>OY294059.1:20013331-25013331 GCA_958510865.1 Myrrha octodecimguttata
GAGGGCAAGGACCGATTAACGCAGGCACAAATTAGCATCAAGGACTCTCGGACGGCCAAAAGTTCGCTGCAGTTTGTTTTCTTGGGAAGTATGTCTCAGGCCGAGGGGGTGTCCTAACTGAAGGAAGCGGTTTTTCATTTGATGAATGATACCGAATTTGTTTCGATTTTGCTTCGTTTTCCTGACATTTCAAATGCTGTCGGCCACAACTATATTAATTTTTGGTAGTGTGTAATTTCTCTGTGTGAATCCTGAACTGGCAAGTATGAAATTGTTAGATCCAAGGTGCTGCACCTCAGACGTATTAGTAAAGAGTCTGTTTCAAACAATTTCATTCGGAACGATTCCGGATTCTTGGCATTCCAACAGGAGAGAAAAGTTGACTCGACCCTATTTTCGGCTCAAAGTTAACAAATTCCAGACATATGATCGAAATGATAATATGCTATTCCATAGGCGCAAAAATGCAGACGCCGTAGTGTGCCTTTATACCATTGAGTTTTGACGTGATTTCATCAACTGTCGGAGGAATACAGTTGAATACGTAAGAAAAGAAAGATACAAATGGGGACGTTGATATAAAGCTTTGGTTCCGGGTTTGGTTCTCTTTCAAATGAGATTTCTGTTTCCTGATTGGTTGGTCGATGTAACCCAGCAAATCAGAAAAAATTATTCTTCTTGGAAATTGAACCAGAATCGGGACTGAAGATCCATCGAGACAGGCAATGTAGCGTCTAACGGCCAAATTTTATAGACGGGGATTTTAGATTATCGAATGTCGCATTTCGTCGAATTTTAATACATAGGGATAACAGCAAAAAGGCTCCATGTTTCAGACGCCTCGATAATAACAATGAAGCCCAAACTAGCGTACGGGAGGTAGCGTACCATATGAATCTAGTGTAGGCGGCGTCGTTTAACTGAGTTTACAGAGGATGGCGCCACTGACCGACGCACGCTAGCTACTTCATTCTAACACAGCACAAGCGCTTCGGTCATGGTCGTTCCCTACGCCGCTTCTGCGGTGGTCATAGGTAGCAGGCAGGTGCCAGAGGATTCAGCCTATCTGACGAGTCCACCTCTGGCACTGGGACTTTCCCTAAGAGCGCGCCTTCCTTCAGACGGCGCGAACTCACGAGAAACGCCAAAGTGGTGACCCCGACGTGATTCCATAGAAAAGCTAATCTTAATGTGATTACCTATCTATGTGCTATTATATCATTGAATATGGCGGTTCTCTGCCTGACATCGCATCGGGGAGTGTGTAGGCTGCGTAGTTTAACTGAGTTGCAAGAGGGTGGCGCCACTGACCGACACACGCTACCTACTTCATTTCAACACAGCATAAGTTCGTCGGTCATGGTCGCTCACTAGGCCGCTTCTGCGGTTGTCAAGGCAAGTGCCAGAGGATTCAGCCTATCTGATGAGTCCACCTCTGACACTGGGACGAAACAACTTTTCCCAAGAGCGCGCCGTACTTCAGATAGCGCGAACTAAAGAGAACTTATTCATCAAAGTGAGCCTCAGCTGTCGTATCTATGCATGTTGGAGCTGGAGACAGCAGCCTGTTAAATTATGGAATAAGGTTTTTTTCAATCATAAAAAAATATGCTGGATTCCCACTGTGTCATATTGAATGTTTATTTTTATTCATGATTTAAAAGAAACCGCACCAATTTTTGAGTGTTGAAAGCCGATTGTTCTCAAGTGGACCTGTAATCGATAATCGGATTTTGCAGAATTATCACAATCGCCCAGTTATTTTCATTTTGATTGTCTGATGTTTGATTGTCTGATTCACACTAACTGTGTGAATACCTGTGTTTTTTGTATATCATATTATATACATACCTTATTCCTATTTAATATTGCAGTACTCTGATGAATACATTAAATTTGTTGAAACGTCGGCCGAATTGAAGATGTTTCTTTGCTTCAGATTCTGGCGGTAGAAAATTTAAAAAAATTTTTTTTTTACAAGTTGTCGCTCTCAGCGGACGGTATCTGACGTTCACTTTGTCGATTTAGGAACATTAAACCACCCGAACTACGAATACTGTCATCAGAAATAAATATTCGATTTTCAGATACCGTAAAAATTACAGCAGCGCAGGCTTAACGAGGAAGAGAATCAGTCAGGAGAGAAATATCGTTTCAATGTCACGGCCAACACATTCAACGAAATGTGCAAACCGTCCTTTGTCGAAAGGTTGCGCGTACCAGTCGATACAATACACCGTTTGCTAACGTTGGAATAATGGGTGTCATCAATATTGATTTATTAGTATGATTAAGCATTTCTCCAGTATAAGGTCACCCGAGTGGAATATTTGCTGTTTCGGTGTATTTCTATCGAAAACTCGACGAAGGATCTAATGCAACCTACATAAAATGTCGAATGACTTGGTTCGCCTTTCGAGCTCGTTCCTAGGCACAAGCATTATTAAGCGATTTCAAGCAATGGACTTAAAGCTCCGGTTATAGTAACGGTTATCCAAATTGATTCCCCTGCCCATATGTCAGTTTGGATAACCGTAATTATGACCGGAGTTTTAGTTCCATCACTTGAAATCGATGATTATTTTGCCAAGAATCCATTCGCTACATTCTGCTGGAATCTTGTGTCTATACAGGGTGTCCTAGGTGTCGAAATCGATCCGAAACCGGGTAACAGGTCCAGTCATATCGGTTTTCAGAAATAGTTGACATTAAAAAAAATCGAGAAAATGAGCACTCTGTGACTGTCTTTGCAATACTGTTGTAACAAGAATTCACATTTCTGCCTGCATAATCTAGCTTGAAATTGAAATGTCAGTTTTTGCCCAACCGAATATTTGAATTAATACTTCGTCCAGCTTTCACTAGTTGCACTGTGCGAGTTTGGCAAGTCACATCAATGTTCAAATGGTACCTATGTGACTTGCTAGATCATTTCTTGAATTATTTTTTTTTAAAGAAAACCAGTTTGGAACAAATTTTTCTCACTCACATGAAAATTATTTCAGTGTACCTAAAGCTTTCTCCGAGGCCTTTTCTAGTTTGAGTGAGACAATGAGAATCATTTTACGAAATCGAAACGTGACTGACAATGACGCTATTAAATTGAACGCACAATTTGAAATTTGATACACTATTATTATTACGGCTCAATCCACCCAACGTTTTCAGTGTTATAGCTCAGTAAAATTTAATTTTTGTCAATTACTAGAAAAATATTTATCTGATTTGCGAAGGCTGCCTCGCGAGGGTGAACGGTGTTTCGACACTGCGTCAAAATGCTGCTCAGCTCGCGTGTCTCTACGCAGCTTTATTCATACACAACTTTTTAAAATTTGCAATATCTGCGCCCTCGAAGAACACCACTCCAATCGAATTGTGAGTTGATAGTGGTTTGTAGTACTGACCCAAAGACGAGTGGGAATTTTATAAGCTTTGTATAACAAAAAATATTCAAAAAAATCTAGAAAAGAACTGACGTGAGGTCAGGAGCTTTTACGCGCTTGTTCAAATTCTACTATTAACTGATAAATCAATACGAAATTTTGCAACTAGTTGCGTGTTGGTAATCTCCATCTGATTACGAAGTTTCAATTTGATTGCATTTGAACTTCTTGAGATATTGCGGAAATAACGTTAACATCCCTAATAACTATGGAATTTGCCACATTTTTCCCCTTTTATTTCCGAAAACAACTATCGGATCGAATTGAAATTCGAAACATTGTTGTTAAATACTGACTCTGAGGTTTGTGCCAAATTCGATTGAAATCTAACCAATATTTTTAGAAAAAAAAAATTTTAACCAAAAATTTCAGAATAATTTTTTTGAAAATTTTCCAACTACTGGATCCACACCAAATTTTGCTCTAAGTTGCGCGTTGTTATTCCAAAACTGTACACGAAGTTTCAATTCGATGAAGTCAATACTTCACGAGATATAGAGGAATTAACCTCAAAATTTCAAATGGGCCTCCGAAACTATCCAACCGATTCCACTCATTAACGAACTCAACCGAGATATTTGGACTCCAAACATAATCCGACAATTTCAAGTCGCTGAGTCTTTTCCTTCGAAAGCTAGAGCACATACGGACGGACAGACAGAATTGAATTTGATCCCGGATTCTTCTTCAGGGAGTTCAACCCAATCGTTTGAGACCACTTTCGGCTCAAAATTCGAAAATTACAGACATCGTGACTAAATGATAACGCGCTGTTCCCTAGAACAAACGCGTAAAATGGAAAATGTTAAATGTTGGGCTGTTTCAGAGTAAGATGTTCATCCTTGAGGTTTTTATTTTAATCCCTAGGTGATTTTGAGGAGGAATGATCAAAGTAATCTATATCCCAAACCTCTTTTTTCGCAGCTTCAGTATAATTCCTGATATTTTTATGAAATTTGGTATGAGCCCACTAAGCATCAGTAGTCATTTCTCGATGTGAAAGATGTTTTCATATTGCAACTAGTGGCATTTGGTATTGATGTGAAATATAATTTCGGGAAGAATATGATGTATTCTTCTGCGTTCTCTTGAAATAAAAAATTATATTTCGAACATTCAGGACGAATTTGTCTTTCTATCGAGTAACGAGAATCGCGTGTAAAAAAATTCAAACTATTTTCATTCATTTTGTGGAAAATTATTAAGTACCCACCTGCACAGAGACACTTTCTTTTGGATGGAAATCAAGTTTCTACATTCACCAGTGCCTTCCAAAATAATTAAGTCCGACTCAATGAAAATGAAAGGTAGCTATATATAAATTTGACTAGTTTTTTGTGTTGGATGTAGAGAATTCAGATATCAAACTGGTCCCCTAAGAAATATGATATTTCGAGAAAATTCGGAGGCGTTCCTATTTCCAAAAATGTCTTTATCACGTACAGACTCCACTAGTTGAAACAGTCAATAAAATGGTTATCGGTGATAAGAGGAGGTGTGCCAAATCTGAGATTTCATTAAAATTTACTGAAAAAGTAAAGAAGTGCTTGTATTGAAAAATCAAGGTTCGTGCAGAATTTCGTGAGGATAACATCGTAGAATATTGGAGAAAAAAATTAAGAAAAGCACTGCTGCGAAGGCAGCAGCTTTTCGCGCATGTTCAATGGAGATGCCCGCTTTGGTGAGGAATTTAAACAAGCGCGCAAAAGCTGCTGCCTTCTCGGCAGTGCTTTTCTTAATTTTTTTCTCCAATATTCTACGATGTTATCGGCCAACCGTAAACACAATAACTTCCGGAAGAAACAACTTAGAAACTCGATATTTGTAGAGAAGGTTTGGACCTTAATTACGAAGGCCGAATTCGTGAATGGGTAAAATGCACCCAATGATTCCGCAGATATACCCATTCAAAATTTTATTTTCGCAATATTTCCAAAAATTCAGATCAGATCGAATCGAAATCCATAGTACTAACGAAAAATGAAAGACAAAATTCAATGAGGATGATATGATAAGAATATACAGTGCGCGTCAAAATTATGGAACAAATTCATTTTCTCAGAAGAAAAATATTTGGCAACAAAATCCTGAAACAGGACAATTTTTGTTTCACTTTTACCAAATTTTTATGCATTTTTGAAGGATTTTTGTTGCGCCCTGTGCCATCCCCATCAACCCTCTAAATTTTTTGAATAGGGAAAATGGGCCACGTGGAATGTTTTTGGAAAGCTCTATGTATCTTCTTCACAGGCGTGCAGAAATTTTCAAGAAAAATTTTTTTTTTTGAAAATTAGCTATTTCAAAGAGGTTTTCAGTATGTGCACTTTGTCATGGCTCATTTACTTTGAGACGATGGTACCTGATAAAATCGTTTCTAGAAACGTTCTAATAACATACCTACTCAAGATTATAACTGAAGTGTTTCACAGATTCTAATTTTTCACTTGAGGTGGTTGAAAGTTGTGCATGAACAAAACTCTAATGGTCGACTTTCATTCGGTGACAAATTTCATCAGGTACCATCGTCTCAAAGTATATGAGCTATGACAAAGTGCACATACTGAAAGCCTCTTTGAACTAATATTTCAAAAAAAAAATATTTTTTCTTGAAAATTTCTGCACACCTGTGAAGAAGATACAAAGACCTTGCCAATAAAGTACCACATGGCCCACTTTCCTATTCAAAAAATTTAGAGGGTTGATGGGGATTTGGTAAAAGTAAAAAAAATTTAACCTGTTTCAGGATTTTGTTGCCAAATATTTTTCTTCTGAGAAAATGAATTTGTTCCATAATTTTGACGCGCACTGTATAATATAATATAAGAATATTTGAACAGAAAAATCATTTGAATTTTTTTTCTAATGTTCTAATGATACGATCATCACGAAATTTTACGCAAGGTTGTTTTTCAGCATCTTCAAACTAGCTGCGGAGTTTTATCACGATTGAATTAGTATTTCTTGAGTTATACCGAAAAAAACAACGATATCCAGAAGAAAACCACGAAATTCTACATATTTTTTCCAAATATCTCAAAAAATTATGATCGTATCGAATTGAAATTTGGTACACTGCTGTAAAATATAAAGTCCAAGTTAGGACTGTAATTATTCTCAAATATGAACAATTGTTCTAAAAAAAATTTTGAATTTTTTTTTTAAATTGAGTGGCCTTACAATTTCAACGGAATTCTGCTAAAATTTGCGCGCCGTTATGCTTCAACTAACTGCTAAGGTTCAATCCAATCGCCCCAGTAGTTTCTGAAATATGAGGGAAATAACCTCAAAATTTCAAATAGTTATAACTCCGAAACTATTTCGCCGATTTTGCCCATCAATGAACTTAACCGCGGCATTCCAATGCGTGAACTACCTGCAAGTTTCGAGTTGCTAGCTGGCTCCGTTCGACAGTTATCGTGTCCACGGCCGGCCGGACAGAACCGATTTTGATACCTGATTCTTCATCAATGAGTCCAACCTAGTCGTTTGAGACAATTTTCGACTCAATCATCGAAAATTATAGACATTTGGACAAAACGATAGCACGCTGTTCCCCTAGAACATGCTTTCAAAAATAGAATTATTTTTTTACCTTTGCTCAAGACACGATCATCGCACTAGTCACCAAGTTCTCCCATGATTTGATCAGTATTTTTAGAGTTATTCCAGAAATAACAACTTAATTGAGGAAAAACACGAAATTTGACATATTTTTTTCCAACATCTCCATTGTAATCGGATCGAACTGAATGTGGAGGTACATTGACGTGTAATATAGAATTCAAGATATGGGCAAAATTTCTTTTGAAACTGATGAATAGTTCTTGAAAATTTTAGTGAAATATTTCGTTTTTTTTTTCAAATTTAGTAACCATACTATCTCAACAAAATTTTTCAAAAAGTTGCTGGTTATGTTTCAACTAATTGCCCAATTTCTTCCAATCGCTTGGGTAATTTCCTGAGAAATTAGGGAAATAACCTCCAAATTTCAATTGAATAATAACTTCTTTCACTTTTCTTTCGTCTTACGTTCAGT
The DNA here is from genome assembly GCA_958510865.1 of Myrrha octodecimguttata. Lineage (NCBI taxonomy): Eukaryota > Metazoa > Arthropoda > Insecta > Coleoptera > Coccinellidae > Myrrha > Myrrha octodecimguttata. Next base: position 20,020,811 of record OY294059.1, read on the forward strand.
TTCCATGCCATTTCTGCGTACATAATTTCCACGGAGCGGAGGCATATGGAAAGGTTACGGGACGCATTGTGAGAATCAACCTTCAAGAGCACTACCACATGCTGGTAAATTACGGGTCGGCTACAAAGCCACATTCAACTTTCATTAAACCTCGTCAATATTTCAAGGTCAAGCACCTGCTTACGATCTGCATGCTTTAACGTTGCCAATAGCCGCGAGAAATATTAGAATTCGGAGACATTTCGACGTTAATAGGAGAAAATGGGGTGTAGTTCTGAAGGCTTCAGTGGGAATTTTTTTTCTTTGGGATGTACTTAATTCTTTTGTGAGAATGCGCGATATTACGTTATTTTTCCATTTTAAATTCCATTTCAGCTTTTATTTCCCCGAAAATTCTTGAATATAAAAGTGTGGCAACATTGCGTATTCTCACAATTTTTTTTTAACTATTCGCACCAAACAATTTCTTGAGAAAAACGCACTGTGGCCTCCAAAAGTAACCCCGTTATATCCGAGGTATTGTTTGCTCTTGAGGATTCCGACGCCGCGTTAGAACTTATGCTAAACATAAAGTCTGTTCCTACACACTCTGGGACTAATTCTGAATCGGGCGGAGTTTGCGCATATCGATATTAGCGTTCCAACAAATTTCGAACTGGTTAGGAATTACAAACCAAGTGTTCCAACGTGAAAAGAATTTGTGTCAGACCAGTTCTAGAACGGTTAATTCAGTTCTTGTGTTAAGGCAAGAACTGAGAAGGAGGAATTGAATCGGTCATCTGTTTCGTGCCATTCGAATGCAGAAAGGGGCAATAAAACCACATCTGGCAGAGACGGGCTGCATTTTTCGGGTGACAAACAGCCCTTAGGCTATGACAAGGGAATTTCTAAGAATGATGCGTTTCCAACACTTTCGAACTATCTATTCAGAATTAGTCCCGAACTAGAATGAGCGAAGACGTGTGAATTGATTCAGTTCTGAACGAGTTCAAGACAGTAACAGAACTGGGTGTTGGAACAAACCTATAAAGTCTGTTCCTACACACTCTGGGACTAGTTCTGAATCGGGCGGAGTTTGCGCATATCGATATTAGCGTTCCAACAAATTTCGAACTGGTTAGGAATTGCAAACCAAGTGTTCCAACGTGAAAAGAATTTGTGTCAGACCAGTTCTAGAACGGTTAATTCAGTTCTTGGGTTAAGGCAAGAACTGAGAAGGAGGAATCGAATCGGTCATCTGTTTCGTGCCATTCGAATGCAGCAAGGGGCAATAAAACCACATCTGGCAGAGACGGGCTGCATTTTTCGGGTGACAAACAGCCCTTAGGCTATGACAAGGGAATTTCTAAGAATGATGCGTTTCCAACACTTTCGAACTATCTATTCAGAATTAGTCCCGAACTAGAATGAGCGAAGACGTGTGAATTGATTCAGTTCTGAACGAGTTCAAGACAGTAACAGAACTGGGTGTTGGAACAAACCTATAAATTACCATCTATGTATGTAGGTTAAGTCAGATAACCGATAGACGGGCTACTTCCCTAATGATGTACGCAGAATGAATTAGGTGAAATCAAAGTTATAAATAAGATATTCAATAATGGAGGAACAGGATATTTTAGGTGAAATTTAATTCGGCCCACAATTTGTTTTCTTCTGAATATTTTCGGTTCGAACTTGGCAAAAAGTTTACGAATGATAGAAACACTTTAACTAAAATTCATTATCGTCATGTAAAATATGTTTATTTGGATCCTTATAATCTACCTAAATATTGTACATTCATCTCATTACTCTGAGGATAAGGGCAGAGTGGAGCGGAAAGCAAAGAGGAGAGAGAGCTAAGGGTAACGAAGAAACGAACGAAATCCAACACTGTTGTTGGACGTTAGTTTGTATACTCCATTTACTTTTATTAAGTCTGTTGGAAGGCCATGATTAAACTCTATCAAGTTGTTGTAACTAAAACTGAGGCAGGTTAGCACTCCTGAAATAACGACATGTCAAAATAATTCGCCGAGATGTTGCCAATTTCTACTCCCTTTCAATAACAAGAATTCAGCTTAGGCATAATTTTATCTTTTATTTTATCATTTTATTCGAAAAGGCTGCTCAACAAGCATTCATATCAGCCCTATAGCAGCCATATTCCATAACCAAGATTATCTTCGTATAATAAATAAACATCTCATCGCTTTGATTCGAAATTGAAAGTACCGATAGTAGTTTTCAGAAGCAGAGACAGAGTATCAGGAAGTGCAATAGAGCATTACGCTCATTCCGATAATAACTCTGATATTTGGAAAAAATCATTCCTCAGAAGCTATCTTATATCAACGACATTTGTGATTATAGTTTATATGAATATTTAATTTATAGCTTCACTTCGCCACAATCAGGGTTTCATCGAGACGAAAAATCTCGTCTCGAAGGCACTTTCTCGTTTCGTCTCGATGTTTTTCTCGATCTCGATTCGAGACTCTCGAAGTTTCGAAAGTCTCGAAAACAAAAACTGAATGTTTATGGAAATGCCATTTATATAGGTCAAAACGTATAACACAAGGCCAAGGCTGCACCAAAATACAGGGTATTAAATTTTTCTAGGAATAAATGTACGTTAAAACACAGAGGTTATATGCTATATAAATCTAGAAAAGCACTGACGTGAAGTCAGCAGCTTTCACGCACTTGTTCACATTGCGAAATGGTGACTTGTAAATTTCAGTGAAATTTTAATGAAATACATAAATTTTCAAAAAAAAAAAATATTTTTTTTTCGAATTCTTCCAGGGATAATTCTTCTTATTGACACTGTTCATCTTCTAACCAAGTTTCATTTCGACTAGATAAATATTTTTCGAGTTATTGAAAAATCAAAATTTCAAATGGCAGATTTGACCCACTTATGAACTTAACCGAGATATTCAGGATCTTAACCTAACCTGAAAATTTCAAGACTCTATCTTCTTTTCGAAGGTTTCAGCGCGCGCGGCCGGCCGAGCAGACGGACAGAATCAATTTTGACCACGGATTCTTCATCAGTGAGTCCAACCTATAGTCGTTTGAGACCAATTTCGGCTCAAAATTCGAAAATTACAGACATCGTGACGAAATGATAACGCGCTGTTCCCCAGAACAAGCGCGTAAAAAAAGATCTGCAACGACAAAAAATATAGAATTATAATTTGAAAAATGAAATGAAAAATTTCTTTGCGAAGGAACATTTGGAATATAACCGAGAAAAAACATCACTTTTCAAAATCATAAAATTAATGGGTCACAAATACAAAAGGGTAAATGAACACAAAATTTTAAGTGAATGAAAACATGTTGCAGAGATGATTCTTCAATACAAAGGGCATGTAGCGTTCTCCGTACATGTTAGGATATGAAAAATCATCGCTTGGAAGGCCAGATCTGGTCGAAAGACCTTCCTAACCAGGTACCAAATGTAGGTAAAATTATTTTCAAAATCCTGTGGATTTTCTATCTATTTTTCTGTTGCAGATATAATTTCAAGATATCTTGTCAGTCTCAGAGCGGGTATTATAAAGTTAAATTGACAGATAACTAGAAGATAACTCGTAAAATCTGGTTCAAAAATGGAAGTTAACTGCTCTTTGGGGTCTAAATACATTTTATAATACCGGCCTCAATCCAAAAAGAAAGAAGAAAATATTTCTTGGAAAACGATGCCATTTATTATGAATTTCTTCGAACAATTTCCTATTTGTCTACACTTAAATGCAGACAAACAGAGTATTTTCTTTAAGATTTATATATTATTTGGGTTTTTGTATTATAATTATCAAAGAACCTGATGCTTTTCTTCAAAAACAAAAAAAGTGTAAATATGTTATTACGTTACAAAGTAATGTCCCGTAATTGTAAATTATTGAAATTTTATGTATCGATAAACAATTTCTTTATTGTGTTAACGGTTTCTCAAGTTTTTGACTTCTATAATTTTATGCCATTAGATATAATAATTGAATTTGTTATTCAATACGTGGTACTTTAACGACAATGAAAGTATATCAATCTTAAAAGATTAGGTGAAGGAATTACAGAAAATCTGTATTCTTCAGGGATTTCATTGATGGCCTCAATCAAGTAGTCTCGTTTGAATTTAACATTATTCTGCTAGGAAAATCACATAGGTACATCAGAGGTTTTCACCCGAACTCTTTCATGAGTTTACCTCATCTATATTACTGTTAGTCTAATAGGTCTCTTGCATGTTTTATTGCTAACATTGGAATAAAATGTTCTATCCGTAAGACTATTGAAAAACTTTAACCGCCATCAAAAATTTCAATTTTCAACGAGAAAATGATCTTTTGAATTTGGCTCCACGTATTGGCTGTTCAAACCAATGAACTTTATATTATATACCTGGAAGGGACCCGTTTTGAGCGACAAGTGAAGCCAATTCGTTGCTTATGCAACCCGTGAAGTGGACGGGTATCTATCTCTTTCTTCCTCATTGCAGTAAAGGGAACTCTGTCGCATTTATTCTGAATATTTTTAATTTTTCGTTTCAAATTAGGAGAACCTGAATTTTTTTCGTACTAATTCGTGAATAAGGCAGGATTGAAGAAGATCGCACATGTTCAAGTGAAATTTCAACTTAGTGAGCGGTTTTTCTGGGGAACAGCTCGTTATCATCCTCCGTAAATTTGCGTTTTTTTGCCGAAAATAGTTCCAAGCGACTAGGTTGGACTCACTGATGAAGAGTTCAATGTCAAATTGAATTCTATTCAGCAGCCCGTTGCCACGATAACTTACTACCGAGAAAAGCTATAGCGACTTAAAAAATTCAAAATAAGTTCGTTAATGGGCAAAATTTACCTAACAATTCCGAAGTTATATCCATTTCAAATATATTATTTTATTTCCTCTATATCTCAAGAAGTACTGATGCGATCAGATTGAAACTTGCTAACTGATTGCATGCAGAATCGTTAAAAAAATCTTTTTTTTCGGAAACTATCAATGAGATTTCAATGAAACTTGGCGCAGACCTTGAAGTCGAATCTGAACAGCAATGTTCGAAATTTGAGCTCGATTAGACACACATTTCCAAAAATATCGGAAAAAAGTATGTCATATTTCGCATTGGCAATGAATTTTAACCAGCGCCTAAATTGTCCTGACTTCAAGTCAGTGCTTTTCGAGAAGTATTTTCCTATGTTCCTATTATTTAAATTTATCGTAATAATGATGAAACTATCGTCAATGCACAGCTCACACCAACATAATTCTTCACTTTTTGAACCACACGTGGTGAAGGCTGAGAAAATAATGGCATATCAGAGAAAAATAGATATTCATTTTTAAAAATATTGCACTTTCTAAACGATGTAATACCCAAACTAGCTGAATTTCCAAGTAAAACCAAATTTGTGCCGTTCAACACCATTTACTTCAATCGGTGTGACAGGGAGAGGTTACCGTAATTAGCGCTATCTTTGTTTCGTTGCCCCTTGTTACGCTTTAAGCTTAGTTGAAGAAGGGTCGGGTCCTTTCCAGGTAGTAATATAGAGTTCTATGGTTCAAACGGACGAAACTTCGAGCTATTTTTGACGTACCGGGATATATCCACTTTTTCTCTGTAGAAAGCCAATAGACAGTGTCGGCTGTATCGACCGGTGAATCTCGCAATAACGAGTGACGTAAGAGGCGATCTGACGCGTTTCACCCGATTCGACATTGTGTCCCGATTTGACCATTTTCAAAACCGAATTATTCGAAATTCGCGAATTTTGGACGTCTGTGGTAGCATTTTGTATCGATATAGAATGAGAAAAACATAAAAATATGATAATTCGTGATACATGCAAGAGACCTATTAGTCAACGGTCACGTTCACTGCCGACTGCAAGTGAACAATTTATTTCACCAAATCTTTCTTACAAGTGAACAACGAATATCAGACGCCACTGGATCCGAATGAGGAGTATAAAAAGATGTCCGAATTGAGCTATTTAGTAGTAAATTATAGAGAAAAAGACGGAACAATAAAAGGATACATTTCATGATTGAATAAGAGGTGATTCGACCTTCCTCCTCCCGTCATTGAGTTACCAAGGTTTGGACGGGGGGGGGGGGGGGGGGGGGGGGGGAACGAAGCCAGCATGCGTAACATCGCATGAAATTCTGTACGAACGAGTTCATTTCCTCTAAGAGCGTCCGCACACGGGTCGACGCGATGTGCTCGACGCGTTGTGGACGACTCGAACAGTGCGACGTCGGCAAGTTCGTACGTCATAAGTTCCGAGTTTATTCAATATTGACCATAGATAGTGCTGATTTCAAAATCAGCACTTGAAAAGAAGGTTATCAATTCGTGGAAAACAATTTTTCCAAGTTTAATAATTATTTTTCTCAGGGGCTGATTCCGATGATTTTTTTTGCGTTGGGTTCAATATGACAACGAGGTGGCCCTTCTCTAGAATAAAATATACAGGGCATTTCTAAGAGACATAAAGCAGCATAATTGCTTCATTCTTTGGCATCACCAACTTTCTATTGAATGAATTGGTAGGAAATTTCCTACCTACGGCAGGATATTTATCACAAAATACACAGGGTGTACCAAGAAGTTAATTTCCACAATTTTTCTGTTTATGGATATATTTTGATGATATCCCTTGGTTTCCATTCAGTATAGCTTCAGGGTGGGCTTATTTTAGAATAAGATATACAGGATGTCTCAAAATATTAATTAGAACTATTCTAATGTTTATATATCCATTTTGATGATTTATCTTCCTCTGTGTTCCGTATGGCTTCATAGTGGTTTAATTTTTGAATGAGATATACAGGTTGTTTCAAAAATAATCTGGAAAAGCATCATTTACTTTGAACCTGCGAATTGCAACTTCACTTTCTGATGGAAAGATTTGGCGTTCTCCTTTTCATATGGTTCCCACGAAATTTTGCATGAACCTTCAATATGTCATTTTTCAATCAAATAATATATTTAAATTCGATCCGATCATTTGTTCTGGAAATATTAGGAAAATAAAAATTTAAATGGGCATGTCTACGAATCATTAGGACGGTTCCAACCACTCACGAATCCGGCATTCGTAATTAACAAGCCCAAAACCTACCTTATTATATTATATTTTATATAATTATTATGGGGTCTCAAAGAAGCTCCTTTCGGAAATGATTGTGATTACGGCTGGCCTAACCACCGATGATAAACACAATAACTACCGAAATAATCTACTCAGGGACTGAACAGGTTTGGAGCTCAATAAGGAAGGCAGAATTCGCGAATTGGCTAGGTATATTAATCAAATGCAGGTATATGCATTAGAAATTTTATTTTTCTAATATCTCCAAAAATACAGTTCGAATCGAATTGAAATCAAGAACTTGATGTGAAAATGAGAGCTTGAAGGTTGATGCACAATTTCGTGAGTACCAAACTATGATAACGAGGAAATGAGCACGAAACTTATATTTTTTCCGATCTCCGAATATAAATATCCAATCAATTGAAAATCGAAACACTATCGTTAAAAAGTAACCTCGAGGTTTGTGCTAAACTTAATGGTTTGTTTTTTGTGTTGACATATTCACCTCGTACAATTAGGTAAACGGTGAGGAGATTTTGTGCATTGCTCGCACAAAAAATGTGAATTATACGAAGCTGGACGTATACATTTGGTGAGCATCTACGCATTAGATTTTTACGCGCATTTCCTAGGAAACGAGAGTGAATAATTCCATCACAGAAGTCTGATATTTTGCACCGAAAATAGTTTTGAACGATTAGGTAGGACTCATATGTGAAGAATTTTTGGTCATTTGCAATTTATCCGTTTGATCAGTCGTTAGTTTGACCCTAAATACAGAGAATATTTGATCAATAGCCATCTAATTATTTCGGCGATATATGCATTCGAGATTTTATTTCGCTAGAATTTCCGAATATCAAATGGAAATAAGGTATATCGCTAGGAAATGAGATTCGAATATGTAAATTTAAATTCCTGATTTTTTCGTTTTTCTTGTGGTACGATTTCCACGAAAGGTTTCCGACAACAAACTTCCAAGTTTCATTTGATCGGAGCAGTATTTTCCGAGTTATCTAGGAAATTAGAGCAAAATCAGCGCATTCAGATGTGCTATCTAGCCTGGAAATTTCACATCGCTGGCATTTTTCCTTTGTAAATCATCTTGGCAGAGGACGGACGGGACGTCAAAATTGATTTTGACGCCAAAACTTCCCATAAATGTGTCGATATTAATCGTTTGAGATTTTGGCTGAAAATTCCAAAAACCAGACTTCTGGACATAACCATACTGCGTGCTGTTATTGAGCTACCTGTAACATGCGCTCAAAATTGACGCATCATTGTTATTTCGTATAATAAGTTTAGATTTATTCGAGAACTTGTCGAAGCACTTTCAACGGCCGTGATTTTCTCCAGTTTTTCATAGGTTAGAATATTATATATATATTTTTTTGTGCCGAGACAGTGTTCAATTCATTCGAGGCAGTAAAGATAATAAGTGTTACCCCACATAGTATTTTTCATGCGTCAGGACGAAATCGGGCAATAAAAAGATTTCATCATTACATGTAATTATATGATCAATTCCAAGACAGAATATGGATGACCCTCAGAATCATGTTGAAAATAATAAAAAATCATATTTATATCGGAAAGCTAGCGACGTACGAACCCCTCGAACTTTCTGCTTCCATGCCAGTCGCGTGAAACGAGGCAGGCGAACAGAACTCAAACGTACGTTTCGAAACGACCCGTGTACGGAGCCACCTTGAATTGCTTGGGAAGCCGATTCGAGAGACGTGACCGTATCGCGTCGAGCACATCGGATCGACCCGTGTGCGGACGCCCTACGAGTAAATCGTGCAACCCCTGTGCGGCGTTGACTTGAATAGGTCTCTTGCATGTAACACGAATTATCATATTTGCATGTTTTTCTCATTCTATATCGATACAAAATCATAATGTATGATATCTCACACTCCAACAATTCGCGAATTTCGAATAATTCGGTATTAAAAATCGTCAAATCGGGACGCAAAACCAAAGTGGGTGAAACGCGGTAGTTCGTCTCCTACGTCACTCGTTATTCCACGATGCCCCGATCGATACAGCTCGACGCTGTCTATTGGCTTGCTAGACAGAAAAGTGTACGAGAAAAGGGAGAGAGTCGATATATCCCCATACGTCACGGAAACCGCGAAACTTCGTCCGTTTAAACAACCGATATGCGGAGCCAAATTTAAAAGGGCATTTTCTCGTTAACCATTTAAATTTCTGATGGCGGATAAAGTTTTTCAGTGTCCTTATGGATAGAATATTTGATTCCAATGATAAAAAAAATTCATGCAAGAGACCTATTGTCTAGGAAACCGCATCGAGAGACAAGGCTGGAAACGCGTCGAGCACATCGGATCGACCCGTGTGCGGATGCTCTTATACTTCCTTGAAAAGAATCGCACCATTATCCTTATCAGCAGGAACACACGTAGAATTTTCATGCTGCCGTGCAATGATTTTGGTACCCTTTTTATTTTATCCCGTGCGTAGAATGATATTCATTTCAGGAAATTAACAGAAACTGATACACAAAATGGAGATCAATTACCTGTTCTGAATAAATAATATAATCTTGGTTATCGACGGCTTTCGATTGAATTAATCAAATATTCAAGTAAGGCCTTATTAGCATAAAACCATCATTCGCACTATGAAAAGCATTTCAGCGAACGGTCTGCCACCACATTTAAAAATTTGTGAATAAAATGGTCAACGGAAAATTTGGTGGCACTACTGGAAAAACAGGTTGTATGAAATATTGTTTATCCCAAATATATTTTCATTCAGTTCAATTATTCCCGAATATATCGATAATGCGCAAAATCCGCCAACAGAAATTTTATAATTTCAATAACCCGATCTGATCTAATTGAAAAAATTAATTGGTAGATAAATTGATTCAACAAACGATTCGTTTCGTATTCATTTTGAGAAATTGAATTTTGAATGTGTATAACTCCGGAACCGTTGGACGATTTTGCCAATTAACGAATTTAAAGGTCGCATATTGACACTCAATCTACCCTGGAAGTGTCAGGTTGATACCTATTTCCGTTTGAAAGTTATCATAGCGTAAATGCCAGACAATTTGATTCAAGAGCAAACAGTACCTGCGGGCTGGTCATTTACAGCTTCGTGGATTGCGGTAACACAGCCACATTCAAGTTTCATAAAATCTCGTTGATATCTGGTCAGGCACCTGCCCAGTTCGCATGCTTTAACGGTGCCAATAGCAGCGAAAAAATATTAGAATTCGTTAAATTCCGCCGTTATATGGAGAAAACGGGGTGTCGCTCTGCAGGCTTTAGTGATTATTTTATGAAATTTTTTGGGATGTACACAACTCTTCTGTGAGAATGCGCAATGTTATTTATTTCTCCATTTTTCACTCCATTTCAGTTTTGTCCCGAAAATTCTTGAATATAAAAAAGTGGCAACATTGCGCATTGATACTATTTCTTTCATTCATTCGCATAATAATTTAAAAAAAAAAAGAAGCTCCGGCCTATAGAAGTCTAAAAGTTATATTCGAGGTACTGTATGCTCTCAACATCGGAATATTCATCAGCGAGACCAACTCAGTCTTTCGAAACTCTTATCAGCAAAAAAAAAGAATACTTGATTGTCTCAGTCTTTACTTGTCGGAAATTCATCTTGATGATTAAAAAGTAAAATAACTTATTTCCGCTTTATATATTTATTTTCACAACAATTGTTTCGTCAACATACCCATGACACAAGAGAACTTTGATATAGAACTAAATACAATAAAGCAGATTGCATTTAACAATGGTTTCAATCCATCCGTCATTAACAAACTACTTAATAGAATGCAACTGAAAAAATCTATTTCACTTGTATATCCAACAATTTCACAAATTAATAAATATTTTTCCCTTTCATACATCGGACATAAATCTGAAAAAATAGCAAGATATCTAAAGAAAAATAATAATTACCATATTTCATTCAAAACTAGAAACTCATTAGGAAATTTAATAAAAAACAATAAAGATAAAGTCGCTAAAGATAAAAAGTCTGGAGTCTATAAGTTGAACTGCGGTACTTGCCCATATGTATACGTTGGTCAAACGGGAAGATCATTTGGGACTAGGAAAGGAGAACACCAGAAAGCATACGTAAACGAAGCTCATAATTCAACATATGCAAAACATTTGTTGGAGACTGGTCATGATTTCGACAACAATTTCGAAATTTTGCACGTGGAAAATAAGACCCTAAAATTGAACTTCCTGGAAGCAATGGAGATAAATAGGTACAATAAAAAACAGATTCTCCTCAACGACCAAACGGACCTGAATAAATCTCCCTTACTCAACCTTTTTTGAAACCCAGGAATTCCCATAATTTCTTGTATTTCGCACCATATTTTTTCATTTTTTTTTCAACTATTTAAAGAACTGTATCCCAAAAATGTAGTCAGTTACCATACTCACCTGATGAAGTCATGTTATCATGACGAAACAATTGTTGTGAAAATAAATATATAAAGCGGAAATAAGTTATTTTACTTTTTAATCATCAAAAAAAAAGAAAATGTGCGGCTGCAGCTTTTTAAGCTACTTCATCGATATGGTTCGTACAGAGCCTTCCAGAGCCACATCTTCGTTTTGGGTCATAGTTCAGAATTGTTCCAGCATGCGCGCTTCCAAATTGGTTTTTTGGTTACCTTCAGAATCAATTTAGGGTTTGAGTACTCCAGTTATGATTCTTCTCAGAATCGATTCCGAACTGTTTCTGATCTGTAAAACTGCTTCAGAATGGGGCAATTTGCACATGCGTACCGCGGCTTCATTTCCATTTTTGAGGAGGCTACTTATTATGATGTTGAGATACCGCCGATTTGAAAAAAATGGTTTTAGTTTCTAGTGCTTTGAAGTTCCCGTTGATAAGATGTATAGACGATTGTACTCTGCTGCAGGAAGACCTATAGAGGTTCTCAGAGTGTTGTAGGGAAAAACATTTGTTTTTAAATAAATGTGTATCAAAAACAGTTACGAAAAAAACTAACATAATTCATTTTCATTCGGTAGATCAAGTAAATATATATATGCACATACGAGGTGTAAATTTGAAAACTTTCCCCCCTATTATCTCGAAACGGGTTAGGTTTTTATAAAATCGCTAGGACACGTCAATTTTATTTTCGAGGGGGAACAATTTTTATGTAGAAATCACTTTGCCTCTTTCAACCCCCTACCCCCAAGAACCTCCCTCTCAAAAATCTTAAATGGCAATAGGGGTTGAGTGATACGTCATTTGACAGGACTTTTTCTTCTCTACATTTTGGCACCAATTTTTTTCAAATTTGAGTGCTGCATTGCCAAGTGAGGGTTATTTAAAGATTGTAAATTACTCATTATTAGACATTATTCCTATAAGTGCTTCAATAACGTTGAAGCTAAGAAACACGTTGGAACACGTTTTTTCAGGTTAGTAAATTGTTTGTATACACCAATAAATCATTTTACTAACCTATCAACTCACTGTTTTTTGACATGACCATAAAGAGAACAGGTGCATTTATCACTGAAAGTGTTTATCGATCCGATAAATTTCTTTCTTTAATTTTCGTTTGCAATGAATTTCGTTTCAATATTATTTAGTGAACTTTCCTACCAGACAATATCACAAGGTATTTGAATCAGTTAAAATTTATTGCGATATTTTGTGTGTTATTGTTAGTTACTTGCTTAGGCAAAGAATTGAAATGATTTTTATTTATGGTGAGCAAGGAAGATGCGCAAGAAGAATTTATTATTATTATACAAGAAGATACTGACTGATACGAAAGTTCACTAAATAATATTTTAAATTTCGGATCATATAATCAAACTGTATTGACACGAATTCCATTGCAAACGAAAATAAACACTTTCAGTGATGCAGCTATTTTCTTTATGGTCATGTCAGAAAACAGTAAGTCAATAGGTTAGAAAAATGATTTATTGGTTCATTAAAACAATTTACTAACCTAAAAAAACATGTTCCAATACAAATCTTAGCTTTAACGTAATTAAAACACTTACAGGAATAATGTCTAATAATGAGTAATTTACAATCTTTAAATAACCCTAACTTGGCAACGCAGCACTTAAATTTAAAAAAAATGGTTCCAAAATGTAGAAAATAAAAAGCCATTTAATATTTTCGAGAGGGAGGTTTTGGGGGATAGGGGGTTGAAAGAGGCAAAGTGATTTCTACATAAAAATTGTTCCTCCTCGATAATAAAATTGACGTGTCCTAGCGATTTTATAAAAACCTAAACCCTTTCGAGATAATAGGGGTGGGAAGTTTTCAAATTGACACCCTGTATATAATCAATCATGATTAATCGGAGACTCAAGGCTCATCGAACACAAATGCAAGTGTATCTTCCTCTATGATCCTGATGGGTAGCCAAACTCAATACGAGTTTTAGTTTCTTCGCTTTTAGAATCGTGCTGAACTTAAAACTTTCGTAAAACCATTTTGGATTTCTGAACCAAAACAGAATAAATAATGTAATTTATGATTGCGTCGATACCTTTCGCATTCGTCAGGATACCGACTTCTATTGGCGCAGGTCGAGAGGTTTCTTGACATATGTCAAAGAATCAAAGAAACGAGTATGATCATAGACTTCATTAGTTTGAATGGGTATATCTGCGGAATCATTGAGTGGATTCTATCCATTCACGAATTAAGCTTTTGTAATTGAGGTCCAAACCTACTCCACAAATATCGAGTTTCTATAAGTTGTTTCTTTCCGAAGTTATCGTATTCACCATAGGCCGCTAGGCTTTTAGTGCCTTTCTAGATTTTAGTTTAAAACGGCTTATCTCAGGAACGAATCAACCCACTTTAAATTGTTTTTCACTGACTGAAAATAGGCAGGTGAGTAGTTCAATTAAAATAGACTACTTACTCCTACTGAATTTAAAAGTTGCTTTGCAGACCTTGGATATTAACGAAATGTATTAAATAGGTTGATAGATCTAACTCATTAAGAACAACTTATGTATTGGCTGAAGTTTCGTTTAATGTATTGATATCTTCAGAAATTATTTGCAAATAATAGTAGTTGAAAAAATAAATAACCAAAATTTACAGGGATATATAAAAAACACAAACAATTTTGAAAATCGTACACGCATGAATGAGGAATGGAGCAGGACACCGTTTCAACGTAAAAGAAACTAAATCGTACAAAAGTACTTACAATGAGGGTTTTTCCTTTAAACGAAAATGCGGTTATTTTCATGGAAAACCTTCAAAAAATCACATTTCAAACAAATAATTTCAATATTATATTTTCAACGAAATGTTTGATCACCTAAAACTGAAAAATAAAAATGGGGATTTGCCTTTAACGAGATTTGTCCTGAGTGCACGATATGGCAACGTCGAATTCAGCGCTCTCGGAAAGAAAGGGACGTTAAATGTCTTACTTTGCTTAGGAAAACAGAGATAGCTATACTTCGATCTGGTTAGAGTAGAAGACAACGACCAAGGAATGGAAAAAGAAGAGCACAGACTGTCATGCTGTCACATTACTGACAAATCGCAAACGGAAATTGTTTCGTTATTCTATTGCAGAAAAAGCAATTCTACTGAACAACGTTGTCACTTCGTGCATGCATGACAAATCCCAAACCCCAATTTTGAATACTTTCTGAAGGAAATTTGGGAAACTGATGAATCAAACCCATAATAATTATGTTCAAATTTGCATTTGCAGTAATAACCCAAATTCAGAAAAAACCCCCATACTGTGAGGTCTTTTTGATCAGATAGAACGTCACATCCAGAAAAATTGAAAATAATCAACCAACAGTTTGTCCTGCTTCATGCTGCATTCATGCTTGTATATTTTTCATAATTGTTTGTTCGTTCTATATATCCATGTACACTATAATTATTAATTTATTAAATCACTATTATTTTGCTTTCATTATAGGATTGTTTAATTTAGATACTATTAATATCATTATCTATCACTGTCTTCTTCAGTGCCCTGAAGATATTTATATACTCCATTCACTTTTATAATGTAGCCCGGTTGGCCATGATTTAGGTTTATCAAGTTTTTTCCCTTAAAACTGACGCAGGTTGGCACTCATGAAATATCGGCAATGTCAAAAGACGTTGCCAAATTTCAATTTCTACTATTATCAATATCAATCGATTCTAGATTTCTAAATCTCAGCATAATAACGCTTGCAAACTAATAAAAATGCCGAAGGTAGTTTTGAAGAAGCAGAGGCAAAGTATCAGGAAGTGCTATGTAGAATTGAAACCGGCTTTTTCTGATAGTAACCCTGATAATTCGGAATCAATAATTCAACACAAGCTATCCAACATTTTCGACGTATGTGACTGAAAACCAAGGAATTATATTTTATATGAATAGATATTTATTTGTTAGCTGCACATCAACACAATAAGAAAGATTTTAAGTGAAAGAGACGACAAAGAATATCCTTCTATTGGAGCACCCAAAATGACACTGACTACAGACTTTATTTTGAAAAACTCGATTCTTGATTTCCGTACGAGAAAAAAGCATAACTGAATCTTCCAACCATGTTTATATACGTAAAATATTTCCAGTATTAACGAGACAAAAGTTTTTCAACATTCGCCAGGTCTTTGGAATTATCGAATTCAAATAAAATTTTCTCAAATTCATTACTTTATCAATGTAGATTGACATTTGAAAAATAAGTAATTACTACGACCTCTATGTAGAGAGGACAACGTTGCATAGTTATCTGACAGGAAAATGACTATAACCTAACATTTTCAAAATATACACGGTGAAATCTGTCACGATGTCATGGCCAACCGGGCTACATTATAAAAGTGAATGGAGTATATATTAAACAAAACTTTGGTCAAAAATTAAGGTTTTTCATGGAATGGTCAAATTAAGTTGATGGGTCACATCAATCTATCAAATGAACAATACGAAACTATAAAATTTCGAAAAAGAAAAGAAAACTTTGTGTGTAATTCAAAGTCCTGGTCATGAATTGAAATCGAAAACATCTTGGAACCTCTATTATCTATCTTTACGCGAAGCACGGCAGGACTGCTAGTACAGTAGAAAACCATAGGATTAATTTATACTATGGTAGAACCCTGATTATTCGTGCGCGGAATATCAGGGCTGCGGATTATTCGTTCCACGATTTCCCATCATCGAAATTGTGCTTTTGAAGATGTAGCGATATATCAAAAGAGCTTTTTACGAAATAACGACGCTACAGAAAAATGAAAGCATCGTAGAATGTGAGGAGGAAGAAGTGACCATAACTGAATTAACTGCATTAGTGAGCAGCGCCGTTCAGTTCAAAGACTCAGTGGGACAAAAAAAAGGTTATCAACTCTTAAGAAACAACGATTTTGTCGTACAAGTTTAGAATCAGCTCGGTACGTCATCAATTTATTTATCCGAAAATGATAGTCAAGATAAAGAAAACAATGGGACGGTATCAGTCGAAAGAGTTTCTAATCGAGAGGCTGAAGAAGCAGCCAAGAGTGCCAACGTTCTATCATACCAGATTATCTTCAGCAACGAAAATACAGTGTGTCCGGTAAACCTAAAACAATATTTGTTCTGACGATAGACTAGGTCATGGTCACTCATAGTATAGAAAAATTTGTAAAATTTTCAGTTTTCGAGATAATGGGCATTTTGGATTTTCGTGAAATATCGCTACCTTTTTTTGATGTTTTGGACACCTTGTCTAAATTGGTACTGATTCGAATATTCTTTTACTTAATATTGCTGATGAATGCTGATTTTTGGATGTATGAAACAATTTTCAGTAATGGATATAATTCTGCGAAAAATTGGGATGAAATCACATATTTGAATTCTACCTATCATTATTCTCGTAACTTTGACCCGATTTTCTGAAAAAACTTACCACGTGAATGTGACCATTCACTACAAAAATATGCGCACTTTGCAAACTCTCTAAAATTGTATGAAACATACTTTGATTATTTCTGGAAGGGGTGATATTTCCGTTACAGTAGAATGATGAGATATTCTGGTCTATCCTCACCTTTCACAATTTTGAGGAAAAGTCATCTGTTGCAAATTTTTCGGATAAAACTCATGAAATAATGAAGTCATTGCTTGAGAATTTTCAACAAAATAAAAAAACAATTTAAAATCTTCTTCTGATCAATATCTGTTCAACCCAAAGTTTTAAGCGATGAATTTCACTACCGAAATATAAGAGGGAAAATTGAATTATTATTTATCCTTTTTGCCGCATATATGATAATCTTTCAAGAAGGACCTTGTTGTTTTGCCCCCTGTACAACGATCTTTTCGATGGCATGTTGATACACCGTCTCAATTGTTTCAAGTCAGTTGCAGTTATTGCTCAAACTTGTTCTATCATGCAGCACAAGTGAAGTTAATCAAAAGATTTCAGTTCATTGATCTGGGGGCCCTAGGGTTGCTCTAGGATGTCTCATCCATTGTACAAGGTACATTTAACCCAAACATTGTCGAACCTACTGTCCAGTTATACCCTTCCTACCTTCGTAAAAGATGGATCAGTCCCTATTACATAATAAGTAATTAGTATTGAACCACAAGTTCGATAATATTTGGGTCTAATTTCCCCTATATTATAATGGATTGGAGACGGTACAGTTAGATACAACTGACGTGGAAGAATAATTGAGATGTATCCACATGGATACTCGTATCGTTGAAGCGGTGGCAAAGCATGTTAGAAAAGTCCGTCTGGAAAGTATGTTATCTTGGCGTCAGAATACACAGAAGACATTTAAATAATTTTTTTTATAATTTGTTTCTGGAATTTATTGCTTGAAACTCTGATTTTAAAAGCTACTAATTAGAATAAGATTCGAATTTGTTTTATTTTTCTGAAACTCTCTAGTAATGAATTTATTATTATTAATCATTATTCCATCATTTCCTCAAAATTGTAAAAGTTGAGGATAGACCAGAATATCTCCTCATTCTCTTGCAACGGGAATATCACCCCTTCCAGAAATAATCAGAGTATGTTTCAAAAGTGCGCATATTTTTGTGGTGAATGTTCGAATTCACGTGGTTATAAGTTTTTTCAGAAAATCGAGTCAAAGAATTTCTTCCCGAAAATGGTCTGAAACGACTAGGTTGAACTCACTGATGACGAATCCGCACGATTACGGGCGTACAGGATCCTATCGACTCAAAACTTTCAGGGTAGGTAACATTTCGTAATGGAACGATTAAGTTCGTTAACAGGCGAAATCGGCTGAATAGTTTCAGAGTTGTTTTGCCGGAAACTTTTTATCATATTCAAAAAAATTCTGCACATATCTTGACCTCTTCATTTCACAGCACAGCAGTGTACCTACCAAATTCAAATTTGATAGGGATCTAATGGAAAAAAACGTCAAGTTTATGATTTTTCCTTCGGTGTCGTTGTTTTTTCCAGAATAACTCATAAAATACTGAATGATGATACTTGGTAACTAGTTGAAATTGCAAATGAACAACTTAAATTTGTGCAATATTTCGTGATGATCGTGTTATTGGAACAACTTATTGATCATATTTTCCCCACGAAATTCTGCATGACCTTTCAAAGCTGTAATTTTTCAATCAAGTACTGGATTTCAATTCGACCTTATCTGTCTTTTCTGAAAATTATTGGGAAAATACATTTTGAATGGGATTTCACTCATTCACGAATTCAGCCTTCCAAACCTACTCTACAAATATAGAGTTCCTAAGTTGTTTCTTCCGGAAATAATTGTGTTCACGATCAGCCGTTAGGCGTGAGATAACGAAGAATCAACTGATTAATTATAATGCTGCAATAAAAAAATTGCATATATGAAAATAAGAAAACACTTCACTTGATTAGTTCCATATTATTTTTATATTTCAATAATTCTTCGTGTTCATGTCTATATGTCTTTATGTAAAAAGAAGATGATTTTTATTTTCCCCCTTATATCCTCCTGTTGCGTTGTTTACATTAGTGTTGATTTCAATTCAATTGATACATTTATTTTAATTGATGTTAATAAATTTTATGTTTGTGCTAGGAACACTGAATTCCGATTGAAAAGTTGTTTTGAAAGACATTTAAAAAGGGATGGAAGGGCCCCGAATCTTTCCGACCGTAGGGCCCTGGAGATTGTCGATCCGCCACTGTTGCACTGTTACCTACACCTACAGGTCATTCGGTATTACCGGGCATTCTTCAGATAAGTCGTTATAAATTCTGTACTGTCAATGTGGTCAGGTAGGGCAGAGAATGTAGGTCTTTCTTCTTAGGAACATGTGAAGGAAAACTACCTGCTGCTAAAACTGGACTGGGGTTTCGATTCATTACAATATCGAGAAAAAATTTCACTCCTGAAGAAATCAGAGGACGCAACGAAATAGAAATGGCAAATGAATGAAGTATGAAATTTTTAACTTTAAAGGTACTCACCGTTCACGTTTGTTAGTGCCATAATGAAAGTTGATTGATCTGCAAAAACTTAATTCATAAGTTTGTTGAGTATTCAAGAAGGGGTAAATTCATTATTAGAGATACATTATAACAATGAGATATGTACTGAAACAGCAAGCTCTATCTAAAAATCACAATTTTCCTGATAAAGTTGATGTCAAATGAGGGGTTGAATTTGTGAGTTGTTATAAATTTGTTTGGACCTCAAGAATTTGCCAATACGCCAATGCACATGTTTCTCACGATGGGCATTATCGATTTTCCTAATAAAAACAATACACAAACATGACAACTCACCTACTCAAAAACCCCAATATCCACAGAACCTTTCACAGTAAACACAAACGTTATAACCTGTAAATGGCTTTAATAAAAGGCCCAGAAATTTCGAAAACAATCACAAAAACTGTCATACTACAATGCTTTCATTGAAACTTTCGGAGGATTTCGTTGGAGTTGATTGGTCTGAACGTATCTCAAATTACTTCAGGTTCAGAGTAGTAATTTAATGCGCATGCCGTAGCTAAAATCCTCATTCTTAGATCCGAATAGATTTCTGATTTTCAAGTTAGGTCTGTGATTTCATTTGCAATGATTTTATAGAAACCTTTTTAATTATTACAGATAACCATAATCAATATTCTTCTTTTGGAGCGCCATCTACTGATAATGGAATGATTCAAACAACATTACCCTCATACAATCGTTGCTCCAATGAACTCTAAAGGTTTGTTATATGGGTTGCCTAGATGTTCTGGACCGCTGTAAAATTTGAAACCAATGTTTATTATTATTTTCTTATAGTTATGGCATTGTACGAAGACCTTTATACAATGGTTAGGGCATTGTTTATACAATGGTGAGAAAATATAAGCGAGGATTTCGGAATTGAACTGAAGCTCGGAAAATCAATATACGGAGGGATACCTTGCACCCTTATGAGCACCTCATCGTATACATATATGAGGTCCATACCATTGTATAATACAATTATTATATATTATTATACAATGTCCATACACAGGGTGAATTTTTAATTTGCACACTAATCAAAAAGAACACATTTATGCGCATATTATGGGGAATAGCTAGCGAACTATTATTTTGCGGGATTTCTGTTACTTTCGAATTTTGAACCGAAAATAGTCTCGGATAATAGGTATAGCCTGAGGATGTCTATTGTATTTCTTATCACAAAATAATCTTTTCCGTATTCATGTGAAATCAGCTGTTCATGTGTAATATGTCAGGTAATTAGAAAATATGCTACAATAGGAACCGATCGTTAACACAATAACTTCCGAAAGAAGCAACTTATTAGAATCTCAATATTTGTAGGGTAGGTTAGGACCGTAATTAAAAAGGCAGAATTCGTGAATTGGTACCTTATATCCACCCAATGATTCCGCAGAGACATACTAATTCAAAATTTCATTTTCGCAATACTTCAAAAAAATACAGATTGGATCGAATAGAACTCTGGCACGCACTCGGTTGGAAAATTATTGGTCGAAGATTCATGTGGAACTCTATGTGGAACACAAAAAAAACGCCAATTCTTTCCATCAGGACGTGAAGGTGTAGTTTAGCGAGGTCAAAACTTGAGAACAGGACCGCTTTGGCAACGAATTTGAGTGAAATGATCATCACGAAATTTCGCATAAAGTTGTGCATTTTTCAACTAGAAACCCAGTAGTGTAATTATAATTTGATGATTATTTTCTGAGTTATTTAGGAAAATATAATTATATTCTCCTAAATATCTTGAAGAGAGATTATTTGAGCACAAAGACACCGAGAAAAAAACACTGAAATTTTTTTCAATATCTTGTGGGACTCTTATGAAACGAGATGGGTTCAGGATCTGTGCATATTCTTTTTGAAATATGCTATAAATATTATTTACATTGAAAATTGTCATCTAAGGATAAATCCAAAAGAGTCTTCTATCAAAGGGTTGCTGAATCCACTTTATTTAATCCTTGGATCCTGGAACCAGTGTTGAAAACCTAGAAATCAAATATTTGAATGAATTCAAAATTAAAAACTTTAGGAAATCATCTTTTTTTTGCTTGAAAATTTTGGAAGGCTTTCCTACAGAAAGTGAAAATAATGAAAACTAAGAATTGGTAATAGAAATAAATTGCTCCTGCGTTACTGCATCAATACAGCGTTACAAACTTTGAAAAGTATATACTCTGTTAACATAGAGAGGCGATTTCTATAAACAGTTTGATTTTTTTTGCCTAGTGTTCATTTTGAGTTTGAATAATTTGGAAGATACAGTTCTCTATGAATTTGGTATAAAGACTGCTACTCAGGTGACAAATATGATTGTGAAATCCTAATTTTCGTAAAAATACTGGCTTATTTCCAACTGAAAAGGAATTTTCATTTACCTTTGGCAACTTCAGCAAGAGACAAAGCTTGTTGTATCAGGCCTTTCTACTGGGGGTGGATTAGATGTTGAAGGTATCAGTGACTTTCTAAGTCATTACTGAAACTATTATAGCTGTCTTCGGAACTCAAATCAGAAAATTCATATCTACATCCACAATTATGATCATTCACAACGTATTCGGGAATTGCATCAATATTGCAGTCTTATTACCAGGTTAATAATCTAGAAGGATTCTCAGGAAAATCGAGAAAATGCAGTTTTTTTTGAGAACCTTGGATATTACCATAGACCTGTAACATTACTTGTATGGATTTTCACTTCAATGTAGATGACCGCTTCGGCAACGAATTTGAACTTGTGCGCGAAAGCTGCTGCCTTCACGGCAGTGCTTTTCTAATTTTTTTCGATGAATAACTGGATTTCAATACGATATAATCTGTATTTTTGGAAATATTGGAAAAATAAAATTTTCCCAATATTTCCAAAAATACAGATCAGATCGAATTGAAATCCAGAACTCCATAGAAAATTACAGTTCGAAGGTTCATACAGAATTTAATGAGGATGATATGATAAGAAAATCACAGACATTTTTTTTTCAAATTGTTCTAATGACACGATCATCACGAAAGTTGCATGAAGTTGTCCTTCAGCATCTTCAAACTAGCTGCGAAGTTTTATCAGGATTGACTCAGTATTTCTCGAGTTATACCGCAAAAATCAACGATATCGAGAAGAAAACCTCGAAATTTGACATATTTTTTCCCGATATCTCCGAAACTTATAATCGTATCAAACTGAAATTTGGTACACTGCTGTGAAATATGAAGCTCAAAGTGCTGGTGAAATTTTTTTCAGATATCATAAAAGGTTCCCAAAAAAAAATTTTTTGGAAAAAAATTTTGAAAAAATTTTTTTTTTATTATTTACTGACAAAGTTCGCGTTGTCATACTCCACCTAATTGCCAAGTTTGAATCTAATCGCTCAAGTAGTTTCTGAAATAAAAAATAAATAACCTCAAAATTCCAAGTGGCTATAACTGCGAAACTATTAGACCGATTTAGCCCAGTAACGAACTTAACCGCGGCATTCCAATGCGCGACCTACCCTGAAAGTTTCAAGTTGCTAGCTCACTTCGTTCGACAGTTATCGTGTTCTCGGCCGGCCGGCCGGACAGAATCGATTTTTACACCGGATTCGTCATCAGTGAGTCCAACTTAGTCGATTGAGACCATTTTTGGCTCAATCATCCAAAATTACAGACATTTGTCAAAACGATAGCACGCTGTTCCCCTAGAACATGCGCTCAAAAAATGTATAGAATATTGAGAACCTAGTAGCTTATCTACCCAGTGACCATAGTGAACAACTCCATTTTAATTTTACCGGCAAAAATATCAGAAGTCAAATGTTATTTGTCCTTACTCAGAAAGCTATACTTTCATATCTTCCATCTCCGTCAGATTAGCGTTGCCAGTCACAGAAAATTGCTTCCCATTCCACTAGGAGTTTCATCCCCCTGCTACATGCGACTAGATATAGGGATATGAAGGTTGGAATCTGCCAATCAGAGAAAACGCGGAATGGCGGATATTTTAAATTTCGCAACGTGAATAATGACTGTTCTATGTGGTGTGTCTTTGGTTCCATATAGTATTTTATCTCGAACTGGTGAATTATTCATTGATTTTGATGAAACCAAGACTGTATTTCTCTATTTCAGACGAAAAACTGGATATTTATGTGATAGTGTTTGTATAGTGGAAAATTTGTCACATAAAGGTCGCTCCTTTTTTACGTACTTGTTCTATGGAACAAAGCACCAATCTAACACCTTATCATTTCCCTTACAATTCTGCAATGTTCGAATTACGAACGGCAAATGGCCTTGAACGACTAGGTTGGACTAACAGTGATGAAAAAATAAATTAAATTATCTCAGTCAGGCCAAAAACACTGTAACTTATTTCGAAGAAGACCTAGACCTAAAGTATTTACTGAATATCCCGGTGGGGCAAACTCCAAACCGTTAAGGGGTTATACAAATCTGAAATTATGGTGCTTTCCTAAATAATTAACTCAAAAAAACCTGCGTACAAAAAAATTAAATTTGGTAAGTAGTATTGAATTCCATTAATAAGCTTAAGGATTCGATATTCGTTGAGCAAGTTTATTACTTAATATCAATAAAGGCCGAATTCGTGAATGGGTTAAACACATCTGGAATGGATGCAATGATGATATCATCTGCCTGATGATTTAAATTATTTACGTATTGGTCTTTAAGCACCAAAACTCTTACTCTTCAAGTATCGGTTCACTTAGACCTACAGCCGCCGATTGTAAACATCTGAGAACAAAGAATTTAAAGACTTACGTTAGAATTCATGAATGGGTAAAATCCACCGGTAGTTTCAAACACAAAATATATTTATTGGAAATTTATTTTATATATCCGATGGAGCGGAACTCAGGTACTGGGTTCTAAAACATGTCAGCTTGAAAGTTGAAAAATTTTCAATAAAAAATGTTTTTGATTGTTGCTAACGATAACCCACCTTGTGGGATTTGAAAGAATATTTCATGTCAATCAATTGGTTGATAAATAAAAATAAATGAAATGAAAATAAAAATATATAGATACGATTTCGATGAAATTTACAACTAATTATCAAGTATCAATTTTGTGGACGCAGGATTTTTTCGAGTTTATTATTCAGGAAAACAACATAATTTCAGATTCGTGTATCCCCGAAAGTGTTTAGTGGTTTTAGTTCACTATTGAGTTTGCTCAACCGAAATATTCAGTAACTGCACCTGAAAATTTCAACACTGTCCATCCCCTTCGAATGTTACAGTGTTTAAGTCCTGGACAGACCGAATTTAATTAAAAATGAATTTTTCATCAGTGGTGGTCCAACCTAGTAGTTCAAGGCCATTTGCCATTCGTAATTCTAAAATTGCAGTATTGTTAGTAGAATAATAAAGCTCTTAATTGTTCATTAGAACGAGCGCGTATAAAAAAAGAACCGGCCTTATGTTACAACTTTTCCAATATAACATAATCATTACATAAATATCCAAGTTTTTTGTCTAAAATAGAGAATGGTTTCATCAAAATCAATGAATAATATACCAGTTCGAGATAAAATACTATATGGTACCAAAGACACACCACATAGAACAGTCATTATTCACGTTGCGAAATTTAAAATATCCGCCATTCCGCGTTTTCTCTGATTGGCCGATTCCAACCTTCATGTCCCTGTCTCTAGTCGCATGTCCCCCTGCTACCTGCTTACCTCCGAAAGTTATAGAGTCCTCGGCCGGCCGGCCGGGCATAACTATGTTGACACCAGATTCGTCATCAGTGAGTCGAACCGTCGAACCCTATGGGTCATTCTAGACCCTTTTCTGCACAAAATTCGAAAATAACAAACATGTTGACGCGCCGTTCCGCTGAACAAGCGCGCAAAACTATTCTGCCCATTTCGAACTCTCCTATTCGCGGTGTCATGTAAATTTGAATTACAAGGTGGAGGGTTCAAACGAAACCTTAGCCGCTACTATTTATTTATTCGTTTCTATGATTTTTTTGTGAATAGTAATCTCAATAGGAACACCATTAATAGAGGTTCGAAAATTTCACATTGAATTCAAAATTAACAAAATATGTATATGGTTTCTAAACATCTAACAAAATTAATATTTGATATTCACCACGTGGACAATTTGCACTTATCATTCAAAAAGCAAATAAAACGAAAATGTCTATAGGTACTCAACATTGAAGAAAAACATCCATCCCAGCACCTCAAGTCCTCAACAATATTGTTTCAGTTTAGTCCTATAATTCCTGTGAAATTAACTTCAATTCAATGGAAGGACGTGAAACGCGAATTGATATAGGGTTGGACCTAGGGCTCGGCGAAGGAGGCATTTGGCACGGAAGGAAGCAAACTGAGGGCGCTATATTATGATGCATTTTTCTTTGAAAGTAAAACATTTTTACTGCGAGATTTATACTCGTGGGCGGTGGTGTGGGGCACGCACCTGCCGTTCAAACTGGGGCGACAAGTAGTTATAAAAAAATCTCAGATAATAATTTTACACTTGTCGACCGCCCTGCGATCGTCGATCCACCATGTGGGATTTGCTCAAGGGTAATTAATTATAAATTACCAAGCAGTATACGACTGAGGGGCTAGATGAACCTACCCCAGCTAACGATTCTCTTTTCTTATCTGGGGTTAATTTTAGACATCGGCGCATTGCAATACAGTTTATTAGTTTATATTACCATCAGTTTAAATGGTAATCTAGAAAAGAACTGACGTGATTTCAAGAGCTTTTACGCGCTTGTTCCGTTGCTAAAGCGGTTATCTATAAATGTATTTTTTTTTTGTACTGTTGCTGATTCTCCTAGGTTCCGCTGAGGAACCCCTCAGAAGCTAATGCTTGTGCGAGTTAGGAGACCAGGTGTATTGACCCCGCTAAATGCAGATCTCCTTTTCATATGGTCCTCACGAAATTCTGCATGAACTTCAAGCTATAATTTTCGATCGAGTAGCAGATTGCAATTCGATCCAAAATCTTGAATTGATATTATCTGAGAAATAGTTGGCGAATTCTACACATTCAAGCATTTGACCCTACAGATTAAACTGAAAACCTACTGTAACAATATATTCCCTATGTCAATTCTTCCTAAACTTAATGTGGATACGGCCGGGCTAACTACAGAAAGTGAACAAAATAACTTCCGGAAGAATCTACTCAATAGCTTGATAATTGCAGAGTAAGTTTGGAGCTTTATTTTCAAGGTCCAACCGACGAATTTGTGAAAACCAACCAATGATTCCGCAGATATACCCTTTCAAAATTTCATTTTCTCCAAAAACATAGATCGAATCGAATTAACATCTAGCCCTTCAATGAAAAATCTAGAAAAGCACTGCCGTGAAGGCAGCAGCTTTTGCGCGCATGTTCAATGTAGATGACCGCTTCAGCAACGAATTTGAACATGCGCGCAAAAGCTGCTGCCTTCACGACAGTGCTTTCCTAGTTTTTTTTTCGATAAATTACTGAATTACAATTCGATCTAATCTGTATTTTTGGAAATATTGGAAAAATTGAATTTTGAATGAGTATATCTACGGAATCATTGGGCGGATTTTGAAATATTGGTACACCGCTGTGAAATATGAAGTTCAAGTTATAACTGAAATTGTTCCCAAATATGAACAATAGTTTCAGAAAAAAAAATTCTAAGAAAAAAATTTTTTTTTTAAATTGTGTGACTATACGATTTCAACGGAATTGCTCAAAGTTGCGCGTCGTTACGCTTCAACTAACTGCCAAGTTTCAATCCGATCGTACCAGTAGTTTCTGAAATATGAGGGAAAACCTCAAAATTTCAAATAGTTTCAACTCCGAAATATTCGGCCGATTTGGCCATTAACGAACTTAGCCGCGGCATTTCGATGCGCGAACTACCCTATAAGTTTCAAGTCGCTAGCTTAATTCGTCTGACAGTTATCGTGTTGTCGGCCGGCCAGAATCTATTTTGACACCGGATTCGTCATCAGCGAGAGCAGCCTATCATCGAAAATTACAGACATTTGGACACAACGGTAGCACGCTGTTTCCCAAGAACATGCTCGCCAAAATGACAACTCGAAGTTGCATACGAAATCTCGCGAGGAATATAATATTATAAGTAGGTCGCCATATATCAAATATAAAGGGTTTTCCAATAAGAGGTGTTATTTTGATATTCATAGAAAAATGCCATTTTTCAACATAAATGATCGGATGTTTATTTCATTATAAAGAAGAAGCTATGCCGTTAATAGTGGAAAATAACATCAGGCAAATGACCACCACGACCACGCTTACAGGACCATATCCTTTTAATGAAATTTTCCAAAATTAAATCGCAAAGTGTCTGCCCTTTGTCCTCGATAGCCTCACGAATTCCATCTTTGAGGTCTTGAAATGACGCTGGGCTTTTGGCGTAGACCTTCTCTTTCACGTGGCCCCAAAGGAAGAAGTCGCAAGGTGTTAAATCACAAGATCTCGGTGACCAATTGTGATCACCTCTTCGAGAGATAACACGGTCCGGAAACTTTTCCCGCGAAAGATCAATGGTTTCGTTGCTTGTGTGGCACGTAGCGCCGTCTTGTTTGGAAGTAAACGTTGTCCAGATCAATGCCATCCAATTCCGGCCATAAAAAATCATCAATCATCTCTCGATAGCGCAATCCATTCACCATAACTGTTGCTTCAGCCTCATTTTCGAAAAAGTAAGGTCCAATGACTCCGCCGGACTATAAACCGCACCAAACAGTCACACGTTGAGGATAGAGAGGCTTTTCAACAATATCTCTCGGGTTTTCCGAGCCCCAGATGCGACAATTTTGCTTGTTGACGAAGCCACCGAGGTGGAAATGGGCCTCATCACTCAAGATTATTTTTCGATGGAATTCCGGATCATTTTCATGCATTTCAACGACCCAATCAGCAAAGACACGACGTTGTTGATGATCGGCCGGCTTGAGTTCTTGTGTTAACTGAACTTTAGAAGCCTTAAGACCCAAATCTTCATGCAAAATACGGTGTAATGCCTTTTGTGGAATGCCTAATTCCAAAGAACGACGAGGAATGGACAGACCTGGGTTTTCTTCAACTTTTTCGGCTACAGCAGCAATATTCTCGGCTGTTCTTGAGAGACGTGCACGGGTTTCATTCTTCACATCACTAACTTGTCCCAACAGCTCGAATTTTTCCACCAATTTCTTTATTGCGGCCCGACAAGGTGCTTCACGACGACCCAAAAATGTTCGAGTTTTACGAACCGTCTCTGCCAAATTTACACCATTTTTATAGTGAATTTAAAAATTTCAATGCGTTGTTGAAGCGTGAATCGTTCCATTTTTATTGATGGCGTAGTTTCTACTTGTCCAATCTCAAAAAATGACGGCTTCAAAAGTGACATCCACCGAAAAAGCGGGCTATTCAAAATAACACCTCTTATTGGAAAACCCCCTATACAGGGTGTAACAGAGTTGCTGTAAAATATTCAAGGAGGTGATAGTACAGATCATTTCCAACAAAAAATGTGCTCATAACTTTTTCTTCAAACCCCCCGGTTCTACAGATATCAATTCTTTTGGAAACTTCCCTACCTTGCTCCAGAAAAGAGAGTATATCTCTGGAAGGACAAGACCTACGGCAATAAATGTGCCTTTGATCCAAAGAGAAAAAGGTGTTACATTCACTGTATTTAGTTTTTCTGAAGCAAATTCAACAGGAACCCAAAGAACACAGGTTCAGTGAGAAATTTAGACCAATAAGGAAACCAATATGAAATTTCATCTGCCGTTTTCTCGAGAAATGCTCGAGGTGAGGTATTGATTTCATAACTATGAAAACTTTCCGCTAGTCTCAGCTTTCCAAATATGTGAAACATTCACCAAGAGAAAATCGCTGACGTAGGAAAAACGAATAAAATCTACCAGAAAACTTGAGCGCCACAATGGAAAACATTGCAGTAGATAGATAGCTGAGACTGCCTACCGATTTTCTAATGAACAAATGTTGGATTTCAAGTAGGTCAGTTACATTTGATATAACTGAGTATTCATTGCTTGGAAAGAATTGAAAGAATTCACGAAAATTAAGAATGATCCAGAGATGTATAATAGTGAAAATCAAAACATAAGAAGGTATTTGGGTGACGACACTTCCTTTACTGAAATGTACTGCTCGATGTGCCTTCCACCATGTTGGAGGACAGGAGATCATCTTTTGCCCATTGAGTTGATCACGCGCTGCAGTTCCTGCGGATTGCCGCGGACCACATCACAGGCTTCTTCAATTTTCATCTTAAAATCTTCTAGCGACACAAGTGTACCTTTATAAACTTCAAACTTCAGCCTGCTCCACAGATAAAAATCCAAAGGAGTTAATTCCGGACTCCTTGCTGGATAATCTATCGGACCAAATCGTCCAATCCATCTACCAGGATTGGCTGCATTCATATAATCTGATACCATGCACCCATTATGAGCAGGACAATCATCCATTTGAAACCACATATCCTGCCTTATGTTCAATGATAATTCCTTCATGGGGTCACTGATGTTGTTTTGTAGAGAATTCAGAAATGATTCCGAATACAATCCAGGAAGAAGGAATACTGTTCCAAGTAAATGATGCCTAATTTGTCCCATCTACACATTAATTCTGAAGTCGTGCTGGAAGTGATTGACCAATATGGCATATGGTTCCTCACGGCTATAAACATGCGACTTTCGTAGATTTATAATACCACATCTAGTAAAAGTAGACTCGTCAGTCCGTAAAATTTTATTTCCAAAAAATATGTCCAGTCGAATTTGGTCAACATACCATTGGCAAAATTCAACCCGCCGCCGGTAGTCAGGCTCCAATAAGTTTTGTTCTTTTGTCAAATGGTGTGGCTGCATATTTTCTCTCCTGATGGTTCGGTCCACCGTCATGTGTGACACTCCCATCTTTAAAGCTATGCGCCGAGTACTCAAAGTTGCTTCATCATCGACTGATCTTAAAATTGTATCAGATTGGAGAGTGGGTACAGCACCAACTTCATTTTTCGTTTTCTGCGCATTACCTGTTCCACGAACACGGTTATACACAGCTTGAAAAGTTCGAGGATGTGGAATTCGGCTTCCCGGAAAGCGAAGCTCGTATTGTCCAACAGCAGCCAAGGTATTGCTATCTGCCAAACCGTACATGTAGAGCATATCAGCATACTCAATATTGCTATACTCAAGAGCTATTATAGGCAAATCAGATCTGCCGACGAAATACGAGAAGTAAACTGTGGGTACTTAATCGCTAATTCAGCCCTCTTTCTACTGTAAACCTCACTATGTTGATAAGACAATTCATAGAAGATTGTTGCTTCTACATATCTGACCACAAACCTACTTCGATGATTTTTTTCCACTATGGAGCTTACAATTTCTGATACACTTATCTCATTTTTTCTACGTCAGCGACTTTTTCTTGATGAACGTGTCACTAATTTGAGAAGCGGAGACTTGAGGGAAGTTTTCACAAGGATAAAATCAATACCTCACCTGGAACATTTTTCGAGATAATGGCGAATGAAATCTCATATTGATTTTCTCATAAGAATGAATTTCTCATTGAATCTGTGTTCTTTTACTTCCTGTTGAATTTGCTCGAGCAAAATTGAAAATCGTGAATGAAGCATCTTGTTCTCTTTCGAGTAAGGCCTCATCTATTGCCGCAGGTCTTGTGGTTCCGGAGATATACTCTCTTTTCTTGGGCAAGGTAGGTTTCCAAAAAAGACAAAAGAATTGATATCTGTAGAACCGGAGGGTTCAAGGAAAAAAATATGGGTACATAATTTGTTGGAAATAATCTGTACTATCACCTCCTTGAATATTTTACATCAACTCTGTTACACCCTGTATACTTGAAAACATAATTTGGATTTTTTTTATTAAACTAATTGAACGATTATCAAAAAATTTCACATAAATTTACTCATCAACATTTTCAGAATACTATCTGTTCGCTTTGATAATTTTTGAGATAATATAAATATAATATTGAATAAGCTCAAAATTGGGAATAGACACGAAATTTGATTCGTTTCCAATATCTTCTAAGATTAACATCGGGTCACACTGAAGTTCTGAAACAATTTCATTGAAATCTGATCGATAGATTCAGCAAAAACATTGTTTTGAAAAAAAAATTCGAAAACAAATTTATTTACATTTTTCACCATTCCAATCCTTATGTTGTGCGACGATATTCTAGAACTATTTACGAAGTTTCAATAATGATATTACTATGATCACTATGATCAGAATAATGTAATAGTAATTCGATAATTCGCAATATACAGTACTATTCGAAATGGTACTGAAAAATGTTCTCCACTCCATGTTGCTTTTATTTCATAGACTGTAACGACCCTTTTTCCGGTGACGACTTGCTCGGGCACCAGTTACAATAGGTTTAATAAGGTTGTAACTCCTTAGCGGAATCGTTCACTGTATTGAATCCCCGAGTAACCCCTAGAAAGTTGAAGAAGAGTTCTGTCTAATCTAGGATTCAGCGATTAGTAATTTTAAGTTTCTTTCTCACAACAGATACT
This sequence comes from Myrrha octodecimguttata, assembly GCA_958510865.1. Taxonomy (NCBI): domain Eukaryota; kingdom Metazoa; phylum Arthropoda; class Insecta; order Coleoptera; family Coccinellidae; genus Myrrha; species Myrrha octodecimguttata. The sequence goes on from OY294059.1 coordinate 20,052,984, forward strand.
GACACTGTACCATGTACAAATTTATAACAATGATCACACAGGTCACGGAGTAAATTAATTTCAACAAATTTCCAATTTAATTCTACAGGTGCCAATCATTTCGAAATACTTCTAGAATATCGGTATTTCCTCCACCTGAGTAAATTAAATGAAATAATTATCACAACAATATTGCTTTATATTACAACCTAAAAAAGTAAATTCATCAACTAATAATTACTATGTTATGAAAAATTCGTTTTTCAAATTTTTCCATGGATAATTTTTCTTATTGACACTGTCTATCTTCCAACCAAGTTTCATTTCGATAAGATGAATATTTTTCGAGTTACTGAATAATCAAAATTTCAAATGGCTGTAACACAAAAATCATTCTGCAGATTTGGCCCATTAACGAATTTAACCGAGATATTCAGGATCAAAACCTATCCTGAGAATTTCAAGACTCTAGGTCCTTCCTTTCGAAAGTTAGAGCACACACGGTCTGCCGGAAGTAATCAAATTTGACCACGGATTCTTCATCAGTGAGTCCAACCTAGTCGTTTGAGGACGATTTCAGCCAGAAATTCAAAAATTACAGACATTGTGACGAAACGATAACGCGCTGTTCCCCAGGACAAGCGCGTAAAAGGGTACCGTATGATAAACGTTATTTCCATACATGAAATTTCAATGTTTTGCATACATGAGATATAACTTTTTTACATTATTTAAGTAGGAATTTTTCGGGAGAATTGTTTATGCTTCTTCGACTTAAAATTACCACAGTAATATAGATGAGGTAAACTCATGGAAGAGTTCAGGAGAGAACTTCTGATGTATGCAATTTCCCTAGCAGAATGACTATAAGAGTACTATGTCTTGAATGATAAATTTAATAATTATATCAACAGGCATAATGATTGAAGTCAAAAAAGTAATCGTTTTTCGATAGAAATGAAATTTCAATGATTGGCCAGGACAAGACATTACTTTTTAACACCATGAAATATTTACATTATTTTTTGAAAAATAACATTCGGTGCATTTTGAAATTTTTTCAAATTTTTTCATAGATAATTCTCTTATTGATTCTTGCCATCTTCCAACCAAGTTTCATTTCTATCAGATGAAAATTTTTCGAGTTATTCAAAAATCAACATTTCAAATGGCTGTAACTCAAAAACCATCTGGCATATTTGGCCCACTAACGAACTTAACCGAGATATTAAGGATCAAAACCTAACCTGAAAATTTCAAGACTTTAGGTTTTTCTTTTCGGAAGTTACAGCACACACGGCGGGCCGGACGGACAGCATTAAATTTGACCACGGATTCTTCTTTAGGGAGTTCAACCCAATCGTTTAAGACCATGTTCTGCTCAAAATTTTAAAATTACAGACATCGTGACGAAATGATAACGCACTGTTCCCTAGAACAGCGCGTAATAGCGTAAAACAAAATTCACTGTCCCTCTGCATGAATGTGGAGAAATAGGTATTTGTTTGAAATAATAGGCTGATAGATTCAGAATAGAGGGCGTCTCTTCGTATTGGATTAAGACTGATAATATATCTTTTTCAAATTATAGTTCCATATTTGTCGTTGCAGATCTTTTTTCAGAATAACATCTTCAGAGAGTATATTTTTGAGTTTCACCAGTAGAAGGAAACTATTTGAAGTCCTTTTCACTTCGAATCTTTCTGCTTGTGGTGACGTGTAGTTTAAAAGTGAATATTTATATAAAAATATAATACTTTGGATCATACTCAAGCCAGTTCCAGATGAGTGTAATGCGAACACCGAATGCCATAAATCACAGGGAGTTTTATGGTTCCAGGCAGTGCTCTTTTTGCTCCGTCAGGACTCGGTTTTCAACTCGAACAATGCATTTTAATGTATTATTCGAGGCTGAGCTCGAGTGTCTTCCACACTACTCGGCGCATGGTTGATCAAATTTTATTGCGTTCGCTGTTCGGATTGCACTCATCTGGATCTGGCTTTAAGCCGGGTCCAGATGAGTGTAATGCGAACATCGAATGCCATAGATCACAGGGAGTTTTATGGTTCGAGGCAGCGTTCTTTCTGCTCCATCAGGACTCGGTTTTCAACTCGAACGATGCATTTCAATATATTATTCGAGGCTGAGCTCGAGTGCCGTCCACACTATTCGCCGAATCGTTTATCAAATTTAATTGCATTCGCTGTTCGGATTACACTCATCTGGACCCGTTTTAAGATAGCTTCTATTATTGTTTACAAAATATCAGGGTTACTTTCTAATGAGCGTAATTCTTTATAGCTCTTTCTGATACTCTGTTTCTGCTTCTTCAAACTACTTTCAGTACTTTCAATTTCAAATCAGAATGATGGGATATTTATTCATTATACGAAGATAATCTTGATTATGGAAGATTATGCTGAAGCTGAATTGATCTAATTGGAAGAGAGTAGAAATTAGCACTGGCAATGTCTCGGAGATTTATTTTGATATTGACACTTTTCTTTATGTTCGTTATTGTGGATACTGTTCATGTGTTCATGGGTTCCACGCACCTGTTTGTATCCCCAACTCTCTAATGAATAAATGAATAAACGAATAAATGAATCATATTTCCAGAAATACATATGAGACTGAGCTGAAATTCGGTTCTCGTATATTAAATGTTTGAAGGTATATGCAAAATTTCATTTGAAATTCAAAAAAAGTTATCTGTAATAAATATGAATAAGCTTGGATGAAATGTAATATTCTGTTTGAAATTGAGTACTGTTTATTCAATATCGACTGAAGGTTTTCACTGAAAAGTTTTTCGGGTAACATCATTCAAATGAAAAAAAAGGAGTTTTCACTTCAAATATCATCACAGGGTATGAATATTCTCGATCATTTTTGAATGTCTGTAAAAACCTCTTTCCCACTTTTTCCCAAATTTCTAAAGCTGGGACTAATTTTCATCACCGCATCATAAGTTGTTTGCGTATATGGGTATGAAGTAGCAAGAAATTGAATGAGAGAACAAGGTTACACTGGAATCTTTCTTCTTTATTATGAAACAATGACGTTTTCATCGGAATTCGGAGACATGTAAGTAGTGAGTATATTTTCCGTACATTGTTTTCATATCATGAGCACTCTATTTGGGGTTTCCAATATTATGAATAAGCTCATGTATTTTAAAAGAAATTCGAATCCAAATTCATTTTTTATGACACGCGTTGCAATAGATCTACATAAGAAGTTATAGTATTTGTCAACCCGATAAGAATTTTTAAATATTGATTTTGAATGCGAAAAGCTAACAGAAATTCTTGGATTCTATTTGAATTCCCCCATAGAATAAATAAAAATTCGAATGGTTTCATGTGGTAATTAGATCAGATGTCATGAATAAATGTTTGCACAAAGATAGACCCCGATTTCGAAGGATGCGCATTTTGAATTTTTATTATCGAAGGGCAATTATTATTCATTGACTATCAATGAGGATGAGAATATAACCAGTCCTCGTGCTATTTGTGCTACAAGGGAGTTGGTAGTACTTTGAATTTACGATTTGTATCAGTTGTTGACCGTAGTTCCCCACGGAACAGTAACAACTTCAGAACCTCAACCAGACTGCCAGTAAGGTGAGTTTGCGAACCCATTATTTTGGATTTATCTTCGAGAACTTAAGATATTGTGTCAAATCTGACATTCTATTTTTGAATATTATTGGAATGTAACAATTTGTTTTATTTAACACTTCTTGAATTGAGAGATATTCAGTGGTCAAGACACTAATTATTATACTTGTGCAGGTTTGAAGTTTATCGTGAAATTTCAGTATATTTATTAGGATATTGATATTTCATGTCTAGTCTTCATACAATGCAATCTTTCCTATTTCGTGAAATAATCCTAATAAAGGTTTCAGAAGGTCTCTTCTCATCCCGCTTCGATAGCGGTACATGTTTTCATATACACCATAATATGTCAACTCAACAGTTTTTCGATGGAAATGTATCGGTTTCGTTAATGATATGAAAATCGAATTCGGTTTCATTATTCTTTCAAACACTGAAACAAGTTGATTGAATTCCAACAGCTTTAAATAATCGAAGCAAAAAGGCGCACTTTTCGGAATAATGGATGTAATTTTCCTTAAAAACTTATTAATGAATTTTCTTCAAACTTTTCATGGAATTTCTTTCCTACTTTATTTGAAATATAATTATTGTTAAGGGTAAATGCCTCAGTTTTATGAGTTATACACAATTTGTACACTATTTTGACTATGAAAATTGATTGCCTCAAATTAGGATATTTTTCACAACTGCACTATGATGGTACGATTTTGTAACACCCAATAAACTCATTTTTTCGAATTAATCTGACGAAATTTTTCTTAAATTATAACTTTGACATTCAGCCATGATGAATTAATTGATTAAAAGTCTATCAGGCTAGCGTACTATTTTTAACTCTTCTGATTCTCTACATAGAAATATTTACCAACGTTACTCCACCATTCGCGCCTTTATAATGATGACAAATTGATGAAGCAACTTGCCAAATACTTACACAAACAATATATTATTATATAAATATAAGTTATCTCAATAAAATGGCATTCAACATTATCACAAAAAATGTCTACTACCTTTGTTTTCAAGAAATTAAAGAAACATTCTCTAAAATGGTAGTATGCGACATGAACTGATGAAATGCTAATATTTTCTGAAAAATTTCTTCCTAACCAATGCAACAAGGAAATGAAAAATTGTGAAGATCCCTTATCAAGTATGTATTGTTTCAATTTTGTTGTCTTGATTAGAAGAAATTTCGCATTCCATCAGATCATATCACATCCTACCATTTTACCGAAGTTTTCTTTGATTTCTTGAAAAGCAAAGTGGGTAGTTTTCTTTTTTTGTAATAATGTTGAATACTTATAGTAGAGAATATAAATGAAGTCTTTAAGTATATTTATATTCCCCTTCGAATATGTAAGTTCCTCGAAACATTTTTCTACATGGTTTGTGTTTACTATTTTGAAACTAAGTCATGTTCATGAGGTTTTCAGCTTTGATGGACGCAGTATTGGTGCCTAAACGTTGGTGAATATTTATATGTGAGGAATCAGAATAATTAAGGAAAAGTTGATTTTCCTGATAGCGTTTTATTTGTTTCGTCTTCAATCTTCTCAAGATTTTTTTAGTGTCAAAATGTTTGAAACGAATTTGCGACATTATCTCGCATCACTTTGTTCGGAATATTTCTTTCTGGAATGCATAATATCGGATTATATATAGCAAAATTTATCGAAAAATATTAAAGTTTTCCGAAATCGACTAAGAATTACATACTCATAGTAGTTTTTAGCACAATGGAGCCGGAACCAGTGAGCTAACTGAACTAATTTATGTTTATATATCTATATTGAAAACTTATTTATCTGACCTGATACTGAAGTAAATCCACAAAAGTTCGTCAACTGTACTGCAATGATTCAGATCTTTTGTATCCTCATGTCTGTGCTGATCTCAGTTTGGAACTAATTTTGAATAACCAGTTCGAATGTGTTCGAAAACGGACGGAATTTAATCTGTGCTCATGTCAGTCATATGTCAGGTCAATTCGTTGTCTGCCTCCATGTCTTCGAAATTAAGAAAACAACTAGAAAAGCAGAATATACTGTATAATTCATGAAATAGAAAGAAGCTTTGTCTGGCCCTACCAAGTTCAAAAACCTCTTCATTACTTGGGCCTGCCAAATATTCACTTTCATTTATAAATTCGGTATCATTCGATTTTATAATGTTGATTATCTATATATGTGTTGGTTGGTATTATACAGGTTAGAGTGGAAAAAATGGGAAGGTTAGATGATGTTCGAGGCCGAGTTGCTTCTCTGACAAATTATCTTACTTAAGAAGGAAAGACCCTAGAGACTAGAAATTATCAGAGTCTGTTATTGAATGCATTTGTTGAGTTTGTCAATGGGCAAACTCCGCTCGTTGGTTTCGGCGTTATACTCATACTATAAATTTTTTTTTCAAATATCCGAAAAATGCAGATTTAAGCTTATTTATAACGACATGACACGAATTGAATTGTGAGGATCGCATGACTGAAAAAAATAAAAAAGGTATTCTCAAGAAATTTAAGGATTAATGTGTCGAAAAATGTCCGATTTCGCTGAACGTCGACATTAAGTCGACCTGGGTAATTAAATTCTAACTCTTGTCTGATGTTTATTTGAGTTACAATTGCCAGCAACATATATCAAGTATCTTTGTGTTCCTCTTTGATTATGGAGGTCAATTCATTTCTTCGAAATTATTTCATTAATGAATGATGAACTGAGAAATCCTAATAATATCTTTAATCTCTATTCTTGCACAAAGTATTCCATTTTTCAAATAGCACTTAAGATAAATTTCTTTATTATAATTTAAATGTTTTCATCATAATGGCATTCTCGGAACGAACATGACAGTTTTATGCGAACAATGCATGGGAGTTATAATGAGAATAATCAATCGATAATCCTCTTTATCGACTTATGACGCTGTGAAAAATAAAGATCACATTATATTCAATATTGGTGCCAGTTGAAGAATTATGGCCAACTTGTCCTTTCGCAATACGATCTTTTATTAATATTAAAAAGACGTTCCACTCGAATCTTGAATGTTTCAATATAACCATTGAGTTTTCAAATTTGAAAACTAAATGCTATATAATAATATCGAATCAAGAATTAGATTTTCAACGGGAAAATTATCACCTCTATACAGGATGTCCGGTGAACCTAAAACAATATTTATAAAGGTGATAGACTAGGTCAAGACCACTCAGAATATCGAGAAATTTAAAGGTGAAATTTTCACCGTTTTCGAGATTATGAGCATTGTGGAAATTCGTGAAAAACCACCAACTTTACTCGATGTTTTGGACACCATGTCTTCAAATTGGTTTTGATTCAAAATATTTTTTTTACTGCCATGTCCATGAACATGGCTAATGACTGCTGCTTTTCGGATGTATGAAACAATTTTTCACAATTGATATGACTCTGCGGAGAATGGGAATGAAATTGTATGTTTGAATTCTACCAATTATCATTCTCGTAACTTCGTCCCGATTTCCTGAAAAAAATTATTACTTATTACCACGTGAATGTGAAGGAACATTGACTACAAAAATATGCACACTTTGTACACTCTCCAAAATTGTATGAAACAAACTCCGATTATTTCTGGAAGGTATTTCCGTTGTAAGAGAATGGGGAGATATTTTGATATCTCCTCAACATTCACAATTTTGTGGAAAAAACTTTTCTGTTGCCAATTTTTCTGAATAAAATGACGAAATAACGATTTATAATAATTAATTAATTACTTGAGAGTACCCAGAAAAATAAAGGAAAAAATTCAAATCTTCTTCTAATTAATATCTTCAAAAACCAGAGTTTTAAGCAGTGAATTTCACTGAGGAGTATTCAGAGGAAAAATTTGAATTTATTTTTTTATCCTTTCTGACGCAGAATGATAATAATTCAAGAAGGATCTTTCAAATGTAGTTTTGCCACATCTACAACGATTTTCTGATAGAATGTTGAAACACCGTTCCAGTTGTTTGATGTAAGTTGCAGTTGTTGTTCAAACTCGTTCTATCATGAACCCCAAGTGAAGTTTATCCGAAGATTTTAGTTCTTCGATCTGGGAGCCTTAGGGTTGCTCTAGGATGTCTCATCCATTGTAAAAGGTACCTAAACATGGTCGAACTCACAGGTCAGTAATACTCCGCCTACCTTCCCTTAAGATGGGTCAGTTCAATTACAAAATCAGAAGTTAGTATTGAACCACAAGTTCGATAATATTTGGGTCTAATTTCACCAATATTATGATGGATTGGAGACTCTAAACCGATCATGCAATTATTTGATTTATATGACTTGGGCTATTTGATAGTATAACGGTACAGTTAAATTCAACTGACGTGGAACAATAATTGAGATGGTGTATCCACATGAATACTCAGAGTATCGTTGAAGCGGTGGCAAAGCATGCTAGTAGGTCCTTCTTGAAAGTATGTTATCTTCGCATCAGGACACAAAAAAAAATCAAATGATTCTTCTCTATAACTTGTTTATGGAATCTATTGCTCGAAACTCGAGTTTGAAAAGATTTCAATTAGAAGAAGATTTGTGATTGTTTTTTTTTAATTTTTCTGAAAACTCAAAATTCATTATTATTAATCATTTTTTCATCATTTCATTCCGAAAAATTCTCAACAGAAGACTCTCAAAATTGTGAAAGTTGAGGATAGACCAGAATAATATCTCCCCATTTTCTTGCAACTTATCATACCAGAAATAATCAGAATATGTTTCATATAATTTTGGAGAGTGGACAAAGTGCGCATATTTTTGTAGTGATTGTTCGTTCACATTCACGTGGTAATAAGTTCTCCAAGAAAATCCGGTTATAATAAGTAGAATTCAAATATATCATTCCATCCCCATTTTTTGCAGAATTATATCAATTTTTGAAAATTTTTTCATACTTTTTTCCAAAATGCCTAGTTAGAGACATGGTGTCCAAAACATCGAGAAAAGGTAGCAATTTTTCACGAATTTTCAAAATGCCCATTACCTCGAAAACAGTGAAAATTTTACCTGCAAATTTTTCGATTTTCTGAGTGGTCATGACATCAGCAGATAATTATCGTACAATGGCCGCGTAGACCCGAGAACTGAGCGGCTGCCTCGCAAGTGTAGACGGTGTTTTGAGGGGATGCCAGATCCCAGATCTCACGATTAATCGTGAGGTCACACGCATTGCTTCATTTATACGTTTGTAGTTTCACGCAGTATTGTCGTAACGTAACTGTCGTAGCTTATAGATTCGTAGTTGTTTCACTATTTTTTTGTGCTGCTTAGTTTTTTGACATTTTTTATCAATAATGTCTGAATCAAAAATTTACAGTAGTTCCTTTGTATTTACTTACAGCAACATTTTCGAAATGATGTTAAATAGTATCTCATAACATTTTTCAATAAATGAGTGAGCTGAAAGATTTATTCAAAACTACTGTATATTATGGTGTTTTTTCAACAATTATTGAGTACTTTGTAATCTCACGATTTTTCGTCATTGAATTTCAAGATTTCTGCTCCATCTCATCTGGATGCCCTGGTTTCGAGCTGGAGCATAGCGGTGCGTGAGCCTAAAACTTGATTCATCCTATGTCGGTTTTTACGGCGAGGCAAAAGAATTCCTCAGGCTCAGTTCGACCCATGGTGGAAATATAACATGGTGTGTTCTTTCGCATCTATATACCCGTCCTTATCGCTCGCTATGACGTCAGTCTGGCAAAATTCTTCAATCGTTTGAACGTTCGCAATGTACTTTCGATGTAATTTACAACTTTCTGGTTTCGATTGTTTCGAATATCTTCTGTGAAATACTTATGGGATCCAATGAAATGCATTTTTTTGAACTACGTGGGCAGAAAATGACTAATATCTGATAGAGTAGAGAATGACTAATAGGGACCCAAAATAAATTCTTACGAGCGTTGTTCATTTCTTAAAATAATTAGTTAGAAAAAGAAGTATTTACTGAAGCCCAGAAATTCTCTACTCTGGAAAAAATTCATAAAACTGATTGAAATGCTCGAAGATATTTAAAAAAGTACGACCAACATGGCTTTCATTTCAGAGTTTATGGAAATATTTTTAACTCAATTCTTAACAAGCCGAAAGGAGAATATCTTCTAATATTCATTTATTTTCATGAATGGATTGAAATATTTAAATATTAAATATTTTATTTGAGAATAATATTACCATTTCAAATTCAGTAATATTGTTCTCTGAAATTGAATATGTGAGTTTTTCAACAAAGCTTCAGATAAAGTTGAAGCAGGTATCATAAATATGTTGAATTGTAAATTTGTGGAGAAAAATAAGTAAAGCTTCATGGAAATCTTCAAAGTTTTTTTATTGATATGTATTCAGAAACAATGCCTAATTATTTATGAACAGAGGCTATTTCATGATATTTTATCTCAAAAACGATATAATTATTAGTAGGGGATGTTGAAATAAGAATCGGTAAATTTATTTTTCGAAATGAGTAAATTTTCTCATTTCATTTTCTAATTTTTACTATTTTCAGAAATTTTTTTTTGCTAAGGTTTCGCAATCTAATTTACGTTCCTAGTACGTTCCATAAAAAATAAAATTTCATCAGGGATACCAACATTCAAGCTAATACATTCAGGGTTATGGTCAACTATGTCAACTAGGTTTTTGAAAATAAATATTTCTCCTTTCAAGTTCCATTGATGCTAGAATTGTAGATCGGAATTTTTGAGTTAGATAGCCTAAAACAAGCCCCTTAAAACACATTAACCTCTCAAAACTAAATAAAATTCTTAATTAGATGAAATAATGTATAAAAATATCAACAACATGCCTGTTACCTATAGCTCAGATAAAAAATCGAAATAAAACAGAAACATCTGTCAATAAAAACTTACAGAATTGAAAAAGCACCCTATTTATTACAAACGTAAGTAATTTCAGACAAGTAAGCCAAAAATATATTAAACGATAATATTAAGTATTTAAAAACTCAGTTTATGTATAGCTCAATCTTTTTCAACCGTTTAAACCCAGTTTTCGAAGAGTGCTGGGGTGGCTCATTTCAGACATTTTGTGGAATATCACGAGAATTGGAATTAAAGAAGAATTCAACGGTACAAAGCAGTACAAACGAATAATAATTCAGAGCAAAAAACTGTTTTGGAAAACTGAAATGTGCTAGCCAACTCCATACACATTCATCTAAAGGACATTTGTAGGTAACAATATAGTTCCTTTTGAAAAGTATCTAAGATACTAGTTACTTTTCGCCAAAAAAAGGGGACTCATAGATACAATAACTTAGATACTTTAAAAATATTTAAGTTACTGTACAGTGACCGTGAAACTGTTTTTCTGACAGCTCTGATTGCAAAATAACTCTATTTTCATTGATGAGAAGAATTCATGTACAGAACTCAACAAATAAGTGAACGTCGTGTGAATCGGTTTTTACACGCTTGTTCTGTCGAACCGCACTTTATCATTTCGTGACAATGTCAGTTATTGTCGAATTTCGAGCCGAAAATGGTCATAAACAATTAGTTCTGCTGTGTCCCTTCCATGATACACATGTATAATAAAGAAGAGGTGTCGTAGGGAGTTGGACTCCATACGATATAACGATAATTTTGAATGGGTATATCTGTGGAATCATTTCGGTTGTATGTTATCGATTCGCAAATTTCGCCTCCGTAATTAAACTACAAACCTGCTGAAAATTCTTTCGGTACTTATTGGTGTTCAAAATAGGCGGTTGGGCCATAATCTGTTAACACAATAACTCCTAAAGAGACGACTTAGAGATTCAATTTTCATACAGTAGCTTCAGGGCTCAATAACGAAGATCAGATTTGTGAGATTCCCCCAATTGATTTATAGTTATATCCATTCAGATCTCCATTTTCTCAATATTTCCAAGAATACAAATAGAATCGAATTGAAATTTAGTGTTCGGCTGATAAATGATAGCTTGAACGTTGACACATAATTCCGTGAATATCAAATGAAAAGAGATTGCCAAATATTTCCTTCAGGAAGTGAAGCTGCGTTTGGCAGGGTAATTACGTGAACTGCTTCGGCAACGAGTTCGAACCAGGGGGTGAAAGTTCCTGGCACCACGTCAGTGCTTTTCTATATATTTTTTTTTTTGAATCTGTATTGGCTCGATGTCCAATAAATATTCTCACGTGTTAACTTTTCCTTTATTCATTGAATTCGAACGAGTCTTCTTGATGAAGGCTATCAATATTGAATATTGATATCCATCAAAGATAGGAATTGGTTTCTCGGAGAAGAACAGAGCTCCAGCATTAATATGTAACATGTTACATTGATATCCATATTGAAAATATGGATTTTTCTGTATTTAGGTACTTAATATCCTTTGATATTGATATCTTACGGTATACCTTTATTTTCTTCAACGTGCTACGTCTTCAGTGACAAATTATTATATCAACTGGCACACAATGTGAAAACTTGAGAAGAAGGTAACATAATAAAATACAATCCAAAAATAATACTAGACAAGGCGTTTCATATTCTATATTTAGAATCAGAATCATCATTAGTAGCATTTATTCTACATTGTATGTCAAACTCATCACGTGTTTTTGACAACATTCCACCACAAGGGAATTCAGCAGCTTTGGACCCACGCTCAAGGTTGTTAAATTGTGTATAGAAAAATATTGCCACAAGTTCTACACCTTTTTTTTTCTTGACAAAAAAAATGCAGTAAAAAAACTTTAATTAATCTTTATAACTTCAAAAATTGAATGACTGTTGATATTGACTGTATAAAACTATTTGATTCATTTCAAATATTGAATTCGAACTAGTCTTCTTGATAAAGGCTATGAATCTCTGTAATACCTTCACATAATATTTTCATATATTGATATCTTACGGTAAACTATTATTGTCTTCAACTGGTGTAGTATTATGTTTGCATTGTATTTTATTATGTAACCGTTTTCTCAAGTTTTTTACTTTAACCATTGTATGGCAGTGATATAATGATTTGTCATTGAAGACGCAGTACGTTGAAGACAATAGTAGTATATCGTAGCATATCAATATCGAGAGATATTATGTGAATGTATTACAGAGAAATCTGTTTTTTAAGGATTTTCCTCTATTCATACTCAGAACTTGTGAAAATTGATGATATCGCCTGAGTATATCTGTGACGCAGATACAGAGTCGATTTTTTGTAATATCGTTTTCCCGATAACTAGAAGCATTGTTTAAGCAATGCTAGAAGAATACCGTCCTGATCAAATTAAACTTTGTTGTAATGTATTGACGCGAAGACGAATGACAAATTTCGGGAAGGTTGTGCAACCAGAAGGTGTGAGAAAAATCGAAAATATTTTATGTATATTAGATACTCTCAGGTTTCACTAAATCCTTCATGCCGTCATCTTTCAATAGAATATATTTCATTTCTATCCAATCTTTCAACAGAATAGATTTCATTTCTATCCAATCTTTAATTTTGAAAATATCTTCAAAATAACATTTTCATTTGGTTTAACTATGCGGAACCAGTGGGTCGAATTTACTGATTCACAAATTCGGCTTTCGTTATTGAGGTCCAAACCTACTCTAAAAATATAGAGTATTGAGTAGCTCTAAGTTATTCCTTTCGTTACCAACAGTTAAACTGTGGAATATGGTTCAAAATAATCAAAATTGAGAGTTAGTTGCTTTCTGTGTTTAGAATAATAATACCTGCCCTAACTCGCAAAAGCATATTGCTTTCTATGGGTTCCAACAGAAACCCAAGAGAATCAAATCAAATTAATATATCAAGACTCCTATTCATTATTTTTGTGATACTTGACACTGGCGGTTTCTTTTCCTTTTCATTATTTATAAACTGATACCTCCATAACCACTGGGAGATTCAATGAACCACAACTCTGTCTGTTTGGAGAACATACATTGTCAAAAGTGCGAAAAAAATGTCTTATTTATAATTGTGAAACTTTTCATTAAGATACACCGTGGTTGTTATGGTTCACTTTGGAATAGGGACGAATTGCTGCCCATGACATGCATTTAATCATTTAGGCGAAAAACTCTTTATGCAACATTGAATATATACCTAATTATATGTATTTCAAACAATAAACAAATGAATATTCACAGATAAGAAGATCACTATGATTTTTATACCCACTTAGTTAAAGCGTACATGATTTGATATAAGCATATAGAAGCATTTACTATACCTAGTTGGGCTGACCACAACATACAAGGATACAATAAGGAAGGGTGAAGTTTCAGAATGTTATAAAATGAATTAAAAAAATGAAGTTGGGAATTTTGAATGATTTTGTTGACATTCATAAGTCATAGCGTTCATCCTGACCAACGCAAGTCTAATTCCTTATAAAATAATTTCAAGATCATCTAGTCTTGCTCCCCATGAAATTCTGCATGAACCATGCGGCTGTCACTTTTCAACCGAGTAATATATTTCACTTCTATTAAACTATCATTCTGGGGAATATTGGAGAAATAAAATTTCAAATGGTTATATCGATGAAATGATTAGATGAAGTCGTGAATGAAAAAAACCCTCCTAATGATTACGCATATTCGGTCGAATTCCATTATGTTGACGTCTTAAAAAATGAACATGTGAGCAGAGGAATAGTATCTGCAATGATTTTATTAATTTTCTACTCATATGATTGATCCGTCGGATAATAGAACTAATTTCCAAGTTTTTGTTTAATCTGTACATTTTTTTGAGGAAAAAAAATTCCACATTGTTATATACAGTTTATATTATATATTATATACTTTTTAGGGAGAACGAGACGTACGATTATCAATATAAAATATTTTAATGCTAATATCAAAACGACTTTTCTGAATTACTTGTCAATCCCTTTTTCAAGCGGTTTTCTCGAGGGTTTTCTTGGAACCGATTGATTTATTCCTTTTAACGCGGCTGCTCTGAGGAACAGCGCGATATCGTTTTGCCCAAATGTCTTTACTTTTCGAATTTTGAGCCGAAAATGGTCTTGAACGATTAAGTTGGAATCTTTGAAGGAGAATCCGTGGTCAAATTGAATTATGTCTGTCCGTCTGGCCATCAGTCGGCCGTATGTACTCCAACTTTCGGAGGAAAGGAACTAGAGTCTTGAAATTCTCAGGTTAGGTCAAGATTCTGAACATTTCAGTTCAGTTTGTTAGTGGGCAAAATCGGCCGAACAGTTTCAGAGATATACCTACCTATGTGAAATTCTGAGGTTAATTCCTGCATATCTTATGACGTAATGATTCGATCTGATTGAAACTTGGTAACTAGTTTTTGCATACAAATGCAAAACTGAATGCGAAATTTAGTATGGATCCAGTTGTAAGAAAATTTAAAAAAATGATTTTCGAAATTCTGGTTAAAAATTTTGGTTTTCTTGGAAAGTATTGATCAGATTTCAATCGAAATTCGGCACAGACCTTGAAATCAGTCTTTAACAACAATATTGCAAATTTCAATTCGATACGATATTCAATAGCGTGGATATATGGAAAAATATAATTTTTTTTCCCTCAATATCTCAAAGAATACAGATACGATCAGATCGAAACTTTGTATTCATTTGGAAAATACCAAAGAAAAATTATTGCAGAATTCCGTATGGATCCAGTCGTTGGAAAATCGAAGAAAATGATTATTTCAAAATGTTTTGAATTTTTGTGGAAAATTTTTTTTCTCAGAAATATTGATCAAATTTCCTGGAAATTCGGCACAGACTTTAAACTCAATATTCAACAGCAATATTCCAAATTTCAATCGACTACGATATTTACTTTTGGGGATACATGAAAAATGTGTCAAATTTCGTTGTTGTTTGAAATTCTGCATTTGTGTCCTCAATATCTGGTTAGGTACTTCAGAATTATTTGGAGAATATTAACGGGCAGTAATTAAGAATTGTTTTCGAAAATATTCCACATCTACATCGAAAAAAATAGTTTTTTCTGAATTATTGACCAGACTTAGATGAGTTCAGCCACACAAAGAAAATACCAACAAGGTAAAGTCAATAACATCAACCCGATAAAATAATAAACACGCAAAGAGACGTTCGTCGACCCAACCAACAGAAGTAATCAATCCGACCGCACCTAAGCTCGCACTGAGGCCGCAGAAATTTCGCGGCCCTCGTGTACCTTTAGTTCGGAGTTGATCGTGGTCATTCGACAGCATTCGCTGTGGTTGTTTGTTCCTATATGAGGGTTCCGGCCAGCCTGGCCATGAGGCCGCTGTAAGGGGTGGATTGATAGATCGTTAGAGAGAATTAATATTTGTATTTTCTGTTGGAACATTAACTAACGGTTGCTGTTTCATCATAAAATATTAGTGATTTCGAAAAGAAGGAATTGTGTCGTACGTCGTACGACAATGTATTTTTTAGGAAGGGGGCGCTGCCCCGCGGCCTTATTGAGTAACCGCCACTGGTTAGGTGTGAATGACGTGGAAGTATGTGTAGAGTTATTATAGGCTACTTATGTTCTGGCTAGTCTAGTTTCCGTCGTTAGGTTTCAATCTGATAGACATCTAAGTTGTTCCAAAAAGGTGGAAGATCCATACAGACTTCCATAATACACCTTTTTAAAAAAGGTACTGGACACCTTTGAGAATGGAAATCTTGCCTTAGGTTCATTTTTGGACTTACCAAGAGTTTTCGATTGTGTGGAGGTCCATAAACTGATTGAAAAACTACTGAAGTAGGGAATATGGGGGCCATCTTTGAGGTGGGTCAGATCTTATTTCAAGGAAAGGGCACAACTAGAAGGAATAACAATAAATGGTGAAACGATAAGATCAGAACAACTGGACATACTGTTTAGACTCATACAATATTTATTTTAATATAATTAATTTTTTATAATATACATCAATGAATTTGGAGAAGAAATCCAAGAAGTAAATACAGAATGAATAGTAGTTAACTCCGCGGATGACACCAATATATTAACTATAAAAGAACAATGGCCATAGTTGAAAAAACTTAAAGAAGAAGTATTACGAATGGCAAGCGCTTGGTTCGATAAAAACCTACTCTTGAACAGGAGCAATACTTACATAGAAATTCAGATATACTCAACTAGGAAACCATCAAACTTAACGATGAAACATACAGAGTAACGGATGCGGTTGAATTCTCAGGAGTGTGTACTTACTCTGAGCTGAAGTGGGAATACCATATCGACTATGTGTCGAAGAAAGCTGCATCCTCCCTCTACGGTCTAAGCGTGGTGTCAAAATATCTGAGTAGACCCGCAATAAAGATAACCTACCATGCAACAATAGAAACAAGAATAAGATCTGGAATCATTTTTTATGGATCAGGAGACCTCTCGTCGGTGTCTGTGTTGCAGAGAGCCCTCCGCATCCTCTTCGGTTTGGATAGAACTCAATCATGCCGTGGCATCTTCGGAGCAAAGGAATTTTTTCACCATACATGCAACATATATACAGAAATGTCTGATCTAATTTCATAAAATAGAAGCCAATTCGATCAACACCTAAATGAAAATAAAAAACTTTACAACATAAGAAGTAAGAATTACACCTATCCTAAACATCGCTTAAAAAGTACAGAAAACCAAGTTGAATATAGATGCCTGAGATTCTTCAATGCGTTACCAACAAAAACCCAGATGGAAGAAAATTTGAGAAGATATAAAAACCTAATTTATTAACATTTGATCCAACTAGAGCCCTATGAACTGGAGATTTTTTTTCCTTTTTGAAAACATATCAAACAAATTTTGACACTATTCCGTATGTTTCATGATTGTAACTTGGAACTTACAGAAATAAAGATAGTTTTTCATTATTGTTGGGAAACTACTGCTTGAAGATTCATGTGGATTTTCTCGAGAATCATATGATCACTATATCGTCGTACGATTACAAGATCGCTCAATTAAAAATATTTGAAAACAAATATATGCTTTTTCGTATTGTCTAATGAAACGATCATCACAAGAGCGTACGAGTTGGCGCATCACCATTTGTCAATTAAAAACAAAGTTTCATCATGATCTGATCACTATTTTTTGAATTAGTTTGAAAAAGTCAACTGCAGTGAAAGGGATGAAAATACATATATTCATTATTTGCTCGTCAGGTATCTTTCAATCACGACAAATCTCGTGCAAAACATAGCTTTATTATGCATTCTTCACTTACGCGCAACCCAGGAAGCTGAAATCCAGATTTTCGATTGCCATTATCCCTTGTACTATTCAGGTGTAAAGAAATACGTCCCAAATCATAAAGGGTTTTCAAAATTTGAAGCTTATCTGAGAGATATCAACACGATGAAAGTGTGATTTTCCAAATGGAAATACCTGTACACCATGAAAAGTGTATAAAATGAATTGACATTTTCTAAACATCCTCGGATTTAGAATCCTTATGCGGGATAACAGGAAACTGGCCACGAGCGATCATTTCAGGAAAAATGTGAATGATACCCTATAGGCAGTTACTATGTTTATTCATATCTAAAAAAATCGAATGGAATATTGAAGAACATATTTCAATACACATAAAAAATTCATAAGTCATACTTAACTTTTATTGGATGAATTTTTTCGATATTCCAAAGAGCTTTCGAGCAAAATCGAACAGAACATACTAATGAACATTCGTTTTCAGGGCAGGCGATTATATCATAAGGAAAACCATACCTATATAACCAACTTTTTCAAAAATTAACATAATACATTTCTGAATTGTAGATTTCGATAGAAATTTGTCTGAATAACTGTCGATGAATATGAATATTGATAAATGTTACCTACCAATTTTTTGGGAGATGCCTTCCACCACTTTCTGCACACGACATTTCTGATATTGCATTGTGAGGGTGTATGGAATGTTTCTAAAAGGCTCATACATTTCAGCAATGAAGTGGACATTAAAATCTGTTTCAGAGTTCTTTTCATGCCTTGTGAACTCTACTATAATTCATTGAGATACAAAAACTTGGCCCATTTCATATTCTACAACTACTTATTTTCCGACCAAAATCCCTTCTAAGTTAAGTCCGAATTTCCTGCAGCTGACCGTCTGAAAATAGAGTGTCAAAAATTTGTTAATTTTGCATGTAAGTAGTGTGTACGGAATGTAACTGAGTGGTTCATACATTTTAGCGATGAAGTTCACCTGGACTGACACAAAAGAGCTTCGTTTAAACCCTTTTACTTCTTAATTTATTGTATTTACACACACATATCTGATCGTCTTAGAAACAGGTATTCTGTTGTGAACTGTTGTCCTGAAGGTTCGTGCAAAGGTTCAACCGAATCTGACTGATTGTTCTTCATTTTTTTCAACTGACTGATTCAAGTCTATCAAGTTTTTTACTTGAAACTGACGCAGGTTGGCACTCGTGAAATATCGGCAATGTCAAAATAATTCTCAGAGACGTTGCCAAATCCTCAACATAATCATCATGCTTGCAAACTACATTTTAATACTGGAGTATTTCAAGTTGTGCAACAAGGTGTTTAGATATATTCTGAAGACTTGTTGCTTGAGTATTCCGAAAAGTAGGGAATTCCATAGGTTTGTCTGTTCGTTCAGAAGTTTTACTGCAGGGTTATTCGAGTACTTATATTTTTTTTTCGAATGAACTATCACAAAGTAACGTACTACTATATCTTTGATTTTTCAGTCAAATTACCACATTCGATTCATGATTTCCGTATAAATATTTCCAGGGTTAACAGGAAAAAGAGTTACAAATTATTGAATTCACATATTTTCTCAAATTCAATTTTTTCTCAACGTAAATTCACAATTTTAAAAATACGTAATTACTACGACCTCTATGTAAAGATAACAACGTTGTGTAGTTATCTGACAGGACAATGACTAAGCTAACATTTTCAAAATATACAGAATATCATGGCCAACCAGGATAGTTTATAGAAGTGAATGGAATTTATAAACGGTAGTAAAATAATGACCCATTTTAAAAAATGTCCAGTTCAAACTTTAAACCTCTGTTTCTCGAAACTAGTAACATTGAATAAGAACAATATAATTCAATGGTGACGATATATAATCAATCCAATTAGTTTATGTTGGGTGCTTCTTTAGCTTATGGCTACTCAAACTGAACCAAACAAAAACCATTATTGATAATTTGCAATAGTGACAATAGTGATATAAAATAAAATTTAAATAAGGAAATTGTACTTTTTGAAATCAAATAAAGAATTAAGTATGGAATCACATTCATAACTTCAACTGACATCAGTAAATATCGTCTGAAAACCTTAGGTAGGTAGGAACGTTTATTTGATCAAGACTAGAAAATTAAGGAGTATTAATTCAATTGCTCAACATCATTCTACGAGAAAGATCGCTGAAAAATTGCAGTACTTCGGTGCAGCATCGTTGATTTCCGTGTGTTTCTGATCAACGTTTTGTAAAGTATGACGAAAAAGAATGCGTTCTTTTAGAGATTCAGGTGTACAAGGCTATATATTGATTACCTTCATTCATGACAAATGCAGAAATTGTAATTTGTTATTATTCGCGGAAATTATTACACTAATTCAATCGGGATCAGGTTTCAAATAAATTGTGAGACTCAAAGAACTGACGTAAGTTTCTGCTATCCCCATTCATACAGTTTCTAATTTCCAGGTTATCATCAGCATTGATACGTAGAAAGGTAGTGTTTTATTATAATCTGCAGAAGCATGTTTCTCACAATTGTTCAAAGATTTCAATAAGTCGGATGAATATATAAGAGACCATAGAGTACCAACATTAGACCCTTGCGGTCGCCTTTTCACCCCAAAGTCTGCACCAATTATGGTTGATTGCTGATTCTTCTCGAAACTCATCCTCGTTTTTCAATTTTCTCATTATACAGGGTGTCCCGGGAAGAATGCGACAAACGGATACCATGAATCAAGGTCATCAAGGAGGACTCATATCAAGGAGCCTTCGTTTAGAATATACAGGGTGATATTCATCTGATGGGTGAAATTTCAATGTACAATAACTCTTGAACTAATCGACCGATTGATTTCAAATTTTGAAGTCTTGTCACCCTTTACGATCGCCATATTTCAGTATTTCTGAAATTGAATAAATCAGATCCGGACTAGGAAAATTTCAGACTTTTCCTATTTTCGTGAATATTGGATCACCCTGTACGTGAACATTATGATTGTTTTTCGTTTTCGTAATCACTAAGAACTAATTCATAACAAAAGTTCAAAATCTCTGCTTGGCACGGTCATTTAGGGTGATCAATGAACATTTCCTTATGAGTAAAATTTCATTGTTCGATAAATCTTGATCTTATTGGTAGCTTATTCCGAATTATGCAGTTTTGTCACCCTTTACGACTGTTTTTTCCTAAATTTTTCTCAAAATGAAAAACCAGAACCGGACTAGGAAAATTTTAGGATTCCTACATATCCGGTGATATCGGATCACCCTGTACTTCAACATTTTGTTTTTTTTTCATTTTCATAAGTGCAGAGAAGCAATTCATCAAGAAAACCAAAAAACTCAGCTTGGCACTATCACATAGGGTCATCAATGAATATTATCTCTGAAGAACAATGAAATAAAAACATATTAAATGAGAAAATTTTTAGTTCAAGAATTGTTCAAAATGATATCCCCCCATTTCAATACATTTTTGAGCACGTTGATAAAGTTGTTTCATAGATTCCGCTAATAAATTTGGATGACATTCAATACTTTTGCAAGCAGCAATAATTCTTTGTAGCAGTTGATCCTTTCTATTGATCTGTACCGCATATACCTCTCATTTGAGCGCTTCCCATAGAAAATAATCCAAGGGCATCAGATCTGCCAATCCATCCGTTAACAAAAGTATCAGTCAAATATTCGCGCACCCCTCTTAAATAGTGCGCAGAAGCTTCATCCAGTTGCAACCACAATGTTTCCATTGGTACGTTTTCTAAGAAATCAGGCAAAACATGTTCCAAAAAATTCTCATAAATTGCTGCTGTCAACCTATTCTCGAAAATATGAGGGCCAATCAAACGATTGATGCAGATCCCGCACCAAATATTAATCGAGAATCTAACTTGGGAATTTTTTTGAATGATTGATTTTGGATTATTATTTATACGTAAAAATTATGGGAATTGTTGATTTCATCCCTAGTGAACTGCGAATCATCGGTGAACAAAATCTGAGAAATCATTCTTCTGTGTGCACACATAAAAATGAAGAAAAAACACAATGTTGACATACAGGGTGATCCGATATAACCGGGAATGTAGGAAGTCCAAAATGTTCCTTGTTCGGATCTAGGTTTTCATTTTGAGAAAAATTTAGGGAAAGCAATCGTGAAGGGTGACAAAACTGCATAATTCGAAATAATTTTACCGATAAGTTTATGATTTATCGAAATATGAAATTTCACCCATAAGGAAATGTTTATTGATCACCCTAAATTACCGTGCCAAGCAGAGATTTTGAAATTTTGTTATGAATAAATTCTTATTGGTTACGAAAACGAAAAAAAATCATAATGCTCACGTACAGGGTGATCCGAAAATATGAAAAATCTGAATTTTTCCTGGTTCGCATCTGATTTATTCAGTTTCAGAAATATTGAAATATGGCGCTCGTAAAGGGTGACAAGACTTCAAAATTTGAAATCAATCGGTCTATTAGTTCAAGAGGTATTGAACTGTGAAATTTCACACATCAGATGAATATCACCCTGTATATTCCAAACGAAGGCCTTCAGGCGATTAAAACCCCTTGGTATGAGCCCTCCTTGATCTCTTTGATTCACGGTATCCGTTTTTCACATTCTTCCCAGAACACCCTGTATACTCGAATGAATATCAAACCGTGCAATTTCAGCAG
Source organism: Myrrha octodecimguttata (assembly GCA_958510865.1). Taxonomy (NCBI): domain Eukaryota; kingdom Metazoa; phylum Arthropoda; class Insecta; order Coleoptera; family Coccinellidae; genus Myrrha; species Myrrha octodecimguttata. Next base: position 20,075,517 of record OY294059.1, read on the forward strand.
GTATGATTCATTCTAAAGTACTCAAAATATAAGCATTGTTTTGGCCCCTTTAGTTGATGATTTTCACAGATGTTGAATTTTTTGTAAGTTTCATAATTAAATCAACTCAAAATATTTTCCCACCTAATTTCTCACAGGAAAACCCAGGACACTAGAACATCTAATCTTTCGACGAATTCGTATTTCGTATTTTCAGCCTACTGAGTACTATATAACTCACACATACATATTTGTGATAATATTTTCATTACCTTTCTTTAATATTTGATATCTATCTCAGTTGTTAGAATGCCGAGAAAAAAATTTTCCACACAAATATTCGATTAGAGGATCCTATCTCTGATTTTCATACCCTATGTTACTCCTTGAATTATAAAGAATACAACAATGCTTGAAGTATGAAAATCCATTTAGCCGATCAGGCTGCAAAGCGACTTGTGCTATACAGTGCAATCTCCTTAATCCGGACAATTGATGGCAAGATGGTTGTCCGGATTTTCGATTTGCCCGGATAACACAAGAACGGGATGATTCCTATAGATTGTTTATTGAAAAATTATATTATTCATAAAAATAACAGGAAATCACGATAGAACGGATTCATGATAGCTTCAATTTCTTTCATAAATAAATAATATTAGTAAAACCAGAAACATAAACTGAATTGAAATTTTCATAAACAAGAGATCATATGATTTAAATTCATCTATGTTTTTTTTTCATTCTCAATTTTGAAATGCCTCTTGATTTTTCAGCTTTCCCAACGATAAAATTCTCAGTTTATGAGACCCTGTAAAACATTTGCGCATGGCGTAAAGGTAATTCTTTCTTCGACCGGGCGCCAATTTTTCAGATCCATGTTCTAGGGTTTTATTTGGCAAGACCTTCCGAACGAGTCTCCTTTCATCAGCATTATCCCAATCAAGTTGAAGATCAATTTCTCTGATTTTAGAAAACAGCTGTTCTTCGAATGGTTCCACTGCATCGACATTACTTTAGAGAATTTCACCAGTAATCATCAAGTACCTGATACTTATGATCTGAATGAATTTTTGTGACCATCCGCTACTTGTTTTGAAGACACCAGTTAGGTTCAACTCCTGATAGAAAAATTTCGCTTACAGCATCACCAGATACTGGGGTATCTGGTGATATCATATCCCTCTTCTTCTTCCTGAACAAACCAAGCATATAACGCTTTTTCCAAGGGATAATGATTAAATCGAAGAGTTCTTTTCTTCCCAATTTTTCTCCTCAGTTCCATAATTTTATATTGTCCCAATTCTTGCATATGTCAGGTAACGTGTATTTTCCAACTTTGCATCAGCAATCTTCTGAATTGTGTCTGATTGTTGATGGTGATGGTAGATAAAACTTTCCTTCAGATTTACTGCATTACTGCTTGAAGATCAGGAAATATACTCTCTTGTCCGAGGTAAAGTAGGGGTGTTTCCAAAAAACACGAAACAATTGATATCTCAAAAATCATGAGGTTTGAGCATAAAGTTCTTAGAAAATTTCGTTGGAAATGATGCTTATTACCTTTTTAATATTTCACATAAGTCTGTTTGTGCTTGTGAAGACTTTAGCACTGAACTAAACTAGATAAAATTGATAAAAGTTTGCTTACCAATTTCATTCAATAATAGTTTCAGTCTGCATGAACAAAAAATCAATTTTAGTTTTTTTTTCAGATGATCTCCCGAAACTGTATGATAGTATGTGTATTTCTGGCGTGTTCAGTTTTCGTAGTATCAGCACAAAGGAATAGGTACAATGATCTCCCACCAGGACCATATTGCGCCAGCCGAGGATGTTGTCCAGGGCGCCAAGATGAATGTTCTGCGCCGATATTAGGTGAGTATTAAAATTTCTGAAATGGAATTCGTGTGAATTCACCTGAAATAATGAGTCTACCATTCTCATGTTGAATTTTATTGTAATTGAGGCTTGCTCAGAGTACCAGCATTTGGGTAAACCATTTTTCGTTTTTGAATGAAGAGGTACAGAAAAAGTTCTGACGCTTGTTCATATTCATTGCACAGACGGTCACCCATTCGCGTATTGACTCCAGCGAATGCAGTTTTACTTCCTGAAGTTAAGATTTGGTGCTCCTCCTTTCATTTTCGAAATTCTGCTTGAAATCCAAGCTATTATTTTTCAATCAAGTACTAGATTTCAATTCGATTCGAACTATATTTTTGGAAATATTGAACAAAAAAAATTATTTTCAACAGGCACCTTAATCTACTGAATCATTGTACGAATTCTACCCATTCAAGAATTCGAATTAAGCCTTCACGAATATCGAGTCTCTATATCGTAATTAAGCCTTACCACCGATCCTCAGGATCATCATGAAAGAATCGAATCTACTGAGACTAGTTCGAAAGGAAGTCCAGAAAAGATAATATTATTGTTTTTGGATGGACAGCGTCGAATGAAGGCATCACACTAGATTTTATTTGTACAGAGCTCACAAAACTGGTGGGGGTGGATGTTCGCGGTGGAGACCCGAATGAACCTAATGATGATTTCTACTGCTTCGGAAAGAGGTCAAATCGTCCGGTAAAGATTGGATTTGTTTCGTATCTCGAGGAAATTGAGGTTATTAAAAACTGCAAGAAACTGAAGGGAACTGGTATTGTTGTCGTGGGAGATTTGACGGAGCAGCAGCGAAGTGAAAATCAGGTACTTAAAAAATACCTGATAGAGGAAAGAGAAAAGGGTGAAAATTTGTTACATTAAGAGTGGTAGACTAGTAATAAATAACAAAGGCTACAGTATTAGTGAATTGCAAGAATCTCGGAAGAGAATCACCTTCAAGTCCAATAGTACCCCGGCCAACCCCTACTCAGGCCCTGAAAGTATACCCGAAAGACACTGAAGAGCAATTACGAGGTCAGCAACCGGAAAGTCAGGCGGTGACTTCGGTGGATGATCTCTTGCCTAATACACCAGTACCCGACAAGACAGCTAAAAAAATTGCAAGGCCGGAAATTATTACAAGGTTACGTACTAATCTACAGAAAAAGGATCAGAAATAGTTGGTAAACTAGTTCTTATGCTATATTTATAGCTCAGTTGTTATTGCTGTAGGGGTAAAATGAAAAAATAAAATAAAAAAAAATATAAAAAAAAACTTTGAAAAAAATTTGAATAAAAAAAAATATATTAATATAATAAATATATCTAGAGTAATTGTCTACTTATCTGTTGTCACTTTATCTGTTCAAGATGGATCCGTTCATAAGGCAATATAAAAACAAGCCAATTTTGGCCAAGATAGTTGATGATATAAGCAACTTTGCGCCGCATAAACTAACTCCATATAATATTTTGCACCTTAATATAAGGAGTGTTATGAAGAATATGGACGAACTGGTTGTGTTTCTGAATAGGATTGCACTTGAGTTTTAGATTATAGTTCTTGACTTGAATTTACTAAAGATTGATGGTTTACCCGCTTATATAACGAGGGTATGGCGAACAGAAATGATGGAGTGATGGTAGATATTAGAGATAAATTTAGGTTCAAACATAAGGTTAACAATTTAGGAGACATCAAAATACTGGAGGTCTCAACAGATTTTGGATCAAAGAAAATCATTCTTACAGCTATCTATAGGTCCCCGAATACCTGCCCGAATAACATAGAGTTATAGTGATACCTTCAATCTGTGAAATGTAATGATATGGATATCATTACAGGGGATATAAACATAGATACGTTATCGGATTCAGACTTCATCGGGGAATATAAGACCATCTCGAGCGCGTTTGGTTATGAATCATATATTAATCCATGTACTCGACCATCAAGCCAAACTTGTATTGATCATTTCTATTTAAGAACGAACATGGACAGGGAAATACAATCCTATATTTTTCACAATTCCATAACGGACCATTACTCTATAGCGTTAACCGTGGATCTCAATAGGAGAACAGTGGAGATGTCTGGCGCTAATGACAGGTCTAGGAAATATATTGATCATCCAGCATTGAAGGCAGACTTGGGGAAGGAGAAATGGGAAAGGTTCTATTGTTCACAAAATATACATGAAATGACCGATGAATTAATTGAAAAAGTTGAAACCTGTATTCAGAAAAACACAAAACTTTGTCTTCTCACATAAATCGGTAAAAAACAGATATTATTCAGAGCCGCGCAGAAGAATCCCAGTAAATTACCTCTGAAGTTGGAATATCTTTCATATAAGAATAAATTAGCCGATTTAATAGAAGCCGCGAAAAAAACATATGCTGAAAAATTAATAAGAGATAATGTCAACCAGTCTAAAGCTCTCTGGGAAGCTGTTAACAATATTTGTAATCGGACCAAGCCTGAAACAAAGATTGAAAAGGTGATATCGACGGATGGCATAATTCTAGAGAACAAGAAGCATATATGCAATAGCTTTCGAGCATATTTTAGTAATCTGGGTCGAACATATGCAGAAAAAATTAAAGTCCCGGAAAAGTACAAACAGATGGATGAAAGAGTGCAGAAGTCCATGTGTCTCTTTCCTACGGATACCCATGAAGTACACAGGGCAATAATGCACTTGCGACAAGGAAAAACTTCCGGACATGATAATATAAGGGCGGAAACCTTGAAAAACATATCTGATGAGATAAAAAGGCCTTTGACTCATTTGATTAACCGTTGTTTCGACAAGGGATACTTCCTTAAACGACTTAAAATTGGAATAATGAAACCTTTATTCAAGAGTGGAAACAAACTGGAAATGAACAATTATAGACCGATATCTCTGATCTCAAATATCGCTGAAGTCATGGAGAAAATAATAAAAACAAGAATAACGAACTTTTGTCTGAAATATCCAATTATTTCACAGCATCAATATGGATTCATGGAGAAAAAATCGACCGAGGACGCAATACATCACCTGATGTCTCAGATCTACAAATCGATGGATGAAAGCAGACCATCCTTATGCATCTTCAACGATCTCTCCAAGGCCTTCGACACAGTCAGTCATGAAAAATTACTTAAAAAATTATAAAAATACGGTCTCACGGGAAAAGTCTTCTACCTACTTGAAAGTTACTTAACCGGTCGGGAGCAGATGGTGGATATCGGTGGAGAGTTGAGTGAACCTATGAATGTGAACTGCGGAGTACCACAAGGTACAGTCGTCGGACCTCTGTTGTTCACATTGTATATTAACAGCTTGCTGAACCTCTAAATCAAGGGTAAAATACTTAGTTTTGCAGATGACACTGCACTATTTTGTGAGTCAGATTCGTGGGAAACATTAAAATTGGATGCTGAGGATGACTTCAGAATTCTTGAAGACTGGTTCCGATATAACTCGCTCACCTTTAACCTAGAAAAGACAAGATACTTGCCATTTTGTTCCTAAATGGATTACCCCGCATATGGGACCTTTGGTGTTCGGAACGGATTCACTTATTTTATAGGCGGATTCGATCAGATATTTGGGTGTTACAATTGACCGACATCTTAAGTGGGACCTACAAATTAAAAGTATGGTGAATAGGTTGAGAGGTTTTTTATTCAAGTTCAGATATTTGAAAGATTATCTTGATTCGAGGCAACTCAAACTTCTGTATTGAGTATTGGTCCAGTCGCAGTTGACGTACGGAATTATAGGTTGAGGTGGTGTTAACGATACTCACCTGGAAAAATTGGGTGTTACCTTTTCTAATGATAGAATGCACGATGAGACCCAAATTTTGGATTTGAGACAACTTTTCTGTTTGAATATGCTTATAAATGTGAAAAAATCCAAAATAAGTTCCGATCCCGTAGTACATAGTTATAACACGAGAAGTAAGATAAATTCGTTGAGTGTATCCCGGTGTGAAAAAGCTATAGGGCAGCGTCACTGCTCTTTCCTGGCGCCGAAACTCTACAGCCAACTTCCGGCTGACATTAGACAGATGAAATTTGGATATGGTTTCGGACAGCAAAACAATGTTAATCTTGGATGAGAATGTTCAACCATTTATTTTGGCTCAACTGTGATTTCAGAAAACTTGAAATTTTTCCTATAGCCAGAGTTTGCTAATTCAACCAGGATTCTTGAAGTAACTAATGGGGTACAATTTCAGGAACTCTTTGCTACTGTGACGACTTCTGTAATCAAACAAGGGTTGAAGATTGTTGTCCAGATTATTGGACACATTGCATGGGGATTCAACCGGAGCCTGATACTGTTCGTCCACCTGCCGAAACCCGAGGATGCACTTATGAGGGAAGAACTTATGGTATAGGAAAGACCATAAAGAAAAACTGTAATATCTGGTACGTATACATTATTCCTTCTTGCCAATTTTTTCTAGAAATAAATGTTTTATGGAGTAAAATACTTTTTGGCATATTCAGATTCTGCAAACGAATCGAAAAATATATAATATATCATGAAATATTCGAAAATACCATGATTCACTATGAGAATTGAGAGAAATAATTTTTCGGTCATAATTCTTGATATACATATTGTCACAGAAATACTGCTCAACGAAAGATAGAAACAAATTATAGTATAAACTGGCACATAATCCTTAAATTCAAAAATAAGAAATCAGGTGACTAAACAAACTACAAATTTAACACAAAATGTATGCTTCCCTTGTCAGTTGAAAATGGTTTTTAATTTGCATCATAGTTATCATCCATCTCATAAAAAACTTGCCTCGCATGAACAAAATATCACAACAGAAACATCCTGTACAAATTCGCAAAATTTACACATGCTTCAACAAAGCATAAAATCAACCACATAATTTCCATTTCGTTAGCAAAATGGGAGACAAAACCACTGCCAAGAATCTTTATGAATTCAAAATATAGAAGACAGTTGAAATAATGTGTGTGAAGTTAGCCAAGAACTCTTCGACTTACGAAAAAAAATTTTTTGTCCTTACTTCGGGCTGCTTTTTGACGTTGATTTTTTTTTTATTTCGTACGGTTCTCCAGAGATTGCACAAAATTAATGAAATAGGCCAGCCCAGCACATTTCGAAAAAGTGGATTTTGATGGCTGTTATAATAATAATGATAAGTAGTAGAATCTTGGCAATATTGGACTTATTTTTGGGTAAGATGAATCAAACCCAATTAAATTTTGTCGACGTTCCGGACATTTATTGTTCAATATTCACATACAAAACAACGTGGTTGCCCTTAATCATGACTAAAGATAAATATAGCAGGTGGCAATACAATATCATATAATCTTCCCCAGGTAATTACCCTAATCCATTTAAAACATTTAAAATATCACATACATATAAAATCATTAACATGAGTCAATGCTGGAACATCAATAAAACCTCACTTCAAAACTTTTCTCGGAAATAACAAAACACATTCATAGAACGTACACATTGAGTAGACGGAAGTCGCCAATTTGACGTCTGTCAGCGGTTCCATTTGATGATACACAATTGATTGTGATCCACAACAGAGAAGATGAATTACATCGACATACTTAAAAGATTGTGCTATCTTACAATGAAGTCACATAATTTGCATATTATCTAGGGTACAGAACATAAATTCAGCAAATATCTACAGTGTATTAGAAATGGACATGAACAATCCTACTAGTAATAATAATAATAATAATAATAATAATTTTGATGTTTTAACGACCTAAGTAACACTACTGTATGAATAATGAGGGGGTACTTTTCGAATTAGAGAAAAACTCAATTTGACGGAATGCCGACGTTTCGATATATTTAATATCTTCTTCAGGGCTCTACAATAAATGACACAATAATTAGAGTGTGAACATCATAGAAAACAACATTATGATATTCTCGGAAAAGCAACGAGTTAAACAGAGAATTGATCACAAAACTAGTAGGTACTAGTAAGGTCACAAATATAACGAACAAAGTATAAATAAAAATCGTCAATGTAAAAACAATTAAAATAATTTTGAAACAATTAAAATATCTTTGAAACATCGATTTCCATTGAAAAAACAATATGTTGTTACTTACACTGTCAGTTGGTCTCTCTTGTCACCTTATTAATAATATAAAATTCGGGTGAAACAATACCGATCATAATGAAGCGAAAACAGTGTAGTGGAATATGTCAACAACAGAGACTGGTGGATGCTACATATAGAATGCATTATTTTATCTATCAGACATCGGGAAAGAGAACTGAAGAAGGTGTGTGTCGAGGTTACGAACTGTTTAGATTATTATTTAGATGTTACTCTTTTCATTCTCTGGATAAGGTCGAAATAGGCTGTATTAAGATTATCAAAATCACTCCTTTCATTGAGTGAGTTAGGTTCTTTTTTTATTTCTAGCATTTCACAAAATAATCTTTTCCTTAAGTTCGCCTGTGTGTCCAAAATGACTACCCTATCGAAATAGAAAGAGTGTAGGTCACTAAATGAGTGTTTAGCCAATGCTGTATTGTTTTCCTTTGTTCGGGCAGGATTGTGACCATAAAAGAGACTGTATTAATGTTCACAATCCTGCCTGAACAAAGGAAAACAATAAAGCATTGACTGAACACTCATTCAGTGACCTACACTCTTTCGACTTCGATAGGGTAGTCATTTTGGACACACAGGCGAACTTAAGGAAAAGATTATTTTGTGAAATGCTAGATATAAAAAAAGAACCTAACTCACTCAATAAAAGGAGTGATATTGATAATCTTAATACAGCCTATTTCGACCTTATTCAGAGAATAAAAAGAGTAACATCTAAATAATAATCTTAAGAGTTCGTCACCTCGACACACACCTTTTTCAGTTCTCTTTCCCGATGTCTGATAGATAAAATAATGCATTCTATATGTAGCATCCACCAGTCTCTGTTGTTGACATATTCCACTACACTGTTTTCGCTTCATTATGATCGGTATTGTTTCACCCGAATTTTATATTATTAATAAGGTGACAAGAGAGACCAACTGACAGTGTGAGTAACAACTTATTGTTTTTGCGCGAATGTTCTAGGGGAACAGCGTGCTATCGTTTTGTCCAAATGTCTGTAATTTTGGTTGATTGAGCCGAAAATGGTCTCAATCGACTAGGTTGGACTCACTGATGACGAATCCGGTGTCAAAATCGATTCTGTCCGGCCGGCCGTCCGTAGACACGATAACTGTCGAACGAAGTGAGCTAGCAACTTGAAACTTTCAGGGTAGGTCGCGCATTGAAATGCCGCGGTTAAGTTCGTTAATGGGCCAAATCGATTGAATAGTTTCGGAGTTATAGGCATTTGAAGTTTTGAAGTTATTTATTTTTTATTTCAGAAACTACCTGAGCGATTGGATTCAAACTTGGCGGTTAGGTGAAGTACAACGAGGCGCAACTTTGAGCCAAATTTCGTTAGGATTTTATTGTTGGTAATTTTTAAAAAAAAGTTTTTTCGAAATTTTTTTCCAAAAAAATTTTTTTTTCGGAAATCATTTATCATATCCAAGAAAAATTATACTCACGCTTTGACCTTCTAATTTCACAGCAATGTACCAAATTTCAGTTCGAGACGATCATAAGTTTTGGAGATATCGGGAAAAAATATGTCAAATTTCGAGGTTTTCTTCTCGATATCGTTGATTTTTTCGGTATAACTCGAGAAATACTGATTCAGTCCTGATTAAACTTCACAGCTAGTTTTAAGACGCTGAAAGACAACTTTATGCAAAATTTGAAAAAAAAAATTTCTATGATTTTCTCATCATATCATCCTCATTAAATTCTGTATGAAACTTCGAACTGTTATTTTCGATGAAGTACTGGATTTCAATTCGATCTGATCTGTATTTTTGGAAATATTGGAAAAATAAAATTTTGATTGGGTATATCTACGGAATCATTGGGTGGATTTTACCCATTCACGAATTCGGCCTTCGTAATTAAGGTCCAAACCTTCTCTACAAATATCGAGTTTCTAAGTTGTTTCTTTCGGAAGTTATTGTGTTTACGCAGTCGGCCGTTAGGCTGACCGTAAACACAATAACTTCCGGAAGAAACGACTTAGAAACTCGATATTTGTAGAGTAGGTTTGGGGCTTAATTACGAAGGTCGAATTCGTGAATGGGTAAAATCCGCCCAATGATTCCGTAGATATACCCATTCAAAATTTTATTTTTACAATATGTCCAAAAATACAGATATGATCGAATTGAAATCCAGTAATTTATCAGAAAAAAATTTCAAAAAGCACTGCCGTGAAGGCAGCAGCTTTTGCGCGCACGTTCAAATTCGGTGCTGAAGCGGTCATCTACATTGAACATGCGCGCAAAAGTTGCTGCCTTCACGGCAGTGCTTTTTGAAATTTTTTCAATGGAAATCGATGTTTCAAAGATATTTTAATTGTTTCAAAATTATTTTAATTGTTTTTGTATTGACGATTTTTATTTATACTTTGTTCGTTATATTTGTGACCTTACTAGTACCTACTAGTTTTGAGATCAATTCTCTGTTTAAGTCGTTGCTTTTCTGAGTTCCTAACAGTTTTTTTCCACTTGAGAATATCATAATGAGTTAACCAAATAATGTTGCTTGGGATAATTCCGTAACAAAGACTAATCTGCTTGATTCTACCTGCACTATCACCACATATCTAGCGATGACATCGCGCAAATTGTCGTAACAAATTTCTCCAGAGCGGGAAGCCGACTCGCAATATCGCATTCTCGCTTGCACTTTACAACGTTGGAGAGAATTGATGCACCATAGCCATAGTATTTCAAATAAGCTACTACTATGCTATGATTGTGATTGTGACTATGATTATGCTTATGACGAATACAAAAACTCCTATACTCAGGTGACCGTCCATCGGATTTGACAATAATAAGCCCTAATAATGAAATGAACCGTTTGCCATTTTTTTCCCGCATTCTTTTCCAGAACAGAAAATTATAGACTATAGAATACGAAGTAATTTCAACATGATATACAGGTTATACATGGATTGCTGTACCAAGTTGTTTGGATCTCTTTTCAAGTGTACGAGCAGGACGTGAAACGAAATTTTTCTGATTCGATTCTTGAATATGTAGAAACGAAACAGTCAAAGTTCAAGTAGATTGATTGAACATTTCACCTACAAGATTCGAGAAAATAATGGGCAAATAACGTTAAATTGTTCTTGAATATACTCCTGAGCTTTTAATAAAAATTCCCGCATATTTTATGGGAATTGCATACCTACAAATTTGTTCATCTCCGTCTTGTACCTTGATTTCAAGGAAAAATTGCTAGAAAACAAATGGCAGATATAAATAATTCGTTTTAATTTCGTTATCGATTACCTATGACTTATGACCTATATTTCGCTTCGTTCATAAGAAAGACCTAAAATTGAGATCATTTCGAATTCATCCTCAAGGTGGGAACAATGTGAATTGGAACAATAATGTATATTTATACGTAATTATAATTTGAACTACTTATATCGACTTTGGCTTGGATCTCGTTATCCTTGACCCTGCATATTAATTATTCATTGGCATTGGTGACACAAATATTCCTTGATTGGAGATGATTGAACTTACCGAATTTTGATTGATTCCATTTCAAAATTTGAGTACCTACTGAAACCTATATCTCCTGAAAATTATGAACTTGTGAAATAATAGCTCATTGGAAATGAATTGGACAAAGGATAATATGGTTTAAATATCTTGTCTTATTCCGAAAACCTTTGAATTCATCAATATAAATGTTATATAGTTTTTTAACTACAACTAGCTTGCCATCGTTTCGCAAAATGTCCTTAATATTCGGATATTGGACCTTAAATGGTCTTGAACGATTAGGTTGGTCACAATCTAACTTCCCATAAAAAAGCGTTAACCTTCGAGCCTACACTTAAAAACCGTGTATCCAATTATCTGGATCGGAAATATTTTCGGAAATAATTGAGAGATTAGCAAAGCAGGTTATTTAGTTAATTATGTAACTACATATTTCGAGGAGCCAATATTGTTAAAAAAAAATCCCAAGGGTGGAATCTTTATCTGAATATTACCCATTCGTGAATTCGAACTTTATAGTAAGGTCCAAACTTGTTTTACAAATTTCGAGTCTTTTGTCGAGACTATTTCCCTCGTCGTAATTTCCACCGATCAGAATCGCACAGGATTGAATTACAAATGGATTTTAGGTAGAAAAACTGTTTGGTAGGAGCTGTCAGCAGTTTATTCGAGTTTACCCGCAGCAAAACTTGACAGTTGTTGTCACAAAAATTTACAATACCCTGCCGTGTACCAAAATTGCAATTTATATTTTAATTGTACCATAAATAATTAAGTTTGTAGTATTTTTGATGAAATAAATTAGGTACCTGTTTTTCAGTTTTCAAACTAATACCTATACATAATGCATGCAGAATAATCTGTTACTCATGAAATAGTCTTGTCAAAGACCATTCGGGCATCTAATTTTTCCCGTGAAAAAAATCGAAAAAACACATTGCAAAGTAATATTTTTTGACAGAAAGCATTCGTGCAGGTGCAAAAATCCTTGTCTGAGACACGGATTCTTGTTGCCACCAGCACTCATGGTTCTTGTTAAAATATTACTTAGCAACGTGTTTTTTCGATTTTTTTCGTAAAAATTAGATGCCCTTCTGATATTACTTACGAAGAAATCCTCATTAGAATATAGAAATATTTGATGAAATTTGCATGTAGTTGATTTCCGCGAGTGTACGTAAGATATGGTCAAACCTTCGCCATCCATACACTTGACATCAAGAGTTGTTCGGAACTGAAATACAGTTTTTGTCAACTGACAAGTAAATATAACCATTAAAGATATTGCGAAAAGAAGAACTAGATTCACAGTTCAAAACATATCAATTACAATACAGAAGCCCAAAGCTGGAATATAAACTCCATATTAGGTTATTTAATGTTCACAGAACCTGGGATCTGCATGGAAAGAACTCCTAAATTCTCAGCTCTATTTCTCAAGACAATTCAACTACTTTACCAATATTAATATTGAAATAATTATAAACTAGAGTTACTGGTCTAACATAAAAAGCTCCACAATATATATTTTGTTGAGCTTTTCATGTTAGACCACAAACTACGAGAATAAAACCTAGTCAATAGTTTATTGACAGCATCGACATTAACCGAATGAAGTGAGCAGACAGCCCTATTGAGCATAGGCTATACAATGACGAAATAAGGGTAAAGGGAATAACAATGAATGCCACAATTTTCAGCAAATGGATTTAATGACGGCATCTGAAAGCTATCAAAAGGATGTTTTCTTCGTAGTAGAATGTTAGATCAAAACAAGTACCGTCCTGTAGATATGAGAAAGGATGAAAACAAGAAATGTCCATGCGTGAAGCATAAAAAAAGGAGGGTCCGTCACAATAACGGTAACCTCAGTTCGCAGTTCAGCTTCAATCACTAGGTACATTTGCTTGTGTGAGTTATGGCTCAGAAGCCACATATATTTTTGTGTATTTACGAGTACTTTCTGGTACTTATTGAAGGAGAAATGACTACAATGGAGATGAGTGTTAAAATGTCGATAATATTACGAGGAAATGTATGAAGGTCATGTGCTTAGCTCAGAGTATTGTTCATCTTAAGAGTAGGGTTGAAAAGATTCTACTGAGATGGCACTAGTGAAATTTTCTTCACGAAGCATCCATAAACAGGGCAGAGGTACCAAAAAGTCTTTCGTAACCTATCAGGACAAAGCAAGACGTGCTGATGTTCCGTAAAACTTTGAAACTGCAGTACACGATTTTCTTGGAAGATTATTTATTTTTGAAGATGCTTTGAGTGGAAGCAGAACAAGCTCATATCAAAGTTATTATTTGTTGTTATTCATTCATTCTTGTGTTGTTTTTGTTAGTTCATTTCATCTCCGTTAACCCTCTTTTCATTTCGATGATGGACGATTCCGTCTCGTGGGAAAACCACGTGGACCAAGCATCTCCGACTTGTAATGGAGCTGTACAAGTTATAACTGCAAAGTTGTTGAGACAGCTCCTTGAAATGGCAATTGGATTGGCTCAACGCAATTTTCATATCGAGAGCTACAGTTTCTCCGATTATGGCGGTAGTAAATTTTTCTTCGCGAAAATACAATCCAGTAGTGCAAATATACCCAGAACTCTTTCGGTATCAGGAGAAGGTGAGTCGTGCCAATAATTATGTGCAAAACTGTGAAACTGCAGTATAGAAATTGTCTGGACGTTATTTCCCCTTGTTAGGTGTTACATGTTTATATAGCGTGACTCACTCATGATTCAATGTTGAATATTCGTTAATTTATTGATGAATATTCTTCGTTGTGATTATGTTTATTTATAATAATATATTTTTAGCATTCCTGCAACCTCCCGAAATGAGCACTTTCTGATTTGGTGTTGGACGTTCCCTGTTTTCTTCAATAAATCTTCATATTTATGCTAATTTTTTGAGTTTTTCATCTGTTCTTTATGTATTTGGCAGGTATCTGTTCATGAATTCGATGAATGAAATATTAACTTTTCAAAATAACAATTATCATTGTTCCCCCGATGTCTTGGTGTGAAGATATTCAGTCAGGAATACTAATGCCCGTACGCATTGTCGATACTTCGTACTTGAGAACGTCCTAAGTCGATGCTTCCATCCCATATTGGTTACTTGACAGCCGGGCACTACTTCGCCAGTGCTTGGTGGCATGCTTGCTCAAGTCTACGAACGACCTACCTTGAGGCATGCTCAAGCAAGACATAATTATAAAATAGCGAAGATTATTCGTTTTCCGTGATATTTCACAACGTAGCGTTGCTGTTTGTATTATAATATTGGTGTTCTGTACTATGTACGATACCGCATTCACGATAATATCGTTTTGTATAATAATTTCAGAGAACGTACCATTTGAAAATTCAATTCCTCCAAAAGTGTTCGAAGATAGGAAAGCGTTTATTGAAACTGCTTAACTGATTTTTGATAAATAGACTGCTCTCAGGAAATGAAAATGATTTTTCACGATTTTATCATAGTAAGTAATTGCAGAACTTAATACATAGTGGCCGTGTTCATGCTAGTTGAAACAGGCCTATATACAAAAGATAGAAAACGGCTGAAATAGAAATAGATATAGATATTAAATAGTTGATATTAAATCATTATATCATACTTCCCGCTTGGAATTGAACGCCCTTGAGTTTAAAATATTTCCCTTTAAGTCTGACAACTGCAAAGTTGAGGGAATAAATAAACGGATTATATTTTCAAATTAAGTATGAACTACAGCATTAAAATTTTATGTTTCGACATTTTTATTATTATTATTATTATTATTATTACAAAATCGAGAAGAGAGGAGGCATAAGCCTATTAACTCTCAAATAAAATACAAAAAACAAAAAAGAATCACAACATCAAAACCCTGAAATACACAAAACAGAACTAAGAGTTTATTGCATCCAACCGGTTCTTGAAAGAATTTACACTCAGGGCGCTTACAATCTGACACGGCAGTGAATTCCACTTATCGAAAATCCTGTTGCACAAGAAATGTTGTCTATGTGATGTCCTGTAGAATTCGTGGTACAACTTGAACTGGTGACCACGCAGACTGTTGGCATTGAGGACGAACAAACCACTCAGATCACAACCGAAAAAGCCGTGCAACGCTCTGTAAGTCACTATCAGGTCGCCACGCTCACGGCGCTCGTCAAACGAAGGAAGCCCGAAAAGGCGTAATCTTTCGTCATAGCTCGGGCGAACCGCACCATATGGAAGACGCGTTGCACAACGCTGAACTTGCTCGAGTCTATCACGATCCCCCGCGAGTGCCGTCGCCCAAACAGGACCGGCGAACTCCATGATGGGCCGTACATAAGTGGTATATAGCGTCCTCGCTGTACTCACTGAACACCGCGGAAATGCTCTCCTGATAAGATAGAGCATTCTTTTAGCTCTAGCCACAACATTCCCGATATGAGCCGACCAAGAAAGGTCCGATGATATAATCACACCTAAGTCACTATGCTGTTCGACAGCCTGAAGCGGAACACCATCGATGCTGTATCGCCTACGAGGATTGTTCCTACCCAAATGCAGAACCTTGCACTTATTCACATTCACGGGAAGGAGCCATTCGCGACACCACTCAGCAATACCATCCAGATCACTCTGTAGCGTAGGGGAGAGCACTTCAGAAAATAATTTGAAATCATCCGCGTATGCAGATCGAACGCTCTTGAGAAGTCCAAATAAACCACATCCACTGGAGAATTCGAGTCTAGAGATCTTGTCCACGAATCCAAACACTGAAGCAGACACGTTATCACAGAGCGACCAGGAACAAATCCGTGTTGACAATCCGGAATTATTTTATTGGACATCAAGAAGGTAAGCATACGCGAACAAATTACTTTTTCAGCAATTTTTGATACAATAGGTGTTAAGCTGATGGGACGATAGTTAGATGCTGATAGTCTGTCTCCTGATTTGAAAATGGGGGTTATCCTCGCAGTTCGCCATGCCTTTGGTACTCGGGCAGAACTCAGGGAAGAGTGGATAATCCTAGTTAGGGGTCTCGATATCTGATCGGCGCAAGTTTTGAGTACCAAGGCAGAAAGATCATCAGGTCCTGGGGAACTGGAGGTATCAAGCTGAACCAACAGTCCCCTGACCTCCTCCTCGGTTACTTCTATGGAATCTAGGGAGGCGGAAGACCGTGGGACCTTTATCTCTGGCACAGCTCCAGGCGGCTCATAAGTGAAAGCCTCGGCGAAGCAATCAGCAAACATAGCAGCTGTTTCATCTTCATCGCGACAATTAATATTTGGTGATTTTCGCAAAAGAGGAATAGAAACCTTTGAATTCAACATGGAGCGCACATGCTTGAAGAATTTCTTCCGATTTTTGGATAAGGCCAATCGATCCTCATAGCTCACCCTGGCCCTTCTCAGAATTGTAGACATCTGATTCGAATACTGTCGATGACCATCATACTCCTCTTGAGTTCTATAACGCAGGTAACGCTGCCAAAGATTTTTTTTGGTACGAATCATATTCAATATGTGGTCATTTATCCAAGGCTTAGATGGATTTATCTTGGTGGTTTTAGTGTACGAACATGATCTCACTTCCTGGGCAAGCAGATCTCTGAATGATTCCCACATAGAGTCTACCTCCCCAACGTCCAAAGCCTTATCCCAGTCCACACAAGATAAACGATTTTTTTATACTTATATTATACACTTATGTTATAAGTGTACGAGATGAATGGTTTGGAAGTTTCTCTAAGTAAAAAAGGTGCTTAACCTAATTGTGATGATTTTGGAAGGGCCAATATTCAAACTGACATTCAGGAATTCTTCCAGGACTGAAATCAGGATTTTACTTATATACTCTATATTGATGAATTTTGATTTTGATATAAATTCGTGGTGTCCAATATGTTTTATTTATTAGTTCGACCTATTCCAAGTTGTCACAGGAGGGAACGCCGGCAGCGTTCAGCACATTCGGAGCATATGTCAACATGACGTAGCCGTTAGTACAACATATCACGTAGTTATCTTCTTAATGTGTAGTACCTACACTGGCTGATAGATGGCTCATAGATTTTCGATATTGAAAGCAGAAAACTAACTTTTTGTAGCATGTTGTGTATGATGAGATGAGTAACAATGAATTATCAATCAATGCCCATTTATAATAACATAACCAAAGATATGTTTTTTCGCTATATATCTTGTAGATAAGTAGATATCATATTAAAGAATCCTAACAGCAGTTGGTTTGTTTCTTAATACTAGAGTACAATTCAGTTCATTCGGTTGGTATTGGTAGTTTTTTACGGCAAGAAATGTGAAATTCCTATTTTGTCAACGGTACTTCACGAAGTGAACTTTACACATTGTTATGGCATCATTCATTCATAATCATTATTTAACACTTCTTGCAGTAGCACAAACCACACAGTAAACTTATACTTGATATTGTTAGTATTTGTAAACAGACATTTGAATGGGTGTGTTTTCATTTTCATTGAACTGATTAATCGGTGTATCCTCCCTCTCTCTTCTCTCATGCTCTCCACCAAAGAAGAGAGAGATACGGGTTGATCGATTTATCAATCCGATGAAAATAGAAATCCACCTTATCTCTCTGTAATCTGCTACAACTTCTGAATAAAGAACAACAGGAAGGAGCATAAGGCTTCACATCGTGGGTCCGGGATGGAGGTTGCATATGGCCGAGTCATACTTGGAGGTTCAATATGGGCGCCTACGTCCCAGTTTTATGCGAAGTAGAAAAGCGTTATGCTCCTTCCTGTTGCTCTTTATTCAAAGGCTACAACTATAATATGGTTATGTTATTTGTATCGTGCATAGAACTCTATAACTATGTAATATGGAGTTCATTGGTATCGTGGTCTTCTAATGCTATTATTTTGGAACTTGGAACCATGAAGGTGAAAAAAAAGGTAATAGAACTCTGTAAGTCAGATAACAGATAACTTTTCCAACCATTGCTTACTGTGAGCGAATAATGTACTAATAACTACGCCATGTTGCCAAAAGCTCAGAACTGTACCAAACGATGCTGGCGCCAGGGCTGGGCAAAATACATGCTTGGCTCAATTGAAATACAAATTACAAAATACTTTCTCGCAGGTATTTGAAATACAAAATATTTTCAAGTCGGGTATTTGAAATATAAAATACATCCAGGTGATACGTAAAATGGAAAAAAATTCAACAAATTCAACGCAGCCAATTAATTGCTAAAAGGAGAATTTCATTTCAGAAACACAAGATTTTTGAATGTGTTATCAGACAAACAGCTTCTTGTTTGGTAATGAATAAAACCTGCTTCAGAAAACAATCTTTCTACAGGTCCTGATGAACACAAACTTGTGGTATATTGTATGAACTCATTTTTATAGTAGGATAGTGTTCAAGGATAGTAAGCTCTTTGCTCTTATCATTTTTGGAACCTGATTAACTCTAACTCCATTTTGGAAGTCTGTGGTTGATCACTGTCCTTGTTCGCAAAAACAATAAATCCGTCTTCTTCCTTACTACTACTACTGCTTTTTCCTGGCATTGTTTTTGTAATTTGCCTCTAAGGCATGAATAGCCAGATTTTGAATTATCTGCCTCTCATCTATTGTGATGCTTTCTGAAAACCTACCAACGCATTTTATAGCTAGGATGATAACATGACGCCAAAATGGCTCCATTCATTTTAGGTGACATTTGAAAAAACTGTTTGAAGCTTCGTTCTTAACTCACTTTCAGTCATAATATAATTACTGTGAAATGTCTCAAATTTGATTCCTGCAGCTGATATAATCTAGTTCTTATGGATATTCAAGTAGGCAGAAGTTCGTTGTAGTAATAATTATTGCCCTGAAGGTAATCTAGAGCCTGTATATTGTCATTATCATTGTTGGATTTGTTGGTACTATTATCACTATTGACCACTGTGAAATGCTTTCCACTCAAAATTAGCGGATATGTCCCTGCATTCACTCCGTCTCCATCGATGCCGTCGTCCGGGACCAAGGAAGGACTTTGATCATCTTACTTATAAACTCGTCAAATACACAGAACTCAAAAAAGTTCAATGAAAATATCCGTTTAAGAACAGACAACAAATCTTACGAGAAGTTCAAATCGAAATACATTTTAAGAGTTAACCTGTCCTTATTACAAGTATTTCGGAAACGACCATTGCGCAGGGCCTTTTCTTCCTTTCCATTTACTAGCAGAAGATCAAGATGAAGCAGATGAACGTTGCGCCATCTGAAGGAAGGTTCAGGGACTATTTTCTGTAGAGCACTAAATGTATTTGTTCGAAAGTATTTCGAAGACAAAAGTATCGAAATGCAAAATACAACATACTTCAGCGTCAGGTATTTGAAATACCAATTAGAAAATACATCTTCAAGAAGTAATTGAAATACAAATACAAAATACGTATTTGTATTTCAAATACGTATTTCAATCACAAGTAATTGAAATACTGCCCAGCCCTGGCTTGCCTCTCGTGACGACTTGGGATAGGTCGAATTAATGGATATATTGGTTACCACGAATTTGTATATTTGTAACACCCAACTTATAAATATCCTGTCTCGAAAATACATATATTTGAAAACACACTTTTGTCCCTAACGGCGCCCCATACCTTACCGTCCGAGCTTCTCTAAATATGTGGTGAACCGATTATCTACTCTAGCACACGAACAGTTAATTCAACAACTACTTTTCTGATAGGGCTGTAATCTGGTCCTATTTCATGAAACGATTGCTTAAACTTCTGAGCGATATTTCAACCCAATCGGAATATAAATTTCTGAAAATTTTGGAAAAAACTTTTGTCATCGGGACCTGATGAAGAGGTTCAGAAGAAACAATATTTTGAAAACAATATGGAAATTTATCGAAAAGAAACATTTCTCAATTTTGTAGCTGTTATCGTGATATGAAATTCTTTTGAATTTGGAAGTTTTTGTGGGTGAATCTAAACAATACTTATTACATTGTTTATCATGAAATAATCGGAATGCGCATCGACTGGTCTACGTTCGTCATCCTAATTACCTAATTGAAAAATGAACCAAATTGCTATATCAGCAATTGGTATTTTACATTAGAACGACATCTTCCCTGCGAATTGAAAATAATTTTTGTGTTAATTTGAATACAAAAATTATTATTATTAATCAGCTATCCCTCTTTAATACATAAAATGAGAACAATAACAAACCTAGCCTGTATTTCATAATCCATTCAGGTAATAGATATCCAATATCAAAATATATAGAATAATTAAACTCTTATTTTAATCACATTCTGGGTTCACAAAAGGTCACTTGCGGTTAAATCGCTCACAAACACCTTAGTTCGATTTTTATGAACAACACATTCCTTCCCGTTTTTGATACTTCGCGTATTTGGAGTTTCGTTTCTCATAACAACATACGTTGTGAACACTTTGTAGTTTAATACCCCTTTCATTTCATTAACGAACTCAACCTTCGTATTTTGAAATGCAACCCTTTCTGAAATTTTCAAGTCGATAGAATCCTCCGTACGCCGGCCGGCCAGACAGAATCGATTTTGACATCGGATTCGTCATCATTGAGTCCAACCTAGTCGTTTTAGACCATTTTCGGCTCAATCATCGATAATTACAGACATTTGGACAAAACGATAGCACGCTGTTCCCCTAGAACATGCGCGCAAAAAGAATACAAAGAGTTAGTTAAAAGAGTCACGAAAAAAATGTGTTTCATTAGGAGTATTTGGGGTTAATGTCGTTTTCTCTTCCATATTATTATTATTATCCATATGAATAGCTCCATTTCTCGTTATATTTCCACGCCAGGGTCGTCTATCACCATAATTCTGAAACCGTCACGTCGGTTAGGTTAGGGCTGTGACCGAGAAGTTGTAGAACTATTCGAACTCGAGGTATTTGAAAACTTTTCATTGCCAAAACTTTGAATTCGTATATCTACGGAATCATTGGGCGGATTTTACCCATTCACGAATTCGACCTTCGTAATTAAGCCCCAAACCTTCTCTACAAATATCGAGTTTCTAAGTTCTAACTTAGGAACTCGATATTTGTAGAGAAGGTTTGGACCTAAATTACGAAGGCCGAATTCGTGAATGGGTAAAATCCACCCAATGATTCCGTAGATATACCCAATCAAAATTTTATTTTTTCAATATTTCCAAAAATACAGATCAGATCGAATTGAAATCCAGTACTTCATCGAAAAATAACAGTTCGAAGATTCATACAGAATTTGATGAGGATGATATGATAAGAAAAATCATAGAAATTTTTTTTTTCAAATTGTTCTAATGACACGATTATCACGAAATTTCGCATGGAGTTGTCTTTCAGCATCTAAAACTACTACAACTAGCTGTAAAGTTTCATCAGGACTGAATCAGTATTTCTCGAGTTATACCGAAAAAATAAACGATATCGAGAAGAAAACCTCGAAATTTGACAAATTTTTTTCCGATATCTCCGGAACTTATGATCGTATCGAACTGAAATTTGGTACACTGCTGTGAAATATGAAGTTCAAAGTGTTTAAAATTCACTGTCAATATGATCCTGACGAAATTTGGCTCAAAGTTGCGCGTCGTTATACTCCACCCAACTGCCAAGTTTGAATCCAATCTCTCAAGTAGTTTCTGGAATAAAAAATAAATAACTTCAAAACTTCAACTTTCTATAACTCTGAAAATATTCGACCGATTTGGCCCATTAACGAAATTAACCGCGGCATTCTGATGCGCAATCTATCCTGAAAGTTTCAAGTAGCTAGCTTGCTTCTGTCGACAGTTATCGTGTCTACGGCCGGCCAACCGGCCGACCGGCCGGACAGAATCAATTTTGACACCGGATTCGTCATCAGTAAGTCCAACCTAGTCGATTGAGACCATTTTCGGCTCAAGCAACCAAAATTACAGACATTTGGACAAAACGATAGCACGCTGTTCCCCTAGAACATGCGCGCAAAAATGAACAATTCTTTATATTACATTGCAGATTGCTATATCAGCAACTGGGGACTTTTCATTAGCACTACAATGTAAGATGCCACAAAATTTTATAAAACGTTTCTCATCGGTATTTTTCAACTACCAACCAACTACTAAATCTAATGAAAATTTTGCGTTCAGCCAAACAACTACCAAGATACAATTTAAGCCTATCGGTACTTCTGAAGAGGTTGAGGAAATAATCCCAGAATTTCGCATAAAAAAAATTTGAAATATTTTTTTTCTATATCTCCGACAATTAATATCTGATCAAACTAAAATCTGAACCATTGTTGTTAAATATCAACTTCTAGGTGCCGAATTGCATCTAATTCTAATCGATAGTCATCGAGAAAAAAATTTTGAATACATTTTTTTCAATTATGCAACGGCTAAATCCACGAGGAATTTTCCACTTAATTGTGCGTTGGCACATTTCAATTAATTGCGTGTTTTCAATCTAATCCCGTCAGTACCTCTTGATTAAGAAGAAAATATCCTCAACATTTCGAATGACAAACGAAATTGGACATATTTTATCTCTTCATCTTAAAAATGAATATCGAACCGAATTGAAAGTTGGGAAGTTGTTAAATTCTGAGTAAAATTTATTCGACATATGATCAATATTCTCAGAATCCAGACGGCCGGACAGAATTGAATTCGAATTGGTCCAACCTACTGGTTAAGACCATTTTCAGTTCAAAATTATAAATTCACAGACATTCTGGCGGTGACGTTAACGCTCTTCCCAAGAACAAGCGCGTAAAAATCAGAGGAATATAACATTTTCATCTGATTGAGATATTTGACGTATATCTTTCGACACAAGGTTACCAGCATACTTTGATTATAATCACTGACTATTTCGGATAATTAATTTTCATGTACCCACTCAGTTTAATAGTTTTGAGATGATATCCTTCATACCGACTTTCATGAATTCACCCTTTTCTTTTTTGTAGTAAGTGTGAAGCAATTGGAAACACTCCTGAATTCTTATGCGAAAGAAACCACTGCCTTATAAATCCTCTAGTTATCGAGACTATCAATCGAGAAAGAAAATATGGGTGGACAGCAACTAACTATAGTAAATTCTGGGGAAAAACCTTGGAGGAAGGAATTGCCACCAGGTATGTGAACGAGACTTTTCCATTTCTAATCAAGAAATCATCTTTGAGGCTTCGATCTACAGTAAGAGTTCTATACGTTAATTTTATGGTTTTCAGATTGGGAACACACCAACCCGAAAGATTTGTCATGAATATGAATCCGGTAAGGAAAATCTACAATCCTGACCTCTTACCAAGACAATTTGATGCATCTCTTGAATGGCCTAACTATATAAGCAAAATACAAGATCAGGGAGATTGTGCGGCCTCCTGGGCCATATCAACTGCAGCTGTAGCATCTGATAGGTAGTTTTTTTCAGCTCAAGTATATAAATTCAGTGATTCAAGGAAATATAAAAGGAGAGATCTTATTTCCGCTAAAACTGCTTTGGGTGATATCAGACAAAGGTGCTCTTTTTCTCACTCAATATGAATTTCCTTGAATAGAATACCTAATCATCTTTTTTGCTTATTTATTTCTGAACTTACACTCGTGACTTTGGGAGTGGATTTATCGAACTGAAAGAACATGGAGATAAAATAGCGGATATTCAACAGGAAATCTTAGCACTTATTTTTTTGTAATGAATAAAAACGGACATTAGGGAGACATTGCAACTTTGTGTTATTTTGGTGCGCTTAATATTACGTTCACACCTGGAAGTTTATTTTAATAATACTTATTTCAATGCTCAATTGACTTGTTCTATCTATATAGTATTTTTTTAATTGCTGTGAAAAATATCAATTCATCAATGTATTTCTGCATTGATTTATCGATTATCATTTTGAAATTATAACTTGGACAAAATTTAGAAGGATGGAGATTGAATCACAACCATTTGTTTGTGGTTGATGACTATGTAAAAATTGGCCTTTTTCCGTTAATATCATCAGACGCTGAAGCTTTCAACGTCGCGTTATTCTGAAATGTTATGCTTAAATTTCGAAAATAATGTTTCCCAATATTTCCAAAAATACAGATCGGATCACATTGAGATCTGGTACACGTTTGAAAAATGATGGTTTGAAAAATGCTTTATGATTTCGTGAGAGTAATATGAACTGAAGAAAGTAAAATCTTTTTCTCACGGAGTGAAGCTGCATTGGGCGGGTTCAATACGTGAATGGGTGTCTGTTTTAGCAGCTTATTTGAACAAGCTGATAAAATCTATTTGTTCACAGTGCTCGTCTAGAATCTGTTTTTCATAGAACAATCTTGAAACGTTAAAACTCCTGAACTAACGAGTTACCAGAAATCATGGAATAATAAACGTTTTCTGGGTTACTTCAAACAGAAAATCGAAAACACTTAGTTAGTTGAGTAGAAATCTTGATTATCTGCCAGAATATTCACGTCTTGTTCATATCGTTTCATTCCTAACAGGTTTGCAATACTTTCCAAAGGCCAGGAAATAGTCAAGCTTAGTGCTCAAGAGCTAATTTCTTGCGATAAAAGGGGTCAACAGACACAAAATTGTAAAGGTGGCTACTTGGATAGAGCATGGGCTTTCATCAAACATCGTGGCCTTGTAGACGAAGATTGTTTCCCATATGAAGGCTATGAAAAGGAATGTTCCATAGATATCTTTGGAGATCTCAGGGCTAATGGATGCCGACTACCTACCAATATTCAAAGAACTTCGAAATATGTAACTGCCCCAGCATATAGGTTGGGAAATGAAACGGATATCATGTACGAAATTATGGTTTCTGGACCGGTTCAAGGTAGGAAAATATTTCAGGCAGCTAGAGCCGAGTCCAGATGAGTGTAACCGAACAGCGAATGCAATAAAATTTGATGAACGATTCGGCGAATTGTGTGGACGGCACTAGAGCTTAGTCTCGAATAAAACATTAAAATGCATCCTTTGAGTTGAAAACCGAGTCTTGACGAATAGAAAGAGCTCTGCTTCGAACCATAAAACTCCCTGCCCTGTGATTTATGGTATTCGCTATTCGCATTACACCCATCTGGACCCGGCTTAAACCGTATATATTGTGATGCTATCGTTTTGCACTGGTGTATATAATTTTCTAATTTTTTCCCGAAAATGTTTTAACATTGGGTACTAGGTTGGACTCACTGATGATGAATCGGACGTCAAAATCTATTCTGTCTGAACTAGATAATAATCGGTATAATTCTTTCAAAGATTCCATTGATACTCATTAATTTTATTTTTAGTTTCTCTCAAAAGCCCCTGACTTCGAATGGATGCGTTTCTTGATTTCTTCCCGATGTACGGCTGATCGTAAGAATTTGCTTTGTTCGAAAATTCCCTTATACAGGGTGATTCCGGAGGAGACCGTCAGATTTTGGGATAAGTTTACACTAGTCAAGACAGTCTCGGAACACTGTTTGGTTTATGGTTGGGGGTCTCTATTGAGAATATACAGGGTAATTTGTCCGATTCGACCGATTTTACTTTTATTGATAACTTTGGTATGGCTTATTCGATTTCAATGAAATTTTCAGCGTAGTACGATATTGTTGAACACATTCATTGATTTCAATTTTTTTTCTCAGAATAAGCGGATGTTATTGTGATAAATCCAGATTAATTGTGCAGGTTGAAAAAACACCCTGTACATAGCGTTTCCTGAACTACGCTATCTGTTTACGATTGTACTATAATAAGTCATTATTTGAGAGTTTCTAATTTTTTTGGCACACTTCTAGTTTTTTTTCAAAAAATGATAATGTTGAAATTTAGCTCCAATCGATTCTACTTTTATTGATAACTTTGGTATGGCTCATCCAATTTTGATGAAATTTGCAGTGTAGAACAATCTGAACGAGTACATTAAATAATGGCAACAATCTCTCAAAATACAGTGTTGTAATTGTGATAATTTAAGACTTTCAGATTAATTGTGCAGTTGAAAAAAAACACCCGGTACATTGCTTTTCCAAAACTTTCTTATTCGTTGCAGATTCTACAATAATATGTCATCACCCAGAGGTTTTTGATTTCTTTGGCACACCTCCGGTTTTCCTAGAAAACATTTTTGAAAAAGAGCATTATCGAAATTTGGCTCACAAGCAGTGAGAGTATTCCGCACTAGGTAGGAAAGCTGTATATTCCAAGGATGCAAAGTTGTTCGTCACTTCTAAAATATTCTTTTCAAATTCTAAATATATTCTGAATTGAATGATTTCATAGAAAATATTAGCAATTAAATATGAATTTGGAATTTGAAAAGAATATTTTAGAACTTAAAAACTGCTTTGCATCCTTGGATAATACAGCTTTCCTACCTAGTGCGTAATACTCTTACTGCTTGTGAGCCGAATTTCGATCATTCTCTTATTCAAAAATGTTTTTAAGGAAAACCGGAGGTGTGCCAAAGAAATTAAGAACTTCTGCATGATGACATATTATTGTAGAATCTGAAACGAATAAGAAAGTTTTCGAAAAGCAATGTACAGGGTGTTTTTTTCAACTGCAGAATTAATCTGAAATTCTAAAATTATCACAATTACAACACTGTGTTTTGAGAGACTTTTGCGATTATTGAATGTACTCGTTTAGATTGTTCTATACTGCAAATTTCATCAAAATTGAATGAGCCATACCAAAATTATCAATGAAAGTAAAATCGATTGGAGCGAAATTTCGACATTGTCTTTTTTTGATGGAATATTCTCGGAAAACTAGAAGTGTGCCAAAAAAATTAGAAACTCTAAAATAATGACTCCTTATAGTAGAATCGTAAACAGATAGTGTAGTTTTGGAAATGCGATGTACAGGGTGTTTTTTCAACCTGCTCAATTAACCTGGAATTATCACAATAACAACCGCTTATTTTGGAAAAAAAATTAAAATCAATGAATGTGTTCAACACTATTGTATCACGCTGAAAATTTCATTGAAATCGAATAAGCCATACCAAAGTTATCAATAAAAGTAAAATCGGTCGAATCGGACAAATCACCATGTATATTCACAATAGAGACCCCCAACCATAAACCAAACATTGTTTCGAGACTGTCTTGACCAGTGTAAACTTATCCCAAAATCTGACGGTCTCCTCCGGAATCACCCTGTATATGTGCGTTTAGACGATTGAAATTTGTGCATTCTGATAAAATTAATGAACCTGGAAGCATTCTTCAAATTTTTTGATATTTGGTTTCAAGTATTTTTACATCATAAGCTAAAATGCTAATTTTCAACCTAATTGGAAAATTAAATTTATTATCACAGACCTGGGCTTTAAGTAAGATATTTATCTCATTCAAATCTGTTATGTTATCGATTGCACCGAAATATATTGATATTGGTTCAATATTACTGATCTAACAGTAGGTTGAAAATTATTCTGTATTCTTGTGTATCTAGAACAATGTTTAGGCGCTATCCCACTCGTCACCAGGGAGCCATTTATTTATCAATAGACTGTTCGAGCCAATGGTTTTCAACTGTATGAAATGAACATATATTTCGTCCATGAAATTGAACGTTTCTTCTTTTTCAGCAACCATGTTGGTACAATATGATTTCTTCAGCTATGTTGGTGGTGTTTACGAGCAAACAGATATCGTTGAGAGCAATAAGAAAGGGTTTTTGTCCGTCAGAATTGTAGGATGGGGAGAAGAGTACACAAATAATGGCAACATGAAATACTGGGTGAGTTAACCAATCAGAACTCGATTTATTATTTACTCACACATTATAGACATCTCTATTTTGTGGATGCTCATTCATTATCCATGAGATATCCGGTTTTGCATGGATGTTTATTCGTATCCAATCCAATCCAATGGACAAAATTTGTATATTGACCATTATATGTCCGGAAATAATGGTACATTATCAAAACATTGAGATATTTTTCTATTCGTTGACGTATTTTGTCCATAACTTTATACCTTTTTTGTCCCCTTGTAAAGCTCTGACACAATCGAAGGACAAAATTCTGCAAGAATTCATGACACGACTTCTCCATACCCATACACGTTGAGTTCCGATATTCCTGGCCACTACTTGTCAGTAAATTTTGACAGTCGATTTTACTGGCACTGCTTTGGTAATTCTTCGTATCAGTACGAAACGTTTCAAAATTACATACTGGCCAGTACTGATTGGGAATATCGGAACGCAACAATTATACAGCACACCTATGATTTTCTTCAATTGACACCGATACTTGAACAGCTGTTTTAAACTTTGCTTCAAGATGAGTAAATTCACAAGCAGTTTGATGACCTTTCGCATAGCCTATACTATACCTTCACACAATTTATGCATATAAATTACCAACTGTAGGAAATGCGTATGTTACGTTACGGGGGACTTTCAAAATTAGAATACATCTCGAATTCATTCGTTTCCGGGGAATGGGTGGTTTGGCATACAGGCCACTGAAAAAATTGGTTTGCTGTCTTGCCGAAATTTTCATTGATTTCATACGTTTCCTCAACCAAAATAAATCTGGGATACCAGACCTTAATTAATCGGTTTCAATCAAACTGATGGCTTCCACTATGAATTCCTGTTGTATTCTGTAAATTAGTCACACACTAAAAGTTTTAAGGAATATAAGTTTATCATATCGTATTGGGTCTCCAATTCAGATTATATCGATGTTATTTATCTCTCTTTTGGGAACCTTGTGTAATGCTGTTCCGAAATGATATTACCCTAGAGATATTCATAACCTGTGAAATCATCGAAATTTGGGACAAACGTGAAAGGAATCATCATAAACCGAAAGATATTAGAATCAAATGACGAGCTCCCCTATATTTCCCGTATGTTATTGTTTATATGAAAATAATAAAGTTGTCTTCCAAATAACGCAAATAATAATGGTAGGTGCCCTTAAAAGTACAATGTTTCGATATCTGACATCCGATATCGGTTCATAAATACAGGGTGTTTCACCATAAACTGGACAATTATATATAGCCGTGTAGATGGCATAAGGAAAGTCGTTTTTGCCCTATGACATATACCCTGTTTTCGTAGCATAAGCGGGATACAGGGTGTTCAATGTCAACTTGGAGCAATATTCTGATAACTGTGGTGAGTTATGCGTGACCTTTAGAATAACGGTTTGTGATAATATCTTATTTCTTTTTGGTGGCCAATTCAATTGTGGTGTAGAGTTCTGGAAAAAATATCAAAATGGCGGATAACCTGCAAAGCTGGAATTTTGATTTTCGATTGCTAAATTGGATAGTATTATTTCAATGTACTCGATTTTATAAGAATTTCCGAGAATACTTTTAAAAATTCAACCTTTTTTCACATGTCTAGAGTGACAAAAATTCACCCAAAAATTGTTGAAATCTTTCAAGGTTGAAGTAACCTTCATTCTGAACACTGGTGTGAAAACCGAATAAAAAAGTATCCATTTGTTTTTATTTTGTCTCCTTCAAAAGATCCCACTCGGATTTAAAAATCTGATGGTTTTACTGAGGCAAAAATTGTGCTAATGAGCTACCTGAAAACAAAAAAGGAGACGAAAAAACAAAGATGAACTAGTAAATTAAACTAAATTAAATTAATTTGAAGTTCACTATCCATCTCAAAAAAGAATCAGACACCGAATGAATTGCCTCGAAACCATTGTCAAATTTATATATTGGACAACTATTAACTAAATGTTGGACTTTCGACCGAATTCCATTGCCGGTTCTAAGTCATGTTTTGGTGAAATTTTCTTACTTGTTGAAGACATAAGGCGCATTCAATTTGACGCTGTATCATTTCCAAACTGATCCAAAATCAGTTGATGTGCGTTCGATTTAATAATGTTGTGATTTCGAACTGATGCGCATCACTTCCAACTGATGTTGTTCTCTGGCGGAATCAGTTTGATTTCCGTAATGACATCAGGTCAGATCAACATAACATTGTTTTTTGGTGAAAAACAATTTGTTTGTCGACGATTTAGATAAACTTTCTGCTAAATTCTTTAATGGATCATACAAACGACACCTGAAAATTTTGCAAGCACCCACTAATTTTGAACATCACACTGACCGAATTATTTTCCACTGGTTGCTTTGCTGTAAATGAAACTATATAATTTAATTTATCATATGAAATTTGTTTCGATTTTATGTTTTATTGATTTGTTGTATTTAATATGAAAATAGTCATTGATTTGAGAAAAAGGTTGAATATTGAAAATGAACCCTTCCGTTAGTTCAGTTTGCCTTTTTTCTGTGTTCTGGTTTGTTATATAGGTACCTTGTTACTTTCATGTGGAAGTTAAATGTAGGGTGAATATTATGCCATTTTACCGTGCTACTGACTATTCCGTTTTTAGACACGGATAGGTATTCCTGCCTGTAGTAGATAGGAATGGTGTATGATGCATAAATAAATAAATAGACACAGTGAATGGTTTGTGTTCAGTGTAGAATATGACTCTAGGGTGATCGTTTACGGCTGAAATGCTGATCAGTGATCACTTAGAGCTTTTCTTCATAAAAAAAAACAGGAATGCTTGTCAAAAATTGATGATTCCCCCTCCTTGCTTAGAATCAATCGGCATGCCCAAACCAAATATTGTCGGTATAGATACTTCACATAACGTGAGAATCAGCTCAAAATTTGATTACATTATATACGGAATGGAAATATTTTGGATAAATCCCGCATTGTTTGAATAATAAAGAAATTTTCATTGAAAATTACATCATTCGGGTTGGATTACCAAACATTGTAGATGATAGTATTCGATTCATAATGAAAATCACCTACGAATTCATTAAATACCCGGATGTCAATATAATGAATCAGTACTAACTTATTCAAGTCTCATTGATTGTGAAGTTTAATCTCCACTTTACCGATGTAACTGACATTTTTGAAAATATCATCTGTTGATTTTCCCATTTTCAAACGCAATTAATGGGTCGAATGAATTCGGAAAATATAATTTTCCCTTTCAGAGCCAAAAGAATTTTCTTATTTCACTTTTTTATATTGGAGAACTTAAGTTCCTGTCCACAAAGGTCCGGATAGTTTCAAATGAAAACACTTCAACAATTCATTGCTAGTTTTCATCGCTTTGGTGTTGATTATTCGAGCTTGACTATCTAAAGTTGTTTCAAAAAAGCTTAGGTTTTAAAATGTATTTCCGCCTTACTTATCCAGCAACATGCAAAGACGGAATCAACTGGCAAGAATTTTATTTATTCGATATGTTCAGTAAAGCTGGTACAGAAACAGGATATTGAATACTTCGGATATAGTTTCTAGATGTGTAGTACTAAGTAAATATTTCAGGCCAAAATTTCCAAATTAATATAAAACCACAAGCCAAATTGCATCTTCTCGTACTACACAATGCATTTCAATTTGTTTTTTGTCCTCCAGCTCTCTCAACTGACAAAACAGCAAGTCAGCTGTTATGAAGTCGTGTTCTATTTGTCGAATTCACTTCAGTTCGAAGTGTAAAAATTCGAAAATTAATCAGTCAAATAGAAAGCTAGGATTGTAACAATCAGTAATAGCATCGTGATGAAGAAATATGAAATATTCATCTTCCGTTTGGAAAACATAAAATGAGAACATATCGAATTCGTCAGAATTCGTCTCCGTTTCGTCCTTATATTCATCATTGTGAATTTTCGATGGATTTGAAAACATTAATGAAATTATATTCTCAACTCTAAACTGAATATCTCACAGCCGACTACACAAAATTTTGATTGCCCGATCAAAGGCGTGATTTACTTTGACTGGTAGATCAAGGGCTTGATTGCCAACTAGAGGTAAATTCTGTGCTTCATTCATTCCTTTAAATGTCTTTGGCTACTTTGGCCATTTAGACGAGCTTTCAAATTATATTTATATATTAAAATTTACTTAGATTCATACCGAACCAGAGAATTTTTATTTATAGACACAGAAATACACCTACATACTAAACTTTACAGACCATTCATGACCTCGCCGGGATTCGATTTCCGTACCTTCAGTATTCTAGACAATCTCTCAATCCCCTAGGCTACAGAGGTATTTGGATTTGAGAAGAAAATGACGCTTGTGAGGAAAAAAAATCGATGCTGGGTTTTGTCCAGTATATATATATATATTCTTTTGAGATGAGCATTACATTTTTTTTATATCAAACAATTTGTGTCATAACAGTATTTGCAGAGGAAATGTCAACGGGGTACCATACATTTTTACGTATGATACAAGAGCACAGATAAAAACCTTAGGAAAAACTCTGTCTCCCCATATAAGTGTAATGAAATTGTTGTTTTTTATTGAAGGGCTTCTTTTTCATCGACAAAATTTCCTCCTTCCTATGCGATGCAGGTTGAAATCTTGGAAACATACCTGAAAACAAAAAAGGAGACGAAAAAAAATAATATGAACTAGTAAATGATTTAGTACTCATTAAATTAATTTGAAGTTCGCAATCCATCTCAAAAAAGAATCAGACACCGAATGAATTGCCTCGAAACCATCGTCAAATTTATATATTGGACAAGTATTTACTAAATGTTCTATTGTTTCCTCTTCTTCTCCGCACTCGCACCTTGGACTTTCGATCGAATTCCATTTGAAGAGGAAACTATTGCAGCGAACATGACCGGTTCTAAGTCGATTCAAAATGCACCAAATTTTCCTAGGAAGATTGAAACCATGAACTTTTTCTGAAGGATCGCTGATGAAACCTTTGTTAAAAACATTAACGAATTCCATTCCGAACGCCAAATTTCTTTGTCACTTTTATTGGTGTAAAGAAAATCGTTGATCCATAAAGGTTTACGAGATTTCAATATAGCAATTTTAGAATCCGGAATATAAGACATGATTGGGAATAAATTCGGAAAGGAACGATATTTATCCCAAGACTTTATCACTGCAACCTGTCTACGAATATGGGGCGTTACAATATTTGAGAGAACTGGTAACCACTGTAAAGGTGTAGATCTTATGGTCCCACTAATGATTCTCATAGTAACATTAAGCTGTACATCTATTTTACTAACATGAGCGCTATTAAACCAAACCGAACAACAATATTCAGCAGCAGAAAAAACCAAAGCCAAAGCTGCGGTACGAAGAGTTGTAGGGTCAGCCCCCCATGAAGAACCAGCTAGTTTTTGAAGAATATTATTCCTAGATTTCAACTTCATGCGTAAGTTTTCCAAATGGGCCTTGAAATTTAAAGAGGTATCTAATTTCACTCCAAGATATTTAGGAGTGAAATTATGTTTCAGAACGGCATTATTGAAAGTAACATTCAAAGTTTTAAACTTCTGTTGATTATTCAAATGAAAACAAGAAACTTCTGTTTTATTAGAATTTGGACATAAACGCCACTCAACAAAATAATTCTTCAAAATTTCTAAATCAGTATTTAGAGTGTTTTCAATGACTTTGAAATCAGAGTGAGGAAAAGCCAGAGCAATATCATCTGCATAGATGAATTTCTCTGAAGAAGTTGCTGGAATATCACATAAATATAAATTAAATAGAAGGGGAGCTAAAACTGATCCTTTTGGGAGTCCATTATTCAAAGTTTTGAACCTACTACTAACATCATCAACAGAAACACGGAGTCTTCTGTCAGATAACATATTTTCGATCAATTGAATTACTTCTCCACATTTCAGAAATTTATGGAGTTTGAATATTAAACCATCTTTCCACACCGTATCGTAAGCTGCTGAAAGATCCACAAATACAGCCCCCGTTTTCAACTTTTTATTGAATCCTGATTCAATGAAAGTAGTGAGACTAACAACTTGATCAGAACAATTTCTATTTTTCCTAAAACCACCTTGACAATTTTGCAGAATATCTTCAACAGATGATTCTATCCTGAATAAAATTAATCTCTCTAAAATTTTGAAAGGTACACTCAATAAACTTATAGGTCTATAACTACTTGGGTCTGATGAATTTTTCCCAGATTTCAGAATTGCTATTACTTTTGCCTTACAAAATTCCGTTGGAATATTTCCAGAATTCAAAATATCATTATAGAAAGATAATAACGAAGATAATGCCTTTTTGCCCAAATGTTTTAAGAACTCAGGATAAATCCCATCGAAACCAGCAGCCTTCCGAGATTTTGTACACTTTATCGCAGATTTCAATTCATCCATGGTGAATGGACTAGATATAACATCCAAAGTTGATGGCGATGATCTCAACCTATGTAGATTTTTCTTCATTTCTTTAATCTTTGAACTAGAAATTTTAACCGAGTTGGAAACATTTACAAGCCGACGAGCAATCAGTTCCGGATTAATTTTCGAGGATGACTTAGCAAGAGGGGCTGCTTCACCTTATTTCCGCAGAACATCCCAAGAACTTCTACTCGAATGGGTAAAATTCATATTCGAAACCACATCATTCCATTTATTTTTACGAGCAATGTTTATGGAATCCAATAGTTTGTTCGATTTATCAAGAGTTGGCGAACTTTGATACTCCTTGTACAGGGTTTCTGTTTCAACCGACCATCCAGGAACATAATTTTGACGAAAACCTCTGGGAATGAATTTTTTTGCTGCTGCCTTCACTACCCCAATGAATCTGGAATAATTTTTATAAGAAGGGCGAAACCATCTAATATCACTTTCAATTTTTTCCCTAAATTGATCCCAACTAGCTTTTTTGAAATTCCATCTGAGCTTTGGTAAAGATGCATTTAAATGAAGAACATTTCCTACACGAATGAAGATTGGACGATGCTGACTACGTGGAAAATCATTGAGAACCTTACGATTAACAGAAAGAGGTTTTGAATCGTTATCACGAGAAACTATGCTCGAATCTGGATTGTATCCCCTATTCCATCTTGATGAATGAAATGAAGACCTATCTTTTGCGTCAAAAACGAGATGGAAATCGTTATCTTCAATCCACTCAGTCAATGCTAAACCATTTCTATCATTTATCGCATAGCCCCACATACTATGATGGCAATTGAAATCACCACAATAAATTGAAGGATGTGAAAAAATTATGTTGAAGTTTCTAGGCCGAAGGGTATTAGGAGGTTTGTAAATGTTGATGATAAAAATATTACAAAATTTGAAAGCTATAAAAAACACTCCATCATCTTCACCTTTACGAATTAATTCAACATTGTTGACTACCGATTTCTCTACATAACAAGCTAGGCCATAAATAGGACTCAAAAGAAAATCAATTAATACATAACCTGCTATGGAACCTCTTTCACGAAGTTTTTCTTCAGTTGCAGTGTGCGTTTCCTGAAGAAGTATAACCTCTGCGCCACAGTCGACAGACAATTTTGATAAATAATCACTCTTGTCCTTGGAAATCCCTTCAATATTCAAATTTATAATATTAAATCTGCTCGCTGACCGGGAGAGTTTATTAAACCAAGTCCGGTCCTCCAAGCGATGATTTTCCAAAACCTCAGGTAAACGAGGAATGTTACAGGCCCCTAATATCGGGGAATCATCTCCCATAATGCTATATTAACTTGAATAATCGAATGAAATTGTGGAGTCAATTTGATAGCTTGTGAACATCATTATGACATATGTCATAATATGTCCAGTTGCAGTGAGGGACTGGATGACGGAAAAACTGAAAGTGAATTTTCGTTTGATAGCAATCGCTGATTATCTCGTACAGAAACACGAACACTTGGATTTATAAGCAAATTTGATCTACAGGTGTTTCATTAACATATACAGGTCTGGCCAAGACACTCGGCACCATGCGAAACTCTACGTTAATCAAGATGAGTTGAAAATATAATCCGCCAGTGAAATAGTCAAAACCTCACGGAATGCATGTCGAATTAACGACTGTTCTTTTGCTGGTTGGAAAAGGATGGCGATCGCGATCAAAGTAGGAATTTGCCAGTATGCCAGTCGCACTCAAGACCTGAGGTGTGTTAGAGCCTATCGGTTGAAAATAAATACGACAATTTTATTCCATTGAAGAAGAGGAATTTATTTGCCACAATAAATGACAAATAATTTACTCTGTGGAAATGAGTTATTATTATTCTCCTTTCTGCCATAACTGGCTTGAAAAAAATATAAATTCTACGAAAGTCAGAAATTGGAAAACAAAAAAAAAATCTTGAAATGCGGAGCTGAAAGTCGATAAATTTAAATTAAATGTACAACTAATCCACCTTGTTGTGCTAAATCATAGCCAAATCAAGTATGAAGAGATAATCTTATATCTCTGAGCAGATTCGGCATATTTGCTATTTTGGCACAAAGTTGGATTATTTTGAACCTTAATTAATATTCATCGCTTTATCAACTTCGTGCCCATAAACCAAATTTTTCAGATATCCCCAGAGAAAAATCATTTGAAGATAAGCTTGGTGATCTGGAGGGCCATTTGATCGTGCCATTTGTTGAAATGACAGGGTCCGAAGAAGTCGTCCTCAGATATTGTGTGACAACTCTCGCGTTATGACTTGGACTGCCATCCTGTTGAAACCAGACATAATCGAAATTAATTGGTAGCTATCGAACTGTCGGAATAATTTGGTTCTCTAAAAGAAATTTGGCAGCGTTCAGGTTACCTTCGATAAAAAATGGCCCTTTGATGTAATTCCTCAGTTTTTCTGTCCAAACATTAAGTCTTTGAGGATACTGCGTACGCAGTAGAATAGTTATGTTTTCTATTCAAGGAAAACGATAAATCATCGGTGAATAGGATATGGCTTAGAAATAAGCTATTTTCATTCTCCTTTTCCCATTATAGTTTTACAAAATTCCATTCTTTTGATGTGGTCTTCTGGAAAAATTCTTGATTGGTTTTATAACATAGGTAACCATTCCTTTTCATAATACTCCGTACAGTTCTATCGATCATATCGACTTGTTCAGCAATTTTTCTACGCGAACAAGCTGCACTGGCTTCAACAACAGCACACACACATCTACTTCTTTATTCAGACGATTTTCACTGATGGTTTTTGGTGTTTTATCGATCTTGCAGTTACTGCGTGTTTGTAAACACCCACATTCCTCAAAGTTTTCAATTATTTTGGAAATAGCGGAACTTGATAGTACAGGCGTATTTTCGAAGGCAACAATAAATGAATTTATTGTCTTTTGAATTGAATGATCACCAAAAAACCATTTTATGATTTGAATTTTTTCTTTTGCTCTAAATATTTCGATTAACGAGGAATCTAATTTATTTTCAACCGATATGATCTGACGCATCTCAGGGTTCGAGCGCGACTGGCAAAATCTTACTTCGATTGTGTATCGAGGAACTAGAGATTCCCCACCAACATGCAAAAGAACATTCGCTCATAGCATCGCGCTGAGGTTTCAGTTCTTCAACTGGCGGACTTTATTCTCAACCGATCTAGATAAACGTGATGTCTCGCATAATGCCGAGTGATTTGGCCAGACCTGTATAATAATATAATACCAGAAATTATTTGGTTTATTATCACTATATTTTATTAAGGTTTAACAAATACCCTAGTTTCATAGTTCTATACTTTCACAGTTAAACCACAACAAAATATAATAATATTGTTTTAGTACTGAATTCGTCTTAGTTACTGTCATTTTTGTAAGTATTGAATTGTAGTCACAGCGATTAGCCTTTCAAAATGAGATTGAAGGAGAATACTTCCTTCGTTCCACAATTTAACTCGGATGTCAAAATGAAAATACGATTTCAAATTGGAAACTCTGTAGATATAATTATTATTTATGTCATTCCTTTGAAATATATGATAAAATAATTCAAACGCCCCAGGATTTCACACTGAGATAAAATAATGCATATTGGCACGGGACTCCGAGACATCTTAGGGACTCTCGTTCCAGATTCGAGACCATTGCATTAGCCTGCAGCAGCTTTACCTGCCGATGAAACGGTTTTGCGATCCTCTAATCATAGGACGACACCAACTACAGTTTTCATTAAACCTTAACGCCCTCGATTTTCAACTCCTTTCTGGATTTCAATTCTATCGGATTTTTTTCCCGGGAAATATCGGGGAAGAAAAACATCTTATGGATATAGCTATGGAATCATTCGGCTTATTTTACCCATTCATGCAGTTTATAATTAAGCCCAAAGCTTGCCCTATAAATCTGGAGTCCCTAAGTCGATTCTTCCAGATGTGATAGTCATTTTTGATTGTCAAGGCTGTTGAAGTTTCGTATTTCTATCCAGTAGTTTCAGAGGAAATTCTGGATGACCAAAGAGTGTAGTAAGTTTTTCTTATCAGATATTAGAAGTCTGTGTAATCTAAAACGAATAGTGTGAAATTTATGATGCGGATTTTTCCTTGTTAGATAAAAAAATTCGAAATTTTAGAAGATGATGTAACTAAAGGAATTATTTTGAAGGTTTATCAACCAGTTTGTCTCCCAGAGAAACATGACAGTATTACCCTGAAGCGTGTCGTTTTATTTTACTGATACTCGGTATCAGCCATATCATGAGTGATTGAGAAAACAGGATGAAATGAAAAATGATGTCCAACAAAACATAAATACTTTCCCAACCATAGTCTGATATGATTTCAAAAGAAAGATTGTTTCAACTCAAAAATTGTAGACGAAAATTTCAATATTATCTGTTCATTCAAAAACAATTCTGATATTCAATATCATAATAAAAATGTTATCATTACAGAAAGTTGCAAACAGCTGGGGCAAAGACTGGGGAGAAGATGGATATTTCAGAATTGTTCGAGGAAGAGATGAATCAGAAATAGAATCCTTCGTAATCGCTGCCTGGCCAGAAATAGCTCGGAGGAGATACCCAACCCTTCCTGTACCTTTGAGACCAGATATATACTAATATCATCAAAAGGAATGTGGAACAAAAACGAAAACTTTCATAAAGTTGAAAAGTAAAATAATGTGACTAACTTCCTTAGGTTAAGGTTTTATATGAGGCGGAATTTCGGTTTGTCAATTATTATCTATGAAATATATTTGCTATGAAATCAATGATTTTTGTATCAGTTCGGGTCCCATGATCCTGCCTGCCCGA
This sequence comes from Myrrha octodecimguttata, assembly GCA_958510865.1. Lineage (NCBI taxonomy): Eukaryota > Metazoa > Arthropoda > Insecta > Coleoptera > Coccinellidae > Myrrha > Myrrha octodecimguttata. The sequence continues at coordinate 20,115,129 of OY294059.1, forward strand.
AAAAAAAAGTTAACTGACGCAATCCCTCCACCCACTGTTCATTATGGGTAAATATGATTAGCGCTACAGTCAAGAGGAAACTAGGGGTAGTGTGGAAATGTTTTTTTCAGCAGTGTGAATCGTTGAAAGACTTCAAATGTCTACTGGGTAGGGTGCTATTGACATCCCTTCAAGTTGAACGGAATGGGATTCCATAATCTTTCTTCAACTATCATGTCAACTGAACCACCAAGCTGCCAAGGTATTTTTCGACTACCAGCCCAAAAGCAGTTCTCAGTTGAATTGCTGTATATCATAATGTAAAAATCATGAGGCCCTATTCTTGAATGCGATGGTATGGACGTTCTCTATCGTCCTACTATAAATGCACCGCGTTTCCTTGTCAACAGCGTCGATACGACTCTATTTGTTCTCTTCTCAGGATTCAAGAATAGACACCATGGTATGTTAATTAGCTTCTCCGAAATCGATAGTTTTGACGCATGTCAAGCCGATGATGTCAGAGGGAGCTCTTTCATTAAATCTCCCCTTCGTAAATAATCTGTTACCACAAATTATGCAGTGACAATTCGAATTTTTGGAGATATTTAGAATATTGTACCGACCTTTTCTAGGTGACGGTATTACCTGCTTAAATTACCTTTCTACATCTCGCTCGGGCGCCAGTTACAATAGGTTTTGAAAGGTTGAATCTCCTTCACGGAATCGATCACTTTCATGAAAACCTCTGGGCAGCTTTTAAACAATTGGAGAAGGGTACAAACTACCGTCTAATTTCAATTTTGAGTCTTTTGCCTAAGGCATTTGTCCAACATGGTTTTAGAAGTGGTCGTCCAACGCTGTCAGCCGCGCTCAATTTTTCGAGTCCGTATACGAATGCCTCGACCAGGATTTGCTGGTTGCAGGATTGTTTTGAGATCTCTCCTGTGCGTTCGACACTGTTTACTTTCGCTTCATTTTAAGCAAATGCTTCAGTTCAGGTTACAGGGGAGTGTTCTAGACTGGTTAAGCAGCTATCTTAGCCAGAGGACTATGCGTGTTAAGGTGGGTGATACATATTCCGATCAATTCCGGACTGACTGCGGGGTTCCCCAAAGTTGCGTGCTGGAGCCACTTTTGTTTCTGTTGTTTATCAACGATTTACCCATTCATTCAGCCTATTTCCTATTGATGCTGTTTGGCGATGATACTTCGGTTGTGGTTTTTGCGCGGAGCTGCGAGGAAATCATGGGCTAATTCGTTAGTTGGTGTGAGTCCAACAGAGTTGTTATTAATATCAGCAAAACTGTTCGCATTAATTTTGGTCTCAGAAAAAACACTTCAAATACTTTTGAATTGAATTATTTCAATTCATATATAACACCTGCTGAGGAGGATAAGTTCTTGGGAGTGTATATTGATAGAAACTTAAGTTGTTCAACACATATTGATTTTCTCTGTAAAAAACTCAACAGCTCCATTGATGCAGTGAAAAATATGCTGCTCATTGCTACAGATTTACTACAGCCTACTATATAGCAAACTTTCTTATAATATTTAACATTACTCTGGGGAAACTGAGAGGATTTCAATGAAGCTTTTATAGCTCAGAGAAGAATCATTCGTCTCATTTTCAACATAAGTTCTCGCAGATCATGTAATCCAGTTTTCAACACGAATAATTTGCTTTCTTTACCATGTATTTAAATATTTAAATGTCAATTTCATATACATCCTGAAAACGATGTTGGACCTATTATCTATTGAATATTGGCTCTATCCTATCCTTTGTGCAACTTTCGGAAAAGCTCGCATATCAGTAGAATTTCCAAGAGATAATCCTTGGAGAACAAGAGCGTTATCGTTTTGCCTGAGGGGTGTATGTAATTTTGTAAGTTGAACTTCCTGATGAATGATCCGTTGTCAAAATCGATTTTCTCTCTAGGCCAGGGTCGATATCATCCTAAAACAAAAAAAATAATTGTCAGATGAAATCCATCGGAAAAGGAAGAGAAAATGACAAAATCAAAGAAGAAATCATCAAGTGGCGATCTATGCGGTCGGAAAGTTGAAGGGGCGTGAGTGTTTAACTACAAGTCCGATAATAATTTCACGCCTCTCGTACTACCTATATGTTATATAGGAAAAAATTGAATGATAGTGTATAGATATTCCCAATCAGTACTGGCCAGTATCAGTAATTTCGAAACGCTTCGTACTGATACGAAGAAGTAAGTGCCAGTAAAATCGACTGTCAAAATTTACTGACAAGTACTGGCCAGGAATATCGGAACTCAACTATTTGTCTGATATCCATTCAGTTCTGACAGACTGTTGCCTTGACGATCGACAGTAATTTCCAGATAGCGCTACCTTTAGTGGAAAAAACAACTTCTAGTGAGTTCTCCAGCATTGGCGAAAGAAAAGCGCATCTTTGAATTCACCTCATTTCTATGCATCTGAACCATATCCCTCACATTAGTTCTTCCATTAGTTAGTCATAGAACATATATGTATACATTCACTGAACCTGATTTCATTCCGTTCATGATGTAAGTAAAACATGGTGAGCTCATCTGCTTTTCTGTGATCGTTTTTATAAATGACGAAGTATGAAACCATGATGTAAGTAAAACAAGGTGGGCTCATCTGCTTTTCTGTGATCGTTTTACCAATGATGACGTCACTTTTTTCATTCAATTTCAAAGCACAGAATATATATTTCCTTGTATTTCAATCTTGCTGACGTCACTATTTTTTCAGATGAGCACACCATGTTTCGCTTACATCATGTATGAAACTATATATATGCAAATTCAAAGCACAGAATCTATATTTCCTTCTATTTTAATATTGCTGACGTTAGTTTTCTGTAGATGAGCACACCATGTTTTTCACATCATGGTTCCGTTATTGTTCATTGTTATTAGTAAATGCAGTAATTTCGGAACGCGACCAATGTATTGATTATCATCTAGGGAGGTAAGAGGTAAAATTCCTGTCTAATCCTGGAAACAAGAGAGCCCAGCATTTAGATAGGAAACAGATGCTTGTCCCTCTTTCTCTATGAAATATTCGAATGTTATTATAACATTTTTAACCTATAATTGAAAACTGAACTGAATAATCAACCGAAATTTGGAGAGCGATAGGACACGTTTCGCTTAGACGAAACTAGAATTTATGTTGGATACATATGAAGTGAATCCACTCTAAGAATGAATCGTCCTATTATATTTGAGATTATAAGCAAGTCAGTGGCTTCTTCAGATTGTGATCGGATCCAATGGACCGCAAATCAGTTTAAATCATGTATTGTTTGGAAGCTCTGCTCGATATTGATTGAACTTGAGTAGGTCCAGTCTTTCTGAAGGAACAATATTTAATTGGATTGAAAAGTTTTTTGTTATACAACTAGCTCCTCTGATAATTATATCAAGAAACATTCATAATAAAGTAGGTATTTTTTTTTTAGAGGGAGAAGGTCTGGATTTCAAACAAAACCACTCTTTCAAAAACAAAGGCCGACCGGTTTCGACTTTATTCTAAAGTCTTCTTCAGGGCTCTGAAATGGATAATAATGGAAATGGATAATAATGGTGAATAGAAGCTTACGATACAAAAACAATCAATATAACACAATGACAATGTAAAACGTACTAACATCTATAAATCTTAATTACTCTAATTGGCATACAACAATATTCAAACTCACAGTTTCTTAACAAATGGTCTTATTGTCATTTGTGATGGAGAATGTGCGAAATAGGAACAAAAACGAGAAAGGGAAACGATCCAACTTACGGAACTGGAGGATTAGTTCACAATTCAAATATTTCTTTTTCTAATTTTATTCATTAGACTGTAATATGCCGTATTCAAATTATCGATATCTGTTCTTTTATTTATCGAACGATTTTTCTGTCTGAAAGAAATCATTTCATGTAATAAGCGTTTTTTTAAGTTAGTTTCAACACCTTATATTTTTATTGAATTCAAATCGAAGTAAAAAGCGGATAATGCTGTATTATTTTCTTTTTTCGTTTTCAGAGGATTTAGTATATTTTGGGAATCTCTTCTGTGTTCATTTATTCGGTTCCTTATGTATCTACTCCTTTGTCCAATGTAGGTTGATTGGCAATCGTTACAATTAATTTTATATATGACATTACTTAGCTGCTCTTTTTGGGTTTTACTTTTAATCTTTGTGAAAAATCTTTGAATAGTGTTATTAGACTTAAAAGCTAGTTCCAAATTTGATCTATAAAATTTATTCCTGATGATTTCCGATAGGTTTTCAACATATGTTGAATTTTTTTGGTTGGTTAGCTTCAGATCTGCTATTATTCGGATTACTATGAGTTGTGTTATCATTCAAAACCTTTTCAATGAATTTTTTCGGATAATCGTTTCTTTTCAAAATAGATCTTATTTTTGTCAAATTAGATTCATGAAACTCTTCATCAGACACCTTCAATGCTCTGTGGTGTTTAAGGTTGTTTATTATATTGATTTACTGTGTGAATGGATGTTTCGAGTTAAAATTCAAAACTCTTCCTGAGAAAGAAGATTTCCTGCACCAATCCGTCTTAATTTTCTTATCTGTTCTGATCAAAAAAAACATCTAGGAATAGTAGGGTAGAATCTTGTGTTTCAACTTCCAGAGTGAATTTTATGCGTGGGTGTATGTCATTAAACATTGTCAAGATTTTATCTTTTTTGTCAGTAGGTATAGATGTGCAAATATCGTCCACATATCTTTTGAAAAAAGGCACATTAAAAGAGAGTTCTCTAAGAGCCAAGTTCTGGACTTCCATCATAACTATATCTGCCACCGCCGAAGCAAGGCAGTTTCCCATTCCCAAACCAAAAACCTGTATGTAGTATTTGCCATCAAATGTGGAATAGCCATCATTAACGCAGAGATCCAAAAGCTGTGAGATAATGAAAATATTAGGTGTTGAAACTAACTTACAAAATCGCTTATTATATGAAATGATTTCTATCAGACAGGATAATCGTTCGATAAATAAAAAACAGATATCGATAATTTGAATACGCATATTACAGTATAATAAATAAAAGTAGAAAAAGAAATATTTAAATTGTGAACTAATCCTCCAGTTCCGTAAGTTGGATCGTTTCCCTTTCTCGGTCTTCTTGAAATTGACATATGAGTTGAAGGTTCCTAATTCAGTAAGAATTATACTCCCGATGTATTTGTATGTATTCGTTTTTGTTTCCTATTTCGCACATTCTCCATCACAAATGACAATAAGACCATTTGTTAAAAAACTGTAAGTTTGAATATTGTTGTATGCCAATTAGAGTAATTAAGATTTATGGATGTTAGTACGTTTTACATTGTCATTGTGTTATATTGATTGTTTTTGTATCGTTAGCTTTTATTCACCATTATCCATTTCAGAGCCCTGAAGAAGACTTTAGAATAAAGTCGAAACCGGTCGGCCTTTGTTTTTGAAAGGGTGGTTTTGTTTGAAATCCAGACCTTCTTCCTCTAAAAAAAATACCTACCATATATTGTAAAAAGGTCTCAAACTGTTCAGTTCTAGCATTCATAATGTTTTCTTGTATAATATCTGTATCACTATATTCTGTGATAACTGAACGATAAATTCTTCGAATTTTCGAGTTTTCAATAATGAAATTTTCGTTATGTTCAATCACATTCAGAAGTAGTAATAGTGATGTTCTTTCGTACTGAACGAAGTGATTTATATAACTTCAATCAGAAAGATCAGTTGAAGCGATCGTTCTTTCGTTTTCAATCAGTTCCCCTTCCACAACTCTAAAGTGATTGCAAATGATTATTCTAATCGCGGAACAAGTTCCATCAGTTCAATCAGTACGAAAGAACACTACTAATATCATTTCCATGTAGCACATCTATATTATTCTCATTCGAATTTTCATACTCATGTAAAATGTATTCTTAATATCATTAGTTATTGTAGTAAAATTTTCGTACATTCATGGTTTGTGTGGTCACTGTTCATTGAAGTAAAGTATTATATTTCCGTTCAATGAGAATCCTACAACACATGAACCCATCTAAACTGCTAATCTCTGGATTAATTCATAAATAATAATCACTCTGTAGCGACTATGGGAGATTCATTCGACTCAATAAATTTTCGAATTATATATACGTTCGTTTGATTTATGATTTACAGCAGATTCCAATAATTCTAATTTAGGAGGTATAACGAACGAATTTGCATTTATTTTTTCCCGCCACGACCCGGTAAGAAGGCGGTCATTCTCTTTCTCTGATTCGATAGGGAGTTAGAACTTCTAGGATATTATAGTATTCTATGAGAACCACCCTTAGTTGATATCGAATGAAGACTTTCCACTACTTTCGTTTGTTTGTATTGAAACTAGTATGGAAACGCAACTTAGTTACGCTTCAGTTTTCAGTGGAAAAAGCTGTATTATTGTTGTATGTTTCCACCTTGTTTCACGAGAATGGATAAATCCATAAGGCCAGTATTCACTTTGGAACTGAATTATAAAATTATACCAGGATTAGTTACTGTCGGCAAATATGACGGTACTCATCCCTGTCTCACAGCTGCTACTTCTACAGATAAGGTATCTCATCTCTACAAAAAAAATTGGTTCGACTATGAAATAGCAACGGGTTCTTTTATATTTTTCTAAGATATTATATGGTTAGCGCGAATAAGAATTACAAATTTAGTATTATATGACTATATTCTCATCAAATTTGACCGATTGTCAACACAATAAGAAGGAATCTACTTTTTGAAAAAAATCAGATTACCTCCACTGTCCCAGGGTTTTCTTGGCTGCTAATAAGTATATTTTGAGTATTCAGATATAAAACTACCATTTCATTGATATTGCAGTGGTTTTGTTGGAAATGTACGACTGTTGTACATTCAAAACTCTCGTGATAGAATTTTCAGGAGAAATCCTAACAACACACAACAGACTTACCTGGAATATCATAATTGTTATATTATAATTTCAAACTACACAACTTTATATGTATATATTCCTGAATAATTAAGACTATTGAGTTAACAAAGTTTCTATTATTATTTGACACAAGCTTTCTGTCCTAATAATGAAAAGATGCATTATACTCGTATATGATTAAGTTCTATACCTGCAATATAGTTTCAGTGACAACATTTGCACTAGGCGGTTCTACAAATTCTCTGTTGTATATGTCTTTTATCATAATCGAGAGAATTTTCTGTTTTTTCAATAAAATTCTTATACTATTCACGTATTCACCTCACCAAACTAGCTACCATTTTTCTATTGAATCCTAGATTTCAAGTCGATCGAATCTGTATTTTTTGAAAATATTGGAAAAAGAGCATTTCGAATGGGTATCAATGTCTACGGAATCATTGAAAGACTTCTTGCCTTAGACAAAGGAAGTCTAAGCTTCTTGCCATTCCCGAATTCGACCTCTGTACTCTACAAATACCCAAGCTGTGGTGTGTAAGTCCGGCCTGATGACCAACAGTAAACTAAATGACTTCCGGAAGAATTTTCTCATAGACTTGATAATTGTAGAGTTGGTTTTGAGTTTGATTATTTCGCAAAAAAAATTCGCATCTGTTTGCTACTAAGTTCAAATCTGATCGCGTTAGTTGTTCTTGAATTATATGAGGAAATTTGGAACAGTTACGAAATTTGACATATTTCTCTTCCAATATCTCCCAAAATAGATATCGGATCGAACTGAAACTTGAAGCACTTTTTTTGTCACATTGCTTTGGAATCTGATGAATGGTTTTCGGAAAATCTTTTTCTTCAAAAAAATTGGGAAATTCCTGAGAAATTTTTTTTTCGCATTTTTACCGTTACAATCCTCAACACATTTTGCGTAACGCTGCGCGGAAGTAATTTGCAACCAATTACGAAGTTTTAATCTGATCGAGTCAGTGCTTCTTGAGATATTGAGGAAATAACCTTAAAATTTCGAATAGCAGCGAAATTTGACTATTTTTATTCTTTATTTCACTATATCTCTCTGAATTGATATCGGATTGTATCGAATTCAGATTACTGTTGAATATCGACAACAAAGTTTGTGCGAGATTTCATTGAAATCTAATCATGAAAACATTTTCAGGAAAATTTGGAAAATTTTCGAATAATGTTTTTTTTAAATTTCTAATTACTAGATCTACACGGAATTTTGCATCAAGTTGCACATTGGCAGTTTCCAACCAATGACGAGGTTTCAGTCTGATTGCATCTGTCTCTCTTGAGGTATTGAGGAAATAACAACGAAATGTGATATATATTTTTTCCTATATATTCGAAAATCAATATCGGATCGAATTCAAATTTGAAATGTCCTTATTTGATGTTGACTTCAAGGTCTGTACCAAAGTTCATACAAATCTGATTGATAGTCTCCGAAGAATCAAAAATGTTCAACAGAAATTTGGAAAAATTCCGAACAAAATTATTTTTTCGATTTTATAATGCCTAGGTTCAAACGAAGTTCTGTCCTGAGTGGCGCATGAGTATTTTTCAACTGATTCCGAAGTTTCAATCTGATTGCCTGTGTACTTCTTAAGATATTGTGGAAATACTTACAAAATTCCAAATGACAAAGAAATTGGACATACATTTTTCCTTGTATGTCTGAAAATAAATATTGAATGAATTTGAACCATTGTTGTTGAGTATTGCCTCTAGGGTATGTGCCAAATTTCATAGGAATCTGATCAGCAGAATTCAAGAAAAAAAACTTTGGAAGATGAGTCCAAAAAACATTTTTTTTTAAATTTCTAACGACTTTGTGAACATGAAATTTTGCACCAAGTTTCGCATTGAGATTGCCCAACTGATTAAAATGTTTTATATCATTGAATCATGATATGGAGGAATCAGCTTGAAAATTTTATATTGAGACTCTTAGGCCGATTTAGCCTACTTACTTATATAACCGAGATATTCAGCCTCCAAAGCAAATCCGAAAATTTCAATGCTCTATATCCTTTCCTTCGAAAGTAAGAGCACAGACGGAAAGCCGGGCTGACGGACAAAATTGAATTTGACAACGATTCTTCAACATTGAGTATAACGTAGTCGTACAAGACCACTTTCGCCTCAAAATTCGGAAGTTATAGACATTGTGACGAAACGATTACGCGCTGTTCCCAAGAACAAGCTTGTTAAAATGCTCATGTGCGCTTCCTAGCAGCACATTTTTCTGACAATTACGAGTTGGTTCCGTAATTCATATTTAACCAGAGCAAAATTAAACTAAAAATTCAAGTAAAATGTAGCTTGATTCTTATTTTTCATTCATCGATCTCATCTAGGATCGAAATGGATAATGATTTTTAATACACTGCGCAAAAAAATTAACGCACATTATGGAAATCTCAAATTTATTCTACAACTGAAGAGGTTGAAGTCTCTCGAATGGAATGGCCAGCAAGAAGTCCAGATCTCAATCCGATTGAGCAGGTTTGGGACAACCTCAATAGAAGGCTGAGAAGTTCAGAAAATCATCCAGCTACTCTTAATGACTTAGGAATCCAACTCGGAGAAATCTGGGAAGGATTAGATCAAAATATTTTAAGATCACTCATTTTGAGTATGAACAGTCGTTGCCGAGCTGTAAATAACGCAAGGGGTGGAAATACCAAGTATTAAATCACTTATCAGCATTTCAGTATTTTGAAAACTGTTAATTTCTCTTCTTTCACATAAGATTCGGTGAAATCCTGAATTTTACTTCCATTTAATGTGTCTTGTTTCGTTCAAAATCTTCCCGAGAGAACATAAAAAATAAGTTATAAGGTCAATGTAGAGTTAACTTTCATTAAAATTGAGATTTTCAGAATGTGCGTTAATTTGTTTGCGCAGTGTAGTTCTGGATACACATCCTTTCACTTAAGAGCTAACAATACCCCAAATATAAAGGGGTCAGTCCGTTTTTCTGAAAAAAATTCTTGGTGCAAATGGTTGAAAAAAATCGTGAGAATGCGCAATGTTGCCACTTTTATATTCAACAATTTTCGAGAAAATAAAACTGAAATGGAGTGAAAAATGTGAGAATAACTAACATTGTGCATTCTCACGAAAGAATTAAGTACATCCAAGAAAAATGTTTTCAAAAAATACTCACTGACGCCTGCAGAACGACACCCTGTTTTCTCCTGAACACGTCGAATCGTTTCTACGAATTCTAAGAGTTCACTCGGCTATTGGCAACGGTAAACCATGTACACCGAGATGCAGGTGCCTGACCTAGAGATATTAACGAGGTTTAATGAAACTTGAATGTGGCTGTGTTGCCTAGTCGTAATTCAATACCACGAGGTAATGTTTACTTTTAAGGGACTAAAGTTCCCAATTGAATATGTATCAGCGTTTTATTAAGTCTTTATCCATTGTCTCCATCAGATCCATCAGATATTCCGGCACCTGTTGACTTATATTTATTTGTAGATAGTTTGCATCTGCCATGGAAGGTGGTGGAAAGGCGTGGGTTGATTCTCTTGGAGAGCTTTCGATAGAGTCAATCATGAAATGTTGTGAATAAATTCCATGTCATGGGTGTGCGAGGTAATCTTCACAATTGGATTGATAGTTTTTGTTTAGCCGTCCTCATTCTGCCCGATTAAATCAGTTCTTTTCTTCATTCTTTTTGCATCTCCTAGAGTACCATAAGGCAGAGTAACTTTGGACTTGTACTTTTTCTTTTATTCATTAAGGATGCTGCTACTTCTTTCTCTGGGTTTTGGTTCTTGCTGTTCGCTGACGATGAAGAAGAAGAAGGTTTTCGAGTTCATTTCTACAACTGAAGATGCCGTCGACCTATTTTACGTTAGATACCAGATGTAATGTTTCCGAATCTTGAAATGCCGCTGGTACTGAATACTAAAATGCCATGATATATTCTTCTATCGCGTTCTTGCCTCCACTATTGAGTATTCAACCCCCTAGAGAAACAACGCGGTTCAGAGAACATGTTTGCAGAGTAGGATTGGACCTTAATTACGAATGCCGAATTCGTGAATGGGTAAAATCCACCCAATGATTCCGCAGATATACCCATTCAAAATTTCATTTTTTCAATATTTCCAAAAGTACAGCTGAGATCGAATTCAAAATCCAGTAATTTATCGAAAAATGATAGGTTCATACAGAATTTAATGAGGATAACATGATCAGAAGATCACAGAATATTGAGGATTTGAAAAAAAAATTTGAATTTTTTTTCATATTGTTCTAATGACACGATCATCACGAAATTTTGCACAAAGTTGTCCATCGGCATTTTCGAACTAGTTTAGTTATGATTGAATGAGCATTTTCAGAGTTATTCCGTGAAAAACAACGATATCAAGAAAAAACCACGAAATTTCACATTTTTTCCCAATATCTCCGAAATTGATAACGGTATCGAATTGAAATTTGGTGCACTGCTGCGAATTATGAAGCCAATTTTTCACAAATATGATGAACAGTTTCCAAAGAAAAAATGTTTCGAAAAAAATTTTGAAAAAAATTTTTTTTTTCGATTTACTGACTGATCTAATTGTTCAAGTATATCCCGAATTCTCACGGATACAACCTCAAAATTTCAAAAGGCTCTAACTCCGAATATTGTTCGGCTTATTTTGCCCATTAACGAACTTAAACGTTGCATTTCGAAATGCAAGCTAGCCTGAAAGTTTCAGGTCGATAGGATGTTCCGTTCGACCGTTATCGTGCATACGGACGGCCGGCCGAACAGAATCGATTTTGACACCGGATTCGTCATCAGTGAGTCTAACCTAGTCGTTTGAGACCATTTTCGACTTAAAATTCGAAAATTACAGACATTTGGACAAAACGATAGCATGCTCTGTTCCCCTAGAACATGCGCGCATAAATTATTATATTCGATAAAACTCTCAAAACATTTTCCACGTCGAACAAAATCTCGAATTTCCAGATTAGTAAATTCATTGACAACTGAAATCATAAGAATTATTATACACATTCATACATCGTCAACATTTAAGTATATCTTCTATTCTCCATGATATCGGATTCCATCATCAGACAATAAATTGAAAAACTTTTTCAGATATTGAAAGGGAAAACCCAAACAAAACATAAAAAATTATTTTAAACATTCCATACTTCTTAGGGCCGGCTCTGATGCCAATAATTACTTAAGCCCTGGAGTCCTGGATCTGGAGCTATTACAATTATGTCCACTACTTCAGCTACCCACCGCTAGGTGCAAGGGGTGAACAAACTGATTCTTCATTCTACAAATGCGCCCCTATAAGCCAAAGAAGGAACTTACCCTTAAACTGGCTTCATTTCTTCGAACCGCGTTTTATTTCGTTGTGTTTAATACTCAATGCCTCCACTAATTGCAACTATATCAGTGATGTTTGCAGAGTCCCAGGGAAGTTAGGGAACATGAGAAGAAATGCATGAAATTACTTGGGTTTATTCAGTGGAATAGCAAGTTTTCTATCGTTGAAACATTGAAAATAATGTGATGCACATCCGTCAAGAGTTTCTACAGGGTGTTTCACCATAAACTGGTCAAACATATATAACCGTATATATGACATTGGAAAAGTCATTTTTGCCTTATCACATATACCCCGTTTTCGAAGCAGAAGTGAGATAGGGGGTGTTGCATCCCTGAAATAGTCGATCCCTAACTGTTTTATCTATATAAAATACCTAGGATAGTTTTTTAAACATATTATATCTATCATTTATTGTATTGTTTCCATGGTTTAATTTTTTTATGGCGAGGTGATTCCCAATCAGTTTGTGTTTCATACATAAGAGTGTATAATAAATACAAATTATTTTATCACGGCGATCTCGTCATTATTAGGTGAAATATGTTCACCGAAATAAATAGATAGATCAACACAATTCCACCTCCATTAGAGCACAACTCCAGGCCGATTGTCTTCTCTAGGAGGTTCCACTAATTTTTCTATTTCTTATAATGACAGAAAAAGTGATACGAACATTCAAATATGAAATCAATACTACAATATATACGGTGCTATCTTCTTAGGAAAGAAATATTATCACAATCAACAAGATCTTTTCAACTGACAGTCCAAATACACATTCATTTTGAATTTGCCGCCAACGTCATTCCAAGTTACTGATGATAGTACTGATACCCGATCCGATATTTTCCTTCAATAGTAGTTTACTGGACCAGATTCCGTTCTTATATTGCTTACTGTTATTTACTACCACCAGTTGACAAACGTCAACTGCGAACAGGAACGGCAGTGTCAAATTCGTACATCTAGAACCACCTTTGATACAACTTGATGGAATTTGTTACTTTCATTAATATGGAAACATTTGCTGTTGGCATGTTTAGCAGCGCTGTTTCGGTATCGTAGTTGGCGTTTAGAACATGCCAAGATGGTGTTCACAAAAATGCGGCCGGAGAGCCTTTTGTATACTGACTCGAAAGCTTTTCCTCCACCTTTTTTGTTTCCGTTCTGCTAATGACAATGTTTCAGGTGCTCATTCACAGTCCACATAGGCGGAATCTGTCCGTACATGGTCGGATAAATTACTCTGAATCTAATCGAGAAATTTCTACATTGAATATCAATCAGAAAATAACATCAATTCTAGCTGGAATATTCATTTCTGATGAAGAAAAGGACATCTTGGTAGTTGGTAAGATTCCAAAAGATCAATAGAATCCATTCACGCCCTAATTCTTGATTGTGGAATGTTATAGTTTAAGATCCCAAGTAAGGTCGTCCTTAACCCATCTTCTCACCGACTGAAAATGATATTGTATCAAATAAAATGTGTTCATTAACATTTACCAATAGGGTTGCTATGAAATATGCTGGTCATGAATAAAAAAATCAATTATAGTAAATTTTTTTTCAAATTTCACTGACCTGACTGCCAAACGAACTGAATGGAATATAATATTGATAACTGAAAACATTGCCGATGCTCCTAGGTTTCGTTATGGAAAACTTCTGAAGCTAATGCTAATACGAATTTGGAGACCGGAGGTGTTCTTTATAGGCTTTATTACTGATTCCTTACTCCATGTCAGGAACAGCACTGAAGCTATTCTTGATTCCTGTAAAAATAACCGACATGAAAAAATAGGCGTATCGACTCTGTTGGCAAGGAAACGCGGTGCATTTATGATGTAGCGAAAGAGAACGTTCATACCATCGCAGTCAAGAATAGGGAACCTGATGATTGTTTACCCAAATAGCGGAATATGGTTGCATAGTCCACGGAAAACCGGAAACATTCCTTCTCGGCCAATGACTAACTATCCTGGGACGGAGTTATTACTACTGTTACTACCACTTTTACTTAACTGAATAATTATCTTTTGCAGAATTGTTGAATAACTGTTCTAGGGAACAAGAGCATCATCGTTTTGCTGATCTGTAATTTTCGTATTCGAGCCGAAAATGTTTTAAAACCACTAGATCGGAATCCATGATCAAATTCAATTATTTCCAGCCCTCCAGCCGTTAATGCTTTCACTTTCGAAATAACAGACCAAAAGGTTTGAAATTTTCAGTAATAATCACAGTACTTAATAATAATTTTAATAATCTAGGTTGAGTTCGTTTATGAGCAAAATTTTCCTGCTAGCCGGAGCAAGAGCAGTCCTCCATCAAATACAATATCGGTCAAATGGAATCTTGGTAGTTTGTTGTAGAATGCAAACGAGCAAACTCTCGCTAAAGTTCGTGTTGATGATGCATCTAGAAAAATCGATATAATTCAGAAACTATTTTTCAAAAATTTGGTTTTTAGGGAACTATTGGTTGAAACTAATACTAAAATTTCTCATAAATCTTCAAGCCATCATTTTTACGCGCTTGTTCTGGGAAACAGCGCGTTATCATTTCATCACGATGTCTGTAATTTTCGAATTTTGAGCCGATATTGGTCTCAAACGGCTAGGTTGGACTCATTGATAAAGAATCCGTGGTCAAGAATGATTCTGTACGTGTGCGCTATTACTTTCGAAAGAAAGAACCTAGGGTCTTTAAATTCTCAGGTTAGGTTAAGATCCTGAATATCTCGGCTAATTTCGTTAATGGGCCAAATCTGCTGAATGGTTTTTGTGCTACAGCCATTTGAAATTTTGATTTTCCAATAACTCGAAAAATTTTTATCTGATCGAAATAAAACTCGGTTGGAAGACAGGTACAGTCGCAGCAATATGAAGAAATTTTTTTTATTTAATTATGTCTGGATTTTGTCGAATTTCAAACCGAAATTGGTGTCAAACGATTAGGTTGGATTTCCTGAGGCACAATCAATTCTGTTCTGCCGACCGTTTGTGCTCTTACTTTCTAAGGAAAAGACCTAGAGTCTTGAAATTTTTAGTTTATGCTCGAATTCTGAAAATCTCGGTTGAGATCGTTAATGTGCGAAGTCGGAGTTATAACAATTCGAAATTTTGAAGGGTTGTTCCAAAATTAATTTATGAGATCAGATACCAACGCGCAACCTGTTCACAATTTTCAGATGATCTGATCGTTAAAAAAATTTCAAAGAAATGTTTTCCGAAAACATTTTTTTTCGAGAGACTAATATTCAGACCTGGGTGAAACTTGGAACATACTTTGAAATCAATATTTAACAACTTTTCGACTCGATCGATATGTATTCATCTCATTTCATGAAAAATATTGAGCAAAAAGTTATTTTCTTTCAATTCGCGCTTGTTCTAGTAAACAAAAAAGTTATCGTTTTGCCCAGTGTCTGCCAGGCAAAAATGGTCTTTATGGATTGAAAAAAAATCGAAAAAAATACATCAAAATGCAATGAAAATTGGCACAGACCTTGAAGTCCAAATATTACAATAGTGCTTCAAATTTCAGTTTAAGCGAATATTTAGCTGCAGAGAAATTGGAAAAAATATATCAAATTTCTCGGCAATTTCAAATTTTGAGATGATTTCCTGAATTTCTCGAAATGAAGTGGACTGTCAAAATTAAACTTCTTTAAGTAATGCTAACGCATAACTTTCGAGATTTATTCATTTGATCACTATCATTGTTAATTATTTCCGAAATAACTCAAAAAATACCTAAATATCCTATTCTCTATTATTGCAAGGGTATGTATATCTGCGGGATCACAGGATATATTCAAAGTATTCGGCGTTCGTAATTAAACTCCAAACCTTCTTTACAATTATTAAGTCTCTAAGCCGATTCTCTCAATACTTATTGTGTTCACGATCAGCGGTTAGGCTAGACGTAAGGAGAGTAACTATGGCAGCAGAATTCGTGAAACTGAACAAGCGCGTAAAAGCTGCTGAGTTCTCGTCAGTGCTTTTCTAGAATTTTTCAACTGAAATCCGATTCAATTTTGATTTCCATTCTGAGGAATATTTGGAAAATAACATTTAACCGCGCTCATTTGAACTGAGATCATACTTTACTTGGCAATGCTAAGATATATTGGTATATGTTGAGAAACCTATATTATCAGCAGATGAGTAACAATAATCCTTACTTGGGATTCTCTATATGGCCGTTAATTTCATATGAGCTCTAACCGTGTTTGAAATATTGTGAATTTCATAATCTATAAAATGCTGGTATGGGAGTGGTTCAACGTGAATGTTCAGGTTCATATAGATTATGCACTTGAAATTTTCAATGATATGATATTACTCAAGTTGGAGTTACGGTTATTTTTGCCAATTCTCCTAGATTTCTCTAGGAAACCTCTCGTAAGCTATATGTACCTGGTGATTGATTAAGGGTGGCCACCGGCCGTATCTCGGAAACCGTATCACCTATAACTCCTGAAAAAAAATTCTGGTGGAGAACTACGAACTTGAAAATGTTTTGAATCGTTTTCTTTGGGGCCGATTTTGTAATGAGAATTTTTATCCGGAAGTTATCGGATAATCGGTTTCCGAGATACAACAGCTGGCCACCCTTGATGAATCACCCGGTATATATGCGTGTTCGAGTAAGGAGTTCTGTGATACGGAAATTGTTATGTAAATTCAATCTAATATCTATTATTTCTAGGTACAATATCCCACATCCTGGTCTTTCATGTACATGACAATAGAGACATTTTTTTCAAAGAGTGTCCTGATGGGGTAAAAGCATTGGCACTGGGTAATTTCGGAGAATCAAAAAATAAAATACTTCTTGTTGGTGGTAATTCTTCCATTCATGGTTATGAACATGATGGAAGTGAAGTGTTTTGGACTTCTGTCGGAGATGTGATAACGTCGATGATTCTTATGGATTTCGACAAAGATTTCTCAGAGGAGGTGACCAAAAATTTAATTTCTTTTTTGACAAAATACTAGCATACTTTGCCAGATTCCGAACAGAGTATATGTCGAATTTAATTGAAATATTATCAGTAGTTTCCGGAAAAAAAATTTGCTTCAGGAAATTTGACATAGAGTTGTGCATCGTATCCTACATCTCGTATTCAACATTTAGTTGTGAAGTTTCATTCATATTGCATCATACTTTTTGACATATTGACGAACTATCCTCATAATTGCCAATTGGTTTAACTCCGAAATTGTTTGGCTGATTGGTCATTGAAGAACTCAACCGCGTTAGTCACGCCTCATACCTAACCTTATTTGGGCCGTTTAACCAAATCTTCAAAGGCCATTTTCGTCTCGGAATTATCAGACATTCATGGCCAGAATGATTAGGCGCTGATTCCCAGAACTAGCGCGTAATGAGGTTTTCCAAGTGTGAAAATGAAAATTAAATCGAAATCTCTTGAGAATAGTTAGTGCTCTTTCGGAATTTCTTCCAAATTTGTATATTCCTAGCTACATGATATCTCATCGAAAAGAGATGTTATTCTTCTTATTGGGAATTCTTTGTCATCAAATTATTATACTCTTTCATTCTATTATAATCATTATTATAGCTGGTTGTGAGTTCCGAAGATTTCAAAATTCGAATCCTCAAATGGAATAATTTAGTATCAGAAAGTATAGAAACAGAAGTTGTAACTCATCTGATATGTCTCCCAGAAAATAGATTCGCTTATGCTGTTTCTAATGGTACTATTGGTATTTATGAGCAAGATACTAGATTGTGGAGAGTGAAGGTGAGAAAGGCCTAAAATACTGAATTTAAAACTGAAATCCTAAAATTTTCAAGTCCAAACATTTTGCTATTGCTATGCAATCCTACGACTTGATGGGACAAGGATCTCCGCAGCTTATAACTGGTTGGTCGAATGGAAAAGTTGACTGCAGATCCATCCAAACAGGGGAAGTGTTCTTCAAAGATACGATGAATTCAAGTGTAGCTGGTGTTATTGAAGGAGACTACCGTTCTATTGGAAAAACTGATGTCATAGCTGTATCACAAGAAGGAGAGAGTAAGAAATTCGTATTGTCATAATAGTAGAGGATCCCTAGTGAGGTCAATCTTCACTTATAATAATAATAATAATAATAGTGCGTTCATTGAAACAGATAAAATATATATAATTCAAACATTTCGGACGGAGCTCAGCTTCAGCTACTCCACTCAACCCCAAAAACAAAAGAAATACAAATCGAAAAAAAATCTGGAAAAGCACTGACGTGAAGTCAGCAGCTTTTACGCGCTTGTTCGCATTGCGAAATGGTGACTTGGAAATTTCAGTGAAATTTCAATGAAATAAAAAAAATAAAAAAAAAATCTGGAAAAAAAATTGTTTTCTCGAATTTTTTCATGGGTAGTTCTTCTTGTTGACACTGTTCATCTTCCAACCAAGTTTCATTTCGATCACATAAATAATTTTCGAGTTATTAAAAAAACAAAATTTCAGATGGCTGTTGCACAAAAAACATCTGGCAGATTTGGCCTTTTAACGAATTTAACCGAGATATTCAGGATCTTAACCTTACCTGAAAATTTCAAGATTCTAGGTCCTTTCTTTCGAGAGTTACAGCGCACACGGCCGGACGGCCGGCCGGACGAACAGAATCAATTTTGACTACGGATTCTTCATCAGTCGTTTGGGACCAATTTCGGTTCAAAACTCGAAAATTACAGACATCGTGACGAAATGATGACGCGCTGTTCCCTAGAACAAGCGCGTAAAAACCGGATGAAAATCCTTAGTTATGTTTCTTGACATACAGGTGTATCATTGGTAAATGAACATACGGTAACCTTATCTAGAGCTACCCTAGACGAGTTCAAAAACCCGCATATAGTAGATCTAATAAATTCAATAACCAAGATACAGGGTGTTTCTTGTATTCACCGATATTTTCAATTGCTCATAACTTTGCAGCCACCCAGTATAATTCGTTGATATTTGAAACGTATGATAAACTTTCGAGTCATATTCAAATAATAAGAAAATTCCAGGTCCGTATTAGGAAAATATGGGACTTTTGTCATGCTGAGATTAAACACCTTATGTATTGAAATTTCAAAATTGGATTTGACTATTTGAAAAAAGCAGGAAATTTTCAATTCAGATCATTCCATTTTTATCCCGCACGTTGAATTGCTTATCGGAAATTCCACGGGAAGATTTCGCATTGTGCGCTTTCCTAGATATATCTGGGGCCTTTGACAACACAACACATGTATCTGTCAAAGAGGCACTTGTAAGGCGAGGAGTAAACGGTACCATTATAAAATGGTTGTGTAAGGTGCTCTCGACGAGGACAGCTGAGACATTGGTGGGCAGTAAGACCACCTCTGTTAAAACTACTCGCGGAACACCTCAAGGAGGAGTATTATCCCCCCTCCTATGGAGCCTGGTAGTGGATGAACTATTGCACAGGCTTACGGAGCTTGGCTTCGAATGCATAGGATATGCCGATGACATAGTCCTAATAGTAAGAGGCAAATTCGAGGATGTCCTCTGTGAGTTGTTGCAGAGGGGCCTCAGAATTATTGAGCAGTGGTGCTTATCAGTGGGTCTCAAAATCAACCCAGCAAAGACCACAGTAATTCCGTTTACTCGGAAGAGAAACCTTCCAGCTATGAAGTCCATTTCGGTAAATGGAGTTGTTGTAGGATGGAAGTCTGAAGTCAAATATCTGGGAATCACCCTAGATAGTAAGCTTCTGTGGAATGAGCATGTTAAAATTACTGCTAGTAAAGCGATAAGGGCTTTAATGGTGTGCAAAAGACTTTAAGGCAAAACTTGGGGGTGTAACCCTAAAATACTGAGATGGATGTACATCATGATTGTAAGACCGATAATAACATACGGGGCAGTAGTTTGGTTTGCTAAAGCAGGGCAGACAAGCACGAGGAAAATACTCGACAAGGTACAAAGGCTTGCCTGTGTTTGCATCACTGGGGCTATGAGAACATGCCCGACTAGAGCACTTGAGGTCATCATAGATCTCAGTCCTCTACATCTAGTGATCAGAAGGGTAGCCCATGAAGCTATCCTTAGAATCTCTAGGGAAGGTACAGGGAATGAGAGAATCAAAAGTCAGAGAGCCTGGTCCTCCCTGAACAAGTACATCTCATTAGCGAACCTACCTAGTGATGTTATGATTAAAAAAGTAAGCATCGAGAAGAACTTTGACTCAATGCTATGTAAAAGGGAAGAATGGGAAAAGGAATACACTACCCAAAAACTCAAAGTAAATACCGTCAAATGGTATACAGATGGTTCTAAAACCACGACGGGGGCCGGCGCTGGAGTATACGGGCCTAGAACCAAATGTACACTATCGCTAGGCTCCTACTCGAGTGTTTTTCAGGCAGAAATACTTGCTATCGAAAGATGCATAGACATAAACCTGGAAAGAAACTATCAAGGGTGTGACATAGTGATCCATTCTGATAGTCAGGCTGCTATTAAAGCACTGAACTGAAGTAGGCAAGAATAACAAGGTCTCCTTAGTCTGGGTTCCTGGGCACTCAGGAATCAAAGGAAATGAAGAGGCCAACACTCTAGCCAGAAAGGGAGCACAAACGCTACCTACTGGCCCAGAACCTTTCTGTGGTATAGGCAAATGTACCTATAAGAAAGAGTTTTTGGAGAAAGAAGAAAATGAAAGAGGGGCACTGTGGAGGAATTCTCCAGGAATGGAACACTCTAAAAAGTTCCTTCGGAACTTTGAAATTGCTAGATCCAAAAATCATCTGGATCTCAGTAAGAATAAGTTACGCCTCCTCACTGGTTTCCTCACAGGACACTGTCGCCTAAGGAAGCACATGATGAGAATGGGCTTATCAGAAACTGACGAGTGCAGATTTTGTGGGGAGGAGGAGGAAACCACTGTTCACCTGATCACAGAATGCCTCGCCATTGTGAGCCTGCGCAAAAGATACCTTGGACAGGAGCATTATAGGAGGAATGAAAACTTAGCCTCCTTGAAGTCCTCACAGATATTAGAATTCATCAGAGCTCTTGAGCTGGAGGGCGAGTTGTAGGTTGCGAAAACAGCTCTGACAAGGGGGCACAATAGACCTTAAGGTCGCAGTGGAACGTAACCCCTTACCAACTATCAACTATCACGGGAAGATTTTATTCAATATTGGCATTCCACTAAATTCTAAGAAAATTCGAAGTACTTGATGGAATTGAAAAAATTTTTGTCCTACTGATTGGAAAATAGTGTTTCATGTTATTTCGAAGGATAATTTCGAAAAACTTACAGTAAAATATCAATTCTAAGGAATGTATCCGAAATCAACAACAATTACTAATTAAATAAATCAAAAAATAAGAATTTCAAAAATGAATCACAGAAGAAGTTCCACAGTATCCCTGCTTCGTTGAAATTTAATGCTTGTCCGTCTCAAAATATTATTGACAGTTTTTTTTATCCTGTCTGGATAAATACATATGTGGTTCATCGTAGTGGCTTCTTATCCCCTAGATAAGCCGGTATTAAAAAACTTAAATGGAAGTTATCTTAAACTTTAACTGACAGTTTTGACAGTTATGTTAGGGCATAACTGTCAAAACTGTCAGTTAAAGTTAAAAATAACTTCCAGTTAAGTTTTATAATACCGGCCCTTAATCAGCAGGGACTGGAAGCTGTAATTTACTTGGGGTCTTTGCGACTTCTTTCACATTTCTCGATTGACAAATGAGGTATTATATCGATCAAAACATTATATAAAGCTAACAACTGATTGTAAGAGACTATAAATATTGAACAGGAGATCGATGGATGCATCGTTGCATCTTTCGATTCGTTCAAGTTTATATGGTCAACTGCTAAAATTGGAAGGTTACAATTAAACCTTTTTCCAAACATTTGAAACCATTATATTATATACTACTCAACACGAAATAAGTGTCACCTACATAATTTTCACTTTGATTCCACTTTAAAATCACACTGTATGATAAAGAAGTACCAGAAATCAAAAGCAACTAAGAAACGCTATGGTAACTCATAAATAAATTCGAAACAATAGGAGGGTGAATTGAAAATCATAAGAGTTGTAGACATTTGAATATGTGATACCAATTTCGTGTTAGGTAGTTTATAAATAGTGGTTTTGGCTAAGTTGGAGAATACCAACTTGAAGTCTATTCCAGTGAGAGGTTATGCTACAACAAGAAGCTTATCCATAACTAGCACTGGAGGATCTGATCAAGATATTGTCCGAGAGTTATTGGCACAAAAGCAGGCTCTCTTGATGGAGTTTAAACATTATGAAAATAATAATGCTTATAACAACAATAGCAGCAGTCAACTGGATAGTTTCGAAAGTCAGGGCGTTATACCAGCTAATACTAGGCTGCAAATCGGCATTGCTGCCAACGAAGGTTTCTCCAAAGAGGTGAGAATGTCATTAATGGCAAATATTTATTGCCTATCAATCTCTACATCATCAGGACATGATTTTTTCATGAGGTGTTAGGTGTTTTTATATCTATTAAGAGCGAACAGTACCTCGAATATATCGGGGTGACTTTCGGAGGCCGGAGTCCTTTTTTTTCAGAAAAACTTTTGGGTGCAAATGGTTGAAGTTATGTTCATTTCACATTCATATCACAACTATAACTCGTTTCGATTTCCTTCGTAGTGAATGAAAGTTGTTGAAATTGGAAAAAAAAATAATTTTTCTCGCGATATTCATGATACAGTTTACTTATTGTATTAAGGTTGATTGTCACTATACGTTCCGTAACCTTCCAGTATCCTATTCCGTATGATTTACGTCAAAATTCAGTAGGCAAAAATGTCATTTAGACGGAACGTCAACGGAACGTATAGTGTGCATACATCAATTCATTTACACCTGCTAATATTTTACGGAAAGGATACTGGCAGGTTATGGAACGTATAGTGAGAATCAACATGAAATCAATATTGGGATTAAAATAAATTTCATTCAGTTTTCACAATTCTTCATTCACTACGAATGAAATTGAAACAGGTAATTGTTGTGGAATTTTCATTTTCAGATGAACACTGAATTTCTTTTCATATATTACTTACACAACTCGAGAATATGCACCAAGTTCAAAGTCGACAAAACTACCCGTATTCTCCAATAAATTAATAAAATATACCAGTCTAAACACGCCACTTGACAAAATATTTATTATTATAATTTCAAAATCATGGATAGAATAATACGAATATTCCTTATATCTAAAATATTTTCAAATAACGAACACGAAATTATTTCTTGATAGCAGATAAAAAATATTGTTTTCAACAAAATACAAGAGAAAGTGCATCTTGTTACAAAATATTACGGTATTCGAACTCATACTCATTGTCATGACTTATGACAGGTATTTCTGGATATTGACTAAGAATATTACTATTCAACCTGAAATCTGTACTGAAAACAATCATTCAATTAGCTTTGTTCTATAATATACTAATTTAAGCTTTAGGACTCAAATCTTATTGTCATTCACCCGAGTATGTTACCAGATCTTGAAGGTGTCAATGAATCCACATAGTACTTCCTTGGAATGGCGAACATTTCTTCTATGAGAGAAAAATATTGTAAATAATCTCATTTTGTTATGAAAAACATGATAATTTCAAGATGGGCCAGTTGATGCACCACAGTCTCAGTCAAAAGCAGTCTTTAGTCTCAAGAATAAGAACAATGTTAATAGATGCACAGGATCCGTCCTTGCAGCATAGCCATCGGCATAAGAAATAAGCTAATAAGCACTACCTTCAGATTCCAACTACAGTCATGCATAAGGGTACGTACAAAGTGGAGCGTGAGATCAAAGCGTAGCCATAACAGGGTGAGGAGCAAAGAGTTAAGCAAGAATTCGTTCAGGTTGTTCCTACAGTTTGAAGCTTCTGGAAGAAAGAGAACCGACTATCTTATTTTTATAAGAAGAATATTCACTGTCAGTCAAAATGTGGCATTTGACCCACAGAAATCGTGATGGAATACATTTAATGCATCGATCGCGGGGTCACGTCAATATTTCAGAATAAATATGGACATTTTTGAGTATTTACTCGAAAAAAATTAATGCAGGTTGAACATCGTACCAGCTTAACGTCTCGCAGTAGCATCGAGGCTATTATTATGATGCACAATGAAGATTTAGTTCCATTTTTCAAGCAACATAAAATGAACCATTTAAATCACAACAGAAATAAAATATTTTATCTTTTCTTCTCGAAAAACTAATCTCACATTTTATCCAAAATAAACCAAACTAGAATTCTATTTGTTTGTATGGTAAAATAAAAATAAAACATCAGGCATATTTATCGCAAAATGGTGAATCAAAAATTATTCTAGTTCCCCAAGACACATGATTGAAAATTTTGATAAATGAATTTTTCCGTTCGAAGATACGGCTATATCTGCATAGCATTGCCATAAGGAAAATGGTCGGCTTTTGATTCGGTCTATAAATCTGACTCGGTCCGGTCATAACAACCGAGTCACGAAATTCTTCCCAATCACTAAATCACGTTTCGTTGCACCCCTAGTCTTTTCCATCACGCAGCTGTTTCCTTTTCAATATACTCCACATTTATTTTCTCGGAGAAGAAATGAAAGAAGAAAACAGAATATATTGAAGAAGACATGGGTGGATTTGTTGGAGCGTGCGAGCGAAGAAAACAAACAAGTTTGGTTCCGCCGCTTTGCTTCCTGCTAGACGATTTGCTCTATCTTCGGTATACGCTCCACTCTGTAAGCCTGCCTTCATAGAACAGCATAGATTACAAAGAGATCTTACATCTGTAATCTGTGTAGAACAGCGTTTGATTTCGCCGCTTCGCTCTTTACTGGCTGCTCTTTTCTCGATTATCTTTGCTCTCCTCTCCACTCTGTACGTACCCTGAGACTGATATGAATAAATTGACCTTTTTATGGTCATTTTCACGAAAACTTAAATTGGTCCTTTCACCAGCTCTTCAAATGCAAGTCTGGTTGAAATATCAATCAGACAATTTTGTTTACATGAATGCTGCTCTTTTCGATTGATCTGAATCTCATTTTTTCTCGTTATGTTATTCACCACATATTCGCTCGAAGTAACAAGAAACCTACTGCATCCACAGAAATACCTGGTACACCATAAACAACCTCACAATACAACTGCTTCAGGTTTTCCATTTGATAAATAATTTTTATCTGCAATTGAATCACATTGAAATTTGCAATTACATATGGGATAGTGATAAGTGACTACCATATATTTATCTCCAATTTCTTTCGATGAATTCTCAGGTTTTTTCTCTGTTCACCTTCAAGTGGATCCCATATATAAGGTGATATAAGAAAAAAAATCTTGATACACTCATTTCTGGGAAATATTGATGTTAATATATATTAGTCATAATTTTTATCATGTCATGGGTGCAAGTGGACACATTGCAGATTATAAATGTTATCAATGTAATAAATCAAAAAAATTGTGGTATCAACCAAAATAAATTCACTTATCACGCCTGTTCCTGAACAACAAAACATTCGTTCATATGTTCCTCCTCTGACATTAATAAGATATTTCAAATCGTTGGCAGTAAGACGCAAGTCGTTAGCCATTTGCTATAGCAATAAATTTTCTCTCTCTCTCTCTCTCAAATCGTCATCGATTTGAGATTTATTTTTATTATTATTCTTGACGAAATCAAAATGGAAATATGAACGAAACGGAAGTAAGTTGACCAATGACAAATATAATTCGAATCCATTCCTTCAATTTTTGTACTTTTACTATGGAGAGATATTATGTATCTAGTTAAGAATTCTATCGAACACTTTCTGAGAACGTTCAAAAAATTGTATGTGCAGAATGTTAGAATTACTCCTTAAATATACTGGGATATACTATTCATTCGCACTCAACGATTCGCTTTGTTCATTTCAAAACCAATTACATTTCAATTCGATATGTTTTGTATTCTTGGAACTAACAAAATGTCGAATGGATATATCCGTGGAATTATCGGGTAGATTGCACTCATTCACGAATTCGAACTTGATAACCTTCAAATCGGCCTCACAAATATCGAGTTTTTGAGTCGTTTCATTCGAAAATTATCGTGAACGTAATCAGTTGTAAGGCAATAGCTTCCGAAAGAAATAATAATTACGGACGTTGAATTCGTGAATGGATAAAACCACCCAATGATTAATTCGAACGTACTCAGTATTCATCATTATTCCTTTGTATTGATTAAACCTTCACTTGATTTTTACAGCGTTTCATAGAGATATTCGTATCTACTAACAACTCAACCATCATCAGATCAGTAACGATTTTCGCCGAAGGTATATTCAAGGGCGAAACACATGTAGTTCACCCAACTGACCACCAGGTGAGTTCAGAACTCACAATACCGTTACACCTACCGAACGACAATCCTGTAGATATCCATATCAAGGCTTTCGTGGGATACCCTAAAAGTGAACAATACCACGTTTTCGAGATAACGAGGCAATTGCCAAGATTCTCAATGTACGCCCTTGGCAATGCAAGCACTGATGGGAAACCAGAAAGCTATGTTGAATTTAGAATAAATGAAAGACTACAGAGAATATGCATGTGGATCAATCAGAATTTCCTTCTATCGAACGATGTGGAGATCGATGGGGGACCCAGTTTGGAATTGTATATGAAATGTTTGAGAGATGGGACCAACTTAGCGATGCTTTTTGAGGTTATCGGAACAGTTAGAATCCATACTGAAAATATTGGGCTAGCTGCAGATCTGGTGCAGAGCTTAGCTTTGTTTTTGAATATGGAGACTCTAGAGGTTAGTTTTTCCTAATGATTCATTAATATTTAGGTTCAAATAAGAAAATGTATTTTTTGCAGAATAGCTCTTCAGCTGAGATTTTCTGGATAAGCTATTTTCCAATTTTCTCACACCCAACATTGATACCATAAAATTCTTTTTAAGGCCTGGGGTCTGTACTCTGATCTACACAGTAGGAGAGGAGGTATCATTTCGATAAACTATTGATGCTTTCAGCTGCATTCTTCATCTTTTGTTTGAGAGTCACAAGCCAAAATTGACGCTTGGGGAATTTCAACTTTGATCATCATTCTCGCTCTTGCTTTGCTTTGAACTTGAAATTAAAACCAATTGAAAGCAATCCAGTGACTCAAGAGGTTCCTTTCATGAGATATAACATGAAGTTTTATTTTACGTAGAAATCTCAGTTTTTAATGACTGAGAGAATCACATTTTTTTTTCTATTGAAACAATATATAACATGTCAGATTATATTGATTTTTTCCGGAGGTTTTTGCTGAGGAATCGTAACATGAGGTTTCAACAAACCATATAGTGTTCATGGAAAAAACAGAACTTATATGCTAAATTAGCTCTGCGAGTAGAACTGTTGAACAGATTAAGAGTACACCACTGTTAATATGACGTACAGGTAAAACGGGGTCAAAATGTGCCACTTTTTCAGGTTTTCATAGTGTAACGAAAATATTGCGGAGAAAAATTTGAATATATAACTGAAAATATAACGTCCAGTAGTTTGCAAACGCATTGCAGTACAAGAAATCATCGAAATTGTTATAGTTTTTTCAAAAACTCGATATTTTTGCGGCACATTTTGAACCCAGCTTTTGTGGTCACTATGTGCCATATAAGTTTTCAGTACATATTCAGTAAAGAAAGACAAGTGGCATAATCTCACCTTTGTATTTTCAATCAATAAATATAGGGCTAAATAAATTCACACAGTCGAGCACAAAGAAAAATATATTTATGGAAAATTGTTATACAAAGCAAACCAAACTAATTACAAATATTGAACACAAAATGAATCGAATTTTAGTAAGGAATATAAAGTATGAAACATAGTTAAGACATTTCAGGAACTTTGAAGATTTCCCTCTTTGAAAGTTAAACCAACCTGACTTTGTGCGGTTGTAGCGACATTTCTCAGGGCCGTTTCGGTCCAACTTTCCCACATTTTTTCTGCTTTATAAAGAACGTAAACTGGTGCCAATTCACCCGCTGTACTTCCACACATCATTATTGACGTATTTGATTTGGAGGAATTCTTTATATTTTCGGGATACTTACAGCCTCGTTTAACAAGAACTCTAGATATGTCAGGGTCCATTCAATACCAGGCAAATTTTTTTTGAACTTCGACTGTCCTGCCTTGCTTATCTTAAAATATTTTCCCGTTTATTTACATGAAATCCATAACTGGATAGACTGATGACGTGTGCCACGATAACTGATTCATTATCTTCAGAGAAAATAGTCTGCCTGCCACTCTTCTTAGGATATTTGTTTTTTAATTTTTTACTAAGTACATTTCACAGCAGCCCCACGAACAGAAATTCTTTTTTCTCTAATTTCAGTCAAAATCTGTTCCAGTGTCTCCGGACGATAGTTTCTGTAATGTCTTGTTCCTGGTTTTCTAGCGTATTGACGCGGCATTCTGAAATGAAAAACTTTTATTTACCTTGCACCGAAAAAAATCTGGGGGGAAAAATATGGGGTTAAAATGTGCCACTGAATGGCACTATCTCACCCCACAAATTTGCGCTCTTACCTCAAAATGGTTATAATTAATAAAAATAAGCGATCACGTGATCGTCGTCAGCCAATCGGGTGAATCTCTCGACCAATAGGGTGAATCTCCGATTACCCAAATACCCGAATCTCCCTCGCCCAAAAGACCCCTAAGGGCCATATTTATAGTTGCTCCTTGAGGCTTCCTTACTGAAGGCCGCCTTGAATTTGCTTTTCTATGCAAATAAATTCAAGTTTCAAAAGCAAATTCAAGGCGGCCTTCAGTAAGGAAGCCTCAAGGAGCAACTATAAATACGGCCCTTAATCTCTCAACAAATGAAGGGTGCCACTTAGTTCGGCATTGCTCGCAAGATCGCCAAACTAGTAAAGTCATCATAGCAAAAGTCAGTTCACAGGATGAGAGCATATCGAGCGCAAAAAATTCAAATATGTGTGGGAAGACGCAGTGGCACATTTTCACCCATGCAGGCACATTCTTCTATCATATATGATTGACAGAGAAGAAATTAATGTTTCTTGTCTAGTCAATATTTGTTGCGTTCCGATATTCCCAATCAGTTCTGGACAGTATCAATAATTTCGAAACGTTTCGTACTGATACGAAGAATTACCAAAGCAGTGCCAGTAAAATCGGCTGTCAAATTTACTGACAAGTACTGGCCACGAATATAGGAATTCAACAAGTAGGTCCTAATAACTATCGTTTTCATAGGAAAAACACAACATTTAATCATTGATTGACAAGGAAACCCTCGCATTTGACGACAATATGTATTTCTGAATCAAGATAACCACAGCTCATTTTCTGCTATCTCTAACGGTTGAAAAGTTGTATGTAGTTCATGTATCACCAATTTTGCCGAGTCTGAACAACTGGCCCAAAATATGTTGAATTCGTAAAAGTACTCAATGCCAATAACATTGTCCAATTTATAAAGCATTGCCGATATAATTCACTGAAAGCAAAGTTGAAATCGGGTACTTCTTTTTTATTAATAAATCAATACATATTGATTATAAAACTTAGTACTTTATTTTTATTGTTTCAGTCGAATGTCCATTTTCCTCAAGAGGAAAAACAAGTGAGGGAACTTATAATGAAACTTTCTGAAATACAAGAAGCAAGAACAAGGTTAGGAACTGACGTAGCTGATCGCTTGGCTCAAGTAAGAACCTTAGTGATAAAGGCAGAAGATGCTAGACTGAATGATGTGTGAGTATTCATATAGATAGGGAAATTTGACGAAATTGGTTTCAGTTCCAAAAACTAATCTACGATAACAAAAAATTATTGTAGTTTCTACCAATTAACGGTTCTGTTTTTAGTACACAAGAATGACATTTTCAAGAACTTTTCAGTTTGAGTTTCAGATCCCCCATGAATCAATATCATTTTCAAATTATCATAATCATTACCAATCGATTTTCGGATTACGCAAGTTTGATTATTTCCTCTGCAACTTCGTGCCAACGAATATATATCAAATATCTCTCATCAATGCTCATTCAACAAATTGATGATGATGATACCTACGATAACGATTATTCGAGACATACTATTACATCCAATGAATCGCCTCTTTGATGATTTTCATTTTTCCGCGCCCTTGCTTTGATTACAACACTTGATAGAAATTCTTGCACAATTTGAATCGAAAATGACGAAAATGAATTCATCGACTCATAAATAGTTAATCGCCATTCAAAATGGTTTTGCTCGATATCTTGGAATATGTAAAATACAGTACAAGTGATGAAATGAAAAATGTTCACGAGCCTAAACCCGAAAAACCATGTATGTAGGATAATGCCAAAGTGAGCGAGATTGCGATATCGCGAGTCGGCTACTCGGTTTCGAAGTACTAGCTTTGACAATTTAGGGAACGTGAACCCGAAAAGCGAGGGACAAACAATGCGATTGGTTTTGATCATATATACTTCCCAGAAAAACTTTATTTGTTCAACTATAAATGCTCAAAGTCATAGTAATAGCGAGAAGCCGACTCGCGATATCACAATCTCGCGAGTCGGCGTCCAAGCTGGGCGCCGACGAATGATAAAACTGGAAGCAGTTCACCAAATAACGCCTTCCTGGAATATCTTCTAGAATATCTTATCGTCTCACTATATCGCATTTTCGCGTATACTGCAGATGTACGCGTTGCCTGAGTGCCGCCTATTAGGCGCCGTTTGGGACAAAAGTGGGTTCGAAAATATATTTATTTTCGAGATAATATACAGGGTATCCGGTAAACCTTAAACAATATTTGTACTCGTGATAGACTAGGTCATGACCACTCAGAATATCGAAAAAGTCGTAGGTGAAATTTTCACCGTTTTTGAGGTATTTTTTCGGATGTATAAAACAATTTTCGAATATCGATATAATTCAGCGAAAAATGGGGATGAAATGGCATATTTAAATTCTACCTATTATTATTCTCGTAACTTTGACCGGATTTTTTGAAAAAACTTATTGCCACGTGAATGTGAACATTCACTACAAAAATATGTCCACTCACCAAAATTGTCTGCAACGTACTCTTATTATTTCTGGAAAGGGTGATATTTCCGTTGCAAAAGAATGGGGGGATATTCTGCTCTAT
This sequence comes from Myrrha octodecimguttata, assembly GCA_958510865.1. Taxonomy (NCBI): domain Eukaryota; kingdom Metazoa; phylum Arthropoda; class Insecta; order Coleoptera; family Coccinellidae; genus Myrrha; species Myrrha octodecimguttata. The sequence continues at coordinate 20,146,674 of OY294059.1, forward strand.
CCTCAGCTTACACGATTTTGAGGAAAAAATCTTCGGTTGCGAATTTTTCGGAATCAAATGATGAAAAAATGATAGTTTTCAGAAAAACAAAAAAACAATTTCGAATCTTCTTTCAATTAAAATCTTTTTAAAACAGAGTTTCAAGCAATAAATTTCATCAAAAAGAAATATACTTGATTGTTTTCCATGTGTTCTGATGCCAAGATGACATACTTTCAAGAAGGACTTCTTCGAACATGATTTGCCACCCCACCAACGATACTCCGAGTGTCTATATGAATACACCAACTCAATTATTTTTCCACGTCAGTTCTATTTAACTGTACTGTTTTACTACTTATAAAATATCCCAAGTGAAATAAATCACATAATTGCAAGATTGGTTTAAAATCTCGAATCCATTTTACTGTTGAGTAAATTGAATATTATCTAACTTGTGGTTCAATACTCACTTCTGATTTTGACCCATCTTTAAGGAAGGTAGGCAGAGTATCCGTTTCATGTACCTTGTGCAATGGATGAGACATCGAGGAGGAACCCTATAGGGCCTAAAGATAAATGAACTAAAATCTTTTGATAAACTTTACTTGGGCTTCATGATAGAACAATTTTGAAGAACAACTGCAACATAAAACAACGGGGGTGTATCAACTTGCTATCAGAAAATCGTGAAACAACATTTAGAAGCTCCTTTTAGAAAGATTGTCATATCCGAGTCAGAAAAGATAAAGAACAGTTTAGATTTTTCCTCTAAATATTCATTAGTGAAATTTATTGCTCAAAACTCTGGTTTGAAAAGATATTGATCAGAAGAAATTTTGAAATTGCTTTTTATTTTCTGAAAACACCAAACCAAAGAATCCATTATTTCATCATTTTATTCGGAATTGTGAAAGTTGAGGATAGACTAGAATATCTCCCCATTCTCTTGCAATGAAAATATCACCCCTTCCAGAAATAATCAGAGTATGTTTCATACAATCTCGAAGAGTGAACAAAGTGCGCTTATTTTTGTAGTGAATGTTCACGTGGTAATAAGTTTTTCCAGAAAATCAGGTCAAAGTTACGAAAATATTAATAGGTAGAATTCGAATATGTCTTTTCATCTCCATCTTCCGCACAATTATATCAAGCTTCTCGGAAATTGTTTCATAAATCCGAAAAGCAGCAGTCATCAGCAATGTTCAGTAAAAAAAAAATTTCGAATCACCAATTTAGAGACATGGTGTCCAAACATCGAGGAAAGGTGGCGATTTTTCACGAATTTCCAAAATACCCATTATCTCGAAAACGGTGAATATTTTACCAACAAATTTTCGAATATTCTGAGTGGTCGTGACCTAATCTTTCACGCATAAAAATATTGATTAAGGTTTACTGGACACTCTTTATTTATTAGTAGCAGCTATATTTTTATTTTGAGTGACAATAAAGTTAATTTCCGTTTCATAACCAGTTGGGAGTTGCAAATATATATAAGTATAAGATCATCAGACATGATTCCTTTTGAGGCGGTAACGAATTCCGCGACAGGGAGTCCGCCACTCGGTTTAATGTCTTCAAACATTCCTCACCGTTCACCGAATTTCCCTTTTTGAAGGGTATGGCTCGCGCAAGCAATCACCCGTTCGTATCCTTCTTGCTGTGTTAAGGCTGCGCTTCTAGTACCGTCTTTCTGATGCGTCGGTTCGAAGCGTAAACGGTTCCAAAAACTCTGGACAGGATAGAACTGGGGACTCGGTCAGCCTTTTTTAAAAGCCTCGAACGCTTCTCACTGCTCGTATGTTCACACCCCTCGTTGTTTCTTCTTCAGCATCATAGTCAGGAGTGTCGGGAACTTTGTGGAACCCATACGCGAGATATATTATAGATGGGCAACTGGAAGTAATTCACGAAACCGCGCGAAGACGACATCTGGTGACTGGACCCCGGTAACCTAGCAACAATTTTAGCAACAAATATTCGGCGGGAAATTTGAAATTAATTTCGACAAACATCCCCCTCGAAATAAAAAAGTGTCATTCTAAGTATTTAATTCTTGATGAGGGAGGAATATTTCCTCCATAATCAAGAACTAAGCCAGCAAAATGGTTTGATTAATCATATTATAGTACTTGGGTCTTGGGTGAGAGATCATACCAAAATTATGTTCTCTATGTTGTTTTATCAAATATCCAATAAATACCAATTAAAATTGATAATAATCATATATGCTTGATAGTACAAATAATGAATTGGGAAACACAATATAAAATTTAGATGGTTGGTGGGATCGATGCATAAATTCTAAAAAAACGAAACAATATGTACAGAACTCAAGCGTATTGAAAATTCGAACGAACAGAATACATGGAAATTACATATACGAAATAATTTTAATTGAAAAAACAGGCTGAAATAGATTGGTAAAAGGCTAATATATACATATTCACAAATAAAAAAAATTCCTAAGAACAACAGGAGAATATCAACCTGGGAAAATTTGAAAAAATCTAACCCACGATGCAACATGAGAGAAGAAAATATATATAGATATATTTCACTGAGAAAAAGAAATTGGGCAATCATTACAAGATAAGGCTATTCCTTGATACGTCAGCCATTACTTCGATATCTTTTAAAAACTCAGGAGAAGCCTGATTTCTCTGCTGAATGTTCGTCAAGGTGATATAATGACACAAGTCCGCGAAAGCCCTTACAGTAAACAAAAAATTATGTCCAATAGTACATATGACAGAAACGAGAACACAATAATCAATGCTCTTATCAGTGAGATTAATAATACAAAGATTGTAGCCTGTAGGTAGAAGAGTGAAATTTATTACATTCAAATTACAGAATGAATAATTCAGTGAATGCAAAAGTTGAATCTCTCTTTTCCACTAAAGCAGCAGTAGATCTTGATTGGTATGTTTAAGAAGTAGTAAGCGGAGCTTTTTCGCCTAGCAATATTGTTCCCCACCTCATCCTTCTCGAATCTATTGGCCTCAGCCTCTGTTCCATGCCTTTCAGAAGAAAAATATGTTGTGAAAATGTATGCATCATGTTTTCCTATATGTATAGATCAAAAGTCGAATCTATAATAATAACGATGAAAAACTCGCCATCTAGAATAAAGCTTGTTGATCTAAACATATTCTCTGGTACATCCACCAACAAGCTACCATTACTTTGTCGAGCAATTGGTTCCTCGGTAACTTCTTCATTCTCCGGGCCACATCGGTGGTATAAGCCTCAAGCTGTTCATATCTTTCTAAAAAGTAAGAATTAATGAAGACAGGTATGTCAATAGCAGAAGGTATTGAAATATCATTTGCTCACCTATATTCTGAACAACGGAGGTAATCACCTTTTGTTTGGTTCTTCTCCTTCCATTTTGTTGCGTGGGCAGCTGAAGGATCAAATTAATATTGAATAAACGCTCAGTAATTCAGACGACCTCTCGAGAATCTTTCATCCAATTAACATCTAACGTTATTCAGCCATTAAGGGAAGAGCTAAAAGATAAAATAACAAATGCCTGTTTAAGAAAAAGTGTTCTGTCGCAACTAATCCTATTCCAGATTTGATTGTTCTTCTTGAAAAAATTGTTAAACTCACAGCTTGGTCTGCTGAAAATCTATGCAATTCGACCTGACATGTCTTATATCTCAGCACGTGTCATGATAATCCATAAATTTCGATCTCACCACTTTTATTTCTATATCCTGGACACAGCAAAACTTTATCAATTTTCAATTCAAAATAACACATGGATTTAAAGAAGTAGTAGGTAGTTATAATAAATAAGTAATCAAAATAATCAACGTTGATTACCAATAGCGGCCTACTTCAGAGACTGAAAGAAAACAAAACATATTTCGCTTGCGCCTTGAGAGTTAGCGACTGCGCAAGAACTGGACCCTTTCAAAATGGCGATTCGCAAGGAGTCAGCTCTTACGAAGGAGTTCCAGACCATAGTAAAACCTTCCACGAACCTACGGTACCAACTCGCAACTCTCAGAAATCGGCGTAGTTTCCGGACCCCCCTAGGCGGTGTCATGGTTTATATGGTTCCATGTGATATTTTCTGGATCCGTGGCGATTCCATCCTCGTTAACCGCATGGCATATGAGCGAGCTTCAGACGAACTCGCATTTTTCCGGGTCAATATTGGGATTTGCCTCCCGTAGATGACGGAACGCGGCACTGAAGTTTGCACCTCAAAATTTTCAGCCAGCATATCACAACAATATCATCTGAATATATGAACGCTATTGGATCTATTCCTAGGCCTATAATATTGTTCAAACCTCGATAAAATGTGGTTCCGGAAGAGTGCAAGCCAAACGGCTGAACTGGAAGAAAGCTCGTCCAGGGAGGGCCAAGGTAATGAGGAGTCTGCTGTCTCTGGAAAGAGAAACTTGCCAGTATCCCTTCTTCAAACTAATCGCCTAAATGTACTTTTCACTCCTTGGTTTGTCAAAGATCCCAGCTATGTGCGCTAACAGATATGCGTCCTTTACGGAGACTTCTGCACTAGAGTCGATACAAAACTTGGATTTACCGTTGGCTTTCTTCACGATGATCAAGTGTTGACTGTTCCATCATGCCTCTAGCTAACATCCTATCCACCTCCTCTTTGACAATCTGTTGCATCTTCGGGTTGTACGGCGGTATCTTTGTGTCATAGGTTTAGTTCCAGAATTGAGTTTGATCTCGTGATCGATCATGTTGGTCAGGCTTCGCACTTCTTTGAAACACCCTGGTTCTTTCTCTTAAAACTTATCCAGGACGTGTGGGGTGTCAATGTATTGGTCGTAGAGTTTTTCGGTGTTGCAGATTGGTATACAGGACTTTCCGACGTTTCATCCCGAAGTAAACACAGAGAGGTGCGCAGGTCGATACTGCAGTCCTGTGATTCCATCACGCCCATCCCCAAAATCATGCCCATGGTAAGATTGGGGCCAGGTACAACATTGTCTTTATGTGTTTCCGACCAATCTTCGAGTTCGGTTTGTACGGTTTTGCCATGGCAACGAAATTTCCATCAGCGACAGTAATTATCGGATATGTTTCCCGTGGGGTTAGTGACGGGGGTGTTAGTGTCTTCAGTTCCAGTTGGGACGAACTTACGGTGATGGTTATTGACACCTTCGTTTGAGGGCTTGCGTACACTGAGTGTGGTGAATATAGTAATTGTCCACGTGTCACGGGACCAGCTCGAATACCTTTCCTCTTCTCAGTAAGTCTTTGTCAATGAAATCCTTATTGCGACATATGCACACGGAATTGATAACGAATTAATACAGAAGGAAATATCGGAATGGAATGAAATAATTAAAAGAGGCGGAAAACCAAGATAATGCACGCCAATGTACACTCAAAAATTCCATCGCAAAATAACTGCACTTAACGTTGGCATCGAGTTGCCAGAATAAAGTGCTGTTATATTACAATGCCATATATGTAAAATGTGAATGTTAATGTAAAATTAAATCTGAAAAGAGGAATTTATCTACAATTATATATAATTTTGTTTTCAAGCAATAAGAACACTTTTGAAATCAATTTGTTCATTTGATAAACTTAGAAGTGACTTGAACAAAGTCTCATACAGAACTGACTTCTTCAAAAAGATCTTATAATCCGAATTATTTTACTTCGTGAATTTTGATGTCGCAGCATCTTTTAGAAAAAGTATTCACATGTTTCTCCACGAAAAGTGTGAGAAGAAGGAAAGAAATATTACTCTTTCACATCCTGTGTAGTTCAAAAGAATATCATTCAGAGATTTTCAGTAACATGATACAGCGCAAGTTAGAATGGCTGTTGCATTCGGATAGTTCAAGGCTAGAGAAATCGGTCATTTCAAGTTATTCCTCCCGATTTTGAGAGTTTTTGTTATCTTCTTCAGAAGTTCAAAAACGAAAGTTAACACTTTTTTATAGGATGATCATGATTTCTGTCACTACACAAACGATCATTAATTTCACCACACTGAAATACACTGTCTTTGGATTCTCATCTTGAGTTCCTTGCAGGTCAGGGATGTTTTCTCCATTCCATTTTTGTTCTAAAGGTACTAACTGGTGGCTGCAGACTCTTCATAATTTTTGATAGGATGCTATTCATTTGATTAGTGGTAGCAGAACTGGATCGAAGTTGGTTGACTTCAGGAATTGGATGACGAATTCTTCTTTCTGGACATTCTTCCATTATTATTTTTATTTGTACTGAAATTACTGATCCAGCTTCTATTAGAATTAGATCGGTTTTTGTTGGATGGTGAATAGAGATGCAGTTTTCAGAAGAAGTTTCTAGTATTTTTTCTTGGAATCGGTGTAAACAAGATCTTTTTACAATGTGATATAAAATTTTTGATCTCTTGGCTGGTTGTGTCTTTTTTCATGAGAATATAAGATGGAAGATCAAGGTGTTTTCATAGGGAAATGTACGTAGGTGATATAATTCATAAGCCATTTTTAACAGGAACAAAAATGCATTTTTTTAATTTTACTGTATCGTATAATAATCCGTTAAATGTGTCGAGGTCAATTTCATAAAAAATTTTGTTGAATTTCATTTTGATTGACTGAAACAATTCGTTCATTACTCAGTATGGTATTGAAGTATGCATTGTGAATACTTTAATCCTCAGCATTCAAAGTTTCGAAAAATATTTTGCAATCTTTGCACCGATATTTAAGAGTACCCTTTCTCCTCTTAGATGTTTGGTTATGATGTTATTAAATTCTCTTCGTTTTTGTTTATTATTGAAGCATTAGCCTTATTGAAATGATATGTACCGAAACTTTTTTTTTTCGAAGAAAAATTTTGTTTTGCTTTTCTTAGACAACTGCGATGAACTTATTAGGTCATAGTGAAATATTAAATCTTAAGCATGATCTGCGACGTAATTAGATTTTTTTTTCATGTAGAAATTTCGAATTCTTCTGATCTGATTCATTGAAAAGTTTAGGATGGTAAGTAGCAGTTTATTCATCAAATTTCCTTTCAAATATTCGATTTTGATTCGATTCCTTACTGAATTTTCTTATAGTGTTACCTTTTGACTGGCTTGCGACATTTCGATTTTTTTTAAATTTTCTTCATTCCCTGATTTATCCACGTTACTTTTGTTCATCATAATTTGAAATGCTCTAGCTGAATCAGAAGGGTGAATGATCTTTGAATCCGATCTATAAAACCTTTCTCTCGTGCATTTTAGGACGTTTATCAATTTTGTCATGAATTAGAATTTCGTCTTTGGAAAGAATATTCTGTTTCATTTTCGAAGGAGCTTTCTGACTGTTTTTTAAAATGAACTGTTTATTTTTGGTCTTTTCGAATTTGATGGGAATTTTACAATTTTTAACCTACTAAGAGATTTCGCTTCAAATCAACGATGAGGTTATTTTTCCGCAAGAATTCATATCCAATAATACCATCGCATTGTTTATGGAATTTATAAATTGTGAACAGAAAACGCTTTCTCAAACCAAACGAGTTTGAAGGGAATGACATTCTGAATTATCGTGTCCATGCGGTGTAATTAAATCCGCTGATTCTCGGTAGATCAGATGTGAAACATTCTCATCAACTATACGGGAGTATATCAAACAATCCGTGCATCCACTGTCTATTGAAAGTTTGCATTTGGGATATTCAAATTCAATGTATGGTAAACAATTATCATAAAAATCAGTGTTCAAATTATTTAAATCGATTATTGGCCTTGATGGGGTTGCGAAATTTTTCCTCTTTTCTGAAACATCTTTCATTTTAGATCCAGGGGAAAACTCTAATGGTTGCTCATTATTATGTTCCTCTGTATCATTAATTTCATTATAAGTCAATACTTCCACGGTGAAATTCGGTTTTTGCTAACTTTCTTGGAAGAAATTTGGCGGGCTAGTGGTAAAGAATTTATTGGGTCGCCGAATAGAACTACTGGCTGATCTCTTTTGAGGATCACTTCTCTCATGATTGTTAGAAAAGTAATGTTTCGTTGATGAATAATTATAAGAATTGCTCGATTTAGGTATTGATCTATTTTCAAATGAAGAATTATGGGTCCTAGTCATAGAATTCTTATTCTCAAAGATTTCACCTTATCGATAAATGAAGTAATATCCTCCTGCGGATGTTTTTTAAAAATTGTAACTGCGTTTTCAGTACCTACATGAAGATTTGCATGATCTCCGAATTTATTTTCTAAAAGGGCCTTGATGCTTTCCCATGTATTTTGTAAATCGGAAGTATGCAATTCAGCTTCTGTTTCGTTCGTTAATTTACTTCTAACTACTTCTAAACAATTACTCTTAACTATTGGTGATTTATTTACAAATCTCCCTAAATAAGAGTCACATGACTTGATAAATGAGTTTAGTTGTGTTCTTTCACCTCTAAATTTAGGCAGTAATGAGCAAAATCCTTCAGCTAATGTTAAATCTGCCATTTTTTCACAGATACTCAATTTATTAAAAGATTGTACTAAATTACTTATTTCTGAAATTTTTGATTGAAATTATATGCTTATGAATTATTTTTTGGGAATCGGTTTTGACGGGAACCTAGGAAAACGGAGTATGGATTGACAAGTTCACCTTCTATTGAGAAGGTGAACGAGGTTTGGAGTTGTGAACTCCTTCTGTTACCTGTCGGTTTCTTAAACTGGAAAGGTCTCTGGTCGGTACTTCTTGTCGATTTTCGGACACTGGGAGAAAATCCAATTTTTTGCTTCGGCCTGGTAATTCAGTGAAGAATTAAAATTCACCTGTTGACTTGTGCACAGTCTGAATAATCCTGGTCACGACACCAATTTTGATTTCAACCTATAAGAACACTCAAAATAAATTTATATATTTGATAAACTTCGAAGTGACTTGAACAAAGTCTGATACAGAACTGACTTCTTCAAAAAGATCTTACAATTCAAATTATTTAACTTCGTGAATTTTGATGTCACTGCATCTTTTAGAAAAAGTATTCACATGTTTCTTCACGAAAAGTGTGAGAAGAAAGAAAGAAATATTACTCTTTCACGTCCTGTGTAGGTGATATACATTTTTCCTATATCTAAATATGTAGAGAAGATGAATATTGGATGGAAGTGAACTTTGAAACAATGTTGTGAAATACTGACTAGTTTTTGCCTATTTTTCAACAAAAATTTCTAAAATTTTCAAATATTTTCTCACAATTCTCTACCCCTATATACGATCCTCACGAAATTTTTCATTTAGTCATGCGTTGGTATTCTTCAACTTACTACATAGATTGAATCTGATTGCGTCTGTTCTTGGGATATTAAGGAAATAACCCTATCTTTCAATATCTTTGAGAATGAATACCAGATCAAACTGAAATTAAAAGAACAGTTTTCGAATATTGACTTCGAGGTTTATACCAAATATCAAACTGATCAACATCAGATCAAATGGGAGTTTGAAAAAAAGTTGTGGAGGACTAACTCAAAGGTCTGTGTAGACTTTCATCGAAACATGGTGAATATATTCTGGAAAAAACTATTTTTTTTCGAAAAAGATATGGATAATTTTAGAAAAACCTTTTTTTCAGAATCTTTTAACGATTGAAGACGCACGAAATCATGCGGTAAGTTGCACGTTGATATTATTCAAATAATAACGAAGTTTTAATGTGATCATATCATAACATAAATTATTATTGATCCTGTAAGACACTACAAGGTGTATAGGATAGGTCAACAATGAAAATTAAATTATATGATTCTACCTTAAGCTAAAGAATCCTATGAATACACCCATATTGAGTAGAAAAATTTCGACAATAACATTTTTTTTAAAATTTCTTTTATGACTTTATGTATATTGAGAGACTTCACAGAGGATGATAAATGATTGTACAGTTTGATGCTCTGATATAAAGCAGAGCACTCGAATTTGTGTGTACTGTGTCGGCACAAGAAGGATTCGATAATTCCTGGTTACATATTCTTGAGAACTCGAAACTGATTTCCAATTAGTTACATTTTCTCCAGCATATACAAGGCTTTTCAATATTTAGATACAAGTGAGTGGTAATATTTTATTTGATACAAATATTGGCTTGCAGGATGTAACTGGTGCTAAATCGAAATCGAAAATTAATCTTATTATTCTCTTTTGTGCAACAGAAGCTCTCGAAACAGAAACGCTGTTGCCCCAGATGAGTAAGATGTTATACCTATACAAGATGTCTGTAAACAAGACCATAATAAATGTCAATAAGAAATCTACGAGGCATAGAATGTTCGAGCCTATTTATTGCGAAGTAAGCACTATTAATTTTTGGTTTATTATTTGATAAAATCAAATAATAAACCTTAGTGATCGACCAAAAAAAAAAAAAATTTAACCCCCCCTGAAAATTTCACAGTTTACGTTTTGGAGTATGTAGATTTGAATGAACGAATAAAAAAAAATCCGTCCGTCCGCCGTCCGTTGTCCGGAGCTTTTCTCGGAAAGTACTGAACCGAAATCCGTGAAACTTGGTAGAAAAATCATGTGTCGCTCGGGATTGATCCTCCAAACTTTTCAGCAGGATTGGTGTACCCTAAGGGCTTAAAATTGGGGGTTGGAGGGAAAAAAATTATTTCTCGGAAACTTACCACCGAATTTTTGTGAAATTCTCAACGTTGATTACTGTTGCATAACTCAACCTAAAAATTTTTACCCGGATGATATCCGAGCAGTAGTCCCTGAGTTATAAAGAAAAATGCTGCAAATTTCCAATAATCCCGAGAATGAATCATCGCATTCGGTTCTAAGATTGGAATTCAGTGAAAAAATCGGTTAACGTTTCATCCAGAATCATATATCTGAAAGTAGATGAAAAAATTGTTACCAAATTTTCAACATGTTGTAGCGTGCTACAACGTTAATTGTTTATTGTCGATACCTTGATAAGAGAACTACCGAATAACCGATGATATGCAATGCGCATATCTACGAGCCGGCATATGTAAACCGATGCGACGAACACTTCACTTTCTTTTCGATGCTGATTACTAGAATATCTAGAATATTTAATATCGTCGCTAAAATATATTCCTCCATTGTTTGAATATATCTCTTTCGAATTTTGCTATCGTGTTCAAAAACCCTCAAAAAAAGGGTTTTTGTGGTATCTTTTAATTTGCCACCTAGTTTTTTGGTTTGAATTACCAACTGGAAGTTTTTGATCAACTGAAGGTGACAAAACCTGATTCATAGCTGCAAAAATTGCTAGACGAAGATTTGGACTCCTGTTGAGAACTATCTACAACTCAGCTCTTCCCAGATCTCAGGGTGGAAGGAAGACCTACAGGGAAGTGGCTCTTCGAAAATTTTGTAAATAAATTTTATTTGTATAATTTAAAATTTAGGTTAGTTATAAAATCTGTAAAATTTATTCGTGTTCGTTTCGTCTCTGGTACCAGAAAATATTTGTGAAATACTTGTGTATGTTAAATAAACGAGGAATCTGCTCGACTTAATTTTGTGTTGCTTTCATCATGGGAAATTCAGAGATCTGAACAACGACCCAAGAACTGACTGAGCTGGGTATACCTAGTGGTAATAAAACGTTACAATGTATTGGGAAATTTCGAACGGATTCGTTAATTATTTTATAAACACAATGTGCAAATGCCCCATCGATGTTCTCGACAATTTCATAATCGTTAGTAGTTCAAATCAAATATTTTTGGGGTTTCTCTCCTAATATCTGAAACATAACTACAAAAATTCGGATAACAATTATTATTTATAGATATCACCCTGCGAATTACGGGATGAAACATTAAATTTCTTCATGGAGCTCAATTATATCTTAAATAAAACTTATATATCATTCATAAATCATTGGTTTTTCACAACCCAAAAACTAATTCCATGAAAAAATTCATTTAAAACATTGAAATCTCAATAAATACTCTAGTGTAACTGAATAACCCTTTCACATGCAGAACGCGAATTAAGGAGCGTTATTTAAAGTAATGAATATTTCCAAAATATTCGGTCGATCGGAGGTTTCCATCAATTTTGGATTGCGTAGTACAATTATCGTCAACATGTGGATATCCGCTACTGGTTTCAATCGAAATCCAATATTTTTCGTACTGAGACTTTGAAATAGGGGCGAATATAAAAGATAATGAGCATGTATATGATAAACAAATTGGAGGATATATGCAAACTACTTGTTTGAATTGAACGTTTTTACATTAAACAGACGTTGGGATTTGACACCCTCTTAGTTGAGTGTATCTGACAACTATACGGAACGAAATTTCTCTTTTAGAATTATTCAGTCGAATTCAACCTTGAGAGGTTCACGATATATTTGATTTTTACAGAAAAGTTATTGAAAATAACTTTAGGTCTTCAGTTTGTATATTGGATATTTTGTGAATCAAGTGAACTCTTATCGGATATATGCACTGTGGAAAATTTTTTTTCAGATAAGTTGCACAGGACGGGTGAGTTTTTTTTTTCATTTCATTGATATTTTTCAGAACAAAGTTGAATCCTAGTAGAAATCACATCCACACATTTAATATTAGCGGAAAATCTTGAATTTTGTTTTACGTATTTGTTGTTGATTTGAGAGTTTAAGTTAATTTTCCCGAAAGTTTCTGAAGAAATACTAACGCGATCAAATTGAAACATCATAACTAGTTGTGAAATATCGACGCTCAATTTAATGCATGATTTTGTGAGAATTGTATTGGAATAAAATTGAATTTTTTCTAAACATTTTTTTCGGAAGCTATTCATTAAAGTTCAATATAATTTGGTACAGGTCTTAGTCAACATTTTGAAACCATATTTATTTGCAGAGATATTGGCGAAAAATTTTGTGGCCATTTTAAATTTTGAGGTTATTCCCCTTATATGTCAAAAGGCGCAAACGCTTTCTGATTTGAATTTCATTTCTATTTGTGTAATACCGACACGCAATTTAATGAGTAATATCGTGAAGATCGTACTGGCAAAATATTAGTAGAAAATATTTTTCGGATATTTAACTTAACTTTAACGAAAGAAACAACATAGTGACTTGACCTTTGTAAAGCAGTTTTTTAAGAAAACTCAACACCAAGATAATTTTCTTATTTTTCAACTCCAATATTTCATAGGAAATGTGATTTGGAATAAAAAATATTCAAGATTTTTATGAATAACATCCTCTAGGCTTAATTATAAAGTGATTCTTTCCGGCAAAACTTTCGTTATATGTGAATAGGTTTATCTACCATATTTCGGGAATATATTCAGATGAGACAGACAACATGGATACGGTAGTTGATTATATCGGTGACAGGACTGATAATTCTGATGATCAGTCGGACATAAAAACTCCATCTCATAGTAATACCACGGAATCACAAAAAAACACGAAGAAAGTTGCTAAAAATCTTTCGCTTTAATATAGCTTCTTCAGGTATCTACATTTTACTGACTGATGGTAGGTAGTACAACAAGGTTTAAATATGGTCCGGAACGTGCCTAAATAATAATACAAAAGCGTAAAAGTGAGAGTAGGTATAAATTGGGGTTTGCCACAGAGTTTTTAGGTTACAGAAAAATATTCAGTAGTGGAGAGCTATTCAAATCTGTTTGTTCATTTAATAGGATTTTGCGGGTGTTGTACCTATTGATTTCTAACGACTCTAGGAGTAATGTAGGTACTTTTGGTTTCGACGTGGATAATTTTGTAGTTACTATTGAATTTGAATATTTCACATGAATTTCTTCATGGAATTGATTTTCGTTTGGTGGAAACCCAATGAGTTATAAATAATATATATGATTTATTTGAGATATCAATGGTATTGGGTTATTAAACTGAGAAAATAATAAACCCTTGTGTAAAATTTACTTAGAATATCGATATGAGATGACCAGCTCAGATTTCTGTCAATATGAATGCCAAGAAATTTAATACAATCAACTGAGGTTATTATAATATCTAAAAATTCCAATTTAAATATAGGTCGCTCTCATGGTTATTACTAGACATCGGATTATATGCATTAACAAACTGGCAAAACATGCATGCAAATATGCACTTAAAAAGGGCGAAATATGCACATAATATGCACTAAAAAAATATCAATTTCCGTTGTGTCTCCGATTAATTTTCAGTCATCAATCAATTATAATTTTGTGACTATACAAAATACATGTTGACGCGTTTTTTCTAGGGCACAGCGCCTTATCGTTACGTCACAATGTCTGTAATTTTCGAGCTCTGAGCTGAAATCGGTCTCAAACGACTAGGTTGGACATAGATGAATAATCCGTGGTCGAAATGGACTCTGTCCGGTTATGTTTTGATCCTAAATATCTCGGTTCAGTTTGTTACGGGGCTAAATCTGCCAAGTATTTTTGTGTTACCGCCATTTGAAATTCGGATTTTTCAATAAATCGAAAAATATTCATCTGGTTGAAATGAAACTTGGAACATTAATAGTTCCAATGAGAAGAATTATCCTTGGAAAAATTTGAATTAATATTTCCCTTCAAATTTTCATATTTCATCCAATATTCACTGAAATTTCCAAGTCGCCATTTCGCAATGTGAACAAGAGCGTAGGAGTTGCTGACATCACTTCAGTGCTCTTTTAGGTTTTTCAGGTAAACTATAGAAAACTTGGCTTCCTGTTAATATCAACTTATAGGCCGATTCCTTTACGACCATTAACGTGAAGAAACGGAACTAGAATTTTGCGCCATTCCTGAAAATATCTTTGTATTCAAGTTTTTCTGATATTAACCATTAAGTTATTCAAGCGACACCACCAGAAAAATTCTGCCATCAAACTTTCACAAGCTTGCCGGAGCCCCCTCACGACTCCCCGCTGAAACAACCACTGATGTGTCGTCAGCAAACAGGGTCAGCAAAAGACAAGCCAGATGATCGGGCGAATCATTTATGAATAATAAAAAGAGAAGTGATCCCAAAACTGACCCCTGAGGAACTTCCAGCTCTATATTATTCTCACTTGAATAGCATTCCTCCACTTAAACTGAGATGGTTCTATCGTTCAGAAAACCAGTCTAACCAGTCTAAGAATACTCCGCTGAATCCTACACTATAGCACTTGTCCAGAATAAAGGCAAAGTTGAGGGTATCGAATGCGCAAGAGAGGTCGAAAAATATACCAGCTAATTACGGGATGAAACATTAAATTTCTTCATGGAGCTCAATTATATCTTAAATAAAACTTATATATCATTCATAAATCATTGGTTTTTCACAACCCAAAAACTAATTCCATGAAAAAATTCATTTAAAACATTGAAATCTCAATAAATACTCTAGTGTAACTGAATAACCCTTTCACATGCAGAACGCGAATTAAGGAGCGTTATTTAAAGTAATGAATATTTCCAAAATATTCGGTCGATCGGAGGTTTCCATCAATTTTGGATTGCGTAGTACAATTATCGTCAACATGTGGATATCCGCTACTGGTTTCAATCGAAATCCAATATTTTTCGTACTGAGACTTTGAAATAGGGGCGAATATAAAAGATAATGAGCATGTATATGATAAACAAATTGGAGGATATATGCAAACTACTTGTTTGAATTGAACGTTTTTACATTAAACAGACGTTGGGATTTGACACCCTCTTAGTTGAGTGTATCTGACAACTATACGGAACGAAATTTCTCTTTTAGAATTATTCAGTCGAATTCAACCTTGAGAGGTTCACGATATATTTGATTTTTACAGAAAAGTTATTGAAAATAACTTTAGGTCTTCAGTTTGTATATTGGATATTTTGTGAATCAAGTGAACTCTTATCGGATATATGCACTGTGGAAAATTTTTTTTCAGATAAGTTGCACAGGACGGGTGAGTTTTTTTTTTCATTTCATTGATATTTTTCAGAACAAAGTTGAATCCTAGTAGAAATCACATCCACACATTTAATATTAGCGGAAAATCTTGAATTTTGTTTTACGTATTTGTTGTTGATTTGAGAGTTTAAGTTAATTTTCCCGAAAGTTTCTGAAGAAATACTAACGCGATCAAATTGAAACATCATAACTAGTTGTGAAATATCGACGCTCAATTTAATGCATGATTTTGTGAGAATTGTATTGGAATAAAATTGAATTTTTTCTAAACATTTTTTTCGGAAGCTATTCATTAAAGTTCAATATAATTTGGTACAGGTCTTAGTCAACATTTTGAAACCATATTTATTTGCAGAGATATTGGCGAAAAATTTTGTGGCCATTTTAAATTTTGAGGTTATTCCCCTTATATGTCAAAAGGCGCAAACGCTTTCTGATTTGAATTTCATTTCTATTTGTGTAATACCGACACGCAATTTAATGAGTAATATCGTGAAGATCGTACTGGCAAAATATTAGTAGAAAATATTTTTCGGATATTTAACTTAACTTTAACGAAAGAAACAACATAGTGACTTGACCTTTGTAAAGCAGTTTTTTAAGAAAACTCAACACCAAGATAATTTTCTTATTTTTCAACTCCAATATTTCATAGGAAATGTGATTTGGAATAAAAAATATTCAAGATTTTTATGAATAACATCCTCTAGGCTTAATTATAAAGTGATTCTTTCCGGCAAAACTTTCGTTATATGTGAATAGGTTTATCTACCATATTTCGGGAATATATTCAGATGAGACAGACAACATGGATACGGTAGTTGATTATATCGGTGACAGGACTGATAATTCTGATGATCAGTCGGACATAAAAACTCCATCTCATAGTAATACCACGGAATCACAAAAAAACACGAAGAAAGTTGCTAAAAATCTTTCGCTTTAATATAGCTTCTTCAGGTATCTACATTTTACTGACTGATGGTAGGTAGTACAACAAGGTTTAAATATGGTCCGGAACGTGCCTAAATAATAATACAAAAGCGTAAAAGTGAGAGTAGGTATAAATTGGGGTTTGCCACAGAGTTTTTAGGTTACAGAAAAATATTCAGTAGTGGAGAGCTATTCAAATCTGTTTGTTCATTTAATAGGATTTTGCGGGTGTTGTACCTATTGATTTCTAACGACTCTAGGAGTAATGTAGGTACTTTTGGTTTCGACGTGGATAATTTTGTAGTTACTATTGAATTTGAATATTTCACATGAATTTCTTCATGGAATTGATTTTCGTTTGGTGGAAACCCAATGAGTTATAAATAATATATATGATTTATTTGAGATATCAATGGTATTGGGTTATTAAACTGAGAAAATAATAAACCCTTGTGTAAAATTTACTTAGAATATCGATATGAGATGACCAGCTCAGATTTCTGTCAATATGAATGCCAAGAAATTTAATACAATCAACTGAGGTTATTATAATATCTAAAAATTCCAATTTAAATATAGGTCGCTCTCATGGTTATTACTAGACATCGGATTATATGCATTAACAAACTGGCAAAACATGCATGCAAATATGCACTTAAAAAGGGCGAAATATGCACATAATATGCACTAAAAAAATATCAATTTCCGTTGTGTCTCCGATTAATTTTCAGTCATCAATCAATTATAATTTTGTGACTATACAAAATAAGACATGTTGACGCGTTTTTTCTAGGGCACAGCGCCTTATCGTTACGTCACAATGTCTGTAATTTTCGAGCTCTGAGCTGAAATCGGTCTCAAACGACTAGGTTGGACATAGATGAATAATCCGTGGTCGAAATGGACTCTGTCCGGTTATGTTTTGATCCTAAATATCTCGGTTCAGTTTGTTACGGGGCTAAATCTGCCAAGTATTTTTGTGTTACCGCCATTTGAAATTCGGATTTTTCAATAAATCGAAAAATATTCATCTGGTTGAAATGAAACTTGGAACATTAATAGTTCCAATGAGAAGAATTATCCTTGGAAAAATTTGAATTAATATTTCCCTTCAAATTTTCATATTTCATCCAATATTCACTGAAATTTCCAAGTCGCCATTTCGCAATGTGAACAAGAGCGTAGGAGTTGCTGACATCACTTCAGTGCTCTTTTAGGTTTTTCAGGTAAACTATAGAAAACTTGGCTTCCTGTTAATATCAACTTATAGGCCGATTCCTTTACGACCATTAACGTGAAGAAACGGAACTAGAATTTTGCGCCATTCCTGAAAATATCTTTGTATTCAAGTTTTTCTGATATTAACCATTAAGTTATTCAAGCGACACCACCAGAAAAATTCTGCCATCAAACTTTCACAAGCTTGCCGGAGCCCCCTCACGACTCCCCGCTGAAACAACCACTGATGTGTCGTCAGCAAACAGGGTCAGCAAAAGACAAGCCAGATGATCGGGCGAATCATTTATGAATAATAAAAAGAGAAGTGATCCCAAAACTGACCCCTGAGGAACTTCCAGCTCTATATTATTCTCACTTGAATAGCATTCCTCCACTTAAACTGAGATGGTTCTATCGTTCAGAAAACCAGTCTAACCAGTCTAAGAATACTCCGCTGAATCCTACACTATAGCACTTGTCCAGAATAAAGGCAAAGTTGAGGGTATCGAATGCGCAAGAGAGGTCGAAAAATATACCAGCTACCTGGATATTTCTATCCAAGCATTCGTGGATAGTTTCCACGAAGCTGAATGAAGCAGTTTCGCTAGAATGACATTTTCTGAAACCATGTTGATCCTGGTGTTATATTTAGAATTTGATGATATAATTTATCATTTTCTGGAGCACAATCTTTTTAAAAACCTTCGAATAGACGTTCAGGATTGATATCGGTCGGTAGTTGGTTATATATCATAAGGATTTCCGCTCTTCAATATTGGAACCACAATAGATTTTTTGAGAATCAACGAAAACTTTCCTGATGTGATGGATTAGTTGATTAAATGAGCAAAGTGACTGCTGATTACTAAGGCAATTGCTTTGAGTATTCTCACTGAAATATGGTCGGATCCTATACTCTTTTTGTTTTTCAGATTTGCTATAACTTTTTTCACTTTCTGAAGAAGAAACAGGATGAAAAACGAAATTGCTAGATAGAGACGGTAAAACAGTGGGTACATGTGAGCGATAGATCGTCACCGTAGCAATTGTGTAGTCTGGTTTTTGCCGTAGTAGAAAAATAATTCACAAAAAAGCTAGACGTTTCAGCAGGTTGATTATAAAGGGTCTTTCAATAGGGACGGGTCGATGTTGGCAGCCTGTGGCGGCCATGTTGTTTTAACGTCGTCTTTCTAACCTATATTTTTTTATTCAGTTAGTAATGCCAAATCACCATGGCAATCACCTAACCGCCAAGTTTGAATCCAATCGCTCAGGTAGTTTCTGAAATAAAAAATAAATAACTTCAAAACTTCAAATGCCTATAACTCCGAAACTATTTGATCGATTTGGCCCATTAACGAACTTAACCGCGGCATTCCAATGCGCGACCTACCCTGAAAGTTTCAAGTTGCTAGCTCACTTCGTTCGACAGTTATCGTGTCTACGGCCGGCCAACCGGCCGGCCGGCCGGCCGGACAGAATCGATTTTGACACCGGATTCGTCATCAGTGAGTCCAACCTAGTCGATTGAGACCATTTTCGGCTCAATCATCCAAAATTACAGACATTTGATTTATTTCATGTCAAAATCGACTCGTCCTTATTGAAAGACCCTATAGATTGCTTGATCTATTTCGATAGAAATCGGATTGTGATTATTTTTTGATTTTCCAATTGTAGTATTAACAATATTACAGATCGTTTTACTCTTATTCTCAGAATTGGCTATCCTTAAACAATGATCATGATATTTGGTGGATTTTATCAGTGAGTTGTAATAGTGTTTTATTCTTTTGTAGTTATCGTAGGTGTCCGTAGAGCGAATATTCAGGTGAAGCCAATGAAGTTTGTTCAGTTTATCCTTACTTTGTATCGATTCTGTACTTCTTGAGATATTTAGGAAGTTTCAAACAACGGAATTTGACATATTTTTTCCCATATATCTCCCGAAGTAAATATCTTATTAAATTGAAATTTGAAAAATTGTTGTTGAATACTGAGTTCAAGCTCTGCGCCTTTTTTCTTCGAAATCTGATCAACATTTTCCGAGGAAGAAGAATTTTTCAACAAAAAATTTTCGAATCGTCATTTTCAGAAATTTTGTAACAACTGGATCCATACCGAATTCTGCAATACGTTTGGCGCTCGTATTCTCCATATAATAACAGAGTTTTGATCTGATAGCATCTTTACTGCTTGAGATATTGAGGAAATAACGTAAAAATATCGAACAACAACAAAATTCAACACATTTTTTCCATATATTTCCGAGATTAATTATCATATAGAATTGAAATTTGAAACATTGTTGTTGAATACTACTGCTTTTTAAGTCTGTGCCAAAATTTTTCGAAATCTGATCAACACTTTCCGAGAAAAACAAATACTCAACAAAAATTTTAAATATTGTCAAATAATTATTTTTACATTTTCTAACTACTAGATCAACAGGAAATTTCGCACCTAGTTCCGCGTTGGTATTCTTCAACTGATAACTAATTTTGGATCTGATTGCATCTGTTCTTCTTGATATATTTCGGAAAAAACGTTAAACTTTTAAATAACAACGAAATTTGGCATATTTTTTTCCTTATATCTCCGCAGGTGAATAGCATATCGGATTGAAATTTCGACTGTTGTTGTTAGATACTGAGTCGAATGTTAAGGCCGAATCTCCTTGCAATCTGATCAATAATCCCCGAGAGAAAAAATGTTCAAGAAATATATGAAAAATATTCGAATACATTTTCTTAAATTTTCTAACAGCTGGATCCACACAACATTTTGCACTGAGTTACGCGTTGGTATAATGAAAAGTTCATGAAGTTTCAATCTGATTGAATAAGTAATTCATGGGATATCAAGGAATTAACCTAAAAATATCAAGTGATATTTGACCGATTCCACTCATTAACGAATTTACCCGAGATATTTGGACTCCATACCTAATCTGGCAATTTCAAGTGGCTAGGTCATTTCCTTCGAAAGCTTAAGCACATACGGAGGGGCGTCGGACAGACAGAATTGGATTTGACCACGGATTCTTCTTAAGGGTGTCCAAACTAATCGTTTAAGATCATTTTCGGCTCAAAATTCGAAAATTACAGACATTGTGACGAAACGATAACGCGATGTTCTCCAGAACAAGCTCGTAAAAAGCTGGCTATTGATTTCATCTAATGTGGGTTTTGAATAATTCAAAATCTAACATTCAAAGGAATTTTACATAAAAAAAATTCTATTGAATATTCCTATCGAATTTCTCAGAAGAATTTGAAATGTTTCAGAATTGACTTCATATTTTTGGATGTGTATTCATGCATAATAATTTCATTTTTCAATATATGGCTGATGAGATAATGAGTTTTCAGGGAAAATTGTAGGTTATATCCTCATATGCAGATATGTACTATATTACACCATATCTAAGAAATCTTTAGGATCAAATAAGGAGAATTTCATCGTCGGTAAATATCCTTCAAGATTTTATGATCATATTTCATCCTTTTGGAAGGGCCCCATAAAACTTTGCTTTCACACGAGGTTTTACGAAAGTTGTAACGACTTCAAATCGGTTCTAAAACGAACTTTCTGAAGGTAATAATTTAAGATCAATTGGTTTTGACCATGTACCCTTGTAGATCGTGATAAAACTGAAATTGATCCTTGCTAAATGAAAACACGTAGTTGTCAATCAGAACAAGAACGTAAAAATATAATACTCTGTGTTAGCGGTAATATTTCAATTGTTCCTAGTTTTCAAACGATATATGAAACATTATGGAGAAGTGTATTTTTAATCTGTTTGATGGCAAGATATGGACGGACCGTTAACTCACCATGTTTATTAATTTATATCTGGTCATATTTTGGCCCAATTTTGTAGTTCTGCACACAATATGTTCTGGTTAACGGCATTCTATCGTTTTCTCCAATGATTTGTAATTTTCGAGCTTCGAACCAAAACTGGTCAAGACCTACTGGGTTGTACTCACTTATGTCGAATTCGGTGTCAAAATCGATTCTGCCAGGCCAGCCGGCCGACCAGACGCCTGTAGACACGTGTTTTTGGAAATATCGGAAAAATTGAACTTCGAATGGCTATATCTGAGGCATCATTGGGTGGATTTCCCCCATTCACGAATTCGGCCTTCATTATTGAGGTTCAGTCTTACTCCACAAATATCGAATTTCTAAGTTGGTTTAATTTTTAGGAAATTATTTTGTACACGATCGGCCGTGAGTTAGTTCGAAAAAATTAAAGGTCTTTATCAACGAATTTAAACACACGCGCAAAATCTGGTGACTTCACTCAGTGCTTTCCTTGAAATTTAGCCGTTCCGTGTAACCTTTTGTTTTCTCCCAATATAATATAAATTCTCGCAATATGACAGTTCTTATGTTTTTGCAGGGCAGAATTGAATCAACACTTCAAAGATCTTGATAATTTGAATAAAGAACTCATGAACGGATATTACATCAGATTAACTAATCATACTGAAGGTCTGGAAACTGTGAAGAAAATAAATACCATTATACAGCGTTCTTCAAGATTGAGAGGTATCAACATATTGATTGACATTCACCGTTACAATTTTTTCATTCACGAATTTTCAGTTGGCAAAAAATCCTCCCAAATGTTAAATCACTGCAGGAATGCTATAACAACCAATAACATTGAAGGACTTTTAAAAATATTCAGGATTGGAGAGATATAATACTTGGGATATTAAGGAATCCAAATCATTCATTGTAAAAGTAGTGTATCACACCATATTTCTTTAATTTATATTTTCTGCTTGATCACTTACTGAATTCAGATTTAGTCATGAGTTTCATCAAAAAAAGTGAAGCAATTACAATAGTTGCGGTGTAGTTCCATGGAAGGCGCTACTGGTTTATTCCGAGAACTAAGACTGCTAAATTAAATTATTCAAGAAAATGAAGAAAGTCCAAATTCAAGAAAAATGGAGATATACCTCTTCCCTAAGGAACGATCCCTGAAAATATTGAATAAACCTTTAAGTTCCGAGGTACCATTTCAGTACCTTAAGTACCGCCGTGTAGTATGTTAGACCACTATCACTTTAAGAACAAAGCTTTTTATTTTCGTTTATATTCGAAAAAAAATGAATATTGTTACTTGTTGTTCATATCTTATCCTAATATAAGTCGAATTCAATTTGTCGTTTCTCACTGTTTCCAATGAATATGCTGATATTGCAGTCTCACTTTTTTTTTGAGAATATTACACGATAACATCTTCATGATTGAAATTCATTCAAAACAGATATTTGTTCTTGATTTATTTTTTCTTCAGAGATTATCAGCTGGAGAAAAAGATATTTGAAAAATATCATATAAACTCCCAGGTTTTTTCGAAAATCGAAGGCATCAAAATAGAGGAAATATCAAAATTTACAGGCATCCATCACAAAGAGGTTTGTTGTATTGGAGAAACACATGCGACACATTTGTATGCGGTCCTATGCTTGGATTTCGAAGGACAGATATGGGAGTGTTTTCCGATTTGATGTTATCGAGCTTCATTTTCTCCGCCACCTCTCAAGGTGGTTCTAATCCAACAATTTTATTTATCTATTAATTTTTTTCAAGAAGATCTTTATTTTCCTTTATTATTATTGTTCCGACTGATCTAATTTCATAACTGACCGAGAATGAAGAGGAAATTGTTATTATCTGAAAGAACTCGTGCAGAAAAAAACCTAGAAAAGCACTGACGTAAGGTCAAGAACTTTTACGCGCTTGTTCACATTCGAAGCCATTTCCTCAAGACATTTCATATGAACCTTCACGCCATAATTTTTTCAACCAAGTGCAGAACTTTGATTCGAACACATCTGCATTATTGGCAATACTGGAAAAATAAACTTTCGATTGGATATATATTCCAAGTTTTCACGAATTCGACCTTCTTAATTACTCCCCAACCTTGCTATTGAAATATCGAGTCTCTAAGTCGTTCTTTTCAGATGTGATTGTTGGTTCATTTCAGTCAAACTGCCAAACGTAAAATGAGAATCCATACAGAGACTTGATATTTCTTGAACCGGTTCAATTACGAAAGCCGAATTCGCTAACTAGTAAAATCATCCAATGATTCCGCATATTCATCCATTCGAAATATATTATTTTAGTATTTTTTTAGTTACACTATAAATGCGGATGAAATAACTAAGAAATTTGACACATTCTATCCCAGTATCTCCGAAAATTAATATCAGAGAAACCGAAACACTGTTCTGAAATACTGACTCTAGGTTCCATTTTGAGATCTGAAGAATAGTTTCCGGTAAAAAATTTTTTTTCGTAACTCACTTTCATTTATTTTAATTCGTACGATATAATTGATTCATAATAACTCTACAGTCTTCAACACTGGTATTGGGATCACTATTATCTAAAAATTATTGTGTAGATTCAACGACAATAAATTATCCTAATTTCCCAATAACCATCTAATGAATCAACCACAATTCCAAACAAATCTCACAATCATAGAATGAAATCCGCATCTACACAAAATTTACATACAGGTATGAATATCACAATAGGCCCAAGTAAGATTTGATGTCCTTAATAAATTTATCTTTTTTTTTATATTTCTAATATGTAAACGATTGATGACTTGCAAACTTGTAACGATAGGATTGTAAATATCTGTTCTTACATTCAACAAGTGTATATTTGTCATTGTGTAACGTTACAAAACGCTCCACTGTCGATTTCAGTTTCCATCGCGAAAATACGTCATACTAATAATTTCAATTCCAATCGCAAGAAAAAACGCCTTACTGAAATTATATGATCGGTCGCTAAAGAACGCTCTTCGCTTTGACGGTTGAGTGTGTGTTTCGCATGCACGACCCTTCCAACTCGGTCCGGCCGATGGAAAATTCTTTCTTTTGTTGGGTAGGAAGTTGAAGATTCAACACCTTGCTAGAGTTTAGCGAATTAACGAACCTCGTAATCCATTAACATCGTGGAATTTTGAAGTTTTATTGTTTCTTATAAGACGTCTATTCAAAAGGCGTCTTTGTACCGGGGCTACCGCCTACCTTATCATCTTTGTACCGGGGCTATCGCCCACTGAATCATCTTCGTACCGGGGCTGTCGCCCACTGGACCGTCTTTTCACCGAGCTATCGACTGCTGGATTATCTTTTTACTGGGACTAATGCTCATTTGAATATCCTACTACCGGACCCAAGGTTTAACTGGATCATCTTAGTACTAGAGGCAATCATTACTGGATTATCTTAATACTGGAGCTGATTATGACTGGAATACCTTTATTCCGAAGCTAATTATTACTGGAACATCTTAATTCTGGACTTTATTCTGGATGGAATCTCTTGAAACTAGACTATCTGCATAATACCTGCATTTTGGAGGATCATACCACCGGATCCTTACTTTTAAGATAAGTGCTTCTTCGAATCCCGGATCTCAGATTCACTGTACCTAAGTTTGTGTTTGTAAATAGCAATTTTAATTGTAAAGTTGAAATAAATAGATAGGGAGTAAGAGGTTGCATCATTACCACCAGATTAACGATTAGAGATACATTCAGGAGTTAATTTAATTTCAATTGACCTGGTGGCATGCTGATTAACTTCACCTCTTTATCTATAAGCTATATTAGATTTGTTAAGTTCTTTGTTATCTTGAATATTAATTCAAATTGTTCTGATTCCTTGATTTTACTTAGATTCATCAATTGTAAATAATCAAAGAGTTGTTGTGTTTGCTAATCTGTCTTAGTTAAAAATTATACTCAAAAACTTATTCTGACATATCTTCATTTTTTCAAATGTCGACTTAGCACAAATTCCCCAAATCGGAATTAGGTATCTGACATTATTGAAAAAAAAACTCTGATATACATCACGCTTTGCCTCATCAGTTAGGTAGGATCTACCTTTATAGATAGCAGGAATCAGAAAAGTCACCTTCTTTGTTATATTATATGTTCAACATGTTTCTGCCAATTCAGGTTTTCGTCCAATTTTAAACCCACGTACCTCACATAACCGACGCACTCCAAAGTATCTGTGTTCATTCTCAAATTAAGATCTTTTACTTTTCTATTTTTTGTCTGAATATAATATATTTAGTTTTTCCCGTATTCATTTTCATTCTTTTATGCGTTATCCAATTTTATAGATTTCGAGGTCGTCATTATATAGTTATTCAGAATAGTTTCATCGTCACCGGTATATAGTAAAACTGTTTCGTCGGCAAATGTGGAATATCTGGCTCCAACACCACATTTGTTTAGACTTAACACATTGAGCGAATATAACAGTGGCCCAGCACTGAACCTTGTGGTATAACAAATTCACATGGCAATTGCTCATTGTTCACTTTATCTAAAGTAATATAGTGTTTTAACGGCCTGTCAAATATGAATTAACTTCAAAATAAATCCCCTAAATCCCATTCGTTCCAGTTTGCTCAACAAAACACCAACATTCACGACATCAACGGCCTTTTTCAGATCGACAAATTGCAACTTCCCTTTATTATTATCTAGTGCCCTACATATTTCATTCAAAAAATCAACCGTTGCATTCAAAGTACTGCTATCCTTGACTAATCCATATTGGGACTTATTTAGCTCAACATATTTTCCTATAAACTGAAGCATTCTTTTTTTAATTACTGTTTCTTTTATTCAAGACAATATACTGATAACCGGAATGGGTCTACAGTTACTCAAAGTATGTAACGAACACATTCTTCATTTAATTTTCGTTCCGCTGAATCGAAGAAGTATCCACACATGTGTATGTGCGGTATGTCGCGATTACCTATATTGAACAGATGGGCGTGGTCAGGCTCAGCAGTACTGGCGGGTATAAATTCGCGAGCATAATAAGGTCAAAGGGAAGTCAGATCACGTCGAAATATTTGGCAAGAACATCCCTTGGAAATCTCAAGTCAAATATTTGGGCGTAATCATAGACAAACGACTCACCTTCAACCAGCACTTGGACCACGCCCTCCAAAAGGAAAAAATGGTTCTAACCAAATTAGCACCATTGCTCTGCCGTTGCAGCAAATTGTCTATCCAGAACAAGTTGACAATTTATAGGTCGATCGTCAGACTGGCTGTTACTTATGCCTCAGCAATTTGGGCTCACGGGCCTTCTGCGTCGAAGTTTTATATGTTACAGATACTGCAGAACAAGTTCCTTAGGATGGCCTTCGACGCAAGATGGTATGTACGAAACTCTCAACTACATCGAGAGGCGAAACTGCCACCGTTGAAGGAATTTCTCCACGAAATCGCCCTAAAAACTCTATCGGAAGCAAGCCAACACCCCAATCGATTGGTCAGACAAGTCGACTACGACAACTCCACGTCAAGATACAAGCGACACAAACTCGCTCAAGAAATCGATTCTTATTCTGATAACCACTGAGAAGTGAATTCCCTTTTTGCCAGCACCTAGTGCACATTACACCCGAAGGACTCCAAGATTACCAACGCCTCCTTTTCGCAAATGGCCACAGAAGGAGGAGGATTCAGCCATGCATTCAAAAAGCCAATCATAACCCAAACTGATGGGGTTAAAGGAGTCAGGGACTCGAAAAGCCCGACGCAGGAAGGTTTAGTGGGTAGGAGTCCCACACTGTTCCACAGGGCAGTATCATGATCGATACACCCTGTGGGTCGTGCATGAATCATTCCCCCTGCTTTACAAAAAAAAAAGGTCAAAGGGAAATCGATGAAACGACAGTGCGACCGCCAGACTACCGTTCTGACACCGCTGAAGAAGTAAGTAACTTCAAAGGTTCCGCATGGGCAAGGTATTAGGGTAAGAACATTTATTTTTCTCTTTGCTGGCCTACATGACTTTAGGGGTCTTAGAGTGTATTAGCTTGAATTGGCGATCATCTACACTAACGCCCAATCTTTGTTGTCAAAACTCAATGACCATCATCCATATTCAGCAACCATCCATAATTTGCATAACCGAAACGTGGCTCAATTCTTCTATTCCCGATGGCTCTTGCGTTATACCTAGCTACAAAATTTTTCACCAGGACAGCGTCAGAACCATCGGTCACGGTGGTATATTTATATTTTTGAAGGATAGCATTGTTGATTCCTTCAACATAAATGTATCTCATCACGAATGGCATGGTGTAGATAACATATTCCTAGACATAGCTGATGCACATGTTTCTTTTAACTTGGCATGTATTTACAGACTTTATCCTTGTGCGGAGGACACAGTCCTTGTCGAGTATCTTGAAAGGATATGGGTATCAAATCTTAATAATCACCGGTGATTTCAACTGCCGTGATGTGGAGTGGTCTATCACCAGGCTTCCTTTGCGGAACTCACCATCATTTCCATATGCAGACCTCGTTTTCAATGCAGGACTTCAGCAGATTGTTCTGAGGCCCACAAGGTTCAGACAGGGACAGACTCCTTCCACATTAGATCTCATATTATTATTTATTTGCGTATGGTACAATAGCACAGATAAAAACCTCAGGAAAAATTCTGTCCCCCCGTATAAGTGTAGTTATTTGTTTATAGAAGATGGATGGCATCTTTTTCATTGGAAAATAATTTTTTCGTCATCTTGAATTCATTTCGACAAAATATCTTGACATAATATCTGAAACAGAAAGAGGGACAGAAAACCAGAAGGAAGCAGTAAATAATATCACCTACATTTGCTCATGACCGAGAGGGTCTTTCGACCAGGTTCAGTCCTCCAAGCGATGATTTTCAGATCCTCAGATAAACGAAGAACGCTACAGGCCACTTTATTGGGGAATCATCTCCCATAGATCCATAATTGTCCATTTCGAACTAGATCTCATAATAACGTCCGAAGCTGACCTTCTGACTGAGGTGTAGTACTTGCCCCCACTTGGCCTATCTGACCATGCTATCTTGAAGTCTGAGCTTCAGTTCTACTATCCGTCCAGTAAACAGGTCAAGGTCTTCAAGAGAATAGACTATGGAGGAGTATCTGCGGCGTTTGCGTCTTACATTTGGTCAGACATATTTTCCAACGATGAGAGCGTCGATGTACTCTGGGACAAATTCCTGAAGTCTAAGGGGCTGATTCTGCAAACACTTCCACCACATCAGTTGAGCACTATCCAAGGAGGCCGTGAAGTACAGGGAATCTCATTAGGTCCATCAGAGTGAAGAAGTCATTGTAATACTCTCTAACCACGTGACGTCTTTGATTCGTGCCGCTAAGGCTAAGTTCGAAAATGGTCTGGCATCGGCGAGTAACAGGAAACGAACCTTCAAGCACATAAGAAATTCACTCGACGTCAGCTGATGTTCTTGCTGCAACGTTTTCTACCACTTCACATAATTTTTTTGTGTTGCTTCCCGCTGCCGTTAATTCACTACGATAATATATTTCTTTCGTGTTTTAAATTCATTTATTTAGTAGGTTTTCATATTTATTGAATTTTTTTTTCTGAAGTATATCGTCTATTAAGCTCTTTTCGTCAATATAATTCCTCACATTCGTGGATGGCGACCTATATGATGCAGTTATTCCACAAGTTACTCCCTTGCCCTCAAGATACAACCGTAATACCTTCGTCGAAAATTCGAATACTCTACTTTCTACTGTAATCTCCTTCCTAACATATACCAAAAGACCATCACTTTTATTTGAATAAGATTTATTAACAAAAATGTCATAACCAGGTATTGCATATTGCGATTCATCCTCGATTTCCCAAGTTTCCGATAAGACTATCGCATCCAAATGATGAACTGAACTAATGTATACAGGTTTATCATCAATTCAGCAAAATGTTTACGTATGCTCCTTTTATTAAAGTGTACTATGTTAATGAATAAATTAGGTACAATACATTTCCTTGCTTCTTCAATGTCTGAGTTGAAATGTAATTTTTTCAGTTTCCCTAACTGACTCTATATCCTACGGATGGACGAAAACCTATTTCAATCGATATTCAAATTGAACCGCAGCTCATACGGAAACGCGAAATAATACTTAATGTCAAGTTGAATCCAGCAATCAAAACAAATACCTAATAATAGCCTAATACTCATTAAAAACAAAATTTTTTCTTTCATTCAATCAGTTATTTTACCTATCAAAATTAACTAACAATGTAGAATTCTGAATCACGAAAAATGAAAGAAATAGCAAAAAAACAAGAAAACATTGTCTGCTAATTTTCTCACGATATCTATCTCAGTTCATGAAAATTGGATTGGCTATCAGAGTGTGAACTGTTCCATAATCACATCGACGTCCTCCTTGTCTCTTATACTATGAATTTCGTCTCCAACCTTGGCTTTGATATTTCCTCCAGCTGTCCAGACATTTTTGTTTCCAATTTTCTTCAAAGCATACCTATATATTTCCATTCTTTCCCTTGTTGAATCATCCTTGAAGATTATCTTCTCATTTCTAAAAGATTTTCTTGCCAACATCATTTTAGTTCTCATCAGCATAGGACTTGAATTATTTTTAACTTGTTTACCTAAACGATTACAGCTGGTTATTGTTTCTCCGATGATATTTACTCTCTCATCTTTGAATAATTCGATAAGATTTCTCTTGAGATCTTCGTTATGCGATTCGGGAAATCCGAATACAATTAGATTTTTCCTTTTATGATATTGCTATAGTTTCTCCAAATTGTTTTCAATATCTTTACGTTTTTCCTTGATTTCTCCCACACATATTCAGACTTAATTCTCCGGATTATCCTATCTTCGAGTTCGTCAAGGTAGCCGTCAAGTATTTCAGCCACAGTCTGCTTCGCAATTTCTTTGCTTTCATGGTTCTATCTCTTTTAGGGGCCATGATTCCTTAGGGTAATGTTGAAGTATATATTGTTAATTATCACTTCAGAAAATTCCTCAATTCGACTGCTCAGATTTTATGGATATAAGCTCGTTTCTGCAGGAACTGCACATCGTGTGGTGTACTCACGCCTACACATATGCGTCGAATAGATTAATTAATAAAGTCGAATTAATCATTATTCTGTCATCTTATTCCGAAAAATTCGCAACAAAAGACTTTTTGCCACAAAATTGTGAGAGTTGAGGTTAGACTAGAATATATCTCCAATCTCTTGCAATGGAAATATCACCCCTTCCAGAAATAATCAGAGCATGATTCATAGAATTTTGAACAGGGGACAAATTGCACATATTTTTGGAGTTAATTGTCTCATTCACGTTGTAATAAGAATTTTCAGAAAATCGGGTCATAGTTACGAAAATAATAATAGGTAGAATTGAAATGTGACATTTCATCCCCATTTTTCGCAGAATCATATCAATTTTTGAAAATTGTTCAATACATCTGAAAAGCAGCAGTCATCAGAAACGTTCAGTAAAAAAAATATTTTGAATCAGTACCAAGTTAGAGTCATGATTTTTTACCGGACACCCTGTATATACAAGATCCTTTTGTTCTTGCAAAAGCACAAATCTTATTTCAATGAGTATCAGAACCAAAATAATACAAGGCAAAAAGTTCATTACTTTTATCCTGCGCATGAATTGAATTTATTCGAAAAAAGTTGGACGTATAAGGCCATCAAATATTCAACATGCTCTCAATATATATGCAGATTTCATTTGATGGTGGAACCTTCACAAGAAAAATTCATGGAATTGTTTTGAAAATTGAGTCCTTTACTATTGAGGAATTTGAGATGACCTGTCGCTCGATGAAACAGGTTTATTTATTGTAATTATTCTATTCAATTTTATTTTATTCTGTTCTATTATATTCTATTCTATTATATTCTATTCTATTCTATTCTATTCTATTCTATTCTATTCTATTCTATTCTATTCTATTCATTCCATTCCATTCCATTCCATTCCATTCCATTCCATTCCATTCCATTCCATTCCATCCCATTCCATTCCATTCCATTCCATTCCATTCCATTCCATTCCATTCCATTCCATTCCATTCCATTCCATTCCATTCAATTCGATTCTATTCTATTCTATTTTGTTCTGTTCTATTCTATTCTATTTCATTCTATTCTATTCCATTCGATTCCATTCCATTCCATTCCAATCTATTCTATTATGTTCTATTATTTTCCATTCTATAGAATATTATAGTTTAAACTGTTCTCAAAACATTTCACGATACTGCCAGAGGACTCGAGAAGTATGTTCATCGGTTCTGCGCAGTTCGGGAGGAATCCTAGAATAGTCCAGAAATTGGAACCTGAATGGAGCTGTGGTGTGATAGCATACATTATGATTTGTATAGAAATAGAATGAGCAAATCATTAAATCATGATAATACGTTTTACATGCAAGATATCTAGTGAAGTAAGGAGACAGTAGCAAAGCATACACATACACGCAAGATCTGCTAACTCTCAAATGCTTAGAGGTATAGCTGCTGTTCTACCACAAAAGGAACCAAAGGGGAGGACGCGTTGGTTTTTGGAAGGCAGTATGCGTCAATGAGATTGTCAGAAAGCAATTCGCTGATTCTGTCTGAAAAATCAGTTCGAATATGTATTTTCAGGGAGCAAATAGACAGTTCAGCTGACTGGAGCTAGCTGACAGATTCATCAAGTCGGTGCACTGAATCGCCTTCTCTCCACTGAAGTGGATACCACACCAGTGGCGTACGCTCCATTCCGGGAATTTGGTTCCGTGTAACTGCACCATAACGAATATAAGCTGAATAACTAGCGCACCCGCCATGACCATCGTTTGGTTCACTTCCTGTCCACACTCGAGGCAATGGTCAAGACAGAGAAATCTAATGGGGGCCAGCCTGTCGTCTTTTTGCCTAATGAAAACACTGCTCTATACGAGGGTGTGAACGCATTTCAGAAACTATTATTAAGTGAAGTCTACATATACGCAAACAGGATCATGATGGCTTCCACGATGGCGATCACGTTCTGCCGGAACATATATAGGCGACCAGATCGAGAACTTTTGTCACAGTGTCTAGTGAAATATCCGTAGCAACTGTCATATTTTCCTATAACGTCATACAGCTCAATACCGCGTCTAAACGCTGCCAAGTCGCAAACAGGTTGCGACAAGTGTGTGCTGCTCTACTTGTTCAATGTAATTATCTGATCGCCATCGCTATCGTGAACGTCATCGTCATAGTGAACTCGTATGTGTAGCCTCCACTTTATGAATCCCTTTTCATTATTTGTGGCAATATCAATTCAGTTATTTCGATACAGGCTTAACTTATCCCAATATCGATTTAAGGATACTTTTCCATGGTATTTGTAAAATATTCAGACAGTATTCGAGAAATTCATAACGAGAAAGAAATTAATTCATCTAGTCGAAATGACATGTGAGTAGCTCTCAGATATTCTACTGATTACACAATAAATTATATTCGCCAGTAGGTCATGATTTATTAATCATAAGTTTAACATCTTTCAACGAACGAAGAAGCCAGCTGTGAACTGGATCTCAACGAGTTTGAAATATGTATTATTTTCAACCGCTGGTTCTCTGAAACTACGGAAATTTTGGTTTTCATACATGTCCCACAAAAATGTTCAATTAGGGTGTTTGCTAAGTAACCTTTCACCAGATAATCTAATGGTGCCCAAACAAAGGGGTGTCACTACGTGCGCCAGCCCAATTCATGGTCGATTGAGTAACACAAAATTGCTGCATATAAAATGTAACATTAGCATCACCTGAAACGGAAATTATTCAGTGAGGAAATTGAAATACGTTTGTACGGTAACTTGAGTGGAGTTCATCTGACAGTTCATTCCTCTGTAGAAAATATTGTATCGATTTCTGAAAGTCTGATTCGTTTGCCAGAAATCTACATAATTCAGCAATTTGCATCATAAAGAATGCCCTACTATGTGCAGACATGTATGTATATTCAGTAGGGAGGTTTATTCATGTTTTGCATAGAAACTGCTTACAAACGTCAATAAGAATATTAACATTATACACATTGGAAAATAACAACCATAGGTATATAAACGGAATAAACAAAAATACAACCTGAGAGAAATGACAAATAATCAAATACAACAAAACAATAAAATAAACAAGTAGTAAATCAGTGCATACCAAAATCAATAGGTTTCAACGAAACATATTCATCGATGAAATACAAGCATCGATCCAATAAAAAAGTTCTAATCTTTTCATCAAATTGTTTCACAGATAATGAACGTGAATCAATCGGTAATACATTATTAAATTTCACAGCAAAATAGTCCGGACCTTTCTGCGACCTGCTCAGTCTAAGATAAGGTAGGTGTATCATATTTTTCCTCTCGTATTGTAAGAATGGAAATCCTTTTATTTCCAAAAAGCTTGAGGATCGACGATGTTCATATTTGAGACATTCATAAACAAATAAAGAAGGGGGAAAGTGAGAGCACCCAAGTCTTTGTAAGCATTCCTGCAGCAATCCCTGTAACCAAGCCCTGACATCACTCTAATGGCTGGACGTTGTATGCCAAATATTCTAGAACTGGCTGCAGCGCCTCCCCAAACAACCAATCCATACCTAATATAGGACTCTTATACCTCTTTAAGTACTCTGGGCGATACAGAGTTAGTGATATGTCTGAGGATAAAGACGCTCTTTCCTAGCCTTCCAGCAAGCTTATCAACATATGCATTCCAAGTAAGATGTGAGTCGAGCATGACGCCCAGAAAACTGACACCATCTGCAACAACCAACAATTTCAGTATATGTCGTATAACCTCTGTATAAATATTTTCACAAAACTGGTCCTAATATTTTTCCATATGCATATCTATTCAGGTCGCAATACAAGATCCTGTACAGTCCAATAAAAAAGTATTTTATACTTATTTTTCCCATTCCATTATTTATTCAAACAATGATAAGATAGATCTTTACTCCATGCTGTTTATATTGTAATTGAATTAGAAGACTACATCTACCTTCAAAAACCGCGTACTTGTCTACAAGATTAGGATGAAAGTGACATGGGTAATTGAAAGTGGGCAACAGTTCCTGATTATAATCATTGAAGTGAACGTAACTTCTATTTGAATGAGAGCATTTTATATTCATATCCAAGGAAATTGTGGAAAGTGAGTAAAATTTTGCGCTACTGGTGATATCAATATTGGTTCATTATATAGTGTTTGCAATTGAATTGTTCTCTCGTTTTCGAATATAAAATGGGATATTTTCAATTGTGACGACCTTAAAAAACTCTTCGAATCCATATAAAGTAATAGTAATACTTTCTGTTGATTCAAAGAGTTTTTCTGTTGAACCTGCTTGCTGAAGCTTCATGGCCTTTCCTCGAGAACAGGAGTTAGAATTATAGTGGAGATTTGCTTTCTTGTCGAATTACTATTGCTCGTCCGATCTCAAATCTCTACAATAATGAGACATCGCATATTTTATTGTTTTGCTTCATCATCACCTTGTGATTATTTTTGCATTCACCTCTTTACACATCTCCAAGTAATTAATTATTTACTTCAGTTCTGGAGTAAAACATAATCACAATTAGGTATACTGAATTTTAATGTTCATTGCTGATGTATTTAAACTCAAAGGAAGTTGAAATTTCGTTATGGGCCGTATTTATAGTTGTTCCTTGAGGCTTCCTTATACTGAAGGCCGCCTTGAATTTGCTTTTCTATGGAAACAAATAAATGTTTGTTTGCATAGAAACATAGAAAAGCAAATTCAAGGCGGCCTTCAGTATAAGGAAGCCTCAAGGAACAACTATAAATACGGCCCTATGTAAATTGACCTATGTTCAGTGTTCAACTGATTTCTGAGTATATTATTTCATGGCTCTAAAAAATGTGTAATTTCATAAGTGAAAAGAAAAATGGCGCTAAGTGGATTTAGAAATGAGATGTACATAAAGCATTTGATTCTGGAAACTTGAATGCTATAATTTCTGCGCATTTATCAACGAGGATTCGTTCGAAATAAATAGATACAGAGGAAAGAAAACAAAGTTTGGGGTCCAACTATCTCGCTTGAGTTCGCTAATGGGCAAAAACCACCCAGAGGTGTCGGAGTTATAGCGATCATAAATTCTATATTCTTGATCGAATCAAATATCTATCCAATTGAATTGATCCTTGATTTGAAGATCTCAATCAACAGGAAGGTTCAGGAAAAACTTCTTGAGAAACATATCCATGTATAAATTTTCCTCCAGAATCTATCCGTCAGATTATGATGAAATTTCACCCACCCTTCAAGCCTCCATTTCATAATCAACGACCAGATTTCACCTCGATCAGATATGTATTTTTCGAATTATCGTGAAAAATCTATAAAAGCTCTGAAGTGAGGTCTGGAGCTTTTACGCGCTTGTTCGCATTCGAAGCCATTTCCTCAAGACATTTTTGCGTAACTAGTAGGATTGTTCATGTCCATTTCTAATAATCAGTAGTAGAATCTTGGCAACCCCGTTGTTTTATATGTGAATATTGAACAATAAATGTCCGAAACGTCGACGAAATTCAATTGGGTTTGATTCATCTTCCCCAAAAATAAGTCCAATATTGCCAAGATTCTACTACTGATTTTGCATAACCTTCACGCCGTCATTTTAAAACTAAGTGCATTATTTAGATTCGAACATACCTGCATCATTGGTAATACTGGGAGACTAAAATTTCGAATTGATACCTGTCATAAAAATATCCAATCTCTAAGTTGTTTTTTTCGGCTGTGGTTATGGTGCAGGTGAGCCTGACTGCCAACTGTAAAATGAGAGTCCATTAGAAGACTTGATAT
Organism: Myrrha octodecimguttata; assembly: GCA_958510865.1. Classification (NCBI taxonomy): domain Eukaryota; kingdom Metazoa; phylum Arthropoda; class Insecta; order Coleoptera; family Coccinellidae; genus Myrrha; species Myrrha octodecimguttata. The sequence goes on from OY294059.1 coordinate 20,183,472, forward strand.
TTGAACAGGCCCAATTAGGAAAGCCGAATTTGCGAATTCGTAAAATCATCCAACGATTCCGCTTCTATATCCATTCGAAATTTCATTTTTTCAGTAATGTTTGAGTTACTCTGTGAACACCAATAATACCGTTTAAATTACCAAGAAATTTTTTTTCCTAATTTTTTTTTTCAACAAAAATTTCCAAAATTTTCGAATACTTTCCAACACTTTTTTACACCCATATACGAAGGCGTAGAAGGGCCACTCTTTGTTGACAAAAATTTTCCACCTAATTCCGACTTTAATCTCGGAATTAGACTAATTCCGACTTTGAACTCGGAATTATAGACTAATTCCGACTTTGAACTTCAAAAATTAGTCTATAATTCCGAGTTTAAAGTCGGAATTAGTCTATAATTCCGACTTCAAATTCGGAATTAGTATAATTCCGAGTTCAAAGTCGGAATTATGTATAATTCCGAGTTTGAAGTCGGAATTATGTATAATTCAGAGTTCGAAGTCAGAATTAGTCTATAATTCCGAGTTCAAAGTCGGAATTAGTCTAATTCCGAGATTAAAGTCGGAATTAGGTGGAAAAATTTTTGTCGACAAAGAGTGGCCCTTCTACGCCTTCGTACATATACGATCGTAATGAAATTTTTCATTAAGTCTTGCGTTGGTATTCTTCAACTTACTACATAGTTGAAATCTAATCGCGTCAATTCTTCTAGAGATATTGAGGAAATAACTTCAATATTCTTTCAATATCTCCGAAAGCGAATATCAGATGGAACTAAAATTTAAAGAACTATTTTGAATATAATTCAAAATATATCCCAAGTTTTAGTCTGATAGCGTCAATACTTATCGAGATATTGAGGAAAGATTCCCAAATTTTTAAACAACGACGGAATTTGACATGATTTTTCCTGATAATATCTCTGGAATCAAACATCAAATCAAATTGAAATATAGAAAACTGTTGTGGAAGATAACCTTCAATAATTCAGAAGAAAAAATTTTTTCGATAGAGATGTGGATAATCTTAGAAAAACTATTTATTCACAATTTTTCAACGAGTTTAGATATGATCGCTTGAGGCCTTCTTGAGATATTGAGGAAATAACTTCAAAATTTCGAACAACGAAGTTTTACATATTTTTTTTTCATATATCTCCGAAAGTAAATATTGTATCGAATTCAAATTTGAAACATTGTGGTTGTTGAATACTTATTTTAAGTCTGTGTCTCATTTAGTAACAATTGGATCAAAATTTCCGGAGAAAACAAAAATTTCAATGAAAATTTCACATTTCGAATGAACATTTTTTTTAAATTGTCTAACAACTCGATCCATACGAAATGCTGCAATTAGTTTCGCGTTTTATTCTTCATATAATTACGAAGTTTTGATCTGACCGCATCTGCACTTCTTGAGATATTGAAGAAATAACGTCAAAACTTCGAACTCCGAAGGATCGGATCGAATTAAAATTTAGATTACTGCTGTGAAATGCTTACTTATAGGTCTCCGGGCCAAATGTCGTTCACATCTGATTAGCATTGTCCGAGAAAAAAAATGCCAACAAAAATTTTAAAAATATTCAAATAAACATAATTTCAGAATTTTCTAACAACTGGATCCACCCAAAATCCTGAACTAAGTTGCGCATTGGTATTCTTGAACCACCTACAAAGTTTCGATCTGATCGAATCAGTATTTCATAAGATACCAAAGAATCAACCGCAAAATTTCAAATGGGCCTTATTCCGAAACTATTTGACCGATTTCAAGTCGCTAGCTCATTTCATTCGAAAGTGAAAGCACATACGGCCAGACGGAATTGAATTTGACCACGGATTCTGCATCAGGGTAGAGTAGAGTAGGGTAGAGTAGAGTAGATTCGAAAATTAAAGATATTGTGACGAAACGATAACGCACAGTTCCACAGAACGAGCGCGTAAAAAGGGAATCAAAAGAGATTCTTCCCATAATCTAAAGGATATCCTTATTGAAAAATATTGCTTCTGTGGCGCCAGTTTATCCGATATTGCGCAGAACCAGTACTTGGTTCGATTAAATTCTGTTTTTATGTCTGAAATCAGTTCACGTCAAATGTGCCGATTAAAGCTCATTTCGTGTCATTTTTCAAGTTTTTTTTCTAACAAAACTTGTGAAAATTGAAAATTTCTCTTGAGTTCATCTCCTAGCACATCCAAAGAAAATTATCAGGTGGAATTCGTTATTTTATTTTCTCAATAAATAGAATAATACTGCTCCGATCAGATTGAAAGTTGGTAGTAGAAACTGGCGCGAAGACAATGAAAACTCGAACTACAAAAATGTCTCGAAATACTTTTTCTGTCTGTTGTATACGAAAGATGGCCGTTTTCATTATTTGTACAGAAATGCTGCGCTCAAAATGAATTGTTTTTATAATCCTAGGGATTCCATTCTTTGCGGGGAGCCTGATGGCGGTATACATTCCAAGCATTCATGACCCGAGAAGTGGGATCACTCAACTTTGCACAATACCTACCTACTAATTATATATATTCAGAATAAACCAGATCAAATAAACCATCGAAATATTTGAAAACATTCATTTTTACAAAAGTGAAGGACAACGAAAACAAACAGGAACCGAATTAAGGAATTATGTGAAGGAGTCCGAAACGATAGCATATTCTGAATTGTAGTCTTATCAATAATTATCGTTAATATAATCAACCGAGTTTTCTGCAACTTTTCTGAAAATCCATTTCATTGAATTGAGGTCTAGTTCGATTTGATATTGCAGCTTCTAATTACCGGAAAGCCGAAGATGTGTTATGATTCATACGCGCATATTTATATCTTCTTCGTAACTTGTAACCACAATAGTTATGAATCCAGTGCTAACATGAATTTCATGTTAGACGAAGAAATCGTTATGATTTATTGCCCCGAATCACGAATTTATGCTTGAAGCAAGTTACCCTTGACGAAAATTGAGAATTTGAAATATCTATTTTATGGATGTTTCAAATAAATGATGTGAAAGTTGGCTATTTCCATTTGAGAAACAGGATAGTATCGTGTTGAACCACTTAATTTTCAAGAGATATTCCCTCCATTTCGAACCATTTTTAGTAATGATCGGTTGACTAGGAGCAATCCCCAACTCCAGACCATTTTGCAACCGAAAGCCGTCTTCTCACTCACTCAATAGGTAGAGCCATATAACACTATGGTAGAGCCCTTCGTTGTCGCGGTTTGAAGAAGATCTTACGAATGGTCCTTTTTATCATTCAACACAATGGCACATTTGTCAACGAATAAAGCAGCCATTCTGGAAAACATCAGCAAACGGCTAAGTAATTTCATTGCAAAATCGTCAAAAACAACATAATCCCTCCCCATCAATATCTCAGGGTGACGTCCCAGCAAACAATTTTGGTCGGCATTATGCCGGCCCATAATATGCTGGCCAGACTAGGCCGTAACGGCAAGATGCCTGTGACCATTATCGGTCCACTTCCATAAGGACACACCAGCCATCAGTAGGACCAATGCCGATATTACAGCACCTTTTGTATGATGGGCCTTTGATGGCAAAACAGTGGCAATCATTGCTGGTCCGTTGGAAACCCGGTATGTTACCAACTCTTGAGGGTTGATATTAGCCCACTGAAGATTAAGTACAACCGTTTTGGTGCTCTCCTGCAATAGGGGTAATATTAATTCATTCCTTGAAAAACCACGTTCATTTTGAGAATTAAGAGCTTCTAACGATTTTCTATTGATCAATTTTCTGTTCAGACTGAAGCTTAGTAGAAAGTATATCTTTATATGATAATCAATATTGCATATCGTTCATGATGAACATAATTTAAACTTGAAATAATACTTTATTGTTACATCTCATTGTCATGAGGCTTCAGTGTCAACAGAAAGTTAATTAATATCAATACAGCCACAAACTCAAAAATGTCAAAATTAACATGTTTTTTTTGAGGAATAATTCTACCTAAAAAGTCAAACATACACCTTACCAATAGATTTACAGACTTGTTCCAAAAATAATTCAAGGTTTTTGTTATCAAAATAGATATTTACATTTTTGACATATACCTATTTTGGGATAAAGAAAATTTTTTATGATACTTTGTAAGAGTAACGTGTAACAGTTGAGAGTAACAAAAACAGAATAATAGATATTCTGAAAATTTATGCTGATACAATGAACAATACTATCGGGAACATGAATTCCACGAATAGATGAAAAACGCAATATGAAAAACAAAACAGAATTTTCTAGAGAAGAAATATTACAATGCTGTTTGTTTAAGCAATCGAATAAAATCTTTGGAAAAGGCACATCACAGTAAGAAATTATCACATTCTTTCAGAGGAACAGTCATCTTTTCCTATCTTCGTTAATCTCCTTTTCATTCTATCGCCTTGTCTATCAGGAGCTGTTCGAAGCCAGATTTTTACTACTGAGGCAATTTCTGCCTCAGTTGCATTTCTCGTCAGGGGATTTTGTCGAAGACAAAGTGAAAAAGAAATAAACATATCAAGTTCAAGGCATGACTTATGAATAAAATACAAGATAGATAGACAAGTACATTCAAAGACTCAAACATCATGAAAATATGTTCACCAGAATGTGAACATTAATTGAAAATTAAAATTCAATATTTGTATACTGGAGTTAGTTGTCTAATAATTGTCCACATTATATTTTTTTGCCATTGTATGTCAAGCCAAAATAATATTGTTTCGATCCAACAATGTCATAGTTTAATTTGGTGGGTGTTTTTAAAAGTGTACGAGCATCTTGCTGGCGAACCAAGATAAAAGTTCAGAGAGTGCCTTATGAGTAATATTGATTTCAAGAGACCATTTGACCTAAAAATCACTTGAAGTTATCACATTGTCAAGAACTGAAGAATTTGTATCACTAACTGAAGAATCTGTATCACTATCCGAACCTCAGATAAATACTCATGAATTGTAGGTTCCGTTTCGGTAACAGAAGTTGATGGAATAGGCTCATTTACATACGAACGCATTTCTGGCCTAAGAGGTATTATCAGAAATAGAACTTGTGCATTGACTCGACTTTGCATCATCACTTCCAGTGAGGGAAACATATTTTTGCTTATTATTTTATACTTATGACTTCTCGAAGAATTTTTGAACATGATTGCAAATTGCAACTCGCAAAAAGAGTTCTAAGAACTTTAAAGTAGTTTAGAGTGAGATAATTTATAACCTCAAACTTTTGTTATGCAAACGAGGAATAAGATATGGATATTATTAACACTTACCCCACTTCAGGTGAATCAGACATTTTTTTCTTCTAAAGATTATTTTCTGACAACTTAACAAGCACTTTAAATTGCTGGTTAACTTCCCAGGCAACACAGGGAGGTTTTAAAGATATCCCTGCGATATCTTCTCAGAACATTGAGAGTTCTTTTTCTACTTCTCTAAGAAGTCACAGGGAGTGCTATATTTCCTCCAAATGTCCGCCACAGCGATATTCCCGAAGAGATCCTGAAGATATCGCATGCGGAAATTCTCAAACTTCCCACAATAGGAGGCCTATGGGAAATTCGCTCACACAGTCTCATGGCGAAGAGTTTAAGAAATTTCCAAATACTTCCAATCGCGAGATTTCTGGGAGTGCGACATGCGATATTTTCAGGAAGTGCCCCTAGTGAAAATATACGGAAGAACAGATATATTGACGTGTAAATTATGTTTCTGGAAAGTTTCCTTTTGATAATTGTAAAGATTTTGTGCTGACTTGCTATGTGAAAATAGCAGAAGTAGCACACAGCACTTTGTCGACACAGATCATCAATCTTTACGAATGGCCCCAGGGAATAACCCTTTGAATAATGAACATGATGTTCATTATTCAGAGGGGAAACCGAGGCAAAGATTTACAGATCTACTTTACCAGAGATCCGCTAGATGGCGATACCAAAATGTCAACTCGGAGAACAACACAAAAGCTCGAAAATGAACTCCAAAAGAAAGCAAATTACGTTAGAATAACAGGCTCGTCGAAAAACCACTAGCTTGGAAGTGTTCGAATTTCTATCGCCAGAGGGCGTATCGCTCAGCAGTAGTTGCGAATTGGTTTCTAGGAAGCCCCTCCGAAGTTATTTATTTCGTTCTCAAGAATCAAACACATATTTTGCCTATGTATAAATAGTGGACAAGTGAATGAAATTATCTGCAATTTCTCTTTGTTCAAACTACGCACGAGGGATATCCTAAAAAAATCTGCCTCATGTTCGGGATAACTTCAGGAACGTTAAGACAATTTTTCATTGTTGTTACACTCGGGATGATCTTGGAGCTCGCATTGCGAATTTCCTATTCTAGTTATGTCCGTGAAAACTTTAGGAACTCGCATTGTGAATTTCTTATTCTGGTAACGTCTGGGAAGACTTAAGGAACTCACATTGCGAATTTCCTATTCTTGCTACATCTGAGATGACTTCAGGAACTCGCATTGCGAATTTCCCTTTCTTGTTATGTCTGTGATGAGTTTAGGAATTCGCATTGCGAATTTCCTTTTCTGGTTACATCTGAGATGACTTCAGGATCTCGCATTGAGAATATCTAATTCTGGTTACGTATGCGATAACTTTAGGAGCTCGCATTGCGAATTCTCAAATCATGTTGTGTTTGTGATCATTTTAGGAAATCACTTCAGGAGTTCGCGTGAAAGCTGGATTAGGACTTCTCAGATAACTCGCCGGAAAGTTTGTGTTACTTGGGTTATCATAACTATCAAATTCAAAACTTCGTCATTCAGACAGGCAAAGACACGATCGCGGCTTCAGGTTTACAGTTGACGTGATGGTCATGGTAGGGAAAAAAGCCCTGCAGATTCAAAAATTAGACGTCGTACTTTGTTTGGGGACAACAGAATTTTTACCACAGCAAAAAAACAAAATGAAAACTTTCATTTCGATGATATTTTATGCGATGAATTCAAAGCAATAAACAAATCCATATTCACAGATTACTCTCTCTGTTATCTGTGTCCATATTTCGGCTTGATTGGAGATGCTGCACTGCCAACATCGGGCCGGCATGTTCGTATTGCCGACTTGGCCAACTTCGGGCCGGAAAACTGACGATGATTTCATTGCCCGGTACCGTTTTTATAGTATCAGGCCATTAGTGGCTGGATTGTATGTGCCCGATTGGCGGATGCCGTGCATCGGGCTGGCATTTTACCGATTTTGCTTTGCCGAGGCCAGCATGTTGCCGACTTGACCTTCATTGGGCAGGACGCCGGCCAGAGATTCATTGTTTGCTGGGGTAGGTTTACGGTATTCACCAACTGCGTCGACGGTTCATAAGTCAGGAGCGGTAACTGACCTCATGAAAGGCTCTAATGACTGCGTCTGAAAACATCCACTGGTGAAACAGAGTTGCACTTTTACCAGTAGGTTAATGATTCATTTTAGAGCAAACAGTAACGCAGGCCGGTGAATTACGGCTTCGTGGATTTCGGCAACACAGATACATTTAAGTTACATAAAAACCTCTTTAACATCTTAAGGTCAGTCACCCGCCTGCGTTCGGCATGCTGTAAATGATACCAATAGCAGCGATAAATAATAGAATTCGTGAAATATCGACGTCAATAGGAATAAATGGGGTGTCATTCTGTAAGCTTCAGTGATTATATGCGGGAATTAATTTTTTGGGATGTACCTAAATCTTTTATGGGAATGCGCAATGCTATCCATTTGTCCTTTCTTCACTTCATTTCAGTCTTAATTTTCCTGGGAAATTCTCAGTACAAACAAGTGGCAATATTGTGCATTTTTACTATTTTCCAACTACTTGCAACCAAAAAATTTTTTGAAAAAAACGAACTCTGGCCTCCAAGAGTCACCCCGTTATGGAGGAACTGTATGCTCTTCAATAAATTTGAATTTCCTCTTTGTCTCCCTGCCTTTGTAAATGTAAACGGGTTTTTATGCTGAGATGATTACATTTTTCTTCCTCTTAGAGAAATATGGGTGGGGGGGAAATACACAATTCTCAATATGGCTTTATTTTGCCACTCATTATTCCTCAATGTAACGATTCCGTTTTCTTTTCGCAACAATTCAAAACTGACCATCTAGAAAGATGAAGATAGAGACATAGAGAGAGAGAGACGTTAAGAGGTCCTCATAGACCTGCCAGATTTCAGGAAGATAATGTCGATTACCAAAATCATTTAGAAAAAAATTGCTAAAGATTATGATTAACGATATAACGTATTCTAACCATTTCATTCAAATGATTGATGTTGTACTGAACTCAAATACCGTAACCTCCTGTGAACTAAAAAAAATATTTCTTCTGAACTCTAATAAAGGAAAAAGATTCGTTCGAGGTTGGTGATCGATTTTCCCTATATACATAACATTTATGATATCCACAATTGTTCTTGGCATTTCAAAGAAGACTCCCCATACAGCACATGTACTTTCAATGGACATACAATGGATATCCATTATGGACGTTTGAAACATCCATTGGACGTCCAGAATTGGTACATTATACATCCAATGGACGCCCATCTGACGTCCAGGACACTACTATGGACGTACAATCAATGTCCAGAAAACGTCCAATGGATGTACAATGTTGGTACGTTGGACGTCCATTGTACGTACAATGGACATACGATGGATGATCAATGGACGTTGTTTATGGATATTAAAAACATCCATTGGACGTCCAGAATTGGTACATTATACATCCAATGGACGTTCATTGGACGTTCAGGACACAACTAATGGACGTACAATATCCAAAAAACATCCAATGGATGCACAATGTTGATAGGTTGGACGTCCATTGTATGTCATATGTACATACAATGGACGTTGTTTATGGATATTAAAAACATCCACTGGACGTCCAGAATTGGCGTATTATAACCAGTCCAAAAGACGTGGAATAGATTCATATTGTGTGTAATTTGCCATTCAATGTAAGTCCATATATTCAGTACAGACCTCCAGAACATGTCCAATATAATTCACACGAGCTATCCTTCATATATTTGGCAATACTTTGGACACTATGACTTTAATTACACCGTTGTTCAGTTCGGGCCATATCAGAGCTGTGCCGAGCACTGATGGAAAGTGCCCCGAGCACAGAGCACTAAGCCATTTCGGAAAGTGCTCCGGAATCTCGAGCACTCAGCACTCATTTTGAGTACAATGCTCTTGACTACCAAGCACTTTCAGAGAGTAATTCGTTTACACGAGCACCGAGCACTAAGCACTCTTTAAGATGAAACTTCGACTTTAGCACTTTTTCACCGAATCGTCGTAATTTTGGCATTTTCGGCCGCAAATGGGCGCATACGACCATGTATAAAAAGAACATATGAAACTTCAGACGCCATTATCTCCGGAACCATTCTACTGATTTTGTCCATTTACGAAGTCTCTTATGCTTCATTCGGGTTTCGAGTTGAGAACGGTCCTAGTACGATCTCAAGACAGCTCAAATCAGATTTACCACTGCAAATCGGATTCTCGAAGTCCGAAAACCATCCTAAGACTGACCAAAACTTGAAATCCGAAGAGAGCTTTTCTCCTTTGAGGTTTATCGTGTTAACGACTGGACTGGAATCGATTATGACTAAGGATTATTCATTAGTGAGTCCAACATTGACGTTGGGAACCATTCTCGGTTTAAAATTTCAAACTTACAGTCCGACATTCGATAACTTCCCAATATAGTTTTCGCCATAATAATATGTTGTCGAAAAAATGGAAACATAAAGACATTCCTCAAAAAGTACATGGCCTAAGCCGTTTGCTCCAGATGTCCATAATTTTCGAATTTTGAGTTGAAATATTCTCAAACGACTAGGTTGGACCCACTGATTACGAATCCGGGTTCAGGAGTCGATTTTGTTCGGCTGGCTGTCCAACCGAGGACCCGATATTCTTCGAACGGAGCAAACTAGCGACTTGAAACTTTCAGGATAGGTCGCGCATCCGAATGCCGCGGTTATATTCGTTAATGAGGACAAGCGGCCCAACGGTTTCAGCGTTATAACCATCTGAAATTTTGAGGTTATTTACCTGATATTGAAACTGGGCAGTTAGTTGAAGCACAATGACATGCAACTTCTTGCGAAATTTTGTAGAGATCTTACTGTCAGTGAGCTTTGAAAAAAAATTTTTCAAAGTTTCTTCAGAAAATTTTTATTATCGGAAACAGTTCACCATAGCTCATACCTTGAACTCCGTATTTCATAGCAGTGTACCAAATTTCAGTTCGATATAGTCATAATATCGAGGTTATTTCCTCGGTATCATTGTTTCTTCGAGAATAACTCAAAAAATACAAACTCAATCATTGTGAAACTTGGTAACTAGTTCGGAAATGCTGATCTTCAGCTTTGTGCGAGATTTCGTGATGATCGTGAAATTGGAAAAATCTGAAAAAAAAAATAATTTCATTCAATTTTTTATTTGTTTAATTCTGTATGAACCTTCAAGCTGTCATTTTTCAATCAAGTACTAGATTTCAGTTCGATCTCATCTGTATTTCTTAATATATGGGATAATAAAATTTTGAATGGGTATATCTGCAGAATTATTGGGTGTAATGTCACAAATTCGACCTCTGTAATTGAGGTTCAAACCTGCTCTACAATAATCGAGTTTCTAAGTTGTTTCTTTCGGGAGTTATTGTGTTGACTATCGGCCGTTAGGCTTGCTGACAAAAGCTAATGGGCAAATTTGTGCGACTCCGTGATAATCGTTCAATTAGATTGAAATAAAATTCAAACTTCATATTTGGTGATCTGGTAATCATGTTCCTCACGATATTTCGCACGAAATTCCAAGTTGTCATCTTTCATTGAAGTACTGGATTCAATTCGACCTGCTTTTGATTTTTTTGTAAAACAAGGAATATGTAATTTTGAATGGGTATATATTACAAAGGCAGAATTCGTGAATGGGTAAAATCCGCCCACTGATTCCGTGGATATATCCATTAAAAATTTTATTTTCCCAATATACCCAAAAAAAACGCAGGAAAGGCTGAATTGAAATCCAGTACTTGATTATAAAATGACAGCTTAAAGGTTCGTAGAGAATTTCGTAAGGATATGATTAGAAGGTCGACAAATCTTTCCACCAGGAAGAAAAGGTGCGTTTTGCTTGCTTAGTAGTTGTGCGGTTGATGGTGTGAGATTCGTTATTTTTCGATCCACTGATGAAGAGTGTTTTCATTATTTCACATTCTTTCTGTTTGTTAACTTAGGTACATTGGAATTCAAATTATATTTTTGTATTTCTGGAGCAAATGCCTCATCTCTCATTTGTAATCTAAGTGAATAAATAAACAAATGAATTTGATCATGATCTCTCCGTGTATCCAGTTTATCTGTCATTTGGATGATAAGCCATAAATGCTTCGATATAAATGTCAAAAAATATCAAACTTGAACCCATATAGATCACCATAGCTGATACAAATATGTATGACTGTATACAAAGGCAAAAATATTCGCACCGAATTCTCTTAAATAACCGAGTTCGATTACAGTTATTCCCAAAAGACAATAATTATTGCCTCTATAGTGGATGTTTCATACCTTACAAGCCATCCTTTTACCTCATATTCTACAATCGTAAATCATAATTAATGAGTTGATATGCTTCCTCCATTATTTATTGAAGTATTGCACTGCAGAATCTATAATTCTTTGTTATGCTCAACAAAACCGCGGAAGTGAAATGATTTGCGGTAGCCGTTCATTATAAAGAAAAAATAGACCAAGGCGGATGTAAAGATGAATTTATATTGTGATATCCACGAAGCTAGAAGTGTTTCATGTTTTCGTGATTTTCATGTTTTCAGAAAAAGTTGACCAAAGAAAAAAACACTGAGAGTTGATATTGCGCAGGAATTAAAGAGAAATGAGTAGTTAATTTTTCGATCACATAGGTTATGTCTAAGGGCCCAGCTCTAAGATCCGAATTGTTTTATTTCATGCAGGCCGAATTGATTTTCGTGATTTTCGTATTTTCCGAAGAGGCGGCCAGAAATGAATTCGAGTCTGTTCTATTCAGGAAAAAAAGAGCTATACACAATAAATTTTCCGTACACATTCGAAAACCTCTAAGGGTCCAGCTCCAAGTGCCGAATTGTAGGTTCTCATGCCGGCCGAACTGATTTCCGTGATTTTTATGTTTTCGGAAAAGGCGATCAAGAAAAAATCCTGATCGATTTTATGCGGGAATGAAAGAGATATAAATACTTGATTTTTCGTTCACACTCTAAGGGTCCCGCTCAAAGAACCGAATTAATTATATGATACTATGCCGGCCAAATAGTTTTTCGTGATTTTCGTGTTTTCAGAATAGGCTTCCAAGAAAAAACCTAGTTGATATTATGAAGAAATGAAAAAGCTATAAACTGATATTTTCGGTCACGAAGGTTACCTGAGGGCATAGTTCCAAGATCTGAGTTGTATAATCTCATTCCGACCGAATAGATTTTCGAAATTTTCTTATTTTCCAAATAGGCGTCGATAAATTAATTTGAATCTGTTTTGTAGAGAAAAAGGAGTATACAAAGCTTCTGCGCGCATGTTCTAGGGTAACAGCGTGCTATGGCTTCTTCCAAATATCTGTTAATTTCGAATTTTGAGTCGAAAATGGTCTCACACGACTAGTTTAGACTCACTGATAACGAATCCACTATCGTGTTTTTTTTCAGGATAACTCAAAAATGATGATCATGATGAAATTTGGCAGCTACTTCGAAAATGCTGATTGACAACTTTTTGCAAAATTTCGTGGTGATCGTATTATTAGAACATTCCGGAAATAATTTCAAAATCTCTTGTTCCAAATATCCAATATTCTGTCATCATCATGTTGTCCTCATGAAAATCTGTATAAACCTTCGAGCTGTCATTTTTCGATAAAGTATTAGATTTCAATTCGATCTGATCTTTATTTTTTGAAATATTGGGAAAATAAAATTTTGAACGGGTATATCTACGTACGGAATCATTGGGCGGATTCTACAAATTTAAAAGGGACGACTTGGAAAATTGATATTTGTCGAGTAGGTTTGGGACTCAATTACGAAGATCGAATTCGTGAATGGGTAAAATACGCCCAATGATTTCGGTATAGACCCATTCAAAATTTTATTTCCCCAACATTTCCATCAATTCAGATAAGGTCGAATTGAAATCCAGTACTTTATCGAAAAACCTAGAAAAGCACTGCCGTAAAGGCAGTAGCTTTTGCGGGCATGTTCAAATTCGTTGCCAAAAAAGCGGTCATTTCCAATCAACATTCGCGCAAAAGCTGCTGCCTTCCCGGCAGTGCTCTCCTTGGTTTTTTTTTTGTAGACATTGGTAAACCTCTAAGGGAATGGCTGCCGGTCGGAAAGATTTTCGTAACTTTCATGTTTTTAGGATAGGCGCCCAAGACAAAAACTAAGTTCATATCAGGCAGTAATGAAAGAGCCCAGCTCCAAGATCTGAATTGTATGATCTCAAGCCGGCCAAATAGATTCTCTTGATCTACATATTTCATATATCAAATTGAGTTCATCGAGTTGGGGATTAAAAGAGTTATAAATCATACAATTTATGTGTACATTTGTTACCTCAAAGAGCCCACCTCCAATGGCCGAATTCTATGATCACATTCCGCCTGAACAGATTTTCGTGATTTTGATGGGGCGAATCTAATTTCAATACTTTTGCCTGTCCAGAAATAAAAAATTACAGAAGTGTATTCGACCGTAGTGGAATGAGAACCTAACGTAACCTAAACTAACAGTAATGGGGTTCAAAATATAACGAGCTCATCAACGCGAAGCAGAAAAAAAGAAGAAAAGCACTAGCGAGATTAGGTCATTAAATACAATGCGCGTTAAAATTATGGAACAAATTAATTTTCTCAGAAGAAAAATATTTGGCAACACAATCCTGAAACAGGTCAATTTTTATGCGTTTTTGATGGATTTTTGTTGCAATCTCTAAATTTGTTGAATAGGGAAAGTGGTCATGTGGTACTTTTTCGGCAAGGTCTTTGTATCTTCTTTACAGGCGTGCAGAAATTTTAAAGAAAAAATTAGTTACTTCAAAGAGATACCAGTATGTGCACTTTGTTACGGCTCATTTACTTACGATGGTACCATTACCATTACAGTTTTGTTCATGCACAACTTTCAACCCCAACGAACCCTTTAATAGAGAAAAAAAATGGAGTGACATTGGAAATTTATTTCGGCATTGGAGCACCTAGAGAATTATTGTGCATTATAAGGGAAGTTAAACTAAATGTTCAAAATGACCATAATCGTTCTGGATGCAATTATTAAAGCGCTTGACACATTCTTCCTTTACCTTCTGGAGAGTTTCTGGGGTAATTCTACCTATCTCGAACCCTATTCGGTTTCTCAAGTCTTCCAAATTTTCGGGCCTAATAATGTACACTTTCGATTTTGATTTCGAACGGTGTCAGATCCGGAGACCTGGCTGGCCACTCTATGGGACCGCGTCTTCAAATCCATCTCTCAGGAAACGCATTGTCAATTAACTCGCGCACAGGACGCGCATAGTGCGCAGGTGCTCCATCCTCTTGAAATCATATTTTGCAATTTGTCATGTTTGGGTCATTTTCATTCGGAAAAATATTGAGAAGAATATTGCAAGAGCAGATAAAAGCTCATTCTGGAGAAATTCTAAATACCTTGCACCGTTGAGGCTTCATCGAAAAAAAGGCCCGATTATTCTGCCGTCAATGATCTCAGCCCATAGATTTACTTTCTGTGGGTGTTGCGTATGTGCTTCCACCATCCAATGCGGATTTTCTCGGCTCCAAAACCTGCAATTCTGTCCGTTTACTGTTCCGTTCAGAGAAAACGTGGCTTCATCCGGAAAAATAATTTTTCCGATGAATTGTGGATTCTGGATCAACGCATCTTGCATAATTTAATAAAACTGATTCCGTCGATGATGATCATCTTCGTTTAATTCCTGATGTAGATGAATTTTTTACGGGTGATATTTTTCTAGCTTCAAAATGCGGAAAGCAGTCTTCTGCGAAATGTTATTATGTTCCGCTGTCGCGAAGTACTGTGAGGATTTTCTTCAATTTCCACCAGAACTTTCAGTTTTGTTTCTTCAGAGGTTCTGGGTCGTCCGGCATTTGGAATATGTCTAACATGTCTGTACTCCTTGAATTTGCTTTCAATTTTACTGACCGTTGACCTTGTGATTGTGTCTTTCTAGCTGGAAATTTGGCGTTGAAAATATGACAAACCTCCTGTTGACTACGGACTCTATCGCCCCACCCGATCATCTTCAATTATCTCTTTTTCATTTAACTGAGGCATTTGTCTTCCGATTTTTCAAACAACGAACTCGAATTGGAGCAATTATTGAATGCAACTTGAAATCAAATTTTCTAAAAGTAAGACATTCATCGTATGATATGATACCGGGTGCATTTGAACGCCACATGTTATGACGTTTTTTTTTCAGACATGAGCACGAAAAACAATTTCATTACTTCGAATTTAAAATCTCTTCATGGTTGTACCTGGTAACACATTCATAACATTGATTACATTGCGTTGTCAGAAATCTTTCTTTGAGTTGAAACATTTTATCGAAAAGTTTCAACTTCAGTAGAAACCTACTAATAACATATGTACTTAAGATCATAACTGAAGCGCAGTGTTTCAAACATTGTAATTTTTCACGTGAGGCGGTTGAAAGGTGTTGAAAGTTATGCATGAACAAAACTGTAATGGTCGACTTCCATTCGGTGACAAATTTCATCAGGTACCATCGTCTCAAAGTAAATGAGCCATGACAAAGTGAACATACTGAAAATCTCTTTGAAGTAACTAATTTCTCAAAAAAAAATTTCTTTCTTGAAAATTCCTGCACGCCTGTAAAAAAGATAAAAAGACCTTGGCAAAAAAAAGACACATGACCTACTTTCCCTATTCAAAAAATTTAGAGGGTTGATGGGGATGGCACAAGGTGCAGCGAATATCCTTCGAAAATGCATATGAATTTAGTAAAAGTGAAACAAAAAGTCAAAAACTGACCTGTTTCAGGATTTTTTTGCCAAATATTTTTCTTCTGGAAAATCAATTTGTTCCATAATTTTGACGCGCACTCTATAGGTAGGAAATAAATGAACGCCTTATTATTGCTGGATCAATTTATTAAGGACTGCAAAATCCTGTCCGCTCGACTAGTTTCAATGACTTATATCATCATTATCAAAAGGTTAGAACTAAACTACTGCAACGAGAGAAGTCAAAATTGAATGAATAGAAAGATATCAATAAAAACACCTCAGCTCTCGCTGCAGCAGTCTAAAACAGTTCTCCAGTGAGGCCGAATTGACCAAGACACATCCTTCAGACATATTATAAAAGTAAAAGATATAAAATAAACAAAACGAACCCTGAACCTTCAAATAATATCGGTAGGAACAACAATACGCATGCGAACACATTCTGTCACAGAATTCAAAAAATATTTTACGGTCAAGGTCAAGCAAATCACTCACCTAAGTAGCGGTACGGCAAACTAAACACGAGGGGAATAAAAAAACATTACAAGTTCGTCATAAACAAACCTAAATTGTTTGAAATATTAACAGAATTATAGCAAAAAGTATAGAAGAAACCTAGAAAAGCACTGACGCGGAGTCAATAGCTTTTACACGCTTGTTGAATTTAACGAACTCGGCTGCCATAATTAAT
Source organism: Myrrha octodecimguttata (assembly GCA_958510865.1). NCBI lineage: Eukaryota > Metazoa > Arthropoda > Insecta > Coleoptera > Coccinellidae > Myrrha > Myrrha octodecimguttata. The sequence continues at coordinate 20,200,258 of OY294059.1, forward strand.
CTCTCTACGTCTAGCCTAACCGCTGATCGTAAACACAATAAGTACCGAGAGAATCTGCTAGAGAAACATATGTACCGTTATATTTGTTAAATATTTGTTTGGGAGTGGACATGAAGAATTCATTTTCATTATTCATACCTCCAATGAATATAAATGGATGACAGATTGATTAATCGTTTAAGACCAATTTCGGTTTAAAATTCGGTAATCACAGACATTGTGATAGAATGATATCACGCTGTTGCCCAGAACCATATGATTAGAAGGTATGAGATATTTATAAATAAATTTTGACTTGTTCCAATGAAATGATCGAGAAATTTTGCAAGAATTTGCTCATCAAGTTCCTAGTTTTGTCATGATCGGATCAATATTTTTTGGGTTATTTCGGGAATATCAATTAATCTCAGGAAATCAGCATGAAATCAGACATATTTTTTTCCATTATCACCCAAGACGATTACCCGATCGAGCTGAAATTTGAAACACTGTTGTTGAGTAGTGACGATTTTGATACACTGCTCATGCGCTATGGAGAAATACCGAAAAAACTTTCGAAGAATCACCTGATGAAGCATAGAGTGTGAATAGGCTACTGTAATACGTCTATCGACGTTCTATTGACGCCGCTGTCCTGCATATTGTCATTGTGGGATCCAGTAAATGCTTCGAATATTCACAAGTAGATGTCATGAAAAGTTGATGCGAACAAATAATCTGAACTTATCAGAAAAATTCAAAGAATACATACCTGATTGAACTGAAACAGAGTCTTTGAGTTTTTGGTGTCGATTAAAATAAAATTGAAACGTAACGGGAGATAGGCATTCTTAAATATATGAATTTCTAGAATGAATTACCCTGATTTTTCTATTGATTTGTTCCTCAGAAAAATCAGGAAATCTGATAAGACTGAAATAAACTACTCGGTTATGAAGTGGCGATTTGGAGATTTCAGTGAAATTCAAAAGAAATATGAAAATTTAGAGAAAAAGTTTTTTTCATATTTTCTATGGATAATTATAATATAATATTACTACTTTACATCTCCCAACCAGGTTTCATTTCGATCAGATGAATATTTTTCTAGTTACTGGAAAATCAAAATTTCAAATCGCTGCAACACGAAAACCATTCGGCAAAATTGGCCCATCAACGAACTCAACTGAGATTTTCAGGATCAAAACCTAACCTTAGAATTTCGAGACTCTAGGCCCTTTCTTTCGAAAATAACAGCACACACGGACAGCCGGACGGACCGAATAAAATTTGACCAAGGGTTCTTCATCAGTGAGTCCAACCTAGTAGTTTGAAACCAATTTCAGCTCAAAATTCGAAAATTACAGACATTGTGTTCCCCAGAACAAGCTCGTAAAAAGACAGAAGATGAAAGTCACTCTGGCGGCTCACGGGATGTTGTGCCTTTCAATGCTGATGTCTCGGATATTATATCAAATACAGGTGGGAAGATGTTTGTTGACAAAGCGTTGACTGTATTCACTGAATAATCATTGATGTGGCAATATCTCTTCCAGCACAGATTGTCTTAGACTAAATTTGAAAGGATGTGAGATTCGGACATCAGAACTTGAGTCAAAGTTATGTTTGAAGAATCTCAAGTGTCTACCAAATACAGATTTACCACATCGCTCATTTTCTGACTGCGAAGGTGTTCGGAGATACGCTGTTGAAGAGTGCATCCTGTTCTACCAATGTACACTATTTTACACTCTGGTTCTCCATAGTTCAAATTGTATACATCACTGTGTTGTAATGCGGGTATCTTATCTTTATTGCATACAAGCATGATATGTAATGTATTGGAAGACTTATAAGCTCCCATAATGTTCACGAAATAAACTGCCAACCTTGGTAGAAATGGGGTCTTCTCTCGTTGCAATTGTCTAGTTCTCAGCTCTTGATAATGATGATATTATACAGGGTGAGTCAGGAGGAACTGTACACATTCCTACCACGTAAAGAGACTACTCGGGTGATTGTCAAATGACCATTTATAGGTGCCTTCATCTCTTTATACATTTTATACAGGCTGATTTTCGGTTTTTACCGAAAACTTCAATCACACCAAGAATGTCAACGTCACCAAGAAATGTGTCACATTTCATGGTGACATTGCCGAAGAGAAAATTTTTGAAGTTATTTATATTGCGTCATCTCATGTTACATACTACTGATTTCCCTAATTTTCTTCGATTTCTCGAACAACAAAGGAGCCTTGATAAAGGCACGAATGGAGCCTAAACGTAGGTGAATATTTGTTCGTGAAGACTCAAAATCTTTAAAAATTGTCCTCTTGCCCGATAGACGCTTATTCAATAACAATTATTTCAGATTATTTTCAGAATTAATTCCTCTAGCTTCCACAAATTTCTGTTGTCTTATATTTAAAAGTGTAACTATATTCCCTATTGTACCTGGATCGTTCCTTATAATATTGGAACCAGTTAATTATGTTTTCCAACAATTCATCGCGTTTGTTTGGAGGTTCTATAAACACCAGTTCTCTCAGTCATCCCCAAACAAAACGATCAATAGGATTTAAATCAGGGGACCTTGGTGGCCAAGGAATAGGACCTCCTCTCTCAATCCATCTGGAACCGTATGTTTCATTCCGATGTTGGCGGACAGCAATCAAAAAAGGTGCTCCATCATGCTTAGAGCTGAGGTACCGAATATCAACATTAGCTAATAGGTTGGGGAGAATATTTTGTGAAAAGTCAAAATAAACTTCTGCACTAAGCGAGCCATCAAGAAAATGTGAACCTATTCGCTGGTTATTGACTACCCCAATCCACGTATTTTTCGAATATCTTAATTGAGAGCGTCCAAATATGAGTGTTCCTCAAATTGACTACACCATCTCTTGTAAGTTGCACTTTATCGGTAAATGAAGTTTTATGGAGAACGAATTATATTGGGAAATTTTCATGAGCTGGTCCTGGAAACGGCAGGGAATTAAGAAAATGCTGTATAATGTGTGAAGGTAATACTTACTCTTGCTCCTCATGCTGAATTAGATGAGTAAATTGTTATTTAAAGGTAAGCGAGAAAAATTTCTGAAATTCTTTATTTAATTGAAAATCGTACAATAATGTTAGGAAAAATCTTTTCGGCAGTTTTCCCCCATGATAATTATGGTTTCAATATTCCTCATCAAACATATAAAACAACATACAAAACAATTTTCAAAGCCGGACCTGGATTTTCCGAATCATGAACAAGTTGGTACCTGAAGGTCATTCGAGACAATATTCCCTGAAAATTTCCATCGATTCGGAATAACTTTCAGAAGTTATGACGGATTGAAGAGAGGAAGGCACTTTAAAATGTTCATTTGATAATCACCAGAGTAGTCTCTATACATGGTAGGAATATGAACAGTTTTTCGAGATTCACCCTCTTTAAGTCATCGAAACTAGTCGAGCGGGAAGTTTTTTGCAATCCTTAATGAATAGACCCACCAATAAGGCTATCATTCATTCCCTGCTGGTAAAGTCGCCAGATATTAACTCAATAAGTTGAATATACATGACTGAAACTTGAAATCCCTTTTTCAGTAAGAATAATTTTCAGGCCAGCTTGCATAATCGTATTGCGCAAAACATACATTCCTGTTTTTAAATTGCGATATAAACTGTGATGTACTTCCTGTTGCATAAAACTAGCCCAGATACGAGAAAATAGTAGTATTCAGACAATGATGGGCTCATCTAACCACTTTGCTTGGGGAAATGAGATTTTGAACGGGTATATTTGCGGAATTTTTGGGTGGATTATACCAATTCTCGAATTCTGCCTTCATCATCAAGCTTGAAGCCTATTCTACAATTATGGAGAGGATTTTTCCGAATTCTGTTCCTGATTAGCGGTAAGGCCATTCGTAAACACTATATCTTCTAAAACAATGACAAGGGAGATATAGGTTTTCGATTTGATTATCATGGTCGCCCAATGATTCCGTAGATGAAGGTAACCTTTTAAAATTTTATTGTCCAATATTTCCAAAAACACAGAACGGATCGCAATGAAATATAATTCTCAATCGAAACATGGATGCGTGTGGTTCATGATGAAAAAATGTTTCCATCAGGAAATAAAGCTGCGTTTAGAAGGGTGAATACGAGAACAGGCTACGGCTTCGGCTACAAATTTGAATAAGAGCGCAAAAGCTCCTGACCTTACGTGAGTGCTCTTCTAGATTTTTATTATTTTCCCCCCAAGATTCCAGAATGCACAAGCAACTTCGTTCGACATGTATTAATTAGTGCTTTTCCGCCTGAATGAACAGATGTGACAAGATGTCCTCACTTGCTTCGGAAATCGTCCCAATCTGCGTTCATGATGCCTTGTGCAACAACGTTATACTTTTTACACTTGAAATTCCAACATCTATTTTCGTAATATACGGACCACAAGACCATTACCTTATTATCTTTTTTTTCAGCATGCAGAAATAGAAGAAGTCGGTGAACGAATTCCTCCTCTGTTTCTTCCATTCACGTATTCAGAATGTCTATTGGAAGTATACCGAGAGCATTGAGCGTAGAATTCTTGGATAGAGGTCAAAATAGTCAGTCAATGTCCTTTTGTGACAGACTGGGATTTATACTCAATAACATCACATTAGAACCACTTGTGTTCGTATATGCCACTTCTTCAATTTTGGTACAACTCACAACTTATAACCTCAACTTGGAAAAAGCATGTCGTGTACAACTTCAATATAATGCTTCAGTTTGCGATGCCATGAGTGCAAGAAATAAGTCAGGATACGAACATGGTCAAGAAATAGAAATTCAGAGGCTCGTATCCAACATGGCATTCTTCAAATCCATATGTGCAGGCATATTTCCAACAATTCTCATATTGTTTTTAGGATCATGGAGCGATAGACATGGCAGGAGAAAACCAGTTATACTCATGCCGCTCATAGGAGAATGCATAACGTGTATATGCCTTTATATATGCTCTCACTACTTTTACGAGTTGTCTTTAATCTTTAATGCCCTTAGTGAAACTCTACCTCATACTCTGACAGGAGCATGGTTTTGTGTGTTCGTTGGAATTTACAGCTATATAAGTGGAATGAGTTCTCAAGAAAATAAGACCGTCAGAATTGGAGCTATTTCTGCATGTTTGAACGTTGGACTCACAGCTGGAATTTTCCTGAGTGGCTATTTGATAAAATTTATTGGTGAGGATATTTTTTTTTTCATTTTTTTTGGTTCTTTCTAGCGTCATGCTTAGAAATGTGAATTGATACATGGAGAAGCCCGAGATTTTGAGAGTATCAAAAAGATACTCAGCGGATTATATCGATTTCGTCTCGCGATATACAAACTTTTCATTGTACTTTCGGTAACATTGAGGAGCTGTGGCCCGCATTTTTGTAGTTGTTCACTTCCCACTTGAAAAATAAAGCAAAGTTCAGTGCACAAATTCTAAAAGAGTGGGTCAAAATGTTCGAAACGATCGAAAATCAGGAACTCTCCGACCGACTTCGCCCATCCGTTTTGAAAGGTATCGAGCAATGGCCGGCTTGGCGGAAATGGTTGCATTTGGATCCAAATTCTTCGTTCGCAGGTAGAACCTAGATGTTTAGGGCAATTCCGACTCAGAATTCTAAAATTAAAAACATTTGGCAAAACTATTTTCATACAAACATACGCGCAAAAGTATGTTAATGATCTTACTACTCTAAAAACAAAAGTGTTGAGCTTGCCGAGAATTGTGAACCGAAAAATGGTTGTAATATGTTTGTTCCAAAACTCAGTTCTCGTTCTGGCTGAACTGAACGAACACAAAAAAAAATGTATTCAACGAATTGAAAATGACTTTTTTTGAACTCGGTTATAACTGAGTATTCGTCGAAATGGCCAATAAATCGAGAAAAATTTGTAATGAATTGATAAATCAGAGAAATCCCTGGCAGCGATGCAGTGGTTTTGTGGCCGATATTATCATAGACAATGTGTTGACATCGTGGGTGCAAGACAGCAATCCCTCAGTGTTGACGGAATTTCGTGGACGTGTGTAGATTGTAGAGGTCATTCGAGTTCATCAATTGATGAGACTGATACCGACTGCGGCAGGACAGGAAAACCCGAGCTGATTCATCTCCGGGCATGCTAGAGGAGATCCATGCGTAACTGAAGCAGATACGCGAACAGTAGACGATGCTCCTCCAGTCAGTATGATATTGCAGCAATAAACTTTCGGAATTCGACATACAAACTCAACGATTATATGAAGAAAACGGATCACTTCTACTCTGAAAGTGGTATATTGAAGGCCGAATTGAATACCTTGCAAAACAGATTCAACGAGTGAGTTGGAACAAGTGTCACGATCCAACAATATCGAACTTCAGGACGCTCCTGAGAAGAATGATGAAAACGTTTTCGAAATGGTGAAGAAAATCGGCAAATAAGTTGGCCATAAGCCATAGCATCGTTCCTCCAAATATTGACTATACCCGCAGAGTGCAGAAAACCCAGGCAAGCAAAAAGTCGATTGAAAATATTGTTATTATTTTCACATCCCGAGATGAAAGAGACAGATTTCTGGCGTCAGCAAAAAACAAGCGCAAGGAAGATAACCCTCCCAAATTGTCATTACAGGGTGTCTCAGATGAATTTTATGTGAACGAACATCTAACATTGACTAATAAAATTTTCTACAAGAAGGTAAGATTTGCCGTCAAGACCAAGGGATATAAATACGTATGAGTAAGAAATTGCTCGATCTTCTACAGGAAAACGGACTCATTTAGGATTGTTGTCATGAAAGACTCGGATTCCGTCGGTAGAGTGTTTCACTAAGAAACTTCAGGAAAATATGGAGTTGTTGTCAGGCGATCACATCATAATTTATGGTGTTTTCAACTTTCCTCATAATGAGTGGGAACCTACTGAATGTGGTAACTTCTTTGTCCCTCTAAATCTAGACAATGTTGATGCCTCTTTAATCGTTCAGTTATCATTTGCAGAATTTTCTCAATATAACAACTTTAAAAATTGTGATAACAGAGCACTAGATCTGGTTTTCAGTAGGAAAATTTGACTCACAAATTTGACGGAATCCGATCTTTAGTGAAACCTGATTCACATCATCCTTCTATTGAGTTTATGTCGAATAATCTCAGATTAAAATATTTGGGTACCTGCAATTCAGGTTTTTACAACTTGAAAAAAGAAAATTATACTAGATTGAGTGAATACCTCCTCACTGCTAATGGTCTAGGATCTTTAATGATTCTTGTGTGAATCAAAACGTTGAGGCTTTTCATAGTGTACTCGAAAATGGCGTCACGTTATTTATTCCTTATGTCATCCTTAAAAATAATCGTTTTTCCTATTACTTTTCAAACAAACGATAATGTTAGTCAAACAGAAAAACAAAATACAAAAAAACTACGAAATATTTGGATTCACCTGTTACTACGAATGATTCATGATTTCAAGGCAATGTGAAACTTTTATTAATCAGATTTCAACAACTATGCTAGAGATGTTCAGGGTGACCTGAAGTCTTTTCCAGAAGGCTTCTGGAGATATGTAAAAACTGTAAGAATGAAACTAACATATCGAATTGAATGTACTACGAAGATGAAGCTGCCGTGAATGGGAAAGGTATATAAGTTATTTATTTGCTAAATTTTTCCGCAGTGTCTTCCAACCCTGCCAATAGCTTCATAATTTCAATGAAGGTAATTTTGACAATTCCAACAATACAATAAGTTCAATTGCTGTTACCCATGGGATGGTCCTGGGTATGATAAAATCACTTGATGCAGGTTTGGGAGCGGGCGCTGATGGCTATCCATCTTATTTTGTTAAGAAATGTAGCTCTAGTCTAAATTATTCACTGTTAATTTCATATTATAATTCGATTAGCCTGGTACTTTTCCAGACTTATGGAAAAAGTCTCTATTGGCACCAATTTATAAGAACTCTGGAGACAAAATTTAGTTAGAAATTACCGCGGCAGTTGTGAATTATCAATGTTTTTTAAGTTGCTAGAGAGGATCGTCCTTGATATATTGTCACACCATTTGAAATCAAACAATTTTGGAAGATTCAAGGTTGATTCTCACTATACGTTCCGTAACTGTCCAGTATCCCTTGCGTCTGATTTAGTTCAAAATTTAGTAGGGAAAAATGTCATGTATACTCCATTCACTTTTATGAACTTTACCGGTTGGCCATGACATTCTGAAACATTTCACCCTGTATATTTTGAAAATTGCAGGTTATAGTCGTTTTCCTGTCAGATAACTACACAACGTTGTCCTCCCTACATAGAGGTCGTAGTAATTACGTATTTTTCGAAATGTGCAGTTACTTTGGGAAAATAATGAATTTGAGACCTGGCGAATGATGAAGAAACTTTTTTCTCTGTTAACACTGGAAATATTTCACGTATATTAACATGGTTGGAAGATTCAGTTATGCTATTTTTTTGTATGGAAATCAAGAATCGAGTGTTAAATTTTACTGAAAAATAATGGATGGAGTAGTCCGATACTTTGTGATAGTTTATTCGAAAGAAAAATGACAGTACCCGAATAAACCTGCAGTAAAACCTCTAAATGAACAGACAAACCTGTGGAATTCCCTACTTTTCGAAATTCTCAAGAAATAAGGCTACAGGAGACATTTAAATGCCTCGTTGCACAACTTGCAATACTCCAGTATGAAAATGTAGCAGTACTACAAAACCTGTGTCACCTTAAAAGAACTAACTCAATTTACAAAGTTCTTGGAAATCTATGTGAATGATCAATGATACACTAGGTTTCCACACACAGAATTATTTTGGCATTGCCGATATTTCACGAGTGCCAACCTTTGTCAGTTTTAAGTAAAAAAACTTGATAGACCTACATCATGGCCAATCCGTATAGTTTATAAAAGTGAATGGAGTATAGACGGACGTAAACGGGAATTTAGTGTGCATACGAATTTCATGAATTTTCTTGCCCTCGCACAGTATAATTGCACCTTGAATGCCAACCGCCAAATGTTAGATCTTATTTTCAGTAAAAGCTCTATTGTCGTGAGCGAATCCCAATTTCCTCTTGTTGCTGTCGATTTACATTATCCAGCCTTGGAGTTTTCTTTGACATCAGTATCGAGACCGAACAACTTCCGTCGAATTCGCCCGGAGAGTTATAGTTTCAGGAAGGCCGATTTTCCTCGTCTCTACGATCTTCTATTGCATAATAGCTGGGATTTTCTGGAGACATACGATGACGCCAACTTGACTTGTGCTAGGTTTTATGAGGAACTCGATGCTATCTTTTCGGTATGTGTCCTTAGATCATCCAGCAGAAAGTGTACCTACCCACCATGGTTCACGCGTCATATCATCAGTGGGCTGAAGACCAAGGATAGTTACCTACGTAAATATAAGTGTTCCGGGGATATTAACATCTTGAATATTTACAAAGATCTCCACAGGAACCTGAAAAAAGATATTTTTCTCGCTCGAACTAACTTCGCGGGAAAAGCTGAGAACGATCTTCCTGCGGATCCATCCAAATTTTGGACTTACTTGAATGTCATCCGTATCACTGTTTCCATTCCGGGTTCTATGAATTTTGGGGATCATAACTTATCGGATCAAAAGCATATCGTGGATTCTTTTGCATCATTTTTCCGTTCTGCCTTTATTGAATCGTCCGATTTTTGTCAAAATGTTTTATCAGGACGTATCGCACATCTTTTTCCTTTTGATGGTGAAACATTATCATTGGATGTTGAAGTAATTGTATCTTGATTCCGAGAAGATCGGCAGCAAGACTACGACTTCTGCTTGGTATATGATTATGTAAACATGGTGACTTTTGTGTGGTGTGTAGATAGCAATTCCGAGTTTCTCAGGGTATTTGTACCGAGTTTTTCCGGTTCCCAGTAAAAATTTGTCAGTTCTTACTTGACTATTTGCTCCAGCAAGATTTGAATTCCATGAAATAACACCATCGGCCAACGTCTTTTCTGACGGGAAGTAGAATATTTCGCACATTTAATGCATCAAGGCCAGTTTTTATGGCATCTCAATCTAATATCATTATTGGCTTCTTGTTTTGATTTTTCTGATGTCATTATCACTATGCGAGCTACAAATCGATAACAATGATTTCTCAGGTCGTTCGATTTTTTCCACAATAGACTCATCATCCCCTTCCTCTTCAGCAATATTCTTCCCTTATAATTCAAGTTGAACCCAGTTTTTACAGTCTTCTTCTTCTAGATCTTGTGATCATGTTCTGTATCGTCCCAATAGATCCAGAATTCGGAATCATTGTAAGGCTCTTCAAATTCCTTCTCAGGTAGAGCTTTGTAACTAGAGAGAGCCATATCGAAACTGTGAAATTAAAATGATAAAGAAAATCTCTGCAAATGCCAATTTGGAAATACTTTTGTCTGAAGGAACAAATAAAAGAGTAAGAAACAATCAACAAAAGAATATTATACCGAAATAAGTTATACTTACTTTCCTGCATCAGAGATGAATTCAAACATTTTCACTACAGACGGGTCAATCTGACCCAGGAATGCATATATCTCGTTTCGGGAAAAAAATCACAATAAAACTTAACGGTCTCTGAAAGAGCACTGCGAATTAGGAGAATACCGTGGAACTCAAATCCCTCCTATTTGAAAGAAATATAGTACCATCGTGAACAAGGATGCTCTGGGTCAAATAGACCCCGTCGATAGAAGTTACGGGTTAAGCCCAATGTATTATATTCATAAACTAAGACTAGAAAGACTGCAGAATAGATTCGTATGATTTCTACATTTCAAAGTCACCAACGTGTATGCAACTCTCGGCATTAACCGAGTTCGTTCTCATTATCATATTAAGTCGCTTGAACATCGAAGAATTAAAAATGATCTTACTTTTGCATGATGAGGGATTACTTCGACTCACATGAGTTGGTTGCAATAACTGCGCTTCATGTTCTTTCAAGAAAAACTCGCAGTAGAGAATTACTTTCGGAAAATGGATTCAACACAAATATCCGTAAGAATTCACCGGTCTCCAGAGCATGCGTATATTTTCATCTATCATCAACATTTTTTTAAGACAACCATATATAATATTGTTCAGTTCAAGTGAAATGGTAATATATGAATATATGTGAATTTCACGGCTTCACATTTTATGTTTTTTTTCTTTGTTTTATTGCTATATTTGTGAGTACCATATATTTAAATTTGTTGATTAATTAGATTATAAGTTGATCTTTGTTGGGAATATTTCTCGTTTGTGTCCATGTTTAGAAAAATAAATGAATGAATAAATAACTGAATGTATTTGTGAACACACTTTTCTTCCAAGCATATCGAGCGCCGTCCATTCCAACTCTGATCTTGTCATTAATTGCGGTATTTGTTGTTAGAATTACACACATTTGAACGCGGTTCTACATTGATTATGTTTCAGTAATTGATGCGTTGAATGAACTATTCTAGTTCTGGACACGGCATAAAATACTAGCTCCACTTGGGGAAATTGAAGAAATAATATACTTCATCAATTACTTAAAATTATGAAGAGAAGGAACCACAGTTCACGAAACATTTCTTCAAAGTTTTCTTTCAAATTGATGTAAATCAGTAAACGTTTATTTCCTACAGGATTCGAAGCAATCTATATGTCGTCGTTTGTACTGTTCTCTTCAGCTGTAGTCTATTGTTCAATCGTTGTTGAAGATAATCATATAACAGGAAGGAAACAGAACAGTGAAGGTTTCTTCAGAGATCTACTTGATGTGGAACACGTGAAAAATACTTTCAAGATGTGTTTCATAAATGGACCAGTAAATAGGAAGAAGAAGATGATAATAATAATGATATTGTCTATGATTATTACTGGACCGGTTCATGGTGAGTCCTCAAGATATTTTTTGCAGTCACATTTGAACTGATACGAATATTTTAAATAAGAAAAACCTACTAGTGCAAAAATCAAAGGTGTACGAAAAAATCGAGCAATAGATGGTAATATTCTGTTGGATGATTCGTGTTCAATAATTATTTCTGTTGAACTTATGATATGAATTTGTCGAATATAGTTCAATGCAAAATCTAATGATTCATAAGATTATTATGTTTTACCTCCAACAATTATTTCGAGATGTTTTACAATATGTTATAGGTTTACATTCTTGTGGGTATTTTCGAACTTTCCATCATCTTCAGACAACTGATCTCTGAGCACATGGTACAGGGAATTATGCAGATTCCTGTGAAACGACGTGATAATGAAAAGTGACAGGGTATTGATGCAGACTCTGGAAGAACGACGTGATAATGAAAAGTGACAGTTGAATCTGCGTAAATACTCTGTACCATGTGCTCAGAGGTCCGTTGTCTGAAGATTAACGAAAGTTCGAAACTAGCCACAAAAATGTAAACCTTACATATTGCAGAACAGGTCATAATAATTGTTGATATTAGAACATAGCAATAAAACTTTTGTTTGGATTATGATCTACCACCAAATAGTTACTGCTGAAACAGTTCAATATTTCTATAGATAAGTTCTCTCCCTCAGATCAATAAGAAACCCAACGTTAGCATAATATTCGTTAAGGCTTGGAGAACTATGTTATATTTTCTCTCGTTGTATACAAACATTGAACCCCCGTTGTCAGGTTGTGAGGGAAAATCCTTTGCCGGCAAATTATAGAGAACTTTTCGTTCCCAAAAATATGAAAGCGGTATTATGAACCCGCAGAAATGCCAACTTCAACTTTCGCAGTGATTTTTGAACCTATTAGGTACTTCATCAACCTGTTAACTACTAGTTATCTGTGAAAATAGTTTATAATCCTGACCCTAAGTCTCACATGTGATATTTTTTCCAATTGACACTCACACTTTCGAATAATTACTTTAAATTAATTGATTTTGGCACCACCACTAGGTTAACGGCAAATTGCCTTCGAATTTGGCTTCAGTTGGAAAGTAGGCCATCCACAGTTTCTTACACTTATCTTTGCTTGAAAAGCTTGCTTGTTCTCGATACTGGTCATATTTATGGTTTTCATTATTGTGGTGAAGAAATTCATTAGTTCATGGCAGTTATTTCACGAGTAAGTAAACTGATTCAGAAAGATCGTTGACTTCGGATAAATTATAATATATATAAGAAGTGGGAGCTGGTCATTAGCTTTCTTCAATGAAGAAATCAAATGTTTGTGCCTCACCATTTGCATGATTAACTCGGGAATACTATAACCTTCGCAAAGCTGGTGATTTCAACGTATCTCTTATGTCGACCACTTACCAGGCTGTTTTTATGAGATCTGTGGAAGCCCTTCTAGCAGTTCAAATGTTCCGACTAGATGTCCAACTCCTGTCGTTGCAGGACTCATATTGGGAAAGTTTTTGTAATCGGAAATTATTGTGAGTAAGCACCTGGAATAAATGAAGATAATACTGAATGAGGAAGTATCCTAGAAATGTAGCAAAGAAATAAGACCTAGAAGTCGGAAGAAATCAAATCAATGTCCAGTTGATCATAACAAACATACACAAATGTCTTGAGAATGTTCCAATGAGTTATTAAAATTACTACGAGCCGGGTAACGAAACTTTTATATTTGTTAGGAATTCGTTATTGAAGAAAAATATATCCTGTAATAATAAACTACCACAACCACATTTGTAGATAAATCAAAAAATATTCGATTTTGATCAGAGCAAATCAACCAAAATATTTACACCAAAGAAGCGTCCAAGGAGAATGGTTAAAGCTGTTTCACAGTTGTTACTGATCTTCCAACTCCCTTAAGTTGTTGAAACCACAGTGAAGGAATTCAGATACTAAGCACCTGTCAGATGGAACACTGCAGTATAACTTCATACACCGCGCCATCTCCCAGGAGCATCTTGCAAATCTTAACCTTCTGGTGCAAAATACTTTGATCGATGTTCATGACGTTCATTTTTTTGCGCGCATGTTCTAGGGAAACAGTGTGCTATCGTTTTGTCCAAATGTCTGTAATTTTCGATGATTGAGCCGAAAATGGTCTCAAACGACTAGATTGGACTCACTGATGACGAATCCGGTGCCAAAATCGATTCTGTCCGGCCGACCGTGGACACGATAACTGTCGAACGAAGCCAGCTAGCGACTCGGAACTTGCAGGGTAGTTTGCGAATCGGAATGCCGCGGTTAAGTTCGTTAATGGGCCAAATAGGCTGAATAGTTTTGGACTTACAGCATTTGAAATTTTGAGGTTATTTCCCTCATATTTCAAAAACCAATGGAGCGACTGGATTGGAACTTGGCAGTTAGTTAGAGTATAACGACGCGCAACTTTGAGCAAAGTTTCGTACGATGACTTAGTTAAAAAAAAAAAACTATTGTTCATTTTCGAGAACAATTTCAGTTATACTTCAAACATCATGTTTTACAGCAGTGTACCAAGTTTCAATTCGATACGGCTATCAGTTTTAGAGATATTGGAAAAAAATATGTAGAATTTCGTGGTTTTCTTCTCAATATCGTTGTTTCTTCGGTATAACTCAAGAAATGCTGTTTCAATCGTGATGAAACTCCTCAGCTATTTCGAAAATGATGATGGACAACATTGTGCAAAATTTCGTGATGATCGTGTCATTAGAACAAATTGAAATCCCATCATATTATGCTAATCAAATTCTATATGAAACTTCAAACTGTCATTTTTCGATAAAATACTAGATTTCAATTCCATCTAATCTGTATGTTCGGAAATATTGGGAAAATAAAATTTGGAATGGGTATATCTGCGGAATCATTGGTTGGATTTGACCCATTCACGAATTCAGACTTCAGCCACAATAACTTCCGGGAGAAACGACTTAAAAACTTGATATTTGTAGAGAAGATTTGGGGCTTAATTACGAAGGTCGAATTCGTGAATGGGTATAATCCCTCCAATGATTCCGTAGATATACCCATTCAAAATTTTATTTTCCCAATATTTCCAAAAATACAGATTAAATCGAATTTAAATCCAATACTTTATCGAAAAAAAATATAGAAAAGCACTTCCATGAATGCAGCAGCTTTTGCGCGCATGTTCAAATCCGTTGCCAAAGCGGTCATCTCAATTGAACATGCACGCAAAAGCTGCTGTCTTCACGGTAGTGCTTTTCTAGATTTTTGTCGTATCAGGTCGCTGCATTTGCGATATTGCAGTTAACAACCCCCATCACGACTTGGAAACACTCAGTTCGTGTGATTGCCCACAAGACGAGAACGTCCAACCTCCAACAAAGATAGGAATTGGTTCATGGAAAAAACTTGGACGCCGCTTCTTCGGTAATTAGCTCTGATCAAGGTAGAATATTTGTTGGTTTATCGACAGACATTCGTCCTTGTGGTTGTTTTAGTTTATTATTACTAGAGTTCTTTTTTATCCATGAACCATTTCCTATCGTTGTTAGATGTTGGTCGTTTTCGTCTTGTGGGAAACCACATGAACCGAGTTTTTCCAATTCGTGACGGAGGTTGTTAGCTGCAATATTGCAGATGCAGCGTCCTGATACGTCAAAAGGATGAACGTCATGCACATCGATCGAAGTTTTTTGCACTCAAAGGTTAAGATTTGCAAGATGTTCCTGCGAAATTGCGCGCTGAATGTGGCTATACTGCAGTGTTCCATCTGACAGGTGATAAGTACCTAGATTCTTATTATGCGGTTTTACCAAGGATATGATCTGAAGATCAGTGAAAACTGTGAAACAGCTGTGATCATTCTCCCTGGAAGCGTCTCTTCGGTGTGTAGATGTTTTGGTTGATTGGGTATTTAGCTCTGATCAAGGTGGAATATTTGTTGATTCATCGACAGATATTTGTCCTTGTGGTTATGTTAGCTCAATAAATTTCTCTGGACGAATTGATGTCAAGCCTTTGGAAAGAATTTCATACGCTATGTATTATGAGCGTCGACTGCATATTTGTGTTTCACTGAAATAACTCCTTAAGACAATCTACTACACTAATTTCGTCTCGATTCTCAGGTATGGGCTTGTTGTATGGGGTGGAAGCAGCGATATAAATAAATTATTTATTCTGCAAAAATTTGCTTTGAGGGCAATAATTGGTTTGGGTTACAAAGAATCGTGTAGAGGTTGTTTTAGAAATAATTCCATGCTTACCCTTCCGGGACTGTATGTGTTGGAATGTCTACTGTTCGTGAGAAAACATCCTGAATGTTTTGATGATCTGTTCAATAAAAACAATACAAGGCGCAAAACTCCATATCACTTTCCAAGGCATTCCTTGACACTTACTGAGAAGAATTCAAAATAAAGGGTCTTTCAATAGGGACGGGTCGATGTTGGCAGCCTGTGGCGGCCATGTTGTTTTAACGTCGTCTTTCTAACCTATATTTTTTTATTCAGTTAGTAATGCCAAATCACCATGGCAAGTTACACGGTTGAGCAACACGTCCAAATGTTAAAAATGTATTACCAAAATGAGTGTTCGTTAGTGCAAACGTTACGTGCATTGCGCCCATTTTACGGCAGACGAGGTGGTCCTTCAAAGTCGACTCTCCAACGTTTGGTGGCCAAATTCGAATCGACCGGTTCAATAAACAATCTGCCAACACCCGTACGTGCAAAGACCGCCAGATCGGCCGAGAACATCGCTGCTGTCCGTGATAGTGAGCAGGAGAACCCGAGGCAGTCAATTCATCGACGTTCACAAGAACTCGGTCTTTCACAAACATCAACGTGGCGCATTTTGCGTCAGGACTTAGGGCTGCACCCGTACAAGATTCAACTCACTCAGGAGCTCAAAGTTACTGACCATAGGCAACGCCGTTCGTTCGCTGATTGGGCTACAGTGTGTTTGGCAGAGGACCCCAACTTTGGCAGAAAAATCATTTTTTCCGACGAAGCGCATTTCTGGATGAATGGCTATGTGAACAAGCAGAATTGCCGTATATGGGATGACAACAACCCACACGAAGTTCACCAAGTAGCCATGCATCCACAAAAAGTGACCGTATGGTGCGGATTTTGGGCCGGCGGTGTTATTGGTCCGTACTTTTTTGAAAACGATGTTGGTGAGGCCATTACCGTCACAGGCGAACGGTACAGAAGGATGATCACCGATTTCTTTTGGCCCAAATTGGACGATCTACACTTAGACGACATGTGGTTCCAGCAGGATGGCGCTACGAGCCATACAGCGGATGCCACCATGGATCTTCTGCATGAACGCTTTGAGGGCATGGTTATCTCTCGCAGAGGTGACGTGAATTGGCCACCGAGATCCTGCGACTTATCACCTTTAGACTTTTTTTTGTGGGGTTTTCTTAAGTCGCAGGTCTATACCAATAAGCCACAATCGACCGATGCCCTTAAAGTCAACATAGCTCAGGCTATCGCTGAAATTCAACCCGAACTATGCGGCAGAGTTGTTGAACATTGGACAACTCGAATTCGTGCCACCGTGAGAAGCCGCGGCGGACATTTAAACGATGTGATTTTCCACACATAATGGCATATATAGCTCTTTCAAATAAAAAAAAAAAATCGTTAAAATCTCACACACGGCCTTTTTTATTTCATGTCAAAATCGACCCGTCCTTATTGAAAGACCCTTTATATGTGCATAAAGCTGTTTAATATAATACCCAAAAACCTTATCATCTTATCTGATATAAAAAAATTTAAATCTGAAATAACCAATCTCATTGCGAAAATTGAACCATAATCGATCAAGGAATTCATGGAATATCCTTTCAGAGCATAATTAAGTATGTTGTATTTTTGACGTTTTTCTCTCTTCTTTTGTATTTTACACTGATTATGGGAATAAAGTAATGTTTATGTTTATGTTTATGTTTAATATATTTGTTCGACTCTTCACAATGTCCGAGAATGTTACTCATTGACTGACTAAACTTGTATAATAATGATCAATTCAGGTTGTCTCCCGGAACAGAGCTTTGTGTCACTTTATAGGGGTGTTCATATGATCTAAATGGGCGATGTTCGTTCTACATTGGAGGTGAAGACTCTCAGCAAATTATTCGGCGTTTTCTTTGTCGGTATACACGATTCGGCCAGCTGAACCCTTTATAGGTATAAGGGGCTTAAAGTCTCATTTTAAGACTTTCGCCATGCTCCATAACGATTGTTTTCTTCATTGCGAGTGTCTCTATAGTTTCTGCTAACATTGTCCATTTCTCAATCTACTCAGCGCTTTGCGGAGTTTCGGTTTGAGTTTTGTCAGTGGGGAATTTTTCTTGGGTTCGATAATTAGTCGGCTCTTGGTATTCTTGTATCTTGGGCAACCATATATCTATGTTTGTGTTCGAACTCGGTAACATCCCGCTAGAGTTCTTGGGCGTTGTTGATTTCAGGTATCGTTCGGAATTTTTCTTCAATAATATTAATGAATTTTTTCTAATCGTCTTATGTGTCTGGTAGTTTCTTTGTTACCACATTTAGACTGTCTCCAATATGCATTAGTACAGGTTGGTGATCTGAACTAAGTGCATCTACAGTTGTACGTGGAACTACTTTGCTCATATTCTGCATGATGGCTATGTCCAGCTCATCAGGAATACACGTTGAGCAGTTGTGGGAGGTGAAGGTTTAACCAGTGCATCAACTACTAAGTCGGGATGTTGGTGTGTAGAGAACTCACGTATTCGAACAGTCTGGTTTCCCCACCGGCTGTTCAATTCTATCCTTTCCGCGTTTAAACCTTCTGCTGCGAGCGTCGAAATGACGATATATTGCCCGAATGTGCGTTTCTGGAAATGATTCCTTTCTCGTTTCGTTAAAACACACGAAGGTCCGGAGTGGGCTCTCTTAGTGGTGACAATTATGCCGGTGGCTCCAGCTGTTGTAGATTCGGTTTTTGGGTCACATACTACCTGAGTGTATCTAATATATATCGCTATTTCGCCACCAGGATCACTTCTGCGGTCGGATCGATAGTCGAAAGATGTTAGCTTAGATTTGATTTTAAAATTCAGAACTATCCTAAGATGATTCTAGCTTTGATGCGCTGTTGAAGCCAGATTCTGAACTATCCTGAAAGCGACCAAACCAAAACACTAATTAAGTTCATGTTATCATCAGGATTGTACAGAAAGAAACATTTTTGTTTCAGCTGAATGGAAGGAAAGAGGAATGTTAATGATACCTTGTCTGGTGTAAAATTCTTAAATATGCCATAGTTCCTGTCGCAGTTCATATGTTATATAAAGATTTTCGGGATATTCGCGCCGATTTAAATTTTTTTGTTTGAAAAATCACTTTTCTTGATCACTTCAATTATATTCCACAATGAACCGAAATCTGAAAGTAGGTACTACAAATAAAGTTGATTTATTAGGAATATACAAGAATCTAAATTTTTTCTTGAACTTTGATAGTACATTGGGAATGGCTGTATATTTCTTTTTGATTCCATCATCTCCATATGTTCCCGAGGAAATGTGATTATCATCGCAAACGATATCGTGCCATAGAGAACTACAAATGTATATGTCATAGAACGAACGAAAAGTGTGGAGAGGAAAACAGCAGGGTGGCCACCACCTTAACAGCTAACCGTTTTTTCAATGAGTATTACAATAAAAAACAAATCAACACGCCATCAAAAAAGGTACGTTAACCATTTGAATAGTTAACACCCACACAGCCACTTCACACTAGTGCGAAGTACCCAATTCTGAAGCAGTTCGGACTCTAAAGTCCTCACACAGTTCTGGAACCGTTCGGAATCTATTCGGAGAATAACCAAAACAAGATTGCTCAAATCCTGAATCGGTTATCGCATGCTCGAACCGTTTCAATAGTTCTGAAGCTGTTGAATCCCTAGATATGTCCTTAATAGGACTGTTGGAGCTCGGTTTTACTCACTGAGATGACGTCTAGGACCTCGTTACGAGTGAATTCCCCTAGTTCGTTCCGGCTCAGCTGTAGTTCGTTCGTGCTCCAGTATGCAAAGGAAAGTGGAGTTCGCAGGGAATTAATTTTTCACCTGCACAACCTTGCTTATGAAAATACTTTCGTGGAGATTCTCAATACATCTCTGCAGTTGACGAGAATTCCGCCATTGCCTTAATACGTAACTCTTTCCATGTGATTCATCTGGTCCGTGGACATACTAATAGTCATATTCTTCTCTTCATTATTTTTGTTTTTATCCATTGGTTCACCTCACCGGTTGGTTTGCTGGTATGTTTGGCTCGGAGCCTGACGTGGTTGCTACTGGGGAAGTGGCTGCTTCAGAGAAAGGTTTCCTGATGCCTCGTTTTTTGTTGCCTCGATAACTCGCCGGATAAGAATTACCTCAATTCGCACATTTGGCCGGGATTTCCGGGGATTTCTTGCATTCCGCCGTTGAGTGGTTTGCACCGCTCTTGACGCACTTCGGTGATACTTGGCAGTTGTTCTACGCGACTGTGCGTGGTGGAATTCCTGGCATAAAGTAATTTATTTGTTCTGCGGTATCTATGACACTAGCTTTTTTTGGTTCCAAGTTCAGAACTTCCATTTCCAAAAAATAATAACAGAATAAAATAAAACATATGTATGCAATAGAGGAAACATGAATTGGAGAAAACTTTTCCGTGTTATTTTGAATAGTACTGTATGTTGCAAATTACAATTAAATTATTCTGATCAGAGTCATCATAGTGATCTAATGATTGAAACTTCGTAAATAATTCTAGAATACCGTCGCACAGCATTAGGTAAAATAATCTATGGATTGGAATGGTGAAAAATGTAACTAAAATTTGTTTTCGAACAGTTTCCTAATTTTTCTTGAGAAACAATGTTTTTCCGGAAAGTATCGATCAAATTTCGAAGAATTTGTTTCAAATTCCAGAGTGACCTGCTCATCTCAGAAGATATTGAAAACGAATAATAAAAAAATTCTTTGCTTTTAGAAATTTTGAGCTCAATTTCCTCAATATCTCTAAATGATCAAGGTGATCAGATAGTATTTTGAAAATGTTGATGAGTAAATTCGTGCGAAGTTTTTGGATGATCGTTAAATTAGATTATTAAAAAAAAATCAAAATTTGGTTTTCAAGTACCTATATATGTGATATTTGGCGATGTACTAATTGTTTATTCCTCACAAGATTCTGCATGCAACTTCAAGTTGTCATTTTTCATTGAAGGGCTCGATTTTAATGGGATTCGATTTATGTTCTTGGAAATATCGAGAAAATGAAATTTTGAAAAAATATATCTGCGGAATCATTGGATGGTTTTTACAAATTCGCCAATTTGGCCTTCCTAATGAAACTCCAAACTTATTCTACAATTATCAAGCTACTGAGTAGATTTCATTTCATTCACCATCAGTGGTTAGACTGGCCTTAAACACATTTACTTTAGTGAGAATCGACTAAGGGAATATATTTGTAGAGTAGGTTTTGAGTTCAATTGGGTCGAATGCTTAAATGTATTGAATTCGACAATTATTCTTTAGGTAGTTTAACCCATTCAAAATTTTGGATTGAACTTCAATACCGAATCAAATAAATAGCTTGAGGTTCATGCTGAATTTCGTGAGGACTGTATGAAAAGAAGCTCTTCATTTGGCGGGGTCAATACGTGTATAGATGATTGCTTCGGCAATGAAACAAGCGCATTTTCTAGGATTTATTGCTTAAGAAATGTCCATAAAGTTAGCAGAGCCACTTGCATGGAAGTCAATGAAAACCATATCATTAATTGTCGTATATTTGTCGAGAATTTGTCGTGAAAGAAAAAAATTTGTCGCGCTTCTATTTTTTTTTTAAGGGGTGGCTCAGCTAACTTAATATTAAGTTAGCAGAGCCAATCTAAAATATGCATCGAATTCCATCAAAAATGTTACGAGTAATTGTCGAGTATTTATCTTAGACCATCCAGCCTGAAAAAAACAGAAAAAATAATTTTTTTATAGCTTTTTTATGGGCTTTAATGAAATTTTCTGGTTTCTCAGGGAATTTGTCAGATTCGGCAACACTGCATTGGTAAATTGATATTTCAGGTATGTTTTTCATATCATTATTGACTGCTATTGGGTTGTATATGTTAAATCTTCTATTTCCTGAGATAAACAATTTTCGTTTCAATGCTGAATAATGGAAATATTCCATTCTCACGGACATACATCGACGTAACTTTGTGATACAAGAAAGTTGATTAGATGACCGTTTTTTCTTCCGGAAATGAGCTGAACGATTGAAGGACGACCGCAACATATTTGTCGTGAAAGAAAAAAATTTGTCGCGCTTCTAGTTTTTTTTTTAAGGGGTGGCTCTGCTAACTTAATATTAAGTTAACAGAGCCATTCTAAAATATGCATCGAATTCGATCAAAAATGTTATGAGTAATTGTCGAGTATTTGTCGTAGACGATCTAACCTGAAAAAACCAGAAAAAAAACATTTTTTTATAGCTTTTTTATAGGTTTTAATGTAATTTTCTGGTTTCTCAGGAAATTTGTCAGATTCGGCAACACTGCATTCGTAAATTGATATTTCAGGTATGTTTTTCGTATCATTATTGACTGATATTGGGTTGTATATGTTAAATCTTCTATTTCCTGAGATGAACAATTTTCGTTTCAATGCTGAATAATGGAAATATTCCATTCTCACGGATATACATCAATGAAAACCATCTCATTAATTGTCGTATATTTGTCGAGAATTTGTCGTGAAAGAAAAAAATTTGTCGCGCTTCTAGTTTTTTTTTTTTAAGGGGTGGCTCTGCTAACTTAATATTAAGTTAGCAGAGCCATTATAAAATATGCATCGAATTCGATCAAAAATGTTATGAGTAATTGTCGAGTATTTGTCGTAGACGATCTAACCTGAAAAAACCAGAAAAAAACATTTTTTTATAGCTTTTTTAAAGGTTTTAATGTAATTTTCTGGTTTCTCAGGAAATTTGTCAGATTCGGCAACACTGCATTCGTAAATTGATATTTCAGGTATGTTTTTCGTATCATTATTGACTGATATTGGGTTGTATATGTTAAATCTTCTATTTCCTGAGATGAACAATTTTCGTTTCAATGCTGAATAATGGAAATATTCCATTCTCACGGATATACATCAACGTAACTTTGTGATACAAGAAAGTTGATTAGATGACCGTTTTTTCTTCCGGAAATGAGCTGAACGATTGGAGGACGACCAAAACATATTTGTCGTGAAAGAAAAAAATTTGTCGCGCTTCTAGTTTTTTTCTTAAGGGGTGGCTCTGTTAACTTAATATTAAGTTAGCAGAGCCATTCTAAAATATGCGTCGAATTCGATCAAAAATGTTATGAGTAATTGTCGAGTATTTGTCGTAGACCATCTAGCCTGAAAAAAACAGAAAAAATATTTTTTTTATAGCTTTTTTATAGGTTTTAATGAAATGTTCATGTTTCTCAGGAAATTTGTCAGATTCGGCAACACTGCATTGGTAAATTGATATTTCAGGTATGTTTTTCGTATCATTATTGACTGATATTGGGTTGTATATGTTAAATCTTCTATTTCCTGAGATGAACAATTTTCGTTTCAATGCTGAATAATGGAAGTATTCCATTCTCACGGATATACATCGACGTAACTTTGTGATACAAGAAAGTTGATTAGATGACCGTTTTTTCTTCCGGAAATGAGCTGAACGATTGGAGGACGACCAAAACATATTTGTCGTGAAAGAAAAAAATTTGTCGCGCTTCTAGATTTTTTTCTAAGGGGTGGCTCTGCTAACTTAATATTAAGTTACTAGAGCCATTCTAAAATATGCATCGAATTCGATCAAAAATGTTATGAGTAATTGTCGAGTATCTGTCGTAGACCATCTAGCCTGAAAAAAACAGAAAAAATATTTTTTTTATAGCTTTTTTATAGGTTTTAATGAAATGTTCTGGTTCCTCAGGAAATTTGTCAGATTCGGCAACACTGCATTGGTAAATTGATATTTCAGGTATGTTTTTCGTATCATTATTGACTGATATTGGGTTGTATATATTAAATCTTCTATTTCCTGAGATGAACAATTTTCGTTTCAATGCTGAATAATGGAAATATTCCATTCTCACGGATATACATCGACGTAACTTTGTGATACAAGAAAGTTGATTAGATGACCGTTTTTTCTTACGGAAATGAGCTGAACGATTGAAGGATGACCAAAACATATTTGTCGTGAAAGAAAATAATTTGTCGCGCTTCTAGTTTTTTTTAAGGGGTGGCTCTGCTAATTTAATATTAAGTTAGCAGAGCGATTCTAAAATATGCGTCGAGTTCGATCAAAAATGTTATGCGTAATTGTCGAGTATTTGTCGTAGACCATCTAGCCTGAAAAAACCAGAAAAAATATTTTTTTTATAGGTTTTAAAGAAATGTTCTGGTTTCTTAGGAAATTTGACATATTCGACAACACTGCATTGGTAAATTGATATTTCAGGTATGTTTTCCGTATCGTTATTAACTGATCAAGGATGCAGGAAACGATACTCTGTCAGTTCGCCGACGTTTCGGAAAAATTTATTTCCATCCTCAGGGCTCTACAAAATTTACGGAAAACATGATTCACATATTTGATAAAGTTGTTCACAGTAGTAAGGGAAAAACGAGCAATAGTATAAGTTATTGACTAGAAAAATATCACAGAAAAAGTGGTCTTGGAATAATTTCGACACACAAAGAAAAGTTACACAATTTAAAAGTTACACAATTTAAAAGACAGCTTAGGATTAAAGCAAAGTTAACATACATATAAATATACAGATAAATATACAAACATAGATATAGTACTTACAGACTGAACAAGTGTATCTTCCCAAAATCATTTTGTCAAGAACCAAATCAAAACTCCAATATCTCTTACAAAAATAAATCATAATCGATTAAAAAGCGGGGACAAACAAAACAACCGATATGCAGACAGTCGCCGACAGACGGAGGTGAAATCAAAGGAACGGCGGACTCGAAACAGATTAGGGTAAAAAACGTAAACGCATGTATGTGATATATTGAAGATCAAGTAGTGACGTCGAGAGGGATTAGAAATTTCATCTTATTTTAATCGTTAATTTCGTAATTTTCTGCTTGTTTTCAATAAAGAAGAATAAAAACGGCTGAGTTGTTGAATATCAGCTCTAGAGTTTACCGAGTCATGGACGCTTATTTGTAACATTTCAAAAATTAAACGATTACTCAAGTATGGCTCCCTATTTAGTATTCGGACGTCTTCAAAATTAAAGCGATGACCTGCGTTCAGGCAGTGTTCTGCCAATGCTGTTTTGGGGTTTGATATCGGCAAACGAACAGACCTAACATGTTCTTGGATTCTGGATTTCAGATATCGGCCTGTCTGTCCTATGTAAACTTGAGAGCAATCCAGACAATTGATTTTATAAACTAAATTGGAATTCAGAAGAGTTGGTGTGGGGTTTTTGATTATACTGAAAAAATGTTTGCCCAAGGTGTTTGAGCTTTTGAAGGACACCCTAACGTTCTCCTTTTGTATAATCTTTGACAGTCTTTCTGAGAGACCCCTGATGTATATGAGTTTGCTGTAATGTAAAACTGTACTCGAAGGTCCCTTAGGCGATGTTATCTGGGGTGTAGAGGGTTTGAAAGACTCCCTCAAAACCTTGTCTATGAGATGTGCCGGATAGCTGTTGTTCAGTAAAATGGACCTGATATTTTTAAGGTTTTTCTCATGATACCTAATGTCGGATAAGTTTAATGCTCTGAACTTTAGATTTCGTATGATGTTGACTTTGTGTATCATGGCATGATGGGAGTGAAAACCTATGTACCTGCCAGAGAAAGTAGGCTTATGGTACCAATCAATGCACAAAACATTTTCATCCATGCGTTCAACTCTCATATCAAGGAAATTCAGAGTGTTATTTGATTCTAATTCTAAAGTGAATTGTAGTTTAGGGTGGAAAGAGTTGAAAGTATCTAACACGAGTTGTTCAGTGTTAGCAGGAACGGAAATGAAAAGATCATCGACATAACGTTTAAAAATTGGTACACTGAAAGGCAACTGAGAGAGACAAAAATTTTGAAGCTTTACCATTACGATGTCACAGCAAATCTGCGAAACACAATTCCCCATACCAAAACCAAATATTTGGCTATAAAATTGACGGTTGAAACAGAAATAGCTGCTATTTATCAAAAAGTTATATATCAACTTGAAAGTGTCAAAATCAAATGAGGGGTCAGAAACCATATTCCAATTTTCTTCAATGATTTGTAGTGTCAAATCTGTAGGCGTGTTAGTGTAAAGAGAAACGACGTCAAGTGATATCAATCTATAGTTAAGTGGTACCTGAACGCAGGTCATCGCTTTAATTTTGAAGACGTCCGAATACTAAATAGGGAGCCATACTTGAGTAATCGTTTAATTTTTGAAATGTTACAAATAAGCGTCCATGACTCGGTAAACTCTAGAGCTGATATTCAACAACTCAGCCGTTTTTATTCTTCTTTATTGAAAACAAGCAGAAAATTACGAAATTAACGATTAAAATAAGATGAAATTTCTAATCCCTCTCGACGTCACTACTTGATCTTCAATATATCACATACATGCGTTTACGTTTTTTACCCTAATCTGTTTCGAGTCCGCCGTTCCTTTGATTTCACCTCCGTCTGTCGGCGACTGTCTGCATATCGGTTGTTTTGTTTGTCCCCGCTTTTTAATCGATTATGATTTATTTTTGTAAGAGATATTGGAGTTTTGATTTGGTTCTTGACAAAATGATTTTGGGAAGATACACTTGTTCAGTCTGTAAGTACTATATCTATGTTTGTATATTTATCTGTATATTTATATGTATGTTAACTTTGCTTTAATCCTAAGCTGTCTTTTAAATTGTGTAACTTTTAAATTGTGTAACTTTTCTTTGTGTGTCGAAATTATTCCAAGACCACTTTTTCTGTGATATTTTTCTAGTCAATAACTTATACTATTGCTCGTTTTTCCCTTACTACTGTGAACAACTTTATCAAATATGTGAATCATGTTTTCCGTAAATTTTGTAGAGCCCTGAGGATGGAAATAAATTTTTCCGAAACGTCGGCGAACTGACAGAGTATCGTTTCCTGCATCCTTGATCCTTACACCACCAATCTATCGTGAAGTAAAATTCTTTGGATCACCACTTCAGATTTTGTTATTAACTGATATTGGGTTCTATATGTTAAATCTTCAATTTCTCGAGATGAACAATTTTCGTTTCAATGCTGAATAATGGAAATATTCCATATTCACGGATAACCATCGACGTAAAGTTAATTAGATGACCGTTTTTTCTTCCGGAAATGAGCTGAACGATCGAATGACGACCAAAACATATTTGTCGTGAAAGAAAAAAATTTGTCGCGCTCTTCGTTTTTTTTAAAAGGGGGTGGCTCTGCTAACTTAATATTAAGTTAGCTGAGCCAATCTAAAATATGCATCGAATTCGATCAAAAATGTTATTAGTAATCGTCGAGTAGTTGTCGTAGACCATCTAGCCTGAGAAAAACAGAAAAAATATTTTTTTATAGCTTTTTTATAGGTTTTAATGAAATGTTCTGGTTTCTCAGGAAATTTGTCAGATTCGGCAACACTGCATTCGTAAATTGATATTTCAGGTATGTTTTTCGTATCATTATTGACTGATTTTGAGTTGTATATGTTAAATCTTCTATTTCCTGAGATGAACAATTTTCGTTTCAATGCTGAATAATGGAAATATTCCATTCTCACGGATATACATCGACGTAACTTTGTGATACAAGAAAGTTGATTAGATGACTGTTTTTTCTTCCGGAAATGAGCTGAACGATTGAAGGACAACCAGAACATATTTGTCGTGAAAGAAAAAAATTTGTCGTGCTCTTCGTTTTTTTTTTAACTTAATATTAAGTTAGCAGGGCCATTCTAAAATATGCATCGAATTCGATCAAAAATGTTATGAGTAATTGTCGAGTATTTGTCGTGGAATATCCAGCCTGAAAAAAACAGAAAAAATAATTTGTTCATAGCTTTTTTATAGGTTTCAATGAAATATTCTGGTTTCTTAGGAAATTTGTCATATTCGGCAACACTGCATCGCTAAATTGATATTTCAGGTATGTTTTCCGTATCATTATTGACTGATATTGGGTTGTATATGTTAAATCTTTTGTTTCCTGAGATGAACAATTTTCGTTTCAATGCTGAATAATGGAAATATTCCATTCTCACGGATATACATTGACGTAACTTTATGATACAAGAAAGTTAATTAGATGACCCTTTTTTCTTCCGGAAATGAGCTGAACGATTGAAGGACGACCAAAACATATTTGTCGTGAAAGAAAAAAAATTGTCGCGCTCTTCGTTTTTTTAAAAGGAGTGGCTCTGCTAACTCAATATTAAGTTAGCAGAGCCATTCTAAAATATGCATCAAAAATGTTATTAGTAATCGTCGAGTATTTGTCGTAGACCATCTAGCCTGAAAAAAACAAAAAAAATAATTTTTTAATAGCTTTTTTATAGGTTTCAATGAAATGTTCAGGTTTCTTAGGAAATTTGTCATATTCGGTAACACTGCATCGGTAAATTGAAATTTCCGGTATGTTTTCCGTATCATTTTTGACTGATATTGGGTTGTATATGTTAAATCTTTTATTTCCCAAGATGAACAATTTTCGTTTCAATGCTGAATAATGGAAATATTCCATTCTCACGGACAGGGCCGGCGTTAGGGGTGAGGCAGCGAGGCAGTCGTTTCTGGCGCCACTCTGCTAGGGGCGGTTCGGGCAATATTGGAGGGCCACATTTTCATATTTTATTTAAATCCCAGATTACTGAACATACAGCCTGTCTCGGGTCTTCTAATGCTGCAGTTTGAAAATGTGTAAACATTCACCCTAACCGTCATAAAAGTCTATCTTATCAACCTTATAATTAGATTCGATGAAATATGCGGAAGCCACACGTGTCACTGTTAGTTTTATTACCGCACTTTATTACGCCGACAAAGGCGTACTGTCTTCGTCGGTAGGTTGCCCCACACCCCTCGACGGAACCGACTCCCTACTGGTATTCTCGAAGATTTCAGTGTTTTTTTTGCGCCCATGTTCTATCTAGGGGAACAGCGTGCTATCGTTTTGTCGGAATGTCTGTGAGTTTCTATGATTGAGCCGAAAATAGTCTTAAACGACTAGGTTGGACTAGGTTGATGAATCCGATAACACTGCAATGCAGTGTTGCCGAATATGACAAATTTCCTAAGAAACCAGAACATTCCATTAAAACCTATAAAAAAGCTATAAAATAATTATTTTTTCTGTATTTTTCAGGCTAGATAGTCCACGACAAATACTCGACAATTACTCATAACACTTTTGATCGAATTCGATACATATTTTAGAATGGCCCTGCTAACTTAATATTAAGTTAGCAGAGCCACCCCTTTAAAAAAAAAAAAGAGCGCGACAAATTTTTTTCTTTCACGACAAATATGTTTTGGTCGTCCTTCAATCATTCAGCTCATTTCCGGAAGAAAAAACGGTCATCTAATCAACTTTCTTGTATCACAAAGTTACGTCGATGTATATCCGTGAGAATGGAATATTTCCATTATTCAGCATTGAAACGAAAATTGTTCATCTCAGGAAATAGAAGATTTAACATGTACAACCCAATATCAGTCAATAATGATACGAAAAACATAACTTAAATATCAATTTACCAATGCAGTGTGGCCGAATCTGACAAATTTCCTGAGTAATCAGAACATTTCATTAAAACCTATAAAAAAGCTATAAAAAAAATATTTTTTCTGGTTTTTTCAGGCTGGATATTCCACGACAAATACTCGACAATTACTCATAACATTTTTGATCGAATTCGATGCATATTTTAGAATGGCTCTGCTAACTTAATATTAAGTTAGCAGAGCCACCCCTTAAAAAAAAAACTAAAAGCGCGTCAAATTTTTTTCTTTCACAACAAATTCTCGACAAATATAAGACAATTAAGGAGATGGTTTTCATTGACTTCCGTGCAAGTGGCTCTGCTAACTTTATGGACATGCTTAAGAACTGACTTGTCTGCGGGGTAAGAATGTTTTTGTTGACATAATTCATTTTGTCGATGATACTTAGGATCACTTCTGCCGGCATTCGTGAGATCCAGAGAACCTGCGAATAAATTGTTGGGTTATAAGAAAATTGGTGTTCATCGAATAATCTGATGGTAAATGTTGAGGAAACTACTTGTATACATTTCTGTTTGAGAAATTATGAGAACAGCAGTCCAAGTATGATAACTTCGAGGACAAAATTATCACACGATCCGAGTCAACCATTTTCTTGAAATCTATATGTCCAAGAATTGACACACATTGACGTTTCATGCTGAAGATCGAAGAGTTCATCTTTTGCAATCAATATCTTCAATAATATGTTACCTATGAGCTGTGTTATTGACGTATATTATAGCCTAGCGTATAGGCATTAAAAAGGAGAATTAAGGATAATGATCAAAATGATTATGTCATTATAATTATGAAACAAGGAATTCGAAAACTATTTTTGATTACTGAATGCAGTACCCATAAATTTGAATTTCCTCCCTTGTACCATTGTATAAAGAAAGTACCCTCTTTATACAATGCTTGTACCATGGTATTGAGTTGTTCAATTATTTACCATCTCCTACAAGTTCTTGAACTTAAAAGTGGTCGATAAGAAGTTAAGAACCTTCTCTTGAGGAAATGCTTCAATACTTTAGTCGAGTTATGTGACTCTTGAGTCACTTAGCTTAATTATTAATCACCTTGAATAGAATATTATTAGTTTGATATGAACTAACCCATGCCACAGGAAAGTAGCCATAGTGTAGGTACTGCTGGCCTGATACTCCGGAAATGTTCAGGTGCGATGTTGAGAATACGATGGATGAGACATCTTCGGCCAATGATTCGGTCCCCTATACCATCGAACTGAAACACTATACTACAACTGCAACTGACGAGATATTTGGGACGGTGTATATCCACAAGGTTACTCAGAGAGCGTTACCTAACCGATTCAAATGACCCTTCAATGTATTAAAACTGTCGCTTGAAAATATCAATTCAAAGCTCATATTCATGTGGTTATATTCTTCTCATTGAATCGAATATGAACAAAACTAGTAAGAATTCCAATTGTTTCCATTTTTACGCGATTGTTCAATTTCATTTTGAACTTTTAAAAGTTACATTCCTCAGGAATTTTCAGGTAACAATGTTTTCGAATGACTCTCAATTCAGGGACATTCAATATACCTACCATTTTCTCGAAAAATGTGAAGGTATTGGAAAAAAAATTTCGATATCCTGTATGACCATGACCGAGTCTATCACCCGTTCGAATATGGTTTGGGCTTGACTGGATACCTTGTATATCGCCACCGTCTCTCATTTATTTCTTGGATTCTGTATTTTCGAGGATGTATTTCGAAGTAGTTTTCCCGTTAGAGCTGAATCGAATAATTCAAACTACTCTTAGTCATTCCTGTATATTGAGTAGAGAGCTTTTCCGCTTCATGAGCGCAAATTTAACTCTTCGCTAGTCCCTGTATTCTTATATCCCTCACAGACGTTTGTACGCTGCAAGAATAAAGAGTGTTTCAATAAGATTTTTTTTCTATTATGGCCACACCAGAACACAGTATAGTTTTGACATCTCATTTTGGCGCGCATGTTCTAGGGGAATAGCGTGCTATTGTTTTGTTCATAGTTTTCAAATTTTGAGCCGAAAATGTTATCAAAAGACTAAAATTCGATAACAAAAGCTATTAAAACTGGGGTTACAGCAGAACACATTGGATTAAATATATTTCGAATGCTATAAACCCATAAAATGATACAACAGAAGTGTGAATAACGAAACATAAACCTTTGACCCAAAAGAAAAATAATTGTGATACTACAAGAAGAAAAAATTGGAACGAAACCGGTGGGGAACGAGAAAAAAAACTAGGGATCTTGGGCACTCTAGGCATCATATCTGTTCTTGAAACTGTTGACGGTAAGGGCCTCTACAACTGTGGATGGTAGCTTATTCCCTTGGTTGAACATCCTGTATGATAGAAACTTCTGGCGCGGTGTTTTCTTGTAGGGTTCTTTCGACAGCTTTAAGTGAGTTTGAGATGTCACACATTTGTGGTTACCAAGTGGTTGGCGATACTCGCGACAGACCCACGGCCGTTTTGTGGTCGCGATGTGGTACGTGGTATAGCTTTTATAGTCCGAAACATACAGAGTGATTGCTTGGCTCACAACTACCTGTATTTCCTTCAATCCATATTTATTTCACCTGCAAGTCCATCTATTTATACCTGGTAAGTTTGAAGCGTGGGGCGAGCCAATCTAGCATGAAAAATATAAAAAAGACCAAACCTTCTCCATAAATAAAATACATTTCAATTTCATCAACGAAATATGAACCACGTGACTTTCATTTCTATCTGAAATTAAAATTTCAAATTTTTCAGGTGAATATGCTGTTCTATATTTATTCACCAGACTCAGATTCAGTTGGAATGAAGTTGATTATAGCTACTTCAATGGTGTCCATTTTTGTGTACAAACCTTAGGTGAGAAAATGTCAAATCTTAATACTGCACTCAACCTTTTTTACACGATTCATAACAATCCATCAATCACTGATGAGAAAAAACAAATTAAGGGATATATAACATGACGATTATCTGGCAAAATCGTGGAAAAGACGATCTTTTATAGCCTTTTAGAGTATACTCTTGGAATTTGCATGTTGAGATTTTTGTGATCTTTTATGGGTGATTTACAGCTAGTTTGAAGATGCTGGAAGATAACCTTGTGCGAAATTTTGTGATGATCGTATCATTAGAACAATTTAAAAAAAATTTCAAATGATTTTTCTGTTCAAATATTCAATATTCTGTTATCTTCACATTATATTATCCTCATTAAATTCTGAATGAACCTTCAAACTGTCATTTTTCGATGAAGTACTGGATTTCAATTCGATATGATCTGTATTTTTGGAAATATTGGGAAAATAAAATTTTGAATGGGTATATCTGCGGAATCATTGGGTGGATTTTACCCATTCACGAATTCGGTTGTAATTAAGGTCCAAACCTTCTATTCAAATATCGAGTTTCTAAGTTGTTTCTTCCGGAAGTTATTATGTTTAAAGTTGGCCGTTAGGCCGACCGTTTCATTTTTGTGAAATATTTGGCTTTCGAGAAAAAAATTGAAAATTGCTTCTATGGCGACTTCTTCAGAGGGCTCTGTCTAAACAGGTGTAGCTCAAAGAAAATATATGAAAGGCCCTCATTATTTCTGACGAGGCATCGACTTTGAATTTTTTTCGCAACTATTCATTTACACCCTGTGTTAGGAGTATGTGTAGTTCCTTGAGACACTCCCTGTGTAGATATGTATATAAATATATATGCAAGGAATCATTCATACAAAACTTATACAATTTCTTGTACCGTTTCCCATTTCCCTGGTCGACCAAGCACGAAATTCCACAATATTTCAAGATATAATAAGATAATTTCTGGGTTTATAACTCAAACAAACGATGATTGTTTCATTACGGTACTAAATAATCTAATTTATGTTTTAGGCTCTCTATTCGCAATGACATTCTTCAGCAAATACCTCAAGATGGATGATGCACTAATTGGTTGTATTAGTGTTGCTGGGAAGGTATTAGCATGTTTCGTTTGTGCTATGGCGCCATCTGTTTTATATTTTTATATAGGTAGTATAGAATTACTCTGTTTGAATATTCTTATTTCTCATGATTAATATCAAACGATGGAATTGGTGCGAATGCCAAACTTCACTTTCAATCTCGGTTGTCCGATATTTTCAAATGTTTTTTTGAAATATTGACAATTTTTATGTATAGCACACCGTTCCGTTCAGGATCAGAAATAGTTTATAAATCAACGAAGTAATTAAGAGATGAAACAATTTTCAGTTTCCGCTAATTTTATTTGTTTTTACACCGTTCCGTTCAGGATCAGAAATAGTTTATATATCAACGAAGTAATTAAGAAATGAAACAATTTTCAATTTCCGCTAATTTTATTTGTTTTTTTTTTACATCTGTTTCGTCATACCATGACTTCTTCAGGTGAGTGTATGTAACTACTAGTTGTACCAATGCAAGGGATCTTCTTAAATAGTTAGGTTTATGCAAATTGGAAGGAGGGGATGAGTGCGACAATTGTTGGGGAATTCCGTGGTATCAACCAAACAGGTTGAGCAACTGTGACTTGATCAAGTCTGTCTGATCATTTAGTAAAATTTGTTTCTTATCATATCTGTTGATTTTTAAGGATTTTAATAAACTCAGTCTGTGGCTTTTGTAGGTTAAATAGGTACTACTTTAATTTTCAATCCGTTTCATTGGTGATTATGGGATATACCAATGAGATTGCTTCTTTATATTGGATTCTGTTCAATAGACTATCTACGATTGAGGAATTGAAACAGTTATTTTTTTTTGTATTTGTATTTTCCGAATATTTCCCGGCCAAGGGCTTGAACCCCAGACCTTACGATCATGAGGCAGGAGCTCTCACCACTGAGCCGCTTGATGCTATTTGTTTGATTATATTGTATTCTTCGTCGACATTGATTTGTGTCATGGGTACGTTAACCAGTCTGCATATCATACTATTATATGCTGCTATTTTATGAGAGTAAGGATGGTTTAAATTGAAATGTGTAGTGCTATCTGAGTGGGTTGGTTTTCTGTATATTGATAAATGATGTTTGTTATTGATTTTGGTAATTTTCCAATCTAAAGAATTAATTAAATCATTTTCTTCTTGTTCATTATAAATTTTATTGTTGGAGAAAGTTTGTGGATGAAGTCTAAACATGATGAAACAACTGTTGTGAAAACAAATAAAATTAGCGAAAATTGGAAATTTATTCATTTCTCTATTCAACATGAATTTCCGTCAAGTAGAGACCGAAACAATCAAATGATCAACGGAGTTAGCTACTGATTTCAAAGTGGAAGAAGGGACCTTGAAATGTATCAATTCATAACTTCGGTGCTCCAGATCTTCAAAACTAAAAGAGACGGCCTAACTTCTACTGAAGAATCAATATCTTCGCAAAGATAAATCTTGCATGCATACGATAATAATTTTTATCAATATAATTCCCATCAGAAAAATATCATAATTCCAGAACTGTATCAAAAGATATGGAAAAACTATACAAAAGTGAATAAAAAAATCACTGATTTCCAAATGAATGACCCTTTGAAAAAAATAGTTTCTGTTATTCAAATAAGTTTCGGAACGAAACATATATGTTTTATTCTCAAACTTCCTGATACAACCATATCTATCTTGGATGAATAGAGCATGTTTGATTATCCATGCATTGAAAATTTTGAGAGGGATCTTGTGTCCAGGACACCACATACTTCCAATGTGCCATCCACCGTGAAACACGAAGGATTGCTACGTTCTTTCACTATACAATTATATTCAAAAATTGTATTTTCAGGTGCAATGGTCGATGTTTTTCATGGCACAATTCACATAGTCTTGAGATCTTTGATGGCAAAAATTGTTGCTCCTGATGAACTGGGCCAATCCAACTCTGTTTTTGCGGCTTGTGAGGCTGCAATTCCCTTTGTATTCGGTCCATTATATACGACAATTTATAATCATACAATTGATACATTTCCTTCCGCTTTTTTCCTTATATCAGCAGTTTTCTTCGTAATTACTGCCGTATTTTTTGGGTAAATAGAAATATCTCTTTGTGAAGCCCCCAATTGAATGATTTCGTTCACAGATGGTTATTTGTGATCAATGCATACGAAAAAAAAATTATGGAAGAAATAAGGAAGAATATAGATATAGATCAGGATGAGAATCTCTTAAAGAAAGCTTGTTTCAATGAAATGAAGAAGTCGATGGAGCAACTGAAATGTATTTCCTGAATTTTTTCAATGGAGAAGTAACACTGCGAGAAATATGAATGTATGGTCGATGAATAGATAATGATATTCATTACCTACTTATCGATCAAAACCTCCTTCCTATTATTGATATTAAATGGATATCCTTTATTTTATATGGTATTTTAATCATATGTTACGAATGAACTGAGAAATATGGGTATGAAGATCTAGGTGTACCCAGGTAAACTTTAAAATAAACTAATGACGATCCTTCACAAATGATGGAACATTTCAAGTATCAGTTGGAGTGAAAGAATCATATTTTTTTGAGCAGAACAATCTATTATGACACTTCGAATGGTATTTCTTTCCATCTCCTAATTCACGGAAAATCGATTTCTCAAAAACATATCCTCAAAAGTTCCAAGTCTATTTGTTCATTGGATGTGATGAGATACCTATTGCGCATGTTCTGAAAAACAGCGCGCTATCGTTTTGTCCAAATGTCGAAGTTTTTCCCAAAAATTATTTCAAACGACTAGGTGTACTGATAGCAAATTCGGTATAAAAATCGATTCTGTCCGGCAGACTGTCCGTATGCACGATTGTGAGCGTACGGAGGATCCTATCGACTCAAAACTTTCAGGGTTTCGAAGTAAAAAAAATTTCAAATTTTGAGGTTATCTTCCTGATATGCCGAGAACTACCTGAGCGATTGGACTGAAACTTGGCAGTTAGTTGAAGCATCAGGACGCGCACATATCTCGCTGAATTTCTAGTGATACCAAAATTCAATCCTAAGAGATTATAGGTTATGGAGATATTGGGAAAAAATATTTCAAATTTCGTGATCATTTTCCTAGGTGTCGTTCTTTCTCACGGAAAACTTCAAAAATACTACTGCAAATATTATAAAACTTGGACACCAGTTTTAAAATGCGGATAAAAAACTTTGTACGAAATTTTGTCTTGATCGTGTCATCAGAAATTTCTGAAAAGAATTTGAATTTTTTTTGAGTATTCAATATTCTGCTATCTTCTTGATTATATCGAATTCCAAATAGATGGAGAAACAATAAGCTCTAATATAGAAGAACTTCTTTTGGGAATAATACTGTAACACTTTTTCTGTGAAGTAGCACACTTGCCCTCCGCTCAGTACGGCTGGGTTGGATTCGGATCTTGACTGATGGATTGGGGTAAAAAAAAATAATATCTAAAATGCAAAAAAAAACACGCTCATTTAATTATGAGTTGAATATGATGTTCAATACCAGATGGGTAAAGCCCTACAATTTACAACAATTTGCCAAAATACCTACGGAGTTCGAACTCAGATATTTATACACTCTAATATCTCACCTAACATAATGGGACTAATTACTGCACAGCAGTTGAATATCTTTGCTGACAATCTTCCGCAGTGTTTGATTGTTCTCTCCCAATAGATATATGTATAGGTGCGTGTTTTTCTCGTGACCAACAAATAAATAATGGTGTCACTTCGATGTTCGATATCAGAGTGAAGGAAAGAGCCATTAAAAAAAATTGGAATATTGACAATGTATGCTGTATATGTCCAAGAATGTGTACTTTTTGTTAAGAGTAATACAAAACTGTTCAAGAGATGTGAAAATACGAAAGCTTTTTATGAAACAAGAAATATATATTAGATCTACCCAAAATATAGGTTTACAACATCTCAGAGGCAGATAGAATACAAATGCTAAAAAATTTATAATTCATTACCAAATAGAATTAAAACTTCCAGAAATATCAAGACATTCAGAAGAGAATTATTCAAATATCTCATGAGTTTAGAGCCCCATAGTTAAGAAGAGTTTTTGAACTGTATATGGACCTTTTTTTATTGACGCTGTTTCATTTCACTTTTGTGTACATTGTATATTTAAGGTGATTGTGAAATAGAATGGGTGTTGTTATTATTATTACTATCTTTCTCACAATTACAATTGTACGACCTTCAAGCTGTAATTTGTCTTCATAGTTTGGGGTATCCATTGAGACTCTACAGAATCCGATTTTACTTTCATTAGCCAATTTGATAGGGCTCATTCAATTTCGATGGAAGTTTTAGAGTAGTACAATATAAATGAGTACATTAAATAACACAAGAATTTTTGCGAAATGAAGTTTTGTTGTTATAACTCGAGATCTATTAGGCAGGTTGAAGAAACTTTGCTATCAATATACGATTCTATACCTAATCCGTCATTATTTAGCTGTTTTTATTGAATTTTGAATACATTTTTTGATGTAGTTCGGATTTTGCTTAAAAATATAGCATTCTCGAAACATTTTTTGAATTAGATTTTATCTATTCCTTATTCTTTCCCCACACAGAATAATCTATTAGATACTTACTAGTACTGACCTATGACCGTGAAGTTTGGTCGTATCTCAGGCCCCGCCCATAAAATGCAGTTATCCGATTGGTCGAATATATCTGAATTTGTGTTGAAATTTCACCATATTCTGGATTTTTTTTTAAATATTAGCAATTCGATTGAGATATCGTTTTTTTCAATGGAAGGTAGGGTGATATTTCATCTATCTATGTGAATTTACCGCTTCCTCCTAACTCTAACGGCTACGAAGGAGATCGCTGATATGTGGGACGACTTTTTCGACCCAGCGTCACCTTATTCAATTAGTATAGTATAGAATCAGGTCATCTAAGTTGCCACGCAATAGGGTCTCCAAAACCAATCTATCTGTTCGGATAAAGTGCATGAAGCGGATATGTACAGTTTTATGTTCCGAATATCGATTATGAATTTAGAAATTGAAATAACCAATTTGGACCTAAGGAACATTTGTGCAACCCTGGACGAAAAAAGCTTCACAATCTATTCCATAATATAATATCTTAAATAGTCTAAACTTAACCTAAGTCCCCTCCTCATCCTTTTATCTCTGGTGTTCGTGAATGGGATCCGATAAGTTATAAATTGGTGGATACTCATAGCTGAACATTTTTAACAGATTTTTGATAGCAGCTCCAGTTTGTAATTATCGTATTCTTGATGTCTAGCCATCAAATCTTGGTAGAAATGTTGCGTTGAGGCCGGATGATCACCACCTTGATATCCGTAGCAGAGGTCTCATATCCCGCTTCCTGTGGACTCTAGAGCCGCTATAAAGCCTGCTCTAAACGTAAGTCCTAACACAAAGGTACACCAACAACGTGACGTGGATCTAAAAAGTTCTAGTGAAGCCCTGACATGAAGTCAGGAGCATTTTGGCGCTATTCAAATTCGAAGCTATTTCCTCATGAAATTTAGCATGATCATTTACGCCGTCATTTCTGAACCAGATACTAAATTTCAACTCAATCAGATCTTCTTTTTCGGGAATATTGGAAAAATGAAATTTCGAATGGGGATTAAGAGATTAAAAGAAATCATTGGGTGGATTTCAGCCATTCTATCCTTCAAGTCGTTTTTTTCGCAGAGTTATTGTGTTAACGATCGGCCTAATGGCGGAGATGTTCAGGATGTTTTCACAAACTGGACACAAATATTTAAGACGACGTGTAGATGACACTGTGAGAGTCATCTTTGCATTATGGCATACACCCCGTCTTCGAAGCATAAGCTAGATACAGGGTGTTTAATGTCGACTTTGAGCAATATTCCGATAACTGTGGTAAGTTATGCGTGACCTTTGAAATTACGGGTTTTGGGCACATTTTAGTATTTTTAGTGGTCAATTCAATTGCGGTGTAGAATTCTGGAATAAATATTTGAACTGGAGGAACACCTGCAAAGTTGGAATTTTTACCTTCGATTTCCAAACTGGATAGCATAATTTCAATGTGATCGATTTTCTAAGATTCTCCGTGAAAAATTTCAAGCTTTCGAACGGTATATATCTGAAATCGAACTGG
This sequence comes from Myrrha octodecimguttata, assembly GCA_958510865.1. Taxonomy (NCBI): domain Eukaryota; kingdom Metazoa; phylum Arthropoda; class Insecta; order Coleoptera; family Coccinellidae; genus Myrrha; species Myrrha octodecimguttata. The sequence goes on from OY294059.1 coordinate 20,240,150, forward strand.
GATACAGGGTATGAAAAAAAGCCTGCCACATATTGGAAATAAAAATTGGCACAATCTTCCTCATTTCAAATCTAAGACCCTTTATTTTATCGATCCATGAGAAGCACCAAAAAAAGCTCTACAAATTTCGCCTGGTAGTCTTTATGGTTGATTTCACTAGTTTTCCTGAAAACAGCTCCTTTTTCTGAAAATAATTTAACAATTCAAACGACATTTCGACTTCTTCGCAAGAAATTTGCTAACCAGTAGACTCAGGAATGTGTTCCGACTTTGCGGAGTGCCGAGATATTCTCAAAATCGACGAGGCAAGCAAGTTCAATGAAAGATAAGTTGATATTGAAACATATGTTCAACATGTGCTCCATTTTCTTGAATAAAGTCTATGTTCGAGAGACTGTTTTAGCCTGTGTAAGAGAGCTGGTATAGTCTGCGAAGAGTATCCGTTATTCTATGCCGCATCTTTTCGGAAGAAGTTGGTGGCTCGAAGTGAACCATATTTTATGCATCCTCATAAGTAAAAATTAGTTTTGTTGAATCTGGTGATCTATCGGGCCACCACAGTTAAAACTATAATATCAATATCGAATGGTTGAACGAAATTATAGCAAATATGAATAATTTCCATTTTTCATGAAATAAGCTGTTCGAAGTAAAACTGGTGATCTTAACTATAAGGACTACCGGACTTTTTATGAATCGATAAAATTTAGGGTGTTCCATTTGAAATAGGAAAGATTCTGCTAATTTTTAGTTTCAATTTGTGGTAGGCGGTTTTTCATACCCTGTATATCCCAGTTCGATTTCAGAAATATTATTTGAGGGAGTAACCAATGTATAATATTTGACCAGAAATGAATTTCAATGGAACTTAGCTCAATGATTTCTAAAACTCTGAATGACGAATATTGAAAAACAAAAATATATCAGGCAGAATATCTCGAAAACCATTGATATTTTTGAAATAAAGATAGGTATGAAATGTATTTTATTTTCCATGTAGAAACCAAAAAAGTAATAAACAATACAGATTGCTATTTAGAAATACAGAAAATAATACTGAGCCTGATATCAATCACCACAGGTAATTAACCCTATGGACATTACTACAATGTATTTTACATTGGGGCAATGTCAAAAATTGATCGGAACAATGAACTGCGATGATTGACAAATCACTATTTTCATCGTTATAATGAACGCTAGGCTATCATTATAATGTATTTATTACATTGTCCTCAGGATGAAATACATCAATTCAAGGAAATCTTCCTCAGGACAATGTAAAAAATACATTGAATTAATGTCCTGGAAGTGATCAATACTAGGCACAGGCGATCATCACGAAACCTTGTGATAATGCCAATTGTAATGGATCCATGCTATGTATACATCACATCAATGCATCAGCGTAATTGATTCATGCCCTGGAGTTATATTATCAATGCTTTAGGTCATCAAACGATGTCCTGATTCCTTATTACAATCATCGTGTTCATCAATTGATATAAGCGAACCTTAATACAATCACCGCGTTCATCAATTGATATGGGTAAGCGAACCGCAAAACAATTCTTCGTGCTATTTTTCTAGTTGTATCAAATAATTCTGGTCTAGTCGTATAGCGGATGCATATCGGGATTTTCCTTTGTGCTTGAAGTTGACCACAACTTGTGCCATGTGTTCTAACGAGAATTTTAGCAGGTGAGTAAGACTTATAGTATAGAAATGATTTTGTTTTCACGACGTCATAAATAAAAATTTTCCGTTATCTAGTTGATATACCGATTTTTATTTTAATTGTTTTCAGCTGGCCAAGTGGAATAAGTTCTAAGATCAACTGGGAGTCATAAATGAATTTCATATAAATTTGATTCTCTTGCAGGAGTGCTTTTCTACAAGACGGTAAAATATGCTCATTTTTAGATAGACGAGATGCAGCAGTCATGTGGGCACTTCAGGAATGGGGAAAAATACAATACAGAAATATCCTATACCATTAAATTCACAATTTGAGAGTGCGCTTCCATACTTTGGAAGACCAACGCAGGAAGTGGTGGAAGTGGATTCCTTTTCTTAATTCGAAAAAACAAGACATGAACCCCGTGTTTATGCCATTGGTGGGGATATTCCGAAAATTCAAGAAGGATGCACATAATTCGACGGTATAAGTTTTTCAATATTGTCAGAGCGATGGAGATGTTCTTTAAATATTTTTATCTGTTCAATTTTAGTTACCCTACAGAGCGTATGCTGTTTCGGTAATTCATTGAAACCTGTTATTTTTTCGCTTTCAAATTTTAACACATATTCTAGAACCCATGATTTATGTGAATTTCTAATGTTGAATACATTTTTCAGATGATATCAATGGTTTTATTATTATTATTTCAGTGACTTCGAGCAATAGTCATGTTCCCAATAAAGTTTGTTCAATGAGAAACATTCTATAATCTGATCTTTTCTTGGTTGATTATTATGATGCAGGTATGCATTTTTACCATCAAAATTCGATACGAAAAATGAAGGTATGTATATGACCCTATAAACTCACAAACAGAAAGGGAAAAGTATAGATAAGACAACTTGCTGAAATCAATAGAATCAAAAAACACACTCCCCAAAAAATATTACATTCGACTGAAAATATAAAAATATTTCATAAATCTGAAAGGTATTGAAGAAAAATACAAATCTAGCTAATTCTACAAAATTTCGTTCAAACCAAAAGTCTGCAAATATATTTATATATGTGAATTGAGGCATTATTCCGTTCAATATTGTTTTATATTAAAGAAATTGTAGTTTTTGGTTCAAATCCAAAACACAACCACTATAGCACGCCTTTAGATTGATGTTTTTTGGCATCACGTTAATGTACCTAAATGATTAGTTGATGTCCAAAATACATTGATACAATGACCGATAAGCCTGAATTCAATGCCCTGGGACCATTGATATAAGGACTGCTGTTGATGGATCGATGTACTCATGACCTGGTATTAATGTCGTTGGTCAGTGATACAATCTTAACGGTTACCAAATGCTGGTGATGAATTTAATGCTCTTGGGGGATTGATACGATCACTCGAACATTAGACAATCACCAACAGGACCTTATATCAATGAACTCGAGCATCGGCTGAAAATTAATGTCCAAAAACATTGTCGTAAGGCTGGATTTGATTATATTCACGTACCTTTTTCGTTCTGTAAAATTTGCAGCGTTAGCGCTGCAAATTTTACACAAAGGTTTATTATTTTCTCAGTTAAATAGCCCAATATACCATTGATATCTTAAAAAACTTATATATTATGCATAACTCATTGGTTTCTCACAACACAGAAACCAATTCCATGAAATAATTCATGTGAACATTGAAATCTCAATAAATACACTTGTATAATTGAATAACATTTCCACATGCAGAACGCTAACTGAGTAGCAAAATTTAAAATATTTTGAATGAGAAGAGACGTTCCAGAGTCGTTTCACCTCTTTGAAAATCTAACTATTTTCCACAATTATTAAATTTCGTGTCAGTATTCTACAACTGAAAATGAAATTCAAATCAGATAGGGTTTGTCCTTTTTGAAATATTAGGGAAATAACCTCAATATTCAAAATGGTCACGAAATTTTTGGCCAATATCTGCACAAATAAATATCGGTCAAAACTGAAATTTGAAACACTGTTTCTAAATGTTGCCTCTGAAACCTGTACCAAATTTCCAAAACAATTCTCACGAAATTTTGCATTAAATTGAGTGTCTATATTTCACAATTAGTCATGATGTTTCAATCCGAACGCGTTCGTATCTCTTGACACTGAGGAAATAAACTCAATCTTTTAAACTAACACCAATACGTAAAACAAAATTCAAGACATTCCGCTAATATCAAATGTGTAGATGTGATTTCTACTGGGATTCAACTTTGTTCTGAAAAATATTAATGAAATGAAAAAAAAAATCAATCTTCCTGTGCAATTGATCTGAAAAAAATTTTTTCCACAGCAGATATCCGATTCACTTGATTCACAAAGTATCCACCACACAAACTGAAAAACTAAAGTTAGTTTCAATAACATTTCTGTAACAATTAAATATATCTTGAACCTCATCAGGTTGAATTCGAAAGAATAATTCTAGATTATAAATTTCGTTCGTTGTTATCGTTGTCAGATACCCTCAACCAAGAGGGTGTCAAATCCGAAAGTCTGTTTGATGTAAAGACGTGAAATTCAAACAAGTAGTTTGCCGACAACCAGATGATGATACATGCGGCACAGACCCCATTCAGAACAGGTAGATAGATCTTCGACTCCTAACTTTAGTCTGAGGCTCCAACCCTCAGTATTATATTCTCGACAATCGACAATTGATGAGATTTGCGGTTTGTTATTGATTTTTTTGCATATTATATCCTCCAATTTGATTTATCATATAAATGCTCATTATTTTTTATATTCACGCTTATTTCAAACTGTCAGTACGAAAGATTTTGGATTTCGGATGAAACCAGTAACGGATATCCACATGTTGACGATGATCGTACTACGCAAACCGAAATTGATGGAAACCTCCGATCAACCGAATTTTTGGGAAATCTGCATTATTTTAAATTGCGCTACTTAATTCGCGTTCTGCATGTAAAAGTGTTTTTCAGTTATAAAAGAGTATTTATTTAGATTTCAATGTTTCAAATAGATTTTTTCATGGAATTGGTTTTTGTGTTGTGAAAAACCGATGATTTATGAATAAAATAAAAGTTTTATTCTAGATATGAATGAGCTTCAAGAAGAAATTTAATCTTAATACCGTTATCCGCAGGGTAATTTCTATAAATAATAATTTAGTTATGTTTAAGATATTGGGAGAGAAAATATTTAATCTGACTACTTACGATTATGAAATTGTCAAGAACATCGATGAGGCATTTGCAAATTGTGTTTAAAAAATAATAACGCATCCATTAAAAATTTCTCGATATGTTTTGAAAATTTGGTAAGCAATATTTTCATCTCCTTTTAGATGTATGATTCTAGATGAAAAGTAAACCGATTATTCCAGTGAATTACAATCTTAGAACTGAATGCGATGATGTCATTTTCGACATTATTGGAAATTTGCAGCGTTTTTCCTTATAACTCAGGCAACACTGGTCGGAAACCATCCGGGTGAAATTTTTTTGGTTCAGTTTTGCAACAGTAATCAACGTTCAGAGTTTCATGAAAATTCGGTGGTAAGTTTTCGAGAAATAATTTTTTTTTTCCCAACCCCCCATTTTGAACTCTCAGGTTACACCGATTCTGCTGAAAAGCTTGGAGAATCAATTCCGAGCAACACACGATTTTTCTACCAAGTTTCACTGATTTCGGTTCGGTACTTTCTGATAAAAGCCCCGGACAACGGACGGCGGACGGACGGATTTTTTTTATTAGTTTATTCAAATCTACATTCTCCAAAACGTAAACTGTGAAATTTTCAGGGGGGATTAAAAATTTTTTTTTGTTGGTCGATCACTAAGGTTTATTATTTGATATTATCAAATAATAAACCAAAAAACCACTTCGTGACCGGCCAGAAAAAATGGAACACCCTATGTGACTGAAAGCATTTTTAATTTATCGAGTTCACACGCGACTACAGACAGGGTCATAAAGTTGGAATAGGCCAATCAGAGAAAACGTGGAATGGCGGTAATTTTGAATTTCGCAACGTGAATAATGACTGTTCTCTATAGTGTGTCTTTGGTTACATACTGGATTTTATCTCGAACTGATATATTTTTCATTGATTTTGATGAAACCAAGACTGTGTATTTCTCCATTTCAGACTAAAAACTGCATATTTATGTAATAAGTGGGTAATTTGTAACATGAAGTCGGTTCATTTTTTTACTCGCTTGTTCTAAGGAACAATTCGAAGCGTTATAACTTTACCAGCAATTCTGCAATTTTTGAGTTACGAACGGCAAATGGCCTTGAAAGACTAGGTTGAACTAACACTGATGGAAAATTCATTTTTGAATTAAATCCTGTCTGTCAGGTCATAAATACCATGAACACATTTTCAGGTGCAGAAACAGAATATTTCGGTTGAGCAAACTCAATAATGAGCTAAATCCGCTGAACAGTTCCGGGGATATATACAAATCTGAAATAATCTTGTATTCCTGAAAAATAATATGTCGAAAAATCCTTTGTCCACAAAATTGAAACTTGAAAATTGGTTGTCAATTTAATCAAGATTTTATCTTTATATATATATATATATATATTAATTTATTATCCAATTGATTAATATAAAAATTCATGCAAATCCTACAGGTGGGTAATCGTTGGCAACATTAAGAAAAAAATTTTACATTGAAAAATTTCAAACCTTCAAGCACACATGTTAAAGAACCCAGTATCAGATTTCAGCTCCATCAGATATGTATAATAGAATAATTAAACTATTTATTTATACTTATTTACACACTACTGTTCTAATAAATAAACAACTAATTCTATCAAAGTCTGCGCACAATTTATTTCCACGCTAATTTATTTTCACTGAACACTTTCCGCTACGAATCACTCTGCTGAATTGGTCCCTGTGCTGCTTCGCGCCTAACCTTTTATCACTTGTGGAATTTCCAGCAATTGCGAGAAGATTCGAGAAAGAGGCGGGTGACTCACAGACGTCTGGAGCGTTCGGCAACATTCTAGAATAGACAGGGCCGTACTCGTCACACTGTCCCCTCCTTAAGCCTGTTCTGTCCCAGAACAGATTCCATGAATTCCTCGGAGGACCGTGATGAAATCTGCAATCATCACCATTTCTACAGTAGCCCTTCTGGTGGAAGTAACAGTGTACAGTTTTGCTGGACTTTCCGTTTTGCTTAGGGTTGGAATTGCATACCAAAATATCTATACCTGTCTTCTGAAACACTATTTCCAGCATGCTTCGCACAACCCGCCAATTCAGTTGATCCAGTCCACAACCTAGTTTGGGACAGCTTATTTCCCAATCCCAAAGCATTGAAGGTGTTCTTTCAAGGCATGTAGTGCTGTACATAAATTCTGGTAAGTTGGCTTCTGATAAGAGTACTGTTTCGTGACTACGTAATAAATGAACCGACCATCTGACTTCAGTCTCAGGCATTTTCCGATTCTGGGCTGCTGTCTCATCAGTTCCTCTTAACATCCGAATTTATTTCTGAATACTCTTGCTATTCCCCTACTCATCTTTAGATCGGCTGCTACACAATGAGCAAGAGAGTATTCCTCGGGAACTGTAAACATGTCTTGATTAACTTCCTGTGTGACGCCAAACCGTGCAACTCTTGTTCCCCCATAGCTATTCATGAATTCCTGAAAATCGTCATTTTCCTTCGCCGGAACCTCGATGAGACGTACTTCTTCGTCATCCAGTATTGACGCGTACGGAGCCAATCGGTTGAAATGGACTACCTTCGGTTTTCCTTTGGGAAGCTTCCGTATCCGGTAAACTACATCGTTTATCCTTTTCATAACTTCATACGGTCCTTCCCACTGTCTCTGCAGCTTCGGTGAAAATCCCCTTTTTCTTTGCGGGTTATACAACCACACCAGATCCCCTGCGGTGAATCCTCCTTCAATGGCCTTGATGTCATAGAGCATTTTCATCCGATCACTTGCTTGCTGCATTTGATTGCGCACCTTGTCATGAATGTAATCTAGCTTACTCCTCAATTTACTGACGTAGTCCTCCCCGGCTACATCTTCTCCAGGCTTACAACAAAATTCTAGGTCACAAGGTAGTCTAATTTCTCGACCGAACATTATATTGGCTGGAGTTTTCTTGGTAGACTCTTGAACCGAAGATCTATATGCCATGGTAAATAGATGCAAATATTCGTCCCAGTCCCTCTGGTGATCGGAGACTACTTTGGCAAGATGTTTTCCCATGGTCCTATTCATTCGTTCTACCATGCCATCTGATTGGGGATGTAGAGCTGTTGTCCTTGTTTTATTAATCCCCAATTTTCTACAATTTTCTTGGAATAACGTCGACTCGAAATTTCGGCCTTGATTACAATGCAGCTCTAGAGGTATTCCAAATCTGCAGAAGAATTCTTTGACCAATTTATCAGCAACCGTACCTGCCACTTGATTAGGAATACCATACGCTTCCACCCATTTGGTAAAAAAGTCCATGGTTACCAATATGTATTTGTTTCCGTGATCTGTTTTGGGAAAGGGGCCCGGATTGTCGATAGCTACTCGTTCCATGGGAGATCCGACGTTATATTGCTTCATTGGAGCCTTCCCTTTGCCGTAAGGACCGTTAGCTGCAGCACAAGCTTTACATGTTCTACACCAGTCTTTAACGACTTTCTTACAGTTAATCCAATAAAACCGCTGCCTGACTTTCTCCAGCGTCTTAGTAATCCCGAAATGTCCACCGAAGTTCCATTATGTAGTCTGGTCAAAACGTCTGTCACTCGACTCTTCGGCACAATCAACTGGAGCCTCTGTTCAGATCCATCGTCATTCTCCCAAGAACGTTTCAGAAGACCTCTATCGATCTTCAACGTTTCCCATTGTGCCCAGTACGACTTTACATTTTGACTCATTCTGGATACTTCTTCCCAAGTAGGTCGTCTACCACTCTTCTTCCAACTCAGGATTACTTTCAAGTCTGAATCTTCTTCTTGGGCTCGTTGGATTTCTTGGGGTAGCCCGTCATCTTCAATTACTGTGGTCCGTCTCAAATCAGCTTTGTCTTCCACGAGGAAGCAATGGCTGCAATTCTCGGGGCAAGACCTTCTTGATAACGCATCGGCATTGCGATGTGTAGCTCCCGTTCTATGTTCGGTATCGAAGTCATATTCTTGCAGTCTTTCGATCCATCTGGCCACTTGTCCTTCCGGGTTCTTAAAGTTCAGAAGCCATTTCAAAGCCGCATGGTCCGTTCTCAACAGAAATTTCCTTCCATACAAATATTTGTAGAAGTGTTCAACGGACTTGATGACTGCTAAAAGTTCTCTTCTGGTCACGCAATAATTCCGTTCCGGCTTTGACAAGACTTTGCTGAAATACCCTATGACTCTTTCTTGTCCATCCTGTACTTGTGAAAGAACACTCCCGTTGGCCGAATTACTAGCATCCGTGTCGAGCACAAACTTCTCTTCAGCTCTTGCGTAACTTAAAACTGGAACTGTGAGCAGAGCCTTCTTCAGCTGTGCGAAAGCTTCAGCGCAATCATAGGACTATATGTACTCCTGTCCGTCCTCTGTTAATTTTGTAAGAGGTTTGGCAACGTTGGCGAATCCAGATACGAATCTTTTATAAAAGGTGCATAAGCCTAAGAAACTTCGCAATTCACTCTTGTCTCTTGGTAAAGGCGATTCCTGTACTGCTTTTATCTTATCCGGATCAACTTTCACGCCCCTTCGAGAAACTACGTGTCCTAAATATTTCACCTCTGTTCGGAATAAATTGCATTTTTTTCGGACTCAGCTTTAGGTTAGCTTCACGAAGTCGCTGGAAAACCTCGGATAGGTGGTGTAGGTGGTCTTGAAATGAGTTTTCCACTACTATCACATCATCCAAGTAGATCAGGCAAGTTTTCCAGGAGAGTCCTCTCAATATAGTCTCCATTAAACGCTCAAAGGTGGCCGGAGCGTTGCATAGGCCGAAGGGCATTACTTTAAATTGCCACAGACCCGTTCCAATACTAAAGGCAGTTTTCTCTTTGTCCTTCGGATCCGAGCCAACCTGCCAATACCCACTCTTCAGATCCAAGGTGGAAAACCAAAGTGATCCCGATAGTGTATCAAGTGTATCGTCAATTCTCGGTAAGGGATAGCTGTCCTTCTTCGTAACTTGATTGAGCTGCCTATAGTCTACACAGAACCTGGTGGATCCGTTTTTTTTCTTCACCAACACTACAGGCGACGTCCAAGGGCTATTGGATGGTTCAATGACACCTTCTTCCGCCATGTCTTCAATAATCCGTTCAGCCTCTTCTCATTTTGCCAGAGGAAGACATCTAGAGTGCTGTCGGATGGGTTGTGCATCACCAGTTTTCCCGGTTCTTTCGTCGCAAGCAAACACGTCGGAGAATTTCTGAATCAGTTTTCTCACTTCAGCCAGTTCATTACGGTCAAGATCTTGACATTTTGAGATGAGAAGGGTCACCAGCTCTTAAGTATTCTTCTGGCATTGCGAGACTCCTGCAGTACCTATCCCACCAGAAATATGGTACAGTGATACTCCTTGTCCAATCAAGGTGTTCTTCTTCAGGGTGACTGGAAACCTGTTGACATTGAGTAATCGTATGGGAATACTATCTGTTATTCGTACCAATGCTTTTCTCAATAACATTCCTTTAGCTAGGATTGCATCGTCACAGGGCTCGATCGCTTTAACGCAGCCTTTTTTCGTAACGTCATCACATATACCACTCACTATGCCTTTAGTTCGACCTGGCAACGTGATGTCCTCGGCCAATCGAATCGGATATGCCTTATCATCCACATCATTGAACGGGATCTCTTCATTTCCCAGTCGAAGCACATCACTCTTCATATCCAGTTGGCATCCAAGTTTCTTAACGAGGTCCAATCCCAGGATAACTTCTTCCGTGATTTCAGCCACTAGAACTTCGTGCCTTGCTGTTGTATTTCCCAATTCAATAGTGGAGAGGACCGATCCATAAGATGGTATTTCCTGTCCAGACGCAGTTCGAAGTTTGATCATAACTGGACGAATCTTAGATCCTTTAGCTATTTCTGGACGCACAATGGTTCTGGTCGATCCAGTGTCTACAAGGATTTTCACATTTCGATCATTTATTTTTAAGGGAAATACTATGCTGGATAAATCTGTGGACATAATTCCTCGGATTATCACTTCAGGGGTATCTACAGCTTGAGTAGATTTATGCCCCCTATCACCGGCCCTTATCCGTTTACGTGCTGCGGCTCTTTTCCTACTTTTTGAGCCATTCCGCTTAATATGCCCACCTTGATTGCAGTACCTGCACACAGCATCTTTTTTCTCAGTACTCAATAGCCTGCTGACTTCTTCTCTTATGACTTCTTCAACAGGTCGGTATATTCCTTGGACTTGTCTCACACGAACGTGTCCTTTATGCGACGAATTCTAAAGCCTGAACCAAAGCATCATCTATGGTTTTAGGGCGTGCAAGTCTCAGAACTTGTTGTGTCTCACCGTCCTTGATTCCGTCTACAAAGGTTTGGATTGATAGCAGTTCAATGAAGCTATCTGGAGCAGTTGGGTAAGCCAGCCTGACTAATCTAGCCACATCGGCTCCAAACTCCTGGGGATTTTCTCCTGTTTTCTGCACCCGGTTCTTGATTTGGGCATGATAAACTTGTTGTAAATGAGCATCACCATATCTCATCTGAAGTTTCGATGTTAGAACTTCATAACAGGCTTGTTGGCCCTCCGGAATCGTTTGCAGAATGTTGAGTGCCCCTCCTCTTAGAGCTTTTATCAACGCTGTTTGCCAACGCAGCAGCTTCAAATTGTTTTTGGTATGTCGACCACGGGACTTTTCCATCAAACGTCGGAGGCTTGATCTTCGTTTTTCCACTTTCGCCGTTATTTTCTATTTTCATGTTGCTATAGGGTGATGAAGCCGAATAATCTTTTCCAATTGCCATTCTTTTCAGGGACTCTATTATTTTAGAATGCTGTTCGATTATTTGTGTCATTTCTTCAAATTTTCCGTCAACTTCGTCAAATTTTCCGTCAACTTCGTCAAATTTTCCGTCAACTTCGTCAAATTTTCCATCAACTTTTCCATAAACTTCGTCAAATTTTCCATCAACTTTTTCATAAACTTCTTCGAATTTTTCGTCAACTTTATCATAAATTTCGTGAAATTTTCGGTCAACTTTATCAAACTTTTCATTCACCTCGTCCATTCCTTTCTTCATTTCATCTTTAATGGTTTCCATTTTTTCATCCAATTTGGTTGCAAATTGACTCACCAATTCATTGCTATTCCGATAATTTACCTCTGCCATGTTTTCAGTTTATCCATTTTCTCATTGATCTTCTGAGAATTTTCTTCCATTTTCTCGTTGATCTTCTGAGAGATTTCTTCCATTTTCTCGTTGATCTTCTGAGAATTCTCTTCCATTTTCTCATTCATTTTACTCAAAAATCTTCATTGCTTTCCGAAGTCGTGTGGTCACTAGCATCAATTTGAATCAACAAAATTTATTTATTCAATTCGAGCGATGTCGAACCGCACACCTGACACCAATGTAACGTTTTCTGGTTTTATCAGAACGTTCAGAATAATTAAACTATTTATATTTATGGATCGTTCGGCAACATTCTAGAATAGACAGGGCCGTACTCGTCACAATATATTTCTTATGAATATATTATGTTTGTGAAAACTACAGGTTGATTTTACCATAGTATAAATATATATAATAAAATGATTTTACCATATAATACAAAGATTTTACCCATTCAGGAATTTTAACTTGAGCTCCAAAACCCCTGTCTTTATAACTTTCAAGTCGTAGGGCCGGTATTATAAAATTAACTGGAAGTTATCTTTAACTTTAACTGACGGTTTTGACAGTAATGTCCTTACATGACCGTCAGAACTGCCAGTTAAAGTTAAAGATAACTTCCAGTTAAGTTTTATAATACCGGCCTTAAGTTGTTTGTTCTCTAAGTTATTATGTTTACAATCGGTGGCTGTACGCCTACGTGAACCGATATTTGTTGAGTAAGAGTTTTGGTACACAGAAACCAATTCGTAAATGATTTAAATCTTCCGGATGCTATACCATCTTTACATCCATTCAGGATATATTTAACCCATTCACGAATTCGTCCTTTATTGGTATTAGGCCCTAAACTTGCTCAACAAATATCGAACTCCCAAGCTTTTTAATGAAATTCACAACTCATTACCAAGATTCAATTCTGTGTGCGCAGGATTTTTTTTTAGTTAATTTCAGATTTGTATATCGCCGAGACAGTTTGGTGGATTTAGCTCATTATTGAGTTTGCTCAACCGGGATATTTAGTAAATACCCTCGGTATAGGCCTTCTCCTTCGAAATAAGCAACAGTGTTTATGGCCTGACAGACAGAATTTAATTTAAAAATTAATTTTTCTTAAGTGTAAGTCCAACCTAGTCTTTCTAGGCGATTTGCGGTTCGTAATTCGAAAATTGCAGAATTGCTGGTAAAATGATGAAGCTTTAAATAGTTCCCTAGAACAAGAGCGTCAAAAAAGGACCGACTTTCATGTTACAAATGTTCCAATATTATTATTATCATTAAACATCGGGTTGTTTCCACCAATATGTAGCACAGAGCATTTGTTCACGTTCAAAGGAAGTAACCAGTCTTCACACCAAACGCCAATCTCATTCAGGTCCCGTTGAAGTTTTTCGAAATTGGACAAAGGAAAATTGTAAATTTAAGTGTCATCCGCGAACATTGAGCATGCTGAGTGGGGAAGTTTAGGGAGATCGGGGGTCTATAATAAGAACAAGACAGGGCCTAGAACGGAACCCTGGGGAACACCCAACGTCATAGGTCTATCCGGACAAGAAAAAGAACGATTGGCTCTAACTCGAAAGGTACAGTTTGATAGAAAAGCCTCAATCCAAGATAGAACCCTTCCCCTGATTCCAAGATGGTAAAGCTTAGCAAGCAGCCGCCGGTGGGGGACCTTATCAAAGGTCCTTGGGAAATCCAGATAAATCACATCCACAGGCACTCCCCGATCCCACGCCTTGGTCCACTCATTAACGCACACGTGGGGGGTTGAAAGTTGTGCATGAACAAAACTGTAAAGGTCGACTTTCATTCGATGACATATTTCATCAGGTACCATCGTCTCACAGTAAATGAGCCATGACGAAGTACACATACTGAAAACCTCTTTGAACTAACTAATTTTTCAGAAAAAAAAATTTTCTTGGAAATTTCTTCACGCCTGTAAAGAAGATACGAAGACCTTGCCAAAAAAGTACCACATGACCTACTTTCCCTATTCGAAAAATTTAGAGAGTTGATGGGGATGGCACAAGTTGCAACAAAAATCCTTCAAAAATGCATACAATTTGGTAAAAGTGAAACAAAATTGACCTGTTTCAGGATTTTGTTGCCACATATTTTTCTTCTGAGAAAATGAATTTGTTCCATAATTTTGACTCGGACTGTATATTCAGGTACTGATTCGAACAACGCTGCTTTATTTCCGGATGAAAAAATTTTGCGATCAATCCTTACGAAGTTTTGCGTTAATTCTCAAGCATTCATTTCACAAACTAGTGCAAGATCTGAACTTAGGAATGAATAGGTATAGTCAACATACTCTTGAATTCTACCTTTCTAATCAAGCGGCAAAACTATTTTCATCCCTTCTTCATTTCTTTCGAAAGAATTTGTGTTTATATTCGTCAATAATACGGTGAAGGTTCGGCTAGTCGTGGACTCATATCATTATAATCAACACTTTCTCATTCAAAAATTCATATAATTCAAGAAATGTCCCAGAATTAACAAATGGACATAGAGTCCGAAATGAAAAAAATCGATTATATCATTTACAGAACTATTATAAGATTTCCACATTCTATTTCTTCCACGAGAGAACATGAATATGTTAAATGGACCTTCTTTCATACATAACATATATTCTTTATTATCGAGATCACTTTCTGTATTAATGAACTTCTAAGAATCAGATGTTATATTTTATCTCGAATAGATTCACATTTCCCCAAGAATACATAATTAATGAGATTGCAATAAGAATGGAAGAAAGCGAACATTCAAAAATGTCCTCTCAAATTCAAATCGCTCTATAAATATATAATCGTCTTATTTCATGTCATTCACACATCGTTCTTCAACTGATACAGAAATGTATATTACACTAAAAATATTGGTAAGCGGCTCAATTATTTGTAACAGTACAACAGATAAACTTCGAGTAAAATAAAAAGTTTCATTATGCCTGAGCATTTTCAAATCCACATATTATGGGAATATAAGACATACCCAATGTATTATTTTCACACATCGTGCTAATAGTTTTGATTGTACATGGTAGCGTTCATTTATCGATCTGTATAGTCCATTGATTGTTATTTATGTATAGCTTGAATGATTTTCAATGCAAGTATACTTCATCAGTCAACGGTTTGAAAAGTGCTCATTAACCGTACGTTTCATTTTTGAAGAAATATAGCATTTTTCAGGCCTAGTACGAAATAAACGTTTTTCGTGGAATATATACTGAGAATGAATAACAATTGATATTTTCTTGTTTGAATGTATACATAATTTTAAACGATCTGATATTAAAGTTGCCGAGAAATAGAGGACGAAACTAGCCATGAGAAACTTTTCTTGGAATTGATACTATTTTAATCCAACTCATTCATAAAATCATATATAGAAGCACTGAAGAGCTCAAGTATTGAAGTGTCAATAGTGGCGAGAAAAATTGATATCCAGAAATATTTTGTGAAAACATTCTAAACAATATCTATTATGTTCTGGAGTATTCATATACAGTGCATACCTGATGATTCTGAAAGAGTCTACCAAACAAATGAGGTCTATATAATTATTATTATGCAATTTGTGGTGGAAATCACTGATTTGCCGGAATAATCTCATTATTTCTTCCTCTTCTATTTCAGGTTTGTGTAACCCTGTTTTTCACGTCAACTGTGTACTGCAAACGGGCTGACTTCATAGATTTGGGAACATCCATTCTACTTCCCTGGGAAACTTCAAGTAATCCAGGTTTTTACGGAAGAAATTATGGTATAGAAGAAAGTTCTAAGGCTACTTCAGTGAACAATATTAACAATCGGCATCAGAATGAAGTTGAAGCACAACAACGTTTCGCAGTTGGTGATTCTATAAAGCTGAGAAATCAACATGATAGCAGAAAATCCATTTCAGCTGCAGATACCATCAATTCGAATTCCATTCAAGGATTTCAGAAACAATATTCCAATGGGAAATTTGGACAAAATCTGTTTCGACAGAACCGGTATCCTGGTCTGAGTGCTTATAGTACGATCAACTCAAATCCAAATTCTTATAGAGAACAGTCTTTAATTGGAAGACCCATACCCCGATATGCACAAAATACAGATAATTCGCAAAATTATCAAGTTATTTCAGATTCAACTTTGGCCAGTTTTTTGGGAAATCAGCTTTATGGAGACATTAAACAAGCATCACGGGTTTCTTTTCGACCATTGAACGTGGCATCAATTAAATCAGGACGTCAACCACAACACTCAGCTGTAAAGGGCTATCAAGGGGTATATCCATTAGAATATTCACCAACACAATTTGATCAATCTAATATCGTACTAAACCAGGAGGATGTGAGAAGTGATAGACGTGTTATTGGAGCTTACAATTCAGGTCAAAATACGGGTGATTCTGATGAGTCACTTCACCAACGGTCTCCAATAAGGTTTAACCGAGCTCCTGTAGGACAAGGAAATATCTTACAGTCTAATAAACTCAGCTACTTATACTCTAACAATAATGCAGGAGATGGCATACGTTCTCTGCAGTCTTCGGAGAAAATTGATGATCAACTATTAATCAGAACTCCACAGCCTCCAGTTGCTAGAGAGCAGCTAATCAACAATGGACAAGGAAATCAAATCCCAGAGGGAAGTGCAAAGGTAATATTAGCACGAGGCAGAGATATTGATGAATTCGAAAGAAGGAGTCTTAATCATGGCATCGACACCGGAATACTCTCTGATTCATATCCATCATATCAGGAAGATGTGAACCAACCAAATCCGAATGAATATTCATTCGGCGAACTAAATGGCAAAATCTGGAAGGTAATGAGGTCAAACCCTTCTAGAGTGTCTGATGTAGAAAATCTTAGGGGGTTACATTCTAATCCTAATTATTCATGAAACCTGAAAGTGAGGAAGCTCAAATCTTCACAACAAAAAGCACGAAAATAAAACGGAAAAAGATAAGATGAGACTTGTAAGCTGAGAATGAGAAGGGAACACATTTGTCGATAATTCCATTGATACTATATAAAAACAGGAATTGACATTATAATTTATTAGTTTTAAGATTCTCAGGAACATTTTATATCCGGAGGGATATTTCCATACCTTCAATGATAAGTCTTGTATTTTTATAGATCAAATACATTCTTTTTTTTAATTATTTGATATAACTCGGTTTTAATGAGTATTTTGAGTGATAATTCTGAGTAAATTTAAATTTCTGGAGACCTGGTTTCCTATGAAAACCTTAGAGGAGTTGGAATTCTATACTAGAGCAGCGCGTGAAAAGAGCTCTAAAACAGATTTTCGTGTGAACTTAATTGCCAAAATTTATGAACCACTTAGTATCATTCACTATATCCTTACAATGCAAAATCAACATGTCGTTGAAAAATCGTCACGTGCAGGAAGTGGTGGGGGGCATTTTTCCAGAAATTGACAAGAACATTTTTCCGTTCATCTTCATCTACGTTGAGTGCTCTTTATTCAGACAGATTTCTATCAAAATTTACGATTCAGAAATATTTTATTTTAATTATCAAAAAAGTCGGATACCATGCGCTTGTATGGAGTTCCTCTTGATAAAATCACCTGCCCTGAAAATGCATGTTTTCAATTATGTTCATTTCGATTTTGCTCAAAAACTGTGAGGAATATCGAAAAAATGCTTTATACAAAAGGTGTTAACCGAAAACATTCAGATAAGTTTTTCAAACTTTCAATAGGACGAATAATTTTCTCAAAAACTAAGAAAATGTGTTGTTGAATCAGAAATAAGCGACCTTATGCATCCAAGCGTTCATAGGGTTCAGTTCAGGGTCATTCAAGTAACATTCACGTTGTTCGCCCATTTTTGAGATGTCATTATTTAACTAATAAATTTCTTATATGTGTTTGAATACGTTCATACATATTTTATTGAGTTTCTGTTAAATTGTTCATAAATATAGTTATTTGCATAAGTTGACAAATCAGTTTAGTGATATCTTCAATATGTATTTGTATGTGAATAAATATACAAATGCATGCAAACTTATTTAGATAGTCGATCAAAGGACATTTTGGGGGGATTTTGAATTCTATGTTTCAGATTTCACATATGGATTCTAAATTTGCAACTGAGATTTTTGATCCTCGGCGTGAAAAAATTTCATAAATAGTAAATTCCCACTGAGCAGATACTTTCCATTCCCTCCATTTCCCCCCCTACAACTGTGAAAATTATTTCGGTACATTTACATAACGATTCACCTATACATCTAGAGGAAGCTAAATCACCCTGAGAGTGGTTTAGAACCTATAGAAAAATATATACCAAAATCCCTGTTATAACTTTTTTCTTGGATAACCACAGGGATTTAATTCATAAAATCAAGTAAGAATGAACCAACATATATACGAAGATACTTCGAAATTGTAGGCAAGAATATCTCTAGAGAACATCGTGATAAGAAAAATGAGCAAACAGATCATATATAACATAATATAGGTTCCAACATGAACTGACGTCATATTCATCGTCACTGACACATTGAGGGCGGGCATTATGAAACTATTCCAGACAGATAACATAGAAGTTAACTTGTGAAACCTTCTTCAATAATGAGTGGTAATTTCTCTCTGTGGACTGTGGTCAAAATAAGTTTTATAATTCCGGCCTTGAGAGGCAAAATCCGTTTCCCTAACAAAATATTTTGTTGCATATATAATGTATGCTAACGTTTAGGGAAATCTTAACTCTGAATGTAATTAGCAATTAGTATACCTACTAGTGTATATAGGCCATAGAATCTTGTAAGAGATAGATTCGCTTTTTTCAACAGATCAATAATTGAGCTCGCAATGTGAAAGAACCGTTTTCTCCAGTGTTGCAAAATAACGAAATCCCTCCTTTCTCAAAGAGTAGATGGTCTATAGATTAACTCCAGCCATGGATATTTTGAAACGAAATTGTCTTATAATAATTCATTCCAACGAAAATAAAAATCAACAGTAACGTATCAAGGCCAACTTAACTGGATATTTATGTATACTGGGTGAAATGTAGAGAAAGGAAAAATTGTGCTAAAATTTTCACACCACCAATCCAACAAGGCGGATGCCTCAATTCCTAATAACTGTAACATAACAGATAATAAATATATCGAATATCTGATATATATTTAAATATTTGCCACAAAATTACCATTTTTTATCGAGCAAGTCCAATATGAGTACGAGGAAGGAAAAATCAAATTTCGTGGCAAGTGTATGCCCTCACAAAATGGGACAATGGAAATAAGTATTTTCATAAGATATTTTTTTCCAAACTTCTTCCGGTGATTTATCCTCCATCCGATAGTGATAAATCAAGGCAACTTATCAAGTATTACTCAGTTGCAGATTCCGATTTCATATCCCGCAATCTGGTTATTTCATAAGTTGACAATTCAACAGAAAATTAATTATTATTTAATTAATTACTTAATGACATCTTGGAAAAGGGCGAACAACTTGAATATTACTTGAATGATCCTTAAACTGAACCTTTTGAATGCTTCGATGCATAAGGTCGCTTATTTCTGGTTCAATACCGGTTACACGTGAGAGTGCGCCTTACTCGCATCTACTCGTTCAGCCACGGCGAATGGGATTCTACAACACAATTCCTTATTTTTTGAGAAAACAATTCGGCCTACTGAATTTTTGAAAAATCCATTTGAATTTTATGATTTCGGTTAACACCTTCTATATAGAGCATTTTTTCGATATTCCTAACAGTTTTCGAGCAGAATAGAAATGAACAATTGTTAACATGCATTTTCAGGGCAGGCGATTATATCAAACGGAACTCCGTATAAGGGCATAGTATCCTACTTTTTTGATAATTAAAATAAAATATTTCCGAATCGTATATTTTCATGGCAATTTGTCTAAATAAAGAACACTAAACGTAGATGAAGAATTTTTTGACGACAACTTGATTCTGCATTGTGATGGTGTAGGGAATGTCACTAAGTGGTTCAAACATTTTAGCAAATAAATTCACACTGGGTGACACCATAGAGCCCTTTTTAAAAAGTTGTATCCCAAGATCCATTGAGCGGTTTTCCTCCCTTGACGAATGAGACCCGAGCCTTGAAGTGAATGCAATAACTTCCGAAACAGAACTTGGATACTCGAGTAGGTTTGGAGCTTCATAGAAGTTTCTTCGGGAAGTTATTCTGTTGAAAGTTAGCGTAACGGCCTAGTTTAAGCACAGTAGCTTCCGAAAAAAACAACTAAGTAACTCAATATTTGTAGAGTGGGTTTAGACCTTAAATACAGAGGCCGTAATCATGAATGGGTAGAATCCATCCAATGATTCCGCAGATATACCCATTGAAAATTTACTCTTCCCAATATTTCCATGAAAACAAATTGGATCGGATTGAAATCTGATACTTTATTGCAAAATTATAGCTTGAACGTTCATTCAGAATTTCATCAGAACCATATGAGAAGAAGAACGCTAAATCTTTCCATCAGAAGGAAAATGTGCGTTTGGCGAAGTCAATATATGATGAGATGACAGCTTTGGCAACAAATGACAAGATCATCCGACATTCTGCACAAAGTTGTGCATCGGCATTTTCCAACAAGTTTCGTCATGATTTGCCCCGTATTTTCTGGATTATTTCGGAAATTATAACGATTCCGAGAGAACACCTTGAAATTTTACATATGTTCACAAAAAATATAATCGCATCGAACTGAAATTTGGCGCACTGCTTCAAAATACGGAGTTATTATTATTATTATTAATGACACGATGATCACGAAATCTTGTCTAAACTTGTGCTTTAGCATTTTGAGTTACCATGACGGAACTCATCATGTCTGGATAAGTATAATTATTCGAGATATTCTGAAACAACAACTATAACGGGGGAAAGAACATGAAATTTGACATATTTTCCCCCGATATCTCCATAAGTTGGAACCTGATCTTACTGAAATACGGTACACTGTTTTAAGATATAAGGTTCGAGGTCAGTGCAAATTTTAATTAAAATGGTGATGACATTCTTCCGAGTGAAAAACGTTCAACAGAAATTATTTTTCGAAGCAGTTTTCACGATCATCACGAAATTTAGCACAAAGTTGTCAATCGTTTAATCATGATTGTATCAGTTTTTTGAGTTATTCTGGAAATAACAATGATACTGGGGAGAAAATTACAAAATTTGACATATTTTTTTTCTGATACCTCCGGTTGAGACCTGATCACACTGACATTAATATGTAATATAGATTTCGAGGCACGTGATGCAAAACTTCGTCGGAAAGTACTGGATAGTTTTCGAAAAAAAAATTGAATTTTTTTTAAATTCATTTACCATTTGACTCATTAGTGAACTCAATCGTCGCATTCTGATGCACGACCTACCCTCTGGAAGTCGACGATTTCTCCGTTCGACAGTTATCGGGTTTCAGCCGCCAGACGGCCTGCCAGCTGGACGAAAATGAATAAGGAAACGGATCGTTTAGACCATTTTCGGCTGAATATTCAAAAATTACAGACATTTCGCGAAACAATAGCACGTCGGCAAAGTATTTTGCAAAGACTTTGGAGTGAATATTCAACAACAGTGTTTCGAATGTCAATTCGATGCGCTATTCATCTTGGGAAATATTAGAAAGAAAATATTTAAAATTTCATTATGAATTTTAATTTTTGATAGTATTACTTCAATACCCCAAGAAATACTGAAGCCATCAAATTAAAACTTTGTAACTTGTTATATAACATCAAAACGCAACATTATGAAAAATTTCGTGAGAATGGTATCGGAAAAATGCTTCGAGAATTTCAATATTTTGGTTTCAGAAACTATTCATCAGATATCATTGAAATTTGGTACAGACCTCAGAATTGATATAATTTCACAGCAGTGTTAGATATTTCAGTTTGATTCGATTTTGATTTTCGAAGACATTGAAAAAATACGTAAAATTTCGTGACTATTCGAAATTTTATATTATTTCCTGAATATATGAGAAACGACTAATGCTTTCATGACTGAACTCCATCGAAAGAAGTAGAATGTGCACGCATAACTTTCCAGATTTTTGTTGATGAAAATTGTTTTTTCTAAAATTAATCATCAGCTTGCAACGAAGTTCAGTGAAAACCTTGAGGTCACTAGTTGACAGCGTTGTTCTAAATTTCAGTTTGATCCGATGTTCATCGTCGTAGATATTGTGGAAGTTGTGAAAAAATATATCAAGTTTAGTGCTTATTTCTTCATTTTCAGTGCCAAAATTAAATTTTAGTTTTCAAATATTTTATATTTAATGATCTTCCGATTATATGTTCCTCACGAAATTCTGCATGAAACTTGAGCGCATGTTCTGGGGAATAGCATGCTATCGTTTTATCAAAATATCTGTAATTTTGGAACTTTTCCAGAAAATTGGCTCGAACGACTAGTTCTAACTCACTGATGACGAATCCAGTGTCAAAATCGATTATTTCGGGTCGGCCGTAGGCACTATCACAGGCATACGAATAATCCTGTGGACTTGAAACTTTCATGGAAGGTTGCATCTCAAAATAGGACGGTTGAGTTCATTAACGGGTAAAATCGGCGAAACGATTTCGGTTTCATAGTCATTCGAAAACTGCAGGAGCGATTCGATTGGAACTCATAAAATAAAAAAAAACATGAATTCCTCCATCCGAAATAAACTTAAATTAATTAATTCACTGTGTCTCCTAACTAAATTAGATGCTAGTGGAACAGCTATATCTATTATGAACGCACGCTTTTCCTTCTTGAAGTGCAACACAATATCAGGTTTATTATTTGGAATGGTTTTATCGGTAGAAATCTTCCTATTCCAAAGCAATCCACAATTTTCATCTTCTTGTACCGAAGGTGGATAGTACTTATAATAGGGATCTGGTTCTTCTTTGGTCATATATTTCTTCAGCAATTCCAGGTACTTGTAGGTAACCCAGGTATTTATACTGCTTCCCTTTTTCCATGCCAATAATCGATCCTTGTTCCTGATTCACCTTATATCCATCATGTTTTGTCCATACTCCGTGTACCATGCTGTTGATTCTGCACTTATCGAATCCAAAGTTCATGAATATGTCATTACTGTACTTTCCAACGCAGTCAAGTAAGGCGTGAAGATGTTCTTTTTTATTTGAGAAGAGCTTAAGGTGACAGACTGTAGTGGAAATTATGATGGGGTGAATTTTAACACTTTCAACCCTCCATATTTCTTTGATTTCTGCTTTTAGGTCTTGGTATCTTCTAATTTTTTCAGTATAGGTGGACATGATGTTATGACTATTAACTAGTGCATAATCTATGAGATGCACTATCTTTTCTTTCTTGTTCCAGATGATGGTGTCTGGTCTATGTGTTTTCGGAAGTTTTTTGTTGAACAAACTTGGTCTTGAATAGAGATGTAAAAACACTCTGTTTCAGGAAAGAGTCTCCCTTCGGTCAGCCATTTGTACGACATCTCTTCGTCGACATATTCTTGGTGGATTTCGTTGGGACATTTACCACGTAGAGGTTTTTTTTCCAAGAATTGATTTTATCGTTGCATTAGGTTTGGTTGTTTATTATGTTACGTTCTTTTAGATTGAGTGATGTATAGTTTTCATCCGCTAGAATAATTGTTGTTATAAGAGGGCTGCTATCATGCTTTTTGTTGAAGTAATCTTTCATGGTCCTGAGCTGTTTATTGGGTAGGGCTGATATGTCTATGAATCCACTTCCTCCATCTTTCCTGGAAATCGACATACTTTCTATGGAACTTTCGGGGTGATGTTTATTAAATTTTGTCATAGTTGTTCGAATCAAGATTTTTTAAGCTTTTATATCGGTTTTTGTCCACTTGACTATACCAGATGAATAGGTCAAAATGGGAATTGCAAACTTATTGACTGCTTATGTTTCTGATTTTGTTTTCATGTGATCGATTGTTTTATTTTGTTTCATTCCTAGATATTTATAGAACTCAGCATGTCCTATGGGGCTAATGTTTTGCAGATTTCTGGTTGTGTATTCGGGAGATGTGTCGATATTACCTTTTTTTAGGGCTTGGATCTTGCATTTGTCTGTCCCTAATTCCATTTTGATATTTGCACTGTAATTTCCGACCATTTTTACTGAGTTCAGTAGATTTTGTT
Source organism: Myrrha octodecimguttata (assembly GCA_958510865.1). Lineage (NCBI taxonomy): Eukaryota > Metazoa > Arthropoda > Insecta > Coleoptera > Coccinellidae > Myrrha > Myrrha octodecimguttata. The sequence continues at coordinate 20,264,372 of OY294059.1, forward strand.
CTGAATTTGATATTTGAAACAGATGTGTCATGATGTGGTGATTGTTTTGTGTATTCAATTCGAATACTTTGTTGTTTTTTTTTCAGCAGTAGTGACAATGGATTCATACAAATGCAGAAAAGCAGGCTACTGACGCTATCTCCTTGGAATATTCTTCTTTTGAGATTCATTTTTCCTGTTTTTATGTTTGCTCTTTCTGTCTTGAGAGAGAGTGTTGTTTTCCATTTCTTCATTACGTTTTCGAGGAATTGTATATATTCGTGGTTGATTCTCTATGAAATGAGGATGAAGATAATCAATGAATGTGGAATTTTATCATATGCTTTAATATAGTCTATGAAACATGTATATAGATTTCTTTTCATTTTGTGTGCTTGGTTCATGATGACTGCGTCTATGGTTAGTTGTTCTTTGCATCCTACTGTTCCTCTTCTGCTGCCCTGTTGCTCTTCCGCTAGGATTGTATTGCTTTCGCAGTGTTCAGTTATTGCTTGTGTAATACATCCTGTTAATATTTTATATATTGTATTGAGGCAGGTGATCGGCCCATGATTGGCAGGGTTTTTAGTTTTCTTGTTTTTAGGTTTGAGTAATGTTATACCTCCACATATTTTATTACTATTATTATTAATATCATTATTATTATAATTATTGTTTTTTTATTATCGCCATATATCGGGGAATCAACCAACTGCCGGACGACAAATCGTCAAAGCAGTTAGCTTCGCTACAGATCCTGCAGGAACTTCCTGACTTTGCGCATTGTGTGAAGAATTACGTGTCTCGGGCATGCGATAAAATTTTCCTATCCAGCCCAAGTCTCTCAGTATTTTCAACTAGGTGTTTTTCGACCAGCCCACTGACTGATGTGATGAGAGGAAGTATGCTTATGGTCTTTAATTTGTGGAGGTCCTTCAATTGGAAAGCCAGATCCCCATACTTGCTAAGCTTCTCAGTATAAGCTCTAGTAAGATTTTCATCTGCTGGTATAGTTATGTCAAGCAGCTGGCAAGTATTGACATTTTCATCGAAGAGTGTTATGTCTGACCAGTTGTGCGCAACTGCTCTATCGGTTATCAAAGTGACATCCCAGTATAGCATATATCGGTGATTCTCCAGTAATGCCTGAGGATAATACAGGTGTTGTGCGACCTCACCTCTAATCAAGCCTAGTTTCAGTGTCATCTGCTGGTGATATACCCCGACCATTGCGTTGTGCCAACCAAGATAGTTCCTGGGAGCCATGATTGAGAAAGAGGATGTTTTATGCTGAATCGATTCAGAAGCATTGGAGCACTTCCGGCATCGATCTGATTGTAAGTTCTTCTTGGCTATATGTTTCAGATACATCCTGGTGGGCATTACCTGGTCTTGTATAGCGTTCAATCTCCCCTCCGTCTCTGGAAAGAGATAGCGTGCACGTAAGTAGTGTAACGTTTTTACTTCATTAATTTCTTTACTTCCTAGGTGACCAGGGTACCTGCCATGAAGAGCCATAGCCATCCAATCCACCCTCAGTTGCTCGTTCGTTCGCCTGGAATGTCTATACTCCTGCATAGATAGTGCAGAGACATAATCGTCAGCTTCGCGAATTGCCTGAAAGAGAAGTGAGTTGTTTTTGAAGAAATATTCTCTAAGGCTATCAATGTTCTTATCATGGGTCTCTTCAAGGTTCAACAGTTCCCTTCCTCCCTGGTGTCGTGGTAGATAGAGTCTGATTGTTGACGAGTGTGGATGGTGAATTCCGTATTTCGTCAACATCGTCCTATCATCCCTGCCAAGTTCCCGTATGTCAGTTTTCGACCAGGTTATCACACCAAACGAGTACATCATGCACGGCATTGACCATATGTTTATCGCTGTCAACAGAGATTTCGAACTAAACTTAGATTTCAAGAGCAGCTTTTTTCCTAAACATGTGCTTCATGGTTGAGGTTTGCACCTCCAGCGCCTGCCTAACCCCCAGATACTTGTACGTTTGATCGCTTTTCAAGGTCGGTATGTTGACATTATTCATGAGGGTTGTATGTTGTTATTATTATTATAACTCTATAATCGCACGCTTTTACGGTTAGGCTTTCATTGCTCTCCAGAGACCTAAGTCCGGCTGGATTCACAATTTATTGCAAGAATTTGCACACAGTGTGGCAGGTGTCAATTATCACTGCTTTTTGCATTTTCCTGATAATGTCTGGATTCAGATGGAGGGATGCTAGATCACCTCTTAGAGTTTTCGGTATAAGTCCAACACTTGATATGACCACCGGGACTATTCGGATACTGTTCAGGTTCCACATCGTCTTCATTTCTACTGCCAGCTTTGAGTATTTTGACAGCTTCTCGTGCCTACTTCTGGTCATGTTTCGGCTTAGGGGGATGGCTACGTCTATCAATGTGGCTGCTTTGTTGTTCTTGTCTATAACTATAATGTCTGGCCTATTGTGTTCTCGGGTATGACCGGTGTAGATGGTACGATCGTAGTAGATTTTGATGTTCTCGTTTTCTACTACAGGTTCAGGAGTGTACTGATAGTAATGCATCTGATCTTTAGAAACTTGGTGATAGTTGAGAATTTCGAGATGCAAGATTTTAGCTACGTTGTAATGTCTCCTAAGATTTTGTGCTAGTGTTGGGCAGGCGGAGATGATGTGGTCTATAGTTTCTCCTGGCGAACAACATCTTCTGCATCGGTCTTCTGGTGCATTTGGGTCCTTGATGATGTGCTTCACGTAATTCCTAGTTGCTATGACCTCGTCTTGTATGGCTAGCATAAACCCCTCAGTTTCCGCAAATATACCAGCATCCATCAACCACCTGTTTGACATTTCTTCATCAACGTTTGTGTTATGGAGGGCGTGATAATGATTGCCATGGGGAGATTTTTGATACCACCCGATCTCTTTTTCTTCACAAGACACACTGAAGTACTCGAATTCTTCACTGTTCAGGTTTAGAGGTGTATAGTCCTTATCTATTTCGACGATTGATCTGATCAGTATTTGGAGTGTGTATCGTGGGTCTTACAGATACGTTTTACTTTTTGCTCGAGGCTTCTTGATCGTCTGACTGATTCTAAGTAACTTTTAGTTTTGGATATTTCACTTCTCAGGTCTGCAATTTTTTTGTCTAATCGTTTGAGCCACGGTTTATGTCTATCCTTCTAGGACTCAATGTCGGATTCTCATTGTTGGGATTGATGTTAACATACTTTCCCACTCTCATCGCGACAGTAACGGCCGCACAATATACAATTGTTTGTAACCTCTCGATATCCTGAGTATTCTCTAGTACGGGCGGAATTATGATCTCATTGAGATCTCTTATGATTGCACTAACTTTACTTGAAGGGTTCACTTTAGCGATTGAAGGCCTTTTCGTAGGGTCAGTTTCATCATAAAGGGAGTAAATGTTCAAGAAGGCTTCTATGGTTCGTGTGTCTGCTTCCTTTTCTATGTTCACTGATTGTTGTGTGGTGTGTTCATCGATCTTATTTGATTTTTGGTTACTTTCGTTGTTTTGGTTGGATTCTACATTGTTTCCAATAGTCTTGGTTGTTTCGTGCGTACTGGCATTCTCTAGACTGTCGTCATTGCTACCAGTTTCTTGATCTTTAAGTTCCTTAGCAATCTCATCTTTTATCATATGTCTTCTAGTTTACGGAATTAGGTTGTTACGATGGATAACTCGCACTTGGTCAAAAAGTCTTTGTTGGCTGACATTGTAATCCGGATTTTCTAATGTGAACAATACATGTAGTCTGTGTCGAAATGCTGTTAGGTTGGTCTCTAAGAGGGTTACTTTGTAATAAGTTCGTAGAAGAGCTTCATTTATTTCGGTTGTCCATTTTCTACGTTGGCGTGGCCGGCCAGTCAGAGTGAGAGCTGCATCAGAAGGTACTTGCTGTTCACTGTTGGACTGGGTAGGTACAGTAGGGCCTGTATTGACCCCAGACATCAATTGGTGTAAAGCATTATTCCCAGTCTGGAGTCTTGATGTTTCTGAGATTGATGCTTGGGTTATGTCTTCAAAGACAATCATTTTCATCCGAGGCTCTGTATCTTCTTGGTGACATTTTTTGTTGCATTTTATACCTATCTGCCAGGTTGAGATTCAGCCGCCCATTCTGGGTACAGACGCCGACCAAGAAGCCGCCGAATTTGGGTACAGACACTTCTGGATTTTATTTCATTTGCTAGTTTTCGTCCGCCCCGGGTATTTTATTTCCCCGGTACCCGCTATATCTAGCGAGCGTTCCCCTATCCGCGACCTTGGGGAGGCGCCTGGTAGGAGACTAGCAACTCCCCCAGGTTATTATTATTATTATTATTTTTATTATTATTATTATTGTTATATTACCCCTGACTATCTTTCAGAAGACGGAGCAATGTTGCGTTTGGGCATGTGTGCCTTAATAACTATTTTCACTCTTTTGATTTGAGTTTCTGTGATATTAATAGGACTGATTATACCGAGGAGTTGATATATTTGTTCCAGCGAGGGTGCGACGACGTGGTGCATTTACCCACTGATTTAATGAGGAGTTGATAGGGTCAGTCGAGGCTAGGAGTCGAGCTCATGCGCTCTAGTAGGCCTCATACTCGTCCGAAGATTATGATTTATTTCATGATCTACGTAGTCAGTGTAAAATTAGGAGTTAATCTGTTTTGAAGATTATTGCTTATTCATCGAATCTAGAATGAAGTCTTATCCTTAATACTTTTGCAAGCACATGGGTTCGTTAAAGAGGACTACCTACCACCTTCTCCAATGAAATGTGTTTTGAATGAGCAGAGTCTTCTAACAGTGGAGATATTTCCGAATTAGTTGCTCAATTTTCTGCCGAATATCCATGAAGAAATTGTCCCTACCACAATGGATATTCCGGAATTTGTTGATTTCAATGCACTATCATTTTGTCTTGCCGGTATGTTTGATGGTATATCGGAGCTGAAGTGTATATATCCTAGTGATCCTGACAATATCCCATCATTCTCATTGAAGCAGTGTTTTTTGCGCGCATGTTCTGGGGAACAGCGTGCTATCGTTTGTCCTAATGTCTGTAATCGAATTTCGAGCCGAAAATCGTCTCAAACGACTAGGTTAGACTCACTCATGACGAATTCGGTGTCAAAATCGATTCTGTCCGGCCGGCCGGCCGTATGCAGGATTACGGATATTGATATTTGGTGTATTTATAAATTGCTTTAGGAGTGATGTACTCCATATAGTTAGTTAATAATTTTTGCCAAAGTTTTAGATTCAATCCTGATTTTTTTTCTTGTTTATTCTTCGTTATATTCTTGTTTTGTATAGTAATTTGTTGAAACTATTTTCGAATGGGTTGTACCGTCCATTGTACTGAGTGATGCTCATGTCAATAAATAAATGAAAGAGGTCTGGTGTATACACATACTATTTGTAAAGCTCCGGCGCCATTCTGGTATGCATTCTACCATAGTGGGGTTTGGGGTCGCTGAGTGGGGTTCGTTATCCTTTTCTGACCAGTGTTTCTACCAAAAAGTATATCCAAACAAGTCTACTTGATAAAGGCTATTGATACAATCATTGAAAATACCGATTTTTTTGTAATACCTTTACATGATATCTTTTGATATTGATATCTTACGATATATTTTTATCATCTCCGACGTACAACATCTCGAATTACAAATTTAATTATTATATCAACTGGCATTTAATGATTGAAGTCAAAACATAGGAAAACGATGACATAATGAAATAAAATACGAAAATAATACTAGACACGGTGTTTGATTTTTAATCTTTCGAGTTGAAATCATCAAAAGCATTTATTCTATATTATATAATAAAATCTTGCCACGTGTATTCACGAACACCCGATTACAAATGAAATAATGTAGTATAGCCCTTCTGGCAAGCTTGGTAAATTGTGCATAGGTGCGAGGGGGCGTGAAAGTTGTCCCGGACGAGATCAAAGCCGTACAGCAATGGCCTATACCGAGAGACAATTGTGAATTGTGAAGTTTCTTAGGCTTATGCGCCTATTATAGAAGATTCGTATCTGGATCCGCCAAATTTGCCAAACTTCTAACAAAATTAACAGAGGATCTATGATTGCGCTGTATCCTTCGCACAGCTGAAGAAGGCCCTGGTCACAGCTCCAGTTTTGAGCTACGCAAGAGCTGAAGGAAAGTTTGTGCTCGACACAGATGCTAGTAATACTGCCATCGGGGGCGTTCTATCACAGGTACAAGATGGACAAGAAAGAGTCATAGGTTATTTCAGCAAGGTCTTGTCAAAGCCGGAAGGGAATTACTGTGTGACCAGAAGAGAACTTTTAGCAGTCATCAAGTCCGTAGAACACTCCTACAAATATTTGTACGAAAGAAAATTTATGCAGAGAATGGACCATGCTGCTTTGAAATGGCTCCTGAATTTTAAGAACCTGGAAGGACAAGTGGTCAGATGGATCGAGAGACTGCGAGAATATGACTTCAATACCGAACATAGAACGGGAGCTACGCATTGAAAGGCCGATGCGTTATCAAGAAGAAATTGCAACGAGAATTGCCATTGCTTACGCGTGGAAGAAAAAGCCTATTTTAGAAGGAGTAATTGAAGATGACTGGCTACGACAAGAAATACAATGAGCACAAAAAGGAGATCCAGACTTGAAAGTAATTCTGAGTTGGAGGAAGAACGGTAGATGACCTACTTGAGAAGAAGTATCCAGAATGAGTCAAAAGGTAAAGTCGAACTGGGCCCAATGGGAAACGTTGAAGATCGATAAAGGTCTTCTGAAAAGTTGTTGGGAAAATGAAGATGGATCTGATCAGAGGCTTTAGTTGATCGTGCCGAAGAGTCGAGTAACAGAAGTTCTGACCAGAATTCATAATGGAACTTCGGGAGGATATTTTGGGATTACTAAGATGCGGGAAGAATGTCAGGCAGCGGTTTTATTGGATTAATTGTGAGAACGACGGTGAAGATTGATTTAGAGCTTGTAAGGCTTTTCCTGCAGCTAATGGCCCTTATGGCAAAGGAAAGGCTCGAATAAAGCAATACAACGTCGGATCTCCAATGGAACGAGTAGCTATCAAGATCGCGGGTCCCTTTCCCAAAACAGACCATGGAAACAAGTACATTTCAGTAGCGATGGAATACTTTTCCAAATCGGTGGAAGCGTACGGTATTCCTTATCAAGAGGCAATTACGGTTGCTGATAAATTGGTCGAAGAATTTTTCTGCAGATTTGGAATACCTCTAGAGCTGCATTGTGATCAAGGCCGAAATTTCGAGTCGACGATATTTCAAGAGCTTTGTAGAAAATTGGGGATCAATAAGAAGACAAGAAACAACACCTCTACATCCCCAATCAGATGGCATGCTAGAAAGAATGAGTAGGACTATGGAAAAACATCAAGACAAAGTAGCCTCTGATCATCAGCGGGACTGAAACGAGTATTTGCATCTACTCACGATGGCATATAGATCTTCGGTTCAAGAATCTACAAAAGAAACTCCAGCGAATATAATGTTTGGCCGAGAAATAAGACTATATTGTGTCCTTGAGTTTGGGTATAAGCCTGGAGAAAATGTAGTCGGGGAGGACTACGTCAGCAAATTGAGGAGCAAGCTTCATTACATTCATGAGAATGCAAGCGAGTGATCGAATGAAAATGCGCTACGATATCAAGGCCATTGAAGGAGGGTTCACCGCAGGAGATCTGGGGTGGATGTATAACCCGCAAAGAAAAAAAGGAGAAGTACCTCTCATCGAGGTTCCGGCGAAGGAGAATGATGATTTCCAGAAATTCATGAATAACTATGGGGAAACACGCGTTGCACGGTTTGGCGTCACACAGGAAGTTCATCAATACCTGTTTACAGTTCCAGAGAAATACTCTCTTGCTCATTGTGTAGCAGCCGATCAAAGGGTCAGTAGGGGAATAGCAGGAGTATTCAGAAGTGAATTCGGACGTCAAGAGGAACTGATGAGGCAGCAGCCCAAAATCGGAAAATGCCCGAATGAAGTCCGAGGGTCGGTTCATTTATTACATAGTCACCAAGCAGTTCCCCTATCAAAAGCCCACCCACCAGAATTTATGGACAGCGATGCATGGTTTGAATGAATGCCTTGGGATAAAGAATTTAGCTGTTCTCAAGCTAGGTTGTGGACTGGATCAACTGAATTGGCGGGTTGTGCGGAACATGTTTGGTGAAGTCTCCCAGAAAATAGGAATACAGCTCTTGGTATGCAATTTCAACCCAGAGCAAAACGAAAAGCCCAGCAAAACCGTAGAAGGTTACTTCCATCAGAAGAGCTACTGTAGAAATGGTGACGATTGCAGATGTAGCCACGATCCTCCGAGGAATTCATGGAATCTGTTCTGGGACAGAACAGGCTTAAGGATGGGGCAGTGTGAAGAGTGCAGCCCTGTCTGTGCGAGAGTTTTCTAGGATATCCGGATGTCTTCGCGTCATCCACCTAACTAGAAGCTTCTGGCAATCGCTAGATGTTACACGAAGGATATAAGGACGGGCGCGGAGCACCACAGCAGTCAATCAACAGAGTTATTCAAAGCGAAAGTGATTAGTGAAAACAAATAGTGTGGAAAAAGATTGTGCATAAACTTCGATAGAATTTAGTTGTTGAGTTATTTGTTATTAGTGTGAATGAGTGTAAATAAATAGTGTAATTATTCTGAACGTTTTGAGAAAACAAAAAACCTTACAATACAATATGTCCTGATGATCAAAACACCAAGATGTATAGCAATCGATTGAACACAATATAGATACACCACGTTTATAGATGTTGATAACGGAAATAAAGTTCACAAAAAATTAATCTCAAAAATAGCTATGAACGCAAATACAATCAAAGTAATAATAAATGTTAACAATTTACAACGTGGACCAATATAAATGATCAAACAATGAAGCGATGTTAATATGACGTATATGACGAACTTTGACGATGTAATAGCAGGTAATGTAAATAGAAAAACTGAACTGGATCGAGCAGTATAGAATGGAATGATTCGAGCGGTAAATAGTGATGGATAATGGGTAGAAGGGTGAATAAGCACGAACGGTGTGAAGTAAGAGCAAAAAAATATATGAGAGCATACAATGTGGATATTTGTAAAGGGCCAGGCAAAATACTACAAGGGACCGTGATACAAACTTGCGTTCCAGATCAGAGCAATAACAGGCATACTTCGAATATCATTCTTCGGAGCTTCAGTCTTGAACGGGTCCAAAGTAATGAGGGCTACGGAAATATCCTAGACAAAACCGCCCTCGGGCAGCAAGTCTCTCCAAAAAAGAACAAGCACTTTAATTTGTCAAGGCTAGGTTGGGCAACCACCTCGGGTTCTCCCACAAGTTTTTATCTATCGATCAGACTCGCCAAATAAGTATTCCTCGGAACTCACTCACATAATCGGCGCCATTGAAGATTGAATAAGGGCTAAGACCCAACAGAAATACATTCGGAATACCGCACTCAGACACCAAGTCGGTCCTCGAAATAACAAGGACCAGTGTACTGAAGGACAAGACTCAAATTTGTCAAGACTGGGTTGGTCAACCACCTGGGGGTCCCGCACAAGTTTTATCTAACGGTCAGCGTCGCCAAATAAGTATCCGTTGGATTTCACGCAACCAGTTCCTGATACGGCGTTACTACGATTACTAGCTCGCTAGCTGAAAATAACTACCCACCTACGGAGGAACAAGACAACGAAAAATCCTTATCGCGACATGTGCCGGTGGTGCGTAACAAACTCATTTCAGACGGTCATATCTGAATGAAAGGAAATGACTATACTGATCAATCAAATGGAAGAAAGGCAGATACGGCCCCCCAATTTCTATCCCCTACGATTTCACTCAAGAGCAAAAGGAGTTTAAAACGCTGTAATTGTTATTGCGAATAATACTTCGAAATACTGTTATTAACTCTATAGGAATCATTTACCATCTGCGGCAGGATTTCCAATAATAATCTCGAAGAAAAACTACAAACTCAAGCTTAATGCTTCTGGTTGCTATCAAAGGCACTTTAATAACCACGGAATCGAGAAACGGGCGCACTCGCAAAACTTCGGACAAGAAGTCCTCTCATTGGTTGATTGCGGTCACTTGGTTTATTGAAACGTTCTGGAATTTTTCCGGACCGACAACAGATGGGTCCCATGATAACTCTAAATGCGTCGATCGACGCTTAAAAGGCCCAATAACTCAATAACAACTAGAAAAAATTTCTGCGAGGTGAAATGTCATGCGATTTCCATTGAACGGCATATTTTCTCTATAAGATGGAAATCTACACTCCAAACTTCAATCACAGGACTTTTACTTTCCGTAAGAAAATAATCTTGCATGAACTCTGAGGGGTCGCAAAGACATTAAAAACTTAGCGGTTTTCTCGCAGAAGCTTACATGAAATACGTTGAAAAACAAATTATGAATCAGCCCCTGAGTGAATTTGTGGCCTGCTGGAGAAGGTATGTGGACGATGTTTTTCGTATTTGGTCCGGCAGTGAAAATGACCTTGAGTTTTTGTTACAACTTCTGAACAGTCAATTTAATATAAAATTCACCTTAGAAAAATCCACTGACAATACCATCAATTTTCTAGACCTGATAATTCAGCTTAAACTGGATGGAGCAAACTTCTCGTTTGATATTTGTAGAAAGTCCACAAATACGGACCTTATTATTTCTTATAACTCACATCATCCTCCACACATCAAAAAAGTAGCATTCAATTTCCTATTCCATAGATTGAACAATATACCTTTATCAAACGAAAATTATAAAAAAGAACTAAATAATATTTACAAAATTGGCTCACATAATGAATATCCTGAAGCTTATATAGCATATTTCTCAAATATATTTCCATTCCTCTTGTCAAAACCTTAATTACAATATCAACTCAATCCTTCGGAAATGTAATTGTTATGTCACTAATAAAGGAGGTAATACTTTGGGAAATATTTTAGTTAATAACAAACCAAAGATAAAAACAGTACAAAGAAGTGGTGTCTATAGAATCGGGTGTGAAGATTGTCAGGCTTATTACATTGGTATGACTTCATATGCGCTGTTAATATAAGATTCTCCGAACATGTGAAGAATAGACCTCCTTCAGCAATGGGAAACCACCTTTCTAATTGTAGCCATAAAACGCCAATTCACAATCTCAGTATCATTCACCACGAAAGAAATTTTTATAGATTAACCCTTCTGGAACAATAAGAAATTTTAAAAAGAAAAGACAAAAGAAACCTCATAAATGATATAAAAGAATTTCCTTCACATAATATTCTCAAAACGATCCCTTAGAAACGGCAGCCAGAAAGAAAAACTTGTATTCTGTGTTTATTGCTTCTATGCGGTTTGAAAGCGACGCATATGTGTGACATTTCCTCATCTGTCTAACATCTCATGAATTGTTTACTTATATTTTGTCTCCTAGACTACTGTAATTGTCGACAAAATAGTTAAAAATGCCTGTATATCTATGCTGCATTTTGTATTCTATAGCTTGATCTTGTATTTTCATGACGGTAAGAGTTTTGTTCTGTTCTGAATGTTATTTCAAAACGGCCTGATGATGGCATAATTTGCCGAAATCGATAGCTAAATAAATAAGATTGAATAAACCAGTGTGTACTCATTCTGCTCAGACATTAGAAAAACTTCATCACAAATGAAATCATATCATGATTTCTGATCTCAGAACGAAAATGACAAAAAAAGGATTTTTGACCGAGTTTTTCTTACGTAACGAAAAATGCTTCGACACACCCCCTACACTTCCGCGAAAAAAACTGATTTTTTTTTCTAATCAACTTCTCACATTATTATCTCTGCTCTCATCTTATTTCTACCCACACACTGCGAAGTAAACCTATCGTTGTGAAGCCAGCCTCTCGGTAGAAGATAAGATGGCCCTCGTATCCGATTGCACCGGATGCCGATGGATCGTCGGGAGTTTTGCGGCTTGTGATTGGCGACGGCTTTCTTCTTAGTTGGGCCAGTATTTCTTCGGGGTTCACCTCGTAGATCTGAGGTAATTCTCTCTCCTCATCCAGTTTTGGATGCTTGGTGGTAGTCGTCAGATTCTTCCTTTCTCCTGAGGGACTGCTTCGGTAGCAAGGACAGTCTCAGGACATGACTCCTAGTAGCCCGCAGCTCGAATTGAATAACCTGGACAGTACAGTTTTTCTGAAATGACTAGTACGACCACAGCGCCAAGACGCTCCTCTGCCAACGTACTGGGGCTATTTAACTCGAGAAAAGGAATTGTCGACCTTTCTGACGATCCTGATGCGGGAACGATTGTTGGAATGTCTCCTATTGTTGACGGTGTGCTTATCGGGACTTACGGGAGGTAAGATACCTGAATATAACTAATCAATAATAATTCTCCCAATGAGCGAGAGGTAAGATACCTGAATATAACTAATCAATAATAATTCTCCCAATGAGCGTAATTAGCAGAAATCTCAACAAATCCTTTCTTTCGACGAACAAATTTTTCATGCCTTATGACACTTCATTTATCAATTATGTAAACATAAATGTATTTGAATTATGTTATATTGGAGTAGGGCAGAATGAGGTAAATTTCTCAATGGATGCTGATATCACCAGTTGCATAATTATCCAGCAGAATATCTCCGATGTCAAGGGGATGGATCTCCCTACTGTAGTCTAAGTTTTGATGGAAATAAAGATATTCTCAAAACAATAATCGAAACATTCCTGAAAATTTCCACTCACTTCAAGTTTATATTGTAAATAATGAAATAAAACATGAATAAATTGAAATGAAATTGACTTCATTCAAAAGATAATATTTTCGCATTATGATTTAAATATAACTTCTGGCATATGACCGCTAAGGCTAGGTCCGACGTAATCTAATCTGTAGGTCCAATTTTCAATCACCAATATTTTCCATCATTTGTGGCCGTATATCAGCAATAACGCGGCGAATGTTGTCCCCCAAGTGGTCGATCGTTTCGGGCTTATTGGCGCAGACTAGCGACTTCACATACCCCCACAGAAAATAGTCTAGCGGTGTTAAATCGCACGATCTTTGGGGGCCAATCACGGGCCCGCACGTGGAATTATGAGTTTATCAATCGTTTCCTTCAGTAAATCAATTGTGGCACGAGCTGTGTGGCATGTTGCGTAGTCTTATTGAAACCACAGCTGCTGCACATAATGGCTGTTCAACTGAGGAACGAAAAAAATCAGTAAGCATGGCTCTATTCCTGTGCACAATGGCGGATAGACTGATTCGGGTCTTCCTCTACGCTACGCTCTACAGCAGGAATGACTTCTTCTGTTCTCACTGTACGACGTCTCTGTCGAAGCGTTTTATCAGTTTGAGTAAGCGTGGTCTGAAAAGGGTCCATAGTTAGTCGAGTTAATTGCTCTGATGGACGATTATGTTGACCGTAAAAAACACGTAGATCGCGATACGTATTTCTAAAGGAACCATCATTTTCGAAATAAATTTACACAATTTGGAAGAGTTGTTCAGTCTATTCATGTTGAAATGCCAGACGAAACTCGAAACAAATCACTTGACAGCTGACAAAATGGCCACCGGTTAAAATCAGTGTTGCGTGTTGCCAACTTAAAGTTCTATACCTTTAAAAAACACCTTTATAAAAACAAGAATATCAGATTAGTTTGTATTCTTGGATCAATCTGATGAAATTATAGGTTCAATACGAAAATGAAGACTATTATACCTACTTAATTACAATGAATTCGAGTATAGATGAATATTTCACTTCCAAAACTATCATTATTTCATTTCAATAGTTTACAAACACTCATTAGATGTAATACTTGCAAATGATTGGTGTACAATATTATTCAACTATCTATGACATAAAATATATAGGTTAATTTGTTCCTCTCCGGTTTTTCGTTATTCAACGTTGAGACTATTATTTGTTTTTTTTTGTTTAGGTTGGTTTTGAAATTTGTCATCTGAATTTGACCACAGCATTCCTAAACGGCGAACTTCAGTTTCGAAAATTTTTCTCATAGACATAAAGTATTGAATATGCAGAGTGCAATTCATGGTCTGGAACAATCTTCTTGAATATGGTATAAGAAAGAGTTGGTTTTAAATTAATTTAATTATAGAAAAACACAGTATGAACCTTATCGTTTGTTTAATGAAGGCAAAGATGACTGGATGACCATAATAGTGCTTCATATGGATAATGTATTTTTATTTTCAAGTATTCAAGGAGAAACAGAAATATTGAAAACTTAGTTAGCTGGTAAATTTGAAGTTGAAGATTTGGGAACAGTAAGACGAAGTTTGGGAGTGGGAGTGGGAGTATCTATTCATATATGAATCACGAAAATGATGAATTTTTATTGATCAAGAACAGTGCATCGACCAAATTCTAAAGAAATTCAATATTTTGAAATGTTAGGATGAGTCTACTTCAATTGAAACGAAAATAAGTTTCGATAAAGATATTTCAAATCATGAAAAGTATCCGTATCAGAAGGTTGTTGGTAGCCTTAGGTATTTGCCCTGTCTAGCAAGAACAGATACTTCTTTTGCAATAAGCCATATGTCACAATTTGACAAAACATATTGGGAAAATTTGAAATAGATATTGAGATATTAAAAGTACAGTAAGTCTTATGGTTTGAAGTTTATTAAGGATGATCAAGATTTAACTGCATATGTAGATGGAAATTGGGAAAGTCATCATTTGGACAGAAAATCAATTACAGGTTTCGTTAATTCACTTTCCATATCTGTTGTGTGTTGGGAGAGTAGAAAGCAACAAACTGAGTAGTGCTGAAGCCGAATATGGCTATTTCGGGAGCATCTAAAGATGCCATTTATTTGGGAAACTCAACCAATTGCATTATATAATGATAACCAGAGTGCACACAAGCTGGCTTATAATCTACTTTTTCACAAAAGGTTGAAACACATTGCAGTGGGACATCATTTCAATAAGGACGCAATGTCAGATGAATTCGTTATGTTGAAATATGGCACACCCTTGCTGGGGAACAGCGCGTTATCACTTCGTTTCGTTGTCGAATTTTAAGCCGAAAATGGTCTTAAAGGATTGGGTTGAACACCCTGAGTCGAATTCAATTCTGTCCATCCATCCGTCCGTCCGGCCGTCCGTCCGTATATGTCCTCTAACTTTCGAAGGAAATGATCTAGCGACTTAAAATTGACAGATTAGGTTCAGAGTCCAAATATCTCGGCTAAGTTTGTTAAAGGGTGAAATCAGTCGAATAGTTTCAGAATTAGTCTCATTTGAAAGTTAACGGCTAATTCTCAGATATCCCATGAAGTGCTGGCTATATCAATGCGCAACCTAGTACAGAATTTTGTGTGAATCCAATTGTTAGAAAATTTGAAAAAATTATTTTTTCGAATATTTTTCAAATTTGACTTTCTAGGAAGTATTTCACAACAAACAATCAAATTTCAATTCGATCCGATATTTACTTTGGGAGATACAAGAAAAAAATATGCCAAATTTTGTTGTTATTTGAAATTATAACGTTATTTCTGCAATATCTCAAGAAGAACAGATGAAATCAGATCAAAACTCCGTTATAACTTGGCAAATAACAATGCGCAACAAGGTACAAAATTTTTTGTTGATTTAGTTGGTTAGAAAATCCAAAAAAAATTTCTTCAATTTTTGTTAAAAAAAATTTCTCGGAAAGTGTTGATCATATCTCAATGGAATTCGGCACTGACTTTGAAATCAATATTCTTCATAGAATGCTTCAAATTTCAATACGATACGATATTTGAATTCGGAGATATATAGAAAATACATTGTTATTTGAAATTTTGACGTTATTTCCTCAATATCACAAGGACTACAGATGCGATCAGATCTTAACTTAGTAATTATATCAAGAATAGCTTCGCCAAACTAATCGCAGAATTTCGTGTGAATCCAGTAGTCAGAAAAGTTTGAAGGAATGTTTATTCGAAAATACGAAATTATTGTTGAAAATTTCATTTTCTCGGAAACTCTTGATCAGATTCGAGCGAAATGAAACACAGAGCCTTGAATATATAATATTTCAATCCTACACGATATTTACTTTCGGAGATATATGGAAAAAATATGTCAAATGTCGTTTCAAAATTTTAGATTACTTCCTCAATATCTCAAGACGTACAAAACACATCGTTACTTAGTAATTATTCAAAGAATATCAACGTGCAACCTACCGCAATGTTTTGTGTGTCTTGAATCGTCAAAGAATTTTAAAAAAAGGTTTTTCTAAAATTATACACATCTTCAATGAAATTTTTTTTTCTGAATTTATTTACCAGATTTCGGCACGGACCTTGCAGTTAGCCTTCTTCAACATTTTTCCAAATTTCTATTTGATCTGATGTTCATTTATGGAGATAATATGGATGTCATATGTAGATTAGGAACAAGAATTTTGTACAAATGTGTAGAAAGAGTGGTATTAAGGAAGACATCGAAGCGAACACATCTTGTCTGATTAACCCGGTAAAACATTATATGGCGCAGTCGAAAAAGCGAACAAACCTTGAGATCGAAAACTGAAATCCTTTTGTGGAAAAATATCAAGAATAATCTGAATAATGAATATAAAAGCAAGACCACCATTGGACCCCAAGTTGGAGGAAGATCCAACAATGGAATTGAAATTTTTTGTTCAAAAATTCAAAATCTTCATACAAGCCATCAAAGCAGAAGAAGAATCTGGAAAATATAAAGCTGCTGTGCTGCTGAACTGCATAGGTGACAAAGCACTTAAAATGAACAATACTTTCGAATTCGCAGAGAAGGAAGAAAAGGTGAGACTGACAAATATTCTAGAAAAATTTGGGGCACATTTCACACCGAGTATAAATGTCACATATGAAAGATACATATTTTTCACAAGGGATATGGAGGAACCAGAATCAGTGGATGAATATGTGACTCAGTTGAAACATTTGAGTGAGAATTGTGAATTTCATAAATTAACAGATTTTCTCATAAAAAATAGGTTGATTTTAAGCATAAAAGATAAAAATGTGAAGGACAGACTATTACGCACAAAAAATTTAGATCTGATAAAGGCAGTTGAAATTTGTAAATCTGCAGAGATAAGAAATAAACAGCTGGAAATTTTATTTTCAAATCCTAGTACAAGTATGAGGAAGAGAGAAGATTATCCAGAATTGATGCAAGTGAGAAGAAAGAATTATCACATGAACATAAAAAAAAGCAGTCGGCGAACTTCGAGAAACCAAATGAATACAATTCTAGAAGACAAGGAGAACAACTTTTCGGAAGTCGTCAACAAAAGCAGGTAAGTTCTAAGCATTTTCATAATAATAATAATTTCTCCAACCAACAAAATTCAAATAGTAATCAATTTAATTGTTTGAAATGTGGAACTGTACATTTTAGGGAAAATTGTAGGGCTTATGGAAAAATTTGTAGAAAATGTGGGTTATATAATCATTTTGCTTCATGTTGTAAAAGTAAGAAAGTAAATAATATAAATCAGGAAAGTCTCTACATTGCTTCTGTGGAAAATATCACTATGGTTTCGAAAACAAATTGGACAGTAAATTCAAAAATGAATAAAAAGATAGTAAATTTCGATGAAATTGGGTGCTTGCCGGGCCAGCATAGAATTAAGATAGATGAAACTGTGAAACCTTGCATTCATGCAGCTAGACGCTTTCCTCAAGGGATTTTGGTAAAATTAAAAGATAAACTAGATAATTTGTAGAAACAAAACATTATAGTTAGAGAATTCGAGCCAACTGAATGGGTCAATTCTCTTGTAATTGTAGACAAACGTAAGGGAGATTTTAGGATATGTATTGATCCCACAGATTTGAATAGGGCTATCAAAAGAGAGTATTTTTCAATTCCTTCTTTCACGGATATTGTTGCTTATTTGAATAATGCTAAAGTTTTTTCGGTTCTGGATACAAATAATGGATTTTGGAATATAGAGTTGGATGAACATAGCTCAAGATTATGTACTTCTAAAACGCCATTTGGCAGATATAGATTCAAAAGATCACCCTTTGGTTTGAAGTGCTCAACGGGAATTTTTCAGAGAAAAATAATGCAGTCTTTTGAAGGTATTCCTGGAGTCCACATATATATTGATGATATTTTAGTATGGGGCGAAAATCAGAAACAACACGATGAAAGGCTTAGTGAAGTATTCAAAAGGTCACGTAGATATAATATTAAATTCAATGGAGATAAATGTAGATTTTCAGTTTCGGAAGTGAACTATTTAGGCCATAAAATAACGAGTAACGGCATAATGCCTGATGAAATTAAAGTATCCACTATAAAAAAATTATCCAAAACCTACAAATGTTAAAGACTTGCAAAGCTTTCTGGGTATTGTTAATTACTTACATAAATTCATTCCTAATGTAGCTGAAATAACTGCTCCCCTGAGGGAACTGTTAAAAAAGAATGCAATATTTGAATGGAGTTCAGTACAACAGAAGGTATTCGATCAATTCACGAGAATACAAACGTCTCAGCCAACACTTAAATTTTACGATCCCCAGAAAATATTTGTGTTATCAGTGGATGCTTCAGAAGACGGTTTAGGGGCGGTTTTGTTACAAGAAGGTTAGCGATAGTATATGGGACGAAAAAATTTCATCAGTATATTTATGGAAGGAAAACTATTGTAGAAACTGATCACAAACCACTTATTTACATTTTTTAGAAAGCATTAATTGATTATCCAATGCGTTTGAAAAGAATGTTGTTAGACATTCAGGTATACTATTTAGATGTAAAATATACACCTGGGAAAGAAATGTACGTTTCGGATGCTTTAAGTAGAATTAAGATGCAGCAGGATAATACAAATATTTTCGATAATGAGTATGGAGCACATATAAATTATATGAGAAAAAATTTGCCTATATCACCACAAAAATTAAAAAATTTTAAAGATGAAACTCAAAAGGATAATACTCTACAAATTATAAGTGAATATATTGAAACAGGTTGGCCAGATTTCGAAGCTAAATGTGAGTCACTGTCAAAGCTATATTTTAATGTTAGATCAGAGTTAGTTATAATTGATGATATAATTTATAAAGGAAATTGTCTAGTTGTACCGGAAACATTGAGGAAGGAAATGCTAAAATTGATTCATTTAAGTCATATGGGAATTGTGAAATGTATTCTTAAAGCTAAAGAATTACATTACTGGCCGGGCATGCATCGTGACATAGAGAACCTTGTTTCATCATGTGATGTATGTCAAAAATATTCGAGAAATAACTATAATTAGTCACTCATTCCACATCCTATTCCAGATTATCCTTGGCAAAAAATTGGTTGCGATTTATTTGAACTCAATGGAAAAAAATATATGATTGTAATTGATTATTTTTCCAAATATGTGTAAATTTGTAAATTAAACAGAATAACTTCTGAAGCAATAATCAAAAATTTAAAATGTATCTTCAGTAGGTTAGGTATACCACAGGTATTCATGTCAGATAATGGTACACAATTTTTCAGCTCTGAATTTCAAAATTTCGCAAAAAATTGGCAATTTGAAAATATCACTTAAGTCCAAATTACCCTCGTTCTAATGGTATGGTATAAAGAGCTATTCAAACTGTTAAAAGCATAATTAACAAATGTAATGAGTCTGATACAGAGTTTGAATTAGCTTTACTAGACTATAGAAATACTCCAATAGATGCAAATATACCTTCACCTTGAATTGTTTTTCAATAGAAAAACGAGAACTATATTACCAATTCAAATAGAACTCCCTCCTACATCCGAGAAATATCAATTTTAAGAAACAGGGAGAATTTTTAAAGAGAAGAAAGAATGAGCAAAAAATAAATCATGACACAGAGACGAGAAAACTAAGAATTTTAAAGATACATGAAAGAATATATGTAAGACAACAAAATAATACTTGGGTTAAACGCTATGTCATCAAAAGAATCAATTTGAGGTCCTATCTTGTGAAAATAGAAAGTACCAATTCAATTGTTAGACGAAACAGATATCATCTCAAGCCATATTTTGTAAATAGTTTTAAGTATGTTGACACAAATAATGGTAATCATACTGATGTCAGTTATAGTGGTTATACTTCATGTGAAATAGGGAAAGAGTTGGTAAATGTTCCACGTACACGTAGAACAGTTTACGTATCGAGATATGGTTGAAAAGTTAGGCAACCTGATAAATTAGAATTTCGGTTTATTTTGTATAATTGAATTTTGTTAAAAGGGGAAGATGTCATATGTAGATTAGGAACAAGAATTTTGTACAAATGTGTAGAAAGAGTAGTATTAAAGAAGACATCGAAGCGAACACATCTTGTCTGATTAACCCGATAAAACATTATACCGTAGAAAAGCTATCGCATCGTTACTTAGTAATTATTCAAATAATATCAACGTGCAACCTACCGCAATGTTTTGTGTATCTTCAATCTTCAAAGAATTTTAAAAAACTGTTTTTCTGAAATTATACACATCTTCATGGAAATTTTTTTTTCTGAATTGATTTACCAGATTTCGGCACGGACCTTGCAGTTAGCCTTCTTCAACATTTTTCCAAATTTATATTTGATCTGATGTTCATTTATTGAGATAATATGAAAAATTATGTCGAATTTCGTTGTTATTTGAAATCTTGAGAATATTTCCTCAATATCTCGATAACTATGAACGCGATCAGATTGAAACTTGGGATATAACTTAAAGTCGATATTGAAAAACAGTTCTTCAAATTTCAGCTCGATCTAATATTCGTTTTTAGAGATATTGAAAGATTAATGTTATTTCTTCAATATCTCAACAACAGATATGATCACATTTAAACTATGTAGTAAATAGAAGAATACCAACTCACGACGTAATGCAAAATCTCGTGAAGATCGTATATAGGGGTAGAAAATTGTTAAAAAGTATTCGAAAATTTTTGTTTAAAATTCTATTCATCACATTCCTACAAAATCGACCAAAACCTAGAGTTTGTATTTCACAAAAGTGTTTCAACGTTCAGTTAGATCCGATATACATATTCGAAAATGTCCGGGAAAAATGTGTCAAATTTCTGGGTTATTTCCTCGATATTATTGTTATTTACAGTTCCTCAAAAATTACTTGAATGATGAAATTTCGAATGGATATATATGTGGAATCATTGGATGATTTTACCAATTCGCGAATTGCTGAAGTCTCCAGAATTCTCATTTTACAGTTGGAGCTAGGCTGACCTCAACCACAATCAGATCTGAAAAAAACGACTTAGAAAGGCGATATTTTTATAGCAGGTTTGGGGGTTAGTTCAAAAGGTCAATTCCGTGAAAACTTGAATTCCTTCCTAATGATTTTGAAGATATATCCATTCGAAATTTTATTTTCCCAGTATTACCAATAACGCAAATGTGTTCAAATCGAAATTCAGCACTTGGTTGAAAAATGACGGCATGAAGGTTCATGCAAAATGTATTGAGTAAATGGCTTCGAATGTGAACAAGCACATAAAAGCTCCTGGCCTCGCGTCAGTGCTTTTCCAAATTCTCATTTCATTGTTTCTTTGATTACATTTCAGAATTATATTTTGCGAGTGGTAGTGTTATAAATTATGCTCGGAAATGGAGAAGAAAATCTATGTATTGTATATGTACCTTCATGTTACTTTATGTATGTGTAAAAATAAAATGTTTTTCGATCTATGGTTGGCATTGCAGTTTTGACAGTCCAACAGTTGTACTAAACGCATAAAGTAAAATGATATTTCATTGTTTGCTACCCAAGAACTATCAAAATATGATTACTAAATATTACAGATAAATAATTTTTCGTATGTGTAATCGCAATTGCTCAAAACAAAAGAATGTAAAAATTTTATATGTCTTATCAAAATACCAAATATTTTCATTTGAGTAGACTGAGAATCGTTGTCCGAAATTATTCTCTTGGAACTGAACAGGCCGTTTCGCTTCAAGTTATCTTTTTTTGTGTTAACTAATGCAACTGGATATCCCTTTCCTCCTCCTCTCCTGAAAATTTGTAGACTCTAGATCATCTCCTTCGGAGCCCTACTATCGTAAGGAAATAATTGAATCTGACGATGGATGCCTCATAAAAAAACATTTTTTGGTCAAAATTCATTCTACAGGCATTGGCGCAAAATGATGGCGCTCTTGTTCCTTAAATAAAACGCCTAATAAGTTCCCATATGATGTTATTCTATGCCTTCTGCGGAAAATAACATGCAAAACACCGAAATTCCAGAAATGAATGAACGATAAATGTATCCTTGATTGACCTCAATCGTTTTCATTTCCAAAAAAACCTAATTTCTGCAGGAATCTTTGGCATTAAGTTACAAAAGTCAGCTGATATCCTGATCGTGAAAAAAGATTCGGATTCCTTAGTGCTTGTATCGATAAAAAGGTGTGTTCAGGAATCCGAAGTATTTCATTGAATTCGCATTACAACCGCTGAATACTGTTAATTCGTTTTAAATTCACGCTGTGAATTCTTTGCACTTCATAAGCGAGGTATTGTTGAGAAATTCCTGGGAGAAGAACCAGTTTGTTGAATACGGATAAACATATATGGATGTTTTTTTCTTCGCTATGTGATATTGATTGGTATAGAGATTGATGCGTGAAAATGTATCATATGAAGTTTTAAAATACTTAGTTCTAGTTTGAGAATGAATTTTCAATATTCGAGCAATAAGGGTGGACTATTTTATTCACCAAGCTTTGGTAATCTTTTTCATTACTTCATCAGGGCTTTTAAATATATATATAGGGCATAGTGAACATGAAACATAAGTCCATATTTTTGTTTTATTACTGAAATAACCCCTCTTTTAAATGAACATCCAATGACGAAAACATCTGATTTACATCAACAAACATAAAATGACGATACATGATTGGACATTTTTCGACTCGACCCCGACATTTTTCATGGTTATGTTTTTACAAATGAATAATTCTTTTTTACTTATAGATTCTCAACGTAGATATTTAGAATAGAAAGGGTTTCTGATTCACTATTTGCCGAAGAAAAATAAAATACCAACTGCTTTCTCCCAAAATAATTTTGTTATTCTGTAGCGAAAGTAGACTTTCTTTCATATTTTTCATGCAGTCAGGAGTATCAGAAAAAAATCTAGAAGAGCACTGCCGTGAAGGCAGCAGCTTTTGCGCGCATGGGTATACCCATTCAAAATTTTATTTTCCCA
Source organism: Myrrha octodecimguttata (assembly GCA_958510865.1). Classification (NCBI taxonomy): domain Eukaryota; kingdom Metazoa; phylum Arthropoda; class Insecta; order Coleoptera; family Coccinellidae; genus Myrrha; species Myrrha octodecimguttata. Next base: position 20,287,663 of record OY294059.1, read on the forward strand.
ATATTTCCGAAAATAGGTACAGATTAGATCGAATTGAAGTCCAGTACTTTATCGAAAAATTACAGTTTGAAGGTTTATACAGAATTTAATGAGAATGATATGATGAGAAGATTTTTTTTCAAATCATTCTAATGACACGATCATCACGAAATTTTGCACAATGTTATCCTTCAGCATCTTGGAACTTGCTGCAAAGTTTCAGCACGATTAAATAAGTATTTCTTGAGTTATACCGAAAAAAACAACGATATCGAAAAGAAAACCAAGAAATTCTAAATATTTTTTCCCAATATTTCCAAGACTAACAGCCGCATCGAATTGAAATTTCGTACACCACTGTGAAATATGAAGTTCAAGTTACAAACGAAGTTTTTCTCAAATATGAACAATTTTTTCAGAAAAAAAAAATTTTTTCGAAAAAAATTTGAAATTATTTTTTAACTTGAGTAAATAAGTGATTTCAACGAAATTTTGCTCAAAGTTGCGCGTCGTTATGCTCCAACCAACTGCCCGGTTTCATTCCAATCGCTTCAGTACTTTCTGAAATATGAGGGAAATAACCTCAAAATTTCAAATGGCTATAACTACGAAACTATTTCGCCAATTTGGCCTATTAACGAACTTAGCCGCGGCATTTGATACGCGAACTACCCCACAAGTTGCAAGTCGCTAGCTGGCTCTGTTCGACAGTTATAGAGTCGTCGGCCGGCCGGGCAGAATCGATTTTGACACCGGATTCGTCATCAGTGAGTCCAACCTAGTCGTTTGAGACCATTTCCGGGTCAATCATCGAAAATAACAGACATTTGGACAAAACGATATCACGCTGTTCCCCTAGAACATGCTCGCCAAAATTAAGCATTAGACTGCTCTTCATGAGAATACACCTCACTGTACTTGAGATTTCCAGGGTAGAGTGCGGCTTGAGTAGACAGACCATAGACGTATTATCGTATTTGATACGTCTATGAGACAGACGAATATGTGCGTGAAAGCTCTTGCCTTCCTTTATTCCTCTCAAATTTACCATCACTCGTGTTGAATTTGTAGATTCGGCAGCAAGTATAGAATGGATGACTAGGGTATAAAGGTAGTATCTGGGGCTAGAAAACATCAACAGGAATTCTCCGCCCATAGCCTGATGTTTCCACAAATTGGTGAAAAATAGGAATTTTCACAAAAACCTGCATGTAGAGATGTGTTTAAATATGAACGATATTATCCAAGATCTTTCGCCTGTAAAAGTGAATACTATGGATAAAAATTCTCTACTCAAAACTCACGCATGGTCAATGCGCTGTGATCGTGAGGTGAAATGAACAGTACTCTATACGTTGTGTTCGCAAAAGTTCTTCTTGAAATAATATCACATCTGCGGCATCAGAAAGGATGGAAAACAATTCAATCTTTTATTTCAATATTAGTTAGTGCAATTTACTGCTTGGGACGCTGGTTTGAAGATATTTTGAAAGAAAATTGGAAACTGCTGAAATTCCTTAGCAATGAATTACTAGTAATCATTATTTCATCATTTTATTCCGATAAAATCGTGACAGTATACAAGTATATAAATTGTGAGAGTTAAGGATAGAGCGGAATATCTTCGCATTCTCTTGCAACGGAAATATCACCCCTTCCACGAATAATTAGACTATGTTTCATACGATTTTGGAGGCTGGACGAAGGCCGCATATTTTTTAGTGGATATTCACTTGTTAATAATTGTTTTCAGAAAATTGGGTCGAACTTCCAAGAATAAGAATGGTTAGAATTTAATTCCGTCATTTAATCCCTATTTTTTGCAGAATTATATCAGTTTTTGAAACTAGTTTCATTCAAACGAAAAGCAACACTCATCAGCAACGTTCAGTAAAAAAAAATTCTAAATCAATACATATTCAAAGACATGGCATCCAAGACATTTTTCGATATTCTGAGTGGTCATAACCTATACTCAAATATTGTTCAAGGTTTATCTGGCATCTTGAATATATTATAATATAGACATGCTTTGTTCGTCATAATTTCGAAGAGAGACTTTATCGACTTAATCGTGCTTTGGATATTCAAAGGAGAATAAATATTGGCCAGTGTTTCCTATTCTCCATTTTCTAGGTAAGTTTCTGGACCAACGAGAAAAAAACATTTCTTTCTGTGATTGGAGAAATTACAAGGAAAAAATCTTTTTATCCCAATGAAATTAGTCGAATTTTTGTTGAGACCGTTCTGTCAGTACAGTATAAACCAATTTTTCGGAAACTATTCACTTCATACTTTGATATACATTGATTTGAACTTGGAATTTGGGGGATCTTTTCTTCTTGTTTTTTCCAGAATAACTAAGAAACTATCGATGTAATCATGATGCAACTTGTTTACTGATTCGAGCATGCCAATAAACAACTCTGTGTCATTACAACAATTTGAAAAAAAAAACATTATCAATTTTTTTTAAATATTCAATGTTTTGCGATCGTTATGAACCTTCAAGCTGTAGTTTTTCAATGATGTACTGAATTAATTTCAATCCGATCTCATCTGTGTTTTTGGAAATATTGGGTAAATGAAATTTTGAATGGGTATATCTGCTGAATCATTGGGTTGATTTACCCATTCACGAATGCGGCCTTCGTAATGGAGGTCCAAACGAACTCTACAAATATCGAGTTTCTGAGACGTTTCTTTCAAAAGTTATTGTTTTACGATCGACCGTTACGAAAGGTTAGTGAAAAATGACAGCTTGAAGGTTTATACAGAATTTCGTGAGGATGATTTGATAAGAAGACCACCAAGTCCTGCCACTAAATAGTAAAGCTGCGATTGGCGGGGTGAATACGTGAAAAGATGACTGTCTATTTGGCAACTAATTTGAACATGTGCGCCAAAGCTGCTGACTTCACGTCAGTGCTTTTCGAGATTTGAATGCCTGAGCATAACTGATACTACTGCCAATTGTACTTGATGTTACATTTAAATGATGAATATTGGTTCCTAGGTTCTCTAGAACGTTATTTTTCTGTTGCAAGAAAATCGCATCGAATTGCTGAATCCCTTGTTTCTACTATTCATTCTTACCTGACTTCTCATTTTCAGACCATAACAGTATTTTTGGTTGCAAACACAATGTATTGTATAAAGATACAATGGTCATATCTATTTCACTAGACGATCTCAGCGCTTTAGCCATGGCCCATCAGTGGGTTTCTAATTTGGGAATGGGAAAAGAGAGTGCGCATTACAATACCCTAATATTTGGTTTCCTGTACAGGGTGGGCAAAATTCGTTGTCTACTGAATTGATCTCGAGAACTGTAGCAGCTAGAAGAAAACTGATAACACATTCTCGAGTTTTTTTTCCTGACTTATCAGAATCTGAAAACAGCTTATCGTTCATAAAACTTGAGTAATGAGCGAAAATTGAGAAATTGTCATTTTCAATAATGCTGAATAACTCGCTTGTTTGAACTCGTATTCGAGATCTGTTGATACATTCTCCAGGCACTTTTTCAGGAGTAATTCAAATACAATATGACTGAATTTTTTAATCCAGCCATTACCGAGAAATGAGAAGGATTTTGGATTTTTCAAATGTAAACTATAGTCGAAAGTTCTCTTATCTTGCTACAAATATTTGCTGATTTCAAAAATGTATCATATGTCGCTATTCACAAGAATTGAACAAGAGAAAAAGTTCAATACTTTCTTCCTGCTTTTTTATTCACTGTTGAATTATTATAAGTAGGCTGACATTACCACAGGGACGATTGAATATGCATTATCTTTGTGTGAACTTGCGACTCTATGATTGGAATCAGCGATTACTGAATAAATATTTCTATGATTAATTTGTCATAGTTCTTAAGATTAGCAATAGAAAATCTGTTTATTATGCCTAAAGGCCCGAAATATTCCAAATCACGAAAAATTCGATATGTTGTTATGCTATATTCAAGCGAATGGAAATAGCTGAGTTGCAAGGGAAGTCTATTTCGAGAAATATCCAGAACGACAGCAACCGAGTGAAAAATATTGCCAGCGGTTTGTTCACAATCTGAAAAATCATGGAAGCTTTACCAAATTACGTTCGAAAAAATATAATAAAGAAGATGAAGAAGAGAATTCTCTCAATATAATTGGAGCTGTAACAATTAATCCAAATATTTCATCTAGAAAACTGGAAAAGGAAGTAGGCATCAAACGGCGAAATGCGTTGAACATATTGAAACATAATAAATTTCACCCTCACAAATATCGTATAATTCATCATTTGCGAGATGGGGACTCTGAAAGAAGGATTCAATTCTGCAATTGGTATTTGAATAAAGTAGAAGAAGATCCCCTTTTTCATGAAGAAATTATTTGGACTCATTATGAAGCTCGCATCGAAAATTGTGGAATTATCGACAGGCACAATATGCACTATTGGTCTGACTAAAATCAACACTTGGTTAAAGAAGAAGGCCTTCGACAAGGGCGATTCGGCCGGGTTCAATATATGGGTTGCTTCATATAAAAACAAAATTCTGGCATATCTTATCTACAATCCAACTTTTATTGCAGATGCATATCTCAACCTCATGCAGCAAAAAATTGAACCTTTTCAAATTTCTTTCATAAACAGAAAAGAGATAATTGAATAGTTTTTCTTCTTTAATAAGCAGATGAAAGTCTTGTACTCTCTACCATGATGTAAAAAATATTGTGTGCTCATCTGAAAAATGAGTGACGTCAGCTAGCAGAAAATACAAAGAGTTATATATTCTGTGCTTTGAATTTGCATGTTAATTCAAACGCAGAATGTATAACTCTCATGGTAGAGAGCATAATTGAAAAAAATCTAGAAAAGCACTGCAGTGAAGGCAGCAGCTTTTGCGCGCATGTTCAATGTAGGTGACCGATTCGGCAACGAATTTGAACTTGCGCGCGAAAGCTGCTGACTTCACGGCAGTGCTTTTCTAGATTTTTTTTTTCGATAAATTACTGGGTTTCAATTCGATCTGATCTGTATATTTGGAAATATTGGGAAAATAAAATTTTGAATGGGTATATCTGCGGAATCATTGGGTGGATTTTACCCATTCACGAATTCGGCCTTCGCAGTGGGCCATTAGGCCGACTGCGTAAACACAATAACTTCCGAAAGAAACGACTTAGAAACTCGATATTTGTAGAGAAGGTTTGAACCTGAATTACGAAGGCCGAATTCCTGAATGGGTAAAATCTACCCAATGATTCCGCAGATATACCCATTCAAAATTTTATTATCCCAATATTTCCAAAAATACAGATCTGATCGAATTGAAATCTAGTACTTCATCGAAAAATTACAGTTCGAAGGTTCATACAGAATTCAATGAGGATGATATGATAAAAAAATCACAGACATTTTTTTTTATTGTTTTAATGACACGATCATCACGAAATTTTTGCATGAAGTTGTTTTTCAGCATCTTCAAACTAGCTGCGAAGTTTTATCAGGATTGAATCAGTATCTCTAGAGTTATACCGAAAAAAGCAACGATATCGGGAAAAAACCTCGAAATTTGACATATTTCTTCCCGATATCTTCAAAACTTATAATCGTATCGATCTGAAATTTGGTACACTGCTGTGAAGTATGAAGCTCAAAGTCTGAGCGGAATATTTTTCTGTATATGATGAACAGCTTTCGAAACTGATTTACTGACCGTATGATCCTGACAAAGTTTGGCTCAAAGTTGCGCGTCGTTATACTCTACCTAACTGCCAAGTTTGAATTCAATCGCTCAAGTAGTTTCTCAAATAAATAATAAATAACTTCAAAATTTCGAGTGGCTATAACTCCGAAACTATTCAACCGATTTGGCCCATTAACGAACTTCGCGGCATTCCAATGCGCGACCTTCCCTGAAAGTTTCAAGTTGCTAGCTCACTCCGTTCGACAGTTATCGTGTCTACGATTTTGACACCCGATTCGTCATCAGTGGGTCGAATCTATTCGTTTGAGACCATTTTCGGTTCAATCATCGAAAATCACAGACATCTGGACAAAACGATGGCACACTCAATCATTAATATTCAACAACGAAGTTCCAAATTTCACTTCGATACGATATTCAATTTCGGAGATATATGGAAAAAATATGACAAATTTCGTAATTGCTTGATATTTTGACGTTATTTCGCAATATCTCAAGCAGTGAAGATCCGATCAAATCAAAACTTCGTAATGATATGAAGAATACGAACGCAAAACGTATTGCAGAATTTCCTCTGAATCTAGTTGTTGGAAAATCTCTGCAAATGTTTTTTCGAATTTTTTTTTTCTCGGAAAATGTTGATCAGAATTTAACGAAATTAGGCGCAGACCTTAAATTCCGTATTCAACAACAATGTTTCAAATTTCAATTTGATGAAATATTTAATTGTGGAGATATATGTAAAAAAATGGCAAATTTCGTTGTTTGAAATTTTGTTATTTCCTCAATATCTCAAGAAGTACAGAATCGATCACGTTGGAACTTCGTAGTTATTTGAATAATGTCAACGCACAACTCACCGCAAAATTTCGTGCGCCTTCAATCGTTACAAAGTTTTGAAAAAGTGGTTTTTCTAAAATTATCCATATCTTTATCGAAAAAAAAAATATTTTTTCCAGAATATATTGGCCAGATTCCGATGAAACTCGAGCTTCAATATCTGCCATAAAAAATGGGGTTCTAATTCGAAAAAATTGATTTTTCACGATTTTGTCATCCCTAACTTTGAAAGCGATTTTTTCACCCCCTGTATCATGAATCGCGATTTCGATTTTTAAAGTGGATACATCAATCCTACATCTTGAAAAATCAAAAAAATGAAAATTTTCCATTCAAAAACCTCGAAGTTATTCTTGTTTAGCGGAGCTCTATTTCCGATTTTTTTTTCGAATTTTCCCGCTCAGAGAGAATTTTCCAACCAAAACTGAAAAATGTTACATCAAAATAAATTGAAATTTTCTAAAGAATCTATTTCTGCAATAAAAAAATGGTGTTCTAATTTGAAAAACGGAAGTTGACGTCATTTCCGGAAAAACCGGAGGTGCTCATGCCTTGAAAATATTTTAGATTTCATCAGCATCGTGAAATACTTATAAGTGCTGAATTTCATGAAAATACGTTCAGTAGTTTCCCGTATAAATATGGGTGAGGTTCCTCGTGAAAGACCCTGTACATATACAGGGTGAGTGTTTGAGTTGTACATTAACTTTAACCATAGATTCCTCTCATCAAATGAAACACTTTTTTCATTTATCATTTTTTTAGGTTTGGCTGCAGCAAAAAGATACAGGCTGTTTAAATTTCCAAAAAAAAATCAGTTTTTCTTTTGTAGCTTTGATATGGTAACTCCGAATGAGATGAACTTTGGCATGAAGTTTTCTATAACTATTACACATATTCTTCAGTAATCACTTTCGTGCTACTTCAAACAGTTTCCGATAAACTCGCCGATTCATAAAACTATACGAAATTGGCATGAAGAATTTGGATAATGTTCATCTCATGTCATTATAAGAATCTTCAATCATTTCAAATACTTAATTATTCCTTATAATTCCTCCTAAAACGCACAGTTTTGTAGATATTCAGCGTTGAATATTATAAAATAGGATAAATATTCGAAAAATTACCTTATATTTATGGATGCACCCCTGATCTAGTAGAGGAAGTAAATCAAGCTGGGTTCACGGACCATAGAATACACATAAATATTGATCTATTTCGCATAGAACTAATTTAGGTATATGCTATTTCGTGATCATACCACAGACTATTTTTATTTTACTTAATTGATTTCAAATAATTCATATATAAATTTTGTGAAAAAAGTATAATTATGGAGTTTCAAATATGAGAATGGGCGAGGATGGAATTGTGTATAATCATATAGTGGAATGAAATTGGATATTGCATGAACATCAAGTTGAAGATGAGTGATTCAAGTCCAGTATAGTGAAATGTTTTCTTACGATAATATCGCAAAAGCACCAAATCATAAGAATTAAGTGAGTAAATGAGTCTTCTCAATCTTGTTTTTTTGAATTTCAAACCTTGGATTGTTTATTCTCCAGAAGAAATATCCTTGAGAGATATCTGTGGTGAACTTGCAAACGAAGCGCAGGAGTGTATTAGCACATTGAGAAATGTTTAAATGCTTATAGCTTTTCACCTGAGCCGAATCTGGAAAAATGGCAAATGAAAAAAGTGTTTTGTTTGATGAGAGAAATCTATAGTTAAAATTAATGCACAATTTATAGACTCACTCTGTATATGCGGAATAATTGGATGATTTAACCAATTCGCGAATTCGCCTTTCGTAATTGAACCGATACAATAAAAATCAAGTCTCTTAATGGATTCTCATTTCACGGTTGGCAGTGAGACTAGCCTCATCCATAATCACATCCGAAAGAAAGGACTCAGAGACTCGATATTTTCATAGCAGGTTTGGAGATTAATTAAGAAGGTCGAATTCATGCTTACTTAAAATTACCCCCAATTATTACGAAGATATATACATTCGAAATTTTATTTTCCCAGTACTAACAATAATGCAGATGTGTTCGAATCGAAATTCAAGACTTGCTTGAAGAATGACTGCGTGAAGGGTCATGCAAAATGTCTTGAGGAAATGGGTTCGGATGTAATAAACGCCTAAAAACTCGTGACCCCATTCAATGCCTATCTGGGTTTTTTGTATTCTTCTTTCATATTTTTGTTCAGGACAAAAGAGATTTTTATCTTTTTCCACTTTAGCATTGATTTCGAATTTTTAAATTATTGTTTTACGGAAAATTTCAAAAAATCGGGAACATTGAATGAATGGAAGCAAATTTGGTAGTACGGAATGAAAATGAGAAGTTCACAGGTATTACCCATCAAAAAGTATCTTTTTCAGTGTATTTCCAAGATCACACATTATTCGCCACATTCAATTGAATATCGCTCGAAGATTATATGGAATACCCTGTATCTTGCTTGGACTTAAAAAATTGTGTCTATGTCGAAAAGCAAAAATAACTCACCAATTGTTATCTTCAAGACTATATGTTCGTCCGTTTTATGGTGAAACAGCCTGTAACTCTCCTAATTGGGACACAGCTGAGTAAATAACTATATAACGATCAATACAAATATTCTGAGGATAATTAACTGAAGTGTTTAGAATGATTTAAGTCTGAGAAAATCGGTGGTCATTCGCAGAAATAGTAAATTGAACAGATTATATTTGATTAGAAAGTGAAAACGATAATTATTACATGAATATGCCAGGCATGATCTGCGACATGGGAGCTGTTCAGAATTGTGTGATCATATATTACGAGAAAGGTTGAGAAATTTGTTATGCGGAAATAAGTAGGTACTGGAAATTGTGAAATTCTACATGATATCCAAAGGTACTTTAGTGTCGCAAAAACTTGCATAGATATCGACTATACTGGATAGAATATTGGCAGATTTATACAAATCTATCCACCTCCATTTAGTCCGAATGAAGGTGATGTTCGATTTTTATCTCGGAAATGACCTCAAACGAGTAGGTTCAACTCACTGTTGATGAATCTGATGTCAATTCTGTCCAGCCAGTCGGCTGACCGTAAGCAAGATTATGTGAAAACGAGAAACCACATCGACTTGAAACTTCCAGGGTAGGTTGCATTTTGAAATACAACGGTTAATTTCGCTAATGAGCTAAATCGGTCAAACGGTTTCGAAGTAATAGTCATTTGAATTTTTGAGGCCACTTCGTCAATATCTCGGATTGAAAGTTTTATTGATTGAAGAATGCAAACTCGCGAAACTGGGAAATACTGTTGAGTTCGCTCATCACGGAAAAATAGTTTTTCCGAGAACTATTCGTCAAATTTCTTCAATTTAGCAGTTAAATTCATCTTTGGAAGTTATATTGCTCTAGCAAGTGTTTTGCAAGCATAAGAAAAGTCTGAACTATGTTTTGTAATGAAGTGATTTTCGTTAATTAGGAATCAACCAGTTAATGATAGATATACCTAGGTGGTATATCTGCAGGACGAGAGATCCATGTTTTTGAACAGATGAAAATATTTATTTACTCAATAAAATGATTTTAACGATATATAGGCTTGAAATATGATTCTCTATGTGATTCTCTATTTTTTTTTCTCTTCAACTCGTGATTCGCCGATAATCGATGGAATTTTTGTGTGAAAATTCTGTGGTCGGTTGTACCCGGTAGGTACCCAATTGTACCATGAAATTTTTCATTTGTACCCCTAACGTTTTCTTTATACAGCCATTACAACATTTGAACCCACCGACACAAAAAAAATTTAAATTTTTCCATGAAAACTTGGTGAAGGATAGTGTACCAGGTAGGTACTTGATTGTACCACTTCTATTTTTGCTGAAATCCCCATAGTTTTTCCTACACATCAAATCGATTTTTTTTCTCTTCCACTCGTGTGGCCTATCATCGATGGAATTTTTGTGTGAAAATTTTGTGGTCGGTTGTACCTGGCAAGTACCCGATGGTACCACGAAAATGTTTGCTTGTACCACTGAAGTTTTCTTTACAAAGTCATTATAAATTTTGAACCCCCCGGTACCTCAAAAAAAAATTTTTTTTCATGAAAACTTGGTGAAGCATTGTATTGAGTAGGTACCACTTCCATTTTAGCTGAAATCGATTTTTTCCTCTTCAACTCATGATTGGCCGATAATCGATGGAATTTTTGTGTAAAAAAACAGTGGTCGATTGTACCCGGTAGGTATCCGATTGTACCTCAAAATTTTTCGTTTTCACCCCTAACGTGTTCTTTATACAGCCTCATCACTAACTTTGGAACCTACCACCTACCACCAACCAAAAAAAAAACGCTGCAAATTTTACACTAGGGCTTATTATTTAACTAACCCAATAACATTGATATCTTATGAAATTCATATATTATTCATAACTTATTGGTTTCTCACAACAAAAATACTAATTCCATGAAAAAATTCATGTGAAACATTGAAATATCAATAAATACTCTTGTATGATTGAACAACATTTCCATATGCAGAACACTAATTGAGTAAAATAATTTAAAGTAATATTTTGAATGAGAAGAAACGTTCCACAGTCGTTTCATATCCACCGAAGAGGTAGAGTTGAAGGCGCGAATTTCTTCATAACTCAGGAACACTAGTCGGAAATCATCCGGGTGAAATTCTTAGGTTGAGTTATGCAGCAGTAATCAACGTTGAGAGTTTCATGAAAATCCGGTGGTAAGTTTTCGGGAAATTTTTTTTTCCCTCCAACCCCAAATTTTGAGCCTTTAGGGTACACCGATCCTTTCCATTTTGGAGTATGTAGATTTGAATTAAGTAATAAAACAAACGTCCGTCCGCCGTACGCAGTCCTTTGTGTGGGGATTTTCTCTGAAAATACGGAACGGAAATCCGTGAAACTTGGTAAAAAATCGATCGTCGCTCGGGATTGATCCTCCAAGCATTTCAGCAGGATCGGTGTAACCTAAGGACTCAAAATTGAGGGTTGGAAGGGAAAAAAATTATTTTGCGAAAACTTACCACCGAATTTTCATGAAACTTCCACTGTTGATTACTGTTGCATAACCCAACCTAAAAATTTTCACCCGGATGATTTCCGGCCAGTAGTTCCTGAGTTATGAAGAAAAATCTAGAAAAGCACTGGCGAGAGGTCATGAGCTTTTACGCGCTTGTTCAAATTCTAACTTTTAGATCAACACGAAATTTTGCACCTAGGTGCGTGTTGGTAATCTTCATGTGATTACGAACTTTCAATTTGATTGCATTTATGCTTCTTGAGATCTTGCGGCAATAACGTTAAACTTTCAAATAACAACGAAATTTGGCACATTTTTTTTCTTATATCTCCGAAAGTTTATATCGGATCGAATTGAAATTTGAAAAATTGTTGTTAAATACTGACTATGAGATATGTGCCAAATTTTACTGAAATCTGATCAATATCTACAATTTTCTAACTACTTGATCCACACGAAATTTTGCTCTTAGTTGCACGTTGGTATTACAAAACTGTCAAAGAAGTTTCAATTTGATCGAACCAATACTTCATGAGATATCGAGGAATTAACCTCAAAATTTCAGATGAGCCTTTCTCCGTAACTATCCGACCGATTCCACCCAATAACGGACTCAACCGAGATATTTGGACTCCAAACCTAATCTGACAATTTCAAGTCGCTTAGTCTCTTCCTTCGAAAGTTAGAGCACATACGAACAGACAGACTTTTGAACGGACAATTTGTATTGTCAGATGCTTCAAATCCAAATATAAATCATATTTCGCTGAATAGTCTAGATTCTTCAGAGCTTTCAAGAATGAAATACTCACAAAGAATGAAAAATGCACTTAGGGGAACTCTGTAAGGAAAGGGTAGCAATTTTATACTGCTCAAATATGGTTCGTGATAAGTGGAAGCTTCTGGTCATTGCCAAATCAGCTATATTATATAAGGTTGTTAAAAAATATAAATAACTTGGCCGTGAGAGGTAATGGCTTGGAGGACGTCTGAGATCATGAGAGATTGGTTACCTATGTTTGACAGAAAAATAGGAACTCACAATGGACATCAGGTTATGATTATTTGTCACCTTTATCTCTTGAATGTGCTTCTAGTTGCTAGCCATGCGGTCAAGGAATAATTATGAATATTTGAGACCACCACAGAACTATGAAACTAAGGAAGATAATGCATCTTGTCGGAAATTTGTTACATAAATACTTAATTATATACAGTGGCGTCAAAATTATAGAACAAATTCATTTTCTCAGGAGAAAAATATTTGGCAACAAAATCCTGAAACAGGTCAATTTTTGTTTCACTCTTACCAAATTTTTATGCATTTTTGAGGGATTGATTTTTCAAAAAAAAAATTTTTTGATGAAAATTTCTGCACGCCTGTAAAGAAAATACAAAGTCCTTGAAATGTACCGCATGACCTACTTTCCCTATTCAAAAAATCTAGAGGGTTGATGGAGATGACACAGGGTGCAACAAAAATCATTCAAAAATGCATATAAATTTGGTAAAAGTGGAAGAAAAAATTAACCTGTTACAGGATTTTGTTGCCAAATATTTTCTTTCTGAGAAATTGAATTTGTTCTATAATTTTGACGCGCACTGTATAAACTTTATCGTATGCTATATTCTCCTTCAATAATCATTTCATATAATATACTCTCTCCTAGACTTCACTCAATTGAAATAAATATAAAATTTTAGCCTTGAGTTTATTTCGAAAAATATAAATATTTCTGTTGACAGGACACCTCTATCGTATGGACCAATTGTAGCGGTCCTGTTGGTGTCCGTCCACAAGAGATTCCACTGTAATTCATTAAGAATTCTATTCAGATAATTACCGCGCCAAAACTGACCGTTGCAGAGTTCATCAACTTATTCACTAACTGTACATCGGCATCCACAGTCGATACCGGAAGTGCTGAAATCGAAATGACGGAGTGAAATCGCAGACGTCCGTGCCTTCCGGCGATCTTGGTTGCTTCTTCGGTTCCGGTAGACCACAGGAAAACTCACTGATCGGTGGCAAACGGAGCGAAAATAGTCAGACTGCGTAAGAGGAAAGAGAAAACACGATATTGCAATTTATTCACGGTTTTGGGATGTGCGATTGCCATTGGCGTGAAATCGTGTTGACAAATCAGCAGGTTTGGCAAATACCTTAGATTTCATGTGAAATCATGTATATCTGGGCATTTTCAAAAACCCTTTTGTGCAGTTTTATCTCATGAAAGATTCTATATTGCGTGAATCTGTGGTTTCCAATAATTATAAGACATATTCTTCCGTTGGTTTCACAAAGCTTGATCGTCTGATCAACGCTTTGATATTCTCTGTGGTATTGCTAAAATATAAATACATAAAATTGTCTTGATAAGAACAATCACGTTGATCAGAGCTTTGTAAAACCCGCTGATCCCGAAAAATACATACCTAATATATGACAGACATCCAATATATTATTCAAACTGTATTGAGTTTAGAAATATGACTATTTGAAATTTTGTTTCCTCAATATTCCGAAATAATCTTGCAGAATATCGTAACGCTCAATCCACCGGTATACAAAAACGCTGCAAATTTTACACAAGGGTTTATTATTTTCTCAGTTAAGTAGCCCAAAACCATTGATATCTTAAATAAAACTTATACAGCGTGCCAAGAAAGTAAAATTACTCGTCAATAATGAGTGTACGAAGAACTATTAAGGAATATCTTCGCACCCGTCGATTTTTTATTTCAAAACCAATTTATCCTGTGCTTTTTTGAATGTGATATTTCTCAGTTCACTACTTTATTTTTTCATCCGGAAATATATGGATTGTGATACATCAAATGAAAGGTAATTTCATTACCTTTTCAGCGATGTGGCTTGAAGTAGAATTGCTTGTGTCGTTTCTCGTTGAAAAATTAGGAAATAGTTCAGAATTTTCAGTTAGGAGGGTACTGTGATCAGACCATTATTCTTTTATTAATTAATAATGATAATAATGATCATAATAATATATTTATTCAATCAGAGGCTTATTAAAATACAATGAGGTTAGTTTCGTAAAAACAGAATACATAACTCAAAACAATTCACTTTCACAAAAATCAAAAAAATCACTCTAAGGATATGGTCCATAGTCAACAATTGCATTATACGAAGTAGTTTTGAAAACTTTCAGGTTGGATGTCCTCCTAAACCCTTGGGGAAGAGCATTAAATAACCTAAGGCTCATGTACAAGCGCGACTTTTTTATTAAGGTTAAAGTGTGACGTGGGTACAAGTATGTGTATCTGTGCGCCTAGTGTTTTTACATGTATAGACCACATGATGTTGAAAATTTGTTCTCTTTAGAAGGCCCTCTACAAGATTCTCTAAAACCTAACTTCAGTATAATTCTAAAATGAATTTTTGCCTCAGAAACACTTACCTTATTACTATAAGGGAAATTCTCGAACCGATGGATTTGTAATTTGAATTGAATTAATACTTAACTTTCATTGTCGTTCACAAAACTGAATTGGTCATCGAATAACCTTTGACGCGATATATCACATGCAATATTTTTCAAAAAAAAAACTGTTGGGGTTTAAGGGTATAACCCCCAACAATGCATTTCTCAAACTTCGAAAAAAGAAATAGAAATGAAAATAGGGAAATTCTCGAACCCATGGATTTGTTATTTATATTGAATTAATAATGAACTTTCTTTTTCGTTCACTTAACTGAATTGGTCATCGAATGACCTTTTATGCGATATATCACATGCAATATTTTTACGAAAAAAAACTGTTGACGTTTAAGGTTATAAACCCCCAACTCTAAAACTACATATATTTTTCAAACTTCGAAAATGAAATGAAAATGAAAAGCTTTTAAACATTTGGCACCGTGCAGATTTCTGAAAAAAAAACAAAAAATACCGATTTTACGCGCTTGTTAGAATTTGAATGTTTGAAATGGTCATCTTTTCCTGTCCCATACCTTCCGTATTATTGAACTTCGAATAACATAATGAAGTCTTAATCTCTGCTATTCAGGTATTTTCAAGAACAACTAGTCGAAGAGTTTTTCGACGTTTGATAATTACAAAATGGTAAGAGGTGGGAAAATAGAAATGTGTTGTAATATTTAAATCGGAAAATTAAGATTATTTCAAATACTCAATGGGATACAGCGCATTCCAATCGAAAAATTTATTGAGAAGTTCGCGGCATTTATCATTAATAGCAACTGATCAAAAGTGATTAACAACCAAACTTCTACACGAAACTCTGTTCTGGGGAACAGGGTATTATGATTTAGCTCAAACGTTTGTCTTTTTGGAAAATGTAATCGAAAATGGTCCTAAATGACTCCATGGAGAAGAATCCATAATCGAATTGAAAATTCAGTCAGGTCGGCCATCCTTATATGCTCTAACTTCCGAAAGAAAGGACCCAGTGCCACGAAATTTCCAGGATATTTCTTTTATTCAGAAAATCCTCATCAACCACGAAGGTTATTAGCGGCGGTACAATATAGTATATACATTGTTAAATTCTAAATATTGTGAAAGATGTGAACAGATTTAAAAAATGTCAGTAGCAAGTCAAGGCTTTCTGGATCTAAGGCACCTTTACGGTTCTCTGCGGTACTCGATAGTCCTGAGAATTGCCGATTTTCCCTGAAGTCGGCACACGCTATCATCAGGTGTCTAACAGTCTGCACCTCATTACATTTCCAGGGTGTGTTTGAAGCCTGAATATTCCGATTGGGATATTTCACGAATTGACCCCGTCAAACGAGGCTTCAGTTCCTGATGGAAAGATTCGACGATCTTCTTTTCATATTGAGTAGGTTTGGACCTCAATCACGAACGCCGCATTCTAGAATGGGTAAATAATGATTCCGCAGATATAATAACTATTCGAAATTTTATTTTAGAATCTTTACAAAACTACAAATTGGATTCAATTGAAATCCGGTACTTAATCGGTAAATGACAGTATTTTCAAGAGAATCTTCAAAGGAACCAGACAGTATCATTCCTACTCATTATTATTTCAACCATTCCCCCAAAACTGATTCATAAATATAGATTTAATGCGGAAGTTGTGTTCTCTATCGGCATAACTGCCGATTGTCACCATAAAATCATCAGAAAGACAAGACTTTGAAGGATCGACATTTGTAGAATAGGTTTGGACGTTCGAAAACAAAAACTCTGTTAACTTTCATCTCCTCGAAAGGCAAATCTGAAAGAAATTGAAGTAGAGAATCACTGTCAAATATGACAGAGTGGACAGAGTAGAGTTTCGTCTCATCTCTCATGAAGACCGAATTTGTTGATGGGTAAAACCTGGCCAATGATTCAGTACACGTACCCATACAAATGGTCGAAAAATAATATCTTAAAGGATCATGCTTAATTTCTCGAATATTGCAAAATCATTTTATTAGGAAGTAAAGCTGCGTTAGGGGAACTATCAGCCTAATTTCGCTTCAAATTATTTGATGCAAAGTGATATATTCATCACAACTAATACCTGCAATAATACTCAGGATATAAGTTTGAAAGAAGACCCTCTCAATAATTAAATGACAATCACAAATACGCTTTGCCTAAGTTTCACAAAATGTATCTTGTTTTGTTGACATGTATGTTTTATATCTGACCCTAAGGTGAAAACTGAGGTGCCCTTAGTTAAATAAATTTTGTGAAACTCAAGCCAAGTGTATTTTTCATAACCTTAGTAACATTCAAAAAATTTCATCGAACAATTAGTATATTGTTCGTAGGCTATGGGAAGATCATTCGGATTCCACGTACGAAAATTTCACCAGATATCGTTGCACAGCTCTCTCCTCTTCGCAGCGACATGCCTGAGATTCTTGTTCAGAATATCCATTCATGTATCGAATTCACAACAGGTTACTTCATCTAGGACGAGGCACTATACCACACAACGACGTGATTCCAGTATGAAAAGTTGAGAAGCGAAAGTTAATCATCGTCGGTAATTTCATAAGAGCAAAACCAGACTCTGAGTCGAGGTATTTGTATGTTGTTCTACTTGCTATATGCGTGATCAGTGGCAGCTACTACAGGAGGGGGGGCAATGGGGATTCACACCAGACAGGCGAGTAGTCACGGGAGGAGTATTAGGGGTGATAAATGAAAACCCCTTCCCACCAGAAAGGAATTTTTGCCACCGAATCTTGGTATTTAATGAAAATACATCAAAAAATACTGTTGACAAGAATCAAAGAAAGAAACTTTGTTAAATATTGTTTGGCTTGTGATCCACATTATAATTGCTTGATTTTCATGGTATCTTTATGCTCCCTCCCCCATACGCATAACTCCATTACTTTTGGTAATATATTGCAAGCCAAGTCTATTGATTAACAATATTCAAATACGCCTAAACATAATAACTTCCTGATGAAAATACTACGTGATTCTATATATTTGCAATTTGGGACTTGACAACAAAGGCTGAAATCGTAAATGGGTAAAATCCTACCAAGATTCCGCAAATATACCCACTCAAAAATTTCTTTCTCTTCTATTTCCAAAAATACAGAACCAATCGAATTGGAATCTAGTGATTCGATGAAGAAGAACGGCATGAAGGCTCATGAATAATTTCATGAGAATCATTTTTCTATGGAATCACCGGACGGATTTGAGCACTTTCACCTCAGTAATCATGCCGAATATCAAGTTCCTCTTTATTTTTTTTATTATGGTGTTTACGGTCAACCTACTGGCGTTTACTGAACACACTAACTTTTGACATTCTAGAAAAGAACTGACGTGAGATCAGGAGCTTTAAAGCCCTTGTTCAAATTCGTTGCCAAAGCAACGTTCGCGTTCGCGTTCGCGCATCTTTACTTCTTGATGGGATATTGAAAAAACAACGCCAAAATTTCAAATTACGAAATTTGACATATTTTTTTTTATACCTGCGAAAGTTAATACCATATCGAATTAAAATTTGAATTATTGTTGTTGTATACTAACTTCAAGGTGCCAAATTTCGTGGAAATATGATCAACATTTCGGAAAAAAAAAAAATTTCAATGAAAATTCGAAAAATTCTGGAATGAACATTTCTTTTAATTTTCTGACCACTGGATCAACACGAAATTCTGCACTGAATTGCGCGTTGGTATTCTCAAACAACATACAGAGTTTCAATCTGATCAAAGCAGTGCCTACTTCATGAGTTAATCTCAAAAGTTCAAATGGGTTTAACTCCGAAACTATTAGACTGATTTTACCCGAGATACTCAGGATTTAAACCAAATGTGAAAATCTTGAAACTCTAGGTCCTCTCTTTCGGAAATTAGAGCACACAAGGACAGAAACACATTTTACCACGGATTCTCCATCAGTGAATCCAACCTAGGAGTTTGAAACCAATTTCAGCTTGAAATTCGAAAATTACAGACATTTTGACGAAACAATAACGCGCTGTTCCACCGAACGAGCGCGTAAAGTCAATTTGTTGGCTCGTAATTTGTAGAGCAGGTTTGGAGATCAATGACGGAGTTCGAATTTTTGAATAGATGAAATCCTTCAGAAAAATGTTGTACACTGATTGTTTCCGAAAATTTTAGTCGATATTTTTCGCCATCTCGAGAAAAAAAACATTATTTTTCTAGAATTGTGAGTGAGTGTAACACCGAAACAATGAAGTAAGCATTGGTAAGCAACAGAATTGCATTCGACCTCGGGCTCTTCAGTGAGTGAAACCCAGTAGTTTAAAACCGTTTTAGATTCAAAACTCGAAAATTGCAGAAATTTGGGCAAAAACGTACCGCTGTTGTTAGGTCCCTAGTATGAGCCAGTCAAAATAGGGGACTCCATTTGAGTTCACGGCTAATACATGGAAATATATTCGGCTAAACAAAATGTCCATTTATTTTTCATATTATTTTTCCATTCAAACGGGCAACCTTTTTTTATTGTCTTATGTATTCTTAATCGGGAACAGAATTCCTTATCATACATATAGGCTATATTACTGACAATATTAGTGAAGGCAGTATGCAAAACAATCCTAGTTTATTTTTGTCATTCGCCATTCTTTACTTTATACACTTCTGAGTTTTTGAACATTGTCATTGAATTTTTTTAATCTAAAAAAAAGTTTGCAATTTCCGCTAATTCAAGTTGTTTTTACAACAGCTTAGTCGACATACCGTGACGTCTTCAGGCGAATATCTATAAGTATACTACTACCAAAAAACATTTTTCAATAGTGAGGGTCGCCCAGAATTCGATAGAGGGCGAGAAGTTCTAAGTCGACTGTTGTGGAATTTCTGGGTATCAATCAGCTCTAGTAACGGCGATCTGCTCAGGTCTTCCTGGTCATTCAATGAAATATGTGATTTATTGTTTCTGTTGATTTCTTGGGCCTCTAATGAATTAAATTTCAAAATAGTTATTGAAGGTATGGGTTATATCCAATAAATGATTTGAAAATTGTTTAAGGTTTGTTAGTCGATTTTTCGAGTGAATAATCAGCTTTGTTTGAATTTTCAATATTTCTGTTTCTTCTCACGTATTCATTCATTTATGATTTAGGATACACTGATACTATTCCCAGGCAACACATCCAGGTTTTAAAGTAATGCAGGCGATATAGTTTTGGAACATTGAGAGTACTTTTGCTACTTCTCTGAAAAGTAACAGGGAAAGCTATATTTCCTCCAAATGCCACAGGGATATTCTCAAAGAGATCCTGAAGCTATCGCATGTGGAAATTCTCAAACTTCCCACAATGAGAGGTCTGTGCGAAATTCGCTCATGGCGAAGAGTTGAAGAAATTCTTAATTACTGCTCATTGCGAGAGTTCTGGGGGCACGCCATACGATATTTTCAGGAAATGCTCCTAGCGAAAATTTAAATATTTAAATTATATTTCTGGGAAGTTTCCGTTAAGATTTTGTGATCGCCTGTGCGGACTTGCTATGTGAATATAGCAGGCAGCTCTTCTGCTGACTCAGATCATAAATCCGCTCGAATAACCCCAAGAAATAAACTCAAGGCAAGAAATCACCAATCTACTTGACCCTAGATCCGAGAGATGGCGAGATCTGCGGACAAGATATACCCGACGAAATCGTAATAAGTATTAAGAGCACTTGAATTGTCTGTTTTGAAGTCTATTGGTTAGATGGCTTTGAGTATTGTGTAGCGCGGTCGGAATTGAATACTCCAAAATTGGAGATGAATTATAGGTTCTTGAAAGAATATATCCATATTACTATCAAGGGTATATGGAAACAAAATATTGATTTTAAATCCCTGTTCGTATTTGAATGAGATATGTGTTGATGGTTTCTCCAGGAGAAACATATATATTTATTTATTTGGTTCGTATTGTGAATTTCCCATTATGGTTATATTTGGGATGACTTCAGGAAATCGTAATGTGAATATCTAATTCTGGTTAGGTCTGCGATAACAATGGGAGCTCGCATTGTGAATTTCCAAATCATGTTGTGTTTGTGACCATTTTGGGGAGTCACAATAGAAGTACGCATGAAAGCCCAATTAGAACCCCTTGATGAAATATTGAGGGTTCTATGTTATTTTACTTTTACTTGGGGGTTTTAAACTCATAAATCCCCAACTTCTTTATTTTATATCTTCCAAAAACTGTCTGTCATACATCTCATAAATTCATGGAAACAGTGATTTACGCTTTCATACAACACTGTTCTTGCTATTAATTTTATGATCATCATAAAAATTAATCTAATATTTTAACACCCCCCAGTTATCTCGCCGGGACGTTTGTGTTACTTGGGTTATCCCTATTATTGGATTTTGGCAAATTGATTTTCTAGAATGGAGGGATCGAAACCGATATATAATGCATTCTGCTTGATTATATTGTATTCTTCGTCGAAATCCGTTTGTGTTATGGATATATTAAACATTCCATATAGGGTATCTACTTAAAACTAAAAACTAAAAGGGACAAACCTCGAGGGAAGATAATGCATGTGATTTGCAACGAAAAATGTCATATAACAAATGGTAGAAATGTTGATGGTTATTCTACAATTTAACATTTCTTGATCTCACGAAATATTTCAAATTTTTCCATGAAATCAGGAAAAAGAATTCCTGTGTGCTGAAAAAATTCTCAAAAAAAACTAAAATTATTATATTTGTTGATGACACTTCATTTATTGTAACAGCTGAGAATCTGGATGAACTCACAGAATTATGTCAAACACTTTTGGTGTCTTTCGCCCATTGGTGTAAGCTGAATGCACTTGTTCTGAATTTAGACAAGACAAAAGTGGTCAAATTTGGTTTGAAGAAAGGAAATTATTTGGTTCTGAAACATGGTCAACATAGCTTGATTTCTATAGAGTCTACAAAGTTTCTGGGTATTTATATTGATGAGTGTCTGAGATGGTCCGAGCAGATATCGCATGTCAGCAGGAAGCTTAGTTCTTCATATTATGCAATTCGTCGTATTAGGGATTCTCTTCCTCTCGCTGCTGTCCTAAATGTTTACTACAGCTTGGTTTATAGCCACATGGCATATAATGTTCTAATTTGGGGATGCTCTGGGGATCTTACGAGGGTATTTATAGCACAGAAACGCATCATTCGAATGATATTCCGTCTCAGTCCACGAACATCTTGTAAGACTGTATTTGTAAAACATGAGATTTTAACAGCTCCATGTATATATTTATACAAATGTCTCTTATTCATTAGAAAGAATGAAGAGTACACTCCCAAGCTTTCCAGCGCTCACAACTATGGTACAAGGAATACTAGAACTTTTATTGTACCTAAACATAGAACAGCGAAATATGAGACATCAGCTAAATTTAAGAGTATTATTTTGTATAATCATCTTCCTGATTCAATTAAATCACTGAAGTTATCTGCTTTTGGTAGGAAAATAAAATCTTTACTCCTAAGTAAATGTTATTATAGTATTAATGAATATCTTAATGATGAATGCATTCAATGATTTGTGATTTCATTTCCTCTCTATGTATTGTGTCTAAATGGATAAATAAAAACTATTCTATTCTATTCTATTGCGAGCGTCGTATAGAAGATGAATCTCACGATTCTGAATTGAACAAAATCAGTCATATTTTTTCAATGGTTATATAGTTGAAAAATCATTAATTATGAACATATGCCTTTTTCAGCAATGAAAATCCCCCTGATTTAACGATAGCGAGGAAAAAACAGGAATATCAACATATTTTATACCAATATCTCTAATAATTAAAATCCTATCAAACTGAAATTGGGTACACTGTTGTGAAATATGGAACTCAGGTCGAACTTGTTTGAAATATGAAAGATATCGAATTTTTTTTTCTGAATTTACTGACAGTGCGATCTCAACAAAATCTTGTAGATGTTGAAATGCGACCAATCTTGAATTTTTCAAATTTCTCCGTACGCCCGTAAACGTGCTACAGGTGGCCGGTCAGTCGAAATGAATGGAATTTGGCACCGGATTCCCCATCAGTGAGTTCAGCTTAGTCGTTTGAGACCATTTCACGGGAAAATTCTTCTTACTTCAATTGAATCTGGATTACAATGCATTGGTCTAGGTTCTCGATATCATGTGTGGTATATTCCAAGCATACATTCGTATCTGGGTGGAATCTTCGACACTAACTATTGCAGAAACGTTTTCAAGGTGGAAAAGATTGGAGAATATTACAACTTAAGCAGGTATACCACATCTGAACGATAAAATGACCAATTGAAATGATGAAATATTGAAACCTAGATTTAATATTATTTGTAACGTAATAGATATCAATTAGGAATTATAATAATTAAATGAAATTAGATTGAATATTCTAAACGAGTGCAAGGAACTAATTTATCATGAGAATCAGTTTCAAAAAAGATCGTCAGCCTTTTTGAGTATGGTTCAATAGTAGAATATATCTACATAATCTATACCAACTATCCGATACAAATTACCAAAAATGATGTCATAATGTTGGCAGATGATGCTTCAATAATATGTAAAGCTGAGAATCAAAACCAGTGCTCAAGAAGTCTTGAGAGTGACATTATGAATATGAATGAATGGTTTCTTAAGAACAACTTAATACTGAATCTGAAAAAGACAAAACTTTTATTATTCAGAGAAAAAAATTAAATAAACCTCAGATACCAAGACTTGAAAATTGAACCAGTTGAAAGTCTGCCCTTTTTAGGAATAAATATTGATAAGAATCTTGACTGGAAGAGCCATGTTGAAATGATTTCACCAATGATAGCACGCTATGGATATGCTTCGAAAACCATACGAATGATAGGAATAAATGCTGCTCTAACCGCCTACAATGCTTACGTTCAGTCGAGAATAAGATACGGAATCATCTTCTGGGCGAGATCTACAGAAGCAAAACGGATCTTCCTTTTATAAAAAAGATGCTTGAGAATTATCTTCGGAATGAGACTACATGAAACATGCAAAAATGTATTCAGGAATTACAAAATTATGACATTGTACAGTCTCTGTATCTACGAGTCAGTGATGTTCATTATAAATAACTATCAAGAGTTCAAAGATCTAAAACTTCAACATCACTATGATACAAGAGGGAAAAATTATCTACAAGAGGATAAACCAAACTACAGCTATTTACAAAAAAATGTAACTTACATCTTACTAACTGTGTGGAATAAGTTGCCAAAAAATTTTAAATCAATTCCTAGTAGATTACAAAAACATAAACTCAAACATTTTATTATAAATAAAAGTTATTATGAAATAGGTGAATTCCTTCAGGAAAATGATTTTGAGGGATTAACTTGAGATATGTTAATTTAATAGATCTCTTATTGTGACTGGATCAACACCTGTATGGTTTTTTGATTCAATAAATACATTACTTACTTACTATTAAAATTCGGTTACACCCATTTAACTTTATCAATGCCTGATTTGAGAGCAGCCATATTGGTTGGATTCAACCCATTAACGAATTCGATATTTGTAATTAACTTCCGGAAGGAACGACTTAGTGACTCAATATTTGTAGAGCAGATGTCCGTCGATTTATCAATTCAAAATTCTATTTCCCTAATATTTCGATAAATACGATAAATTTAGTACCTGGTCGGTTTGAAAATAAACGCTTGGAGGTTAGTGCTAAATGGCTTCGACTTTAAACAAGCGCGTAACAGCTTCTGACTTCACGTCAGTGCTTTTCTAGAATTTGCATCCCTGCATCTATCCTACCTCTATGAGAATAACTTGAAAGAATCGATACAAATAGTGATTATATGGGGTACCGTATAAGTTGATTTTCGAATAACTTATTAGTCAGTAGTATTAGCCAGTTTTAGAACTTTACATACAGACATAGATTTTTTTTTGATAGTCGATTTTGTACTGTTTGTTGGTGTTTGATTTGATAATTTTTGATTTCACGATTTATTCAAAGACTTTTTAGAATTTTATAGTTGACGAGAGTATTACTGGGAGTACATATTCCATTCTTATAAAGTAGGTATGTATCATTCTTCAATCTAATTGAGTGTAGCAACTCTAAAGTTACGGGGATATCTCCAAGGTTAGACAGTATTTTAATATTATTTATTTTCAGATCCAAATAGCAAGATTGACTTTGGTGGATTTCTTAGGCTGTCTTAAAAGTTGAAAAACAGATAGTATTGTAAAACATACTCTTTGGAATAATAGACAATTACTCATAACTAAACTAAATAGTCAATATATTGTGAATAAAATGAAAACATTCACATGAAATTAATGCTACTTCTACCGTAAGCCTTATTCATTATGGATTGACAAATAAATTTTCCAACACTCATATGATTGGTCTTGAAAAAGCTGTAATAAATGAGCCTTGTAGAACTTCGCTTCTATCGGCAGAAGCACTTTGAGCGAACAGTATTCATCACCAGTTATTTCCTTGTTGAGACTCTTTTTTTTCAATAGTCAGTTCTATCACTAGAACATTTACGTTGTTCCTTAATGATCAGTTCAACAGGCAGATTTCTGGAAGGCATAGCATTCCTCTTAAGTAAATTTCTCTGCTTGGATTATGGGCCCGGAAAAAAATTGTCTTCATGAATGTGATCTCATATTTCATGAGCAATTCGTGCTTACCTTTACAAAAATGATCATCATCGGTAAAATGCAGGTAATAGACTCTAGTAAATCTTGTTTGTGGGTTTTATCGATTCTACAACACTTTCAGGCCCGACTTCTTAAAGGAAGTTTCTTTCACCCTAACTCCAAATTTTTTACCGGGCTGTAGAAATCTATGGGAAGGGACATTTGAGTTCGCTTTTCCTCAGTAAAAGCACTTGTAAAATCACACTAACACCAAGAAAAATGCATAAACTATCTCATTTTCTTAACATTTCTTTTAACTTTTCAATGATAATGTCTTTACCTCGGGTTACTCGGATAGTCACCAGAGGGAGTAGCGCTAATCTGCATTCGCCAATTGCTGATGCGCAGCCAATTCAATCAATTTATTTCACGAGAAATTCCTGTACCAAATTTCCTCAGTCCATAAATGAATCTAACGCGCCAATTCTGAAGACTCTCAATGTGCTCCCGGGAAAAATGATTAATACATGAACCATGCACAATGTCACAGTGCTTGAATCTCGAAAGAATCAATGTTTCACATAACATTCTCTTGATCCCGACCGATAAATATCTACGTGCAGCGTTAATTGATTTCACCTTGAGGGAAGCCGATCTGGTTATTTGCATTACATGTACTGAAAAATTGGAATCTCTGTCAATTGTTCAACCTAGATTTCTAACAGTGTCACATACCTCAAGCACAACACCTTCTACATGCACATATGTTCAAATTATCTCTATAACAATCTCAAAATCTACGAAATCCAACAATTTACTTTCATCTGGGTTCGTAAGAAGATTGTGGTTCTGTGCAATATATCCTAAGGAAGATCTTGAATAACAATTGTGCAAATCATTCGAGAGAATATCGGATGTGTATACAGTGCGCGTCGAAATTATGGAACAAATTCATTTTCTCAGAAGAAAAAATGATGAAATTTGTCACCGAATGAAAGTCGTCTATTACAGTTTTGTTCATGTAGGTACAACTTCCAATCCCTTTCAATCCCCTTACGTGAAAAAAATTTTTTTTTCCATTAAAGGGTTCGCAGGGGTTGAAAGTGGTGCATGAACAAAACTGTAATGGTCGACTTTTATTCGGTGACAAATTTCATCAGGTACCATCGTCTCAAGGTAAATGAGCCATGACAAAGTGCATATACTGAAAACCTCTTTGAAGTACCTACTTTACGAAAAAAAAATTATTTTCTTGAAAATTTCTAAACGCCTGTAAAGAAGATACAAAGACCTGGCCAAAGAAGTACCATATGATCCACTTGCCATATTCAAAAAATTTAGAGGGTAGATGGGGATGGCGCAGGGTGCAACAAAAATCCTTCAAAAATGCATCAAAATTTGGTAAAAGTGAAACAAAAATTGACCTGTTTCAGGATTTGGTTGCCAAATATTGTTCTTCTGAGAAAATTCATTTGTTCCATAATTTTGACGTGCACTGTACAGGGTGATTCATTAAGGGTGGCCACCGGCCGTATCTCGGAAACCGTTTATCCTATAACTTCCGGAAAAAAATTCTGATGACAAATCCAGTCCCTAGAAAATGATTAAAAATATTTTCAAGTTCGTAGTTCCCCACTAGAGGGCGCAATCTATCACTTGTAAAATATAATCTCATTTTTTACGAAATATTCTCCAGCTAACAGTGGTAAAGAATAATAAAATAAGAAAATACTCTTCCTATTCAACAACTTTTGTTTGAGTAATTTTTCTATATTTCCTTTTTTTTAGTGATGGGATGGAAAAACTTTTCTTCACAAAAAAAACACTCTCACTTCTGTATGCGTGAACCGATTTTCATGTAATTTAATTTTATTCGAAGGCCATTAAAAGCAGATCACAGAAAAATATGACAACAATATACCGGGTGATCCAATTAAAAACTACAGGCTGTTTTATGTCACTTCACCCTATTTGCGCGTTTTACTGGAGAATTTCAAATGCAATGCTATAATTCTAACCGACTGAGAATAAGCTAAGCATTATCACCTATTGACTTGTTAAAACCGCAGACAGATATCTCCGGTCATTCGGAAGATATTAACATTTTTGCAGATTTCGATAAGTGTTGATCAACCCTGTGAAATTCAGGAGGAATTGAGTTAATTCATCATCTAAACAATCAAATGAAAAAAAAAACTTATCAAAAATGTCACTCACAAAACAAGCTGATCTAGATCCAGTAAGCTTTGGCGTTACTATTTATTCTCGGTTTCTATAGCTGTAAAATTTATTTAGGTCGATTGCAAACTACTAGTTTATGAGGCCTCATTATTCAAACGGAGAAGCATATGATATGCTTAATGTTCATGCTGAATATTTAGAAAATGCAGTAGCTGAAAGGGGATACCCGATACGATATCCTGAAAGACGTCGTCATTCCAGAAAAGTATTCAAAATATTGACACGAAGACTGCGACAAACTTGGAAGGTTCAATATGTTGAAAGAACAAATGGAAAACGTCGAAGCCGTATTGAGGATAATATCATAAAAGTTTTGGCTTATGTTTATGCTGAATAACATTTAAGCATCCGAAAAATTGCAAGTGATTTGGGATCGAATTATTCGCTAGTTCAGAGGATACTAAAGGACCATAAACTGCATCCGTATCATGTCGTCTTGCACCAAGAATTGAAAGAGACGACAGGACTTTTGCAATTGGTTGAAACGAATGCTTAACGGCGAACCTAACGTCCTTCATAGAATATTATGGACTGACGAGGCTACTTTTTCCAGCTATGGTAAAGTAAAATTTCACAACCTCCACTACTGATCATCTAACTATCCATATTGGCAAAGATATGTCAATAATCAGAATCGCTGGAGTGTTTACGTGTGGTGCGGAATTTTTGATGGAACAGTTTTCGGGCCATTTTTCTTCGATAGTATCTTAACGGGACAAAGGTGCTTGAAATTTTAACGGAAAATTTTCGAAATTTTTTAGAAGATATTGCTATTCAAATCAGGTTAGATATGCGGTATCAACAAGATGGTTGCCCGGCGCATTATGCTGCTAATGTTAGGGAATAAGATACCGTCTTCTCAAAGAGGTGGATTGGACGAGAGAGTATTTTTCCAGTAAGATCACTCTACCTCACAGTATTAGATTTTATTTTTGGGGGAGAATGAAGACTTAGTTTTCCGAACACCCCCAGCTACAAGTGAGGATATAAAAAATAGATTTCGACAGGCAGCTGAAACTGTGACCAGTATCAACTAAAGAAAGACTTAATTTATGTATAGAAAAAAATGGTTGACATTTTGAATATTTGAAATGATTATGTATGAGGGTTCTTTTTTGTTCAAATATTTTCGTTGTTGCTTATTTTTGTTTCATTTTATCGTATTATTGTTATTTCATGTGTGTTTAGTATTTTTCTGCGTTGTCATGACGACTAAAGTCACTTTCTTGTTGTTTCAAGCTCACAGAGTTGAACAACACTTATCAAAATTCACAGAAATGTTAATATCTTCGGAATGACTGGAGGTATCTGTCTGCGGTTTTAACAAGTCGATAGGTGATAATGCTCAGCTTATTCTCAGTCGGTTAGAATCATAGCATTGCATTTGAAATTCTTCAGTAAAACGCGCAAATAGGGTGAAGTGACATAAAACAGCCTGTAGTTTTTAATTGGATCACCCGGTATATTGTTGTCATATTTTTCTGTGATCTGCTTTTAATGGCCTTCGAATAAAATTAAATTACATGAAAATTGGTTCACGCATACAGAAGTGAGAGTGTTTTTTTTGTGAAGAAAAGTTTTTCCATCCCATCACTAAAAAAAAGGAAATATAGAAAAATTACTCAAACAAAAGTTGTTGAATAGGAAGAGTATTTTCTTATTTTATTATTCTTTACCACTGTTAGCTGGACAATATTTCGTAAAAAATGAGATTATATTTTACAAGTGATAGATTGCGCCCTCTAGTGGGGAACTACGAACTTGAAAATATTTTTAATCATTTTCTAGGGGCCGATTTTGCAATTAGAATTTTTTTCCGGAAGTTATACGATGAACGGTTTCCGAGATACGGCCGGTGGCCACCCTTAATGAATCACCCTGTATAATGAACAATAAAGGGTCGAGGATGGATCCTTGTTAAACTCCAGATAAAATTTACCTTCTACTTGATGATTTATCACATGGCCGGCAATACCAGTCTCTAGGTTGGCAATACTCGTCAAGCTGTGTTCAGGCATTAATTGTATATATAGCCCTCAGGACAGTCACATCCTGAGGAATCAGCATGAGTCAGAAGCCGAATAATCAGATATCTATACCGCATTCAATTCTTCCCTCCGTATATGTATAGTCTTCACATGAGTATTACGCGCTGTTCCCTAGAACAAGAAATTATCATTTCGTGACGATGTCTGTTATTTTCGAATTTTGAGCTGAAAATGATCCTATACGATTGGGTTGAACTCCCTGAAGAAAAATCCGTGGTCAAATTTAATTATGTCCAGCCGGCCGGCCGTCTGGTCGTGTATGCTGTAACTTCCGAAAGGAAAGACCTAGAGTCTTTAAATTTTCAGGTTTGGTTTGATCATGGATATCTCGGTTAATTTCGTTAATGGGCCAAATCTGCCGAATAATTTTTTTGTTACAGCCATTTGAAATTCTGATTTTTCAATAACTTGAAAAATATTCATCTGATCGAAATGAAACTTGGTTGAAAGATGAACAGTATAAATTAAAAGAATTATCCATGGAAAAATTTGAAAAAATTTTTATTTTTTTGAAAATTTTCATATTCCATTTAAATTTCATTGAAATTTCCAAGTCGCCATTTCACAATGTGAACAAGCGCGTGAAAGCTGCTGACTTTTTCTAGATTTTATTTATTTTCCGAGTCAATTTCATCCTTCAAACGAGGATTGTTTCGGCTTTCAGCACGAACGATAAGCTCTTCTTTCCCAAATACTATTTCTGGTTACGTTGACCTGCCTTACCCTCCAAGAGTTTTTATTGTTGAAAATTTCTTTTACTCATTTACTTCAATTCAATATTGAAATAATGATGATAGTTGTACGTCTGTATGAATATCTGATGATGAAAAAAAGTGATGAAAAGTGACTCATCTCTCAATTTGTGGAGTCAGAAAATTACTTCAACTTGAAGCAAAAACAATAAACATGTGTACGTTCTGAGTGCTTTACGGTGGTTGTTTGTTAGGGTGTCGGAGACTGCCGAGGCACCTGATATACGTATGTATAACCTTCAATACAGTGATATTGGAAAAAAAGCACTGACCGGACAGTTGGTAATACTACCAACTGTCCGGCATTACCCGCTTCACCCTTAATTTCAACCTCATGTTCAAGATTCGTTTTGAAAATTTCCTCGGATTTCCGAACGAGATCAAGACATTCCTTATGCTCGGGCTAGTATAATCTATGATCCTGCATTTAAATGAATCCCACCACTGGCTTCAATATTATTGAATGTGAACCCACGTTCTCAACTTCCACTCCTCCAATCTCTCAACCTTCACCACGCCAAAGCAAGCTAACGGAAACACCACACTGGTAGACACCGAAGTAAGTGCTATCGCGAAGTTAGAAACCTTTTAAGTCGATTGCCAGCATTCATTGCTCGCGCATCTTGAACTATCAAAGTTATGCTCGAATAAAAGGAGGAAAAAAACAAGTGCCTGTGTTTTGTGTGTATTTTTTACCATGGGGTGTATCTATACAGGATATTTTCTGAGTGTTGTTGTGTTGTGTGTTTTACTTGGATTTAGTGAAGGGCATGTGGCCTTAACGTTTCCAGCAGCCAGGAAATACGACTTGGATTTTTTAGATAATTCCAGGACTAAAGGACCATGTGGAATGCCTAAAGGTATGTCCGAGGTCTTCTGATTATACAAGGTTATGTTTATGAGGAGGAAATATTAATATTAGTAGAAGTTGAAGCACATTCGCCAACGCAATTCGAATTGGTCGTAGAGGATTCATATTACGATTGGATTGCATAATAAGAATGAATGATAATTTTCGTCACTAACAAATGAATGAACAGAAGAGAAAAGTGATGATATGAAACGAACGCTTGTTGAACAGAAGACTCTTTATTCTTCAGAAACTGTATAGGATCAAAATACAAAGGGTTAAAGTATTAAATCTACTATAGAGGTATCATTGCGGAACTAGTTATTTGCTGACTGACATGTTTTGATTTGATGTCATTTTCAAAGCCATGCTGAAAAAGCTAAAATCTACAAGAATGCATGATATCTATAACTTACATACAAAATAAAAGTTTCTTTTTCTCTATGGGGATCCAAGTAATTCCTCAATGTTTGATATCTGTTTTGAATTTCAGTTTAATTATTGAATTTTTTCTGACTGAGAGGTTTAACTCAAAGCAAACACTAATATTGCGGAATCTTTTATTTTGTTAATTAAAGAGATCAGACATTTTTATATATTTCGACTTTTTTACGTGATTTCAACTATTTTAGCGTGGCTCTAAAAACGGCTTTGAGTCGGAACTTTTCAGCCAGCAAATGAAAACTATGAGGTTTCAATAACTAATTAGAGGTTCAATCTACAACCCCTACTTCCAATACCCAGAACTGCAAAAATATTGACTCCCAAGATTGCATTCCCGAAATGTGATTCGTTGAAAATAAAAGGTATAAACCATCACTGTTCTCATTCTTATTCGGCAACAGTACAATCAATAGGATTCTTATCGAATTGTATAGACCATCAGCAGTTATAAATCTACATCTTAAACTCCCGATATGGTACACGAAGTTCAATGGTTGATATGAATTTTTCCCATTTGAAATGAATGATCAGAATTGGAAGCCAGATAGATATAAGCCATAAGGTTTATTATATTCTGTGACATGAACCTGTGTGTCTACCTGGTCTAAATACATTTAATTTATTATTCGATATACCCTCGCACTGAGCATTTTCCGGGACGAATATGATACTCGATTCTACAATAAAAGCTTTCCAATGAGTTTATTCACTTTTTTGAACTTATTTACTTGAAATTTCGTACCTCTTTGAATAGTCGTTCGAAATACAAAACTAAGTTTATATCGAAACGCATTATTCTTCAATCAGTGTTGAATTTGCCGCATTTTTATTCTAGACTTTCCAACATGAGTGAATTCAATCTTGAAATTCTAACAATCTCAATGAAAGTGGGAACGCTATAGTTCTGTTTCAGAAAATTATATTGAAACATGGAATCACTTCATGAGATTTTTCTGGATATGGAAGGTTAGCCTTCTTTTCTATATACTCTCACCTGAATAGACCTAGAAATTATGAATAATGAACCTTACACAGTAAGGACTCACATAATCATAAATGGAAAATAATTGTATCTGGCACACTTAACTTGCATGTCATATGATTCCTAACCATGACAGGGGACGTGACCTCACCTAGAATGACAAATCCTTCTTCATTCTCTCAGAGAAGTGGTGTGTATTAGCAAGTTCTTTTTAACCTCAATAAACACTAAATTTCCACCTGATGTGCAACATGACCAACTGAAATATAAGTTTTTAATTTGCAATCAAAAAATATTTATTGTTGATCGTCCGAAATATCCATGAATATTTGAAGTACTTTTCCATTCGTTACCGTAGTATGTATATTTCACCTTAAATCAAAGATATATGCGTATACGTATTCGTATCCATTTTATGGACGGTTGTTTAAACTATTTGCATGCAATTGAGGAAAAATCAGAATTTCTTCAGCTCTCAAAGTAAAGGCCAAAGAACAGTAAAAAAACGAAATTATGGAATTCGGCATACAAACTCATTTCGGGATCCTCAAACGTCCGTCCATAAAATTCTGATTCGCGCATTTTTTTACTCTAAAATATCTACATGTTCTTTCATGTTATACCAATTGAAATTGAAGAAACCCGGACAATAAACGCTCAAATTTTGAAATCACTTATTTCAGTTTCACTACATACAATGCGGATATTCCAGAATGGGTTGAAAAATTTCTACTGCACAGTTTCTGTCAAACTTTTCAGCCTGAAGTTGTGGTTACAGAAAATTCTTTTTGGAAACTTAATTTATATAATGACGTTTGCACTGAATTTTATGTATTCCATATTTCAGGCGCATGTTTCGCACATGGCAATTGTTCGGTGATGTTAGGATATTTTACTACTGGGAAAAATTATACTTCATTGAAACTAGCACTAGAAGCCAATAAATTATAAAAGGAAATAATAGTTCTGAATTCATATTGAAAATGCAATTTTATGAATAGGTAATAATTTATATTCGAAATTCCTCATTCGTCATATCATTCGGGTGTGTAAGTCATAGAAAAAAAGTGATTCACATCCTTACTCGAACAGTTCTTATTGAGCTCCATATATTATGTCGCATTTACTTATTTATTTACACAGAAGACAAACAGGAGAAAGTCTCTAGGAACAGTGTTCACTCAATTACAAATATAACCTCAATTAATTACATTAATTCAACCATGAACTAAACAAAAACAAAAAAAATACAGAAGATACTTTATTGAAAGTCATCAGCGAACAGGAAAAGAAATCGACGTGTGGACAGAGGACGTTTGAAGTCGTCATCATTCTGACGGGTGGGGAATTTGCGGTGTAGTTTTTTATTCTCAGGGGGACTTGAAACATATCATATGACCTGAGTCTTAGATCGGGAACTCTGAAGCTAATCTCGTCCAAAACGCTAGGAGCAACTATCAAACCATTTATAAGCTTGAACATGAATGAAGCATCATTTATAAATCTTTTGTCGACTAGCCTAAGAAGCTGTAAATTCTACGAGCATAAGTGTAATAATGATTTTCTATTACAATTCTATTCCTGTAGGACAAAATCCGAATGAATTTATTCTGAACGGACTCCAGACGTCGAGCTTAGTAGTCGTATCTTGGGTTCCATATGATCGATGCGAAGTTCTATCGACTGAACACAAATGCATGGTAAAGTGTCAAAATAGTCTCATTCTTTTGGAATGAGACTTATTTTTCTTCATGATGGAGTACCCCGGTATTTTTGCTGTTCGAGGTAGCCAATCTTTTTACAGTGTACTACTAAAATTGGATCTTTGAACCTTGCCTATTACGACTTCCAAAGAGTTCTTCTGAACTGTTTCTTAACTCGGATACTGATTTTCATAAGGAACCTGAGAATTTCCATCATGTTTATTGTTTTTGTGGATTCATGTTTTTTCCCTGCTTGACATATAGAGTCCCATATAAACATTTGATGACTTTTCAATCTACACCTGCCATGAAGTCTAAAAAACATTTCTTAAGTTTATGAACAGTCATAACCTCTGGCAAGCACCATGGTTTAAATCAATCAACCGATTTTGTTATATTCAGTCTTGTAGGGACGTTTAAAGAAAACAATAACAGGTTTGTGCTTACAAACTTTTACAGTATTTCTTTCGACATCCTGAAAAAAATTCGTCAATTTCTATAGTCCTCACAGTTTTATGATTCTCGTCATAATTTATTTGCTTATTCCAAACATAACATAAACATAAACTATATTCAACTGAGAAAGAGTATACATATATGAAAATCAAATTGTACAATTCACTTCCAGATGACGAGTATCATGTTTCAAAATTTTCAAAACAAAATTGTTGAAACTCTTAATAGAGAGGGAGCATTATAATATATCAGAGTTTTCAACTTTGAGGAATTGATTCGTAATGTTTCTCTATACAGAGATTGCATGTATATTTCATTCGACATGTTTCGTATTTCATTCCAACAGTTATTTTGAGGACTGTAAGAATCATTAATGATTTTTCGAAATAATTGAATTTTATTGTTGTTGTTGTTGATTCAATCTAGGGAACTCTTACTGAAAATAACTATACATTTCGAATAAAATTTAGTAGGTATCTCTCGAATGTAGACTTTCCAAACTAATACTGTGGTTCTTTGAGCCCCGTGATCAGATAATGTTTTGATAAGTGTATGATCTTCGACAAAAATTGGAACTTTGTCATGAAACTCACAATTGGGAGCTATAAAAATCAAGAATCGACCCACTGCGCGAAGACGTAAGATGATTATACAGATCCATGTTTCGCATGAAGTGATTGAGTCAGGTTGAAATTTCACGTGATGGTTAGTGAATATGGGTTCGATGAATACTGAATCGAGTGTCTTTCTGACGTATCTGAACAACTCGATTTCCTAAGAGTAGAGCAAACAATGGGAAAGGCCATTTGGGAGGAGGTACCATTGAACAAATTTACCTCAAAGTTGCATTTTTTAGGCGACAAAAATAAGTGTTTAATTCAGGACCAAACGAAATTAATCCATAATATTTGGTTTTTTCTGGGTTTTCACTCCCAGAAACAGAATTATTAAACATAAAATAAAAATCGTTTTTTCATGAAACACGCCCTTGCGGATTACAGGTTTGAACTATTTGTCGAGGGCATTTTCTTGGAAAACAGATTGCCTAATGAACGATACAGGACCAATACAAACGATAAACAAAGCGAATAATCTAGGGGATTTAAGTGTGGCGATCACGCAGGCCATGCTTGCAGCCCACCATGACCAACCCAGTGATCTTCGTATGTTGATGATTATTTCGACTTCAGTAGAAAACTTGGATGACCTGCAAAATTAGATAATTGCTGGATGTAACTCTATTCAAAACAACCCTGGTATATTTTTGTAAGAGGTCGACAATCACTGATGAGGAGCATGCATGCTTGTTTCCAAGCGTGTTGCATACTTATTGTATAGATCAAGTAACTTAACATGTGCTTTTTGATATTGAAATGTTGTAGCTGTCACAAATTTTTCTTTTCACCATATATCTTTGAAACGAAACAGTTTCTCAAAAATTATCACAAAACAAAATATTCTTAGAATAGTTCAGTGAAACACCCGTCAAATTTTTGCCGCATGTTTA
Organism: Myrrha octodecimguttata; assembly: GCA_958510865.1. Classification (NCBI taxonomy): domain Eukaryota; kingdom Metazoa; phylum Arthropoda; class Insecta; order Coleoptera; family Coccinellidae; genus Myrrha; species Myrrha octodecimguttata. The sequence goes on from OY294059.1 coordinate 20,324,293, forward strand.
CGAAACACCCTGTATATCGGAAATACTGAACCCTTTTGATGTCACTTGTTCTGACTATATTTAAGCAGAATATTTATCATATTGTAGGTTTTCTCTGCGTTTTCACTCCCAATATCTGAAACAGAACTATCAAAAATTAAATTGCGGATTGCAAAATTGAACTATTTTTTAAGGGCAGTTTCTTGAAAATCAGGTTGCCTATTGAACAATACCAGAACAATACAAACGATAAACAAAGCGAACTGTGAGTGCAAATCTGAGTCAGATTTGTACTCTTAATTGTACCTTAAATAATAGCCAGGAGACTTCAATGCTAGTTTAAGCGGCAAACTTAGTAGTTTATTTGAATTTATTATTGATTCTCGTCAGAATACATTCATTTTATGTAAGAATGAATTGGAAAAATATATGTCAAAATTTCATGGTGTTTTCCTCGATAACGCTGTTATTTCTCTATGTCAATCAATACTCATCCAATCATTTGGAAACTTGTTAACAAGTTTAAACATATACTTATACACAACATTATTATTATTAATGAAATGGATTAACGTGTCTACAGTTACTCTACGTTAGGGATATGTCCTTAAATTCTTCTCTTTCATTATTATTAATATTATATAGACTACAGAGTGAAGTAAATTCGTAGAGAAAGGAAAAAACGTAACAAGAACACAGACACATACACGTCACAAATACGTAAGCTTTCCAAGTGTCCAGCTGGTTTTTGAAGGTGTACACAGACGGAGCGCAACTACATCAGGTCACAATCGATTCCAATAGCCAAAAACCCGATTAATCAAGAAATATTCTCGGCTTCTCGTGTGGAACCTCTCACGAGCATGTTTACGACTATGACCTCTAAGGTGGTTCGTATTCAACTTGAACATATGCGACAGATCGGTGCCAAAAATCCACCCAACGCCCGAAATGTGACTATAATAAGTTTAGGATTTGCAAATGTATCCAGGGACATCCACCTCAAAAGTTCCTGATAATAAGGTCTCTGGACTCCGAAAGCTAAACACGCAACTCGTCGTTGAAGTGACTCGGGTATCTGCGCCTCCTGTCTAAAAACCATCCAAACATGCCAAATGGATCCGGCGAATTTCAAAACTGAACGGATGTACCTCTTTTATAGTTTAGAGACTGTATCTGGATGGCTTACTTTCACGCGGACCTCTCTTAACAAGGAATCGGTGATCCAAGGTTTAGGAGAATTCTGTTTGATGCTCCTGGTCTTCGTATTAGCCTCAAATACACGTATCAGAGTGCCAAAAATAACGTTTTCAAACATCTTCAATATCAGGTCTATGAATCCAGCACAGCTTGAAGTTCCTGATTAACTTTTTCATAATCGACAGTTTTTATCTCCTTGATTATATGTTTAGAGGGAATGAATGAGTAAACCTGAATGCCCGTAGTCAAGACCACATGCGATCCAATATTCCTAGCGGAAGAAGGTACTCGACGTTCGAAATAAGATCCACTTCATTGAGAAGAAGGAAGTCCGGTGTTGTAGGCTCTTGATTGATCCTGAATTGCGTTGCTTGATCTACGACTTCAACTGATGCTTCAACATTGTATAGAATTTCGTAAGGATCATAAATATACCCATTTGAAATTTTATTTTCCCGATAAATTAAAAAAAATTCAGATTTGATCGAATGTAAATCGTGTACTTCACTGAAAACTGATAGCCTGAAGGTTCATTCCAAACTTTATGAGGACCATATGTAAAGAATATCACCAAATCTCTCCATCCGGAGGTAAAGGTGCGTTTGGCGGGGTCAATACTTGAGAAGTTGACCGCTTTGTCAACGAATTTGAATGACATCATCATAACGAAATTTTGCACAAATTTATCCGTCAGTTTTATTCATCAAGTTAACAACTTTCATCATGTATGATTGGATAAGTATTGATTGAGTAATTTCGGAAATAGCAGCGATACCAAGCATAAAACAATGAAATTTGAGATATTTTTTCGAATATCTCCAAACCTCAGAATTGGATATAATTGGGAAATATTTAGGTTTCAAGGTCTGTGTAAAACTCCTTCGAAAACGGATGAAAAGTTCCTGGCAAAAAACATTTTTTCAAGAAACTTCGCAAAAGACTATGTTTAGAATTGGTCTATTGACTCGATCATTACGAAATTTCGCGAAAACTATCTACCAGCATTTTTCAACTTGTTACTTACGTATTGTCATGATCCGCTTAGTATATTTTTCATTTTATTCTGGAAACAACAACGATAACACAAAACTTTACATATTTGATTTTCGATATCTACTGAAGTTGAAATCAAATCGAACTGAAATTTGGTATGCTGTTGTAAAATACAGGATTTGAGGTCTTTGCGAAACTTCGTGATGAATAGGTTCAAGAAGAATTAGGCAAAAAATTGTTGTCGAAATTAACCGCATACAGTACCAACAAAAATTTGTTGTTATGTTTCAACTAACTATAATGTTTCAATCTGATCTTTCGAGTAGTTTCTGAGATGTTGAGGAAACAATCTCAAAAATTCAAATGACTATAACACCGACACCGTTCAACCATCGCATCCTGATGCGCGGTTTTCTCTAAAAGAATGCCGAATAGTCTTGGAACATAAATATTGCTGGCCTTCCCTAGAATTTGCGTATACTAAGCCTAAAATAATCACAAGGACAGCAAAACTTCAATTCAAGTTAAAAAATATATAAATATGGCATGTTCAAGCGTGTCGCAATTCAGTCATAAATATTTCTGTCGGACGTCGGCTCATCGACTAACGGTACCATCTATTTTTGTGTGAAGTGCGTCTTCTTTCATACAATTCTCTGATATTCCAAAAATTGACTTCAGTTTCGATTCACCATCATCAATCAGAATTTTGAACCCTAAGAAGAGGGAGAAATATATAAATACGAGACATCCCGAATATTCCAACATTTCTATTCTAGCGAAAAAAGTATATTTCAAACTACGTTGGCTGCTTAATGTGTTTTCGAATTTCTAGCCATAAATGAATTCATTGTTTTATACATATTTTGACTTCCAATTAAAAGAAATTATGGTATTTCAGGTATAAAATCTGTATTTCAATGATTTCAATAAATATAAGTGGATATCTATAATATTGTGTATTATCTCAAAACATTAACGAAAATATATGACTACAACTATAAAGGAAAAAATACTATAAGAAAATATAATTGATTGAAAAAAATCTACTCAAATGGGGGCGCTGTCTAATATTCCTAGATACGGCCCTGGTTCTTCTTTTCGACAATTATCCTGCGCTCGGCTTCGGGGAAAAAATTGATCGTAACATCGGATTCGTCATCAATGAGTCCATCCTAGACTGCATTCTCGGAAATTTCTAATTCGGAAATTGCGAAAATTTGATAAAAACGACAGGTCGCCTTTTCCCAGAAAGTGACAGCTTGATGGTTTATACAGTATTTAGTGAGGATAATAAGATTAGAAGATCGCCAAATCTTTCCATCACAAAGTAAAGCTGTGCATGGCGGGTCAATACGTGAAAAGATGACCGCTTTGGAAACAAATTTCAGCATTCGCCCAAAATCTGCTGTGAAATCAATCCTGCAGAAAAGCTTGATGGATGTTTATGTTCCGAAAGATATCTTTGAATATTACCTATCATTTATTTGTTCTTTCTTCCGCTGGAGTTTTTTATTTCAGGTCATACATAAGAATCTATTTCATTACAAACTTCATTATAGTGATTTTTCTATTTGTGATATCCAGTAAAAGGGTATATTTAAATCCGTTCTTCCTTTCATTCCAAAATATTCTACTACAAGAATACACCTCAGGAATTCTTAATTCAGTTGAATTCTCAATAGGAGTCAGCATTCAAATCCAATTAGAAAATATTCATTTCTTCATTAATATTCAGGTTCGAACGGTAAGGTTATTTCAACAAATGAAGTTTTCGACTAATTACGACTTGGAATAATTTTATTTCCACAACCTTGGACAAGTAGACTAATTGGAATCCAAGAACATAGACTCACTCATAACGAATAGAGGTATTCGGTCCGAATACCGCTCATTCACAGTTTTTTCGGAATAATTTGAAATTACTCCGTTATACCTTCCTCTGTAACTGAATGGTTCCATGAATCTTAGACTGTTGTGATCAAAAATCAATTTCACTTTTTATTTACATTTTTATTGTCTCAGGTTGTTGCTGTACATTTACGGTTATTCGCATATGTTTTGATATTTGTCATGGAATTGAAATTGAAAATAAAACTATCATTGAATAAGAAATTTTCAATGAATATGAGTAATATTTTTTTATTTTATTGCACAGGGTGTTTCGCCATAAACTGGTCTAACATATTTAGCCGTATAGATGACATTGGGAAAGTCTTTTTTGCCTTATGACATATACTTACCCCGTTTTCGAAGCATAAGTGAGATACAGGGTGTTCAATGTCAACTTTGAGCAATATTCTGATCACTGTGATGATTTATACGTGACAATACACAATTTTGGCCTCCGTATAGGGCCAGTTTCTTAAATAAAAATTATTCAAGTACTCCGAGCGAAATTTTTGGACGTCTATAAAATGAAAACCAATGGATATTTTTTCATTCTGTTTTCACACCAGAGTCCAGAACGAAGTTAAGTTCGAAAGATTTCAACAGTTTTGGGTGAATTTTTTTTCAATGTAGTTCTTCTCGGAAAATCTAAGAAAATTGAGTACTTTCAAATTATGCTATCCAATTTAGCAATCGAAAACAAAAAATTTCAACTTCATAGGTTTTCCACCATTTTGAAGTATTTTTCCCTAATCCTACACAACAATTGAATTGAGGTCAAAAAACTACTAAGAAGTGATCAAAAACCGCTATTTCAAAGGTCACGCATAACTCACCACAGTTATCAAAATATTGCTCAAAGTTGACATTGAACACCCTGTATCTCGCTTATGCTTCGAAAAAGGGGTAATGAATTTGTTCATTGCCCAATGAACGAGATCATTGGAACGATGTACGCGTTTATTGGCACAATGAGTTTCACAACCATTCTTCACATCATAATCTGCATATAACATAATAATATAAGACGTGAACTTGCAGTAGATCTAAAAAAAAAAACAAAAATTGGAAATTCTAACTTACTTCATTTAGTTCAGGTAACGTATTTCCAGGTCTAGGTTAATATTAAATTTTAGTCATTAAAGATGCTACAGAATAAGAAGCTTCTACATATGAAAAATTCTCGACAACATCATTTTTAGGCGCTTGTTCTGGAGAGCAGCGCGTTACCATTTCGTCACGATGTCTGTAATTTTCGAATTTTGAGCCGAAATTGGTCTCGAAACGACTAGGTTGGACTCACTGATGAAGAATGCGTGATCAAAATTGATTCTGTCCGTCCGGCCGTGTGCGCTGTCACTTTCCAAAGGAAGGACCTAGAGTCTTGAAATTTTCAGGTTAGGTTAAGATCCTGAATATCTCGGTTGAGTTCGTTAATGGGCCAAATCTGCCAAATGGTTTTGCTACAGCCATTTGAAATTTTGATTTTTCAATAACTCGAGAAATATTTATCTGATCGAAATGAAACTTGGTTGGAATATGAACAGTGTCAATAAGAAGAATTATCCATGGAAAAATTCAAACAAAAATATTTTTTTTTTAATTTTTTTTGAAAATTTTTATAATTCATCAAAATTTCACTGAAATTTCCAAGTCATTATTTCGCAATGTAAACAAGCGCGTAAAAGCTGCTGACTTCTCGTCAGTACTTTTCTAGATTTTATTCCTATTTTTGGTATACATACTGAGAACATTTCCGTGAAATTTTCATAGACCATGTTTCACGAGATAAGCATATTTTGAAGAAGTGAAAAATTATATTTATTTAAATCTGAAATCTCAACCGTGTTTCTAAGGAGAATGTTTCGTTATTATTTTAGACTGGAACCTTTATTTTCGAAACACACTTTCATCTGTGGTACCATTTATTTTTATATGCATTAAATAACATCATGTGTGCCATTCAAATGATGATGAAATAAACCACATACATATGATGAATACATCAGTCGAGTTCCTTCGAGATCATACACGTAAATTCTTCAGTGGTCACCGTCTCCATTTCATTTATCGACCCAATTTCTCTCCTCAATACATGATTTCATCTGAACGACTTGTTCGGTTTCACATTCGACCAGATTCCGTAATTGGTAATAAAAAATTTCCGACAAGTTGTATAGAGTTCATTGAAATTCAGATTAGAACAAAGTTATATTGCAGGAAACTGTGCCAGTAAAAGGTTGTGAATTGATCGATTTATGTAGAATGAAATACCACGAATCTCGAAATTCGCCGGTATTACCAAGCTATGTAACATTCTTGACACGAAGCTATGTTTTACCTGTGACTGCTTGTTGCTGTTACGAGTATTAGGGTACGTCCAAATTGCATGCCAGATTGCAATATCGCGGCTTCTCGCTTACTTATTTGAAACGATATCTTTCTGGATTATCACCATCATCAAAAACAATCGGCTTTGGTTTACCTGAATGATGAGCACTTTTGGCGCTGACATTGTCAAGATTGTCAAAAACAGGTTCTCGTAAGCGAGAAACGACTCGCGGCATCGAATTCTCGCTTGCACTCTCGAGGTACCCGTATCAGAATTAGATCTCGTAAAGTGGTCGAGAATTCATTCATTCATTCGATCTTGGCTATACCACATATATGAGAGCAAAAATTCTCTCAAAAAATAACTTCGAGTCATAAATGAGTAATGCATCGGGTTCTTATGTAGAGATCCGAAAAAATTTCAAAAAGCACTGCCGTGAAGGCAGCAACTTTTGCGCGCATGTTCAATGTAGATGACCGCTTCAGCAACGAATTTGAACGTACGCGCGTACCAAATTTCAGTTCGATACGATCATAAGTTCTGGAGATATCGGGAAAAAATATGTCAAATTTCGAGGTTTTCTTCTCGATATCTTTGATTTTTTCGGTATTACTCGAGAAATACTGATTCAGTCCTGATTAAACTTCACAGCTAGTTTTAAGATGCTAAAAGACAACTTTATGCAAAATTTCGTGATAATCGTGTTATTAGAACAATTTGAAAAAAAAAATTTATATGATTTTCTCATCATATCATCCTCATTAAATTCTGTATGAAACTTCGAACTGTTATTTTCGATGAAGTACTGAATTTCAATTCGATCTGATCTGTATTTTTGGAAACATTGGAAAAATAAAATTTTGATTGGGTATATCTACGGAATCATTGGGCGGATTTTACCCATTCACGAATTCGACCTTCGTAATTAAGCCCCAAACCTACTCTACAAATATCGAGTTTCTAAGTCGTTTCTTCCGGAAGTTATTGTGTTTACGGTCCGCCTAACGGCCGACTGCGTAAACACAATAACTTCCGAAAGAAACAACTTAGAAACTCGATATTTGTAGAGAAGGTTTGGACCTTAATTACGAAGGCCGAATTCGTGAATGGGTAAAATCCACCCAATGATTCCGTAGATATACCCAATCAAAATTTTATTTTTCCAATATTTCCAAAAATACAGACCAGATCGAATTGAAATCCAGTACTTCATCGAAAATAACAGTTCGAAGTTTCATACAGAATTTAATGAGGATGATATGATGAAAAAATCATATAAATTTTTTTTTTCAAATTGTTCTAATGACCCGATTATCACGAAATTTTGCACAAAGTTGTCTTTCAGCATCTTAAAACTAGCTGTGAAGTTTAATCAGGACTGAATCAGTATTTCTCGAGTAATACCAAAAAAATCAACGATATCGAGAAGAAAACCTCGAAATTTGACATATATTTTCCCGATATCTCCAAAACTTATGATCGTATCGAGCTGAAATTTAGTACACTGCTGTAAAATTAGAAGGTTAAAGTGTGAGTATAATTTTTTTTGGATATGATGAATGGTTTCCGAAAAAAAAATTTTTTTGTGAAAAAATTTCGAAAAAAATTTTTTTTTAAATTTATTGACAATATGATTCTGACGAAATTTGGCTCAAAGTTGCGCGTCGTTATACTCCACCAAACTGCCAAGTTTGAATCCAATCGCTCAAGTAGTTTCAGAAATAAAAAATAAATAACTTCAAAACTTCAAATGCCTATAACTCCGAAACTATTCGATCGATTTGGCCCATTAACGAACTTAACCGCGGCATTCCAATGCGCGACCTACCCTGAAAGTTTCAAGTCGCTAGCTCACTTCGTTCGACAGTTATCGTGTCTACGGCCGGCCGGCCGGCCGGCCGGACAGAATCGATTTTGACACCGGATTCGTCATCAGTGAGTCCAACCTAGTCGATTGAGACCATTTTCGGCTCAATCATCCAAAATTACAGACATTTGGACAAAACGATAGCACGCTGTTCCCCTAGAACATGCGCGCAAAAATAATAAAAGTCACGATGATCTTTTGAGTGCAGGTCTGCTATTGTTTCACGCTTTTTCTTGGGAAAAGTCCATTATTGTTTACAAGTTTACAATTTTGAGCCGAAAATGGTCTCGAACGAATGAGGTTGGACTCACTGATAATGACAAATCCGTGATCAAATTCAATTTGTTGGTATGTTACATCCATGTTTGATAATGTTAAGAATTTATTTCGAGAATGTGGACTAATATATGATGTTCTCTAAATATTTATTGATAGCTTTGCCGACGTTTCGGAGAACCCTTTTTCAAGGCTCGTTGTCTTTTATCCTCAGAATAACGTGAAATTGAGACAAACGTGTTTCCTATTATTATTTTAATAAATTTTTTTTTCGTAAATTTCCAAAATACACAATGTGATACGTCAAATCCTTTCCTTTTTTTTTCGACATATATCGAAATATATATATAAAGGAGAATGATGAAAATAATAATAAGAACACGTCTGTCTCAATTTCACGTAATTCTGAATATAAAAGACAACGAGCCTCGAAAAAGGAGAGAGAATTCTCCGAAACGTGGGCAAAGCAGTCAATAAATATTTAGAGATCATATATTAGTCCACTTTACCGAAATAAATTCTTGACATCAAATTCAATGTTGTCGGTCAAGCCGTATGTGCTCTAATTTTCGAAGTAAAGGACCAAAAATTTTTAGATTACGTTTGGAACGTCAATATTCCGGTTAAGTTCATTATTGGGCAAATTTAACCAAATAGTTTCGTTGTGATACCAATATCTCATGAAGTACTCATTCGATTACATTTGAAACTTGGTAATTAGTTCTAGAATACCAACGCGCAACCTTGTATGAAATTCTGATTCAAAAGAATGTTTACCTATTTGAAAATTCTTGAATTTTTGTTGAAAATTTATTTTCCTCGGAAACTATTGATCAGATCCCAACAAAAGTTGACACAGATCTGAAATTATTCAACAACAATAGTCCAAATTTCAATATGATTCTATATTTAGTTTCGGGAAAAATTATATAAAATTTCGTTGTCATTTGATGTTTCGACGTTATTTCCACAATATCTCATGAAGTACAGATTCGCTCAGATTTATACTTCGAAGTCAATTGAAGAAACCAACATGCAACTAAGTGCAATTTTCATGTGGATCTAGTACCTAGTTAGAAAACAATATTCGGAAATTTTCCACATTTTGTTGAATTATTTGTTTTCTCGGAGACTATTGATTTCTATCAAAGCTATGGCATATACCTTGAACTCAATAGTGAACGACAATTATTGAAATTTCAATGTGATCCATTCTTCATTTTCGGAGATATAAGGAAAAATTATTTTGAATATCATTGTTTTTTAAATTTCGAGGTTATTTCCTGAATATTTCGGGAAACACAGATGCCATCAGATTGAAAGTTGGAGAATGCCTACTTGCAACACGTTGCAAATTTCAGTTTGGATCTAGTTTTAATGAAGTTTAAAGAATTCGTGAAATTTTTTTTGGACCATTGACAATATTGCAATGCAATTTTGCACAGATAGAATATTTACCAACAATGTTTTGAATTTCAATTCCATACGATATTTATTCACAGAGTATAGGGAAAAATATGTTAAATTTCATAATTTTTCAAAATGTTGAGGTTATATCCTCAATATATCTAAACGGAATTACTGACGCGGTCAGATTGACATTTCGTAACTAGTTGTGAAATACTGTCTTGAAAAATAATGGAAATAATGGAAAATGTGTTGTGGAAAATAAGGATTTTTTCAGGAATTTTCCATATTCTTCTTGAAAAAAAACGCATTCCGAAAATCAGACTGCCATAACAATTTGGCACGAACTTTCGATTCAATATCCAGCAACTGTGGTTCAAATTTCAGCTCAATCCGATATTTATTCCAGGAGATTTCGGAAAGGAAATATCATGGCTGTTTGAAATGTTGAGGTAATTTCCGCTACAACTCAAGACTAACGCGATCAGATTCAAACTTCTTAGATAGTTGTAAAATACCGATGCACAATTCTCTAAGATTCACTGCGGAACATACAGGTACAAAATTGAAAAAATTCAGGAATTTATGGGTGTAAATTACGAACATTAAAGGTCCGAGCAAAGAACCCTGTGGCACTCATGTCGAGGAGGTCTTCTTCTCGGACAGCACCTCGCCTAGTTTCACTATTTGCGACCTACCAGATAGGAAACTGCGGATCATTTTGACACCCCCCTCCTCAATCCAACTCATGATTGATAGTGTCAAATGCTTTTGAGAAGTCTAGCAAAACCAGAAGCGTACAGCGACCGCCATCGGAGGCATACAAATTGTCATCGGTGACAGCCGAAAGGACTGTTGCACAACTGAAATTGCTTCTAAAACCAGATTGGTTATCAGGAAGTATGTTATATGAATTGAGATGTTCACATATCGCGGATTCTAAAATTTTCGAGAGAACAGGTAAGACGCTGATTGGTCTGAAGTCACTGTATGAGCCAGGTCTATCAATTTCAGGGATAGTACTATCATAGATTCTTTTCAGAAGTTTGGAAAGTAATTTGACAAGACACAGGAGTTAACAATATTCAACAGAAAAGGACTTATACATATGTGCCACACATTTTTAAAGCCAAGATTGATATTCCATCAACTCCAACCGTATTTGATCCTCTGCAAATACTTAAGTAGTTTCGCTCCATTTATTGTCTTGAAAGAGAGTTTTTCCTTTTGCCAATCAGATGCGCAATAATCATCATTATCAGGGGTATGCGTATTCGACTTGTGATCTTCCTGATAGACTTCAATATTACAAAAATAGTCATCCAGTGCGTTCTCGTCAAAGTCTTTGTGATGATTTTTAGGCTTAGATTGAACCCCTTATTTGTTCAACATGTTATAACCAGATTTTGTATCTCGATATTTCAACTCGTGGGTAATATATGCCTTGTTTTCATTTCTTATCATATAGATCATAGTTACCGTGTTCCTCAACTATTTATAATATTCCCATTTACTTGATTTCATAAAATATTTCACATTATCACTAAGCCAAGGTTCATATGTTTTTCTTATTTTTATGGATTTATAGGGGGCATGAGCGTCCAAAACTGTGATTATCGTATAATTTAAGATATCATTTATCTTATCAATATCTCTAGTGTAATATATTCGTTGTAAATTAGCATCACCTAACTCCCTTCTAAACTTATCATTATCAAATTATTTAAAATCTCTATAGGTTTACTCAAAGGGCTCATTATTGAACTGTCTCGTATGAACGTTAGCACAAGTCAGGTCATGATCTTGTGACAGATTAATTTTGAAGCAATATGAAGAAAGTAATTAAAGTGAAGTAAAATGCAAAATAAATAAATAGGAATATATTAAGTACCATCAATTTTGTCATTAAACTCGAAGTAGACATTTGATTAATGGACTCCAATGAATGAGATGGATACTTCAGTTGGAGAATAATTGAAATATTCACAACAAAGCAAGTTGATAATGTTAAGTAGACAACTTTGAATTCAATTGGATTTCTTATTCGAATAGTATTTAGATACAGCAGAATCTCCATGATTGACGAATGAATCTCTTCAATCATTCTGTTAAATCTCAGAATTTGCAAAACAAATGCCTCGGAAAATAATTTTACTGTGGATATAGTATACAGCTAATGGTATGAAATCTCGATTGAAATAGTGGAACGTAAAGACACACCTTGAGAATCAGTGGATTATTGTCATAGTTTCATGATGAGAAGAGTACACACAGTTGGGATGGGTTCCCGTTAAATTCTACCGTTTCTCATTTCTCTTCCGCCACTTTCAGAAATTAATCTTCTCGGCAACTATTCACATTCCATAAAACAATTTATATGATTACACAAACTTAAATGTAATAATTGCAAAAGAAAATTAATGAATTAGTGTTTCCCATTTCTTATCATCACACTTTAATAAGACAGATTGTTGAAACTTTCACTTTTCAACGATCTCTGAAATACCACGTGTGTTTTAGAGTATGAAAATATTAAGTTGATATCCTATATATTTTCAGTAAATATGACCCAGCTCAAGGTACTCAAACGAAAAAATAATATCGAATCTTTTCGCATATTCCCTAAAAACAAAATGGCGAGTATAAGGATATTCATCTCAGACAGGACGAAAATAAAGCACAAGGAAAAATTCTTCTCGGAAAATTTATAATTACTATTAGAATCAGGATATCATATTTCGGAATTATCTGCAGTTGAATTCGTTTCCATTCGCTTATTCATTTACCCCATACCTGTCTCTATAAAAAGTAGTCAACGAAACATCAAGTCTTATGAAATATATGAGTATAATTCAACAGGATGACTGGTGACGTAAGAATCAAGGGCTCAATGGAGATAGGGTTCCTCAAATTAAATAAGAATCGGGGGTTTAAAGTGTCATAAGGGTGTTGGTTTCAGAGATGCTGGGTGATTTATGAAAATATTAGGAACTTCCATATCTTCGTTAATATGGCGACTTTTTCGCTAATATTTCACAGGCTTGTTACTATGCGCATTTTTCATCAGCTCAAAAAAACTCACTCGGTGAAAAAAATTTAAAGAGCAAAAGAACTGACTAAAGATCTGTTTTTTGTTTGACGCACATTTTGTATGGTTCTCATGATAAGTTGAAAACGGAATCTTACAAAATTTTCATATTCACTATAATAATAATAATATTTATTAATTTCACCACAATAATTGACGATTAAAGAAAAGGGGAAATATGTCATATACAGAGAATAAAAAAAAGAATAAGAGATTCACTTAATTTCACTTCTTGATAGAACAGTGTTCAAAGAATTCTTACGTATTATATGGTTCGAAATCCAAAACCAATTTCCGGAGATTATTTCTGAAGGCATTATCATTATTGTATGAACGAAAAGATGTTGGCAGGCTGTTATAAAGCTTCAAGGACATGAACTCCATCTGGTGCTGCTATAAAGTGAGATGGAACTTAGGCAATAAGTAACTATCAATTCTTCTTGTGTTGTTATGATTTTCAAAATGGATGAATAGTTCTTTATGTTGATGAACAAACATTATACATCTGTATATATATAAACCAGTTAAAGCCATAAGACCGGGTTTCTTGAATACACCACGACAAGTTTCCGTTTTCTTCATTCCATAGATGGTTCGGATTGCCCACTTTTGGTCTATGAAGATTTTATTTGATAGAGGGCTACCTCCCCAGAAGATAATACCATAAGACATTTGGGGTTCGAAATTTGCTGAGTAAACTATCTCTAGAACTGGCACATTCAAACTAAATTTTAACACAATTAGTGAATATATCACAGAATGTAGTCGTTTACTGAGGGAGTTACAGTGGGTTTCCCATTTCCTGTCATTATATCAATATACAGGCCAAGGAATTTTGTCGAAGAATGTATACATATCTCTCTGTCCCCGATTGATACTGCAGTGGGAATTTCCGAGTTTGACTTTCTTGTTCGATACAATATTGCCTCGGTTTTTTCAATGTTCAGTTTTATTTGATTTGCTTCACACCATTCATTCACCTTCTTCAATTTTACTTGAGCAGTAGTCATTGTTGATCTAATACTATTTCCTATGGCTGTAAAATTAGAGTCATCTGCATACAGAAGGATAATGAGGATCCCAAGGAAATCTGGTAAATCATTGATATACACAAGGAAGACAAATGGCCCCAATATGCTTCCCTGTGGTACTCCAGATTTAGTTTGGGCATTTTCTGACATATAGGTAGCCCCATCCTTTTCAATCACTGTTCTCTGAATCCTATTTTCCAAATATGATTTTATTTATTTTAGTTGATTATCACGAATTCCGTAAGCTTCCAATTTCTTTAGTAAAATGGCATGATCGACGGAGTCGAAAGCCTTGGAAAAATTCATGAATACACTAAGTGGTATGTTGCCTTCTTCCAGAGCATTCATTTCATTTTTAACCAAGCTAAAAATTGCGGTTTCAGTGCTTCTGTTCCTCATAAATCCATGTTGGTGGAGAGTATTTTTTCAAATAACTTGGAGAAAACTGATTGGACGGCCATTTGATGAATCCTCATTGCCGCCTTTTTCATATATCGGTTCAATAATTGCAATCTTGAATAAGAAATTGTATTCTTGATAGAACGAAAACACTGAATTCGAGGTGCTGAAGATGAGTCTGACTATATTTAAATATTAGTTAAACTCTTGAAATCAATTTTCATTAATGAATCTATTTATATTTTGATAAATTTGGAGATACAGTTCGCTTTATGTGGGGTGATAGAACAGGTATAAATACTTGAACGCAGAAAAGAAAACAGTCGCACATGCCCAAAATTCATTCAAAAAACATAAACTAAGCAAATGTTCCATATGGGAGCCGTTTACCTCAATACATTTATTACTTTTTTCGAACGAATGAAGAGCAGCATTTTCAATGATAGAAACATTTGTTTCAATTCCTTGGAATGCTTCAGTTATTCTATTCTTCGAAAGTTCACCGCGGCAGTTATGGTTTTCTATAGACCATATTCTTGAGATGACCCTATAAGAGATATTCCGAAGCAGTTAGATCGAGTGATCTAGCAGGCCAATTCCTTGCATCTCCTTGACCACTCCATCTCTCAATAAACTCCTCATTCAAAAATTTCATCAATTCATTCGCAAAATGAGGAGGTGTCTCGTCATGCTGAAACTCACAACTGTATGATGAATATTTTTTGAAAAAAACAGGCAAAATATTCTGCGAGCAATCCAAATAAATAGCCCCAGTTATTCTTTCTTATGTGGACCTTATCACATGTCCGTTGTAAATTACACATCAAACATGGACAATGAAGCATCTTTGATGGATTCTTTCTCTCTTGAGAAGAGGATTATTCTGAGACCACTCATGATTGTTTCTTGGATTATTTATTCCTTCGCGAGTGAATTGAGCTTCATCTGTGAAAAGAATACGCCGAAGATCTCTTTTATGGTTCACTATGCATATACAAAAAAGAAGTCGATGTTCTTCATCTCCAGATTCTAAATACTGCACTAATTTAAAATGGAAAGTATGAAATTTTTTTATTATTTGATGTATTCGACATAGACCATTGAAACAAGTCTAATCCATGTGCTACACGCCGAGTACTCGAGTGAGGTGTTCATTGATGACAATATTAACTATTCAATCGATAACTCGTCTCCTGATTTAGAGCTGCCTCTAAGGAAATGTTGTGTTTGGAAATTTTCCATTTCTTCGGTCTTACAAGACAAGATTATTAAAAATCTTGTGATACTGATCTGTTTTCGGTACTCTGTTTCAGCGGCACTTTCATTCATCTTGCATCATTAGGTGGTTTCGGAAATCGATCGGATTAACACGGGTAACTTACCCGGAGATATTTCAAAAATTCGAAACACAAAAATCGAATGCATTTGCCGCAGTAAGAGTACCGTAAAACGGAGCTACTTTGGCACCCGGGGGGTATTTTTGGCAGCACGTGTGCGCCCTTGCTTTTATTAAGCTACATCCTTAGTTTTGATATTCAATCGCCAAGAATTGTTGGAAAGGGTCAGTACACTCCGCTTTGCGAACTATGGTGTGACGTAACAGGCGTTTGGCGGATTCGAAGCACTACAGAAATCATACGGAATAAAAGTTAGCTGGTGCGGGGGGATGTCACAGGTGTAAGCCTCCAAACCCTGGAAATTACCTAAGAAAACTCTTCAAAATGCACTATTTGAGAGAGATGAGGGACGTGTAGTTCACCCCACCTACTTTAGGCAACAGAGGAAGAGGCTCTAATATCAGAGACCATCAACCAGGTAGCAGCTTGGGGTTTTCCCGTTACTGTTAGTGACGCCAGAGATATAATACAAAAATATGTATTAAAACAAGGCAGAAACATTCCTGAATGGCCTGAAAATAGTCCAAGACCGAACTTCATTGAACAATGTGTTACCAGGAGTAATATTAGCGTTCCATTGGCATCTGATATCAGGCCTGTATAAAATATCGTCATATTTTAATAAAAAAATTTGACTTTTTTATTTGAAAACTAAAAAACCGTTAACTGGTGCCAAAGTAAACTCACGATGAGTCTACATAGTTTTCATTCACTTTTCAGCTTGAGTACCAATGTAACCCCAGTCAGGGTGCTACTTTGGCACCCAATTTGTATTTTTTTTTCTCGAAAACGATGAATCGTAAAAAACCCATTCTATGAGAGGCTATGGGGATGACCTATATTGTTACCCCCGATTTTTTTCAAGTCGATTCAATTACAAATACAGCGCCTAGGGTGAAAAATACCGCAAAACCTACACAAAGTAGCCCCGTTTTACGGTAATGCGCATTTCTGATAGCAGATAAGCAGTGCAAGTGAAACTAGAACTTTTTAGCTCAGACCAACAAGACAAATCACTTCATCGTTTGCGGGAATCACGTCTTTCGGACATTGAGAAATATAACAGATATGACCACACTTGATATGACAAAACAGTTTTACTTTCGAATATCCTGAATCGAAATGTAAAAACGGATTTGTGGGGAAATCATTTGAAAAGCATATTACTATAACCAAACTGAGTTTTTCGTCTCATCTTAAACTCCGGCGAAAAAAAGTTAAAGAACTAATTGTATGTTATGTGGATTCAATCGAATTAATGTGTAAGGAATGAAGAAACTCTAAAAATTGATAAACAAGATGGATTAGAAATAAAATTCCTTTGAGAACATTTTACATTGTCTTACCTTTTCCATAACACTATCAATTGTTACATATGTAAATATGTTATTCGATAAGTTTTCAGTACCTATATATTGTAGTACATTTAACATGTTTTTATGAATAAACCAACTTTGTTCGATTCCAATCCTTGTGGTTGTGCAATCAAATACAATTTCATCATACATCCCGCATCGTTTTAATTGAATGATGGAGGTTGTAATTCTTCTACTTCAGTTGCGATCCTTGTTTATAATCTCTTAAAGCGTGTCAAAAAGTGGCGAGAGTGACCTAATCCTATATCTGCAATCTGATTGATGGCATACCAAAGCACCCCAAACGCCTACTAAAATTCTGATTAGCTCGGTTCACGGTCATACAGAGTGTAACAGCCAAATGGAATAAATTCGATAACGAATAAATGAGGGCGTATTGGAAAAAACGCTCGGAAACGTCGATTTGTAATTTTAACTGCGTATATTTTTCAAGAAAATAATATTATATAGGGTGTTCCATGTGACCGTGGCCAATACCAACTTTCTTATTTCAAATGCAACACCCTGTATATTATTTATTTTTTAGATTCTTCAGAGAATTCTAGACACAATTCATGCAAAATGTCCTATACCTATTTTCAACAATTTCGGAAATATTAAGTGTTTTCAGATTTAGTGCAAAAATCAACGTTATAAATAAAAATTATTTTATTTCACAAATTCGGTACATTACACTTAAAACCTAATAAGTAATACTGATTATTTATAATAATTAAAAAAAAACAAAAAAAAACATTAATGTCAATGTAGGAAATGTTCAAATTGCTCGCCGCGAACGTCTTGGCAACATGCAAATCTGGTGTAGAATTGTCTTCTAACGTTACTCAACATTTCTGAAAACACTTAATATTTCCGAAAAAGTTGAAGATAGGTATAGAACATTGTACATGTATTATGTCTAGAATTTTCTGAAGAGTCCAAAAAATAAATAATATACAGGGGGTTACATTTGAAATAAGAAAGTAGGTATTGGCCACGGTCGCATGGAACACCCTATATAATTTTATTTTCTTGAAAACTATGCGCATTTAAAATTACAAATCGACGTGTCCGAGCGTTTTTCCTAACACCCCCTCATTTATTCTTTATCGAATTTATTCCATTTTTACACTCTGTATATGCGTTGACATAGATTTTCTCAGTAAATGACGCAAGTGGTTCATCCGCTTGCTCTGTGCTTTTAGGTTTGGTTGAGTTCACTGTGGACGGAATTTTGAAACAGTGATAAAAAAGCGGAATGCACATATACAAAAAGAAATAACGATTGAAAGCAAATGACTTTCAATCTGATTTTTTCTATAATGTAGGTAGTTCCCATTAAACCATAAATATGTTCGACTCTTATATTTTGAAAGGCAATTCCTGCATATTTTTATAAACTTGAAAATAAGAATTGGAAGGGGTCCTTTACGCAATAACTTCCGAAAAAAACAATTTCAAGACTCGATATTCGCAAAGATTTAGAGTTTAATTACGAAGAACGAATTCGTAAATGGTTTAATGCCCGCATTGATATTATGCTGATATATCCATTCGAAATCTTTTTTTCGTCGAAAAATGTCAGCGTGAGGGTTCACGCAAAATTCCTGAGAATATTATCTTAAGAATCATCAGGCGAATTCGACCCATGCATGAATTCTACCTTCGTAATCAAGCTACGAGTAACTACAAATATCACCGTTCACGAAATTCTGCACAAATTTGCTCATCGTAATCCTTCAATTGATAACCAAGTGAGAATCCGATCCAGTATTTTCTGAGTAGCTGAAAATTCAAAATGGGTTTTACTACAGGATTGTTGTGCAGAGTTTCTCCATAAACCGACGTCACCAAGATCTAGAATCTAAAACAACACTGAACATTTCAACACTTTAGAAGGTGTCCTTCAGGAGTTATTAGAGGCCGCGACCAGACGGATAGAAGTAAAGTTCACCTAGAATCTTCATCAGTGAGACCAACCTGATCATTCAAGATATTTTCGTCTGAATATTCGATTCTCACAGAAATTTGGACTAAATGATAAGGCTCTGTTCCCAAGAACGCGCCCGAGAAATTCCACATGAATAACAATGTTGCATCAAGTTTGTCCGAAGTATTAATTGTAGTTCTTCGCGGCATTCAAGAACCACTTTCTTTTTCACCTCAAGGCAAACCGTTTCTGGTATTCCATACAACACTCGAATGGTACGTGACACAATAGGAGGAAGTTGTCGATTCCATGGAGATGAATCCACGATCCTTGATAGGATCGAAATCGAACATATATCATGAGGAGAAAACAATGGATATATGTTGATGAAAACAAGAGGAAGCAATAGTTTATTGTATGTTGTTCTTTCTCGGGATATTTATTTTCATTCGGTTTACACCAATTTCATCCTTGTTGATGTTGCCATTGTCTCGTGAAGTTTGAAGATACATTTTGTGAAGAAGATCCCCTGATACGAGAATAGGAATTGATGATCCCTTGATGGTCATAAGTGAGTTTTAAATTCCAAATAGAATAGGAAAAACCAATAACCTAAGACTTATTCTATCGGATAAACATAAATATCGTGAACATTAACAATAAAAATCTAGAAAAGCTGCTGACTTCATGCCAGTGCTCTTCTTGGTTTGTTTCGATGAAGTATTCGATCTTATCTGGATTCTCCTCATTCACAAATTTGACCGAATTCGTGAATGGGTAAAATCCACCCAATGATTCCGCAGATATACCCATTCAGAATTTTATTTTTCCAATATATCCATGAATATTAGATCAGATCGAATTGAAATCCAGTTGTTCATCTGAAAATAATAATTCGAAGGTTCATACAGAATTCATGAGGATAATATGATAAAAAGATCACAAAATATCGAGAAAAAAAAGAATTTTTTTTTCAAATTGTTATAATGGCACGGTTATCACGAAAATTCGCAGAAAAATGCCCATCACCATTTTCAAAGTAGCCGCCTAGTTTCATCATAATTTAATCAGTTTCTTTCAAGTGATTACGGAAAAAACAATGGTATCGAGAAAAAAGTCACGAAATTGTACATATTTTTTCCAAATATGTCCAGAAATTATGATTATCACAATGAAATTCGTTACACTGCTGTAGAATATGACATTCAAAATATGAGGAAAAGATTTTTCTGAATGTAATGAACAGTTCCCGAATTAAAAAAATGTTTCGAATAAAATTATTACTCATCTGGACCCAGCTTAATCCGAACAGCGAACGCAATAAAAATTGATAAACGACTCGGCGAATAGTGTGGACGGCACTCGAGCACAACCCCGAATAATACATTTGCATTCATCGTTCGAGTCGAAAACCGAGTCCTGACGGAACAGAAAGAGCGCTACCTCGAATTATAAAACTCCCTATGATTTATTGCATTCGCTGTTCGCTTTAAGCAGGCTCGGATTTTTTAAATCGATTTTATAATGCCTTCTACCCACAACTGATATTAGACATAAAGATTTCTTAGTGCTACCACAGCAATTTTTTTTCATATATAGGTTTTTGTTACTTTTTCACGAATGAAGAAATACTTTTGGAAGCAACATGAGGGGTTTGAAATCAGGAATAGTTTGAACCATGCCAATTATATTGTCAAATATATAACTAGTTCCACTTCTTCTGCAATAGCACCAGCTGAAATTACCGCTTCCGATTCTTTTTCATTTTATCCAGAACCAAAAAAACTGATAGAAATGCAAATGATTAAACTTTAGTATTATAGTTTGTAACACAAAAATCTGACTCTCACCTAACCTAACCAAACAAACTGATAACTAACGTAACGGTAACAAAAACGTGTAGCAATACGTCTACTTCTGGAACGGCCGTTAAATCCACGTTAACCACCAAAACGTTATATTTAGTGCACCGAAATAACATAACGCTTGCGCTATTCAAAAGTTGCAATATCTCTCTATTTACACTGATCGGAAACACAAGAAAATCGAACGGAAAGGCGAACAGGGTTCCCAAAATTCTTATGCTCAATAATGAAAAAAACTGGATGAACACCACGGTACACTTGAGACTACCTCGTACGGTGTCTTTATACAGCAAATGGAATTTAAAACGCTGTAATAGTTATTGAAAATAGCACTTCGGAAGACTGTAATTAACTTTGTAGAATTAGTGACTAGCGGTGGATTGTTTTCAATAATGGTTTCGAAGACAAGCTACTAACTCAAGACTGAAAACTGTAATTCAAATCTGAAAATAATCTACGGAATGAACGAGAATTGACTCTTAATGCTTTCAACAGACCCTTTATAACCTTCTCTCAAGGAAGGGAGCACACATGCGAAATTCCATTTTATTGGTCAATTACGATCACCTTACATACTAGAAGGATTTGGAACTTTTCGGGACCGGCAACAGAGGGAACATATTTTACCTCTTTTTACGCCTTCAGGCGCTTCCAAAACCCAAAGAATAATTAGAAAAAAAAACCTTGCGACGTGAAAATTCATGTGATTTTTATTGAACGGCAGTTTTTCCATATAGTGAAATCAAATTAACTCCTGAATGTATCCCTAGTCGTTAATATGGTGGTAATGATGCAACCTCTTACTCCCTATTTATTTATTTCAACTTTACAATTAAAATTGCTATTTACAAACACAAATTTAGGTACAGTGAATCTGAGATCCGGGATTCGAAGAAGCACTTATCTTAATAGTAAAGGAACCGACGGTATGATCCTCCAAAATGCAGGTAATATGCAGGTAGTCCAGTTTCAAGAGATTCCATCCAGAGCAAAGTCCAGAAATAAGATATTCCAGCAATAATTAGCTTCGGTATAAAGGTATTCCAGCCATGATCAGCTCCATTACTGAGATAATCCAGTAATAATTGCTTCTAGTACTAAGATGATCCGCAGTTAAACTTTGGGTCCGGTAGTAGGATATTCAAATGGGCGTTAGCCTCGGTAAAAAGATATTCCAGTAGTCGGTAGCTCGGTGAAAAAAAGGTTCAGTGGGCGTTAGCCCAGGTAAAAAGATGGTTCAGTGGGCGATAGCCCCGGTACAACGATGATGAAGTAGGCGGTAGTCCCGGTACAAAGACTGCAAATTTCAAAACTATAAGATAATGCTTGTAACACGTGATCTCATTCCCAGTGACTCTAGACGTTATTGAAATAATAAACAAGTTGATAAATATGAGATGAAATATCTAGAACTCAGGAATAAGAGCACGTTATTCGATAATAAGAATGAGACAAGAAATCGAATGCACAATAATACAAAGGAAAATGTTAACCTGTATAACCTGCATGGAATGAAATAAATCAGAAATCACAATTTGGCATTCACAAAAGCAAAAAATATTGGTCGGGATATACGTAGTACTTACCGCCTTTTGAATAGACGTCTTATAAGAAACAATAAAACTTCAAAATTCCACGATGTTAATGGATTACGAGGTACGTTAATTCGCTAAACTCTAGCAAGGTGTTGAATCTTCAACTTCCTACGCACCAAAAGAAAGAATTTTCCATCGGCTGGACCGAGTTTGAAGGGTCGCGCATGCGAAACACACACTCAACCGTCAAAGCGAAGAGCGTTCTTTAGCGATTGATCATATAATTGCAATACGGCGGTTTCTTGCGATTGGAATTGAAATTATTAGTATGACGTATTTTCGCGATGGAAACTAAAATCAACAGTGGAGCGTTTTGTAACGTTACAATAGGATAAGAATCTTCCCTGAAAACCATAATGAATTAAATTTCTGTAAGACGGAAAATAAATCTGCATAAACTTTTAGAGATAGCGAAGCTATTTGGAATTACTTCATTACAAATGAAATCATATCACAATTTATTTTGTGGTATTGTTTGTTCTTAAGTTGCTAGTTTGAACGGAATTCATTACTCAAGATTGCTCTAGAACTTTAATCCGTTCACAATATATCTGATAAAATGCGATTTAATTTTGATTTAATTCATAAATGGATGCGAATCGTTCGAAAAATGTCTGCTAAAATCAAATATAGAAGAATTATTCTTTTTATTCGTGAAAAGAAACTAAAATGCTCCAAACTGACCTGCTGCTTCTCCTTTCCTACTATTTGTTTTGTCATATCAATTATATCACAATCAGACGGTGTCCCGCAAGAAGAAATATCGCCGATATTATAAGAGAACTGCTGTGTACGAAGATGTTGATTATGTGCAAATTTTGAATTCATAAATACAACTATATCTTATGTTTATGTTTTTGCCTGAACGGAATGCGATTTGTGGAAATATAACCATGGTATGACCAAGTTTTCATAGCTGTGATTCACGAGAATCCAAGGTCGTTCACTCTGGCAAAGTCCGGAACGTAGATAGCGGGTCTCATTCTTCGATATCATTGCTGTGAAGGAATATGTTTGTAATTCCCTCCATTTCGTCTTCAATACTCACCTTCTCGTCATGCTGGCGTGTGAAAGGAAGATAAGAATAAAAGTGATGTAATGGTTCGGCTGCATGCCAAGCTTCTCTTGGAGAATATCTCACTTTCTGATAATGGAGCGGTGGTTTTTTGTTTGCCACGACTCTAGCTGAAAATAATCAAACTGCTTCACCCATTATTCCATAAATCAATGCTGTCACATGCTTGTTCTAAGAAATTGGAACTATCCGTGGTCGAACTAATTCTGTCCGGCCGGCCAACGGTTTCGTAGTTACCAACTAAAAAAAAATACATTTCAGTTCGAAGCATTTCGTTCTTGAAAAAATTCGTCAGATTCCAAATATATACGCCATGAACCTTGAAGTCGATACTCAAATATATTGCACCAAATTTCAACTGCCAGTACTCAAGACAATACCGACAAAATAATATTTTGAATAGTGTTTCTTACTTATTCATGGACAAGAACTTCGTTATCAATCTCACTGAGTTTTGAGTCCAAACATCGATTCTTTCGAAGGTTTTTGTGTTCACAATAGCCCGATAAGTTTACCGTAAACTCAACAACTTCCGAAATGAACTATATAGATTCTAAATATTTTTACAGTATTTTTGGAGATGAAGCTTTTCTATGGTTTGCGAGGTGGCTTCAATCTCTTTTAACGTATCAAGTTTCGGCCACGCCAGTCTGAAGGTGAGTGTGGATCATAAAGGAGTGGGCCAGATCGTCGGAGATGATTTGGGTGAGAAGATCCGGAGAGAATCCACAAAGTACCTACACGTGGAAACTCTAGCGCACCCTGCACCTTCTTCGATGCGACCTAAGGCAGAAAACATTGAGAGTCATTCAAGTAAGCGCAGTAAGAGGGCGCGCGCTACAGTTATCCCTTACAGTGAAAGCGATTAAAATTTTATTCGTTGTGTACCCATGAACTACACTATTGTACACCGGTGTCGACAGTATCATTGTATAATATATCCTTAAGCAGCTAAAGTATCGTGCCGTTAGTGTGGTTTCCGAGGGGCACTTATTTGGCGAGGCTGACTTTTGGACAGACTGTACCTGCTGTACTTGTCCAACCCAGCCTTGACAAGTTGAGTCCTGGTGTATTTTGATCTATCAGACCTTGTTCTTTTTAGGATAAAGCTGGGTTCTAGGGGCAGTTTGCCCAGTGCATTTCCATTGTGTTTCATCCCTGATTATAATAATTTCCAACAGGTAGAAAACCCAGTTACGGAAAATTACACAGAAAATATGCCTTGAATTTTTCGAATGAAAAACTCCATGTGCCTTTCCTGTGAATCATTAATTAAGACACTTTTTTTATAATTATATACTGAGACAGACTATCGATTTCGGCACTAGGCCATCATCAGGTCAGTATTAAATAGAAACGTCAGATATGATCTAGTTTTCCTTTGAATATTCATTTTACTTTTAGATGTTCTAGGTTAAGTCGATACCGATTCAACCCAGAACCAACCCAGACATGACAAGTTGAGTACCAGGGTCTTTGAGACTACCGAGCCTTATCTTTTTCAGAATTGACCTAGGGCCTAAGGGAAGTTTTCAGGTACATTTCCATAGACCCTGTTATTTCGAACTAATTCAGAAGCTGGAGTTCTGAATACAACCATTGACAATTGTATGCGCCGTTATTCTCATCCGGAAAGCAAGTTCGTGGCACACCATTGTGTTTTAGTGCTTAACCATTTACATGCCAAGTCATTGTAAGCGTTTGTATGCTGTTTTCCGCTCTAACCTCGCACCGTCCGCAGTTATGCATTCTTCCGTTCAATATTCACCGCAATTCACTTCTGGAAACATTCTATTCAACACTCTTCTGTACCATTTTTTAGGTTTTTCATGAATTTTCACTCCCAATATCTGAAACAGAACTATTGAAGATTGAATAAAAGTGTTTTTTTTGTGTTTTCTCAAAAACTGTCAGAGTCAGAGTCAGATTTGTACTCTGAAACGTCGTTTGTATTGTTCCTGTATTGTTCATTAGGCAATCTTTTCTGCAGGAAAATGCCCTTGACAAATAGTTTGATACTGCAATCTGCAAGGGCGTTTTTCATGAAAAAAACAATTTTAATCAATTTTTAATAGCTCTGTTTCAGATATTGGGAGTGAAAACCCATAAAAATCTAAAAAATTATGCAAAATCCTCCCAAAAGAAGCTTCAATCGATACTCTTCTGTACATTTCAATTCTTTTATTTATATTACCTGCTCATACACCGTTACACTTATATATTACATTCCTGAATTTCACTTCCTGTACATTTTATTTCTGTCAGGAATATTGATTTGCATAGTGTATTTACTGTGTATTTGATGATTTGCTATAAATTTCGGTACTTAGATCACTTAGTACACAGTTTATATATTTTTGACCGTTTCACTGCTAACACATTGTTGAACTCTA
The DNA here is from genome assembly GCA_958510865.1 of Myrrha octodecimguttata. Taxonomy (NCBI): domain Eukaryota; kingdom Metazoa; phylum Arthropoda; class Insecta; order Coleoptera; family Coccinellidae; genus Myrrha; species Myrrha octodecimguttata. Next base: position 20,350,365 of record OY294059.1, read on the forward strand.
CTGACTTCTTTGATGACAATGCCCTTCAGTGTCGGTGTTTTTCCAATTCGTACATATTGTTATAAACTTGTACAAATATTTTGAGTATTTTACTGCTTTCACCATACAGTGTCAGTATAGTCTGAGAAAGAACACATGCTTGTTAATCGCTAGTTCGCGAGGTTTCGGTTCATTATGGTTTTTGTTATTGCGTAGCAAAGGATATGTTACTTCGGATGTCCATGTTTATTGCGGAAATTGTGATTCGAGATGGATTCAGAATTGATAACTCATTTCTTGGAGAAATCTTGCTTGATGGGGAAGATTTTAAAGCTAATGTAGATTTTCTTCTTCTTCTTCTGATTTAGTGAGGCATTTTGCCTGTTTTGTCTGGGTTCTTAGATCCTTTGATCTCCTGATGTTGACTGCCAACTGTCTCCACCTTTTTGGCGGTCTGCCTGGTGGTCTTCTTCCGACAGGCGTTTCATCTCGCGCTATTTTGGCGAGTCTTGTATCCATCATTCTACTGACATGTTCATTCCATGCTCTCCTTCTTCCTCTCACCCACTTTACCACATCACCGACCCCGCATTATTCTTACATGGGTATTTGTCTGTCTGTCCCATAATGTGTAACCGGATATGGCACGGAGGGTTTTCATTTCAGTTGTTCTCTACTATTTTTGGTTACGGCACTGTCGGGTCTTGTCTCCGCTGCGTATGTCATCACGGGTCTACCACACGTCTTATATATTCTATAGTCTTACATTCTATGCTTAGATCTTTGTTCATCCAAATTACGTGTTTGAGGTGTCTTGATGTAGTGGCGACCTTGTTGACTTGTTGTCTCACTTCTTCTTTAAGATTACCGTCGCTATGTATTCTGACTCCGAGGTAGTCGAAGCACATTTCTTAGTGAATGATGATGATGTCGTCTATTGCGAGCTTGCACCTTAAGGCTCCCTTGATATTGTCATTGACTTCGTTTTCGCGATAGAGATAGATAGTCTGGGTCTCCACTGCATAATGTGCCTTGTCCAACGTGTGTCCTCCTGACGAGCTATGTGTCCTGCCCAGGCCCATTTCATGGTAGCAACTCGAATTATCTCATCCTCCACCTTTGTAGGTCGTCTGATCTCATAGTTTCTTATGTGATCCCGAAGGCTAACGCCTAGCATGAGTCTTCCATTGGCTCTTCGTTGTGATCTGAGCTTGTTGGCGCTTCTACAGGTTAGAATCGTCGTTTCTTACCCATATGTGAGGACCTGGAGAATGGAGCTGTTGAAAACTTTTGATTTCAAATTCACAGGCATTTCAGAATTTCTGAGGGTGGAGCTGAGTTTGCCAGCTGCGGCCCAAGTCATAGGGACTACTCGCAGGATTTCGGCTTGTTGGTTTTCTATTCCCAACTTCATCTGGTGACCCAGTTACAGTTATTTGGTTCACAATGTGGATTTGTGTTTCTTCAGATGTTAGAATTCTTGTCTTCGTCAGATTCATTAGCGGGCCTACTCTTTCCGAAGCTTTCTTCAGCTCAAAAAGCATCCTCTCCAACTCGTCAAAGTCGCCACTGATGAGATCCGGTACCTACCTACTACATTTGAAAATACCAGCTCGAAGGTTCATACAGAATTTCGTGAACACTTTATTATTAGTAGGTCGCCAAACATGAAATATTTGAGAAAAAAACGATAAATGTATTAATCAATCGATCTAATCAAAATGTAATCACGAAATTCTGAACAAATTTGATCATCAGCACTTTGCATTCAGTAACCAAGTTTTATCATGATCGGATTCGTACTTTTTGAGGAATATGACGAATAGCAACGATACCTAGGAAATATCCAAGAAATTTTAAATCTTTTGTTTCCAATATCTCTAAAGATTAGTATAGGACCCAACTGAAATTTAAAGACTGTTGATAAATAGTGATTTCAATGTATGTGAATAATTTCATTGAAATCTAATGAATAGCTAAAAAAAAAATTTCAAATATACGGTGGAAACTTTTTTAAAAGAATTATTTTTTAGTTCATTTCAAATATGATCCCATTAGTTCTTCTTGAGATATTGAGGGAAAAATCACAAAATTTCAAATGGCTACAAAAATTGACATGTTTTTTCCTAATATCTCCTGAAATATATATGTAGCAGATCAAAGTAAAATTTTAAGCACTCTCGTAGAATATTTACTATGGGGTTCATGCCAAATTTCATTGAAATCGAATAATATTTTTTGAGAAATCCATTTCTTTCCAGGAAAATCCGCAAAATTTTTCAAAATTTCTTTTTGCATTTTTACCATAAAATTACCAGCACATTCTGAGTGATCATATTTCCGAAAATATCTTGTCCATATTCCTAACAGATGTTACTAGTTGTAGCCGTAAAACATTAGAAAGGGCTTGTGCCAAACTTAAAGTTTTTGAAAAGACATTTTTTATTGTTATTACAGTCAGCGTGATGGCTGATCGTTTAACTTACGGAACACTCGCCTTATAGACTACATATCTGTTGAGAAGGTTTGATTGAAATGTGCTCAATGATGAGAAACAAATCACGAGAATTCAATTCTAGTACTTAGATTATGTACTTAAAGTATCGCAAAATCGTTCTTTAATAGCGTAGAGAGCTGCGCTGGGCGTGTTAAATACTTGAAGCAGTAACATCTATGGCAACTGAAGAAGAAATTTCGTTTGGCTTTGAAAGAAAAGTAATTTTACTCCACAATACCATATTCCCACGCATATAGAAGCGGTAGGTTGTTCCGTTTTGGTGGGCTGCAGGTTGGATATGCAGACCTATGGTTTTCAAATGAGAATGGGAAGATAGATCTTGTTCGAATTGATGGATATATAAATACAGGTACAGGTACTGACTTCAACCAGCGCTGCTGGACTTCCAGTTTAAACAATATTATTAAAGCTCAGCAAGTAACCCCCGAAAAATATCAGAGTACGCCACATTGTAGTTTCTTTGAGACAAAAATGAAATTGGAAATCATTATTAAGTATTTTTTCTAATGTTTATGTTATACTTCAGAAAAGAATTAACTCCAAAAATAAGAGCACGCCGCTAGAGCTAGATTGCGATGAACAAGTGTCTGTTTTGTTTGTTTTCCAAAGCAAAAACAAAGCAAAATCTTCCGAATGTAACTTTTGACTTATCTTGGAAACCAAAGTAAATAGAGAACAGAATTTTGTGTTTCTCGTGGAAACACAACCGCCATGTGTACCTTATCCTGTTTCCACTCTTAGAGATAATAGTTTTACTTCAGGTATCACCAATTTGGCTCACCTGTGCAGCATGAGAATTTTTTAATGATGGTGGATTTCTTCAGTTCCGCTACTGCGAATGAAGCTTGATGCATTATGTTATGTTGATTTATGTATTGTTTCAAACCTTGATAGTATTAGTATATTCCTTTGCTATTGTTGTTCACTACAAATACCATCATGATGAACCGCGTATTCATTAGTCTGTTCTTTACAGGGAACATAGTGACATCTCTTCTAACTGGTAGCAAATTTAACGTGTCATGGCATTTAGGATATCCTCATAAGGTATGTAGTTAATATTAATTACTCCATTGTATTGTATAAAGACCGGACAGGCCGGTGGTTTATATACGATGTTCATACAGTATATCTGTGCGGCATTAAGATTTGGTTTATTTCGAAGAAAATGCACTAGCCTACCTGTCCTATCTTCCATTAACGCAGGGTCCATTTTACAAAAACAAATTCGACAAATCATCTTGGATTGATTTTTGACCAATTTCTACAACGTCATGAACGTATCTCTCAAATCACAGAAATAGAACACTTTTTTCTTTGAATAAAGAGATTTTTTTCATCAAAAAGAATGAATTATTTCCGCGAAAAAATGTATGCATGAACTAGAAATATTAAGTAAAGTTTCTCATGCAAGTATTTGGGCTCAATAAACATGAGTAAACTCGCAGAACAAAGCTCTATAAATCAACTTATGAAAATTCAAGCGTACCGCCAAAAGAGCATTCTTTAATGAATGGAACTCTAACCCGAAAATTATTCTTCTTTCTTATTTCGTAAATGCTCGAAAGCAAAAGATGGTAGATAATTTTGGCGAACACTATAGTTAGTTGAGAATAGATTTCGAAATATTCTAATTCTTAATTCAATCATGTGTCAACCAACTGGTAGATTTCAATTCGATCTGATCTGTATTTTAATTGGCATATCTATATATGGAGTAATTTGGCATTTTAACTCATTTAAGAATTCGACTTTTTTAGTTGAGCACCAAATAGGCTCTGAAAATATAGAGTTTTCAAGTCATTGATATTGTATTCACGGTAGACCCTACCACTAAGAATTTTCTTTCAAGCTTATCACCCTTTATTCTCATACAAATTCCTACTTATCTCCAACATCTTTCAACTCACATAAGTATTACTATAAATACGTGAGTTATCTGGTAGATGTTCAAGACAGCTGTGAAAAACCGATCGCACAACGTTCCATGTGAAGTGCCCAAACAAATGCTCAAAAGAGCCTTCTAAGCCTTCTGAGAAACCTTAATATCAAGCAGGGTACTTTTAAACCTACCAGAGTCAAGTCTACAACCACCTCTTCGATTGATATATGGTACTCTTATATACACCCGACTCAAAGATCCCTTTTCTACTGAGGTTCAGACTCAAGTCTATAATCACCTCTCCTATTGATATATGGTGTTTTGGTTTATTATTTGATAAAATCAAATAATAAACCTTAGTGATCGACCAAAAAAAAAAAAAATTTAACCCCCCCTGAAAATTTCACAGTTTACGTTTTGGAGTATGTAGATTTGAATGAACGAATAAAAAAAAATCCGTCCGTCCGCCGTCCGCCGTCCACCGTCCGCCGTCCGCCGTCCGTTGTCCGGAGCTTTTCTCCGAAAGTACTGAACCGAAATCCGTGAAACTTGGTAAAAAAATCATGTGTCGCTCGGGATTGATCCTCTAAGCTTTTCAGCAGGATTGGTATACCCTAAGGGTTTAAAATTGGGGGTTGGAGGGAAAAAAAAATTATTTCTCGGAAACTTACCACCGAATTTTTGTGAAATTCTCAACGTTGATTACTGTTGCATAACTCAGCCTAAAAATTTTCACCCGGATGATATCCGACCAGTAGTCCCTGAGTTACAAAGAAAAATGCTGCAAATTTACAATAATCCCGAGAATGAATCATCGCATTCGGTTCTAAGATTGGAGTTCAGTGAAAAAATCGGTTAACTTTTCATCCAGAATCATATAGTTGAAAGTAGATGAAAACATTTTTACCCAATTTTCAACATATATTGAGAAATTTCGAACGGATTCGTTAATTATTTTATAAACACAATGTGAAAATGCCCCATCGATGTTCTCGACAATTTCATAATCGTTAGTAGTTCGAATTGAATATTTTTGGGGTTTCTCTCCTAATATCTGAAACATAACTACAAAAACTCGGATAACAATTATTATTTATAGATATCACCCTGCGAATTACGGGATTAAACATCAAATTTCTTCATGGAGCTCAATTATATCTTAAATAAAACTTATATATTATTCATAAATCATTGGTTTTTCACAACCCAAAAACTAATTCCATGAAAAAATTCATTTGAAACATTGAAATCTCAATAAATACTCTTGTGTAACTGAATAACCCTTTCACATGCAGAACGCGAATTAAGAAGCGTTATTTAAAATAATGAATATTTCCAAAATATTCGGTCGATCGGAGGTTTCCATCAATTTTGGATTGCGCAGTACAATTATCGTCAACATGTGGATATCCGCTACTGGTTTCAATCGAAATCCAATATGTTTCGTACTGAGACTTTGAAATAGGGGTGAATATAAAAGGTAATGAGCATGTAAGTGAAAAACAAATTGGAGGATATATGCAAACAAATCAATTATCAAACCGGAAATCTCATCAATTGTCGAGAATCTAATACTAAGGGTACGAGCCTTAGACTAAGGCAGGAGCCGATAATTGACCTGTTCAGAAGAGTCACATCCACACATTTAATATTAGCGGAAAATCCTGAATTTTGTTTTACGTATGTGTTGTTAATTTGAGGGTTTAAGTTAATTTTCCCGAAAGTTTCTCAAGAAATACTAACGCGATCAAATTGAAACATCATGACTAGTTGTGAAATATCGACGCTCAATTTAATGCATGATCTCGTGAGAATTGTATTGGAAAAAAAATGAAGTTTTTCTAAACATTTTTTTCGGAAGCTATTCTTTAAAGTTCAATATAATTTGGTACAGGTCTTAGTCAACATTTTGAAACCATATTTATTTGCAGAGATATTGGTGAAAAATTTTGTGGACATTTTAAATTTTGAGGTTATTTCCCTTATTAGTCAAAAGGCGCAAACGCTTTCTGATTTGAATTTCATTTCTATGTGTGTAATACCGACACGCAATTTAATGGGTAATATCGTGAAGATCGTACTGGCAAAATATTAGTAAAAAATATTTTTCGGATATTTAACTTAACTTTAACGAAAGAAACAACATAGTGACTTGACCTTTGTAAAGTAGTTTTTTAAGAAAACTCAACACCAAGATAATTTTCTTATTTTTCAACTCCAATATTTCATAGGAAATGTGATTTGGAATAAAAAATATTTAAGATTTTTATGAATAACATCCTTTAGGCTTAATTATAAAGTGATTCTTTCAATTATTTCCAGCAAAATTTTCGTTATATGTTGATACCTTAGTGAATAGGTTTATCTACCATATTTCGGGAATATATTTAGATGAGACAGACAACATGGATACGGTAATTGATTATATCGGTGACAGGACTGATAATTCTGATGATCAGTCGGACATAAAAACTCCATCTCATAGAAATACCCCGGAATCACAAAAAAACACGAAGAAAGTTGCTAAAAATCTTTCGCTTTAATATAGCTTCTTCAGGTGTCTACATTTTACTGACTGATGGTATGTAGTACAACAAGGTTTAAATATGGTCCGGAACGTGCCTAAATAATTATACAAAAGCGTAAAAGTGAGAGTAGGTATAAATTGGGGTTTGCCACAGAGTTTTTAGGTTACAGAAAAATATTCAGTAGAGGAGAGCTATTCACATCTGTTTGTTCATTCAATAAGATTTTGCGGGTGTTGTACCTATTGATTCCTAACGACTCTAGGAGTTATGTAGGTACTTTTGGTTTCGACGTGGATAATTTTGTAGTTACTATTGAATTTAAATATTTCACATGAATTTCTTCATTGAATTGATTTTCGTTTGGTGGAAACCCAATGAGTTATAATTAATATATACGATTTATTTGAGATATCAATGGTATTGGGTTATTAAACTGAGAAAATAATAAACCCTTGTGTAAAATTTGCAGCGTTTTTTTCATATTACGGAAAAATATGGGGGACGGATTTGTATCAGTTTTAATAAATCCTTGAATTTACTTTTCTTACAATTTTATTTCTTCAACTATTCCATACATCCAGAATTCAAGAGAGCTTATTCTAGACAACTATGTTTTAATTCTAACGACAATGTCATCGTACACAAATGTCATAAGTAGCTTTTCTTCTTCTTGATTGTAGTGGCGACAACTTTCTCAACTCACACCACTTCCTCGAGTTGAAATTTTTTTCTTTTATGATAATAAACTGAAGTACAAAATATAAAATCGTAAAACCTTAATTGTTAATCATAAATTGTGAACTTTATTTCTAATTTTAGTAAAAATATCTGTACCTAGGGGTTTAGTGAGCATCTGCAATATTTTCATCTGTTGAAATATATTCCACAGTCAATTCTTCTCCCAACACTAAATCCTTTAAGTAGTGATACTTAATATCGATGTGTTTTGCTCTCTTTGAATTTTCATTACTTTTTGACATAAAACTTGAACTTTTGTTATCACAATAAAGAATTGCTCCATTAATAGGTTTAAAGTCATTTAAAAGTCCCTTCAAATTAACGGTGTCTTGAGCACAAGTAGCCGCAGCCACATTTAAGCCTCAGCTGTGGATAATGCAACGCAACTTTGTTTCTTGGAAAACCATAATATTGGATTATTCCTATATAATGTCATGCAGCCACTTACACTCTCGCGGTCTCCTTTGTCTGTTCCCCAATATGCGTCTGAATATGCTCCTAGTTTTGAATCATCATCAGTATACATATGGTAAGTTAGCCCGAAATGTTTAGTGCCTTGCAGATATCTCAGTTTTCTTTTACCTGCAGTCCAAGTTTCTACTGTTGGTCTATCTAGAAATCTACTCAAATGTGAGATTGCGAATGTTATGTCTGGTCTAGTAGTAGTAGACAAATACATCAGTACCCCAATCAGTTGACGGTAAGGTATATTATGTAGTATTTTACCGTTTTCATTATATTGAAAATTCCTTTCTATCGGTGTATTCCTTGGTTTACACTCCTCAATATTGAATGTTGTTAATAATTTTTCTATAAAGTTGGTTTGATTAATCTTAATCATATCTTCAGTTCTCATTATTTTCATTCCTAAAAAATTTTCAACTTCTCCTGAATTTTTTGCTTGAAAGAATTGTTTCAATAGTTTAACTGTTTTCTTGATATAACCATCATTTTCAGTTATTAGAATGTCATCAACATAGAGTAAAATCCATACATTCTCAGTGTAGTATAAGCAGCAATCATGTCTTGATTTTTTAAATTTGTTCTCAATTGCGAAGTTATCAAAAGTATTATTCCATATTTTTAGCAATTCTTTCAAGCCGTACAGTTCTCAATTAAGTTTAAGTATAGGATATTTGGTTCTTACGTCTTCAGGTGCATAAATATATACATCATTTTCTAATATGCCATTTAAAAAAGCTGTTGGTATATCCAACTGTCTTATATTCCAATCTTTTTTCAGAGCTATAGATAAGGGTAATTTTATTGCTGATAATCTGGCTAGTGGCAAACACACGGGTTCAAAATCATTCACCTTTTTCATCTGAAATCCTTTTGCTACTATTTTCGCCTTCCTTGTTCCATCCTCTTGTGTTCTAAAAACCCATTTTGTTTCAATTGCATTATTTCCTTTTGGTAGTTTTGTTTCTGTCCATGTATTCAAGTTTTGATGTGAATTCAGCTCATTGTTAATTGCAATTTGTCGCTTAGTCCTGATATTAAACAATAAGCTGTGTATGTTTCATATTCATTCAAGTATTTTGGGGTTATTATTTTTCTTCCTCCTTTTTTTTCTATAGATCTTGGCACGATTTCTTCTGAACTCTCTGAAGTAATACTTCTTGAATCTTCTTGATTATTTTCTTCTGTTGTATTCCTCTCAATTTCACTCTTTGAATCATTTTGTGTTACTATTTACTTTCTCTTGTCATTGTTGTCCACAGTTTCTATTATTTTGTCATAATTTGTACATTTCTCATTGCACCTTACATCCCTTGACAATATTATCTTCCTGGTAATTCCACAATCTATGCCCAGCTTTCGTGTATCCTATCATTATACACGGCTGTGTTCTTTTTACGCGCTTGTTCTAGGGAACAGCGCGTTATCATTTCTTCACGATGTCTGTAATTTTCGAATATTGAGCCGAAATGGGTCTCAAACTACTAGGTTGGACTCACTTATGAAGAATCCGTGGTCAAAATTGATTCTGTCCGTCCGACCGTGTGCGCTGTAACTTCCGAAAGGAAGGACCTAGAGTCTTGAAATTTTCAGGTTAGGTTAAAATCCTGAATATCAAGGTTAAGTTAGTTTAAGGGCCAAATCTGCTGAATGGTTTTTGTGCTACAGCCATTTGAAATTTTGATTTATCAATAACTCGAGAAATATTTATCTGATCGAAATAAAACTTGGTTGGAAGATGAGCAGTGTCAACAAGAAGAATTATTCATGGAAAATTCGAAAAGAAAATTTTTTTTTGTAAAAAATTTTATATTTCATTGAAATTTCACTGAAATTTCCAAGTTACCATTTCGCAATGTGAACAAGCGCGTAAAAGCTGCTGACTTCACGTCAGTGCTTTTATAAATTTTTCTAACTCAGTTTGCCATGGTAGAATGACTGCCCAAGCTTGACATCCAAAAATTCTTAATTTAGATAAATCGTTTTTCTTATAGCACCTTTGTGCTGATGTTTCACCATTATTAGCCTGTGTAGGGGATCGGTTTAACTCATATGCCAAACACAAGAAGGCTTCGCCCCAAAGTTTTCTTGGCAAATTTGTCTCAGAAAATTTTGTTCGTACCTTATCCAAAAGTGTTCTGTTCATCCGTTCAGTTGTTCCATGTTCTTGTGGAGTATATGGCAGCGTATACTGAAGCTCAATCCCTTTATTCCTACAAAAATTTTCAAAATAAATTGACATAAATTCCCCACCATTATCTACTCTAATTCTTTTCGGTTTTTGACCATGCTGTGTTTTAATAGATAGATAGATAGATAGATAGATAAGTTTATTCATTTCATAGTATACCATACATGTAAATACATAGAAAAAATGTCAAAATAAAATCAATTCAACTATAGCCATTATTACATTTGCAGTAGTCAAGATATTCCTGCAAGTTATAAGGTTCACATTTCATGATAAATGAAAACAACTCTTTAATAAAAACCTTATCATTGCTTATAAAACGGAAATGTTTTGGAAGAGCATTAAATAATTTGATGCACATATACATTGCATTATTCTCTATCAGTGTGAGATTGTGTATAGGATACATATATTGATCCACCTGCCTAGTTTTGACATTCTTATTTTTAAATTTTTCAAATAACTCTCTGTGTTGCATGAGAAATTTTATACAATTGAAAACATAAAGTCCTGTGAAAGTATGAATATTATTAGCACGAAAGACACCCCTGCACGTCTGCCTGTATTTCATGTTTAGCATTGATCTTAAAGCCATTTTTTGTTTCACAAAAAGGCATGCAGAGCAGGAACGACAAGATAGACTGAAAATTAGAGAAATAAATAATTTTCAGGATGGATACATCCACTGACTTTTTCAAAACATTAATAGCATAGATGGTAGAATTCAATTTTTTATTCAAGGAGTCAATATGATTTCTCCACTTCAGATTGGAATCAACATAAACACCAAGAAACTTTACACAGTTCATCATCTTAATTTGAGAACCATCTAGTGAAATGTTATTAGGAGGCATTATTTTCGATCTCTCGGTTTGGAACATTATGCAATCCGTTTTTTTAGCATTTAATTTTAAGCAATTTGCTGAGCACCATTCTTTCACATCTATATAAGCATTATTCAATTCTTGCATTAAATTAAGGATGTCATTGATAATTTTTATAATATTATTAATATTATCATACGCAAATATGTATGGTACCCCGTTTACATTTCCTCTGCTAACACTGTGATATATCTTAGAATTGTAATGCTCGTTCTCAAAAGAATATATATATATAATATTAGTATCATCAACATAAATGATTAGATACAGCAAGCTACTTATATTAAGGGGAAGATCGTTTATATATATTATAAACAATAACGGACCTAACACACTACCTTGAGGTACACCCGAAAAAACCTCTATTTCATCCGATACAAATGTTTCAGTGTTGACCGTAACAGACACTTTCTGTATTCGGCCTTCCAGGTAGCTTTGAATAAGTTTTAGCTGCTTGTCTCTTATGCCATATGCTTCTAGTTTCTCCAACAATTCACTGTGATTTACACTGTCGAATGCTTTGGATAAATCTAGAAACAAACCAATCGGGATTTCTCCTTTTTCTATCGCTTCTAATAGTCTTGATGGAATCTATTGAATTTTATTCTCCCTCATTTTTCTGTTTTTATAGTTTCACAATTAAAAAATGAGAATGGTCGATCAAAACTTGGAAATATTTATGACCTTCTGGAGTAGAATTTGCAATTGGACCTGATGTGTCTGAATGTATTAATTCACCAATTTCGTTGGTTTTCTTTAAACATTTAGGAAAAGGTTTTTTTGTACTTTTTCCTTCAATACAAGTGTTGCAATAAAAGGTAAACCAAGTATCCTCAAGCTTTTTCTATTAACATGTCCTAACCTTTTGTGCCACAAATTTTATTCCATACATTCATTACTCATATATTTAAAATCATTTACACAAACATAGTTATGATGGAACCTAGAGAAGTCAACATATAGAAAGAATAGATCATCATCAGAGTCACAGATAAAGGTCACATTAGATTTTGACAGTATTGCTTGTTTATTGCCATAGTTATTTTTTCTGAAAGTTACTTGAAAATCACTCTTCAATAATTTTGAAACTGAAATCAAATTGTGGGTTATACCTTCAATTATCAATGCTTCTATTTTTATTCATTTTCCCTGACAAATACCTCTCATCATTCCTCGTTTTCTAGCATACAACATTTCATTATACTTCGCAGTACGAATCTTCAATTCTTGTATCAGCTACTTAACTTCTGTCATTATTCCTCTAGTTCTTCCATTACTATATGCTGCGAAAACCCTGAATCCAGAATAAATTTAGCGGCGTTTCTCTCAGTGGGACATTGCACATTTGCACATTTGGCCTTGGAATCTCGTATATGAAATCGTTTTTGTCTCTTTCAACTGTGAAATCTTCAACTGCTTTTTTGAGTATATCGGATAGCTGTTTCTCTTCCAATAACATTCTAACTCTGAGTTTCCGATTATTATTTTGTTCGCTTCAAAAAGCTTTTTTCTATGTGCTATTCAAATTGAATAATATGTGAATCATGGCGAGCTTAAACTCGAAAAGGAACATTTTCATTTATTTGGGAAGAATTTGCTAGATAGAGTTAACCAGTACACTCAAGAAGATAAGGTTTCGACTAGCCTAGTATTTTTTTAAATTCTTAAAACAGATAAATCAAGCGATCTATTCCGGCTCCTTTCCCATTTTGCAATTCTTCAAAATGTCCTTTACCAGGTTTTCTTCATGACATCTCAATGATCGGTCCAAAAAGGATAATCTATAGATTAGAGTACATTAAGTTCAATGAAAGTTGATATGAAAACATGTATTCATAACTTCAGACGTATGTGTAACATGTCTTCCATTTTCTGGAATGAACTCTACGTTTGTTCCACCTTGCGCAAGATAGCTGAGACCCTATTCTTGAATGTGATGGAATGAACGTTCTCTATCGTTCCATCAAAAATGCACCGGGTTTCCTTGGCAACAGCGTCGACACGCCTATTTTCTCCCTTCCCCGTTTCAAGAATAGGGGCTCTGGTTATACGATGCCGCATATTTTCAGCAGTAAGTGTCCCGACGTGAACCATATTTTTCATAAATCCCCATAAGAAAAAAAGTTGTGTTGTTAATACAGATGATATAGCGGGCCAATACAGTTGAAAATATCAGATCAATACCGAGTGGTTTATTGGAATCATAGCTAAGGAATAGGAAAAGGTACTGCCCGTTATTATTCCTGAAAATGAGCTTTTAAGAGGAAACTGGTGGACTTAATCATAAGTTATATTGGGCAAATTTTAAAGCTTTCATTGGTACGCTTCATGGGTCGATTAAATTTTGGGGTGTTCCATTCGAAGTAAGAAAGATTCTGATAATTTTATTTCCAATATGGGTCATGCCTCTTTTCATATCCTGTGTACCAAAATTCGATTTTGGATATAGGTACTGTTCGAGAGAGTAATGTGCAATATTCGACCGAAAATACATTCTAATTGACGTGGCACAACTTAGTAATTTCAAATGTTTGGCATATCTAGACTCGGTAAATAAATTCGTAGTAAAATTTTATATTTTATGTATAAACTGAACAACCATTGAAAAAACAAATTGCCATATATGGAACAACGAACTTGGGTCCTACTGATAAAAAATGGAACACCCTGTGTGACCAAAAACATGTTTGATCCGTTAAGTTCGAGAAATAAGATAACATCATAGAAAATTAGATTCCTATCAGTTTCCTGAATAATGATATACTGTTGCGGGAGCCTTTTTGCACATCGGCAAAATGAGAGAACGCACATAATCTCAATGTAGTTCATTTGTTCTTGAACCTTTTGGCCGTGTTCATAATTTTTTTTTATTGTATTGATTTCCTAAAGAACATATCGGCTCAGATGCCCTCCTCACTTCGTTTTTTGTTGTATACAGGGGTGAACAAAAGTAATGAAAAGTAATGTTTTATTCAGAATACCTTGTAGAGTGATTCGTTGACAAAGAAGAATATTTACGAACACTCAGATATTTTCTTTTTCCTATTAGTTGCGATATCTTAAGTTTGACAGAAATTACATCACCTTATATTTTTATACAGTTCGGTCTACTAATCTGCGAATATTTTTTTCAATGGTCTGCGTTCTTATTCGTTTGCGTTGAATACGCATGGATATATAGATAACATTCTGCAAGAGCATGTCGTGCCATTGGCTCTTTTCATCGGAAGCGACTTTTGGCTCGTGCAATGCTCTCCCTCAAGTGGCTCATCGTGTTAATGACTTAATGAATGATGTTGACATAAATGCAGTGGACTGTCAACATGTTCAACAGACCTAAATTCAGTTGATCATATTTGGGACATTGGGACGTAGGAAGCTAAGTAACAGAGTCCCTGCAGTAGAAAATCGTGCGAAATTTGGGATGATCTGCTTCGATAGGATTTATCAATGGGAGGGCTCACAAGATATTGGCAGAACGGAAAATTCGATTACTTGTCAATTGTCGTTTTTGCGTATGAATTTGATATTGTGAACAAGAAATTAATTAAACGAGTCGTAAATCGTTTTGCGTTGTCTCGAAATTGGGATATCGCAATTATTGAAAAAATAAATGATCAGAAAAGATGAGGCAACACTTGTTTTTTTATAAACATTCTCGTTTCTCATCGATTCATTCCACAGGATGTTCTGAATGAAAGCTAACTTTTCCTGATTTTTGCTCAGCCCTGGAGATAGCAAAAAACGAAGCAACTGAGGACAGCATCTATGCAGTTATGTTCTTGGGAGAACAAGCTACCATAGGAAAAAAATTAAAATCAATAAAAAGGTTCGAGAGGAAATAAAATACAAACTTCTTTGAAATTTCATTTGACTATACTTCTGTTACTTTGAATCAGAATTGAATGTTTTTTTTTCGAATTTGTAACACCTCATAGCATCTGCTGGATTATGTAGAACGAATATCATATTTTCAGTGACATTCTCAGGGAAATCACATTTGATTTTGATGTAAAAATCACCACCATGTAGGCCACTTTATTGATTCTTTTACATTCATTTGAGCTGCCTGATCTGGTAAATGGAATGCATGCATTAAATTTTTTTTCACACCCCCGAACGTTTTATAATGATCAAACAAATCAGCATATACAGGAACATCAAAATGTATGAAATTTCCCAATGAAATCCTATATCTAATAATTTGAAACATTCTGAATATGTGATTCTGAATTATATCGAATATATTTCATTGGACACATATTATGTATATAATGTTTCAACCAACTCTCAATAATTTCAATCGAAACATTCTCGTTGCAAGTTTTTAAAATGTCTTATAAATATCCAACATTTCTCCGTGGATGATATGTGAGCAAAATCCATGAGGAACCCTAAATGGATGATGATAATAATAATGATAATATATTTATCCTTTGTGACACATTCATACATATATAGGATAAGTAAAATAGAAAAAAAGATGCGAAATTCAACTTAACGCTGATACAGTCTTTGAGGTTATCATTCACTGTATAATAACATTTTTTCAACAAGATATCTTTCACGTGCCATTGCCAAATTCAGAGATTTAACAGTATATGGCAGATTATTATACATTTTGATGCATTGATACATCGGAGACATCTCAAACTTGGCAGTCTTATGTTTAGGAATGAATAGTTTTCCCTCACTCCTGGTATTATAATCATGAAAGTTCGATAATTTAGTTAGGTATATCCTTCTCATTCTCTTTCACATAAACGAGACATTTGAAAATAAAAATGGAGGACAAGGTGAGGATACCATTTTCCAGAAATAGAGGTCTGCTGGGTGCACACGGCGGTGTGTTGAATATCATACGCAAAAAACCCCATAGCAAATCGTTATATGTCAAATGACTATAAATCAAACTGTAATAAATGTTCATGACAGTTTCCGAAGGAAGTAAATTTCTTACCCTACATATTGCATAATAGGAATTATTCAATTTTTTGCATATGGAATCAACATGAGTAGACCATTTCAAACCGTTGTCCAGAAAATGCCAAGAAATTTAGCACTTTCTTTAGATGAGATGACTCTAAATGGTGAGTGAGTAGCTTACGATTATTGCCACTTAATGAGAAATAAATACATTCAGTATTTTCTATGTTTATCACCAGGTTGTTCTCATGACACCAGCATACAAAGGCTTCCAAAAAAAGTTCACATAATATTTGGAGTTCCTCTAAGATTGGGCTGCTACTGCCACTGAAGCGTCATCAGCGAACAGACTCAATAAAATTTGGATTCTGAATTCAGTTCACAGTAACGTAATCTTCATAATTTTATAGAAATCCTTCCTGGCGCTACAAATGATTGCTAGAATAGTACGAGATTCTTCCATAAAACCTCTGTGTAAGCTCAAAATCATAGACCGGTGGTAAAATCGATTCTGTCCGGCCGTAGACACGATTACGGTCGTACGTAGACTCCTATCGATCTGAAATTTTCAGGGTAGGTTGCATTTCAAAATTCGACGGGTAAGTTCGTTAATGGGCAAAATCGGCCAAACTTTTTCGTAGTTAGAGCCTTTTGAAGTTTTGACGTTATTTTGGCGATAATTCAAAAACTACTGGAACTCTTAAGTCGAAACTTGGCAGTTAGTTGGAGTTCAGCAACGTGCAACTTCTCGCTGAATTTTGTTGAGATCATCCTATCAGTAAATTTTTCTTTCGCCAACTGTTCATCACATTCGAAAAAAATTTCAGCGCGAACTCTAAGTTTCATATTCCACAGCAGTGCACCAAATTTCAATATATTCAAGATATCGTTGTTTTTTTCGGTATAACTCGAGAAATACTGATTCAATCATGATGAAACTCCGCAACTAGTTTGAAGATGCTGAAAAACAACTTTGCACAGGATTTCGTGATGATCGTGTCATTAAAACAATTTGAAAAAAAATTTCAAATTTTTTCTTTCAAATACATATTTAATATTCTGTGTACTTCCTATCATATCATCCTCATCAAATTCTGTATGAACCTTCGAACAGTTATTTTTCGAAAAAGTAATAAATTTCAATTCTATCTAAAATCCACCCAAGGATCCCGC
The DNA here is from genome assembly GCA_958510865.1 of Myrrha octodecimguttata. NCBI lineage: Eukaryota > Metazoa > Arthropoda > Insecta > Coleoptera > Coccinellidae > Myrrha > Myrrha octodecimguttata. The sequence goes on from OY294059.1 coordinate 20,367,646, forward strand.
AGATATACCCATTCAAAATTTTATGTTTCCAATATTTCCGAAGACACAGATTAGATCGAATTGAAATCCAGTAATTTATCGAAAAAAAATCTAGGAAGCACTGCCGTGAAGGCAGCATCTTTTACGCGCATATTCAAAATCGTTGCCGAAGCGGTCATCTACATTGAACATGCACGCAAAAGCTGCTGCCTTCTCGACAGAGCTTTTCTAGTTTTTTTTTCGATAAATTACTTGATTTCAATTCAATCTAATCTGTAGTTTTGGAAATATTGGAAAAATGAAATTTTGAATGGTTATAAATGCGAGATCGTTGGGTGGATTTTAGCCAATCACCCAATGATTTCGCAGATATACCCATTCAAAATTTTATTTTCCCGGGTTCATCCGAGTTTTTGGAGTATATTATACGAAGCATTTGATTCACCGTTAATGACAAACAAACAGTATGTTATGTTCAAAAAATCGGGAAGAACATATAACCTTTGAAAGGATTTGTCTATTAGTTTTAGAAACCCTATAAATTTCAATGCTTCATATGCGAGTCTTACTTTATCTACACATTTTGAATCACTGTTTTTTTCCATCTTTTTAGTCCGTGATATTTTCTGTTTTTCTGCAGTATTCTTTCGAAAGCATTGAATATATCAATATTTATGATAATAGCGTAAATTTATTTTATAATAATTCTGACATTGAATCAGAAAAATATATGATACTATTCAGCTTTCTCTGGGCATTACATAAGAGTCTCCAAAGTTGAAACATCGACTGACGATATAGAACTTGCGGGTTATGAATTTTAATTTATGCTAATATGCTTACGGAACAGTGGGTATGTCTTTTCATACAAAATGAGAATACAAAAACATTAGTTCCTTGACATGGTTGATTGAGAATGAAGGATTTATTTTTTTCAGAAAAAGCTGCTGCATAATGAACAATTGAAATATACTTCCGCAGTTAGATTCACCCATTTTTCCAAACAGTACATCCAGCATTTCAAGCTTTCAGACAACACCTAGGTAAAGAAATTCCAGAAATCACTGAGGTCAATTGTACTTGTTTGAATTCATTGTCATAGCAGTCTCCTATTCAGTTATTCACCCCGCGCTGCGCAGATTGACTTTATTATATTTTGGATTCATATATCATTTCTACGCGCTTGTTCTCGGGAACAGCACGTTATCGTTTCGTCACAATGTCTATAGTTTTCGAATTTTAAGCCGAAAATAGTCTTCAACGATTGCGTTGAACACTCTGAAGAAGGGTCTGTGGTCAAATTCAATTTTGTCCGTCCGGCCATCCGTATGTGCTCTAACTTTCGAAGGAAATGACGTAGCGACTCAAAATTGGCATATTGGGTTTGGAGGCCAACTATCTCGGTTAAGTTCGTTAATAGGTGAAATCGGTCGAACAGTTTCGAAATTAAGTATATTTGCAATTTTGCGGTTAATTAGTCGATATTTCATGGAGTACTACTTCGATCAGATCAAAACTCTGTAACTACATAGTTTGAAAATACCAATGAGCAACTTAGTGCAGAATTTTGTGTGGGGTTGTTAGAAAATTTTCATGAAATGTTTATTCGAATATTTTTCAAATTTTGCATATTTGAATTCGAAGATTTTTCTGTTCACTTTAATGAGAACAGAATTCAGAAATAATGCTTGGAATAATAAAACAAAAAGTCGAAATGCCATGAAATGAAGCTTTTTGAATGAGCGAGGTGAATTCCCAATAGATTGAAAAATTTGTTACTATAATATAATTGTGCGACTTCTTTCCATTTACTCCGGAAAAACATTCTTCTCATTCATTTTCAAGTTTCAAGTGAATTATATAATTCCACTTTGAAAATTAAAATAGGATATAAATCGTTATTCCAAGATATTATGTCGAAATGAATTCGGAGTGAAGGAGAAATTCTGTCACAATGAAAAATGCCATCCATTAAAAATATTCCAGTTTCACTATACTTATAAATGGATAGACAGAGTTTTTGCGGAGGTTTGTATGCTCTCTTGTATCATGGACAATTTTGTATGGGACCCCGTCTACATTTTCTCTGCTAGTACTGTTATGCCATTGCACATGCTATATGGTTTGATGTACCAAAGAATATAATACTCAATCTCGAAAGAATATAGGTATAAATATCAATAATGTTTCCCTTATGGATGATATCCTCAGATCATTACCTGGCAATTTGGATTCTAGACCTTAATGGAATGAACAATTCGTTTCTCTAATAAACATTCACCTTCCATTAACATGTAAACTTCATGAATTATACACTGAAGCTACCTTTTGTGCGAGGGAGATTCGGATATTTGGGTTGCTGAAGATTCTTCCCTATTGGCCGACGACTATCACGTGATCGTCGTCGACCAATAGGGTGTTTATCTCAGCCAATACGAAAGAATCTCCGATTACCCAAATACCCGAATCTCCCTCGCACGAAAGGTAGCATAAGAACTCATGCGGATTCCAAAATCAAAATTCATTACAAACATACAAAATACATACATGAGTTATTCACAAAAATGTAAAATATATTTACAAAATATATACAATACCCAAAACAATATAATAATTATAACTCCTGAAATCATATTATGTGTGTCAGCGATTGCAGTTTTTGCGCGGGGAACAGAATGCTATCGTTTTGTCCAAATGTCTATAATTTTCGATGATTGAGCCGAAAATGGTCTCAAACGACTAGGTTGAACTCAATGATGACGAATTCGGTGTCAAAATCGATTCTGTACGGCCGGTCGGCCGTCCGTAGACACGATTACGGTCGTACGGAGAATCCTATCGACTTGAAACTCTCAGGGTAGGTTGCATTTCGAAATTCGACGGTTGAGTTCGTTAATGGGCAAAATCGGCCAAACGGTTTCGTAGTTAGAGCCTTTGGAAGTTTTGACGTTATTTGGTGATAATTCGAAAACTACTGGAACGATTGGATCAAAAAATTTGTTTTCTAAATTTTTTTTCGCTAAATATTCATCACACTTGAAAAAAATTCAGCGTGAACTCTAAGCTCCATATTCCACAGCAGTGTACCAAATTTCAATTCGATGCGGTTATTAGTTTTGCAGATATTATATAATAAATATATGAAATTTTGTGGTTTCCTTCCCGATACCGTTTTTTTTTCGGTATAAGTCAATAAATACTGATTCAATCATGATGAAACTTCGCACCTAGTTTGAAGACTGAAACATAACTTTGTACAGAATTTCGTGATGTTTGTGTCATTAACAATTTGAAAAAAATTAAAATTTTCTTTCAAATACATATTCAATATTCTTCCTATCATATTATACTGTAATTCTGTATGAACCTTCGAACTCTTATTTTTCGATAAAGTGCTGGATTTCAATTCGATCTAATCTGTATTTTTGGAAATATTGGAAAAATAAAATTTTGAATGGGTATTTCTGCGGAATCATTGGGTGAATTTTACCCATTCACGAATTCGACCTTCATCATTAAGGTCCTCTCCTTCTCTATACAAATATCGAGTTTCTGAGTTGTTTTTTTCGGAAGTTATTGTGTTTATGGTCCAGCCGTTAGGCGTTTTGGGCTTAATTACGAAGGTCCAATTCGTAAATAGGTGAAATCCGCCCAATTATTACGTAGATATACCCATTCAAAATTTAACATTTTAATATTTTTATAACAGTTCAGCTCGAATTAAAATCCGGTAATTTATAGAAAGAATATCTTGTAGCTTTTTTGCGCATGTTCAAATTCGTTGCCGAAGCGGTCATCTACATTGAACATGCGCGCAAAAGCTGCTGCCTCCAAAGCAGTGCTTTTCTAGATTTTTTTTTAATTCTTAAGATAGCTTGTACACATAGACCTTTCAAAATAGGATAATAGGTCTATGCTTGTATACTTCGCAGAAGAGCCGCGTGACGAGGAAGGCATTTGCCACAGGAGCGAGCTAACTAGGGGCGCCAAGTTATGAATTTTTTTTTGAAACATATTTCAGAGTTGTGCTGAGATGTTGAACCACTTGTACAATGTAGGAGACGACAAGTAGTTATACCAATTAAAATCACAGATAATAATTTTTACACCAGCCCTACGATTCCCTTTCCACTATGTGGGATCTGCTCAATGATCTTAAATTATCAAGAAGTTCACGATCGAGGCTGAGCGTCCAGTGCCCGTACGCATAGTCGATACTCCGTACTTGAGAACGTCCTAAGTCGACGCGTCCAACCCATATTGGTTCCTTGACAGCCGAGCACTACTTCGCCAGTGCTTGGTGGCATGCTTGCTGAAGTCTGCGAACGACCTACCTTGAGGCGTGATCAAGCAAGCTAGAATCACAAAATAGCGGAGATTATCCGTTTTCTGTGACTTTTAACAACCCATCGTTGCTGTTTGTATTATAATCTTGTTGTTCTGTACTATGTACGATACCGCATGTACGATAATATCGTTTTGTGCGATAATTTCAGAGAACCTACCATTTGAAAATCCAATTCATCTTAAGCGTACGAAGATACAAAAGCGTTTAATGAAACTGCTCAAATAATTTTCGATAAATAGATTGCTCTCAGGAAATGAAAATTATTTTCCACGAATTCATCATAGTAATTGCAGAATTTAAGACACAGTGGCCCTTTTTTATGGGGCGGCTTCTTGGACACCTTGAAGAGATACTGTCATATAATAGCAAGTGTTCAGTGCGACAAACATGAAAACTTGAAGACATTCTAGATTTGACCGATATCCATGAACTTCGCCGAGAATTGCCGAAGGTTTGTTTAATTGATAGAACCCTTGCTGAGCTTGAGTCAATAATTGAGCTTGTCTCAGCGCTAAATATATTTTATAAGAAATATTTTTTTTTCGCAATTGGGGCAATTATTACATAAATTTTGAATGGGTATATCTGCGGAATCATTAAATCACAATAACACAATAACATCCGGAAAAAACGACTTGGAAACTTGATATTTGTAGAAAAGGTTTGGGGCTCAATTATTAAGGTCGAACTCGTAATTGGGTAAAATCCTCCAAATGATTCCGTAGATATACCCATTCAAAAATTTTTTTTCCAATATTTCCAAAAAATGCAGATAGGATCGAATTGAAATCTAGTACTTTATCGAAAAAAACCTAGAAAAGCATATATATTATACGTATGGATGCCAACGAAGTGGACAATGGATCGGATTGAAATATTCAATTCGTGGTTTTTGGTAAACTTTAGGTTTGTTCCAACACCTAGTTCTGTTACTATCTTGAACTCATTCAAAACTGAATCAATTCACACGTCTGCGCTCATTCTGGTTCGGAACTAACGCAGAATAGGTAGTTCGAAAGTGTTGGAAACGAATCATTCTTAGAAATTCTCTTATCATAGCCTAAGAGCTGTTTGTCACCCGAAAAATACAGCCCGTCTCTGCCAGATGTGGTTTTATTGCCCCTTGCTGCATTCGAATGGCATGTAACAGCTGACTGTTTCAATTCGTCCCTCTCAGTTCTTTCCTATAACCAAGAACTGAATTCACCTTTCTAGAGCCGGTCGGACCACAATTCATTTCACGTTGGAACACTTGGTTCGGAATTCCAGAATCAGTTCGAACGTCGTTGGAACGCTAATATCGATACTCGACACTCCGCCTGATTCAGAACTGGTTCCAGACTGTGTAGGAACGAACTTTTTATTAAAGAAGAGTTACTGTCACAAATGAAATAAGCCATAAGTTGCCATAATATTGGATAAGTTTGGGACAACGTTGTGTTGTTTGATGAGAGAAGTCACCTCCTCAAGAAAAGTTTCTGTACGTCTGCTCCTTTTTCTTCCTCTGCTGTTTTTTTTTCTTGTTTCAGCCGTCATATTTTTTAGGTTTCACGTCTAGTCCCTTATTGCTTCGCTACTCTATTTATGTAAATATTCTTTAACTTTTGAACATTGACTATGTATGTATTCGACCATGAGTGTGCTACATTCGATGGTTAATTATAGCGTTTTGATTAGTTTATTCTTGAAAATCTGGAAATTTCCAGCAGGATATCAATTTCTTATCAAATTTGGGTTGAGACTTCACATTTCGAATATCATGAATAGTTATTGTTATGATAATTAGTTTTTTCAATGGAAAAATTTAATTGCAGGGAGGTTTCAAACTTCAACTTTTGGATCATCTGGAAAGACCTGTTCTTGACCTAACCCCTTCAATTCAAGGATCAGAATTCATTTCTAATGATGCAACGTAAGTTTCTATATGTATTGTTAATTTATATTTGGATATTCCTTGATTTCACTGTACACCACAAAATTTCATTCACAACAGGAAGAGGTAGGTCTGAGCGGATACGCTAATTCTCTTCCAAGAGTAGAACAGAAACTGCGTGTATCATAAATTCGGAGTGCGGTCCCAACCAACCGACCAGTTGAGATTGAATCATTGATATCGAATTTTGAAAAAAATGTTGATTTGTTCGTTGTAGCTGCATGAACTACACTAACTCCACTCACTTTCAATTCTCAGTGCAGCTGAGATGAGAAAATGGGTGTAGTAAGTGTAGTTCAATTTGTCTTATGATTTTCACAGGATACAAATATATGATAAATGTTTTCACGCGAATCCAAGATGACAGAATTATATCATTCTCCGTTTGTTTTCTCCACCATGTAGAATGTCGTAAAGTTTTTCTAAATCTGCGGAATCACGGCAATAAATTGTGACCGTTCAAATAATCAAATTAATGTAGAAAGAAAGTAACTTCAAGCCAATGATTGCTACCTAGATAGGTAACAAAATAGGACCAGAGACAACCGATGTCTATGATCATGATTTACGCATTACCATGATGAAATTAAAACATGGTGTGCTGATCTGCTTCACTGTGATTCTTCATAAACATGATGAAGTATTAAAAGGCCTATTACTCTACCCAATACCCCGGGCCTGGCATTTAGGGTAGTGTAGTGTAATAACAAACCGGCATCCAGGATCCTGATCTAGGGCTATCGAGTGGACCCGATATGGGTCCCTATTCTTGAATCGGGAGAAGGAGAAAATAGGCGTGTCGAGCTGTTGTCAATGAAACGCGGTGCATTTTTGATGGAACGATAGAGAACGTTTAGTCCATCACATTCAAGAATAGGGTCCCTGACTAGCTTCCTACCGCCTGGCATACAGGGCAGTATCATAGCAACGCCGAGAGCGTTCATTCACGAACAGAATAGAAGCGGCCGGCATCTAGGGTGGTATAATAAGCTTCACCCGACCCGGCAGATTGGGCACCCGTTATGCCAGACCCTTCAGATTGGATAGTGTGATGGGCTTTTAAGGAAGGCTGGGGGAAGGATGTGCGTTGTTTGGACCATAATGAAAATAATCTGGATATCGATATTTTATTTTCACAATAATTTCAAAACTACTTATCCAATCGTCCTCAAGATCAAATACTTGGTTGGAAAATGATGTCGTGCAGATATTTGCGAAGTTTGAACGAATTTTTATATGTAATTTCTGGGATAAAATATCTTGCATAGGTTTTGCGCGTTCACCTTGCACATCTAAAAACCAATTATTGATCAAAAGTTTTCGAGATATTGAGTAAACAATATCCAGATAGGTGTAATCCGGAAGTTTTGGGCGGAATTTGCCCATTAACGAACGTAGCCGAGAAATTCAGTTCACAGGCCTACTCAGTAAATATCGAGATAAAGTTTCAATGAGCGCAAAACTTAACTTTTGAGGACGTTTCCGTCCAAAATTCGATGTTTACATTTCGGCAAAATCATATAACGCTCTTGTTTTCATAATAAAGCGCGTAAACCTACTAATAAAATTGGATCCGATATTTTCTATTACAATTTCATTCTCCTTATTCAGGACATCCTCCATTGTATTCTTCATCTATCATAATAACTCTCCTTTCAGACTTAACGCTTTTTAAGCGCTTGTTCTGGGGAACAGCGCGTTATCGTTTCGTCACAGTGTCTGTTATTTTCTAATTCTGAACTGAAATTGGTCTCAAACGAATATGTTGGACTCACTAATGAAGAATTCATGGTCAAATTCGATTCTTTCTGGTCGGCCGTCCGTGTATGTTTTAACTTCCGAAAGGAAGGACCTAGAGCCTTGAAATACTCAGGTTAGGTTAAGATCCTAAATATCTCGGCCGAGTTAGTTAATATGGGCCAAATATGCCGAATGGTTTTGGTGTTTTAACCATTTGAAATTTCGATTTTTCAATAACTCGAAAAATGTTTATCTAATCAAAATGAAATTTGGTTGGTAGATGAACAGTATAAATAAGAAGAGTTATCCACAGAAAAGTTCGAAAAAAAATTTTTTTCCGGAAATTTTCATATTTCATTTAAATTTCACTCAAATCTCCAAGTTGCCATTTCATAACCGAATACTTTATTTCAACCCAATCAGACTTTCTGATTTTCCTGAGGAACAGAACAAATCAATAGAAAAATTTAAGAAATTCATTTTGGAAATTTATGTATATCAGAACTATATCTCCGATTTCGTTGAAATTCCACTCTAATCGACACCGAATACTCTATTTCAGTCCAATCAGTATGTATTCTTTGGATTATCCCAAACATAAGATCTACAGTTTAGAATATTCTTTTGCATCAACCCTTCACGATATCTACTGTTGAATAGTCGAAGCATTTTCTAGATCGTACAGTGACTTTATGCAAGACGGTGGCGTCAATCGACGTATTACAGTCGTTCACACTCTATGCTTCATGAGGTGATTCCCTGGAAGTTAGATCAGTACTTTACCATAGCGCATGAGCAGAGTATTGGACTCGCCTATGATGCTGATGCTAGATGATGCTACCATCCTTACTTAAACAATGATTCTACAGACTGGTGCAGACCTTGAGGTCCCTACTCAACTGTAGTGGTTCAAATTTCAGCTGGATCGGATATTCGTCTTGGGAGATATTGATTGTTTCCGTGCTGATTTCCTGAGAATCATTTATATTTCCGAAGTAACTCAGAAAATATTGATCCGATCATGACGAAACTTGAGACTAAATGCTCAAGTTCGTGAATATTTTCCCGATGATTTCATTGGAACAATCAAAATTCAAATATTTAGTTTATAAATATCTTATATCTTCTAATCATATGAGTCTGAGCAACAATTGGATATCGTTTCATCACAATGTCTGTAATTATCGAATTTTCAACCGAAATTGATCTCGAATCCGTGATCAAATTCAATTCTGTTCGGCCGTCCGAGTGTGCTCTATTTTTCTAAAGAAAATACCTTGAGTCTTGGAACTTTTAGTCTTGAATATTCATCAGAATTCAATGAAAATTGGCATAGAACATGAAGTCAATATATGCTTATAGTGCTTGCAATTGTCGAATATTTATCTGCTGAGAAAATGGAAAAAATATGGTAAATTTCTTGGCCTTCTCAAATTTTGAGATGATTTCCTCAATTTTTCGAAAATAAGTGAGATTGTCAGGAACTAAACTTTTTTGATAGTAATGCCAACGCATAACTTCCGAGATTTCTGTTGAAAAAATTATATTTTCGTGAACTATTCATAACCAAATTCAAATTCCGGAATTCGATCGGATATTCCTCTTGGGAGATATTGGAAATAAATATGTTCGTGCTGATTTCATCGATATCACTCTTAATTATTTCTGAAATAATTCAAAAAATATCTATACAGGGTGAGTCTTAAAGAATTATATATTAATTTTAACCATAGATTCTTCTCATCAAATAAAACACTTTTTTCATTTGTCACATTTCTCGATGTGCTACACTCCTGCGCTCTGTTTGCATGTTCACCACAGATATCTCTTAAGGCGATTTTTTCTGGAGAATAGCCAGTCCAAGGTTTGATTCAAAGAAACAAGATTGAGAAAACTCATTCACTCACTTAATTCTTATGAGTTGGTGCTTTCAGCGATATTATCGCAAGGAAAACATTTCACTACATTGGACTTGAAACACTGATCTTCAACTTGATGTTCATGCCATATCCAGTTTCAGTCCACTATATGATTATAGATAATTCCATCCTCGCCCATTCTCATATTGAAAACTCCATAATTATACTTTTTTCCCGAAATCTAGAAAAGCACTGTCGTGAAGGCAGCAGCTTTTGCGCACATGTTCAAATTCGTTGCTGAAGCGGTCATCTACATTGAACATGCGCGCAAAAGCTGCTGCCTTCACGAATGTGCTCTTCTAGATTTTTTATTGATTGTATTAATAACCTTCATCATGTAGAATCGTCTCAATGAAATATTTATTTTTTGTATTATTAATTTGAATGACAGCCGCAGTCCCCAAATCTACAATGTTATCTATTTATAGATAACTGGGTTAGTTATTCCTTGTGACATGTACAGGGTGGGCAAAATTCGTTGTCTACTGAAGGGATCTCGAGAATTATAGCAGCTAGAAGAAAACTGATAACACATTCTCCAGCTCTTTTTTCCTGACTAACCCGAATCTGAAAACAGATCCAGCTTATCGCGCATGGAACTTGAGTTATGAGCGAAAAAGGAGAATTTGTCATTTTCAATAATGCTGAATAACTCGCTTGTTTGAACTCGTATTCGAAATCTGTTGATACATTCTACAGGCACTTTTTCAGGAGTAATTCGAATATAATATGACTGAATTTTTTAATCCAACCATTTTCGAGAAATGAGAAGGATTTTGGATTTTTCAAATGTGAACTATAGTCGAAAGTTCTCTTATCTTGCTTCAAAATTTTTGCTGATTTCAAAAATAATAATAATAATAATTTTGCGGCCTCTTCAGTTTCAGGTGGAGCACATTGATCATCACTACTAATTTCTGCATCCATGTTTAATGGAATTTTAGATACTATTTTCACGGTTTTGTTCATAATAAGAATGATGCATATGCAAAACCGACACTCCTGAAGTGTGTCTGACGTTTTCGCAATATTAATGTCCAACTGAACAGTTTAAGACCTTTTTATGATATAGGTAATTTTTTCAGAGGAAGAACGTCTGAGTTTCAAACAAAACCACTCTTTCAAAAACAACGCCAGCCGGTTTCGACTTTATTCTAAAGTCTTCATCGGGGCTCTGAAATGGCAATGGTGAATAAAAGTTAACGATACAAAAAACAATCAATATGACACAATGACTTTGTAAAACGTACATCTATATGTCTCAAATACTCTATATTCAGCCATATAATAATATTCAAACTAACAGTTTGTTAAAAAATGGTTTTATCGTCATTCGTGATGTAGAATGTGCGAAATGAAAAACAAAAAATCTAGAAAAGTATTGCCGTGAAGGCAGGAGCTTTTACGCGCATGTTCAATGTAGATGACCGCTTCGGCAATGAATTTGAACATGCACGCAAAAGCTGCTGCCTTCTCGGAAGTACTTTTCTAGATTTTTTTCGATAAATTACTGGATTTTAATTCGGTCTAATCTGTCTTTCTGGAAATATTGGAAAAATAAAATTATGAATGAGTATATCTACGGAATCATTGGGCGGATTTCACCCATTCACGAATTCGACCTTCGTAATTAAGGTCCCAACCCTGTCTACAAATATTGACTTTATAAGTTGTTTCTTTCGGAAGTTATTGTGTTTACGGTATTCGTGAATGGGTAGAATCCACCCAATATTTCCAAAAATACAAATTAGATCGAATTGAAATCCAATACTTCATCAAAAAATCATAGTTTGGAGTTTCAAACAGGATTTCAAGAGGACAATATGATCAGGTGATCATCACAGATCAATGAATATTTGAAAAAAAAATTTGAATTTTTTTCAATTGTTCCAATGACACGATCACCACGAAATTCTGCACAAAGTTGTCAATCAGCCTTTTCAAACTAGCTCCTATGTTTCTTCATGATTGAATCAGTAATTTTTGAGTCATTTCGAAAAAAATAACGATATCGAGATAAATCCACGAAATTTGACATATTTTTTCCAAATTTCTCCAAAATCATTTTTGGATCAAACTGAAATTTCGTACACTACTGCCACATATCAAGCTCAAGGCCTGAGCAACCTTTTTTTTTGAAAATGATGAACAGTTGACGAAATTAAAATTTTTCGAAAAAAATTTTGAAAAAAAATCTTTTCAAAAGTCTCTCAAGGTACGATCTCAACAAAATACTGCAGAAAATTGCGCGTTGTTTCACTCAAATCAACTGCCAAGTTTCAATCCAACCGTTTGACTAGTTCCCGAGTTATCACGGTAATAACCTCAAAATTTCAAAGGGCTCTAATTTTTTTTGTTTTCATGTAGGTAAGGGTAAATTTGGTTCATGGCTAAGTGGTGAAATTTTGTGTTTAATTATGTTATCTATTGTGATTGAAACCGTTCTTTGCAGCTATCGTTTTTATAGTATTGATTTCAATTTTACAGTTGTTTTTGAACAGGGGTGAGGAAAAGTCTCTATGGATTAATGGGTTGATGGAAAGTTCAAAATTAGTCACAAAAATGTAAACCCTACATATTGTAAAACATTTCACAATTGTTGGTAGTAAAGCATAGGTATACAAACTTTGTTTTATTTATGATCAAGTACCAAATAGTAACGACTGAAACAGTTCAATATAGTAGTTTGGTATAGAATAGTTTATAACTTTTTTGGCGTTATTTTACATAATATTATGTTTTGCTGATAACCATTAAGAAGGATTGCTAGTATAATCATCTAGTTATAATACTACTACCTACTAGTACTGAAGCTCTTGTAGACGAGTTTGGTTTGAATTATATCCCATTCAAAACGCTTATTGCTAAAATTTTGGAAAAAGGTTGAAATTAAGATTTTTTTTCAACGAAGACAGATGTAATTCTAAGTGAAGTTCCTCCGAAATGTTTCAGGGCTCAATCATTTCCAGTACAGTTACCAAGTGATTTCGAATGCAAAGGATGTACAATAAGACTTATCAGGCAAGCTTTGGAATGGGGATCAAATTACCGATTCTGGTCATGTGCCGACGTGGACATAAAGCCACGTAAGTATCATTACAAACACCAAGAGGAATGTAAAAGTGCTAATTTTTGCAATTTTGACCTTTATGCATTCAAAGTAGTGGATTTGAAATTAATGATACAATCTTTTGAGGTAGTTTCATTCTTCGTCATAGATTTTCCAAGGCTGAATTTCGCAAGTGTTTCTTGTTAGCGTTATATAATAGAATTTCTGATCGAATAAATTCATTCTGGGTAGTATATGACAAAAATATTATTTAATCTAATGAAGTTTATGCACATGCAACAGAATTGATTTGAAGTCAAGGTTTACAGCAACCTGAAACACAATTTTCATATTGTCTTAACGCGGTTGGTTTGAAAAGTTTTAGTAAGTAGCTAATCCATCCATGCTCCAGGTAGGCAGATCATGAGCCAAAAACAATTCGGAGAAATTCTATTCCAAGCTTGTTGGATGATTTATTTTCCGAATTATCAAACTCGTAAGTCGAGGAAGGTACTAAATCGTTCGCAAGTGACATCGAATCGTATTCGTTCCATTCCGATGAGAATATCAAATCAATGACTAGAAGAAAACCTAGAAAAGCACTTACGTGAGGTCAGGAGCTTTCACGTGCTTGTTCCGTTGCCAAAGCGGTCATCTATACAAGTATTGATCCTGCCAAACGCAGATTTGTTCCATATGGTATGATTTTCGATCAAGTACTAGATTGCAATTTGATCCAAAATTTTGAATGGGTATATACTATACTATACTATCTAAAGAATAATTGGCGAATTCAACCCATTTAAGCATTCGACCTTCTTAATTAAACCGAAAACTTATTCTACAAATATATTCCCTATGTCGATTCTCCTTAAAGTTAATGTGTTTACGGCCGGCCTAACCACTGCGATAGTGAACAAAATAACTTCCTGAAAAATCTACTCAGTAGCTTGATAATTGTAGAGTAAGTTTGGAGTTTAATTACGAATGCTTCTACCAATCAAATCTCATTTCGATAAGAAAACTATTTTTCGAATTATTGAATAATCAAAATTTCGAAAGGCTGTAGCACAAAAACCATTTGGCAGATTTGGCCTATTAACGAACTCAACCGAGTTATTCAGGATCTTAACCCAACCTGAGAATTTGAAGACTCTAGGTTCTATCTTTCGAAAGTTACAGCGTACACGGCTGGCCGGCCGGACGGACAGAAACAATTTCGGCCACGGATTCTTGATCTGTGAGTCCAACCAAGTCGTTTGAGACCTATTTTGGCTCTAAATTCGAAAATTACAGATATCGTGACGAAATAATAACGCGCTGTTTCCCAGAACAAGCGCGTAAAGAGACTGCAAATTTAAAGCATTACGCCCGAAAATACAGACTCATTCAACCTAAAGGCTTCAACACACGGTAGGATGGTGCTGTCTGAACAAGGCTTCGATTTTACTACACAATAGCTGAAGAAGGTCTCTTGCATGAATTTTTTTCATCATTGAAATCAAATATTCTATCCGTAAGACTACCGAAATACTTTAACCGCCGATAAAAATTCCGATTTTCAGTGCGGAAACGATCTTTTGAATTCGGCTGCACATATTGGCTGTTCAAACGGACGAAACTTTGCGCCTTCGGTGACGTGCCGGGATATTCTCTCTCTCTCTCTCTCTCTCTCTCTCCCTCTCTCTCTCTCCCTCTCTCTCTCTCTCTCTCTCTCCCTCTCTCTCTCTCTCTCTCTCTCTCTCTCTCTCTCTGTTCTGGTGTACTTTTCTCTCTAGCAAGCCAATAGACAGCGTCGGCTGTACCGATCGGTGAATCTAGCAGTAACGAGTCACGTAGAAGGCGATCGACGCGTTTCTCCCGCTTCGACCTTGTGTCCCGATTTGACCATTTTCAATACAGAATTATTTGAAATTCGCGAACTATCGAAGTGTGTGATAGCATACATTATGGTTTCATATCGATATAGAATGAGAAAAACATAAAAATTTGATAATTCCTGTTACATGCAAGTGACCTATTCATATTATTTCGAGGCGAAATGCTAACCAGACGAAATAATCATGCCCTGATGAGTATATAAATTCCGGTACATACTGTTGTGGATTTAAGAGGGTTTTCTTCTTAAGGATGACGGAGTACCTCAATAAATTCAACTTACTGATTCCACCACATCATGGATTCAGAAGATTATTCTTCAATCTTTGTGGCGTTTTCGATACGATATCTTTTGAATTCATATACTTGATTGTCTCAGTCTTTACTTGTCGGAAATTCATCTTGATGATTAAAAAGTAAAATAACGTATTTCCGCTTTATATATTTATTTTCACAACAATTGTTTCGTCATGATAACATGACTTCATCAGGTGAGTATGGTAACTGACTACATTTTTGGGACACAGTTCTTTAAATAGTTGAAAAAAATGAAAAAATATGGTGCGAAATACAAGAAATTATGGAAATTCCTGGGTTTCAAGAAAGGTTGAGTAAGGGAGATTTATTCAGGTCCGTTTGGTCGTTGAGGAGAATCTGTTTTTTATTGTACCTATTTATCTCCATTGCTTCCAGGAAGTTCAATTTTAGGGTCTTATTTTCCACGTGCAAAATTTCGAAATTGTTGTCGAAGTCATGTCCGGTCTCCAACAAATGTTTTGCATATGTTGAATTATGAGCTTCGTTTACGTATGCTTTCTGGTGTTCTCCTATCCTAGTTTCAAATGATCTACCCGTTTGACCAACGTATACATATGGGCAAGTACCGCAGTTCAACTTATAGACTCCAGACTTTTTATCTTTTGCGACTCTATCTTTATTGTTTTTTATTAAATTTCCTAATGAGTTTCTAGTCCTGAATGAAATATGGCAATTATTATTTTTCTTTAGATATCTTGCTACTTTTTCAGATTTATGTCCGATGTATGAAAGAGAAATATATTTATTATTTTGTGAAATTGTCGGATATACAAGTGAAATGGATTTTTTCAGTTGCATTCGATTAAGTAGTTTGTTAATGACGGATGGATTGAAACCATTGTTAAATGCAATCTGCTTTATTGTATTTAGTTCTATATCAAAGTTCTCATGTGTCATGGGTATGTTGATCAATCTAAAAATCATGCTATTATAAGCTGCCAGTTTTTGAGCATATAGGTGGTTAGAGGAGGAATGAATTGTGAGATCTGTGTATGTTAACATGGAGAACACATGTTGGCTATGTATGTGAAAAACTAAATTGCTGATTTTTATATCAATCGAATCAGGATCCATCCGCTCTGAAATTAAAGTTTACTATAGCATGAATGGGGGTTTTTCTTTCAAATGAAAATGCAGTAATTTTCATGTAAATCCTTAAGAACATCACGTTTCAAACATATAATTTCAATATTATATTCTTTAAAAAATGTTTGATCACCTAAAACTGAAAAATAAAAATGGGGATTTGTCTTGAGTGCACGATATGGCAATGTCGAATTCAGCTTTCTCGGAAAGAAAAGGACGTCAAATTTGTTACTTCGCTTAAGAAAACAGAGATAGCTATACTTCGATCGCTTTAGAGTAGAAGACAACGACCAAGGAATAGAAAAAGAAGAGCACAGACTGTTATACTGTCATACTACTGACAAATCGCAAACGGAAATTGCTTGGTTATATTGACAAAGAACACGTGTGTACCACAGAATAGGAATAAATATTTCATTATTCTATAGCAGAAAAAGCTATTTTACTGAACACCGTTGTCACTTCGTGCATGCCTGGCAAAAATCCCAAGCCCCAATTTTGAAATCTGATTTCGAATACTTTCTGAAGGTAATTTGGGAAAATGATGAATCAAACCCATAATAATTATGTTCGAATTTGTATTTGCAGTAATAACCCAAATTCAGGAAAAACCCCCATTATGGTAACCTGTTATACAACATCTTTCTCTGGGACACTGCCCTGATACTTCTGGAGTATTTGTAGCGCAGAAGAGAGTTATTCAAGCCATTTTTAATTTCCTCAAATATCATATAGATCAGTTTTTATCGGAAATTTTTTGATCAAGAAGGAATCCAACGAAATAAGGTAATTTGAAGTCATCTGATTCAACACAACCAATCAGAGCAACATTATACTGAAAACAGATTGGCTGTTTTCAATTCGTCACGTTGCCGTGGATACATGATTTATTTCGATTTTGACGTTTCAAATATTTAAGGGCGAGTTTTTGCGCGCATCGTTTTGTCATTTTGTCCAAATGTCTGTAATTTTTGATGAGTGCGCCGAAATGGTCTCAAACGACTATGTTGGACTCACTGATGACGAATCCAGTGTAAAAATCGATTCTGCCGGCCGTGGACACGATTACTGTCGAACGTAGCCAGCTAGCGACTCGAAACTTGCAGGGTAGTTCGCGCATCAGAATGCCGCGGTTGAGAGCCAAATCGGCGAAATAGTTTCGGCCATTTGAAATTTTGAGGTTATTTCCCTCATATTTCCGAAACAAGAGGCCATGAGCAGTTTTGACAGTTGAGAGAGATTGGAGGACCAACAATAACCTAAATGCATTGTTTACTATGGGAAAAAGCGATTTGGCTTATGATTTTGTATGAATTTGGACATTTTGGACTGAAATAATCAATATTTCATTATCTAGGAACTATATTCAAAGTACTTGATATCTTGTTACAGTAACAGCGTTACTAAACTTATGGAATTTTTCGAATAAATACAATTCTTGCTGGTTGATGCTGTGGTAGCATGTTGCTTGGTTTAGTAAGACAGGAAATACCATTGAAAACCTTGAAGTTTTTCGAAGTGAACTCAGGTTTTCAAGCTCGAATAATCAACATCAAATCGATGAAAATTACCAATAAGTTGTTGAAATGTTTTCATCTGAATGGTAGGTACTTACCGGATGTGGAGAGGAACTCAATTTGTCCATTATAAAAGAGAGAAATAAGAAAATTCTATCGGTTCTGAAAAGGAAAATCATATTTTCTGAATTGATTCAATAAAGAACTGCGCTCTTAAACGAGAATTCACAGAATAAATGTTACTTTGCAACTTGTCAGTTACCTTGGCAAAGAACATAGGATGGAGATTAGTCTCCACAATCAATAAAACTTGAATTAGATAGGATTGATTCATACCATTGATATTCAGGCATGCAATGACATCGAATTTTGATCTGATTCTCATGTTTATTTGAGTAATATCATGTACGTTATTTTGGTAGGGCATACCGAACCATTCGGGATATGGAATATTTGAAAATCTCAAGTTCTTAATAAGCATTTCGTTATTACTTGAACAAGACAGAATTCATAAAAGATATTCCCATTCAAGTTTTCAATGCAGTCAAATTTTTAGCTGATTCTCACTTAGGGTGCAGTATTAAAAATGACAATGTTTTGTTTTGGAATGCCGATTGATACCAGGTAAGGAATTTTCTGAAAATCGTCAGTTTTTGATGAACATTCCGGTTTGTTTTCACAAAGAAAAGATATAAATCATCACTGATCGGCAGTTTAGCCTAATTTGATTACCCTTGAGCCGTATTATAGAAACAAAACCATCCACTGTGTCAATACACTGTTCCTATCTACTACACTAGGAATGAAAAATTCATTAGCACGATGATATCACAAAATATTTTCGCAATATTTTACCTCCATATGAAAGTATCAAAGTGCCTATATAATATACTACAACACACAAAAAGACTGTTGACTGAGCTAACCAATGGTCTCTTTATTTGCCTGTTTATGAAATCAGGGACTAATTTCATATTAAGTACACCAAATTTATACTATCCTTTTCAAAAGGAAGTAAATATATCAATCCAAAATTTCCAAATGAATACGAAGTCACGAGAGAAATCGCTTTTTGCCATAGTAGACAATGCATTTTAGGTTATCGTTGGTCCTCCAGTCTCTCCCAACTTCAAAGCTGCTCTTGACCTACTTGAGCAATTGAATTGAAACTTGGCAGTTAGTTGAAGCATGACGACGCGCTACTTTAAGCAGAATTCCGTAGGTCACTCAATAAAAAACGCTGCAAATTTTACACAAGGGTTTATTATTTTCTCAGTTTAATAACCCAATACCATTGATATCTCAAATAAATCGTATATATTAATTATAACTCATTGGGTTTCCACCAAACGAAAATCAATTCAATGAAGAAATTCATGTGAAATATTTAAATTCAATAGTAACTACAAAATTATCCACGTCGAAACCAAAAGTACCTACATAACTCCTAGAGTCGTTAGGAATCAATAGGTACAACACCCGCAAAATCTTATTGAATGAACAAACAGATGTGAATAGCTCTCCTCTACTGAATATTTTTCTGTAACCTAAAAACTCTGTGGCAAACCCCAATTTATACCTACTCTCACTTTTACGCTTTTGTATAATTATTTAGGCACGTTCCGGACCATATTTAAACCTTGTTGTACTACATACCATCAGTCAGTAAAATGTAGACACCTGAAGAAGCTATATTAAAGCGAAAGATTTTTAGCAACTTTCTTCGTGTTTTTTTGTGATTCCGGGGTATTTCTATGAGATGGAGTTTTTATGTCCGACTGATCATCAGAATTATCAGTCCTGTCACCGATATAATCAATTACCGTATCCATGTTGTCTGTCTCATCTAAATATATTCCCGAAATATGGTAGATAAACCTATTCACTAAGGTATCAACATATAACGAAAATTTTGCTGGAAATAATTGAAAGAATCACTTTATAATTAAGCCTAAAGGATGTTATTCATAAAAATCTTAAATATTTTTTATTCCAAATCACATTTCCTATGAAATATTGGAGTTGAAAAATAAGAAAATTATCTTGGTGTTGAGTTTTCTTAAAAAACTACTTTACAAAGGTCAAGTCACTATGTTGTTTCTTTCGTTAAAGTTAAGTTAAATATCCGAAAAATATTTTTTACTAATATTTTGCCAGTACGATCTTCACGATATTACCCATTAAATTGCGTGTCGGTATTACACACATAGAAATGAAATTCAAATCAGAAAGCGTTTGCGCCTTTTGACTAATAAGGGAAATAACCTCAAAATTTAAAATGTCCACAAAATTTTTCACCAATATCTCTGCAAATAAATATGGTTTCAAAATGTTGACTAAGACCTGTACCAAATTATATTGAACTTTAAAGAATAGCTTCCGAAAAAAATGTTTAGAAAAACTTCATTTTTTTTCCAATACAATTCTCACGAGATCATGCATTAAATTGAGCGTCGATATTTCACAACTAGTCATGATGTTTCAATTTGATCGCGTTAGTATTTCTTGAGAAACTTTCGGGAAAATTAACTTAAACCCTCAAATTAACAACACATACGTAAAACAAAATTCAGGATTTTCCGCTAATATTAAATGTGTGGATGTGACTCTTCTGAACAGGTCAATTATCGGCTCCTGCCTTAGTCTAAGGCTCGTACCCTTAGTATTAGATTCTCGACAATTGATGAGATTTCCGGTTTGATAATTGATTTGTTTGCATATATCCTCCAATTTGTTTTTCACTTACATGCTCATTACCTTTTATATTCACCCCTATTTCAAAGTCTCAGTACGAAACATATTGGATTTCGATTGAAACCAGTAGCGGATATCCACATGTTGACGATAATTGTACTGCGCAATCCAAAATTGATGGAAACCTCCGATCGACCGAATATTTTGGAAATATTCATTATTTTAAATAACGCTTCTTAATTCGCGTTCTGCATGTGAAAGGGTTATTCAGTTACACAAGAGTATTTATTGAGATTTCAATGTTTCAAATGAATTTTTTCATGGAATTAGTTTTTGGGTTGTGAAAAACCAATGATTTATGAATAATATATAAGTTTTATTTAAGATATAATTGAGCTCCATGAAGAAATTTGATGTTTAATCCCGTAATTCGCAGGGTGATATCTATAAATAATAATTGTTATCCGAGTTTTTGTAGTTATGTTTCAGATATTAGGAGAGAAACCCCAAAAATATTCAATTCGAACTACTAACGATTATGAAATTGTCGAGAACATCGATGGGGCATTTTCACATTGTGTTTATAAAATAATTAACGAATCCGTTCGAAATTTCTCAATATATGTTGAAAATTGGGTAAAAATGTTTTCATCTACTTTCAACTATATGATTCTGGATGAAAAGTTAACCGATTTTTTCACTGAACTCCAATCTTAGAACCGAATGCGATGATTCATTCTCGGGATTATTGTAAATTTGCAGCATTTTTCTTTGTAACTCAGGGACTACTGGTCGGATATCATCCGGGTGAAAATTTTTAGGCTGAGTTATGCAACAGTAATCAACGTTGAGAATTTCACAAAAATTCGGTGGTAAGTTTCCGAGAAATAATTTTTTTTTCCCTCCAACCCCCAATTTTAAACCCTTAGGGTATACCAATCCTGCTGAAAAGCTTAGAGGATCAATCCCGAGCGACACATGATTTTTTTACCAAGTTTCACGGATTTCGGTTCAGTACTTTCGGAGAAAAGCTCCGGACAACGGACGGCGGACGGCGGACGGTGGACGGCGGACGGCGGACGGACGGATTTTTTTTTATTCGTTCATTCAAATCTACATACTCCAAAACGTAAACTGTGAAATTTTCAGGGGGGGTTAAATTTTTTTTTTTTTTGGTCGATCACTAAGGTTTATTATTTGATTTTATCAAATAATAAACCAAAACGCTGCAAATTTTACACAAGGGTTTATTATTTTCTCAGTTTAATAACCCAATACCATTGATATCTCAAATAAATCGTATATATTAATTATAACTCATTGGGTTTCCACCAAACGAAAATCAATTCCATGAAGAAATTCATGTGAAATATTTAAATTCAATAGCAACTACAAAATTATCCACGTCGAAACCAAAAGTACCTACATAACTCCTAGAGTCGTTAGAAATCAATAGGTACAACACCCGCAAAATCTTATTGAATGAACAAACAGATGTGAATAGCTCTCCTCTACTGAATATTTTTCTGTAACCTAAAAACTCTGTGGCAAACCCCAATTTATACCTACTCTCACTTTTACGCTTTTGTATAATTATTTAGGCACGTTCCGGACCATATTTAAACCTTGTTGTACTACATACCATCAGTCAGTAAAATGTAGACACCTGAAGAAGCTATATTAAAGCGAAAGATTTTTAGCAACTTTCTTCGTGTTTTTTTGTGATTACGGGGTGTTACTATGAGATGGAGTTTTTATGTCCGACTGATCATCAGAATTATCAGTCCTGTCACCGATATAATCAATTACCGTATCCATGTTGTCTGTCTCATCTGAATATATTCCCGAAATATGGTAGATAAACCTATTCACTAAGGTATCAACATATAACGAACATTTTTCTGGAAAGAATTGAAAGAATCACTTTATAATTAAGCCTAAAGGATGTTATTCATAAAAATCTTAAATATTTTTTATTCCAAATCACATTTCCTATGAAATATTGGAGTTGAAAAATAAGAAAATTATCTTGGTGTTGAGTTTTCTTAAAAAACTACTTTACAAAGGTCAAGTCACTATGTTGTTTCTTTCGTTAAAGTTAAGTTAAATATCCGAAAAATATTTTTTACTAATATTTTGCCAGTACGATCTTCACGATATTACCCATTAAATTGCGTGTCGGTATTACACAAATAGAAATGAAATTCAAATCAGAAAGCGTTTGCGCCTTTTGACATATAAGGGAAATAACCTCAAAATTTAAAATGTCCACAAAATTTTTCACCAATATCTCTGCAAATAAATATGGTTTCAAAATGTTGACTAAGACCTGTACCAAATTATATTGAACTTTAATGAATAGCTTCCGAAAAAACTGTTTAGAAAAACTTCAATTTTTTTCCAATACATTTCTCACGAGATCATGCATTAAATTGAGCGTCGATATTTCACAACTAGTTATGATGTTTCAATTTGATCGCGTTAGTATTTCTTGAGAAACTTTCGGGAAAATTAACTTAAACCCTCAAATTAAAAACAAATACGTAAAACAAAATTCAGGATTTTCCGCTAATATTAAATGTGTGGATGTGATTCCTACTAGGATTCAACTTTGTTCTGAAAAATATCAATGAAATGAAAAAAAAACTCACCCGTCCTGAGCAATTCATCTGAAAAAAATTTTTACACAGTGCATATATCCGATAAGAGTTCACTTGATTCACAAAATATCCAATACACAAACTGAAGACCTAAAGTTATTTTCAATAACTTTTCTGTAAAAATCAAATATATCGTGAACCTCTCAAGGTTGAATTCGACTGAATAATTCTAAAAGAGAAATTTCGTTCCGTATAGTTGTCAGATACACTCGACTAAGAGGGTGTGAAATCCCAACGACTGTTTAATGTAAAAACGTTCAATTCAAACAAGTAGTTTGCGGACCACCAGATGTTGAAACATCTCGGAATGTTCTTGTCTGGGGTCCCCGATACACACTCTTCTGAACAGGTCAATTATCGGCTCCTGCCTTAGTCTAAGGCTCGTACCCTTAGTATTAGATTCTCGACAATTGATGAGATTTCCGGTTTGATAATTGATTTGTTTGCATATATCCTCCAATTTGTTTATCACATACATGCTCATTACCTTTTATATTCACCCCTATTTCAAAGTCTCAGTACGAAAAATATTGGATTTCGATTGAAACCAGTAGCGGATATCCACATGTTGACGATAATTGTACTACGCAATCCAAAATTGATGGAAACCTCCGATCGACCGAATATTTTGGAAATATTCATTATTTTAAATAACGCTTCTTAATTCGCGTTCTGCATGTGAAAGGGTTATTCAGTTACACAAGAGTATTTATTGAGATTTCAATGTTTCAAATGAATTTTTTCATGGAATTAGTTTTTGGGTTGTGAAAAACCAATGATTTATGAATAATATATATAAGTTTTATTTAAGATATAATTGAGCTCCATGAAGAAATTTAATTTTTAATCCCGTAATTCGCAGGGTGATATCTATAAATAATAATTGTTATCCGAGTTTTTGTAGTTATGTTTCAGATATTAGGAGAGAAACCCCAAAAATATTCAATTCGAACTACTAACGATTATGAAATTGTCGAGAACATCGATGGGGCATTTGCACATTGTTTTTATAAAATAATTAACGAATCCGTTCGAAATTTCTCAATATATGTTGAAAATTTGGTAAAAATGTTTTCATCTACTTTCAACTATATGATTCTGGATGAAAAGTTAACCGATTTTTTCACTGAACTCCAATCTTAGAACCGAATGCGATGATTCATTCTCGGGATTATTGGAAATTTGCAGCATTTTTCTTTGTAACTCAGGGACTACTGGTCGGATATCATCCGGGTGAAAATTTTTAGGTTGAGTTATGCAACAGTAATCAACGTTGAGAATTTCAAAAAATTCGGTGGTAAGTTTCCGAGAAATATTTTTTTTTTCCCTCCAACGCCCAATTTTAAACCCTTAGGGTATACCAATCCTGCTAAAAAGCTTGGAGGATCAATCCTGAGCGACACATGATTTTTCTACCAAGTTTCACGGATTTCGGTTCAGTACTTTCAGAGAAAAGCTCCGGACAACGGACGGCGGACGGACGGATTTTTTTTTATTCGTTCATTCAAATCTACATACTCCAAAACGTAAACTGTGAAATTTTCGGGGGGGGTTAAATTTTTTTTTTTTTTGGTCGATCACTAAAGTTTATTATTTGATTTCATCAAATAATAAAACAAAAGAATATTTTTTTTTCGAACAAAATTTTATTTTGTTTCAGGTTCGAGAACAATTTCAGTTATATCTTGAACTTCATATTTCACAGGAGTGCACCAAATTTCAAGTCGGTGCGGCTATTAGTTTCGGAGATATTGAGAAAAATATGTTAATTTCGTGGTTTTCTTCTCGATATCGTTGCTTTTTCGGCATAACTCAAGAAATACTGATTTAATCGTGATGAAACTTTGCAGCTATTCCGAAGATGTTGAAAGATAATTCTGTGCAAAATTTCGTGATGGTCGTGTCATTTGAACAATTTAAAAAAAAAAATTTGAATTTTTTTTTTCAAATATTTAATATTCTGTGATATTCTCATCACATTGTCCTCATTAAATACTGTATAAACCTTCAAACTGTCATTTTCCTATGAAGTACCACATTGAAATTCGATATAATCTGTATTTTTCGAAATTTTGGGAAAATAAAATTTTGAATGGGTATATCTGCGGAATCATTGGGTGGAACTTACCCATTCACGAATTCGGCCTTGGTAATTAAGGTCCAAACCTTCTCTACAAATATCGAGTTTCTAAGTTGTTTCTTTTGGAAGTTATTGTGTTTACGCAGTTTCAGTTCGATAAGGATTTGAGTTTTGGAGATATTGGGAAAAATATGTTGAACTTTGTGGTATTTCCCACGTTGTCGTTGTCATTTCAGGAAGAACTGAAAAAAAACTGAGTTGATCATCAAAAACCCAGTACATACCTGGGACCTCATATTTCACAACAATTCATGAAATATCAGTTTGATCCGATTATAATTATTGTAGATGTTGAGGAAAAATATGGCAGATTTCGTGTTTTATTTTCTCAGCATCGTTCTTATTTCCGAGAAACTAACACAAATACTGATTTATTCATGATCAAACTCGGTCTTTGTGGAAAAACGCTGATGCACACTTTCACGCTGATCGTGTCATTCGAATTCGTTGCCAAAGCGGTCATATTTTCACGTATTACCCCGCCAAATGCACCTCAAATTTCTGATAGAAAGAATTTGGCGATCTTCTTTTCATATGGTTCCCATGAAATTCTGCATGAAAGCTCAGAATTTTATTTTTCAATCAAGAAATAGATATACAATACAATATAGAATACAGATTGGATGGAACTGAAGTGCATATAGATGCACTTCAGTTCCATCCAATCTTTATTTTTAGAAATAATAGAAAATTTTAATTTTGAATGGGTATATATGCTGAATCCTTGGGTGTATTTTACCCATTCACGAATTCGGCCTTCGTGAAACTACTCTGCAAATATTCAGTTTCTAAGTCGTTTGGTTTAGAAGTTATTGGTTATTACTTCTGGAAGAAACTACTTAGAAGCTCAATATCTGTAAATTAGGTGATGGAATCTACCGAACAACTTGAAATCGTTGACAAACCTTTTCCTACTTACAGCAGGAAAATGAGTATGTATTTTTTCAGGAAGGGAATACAGAGAAACATGCAGCAACCATGGCAGAAATATCTTAGGCAGGTGCAAATGCGATAGACTCTACTATGGTCCCCGTTGTCAGTATAAAGACGAATGTCTGGAAGATATAGATTGTGGAGGACATGGAAAATGTATTGATGTCCAAGCTACCACCGCTCCTCGACAACAGTGCTTCTGTCAACTTGGCTGGTTTGGTCCTGGGTGCAATAAAAGTGAGAATTACTTTGATATCAAATCCTCATTCTTATCAATGTTTTATATTCCATGCATGTGGGTTCAAAGCGATCACCCAGTTTAAATGTATCTAATGTTTGAAGTTACATAATATATGGCTAAGGTTTTCACGAGACTATCGAAATTCGAAATTTCTCCTCTCGATTTTGAGACGAGACTCAACTTTTTTTTCGAGATGAGATCGAGAAAACACTTCGAGATTTTTTCGAGATCAAGAAATCATTTCAAGATTTCTCTAAAAAACTATATGAGCTACAATAACTCACAGCTCTAAATACGTCAGAAAAGAAGAAATAAAAATTCTAGAAAAGGTCAGTAGCTTTTACGTGCTCGTCAAATTCTAACAATTAGATCGAAAACATAAATTTGGCACCTAATTGCACGTGTGTTCTTCTCTTGATCACGATTGCATTTTTACTTCTTGAGATATTGCGGAAATGATGTAGAAATTCCAAATAACAACGAAAATTAGCATATTTTTTTCCTTATATCTCAGAAAGTAAATATCGTAACGAATATATATTCGGACCATTGTTGTTGAATACTGACCTTACAGTTTGCGCCAAGTTTCGCTGGAATCTAATCAATATTTTCGGAGAAAAAAACTTTTTCATCAAAAACTTGAAATATTTGAGTTTTTCAATGACTGTATCCATACAAAGTGTTGCACTAGGATGCGTATTGGTATTTACTAAACTATTTACAAAACAGCAATCTGATTCATTACTTCATGAGATATCGAGGAATCAATCTGAAAATTTCAAATGGACCAAATTATTTTAACAATTTCACCCATCAACAAACTCAACCGAGATTCTTGGACTCCAAACCTAATCTGAGAATTTCAATTCGTTAGGTCCTTTCCTTCCAAAATTAGAGCACATACATACAGGCAGAATGGAATTTGACCAAGGATTCTTCTTGAGGGTGTTCAACCCAATCTTTTAAAACCATTTTTGGTTCAAAATTCGAAAACTACAGACATTGTGACGAAATGATAACGCGCTGTTCCCTAGAACAAGCCCGTAAAATGAGGTTGGTGCTGGTGCTGGTACTCTTTCTTCTCTCCACGAACGAAGAAACAATTCTAAAGTCTCACCTTTCGTACCTATAGGTAAAATTGAAATGTAAGGATGAAAGATCAAATTGAAACATCAAGGATTCGTTGAATTTTAATTTTTCCGAACAATATTCTTTTATATAGAGCCTCTGTATCCCAGTGCAATTTTTTTTATAGAAAAAATTCTACACCCTGTATTTTGGTGCAGCCCTGGCCTTGGCCTCGAGTCGAGATCGAAAAATAATCTTCGAGAAAAAATCGAGATGAGGGTTTGTATCATCTCGGTGATCGAGATGAGACGAGAAAAATGTAAAACCATAATCTTCAGGTTGAAACTTCATCAAAAACTCAATTTTGTATTATATGACTAATCAGTATAATTATTTTTTTGGATGCAAATATTTGTTTTAATCGAATCAGCCTTATTCTGTTCCGAATGTTGAACAACGGTAAATTTGACATTGAGGAACAACAATAATTTGCGCTACCATTAGATGGTAATAAAAAATCAATTCAATATCGGTTAAAATCATTGAAAATGATTCTAGAATGAAGGAATTACGTGTATAGTCGCCGAAAAAATTTGAACGCCTATTTTGCACGTGAGCTGATTGTCTTACAAAAATCGTAACCTTTCTGCACTATATAGCTACTAGGTTTTAAAAACGCTGCACATTTTACACAAAGGTTTATTATTCTCGAGTCGAGTCGAAAAAAATAGTAGGAAGAAACTCATTGAAAAATAATTTATAGGAAAGAAGGTAACTGCTTAAGGGTAACACGGTTTATCTCAATTTCCAGCAAAACTTCAAGCCCTATGGAAAAAAAATTACATGCAAAGTTAAAAGTAATAAAAAAGTCTAGGTACAACTTTTGTATTCATATATTTTTCAAATATCCCCAAATTTATATGAATATTTCAAATAACCAAGTATTTGGTTCTTGATTTTATTCAAAAAAAAATTCAATCTCTTAAAAACATTGTAATTTTTTCGATATAGAATGTTCAATTTACCTCATTTCGACTTAATATCGAAAAAGCACCCTAAAGTCTCACGTCAAAATATCTACTTTTTCAAAAAATTGGTGTGCTTTTTGTTTGTGGAACTCTCTTCTTTCTGATGTAAAAAAATTTACATTAATAGGATAAATAAGGGGTAGTAATGGCAAGACCCTCCTAGCCCCTGCTCACTTCTCTATGAGAAACCTTTTGATGGGCTAAAATTTTCCCCAGGTCAATCAGGTAAATGAATTATTTTACAATAGCAATAACTAGGCATCTACGCATTTAATTGAATGAAAATTGTACCATTTTCTCAAAATATTGTAAAATTTTCGGATTCAAGTTTTCTTCGTTTTTTTTCAATTTTCTGAGAAAATCTACCAGAGTGATGTATATTTTTTTCACACTATCAGATGAAAAAAATTTCAACGAACAAAGAGCCCACCAACTTTCTCAAAAAAATAAATATTTTGACGTGAGATGTTTCGATTGAAAATTAGGGTGCTCTTTCGATATTAAGTCGAATGAGGTGAAAAAATATATTACTGTGTATTTCAACCAAAGAAAGGTTAGCTTCAACCGAATTCCGTAAAAAAAATTGTTCTTGAAAGATAAAAATAAGAAACCTTAAACTTGGTTATTTGAATTTCTACATTAATTTCGACGTTATGTGAGGAAATTGTGAATAAAAAGTTGTAGATTTTCATATTGCCTACTACTGCGCTGTTCAACTTTTTTCCATAGGAGTTGTAGTTTTATCGGAAATCAACCATGTTTTATCCTTGAAAACCCTCTTTTCCTTTCAGGCCTCAGATCGCCCCTAAATTATTTTTCCTTGCATTCCCGTTATATTATTTTCCTTTTCCAATGCGTTTCATCCTACTATTGTTTTTCTCTACTTTTTACCATTTTCAAAGACTTCATCCCTCGTCCAAAAAGCATTTAGCGCCGATCAAAGCCTTTTTGGAAACACCCAACTGAAACATATTACCCACCCACCGTATTCACTTGATACCAAATTTGGGTAGTTATCCTCAACATATGGAATATTCTTCCCCAAATTTTTTTGAACGCCCAACAATTTTAAAATAACAAGAATTTCCGTACGTAAATGGATCTTCTATTTATAAAATTCGTTCTACATGTTTCGCCCTGTTAAGGCATCTTCAGGAGCTTCATCCATACTTACAGACTAAAAAATGCAACATGAACTCTCTCGTTATATATGCATTTTTTAGTCTGTAAGTTTGAACGAAGCTCCTGAAGATGCCTTAACAGGACGAAACATGTGGAGCGAATTTTATATATAAAAGTTTCATTTACGTACGAAAATTCTTGTTATTTTATATATTGAAAATGGATTATGGTCGATTGGTGGATAGTTTGCAATAATTTTAATATTATTCCGATAGATAGATAATTAACATTAATCATTCGGACATTTTCTTTTAAAAAGATTTCTTAAGCTAGAGTATATGGTATATCGTGCAAGTTAATATATTTTCTCATATGATTCATTTCAAAATAATAAATTAAGCTCTGACTAATGAACGTCAACAAATGGCCGTTCAAATCATTGGACCTTAGAACTTCAAATCTGAATGAATCAGTAGGATACCAATTCCCAAATTTAATGTTTTTATGCTCCCTTATTTTCGAAATCAACATATACTTCACATTTTAATTAATATTAAAGAATAAGTATCTGGGATTGTTTTTGTAATAATGTATGAATGTTTTGTTGGCAAAATTTTTAATTTCAATTATCACATGTCAGCTGATTCAATTCTTTGTCTTTGTCTTCAGAGACATAACGAATAACGAAAAATATTATGTGAAGGTTCAAACGAATTTTTCGATTTTACTCATAATGCATGATAGAAAAGGTAAAATTCCTCTACTCTTTTACATTTTCAGAATCTCCAATCAGAAACTCTGAAATCGATTTTGACCTCTACACGATGAAGAAGTTCAGTGAAAATTTCAAATTCTACTGGAGAATTCTGAAAGAACACAAGGAGATAGAAGCAGTGATGGTTGTGAACGGAACTGGTTACGCAGGTGTAGGCTGGAGGCCACAGTCCCTCACCAAAAGTTGTAAAAACTTTCCACTTATAGAAGGTGTACCCAATCCTGCATCTGAAGATGGAGAGGCAGAACCTGAGCCTACAAGTGAACCCAGTTCACAGGAGGAACCTAGTACAGAGCCTCGTACTGAACCCGAACCTAGAAGCGAACCCGAACCTAGTAGTGAACCCGAACCTAGTAGTGAACCTGAACCTAGTGGTGAACCAGAACCTACATCGGAACCAACAGGGGACCCAAAAAGTGAACCCGAACCCAATAGTGAACCAGAACCAACATCTGAACCAACTACAACTACAGAAAAGTCAAAATATAGGAAGAGTTTGTATTCCCGAAGATCTGCATCACCCACTCCCTCAATTGAATCGCAACCAGATGTGGTAAAAACAAGCGTATCTTTCAAGGTTAGCAGAAAAACAGGTGTGTTGACATATTTCAATATAATCCATGTAATCATCAATTTAAAATGATTCGGATGTAAATTCCAAGAGTTCCATACGAAGCGGAAAAGAATAACCGTAATCAAAAGAACTTTTCAAATCCGATGAATAAAGATAATATCGAAATTCACTAGACTTGAAGCGTCATATTTCATTATTCTTTACTTGCGTTATTGAATTAAATTTCGCATGAACTTAGAAGTCTCAGTAGGTATTTATCTTACTTCGTTACACTTAAAGTAATTAACAATTCAATTCTTCACAGGGCGTTCTAGGCGATCTCCAGAAGGTGAGTATTTGAAAAATTCACTTTTATGAATGATTTAGAGTTAACCCTCATCAAATCTGAAAAGACGCGAGTTTGATGAGAAAATTTAGTTGCGTAGTTAAAAAATTCAAATTTATCGACGAAAATAACAATATTTCTATATTTGAAATTCACTCCTGATTAGTTGCACCCCTAAAATTTCACAAATGTTTTCAACTTTCTCTCTAAATAGAATAGCTAATTTGCATTCACGAAAATACTAACCTGCAATATACTAATGGTGGTTGGATACCGTTCTTGTAGAACCAACCGTACAACAAGAGCCCCTGCAAGACGGAGAATCTTCACCTGAACCTACGTCAGAGCCGAACTCGGTACCAGAACCAAACACGATACCAGATTCACACGCCGAACCTGAGTCCAAACCAGAACCGTCCTCAGAACCAACCTCAGAACCTAAATCCGAACCAGAACCAATACTTGAACCTCAGTCCGAGCCTGAACCTACCGCTGAACCTCAATCGGAACCCGAACCCACCGCCGAACCAAAAAGCGAACCTGAACCTACAGCAGAGCCTAAAACAGAACCTGAACCTAATGCTGAACCAAAATCGGAACCTGAGCCTTCCCTTCAATTCCATGCCAGTTCCAATACAGAACCTGTTTCTAAATCCTTGCAACCCAAATATACTTCTGAACCTAGAGCTAATGCGAAATTAGTGGTAGCATCCAAAGACGAAAAGGGTAGGTGAAATTTTCAATGTTAAGTATCATTTATATTTATTTTTGCGCCCATGTTCTAGGGGAACAGCGTGCTATCGTTTTGTCCAAATGTCTGTAATTCTCGAATGTTTTCCCGAAATTGGTCTCAAACGACTAGATTGGACTCAATGATGACGAATCCCGTGTCAACATCGATTCTGTCCGTGGACACGATAACTATCGAACGGAGCCAGCTAGCGACTCAAAACTTGAAAGGTAGTTCGCGCATCGGAATGCCGCGGTTGAGTTTCGCAGTTATAGCCGTTTGAAATTTTGAGGTTTTTTCCCTTATATTTCAGAAACTACTGGAGCAATTGGATTGCAACTTGGCAGTTAGTTGGACCACATAGAAGTGCAACTTTTAGCAAAATTTCGTTGAAATTTCATGGTCACTGAATTAAAAATAAATTTTTTTCTGACTTGTTCATATTCGAAAACAATTTCAGTTATACCTTGAGCTTCGTATTTCACAGCACCAAATTTCAATTCGATACACCTATCAGTTTTGGAGATATTGAGAAAAAATATGTAGAATTTCGTGGTTTTCTTCTCGATATCGTTGTTTTTTTTTTGGTAAAACCCAAGAACTACTTATTCAATCGTGATGGAACGTCGCAGCTAGTTCTTAGATGTTGAAGGACCACATTGGGCAAAATTTCGTGACGATCGTGTCATTAGAACAATTTGAAAAAAAATTTCGATTTTTTTTTTCAAATATTTAATATTCTGTGATCCTCTCATCATAAGGGCCGTTCGTTTTTCACATCCGACTGCTCAGATTGCTCCTGAGTCGTTCGTTCATTACATCCAGATGTCAACCGATCGTCCAACAAAATCAGAGCGAGTCGATGACGATCTTTTTCGTCGGAATCATGATGTAAAAAACATCATGGTCGGAATCATAGACAAGATCGGAGTTTTTTGATGGATCAAATTCGACATCTTGTTGATATCAATTACCCAGAAAAAATTTCCGTTCAATTTTCATTTTGTGTTAGTTTTTTTCGTTAGCACAGTTCGGACAAAAGTACTTTTGAGTGGAAATATATATAATCAGCTTAATTGGCGTTTGTCAATTCTTAGTTAATTTTGAGATCCAAAATACATCTGAAATGCAAACCGGCGAGAATAATTATGTTCAGAATTCCATTACACCTTGGCAAAGAGCTCAACATCTCAAATATTCTGGCCTAATAACCTCAAAATTTGAAATTGATATAACTCCAAAACTATCTGGCCGATTTGGCCCATTAACGGACCTAACCGCGGCATTCGGATGCGCGAACTACTCTCCAACTTTCAAGTCGCTAGCTGGCTCCGTTCTACAGTTATCGTGTCGTCGGCCGGCCGGACAGAATCGATTTTGACACCGGATTCGTCCTCAGTGAGTCCAACCTAGTTGTTGAGATCACTTTCGGCTCAATCATAGAAAATTACAGACATTTGGACAAAACGATAGCACGCTGTTCCCCTAGAACATTCGCGCAAAAAGCTTTACCTACTCTTATCAAGCCTCGGTAAGTATATTCCGTATGAACAGAAGTACTTGTGTTTCTCTTTATTCGTAGTGAATATTTGATTTCACTTCAATTCTTTTCTCTGAAAACTATTCTCGTCTAAAAAAACCCACAACGTCGTTCAGAATCGAATCATTCATTGAGTAGGAAAGAACTGTGAGGCAACTTATGCAGCAGATTGAGGTCAGTTATCTTGTGAATGTGCATATAATCAAACTTAAAAAATCGGGACTATAAAGGAAAAGGTTCATACTGGAAGAATAATGAAAAACCATTGTATGAATGTATTTATAAATTATACAATGGTAAAACTACCAATTTTCTGACATTCATTATTTATTTTTCATTCTACAGAAAACCTTAAGGAACCGTTAAACTCATACACACCTAGACATGATTTCAACCCTATGGATTGCACAGACATGGTCATAGGTATGGCTAGAGGAACAGCAAGTAGAATTTTCGACTACTACACACGCGACAGGTCAACACCAAGGACTGATACTTTCTGGGGAGGTCAAAACGATCTCACTGGAGCTCTCGGATTCGAAAAAGATGGAGTGACAACTATCCTGTTCAGAAAGAAGTTGGAGGCTAAAGAACCAACCGATCATTCGATAGAAAACGAATTGATGCATGTTATATGGGCGCGGGGACAAGAAAAGGGTAAATATGTGCACGTTCCGAAATCTGGGGTGGAGACAATCGGAGTATCTGTCAAAGATTTTTACAAACCAGATGAGTTGAAATATCATGGACATGGAAATCAAAGAGGGGTAACTACACTGAATTTTTTAGGTGAGTTTTAATAAATAATGTTGGATGAATAAAAATACATATAAAAAATTATTTCTATGGTAAGCTCAAGTACATTCAATGGAACTGATTGAAAGCTGAAATCATTGAAGATTATCGAAATAATATTTCAAAAACCATCGGATATGAGATATTTGGAACAGAAGAATTATAATTTGAATTTTTATAGTTTATAATTTCAGGCAATATAATTTCTTATAAAGTATGATCAGTATGAATTACAACAAATAGAACATTGTGATATAGTTACTGTAAGTGTGTATAGATAGGAGCCACAATGAAAATCCTTGAATTCAAATTCCATATGAACACCAACAAAACCTTTTCGCGTCAAATTTGTCAATGTTTCAAAGGAAAACCTCTTGCGAAATATTCGATAATGATAATAGTAATACCAATTATAATAATATTCAAGAAGAATCAATCCTTGTTCAGACAAAAAGCGATCTGTTGCGGCACAGAGAGATCCAGCAACCTACAAATCCGGTACGTCTCATAAGAAACTATTAAAGTCCTCAAAGCTACAGCAGTATTTTTGGCACACTTCAAAAAAACATTGCTCGGAATTTTTACACATTTATTGAAAATTTGCGTCCCAAAGCAAAATGCATTACAGCTCCTGTTTTCCAGCATGGGTCAGCTGATTTATGCTGCACCACGCGCTCTGTAGTTTCCAAAAGATGCAATATATAGTGATCGAATCGGCATCAGAAGTTCTTACACATTTATTACAGATGAGTGACGGGCAAAAAATTCTAAATTATTAGCCCCAAGGGGATAGACACTTCTAAATTTTGATAAATCACGTTGCTACTGCTGGCTATTTCTCCGAAACCGTTTGTAGTTGTAAAGAAGCTCGCAATATGTGAATGGTACGTTTGAACCAGCAATATGTAAATGGTACACTTCAACTATCTCGCTACATGTGAAATGGTACATTTGAACAACCTTGCAACATCGATTTTAATGTTTGATTTTTACTTGATTTCGAATTGTTTTCTCTATTTGCCTTAATTCCGACTTCAAACTCGGAATATCACTTATTCCGACTTAAAAGTCGGAATTAGTCTAATTCCGAGTTCAAAGTCGGAATTATGCATCATTCCGAGTTTAAAGTTGGAATTAGTCTAATTCATAGTTTAAAGTCGGAATTATGTATAATTTCAAGCTTTAAGTCGGAATTGCCTTAATTTCGAGTCTGAAGTCGGAATTAAGTATAATTTCGAGTTCACCTGAATTCAGCAAGAAATAGCCAGAAACAAATAGTTGTATCCAGATTGACATCGTTCTTGTGGAAGACTTCTGGAAGTAAATCAATAGACTTGGAGGTTTGAATGGAAACCACTGAATATGAATAAATAAAGAGTGGCATAGATAAACACACCATGGGTGGGAACAAAAAGGACTTCATAATATTTAATTGAATTGAGTTAGTATTTACCTAATAATTTTTATAATTAATCATCTCATTACATTTTTTTTTTGAAATTCAACAAGGATTAATTAATTTCAGATCATAGAATCCTCCCTGAGAGGAAGGGAAAGAGCCGCAGGAAATGTAATCAAATTCAATTTTTTTTTTATTGTTAGTGGATCCTCTTTGAATTCGAATTTTCAAAATTGTAAACAGCTTATCCATAACAAAATGTATCCATTCAGAATTTTATTTTATCAATATTTCCAAGAATACAGATAGGTTCGAATTGAAATTCAGTACTTGATTAGAAAATTTGAGCTTGATGGTTCATGCAGAAATTCGTGAAAATAATATGATAAGAATATCACCAAATCTTTTCCTCGGGCAGTGAAGGTGCGTTTGGGGGGATCAATACGTGAAAAGATGAGCGCTTTGGCAACGAATTTGAACATGCGCGCAAAAGCTGCTGACTTCACTTCGGTGCTTCTCTAGAGTTTTTGTTGGTTATTCTTGAGAAATATTTACCCCGACTTCATGAAATGATTACTTCTTCTGCAATTATATTACTGTCCTAAACAACTAATTTAAATTATATCAATATTTGTAATAATATAATATTAATAATTATATCGACATTCTATTCACATATAGAGTAGAGTAGCCATATGAGCGGACGTATTTTCAGTGCTCTGCATAATATTGCCAATTTTCCGAGTTGCAAGTAATAGAAAAAGTTATCAAATTTCACCGTAGTTCAAATTTAAATGAGGAAATAATTATACATTAAATTTATTTCCTGAGCTGCCATTCTCCGAGCCAATATTACGGTTGTTTTGATCGGAATCAATCAGTGGGTTGTGTAGGATTTATCACATTTATCACATGAACATCTGCTGACATTCCCAACTTAAGATAAATAATAAAGCATATCACACACTGCCAAGAAATATCTGGAATAAAATGACATTAAATGAAGAATTATCAAAGTTCTTAAAAAATGAATTTGCCAAACAGACCGATACCCTGAAGGATGAACTAACGAAAGTAAGAGAAGAACTTAAAAATTTGAGATTAACCACGGATGTCCGTGTTGCATCATGTGAGACCAGGATATCCAAGATAGAAAATGGATTATTAGATATGAAGCGAAGAGCAGTACAGAATAATATAATAGTTGCTGGATTGAAAGTGGATGACTCTAATTTGCTACATTCTACCCTTTCTCTGCTGAACTCACTTCTGGATGTCAACCTACATGAAAGAGACATCAATGATGTTTACAGATTAGGAAAGAACAAGCCATTGATAAAAATAGAATTTTTGTCGTTCTTGGTAAAATCTAGGGTAGTTGATAGCAGACGTAAATTAAAGGGTACGCAAGTGTACATAAATGAAGATCTTTGTGAGGAAGACCGAAGTGATTTCACGATACTGAAACAACATTTAAAACTGGCAAGAGCAAAAGATTATAGGGCATATATAAGGTCGAAGTGTTTGTTTATAAATGGTGAGAGGTACTCCGTTGAACAACTTAAAGAAAAGGCTGCCCCAGATCTTCATCTCTCGTCTACTGAGGGTAAGAGCGGAGAGTCGTTCACTCAATCTCGTGGTGATTCTGAACTGGTGACCAGTGCACCAAACAGTCCTGCTCCCATAGCCCGGTATAAACAAATGCTGACTGAGCACGAACATTTGATGGTAGAGGAAGATTCGAGGCTAAACAAGGAGATGTCATCAATAAAACAAGTGTTGAACAAAGCAAAGGACTGGGAGGAACTGGGAAGGACAAGGTCGCAGTCTTCTGGTAGCATCAGGAAGGAGCAGAAATCTGTTATCCCCGGAGTCAAGGCGAAGAGAGGCGGCTAGGAAGATTGGCTAAGTTTTGTGTTCTTTCATCTGTCGATATAACTGATTTTTTCTCTTATTAAGTATAAGTGTTCATTTATTTTATAATTAGTTTTTGGGTATTTTCTTTTTCATTTTCGACATGGATCAGTTTTTGAGGGATTTCGATGGGGAATTATATAAAACTGAATATATTGATCAGATAAATGATTTAGGTAATTGTAATATGGGAACAAGGCTTAAAATAGTGCATAACAACATTAGAAGCATAGAAAAGAATTTTGATGAATTTAGATTATTATTGAGGACATGTTCGGAAAATTTTCCTATAATTGTCTTGACGGAGACTTTCACTGTACTAGATATAGATATTTTTAGCATAGGGGGATACAAATGTTTTTATAACGGAGGAACATATAACAAAAATGATGGGGTAATTATTTATGTTCGAGACGATCTCCAGTGCAGTCATAGGATAGTTCCTATTGGAAATATAAAAGCAATGGAAGTAGATATAAATTTAATGGGGAAAACCTTGAAGGTCACAGGAATTTATCGCTCACCAAAGGCATGTCCAAGAGAATTCAACAAGGATTTATATGAGTATATAGAGAATACAAAAATTTGGGATCAACACGTTGTTGTGGGTGATATAAATATGGATTTATTATCAACTATTGAATATATTGATGAATATAAAAACTTATTTGGCTCGTTCGGATACAGATCTTACATAAATGATGTTACCAGGCCTTCTAGTAACAGCTGTTTGGATCATTTCTTTGTGGGATGTCGTCGTCCCGTTGTAGATCAGAAAAAAGCGTTTATTGTCCGTTCAGATGTTACTGATCATTACACAATAGTATTATGTCTTGATTTTGAGAATTTACCTAGTGAAAGAGATGTTAAATATAAGACTTATATAAATTATAATAAATTGAAAGATGATTTGAAGAAGGTTAATTGGCAGGATTTAATTAAAGACAAAGACGTGAACTCTTTAACAGAATCTTTCATTGATTTAATTGCTCTTTATACGCGAAGGAACACGACAAAGATCAGACTATCATATAGAAAATCTGGAAAAAAAGATTGGATTACCCCTGGCCTTTTGAAATCTATAAATTACAAAAATAATCTATACAAGGAAATGATGAAGTATCCGTCCAACATGAGATTGAAGTACGATTATGCCAAATACCGAAACCTATTACAGAAACTAATAAAGAAGACAAAAAAAGATCACATCAATAACTTTATTACAAAATATAACTCTAAGGCAAAGTCTCTCTGGTCGTATGTCGATGACATCTGTGGAAAATCCAGACCTGAAACAGAGATTACCATGATTAGAAATTCTGGGGGACAAGAATTAAGAATAAAAGAACAAATGGTAGAGGAGTTTAGTAAATATTTTAATGGCATAGGGGAACAACTTGCGAAGAATATAGAGGAGGTTCCAGAAAAAGAGGAAGGCGAATGCTTTATTGATGAAACTCTTTTTCTGTTTCCAACTTGTACAGATGAAATTAAAAAAGTTATATTGGAATTAAAAACAAATGGAGCGCCAGGAAATGATGGTATCAGTACAGAACTCTTGAAAAATGTCCGTGAAGACATAGCTGAACCGTTGATGCTGCTGACAAATCTTTGTTTTGAGACTGCTGAGTTCCCGGACATACTCAAAGTGGGTGATTTGAAGATGATATACAATGCACTGTGTCGGCCTCAGATAGCATATGGTATAATAGGATGGGGTGGAGCATACAAATGTCATATGAAACGAGTGGAAGTTTTACAGAAGTGGTTACTTCGTATTATCTATGGAAAATCCCTTTTGTTTCCTTCGGATGATTTGTATGCAATATCCAAAATTATGAACCCCTGTCAACTATTTGTGCTACAAATATTACTAGCCATAAGCTCTGGAAAAATTCAACCTCAACCAACTGGACATACACATAAAACAAGAACTAAGATGAATTGTTATCTCACACCTAGAGCAGTAAAACGTATAGGCCAGAGAAGTTTCACATATCTAGCACCACGTTTATATGGTATCGTTACCAAGGACCTGAAAGAAATTGAAAGTACTAGAGCACGAAAGATCAAACTTAGAAATTGGGTGATTGAAAAGGAAAGAGCTTACTTCGACTCCATATTAAATCCGCAATGAGCATGTTCTCCACATCTGCAGTCAACAAGATTATACTTACCTCACGACCTCAACCCATAAAACCTCCACTCAAGAACCCTGTATATAGCGAAAAACGAGATCCGTCTTTGTTGATTTTGTTATTTTTGGTGGAATCTGATGTTTTCTGGTTTGTTTTTTTTCGATTGTTCCTAATGAAGAAACAGTGAGAATGCAGTTTTATTCCCTTTTTTTTTTTTTCCTCGTCAAGAGAAATTTTTATTTGGTTAAATTGGAAATTTTTATTTAGTTTAAATAACGGCTACTGTAATTACTTATTAGTCTATTATAAATCGCGTACAGGCTCACGCCTCTGTGATTAATGTTTATACCTGTAGCTTATCAGAATAAACTATATTATTATTTATTCCAGAAGATGAAACTAAAGAAATAGTTCCAGTAGGTATAGGAGCAACTAGTGACACTGCCGAAAATACCCACTGTGGCGGTGAATGGAAAACTCCGCGTGATTGTGACCCAGCTAACTTCACATGTGAATACTCTGCCAAGTGGGAATACCTGCCTAGAAGTGATGAGATCAAATTTACGATTACCACGTCACACACCGACAAATGGACAGGTATTGGGTTTTCGGATAACGAAAGAATGGTTAGTATAATACTTATCTACTGTCTAATCAACTTTTCAAGCAAACGCCTAACTTTTGTTCACCGAAAATCTTATGGAAACTGTATGCGGAAAGAAACTAGCCTAATTTAAAATTTAGTGCTGTCCACGTGGATCTCATTTTGAGAGCTCCATTTCGTCTGGTCGCGAAGAAGCTACGGAACAGGAGAAGAGACCGCGAACTCATTCATTCGACACGAGCCAAGATTTTCCTTGAGTCCCTTCTAGGATCCCGTACGAGAATCTCTCTCGAGTCTAGACAGTCTCGCAGTACTATAATTATATTCTTGTTGTGGATTACTCAGTGAGAAATATTTTTATTGTTATTACTTCTATACAGGATGTTTCATTGGTAAATAAACATATGGTATCCTGAGGTAGAGCTACCCTGGACGAGTCCAAAAAACCTATATATTTTAGATCTTATCAATCCCAAGACCAAGATGCAGGGCGTCTCTTGTATTCACCAATATTTTCAATTTCTCATAACTCTGGAACCATGAAATATAATCCGTTGATATACCGAAAGTATGTTTCACTTAAACAGGTCTATGAATTCCTATTCAATAATTGAAAAATTCCAGGTCCGTATCAGAAAAATATGGAACTTTTGTCAAGCTAATATTGAAATCAAATTGACTCCTGAATGTATCCTTAGTCGTTAACCTGGTGGTAATGATGCAACCTCTTACTCCCTATCTATTTATTTCAACTTTACAATTAAAATTGCTATTCACAAACACAAATTTAGGTACAGTGAATCTGAGATCCGGGATTCGAAGAAGCACTTATCTTAATGGTTAAAGGATCCGACGGAATGATCCTCAAAAATGCAGGTATTATGAAGGTAGTCCAGTTTTTAGAGATTCCATCCATCCAGAGCAAAGTCTAGAATTAAGATATTCCAGTAATAATTAGCTTCGGTATAAAGGTATTCCAGCCATAATCAGCTCCAGTACTAAGATAATCCAGTAATAATGCCTTCGGTACTAAGATAATCCAGTTAAACTCCGGGTCCGGTAGTATTGGGCGTTAGCCCCGGTACAAAGATCAAAGTCAATAAATATGAGATGAAATCTAGAAATCAGGAACAAGAGCACGTTATTCGATAGTAAGAATGATACAAGAAATCAAATGCACAATATTATACAAAGGAACATGTTGACCTGTGTAACCTGCATGGAATAAAATAAATCAGAAATCACAATTTGGCATTTACAAAAGCAAAAAATATTGGTCAGGATATACGTAGTACTTACCGCCTTTTGAATAGACGTCTTATAAGAAACAATAAAAATTCAAAATTCCACGATGTTAATGGAATGTTACGAGGTACGTTAATTCGCTAAACTCTAGCTAGATGTTGAATCTTCAGCTCTCACGCACCAAAAGGAAGAATTTTCCATCAGTTGGACCGAGTTTGAAGGGTCGCGCATCCGAAACACACACTCAACCGTCAAAGCGAAGAGCATTCTTTAGCGATTGATCATATAATTGCAGCAAGGCGTTTTCTTGCGATTGGAATTGAAAATATTAGTTTAGCGTATTTTCGCGATGAAAACTGAAATCGACAGTGGACCGTTTTGTAACGTTACAATATTCAACACCCTGTATATTGAAATTTCAAAATTGGATTTAAATACTTAAAAGAAGCAGGAAATTTTCGATTGGAATCAGTTGATTTTTCTATCCCGCACGTTGAATTGCTCATCGAAAACTTCACAGAAATATTTGAATCAATATCAATATGGACATTTCACTTAATTTTCAGAAAACACCAAGTTTGTCGTGGTATAGAAGAAATTTTATGTCCTACTAACTCGAAACTAGTTTTTGTTGTTATTTCGAAAGATAATTCCGATAATTTCCAGAAAAACATCAATTCTGAAAAATGAATTCCAAATTAACAACAATGATTAATTAAATAAATTTAGAAATTCAAATCTCAATAATGAATCACAGAAGGAGTTCCAAAGTTTCAATTCCTGTTAAATTTCAATTCTCAATAGTCTTTAAATATTACTGAGTTATTTGATCATGTATAGATTATAACGTGCTTTATAGTAGACGGCTTCGATACCCTTACTTGCTATTTCCTATCTCCTAACTTCCAGTCTCAGACGAATACAAGCAAATATTCAAATGTTCCCAAATAAAATAATTGACAGTATTTAAATCTGGTGATCTGGAAGTGCAGCTTTGCAGTCTACCTATGCCAATACACATGTTTCTAAATTGCTAATCCAAAAAGTTCCAGACCATGCATAAGGCAGAAGAAAATATGCATGAGGTCGGTTATACGGTACAGATTTTCTATAAACGTATGGTGTCCACTCCATAAAAATCACTGGATTAGGCCACATATCCTACCAAAAGGGCTAACAGATGAGATGTACTTAAATTCTCTCCAAAAGCAGCATCTTTCTATATTTATCGAAGGTCCGGTGCAGAAATGTGTTTTAAGCATGATAGTGGTTCACCTCATTTGAGAGTTATAGTCTGGAAATTTTTCTATCAGTACCTCTCAAATATTTGGATAGGCAGGGGGGGACCGCATACCTGGAACGCTAGATCATCAAGTTTGAATCCTCTCGGAATATATCGAAGCCGCTTACGATGAAACACATATTAATCCAGACATCATGAAAAAAATTTCAGCAATATTTCGGGACAGGCAAGCATTGAACTCCAACAAAGCCATGATACTTCGAAACTTCTTCTGTGATTCATTTTTCAGATTATTATTTCTTTATTCATTGAATTATTAATTGTTGTTAATTCCGGATACAGTTTCAAAAGTTAGTATAAGAAATTCCTT
The DNA here is from genome assembly GCA_958510865.1 of Myrrha octodecimguttata. Lineage (NCBI taxonomy): Eukaryota > Metazoa > Arthropoda > Insecta > Coleoptera > Coccinellidae > Myrrha > Myrrha octodecimguttata. The sequence goes on from OY294059.1 coordinate 20,410,951, forward strand.
CGATTCCGACACGAATTTCGAACTTCCTGAGAATTCAGTAGAATTTCTCTATTGATTCAAATCTTCCCGTGAAATTTTCGATAATCATTTCAACGTGATCAAAAAATCAAATGATCCCAATTGAAAATTTTCTGTTTTTTTTCAAATATTTGAATCCAATTCTGAAATTCCAATATTTGTAACTTGACAAAAATCCTATTTTTTTCGAATACGGACCTGGAATTTTTCAATTATTTGGAAATGAATCGATCGACCTGTGTCATAAGTTCCATATATCATCAGATTATACGAGGTGGTTCCAAAGTTATGAGGAATTGAAAATATTGTTGAATACAAGAAACACCCTGTATCTTGATCATAGAATTGATTTGATCTACCATAGCTCTTACCGTATGTTTATTTACCAATGAAACACCCTGTAGACGAAAATAAGAGACATCATGGGGCCCAGTATTATCTCAATCGAAATGTCTCAACGATTAATTCAAATGTGTTTTTATTTTCATCAGATCAATGATGAATAATTTAACATGTTGATTTTATCATCATTTGATCGATGGATTTCCGAATGGTTTTCGTTCGAAAGATGCAAAGTGAGAAAAATAGAAAATTCAGATAATAGAAAGAATCGAAACAAATTTTACAAAATTCGCAATCATCGCTGTTTTCATACATGTTCATCGGATGATTCAATTGTAATAAAATTCATCATTTAAGCTGATTCACATAAAAAATTACAGCTTTATTCAACAGATAAAATTCATTCAAGCGAAATCGATTACTCTATCGGTTTAGATTCTATGAAGCCATGAGTCAGTGAAAGACCACAACTGTACCCAAAATTTTGCGGGTCTTAACCCAACTCTGGAACGGTTTCATATGAATGGTCACCGGAAATATTAATTATCTGAGATGGCTGAAAACTTAAGTAGTATTATATTTTAGGGATGTGATTACAATGGAGAACAGTGAAGGAGAACGGAACTGCAAATTCACCTCTTAGCGGTATTATTTTGACTATTCATTCTAGGGACCAACAGCCTCTTCATTTCGTCCAAATGTCTGGTTTTTTCGAATTTTTATAAGAAAAAAGTCTCACTAACATAGGTTGACTCACTGATTAAAAATCCATGGCTATGTTCAATCCTGTCCGTCTGGCCTTAAATTCTATAATTTCCGGAAGAGAAGATATCTAGTCTTGAAGATTTTGGTAGGTGTGGCAAAAACGATTTTCGGTAGAGAGCGGGAAAAAGATCCAGATGGCATTCAGGTCCTTCAACAGAAACTGGGTAGACTAACTAGAGCTCCACTTAAACCTCAACAAAAAATGAAAAGAATAAAACTTGAAATTGAAATAAATCTAACGGCAACCTCACAAAAGTTAAACTTGAATCTGAAATGAATCTAACAGGAATGACTCTAATTGATCTCAAGGGGACTTTCATAATCCCGGCCTAGGTAAATGGGCACACATGCAGAATTTTTGTCGAAAATGCGTCTCATTGGTCGATGGCCGTCACCTTACAGCAAATGGGCCTCATGATGACCCTTTTTGCGTCTATTATCGCAAAAGAAACTAAATAACAACTAGAAATACCCCCTACAACGTGGAATTTCATGTGATGTTTATGTTTCGATGAAAAATCCTTATCAGGTCCATAAAATTTAAAAGGATAAAATACCATGTGAGTACAAAACTAAGTAAGCTGCATATTCCGTCAATCTGTCGTCACTGGTTTTGGCAAGGTGGCCGGCCGAATTCCCTCCAGCTTAGCAATCCTTTCGATGGTGTCGATAACTCAGTTTGTCTCCCTTGTGCTTGCATTGACAGCCCTATCTCTCAGTGAGAGCCCCAACATTGCCCTGTTCAAAGCTCCCTGAGTAACTCTCATATTATTTGCTGTGTGCATTGTTGAAGTCAAAGTTTTGACTCCATATGTCAGCAAGGGCAAGACACGCTGGTAGAAGACCTACCTCTTGAAGCAAATGTAGTAGTCCAATTCTTCGCGATAACTCATATTGGCTCATTGGTCTCATTCCCACCGAATTTTTTATCAGCTTTGATCTTTCTTGTTCCAATCATTAAAAAATACAAGTTTTTCTGTAACGATATTGATATCTTACGATATACCTTTATTGTATTCAACCTTCTACGTATGAATGACAAATTTAATCATTAAATCAACTGACATACAATGATTGAAGTAAAAACTAAAATAATGTAATTGTGTAATAAAACTAGACACAGTGTTTCATCTTCTATCTGGAACCCTCAGTAGCATCTATTCGTATACTATATTGATCAAAATCTTACCACGTGTATTCACTAACACCTGATTACAAACAGACTCAGCTGATTTGAAACCCCTAGTGAGTTTGTCGAAAGCGAATATTTGTGCATATTAATAATTAAGTTCCACATCATCTCCTTCTTTTGATAAATGAAATGTAGTAAACCACACTTTAAAGAATCTTTATAACTTCGAAAATTATATGACAGATGGGGCTGACTCTATAAAACTATTTGTTTTCCAAAAATTTGATCCATATATACGAGTCTACTAGATGAAGGTTATCAATCATTAAAAAATACATATTGTTTTTGTAATAGGTACCTTCACATAATATCTTTCGAAATTGATACCTTAAAATATACTTTTATTGTCTTCAACCGACTACGTATGAATGACAAATTTAATTATTATATCAACTGACATACAATAAATGAAGTAAAATCTTGAGAAAACAGTACATAATAAAATACTGTATGTTTTTTACTTCAGTCAGTTTATGTCAGTTGATATAATAATTAAATTTATCATTCATACGTAGTATGAAGACAATAAAAGTATATCGATAAGATATCGAAAGATATTATGAAAAGTATTACAGAAAAATTTGTATTTTTCAATGATTGTATGAATAACCTCTTCATCAAGTGGACTCCTTTGAATTTAATGTTTCTTGTTTCACATCAAAAAAGATTTTGCTCGGACTGCTCTATGACCACTTCCCATGGAGAAATTATTTTATAAAGTGTTAGACAATATTTTTATTATTGCAAATTATGAAGTCAGTTTGGTTTTATGTGACTCCGTTAGAGCTGGCCCACGTCCTCTTCCTCTATGGGTCCTTCTTGGAGGAGGTATTAATGGCGTAAAAGTTTTGTTGTTGGAGAAAATTCAGAAGTACTTGGCCTCTCTTGGTTCTTCGGCCCCATTCCTGGTTTCTGATAGAAGTTTGGCTATGATCCTCTTTGCATCCCAACTTAGCATTGAAATCTTCCATAACTACGACGGCGACTGTTGTAATACCGTGGTGATATCGTCGTAGAATGATAGTACGTCTTTATCATCGTGGGTCGACGTAGGGGCATATACTTGTATTATTTTTAATGAATATCTAGCATTCACCTTGAGAAAAAGGTAAGTTATTCCGGGGTGTATACTTTTGATCTCTATGACATCTGCTACATGATTTCTGTGCACCTACTTCTCCCTGATATATGTTGTCTGTTCCTACGTTATATATATATATATATATAAATTGAGTATCAGAGTCTGTAGTATTGATAATGTATTTTTTCCAGGGTATAGCGACTCTCGTTGTTGGAGTAAAAGGAAGTTTTTTTTTTTTTTTTTTTTTCAATAAAGTTGAAATGGTACAGAAAAGCCACTAGTTCTAAAATATTCATTAATTTTCATTCAAATCACAACATCAACATAAAAATAAATTTCATCAAAGAAATGAAGAATCGAATTATGAAGATTTGTCACAACACTTTTCAAAAAGAAGGAATAAAAAATCTACATGAAATATTACTACAGAATTCATATCCGAATAGTATGATAAAAAAACTGTTGTATTCGGCAAATGCAGTAAATGAAGAAAACCAAAACGAAAAATCTACATCAAAACAACTTTATGCATCCCTACCAAACATAAAAAACTTAACAAGAAAAATCAAAAATATATTCAAAGAAGAAAAAGTACAAATAGCGACATATAATCAAAAGACAGTTAAAAACCTATATAGTAAGATCAAAGATCCAATTCCAATACCGAAAAAAAGCAACGTGATTTACCAGATAGACTGCCAGGATTGCGAACGAATATATATTGGCCAAACATCACAGTGGGTGAAAAATAGAATATCTCTTCATAGATCTGATATAAATACAGGTAAAGATAGATGTGCCCTTGCAGCACATGCGCATACCATGGACCATAAAATAGACTTGAACAACATAAAAATACTGAAAACAGAAAAAAACTACCAGAAACGACTGATACATGAAATGATAGAGATAAAAAAAAGTAATAATTCAATAAATAAAAAAAGTGACACACAAAATTTAAGTAACATTTACAGCTATTTGTTGGATGCAGTGACGTGAAAGAAGACGAGAAGAAGAAAAGTGACATTGAGAGGTGACAATCATTGGGAAAAACGCAATTAGACAACTGAGATAGACAAATCAAAATAAAAATTTTATTATAGAACGTAGAAAGATAAAATTTGAGAATTTTAAGAATGTACAAATTGATATCCATGAAGTTCGAATTAGTGTCTTGCAATTTAAGTAGAATATTTAAGTGTTAAAAACGTATTGTGTCATGATTGTTGTTGCTGGTTTCATGTTTAACCTCACTTTCGGTAGGAACCATGCAATATTGTGAATGTTTTTAATTTATTGATAGATGTTCTGTATTATAGAAACCCTGAAGAAGCAATAAACAAATTGCGAAAGCTTGGTTTAGAAAAAAGAGTACTTCCTTTTACTCCAACAACGAGAGTCGCTATACCCTGAAAAAAAATACATTATATATATATATATATTACATCACCCGTTCGGAGTGTCAGGTGTTATTCTCTTTTTCTTTTGTGTTCGCTGAAACCCAGTATGTCCCATTTCAAGTGTTTTAGGTCCTCTTCTTGAAGTTAACAATCTGAGGACAGAGTTCTCTATTGTAAGTGATAACGTGCAATGGTCGTCTTCTGTAGTATCACAGTCCAGCGGGGATTCTTAACACCTCCTACTCGATCTCTGGTCCTAACGCTAGCCGGAGATTGGGGGTCTTTTCTTTTCGGTGTACTTTTCATTACACTTACGGGGGTTTTTACCGTTTATTATCCCGCTAGTGATTGCGGGTTTAAGGGGTTCAAAAGTAAGTAGTATGAAAGAAGATGAATAGGTTTGGATAGGGCAATAGTTTTACCCATGAGGTTGTGGGAGATGAACCAAGGCTCGTGTGAGGGAAGCGGGTGCTTCCCTGTAGTAGATCTGTTTTCTGTCGGCATTATAGATGAGTATAAGTATTTACTCACTAAGTGGTCAGTACTAAAAGTTTTCTTATTGTGGCTCATTTCCAATTTGTTGAAGATGAACTAAATAGAAAAATAACAAAAACCCCACTGCTTCGAAAATGTCCACGCAAGGGAGCAACACTAGCTCTAAAGAAAATTGTTTCAGTTATGTAGAATACATCCTATATTTTGAGGTATTGCAAGCGGGCAAACCTCTAACCAACCGTTTAGTGCTGACCCTCAATAGTTGATATTTTTGCGAACTACAAAGAATAGTATTCTGAGACATGTAGAAAAATTTGGAATCATCCGTTTATTGCTTTCCATTTGATAGTCATGTTGTTTCAATACCATGTCCTAATTCTCGATTGGATTTGAGACACTTTGAAATTTCATAAGCCATATCTGTCAGTTGATCATAAAAAATCCATGGCTACCTCGAATAATGGAATATATCTAGCTCTTCAGGCTACAGAGACTACTAAAAAAATAGACATACATAAATACACTCGAAAAACATAGCCTTCCTTTATCAGACGGGTGAAATTTTGAATATTTCGCCTTATCACAATTCGAGCATTCGTACCATCAGATGACGGAAGCATCAAATTCTTTTGAAATATTGTTTTGTGTCCTCGCACCACCTCAGGCACAACAATCTGTTAATTTTCGAGCCAACATTGAATGATGGCCGATACCCCCTGTCGCTGACTATAAAATTCATTCCTCAGCCAGAATTCCATTCGAAGCCTTTCGATTCTTAGTCCATCGCTTAAGGACTTGCCATAAAAAATCGAACTGGGTATGGCGGAATTTCTTTGTGAAATGAGATCTTGCCACAGCGGACTGTAGTGGTCACACACACCGACAAAAGTGTGCATAATATATCTATTCATTTACACCTCATAATATTCCACAGGAGTAAAATTTATGGAACATACATTCAGAATCAACATTTAAACATTTGACTAACCTCATATTGTATGTCTTCTGTAATCATTCATTGTGTTCTCAATAAGAAATAATGAAAATGAATTTTCCTCAAAAATAACTATTGATGCTTAAATTTAGTGATTATCATGAATAACCAATCATTCACTCTTGGTTAGCAATTAAGAGTTATATTCCACAAGCTTCCATAATTTCTGAGTGGTTCCCCAGAGAAACCTAGGACGGATCCAACTTATATATAAGGCTATATAGAAGTATTCACACAAAATGTCAGTGAATAAAACAGTTTTTGCATTACAATATTGATAAGTATCCACATGTTCCTCATTACTTCCTTATTTTTCAGTCCCAAACAGACGCCATTTTAGGCTGGGTGGAAAAAACAGGTCGTTCTTTCTTAATGGACACTTGGATTGTAGGTTATTCAATGCCTTCAGTAGACCCATCGCAGAATATCGACAAAACAGAAGGCAAAATAGAAAATGGTGTGACCATTCTTTCTTTCAAAAGAAAAAGAAATACTGGAGATCCTAAGGTAAATCAAGATATACATTTTCTATAGCTGCTGAGATGAGAATATAGTATATTATTCAATGACTGCTTTTATTCGCGATTCACGAGGGTGAAAAATCACCCAAGTAAATAATAACTACTATATTCGAGCTGAATACTATACTTTTTTCATAACTTCATTGATAAAATTTGATTATTCTGGATTTTCTACAACCTACAATAAAGTTGTCAAAATGGTCAACTTCATTCTCTGTGATTGCTGGAAATAGTCAAGCTTACGAGAAACGTCAAAATTCTCAGTTGATCTATGCATGGAGTGTATATTCATTATACACTTCTTTTACCCATGGGATTGACTAAACACTACCATTTTTCTTCGGAACATATATATTATTAAATGGTCTTAGACAAAATATTTTATGCATTTAAAAAAAACTTTTGTTCATTTATTTCGACTTCCGTCCAATTTTCTGGGAAATGAAGGGTTGAAAAAATAGTATACTCTATTCTTCATGCTAATCAACCTAAAAAACAGTTCTCTTATTGTTGGAGTCAAACATTCTGGCAATTACCATCAAGATGAACCAGCTATCAAATACAGATAATTCGAAACAACAATTAATCAAAAAAAATAGCATGATAGCTGATGGGCTATTTCAGAAATATCTCTGAAAAAATTGGAAATGAAAAATCATTTCTTTCATACTACTATATTATTTCTATCTGCAGCACTGCATTTTTGCTATTTTATTTCATTTTTCAGGATCTTGCTTTCACAGACGATAAATGTTTATTCATGATGTTTCCTGTGAAAGGTGGAGAATTTCATTCTGTCAACAAGAAAACTAGAAAGCACGAGGTTGTACCTGTGATTTCAACACAAAGGATATGCATAAAATCTTGTGGAAATGGTATGTTAAAACTCGAGAAAATACATGCTATGATTATGTGCTGAAATGGATAAAACTTGTTCAGAATTTCAAAATACACCCGGTTGCAAAATTTTCTTGTGGTATATTGTCGTTTGAAAAAGCACATTCCGCTATACTATAACGTTGTTCAAGTGACCTTCTACCAAAATCATGCTAACGGATGAAGAGCCGGAAAATGGACATCAACTGAGTTTCAGAATACGTTTATCAAGAAAATACTTTAACGTCTATAAATCTCCCGAATCCTGCAGCAGCGACCTAGCCGATCACAGATAAGATCAAACGATAACACACACTGAACGGTTTTCGCAGTGGAGGCATTTTTGCCGTTCAAAATAATTGTAAGCTCCTACAGACTTGGCGGTGAAATGATCGACGATCTTCAGCGGCGATATTTCCCTGTTAACTGACGCTTCGCACCTACGGAATTTTCGATACAATTGATATTCTTCTTCATTATCAATTCGGAATCATTTTCATTATTGTCATAGTTTTTGGAATTAGTAACTCGAAATGAATTCGAGGTAAAAAAAAAAACAAATCACAATTATTCATAGCAGATCAATACACTTTGTATAAACGAATATATCGAAATCATTCTATCATTGAAATGATAAAACAGTAGTTTACCACGTGAAGAAACATCTAACAGTATTCTAAATGCAGAGTTCCGATTCATAATTCAAGGGAATTTTACAAGGATATTACCGAATTCATTTTTGCTCGTCGCATATATCGTGTTATACCTACTTCATATACCTGCCTATACGTTTTGCGTAGTGCAAGGAGAATAAAGCCGAGAACTCTTGATCATGGAGATATTCGAAAATAAAATGATTTGGTTGCTGATAGTGCTATCAGTAAGCGAAAATCCTACTTGCGATATCGCAATCTTACGTGCACTGTGCACGTGGATTCACCTTTAAACCCTGATGTGAATTGCAATACGGCTCAAGCCCTGAGTGTACTTCCATACTAAGTGTTGGAAGGGATGAGAGGAGGAAACGAAATATTCCTACTTTTTATCCTTGGGAAGCCTAAAAAAACGAGGTCAAATCAAAATTCTGGCCTATAATTAATTATATTTAGCATTGCTTTTTACACAGTTTCACTTATTTCTCACGGCCCAAATATTTCCAAAGTCGGTTGTTGTTATCCTTATTGAATCAAATGAAATTATTTCAGACGAATTATACGACATAAATGCCACAACAGAACCTCCCGGCCTCGGATACAATATTGAATTCAAAATCCTGGATTTGGGTGAAAACTTCATCATTCCAGAACCTGGATCCTTACAATATACTGATTTATCAAATTCCATACAGGAGAATTTCGAACCAATCTTCAGAAAGCTACCTGGATATCGAAAAGCATCCATTATGGATTTGAGAGAGTAAGATTACATTCTCTATTTAGCTGCTATTTTAATCATCAAATTAATTCATATTCTTCTTGAGAGACTGATGTAGTTTGATTGGAATAATTGCAATGATCCCAGATATCATACAAATGTCTGGTAAAATAAACTTAAAATATGGGAAAATAACGTTCATTGAAATTCTTCGCTTTAACTTTCATAATATTTATGTGCACTAATCACTCCGTTTGACAGGGAAAATAAACAACTAGTAGCAGCTATGAATGTCCAATTGGATAAGGCAACTGTGGAAAAAGGCAGAGCACTATCGGATGATGTTCAAGGAAATGATGGTAACGTCTACAAAATTCTCCAAGAAAGTGTACAAAGAGGAAAAATTGGGAATCTGAAGGTCGATCCTAAGTATTTGGTCTTCGAGCCAGTAAGCGGTAAGTAAATTCAAGAGAGATATAATCCGCTTCTGTATCTCTATTGATTTCAGTGCAATTTGAATACCATTATCTTTTCTGAGTAATAGGTGATTCCTTTTCTTTCGTCTTGCCTAGGGTTGTAGTGAAGTACTTTTCAAAACTTCTGGTAGTTTCCTGGCTAGTATATTGGCTCATATAAAGTAGATTATCCCAGGTATGGTCTACCTTCACACATTTGAGTCCAGATAAAATAAAATATATTTCTGAAGATGTACCAATGGGGTTGTCCTAAAAATAATATGTTCATGTTTCAAGCAAGCATAAAGTTAACCGCTGAAAAATCTCATTTTCGATGTGTCCCCAAATATACACTAACAGGAACAGGAAGGATTGATGCTTATGAACTTTGCCGGTTGAATTTTGAATTGAATTTTTTAAAATGAAAACTGTGACCTGTGATGAATGTTAGACAACTCATGACCTTCGCAGCCAAGACTCTACTGTCGCGAGACGCTCGTGTTCCTTTATTATTAGCTGTACTGTATTTTACGGAACGCAGTTTAGTATTCTGTAGTTTTTTTGCGCCAATTTCAATTTCAAATGCCTAGTGAAGATCAACTATTTGGCCGACAGTTATCAATAGTGAATTACTGAATTGTTGTATGGTAGGCAAGTTTATCAGGAATTGAAAAGTATCTCGACTCATACTGTAATTAAGTAATGAATGGAAATGCAATGAAAAACAGTTAATGAAAATCCTTATTACAATGGTTTCGAACGTGAAACAAATATTCAATAACTTCATTGGATAAAATAGATGACTTTCCGAAAATGTCATAATAAAAATCATAAGACATTCGTCGAAAAACTGATTTATCCGCATCATTTTCTGTTCTGAGGACAATATTTTGTCCCGCCCGATTTCCAGGAACATATATGACTCATCGTTAGAGTCATCATCGGAGGATTCCAATAAATATTTGGCCGTACCAGCTATTGCAATAGCAATTATTAGTATTCCATCTTTTTTTTCAATTAAATAATAAACACGTTGAAAGTTCACTCTTACCGTACGTACATAACCTCGTTCGAATAATTTAAACTTCAAAGCAATGAGAGCACCTTATCACGAAATCGCCAGTGCTCACAGTACCAAAATGGCGACGATCAATGACGTCACACAGTCCATAACGGAACGAATTTCTCCGCCGTGAAAGCACTGGACAGTGCGTCATACAACTTGCACACTTATGAAACTACATGATCCAAGTGAGGTAGGAATTTGCAATCTCATCATTTATCACACCCAAGTCTCTAGTCTGTGTTTCGTGTGACGATGCAACACATTTCCTGTAGTATTGTTATCCTATTTGAGTATTGCTTTCTTCCGAGTATGAGACACAATAATAACCATTATTGCCATTCAAAGCGACAACACGATACGCCTATAAGCCTGGCCGTCCACTGCAAGCGATTTGGGGCTTTTGTGTTCGGGGTCGTCCACTGGCAGATAGTTCGCGAGGTTTCGGTTCGTTCTTGTTCTTGCGTAGCAGAGGATTTGTACTTCCGATTTCCGTGTTCATTGAAGAAATTTTGTTTCGGGATGGATTCAGAATGAATAATTAATTTTTTGGATAAATCTTACTTGATCAGGCGTATGTTAGCTACGGAATGGGGAAAATTTTTGAGCTAAGTTAGATTCAAATTTAGAAAAAATGAAATTATCGGGAAAATTTCACCATCTTGATAATGAATCGGAAAATCGTTCAAAACTTCACAGATGTAGGCGGCGTAGTTTAACTGAGTTGCCAGAAGACCGCCAAACAGATTATTATCGTATACTCATTTATAATACTGCTATGGAAGTTGAAGTGTGAATGTTGGTGACATGGGTACTTCGAAAACAAAGGATGTGGCTGATTTGAGTTTCATTTGTGAAATGTCACCTCCAGAAGGGAAATATGTTATTAATGTATGTAGAACGTGACTTCGAAACTTGAAAAAATGCAAACATCGAAAGAAATGAAGACACAAATATTCAGAAATTCTTAAGTGCATGCGTATTTTAGAAAACAGGTCACTAGTGAAAAATCCGTAGCGTTTGATAAAGAAAAAACTATGTTTATTTTATGATCGAAAGGATCGTTCTGCATATGAGATTGATTGGAACGTAGTTGAATCATTACAGTACGTATGAACGAAAAACACCTGAGCATATAGAAAAATACTCGGAATGAAATTGGTCACAGACTAAAAAACAAATTGATAATAGATATTGAGATAATAAAACCTATAAAAACCGAGATATTGGCAGAACGCGCTGGATTAATTATATTTGGAATGCTATACAGCCGATTATTGCCAGATTTCAGGTTTCAATTTCAGGTAGGCTACTACACCTACAGAATTTCTGGATGTGAGTTCAATGTAAGAAAAAAGACAACATTCATTAACCTTTCAATCTGATCCATCTAAAATTCACCAACAATAAACAACGAGCTTCAACAAATATTCCGTTCACAAACCATACATTCCACTTGCCGTCGGATAGCTCCTCTTTTCGAGTGTATAGACGCGGCAGATCCAAACGGGATACGATTGCGCCGCTCGAATTCTCTCGAAAACGCCCTATGAACTCGCTGCCAGTCGATGAGAGTACCTAGAATTCCATTCATTTGGATCTGTCGCTCAAGTTCGTTCATTTACACTCCTATCGCGCCTCTCGAAATCGCGTGCAGTGGACGACCAGCCTAAGATCTAGGTCCCGCTGTGAAGTGGCACAATCCGAATCACTATCGATCTGCAAATATAATTTCAACTCATCCGCAATCATAAAGTTTAGGTATCCTTATTTCATCAATGAGCTCATTGACAAACAGCAGAATTAAAAGAGTTCCCAAATTTGACCACTGCGCAATACCAGATGAAGCAACGATCTGAATAGAACGACCATTTTCAATCTGTACATATTAACAACTACCTTACGAGTATGAAGAAATGAGCTATATGAGCTCCTCGGCAAAACCAAACAAGCACTCCAGCTACAACGAGCTACCTGTGATCCACACTATCGAAGGCCTTATGACAATCCATATGTGCTACATCCAATTGACCAGATTTATCCAGAACCCCCACCAATTATTGAAAGACTACAGCCAAATTACTCGAACATGAACGCAGAGCTGTTCACATCTGATCTGGTTGCTTATCTTCGGAGAAATGACATTGAATAAAATTATCTCAAAAATTTAAGGGAAATTTGATAATATAGAAATGGGTCCATAATTTTTCATATGGGATTTATCACTTCTTCTAGGGACAGGGATTATTTTCGTTAGCTTCCAAAATAAGGAATGCGTAATTTCTCGAAGAGCTAAATTGAAAATATACACCAGAGATAATGCCGAAACACGTATGCAGTCTCGAACCACAAATCTTGGTATCCTACCTGAACCAGCAGGGTTTTCATTACCCAATTTTCTCGTTGCAATTATCAAGTCATCCTTTGTCACACAATCAGCTTGAACAAAGATCGCATCAAATACACCACCAACATCAACAGATTCCCCATTACGTGGAGGCTATATCCGAATAGTTATGATTCACCCTGTATATGTAAAATTATTTCAATATTGGATAATTTTTGACTATTGACTATTTTTGAAAAAACTGAAATTTCAGTTAATGAGTTACTAAAAAACGCATTGTTTGCGAGGGTTGGACGGATTCAAGTATGCTGAAGTCTATTATGAAAATTTAATTACACGAAAAGTAGTCACTTTTAAATGAATAAATTGAATATGGATGCATGAGTCAAATAATTCGTGTTATATTTATTTCCAAATATTTCATTTGCAGATCCAATAAATATCTGAAAGAAACCACCTTAATTATTTTAGATTCTTCAACATCAACATTAAATACGAATTAATTTTTTTCCATTCCAGTCACTTCAAATCTCCTTCCTGAAGCAGCGGAGACTAGAGATTCCTTCTTCAACTTCACAGAAACCAAACTCTACATCGTGTTGGGCTGCATCGCTGCATTATTACTGGTAGCTATAGTACAAGCAAGTTGCACTATCTACAAAACAAGTGGTAGCTCCCCCAAATGTCACAAGGTAACTTCACTGTGAATGAAAAACCTCTGCCATCATTCCTCATTATCTCCAGAATACGAAACCCAAGTATGTTTCTTGATTAGATGTTTTCGAGCTTTTGACGGAAGTAGTGGGGGCTTGGAAAATAACATAGGCGCCTGAAGAGATATGTTCAGTATAGTGAATCTTTGAACCGCTTCTACAAGAAAATCGAAGTGCATTAGTGATATACACGGTGTTTCACCATAAACTGGACAAACATAATATACCAGTGTAAATGACATTGAGAAGGTCATTTCTGCCTATGACATATAAGTACCCCGTTTTCGAAGCATAAGCGATATAATGAGTTCAATGTCAACTTTGAGCAATATTCTGATAACTGTGGTGAGCTATGCGTGACCTTTGAATTAACGGTTTTGGTCATATCTTAGTATTTTTTGGTGGTAAATTTGATTGTGGTGTAGAAATCTGGAAAAAAAATTACAAAAGGGCAGAAAACCTACAAAGTCGGAATTTTCTTTTTCCATTACCAAATTGTTGCATTATTACAATGTACTCGATTTTCAAGGTTGAGTTTTTTAAATGAAATGTATTCAAGTACCTCAGGCGGAATCTTCAGACGACTACAAAATGAAAACCAATAGATAGTTTCTTATTCTGTTTTCACACCAGTGTTAAAAATAAAGGTTAGTTCAACCTCGAAAGTTTCCAACAGTTTTGGTTGTTTTTTTCACTGTAGACATGTAAAAAAAAGTTCAGTTCAAATTTTGTTAAATTTTTTTCTCGGAAAGTCTTAGAAAATTGAGTTCATTGAAATAATGCTATCCAATTTGGTAATGGAAGATAAAAATTCCAACTGTACAGGTTCTACGCCATTTTGAAAGCTTTTTTCCAGAATTCCACAGTAAAGTTGAATTTACCACCAGAAAATACTAGGATGTGACCGAAAACCATCATTTCAAAGGCCACACACAACTCACCACAGTTATCAGAATATTTCTCCATCTTGACATTAAACACCCTATACCTCTCCCTAAAACTTCGAAAACGGGGTATTTATGTCATGAGGCAAAAATAACTTTCCCAATGTCATCTATTCGGCTATACATAATGTTTGTCCATTTTATGGTGAAACACCCTGTATTAATTCTTAGAACTGTTTCAGCATGAAATATTAAACACCAAGGGTACGATTTTTAGATTATTTTCTGAATTTCCATCGCCATATGACCTAGGCGAACGAGCACCGCTCGATATGATTTCCAGAGCTATCACGAATAATATTAAAATAAAAATTCTTAAATTTCGTTTCACAGAAACTTAACTAGTGAATAGCATAACACTATCTAAATACAAAAATTTAAATCATTATAACGGTTTCCGAGATGCGCAATATTATATATTTCAATAAATATTTCCATTTGAAATTCCCTTTCAACAAAAGATACCTAAATGGGTAAAAATGAAAAGCAAAACCTTATCTATATACCGAATTTTATCCAAATCGTTGTTAGAGTCGAGAAGCTTAAAATTTACTCAGTGACATATTGGAAGCGTGACATCCGGAAGGAATTACCTTGCGAACTTTCAACAGAATGACCATGCTATGACGCTATGATAAAGATATCAACTAACCTAAATACATGGACGAATCTGTTATGTTAGTTTATTATTACTGGGGCTCTTTTTCCCCAAGAACCAATTCCTATCTTTGAAAGATGTCAACGTTTCAGTTCGTATAAACAAAGTACCTTTAGTTGTGAAGAAAGCAGCTTTTGAAACCTGAACAGTATAGTTTGTTTTAGTTAATACTCGGCAGTCAACTTGTGCTAAGCGTAACAAAATGCTTCGATTTCTCAAAAAGGTCAAACTTATCATCATGTTAGCAATTTTGACTTGAGTAGAATTGTTGCCTATTGAGTGGTTCGATTGCCCTTCGACGAAATTAGCTATAGTGTTAATTGGACGGCAGTTACAGTAATGTATGTGTTTGTATATGAACAAATGAAGGTAGATGAGCACGAAGAAGACCAAGTGGTAAACCGCGTCGTTACACACAGAACGTCAAGATCAGACAACTAGCTCTACGAGACTGTATTGCTTGCTACTACGAATCAAATCGCTGAGGAATATTTCGGATGAAAACGTAAGCCTGTTACTATACGTACCTTATACCCGCGTATTAGTTCCTTACGACTTTTCTCTACCGTCCACGAGTAGCTGCCTTTAACTGAGGACCACTGTTTTGAACGTTTGAACTGGTGCAAAGAAAGTCAGCAATGGGTGCAGCACTATGTTTAATTCAGCGACTAATCGCAATTCTGTCCAGGCATGCTCGACGTGACTTGCTATTAGAGAGATATTGCAACTTTCGAATAGCGCAAACGTTATGTTATTACGGTTACGCTAAATATAACGTTTTGGTTTTAACTGTCGTTCCACAAGTAGACTTATTGCTACACGTTTTTGTTACCGTTGCGTTAGTAATCAGTTTGTTTGGTTAGGTTATGTACGACGTCAGGTTTATGTGTTACAAACTCACGTTTTAACTCCTAAAGTTGAATCTGTTGCATTTCTGCATCAGTTTTTTGATTCTGGACAAAATGAAAAAGGAATCGGAAGCGGTAGTTTCAGCTGGTGCTATTGCAGAAAAAGTGGAACTAGTTATATTGCACAATATAATTGGCATAGTTCAAACTATTCTTGATTTCAAACTCCTCATGTGGCTTCCAAATGTATTACTTAATTCGTGAAAAAGTAACAAATACCTATATATGAAAAAAATTTGCTATGGTAGCACTAATAAATCTTAATGTCTAATATCAGTTGTGTGTAAAAGGTATTATAAATTTTCCGTAAAGGTACGGTTTCCTAGAAAGCGGTACCGTCATGAAAGCGTCGTAGTAAGACGGTGAGTGACGACACAAAAAATTGTTTCATAGAAAACCGTGGCAGTGGTTTCCAAGTGAGCGTTGCCGTCAAATCTAGAGCGGCAGCCACGACGGTGGCATGATGTAAAAAATATGGTGTGCTCATCTGAAAAAGAGTGACGACAGTAAGACTAAAATACAAAGAGTTGTATTTTAACATGCAAATTCAAAGCACTGAATTTACAACTCTTTGTATTTTAATCTTGCTGACGTCACTCATTTTTCAGATGAGCACACCATGTTTTTTACATCATGGACGGTGGAGAACTGTTCGGCAACGTTTTCTTTCCGTAGCGGTGTAAGAAAATTGAGGTTAATATTATTGTTTACCTTGTTTCACAGTTAAATTTCGATAGTGAAAGAGCAGTAATGTGTTCTGAAAATCTGGTTTTTGATTGAAAGAGTGAGCAAGAGGCAATTCTGATAGATTTTGTCAAAAATCATGAAATGATTTATAATCCTCATTCCAAAAATTTTTGGAAAACTCAATTAAAGAATGCCCTATGGCAGAATATAGGCGAAATACTGGAAAAAAAGTACTATCTTGAATTTTATGGAATTTATTGAATATATTAAATGCTCTTTATAATATTTGTCTCGCTATTCTACAGCACCAAGCCCGTTAAAATAAGATTTGAATGTGTTTCGAATTTCATTAGGCGTGTTTGCTGCACGTACGTTCTTTTGATATAACGGACATACCAGCGAGATCAAAATCGTCCATTTTACCTGATCGGAATATTCGAATTGACGACGAATTCTTACTTTACAACGGCTGTTGCCGTCACTATCGCATTATTCATGACCGCCGTTTTGCTCACGTCACTCACCGTCTTATTACGACGGATTCATGACGGTACCACTTTCTAGGAAACCGTACCTTAAATAACGTTAGACGCTAACGCTATTAACGTCGCGTTATTCTGAAACTGAATCTGCGCGTGCCTAGATGTCAATAATAACGTCTGCTGTAATAACGTTACACAAATCTAACACTGCAATATCTCCCTATTGAGAGGCATGTAAAGTTATTCACACAAGACTGTTGGAGTTATTGTTCGGGGAACTATGGCTCATGGTAGACGATGAGGACTTCTATTCATTCGTGATAGTATAATGTAATGAGTTTACCACTCTTCTTCCAACTCATGATTACTTTCAAGTCTGAATCTTCTTCTTGTGCTCGTTGGATTTCTTGGGGTAGCCAGTCATCTTCAATTACTGTTGTCTGTCTCAAATCGGCCTTGTCCTCCACACGTGAGCAATGGCTGCAATTCTCAGGGCAGAGTCATCTTGATAGCGCATCGGCATTTCGATGGGTAGCTCCCATTCTATGTTCAGTATTGAAGTCATATTCTTGAAGTCTCTCGATCCATCTGGCCACTTGTCCCTCCGGGTTCTTAAAATTCAGGAGCCATTTCTGACTTGATGACTGCTGAAAGTTCTCTTCTGGTCACGCAGTAATTCCGTTCTGGCTTCGACAAGACCTTGCTGAAATACCCTATGACTCATTCTTGTCCATCCTGTACTTGTGATAGAACTCCCCCGATGGCTGTATTACTAGCATCCGTGTCGAGCACAAACTTCCCTTCAGCTCTTGCGTAGCTCAAAACTGGAGCTGTGACCAGAGCCTTTTTCAGCTGTGCGAAGGCTTCAGCGCAATCATAGGACCATATGTACTCCTGTCCATCCTCTGTTAATTTTGTTTTGGCAACATTGGCGAATCCAGATACGAATCTTCTATAATAGGTGCATAACCCTAAGAAACTTCGCAATTCACTCTTGTCTCTCGGTATAGGCTATTCCTATACTGCTTTAATTTTGTCTGAGTCAACTTTCACGCCCCCTCGAGAAACTACGTGTC
This sequence comes from Myrrha octodecimguttata, assembly GCA_958510865.1. NCBI lineage: Eukaryota > Metazoa > Arthropoda > Insecta > Coleoptera > Coccinellidae > Myrrha > Myrrha octodecimguttata. Next base: position 20,429,342 of record OY294059.1, read on the forward strand.
CTAAATATTTCACTTCAGTTCGAAATAAATTGCATTTCTTGGGACTCTGCTTTAGGTTGGCTTCACGAAGTCGCTGGAAAACCTCGGACAGGTGGTGTAGGTGGTCTCGAAATGATTTTCCCACTACTATCACGTCATCTAAGTACACCAGGCAAGTCTTCCAGAAGAGTCCTCTGAGTATTGTCTCCATTAAATGCTCAAATGTAGCAGGAGCGTTGCATAAACCAAAGGACATCACTTTAAATTGCCACAGACCCGTTCCAATACTAAAGCCAGTTTTCTCTTTGTCTCTTGGATCTAAGCCAACCTGGCAATACCCACTCTTCAAATCCAAGGTGGAAAACCAACGTGACCCCGAGAGTGTATCCAGTGTATCATCAATTCTCGGTAAGGGATAGCTGTCCTTCTTCGTAACTTGATTGAGTTGCCTATAGTCTACACAGAACCTGGTGGACCCATCCTTTTTCTTCACTATCACTACATGCGACGTCCAGGGGCTATTGAATGGTTCAATGACACCTTCTCTCGCCATGTCTTCAATAATCCGTTCAGCCTCTTCCCTTTTTGCCAGAGGAAGACGTCTAGAGGGGCTTTCGGATGGGTTGTGCATCGCCAGTATTGATTTTATGCTGCACAATATCGGTCTTCCCTGTTCTTTCGTCAGTGGCAAACACGTCGGAGAATTTCTGAATCAGTTTTCTCACTTCGGCTAGTTCATAACTGTCAAGATCTTGACATTTTGAGGTGAGAAGGGTCCCAACTCTTCAGTATTCTTCTGGCTCTGCGAGAATCCTGCAGTATCTATCCCTCCAGAAATATAGTACACTGGTACTCCGTGTCCAATCAAAATGTTCTTCTTCAGGGTGACTGGAAACATGTTCATATTCAGTAATCAGATGGAAATACTATCTCTTAACCTTACCAGTGTCTTCCCGAGTAACAGTTCTTTAGCCAGTATTGCATCGTCAAAGGGCTCGATTACTTCAACGCAGCCATTTCTCGTAACATCATCACAACTACCAATCACTATTCTTTCAGTTCGACCTGGCAACGTGATGTCCTCGGTCAATCGAATCCGATATATTTTGTCATCCACATCATTGAACGGGATCCCTTCATTTCCCAGTCGAAGAACATCATTCTTCATATCCAGTTGGCATCCGAGTTTCTTGACGAGGTCCAATCCCAGGATTACTTCTTCCGTGATTTCATCCACTAGAACTTCGTGACTTGTTGTTGTATTTCCCAATTCAATAGTGGAGAGGACCGATCCAGACGCAGTTCGAAGTTTGATCATAACTGGACGAATCTTGAATGCTTTAGCTATGCACAATGGTTCTGGTCGATCCAGTGTCTACCAGGATTTTCACATTTCGATCATTCATTTTTCCGGGAACAAATATTCTTGAAGAATCCGTAGACATGATTATCATTTCAGGGGCATCCATAGCTTGGATCGATTTATGCCCCTTATCATCGACCCTTTGCAGTTTTCCTGCTGTGGCTCTTTTTCCATTTTGGGACAATTTTGCTCGATATGCCCACTTTTCTTGCAGTACCAGCATACAGCGTCCTTTTTCTTAGTACGTAATAATCTGCTGACTTCTTCTCTGATGATTTCTTCAATAGGTCGGTCTATTTCTTGGACTTGTCTCACACGAACGTGTCCTCTATGCGATGCCTGCTTGGCTGCCTCGAATTCTGAAGCCTGAGCTAAAGCATCATCCATGGTTTTAGGGCGTGCAAGTCTCAAGGCTTGTTGTATTTCACTGTCCTTGATTCCATCTACAAAGGTTTGGATTGATAGCTGTTCAATGAAGCTGTCTGGAGCAGTTGGGTAAGCCAGCCTGACTAATCTAGCCACATCTGCTTCAAACTCCTGGATATTTCCTCCTGTTTTCTGCACCCGGTTCTTGATTTGGGCATGATAAACTTGTTGAAGATGAGCATCATCATATCTCATCTGAAGTTTCGTTGTCACAACTTCATAACAGGCTTGTTGGCTTCTTGGAATCGTTTGCAGAATATTGAGTGCCTCTCCTCGTAGAGCTATTATCAATGCTGTGGCTTTTTCGTCATCGCTTCAACTGTTTGCCAGCGCTGCAGCTTCAAATTGTTTTTGATATGTCGACCATGGGACTTTTCCATCAAATGTCGAAGGGTTGTTCTTCATTTTTCCACTTTCGCCGTTATTTTCCATTTTCATGTTGCCATAGGGTGATGAAGCCGGATAATCTTTTCCAATTGACATTCTTTTCAGGGACTCTGTTATTTTACAAATGCTGTTCAATTATTCCTGTTATTTTTTCAAATTTTCCGTTAACTTCTTCATATACTTCGTCAAATTTTCCGTCAACTTTTTCATAAACTTTGTCAAATTTTACGTCAACTTTTCCAACAACTTGGTCAAATTTTTCGTCAACTTTATCGAATTTTTCATTTACTTCGTCCATTCCTTTCTTCATTTCATCTTTTATTGTTTCCATTTTCTCATCCAATTTACTTGCGAATTGACTCACCAATTACTATTCCGAGAATTTTCTTCCATTTTCTCATTGATTTTCTGAGAATTTTCTTCCATTTTCTCCTTGATTTTCTGAGAATTTTCTTCCATTTTCCGTGAATTTTCTTCTGCCTTATTTTCCATTTTATCCATTTTCTCATTGAGTTTACTGAAGAATTCCATTATCGCCTGCGTCTCCGTGGCATAAATTCGAATCAATAGAATTCATTTATTCAATTCGAGCGATGTCGAACCGCACACCTAACACCAATGTAACGTTTTCTTAGTTTATCAAAACGTTCAGAATAATTAAACTATTTATTTACACTTATTTACATACTACTGTTCTAATAACTGAACAACTAATTCTATCAAAGTCAGTGCACAATTTATTTCCACACTAATTTATTTTCGCTACTTTCCGCTACGAATGGCTGCTGAATTCGTCCCTGGGCCGCTCCGCGCTTGCCCCTATACCGCTCGTGCAACTTTTCCAGCGATTACTGGAAGATTCTGGAGAGTGGGTGACTCAAACACGTCTGGGACCCTATTCTTGAATGTGACGGTATGAACGTTCTCGATCGTTCCATCAAAAATGCACCGCATTTCCTTGACAACAGCGTCGACACGCCTATTTTCTCCCATCCCCGATTCAAGAATAGGGACCCTGGAGTGTTCGGACACATTCTAGAATAGACAGGGCCGTACTCGTCACAATAATATCTCCACAGACTCTGGCACAGTTAATTCACGAAGTTCGAGTTGCTCAGAAAGAATTGTCATAAGTATCGACCGTCTTATTTTGTTGATGCCTAGACTTGTACAAGCTAGAGTGTGTTCAGCTATGGGGTCGTCAAACACATTATCACAGTTTTTTCCTAGCGTCGATTAAATTCTCTGAAAATATTATCGTTTCATTCTTGATGTGAGTCTTTCTGGATGTAACTTCTAATGTCACTGAGTATATTATTCATTTGTGTACATTCAGTAGGTATAAGAATTGTTCGTTCAAAATTATATCAGATTAGATGTTGGTAAATAAAAGTGAAATATTAAAACAATAAGAGAATTCACACTGGGAATAAATTAAGGTATAAGGTATATGGAATGTATGGGATAACCTGGTTCAAAGGGTAGAAGACATAAAAGAATGTAACTCACGATCATGCACAAGACAGTACATCCGCTTTCGAATGATTAGAATTGCAATTATGTGTGTCGTCAAACAATTTGAATATTCCAGATTTTTGAAGGGATTTTTTTAGTATCTCCTTGCAACCGCCTTGAATATACATGTTCACGGTCGTCATCACGGCGGATCGTAAACACAATAACTTCCGAGAAGTAACTTAGAACGTCGATATTTGTAGGGTAGGTTTGGACCTTTATTACGAAGGCCGAACTCGTGAATGTGTGAAATCCACAAAATGAGGCTGTAGATAAACCCACTCAAAATTTAATTTCCCAATATTTCCACAAATGCAGATGAAATCCTGTATTTGAATCAAAAGTGATAGCTTGAATGTTCATACAGGACTTCATGAGAATAATAGTGATCAGAACTTGCGCAGAATATTGAAAATTAAACAAAAAATTCAAATAGTTCTACGGCACTATCATCACGAAAATGTGCACGAAATTGTTCATCGGCATTTTCAAAGTAGTAACCAAGTTTTATTATGATTGAATCAGTATTTTTTGAGGTATTCCGAAAAACTACCGATACCAAGGAAAACACCACGAAGTTTGACATGAATTTTTCCCGCCGGATTTTGACACCGGATCAGTCATCAGTGGGTACGACCTGTTCGTTTGAGACCGTTTCCGAAAAAAAATCGAAAGTTACAGACATTTAGACAGAATGATACAACGATAGCACGCTATATCCCCAGATCATCCGCGCGAAAGAGACAATCCGATTCAAAACCAGAAACTTTTAAAAATGTTTGACTCGTTATTATTGGCATTGATTGGTCCAAATCGATTGTATAATACATGGTGAAGGGATATCCTTTTATTGTTTTTCTTCATTAAAAAAAATATTATTGAAACAGTTTAAAGATTATATCAGTCATGTGACGGCCCCCCATTGTCAATACACTGAGCAAGTCAATTTATAATATTCAGCTCGAATTTTTAAGCATTTCGATAGGTTATAACATTGATGGCTTGGCGTACTTGTATACTGTCTAAGCCTGGCCGTCCACTGGAAGCGATTTGGGGCTTTTACGAGCGCCGAGGAGCTTTTACGACCGAAGCGGTCTCAGGCTTCGGGGTCGTCCACTGGCAGATAGTTCGCGAGGTTTCGGTTCGTTCTTGTTCTTGCGTAGCAGAGATTTTTACTTCAGATTTCCGTGTTTATTGAAGAAATTGTGATACGGAATGGATTTAGAATTAATAATTCATTTCAAGGATAAATCTCACTTGATCAGGCATATGTTAGCTACGGAATGGGGAAAATTTTTGAGCTAAGGTAGATTCAAATTTAGAAAAAATGAAATTATCGGAAAAAAATTCACCATCCTGATAATGAATGATTATTATCGTATACTCATTTATAATACTGGAATGGAAGTTGAAGTGTGAATGTTGATGACCTGGGTACTTCGAAAACAAACGATGTGGAACGTCGAAATTGTGGCTGATTTGAATTTTATCTGTGAAAGTCAGCTTCAGAAGGTAAATATGTTATTAATGTATCTAGAACGTGACTTCAAAACTTTAAAAACTGCAAACATCGAAAGAAATGATGGTGACACAGATATTCGGAAATTCTTAAAATTTTGCAGAAGTGCATGCGTATTTTAGAAAACAGGTCACTAGTAAAAATCCGTAGCGTTTTATAAAGAAAAAACTATGTTTATTTTGTGATCGAAAAGATGGTTCTGCATATGAAACGTAATTGAATCATTACAGTACGTATGGGCCAAAAACACTTGAGCATATAGAAAAATGTTCGGAATAAAATTGGTCGGAGACTAAAAAAACAAATTGATAATAGATATTGAGATAATAAGAGCTATAAAACCCGAGATAATGGCGAAACACGCTGGATTAATTATATTTGGAATGCTATACAGCCGATTATTGCCAAAGAGTCCAACTTCAGATAGGCTACTATACACCTACAGAACTTCTGGATCTGTGTTTAATGTAAGAAAAAAGACAACATTCATTAACCTTTCAATCTGATCCATCTAAAGTTCACCAACAATAAACAACGAACTTCAACAAATATTCCGTTCACAAACCATACATTCCACTTTCCGACGGATAGCTCCTCTTTTCGAGCGTATAAACGCGGCAGATCCAAAGTGATCGGGATACGATTGCGCCGCTCGAATTCTCTCGAAGTCGCCCGTATGAACTCGCTGCCAGTCAACGAGGGTACCTAGAATTCCATTCATTTGGATCTGTCGCGCAAATTCGTTCGTTTAGGCTCCTATCGCGCCTCTCGAAATCGCTTGCAGTGGACGACCAGCCTAATGTTAGCGTCCACTGAAGGCGGATTGGGTCGCGACGGTGAGGCGAGCATTATTGCGTACTTCGTCCATTGCAATTCAAGGCGGACCGGGTGGCCTCGGCGGATTTCAGCCGACAGTCGTTGTTAGTTTATCGTTAATCAGCCAGTGCGTTGCTGGAGTCCAACGACCACTTAAGCCGCGTCCAGATTTCTGTAATTCGACCACCGAATACCCCAATTAGCGACAAGTTCACAGGGAGTTTTATGGTTTGAGGCAGCGCTCTCTCTGCTCGAGAGACTACGTTTTTTTATCTTGTGCCAAAGGGATTCGCAGTTTATGTTTGGACGGCGTTAGTGATACTATATTGTGACTATGTGGACCAACGAACAATCGCCAGAACTTATCAGTTCGTATCAAAACAAACTGGTGAAGTGGAATCCGACGGACACGAAATATTTCAAGAAAAGTATGAAAAACGACGCATGTAGAGATATTGCTGAATTGGTGGAACATAAGGTGAATGATTGTAAATAGAAATTTATAAGTTTACTGGTTTCACACAGAAAAGAAAAGGGGAGAGTCAAAACCAGCCAGAGCACCGCAAAGAGGTATTTATAATTTTACACTTTTGAAATCAAACTGTTGCGCTCAGTGAGAATTTCATTTCTTTCGCACAATTGTACGCAGACTTTATCATTTTGTTTTGATTTGGAAAATGAGTAATTCATTGAAATTTGATGAAGTGTGAAATAATAAATCATAAATACCTTTTCCGGTGTTCCGGCGGTTTGAGACTTTCTCATTTCCTTTTCGGTGCAAATCATCCCCCTCACTTTCCAACAATTGAAAAATATCTCTCCATGCTTCGCTTTTCCTACTTTTCTTATATACTGCGGGTCCTTCGGACTTCACATCGCCGGTTTGTTCGGGTAAAAACTAACCAGTTCTTGCAATTGTTTGTTGGTCCAATTGATACAAACATATATTCGAAATCACTAGGGGACATTCGTGTAAAATTTTTATATTGGCACTGAATTATTTTGCATTTTATATTGCATAAATGCTGCGCCATCTTTCACGATCTTTCTATTCGGTATGTTGGATAGAACTGAGCGGATCAACTCGAACGCTGCTTTCAAATTTATAATTCGAGGTTGAGCTCAAGTGCCTTCAACTCTATTCGCCGAATCGCCGAATTGTTAGTAAAATTTCATTGCATTGGCTCATCTGCACCCGGCTTTAGGCGGGGCGGGTCGCATTGACGGAGAAATACGCTCGCGGAGCGATCCTCCGGTTGATTCCGCCAAGCCTCAACACAATGACGCTGTAGTGGACGCAGCTGCAATTTGATTTGAGCAGGCGGGTTTCTCCGCCTGCGATGAGCCCCGGTCCGTCCGCCTAATGGACGCTTGCCATTAGAGTTGAGCCAGGGTGCGTGAACCAGTTGGTATTCACAACGGATTTCAATAATATATCCCCATAAAAAGAAATCACAAAAAACCAAGTCCGGAAGGCCACGAAATTTCACCTCTCAAGGAGATGGGACTCAAGGAAATGTGACCACAAAAGATACATTGAGCCATGGTGGAAATATAATATTTCCACCACGCATTTAGCATCGAGCATTGGGTACCTTGGATCCATCCTGCTGAAACCACGCATACCGTAGATCCAGTTTTTGTGAGAAAAATTTCTTCAATCATTTAGCTCTTTGGCTGTAACGAGCTGAAGTTACCGGAACTGTGCGTTCGTTTTCTTCGAAACTGTGAGTACCATTATTCCCATCCTCGGAATGGGGATTTTTTCCTTTAAACGGAAATGCAGTAATTTTCATGAAAAACCTTTAAAACATCACATTTCAAACATATAATTTCAATATTATATTTTTGAAAAAATGTTTCATCACCTAAAACTGAAAAATAAAAATGGGAATTCGCATTTAAGGGGATTTGTCTTGAGTGCACGATATGGCAACGTCGAATTCAGCTTGCTCGGAAAGAAGAGGACGTCAAATGTGTTACTTTGCTTAGGAAAACAGAGATAGCTATACTTCGATCTGGTTAGAGTAGAAGACAACGACCAAGGAATAGAAAAGGAAGAGCACAGACTGTCATACTGTCATATTACTGACAAATCGCAAACGGAAATTGTTTGGTTGTACTGACAAAGAACACGTGTGTACCACAGAATAGGAATAAATATTTCATTATTCTATAGCAGAAAAAGCTATTCTACTAAACACCGTTGTCACTTCGTGCATGCCTGGCAAATCCCAAACCCGAATTTTGGAATCTGATTTTGAATACTTTCTGAAGGTAATTTGGGAAAATGATGAATCAAACCGATAATAATTATGTTCGAATTTGCATTTGCAGTAATAACCCAAATTCAGGAAAAACCCCCATTGCACGCCACACAGTCACAATAGGTTATTTCATTCGAGAGGTGACGGGTTTTTTCGTCACATGTGTGTGGATATATCCATAGACAAGATTATAGTTGAGTTTTATATCCCCAATCAGTACTGGCCAGTATCAGTAATTTCGAAACGCTTCATACTGATACGAACAATTACCAAAGCAATGTCAGTAAAATCGACTGTCAAAATTTACTGACAAGTACTGGCCAGTGTCAGTAATTTCGGAACGCTTCGTACTGATACGAACAGTTACCAAAGCAGTGCCAGTAAAATCAACTGTCAAAATTTACTGGCCAGTACTGGCCAGCAATATCGGAACTCAACTATTACATATATACTGATATATGACAAATCAGATATTAGTCGCGTTCCGAAATTACCAATCAGTACTGGCCAGTAATCCGACCCGTTCTGAAACTACTGAAATCTACTGGCATCGTTTTTCCGCCGTCTGTCAAAGTACCCTGTGCGAGGCTATGAATTTACTATTGGCTACTGCCAGTAAAAGGACGTGTGAGCGCCAGTAGCATGATGTAAAAAACATGGTGTGCTCATCTGAAAAATGAGTGACGTCACCAAGATTAAAATACAAAGACTTGTATATTATGTGCTTTGAATTAACATGCAAATTCAAAGCACAGAATATACAACTCTTTGTATTTTAATCTTCCTGACGTCACTCATTTTTCAGATGAGCACACGATGTTTTTTACATCATGGCCAGTAGGTACGTCATAAAAAGTGAGGTGACGTAAATATTTTGATTTGATTCACAGAACACTTCTTCCGACCATTTAATAATTTTGGAGCCAATTCACAAATAGCAGTCACAACTTTCGTGACTGTACGAAAAGCAGTGGCTTCTCCCAGATTAAATTTTTCACAGACCGATCTACAATATCCAGTGATACTTAATCAAAATTATCTTAAAGCGCAACAAATTAAAGAGTTTCGCCTATATGAATCAGGTGTTGCCATGTACCACCCAATAAGCATGAAATAAGCTGAATCTGCTTTCTCATGTAGCTCAATTTTCAAAATTGTTATCAAATGATGAAATTTAGGTATCTGCTAAGACACAACAAATGAAGTTAGAATGTACCTATAAGGTAATGCATAATTTATACTCGAAAAGGTTCATTTATATTCATATAGGACAGGACAGATATAAAAGGCTTCATGCAATAACCGGAAATGAGATTTGAACAAACTAGGTGAATAATTTTGCACTACACTAATTTTTAATTTTTTGGAAGAGAGATAATCTGACCTCGCATGTTGTTATAATAGAAATAAATTTCTGCTATTACACAAATCACAAACTCTATATCTGGTTCTTCCTCACTGCTATTTCTCAGTTGAAGAATCGAATAAATCGTCTACCAACAAAACTATAAAATTCTCCATATCACTATCGAAACTCTTGTTGAACTTTCAACTCTTCAATTTTTTAGATTCAAATTGCCGCGAACAAACGTCAACGTTGACATTTCAGAATTCATTACTGGTACGCGTTCCGTGATTTCCGTCTACAGTAGTTTACGGCATGATGTAAGTGCGAGTCCACAACGGGGCACCAAGCACTGACCAGGGCACCGACCATCGCAAATATACAAATTAAACCTATACAAAATGTTCATGCGCTTGTATAAAGACAAAATGAAATTTGAAGATGAATGCTGAAAAAAGTTCTACGGTCAGTACAACGGTCGATAACATGAATCGAGTTTTTTTGCTTTTAAAAACAAGGTGTAAAGTTTTCGCGGTGCGGTGCTTGGTTCGATACTGCGATTTGTTGCGACGTTGTGGACGCCTACTAAAAACGTTTTTTACATTATGGTTTACTGGACCAGAATTCGTTCCGTAATTACTGAGTGTCAACAGTACTCGTTGGGAATAAGGGAAACCCGACTATTATCTGATTTCATCCGAAGTGAACGAACGACACAGACGAAAAGAGAACCATAGATTTCTATAAAGAATTATTTTCAAGGGTCCAAGACATTTCAGATATATTTTGCAACATATCTGAAAATTATTAACGTATAGATAAATTTCTAGGTGGAAATAATTATAATGTTAAGATTTTGGATTATTGAAATTATACGTTATATAAAATGTATAATCAGCTGTTTTATAAATCTAGATATCCAGTTGATATTCCAGATTTATAATTTTTGTGTTCAACCTATAAAATGACCGACAAGCATTTTCATTGAAAATATGGCGAAATGTGAAATAAAACCTTATATACTGAGTTATGACCCCTTCAGAATTAATTGGTTTCAAGATATGTTTTTAATGAACATCCAGCGTCAGTAGCTCCTAGGAAAAGCTAAGTACAGAACATTTGCGCTTGAATTGATCTACCCAGAGTGGAATTTGCGCAGTGTAATCACAGACTAACTAGATAAACCACTCGCGTCATTTACTTAGGAAATCTATGTCCACGCAGATATGACCCTGAATCGAGCTGATCAGAATTTTAGCAGGCGTTTGGGGTGCTTTGGGGTGCCAATCCAGTGGCGCAGCCAGAATTTTCGTTTGGGGGGGGCCCGATACAAATATTCAGGGAGAGAAAAACATATGGTATTTTTATCATCTATTTGAAATGAATGACTTTTACATAATATAATACTCATACTAAAATAAAAACCTTTATGAAAAGATTTTAAAGTGGAATTCTCCGAGATACAGGTAGAGCAGTTTACAAGCAAGAAAATCTCGGGGGCGACCCGGGCCCCTCGGGTCCCCCCCCCTGGCTGCGCCCTTGTGCCAATCAGATTTCAGGAATAGGACTACGTCACTCTAGCCGCTTTTGGACTCGCTTGAAGAGGTTATAATCATGTAAACAAACTGAAATTAATTTTTTGTCCTATTTATTTGATGAGTAATTTCGTATCTGTTCCATTTTAGAATATAATCCAAACAGTTTTCACAACAAAATCAATTGTTTAGTCATCTCTGAGGTTCTCTTTTATGATGACAGTCCTCATTATATGCTTTAATTGTACAACAGCGGCGGTAGCTCAGTGGTTAGAGCGCAAGCCCCATGATCGTAAGGTCTGGTGTTCTTCAAGCCCTTGGCCGGGAAATAACTTTTCCGGTTTTTAGGGGACCGTCCAACCATTCGCTGTTGGGTAAACAATTAACAGTGCTGTTCCTAACGTGGCGCAAGGAATTAGTAACAAAGCCTACACAGAACACACCCGGTATCCTAACTCGCACAAGCTTTAAGCTTCTGAGGGGTTTCGTTGAAGCCTAGGATATTCGAAACAAATACAACAAAAAAAAATACAAACAACAAGAAGTGGAATCGAACTTAGGTGGACTCATTCATAATGTTTATTTTATATAATATAAAGGAATCGCAACTGAAGTGAAAGAAAGAATGACAACCTCCATTATTCAATTAAAACGATGGGATGTCTAATAAAATTGTATATGATTGCACAACCACAAGGATTGGAATCGAACAAAGTTGGTCTATTCATAGATTGATTTTATATTGAAATGAATCTCATTTGATGTGAAAGTATCACAACCTATACATTTTCCATTTAATACAATAATATGTTTCTGTTTTCTTGATAAATTGATTTCAAAGAACAAGTTTTCGCCAAAAAATACCTGTTTTAATGAATTACTGTTGTATATATTCTTTATGGATAAAATAGTGAAACAATTATGGCTTATACTCAACTTGCTGAATTAAATTATGTAAAAAGCAGTGTCTGAAACAGTTTGGCAGACTTCACGTAAACATGGTATACTTATTACTACAATATAGTTACTGAAAACTTAACAAATAACATTTTTAAATGAGTAATAATTGATAGTGTTATGGAAGAGATAAGACAATGTTGTTTCAAAAGGAAGTATATTTCTTGTTTATAAATTTTTAAAGTTTCTTCATTTGTTACACATTAATTCGATTGTACTCGGACATATTAGAAAAAGGTTTGCAACGAAATAGAACACACCCAAACTCCCAGAAGATTTTGGGGGTTTTCCTAGAGACCTATAAGTGTCACTACAAAGATTCTCTGATTAGGGTAAACTGGTTTTCCATAACATTTTTCAAAAATTTTCATTTACTCCAACCGAGTTCTTCTATAGGAGTTTAAGATGTGATAAAACACTCGCTTTGGTATTGGAAATTTGCTTTTCAAATGGTTTCATCGAAAAATCTTAGTCTGATTTTAATCTTGTGATTCCTGAATCCCGACAAATCCGTTTTCACATTTCGATTTCAGATATTCCAAAGTATTTAATTTGACAGCTGTTTCGAGGAAGAAGAAAGTGTGGTTATGTCTGGTGTATTTCCATAGACATATTAAACTCTCTGGACACGGCGTACGAATCCATTTCTGAAGAGTCGAATGAACCAAGTGAGAGGTCCGAGAGAGAGAGGGAACTGGAGCGGGCAGACCATAGACAAGATACACGATTAAAATAACATGCGACTAGTGACAGGGACATGAAGGAAATCGGCCAATCAGAGAAAACACGGAATGGCGGTAATTTTGAACTTCACAACGTGAATGATGACTGTTCTATATGGTGTGTCTTTGGTTCTGTGCAGTATTTTATCTCGAACTGATATTCCTCATTGATTTTGATCATCAGAGTGTAGCTTTCGAGTAATTATGGAAAAACAGATGATCAGCCGGCCATACTCCGAAATATTAAGGGAGCATGATATATGTATAATGATTAACGAAACTTCGGACCAGTATTATAAAAATTATTTTGACCCCTATAAGCAGTTGAGTCCCATTTTTCAACCACAATCAAAATAGGTCCCCGGGGATTTAGTTCGTTAACGAACATAAAACCAAGACCGCAGACCTGCCAGGCGAACGGACAGAATCCAGTTTGATCACAAATTTTTCATCAGTAAGAAAATTTTTTGCTCAAAAAATACTGACATTGTAACGGAAGGATATCGCGCTCTGCTTTCCAACAAAAAGCGCGCAAAAAATGAACAAATTCACAGTTATTCATGCAAGGTAAACTCACTTATGGAATTTCACGTTTTCCCCTTTTTTATATCTCCTCGTACAATTAATGGCACAACAAGAATTTTCTATTTCTATTCAAAAACTTACGAAAACACAAAAAATGAAAACAACACGAAAATTATATCTTACATACAGTCTTTATACTATAATTCAAAATCTGCTTTGAAATACTTTGGAAAAAACAAATGTGACTTTCAAAACTTTCGAAAAAATTTTATTTCAAACATAGATTCATTATTGTAGTCTATGGCTTCAAACTGATCTGTCTTATTTTTGCCGTATTCTATGATGGTTTGGCCCGCCCTAGTTCCCTCTTTGTCGGCCCGCTTCCTCTCTCTTTAAGCCATGTCCATATAGTTTTATAGGTCTATGTGTATTTCTCAAGGTCGGAAAGACGCGATTCCCGCAAACGATTAAGTGATTTGTCTTGTTGGTCTGTGGTGTAATCATCCAAATACTTCAAGAACTTTAGGAAGTATTTCTGCTTTAAGTTGTCTTTTCATCGAGTATCAAGCTTTCTTTGAGAGTAAGTTCTCTCACAAAAAGAAATTTCTAGGATTGTTTCTATTTTTTGAAGTTACAATCAGAACCTCAGTCTTCCAATTTTAATGAATATTCGTTTTCTTCGAAACAGGGGGTACTATTATCCCCATCCTCGGAATTGCACGCCACACAGTTACACGTTCACAATAGCCGCCGCATTCGGTAATTCCATTCGAGAGGTGACGGGTTTTTTCGTCACGTGATCACATATGTGTGGATATATCCATGATGTAACAAACATGGTGTGCTCATCTGAAAAATGAGTGACGTCAGCCAGATTAAAATACAAACGGCCGGTTTTACAAAACTTTGATTGCCCGATCAAGGGCTTGATTGTCAGTCAACAGAAAATTCTATATTCTGTGTTCTTGAATTTGCATGTTAATTCAAAGCACAAAATATAAAACTCTTTTGTATTTGAATCTTGCTGACGTCACTCATTTTTCAGATGAGCACACCATGTTTTTTATATCATGGATATATCCATAGACAACATTATATATATATTGATATATGACAAATTAAGGCGGTTTCGGAAACTGGATAGAGTTAACACGATTCCTAACCCTGCGTGTTCGTTTACCTGACCTGGGTTATTAACCCCAGTTCGGAAACCTCTGTGTCCTTACTCGATCAGTGATCGAGTTAATCGGATTAGCTACCCACGTTCGGAAACCTTTGGATCTCTTACCCGATCACTTACCCAGATCATCTTTTATAACTCTACTCGGAAAGCAGGGTTGAAAGGAAACCGCATGCGCACTAGGTGCTTTTAACAATATCACAGAATAGAAAAGTAATACTTCTCCATTTTTAGACAATAATAAGAGAACCACGGTATAAATACCACCGTATAACATCACAGACCTGTGATATAATTGAATGTTGTGAATAATAAGCCAATCAGAGTCGACATCCAAATTAGCCTGTTTAGCGCTGAAAATTCAAATACCATTTAAACTCAAAAGAGTTTGCATTGAAGATTATGAAGGTGATATAATGAAATATTCATGAAACAGTGAAAGAAAACTGATTTCTTCCGCGAATTCATCATTCCATGAAAGATTCGATAGATTCACTTGTCTTTGGAAAACACCATAGTTTCACTTCTATAGCTCTACAAAATTTTAGAAAAGCACTTAAGTGTAGTCAGGAACTTCAAGGCGCTCATTCGCTTTACATCTTTAAAAATAAATTTTGCAATATCCTCATCATACGGTCCTCAAGAAATTTTGCACCAAGCTGCAATTTTTCAACCAAGTGCTCGATTTCAATTCGATCTGTTTTTTTTTTAATAGTAGGTATTGGTGAAATAAAATTCGAAGTGAAATATCCACAGAACTATCGGGCGGATTTCTCCCATTCATGATTGAAACCTTTGCAATGGAGCCAGAAACCTGCCCTACAAATATCGTTTAAGTTTTTACTTTCAGAAAGCTTTATCAGTACCTACCTTTAAATTTTTTTTCTAGTAATCTGATCCACGTGAAATTTTGCACAAGTTTCAACTTCGAAATCTTTCAACTTTCAACAAGTTTGAATTCAATTAGATCATTATTTTCCGAAATATGACAATTGTGAGAAAAAGTCTTTACAGTTTTTAGGAAATTTTTCTGAAGACACAATCGCATCAACAACCTTACAATTAATTTTCAAGTTTCATCACCATCGGATCAATAGTATTTGAGTTATCGAGGAAATATCATCAAAATGTAAAAATCTTCTCTTTATTTCCAGAAATGAATATACAACGGAGCTTTGCTCTGATACATTATTTTCAAATGTCGACGTCATGCATCAGAAAAAATTTCTATTATAATCATATGTAATCTACAAATAATACAATCAATTATAAACTATACAATATTGAAATTTACATCAACAAGAATAGACTGCTTACATATTGAACACAAAACACAAAATCATATAAGAACAGCAGGTTTTATACTCTCTCGTCTGTGAGTGACAACAAAATCCACAAATTGAAAGACTGTCTGGTTTTGACCTACTCACTGCATTGCAAATTTTAGAAATATATCGAGAATATTCACACTCTGAAACAGAACAGGGTCTAGGAAACTGCACCCCCCAAAACAGATGAAATTTGTGGTCTTCAATTCATCATAATGATAAAGAATTATTTTCTTCAATGTGCTTTTGCACATCAGCCTCCCTGGCTAATTTACTCTCAATTTTCACATCTAGCAAGAATTTCCTGCATCGAATTCATAACGTGATAAGCCAAAACTGTTCGTTAATTAACTTAGGTTATATTTTGATTCAATCAAAAATCAAAACAAACTACAATCACAGAAGAGATTTTTCTGTATTCTGTGCCGTTATAACCCCGACATGTTCGTTTACTGCCTAACCCGGGTAAGTGATCCGAGGAATCTGACAGGTGATCGAGTAGGTAACCCCGATCAAGTTTCCGAAACCGCCTTTATTAGATATATTAGTTGAGTTCCGATATTCCTGGCCAGTACTGACCAGTAAATTTTGACAGTTGATTTTACTAGCACTGCTTTGGTAACTGTTCGTATCAGTACGAAGCGTTCCGAAATTACTGACACTGGCCAGTACTTGTTAGTAAATTTTGACAGTCGATTTTACTGACACTGCTTTGGTAACTGTTCGTATCAGAACGAAGTGATTCGAAATGACTGATACTGCAGCCAGTACTGATTGGGAATATCTGAACTCTACAATAAATATCTGATTCTATCCGAAGTAAACGAATGACACAGACGAAAAGAGAACCATAGATTACTATAAAGAATTATGTTCAAGGGTTCACGTCATTTCAGATATATTTTTCAACATATCCGAAAATTATTAACGTAAAGATAAATCTCTAGGTGGAAATAATTATATACTCCATTCACTTTTATAATGTAGCCCGGTTGGCCATGACATCCTGACAGATTTCACCGTGTATATTTTGAAATTGTTAGGTTATGGTCATTTTCCTGTCAGATAACTATGCAACGTTGTCCTCTCTACATAGAGGTCGTAGTAATTACTTATTTTTCAAATGTCAATCTACATTGATAAAGTAATGAATTTGAGAAAATATTATTTGAATTCGATAATTCCAAAGACCTGGCGAATGTTGAAGAAACTTTTGTCTCTGTTAATACTGGAAATATTTCACGTATATAAACATGGTTGAAAGATTTAGTTATGCTATTTTCTTGTAAGGAAATCAAGAATCGGGTTTTTCAAAATAAAGTCTTCAGTTCAGTCTTTTTGGGTGCACCAATAGAAGGATATTCTTTGTCGTCTCTTTCACTTAAAATCTTCCTTATTGTGTTGATGTGCAGCTAAAAAATAAATATCTATTCATATAAAATATAATTCCTTGGTTTTCACTTACATACGTCGAAAATGTTGCATAGCTTGTGTTGAATTATTGATTCCTAATTATCAGGGTTACTATCAGAAAAAGCCGATTTCAATTCTACATAGCACTTCCTGATACTTTGCCTCAGCTTCTTCAAAACTACCTTCGACATTTTTATTAGTTTGCAAGCGTTATTATGCTGAGATTTAGAAATCTAGAATCGATTGATATTGATAATAGTAGAAATTGAAATTTGGCAACGTCTTTTGACATTGCCGATATTTCATGAGTGCCAGCCTGCGTCAGTTTTAAGGGAAAAAACTTGATAAACCTAAATCATGGCCAACCGGGCTACATTATAAAAGTGAATGGAGTATAGGTATATATTATCGATTACTCTCACATATAACTTCAATTTAAAAAATCTTTTGTCTCAATTATCATTGTGTTAGGAAAATTGCTCAAATAACGTAACTAGTAACGTACTAACACGAAATGTCAAATTGAACATTAAAGAACGGGAAATGTTGTCTTGGTCAGTCACGTTCTCAATGAGCGATTCACATTCTCCTTGTTGAGCAATAAAATCGCATTTTATAAAACTCACAATAAATTAACAAAACCAAGAACAGTAACTATATTTGAGCTCGATCACAAGAAGTATCATTTATATCTCCTCATGCAAAATTCCCTGTCGCCAACTGACAAGGCCCGTTACTGCGGTGACCTGCCAGACTCACGCCTCAACCATCTTATTCAATACAGGCAGCTCTTGCACCACAGCCATTTTTTAGGACTATGAATGAATTCGAAAGTCTTCTGTCTTTGGGGACAGAGGGATTGATAATAACCGGTGTGTCGTACTATGGAAAGAAGAAACTTAATTTCATGAATGAAAAAGAAGCCCTCCATCAATAACAAAAAACGTTTCACTACACTTACACGGGAAGACCGAATTTCTCATGAGGTTTTTTATCTGTGCTCTTGTATCATACGTAAAAATGTATTGTAGTCCGTTTATATTTCTTCGGCTTATGCTGTGATAACACATATTGTTTGATATAAAAAATGTACTGCTCATTCTCAAAATATTTATACAGGGTCCTGCGATAGTGTGTAAGGCTTCCATAGCTACCAAACCAGACGTTTTTTCAATTCTGCATCGCAGGAAATTATTTTCTAATATACAGGGTGTTCCCAAATGAAATTATTCAATAAATGAGTGATTTTTAAATGGAACACCCCTTATATTTTCGCATATTTTGAATGATCTCTATCATGACGCAAAATATTAGGAATATTTTTCCAACGGTACGGATCTTATTCAGAAAAAACTGCAAAATTTCTACGAAACAGTAGTTCGGTAAAAGCCCTCAACCGATTTCCAGAAGCGATAGAAACATGAATTTGATCAGAATTTCTTTCAACCTAAAAATTTGTCTAGTCATCGTTCCTAAATGATCAACCTCTTTTATACAGGATGTCCGTTATCAATGTCCAAATATGAAGAATTTCAATTTTTTTTTTCTCGATTTTTCAAATGTAACACCCTGTATTTTTTTCCATGATGATGTACAGTTTAAAACCTTACATTTTTTCAGAAGTAGCCTCACGATTATTTTCACTCCTGTGTCCAGCAGACACGAAAATGACATTTCAACCAAAAATTTTAGGAATAATGAACATAATAACTAACGGATATTTTAAATGAGTCACACAATGAAACCAAACTGAATGACCAATTTTCGAAAAACTTGAAAACCGTTCCAAAATCATAATCCTTGAAGTTCAACATGAAAATGATAATGTTTATCCGAATAAGTTAATCATAGATATTATTGGTAACTTGTTATTCTAACGATTACAGAGTTTCATCGGCATCCAAAAAAAATATTATTCATGAAATGGTTCATATGATTTTCATGTCGGAGCAGTGCTACAGAAACTGTTATCAAGTACATCGATTATTATTGATCAAAATATTGTTATTCAGAGCTGAAAGTTATTTCCGAATAAAATAAATTGAGATGAATTTTGGTAAAGATGAAATGGTTGATATGATTTTCATGTTGGGGCAGTGCCACAGAAACTGTTTATTAGCCAGTTGATCCTATGCTGTCGAATATCCCGAAAGAAGACATCCACATGAGTCGAGTTTTCGGAGGCTTTCAAACAGATTTGTAGAGACAGGAGATGTCAAGTATCTAAAAGAAGAGAGGATAAAATCGGCCACTAACGAAGACAAGGAGCTCGAGGATTTACTGCATGAAAATCCACACACAAGCCAAAGGGAGTTTGGAGTAGCCTGTAGTATAAGTGAGCGTTCAGTTCAAAGAATCCTCAAAAAGAATAAGTATCATGCCTACCACATTCAGATGCACCAGGCGCTTACCGATAGCGATTTTGAAAACCGTCTGAATTTGTGTAACTAGGCAAGTTTTCAAATTGAAGGAAATTTAGATGGAGCTGCATAATCTAATTTCATTCAGAACATTCTTCCCGGAATGCTAGCAGTGTTACCTACTAAAATACGAAATGAAATATGGTTTCAGCATGATGGAGCACCCGCTCATTATTCTCGTCCTGTGGGGGATTTACTAGACCAACAGTTTCCAAATAGATGGATTAGTAGGGGCGGACCGACAAGATGGCCTGCAAGATCACCGGATCTCACCAAAATAGATTCTTTCTGTGGGGATACATAAAGGGAATCGTGTATGATCAAGTTCCAACAACAGCTTGCAATATACGAGAGAGGATTGTGACTGCTTTCCGAAGCATTACTCCAGCCATGCTGATGAGGGTTAGTGGGTCATTCAACCATCGAATCGCTTTGTGTTCCAGAGAAGGCGGACGACACTTTGAACATCTCTTGGATCATTAACACAATTTTTCTTTATTTTTTTCATCGCCCGTTTGTTTTTATATCCAATATTTGAATACAAATTTCCGTTCTGATTTCATTTTTCGTGCCCTCTTAACGCAGGATTGAAAATAGCCCTTTGGATACTTAAAAATGTAAGGTTTTAAACTGTGTACATCATCATGGAAAAAAATACAGGGTGTTACATTTGAAAAAATCGAGAAAAAACAATTTGAAATTCTTCATATTTGGACATTGATAACGGACACCCTGTATAAGAGAGGTTGATCACTTATGCCCGTACGCATAGTCCGAACTAAAACTTCTACCTGAGAAATTCTCCGCTGAGACAAGCTCAAGTATTGACTCATGCTTAGCAAGGGATTTTGTTATTGAGGAAAACTCCTAAGCTACGACCTCCCAGGATTATCTAATGGATTTTATTTCCATTGTTCCCACTTGGGAATTTCTTAAATAAATCTATGAATGCGAGAGCCCTCTTCCTCTATTGAATAATAATAACGTTTCGAATGTATTTTTTTCTGAAAAGCACATATCTGAAATACTTTCATCATTAAATTCATTATTATATCAATCAATAATTTGTTGATTCATTTTGAAATATAAAAGAAGTAATGAAGAAAGTTCAGAAAAACGATTTCTACAAAAAAGATTCATTTTATTAAATTCATTATTATATCAATCAATAATTCTTTGGTTCATTTTGAAATATAATTTAAGTAATGAAGAAAGTTCACAAAAACAATTTTCACAAAAAAAATTAAGTGGACGGAAGTATCCCCAAAAATATTTATATATTATCTACATAGTGCGACAAGGACTTTCGCATATTTTAAATTAAACCACAGGCAATATATAAGACCTGATTAACATCCCCCTTTTCTGCCAACTCAAACGGAAGTTTTTCTTCCTCTACAATCCGGATGAGAACCCGAACTTAAATCGTGTTTTGGTTTCATCGCTTTCAGAACTGTTCTAGGATAGTTCAGAATCGGGCTTCAACAGCGCATCGATTCTACGCAGTTCTAGAAGTGTCCTAGGATAGTTTTGAATTTTGCAACCAAAACAAACCTAATCTGTTGGTTATTCGTCTGATGATTTGTTCTATGCTTTGAATAAAGAACAACAGGAAGTAGCATAACGCTGTTCTACTTCGTATATCAGTGGGACATAATCGCCCATATTGAACTTCCAAGTATGACTCATGTTAGTTAGTTTCTTCAGACAAAGAAGTCTCGGAACGAGTTGTTCTCTCTTCAAAGTGAAAGGGAAGTCGGCCATATGCAACCTCCATCCCGGACCCACGATTTGAAGCCTTATGCTCCTTCCTTATGTTCTTTATTCAGAGGTTCTATGTGAGTTCTTGGGCATGCGCAACATGGTATCTCGTATATACCTTGAGACCCGTTGTCGATGGCATCCTTTGGTGTTCGGAGGAATTTGGAGATTTTGTTGTCGGCTGTGAAAACTGTCTGTTATATCTTGTTTTCGTAGGATTAGACTGATTTTGTCAGAAACATCTTTGATGAAGGGGAGGCTTTGTGAGAAAGAATTTCTTGAGGGGGGTTTCTGGTTTGTTATGCGTTGGTCTGACGTTGGTGAATAGTTTGTTGAATTTGATGATTGGTGTAGCCCTTCTGTAATAAGGCGGTTTTGAGATTGGTGATTTCCTGTTGAATGTGTAGGCTATCTGTTAGTTTTATGGATCTGTGGATTAAAGAGTTCAGAACGGAGTTTATCTGTGACGGATGATGGTGTGAATTAGCGTTCAGGTAGGATTAGTGTGAGTTGGTTTTCTGTAAATCGTATGCGTGAAGGAACCGTTGGATTTGGTTACGAGAACGTCAAGAAAAGAGAGAGAGTTGTTAGTCTCAACTTCCATTGTGAATTTGATTTGGTTGTGGATGTTATTCAGATGATCAAAAAAGGCATGGAGAGTTTCGGATCCGTGCGGCCATATGACGAAGACGTCGTCCACATAACCATTGTTACCTCCTTAAACAATGACATAACGAAGCCAGCAAGTGGGTTTTAGGTTGAATGTTTTGATGGCGTTGGTTTCAAAATCTTCCATTTACGTATCGGCGTGAGGTGGAGAGAGGGGGGAACCCATGGCGGCACATTCTACTTGTTTGTAGAAGATACCTTGAAAAACGAAGTATGTACTTGACATACAATAGTTTATGAGGTTCAATGTATCTTGGGATATGTGGTGTTTGGTTTTCAGTATTTCAAAGGTTTCTTTGAGTGGGATATTGGTCAAAACTGACGAGAATGTCTGACTGACGGATTTGATACGTTTTCAAGGCTTCGATGAAGTGGAAAGAATTTTTCACATGTGATAATGATTCTTCAAATAACGATTGAAGAGTGGAAGCTAAGTAAGTATTTAACAAGACGATGAGTTGGGGATCCGAAGGCACTGACGATTGGACGAAGGGGGATGTTTGTGGTCTCTAGGTAATCCGTAGATTCTAGGGGTTTAAGAAGATTTTTCCCTTGGCATGGGCGAGTTTTTAATCTCTTTCGGAAGTTTCGAGGCAGTGATGAGGGATTTGGTTTTCTTTTCGAGATAGGGTCTTGCGGGGTAGTTTATATTCGGAGGATTGCAATAGGGATGACATTTTTTCCACGTAGTCAGGATTTGTTAAGAATAACTGTAGCGTTACCTTTGTCGGCTGGAAGAACAATAATATCGGTAGTTTTGTGAAGATTTGTGAGGCATATTCTCTCAGAACGCGATATGTTTGGTGGGGGAAGTTTCGCTCTCCGTAGAGTAGCGGCAATGTCGAGTTTCGAGTTTCCTCAGTCACAGTTGGAGGGAGGTGAGATATGGCGGATTCTACCAGCGTGATGATAGATTCGGTGGGTAATTTGTGAGGAGTGATGCAGAAATTGAAACCTTTGGATAGAAGTTCCCTAGTGGTTTCGTCAATCGGAGAGATTGTGTACCAGAACAAAAAAAAGGAGTGAATAAGATGATCACATATGTATTCAATGCCTTCTTGAAACTGAATTACTGGCTAGAACAACAGAAAATGGCCGAAATTAAAGTAGTACTCAAACCAGGAAAATTGGTACTCCAAAGAATAAGATATTTTCAGTTTACTAAGGGCCGGTATTATAAAACTTATTTTGACCACAGGGAGCAGTTAACTCTCATTTTTGAACCAGATTTCACAAGTTAACTTCTAGTTATCTGTTAAAATAGTTTTATAATACCCACCCTAAATGAATTGTCTGGAGTGTTTGTAAGTGCTTATACTTATTCTATACCCAAACTTCCGGCTTCTTCAGTTCGAAAATTCTTTTTTATGTTGTATTAAACGCTCATTTATCGGCAAAAGTCCGGACCACGGCAAAACGGAAATTTATTTCTCTGCTAATTTGCAGTGTTACGCAGTGTCAAGTCTCCCATTCAATTACATAGAAAGAATTTAATTCCGGTGTGCCATAGGCTGGGCTGTTGCCGATAAGTGAGCGTTGGCCTAAAGCCTTCATTTATAAGTTTTTGTTCCGTTTCTGAGAAAACTGTATCAGAGAGATTCAAGAATCTATCGAAGACTTGGTGGTCAGAAAATTCTTCAGTGCGTGTTTCAACCATAATTTTGTCTTCTAATAAGTTAACAGTGTATTTCTATCAAGTGAAGGCCAATACAATATTCAAGTTCAAGTTCAAAATCATTTTACCTCAACGAATTTCAGGAAAACACAAACTGTTATCTATAAAACAAGCCCTTATCATTCGGGGTTTTCAACCAGGTGCTCGAGATATATCTCAAGCACCTGACTGGATTGAATAACTGAAATACGAGTCTAGTCCGCATGCATTTCGGCCTATTCAGGCTATTTCGAGCCTGAAATTCCACAACTCCTTTGCAATAATAAGCATTGTAAAATACACACATCGTCTTCATACAATTGCGTCTAGTTCAGCGAGCAATATTCGAGCAGTCACATATAACGCGTATTATAGAATATAATTGGTTCCCAAATTTGACGACATGTCATTTGTAACGCCACTGATTTATTCTGCACTTTAAATAGATTCACGAATTTATACTAAAAGAGATTAATGAACATTAATATTTTTGCGAAAATTCGTATTATTCATAAGCTAAATTTTCAGGACCACCTCATCCCTAATTCAGCTTGGAAAGATTATTCGGCAAACACAAACTATGCATTCGACGTTTACGAAGCAGAAGAGAAAAAACAAGTACCCCAACAAATCAACGGCAAATCGCGATCAGAAAACGCAACAAACACACAAAAATCCGGACATAGGATTCAGCGGCCGCAAGGTCGACCTCCAAGCGTGCCCAGCCAACCTCCAAATATGAATATGGACCATACCCGGTCTCTTCAAAGACCGACAAGGGGGTCTTACCCACAAGCCAATCAGCCTGACAGGAGCACATTTTCTTTGCCTAGAACCGCATATGACAGGCATAGATCTACCCCAAATGATATGCAACCAGACTTCTACTTCATGCCTAGTCAAAGAAAGTACTCCGGGGAAGTAGTGAGAGTATATGTTGATTACAATAATCAGCCTGAATAAAGTGCGTCTAGGAGTTTTATATGCTTGTGGATTTGGTTTTGAACGTTTTCATCAATGAAACTGTTCAATGAGAATAACCAATAGGAGGCATGGTTAAAACGATACAAAAATTTCTATCGTAGTTTAATCGGAACCAATGAAAGACCATAAAGATAGTAAAATAAATTTTCAAGAATAATGAATCTGCTAGAGAAATCCTTTGCGCTAGGATAAATATTTTTCGTATATCAAGAACGGATATTTAATTTAGTTTTTTTAAAGTTATATAAAGTCGATATACTTGAAAAACTTGAGCTCATTATCCATATCAAACCGAAAGCGATGCAAAAGCGAGGCAGCCTAATAAATCACATGTCCTTCAAAGAATCTTCAGAACTGACAATGTGGATATGTGAAATGAAATTATAAGACATCACTGTAGTGATATATCGCATCTCAATTCCATCATTTTATGGCAATCAATGATCAATGAGGTCACATTCATATTATTCATACTTTTTAGTTCAACTCGGTTCACTTCAATAATTTCATAGCAACCAATGATGAATGAGAACACTTGTATTTATCCTAGGTTTTAACTTGGCTTGCTTCCTTTCAGAAATTAAGTTGGAATATTATGTAAATTAGAAAAACTATAACAAAAGACTTTTCATGCATATGGAGTATCCTAGACCTAGATTAATTCGAGTTAGGAAGAAACTCTTGCGGCCATAATATTGATTCGTAAAGTAATCGGAAAACCCAATTTTCGAGGATTACCAAAGGTTTATGTACTATACACCATTGTCTTAACACAGTTAAAGCATTTAATATTTAAGTACAATGGTACTATAAACTCATTCCCGGGCTAGTAAAGAAAATTTACTATAGGGCGGTGCTAGCCACCATTTAGTTTGGTTAAAAATGAACAAAACTTGGTGGTGGCAGTTACAAAGCCTACACTAAAATATACTTGATTGTTAGCATGACCTGAGAGCTTAGCAGGATATCTACCTAGCGGATTCAATATGTAATTCTGTTCGTTGTTTCTGTATGAAATTCATCTTCATTGCCTTCAATTTGTCAGTGCAGAAGGGTGTAGTGTAAAAATTAAACATAATATGTTTAATTTTTACAGAAGGACCGAACATATTATGTTCGGTGCTTCTGTATTAGTAATAATCAATTCCGGATGCACAGAACATATTATGCTCCTTTCATTTTCGCAAATTGCTAAAAATTCACTCACAGTACAAATCTCTTCGGTTAAGATAATTTTATATATTTCACTCGTAACCAATCCCACATCACCTCCCAAAGTCCGTGTAACAGACAAGTCTCTAGATTATTGTCAGGATTTCGTCACTAGTCTACAACAGAAATCGTTGAACAATATTGTAGTTCATTGAGACAATGAACAAGACCAGTATAAAGTATTGCAAAATTCTTTTAAAACCAGATCCATTAGTTTCACTGTGTAAATATTTTGAATAGACTACCAAGGACTCGATAGGAAAGTGAAAAGTTGAGAAAAATCTTTTCATGCTGCTCAAAAATGTGTCCAATGTGCAATTACAAATTATTAAATTAGCAACATGGTACGAGTCAGTGTTTACAGTAAGGAAATGCAAAAAAATAATAAAAAACATACATTTTATTTCTTTGTTATATTTATTAAGTCGATGAATGTTAAAATATATGAGATGTTTACTTACAATACATGTATGATAAAATATACGATAACAAACCATGGATCCTATTTTTGTTCAATCTGAAAAGGAAAATTTTATTAAATTTCGAAACAAATACATCTTTTTGATTGCTAATGAGCTGTTTCCTTCAGCCAGACTTAATTCACTTCAAATATGTATCAGAAGACCGTCGTCATATCTCATCATTAGAAACAAAATTTATGCATTAAAAAAACGTATTGAAAAGATTGAACACTCACATTTGAATGAAACTGCCAAGCTGCTCCTATTTATGTCTATGCCTGAAAAACAAATAACTGAATTAGGGTTCTCAGAGATGTTCCATCTTTTTGAAAATTGTTTTTTTGAGAGGTACTCAATTCTTTTGTGACAATGAGCAATGTTATCTAGCCACCATTTTCGACGAGGTAATGTTTGCTCTTAAAAATAATATGATTGAAAGCAATGATTTATAATGTACGATCTAATTTCTTTCTCAATATTTGGTTTCAGATTGACTTAATGGTATCTTCAGGTTCATATCAGAAGACCGTCGTCAAATTTCATCATTGAAAATGAATATTAAAATTTCAGATTGAAGTTTTGTCAAGAATAGAGTAATCTGGGTCAAAATAAAATAACCACCAAAGTGCAATACTTACAAAAAACACTTGCATGCAACTGCATTGATGCGTCATCGATGGAAAACTGAAAATGAATGAAAACTGAAATGAACGGATCAATGAAAAAGCATTTTAATTGTGCCAAATGCCACATCAATTTTTTGATGAAATATGTCAATCGGGGGTGTTAGCAAGCTTTTTTTGAGAGAATTCAGGGTATGATGAACGAAAATTACAGAAGATAGTCACTGATTATTTATTTGACAGAACGATATTTTGTATACCATTCCCAATCAAAATGAAACTATTCAAAATATCTGAGAAAACACAGCGATAGCAGCAGTTTTGGGTCAGTGCTCAAATATTTCTTCCACCTCTTTTCATAGTTTCAAGTTTGATGTGCAACTCAAAGTACAAGACGCAAAAGCAAAATAAGTATGTATTGCTATTTTCATTCTTCAAAGCTCCTAGCACTGATTCTATGGGAAATTGGATCTCGGTGCAATCGGCTAATTTTTCAATATGTTGTAGTTTACGACTTACTAAGCAAAAAAACTCAAAAACTGTTTATCAACTATATTATTGCCTCTTAGATCTTTTGTTCAGTACCTCATTAGCTAAAACATATTGAAAACTACTGCTAGATATGCAGACCCGGATTTATTTATTTGACTGGGAATAGCTTAAAAACTGTTCATTCGCTTTTAGCCTATGATATTTTCAGTTCAGTGAGTAAGCTACAATATATTAATGAATTAGCCGATTTTACTGAGATCCAATTTCCCATATAGAAATAATAATTAAAGCGCCGCCCAATTTTTTTGTGTTGACTGGTTGCAGGTCAAAAACTGTTCATTATTGAGCTCTTTTCCTATGAAAATTTTTGTTCAGTAAGTTATAAGCTACAACAGATTAAAAAATTTGCCGATTCCATCGAGATTCAATTTCCCATGCGGGGTCACATAGTAAATTTAAAATAGAGAAGTCATATGAACAAAATTCCGTATTGAAAATATAGGGGTGGTAGCGCATTGAAAACTGGTATTTTCCTGTTCACACGATGAAAATATTTCCTTATTCACTAAGATGTCAAATGAAATTTTTACCAAATTTTACATTTATATCATTAAAATTTTTAGATATTCTTGGTTTTAAGACATACAAAATGTATATTAATTAAGTAAAACCACAGTGTTGATTTCCATTTACTTCGACTGTTGAATATGTTTTTCAGACTGACTTAATGGTTTCCTCAGATTTGTATCGGAAGACCGTCGTCAACTTTCATCATAAACAATCCAAACAACTATAAAATATAAAAACTATTTTTTTTGTCATTAATACTGGGAGATAATCAAATATACAATCTAAGTATATACAGATGTCCGGTAAACCTTAAACAATATTTTGGCTAGCGATCTGGTAAAGTTCATAAGGTATGAAAAGAGCTCTAAAACAGATTTTCGTTCGCAAAATCAACTTTACGTCAAAAAATCGTCGTGTGCAGGAAGTGGGGGGGGGACATTTTTCCAAAAATTGACAAAAAATTTTATTCGTTCATCTTTATCTACGGAGAATGTCTTTTATTCAGACAAATTTCAATTAATTCGATTCAGAAATAGTTCATTTCAATTATTAAAAAAAAAGTCGGATTCCATGCGCTTAAATATTTTCCTTATGGTACAATCGCCTGCACTGAAAATGGCATGTTTACCATTATGCAGAACTGGACCTAGAATTTCAGCGCCTGTGAAAATTTTCAAAATATGCCCTTGTGAATCTAAATGAGAGATGATAGCGCCCTGGATGAAAGTCGAGCGGAAAAAAATTCTCGTGAATATTATGACTACGCTCATAAAATTTGGTGTAACAGTTGTCCAAACATTAATTCAATAAGTTACTGGATTGAAAACTTTTTCACAGCTTAATAATTTCTAGGCCAGCTTGGATAACCGTATTTCAAATAATATATAGTGATAATTGATCGTATTTTTTGAATTGATGCGATATAAACTGCGATGGACTTTCCGCTGCATGGAATTACCCTCACTCCGAGGAAAGAGAAGTATTCAGAAAAGGGTAGTTTCAACTAGCCCCTCGGTCGCGGTCGTAAACATCTCAGTATACAAAAGGTTCATGCGCCAAAGCACAGCTCTGCAATGTGTGTAACTTTAAAAATGGAAAATTGATTATTTTAAGGAAAAAAATAATAATTTTGTGCCCCTAGTTAGCTTGCGCCCGTGGCAAATTCATCCTTCGCTAAGCCCTAGATCCGGCTCCATTATGTTCATTTAAATTTTGCCCGCGAGTAAGGCGCACTCTCGTGTGTAAACGGGTGTTGGACGTTGGACCAGAGATAAGCTACCTTAAGCGTTCATAAGGTTCGCCCATTTTTAAGATGTCGTTAATCAAATAATTAATTTCTTTTATGTATTTGAATATGTTTATACATATTTTATTGAGTTTCTGATAAATTGTTGATAAATTTAGTTTTATTTGCACAAGTTGACAAATCGGTTTAGTGAATGAAATTAATTTTTTCGATATGTATTTATTCGATTTCTGTTAGATTGTGAATAAATATAGAAATGCATGCAAACTTATTTCGATGGTCAAAGGACATTTTGGGAGGATTTTGAATTATGTATATTTATCAGATCTCATATGGATTTGCAGATTATTGGTCCCCGGCGTAAAAAAATTTCGTGAATAGTATACCTATTGGGCAGATATTTTCTATTTCCTACAATCAACACTTTAGACAGTAAATATTATTTCGGTACATTTGAATAACGATTCACCTATACATCTTGAGGAAGCAAAATCGCCCTCAGAGTGGTTTTGAACCTAAAAAAATATATACCAAAATCCCTGTTAGATTTTTATTGGATATCCCCTGAGGTTTAATTCATAAATCAAGTATTGAACCAAAATGTATACCAAGATTCTGGCAATAATTTTCCAGATCGAGTAATAGTACTTCGAAATAGCAGGTAAGAATTTCTCAAGAGAACATCGTAGGTATCACCTGCCTACAGACAGGCCACCACGAAAACTTAGAACCTGTCACATCTCGGACTGGCATTGATGAGAGCCATTGAAAAACCGTTAAGTACTAAAACTTTTGAAAACTTCATAGATACTTTTGTATCATCAAAAATCAGTACAAGGCGGAATGAATCGATTTTGGGCTATATACAAATATAGATTATATCCATCATGGAAAATTCACAATATCACGCGGACTCTACAGAGTTGTGTGAAGAAAACATAAAAAGCAACTCACTTAAAAATGGGATTCATTCATTCGAACTGAATTTCTTAAAATATACAACTGGAAAACATTCTTAATTATTAAATTGATCAGGTGCACTATTCAGTCTTCTACGCCAACAGTTTGTTTGAAATAACAATGTTGTATGAAAAATCATAACCAACATCCGACAAAGAGTTTGGTAGTCGAATAATTCGACATAATTGATCAGCACAAATGAGAAGATATATATAATCAAGAAGTATAGTTGATTGTAATCATACGGAAGTTTGGGTACTACGGACCTATTTTAGATATTCAAACACCACAAATTTGGATGAGAGTGTGGAAATTAGAGGAAAAAACCCTTACTGCATCCCGGAAACAGTAAAAAATTATTTCATTGCACAAATGTTTATGTCAGCTTTTTATGACTTCAAAGGCTGTGATATCACCAGCGACTTTGAATATGAAAAAAAAAATCTTCTGAAAATTAGCTATCCTTATTGAGTCATAAGTTCAAAAGATAAGTTTACAACAAACGAAAATACCTAATGTATGCTCAGGTTAACGGAAATCTCTATTCCAAGTACAATTAGTCATCAGTATACTTGTGTAGGCCATGGAATCTTGTAAGAGATAGATTCGCCTTTTTCAACAGATCAATTATGGAGCTTGCTATGTGAAAGACCCATTTTATATACTGTTGCAAAATGACGAATTCACTCCTGCCTCAAAGGGTAGACAGTATAAAGATTAACTCCAGCCATGGCTATTTTGAAACCGAATCATCTTATAATCCATTACCACGAAAATATAGATCAATGTAATTGATAATGTAAGGTATCAAGACTAACTAAACTGGATCTTTATGTACACTCACACCACCAATCCAACAATACAAATGCCTCCATTCCTAATAATTGTAGCTCCATAATAGATAAATATATCGAATATCTGATATATATTTATATATTCTCCACAAAATTTTTGATCGAGCAGGTCCAATAAGAGAACGAGTAAGGGAAATCGAATTTCGTGGCAAGTGCATGCCCTAAAAAATGGAACAATGGTATTAAGTATATACTGCGATTTTTTCAAAATTTTGTCCAGGTAATTATTCTCCATCTTATATTATAATTTCAGAAAAAAGTGAATAATATCACACAGCTAATACGTCAACTGATGCGAATAAATTGCCACGAATTGGTATGCCTGTCCACAATTAACAGAAATAAAATCGAATATATAAGTACATAGTGTTCAAATACATATTGAAAATTTCGAATTTGAAGGATAATTTAAGGAAAAATTAATTTCATCCACACGCAGAACTGATTTGTTAAATTATGCAAATAACTGTAATTTATCAACAATTCAACAGAAATCCAAACTATGTATAGAAATAACCAAATACATACAATAAATTAATTATTTAAATAACGACATCTTTAAAATCGGCGAACAACGTGAACTTGAATGATCCTTCAACTGAACCTTATGAACGCTTCGATGCATAAGGTCGCTTATTTCTGATACAACACCCGTTTACACGCATTTCCACGTTCAGCCACGGCGAATGGGATTCAACAACACAATTTCTTATTTTTTGAGAAAACTATTCGGCCAAATGAAATTCTGAAAAATCCACCTGAATCTTATGTTTTCGGTTAACACCTTCTCTATGAAGCAATTTTTCAGTTTTCGAGCAAAATCTTTCAATCTAATGGTAAACATGCATTTTCAGGGCAGGCGATTAAATCATATCGATATAAGCGCATGGAATCCGACTTTTTTGGTGATTAAAATAAAATATTTCTAAATCGTATATATTAATAGAAATTTGTCTGAATAAAGGACATTCAGCTTAGATAAAGATGAACCATAAAAAATATTTTCCAATTTTTCGAAAAATGCCCCCCGCGACTTCCTGCACACGACGATTTTTTGACGTCAAGTTGATTTTGCATTGTAAGGGTGTAGGGAATGTTACCAAGTGGTTCATACATTTAAGCAATGAAGTTCACACGGGGTGATACGAAAGAGCTCCGTTTGAACCCTATCACAGTGCGATATGGCGACTTGGAAAATTCAGTGAAGTTTAAATGAAATACGAAAATAAAAAAAAATTATTTACAATTTTTTCCATGGATAATTCTTCTTATCGATACTGTTCAACTTCCAACTAAGTTTCATGTCGATCAGATAAATATTTTCCCTAGTTATTTAAGAATCAATCTATTCAAGCTACTGAGGGAAAGGTTCACTCGGATGCTCAACGCCCCAATTGAAATGAGGAACTAAGAAATTGATTGTTGCATATGCAGATGGCATAATAGTCTTTCCGAAACGTCGAATTTAACTTTAATGTTTCACAAACCTGCTTTTCCACAAGGGCACAAGGGGAGTAGATCAACAACATCCATGTTTTCAGTTTCTGTAAATAAGATAAGGTCGGTCAGTCAACTGCGATGCTCAGCAAAACACAAAGAATCAATTCAACTGAATCGATCAGTTGGCCGTTCTTATGTCATCATTTTTATTTAAGAACAGGTCTGTGAGAACAATCATCATGAATAAACAGCGATAGATGCAATTATTAGTTAACCAACAATTTCCTAAAGTTGATCAGATTTATCTTATTTATTTAATTAAAATTTTAAAATTTGGAACGAATGTGTAAATTGATATACCCTTCAATAGTGACATTAAAAAAAAATAGTCGATTATGTCCTATCCTATGTTGTTCAACGTTTTCTTGCATCAAAAGAGAGCCAATTATAATACTTATTTATCTGTCAGAGCATATTTATAACAAAAGAATCGGATTTACTGAATGAAGATGGATGGCAATGAAACCTTTGTCAGCACATTCCGCAGAACAGAATATAAATATTCAACTTACCCAGTTTTTTTATCACATGAAGAGAAGGTCAATAAGATCCATGTTTTCAGTCTCTATAAAGAAAATTAGGTCAGTTAGTCAACTGCAACTCTCAGCAAGAGATAAAGAATTCAATTGGGTTTTGATCAGTTGGCCGTTCTTATGTCATCATTGTTTTTAAGAACAGGTCTGTGAGAACAATCATCATGAATTCGAGAAAGGGATTTGATGAACAGGTGGGAAACCTTTGTCAGCACCTTCCGCAGAACAAAATATAAATATTCAACTTACCCAGTTTTTTTATCACATGGAGAGTAGATCAATAACATCCATGTTTTCAGTCTCTATAAAGAAAATTAGGTCAGTTAGTCAACTGCAACTCTCAGCAAGAAATAAAGAATTCAATTGGGTTTTGATCAGTTGGCCGTTCTTATGTCATCATTGTTTTTAAGAACAGGTCTGTGAGAACAATCATCATGAATTTGAAAGTGATTTGTGTATGGTATATACAAATAGCAACCAAATCCAACCTACCTCGTTTTTTGCCACAGGATAAACTTTTGCATTCAGTTTCTGGAACAAAATTCATCCAATTAGTCTAGTGCAATACTAACTGTGAGAGGTGAAGAATTTGTTTCACTGAATCTATCAGTTGGCCGTTCTTCTGTCATCATATATTTTTAAGAACAGGTCTGTGAGAACAATCATCATGAATTCAAATCAGGAATTTATGTATGGCATATTAATGAAATCTTCTCACAACACATGCCGCTAAATCTAACAAAAATGTTGAACCTACCTTGTACTTTTCCATAGGAAAGTCATAATGCCTTCAGTCACTGTAATTGTCAATTTGACAATTGAGTCAATTAGTTCCAGGATTGCGAGAACTATCTTCAAGGATAAAGTCAAACTTATTACAGCATTCTCCCCATCACTTGCATATAAACCCAGAAGGAAAAATATGTATTTCACTTCTATACCAACTGTATTTATCTAATATACCAAGTTACTTCTGATATAAATCAAAGACATGTTCAGTAGCGCAAGATTTTTCCACTCCAAATACCTTATTGGCTCTAAAATCTGAAAATAAAGTTTCAATAAGTTCGACATTGGTGAATTGAAAATTATATTACAATGAATTGACAACATTTCAGACCTGTTGAGCATATTGAAAAACCATCAAGGAAGAATATGGAAGTAGAAAAAACATCATGGATAAAAAAAAACTATATAAAAAATAATGGGATTTTTCACTTACCATTAAATATTTCTGAATTATTCAATTTCGAATGTCTTCAATCAGCATCTGAAAGAACAAAAGTAAAATTAAAAACAAAAAACAATATCAGAGTTTCCAACAAATTCATTTGAAATGTGGTCAGACCTGTTGAGCATTTTTTTCAACCTTCATAATATAATCTGGTGAAAACTAGTATCATCACAAAAGTTATGAATATTGAATATTAAAATCTAAAAGTAAATTACCATTGGATTTCCTTGGATGAAAGTATGTATTCTGCCCATAGGTTTTCTGTGAAACATAAGTGAATTTTAGGAACCAAAAAAAAACGAATTGGAAGATTTGGTTTAAACAAAATACATCAGACCTGTTGAGCATAATTTACCCATCATGAAAATATGGAGGTATAAAAAAATCATCATAAGAATACCAATTCTTTAACGTTATTCAGCTTGAGAACAAACAATACTTCGAATGTAACAGGGTGACTCAGAGCCCAGAGTTCGTTTTTTGTCAAAAATTTTTTGGGTGCAAACGGTTGAAAAAATAGTAAGAATGTGCAACACTCTTCTCTACGAATAAACAGGAATTACACCCATTAACCTTTGAATGGGGGAGCTCTCCAAAAATTCGCACAGACCCATAATAAAGAAATTTTGAGAGAATTTCGTGTAAACAGAGACTAGAATAGAATGCCAAGCAGAAAGCTTCCCCAACACCATATGAAAAGAAATACAGAAGTTCTGATGTGCATGTACATATATATGATTTCTCTTCTGATATACAGAGTGTAACAGCCAAATGGAATAAATTCGATAACGAATAAATGAGGGCGTGTTGGGAAAAACGCTCGGACACGTCGATTTGTAATTTTAAATGCGCATATTTTTCAAAAAAATTATTTTATATAGGGTGTTCCATGTGACCGTGGCCAATACCAACTTTCTTATTTCAAATGCAACCCCCTGTATATTATTTATTTTTTGGATTCTTCAGAGAATTCTAGACACAATTCATGCACAATGTCCTATACCTATCTTTAACTATTTCGGAAATATTAAGTGTTTTCAGATTTAGTGCAAAAATCAACGTTTTAAATAAAAATTATTTTATTTCACAAATTCGGTACATTACACTTAAAACCTAATGAGTAATACTGATTATTTCTTAATAATTAAAAAAAAACAAAAAAAACATTAATGTCAATGTAGGAAATGTTCAAAATGCTCGCCGCGAACGTCTGGACAACATGCTAATCTGGTGTAGAATTGTCTTTTAACATTACTCAACATTTCTGAAAACACTTAATATTTCCGAAAAAGTTGAAGATAGGTATAGGACATTGTACATGAATTATGTCTAGAATTTTCTGAAGAATCCAAAAAATAAATAATATACAGGGGGTTACATTTGAAATAAGAAAGTTGGTATTGGCAACGGTCGCATGAAACACCCTATATAATTTTATTTTCTGGAAAGTTATGCACATTCAAAATTACAAATCGACGTGTTCGAGCGTTTTTCCTAACACCCCCTCATTTATTCGTTATCGAATTTATTCCATTTGGCTGTTACACTCTGTATAATCTCCACTTATTGATTTTTACGTTGTTGTAGAAACTACATATGAATTGTCAATACAGACTGAACAACTTTGGTCGATGGCCATTGTGTGAATGAAGTACAGTGTTTGTTCTGTTTTTAAAATTGAATAACTTTGGTAGGTATGGATTAAATATTACAATCAATCATACGATTCAAAATTAAATTCGTTAGCATCCACCTATGAATGCTTATCCAAGCAAGTGTCGCGATAGCTTCAAGAGGTCAATTTACCTGACAATGTTGGATGGAGCTTTTCTGTTGTAGCATACCTGCCATTTGGGAGTTCTCATAGCATAATTATTAGACAATGTGTTGATTAGAGAACCTAAAGGCTAGTAATAACGGACGCGATAAAAAATTGCGGGATTTAGTGCCGAACTAGAGTTCTCTTATCTGTCATAAAAATCAAATAATTCCTAACGTTCGCCTATAGTGCAAACTTTTCAATTACTTAACATTCGAAAAATAGCGTAATTTATATCGCATCTAACTCTTTCATTCAAACAAGTCTGAAGAACAGAAATAAGGACACTTTGAAAAAAAACAATGCTTTTGGATTCGAATCAAAAATAAAATGCTTAGGATGTACTCACTTGCAACCAATGATCATTTAGAAATAGTCCGACTGGATTAGGAATTTTATAGTAATAAAATTCTCAGAAACTCAGCCATCTGAAACAAAAATTAAATCTGTAGCAGGAATTTAATGATTTTTGATTACTTGGATCATTTTGTTGAATTCAGTTGGCCGTTCTTATGTCGTCACTTATTTCTCAGAACAGGTCTGTGATGAACATTCATCATATAGCAGGAAATTTTGGGCTAGACTTTAAATTTTTTTTCATGTTCGATGGTTTGTTTGTTGAAGATCTTTTCATTTCAATAGTTTTGTTTTGAAATGAATTTGTCTGGTGATATTATTTAGTTTTCCGTTTCTATTATTATTACAAAACTTGAACACAGGCAACATTAACACCTCTGCAGGTCTCTTGCATGTATTATGAATTATCATATTTTTATTTTTTCCTCATTCTATTTCGATACAGAAATATGCAATCACAGACTTCGCGAATGTTGAATAATTCGGTATTAAAAATGGTCAAACAACTGTCAGTTTTTTCAATAGCCTTGCAGATAGACTATTTGTTTCCAATGATGAAAAATTACATGCAAGGGACCTATTACAGTTATAAAATTATCATTTTATCAGGATATTGATAGGGAAATAGTTGAATACAGTTTAATCCACATTCTTCAAAGTTCAATTGATAATTGATTTAAAAACTGATTACAAGCGGAGTAATGCCAAGATTGTAGAAAAACATTTTTCAATGTGCAATGAAAGCAATGCGTTCATCAGATAGACAACAAATTGAATCAAGAGTATAAAAAATTGCAAAATTATACAAAAATCCAATTAAATGATACTTACTTCTTAGAAAATTCTTCCATTTTGTACCTGGAAACAGAATGGAACTATTAATGTAAATAGACAAGACTAAAAAGTTCTTATCAATGGTACTGCTCAAATCAGTTGGCCGTTCTTATGTAATCAATATTTTTCAGAACAGGTCTGTGAAGAACAATCATCATATCAAAATAATGAGGAAACATTTTTCATTAATTATTATCAGTTAATTAACTTATTTCGAACAGAGCATAGGACCATTACATCTTAATTTGAAACGAAAATATTTAGGAGTAACACATTCATCGATTTCAAGTGATGAACCAAAAGCTCCGGTTATAGTTACGATTCTCCAGATTGACAGATTTTCCTTTGCCTATATGTCATTTAGGATAACCGTTACTAGAACCAGAGCTTTTGGTTCATCGCTTGAAATAGATGTATGTGTATTAAATCCAAACAAGTCTACTTGATAAAGGCTATTAAAACAATCCTAGAATTTAAAAACACAATATGACAAATGAATATGTCATGCTATACAGAGTGTAACAGCCAAATGGAATAAATTCGATAACGAATAAATGAGGGCGTGTTGGGAAAAACGCTCGGACACGTCGATTTGTGATTTTAAATGCGCATATTTTTCAAGAAAATAATATTATATAGGGTGTTCCATGTGACCGTGGCCAATACCAACTTTCTTATTTCAAATGCAACCCCCTGTATATTATTTATTTTTTGGATTCTTCAGAGAAATCTAGACACAATTTATGCACAATGTCCTATACCTATCTTTAACTATTTCGGAAATATTAAGTGTTTTCAGATTTAGTTCAAAAATCAACGTTTTGAATAAAAAAAATTATTTTATTTCACAAATTCGGTACATTACACTTAAAACCTAATAAGTAATACTGATCATTTCTTAATAATTAAAAAAAAAACAGGAAAAAACATTAATGTCAATGTAGGAAATGTTCAAAATGCTCGCCGCGAACGTCTTGGCAACATGCTAATCTGGTGTAGAATTGTCTCCTAACGTTACTCAGAATTTCTGAAAACACTCAATATTTCCGAAAAAGTTGAAGATAGGTATAGGACATTGTACATGAATTATGTCTAGAATTTTCTGAAGAATCCAAAAAATAAATCATATACAGGGGGTTACATTTGAAATAAGAAATTTGGTATAGGCCACGGTCGCATGGAACACCCTATATAATTTTATTTTCTTGAAAACTATGCGCATTTAAAATTACAAATCGTGTCCGAGCGTTTTTCCTAACACCCCCTTATTTATTCGTTATCGAATTTATTCCATTTGGTTGTTACACTCTGTATAACCAACAGAAAATACACCACACGTGATAGAACCTTAAATTCAATTTTTAAACTATAACAAATTGCATACAGTACCACGAATATAACGGAGTGACTTTTGGGGCCAGAATAAGTTTTTTCTAAAATTTTTTGGGTGCAGATGGTTTAAAAAAATATAGCAATTATAGATAGAAATTCGTTTTCTATATATCTATCTATATCAATATAGACATTGCAAGGAAGTGAGAAATTAGCTAAATAAAAGCTTCCAGAAAAATAAACCAAAAAACTAATTCATAAATATAAAAACATTTGAACAGTCCTACTCACTTCTGAAGAAAAGTACTTTCCAGATCCTTGAACTTTCTCCGATACAAGCTGGAAGAAAAAAAAATAAATCAACAAAGCATTCTGAGAAACTATCTGAAAAATAATATAATCTATCAATCAGTTAGCCTTTCTTTTGTAATCAATAATTTTCATAACAGGTATGTGAAGAACAATCTCAACTATTAATAGAACATTGAGAACA
This sequence comes from Myrrha octodecimguttata, assembly GCA_958510865.1. Taxonomy (NCBI): domain Eukaryota; kingdom Metazoa; phylum Arthropoda; class Insecta; order Coleoptera; family Coccinellidae; genus Myrrha; species Myrrha octodecimguttata. The sequence goes on from OY294059.1 coordinate 20,468,627, forward strand.
AAATCGAGAGTACTCACCAATTTATAGTTGTGCTTCTGATTTCAAGGCTCATGTAGTTTGGGTTCAATGATTTTTGGGCAACAATCCCGAGTCCCTCCAGAAGAACCAATTTTCAACAATTTTAATTCTACATATTCTGCTGCTCTGATTCATCAATTTTCTCTGTACCTTCATCAAACTTGAAATCTTAAATCACATGAAAAATCGATCTTAATAATTATTTGCGCATTCCAGTAAAAGACAGAGATAAAACTAAAAAAAAAGAGATCTCACATAGGAAAAAATAATAGCAAGCATTCTACAAGAAGCATCTAATAACCTGACCAGATCAATGCATTTTTAATCTGACTCACCTCAGTTCTGTTAATATTACATTTTTTATAATTAATGCGAATAACTAGTCACACATCTAATCACCGATTCATTAATTTATTTAATTAACTGAGAATTTTCAATAGAATTCATAATGAAAGATCGTTTCATAAAAATTATTTTATTACAAGATTCCATTCAAGGCAAGCCTCAAATGTTTACAATTCAATAACTATGAGTGTAAACAAAATAGAAGTCGAAAAATTATCAATTGTCACAATATATTACCAACAAAGTAAATTGATAGAAATCATCATTAAAATTTAACAACCTTACCTATAAACCAGAAATGAATAGGATCAGTTGTTATTCTGGCTTAGTGTATTGCTTTAAAAAATTTTGTGATATTTCATCACCCTGCCAATAATAAATCGCAATTTTGTTGAATCAAATACAAAACCATTTTTAGTGTGTATTTTAATTTTCTTAAATAATTTGTACAGAACCTAAATACCAGAGGTTTACAATTTATCCAGATATTGGGTAAGATCTGGGAGTCCTTCTTTGAGACCCTTTCTCTTTCTTGTGTCCTGAAAGAAAAAATAATCATACAATATTCAATTACCTGGAAACATGTTTGAACAAAACAGAATTAAATGTGACTCATATGATAATCGGTGTGAAAACTAAATAGCATAATGAATGTTACAAATGAAGAGATTTAGATTCACTCAATTTGAATATTCAAGAAGGAATTCATTTATTTATTTAATTATTCACTGGATAAACCCAATTACACAAAAAATATAGAATTACATGAGTAACATGAATTGTACAAAACATTATTGAACTAAATCAAACATTCTCACTCACTTCTCACTATGGCAGAATATGATGAATTGAAAAAATCGATTACTGACCGAAAGGCAACATAGACACTTTTCGAAATTCTTGGAGCAGGAGATGCTCTTGAATAATTAAACCGGTAATTCGCAACGTTTAGCAGGGCAGACTCTCTAGTGTTTCTTGGTGGGACACAAAAACCAGACAGCGAGAGAAGCTCCGTTGTCGACAGCATCCCCCCCCGATTAGTCTTGCAAACAACAGAACATCGCCCCTTGTCCTAAGTGTTTTCAAAGTAGGCATTCAAAGGAAAGCTCTCATTAGGAGTTGCCAAGAAATTGATTGCGGGGATGCCCATTCTACCAGAAATACAAAGCAGAAACCTATTCTGAACACTCTCGATCCTGACACCCTCCAGCAAAGTAAATTGACACCACAGACCAACAAGACAAATCACTTCATCGTTTGCGGGAATCGCGTCTCTCCGACCTTGAGAAATATACCACTTTCTCCTTCCTCGAAACAGCTGTCAAATTGAATACTTGATTTTGGAATATCTAAAATCGAAATGTAAAAACGGATTTGTCGGGATTCAGGAATCACAAAATCAAAATCAGACTAAGATTTTTCGATGAAACCATTTGAAAAGCAAATTTCCAATAACAAAGCGAGTGTTTTGTCATATCTTAAACTCCTGTAGAAGAACTCGGTTGGAGTAAATGAAAATTTTGAAAAAATGTTATGGAAAACCCGTTTACCTTAATCAGAGAATCTTTGTAGTTTCACATCAAATGAGATTCATTTCAACATAACATCAAATTATGAATAGACCAACTTTATTCGATTCCAATCCTAGTGTGCAATCATATACAATTTTATTAGACATCCCACATCCCATCGTTTTAATTGAATAATGGAGGTTGTAATGCTTTTACTTCAGTTGCGATTCGTTTATATTATATGAAATGAACATTATGAATGAGTCCACCTAAGTTCGATTCCAATTCTTGTTGTATAATTAAAACATATACTGAGGACTGTCATCATAAAATAGAACCTCAAAGATGACTAAACAATCGATTTGGTTGTAAAAAACTGTTTGGATTATATTTTAAAATGGAACAGATACGAAATTATTCATAAATAAATAGGATGAAAAATTCATTTCAGCTTGTTTACATGTTTATAACCTCTTCAAGAGAGTCCGAAAGCGGCGAGAGTGACGTAATCCTATTCCTGCAATCTGATTGGCACCCCAAAGCACCCCAAACGCCTGCTAAAATTCTGATTAGCTCGATTCAGGGTCATATCTGCGTTGACATAGATTTCCTAAGTAAATGACGCGAGTGGTTTATCTGGTTGATCTGTGTTGACACCACAGAGGATGAACTCCAATTTAGGTTCAACTAAACTTAAATATAGATGACTAATGGTGTTGATATCTTTAAATTCATAATGAAACCAAGCACCCCCAAACTTTTACTAACAATTCCCTCAATGTGCACACTGAAACTCATTCTGGCGTTGTACACAACACCCATCTCCCTCACCACACCAACCTCAATCAATGTTTCACCATTCAAAATGTATCCTGAACAGAAATGATTTATCTACCTGGAAATGGACGTATGCCTGCACTTCACAACGCTAACAAAAACTCCGTTAGGCATACAACATTGCTCAAGCCTCTCCAGATCAGATTGTAGATTCGACATATCAAGCAGACAATTGACTATCAGAAAAACCTTCAAGTCATCGGCAAATAAGAGAAATCTCTCGAACCCAAAATGAAATTAGGTATGAGATTTTGGGTGAAATAATATTCAAGAAAGTAGCGTCACCTCTGGACATCATTTTATGCATTCATCATTTTTTTTTTGATAGTTTTTACACCATTGGAGACTAAACCAAGCGTAAGACTGCGGTGGGTGTAGATGTGAGAGGCGACAATTTGTGGGAAAATGTTCGCAAAAATCAATTTTATGCAAGCTGTAAGTATTCAGGTAGCAGTTCCTACTCGATAAAACTGTCAGCTTCCCTAAGGGTGATGGATAGATCGTCACCTGGACTTCTATTTTTGTTCCAGCTGAAGATTTTCATGTCATGCATTGTGCCAATATCTGAACTAATATTCACAGCTATTACAGCCTAAATAATGAATATAGTGGAATTATTACTTGATGAAAGTCAGAAGGAGAAAAGTGGGAATTCCATCAGATTGTCCAGAAAAAAAGGCCCAGGTGACTAATGTTATGAAAGCTGTCTTTTATTAGTTATGTGAAGTACAAAAGGACACCTGAATAATCTCCAATATTGAAAGATATTATGTAAAGGTTATACAGAAAAATCTGTATTTAATTGTTGATTTAATAGCCTTTAACAAGTAGACTTTTTTGAATTTAATATTTGAATGAAAACTCATAGTTTTCAAAGGTCAATATCAACTGTCATTTAATTTTTGAAGTTATAAAGATTTTGGAAAATGTTTTTTACCGCATTTCATTTGTCAAGGAAAGAAGAAGGTGTAAGTAAAATCTGTGGCATTATTGTTTCTATGCACAATTCTAACAAGCATGCGTATGGACTTAAACCTGCTTATTTCGGTTATTGAAGTGAAGTGTACGTAACAAACACATGGTGAGTTTTTGATGTATAATATAGAATAAATGCTTCTGATGATTCTAAATCGAAAGATAGAAGATGAAACACTGTGTCTAGTATTGTTTTTAGGTTGTATTTCATTTTTTCACACTTTTCTCAAGTTTTTTACTTTGATCATTATATGCCAGTTGATATAATAATTTTGTCATTGAAGACGTAGTACGTCAAAGACATAAAAGTATATCGTAAGATATCAAATCAATATCGAAAGATATTATGTAAAGGTTATACAGAAAAATCTGTATTTAATTGTTGTTTCAATAGCCTTTAACAAGTAGACTTTTTTGAATTTAATATTTGAATTTAAAATTTAAAATCTCCAGTGTGCATAAAATCACTTTTTTCAAACATTTTTAACAAATTTTTCTCTCACAACTGCACAGACCGAGGTCGCGCCCCTTGACGCTCGGTTCTCGGTCTCTGATAATAAGAAAAGTTAGAAAACCAGCATGAATAAAATGACTGGTTCAAAAGTGACGCTACCTAGCTAAAGTTTAATATAATTCTGATTTCATCGCCACAACAAAACCAATAGCTGACATATTGGGATTTCCGCTCGAAATAGTTTTTGTGGATCTAAATAATTAGCTCAAGTTCTTGAAGTTGTGATCTGAAAATCTCTAGATCCAAAGATCTGTGAATTTTAGTGGCAGGTTACTTCTGATTCAATGAGATCAAGCTGATCAGACACAGATATACCTGAACCACTTCATTTCTAATAATAACCTCTTCTGTTGTTCATAAATTTCAATTAGTCAAGCCCTCCATACAAATTTTCAATTGATATTCAGGTCGATTCTGTTTGCAAATAGCAATATTGCTATGAAAAAGATATGGCTATCATAACAAGATTGGAATTATTGGTATTCTGATCAACCATTTTGAGCAATATGATCTGTCACTTTAACAAGAATCTTGCTATCAACATTGCCATCTTAGCAACCTCAAAATACTACTTGCTATGCTTCATAACAAGAAAGTTTAGAAAAGAAATCTCTCAGAGATCCATTTGTTTCAGTATTATTTCTTCCAAGAATTCGAAAATATTGAAGATAGGGAAGAATGTGCTAATAGAAATGTGTTCAAGGTTCTCTAGAATATTTAATTTTAAGGATTCTTAAACTAAAACACCGGCATAGTAAGCAACAGCTGACCTGATTATTCTAATGATCTCAACAACAGCCATCCTCTGAATTCCAAACGGAAAAGTTCATCGAATTTCGAATTATTATCGCCTGCATAAAATTGCATTTGATTTCTGGAAACCAAAATTCTATCGGTATCCAGGAAATAGGTCAATTTGACTTAAATTGGTTTTTCTGTTTCATAACATCTTCGAATAAGTCGATGTTTACATGAATAAAAAAAAGTATATGCTAATGGAAATGTGTTCAAGGTTCTCTAGAATATTATTTAATTCCAAGGAAAATTCTTAGAATAAGATAGAGGCATAGGCAACAGCTGAGATGATTATTCTAATCATCTCAACAACAGCAATCCCTTTGAAGTGCCAACGAAAAAGTTTATCGAATTTCGAATTATTAACGCCTGAATAAAATTGCTGCATTCGATTTCTGATAACCAATATTTTATTGGTATCCAGGAAATTAGTTATTGATCAATTTGACTTGTTTCGTTTCCTAACATTTTTTATGTCGATGTTTACATGAATAAAGAAAGCCGTAGATAGAGGTTATGTATGCGAAACCATAAAGAAAACTCACGGATTAGGGTTATTTTCTTCTTCCTTGTAGTTCTAAAGTCACAAAATACAGTGTTATCAGCTCTAAAATCACCAATTATGGAAGTCCATGATAGCAATATTGTTATGACAAAATTCATCATTCAACATTGCTATAACACTCGAAACAGAATACGTAACATCAAGGCCATATTGCTATAAATTAGAAAGATAGCAATATGACTAGAATAGCAAGGTTCATAACAATACGCAAACAGAATCGACCTGATTTTAGGAAAATGTCCAATTCATGAAGAACAAAAATATTGATTTTTATTTGATATTTTGACATATCAAATTCTGACAAAAATTAGGTTCTCATGAATTATGAATCGGTAATTTGTGTGCATTCTTACCTGTACGATTCCGTAAGGTTTGGTGCCGGGCTCCATTGGGTCTCCAGGTAAGATTTGCCAGTGATCAAACACGCACTGTGGGAAGGCCTGTCCACCAGTGTTGGAACGTAAGTCAGCAGTGAAACCAAACGACTCATTTACAGGCAAATAAGCCTTGATGACAAACATGGGTGTACCAGCAACCTGTTGTTCTTCAAATACATGACCACGTCTTCTATTCAATACACCATAGATACCTCCAATGGCCACTTCAGGACACTAAAAACAGAAAATTCCAAAATTGAGACATGTAGCCAAAATCGTTCCCTAGAATATTCACGCAAAAACATGAGCAAGCAATAGGTCTCTTGCATGAATTTTTTTCATCATTGGAATCAAATATTCTATCCATAAGAACACTGAAAAACTTTATCCGCCATCAAAAATTTAAATGGTTAACGAGAAAATGCCCTTTTAAATTTGGCTCCGCATATCGGTTGTTTAAACGGACAAAGCTTCGCGGTTTCCGTGACGTATGGGGATATATCGACTCTCTCCCTCTTGTCGTATACTTTTCTGTCTAGCAAGCCAATAGGGCGCGTCAGCGGGCATCGTGGAATAACGAGTGACGTAGGAGGCGAACTACCGCGTTTCACCCACTTTGGTTTTGCGTCCCGATTTGACGATTTTTAATATCGAATTATTCGAAATTCGCGAATTGTTGGAGTGTGAGATATCAAACATTATGATTTTGTATCGATATAGAATGAGAAAAACATGCAAATATGATCATTCGTGTTACATGCAAGAGACCTATTGGTTTCGTGCGTCGTTTGACATTTGTCATACGTTGGAGGTAAAACAAACTCACTTTCCCGCTTTGTTTATGTTATGAAATACAGCATTTTCAACAATTTCAGGATAAATTCACAAGTTAAAATGATTTTTATTCATAGAATTGGTGAATTACTAGACCTGTGAGGCCAAGTTATTGTGTCGTTGTGAAATTCAACATAAATACACCGAGAGACCTAGGAATACATTCGCTTTGTTTACATTGGCGAAGAGCGATTATTTGGAGATTTTAGTGATTTTATTAATTTTACAAGTGGAATTTTGTGATAATGGATCTGATTAAGTGATAGTCAATCTCAGATGATAATCATTCAAAACGATATAAATGAAGATTGCAGTATTTAATCTTGTCTTCTAAAGCCTAGAGTATCAACATCAGATATAGCATTTATTAGAGGTATAACTATTGAAAATGAAACAGTAAAATGTTCGGCTCATTAATTCCTGAAAATAAACAGCAGAATGAAATCCAACAAATGTATGGAATGGAAAAAACATGGGTTCCAGAGAACTTCTCAGTACTATTTCAAATAACTTTCTATGTTGCAAATGATCAAATTACTACAATATTGGTCTACAGTTGCTATGTCAGTGCTATCATAATCTTCAATTATATATTTATTGAACTAAATACCTATATGTTACAAATAAAATAATTCATATGAAATTTTCCTTGAACACCGATTTCGATTCATCCTCAAAAAATGCTTTACTATCCATATAAAATACTTTTTTATTATGCAGATGCAACATTAGGGCTTTCATAATCTTTAATAATTGACAATAAGGTCAATTCGAAACATATTACAAACAACAAAATGTAGAAGTTCCATCCTTGAGTAGTCGAGCCACATCGGAACGTTCGGTTGAGAACAGAGAAAGTTATCTGGTTCATTATTATGAAATGCATGCAATATTTTGACAAATATATCACATAACGAATTGCCTTTATATATCATATGGAGATGCGAGTGGTAATCATTCAGGATGGGTTTGTCATTCATAACATCAGCTATTGTAGTGTCGAGAAGATATAATTCTTGAAATGTGTATAACAAAGACGAAATATTCTTATCATACTTATCTCATCATGAGTCAACTTATTAAACAGAACAAATTAAATAGAATCTAACATAATTCCTTAAGCAGTGTTGAAATGCCTCCAACAAACTCTACTATAGTTTGTTACTTTGTCAGAACAGTTTTTTCAATTTATGGCGTTGATATAGGATGTTTGCCTTCTCTGGGATAGTTCACATAGTATTCTATTTCTTCCAATACCAGATAAAACTTAGGGGAATGGGTCAAAAATGCAAATATTCAAATATAAAGTCTACCCTACAATATATCTGAAAAATCGGATTCCTTCGTCTCTCGGTGTATTTATGTTGTATTTCACAACGAAACGATAACTAGGCCTAGTTATTCACCAATTCAAATAATATAAATCATTTTAACTTGTGAATTTATCCTGAAATTGTTGAAAATGCTGTACTTCATAACATAAACAAAGCGGTTAAATGAGGTTGTTTTACCTCCAACGTATGACAAATGTCAAACGACGCACGAAACCAATTCAGCATGTGAGATTTTCTCTTTTTTTGTACGAAATTTGAGGTTATAGAAGCACGTGATTTATGTACCCCCACTTAAAATCAAAATGACGAATTTATGTTCCACCATTTACGAACTTTCCATCCATCGAAAAAGAATGAAATGCTGTCTAAGGGTGGCATGTTAAAAGCAGAGAAGAAAATTTTAAAATCAACATATATGTACTTTAAAAAAAACATATCTTACCTGGATTTCACAAAGATATACGGGTTCCATGAGCCTAGGGTGGGCAGTCAAAAGGCAAGCGTAGAGACAACGTCTGGTAGTTGGAATGATTTGGCCACCACCACGATGAATGGCGTCAGCGTGCAATGTAACATCATAGATGTTGAAACGAACTCCTCTCAAGTTCTCCTCTGAAAGTACACCTTCTTTGGTGGCCCATTGGAAACCAGCAACAACGGAATCCTTAATTTCATTAAGATATTGTACTCCCTTGGTACAGTCTACCAAGATATTTGGACCTGCAAACAATAATTGGAAATCAACGAATATAAAGAGTCAACAAATTCGTCAGATACAACAGTATCACTTTTGCACCAGGCCAGTATATTAGGAACTGCTGCATTAATCCGTTCAATAAGAAATGCGTTATTCGTAACATTCGTTGGATAGGAACAGCGATGCACTCCAATAATAATGATGATAATATGATAACAAAGCTTTATTTCCAGATGTTTCTTGCTCCAAAGCATTACTCTGAACTTTAAATGTAAAATAGGGTCAAAAATTAGAGTTAAAGCTATTTTGACAATCTTTTTGTCTTAAATTCTCATTCACACTGTAGGGTATCATGTGCAAAACAAGTCGTAATAATTTTTTCCTGAATTGCCTTGGTTCAGTCTCTGTTTGTATGTTTTCTGGTAAAAATTGAAGTAGAAAACAACAAAGATACAGTGAGTATACCATTTTCCCGGAAACTTCCTCTACATGATTCCCTCATCTTTATCCCGAGCATACTTCTTAAAGCTCTCTTTTGCTGTATAAATACGTGATACATACTTGATGTGGTTCCATAGAACATCAATCCATATCTCATTGCTTCAAGAGATGAAAACTAAAGATACCGTCCTAGAAGTCGCAACGAATAACAGATATTAGCCAGTTTACTGTACAACTCAAGAGACGTGTTTTGGCAATCCAGATTTTCATCTAGGTGAATCGGAAGAAAAGTTGCACCTCCTTCCAACAACAAAGGATTCCCAGATGTTCTGAGTTCTACTGGCGTGTCAAAGATAGCATGTGATGTCTTAAACAAAACTGCTTATGTCTTCTCAGCATTTAGTGCCAACCTGTTACCTCAAAACATTCATTTGCCATCTGAAGTACTGTGTGCACTGCCAATAATAATAATCGAAGTGAGGTTTGGGATTGAGATTCCATAATGAGCCCACCATACCGACATGTTAAGGATTGTATATTTTGAAACAATTTCAAAGTTTTGAGTCGCAAACTGCTGGACGCGAAATCATACGCACGATGTTCGATTTAAAGTTTAAAAAATTCAACTGCAAGGCAAATGACATCATATAAAACAGGGGTTCCCAACCTTTTTAAGCGCTTGTTCTAGGGAACAGCGCGTTATCATTTCGTCACGATGTCTGTAATTTTCGAATTTTCAGCCGAAAAAGGTTGGACTCACTGATGAAGAATACGTGGTCAAAATTAATTCTGTCCGTCCGGCCGTGTGCGCTGTAACTCTCGAAAGAAAGGACCTAGAGTCTTGAAATTTTCAGGTTAGGTTAAGATCCTGAATATCTCGGTCAAGTTCGTTAATGGGCACAATCTACCGAATGGTTTTTGTGCTACAGCCATTTGAAATTTTGATTTTTCAATAACTCGAAAAATATTTATCTGATCGAAATGAAACTTGGTTAGAAGATTGACAGTGTCAATAGGAAGAATTATCCATGGAATAATTCGAAAAAAAAATTTTTTTTTCTGAAAATTTTTATTTCATAAAAATTTCACTGAAATTTCCGAGTCACCATTTCTCAATGTGAACAAGAGCGTAAAAGCTGCTGACTTCACGCCAGTGCTTTTCTAGATTTTTTCGGTCAAGGACCACTTTTGTATTTTTCTTGTTAGCAGGGACCACTATTGCTGCTTTCTTTTTGACGATTTGGGTAGCTCGGAGCCCCCCCCGCGCATGAAATTTGTTAACAAATTTCAGGAGGAAGCTCCGAGCTACCCAAATCGCCAAAAAAAAAGCAGCATATGTAGGTATAATAAAAACACAATGACGACTGGCTCACCGCCCGCGCTAAATTTGAAATCATTTCATGGGCCATACTTATGCTTCTGCGGACCACTGGTGGTTCACAGACCACTGGTGGTTCACGGACCACTGATATACAACAACCGCGAATTATTTGCCAAAACCTCTGCGAATTTTATTCTTCATCGCGACCAATAGGATGAACCTTTAACCTTTAATTTTCATTCAAGTGAACCATGCCATGACTTTTTTGTACAGAGTTCCATTTAAATCTACTCATTTATTCAAAACATTTTGAAATAAGCAACTGGCTAATGTGCATGGGGGTTCATACAATTAAACACAAAAATTATAACTAAATAAGCTCCCTTTCATCTTAGGTTGTCAAATACAAAAACAAAAATGAGAAATTGTTTGTTGCAGGATTTCAAATATTAATATTTCAGAATGAATACACTCAAATCACTCACCAGTTCCGTCAGGACCAAAACACCAGATCTTTCTGGCTTCAGTCACGTCATACTCGTATTTTTCGCCGAGGTAACGGGCACGGACCTTGAAGTCGTCTCTGGGGTTGACGTCTCCATTGTCAATGTCTTCTGGAAGACCGTCAGGCATAGGACAAGCCTTCATGAACAGCCTGTTGTGTTTGTTTGGCGATTTGGACAGGCACATCTGATCAGATTCTTCACTGACGGTTTCACGATAAGATACTACAGGATCGGATTTTTTGATAGGAATACAGGCGTGGTCGTCTTCCAGATCCTTAAGACAGATTTCCAGGTGGAGCTCACCAGCACCAGCGATGATATGTTCACCGGATTCTTCAATGATACATTGGACCATAGGATCGGATTTAGCCAAACGTTTCAAACCTGAAAATGAATTTCGTTTTATCTAGGGAGTTATCTATAGGATCCCTTGACCAATCTTAAAAATCCCTTTATCAATAGAAAGCCAGAGTGCCGAGCAGAAAAGACTACATTATACATGTGTCGTTCATATTTTACTGAAACTCCAATAATTGCAGCGTTAATCCAAAGATGACGCTATTGGGTACGGTGCTGTAAAACTGCTAAATATTCATTATAAAAATCGAAGTTAAATTCAAGTAATTTGGAGATGCACCACCTTTACAATGAACGAGACATATAACGGTGCATCTTGAATGTAAATCTGTCTTTTATATTTTTGGAATCGATCATTTTATCATTAGAATATTGAAAAAATTCAATTTCCAATGAGCAAACGCCGGTGTCATATCCACTCTTCATCAGTACCTTCCACTCTACCAAGCCAATGGACGTCAGCTGTACAGTGATGTGTGGCGTAGCAGACAAAGTAGTGCGTCTTGATTTTACCATTTTGAATATCAAATTATGCAAAACTTCTCGAGTTGTGAAAGTGTGTGATAGTATATTTTAAGATCTTGTATAGCAAGAGGTTGAGAAAAGCATAAAATATGATATTTCATGTTTCAGGCAGGAGACCTATTACTTTCAGGGTATTTCAATATTTTTGCGCGCATGTTCTAGGGGAACAGCGTGCTATCGTTTTGTCCAAATGTCTGTAATTTTGGATGATTGAGCCGAAAATGGTCTCAATCGACTAGGTTGGACTCACTGATGACGAATCCGGTGTCAAAATCGATTCTGTCCGGCCGGCCGGCCGTAGACACGCTAACTGTCGACAGAAGCAAGTTAGCAACTTGAAACTTTCAGGATAGGTTGCGCATCAGAATGCCGCGGTTAAGTTCGTTAATGGGCCAAATCGGTCGAATAGTTTCGGAGTTATAGGCAGTTGAAGTTTTGAAGTTATTTATTTTTTATTTCAGAAACTACTTGAGAGATTGGATTCAAACTTGGAAGTTGGGTGGAGTATAACGACGCGCAACTTTGAGCCAAATTTCGTCAGGATCAGATTGTCAGTGAATTCTAAAAAATTTTTTTTCGAAATTTTTTTCCAAAAAATTTTTTTTTTCGGAAACCATTTATCATATCCGGAAAAAAGTCCACTCACACTTTGAACTTCATATTTCACAGCAGTGTACCAAATTTCAGTTCGATACGATCACAAGTTTCGGAGATATCGGGAAAAAATGTGTCAAATTTCGAGGTTTTCTTCTCGATATCTTATTTTTTTCGGTATAACTCAAGAAATACTGATTCAGTCCTGATGAAACTTTACAGCTAGTTTTGAGATGCTGAAAGACAACTTCATGCGAAATTTCGTGATAATCGTGTCATTAGAACAATTTGAAAAAAATAATTTCTATGATTTTTCTTATCATATCATCCTCATCAAATTCTGTATGAAACTTCGAACTGTTATTTTTCGATGAAGTACTGGATTTCAATTCGATCTGATCTGTACTTCTTTCGGAAGTTATTTTGTTTACGGTCAGCCTAACGGCCGACTGCGTAAACACAATAACTTCCGAAAGAAACAACTTAGGAACTCGATATTTGTAGAGAAGGTTTGGACCTAAATTACGAAGGTCGAATTCGTGAATGGGTAAAATCCGCCCAATGATTCCGTAGATATACCCATTCAAAATTTTATTTTTCCAATATTTCCAAAAATACAGATTTGATCGAATTGAAATCCAGTAATTTATCAGTAAAAATTTCAAAAAGCACTGCCGTGAAGGCAGCAGCTTTTGCGTGCATGTTCAAATTCGTTGCTGAAGCGGTCATCTACATCGAACATGCGCGCAAAAGTTGCTGCCTTCACGGCAGTGCTTTTTGAAATTTTTTTTAGATTGGGGCTGACAATGCAACTTTCTATCAGCGAAAAAGTTAGTAGAAAAGACCAAAAAATTTCTGTAATTATATCCTGCAAACAAAATGATCTTCATAAAATTAACAAATAGTGGAATTAATATAGAAACATAAATAAATGATTGACAATTGGTACATATACAACCATTGAATACGGATAAAAATAAAATAAAATAATTACCTTCAACCAATTTTGGTAGGTCAGCTGGGTTCTTGGGTTCCACAGCTACACGTACTACAGGCGATACTGAGAACTTCATGACCTTAAGATTGTGAGCATCTTTGTAGGTGGAGATGGTACCAGTCTTGACTAAGAATTGATCAACACCGACAAGACCGCAAATATTTCCAGATGGGACATCTTCAATAGCTTCAACATAACGACCCATCATGAGGACAGTACGTTGAATGGCCTTCTCGTAAAGATCTTCTTTTTTTCCCGGGGTGTAGTTGGGTCCCATGATCCTTGCCTTCATTCCTGTCGCTACTTTACCGGCAAAGACACGACCGAAAGCGTAGAAACGACCTTTATCTGAAGTCGGTACCATTTTAGACACGTACATCATGAGGGGACCATTGGGATCGCAATTTTTGATAGCTAAAAATAAATCATGATTATAAGGTTGGGATATAAAGTCAACATAAACAAGTGCATACATAAGAAATATGTATTGAATAAAAGTATAGTAGTTTCTTCTAGATATGAAGGTCATAGTAAGAACAACACTTCCATAGCTCTCTAGGAAAAAATTCTAAATTGTTAACAGCCCAATCTAAAGTAATCTGAGATCTGTAGGTATTCCTAAGCGATTGTCTCAGCACCGCCAACTATTCATTTCTAAAGAGTCACGCAAAAAATAAATTTTTATTAAAAATATTCAAATTTTAGTGAGAAAAAATTTTTTTCCTTTAAAAACAAAACTGATTTCCACGACACTTCCTAGACATTGAAGTCGATATTCAACAAGAGAATCCCAAATTTCAGCTCGATGAAATATTTGTTTTCGGAAAAAAAGCAATGTTAAATTTCGTTGTTTAATAACTTGGGAAGTACCGCATTCACATCGAGTTTGACAAGCTACTCAACAATCAGGCGGATTTTGTGCATTCTGAACTCGACTAGTTATCGATTTCAGAGGCGGAGTCTGCCCGTAAGTGCGATAACTAAGGAATGACTCGAAATTTGCAGGGTGAATTTAAAGCTTGTACAAAGGTCGTGTTCAGATTGGACATACCCAAAGGGACAAAATGAACGCATTTGAAATTTCGTGATCACAATATTTACAAAAATACAGACACGATCGGGTCGAAATAAAGCACATGGCTATACAATGAGGATAAAATCTCGTTCAAACATGAAACCCATTGCAAATATGAACACCCAAGTACTTCTTGCAAAATATTCAAATATTTTACAGGGTGAGTCTGTGAGTGAAGTTGTACATTAATTCCATAGATTTCTCTCATCAAATGAATCACTTTTCATTTACCATTTTTCATGAACATTTGAAGATCCGCGCTTCGTAGTGAAATGTTTTCCTTCCAAAATCGCAAAAAGCACCAAATCATAAGAACAAAGTTAGTAAATGGGTTTTCTCAATTATGTTTGTTTGAAATTTGAACATTGTATTGGCTATTCTGCAAAAGAGATCACTGTAAAAGATATCTGTGGTCAACTTGACAAAGACTCAACCTTTATAACAGTGTCATATAGGTTTCAAACCATTTGTAACTCTGAAGGTATCGTCTCAAAAATATCCAATAATTTATTGCAAAATATAAAAATAAACAATTATTTGGAGCTTTTACTCGCAAGAAAAAAGCGAAATTCATGTGTATGAAAGTATACAAGGGCCTGTAATCTTAGGGTTTCGACAAGTGGAAATCAAAACAAGATGTGCGCATGCACCAACAAAGTCATTTAGGTATCATCGTTGCCAGACTATGCAGAAGCCTAAAATTAATAGAATCAAGAACTGCAAAGAATTCTGTCAGGGGTTAGGTTAGTTTAGTTCAACTCTTGCACATTGCCAGTCCAAAGAAATAACATTTTGGGTTAGTGCACTTGAATTCCGTCTTCTTATTTGTCCTAGGTTAGGTTAATCCAAATCGGAAAATAAAAATAAAGCGCCTCATCATTGAAAACTATTGAAAAACATACTATATCTGTTTCAAATAAAAATAGCGCAGAATTGCCCATATTCACTTATGTTCAAACACATTCCTTTAATATTAAATTTCCTCTTTATCTTATATTTCCTACGACCTATATAGAAGAAACAGTATTTAAAATGACATGACTTCTTGTGGCATCGGATTCATTTTAGTTTTGTGAACGATCCTCCTTAAATGACACTGCTGAAGTTACACATATTGTTGTTTTGATCCCCACTTGTCAAAACCCAAAGATTACCCAAGACTCTCTAATCGGTCATCAAATCGGTCACAGTTTCCAGAAAATTCAAACTGCAAACTTTTCTTCTTAGAAAGAAAGCCATATAAAATAAAGATGAATAGCTGGATGGTTTTGCCAACTGATCTGTTATTTCTAATGTATTTTCTCTTCATTATATGCTGTGCAATTATGAGAATAAGCTTATTAGTATTATTTTATGTTGTTCCACCCTTATGGAAGATCCTGACATTCATCAATTAATTTTTCTTGAATTTGACAAGGCAAGTTTTCCCAAAAAATAGTACATAGATAGGAACACTTGATATCTCTTCAGGGTTTTCATTCTCAAATGTCTCACATAAGGGAAACCAATTCAGAACATATGGAAATTCTGAATGGGGCAAATGGTGATATTTCATTTACGAATCTCATGGATCAGCAGTTCAGTATTGAGAACTCTATCGATATGAGATTCGATATGACAAACAAAGGATCAAAATCAATGACCCTTCACAGCCATGAAGAAACGAGTGTGTAGGATAGAGGAAATGCAGATCTCTCCAGCAGTGCATTGCAATGGGAAATTCTTCACCAAAAAGTTTTTTTTTTTGGAAATATGACGTCACATTTGACACTTTTAATTTTTTAATAATAATAATAAATAATTTTATTGTTGTTTTTGCCAGTCATACAAGAAAACCATTATATTCTAAAACATATTTGAAACAATGCAAAAAACACGATAGGCCTTGGTAATTGCAGTTTTCTGGTTAACCAGAAACTGTTCAGGCCTCAAAGTTGCTTGAAAAACTATTGGCCCAAGTTAATAAAAATGCAATTTGAGTCATAAAGGGAGAGGAACAAGGCAGGAGGTGGAAAAGGATAGGGAAAAAATATATAAACTTTGGAGGTAGCAATTGATCGACAGGGTTAGTACCATTCTAACTCTGAGATTGTAACAGTTTGCTCTTGAAATTTATCTTGAATGTGGTTGCCGACTGTTGTTTGAGATCAAGTGAAGCGATGGAGTTCATGACATGAGAAATATTGTAAGAGAATGATCTCTTGAAAATTTGCTTTTTATGATGTGGGACTGTAAGTAAAGTTCTTCGTCTGAGATTCAAGTTATGAACATCGGTTCTATAAGTAATCTTCTGGTGGAGGTAGGCAGGCGTCGTGTACTTCATTATTTTGAAAAAGAAACAAGCCATATGTAATTGTGCTCTATTGCGCATGTTCAACCAGCCGGATTGTTGTAGAGCCGGAGATATGTGGTCTCCACGTCTCACCCCGTATATTAATCTAAGACACGAGTTTTGAATTTTTTGTATTCCGTAGTGGTCGCGACCGTCCAAACAAGGCATATAAATGCTATTGCAAAAATTGAAGTGTGAGAGGATGAGGGTATCACACAGCATTTTTTTTGTGTCTTCTGAAAGGTAATGTCTATGACTATAGATCATCTTCAAGTTACAATAAGCTATTTTAAGTTTGCTAGTTACATGTTCCCTGAAACGCATCTTGGAGTCTATAATGAGACCTAGGCTCTTGCCGTGATTTACAACAGAGAGATGTTCGCCATTCAGTCTGATCCAAATTGTACTTTTGACTTTAGAAATCTGTGAATCGTTGCCGAAGATCACTACAGAACATTTACTGGGATTTAGCTGCAGAAGATGGTCACTAGCACCATTCGCGAAAGAAGTAAGATCACTGTTAATCCTTTCCTCAGCCAGTGCAATATCTCCCTCAGGAAAAGAGATATAAATCTGCGTATCATCCACATAAAAGTGAGAGCTACAATATCTGAGATATAAATGAAAAATGAGTGTATACAAAATATACAGAAGAGGACCCAAAATACTACCCTGGGGGACCCCACTCCGAAGTACCAGAGACAAAGAGCACCGACCGTCAAGAACAACCCTCTGCACCCGGTCAGAAAGATAAGATGTCATGAGCCTTATGGAGCTGTCTGCAAAGCCGATATAGCGTAATATTGAGAGCAGAATTTCGTGATTAATTGTATCGAATGCCCTGCTGAAGTCTAACAGAATCAATAATGAGATATCACCCCTATCATATGCTCTGAAGATATCGTCAGTAACATCAGCAAGGGCACTCTCACAGCTATATCCTCTCCTAAAGCCAGACTGTCTCAGAGGTAAGACATTGTTAACATTCAGGTAATGCCTGAACTGTTTTTCCATAGTTCGCTCGAGTAATTTGGAGAATGTAGGAAGAACACTGATCGAACGCAGCTGACTATACTCGATAGGCTTACCAACCTTGGGCAAAGGGACGACCTGGGCCTGTTTCCAGAGAATGGGAAAATAGGAATTTACCAAGCACTCATTCACTATATGAGTGATGTACGGAATTATGATTGGACAACATAATTGAATCAGGGTTAGATTTATTCTTTCTATATTCCGAACGCTCTAGTTTTTATACTATTCAGAATATTAATGATGTCCTCCTCAGTTGTCAACTCAAACCTAAGTGTGTCACTTATTCCAGGAAATAAACTGCTATCATAAAAATTTATTATTTTTCAACCTTATAATTCTCAAAAATAATTTCTACCTTGAAACAGCCGTTGCTCAGGAGGTATGAATATCGCATGTAGTACAAGTAATTGCGCGATGTTATCAATTTGTACAGCAGAAGGTACTCAAAACACCTTTTTCGAAAATAGAATCCATATTTATTCTACAGATAATTGAACAAAATAATGAATGAAACCCATAATAATCAAGTTTAAATTTGCATTTTGCAGTTGTAATCCTAATCGGGGATGATTCCTCATTCAGTTAATTATCCTTGCCCTGCTGGAGCAATTCGCAACTACTGCTAAGCGATACGCCCTCTGTCGATGGAAATTCAAACACTTCCAAGCTAGTAGTTTTTTCGACGTCCTTGTTATTCTAACGTAATTTGCTTACTTTTAGAGTTCATTTTCGAGCTTTTGTGTTGTTCTCAGAGTTAAAATTTTGGTATACCGAAAGTGTTTGTAATATTTATTAATCGATTCCTTTCTTTCCGATTGAAATTCTCGATTGTATTAATTCGAAATGGCATCCTCTCGAAATGACTATTGTTGTGTGCCTCAACTCAATGTTATTCATGGTCAGAGAAGAAAGGATCATCTACTGCCTCAAATTTTCAGGTTTTCCAAAGCCAAATGAAAGTGAAGTTAGTTTGGAAACAGCATTTGGCAGGGAACTCAATGACAGAAGAAAGGCCTGGATTTTGAAATTGAAGATTAGAAACCATGTCATGAAATACATGAAAGTATATGTTCACTGCATTTCTCTGAAGATGTTTATTTTCATTAAGGTAAATTACAAAGTATTCATTCCGAAACAACTTCATGTCCAGGTGTAAATGAAAATGAGAGAATTTTGATGAAAAATGCTGTTCCTGCAGCGAGACTACCGAGCACTTCTGCAGCTACCTACTTCTCATACTACACAAAATCATATTCAAAGAGATGACAGATCTGATTGAAAACCTGACAAAACTAGATATAGTGTTATAGTTGATAATAGCTGAAGTTATTCACATAAATACATTAATATTTTGCATTTCTATTTAGGTAGATTGAACCAGCTGTGGCATTTTTCATTTTGTATGTGTATCTTGAACCGCTGTGATATGAAAATAAAATCAATTATATGTCCATCTGTTTCCCTTTCTTTCAAAAAACGATGCAAAAGAGCTAAAGCAGAGAAGCTGTCTTCATTTTATTGATTCACTCGTTTGTAAACAAAGAGAACATAAGTCATATCATTTGGACTGATTCTAGATTTACCACATAATATGGCCTGCATTCAGCACTTCTTCACATTAATAAAAGTCCTTGAATTACTTATTGAGGTGCCTATTTTTCCAGAAATTCAAGTAAACTTAGATATTGGTTCATTTTGATCCACCAAGCAACAGACACTCATAAAAGAAATTATCCTCCAGAAACGATTTAAAGCACGATTATATATCGTGATCCAAACGAAAAGCTCCTTCTCAAGAAATCCTACACAAAATTATGATAATTTCTACAAATATTGTAGCTCTGCTTGATAAATAATCGTTCTCCACCACATTTCTACGGTTTGTTTACATAAAACTACTAGCTTGGACAGGTTCCAAATTTAACCGTTAGGGCGCTGGCATCTTCGCAGAAGTTCCCAATAGAAAAATTGTTGGGAGTTTGCTTTGCCGGACGAAAACCAATTATACACTCCTGATTCAGCCAGGAGCTGTTACTTCAAATAACATTGCTAGAAGAAAACGTTCCTCTGTGCTTGGCACTCTGTGGTCATAGCACTTAACCTATGATCGTAAGATCACTTTGAAAAAAACCCTTGTTGCTTGTTGACATTGTTGTTCGTTTATTTTAGTTCCTGTTTTAAACGAAGCTTCGTGAAAACCTTTGATTTTATAGAGTGTGAATAAAGAGCTTCTTATATTCAACCTGTGTTATTATCAACCAAGTGAATATACCTAATTTTGGTAAACGAAAATCCTAATAGATGGGCTATGCCTACCTCAGAAATGTGGATTTTTGATATACGTACCAACAGCGGCTTCATCATCATGAGGTCCTTCGTAAAGCATTTCCATACGATATTTTTGGGCAGTTACAGGTGATGGGAGATGGATGGCTATCATCTGAAGCAAGGCTTCTCCAGCTGGTAACCAAGTACGCATTACGACTTTAAGAAGTTGTTTACCATCCTTATCTTTATCTTCATGTTTCAATGCAATTCCCAGTTTAGTCAACAAGGATTCATATTCTTCTTTCCTGCACATTAATAATACATGGTCAGAATTAATCCAATATAATAACTAAATGATATTTATTCTCTTATAGCAGAAGATATGTATAGAGAAAAAATAGGATAATTGTTTGTAAGAAATGTATAAGCAGATTCCCTTTTTACGCGCTTGTTCTGGGAAACAACGCGTTATCATTTCGTCACGATGTCTGTAATTTTCGAATTTTGGGCCGAAATTGGTCTTAAACGATTAGGATGGACTCACTGATGGAGAATCCGTGGTCAACTTCAATTCTGTTCGTCAGTCCGTATGTGCTCTAACTTTCGAAGGAAGAGAACTAGCGACGTGAAATTGTCAGATTAGGTTGGGAGTACAACTGTCTCGGTTAAGTTCGTTAATGGGTGAAATCGATTTGATAGTTTCGGAGTTAAGCCTATTTGAAATTATAAGGTTGATTCCTCAATATCCCATGAAGTAATGACTCAGTTTGAAACTTTGCATATAGTTTTGAAATACCAATGCGCAACTATGTGCAAATTTCGTGTGGATCCGGATGTTAGGAAATAAAAAAATATATATTTGTACGAAAATTTTGTAGATTTTGGTTGAAATTTTTTTTTCTCCATAAATATTGACCACCGCGCTACAAGGTGCAAAATTTTGTGTCGATTTCACATCATTGCTTCCCAAAAATTTCATGTAGTTTCTAAATTCATCAGTGATACCGCCTACAATTTAGACTCAGTTTCATTAAATCGGATCAGTAATTTTTGATTTCATCCATAAACAAGAGTGATAAAGAGGAAAGAACCAAAGAATTCGACATAGTTTTTCCTAATATCTCCGAAGATAATTATCGGATTGATCTGAAATTTAAAGCTGTTGTTAAACACTGGGTTTGTCCGATCTGCTGTATTATGACTTGACAGTGAGACAGTTCACAGTGATGGGAGGCTAACCTATTCCTCATAATCTGGTGTAGTCCACATCATCAAAATTTGATACGAATTCCACCAATACATGATCAGACATTAAATGGGCTCTAGAATCAGACTCCAAACTATTTTACAATTAATGTAATAGATAGAGGCAGAGAGACTCTTACAAGATCTTTAGAAGATCTACGAAGTGCAGCGCCCCCTACACGAGGCGGTAATAAGTAGTGTACTCTTGAGGCAAGTGGTAACAAAGAAAGCACTATTTGAATATTGATGAAACTGGTTGAGAACGCAATACCATTTATGCAAAGATTTTCTGCATTTAGATGAAGGCTTTATCTCATGCGACTACAAACGTTTCATACAGTGAGCGACGACGAACATATACAGAGTGTAACAGCCAAATGGAATAAATTCGATAACGAACAAATGAGGGAGTGTTAGGAAAAACGCTCGGACACGTCGATTTGTAATTTTAAATGCGCATAGTTTTCAAGAAAATAAAATTATATAGGGTGTTCCATACGACCGTGGCCAATACCAACTTTCTTATTTCAAATGTAACCCCCTGTATATTATTTATTTCGTGGATTCTTCAGAAAATTCTAGACATAATTCATGTACAATGTCCTATACCCATCTTCAACTTTTTCGGAAATATTAAGTGTTTTCAGAAATGTTGAGTAACGTTAGAAGACAATTCTACACCAGATTAGCATGTTGCCAAGACGTTCGCGGCGAGCATTTTGAACATTTCCTACATTTACATTAATGTTTTTTTCAGTTTTTTTTTAATTATTAAGAAATATTCAGTATTACTTATTAGGTTTTAAGTGTAATGTACCGAATTTATGAAATAAAATAATTTTTATTTAAAACGTTGATTTTTGCACTAAATCTGAAAACACTTAATATTTCCGAAATAGTTAAAGATAGGTATAGGACATTGTGCATGAATTATGTCTAGAATTCTCTGAAGAATCCAAAAAATTAATAATATACAGGGGGTTGCATTTGAAATAAGAAAGTTGGTATTGGCCACGGTCACATGGAACACCCTATATAATATTATTTTCTTGAAAAATATGCGCATTTAAAATTACAAATCGACGTGTCCGAGCGTTTTTCTCAACACGCCCTCATTTATTCGTTATCGAATTTATTCCATTTGGCTGTTACACTCTGTATGTCATTTGTTCACATACTTTCTATAAAATTTGAAATGATGGTTCAATAAGTGATGAAAGGTCAAATCGTATTCACTAAAAGCACTGTTGGTCATCAAGAAAGGAAAACATTCAAAACAGGTCACCAGCCATAAGTATTTATAAATATTTGATGTAGGATTTTTTTATGTCTCACTTAAGGGAAACCAAATCGGAACATTCCAAGTTCTGAATGGGGCAAATTGTGATATTTCATTTACGAACCTATGGATCAATTCAGTATTGTTAACTGAATTGAAATGAGAGATTCGAAATCAAAAAATTCCAAAAAATTTACCTGTAATTCATGATGCTGTCAAAGACTTTGTAGATGGGATCGAGGATGTACATACAGAAGGAACGTTTGTTACCATCTTCCTTCTGCTTTGACCATTTCTTTGTTTTGGGGTTGAAGAAGTTCTCTCCCCAGAGACGATTCATGAGTTTATTTACGTCAATCTTGAATTTATCAGCATACATTTCAGCGAATTGTTTGAGGGTGAATGCCCAGCCATGAAGACCAGATCCAAAACCTACACTACCTCTGCTTGGGTCAACCTTTAAAAAATAGGGTACGTATTTTCAAACGCAGAAAAAAAAAGCAACCTAATTAGTGAAGATTAGTTAACCTATTCAATTTAGAAAAATATAGATACTTTCACTAAAATTGGTGGTGCTTAACAAAAATAAGGAATGAAATGTTGGAGATAATAACCAAAGGTTATTTCATTACTTAGGGTCTGTATTTTAAAACTATTTTGAGATATCTAAAAGTCACCTTGTGAAATCTGGTTCAAAAATGGGAGTTAACTGCTCTCTGTGGTCAAAATAAGTTTTATAATACCAGCCCTCAATGGGGTGGGTTTTTATTTTCATCAGAGAATTTTATCAAGGCCATAGTTGTAAACAAACGCCCAATAGTTTGCCAGTACAGTAATGCTTTCATTATACAAATAGCTGTTTCTTCCCAGCCAATTTTACTCACAAAAAAGATAGATTTCCGATCATAGATCGCATCATTGGTACTAGGAGGCCAATCAAACTAATAGCCTTATAACTTATAACCTAATCTTAATATTCTCTGGGACATTTACATTTCAAATATGTTTTTTAAATGTTTTATGCTTTAGAGCATGAAACAATAATATGTTTATTACAGTAAATAGTACCCAACAATTATCTTTGTTTTATTGGAAAAATAGAAAGTGGGAAAAATTTCAATTTCAAACAAACCCACCTGAGTAAGGGTGCGTTTTTATTTTAATCGAAATATCTAATAGATTTATCGTAAATGCATCAGGGCGTTTTTTTTTTTCATCAGAGAAATCCCGATATATTTCAGCACGGCGTTCTAATTTTCAACGTAGTTTAATCGATGAATTTCCGATTACTAATCGGATCTATCATACTCGGAGGTCGATCGAACTGATTAGATGGATACTTCTAACCTTACTTTAATATTTTGGCCGCAAGTTTTCGTGGTTTTTTTAAATATTGTAAGGTATGAAAAGTAGAAACATGTATAGTGAAGATGTGGCAGGGTTGCCAGCCCTTCAGCGGGTCAAAAATAGCGAAAAGTGACCTATCATTCTGAAAGAAAGTGACAAAATAGTGACTTTTACGGCTCACCACATTTCTTCAACCAATTGAGGAGTTTTCAATTATTTGTACCATTTTATAGCTCATTCGCAGTATTTTCATGAGGAATTTATAGGATTAAGATTGAATCTTAAACATAAAGCATTGTCTGAGGATTAAATGGTCAAGACAAGCATAGCAACAAAAAAATCGTTCAATTGAAATTCTGGAGAAGCACTAACGCGTAATCGTGCTTTTATACGCTTGCTCCAATTCGAAAGAACCTGACAGCCGACCTTGAAACCAATCACCTCCAAAAGAACCAACT
The DNA here is from genome assembly GCA_958510865.1 of Myrrha octodecimguttata. Lineage (NCBI taxonomy): Eukaryota > Metazoa > Arthropoda > Insecta > Coleoptera > Coccinellidae > Myrrha > Myrrha octodecimguttata. The sequence continues at coordinate 20,493,209 of OY294059.1, forward strand.
TGTATACATAAAGTAACTAACTTGTTCTATGCTTGTAAATAGACTTGATATTTGTATAAAGCAGCTTCGCGGCTTATTTACGATAGTCGAATTAGTGCATGGGAAAAATTCGCCAATGATTCCATTGACATATCCGTTCGGTTTTTTTTTTTAATTTCTTCAAATATACAAATCCCATCGAATTGAAATCTGATACTTGGTTGGAAAATGATGGCGTGAAGGTTCATGCAGCGGATTCATACTACGGATTTGTCCTATACATGAATTTATATACTTTTACATCCTATTGAGCCGAAATTTTGTAGGTACAATATTGTTGAGTATCGAAATAAAGCCATGAAGATTAAATTGAATTTTTTTCTCCGTCAAATTTTGCATGTACCCCAAATTCTATATTTCAGGACAAAATTTCATTGGGAAAAATAATACAAATTTTTTCCTAGGTATCTCTATTTCCAGAATAACTCGAAAAATACCAATCCAATCATGATGAAGCCTGGCAGCAAGTTGTAAAATACTATTCTTAATTTTGGAATAACCCAAAAAATACTCATTTGATCATGTTGAAACTTGATAACCAGTTGAAAAATGCTGATGCGCAATTCTGTGCTGAATTTCGTGATGATCGTGTCATTAAATTTCGTTGCAAAAGCGGCCTTCCTTTCACGTATTGACCACGACCTTGATCTTCGAAAATAGTGGAAAATAAACTTTTGAATCGACCCGTCGTGAACACAATGAGTTCTGGAAGAAATGGCTGAGAAACACAATAGAGTTGGTTTGGACCTCAATTATGAAGGTCAGATTCGTGAATAGATGATTTAACCAATTCACAAAAATTATATGAGCAATTTTGATAGACCCATTCATTCTGCACGTGCCTAACGGCCGACCGTAAACACCATAACTTCCGAAAGAAACAACTTAGAAACTCGATGTTTGTAGAAGAGGTTTAGAACTTAATTACGAAGGCCGAATTCGTGAATGGGTAAAATCCACCCAATGATTCCTCAGATATACCATTCAAAAGTTTATTTTCCCAGAATATTTACAAAAATACAGATTGGATCGAATTGAAATTTAGAACTTGACTGAAAAATAGTAGCTAGAATGTTAATTCAGAATTTCATTTGAACCATATGAAATGAAGATCGCAAACTCTTTCAATGTAGAAGTAAAGGTGTGTTTGGCGGGATCAATACGTGAAAAAATGATGGCTTCGGGCGCGTTAGCTATGAATTTCGAATCAAATATCAAGAATTCCTCATCACTAGCAGAAATATCATCAAGTTTCTAACATATTTTTCACAATTGGAATAATGCCCCATCGATAATAAAGATCTTTGGTAGAAATATGTGCAGAAATAAAGCAAATAACTATCACAGAATGATAGGATATCTGCAAAATAAATGAAATAACTGGTTTCTGTGTATTATGATATAAATTGTTCGTTATCAATCTTCACACCAGAAAACCGTTCATTCAAAATTCAAATCCAGTAACGAAATTCATCGAGAATTATCTGATTCCTGCCTTTTTTCACCGAATGATTAGTAACTTTTCGATAGATTTGATGACGTCACGTCAATCGTATTTTCATCGCTCGATCGAATTCATTTCTTCAATTGAAATAAAAACGCGCCCTAATTTCATGAAGTTATGTCAATCATAATCTCATCACTATACTATATTCATCTGTGTCGATCTCAGAGAATGTGTCTTCTGATGATAGTATGAAATTTCATAAATCATGACAGCTTTGCCCTGTAGAAAGCAATAAAGAATTTTGAATCATTTGCCCTTTAACTACGGTTTGTTAATATAATGTTGAGCCTCAATTATCTAATTTCAATGGGGTTGTTAAGGTAAGAGCCAAGAGCTCCTCACAAGGGTCTAATTACGGGCGGTTCAAACTCAAAGCAATTCCTGCCAGCAATTAGTTAACCAACTTGTTCGGTCAGTTTTTAATTCACCAAACTGGTATGGTTGAGGTAGAGTACAGTGGACATAGAATACAAATGGTGGATGAGTGGCGGACGCTAGACTACATAATTTGACATATATGTCATGTCAACCAGTAATAAACAAACTTGGTATTGTTCCACCTCTCATCCACCACACCAGTTTGGTGAATTAAAAATTACGACCTTTCCTTTTAATCACCATGAATATGATATTTGAAATTTGTATTAATAATCAATAGTGGTTGCAGGAATTTGGACAGGATTGAATTGTTTTCAAGTCGAAAAAAAATTCATTAAAAACTCGCCAACGTTTCGAAGACCATTACTCCTTGTTCCTTTGTCAAGGCTACGGAGACAGAAAACAAATCTTTATCGTGGCGAAGGCAACGACAAAGCACTCGCCTTATTTTTACTTATGATCAAATATGAAATGGAAAGAACTATTGAGTATAGCCTTGATAAAGGAGTAATGGTCTGTGAAACTCTGGCGAGTTTTTAATAAATGGTTTTGACTTGAGAACAATTTAATCCTGTCCAAATTACTGCAACCACTATTGATTATTTTAGTGATGGACGAAAACACCAATTTGTATTAATGTTGAATATGGAAGTTTTTAAGATTATATTTGTCATGAATAAATGTAATATGAGAAATTACTCAAATTTTAAAATCATCAAGTTGAAATCTGTAAATACGCTTCGAGTATAACCCATAATATCTTACTAAAAACCTGATGAACTGCTTTCAAACCAACTTTTAATCACCCGATACAGAAAATAAGATTTTTTCATTGAAAATACTCACACGAACTTCACCCATAGGACCACTGTCGTCATTGTAAGTTGCAATGATTACATTGACATTTTCAACAATACGTTGGAAAGTTTGGAACAAATCTTCAGCTTCCAGCTGCAACTCAAGGAGTGCACGGTCCATCTTGTTCATCATAAGGATTGGTCTGATGAATTCGGCGATACCTTGACGAAGTACGGTTTCAGTTTGTACACAGACACCTGAAAATGATAATATTCTCAACTTCTGCTGAACATCATATAACTTCCTACACCTTCACCCTAGGCTTTAGATTTACTGGTAAGTTGAATTTTAATGTTGGTCTAAAAAGGATATTGAAGAAGTTCTCCCATTTCCCAAATATGTAATGAGAGAGTTGCATTATTAATTGTACAGTTGAAATTGAAGTATCTCACTAAATTTTTCTTAGAATAATGTTATGGTCAAATTATTCATTGAATCAATTTAAATATTACAGAATTGTTCTTACTATTTTCAACATCTTAGCAAGAAGAAAAGCTCAAATCTTCATTAAAACTGAAACATATCTATTCTTCAGAATACAATTGAACACAGATGTAATTCTTGGTGATGAATAACATGCATATGACCAAATATATCAACAGCTTGATATGCATTCATGTGAAAAGCTTCAAAGCAGATTTTCGTCTAAACTTCAACAATAAAATGTATGAACCCAGTACTATTCTCTACTTTCAAACCTCACAAAGCAAAATGAACATTCCAGAAAATCGTCTTGTAGAAGAGGCGAGGCAGATTTCTACACCATTTTTTTTATATGCCTCACGAAAGATCGTCAACGCAATAACTTCCTGTGGGTTCATGTTCTAATTTTTTACGGCAAGAGATGCGAGATGGCCAGACACCTTACTTAACACTTGGGTGAATAACTGCGATATCAGTACTCAATTTCAACATAACTTGACAATCATTGTGAAGAGAAAATGATGCTATTCGATTTATTGACAAGGTTATGTATTTTATTACCATTGTTTGAGGTGTTTTTAAGTGAACTCGTTTGAAAACTTTGACAAAAATATTGCAGTTTCACATTCAAAACTTAGTATTAATCAAACACTAGATGCTGCATTGTCAGACTGACTTTTAGGCTATCTCAACAGGCCGCTATTGAAACATCTACCTAATGATTCGGCAGATACACGGCCGGTTTAAAAGATGTTCAACAGCCAATAGGTCCCTTGCATGAATTTTTTTCATCATTGGAATCAAATATTCTATCCGTAAGACTACTGAAAAACTTTAACCGCAGTCAACAATTCCAATTTTCAACGAGAAAATGATCTTTTAAATTTTGCTCCGCATATCGGCCGTTTAAACGGACTCAACTTTGCGGCTTCCGCAACCACTACCGAAATAGAGTTAAATAGTATTACCCACCAGAAACACAATCTACTACCACAAGGGCTCCATCAGTTACTCGCAGAGCAGCTGTCACTTCTGATGAGAAATCAACGTGCCCAGGTGAGTCAATCAAGTTGATTAAGAAACCTTTCTCTCCCTTTTCACGTTGATCAGGGTTAGTAATGAAGACCAAATCTTTCTCTTCAAGTTCAAAGTACATAGATATGGCACTAAAAAAATACTTCATTATAGATATCAAGAAATCATACTACCATCACTCACGTTGATTTAATTGTAATACAACGGTCTTGTTCATCTTTTCTTGTGTCAGTGAATCTTGTTTCTCCAGCTTTAGCACCAGCAATGATACCAGCTTTAGATACCAAGGAATCTGTTAAAGTAGACTTTCCATGATCTACGTGGGCAATAACAGACATATTTCGTATGTTGCGCTTTTTGTCCATCATGGCCCTAATTTCGTCAACTGTGAAGTTAACCTAAAATAAAGAAAACGGCTAAATACACAAACATATGAATAGGTAAACTAATAAGTACTTCAACATCAATTATCATGAGATAAACTGTTTTATATGTAAATTATCAAAATAATTGAATGATGGGATAAATCGTAACAGAATAAAATACAAACAAAAGTTTGACGTGTCAATAACCTCCAAGTCAACAATTAATGCCTACCATATTTGAATTTGAAAACTTTTCTGGTGAAAAAGAAAGCACACATTAAGCAAAGAGTTTCAACTATGACTCTCATATTTTGTTAGAACTTAAAATTGACCATGCACTAATGCCGAATATAATCCCATATTCCAAACTGTTGTGCAATGTTTCGTGATAGAACGTTTTAATAAAATTTTACTGAAACAGGAATATATCATGTGAAAAATGTGAACCCCAGGATAAATTCGATTAAATTGTTGAAAAACTTAAAATTTTTGACTCACCATCTTGGATGTTTTTGGATTAACACTTCAACTTCGTAAAAACTAAACGCCAACGATGGCGCACCTCTACGGAAAGGAAGTTGAATCGTTCTCACTCTGTGATAGGCTCATAGGCTGACATATAGACTACAGAATTTGGAATTCTTCTTATTTTTTGGGTAATGGCTCAAGACAATTTTCTGCTGAATACAGACATGGAAATGACATTGTTTAAACAATCTCAAACAGTTTAGGAAACGATGTGATGGGCATGCAGAATACTACATATTGTAATTTTTTGAATCGTGATGTATAAAAAATACATAATGTATTGAATCCATGATTTGAATCATGATTTCAATAACATCATGAATCAATCAGAATCAATTTCAAGCGATGGAACAAAGGTTCTGGTTTTAGTTACGGTTATCCAAAATGACATATAGGCAAAAGGTAATCTGTCAATTTGGATAACCCTAACTAACTATATTTGATGTTCTGTGACCCTAACTATAACCGGAGCTTTTGGTCCATCGCTTGAAATCGATGCAGGTGTGCTCATCTGAAAAAAACTGACTTCAGCATTTGTAAAACGATCGCAGATGAGCACACCATGTTTTGCTTACATCATGATTTGAATCAAAAACTTGTTTTGTTTGGCCGAAGCTGCCGAAGGTGAAGACAAACATGAAGTGAGAAGGAGGTATACAGACCTCTGTGCATAAAACCTTTGAATAAAGATAAAGAACCAAAGTATAACACGATTATTCGAGGCCTTCGTGAATTAACAGGCCGAAAGATTAGATGTTGCTAAGGGAGTGTCACGTAGCAGGAAGAAATGAAGATTGAGCACCGATGTATTAGTCACTTTACAGTTACCGATGTGATTCTCGAAAGGCTTTCATGCGTGATATCATAGCATTTCGTTTATATCTGCCTAGTTTCTTCATGATTGAATCAAAATTTCTTGGGTTATCCCGAAGAAAACAACGATATCGAGAAAAAACCACGAAATTTCACATATTTTTTTCCAATATTTCCGAAAATATTATTCATATCGAATTGAAATTTGGTACAATGCTTTGTAACATATAGCTTAAGGTATGAGTAAAATTTTTCTCGGAAATGATTGATAGTTACTGAAAAATAATTTTTTTTCAAAAATGTTTTTTTAAAATTAAGTAATCATACGACCGGAACGAAATTTCGCTTAAAGTTTCGCGTCTTTATGCCCCAACTAACTGCCAAGTTTCAATCCAACCGCTCCAGTAGTTCCTGATATATCGGGGGAAAAACCTCAAAATTTCAAATGGATATAAATCTGGAACCATTAGGCCGATTTGGCCCATTAACAAATTTAACCATGGCATTTCAATGCGTGAACTACCCTGAAAGTTTCTAAGTTGCTAGCTTGCTCCGTTGGACAGTTACCGTGTGCACGGTCGGCCGGTCGGACGGACAGAATCGATTTTGACACCGGATCCGTCATCAGCGAGTCCAACCTAGTCGTTTGAGATCATTTTCGGCTCAAAATTCGAAAATTACAGATATTTGGACAAAACTATAGCTCGCTGGTCCAACAACTGGGTACTGCAGAAATACGAGCCATGATGAAACTTGAATCGAAGATATTTAATTGTTGAAGTATATAACCTGTTGAAATCTCCAGATATCGATTCTTCAAGTAGAATTCCAGAACGGAAACGCTCTTTAACAACACTCCACAAGCATTACGCAGCAGTTCAAACACTAATTTTCACCTAAACACTATTTAAACAACCGATCAGAGCGAAAAACCAAAGAATGCTAACGTTTCATCTCGTTTATCGGCGAAATAATGATGTAAACAAAAGAGTGTATGGACGGTTGCATAGCTCTCAATTGTATATATGATAACATTGATAACCAACCCCCTTTTGTAGAACTTGCAACATCGCATTTTCGGGTATCCTTCTGGCCTGATAGATTACGTAAGCTACGGATTATTGTATGATTTTCAAAATCAACATAGCCCATCATAGATGCCAGATGTACCATAATTATGGATTATGTAATTGTACCATCATTGTTTCTTGAATAATGATACCATTGTTTGATTGTTTACCATTTGAGCAGTACAATAAACGTACCATAATCCATAGTTGTACCATTGTTTAAGGAGTCCTTAAACGATAGTTGTACAATAATTTTGATCGATTCAATATTTGACTCAAAAACATTTCTATCAAATATCCACTTCTCTAATTATCCTACATTATCGTAGAATCGAGAAGAAGAAGACAATATTATTGTACAGCGAACATTTTTATACTCCATTCACTTTTATAATGTAGCCCGGTTGGCCATGACATCGTGACAGATTTCACCGTGTATATTTTGAAAATGTTAGGTTATAGTCATTTTCCTGTCAGACAACTATGCAACGTTGTCCTCTCTACATAGAGGTCGTAGTAATTACTTATTTTTCAAATGTCAATCTACATTGATAAAGTAATGAATTTGAGAAAATTTTATTTGAATTCGATCATTCCAAAGACCTGGCGAATGTTGAAAAACTTTTGTCTCTTTTAATACTGGAAATATTTTACGTATATAAACATGGTTGGAAGATTCAGTTATGCTTTTTTCTCGTACGGAAATCAAGAATCGAGTTTTTCAAAATAAAGTCTGTAATCAGTGTCATTTTGGGTGCTCCAATAGAAGGATATTCTTTGCCGTCTCTTCACTTAAAATCTTCCTTATTGTGTTGATGTGCAGCTAAAAAATAAATATCTATTCATATAAAATATAATTCCTTGGTTTTCACTCACATACGTCGAAAATGTTGGATAGCTTGTGTTGAATTATTGATTCCGAATTATCAGGGTTACTATCAGAAAAAGCCGATTTCAATTCTACATAGCACTTCCTGATACTTTGCCTCTGCTTCTTCAAAACTACCTTTGGCATTTTTATTAGTTTGCAAGCGTTATTATGCTGAGATTTAGAAATCTAGAATCGATTGATATTGATAATAGTAGAAATTGAAATTTGGCAACGTCTTTTGACATTGCCGATATTTCATGAGTGCCAACCTGCGTCAGTTTTAAGGGAAAAAACTTGATAATCCTAAATCATGGCCAACCGGGCTACATTATAAAAGTGAATGGAGTATACATAGGTCCAGATTCGAAACCGAAAAAAACTTCTCTCCCACTTTCAAGATAATCATGATTCAGGCCCATTTCATGACCTTTTTCCTTGAAGACATCAATTTATAACACCCTTTACTTAAAAACTCATATACCTAGCTCGGTTATCTATCGTCTGAGCAGATTTAATATACCTGTAATATATGTTATAGACAAGGCACGCACAATTTAAAATAGTTGGGTTGTCCCCATTATCGACAAAAATCTTTTTTGGGCTAAAAGGAGTTTTTTCTAAAGTGAATCTGATAAAAACTAATGTCAAAAATCGGATTGCGGAAAATTAGAATAATGGATTGTTCTAAGCATCTCAATGCATAAATAATAATGCTACAATTTCGAAGAACCTATCAGAATCTTTGATGCAAGCAGATGAGGCGAAAAATGAGTAGAGATGGGATGACGAGGAAAATGTGAAAGTGTATTCTGATACATAAATATCATTTTAATATGATATTTTAGGTAAGGTTGGGTGTTTATTTTGAATCGTGATATCAAAATTCATTTCATTTCATAAAGTCATATAAAGGGTCTTTCAATAAGGACGGGTCGATTTTGACATGAAATAAATCAAATGTCTGTAATTTTGGATGATTGAGCCGAAAATGGTCTCAATCGACTAGGTTGGACTCACTGATGACGAATCCGGTGTCAAAATCGATTCTGTCCGGCCGAAAAATATAGGTTAGAAAGACGACGTTAAAACAACATGGCCGCCACAGGCTGCCAACATCGACCCGTCCCTATTGAAAGACCCTATATATGTTTTTCTGAACGTAATATTACCTAATCTGTCTTTAGTTTTTTTAATATATGTATTTCTAATTTAGTTTGTGTTTCACATTTTGAATGCATCATTCTGACATAGTGAATTCGAATAAGTATTCCATTTGTAGTACATGTATATTATCATGATGTATAGTATATATTATCATTGTATAAAGACAACAAAAATGCCGAAAATGGTCTCAAAGGATTAGGCTGGACTCACGGATGATGAATGCGGTGTCAAAATCGATTCTGTCCGGCCGGCCGTGGACACGATAACTTTCGAAACATTTTTTTTTTCTGAAACTTTCGTTCTTATTCGTGAACAATTTCAGTCATACCTTGAACTTCATATTTTACAGCAGTGTACCAAATTTCAGTTCGATACGATCATAATTTTTGGAGATATTGGGAAAAAATATGTCGATTTTCGTGGTTTTCTTCTCGACATCGTTGTTTTTTTTTCGATATAACTCAAGAAATACTTATTCTTTCGTGATAAAACTTCGCAGCTAGTTTGAAGATGCTGGAAGACAACCTTGTGCAGGATTTCGTGATGATCGTATCATTAGAACAATTTTAAAAAAAATTCAAATGATTTTTCTGTTCATATATTCAATATTCTGTGATCTTAATTCTTATCATATTATCCTGATTAAATTCTGAATGAACCTTCGAACTGTCATTTTTCGATAACGTACTAGATTTCAATTCGATCTGATCCGTTTTTTTGGAAATATTGGGAAAATAAAATTTTGAATTGGTATATCTGCGGAATCATTGGGTGGATTTTACCCATTCACGAATTCGGCCTTAGTAATTAAGGTCCAAACTCTATCCACAAATATCGAGTTTCTAAGTTGTTTCTTCCGGAAGTTATTGTGTTTACGGTTGGCCGTTAGGCTTAGAAACTCGATATTTATAGAGAAGGTTTGGGGCTTAATTACGAAGGTCGAATTCGTGAATGGGCAAAATCCTCCCAATCATAGATATACCCATTCAATTTTGTTTCCCAATATTTCCAAAAATACCGATTAGATCGAATTGAAATCCAGTACTTTATCGAAAAAAACCTAGAAAAGCACTGCCGTGAAGGCAGTAGCTTTTGCACGCTTTTCCAAATTCCCCACCAAAGCGAGCATCTCCATTGAACATGCGCGCAAAAGCTTCTGCCTTCACGGCAGAGCTTTTCTAGGTTTTTTCAATCAAGTACTTGATGTCGATTCTAGCCAATCTGTATATCAGAAATATCAGGAAAATAAAATTTTGAGTTGATATATCAGCCGAATCATCGGGAAGATGTTACCAATTCGCTAATTTTTCCTTCTCAATTGAACTCCTGACAACCTCAAAGTAAATTCTATCGGCAGTTATTGCGTTTACGATCGGTGTTCAGCAAAGCCTTAAACACAAAATTTCGAGTTCCGATATTTATGTATAGATAAGAGTAGGCTTAGAGGTTAATTATGAAGCAGAATTCATGCGAATGGGTTAAATCCACCTTATGTTTCGTAGACATTCTTATTCAAATTGTTATTTTCTCAATATTTCCACAGATCCACAGATCTGATCGAATTGAAATCTAGTATTGGATTGAAAAATGATAGTTGAAGGTACATGGAGAATTTTGTGTGGAATAGATGAAAAGAATAACGTCAAATCTTTCCATCAGTAATTAAAAAATCTTGAAAATTTCAATAATTTCTTTGGAATTTTGTTTAAACCTCTAAATTAATATTCGAAAACAGCGTCGGCTTGTTCCGATCTATATTTTCGGGATATTGGACAAAAATTATTCCTATTGAACAAGCGCCTGAAAGCTTGGTCTGACTACAAGATCCTCACGAAATTTCGCATAATTTTACGCATTTGCCGTTTGATTATGATAAGATCAGTTTTTTTGGAGTATATTTTGGAAATAAACAACACTACCGAGGAATATGAATAATTTTTTTTCATTATCTCCGAAAATATGGTAAAACCAAACTTCAATAAAAACATTGAAATTTTCAAGATTTTTTTCACTTATTCAAAATGATCGAAAAATGCCGATGCCACGATGTCGTATTCATTCAAATAAATATCATGTGACAAAGTTTCATTTATACGTGAAAGACTTCAATGAGAAATTCTCCATGTGAACTATTCCGAATTGATCCAAGAAATATTGGACCGAAAAGCAATTCAGAGCGATTACTGTTATAACAAAGAAGGATGGAATCGCTTTTTCTATTTACATTTACTAGGATTACATATATATAAACCCGTTTTATGTACGTGCACGTGCGCCCAACGCCCCTGTTTGTCAGATCCCCGGGAATCAGAGAATTATCCTTCTGACTTGAACGAAAATCAGATCATTCCACAATGACTCAACTTAGGTAACATAAGTGTGGACCGAAGTTCCAAAACACTTTCGAAACACCTTACTCAGCAGGTATTAGACGCATGATATTTCTAATGGGGATGATTGAGGAAATCTAGAATATTATAAGAAAAATTGGCAGTTTCGATATGTGAAGAGAGAATTAGTATTATTTCTGTTTGATGCGGAAAAAACAAGCCATATAGAATATAAGGCACCATCTGTCTGCTTTATTTTTGACATATTTATCATCGGTAAATTAATTATTTCGGAAAGGCCGAAGTCATAAATTATAGAAGAAAATCGATAAAATCACTAAAAAGTAAAATACAAATACTCGAAAATGTTAATGAATAATTTTGAGTAATATAGTCCAAGAGTTGTGGCTAAATAATTGCTTGCACGAATGTATCCTTTACCCACTATCCGTACAGAACATATTCTCAAGCCATCCCTGGATTTTCTAATGCTTTTCATATGAATTTATGACGAGGGCGCCTGTGTACGGGTTCTTATTTCAGATAATTTCAAATATTTTCGCTAGATGTCGCTTGAAAACGCATGAAATCGTTTTTCCATAGGGTTGTCCTACTATGTTGTCTTTATTTATTTATTTATTTATTTATTTATTTATTTAACTACAAGGAACACAAACAGGTGACACAGTCACCCACAAAAAGCATTCACATATTAATTTTCATGGCTAGAAAAAATTACAATACAATAACAGAATCATCTACCATCATAAAAACCTTCCCTCTCCTATTTACTCTTATATCCTATTTACTATTATGTTTTTTGTTTTTTAAACCAACTCTCTGAAGATACGTCTCAACTTGAATTTAATGACATTTTTGCTCTGGTGGAAGATATCAACATCATCGACATACGCGTTGCAGAGCTGAAGCATTCTGCATATAGGTGAATTAATCGCTCTATTTGTGCTGTTGAAAGGTATGTGGAAGGTATATTGACGTCTGAGAGATCTCACAGGTATATGAAAAATATTCTACTAAGAATTTCGGCCGAGTCAACTCTTATTGTCAAATACTCTATGTAGGAACAATATATCATTTATTTTTCTCCTATTTTCCAGACTGAGCAAACCAAAATGTCTCAATCGTATAGAATAGTTATCCGGGTCTCCCGGGATTAAGCGGAAATTAGTTCTATAGCACATAAACCTCAGATACCTATTTTGCACTTTTTCCAATCGCGATATATAAGTACTGTAAACGGGACTCCATATGAGTGATGCATAGCTTAATTTGCTTGATATGTATGAATGATATAAGGTAATAAGGGTATTTATATCTTTGAATTGACGACATTCTCTGGTAAAGAAACCAGTTAATCTATTACAGAACCCCACAAGATAATTTATATGTGCATCAAATATTAGTTTTGAGTCGAATATTACGCCAAGATCCTTCATTACTTTCACTCTAGACAACTTAGCATCACCCAATTTATAAGGAAAGACTAATGGGTCCCTATTTCGTGTGAACGAAATGATACTACACTTGGACAAGTTTAAGTGCAGGCCATATTCCTCACAAAACTGAACAAGCTTGTCCAGTTCATGTTGCAAGATCAGAGCGTCCAGGAGGGTTCGAATTATCATACAGATGTTCAAATCGTCGACGAACAGGAAAAACCTACATATTCTGAAACACAGAATGATGTTGTTTACATAAATAATAAACAACAGGGGGCCCAAGTGCGATCCCTGTGGAACACCAGAAGTGACAAAACAAGAATCAGTCCTGAAACCCCGCACCGAAACAAATTGATGCCTGTCAATTAGATATGATTTGAACCATAGCAACATTACGCCCGAAACTCCAACCTCAATACAATGCTACTAGCTTGGACAGGTTCCAAATTTATCCGTTAGGGCGCTGGCATCTTCGAAGAAGCACAGAATAGAGAAGTATTATATAATACTTCTCTATTCTGTGGCAGAAGTTCCCAATATCTCATAATCATTGTTTTCTGTGCTGTTAACACCATAACCTGACAATTTCTAAACTAAAATCAACGTGCAATCAACCTTAGTGAACAAAAGAGAAGTTACTTTTGAGGTTGCAGTATGAAAGAATTCTTTGACGAAAGTATAAAAGGTAACCAAGATAAATTAGCTAGAGAATCTGAATCTGATGAACAAGTCTGTAAAATGAAAAGAATAAAAAATGAGCTCCCATCACAGGTTGAAGGTTTCACAGTGCTTGGCGCTGAAAACTCCCAAAAAAAAGAGAAAGTTAAAACGATATTACCTAAATGGCTGGCTCAACCAACAATCATATCAATAGACTTGAAAGAACTTCATTATAAGGTTTCTTCCATGAAACTGCTTGATAAAGATTTAAGAAAGAAACTGAAAGAAAATGGTGTAGAATTTCTATTTCCTGTACAGGCAGAAGTGATTCCTTGGTTATTACAAGCAAATATTCATTCATCGGCTATACAACCGAGAGATATATGTGTTTCCGCCCCGACAGGGAGTGGAAAGACATTGGCGTTTGCCTTACCAGTGATCCAAGCTTTGAAGAGACACTTTACCAAGAAGATACGAGCATTGGTAGTATTACCTACACAGGATTTGGCATTACAAGTATTCAAAACATTCAAAATATACTGTGAAGGCACCAATGTTGATGTTTGCTTTATTACGAGGGAACATACATTTGCCTCAGAACAAAAAATGTTGATAAGTAAGTTTTTTTGCCTCTAATTATTGTCTTAAATTAAGCCTAAAAATTGAAAATCTTAGATTTTCTCCTTTTGAGAGTTAGGTATTCATTATAGAGTAGTCATAAATTCAAAATCTTACTTCACCCATGCTGCTTAGTATCCTCAAAAACTTTTGTGTGAGCTTTGTGGTATTATTTCCCTAAGAGAAATCAATGTTCCGATTTGATTGTATGAGTAGGAGAGAAAAATCAATTTCATTGTTTATAAAATTCTAGAAAAGCTGCTTTTGCGCGCATGTTGGAATTTGTTTGGAAAGCTGTCATCTTTTCATGTATTGACCACGCCAAATGCACCTTTACTTTCTGAAGGAAGGATTTGGTGAACTTTAAATGGTATATCATCAAGAACCTTCAGGCTGTCATTTTTCAATTGAGAACTCAATTTCAATTCAAACCTATCTGTTTTTCTTGAAATATTGGAGGAATAAAATTTTGAATGAGTATATCCACGGAATCATTGGGCGGATTTTACCTATTCACGATTTTGACCTCGGTAATTAAGCCCCAAACCTACCCTATATAAATATAACAATAACTTCCGAATAAAACAACTTATACTATTTTTAATTGTGTTTACATATTTCGACGAAATATTGTTGTGATGTGTAATGTAATTTTGTTGATGACAAATATCTATCCATCGAGAAAATCTGATGATCAACTTTTTTAACCCTCCCAAGTGCTGATACGTCACACTGAATTGTCAGATTATTGAAATATACACGTTTCAGCATCTAATTAACTTACACTACCTCAATCTGACAAGCTGGAGAAAATCTGATGATCACCTATTTTGTGCAACTTTGTAACCCTCCCACGTAGTTATGTTGGGACATATCTGTCAAAACTGTCAGTTAAAGTTAAAGATAACTTCCAGTTAAGTTTTATAATATCGGCCCTTAGACTGAATATATCAGATTATTGGAATGTACACTTATTAACATCTAATTAACTCATATCCTACCTTAATCTGACGCGCTCCAGAAAATCTGATGGTTTTATTAAAATTTTGTAAACCTCCCACGTAGTTTTGTCGCACTGAAATTGTCAGAATTGACGCACTCGAGTAAACCCCAAAATATTCCTCTTGACCATTATATAATACATTTACAAATGATATTAACTACAGTAATCCTATTCAACACATACACACATATAAAACACAAATACACCTAGATGCTAACATCTGAATGTGCACTCATATTCCCATGCAAGCAGTCATACAATCTCAAATAGTTTCATCTAAACTAAGAAGAACAAACAACAAATCAGATCAATGGCCCAATGAAAACAATTTCTGGAATTGTGAGGCATTTTCATAAATGAACTTTTTTCATAGTTTCCTAAAATTAAACTTATTGCTAGCTTTTACCTCTAATGGCAACTTGTTGTATACCTTACCCCGATATAACGTACATACTTTAAACTAAGGTTGTTATTACTCACAGGAATCTGAATATTTTTATAGCTGTTACCACGGGTGAAGTAATTGTGATCTACATAGTGCTGTATTGTCCTGTGACCATGGATATATGAACAGATTTCCAACATGTACCATGACCTTACACTATCTGTCTCAGCCGAAAACTGGAAATCCGTGGAATAAAGTCTATTTTTCTTAAATATTATCTTTAAAATATACTTTTGTATTATATTCAGTTTATGTGAGCTGTTTTCATACGAGCCACCCCACACCACAATCCCATATCGGACTATTGACTCAACTAAGGACTTAGAAACTTGAGACTTGATATTTGTAGAGTAGGTTTGAACCTTGGTTATGAAGGCCGAATTCGTGAATGAGTAAAATCCACCGAATGTTTCCCCAGATATACCCACTTTATTTTGCTTATCTTTCAAAAAATACAGATAAGATCTAATTGAAATTCAGTAGTTGATTGAAAAATTACAGTTTGACGGTTCACATGGAATCTCCTGAGGATAATATGATCAGGCGATCGCAGAATATCGATGCTGTATATTGGCTTGCTAGAGAGAAAGGTACTAGAGAAGATAGAGAAAGAGTGGATAAAACCCGCTACGTTACGGAAGGTGCGAAGTTTCGACCGTTGAATCAGCCAATATGTGGAAACAAATTTATAACATCGTTTTCTTTTTGAAATTTGAAATTTTTAACGGCGATTGAATTTTTTCAGTATTCTTATGGATAGGATACTCTATTCCAATGATAAAAACAATACATGCAAGAGACCTTTTGCCATTGACCTCCTTCTTTCAGTATTTTATATGCAATTTTTTTCTCAAAAAATCAAAATTATTTTGAAAAAGATGTCATTTCAGGGATATCAGCTGCTCGAAGAGAAAGAAAACTGGTAGTTTTTCTTTTGATGTGGTTTCTCTATGGTAGTATTCTGTTAGTAGATTTATCAGATTTACTTTGAGTCTTGGGTTGTGATGAATTTTTCACCCAGTTCATGCAGTCTGGTATTATTTCTGATGTCAAATTCAATTCTCTTCAGCTGTACATCCCCTGCCAAATACAGAACATTCTTGCAACTTCAAACTTTCAAGGGGGATAAAAAAATCAGCCAAACTTTTTGGGGGATATACCCATTTCAAATGGTGTAGATATTAGCTCAATATCTCAAGGAGTAGTGATGTAATTGTGGTTAGTCGTAGAACACAGACGCGCAACACCTAGTTTTGTGACGATCATATGGTTAAAAAAATTTTAAGAAAAGTTTTCAAGCATTTTTCCTGTTCGGAAATTATCCATTGGATTTCTGTGAAATTTAGTATAACCATGAAATCGATATCTATAAAAATAATAATAAATTAAGCTTTATTTCTGACTCCTAATACATTTTCAGAACTGGTAACAGAAACTTCAATACAAACTTATCAAAAGATAACATGAAATAAAATAAATACAGTTGAAAGCAATCTCATTAATTCAAATAAACTCGGAGTTTACTGCACATCCTCGTCGTAATATTTTCACTTTTGAGAATTCTGTTGTGTACTTAATCATTCATAGATCTTGCTTTTCTATAAAAATCTGTTCTTAGATGTTATGTCATATAATAGTTGTGGCTGTCACTAATCTGTTCAATTCTATTAATGATCTTTATTTCTGATATTAAATATCCATTTTACCCGCTCTAGCATTTTCAACCTGTTGATATCTAATATATTTGTTCTGTCATATTTTTCCTTCATCGATGTGTAATCAAAACCGAAGATAGATTTATTGACCTTATTTTGGATTCTTTAATTTTTTTTTATGTCAGCCCTTGATACATTTTCCCAGCAAACAATTATGTATCTGAATTGAGGTTCAGCAATTTCCTTGTATTGCGATTAAATATCTTATTGAGCTGACCATTGAAGCAGCTTTGAACATGATATGAGGTCTATATATGAGATATATATTTTTTTATATAACTTCATTGCAAATTTACAGTCTACTTCACAGAGTAATGAGTAAATAAGATGTCACTTTTCCGCTTGGGTCTGGTACCATCCATGAATTGGTTCTCTGCAAAATTATTCAACTAGATATCTTATGGCCAGATTCGTTTCAGTCTCCTCTGTATAAGGGGTTGGGAAAAAAGGTTGCTTACTGGTGTGTTTTCATGATCTATTGTTCTATCTCTGTATTTGCTGACTTTGGGTTTGATTGAGTCTCTTATGGATAAATTCTCAGATCGTTTTGCAGAGTGTGCTTAGTAAGATACCAAGGTGCTCCTATTATCTTACTCAGTATTTTCGACTGGATTGACTATAACATTTTCTTGTTTGAGGCCTTGGAACTGCCCGTTCTATTTAGTTCGCCCATACTGATTTGAGGGTGCATTTGTGAATAGTATATTTGTTTCCATTAGAGAGTTTAGGTTTTTTTGTTCCAAAACGAGGGCTTTTTTTTACCTTCAAATTAAGTTGTCGTCTATTCATTTCTATGTGAGTTCGTCCAAGGGGAGTCCAAGGTACTTGATTTCTGATTTTACTGGTATGGAAGTATTGTGAAGCTTTACTTGGGGTGGTTTGCTTCTTTGATTGGTGAACGTTACCTGGGCGGGGGTTCATTGAATTGTCTCTCAAATAGGAGAGTGAGCTCTTTGATTATTCCATCAGAATCAAAGATCCTGGAGTTATCGTCCAGGTGATGGGAACATGACATGTTACCATCCTTCATGAAGACCCAGGCCTTCACAGAGATGATATAAGGCATCACATTCTGAGCAACCAGCTGTATTAGAAACGGATTTCCTTCAATAAGTGCAGTCTGGTCTTGCAGTTTCATGACTTGACATCTCAAAATGAGGTACGCCAGTGGAAGCGAGGGAATTCCACTAGTAAGATAACAACCAATAATTATCTACAAGGAGATCCTAAGACACAGCTGTGATCACTGATAAGTTTTTACGCCCACTTATTCGTTCTTCAACACCAGTGTAACAGTACAAATGTAACACAATATATTTATTTTTTCTTGATTAACTGAGCGATTGATGAAAAGACGAGGAAACTAGGCTCCCATCGATATAAACTTTCATAAATAACATTCACGAATACTGGGTGTCAATCATAAATTTGTGGAGCAATGAGAAATGTGGATTAACATTGGAATGATCAATATGGAAATGTTGCATCATTACAGAGCACCACTCAAGAGTGTACTGAAAAAACAAGCTCAAGGAAATGTAGAAGCTTTTATCAGTTCAACATCATAAATATAAGACATCAAATATCAAAGGAGCTACTGCAGATGTTCTTTGTAGACTTGGAACCATACCCAAACAACAAAAATATATATTAACTAGAGTTTATTTGCCACACCAAAATCACAGTGGAACCACCAAGAAAAAGACGGGACATGGTACAATCCACAAGATGATAAGACTATGGCCATACAAAATCATACAGCCTTAATAAACCATATAATTGTGTGAAATTTGGAGAACAATATGATACAAAAGATTGTAGTAAGCCTAAAAAAACTATAAACGATGTTCTGTGTATTAAGACCTTTCACAAAAAACAAGCAACCACTTCTAACAGAAAAATCATATCTATTAACACTACAATCCAATAACCTGCCGTAGTAAACCAACCAAAGTTCAGCTATATGAATCCGCATAACCATAGAAAAACATATGTTCAAGCAATAGAAAGCAGGAAAAAAAACCGAAAGCCAAACTTTTTTAACTACTTTCATTGTTTTTGGTAGTTCGAAAATAAGTTTTACCAGCTCATCCACCAAAATAGTTTGATTTTGAATCTGCTCAAAACTGTAATTAACAAGATAAACCAAAATGTCCAACAGAATGATTTGGATCGCCTTATGGAACGGTAATGGTCTATGGAACCATAAACAAGGGGTAATAGCCTTCCTAGACCTCAATAAAATCTACGTTTTAATAGCCTCAGAAACTCATTTTACTGATAGAACCTTTTCTTCAATTCGACTCTATTCTTCATACCACAGGACCCACCCAGATAGTGGAGCTTTTGTATGGAGTATTAGTGGCTTTCCAGACAGGTGCGTGAAACACTGGGGCTTCACGCATACGCTACTACGAGAACGAGACGATAAACAAACCTGCAAATTACAAGTTTTGCGTTTCACAGCTGTGAATGCATAAAGGCCAGCAAATTCGGGAGGTGCATTAGGGGAAAGGATGGAAGCGCGAGTGTCTGACGCTCCGGCGTACTGGAACACCACTTTCGCGCCTCCGAGGCGCATAGGGTGCGCCCAAGATGGTGGCCGGAAAGGGGTTATTATAGTAGCTTTCCAGTAAAGTGCTTGAAGCCCCTGGGGCTTGACGCTATTTCGAGAACGAGACCATAAACAAACCGGCAAATTATGACAGGTTTGGCATTTCACACCTGTGTGTGCACGGAGCCCCGCAAACTCGGTTGGTGCATCAGGGGAAAGGGGTAGGAAGCGCGTGGGTCTGACGCTCCAAGCGTACTGGACACGACTTGTCTATGCTGGCGCGCCTCCGAGGCGCATCGGGTACGCCCCAGACGGTAGCTGAAAGGGTTTTTACACTAATTATTCAATTGAGTCTGTTATATATTTATCATTAATACTCATATTTTTTACAGATGAGGCAGAAGAAGGAATGAGTAGAACGGATATTGTAGTGTGTACTGCAGGAAGATTAGTTGATCATCTCAAGCACACAGATAATTTGGACTTGCATGATCTTGAATTTCTCGTAATCGATGAAGCAGATAGAGTACTGGATACTGTTCAACATGATTGGCTTTATCATCTTGAAAATCATTTACATCCGGGAGGTAAGTTCATTTATGGGTTCTAAAAAAAATTAATCATGATAATTATGACAAGAGCATCAAATATAAAATACAGAATGTTCAGTTGACCTTGCATAATTTTGGAGCTGGCTATAAACCAGCTCATGAATATGGGAATTTCACCTCTGTGAAAATCTCGAGGTAATGAAGATTTTTATGAAATCGCTACCTAACTGTGGTAAACATTTATATCAAACATATAGAACCAAGATATTTTCGTCTAAATGCTGAATGCCATTTTATGAATTCCTATGATTTTATGCCTTTTGATAAAGATGGAGAAGAACTATTAAATAAGCTGCATGATATCAGTGGCTGTCCGACCGGCCGTCGTAGGCACGATTACGGGCATACGGTGAATCCTATATAATTGAAACTTTCAGAGTAGGTTGTATTTAAAAATGCGGTTAAGATTGTTAATGGGCGAAATTGGCCGAACGATATAATCATTTGAAATTTTGAATTACTGAAATGATAAGATTGAAACTTGGTAGGTTGCTGAAACATAACCAGGCACAACTTTTCGCAGAATTTCGTTGAAATCGGACTGTTACTAAATAAAAAATAATTTTAAAAAAATGTTTTTTTCGAAAACTATTGATCATATTCGAAAGAAATTTTTGCTCATACATGGAGCATATATTTCACAGCCGTGTACCAAAGTGGAGTGTTTTCTTCATTCATTGTCTCATGTTTTTCCGAAAAAATGGACGCGGATTGATTTATAAGTGCGGTATTGAAAAGAAAACTATTTTGTGATCGAAAATACTAGGAAGTGCAACGAAACGCGATTTTACTTGGCCGAGATTTTTGATTCGGTAGTTTTGACCGGACCGAACCAGATTTATAGGCCGAACGTTTTCCTTATGGTAATGCGTTGAAGAAATAGCCGTGTCTTCGAACAGAAATATTCATTCAAGAAAATTTCCCAAATATTTGACTTGAGAAGTGGAATTATTTTTAATTTATCCTACTATGAGAAATTAATCATCTGGTTTCAAAACCCAACCAATCTCGTCATGTTTAAATCGTTTTATTTCGAGGAAACGTCACATTTATGTGGATAGGAGAACTCTTGGTTATAAAACTACCATGTTAAAAAAAAATCTGGTAATACCGCCATAAATTAGATAAATAAAATGAAATTGTCGGGTTTTAAAATTTCTCATTTGAGATCATTATGATCGTATAAATAATTTTCAATTATGGCCTTCAACACATTTTTATTGCTCCACTTTTAATGACAACAAAATATTGAAAATAATTTTATAAAAATAGTCTATCCAACCTGGAATTTCTTCGACTTGCTTGCATAGATTTGCTGGTTCTGGAGTAGTGACTTTTCTCGAGACATTCTAGTATTTTCTAGGACTTCACGGCTGCCATGATTGTGTTATCAAACTCATATTTTGAAGGCGATTCACTGTCGGGCTCACTGGGTTTTGCATTATAATATAGTAGTTGATTGTGCAAGATAAGAAAACGAATCCAATTCCTTATCTAACTCATTTTTCTACAAAAATGAAGTTGTCGGGTTTTGAAACTAGGGGATTCGAATATGAGTGATGTTCCTTTCTAGAATTTTCATTTTTATCTTACCATACATACGAATGAAATTTATATTTGGTTTATTTTGGATGAAATATGGATCTACATTTTCGAGAAGGAAAGAAAAATATTTTATTTTTGATATTAATGATTTGAATGGTCCATTTTAATGTGCTTGAGATAAGGAACTTTGTATATTGCGCGCATGTTCTAGGGGAACAGCGTGCTATCGTTTTGTCCAAATGTCTGTAATTTTCGATGATTGAGCCGAAAATGGTCTCAAACGACTAGATTGGACTCACTGATGACGAATCCGGTGTCAAAATCGATTCTGTCCGGCCGGTCGGCCGTGGATACGATAACTGTCGAAGGGAGTGAGCTAGCAACTTGAAACTTTCAGAATAGGTCGCGCATTTTAATGCCACGGTTAAGTTCGTTAATGGGCCAAATCGGTCGGATAGTTTCGGAGTTATAGCCACTTGAAATTTTGAAGTTATTTATTTTTCATTTCAGGATCATACTGTCAGTAAATTAAAAAAAAAATTTCCAAAATTTTTTCCAAAAAATTTTTTTTTTTTGAAAACTGTTCATCAAATCCAGAAGAAATTCCACTCGGACTTTGAGCTTTATATTTCACAGCAGTGTACCGAATTTCAGTTCGATACGAATATAAGTTTTGGAGATATCGGGAAAAAATATGTCAAATTTCGAGGTTTTTTCTCGATATCGTTACTTTTTTCGGTAGAACTCGAGTAATACTGTTTCAATCCTGATAAAACTTCGCAGCTAGTTTGAAGATGCTGAAAGACAACTTTATGCAAAATTTCGTGATGATCGTGACATTAGAACAATGAAGAAGAAACACCCACAATGGGAAAAGCAGATTGACGAAGGAGTAGCTCAATAGTATTAATAATTTATTAATCCTTAGAACCACATATTCATATAATAAATATAAATATGTATAGAATAAGTCATTTATGCAAAAACTACCTATTGTGATCGAAATATTCCTCAACAGAGAGTAGAAGAATTTGGTCGACAAAAACTGTTCGACACATTTATTGAAAGATCAATACGCTTTGTCTAAATGGGAAGTGCGTTATATAATTCGATTCCCATATATCTTGGTGATTTCTTATATCCAGTCAGGATGTGATGACGAACAGTTAGAACATATGATTGCCATGTAAATTATAATCGTGATTGAAATCAGGTGGTGAAAACCTAGAAAAGCACGGACGTGAAGTCAGCAGCTTTTACGCGTTGTTCAATTTCACGAATTCAGCTGTCATAATTAATCTCTACGTGTGGCCTAACCGCTGATCGTAAACACAATAAGTACCGAGAGAATCTGCTCAGAGACTTAATAATTGTAGAGCAGGTTTGGAGTTTAATTACGAACGCCAAATTCTTGAAATCCATCCTGTGATCCCGCAGATATACATACCCTTGTAATAGATGATCGGATATATGGGTATTTTTTGAGTTATTTTGGAAATAATTAACAATGATATCAATTAAATCAGCCCGAAATTGAACATATTTTCTCAATATCTCTCAAGCTGAATATATGATCAAATTCCGAAATTCGATATAAGTTCGTTGTAAAATAGTGGCCTCAAGGTCTGTGCCAAACTACATAGTGAGGTTATGAATAGTTTTCGAAAAAAACAATTTGTTCAACAGAAAGTTATGCGTTGGCATTACTATTAAAGAAATTTAATTTTGACAACCTCACTTCTTTTCGTGAAATTCACTTCTTTTCGAGAAATTGAGGAAATCATCCCAAAATTTGAAATAGCCAAGGAATTTTTTAATTTTTTTCCAATTTCTCTGCAGATAAATATTCTTTGAAACTGAAATTCGGAGCACTATTGTTATATTTTGACTTCAAGGTCTATGCCAAATTTCATCCGGATCTGATTAGTCTCTCGAAAAAAAAATGTTTTCGAAAAACAGTTGTTTGAAATTACGGTTAGATCATCTCAAAATTGTGAACAAGGTTGGCGTTGGTATT
This sequence comes from Myrrha octodecimguttata, assembly GCA_958510865.1. NCBI lineage: Eukaryota > Metazoa > Arthropoda > Insecta > Coleoptera > Coccinellidae > Myrrha > Myrrha octodecimguttata. The sequence goes on from OY294059.1 coordinate 20,517,218, forward strand.
CTTCAACTTATTACCAAGCTCCAATCATCAATTAATTTTGGAACAAACTTCAATACCTAATTATAATTGTTATAACTCCGAAACCTTTCGGCCAGTTTGGCCCGTTGACGAACTCAACCGAGATCTTCAGGCTCCGAACATTAGCTGGCACTAGGTCTTTTCTTTAGAAAGTTAGAGCATACACGGTCGGTCGAACAGAATTGAATTTGATCACGGATTCTTCCTCAGGAAGTCCAACCTAATCGTTTAAAACCAATTTCGGTTTAAATTTCGAGAATTACAGACGTTGTGATGGAACGATATCATGCTATTGCCCAGAACCATATGATTAGAAGATATAAGATATTTATAAACTTAATCTTTAAATTTTGAATTGTTCCAATGAAATGATCTAGAAATTTTGCATGAATTTGCGCATCAAGTTCCAAGTTTCGTCATAATCTGATCAAAATTTTTTGAGTTATTTCGGAAATATCGATGATTCTTAGGAAATCAGCATGAAATCAGTGGTAAAGATTGTAGGTTGAGCGGAACGGGCAGGAGAAAACCTCGACGCCGAGAGTAGGACAGAACAGAACATTTTCTCAGGAGAAAATTCAAATTTTTGTCAAGTTCTGCAGTAAGATTAATTAATTGTTTAAATATTCTTCAATTCTCAGAACAGTCTCATTCATCGTGACATCTGAGGGCCAAATAAAAACTGCTAGAAATTTTTACGTAATAGATTTTTTTTTGGGAATGTGTCTATATTTTTTTACCTTATTTTTATGTAGAAAAATGTTTTCACTGTATGCAGAGCTAACCTGGTACATGAAATTCACCACCAAGTAAGGCAAAGGTTCCTCATTATTTCTGAAAGATAATGTGTGTTACTCGATGATTCCTTTTCTGACCCAGTTGGGGTCTATTCTTGAGTCAACTTTATGAAATAACAAACACGGAAAACAACATAACAAAATTATTAATTATTTTTTTTGTAAATGTCTATTGAAAAACGTTTCGAAAAGATCTCTTTTCGGATTTTCGTTCTCAAGTTTGTGATAACTTAATAACTGGCCCAGTTCCTTAATTTTAAATTGATCGGCTAACTGCAGCTCATATCCTGCCAATCAAAATTTTGTTCAAGAATGTTGCTGACTGAATTCATTATGAATCCTTACACACAAACACAAAAACTACCAAAAGGTAAAGTCTATAATATCAACCCGATAAAATAATTAACACGTAACTGACCGTACCTGAACTGGAACTGTGGCCGTATAAATTCCGCGGCCCTGATGTACTTATAGTTCGGAATTGATCGGGGTCATTAGGGGCGGGTTGATGGAGCGTTAGAAAGGATTGATTTTTGTGGTTTTTGCTGGAATATTAACCAACGGTTGCTGCAATATATTTTTTAGGGAGGACCGCGCGTCTTATTGTGCAACCGCCAGTGCGCTCACTATAGGCAGCAGAACCCCAAAACAAAATACCATATGTTATTTTAGAAAGAAAGTGGCTAGAGTGATATGACATGCATAAATCATCATTCGTAGTAGTGCTTGATCTAGATATTGCAAACTATAGCGAGATAATAGGGAGCAAAGGTTAATATGCTTTTCCAGTTGAGGTTTGATGTAATTCCCAGGAACCTGGTGAATTCTACCTGTTCTATAGATCTACAATTAATTTTCATTGAGAGGCTTTTATTGAAGTATATCGTGAGATATCAATATTGAAAATATTGTGCTATTTTTTCGATTGTTTCGGCCTTTACTTGACGGAAATTATCTTGATATTGATTAAAGTTGAACACTTTATTTTCGCTTATATTTATTCCACTGGTACGTTAACCAGTCTATAAAACATGCTGTTGTATGCAGCTCATTCATGGGATAATAGTACTGGGAACGAAGAAGGGCATGATAATTTCAGAAAATGTAATATTCTCGAACTTTCGAGCGCGTTGAGAAATGTGTACTGGACGCCACTTATAATGATGTTAACCAGGCATTGGATTGTTTTTATGGTCATATACAGTTCCACGGTTCTTTCAAAATATATCGAAATTTCCAGTTTGGTTCAACAAACAGATGATTGAATGCATCGAAATAAAAAATCGTCTTCAAAGGTCGAAACATATATCACCACAACAAATGTAGCGATGCAGGGATGAAAGAAGTCACTTGGGAAACTGATGAGAATTTGTTGTTCGAATTGTAAAAAATGTTGAGAGCGCCGTAAAAAATGATAACAAATCATTCTGGAAATTTGTTAAAAATAATAATGGTTTCGTGCTTCGAAGTGGGCGGTAGAAAAATTCCAAAAGTCGAGGCTCGGATAGTTTCGGAGAATATTTCAAATCCGTATTCAAGAAACAGAACGCATCTTATGAGACCGATTCTCATCTGCTAGAGGTTCTTCAATTCTCAATGCCCAAGGTTACTGGGAGTATTCTGATGCCATTGAGAAGTTAAAACCGAAGAAATCGACGGGTGTAGACAAAATTTCACCTTATGTATTTATGGTTGTGCTGAGTGACTTCGGATGCCTTTCATGTTCAGTAATCTTCCAAATTTGTGGGAAATTCTCGGAAACACAGAATTATAGACCTGTCTACGTTCTTTGTGCAATAGCAAAAATTTTCGAGCAAGTTGTATATTGTAAACTGTGGAGGGGGGGTCTGAAAAAACAAAATATACGTGGAAAAGCATGGCTTCACCCCTAAAAATCCACCGCTACAAATTTACTGCAGTTTTGTCATGAAAATTCTGGAGGTATGAAAGATTTACAAGTAGATGTAATCTATACCGACTTCCACAAGGCATTCGATAATTTGAATCAAGACATCCTGTTGGGTAAAATAAAGTATGGAGCAGACTGTATTTCTTTCGTTTGTTTTGCATTCTATTTGAGAGATAGTAGTTCAAGAGAAACCACAAGGATCAAGTTTAGGCCCTTTATTATTTTTTATATTTATGAACGATCTTTCACAATTTTTGAGGTACCTACTCTAAATAATTGCTGTTCGCTGACGATTTGATGTATCGTGGCTTCAAGCTGATATTGACCCCCTCTCCGAATCGAGAGTAAGGAATGACTTGCCTTTTAATATCTCAAAATGGGTTTTATCCTGCTCCAGGGAAAAAAACAGTTATCAAGGATCTTAATGTCCAGTACAAATATTCACTTTCATTCTTAACATACAGTGAGAGTATAACTGTAAAGCTCTTCATACCTTGGGGTTTGTTATAAGTCGTTGCTTATAGCGTTGTACTTCAAAAGTACAGACAATATAATATTGCTATACAATTTCTTGATTAGATCGAAGCTTGAATATTGCTTTCCGCTTTGGCGCTCAGCACCTCTTACATGCCGAAATACACTTTAAAAGATACAGAATAAGTTATTGCGCTATCTTTATTTCAAGAAGTATAACATACAGGTCTGTTCAAGACTCTTGGCACTATGCGAAACTCCACGTTAATCTAGATCAGTTGCGAATATGGTCCTCCGGTTGAAGAACTTAAACCTCAGCGCGATTCTATATCCAATAGACGACTGTTCTTCCTCATGTTGGTGGGAAATCTCCAGTTCCTCGGTACGCGATCAAAGTAAGAATTTGCCAGTCGCGCTCCAAACGTGAGATGCATCAGACCATATCGGTTGAAAATAAAGTATATTCCTCGTAAATCGAAATGTTTAGCGTAAAAGAAAAAATTCAAATCATAAAATGGTATTTTGGTGGTCATTCAATTCAAAGAAGTAGATGTGTGTGCTGCTGCTGAAACCAGTGCACCTTGTTAGAGTAGAAAAATTGGTGAACAAGGCGATAGAAGTGTTCGGAATATTTTGAGAAGGAATGGACCGATGTTATAAGGTTAAAAAGAATCAAGACATTTTTCCAGAAGACCACATCAAAAGAATGGAATTTTGTGAAACTTTGATGGAAAAAAATTAAAATATCTTATTTATACGCAATATCGTATTCACCGATTTGTCATCGTTTCCCTTGAATAGAAAACATAATCAGTAGTAAGATATTGGTCTCAAACAATATCCGAGGACCACTTTTTCGGACCGTGTCATTTCTACAAATGACACGATCAAATGATAACCAGATTTATCTCCAAATGATTTTTTTCTCTGGGGATATCTGAAGAATTTGGTTTATGGGCACGAAATTAATAGAGCGACGAATATTAATGAATTAAGGTTCAAAATAATCCAATTTTGTGCCAAAATAGCACAATGCCGAGTCTGCTCAGAGATGAGAGATTATCTCTTTATAATAGATTTGGCTACTGTCAAGCACAACAAGGTGGATTATTTGAACATTTAATTTAAATTTATCGACCTTCAATTTCGCATTTTTCAGAATTTTTTCTTCTTTTTCGATTTCTGACTTTCGTAAATTTATTTTATTTTCAAACTAGTTATGTCAAAAAAGAACCCAAGTTCACATTCACAGAGGATATTATTTGTCATTCATTGTGGCAAATAAATTCCTCTTCTTCAATGAAATAAAATTGTCGTATTTATTTTCAACCGATATGGCCCAACACACCTCACGTCTGGAGTGCGACTGGCACATTGGCAATTCTGGCAAATTCTCACTTTGATCGGGATCGCTTATCGAGGGACTGTGGACTGGAGACACCCCACCAGCCTGCAAAAGAACAGTCGTTTATTCGACATACATCGCGATGAGGTTTTGATCATTCCACTGGCGGATTATATTTTCAACTCATCTATATTAACGTAGAGTTTCGCATAGTGCCGAGTGTCTTGGGTAGACTTGTATATCCAGACTATAATACGATAAGTTCGGCTCAGCTCAAGAATTAATTCAAAATAATGTCTCTTGTGATATAAAATTTTACTCGCTGTTATAATAACACAGCAACTGAAAGATGCTATGAGATTGAGAGTTCCATTTCGTACCACCAGACTGGATCAGTTTTCAGAAAAACCTTCTAAATTGTTCTTTGGTTCACCCATTATGAAAATACTTAAGATAACGAACAGTATGCTTGACCAGCCCTATCTCAGCTTTGCCTTTTCTCCGGAATAATTTTTCGTACGTTCCTACTCTACATATTTTAAGTTCAACTGGTTTTTGATACATGTTTGTTCATCATGTGAAAAGATTATACAATCTGTTTGAGATATAAATAAATTGATGAATTGTATGTAGATTTCTTGAATCATCATTTACTTCAATTATACGAAAATACCAAACAACGCGGCGGGATTCGTTTTCAACACGACGGCGTTACGCCCTATTAAGGTTTGCAAAAAAAAAATTAAATTATTTTCAAATGAAAAAGATGCCATCCATCTTCTATAAACAAATTACTACACTTATGCGGGGAGACAGAATTTTTCCTGAGGTTTTTATCTGTGCTCTTGTATCATACGCAAATATGTATGGTACCCCGTTTACATTTCCTCTGCTAACACTGTGATATATCTTAGAATTGTAATGCTGGTTCTCAAAAGAATATATATATATATATATATAAGGTTTGCAGTTTCGTGAATTCTTAAACAACCGCTAGTTGATAGTTGGTAAGGGGTTACGTTCCACTGCGACCTTAAGGTCTATTGTGCCCCCTTGTCAGAGCTGTAGTCGCAACCTACAGCTCGCCCTCCAGCTCAAGTGCTCTGATGAATTCTAATATCTGTGAGGGCTTCAAGGAGGCTAAGTTCTCATTCCTCCTATAATACTCCTGTCCAACCGCTATGAAGGCCGTGATATAGATGGACTGTATTCCAGTCATAAGAATACTGAAATAGTTTAACCGCCGTGAAATATTCTTCAATAAGAAAACAATCATTCAATTCAATTACCTTCCGGGTAGCATATGAGTTTTCACTTGAGTCCAAAAACATTCCAACATTACTTTCGGCGCTTTTTAGTGTTCGAGAACTGATGGTCGTAAATCATTCAAGTAAAAAAAATCTAGAAAAGCACTGCCGTGAAGGCAGCAGCTTTTGCGCGCATGTTCAATGTAGATGTTCGCTTCGGCCATGAATTTGAACATGCGCGTATGCCTTCACGGCGGAGCTTTTCTAAATTTTTTTTCGATAAATTACTGGATTTCAATTCGATCTAATCTGTATTTTTGAAAATATTGGAAAATAAAATTTTGAATGGGTATATCTACGGAATCATTGGGCGAATTTTACCCATTCACGAATTCGACCTTCTTAACTAAGCCCCAAACCTTCTCTACAAATATCGAGTTTCTAAGTCGTTGATGAAACATCAATTCCATCATCCGCAAAATATAGTTCACATCATACCACGAATATATGTATAGCTACATGGAAATTTTAGGAGAATGATTTTGTTAAAAATAAAATCTTATTTTAACAGGGATGTTCGAACACCAGAAACTCCATAGATGAAAAAGAGAACTTGATGCTTCGAAGTTGAAATGAATATGTATTGAAGAGTTAATTATTTTTCTATACTGCTGATCAAAAAATGAAAGTACTTAATTTCAACTCGATTCTATCTGTATTTCTGGAAATAGAATGGATGGACTTTTGCAATTCACGAATTGGGCCTAATTTATCCCCCAATGTTTTTCGTTTCTTTGGGTATATTGGGTTTTTTATGGACATGAAATCGATATAGCTGAATTTTTTTTCGAAATCAGGTGAAAATAATCCAACTTTGTTTCAAAATACACACTATACCTTATCTGCTCAGAGCTATAAGACTATGTCTTTTTGAAACTTTGCTATTGTTAGGCACAACAAGGAGTACTATTCGAACACATAATTTGAATTTTCAAGCCTACGACTTGCGTCGAGTTTGTTTTTCGGAAACCAGAATTTTCCCCCTTCGGATTTTCATTATTTTTGTAGTATTTATTTCATTTTCAAACTAGTTATGGCGGAAAAAGAACCCATGTACTGATTACCAGAGATGAAATTCTGTTCGGCATCATTCATTGTCGCTAATAATTCCTGATGCAATGGAATAGAAATTGTCCTATCGTATAGTATATCATTTTCAATCTTTATAGTCTCACTCCTCGCACGCTGTTCTGAAGCTAAAGTCCTAATGGTGTAAACATCCGGCAACATTGTAATATTTCACAAAAGGAAACATTCACTCAGTTTGAAGAGACCTGCAAATGCTGAATTACCGGTTTGAATATTGTCCACATAAATCATCACCATTTCTCAAGACGGGATATACTCTTAAATCATCTGGTGTTAAGTCATCATAGGAAAGATATCTTCAGTAAAATCTGTAATACATAAATTAGTAAATCACTCAAAAGAAAAAACAATTCGATGGAATTTTATCCTAGTCTTAAACCGATCAAATTGCCTGAAATTTGGCAAATCTCTGGAAGATTTACATTCATTTGAGAGCATTTTTCACAATGCGATGATAAAATATGGCAATACCTCCAAGAACTTGGAAAATCTTCAAGAATATTTTCGGACCGTAGGTACTCCGAATTGAATTTTCTGAAGGAATGTCAAGGTACTAACTTTCTTGGGCACAATATGAAGGTTTGAAGTTATAACTTTAAGGTATTCAACCTATTTTTTGCAGAGCTCACTTATATTTTCAATCATTTGTTTTTTTTTATCATTGTATAAATCGATAATTCGTTTTCCATCATTTTTCTTCATTGTTGACAATTCGAAATTTCATCGACGTAAACAATAAACGTGTACTTACAGATGAAACGAGTGGTAAATAGCGCTCACTATAAATACTCTGTTTCAAAACGAACACTTCCCAATGTTCACGGGTCAAGAATACCAAAGCATTCGCAACTGCTGAAATTCGTATGTGGGCCCTGTGGCCTATGTGAGAGAGAAAGAGCATTACGCTCTAGTTGGATACTGAATTATATTCATTATAATAAAGCTCATATCTTTAAAATCTTGCGCTGTTCAAGTGGACGATCAGGTTCACATCTTTTATCCATTGAATATCCTAGACGTCCAACGAATTTTTCTAGATCTGTTGATCCCTTAGCTTAACCACTCGCTTGTTCGACATTAGGATGCACAGAAGATTGTTCTGTGCATCCTATTCGACATATATTTTTTTCCTAGGTTGTCTACAATTGCTTTGTTTTGGTTGGTTCCGCGTTCAGAACCAATTCAGAACTGTTCGGGACGGTTCGAGTGTGCGCGATTGATATTTTTCGGACGCAAAATCGCAATCGCGCATTTTCGAACCGTCCCGAACAGTCCTGAACTCGCAACCAAAACAAACCCTTTATTTGGTGTTATGAAAGATGTATATATTTATTCTATGCATCATGTGTCACGTCGTAAGCTTGTCACATATGACATTATTGAAGGGCTTCGACAGAGCCAATAATATCAAGGAAAGAATAAACTGTGCATTGACCAGAGCCTCGACCAAGCAACTAGTGAATTGGAAGATTGAAGTTTTTGTGTTCTTATTCTTTATTAAACCATGAAGTACTACACACCTTTTATAACAAGTAAGGTGCTTTTAGACATGAATGGTGGAAATTAATTGTTTATGACATTTCTGATTTATATTCACAATATTGATTTTATTTTTAAAGACAATTTGACGCAAAAACTCATGTCAAAGAGTTGATGAAATTTATTTTCTGGCTGCTGGTTTTATATTTTATGATTTTTTTAATAATTTACCTAATTGTTGTTAGTGTGTTAATTTATTTTGAACAGCATTTAGACGAAAATATTTCGTGATGTGAGGTTCTATAGAAGTATGATCTTCATATATTCAAACTTATTGCATATCCCTTCTCACCTAGCTTCAGAAAAAGATGTTCTGTTGTATTATTTGGAGGGGTTGATGTTTCTCAAAGCATTATTATATTATATCAATTTTTCAGATAGAGATGTTCCGAGAACTACTAGTATATTGAATGTGCAAAAAAAGAAAACACTCCAAAAACTTTTGTTCTCTGCTACATTATCTCAGGATCCGGAAAAACTTCAAAAAATTGCTCTATTCAAGCCGAAATTGTTCACATCTGTGGTTGAAGGAAACCCTGATGAAATGGACTCAGAGAAAAGAATAAGGGATAGTTTCATTGGAAAATATACCACTCCGAAAGAATTAATGGAGAAGTATATAACCTGTTCGAAAGATATCAAACCATTAATTCTTTATAAATACATTAAAATCCAGAAATTGACCAAAACTCTGATCTTCGCCAATTCAATCAATGAAGCGCATAGATTGTGCATTTTATTGAAAGAGTTATTCAAAGATAAAATGAAAATTGTGGAAATGAACTCTCATTTCGATATCAAAAGTCGCAAGGAACTGATATCAGAGTTTTCAAAAGGCAATATTGATATGTAAGTACATTTCATAGATTTATTTTTGATAATAACTAAGCGAAAACTTTTAACTTTTTGAATATATCAAAACTGATAAAAAATTTTAGAGACAGATAGATAGTCTTATCGCTTAGAATTACAGATTTCGATTTAATCATAAGTATATTGATTGAAATGAAAAAAAAATCATTTCAAATCTTTGGTTTGAAAAAATTCACCAACAATAACAGAGAAGAATATAATGAAAAATAAACTAAAATGATACAAGGACGAATACCTGTCGATAATTCAACAAATATTCCACCTTTATCTGTGCTGAGCAACCAGTCAATCAAATCATCTACACCGAAGAAACGATAAGAAATAAAGATTGTTCAAGATTTTCGTTTTTGCGAGTATGTTCTAAGAATCTAGCGAACAGGATTTCAGCCAACGTTTTGAAATTTTCGTATACAAGTCTGACCAAGACACTCGGCACTATGCGAAACTCCACGTTAATCTAGATCAGTTGAGTATATAGTCGGCCAGTTGAAGAACTGAAACCTCATCGCGATGCGAAATCGAATAAACGACTGTTATGTTGCATGTTGGTGGGGAGTCTCTAGTTCCTCGATACGCGATAAAAGTAAATATTTGCCAGCCGCGCTCCAAACGTGAGATGCGTCATCGTGAATCGAAATGTTTAGCGTAAAAGAAAAATTTCAAATCATAATATGATATTTTGGTGGTCAATCAAATCAAGAGACAATAAATTCATTTATTATTGCCTTTGAAGATAGGCCTATAACTTCAAGTTCAAATAATTAAAAAATTCTAGGAATGTGGGTGTTCACAAACAAGCAGAAATTGCAAGATTGATTAAACATCAGAAAATGTTAAATAGTGGCAAAATTTCGTCATTGATGATCATATAGTTTCCTCAATTTAGGATAGTTGATATTTAATCATCGAATTAGACACAGATGAAGTGTATAGGATGTCATAAATTAATCGAACAAATCACTTAATACAATTATTATCAATTAGAATTTCATCAACACTAAAATAATATTTGAACAATTCAATACTTTTGGAAAAACTTGACACATTCGAAGATTTTATCAAAGCAGGTAAATGATTGTACAGGACAATGCCATGATATTTTGCTGATGTTTCTTACTCAGCTGTTCTATGTTCTGAAACGAGAAGGATGGATATTTCTGATATTCTCTTTTCATAAAGCAGAAAGAATTTTTTGAAATTTTCTTCAATAAATCACCATATTTTGATAGAATAAAATTTCCTGTAATTTTTCAACAATATATTTTTAATTAGCGATTTTCGTTTCAACTTGCGCCTTTTTAATATTTTTGAGTTGTTCTGAGGTTACAGATTCATCTATTTTTTCTGCTATTGGAAAAATAATTAGAGAGGACCACGCTTCAAAACAGTCATTATGGATTTGGAAGATGTTGATGATTATCATCATTTTCTTCAAACTGGCCACTATGAACACGACTATGATCGGTTTGTTTACAATTATTATCGCTAGAATCCATTTTTCTTTGAATTCTTGATCTTAAGGGGAAAAAAAATCCGCATAGGGGGCGGATCTGTATTTTTTATGGTGGCACCAAGAGTAGGCTGCTTTTAATGCATTGGTTCAATTAAATATCACATCTGAAAACTTTCAGTCAGCAAAGTATTCCGAGAAATTACGAGGATATACTACGCTTAAATGCGTCGGACCTGAAATTTTTGTGTGGTGGCACAGAGGGTATCTGACATGCAATCACAATGCTATGTTCCAATCAAATATTTCCACGAGAAAATATCGATTACCAAGGATTTCCGAAAAATGACAAGAATAAACTACCCTTAAAAGGGGGTGGATCTGAATTTTTCTCTTGTGGCCCAAAGGGTATGTGACGTGCATTAATTATGTTTCGTTTCAATGAAATATCTTTTTTGGAAAATATCGACCAGCAAGGATTTCTGAAAATTCACAAGAATAAATTACGTCCATCAGCAAGGATATCCAGAAAATTGCAAGAATAAACGACCCTTAAAATGAGGCAGATCTGATTTTTTATGGTGGCACAAATTATATATAACGTACAATCATGTTGCATCATTTCATTAAAATATCTGAACGGGAAGCCAAAGTATTCCGAAAAATTCTTATGAAGTACCCCCAATTTGGGCAGGATTTGAATTTTGATTATGGTGGCACCAACATCATAATATACACAACTTAGAGTTTAGTTCAATTATAAATTCTTTAAGATCGTGATTCACAGGATTATATTTTGGTCAGCATATTATCAACACCCTTTTAAGTTGGATAAAAGAAATCACTGAGTAAAATGTGTTATTGATACGGAAAACTTCACACTAAAATTCGTTTCAACCGTTTTAGGCATGTCCATTTTACACACCATGTATTGATTTGATATTTTTCGGAAATTTCAAGAGCCTGTATAATTTTACCGGAACCGAATTTGGAAAAATTGCAAATGAAAAAAGTGTTTTGTTTGATGGTAGGAATCTATGGTTAAAATGAATGTACAACAAATACCCACCCTATATACCCATCTAAAATTTTTGTGGTTATTTCCTCAATAACTCGAGAAATACTGATTCGATCGCATTCAACCTAGATTAGAGTTGTAAAATGCAGACTAGTAAACAAATGAGAATTTTGAGATGGAACACTAAAAAAGTAAAGTACCAGTTTTCAATTGTTTTAATTAATTATTTACATCGTTTCGAACCTGTGTTTTTTAAAGTTTTGGAACATGAACTTTGATCGCCCACACTTGAATTTATTCACCCTCTTTTTCCGCTTCGAAAATATCTTCCGACGAATGATATTTTCATGATATTATGAGTATGAAATAGACAAATGTTCCGGGTAATTCATTAAGGGTGGCGACCGGTCGTATATGGGAAACCGTTCATCTTATAACTTCCTTAAAAAAATTCTTATGACAAAATCGGCCACTAAAAAATTATTGAAAATTTTTTCAAGTTCGTAGTTTGCCACTAGAGGGCGCAATCTATCACTTTTAAATAATCTCATTTTTTACGAAATATCCTCCAATTAACAGTGGTAAAGAATAATTAAATAGAAAACTACTCTTTCTATTCAACAATTTTCGTTTCAGTAATTTTTATATATTCTGCATTTTTAGTAATACGATGGATAAACTTTTCTTCACAAAAAAAAACACTATTACTCCTGTATGCGTGAACCGATTTTCAGGTAATTTGATTTCATTCGAAGGTCATCAAAAGCAGATCTCAGAAAAATATGACAACAATATACCGGGTGTTCCAGTTAAAAACTTCAGGACTGTTTTATGTCACTTCACCCTATTTATGCGTTTTACGGAATAGTTTCAAATACAATGCTACAATTCTAACTAAGCCAAGCAGCATCACCTATTGACTCGTTAAAACCGCAGATTGATATCTTCTGTCATTTTGAAGATATCAACATTTTTGTAAATTTTGATAATTGTGTACCCTGTGAAATTCAGGAGAAATTGATTTGTTTCATCATCAAAATAATTAAATGAAAGGAAAAAACTCATTAAAAATGTATGTCACCAACAGCACATAAAACAAAAAAACATCTAATACCTGATTATTCATAAAGCTCAACACCTTTTGCTATAAACAAGTTCCCTTCTAAATGAGCTGATGTAGATCCAGTAAGCTTTGTCGTTACTTTTTACTTTCGGTTTCTATAGCTGTCAAATTTATTTCGGTCGATTGCAAACTATTAGTTTATGATGCCTCATTATTCAAACTAAGAAGCATATGATATTTTTATATTCATTTGAATGTTCACAAAATGCAGTATTAACCGAAAGGGAACACACGATACGATATCCTGAAAGACGGCCTCATTCCAGAAAAGTATTCAAAAGATTGGCACGAAGAGTGCGAAAAACTGGTAAGGTTCAATATGTTGGAAGGAAAAATAGACAACGTAGAAGCCGTAATGAGGATAATATTATAAACTTACATTATGAACCACTTTGAAGCATCCGAAACATTGCAAGTTTGGGATTGAATTATTCGATGGTTCAAAGGATACTAAACATAGACCTACAATACTATATGGACATGGCTTAGAAATAGAGGAAGCAGGCTGACAATGTTGGAACTAGGGCGGGTAAAACCATAGAATACGGCAAAAACAAGAGAGATCAGTTTGAAGCCATAGACTATAGTTATAAGTCTATGTTTGAAATTCATTTTTTTCAAAAGTTTTGCAAGTCAAATTTGTGTTTTCGGAAGTATTTCAAAGCAGATTTTGTGTAATTCCACTCTGAATTAGAATATGAAAACTGTATAAAAGAAGATCATTCTTCATCTCACTCGCCATGTGCTTAGAATACCGGATAATTGTATCATGTGTCTTGTCTATGATCTTGCTCGAGCCAGTTCCATCTCTTTCTCTCTTTCTCTCTCTATCTCTCTCTCTGTCTCTCTCTCTCGTACCTTTCATTTGCTTCCTTATCCCCATTAGACTCGTGCGGTATTTTTGATGGAAAAGTTGTCGAACCTTTTTTTTTTCGATAGTACCTCAACTGGACAAAGGTTCTTGCAATTTTTGACAGAAGATCTTCCAAATCTTCTAGAAGATATTGCTATTCAAAGGAGGTTAGATATTTGGTATCAACAAGATGGTTTCCCAGCGCATTATGCTTATGTTAGGGAATATTTAGATACCGTCTTTTCAAATAGGTGGATTGAACTAGTATATGCCATAAAATTTCCTTAGAGATAGATTCGCCCATTTCTAAATTTCAGTGACAGCATTGTGAAAGGCCTAGCGGTTAGATTGTTCAATGTTGCAAATATATAATATAGTATGGAACGAGGAAGTATTTTTCCATGGCCAGATAGATCACCCGACCTCACAGTATAAATTTTTTATTTTTGGGGGAGAATGAAAGATTTTCCGAACACCCCCAACTACAAGTGAGGATATGAATAATAGAATTCGACAGGCAGTTGGAACTACATATTTCTCATACTGAAATAGGGTTTAGTGTCAACTCAAATGATGGTAGACATTTTGAATATTTAAAATGATTAGGTGTAAGGGGTTTTTTGTGTTAAATATTTTCATTGTTGCTAATTTTTGTTTCATTTCATCATATTATGTTTACTGCATATGTTTCGAGAATTTTGTTGCGTTGTCATCACGAATGAAGTAACTTCTTTTTTCAAGCTCACAGAGTACCTAGGTCATCATTGATCAAAATTCACAAAAATGTTAATATTTTCGAAGTGAAGAAAGGTATCAGTCTGTAGTTTCATCAAGTCAATAGGTGCTGCTCGGCTTATTTTCAGTCGGTTAGAATTAGGTATAGCATTGCAGTTGAAATTCTCCAGTAAAACGCATAAATAGGGTGAAGTGACATAAAACAGCCTGTAGTTTTTAATTGGAACACCCGTCATGTTCTCATATTTTTCTGTTATCTGCTTATGATGGCCTTCAAATAAAACCAAAATACTAGAAATCGATTGACGCATGCAGAAGAGATATTTTTTTTTTGAAGAAAAGTTTATCCAAAATAAATAAATTACTGAAACAAAATTTGTTGAATAGAAAGAGTAGTTTCTTATTTTATTATTTTTTACCACTGTTAGTTGGAGAATATTTTGTAAAAAATGAGATTATGATGTAATAAATATAAGCGAAATTTCGTGATGATCGATTCATAAGTATAACAGTTTGAAGAAAAATGTTTTCGCATAATATACATTTTGCGATCTACTAATTATATGGTCCTCACAAAATT
Source organism: Myrrha octodecimguttata (assembly GCA_958510865.1). Lineage (NCBI taxonomy): Eukaryota > Metazoa > Arthropoda > Insecta > Coleoptera > Coccinellidae > Myrrha > Myrrha octodecimguttata. The sequence goes on from OY294059.1 coordinate 20,532,328, forward strand.
CTTCATGAGCCTTCAAACTCTTTTTTTCATATTGATTATCAATGCGATCCGATCTTCATTTTTGGAATAGGTATATCTGGGAAATCATTGGATGGATTTTAGCAATTCGCGAATTCGGTTATCGAAATGAAATTCAGCGTGCTCAACAATGATCTAGCCTATCGGCATATTCTTTCAGTTATTGTGTTGACTATCTGTGGTTAGACCGGCCGCAAACAAATTAACTTCTAAGAGAAATGACTTGAAGACTCAATATTTGTAGAGAGGGTGTGGTGGGACTTGATTACGAAGATCGAATTTGTGAATGGGTAAAATCCGCCCAATGGTTCCGTAGACATACCCATTCGCAATTTTATTTTTCCAATATTTCCAAAAATACATATTGGATCCAATTTCAATACTAGTACTCGATGGAAAAACAATAGCTTGTAGGTTCATTGATTTGTGACTCAAATACGATGGCCGCGATCGTGAATGGGTAAAATCCGCCAGATGATTAAAAAATATACACATTCAAATATTTCCAAAAATACGGATCGGATCGAATTTAAATCTACCACTTCATTGAGAAATGATAGTTTGGAGGTTCATGCAGAAGTCAATAGGACTATATGAAAAGATCTCCAGATCAGTCTATTAGAAGGTAAAACTGCATTTGGAGGAATCAATAAGCAGGTGACTTGGAAACGAATTTGAACAAGCGCGTAAAAGCTCCTGACCTTAGTCAGTCAGTGCTTTTCTAGCATTTTTTCAATGTCAACTACCTACATCTGTAAACGTACTGAAAGATAATTTATGAGTTATTTCCAAACGACTGGAAAAAAAAGAAAAGGATCTCAATTCATCGCAGACTATTTTTTTGCCCATGGATTGATTTTCATGATTCTTTAGACTTTTGAGGTGACTCCATTTCAAACTGAAATGTGAAGGGGGTTTTCAAATTGATGTTGAAAGTTTGAGTGAATCCTACTGAAAACTTACTTTCGAGCCTTTTCTGAGTAACTCTCAGTAATTTCAGGAAGCTGAGTCATTTTGTTATTAAAACGGCATTCAGGGCGATCATATCACAAAAAAATCTGCCTACTAGATAAAAAGATATGAATTTTTGAAAGCTCGCTGGCATAATTAATTGGAAAAGTGCAAAAAAATTATAACTCGAAAACTAAAAAATCGCGTAACATACATGGGGTATTTTTGGTTACCCCCAGTTGTGAGGAATCTAGAAAAAAATTATTGACGTCACTGCTTGGACAACCCTGTATATAAATGTAAATTCATATTAATTTCCCGGGTTAAAAAACCAAAAATGATTACTTTTTTACTCTTGGGAGTAGTCCTTAGGAGCTAATAAGTATCGTGAAGGATATGGGTATATTATTATGATTGACTTCGGTCAAGTAAGAATAGTTAATAAATCTAGCCCAAATAACTTAATATCTTTTCAGCTAAATGCATTGCATAATTTTTCTGAATATTTCTCCTTTGAGTTTCCAATGGATTAATTTTCAAAGGAATTGTATCTTTACTTTCAATTAAATTAATTTGATTTTGCTCATTCATTAAAAAATTGTTTCAGAATTATTTGTACAGATTCCCTGGCAAGAGGAATGGACTTGCCAAATGTTCAGTGCGTCATATCATACACGGCGCCAAAACATCTTAAATGCTACATACATAGAGTCGGAAGAACTGCACGAGCAGGCTCACTAGGAACTGCTATGACTCTTCTTCATGAATCACAAGTTGCCCGATTCAAGTCTTTACTTGAACGTGCAGGAAAATATAACGTCGAGGAGGTGGGTATAACTTTTTCTTCAAGCTTTTACATTTATTTCTATCAAAAATCCAAATTTAGTGTCCTCCACTGGTAATCAAGTAATCTAGTTCAGAAATTGCGGGAATAGGACAGGAATAAACATACAAGTGACTTCTAGATCATATATTCAGCTATGTTTCGCAGATCTACATCCGCTTCTTCAGGCCTAAAAACATCAAAATGACATCACTTATACAATGGTGCAAACAAAACAGCAAATTACCTCTATAAAAATTAGAAGTTCTAAAACTAAAAAACAAGTCTAACATCAAAATCCGAGGTACAAACTCAATTCACAAGCAATCTTTCAAATATCCAGAAAGGTACATCAAGCTACAACGCAAAAACCTAACCATAAAATGGTCGAACACAGAAAATCCTAACCCCACGAAAACTGTCATGTCATATTACAATTGTCAACCACAAACACCACAAATTTCTTCTTTTTATTGATATGGCAGGATAGTGTACACAATTTATCAAGATTGTAATTTATTTCTTAATTACAGTCTCACCCTGTCTGTCCGCTCTGTATAAACATATATCTTGTCAAAATTGAATTATATAGTTTACTAAGATGTTCAGAATCAGATCTAAAATTGACGGAGTTGTTAACATTAATGTATATCATCTCTAAGATGTTCCTTTTTCTAAAGTGTTTTTCATTATCTAAGATTTTAGCATTAGAAAAATCAACCCTGTGATCCTCTGTAAAAAAGTGGGAACACAAAGCCGTTTTCTCCCTATTTTTGACATCTCTGATATCACACTTATGTTGCCTTATTCTACTATGTAGATACTGTCTTGTCTGACCTATATATATTTTATCGCAATCCAAACAAGGAATCCCATATATCAAGCTGGATCTTTGACCATAACTGATCGAGTCCTTTATTTTACTACACAAAGTACTAACCGTTTTCATGTTGTAAAAGACTAACTGATTATTTTCTGTTTTTAGAGTTCTTTTAATTTTTTGAGAAAGTCCAGGAATGTATGGTACTCTGAAATAGGCTTTAGTTTGTGTAGTTGTGGTTTCTTTTCTGTTCTTAATTTTTTGTAATAATTCTGGGACAACCTTATTAATGAAGGAATTAGGATAACTATTATCCCTTAATATGTTCTTTACTTTTTTAACGTTCTGGTCATGATACATGGGATCACTTGAGTTAAGTGATCCCATGTATCATTTCATCAGTTTTCGTGGGGTTAGGATTTTCTGTGTTCGACCATTTTATGGTTAGGTTTTTGCGTTGTAGCTTGATGTACCTTTCTGGATATTTGAAAGATTGCTTGTGAATTGAGTTTGTACCTCGGATTTTGATGTTAGACTTGTTTTTTAGTTTTAGAACTTCTAATTTTTATAGAGGTAATTTGCTGTTTTGTTTGTACCATTGTATAAGTGATGTCATTTTGATGTTTTTGGGCCTGAAGAAGCGGATGTAGATCTGCGAAACGTAGCTGAATATATGATCTAGAAGTCATTTGTATGTTTATTCCTGTCCTATTCCCGCAATTTCTGAACTAGATTACTTGATTTATTTCTATGTTGTTATTTTGGATGATTATGTTTTCGCTTTGATTTTGCACACTTTATATTAGCTTGTCAGTATGTATTGTATCAATCAATAATGGAATCGAATAATAAAAGAAAAGAAAGAACAATTGGCTAATCGGTTTTTAACTAAAATATTCGTTTACACATGTTTCGGGTTTTATCCCAATCTCAAAACTCAATACATAAATACAAAAATTACACATTGACATAATTATCAAGTAACATTTCATGTTAAAACCGGAGATGGCGGAAATCTAATTGGTCGTTTACAATTGGAAGGCTTTTTCTTTGGGCTGAAGATATCTCTAGGAATTCTAAAAGATCCAAATGTTTCTCACCTCTATGTAAAATTTTATATTATCAAAATCTGTAAAGTGGTTGAAAACAATACAGTGATTAGATAAACCAGTTGTTGATTTACTTTGTAGGATAGATCTTTTATATTCCTCAATTTTAACTCCAAGGGAACGGCCGGTCTGACCTATATAGTACGCAGGGCATTCATCACATTATAGCATATATACACAACTCAACTGTGAACTGTTCAGTCGATCCTTGCCCTTAAAAGACATTGATCTTCTTTTTATTGGTATATACATTCAACATCAATTTTATTTTTTTTCAATTCTTTTGCAAAGTTGTTACTAAGATATGGCATATAATTGATATACATAAATTTCTCAATTTAATCATCAAATTGAGGTAGATAGACTGAAGCTAACAATTTTGCCTGTTGTTTTCTGCATATTAATTTGTCTATAATATCAGAAGAATAGCTGTTGGTATAAAGATCTCTGCATGCGTGTAAACGAATATTTTAGTCGAAAGCAGTGAAACTTCAGACGAGTGTTCATTATTTTCTTTCATTATTTAATTGTTTTCAATGTTTCACCAAGTGTTGTGTGAGGAATCAATTTCAGTGAATAGAATCTTTCAAGGTCGTATGTACCGACTTCAAGACTTCTGATTTTAAAAAAATTCTCACATTTTTAAGACCAACCGCAATAAAACAATTTTATAACTTTGTTCTGAACTGGATCATCAGGAAAAAAATCATTTGCTAAGGCTGATACATGGTGCTATCACCCTCTCAATTGATATATTCCAAAACACGCCTTTACCAAGCTATAAAATAACGAAACTTATGATATTCAATGTTTAGACACTATACTGGAATTGGTTCTATTCACTTCTTATCTCTGCAAAGTTTCCCATTATGAGATCCAATATCTGACTGGAATGAGGTTATGGTTTATGAGTAGATAATCAATCGTGAATTCGTGTCAGCTAGTATTTCGAAAATCATAATCTATTCGTATTCAGGTAAAATTTGGTAGTTTTGTAACCTTATGCTTTATACTGCTTCCAAAGCAACCATGGAAATTCTAATTAGACTCATAAGTTGACAGTCTGACAGTATTTATCTAGGGTGGATTGAAGGATGGATTCAAAATTGGAAGATCATGTTTGGAGATTCGAAATATTATTCCAACAATATTTCCGAAAATACATGCACTGTTGCTCCACGTCGCCTGAAAGGTATACGGCAAATTTCATCCTAGTCTAATGAATACTTTCCATTGAAGAGTGTTCAACATTGGTTCTCGCTGGTTAAACTCGTTTTGGTTGTTATCCATGGAGTTTTGGATTTTAGGCTGTATTTTTCAAATTGTTGGTTGGATCTCCTCACCCAGTGAAAAATAGGCTAATCTTCGAAAAGTGGGAAAAATTTTATCTGGTCTTCTGTTTGATTTCGATAATTTTTTGGATTAAAAACTGAAGATCTACATACACTTTCGTTTCCAAAACTGATGGCGAATTCATGTGCAGTATGTGAGCATAATTTTATCGTTAACACCAAATACTTCGTTTGCAATAATTGTGGGCCGGAACAACACGTCCATTGCGGAAAAATGGAGGATAATCTATGGCAATATCGTAGTCCAAAAATTTACACTTCTTCTGTGATGGTTTCATTAGCGACGTGCAGTAATGGTTTCAATGTAGGTGAGCACTGTGAAGCTGGTTTATCAGTTAGACATCAGAATAACGTAATCAAGGTGATTGCCGATGCAATAGCAGAGTCTTTTGCACAACTCAGAGAGGAAATATGATCCATTAAAGAGTATTAACATCGATTTGGTACGACTTATCTCATCTGAAGATTTTTGTAAACTCAGTGAAGAGTGAACCATCAACGAGGAACTAATAATGGGAAGTAACCAGGGGCAGTTGGCGGAAATGCAGCTCAATAATAAAAGAGAGACTGATTTTGGTAACAAATTCCATAAAGAACTACAAAGAAAACATAATTTCGTGGAAGCTACAAAATCTCAAAAATTACCAGAGGACAAGCACTCAGTGGTCCTCAACTATCAGGGTAAAAAATATACGCCAGACAAGGATCCAGTAAGACAAAATCAGAAGAAAAGAGAAATTGCTGTCAAGGGTAAGGTGGCCCACATGATCTGTTGCGGCCGGCAACAAAAGGCAGGAATTGGATATGGTTGGGAGGACTGCATTCACAACCGTTGAAAACATCAAAGACTTCGCCGAAACGAAATGGCCCGACAAGGACGTGCTTTGTTTCGAGCTTAAATCAAAACCCCCAAAGATGTCGTTCAAGCTCGGAAGTAACGATATCCCTCAGGAAGAACTTCTGCATTCCAAAGCCTGGCCCAGTGAAATAAATATTCGGCTTTTTCGTAACGAATACTGAAATCAGGTGCACTAATCCTGTAAGTTGTTCCCAATCTCAAGTCGTTACTAAAAAGGAAACTTGATCTTGCTATTATCAAATTGAACCAATTAGCTTTGGCTGTTTCGATCTGCGATTACGATGTAATTATGTCGACTGAAACGTGACTATAAGCTGATTTCGATAATGCTGCATTAGGTTTGAATAATTATTCTGTTTTCCAGAGGGATAGAGATGCTAGTACTTGTAATAAAAAAGGTGGAGTTTTAATTGCAGTAATAAAATGATAGGAATTGGTTCATGGATAAAAGAAAGCTCCAGTAATAATAAACTGACATAACCACAAGGATGAATATATATCGATAAATCAACAAATATTCCACCTTTATCAGAGCTAATCATCCAATTAACCAAAACATCTACAACGACGAAGCGGCGTCCAACGAGAATGGTTACTGCTACTTTAAATTTCTTACTGATCTTCAGATCAATTTATCTTGGTAAACCGCAGAATAAGAATCTAGATACTTATCACCTTCAGATGGAACACTGCAGTATAACTACATACAGCGCGCCATCTCCCAGGAGTATCCTGCGAATCCTAACCTTCGAGTGCAGAATACCTTGATCTATGTACATGACCTTTATCCTTTTGTCGTATCAGGTCGCTGCATCTGTGATATTGCAGTTTTCAATCTTCGTCACGACTTGGAAACACTCGGTTCATGTGGTTTCCCATAAAACGAAAACATCCAACATCTAACAAAGATAGGTATTGGTTCATGGAGAAAAAATAGCTCCAGAAATGATAAACTAACATAACTACAAGGACCAATATCTGTCGATTAATCAACAAATATTCCACCTTGATTAGAGCTAATCATCTCATCAACCAAAACATCTACAGCGAAGAAGCGGCGTCCAAGAAGAATGGTTACAGTTGTTTCACAGTTTTCACTGATCTTCAGATCAACTTACCTGGGTAGACCACATAATAGAAATCTAGAAACTTATCACTTGTCAGTTCGAACAATGCAGTATAACTACATACATTGATTGGATGATTAGCTATGATCAAGGTGGAATGTTTGTTGATTTCCTGTTTGATTCAATCTGTCTGCACTATGGAAGCTGTCTTCATTATCTTCAGAAAAGTATAAAATAGCGAATGTATATATTCCTCCTAGTACGAGCGAAATTGTAGTCGAAAATTATGCAAACGAATTAAAAATAATAGTCGAAAAAGATCAAAATGATATAAAACATATATGCGGTGGGGACTTCAATTTGCGAGGGATCTTTGATATGAATAAGCGGTCTATTCCACATGCGCTATGTAAAATCTCAATTCATCATGAGCAGTGCAATCGCTATACTCGATTCAAAACAAATAAACAAAATAAAAACCTAGAAAAGCACTGACGTGAGGTCAGGAACTTTTACGCGCTTGTTCACATTCGAAGCAATTTCCTTAAGACATTTTGCATGAAACTTCACGCCGTCATTTTTCAACCAAGTGCAGAATTTGGATTCCCCAAATCTGCTATAAAAATATCGAGTCTCTGAGTCGTTTTTTCCGGATGTGATTGTGGTTGAGGTCAGCCTAACTGCCAACCATAAAATGAGAATCCAATTAGATAGTTGAAATTTGTTGAAACGGTTCAATTAGGGAAGCCGAATTCGCGAATTGGTAAAAACATCCATGATTCCGCATATAAATCCATCCGAAATTTCATTATTTCAAGTTTTGTGTTATTCTGTAAAAACAACAATACCGAGGAAATAACTAAGAAAGTTGAGACATTTTTCCCATATCTAAATATGTAAAGAAGATAAAATCAGATGAAAGTGAACGTTGAAATACTGTTGTGAAATACTGACTAGGTTTTTGCCAATTTAGTTGAAATTTGATGAATAGTTTCAGGTGAAAAAATTTTCTACAAAAATTTCCTATATTTTCGAATAATTTTTAACAATTCTCTACCCCTGTATACGATCCTCACGAAATGTTGCATTAAGTCGTGCGTTGGTATTCTTCAACTTACTACATAGTTGAATCAGATAGCGTCTGTTCTTGAGATATTAAGGAAATAACCTTCATCTTTCAATATCTCCGGAAATGGTATCAGATCAAACTGAAATTTGAAGAACTGTTTTGGAATATTGACTTCAACCTCAAAATTTAAAACAACGAAATTTGACTTATTTTTTCCATATATCTCCAAAAGTAAATATCTTATCGAATTGAAATTCGAAACACTGTTGAATACTGAGTTTGAGGTCTGCGCCTTATTTCGTTAAAATCTGTTCAACATTTTCCTAGGAAAAAGAATTTTTCAACAAAACATTTTCGAATGAGCATTTTTCAAACATTTTCTAACTTGATCCTTGCGAAATTCTGCAATAAGTTTTGCTTTGATATTCTTCATATAATTATGAAGCTTTAATCGAATCGCATCTTTACTGCTGGAGATATTGATGAAACGACAAAATATCAAAAACAACGAAATTTGACATTATTTCTTCCATATATCTCCGAAATTGAGTATCGTATCGAATTGTTGTTGACTACCACTGATTTTAAAGTCTGTGTCAAAATTTTCCGAAATCTGATCAACACTTCCCGAGAAAAAAATTTTTCAACAAAAATCTCGAACATTTTCGAATATTTTTTTTAATTTCTTTTAACTATTAGACCACCACGAAATTTTGCACCTAGTTGCGCGTTGGTATTCTTCAACTGATAACGAATTTTCGATCTGATTGCATTTGTTCTTCTTGAGATAACAACGAAACTTGGCATATTTTTTCCTTATATCTCCAGAGGTAAATAGCATATCGAATTGAAATTTGGACTGTTGTTGTTAAATGCTAACTCAAAGATTTCGGCCGAATTTCGTTGAAATATGAACGAAATTTCCCGAGAAAAAAAATTTTCAACCAAAATTTGAAAAATATACAGATAATTTTTTTTTTCAATTTTCTATAAACTAGATCCACACGAAATTTCAAATTGAGTTACGCGTTGGTATTGCAAAAAAAAGTTCACACAGTTTCAATTTGATTGAATCAGTAATTCATTAGATATCCAGGAATTAACCTCAAAATTTCAAATGGGCCTATCCCCGAAACTATTCGATCGATATGACCTTTTAACGAACTTAACCGAGATATTTGAACTACAAACTTAATCTGGCAATGGGGGTTTTTCCTTTAAACGAAAATGCAGTAATTTTCATGAAAAACCTTCAGAACATCACATTTCAAGCATATAATTTCAATATTATATTTTTTTAAAAATGTTTGATCACCTAAAACTGAAAAATAAAAATGGGGATTTGCATTTAAAGGGATTTGTCTTGGGTGCACGATATGGCAACGTCGAATTCAGCTTTCTCGGAAAGAAAAGGAAGTCAAATGTGTTACTTTGCTTAGGAAAACAGAGATAGCTATACTTCGATCTGGTTAGAGTAGAAGACAACGACCAAGGAAGAGGAAAAGAAGAGCACAGGCTGTCATACTGTCATATTACTGACTAATCGCAAACGGAAATTGTTTGGTTGTATTGAAAAAGAACACGTGGTACCACAGAATAGGAATAAATATTGCATTATTCTATAGCAGAGAGAGCTATTCTACTAAACACCGTTGTCACTCCGTGCATGTCTAGCTAGGTCATTTCCTCCCAAAGTTGGAGCACATATGGACGGACGGACAGAATTGAATTTTACTACGGATAAGTCCAACCTAATCGTTTAAGACCATTTTCTGCTCAAAATTAGAAAATTACAGACATTGTGATTTCATGTTTATGTCACAGGAAAACGTCGAGGTATTTAGGGCAAATGATGAGTTAATTATTTGCGATCCTCATTACCCTCAATTGTGTTTCGATATTTCATTTGAGAATTTTACGATCGAATGAAATCCTGAATATTCAAGAAAATTCAAAACGGCGTGAGTTATAGATCCATAAACAAGTATTTTCCCAAGAGAATGAAATCAAAAGGCAACTTTCCTTCTTGGTTTTTCTGCGGACTTGAAAAAGCTGATATCGAGCAAAAAAAGCAGCCCATAAATTGTTCAAGCGAACCCGAAATGAAGAAGATTATGAAATTTTCGTCACAATTAGAGAGGGGTGTGAAACTGAAAATAGAATTTGTTTTAGCGAATACATATCTAGTGTGGGGCAGTCCCATCATGGTAATCCCAAATATTTCTGGAAATTCATTAAAGATCACAAACAGAGTGGAAACGTGTGAAATACGATGGTCTCAAACGGTATAATATCTAATGAACCCCAAGAAATAGCCAAACTTCTTAAAATATCATTTCTCGGTAGTTTTCAAATCGACCAATCACAGAGATGCGAGTGTCCAATACGAAAATAGTATCGACTTATATGATTGCACTTTCAATGGCGAAGAAGTGATGATGGGATTGAAAGCATTGAATGAAGAAACGACAATACTCCTGGTGTTTTACAAACCATATTTTTGAGAAGATGTAGTAGTATATTAGCACGCCCCTTAAGTAATTTATTTAATCAATCACTGAAATCAGGCATATTCCCAGTTCAGTGGAAGCTTAATTTCATAATTCCATTAAAATCAGGAAATAAACGAAGTAAAAACTTACAGACCTATTTGCAAAACTACACACATAGCAACATTGTTCCATACTTTGGTTGTTGCAAAGATCTTTCTCCTTTTCGGCAGTATTTTCATAGAGAAACAGCATAGTTTGAGATGCAGACGAATTTCATCCGCTGTTGATTGTGAGCTCCTAGCACGGGATCTCGATGGAATGATGAACTGATGTCTTGGAGTTCAATGTTGATAAGTGCCAGGTGATGAGGTTTGGAAGACTAAGTTCTCCTCGCACTTTTGGTTATCATTTCAATCGGCAAACTCTGGTGAGCGCAAATGTAATCAAATAGTCTATTTCGTTCCTAAAATTTGTTTAATCTTTCACATACAGTTTCATTAAAAAATGAATGTAGGCAGACTTAAATAATCTTGATTCAGTGACAACCCTCTACTGCTCAAACACTAGGAGTATACTAGAGTATTCAGCAGTGGTATAGTCGCTATACTATAATGTACATGGTAAAAGTATTGAACGTGTATGTACAGAGAAAATTTTTGAAATTGATTTAATAACTAACCGGGTTGACAAGGTCATTCCAAAATTATAATCAAGAGATAATCGGACTACGATTTTTTGATTTGAGAAAAGATAATTTCAGCATTATGCTTATTTTCAAACTGGTCAATCAAAATTATTCGATGAGCAGATTGAAACTCAATGGTAGCCCAGCGCGCCTCAGAACTCGAGAGGTTTTTCACGTAAGCTTTGCTCCAACCAATTAGTCTCCAAAGTACCTTATCAAGAGCACTTGGGCTAGAAAACGAATGTCAGACTGATATATTTTCAGTATCTATATTCACTCTAAAGAAACACTTCAAGTTTCAAGCTCTAACTAGTTAGCTGGCATCTCGAAATCTGATTTCACCTATCGCCCAGAATTAATAATTATAACTAAATGGATGAGTACTTTTTATCACCAGTTTTAAATCTGATCGCATTAGCATTTGTTGAGATATTATGACAGTATTATTTAAATTCCCAATAGGTCAATGTTGTGAAACATCCTGGCCAATTTTGCCATTAATAACTCGAGCTGAATATCTTGGCTCCAAAGTTATCCTGAAATTCTCAAGGCTTTAGAAGTTCCCATTTCTATACAAAGGAGAGGTAGCGATATCCTACACTCAGTGTAATTTTCACTCGATATAAGTATTCCATTGATGATTGGATAACACCAGTGTAGATGAGGTGAACTTTATATATACCTGGTCGAAGGAAGGTGTGGATTGCGCTCAAACGAAATATTTTGTTTTATTATTACTCGTGTCAACAAAATCAGTATATTGAGACCTATTTATCAATTATTTTTCATGTAACATAATCACAAGGACGAATTTCGGTCGATAAATCAACAAATATTCCCCCTTGATCAGAGCTAATTATCCAATCAACCAAAACACCTACACCGAAGAAGCGGATCCAAGTAGAATGACTACAGCTGTTTCACAATTGTTATTGATCTTCAGGTCAACTTAACTTGGATAAACCGCAGAGAGTTATCTCGATACTTATTACCTTTCAGAAGGACCGCTGCAGTATACAACATACAGCGCGCCATCTGCCAGAAGCATCTTGCGAGTCTCACCTTCGAGTGCAGAATACTTTGATCGATGTGTATGACGTTCATCCTTTTGTCGCATCAGGTCGCTGTAACTGCGATATTGCAGCTTTACAAAAAACCGACACGACATTGGAAACACTCGGTTCATGTGGATTTCCACCACAAGACGAATTATTTTTCACTTAAATATCTGGCTTGGTGAACGAATGAACAGCTCATCAAGACGATTTCATCTTCATTGCCTTCAATACTGTCGGAGTTTGTTGAATAGTTGAAGTAGAACAAGCTTTATTCTATTCATGTTCATCAGTCAACATATTTTTCATATCTTCCTTCTTCTTCGCCATTTACAGTTTTCGAGCACAAGAATAATATCAGAGGTTTCTAACGTTCACTCATAAGTAAACAAACCTCACTTCCGTGTATTTTCCATTCGTTCGCGTTACTAGAAAGCAGCTAATTCAAAGTACAGTGCATATTGCAAGAACAAGAAACAGACGAAAGGATATGCATATTTCTAGATAAAAATTTATTTCTATATCAAAATTAATTGCAGACAACACAGACCTTTCCCACAAATGTCTGTTGTGGAGCATGCGCTAAAACGAACGATTTTGAAGAAGCAGAATACACCATGTATTCTTTCACCATAGCGAACTTCTTGAAATGTATTCAATCAGCTTATTCTTACTGTATTTATTTAATTTACATATGGTTTTGTTGTTGTAGTAAATTTATTCGTTAATAATTTTTATTTGCAGCCGTTCGACATTTTCTTATTGGATTTGATGGCGAATATACAGGGTGTATCTGAATAACACCGAAAAAATTTAATGGGTGATTCTATTATGAAAATTAGAGTGGGTATTTATTATAAAATTTTTACATCCCTCCGAAGATTGACAAAAAAAATTGTTTTTCTTCCTTATTTTTTCTGTATTTAAGCTGAAGACACGAAACTTGGTTAATATTTCTTGTCAATAAAACTGCACATTTTGAAATTTTTTCAACCCTAAAGTAAGCTTAGAAGAGGTTGAAATAGTCAAACCCTAAGATATTTTTTCCTAGAACTTTATTTTGGTTACACATTCTTCTTTTAAAACCACATGACTAAAAAGCGCAATTAATTTACTAAATTTTTATCTCTACGACTTTTTTCGAAAATTTGAGCACGAGAAAAAAACATCGATTTCCTGCGAAATCGCATTGTAGCAGGGTGTGAAACCATAAGAAATTCAGCAGGCATATTTCATCGCAGAAGCAATTCAATGAGGAGAATAGTAAATACTTGTACTGAAGATGAAGGCGGTCATTTTCAACATTTATTTAATAATTTTATTGTCGATATTCAACAGGTTTTTGTTCATTGTTCTCTATTGTTCTAGTAGTGGAAGTCTTAGCCTAGTAGAATTATAATTCGGTTGGCCGTTGTTCAATAAAATGCCATTTAACATGAGTTATATTTTTCAATTATAAATGCTTACGTTTTAGAAAAAAATTTGTGGAGATAAAAAAGTTAGTGATTGAATTGGGCTTTGAAGCCATGTTTTTTGAAAGGAAAATTTTAATCCAAAAAAAAGTTTCAAGAAAAAATATCTTAAGGGTTAAATATTTTAACCCCTTCTAAGCATACTTCAGGGTTGAAAAAATTTAAAAATGTGTAGTTTGATTGACAAATAATACTAACCAAGTTACGTATTTTCAGCTCAATACACAGGGAAAATAAAAAAGAAAAAAATCTTTTGTTTATCTTCGGAGGGGTGTAACTTTTTCACAAAGACTTATACCAAATACCTACCTTAATTTTCCTCACAGAATCCCCCTTACATTTTCTCAGTGCTATTCAGATACACCCTGTATATTGTATTGATGAAGAGTATAATTATATTGATAATTGAAATCGAATTAAAAAAAACCATATGTCTGTATGAAATTAAACGATTAGGTTGGACTCCCTTAGAATGAATCCGTTGCTAAATGTAATTCTGTCCATGAGTGCTCTAACTTTCGAAGCGAAGGATCTGCAGTCTTGAAATTCATATCAACATTTAGAGGATGTTTCCTCGATATCTCAAGAAATACTGATGAGATCGGATTGACACTTCGTAACTAGTTGAGGAATGCCCAAACGCAACTTTATACAATATTTTTTAAGGATCCTAGCGGAAACAATTCTTCAGATTTCTATGAAACGTGGCATATACTTGTGATATACCCGTGTGCGCATATCTGTGACCAACAATCTCAGCGATACTGTTGTATTTGATGAAAAATTAAATAGTCTTTCAGTGTAACGGTAACTACACCCATTAAAGAACTCATAAATCCATTTTTCCTGGCTGTATTTCATATGAATGAATTTTATGGATTCATGTCTGATTGTGGCCATATATACAAGGAAGAAATATTCTATTGAATATTATCACAATTATCAATAACCATTCCAAAGCAACTGAAAATAGGTTACAGCAAACTCTTTTCCTCTACTCGTCCAGGGTATAATTCATTTCAAGCATTATACTAATATTGAATATCCTTATGAGTCTCCATTGGTTCTTGAGATTTCCTCTCACAAATTATTAATGGATAAAATTACCAAGTATACCTCATGTATAATAGAAAATTATCTTAAATGCTGATTTAACTCGACAATGTGAATTAATATTAATAATTTTCAGATTGAGTTTCCAACCCTGGACCTGGAATCATTAGAAAAAACTTATAGAAAAGCTTTAAACCAAGTGAAAAGGATACTTTCTAAAACAGAAATGATGAATTTAAAAAAAAGAAAGTGTACCAAACAACTCAAACCGAAATCTAAATGGAAAAAGAACAAGACTTCTAACTGAATTTCCATTATTGTTCCATATTAATATTTTAAATAAAGGTATGTTTTATTTTACAGACAATTACATTTATCGAAGAAACAGAAACCATATTTTTTGAATTTATAATGGAATATCTTCAGACATCCATAAAAATCGACTCAAACCTAATTCATAAAAATATCCTATTACATACATGAATCTAGATGGATATTTTTCTTTCGAGTTATGGAATGAGAAGTATTGAGAGTCTTCTGAATTCTCAAACCGAAATAGTCCGATCGTGAACAAAATACATTGAAATCCAGCATTTATTCGAAAAAGGATGGAGGTTTATGCAGAATTCTGATTGGTATTCCACAAATAATCACCGAATTTTAGTTCAAAAGTCTATATTTTCGAACTATTGAACATGCAAAATATCAGATATCATAACTCTCATACTATTGGGTGCATTTGGCTGTTTAACGAGCTTATCGACCTATAAATATTTCAAGTCTGGTCTATGGGTACTTTTCTCCAGAAGATTAAATGATCACAAAGGACTGGCTGGTTGGACAAAATTGAATTTCACCATGAATGCAAAACTGAAAATTCGCAAATACAGTCAAATGAGTAAAGCGAATTATCACGCTCTCGTTTCTAGAAACAAGCGTGCAAAAAACAAATGCGGGAGATTTATATTAAAGATGGAGATTTCGTAGTATTTGGCACTTAATACGAACTGTAACAACCTATCCTGAAAAAATTATGTGTCTACGTCTTTTTCTTCGAAAGTTGTAGTGCTCTCGGCCAGAACGGCTGTTTTATTAAATTTTCGCAGGAATTTTGGATATTAAAGACATAGTGACTCAATGATAACCTTCTTGTTACCAAGGACAAGTAATGAAAGCGTTTCTAATGCACCATGAAAACGCTCTGATTAACAGCGCATATTTTTAAATTCCAAATTATAAACAACGAAGAGGATGTTGAGAGACATTATAGGGGTGCGTCCTAAGCATTCAAATGATTACTTCTGGCAAATGGTTAGATCGTTCAGATGCTTGGAGGAACCTTCACCTGGCGTAGAAATTGACCCGCATGCGATTTGCATTTTTAAATGACAGTTGGGAAGTTTGGTTTATGTTTACAATTTCGAAATCAGATTTAATAGTTGTTAACTTTCCCAGAGGAAAAATATATATTTCTTCCTTGTATATACATTTTTGGGCTGCCAAAAACGAAAAAATCATTTTGGGGGGTTAAGTAAGATGAGATGAAATTTGACATTAACAGATATAATGCTGTATCGTTCAGATGAATCTTATGTCAACGGCTTCAACCAAGTAAAATCCTACTGTGCGATTTTTGTCTACTGGGTAAAGCATGCACCCAAAGAGTGAAAGAGTGTAGTACTATTTCCCAAATAAGAGAGATTGATCATGTTCAGGTAACTGCTTCAACAGAAAAACACAAAAAAAATGGCCATCACTTCTTTGAAGGAAGGAAAAATTCGTTAACTAGTAGACCTTACCGAAATTCCTATACACGATCGGCCATTAGATGAATGGGAACTGATTTTGCTAGTCACGAATCGAATTTTCCACTTTTTATATGACAGAAATTCGTAAACGAAAATAAATTCTTAGAGCAAAAATGTATTCAGTGTGAGTATTATACAGGGTGTCCCATAATTAGACCGACAAGCTTCTAGTGGATGTTCTAGACATTATTTTAGACATTTTCGACCCAAATCATACAATTCAAAAATGATTCGACGAAGGCCAGGCAACACTTCTGCCACATATCTCCAAAACGGCATTACCGAAAGTGTTGAAATTTCATACATTGGATAATAACAAGAATACGCACCGAAGGGTTTGAGTGCATTTTTTCATGTCAAACATAAGCGTATAATTTTTTTCCGTTCACTACTCAATGATGGTTATCTAATGAACAATAATGAAGTAAGTAAAATATCGATTTCTTATACTTGATTTCAATTAATTCATAAAAGCCTTACCTCATACAACAATCAATACGAAATCATTTAATTTACTTATAGTTAATTTTTTTAAGGAAGTAGTAATGAAGCAACAAAAAATTAAACGTCATATTCAGAGGGCCCTAGCTCCCTAACGAAGCATATTTTTGCATTATATGATTTGGGACCGATGTGTCTAATGTCTAGAACATCCACTAGAAGCTTGTTGGTCTAATTATGGGACAGCTGTATTGTACATGTATCGCATAACATAATTTTGCAATTTTCATCTATGCAAACTGCAGTTTTAGGAAAATAAACATATGGCGTTAGGTATTTTCATAGATTTGAGTAAGGCATTTGATTGTATCGTACATTTTTGTATTTGTATTTTTTCCGAATATCCTTGGTTTCAACGAAACCCCTCAGAAGCTTAAAGCTTGTGCGAGTTAGGATACCGGGTGTGTTCTGTGAAGGCTTTGTTACTAATTCCTTGCGCCACGTTAGGAACAGCACTGTTAATTGTTAACCCAACAGCGAATGGTTGGACGGTCCCGTAAAAACCGGAAAAGTTATTTCCCGGCCAAGTGCTTGAACCCCAGACCTTACGATCAAGGGGCTTGCGCTCTAACCACTGAGCTACCGCCGCTATGAATTTCTACTTTTGCAGTTCGTTAAATATAGTTTTAAAGGGAAAGCAAATAATTGGATCCGGAGTCTGAAATTCGAACTGAACAATTATGTATATGTGAAGGTACCTACTATATTGCTGGTCCAAATGGATTTCTGACGTATGTTATTGATCTACCAGGGGAAATAGATGAACACTTTGACAGAAATATAGGTGGTCACTTGCAATGAGCATGTACATTTTGTTGAATTTCCCAACTGGGAAATTTATATTGACAATGTTTGCGTGAAAATATCAAGTGTTGGGTATTGAATGAAGTTTTTGTCTGGCCACATGGATTTGAACAATCCCAAAAGAGTTCATCATACTAATTTGGAGTTTTAGGATACAGAATCATTTTCTTGGTCGAAACAATAAATTTCCTTCTATTCTTGTTTTCCATAAAAGAATTTTGAGGTGCAAACGAAATTATATTCTAGAGGATATTGTAGAGGAAAATTCAGGAATACTTACTGTGTATGATCTGTGAATATATGAATGTTTACTAGTTGTTTTCAATAATGTAAGAATATTGAAGATAAAAATGGGCGTAAGGCATATAATAGGATAAGTGCTAGAGACAGGGATGTAGCTACAGGGGTTGCAAGGGGTGCCGGGCCCTTCTGGGGCCCGGTTTAACTTTTTCAGCATGGGAGAATTAACATTGATCTAGTTCATGCATGCCAAAGATTTATAAATATGAAAAATATCAGGACAATCATAAATATGTATCAATATCTATTTCTCGCCAAGACGAAGAACAAAAAATTTTCCATAAATGAACTACTTATTTTTTTTATTTTTCTTTGAAATCGGCATGCAGTAAAAAACGCAGCGTGCAGCCGACTTAAGGGTTTATAAGTTTATTATCGCTTTCAAGATGATTACTTTTATTGTTGAACTACGAGCACGTTTCGTCCCAGAGAATGAATGAGTGCTGCCGGTCCGATTTTATTTATTTATTATTTTCCCTTATTTATCCGCTTCGCCGCCCTGGGTTTTGCCATTTGGGATTTTTGTCTTCGTCTTCTGTATATTACACTTACCCCATGTTTTCGTTTTTTTGTATCATTCTCGTCTCGCAGTTCAAATTATTGTCAAAGAACTCTGAGTTATTCGCATCGAGAAGAAGTCTGTTCTGTGTTACATTTAAACTGAAGATTAATTGTGAGGACATCAGTTTTGAATTGACTATATACAGGGTCTTTCACGAGGAACCTCACCCATATTTATACGGGAAACTACTGAACGTATTTTCATGAAATTCAGCACTTATAAGTATTTGACGATGCTGATGAAATCTAAAATATTTTCAAGGCATGAGCACCTCCGGTTTTTCCGGAAATGACGTCATTTTCCGTTTTTCAAATTAGAACACCATTTTTTTATTGCAGAAATAGATTCCTTAGAAAATTTCAATTTCTTTTGATGTTACATTTTTCAGTTTTCTTTGGAAAATTCTCTCTGAGCGGGAAAATTCGAAAAAAAAATCGAAAATAGAGCTCCGCTGAAACAAGAATAACTTCGAGGTTTTTGGATGGAAAATTTTCATTTTTGGAATTTTTCAAGATGTAAGATTGATGTATCCACTTTAAAAATCGAAATTGCGATTCATGATACAGGCGGTGAAAAAATCGCTTTCAAAGTTAGGGATGACAAAATCGTGAAAAATCAATTTTTTCAAATTAGATCCCCATTTTTTTATGGCAGATATTGAATCTACGTTAAAAAATAATGTGAGTGTATGCATCACACCCTTGCCCTAAAATGGATATTTTCTGAGTTATTCACAAAAAACTGTTTTTCGTCTTGAATTTTCAGCTATTTCTTTTCCCTTCACGCCAAAAAGATGAAATTTTCAGGAACTGTTATTTGAACCATGCTGTAGATTTTTCACCCCTTCTTGAAACCGACTTCAAGTTACTATTAGGAGAACCATGGCAAACTCTCGCGGTTATAACTAGAGAAGATGCTCAAAGTTTTGACCGTTAATTTCTAGACATTTATTTATACGTCTCAGGAATGCTTCGTGCGTTGCTCTTCTTATTTCATCGGGAGGAAGAGATCTGCAAAAGTGTTTAAAAACCAAATTGAGTTTCAAAACTATGAATCTAAAAATCTAAACAAACCTGAACGCATTTCTGACTCGTTTTATGCAGTCCTCTTTATCAGTCAGGGGAGTTGAGTAGACAATATTTTTTATCCTACCCCAAACATAATAGTCTAAAGGAGTTAAATCGGGAGAACGTGGTGGCCAAAGATGTGGACCATTGTTCGCCAACCATCGATCTTCAAATAGCCTGTAGAGGATATTTGACACATTGAGTGAATTGTGTGGAGGCGCGCCATCTTGTTGATACCATAAGTCATTATGGTTCTGTACTAGCGGCTCAATTATTTGAGTCAATATGTCAGAATATCTATCTCCTAAGGGAGAACATTCTTTAAATAATGCAAACATGTGTAGTGTTCTATCTTACCAGTTAAAGTCCCATCATAAATGTGAACATCGAGAATTGCATTATTTTTGATGGCGCAAAAAACATTGAAACTCCAGGTCTCTTGAAAGTTCCATTGTCTGAAGTGGTGGTTGTTCTCTTCATCCCAATAATGACTGTTATGCCTATTGAAAGAACCATTCTTTGTGAATTTAGATTCATCTGTCCAAATTATACAGTCCAAAAAGTTTTCATTCTCTTGAAATCGAATCATCATAGCTTCGCAAAACTCTGTTCTCCTGACGAAATCAGTTTCCTTCAAATGCTGTACCCTATTGAATTTATATGGGTGCATTTTATGTTTTTTTAATATTCTCCAAACACTCGATTGAGATAACCCCAGATCAATCTCGGCATCTTTGAGAGAATTTTAAGGATTCACACGAAAATATGCAAGAACTGTAATTTCGTTGTTCTCATCTTCTACTACACTTTTTTCTCTGTGTGTAGTTTTCTTAACGAAAGATCCGACATTTCTCAAGTTTGTCATGGTTCTGTTAATGGTATCTCTCGTTGGTCTGGGTCGGTCAGGAAACCTCTCAATGAACAGTCGAATCGTTCTATCTACAACTTTATTACATTCTCCATGAAGTAGAATGAGATTTAAATAATCTTCATTGGTAAAATTAGGCATAGTGATCGATTTTATAACTTAATACGAATTATCACCAAATTAATAGTAAACACAAAATGCTACTGAATAAAGAGGAATTTGGCAGATGTAATTTATGATATCTATCATTAAAAAAAAATAATGTAAAACATGGTAAGTTTTTGCATATGGTTCATAAGGAATTATTTATTTATCACTGGAGAGAAAACCGATGGCCGATTAGTTGAAATGAAGAGGTTTCCGATACAAATTCGAATCCAAATTCGCCATCTATTTAGGAACAACCAGTAACTTTTTTCTCTTGCATATTAGGGTAGTAAAATCTAAAACATGGTTTAAGTAACAGTTCCTGAAAAGTCATCTTTTTGGCGTGAAGGGAAAAGAAATAGCTGAAAATTCAAGACGAAAAACAGTTTTTTGTGAATAACTCAGAAAATATCCACTTTAGGGCAAGGGTGTGATGCATACACTCACATTATTTTTTAACGTAGATTCAATATCTGCCATAAAAAAATGGGGTTCTAATTTGAAAAAATTGATTTTTCACAATTTTGTCATCCCTAACTTTGAAAGCGATTTTTTTACCCCCTGTATCATGAATCGCGATTTCGATTTTCAAAGTGGATACATCAATCTTACATCTTGAAAAATCCCAAAAATGAAAATTTTCCATCCAAAAACCTCGAAGTTATTCTTGTTTCAGCGGAGCTCTATTTTCGATTTTTTTTTCGAATTTTCCCGCTCAGAGAGAATTTTCCAACCAAAACTGAAAAATGTTACATCAAAATAAATTGAAATTTTCTAAGAAATCTATTTCTGCAATAAAAAAATGGTGTTCTAATTTGAAAAACGGAAGTTGACGTCATTTCCGGAAAAACCGGAGGTGCTCATGCCTTGAAAATATTTTATATTTCATCAGCATCGTGAAATACTTATAAGTGCTGAATTTCATGAAAATACGTTCAGTAGTTTCCCGTATAAATATGGGTGAGGTTCCTCGTGAAAGACCCTGTAGAAGGTAAGAACAATCAAGTAATCAAAAAAATACTATTATTTTCAGTAATTTGATCAGTTATCGAACATCTTTTTTTCACATGACAGATATGACAATGAGCAAACTATCTTTTTTCAGATCAGTCCCCCAAGAAAAAACCTTCTTAGCTCTTATACCTGTGTGACCGTTTGAGTTTTGTTTTCCATCATGAGCCAATACGGCCATTTGTCAGGAGCTCAGAAGAAAAAAAGGAAGGAAATTGAAGAACGCGAAAGAGATAAACTTCCAAAGCTACTATAATTTTCCCATGTTGTCAAGAAAGACCCTTTACCTTCGGTTGAACCTGAACCTGAGGATCAAACTGGTGAGCCAAGTACGTCAAAAACTGAACCCTCAACGTCGGGTATCACCAAATCTAAAGAAACAGAAGCAACGCCGTCGACTTCTGTTTCTTGGCCACAAAGTTTGATGTCAGATTTGAAGACTGAAAAATGTAATTTCGGCATCGTTTTGAGTGATTCGGACAAAAAGTTTATCGTTACATTCAGACCGTGTCAACCTGAAAACGTAAAATTTCCGAAAAATTCTCAGGGTCGAGCATTTAGTTCGGTATATTACAATCAAAGATCTAAATCTGGTATTCTGTATAGAAGAATAAATTGGTTATGTTATTCACCTACTTTGAATATAACTCATTGTAAGCCCTGCTGGGTTTTCGGCGATAAAACACACGAATCAAATTGGGCTGATGGCTTTAGTTATTGGCGTCATATTAGCCGGAGTATAATTCAACATGAAAAATCGAGCAATCATCTCAATTAATGCCAAGCTTACAACAAATGGATGCAAGGTGAAATCATTGACTCAAACTTGGACAAGTCAATTGAAATCGAAACTAATTATTGGGTTGAAGTGTTAAAAAGGGTAATAAACGTTACTTTAACTTTGGCTCAGAATAATGTCCCTTTCAGAGGAAGCAAAGAGTCGTTATATGATAAAATATTGAAAATCATAATTGCGGAAACTTTTTAAATAATATCAAGTTAGTGGCAAATTACGATACTGTATTGAAAGAGTTATTGTCAAAAGAGAAGAGAGGTTTGCATTGTTGAATGAAATTAACGAATGTGTTTTTTTTTCGATAATAATAGACACTACTCAAGACATTTCGAAAACCGATCAGATTAGTTTCGTGGTGAGATTTGTGAAACTAATAGAGGAAGAAAACATCGTTCATGATGTAATAATGAAAGAAGTTTTTCTCGGGTTTGAAGAGAGTACATTCGGCTGGGGATTGGGTTGAACAATTATTATTGTTTTTCGAGAAAAATAATTTGAATTTGGACTCAGAGCTCAAGGATACGACGGTGAAGCTAATATGATCGGAGTTTATAACGGTCTACAGGAGAAGATTTCATACAAGCAACCAAATGCTCTTTATGTACCCTGCACTGTTCCTAATCTAACCTTGTTATTAATGATTCCATCAAAATTTCTGGGGAATTACAAAATTTATATGATTAGGTCGAAAAATTATATGCTTTTTTCGCACACAGTATAAAACTGTGGGCATTATTGACAGATATATTCGTGTCTAAAAAACATTCTTTGAAGCGTTTTTGTCCCACACGATGGATGTCTCGTTGTGATTCCCTTCATAGCTTGCGATTTCACTATTGCGAAATTTTAAAAGCATTGTCACAATTAACGCCAACTAGTACCAAACCAACAGAGCGAAATGAGGCATCATCTCTCAAGAAAAATTTGGAAGAATTTGAAACAGTATTTATAATAATATTGGAGTATAAAATTCTTAATATTACCAAAGTTTTATCTGGTGTTCTTCAGAGTACAAACCTAGACCTCATGAGAGCTTCAAAACTCTTGGAATCTGCTGGGACTAATATTAGAAATATAAGGAAAAACTTTGAAGACATCTTCATTAAGTCGAGTGATCTAGCGCGTAGTAGGGAAATCGATCCCAATTTCAAGAATCGGAGTATCCGAAAAGCGAGAAGACAATTCGAGGAGTTGTCCTGTGACGAACGTCTTAACAATCCAAAAGATAACTTTCGGGTATCACTGTTCATTCCAACATTGGATGTGATTATATCACAATTAGAATATTGGTTCAAAGGAATTGATACTATCGTACAAAGATTTCAAGTCATCTTTCCTTCGACTCGAAAAGTTGCTGTGATACTGAGCTAGTTGGTCTAGCAGAAAATCTAACTTAATTTTATTCTTCTGACCTTTCTGTAACTCTCCACCATGAAATAATTTCATTCAGGAACACATTCAGAGATAAATTGATGCAGAAGTTTCCGTATATGACTTGGCAAAACTTGTAATATGCTATAAAATGATTTCAAGCTCATTTAAAGAACTTTGCTGTGCGTTTATCCTCTTTCTAACAATTCCCGTTTCGGTAGCCAGCTCAAAAAGATCATTTTCAGTTCTGAAATTACTAAAAAACTAATTGAGGAGTAAGATGCTTCAAACGAGAATGTCAAGATTCAAGATTGGACTAGATAGAAATAATTTCTTTATTTGCTAATCAGAAAGCAAGAAGAGTTAATTTTTCCAGTTGACCTGTTCTGATATGTGTTTTTTCATCTATCGCATTTTTTATTCATTTTCGTTTTATTTTTTCGAATAAGAATTTTATTCCATTATTTATATACTCCATTTTATTTATTTATATTACATATTTATATTATATTATATTTATAAATTAATGAAAACTTTCATGTAATAAAGTTATGATTTTTTAATTTCCATCATATTACAAATTTTCTTGACCTTTCTCCAGACTAAATCTCTGAATATAAATTCACCCAACTAACTCCCCTCATGAACTCATGAAGAACTCAAAAATAATTGAGGGGAAAGGCCCGGGGATATGGTTTGCACCAGGGCCCGGATCAAACTTGCTACGCCCCTGGGATAAAATGAAATGGTTAGAGAAAGATTACATTCATTTTGGAGGTAATATAATCGTTGAATATTGTCAATTTCGGTTCACTCCAGGTTTAAAATTTCTATTTCAGAGTCCACCACCCTCAACTAACTTGAAGTGAAACCATGCAAATCTATATTTATTTAGTTGCAATCAACTTATCAGGCAGATCATTTGCATGATTGTTTTTACCTTTAACTTGTTTCACGTGACGAATTCTAAACATTGATAAACCCAAGTTTTAATGTTTTAATAAAGGTATGAACTCTTTGTTAGTAGGTATATGTATTGGTTTTTTGAGTGGAGCAACAAAGTTCGAATCTCCACATTGATAATCATGTTTTTGTTTTCATGATGTAACATAGCCAGTCATTTAACCTTCAGTTTTGTGCAAATGTTCACATTATTTATTATTATTTCTTATTGGTTGTGAAACATTTTTGTAACGTACCTCTCCGGAAAGGTTCTCTTCTGAATTCCTCGACCGACCAATTTTTTCATGAAAAATGTTGAGTATTTATTTCCTTTAATATTGTATCTTTATATACTATCAGAAATACTTATTGATCATTGTTCTTCGAATAGTATTGTGAAATTGGTGTATATCTATTCATTCGTAAATAAATCTCTTTCTCAAAATCTGGACTTAAATTCAAGAATGTACATTACACAATTATTTGAAATACAATATATTCCCGCCAACGAATCGCCAGCCAGATTCACGGTATAGAATTCTATGAATTTCTATAACACCGTGAAACTTGCTAGTTCGTGCCATCCCCGGTGAGGGCGTATTTTGTTTCCGTCGTTTTGAGGGGAAGTTTCACTTCTTATATATTGTGACGGAATCGGAGCGAGGATATCATGGAGCGAGCCGATGACGATATTTTTCGTCGGAGTATTTTAACGGAGCCATGATGTAAAAAACATGGTGTGCTCATCTGAAAAATTTTAATCTTGCTGACGTCACTCATTTTTTTTTCATATGAGCACACCATGTTTTTTAAATCATGGCTCCGTTAAAATACTCCGACGAAAAATATCGTCATCGGCTCGCTCCATAAACAAGATATCCTCGCTCCGATTCCGGAGCAAAGCGATTCATCTCATCGAATACAATTATATTAAACTTGTTGATATCTTTTACCCAGAAATCATTTGTGTTCGATATTATTCATTTCGTGATAGTTTATAGTACTTAAGCGGTTGGGACAAGATTGAAAAACAGAATACATCTGATATTTCAACTGAAGAGATAACACTCTTACGAATTCCGTTACACCTAGACAAAGGGCTCAACATTCGAAACATTCCCTTATATGCTAAACCAAAAAATTTGATCAATGAACTCCACTCGGACCTTCCCATTTACATGGGCCTAGTAACCGCATATATTATTGGATAATGTAATAAAAGTCTATTTTATCAATTTCACACTTTTGTTTTATTTATTATTGTACGATCGGTTTCGGCATTTACAAGTACCAGACTGAGCAAACAATCTTTCTGTCACCAGAACATGGACATATTAAGAATATGTACCTGAACGACAATCAATGTTTTATAGTAACATCAATGATCTAATAATATATATAGCATAGAACCTTAGAACCTTACCTTACCTTAGGATCCATAGACCGTACTCTATAAAGTAAATAAATATTGTTCTATGCTATGGATATGTTACCATAGAACATTGACTGTCGTTCTGGTGACAGAAAGAACTTTTTTTCATCAATTAAATTCCGTAATTAATCTTTTTTCAGGAATCAACCGAATATTTCATATTTACGGAATGGAAAACCGGCAACTGAAATAACAAAGTTGATTTGCGGAACATATCCTATATAAATTTGACACCATTAACATGAAATCAGGAATCCCAACTTAAATTTCAGCCAATCAGAGATGATCTCAACAAAACCCTATATTTGGAAGGAATTATCTTGTTTGAGGAGCCGAGGCATCTTTGACGGATATTTATAAATAACGTGAACCTTTTCATGTTGAAATTGTCCTGAAATTCCCGTTCCCCAGTAAATTTTTGAAGAAAATTGTGGGTTGGCAACTTGGGCCGAAGTCGTCTATTAACGAATGCAGCATATGAGTTTGCGATATCTCTGGTTTTTGATAATAAATAATCTGTGAATTTCGATTTCAGCATAGAATAGTATCATTAGCATATGCATCTACATTTCATACCATGAAAAATATAAAAAAGATTCGAAATAATTTTATTAGAACAAATGAATTTTGACAAGAGTCGAAGTAATTAAAAATTTCGAAATGAATTTCATTAAGGTAAGATTTCAAAATGTAGAAGTGAGGTTTTAATTGATTTTTTCAGAGATCTGTTCTTCTCCCGAATATTCTTAGTCTGAGAAGAAGTATCTCCTCTACAAGCAGCTTTCGAGCAATGAAAAATCCTTGTCCACCATCTCCTACTACTAAAGACTTCCAAAAAATAATAGTTCGATCACAATTCAAACGACTGAAAGAAAATCAAAAAAAGTTCCAAGTAAGGTACTCTCAGAAATAGGGTTGGAGTTATTCTGTTTGAATTTTTTTGATTTAAGGTTGATGATGGATTACCAGTTTGGTTGAAGGGAGGTTTCAAGGATATGCTTTTATTTCAAATTACTATTATTGGACTTCTTGTATGTTTGGGGATGTCTGGTCAAGTTTTGTACAAGCTCTTCTTGAATAAAATGTTGAATAGAAATCTCGTTTCTCTTTTCATTGAATTAATGGGCGCGTGTTTTACTTCACCAGACTGGTGTGATGGAACAAGGCACATGTTCCTGTCTCTAGTCGCATGTGCCTCGTTCGACATTTATGGTGTCATATTTCTCATGCTGAAATAGGGATCAGTGTCAACTCAACTCGAAAGAAAGACTAAATTTATGTATAGAGAATGATGGTAGACATTTTGAATATTTAAAATGATTAGGTGTAAGGTGTTTTTTGTGTTAAAAATTTTCGTTGTTGCTAATTTTTGTTTCATTTCATCATATTATTTTACTGCATATATTTTGAGTATTTTGTTGCGTTGTCATCACGAATGAAGTAACTTCTTTTTTCAAGCTCACAGAGTACCTAGGTCAACATTAATCAAAATTTACAAAAATGTTAATATTTTCGAAGTGAAGAAAGATATCAGTCTGTAGTTTCAACAAGTCAATAGTTGCTGCTCGGCTCATTTTCAGTCGGTTAGAATTAGGTATAGCATTGCAGTTGAAATTCTCCAGTAAAACGCATAAATAGGGTGAAGTGACATAAAACAGCCTGTACTTTTTAATTGGAACACCCGACATGTTCTCATATTTTTCTGTTATCTGCTTATGATGGCCTTCAAATAAAACCAAAGTACTAGAAATTGATTCACGCATGCAGAATAGATATATATATTTTTTTTTTGAAGAAAAGTTTATCCATTCCATCACTAAAAAATAGAAAATATAGAAAAATTACTGAAACAAAAACTGTTGGATAGAAAGAGTAGTTTCTTATTTTATTATTTTGTACCACTTGGAGAATATTTCGTAAAAAATGAGATTATGATGTAATAAATATTAGCGAAATTTCGTGATGATCGTTTCATAAGTATAAGAATTTGAAGAAAAATGTTTTCGCATGTTATACATTTTGCGATCTACTAATTATATGGTCCTCACAAAATTCTTCCTGAGCCTTCAAACTCTTTTTTTCAGTCAAATGAAATTCAACGTGCTCAACAATGATCTAGTCTATCGGCATATTCTTTCAGTTATTGTGTTGACTATCCGTGGTTAGACCGGCCGCAAACAAATTAACTTCTAAGAGAAATGACTTGAAGACTCGATATTTGTAGAGAGGGTGTGGTGGGACTTGATTACGAAGATCGAATTTGTGAATGAGTAAAATCCGCCCAATGGTTCCGTAGACATACCCAGGGCTGGGCAGTATTTCAATTACTTGTAATTGAAATACGTATTTGAAATACAAATACGTATTTTGTATTTGTATTTCAATTACTTCTTGAAAATGTATTTTGTAATTGGTATTTTAAATACCTGACGCTGAAGTATTTTGTATTTCGATACTTTTGTCTTCGAAATACTTTCGAACAAATACATTTAGCGCTGAGTGCTCTACAGAAAATAGTCTCCGAATCTCCCTTCAGATGGCGCAACGTTTATCTGCTTCATCTAGTTTTTTTGCTAGCAATCATGTTTTCGGCAAATGGAAAGGAAGAAAAGGTCCTGCGCAATGGTAATTTCAACATGTAGTTAGAGTTAGTCAATTTCCAAAAACGATAAGAGCAGAGAGCTTACCATCCTTGAACATTATCCTAATATAAAAATGTGTTCATACAATATAACACAAGTTTGTGCTCATCAGGACCTGTAGAAAGATTGTTTTCTTTAGCAGGTTTTATTAATTACCCAACAAGACGCTGTTTGTCTGATACTACATTAAAAAATCTTGTGTTTCTGAAAGGAAATTCTCTATTTAGCGATAAAATGGCTAAGCTGAATTAGTTGTCCTCTTCTCACATTTTACGTTACACCTAAATGTATTTTGTAATTTGTATTTTGTATTTCAAATACAAATAGTCAAAATACTGTATTTTGTATTTTATATTTCAAATACCCGACTTTAAAGTATTTGGTATTTTGTATTTCAAATACCTGCGAGAAAGTATTTTGTAATTTGTATTTCAATTAAGCCAAGCATGTATTTTGCCCCACCCTGGACATACCCATTCACAATTTCATTTTTCCCATGTTTCCAAAAATACAGATCGGATCCAATTTGAATCTAGTAATTGATGGGAAAACAATAGCTTGTAGGTTCATTGATTTGTGACTCAAATACGATGGCCGCGATCGTGAATGGGTAAAATCCGCCAGATGATTCAAAAATATACACATTTGAATATTTCCAAAAATACGGATCGGATCGAATTCAAATCTACCACTTCATTGAGAAATGATAGTTTGGAGGTTCATGCAGAAGTCAATAGGACTATATGAAAAGATCTCCAAATCAGTCTATCAAAAGGTAAAACTGCATTTGGAGGAATCAATAAGCAGGTGACTTGGAAACGAATTTGAACAAGCGCGTAAAAGCTCCTGACCTCACGTCAGTGCCTTTCTAGCTTTTTTCAATGTCAACTACCTACATTTGTGAACGTACTGAAAGATAGTTTATGCGTTATTTCCAAACGACTTGAAAAAATGAAAAGGATCTCAATTCGTCGCAAACTATTTTTTTGCCCATTGAGTGATTTTCATGATTCTTCAGACTTCCGAGGTGACTCCATTTCAAACTGAAATGTGAAGGGGGTTTTTAAATTGATGTTGAAAGTGAGTGAATCCTACTGAAAACTTACTTTCGAACCTTTTTTTCGTAACTCTCAGTAATTTCAGGAAGCTGAGTTATTTTGTTATTAAAACAGCATTCAGGGCGATCATATCGCAAAAAAATCTGCCTACTATATAAAAAGATATGAATTTTTGAAAGCTCGCTGGCATAATTAATCGAAAAAACGCAAAAAAATTATAACTCGAAAACTAAAAACTCGCGTCACATACATGGGGCATTTTTGGTTACCCCCAGTGAGGAATCTAGAAAAAAATTATTGACGTCACTGCTTGGACAACCCTGTATATAAATGTAAATTCATGTAAATTTTCCGGGTCAAAAAACCAAAAATGGCTATTTTTTATTCTTGGGAGTAGTCCTTTGGAGCTAATAAGTATCGTGAAGGATCTGGGTATTTTATAGGATTGACTTCGGTCAAGGAAGAATAGTTTACAAATCTAGCCCAAATAACCTAATATCTTTTCAGCTAAATGCATTGCATAATTTTTCTGAATATTCCTCCTTTGAGTTTCCAATGAATTAATTTTCAAAGGAATTGTATCTTTACTTTCAATTAAATTAATTTGATTTTGCTCATTCATTAAAAAATTGTTTCAGAATTATTTGTACAGATTCATTAGCAAGAGGAATTGACTTGCCAGATGTTCAGTGTGTCATATCTTACACGGCGCCGAAACACCTGAAAACCTACATTCACAGAGCTGGAAGAACTGCACGAGCAGGCTCACTGGGAACTGCTATGACTCTTCTTCATACCTCACAAGTTGCCCGATTCAAGTCTTTACTTGAACATGCAGAGAAAAATAACGTCGAGGAGGTGGGTATAACTTTTTCTTCAAGCTTTTATGTTTTCGCTTTGATTTTACACACTTTATATTAGCTTGTCAGTATGTATTGTATCAATCAATAATGGAATCGAATAATAAAAGAAAAGAAAGAACAATTGGCTAAACGGTTTTTAACTAAAATATTCGTTTACACGCATGTTTCGGGTTTTATCCCATTCTCAAAACTGAATACATAAAAACAAAAATTACACATTGACATAATTATCAAGTAACATTTTATGTTAAAACTGGAGATGGCGGAAATCTAAATGGTACGTTTACAATTGGAAGGCTTTTTCTTTGGGCTGAAGATATCTCTAGAAATTCTAAAAGATCCAAATGTTTCTCACCTCTATGTAAAATTTTTATATTATTGAAATCTATATAGTGGTTGAAAACAATACAGTGATTAGATAAACCAGTTGTTGATTTACTTTGTAGACTAGATCTTTTATATTCCTCAATTTTAACTCCAAGGGAACGGCCGGTCTGACCTATATAGTACGCAGGGCACTCATCACATTACAGCATATATACACAACTCAACTGTGAACTGTTCAGTCGATCCTTGCCCTTAAAAGACATTGATCTTCTTTTTATTGGTACATACATTCAACATCAATTTTATTTTTTTTAAATTCTTTTGCAAAGTTGTAACTAAGATATGGCATCTAAATGATATACATAAGTTTCTTAATTTAATCATCAAATTAAGGTAGATAGACTGAAGCTAACTATTTTGCCTGTTGTTTTCTGAATATTAATTTGTCTATAATGTCAGAAGAATAGCCGTTGGTATAAAGATCTCTGCATGAGTGTAAACGAATATTTTAGTCGAAAGCAGTGAAGCTTCAGACAAGTGTAGATTCTTTTATTTCATTATTTAATTGTTTTCAATGTTTCACCAAGTGTTGTGACAGGAATCAATTTTAGTGAATAGAATCTTTCCAGGTCGTATGTACCGACTTCAAGACGTCTGATTTAAAAAAAATTCTCACATTTTTACGACCAACCGCAATAAAACAATTTTATAACTTTGTTCTGAACTGGATCATCAGGAAAAAAATCATTTGCTAACGCTGATACATATGGTGCTATCACCTTTTCAATTGATATATTGCAAAACACGCTTCTACCAAGCTATAAAATACCGAAAACTTATGATATTCAATGTTTAGACACTATACTGGAATTGGTTCTATTCACTTCTTATCTCTGCAAAGTTCCCCATTATGAGATCCAATATCTGACTGGAATGAGTTTATGGATATGAGTAGATAATCAATCATGAATTCGTGTCAGCTAGTATTTCGAAAATCATAATCTATTCGTATTCTGGTAAAATTTGGTAGTTTTGTAACCTTATGCTTTATACTGCTTCCAAAGCAACCATGGAAATTCTAATTAGACTCATAAGTTTATCTGACAGTATTTATCCAGGGTGAATTGAAGGATGGATTCAAATTTGGAAGATCATGTTTGGAGATTCGAAATATTATTCCAACAATATTTCCGAAAATACATATTCCATCGAGCTGGTGCACTGTTGCTACACGTCGCCTGAAAGGTATACGGCAAATTTCATCCTAGTCTAATGAATAGCTTCCATTGAAGAGTGTTCAACATTAGTTCTCGCTGGTTAAACAAGTTTTGGTTGTTATCCATGGAGTTTTCGATTTTAGGCTGTATTTTTTTAATTTTTGGTTGGATCTCCTCACCCAGTGAAAAATAGGATAATCTTCAAAAAGTGGGAAAATTTTTATCTGGTATTCTGTTTGATTTCGATAATTTTTTGGATTAAAAACTGAAGATCTACATACACTCTCGTTTCCAAACCTGATGACGAATTCATGTGCAGTATGTGAGCATAATTTTATCGTTAACACCAAATACTTCGTTTGCAATAATTGTGGGGCGGAACAACACGTCCATTGCGGAAAAATGGAGGATAATCTATGGAGGGCAATATCGTAGTCCAAAAATTTACACTTCTTCTGTGATGGTTGCATTAGCGACGTGCAGTAATGGTTTCAATGAGGGTGAGCACTGTGAAGCTGGTTTATCAGTTAGACATCAGAATATCGTGATCAGGGTGATTGCCGATGCAATAGCCGAGTCTTTTGCACAACTCAGAGAGGAAATATGATCCATTAAAGAGTCTTAACATCGATTTGGTACGACTTATCTCATCTGAAGATTTTTGTAAACTCAGTGGAGAGTGAACCATCAACGAGGAACTAATAATGGGAAGTAACCAGGGGCAGTTGGCGGAAATGCAGCTCAATAATAAAAGAGAGACTGATTTTGGTAGCAAATGCCGTAAAGAACTACAAAGAAAACATAATTTCGTGGAAGCTACCAAATCTCAAAAATTACCAAAGGACAAGCACTCAGTGGTCCACAACTGTCAGGGTAAAAAATATACGTCAGGCAAGGATCCAGTAAGACAAAATCAGAAGAAAAGAGAAATTGCTGTCAAGGGCAAGGTGGCCCACATGATAGGTTGCAGCCGGCAACAAAAGGCAGGAATTGGATATGGTTGGGAGGACTGCATTCACAACCGTTGAAAACATCAAAGCCTTCGCTGAGACGAAATGGCCCGACAAGGACTTGCTTTGTTTCGAGCTTAAATCAAAACCCCCAAAGATGTCGTTCAAGCTCGGAAGTAACGATATCCCTCAGAAAGAACTTCTGCATTCCCAAGCCTGGCCCAGTGAAATAAATATTCGGCTTTTTCGTAACGAATACTGAAATCAGGGGCACTAATCCTGTAAGTTGTTCCCAATCTCAAATCGTTACTAAAAAGAAAACTTGATCTTGCTATTATCAAAATGTGAGAGGTTTACGTACCAAATTGAACCAATTAGCTTTAGCTGTTTCGATCTGCGATTACGATGTAATTATGTCGACTGAAACGTGACTATAAGTTGATTTCGATAATGCTGCATTAGGTTTGAATAATTATTCAGTTTTCCGGAGGGATAGAGATGCTAGTACTTGTAATAAAAAACTGGTAGGTGGAGTTTTAACTGCAGTAATAAAATGATAGGAATTGGTTCATGGATAAAAGAAAGTTCCAATAATAATAAACTGACATAACCACAAGAATGAATATATATCGATAAATCAACAAATATTCCACCTTTATCAGAGCTAATCATCCAATTAACAACCAAAACATCTACAACGACGAAGCGGCGTCCAACGAGAATGGTTACTGCTACTTTAAATTTCTTACTGATCTTCAGATCAATTTATCTTGGTAAACCGCAGAATAAGAATCTAGATACTTATCACCTTCAGATGGAACACTGCAGTATAACTACATACAGCGCGCCATCTCCCAGGAGTATCCTGCGAATCCTAACCTTCGAGTGCAGAATACCTTGATCTATGTGCATGACCTTTATCCTTTTGTCGTATCAGGTCGCTGCATCTGTGATATTGCAGTTTTCAATCTCCGTCACGACTTGTAAACACTCGGTTCATGTGGTTTCCCATAAAACGATAACATCCAACATCTAACAAAGATAGGTATTGGTTCATGGAGAAAAAATAGCTCCAGAAATAATAAACTAACATAACTACAAGGACCAATATCTGTCGATTAATCAACAAATATTCCACTTGATTAGAGCTAATCATCTCATCAACCAAAACATCTACAGCGAAGAAGCGGCGTCCAAGAAGAATGGTTACAGTTGTTTCACAGTTTTCACTGATCTTCAGATCAACTTACCTGGGTAGACCACATAATAAAAATCTAGAAACTTATCACTTGTCAGTTCGAACAATGCAGTATAACTACATACATTGATTGGATGATTAGCTATGATCAAGGTGGAATGTTTGTTGATTTCCTGTTTGATTCAATCTGACTGCACTATGGAAGCTGTCTTCATTCTCTTACATGCGGTGGGGAATTTAATTTGCGAGGGATCTTTGATATGAATAAGCGGTCTATTCCACATGTGCTATGTCAAAATCTCAATTCGTCATAAGTAGTGCAATCGCTATACTCGATTTAAAACAAATAAACAAAATAAAAACCTAGAAAAGCACTGACGTGAGGTCAGGAATTTTTACGCGCTTTTTCACATTCGAAGCAATTTCCTTAAGACATTTTGCATGAAACTTCACGCCGTCATTTTTTAACCAAGTGCAGAATTTGGATTCCCCAAATCTGCTATAAAAATATCGAGTCTCTGAGTCGTTTTTTCCGGATGTGATTGTGGTTGAGGTCAGCCTAACTGCCAACCATAAAATGAGAATCCATTTAGATAGTTGACATTTGTTGAAACGGTTCAATTACGGAAGCCGAATTCGCGAATTGGTAAAAACATCCATGATTCCGCATATAAATTAGTGATGGGCATAATCGAATGATCATAATCGATTCATTCGATTATTGAAACCTCTCGATTATCTCGAGATATTTTCAAACATCCGAATGATATCATTCGAATGATTCTCTCCCTTCGGGTGGGATCGGTACGTGACTGCCGAGGAGTCCGAATCTTGCCGAACCAACAATCTACGCAACGATTGTGTTGTGATCTCTCGAATGATCATTCGAATGAATGAAACCTCTCGGTGTTGCGTCGATTATTGGTCGATGATTCATTCGATGAATAATCGAGGCTGGATCTCTCGAATGAATGAAACCTCTCGGTGTTGCGTCGATCATTGGTCGATGATTCATTCGATGAATAATCGAGGCTGGATCTCTCGAATGAATGAAACCTCTCGGTGTTGCGTCGATTATTGGTCGATGATTCATTCGATGAATAATCGAGGCTGGCGATTCTCTCGCATCTCGGATTACTAATTTGGATCTCTCGAATGAATGAAACCTCTCGGTGTTGCGTCGATTATTGGTCGATGATTCATTCGAAATAATAATCGAGGCTAGCGATTCTCTCGCATTTCGGATTACTGTTTTTGATCTCTGTTTAACAACCGATGCATGCGATTCTTTCGCATCTCATAGGTATTACTGATTAAGATAAGTAATTGATGTATTTCACTAATTTGATGAGTAGCTTTAAACATTTAAACATTCAATAGTTGTCCCTTGAAGTGAAATGCGTTTGCAATTTGTTCAACTTTAAGTCGTTAAATGCCTTTATTGATTCCAATTTTAGTATTTCTAGAGCAAGGACAAGATATGATTGAGTAGTAATTCTGTTTTCCTGGATTTTCCCTTGTACTATAGCAATTCTCCGTTCTTCAAGACAGAAAAAAATTATAACAAGGAATGTTCCAGGATTTATCCGAACTTGAGGAAAAAAAAGAGTGAATTTTTAAAATTTTGTTTTAATTGAATGATAAGCAATTTCCAGAATCGACATTATCTATTCTAAAATGACCGGCACATATTGAATTTACATTGAAAAAATCACATAATCTTAAAATATATAAAAGAAAAAATCACATTTCATCAAAGAAATATGTATTTCGTGTCAAGGTGTGAAAATTTTTAAATCAACGACAAATATGTACTGTGAAACCTATAAATTATTCCCTTTAAAAAAACTGGAATGAAATAACAAGATATATGGCAGAACAAAGGCGAATGTAAAAATAATGAGATACAAGTCTGTTTTCAATGAATATATTTTATTTTTCATTTACTGGTTCTATAAATGTGTGTAATGTAATATCATAATATGAAGAAACATGAAATTTATTACATTTCACCATTCAAAAGAATTATCTGGTTCAAATTTTTTGGGGAAAGTCTATTACGACGGGCATTCGTCAGTTGACCACATTTGGAAAAAACCCTTTCCGATGGCACAGAAGTTGCTGGAATACATAAGTATTTCATAGCCATCTTATATAATTCTGGAAAAAATTGCTTATGTGCCTTCCAAAATTCCAGTGGGCCCTTTTTTCTGTCTAAAAGGGGCATTTCTACATACTGACGCACTGAAACCATTATTGTCGTGGCTATGCATCTGGGAAACAAACATCGGTATATCTTGTCCATCATCTGTACTTTCGTTGCCGGCGGATTCGTCGAAAAATTCCGAAAATTTACGGGTAGGGGACCGCTAGTCTGGATTTGAGTCGAATTGACCAAGACCTGAAATCCCCTGATAATACCCCGTGGAAGAATTTTTATCCAGAAGAAATCCCCAAGAAAAAATAACCAAGTGAAAAAAAATCCCATCATCTTCGGGAAAAATCCCCTAATCTGACAACTCTGAATTCAAATGCAGTAATTCAACCCACCCGAGAGGCGAGTTGGACTATTCGAGAGTTGGACCTCTCGAATGATCATTCGATTATTGAAATATCTCGAATGCCGATATTTCGATTATTGAAATCATTCGATTATGCCCATCACTAATATAAATCCATCCGAAATTTCATTATTTCAAGTTTTGTGTTAGTCTGTAAAAACAACAATACCGAGGAAATAACTAAGAAAGTTGAGACATTTTTCCCATATCTAAATATTTTTCAAACATTTTTCAAACATTTTCTAACTTGATCCTTGCGAAATTCTGCAATAAGTTTTGCTTTGGTATTCTTCATATAATTATGAAGCTTTAATCGAATCTCATCTTTATTGCTGGAGATATTGATGAAACGACAAAATATCAAAAACTGCGAAATTTGACATTATTTTTTCCATATATCTCCGAAATTGAGTATCGTATCGAATTTGTTGTTGACTACCACTGATTTTAAAGTCTGTGTCAAAATTTTCCAAAATCTGATCAACACTTCCCGAGAAAAAAATTTTTCAACAAAAATTTCGAACATTTTCGAATATTTTTTTTTACATTTTCTAACTATTAGACCACCACGAAATTTTGCACCTAGTTGCGAGTTGGTATTCTTCAACTGATAACGAATTTTCGATCTGATTGCATTTGTTCTTCTTGAGATTACAAAGAAACTTGGCATATTTTTTTCCTTATATCTCCAGAGGTAAATATCATATCGAATTCAAATGAGTTACGCGTTGGTATTGCAAAAAAAAGTTCACAGAGTTTCAATTTGATTGAATCAGTAATTCATTAGATATCCAGGAATCAACCTCAAAATTTCAAATGGGCCTATCACCGAAACTATTCGATCGATATCATCTTTCATCGAACTTAACCGAGATATTTGAACTACAAACATAATCTGGCATTGGGGAGTTTTCCTTTAAACGAAAATGCAGTTATTTTCATGAAAAACCTTCAGAACATCACATTTCAAGCATATAATTTCAATATTATATTTTTAAAAAAATCTTTGATCACCTAAAACTGAAAGATAAAAATGGGGATTTGCATTTAAAGGGATTTGTCTTGAGTGCACGATATGGCAACGTCGAATTCAGCTTTCTCGGACAGAAAAGGAAGTCAAATGTGTCACATTGCTTAGGAAAACAGAGATAGCTATACTTCGATATGGTTAGAGTAGAAGACAACGACCTAAGAATAGGAAAAGAAGAGCACAGGCTGTCATACTGTCATATTACTGACAAATCGCAAACGGAAATTGTTTGGTTGTATTGACAAAGAACACGTGTGTACCACAGAATAGGAATAAATATTGCATTATTCTATAGCAGAAAGAGCTATTCTACTAAACACCGTTGTCACTTCGTGCATGCCTGGCAAATCCCAAACCACAATAACCCAAATTCAGGAAAAGCCCCCATTTCAAGTCGCTACGTCATTTCCTCCCAAAGTTGGAGCACATATGGACGGACGGACAGAATTGAATTTTACCACGGATTCTTCAGGAAGTCCAACCTAATCGTTTAAGACCATTTTCGGCTCAAAATTAGAAAATTACAGACATTGTGACGAAACGATAACGCGCTGTTCCCCAGAACAAGCGCGTAAAAACGTAAATAATACTCTATTAGATCTCATTTTTAGGTCACAGGAAAACGTCGCGGTATTTAGGGCAAATGATGAGTTGATTAGTTGCGATCCTCATTACCCTCCATTGTGTTTCGATATTTCATTCAAGAATTTTACGATCGAATGAAATCCTGAATATTTAAGAAAATTCAAAACGGCGTGAGTTATGAATTCATAAACAAGTACTTTCCCAAGAGAATGAAATCAAAAGGCAACTTTCCTTCTTGGTTTTCTGCGGACTTAAAAAAGCTGATATCAAGTAAAAAAGCAGCCCATAAAAAGTTCAAGCGAACCCGAAATGAAGAAGATTATGAAATTTTCTTCACAATTAGAGAGGGGTGTGAAACTGAAAACAGAACTTGTTTCAGCGAATACATATCTTGTGTGGAGCAGTGTCCTCATGGTAATCCCAAATATTTCTGGAAATTCATTAACGATCGCAAACAGAGTGGAAACGTGTGAAATACGATGGTCTCAAACTGTATAATATCTAATAAACCCCAGGAAATAGCCAAACTTCTTCAAATATCATTACTCGTTAGTTTTCAAATCGACAAATCCCAGAGATGTGAATATCCAATACGAAAATAGTATCGACTTATATGATTGCACTTTCAATGGCGAAGAAGTGATGATGCAACCATTGAATGAAAAAAACGACAATACTCCTGGTGTTTTACTAGCCATATTTTTGAGAAGATGTAGTAGTATATTAGCACGCCCCTTATGTAATTTATTTAATCAATCACTGAAATCAGGCATATTCCCAGTTCAGTGGAAGATTAATTTCATAATTCCATTAAAATCAGGAAACAAACGAAGTAAAAACTTACAGACCTATTTGCAAAACTACACACATAGCAACATTGTTCCATACTTTGGTTGTTGCAAAGATCTTTCCCCTTTTCGGCAGTATTTTCATAGAGAAACAGCATGGTTTGAGATGAAGACGAATTTCATCCGCTGTTGATTGTGAGCTCCTAGCGCGGGATCTCGATGGAATGATGAACTGGTGTCTTGGAGTTCAATGTTGATAAGTGCCAGGTGATGAGGTTTGGAAGACTAAGTTCTCCTCGCACTTTTGGTTATCGTTTCAATCAGCAAACTCTGGTGAGCGCAAATGTAATCGAATAGTCTATTCCGTTCCTAAAATGAGTTTTATCCTACACATACAGTTTCATCAAAAAATCAATGTAGGCAGGCTTAAATAATCTTGATTCAATGAAAACCCTCTAATGCTCAAACACGAGGAGTATACAAGAGTATTCAGCAGTGGTATAGTCGCTATACTATAATGTACATGGTAAAAGTATTGAACGTGTATGTACAGAGAAAATTTTTGAAATTGGTTTGATACAAAACCGAGTTGACAAGGTCATTCGAAAGTTATAATCAAGAGATAATCGGACTACGATTTTTTGATTTGAGAAAAGATAATTTTAGCAATATGCTTATTTTCAAACTTGTCAATCAAAATTATTCGATGAGCAGATTGAAACTCAATGGTAGCCCTGCGTGCCGCAGAACTCGAGAGGTTTTTCACATAAGCTTTGCTCCAACCAATTAGTCTTCAAAGTACCTTATTAAGAGCACTTCGGCTAGAAAATGAATGTCAGACTGATATATTTTCAGTATCTATATTCACTCTGAAGAAACAAGCTCTAACTAGTTAG
Organism: Myrrha octodecimguttata; assembly: GCA_958510865.1. Lineage (NCBI taxonomy): Eukaryota > Metazoa > Arthropoda > Insecta > Coleoptera > Coccinellidae > Myrrha > Myrrha octodecimguttata. The sequence continues at coordinate 20,572,877 of OY294059.1, forward strand.
CTGGCATCTCGAAATCTGATTTTACATATCGCCCAGAATTAATAATTATAACTTAATGGATGAGTACTTTTTATCACCAGTTTTAAATCTGATCGCATTAGCATTTGTTGAGATATTACGACAGTATTATTTAAATTCCCAATAGGTTAATGTTGTGAAACATTCTGGCCCATTTTGCCATTCATAACTCGAGCTGAATATCTTGGCTCCAAAGTTATCCTGAAATTCTCAAGGCTTTAGAAGTTCCCATTTCTATGCAAAGGATAGGTAGCGATATCCTACACTTAGTGTTATTTTCACTCGATATAAGTATTCCATTGATGATTGGATAACACCAGTGTAGATGAGGTCTACTTTATCTATACCTGGTCGAAGGAAGGTGTGGATTGCGCTCAAACAAAATATTTTGTATTATTATTACTTGTATTAACAAAATCAGTATATTGAGACCTATTTAACAATTATTTTTCAATTAAATATCTGGCTTGGTGAACGAATGAACAGCTCATCAAGACGATTTCATCTTCATTGCCTTCAATACTGTCGGAGTTTGTTGAATAGTTGAAGTAGAACAAGCTTTATTCTATTCATGTTCATCAGTCAACATATTTTTCATATCTTCTTTCTTCTTCGCCATTTACAGTTTTCGAGCACAAGAATAATATCAGAGGTTTCTAACGTTCACTCATAAGTAAACAAACCTCACTTCCGTGTATTTTCCATTCGTTCGCGTTACTAAAAAGCAGCTAATTCAAAGTACAGTGCATATTGCAAGAACAAGAAACAGACGAAAGGATATGCATATTTCTAGATAAAAATTTATTTCTATATCAAAATTAATTGCAGACAACACAGACCTTTCCCTCAAATGTCTGTTGTGGAGCATGCGCTAAAACGAACGATTTTGAAGAAGCAGAATACACCATGTATTCTTTCACCATAGCGAACTTCTTGAAATGTATTCAATCAACTTATTCTTACTGTATTTATTTAATTTACATATGGTTTTGTTGTTGTAGTAAATTTATTCGGGAGTCAATAATTTTTGTTAGCCGCCGTTCGATATTTTCTCATTGGATTTGATGGCGAATATACAGGGTGTATCTGAAAAAATTTTATGGGAGATTCTGTTACGAAAATAAGAGTGGGTATTTGTTATAAAATTTTTTGAAAAACCTTTGCCCAGAAAAGTTACATCCCTCCGAAGATTGACAAAAAAAAATGTTTTTCTTCTTTATTTTTTCTATATTTAAGCTGAAGACACGAAACTTGCTAAATATTTCTTATTAATAAAACTAAACATTTTGAAATTTTTTCAACCCTAAAGTATGCTTAGAAGAGGTTGAAATAGTCAAACCCTAAGATATTTTTTCTTAGAACTTTATTTTGGATACACATTCTCCTTTTGAAACCACATGACTAAAAAGCTCAATTCATTTACTAAATTTTTTATCTCCACAACTTTTTCCGAAAACTTGAGCACTTACGAGAAAAAAACATCGATTTTCTGCGAAATCGCAGTGTAGCAGGGTGTGAAACCATAAGAAATTCAGTAGGCATATTTCATCGTAGACGCATTTCAATGAGGAGAATAGTAAATGCTTGTATTGAAGATGAAGGCGGTCATTTTCAACATTTATTATAATAATTTCATTGTCGATATTCGACAGGTTTTTGTTCATTGTTCTCTATTGTTCTAGTAGTGGAAGTCAGTCTAGTAGAATTATAATTTGGTTGGTCTAATAAAACGCCATTTAACATGAGTTATACTTTTCAGGTAAATGCTTACGTTTTAGAAAAAAATTTGTACAGATAAAAAAGTAAGTGGATGAATTGGGCTTTGAAGCCATGTTTTTTGAAGGGAAAATTTTAATCCAAAAAAAAGTTTTAAGAAAAAATATCTTAAGGGTCGAATATTTTAACCCCTTCTAAGCATACTTCAGGGTTGAAAAAAATTAAAAATGTGTAGTTTGATTGACAAATAATACTAACCAAGTTTCGTATTTTTAGCTCAATATGCAGGGAAAATAAAAAAGAAAAAAAATTTTTTTGGTTATTTTCGGAGGGGTGTAACTTTTTCACAAAGTTTTATACCAAATACCTACCTTAATTTTCCTCACAGAATCCCCCTTACGTTTTCTCGGTGCTATTCAGATACACCCTGTATATTGTATTGATGAAGAGTATAATTACATTGATAATTGAAATCGTATTAAACAAACCCATATCCGTTGCTAAATGTAATTCTGTCCATGAGTGCTCTAACTTTCGAAGCGAAGGATCAGCAGTCTTGAAATTCATATCAACATTTAGAGGATGTTTCCTCTGCTTACGTTTTAGAAAAAAATTTGTGGAGATAAAAAAGTTAGTGATTGAATTGGGCTTTGAAGCCATGTTTTTTGAAAGGAAAATTTTAATCCAAAAAAAAGTTTCAAGAAAAAATATCTTAAGGGTTAAATATTTTAACCCCTTCTAAGCATACTTCAGGGTTGAAAAAATTTAAAAATGTGTAGTTTGATTGACAAATAATACTAACCAAGTTACGTATTTTCAGCTCAATACACAGGGAAAATAAAAAAGAAAAAAATCTTTTGTTTATCTTCGGAGGGGTGTAACTTTTTCACAAAGACTTATACCAAATACCTACCTTAATTTTCCTCACAGAATCCCCCTTACATTTTCTCAGTGCTATTCAGATACACCCTGTATATTGTATTGATGAAGAGTATAATTACATTGATAATTGAAATCGTATTAAACAAACCCATATCCGTTGCTAAATGTAATTCTGTCCATGAGTGCTCTAACTTTCGAAGCGAAGGATCAGCAGTCTTGAAATTCATATCAACATTTAGAGGATGTTTCCTCGATATCTCAAGAAATACTGATGAGATCGGATTGAAACTTCGTAACTAGTTGAGGAATTCCCAAACGCAACTTTATATATTATTTTTTAAGGATCCTAGCGGAAACAATTCTTCAGATTTCTATGAAATGTGACATATACTTGTGATATACCCGTGTGCGCATATCTGTGACCAACTATCTCATCGATACTGTTTTATTTGATGAAAAATTGAATAGGTTTTCAGTGTAACGGTAACTACACCCCTTAAAGAACTCATAAATACATTTTTCCTGGCTGTATTTCATATGAAAGAATTTTATGTATTCATGCCTGATTGTGGCCATATATACAAGGAAGGAATATTCTATTGAATATAATCACAATTATCAATAACCATTCCAAATCAACTGAAAATAGGTTACAGCAAACTCTTTTCCTCTAGACGTCCAGGGTATAATTCATTTGAAGCATTGTACTGACTAATATTGAATATCCTTATGAGTCTCCATTGGTTCTTGAGATTTCCTCTCACAAATTATTAATGGATAAAATTACCAAGTATACCTCATGTGTAATAGAAGATTATATTAAATGCTGATTTAACTCGACAATGTGAATTAATATCGATCATTTTCAGATTGAGTTTCCAACTGATGACCTGGAATCATTAGGAAAAAATTACAGAATAGCATTAGAAGAATTGAAAAGGAAACTTTCTAAACAAGAAATGATTAATTTGAAAAAAATGAAGTGTACTAAACAACTCAAACCGAAATCTAAATGGAAAAAGAACAAGACTTCTAACTGAATTTCCATTGCTGCATATTAATATTTTGAATAAAGGTATGTTTTATTTTATAGACAATTACATTTATCGAAGAAACAGAAACCATATTATTTGAATTTATAATGGAATATCTTCAGACATCCATAAAAATCGACTCAAACCTAATTCATAAAAATATCCTATTACATACATGAATCTAGATGGATATTTTTCTTTCGAGTTATGGAATGAGAAGTATTGAGAGTCTTCTGAATTCTCGAACCGAAATAGTCCGATCGTGAACAAAATACATTGAAATCCAGCATTTATTCGAAAAAGGATGGAGGTTTATGCAGAATTCTGATTGGTATTCCACAAATAATCACCAAATTTTAGTTCAAAAGTCTATATTTTCGAACTATTGAACATGCAAAATATCAGATATCATAACTCTCATACTATTGGGTGCATTTGGCTGTTTAACGAGCTTATCGACCTATAAATATTTCAAGTCTGGTCTATGGGTACTTTTCTTCAGAAGATTAAATGATCACAAAGGACTGGCTGGTTGGACAAAATTGAATTTCACCACGAATGCAAAACTGAAACTTCGCAAATTCAGTCAAATGAGCAAAGCAGAATTATCACTCTCTCGTTTCTAGAAACAAGCGTGCAAAAAACAAATGCGGGAGATTAATATTAAATAAAGATGGAGATTTCGTAATATTTGGCACTTTATACGAACTGTAACAACCTATCCTGAAAATATTATGTGTCTAGGTCTTTTTCCTCGAAAGTTGTCGTGCTCACAGCCAGAACGGCTGTTTCATTCAATTTTCGCAGGAATTTTGGATATTAAAGACATAGTGACTCAATGATAACCTTCTTGTCACCAAGAACAAGTAATGAAAGCGTTTTTAATTCACCATGAAAACGCTCTGATTAACAGCGCATATTTTTAAATTCCAAATTATAAACAACGAAGAGGATGTTGAGAGACATTATAGGGGTGCGTCCTAAGCATTCAAATGATTACTTCTGGCAGATGGTTAGGTCGTTCAGATGCTTGGAGGAACCTTTACCTGGCGTAGAAATTGACCCGCATGCGATTTGCAGTTTTTAATGACAGGATTGGGAAGTTTGGGTTATGTTTACAATTTCGAAATCAGATTTAATAGTTGTTATCTTTCCCAGAGGAAGACATATATATTTCTTCCTTGTATATACATTTTGGGGCTGCCAAAAACGAAAAAATCATTTTGGGGGGTTAAGTAAGATGAGATGAAATTTGACATTAACAGATATAATACCGTATTGTTCAGATTAATCTTTTGTCAACGGCTACAACCAAGTAAAATCCTACTGTGCGATTTTTGTCTACTGGGTAAGGCATCTGAATGCACCCAGAAAGTGAAAGAGTGTGGTTGAAGAAACATCTTCAATTCCACACTATTTACCAAATAAGAGACAATGAGCATGTTCAGGTAACTGCTTTAACAGAAAATCACAAATAAAAATGGCCATCACTTCTTTGAAGGAAGAAAAAATTCGTTAAATAGTAGACCTTACTGAAATTCCTACACACGATCAGCCATTAGATGAATGGGAACTGATTTTGCTAGTCACGAATCGAAATAAGTAGAAACATCAGCACGCAAAAGTTTTTCCACTTTTTATATAACAGAAATTCGTAGACGAAAATAAATTCTTAGAGCAAAAATGTAATCAGTGTGATGTATTCTACAAGGTGTCCCATAATTAAACCGACAAGCTTCTAGTGTATGTTCTAGACATTATTTTAGACACTTTCGACCCAAATCATACAATTCAAAAATGATTCGAGGAAGTCCAAGCAACACTTTTGCCACATATCTCCAAAACGGCGTTACCGAAAATTTCACACATTGGATAATAACAAGAATACGCACCGAATGGTTTCAGTGCATTTTTTCATGTCAAACATAAGCATATAATTTTTTTCCGTTCACTACTCAATGATGGTTATCTAAAGAACAATAATGAAGTAAGTAAAATATTGATTTCTTATACTTGATTTCAATTAATTCATAAAAGCCTTACCTCATACAACAATCAATACGAAATCATTTAATTTACTTATAGTTAATTTTTTTAAGGAAGTTGTAATGAAGCAACAAGAATTAAACGTCATATTCAGAGGGCCCTAGCTCCTTAACGAAGCATATTTTTGCATTATATGATTTGGGACCGATGTGTCTAATGTCAAGAACATCCACTAGAAGCTGTCTAATTATGGGACAGCTGTATTGCACATGTATCGCATAACATAATTTTGCAATTTTCATGAATGCGAACTGCAGTTTTAATAAAATAAACATATGGCGTTAGGTATTTTCATGGATTTGAGTAAGGTATTTGATTGTGTCGTACATGAACTTCTCCTTTTGTAGTTCGTTAAATATGGTTCTAAAGGGAAAGCAAATAATTGGATCTGGAGTCTGAAATTCGAATCGAACAGTTATGTATATGTGAAGGTACCTACTAACGGGTCCGCCATCTAACGTTTTTTTTTTCAACTAGTGCTTATTTCGTGAATGGTAACACTCAGCTCATGTCTGATTTGACAGATAATTAGTCTTATCCTTCCGCTAAACGAATATGATTGTGTATACGCTTGAACAACACTGTGAAATATTGCGACACTACTTTGAAAATCATGGTAATGTTGCAGAATGTGTGCGAAAATTGCGTACGGATTTTGGAAGAAGAGAAGCACCGTCAGTTCCGTATGTTCGTTATCTTGTGAAAAAAGTGAAAGAAACTGGCATCCTCATCGATAAACCAAAGCGTGAAAAGCCAAAAACAGTGCGTACAGTGCATCCCATTTTAGGTGAGACAGCCAGGTTTCTCGCTTGTTATTTGCGATAGAGCCTTTTGGTTTTCACGTTCCTGTCCTACTTTTTTGTGAAACTCTAGTTGGCCTAATCAGATTTCGCATAACTGTTTCCGTTTATGAGATTCAGGGTGATTTTGAAAATTGATACTTTTCGGACCCCTCCTTTATCTCCGAAGTTATTAGAAATAATGCTCAGATGAAACTAACGTCTGATACAGAATTCTGCGTAGAGTCCAATGGTGTATTCGATTTTTTTTCCGGGGTATGGTTTTGAAGATACGACACAAACCTATATTTTTTTCAATGGAACACCCTGTATCTCATTACTTCGTTGAATTTGTAATTTTTTTCCCTTCAAATTGATGTATAATACTATATAGGTAGGATGTTCAGAAATGCTAAAAACACTAAAACATCCTTGTTGCTATTATAGCTACTTTTTATTGGGAGTTTTATCAAGCAGGCATTGGAGAGAAAAAAACAAATCTGATCTATCTGTCATCGCTTTGAATTATTATTGGGTTTCATCGTGTTTGGGTTTGAAGGAATATTGAATACTGTAGAAAAAATTGTTTGTGAATTTGTTAATGAGAACTGATAATGGCTGGAAGAGATTTGATTTCTCAAAACAATGAAAAATATGGCATTCTACAATGTTTCAATCAATCCAATGAAAATGTTGGTGAAGCTTTGGAACTTTATCTGAACAGGTATGACGTCGAGAATTCCACCACCAGACATTTCCTTACATCGTACTTTCAGATATCCTGAGAGGCATCAACCTAGTCGAACAACTATATTCAGACACAAGTATAATTACCTGAACTATGGTGCATATTCTAAACCTTGACACAAGGTATATAAAAAAGAGAATCAAGAAGTAGATGAAAAAAATGTGTTAGCTAGCGTTCATGCCTATCATCAGACTTCTTGTGCAGAATTAGAAAATGGAACTGGCATTTCCAGATCACGGTTACACAGAATTTTAAAAAAGTATAAGTTTAAACCCTACAAAGTCGGTATTGTCCAACACTTATATATTGGTGACGCAGCAAGACGTGTAGATATCTGCAATTGGTTTTTGAACCATGCTCAGAGAGACATTGATTTTGCACGAATCACATATAAGCAGTGCTGGTATATTCAACAGGCAAAATACAAGCCACTGGTATGATGAAAACCAGCACATAATTATTGAACGACAACAACAGGGTCGATTCGGTTTTAATGTGGCATCTTTCATATTAGGGACAAAAATCATATACCGCATTTTTGAAGGATCTCTTACCGCAAATAAGTACCTGACAATTTTAGATGATGTGTTACCGGAATTACTGGAAGATGTTCCCCTCGCCCTTCTTAATTACATACATTTCCAACAGGACGGCGCCCCTGCCCATAATTCAAGGCTGATCGGGCGGTTTTTAGATAATGATTTTCAGGGTTGTTGGATTGGAACTCATGGACCCATCAGGTGGCCTTCAAGGTCACCTGATTTGTCTATATTAGACTTTTCCTCATGGGGTTATTTGAAAAACAAAATATACAGTAACAGAAACAACAGTCCCGAAGAACTTCGTGCATCAACAGAGGCAGCCTTCCAGGATTTACAAAACCAATCTTTCATAATATTAAATGCACTCAGACGTATTGAAAAGGTTTGTCGATTATGTATTAGGGAAAATGGACAGTAATTAGAACAGTTTAATTCGTGAGATATTATGCAGTGTTGAAAATTTGATCAATGATAAATATTTTATTGTGTATTTCTTCCTTATTTAATTTGTATTATGAATTTATGTATTATTTCTTTGTTATTAGGTAGGTATTACTTTTGTTTTTCGTGTTAGTGATGAGTGTATTATCTTTGTTTGCTTACTCTCCTATAAATCAGAATCACAAATGAAAATTATCCAATTGATTCTTTTTTTATTTGGAAATCCATGACCCACTAACAATCATTATGTGATGTTTTAGTGTTTTTCAGCATTTCTGAACATCCTACCTATATAGTATTATACATCAGTTTGAAGGGAAAAAAATTACAAATTCAACGAAGTAATGAGATACAGGGTGTTCCATTGAAAAAAATATAGGTTTGTGTCGTATCTTCAAAACCATACCCCGGAAAAAAAAATCGAATACACCACTGGATTCTTCGCACAATTCTGTATCAGACGTAATTTTTACCTGAGCATTATTTCTTATAACTCCGGAGATAAAGGAGGGGTCCGAAAAATATCAATTTCCAAAATCGCCCTGTATCTCATGAACAGAAACAGTTATGCGAAATCTGATTAGGCCAATTTGAGTTTCACAAAAAAGTAGGACAGGAACGTGAAAACCGCAAGGCTCTATCTTAAATAACAAGCAAGAAACCAGGCTGTCTCACCGAAAATGGGATGCACTGTACACCCGAGAATATTGCTGCTGTGGCAGAAAGTGTGCGTGAAGCACCATCAACATCAATTCACCGTCGTTCTCAAGAATTGAACATTTCGGAGACATGAGGACAAGAGGAGGATATTGGCAACAATTGGTTTCAACAGGACGGCGCTATGTGCCACACAGCCGAAGCTACACTCGATGTTTTCCGCCCTGTTTTTGAAGATCGCATTATCAGCCGCAGAGCTGATGTCGTATGGCCACCTCGGAGCTGCGATTTGACACCGTTGGACTATTATTTGTGGATAAGTGTAGATAAGTGTTACGCCGACAAGCCAGAAACAATTGACGCTTTAAAGGACAATATTCGTGAAGCCATTGGTGAAATGCAGCTGCACACAATCGATAATGTGCTTAAAAATTGGACCGATCGTGTAGGCTACTGTATGGCCAGCCGAGGCAGCCATTTGAATGAAATTATTTTCCATTATTATCCGGAAGGATTGTACTTTCCAATAAAAAATGAAATTTGAGAAAATATTCAGTAGTTTTTTTATTGCATTTTCAAAAAAAAAAAAAAAGTTATTTGGCGGACCCTTTATATTGCTGCTCCAAATGGATTTCTGTCGTATGTTATTGATATACCAGGGGAAATAGATGAACACTTCGACAAAAATATAGGTGGTCACATGTACACTTTGTTGAATTTACCAACTGGGAAATTTATATTGATAATGTTTGCGTGAAATTATCAAGTGTTGGGTATTGAATCATTGTATAAATATAATATTTATACAATGATTGAATGAAGTTTTTGTCTGGTCACATGGATTTGAACACTCCCAAAAGAGTTCATCATACTAATTTGGAGTTTAAGGTTTCCTTCTATTCTTGTTTTTCATGAAAGAATTTTGAGGTGCAATCGAAATTATATTCTAGAGAATATTGTAGAGGAAAATTCAGGAATACTTACTGTGTATGATCTGTGAATATATGAATGTTTTCTAGTTGTTTCCAACATTCATGTGGGAATATTGAAGATAAAAATGAGCGTAAGGCGTATAATAGGATAAGTGCTAGAGACAGGGAATTAGCTACAGGGGGTGCAAGGGGCGCCGTGCGCCAGGGCCAGGTTCAACTCTTTCAGCATGGGAGAATTAACATGGATCTAGTTCATGCATGCCAAAGATTTATAAATATGAAAAATATCAGAGCAATCATAAATATGTATCAATATCTATTTCTCGCCAAGACGAAGAACAAAAAATTTTCCATAAATGAACTACTTATTTTTTTTTTATTTTTCTTTGAAATCGGCATGCAGTAAAAAACGGACCCTTTTAAGCAGCGTGCAGCCGACTTAAGGGTTCATAAGTTTATTATCGCTTTCAAGATGATTACTTTTATTGTTGAACTACGAGCACGTTTCGTCCCAGAGAAGTGCTGCCGGTCCGATTTTATTTATTTATTATTTTCCCTTATTTATTCGCTTCGCCGCCCTGGATTTTACCATTTAGGATTTTTGTCTTCGTCATCGCCGTCGACTTCTGTTTCTTGGCCTCAAAGTTTGATGTCAGATTTGAAGACTGAAAAATGTAATTTCGGCAACGTTTTGAGTGATTCGGACAAAAAGTTTATCGTTACATACAGACCGTGTCAACCTGAAAACGTAAAATTTCCGAAAAATTCTCAGGGTCGACCATTTAGTTCGGTATATTACCATCAAAGATCTAAATCTGGTATTCTGTATAGAAGAATAAATTGGTTATGTTATTCACCTACTTTGAATATAACGCATTGTGAGCCCTGCTGGGTTTTCGGCGATAAAAAACACGAATCGAATTGGGTTGATGGCTTTAGTGATTGGCGTCATATTAGGCGGAGTATAATTCAACATGAAAAATCGAGCAATCATCTCAATTCATGCCAAGCTTACTTTAACTTTGGCTCAGAATAATGTCCCTTTCAGAGGAAGCAAAGAGTCGTTATATGATAAAATATTGAAAATCATAATTGCGGAAACTTTTTAAATAATATCAAGTTAGTGGAAAATTACGATCCTGTATTGAAAGAGTTATTGTCTAAAGAGAAGAAATCCGTTAGATATTTGTCACCAACAGTTCAAAACGAAATAATTGATTTATTGGCTAGAGAGGTGAGGTTTGCATTGTTGAATGAAATTAACGAATGTGCTTTTTTTCGATAATAATAGACACTACTCAAGACATTTCGAAAATCGATCAGATCAGTGAGATTTGTGAAACTAATAGAGGAAGAAAACATCGTTCATGATGTAATAATGAAAGAAGTTTTTCTCGGGTTTGAAGAGTGTACATTCGGCTGGGGATTGGGATGAACAATTATTATTGTTTTTCGAGAAAAATAATTTGAATTTGGACAAACTCAGAGCTCAAGGATACGACGGTGCAGCTAATATGAACGTAGTTTATAGCGGTCTACAGGCGAAGATTTCATACAAGCAAACAAATGCTCTTTATGTACCCTGCATTGCTCCTAATCTAAACCTTGTTATTAATGATTCCATCGAAATTTCTGGGGAATTACAAAACTTATATGATTTGGTCGAAAAATTATATGCTTTTTTCGCACACACTATAAAACTGTGGGCATTATTGACAGATATATTCGTGTCTAAAAAACATTCTTTGAAGCGTTTTTGCCCCACACGATGGATATCTCGTTATGATTCCCTTCATAGCTTGCGATTTAACTATTGCGAAATTTTAAAAGCATTGTCACAATTAACGCTAACTAGTACCAAACCAACAGAGCGAAATGAGGCATCATCTCTCAAGAAAAATTTGGGAGAATTTGAAACAGTATTTATAATAATATTGGAGTATAAAATTCTTAATATTACCAAAGTTTTATCTGGTGTTCTTCAGAGTACAAACCTAGACCTCATGAGAGCTTCAAAACTCTTGGAATCTGCTGGGACTAATATTAGAAATATAAGGAAAAACTTTGAAGATATCTTCATTAAGTCGAGTGATCTAGCGCGTAGTAGGGAAATCGATCCCAATGTCAAGAATCAGAGGTCCGAAAAGCGAGAAGACAATTCGAGGAGTTGTGCTGTGACGAACGTCTTAACAATCCAAAAGATAACCTTCGGGTATCACTGTTCATTCCAACATCAGATGTGATTATATCACAATTAGAATATCGGTTCAAAGGAATTGATACTATCGTACAAAGATTACAAGTCACCTTTCCTTCGACTCTGAAAAGTTGCTGTGATACTGAGCTAGTTGGTCTAGCAGAAAATCTAACTTAATTTTATTCTTCTGACCTTTCGGTAACTCTACACCATGAAATAGTTTCATTCAGGCACACATTCAGAGATAAAATTGATGCAGAAGTTTCCATATATGACTTTGCAAAACTTGTAATATGCGATAAAATGATTTCAAGGTCATTTAAAGAACTAAGCTGTGTGTTTATCCTCTTTCTAACAATTCCCGTTTCGGTAGCCAGCTCAAAAAGATCATTTTCAGTTCTGAAATTATTAAAAAACTATTTGAGGAGTAAGATGCTTCAAACGAGAATGTCAAGATTGGCAATTCTGTCCATTGAATATGCAACTGCAAGAAAATTCGACTAGATAGAAACAGTTTCTTTATTTGCTAATCAGAAAGCAAGAAGAGTTAATTTTTCCAGTTGACCTGTTCTGATATGTGTTTTTTCATCTATCGTATTTTTTTATTCATTTTCGTTTTATTTTTTCGAATAAGAATTTTATCCCATTATTTATATACTTTATTTTATTTATTTATATTACATATTTATATTATATTATATTTATAAATTAATGAAAACTTTCATGTAATAAAGTTATGATTTTTTAATTTCCATCATATTACAAATTTTCTTGTCCTCTAGTTCTTGACCTTTATCTAGACTAAATCTCTGAATATAAATTCATCCAACTAACCCCCCTCATGAAGAACTCAAAAATAATTGAGGGGAAGGGCCCGGTGATATGGTTTGCACCAGGGCCCAGATCAAACTTGCTACGCCCCTGGTATAAAATGAAATGGTTAGAGAGAGATTACATTCATTTTGGAGGTAATATAATCGAGGAATATTGTCAATTTCGGTTCTCTCCAGGTTTAAAATTTCTATTTCAGAGTCCACCACCGTCAACTAACTTGAAGTGAAACCATTCAAATATATATTTATTTGGTTGCAATCAACTTATCAGGCAGATCATTTGCATGATTGTTTTTACCTAGAATTTGTGTCACGTGACGAATTCTAAACATTGATAAACCCAAGTTTTAATGTTTTAATAGAAGTATGAACTCTTTGTTAGCAGGTATATGTATTGGTTTTTTGAGTGGAGCAACAAAGTCCGAATCTCCACATTGATAATCATGTTTTGTTTTCACGTTGTAGCATAGCCAGTCATTTAACCTTCAGTTTTGTGCGAATGTTCACATTATTTATTATCATTTTTTATTTGTTGTGAAAAATTTTTGTAATGTACCCCTCCGGAAAGGTTCTCTTCTGAATTCCTCGACCGATCAAATTTTTCATGAAAAATGTTGAGTATTTATTTCCTTTGATATTGTATATCTTTATATACTATCAAAAATACTTATTGATCATTGTTCTCCGAATAGTATTGTGAAATTGGTGTATATCTATTCATTCGTAAATAAATCTCTTTCTCAAAATCTGGACTTTAATTCAAGAATGTACAGTACACAATCATTTGAAATGCAATATATTCCCGCCAACGCATCGCCACCCAGATTCACGGTATAGAATTCTATGAATTTCTATAACACCATGAAACTTGCTAGTTCGTGCCATCCCCGGTGAGGGCGTATTTTGTTTCCGTCGTTCTGAAGGGAGGTTTCACTTCTTATATATTTGTATTCTGTGACGAATTCGGAATTGGAGCGAGAATGTCTTGTTCATGGAGCGAGCCGATGACGATATTTTTCGTCGGAGTATTTTAACGGAGCCATGATGTAAAAAACATGGTGTGCTCATCTGAAAAATTTTAATCTTGCTGACGTCACTCATTTTTTTTTTCAGATGAGCACACCATGTTTTTTACATCATAGCTCCGTTAAAATACTCCGACGAAAAATATCGTCATCGGCTCGCTCCATAAACAAGATATCCTCGCTCCGATTCCGGAGCAAAGCGATTTATCTCATAGAATACAATTATATCAAACTTGTTGATATCTATTACCCAGAAATCAGTTGTGTTCGATATTATTCATTTCGTGATAGTTTATAGTACTTAAGCGGTTGGGACAAGATTGAAAAACAGAATACATCTGATATTTCAACTGAAGAGATATCACTCTTACGAATTCCGTTACACCTAGACAAAGGGCTCAACATTCAAAACATATACCAAACCAAAAATTCGATCAATCAACTCCACTCGGACCTTCCCATTTACATGGGCCTAGTAACCGCATATATTATTGGATAATGTAATAAAAGTCTATTTTATCAATTTCACACTTTTGTTTTATTCATTATTGTACGATCGGTTTCGGTATTTACAAGTACCAGACTGAGCAAACAATCTTTCTGTCATCAGAACATAGACGTATTAAGTCTATGTACCAGAACGACAATCAATGTTTTATAATAACATCAATGATCTAATAATATATATAGCATAGAACAATCTTTATTTACCTTAGGAATCATAGACCGTACTTTATAAAGTAAATAAATATTGTTCTATGCTATGGATATGTTACCATAGAACATTGACTGTCGTTCTGGTGACAGAAAGAACGTTTTTTCATCAATTAAATTCCGTAATTAACCTTTTTTCAGGAACCAACTGAATATTTCATATTTACGGAATGGAAAATCGGCAACCGAAATAACCAAGTTGATTTGCGGAACATATCCTATATAAATTTGACACTATTAACATGAAATCAGGAATCCCAACTTAAATTTCTTAATTTTAGTTTAAAAAAATTTTAAATTTTTTTTATTTATAAATAACGCGAACCTTATCATGTTGAAATTGTCCTGAAATTCCTGTTCCCCAGTAAATTTTTTAAGAAAATTGTGGGTTGGCAACTTGGGCCGAAGTCGTCTTATTAACGAACGCAGCTTACATAGTTTGCGATATATCTCTGGTTTTTGATAATAAATAATCTGTGAATTTCGATTTCAGCATAGAATAGTATCCTTAGCATATGCATCTTGATTTCATACCATGAAAAATATAAAAAAAGTTCGAAATAATTTTATTAGAACAAATGAATTTTGACAAGAGTCGAAGTAATTAAAAATTTCGAAATGAATTTCATTAAGGTAAGATTTCAAAATGTAGAAGTGAGGTTTTAATTGATTTTTTCAGAGATCTGTTCTTCTCCCGAATATTCTTAGTTTGAGAAGAAGTATCTCCACTACAAGCAGCTTTCGAGCAATGAAAAATCCTTGTCCACCATCTCCTACTAGTGAAGACTTCCAAAAAATAATAGTTCGATCACAATTCAAACGACTGAAAGAAAATCAAAAAAAGTTCCAAGTAAGGTACTATCAGAAATAGGGTTGGAGTTATTCTGTTTGAATTTTTTTGATTTAAGGTTGATGATGGATTACCAGTTTGGTTGAAGGGAGGTTTCAAGGATAAGCTTTTATTTCAAATCACTATTATTGGACTTCTTGTATGTTTGGGGATGTCTGGTCAAGTTTTGTACGAGCTGTTCTTGAAATAAAATGTTGAATATAAATCTCGTTTCTCTTTTCATTGAATTAATGGGCGCGTGTTTCACTTCACCAGACTGGTGTGATGGGTTGTAATGGTGGATACAACAGGTCGTTTTTCTGATTATTTTCTGCGAAACGGCGTGATATCGTTTGATCCAAGTATTTATAATTTAAGCCGAAACCGGTCTCGAACTACTAGGTTGGAGACACTGATGACGAGTCCGGTGTCAAAATCGATTCTGTCCGGCCGTCGGAGGTCACCAGTGATCTAATAATATAATGTATTATTAGATCATTTATGGTGTCCTCCGACGGCCGGACAGAATTGATTTTGACACAATAGGTCCTTTCGTTTGCATAGAAAGTGTAGCACTTTCCTGCACTCGGTGTAGATATTCTATAGTATATCTACACCGAGTGCAGGAAAGTGCTACACTTTTTATGCAAACGAAAGGACCTCTTATTCGTCATCAGTGTGTCTAAACTAGTAGTTTGAGACCAAGTAGCAATTTTTGGCATAGCTGGGCACAATTTTTTTGTGCCTGAATCGTGTTGACACTATTCATAGCACATCGGAAATTGTGTTCAGTGTGTCGAGTTCGGGTTAACACATTTCCAACTTATTGTGTCCGAAGTAAGTATATACCTGTCTGAACAGAAACAAATAAGACACATGTGTTCAAAATGACTCTGCTTTGAGAAGATTTGGACTCTTCAAATTGATTTAGACACATATGGGTCGACACTAAATTAACACAAGTTTGTCTGATTTGTTTCTCAACAAGTTGTTTCTGATTTGTTATTGAAATGAGTCTATTACACACATTAATTACCATTTGGATTTGTTTCGGTTAAATTCAGATTGTACAAGGAAGGATATGAAAAAAAATGAAAGGAAATCACAGTGTTCCGAGTTGAGCTTTAGTTAATCTAAACATTTTGATGAATTTTGGATCAGATAGATCAAACGGGTTCCATTTAGAAAGCACATGGACACCTATTTGGTATTGTTGTTCTGCATCTTCCACATCTTCATTCAGTACTTCCCACATAATTGCACTCGCCATGTCCATTTCCGAGTGAAAACAGAAATTTTGTAGTAAAAGTTAATTGAGTTTTATAAGACTTATTGTCAAACAGATCAAAATTGTCAAATACCCGAAACATAATTAGCGTCCTCTATGTATCGTTCCATCACAACTCATAAGAGGTACATCGCTTGCTCTCTGTGAAGCACTCATTCATTTCAAGAATACCGTTTCCCCGAAAAACTCGTAGACACGCCCCCTTTCGATCTATCGTTCTCTTCCCCGGTTTCAAGAATAGACGCCCACGCGTATGCGTTACCCGCTTTCCAGAATATTTCCGTAATCGCTAGAAATTGCACGAACGATATAAGGGCAAGAGCGGGGCAGCCCAGGGAATAATTCAGCGGAGTTGTTCAAAGCGGAAAGTGTTCAGTGAAAGTAAATTAGTGTGGAAATAAATTGTGCACAGACTTTGATAGAATTAGTTGTTTAGTTATTAGAACAGTTGTGTGTAAATAAGTGTAAAAAATAGTTTAATTATTCTGAACGTTTCGATAAACTAAGAAAACGTTACAATATGTTGTTATGTTTTTTAAAAGTCAATTAAGAATATTTGAATGTGAACTCCAATTGTGATTTCATAATTATCCAGGATGTGTCGAGAAATAATATGATTTGTGTATATTCGGATTCATTCTAGTAGACGGATGAACGAACCATGAATAGTTTTAGCATGGCCGTATCTAGGTATTATGGCGCCAGTGGCAGAATATTAGACATCGTCCCCCATTTGCGTAGATTTTTTTTTAATCAATTACATTTTCTTATAAGTATTTTTTTCTTCATAATTTCAGTCATATTTTTTCGTTTAGGTTCCGAAATCATAAACAATATTATTATAGATATTCACTTATTTTTATTGCAACCATTGAAATACAGATTTCATACCTGAAATACCACAATTTTTTTTATGTCAAAATATATGTACAGTCAAACCTGTGTAAGTGACAACTGGGTAAGCGAGAAAACTCTTTAAGTGAGTGGAATTGCCTGGTCCCGTCATTTTTGGCCCCTAAAACCTCTATGTATGAGAAATAGGAGCCTCTATAAGAGAAAGTCGTGAACCGCCAGATATATTTGTGTTCGAACCTCTATAACTAAGACTGCTATTTGTCTATAACTCTATAAGCGAGAGTCTGGCATGGAGGTAGTTCCCCGAAAACATAAACACATGTTTTCGGGGAATTACCTAACATTGTCTTTGTGGAAATTTGGCCCTTACTTTTAATACAATCGATGTTACTACCTTACCCCAGTTGACATCAAGTGCTAAGAAAGCTTAAGTCTAGCGCAATGTCTAAAAGAAAAATCCGAGTTTTATCTCTGAGTGAAAAACTTAAGATCGTGAATGCGTTTGAGTGTGGAAAATCGCGTAATGAAATTCAGAGTGAGTTTGGTCTACCAGAATCAACCTATTATAAAATTATCAAGTCAAGAGACTCTATAAAGTCTCAGTGCTCTGAAGGACACGGAAATATTAAGAGGGGTCGACATTCCGAGTTTCCCGACATTGAAAACTGCCTTTTAGAATGGATCAAACAAACCCTTAACAATAACATCCCCATAGATGGACCCCTGTTGAAACAAAAATCTAAAGACTTTGCCACAAGATTGGGAAATCAGAACTTTTCGGCTAGTAATGGCTGGTTAGAAGGTTTTAAAAGACGTCATGATATAGCTTTCAAAAAAGCCGCTGGAGAAAGTAGATCTGTAGACCAAAGCGTGTGTAACCGATGGACTGAAGAACTGCCAAGTCTCTTGAAGGGGTATGATCCAAACG
Source organism: Myrrha octodecimguttata (assembly GCA_958510865.1). NCBI lineage: Eukaryota > Metazoa > Arthropoda > Insecta > Coleoptera > Coccinellidae > Myrrha > Myrrha octodecimguttata. Next base: position 20,591,341 of record OY294059.1, read on the forward strand.
ACATTTACAATGCGGATGAGACAGCTCTATTCTTCAAGTGTCTTCCTGATAAAACATTCACATTTAAGGGCGAAAAATGTCATGGAGGTAAACAAAGTAAGGAACGTCTTACTATTCTTCAATGCGTTAACATGACCGGTACTGATAAGCTACCTCTTTTAATGATAGGGAAATCAAAACGACCTAGATGTTTCAAAGGTGTCAAGACTTTACCTATTGATTATGCCAATAACACAAAAGCTTGGATGACCAAGATATTATTCAAGGATTGGTTGAAAAACGTCGACAAGAAAATGATGATGAAAAACAAAAAAATCCTGCTTTTCATTGACAACTGTGCTGCCCACAATGACTTACCAACATTCGAAAACGTAAAAGTCATGTTTTTGCCTGCCAACACCACCAGTCAACTTCAACCTTTAGATCAAGGTATCATTCACACATTCAAACGCTTTTACCGCAGAGAAGTTGTTCAACACACCCTTACGTGTCTCGAAGCAAGCAATAACAATGATATTGACGTACTCCTAGCCATGAAATTTGCAAGGAAAGCATGGTACAAAGTAAGTGACGTTACTGTCGAGAACTGTTTCAAGAAGGCTGGATTTTGTATCAGCACAGATAAACAGGAATTTATACCTGAGGATAATGAAGTTGAAGCTGGACCTAGCAATGAGGATTGGGCCAAGCTTGTGTGTCACGAATATACTGGTGATGTGTTAACGCCAACCTTTGAAGACTTTGTACAAGTTGACGACCTCCTGGCTACCGCCGGAGAATTTACCGATGACGATATCGTGGACAATTTCGCGACAACGTGTACTGACGGAAATGACAGTGAAGATGAAGCCGACCAATTGCAGACTTTGGATACAGAAGTAAAAAACATTCCAAAGAAGCAAGAAATTTTAATTGCACTGGAGAATATACACAAGTTTTTTGAATACTCTGCGGTTGTTGATAAAACAATATTCGATAATATTTACAAATTAGAAAAGCATGTTCACAATTTGAATACGGAAAAACAGAAGAAAATAACAGATTTTTTTAAATAGATGTGCGAGGTTCATTATTTTTTATTTGTAAGAAAAAACAACAGATTTTTTTTTAAAAGATGTGTGAGATTCATTATTTACTATGTATGTATTTGTAAGAAGAAAATTAAAGATTTCTTTGAATAAATGTGTGAGATTTTTTTCCTATTTGTAAGTAGAATGAAATACATTACACATATGTACATACATACATACATGTTTTACATTTTTTTTTATTCAACCTCTATGAGTGATAATGGTAACTTAGAAACCTTCATTAGCTAGAAACTCGGGTTAGTGAGAAACCTCCATAAGCGAAACTCGAAAACACACTAAGCAGTCAATGTAGTTTGAAATATACATTTTTCGCCAGAATAGAAATGTGGGAATCTTCAGGATGTCTAGTATTTCTATATTTTTCCCGCTTCTTGGGGTTCAAAATTCTGATTGATGATGATGAATCGAAACTAAAATCGATTTCTGGAATATCAGAGAATTGTATCAAAGAAGCCACACAATTCACACAAAAATAGATGGCACCGTTTGTCGAAGAGATACCGACAAGCTTGATGAAGCGCAAAAGACTCGTGAAAATAGGGGTAAGCGCAAATGCCGACGCGCGACAATTTTTATTATTTCATGACCTGAATGCGGCATCTTTGAACATGCCGATGCCCGATAGGAATATTTATGACCAAATTGCGGCACGCTTGAACACAGCCATATTTATATTTTTTTCACCTTAAATTAAAGTTTTGCTGACCTTCTGATTATTTTAGACTTAGTGCGCAAATTCTAGAGAAGGCAAGAAATATTTATGTTTCCAGATTCCTCGGCATCCCTTGTTGCGAGGCTATACATGAAAATCGAGTTGTGGTCTTTCAAAATATTTCGCCTGGCGCTATTATTTTGTTGACTTTCGATTTTTTTTTGGCGCCCCTGCGAGCTTGCGCCCGTGGCAAGTGCCACGCCCTAGGTACGGCCCTGAGTTTTAGGACAAATTCACAACACTATGTGTCAATTTTGCGGCTTCTGTTATGAGGAAAACAGAAATATTGGGTACACATCAAAGTTCAATTCTGGACACATATTGGAAACGAAGGACACATTTTCCAAACATTCAAGGTATATTTCAGACTCAGAATTGGGCAGACTTCAGAACATTTATAGAACACATTACAATCACCATTTTGGTCACATTTCCCGCGCACCATGGTTGAAAAGTCGACAATGTGCCCCAAAAATGAGTCGTATCCAGTTAACTGTGTCGACAGAGTATCGACACTTCACTCATAATGAGTCAGAAATTATTACTTGTTACCAAACATGATGTTTTGCTTACATCATGGTTACCAAAGTCAAAACATATTAAACAGTCTATACCTTTTCAACTTCAAATTGAAACCTAACAAAATCAAATTGGGAATAAATATATTGAAATTGGTACTATAAATAAAATCAAATTGAGACTAACTACCCAGGCAACACAGAGAGGTTTCAAAGAGATCCCGGCGATATCTTCCCAGAACATAGAGAGAGTACTTTTTCTACTTCTCCAAGAAGTCACAGGGAGTGCTATATTTACTCCAAATGTCCGCCACAGCGATATTCTCGAAGAGATCCTGAATATATCGCATGCGGAAATTCTCAAACTTCTCACAATGGGAGGTCTATGGGAAATTCGCTTACACAGTCTCATGGCGAAGAGTTTAAGAAATTCTCAAATACTTCATATGGCGAGATTTCTGGGAGTACGACATGCGATATTTTCAGGAAATGCCCCTAGCGAAAATATCCGGAAGTACAGATCTCAGATATATTAATATGTATATGATATTTATGGAAAGTTTCCTGATGATAAATATAATGATTTTGTGCTGACTTCTGCGGACTTGCTATGAGAAAATAGCAGAATTAACAGACAGCACTTTGCCGACACATCACAAATCCTCACGAATAACCTATCGGAACATTATCCAAGGCGCAGATAGAGGAAAGACAAGATACCGCATTCCCCTTCATCCTTCACTCAATGCCAACATCTCTTGTGTTTGTTGTCAAATATTTGTTTATATTTCTCCAAAGCGATCATTGGCGTACGCATCATAAGGTAGAAAGGGATTGGACTAGTTAACGAAATGATGATATAATTGTATAAAGAGATTTATACGGTGATAATATTGAGCAGTTCTTTGGTGGTATTCAACCCAGAAACTTGCTTTTCTCATGCAAATTACAAAAAAATGCTTCAAGTAAGCTTCAGAATCTGATTTAGGTTAATATTTCAGACAACACTAAGAGTCCAATGAGTTTCTCTCCTGAAACCAAAATATTTTCATTGCTATGAATAAAATTCAGGAAGTGGATCGAATAAGCAACCCTATTCAGATTGCTGGATATCGTCTTATATCAAAGCATCCAAATAATTGAATGGTTTCTAGATAAATTTCATGGTCGTATATTGTTATTTTTGAAAAGAGATAATTGTGTGGTTTCTTGTATTAATATAGGTATATTGAATACGGAAAATCCTCTGAGCTGATATCCAAGTAATAAAGAATACCTTGAAATATTGAACTCCTCATCGCTTGGACAATACAATATTTAATAAAAACCAAGTGTCCAATTCACCGAGGAAGAGACTATGCTAACTACTTCCTTTCAGTCTACAGATTCGGAAGAGATTTATAATATTATTGAAAAATTGAAAGAAAACTCCTCTCCTGGTGAAGATCAAGCCAGAAGAATAGTCCATTATATTGGTGCTATGAGAAGATTTGCTTTATCTTTGAACAAAAGATCCAAGGACCTATATTGAATAACTCATTAATAGCGCCAAATCTTACGTATATCATACCTTGTTGGGAAAACGACCTATTGATCCAAAATAATATGCTGTTTAAGGATCATAAATAAATCTTTGTATGAATAAATATTGGTATCATTTTGTATTGGATCAAATTCTATATTTGAAGAGCAGGTTCTTAAATAATGTTAACAATTTTCTCTCATGTATACAGTCATAGTAGATATAATTGTTTATTGGAAACGAATAGTACATATCAATATAATAAATATAATACAAAAAAATCATATATAAGAGATGGTTTAAGAATAAATAGTTATATTATTGATGTCCGTATAATATCTGCATCCAAAATATTGACGACGTACGCCAATGGCGAGGAAAGCAAAATACTAACCTATGCACGGAACGATTATTTTCCTTTTCAGCATATTTACCACACACTACACACTGGCATCCTTAATACTATATAATTGTATTACACTTGAAAATATTCAGCTACTTAGGTCTAAATATCACAAATAACTGAATAAACAATTTTGACGTTTTGGAGAAATGTAAATATAAACACAGAGATGTTTGCCACGTTTTTCTGCGTTGTTTACTTCATCTTCTCTTTCCTCTATCTACGTCCGAATCACATATTTCAGTTGAGTATACGGCGCCGACAGTTTCGGGAATTGATCCAATATAACTGAATAAACAATTTTGACGTTATGGAGAAATGTAAATATAAACACAGAGATGTTGGCCACAGGTTTCTCTGTTGTTTACTTCATCTGTTCATCTTCTCTTTCCACGATCTACGATCCAAGGCAATGATTTGCAGATGTACTTTACCAAGGATCCGTGAGATGGCGATTTCCGTGATCAAAACAACCAGGCGATTGTATCATAAGTCATAAGACCACAAATTAACCAGATATACCACTCGCGTTGGTCTGTGCCGTGGTAATACCACAGACCAATTTGATCTGTGGTAATACCGCTTGGATTGTCGGTTCTTACGTCTGGTGGTTAGATGATTTCGAGTATTATTTAGCGCAGTCGGAATTTATATTCATTCACGACAAAGGGGAGATCTGTGGACGCCAAGGATGACGAAGGCCTTCAGTCAGAGAAGCTATTTCTACTTGGGATCTAGAGCAATGAACGTACTTCCGAGAGAGGTGAGGATGGCAACATCCTTCTGCTCATTCAAGAAATTGCTTAAACGCTTTATAAGTTCGCAGCCAAGAAGTGAGGTCCATAAATTGGTTAATTCCTAGTTCCAGTGTGAAGTGTGACTCTTGGCGCATTGCATTGAAATGGGGAAGATTTTTTGTGTTTTTTTGACTCCGAATTCGATTTCTGTATTGTTTTGTGTTTCATGCGAGCAAAAAACCGATCTGCTGTTATGTTATGACCGAATCTGTTCGTGACCTTTTCGGAATTTTATTTGAGCTGACTTTTGCTTTTCACTACTTTGTGATATGTATGTCATGAATTTTATTTTAGGTGTTGTATACAAGTGAATCATCCAATCTGAACTCTAAAGACTTGGAATTCATGTCTCATACTAGATAAATTTTGTATTCTTGTGCTCACTTTTCTGTTAAATCGTTTTTTTTTATTATCCCGTTCTTTGCACTGAATCTCTCTTTTACATTTCATGGTGCTCATAAAATTGCATACAAACACGATGGTGTTTCGCATAGAGCACTATGATCAACCATTTGTTCAGATTTTCATTCTATTATTTGTATTACCTACTGATTTCAAATGAATAAATGGCATATTATTATTATTATTATTCGTATTTCGGATATGAATGAGATCCGCGAGATGGCGAGATCCGTGAATAAGATAAACCAGACGAAATCAATTGTCATAGGCAAGTGTCAGAACATTCCACCTCTACTTTCCCTAAGAGCGCGAACTCACGAGAACCGCCAAAACCTTATAAAATTAATACTTTAATGTCGAAGGAGAGTACTGAATGACGGCAAACCAGATTTTATATCATTCAAAAATATTAAAAAAGGAGATTTGGAATCAATTAAAAAGCAAAGATTTGCAGTCCATGAAGAAAACGGCGATTGGAAAGGACTTGCGAATCTTTGGGTATCAAGAAGTCAACCGCCCTGAGGTGGGCAAAAAAACAAAAGGAGTGCCTACGAAATAGCAGAAGTATATATAGTTCCAACTGAAAAACCTTATAAAACTCCAATTCACACAAGAACGAATGATTTACCAATATGAAATTGATTATTCCCAATTTGAATGTGTTCAGTCTCAATTTGAGTTGAAAAGGTATAGTGAACATCGTTCACATTGCGAAACTGAAAATCACCGACATTTTGCGTTTCCTCTGATTGGCCGATTTCAACCTTCAAAGGTTGGAATCGACCAAAACCCGAAATGGCGGTTATTTTTAGTTTCGCAACCTGAAAGATGTTAACTAGACTGTTCTATATGTTTTGACTTTGGTTCCATATAGTATTTTATCTCAGACTAATATATATATTTTCCATCAATTTCGATGAAACCAAAAACTGTCTATTTCTCTATTTTAGACGAAAAACTGGAGATTTATGTGGTAAGTACGACCTATTGGATAATTTTTAAAATGGAGTAATTCCTTTTTACATCCTCCTTCTAATGAACAATAAAGCTTTATCATTTCACCCACATTTCTACCCCGGTACAATATTCCCGGCCGGCCAGCTCCACGGGAACTTTCATTCCACCACGGTCCAACGCACTCTCGTAATTTATATTTTCTGGACGCGCTAACTTAATAAAATAAGGTTCATCTTATAGAGGAATGGAAGAGCAAGGAATAAACAACCTTTCGTTCATATATCTTAACTGTAAGGATCAATTTCAAGATAGAATTCAGATAGGTTGACTCTAATAGTCCAGCTTTAATACCGAATTGTAGGTTCTCATGCTGGCCGAATAGATTTTCGTGATTTTAGTTGATATTATGCAGGATTAAAAGAACTAGATATGGATAATTTTTCGTTTACATAGGTAAACCCTAAGGGCCCAGCTCCAAGATCCGAATAGTATGATCCCATGCCGGCCGAACCTATTTTCGTGATTTTCATGTTTTCAGAAAAGGCGGCCAAGAAAAATTTTTAGTTGATATTATGCGCAAGATTTCCCGTCGCCGAGATATTAAGAAGATTTTTACATCATTGTACTCAGTGTGATTTTCTGAATAAAAAATGTGAAATCGAACATAGGCGGTCTCCCTTAATTTGGAAGATTTGGGCCCCCAAAGTTCCAAAATGAGTCGTTTTCAGGTCCCTTTTTCCACCATAAAAACGATCTCTCACTTCATATGTATAGTTCACAAACCACCTTTGAACCTTAAACCAACAATAAGCAACACTTTTTTTCAAGAATAATCAATATTTAATGAAAAAACAATGAAATTACTGGACAACCACTTGACCTCTATTCCTTCTGATTTCGACTCAGACTAAAAGTGAAGTTTGGCAATGGCGAGAATTTCATCGGTCGGAATCATGCCATCGTGCGTATTCGTGAATGGGATTATTGCTGGCGACAAAAATGAAATATGTTCTTAGTTCTTACTGTTTACTGCGATACTCTAAATCTTCCAATAGGAGAATTCGTTTCTAATGAAATCTACAAGGTTGAAACACATAGTAATAATGGGATGAGGATACACCCCGCGATATATATATCAACGTACATTTTTTTCATATTTGATAGGTCGCGCCCTTCCCAGATTTCCAATGAAATCGAGTTTATTATATAACGCATTTTATTGGAATACCCTGAATCTCATTCTAAACTGGGACCATCTCGAAGACACAACAAAAAACGAAGTAGATAACAACCTCCCTATTTTGAAGGGGATAGAAAGAAAGTTGAAACGAAAATATTGAGAAAGAAACCGTAAACAAATAATCTCAATGATTTTGTTTTGATGTTAGAATAATCACCTCTTCTTCAGTAACAGAAGCATTTTCCTTACAATCATATCCTTCAACTGTCCATCATTTCATATTTCCCGCCAGCAACTACTCTTCGGTCATAATACGTTGGCCAGCGATGAAAAGACGCTGTTGTCAAGCTCCGCTTTAACATTGAGAAGTATTTCGTAGAAATATAGGTTAAGTTATCGTCTAATGTTTTCACTTTTCTTCCTTTAAATAATGAATATTCTTGAAAGAAAGTGTCTCTATTCGTTGGTTGAAGGTTCAGAGATGATTTATGAACTAGATTTGAGAAGTGAGAGATAATTTTTATGGCAGAAAAAAGGATCTGAAGATGCAACAATTAGGAACTTTGGGGGCCCATATCTTCCAAACAAAGAGAGACCGCCTATGTTGGCCTGCATATTTTTTGTTTAGGAACTCACACTTCGTACAATGATGTGAATATCTTACTTATAGCTTCGCGACGGCAAATCTTGCGGGTTTACCAAAAATAATTTTTCGTTCACATAGATTACCCCCGAAGGCCCAGCTCCAAGATCCGAATAGTATTTATTATCCCATGTCGGCCGAACTTATTTTCGTGATTTTCATGTTTTCTCAGAATAGGCGGCCAAGAAAAATTTTAAGTTGATATTATGCAGGATTAAAAGAGCTAGATATGGTTAATTTTTCGTTCACATAGGTAAACCCTAAGGGCCCAGCTACAAGATCCGAATAGTATATATATGATCCCATGCCGGCCGAACTTATTTGCGGGGTTTTCATGTTCTCAGAATAGGCGGCCAAGAAAAATTTTAGTTGATATTATGCAGGATTAAAAGAGCTAGATATGGATAATTTTTCGTTTACATAGGTATAAACCCTAAGGGCCCAGCTCCAAGATCCGAATAGTATGATCCCATGCCGGCCGAACCTATTTTCGTGATTTTCATGTTTTCAGAAAAGGCGGCCAAGAAAAATTTTTAGTTGATATTATGCGGGATTGAAAGAGCTATAAATGATAATTTTTCGTTCACATAGGACCCCCGAAGGCCCAGTTCCAAGATCCGAATAGTATTATCCCATGCCGGCCGAACTTATTTGCGTGATTTTCATGTTCTCAGAATAGGCGGCCAAGAAAAAATTTAGTTGATATTATGCAGGATTAAAAGAGCTACATTTGGTTAATTTTTCGATCACATAGGTAAACCCTAAGGGCCATTGAATGGTAACTGTGTTAATTGTTACACTGCTTTAATTTAATTTTTGATCATAAAATGCCAGTTTTCTCGAAAACGGTTCACTTTAGAGCAATGAACTAGTACCTTTTATATGTAAAATACATTAATTGTCGCATCAGAATTTGCTGTACAAATGCAAATTTGTACAGTGGTGTAAAAGTTGGGGGGTAAACTCTTTGTACAAATTCAATATCTCCGCCACTGGAACGTCTAATGAAAGCGAATAAAGTGCCAGAAAGTGGCTATTATTAGTGACAATGTGTGTAGAAAGCTCAATTCTGTAATTCAAACGGTTCCTGAGATATGAGCAAAAATATGAAAAAAAAATTTAAAATACACCCAGTATCTCTGAAACGAAGAGCCGAAGGAAAAAGTATTTGAAAATCCCTTATATCTGCTAGAGGAGCAGTTTGATCTTCCTGAGCGCTCAGTAGAACCATTGTATTGGGAACTTCTGCGAAGATGCCAGCGCCCTAACGGATAAATTTGGAACCTGTCCAAGCTAGTAGTTTTATGTAAACAAACCGTAGAAATGTGGTGGAAAACGAATATTTATTAAGCAAAGCTTGAATATTTAAAGAAATTATTATAATTTTGTGTAAGATTTCTTGCGAAGAAAGTTTTCGTTTGGATCACGATATAAAATCGTGCTTTAAATCGTTCCTGAAGGATAATTTCGGTGTTATTTAGTGTATGTTGCTTGGTGGATCAAAATGAATCAATATCTAAGGTTACTTGAATTCCTGGAAAAATAGGCACCTCAATAAATAATTCAAGGACTTTTATTAATGTGAGGAAGTGCTGAATGCATGCTATATTATGTGGTAAATCTAGAATCGGTCCTAATGATATGACTTGTTCTCTTTGTTTACAAACAAGTGAATCAATAAAATGAAAACAGATTTTCTGCTTTAGTTCTTTTGCATATATTATTTCTGAAGAAAAGGAAACAGATAGACATATAATTCATTTTATTTTCATTTTACAGCAGCTCAATATACACATACAAAATGAAAAATGTCACAACTGGTTCAACCTACCTATATAAAGAAATGGAAAGTATTCATGTATTTATATGAATAACTTCAGCTATAATCAACTAAAACAGTATATCTTGTTTTTGTCAAGTTTCCAACCAGATTCACTCTTTTTGAATTTGATTTTGTGTAGTATGTGAATTAGGTAGCTGCAGAAGTGCTCGGTTGTTTCTCTGCAGTATTTTTCTTCAAAATTCTCTTATTTTCATTCACACCTAAAAACATCATGACATGAAGTTGTATCGAAAGAACACATTGTAGGTAATTTACCTTTATGAAAATAAACATCTACAGAGAAATGTAGTGAACATACTCTCATGTATTTCGTGACCTGTTTTCCAATCTTCAATTTCTAAATCTAGGCCTTTCTTCTATCATTGAGTTTCCTGCCAAATGGTATTTCCAAATTAACTTCACTTTCATTAGGCTTTGGAAAAAATGAACCCTTGAGGCACTAGATGATCCTCTCTTCTTTGGCCATGAATAACATTGAGTTGAGGCACACAACAATAGTCATTTCGGGAGGATGCCATTTCGAATTAATACAATCGAAAATTTTAATCGGAAAGAAAGGAATCGATTGATGAATATTACAAACACATTCGGTATACCAAAATTTCAACACGGAGAACAACACAAAAGCTCGAGAATGAACTCGAAAAGTAAGCAAATTACATTAGATAACAGGCACGTCGAAAAACTACTAGCTTGGAAGTGTTCGAATTTCTATCGCCAGAGGGCGTATGCCTTAGCAGTAGTTGCGAATAAAGATGTCTTTCTACAATTCGCAACTACTGCTAAGCGATACCAGCGATATATTTGTATTCTGTGGATACCAGAGACCAATCTTGATCTGTGGATACGCCCTCTGGCGATGGAATTTCGAACACTTCCAAGCTAGTAGTTTTTTCGACGTCCTTGTTATTCTAACGTAATTTGCTTACTTTTAGCATTGTTTAATGCTTTTAGAGTTCATTTTCGAGCTTTTGTGTTGTTCTCCGAGTTAAAATTTTGGTATACCGAAAGTGTTTGTAATATTTATCAATCGATTCCTTTCTTTCCGATTGAAATTTTCGATTGTATTAATTCGAAATGGCATCCTCCCGAAATGACTATTGTTGTGTGCCTCAACTCAATGTTATTCATGGTCAGAGAAGAAAGGATCATCTACTGCCTCAAGTTTTCATGTTTTCCAAAGCCAAATGAAAGTGAAGTTAGTTTGGAAACAGCATTTGGCAGGGAACTCAATGACAGAAGAAAGGCCTGGATTTTGAAATTGAAGATTGGAAACCATGTCACGAAATACATGAATGTATATGTTCACTGCATTTCTCTGAAGATGTTTATTTTCATTAAGGTAAATTACAAAGTATTCATTTCGAAACAACTTCATGTCCAGGTGTTAATGAAAATGAGAGAATTTTGATGAAAAATGCTGTTCCTGCAGCGAAACTACCGAGCACTTCTGCAGTTCTGCAGCTACCTACTTATCATACTACACAAAATCATATCCAAAGAGAGAGAGATCTGATTGAAAACCTGACAAAACTAGATATAGTGTTATAGTTGATAATAGCTGAAGTTATTCACATAAATACATTAATATTTTGCATTTCTATTTAGGTAGATTGAACCAGCTATGGCATTTTTCATTTTGTATGTGTATCTTGAACCGCTGTGATATGAAAATAAACTCAATTATATGTCCATCTGTTTCCCTGTCTTTCAAAAAACGATGCAAAAGAGCTAAAGCAGAGAAGCTGTCTTCATTTTATTGATTCACTCGTTTGTAAACAAAGAGAACATAAGTCATAATTTGGACTGATTCTAGATTTACCACATAATATGGCCTGCATTCAGCACTTCTTCACATTAATAAAAGTCCTTGAATTACTTATTGAGGTGCCTATTTTTTCAGGAATTCAAGTAAACTTAGGGCCGGTATTATAAAACTTAACGGGAAGTTAACTTTAACTTTAACTGAAATTTTGACAGTTGTATTGGGACATATCTGTCAAAACTGCCAGTTAAAATTAAAGTTAAGTTTTATAATACCGGCCCTTAGATATTGGTTCATTTTGATGCACCAAGCAACAGACACTAATAACAGAAATTATCCTCCAGAAACGATTTAAAGCACGATTATATATCGTGATCCAAACGAAAAGGTCCTTCTCAAGAAATCCTACACAAAATTATAATAATTTCTTCAAATATTGTATCTCTGCTTGATAAATAATCGTTCTCCACCATATTTTTACGGTTTGTTTACATAAAACTACTAGCTTGGACAGGTTCCAAATTTAATCGTTAGGGCGCTGGCATTTTCGCAGAAGTTCCCAATGGTGGAACGTACGCCTAGGATATGTTACTCTATGCTTTCAGTTATATTTTGATGTTCTGTGATAGATCTTCTCTATGACGTAAAAGAAACGATACGATTCTGATTTCTGACAGATCTCAAATAAAGAACATGGCTGGTATGCATTTCTGTTATTTAAGAAACTTGTGAGAAAAAGTCAAAACTTTTGTTTTTCAGATGTTTTCGCTAAAATTTCATGCACATATTGTCAAGATGAAATCAATGGAGTCCGGGTTCAATGCTGTGAATGCATTGATTTCGATATATGTTTGCAGGTAAATAGAACGAATGACAATCCTCAATGTCATTATTAATATGGGTCTTAAAATTACAATCTTCTATGTCAAATTTGAATTCAACCGCTGCATCAATGGAAATTCTATTATATACATATATGTGTGACATCTATACTATGAGAAATACTTAATGTATTCCTATTTATGAGTGATATCTGTATTTGCTTCTTCATTTACTATATTCATGTCTTTTTCAGTGTTTTGCCAGTGGTGCAGAAATTGGCCCACACAAAAATGATCATTCATACAGGTTTGTTGTGAGTATATTTCTCGAAACATTTTTGAATGAAGCCATTAGTAGAGTACTTTTTAGGATCATTGCTCCTTATCACTTGGAGGCAGGGGAAATTGGACAGGAAGGGAGGAACTACTTTTGTTAGATGCAGTAGAACTATATGGATTTGGTAATTGGGATCTTGTCAGTCAACACTTAAAAACGAGGACACCAGAAGGTGAATAGTATACTTACAATATAGCTTGGTATCCTCAATTTCTTTGATATTTAATGTAGTGAGGTAATCACTAAAAATGTTGAGCCAATATTTATTGAATGCTTGTTTCTGTTCACTGTATTCAGTTTTTTGAATATAACTCTGCAGTCAGAACTAGTCGGTCTGCAGGTGCAAAGGTATTGGTTCCCAAAAGAGTTCAAGAAGTCAGAACTTCTTGTGTGCATGCTCAAATCAATTGCCATTAAGATCACCTCTTCAAATAAAGACCCTGCCAAATGCAGCTTTACTTCCTGTTAAAGATTTGGCAATCCCTTTTTAATATGGTTCACATGAAATTCTGCAAGATCCTTCAAACTATCACTTTTCAATCATGCACTGAATTTCAATTCGATCTGTAGTTTGGACATATTGGGAATTTTCGTTGCATGGGTTTATCGGGGAAATCATTGGACGGTTTTACCCATTCACGAAATCATAATTAAGCCCCAAATCTACTTTACAAATATTGTATCTCTTAAGTCGTTTTAATAATATAATAACGACAAAATGATTGCACGCTATTCATAGAACATACATGTAAAAACTAACATCTACTAAATATTTGTGATATCCAAGAACTTAACAATTACCTGCATTCAATTTCAATTGTATTGTCATACAAAATGCTTGGAAAACTACATTATCTGACACATTTAAGTGCAGAAAATTATGTAAAAACTACAGACAATCCAGATGAAGACCCCAACGGAAAATCATGTTAAGTCCATATTCATCAAATAATGTGATAATGCTACCATCTGTTAGAGAATGGCTTGAACTATAGCCCTATAATTGCAAGAAAATTATAAGTCTCTGATCTAATACGTTCAATGGAAATGGAAAGTCTAGAATATGAAGAATTTCTTAAGTCTACATCCAATTTTGGAATTCTGTTCATTTTTTTTTATAAAGGTAGCGCTAACACACCAAAGCTAAGCGTTTATTAAACCAGAAAGATAAGAATGGGCTTAGCTAAAAAGAATTAACGAGACGTTTCAAACTTTCAGTTGCGGTTATCTCAAACCGAAAAAATTGTGACAAAATGATTTTCCATTGAGATCTTCAGACATTCCACACACAGCACTCACTGAGTTAATCCGCGTGAACATGTTGTGGATCTTGAGTCAAGTAAGGTGTTATACTATACTTATACTTGGGGTTCCAATCACATTGTAGCTGGAATAACACGATTCAAGTTCGACAGTGAAAACCGCAAAAGACGGAGTGATTTGTCTTGTTAGTATGTGGCAAAACCTTTAAATATCCTCTTTTGATGCTTAATATGATCTGACATGAAATAAAAATTTCTCATTTCAGAGGTAAAAGAAGAGTATATCAGTAGATATCTTGATGGTAATGTAGGCAAAATGACATGGGGAGATATTGAACAACGAAGGCCAGTATTAATAGACATTGTACCTGAAGACAAGGGCCCTCTGGCCCCAACAGTCACTTCAAAATTGCCTCCTTTAGATATAACTCCTGAAGAAGCAATTCTTTTAGGCTATAAACCTCATAGAGACGATTATGAAAGGGTTGGTTTCCAAATATTGTACTGTCTAACACACTCATTAATCCTTCATTACAGGAATATGATATGCCTGCAGAACAGATTGTTTCCTCACTCCAATTGGATACTACACAGGATTCAAGAGTTGAAATATTGATGAAACTAGCTATGGTTGATATGTACATAAGGAAATTAAGAGAACGAACTAGAAGAAAACGGGTAGTTAGAGATTACCAACTCGTATCTAAATTTTTTTCAAAAGATAAGAAGGATCCAAACAAAAGACCGTTAACCAAAGAGCAAAAGTGAGTGAAAATGTTTTCCAGTCTTTTTGTGTTCTCTCAAAAGTAATCTTTTGAGAACCAAATTTTGTAAAATATTAAACCACATACAGGTCTAGAAAACTCCGTTAAATAGATAGGATATTCAATTCAAAAAGAGCATCCTGTGGATAATGAAAATTAATTCTTCAGTGTTAAACTAGATAAGAATGCTCCTTCTCTCTCTCACACAGCAGTTTTAGTGTCAGACCGTAACGGTTGAAAATTAAATGAATTCTTGGTGGAAAGAAACGTATTTTGTAGAAAAAAAAATCTGAAGGGACAATAAATTTGTAAATTGTTGTATGTTAAGATCGGCCAGTTCATTCGAGTAATTTGAGGTTCTATGAACATTTGAAACATGCAACATTGCTAAACCACCTAAATCTATGAGTCAACACTGTTTGAATAAAGAGACAGATGTGTGTGCTGCTGCTGTAAGCAGTTCACCTTTTTCAAGTAGAAAAATTGATATTAATGGTAAAACTGCCCAGAAAGAAATGGCCAATAGTTGTTTTCCTTTAATAGTAAATAGAACGCATCAGCGGTAGGATATTGGTTTCAGGAAAATAAACATAAAATTACTTTTTGCATACCCAATATCCACAAAAATTTAATGTTTGGATTTGCTTTCACTCCCAATATCTGAAACAGAACTATTAAAAATTGAATAAAAATATTTTTTTTAAAACTCCCTTGTGGATTGGAAGATTAAACTAATTATCAAAAAAAAAACACCTACAGACCAAGCAAATTCTTCAAAGTCCTCCTAAAATAGTTTCTGTTCAGTAGGTTTTTTATAAGCAACCATTTGATTTTTGTTTTTTTTAGTTAATTCAATTTTTTCCATATTGACTAACTTTGATTATAATTTTAGGTTATTTTCATCGGAAAAAAAATATGATATGCACGAAAAAAGTAAAACTAGGCTGTATTATAATTTGAAAGAGGATATATGAAGCAGAGAAAAAAATAACGAAACAAATATTTTTTATAATAACCTAACTCAAATTTCATTATAAATTATGCTCGCAATGATCTCCACCATTCCTGATATAAGCATGTGCCCTCTTTCTAATCTCATCAGTACTTGCTTTCCACTTGAAATTTATCCCCAATCTTCTCGCTGTTTCGTCTGTTCTGTTAAGTTGTTCACGTGAATATATTTCCCTTTCATATACCATTTCATGTGCCCCACTCATGAAAATCTAAAGGTCCCGACTTCTCGCTGGCCACGAAATAGGTCCTCCCCGACCTATCCACCGATTAGGAAACAATTCGTTCAAAAACAGAAGAACATTTAGCCTATAGTGTGCCGGACACCCTTCCTGTTGAAAAATGATTTCACGTCGTCAATATCTCCAAAACTAAGAGCCGTATCGAATTGAAATTTGGTAAACTGCTGTGGAATATGAAGCTAAAGGTATGAGCAAAATTGTTTTCGAATATGATTATTAGTTTCTGAAAAAACATTTTGAAAAGAATTTTTTTTAAATTAAGTGACCAAAGGATCCCAACAACATGCTTGCAAAAATCTGCTGAACCGATACTAGTTAACGCATTGTAACGAAAACTTGTTTAGGAAATGAAGAAGGGGGTTGGCAAGTTTTTAAAAGAATTGGGGCATACATAAGTTGTGAGATTCGAAAGTTGCAGGCAAATTGATATAAGAAACTGATTTTTTTTCTCCATATATCACCTTCAAATCATACTAATTCTTTTTTTATATCTATTACAGTATAGTTCTGCTTTTTTCATACATATTATATCCTTTTCTTATGAATATAATCCAAAATCATTCATTCAAATATCTTAAAAACTGTTCGGTAACCAACAAATATGGCTCAAACAATAGCAAATAGGTCACGAGCAGTTTTGACAGTTGGGAGAGACTGGAGGACCAACAATATCCTAAAATTCATTGTTTACTATGGGAGAAAGCGATTTGGCTTGTGATTTTGTAAGAATTTGGACATTTTGGACTGAAATATTCACTATTGCATTATCTAGGAACTATATCCAAGGTACTTGATATCTTGTAACAGTAACAGCTTTACTAAACTTATGGAATTTTTCGAATAAATACAATTCTTGCTGGTTGGTGCTGTTGTTGCATGTTGCTTGGTTAAGTAAGGCAGGAAATACAATTCAAAACCTAAGTTTTTTGAAGTATATTCAGGAATTCAAGCTCGAATAATCAACATCAAATCGATGAAAACTACCAAGGAGTTGTTGTTTTTTCATTTGAATGGTAGGTACTAACCAGATGTGGATAGGAACTCAATTTATCCATTATAAAAGAGAGAAATAAGAAAATTCTATTAGTTCTGAAAGGGAAAATCATATTTTCTGAATTAGTTCAATAAAGAACTGCGCTCTAAAACGAAAATTCACAGAATGAATGTTACTTTGCAACTTGTCAGTTACCTTGGCAAAGAACATAGGATGGAGATTAGTCTCCACAATCAATTATACTTGAATTAGATAGGATTGATTCATACCATTGACATTCAGATATGCAATGACATCAAATTTTGAGCTGATTTTCTTATATAGTTGAGTAATATCATGTACGTTATTTTGGTAGGGCATACCGAACGATTCGGGGTATGGAATATTTGAAAATCATAAGTTCTCAATAAGCATTTCTTTATTACTTGAACAAGACAGCATTCATAAAAGATATTTCCATTCAAGTATTCAATGCAGTAAAATTTTTAGCTGATTCTCACTTAAGGTGCAGTATTACTACCGACAATGTTTTGTTTGGTTATGCCGATTGATACCAGGTAAGGAATTTTCGTAAAATCGTCAGTTTTTGATGAACATTCCTGTTTGTTTTCACAAAAAACAAAGATCTAAATCATCACTGATAGGTATTTCAGCCCAATTTGATCACCCTTGAGTCATATTTTTAAAAACAAAACCCATTCGCTGTGTCAATACACTGTTCCTATCTTCTACACCCAGGAATATCTGGCAGTGTCTAGGAATGAAAAATTTATTAGCACGATGATATCACAAAATATTTTCGCAATATTTTACCTCCATATGAAAATAACAAGGTGCCTATATAATATACTACAACACACAAAAATACTTCTGACTGAACTAAGCAAGGGTCTGTTTATTTGCCTGTTTATGAAATCAGGGACTAATTTAATTTCAAGTACACCAAATTTATACTATCCGTTTCAAAAAAAAGTGAATAGATCAATCCAAAATCTCCAAATGAATACGAAATCACGAGAGAAATCGCTTTTTCTCATAGTAAACAATGCAATTTAGGTTATTGTTGGTCCTCCAGTCTCTCCCAACTGTCGAAACTGCTCGTGACCTATGAGTCCTACTAATACCTTCTTCATGGTTCACGTCTAATTTGGAATCACCCTGTATAGATACTAGTCAAATTTTTTCCTCACATGAATGGAATAATGAATAATTATGTTTCCTTTCAGAGAACTCAGGGATCAAATGCGTGTTTTCAGTCAGTTTCAAACTTCAGCAGAACATGAGAGGCTGATAGCCAATATTGAAAGGGAACGTGAACTGAGGCACAGATTGAACGAACTAATGAAGTATCGTAACCTAGGAATAACCTCACAAGAAGAAGCTATTCACTATGAACAACATGCCACCTTCCAAAAACAGCAGCTCAAAACAAAAACTGTGAGTTTTCATTTCCACATCCATAAATCTGAAATACATAATCTGTGGGGATATTGGCTAACACAAGTGTAAGTTATATGTATCAGAACAAGTAATTTGGTTATGATGAGTAATTTTGAATATCTTATAAATGGAATAAATTAAATGTTGAACAATAGCCTCGCAGAGCAAAACTTAATTACTTTTGAAAAGAAGAGTTCACTTGTGAATTCAGTGAAACTAATAACTCAATTGCCAATGATTTTAACCAGATCATTCTAAGCGGTCACTTGTAATAGACTAGTTCTACAAGCAGATATTGGTGAGAAGAAAGACATAGAATATAATAGAGGTATCTATACTTGACGAGTTTTGAAGTAGTTTTACTATAGATGACTTCCTTCCAAGTTGCCAACTCAAAAATTTCGTGATATTTACTAGCACAAGGGGAATTCAGAACAAATTTGACATGATGAGGTTTGCGTTATTTATAAATCTCCGTAAGCTGTGCATCGGCTCCTGAAAACATAATTGGATCCAAATATAAGTATTTGTGAAGATCATCTCTTATTGGAGTTGGGGCTCCTGATTCAACGTGAATAGTGTCAAGCACAAACTACAAATATAAAGTTTGCATAGGATAAGTTACGCAGATCAACTTCCTTTTTTCGATGACTGGTTTTCCATTCCCTAAACATGCAATGTTGGGTATTGAAAAAAAGGCTATCTACAGAATTTGCTCCATAAAGAAGAGTTGTCAACAGAACGACAGATTTTTTTCTGGTTCCATCCTTAGCATGAAACAATCTTTTTTTTCAAAGATTAACAATACCTTAGTACCAATTCCTTATTAAAACAGAGTGACTGTCATCTTTTGGGGTCGTGGCGGGAAAAATGACAGCAAATTCAAATATTCGTGCAGGTACCTTGAAATATTGGAATTTTTATTGTCTGTTATGAAACAAAAATCACACAAACATGATATTGTTTGAAAATTTATTAAGTCAAATAAATCTCACATATTCCTTACAGGAAGGTTATTGTCGTCTTTATACCAGAAATAAGTTCGTTTTATCTGAATACTTGCCATTGAAATTTATTTGTAGAAAGTTTTGGTTGGGAATATTAATGGAAAGAATAGTTGAAATTTCATTGTATTTTAACTTTTCTGAATATTCCTGAGTAATGGATTCATAAGTTTTAATTATTATTTAATTTCTTTTCGATCAATTCGAATTTAGAAATTGGACAGAAGGCGCATATTTTTGTAATCAATGTACACATTCACGTGACTATAATTTTCTGCAGAAAATCGGACCGAAGTTATGAGTTATTTTTGGATATTTCCACAGCTTTAATAATCATCTTCAATTCTTCGTTGAAAATTCTTTCATGGGGCACACTTTTTGTTCAGCTCCAGATTGTTTCACGCTGAATTGTAGTTTTCTGTTGTACGTGGATCATCTCCGTTCTTATCTTATGGATATAATGAGTTCAGTTTGTACCAGATGCAAGAAATTTACTGATGATGGTCATTTTAGTGTTGTGATTCATGCGGTGCAGTTTATCACAGCAGGTGTTTACCATTTGGGGCAGTGAACTCAGGGTCATTGAATTAAAAATGCAGAGGTCACAGACTGTTCTTTTTTTTCTGTGATGACTGCATCGCAAAGTTATTAAGTTATTAAGAACTTAAAGAAGAGGTCCCGTCTCCCAAAAATAGGGATGGAGACATCGAGAGGAGTAGTATCAGACTACATGGGTAAACTATCCCTGAGATTGCTGATATAGTTCGAAGAGCTATCAACTTAATGCTGATTTCAGACGCAACCAAAATCGCTCTGATTTTGCAGCTGTTCTGAAGGAACTTGGTTTGGAAAAATCTTCGAACATGCAAGTTTGGATTATGAATTTGTTCAGTGTGTGGAGAGAAGCTCAAAGGAAACATCGCCTACTTAAGTTCATCATCAAGAGTGCCTCAGTTAGCAGAGATGTTCTAAAGAAAAAGTCTGCTGTTAACAAGTCAGTGAAGTTCAGGGTCTCAGGGTAATCCCAGATTGGACCTTGCGAACCGTAAAGCTGGTGGTGAGAACGTTATAATTATGTTCATGGTGATCCTAAGATAATCCTAATGAGGGAACAAAAATCCCTGAGCACCTCTATTGAACATTTGTTATCATAACGTTGTCGTCTTGTGTACTAGTCTAGCTGACTTTCGGCTTGTCACCCTTCACTTGGATCATGGTGTTCAGTTTGTTCCTACACAGTCTGGAACCAGCTCTGAATCGGGAGTGTGCGCTTATCGATATTAGCGTTCCAACAGAGTTCGAACTGATTCTGGAATTCTGGACCCATTGTTCCAACGTAAAATAAATTCAATCATTAAAAAATGAAAATTTTTCTGTAAAAACTTTATATAATATCTTTCGATATTGATATATAACGATGTACTTTTATTGTCTTCAACGTACTAAGTATGAATGACAAATTTAATTATTTTATCTGACATAAATGATTGAATTAAAACACTTTAGAAGACGGTAACATAATAAAATACAATACAAAAATAATAAAAATTTGTGAAATAATCAAATGAACAATTTCAATTGGCTGACGTGAAGTCAGCAGTTTTTGTACAATATCTCGAAAACTTATTATTGTATCAAATTGATATTTTTCACACTGCTTTAAAATATAAAGCTCAAAGAATCATTAAAATTTGTTTCGAATGTAATGGATAGTTTTCGAAAAAAAAATTTACCTTTTTTTTTATTCACTGACGGCTCGATCTCCACAAAATTTCGCGAAAAATTGCATATCCTTATGCCCTAACTAGTTGCGAAGTTTCAATCCAGTCGCTCCAGTAGTTCAAGAAATATCAGGAAAATTATCTCAAAGATTCATATTGCTATAACTCCGAAACCGTTGTACCGATTTGTCCGTTACCGAACTTAGTCTTCGCATTTTGAAATGCAACCTTCCCTGAAATTTTCAAGTCCGAACAGAAAAGATTTTCACACCGGATTCGTAATCAGTGAGTCCAACCTAGTCGTTTCAGACCATTTTCGGCTCAAAATCAAACCATTACAGACACGTACCTAACGTCCGACCGTAAACACAATAACTTCCGAAAGAAACATCTTAGTAACTCGATGTTTGTAGAAGAGGTTAAGACCTTAACTACGAAGGCCGAATTAGTGAATTGGTAAAATCCTCCCAATGATTCCGCAGATATACCTATTCAAAATTTTATTTTCCCAATATTTCCAAAAATACAGATCAGATCGAATTGAAATCCAGTACTTCATCGAAAAATGTCAGTTCGAAGGTTCATACAGAATTTAATGAGGATAATATGATAAGATCACAGAATATTGAATGTTTAAAAAAAATATTTGAATTTTTTCAAATTGTTCTAATGACACGGTTGTAGTATAGCAAGCGGAGTTCTGCGACTGAGGATGGCCACTACCATCTGAAGCACCATCATCCGAAGAAGTCGACAATGACCAGAAGGTCTTGAGAAAGAAGAAGTCGACAATAACCAGAAGGTCTTGAGGATGAAGAAGTTGTCAATGACCAGAAGGTTAACATGCCTTGAGAAGTGTACATTTACCTGTAGATGAGAAACATACCTTTACTAGTAGGAAGAAGTGTCCCTAGGGAGATAGGCTGTCATGTTGGGAATATCTTAACTTGTAGGAAGAATTGTCACCGAGCTGCCTGTCCCTAAACGACCACACCCAAGATGACGTATGAGTTTAAAAATTTTTGTGGAATGAATGTGATTCGATCCCGCGTCCCCGTGATTACGAGACTCCGTAACTAACCACTCAGTAAGCACAGGGACGCGGGTTCGAATCACATTCATTCCACATTCCACAAAACATTTTAAACTCGTACGTCATCTTGGGTGTGGTCATTTAGGGACAGGTAGCTCGGTGACAATACTTCCTACAAGTTAAGGTATTCTCAACATGACAGCCTATCTCTCTTTGAACACTTCTTCCTACAGGTAAAGGTATGTTTCTCACCTACAGGTAAAGGTACACTTCCTAAGACATGTCAACCTTCTGGTCGTTGACAATTTCTTAACCCTCAAGACCTTCTGGTTATTCTCGACTTCTTCTTTCTCAAGACCTTCTGGTCATTGTCGACTTCTTCGGATGATGGTGCTTCAGATGGTAGTGGCCATCCTCAGTCGCAGAACCCCGCTTGCTATACTACTCACGATCATCTCGAAATTCTGCATAAAGGTGTCTTTCAGCATCTTCAAACTAGCTGCGAAGTTTTATCATGATTGAATCAGTATTTCTTGAGTTATACCGAAAAAAAACGATATCGAGAAGAAAACCAAGAAATTTAATTTAATTTCATACATGTTACATTTCACAAAATCATTATAAGAAAATCAACACAAGTATAAACATCTGCCGATAAATCTTATATGGTTTATAAAAAAAATAAATATCCTACATTTTACATATTTTTTCCCAATATCTCCGAAAAATGTTTTTCAGTTCAATGATGTCTTTTTTTTTGAAAAGTTTTATCTCACAATTTTAAGTGGCATGCTCAGTGAGTTGAAGAATATCTTTGAAAGAGATATTGGGAATATTGGACACTGTTTTATTCTATAGTTTAATTTATAATAACGCCGACGTTTCGAAACAGTTCGTTTTTCAAGGCTGAAAAATAAATACACAAATATATAAGGTATACAATATGACAGGATGTGAAATACATCACCTGGTTATGACAAACAATATTGTACACTCATTAAAAACATTCAGACATTTAAGAAATCGCAATTAACATAGCAGGCACGCAATAGTGCAATATAAACATCTATCAATCACATTCAATCTGACAATGACATTGACATAAGGTTACAACGTGAAATGATCTTAAATGGATCTATAACACTGTTGGTGAGGCCAGCAATCATCTTCTAAGTATATTATTATAAGTCGTGCTCAGATGTTGCACATCTTCTCTGTGATTTACAGTATAATTTCTTTTTATATGGATTATCTCACTTATATTTCTACTATAACCAATCTCTTCCCTATCAAGAATCCGCACATTCTCATAATCAAATCTATGACCCAAAGTCCTTTGATGTAAAGTTAAAGCTGTTTTGTCGGAATTTGCTATATTCTCAATATCATTTTTATGTTGTTTCATTCTGTCACTTAAATATTGTTTAGTTGGGCCAACATAACAGTTGTTACAGTCAGTGCAGGGTATCTTAATACTCCTGGTTCAAGGTTGTAAGGAGTTTTGAATTTTATTTTAGTGAAAACTTTTTTGTGCTGAGTAAAGAGCGCACTTGACATTTAATGCCCTAAATTATCTTATTTACTATGTGACAAAGACCAGGCAAGTAGGGAAACTTAAAGCAGGAAATAACAGCTGTGCCAGAAGGAGGATCATTTGTTTGACGTACGTTGGTAGTGCGTTTATATATTATACCACTAGAGGTCAAATTATTTCCGGAAATTCACTTGAGCTCATGAATATTTTGAAAATTAGTAATTTTCTAAAAATATTCATGAGCGAGAAAAACATTTCCGGATTTAGTTTGACCTCGTGTAGTATTCGTGTAGAAAATTCCATGCCAAATGTGTTTATTTCCATCAACTTTCACTACATAAAACAATATCTGCAAATTGACTCGGGCCATCATCAGGATATAATTGGCGCAATGAGGTCTGCTTCAACTTCCAATCAACCTGCCATAGTATATAACGATTGCGTTTTCAATATAAACATTAATCGTAATGGCCCAAAGAATTTAGAAAACATCTAAGCTTGTAGTTGAAATGAATCAAAATTATCATGTGGACTAATAAAAATCAGGTAGTCAAAAAAATTATTCTGTCATTATAAACGTCAAAAAAATTTCCAGTATGACTCGCTGTTGGGTACCCATGAGGAAAAATATTCCACTAAAATTCATCCGTTGCGATGGTGATCTGTCAGAAATACAGGTTCTGATTGGTTAAAAAATCACATGTGTGGAATTTTCCATTATATTAGTTTTTTGCTGCAAGCTATGGTTACTGCTAAAATGTATGCATCTATTTGTACTTATTGGTTTAGTGTACTAGTCTGTAATAATACTAGAGTTTTCTCAAAATATCATTAAATCTAAACAAGGTAAACTATTATCCTTCTCTACTTCAAGCGTGAACTGTATTTTATGATGGTAAGAGTTAAAAATATTTAAATTTACTATAAATATCTTGCCATCTTAGAAGAACATCATCATTTTTTTAAATTTTCCGATACAGTAAGGGTGGTTGCCAATCAAAATATCGATTTTATTATATCTCTTCTTTGAGACACACTTTAGATTTCGTTTAAGAATGTTGCCACCGTGGAGCTATAGGGGATACAAAAAAGGACTCATCTGAAAATCGAGAGAATTATCACTATTGATTTTTCGAGACACCCTGTATATTTCATCATTACTACCGTTTCATACGTGAAAGAATATGCCCTTTCAATTTTTCATTAAAAAAAAGGTAGTTGCCATTGAAGAAAACACCAATAGTATTATATCTCTTTTTTTTGGAACAACCCGTATCTCACCATGAAAATCTTTCGTAAAGTAGACGAACGTGATCCTTCCAATTTTTCAATTGAAATAAAGTGGTTGCCAATAGATCTCTTGCATGCATTTTTTTATAATTGGAATCAAATATTCTATCCGTAAGACTACTGAAAAACTTTAGCCGTCGCCAAAAGTTTAAATTTTCAACGAGAAAATGATCTTTTAAATTTGCCTCCACATATTGACTGTTTAAACGGACGACACTTCGCGGCTTCAGTGACGTACCAGGAATATCCACTCTCGTGGCTCAGAGTCGGCTGTATCGATCGGTGAATCGTACAATAACGAGTGACGTAGAAGGCGATCTGATGCGTTTCTCCCGCTTCGATCTTGAGCCCCGATTAGATCATTTTTAATACCGAATTATTCAAAATTCGCGAATTGGTGAAGTGTGTGATAGCATACTTTATGATTTTGTATCGATATAGAATGAGAAAAACATAAAAATATGATAATTCGTGTTACATGCAAGAGACCTATTAAAAACATGTTATAACTTCCCTTTTTTTGGGGCACCCTGTATATTTTATTCTTGAAAAAGGGCAATCGTGGAGCTTTACGAGACACAGGGAAAAAAAATAATCGATATTGGTTAATAATCGAGAGAACTGTGCCTTATGCTGCTAAATCTTGTTCGGAAAAATTAATTCTGCGATCACAATTACACACAGACACATGGCCCCACGGCCATGCCAGAAGCCAGAACTGACGATTGACGATACAGCATGCATGGATGCTCAGACACGACACAGTTGAAACAGCCTGGTTGGGGCCCGGTCCCGTCAGAGTCTAGCATGAATCGACCTATATTGTGTGTGTGGAACATTTCGTTTTCGTATAGCAGCTCTCATTTCAAAGGAAGGCGAGGAATGTGATGTCTATTCTTTGAACGTCATCAGAAAAATACCCTATGATAAGAAAAATGAGTTTTCATATTTTGTTCCACTACAAGGCAATTTTTACTCGCTTGTTAGAGATATTTCAAGCCAACTAAAAATTTTAGTGATTTTGGCTTGGTTATGGTTATTTCTCCTTAGGTTAACAATAAGCACGACGATGAAAATAAACCCAAACTTTGCACTCCGTAAATTTACAAGTGATTCTTATTTTGTTTTGTATTTCCTTATCTCAGAATTTCTGGTGTATTTTGAATAACTTTATTTTATTTAATGATGTATTATGTGGCAAGCTATCATATACTATTTCATTATTGGGAACTTCTGCGAAGATGCCAGCGCCCTAACAGTTAAATTTGGAACCTGTCCAAGCTAGTAGTTTCATGTGTACAAACCGTAGAAATGTGATGAAGAACGAATATTTATTAAGCAAAGCTACAATATTTAAAGAAATTATTATAATTTTGTGTCAGATTTCTTGAGATGGAACTTTCGTTTGGATCAAGATATAAAATCGTGCCTGGGGGATAATTTCCATGTTATTTTTGTGTCCGTTGCATGGTGGATCAAAACGAACCAACATCTAAGTTTATTTGAATTTCTGGAAAAATAGGCGCCTCAATAAGTAATTCAAGGTCTCTTATTTATGTGAAGTAGTGCTGAATGCATATCATACTAAAAGGAAATAAAAACCAAGGGCAAGATAGAGGGGCGCCGTGGACCTGGAAGAAGGCGACAGTCATGGTTGAAGAACATTATGATTTGCTATTTAAAGAATTAAACTTTAAAAATACACTGGCGTTGAAGTTAAGATTTTTAACTTCGAAGGGCAACGACGTAGTAACATGCCCAGCGACCTCATAATTCGCTCCAAGACTTGAAAACAGTACCTATGATTGGGGTGTCTCATATATTCTCTCTCTGTTATCTGTGAATATCTGTAATTTTCAAATTTTGAGCAGAAAATGGTCTTAAACTGCTAGGTAGGACTCGCTGATGAAGAATCCGTGGTCGAATTCGATTCTGTTTTTTCGGCCGTGTGTGCTCTAACTTTCGAATAAAAGGACCTAGAGTCTTGAAATTTGCTAGTTTGGTTTGTAGTCCGAATGTTCGTTATTGGGCCAAATCGGCCGAACGATTTCGGAATTATACCAGTTTGACACTGTGAGGTTAAGTTCCTCGATCTTCTGAAGTACTGATATGATCAAATTTAAATTTCGTAGTTAGTTCGATATTGCCGGCACGTAACTTTGTTAGAATTGCAGAATTTCGTTTAGATAAAATCGTAAGAAAATTAAGATAAAAATATTCGAGAATTTTCTAAATTTCCGTTTTTTTTGTGAGATATTTCAATGAAATTTTGGACAGTCTCTGAAGTCGATATTTAACACGGTGGTTTTGAATTCAGTTGGATTTAATATTCAGTTTCGGATATATAGGGTAAAAAAAGTGAAATTTTCTTTGGTATTTGAAATTTTGAGGTTGCTTACTTAATATCAGGAGAAATACGGATATGATCAGATCGAAATGTCGTTATCAGTAAAAAACCACCAACGCGCAACTGAGTGTAGATCCATTCGTTGAAAATAAGAAAAAATTCGAAAATTCACCACATTTTTGTTGAATTTTTTTTTTCTCGAAAACTATCCATTTTAATCCGATGCAATTTGGCACAAACCTTGAAGTCGTTATTATCACAATGGTTCGGATTTCAATTTCATCCTACATTCATCTCGGAGATACCCGAAGAAAAATGGAAAATTTCGTGGTTATTTGAAATTTTGAGGTTATTTTTCGTAATCCGTAATTAGTTGGAGAATGCTAACGTGCAACCTAATGCGGAATTTCGTGTGCATCTAGTATTTAAAAACATTATCTTTAGAAAATTTTATAAATTTCCGTTGAAATTGGTTTTACCTTTGAGACTATAGATGAGATTTCAATGAGAGTTGGCAAAGCTTTTCAAGTCAATATTCAACAAGGGTGTTTCAAATTTCAGTTTGATTCGGGGTTCCACAGCGGAACCAAGGAGAATCGGCAACAATAATAATTTTTTTATGAGATATCAGCGAGAAAATATGTCAAATATCGTAGCTATTTGAAATTATGAGGCTATTTCCTCATTATTTCTAGAAGAACTAATGGAATCATATTTAAACTTGGAAGGTAGTTGTAGTTGCTTATTTTTGCAAAACGCCTTCAGCATCGTTCTCGTAGGAAATTGAAAAAAATGTTTCTTCTCGGAAGTTTTTCCAATTTTATTCAAATATTCTTTTTCGGAAACTATTCATCATAATCTAATGAAATTTTGCACGTACCTTGAAACCACCATTTAGCAATAGTTTTCAAGATTTCAGTTGGATGGTATGTTAATCTCCGGAAATTTTTGAAAAAATATACGATGCTATCTGTATTTTTGGAAATATTGGAAACTTCTGCGAAGATGCCAACGCCCTAACGGTTACATTTGGAACTTGTCCAAGCTAGTAGTTTTATGTGAACAAACCGTAGAAATGTGATGGAGAACGAATATTTAATGAAATTATTATAATTTTGTGTAATATTTCTTGAGAAGGGACCTTTCGTTTGGATCACGATATTAAATCGTGCTTTAAATCGTTCCTGGAGAATAATTTCGATGGTATTTTTTTGTCTGTTGCTTGGTGGATCAAAATGAACCAATATCTAAGTTTACTTGAACTTGTGGAAAAATGGGCCCCTCAATGAGTAATTCAAGGACTATTTTCAATGTGAAGAAGTGCTCAATGCAGGCCGGTACAGTGAGCCGGACAAATTTTAACTCGATAGTTCAATGAAGCGACACCTACATTTCCGTGGGTCTCTTACAAACTATTCAGAAAATGTAGTCTTACTAATTCGTGATTCGTGTGGTTGACTCGGAATTCGGATCTTAGATCATGACATGGCAATAATACATTACAGGACTTGAATATTGAAAGATTATTGATGATTTTTTTATTTTATGATGATTAATATTGAATGATCAAGGTGAATGAAACATTCTCTTAAAATTTCGGAATCGGAAGTATTAATTCATATTCATTCCAATAATTAGCCTAATTGTCCTAAATGGTCATATTGAATTCGTAAGAGTGTTCGATATAGATTGAATTAAAGGGTTGAACTACTCGATAACTTTGGGAGAAACTCCATTGTTTAAATCACTGTATACCTTTATATTCCCTACCAAGATTTAGAATTTTTTCAATTCACTCTTAGAGATCCTGAAATACAACATAAACTTCAACATAACCTCATATTGTTGAATTCTTTCATCATACGTAAATATCAACACAGAATACTGTAATATCGACATTACCGACTAGATCAAAAGAGTAGGCTCGTCTAATGAAATGACTTGGCAATCAAATCAAAGGAATAATCTTTCATGACAATGTGACCACAGAGCAACCAATCTATGATATGACATTTGGATTGAAGTCTCACATTTATTAACGGTGAGGCGATCTGATATTTCTGTCTTTTGTACGGGACAAATGAGCCGGCTCTTGTACGTCATATCCAACACTAAACGTGTGTTACTTACCTTTCCACAACTTGCTCGGGAACCAGTTACAATAGGTTTTGAAAGGATGTAACTTGTTCACGGAATTGCTCACTGGTGTTATCACTTCTGGGTAGCCTTTAAACAGTTTGAGAAGGGTTTGGTCCAATCTGCGGTGGTTGCGATTAATCAGTATTTGTTCCTTTTCGAACTGCTCTTGACACTGTATAGTTACAGCAGTAAAACACTCAAAATATATGTACAAATTCATTACAATATTTACAAACTCATTAACACCGACACTGAAGGCAGTGTCCAAACAGGAGTGCAGTGTCAGGCGAATTATTACAATTTATGAGCAGTAAACGGTCAGAAATAAACACACTCTGTCCCGGTGATCAAAACACCAAAGTGGACAGCAATCAATCAAACTCAATATGAACATATAATGAAGTTGATACGGAAAATAGAGTGTAAAGAAGGTCAAACTCAGAAATAGTTATGAAAGCAATTATAATCACAGAAATAAGAATTATCAATAATTCACAACCTGGACCGGAATGAATAATCGGTTCAAAAAATATGGTGACATTGATACGACGTATATGGTGGACTAAACCAGTACAGTGTACAGAAAACTAAACTGTATCGAACGGTATTGAATGGAATAATACGAGCAATAAGGGTGATGAATAATGAACGGAAAGGTGTAAGGCACGGACGGTGCGAGGTTAGAGCAGAAAAAATATATGAGAGCGTTCAATGTGGTTATGTGCAAATGGTCAAGCAAAACAATACGAGGGTGATACAGACTTGCGTTCCAGATCGGATTAACAATGAACACACTTCGAATAGCTGTCTTCAGACTTGCAAGCTTTATATGAATTCGGAATAGCGAAGGCTACGGAAACGCACTTGGAGAACCGCTCTTACACACCAAGTCTGTCCTCAAAAGGACAAGGACTAGTGAACTAAAAGCAGCAGGACTCAAGTTTGTCAAGACAACCACCTTGGGGTCTTTAAATAAGTTTTTATCCAACGGTCAGCCAAGCCAAATAAGTATCCCTCGGAATCCCAATAAACGGCGTGATAGGAACGGTAACGGGTCTGCGAACCTATAGAAATGCAGTGGGAATAAACCACCCTTAGACACGAAGTCAATCCTGAAAAGCTCGAGAACTGACTGAAAGGCAACAGGGCTCAAATTTGTCAAGGCTGGGTTGGACAACCACCTCGGGATCTCTACATAAGTTTTGGTTTATTATTTGATAAAATCGAATAATAAACCTTAGTGATTGACCAAAAAAAAATTCACAGTTCACATTTTGAAGTAAGTAGATCTGAATGAACTTATAAAAAAAATCCGTCCGACCGTTGTCTGGGGCTTTTCTCTGACAGTACTGAACCGAAATCCGTGAAAAGTGGTAGAAAAATCGTGTGTCGCTCCAGATTAATCCTCCGAGCATTTCAGCAGGATCAATGTACCCTAAAGGCTCAAAACTGGGAGAAGGATACAAAAAAAATATTTCTCGCTAACTTACTCCCTGGGTTATAAGGAAATAAATAAATCGAAATAATTACACTGATCGGAAACACAAGAAAATCAAACGGAAAGGCGGACATGGTCCCCAAAATTATTATAATAATAATAATAGCTTTATGGTCAAACAGTTAAACCCATTTACAGGACAATACAACTGTAAATACAAAAAAGAACCAAAAAAGCATAGAAACAAAAGAAAAACAAAATTTTATAATTTTATAATTTATCAAAAATTTCAGAATAATTAAACTATTTATTTACACTTATTTACACTCTACTGTTCTATAACTAAACAACTTATTCCATCAAAGTCTATGCACTATTTATTTTCACTGATCACTGTCCGCTACGAATAACTCTGCTGAATTAGTCCCTGGGCTGCTCCGCGCTTGCCCTTATATCGCCCGTACAATTTCCAGCGATTACCGGAAGACTCTCGACAGCGGATGATTCATACGCGTCTGGAGTGTTCAGGCACATTCTAGAATAGACAGGGCCGTACTCGTCACGATATCTTGGCCAACTCAAAATGAGTTATAGCTCTCACACATTTTCGTAATAGACGCCTTTTGCAGGATGTTCGTTCGAGCTCTATCTGGCTTGAAAATCAGGACAGTTCTTGAGCTGAAACTTGGAACGCTAAAGTTGACTTTCGACAAGAATTCCGAACAATCTACATTATAATGAACCACATTAAAAAGGAATGATAATGAAGCAATAAGCCTTCTCGTTTCTAAACTAAAGTATCCAGTTCGCTCACATAAGATTAATTGTCACATCCTTGGGGTGGATATGCTCCATCAGTCCTAAACAGAAGGAACTTCATGAACCCTCTTTGAACACTCTCAAGTTTTCTCTTATGACACTCATATATAGGACTCCACACCACACTTGCATATTCTAACTTCGAACGAATAACTGCATTATACAAGATTTTAAGACAGGTAATCTCAGTGAAATCCCTACAATTCCTAACCATGAACCCATACACCTCAGCAGCATCCAAAACCATCTGTGAAATGTGCTCAACAAACGACAGCTCTGTATCAAACAAAACACCCAAATCCCTGAGAAATTATGCTTAGCACTGGAAATAACTGGATGAACACTACGGTACACTTGAGACTTTTTTTCGTACTGTTTCAGTTCACAGCAAATGGAATTTAAAACGCAGTAATTCTTATTGCAAATAGCACGTCGGAAAACTGTAATTAACTTTGTAAAATCTGTGACTAGCGGCGGATGGTGTTCAATAATAACTTCGAAGACAAGCTACTAACTCAAGACTGAAAACTAGATTTTAAACGTAAAAAGAATCTACGGAAATTAAGTCGAAATCTAATAAAAATGAACTCGAATTCAACGTGAATCTAAACGGAATTCCTCCAATAGGGGTTTTTCCTTCAAACGAAAATGCAGTTATTTTCATGAAAAACCTCCAGAACATCACATTTCAAACATATAATTTCAATATTATATTTTTAAAAAAATGTTTGATCACCTAAAACTGAAAAATAAAAATGGGGATTTGCATTTAAAGGGATTTGCCATGATTGCAAGATATGGCAACGTCGAATTCAGCTTTCTCGGAAAGAAAAGGACGCCAAATGTGTTACTTTGCCTAGGAAAACAGAGATAGCTATACTTCGATCTGGTTAGAGTAGAAGACAACGACCAACCAATAGAAAAAGAAGAGCACAGACTGTCATACTGTCATATTACTGACAAATCGCAAACGGAAATTGTTGGTTATATTGACAAAGAACACTGTGTACCACAGATTAGGAATAAATATTTCGTTATTCTATTGCAGAAAAAGCAATTCTACTAAAGGCCGGTATTATAAAACTTAACTGGAAGTTATCTTCAACTTTAACTGGCAGTTTTGACAGCTATCTATATCCTAGCACAACTGTCAAAACTCACAGTTAAAAATCAATTTCAAGCGATGAACCAAAATATTTTTGGTTATTCGCGGTTAACCGCAGTGGTTATGTGTCAAAGGATATAATGACGTCACAACCAATAACCTCTGTCATTGTCGCTTGAATGTGTTGGTTTAAACCACAAAATACAAATCATTTTTGCGGTGAGAAAACAATTTTGACTTTTGATTCGAATAAAGGTCAAAGGTTTTGACAGTGTTCAGTTAAATTTTTGTATTCTTAATAATGGATATTCGTGGTGAAAAACTTGCATTACTGCTATTGGGAACTTCTGCCACCGCCTTAACGGTTAAATTTGGAACCTGTACAAGCTAGTAGTTTTATGTAAACAAACAGTAGAAATGTGGTGAAGAACGAACATTTATTGAGCAGAGCTACAATATTTGAAGAAATTATGATAATTTTGTGTTAGATTTCTTGAGAAGAAACTTTTCGTTTGGATCACGATATAAAATCGTGCTTTGATTCGTTCCTGGAGGATAATTTCGATGTTATTTTAGTGTCTGTTGCTTGGTGGATCAAAATGAACCAATAAAGTTTACTTGAATTCCGAAAGAAAATGAAACATGTATAACATAAATGATTTTATTTTTATATCACAGCAGCTTAAGATACAAGCTAAATGAAAAATGTCTCAGCAGGTTCAACCTATATAGAAATGAAAAATATTAATGTATTTATATGAATAACATTAGCTATTATCAACTTCAACAGTATTATCTAGTTTTTGTCAGGTTTTGAATCAGATCACTATCTCTTTGAATATCACATTGTGTAGTGAGTGAAGTAGGTAGCTGCAGAAGTACTCGGTAGTCTCTCTGAAGGAACAGCATTCTTCACCAAAATTCTTTCATTTCCATTTATACCTAAAACATATCGACATGAAGTTGTTCTGAAATGAATACCTTTTTACCTTTATGAAATCCAGGCCTTTCTTCTATCAACGATTTCCATGCCAGATGCTGTTTCCTAATTATCTTTACTTTCATTTGACTTTGGAAAAAATGAAAACTTAGGGCATTTGATGATCCTTTCTTCTTTGAACATGAATTACATTGAGTCGAGGAACACAACAATAGTCATCTCGGGAGGATGCCATTTCGAACTAATACAATCTAAAATTTTAATCGGAAAGAAAGAAATCGATTGATGAATGTTACAAACACTTTCGATATACCAAAAGTTCAACTCGGAGAACAACACAAAAATAAGTTTTACTCACCATTTAAGAGTAAATTGGATGTTTCAATATCTTCCACCTGAACATTTCAGTCACAGCTTGATAATTCAGGGAAATAAAATAAATGTTTTGACTGTTGACGTTTGCGGTCATTTCAAATATTCCGTAATTCCAACTATTTTGATGGACCGCTCGTGAAAAACAAGTCCAGAGCTGGGTTAAAACCGCAAAATTTTGGTTATAGTTGTGGTCCTTTCACAACTGATCCATGACGTCATGGAACCTAAACCGTTTGAGTAACCGATTTCGCTTGAATGAAATGGTTTAGACCAAAAAGGATTGGTTTTAACCAATCTGTTTTGGTTACTCGCTTGAAATTGGTTAAAGTTAAAGATAACTTCCAGTTAAGTTTTATAATACCGGCCTCAAACAACGTTGTCACTTCGTGCATGCAAGGCAAATCCCAAACCACAATTTTGAAACCTGATTTTGAATACTTTCTGAAGGTAATTTGGGAAAATGATGAATCAAACCCATAATAATTATGTTCAAATTTGAAGTAATAACCCAAATTCAGGAAAAATCCCCATTGCTCTCAACCAGCCCTTTATAACTTCGGCCTAGGGAAGGGGGCACACATGCAAAATTTCGGCTAAAAATCACTCTCATTGGTCGATTGCGGTCACCTGACATTCTAGAAGAATTTGGAACTTTTCGGGACCAACTACGGAGGGAACACATGTAAACCCTTGTGACGTGAAATTTCATGCGATGTTTGTTGAACGGCAGTTTTTCAATATACGAAAAACATCTACACTGCAAGCTTTAATAAATGGACTATATAATTAAATTTCATCCGATTGAATTGAAAGCTAGTACTCGATCATGAAATAATGGCTGTTGCGAACGTTTGAAAAGAAGATCGTCAAATCTTTCCATCAGGGGGTAAAATTTTTCGCGGGGTCAATACGTAAATAGGTGACCGCAACAGCAACGAAGTTGATCAAGGGCATAAAACGAATATATTTGATAAAATTATATTCAGTTTGTGTTGGATACACAACACATGAACCAGAATCGTGATTTTTACACCCGTTTATGTTTCCGGGCAAACGCCACTGGGGATCCTCGTTGGGGTCAGAGAAGTGGTCGCTGGAAAGGGCCGCTGTCTTCCCGCATGGGTAGGATAACCCCCTGTGATTTCCATGAGCAACACCAACAGCTTACAAAGGGAGTGTGTGAAATTGCACTCAAGCCTAACCAAGAAGGTGTGAAGGAAGACCCAACGTCGCAAGCCCTCTTTGCCATGGACACACCAAATGTCACGGCTGTTGCCAAATCTGAGAGAAGAGCATTCTGCTTCGGGCTAAACACAAACGCAGCTGCACCACATCAACAATATGCAGAGAAAAAAATTATTTCAGTTATAATTTCGAGATGTAGTATTCTAGTATTCAAATCATCAAGTTAAAGAAGCAGTTTTCCAGAAATTTCCAAAATGCCCACCATCTCGATAACTTTGGAATTTGTAACTAGAAAATTGTTGATATTCTGCATCTCACGTCCTTGTCTATCATCAGTTTAAATATTGTTTAAGGTTCACGGGACATCCTGTATATTATATTAGTTTTGCAGTTATTATATGAAAGTTACTTAATATGAATTTCTATATTTCAGAAAAAACGCAAAAAAACTACAAAATTTGCAAGAAAAAAACTACATGTGGCCATTACCAAACGAGCAAGAGAAGCGCAAATACGTCAAATGGAACAAATGGAACAGTTGCAACTGTAACATCAATAACAGAAACTCTACAGAAAACAAAACTACCAGTTCAACATGAAATACAGGTGGGAAATGAAACGATAAGTTTAACTAAAATTTTTATTATTTCGATTTATATTACGATTATGACGCGAGTACGTGAAAATCAGTTCCTCTAAATCAAGGTTGGAAAAAATTCGTTGCATAGCGGTGATCTTTCATGTATCGACCTAGCCAAACACACCTCTTCTTCCCGATGGAAAAACTTGGCGATCGTCTTTTCATATGGTCCTTATAAAATTCTACATTAACTTTCAAGCTATCATTTTTCAATCAGGTACTATATTTCAATTCGATCCAATCTGTATTTTTGGAAATATTAGGAAAATACCACAACTTACTACTAAGTTCCAATCAGGGCGCTCAAGTATTTCTGAGATATTGAGGAAATATCCACAAAAATTCAAATGACCACAACTACGGAACCTTTTGACTCGTTTGGTTTATGAACAAACTCAATAACCATCGCATTCTGATTCGGTATTTTCAAGTAGCTAGCTCGTTCCTTTCGACAGTTAGCGTGTCCTCGTCCGGGCGGCGTATTGACATTCTCTAACGTGCTACAACGCAAACATGTTGTTGCAACACAGTAAAAAATGACGTATCCAATGCTCTCTCCACTTCCACCCAGACATATGTTACCACGACTCAGCACGGGAAGGTGTTCAGACGTAGTAACTATTGTATTATGGAACACGCTCATTCTCGATACATTTTTTACCGCGCTTCAACTCAACATTTAGGACATGTATGCAAATAAACACCGATGACAGAGAAGTATTATAAGAATTAGCTCTAGGAGAAAACATACCCCCAGAATTTTATGACGACATGTCAACTGATCTGGATATAGAAAATTACCTTCCAACTACTACAGAGCAACAAAGCAATGTTTTTATGAAACAGGATTATTTTTCTATTGAAACAAAAAACACTGCCGAGAATGCCAATTAAAGAAATCTAGGTGAATAACATACCTCAGCTGTAATAGAACTATCATTAGTAAAATAGCATCCAAAATAAAACGGTTGTTATGGTTAATGCCATGAAAACTTTTTATGAAACAAATGTATTGTGGTGTTTCAGTTAACTGGCAGGATCGCCATGTGGTGTTTCAGTTAACTGGCAGGATCGCCATGTGGTGTACCCCGGTTGGGGTGGTTCGTCCAGTTGGTTTGTACAGGAGAGGGTTGGAAATAACACTCGAAGAACTCGTTAGATGGTTTAATTACTATGGGCAATTACTACGGCATGACACATCAATGAACGCTACGCTTCATTGTTCTCACTCACTCACTGTTTCATAATACAATAACAAAATATTATATATGTTTTGTCAAGGTGTTTACAAGCATATTATGATAACAGACGTGGGAATTCAATATCAGTAGGTAATCCATCTAAGCACGTTTTATGGATGATGCGAGGTTCTCTAGACCTTGCTCGTCTTCAATTAATAATTATACAGAGTGTTTAGTCTGACATACGTTACAGTATGATACCCTCTGACCTATTTAATTTCATTCAAAAATATAACGCTGAATAAAATATTCATGTTCAGCCAGCATCAGTGTGTCGAAGAAAAATCAGACGTGGTTTATTATGCGGTGCGAAACGTATTCAATTGGTAAGCCATCCAAGAAAAAACAATCCTAAAAAGCAAAGATCTTTAAAGAAAAATATTGATCCCAATAGACCCAATGAAAAATCCCCTGGAAATGCACACTGTGATTAAACTTTAGTGGATTTTGCATTTAATGCAGTTTTTTGTATTTTGTGTTGCAAAAGTGCAAAAGAAAGCAAATTTGTACGTTGTTGGGACTGCACCGGGGTGAACAATTTCTCGGGAATGGCAGCGTATCAATAATACAATAGATACTACGTCTGAACTCCTGCCTGTGCTGAATCGCGGTAGGATATGTCTGGGTACGGGTAACATTGGTTCAGTCATTCTTTATCGCGTTGCAACAGCATGTATGCATAGTAAACAATGCCAATATGCGGCTGACCGGCCGGACAGAATCGATTTTGACATCGAATTCGTCATCATTGGGTCCAAGCTAGTCGTTAGGTACTATTTTCGGAAAAAAATCGAACAAAATTACAGAAATTTGGATGAAACGATAACACGCTGTTCCCCAGAACATGCGGGCAAAAAAATCGAAGTGATCGGCCACTGAAAAGAGAAATAGAGCAGCCACCCAGGTACTCGCCGCGGTATGTCAAGCTTTCCCCACTCTCTGGAATACGTTCCGTAAATCAACTTGGTTGTTCCGGTTACCACTTGGTTAGTACTTATCCGTTCCGTAAATGTTAGGTGTTCGTTTGGTTGCTGGAAACCAGACTATTTACGGAACGTGGTTACGGTGAGTATTCCGTGACCAGAACAACCGATGACTTTTTACAATAGATAGAGGATACTTATCGCTTTCCGAATGTGTAATGTTTGGTTGGTTGCTGAAAAAAATGGTATTTACGGAACGTGGTGACTGATGAATCGTTAAGTAGTCTGTCACCAGAACAACCGTCGATTTTTTACGGCATGTTCGGTTAGTGCCATAGACAATATTATTCAAAATTCAAATCAGTCACTTCGGAAAAAAATTTTTCGGATTAATCTTTTTGAGTATTTTATAAATATTGACTGTGTTGTTTGGTGTCGCCAGTGAGGAGAAAATAAAAAAATCTAAACAATCCTTCACTGCTGCTGTTTGCGAATAACTTTGTGTCGATGCTATCATAATAAAAATTAATTTCATAAATATTTTATTTTCAAAATATATATTATTATGACTTTTCCAAAATCTTATATCAGTATGGAAATACGCCTATTTGGGCGACCTTGACATGTTGATTCTCTTAAATTTGTAATAGAAGGGAGCATATTATTTTTCAACTGATATGGCGCTTTGGATCATGCAGTTAATAGTGCCTGGCGGCCCTCTATAAAGTGCAGATAAATTTATTTTACATGCTCAAGAATGACTGCTCATATAATAAAACATCCACTCAAGTGATATATCTACAACATAGATTGACTTTGAATGTGAAAATGTAGGTTGCATAAATTATTTCAATAAACTTATTCCAACTTTCAAAAGAACAGAATTTAACCTTAGGTGCTACAAAAGACAGATATTAAAGTAGATATAAGAAATGGAAAGATATCTGCTTTAAGAATTCGTAGAGTATCGTGTATTGTTTTTTTGTTTTCCTATTGACACTATTTCTTTTCGATGTACTACTATTCATATATGCCTTTACTGGAAATAAAGTTACATTGATATTATTTTCCACTTCTTGGCTATAGTATTAAGAAGGCTGCTTACTGTGACTCTTCCCCAATATACCTAAGCTTCATATCATTATTAAAACAAGCTTATTTCGACAACCTGAAATGGGCAGTTCACATAAATTTGTGTTCAAAGGGAGCATATTTTAATGCTGATATGACACTTTGGAACATTTTATGAGATTAAATAGGGCTTGGCACTATAGTAAAAAAGGTTGATTTGTTGGAAGAAAGTACTGGCTGAATTTGATAGATGAAATTATAATGAGTTTTAACATATTGTCATTTGTAACGTAACTACAATACAGACAGATTCTGAGTTGAATATATTTCTCTAATCAATGCATTAATTTACACTAAAAAATTGTACAATAAAAAATCTGAGTTATACGGAACATTATTCCAAAGGTGTTTTATATGTATATATATATTTAAATCAACGCCATATAAATCAATCTTGGCATATCCGATCTCTTTTCTGTTTGCTCCTAAGATTTTTTTTATCTGTCATTGGCAGTTCCAAGGATTTCATGAATATCATTTCCATGCCCAGTGGAAATTGTTGCAATATACATTATAACATTTCGCAAAATGTAAATAATATGTAACACACAGAATACAATTACAAACTTTCGTGTCGATTGCAAATCTACTAAATTTTTTAGACACCTAAATGTTTTCTACAAAAGGCAGAAAGATCATTCTATAGTTGTTCTGGTCGTAGATATCAAGGAATAAAAAATTTTCTGGAAATCGTTTTTATAAGACGTCATTATTTCTGGCAGACAATGTTGAATTTGTCTCACTATGCCTATGCCTCAAGACTTGCGTAATGGTTGGATCCAACTTCTCCAACAAAGCAGCAGATGAATTTCATATGGTAATCACATATAGCCTGAAAAAATAATAGAATTTTTGTTAGATCAATAAATAGATAGTAGTGAAATGGTGAAACTTTCTTTTTGAGCATAAGGTGCAAAGAAAGCTGATACCAGAGCCTTTAGTGGAACTGCTTTCACCAATTTGTGAAGACAAGTGTTTTTGAGGAACAGACCTACAAGATTATATTTGAACTATATTGGAATTGTGAACATATAGGTAGATCTCGAATGAATTAAAATCATGAATAATATTTATCAGATACAAATATAATGTATGGAAATTTTGAAAAATAGAAGGGTGCAAAAACAGAATTTGATAAAAAAAAAGATTTGTGCCTGCAACAATGTCATTTTGGTAGTAGTATTGCCAGCATGTGCCGAAGCTATATCTTGGACTTCAGTGTCTTGAGCTAAGAACAAAGTTCTTTGTTGAATGGTTTTGATCTTGAGTGAAATATTGATTCATTCAAGTTAGTTGATGCTGATTAGAAAATATTCAAATATTTATTTCACAACGATATCCAAGTAAAGTTTATAAGATGATGATATTCTGATACTTAAGGAGAGTGCCAGTCCGAATGAAACTGACACTGCAAATGAATTTAATCTTCCGATTTGTTCAGATCCTAGGCTAGGTAAAATTTGCTTAATTCAGGACGTTGCTTGGCCAATTTGGACAATGGAAATTGAAATAGTTTAGTGTTAATCTTTGGGTTTCGACAAGTGGAAATCAAAACAGTGTTATTTAGGGACCATCGTTGCCAGATTGTGCGGAAGCCTAGTACTAGATTTGAGTGATAGTATCTTGATTCATTCGAGATGGTTAATTCTGACTTTGATTTCCACTTGTCGAAACCCAAAGATTACCTTTTCCTGAAAT
This sequence comes from Myrrha octodecimguttata, assembly GCA_958510865.1. Taxonomy (NCBI): domain Eukaryota; kingdom Metazoa; phylum Arthropoda; class Insecta; order Coleoptera; family Coccinellidae; genus Myrrha; species Myrrha octodecimguttata. The sequence continues at coordinate 20,632,608 of OY294059.1, forward strand.
TAAAATGACGATGCAGTTTTACAAAGAAATTGATGTTTTGAATAAAATTGATAATTCATACCTATAGGAATCTGAAGTCCGGAAATGCCAAAGAGCAATTAATAATTGGGCTTATGCTGATATGGTATGCCTTATTATTATATTATGGATGATATTCATTCATAAATTATCATCAGTACATGATTGAACGTAAGCCTTTTCATCCAGATTTTTTCCCTGAGCTTTTCATCAAAATAGTTGTAAACCACCCTCTAGGTCGAGGAACTGTAGAATAACAATGAATTGATGTAATCATCTGGTCACTCTCTGCCTGCATTTCGTCTTCACTGCTTGTACTAGGCTCCGAATGGGAAAGCTCATTGAATAAAAACAATGCTGCAAAAGAATCCATCATATATTGATAAATAATCGTCTCATCAACGATTTAATATCTTTTAATCTTTGTGTTTGATGTAGAAACAGGTGATGAAGTGGTGCAATGCAACAACAAAATATTTGACATTATCCTAACCTACAATCCTAAAAAAACAAGACGAGCGTTCCGTAAATAAATGCCAACCGTAGTTACCAGCTGCTAACCGCTGTCAACCAAAGCGGTTACCGCTTTGGTGAGTATCGGTAACTTCGGGTGATATACGGAACGCAACCCTGGTGTAGTACTAGTTGACTCGTACTAGGCCGTCGTTTATGTTATTGATCATTTTTTTATTGATTTCAATAGGAAGAATGGGTGTGTCCGTTGCTTCTGAATGCAATAACAGGAAGAAAAATAAGAAAATTGTCAGTACCGGGGTCAAGAACTTTTCTCCTTATCGTTGGGATCCCGAATGAAAAAAAAAAGAATTCTAGCAATTAGGAGTGATGATTGGAAACAAATCGATCATAGTCGTGTTTTAAGTGACCAGATTGAAGAAAATTATCATGATAATTAATCTCCGTCTCGTAGGCATTCAGCTGTTCCATCGGTTTTCCCCGCATTTCTGCCTCAGTTGCAGCCATCAATATCTTCCAATTCCCCAATCAGAGTTTTAAAGCATAGCCCCCTCCGATCATATTTTCAATAGCCGAAAAAAGCTAAAACTGATCTAGAAATAACCTCAGAAAAACTCGAAAATACTAGACAGAAGTTAGTTGAAACGAAAAAGAACTTTGAAGCAGAGGAGATTGAATTCCAAAATCGCTAATTCAAAAGATATTGTTAAAAAATTATAGGAACAGAATTTTATTCCATCAGAACACGGTGATTCACTGAACTCAGGAGGAAGATCAAGTGTGAAGAGTTTCATTTCAGTCAAAGAAGATACCCCTCGGAATTTGACAACGAATTTAGTATACTTCAAAAACCGAGAAAGATTGTGAAATCTGTGAAAAAATATTCATAACATATAATGATAGTAATAATAATTTATTCAATAAGTATAAACACTCATGAATAACCTTCCCATCAACATTATTACATGGGCTGTCAATTAATAGTGTATATGAAATAATAATACATATGTAGACATATATAACAAACAATTGGTAAAATAATCTCATCAATGAGCTCACAAATCACAAATGTACACAAACTTATAAACGACCATCTTTCCACAATTCCTCAATTGAGTATCATGCTTTTTTCATTAAAATTTTTGTAAATTTTTTCTTCAATTTCAACCTTGTCATCTTTTGAAAATTTCCAGTGATCTATTATATATCAGTATTGCTTCGTGGTTAATACTCAACTGGGCTGCCGACACTCTATGGTAAGGCACAATCAGTTTCTCTGCATTTCTGGTGGTGTAATGATGATAATGATCATTTTTTTCGAAATTATCTATCATGTAAATAAAGAATACAATTTAAAATGTATAGAAAATGTGTGAGGATATGTTCACCCTGGAAGTGTTTTCTGCAGCTTTCTGTCATTTTGAGATCGCATAAAATGCGTATGGCATGCTTCTGTTCAATGAAAATTTTATTACTGTCAGGGCTTCATCCCCAAAAAAGAACTCCATAACTGAGCAAACTATGGAAGTAGCCAAAGTAGGAATGTTTAGCTGCCATCTTACCTGCAATTTGCTTGGATTTTCTCACTACATAAATTTTTTGTCATGTATTCAATTTATTTTCCAAACTTGAGAATTGGCTCCAGATAAATACCCAGAAATTTCAGGGTTGCATCTGCTGTTGGGCGAGTTTCAAATGTCAGATATTGTGCCTTATCCTATTCCTATTCATTTCCATGTTGTTTGCTTGAAACCATGCCTCTGCTGGTTTCAGAGTATTCTGGGATTTCATTGTTAAGGAAGGAAGCGTCATCAACTTACAGTGAGATGAGGTCCGCCGGCAAATTCGATGGCAAATCATTCATGTACAGCAAAAAAAATGAGGGACCTAGAATAGAGCCCTGGGGTACTCCAAATTTTGCCCTCTTCCAAACCGAATTCTATCCATCCATAGAAACTCTCTGCAGCCTTGCTTTCAAATAATTCTCTATTAGTTTCAGCGTAACTCCCCCAATCCCGTAGTATTCAAGTTTTTCAACAAGAACTTTGTGGTTGATGGTGTCGAAAGCTTTGCTTAGATCACATGTCACGAGCTGAAATTTTCTTTTATAATCGAGACCATCCGCTACTTCTAACAAAAGTGATGTTATGGCAGAGTTTTTGGATCTATTTTTTTGATAACCATGTTGATTTTTGCATATTACTTCATGTTTTTCAAGGAACTCTGTTAGTCTATTCTTAATCAATGTTTTGAATATTTTGGAAAGAGCCGGGAGTATGGAAACAGGCCTATAGTATTCCGGATTATACCTTTTTCCACCTTTGAACAAAGGTGTTATTTTTGACAATTTCAACTGTTCTGGGAAATATCCTTCGTTGAGACATCTTGTGAACACCACACTAAGTGGCTCCGCAATTAATCGTTATGATCGATTTCAGAAGGTTTGAGGGCATACCATAAACATCTTTGGAATCCTTGGATTTCAACTTCTTGGAGTTCTCTATAGTTTCCTCCTTGGTAAATTTCCTCATAAAAATTGAATTATCCAAGTTTTTTTTAGCATTTCTCTGTAGTTTTAATGGACATGCTGGTTTATGTTGGCAACATTGAACATCTTCAGCTGCGACCTGAATGAAATAATCAATGAGAATATCAGGTGTGATGTCTTCAGAAGATACTTTCTTTTTCTTTTTGTTAGTTGCATTCTTTATTATATTCCGCACTGCCCGACTTTGATCACTGGCCCCTTTAACTATTCTTATATTTTTTTGTTTCTTCCATACAACAATTTTCTTTCTATATAACTTCCTGTATGTATTGTACGCCTTTCTACTGGAATCAACATTTCTTACCCCAATATATATCAATAGTGCCTCCAAATGATTTCTCATTTCTCTGATTTCTTTGTTCTTTCTTTTATCAGTCCTTTTCTCATTATTTCTCACCTTCACCATTTATTCTGGACAGCTTGATTCGGAGTAGTTCAAGAATTTAATCCAGAATTCAGTGAAAATCTCTTCAGCTGTTTCTTCGGCAATGATGAAATTCCATGGTTCATCCTCTAACAATTTCACAAAGCTACCTATGTTCTTCGGTTTCATTTTTCGAATCAGTTTTTTTCTTCATATCTCCACACACTTTTCAATATTTGTCCCCTATGGTCTGATATATGAGGTTCTATACTATAGGCTGAAAAACCCTCCGTTATATTTGAATATATATTATCAATTGAAGTGGATGTATCCTCAGTCACCCTAGAAGGTCGACTGAACATGGCATACATACCAAAGTCAGCCATTATCTCCGGCAAATCTCTTGTATTTTGTGAGTTCTTCAACATATCAATGCTGAAGTCTCCCAGCGACATTGAATGAATCTTCAACTTCCTCCAAACACTTTCTTAGTTCACTGAAAGAGATCTCGACAGATCCCTGCGGTGGTTTGTATACTCCTTCTATTATCTTGCTTTGGTTCTTCATATGAACACCTACCATTTCTATATGTCTCTCTTCTGAAAATTCTTCAACAAATTTAATCTTGTCAGTTTTCACGTTTTCTCTGTGCATTACCAGAACTCCTCTTGTTGTGAGCAGGTAATAACTGCTATTTTTATGTCCTCTTCATTGAGAAGTTTTTCAGTTACGTCAATCTTCTCTCTGATCGATCTCACATTCAGATTCAAAATATTAATTTTTTTGTTTCTGGTATCTTCCTCTTGCTCGAAAGAACTTAAACCGTCTTACTGTAACTCCTTTAGGCCAAAAGTCAGGTTTACTTACTTCCCGTTAGTGTTTGTAGCCTATTCCGACATAACAACGGAATAACAAACTCAATAGCAACATTAACCAATTGCACTAATTCTTCGCTTTCTGACTCTTCATGTATGAACGTTTTCATTGAATCCAATTATTTATATGTCAATGGAAAAGACAACGATGAAATTTTGTCGATTGAAAGTAGAGGGAAGGTATATTTCACCATTTGAATTGAAAATGAAAAATACATCCGTGACCAAAACATGTTCCTCTCAAATTCGTTTCCTTTCACTGAATTGGATTGATTTACTCATCTTTGAATTTCGATATGTTTTCAGAAATTTGTCGTAACCATCTTCTTCAGTCAATTGTAATCCATTCAGTAGTAACTTGAGAACAAGAAAGAAATAAAAACCTAGAAAAGGACTGATGTGAAGTCGGCAGCTTTTGCGCGCATGTTCACTTTTGGTGATATCTTTTGAATATGCGCGCAGAAGCTGCTGACTTCATATCAGTGCTTTTCTAGGTTTTTGCGATAAGCTACTGGATTTCAATTCGATATAAACTGTATTTCTGGAAATATTGGAGAAATAAAATTTTGAATGGGTATGCCTAGGGAGTCATTGGGCGGATTTTACCCATTCACAATTTCGACCTTCGCAATTAAGCCCCAAAGGTTTGGACCTTAATTACGAAGGCCGAATTCGTGAATGGGTGGATTCCGCAGATATGCCCATTCAAAATTTTATTTATATATAAAAAAATTACAGTTCGCAGGTTCATACAGAATGTACATAGTAGAATCAGAAGATCACAGAATTTCGAATATTTGAAAATGGAAAAACTTGATTTTTTTTTTTGCAAATTGTTCTACTGACACGATCATCACGAAATTTTGAACAAAGTTGCCCATCAGCATTTTCAAACTAGCTGCCAAGCTTCATTCTGATTCCATATGTATTTTTCGAGTTATTCCGAAAAAAAAAACGATATCGAGAAAAAAAACACGAAATTTCACATAATTGTCTCAATATCTTCAGAAATTATGGTCGTATCAAAACGAAAACGAAACTTTGGAACACTGCTGTAAAATATGATGTTCAAGGTATGAGCAGGAGTTTTTTTCTCGGATTCAATGAACAGTTTCCGAAAAAAATATTTATTTCGAAAAAAAATGTTTTCAAAATTTACTGACTGCGTGATCTCAACGAAATTGTGTGAAAAGTTGTGCGTTGGCATGTTCCATCTAACTTTTGTGTTTCAATTCAATCGCATGAGTAGTTCCTGAAATATCAGGGAATCAATCTCAAAACTTCCGAAACCATTCAACCGATTTGTTCCATTAACGAACTTAACAGCCGCATTCCAACGCGCGACATAATCTGAAAGTTTCAAGTCGCTAGCTCGCTTCTTTCGACAATTTTCGTGCCGACGGCCATAATCGATTTTGACACAGGATTCGTCATCAGTGAGTCCGACTGAGTCGTTTGAGACCATTTTCGGGAAAAAATTGGAAAATTAGACATTTGGACAAAACGATAGCACGCTGTTCCCCAGAACATGCGCTCAAAAATCAAGTCGATTAGTGCCTGTGAAAAAACACCATGATATAGGGGGCCCGATGAAGAGAAGGTAGGGCACCATAGAGTGGGGGAGCACATAATCGCTAGCCCGTTCGCATTACGGTGATTTTTTCCGTCCCAGCCTAACGGTCGATCGTAAACACAATAACTTCCGGTAGAAACAACATCGAAACTCGATATTTGTAGAAGAGGTTTGGACCTTAACTACGAAGGCCCAATTCGTGAATTGGTAATATCCACCCAATGGTTCCGCAGATCTACTCATTCAGAATTTTATTTTCCTAATATTTCCAAAAATACAAATCAGATCGAATTGAAATCCAGTACTTTATCGAAAAATGACAGTTCGAAGGTTCATACAGAATTCAATGAGGTAGTAAGAAGAACATAGAATATAAAATATTTGAAAAAAAAGGTGAAATTTTTTTTCTTCACAAAGTTGTCTCTCATCATCTTCAAACCAGCTGCGAAGTTTTATCAAGCACTTCATGGCTTCAAAAATATAGAGTATTATCATTTTCCAACTATATTCACGTAATAATAAATAATTACAGGAATCTCACAACGGGAAAATCTAATTAAGCATAAATCTATGCCATTAAGTGGACTTCAAAAATAACAGAAAACTTTAATCAATGGACCAAAAGCTTTGGTTAAAGTTACGGTTATCCAAACTGACATATAGGCAAAAGAAAATCTGTCGATTTGAATAACCGTAACTATAACCGGAGCTTTTGCTCCATCGCTTGAAATCGCATTATAAATGGCAGATTTATTCATACAAATGGTCGTTATCTTAAAAATTGAAAAACTCCCATTGACAAAATAATAAACAAAAATATAAATAACATAAACAAATAACAAGAAAGTCAATTTAAAATGCAGATCATGAAGTGTATATGTGAATACATATCTCAAATGCTACTTATCGTGATTTTGATAGCACCTTTCTATTACTCATTTTTGTGATATGGTGCTCTGTTACTTTCATTATATAACAATAATGGGGGTTTTTCCTGAATTTGGGTTATTACTGCAAATGCGAATTTGAACATAATTATTATGGGTTTGATTCATCATTTTCCCAAATTTCCTTCAGAAAGTATTCAAAATCAGGTTTCAAAATTGGGGTTTGGGATTTGTCATGCATGCACGAAGTGACAACGTTATTTAGTAGAATTGCTTTTTCTGCTATAGAATAACGAAATATTTATTCCTATTCTGTGGTACACACGTGTTCGTTATCAATATAACCAAACAATTTCCGTTTGCGATTTGTCAGTAATATGACAGTATGACAGTCTGTGCTCTTCTTTTTCTATTCCTTGGTCGTTGTCTTCTACTCAAACCAGATCGAAGTATAGCTATCTCTGAGTTCCTAAGCAAAGTAACACATTTGACGTCCTTTTCTTTCCGAGAAAGCTGAATTCGACGTTGCCATATCGTGCACTCATGACAAATTCCTTTAAATGCAAATCCCCTTTTTATTTTTCAGTTTTAGGTGATCAAACATTTTTTAAAAATATAATATTGAAATTATATGTTCGAAATGTGATGTTTTGAAGGTTTTTCATGGAAATAACTGCATTTTCGTTTAAAGGAAAAACCCCCATTATTCCTACCGATATAACTTTTGGCATCGAAATCTATTACTCGGTAGAAAAATTACGCCGTGAAGGTTGACGCAGTACTTTTCCGTAACTTCTTTCTAACAGCGAATGCCGCACTCAGTGCTGCCACAGCTACCGAAATTTTGGTAGATCTATCGATTTCAATTGAATTTCTAACGAATTTTGAAAGCATTGCCGAACACAGAAATAAATTTCAGTATAATACAATCATATCAGGACTGTAAAGGTGGATATTCATTTGAGCAAATATCCGCGTACGAATAGCTGTGTCAACATGACAAATAATAAAATTTCTGCCGCACAGCTATTCGTGCGCGCATATTTGCTCAAATGAATATCCACCTTCACAGTCCTGATATGATTGTATTATACTGAAATTTATTTCTGCAATTCTCTAAAAATTCGTTAGAAATTAAATTGAAATCGGTATATCGGTAGAAAGTTCCTCAAATCGGTAGATCTACCAAAATTTCGGTAGCTGTGACATTACTGAGTTCCGTAAAAGTACTGCAGTTGTGCATCAACCTTCACGGCGTAATTTTTCAACCTAGTAATAGATTAAACTATAAATATTGGGAAAAGAAATTTTCGAGCAGTTTTATCTGCGGTAAATTATTGGGAGGTAGTGATAGTTCTCAAAAACTCATATCATTTCTCGAGAAATGGGGATGAAACGATATATTCAAATTGTATCTATTTTCATTCTCGTAACTCTCGCCTATTTCCTGAAAAAATTATATTCACGTAAATGTGGACATTCACTAAAAAAATATGAGCACTATGTCAAGTCTCCGAAATTGTATTAAACATAATCTCATTGTTTCTAGAAGGGGTGATATTTCCGTTGCAAGAGAATGCGGAGATATTCTGGTCCATCCTAAACTTTCACATTTTTGGCGCAACAGGTATTCTGTTACGAATTGATCGAAATGGAATGATTAATTAATGATTAAAAGTGATGAATACATTTCTTGGGAATTTTCAAAAGATACAAAAATACATCGCAAATCGCTCGAAATTTTATGAAAAATCAGTGCTTATCAATTTTGCTTTGAAAATCACAAGTCAAAAAAATGTCGCTGGCTTTTTCAAAGAAAAATTCACAAAGTTTTTCGATGTCATTGAACTTTTCTCACTGAATTCCTCTATTTACTCTCTATCTCGGACAATTTCCTTGATGGATATTGGCCATAGATGCATTAATATACAGGATATGGAAATACCGAATTGGTCGAAACAGTAATCGAATCGCGATATTTCCGCTAAATTCTGTTTTTCTTGAGGTTGTAATTATTCATTACCTATTCGAAATTTTCGGATAATTATAAATGAAAGTAGAGATATAAGAGGTGATGATGCATGATTGAATCTGATCATTTCCTGGCAGAGACTGCCCACACTTTTCACATTGGCATTTGCTGGATAATTTTCATAACCGTGTCATATTTTGTAATAATGAAAAGAACCAAAGCTGCTGTACAAATATCGGGTCTCTATACAAGTAGCATCTTTCAGAAGTGATTGTTAATACTTTTGTTGAATTTTAATTTAACGAAAGTTGGCGTTTGCCAACTAGTAACCGAATTTCATCATGCGTATTTGTTGTGTTATTTCAGAAATAATATCGGTACCAAGGAAAAAACAACTAATTTGATATTTTGTCGTGTGATATCTCCGAAACTAACACTGGGATCAAACTGCCAGATTTCATTTGAATCTGATGAATAGTTTTGGATGAAAAAGCATTCAGAAAAAAGTTTGAAAATGTTCGAAGAATTTTTTTGGTAAACCCGCAAGATTTCTCCTTGTCGAGATATTGATAGACTATTTACATCTTACATCATTGTATTCAGTGTGTTCTCCTGAAACAAAAAATCTTTAGTCGAACATGGGCGGTCTCTCTTAGTTTGGAAGATATGGACTCCCAAAGTCCCAAATTGTTGCATTTTCAGGTCGTTTTTCCACTATTAGAATTATCACTCGCTTCTTCTATATAGTTCACAAATCATCTTTGAACCTTCAACCACCGATTAGTGACACTGTCTTTCGAGAATATTCATTAATTATTTAATGGAAGAAAATTGAAAACCGCGGACAACCACTTAACCTATACGAAATATTTCTCATGGTGCCTTCATTCATTCATTCATCATCTCTTTAATGTGCCTCGGCTTTACACCATGTACACAGATCATAGTAACACTTTTTTATTGCATACTTCTCATTCATACCCAACTATAGACAATTTTTTGTTTTTTCAACACCACAAACATCAAACATCCATGACCTCGCCGGGATTCGAACCCAGTCCCTTCAGCACCCTAGTCCACCTGTTCAGCCAACTAGTCTACCGAGGTATCCTCTCATGGTGCCTTTTCTTCGCTGGCGAATATATTATGACAGATTAGTATTTGCTGGCGGGAAATATAAATTGATGTATAGCTGAAGGATACGATTGTAAGGAAACTGCGCTTCTGTCATCGAAGGAGTGGTTATTCTATCATAAGTCAAAACATTGAGAAGATTTGTTTACGGTTTTTCTTTCAATGTTTTCTTTCAAACTTTAATCTTTCAACCGGCTTCAAAATGGGGAGGTTATTAGATAGTCGAACTTTTTTTTCCGGTTGTGACTTCGAGATGGTCCAAGTTTAGAATGAAATATTCCAATAAAATGGTTTTTATTTATTTCATTGGAAAGCTGGAAAGGACGCGTTCTTCCACATCATTCGTGTATACGGATCGAATTCAGTTGCGTAGGGTTGAAAGTACTCGAGATTTGGGAGTGATTTTGGATACTAAGTTAACTTTTGTTCCACATATCGATAATATCATTTCATCTACGAATAAAATGATTGGATTCACGCTTCGACATGGTTAATTGTTCAGAACTAATAAAAGCTTACTAATCTTATAAAACTCCTTCGTTCTAAATAAACTTAATTTTGCTTCTTCGACCTGAAACCCTCATTATGAGTGTCATATAAAACAATTGGAAAGCGTACAACACAAATTTCTCAAATACCCATCATACCGTAATAACTTCTTTATAAAAGAAAATGATTACACCGAAGCTCAATCTAGGTTCAATATGCTTAGTTTGGAAAACCGCAGAAGAATCAATGACATCAGTTTTCTAATTAAGGTTCTGAACGGCATCTTTTTGGTTCCCTCAAGTTTGCAGTTAATGGCCTTTAGAGTTCCCGAGAGAGTTTTAAGATCAGATGAAACTATTGCTGTACCTTTTCGTCGTTTGAATGTAACTCAAAATTCGCCAATCTGTAGATTTCTGACGACGTTCAACTCGGAGTTCATTCTGATCCCTTTGGTACGTCTCTTCCGCAATTTAAAAAATGTCCCAAACGAAAGTTATTACTTGATTTTTTCTCATGAGTTTTTTTTATGTGATGTAAATTTTAATTTTGTATCATGGTAAACTATTTTTAATTTGAGTTTGTATTTTGATTGTATGATTTTTTTCTCATTGTTATTTGTGAATACTGTTTATGGGTTGAAACACCCGTTTGTTATTCATATCTTCCATGAAATAAAATTTAAAAAAATACATATGAAAATATTAGATACGTTGGAATACATTAGGGTGTATTCGCATTCCACTACTATGTCTGTTTCATCCTTGTAGATTTATCAGTTAATTAGAATATCGCAGTAGCAACATTCATTTCGTATTTCCCACCTGCAAATAATCATCTGTCATTGACGAATACGCACGATTCCGAACGATGAAATTCTCGCTATCGTCAAACTTTTAGATTGAGTGGAAATCAGAAGAGAAAGAGTGGTTTAGTGGTTGTCCAAAATTTTCAATTTTTCCCATTGAATATCCTAGAATGATAGTGTCGCTAATCGTTGGTTGAAGTTTCAAAGATGATTTGCGGACTGTATAGAATAAGTGAGAGACTGTTTTAATCGAAAAATTGCACTAACACGCATCAATTTGGAACTTTGGGGGCCCATAATTTCCAACTAATTCCAAACTAAGAGAGACCGCCTACGGGCGACTATGTTTTTGGCTTCAAAATTTGGTTTCTGACAAACAGACTGCGTACAATGATGTATATATCTTATTAATATCTCGGCAACGGGAAATCATGCAGGTTTGCCATCTTTTTTTACCAACGATACGATTCGAACGAAATTTCAATCCGATCGCATAAGTACTTCCTGCGATATTGAGTAAATAACCCCAAAATTTCAAATGCTTATACTCCAAAACCATCCGATATGACCCATTAAAGAATTTAACCGTGTCATTTTGATACGCAAGTCGCTAGGTTACTAATTAGAAATGATCAATTTTTATAAAGCACGTGCGACGTATGTAAGAAAACTAAGAAAAACAAGTCTTCATCTGTCGGCGGCGCTCCGTTTGGAGTGTTTTCCCATAAAAATCGAGTAACGCTGGGTTGCCGCCTCGGTTAGTACTAAATTTCGGTTCGAGTTTTAGAAATATTCGACTTAGAGGGAAAAATACATAGTGATGTTGTACAAACTTCTTTGTTTGGGCAATTCGAATTAGAGGATTTTTACTGTAATAGGTCTCTTGCATGTAACATGAATTATCATATTTTCATGTTTTTCTCATTATATACCGATACAAAATCATAATATATGCACACACTTCACTTCACACTTCAACAATTCGCGAATTTTGAATAATTCAGTATTGAAAATATTGAAATCGGGACTCAAGGTGGAAGCGGGAGAAACGCGCCAGATAGCCTTCTACGTCACTCGTTATTGTACGATTCACAGATCGATCAGCCGACGCTGTCTATTGGCTTGCTAGAGAGAAAAGTATACGAGAAGAGGGACAGAGTGGATATATCGCGGAACGTCACGGAAGCCGCGAAGATTCGTCCGTTTAAACAGCCGACATGCGGAACCAAATTTAAAGGATCATTTTCTCGTTGAAAATTGAAATTGTTGACGGCGGTTAAAGTTTTTCAGTAGTCTTACGGATAGAATATTTTATTCCAATGATAAAAAAAATGCATGCAAGAGACCTATTGAATTTGATCAGGAATACTCTATTAGTGGGCGAGTTTTTCAATTCACCAAACTGGTGTATTTGAAAAGTGGTGGATACAACACCAAATTTTTTATTACTGGTTGACATGACGTACATGTCGAATTATCTATTCCAGCGTTCACCAAGCATCCACTGTATTCTGTGTCCACCATACTCCACCTCAACCACACCAGTTTGGTGAATTAAAAAACTCGCCCATTTAGTCCAACCTCATTCGAATTCATTTTAGCTCATAAGTTAATATTGCGATGTTGTTCCTCAGAGTAAGAGCGCGAATGGAATTAGTTTCGAGAACTCCTTAATTTTATTAGGAATGAGATGGATCTAAAAAATTCCGTTGTGATCTCCCATACTAATGATCAAGAACTTTAACATACAAGCGGAATGATCATTAATAAGCTTGTTGATTGAATATCTCTCAATGTTATATGCTATATTTTTATAAATATAATTATATTTTAATTTTTTTTGCAGGAAGATGAGGCACCAACTACAGATTTCGATATCCGTTGTTCAATTTTGAGAAGGCTCATGTTTGGTACCGTATGTGGGCTCTATGTAAATGTAAATGTATTTTCCAAACTTGTTCACAATGTTTCTAAAAAAGAATGGTTAATGTAATATGTGAATTTTGATCTGTATATAATTGGTTGTATTTATCTAGTCACAGTAGCTTCTCAATGCTTTTTAAAATCTCAAAACTTTTTTTTGGACAATTGATTCTTTTAGTATTTCATTACTCTTTCTGTATTTCAGTTGATATGAGATTTTACTAAGTTAAGTTATTGATTTTGCTATGTGAGTATATAAGACTGTATATATAGTTATTTGTTTGATAAGAGAATATATTTAATGAATACTTTGAATTTTTTAAATTTCATCATCCGCAATCAGCATCTTTCTCAGGCAGGGAACCAAAAATATGCATAGATGTTCTTGAAACTGTTAACAAACACTGAGTTAACGTTGGCATGTTAACTATTCCACACTTCGAACACACGGTTTGAAATTATGTATTGTCATAAATATGGCTCAGATCAACTCTGAAAAAATTATGAAGGGTGTGATCCTACCTCAGTCGGTAGGAATAGGTTAATCCAGTTCCAGCAGAATTTGGCAGGAAATTTGTTGATAAAAGGCCTGGATTTTGGAATTGAAAAACAGGGTTCTAATATCATATAAGTTTACTGCATTTGTTTGGAGATATCATTTTCATAAATGTAATTTATTATGGATTATTTATTTCAGAACAATTTCATGTCCATATGTTATTAGTTGTTAAGAGGAGCACTTCAGCAGCTACTTCTCATCAATGATGCTAAGTATTTTATTCACAATCTAACCATATCAGTAGCATTGTTAAAGGAGTAGTTTATTTTCCATCTACAAATGAAATAGAGGAATATGCTAACATTTTTCAGATATTTGTTTTTGACTAGCGTATCCCAAGGTGGAATGATTACGTTTATCACTGGACCATACTGAGGTGGAGAATCTGACAAAATCATATTCAGAGAGGTCCGATTGAAAAACGAATAACAAATAGAGATACTGTTATGGTTAATAAGAGCTAAGGTTATGCATTTATAATTGTCATTTGCATATTGTTTGATTGAACAGGCGGTGCCATTTTTCATTTTGCTCTTTTCTTGGCTGCTGTGGTCTATTTTTTTCAAAATACGATGTGAAATGAACTCAAACTGAAAAGCTGTGTCTTATTTAATCGTTCACTCGTTTATAATCAGTCCATATCATTTTGACTGCTTATAGATTTACTACATAACATCAATATGAGTCTTCTCCTTATTGGATTACTTATTGAGGCGCCAGTTACACATCCCTAGAACACAGAAGACGCTGACCCGACCATTTCTTGAAGGTCTCGTGCTGATTAGCTCTTTTCATTTATTATAAACTTCATTATGAACTATTCACCTCCTCGTCTTGAATCCAGATTCGTATTGTGAACCAATGTCCGAATCTTAATAATTCATTCCATTGTTTAATTTTGAAAATGAACAAACTCATCTTCAAATCACAATTTACCTAAATATTCCAGAAATTCAAGTAAATTTTATTCGTTTCCAACAAAATTTCAATGATTCGCTTATACAGGGTGTAACAGAGTTGATGTACAATATTCAAGAAGGTGATATTACAGATCATTTCCAACAAAAAATGTGCTTATAACTTTTTTCTTAAACCCCCCGGTTCTACAGATATCAATTATTTTGTCTTTTTTGGAAATTTCCCTACTTTGCTCCAGACAAGAGAGCATATCTCGGGAACGAGAAGACCTACATTTATGTCCATAAAGTTAGCAGAGCCACTTGCACGGAAGTCAATGAAAACCATCTCATTAATTGTCGAGAATTTGTAGTGAAAGAAAAAAATTTGTCGCGCTTTTAGGTTTTTTTTTAGGGGTGGCTCTGATAACTTAATATTAATTTAGCAGAGCCATTCTAAAATATGCATCGAATTCGATCAGCAATGTTATGAATAATTGTCGAGTATTTGTCGTAGACAATCTAACCAGAAAAAATCATTTTTTTATAGCTTTTTTATAGGTTTCAATGAAATGTCCTGGTTTCTTAGGAAATTTGTCAGATTCGGCAACACTGCATTGGAAAATTGATATTCCAGGAATATTTTTCGTATCATTATTGGCTGATATTGGGTTGTATATGTTAAATCTTCTATTTCCCGAAATGAACAATTTTCGTTTCAATGCTGAATAATGGAAATATTCCATTCTCACGTATATACATCGACGTAACCATGTGATACAAGAAAGTTAATTAGATGACCGTTTTTTCTACCGGAAATGAGCTGAACGATTGAGGGACGACCAAAACATATTTGTCGTGAAAGAAAAAAAATTGTCGCGCTCTTTGTTTTTTTTAAAAGGGGTGCCTCTGCTAACTCAATATTAAGTTAGCAGAGCCATTCTGAAATATGCATCGAATTCCATCAAAAATGTTATGAGTAATTGTCGAGTATTTGTCGTAGACCATCTAACCTGAAAAAAACCAGAAAAAATGTTTTTTTATAGGTTTCAATGAAATGTTCTGGTTTCTTCTTTGTCAGATTCGGCAACACTGCATTGGTAAATTGATATCTCAGGTATATTTTTCTTCGTATCGTTATTGACTGATATTGACTTGTATATGTTGAATCTTCTATTTCCCGAAATGAACAATTTTCGTTTCAATGCTGAATAATGGAAATATTCCATTCTCACGGATATACATCGACGTAACTTTGTGATACAAGAAAGTTAATTAGATGACCGTTCCGTTTCTACCGGAAATGAGCTGAACGATTGAAGGACGACCAAAACATATTTGTCGCGAAAGAAAAAATTTTCGCGTTTTTTTTTAGAAGGCGTGGCTCTGCTAACTTAATATTAAGTTAGCAGAGCCATTGTAGAATATGCATTGAATTCGATCAAAAATGTTATGAGTAATTGTCGAGTATTTGTCGTAGACCATCTTACCTGAAAAAAACCAGAAAAAAACATTTTTTTTAGGTTTTAATGAGATGTTACCGTTTCTTAGGAAAATTATTCCTGAAATATCAATTTTCCAATGCAGTGTTGCCGAATCTGACAAATTTCCCAAGAAACCAGGACATTTCATTGAAACCTATGAAAAAGCTATAAAAAAATTATTTTTTCTGGTTTTTTCAGATTAGATGGTCCACGACAAATACTCGACAATTATTCATAACATTGCTGATCGAATTAGATGCATATTTTAGAATGGCTCTGCTAACTTAATATTAAGTTAGCAGAGCCACCCCAAAAAAAAACTAGAAGCGCGACAAATTTTTTTCTTTCACCACAAATATACGACAATTAATGAGATGGTTTTCATTGACTTCCGTGCAAGTGGCTGTGCTAACTTTATGGACATCCTACATTAACCTATTCAGTTTCGTTCGAGCAAATTCATCAGGAATCAAAAAACACTGTTTCAGTGGGAATTTAATCATAATAAAGAAATCAACATCAAATTTCATTCCCCATTTTCTCGAAAAATGCTGGAGTTGAGGAAATGGTTTTATAATTGTGAAAAATTCCCCCAAGTCTCAGCTTCTCAACTATATATGCGGCACATTCATCAAGAAAAAATAGCTAACTCAGGAAAATGAATCAAATATACCAGAAAACGTAAGCACCGCAATAGAAAACCTTGAAGTAGATAGGTAGATAACTGAGACCACCTACTAATTTTTTATGATTTCATATTGGTTTTCTGGTAGGAAAGGAAAAATTTTCGTAAATTTAAAATTGAGAATTATCTAGAAATGTATAATAATAAATATCAAATTATAACAAATCATTTTCCACCACTTTTGTTTAAATCTTTGGCTCGATGTTCCTTCCACAGTTCCTGCGGATTTTCTCTGTTCATATCGCAGGCTTCTTCAATTTTCAGCTTCAATTCTTCTATCGGCTCAACTGTACTTTGATAAACCCGTCTTCGGTCTCTGCCCCACAGATAAAAATCAAAACATTTGACACTGCAATATATCTCGGTTGAGTTCGTTAACGGGCCAAATCTACCTAATGGTACGTTTTTGTGCTACAGCCATTTGAAATTTTGATTTCTCCATAACTCGAAAAATATTTATCTGATCTGAATGAATTAAACTTGGTTGGAAGATGAACAATGTCAATAAGATTTTTATTGGGAATGATCTGTATTGATACTGTTCATCTTCCAACCAAGTTCCAAAAAAGAGGAAATTCAAATGAATCAACCGAATATGATCAGACAGTTTAACAAATATATGGGAGGGCTGCATGGCAACAGGGTCGCTAATTACCGGTCAAGAGATGGTGGTGGCCACTTTTCAGTAATTTGTTCAGTAGTGAATGCCTGGAAAATTTACAATATGGCAAATAAAACTAAAATGTTTCAGGTTGATTTCAAGTCCTATATTGTTTTGCGACTCACGGAATATGATAATGTTGAAAGAAATCGCCGTCAACTTCAACAGAAATGCGATTTGATAATTTCGACCATACCATAATTTTTAAGGAATAAAAGTAAGACGATGTGAAATATGCCACAGCCATACAGAGCATCTATGCGTAAAGTGCATTTGTAAGCTTTTTGCTTTAATTAGTACCACAAAAAGTAGGAAAAATGCTATCCCCATTGTAGCAATGGTTCATTTTCGCACCATTCTGTAAAATCATGTAATAAAATCTTTCCTCTTGGATATTTGTTTAATGATTATTGAGATTAAGTTGAAGAAATCCCTTTTGTAATTTTCAGCAAAAAATTCATTTTTAATATCTGAAATTATTCTTAATGCCTGATTTCCAATGGTTTGTTTTTGAACCAGAATTAATCTCGAAAAACTTTCACTTTTCAAATTTTAGATATGTTAAATTTACTATTTAAACACAAATCAGTAATAAATTCCAAATACTGGACATTTTTTGTAGATTTTTCATATATTGTGATTAAATGGATTAAAATTCTAACTGAAAATTTCAGGATTTATTAATTTATTTGATAATAAAACAACAGAATTTAATTATAATCACTGACAATTTGAAAGATTCTTTAATAAAAAATAATACAGCCTCAAGCTTTGCATACTTAGGATAAAGTAAATACAGTTATTGCATATTCAGTGCCCTCCACGAAGACGTAAAACTAAATGCAGAGTAGATTCTTTTTGAATATTGTAGTCTGAAAGAGTTCGACCGTCTTCTAACTGTTTGCCAGCAAAGATCAATCTTTGTTGATCTGGAGGAATTCCTTCCTTGTCCTGAATTTTAGCTTTTACATTCTCAATGGTATCAGAGGGTTCAACTTCCAAAGTGATAGTCTTTCCAGTCAGAGTCTTGACAAAAATTTGCATACCACCACGAAGTCTTAATACCAAGTGCAGGGTAGATTCCTTTTGAATGTTGTAGTCAGATAAAGTACGACCATCTTCTAGTTGTTTGCCAGCGAAAATCAATCTCTGTTGATCTGGTGGGATTCCTTCTTTGTCTTGAATTTTTGCCTTGACGTTCTCGATGGTATCAGACGGTTCAACCTCCAGAGTGATGGTCTTTCCAGTTAGGGTCTTGACAAAAATTTGCATACCACCACGAAGACGGAGTACTAAGTGTAGTGTTGATTCTTTTTGAATGTTGTAATCTGATAGAGTACGGCCATCTTCTAGTTGTTTACCTGCGAATATTAATCTCTGTTGGTCTGGTGGGATTCCTTCTTTGTCCTGAATTTTAGCTTTCACATTTTCGATTGTGTCAGAGGGTTCAACCTCAAGGGTGATGGTCTTTCCAGTCAATGTCTTGACAAAAATTTGCATACCACCACGAAGACGTAGTACCAAGTGGAGAGTTGATTCTTTTTGAATGTTATAATCTGAAAGGGTACGACCATCTTCCAATTGTTTACCTGCGAAGATCAATCTCTGCTGATCTGGTGGAATTCCCTCTTTGTCCTGAATTTTAGCTTTCACGTTTTCGATGGTATCAGAGGGTTCAACCTCAAGGGTAATGGTCTTTCCAGTCAATGTCTTGACAAAGATTTGCATACCACCTCTCAGACGAAGTACTAAGTGAAGGGTAGATTCTTTCTGAATGTTGTAGTCTGAGAGTGTGCGACCATCTTCCAATTGTTTTCCAGCAAAAATCAACCTCTGTTGATCTGGTGGGATTCCTTCTTTGTCTTGAATTTTAGCTTTTACATTCTCAATGGTATCAGAAGGTTCAACCTCCAAGGTGATTGTCTTTCCAGTCAATGTCTTGACGAAAATTTGCATACCACCACGAAGACGGAGTACCAAGTGAAGGGTAGATTCTTTTTGAATATTGTAGTCTGAAAGAGTTCGACCGTCTTCTAATTGTTTACCTGCGAAGATCAATCTCTGTTGATCTGGTGGGATACCTTCTTTATCTTGTATTTTAGCTTTTACATTCTCAATGGTATCAGATGGTTCAACCTCCAAAGTGATTGTCTTCCCAGTCAGTGTCTTGACAAAAATTTGCATTCCACCACGAAGTCGGAGTACTAAGTGAAGTGTTGATTCTTTTTGAATGTTATAGTCAGAGAGAGTACGACCATCTTCTAGTTGTTTGCCAGCGAAAATCAATCTCTGTTGGTCTGGTGGGATTCCTTCTTTGTCTTGAATTTTAGCCTTGACGTTCTCAATGGTATCAGAGGGTTCAACCTCCAGAGTGATAGTCTTTCCAGTTAGTGTCTTGACAAAAATTTGCATACCACCACGAAGACGGAGTACCAAGTGCAGAGTTGATTCTTTTTGAATGTTGTAATCTGATAGAGTACGGCCATCTTCTAGTTGTTTACCTGCGAATATTAATCTCTGTTGGTCTGGTGGGATTCCTTCTTTGTCCTGAATTTTAGCTTTCACATTTTCGATTGTGTCAGAGGGTTCAACCTCAAGGGTGATGGTCTTTCCAGTCAATGTCTTGACAAAGATTTGCATACCACCTCTAAGACGTAGTACCAAGTGGAGAGTTGATTCTTTTTGAATGTTATAATCTGAGAGGGTACGACCATCTTCCAATTGTTTACCTGCGAAGATCAATCTCTGCTGATCTGGTGGAATTCCCTCTTTGTCCTGAATTTTAGCTTTCACGTTTTCGATGGTATCAGAAGGTTCAACCTCAAGGGTAATGGTCTTTCCAGTCAATGTCTTGACAAAGATTTGCATACCACCTCTCAGACGAAGTACTAAGTGAAGGGTCGATTCTTTTTGGATGTTGTAGTCGGAGAGAGTTCGACCATCTTCAAGTTGTTTTCCAGCGAAAATCAATCTTTGCTGATCTGGAGGGATGCCTTCTTTGTCCTGAATTTTAGCTTTCACATTCTCGATGGTATCAGAAGGTTCAACCTCCAAGGTAATGGTTTTTCCCGTCAATGTCTTGACAAATATCTGCATACCACCACGAAGACGAAGTACCAAATGAAGGGTCGATTCTTTTTGGATGTTGTAATCTGATAGAGTACGGCCATCTTCCAGTTGTTTCCCGGCAAAAATCAATCTCTGCTGATCTGGTGGAATTCCTTCCTTGTCCTGAATTTTAGCTTTCACATTCTCGATTGTGTCAGAGGGTTCAACCTCAAGGGTGATGGTCTTTCCAGTCAATGTTTTGACAAAGATTTGCATACCACCTCTGAGACGTAGTACCAAGTGAAGGGTAGATTCTTTTTGGATGTTGTAGTCGGACAATGTGCGACCATCTTCCAATTGCTTTCCAGCAAAAATCAATCTCTGTTGATCTGGTGGGATACCTTCTTTATCTTGTATTTTAGCTTTCACATTTTCAATGGTATCAGATGGTTCAACCTCCAAGGTGATGGTTTTTCCAGTCAAAGTTTTCACAAAGATCTGCATTCTGTAATTAAAATCTATTATCAGGCTTGAGTTTACTTTATGACTTTCAATTTCTACTTTGACAATTTTTTTTGTTTTATGAAAGAGACAAACGAAACGAAACTTGGCTCACTGAATTCTTACTTTTTATGATATAATGAATCTCTACTAATCACAGAACTGAGTTAATGATATATGTGGAATTATTTATTAAAACATACAATCAGGTGGAATAAATATTGAAAACCAAATGCATTGGAAATTATAACTGATAATAGAAATTCAATAAAAAAAATTGTTCTAAAACCTGCGACCGAAATATAATGAGACGAATTTGCTTGTGCTCATTTTATTTCGATGTATGGCTTAAAGAGCTCGTGAAGCTCTTTTTTTATGGTAAAATTCTAGAAAACCACTGACGTGAGGTCTGGAGCTTTTTCGAGCTTTTCAAATTCGTTGCCACAGAAGTAACATGTTCACGTATTGACCCCGTCGAACGCAGCTCTACTCTAAACTCGTAATGTTCGGATTCTTTTTACGCCCTCGTTCTAAGGAACAGCGCTCTATCATTTCGTCACGATGCCTGTAATTTTCGAAGTTTGAGCCGAAAATGGTCTTAAACGATTTGGTTGAACTCCTGAAGAAGAATCCGTGGTCAAATTTGATTGTCCGTCCGGCCCTGTTTGCTGTAACTTCCGAAAGAAAAGACCTAGAGTCTCGAAATTTTCAGGTTAGGTTTTGATCCTAAATATCTCGGTTGAGTTCGTTAATGGGCCAAATCTGCCGAATGGTTTTTGTGTTACAGCCATTTGAAATGTTGATTTTTCAATAACTCGAAAATATTTATCTGATCGAAAAGAAACTTGGTTGGGAGATGGACAGTATCAATAAGAAGAAATATCGCTGAAAAAATTAGAAAAAATTTTTTTTTCTTTAAAACTTTCATATTTCATTTGAATTTTCAAGGCACCATTCCGAAATGTGAACAAGCGCTTAAAAGCTGCTGACTTCACGTCAGGGCTTTTTTCCTTTTTGAGTTATTTCAGAAATAAGAACGATGCCTAGGAAACAACCAAGAAATTTGACATATTTTGCTAAATATCAATTCATTGAAATTTGATGAATAGTTTCCATTGAAAATTTCATAAACGGAATCAGTATTTCAATTCTCAATTTTTAAGATAACTATGAAATTTCGCAAAAATCTACTAAGTTTATATTTGATCGCTTTATTTTTCTTGAGATATTGTGGAAGTAACCTAAAACTTTCAAATAGCAAAGGAATTTGACATTAACGAACTTGACCGAGATATTTAAAATCCAAACCTCACCTGTAATTTTCAAGTCGCTAATTGCTTTCCTTCAAAAGTTAGAGCAGAGTTCAATTTGACATTAACGAACTTGACCGAGATATTTAAAATCCAAACCTCACCTGTAATTTTCAAGTCGCTAATTGCTTTCCTTCAAAAGTTAGAGCAGAGTTCAATTTGACCTCAGATTCTTCATCAGTGAGCCAACCTGGTAGTAAGACCATTTCCAAGAAAAAATTCGAAAATTACAGACCTTGTGACGAAACGATAACGCGCTGTTTTCCAGAACAAGCGGGTAACTAAAAAAGCACTGACGTGAGGTCAGGAGCTTTTGCGTGCTTCTTCAAATTCTAACTATACGATAAACTCGAAATGTTGCACCTAGTTGCGTGTTGGTAATCTCCACCTGGTTACGAAGTTTCAATCTGATTGCATTTGTACTTCTTAAGATATTGCGGAAATAATAAAATTCCAAATAACAACGAATTTTGACAAATTATTTTTCCCTGTATCTACGAAAGTAAATTTTGGATCGAATTGAAATTTGGCTGTTGTTAAATACCGACTCTAAGCATTGTGCCAATTTCCATTGATATCTAATCAATGTTTCAAAAATTTTCGAATAATTTTTTTTAAATAACTGGATCCACTCGAAATTTTGCTCAAAGTTGCGCGTTGGTATTCCGCAACCGTCCACAAAGTTTCAATTCGATCGAGTCAATACTTCACGAGATATCGAGGAATCAACCTCAAAATTTCAAATGCGCCCAACTCCGAAACCATCCAACCGATTCCACTCATTAACGAACTCAACCGAGATACATAGTTGGACTCCAAACCTAATCCGACCATTTCAAATCGCTATGTCTTTTCCTTCGAAAGTTAGAGCACATACGGACGGACAGAATTGAATTTGACCACGGATTCTTGTTCAGGGAGTTCAACCCAGTCGTTCAAGACCATTTTCAGCTCAAAGTTCGAAAATTACAGATATTATGACGAAACGATAACGCGCCGTTTCCCAGAACATGCGCGTGAAAATCATCACTAATTTGAAGAAGAGGATTATGAAAATGAAATTAAAAAATGTAGCTCGCGCTCGCCTCTAGTTTTGTCAATAGAATTCACACAATTATTACGTCATTCAAGTGATTTCAAAATGTCTCTCCATTTCGATGGATATTCGCCGTAAATGAAATATTATTGAATTTTTCCTTCATTGTACAACACAAATATTACCATGAATGGTGAAAATATATTAATTTCCACATAGCTCACAATTGACAAGAAATCTGAAGATGAAATTGAAAGTTATCTTCATAAATTCACCCAGATAAAGCCGAGTTACCTGCAAGAATTTTGATTCATTTTATCTAAACAAAAATTAGGATCTCCGATAGTCTCCATGCAATAAAATGGATTTTATTGCACCAGTAACTAAACTCCAAA
The DNA here is from genome assembly GCA_958510865.1 of Myrrha octodecimguttata. Taxonomy (NCBI): domain Eukaryota; kingdom Metazoa; phylum Arthropoda; class Insecta; order Coleoptera; family Coccinellidae; genus Myrrha; species Myrrha octodecimguttata. The sequence goes on from OY294059.1 coordinate 20,656,245, forward strand.
CCAAAGCATCATGGCCGAGTATATGAAGCGAATGGACAATCTTGAAATTAGTATTTTCATCATTTCTAGCAACTCATGTGATAAAAATCAATTGGAATATTAATATTTTTGCATTCATAACAAAAATATCCATGCAATAACAGTAAGCAGGAGTATAATAGAGAATTTAGTGAGATAATTTGAGAAAAAACCGAGGGTTTTGTCCGACTCCTGTTAGTTAATAGTATCCCTCAATCTTCTCACGACGATTCGCGGTAGTTTAGTTCGAATATATCCGGCATTCCATCGAAAAAGATTGATTTTATTAAACCATTTTTTCACCTGTCATTTACAGGAAGACTTCGATCGATGGAAAGCTTGGAATCGATACACCATACGTTGCACGTAATTGAGGATCGCTCGGCCCATATAAGATGAAATTCAATGACAGTCCTGAATTGAGCGATTTTAGGACCTAAGCAATTTATCTGAATTCATCGGACCATGTTTTCAATCGTATCACTGGCATTTATAAACAGTAATGAACTTGCGTCGATGATAAACTTCACTCGAGATCGAAGTAAAATTCATCAACGGATGAAATTGTTGTTCGATATATTCAGTAATCTAAATATTGTGTTTGAAAGAAAACACCTCGAATCGTTGTGAGAAGGTTAAATGATTGGTGGTAGAAAAGAAATTAGATATTTTTCTGATAGTAAAAAAATGGTGATCTGTAAATGGACTATCAGGAAAATTTTTCAAAACAGATGAAAATAGAAAGACACGTTCATATACGTTTGAAATGGACAAGAACAAGTATAATAAACAACAGTACTTTTCCAGAAGACCAAAGATCAACTACTTGATGAAATTATAGTGACTAAGCAACATCGCCATTTTGAAAGAAGGGGACAAAGGAAATTTTGCGAGACTTATGTTAACAGTAAGTGCTTTCAACCCATGATAAGCCCATCGTAATGATAAACAAAGAGTAATAAACGATATCCATTCACTGAAATGATGTTATCAGAACTAAAAAACAAACTTAGCGAGAAATAAATGAATAACTATTATGACAAATCAAATACTATCTTTAAAAGTACCAATCAAAAAACATTTTATTTGAAGAGAATTCATACCTTATTTAAATATTTCACTTCCCAAAAAACTTCACTCACGAACAATGCAATAATGCTCAGTAAGTTTGCGATATGGTTAGACGTACAATACTTCTTTCTTTGGCGTAGTTCATACGGAATATCCAATTTATATGTTTCGAATCCCCCACCCCTAATAATCTCGAACCCGATGAACATTCTAGAATCAATAAATTTATACATTATTTAAAATTGAAATTTCATCAGAGTATATCCTAATTAACTATGATAGTTTTCGTTACTATAAGTATTCATGATAATTTGCTTCATTGAAATATTATAAAAGAACAATTATCATCTAAATAGAGTGGATCTACTTTTCAGTAGAATAAATGTTCATGACGTCATCCTAGCACTGGCACAGCAAGTTCTGACAGTTCTGTGTTTTGTTGTTGACTCATCTGAGACCTGGGAGAACGAAGGGAACGAACACATGGGCTTACCATTGGGTTAGCCAAAGGTGTAAGCTGAAATATCTTTTTCGTTCCCATTTTTATTTTGTCAACTACATTTTAACATATCAAAATATATGGGTGCGATTTTACTTCAACGCAAATGTTCAATTTATTTATATTTCTCTTTTCTTGTGTTTTACACAGAAGAAGACAGGGATACCATTATCCTTCGAAATAGGTGATATTGTTATGCCGTTTCGTTGTAGACATGATGTATGTACTTACATCGTGGTTGTAGAGTAAAAAAACGCATATAATTCAAAGCACAGAATATATATTTCCGTGTATTTTAATCTTGCTGGCACCACTTTCTTTGCAGATGAGCACACCATGTTTTTTACATCATGTATGAAACATATCCATTGGCAATCTCCGGGTTCCTTCTCGATGTACTGAGGGTACATTTTGGTTGGATATGCGTCTACATCAGTTCTACTACTATTGTAAAATAAAATTATATCCGGCTAATTACTTTTCTTGTCACTACTCTTTCTGAGCGGTAAAATTCTGGCCATATAAAAGTATTATTTATCCTCGCAGTACCAACCAATGTCAACTTTTCTTCACTCATACAATTGGCAAGTTTTAGAGCCAGTTGTCAGTAGTTATATTTCTTCAAGAGTGTAGACATAAATTCGAAGCAGAATACTTTTTTCGCCAAAATTGTAAAACTTGAGAAAAGACTTGAATATCCTTCCATTCTCATTCAATGGACATATCATCCCTTCCAAAAATGATAGGGTACGTATTTCATACAATTTTGTAGACTGGACAGAGTGTGCATATTTTCTCATTTATGCGTGGTTAGAACTTTTTTTTTTCAGAAAATCTGGACAAAGCTATAGGATCAAAAATAGGTAGAATTCAACTTCGTCATTTCATCTCTATGGTGATCCAGGTAATAGAGTGATTACCTCGAAATCAGTGAAATTGTTAGTCAGAAATGTTTGATAGTTACAATAGTCATGTTCTTATTGTCTATCACAAATATGCATTTTCATTCTCATCGAAATGATTAACCAATTAACCTCTTTCTCTTTCTTCGTTGGTGGAGAACAAAAAAGAAAATAAAAACGCATTGTTTAAGGTTTACCAGACACCCGCAGAATTTGAAAACCATCGTGATCGTAATCGAATATGGGATTGAAATGGCGCAGCAATAAATGGCCGTCCTAGAGCCTAATGATCCCATTTTTATACACAATCTACTATAAGGGAGCTACTCTTGATTTTCCGGAGTAGAAAAATTTGAGATGATAACGAGTCACTTTTTTACTACTCAAAAAAATCTACAATATGATGATGATGATAATTATAAGGTACGCCACTGGGAGAAATTGTCGTATGTCAACAACCAAGGTCTCTGGTCTCTGCTGTTTATTTTGATTGTTGTTCGAAGTTGTACATCGTACATGTTCCAAAAATATGCTTCCTGAAAAATCTATAATTAAAATTCGGAAGAACCATGAAAAAAAATAGACGTCGATACCAGAGTTTTAGGTATAATAGTATTTAGGATAAAGCAAGTTAATTCTGGGACAATGGTAATAGGTATATAGTATAAACATTGTTATTCATCAAACAATGGTATGAGTAATGTATTTTAATCTATAGTATGGTGGTTGGATATTCGTGAACAAACATACTTATATATCCATTTACAAACGAATAAGATAACTGGAGCTAGGTATGTGTAAATCGTGTATTGATTGGTTCTTATTTGGTATAGGAGGAATGAGGAAATAATGAAGGGTTTAGATAACTGAAAGTTTTCGGAACCGTTAGAATCAAGACAATATTTTTCAGTAACTAACTAGCACGCGAGGATCATGACTTCCTTCCATACGGTTCATCATTGCAAACAACTGATTCCACTTCCATAACGTTTCACATGGAACTTTGGAAGTCGAATAGGAGATGATAGAATTGAAATAGAAACTACGCTACTACGCATTATCGGGTTTACGTGTATTGTGAGTTTTCTAGAAAACAAAAGTCCAAGGTCGCCACATAAATATTTATAATGAAAATATGATGCAATGCAAGTGGATTTGTCGAAAAATGTCATTTCCGTCCGAATTCAATGCACCTTCATCAAATATTAATATTTTACCTGAAATAACTCTTGATAGATTATGAATACAAACATTCATAGCCAAATGAGCAATAGACTTCCACTGGGTAGTGTAGTGGGTACACAAAACTTGAGGATATCTCTCAAGACAAGTTCGGGTTTTCAATTCAAATTGAGTTGATAGTTTAACCAAATTCTGTTTCAATTAAAACTCATCCCTGGGTTGGTTTTCAAATGGCGGCGAATGTATAAATATATGTGTAATAATGAATCCATTGCATAGAAAAAAATATACATTTTCTAATTTCCTTTCAATTAATATCCCTAAATCACAGTTTCAATGAATTAATTCCACTAACAAGTTAAAAAAACCCAGAAAAGCACTGCCGTGAAGGCAGCAGCTTTCGCGAGCATGTTTAATGGAGATGACTTCGCTTTGGCAATGAATTTGAACATGTGCGCAAAAGCTGCTGCGTTCACGGCAGTGCTTTTCTAGGTTTTTTCGATAAAGTACTGGATTTGAATCCGATCTAATCTGTATTTTTGGAAATATTGGGAAAATAAAATTTTTAATGGGTACATCTACGGAACCATTGTGTATAATATATTTGTGGAGTAGGTACATTTGGACTTGCATTACGAAAGTAGAATTCCGTAGATATACCCCCATTCAAAATTTTATTTTTCCTATATTGCCAAAATTACAGATTACCTAGATAGAATTGAAATCCAGTACTTTATCGATAAATGACAGTTCGAATGTTCATGCAGAAATTCATGAAGATATTATGATCAGAAGATCACAGAATATTGAATACATATTTGAAAAAAAAAAAAAATTAAACATTTTTTTTCAAATTGTTCTAATGACACCATCATCACGAAAGTTGGCGCAAAGTTGTCCATCAGTATTTCCAAACCAACTGACACGTTTCATCATGATTGAAATAGTTTTTAGTATTTTTTGAGTTATTCCGAAAAAAATAACGATATCTTGAAAAAAACACGAAATTTGACATATTTTTTCACAATTACTACAGGAATTATTATCGTATAGAATTGAAATTCGGTACACTCCTGTGAAATATAAAACTCAAGGTGCAACCGAAATTTTTCCGAAATGTAATGAATAGTTTCCGAGAAAAAATAAATTGTCTAAAAAAATTTTTTCAAAATCTACTGACAGCACGATCTCAAAAAAATACCGTAAAAAGCTGCAAGTTCTTACGCTCCGACTAACTGAAAAGTTTCAATTCAATCGCTTCAGTAGTTCTGGAAATATCAGGGAAATAATCTCAAAACTTAAAATAGCTATATCTCCGAAATCATTCAACCGATTTTGCCCATTAACGAACTCAACCCTCGCATTTTAAAATACAACCTACCCTAAAAGTTTCAAGTCGATAGATTTCTCCGTATGCCCGAAATCGTGCGTACGGACGGCCGGCCGGACATAATCAATTTTGACACAGGATTCGTCATCACTGAGCCAACCGAGTCGTTTGAGACCATTTTAGGCCCAAAATTCGAAAACTACTGACATTTGGACAAAACGATAGCACGCTGTTCCCCTAGAACATGCGCGCAAAAAATTTAATTATTTTGAACCCTTCATAGAACTTTATCAATTCTGATACGGAGACGACATACTCTCAATGACCTTGTCATATCTGTGACGGTTGACAATATTATAACTCAACTACTGCTAAGCGATACGCCCTCTGGCGATAGAGGTTCGAACACTTCCAAGTTAGTAGTTTTTCGTCGTGCCCGTTAGCAGCGTGACCAATTTTGGTAGAAATCTACTTTTTTGATAGTATTTAGAACTATCTTAGTAGAATTCTACTTTCAACTGTTTAAGCAGTAGAACGCTTCTGTCTGAGTTGAGAAATTGCACAACCTAACCTAACCTAACTGTAATCGCATGAATTATGTGAAAAAATTGCACAACTCGTATAGATGGCTCTGACTGACATCAGGGTATTTCTCTAATCCCGCCACACTCAATAAGTATATCGTATTTCCCATCATAGGTGCGTGTGTGCGCTACATTTTCCCGCATTTTAATCGTTTCCGTCCAAAACGGAAGAGCCTTTCATATAGGTGAATATATAAGAATATCTGCGGAATCATTGGATGGATTTTACCCATTCACGAATTCGGTCTTCGTAAATAAGGTCCAAATCTTCTCTATAAATATGGAATTTCTAAGTTGTTTCTTTCGGAAGTTATTGTGTTAACGGTCGGCCGTTATCTTCTGGAAGAAACGTCTTAAAAACTCGATATTTGTAGAGAAGGTTTAGGGCTTAATTACAACGGTCACATGCGCGCAAAAGCTACTGCCTTTACGGCAGTGCTTCTTTAGCTTTTTTTGCTGAGAGAATGTTAATTACTGCGATATTTTTTTAAATTACACGGAACATTAAAGTTTCCCACCAACATAAAGTGCTAAAGACTGCTCCTAGGTAGCAGTAGATTTCTGTAATTGACTTTGGTAGAAAAAAGTAGATTTCTACAGAAGGTTTGGTAGATTCTGAAAAAAATAATTGGTCACGCTGCCCGTTAGTGCCAGTCTAGGTTTTCACCACTAGTTCCAGGATTCATGGATTAAATAAAGTGGATTCGGCAACCCTTTGATAGAAGACTCTTTTGGACATATCCTCAAATGATAACACTGTTATTATTCTTTCAAATTTTCAACATATCATTTCGTTGATGTTAATGAATTGATAAAACCTTTTCGTTATTTCTTTATATAATGTTTGTTTTCATGAATGAAAAAGAGTAAAATTCCATTTGAAAACATAAAATGTAGTATGAAGTTAATTTCTATTACCTTCCATCTTATACCTAGCTCTAGCAGTTAATTCAAATATTCCCGCCACGAACAAAATACTTTCAACTCTTCCTGTAAGGGTCGCTAGTGAGTTTTCCATCCAAAATTAGTTCCCCATGTGGCCGTTGGTGTCGCTAGTGAATGGCCATCTAAGATGGCCGCCACTTTGTTTCCACAGATTAGTAGGGAGTTTACACTTCTTATATATTTGTATTCTGTGGTGCCAGTCCACAACGGAGCACCAAGCAATGACCATGGCACCGATCATCGCAAATACACAAATTTAACCTATACAAAATGTTGATGTGCTTGTAAAAAGACAAAATGAATTTTGAAGGTGAATGCTGAAACGTTATGTTATTACGGTCACGCTAAATATTACGTTTTGGTTTTAACGGCCATTCCACAAGTAGACGTATTGCTACACGTTTTCGTTACCGTTGCGTTAGTTATCAGTTTGTTTGGTTAGGATATGTGAGACGTCAGATTTTTATGTTGCAATCTCACGTTCAAACTCCTTAAGTTTAATCATTTGCATTTCTGCATTAGTTTTATGATTCTGGACGAAATGAAAAAGGAATCGGAAGCGGTAATTTCAACTGGTGCTCTTGCAGAAGAACTGGAACTAGTTATATTGCACAATATAATTGGCATGGTTCAAACTATCCCGAATTTCAAACCCCTAATGTTGCTTCCAAAACTATTTCCTGATGCGAGAAAAAGTAACAAATACCAATATATGAAAAAAATTTGCTGTGGTAGCACTATTAAACCTACCTTATGTCTAATATCAGTTGTGGGTAAAAGGTATTAAGAAATAGATTGAAAAAATCTGAGGAAATCGTGTAATTAACACTAAAAAACGATAAAACATATCAACAAACAGCTTTTCTGACAGTGATCGGAGCCGGAAGGATCCGAAGCCTAACGAATACTTCCGATATAGAATAGCGTAACGTAAATTACGGCTCGCAATTTTCCGTAAATAGAGAGATATTGCAGTGTCAAATTTGTGTGACGTTATTACGAGCGTTCTATTTGACGATTTGGGGAGCTCGGAGCTGCCCGAGCGCATGAAACCCTAACGTTGACGCGTTCTTTTTGATTGGAGCTTCGTGCATCTGAGCTCCTCCGACTACCTTCCCCTGCCCCCTCATGCACCAACCTCTGACAAGGGGCAGCAAGCCCTTTTGGGTTACGTCATATCATTTGTTTATATATTCAATAACATTTGTTGATCAAACCACTACAGTCTGTGATTATCTAATATAGATAATATAGATAATCTAATATATATTGGCTATAAATCAAGGCAAATTTTGCAAAATGAGTAAAAACAAGGAATTGCTAATAAATGATTCAGACAATCAAAGGACTAACAGCATTTATAACATGCTCGTCGTCAGAATCAGACATTCTTAACAAAATTAATGAATTCAAAAATCCCTTCACTGTTGGAGTAAAAAATACGTACAATAATAATGAAAATACAGAATAGTCAGAAACTATTTAGAATATTCCGTCTGCAAGTGTAGTGTAGATCACAGCTGATCAATCAAAACAGTAAATAACCGCGCATGTGCTGTGAGTTTTCATTGCACCAAACCACTAATTTGCGTTCGATTTGAGAGTAGCTCAAGTGCAACAAACCCTCAGCTACCCTGGGGCTTCAAACGCCAAAAAGAAAGCGCCTATTAACGCAAACGTTATTTTTGACATCTAAGCATGCGCAGTTTCAGTTCCTGAATAACGGGACGTTAATAGCGTTAGCGTCTAACGTTATTTACGGAAAATTGCGAGCCGCAATTGGTTTCGTGCGTCGTTTGACATTTGCCATACGTTGGAGGTAAAACAACCTCACTTACCCGCTTTTTTTATGTTATGAAGTACAGCATTTTCAACAATTTCAGGATAAATTCACAAGTTAAAATGATTTCTATTGATAGAATTGGTGAATAACTAGGCCTAGTTATTGTTTCGTTGTTAAATACAACATAAATACACCGAGAGACGAAGGAATCCGATTTTTCAGATATATTGTAGTGAAGACTTTATATTTGAATATTTGCATTTTTGACCCATTCCCCTAAGTTTTATCTGGTATTCGAAGAAATAGAATACTATGTGAACTATCCCAGAGATGGCAAACATCCTATATTCACGCCATAATTTGAAAAAACTGTTCTGACAAAGTAACAAACTACGGTATAGTTTGTTGGAGGCATTTCCACACTAGTTAAGGAATTATATTAGACTATCTATTTAATTTATTCTGTTCAATAAGTTGACTCATGATGAGATAAGTATGATAAGAATATTTCGTGTTTGTTATACACATTTCAAGAATTATATCTTCTCGACACTACAATAGCTGGCGTTATGAATGACAAACCCATCCTGATTGGTTACCACTCACATCTCTATATTTTATATAAAGCCAATCAAGGCAATTCGTTATGTGACAGATTGGTCAAAATATTGCATGCATTTTATAATAATGAACCAGATAACTTTCTCTGTTCTCAACCGAACACGTTCCGATGTGGCTCGACTACTCAAGGATGGAACTTCTACATTTAGTTGTTTGTAATATGTTTCTAATTGACCTTATTGTCAATTACTAAAGATTATGAAAGCCCTAATGTTGCATCTGCATGATAAAAAAGCATTTTATATGGCTAGTAAAGAATTTTTTGAGGATGAATCGAAATTGGTGTTCAAGGAAAAAATTTCATATGAATTATTTTTTTTGTAACATATATTTAGTATAATAAATATATAATTGAAGATTATGATAACACTGACATAGCAACTGTAGACCAATATTATTGTAGTAATTTGATAATTTGCAACATAGAACGTTATTTGAAATAGTACTGAGAAGTTCTCTGGAACCCATGTTTCTTCCATTCCATACATTTGTTGGATTTCATTCTGCTGTTTATTTTCAGGAATTAATGAGCCAAACATTTTACTGTTTCATTTTCAATAGTTATACCTATAATAAATGCTATCTCTGATGTGGAAACTCTAGGCTTTAGAAGACAAGGATAAATACTGCAATTTTCATTTATATCGTTTTGAACGATTATCATATGAGATTGAATATCAGTTAATCAGATCCATTATCACAAAATTTCACTTGTAAAATCACTAAAATCTCCAAATAATCGCTCTTCGCCAATGTAAACAAAGCGAATGTATTCCTTGGTCTCTCGGTGTATTTATGTTGCATTTCACAACGACACAATAACTTGGCCTCACAGGTCTAGTAATTCACCAATTCTATGAATATAAACCATTTTAACTTGTAAATTCATCCTGAAATTGTTGAAAATGCTGTACTTCAAACATAAACAAAGCGGGAAAGTGGGTTTGTTTTACCTCCAACGTATGACAAATGTCAAACGACGCACGAAACCAATTTACGTTGCGCTATTCTATATCGGAAGGAATCGTTAAGCTTCGGGCTCTTCTGGTTCCGATCACTGTCATAGAAAAGCTGTTTGTTAATATGTTTTTCGGAATTAATCACACAACTTCTTCAGATTTTTCGAATCTATTTTACAATACCTCTTACACACAACTGATATTAGACATTTAGATTTATTAGTGCTACCTAAGCAATTTTTTTCATAAATAGGTATTTGTTAGTTTTTCACGAATTAAGAAATTCGTTTGGAAGCAACATATGAGGGGTTGGAAATTAAAAATACTTTGAACCATGCCAATTATATTGTGTAATATAACTTATTTCCACTTCTTCTGCATTAGCACCACGTGAAATTACCGTTTCCGATTCCATTTTCATTTTGTCCAGAATCAAAAAACTAATGCAGAAATGCAAATTATCAAGCTTTAGGAGTTTAAACGTGAGTTTGTAACACAAAAATCTGACGTCTCACATAACCTAACCAAACAAACTGATAACTAACGTAACGGTAACAAAAACGTGTAGCAATACGTCTACTTCTGGAACGACCGTTAAATCCACGTTAACCACCAAAACGTTATATATATCTCACCGTAATAACATAACGCTTGCGCTATTCAAACGTTGAAATATCTCTCTATTTACACTGATCGGAAACACAAGAAAATCAAACGGAAAGGCGAACACGGCTCCCAAAATTCAATCCTTCGGAAAATTTAGTATACTTGTTGAAGAACCAGATCCACGTGGAAATAAATTCATACAATTTGAAATGTGACATTTCATGAACAATCGCGCGTTTTCGTAATGACAGACGTTAGCCACAAATTACTGACATTGGGCAAAAAAATCACGCGTTTTTATTTTTCGACGCGTCCATGAGTACGAGCCTTAAGGAGTGTGAACGTGCGTTTGTAACACAAAAATCTGACGTCTCACATAACCTAACCAAACAAGCTGATAACTATAACGCAACGGTACCACAAACGTGTAGCAATACGTCTACTTTTGGAACGACTGTTAAAACCAAAACGTAATATTTAACGTAACCGTAATAACAAAACGTTTGCGCTATTCGAAAGTTGCAATATATCTCTATTATTATATATATATATTTGTATTTTGTGCCGTTATTCTAACGTATTTTGCTCACCAGTTTATTTTCGAGCTTTTTTGTTGTTCTCCGAGTTGAAATTCTGGTATTTAGGTAGGAAGTGTTTGTCATATTCATTAGAGAGATATTGCAACTTTCGAATAGCGCAAACGTTATGTTATTACGGTTACGCTAAATATAACGTTTTGGTTTTAACGTTTGTTTCAAAAGTAGACATATATGCTGCTTTCTTTTTGCTGATTTGGGTAGCTCGGAGCTGCCCCCGCGCATTAAATTTGTTAACAAATTTCATGCGCTGGGGGAGCTCCGAGATGAGACGTGAACCGTGAAGAAGGTATTAGTAGGACTCATAGGTCACGAGCAGTTTTGACAGTTGGGAGAGACTGGAGGACCAACAATAACCTTAAATGCATTGTTTACTATGGGAAAAAGCGATTGGGCTTGTGATTTTGTATGAATTTGGACATTTTGGACTGAAATATTCACTATTGCATTATCTAGGAACTATATCCAAAGTACTTGATATCTTGTAACAGTAACAGCTTGACTTAATTTATGGAATTTTTCGAATAAATACAATTCTTGCTGGTTGAATGTGTTGTTGCATGTTGCTTGGTTTAGTAAGGCAAGAAATACAATTAAAAACTTTTTTTTTTAAGTAAATTCAGGTATTCAAGGTCGAATAATCAACATCAAATCGATGAAAACTACCAATGAGTTGTTGAAGTATTTTCATTTGAATGGTACGTACTAACCAGATGTGGAGAGGAACTCAATGTATCCATTATAAAAGAGAGAAATAAGAATATTCTATCGGTTCTGAAGGAGAAAATCATATTTTCTGAATTAATTCAATGAAGAACTGCGCTCTAAAATGGAAATTCACAGAATAAATGTTACTTTGCAACTTGTCAGTTACCTCGGCAAAGAACATAGGTTGTATATTAGTCTGGACAATAGTGATGTTCTTTCGTTCTGAACGAAGTGATTTATATAACTTCAATCAGAAAGATCAGTTGAAGCGATCGTTCTTTCGTTTCCCCTTCCACAACTCTGAAGTGATTGCAAATGATTATTCTAATCGCGGAACAAGTTCCATCAGTTCAATCAGTACGAAAGAACACTACTAATCAATAGAACTTGAATTAGATAGGATTGATTCATACCATTGACATGCAGGTATGCAATGACATCGAAATTCAGCTGATTTTCATGTTTAGTCGAGTAATATCATGTAGGTTATTTTGGTAGGGCATACCGAACGATTCAGGTTATGGAATATTTGAAAATCATAAGTTCTTAATAAACATTTCTTTATTACTTGAACAAGACAGGATTTATAAAAGATATTTCCATTCAGATATTCAATGCAGGCAAATTTTTAGATGATTCTCACTTAAGGTGCAGTATTACTACTGCCAATGTTTTCTTTGGGTATGCCGATTGATACCAGGTAGGGAATTTTCGTAAAATCGTAAGTTTTTGATAAACATTCCTGATTGTTTTCACAAAAAAAGATCTAAATCACCCTTGAGTCGTATTTTAGGAACAAAAACCATCCACTGTGTCAATACACTGTTCCTATCTACTACGCACAGAGAAATAACTGGCAGTATCTAGGAATGAAAAATTTATTAGCACTATGATATCACAAAATGTTTCCGCAATATTTTACCTCCATATGAAAGTAACAAGGTGCCTATATAATTTACTACAACACACGAAGACTGTTGACTGAACTAACCAAAGGTCTGTTTATTTGCCTGTATATGAAGTCGGGGACTAATTTCATAATATGTATACCAAATTTATACTATACTTTTCAAAAAATAGTGAATATATCAATCCAAAATTTCCAAATGAATACGAAATCACGAGAGAAATCGCTTTTTCTCATAGTAAACAATGCATTTTAGGTTATTGTTGGTCCTCCAATCTCTCCCAACTGTCAAAACTGCTCGTGACCTTCACGTTTTTGTTATCGTTGCGTTAGTATCAGTTTGTTTGGTTAGGTTATGTGACACGTCAGATTTTTGTGTTACAAACTCCTGAAGTTTGATCATTTGCATTTCTACATTCGTTTTTGATTATGGATAAAATGAAAAAGGAATCGGAAGCGGTAATTTCAGCTGGTGCTATTGCAGAAGAAGTGGAACTAGTTATATTGAACAATATAATTGGCATGGTTCGAACTATTCCTAATTCCAAACCTTTCATGTTACTTTTAGGGCCGGTATTATAAAACTGAAAGTTATCTTTAACTTTAACTGAAAATTGACTTTTGCTCAAAAATGTGGAATTATAAAAGTCTCATTTCTATCATAGACAAGAAATACTGTGATGATTTCTATGAAACGGAGAATGAAATAATTTGAGATTCTGTAATACCACCAATTTCTGGGTTGGAAAAGCTGGACTTTGGAAAAATACTCCCTTTCAAAATATGATAGGAATAAACAAATCCTTTATTGACAAATATTCGCACTATGTATCAGGGAGCTTAATGGATTGTGGTTTCCATAAAAATAGAATTACTGATTTGAGGGAGAGTTGCAATGATCAATTTTGAATTCTTATACCATTGTATAAAGACAAGTTGTCTTTATACAATGCTTATACTTTTTACAATATGGAAGGGGTGTTTGGGTATTTATTCGGTCACCTAACTATAAAAACTACTTTCACTAATGAATATTATAATTGGAAATGAAAGCTTAGAAGGAAAAACTTTGACAATAATGAGATACATTCAATTCAGGAATTATATAACAATTACAATAAAATTTGTCCAAATCCAATTAGGTACAGAATTTTTTACAAATACTTCACTCTTCACCAAGGGCAAGTACTTTCAACTGACACTGGGAGTGGTAATAATCTCAACCCTAAATTTGCAAAAACTGTCATTCAATTAAAAAATATGGTAATGTTTTGTGTGGCTCAGGGTTATCGAGCCCTGATATCTAGAATTTGTACATGGCTACCAGTTTGGCCATTACTATAAGAAAAGTATACATTGCAATTGTGATGATTTCCTTTCATCTTAAAAGTTAAATAATGTGTATAAATTATTATGCTTCATTACGCATTTACAACTTTTATCTGTTATATTGGGCACCGAAAAGAATGAATGCCAATGATTTTTTTTTCATTTACATCTTATAATAGTTGAACAGAAAGAGTAACTGATATTTTCATTACAATAATATGCCATGAGGAACTCTCGAGATTAGATTGTACTGGAGTGAGGTTCATAGCAGGCATTTTGATGTAAATATAAAATAAGTATGCAATTTTCCATGAGACATTTCTGATAATACAGCCAGTATAGTTAATTTGTGAAAAACCCTAAAATCTCCAGCAACTATCAAGAAAGAACAAGCTGCATAAACTCTGCGTATAATCAACACATTTGCATCACTAGCGTCACAGCACGATTTCTAAGAATATGTATTCCATTACAGGCGTGCAGAGTGTCCAGATAAGCAAAATCGGTTTTTGAATTCCGTTTCTTCCCATAAGTTCAAATGGTTCAGCCGATTTCTAAATATCCTTTCTCAACAAGGATATTCAACAATTTTCATGGCATCATCGTCATAGTCACTTAAAAGTTCTTCAAAAATGAAGTGAATATCTCTCAACCAGGATGTTCAACAATATCCATGTCATCTTCGTCATCGTGAATTAAAAGTCCTTTAAAAATAAAGTGAATATATATCTTGCTAGCATGTTTCCGAAAATATCATAACAACAAACAAATCGAGGTTATATTCCCCTTATGTCAGCCGAAAAGACAGAGAATCTGTGGAAAAAAACGATTTAACTTTAACTATAATTGATACCCAAACCACCAGATAAAGATAACCCTGAAAATCTAACTTTAACTGGAAATTACTGCTTAATTTTCAGTTAAAGTTAAAGATAACATTCAGTTAAGTTTATCTTGTTGACAGTTGAGTTGTGTTCAATAGGCGCTTTCTTTTTGGCGTTTGAAGCCCCAGGGTAGCTGAGTGTTTGTTGCACTTGAGCTACTCTCAAATCGAACGCAAATTAGTGATCTACACTACACTTGCAGACGAATATTCTAAATAGTTTCTGACTATTCTGTATTTTCATTATTATTGTAGGTATTTTTTACTCCAACAGTGGAGGGATTTTTGAATTCACTAATTTTGTTAAGAATGTCTGATTCTGACGACGAGCATGTTATAAATGCTGTTAGTCCTTTGATTGTCTGAATCATTTATTAGCAATTCCTTGTTTTTACTCATTGTGCAAAATTTGCCTTGATTTATAGCCAATATATATTAGATTATCTATATTATAGACACAGAATAGAGAAGTATTACAGAAGCGACACTCTTTGACATTTCCATTGTTATCGATGTACCCAAAATTCGTGACCTTGAATACTAACCAAATGGCTGGTAGGCGGCGAATTTGAAATTACACAAGGATACTTATGTATGTTATATGTATTATTACTGCCCGATATTTCAGACATAACTGCGTTGAATAATTTTATGGATGCAGTTTTATTTCTACGTTTTTTCGGCGAAAATTTGTGGAATTGATATATTTAATGGGCTACGTGTTACTTTTATTACCTTGTGTCTTTACTCGGTAGAAACTCATTTCAATAAAAAATAGTTTCCACAAAATATTTCGTGGATACTAAATACTGTCTCCTTATTTTTAATTTCATTACCTTATTTGAATTATCTTGCGTGGAATACATCATCGCCTTATTTTATTATACAATATTCTTTTTTAAATCGTACTAATAAGGCAAACGCTGACTCAGTTTATTATTTGAAATGAAGAAGCCTTCAATCATTTCATAGAAAAAATATCTTGATTGAACGACATGCTTTCTGGACAGGTGGTGAATATTTTAATTCAGGACGAATGCAACCTAATTCATCTGGTGATTTTCCATTTCTCTATTAATCAAATGAACTTTATAACTATACTCACCGTATATTATTCATTAATTTCAACGTACTATGCCATTCTTTATTCAAAAGAGACAATTTATAAACTACGCAAAACAAAGTCCTAATAAATTTTAATTCCACTTTAGTAATGTTCAATTAATCGTTGTGAATGAAAGCGTGCAGAAGTCTTCGAGGAACCCAGCATCTTCCAGAAAATTAACACTACCTTTTTATTTCTTATATTTATTTCAACAAATAAAACCACTCAAATCATATACTCCAACATACATATATTATCATAGTGTGCATATAACAATTTATTTGATGAAATTTTAGGACAATGAAATGTTCAATTAGTTTGATGAAAATTATGAAAACGTTAACCTGGTTTAAACAGAAGTTCTTTGGCGATTCTTTCAAGGCTCTTCACAGAAGATAAATAGAAGAGTTTCTCAAAAAATTTATAAGCGCTTGGTCCCAGGAAATACAGAGATAAAGCGAATTCCTTCATATTCTGCATTATATCTCCAACCCTTCGCTTTATGCAGGTTCAACTCTGCTTGCATGCTCACAAAATCTGCTTATTCCTGAGGCAGAAACCTAAGGTAGATTTCGTGGAATTGATCCAAAGTCATTAGTAGCCCCTCCTCTCTTCCTTCAGATGTTTTCCTCATTTTTCTTTTGAGAGCTCTCACTTTTTCTTTAAGTTTTTGCTTCCTTGGGCTGTATGAACTCAAAGCAGCAATTTGTGTTCCTACTGATGAGGCTATTTCCTCACCAATTGATGGTCCGTCATCAATTGATGATCTGTCTTCGATGGAGGCTAGGGTACTGTAAATACCTGAAAAACAACCAAATATAATGTTCAAGGCACTATTCTGGAAATCTCATCAAGGGTTGTTACGAATATATGTAATTCAAACCTAAAATTAGAAGCTCTATATGACAAATTACAGATTAAAGCATCTGAAACAATGCTTTCATACCTACTTGATATTGCCGTAGGAGTCGCACAAACTATACTGGTTCCCTCGTGGTGGCACTACATCAACATCAATGACCATATCTGAAAAGATAAAATTGGTTTTAAGTGATATATTTTATATACACTCTAAAGTTTTCCATTCGTTAATGTGAGTATAGCAAGGGATATTCCCTAATCTCCAGATCACATATTTGATCTTTGAAATAATTACAATTTTTCCTACGGCCGGTTTCCCAAAACTTTGATTGCCAGATCAAGGGCTTGATTGTCAGTCAGCAGTGAATTCTGTGCTTGATTCCACTTCATTTTCAATCCAACCATCGAATGCAAACCTTAATCAATGAGTTGATCAGACGTCAAAGGTTTTGTGAAACCGACAGTTAGAGCTACAAAATAAATAAATATAATTTCTAATCTAATGGGTATAAGGAATATAAATAAGAAAATCTCGAATGTCATGAAACCTGTGTGAGTAAGAGTTTTCCTACGACATTCGGTCTCGGCATATTCCTCCTGTACATCAACTCGAAATGTACAGCACAAATCCTATATGCTTTCAACTGGGAGAGGGTTTTTCCAAATAGATCTTCCCGAACACATACTGTTAACCAATGGTTTATTCTGGAAAAATAATAGTCATAAGATTTCGACATCGTCCCTAGTATCGAATTATTCCTACCTTACAGATTCTTTTGGTGAATCGAATAACGTGCAATTACCGTCTCTTGTAGGCTCAGACATCCATCTTTTTTATTCCCACTCATGGTAAATGCAAATAATAAAATAATATTCAAAACGAATCAAGAAGTCGAAGTTATTTAAACGTAAACATAAACACTTTGTAACTAACAAAAAAATGGCGGATTGAAGCATGCGCATGAAAATTTGGGACTTTGAAAAAGGGAGAGTGTCGCTTCTGTAATACTTCTCTATTCTGTGTTATAGATAATCACAGACTGTAGTGGTTTGATCAACAAATGTTATTGTAAATATAAACAAATGATATGACGTAACCCAAAAGAGCTTGCTGCCCCTTGTCAGAGGTTGGTGCATGAGGGGGCAGGGGAAGGTAGTCGGAGGAGCTCAGATGCACGAAGCTCCAATCAAAAAGAACGCGTCAACGCTAGGGTTTCATGCGCTTGGGCAGCTCCGAGCTCCCCAAATCGTCAAATAGAACGCTCGTAATATATCTTGTCTATGGTTGTGTTGTTTGCTTCTGCTCTCACTGGTATATTTGTAATATTTTGATTTAATTTATCAAACCAATATCAAGATGAAATTATTGGGACTTAAGCTGTATTCAGAATCAATTCGCCGGCGAAGTGCGACTTCGCCACGCGTGCTAAGCATATGGGTTTCAACGTTGTCAAGCTGCATTCAGAATCAATTCGCGGGCGAAGTGCGACTTCGTCACGCGTGCTAACCATATGAGTTTCAACGTTGTCATCACAGATTTCACAGAGAAGAATTTCATGCATGCTTGCAATTCGATTTCGACCTACACTTCGTGCTGACTATCACACATGCGCATTCCTTCTGTTGTGGAGGGTTTGATGTGTTTCCTTGTAATTTTGCATGTATTTAGCTTATATTCGCAAAAATTATTAACTACTGAATAAAGGAAAAATGGATGAGGACTATGAAACTCTCTACATCCTCTTATATTAGATCCAATCAACCGACATAAACCATAGAATTGTCAAAAATCTCGAATTTCATTGTTATTAATGGTCAATTTCGTGCCGACTTGCGTGCTGAAGTCGCACTTCGCCCGCGAATTGATTCTGAATGCAGCTTTATTGATCGTGACACAGACAAGACAAATTCCTTTATGGTGTGAGATGAACATCATGAAGACGTTGATTTGGTTATTGTTAAGGACATAGCATAACACTCTCAAATTCATGAGAAAATCAGTACTTACTAATTTTCATATGAAAATCACGAATCCAAAGTCAAAAAAATTCGCTCGCTGCTAGTTTTTCAAAAAAA
Organism: Myrrha octodecimguttata; assembly: GCA_958510865.1. Lineage (NCBI taxonomy): Eukaryota > Metazoa > Arthropoda > Insecta > Coleoptera > Coccinellidae > Myrrha > Myrrha octodecimguttata. The sequence continues at coordinate 20,675,210 of OY294059.1, forward strand.
AATCTCAAAATTATTCGAGGTCATTGAATTTTTCTCGCTGAACTCGGTGACACTCTATAACGAACCATTCCCTTGATGGATAACGCTCACAAATGCATCAATATACTGATTTCAAGCTACTTTCGCTACCAAAATTGTCAGAAACTATGGACATATATTAATTTTCTTATTGTTTCTCTTCGACATATATTCCGCCATGATGGTTTTGAATTTCGGAAGAAGTGGAAGAACGACATCAGACGGCAACTCCAGTCTTCGTATTTTACAGTGTTGCCGGTTCGAAAATATTTCGGATTATAGGCTGAGGACGAGAGTTTAAGTTTATAAAATAAACCACTTGGCCCAACTTAGTCAACTTGTTCCAACTCATTCCATCATGCAATTGTACTTTTTATTGATACAGTATATGACATGGTTATGGAAGTTATCCAGCAAAGACCGCAGTGAGAAGTGTGGGCCGCCTCTGCCAGGAACTGACCAGATTAAATCATGCCTAAAAGAATTTACCCAACCGTAGCCTACGTAATCTATCAGGCCAGAAGAATGCCTGAAAATGCGATGTTGCAAGTTCTACGAAAGAGGGTTATCATAGACAATCCACGCTATTGTTTACATCATTATTTTTCCGGTAAACGAGATGAAACGTTTGCATTCTTCAGTTTTTCGCTCTGATCGGATGTTTCATTAGTGATTTAGGGCCAATTGCACCGTTTTCGTCGTAAGCTTCAGTTAGTTAAGCGACGATAAACTTATTAAACTCTGATTTAAATATTTGGCTTGCACCGAGGCTGAATGTAACTAGATTAAAGTTAATCTACAAATCTGGTTACTTTCTTATGAATTGGTACTTGTGACTAGCTTCATGTTGTTTATTTTAACCCTAATTGATGAAATATTTTAACTCGAAAGGTTCTACCATATTTCCATAAGATATGAAGAATCAAGATGCATCTATCGAAAAACCCACCGAAAAAATATATCTGACAGACTTTATATTTTCCATAAAAATATTGCATGTAATGTTCCCGACTTGTTTATTATCATTAAGACTAGGGATCTCTTCCTACAGACCTGTGCTCTTATTTCTGCATTACACTGAAAGAAATTTCTATTAGCCGTTAATAAAAATCTATTGACCGCAGCAAAATATCTGCATTAAATAGGCTTCAAATAAGCTCTGTATTTGCTTCTAATAAAGTCAACTTGCTGGTATTTACTTTTTTGACACTAATAGAGGAGCCGGTCTGCCAGAAAATGTCGACTCTATTTGCTCCTAATAAATCACATACCTGCTACTAATAGTTTGGATTTTAGTGACAAATAAATATCTATTTGCTATCAATATACACGCAACCAACTCCAAGTAAGAACTTTAATAACCGTGAATGGCCACAGTTGCAGCAGGAAATACGAATTGTGCTGAAACAAATGGTTTACTTATTAACCACAAATAAATTTCTATTTGCCACTAAATCATTGCCAGCTTGCGTCTAATAAAACTATATGTGCCATCAACAAATGATAATACAGCTATTAATAGATTTTTTGCTGTAATTAATAGATTAGTTTATAGTGTCAAATAGATATCTATTGACTATTAGGACATAAGCAACGTACCCGAAATAAAAACGTTATAAGCAACAAGGAACCTTTATTTAGTTAATAATCGAGATTTTACTGTCGCTAATAACTTATTTATTAGTGGCTAATGTTTTTTTTTGTCATTAATTAGCAATACATAGATATCATGCCAAACAATATTTTTATCATAAATAATCCGTGGATTATAAGTTCTTTAGTTATACTGACAAATTTTGAGAATTTAATTGCAACTACTTGTTATAAAAATTCTACAAATTTGTTGTACTAAATTTAACTGAAAGACTGACAATTCACGAGTTATTTATGGTAAAAAAGTTAGTTTGGCAAATAATATCTGCGGTCATTCCTTGCTGATGATAATTAAAAAACTGAAAGCCACAGTAAAATCTCTATTAGCAATTAAATAGAGGTTCCGTGTAGATAATAACTTTTTTATTTGAGATAGGTTGCTTTGTATTAATTTTATCTATCAGCAAAAATGTAGATATGAAAAATATAATGATTTCATTGAGAATTTTAGGTGGGTCTTTTATTTGTATACATTCTTTATCTATACTATGTTACTTATTTTTGGCACAATAAAACACAATATAACAAGAGAATGAAATATATTGAAACTTCACATCAAGGTGAAAGGTCGTTATCAAAATACAAAGAAAATTGCTATTTAATGAAAGAAAAGTAACATCATAATATTCAAAACTTAATGCGTAACATAAGTCTCGAATTCAAATTGATACTTAAGTTTCCTAATAAATATTACATACAAACATACAGCCCTCATTGAAATCTAAAATAGGGAACTTAGTTCGTAGAAAAAAGGAAATATATACTCCAAGAGAATGCTATACATTTTTTTTATATTCAAAGAAATGTGATACATAAAACAAAATAATATTCTTTTATATATACATAAGTTTAGGAAGAAAAATTATTTGGGTACTCGGCAAGTTCTGGTGAGGGCAAAGATCAATAAAATATCGTCTTCAACATCTATATTTCAAACCTTCTGCGGTTCTTATATATCTTAAATATAGATGTTGAAGACGATATTTTATTGATCTTTGCCCTCACCAGAACTTGCCGAGTACCCAAATAATTTTTCTTCCTGAAATTTTACGGCAACTATTTTCATTACATAAGTTTATATGAGAAGTGCTCATAAGAAATTTGGGACATCGACTATTACAAGGTATTCTATTTATGTAAAATAATTGTGACTGATTAACACTTTCAGTTATATAAACCAGTAATGAAACATAGAGTGAATTATTCGAAAAAATGTATATTTTATTTTTCTAAAAATACCCTTCATGGAATAATCAAATTTTTCTTTGAATGAAATTATTTGTATAGGATAGTTTAGGAGTTGTCAAATGTGAAAATGAAATTCAAAAAATGGATGGACATATAAAGAGCAAGAATTGATAGAATGGATAATTTGATTCTGTATTCATATACAGGTTGTGCCATTTGAAAAAGGAAATTACCGAAAATTAAAATTAGTCGTAGATATCACGTACAAAAAGAATACCTCGAATATTGTCATGTCCCAAATTTCATAAAGCTGTAAATTACAAAATCTCTAATGGATGCTTTCTCACAAATCACCACTCAGGAACCTTTCAACCGAATATTCGAAACTCAATATGAAATAATTTAACCAAATATTCGAATTTTTCAGAACTGAACGTATATATAAAACATTTTTCAACATAAGAGTCATAATATTGTAATCCATTGTCCATTTCCTTTTGTCGTTATGATGTGGGTATCCTATTTTACAGAAAATCTTGTTCAAGCTTTCATTATCAAGTAAGTGAAAACTTTCATCATCAATGCCTGCATCTAGACAGAAGAAACTATAAGTTAATTTCTTGTTTGGTTTTCAATTAAAATTAAAAAAAAAGGGTCATAGATGGAATATTTTTGCAGATATGAATATAAGTATTTATAATTTATAACATAGTGAACAATACAACAATTAGAGCTTCAGGAACTGAGAATAGGTGGAAAATTTTCAGTTGAACACTTATTAGTCCTAATTAATTCGAAACTTAGCCAAATTTTGGCTATTTTGCATTATGAACAACTTTTAAAATGTATTGCCACTAAACCCGACAGTTCCCCAAGGTAAACCTTAAAATATCGAAGGTTTGCAGTTCTTGGTCCGATTTTTGTTCAATTTTAAGGTTTGTCAATATGGTTTATTGACCCACCATGTACTGCGTTTAGTAATTTTTTTTTACGTATTCAATTTTGTAAGTAATTGATATGTAGTTCTGATGAGAAATAGCACCAATTTGATAATCATCAAATATATAAAAATGATACTTACTTTCGAAAGCACCTAGATAATCTTCCAGTCCCCAATTTTGTAACGAACACTACAATAGTTGAACATATTTCACTAGCAAACACGAAATTGCAGCAAAGACAGAAACTTACAATAAGACGTTCAATACGCAACTGCGGCGAGATGATTGTAGGATGGCGCACGCGCAAAGTTCCCTAATAATAAATATCCATTATTTTTGCGCGCATGTAGGGGAACAGCGTGCTATCGTTTTGTCCAAATGTCTGTAATTTTGGATGATTGAGCCGAAAATGGTCTCAATCGACTAGGTTGGACTCACTGATGACGAATCCGGTGTCAAAATTGATTCTGTCCGGCCGGCCGGCCGTAGACACGCTAACTGTCGAAAGAAGCAAGCTAGCAACTTGAAACTTTCAGGATAGGTTGCGCATCAGAATGCCGCGGTTAAGTTCGTTAATGGGCCAAATCGGTCGAATAGTTTCGGAGTTATAGGCACTTGAAGTTTTGAAGTTATTTATTTTTTATTTCAGAAACTACTCAAGAGATTAGATTCAAACTTGGCAGTTGGGTGGAGTATAACGACGCGCAACTTTGAGGCAAATTTCGTCAGGATCAGATTTTCAGTGAATTTAAAAAAAATTTTTTTTCGAAATTTTTTTCCAAAAAATTTTTTTTTCCGGAAACCATTCATCATATTCGAAAAAAAAGTCCACTCACACTTTGAACTTTATATTTCACAGCAGTGTACCAAATTTCAGTTCGATACGATCATAAGTTTCGGAGATATCCGGAAAAAATGTGTCAAATTTCGAGGTTTTCTTCTCGATATCGTTTATTTTTTCGGTATAACTCGAGAAATACTGATTCAGTCCTGATGAAATTTCACAGCTAGTTTTGAGATGCTGAAAGACAACTTCATGCGAAATTTCGTGATAATCGTGTCATCAGAACAATTTGAAAAAAAAAATGTCTATGATTTTTCTTATCATATCATCCTCATCAAATTCTGTATGGAACTTCGAACTGTTATTTTTCGATGAAGTACTGGATTTCAATTCGATCTGATCTGTATTTTTGGAAATATTGAAAAAATAAAATTTTGATTGGGTATATCTACGGAATCATTGGGTGGATTTTACCCATTCACGAATTCGGCCTTCGTAATTTAGGTCCAAACCTTCTCTAGTAATATCGAGTTCCTAAGTTGTTTCTTTCGGAAGTTATTGTGTTTACGCAGTCGGCCGTTAGGCTGACCGTAAACACAATAACTTCCGAAAGAAACGACTTAGAAACTCGATATTTGTAGAGAAGGTTTGGGGCTTAATTACGAAGGTCGAATTCGTGAATGGGTAAAATCCGCCCAATGATTCCGTAGATATACCCATTCAAAATTTTATTTTTCCAATATTTCCAAAAATACAGATTTGATCGAATTGAAATCCAGTAATTTATCAGTAAAAATTTCAAAAAGTACTGCCGTGAAGGCAGCAGCTTTTGCGTGCATGTTCAAATTCGTTGCTGAAGCGGTCATCTACATTGAACATGCGCGCAAAAGTTGCTGCCTTCACGGCAGTGCTTTTTGAAATTTTTATTAGTAGCAAATAGATACTTATTTGTGACAAAAAGTTCACTTGTCACCGTAAATACATCCATCATAGAAATGCTCGCCTATTTGCCACAAGTAGAAATATATTTGTGACTAGGTAGACTATATTAAGGGTTAATATTTCACTATATTAACGACAAATAATATCCATATTTGCCACAAACTGATAATCCCAGCATGTTCCACTGCTTTCCCCAAATACAGTCTGTATTTGTTATTAATAGATTAATTTTATCTCTATTACTCCTAAAGAAATTTTTATTTACAGTAGCAAGTTGTTTTCAATAAAAAAACTCTAGCTGGAACAGCTTGTTCGTCTAATCACGACGATTCAGCTTCATTTAGCAGCTAATATAGTTTTATTAACAACAAGTAGGTTCAGCACAGCCAAACACTTTATTTGAAGCCTTTCTTTCAGTGTAGGCTTTAAACATTATTCAAATTTACAATTATATACTCAAGTAAACTTATATTTTGTAATATCATAAGATTTGAGCTTCTGCATCGAATTACAATCCTGTCGTTTGTGAAATGAATGAATAAATAGTATTGATTTATCTGAAACAACTTTCGGATAAGGAAAGGCTTACACCCAAGAATAGACTTTCTATTGAATTATTTTGTTTGTAATAAGTATATTATGAATTGAGTTAATTTTTGGTCGAATATAATGAAAACTTTGATGTGAGATCCGCATATAAATATATGCCATATAAATATTGAAGTATCATGTATGGATTGATTGACGAAGGTGTACGTTAATTGAAGATCGACTAACACGAGGATGCAATTTCTTTCACATTAATTCGTTTGTAGTTTTATTTTGAGTCCAGTTAATATATAATCGAGGATAATGATAGCACAGAGACAGCACCTGCACAATAATAAAGTAGTATATGATAGCTTTCCACGTAATACATCACTAAATAAAATAGCACTGAAGAATCTTCATGAAACTATGCTTTTTCATTCCAAATGTCCTCGATTTCATCCTGCTATACGCTCTTGGAAATAAATGAGCATATCATGGTAACTTTATCATTTCAAATAGTTGAAGGCTTATAAGAAATACTATTGAGTTTTCAAACACAATAGAAATACTGATGTTAATTCTTCATGCTTTAAAAGATACGAATCAATGCCTACTGATATCATTATCTCTCTATATAATTTTTCCCTTAGGGCCACTTGCACCGTATTACAAAACCATAGATTAAGACCAAGGTTTAGGTAAAAAATTATCTAGCACCGTCACGTAATCCACGTTTAATGGCTTTAACTGACTATTAAATTTAAACCCTGAAATTTGGGGGCTTAAAAGAAGGATTAATGGTAAGCTTCGAAATCTAACCCTACTTTCGAGCGATTTCGTACAAGTTTGACATTTTTCTGGAAGTAACCTCCACTTTGTTTACATTTTTTTTTGTTTACTTTGGACACTTATGAAGAACTCGTACGAGTTAATGGATTTGATAATCAAATTTTGATTAAAAGTTATTGAATTTCAGATGATATTCATGAAAAATGATATAGACATATAATAACATCAGTAGGTAGATTTTAAAGCATGAACAATTAACATCAGTATTTCCATTGAGTTCGAAAACTCAATGGTATTTCTTATAAGCCTTCAACTACTTGAATTGATAAAGTTACAGTGATATGCTTATTTATTTCCAAGAGCGAATAGCAGAATGAAATCGAAGACATTTGGAATGAAAAAGCATAGTTTCATGAAGATTCTTCAGTACTATTTTATAAAGTGATGTATTACTTGGAAAGCTATCATATACTACTTTATTATTGTGCAGGTGCTGTCTCTGTGCTATCATTCTCCTCGATTATATATTAACTTGACTCAAAATATAACTACAAACGAATTAGTGTAAAAGAAATTGCATCCTTGTGTTAGTCGATCTTCGAACGTACACCTTCGTCAATCCATCCATACATGATACTTCAATATTTATATAGAAATTTTTATTCTGCGGATCTCACATTAGAGTTTTCATTATATTCGACCAAAAATTAAATCATTTCATAATATACTTATTACAAACAAAATAATTCAATAGAAAGTCTATCCTTGGGTAAGCCGGTCCTTATCCGAAAGTTGTTTCGGATGAATCAATACTATTTATTTATTCATTTTACAAACGCCAGGATTGTAATTCCATGCAGAAGCTCAAATCTTATGATATTATAAAATATAAGTTTACTTGAGTATATAACTATGAATTTGAATAATGTTTAAGCCTGATGCAGAAGTAAGAGTACAGGTCTGTAGTACAGATCCCAAGTCTTAATGATAATAAACAAGTCGGGAACGTTACATGCAATATTTTTATGGAAGCTATAAAGTCTGTCAGATATATTTTTTCGGTGGGTTTTTCAATAGATGCATCTTGATTTTTCATATCTTATGGAAATATGGTAGAATCCATAAAATGAGTTTCATCTTTTGAATTAAAATATTTCATCAATAAGGGTTAAAATAAACATGAAGCTAGTCACAAGTACCAATTCATGAAAAAGTAACCAGATTTGTAGATTAACATTAATCTAGTTACATTCAGCCTCGGTGCAAGCCGAATATTTAAACCAGACCTTTATAAGTTTATCGTCGCTTAACTAACTGAAGCTTAAGACGAAAACGGTGCAATTGGCCCTTAGGAGAAAATTAGTGTTCGAACTACTGCGTAATGTTTGTGAATTATTGCTAAAGAGCGTTTCGTTCTGGAATTCTACTAGAAGAATCGATATCTAGAGATTTCAACAGGTTATATGTATATTTCAACAATTGAAAATCTTCGATTCGAGTTTCATTTCACCAATAATAAATCCTAACGTGCAGAAGTTTCCGTATTTCAATTTTTCAGAGATTCGGTGAGAGATGACAATGACCCAATGCAATATAAACATAGAGAAAAAAAGTTTCGAAATTTACGACGATACTGTAGTGAACAATGGTAGTAGGTATGCATAAAACATTTTGTAGATGCTCATAGTGTAGAAGGAATGTTATTCTCCCACCCATTCCCAAATTCGATTTATAATTGTTCGAAACTTAATATTATGAGAAGGATTGATTTAGCTTCAGATTCCTCTGCTGCTTACAGCAATTTTCGCGAAAGTTGTATCAGTAATCGCTAAAAAAAAATAATACGGATTACATTGGAACTATCAAATTATTAAAAAAAACTTCCATTTCTAATTGGTCTCTTGCATGTAACACGAATTGTCATATTTTTATGTTTTTCTCATTCCATTCCGATAAAAAATCATAATGTATGCTATCTCACACTTCAACAATTCGCGAATTTCGAATGAATCGGTATTGAAAATCGTCAAATCGGGACGCAAAACCAAAGTGGGTGAAACGCGTTAGATCGCCTCCTACGTCACTCGTTATTCCACGATGCCCGGATCGATACAGCCAGGGGGGTGAAGCGACGGTAGGAAAAGTAGAAACAAGGACATACGTTTCCACTTATTTTTATCTGTCAGAAACGTATGTCGTGGATATATCGAAATGGAAGAATGACATGACATTATGTCAAATGATATGCCAATTTCATTTTTGGCGTCTTTTGTGCATAGACCTAATATAACATGGACGGGTGTGGATAATTTGCTGACCAAAATATAATCCTCTAAATCACGACCTTAAAGAATATTTAATTGAACCAAAGTCTAAAACTGAGTTGTGTACATTGATATGTTCGTGCCACCACATTCAAATTTCAAATCCACCCCAAATTGGGGGTAGTTTATTCTTGTAATTTTTCAAAATAATTTGCTGACCGGAGGTTTCCAGTTGAGATATTTTATCGAAACGCTATATTATGATTAAATATAGCATACTTTTTGTGCCACCATAAAAAAATTCAGATCCGCCCCCTATTAAGGGTAGTTTATTCTTGTGATTTTTCAGAAATCCTTGCTGATGGGAAATTTCCCGTAGAGATATTTGATTGAAACGATTTATTATGACTAACCGTAGCATACTCTTTGTGCCACCATAAAAAACATTCAGATCCACCCCCTATTAAGGGTAGTTTATTCGTGTGATTTTTCAGGAATCCTTGCTGATCGGAAAATTCCCGTGGAGATATTTGATTGAAACGAAGTATTATGACTAACCGTAGCATACCCTTTGTGCCACCGTAAAAAATATTCAGATCCACCCCCTATTAAGGGTAGTTTATTCTTGTGATTTTTCGGAAATCCTTTCTGATCGATATTTTCTAGTGGAGATATTTCATTGAAACAAAATAAAATAATTGCAAATCGGATACCCTCTGTGCCACCATACAAAAATTTCAGGTCCGACTCGTTTAAGGGTAGTTTATCCTCGTAATTTCTCGGAATACTTTGCTGACCGAAAATTTTCAGTGGAGATATTTTATTGAAACAACGTATTATGACTAAACGTATCATATTCTTGGTGCCACCATGAAAAATATTCAGATCCACCCCCTATTAAGGGTAGTTTAGTCTTCGGATTTTTCGGAAATCCTTGCTGATCCATATTTTCCACTGGAGATATTTCATTGAAACAAAGTAAAATAATTGCAAATCGGATACCCTCTGTGCCACCGTACAAAAATTCCAGGTCCGACTCGTTTAAGGGTAGTTTATCCTCGTAATTTCTCGGAATACTTTGCTGACCGAAAATTTTCAGTGAAGACATTTTATTGAAACAACGTATTATGACTGAACGTAGCATACGCTTGGTGCCACCGTGAAAAAATTTCAAATCCGCCCCTCTTTAAGGGTAGTTTATTCTTGTGATTTTTCAGGAATCCTTGCTGATCGGAAAATTCCCGTGGAGATATTTGATTGAAACGGAGTATTATGACAAACCGTAGCATACCCTTTGTGCCACCGTAAAAAATTTTCAGATCCACCCCCTATTAAGGGTAGTTTATTCTTGTGATTTTTCGGAAATCCTTTCTGATCGATATTTTCTAGTGGAGATATTTCATTGAAACAAAGTAAAATAATTGCAAATCGGATACCCTCTGTGCCACCGTACAAAAATTTCAGGTCCGACTCGTTTAAGGGTAGTTTATCCTCGTAATTTCTCGGAATACTTTGCTGACCGAAAATTTTCAGTGGAGATATTTTATTGAAACAACGTATTATGACTAAACGTAGCATGTTCTTGGTGCCGCCATAAAAAATATTCAGATCCACCCCCTATTAAGGGTAGTTTATTCTTCGGATTTTTCGGAAATCCTTGCTGATCCATATTTTCCACTGGAGATATTTCATTGAAACAAAGTAAAATAATTGCAAATCGGATACCCTCTGTGCCACCGTACAAAAATTCCAGGTCCGACTCGTTCAAGGGTAGTTTATCCTCGTAATTTCTCGGAATACTTTGCTGACCGAAAATTTTCAGTGGAGATATTTTATTGAAACAACGTATTATGACTAAACGTAGCATACGCTTGGTGCCACCGTGAAAAAATTTCAAATCCGCCCCTCTTTATGGGTAGTTTATTCCTGTGATTTTTCAGGAATCCTGGCTGATCGGAAATTTCCCGTGGAGATATTTTATTGAAACGATGTATTATGACTAACCGTAGCATATTCTTGGTGCCACCATAAAACATATTCAGATCCACCCCCTATTAAAGGGTAGTTTATTCTTGTGATTTTTCAGGAATCCTTGCTGATCGGAAATTTCCCGTGGAGATATTTTATTGAAACGATGTATTATGACAAACCGTAGCATACTCTTTGTGCCACCATGAAAAATATTCAGATCCAACCCCTATTAAGGGTAGTTTATTCTTGTGATTTTTCGGAAATCCTTGCTGATCGGAAAATTCCCGTGAAGATATTTTATTGAAACAACGTATTATGACTAAACGTAGCATATTCTTGGTGCCACCATAAAAAATATTCAGATCCACCTCCTATTAAGGGTAGTTTATTCTTCGGATTTTTCGGAAATCCGTGCTGATCCATATTTTCCACTACAGATATTTCATTGAAACAAAGTAAAATAATTGCAAATCGGATACCCTCTGTGCCACCATACAAAAATTCCAGATCCGACTCGAAGCTTATGCTACGTTTAGTCATAATACGTTGTTTCAATAAAATATCTCCACTGAAAATTTTCGGTCAGCAAAGTATTCCGAGAAATTACGAGGATAAACTACCCTTAAACGAGTCGGACCTGAAATTTTTGTATGGTGGCACAGAGGGTATCCGATATGCAATTATTTTACTTCGTTTCAATGAAATATCTCTACTGGAAAATATCGATCAGCAAGGATTTCCGAAAAATCACAAGAATAAACTACCCTTAATAGGGGGTGGATCTGAATATTTTTTATGGTGGCATAAAGAGTATGCTACGGTTAGTCATAATACATCGTTTCAATCAAATATCTTCACGGGAAATTTCCGATCAGCAAGGATTCCTGAAAAATCACAAGAATAAACTACCCTTAATAGGAGGTGGATCTGAATATTTTTTATAGTGGCACAAAGAGTGTGCTACAGTTAGTCATAATACATCGTTTCAATAAAATATCTTCACGGGAAATTTCCGATCAGCAATAATTCCTGAAAAATCACAAGAAAAAACTACCCTTAATAGGGGGTGGATCTGAATATTTTTTATGGTGGCACAAAGAGTATGCTACAGTTAGTCATAATACATTGTTTCAATAGAATATCTCCACGGGAAATTTCCGATCAGCAAGGATTCCTGAAAAATCACAAGAATAAACTACCCTCAAACGGGGGCGGATCTGAATTTTTTTTATGGTGGCACAAAAAGTATGCCACATTCAATCATAATGTAGCATTTTGATAAAATATCTCGACTGGAAACCTTCGGTCAGCAAATTATTTTGAAAAATTACAAGAATAAACTACCCCCAAATTGGGGTGGATTTCAATTTTGAATATGGTGGCAAGAAGGTGATTCTCGATAGATCTTAGGTTTGCATTATGAGTCTCATATTCTCACTAGAAGTCTGAAATTGACGGTATGATTCCATTTCGGTCAGCAAAGTATTTTTACCCAACATGGACCGAGCTTTACGTCACTTTTAGACTGAATCGATTGAAATATACGTGCAAGAGAGAACGAATATGAGTTTTCTAGGGATAAAAAGGATGGAGCTAGAAGAGGCTTGGAATCTTAAGAAATACGAGTGAGAGAGTAGATACTATTTTGAAGAGTTCGACAGAGGATGGAGCTAGAAGAGGAACTCCATCTCTCTCTTATGTACGTTACAATCCTCTCTTTCTAAAGCTCCGTCCATGTTATTTCAGGTCTATGGTTTTGTGGCAGTTTGTTATTGATATTCAAAATTGAAATTAAAATAATACCCGTGTAATATGAAGTTAATATCTTTTCAGGTGTAATATGTGTAAACATATTTATTTTCAGGATTCAGATAATGTTGAATTCGAAGGAATCATTTATGTATGAGCTCAAGCACTAATTTTCAACCATGATAAGATAAAAAAAATGGTAATTACTTTGACTATCATTACCTATGCAGTACAAATAATCCATCATTTAGGCATGTGTATTCACAATTTTTCAGTCTTAGATTCTAGTGAAAACAGTATGAAAGTCCATCTTGATACAAAGGCTATGGCATATAATGTCAGTTAATTTATTTGGAAATTGTATATACGCATAGACCTAATTTGATATGTTATTAGGTGTATGTATATTCGGTAATTCCAGCCTAAAAATCTTTTCAGCTGAACCATCAGAAACATAACATATATTTCCCATATCCTAAGAATAATAATTACTGGCCGGGTGCAAAAGCTTTACCTGGGATTATATCACTAATTATTCTCACAGTTCATAAATTTAATTCGTGTGAATATTCTACTAGCATAGTGGAGTACTACTTAATGAACTTCATTCAGGGAACTATCTTATTGGGAGTCTTATCTTTGAAAGATTAATTCCGAGTATTTATAGTTAATCTTTATTTCAATATTCATCGTCTAATTGTTGATTGATTTTCTAGAAAAGTGTTATTGCCAGGAAGGACTTGGACTGAAGATTTCTACATGATTTTGGCAGTTTCTTTGGACTTTTGGATGCCGCTCCCCTCCCTTGATGAATCAGTGATATTGAAAATTAGTGAAGTGAATATATTAATCTTTGTGACAACATTAGGATTGTTGTGAATCAGTGCTAACCTTCTCAGAAATATTTCTTCAACCCTTATTATGGATTTATTTGGTTTCTCTAGGAGCTAATTGTATTTGTTTGGTCCAGAAAACCGCAACCTATGTTATAAGTATTCATATTTCGTTAGGTAAAAAACAAATATCGGATACTTGTTTATCCTACAATTCAGTTTTTCACATACATGTAATTGCAAAAATTATTGTATTCAATAAACTATTATTTATAAAGCTTTTTTTCTAATTGAAGACAAAAATTCCTTTCCATTCAATTTAAATTTAGAACACAGAATAATCAGAAATTTTAACTGAACCACAGAGCACCAATGTAATTTTAGAGAAAAATGACATATACTTCAACGGGCGGACACCCCCTAGAACCATAATGGAATATTCCCACTTATTTTATGACAGGACAAATGTCACAATTGTTGCGCATAGTTTACAAGGCAGGTTGCACTTCTTATATTTTGATGTTCTGTGGATACAGCTGACGCTCCCTATAGGCTTGCTAGAGAGAAAGGTACACTAGAAGAGGGAGATAGTGGATATATCGCGGTACGTCACGGAAGGCGCGGAGTCCCAAGTGTTTAATCAACCAATATGTGGAGCCTTATTTCAAAGATCGTTTTCTCGTTGAGAATTGGAATTTTTGACTGCGATTGAAGTTTTTCAGTATTCTTATGGATAGAATATTTGATTCCAATGTAAAAAAAAACTAGAGACCTATTCAACAACTGAAATTAGCAGTTTCACCGATCCCCATTTAGTCTACAAACTTTTTGTGGCCATCTGTCAATTCACTTCCATTTTCCAGGTGCATAACAGTGAAAGTACTCATTATCGGTTCGAGGGCTGATATCTTTTCAATTTATATCTTTCGAAAGTCACGAATTTCTTCCATTTTGTATAATGTTTTACTAATATTAAACGCCTTATAAACTTAAATAATACCTATTATGATCCTCATGGTGAGATCTGGATTATTTGCGATAAAGGATTATGACACAATCATAAAATCAGGAAGAAACGAAATGCTATGTATTTCTTTTTCACAAACAGTTCTTAGTGATATTACGTATGAAAGCATTTCGAAAATCACATCGTTTACTGTAAAGTCAGTGCTCAATCTTCATTTCTCCCTGCTACGTGACACTCTCTTAGCAACAACGGCAGCATCTAACCTTCCGGCCTGTTAGTTCACGTAGGCCCCGACCCGACACAACCTGATCCTGTTAATTATCTGTGGGGAGATTGTTTTGTTATCATGAAAATAATGTATGATCCAATTCGGAAAATCAAAACAAACCTCTGATTTGACTAGTTATTATATGACATGTCGGTAATCTCCGGAAATATTTCAGATTTTAAATGGTAGATTTCTCGATGCTGGCATCTGAAGCCGTATTTTGACAACATTTGGAACTCATTCCGGACCCAAAATATGTCAGAGTGTTCGCACCTTGTATTATATGCATCTATTGTCCACCTTATCGATGAAGTGAGTAATTTTCTTGTTGCTCATTTCTACTACAACCTAGAGCAAAAAGGTCCTGGCATGGTGTATACGTTTCGTCACGAATAATTCCTCAATTGAAAAGACAAAAAAGAATTCAAAACTTTAATATTGCATTATAGGTATACGTTTTCGAAGAAGACAAGGAAGGTGTAAAACCACATAAAAACTTTCGACCATAAATATAATATAAAAATCTCAATATATAGAAGGTTTATTACAAATTACTACTTGAAATATGCATATATAAAATGCTCCGTTGTATAGAAAACCCAACAAGTTAATGTTAAAAGGCACTAATTTAACGAACCATATTTCAAAAATCTTAAAGATTTCAAAGAATAGAAATACATTTGAATATAACCGTAGATAGATAACCTCTGTTTATGAATATACCACAAATATCTTTCCAGTTTCTAATGTTAAGCATGATTTGGTATAACGATTTTGAAAAGTTTTCATGATAATTAATAGTGGGAAAGGTGGTATTGGCTTCAGGATTCTGAGGTGAATTGATAAATCTTTATCGAATTGTCGACATTTCGATCCTTCAATGTAATCTTCTTCAGGACTTCAATATAGTTTATTTTCCATCAAGGAACATTGGACAATCTTAAGTACCTATATAAACTTTTGTACTCTAACATAGGTCTGCTGGAACGACCCATAAAACAATTACATAGGAACAAAGAATGATCTAAACTCAGGTGGGATTTATTATTGATTACTAAAATTGTTTATTTTTATTTTTTTGTTATACTTGTGATTTATTGAGTTAGTTCATTTCTTAGATTTTTGTCCAAATTGATTTTTACCAATTTTGTCAGGTGTATAATGGTGTAAAGGTGAATGTTAAAGTTTGGACCCATATTAAGAATCTGTGTAACTGCCTCGGGTAATTCAAGGTAACTTTCTCTTTACATCAATTTTGAATTCTTTTCAAGTTATTTTTTTTATTAATCTAAAAATTCTGTCATGACTCATTTGACTTCTGTAAAAATTGAGTACAATTTATAGCGGTCTGCTGAGAGAAATTAAATATATTGAGTCATCAGGGAATTCCATCCGGACAGAAGTAGTAAATCACGAGTTATCATCCAAAAACAAAACACTGGCAGTTACCAGTCAGTACCGTATTGACTGAAGAACAGAAAACATCGTATCCGAATTAATTAACAATGCTATATATGGGACACGTAAAGAAGTGATGCAGAACCAAACTTTCAGATTCCAATTAAGTTCAACATATTTACCACTACACCATTATACACCTGACAAATTGGTAAGAATCAATTTGGAGAAAAATACTAAGAATAGTCCATTTCTTAGTACTCTCACAAATCGCAAATATAACAAAAAAATAAAAATAAACAATTGTAGTAATCAATAATAAATCCCACCTGGAGTGTAGACCATTATCTGTTTCTATGTAATTGTTTAATGTGTCGTTAAAGCAGACCTATATACAGGGTGTTTCACCATAAACTGGTCAAACATATATAGCCGTATAAATGACATTGGGAAAGTCATTTTTGCCTTTTGATATATACCCGTTTTCGAAGCATAACCGACATACAGGGTGTTTAATGTCAACTATGAGGAATATTCTGGTATCTGTTGTGAGTTATGCATGACCTTTGAAATAATGGTTTGTGGTCACATCTTCGTATTTTTTGGTGGTCATTTCAATTGGGGTGTAGAATTCTGGAAGAAATATTTCAAAATGGCGGAAAACCTATAAAGTTGTAATTTCTTGTTTTCGATTGCCAAATTGGATAGCATCATTTCAATGTACTCAATTTTACAAGACTTTCCGTGAAAAAATTCTTTCAAAATTCATACTCAACTTTTTTTTACATGTGTACAGGAAAAAACAAATTTCACCCAAAATTGTTGAAATCTGTCGATGTTGAACTCACCTTCATTCAGAACACTGGGGTGAAAACAGAATGAAAAAATATCCATTGATTTTCATTTTATAGCCTTCCAAAAACTTCGCTCGGAGTACTTAAATAATTTTTATTTATGAAACTGGTGGCTCTACGGATGCCAAAATTATGCTAAAATGCCTCCAGAATGACCTGGATAGAAATATGAATTTATCAAAAAAAAAATATTTTCTACAAATCTTCGGTGGAAATCGAACTCTCTCCGCATTCGGAAAATAGGGTCAAATTCGATGAACTACCATTGCTTGGTAACGGACGTCACTATAATCAGAATAAATTCAATTTATACGCGACCCTATTGTCCGTAAGTGGAGCGAGTTCGAATACCATCAAAGTGTTTTTGAAAAAAAAATTTTTTTTTATGAATTCATACCTCTATCCAGGTTATTCTGGGGGCCCATTAGCACAATTTTTGCCTTCGTAGGGCCACCAGTTTCTCAAATAAAAATTATTTGAGTACTCCGAGCGGAATCTTTGGAAGGCTATACAATGAAAACCAATGGATATTTTCTCATTCTGTTCACACCAGTGTTCAGAATGAAGGTAAATTCAATTTCGAAAGATTTCAACAATTTTAGGTGAACTTTTTTTTTACTGTTTACATGTAAAAAAAGTTGAGTTTGAATTCTGTGAGACTGTTTTCACAGAAAATCTTAGAAAATTGAGTACATTGAAATAATGCGATTCAATTTGCCAATCTAAAACAAAAAATCCAACTTTGTAGGTTTCCCGCCATTCTGAAATATTTTTTCCCAAATTCAACACAATTGAATTGACCACCAAAAAATACTAAGATGTGGCCAAAAACCGTTATTTCAAACGCATAATCACCAACATAAACAGAATATTGCTCAAAGTTGACATTAACCACCCTGTATCTCGCTAATGCTTCGAAAACAGGGTATATGTTAAAAGCCAAAAATGACTTTCCCAATGTCATCTATACGCCTATATATGTTTGACCAGTTCATGGTGAAACACCCTGTATATTAGAGTATTTATGTTTACGAATACTTAAGATTGTCCAATGCTCCATGAAAATAAACTATATTGCAGTCCTGAAGAAGATCCCAATGAAGGATCGAAACGTTGACAATTCGATAAAGTGTGTTCAATTCACCCTAGAGTCCTGAAGCTAATACCACCTTTCCCAGTATTTAACAGCATGGACGAGATTCGAGATATTATGATAATTAATGGGATTTCATAGAAAAAATAACAAGGAAAAGTCAAGGAAAGCACTGACCTGAAGTCAAAGAAAGGTGCACGCATGTTCTTCTATCTATGGAAACCTCACAATTCTCTGAAAATTGGACTGATGTGAAGAAACTGCTGCCAGTCGACCTTAGCCGATCGTAGAAACGATAACTACCGAGAAAAAAGCTTAGTCACTTGATACTAGTAGCGAATTTTCACAATAATGAGCTCTACTTGAGGGTATGACATCGAAATTTCTCTTAATAATCCCAAAAATGGAAATCCGTTGGGGGCTGAAATCTCTAGTAAAATTACAGCTTGAAAAATCTAGCAGAGTCTCTGTCTTAAATATGATATTTTTTAAACAAATTCTTTTATTTTTCAAATGATCCTCAGCTTTTTTGAGTTATTGTGACACCAAACTTTCAGATGGGTATAACCCAGAAACCATGAGGCCAAATCCACCTATTAACACACTGAACCGTCGCATGCGGACTTTCAACTCATCTTGAAAATTTCAAGTCTCTACTTCATTTCATTTAACAGTTATCATGGCGAATATATCGCTAACAAATACTTTGATTTTCTTGTAATACGATATTCACGTTCCACAATTTTGCGTTTAATCACATTACCGTTGTTTGAACAATGACAATGACATTACTATGTTTCAATTCGATCAGTATTTTTAAGGCGCAAACTGATGGACGCGTTTATCACTCAAGTGATGACATTTGAGTTGTCAGATACTCTTCCGTCAAAATAGCGCGATTCTTCTTTTGTAGTTGAAGAGAAAAGAAGAAGAATTATTACTATCAATGTACTCAATTGCAATCATATAGGGCCGTATTTATAGTTGTTCCTTGAGGCTTCCTTATTGAAGGCCGCCTTGAATTTGCTTTTCTATGGAAACAAATACAAGTTTGTTTGCATATAAACATAGAAAAGCAAATTCAAGGCGGCCTTCAGTAAGGAAGCCTCAAGGAACAACTATAAATACGGCCCTAGGTGACGGTATGTGGCATTTCATATGCATGTAATTTAATGTCTCTTTACACCAAGACGAAAATAAAATGTCTCTTTCCACTTATGATAAATCATTATATTGATTTAGCTATCTACCTCAAATAATCATTTCTGCAGAACAAACTGATTCCAGCAAGAACAATTTTTTCGACAGCTATGTGCATACAATTTGAAATGTGACATTTCATGAACAATCGCGCGTTTTCGTAATGACAGACGTCAGCCACAAATTACTGACATTGGGCAGAAAAATCGCGCGATTTTTATTTTTCGACGCGTCCATGAGTAAGAGCCTTAATGATAGAGGATATTGTTCTCTAGAACATGCGCGCAAGAAGACGTCTGCTTCACGATTTTCAGGTGAAAAATTTCACAATGTGAAACTTGACAACATCAGAATTCACTGTATCAGTGACATTTGTAATACATTGTACTAGCTTATCACAATTCTTATATGAGACTATGTAAGAGTAGCAGAGTAAACAAAATGGATATAATTGCAACGACAAACACTTAAAAAATTGGTTATATATCTTTTATACAATTATACATATCTTATATAGGATTTTCAACATTGAAAACTAGTTTAGAGTAACAGAAAAAATAAGAATATACAAAAATTGATATCCTGAATTATATTTATGAGATTTAAATCAAATGATGAATGTTAATATTCACTTTAATTAAACTACTGTTCGCAAAACCTTATTTCAGTGACTTTTATGAAATCAAATATGAATGAAAGCTCAGAATTGATTCACCTTTTTGATGTGATTTGAAGGTTCACTGATTTGATCGCATATTTAAAACTTATGTATTTCGGATTATTCTAGATGATCTATAAGTTCAAGACCTCAATATGTGTGGGGCAGAAGGAGACTTATCGATCGGCAAAAAAATTTTTCTTTGGGAATTTTACTTCTTGATCGTTCTCTCTGTACTGAAATTTAAAAAAAATATATGATCTTATTAAGGTCGCCAGACACCATACATATTATTGAGTGTTGTGGCATATATAGCTTCGTGGCTGCTATATAAAAACGCAGTCGGCCGACCGTAAACACAATGGTTCGAAAATACCATTACGACAAAAAGAAGCAATTTCAAGAATACAGAATCGTAGAGTAGATAGAGTTCGTGACTAGCCGCAGGCGACTGTCGCAATCACCCAAGTGAATAATAGCAATTATATGAGAGTTAAATATTATACTTTGTCCACGACTTCATCGGAATAATTCTGCATTTTGAAGAACCTTCAATAGAGTTGTCAGAATGCTAAACTTCATTCTTTGTGATGACTGGAAACTGTCAAGCTTACGACAAACGTCAACACTTTCACTTGATCAAGATGCATAGAATATATCAGGTGTCGACACTTTCCTTCTATACATGCATAGAACACAAGGTCTGGACACTCTTTGACCTATTTTGGGCCCGAAATGAGGTCCAAATGTTGTCAAAATACGGCTTTCTTGTCCTACTTCATTTTTTTCCGATAGATGCCAGCATCGAGAAATCTGCCATGTAAAATCTGAAATATTTAGGGAAGTTACCGACATGTCATATCATAACTAGTCAAATCAGAGGTTTTTTTGATTTTCCGAGGTGGACCATACATTATTTCCATGAATTCCCCAAAAAAAATCCATTTTGACAAATTTAGGTTATGATTATTCATTTCATTCAGAAAGAACGGTGAAAATAGGTATATTTTGGAATACACAGTGCATTCACAAGTCTGCAACTGGATATGTTTGAAAAACTATTCATTACAAGACAAGAGGTATTTATTATCTCAATATTCAGTAAATGCAGAAGAAGTCTTCCGGAGTTGCGTATTCAAAATACCTATTTGAAACATCTGGAACTATCGATACTACTATGAATTTGTCGGGTTTGAAATATTCTTCTGATGAATCCGTACGAACGTGAACAGCAAAGTGAATAATGCATATTTCAATAATAATAAGCATGAACATTTCCTCAAAATATTTTCACAAGTATGTAACAAATTCATGACTATTGAACTAAATATTTTTATCGGTAATGAAAAGAGATTTAAACTATCCAATAAATCCTCGTGTGGTATAAATCATCGTTTTTAGTGTGGTTTTGGTTTTGAAGTGACTTCTTGTATCCATGAAAGTCTTCTAACAATAAACCTCATACTGCTCATGATGTAAGTAAAACATGGTGTGCTCATCTGTGAACGTGTTCACCAATGATTGAGTCACTTTTTCATTCAAATTCAAAGCACAGAATATATATTTCCTTGTATTCTAATCTTGCCGACGTAACTTTTTTTTCAGATGATCACACCATGTTTTTCACATCATGAAACCGCTTCTTGTTCCCTCATACATATTTCATATTATCAATGAGTAGTTGTTACACATATTTGTTATACTCCTCTTATATATGAGTAAGAATCCATCATTTCAAATTTCCACTTCAAAGTTGTTAACTTCAAAGTTACGTATTCAAAAATACCTACATATAAAGGTAACATTTGGAACTCTCTAAAAAATTTCACCTAAAATTGTTGAACTCTTTCGAGATTGAATTTACCTTCATTCTGAACACTGGTGTGAAAACAGAATGAGAAAATATCCATTGGTTTTCATTTTAAAGCCTTACAAACATTCCGCTCGGAGTACTTAAATAATTTTTATTCGAGAAACTGGTGGCCCTACGGAGACCAAAATTGTGCTAATGGGTCCCCAGAATGGACCGAAAAGAAATTTGGATTCATCAAAAAAAAATTTTTTTTTCAAAAAAACTTTGGAAGGAATCGAACTCCCTCCGCATTCGGAAAATAGAGTGAAATTCGATGAACTACCGTTGCTTGGTAACGTAAGTCATTATAATCAGAATAAATCCAATTTATACGCGACCCTAATGTCCGTAAGTGGAGCGAGTTCCAATCCCATCAGTTTTCTCAAAAACATTTTTTTTTTGATGAATTCATATTTCTGTCCGGGTCATTCTGGGGATCCATTAGCAGAATTTTGGCCTCCGTAGGGCCACCAAATTCTCAAATAAAAATTATTTAAGTACTCCGAGCGGAATGTTTGGAAGGCTATAAAATGAAAACCAATATATGAATCTTTTTTCATTCTGTTTTCACACCAGTGTTCAGAATGAACGTAACTTCAACCTCGAAAGATTTCAACTATTTTGGGTGAATTTTTTTTTTCACTGTAGAGATGTAAAAAAAAATAGTTCGAATTTTGGAACAATTTTTTCAGGGAAAATCTTTGAAATTTGAGTACATTCAAATAATGTTATCCAATTTGGCAATCGAAAACAAAAAATTCCAACTTTGTAGGTTTCCCGCCATTTTGAAATATTTTTCCCGAATTCTACACAATTGAATTGACCACCAAAAAATACTGAGATGTGACCAATAACCGATATTGCAGAGGTCACGCATAACTCACCACAGTTATCAGAATATTGCTCAAAGTTAACATTAAACACCTTGTATCTCGCTTATGCTTCGAAAACGGGGTAATGTCATAAAGCAAAAATGACTATTCTAATGTCATATATACGGCTATATATGTTTGACCAGTTTATGATGAAACACCCTGCATATAGTGGGAATCCATCATTCCAAATATCCAATTCATATTTTGGGAAATAATTTCATCAAATCTAATAGATTATAGCTGAATTCATTGTGTGGACTTGAAACTGCGACCTAAGCGTCATCATTGTTTTCAGAGACATAGGACAATATTTGACAATTCTACAATTCTAGGATCGCGTTTTGGACCCAAAATGTTATTGGGTAATAGAAGGAAAGTATCGACACCTGATATATTCTATGCATCTCGACTTGATCTATGCATGGAGTGTGCACTATTCATATATACTCCATTCACTTTTATAATGTAGCCCGGTTGGCCATGACATCCTGACAGATTTCACCGTGTATATTTTGAAATTGTTAGGTTATGGTAATTTTCCTGTCAGATAACTATGCAACGTTGTCCTCTCTACATAGAGGTCGTAGTAATTACTTATTTTTCAAATGTCAATCTACATTGATAAAGTAATGAAGTTGAGAAAATATTATTTGAATTCGATAATTCCAAAGACCTGGCGAATGTTGAAGAAACTTTAGTCTCTGTTAATACTGGAAATATTTCACGTATATAAACATGGTTGAAAGAAAATAGCATAACTAAGCTATTTTCTTGTAAGGAAATCAAGAATCGGGTTTTTCAAAATAAAGTCTTCAGTTCAGTCTTTTTGGGTGCACCAATAGAAGGATATTCTTTGTCGTCTCTTTCACTTAAAATCTTCCTTATTGTGTTGATGTGCAGCTAAAAAATAAATATCTATTCATATAAAATATAATTCCTTGGTTTTCACTCACATACGACAAAAATGTTGGATAGCTTGTGATAAGTTATTGATTCCAAATTATCAGGGTTACTATCAGAAAAAGCCGATTTCAATTCACCAATGTGAAGTTGGCAGGTAGAGCTGGCAGGCAAAACTCCCGGAGATACCCGAACGGCCAGTGGCGTCGGATAAATCGAATGCTTCCGCGAATTCGATGAGATCCACTCAGTTTATGTTCAATATGATGGAAGTTATACCTCATCCGAACTGACGGAATATATCCAAACAATTTATTATTATTATTACCAGCGCTGTTCTCAATTATAATCAGATGTTTTCTCATGAAAGTAAGAGACATTTGACATAGTTAAATACTTGCACTCGATTTGGAAAAGGACCCTTTCTAGTGTCGGACTGATCAAATTTTCATGAATTTTTTAGGTATTTTTGCCCACAGCAGCTGCGATAAAATGAATGCGGATGCCTTCTAATGTCTAAGGAAAATACGTTTTTCATAAAATAATGGCCTGCACTTGATTGGGAAAAAAATACCAGAGTCGGATCGAACAAATTTTCATGAATTTTTTTAGGTACTTTTGCCCTCAGCAGCTGCGATAAAATAAATACAGATACTTCTCAATAGCTAAAAAGAACTCGTTTTTCATAAAATAATCGCTTGCACTTGATTGGGAAAAAAATACCAGAGTCGGATCGAACAAATATTCATGAATTTTTTTAGGTACTTTTGCCCTCAGCAGCTGCGATAAAATAAATACAGATACTTTTCAATAGCTAAGAAGAACTCGTTTTTCGTAAAATAATCGCTTGCACTTGATTGGGAAAAAAATACCAGAGCCGGATCGAACAAATTTTCATGAATTTTTTTAGGTACTTTTGCCCTCAGCAGCTGCGATAAAATAAATACAGATACTTTTCAATAGCTAAGAAGAACTCGTTTTCCTTAAAATAATCGCTTGCACTTGATTGGGAAAAAATACCAGAGCTGGATCGAACAAATTTTCATGAATTTTTTTAGGTACTTTTGCCCTCAGCAGCTGCGATGAAATAAGAACAGATACTTTTCAATAGCTAAGAAGAACTCGTTTTTCGTAAAATAATCGCTTGCACTTGATTGGGAAAAAAATACCAGAGCCGGATCGAACAAATTTTCATGAATTTTTTTAGGTACTTTTGCCCTCAGCAGCTACGATAAAATAAATACAGATACTTTTCAATAGCTAAGAAGAACTCGTTTTTCGTAAAATAATCGCTTGCACTTGATTGGGAAAAAAATACCAGAGCCGGATCGAACAAATTTTCATGAATTTTTTTAGGTACTTTTGCCCTCAGCAGCTGCGATAAAATAAATACAGATACTTCTCAATAGCTAGGAAGAACTCGTTTTTCGTGAAATAATCGCTTGCACTTGATTGGGAAAAAAATACCAGAGCCGGATCGAACAAATTTTCATGAATTTTTTTAGGTACTTTTGCCCTCAGCAGCTACGATGAAATAAATACAGAAGCTTTTCAATGACTAAGAAGAACTCGTTTTCCAT
The DNA here is from genome assembly GCA_958510865.1 of Myrrha octodecimguttata. NCBI lineage: Eukaryota > Metazoa > Arthropoda > Insecta > Coleoptera > Coccinellidae > Myrrha > Myrrha octodecimguttata. Next base: position 20,700,518 of record OY294059.1, read on the forward strand.
AAAATAATCACTTGCACTTGATTGGGAAAAAAATACCAGAGCCGGATCGAACAAATTTTCATGAATTTTTTTAGGTACTTTTGCCCTCAGCAGCTGCGATGAAATAAGAACAGATACTTTTCAATAGCTAAGAAGAACTCGTTTTTCATAAAATAATCGCTTGCACTTGATTGGGAAAAAAGTACCAGAGTCGGATCTAACAAATTTTCATGAATTTTTTTAGGTACTTTTGCCCTCAGCAGCTGCGATGAAATAAGAACAGATACTTTTCAATAGCTAAGAAGAACTCGTTTTTCATAAAATAATCGCTTGCACTTGATTGGGAAAAAAATACCAGAGCCGGATCGAACAAATTTTCATGAATTTTTTTAGGTACTTTTGCCCTCAGCAGCTGTGATCAAATAAATAATGATACTTTTCAATAGCTGAGAAGAACTCGTTTCTCGTAAAATAATCGCTTGCACTTGATTGGAAAAAAAATACCAGAGTCGGATCTAACAAATTTTCATGAATTTTTTTAGGTACTTTTGCCCTCAGCAGCTGCGATAAAATAAATACAGATACTTTTCAATAGCTACGAAGAACTCGTTTTTCGTAAAATAATCGCTTGCACTTGATTGGGAAAAAAATACCAGAGCCGGATCGAACAAATTTTCATGAATTTTTTTAGGTACTTTTGCCCTCAACAGCTGCGATGAAATAAATACAGATGGTTTCCAATGGCTAAAAGGAACTCGTTTTCCATAAAATAATCGCTTGCACTTGATTGGGAAAAAAATACCAGAGCCGGATCGAACAAATTTTCATGAATTTTTTTAGGTACTTTTGCCCTCAACAGCTGCGATGAAATAAATACAGATGGTTTTCAATGGCTAAAAGGAACTCGTTTTCCATAAAATAATCGCTTGCACTTGATTGGGAAGAAAATATCAGAGCCGGATCGAACCAATTTTCATGAATTTTTTTAGGTACTTTTGCCCTCAGCAGCTGCAATGAAATAAGAACAGATACTTTTCACTAGCTAAGAAGAACTCGTATTCCATAAAATAATCGCTTGCACTTGATTGGGAAAAAAGTACCAGAGTCGGATCTAACAAATTTTCAGGAATTTTTTTAGGTACTTTTGCCCTCAGCAGCTACGATGAAATAAATACAGAAGCTTTTCAATGACTAAAAAGAACTCGTTTTTCGTAAAATAATCGCTTGCACTTGATTGGGAAAAAAATACCAGAGCCGGATCGAACAAATTTTCATGAATTTTTTTAGGTACTTTTGCCCTCAGCAGCTACGATAAAATAAATACAGATACTTTTCAATAGCTAAGAAGAACTCGTTTTTCGTAAAATAATCGCTTGCACTTGATTGGGAAAAAAATACCAGAGCCGGATCGAACAAATTTTCATGAATTTTTTTAGGTACTTTTGCCCTCAGCAGCTGCGATAAAATAAATACAGATACTTTTCAATAGCTAAGAAGAACTCGTTTTTCGTAAAATAATCGCTTGCACTTGATTGGGAAAAAAATATCAGAGCCGGATCGAACAAATTTTCATGAATTTTTTTAGGTACTTTTGCCCTCAGCAGCTACGATAAAATGAATACAGATACTTTTCAATAGCTAAGAAGAACTCGTTTTTCGTAAAATAATCGCTTGCACTTGATTGGGAAAAAAATACCAGAGCCGGATCGAACAAATTTTCATGAATTTTTTTAGGTACTTTTGCCCTCAGCAGCTGCGATAAAATAAATACAGATACTTTTCAATAGCTAAGAAGAACTCGTTTTTCGTAAAATAATCGCTTGCACTTGATTGGGAAAAAAATATCAGAGCCGGATCGAACAAATTTTCATGAATTTTTTTAGGTACTTTTGCCCTCAGCAGCTACGATGAAATAAATACAGAAGCTTCTCAATGACTAAGAAGAACTCGTTTTCCTTAAAATAATCGCTTGCACTTGATTGGGAAAAAATACCAGAGCTGGATCGAACAAATTTTCATGAATTTTTTTAGGTACTTTTGCCCTCAGCAGCTGCGATGAAATAAGAACAGATACTTTTCAATAGCTAGGAAGAACTCGTTTTTCATAAAATAATTCGCTGAAAAGCTTGGAAGATCAACTCCGAGTGACATACGATGTTTCTACAAAGTTTCAAGGATTTCCGTTCTGTACTTCCAAAGAAAAGCCCCGGACAACGGAGGGCAAACGGACGGATTTTCTTTTATTCGTTAATTCAAATCTACAGACTTCAAAACGTAAATTGTTAAATTTTCAGGGGGGTGAGAATTTTTTTCTTGTTGGCCGATCACTAAGGTTAATTATTTGATTTTATGAAATAATAAACCAAAAACAGTGATAGGAAAAAAATAATGTTCATTTCTTTTTTAATCGAAAAAATGTGAATGTTTCCTCTCCTCTACAGTAATCCACTGATTATATTTCTAGTGTGAATTGGACTTGATTAATTGTGGTTGCTTTTTTGGTACATTGTTCTGTTTGCAACCTAAATATACAATAAATAAATAAAATAAATAGGAACAAATTTTTGGTCATTCATTCATCGCTTTAGAGCTGTTTAATTAAACTGAAAATATAATTTGATAATAGTAAATTATAATACCGTCAAATATATCTCCACGTATGTTTTTTCTCGAATGTATTGAATAAATACGGATTTACTGTTTTGGTGAACTGGTTGGGTTTCATTTCCTTCTCACAGAGGTCAAATATTTCTGAAGTTTCAAAATCACCAGAAAAATTATTCTAGTTCTTCAAAGGTTACTGGAGAAATTTCTTTATATTTCAAATATACAAAGGTTTGTCCAACTTCTCTTCGAAATCCCACCATTTCAGTGTAACAGCAGAGTTTAAATGAAATGAATCCGTTATTTTTTTTCATATAATACTCCTTGTGATATTTTTACAAGTAAACGGGATGCTAATAATTTGCCACCATAAAATGTAAAATGTGGTAACGATTGGAGAGAACCCAAAACAACTCCTAGACAACAGGTAGGTACAAAATATTGCCGACAAAGAAATTATTGAATTGATGAATGAAGACGATAGATCCGCTATACAAGAAAAATCTACATGTGCGATAGCTCTGCGATATCAACTTTCAATTGATTCATTGATTGTATGTAAGGGAAATGAGGAATCAAGCACCTCCATTTATAATTACGCGCTTGTTCTGGGAAACAACGCGTTATCGTTTCGTCACAATGTCAGTAATTTTCGAATTTTGAGAGGAAATTGGTCTCTAACGACTAGGTTAGACTCACTGATGGAGAATCCGTGGTCAAATTTGATGAAATTATATGAAATTTTTAGGTTAATTCCTCGATATCTAATGAAGTACTGATTCTATCAGCTTGAAACTACGTTATTACTTCTTGAATACCAACGAGCAACTTAATGCAGTTGTTAGAAAATTTTTAAAAATGTTCATTCGAAAATTTCTGAAACTTTTCTTGAAAAGTTTTTTTTCTCAGAAAGTGTTGAACAGATATCAACTCAATTTGGTACAGACCTTAGAATCAGTATTCAACAACGACGTCCAAAATTTCAATTCGATACGATTTTCACTTTTGTTGTTTGAAATTTTTAGGTTATTTGCTCAATATCTCAAGAAGTAGAGATGCGATCTGATCAATACTTTGTAACTATTTGAAGAATATCGACGCGCAACTTGTGCGGATCCATTCATTGAAAAGTTTTGAAAATATTGTTTCTCGAAAATTATTCACATCTTAATCGAAAAAATGAAGGTTTTTGAAATCAGTATTCCACAACAGTTTTCAAATTTGAATTTTATCTCATGTTTATTTCGGGAAATATTTCAGGAGAGTATGTAAAATTTCGTTGTTATTTGAAATTTCAGAATATTTCCTCAAAATCTCGATAACTTCTGACGCGATCAGATTAAAATATAGGAAATACCTTGAAGTATTGAGTATTAGATACTCAATGCTTGAAGTCAATATTCCAAAACAGTGCTTCGAATTTCAGTATGATCCGATACACATTTTCGGAGATATTGAAATATTGAAGTTATTTCCTAAATATCTCAAGATTAACAGAAGCGATCAGATTTAAACTATGTAGTGAGTTGAAGAATACCAACGCACGACTTAATACAAAATTGCGTGAACACTTCGAAAAGTTATTCGAAAATAAAAAGAATTTTTGTTGAAAAATTTTTAACAGGAATTTTTCCATCAGAGTTCAATGAAATTGGGGAATTTCAGTTTGATCCGATATTTATCTTCGGAGATATTAGGAAAAAATGTGTCATATACATATATTATTGTTATTCACATATGAGTATCTCAAAAAATACTGAAATAATGAAATTTCAAATGGATATATCTGCGGAATCATAGGATAGTTTACCAATTCGCGAATTCAGATCTCGTGATCGAACCGCGTTCAACAAATATCAAGTCTCCAATAATGGATTGTCATGTTACAGTTGATGGCAGTAAAGCTGACCCTAACTATAATAAAAAACGACTGAGAGACTCGATAGTTTCATAGCTTTAGATTTAGGCGTTGATCAAGAAGTTGAACTTCGTGAAAACTTATGATTTCGTAGATATATCCATTCGAAATGTTATTTTCTCAATATTACCAATAATGCAGATATAATAGAATCGAAATTCTGCACTTGGTTGAAAAATGACGGGTAAAGGTTCATGCAAAATGTCTTGAGGAAATAGCTACGAATGTGAACAACCGCGTCAATGCTTTCCTAGGTTTTTAAACTTATTTTCGAATGCGAAAGCTTTGCGATATCAACTTTCAATTAATTATATGTCAAGGAAATTGGGAATGAAAAATCTCCATTTATATTTACTAAATTTTTTTATAAAAGAATGAGATAGTTTTCGATATGGCTTTTAATTATTTTGACAATAAACGTATGTGAATACCTCATATCTCTCATTTTGTGTTTGCTAAAACTGAAATTTTAGTGAAATACCTACGTAGAGCTAGAATCCCGTTAATGGGTTTTCAAGTAGGTAGTGTTAAATTAGTGCTGAATTAATAATATTAATTTTAATTTCTCCAATGACATATCTGTTAAAAGGTTGTCAATTAGCTTGACGTGAAGCTAGTAGAACGCAGGTTTTCTCAGTTTGCAAAAGGGTGGAGAATTTAAAAATAAGATACAAAATAAGTGTTCAACTAAAGAAAATTATTCTATAAGTTCGAAGCAAGTTCCGAATCAGAAAGAATGAATTTATTTACAAATATTCGATTAATTAAAATGAGGTACAAAATTGGTGTTGAATTGGAAAAAGTATTCCAAGGGTGTGAAATAAGTTTCGAATTAGGAGTTGAATTAATTAATTTCTCAATATTCAATTTATATATATCACCATACGGATTTTCCATCGACCCCTGATGTAAATCTTCGAAATCGGAAAAGCGTGAATTTTCAAAACTAGTCATAGTGTTAAATTGGGGCTTAATTGTGACATGTTTATTTTTTCAATGACATTTCCCCAGCTTTACTTGGTCTACAGAAGGGTGCAAAATGTAGAAATAGGGACTGAATTAGTATTTAAATAGATCAGAATTATTGTCATGAAATTTTCGAAAAATCGAAGGTGGTTCTGCTAGCTTCAACGAGGTCAGTCTGCTATACATGGGTAAAGTAACCACGTTTTTCACAAAATAATCGCTTGCACTTGCTTGGAATAATTTTTTTGTTACTTTTGCACACCATTTTTTTACGAACGTGATCCATTCTCGAAGTTCTACAGCGATTATTTTACGAAAAACGAGTTCTTCTTAGCTATTGAAAAGTATCTGTATTTATTTTATCGTAGCTGCTGAGGGCAAAAGTACCTAAAAAAATTCATGAAAATTTGTTCGATCCGACTCTGGTATTTTTTTCCCAATCAAGTGCAAGCGATTATTTTACGAAAAACGAGTTCTTCTTAGCTATTGAGAAGTATCTGTATTTATTTTATCGCAGCTGCTGAGGGCAAAGGTACCTAAACAAATTCATGAACATTTTTTCGATCCGGCTCTGGTATGTTCTTCCCAATCAAGTGCAAGCGATTATTTTATGGAAAACGAGTTCCTTTTAGCCATTGAAAACCATCTGTATTCATTTCATCGCAGCTGCTGAGGGAAAAAGTACCTAAAAAAATTCATGAAAATTCGTTTGATCCGACCCTGGTATTTTTTTCCCAATCAAGTGCAAGCGATTATTTTACGAAAAACGAGTTCTTCTTAGCTATTGAAAAGTATCTGTATTCACTTTATCGCAGCTGCTGAGGGCAAAAGTACCTAAAAAAATTCCTAAAATTTGTTCGATCCGCCTCTGGTATTTTCTTCCCAATCAAGTGCAAGCGATTATTTTATGGAAAACGAGTTCCTTTTAGCCATTGAAAACCATCTGTATTTATTTCATTGCAGCTGTTGAGGGCAAAAGTACCTAAAAAAATTCATGAAAATTTGTTCGATCCGGCTCTGGTATTTTTTTCCCAATCAAGTGCAAGCGATTATTTTACGAAAAACGAGTTCTTCTTAGCTATTGAAAAGTATCTGTATTTATTTTATCGCAGCTGCTGAGGGCAAAAGTACCTAAAAAAATTCATGAAAATTTGTTCGATCCGGCTCTGGTATTTTTTTCCCAATCGAGTGCAAGCGATTATTTTACGAAAAACGAGTTCTTCTTAGCTATTGAAAAGTATCTGTATTTATTTTATCGCAGCGGCTGAGGGCAAAAGTACCTAAAAAAATTCATGAAAATTTGTTCGATCCGGCTCTGGTATTTTTTTCCCAATCAAGTGCAAGCGATTATTTTACGAAAAACGAGTTCTTCTTAGCTATTGAAAAGTATCTGTATTTATTTTATCGCAGCTGCTGAGGGCAAAAGTACCTAAAAAAATTCATGAAAATTTGTTCGATCCGGCTCTGGTATTTTTTTCCCAATCAAGTGCAAGCGATTATTTTACGAAAAACGAGTTCTTCTTAGCTATTGAAAAGTATCTGTATTTATTTTATCGAAGCTGCTGAGGGCAAAAGTACCTAAAAAAATTCATGAAAATTTGTTCGATCCGGCTCTGGTATTTTTTTCCCAATCAAGTGCAAGCGATTATTTTACGAAAAACGAGTTCTTCTTAGCTATTGAAAAGTATCTGTATTTATTTTATCGCAGCTGCTGAGGGCAAAAGTTCCTAAAAAAATTCATGAAAATTTGTTCGATCCGGCTCTGGTATTTTCTTCCCAATCAAGTGCAAGTGATTATTTTATGAAAAACGAGTTCTTCTTAGTCATTGAAAAGCTTCTGTATTCATTTCATCGTAGCTGCTGAGGGCAAAAGTACCTAAAAAAATTCATGAATATTTGTTCGATCCGACTCTGGTATTTTTTTCCCAATCAAGTGCAAGCGATTATTTTATGAAAAACGAGTTCTTTTTAGCTATTGAGAAGTATCTGTATTTATTTTATCGCAGCTGCTGAGGACAAAAGTACCTAAAAAAATTCATGAATATTTGTTCGATCCGACTCTGGTATTTTTTTCCCAATCAAGTGCAAGCGATTATTTTATGAAAAACGAGTTCTTTTTAGCTATTGAGAAGCATCTGTTTTTATTTCATCGCAGCTGCTGAGGGCAAAAGTACCTAAAACAATTCATGAAAATTCGTTCGATCCAGCTCTGTTATTTTTTTCCCAATCAAGTGCAAGCGATTATTTTATGGAAAACGAGTTCTTCTTAGTCATTGAAAAGCTTCTGTATTTATTTCATCGTAGCTGCTGAGGGCAAAAGTACCAAAAAAAATTCCTGAGAATTTGTTAGATCCGACTCTGGTACTTTTTTCCCAATCAAGTGCAAGCGATTATTTTATGAAAAACGAGTTCTTCTTAGCTATTGAAAAGTATCTGTATTTATTTTATCGCAGCGGCTGAGGGCAAAAGTACCTAAAAAAATTCATGAAAATTTGTTCGATCCGGCTCTGGTATTTTTTTCCCAATCAAGTGCAAGCGATTATTTTACGAAAAACGAGTTCTTCTTAGCTATTGAAAAGTATCTGTATTTATTTTATCGCAGCTGCTGAGGGCAAAAGTACCTAAAAAAATTCATGAAAATTTGTTCGATCCGGCTCTGGTATTTTTTTCCCAATCAAGTGCAAGCGATTATTTTACGAAAAACGAGTTCTTCTTAGCTATTGAAAAGTATCTGTATTCATTTTATCGTAGCTGCTGAGGGCAAAAGTACCTAAAAAAATTCATGAAAATTTGTTCGATCCGGCTCTGGTATTTTTTTCCCAATCAAGTGCAAGCGATTATTTTACGAAAAACGAGTTCTTCTTAGCTATTGAAAAGTATCTGTATTTATTTTATCGTAGCTGCTGAGGGCAAAAGTACCTAAGAAAATTCATGAAAATTTGTTCGATCCGGCTCTGGTATTTTTTTCCCAATCAAGTGCAAGCGATTATTTTATGGAAAACGAGTTCTCCTTAGTCATTGAAAAGCTTCTGTATTTATTTCATCGTAGCTGCTGAGGGCAAAAGTACCTAAAAAAATTCCTGAAAATTTGTTAGATCCGACTCTGGTACTTTTTTCCCAATCAAGTGCAAGCGATTATTTTATGAAAAACGAGTTCTTCTTAGCTATTGAAAAGTATCTGTTCTTATTTCATTGCAGCTGCTGAGGGCAAAAGTACCTAAAAAAATTCATGAAAATTTGTTCGATCCGGCACTGGTATTTTTTTCCCAATCAAGTGCAAGCAATTATTTTATGGAAAGCGAGTTCTTCTTAGTCATTGAAAAGCTTCTGTATTTATTTCATCGTAGCTGCTGAGGGCAAAAGTACCTAAAAAAATTCATGAAAATTTGTTCGATCCGGCTCTGGTATTTTTTTCCCAATCAAGTGCAAGCGATTATTTTACAAAAAACGAGTTCTTCTTAGCTATTGAAAAGTATCTGTATTTATTTTATCGCAGCTGCTGTGGGCAAAAATACCTAAAAAATTCATGAAAATTTGATCAGTCCGACACTAGAAAGGGTCCTTCTCCAAATCGAGTGCAAGTATTTAACTATGTCAAATGTCTCTTACTTTCATGAGAAAACATCTGATTATAATTGAGAACAGCGCTGGTAATAATAATAATAAATTGTTTGGATATATTCCGTCAGTTCGGATGAGGTATAACTTCCATCATATTGAACATAAACTGAGTGGATCTCATCGAATTCGCGGAAGCATTCGATTTATCCGACGCCACTGGCCGTTCGGGTATCTCCGGAAGTTTTGCCTGCCAGCTCTACCTGCCAACTTCACATTGGTTTTCAATTCTACATAGCACTTCCTGATACTTTGCCTCTGCTTCTTCAAAACTACCTTCGGCATTTTTATTAGTTTGCAAGCGTTATTATGCTGAGATTTAGAAATCTAGAATCGATTGATATTGATAGTAGAAATTGCAATTTGGCAACGTCTTTTGACATTGCCGATATTTCATGAGTGCCAACCTGCGTCAGTTTTAAGGGAAAAAACTTGATAAACCTAAATCATGGCCAACCGGGCTACATTATAAAAGTGAATGGAGTATACACACCTATTTGCTGCGTTCCGATATTCCCAATCAGTACTGGCCAGTATCAGTAATTTCGAAACGCTTCGTACTGATACGTAGAATTACCAAAGCAGTGCCAGTAAAATCGACTGTCAAAATTTACTGACAAGTACTGGCCAGGAATATCGGAACTCAACTATTATCCACGACTTCATTCATGACTCTCATTTTCCTTCAAAACGAGCCATCGAAATATATAATATATTCAATGTTCGTGGACAAAAAGCTTTCTTGTGAAATAATGCCAAAGGTTTATAGAAAACTTCACAAATATTTGGCTGATAAAGTTTTTTACTAAACGAAACCATAGAGTCATTGATGAAAATATGTAGGAACGTAAGAAGTGACAACGTCCAGCTGATATTGACAAAATTTCACTACTGCCAGCCTGGCTCGGTTCTAGTAACAACAATTTGATACACCTATTCCACGGCCTACCGACTGGCTTGACAAAAGTGAATGGAGTATAGGTTTTTCATTGTTATTGTATTTAAGTTAGGACCACATGTAAACAAATGTGACGCATTGATCATCAGTGACCAAACCCGTTTGAGAACATTTCCACGTGAAATAAGAAAATTGTGAGATGATAGAAAATCCCCGTAGATTCCAATCTAACCCATGCAAGAATACACTCAACACACATTAAATGTTCAATCAAAACAGGGTCTGTCACGAACAGATCGTGATTATTTTAATTTTTAAAAATTGTAGAACAGCACTGACGTGAAGTTAGCGGCCATATTTTCACGTATTGACCCAGCCAAACGCATCTCTACTTCGTGATGATAAGATTCGGCGATCTTCTTTTCGGCGGTAGGTCAGCGGTTAGAGCTCATGCCCCATGATCGTAAGGTCAGAGGTTCAAGCCCTTGGCCGGGAAATAACTTTTCAGGTTTTCAGGGGACCGTCCAACCATTCGCTGTTGGGTAAACAATCAACAGTGATGTTCCTAACGTGGTGCAAGGAATTAGTAACAAAGCCTACAAAGAACACACCCGGTATCCTAACTCGCACAAGCTTTAAGCTTCTGGGGGGTTTCGTCGAAGCCTAGGACAGTCGGAAAATTCAGATACAAATACAATATGGTCCTTATGGAATTGTGCATGAACCTTCAAGCTATACTTCTGCAATGAAGTACCAAATTTCAAATCAATTGTTGGAAATATTGAAATTCAGATTTTGAATGGGTATGTCTACGGATTCATTGGTCAGCTTTTGTCTATTCACGAATTATATTGGGGAAAAAATCTTGAAACCTTCAAATGACTATAACTTCGAAACCATTTGGTCGATTTCGCCCATCAACTAATTTTACCACCACATTCTGATCTGAGAGCTACCCTGAAGATTTCAAACTGCTAGCTTCAATTTTGACACCAGATTCGTCGTCAGTGAGTCCAACCTAGTCGTTTAGATCAATTTCGGCCCAAAATTCGAAAATTATAGACATTTGGACAAAACAATAGCACACCGTTCCCAGAACTTGTGTGCAAATATATTATGGGGTAGTTGAGTGTTGACATTGTCGGGTTTCGTGGTAGGGTATGCGAAAAGTATTAAAATAAGTATTCCTGAAAAAATACCCTACTGCAGAGCCACTTACAGTCTACGGGGTCATATTTTAAGATAAACCTTTCAAGGTCTACTCCAATACACACAAAAAATCTCATCTGAATCAGCCAAACTTTTAAGGTGAATTTGGTTACAAATTAATTCGATGTATGGTGGAAATTAGGTCCCAGAAGTGGCGTCACTAAACAGATACAAAACTACACAGAACACACCCGATTTCCCAATTCGCACAAGCTCTATGAGGTTTTATCAGAACCTAGGAGAATCGTTAATACAATACATGTGCAGAAGAATTTCGTATAGGGTGAATACTGCAGAACTCTACATTCCTCATATAGTCATAAATGATACTTGAAAAGATTCAAAAATGTCCCAGGGTGTTTTTACTTTTGGGTGATGAAGATATTTTGTGCAGGCACTTTACAGTTAACATAAATATATTTAATAAGCTGAAGGGCCAAAAAAGCTCCCTCTCCCCGTATGATTCAAGTTTATCAACAATTTGGAACAGCCAATATTCAAAGAGGAAGTAATGTCAAAACACACGCTTATGTGGCCCATACACTATTCCCCTTGCCTCAACGCCTCTGTCCTAAGCCCAAACACACCATCAAGGTGTCTCAGTGAACATTAGATGCGAGTGCCGAAACTTGCTCCGACCACAACATCAGACCATTGCCTTGCTCGCTAAAATAATTGAATGCACAATATTAGATCTGTGAGGTCACTTCGGAGCGCCGACCGTCGCTTTGTGCATAGAATGGACCAAAAAACTGATACAATGCTATAATCTAGCAAAGAGGATTCTGTAGCATTGGTACCTCATTGTTTCCATAGCCTGAGAGAGCCACACACCGTGCATGAACGCACTCTTTAGTTGCCCAACAAGTGTTTCAACTTGCCTCAGAATAGCTAAAACAAGACAAGTCTCTATTTGGTTTTTGTAGCAGATGTTGCTATTGCTATACATGGAAACATCCTCGAACTATATTTTCAAAAAAATTGATTTATGAGGAGCCTATATTTAATTACCGTTTGAGTAGAGCTCAAACTGAGAGAATAGTCGATAATGCTTCCGAAATTTTTTCAAGTCGATTTTGGGTATTTTATACAAGAATAATCTTGAATCCACAAGGAGTCGATATTGTTCTTGTTCCATCAATGCTCTTCATTATTGACTTTCATTTCCCATAAATACAGGTGTCTTCGCTACAGAGTTCAATAAACGTAAAAATAACGGGCGATTGGTATTAAAATAGTGTCATTTTATCTAATTGATTCATGACAAATGTAGAGCATCAATTTATACTATCAATGAATGAATCAATTCTGTCTACAAGCTTGTTTTCTAAAAATAAATTTTTATTTGATTTCAATGATTTTCTTACACTGAACAGAGATCAATCAATATAAAGAATAAATAAACTTAGCATTCAAACAAACAATTCTAGAGAATTAAGCTGTGCATACACTTGATAAACAACAATGAATGAAATCAATATTTCACTATTAATTGATAGCACAATACTCACATTAAAACCCAATTTGGGCTGTTCATCAGTCACATAGTCATCAAGTAATTCCCAAATTGTGACTAACCGAATTAAAAACAAATAAATTGAATGAAACTAATAATCAACTTCTTCTAGATCTACTGCGTCCTATCTGATAAGTGGCACTCGATTAACATTGGAAATTCTTGCACATTTTTGAGAACAGAAGTAACAATCCACTTTCACATCAAGTCCACTGTTAGGTGATGTGATAACTGCTTCAGAAATATTACCTAAATTTAAATTACAACATCTATATGAGAAAATTGAGAAACTAGGTTTGCCACAAGTGCAGTATCTTGCTTCTGAATCAAGATAAATTACAAGAGTTGATGGAATGATGGATGAATCATAGTTTAATCCAAATTTCAAAACATTTTCCGCAGCTAATTCTTTTAGAGCGCCTGCTGTTGGATTGGATAGTTGATTTGCAGGTACTACTTGGTTTGAAGATATGAATTTATTATTTGATACATCAAGCTCAACAAGTCTCAAACATTTGATACTGCCTGGTAATTTATTTATTGAATTATTTTGAATTTTTAATGATTTCAATCTTTTTAAACATCCAATGCCATTAGGAATCTCTTTCAATTGATTATTGCTTACATCTAAAGAATGGAGGTGTTTTAATTTTATCAAATATCCAGGTAAAAATGCCAATTTATTATCAGCAAAATTTAAAGACACAAGAGTTTCACATAAATTACCACTGAGCCACCTCCAATCATTTACAGTACTTTTGTGAAAATGATTTTTCGAGATATCAAGAACTTTTAAACTTTTCATGCAACTGAACTCTTTGGGTAATCTTGATATATGGTTGTCACTGATGTTTAACACCTTCAAGTTTGGAAGCCTCAATATTCCTAAATCTAGACCAGATCTACCTAATCCTTCTATTGTTAAATTCTCCAGTGTTTGCGGAAATCCTTTAACAGGATATTCAGATCTATTTCTTATAACTAACTTTGTTGGTGCAACTAATTTTGTAGTAACACTCACTGACAGGCTGAGACATTTTGAATCCTTGGAGGGAGAATTACCTGTCACAACACCATGCAACATGCCCAGGAATGATTTCATCAAAATTACAGTTGAATTAATGAAGATATCATGAGGTGGATTTTTGAATTGTATGGTTATCCTACCTTCATTTGAAAACTTTGTGTGGACTTTCTGGATATTCTCAGTCACATCATATTTTGTTCCATTTGGATTTTTACTATTGAATACAATTAAATAATGTTTATCGGTCTTTGGATGCTTGCAAATCGCGATAGTGGATTTTACCGGCTTCTTTAAATTATTTCCACTAACTGGAACAATTCTATCACGAATTGTCAATGTACATGGAAGCTTCATGGTAAATTTTTCTTCGACATAATTCAAATCTCCCTACAAAATAACCTAACCATAAACACAGAATAGAGAAGTAATACCACAGAATAGAGAAGTATTACAGAAGCGACACTCTTTGACATTTCCATTGTTATCGATGTACCCAAAATTCGTGACCTTGAATACTAACCAAATGGCTGGTAGGCGGCGAATTTGAAATTACACAAGGATACTTATGTATGTTATATGTATTATTACTGCCCGATATTTCAGACATAACTGCGTTGAATAATTTTATGGATGCAGTTGTTTTATTTCTACGTTTTTTCGGCGATAATTTGTGGAATTGATATATTTAATGGGCTACGTGTTACTTTTATTACCTTGTGTTTGATAGTTTGTGTCTTTACTCGGTAGAAACTCATTTCAATAAAAAATAGTTTCCACAAAATATTTCGTGGATACTAAATACTGTCTCCTTATTTTTAATTTCATTACCTTATTTGAATTATCTTGCGTGGAATACATCATCGCCTTATTGTATTATACAATATTCTTTTTTAAATCGTACTAATAAGGCAAACGCTGACTCAGTTTATTATTTGAAATGAAGAAGCCTTCAATCATTTCATAGAAAAAATATCTTGATTGAACGACATGCTTTCTGGACAGGAGGTGAATATTTTAATTCAGGACGAATGCAACCTAATTCATCTGGTGATTTTCCATTTCTCTATTAATCAAATGAACTTTATAACTATACTCACCGTATATTATTCATTAATTTCAACGTACTATGCCATTCTTTATTCAAAAGAGACAATTTATAAACTACGCAAAACAAAGTCCTAATAAATTTTAATTCCACTTTAGTAATGTTCAATTAATCGTTGTGAATGAAAGCGTGCAGAAGTCTTCGAGGAACCCAGCATCTTCCAGAAAATTAACACTACCTTTTTATTCCTTATATTTATTTCAACAAATAAAACCACTCAAATCATATACTCCAACATACATATATTATCATAGTGTGCATATAACAATTTATTTGATGAAATTTTAGGACAATGAAATGTTCAATTAGTTTGATGAAAATTATGAAAACATTAACCTGGTTTAAACAGAAGTTCTTTGGCGATTCTTTCAAGGCTCTTCACAGAAGATAAATAGAAGAGTTTCTCAAAAAATTTATAAGCGCTTGGTCCCAGGAAATACAGAGATAAAGCGAATTCCTTCATATTCTGCATTATATCTCCAACCCTTCGCTTTATGCAGGTTCAACTCTGCTTGCATGCTCACAAAATCAGCTTATTCCTGAGGCAGAAACCTAAGGTAGATTTCGTGGAATTGATCCAAAGTCATTAGTAGCCCCTCCTCTCTTCCTTCAGATGTTTTCCTCATTTTTCTTTTGAGGGCTCTCACTTTTTCTTTAAGTTTTTGCTTCCTTGGGCTGTATGAACTCAAAGACGCAGCAATTTGTGTTCCTACTGATGAGGCTATTTCCTCACCAATTGATGGTCCGTCATCAATTGATGATCTGTCTTCGATTGAGGCTAGGGTACTGTAAATACCTGAAAAACAACCAAATATAATGTTCAAGGCACTATTCTGGAAATCTCATCAAGGGTTGTTACGAATATATGTAATTCAAACCTAAAATTAGAAGCTCTATATGACAAATTACAGATTAAAGCATCTGAAACAATGCTTTCATACCTACTTGATATTGCCGTAGGAGTCGCACAAACTATACTGGTTCCCTCGTGGTGGCACTACATCAACATCAATGACCATATCTGAAAAGATAAAATTGGTTTTAAGTGATATATTTTATATACACTCTAAAGTTTTCCATTCGTTAATGTGAGTATAGCAAGGGATATTCCCTAATCTCCAGATCACATATTTGATCTTTGAAATAATTACAATTTTTCCTACGGCCGATTTCCCAAAACTTTGATTGCCAGATCAAGGGCTTGATTGTCAGTCAGCAGTGAATTCTGTGCTTGATTCCACTTCATTTTCAATCCAACCATCGAATGCAAACCTTAATCAATGAGTTGATCAGACGTCAAAGGTTTTGTGAAACCGACAGTTAGAGCTACAAAATAAATAAATATAATTTCTAATCTAATGGGTATAAGGAATATAAATAAGAAAATCTCGAATGTCATGAAACCTGTGTGAATAAGAGTTTTCCTACGACATTCGGTCTGGGCATATTCCTCCTGTACATCAACTCGAAATGTACAGCACAAATCCTATATGCTTTCAACTGGGAGAGGGTTTTTCCAAATAGATCTTCCCGAACACATACTGTTAACCAATGGTTTATTCTGGAAAAATAATAGTCATAAGATTTCGACATCGTCCCTAGTATCGAATTATTCCTACCTTCCAGATTCTTTTGGTGAATCGAATAACGTGCAATTACCGTCTCTTGTAGGCTCAGACATCCATCTTTTTTATTCCCACTCATGGTAAATGCAAATAATAAAATAATATTCAAAACGAATCAAGAAGTCGAGGTTATTTAAACGTAAACATAAACACTTTGGAACTAACAAAAAAATGGCGGATTGAAGCATGCGCATGAAAATTTGGGACTTTGAAAAAGGGAGAGTGTCGCTTCTGTAATACTTCTCTATTCTGTGGTAATACTTCTCTATTCTGTGCCATAAAATAATAAACACAGAAGAGAATAAACCGAAGCACACATAGAATTTTGAATTCAAACTGTTTGTTAGCTTCTTTTAATCTTTTTTGGGCGCAGCTATTTTAGCATTCCTAGCTCGTAATCTCTAATCTATTAGGCAAGAAGAATGCCTGAAAATCCGATGTTGCAAGTTCTACGAAACGGGGTTATCATAGACAAATTTGTGCTATGCAACCGTCCATACACGCTATTGTTTACATCTAGGATGCACAGAAGATAGTTGGTAAGGGGTTACGTTCCACTGCGACCTTAAGGTCTATTGTGCCCCCTTGTCAGAGCTGTTTTCGCAACCTACAGCTCACCCTCCAGCTCAAGAGCTCTGATGAATTCTAATATCTGTGAGTGAGGGCTTCAAGGAGGCTAAGTTCTCATTCCTCCTATAATGCTCCTGTCCAAGGTATCTTTTGCGCAGGCTCACAATGGCGAGGCATTCTGTGATCAGGTGAACAGGAGTTTCCTCCTCCTCCCCACAAAATCTGCACTCGTCAGTTTCTGATAAGCCCATTCTCATCATGTGCTTCCTTAGGCGACAGTGTCCTATGAGGAAACCAGTGAGGAGGCGTAACTTATTCTTACTGAGATCCAGATGATTTTTGGATCTAGCAATTTCAAAGTTCCGAAGGAACTTTTTAGAGTGTTCCATTCCTGGAGAATTCCTACACAGTGCCCCTCTTTCATTTCCTTCTTTCTCCAAAAACTCTTTCTTATAGGTACATTTGCCTATACCACAGAAAGGTTCTGGGCCAGTAGGTAGCGTTTGTGCTCCCTTTCTGGCTAGAGTGTTGGCCTCTTCATTTCCTTTGATTCCTGAGTGCCCAGGAACCCAGACTAAGGAGACCTTGTTATTCTTGCCTACTTCATTGAGTTTCCTTCGGCACTCCCATATCAGCTTTGAGTCGATGACATGGGAGTTCAGTGCTTTAATAGCAGCATGACTATCAGAATGGATCACTATGTCACACCCTTGATAGTTTCTTTCCAGGTTTATGTCTATGCATCTTTCGATAGCAAGTATTTCTGCCTGAAAAACACTCGAGTAGGAGCCTAGCGATAAAGTACATTTAGTTCTAGGCCCGTATACTCCAGCGCCGGCCCCCGTCGTGGTTTCAGAACCATCTGTATACCATTTAACGGTATTTGCTTTGAAGTTTTGGGTAGTGTATTCCTTTTCCCATTCTTCCCTTTTACATAGCATTGAGTCAAAGTTCTTCTCGATGCTTACTTTTTTAATCATAACATCACTAGGTAAGTTCGCTAATGAGATGTACTTGTTCAGGGAGGACCAGGCTCTCTGACTTTTGATTCTCTCATTCCCTGTACCTTCCCTAGAGATTCTGAGGATAGCTTCATGGGCTACCCTTCTGATCACCAGATGTAGAGGACTGAGATCTATGATGACCTCAAGTGCTCTAGTCGGGCATGTTCTCATAGCCCCAGTGATGCAAACACAGGCAAGCCTTTGTACCTTGTCGAGTATTTTCCTCGTGCTTGTCTGCCCTGCTTTAGCAAACCAAACTACTGCCCCGTATGTTATTATCGGTCTTACAATCATGATGTACATCCATCTCAGTATTTTAGGGTTACACCCCCAAGTTTTGCCGGATAGTCTTTTTCTTTCTTTTATGCACAGAAGATAAGGTATATTCAAAAATGCGCCTTTGTTTCGCCAATGTTGGGGAATTCGGCAAAATTCGTTTTTTCCACTGAAGATGGCGCTATTTGGAAATTACGACTGATCGTCAAGGCAACTGTCAGTCAGAACCTCTGAATAAAGAAAATAAGGAAGGAGCATAATGCCATAAGGCTCGTACTCATGGACGCGTCAAAAAATAAAAATCGCGCGATTTTTTTGCTCAATGTCAGTAATTTGTGGCTGACATCTGTCATTACGAAAATGCGCGATTGTTTATGAACTGTCACATTTCAAATTGTATGAATTTATTTCCACGTGGATCTAGTTCTTCAACAAGTATAGTAATTGGTTTTATACCTATATTTTTCGAAGGACTGAATTAATAGACGCTTTTGATTCTTTGGACATGCACATAGCTATCGAAAAATTGTTTTTGCTCGAATCAGTTCGTTCTGCAGAAATGATTATTTGAGGTGGATAGCTAAATCAATAATAATTTATCATATATGGAAAGAGACATATTATTTTCACCTTGGTGTAAAAAGACATTAAATTATATGCGTATTTCAAACCCACATATCGTCGTTATATGATTGAGCAATTGAGTAAATAAATAATAATAATAATTCTTCTAAGACAATAGTTGATGAAATACTCTTCAATATAGGTACTTATAACTCATCATCCATTGTATTTATCCTCTAATCACCAAGAACTTATTTTGTTCATAAGTTGCTATAATCATGATAGACGAGTATGAATCATCTCTTGAATGTTTTGAATATTCCGCCATTTTCTTAAAGTTGAAATTATTCAACTACAAAAAAAGAATCGCGCGATTTTGCCAGATTTGGCGGGAGAGCATCTGACAACTCAAATGTCATCGCTTGAGCGACAAACGCGTCCATCAGTTTGCGCCTTTACAAAGTGGGTCCAGGATGGATGTTGCATATGGCCGACTTTCCTTTCACTTTGAATAGAGAACAACTTGTTCCGAGACTTCTTTGTCTGAAGAAACTAACTAACATAAGTCATACTTGGAGGTTCAATATGGGCGATTATGTCCCACTGATATACGAAGTAGAACAGCGTTATGCTACTTCCTGTTGTTCTTTATTCAAAGGTCAGACAAGATTCGCAATTACTGCTAAGCGATACGCCCTCTAGCGATAGGAATTCGAACACTTCCAAGCTAGTAGTTTTTCGACGTGCCTGTTATTCTAACGTATTTTGCTTACTTTTGGAGTTCCTTTTCGAGGTTTTGTGTTGTTCTGCGAGTTGAAATTTTGGTATACCGAAAGTGTTTGTGATATTCATCAATCGATTCCTTTCTTTCCGATTAAAATTTTCGATTGTATTAATTCGAAATGGCATCCTCTCGAAATGACTATTGTAGTGTGCCTCAACTCAATGTTATTCTTGGTCAAAGAAGAAAGGATCATCTACTGCCTCAAGTTTTCATTTTTTCTAAAGCCAAATGAAAGTAAAGTTAATTTGGAAACAGCGTTTGGCAGGGAACTCAATGATAGAGAAGAAAGGCATAGATTTAGAAATTGATGATTGGAAAACAGTTCACGAAATACATGAAAGTTTGTTCACTGCATTTCTCTGAAGATGTTTATTTTCATAAAGATAAATGACGATCTATTCATTTCGATACAACTTCATGTCATGGTTTTTTCAGGTGTAAATGAAAATATGAGAATTTTGATGTAAAATGCTGCAGAGAAACTACCGAGCACTTCTACAGCTACCTTATTCACATACTACACAAAATCATATTCAAAAATAGTGATCTGGTTGAAAACCTGATGAAAACTGGATATACTCTGTTATAGTTTATAATAGTTTAAGTTATTCATATAAATTCATTGATATTTTTCATTTCTATATAAGTAGGTTGAAACAGCTGTGACATTTTTCATTTTGTATGTGTATCTTGAGCTGCTGTGATATGAAAATAAAATCAATTATATGTCTATCCGTGTCTTTTCTTTTCTTTCGAAATAAGATGCAAAAGAACTAACGCAGAAAAGCTGTCTTTTCATTTTATTGATTCACTTGTTTGTAAACAAACAGAACGAGTCATATCATTTAGACTGATTCTAGATTTGCCACATAATATGGCTTGCATTCAGCACTTCTTTACATTGATGAGATTCCTTGAATTACTTATTGAGGTGGCTATCTTTCCAGAAATTGAAGTAAACTTAGATATTGGTTCATTTTGATCCACCAAGCAACAAACACTAAAACAACATCAAAATTATCCTCCAGGAACGATTTGAAGCACGATTTTATATCGTCATCCAAAAGAAAAGTCCCTTCTCGAAAAATCTTACACAAAATTAAAATAATTTCTTTAAATATTCTAGCTCTGCTCAATAAATATTCGTTCTCCACCACATTTCTACGGTTTGTTTACATAAAACTACTAGCTTGGACGGGTTCCAAATTTATCCGTTAGGGCGCTGGCATCTTCGAAGAAGTTCACAATACACGTTGAGTTTCGATATTCCTGGGGCGCTATTTTCGAGTCATCCGAATCACTTTCGCATGGAGTGAATATCTGAAAGTTGATGTACGAAAGGCGATGAGGATTAAAGCCTTCTTAAACAATGATTGAAGGTAGGATATATACTATATCGTACCCAAATTCTATTTGTAATATTCATGATTAGTTTTGTTTTAGGTATCAAATGGATATATGGTCACTTCAATGTCTGAAATCAATTACTCAGAGCTTCAGCAGAATTGAATTATGCTGTGAATATACTAGGTACATATGAGGTGTCGAATAGCAGTTTCTGCACAAGCAGGTGCAAACGCAGACTTATAAATGTCTACAATCTTATGAATACTTTGAAGACTCAAAAACTGTTACTAATTTATACGTACAAAATATAAGTTACAATATCAAAATAAATGAAGCATATTCATTATGGAGTGTTTTATTTACAAATTCATGGTTGAAATGATGTATTTTCTGAATTCTGAAAAAAGCATTTTGAATACCTAATTTGAACTGTATTCTTGGTGATCGCAACCGAAGTTGCATGTATAGTTGAATTGAACTCAAATGCAAATATTGAAGGTACTCAGTTCATCACAAATCCACTTCAACTAGATTGATTAGTCGCAGTAAGTGCTCATTTGCTGAAGAATTTTAATTTTGTTCTAATTGGGGTTTTCTCAAAAATTAATAAATTTTTTCGGTTAAAATACAGTTGATTAATATTATACTGGGAATAATTGCTCGAGAAAATTCACAAGAGCACTGCAACAAAATAATATTGTTGAACGTGTTCTATATAAATAATTGATTTTTGGTGGATTGAACTGTAAACTTTGGTGGATTAAATTGAAAACTAATGATTTTCCACCTTCCCTACGCTAACAAAAATTAATTTTCCATATACAAACGCAAATTTTTCCAAAATTGTTTTTAAATGTTTCACCTTCAAACGAGGGTACATATTAGCATTGTATAAATATACAATGATATTAGCATATTTGTTCTTGAATTTAGATCCCATCAAGAGGGAAGTAACTTGATTGGGATTTTTTCTATATCTACCTCGCTCTCGCTTTTTCTGCTTTTCGGAACCCAAAAAAATCCTATATACAGCACCGAAATTGTGAAAAATTAAAAGGGTAGTTAATCATTAATCAATGAAAGTTTGTTCTGGATCAACTATTCCCCCCGGGAAGAAAGATTTTTTGAATAAAATTTGAAATTTTTTATTT
Source organism: Myrrha octodecimguttata (assembly GCA_958510865.1). Taxonomy (NCBI): domain Eukaryota; kingdom Metazoa; phylum Arthropoda; class Insecta; order Coleoptera; family Coccinellidae; genus Myrrha; species Myrrha octodecimguttata. The sequence goes on from OY294059.1 coordinate 20,722,679, forward strand.
AGCATGGATAAAATACTTTTTAACTGCGGGAAGTAATAGCTTTGCTCTATGGATTAATACACGGTTTTGAAATAGAAAAAAAAATGACTATAAATGCAACTTCTGTTGCGATCACCAAGAATACGGTTCAAACTAGCTTTTTAAAATGCTTTGTTCAGTATTCAGAAAATACATCATTTCAACCATGTATTTGTAAATAAAACACTCCATATTGTATATGCGTCATTTATTTTGATATTTTAACTTATATTTTGTACATTTAAATTACTAACAGTTTTTGAGCCTTCAAAATATTTCGTAAGATTGTAGACTAAAGTCTGCGTTTGCACCTTGTGCAGTAACTGCTATTCGACGCCTCATTTGTAGTATATTCACAGCATAATTCAATTCCTCTGAAGCTCTGTGTAATTGGTTTTAGACATTCAAGTGACCATATATCCAATTGATACCTAAAACAAAACTAATCATAAATATTACATATAGAATTTGGGTGCAATATAATATATATCCTACCTTCGATCATTGTTAAACAAGGCTTCAATCCACATCGTCTTTCGTACATCATGTTTCAGATATTCACTGCATCACTAATATTAGATCACAAGAGGACAGCAAAAATTATTGAATCAAAAGAAGTGCCTATAAAATTAATTTCAAACAGTAAAATCCATCAACAACATTAATGAGTATCCACTGTGTTTTCGTTTGTATGTCGTCACCCTGGGGCATGTAATTAGGATTGCCTACAAATACAAATTCTAAGGAAAAACAACACGTTGCCAAACTGTCGCATTTGGCCAAATCTAGACCTCACTTTCGCATGCGAAAGTGGTTCGGATGACTCGAAAATAGCGCCCCTGGCCAGTACTGATTGGGAATATCGGAAAGTGTTCAAAATTGAACTTTTGAATATGCCTCCTAAATCTGCGCACTGAACATTTCCGCAAATTCAGTCGATTTTATTGGACCCACCAGTAGCTTATGCTCTTCTACCAACCAGAGGTCAAGAAACTCGATGCGCAGCTGATCAGCTGTTAAAACACCTGCTTCCGTCAACAGCCTCTTCAAATCCATAGTGCGTAAGAATTCATTCCCGACCCCGATTCCCGATTCCGATTAGCTCTTGTTAAGACTATCAATTCGCTTACTTTGTTCTCCAAACTAAAATTGTTCTACTCACTTCAGATTATCAGGTATCATTGTTAAATCTTGTTAAGTTAGTGCAATAAGTGTGATAATCAGGTAAACAATTCATGTTATTTAATTCTGCTCCAACTACTCGTTTTAATTTCTTATTCACGTTCACATTGAATATGGGACACGTGTTGAAATGCAATCGATCATTAGTAGGATCGATATTATATCGATTGGAGCTAGTTAGTTCCATTCGCTGTTGATAATTTAATTATTTCTTCTCCACAGATATCACTAAGATGTATAGACAAATCATGGTCCATCCAGATGACTGGAATCTCCAACTAATTCTCTGGCTCGACAACGACAACAACATTGTTCCCTACCATCTCACGACCGTCACGTATGGTACTAAGTCTGCACCGTTCCTAGCAATTAGAGTTCTGCTACAGTTGATTCAAGATGAAGGTCACAAGTATCCATTTGCAATTCCACCTCTCACAAAGGGACGTTATGTTGATGACATATATGGAGGTGCTGACTCCCAAAAAGAATTAATCAAAATCGCAACCGACCTGAAGAAGCTCTGCATGGCGGGCGGCTTCCCACTGGCAAAATGGCAATCCAATACCTCCAATCTACTCCAGATGATTAACGAAAAAACCAGCTCCCATTATCCAATCTCATTTGATGACTGCCCTACTTCAACCAAAATACTAGGACTTATTTGGTATCCACAACAAGATTATTTCTCATTTAGAATTAACACAGTTGACTCCAATTCTATAATTACTAAACGTTTAGTTCTCTCCCACATTGCTAAGATTTTTGATCCACTAGGTTTTGTATCCCCTGTGACCATCAGAGCAAAGATGTTATTGCAAGAACTCTGGCTCCACAAGTTAACATGGGATGAACCGTTACCAGCTCCCTTATCGCTAAGATGGTGTATCATCAGAGAAGACCTCACATTGCTGGCCATCATCAAAGTTCCACGTTGGATTGGTACCGAAAAGAACGTACGACTAGAACTTCATGGCTTTTCTGATGCTTCCCAATTGGCTATGGCTGCGGTCATTTATTTAGTTGTCCATTCACCGTCTGCAGGATCCAAAGTTGCACTCCTCTGTTCCAAAACCAAAGTATCGCCTCTAAATAAACTCACTATCCCGAGACTTGAATTGTCTGCTGCCCTTCTCCTATCCAAATTGTTTAATTATGTTTACTCTGCTCTAGATCTAGACATCACACAAGCAACTTTGTGGACGGACTCATCTGTTTCTCTCGCATGGATCAAAAGTCACCCTTCCCGCTGGAAAGAATTTGTACGGAACCGAGTAACGCTTATCCAAGAACTTACTCCAAGGGCCCATTGGAGATACATTTCCGGCAAAGAAAACCCAGCAGATTGTGCATCAAGAGGCATCACATCCAATCAACTCCTCAACAACTCGCTATGGTGGACGGGACCATCATGGCTTTCCAAGTCAGAAGATTATTGGCCACTACGTCAGCCGGCTGTGACAAGTGCCTGTGAGTCTGAATCCAAACCTATCTCTTTGTTCGTTATGACGAACCCTAATTGTCGCTGGGATTTGATTTCCAGATATTCCTCCCTAAATCGATTATTACGTATCACGTCTATTTGTTTCAGAGTCGTCTCCCGACTCAATAAAATTCCCAACACTTCTCTTGCCACTCCATTAAATTCAGCTGACTTGGAAAGATCCAGAATATTTTGGATCAAGGAAACTCAATCTGCTCACTTTACCCATGAGCTCAAATCCCTTACGTCTAATTTGTCTTTTCCCAACTCCCATATGTTTAATCGTCTCACACCCTTTCTCGATCAAGATGGAGTTATTCGTGTTGGAGGACGAATAACTAATTCTTTACTGGATCCAGATAGCAAGCATCCTGCTATTTTGCCCCGACACTCCCTATTAAATAATCTGATTATAGATGCAGCACATAAGCGTACACTGCATGGAGGTACTCAGATTACTTTGTCAACCATCCGACAACAGTACTGGATCATTGGAGGAAGAGCCCCAGTGAAATCCCATATTCTAAGATGTGTCATATGTGCAAGACAGCGAGGTATCCGAGCTCAACAACTCATGGGACAATTGCCAGCACCGAGAGTTGTACCCTCTCGTCCATTTTTCCACACTGGTGTGGATTACGCAGGCCCGCTCACAATTAAAGCATGGAAAGGAAGAGGCTCCAAAACGCACAAAGGTTGGGTATGTGTGTTTGTCTGTTTTGCAACTTCTGCTGTCCATTTGGAAGTTGTAAGTGATTACTCCGCCGACTGCTTCATTGCTGCATATCGTAGATTTACAGCTAGACGTGGCATCTCCCATACATTGTATTCAGATTGTGGTACCAACTTCATGGGAGCCGATGCAGCCCTCAAAGACCTGTTCACCAGAAGTTCCTCCATAAGCAAGATTCTCACCGACCTCCTCATGCAAGATGGAACGAATTGGAGTTTCAATCCACCTGCAGCACCTCACATTGGTGGAAAATGGGAATCCACCGTCAAATCGTTCAAGTTCCACTTCAACCGTACTGTGCGAAGTCAAGTCCTCACCTTCGAAGAACTGATGACGCTACTCAACCAGATTGAAGCAATCCTCAAATCCAGGCCCCTGGAACCACTAAGCGATGATCCCGAAGATTGTTCAGCATTGACACCAGGACATTTCCTTACTGGTACCGCCCTCACTACATTGCCTGAGCCTTCCCTCGAAAGCCTCTCCACATCACGACTGTCAAGGTGGCAGTTAATCCAACAAAGAGTTCAGCAATTCTGGTCCATATGGTCTGCCTTTTACCTCCAACGTCAGTTATCCATATCAAAATGGCACCATCCATCCCATGAAATCAAGGTTGGTTCCCCCGTTCTAATCACCGATGAAAGACTCCCACCATGCAAGTGGCCATTAGGGCGAATAATGGTTCTGCACCCAGGTCAAGATGGACTGGTTCGAGTAGTTACCCTCAAGACTTCCACCTCCACGTTGACCAGACCAATCACAAAGCTAGCTATTCTACCTATTCCAAGTTCCGAAGAAGATGGTACAAGGAAGGATATCCCACTCCATGAGTAATAATCACCAACGCTGTTGGTGATGGCGGCCGGAATGTTCAAAATTGAACTTTTGAATATGCCTCCTAAATCTGCGCACTGAACATTTCCGCAAATACAGTCGATTTTATTGGACCCACCAGCAGCTTATGCTCTTCTACCAACCAGAGGTCAAGAAACTCGATGCGCAGCTGATCAGCTGTTAAAACACCTGCTACCGTCAACAGCCTCTTCAAATCCATAGTGCGTAAGAATTCATTCCCGACCCCGATTCCGATTAGCTCTTGTTAAGACTATCAATTCGCTTACTTTGTTCTCCAAACTAAAATTGTTCTACTCACTTCAGATTATCAGGTATCATTGTTAAATCTTGTTAAGTTAGTGCAATTAGTGTGATAATCAGGTAAACAATTCATGTTATTTAATTCTGCTCCAACTACTCGTTTTAATTTCTTATTCACGTTCACATTGAATATGGGACACGTGTTGAAATGCAATCGATCATTAGTAGGATCGATATTATATCGATTGGAGTTAGTTAGTTCCATTCGCTGTTGATAATTCTCCCTCGAAATTAATGTTGATCATCGTTCGATTCTTTCTAGTATGAGTAGAATTAATGTAGTAATTTTGCTCTGATCGAATAGTGATTAATGGCCGCTCACACATGTTCGTCTCCATTGTAATGTTAAATAAATTGATTAATTCAAATAGTAGCAATGCATATTTCTCTATTAATCGGAATCAATTTAAGTTTGGCCTGATCTCAATGAATTATACTATTTTCTAATCCAATAAATACCTGAATAATTCACCACTGATTGCACTGACGGTTTTTCACTCAATAATGATCTCCCTAAATTAATTAATTGTTTTCTTGAATTCCTACTCAATTAGACTTCTCATATTTAATATCTGATGACTGATTTCATTTTGTGTAATTCTCATATTATTCAGAACTTCTCACTTTTGATGGTGATAGTTAAATTATTGATTACTTTAATTGTTAATCATTATCATTCATTTTTCCTGCTCCAATTATGTTCTGAAAATTGATATTTGTGAATTCATTATCAGCAACTCATATCTAAAAATGGCCATATGTCAAAATGGCGGAATGCAGTAATTTCTCCTCTCAGTTTATGAAAATGTTGTTTGGTGACTAATTTGACTCCAAATTCCAATTTATGTATGATTATGTCTCTCAATTGTTTTATACAATGTATATATGTAAATAAATCGTTTTTAAACAATTTTATCCAACTCAATCATCTGTCACAGTCCACTGCTATTTAATTTGACAAAATCTGAACACCCGATTTTGAACAGAACGCAACAATAAGGTAAAAAATATCTGAATGACTGAATTTCTACCATACTATGTGTTGCATAGCTTTCAGTGGGATATATTCTAAGAATTCAATATGCATTGTAATTTTTGGCTAATATATACACTATCATTCGATGTTTTCCTATATTATAGCAAGTGAGGAATGTAATTATTAGGTAAGCAATGTGAAATTATTCTACAGAATCTACTATTACATTTATTTATCATTTGATAGCTTATTCAAATATATATATTAATATTTTCCAGATTGTGCACATATAAAAAGGAATCTGGTAAAGCGGCGGGAAGTTAATGGAAGTTGATACAGAACAAGCATCATCCTTACATTAAGTCAGACTGAAACCTATCAAGGGTTGAAGTTTCAAAGAGAATAAAAACTCATCGAATAGGCCATATTATTAAACCAGTTCAATTTGAGTCCTTTTCCATTTAAATTCATAAGATTTCCAATTAGAAAACAGGTGTTTTATTCAATGGTTAATTTTATTTCATCAGATTTGAAAACTGAGGTTTTCTAGTACGTAGCACTTTATAGTAGCATATATTAGTTAATTTCAGTTTCAAGTAAATAAAAATTGTTAAACAATTCATGTATATTCAATAAAGAACCAAGATAAATACATCATATTGTGAAAATAATATGCTTTATTGGGGGTTGATAACTGATCCCCGATTAGTGAAAATGATTGAAAGACAATTGTGAAAAGAATGATAAGCACTTGTCAATAACGAAATAATAATCTGAGAAAACATGAATGAATTCAAAAAGACAATTGCCGAATTCCCATTAATAGTGTCATGTGCTCTGATTGGTCGATTGGTGGCGTTTCTGTCGGTGGCGAGAGTATGAAATACATCCGGTTTCCCCAGTTTGGTGTAAAGATTTAGTAGGAAAACAAATGAAAATAAGAGCACCATATCACAGAATAGAGAAGTATTGTTACTTCTCTATTCTGTGCATCCTATTTTCATCATACAAAATCATAATATATACTATCACACACTTCAACAATTCGCGAATTTTGAATAATTCGGTATTAAAAATGGCAAAATCGGGACTAAAGGTCGAAGCGGGAGAAATGCGTCAGATCGCCTCTACGTCACTCGTTATTGTACGATTCACCGATCGATATAGCCCGACGCTGTCTCTTGGCTTGCTAGAGGGAAAAGTACACGAGAAGAGGGAGAGTGGATTTATCCCCATACGTCACGGAAACCGCGAAGTTTCGTCCGTTTAAACAGCCGACATGCGGAGCCGAATTTAAAAGAGCATTTTCTCGTTAATAATTGAAAGTTTTGATGGCGATTAAAGTTTTTCAGTGGTCTTACGGATAGAATATTTGATTCCAATGATGAAAAAAATTTCATGCTAAAGACCTATTCATGACATTACTCGATTATTTCATGTACTTCATTTTTGAGTCAGAATTAACCATCTCGAATGAAACAAGAAACTATCACTCGAATCTAGTATTAGGCTTCCGCACAATCTGGCAACGATGGTCCCTAAATAACACTATTGGAGTAATCTTGTTTCGATTTCCACTTGTCGAAACCCAAAGATTACCACCGCACGTTTTACTGTTAATAACAGAGATAGTTTGTTTATGTTTAGGCAGATTGTAGTAGCCATAACCTAAAAAAAGTGTCAAAGTAGTCTATGATTGCTCGCTCGGTAGAAGCATGATGTAAAAAGCATGGTGTGCTCATGTGAAGAAAAGTGACGCCAGCAAGATTAAAATACAAGGAAATGAATATTCTGTGCTTTCAATTTGAATGAAAATAGTGACGTCATCATTGGTAAATCGATCACAGATGAGCACAACATGTTTTGCTTACATCATGAGTAGAAGGCTTTACTTATTATAGAGTTCTATGGTCGAAGGAAATAGAAAAGCTGTGTTCTCCTTTTCGTACATTTTTTTCGGAAATATTCCGTTGTACAAACCTTCTCCTGACAATAATGAATACAACAGAATAAAATTATCCGATTTGGTGCAATCGTTTGAACGTGATGCTCGGTTGAAATATCGATAGACCATAGATCCATAGATTTATATAGATTACAACTAATCACATTAAAGTGTATTTTTTCTACCGTTCCTAACAATACGTAGAATTTCCGCGCGAAATTAACATGGGCGATTAGAACATTTTTTCCGTAAAGCTGGGTTGGATATGGAGATTATTAAATCCCTTTATCCCTCATCAAGTAACAGTCAGCAAATTAGTGTTGATTTCTGTTGTTGACAGCACGTTTTTGATCGAACTTTCATCATTTTATAAAATGATATATTTAACACAAATTCAAATTTGTCAGTAACATTATTTTCTTATCGTAAGGACCAATCGCCTTTTATATATCAGAATACTGATAATTAATTAAACTATTTAGATCCAAAAACAAAGAATGTAATGGATACAGTTTAATATACAATTTAATAGTATTGACTACATAACTACCACTCAATTATTAATATAATTCACTTCTTATAAAGTTCATACATAGTTTCTACAGACATTCCCATTGAAATCAATAACAAAACACAGGTTGTTCCAAACATGAGCCTATCTGTTAAACCGCCCTTCAAGTAGACTGGAGTATTGTCAGGAATCTGGAAGAACATTTCATTAGAACAGCGAACTGAAACCCTAATGCGGTGAACAATTTGTCTACGTCATGTCTACGTTTTCATTTGATCCATGGATTTTGTGTTTGAATATGAGCTCCGTCATAGTCTATCCACGCAATGAATTTCGACTCAATCGTGTCTAACTATCGAGATTACCGTTAGGCGGATGTTGTATATTCTGAGCTTGACCTTTGTATTTAAGCTTTATACCTGCCTTGAAAATTTCGAGTCACTAAGTTATTCCTTTTCAAAGTCATCGTGTTTACAGTCGGTCGGAGGCCGATAACTTTGCAAAGGAATGACTTAGAGACTCGAAATTTTCAGGGTAGGTTTGAAGCTTAAATTACAAAGGTCGAGGACGGAATATACAACATCCGCCTAACGGTTTAGAAGATGCATTTGAAATTTCATCATCTCGATATTTACAAAAATACAGGCAAGATTGGGTCGAAATTTAGTTCGTGGATAGACGATGACGGTGGGCTCACATTCAAACACAAAATTCATTGATCATATGAAAACACTCACTACTGTGTAAAATATCATAACCAAATATTAACACTCAATTGTATATATTAAAACGACAAAGTCATCATACTAAATAGATAATCACATGAAGAATCATATTTCAAGCCTTTACTATATCGTTAAAATTATTTTCTTGAATAAATAAATATTTTCATCTATTGAAAAACATGGATCTATCGTCCTGCAGATCTACCACCTAGGTAGATCTATCCTTAAATGAGATCTATCGCCTAGGTACCATGATGTAAAAATCTAGAAAAGCACTGACGTGAAGTGAGCAGCTTTTACGCGCTTGTTCACATTGCGAAATGATGACTTGGAAATTTCAGTGAAATTTCGATGAAATATAAAAATTTTCGAAAAAAATTTAAAAAAAAATAATTTTTTTTTTCTCTAATTTTCCATGAATAATTTTTCTCATTGACACTGTTCGTCTTCCAACCAAGTTTGATTCATTCTGATCAGATAAATATTTTTCGAATTATTGGGAAATCAAAATGTGGCTGTAGCACAAAAACCATTCGGCAGATTTGGCCCATTAACGAACTTAACCGAGATATTCAGGCTCTTAACCTAACCTGAAAATTTCAAGACTCTAGGTCCTTCCTTTCGAATGTTACAGCGCACACAGCCGGCCGGACGGACAGAATCAATTTTGACCACGGATTCTTCATCAGTGAGTCCAACCTAGTCGTTCGAGACCATTTTCGGCTCAAAATTCGAAAATTACAGACATCGTGACGAAATGATAACGCGCTGTTCCCCAGAACAAGCGCGTAAAAAAACATGGTGTGCTCATCTGACAAAAAAGTGACGTCAGCAAGATTAATATAATATACAAGAAAATATATATTCTGTGCTTTCAATTTGAATGAAAAAAAGTGACGTCATCATTGGTAGATACGAGAACAGAAGAGCAGATGAGCACACCATGTTTTACTTACTGTCAGTGGTGGTTATTCATCATAAGTCAACATTGAAGATATTTGTTTACAGTTTCCCTCTCAATGTTTTCTTTTTAACTCAAATTTTTTTAACCCGGTCGAAATGGAGAGGTTGTTAATTTCGGAACTTTTTTTCTTGTGTGGCCCCAGTTTAGAATGAAATTCAGGGTATTCAAATAAAAAGGGTTATATTATATTATTCTTTCTTGGTAATCTCATCATCCCAGCTAGCAGCCCCTCTAAACTGGGAAGACGGCAATCTGGGCTCAGCTCATAAAGGCTATGCGCCCAATATCAGTGTAAATCTTCGTCGTTGAATTCCTGAGGTCCCGAGGAACTGCGGGAGTCTTGGACACTCCAATCCCCAGGAATTTTATTCTTCGTCGTTCACGTGGTTAACACATTATCACAATTCACAGTACGAATCACTTGACTTCTTCCCAAAATAACATAGACACACTATTATTTAATCTTCGTCGTTGATTTAGTAATAATATTTTCTGAATTTACATAATTCTGGGGTACCAAACTGGGACCCAAGGAAATGTACGTCTTCTCGGCGTGACGACCATTTTGGAACCAAAAAGGGTTATATAATAAGTATCGCAGAAAGAACATATCATTTCCTATTTCCCAGCAAGTAATCATCTGTCATTCACGAATTCGCACGATGGCACGATTCCGAAAGATGCACCAATGCCAAACTTCACTTTTAGACTGAGTGGAAATCAGAAGGAATAGAGTTAAAGTGGTTGTCCAATATTTCTATTTTTTTTCATTAAATTTTGACTTCTCTTGAAAGAAAGTGTGGCTGATCGTCGGTTGAAGGTTCGAAGGTCATTTGTGAACGATTCACAAAAAGTGAGAGACCGTTTTCATGGTGAAAAAAGAGACCTTAAAACGCATCCAATTGGAGGATCAAATTCCAAACTAAGAGAAGCCGCCTATGTTCGACTTCAAATTTTGTGTTCAGAAAAACACACTGCGTATAATGATGGAAATATCTTATTTAATATCTCGACGACGGGAAATCTTGAGGGTTTACCAAAGTATTCAAGAGAATGAGAAATCATCCATATAAAATACTTTAATTCTGCAGATGCAATATCAGTGCTTTTATGACCTTATATGGAATATTAACTAGACTGATGAATTACAAGCAATAAAAATGCCATTTTTGAGTGAGCGGGGTCTCATTCGAAAACCTTTGATTCATCCATATAAAATATTTCATTATCCTGCAGATGCCATGTCAATGCTTCAATGATATATTCAATAAAATATTAACTAGATTGAAAATAAATATATAACAAACAAAATAATGTAAAAGAAATTGCATCCCTGAAATAGTCTATCCCTAACTGGGTGGACACCTCTTCTGTTTTTTTATATGAAATACCTATAATAGTTTTTTACATATATCTATCACTCAATATATTGTTTCGATGGTTTCATATACCATATTTATGGCGAGGTGATTCCCAATCATTGTCCGAGTCAACATATTATACAGGGTGAGTCACGAGGAACTGTACATATTCCTACCACGTGAAGAGACTACTCAGGTGATTGTCAAATGAACAATCAAAAGTGACTTTCCCTATTCATGAATTTTATACATTTTCGGATTTTACCGAAAACATCGATCCGTCATAACTTTTGAACGGTTATGTCCAATCAATTGAAATTTTCAGGCAAAATTGTCTTGGAGTATCTTCAGGAACCATCCCGTTCATAATTTGAAAAATCCAGGTCCTGCGCTGTAAACTTTTGTTGTTTCTGTGTTTCTTGAAAATTTCATCCTGTGTATGGTTTTTTCCATATCTGATGAAGAATATTGAAACTATGAAGATTATGGAGGAAAACTGCCAAAAAGATTTTTCCTTACATTATTTTACTATTTTCAATTAAATAATGAATTTCAGTGATTATTTTCGATAAGCTTTGAATAACAATTTTCTCATTGAATTAAGTAGGAGCAGGAGTTGGTGTCACATCTAGGAGATGATATTCCAGGTTTGCAATTTGCAGTCTGGATTGGTAATAATGATCTCATTCCCTATAGAACTTACCGATGAACCGCAATTCACAAGAGATGGTGTTGTCAATTTGAGGAACACTCATATTTGGACCGAAGAAAATCCCCATGCAATCCGCGAAAGACGCTCTCAATGAAGATATTCGGTAAATACTTGGATAAGGGTGGACAATAACCTGCTAAAAGATCCACATTTCTTGGATGGGGCCCGTTGAGTGGAGAAGTTTATTTCGTCTTTTTACAAAATATTCTCCTCAACCTATTAGCTAATGTTGTGTTCGAGGATTCTACTTTCAGCATGATGGAGCATCTCCACGTTATTCGGTTGCTGTCAGCAAACATCTGAATTAAACATTCGGTTCCGGATGGGTAGGGGGGGGAAGTCTCATTCCTTAACCACCAAGGTCCCCCGATTTAAATTCTATTGATTATTTCGTTTGGGGACGACTGAAATAACTGGTGTATGCAGATCAGAAACACACGCCAAGAATTGATAGAAAAAAAATTTTACTGTACCGATATTATTGGGACTGATCTAGGTACAATGAGGAAGGCAGACATTTGACATTAAGACACAGAAATATGGGGAAGCTGGAGGCTTTCAGTTTGAAAATAATCTTAAACAGTTGTTATGTTTATTTTTACTGGTTGAGTATCTCGACTATTATTATAATTAGTGAAATAGATAATCGGGTGTGTAGTATGGGTATGACTACATACCCGATTATCCATTTCACTGTGTTTATTTTTGTTTAGAATTATTTTCATAAAAATCTTTTCTTCCTCGTTCATGTTTGGTTTCATTTCTTCGAAACAATGATGGTTCATGTCTCATTCGTTGATTTATAACAATTATTATCTCAAAAAAAGGGGGAGATTACCATTAAGCTTTTTTTAAATACGTTCTTTACTCGAGTGAATTCACTATCCACTTATCTTAAATTTTGAACTTTAAGAAAACGAAAATAGTCTAACAACTATCAACAACCAATTGAGGGCTCGTCAAAGTGATTCTCTTACACGAATATAAATGAGCCACGGAATGGTAGTTCCATGAGGCTAATAATAGAATATTTCAGGTAGCTCGTAATAGTTCTATCAACGACTTCAACGTCCCGATTTTTGTTTTAAGTTTTCGAAAGGGTGGGGGATATTTCTACATAAATTTGTGAATTAAGAAAGTTCAGGAAAGTTTTATAATTTTCAAGATGAGAACAGATTAGTTCTCAATAAACAGCCAAACAGGATGTTCCAAAACTGAGGTCAAATCAAATTGGGAAATTTTCATGAGCAGGTTCTAGAAACGGCCCTGACTTAAGAAATGTTGTATGATGTGTGAAGGTGACACTTACTCTTGCTCCTTATACTGAATTCAATGAGAAAATTGTTATTTAAAGCTGAGCGAAACTAATCACCGAAATTCATTATTTCATCGTACAATAATGTAAGAAAAAAACTTTTTTCCTTCATAATCATTGTGGTTTCAATATTCTTCATCAAACATAGACAAAACCATACACAGGGTGAAATTTTTGCGAAACACAGAAACAACAAAAAATTTCAGAGCCGGACCTGGATTTTTCGAATTTTGAAAGAGTTGGTTCCTTAAGATAATTTAAGACAATATTCCCCGAAAATTTCAATTCAATTCGAAATAACAGTTCCAAAGTTGTGACGGATCGAAGATTTCGGTAAAAACCGAAAATCACCCTGTATGAAATTTATGAAGAGGGAAAGGCACTTTTAAAAGGTCATTTGATATTTACGCGAGTAGTCTCTATACGTGGTAGGAATATGTACAGTTCCTCGTGACTCACCCTGTATTTAAGCTCTGTTATCATACACTTCATCATTTTCGATATACCAAACTGATTATAGATCGTTCCGAGGGCGATGGCTATGAGGCGTCGTTTGGGACAAAAGTGTGTTTTCAAATATATGTATTTTCGTGCCAATATATAGTTGCAGAAATAACGATACATTTCTTTTGTATGCCGATATATTTATGTTTTACGAAACACAATATATTTATGAGTTGGGTGTTACAAATAATATACAAATTCGTGGTAACCGATATATTTATTAATCGACCTATCCCATAGTCGTCACGAGAGGTCGCGCCGGCAGCATTTGGTACAGTTCTGAGCTTTTGGCAACATGGCGCAGTTATTAGTACATTAGTCGCTCATAGTAAGCAACGGTTGGGAAAGATATCGAACCCACAGAGTTCTATTACCTTTTTTCCTACCTGCATAGTTCCAAGTTCCAAAATAATAGCATTAGAAGACCACGATACAAATAATATAACCATATAGTTGTAGCAGATTACAAGGAGATCAGGTGCGTCTTTATTTTCATCGAATTGATAAATTGATTAACCCCTATCTTTGGCGGAGAGCACAAGAGAAGAGAGAGGGAGATACACCGATTAATCAGTTCGATGAAAATCAAAACGCACCCATTCAAACGTCTGAATATAAATACTAACAATAACAAGTTTAAGATGACTGTTTGGTTTGTGCTACTGCAAGAAGTGTTAAATAAGGATTATGGATGAATGATGCATCAATTGGCCATAACACTGTGTAAAATTTCACTTCGTGAAGTACCGTTGACAAAATCGTAATTTTACATTTCTTGCCGTAGAAAACTACCAACCAAATATACTAACTTGTACTCTAGTATTAAGACACAAACCAACTGCTATAGGATTCCTTAGTATAATTATATCTACAAGATAGATAACGAAGCGACATATCTTGGGTTATATTATCATATATTGGCATTGATAGTTACTCATCTTATCATACACAACATGCTACAAAAAATTTAGTTTTCTGCTTTCAATATCAACAATCCATAAGCCATCTATCAGCCAGTGTAGGTACTCCACATTAAGAAGATAACTACGTGATATGTTGTACTAATAGCCACGCCATGTTGCCATATGCTCGGAATGTGCTGAACGCTGCCGGCGCGCCCACTCGTGACAATTTGGGATAGGTCGAATTAATAAATATATTGGACACCACGAATTTGTATATTCGCAACTCCCAACTCATAAATATATTGTGTTTCGCAGAAAATAAATATATCGGTACACAAAATGAATATATTGTTGCAACTGATGAATATATTGGATCAAGAAAATATATATTTGAAAACGCACTTTTGTCCCAAACGGCGTCTCATAGATGGCTGCGGACTTGATATAAAAGAAAAGGGGAAAAATCCAAATACTCCTAAAATACTTTCTGGATGATGCCTCAGGTAGACACCTGATACTTATGCTTTGTTATCATTCACCTTATCAATTTCGATCCACCAAACTGATTGTACATTGTCCAGAGAGCCATGGCGGCGGACGTCGTATTGATGAAGGTGGAAAAAATCCAAACAAACGTGAAATAGTTTCTGGGTGATGTCCCAGATCGACATCTAATATTTATGATTTGTTATCATTCACTTTATCATTTCCGATACACCAAACTGATTGTAAGTTGTTCCGAGAGCGATGCCGGCGGACTACATATTGATGAAAGTGGGAAAAATTCAAATATACGTGGAATACTTTTTGGACGATGGCCCAGGTGGACACCTGATATTTATGCTTTGTTATCATACTTTTTTCCATCAGGAAGTATGGGTATGTTTAGTGAGGTCAATACGTGATAAGATGACCGCTTTGGCAACGAATTAGAACATTATTGGCTTTAAAATAAAATTACCACAGGGATGAATATCTGTCGATAAACCAACAAATATTCCACCTTGATCAGAGACAATCATCCAATCAACCAAAACATCTACACCGAAGAAGCGGTGCCCAAGGAGTATGGTTAGTGAGGTTTCAAGGTTATTACCTATCTTCAGATCACCTTACCTTGGTGAACCGCAGAATACGATTGCCTTTGTTCTAACTTAAATTTAATCTCAAAATTGCATTTGACAGAGTTACCAAAATAAGTTTAAAATCAGCTGAAGTCGCCCCTATCTCATAAACATTGGGAAGATCTTAGTACTAGAAATATCGCCAATCAGTCTGAAAGTTTAACAAGAGACAGTGAACCCACCATTAATTCAACTATCTTATTGGAAACTAATGTTTGACAACTATCAAACGAAAGCGCTCAAAGTTCCATAGTATCTCTTAAATTTCGACTTCTAATTTCTGATCGCTTATATTCCATATCAGTGTTTTCCTAATGAATTAAATCATCTAAATCTCACTAGCTTTGTGTGAACATGAAAAATTCTAGGAAAGCGGTCACCTGTTCACGTATTGAACCCGCCAAACGCAGCTCTACCTCCTGATGAAAAAGTTTGGCGCTCTTGTTTTCATATTGTCATCACGAAATTCTCTCAAGGTAACATTTTCCGATCAATTTGATCCGATTCGTAGTTTTGAAAATATTGAGAAAATTAAATTTTGAATGGTAACTTTATCAACGAAATTTTCGGGCGAATTGTACCTACACATTCAAGAATTCGACCTTCGTAATTAAATAGAAAACTTACTCTAAAAATATCGAGTCTCTAAGTCGTTTCTTTCGGAAGTTATTATGACGAGCAGTCTAACAGCCAGAGACTTGATACTTGCATTTGGGTTTGGAGTTTAATTATGAAGGCCGAATTCGCGAATTGGTAAAATTCACCCAATGATTCCGTAGATATTACTATTCAAATTTCATTTTCCCAATATTTCCAAAAATATGCTTCAATGAAAAATGACATGCGAAATTTCGTGACAAAAATATAATCCTCAAGACATTTTTCGATACGTTGCTCGACAGTATTTTAAAACTAGTTATAAAATGTCAATCTGATCGCGTCAGTACTTCTTGAGATATTAAGAAATAGACTCAACATTTCGAATATTCAACGAAATTCAATTCAATTGTTTAATTAAAAATACAATAAGTTTGAAATATTGTTTTCCCTATTATTATGATCCATTTGAACTGGTACACTGCTGTGAAATATAGGGTTCATGGTCAGATCTATATTTTCACTTGATTAAAAATGACATCTTGAAGGTTCATACAGAATTTGGATAATTCTATCAGAAAATCGCAAAATATAGAGTATTATAAAAAAATTTAATTTTTTTCTCAATTTTTCTAAAGGCACAATCATCACGAAATTATGCACAAAGTTTTTTGAGTTGTTCCGGAAAAACACGAAGTTTGACATATTTTATTCTCCTCTATATCTGTGAAAATCATGATCCTATTCTAGTACACTGCTGCGTAATGAAGGGTTCAAAATCTGAGCAATTTTCTCTGATTTACTATCCCAACAAAATGTTGCAAAAAGTTGCGCATCGTTATGCTCCAGCTATCATGTTTTAATCTAATCGCTTAGGTAGTTCCTGAAACATCTGGCTAATAGCCTCAAAATTTCAAATCACTTTAATTCCGCAACCGTTGGGCCGATTTTGCCCACTAACTAACTGAACCGTCGCATTTCGAAATGCAGCCTGAAAGTTTCAGGTCAATAGGATTCTCCGTTCGCCCTCAATCGTGGCTACGGTCGGCAGGCCGGACAGAATGGATTGTGACACCGGATTCCATATCAGTGGGACCAATCTAAGCGTTTAAAACTATTTTTGTGAAAAAAAACATTACAGACATTCGAACAAAACGATAGCACGCTGTTTCCTTTGAACATTCTTTTTTCCAAAGAAAGTCTTGAAAATTAAGTACATTCAAAGAACTAAATTCAATTTGGCATTGGGCAATGAAAATTGCGAACTTGGCTAGTTTTCTACCAGTTTGAAAAATGTTTCCAAACTTCTACACCATTTGTGTTGAGTAGCAAATAAAATGTGACCGGAATCCCCATATTTTAAAGGTCACAACATATAACTCAACTTAATACTGCTGAAAGTTAAACAACTTGTATTTAGCTTATGCTTCAGAAACAGGTATGACATAAAGTGAAAATGGCTAACATATTAGTGTCCACTTTTGCAGCTATATCCTATTGTTCGATTGCATTTGTTATTACTTATCACTCAAAAAAATGTGTATGCATGCATTTTTACCAATTTCCATACTTGATATGAGTTTTTTTGAAAGACTTCAAACTATGTAGTTTTGCGAATTATTTTTGGAGATTGCTTGAAATTGAGTATTAAGTGTAACACAGATTTGAGTTTACTTTAATTATGCCTATCTATAACCTACAAGCGTCGCACTTTAAATGTTTGTTCGATTCCATTTAAGTGCAGAAATTCAATACAGTTTGGATACCAAAAACCTCATCGTCTCAATAAGCTGAAAAAAAAACTGCAAGACACCATGAATAAAATATGAAGTAGAACTCTAATTATATGTTAGGACAATATCATAATCTAGTGAACTACATCTAAGATACAAGAAACAATAATATTTTAAACATCTAAACACAAGCGTTGGCAAAGGGATATGCCATTCTAATATGATGCTTAAATGATCCCATTGAAATTAAGTTTCATTTCCTTATGCATAACTCTAATCCTGAGATGCATAAATTAACCCTAAGAGTCTATCTGTGATCCAAAAGAGTAATCACAGTCTCAATCATCTCAATGTAGTGCTGATCTATTATGACTAGATCGATTTTTCATGATAAACATGATCTTTTGATCACAATAAAAGCATGGTCATGCTAACAACATAGAGTTAATCTACTATGATTTTGATGCATAAATGTTTCCATCGAAATGGTTCAATTCGATCTTATTCCTATGGTTACATCACATTCAAGTTTACAATGCCATAACCACAAAATCAGAGCCTACCTGAAATTTCTCTTGCAATTTCTTAAGCTTTTGTCTTTTGAGGAACATTTGTTCTTCGGTAGCACGTACAACGTTCGATTTGTGGAACTGTCGCACAATAGCACGGGAAATAGGTGTGAGTGTCTGAAATGGCGAAAATTACATAATCGACTCTTGTTCAAAAGCATAACAACTAATATTATTTTCCTTTAATTCTAAATCCTACCTTTATGGCATTCATTTTCGGTGAGAAACAAAATTAGGTAGCCTTGATTTTCAGCAATTTCAATTTCTTATTGATATACAATATCAATGGTGAAAGCCACAGAATACAAATATATGTGAAAGCCGAATCACAGACCGAATCAGGGTTGCCACCACAGAATACTATGGCTGCGTTCCGATATTACTGAACAGTACTGCCCAGTATATTTTGACGTTCCGATTTTCCTGAAATTTACTGGCAATGATTTCGCTCCAACTTACTCGGTAGACTGTTCGAGGCTAGAAAATATAGAATACAAATATACAAGAAGTGCAAACTCCCTGCTAGGCGTCCACAACGGCGCACCAAATCGCAGTATCGAACCAACCACCGCACCGCGAAAACTTCACACTTTGTTTTTAAAAGCAAAAAACCTCGATTCATGTTATCGACCGTTGTACTGACCGTAGAACTTATTTCAGCATTCATCTTCAAACTTCATTTTGTCTTTTTGCAAGCACGCATAAACATTTTGCATAGGTTAGGTTAGGTTAGGTTAGGTTAAATTTGTATATTTGCGATGGTCGGTGCCATGGTCAGTGCTTGGTTCTCTTCATCTTCTTCTTCTATCCTTTACGATGTGCTTGGCTTTGTGCCATCTACACATGGAACAAACGGGATTAACGGGAAGATATTGAACTGACAGCAGTCCAATTCCATTCAGCAACAAGTCTCTTCTCTCTTATTCAAAATCCGTCAGACCTCTTCATAACTTCCATAAAAACATAAGGTTTTTTTTTCTTCGGAGGGTTCATCCACAAAGGAAACACAAGAAGTACCCCATCACACACTAAACACTGAAACAGGAGCAACAAGTTGTTAGGGTTGAAAGGAAACAAAAAATACAAAAGGGAAAGAGAAAAATAAAATATCACTCAACACCACTCCCAACCTACAATTTGATATCTGAAGCCAATAAAAAGCGGTACAATAACTTGTATATTATGATATCGTTTGAAAAAATTAAATCATATATATTTATAGGAAAATTTTCAACAGATTTAACTCTAGTAAGATCATCATATAACTTGGAACAATTGTGAATATTTGGCGAACAAGCAAAAAATATATGCATAATGTTGCCTTTGTCTCCACAACTACACTGGTCTGTATCGGTCACATGTATCCGATTCAAGTGTGCAGGGGAGCAGCAGTGGTTTGATCTCAATCGATTAATTGTGACTACATTGCCTCTCGGAAGATCCATCCCAAGAAACCAATACTTGACACCCAGGGTCCCAGGAAGGACATACCGAGAAAAGGTACGATTCCCCATCTGAGCCCTCCATTCAAGTTTCCATTTTTCCCATATGGTACGTTTGAAACCAGGCCAAAAGTCAGTGATATCAGCTTTATTGATCGCAGATCTATCAATACCTTGTTTTGCAAGATGATCAGCACGATCATTTCCTTGAATGTTAGTGTGACCTGGTACCCACACAAGTCGGACTGAGTAGGACTGCTCACAAAGGTAATTTAAGTTGGCTCTAATAGCAAGAGTGATATGATCGGTTTTGGAAGAAATCCTCCAATTGGATATCTTATCGAGGGCTCTTTTTGAATCCGAGATAATCAAACATTTTTTCAGCTCCTTATGTTTAATCTGCCACGTTGTTTCCAGAATTGCAATCAACTCCGCCGAACATATAGAAAAATGATTTGGAAGATGTTGAGAGATGGAAATACCTATGGGACTGAAATTCCTATACCTGTTTGGGAAGCTGTCTAAGAAGCATCCGTGAAGACCATTGTATAATCTGGGAACTTATCCAAGCAAGCAGGGCTGAAGTCCGATGAATTATCAAGGGAGGACCGAGAAAGACCCAGTGAGGAGTACCCAATAAAAGTAGTATGAACATCCAATTCACGATCAAAACAAAGGAGCTGGGATGAGGCGTAAAAATTATCCGAGCAGGTCAAATACCTCAAAGCCTCTACTATGGCCGGAGGATTGCCAAGGGATGTCCAGTGGTTAAGAGAGTTTATTTTGAATAGTGGGTTATTGGCTTCAGTCCTGAAGCCAATAACCCACTATTCATTAACATAATAGGACGATAGAAGTCAAATAAGAGTTTATTTTGAGAAGAACTGGATCATTATGAACTCTGTGCTTCTTAGAAACAAACTTAATTGCCGAGTACAATCTACGATATCTAAGGGGTAACTCATTGCTCTCCATAAGAATGATCGAAATTGGAGTGGATTTCATATAACCTAATGCAATTCGAAGAGCAGCATATTGAGTTCGATCCAACTTTTCTAGTATGGCTTTACGGCATCTCCCATAAAATAAACTGCCATAATCCAAAAAGGGGTGACTGTGCATCTGTACAGAAGAAGTTGAGTAGCTGGATGACATCCCCACCAAGTTCTGCACAAAGCCTTCATTATATTGATACCTTGAAGAGATTTATAACACATGTTGGTAATATGTTGGGACCAATTGAGATCATCGTGAATCTTCACACCCAAATAATCAATGTACATGTGTTCAGTGGTAATTGAGACTTGTTACAGAAAAGGGCAGTAGATTTTTCTGGGGTCAATTGGGGACATTTTGAAGCTGCCCACTTTTCAATCAACTCCAATGCTTTAGACATTTTATCAAAGGCAGAGTCAAAAGAATTTCCTGAGGCTATGACTGCTTTATTATCTGCATATTTCCAGGTTATGACACCAGGAATGTTTACAAAATCTGGGAGGTCTCTGACAAAACTGTTAAACAGTATAGGAGCCTTAGGAGACCCCCGAGCCAAGCCAATATTGGCCCTTTTAGGACCTATTAGTTCCCTTGTACATGGATCTATGAGGTAAATATTTCTCTGCGCAATTAGACCCCACAGTAGCTCTATGATTGATTGAGGAACATTCATGGATAAAAGACTGTTCTCTAGAGGAGGGTGAACTGAACCGAATCATATGCTTGCTTGATGTCTAAAAAAACAACTATCACAACATCATTCCTAGAAAAGGCAGAGTATATGGTCGATAAAAAATAGGAGAGCGCATCATTCACAGATTTCCCCTTGCGAAACCCGAACTGTAGTTCTCGATGATCAACTGAACGTTGGTATGCTCTCTCTAATCTGTTTGCTAAAAGCCATTCTAGGATCTTCAAAAGACAAGAGGTCAAGGCTATAGGACGATAACTCGAAGGATCATCAAGAGATTTATTTGGTTTACAAAGAGGGATCACAACTGTGTCCTTAAGTGACAGATGAACCACGAGGGAATCGAACATTCCATTGAAAATCCTGGTCAGCTATTGTTTGGCCTCAACTGGTAGAGATTTCAACATACTATAGGTTATGCCATCTTTTCCTGGAGTGTATTCTTTTTTTTAATTTGATACACATGATTAGTTCATCCAAGGTGATTGGCGGAAAAGGTAAAGGAGAATAGGTTCTTGGTACAGTTACCAGATGAGAGGAACCCTTATTGGGAGGACCACAGCCTGGAAAGAATATCATGGCCGCATGAGGGAGATGATGTCCGAGGCAAACATGGCTTGCAACCATACTTGAACTTATTTATGTCAGACCACAATTTTTTGCCATTACCAACAGACAAACCTTCACAAAAGCTCCGAAAGGAATCTCTCTTAGTTTTCCTGATTTTGTATCTTACTTCAGCTTGGATATTCTTAGCTGCAATGAATTGTTCCTTAGAAGGATTTTTTAAGTAAGCTTTGAAAGCTTCGGATCTTTTTTTGATGCCTTCAGAAAGTTCTTCATTCCACCATGATTTTCTATATGAAGAAATAGTAGGAAGGGGACGCCTTTTGAGGGGGATGGCTGAGTCAGCTGCCTCCACAATCATATCTCTGAACTCTTCAAGGCTTTCAGGGTTCAGGGATTGGATTCTATACATAATGATTTCCTGATATTTGGGCCAGTTGGCTTTTGATATATTATATTTTCTAATGGAGTAAATAGTCCGAAACGGGGATGAAGTCTGGAGAGAGATCCCAAGAGAAGTTAGGATGGGAAGATGATCACTACCCCCTGGGTCTGGAATTGTTTTCCACTGAGAGAAGATTCTAAGATCATCTGAACAAAGAGTTATATTTGGGGCACTAGGGTTAGAACCTAGAGGAGTTATTCTGATGGGAGAACCATCATTTAATATACATGTATCAGCATCTAGTAAGAACTGTTCCAAAGCTTTATTTTGAAAACCAGAGCCCCAGCTAGGATGTTGAGCATTGAAATCACCGCAGACAATGTATGGAGAAGAAATTTGATCAACCAGATGAATCCAGAAGGGCGCAGGAAGATTGATTTTAGAAGGACAATACATATTAATAATTGAGAGATTTAGAGCTGTTATTTTAGTTCCCTATGCCTGAACCCCTTTCAGGGCACCTCAAATTTCCCAAATCAATCTCGGAGAATGTTATATTATCCCTAATCAATATTCTAATAGCTCCGCCTCGACCATGTCTGTCCTGCCTATATAAACGAAATCCTGTAATTTTAAAGTTCAGAGTATCATCCAACCACGTTTCTGAGAGCAAAACTATACTTGGAGAATATTCCTCAATAAGAATTCTCAAATTGCCAGCATTAGAAAAAATTGATCTTGAATTCCACTGAAGAGTGATAAGCATGAAGAAATTACAAATATTAAAAACGCTTTAGTTGCGGAAAGACAAAGAAAAGAGGAGAGAGAAAAAAATTAAATAAAAACGAAAAGGTAATCAAGGAAGCGGGTATTATACAGAAGTTGACACAGATATGGAGGTGGAGGGTCTATTATTCGTAGCAGGATGTTGAGAGGAGTTGTTCATAATCAAGGCAGTAAGACTCATTACAAATTCTGATTCTTCATTGTTTGCCAAAAGCTTAGAAATATAGTTATATACTTCCCCCTTTGAAGGGGAAGTTTCAGTATAAGATAGGCCTTGATTAGAATGAGAAGGGGATTGGGCCAATTCCCTATTCAGTATAATTGGGGATAGAGGAAGAGATACATTAAACAATTGAGATTTATGGAGAATTCTATCGAAGCTGAGGGATTGAGGGTTTTTCCTCTTTTTCTTACTCAGGGCTGTGGCAAAGGAATGTGACAGGGAATGCTTGGAGTTGAGTAAGGATCTTCTATCATGGACTGAAATTACTGCGGTATCCCGCACTGGATTAGATGCTTTGGAAGGGAGAGATGGAAAGAGTTGGGGTCTTGGTTGGAGAGAGGATGTAGAGTTATGAGCTGATTGGTCTATGTAATTCTTGGGAATAAGCTTAACTGCTTCAAAGTATGGAATATTTTCAACCGCAATCAAGTTGTTGATTTGTTTCTGACGGGAATGCTCTAGGCATGCACGATCTGTCGAAGCATGATTTCCTGAGCAGAAGACAAATTTAGGATCTGCAAGATTAGGACAAGTAATTTCCTCATGTTTTTCACCACAATTTCTACATCGTTTGGATTGAGCAGGATTATTACAGTTAATTTTAGTGTGGCCATATCTCAAACAATTGTAACATTGTATGACAGGTCCCACATTGAGTGAAACATGTCTTACACAACCCCACAAAGCTATTCTGTCGGGGAGATTTTTTCCTTGGAAGGTTAGAATCCAAGTATTTGAGGGCACATAGGAAACTACTCCCTCTTTAGTAACGCGTCGATTGAGCTGACGAGCATCTAATATTTTTACTTTTGACTCAGCATGAGTTATTATGTCATCTTTTGTAATTTCTGAGCCCACGTTTTTTATGATACCTCTACTAGAAACCATACGAGAGGGAATGAAAACGTCAATATCTGGGTCATTCATAAACGGGTTTTCACCTACAAAATTATAAACTCTATCAGGGAAGTCAAATTCAATTGAGATTCGCTTTTTACCTCTCTTTGAAATATTTTTTATTCCTTTTATGTTCAAGGAAGCTAATTTCTTAGCAAAATTCATTCATGATTCAGACTCAATAATAACCATAAACGGTCCTATATCTGTATGATTATATTTTAATTGAAGTTTCGATTTATTAGATTGTGAACGATTTGAATTTTGAGTCAACAATTGAGAAATAGACTGGGACAGTTCACTGGCTTCGTTTAACACTTCTTGACCATCTTGAAAAGTGGCAGTGATAGAATTAACTTCTCAAAGTAGATTTTTGAATTCTTTCAGAGGAAATGCTGCCAAGGGTCCGCACTTGACAGCAATGTCAGATTCATACTGACCAACACCAACGGAAAATAAACATAATTGTTGAGTTCCGATATTGCCAATCAGTACTGGCCAGTATCTGTAATTTCGAACCGCTTCGTACTGATACGAAGAATTACCTTAGCAGTGCCAGTAAAATCGACTGTCAAAATTTACTGACAAGTACTGGCCAGGAATATCGGAACTCAACTATTTACTATTTATATTCCACAAAATAAATAAAACTCTGATGAAAATATAACCACTAAATAAAAACAAAAAACATTTGTGTATATCACAGGAAATGATTAGGTGGTTGTAAAGGGGCCTTTTGTGCGAGGGAGATTCGGGTATTTGGGGAATGGAAGAATCATCCTATTGGCCGAGACATTCACCCTATTGGCTGATATTCATCACGTGATCGTTGTAGGCCAATAGGGAAGAATCTCCGATTACCCAAATACCCGAATCTCCCTCGCACAAAAGGTAGCTTAATGACTTTCAGGGTTAGATGTTGAACCCTTGGTACATAGATCATACCAGAAATTCTTTGCTAGTGGCTTTCGTAAAACAAACCACTACTCAAAGAATTCTCATCAAAAATCAGAGCACAATGACGATCCAACTTGTCCATCTCTTGAACGTTCATATGTTCATATGTTCCAAAACTGGTTTAAGGAGTCCTCACACAAAAGGAATGGAAGCCAAAACATGCTGAAGAGATCGAGGTGACGGTAACCGAAAACATTTTCTAAGATAATTATATAATTTGGACTCCTTTTATAAAGTGAGAGAGCAAAAGCTTTATCATCTGAAGACCACCGGAAGGCCTCTTGGAGGCTTATCAACATTTCTCAATTGTGAGGTTATGGTTATAAAGCCAATTGTAATCAGGGCTGGGCGAAATACATGCTTGGTTTAATTGAAATACAAATTACAAAATACTTTCTCGCAGGTATTTGAAATACAAAATACAAAATACTTCGGCGTCAGGTATTTGAAATACCAATTACAAAATACATTTTCAAGAAGTAATTGAAATACAAATACAAAATACGTATTTGTATTTCAAATACGTATTTCAATTACAAGTAATTGAAATACTGCCCAGCCCTGATTGTAATTTTATTTAAATTTTCTTCAATGAACTGAAACTTACCAGCCTCATATGAATTTTTCAAATTTTGTAATTGTGCATGTTCCTGATTAAATAAATTTTTGATAATTTCGAAGAAAGAGTCCTATAGATTTTGTACCTGGATTCCTGCTCCGGGGACAAATCTGATTTGTGGAGACCATATTCACGCAAAAATCCTGGTTTATTTTCGACTAAAAATGAATATTTATCTGTAAAATTTTGTCCAATTTCAGAACTAGAAATATCCCTTGTTGGGTATGATACATTGGGGCTTTTCCCAGGCAACACAGAGAGGTTTCAAAGATATCCCGGCGATATCTTCTCAGAACATTGAGAGTACTTTTTCTACTTCTCTACGAAGTCACAGGGAGTGCTATATTTCCTCCAAATGTCCGCCACAGCGATATTCTCGAAGAGATCCTGAAGATATCGCATGCGGAAATTCTCAAACTTCCCACAATGGGAGGTTTATGGGAAATTCGCTCACACAGTCTCATGGCGAAGAGTTTGAGAAATTCTCAAATACTTCCCATCGCGAGATTTCTGGGAGTACGACATGAGATATTTTCAGGAAATGCCCCTAGCGACAATATCCGGAAGTACAGATATCAGATATTGACATTTAAAATTTAAATTATATTTCTTGAAAGTTTCCTGTTGATTATTAAAATTATTTTATGCTGACTTCTGCGGACTCGCTATGCAAAAAATTAGCAGACAGCACTTCGCCGACACAGATCATAAGTCCTTACGCACAGCCTCAGGGAAAATTCCCAATGCAAGGATTTACATATCTACTTTACCAGGAATCCGCGAGATGGCGAGTTCCGTGATCAAGACATCCAGGCGATATCGTATAATATGAGCGCTTGGATTGTCGGTTCTTACGTCTGGTGGTTAGATGACTTCGAGTATTGTTTAGCGCGGTCGGAATTTATATTTATTCTTCATTCGTATTTCGGATATGAATGAGATCCGCGAGATGGCGAGATCCGTGAATGAGATATACCAGACGAAATCGTAATATGAGAGCTTAGATTGTCGGTTCTTACGTCTGGAGGTTAGATGGATTTGATGAATATTTATTTGTGTTTCGGAAATGAATGGAGATTAATTATCGGTTCTTGGAAAAATATATCCATACTACTAAAATGGGTGTATGGAGACAAAATATTGATTTGGAATCCCTGTTAGTATTTGAATGAGAAATGTGTTGATTTCTTTGAGGAAAAACAACGGATCTCAGATTGGTCGATATTCAGACGAATATGTCGTGAAAAATATGAAGCAGTTTCGATTAAAGTTTTGATATTCTGTTTTCTTCCGAGAATTCTCTGAATCCTTCAGATTTGAGAACGTAATTTCCACTCGCATAATGTTGTACAAGTCTGCCGTTGTCCAACCGATACTGGTAGTGAGTTTCAATCCAGAAATATGATAATGTGAAAAAGAGAGCTTTCTTTGTGATGAATGAAGTCATAAATGCTACTTAATTAGGTTCGTTTCGTTATCAACTAGTATTCTAGCCGATAACTAGTTTTAGTATTAAACCATTGTATAAGGAAAATCTTCATTCAACAACAGAACTATAAATTTGCTAGACACCTCTTACTTGTTAATACAGGTTTCAACCTGAAATGCATTTACTCCTCCACCAAATGTATAAAAACGCCGTGATTTTGTCATCATAACCTTCCGGAAAATCCGGCACCATAAAAGCCAGTAACAAAATATGATACATTCAATGTGAATTATGTTTTAACTGATTTGTTTTTGGTATGTTTGCCGATTATCCTATTGGTTTTTAGGAAGCCTCTCCGAAGTTATTTATTTCGTTCTTATGAATCAAACACATATTTTGCCTATGTATAAATAGTGGACAACGAAATGTTCCATTGTTGTTACACTCGGGATGATCTTTGGAGCTTGCATTGCGAATTTCCTATTCTGGTTATGTCTGTGATAACTTTAGGAACTCGCATTGCGAATTTCTTATTCTGGTTACGTCTGGGAAGACTTGAGGAACTCGCATTGCGAATTTCCCTTTCTTGTTCTGTCTGAGATGACTTCAGGAACTCGCATTGCGAATTTCCCTTTCTTGTTATGTCAGTGATGAGTTTAGGAATTCGCATTGCGAATTTCTTATTCTGGTTACATCTGAGATGGCTTCAGGAACTCGCATTGTGAATATCTAATTCTTGTTACGTATGCAATAACTTTAGGAGCTCGCATTGCGAATTCCCAAATTATGTTGTGTTTGTGATCACTTTAGGAAATCACTTTAGGAGTTCGCGTGAAAGCCGGGTTAGGACTTCTCAGATATCTCGCCGGGAAGTTTGTGTTATTTGGGTTCCTACTAAAGGTTGATCTGATTGTGAGGGCATCTCAGTAAATTTCTCATTCATTAATGAGAGTATTGCCCAGATAGCACACCACTTCCCCAGTATATCCTGTTAATATCCTATTCGTGGCGCATGTCCCAGGACATTAGGAGGATATACGCAGGATATACAATTGGGGATATCCCTGTGATTTAGGGTTTGTATATACCAAGTATGTCCTCTGAGTAACTGTAACCCCACATTAAATTTTCGACATTTAGAGAACATACTTGGGATGTACAACTTGGGATATCCCTGTGATTTAGGGTTCGTATATACTGAATATGTACTCTAGTATCTGCAATGCAGATATATAATGCTGGTTCAAATTTCAATGAGGGCGTGAATGTTAACTGGATGGATATATGCTATATTATTAAATATGGAAAAGATGCAGCGGAAGTTATGAAATCAAATTAGGTAGTTAGAACAGTTTAAAACAGCAAATTCTGTTATTTATTCATATATATTTCTGGTTATGTATCTGAAGGTTGAGACCAATGAATGTCATTTGTCGATCATGAAGAAATCTGCGATGATACGTTCTTGCCGGTTTGGCGGTATATCGTATCTTGTGCTTGCGATTTATGGTTAGCGTTAGCGGATACAGGATTTGGAATCTTGGCGGTATTTTACTTACGTTAAAAGTGCAATATTTTGTATAATATTCTGTAATCTGTGTATGCAATTGCAATCCTGTTTCGTTTCAAGTAGACTCGTGCTTCGAAAGTGAAAATTTTGTGCTGTATTTAATAACCTGTTTTAAGTAAGTATAAAAATGCATAAAGTAGGTAAGAAATATTACATGCGGGCCAAACGACAAAAAAAACAAGAGCTGGAAGATCAGGCTTGCAGGAATAAAACTTCTTTTATTGTTGAAACTAATACTTTCGAGCAATCATTTCGCCCATTGGAAAATGCAGGTAGTATGATTTCTGAAACAGGCATTTCTATTACTACTGATAATCCTATGAATTCTTGTAACACAATTAAGTTAAATGATGTTAAATTATCCTCTTATTCTTTAGAAGAAACTTTACCGAAAGAGATTTTTTACCCTTGCTTTGTCAAAGATGGAAATTTATCAACTACTCAGGTTAAGGTGAGTCCAGTAGATACTGCTGTTGTTGGTGTTTGTTCTGATTCATTAGCTAGATGGGCAATAGATCATAATGTTAATCATAAAACCATTAATGGCCTACTAACTATACTTAAACCAACGCATTCAAACTTGCCGAGGGATGCCCGAACACTTTTGAGTACAATACGTGAGGTACGAACTGTATCTGTTGGTTCAGGCTCCTATTTCCATTTTGGGGTATACAATTGTCTACAGAAACTCATGAGTAAATCTGAACGTTTTTTTGAAAACTGCTCAGTTATCGAAATTCTTATTAATATTGAATTTTTGTAGTAAGTAATACTGGTGAATTGATTTGCTTTCATTCTTCAGATATAAAGAAAAAGTGTATAAAGTTGAAATTCGGATCAAAATTTGTAGTTCTGCCTTTTTTGCATGTTTGTTAACAACATACACACTGACTTAGCATTGCATTTAAGTTCCTTATTTTTTTCTGTCTCAATATTATTCGTTAGGCAACACTGTTTTCAAAAATTGCTCCTGACAAACTATGCTCAACTTGTAATGCAGAAGCATATACTAAAAGAAATTAATTTTCTTTTCATTTATTTATTACTTGTGTTTCAGATATTGGTAGAAAAAACCTACAAAAAGTCTCAAGAAAAATGCTAACCCCCTTACAATAATCTGTCAACCATCAAAAATTACAACATTTATTTCCTAGTTGTTACATTTCTTATATTGCCTCTACTTTTTTTTTTCGAAATAAAATATAATGGGGTGCGAAAAATTTACTAATACAGAAAAATCCTTGAATATATTGCATGGAAAACTAACAGTTCAACGGTTAATTCATTGAATCATATCCTGTAGTACTGAACAAACTTTATACAGTTATAATTATTGATCTTTAATATTTCATTTTTATCGACTAGAACTAATGGATACGTGGACAGTTGTTTCCTTCGTTGGTGAAGGATCAGTAGAAGCTGTCCCTACAAAGTGGATAATAGGGGACATGTGTTACTTTCCTGCAACAACAAAGCAAAAAACCACAGCTGCAATTATAAGGAATGAGCATGTTGACATGGATTGGCCATCCTACAAAATCAGGACTTTCAGAGAAGGAACATATGGTAAATCATACAAAGTTTTTTTTTAAATTTCCAGTTTGCAAAATGTTCAATGTTTCAGATAACTATATAGTAGCTCGCAATAAAGCTAAAATAGCTGAAGATACAAGTGACCTGAATTCTGATTTGGACATGGTCACCCAGATAAAAAAAAAAAGGAAAATACATAAAATTAATTATAGCGACTCGGATTCTGAGTCTTATTATGATAGGCAGCCAAGATCTCAGTTACCTCCAATTCCTAGAATGACTTCTCTGCCAACCTTCTCCAAATCAACTACACAACAGTCACAAAAAGGTAAATTAATTTATGCATGAATAAGCGATGGACCAAAAGCTCCAGTTATAGTTATGGTTATCCGAATTGACAGATTATCCTTTGCCTATATGCCAGTTTGGATATCCGTAACTCATGATGCTTTCATCATGACCATAACTTTGAACGGAGCTTTTGGTTCATCGCTTGAAATCTATGTATGTGTTGTGAAGCTATAGAAGAAATGATGCTCCAAAAATATCATTTTTTATGGTGGATTATTAAACGATTGATAAACAACAATAACTGTTTTTTACTGTTGTTTTGACAAGCTTTTAGAAGATGAAAAAATAATGCACTAGTGGCTTGTTTGGACATCTATAGAATAATAGAAAACACCTGACATCAAACCATAAATTGTTTTTCAGTTGCAGAAGCCAGTGTATTAGACAATAATAGGATTATTATTGAGAACACACATGAAAGTATCGGTAAGTTTTTATTCAGGGATTTTTTCTCTGTAACTTTATGTAGTTTCATATAGTTCGTTCTGTTTCAATTTTCATTGGGCCTCTCAATTTATAATTTGCTACAGATGGGGACTTAACGTAAAGACCAGAATATACCATGAAGTTGCTATTTTTCATAGTTGAATTTCTTGTGAACTTGAGTTTGATTCTTTCTATTCATTTCACCAATTTTTTTTTTTTTGTACTTCACGATATAGTTGTATACTAGTGTAAAATGAAAACTAAAAAACACACCTGATGTGTACGAAATGATTTTGTTAATTTTTATTTATCATTCAGTTCCAGGGTCAATTATATGGAGTGGAATGGATAACAATGATGGAATATGGAGTGGAATGGATAACAATGAGGGAATATGCAATAATGCATGCAACAAGTGTTGCAAGCAAAATAACTTAAACAGTGGTAAGTCTATCAGGTGCAGTTCGATGAACCGTTATATAATATGTGAAACGTTTCAGTTGATCAAAGTGTGATCAAGAATCTTGGTACGCAGTGTCACCTTATTAGGAATATTGTAATGGATATCCTACAGGATGTGAAAGAAATGAAGCAGAGCTTCAATGGAGCCAAAGAACCAATGAATGAAGAAATTAACAATTTTTATGAGTTCATGGATATAACTTTCCCCATTAATGGCTTGGGTGATCTGGAGGCATTTGAAGGTTATTTGAATGACAAGAACAATTTCGATTCGGCAGTAAGTTCCATTAATTGCTAATTGTTCAATTGAATTCATGAGTAGACAGTTTAATCCACGAGCCCAAAGTGTGAATTCATCTCTTCAAATGAGTAAACGTTTATATTTCACGTATTGCATACAAAATTTCATTCCATTTCGACGAGGATTTGCATGAGGTATCCCTTCGATTGGTGGTTGTTAGATCACTCAGTATTTGATTGTCATTTTATGCTTGTTGCTGTGGGTTGGATAATGTCGAAATAGGATTATTGTTGATAAGCATTTACAATTGTCTGAATATAGGTTTATTGTAAATAATTTTATCGTTAATTGTTATCGAATTTAAAAGATCAGCAGTTTTAATTGAAAAAAGTGTGCAGAAGTTTAAATTAGATAAAATCATTGTGAATCTCAAATGTCTGTCAATAAAATTTTAATAGGTTGAAATTCTTTTGGAAAGTTGAAAAAGAGTTTGATTAACTATTTAACTTGCCGAATTTGTATTTTAGGCCAGACAGCTTGCACGATGCGGAGGTAACAGCAGTTACGAATTCATCAAAAGGGCGATGACTCCATTGATCAGTGACAACCTCGCAATGCAGTTCAACTGGCAAGGAAAAAAGAACAAGAGGAAATTTGCAGATTTATTAATTTCAAAATTGATAATTGGTAAGCAAATAAAGTTGCAACTAATTCTCTTGTTTTAATTTGTATATTTTCCCTCAGAGGCTGACAGAATTGCAAATATATCGGCCACCCAAAAGGAAACAGAAATAGCCATTGTTGCCTGGCTGAAAAGAAGCAAGGAGAGGATTTCGCGACTTCCTAAAAATTTTTAGAAGAATAATGTGATATTCAAGAAGAAACTGTGATATTTTGTTTGATAGAATCTTTCCTTTATTTTTTTTTGTTGGTCTTTTTCAAATAAAAATTATTGAAATTATTGCTGTAGTCTGATGACCCTGTAATGTGGAACCCATCCCTTCTAAATTAGCATTTCCTATATTCCACTCAAAAATATTTCCCTAGGATATATGCGTAGATCGCTGAGGGAGTTCCCATTTTACTAAATAAGTCATCCTCAGGATGTCCTATGGATAGCTTGTGGTCTGTAGAGTATATCCCCTGAATATACAGAAAGACCACCCAGGGGATTCCCACTTAGTAACATCTTACATCCTCAAGATATCCCGCGGATGACCTATAGACGAATTCGGATACCCCTGGTATATATCTCATATCCTGCTCGATTGTCCCAATTACGTCCTCAGGATATAGTTGTGCTATCTGGGTGATGCTTTCGATGGGACTTAAATGATTAGGTTCATATCCACATGCATAATTATGATCATTACTGAGAGTATTGATGCTATCTAAGGAACTTAAACAATTAGATTCATATCTACATGCATAATTATGATCATTTGGAGCATCATCTGTTTGTGGAGACCTTTGGAACAGCATCTATTCGAAGGCCGACAGGGTTAGTTGGACCATTAAAATCTGAAAATGAGAAATGGCCTTCGCATATTCGGAAACTTGAGCATTTTACACTCGGAGCAATATTGCAAACTTTTTGCCAGGCTGATCATTTTGAACGATTCTTGGGGAAATGGAACGCATGTTTCTTTGAGATTTTTGATATAAGAGTTGTGAGAATTCTTATACGAAGGAAATTTGCACGTGTTTTCAACTTTTGGCGGGGAAGGTTTCATTGATGTTCCAGACATTTTTACAGACGATAAAATTAATTTTGTACCGAATCTGTAAAAAATATTAGAAATCAACCACACAAACCAACGTAAACAACTTTCCTTTTACCGGCAAAAACTGTTGTGGGTCAATTGGCGAATGATAAGCGCTACTCCCTCTGGTGGCTATCCGAGTAACCTGAGGTACAGATATTATCATCATTGTTTAAGGAGAAAACAATAAACAATGTTAAATTGTTAAACAATGTTATCATTGACAAGTTGAAAGAAATGTTAAGAAAATGGGAATGTTTATGCATTTTTCTTGGTCTTTGTGTGATTTTACTAGTGCTTCTACTGAGGAAAAGCAAACTCAAATGTCCCCTCCCATAGATTTCGTTAACAAGTCGGGCCTGAAAGTGTTGCAGAATTGATAAAAAACAACAAACAAGATTTATGTCTGTTACCTGCATTTTACCGATGATGATCATATAGAGGTAAGCACGAATTGCTCATGATATATTAGATCACATTCATGAAGACAATTGTTTTCCAGGCCCCTAATCAAAGCAGAGAAATTTACTTAAGAGGAATGCTCTGCCTTCCAGGAATCTGCCTGTTGAACTGATCATTAAGGAACAACGTAAAATGTTTTAGTGATAGAACTGACTATTGAAAAAAAAGAGTCTCAACAAGGAAATATCTGGTGATGAAAACTGTTCGCTCAAAGTGCTTCTGTCGATGAAAGCAAATTTGTATAAAGCTTATTTATTACAGCTTTTTCAAGACCAATCATATGAGTGTTCCCAACAAACACAAAATACAGCAATTGTGCAGTTACTGCATTACAGGTGCCACCGGAATGCAGTACATAAAATGTTGTATTGAAACTGCACAATATCTGCATTGGTAACTGCTGCTACCCTAAATGCAGTCTTTTAAATACAGCTGCTGTACAGCTTTTGTGCAACAAAATCGAGATGCTGTATGAGACAACGCTGTCTCTGTCTTTGATGCTATACCACACACCTACTATGCCGGTTGAGCCGTTGTCAATCGTCGTCGTCGGCCATGCTGTTTTGTAACGGAAATTTGTTCTTTGTGTCGTTTTTGATTAAAGCTATTTGAACTGACTGTTTGTTCCAAGTGCGAAAAACAAGTGTATCGACATGATAAATTCCCGAAAAAACGAAATAAGGCAAATTAGGTGTGTGGCTATGTCAGTTTATATGATGCCGTTTCTTTCGGAACTGGAATGAATGGACAATAGTAGAAAACATCTGGGTCTCTACCTGAACTGGATAGGGCCAACCAAGAAACATAATTTTGAGGTACTAACATCAATGAAGGAATTTTAGGTATTTTATTCACACAAGGTAAAACTTTTTTTGTAGATTAACTCATTTTTCTTCACTTTAAGTTGCTGTACGCAAAAACAAAGGGAGCAAAAATGATTCAAAAACCGATATTGAAACAACCATCACGGTATGATTTAGAAATATGTACTCATTTCAGAGGAATGAGAAAGGAACGAGAGGGAGTCACCCAATAATATATTATATTTATAATGTTTGATATCGCCGGTATTTCCGTAAATTCTATTTTTTTCTATTGAAGTCATGTTCCTAGTGCAATATTTCTTTTATTTAGTTGAATTTGCTATGAACCACATTCCGTAACATGCTCAACATGAACTAGGTTAACCCGACTCCTAAGCCAGTATGTTTCAGGAATCAGGCTCACCTCCGAAAAACCTATATTTTTTAAGTAATCGCATTGAAATTCTAAACATGCATACTACAGACTGTCTTTCATCGACTGAGGGTAAATAGAAAATTTTATTTTTTTTTCGCTTCAACCGGAAATGGCCGAACGATTTTATCAAAGAATGTTGTGAATATTTTTATATATTTGATTTCCATGCTGAGTTTTTGGTGAAATGTTGTGAAAAATTAAATAATTTGAAAATTTTTTTGTAAAGTAATCAATATCTAGATACAGAAAAAATTGCAGAATTTTTTCTACCGTAAAGTATAGATGTCGAATATGCAAGAATATATACGTCACATCCTATGAGAAAATCAAAATTATTCGGCAGTTTCCGAATAAACTGGAAGTCGTAGACCCTTTTTTCTTCACATCTGTCGATGGTTAGTAATTAAGTATCAATGTGCAAAGTTTCAATTCAATCTCTTAAAAAATAATTATTTTTTCGGCAGTGAGTCTTATTCCTGTGAGTCTCGTTATACAGCCGAGCTTCTGCTGCATTGTTGCTGCTTAGAAACTTCATATCGAAGTAGCACAGTTGATGCATTATTACTACGTACAAACTGCATTACAACGAGGCATAGCTGCCCAACAACTGCTGTATAGTGGCTGTACTTCGAATGCAGTTTGAGCTGTACAGTTTCGATGCAATTCCGCGGGACATATACGGTCCGTTTCGATACAGTTACTGCACCACCATCGCTGCACTTCAAGTGCAGCAACGCTGTACAGTTTTTGTACTCTTGCTGCGTTTTAGTGTTTGCTGGGTTGGGAAATTTATTTATCAATCCATAATGAATAAGACTTACGATACAAGTAGCATTAGTTTCATGTGAATGTATTCACAATATATCAAATATTTAGTCCTTCGCTATAAAAATAGTAAAGTTATGAGTATTTGTCTACCATTCCAAAAAGTATGTTTCACAGTATTATCTGTTTTTCAACTTTCAAGAGAGCCCAAGAAATCCATCAAAGTCAATCTTGCCATTTGGATCTGAAAATAAATAATATTAAAATACTGTCCAACCTTGGTGATATCCCCGTAATTTTAGAGTTGCTACACTCAATAATATTGAAGAATGACACATACCTACTTTATAAGAATGGAATATGTACTCCCAATAATACTCTCGTCAACTATTAATAAAGTCTAAAAAGTCTTTGAATAAATCGTGAATTCAAAAATTATCAAACCAAACACTAACATACAGTACAAAATCGACTATCAAAACAAAATCTATGTCTGTATCTGAGGTTCTAAAACTGGCCACCATGGCGCTGCAATCTTAAATTCAGACGCCAATAGAGAGATATTGCAGTGTCAAATTTGACATGCGACTAGAGACAGGGACATGAAGGTTTGATTCGGCCAGTCAGAGAAAACGCGGAATGGCGGTAATTTTGAATTTCGCAACGTGAATGATAACTGTTCTATATGGTGTGTCTTTGATTCATTACAGTATTTTATCTCGAACTGGTAAATTTTTCATTGATTTTGATGAAATCAAGACTGTGTAATTCTCAATTTTAGACGAAAAACTACATACAAAACATATATGAATAAGTTGGTTCCTTTTTCACAAGTTTGTTCTAAGGAACAATTCAAATCGTTATTATTTTACCGACAATTCTGCAATTTTCGAACGGCAAATGGTCTTGAAAGACTAGGTTGGACTAACACTGATGAAAAATATATTTTCGAATTGAATTGTGTCTGTCAGGCCATGAACACTCTGTTATTTTCGAAAGAGAAGAATTTTCGGTTGAGTAAACAATAATAAGTTAAATCCGCTGAATAGTTTCGGGGATGAACAAATCTGAAATTATGTTGTTTTCCTAAAAAATAAACTCGAGAAATCCTGCGTCCACAAAATTTAAACTTGATAATTAGTTGTAAATTTAATCAAGATCATATCTATTTATATTAATTTACTAACCAATTGATTAATATAAAAATTCTAATTTAGAGCCCCAAAAACCCCTTTGGCTCTACAACTTTCAAGTCTAGGTGGTTTATTCTCAAGGTTATTATGTTTACAATCGGCGGCTGTAGGCCTACGTGAACTGATATTTGTAGAGTAAGAGTTTTGGTGCACTAAGACCAATCCGTAAATGATTTATATCCGCCCGATGATAGGTGCATCATTGCATCCATTTCAAATATATTATTTTACCCATTCACGAATTCGTCCTTCGTTGATATTAATCTCTTGCTCAACGAATATCGAATTCCTAAGCTTATTTTCAGTGAAATTCATAACTATAATTACCAAGTTCAAATTTTGTGTACGCAGGATTTTTTTGAGTTTAGGAAAGCACCATAATTTCAGATTTGTATATCCCCGAAACTGTTTCGTGGATTAAACTCATTATATTGAGTTTGCTCTACCGGGATATTCAGTAAATACTTTTGGGTCTAGGTCATCTCCTTCGAAATGAGTTACAGAGTGCGGTCTGACAGACAGAATTTAAGTTAAAAATAAATTTTTCATCAGTGTTAGTCCAACCTAGTCGTTCGAAGCGATTTGCCGTTCGTAATCCGAAAATGTCAGAATTGCTGGCAAACTGATAAAGCTTTAAATTGTTCCTTAGAACAAGCGCGTAAAGAAAATAAAGACCGACTTATATATGTTCCAAATCTTCCAATATCCATACTTTTACATAAAAATCCAATTTTTCGTCTGAAATAGGGGAATACACAGTCTTGGTATCATCCAAACCAATTAAAAATATACCATTTCGAGATAAAATACTTTATTGAATCAAAGACATTCCATAGAACAGTTATCAATCTCGTTGCGAAATTCAAAATTACAGCCATTCCGCGTTTTTCTGATAGGCCCATTCCAACCTTCATGTCCCTGTCTCTAGTCGCATGTTCAAATTTGTGTGACGTTATTAGCGCAAACGTTATTTTTGGCATGTAAGTATGCATATATTCAGTTTCAGAATAACGCGACGTTAATTCGCAACTACTGCTAAGCGATACGCCCTCTGGCGATAGAAATTCGAACACTTCCAAGCTAGTAGTTTTTTCGACGTCCTTGTTATTCTAACATAATTTGCTTACTTTAAGAGTTCATTTTCGAGCTTTTGTGTTGTTCTCCGAGTTAAAATTTTGGTATACCGAAAGTGTTTGTAATATTCATCAATCTATTCCTTTCCTTCCGATTGAAATTCTCGATTGTATTAATTCGAAATGGCATCCTCCCGAAATGACTATTGATGTGTGCCTCAACTCAATGTTATTCATGGTCAAAGAAGAAAGGATCATCTACTGCCTCAAGTTTTCATGTTACCCAAAGCCAAATGAAAGTAAAGTTAGTTTGGAAACAGCATTTGGCAGGGAACTCAATGACAGAAGAAAGGCCTGGATTTTGAAATTGAAGATTGGAAACCATGTCACGAAATACATGAAAGTATATGTTCACATTTTGAAACAACTTCATGTCCAGGTGTAAATGAAAATAAGAGAATTTTGATGAAAAATGCTGTTCCTGCAGAAAAACTACCGAGCACTTTTGCAGCTACTTCACATACTACACAAAATCATATTCAAAGAGAGATATCTGATTGAAAACCTGACAAAAGCTATATATACTGTTATAGTTGAAAATAGCTTGAAGTTATTCATATAAATACATTAATATTTTGCATTTCTATTTAGGTAGATTGAACCAGCTGTGACATTTTTCATTTTATATGTGTATCTTGAACCGCTGTGATATGAAAATAAAATCAATTATATCTCTATATGTTTCCTTTCCTTTCGAAAAACGATGCGAAAGAGCTAAAGCAGAGAAGCTGTCTTCATTTTATTGATTCACTCGTTTGTAAACAAAGAGAACATAAGTCATATCATTTGGACTGATTCTAGATTTACCACATAATATGGCCTGCATTCAGCACTTCTTCACATTAATAAAAGTCCTTGAATTACTAATTGAGGTGCCTATTTTTCCAGAAATTCAAGTAAACTTAGATATTGGTTCATTTTGATCCTCCACGCAACAGACACTAATAACAGAAATTATCCTACAGAAACGATTTAAAGCACGATTTTATATCGTGATCCAAACGAAAAGTTTGCGCGATTGTGCATGAAATGTCACATTTCAAATTGTATGAATTTATTTCCACGTGGATCTGGTTCTTCAAGAAGTAAATTAATTGTTTTTTTATCTTTATTTACGAGGGATTGAATTAATGGTCGCTTTGATTCCTTGGACATGAACACAGCTATCGAAAAACTTGGTTTTGTGGAATCAGTTTGATCTGCAGAAATAATTATTTGAGGTAAATAGCTATAGCTAAATCAATATAATAATTCATCAGAAGTGAAAAAAGACATTTATTTTTGCCTCGATGTTACATGCACATTACATGCATATTTCAAACTGCCACATATATCGTCACTATATGATTGCAATTGAGTACATAAATCCGTAATTCCTTTAAGACAATAATATTTGAAAAAATACCCTTCAATATACCTATAATTCCTCATCCATTGTATTCAACCTCATATGACTTGTTTTGTTAACAATAAGTGCCTATAATCATGACAGACGAGAATAAACATTCTCTTGAGTGTTTTGAATATCCCGCCATTTTCTTGAAGTTGAAATTATTCAACTACAAAAAAAGAATCGCGCGGTTTTGGCGGGAGAGCATCTGACAACTTAAATGTCATCGCTTGAGCGACAAACGCGTCCATTAGTTTTATAACGTTTTTGTTTTCATCGAACTGATTAATCGGTGTATCTCCCTCTCTCTCTTCTTTTGTTCTCCACCAAAGAAGAGAAAGATAGGGGTTAATCGATTATTAATCATTTCGATGAAAATAAAAACGCTCCATTTGAGTTTTCGATAAAAGTTGAGGTTATGTGTTATCTGCCAGATGATCTGGGGCAAGGACATGACAACAATACATTCAGGATTTGTTAGTATTCTTAAACATTAAGTCCATCAGAATCTTCACAAACTCATGTTGGACGCTGATAGAAAATTCACTATTGTTTTTATCAGGAGAATATCATCGTCGAAGATAATTTCTCACAAGTTGAGCAGGAAGTGATAACGTCCCTGTAGTAACGACTGTAAGTCGGTATTCAACCTGGTAATGTTGATTTTATTCTCTTCATAGGCAAAGAAAACATGAAGTAGATCTCCTCTTTCTCCACAATGACACAAGGGAGTTTGAAAAACCCCTATTTTAAATAGATGAGACGGTCAGCAGCAATGTAACGATCTCATTCTACAGATGGTAGAGATATATCTTCTCGGAAGTAAAACTGAATTGAACCAAGGGCTATAATTCAAAAAGTTCTTTTTATTCATTTCAAAATAAAATTTACCCTTCTGTTGACCTTCTCTCATAAACTGAGCTTTCCATCTTTCCCAAACCGTTAGTTAAAATTTAGGCCAAAATTCTCTGACATCCCTTCTAATAGGCTCACAATAATCTTAATAAGTTACAGACTTTTTTCCCCAGAGATCCGCCCTTTCATTACCGTCGATTCTCGAATGACTCGGAACCCAGACCAATTTAATCGAGTAACCTTTCCGATTTAACTCATACAAATTTTTCCTTATTTGCAATGTCAAGTAATCGTTAGAGGAATGTAATAAATCTCCAATTAGTAATTTTCTCCAATGCGCTATTGGAATCTGATATTATTATTGCATGATAGAAATTCTTTACTTCAATCAAGGAAATTGCCCTATCTATTGCAGTCATCTCAGCTGAGCAAATTGAGAAATAATCTGGGAGGCGTTCGTAACTTGCAATATTGAGTATATACCCAACCCCACCTTATCGTTAACCCTGGACGCATCCGTGAATATCCTCTTGTAGCTTGGGAATAATTCATTGCATTTAGAGAGGAAGTGATAAGTGTTAATGTCTTTCTTCAAATTGAGATTATAAAAATCGATCTTGAAACAATGTACACTTATATCGAAAAGGAAGCAGGGAAGATGTACGCTGGAAAATATGTTTTCTGGCGATGAGATCATATTAAATGCTTCAACGAGGGGATGACTGAATGATCCTATCCAGAAATGGTGTAGGGATGCCATAAGCTCTGTAAGAGGAATTACTGGGTTATCTCTAATCCTAAGTTGATTCGACAGAAATTTTGTAGCTAGCCAGATTCTTCTTGAATGTAATGGCATTTCTTTAGATTATAATATTAATTGGAGTGGATTTCATATATCCTAATGCTGCTCGAAGAGATGCGTATTGAACTATATCCAGTTTTCTTAGTAGATTCTTGGAACATCTAGCATAAAAAATACTACCGTAATCCAGATGCGAACGAACTATGGACTTGTATAGAATCATCAAGCTTGAAGGATGGAAACCCCACCAAGTTCTAATTAAGGACCTAATAATATTTATACCCTGCGTGGCCTTAATGCAAATGTTATTAATGTTTTCTGTCCATTTCATATTTCTTTGTAGGGTAACCCCTAAATATTTAATTGAATTTACCCAAGGTATATTCGAATTGAAAATCCTTAACGGAGCAAGATTAATCCATTCTTTGGATCTATGACAGCAAAGAGCAGAAGATTTCTCCGATGATATCCTTAAACTTTTCCCCAAAGACCACTCCTCTAATTGAGATAGTGCTGAGTTCACGGACTCGTATGCGGTTTTAAACTTAGTTGCCAAAACATACATTATAAAATCGTCTGCATATTTTAGAGTTTTAATGTCCTTTGTTTTTATGGATTTTCCTAGATCCTTAACAAAAAGTTAAATAAGACGGAACTGGCCGGGGGTCCTTACTCCAAACCAAGGTTTGCCTGTTTTGGACCTAATAACTTCTTTGTCATTGGATCCACCCGAAAAATAGAACGTTCCAGAATCAAAGCTTCAAGTAAATTCACAATACTTTCAGGGATACCTTCAAGTTTCAGAATTCCTGTTAATTTGTTAAAGTTAACTGAGTCATATGCCTGTTTGATGTCCAAGAAAACTACTATAACAAATTCATTTTTAGCAAAAAAAGAATAGATGGTTGATGTGAGAAGAGCGAGTGCATCATGAAGTTTTTTAATCATCTTCCAAGAGGTATACTGTCTCTTAGTCTTAAGGAATATAGGAAAGCAGTTACGGATATACTGTGTCTGGGATGTTATTATACAGTTAGTGAATACTTTTCCGACAAATTGTAATTGTTCAATAATTTATATTACTTGTCCTATAGATGTAAAATGTCTTACAGGATGAATGAATTTATTATTATTATGTAAGCCAGAACGGAATTACTGCGTGGCCAGAAGAGAACTTTTAGCAGTCATCAAGTCCGTAGAACATTTCTACAAATATTCGCACAGAAGGAAATGCCTGCTAAAAACGGATCATGCTGCTTTGAAATGGCTCTTGAGTTTTGGGAACCCGGAAGGACAAGTGGCCAGATGGATCGAGAGACTGCAAGAATATGACTTCGATACCGAACATAGAACGCATCGGAATGCCGATGCGTTATCAAGACGACCTTGCCCCGAGAATTGTAGCCATTGCTAACTTGTGGAAGATAAGGCTGCCCCGAAAAATTCGACGAGCACAAGAAGATCAAGACTTGAAAATAATCCTGAGTTGGATGAAGAGAGGTAGACGACCTACTTGGGA
Source organism: Myrrha octodecimguttata (assembly GCA_958510865.1). NCBI lineage: Eukaryota > Metazoa > Arthropoda > Insecta > Coleoptera > Coccinellidae > Myrrha > Myrrha octodecimguttata. The sequence goes on from OY294059.1 coordinate 20,765,887, forward strand.
AGAAGTATCTAGGCTGAGTCAAACTGTAAAGTCATACTGGACACAATGGGAAACGTTGAAGATCGATAAAGGTCTTCTAAAACGCTGTTGAGAAAATGAAGATGGATCTGAGCAGAGCCTTCAGTTGATCGTGCCGAAAGGTCGAGTGACAGACGTTTTGACCAGACTACAAAATGGAACTTCGGAAGGACATTTTGGGATTACTAAGACGCTGAAGAAAGTTAGGCAACGGTTTTATTGGATTAACTGAAAGACGTTAAAGACTGGTGTAGAACATGTAAGGATTGTGCTGCAGCTAACGGCCCTTATGGCAAATAAAAGACTTCAATGAAGCAATATAACGTCGGATCTCCCATGGAACGAGTAGCTATTGAAATTTCGAGTCGACGTTATTTCAAGAAGTTTGTAGAAAATTGGGGTCATACGACAAGAACTTCACCTCCGCATCCCCAATCAGATGGTATGGTCGTACGAATGAAAGGACGATGGGAAAATATATAGCCAAAGTGGTCTCCGATCACGAGCAAGACTGGGATGAATATTGCATCTATTCACGATGGCATATAGATCTTCGGTTCAAGAATCTACAAAGGAAACTCTAGCCAAAATAATGAAATTAGACTACCTTGTTACCTTGAGTTCGGTTGTAAGCCTGGAGAAGATGTAGCCGGGGAGTCCTACGTCAGCAAATTGAGGAGCAAGCTAGACATTCATGCTAAGGTGCGCAATCGAATGCAGCAGGCAAGTGATCAAATGAAAATAGGCTATGACATCAAGGCCATTGAAGGAGGGTTCACCTTAGGAGATCTGGTGTGGTTATACAGGGTGATTCATTAAGGGTGGCCACCGGCGGTATCTCGGAAACCGTTCATCCTATAACTTCCGGAAAAAAATTCTAATAGCAAAATCGCCCCCCCGAAAATGATTAAAAATATTTTCAAGTTCGTAGTTCCCCACTAGAGGGCGCAATCTATCACTTGTAAAATATAATCTCATTTTTTACGGAATATTTTCCAGCCAACAGTGGTAAAGAATAATAAAATAAGAAAATACTCTTCCTATTCAACAACTTTTGTTTCAGTAATTTTTCTATATTTCCTTTTTTTAGTGATGGGATGGAAAAACTTTTCTTCACACAAAAAACACACTGACTTCTTTATGCGTGAACCGATTTTTACAAAATTTGATTTCATTCGAAGGGCATTAAAAGCAGATCACAGAAAAATATGACAACAACATACCGGGTGATCCAATTAAAAACTACAGGCTGTTTTATGTTACTTCACCCTATTTGCGCGTTTTACTGGAGAATTTCAAATGCAATGCTATGATTCTAACCGACTGAGAATAAGCTAAGCATTATTAACTATTGACTTGTTAAAACCGCAGACAGATATCTCCGGTCATTCCGAAGATATTAACATTTTTGCAGATTTCGATAAGTGTTGATCAACCCTGTGAAATTCAGTTATTCAGAATTGAGTTATTTCATCAGCTAAACAATCAAATAAAAGAAAAAACTTATCAAAAATGTATGCCACTCACAAAACAAGCTGATCTAGATCCAGTAAGCTTTGGCGTTACTGTTTATTCTCGGTTTCTATAGCTGTAAAATTTATTTAGGTCGATTGCATACTACTAGTTTATGAGGCCTCATTATTCAAACGGAGAAGCATTTGATATGCTTAATGTTGATGCTGAATGATTAGAAAATGCAGTAGCTGAAAGGGAATACCCGATTCGATATCCTGAAAGACGTCGTCATTCCAGAAAACTATTCAAAAGATTGACACGAACAGTGCGACAAACTTGAAAGGTTCAATATGTTGGAAGAAAAAATAGAAAAGGTAGAAGCCGTAATGAGGATAATATCATAAAAGTTTTGGCTTGTGTTTATGCTGAATCACATTCGAGCATCCGAAACTTAACGGGACAAAGGTGCTTGAAATTTTAACGGAAAATTTTCGAATTCTTTTAGATGATATTGCTATTCAAGACAGAATAGATGTGTGGTATCAACAAGATGGTTGCCCAGCGCATTATGCTGCTAATGCTAGGGAATATTAAGATACCGTCTTCTCAAAGAGGTGGATTGGACGAGGGAGTATTTTTCCAGCAAGATCACTCGACCTCACAGTATTAGATTTCATTTTTGGGGGAGAATGAAGACTTAGTTTTCCGAACACCATTATATTTATACCATATATTTCGACAGGCAGCTGAAACTTTTTCTCATACTGAAATTGTGACCAGTATCAACTAAAGAAAGACTAAATTTATGTATAGAAAAAAATGGTAGACATTTCGAATATTTGAAATGATTATGTATAAGGGTTGTTTTTTGTTCAAATATTTTCGTTGTTGCTAATTTTTGTTTCATTTTATCGTATTATTGTCATTTCATGTGTGTTTAGTATTCTGCTGCGTTGTCATGACGAATAAAGTCACTTCAAAATTTACAAAAATGTTAATATCTTCGGAGTGACCGGAGATATCTGTCTGCGGTTTTAACAAGTCAATAGGTGATAATGCTTAGCTTATTCTCAGTCGGTTAGAATCATAGCATTGCATTTGAAATTCTCCAGTAAAACGCGCAAATAGGGTGAAGTGACATAAAACAGCCTGTAGTTTTCAATTGGATCACCCGGTATGTTGTTGTCATATTTTTTTGTGATCTGCTTTTAATGGCCTTCGAATGAAATCAAATAACGTGAAAATCGGTTCACGCATACAGAAGTAAGAGTGTTTTATTTGTGAAGAAAAGTTTTTCCATCCCATCACTAAAAAAAAGGAAATATAGAAAAATTACTGAAACAAAAGTTGTTGAATAGGAAGAGCATTTTCTTATTTTATTATTTTTTACCACTGTTAGCTGGAGAATATTCCGCAAAAAATGAGATTATATTTTACAAGTGATGGATTGCGCCCTCTAGTGGGTAACTACAAACTTGAAAATATTTTTAATCATTTTCTGGGGGCCGATTTTGTCATTAGAATTTTTTTCCGGAAGTAATAGGATGAACGGTTTCCGAGATACGGCCGGTGGCCACCCTTAATGAATCACCCTGTATAACCCGCAAAAAAAGAGCATTTTCACCTAAGCTGCAGAGACAATTATATATATATATATATATATATTACCACGTTCCCCAACTTTCGGCATTAACGTATCGCCCCAGAACGTCCCAGTGAAAAATAGTTAAACTATTTATTTCCAACTATGATAACCCGGAGGTTTACTCCCTACCCATTTCACCAGTTTTACCACATTAGCGGTATACGAAGTATCGCCTACGCGACAAGGCGAATCCCCAGCCGTTTTTGTATTATTATAATTAATTAAATTTTCCCATAACGCATTACGTGGAGCCTATTTGCTTATTGCAATCTCCGCCCATGTTTGCTTCATCGATATATATATATATATATATATATATATATATATATATATATATATATATATATATATATATATATATATATATTCTGTTGACCTTCCCATCCTTCCTGAGTTGAAGAGTCAGTGTGCCATGCTCATCTATGATTTTATTCGTGATATCTTTCCTATGATTCTCCATCTTTTTCGACAATGTCCCAGTGGTTTCGCCACATTGTCATAATCTGCTTTTCATTCTCGCGGTTTCTCATTTGTTTAGCTTTGAATTTTTCATCGAAATTCTGGGCTACAATATAATAATTTCGGGTTACCAGGTGCGGTTTCCCTTCAGTCCGAATTCTATTCGTTCTTATGTCCGTCTGGTTTGTCTTCCAATCCTTGTGTCTTCGTCTATTCACCACCCAACAGGGTGGTGACCCAGCGATCCCATCGACAGCCGCTGTCGCCGCATACGCTCTATTGATCAAGAGTAATAGAGGTCTTTGTGTAGCGTCCGTCTGTCTCCTTAATAAAGAGTGTTCAGCATTGATTCCCCATATTTCAGACGCATACAGAGTACTGCTGGCCTGAAGACCTTTTCGAAAATTTCTTTGAACACCAGTTTGTTGTGTCCGTATACCCTGCTGAGCATACCTATAATTTTCTTGGAAATGCTGTCTATCTTTTTTCTTATGTCTTTCATGTGCTGCAAATAGGAGAGCTTTTTGTCTATAACTAGTCCTAGGTATTTTATAGTTTCTCTCTGAGAGGTACCCTCTTTCCTTCGATCTTTATCGTCGGCGGTCTTATCTTGCGTCCTTTGTTAATAAAAATTATTTTCGTATTTTTTTATTATATTGGAGGCCGCTCTGACTTGCAAACGACAACTTTCGAAAGATGGAACGGCAGAATGCTACTATTATAAGATACGCGACGATGTATTGATTCACTACATTTGTTGACACGCCATATCTTCTATGCGTAACAAACAATTGTCACGCGACGGCGTTAAAATAAGAAGTTTTGTTCTATGTCTATACGCACCTTAAGGATGAGTTGGGGAATAGCAAGAGTATTCAGAAATAAATTTGGACGTCAAGAGGAACTGATGAGACAGCAGCCTAGAATTGTAATAAGTCTGAGATTGAAGTCACAGGTACTCCTATCAAAATCCCTCCTACCAGAATTTGTGGATAGCGGTGCATGGCTTGAAAGCAGACCTTCAATGCTTTGGGGTTAGGAAATTAGCTGTTCCCAAGCCAGTTTGTGGACTAGAGCAACTGAATTGGCGGGTTGTGCGAAGCATGCTTGAAGTAGTCATTCAGAAGACATGTATGCAGATCGTGGTGTTCAATTTTTACCCAAAGCAAATCGGAAGTCCAGCAAAACCGTACACCGTTACATCCATCAGAAGGACTACTGTAAAAATGGCGACGATTGTAGATTTCGCCACGGTCCTCTGAGGAATTCACGGGTACGACCCTGTCTGCGCGAGAGCGTAGAAGTTATTAAGCGGAAAGTGATCAGTGAAAATAAATAGTGCACAGACTTTGATAGAATTAATTGTTGAGTTATTTGTTATTAGTGTAAATAAATAGTTTAATTATTCTGAACGTTTTGACAAATCAGAAAAACGTTACATTAGCTATGATACGTATATGATATATGAATAGTTTAGATCTTATCATCATTGACATATTGAATATTTTGTATCAGATACATTGGTTTTGAGCTATGAGCATGATTTCTTCTATATGTTATGTGAATGGAAATCGCAAGTAACAGCAGCATGGTTTGCTGGGATGATGTTCAATTCAAACATGACTACCTACTAAATAAAGGCTCAATACAATCTTCGAATAATTTATAAATTTTTCGGTATTTCCTTCTCATTATATCTATTAAAAATATTGATATTTCACGATATACTTTTATTGACCTCAAAGTTTACGTCTCGAATGACTAATTTAATTATTAAAATCAGCAAGTAGGAGACATTTTGTTTCAACATCATTACATATTTACATTTTTATTGAAAAAGAGCATTAGGTTATTTGATACATCAAACAATATGACACCACAGTATAAGCAAGAGGGAATGAAAGAGGCACCATACGTTGCTACCTATGATACAAGAGCACCAATACATACATCTGAAAGACAATACATTGTCCCTTTGCATAAGTGTAGAGAAATAGGAGTTTTTTCATAGAAATAGGCCGACTCATTTATAATAGAGGGCATCGTTTTCCGAGACAAAATTTCTTCTTTCCTTTTGGATTAAAACTGACAAAATGGTGAACCTTAAACTTTCGGAGTCCAGCAGATTCAATTCGGTCTCCTGAACATAAATCTGCAATCAAAACTTGGCGCTCTCACATGGTTTCGAACATATAGGCCCCCAAAGTTCCAAAATGTCACATCTTCAGCTCGCATTTTTCACCTTGAAAACCTTCAATAAGTTCCCTTTTATAGATCACATATCACCTTCGAACTTTTACAGAATTATTAGTATCGTTTTCTCGCGAGGATATCCATTATTTCATTTAAAATAATCGAAAATATCTGACAACCATTTAACCTCATATTTTGGTGAATGTCCCTCATACTTAAAGTGAACTTCGGCATTGGCGCAAATTCCTTAAAGGTCTATTACACTATCCAATCTCCAGGGCCCGGCAGGCAGGGACTGGGTTGTGTAATAAGGAACCGGCAACTAGGTTCCTGATCTAGGGCGATTGAGTAGACCCAATCTGCCGGACCCGGCATACCGTGCAGTGTAATAAGCGCTAGGGAGTGAGGGAGCTCAGTCGCATAGCAACGCAGAGAGCGTACAATACACGTAAACGTGTCATAAGCCTGAATGCGTTATTCTGTGAGATGTCGTGCGTGAGAGAGAAAGCAATCTTACTTAATATAATAGAAATATACAGGGAAATGCTGTATCTGTGGAAGAAAGACCACAAAGACTATGTCAATAAAGACTTGAGGAATGATGGCTATAAGGTGCTCTCAGAAATCTAAGAAAATATATAAAAACTTCGATGAAACGCCATCAGTCAAGGTTATAATGTTTCATAAAAGAGGTTGAAATATCAAAGAACTAAATCTCAAATCTTGATAAGAGTCTCCAGTGGCTAGAAATCTCAATGTGACAACCTGTCTTTCTTGTGGACCTAAGCTTTCTCTTGACATGGTATCTTCTCTTTTATTGACGAAGCTACTAAGTAAAGTATCTCTTCCAATTGGTCTGTTCCTAGTCTCAAGTAGTTCCGTGAATCTGTTTGGTCTAAACAACGAAGAATTTGCATATTTGAGTTTTTCTCTGAGGAGCAAATATTTTTTCACCCATATTCCCCTCTCCTTCCGTTTGGTGGATTTCGAGGTACTGACCTGACCGCCAAACTCACCACTAATGCAACTTTTCGTCGATAATTTCCCTATACCCCCTATACCCGGCAAACCGGGCACCCGGCATACCGGACCCTAAAGATTGGATAGTGTAATAGGCCTTTTACTTGGATAGCGGTCGTGTATAATCGTCGCATGCTCTTTGACAGCTCAGCGGAACATACGAAATGATATCTACAGGATGCGATCAGCTAATCTAGTTTACCGGCTGTTTTGTAATTCAGTGTAATTTGACGTTAAATGGTGTTCCGATATTTTCGATAATTTTCAACAAAATATTGACAATTTTCACGAAAAAGTGCTACTTATGATTGTAAAAAGGTTCGAAGGTGATTTCTGATCTATAAAAAGGAAGTGGTGAGAGTTTTTTTATGGTGGAAAATGTGAACTTAAGATGTCATATTTTGGAACTTTGTGGGTCTATATCTTCGAAATTAATTGAAAGCGCCACGTTTTGATTGCATATTTGTATTTAGGAGATCGAATGGAATATAACAAGCTGAAAACTGGATCGGTATCTGCTGGACTCCGAAATCTTAAGGTTCACCGATAGAATATCTTGAAATCATAACTGCAACAGAACACGAGATAGAAAATTAGCAGAAAATGGAAAATAACTTCACCTTCATTTAATACCCGACTAGGAAGGTCTTTTGACTAGATCTGGCCCTCCAAGCAATGATTTTTCTGATCCTCACATGTATACGGAGAATCCTACATGCCCTCAATATTGAAGAATCATCTCTGAAATAACGTCTTTTCATTCACATGAAATTTTGAGTTCATTTAACCTTTTCCATTTGAAACCCATCGATTTTAAGATTTTGGAAAGTGATGTATATTCATGATTATATTCCAAAGTTCCTTCGCAAGAAACAGTAATGTGTAAAATCGAAATATGGTAATTTTTCAAATTATAATTTCAAATTTGTCGTTGCAGATCTCCGTTTCAAAATGAAATGTTAAGTGATTTTTTTTAAGGTGCACCTACAGAAGGAAACTCTTTGACTTCCCTTTCATTCCAAATCTTCCTGATTGTGGTGACGAGTAGCTAAAAAAATTATTATTTTTTCATATAAAATATAATATTTTGAATTTTACTCACATATGTCGTTGATGTAAGATAGCTTCAGATGAATGATAGTTTCGAAAATACCAGAGCAACTATCGAAATGAGCGTAATTCTATATAGCACTTCATGATACTCTGTACTTGCTTCTTCTAATTACTTTAGGTACTTTCAATTTCGAATCAAAGCGAGACGTTCATTTATTATAAAGAGAGCATGATGTAAAAAACATAGTGTGCTCATCTGAAAAATGAGTGACGCCAGATTAAAATACAAAGAGTTGTATATTCTGTGCTTTGAATTTGCATGAACGCACTACATCTCTGGATATACTAAACCCGTATTTCTTTTGGTGAATGGAAATGGACCAACTGCAGTAAATGCTGATTTTAAAAATCTGTTGAGAAAAACAGATACTCTGACAGAATCCTGAAGTTATCCAAGAGTTCAACCTAATCTCTGCCATCACACATTTTCTGGGATCATACTATCAATCTGAAGACGCTTTTTTTCGAGGACAAAACGAGAAAGTTTATCTAGATGAAAAAATCATCATGCACATATTCACTAAATAATGCCTAATAGATCTCTACCATGTAACACGAATTAACATATTTTTATGTTTTTCATTCTATATCGATACAAAATCATAATTTATGCTATCACACACTTCAACAATTCGCGAATTTCGAATAATTCGGTATCGAGAATGGTCAAATCGGGAGAAACGCGGCAGATCGCCTTCTACGTCACTCGTCATTGATTCGCCGATCGATACAGCCGACGCTGTCTATTGGTTTGCTAGAGAGAAAAGCAAACATAAATTTTTCAATGAAATATAAGAAACATAAACTGAAATATGACAAATGAAATGAAATCAACACTAATGTGAAAAACTCATATCAATATTTCTTGGTACAAAAATACAAATAAACATGATCATGAAGAATTATTGAGAAATAAAATGAAATTAATGATAATTAAATTAATTATGAATTGCTGAAAAACTAACGAAGTAAACATTTTTTTCACGTGCTTCTCCATAATACCTATTCTACATATATTTTTTATTATAGATAACTTCGTAAATGAACTCTCTGCTTTGCAACTCGATATTGTCAATGTTAAAAATAACTTCAAAGCTATATACAGGGTGTTCCTCACATACATGCTTCACTGATAATTCCTACATAAAGATCTTCTTCATATATATATTGATCAGTTCACAACGTTCTTCGACGTCTTCTGATTTCCAGCCTCCATTTGTCTCGGTCCTCCCATAGGTTATCTTCTATCCCCCTCGATCTCATGTCCTTAGTTATTCCCTCTCTCCAACTCAATCTAGGTCTTCCCCTTTTTCTTCTTCCATGTGGCATCCACTCTAGGACCTGCTTCGGCAGTCTATCGTTTCCCATTCTCTGGACGTGCCCGTACCACCTCAGTTGTTTTTCTCTGATGTCGTCAGTAATTCGATGTTCAACTTTCATTATCTCAAGAATTCTTTCATTCCTTACTCTGTCTAATCTACTCTTACCGGCCGCTCTTCTCCAATAATCCATTTCCATAGTTTCGAGTGAGCGGAGAGCCTTCTGTTTTAATGGCCATATTTCACTACCGTAGGATGATATACTTTTGACTATGGAATCGTACACTCTGTGCTTGTTGTTTTTTGAAATTGATTTATCCCATAGTATTCCATTTAGTTGCCTGATTGCTGTTCTTCCTAGGTTGTTTCGGTGTTTTATCTCCTCATCCATACTTCCGTCGTTTCTGATCTGTACTCCAAGATATTTGTATTTGCTGCATTTCTTTATAACTTGCTGTTCCAGTACCAAATCCTGTTGTTCTCCGCCAATACACATATACTCTGTCTTACTGATGTTTACTTCTAGGCCCCACTTTTCGTACTCCTCTATAAGTTTCCGTGTCATGTACTCTAGATCTTCGTATTCTTGGGCCAAGACCACCTGATCGTCGGCAAAACACAGAGTGTAGAGAATTGTCTCACTTAATGGTATACCCATGCCCCGACATTTTCTCTTCCATATCCTGAGAACCTGTTCTAGATAGATTTTGAACAGAGAAGGTGAAAGACAGCAGCCCTGCTTCAGCCCCTTGCTCACGCAGAATCCAGTTGAAACCATTTTTCCTCTTTTTACTTGACTTTTATTGTCTTTGTATAAATCCTTGACCACCTTGATGAGGGTTAAACTTATATTAGTTCTTTCAAGGGCTTCCCACAGTTTTTGTTGGGGTACGCTGTCATACGCTTTTTTGAGGTCCACGTAGAGTAGATGTATTTCCTGGTTTAGCGCTCTTTTCTTCTCTATTACTTGAGTAAGAGTGAACAGATGGTCAATTGTCGATCTACCGGCCCTAAAACCGGCCTGTTCTTCAGCTTCCATGTCAGAGAACTCCCCTTCGATCTTTTCCAACAAAAGTTTTCCGTATACTCTGGAAATACTACTCAGCACAGCGATACCTCGAAAGTTATCACAGATTTCCTTATTACCTTTTTTATGGATTGTTGTTATGTAGGAGGATCTCCATTCCTCAGGGACGCTTTCTCCATTGAGACATTTTTCAAACAGGTCAGCAAGACATTCGTACAATTTGTCTGTACCATATTTGAGTAGTTCTGGGGGTATATTACCTGGGCCCGGGGACTTTCTATTTTTCAGTCCGCGGCATATCCTCCCGACTTGCTCTCCAATGACTCTTATGGGGGATCCAGTAGTTGTGAGGTGATCATTCTCATACGGTTGGTTGTACTCTGCCCTGTCTTCCGTCAAGAGTTCTCTGAAATGTTCGTCCCACTTCTGTAAAGAAATTGGTGAGACAATGTCTCTCTTCTTGTTCTGCCGAAGAGCTCTCAAGGTTCTACAGCTCTCTGTGCTCTTTGTACCTCCTATATATGAATTGATTTTAGCACAGGTTCTTTCCCAGCTTTTGTTTTTCTTCGCTGCTATTGCTCTATGCACTTGTTTCTGGGCTGACCTGTATTCCTTTCTGCATTGTTCTGTTTTCGTACAGAGGTATATATTATATTTTTCCTTTTTAGCTCTGATTATTTCCTCGATCTCTTCGTCCCACCAATACGGTTTCCCTCTGATCCTCCTCTCTTGTTCTCCCAAAGCCTCTAACGCTGCACCTGTTAAGCATTCTTTTATGTAATCATATTGTTGTTCCGTGGTCTCAAAATATTCTTGGGTGAGTTTGGCGTTTAATCTGGATTGGTACAGTTTTCTAACACTCTCTTGGTCAAAGCTCTCGAGGTTATATTTTTTGTTTTCCGTGATTTCCTGTCCGTTGTCTTCGGTATAAGTTTTTTGACTACTTTGAATTACGAAGGGGATAATTTTGGCTTTGACGAGGTAATGGTCGCTTCCACATGTTACTCCTCTGTAGGCTCGTACGTCTTGGACGACCATCCGTGTTTGCTGTCGTATGATCACATAATCTATGATTGATTTCAAATTTCTTGTATGTTGGACCCAGGTGAATTTGTGAATTGAGCGGTGTTGAAAGAATCCATTCAGTATTTTGAGGCTGTTATGTTCACAAATATCTATAAGTCTGCTTCCGTTGTCATTTACTGTGTCCTCTCCGAATTGACCTATTATTTTATCCTGCTGTTTTGATCCCGTTCTGGCATTGAAATCACCCAACAGAATAACTTCTCTGGAGGTTCCTATTTTTGATATTTCATACGAGAGTTGTTCGTAGAATTCATCCTTCTCTCTTACACTGGAATCGTCGTTAACGGCATATATTCCAACAATTGTGACCTTATTTCCCAGCAGAGTTATGTTTAGTTTGATTATGCGCTGGCTTATTGCTTCCCAGGAATTAACGTATCCCCTTAGATCTTTTCGTACAAGTATGGACACTCCTTGCTGAGCCCTCTTATCAGTACCCACTCCAGAGTAGAAATGATCATAAAATCCCAGATTTTCCGATCCTTGGCCCTTCTTCTTTGTTTCCGTGAGTACTACTATATCCATGCTAGAACTTTTCAATTCTTGAACAACATCATTCAGTTTGTGGGAAAGACCTTGAACATTCCATGTACCGATATTCATTATCCTTTTTCGTAGCTTGAGTCGTCTTCGTATCATCCGTCCTGTCCGAGGCTTGTTGCTGGAATTTTTAACCTTTATGACTTTTTCCGAGTACTGTGTGGTCGGCCCAATGCCTCAACCTCCAACCTGGAGGGTCGGGGTTTGATTTCAGAGTATCCTTCTCTTAGGCAGATTGCTGTCACTATAGCTGGAGAGTTCTGCCCACCCTGCTTGTTGGTCCGCGGGTGGTATTTTATTTCCCACCTACCCGCCGATCTGCTCAACAGATCGGTTAGGGCGTTCCCCTATCCGCCACCTGGGGACGCGCCCTCTAGGGGTTTCAAGCTCCCCCGAGGGCTTCTTCATAACACTCCAAAAGCGTTTTGAAACTGTCCGTTTCAATGTCTTGCGATAGATCCCCTATATCGAATATACATTTAAATTGCACAGTTGTATCTCGATAGACGGAACTTCGACGGTCCAAGTCGGCAATCAGGAAGTCTAACAGTATATTCAAGATGTCGACTCTAATCTAATAGATGGTATCCACCTTGCAAATCCAAATATGGTGTAGTTTTGAAGAAACTTTTTCGAAGCGTTCTAGAATTGTTTCCCAAATAACTGTTAGCATAGCGTATTCTAAATGCCAAACAAGTGTCTTGCACTTTGCACCATTCCCTCCACACAATATCGACGGTGGCATGAACCTAGAGATTTCAAGGGTATGCGGACAACTTTACCGAGACCCTTGCTAGAATTTATTCCAGGCAGATAAGAATAATTGGAAAAAGCATGCGGAAGCGGAACCTTTGATTTAAGAGCAAACGGTACCTCGAATATAACAGGTGACTTCAGGATGCCAGAGCTCTTTTTTTTAAAAAAAAAATTTTGGGTGCGAATAAGAAAATGGTAAGAATGCGCAATATTGCCAATTTTTCATATTCAGGAATTTTCGGGAAAATAAAACTGATATGGAGTGGAAGATGAAAAAATAAATAACATTGCGCATTCTCACAAAGAATTAAGTACATCCCAAAAAAAAATTAAATAAATAATCACTGAAGCCTGCAGAACGTCAATCCGTTTTTTGCTGAATTTCACGCATTTCTAATAATTCCCGCGCAACGTTAAAGCATGCAGACCGTGGGCAAGTGCCCGACCTTGAAATATTAACAGGTGATTTTGAAACTTGAAAGTAGCTGTGCTGCAGAAATCCATGAAGACGTAATTTATTAGTCGACGGTTCTGTTTCCCTCTAAGGTTATTTTTTTACAGACAGTTGAATTTTGCTCAAGGTCAGATTGCGTTTTGTGTGACTGTGGAAATTCACAATTTATTCTTCATATACACTCGCAGGACGATTTTTCGATCTGAGGAAATGTTGATTCGATCTGGGGCCCCAGTAGACCTCTAGGCCCTACACTTAAGCATACTGGTTAGTCTGTCAGTGACTATAACAACAAACAGATACAAATGGATATGTGTGTTGAAGAATTATGAAATTTCAGTAGTGTTCATTCTATAAGACTCCAAATTAAGTATTATAGAAATTTCTATTTACCATAGAAGGGGGGTGTAAAGAAACTTCCCAACCACCACTATCCTCTTGGGACAGAGGTGAAGATGAAACATTTTAAGAACCCCATCAGGAGAGAATACACCGCTCAAAAAATTTCAATTTCTTTCAATATTTTTACTTTTTCATTTGCATCAGTTTCCTCTGATTCCTATGATTTGATGATTACCAATAGTCAGTCAGACGAATTGATTGTTGTTTGACCAGTTTTGGAATTGAAGTAATAATTGAATGTGCTAGCCACACGTTTTTTGCAAGAGCCAAGCAAAGAATAACTGAAATTATGTTAGTGGTCAACGCCTTAGTAAGGTATCTAAGAAATTCACTGAAGAATGTATAAAATTTATCTACACAAATATTTTACAAAAGTTCAAATATTATAAAATCAATAACAATTCCTATAATACCTTTCTTAAACTTTGCCTGTGAATCTATGGAACCTTTTGTATTCATCAAATACTATCTTGAACAATTCTGTAGATGCACTGCTCAAACCTCTTAGAAGATAAGAAATAGCGTGGCTGTCACATACAGACACCAGACTATACATACAGTTGTTAAGATGAACCTACAAAAAACATTTCCTGAATTAATAATACAGTGTAGAAATCGAATGTACAAAAACAGCAAACAATGATAAATTTGCGTGTACAATCATAAGTTGCGTCTTCTCGAAAAAGTATTTATATAAAAAAATCGAGAATATTGGAACGGTTAACCTCAAAATACGCCAAATTCTAATCGGCCTTCAAGTGAGGTTCGGCATCGGCTCAATTTCATCTTCGTTAATAGAAAGATTGAATATACGACGGCGGTAAATACGAAATGGATAAACTTCTTTTGGTACTTATAGTTGAAAATCAATTGATGTGCTATAAATAATAACTTGTGCTATAAATACAAAGTGATTATTTCCTTCGGAATGATAATAGACCTAATAATCTGGTATATCTCAGACTCGACATCACCTATGGGGAGTAAATAGTCATATGGTTTGATGATTCCAATTATTATATTCCTCCTTTTATTCATGGCTATATATTTATGGAATATGAAATCCGCCCCCATCTTGAATCATAAAGTGGAATAATGCTCATCAAATCTTTGTAAGGTTATATGGCGTTTGCCCGTTAATTTTAACACAATGCTCCAATATTCCATAATAATATCTATTCTATCCCATATTTTCAAGATTTGAATTAAACACGAAATCTCGAAATAGTCGATCAGCTGACATCAAACGTTCTGCTAAGAAAACATTATTTTGTATCTCTCAGTTAGTTTTAACTCATTCAATAGCCATAACACCACGATATTTCATTTGAAATTTTTTCTGTATAATTTTTTAGATTTAATCAAGAAATTTTCTGTGAGCGATCAAGTAGCTTCGAATATCTTATAAATATCATCACGATTCTCATGAAATTTGTCTTAGTTGTCTTTCAGCATCTTCAAACTAGCTGCAAAGTTTCATCATGATTTAATCAGTATTTCTTGAGTTATAACGAAAAAACAACGATATTGAGAAGAAAACCACGAAATTGTACATATTTTTTCCCAATATCTCCAAAATTAATAGCTGTATCGAATTGAACTATGGTACACTGCTGTGGAATATGAAGCGCAAGGTATAAGCAATATTGATTTCAAATATGATCAATAGTTTCTGAAAAAAAATGTTGAAAAAATGTGTTTTGAAATAAACGATCCCAACGAAATTTTGCTCAAAGTTGTGCGTCATTATGCTCCAGCTAATTGCCACGTTTCAATCCAATCGCTCCAGTAGTTCCTGAAATATCAGGGAAATAACCTCAACTTTTCAAATGGCTGAAACTCCGAAAACATATGGCCGATTTGACTCATTAACTAACTTAACCGCTGCATTCCGATGCGCGAACTACACCAAAAGTTTCTAGTCGCTAGCTCTTTCCTTTCGAGAGTTGTCGCATCCTCGGCCGGACAGAATGGATTTTGACATCGGATTCGTCCAACCTAGTCGTTCGAGACCATTTTCGGCTCAAAATTCGAAAATGACAGAGATTTGCACAAAACGATAGCACGCTGTTTCCATAGAACAAGAGCGCAAAAACAATTCTAGACAAGCATAATAGCACTGACGTGAAGTCAGAAGCTTTTGAGCTTATGTTCAAATTCCTTGCCAAAGCGGCCATCATTTCAAATATTTACCGCGCCAAATGCAGCTTCACATCCTGATGGAAAGATTTGACAATCTTCTTTTAATATGGTCCTAATGAAATTTCGCTCGAACCTTCAACCTGTTATATTTCATAATGTATCAGATTTCAATTCGATCCGATCTGTGTGTTTTCGGAAATATTGGAAATATTAGATTTTGCATGGATATATCAACGGAATTTCATTGGGTGGTTTTCACCCATCCAGTAGTTTCTTTCGAAATTCACAGTATTTCGTAAGGATAATATGATTAGAAGATGGCAAAGTATGAAATGTTTGAGAATTTTTTTTAAATTTATTTTCCGAATTTTTCTAATGTCACAATCATCACGAAATCCATAAATAAGTAAATAAATAAATAAATAAATTTTGCGTGAAGTTGCGAATTAGCATATGCCACAAGTTTATCATGATTGGATCAATATTTTTCGAGTTGTTCCAAAAATAACAACGATACCAAAGTGAAAAACGAATAAATTCGATATATTTTTTCCAATATCTCCGAAAATTAAAATCGGTTCAAACTGAAATTCGGTACACTGTTGTGGGATAGGTATTGTCTTCAAGGTTTGTGTAAAATTTAATCAGAATCTAATGAATCGTGACCATGACTGGCGAAACAAAACCGATTTCGACATCCAATTCGTCATGAATTGAATAAAAATAATCGTAACGAGAAAATCACAGGAAACTAGTCAATATTTATTCTTACCTTCACTTTTGGAAATAAAGTATATGTCTCATATTGGTGAAGAAAATCTCCAATAAGATGAGGGGCAATTCTTCCCATATCCTTCTTGAACATCACCAAATGGCCCACCAATTTCTCCAATTGATGAGCACAGTTGGTAGTACTTTCAAATTCAGCAAGAAGGTTATTTTTTTCTACTCCATCGCACTTTTTACATAAAGCAAACAATAAACGCCTGAAGACTTTCAAATATGTGGAAATTCTATCCATTATCATTGAACTCCTATTCTTCAATAAACTCTCCATGTAATTTATACATAAATTGAAATTCTGGTAAAAGTTTGATTCTTTCTGCATCAAGGCATATGGGCTCATAAGAAACATGCTCATTAAGGAAGGAGATAGTATCACCTGCAAAAATCCAATAAATTTAATATTGAAGAAACATTAAGAAAAAAGCAATTGAATAAAATATTTCAATTCATTAAATTTCGTCCAAAATAATGCCTGTAAACTTAAGAAAATGAAATATTGATATAAATCTTGATTGACACTACCCGAAAATTCATAGTAATCATGTCTCAACTTGGGCCTATTCTCAAGTGTTTCCAGTATTCGTTTGGTGTAACTCAGAGTTAGTTTTTTCCCTTGGCAACAAATATCTACAATATCAATTTTGTAATCTTTTATGAATTTATTTTATGCGATTTTTTTTGTATGAGACCTACAAAGAGAATAAGCACTTGTCATATAAGTAATACAGAGTAAAAGGCATTGATGTGATATCAGAAGGTTTTGTGTCTTTGAGGATATCCATATACAGGGTGTACACTTTAAAGTTGCCAAACTTGAAAGGTAGATTATACGAGTAATTTGCAACAAGAATCGAATAATCGAAATGCTGACGGTCATTCTTCAATTCAATGTTTATTGATTTCACGAAAAATTCAATCTTTTGCATGAAACCAATTTCAACTTACTCTTTGCAGTTTCATTTAATTCGCCCACATAATCTAGCATAAACCCAAGGAAAAATGTTGGTCGTTAAATCAACTAATATTCCACCTTAATCTGAGCTAATCATTCAATACTGTGCAGTGAAGAAACATTCTCCAAGGAATTCACTTACTGAAGTTTTACGGGCTTCAGGCCCACGCTATTTCGAGACCCAGACGATAAACGAACCGGCAAATAATGACAAGTTCAAAAAGCAC
Organism: Myrrha octodecimguttata; assembly: GCA_958510865.1. Taxonomy (NCBI): domain Eukaryota; kingdom Metazoa; phylum Arthropoda; class Insecta; order Coleoptera; family Coccinellidae; genus Myrrha; species Myrrha octodecimguttata. The sequence goes on from OY294059.1 coordinate 20,783,481, forward strand.
TGCCGTGAAGGCAGCAACTTTTGCGCGCATGTTCAATGTAGATGACCGCTTCAGCAACGAATTTGAACGTGCGCGCGTACCAAATTTCAGTTCGATACGATCATAAGTTCTGGAGATATCGGGAAAAAATATGTCAAATTTCGAGGTTTTCTTCTCGATATCGTTGATTTTTTCGGTATTACTCGAGAAATACTGATTCAGTCCTGATTAAACTTCACAGCTAGTTTTAAGATGCTAAAAGACAACTTTATGCAAAATTTCGTGATAATCGTGTTATTAGAACAATTTGAAAAAAAAAATGTATATGATTTTCTCATCATATCATCCTCATTAAATTCTGTATGAAACTTCGAACTGTTATTTTCGATGAAGTACTGAATTTCAATTCGATCTGATCTGTATTTTTGGAAACATTGGAAAAATAAAATTTTGATTGGGTATATCTACGGAATCATTGGGCGGATTTTACCCATTCACGAATTCGACCTTCGTAATTAAGCCCCAAACCTACTCTACAAATATCGAGTTTCTAAGTCGTTTCTTCCGGAAGTTATTGTGTTTACGGTCAGCCTAACGGCCGACTGCGTAAACACAATAACTTCCGAAAGAAACAACTTAGAAACTCGATATTTGTAGAGAAGGTTTGGACCTTAATTACGAAGGCCGAATTCGTGAATGGGTAAAATCCACCCAATGATTCCGTAGATATACCCAATCAAAATTTTATTTTTCCAATATTTCCAAAAATACAGACCAGATCGAATTAAAATCCAGTACTTCATCGAAAATAACAGTTCGAAGTTTCATACAGAATTTAATGAGGATGATATGATGAAAAAATCATATAAATTTTTTTTTTCAAATTGTTCTAATAACCCGATTATCACGAAATTTTGCACAAAGTTGTCTTTCAGCATCTTAAAACTAGCTGTGAAGTTTAATCAGGACTGAATCAGTATTTCTCGAGTAATACCAAAAAAATCAACGATATCGAGAAGAAAACCTCGAAATTTGACATATTTTTTCCCGATATCTCCAAAACTTATGATCGTATCGAGCTGAAATTTAGTACACTGCTGTGAAATCAGAAGGTCAAAGTGTGAGTATAATTTTTTTTGGATATGATGAATGGTTTCCGAAAAAAAATTTTTTTTAAAATTTATTGACAATATGATCTTGACGAAATTTGGCTCAAAGTTGCGCATCGTTATACTCCACCAAACTGCCAAGTTTGAATCCAATCGCTCAAGTAGTTTCTGAAATAAAAAATAAATAACTTCAAAACTTCAAATGCCCATAACTCCGAAACTATTCGACCGATTTGGCCCATTAACGAACTTAACCGCGGCATTCCAATGCGCGACCTACCCTGAAAGTTTCAAGTCGCTAGCTCACTTCGTTCGACAGTTATCGTGTCTACGGCCGGCCGGCCGGCCGGCCGGACAGAATCGATTTTGACACCGGATTCGTCATCAGTGAGTCCAACCTAGTCGATTGAGACCATTTTCGGCTCAATCATCCAAAATTACAGACATTTGATCAAAACGATAGCACGCTGTTCCCCTAGAACATGCGCGCAACAAGTTTGGCGTTTCACAGCTGTGAGGGTCTGACGCTCCCGCGTACTGGAACACGACTTGTCTATGTTGGCGCGCCTTCGAGGCGCATCGGGAGCGCCCCAGACGGTAGCTGGAAAGGGGTTCTTGTTGAATGCCCACAGGATACTCAATACATGTTAGTTGATAAATTTGTGCAAACATTTCACTAGCACCTTACGAAAAAACTTTGAGTTATGCGCATGAAGATCATCCATTTGTCGTTTCAAGCAGTTCTATCCGCGATTAAGTAGTTTGTATAGCACTGGTACAAATAGGAAACACCTAGTTTTAGTGGTTCTCCCACAAGACAGCAACGTCTAACATCAAACAAAGGGAATGGTTCTCGGGGATATAAGAGCTCCCGTTTAATGAATCAACATGAACACAGGGACGAATACTTTTCGATGAATTCTTCACATTTGGAGACACAATCCGGGGTACACCTACTTTTAAGTGGCCATCAACTCGGCCCGACTGATTGTCATGAGGATCTTGGACTAACTATCTCCTCGGAATAGTTGGTTGGAGCATGTAAGAAAGATTACAGCTAAGGCAAGGAGCTTGGTTTTCATGGTTTCCAGATGTTTTCTTGGCTGCTCACCTACCATTTGTGCGAAGATCTATTCGATTTATATACGCCCTATTCTTGAATCCGCCAGATCTTCCTAGTGCCCCAATCTCAAGTCAGATATTGAACAACACGAAGATTCAAAGATGGGCCACTCGTATGCAGTACGGTTCAGTACGTCCAAATTATGAGAAAAGATTAAGAATCTTTGGACTAAGACCCTTCCAAAATCGTCGTTTGAGGGGTGACTTGATTGTGAGCTTAAGAAAAATGAATAAGATGTTTGGAACCGATTTGTCAGCTTTCTTCGTTTACAACACAAATAACTTGAGAAGTCACACATATAAATTGCGTAAAGAGTACTTAAGAACAACCCCCCATCAGCACTTTTCATCCAACAGAATATTCTCCATCTGGAACAACTTGCCTGTAGATGTGGTTGAAGCTTCAAGCGTGAATATGTTTAAGAACAGATTTGACCAGCAGAGGAGACCTTCGTCCGTTGCCTGGCCGATGTTTTATTTCTCAATCATTTTTTTTCCATTTTTTCACTATATCATTTTTGTTTTACAGTTACTGTTGCATATTTTCGATAATTTAATTTTGTAGTTTGAGCTCAAAATGGCTTTGCCTCAGCTCTACCTATTCATATAATAATAATAAATTAACAAATACACACCACACCGACACTAAAGCTTTTTTGTCACTTATGAAATCTTATCTTGCAACCAATTCACTGATCTTTTGAAATAAATGGTCGCACCAAGGGAATAATGGTTCACGGAGATATTAGAGCTTCAGTTTAATAAATTCACATAAGCACAATGACGAATACTTGTGGATTAATTAACACATATTCCACCCTGATCTCAGCTAATCATTCAATCAAACTCCCCCCGCGCATGAAATTTGTTAACAAACTCCCCCCGCGCATGAAATTTGTTAACAAATTTCATGCGCGGGGGCAGCTCCGAGCTACCCAAATCGTCAAAAAGAAAGCAGCAATAGTCTGAAAAAGAACTATAAAATCTATTTGTCAAGGGCAGTTTCTTAAAAAAAATTGCCCAATAAACAATGTTGGACCAATGCAAAAGATAAAACAATGGTACCCTGAAGTCTATATCCCACTCCTTGATCATAGCCAATCTTCAGAACTAGTTTCTTGCAATAATTTTGTATTTCAAGAACTTTTTTCAAACAGGTCTATTTTCAAGTATTGGCAGCGAAGACCTATAATAGTCCTGAAAAATAATGTAAATTCCTCCCAAAATATCCTTTAATCGATATATGGTAACTCAGCTTCTACTGTTCCAAAGTATTTATGGTAGTATGTCCGCACTCCTGCGCTTTTGTCTTTCAGCTTGCCTTGTGAGGCATGCCTGACAGGAAATCGGATCCTGTCCACATTTGTCCGTTAGTTCTCGGTTGACTTGCAGCCTCACGATGGTTTCAACAGTTACGACTTCTTTACTAGCGCCAAGTTCGTAATCAAGCCCTCAGTTACTCCAAGTAGTTTATTTCGAAAATTATTGTGTTTTCCTTCAACTAAGTGACCGATTGTAGACATAATGCTTTCCGAATGAAAGTACTTATAGACTCAAAATTTCTGGAGCATGTTTGGTACTTCATAACTAAGTTCGAATTCATGAACAGGTTAAATCCATCCAAAAATTCCTACATTCAAAATATTATTTATTCAACATTTCCGGGAGTACATATCCAATCGAGTTGAATTTTTGTACAGGGTTGTTAGATACTGACCTCAAGATTCATCTGAAATGTTACTTATAATTTCATGAAAGTAATGTAAACAGAAATTTTTCCAACTTAACGATCCTCATGAAATCCTGCACATGTTCGAGCGTCACTATTATCCAAATAGAAATAATTTCTGATCAGTACTCATTTCAAAACTATTTGCGGCCCAAAAATTATAGACATATGGGTAAAATGGCATTCTCGCCCGAAGAACATGCTCTTAAAAAGGCTAAAAAACAATCCATGTGGATGGACCTCTAGAATAGGTCTCTGGCATGAATTTTTTTTATCATTGGAAACAAATATTCTGTCCGTAAGACTACTGAAAAGCTTTAACCGCCCTCAAAAATTTCAATTTTCAACAAGAAAATGATCATTTAAATTTGACTCTGCGTGTCGGCCGTTTAAACGTACGAATCTACGTGGCTTCCGTGACGTTCCGCGATATATCCACTCTCTCCCCCTTCTCGTGTACTTTTCTCTCTAGCAAGCCAACAGACAGCGTCGGCTGTATCGATCTGTGAATCGTACAATAACGAGTGACGTAGAAGGCGATCTGACGCGTTTCTCCCGCTTCGACCTTGACTCCCGATTTGACCATTTCAATACCGAATTAATCAAAATTCGCGAATTGTTGAAGTGTGGGATAGCATACATTATGATTTTGTATCGATATGGAATGAGAAAAACATAAAAAAATGATAATTCGTGTTACATGCAAGTGAACTATTGTATTTTATATTAACAGCTTTTGCATCCAAACCCTAACAGAATCGACGAATCATTAGCATATAGTTTGTTCGTAACATACCACAAAACTTGCGCTAGACGCATGGTAAGACGCGAAGATCTCGGACCTGCGTGGATCGGCTTGCGTTTCGCAAACTCTACGTTCACCACAACCGTTTAAAGCTGGATTTATAAACTTTTCGTTCCCGTTCCCGTTCGCAGTTGACGTTCCCGCTGACGTTCCCGTTGGCCGCTCGTAGTTCGAAACGAACTATACCCCATTTATAAACTAGACGTTCGCCGTTCGCTAGAGAGAGAAAAGAAGATTGATTTGTCAGATTTGTTTATGTTTATGACGTTTAGATTTTAGGTTAGCCAACGTGTTATGGGCATTCCATTCCTGTTTTGATCGTTGAGACTGCTGTAAGTTGACTTGAGTATTCACGGAGTTGTTTAGTTTATCACTAAATATGAACGATTCAGATGCTGTTACTTTCGGTGCGTTAGGATTTACCTTATGTGATTATGCAATTAATAAAATAAAGGAGAGAAGATTGCGACGTCGTAACCGCAGATATAAAGTGAGACCGATTAACAGAGCCAGAAGATCAACAGGCAATTTTCAGTATTATTTTAAAATGAAGAACTGGGATAGCGAACAGTTCTTCAAATTCACGAGAATGAATATTGCTGTCTTCGACAAACTACTTGGTTTGCTTAAACAAAAAATTCAACGCCAAATAAGAAGTGATGGAATATCTCCGGAGGAACGTCTAGTGATAACGTTGCAGTAAGAAAGGTTCCTTATGTTATAGAAATAAATATTCTAATCCATTTTGTTTTTAGATACTTATCGCCAGGAATGAGCATGCAGTCACTTGCATGGACATTTAATGTGGGTTTAACCAGAGTGCATGTTATCATTCATGACACTTGTAAAGCGCTCTGGGACACGCTCAGCCCAATTTATTTGAGGACACCCACTACCGCAGAAGATTGGGAAAGAATAGCAGAGGGATTCGAAAATAAGTGGAATTTTCCCCACTGAAGTTCTACTCAATTCGGAAATCTTCCAACTGGGATATGTCGAATATTCATCTAATCAATGGCGGTGTAAGCGATTGATCGCTTTCTAGTCAATACCGTTGTACTCGAGTGAATTCTCTGTATCTACCAACCACCATTTATAGCTGTGGTAGGAAGTATGCTTAGGTATTGGACAAATTTGATGAATAATATGTATATAGATTAAAAGTTATATTTTGAATCAATAAATAAAATATGTTATATGTAACAATAAATTCATAGGGTCTGGACCTGCTGTAAAAGTTGGAGTATTTGTCCCCTTATTTCCTGACCATCTTCAGGCCTCATCCTTGAAAGAATGCTGTAAACATAATCGACAAATGTCCAATTTATATCATCCACCTGTCTTCTCTCAAGAGAATCAGCTATTTGTTTAGCTATGCCCATCAGCTCCAAAACTTCATCGCCGCTATCAGCTCTTTTCCTCTTTCTGGATGGAAAACCCTTTGAAAAACATTGGTTAATTCACAAATATCTTAATAATTTTTCAGTAATACATTACTTTTTGGTGTCTCCTGAGTGCCTAACACCGATACTCCTGAATTCGGAGTTCCCACCACCGACTCTCCTTCACATTCTATTAACGAATCTCTTTGGCTCTCTGCCGCTGACTCTCTAAACTGTTCCACGAATGGTGACATAGCCTGTTCCTCAGCTCCTAATATTTCCAGATCAGTCTCCTCTACTTGTGCAGACCCCGATGCAATCACCTCAAAGGAAGTGCCGCATACAGTCTGGAACTGAAAAACAAGTCAATACTACTATTTCAAGATATCAAAAGTCAGTTTACCCGTCATGTGCACAAACGTGGAGATTTCCCTCCATGCTGTCTCTTTTTGGATTACATTTTTATAATCTTTATGGCTGAGATCATAAAGGAATGGATAGTGCTGGATAGCCTCTATCAAAACTCCCAGGTCACCTTCTTCTGAAAAAAAATAAAACTTCTACAATATCTTATTAATACTTATTTTGCATTGTTTAATTATTAAATAAAACTACCAAGCTCAATAGGAATCATTGTTATGTCCATCGCTTCACTATTTCATTGTAGAACTAATAATGCAGAACTTCAGCACTCTCAATTCGTTCATCACAAAAAAGAATACATTCAAACAAGTATTGAACCCAAAAATAAGCAGTCTAAGAATGCTCCTATATATTTATATAATTCTAAAATAAAACATCTAAGCTCAATATATTCTGCATTCACTGACTAAGAAATCTAATCTAATCAAACAAAAGTGATTACTGAACCCAGCAATACTAGATTACCTCAATGATAAAAATTATTAAATAAAATACTTACCAATCACATTGGGTTCTGTTACGTTCATCTTCACGATTTTAAAATAACACTGTAGTGATAACTTTGGAAGGAATCATGTCTTTATGGCTAAACGACTGTTTTGAAAAGAAATAAACAAACTGGTACATCAATATCCCTAACCTTGTTTCATAGACGAAATATTGGGTCTTCGGTGTTCGCAAATTTAAAATATTTGGACTCATCCTATTGGTTAAAACCCGAACGGGAACGTCGAAAGATGAAACATGGTCATCTCGAACGGCAGCGGAAAAAACAGGAGAGCGGCACATTATCAGTCAGCTGACGCAGCTGCGGACTTTATAAATGCCCCTGCGCATTTAGTGCATTTTAACTTTGAACGGGAACGTCAACTGCGAACGGGAACGGGAACGAAAAGTTTATAAATCCAGCTTAACTCCACGAGGTTCGTTTCGGTCATAATCACATGCGTCATGCTTTGCGCTTTGAACGGGTTTGGGCATACCTTGATTACCTTGTCGATAATTGGTATTGAAATACTGACCACACCGCCAAGTATTGATGTAAATACAGTAGACGCTCGGTGGTGTGAACGTGCGATTTTAGGAATAACCCAGTAGTGTGAACTTAAAAAATATTTATATCGATATCCTGCAGTGTGAACAATAGGACTCTCGATAGTGTGAATCATAAGAAATTCACTGGGGAAATTTCAGTGCAGAATTGCGAAGACTCGTCAGTCGTTCAGAATTCGCCGAGCAAAATGTTGGGCAATAAGTTTTTGTCTCCGTACTAGAAATCGAAGATTTTGGAGAAGTTTTCTGATGAAAGTGCAAATGCGAAAACTTGTGCGAAATTTCGTGATGATCTTGTCGTCAGACCAATTAAAAAACTTTCAGGCGCTTGTTCAATATGAATAATTTTTGTACGATATCCCGAAAATATATATCGGAACAAACTGACGCTGTTGTCGAATATAAATTTCGAGGTTAACACCAAATTCAAATGAAATCATTGAATTTTTAAGATTTTTTCACTCACTGATGGAAAGATTTGGCGATATTCATTTCATCTGTTCCACACGAAATTCTTCATGTGACCTTAAGCTATTATTTTTCAATGCAATACTAGATTTCAATTTGATCCGATATGTGTACTTAAGGGAATATTAAGAAACTAAAAATTTTAATGAGAATATCTACGAGACCTTAGGTGGATTTTACCCATTCGCATTAATCCTGCTTCCTAATTAAGCCCTAAACCTTCTTTCATATATAAATATCGGATCTCGAAATTTTTGTGGATTTACTAACATCGATAGTAAACGCAATAACTGCTGATAGTATTTACTTAGAGGTTGTCAGTTCTATTAAGAAGGTAAAATTGGCGTATTGGTAACATCTACCCGATGATTCCGCAGATATATCAACTAAAAATTTTATTATCTCGATATTTTCGAAAATACAGATTGTCTCCAATCGACATCAAGTATTTGATTGAAAAAAGACTGCCTTTAGGTTGGTACAGAATTTCGTGAGGACTTTATGATCGCAAAATATATAATACTTGAAAACATAATTTTGGAATTTCTTTCTGTGAATTTTTCTGATAATCACGAAATTTTGCCCAAGTTTGCGCATCAGCTTTCCTCAATGAGTAACCAAATTTCGTCAAGATCGGGTTAGCATGAGTGAAAGATTCCGGAAAAAACTTTGATACGAAGGAAATAAGAACAATTTTTGAAATAATTTTTTCCAATAGCTCCGAATATAAATATCCAATTAAACTGAAATTTTGAACACCTCAAGGTCTGTGCCAAACACTATCGCAGCCAGATGAATATTTTTTGAAAATAAAACAGTTTGTTACAACAAACATATGGAAAATTCTCTGAAGAACAAGTTTTTTTTCATTTTCTACCTGTACAATTCTGTCGGTATTTTCGAACTAATAGGTATTTCAAGAAAATAATCTCAAAATTTCGAATAGCCACGAAATTTGACATATTACCGAAAACAAATTACGGATCGAAGTGAAAATTGGTCTGTGCCAAATTTCATTGTAATCTGATTCAGTCTCCGAAAACGCGGTATTTTCGGAAAAACAAAATAGAATTATATATCTATACTACTTCTTCATTTTTCTGAAAATTATCACATCTATTGCATAGATATCTTTTCATTAATTTTTGTGCACATGTTCTAGGGGAACAGCGTGCTATCGTTTTGTCCAAACATCTGTAATTTTTGAATTGTGAGTCGAAAATGGTCTCAAACGACTAGGTTGGACTCACTGAGGATTCTATCGACTTGAAAATTTCAGAATGGGTTGCAATTCAAAATGCGAAGTTTAAGTTTGTAGAAGGCAAAATCGGTCGCAAGGTTTCGAAATTATAGCCATTTGAAGTTTTGGAAGTTATTTTCCTGATATTTCGAGAACTACTGAAGCGATTCGATTGAAACTTATCAGATGGTTTGACCATAAGGACTAGCAACTTTTCGCGGAATTTTGTTGAGATCGTAGTGTCAGTAGATTAAAGAAAAATTTTTTTTTTCGGAAAATATCCTTTATATTCGGAAAAACGTTTTGCTCAGGCCTTGACCCTTATATTTCGCAGTAATGTGCCAAATTTCAGTTCGATTCGATCATAAGGTTTGGAGATATTCGAAAAAATGTCAAAATTTTTTTCCTGGATATCGTTGTTTTTTCTGAATAACTAAAAAATTACTGATTAAATCATGATGAAACTTGGCAGCTAGTTTGAAAATGCTGATTGACAACTTGGTGATCGTATTACAGAACATTCTGAAAAAAAAATTCAAATTTTTTATTCCAAATATTCAATATTCTGTGATCTTCAGATCATATTTATCCTCATGAAACTCTGTATAAAACTTTGAACTGTCATCTTTCGTTAAATTATTGTATTTCTGATCGTATTTTTGGAAATATTGGGAAAATAAAATTTTGAATGGGTATATCTGCGGAATCATTGGGTAGATTTTAGCCATTCACGAATTCGGCCTGCGTAATGAAGGTCCAAATCTACTCTACAAATATCTAGTTTTTAGGTTGTTTCTTTCAGAAGTTATTGTGTCTACGATCGGCCGTTAAGCTGACCATAAACATAATAACTCATATGAAATCGAAGAATAATTATATGAACTATACCATTCTCTTATTTTTTCAAGACTACGCAGCCACATTTCTGAAGAAACGAGAAAGAATAAGGAATAAATCAATGCATCCATGGTGAACCCTTTCTTTTTGATAAGGTACCGCCATATATTGGCAGCGAATCATGGTTTAGAAGTTTTCTCAACTATTTTCATATATACAGGTTGTTTCATAATAAACTGGTTAAATATATATAGCCGTATAGATGACATTGGAAAGTCATTTTTGCCTTATGACATATACCCCGTTTTCGAAGCATAAGCGAGATACAGATTCAATGTCAACTTTGGGCAATATTCTGATAACTGTGTTGAGTTATGCGTGACCTTCGAAATAACGGTTTTTGGTCACATCTTAGTATTTTTTGGTTGTCTCTTCAATTATGGTGAAGAATTCTGGAAAAAATATTTCAAAATGGCGGAAAACCTACAAAGTTGAAATTTTGTGTTTTCGATTGCCAAATTGGATAGCATTATTTCAATGTACTCAATTTTGTAAGAGTTTCCGTCGAAAATTTTTTTTTAAATTCAAACTCAACTTTTTTTTTACATGTCTACAGGAAAGAAAATTTTACCCAAAATGGCTGAAATCTTTCGTGGTTGAACTGACCTTCATTCTGAACACTGCTGTGAAAACAGAATGAAAAAATATCCATTGGTTTTCATTTTATAGCCTTCCCAAGATTCCGCTCGGAGTACTATAATAATTATTATTTGAGAAACTGGTGGCCCTACGGATGCCAAAATTATGCTAATAGGCCTCCAGAATGACCTGGATAGAAATATGAATTTATCAAGAAAAAAAATATTTTCTGAAAAACTTTGGTGGGAATCGAACTCTCTCCGCAATCGGAAAATAGGGTCAAATTGGATGAATTACCGTTGCTTGGTAACGGACATCGTTCTAATCAAAAGAAACCCAATTTATACTCGAACTGTTGTCCGTAAGTGGAGTGAGTTCGATTCCCATCAAAGTTTATTTGAGATTTTTTTTTTCTTGATAAATTCTTATTTCTATACAGAACATTCTGGAGGCCTATTAGCATAATTTTGGCATCCGTAGGGCCTGCTCTTTCTCAAATAAAAATTATTATAGTACTCCAAGCGGAATCTTCGGAAGGCTATGAAATGGATATTTTTTCATTCTGTTTTCACACCTGTGTTCAGAATGAAGGTCAGTTAAACCACGAAAGATTTCAGCCATTTTGGGTGAATTTTTTTTTCAATATAGACATGTAAAAAAAAAGTTGAGTTTGAATTTTGAAAAAATTTTTCGACGGAAACTCTTACAAAATTGAGTACATTGAAATAATGCTATCCGATTTGGCAATCGAAAACAAAAAATTTCAACTTTGTAGGTTTTCCGCCATTTTGAAATAGTTTTTCCAGAATTCTACACCATAATTGAAGAGACAACCAAAAAATACTAAGATGTGACCAAAAACCGCTATTTCGAAGGTCACGCATAACTCAACACAGTTATCAGAATATTGCGCAAAGTTGACATTAAACACCCTGTATCTCGTTTATGCTTCGAAAAACGGGTATATGTCATAAAGCAAAAATGACTTTCCCAACGTCATCTATACGGCTATATCTATATGTTTGACCAGTTTATGATGAAACACCCTGTATACAAATACAGGGTGATTCATTAAGGTTGGCCACCGGCCGTATCTCGGAAACCGTTTATCCTATGACTTCCGGAAAAAAAATCTAATGACAAACTCGGCCCTTAGAAAGTGATTAAAAATATTTTCAAATTCGTAGTTCCCCACTAGAGGGCGCAATCTATCACTTGTAAAATATAATCTCATTTTTTACGAAATATTCTCCAGCTAACAGTGGTAAAGAATAATAAAATAAGAATCTACTCTTTCTCTTCAACAACTTTTGTTTCAGTAATTTTTCTATATTTCCTATTTTTTAGTGATGGGATGGATAAACTTTTCTTCACGAAAAAAACATTCTTACTCCTGTATGGGTGAACCGATTTTCACGTAATTAGGTTTCGTTCGAAGGCCATCGAAAGCAGATCACAGAAACATATGACAACAATATACCGGGTGATCCAATTGAAAACTACAGACTGTTTTATGTCACTTCGCCCTATTTGTGCGTTTTACTGGAAAATTTCAAATGCAATGCTATGATTTTAACCGGGTGAGAATAAGCCAAGCATTATCACCTAATGTTTTTTTTAAAACCGCAGACAGATATCATTGGTCGTTTCGGAGTTATTGACATTTTTGTAAATTTTGATAAGTATTGATCAACCCTGTGAAATGCAGGAGGAATTGGGTTATTTCATCTCTAAACAATTAGATGAAAGGAAAAAACTCATCAAACAACGAAACAACCTGATTTAGAACCAGTAAGCTTTGGCGATACTGTTCATTTTCGGTATCTATAGCTGTAAAAGTTTTTTAGGACGATTGCAAACCACTATTTTATGATGCCCCATTATTCAAACGAAGAAGCATTTGATATGCTTAATGTTCATTTTGAATGTTTAGAAAATGCAGTAGCTGAAAGGGAATACCCGATACGATATATCCTGAAAGACGTCGTCATTCCAAAAGGGTATTCAAAAGATTGACACGAAGAGTGCGAGAAACTGGTAAGGTTCAATATCTTGGAAGAAAAAATAGAAAACGTAGAAGCCGTAATGAGGATAATATCATAAAAGTTTTGGCTTATTAACAAGACAAAGGTGCTTGAAATTTTAACGGAAGATCTTCCAATTCTTTTAGAAAATATTGCTATTCAAAGCAGGTTAGATATGTGGTATCAACAAGATGGTTGCCAGGCGCATTATGCTGCTAATGTTAGAGAATATTCATATAACGTCTTCTCGAAGAGGTATATTGGACGAGGGAGTATTTTTCCATGGCCAGAAAGACCACCCGACCTCACAGTATTAGATTTTTATTTTTGGGGGAGAATAAAGACTTAGTTTTCTGAACACCCCCCACTACAAGTGAGGAAATTCAAAATAAATTTCGACAGGCAGCTTCTTCTCATACTGAAATTGTGGCCAGTGTCAAGTCGACGAAAGAAAGACTAAATTTATGTGTAGAAAATAATGGTAGACATTTTTAATATTTGAATTGGTTAGATGTAAGTGTTGTTTTTCTGTTCAAATATTTTCTTTGTTGCTAATTTTTGTTTTATTCTATCGCATCATTGTTATTTCATGTGTGTTGAGTATTTTGCTGCGTTGTCATGATGCATAAAGTCACTTTCTTGTTTATTCAAGCTCACAGAAAAGATCAACATTGATCAAAATTTACAAAAATATCAATAACTCCGAAACGACCAATGATATCTGTCTGCGATTTTAAAAAGTCAGTAGGTGATAATGCTTGGCTCTCGCCCGGTTAGAATCATAGCATTGCATTTGAAATTTTCCAGTAAAACGCGCAAATAGGGCGAAGTGACATAAAACAGTCTGTAGTTTTCAATTGGATCGCCCGGTATATTGTTGTCATATGTTTCTGTGATCTGCTTTCGATGGCCTTCGAATGAAATCTAATTACGTGAAAATCGGTTCACCCATACAGGAGTAAGAATGTTTTTTTCGTGAAGAAAAGTTTATCCATCCCATCACTAAAAAATAGGAAATACAGAAAAATTACTGAAACAAAAGTTGTTGAATAGAAAAAGTAGATTCTTATTTTATTATTCTTTACCACTGTTACCTGGAGAATATTTCGTGAAAAATGAGATTATATTTTACAAGTGATAGATTGCGCCCTCTAGTGGGGAACTACGAACTTGAAAATATTTTTAATCATTTTCTAGGGGCCGAATTTATCATGAGATTTTTTTTCCGGAAGTCATAGGATAAACGGTTTCCGAGATACGGCCAGTGGCCACCCTTAATGAATCACCCTGTATATATATGCAGAGTGGTCCAAGTAGTGACGTCAATAAATTACCACTAAACTTTTGATTTTGGTAGTAAAGGTCAGTGCGAAGTTTTCAAACTCAGTCAGAAACTATGAGAACTCCTCTTTATTTTTTTAAATTGATTTTGGATGCTTAAGTGAATCCTACTGAAAACTGAAGTTCTAACTTTCAAGCCTTTTTTGAAAAGCTTTGAGTAATTTCAGGAAGTTGAGTTATTTTTTTCATCAAAACAACATTAAGGGGATCATGTTACGGAAAAAAATCCTGCAAAATACCTACTAAATAAAAAGATATGAATTTTCGAAACCTTGTTGGCATAATAAATTGGAAAAACACAAAATAAACTACAAGAAATCGCGTAACATATATGAGGTATTTTTGGTGTGAGGAATCTAAAAAAAAATTATTGACGTCACTACTTGGACTACCCTGTATATCCCGAACAAGTTGAACTGATTTAAACAGCAGCACACCCAACTACTTCTTTTTTCATAAGATTTTCACTGATGGTTTTTAGTGGTTTACCAATCTCGCAAATACTGCATGGAGGTGAACACCCAAATTTATCAATTTTTTAAATTATTTTAGAAATGAAGGAACTCAAAGGTACTGGCCTATCTTCAAAGGCAATTATGAATTTGATTGACTGTGAACATCATCTAGATTAACGTTGAATTTTGCATATTCCCGACTATCTTTTCTAGACCTTTTTGAGCTGGTGCCAACAAAAATAAGCAACACATATTTCATATTGCTAGAAAATAAACTTAGGGACAAACAATCCAAATTTGGCGAAAAAATTTCCAATCTTTGTTTCACTAGTGCTCATAAGCGTTCAAACGTGATTCATATCCAAACAACAGATTAAAATGTTTAACATTCATTGTGAAGACTCGGTTATTTCATCGGCTAACTCTCAGACTGAAAACTATTTTCAGTTACTATTTCCCTAACTTTCCTATAACGACAAAATATTAGACAGGTATTACTGTATCATAATGGCTAGAGTAGGTTAAAGCCCGGACCGGCATTGATTCCTGACATTTGAACTCATGCACTTAGTTTAACGAGATATTAAGTATTGATTTATATTGTCACTTCCCATTCAACAAATTCATAATCTATATGTCAGAAAACCCACATAATTTTATTATCAATGCAACTGCGAGAAGAAATTTAATAGAGGGACCATTATGAGCAGCAGCCTCCTATGATCAGTATCGAAATACTTACAAGTTTCCTATTGATGACAGCAATTTCAAACTGTATAATTTCGTTGTAAATTTTCTGGTCAAAAGTTAAATTTTCTTTCAAGGAATGTAGCTCGAATATAAGCTTTTCCAATGTGTTTTGCCATAGTTCAAATTTGACAGGATTGAGAGAAGAATTCAATAAACACGTTCCAGTTTGAAGATGTTCAAAAAGTTGAGGATAATTTCTGGTGGTTTTCGATTCAACCTAAAATATAAAAATGTAATATCTCAAGAAGTTCCAATTTTTAATACTATGCTACTCACCATCATATTGAAAATATCATATAATATTGCCTCAAATTTGTCATTTGGTATATGTTCAAAGATTAAACATAAGAGCTGAGAGAATTCTTGTTCCTCGCCAGGAAACACTTTCTTCATTTTGAGGTACATCCATACCTTCAATGGGAAATCCAAAGGAACTTTTAAAACTTGTTTATGCAATAGCACTGTAGAAAACAATAAAGTACTTCCTTTTGGAAGAACATCGCAATGTGTTTCTAAAATTAAATCCAAATAACTTTCGTGATTTTGTAACAGCATTTCAAGCTTTTCATCATCCTTAAGGACTATCCAGTGCTTTAAGCAGCACACATACGATGGAATCAATGATAGATTCCTATTTTTCGTGGTTAGAGCTTCAAAATTCACATTGAGAATTTTGTTTCTGATTTTCACGCAAAATTCCTTGAAATGGATAGAGCTCTTAGATTTCTTCACCTAAAATAATAATAATAATAATATACAGGAATGTTTTTCTTAATATATCAACACCAATGATTAATACAAGTGATTGATTTTGAATGCTGACTATACAGGTAACTTAACTACACAAATATATATACAAATCGCAATATTTTGGGCTGCACATCAACCATTGTGAACTTGCCTAATTGTTATGGGCACAGTCATCTAACAAATTACAGTCTTTGTGGTAAATTTTTTAATTCAATAGTTTACAAACAAGTTCTGGAGCACCAATTATTTCAAAAATAGCAAAAAAGTATTTAATCCTTTGACATGCGATATGTAAGCTACTTTCAAAACTTAATCAGTTTGTGAAAATCACAGGAACTAAAGTACATCAGTATGAAAACTTTTCATATATTTCAACCGGCTCACCAACATACTGGCTTAGTGACCAAAAGAATATCCCCGACTTTTAAGATTTCTTCATATCTAGTGGGATATCATCAGCCTACATAGACATAACGACTGCTTAGCTGAGGCAAGGATCTTGCTTCTACGGTGCTAAGCATCCTTACTTTTTGCCTTAAGATCAACCCAAACTAATTCTTCATTTAGCTAAGATTTTTATATTGGGAAATATTGGCTCGAAAGGTTGTTAGTCAGAGATACATTGACTGAATCAATACAACCACTAATTAGTAGTATAGTGTAGCATATACACATCCAAAGAATGATGTATCCTCTGAATGAAGTCACGCATTTCTTCATCCCATTTCACGAAGATATATTTTGAAAATGACAAACACTCCTATAACATACAGAATGACCAATAATCCTTACACAACTCCAGATCGAGTGTTGTATAATCGAAATCTCAAAAATATCATTACTGCAATAAATAGTCACCCTTATCTTGGCACAGAACATGGCACCAAGGAAATATCAATCGAATTGAACAAACCAATTATTAGAACACTACCATTGAAGAAGAATCTAAAGGAATAAATAACATAATCACAAGGACGAATATCCGTCGATAAATCAACAAATATTCCCCCTTGATCAGAGCTAATCATCCAATCAACCAAAACACCTACACCAAAGAAGCGGATCCAAGTAGAATGACTACAGCTGTTTCACAATTGTTATTGATCGTCAGGTCAACTCTGCGGTTCATCCAAGTTAAGTTGACCTGACGATCAATAACAATTGTGAAACAGCTGTAGTCATTCTACTTGGATCCGCTTCTTCGGTGTAGGTGTTTTGGTTGATTGGATGATTAGCTCTGATCAAGGGGGAATATTTGTTGATTTATCGACGGATATTCGTCCTTGTGATTATGTTATTTATTATTACTGGTGCTCTTTCTTCTCCGTGAAACCAATTCCAATCTAAAGGAATATTACTCAACTCCAACTGCAGAGTCGATCTCTCAATGCAACTCCACTTTAACATCTCTTGTACTAGAAAATCCAGACGTGAAATAAACTACTATGTCCATGAACTCACATTACCAAAATAATAAAAAAGAAGGTGAAATACATAGAGCTTAATAGCTACAACAAAGATGTCCAGACCTTGACCCAGCAATACAAAGAAATAAATGGATTAAAGTTTGCAATGAGATAAACGAAATCAAGGGCAAAAATCATAGGCAGCAGGTTGAAAAATGATCAGGATAAGAGGAAAAACTATCAAGGATCAATTGAAGAGAATGGATTGCAAGTGAATACTGACAAGTCCCAATTCATCATCTTTAATCACAAGATCACGAAAAGCTAATCTGTCCTGCTTATGGGAAGTACAAACAAGGTATGTGAAGAGGGTGTGCTATACCCTGGTGAAGAGATAGATCAAAAAATGACCTTCAAAAAACGAGCAAACATTATGAAGAAAAATGGATAAACAGAATGAAGAATTTCAGAAGCCGTAACTAAATTTTGGAATCAACAGAAAAACAGCACCAAACCTACAAAACAATTAGCTGTCCACTTTTGAAATACTGAGATCCAATATACCTCAAGGCAAACAAAACCACCAATAGGATTTCCAAACAGCAGAGACCACCTCCTTAAGAGCCATAACGAAGATGAGACATATCGAAACCATCTTCATTATCCCCCAAACACTCTCTTTTATGAATTAACGGGAATAACAACTCACGGATGAGTGAACTCTCCAAGAAATTTGCTCAGAAAGAACATAATAAGAAATCTGGAAGAAATTTTGTGTTGAAAGAAACTATAATAGCAGGCCGAGGGGAAAGATTCCATGGCACAATATCTGGCAGGACGTCCAGATATAGTGATTTGTTTTTCTGTACACTTCTGTTTGTTTCACAAAACTATAATAATAATATAATAAACCGAAAGCAAGCACACAATTTAAAGTTGATTGACAATCAAGCCCTTGATCAGACAAACAATGTTTTGTGAAATCGGCCGTATGAGTTTCAATTTTAATTATGATTAATGTATAATATTCACTACTGAAATGATATTCACACAGGCTGAAGGACTTTTATCGATGGCCTTTCATGAGAATATATTGCTATTATTATTCAAGAATGATGTGACCAATTAAATTGATACAATACTTAGGAGAGTTCAAGCTATAATTGACAAATCATAAAAATTCAATTCTTCATCGAAGAAATATAATTCAATACACCGTGAACATAGATCAGTACTTACTTTTTTCAGATCCTTCAAAAACAATAAAGCATATTGCAAATTTTCTATATTCTCTGAATCTTCCAATAAATAGTCAATTGCTGGAACGAAATCTCTGAGAGTATTTTCGTTTTTGAAAATATTCTCGGATAGAACGGATACAAATTCCTCTCCATTATTGAAATTTGATGTTAAATTCTTTATCAGAGATACAGGTTCGAATAGTCTCATCAAATCAACTCTGGTTTCATTGATTAAATCTGAAAACAATCATATCTTCATTATCATAATATGCTAAGAACAAACGAGGAACTCACTTTTTATCCACGATTCCAAAATATTTTTATATTCTGCTTCCATCCCCCAGAAAAGTTTATGTAATGCAAATACCCCTAACAAGGCTACTACCTTCACTTTTGATGATAAATAGGGAATTGGTATCTTCATTAACAAATTCGAATATAATATTAACTTATCATCATAGTCTTTACCAGACTTTTCAGTAGGGACCCAAATATTTTGCTCATATATCTCCTTGAGCAGACCAAAAAACGTTTCATCATCTTCAGAATTGAACAAAATCATATTTTTATCACTAATTGACAATAGTTTTTTTAACAGTGGTAATGATTTGGCTTTGGATACTACCTTTGCAATTTTTTTAAGCAAGACAAAGCTCAGAGCATTATTTAATATCTTGGAATCAAATCTTTTTAAGATATCAGGTGTATTATCAGCTATACTCAACAGTTCATCGCATATGTTAATGATGACATCCAAATCCAATTTATGTATTAAATGCTCATTTATGAATTTTTCAGTCACTATATATTCACAGGCTCCTTTCACATTGGATGATATTTGGTGAATAGCTTCTCGCTGAGAATTCTCGTCCATTTTATTTCCAAAAATGTACATTGCACGCAGCTTTTGAATTATCAGTAACAGCTGTAAAATATCATCATTAAGTCAAGAACGCTATACTCCATTCTGATTTATAAAGGACGTCTGTAGGCCATCAAAGTTTGACACACTGCACTCTGTATATATAAAAAATATAACATGACACTAACAGAATTCGATCATTCTTCTGTGACTACTATGGTACCATAACCTGAGAGAAATAAGATGATCTAGATAATCTTAGAATTCATACTATTTGTTACAACTTGAAGACCTTGAAAATTATATTAGCTATTGGAAATCCTGAATGAATGTAAAGTGTTCCAGAAAAAATGGATGAATCTTCCAAAAACTCTGGCTGGCATAAAATATGAAGTGAATAGGCTTACAGGGAGTTTCTGTTGGAAAAAGAAAGTAACATGAAAAAGGCTAAAGACCAATGTTCAAGTAGAATGCGGACTATATTGAGTAGGTCTGATTAAGTTCAAATAGTTAACAGTTACTTCTATTTTCGTAGTTTTCATTTTCGAAATATGTTTACCCATATCAGAAGACAAAATTCAAGGGCACTTTACTATATTTGGCCAACCTAACCTACTAAACCACTAACAGTCTAGATTCGACTGGAGATGTATTTGGGAGAACACACTGCGTTCGTTGAAGCAAATATATAATCAATATCTTCGCAGAGGAAAATTTGCTATTGGTTTTATTTTGAGCGCCCACCACTATGAGGTATTTATCCATTTTTTCTAGGGCATCCTGTTTATTATACAAACTGTTTATACAAAATTTCGTAAATCTGCATTTCTCAAAATTCTTATCAAGCATTTTAGAAAGGTCAAAAAAAAGCTTTTCAATGTATTTTGAGACCATTGGAATAATCATATCTACTTTGAAATCGAAAGTTGAATCATTTCTTGGGCACTTGGAAACATTTTTGCTGTATGATTCCATAGTAGTGCAAAGTCGAAACCAAGATTTTAAGGAAAAAAATATAAAACTGTATCATTGTGGAAGAAATCATGAAACCTTCTTAGCTGAAGAAAATTTGGTAAAATTGAACATTCCATTCATTGGGTTGATTAGTCAGACGGTCAATGACCGTCTCAATAATTTACAGTGCTGCGCCTAGGGTCGTATGAAAACAAAATAACAAAGCCTACTCAGAAAGCACCTGATATCGTAAATCTCACAAGCTGCTTCTAATTCTCGTTCAGATGTTACTTCTTTGGCAGTAAATTTATAGAAAGCTGGCTAATCACTATGCAGGACTTGCCAAGTAGTGAGTAGTGTACAAATACTCAGCCTCATCACCTGATAGCGCCAGTATCGCAGGAGCAGTTTTCTATTGTGAAGTTATTTCTCATAGACTACTGCGGAAGTTTCAGCCGAATCGGACTAGAGTTGGGAGTTCTAGTTCACTATGAGGATCTAGTTCAATCGTTCTCGTTCACTGTTGGGAATAGTTCACCTGACTAGTTCTTTAGTTCACAATAGTTCACGGCTCACGCACATATCAGGCATCGTGCGAATTGGAATCGCGACGTGATTCTTCGAAAGACCATGAAACTATATAAACAGAAGTAAATAAACTTTGATTAGAAGATCTCTATAATCTTTGCTCTGATTGATACTATTAGGTTTCATGAGATACATAAGTGAAATTGCTCGTTATTTCGAGGAACGATTTTCGAAGGGTTCTGAGATATGACGAAAATAAGCGAAATATTCAATAAAATATAATATTAAATAAGTAAAAAATGTTTAATGCGAAATTAGGGTTTCTAGATCAGGGGATTTCCCCCGAAATTGAGGGGATTTTTTTCCTTTGGGAATTTTTTTGGGTATTTTTTTTCTTGGAGATTTCTTCTGGGGAAAAATTTGTTCACGGGGTGTTATCAGGGGATTTCATGTCTTGGCCAATTTGACTCAAATCAATCAAACTATAAACGATCCAAACAAAAAAAGTTACGCGTCGGTATGCTTTCAACTATCTACCAAGTTCCAACCCTAACGCTCACTGAGATATCAAGGAAAAGATTTAAAAAAATCAAATGACTATAACTCCGAAACCATTCGGCCTTATTGGCTCATTAACAAACTTAACTGTCGCATTCTGATATGCGACTTCTTCTAAAAGTTTCAAGCCGCTAGCTTGTTTCTTTCGACAGTTATTGTGTCCTCTGCAAGACGACTGTCATGCAGAATTGATATTGAAATCGGATGCGTCAGCATTGAGTCCAACCTAGTCGTTTGAGACCATTTTCGAGAAAAAATTAAAGAATTACAAACATTTGTACAAAAAGAAACCACGAGTTCTCCAGAACATGCGTGCAAAAAAAAAGATCGTCAAATATAAAGATAAAAACTGCGAGGGGATGAGCCGACGGTGAAATAGTTGAAAAATATTTTACAGCGGCATATAAAGATCATAATTTGTTATCATAGGGCCGCTGTTTTGCTGACTACGCTCAAACATTGCCCATTCTACAACCGCGAATTCCAAATCCAAATATCTAATCCAGCATAGTATCTGGAAGTAGCAACGTAGTTATAGAATTCAAAAGATAACCGTCCTCAAGCTCAGGTCCTTGTCCACATTCATAATTACTCGGTACGATACGATTCCACTTATATCAAGAATAGTTCACAGTGAACGAGTCAGATGGATCGTATTCGTTCATGTCTTCGATCCCGGTCCCGGTCTAGCGAATAAATTCATCTAGTTCGCTGTGAACTATTCTGTCCCTGTGAACTATTCTGTACATACTTCAGGAACTAGTTGGTTTCGTTCTTCATAAAGAATAGTTCATTTGAACTAGTTCGTTCACGAACTACCCACTTCTAAATCGGACGGGTAGTATTGTTTTGATTGCGTGTGGAAGCGGGGGTAGGTAAGCGAATTTCAGAATAAAAATCTAGAAAAGCACTGACGTGAAGTCAGCAGCTCTTACGCGCTTGTTCACATTGCGAAATGGTGACTTGGAAATTTCAGTGAAATATAGAAATTTTCAAAAAAAAATAATTTTTTTTCGATTTTTTTCATGGACAATTGTTCTCATTGACACTGTTCATATTCCAACCAAGTTTCATCTCGATCAGATGAATATTTTTCGAGTTATTGAAAAATCTAAATTTCAAATGGCTGTAGCACAAAAACCATTCAGCAGATTTGGCCCATTAACGTACTTAACCGAGATATTCAGGATCTTAACCTAACCTGAAAATTTCAAGACTCTAGGTCCTTCCTTCCGAAAATCACAGCGCACTCGACCGGACGGACAGAATCAATTTTTACCAAGGATTCTTCATCCGTGAGTCCAACCTAGTCGTTTGAGACCAATTTAGGCTCAAAATTCGAAAATTACAGACATTGTCACAAAATGATAACTCGCTGTTCCCCAGAACAAGCGCGTAAAAATAGAAAAAGAGCAATATCGGTTGGTTACTCGATTCTTGTTTTTGAAGGGAAATCTCGCAGCGAAATCAAAAAGCGTTTGGATCCTGCGTATCGTGACGTGACTCTTCTCTTTCGATAGCGACCGTCAGAAATTGGTTTAACGAATTTCAACGAGGTCGCACGTCGGTTTCTGATAAGCAGCATTCAGGTGCCCCGAAAAGGAGTTCCACTGAGGATAACGTGACAAAAATCCACGATTTTGTATCAGTAGACCGTCGATTGAAGGTGCGCGACATATCTGAGATAGTAGACATTTCAAAAGATCGCATTGGTCATATTCTGCATGAAATTTTGGGCATGAGAAAGCTGTGGGCGCGATGGATGCCACGTATGCTAACTCCGGACAACAAGCGCAACCGAGACACCACTTCAGGGCAGGGTTTGACGCTGTTCGAGTGTAATCCGACGGAGTTTCTGCGTCATTTGGTTTTTTCTGCTGTTGAATATTGTTGTTCGGTTTGCTTCAACAGTGCTCATTTTAGTAAGAATGGTTCACATCTTAATGTTGCCATGAGAAACATTAGTGGGACCATAAGATTCACACCTCTACAGTGGTTACCAGTTCTTTCAAATATTGTACCCCCCATATTCGTAGACAGGTAACAGTGATGAAGTCTTGGGATAGATATCATTCCTTTCCGAATTCCCAATCATGTCTTATATTCCGGATTCACAAATTGCTAGATTGAAATCTCGTAAACGTTTATGGATTAACGATTTTCTTTACTCCAATAAAACTGACAAGAAATTTGGCATTCAGAATAGAATTCGTGTAATGTTTTCAACAAAGGTTTGATCAGCAATCCTTCAGAAAAAGTTCATGGTTTTAATCTTAGAACCGGTCATGGTCCCTGTAATAGTTTCCTCTTCAAATGGAATTCGGTCGTAAGTCCAAGGTGCGAATGCGGAGAAGAAGAGGAAACAATAGAATGTTAAGTTAATAGTTGTCCAATATATAAATTTGACGATGGTTTCGAGGCAATTCATTCGGTGTCTGATTCTTTTTTGAGATGGATCGTAAACTTCAAATTAATTTAATGAGTAATCATTTACTAGTTCATATTGGTTTTTTCGTGATATCAACCTACATCAAATGGAAAAGAAGAAATTTTGTTCATGAAAAAGAAGCCCTTCAATAACAAACAACAATTTCACTACACTTATACGGGGAGACAGAGTTTTTCCTGAGGTTTTTATCTGTGCTCTTATATCATACGAAAAAATGTCTGGTACCCCGTTTACATCTCTTCTGCTAATACTGTGATAAGTGATAACACATATTGTTTGATATGAAAAAATGTAGCGCTCATCTCAAAAGAATTATATACATAGTCATTGAAACATCCATCCACTGATCCACTGAGACTAAGGAACAATCGAAACAGCGGCGAACGTGCTCCGAAGACTGTCCCAGCGGCCAGGAAGGCGATGGCAAACGTTTTCTGGGATTCACAATGTAACAAGGCTGTACAATGCCGAATTATCGGGCCGATTAGACACCGAATTGAAGAAGACAAATTGATCGTATTGGGCAACGAACTGATGCCCCATCTACAGTATTTTTCCAGATTTGGCCAAGTGCGACTTCTTTTTTGTTTCCAACTATGGCCTACTTTGCAGAACCCGAGAAAACATATTTTTCAGACGGGTTTAAAAAGTTGGAGCATCGCTGTATCAAGTGAATCGAACGGAAAGGAGACAATATTGAAAAATAAATCACCGCTTTTCAAAAATTTTTGTTTTTCTTTTGTAGGCTAAGTACTTATGGTACAACACTCGCATAGGCAACTCGCACTAATTTGCTTGCACTTTCTAGATCACTTGTCAGAACTCTGGTCCACGTCAAAATCGGCGAGTTTGACTACTTCAAAGCTCGTTGGTGAGCACTAAAATAGGCAAGCTCTACTTGAAGAGTACCTGGCTATAAGTTGTGTTTGTTTGGTCTAAAAAACGTGTATTGTATAATATATTTTTAAAATGGCGAGGACTAATGAAGATATATTGAGCTCCTGTAATACCTGAGGTAGAAATTTTTTAAGTTTTCGATAGTAACAATGTAAGAGCTTAATATCCGTGTGAAATATATTTGGAATTGAGATGTCTGGAAAGAGTTGATAAGAAGTCAAAGAAATGAGACGAAGTAGCTTCGAATATTGTTTCGTTTTTTTTTGTTCAGACGGCCGGATGTCGTGAAAGGGAATATTGTTTTCAGGCCGAGTATCAGTTTTCGTGCAGACTGATATATATATATATATATATATATATATATATATATATATATATATATATATATATATATTATTCAACTGATATATATATTTTCCAACTAAGGTCCGAGATAAGAAAAATGTGGAGTTGAATTTTTGCCGTACCTACGTGGGAGAACTTCCTAAGTGAAGTTCTCTTTTGAAAAGCTGACTAAGAGAAATGTTTGAGAGGAGTGAAAGCCTCACTTTTTTGGTACGAAAGGCAGTTGCATATCGGAGATCGGCGGGAATAGCTCCGAGAAAAAAAGGATGTAGAGCGTACCGCGAGAACGGGCGGTGCTTCGGGACAAAATAATGTTAGGAAATTCGAGGGCTGCGTTGATCAATAATAGTTAATAGTAAATTTGAAAAAACCGATTCCTTCCTAGTAGAGTAGCGTTTTTGGTGACAGTGCATATGCGAGGTTAGCTCGTGAGTTTATTTTTGTTGTGCTGAGAAAAGTACGGAACCGATAGATTCGGTTATAAGAGGGTCCGAGCGAGGGACAAGCGGGAATAGCTTTTGTTTTTTTTTGTGTGCCAAGGAGGGTACGGAACCGATGGATTCGATCATTGTAGAGTCCATTTAAGGGACATGTGGAAATAGCTCGCGGTAAGAGTTTGAGATAAAGGTTGATCTTATGCTTGTTAGGAAGGCCGTTTGAGTTCGCGGCGGAAATAGTGTATTCATGGAATAGAGGTCACTGTCGGAGGTGGTGTATGGTCTTCAGGTACACCTATTGGAATAAGCTTTCTACTAGTGAGGAAAAGGTAAATCGTTTTGGAAAATGTATGTTAATGTGATTAACCCATCGTATTTCGAATTCCTTTCATTTTATTTTTGGTTAGACACAATGAATTAAAATTGATAGGTTTTACCGATGTCTCCTCAATGAAGAATATCTGATTCGAAAAGTATATTTGAGAAGTTTGTCTGCTGTTATGTTATAAACATGATAGAATGAAATATCTCGTTCAACTAATGAATTTTATTGTACTGAAATATCGGTAGAAGTAATTTTCTTATAAAATTGATCTTTTTGATGAACACCTCAATCTGTGTAAGTAAGGATATTTGAATATAGTTTATAAGTGTACTCAATTTGAGTTTTTCTTTCCCGATGTCTTCTTCCTCAGAAAAATATTAAAACAAAAGACTCTATCCTAGTGCATAGAGCACGAACTCTCATTCCTTTCGGACAATTTTAGTAGAATAATGTAAGTTGAGATGAATTAGTTTCTTTGAGTGAAATTTAATCCTATTATTTTAAACGGTGTCAGTTGAAAGATAGAGAAGTCAAAATTCTACTTTTACAAATGGTGACAGAGAGTACAGATTGGATTGTAAGTTCAATAATTTGAAAAACAGAAAGTAAAGACCTATTATTGTACTATTACACTCCCTCTGTATTTATCAGAAGGAACCTATCATTTGGAATACATCACATGTGAAACATAAAACGAGAAACGAAGTAAATGATTTGTAGAAAAGCATAGAAAGTGAGTTCTCAGCAGAATATAGCTCTACATGCAATATCAATTAATTGAATGAGATAAGGACAAAACCAGAAGCTGAAAAGCAGTGAAAAAAGGGGTGATGGTTTCCTTAACCAAAGATGGCAGAATTTCTAATAATTGTCCAAAGATGTAGCTCAAGTTGTTATATCAGAACTCCCGTCCATTTTCAACAAGTGCTTTCTGAAATAAACTGAAACTTTCAAGTGCAGTGTGAATAATTCAGTACAAGTATTTGACAAAGAATATTCCAAGTCAAGTAACTTGCTAAGGTCCACATACTGAGTAGCCTGCTTAAAAAAGGTAGTCTTACTGAATCAGTCAATATATGCGAACACCGAAAGCTACTTAATAAATTTCATAGTTACCATAACATGTTTAGAGTTTGACTCTCCAAAATTCATTATCCTCTGAGATAACAGAATCCACTGTTCATTTGTGAGGAACGAATACACGTAGTTGGGATGATTTATATCGGAAAATATTCCTTTGTCACTCAAGTATCCGTTATTGTAGTAATGGAATGTAATATACCTTTCAGCCCAATCATAAGAGAGATTGAGGAAAACTCTGACAAGTAGTTGATTCTGAAAAATTGAAGATTATTACCAACAAAAAGGTTTGGTTAATCAAAAGTTAGAATCATAACTGAAAAAAATGGTTAACAAATTTGAACTTCAGCAGGGTCCATAACTATGGTTTTCATAAATAAGCGAAAAATTTTCAACATCGGCAAAATGTTTGGTGAACATGAATAAACAAATGGAGCTTTCAAATTTCAAAGTTTCACTGTTAAGGATGTTATAACCACTTTCACAAACTATCAATAGTAAATCCCATAATGAGGGAATTAATTTCCGATTCTGTATATTCTAATGATGTTTTGATAAGCATTTATAACCAAAAAACATAAATAAGAATTAAAAAAGTAACTTACATGTTCTCTTTCCAGAAGAGCACCTCCCAAGCTATCCAAAATACTTTTCACTTGACTCATACTAGAATTGAAATTTTCCATTATTTTAGGTGTGGTTGTGTTTTCATCCACTCTGTTTATCCTTAACAACCATGATGTGAACTTACATAGCAATTCAATAAAACTATTATGGGTATCTAAAAACAAATATTGCAATGTAATTTAAACATCTGCAATGAAAAATATGGGTTATTTTTGCGGTGATAATTTCAGCAACATAAGCATCCACAGATCTATGTAAGCGCAGAATGTTTTTGAAATTATCGTTTTTCCAGAAAAATCAAAATTCACATTACAGGAACTCCAAAAATGACTTCTCTATTTTCACATTTTTTATGTAAAATACTGAATAGACAAAGTCATTCATTATAAAATCAATTCGAATGCACGTGTGTTTGCATGCTTCTGCTGTAAATGTCTATTCAAGAGGGGAAAACACAATAAGTAAATTTTGTATAGTGAAAGATTCTTCAATGGTGTGATACTGCACCAAGTGAATTATTTGTTCCCTTTTGATTATGAAGAGCGGTAAATGTGACGAATCCATGAGTAAAACTGAAATCAAGGTGCAATGCAAAGGAGATTGGTATTTGTGCATCAACAAGAATAGTACTGGCCACAACAATGAACACTTCAAGTTCAAGAAGATTAAAAGTGGTAAATCCATATGGCTCTGTGAAAGATTATTATTGAAGAAATACCGCAAAGAGAGGTCTTCGGAAATCATTCAGCCCCAAAACACTAGTAATGCTGACTTGATGAGATAAATGAAAGTAAGAAGAAAGATCAGCCAAAAAACTGATATTTTTGTAGAAATTAGAGAATCTTGAGAGAGAAAAAAAATTATTATTATTATTAAACAGGGATAACGAACCAACAAGATGAACAAGACATAATTAAAAACAAAATCGAAAAAATATGCAATGAAAAAACTGAAGTAGACCAAACAAAACTCCAACAATAATTCTGTCATGAATGGCCTACTCAAACTTGAAAATGTAGAAGCTCTCAATAAAGACTCCATAGTAAGAATAGTTACAAAAACCAGAATAGAATTAATAAAATTTCGTGAGAAAAGTTAGGACAAGAAAGAAATCCATGGGGAGTTGGTTTCACAAATTGTCTGATGAAAGCAAAAAAAATTAAATCCTCAAAAGTATGCTCCTGGGATGAAGTTAGAACAACATATATCTCGAATAATTATTCAACCCAGTACAATCTGAAGTTATTCAAGGATGCACGAAATCAAAATAAATCTAGAAGAGCACTGACATGAGGAGCTTTTACGCGCTTGTTCAAATTCACGAATTCGGCTGCGACAACTTACTCTCTTTACGCCTGGCCTAACCGCTGAAAGTAAACACAATAAGTAACGAGAGAATCTGCTTTGAGACTTAATTGTAGAGCAGGTTTGGAGTTTAATTACGAAAGCCAAATTCTTGAAATCCATCCTGTGATCTCCCAGATATACATACCCTTGCAATAGATGATCGGATATATAGGTATTTTTTGAGTTATTTCGGAATTAATTAACAATAATATCGATGAAATCAGCACGAAATTGAACATATTTTTCCCAATATCTCCCAAGACGAATATCAGATCAAATTCCGAATTTTGATATAAGTACTGTTGTTAATAGTGACCTCAAGGTCTGTGCAAACTCCATGGCAAGGTTATGAATAGTTTTCGAAATAACAATTTTTTCAACAGAATTCTCGAGAGTCATGCGTTGGCATTACTAATAGTAATCAGAGAAGTTCAATTTTGACAACCTCACTTTTTCTCGAGAAATTGAGGAAATTATCTCAATATTTGAAATAGAAATTTTTTCAATTTCTCTGCAGATGAATATTCGCTAAAACTTGGAGCACTATTGTCATATTTTGGATTCAAAGTCTGTGGCAATTTTTATTGAATTCTGATGAATCTTTCTCGAAAAAAAACCGGATTTTTTTTATCGATAAAGAACATTTTGCCTACAAACTTTAAAATCACAGATACTATGCAAAACGATAACGCTTTTGTTCCCTAGAACGAGCGCGTGATGACAGAAAATAACTTTTTGCTCAATATGTTTTATAAAATGTAATATATATCGGATCGAGTTGAAATCTGGAACGTTGTTGTTGAATATTGACTTAAAGGTATGTGCCAAATTTCATCCAGATCTGATTGGTAGTCTCCCGAAAAAAAAATGTTTTTGAAAAACACTGGTTGCTCGTTGGTATTCTTCAACTTATTACGAAGCTCCAATCTGATCGCACCAATTAATTTTGGAACGAACCTCAAAATCTCAAATTGTTATAACTCCGAAGCCTTTCGGCCAATTTCGCCCATTAACGAACTCGGTCGGCGGAAAAGATTTGAATTTGATCACGGACTCTTCCTCAGGAAGTCCAACCCAAAAGTTCAAGACTAATTTCAGTTTGAAATTTGATAATTACAGACATTGTGATAGGAAGATATCACGCTGTTGCCCAGAACCATATGATTAGAAGATATAAAATTTTTATAAACAAAATCTTTAAATTTTGAATTGTTCCTATATAAAATGTTCGAGAAATTTTGCACGAATTTGCGTATCAATATCAAGTTCCAAGTTTCGTCATGATCGGATCAATATTTTTTGAGTTATTTCGGAAATATCAACGATTCTCAGGAGATCAGACATATTTTATTCCAATATCTCTCAAGACGAATATCCGATCAAGCTGAAATTTGAAACACTGGTGTTACGCAATGACCTCAAGGTCTGCGCCAGTCTGTAGTATTATTGTTTGACTTGTCGTGAAGGATGGATGCAAACAAATATTCTAAACTCTAGATCTTATGTTTGGGACAGTTCGAAGGATACATATCTGATTGGACTGAAATAGACTCTTCGGAGTCGATTGGGGAAATGGAAATATTTCAAAGGAATCGGAGATATGGTTCCTGGAATATATGAATTCCAGAATAAATTTCCTAAATTTTTCCATTGATTTGTTCATCACAAAATCTGATTGGGCTGAAACAAAGAACCCGGCTATGAAATGGCGACTCGGAGATTTCAGTGAAATTCAAATGAAATATGGAAATTGTCAGAAAATTTTTTTTTTCAAATTTTCCAAGTTGATTCTTCTTATTCATACTGTTCATCTACCAACCAAGTTTCATTCCGATCAGATAAATATTTTTCGGGTTATTAAAAAATCAAAATTTCAAATGGCTATAACAAAAAAAACATTCGGCAGATCTGGCCTATTAACGAACTCAACCGAGATATTCAGGATCGAACCCTAACCTGAGAATTTCAAGGCTCTAGGTCCTTTCTTTCGAAAGTTAGAACACACACGGTCGGCCGGCCGGACAGAATCAAATTTGACCACAGATTCATCAGAGAGTCCAACCTAGTCGTTTGAGAACAATTTCAGCTCAAAATTCGAAAATTACAGACCTTATGACGAAACGATAATGCGGTGTTCCCCAGAACAAGCGCGTAAAAAGAAGAAAGGATACTTGTAAGTTTGGATGATAAAAGATACTGTTGGAAAAGAATGCAACAAGCAAGATAATGGAGATGGACTCGACCAGCATTTTGAACAATCGAAAAATAAAATGGCAAATTGAATTGAAAACAAACTCACATCGCCATATGACATTACTGTACTACAATATTCGCCGATGAAAACTGAAAACAAGATTCACCATCAGAATCACTACATCAAACAATTGAATTATCGCCACCTCTTACAAAACATGGCTCAATGATCCTGAGAAACTTTACCCTGAGTTCGCGAGGTGGAGAAGTTGCAATTTACACAAGGGATGACACAGAAGTTGAATAAAGTTAATACAAGTATAGATATACCCCTTTGTAATATTTTCGGAATAAGAATTAAACAAATTTAATATAATTTCTCGCTAATATATATAGAGCACCAAAAAATAACATGCGACAATTCTTGAAAAGTTCAAAAACAAATTGGGACGATATCCAAAAAGTAAATTTCTGACTGATTTCAATATTGACACCATAACAGAATGTGGGAAAAGCAGTGATTATTTTGAGATGGTTGAACAAAACTGCATGGAAATAAAAAAAATAAAGATATATCCAAAGAAGAAAATGCGGAGAAACAAAAATCGATCATGATATAGGACCTAAAATTGCCACAAAAAATAAAAGTTAGTTCATCAGATCACAAAATGATCATTAAACCAATAACTTTGAATTTATCAGTAGATTGAAAAAATCAATGACAATTTCAAGCGAGTAACCAAAACAGATTGGTTAAAACCAATCCTTTTTGGTCTAAACCATTTCATTCAAGCGAAATCGGTTACTCTATTGGTTTAGGTTCCATGACGTCATGGATCAGTTGTGAAAGGACCACAACTATAACCAAAATTTTGCGGTTTTAACCCAGCTCTGGACTTGTTTTTCACGAGCGGTCCATCAAAATAGTTGGAATTACGGAATATTTGAAATGGCCGCAAACGTCAACAGTCAAAACATTTATTTGATTTCCCTGAATTATCAAGCTGTGACTAAAATGTTCAGGTGGAGGATATTGAAACATCCAATTTACTTTTAAATGGTGAGTAAAAATTATTTTTGTGTTGTTCTCCGAGTTGAACTTTTGGTAGGTATACCGAAAGTGTTTGTAACATTCATCAATCGATTTCTTTCTTTCCAATTAAAATTTTCGATTGTATTAATTCGAAATGGCATCCTCCCGAGATGACTATTGTATATTAATGTAAACTATGGTCAAAGAAGAAAGGATCATCAACTGCTTTAAGTTTTCATTTTTTTCAAAGCCAAATGAAAGTAAAGATAATTCGGAAACTGCATCTGGCATGGAAATCGTTGATAGAAGAAAGGCCTGAATTTCATAAAGGTAAAATACAATGTATTCATTTCAGAACAACTTCATGTCGATATTTTTTAGGTATAAATGAAAATGAAAGAATTTTGATACACAGGCTGAAGGACTTCGGTCCATGGCCTTTTCAGGATGAATGAATAAAAAGAATTTTGATGAAGAATGCTGTTCCTTCAGAGAGACTACCGAGCACTTCTGCACTACCTACTTCATTTACTACACAAAGTGATATTCAAAAACAGATATCTGATTCAAAACCTGACAAAAACTAGATAAAAACTGTTAAAGTTGGTAATAGCTTAAGGAATCCATATAAATACATTAATATTTTTTATTCATATATATAGGTAGGTTGAACCAGCTGTGACATTTTTCATTTAACTTGTATCTTAAGCTGCTGTGATATAAAAATAAAATCATTTATATGTCTATCTGTTTCCTTTTCTTTCGAAATTCAAGTGAACTATATTAGTTCATTTTGATCCACCAAGCAACAGACACTAAAATAACATCGAAATTATCCTTCAGGAACGATTTAAGCACGATTTTATATCGTGATCCGAACGAAAAGCTCCTTCTCAAGAAATCTAACACAAAATTATAATAATTTCTTCAAATATTGTAGCTCTGCTCAATAAATATTCGTTCTCCGCCACATTTTTACTGTTTGTTTACATAAAACTACTAGCTTGGACAGGTTCCAAATTTAACTGTTAGGGCGGTGGCATCTTCGCAGAAGTTCCCAATAGTAATGCATAAAGTAATGCAAGTTTTTTACCACGAATATCCATTATCCATTAAGAATACAAAAATTTTACTGAATACTGTCAAAACCTCTGATCAAAAGTCAAAATAGTTTTCACACCGCAAAAAAAGATTTGCATTTTGTGGTTTGAACCAACGCATTCAAGCGACAATGACAGTGGTTATTGGTTGTGATGTCATTATATCCTATGACACATAACCAGTACGGTAAACCGCGAATAACCAAAAATAATTTTGGTCCATCGCTTGAAATTGATTTATGTAACGCAATACTTATTCTGTCGGTGACTACAGAAACATTCTAGAAAAGCACTGATGGAAGTTTTCAGCTGTTGCGCGCATGCCAAGGCGTTGAGTGATTTTAATTCTATTATGGCTTTTTTAGTGGTTTTAATATATAAAATTGGAGTTTTGATTTGAGGTTGTGATATTTTTACGAAATACTTAGCGTTTTCATATGAGTCATGGGTTTGATGTATGAATGAAAGCTCATTGTCATCGCATATCCATGTGCTAAATGTGATTAGATCTTGTTTTCGTGAATATTGGCCAGCCTCCAGCAAACTGTAAACGGGATAACTTTGCGAAGGTTTAAAGCTTAACTTAAATCAAAACCACTAACAACGGCAATATAGATACAAGTTTTGAATTTTTTTCAAATTGTTCTAATATTTTACATAACCATTTTTCCAACTACTCATTAAATTTCATCATGGTACAGATAAATATTTGTGCTCAGTATCTTCTAAAATTAAAATCGGATAGAACTGAAATTCGGTATTTACACGATTTTGGGAATATTGATTTCGAGGTCTGTACGGAATTTAATCGAAAACTGATGAATACGTTATCGAAAAAGATTTTTTTCAACAAAAATTGACTTACTTACAAAACCATCCAAAAAAAATCCTACAGTTTCGCGTCGATATTCTTCTACAACCAATTATCAAGTTTCAATCTGATCCCATAAGTAGTTTTTGAGATTTTTAGAAATAACTAAGGTTGCGCCGAACCATCGATTCGGCTTCGGTATCCGATCGCTTCGGCCTGCTTTTCAATTATTCGGTTTCGGCCGAAGCTACGCGATGAAATTTCGTGTCTCTACATGGTATTCACCAAGAAGACAAAAAACCTTCAAACCAATAAAAATCCTAATGAATAATGAAGAAATCTCGAAATGTCAGGCTTAACTTGGACAATCTTATCGACCACATTGTGAGAAAATTATCAGGATTGGTCGGATCACTGACAAAAGTATTTCAATTCCCCACAGACCGCTGCAAGAAATAAATAAATATGCATCACAAATTCAATCACTGCTCACATACTTGATGCTGATTTCGGAACACCCCCATCAAACATTTAAAACAGATCCGATGACTACAGAATATAACTCTGAAATCAATATTCAACCTACCTTATGATACAAGCTCAATAGAATTATATGAAAAGCTTTCCTGCCCAAATATCAGACAAATGCGAAAATTGGAACACTATAATATTCAAAATGAAGAACACAACCAAGACAAAAGTGTTATCAGTTACAAAATCTTAATACCGTGGAAGAAATTTACGTTATATAACACATATACCAATAACAAGATTGAATGTGAAAAAGCAAAAAATGCACTATGTACCAGTATATCATAAAACAACAAGACAAAAAGTTAACTGGACATCTTACATCTACAACAGACTATAAAAATTTCTGTTCGCACCTTAATAATGAATAAAATAAAAAATGTATGGAAAAACTTTTAGATAGTGGATGATAGCGACTTACCATTATTAGATTCGATGAAACCATTCACTGATGTATCCAAATGAAATATAAACGTTTTGAACAAATTCATATATTGCCAACTTGCCATTTGCATCGCGCACTGGGAGAAATAGGACAAGACCTCATCAGGAATTGCCTGCTCAGCAACTAATTGACGTTTTATACTTCCTTGTAAGTCATCATTACCCCGAAATTTATAATACTCTTCAAAATCCTTGTTCTCCTCAGCTGATTTCAGTACAGGTAACATCTTGGAAATCAAATTTTGAATTCTGTGCAACTTTGCATAAGTTTCAAAAATTTTAAGCAGAAAATTCAAATAATCTTCCTCACAATCAGTGTTATCAGCAAACATAGAATACGACAGTAGATTGTTCAAATACTTTTCGACCAGCAAAGGATGAATATCAATTGAATACTGCAATATTTTATAACAGTCTTTGTTAGGAATTTTAGTTAAATTGAGAATGGATATCACAATGTTCTCTATGAATTGCGAAAAATTAATTTTAACAGAAGAATTCAAATCAATTTTACTACTTTTGATGATTTCTAAGATATCAGACAGAACAGTTAATGATGTTGATAGTTTTGTATCTGAAGGGCCAAGCTTCATAATCTTCTTACAACTGAAGTCAGGACTTAAATCAAAACCTAATAATTCAATTATTATTATAGAATATGTATAAATTGGTTTGAAATCTTTGTAAGCATTGATTATGGATTGAAAAACGATTTTAAATGCTGTAGCTAATCCTGCATGACAATTAAAAGCTTTCCCTAGAATTCTAAATAGAGCCTTTGGTATTTCAAAGTTTTCATCTATTGTATTTTCTGTCAATTTGAGAACATGGTCCAGATAGTTTTGAAAGTCTCCGAAACTCTTCTCCAATATGACCTAGAAATAAACAAATATGAGTTGATGCTATACCGGGTGTATTCCACGGTGGATAACTACTTTGTTATTTTAGATGGAACACAACATAATATATTATCGAATCATTAAAACTAGTGCTCTCCATGATCAATCAGTCTAAATTGAGGGATTTAGGCTTTACAATTGGGACTGAATTATATATTATAATTTTTGTAATCCTAATACTATCTACAACAATAATTATCGAGTTGAAAATTATTTTATAAAATTCTCGATGGAAAAATACCGAGTTTTTCGCAATGCAAATTCACAAAATATTGAAAGTTGGGTCATAGCTGAACAAGACTATCAAGTCAACGTGGAAGCTCATTGACTCTATCAAAATGAATCAGGAATCCAAATGATCTGACACCTGAAAGATTTTCCCTTGCAAGCATTGCAATACCTCTAATGTTGCCAAGAGCATTCGTTAAGGATTAGTTTGTTTCGGTCTATTTAAGACTTATCAACTGTTGTGATTAAGAGAAATCTTAGTTGTGTTGTGCAGTTATTGACTTGATTGAACCATAGATGTTCCAATGAGGGAATAGTTCCTGATTTTGTGAAGGTGCCATATTGTTGAAGGGGTCATTCATTGTTGGAGATGCCTGTTGTAATAGGCCAAGATCTAGAGGCTTCAAATTGTCATGGGGGTAAAGTACTACACCTGTATACTCTTTCAAAATTTGTGATTATTATGTCGGCTATATGAAATAAAGACCTACTTTTATTGAGTTAATGTAACCTGAAGACTTTATAGTGAAACATTTCCTTGATCAGATGATGATACTTTTGGTTAAAAGGGATTTACCACAATTTTTATTATCAAATAATAATAAATAAATATTCCATATTAGGATGAGCCGAAGATATCTTAGAAAACTGTTCCTTTTCTCTTAAGGAAAATCTTCTTGGCAGCGATTTCCACTCAAGATTTAGCCTGATTCGAATAGATTTACTTGAAAGTAGGCAACTAAGAACCAGAGGGCTATGATCTGATAGATATCTTCATCATAATTTAGGCAGAAAGACAGAGCATGGCAGCACTATAATGAACTTTGAAAATGACAATGAGAAATGAGATGACAAAGAAGCTGTCAAAAGTACTCAAGGAAGAGCTATATAATAAAAAACTACGGCGTACGATACAGTAAAGATAAATTGCACCGAGTCAGAAACATACAAAACACTGGTAAAATTTCTAGGAAAATAATATTATCCATCACACATACCAACCGAAACTTGCACAGGAGAATCATAGGAGGAATGAGAGCTTAGCCTCCTTGAAGTCCTCACATATATTGCAGTTCATTCGAGCTCTAGTGCTGGAGGGCGAGCTGTAGGTTGCTCTGCGAAAACAGCTCTGGCTGGGGCACAATAGACCTAAAGGTCGCAGTGGAATGTAACCCCTTACCAAGTATAACTATAACTACCAACCGAAACGGCATGGAGCACACAGAATCGTGATAAAAAATTTACAGCATGAAATAGACAAACAAACTATCAAACAACATCTTATGGATAAAGGACGCCAAGCCAGAAAAATCACAAATGCCAAAAGCAGGCAAACCAAAAAACCTCTCAATATGTTCTTTGTGGACCTAGAGCCCGCACAAAATAACAAGGAAGTCTATGAATCGCACAAAATACTCAACTCCATTGTGATAATAGAACCACCTCGAAGGAACAACAAAATCGTAAAATGCCTAAGACGCCAGCAGTATGGTCACAGAGAAAGAGCTACTATTTGTGACCCTTCTGTGTGTTAAATGTGGAGGCCAACATAACTCGAGTACATGCCATGAAAGTGAAAACACCCTAGCAAAATATTCTTTGTGTGGCGGATCGCACCCGAAAAATTATAGAGGCTACGAATATCATCAACGATTTAAAGAAAACAACAATTTTCCTACTTGACAGTCCTCGCAAATTACTCGGCAACCTTCACAAACTATTTCAGCACATACAACCAACTCAACGTCCCATACAAGCAGAACCTATCAGCAATCAATAACAAAGGAGACCACACAATTTGTCACGATTATACTCAAACGCAGTCAAGAAAAGTCTGAATGAGATACCAACTACTAACAATAACAAGGATGAAACCAATGAACTACTAAAACACGTTTTTGGTGAATTCAAAAATATATTCAACCACCTTCTTCAACAAAATACCATGATCCTGAACATGTAACAATGCTAGCCGGACAAATTTGAAATTTAAGCATCTAAGAATAGCTTTTTTTGGCTGGTGAACTTCAGCATTTTTTTAACCTTATTTTAAAACGAAAATTATAAAATTTCATTCATGAAATAATTGGTGGTTCATACTGAAATGCAGTCTTCAATGCATATGGCTAGCACGTATGCCATTATAACTTATCACTTTTCTCCGGTGCGTAGGCGCAGACGTCCTTAGTGAAATATACTGCAGCTTTGTTTGTGAATATGGAATAGAAAAGGTGAGAACATTTATTTACAAAAATATAAATGTGCTTCCTTCACGCTTTTATGGTACTACTAACTGCGATAAACCTTTTCCTAGTGATGGCTCTCTTAGTAAAGATGATTCACTTTATGATTCCGATGACAATGTACCCCTTTCACACTTGCGCAACCGAACACGTAAAAAACAATCATGATTCCACCATCCGATACCGATTCTTCTGATGACGAAACAGCTTATCCTAGACCTACAACTACAACAGAAGCGAGCAGTAAAAGAAAAAATTATCTGGACAAAAGGAAAATGCCTGCTTATGATTTTGTATTTTTTGTATTTGTATTTCCGAATATCCTAGGCTTCAACGAAACCCCTCAGAAGCTTCAAGCTTGTGCGAGTTAGGATACCGGGTGTGTTCTGTGTAGGCTTTGTTACTAATTCCTTGCGCCACGTTAGGAACAGCACTGTTAATTGTTTACCCAACAGCGAATGGTTGGACGGTCCCCTAAAAACCGGAAAAGTTATTTCCCGGCCAAGGGCTTGAACCCCAGACCTTACGATCATGGGGCTTGCGCTCTAACCACTGAGCTACCGCCGCTATGATGAAAAGGCTTTCAAGTTTAGTGCTAGCGTGGAATAACCTGAGTTTATTCAGGAATTAGAATCACCAGTAGATTTGCTAACATTCATTACGGAACAGTCGAATCTAAAATCTAATCAGGTCAGCATTGATAAGCCAGTAAATGTCACTAGCGCTGAGATTGAGAAATTTATGGTTATTATATCTTCAACTCATTAGTCCACCTACCATATACACCATACACGGATGTATTGGTCTAACAATATTGGTCAGCATCAAGTCAATTCAATACTGACAGGTAGTGTAATAGGTATGAAATGATAACACGTCATCCTCATTTCAATATTAATGATGACTTCAAATCACCGGTACACCTGGTCATGACAAACTGTTTAAAATTCGGCTTGTTATAGATAAAATATTAGAACGATTACTTCTGATATCCAAAGAAGAATATTTGGCCGTAGATGGGCAAATTATTTCAAACTAAAACAGTATAAAGGTAAGCCATTAGGCGGATGGATCGCAGGCGGAGAAATACGCCTGCTTAGATTTCAATGCAAAATGCAACTACACTACCTCGTCATAGTGCCGAGGCTAGGCGGAATCAGCTGAAGGATCGCTCAGCGAGCGTATTTCTCCGTCAATGCGACCCGATCCGCCTTCAGTGGACGCTTACCTTAACCCATTCAAACCTCATAAGTGGGGGTACAAAAATCAAGTGTTGAGTGGCGTTTCCGCGTTCAGTTACGATTTTGATATTTTTGCTGGCGATCAGAGCAACGTTTTTCCAAGTGATGCACCAAATCTTGGAGTTAGTTCCAACGTTGTAACAATGGATTGATGCCATTGGCAACCGTTAGGATGAACAGAGTACCTAATGCTGACATGCCTTCAGAAAAGGACCTGAAGAAAATAGGTCGTGATGCTATGGTAGAGAAAATCACCATCGTCGATGACGTGAAACTAAGCCTGGTATCATGGTATGACAATAGTCAGTTTACTTTCTGCTTTTGTTGGTAGCGAACTGATTTCAACAAAGACTGGATATTTCAGAGAAAAATAAATCTTGGATTTGCGTAAAATCATCCATCATATATTTGTATTCTGTGAGAATCATAGAACAGATTGAACTACACAAACTCCGCTCATTCTGTTATCTGTGACTACACTCAGCTGCACTGAGATTTGGAAGTAAGTGTAGTTCATGCAGGTTCAACGAACAAACCTACTATTTGACTTTAAGCTCGCCGTTTCTGAACATTATTGCAAAACTGGCAGGGGCATCTAAAGAAAAAGAGGCTGTCCTAGTATCAATAATCCTGGTACACCTACTTCGAGAGGAAATACTCCTACGTCCAACAGAACGGGTACTCCTACCAAGTTTAATCTCCCGCACCTCGGAAAACCCTAGATTCAGTACGTTCGGACAAAATTGACCATCTACCGCTTCACCAAAGGAATCGTCAATTATGCCAAAACGATCGTTCTTTGCGTTCTCATATAGAATGTGACGTTTTTCTTTGCTCAAATGGTAAAGAAACTGTTTCAGACAATGTCATCTTGTATGAATTTTGATACTGGTTGTGCATGGGAAGCCAAAAATGCTCTCATACATAAACGTTAATGCATGGGAAGCCAATTTTGGCTTCTGTTTTATTTATTTTTTTCAAATAATGAACTTATTTTTCTTTCAATTATATATTTTGTCTTATAAGCGTTAATGAAACATATTAAAAGAGAAAAATATTTTCTTTTTTTCTCATTTGATAATTCATCAGTAGCACGACTTCAAGTAGAAATGAAAATATTCTTGCAAAATATCCTGATAGATATTCTATCAATTGGTGAAACTCACTCCACTGATGAGACTTGCGTTAGAATACTATATACTGTATACAACACCAACCACCCAGATAAACTGCGCTTGCAGGTAGTGCGTGCTATCCTGATAAGAAACACCATAAAACACTACAGGGATACTCGAAAGACTGTCTTCAAGCAACATCAATTACGACATTAACGTTTCCGCAGTTGTTTTTCCCTCCACGTCATAACCTCAAAAAGGACGATAACTTCAGTACACTAGGCGCCGAGTTTATTCCTGGTGGAGACTACAAGTCAAAAAAAATTATAGTGGGGATTTCGCGTCGAGAAAAAGGGTACTTATACCTATCGATAGGTAGCCCAACTAATTGGCTGACAGATACAAAAAAAATTCCGGATCTGTTGGAATTATTTGTTTGCACTGGTATATCAGACATGTACATGAATGCAGAGTCGCCCTATCTTTCTCCTCCGACCACAAACCAGTAATTGGAAAAACAACTACCAACATTTTTTCTAAAAACCTAAAACATGATGCGAAATCCTCCCAAAATAAGCTTTAATCGATACTTAATAACCACCAACCCTATCCTCATCAAGAAGATGGCTAAACTACACAATCCTAAAATCAACTGGGGAGATAACAGAAAAATCAACCTGAACATGAGCCCCTGAACACCCAAAGAATAGAAAAGGCTACAGAGAACTTCATATCAACACTACAACTAGCAACTCAACTAGCTACCCCCGAAGAAAGGCCCCCAGAAATATTTCTACAATTTTCCGGTTGAAATTAGGCTACTAATAGCCGAAAAAAGAAGAGTCAGCGCAAAATGGAAACACAATCACACACCATCTGTCTAAAGCGCCTACAACAGACTGAGTAATCGATCGAAAAAGAATTATATAGGACTATTTATAAGTGTCTTCTGGTTGACATGTATATTAACATATCAAATATTTTTAGGCCAGTTGAATGAAATGAAAAAAGAAACCATCGAACAACATTGGATTGAAGATCTCAGCACGTTTGAATTCATTGTAGATTCCTTCAAAAAATTAAGAGCCAACGGTACCACGTGGTGTTGAATTACGACTAGGCAACACAGCCACAAAGCGGAATCTTTGGAAGGTTCAAGTTTCATCAAACCTCCTTAATATCTCAAATTCAGGCACCTGGATCGCGGTGTACATGATTTGATGTTGACAATAGCAGCGTGAAATCGAAGAAATTTCGACGTTCACAGGAGAATACAGGATGTCGTTCTGCAGGCTTCAGTGGGTATTTTAATAAATTTTTTTTTGGGATGTACTTAATTCTTTTGTGAGAATGCGCAATGTTAGTCATTCTTCCATTTTTCACTTTCAGTTTTTATTTTCGCCCCCCAAAACTTTGGCTTTGGATGGTCCTGAGATGGATTGCATTGGTTATTTCCATAAATATTGGAAAACTATCATTTCGAATGGATATCTGCTAAATCATTGGGTTGATATCACCCATTCATTCATTTCAGAAGTTATTGGGCTCACAATGTATTATCGGCAAGATGGTAAACACAAAAAAAAATATAAATCCCAACAGGTAATCGAACTTGGGTCTCTCAGATAGATATACCCATTTGATATTTTATTTTAGCAATAATGTCAAAAATGCACTTACACTCATGCTCAAAAATAAAAATGGGTCAAAAATGAAATGTAAATTTTCAGAGGTACTGGATAAGGTCAGTTATGTTTTCAACAGTGTAAATTTTATTTGCTAATTTGGACTAGGAGATTTTGAATGGTCGTTAATGTATTGGATTTTTTATCAAATATTGAATATATTGAAAAGGAAACACCAGAATATTGTTCAGGAAAATTGTTCTGTGGACCTAAAAAAGAAACTTTGAGGAGCTCATAATTTTGAAACCCCGGCAGGATGTAAAGTTTCAACTGCTGATTTATTTTGATAAGTTCAAATTGAGTATATTAAAATGAACACCTACCTAATATATGCTACACCCAAAGAACTTAATGATTTCTATAGTAAATATTAAAGTTTTGGGTCCCTGCTGATATTCATACAAAATTTGTTTTTAGTGAATTAGCAAACTGCCATTTAACCTCAGACTGTACTTATATTCGCTCATTCACAAACTGAAGTTTGGCAATGGCGCCAAGCCATTCATTCCATCATCACTCATGGTAGTCGGATGAGATTGTTGAGAAGAGGACTAATCGAATTCATATTCTTAATATGGCAGTTGAACATTGCGAAATTCGAATATTTTTTTTTACCTCATGAAGGAATGCGATATCTCTGTAATATCACTTCTCAGTTGATTTTATTATATGTAAAGGAAGGGGGGAATGACACATCTCTATTCTTAATCACATAATTTTTTTAAGTTTAGCAGAGACTCGTAACAACAATACCCAAGTACATCATATAACGGTTGATATTTGCGCCATTGCCAAACTTCAGTTTGTGAATATGCGAAAGTAAGTAGAATTCGAGGTTCAATGGCAGTTCGCTAATTTCGTATTTATTCGATAAATAATGAATATTCTAGAAAAAATCGTAGCGAGTAGTTAGGCAAAGGTTCATAGATTATATATGGATTAAAAAACAGAGGTATATGATTGTTTCTATA
This sequence comes from Myrrha octodecimguttata, assembly GCA_958510865.1. Taxonomy (NCBI): domain Eukaryota; kingdom Metazoa; phylum Arthropoda; class Insecta; order Coleoptera; family Coccinellidae; genus Myrrha; species Myrrha octodecimguttata. Next base: position 20,827,137 of record OY294059.1, read on the forward strand.
GTGAAGAAAGTGATCTGAAAATGAACATTATTGAATTTTGGGGGCCCATATCTTCGAAAATAAGGTAGACTGCCAAGGTTCCACTGCAGATTCATGTCCAGGGGACTAAATTCAGTGGGTAAAAACAAATATCGAATCGATATCAGGGGGGACCCAAAACTTTAATATTTACCATTTCTACAAGTATTTGAAGGATTCATCTCACCTTTTTGAAAATTTCACAAACTTCTGTATAGAGCTTCTTATCTTCGTACTTGGACACAATATTCACAAGCTCTGGAAAAATCATTTCCAAAAAATGTTTACGAAATTCTTTCTCAGCTATGAAAGTTCTATTAAATACAAGCTCATTTCGAAGAAAACAATCAATTAAATCTGGTGATTTGATTTTGGTAAAAATGGCTACCAAAAAATTCGAGTATATTCGAAGATTGTGTCGAAAATATTGTTTGAAAGATATATGTTGCAATATTTTGTTCACTTTATGATTGATAATTGTCTCAAGTTCATCATTTGATATTCCCTCAGACAAGCTCGAAATTAAATCCTGAAATACAATTAAAATATCACTGAAATTGATATCATCTGACAATAGAGTATGTAATTGGAAGATAGAATTCAGCTCACCGTTAAAAAATTATCGATAATTCCATAAAAAATACCGGTATCTTCCAGAGAAATATTATGTTTCTCCAATAAATACTGGAAACCACTCTCTCTGCTATTTTGTCCATCATTATCTATTTTCTTGTGTTTAGAAGCCGGCTCTAATAATGATGACTCGTCACAACTTCTTTTAATTCTTATCATAATTGAATTATTTGATTCTAAAACAGAAACAAAATTATTAAACCTATAGGTACACATTATAACTATGACATAGGACATACCACAGCTAATAACCATTCTACGACGACACTTGTTATGTATTCACTACAGTACTATTTCAATATACGGAGTACTTTTCTATTACTTTTTTAATTCACATGATTTCTTCGTACTTCAGCTATCAAAACACAATCAAATTTATTTGTTTGTGTTGGTTGGAAGCATGAGTTTTTTGAGGTTAAGTTTCAGACCACAGATTACAGAACATATTCTTCTTCTATCCTTTACAATGTGCTTGTACAGAATATTTGTTCTTCTTCTTCTATCCTTTACAATGTGCCTGGCTTTATACCATCTACACACATAGAACACTATTCGCAACTACTGCTAAGCGATACGCTCTCTGGCGATAGAAATTCGAACACTTCCAAGCTAGTAGTTTTTCGACGTGCCTGTTATTCTAACGTAATTTGCTTACTTTTGGAGTTCGTTTTCGAGCTTTTGTGTTGTTCTCCGAGTTGAAACTTTGGTATACCGAAAATGTTTGTAATATTCATCAATCGATTCCCTTCTTTCCGATTGAAATTTTCGATTGTATTAATTCGAAATGGTATCCTCCCGAAATCACTATTGTTGTGTGCCTCAACTCAATGTTATTCATGGTCAAAGAAGGAAGGATCATCTAGTGCCTCTAGTATTAATTTTTTCCAATGCCAAATGAAAGTAAAGTTAATTTGTAAACAGTATTTGGCAAGGAACTCAATGATAGAAGAAAGACCTAGCTTTAGAAATTGAAGATTGAAAAACAGGTCACCAAATACATGAAAGAATGTTGACTGCATTTCTCTGATGTTTATTTTCATAAAGGTAAATTACCTACAATGTATTCATTTCGAAACAACTTCATGTCATGATGTTTTCAGGTGTAAATAAAAAAAAGAGAATTTTGAAGAAAAATGCTGCAGAGAAACTACCGAGCACTTCTGCAGCTACCTAATTCACATACTACACAAAATCATATTCTAAAAGAGTGATCTGGTTGAAAACCTGACAAAAACTTGATATACTGTTAGAGTTGATAATAGCTGAAGTTATTCATATAAATACATTAATACTTTTCATTTCTATATATAAGTAGGTTGACATTTTTCATTTTGTATGTGTATCTTGAGCTGCTGTAATATGAAAATGAAATCAATTATATGTCTATATGTTTCCTTTTCTTTAGAAATACGATGCAAAAGAACTAAAGCAGAAAATCTGTTTTCATTTTATTGATTCACTCGTTTGTAAACAAAGAACAAGTCATATCATTTGTACTGATTCTAGATTTACCACATAATATAGCCTGCATTCCAACACTTCTTCACATTGATAAGAGTCCTTGAATTACTTATTGAGGTGCCTATTTTTCCAGAAATTCAAGTAAACTTATATATTGGTTCATTTTGATCCACCAAGCAACATACACTAAAATAACACCGAAATTATCCTCCAGGAACGATTTAAGTACGATTTTATATCGTGATCCAAACGAAAAGTTCTTTCTCAAGAAATCTTACACAAAATATTAATAATTTCTTTAAATATTCAAGCTCTGCTTAATAAATATTCGTTCTCCACTACATTTCTAAGGTTTGTTTACATAAAACTACTAGCTTGGACAGGTTCCAAATTTATCCGTTAGGGCGCTGGCATCTTCGCAGAAGTTCCCAATACAATATATAGTTCAATTTCTACACATGGAACAAACGGGAAGATATTGGACAGACGGCTGTCCATTTCCATTCAGCATATAGCCTCTTCTCTCCTATTCAAAATCCGACAGATCTGTTCATCACTTCCATATATACACAAATACAGGGTGTTTCTACATAAACTGGTCAAACATATATAGCCGTATAGATAACATTGGGAATGTCATTTTTGCCTTATGACATATACTCCGTTTTCGAAGCATAAGCGAGATACAGGGTGTTTAATGTCAACTTTGAGCAATATTCTGATAACTGTGGTGAGTTATACGTGACCTTATTTGAAATAACGGTTTTCGATCACATCTTAGTATTTTTGGGTGGTCAATTCAATTGTTGTATAGAATTCTGGAAAAAATCTTTCAAAATGGCGGAAAACCTACAAAGTTGGAATTTTTTATTTTTGATTGCCAAATTGGATAGCATTATTTCAATGTACTCAACTTTCTAATATTTTCCGTGAAAAAATTTCCCCAAAATTCAAACTCAACTTTTTTTACATGTCTACAGTGAAAAAAAATTTCACCCAAAATTGTTGAAATCTTTCCAGGTTGAACTCACCTTCATTCTGAACACTGGGGTGAAAACAGAATGAAAAAAATATCCATTGGTTTTCATTTTATAGCCTACCAAAGAGTACTTAAATAATTTTTATTCAAGAAACTGGTGGCCCTATATACAGATGCCAAAATTATGCTAATAGGACTCCATAGTGACCTGGATAGAAATATTAATTCACTATTTATAATTTTGTGTCGGGTTCGTTTTTCGACGAATCCCGAACATTCGATTGTCTGAATTTCGAATTTGAATTCATATTGGACAAATTATACCATCTACTATTCAGGGGATTTTTTCTCGAATGGGTTATCTTACGGATAAAAAGAGGTTTGTGTAATCAAGAAACTTCTAAAGATTGTCCTATTCAAATGGGTGAACCACAGGGATCTGTGTTGGTACCACTTTTATTCATTTTATTTGTCAATGATTTGCCGGACTCTGTGAAAGTTTTTTTCGTCAATGTCGTTGATATTGGTTTTACGGATTTTACGGATTGGTGCCGGAAAAACTCTCTGATTTTAAATGTTCATAAGACTGATCTAGTTCACTTTCAGATACGTGAATCTACTGAACAGTTGGTTCTTGGTCTTCCTCTCAGAAGACTAGAATCTTCTGAGTGTGCAAAGTTTTTGGGACTAAGGGTCGATAAAGGGTTGAAGTGGCAGAGTCATATCGAATCTGTGTGTAGAAATCTTAGCAGTGTCTTTTTCGCGCTGAAACGTCTGAAGCATTCATTTCCGCCAGAGGTGTTGATAAGTATTTATAACTCGATGGCGCGCATTTTCACATATGAGTTACAAAGTCATTCTTTGGGGAGGAACAGCAGGCAGTAACGCAGTTTTTATTGTTCAAAAGAGAATAATTAGATTGATCTTCAGCCCCAGGGGTCCTGTCAACCAATGTTCATAGAACATAGAATTATGAGTTTCCCTTGTATATATATTTCAAGGTCTTTATTACATTTTCACAAGAATGTTCAGTCTCTGATGAAATGCTCTCAATATCATGAATATGATACCAGGCACAAGAACACAATTTCAATCCCTGTACATACAACATCCAAATTCGAGAGTTCTCCCATATGTATAGTGGAATTAAACTTTACAACAATCTACCAAATAGATTTAAAAATTTGGATTACTGCAGATTTAAGAGTGATATTAAGGAGAAGAAAAAAAAATGTTTCTATAGCAAAGATGAGTTTTCAAGTTCTGTAATTGTATGAAACATATCAATTTTATTCTCCTTGGTTAACTATTAGTTGGAAATTGACTTGTCCTATACATGAACTATGTCTTGAAGGATCCAATAAAATTATTATTATTATGAATAAGAAAACTATTTTCTAAAAAACTTTGATGGGAACTCTCTCCGCCTTCGGAAAATAGGGTCAAATTCGATTAACTACCGTTGCTTGGTCACGGACGTCAGTCATTATAATCAGAATAAATCCAATTTATACGCGACCCTAATGTCCGTAAGTGGAGCGAGTTCGAATTCCATTAGAGTATTTTTGAAGAAATTTTTTTCAATAAATTCATATTTCTGCCCAGGTCATTTTGGGGGCCCATTAGCACAATTTTGTCCTCTGTAGGGCAACCAGTTCCTTGAATAAAAATTATTTAAGTACTCCGAGCGGAATCTTTGGAAGGTTATGAAATGAAAACCAATGGATATTTTTTCATTCTGTTTTCACACCAGTGTTTAGAATGAAGGTGAGTTTAACCTCGCAAGATTCCAATAATTTTGGGTGAAATTTTTTTCACTGTAGACACGTAAAAAAAAGATGAGTTTGAATTTTGAAAAAATTCTTTCACGGAAAATCTTAGAAAATTGAATACATTGAAATAATGCTATCCAATTTGGCAATCGAAAATAAAAAATTCCAACTTTGTAGGTTTTCCACCATTTTGAAATACTTTTTCAAGAATTCTACACAACAATTGAATTGACCACCCAAAATACTAAGATGTGACCAGAAATCGTTATTTCAAAGGTCATGCATAATTCACCACAGTTATCAGAATATTGCTCAAACTTGACTCCAAACACCCTGTATCTCGCTTATGTTTCGAAAGCGGGGTATATGTCATGAGGCAAAAATGACTTTCCCATTGTCATCTATTCGGCTATATATATTTGACCAGTTCATGGTGAAACACCCTGTATATTTTTTATGATTTCAGTATTATTAATTCCATTTATTATTGAATTTTGTTTTCTTCAACTACATAAACATATACTTAATTTTTTTTTCGGAGTATTCACCCACACAGGAAACATAAGGAGTACCCCATCATACGCAACAAACCCTGAAACAGGGGGAATAACAAGGAGTCAGGGTTAAAAGGAGACAAAAAATACAAAAGGGAAAGACGAAAATAAAATAACACACAACACCACTCCCAATAAAAAGTGGTATAATAATTGTGGTATAGTAATTGTTATGTTTTCTGGACAGGCGAACGTAACAAAATTAGGGTGTGACCTTTTCTCGGGCTGTGACTGTACGGTTTGAATTTATTTTCTCGGGCGCCAGTTGCAAATTTTGGTCCAAGGTTGCAACTCCTTGTCGTACACTTCTCTGTCCTTCCCAGGTAGCCTTTACACAGTTGGAGAAGGGTTCGGTGTAATCTAAAATCTTAGCGATTGCTTGGTGGTAATTTCTTTGTTTGTAGAGAAGACCAATATCACAGGAATGAAACTCACACTTTATATGTACAGATATATTACAAAACTTTCACGGTGTCACTTACACTGTTGACCACAATTATATTTACACAAAGAGCTGTCTGATGTGGATTGTCAATGTGTCTAAACTTATTATGATATGAACAAAATTACTATTTACACAATATAAGAAATGATCAAAGCAATGAAATTATGTACAGTCAGATGTTAACAAAGCAGAATATGTGATCTTCAAGCAAGCAGAACGGTATAAACGGTATTGAGAAGTGAAATGAGCGAGCAGAGCAGGTGATAAAAGCGGTGGAAAATGGCGGTATCGATAAATTGGTGAATGACGGACAATGAGAGCATATAATGAGCAAATACAAGTGAGAAAGCAGTAAACGGACAGGGCCGGCTTTGACTACGGCATTGACCTGTGTTCCAAGAAAGCAAGTTGGTCCAAATGTCTCAAACAACGGTGAGTGTGCGGCCTGAAGGGCGCACCCACTTCAATTCATAAACGCCACGGCCAAGTAGATCGACAGTACTTCCGTGTCCGTATTCCCGGTTCAAAACTAGGTTGAATGGTCCGCCCGAGCTCAGCCCAGGGCGTTCGACGCAACCCAATAAAAGAGGAAAATCCGGAAATAATGTCAATCTACTCCAAAATACTGTCGAGTATGACTAACCAAAATACAAGCCGTGACGACAGAGCACTCCGTAAATCTAAAAGGAACTATCGGGAACGTTCCGCTAATTCAAGCTCGAATCACAGTCTGTATCTTTCGCCCGTGCTTAGCCCAGAGCGTCGGATACAACCAGATAATTCGAGGATAACTCAGGTACAGTACCACCTCAATTCAACCCCTATGGGAGGGCAATCGAACAAAGGTTGTAGGCAATGTCCCTTACAACGTTCCCGAAATCAATCTACAAATGACCTACCAAAATATTACGCTAGTGCTCCGAATTACAGAATGGACAAACCGGCTATTTCAGGAACGTTTCGCTGATTCAAACTCGGATCACGGTCTGTATCTTTCGCCCGTGCTTAGCCCAGAGCGTTGGACACAACCAGATAATTCGAGGAATAACTTGGGTCCAGTACCACCTCAATTCAATCCCTATGGGAGGGCAATTGAACTAAGGTTGTAGGTAATGTCCCCCACAACGTTCCCGAAAACACTACAAAAATTATCAGCTAAAATATAACGGCAGTATTCCAACATACGAAACGAATAAACCGGATATTTCAGAAACGTCTCGCTAATTCAAACTCGAATCACAGCCTGTATCTTTCGCCCGTGCTTAGCCCAGAGCGTCGGACACAACCAGATAATTCGAGGAATAACTTGTGTCCAGTACGACCTCAATTCAATCCCTATGGGAGGGCAATTGAACTAAGGTTGTAGGTAATGTCCCCCACAACGTTCCCGAAAACAAACAAAAAGTATTCACCGGAATACCAAATAATATAGCTAAATTATTTCCCGAGTTGTATTGACCGGAAAATAGAAATGAAACACAGGAAAATATACAGAAATCAAACGGAAAGCCGAATAAAGCCCAATGAGTTATTACCAGGTAAAACACCACTTTCACTCACTGTGTACGGTTGTCAAATTTTAAGACATAATTACTTCTCAAATTTACTTGAAATAAATGTCGGATTTGACACGATAAAAATGTTAATAACTAATTATTGCAGAATAGTGAATTGAATCGGGAATAGCAAACTAGACTTGACGGCTCGAAATACTCTCAAAAAGTTGCCCATTTCGTCTGGACATGTCCTTTTATAACTTCGGAAAAGTGGGGATGTCACATGTCCAAAATTTCGAGAAATTTCCTAGGGTAGGGTGCTTTACGGTTCCCTGATTGGTTCATTCAAAATCCTTTGCTCTCTGAAAGAATTATACAGCGGGTCGCGTAAACACGCATTTACCCGTTTTTCATACAATTCAATCTCCGAGACCGCCGTAAACATGTGAAAAAACTGCGATAAGCAATAAACCGCCGAGCACTGCATGGTTTTTATACATAGGACGGAAACTGAAAATGCATCGAAATAAATATGATGGAATAATTCCTTTTGATAGGAAATTTCTCAAAACGGAATATAATTAATTGGACAATTCTTAAGTGATGAAAATCACTCAGTTAAAAATAGGTCGGAGATTGAAATGCTTCGGACTAGATTTGATGTAATAATTCTTTCATTCCTGTTAGAAAATCTCTCGAAATTAATGAAACAAATTGATTAATTTCTTAGTAACGAAAATCACTTCGTTACAAAGGATACATTCAAAGATAAAATTCATATAGGTTGACTCTAATGGTCCTCCAATGGACCGAGTTATATGATCCCATGTCGACGGAACATATTTTCGTGATTTTCATGATTTCGGAATAGCGGCCAAGAAGAATTTTTAGTTTTCATTATTCACATAGGTTACTCCTAAGGGCCTAGTTCCAAGATCCGAATTGTATGATCCCGTGCCGGCTGAACAGATTTTCGTGATTTTCAAGTTTTCAGAATAGGCGGCCGAGGAAAAATTTCATTTGATATTATGTAGGAATAAAAGAGCTATTCATGGTTGATTTTTCGTTCACATAGGTAACCCCTAAGAGCCCAGCTCCAAGATCCGAATTGTATGATCCCGTGCTGGCCGAATAGATTTTCGTGATTTTCATGTTTTCAGAATAGGCGGTCAAGAAAAATTTTTAGTTGATATTGTAACGTTTTCTTCGTTTATCAAAACGTTCAGAATCATTAAACTATTTATTTACACTTATTTACACACTACTGTTCCAATAACTAAACAACTTATTCTATCAAAGTCTGTGCACAATTTATTTTCACACTAATTTATTTTCACTGAACATTTTCCGCTTTGAATAACTCCGCTGAATTAGTCCATGGGCTGCTCCGCGCTTGCCCTTATATCGCTCGTGCAATTTCTGGCGATTACCGGAAGATTCTGTAAAGCGGGTGACTCATACGCGTCTGGAGCTTTCTGGACAATACGAGCACAGACGGGGCCATATTCACTCTGTCCCCTCCTTAAGCCTGTTCTGTCTCAGAACCGATTCCAAGAATTCCTCGGGAGACCGTGGCGAAATCTGCAATCGTCACTATTTCTACAGTAGCCCTTCTGATGGAAGTAACAGTCTACAGTTTTGCTGGGCTTTCCGTTTTGCTTTGGGTTGAAATTGCATATGAAAATCTCTATACCTGTCTTCTGAAACACTAATTCCAGCATGCTTCGCACAACCCGCCAATTCAGTTGATCCAGTCCACAACCTAGTTTGCGGACAGCTAATTATTTCCTAATCCCAAAGCATTGAAGGTCTTCTTTCAAGCCATGTAGTGCTGTCCATAAATTCGGGTAAGTTGGCTTCTGATAAGAGTACTGTTTCGTGACTACGTAATAAATGAACCGACCATCTGACTTCAGTCTCAGACATTTTCCGATTCTGGAATGCTGCCCCATCATTTCCTCTTGACATACAAATTTATTTCTTAATGCTCTTGCTATTCCCCTACTCATCTTTAGATCGGCTGCTACACAATGAGCAAGAGAGTATTCCTCGGGAACTATGAACAGGCCTTGATTAACTTCCAGTGTGACGCCAAAACGTGCAACTCTTGTTCCCTATAGCTATTAATGAACTCCTGAAAATCGTCATTTTCCTTCGCCGGAACCTCGATGAGACGTACTTCTTCGTCACCCTATGTTGACGCGTACGGAGCTAGTCGGTTGAAATGGACGAACTTCGGTTTTCCTCTGGGAAGCTTCCGTATCCGGTAAACTACATCATTTATCCTTTTCACAACTTCATACGGAGCCCAATACGATTTAACATTTTGGCCCAGTCTGGATACTTCTTCCCAAGTAGGTCGTCTACCACTCTTCTTCCATTTCAGGATTACTTTCAAGTCTGAATTTTCTTCTGGTGCTCGTTGTATTTCTTGGGCTAGCCAGTCATCTTCAATTACTGTGGTGCGTCTCACATCGGCCTTGTCGTCCACACGTGAGCAATGGCTGTTATTTTTGGGGCATGGTCGTCTTGATAAAACATCTGCATCTTCCTTGATCTTGTTCGAGGCAACTGAGCTCATCACTTCAGGGGCGTTTTTAGCTTGAGTCGGTTTATGCCCCTTATCACCGACCCTCTTCAGTTTCCCTGCTGTGGCTCTTTTTCTGCTTTTAATATGCCCACATTCATTACAGTACCAGCACACAGCATCCTCTTTCTTCGTACACAATAATCTGTTGATTTCTTCTCTAATGATTTCCTCAACAGATTTGTCTATTTCTTGGTCTTGTCTCACACGAAATTGTCCTCTACGCGACGCCAGCTTCGCTGCCTCGAATTCTGAAGCCTGAGCTTTTTAGGCTGAGGTTTTAGGGCGTGCAAGTCTCAGAACTTGTTGTGTCTCACCGTCCTTGATTCCGTCTACAAGGTTTGGATTGATAGCAGTTCAATGAAGCTGTTTGGAGCAGTTAGGTAAGCCAGCCTGACTAATCTAGCCACATCGGCTTCAAACTCCTGGAGATTTTATCCTGTTTTCTGCACCCGGTTCTTGATTTGGGCATGATAAACTTGTTGTAGATGAGCATCACCATATCTCATCTGGAGTTTCGATGTTAGAACTTCATAACAGGCTTGTTGGCTCTCCGGAATCGTTTGAAGAATGTTGAGTGCCTCTCCTCCTAGAGCTATTATCAATGCTGAGGCTTTTTCGTTATCGCTCCAACTGTTCGCCAGCGCAGCAGCTTCAAACTGCTTCTGATATGTCGACCAGGGCACTTTTCTATCGAATGTTGGAGGCTTGATCTTCATTTTTACACTTTCACTGCTATTTTCCGTTTTCATGATGTTATAGTGTGATGTTGCCGAATAATCTTTTCCAATTGTCATTCTTTTCAGGGACTCTATCAACTCAGAATGCTGTTCCATTATTTCTGTGATTTCTTAAAATTTTTCGCCAACTTCGTCAAATTTTCCGTTAACTTTTCCATAAACTTGGTCAAATTTTTCGTCAACTTTATCGAATTTTTCATTGACGTCGTCAAATTTTTCATCAACTCTATCAAATTTCTCACTTACTTCGTCCATTCCTTTTCTCATTTTTTCCTTGATGGTTTCCATTACTTTCCGAGAATTGTCTTCCATTTTTTCATTGATTTTCTGAGTATTTTCTTCCATTTTCTCATTGATTTTCTGAGAATTTCTCCCATTTTCTCATTGAGTTCACTTTAAAATTCCATTACCGCCTGCGTTTCCATTGCGTTCATAAGTCTTGTAGTCACTGGCGTGAATTCGAATCAATGGAATTTATTTATTCAATTCTAGCGATGTCGAACCGCACACCTGACACCAATGTAACGTTTTCTTCGTTTATAAAAACGTTCAGAATCATTAAACTATTTATTTACACTTATTTACACACTACTGTTCCAATAACTAAACAACTTATTATATCAAAGTCTGTGCACAATTTATTTCCACACTAATTTATCTTCACTGAACATTTTCCGCTTTGAATAACTCCGCTGAATTAGTCCCTGGGCTGCTCCGCGTTTGCCCTTATATCGCTCGTGCAATTTCTGGCGATTACCGGAAGATTCTGGAATGCGGGTGACTCATACGTGTCTGGAGCTTTCTGGAAGATAGGAGCACAGACAGGGCCGTACTTGTCACAATATTATGCAGGATTAAAAGAGCTATAAATGGTTAATTTTTCGTTCACACAGGTAACCCCTAAAGGCCCAGCTTCAAGATCCGAATAGTATGATCAAAACACATACTTATCCAATTAGAAATGAAACCCAACGTTTTTCGATGCAAATCAAAGGGATGTGCAGTTATATTAGAGTCCTGTCAGTGAACTATCCTAGAACAGTTCTAAAAGCGATGAAACCAAAACACGAATTAAGTTCGTGTTCTCATCGGGATAGTAGAAGAAAAAAAACTCCCGTTTGAGTTGGCAGAAAAGAGGAATGTTAATCATGTCTTATATATTGTGTGTGGTTTAATTCAAAACATGCGAACGTCCCTGTCGCACCATTTAATATAAAAATATTTTTGGGAATACTTGCTTCCACTTAATTTTTTTTCTGAATTTTCTTCCTTACTTCAATTATATTCCGAAATGAACCAACAAATAATTGGTTTATATAATAATGAATCTAATGACGAAAGTATTTCAGAAATGTGCTCTTCAGAGAAAAATTAATGCGAAACATTATTATTCAATAGGGCGAGATGACTTTTGTATTCATAGATTTATATTATATAAGAAGTATACATCCTAGGTGTGAACAATGGAAATAAAATCCATTAGATTATCCTGGTAGGTCGTAGCGAAGGAATTATCCTCAACAACAAATGTTTAAATTTAACAGTTAACCGTTTCCTCCACAAATAAAACAATCAAAAATCAAATCAAAACGACGTCGAAAAAGTCAGGTTAACCATTTAAATCGTTGACAGTCACTCTACGCTTGTGCGAATTAACTACCCAATTTATGAAACCTGAAACAGTTCGGACTCTCACGTCCGAACTCCTTTCACAATTCTAGAACAGTTCGGAATCGATTCTGAAAATAACCGAAGCAGGATTACTCAAATCCTGAACCGGTTCTGAAATGAACCAAAACACAAAATCGCAATCGCGCCGTTCCAGAACAGTTCTGAACTCGGAACCAAAACAAACCTTATGAGTTTTTTTCTGATTCAGTCCACTGAACATTTCGATTTTATTGAAGATAAGGTCTAGAGAAGATGGTACGTTGAAGCTTATATATGATAGACTGCATTTTATTATTGTTCTCCTATTCTGAAAGTATGAAAATCACGTAAGTCTATCGGGTCGTCATGGGATCATAAAATTCGTCTTTTGCAGCTGGACTTTGAGAGGAAACCAATGTGTACGGAAAATTTGATGCTCATAGCTCTTCCATTTCTATATGACTGAATTCCATTCTTGGCCGCCTATTCTGGAAACATGAAAATCACGAAAATAAGTTCGGCCGGCATGGGATCATACTATTCGAATCTAGGAGCTGGGCCATTTGGGGTTATCTGTGTGAACGAAAAATTAACCATATATAGCTCTTTTAATCCTACATAATATCAACTGAAAATTTTTCTTGGCCGCCTTTTTTGAAAACATGAAAATCACGAAAATCTATTCGGTCGGCACGGGATCATACAATTCAGATCTTCGAGCTTAGGAGTAACCTATGTGAACAAAAAATCAACTATGTATAGCTCTTCCAATCCAGCTTAATATCAAATGAATTTTTTTTAGGCCGCTGTTCGGAAATCATAGAAACCACGAAAATCTGTTCAGCCAGCACGAGAACCTACAATAGGTCTCTTGCATGTATTTTTTTTATCATTGGAATCAAATATTCTATCCATAAGAATACTGATAAACTTCAATCGCCGTCAAAAATCTCAATTTTCAACGAGAAAACGATCCTTTAAATCAGGCTCCACATATTGGTTGTTTAAACACTCGGAACTTCGCGCCTTCCGTGACGTAACGCGATATATCCACTCTCTCCCTCTTCTCGTGTACCTTTCTCTCTAGCAAGCCAATAGGGAGCGTCAGCTGTATCGATCAGGGCATCGTGGAATAACGAGTGACGTAGGAGGCGATCTACCGCGTTTCACCCACTTTGGTTTTGCGTCCCAATTTGACGGTTTTTAAAACCGAATTATTCGAAATTCGCGAATTGTTGAAGTGTGAGATAGCATACATTATGATTTTTTATCGAAATGGAATGAGAAAAACAAAAAAATATGATAATTCGAGTTACATGCAAGAGGCCTATTCGGTCCTTAAAGCTGGACCATTAGAGTCAACCTATATGAATTCGATCTTGGAATTGATCCTTACAGTTAAGATATGTGAACGAAAAATTGTTTATTCCTTGCTCTTCTATTCCTCTATAAAATGAACCTAATTTTATGACGTTTGCCAGTCCCGAAAACATAAAAATTACGAGAGTGCGTGCGACTGTGGTGGAATGAAAAGTGAAGCTGGCCGGCCGAAAGCTAACATTACCGGGGACAACAACTTGTATATTATGATATCGTTTGAAATAATTAAATCATAAATATTTATGGGAAAATATTTAACAGATTTTACTTTAGTAAGGTCATCATTTAACTTAGAACAATTGGGAATATTCTGCGAACAAGCAAAAAATATATGAATAATGTCGCCCTTGTCTCCACAACTACACAGGTCTGTATCGGTCATATGTATCCGATTCAAATGTGCAGGTGAGCAACAGTGGTTTAATCTCAATCGATTAATCGTGACTATATCGGCCCTCGGAAGATGGACCCCAAGAAACCAATGCTTGACACCCAGGGTCCCAGGAAGTACATACCGAGAATAAATACGATTCCCCATCTGAGCCCTCCATTCACGTTTCTATTTTTACCATGTGGTACGTTTGAAACCAGGCCAAAAGTCAGTGATATCAGCTCTATTGATTGCAGGTCTATCAATACCTTGTTCTGCAAGATGATCAGCACGATGATTTCCTTGGTACCCACACTAGTCGGACTGAGTAGGACTGCTCACAAAGGTAATTGAAGTTGGCTCTAATAGCAAGAGTGATAAAGAGTGATATGATCGTTTTTAGAAGAAATCCTTCAATTAGATATCTTGTCAATTGCGTTTTTTGAATCCGAGATAATCATACAGTTTTTCTGTTCCTTATGTTTAATCTGCTTCCAGAATTGCAATCAACTCTGCCGAACATATAGAAAAGTGATTTGGGATATGTTGAGAGATGGAAATACCTATAGGACTGAAAATGCCTATACCTGTATTGAAAGCAGTCTTAGAAGCATCCGTGAAGACCATTGTATAATCTGGGAACTTATCCAAGCAAGCAGAGCTGAAGTCCGATGAATTATCAAGGGAGGACCGAGAAAGACCCAGTGAGGAGTACCCAATAAAAGTAGTATGAACATTCAATTCACGGTCAAAACAAGGGAGCTGGGATGAGGAGTAGAAGTTATCCGAGCAAGTCAAATACCTCAAAGCCTCTACTATGGCCGGAGGATTGCCAAGGAATGTACAGTGCTCAAGTGAGGTTATTTTGAGAAGAACAGGATCATTATGGACTCTGTGTAACTTGGAAACAAACTTAATTGCCATGAACAATCCAAGATATTTAAGGGGTAACTCATTGCTCTCCATAAGAATGATCGAAATTGGAGTGGATTTCATATATTCTAATGCAATTCGTAGAGCAGTATATTGAGTTCGATCCAACTTTTCCAGTTGGGCTTTACGGCATCTCCCATAGAATAGACTGCCATCATCCAAAAAGGGGCGAACCGTGGATCTGTATAGAAGAAGTTGAGTTGATGGATGATATCGCCACCAAGTTCTGCACAGAGACAACATTATATTGATACCTTGAAGAGATTTAGAACACATGTTGGTAATATGTTGGGACCAATTGAGATCATCGTGAATCCTCATACCCAAATACTTTGACCAACCTAGACCATGTAATGAACGTTTGAAAAAGTTTCAAAGTACGAGTGCTCGGTGGTAATTGAGTTTTATTACAACAAAGGGCAGTAGATTTTTCTGGGGCCAATTGGAGACATTTTGAAGCTGCCCATTTTTTAATCAACTCCAATGCTTTGGACATTTTTCCAAAGGCAGAGTCAAAAGAATTTCCTGTGGCTATGACTGCTTTATCATCTGCATATTTCAGGGTTATGACACCAGGAATGTTTACAAAATCAGGGGGGTCTCTGACAAAACTGAGACCCCCGAGCCAAGCCAATATTGGCCTCTTCAGGGCCATTCAGTTCCCTAGTACATGGATCTATGAGGTATATATTCCTCTGCGCAATTAGACCCCTTAGTAGCTCTTTGATAGATTGGGGAACATTCATAGATAAAAGGCTGTTCTCTAGGAGGCTGAACTGAACCGAATCATATGCTTGTTTGATGTCTAAAAAAACTAGTATCACAACATCATTTTTAGAAAAGGCAGAAAGTATATGGTCCATAACATAAATGGGAGCGAATCATTCAAATATTTCCCCTTGCGAAAACCGAACTGGAGTTCTCGCTCATCAACTGAACGTTGGTATGCTCTCTCTAATCTAGTTGCTAGAAGCGATTCCAGGATCTTAAGAAGACAAGAGGTAAGGGCTATGGAACGATAACTCGAAGGATCATTAAGAGATTTATTTGGCTTACAAAGAGGGATCACAACTGTGTCCTCAAGTGACAGAGGAACCACGGCGAAATCAAACATTCCATTGAAAATCCTGGTCAGCAATTGTTTGGCCTGAACTGGCAGAGATTTCAACATACTATAGGTTATGCCATCTTTTCCTGCGGTGGTTTCATTTTTTAATCTGATTCACATGGTTAGTTCATCCAAGGTGATTGGCGGAGAAGGTAAAGGAGTATAGGTCCTTGGTATAAATACCTGGTGAGAGGTTCCACTTTTTGGAGAACCACATAGCCGGGAAAGTATATCACAGACCGCATGAGGAGAAAGGATTGTTTAAGTAAACTTGGAAGCCTTCGGATTTTTTTTTGATGCTTTCAGAAAGTTCTTCATTCCACCATGATTTTCCATATGTAGAAATAGAAGGAAGGGGAAGCCTTTTGAGGGGGATGGATGAGTCAGCTGCCTATCTACTCAAAACTATTCCAATGCGTTACTATTGAAATTTTGAAAACCAGAACCCCAGCTAGGATGCGTTGAGTATTGAAATCGCCGAAGATAATGTATGGAGAAGAAATTTGGTCAACAAGATGAATCCAGAAGGGTGTAGGAAGATTAATTTTAGGAGTATAATACCCAGGCAACACAGAGAGATTTTAAAGATATCCTAGCGATATATTCTCAGAACATTCAGAGTACTTTTGCTTCTTCTCTAAGAAGTCACAGGGAGTACTATATTTGCTCCAATTGTTCGCCACAGCGATATTCTTAAAGAGATCCTGCAGATATCGCATGCGGAAATTCTCAAACTTCCCACAATTGGAGATCTATGGGAAATTCACTCAAACAGTCTCATGGCGAAGAGTTTAAGAAATTCTCATATACTGCCCATTGCGAGATTTATGGGAGTACGACATGCGATATTTTCAGGAAATGCCCCTAGCTATCCGGAAGCACAGATTTATAAACATGTAAATTATATTTCTGGAAAGATTCCTGTTTATAATTTTGTGATGACCATGACTTATGCGGACTTGCTATGAGAAAATTGCAGAATATAGCAGACAGCAAGCACGTCTGCCGACAAAGATCATAAATACTTACGACTTACCTCAAGGAATATCTCCAACGCGGATTTACAGATCTGGTTGACCAGAGATGGCGAGATCCGTGGAAAAGACATATAAGTCGACTCCGAATATGGCGTGCTCGGATTGCCGGTTCTTACGTCTGGTGGTTAGATGACTTTAATCCCTTTTATCCAAATTTATTCTTGAAATTCTTCAGATTTGAGAAAGTAATTTCCACTCGCATATTGTTGCACAAGTTTGCCGTTGTCTAACTGATTGTGGTAGTGAATTTTAAACCGGAAATATGATAATGTGAAAAAGAGAGCTTTCTTTGCGACGAATGAAGTCATGAATGCTACTTAATTAGGTTCGTTCCGTTATCAACAAGTTAACTAGTCGACAACTAGTTTTATAGTGTATAAAACCATTGTACAAAGAAGGTCTTTATTCAATAACAGAACTATACATTTGCTAGACACCTCTTACTTGTTAGTACAGGTTTCAACCTGAGTTGCATTAACTCCTTCACCGAATGTATAAAAACGCCGTGATTTTGTACCACAAAATTTTTCATCATAACCTTCCGCAAAATCAGGCACCATGAAAGGCAGAAATATGATATATTCAATGTGAATTATGTTTTAACTGATTTGTTTTTGGTATGTTTGCCGATTATCCTATAGGATTTCAGGAAGCCTCTCCAAAGTTATTTATTTCGTTCTTATGAATCGAACGCATAATATGTATAAATAGTGGATAACTAAATGAAATTATCTGCAATTTTTCTTTGTTCAAACTACACACTAGGGATATCATAAAACAATCTGCTTCATGTTCGGGATAACTTCAGGAACGTTAAGACAATTTCCAATTGTTGCCACACTCGGGATGACCTTGGAAGCTCGCATTGCGAATTTTCTATTCTGGTAACGTCTGTGACGACTTAAGGGACTCGCATTGCGAATTTCCTTCATTTGTTATGTCTGTGATGACTTTAGGAACTCGCATCGCGAATTTCTTATTCTGATTACATCTGAGATGACTTCAGGATCTCGCATTGTGAATTTCACATTATCCTTACCTTTGGGATGACTTTAGGAACTCGCAATGTGAATATCTTATTCTGGTTATGTAGGCGATAGCATTAGAAGCTCGCATTGCGAATTACCAAATCATATTGTGTTTGTGATCACTTTAGGAAATCACTTCAGGAGTTCGCCTGAAAGCCGGTTTAGGACTTCTCAGATATCTCGCCGGAAAATTTGTGTTACTTGGGTACATATTGATAATTGAGAGATTTAGAGCTGTAAGTTAAATTCCCTGGGCCTGAACTCGTTTCAGGACACCTCGAACTTCCCAAATCAATCTCAGAGAATGTTATATTAGCCCTGATCAAGATTGCAATGCCCCCGTCTCGACAATATCTGTCCTGTCTATATATAAATGAAATCCTGTAATTTTAAAGTTCAGAGTGTCATCCAGCCATGTTTCTGAAAGAAAAAACTATACTTGGAGAATTTTTCTCAATAAGAATCCTCAAATTGTCAGCATTAGAAAAAATCTTAAATTCGACTGAAGGGTGATAAGCATGAGGAAAGCACAAATATCAAAAACGCTTTAGTTGCAGAAACAGACAAAGAGAAGAGGAAAAGAGGAGAAAAAACAGAAAGGTGATCAAGGAAGCGGGTATTATGCAGAAGCTGACACTGATATAGACTATTATTCGTAACAGGTTGTTGAGAGGAGTTGTTCATAATTAAAACAGTAAGACTCTTTACAAATTCTGTTTCTTCATTGTTTGCCAGGAGCTTGGAAATATATTTATATACTTCCCCCTTTAAATGGGAAGTTTCAAGGTAAGATAGGCCTTGGTTAAAGTGAGAAGGGAATTGGCCCAATTCCCTATTCGGTATAATTGGGAATAGAGGAAGAGAGACATTAAACAGTTGATATTCATGGAGAATTCTATCGAATCTGGGCGTTGTTGGGTTTCTCCTCTTTTTCTTACTCAGGGCTGCAGCAAAGGAATGTAACAGGGAAGGATTGGAGTTGAGTCATGATCTCCTATCATCGACTGAAATTACTGCGGAACCCCCTACTGGGTTAGATGCTTTGGAAGGGAGAGATGGAAAAAGTTGGGGCCTTAGTTGGAGAGAGTATGTAGAGTTATGAGCTCATTGGTCCATGTAATTTTTGGGAATGAGCCTAACTGCTTCAAAGTAAGGAATATTTTCAACAGCAATCAAGTAATTAATTTGTTTTTGACGAGAGTACTCTGGGCATACTCAATCTTTCAAAGCATGATTTCCTGAGCAGAAGACACATTAAGTATCAGCAAGATTAGGACAAGTATTTTCATCATGTTTTTCTCCACAATTTTTAGATCGTTTGGATTGAGCTGGATTATTACAATTATTTTTTGTGTTGCCATATCTCAAATAATTGTTGCATTGTATGACAGGTCCCACATGAAGTGGAACATGTCTTACACAACCCCACAATGCTATTTTGTCGGGCAGATCTTTTCCTTTAAAGGTTAGAATTCAAGTATTTGAAGGCACAGAAAAAACTACTTCCTATTTAGTTACGCGTCGATTGAGCTGGCTAGCATTAATATTTTAACTTTCGACTCAGCATGAGTTATAATGTCATCTTTTGTAATTTCAGAGCCCACGTTTTTTATGATATCTCTACTAGAGACCATACGAGAAGGAATGAAAGCTTCAATGTCTGGGTAATTCAAAAACGGGTTTTCACCTACAAAATTATAAGTTCTATCAGGGAAGTCAAATTCAATTGAGATTCGCTTTTTACCTCTCTTAGAAATATTTTTTATTCCTTTTATGTTCAAGGGAGCTAATTTTCAGCAAAGTTCATAGGATGGATATAAACTATATTTTCATCTGATTTAGACTCAACAATAACCATAAACGGTCCGAAATCTGAATGATTATATTTTAATTGAAGTTTTGATTTATTAGATTCTGATCGATTTGAATTTAGAGTCAACAGTTGAGAAATAGATTGGGTACAGTTCACTGGCTCCGTTTCAAACTTCTTGATCATCTTGAAAAGTGGCACTGATCAAATTAACCTCCCTTGACAGAGGAGCTAAGTCAGCAACAGAATAATTATTTTCGTTCGAGTTTTCCTGAGATGAATGTAAATTGCTCAAGATCCTCTTAGATATTGGTGTTAATAAAGTTTCTATTGATCTAGTAGACAAGGGCGAACAATGTTGGTCCTCGCAGACCCCCTAAGTTCCAATCCATCAAGAAAAAAACCTTATCTGTAAGCTTCAGATATAACACCTGGGTTAATTTTGATTGCCCCTAAAAAGGCCTACCTTGATTGATTTAGAAAATACACACAATGAGTGGATATCACTGATTAATAACTATGTGTAAGGAATAACACGATTACTTTTATTAATTAATTTAAGGAAAATCACAGGAGAAACACGACAATACGTCAACGGTTAACCTTCGAAGTTCGAATCGACAAGAAATCCCTACCATAGACAAGATATACAGAATATATAATTTCAGACTAACCCACAGAATACAGATATCTTATTTCTTTTTCTTCATTCAGTGTCCCCGGATAAGACCCTGGAAATGGGCTCGACCGGAGGTCATGCACCCAGTCTCCGACTTACTTTCCACCCTGTCCCCAAGGTTGGATCGGATATTAGACATTCACAGGTCTAGAACATACACATACAAATGTTATAACACAGGTGTATGTACAACTGACTTCAATTTTAAATGTGATGACTCTGAAAAATCAATAAGAGTTTCTATGACTTGAATTGATCGGCTAAAAACAGAGTCATTAGCATTTATTGGGCAGACCTATTCCATTTGAGATAATCTTGTATACAATCTGTTGCAGTTTTCCTCATTAAGCTGGCAACTGAATAGAATGTGATTAATATTGCCATATTCACCACATTGACAATTTGGGATGTAGTACACTCTTATTGTGAATAGATGATCCGGGGTTAGACAATGATTGGAGAGTATTCTCATAATTATTGTAATACCAAATTTTTAATTTTGACTCAAATAAAAAGTATCTTTGAGTAGGTGAGCTTCCTTTATCCCTGTTTCTCATATGTGTGTATGTCTTACCCTTTGATATTTTCATGCTATTCCACTTTCTTATCCATTTATTCCTCAATTCAAACTGCAGTACGTGTCTTACATCGTTTTGATCCCCCATACATTTCAAGACGTTAACATTTTCTGATGCCCCCTTCCTCGCCAAGGCATCAGCTCGTTCGTAGCCTATAATACCCGAGTGACCCGGTATCCACATAAAGCTCACATTCAATATGTGCTGTCAATATACATGTTTATTGACAGCACCCAACACTTCGTTATAAAATGATTTCGCGATCTCTATGAAATTCGGCATGAAACATCATCCATTCGAAATTTTATTTCGACATTTTCAAATGAAAACTCTTAATGAAACTTCATCCAGAATCAATTCACAATCGGAGCAGTACAAGGTTTCACGATGTTCCCGATCGGAACGCGGGGATAATATCCATAAATGCAAAAAATACTTTTTTAAGGCCGCGGAAATGAATTTGAATGTAAGCTGTGTGTGGATACCGGGTCACTCGGGTGTTAAAGGCTACGAACGAGCTGATGCCTTGGCGAGGAAGGGGGCATCAGAAAATGTTAACGTCTTGAAATTTATGGATGCGTTTGAAAGACTAATTCAATCTAGCACTGACTTCACGTCATTGCTCAGATTCGAAGCTATTTACTCAGAAAATTTTGTAAAAACATGTTCGCCGTCACTTTTCACCAAGTACTAGATTTTCATTCAATCCAATCTTCATTTTTGGAAATACGGATCCGATCGAATTTAAATGTGGTATTTGCTCGGAGTACACTCCGGAAGTACACATAGAACTGAACTCCAAAATTCGAAGCAGTATTCCATAAAATTCTGACGAATCATCTGCGACAATGAAAATTTTTCACATGCGAGTTTGCCTGGTGGAATCCTACAATTAATTTCCAAGCTTGAATCTGACTATACCAACATTTTTCTGGATATTGAGGAAATAGCCTCAAGCTTAGCCGATAACTTAAGTGACAAAGCTACCCTCAAAATTTCAAGTAGATATACCCAAACAAAATTTAATTTCCCCAATATTTCGAAAAATACAAAAAAGATCAAATTGAAATTCAGTACTTGATTGAAAAACCTAGAAAAGCACTGACCTGAAGTCAGCAAAATAAAATTTTTAATGGGTATATCTACGGAAATATTTGGCGGATTTTACCCATCCACGGGTTCGATCCAAAAATGAAAATTAGATTCAATTAGAAAACAGTATTTTATGGAAAAATTACAGTTCGAAGGTTCATACAGAATTTCATGAGGATAATATGATCAGAAGATCACAGAATATTGAATATTTAAAAAAAAATTTAATTTTTTTTTGGAATTGTTTAATGACACGAAATTCTGCACAAAGCTGTCCGCCAGCATTTCCAAACAAGCTGCCTAGTTTCGTCATGATTGAATCAGTATTTTTGAGTTGATTTGAGAAAATAACTATATCGAGAAAAAAATACGAAATTTCACATATATTTCAGAAAATAATAACTGTGTCCCATTGAAATTTGGTACACCGCTGTGAAATATAGAGCTCAAGATATGAGCAAAAAGTTTTTTGGATATGATGTAGGATTCTTGAAGAGTTTTTTGGAAAAAAATAATTTTTTTTCAACTTAGTGACTATAGGATCTCAACAAACTTCGCTGGGAGTTGCGCGTCATTTTGTTTCAAATAACTGCCAAGTTTCAATTGAACCGTTTCAGTAGTTTCCGAAATATCATGGAAATAACCTCAAAATTTTTAATGGCTATAACTCCGAAAGCATTTGGCCGATTAGCTTAATTTAACTAACTGAACCGCAGTATTCTAATAGGCGAACTGCTTTAACAGTTCCAAGCCGATAGCTCGCTCCGTTCGACAGTTGTCTTGTCCACAGCCGGACGGACAGAATCGATTTTGACACTGGATTCGTCACCAGTGATTCCAACCTTGTCGTTTGAGACCATTTCATGAAAGAAGTTCGAGAATTACAGACATTTTCAGAAAACCATGGTAGCACGCTGATCCCCAGAACATTCGCGCAAAAATGGCAGCTAGAAGGTTCAAACAGAATTTCCTGAGGATTATATGATTAGAAAATCAGCAGATGTTCTCATCAGGAAGTATATATATTCTTTTGAGAACGAGCTTACATTCTAAGATATATCACAGTGTTGGCAGAGGAAATGTAAACGGGGTACCATACTTATTTGCGTATGATACAAGAGCACAGATAAAAACCTCAGGAAAAATTCTGTCTCCCCGTATAAGTGTAGTAATTTGTTTATAGAAGATGGCTGGCATCTTTTCCATTGGAAAATAATTTTTTCGTCATCTTGAATTCATTTCGACAATATATCTTGACCTAATATCTGAAACAGAAAGAGGGACAGAAAACCAGAAGGTAGCAGTAAATAATATCACCTACATTTGCTCATGACCGAGAGGGTCCTTCGACCAGGTTCGGTCCTCCAAGCGATGATTTTCAGATCCTCAGATAAACGAAGAACGCTACAGGCCCCTTTATTGGGGAATCATCTCCCATAGATCCATAATTGTTCATTTCGAACTAGAAATCTAATAAAATATCGGGAATAAATTGAAAAACTTGTGACATGTATTATGTCAGGATGACAATACAGGAAGTAAAGCAGCGTTTGGCGGGGTCAATACTTGAGAAGATGACCGCTCCGGCACGAATTTGCACATTGCAAAAACTTCTGACTTCACGTCAGTGCTTTCCTACATTTCCCTCAAAAATTAGGATTCTACAAGTGTTGTGTCTTTGTTTTTAGTTGTTCTTTCGGAAGTTATCACTTTTCGATCGATCGTCAGCCTGTTGATTCCGTAGATATATCATTCCGTGAAGTCAGCAGCTTTTAAGCGCTTGTTCACATTGCGAAATGGCGACTTGGAAATTTCAGTGAAATTTAAATTAACTATGGAAATTTGAAAAACAAATTTTTTGAAAATTTTTACATGGATAATTCTTCTTATTGACACTGTTCATCTTACAACCAAGTTTCATTTCAATCAGATATATATTAATCGAATGGATGTAACACAAAAACCATTCGGCAGATTTGGCCAATAAACGAACTCAACCTAGATATTCAGGATCAGAACCTAACCTGAAAATTTCAAGACTCTAGGTCCTTCCTTTCGAAGGTTAGAGCACACACGGCCAGCCGGCCGGAAAAAATCGAATTTGACTACGGATTCTTCATAAGTGAGTCCAACCTAGTCATTTGAGACCGACACCAGCTCAAAATTCGAAAATTACAGACATCGTGACGAAACGATAACACGCTATTCCCCAGAACAAGCGCGTAAAAACTATTCCCCGAAGGTTCAAGTAAACTTCCATCGTAATCTGTTCCCAAGATGAACAATTCGAAGCTTTTCTTGTTATTACTGACATGGTTATTACGAAATTATCGTGTTGGTTCTTCACAAAAACGTCCTCAGTTTTTTCTAGATCGAATTGGTATTTGTCGAGTAATTATTTCATGAAAATATCGAATCTTCATGCTAATTTTTGGCATTTTTCAGATGATATCCTTCATACGTCCTAAATTAATAAATTTTCACTTGACCAAAACTCGATTAGGCTTATTTTGAACCGCACAATAAAATCTTAATAGTGTCAATCACCGAAGAAAACTTCCTGACAAGAATTTCACCATTTTACAATTCGGACAAATGCAGTTGAACCATAGTGAAGAAGAACGCTTAACTTGTCGTAGATGTTCGGAATACGCGTAGAAGCTCAATTACACTTGCGAGAGGTTTTGCAGTTAGTGACGCGAAATATTGCTCATTCGTTTCAAAAATTTTCCTTCATGAAGGAACGATGAAAACGGTTAGATGAGATTTTTTATATTATAAATGATTGCTTTTACCTGCATCGAAATAATTTCGAGAAATTTTCTTCATTCTGGAACTACTTATACTTGAATTCATTTCTTATGATTCATTTCTGTGAGTTTGTTTGGAATGGAAAGGCAATAAGTGAATTCAAGAAAAGCACTAAAGTGAGGTCAGGTTCCTATATACGCTTATTCAAACTCATTGCCAAAGCGATATTTTTTGAGGTAATAACAACGATAATGGGTATATAACAACGGAATTCGACATGTCCCTAATATTTCTGAAAATAAATATCGGATATAGCTGAAATTTTATACACTATTTTTATATATTGACTTTCAAGTCTGGTATTAATTTCATATATTTTGGCAACTTATGCATTTTGCCGTTACATTGTCGTCCGCCGCCTATCCTATTAGTTTCTAAGATGTGAGGTTGCTCCGGTCGAAATTTGTCGTGGCAAAGGGCGGTCAGAAAAAAAAATAATGATGATAAGTTCATAAACTCCAATACATAAATCTTAACACATCAAAAAATGAAATAAGAATATTGGAGTTAATTTGCCATAATTAATGAATTTGAAATTCACATTAATTTGTTTTGATCGAATTAGCATGTATCGGGAAAACAATATTTCAGATGGCTTTAACTAAGTATTACAGATGAAGCCAACAGAAAAATTAATCTGGCACATTGCGACCATAAAACAAGCTGAAAATTCCAAGTCTTGGACTTAAATGAATTTGACCACGAATTCTTCATCGGCCTTTTCAACCTAATTTTTCAATATCTTTTTGACATATAATTGAGTAATAATTGACATTTCGGTGAAATGAAGGAGGCAAGGTTCCCGCACAAAATTTTCCCTCTTTTCAGAACAATAAAATGAAATATCAGACGCACTAATTTTTTTCGTTCGATCCTTCCGGTGATATCATCCTCACGGAATTCTGCATGTGTTTACTTACCTATTTGATCTAATTAAAACTCAGAAGGAAGGCTCGAATTCCAAACACATAGATTTGTTGAAGAATTTATTGGGGATCGTGCCACTAACAATATTTTTAGAAGATTTGAATATCTCGAAAAATAATTGTGAAATCCCAACAAAATCTTGCTGAATGGTTCTTCCACAACCAATAACTAGATTTCAATTCGATTGAATTTGTGATCTTGCTGTTGGATAAAATTTCAATTGTAAATATTTCCTGCATTCGATACTTCATTATATTATTTCAATGATTCTGGAGATACACATGTGAAATTTCATTTTCTCAACATTTTCGAAAATATATAGCTGGAATCAATGGGGTTTCTTGGCTCAAATTTGGCAAATTATACGCATGCCGACAAAATCTCACCACAATATTCCTCAAAACTTTCCCACAAAAATAGCAATCCGTTCCTTATATTCAACTCTGTTGTTGGTTCGTTCTGAAGTAATGATAAATCAGGTGTGAGAAGGTTCATTTTCTTTCATATATTATAATATCGAACAGGGACGGGCTGAAGCCAATTTTTGGGGGGGAAAAAGCATCGAAAATTTTCAAAGTGTACGTTGAAGGAATAGATAACCGAAGGTTATACAATGAAAATCAATACTATATACAGGGTCTTTCACGAGGAACCTCACCCATATTTATACGGGAAACTACTGAACGTATTTTCATGAAATTCAGCACTTATAAGTATTTCACGATGCTGATGAAATCTAAAATATTTTCAAGGCATGAGCACCTCCGGTTTTTCCGGAAATGACGTCAACTTCCGTTTTTCAAACTAGAACACCATTTTTTTATTGCAGAAATAGATTCCTTAAAAATTTCAATTTATTTTGATGTAACATTTTTCAGTTTTGGTTGGAAAATTCTCTCTGAGCGGGAAAATTCGAAAAAAAAAACGAAAATAGAGCTCCGCTGAAACAAGAATAACTTCGAGGTTTTTAGATGAAAAATTTTCATTTTTGGGATTTTTCAAGATGTAAGATTGATGTATCCACTTTGAAAATCGAAATCACGATTCATGATACAGGGGGTGAAAAAATCGCTTTCAAAGTTAGGGATGACAAAATCATGAAAAATCAATTTTTTCAAATTAGAACCCCATTTTTTTATGGCAGATATTGAATCTACGTTAAAAAATAATGTGAGTGTATGCATCACACCCTTGCCCTAAAATGGATATTTTCTGAGTTATTCACAAAAAACTGTTTTTCGTCTTGAATTTTCAGCTATTTCTTTTCCCTGCACGCCAAAAAGATGAAATTTTCAGGAACTGTTATTTGAACCATGCTGTAGATTTTTCACCCCATCTTGAAACCGACTTCAAGTTACTATTAGGAGAACAATGGCAAACTCTCGCAGTTATAACTAGAGAAGATGCTCAAAGTTTTGACCGTTAATTTCTAGACATTTATTTATACGTCTCAGGAATGCTTCGTGCGTTGCTCTTCTTATTTCATTGGGAGGAAGAGATCTGCAAAAGTGTTTAAAAACCAAATTGAGTTTCAAAACTATGAATCTAAAAATCTAAACAAACCTGAACGAATTTCTGACTCGTTCTATGCAGTCCTCTTTATCAGTCAGGGGAGTTGAGTAGACATTATTTTTATCCTACCCCAAACATAATAGTCTAAAGGAGTTAAATCGGGAGAACGTGGTGGCCAAAGATGAGGACCATTGTTCGCCAACCATCGATCTTCAAATAGCCTGTAGAGGATATTTGACACATTGAGTGAATTGTGTGGAGGCGCGCCATCTTGTTGATACCATAAGTCATTATGGTTCTGTACTAGCGGCTCAATTATTTGAGTCAATATGTCAGAATATCTATCTCCTAAGGGAGAACATTCTTTAAATAATGCAAACATGTGTAGTGTTCTATCTTACCAGTTAAAGTCCCATCATAAATGTGAACACCGAGAATTGCATTATTTTTGATGGCGCAAAAAACATTGAAACTCCAGGTCTCTTGAAAGTTCCATTGTCTGAAGTGGTGGTTGTTCTCTTCATCCCAATAATGACTGTTATGCCTATTGAAAGAACCATTCTTTGTGAATTTAGATTCATCTGTCCAAATTATACAGTCCAAAAAGTTTTCATTCTCTTGAAATCGAATCATCATAGCTTCGCTAAACTCTGTTCTCCTGACGAAATCAGTTTCCTTCAAATTCTGTACCCTATTGAATTTATGTGGGTGCATTTTATGTTTTTTTTAATATTCTCCAAACACTCGATTGAGATAATCCCAGATCAATCTCGGCATCTTTGAAAGAATTTTGAGGATTCACACGAAAATATGCAAGAACTGTAATTTCGTTGTTCTCATCTTCTACTGCACTTTTGGTTTATTATTTGATAAAATCAAATAATAAACCTTAGTGATCGACCAAAAAAAAAAAATTTTTAACCCCCCCTGAAAATTTCACAGTTTACGTTTTGAAGTATGTAGATTTGAATAAACTAATAAAAAAAAATCCGTCCGTCCGCCGTCCCCCGTCCGCCGTCTGCCGTCCCCCGTCCGCCGTCCGCCGTCCGTTGTCCGGGGCTTTTCTCAGAAAGTACTGAACCGAAATCCGTGAAACTTGGTAGAAAAATCGTGTGTCGCTCGGGATTGATCCTCCAAGCTTTTCAGCAGAATCGGTGTACCCTAAGGGCTCAAAATGGGGGGTTGGGGGGAAAAAAAAATTATTTCTCAAAAACTTACCACCGAATTTTTATGAAACTCTGAACGTTGATTACTGTTGCAAAACTAAACCAAAAAAGTTTCATCCGGATGATTTCCGACCAGTGGTTCCTGAGTTATAAAGAAAAACGCTGCAAATTTCCAATAATGTCGAGAATGACATCATCGCATTCGGTTCTAAGATTGGAATTCACTGAAATAATCGGTTTACTTTTCATCCAGAGTCATACATCTAAAAGTAGATGAAAATATTGATTACCAAATTTTCAACACATATCGAGAAATTTTTAATGGATGCGTTATTATTTTATAAACACAATTTGCAAATGCCCCATCGATGTTCTTGACAATTTCATAATCGTAAGAAGTTCAGATTAAATATTTTTGGGTTTTCTCTTCCAATAACTTAAACATAACTACTGAAAATCGGGTCAAATTATTATTTATAGAAATCACCCTGCGGATTACGGGATTTAAGATTAAATTTCTTCATGAAGCTCATTCATATCTTGAATAAAACTTTTATTTTATTCATAAATCATTGGTTTTTCAGAACACAAAAACCAATTCCATGAAAAAATTCATTTGAAACATTGAAATCTCAATAAATACTCTTTTATAACTGAATAACACTTTTGCATGCAGAACGCGAATTAAGTAGCGTAATTTAAAATAATGCAGATTTCCAAAAAATTCGGTTGGTCGGAGGTTTCCATCAATTTCGGTAGTACGATTATCGTCAACATGTGGATATCCGTACTGGTTTCAATCGAAATCCAGAATCTTTCGTACTGATAGTTTGAAATAAGCGTGAATATAAAAAATAATGAGCATTTATATGATAAATCAAATTGGAGGATATAATAAGCAAAAAAATCAATAACAAACCGCAAATTTCATCAATTGTCGATTGTCAAGAATCTAATACTGAGGGTTGGAGCCTTAGACTGAAGTTAGGAGACGATCATCTGTCTACCTGTTCTGAATGGGGACTGTGCCGGGTCTAGACCTAAGACAAGGGATATAGCGTAGACAAAAATATACCGCATGTCTTTCAGATTTGACACCCTCTTGGTTGAGTGTATCTGTCGACGATAACAACGAACGAAATTTATAATCTAGAATTATTCTTTCGAATTCAACCTGATGAGGTTCACGATATATTTAATTGTTACAGAAATGTTATTGAAAATAACTTTAGTTTTTCAGTTTGTGTGATGAATACTTTGTGAATCAAGTGAATCGGATATCTGCTGAGGAAAAATTTTTTTTTCAGATCAATTGCACAGGAAAGTTGAGTTTTTTTCATTTCATTAATATTTTTCAGAACAAAGTTGAATCCAAGTAGAAATCACATCTACACATTTGATATTAGCGAAAAGTCTTGAATTTTGTTTCAAGTATTGGTGTTAGTTTGAAAGATTGAGTTTATTTCCTCAGTATCAAGAAAAATGAACGCGTTCGGATTGAAACATCTTGACTAATTGTGAAATATAGACACTCGATTTAATGCAAAATTTCGTGAGAATTGTATAGTGGAAATATCGAATTTTTTTCAAAAATTTTTTTTTCGAATACATATTCATCAAAGTTCAATGAAATTTGGTACAGGTTTCAGGCTCAACATTCAGAAACAGTGTTTCAAATTTCAGTTTTGACCGATATTCATTTGGCAAAAAATTTCGTGACCATTTTGAATATTGAGGTTATTTCCCTAATATCTCAAAAAGGGCAAACCCTATCTGATTTGAAGTTCATTTTCAGTTGTAGAATACCGACACGAAATTTAATAATTGTGGAAAATAGTTAGATTTTCAAAGAGGTTAAACGACTGTGGAACTTCTCTTCTCATTCAAAATATTATTTTAAATTTTGCTACTCAGTTAGCGTTCTGCATGTGGAAATGTTATTCAATTATACCAGTGTTTTCATTGAGATTTCTATGTTCGTATGAGTTATTTCATGGAATTGGTTTCTGTGTTGTGAGAAACTAATGATTTATGCATAATATATTTTTTAAGATATCAGTGGTATATTGGATTATTCAACTGAGAAAATAATAAACCCTTGTGTAAAATTTGCAGCGTTTTTTCTCTGTGTGTAGTTTTCTTAACGAAAGATCAGACATTTCTCAAGTTTGTCATGGTTCTGTTAATGGTATCTCTCGTTGGTCTGGGTCGGTCAGGAAACCTCTCAATGAACAGTCGAATCGTTGTATCTACAACTTTATTACATTCTCCATGAAGTAGAATGAGATTTAAATAATCTTCATTGGTAAAATTAGGCATAGTGATCGATTTTATAACTTAATACGAATTATCACCAAATTAATAGTAAACACAAAATGCTACTAAATAAAGAGGAATTTGGCAGATGTAATTAATGATATCTATCATTAAAAAAAAATAATGTAAAACATGGTAAGTTTTTGCATATGGTTCATACGGAATTATTTATTTATCACTGGAAAGAAAACCGATGGCCGATTAGTTGGAATAAAGAGGTTTCCGATACAAATTCGAATCCAAATTCGCCATCTATTTAGGAACAACCTGTAACTTTTTTCTCTTGCATATTAGGGTAGTAAAATCTGAAACATGGTTTAAGTAACAGTTCCTGAAAATGTCATCTTTTTGGCGTGAAGGGAAAAGAAATAGCTGAAAATTCAAGACGAAAAACAGTTTTTTGTGAATAACTCAGAAAATATCCACTTTAGGGCAAGGGTGTGATGCATACACTCACATTATTTTTTAACGTAGATTCAATATCTGCCATAAAAAAATGGGGTTCTAATTTGAAAAAATTGATTTTTCACGATTTTGTCATCCCTAACTTTGAAAGCGATTTTTTCACCCCCTGTATCATGAATCGCGATTTTGATTTTTAAAGTGGATACATCAATCTTACATCTTGAAAAATCCCAAAAATGAAAATTTTCCATCCAAAAACCTCGAAGTTATTCTTGTTTCAGCGGAGCTCTATTTTCGATTTTTTTTTCGAATTTTCCCGCTCAGAGAGAATTTTCCCACCAAAACTGAAAAATGTTACATCAAAATAAATTGAAATTTTCTAAGGAATCTATTTCTGCAATAAAAAAATGGTGTTCTAATTTGAAAAACGGAAGTTGACGTCATTTCCGGAAAAACCGGAGGTGCTCATGCCTTGAAAATATTTTAGATTTCATCAGCATCGTGAAATACTTATAAGTGCTGAATTTCATGAAAATACGTTCAGTAGTTTCCCGTATAAATATGGGTGAGGTTCCTCGTGAAAGACCCTGTATAAAGTGCAATACTTAGAAATAAGTTGGGAATTTTCTAAGCTTGTGAAAAATAGCCGAATCACTCAACATTTATTAAGAAGAAAAGTATGATACCTTTTTAAACAAATAATCTATCGAAATATTTAAAATAAAAATTAAAATGAAAAAGGACTGACGTGAAGTCAGCAGCTTTTGTGCACATATTCGAATTCGTTGCCAAAACCGTAATCTTTTCACGTATTGACCCCACCAAACACACTTTTTGTGATCATATTATCTTCACGAAATTCTGCATGAGCCTTCAAGTTGTCATTTTGTCAATCAATCAAAATATTGAATAATTGAATAAAATTTTTTTTGACAATTTTCTAATTACACGATCATTACGAAATTCTGCACAAAGTTGAATATCAGCATTTACAAATAAGCTGTCAAGTTTCATTATGATTGCATCAGTATTTTCCGAGATATTCTGGAAAAAATAGAATCGAGAAAGAAACCACGAAAATTGACATAATTTTTTTCCAATATCTCCAAAAATTATAATCGTGTCAAACTGAAATTTAGTACACTGCTGTGAAATATGCAGCTCAAGGGAAGAGAATTTTTTTTTTAATACCTATGATATTATTTCCCAAAAAAAAAATGCTTCGAAAAAATTTTTTGAAAATTCACTAATAGTAGTATCTCAACAAGAGTTCCTCAAAAGTTGCGCCTCGTTATGTACCAACTAATTGTCATGTTTCAATTCAATCGCTGTGGTAGTTCCTCAAAAAATCAGGAAAATAATCTCGAAAGTTCAAGCGACTACACCACGACTTTTGTACAGTTGGCGTTGTGTCTAGTTATCCCTCTCTTTCCTCTGCATGCTTTTATCCGGTTTGTGGGTTTGTTAAGCACTGATTGCAAACTTTATTTTGGAAAGATTCAAATTCCTTCATATTTCACAATTCTCTTGGAAATATGTATTACAACCATCGAAATTTTTCCAACTGCTTTGAAATTTTTCCGACTGCTTTGAAATTTTTCCAACAGCTTTGAAAGTTTCTCGAATGCTCTGAGACGATGGTACCTGATGAAATTTGTCATCGAATGAAAGTCGACCATTACAGTTTTGTTCATGCACAACTTTCAACCCCCTCACGTGAAAAATAAAAATGTGTGAAACACTGCGCTTCAGTTATGATCTTGAGTAGGTATGTTATTAGTACGTTTCAACTTCAGTAGAAACGCAGCACAATATATATTTAGTAGGAAAACAAATGAAAATAAGAGCACCATTGTTCTGAACATCCTATCTATTACCATTTTATTTTATATAATGCTATTATTTTGAATAAAGAACAACTGTTGTTCTTTATTCAAAGATCTATAAGCTTGACAAACGACTTATCAATTTTTGGTCTCTGCCTTAGATATGTATCCAGTTTAGAATTTAATCGAACACGTTCTGGGAACTTTCCTGAAAAATGATCGCTAGAATGTTCGAATTACTCCTGAAAATATACTGCAATACAGGCTCTATGACAAACTTTGACAGAAAGTAGCTGTGTTTATTCTGAACATTTTTTTCCTATGAACATATATCCGATTCGTTTTTGTTAAGAAGATACAAGCATTTGAAAAATTATATTTTCATGTTCAAATCATAATCATAATTGGAATTTTGAGACTATAAAATTGTTCAAAATGTCCACCTTCGGCTTGAATGCAAGCTTTCCATCGACGAATTAAAGATGCCGTTACTCGGCGAATCAGATTTGGATCGTCTCGTATTTGGTTTGCTGCACCTTGAATTCTAACAAATTGTTATTATTATTACAGTTGTTACAGAGTTGAGAAAAACTATAAAACTCCCAACAAAATAACATAAAAAAATAACCCAAATCAGAAAATTGAACACAAAAAAAATAAAAGTGAACAAATGCACACACGCACACTACAGCACCGCACTAGTCCTCCGGCTGTCAAACCTATTCTTGAAGGCGTTCACTGATGGAGCTCCACATACATCCGATGCAAGCTGATTCCAGCAATCGAAAACTCGATTGCTGAGAAAATGTTCGCGGTTTCTCGTATGAAATCTCTCCCGTGCCAGTTTCAAGCCATGCCCCCTGAGCGAATTAGTATTCAACTCAAAGAGATACGACAGATCGGTGCCGAAGAATCCCCTCAGAGCCCTAAACGTGACTATCATATCCCCTCTACGCTCACGATCTGCGAAGGTGTCAAGAGTGTCAAGACTCATGATGTTCATGCGTTCCTAGTAGCTAGGTCTCCGAACTCCGAATAGCAGCCTTGTAACGCGTCGTTGTAGAGACTCGAGCATTTGACTATCTCGTCTCAGCCATGGATACCAAACAGGACCAGCAAACTCCAAGAGTGGATGGGTGTATGTCCTGTACAAAGCGGCGACTGTGTCCGGATGGCTACCTCTGAAGCACTGCTGGATCATGTGAAGCCGTTGTTTCGCTTTATTACAGGTATGAAGTACGTGTTGGCTCCACGACTGGTCACTGCTTATGACAATACCTAGATCGACTTGTCTTAGACATCCCTCAACAGCAACACCATCAATGAAATAAGGTTGTCTCGGATTATTGTTGCCCAGATGTAAGACACGACACTTGATAAGAAGGAATCGATGAATCTCAGAAGTGATCCGCGAATACCTAAGTGTCCAGTTTGTAGAGAAGTCTTTTCTCTGGTACACGGTCGAAGGCTCTTGCAAAATCAAGATACAAAACATCCATGGGAACTCCACCATCCAAAGATTTAGTTCAATCGTCCAGGCAAGTCAGAAGATTGGTGAACATTGATCTTCCCAGGACGAATCCATGCTGTTGCGGTGGAATAATTGATTTTTGTAATGCAAACTGAAAGACCTGCTTGCAAACTATTTTTTCGTGAGTCTTGGCCACGATGGAAGTGAGTTTGCCGCCTTCCTTGAAGATAGGTGTTATCGCGGAGAGCCGCCATGCCGAGGGTACGGAACCGCTAGCCAGCACACGCTTCATGATGATGCACAATGGTTCACAGAGGGAAGTTGCACAGGTTTTGAGCCAGATCGGCGTAAACCCGTCAGGACCAGGAGCTGAAGAGACGTCTAATCCGAGAAGATGTTCCTGAACCATTAATTATGTGATAACTATTTCCTCTAAAGAATCGTCACCCCGGGGACAATTGATAACGGGCATTGGACCATCCGGCTCAGTCGTGAACGAAGAGTAAAAGGAGTCGGCAAGAATTTTGGCCGACTCAAGTTCATTATCTGCCACTTTACCATTCGCATCAGCAACAATAGAGATCGAGACCTTACTATTAAACTTGGAGCGCATGTACTTGAAAAACTTTCTTTGGTTTACAGGTTTTGTTAGATTCTGCTCATAAGTTATTCTAGATTATTTAATTGTAGCTGAAAGGCGATCAGAAAACGTTCTATGCAGCAAAAAATCTTGAGTTTAATCACTTCTACGGAATCTTTGCCAGAGACTGTTCTTGATACGGATCTCCCTCAATAACCCATCAGTGATCCAAGGCTTAGTAGGGCACTGTTGAATGGTTCTCGTTCTCGTATTCGCCTCTAATATCCCCGTCAGTGTACCAGAAAATCGGCGCCACA
Source organism: Myrrha octodecimguttata (assembly GCA_958510865.1). Lineage (NCBI taxonomy): Eukaryota > Metazoa > Arthropoda > Insecta > Coleoptera > Coccinellidae > Myrrha > Myrrha octodecimguttata. Next base: position 20,862,818 of record OY294059.1, read on the forward strand.
TCTCCTCCACATCTGGTTCATCGAGAACCGATCTCCAGTTGATTGTGGAAAAATCACCACTAATTTTATCGTAATCGACCAACTTTATTTCCTTTGTAACCTTTCTTGGAGACCTAGATACCTGGACCTGAATGTTGGTGGCTAACACCACATGATCCGATCTTCCCAGTGGGGGCAGACAGTGAACCTCAGAGATAAGATCTTCGTCGTTAACAAGGAGGAGATCCGGTGTTGTAGGCTGCTGGTCCACCCTGTATCTCGTTGGCTGATCCCCGACTTGAGTCAAACTGGACCTCTGCAACATTTCAACGAATGGGAACGAAGACGACCCACTCGATGGCAACTGATTGAAGGGCCATACACGAATATCTCCGAAGTTAAAATCTCCAACAATTAGGTTAGGTTCTTTCTTGAAAATGAAAGATTCTCTAAATGGTCAAATAGATCTTGATCATGAACACAACTTCTGGGTCGATATATGGAGCCTAGAGATATCTCAAAATCAGCTGATTTCACATCAAAAAACAGGTTGTCAATACCAGGGGTAGCAATAGAGTAGTCAGAAATAGTGGATGAATGAACTATTTCATCACGGATATAAACACAGACACCCGCATGGCCAGGAGTTGTAACACTATCACATCGATACATGGTATAACCTGGTAAGGCAAATTGATGGTCAGATAGTCTGGGATTGAGCCATGTTTCAGAAATAAAGACGAACACAGGTTTACGGTCAGAAGTGAGGAGAGACAATTCATCAAACTTGGCGTTCAAGGAAGCGAGATTAGTGTAAATAATAGGGCACTCAACAAAGTTGGGTATGTTAGTTTTTTGATGATGGTGTTTTGCTAATTGTTGGAATTCCCCAGTTGTACCTGATGGTCAAGTCCGACTCCCCAGAAGAGCGTCGCGTGTGGAGCTCCTGCAGTTCTTCGATCTGGAGTGGTGTTTTATCATCATCTATGGATATTTTTTGTAGGCATCCATGGTAGAGAGGATTCGTTTATGACGTAAAACATTGCCGGGTACTACTGAATTCGAAAATTCCACCTTTATAGGTCTATGTACTCCTTGCCCAGCCTTACCCAACCTTTTCACTGCTACGACTGTACCAGGTGAACTTTAACTGATACTTGAAATAACGTCAAGAACAGTTGACCTATCTGACGCTTCATCTACAGACTCGGAAACATTGCGAATGATGATATTATTCGCTCTCTTTACACGTTCTAATATTTCATGAGAATCAACGCGCGATGAACTGCTATTCTGAGCCACTCTTGACAAGTTGGGCTTAACGACGTCCTTCAATTTGGACACTTCGCTCTTCAACATAACATTGGTATTCTCCAATGCTACCACATTCACAGATCCCAACTGATTTTTCAACTCGGAAACATCAGTTTCCAAAGATGAATGGGCCTCCTGCAGAACTCGGAGTTCACCACTGTGCTCCCGCAGAGAGGATTCATGCTTCTTCAGAATTTTGTCATGAGCCTCCACACCCCTCAAGCATTTGCTCAGTTTATCCGACAGGTCCCTCTGCGCTCGCTTGACTTCCACAATGTGCTCAGAAATACCATCGAGAATAGAGAGCCTGGACAAAATCAAGTCCAACTGATTTGATGGTCCATCAGGTTGAGACTCTGAACCGCCATGATTTCCCCTAGGTGGTCGAGGATTATTTCTTCGTTGGTTGGACATTTCTTTTCGAACTTAAGGCACAAATCCAGACCTGTGGGGATCGTATGCCAAATTCCTTGAGCTACACAGGTGTAATAACTATCCTAATCCTAAGAGTATATCATACTTTCAATCAGTCAGTATTTCCGGAGCGCTATAAAAACGTGTTCACTTCTCAAATGTTCAAACATATATGAGTGTTGATGAGATTGGATTTCAACATGATAAACAAGCTGCTTCATATGTCCCCATAAATAAAAATCTAAGGGATTTTAGATCAGGCGAACGAGGTGGCCATTGTATTGGTCCTCCTTGAATAATTAAAATAACGTCAATTTTCATATCAACCGATATTTTCTGTCGGTCCACTTAATCAAAACATGAAAATAAATTTTTTCAAATGCTTCTAACTTCGAAACGAGAACGAATCAGACCTATGTTCATAGGAAAAAAAATTGTCAAAAGAAGCACCGCTACCTTCTGTCAACGTTTGTCATAGAGCTTGTAAAACACCCTGTATACTATGAATATTATGAAGATGTTCGATACATCATGTGATATGAATATCATTTTAGAACCTAGATATACATTATGTGATGTCTGGTTAGGAGTAGGTTTATGGGCCTTGATTAAAAAAGTCGTGAATGGGTAAACTCAACTCAATGATTTCATACATATGCTCATTGAAAATTTTGTTTTCCCAATATTTCAAAAAATACAGATAAGATCGCATTGAAATCCAGTACTTGATTGAAAAAAACCTAGGAAAGTACTGACGTGAAGTCAGCAGCTTATGCGCATACGTTCAAATTCACCGCCAAAGCGGTCATCTCCTTTGAATATGCGCTCAAAAGCTGCTGACTTCACGTAAGTGCTCTTCTAGGCCTTTTATATTCATTTCTGATTTTGCATTGGGACCGAGATATTGAAGGTGGTTCCTTCTCAAATCAATAAGTAAGAATACAAAATAGGAGCGAAGAGCTCGTAGAGACTAGACAGATCCATCATTTTAAATATACAGTTCATTTTTTTAGAAATAGTTTCGTCGGAATTATGATGCACCTAGGATGCACAAAAAATATTTTCTGTGCATCCTAGATGCACCTTAGTCAGGTCATAGCCAATTTCATTTTCAATCAACGAAATTAATTGTATTTCAGTGGCTAATGGTAGGAATGCGACGAAGTGTGTACACATGGTATTCTATGAATCTTGCACCGCACGCAACGTTCATCGTCACGTCTGTAAAGATTTGAATTTATAGTTACTGCAAAGAAGAATGTAAAAATGAAAAGTAGATGTGATATGAGCATTCCCATATTTCATTTGATAAGGAAATGAGGAAAGTGACATGAATAAGTGATTTCATATGTACAAGGCTAAGATTTTAATAATAATAAATATGGAGTCTCAATATACTTCTTGACTAAATTAATAAAACGCGCCATTGTTGCACCATCAATAATACGGTGATCCCCTGCCCCGGTCATGTTCAGGACCTGTTCTGGAAATATGTTAGAGTTTTCGTCGAATTTCGGAACCGTTTGAATAGCTCCTATGGCTGCTATGCCAACTTGTGGTGATAAAATAACTGGTGATGCAGATACTCCCCCTATCACTCCAATATTTGATAGAGTGAAAGTCCCATCTTTCAAATCATCAACAGAGAAATTTCCGTTTTTACCATTTTCCATAAAACGGTTCAATTCTTGTGCTATTTTGTAAATATTTTTATTTTCGACGTTGCGTATGACTGGAACTGCCAAACCGACTTTGGTATCCATAGCAATTCCTATATTATGACATTTTTTGACTATCACACTTTGGTTGTCAATGTCTAAACTTGAATTCATCAATCTATATTCAGATAAAGCTAATGATATTGCTTTAATGAAGAATGGCATGTAGGAAAATTTCACATCTCCTACTTCCATTACAGTATTCAGTTCTTTTCTCAGTTTGGATAATTTGGTTATTTTAATCTCCTCAGTGTAATTGAAATGGGGAATACTTAGTGATGATGTCATCGTCTGGAACATTGCCTTTTGGAAACCTTTCATCTTTACAATTTCATCTTTTGCGTCCATTATTGTTGGAATATTGTCCAGATCTTTTTTTTTCGTTTGCTCGAGAAAACGCAAAACATCTTCTTTCAGAATACGAGATTTTTTTCCTGTACCTTTTATATTGCTTAGATCTATTTTATACTGCCTAGCTAATCTCCTCACAGAGGGGATGCATAAGGAATAGTCTTGTTCGTCTATGCTATTTGAATTACTTTCTTTTTGTTCAATTACATCTTCGGAATTTCTGTGATTTTCTTCAATTTCTTCATCTGAAGTTACTGTTTCAGATTCGCCCTCCACTTCAATATCAATGAGTGGTTTGCCCACGTACGCAGTCTGGTCAATACTATAATGAATTTTTTTTATTATTCCATCATATCTGCTGGTAATAGTGACTGAAGCTTTATCACTTTGTACTTCACATATGTTGTCGAACTGGGATACTTTATCACCTTCTTTAACGAACCATTCTTTGACAGCAACTTCAGTTATTCCCTCTCCGATATCAGATAAATTGAATGGGAGAATGCTACCTAATGCGCCTGTAGTACTGTGAAAGTTCCTGATGATATGTTGAAGGTTGAAATCTTTCTGAAAAAAAAACGTATCATGAAATGGGTGCATATCAGTTCTTTCACAAATTTAGATTCAGATGAAGCATGTGGCATTTTTGAGAATGTGTGAAAACGAGACAGTGGCGGGATTAAAAATTCTAGAAAAGCACTGAAATGAGGTTAGGAGCTTGTAGGCGCTTGTTCAAATTTACAGCTTAAGCTTTATGATGGAAGGATTTTGACATATTCTTTTCATATGGTCCTAACGAAATTCTATATGAACCTCAAGTGCTAATAATTCGATGAAGTACTATAGATTCCGATTCGATCCGACCTGTAATTTCGGAAATACCTATTGAGAAAATAAATTTGAATGGGTTTCTTTATCTAAGGATCAATCATCAGGCGAATTTGAACCATTCACAAATTCAACCCTCGTCATTAAACCGAAATCCTACTCTACCAATATCCAGTCTACAAGTCATTTCTTTCGGGATCGAATGTGTTTACGGCCGGTCTAATGGAGGGGGGGGGCGTTATTAATCTGCTTTATCTCCATGTATTATGCGGTAGTTTTTACTTGCGTAAAATGAATCCATATTTTGTTCTAGTCCATGCCTTTTCATGTTTCTGGAGGGTAATTATCCCCTTTACCACTGCTTAAATCCGCCCTTGCTTTCCAGCCACCTTGGAGCACCACAGAAATTTGCGGGGCTTCACGCACTCGCAGCTGTAAAACGCCAAACTTGTTATAATTTGTCGGTTTGTTTATCGTCTCGTTCCCGCAATAGCTTGTGGAAGCCCTAGGGGCTTCACGCAACAGACTGGAAAGCCACTATAGCATCATTGTATGAAGAATACCATGGTGGAAATATATTAACATATATATTATATGTTATAAGAATATAATGCTGATAACTCCTCTAAAAATATCGGATAGAACTGATATTTGAAGAACTCTTGTTGAATATTGACTTGAAGTTTGGTGCCGAATTTTAATGTGCTTAATAGTTTCCGAAAAAAAAATTTTTTCGAGAAAATTTGCAAATTTTCAAATATCATTTTGAAAATTTTCCAGAGACTAGGTTCTCACGAAAATTTGCACTAGCTTGTGCGTCATCATTCTTCAACCTACCTCAAAGTTTCAATCTAATCTCATGGATAGTTCCAGAAATATTAAGGAAATAACCTCAACATTTCAAATATCAAAGAAATTTCACATATTTTTTCCCATCTAATCGAAAATAAATATCGGAACACACATTTTTTAGAAACTACTAATAACTAGACCCACACAAAATTGTGCATAGGAATGTGAGAAAGCATTCACCAACTAATTACAAGGTTTCAATTTAATCATATCAGAACTTCATGAGATATTGAGGAAATATCTTCAAAATTTCAAATAACTACGAAAGTTTACATATTTTTTCCCTAAATCTCCGACAATAAATATCTAACCGATGTTGTCATGTATCGATATTACCTGTGGTGCCGTATATTGAATACCCTGAAACAATCCATGGTCAAATTCAATTCTGTCCGTCCGCCCGACGGTATGTGCTCTAACTTTCGAATGAAATCAGCTAGCGACTTGAAATTTCCAGATCAGGTTTGGAGTTCAAATATCTCGGACAAGTTCGCTAATGGGTGAAATCAGTCTAATAGTTTCGAAACTAGACTTATTTGAAATTTTGCGGTCAATTATTCGATATCTCATGAAGCACTGATTCGATCAGATCAAAACATTGTAGATAGTTTGGGAATAACAATACGCAACCTGGTGCTGAATTTTGTGTGGATCCAGCTGTTAGGAAATTCAAAAAAATATTTATTCGAATATTTTTCAAACTTTTGTTGAAAAATTATAATATTAATGAAAATCATATTCAAAAACTGTTTTTCAAATTCACTGATTCGATCAGATCAAAACATTGTAGATAGTTTGGGAATAACAATACGCAACTTGGTGCTGAATTCTGTGTGGATCCAGCTGTTAGGAAATTCAAAAAAATATTCATTCGAATATTTTTCAAACATTTGTTGAAAAATTATTAATGAAAATAATATTCAAAAACTGTTCTTCAAATTTCAGTTTGGTCCGATATCCTTTTTCGGAGAGACTTAATGCAAAATTTCGTGAGGATCGTATATATGGGTAGAAAATTGTTGAAAAGTATTCGAAAATTTTCGAAATTTTTGTTGAAAAAATTTTTGTTGTTTTTATATTGACAGAGTACTCAAAAAATACTGAAATTATGAAATCTCGAATGGATATATGCGAAATAATTGGATTTTCGTAATTGACCCTGGTTCAAAAAATATCAAGTCTCTAAATGGATTCTCATTTTACGGTTGGCAGTTAGGCTGACCTCAACCACAATCACTTCCGAAAAAAGCGACTTAGAGAATCGATATTTTTTAGCAGATTTGGGGGTTTATTAAGAAGACCGAATCCGTAAAAACTTATTGAAATCCCTTCCAATGATTTCGAAAATATATATCTATTCGAAATTTCATTTTCCTTGTTTTACCAATAATGCAGATGTGTTCGAATCGAAATTTTGCACTAGGTTGAAAAATGACGGCGTGAAGGGTCATGCAAAATATCTTGAGGAAATGGCTTCGAATGTGAACAAGCGCGTAAAAGCGGGTAAAAATACTTTGCTGACTGAAATAGAATGATACCGTCAATTTCAGACTTCTAGTGAGAATATGAGACTCATAATGCAAACCTAAGATCTATCGAGGATCGCCTTCATGCCACCATATTCAAAATTAAAATCCACCCCAATTTGGGGGTAGTTTATTCTTGTAATTTTTCAAAATAATTTGCTGACCGGAGGTTTCCAGTCGAGATATTTTATCAAAACGCTACATTATGATTGAATGTGGCATACTTTTTGTGCCACCATAAAAACAATTCAGATCCGCCCCCGTCTGAGGGTAGTTTATTCTTGTGATTTTTCAGGAATCCTTGCTGATCGGAAATTTCCCGGGGAGATATTTTATTGAAACAATGTATTATGACTAACTGTAGCATACTCTTTGTGTCACCATAAAAAATATTCAGATCCACCCCCTATTTAGGGTAGTTTATTCTTGTGATTTTTTAGGAATCCTTGCTGATCGGAAATTTCCCGTGAGAATATTTGATTAAAACGATGTATTATGACTAACCGTAGCATACTCTTTGTGCCACTATAAAAAATATTCAGATCCACCCCCTATTAAGGGTAGTATATTCTTGTGATTTTTCGGAAATCCTTGCTGATCGATATTTTCCAGTAGAGATATTTCATCGAAACAAAGTAAAATAATTGCAAATCGGATACCCTCTGTGCCACCATACAAAAATTTCAGGTCCGACTCGTTTAAGGGTAGTTTATCCTAGTAATTTCTCGGAATACTTTGCTGACCGAAAATTTTTATTAGAGATATTTTATTGAAACAACGTATTATGACTAAACGTAGCATAAGCTTGGTGCCACCGTGAAAAAATTCAGATCCGCCCCTGTTTAAGGGTAGTTTATTCTTGTGATTTTTCAGGAATCCTTGCTGATCGGAAATTTCCCGTGAAGATATTTGATTGAAACGATATATTATGACTTACGGTAGCATACTCTTTGTGCCACCATAAAAAATATTCAGATCCACCCCCTATTAAGGGTAGTTCATTCATGTGATTTTTCGGAAATCCTTTCTGATCGATATTTTCTAGTGGAGATATTTCATTCAAACAAAGTAAAATAATTGCAAATCAGATACCCTCTGTGCCACCATACAAAAATTTCAGGTCCGACTCGTTTAAGGGTAGTTTATCCTCGTAATTTCTCGGAATACTTTGCTGACCGAAAATTTTCAGTGGAGATATTTTATTGAAACAAAGTATTATGACTAAACGTAGCATAAGCTTGGAGTCGGACCTGGAATTTTTGTATGGTGGCACAGAGGGTATCCGATTTGCAATTATTTTACTTTGTTTCAATGAAATATCTCTAGTGGAAAATATGGATCAGCACGGATTTCCGAAAAATCCGAAGAATAAACTACCCTTAATAGGGGATGGATCTGAATATTTTTTATGGTGGCACCAAGAATATGCTACGGTTAGTCATAATACATCGTTTCAATCAAATATCTTCACGGGAAATTTTCGATCAGCAAGGATTTCTGAAAAATCACACGAATAAACTACCCTTAATACGGGGTGGATCTGAATGTTTTTTATGGTGGCACAAAGAGTATGCTACGGTTAGTCATAATACATCGTTTCAATCAAATATCTTCACGGGAAATTTCCGATCAGCAAGGATTTCCGAAAAATCACAAGAATAAACTACCCTTAATAGGGGTTGGATCTGAATATTTTTCATGGTGGCACGAAGAGTATGCTACGGTTTGTCATAATACATCGTTTCAATAAAATATCTCCACGGGAAATTTCCGATCAGCAAGGATACCTGAAAAATCACAGGAATAAACTACCCTTAATAGGGGGTGTATCTGAATATGTTTTATGGTGGCACCAAGAATATGCTACGGTTAGTTATAATACATCGTTTCAATCAAATATCTCCACGGAAAATTTCCGATCAGCCAGGATTCCTGAAAAATCACAAGAATAAACTACCCTTAAACAGGGGCGGATTTGATTTTTTCACGGTGGCACCAAGCGTATGCTACGTTGAGTCATAATACGTTGTTTCAATAAAATATCTCCACTGAAAATTTTCGGTCAGCAAAGTATTCCGAGAAATTACGAGGATAAACTACCCTTAAACGAGTCGGACCTGGAATTTTTGTACGGTGGCACAGAGGGTATCCGATTTGCAATTATTTTACTTTGTTTCAATGAAATATCTCCAGTGAAAAATATGGATCAGCAAGGATTTCCGAAAAATCCGAGGAATAAACTACCCTTAATAGGGGGTGGATCTGAATATTTTCCATGGTGGCACCAAGAATATGCTACGGTTAGTCATAATACATCGTTTCAATCAAATATCTCCACGGAAAATTTCGGATCAGCAAGGATTCCTGAAAAATCCGAGGAATAAACTACCCTTAATAGGGGGTGGATCTGAATATTTTTTACGGTGGCACCAAGAATATGCTACGGTTAGTCATAATACATCGTTTCAATCAAATATCTCTACGGGAAATTCCCGATCAGCAAGGATTCCTGAAAAATCACAAGAATAAACTACCCTTAAACAGAGGCGGATTTAAAATTTTTTTACAGCGGCACCAAGCGTATGCTACGTCTAGTCATAAAACGTTGTTTCAATAAAATATCTCCACTGAAAATTTTCGGTCAGCAAAGTATTCCGAGAAATTACGAGGATAAACTACCCTTAAACGAGTCGGACCTGGAATTTTTGTATGGTGGCACAGAGGGTATCCGATTTGCAATTATTTTACTTTGTTTCAATGAAATATCTCCACTAGAAAATATCGATCAGAAAGGATTTCTGAAAAATCACATGAATGAACTACCCTTAGGGGGTGGATCTGAATATTTTTGACGGTGGCACAAAGGGTATGCTACGGTTAGTCATAATACATCGTTTCAATCAAATATCTCTACGGGAAATTTTTCATCAGCAAGGATTTCTGAAAAACCACAAGAATAAACTACCCTTTAACGGGGGCGGATCTGAATTTTTTTTATGGTGGCACAAAAAGTATGCTATATGTAATCATAATATAGCGTTTCGATAAAATATCTCAACTGGAAACCTCCGGTCAGCAAATTATTTTGAAAAATTACAAGAATAAACTACCCCCAATTTGGGGTGGATTTGAAATTTGAATGTGGTGGCACGAACATATCAATGTACACAACTCAGTTTTAGAGTTTGGTTCAATTAAATATTCTTTAAGGTCTTGATTTAGAGGATTATATTTTGGTCAGCAAATTATCCACACCCCGTAAAAGCTCTTGGCCTCACGTCAGTGCTTTTATAGTTTTTTTATTTATTCAACTGACGACTACATCCATGAACACGAACTTTTGCAACTAGAAAGTTAGAGCCGACACGGCCGAGCGTTATTGAATCTGACCACAGGCGATTCAAGACCATTTCCGGCTCAAAATTCGAAAATTCCAGACATTGTGACGAACGATAACGCGCTGTTGACCAGAACAAGTGCGTAAAAATGCAATAACATTTAGATTTTCTATCAAACGTCTTCTGTTTACATCCGATTTCCCTATTAGGTATAAAAGGTACCGACTTTAACTACATTGAAAGACAATTATTTATCAAACACTTCACCTTATTCCTGCCAACATTAACATCCGATTTCACCATTAGGTATTTAAGGTACCGACTTACCTGAATTGAAATACAATTATTTATCAAACACTTCAACTTATTCCTGCCAATAAAAGCCATTATCTTACTAATTTAAACAACAGAATCCACCGGCCTCCCAATTCTTGACGACAACAATATGGAAATGGGACTGATAACCTCTCCCAATCTTATATTCAAATCAGTTGAGTAACAATCGAAATGTTTATTCAGAATGTGGAGATTTGAAATACAACAAATAATGGTATAATAATACGTCATGATTTCCAGTTTTATTTAGTTGATTGAAAAGTACATATTAGGTATTTTATTCAACTGAAATGAACAAACGGAGCATAGAATATTTACTTCATGAAAAGAAGTAGTACCTTGAGTCCTTGAAATGTTTCGATATCGCATTACACGAAGATGTTTCGAAACCAGCTCATCTGAACTTGCTTGAATGACATAGGCGTAACATTAAACTGGGACTAAGTTTTCTCAAGCATCTGCAGAATTTGTAAGAGTTATATTCGCCATTTCAACAATTCTTCCAAGCAAATATTCAAGAAATAAACTGAATGCAAGATATCGAGAAATTTCAAATCGTAATATAAACATATAACCTTTATCACCGTTTCCTTCGACTTAGCAACGACCTGTGATATAACATTCTGTTGTCAAGTGACATTCGGTTCCATGCGCAGGTCATGTCTACTTTTTGTTTATACAGTGCTTTCATGATGAAAGGAACAAATTCATTTAAAAATTAGGTTTCTATTCAATGTTAAAATCCTGGGACACGCCGATTATTATATTTATTTGGGCATTTTTTGCAATAAAAATGTTGTATACAGGGTGTCTCATTTGAGAGCTTTGACTTTGTCATTATTTTTTTTAAATGTAATACCCTGTATATTATTTCACTTCACAATTCTACGATAAATTCTTAGTTTTCCGTTGCACATTTTCAATTACTTCTGGACTGATGATAAGTAATAAGAATTTATCGTAGCATCGTAAAGTAAAATAATATACAGGGTATTACATTTAAAAAAAGTAATGACAAAGTCATAGCTCTCAAATGAGACACCTGTATACAAAATTTTTATTGCGAAAAATGTCCAAATAAACATACTAAAGGACGTGTCCGAGGATTTCAACATGAAATAGAAACCAAATTTTTAAATGAATTTGTTCCTTTCATCATGAAAGCACTGTATTAAACTTAGAAAATCGATGCAAACATATGGCAATTGTCATACTTTTCAATTCTTGATCGAGATTCAAGAATCGGCCCCCTGGTTCAGTGAAACTGGTATAAGCAGACAGAATATTAATCTATCATCGATCATTTCATCCAAATGATCTAATAGCTTGCGATAAATCGTTGTAATCTTTTCATCTTATTCACATTCGAGTTTCCTTATCTCGAGAGAGATATCGTGCTATTATGCATATAAAACATAATAAAATGAGAAAAAATTGACTTAGAGAATTTTTGTGTTGCAGTTTAGGGTTTTGATATCGAAGGTAGGATTCGTGAATGGGTAAAATCCGCCCACTGACATTATATTATACAATGCCATTATATATTCACAATATTTCCGATAGGATCGAATTGCAATCTAATACTTGGTTGAAAAACGATAGCTTGAAGCTTCATCGCAGTAATCGATTAATAACGAAGTGAATCTGTGTTTATATTGAAACATTGGGTTGCATGTGCGAAAGACTTCAGATTCTCTGGCTGTATTCATTGGATTCACTTATTCAGACTTGCTTAAATTTGCCGAAATTTTGGAAACAGTGATTTGAAAGTGTAGGACTGTTCATTTATTTATGTTTGGAAGGTTTTCTGCAGTGGAATTTTCTTCGCAAAGTATTGAAAGAAATCAATCGAGTGTGTTTGTCATCATCGCGTTTATCTTATCTTCATCTGGATCCCAGATAAGCGATTGTCTAAAGTGATACATACACGACGAGTGCAAGTCGAGAAAAGAATGACCGTAAGTGGAGAGTTAACAGAATTTCTTAAGAATGAATTCGCCACACAAACTGGAATACTAATAAGGGATGAAATTATAAAACCGAGGGAGGAGATCAGACAGAAATATTAGATTAACCGCAGACTCCAGGATAGAATCCTGTGAAACAAGGCTCTCTAAAGTAGAGGAGGAAATTCTAGAAATTCTAGAAATCAAAGGGAATACTATAAGATATAATCTAATCATTACTGCGAAGAAATCAGTTGACTCCAATTTGGTGAAGTCTACTGTCTCTCAACTGAACACCCTTCTACATATCAAGTTGGTCGAGCTGGATGTAAATAGCATATATATGTTGAGTAAAAATAATTTTGTAATAAAGGTAGAATTTTCAAATTTCCTGGCAATGTCCAAAGTAGTAAAGAAGGGAACCAGTATATACCTGAGCGAAGATCTCTGTACGGAAGATAGCAATGGTTTCAAGTTGCTGAGACAGCAGTTGAAACAAGCCAGGTCTAATAACTATATAGCTTACATAAGATCAAGTTGTCTGTTCGTTAATGGAGATAAATTCACTATAGAACAATTGAGGAATCCATTTGGCTCGAATCTTCATAATTAGACTAGAAGACAGCGTAGAACTAAAATCCCTAAAGGGTATACAAATTCTGAATTCTTGAACAGGGCACCTAACAGCTCAGCGCCTGTTACCCGATGCAAACAAATGTTAATTGAGAGCGAACATCTACCGGTTGAGGAGAATTCAAGACTGATCAAGGATAAATCCAGTATTGAGCAGGACGAAGGACTTGAAGTAATTAGGAAATACCAGATTGAAGTCTTCGGGAGGAGCGGGAAGAGAACTGGCAACTCCGGGAGCAGAACAAGAAAATAATTCAATCAAGTTGAGTGTCTCTTTGCCTCTTTTTTTGTGAGATCTTTATAATCAGATAACATTTTGTATCTGCAATGATATTTGAAATTTCTGAATTTCTTGATCAGATGAATGATTTGAACGAGTATACGAGTGTGAAAAAAAAATCAAAATAGTACATAACAATATAAGAAGTGTAGAGAAAAATCTCGATGGATTTGAATTACTGTTGAAAACGTACTCTGGAGAATTTCATGTCATAGTTTTAACTGAAACGTTCCCAATTCCAGACCTACATCTTTTGAAAATGGAAGGGTACACAATAATATACATAATCAGGAAAAATTCAACAGGAATGACGGCGTCTCAGTTCATATTAGGGAGGATTTTGCAATATACTCATAAAATAAAATCCATTGGTGAAATTGATTAAGCGATAGAAATAAATATCACTCTGGTGAATAAAACTATTAAAATGACGGGAATTTATCGCTCACCTAAGATTTGTGTTAAGAAATTCAATAGAGATATGTATCATTACTTATAAAACACCAGAATATCGGATTACCATATAGTTGTGGGTGATATGAATATAGACCTATTATCATCCAGTGAACTTATCGATGAATATAAGAATTTGATCAACTCTTCTGGATACAAATCCTATATAAATAATATCACCAGATGGAGAAAAAAAACCACAAACGTTGAATTGGCATATAGAAAAACTGGGAAGAAGAATTGAATCACCGCAGTCCTCCTAAGGGCTATAATAAAAAAAAATATTATACAGAGAAATCAAAGAAATCATAAAAGATCTGTCTAATACAAATTTGAAGCAACGATATTCAAGGTATAGAAACACATTACAGAAACTGATAAATAGCGAAAACAAATCATATAGATAGTTTCATTGCAGAGTAGATGCATAGAATACATATATTCTATGCTTCTATATTGCAGATAACACTTCAAGGACGAAATCTCTCTGGTCTTGCGTCGATGACCTAGCTTTGTAGCCTAGAGGGTGGAGACATGTTCTGGGATGCTGAAGGTACCGGGTTCGAATCCCGGCGAGGTCATGGATGTTGTGTTAGTTTAGGGTGAAGGTATATGTTCGTTTGTCTTAAAAATGGACATTGTCTCTAGTATAGTATGAATCTGATTGAATGTAATTGTAAAAATAAATATAAAGATTTCGTGGCTAGGCACATAACCACAGGTTGAACCCGATAAGACTGAGTGAATTAATGAATGAATGAATCTAGCTTTGCGGACGATCCAGGTCTAAAACAGAAATAACTGCAATATTCTCTTCAGATGGACAAAAATGGACATCCAGAGAGGAGGTGGTGCAAAAATTCAGTGAATAGTTTAGCGGAATAGGGAAATAATTAGCGCAGAATATAGAAGACGTTTCAGAGGAGAAAAAGGGTGAAAGATTATGTGATAGATAGCTGTTTCTCTTTCCCACTTGTGTTCATGAAATAAAAAAAGATGATACACGAATTGAAGAATGGCAGCGCCCTGGGAGATGATGGTATCAGAAGTGGACTTTTGAAAAATATACAGGACGTAATAGCGGAGCCTTTTATGTTATTGGTGTACCGGATGCTTGGAATCTGGTGAATATCCGAGTGTACTCAAAACAGGTATAATAAAATCATTGTACAAATTGAGAGATGAAACCAACTTTTCCAATTATGGAATAATTTGCTCAATATCCAACATAGCAAAAATAGTACAAATGGTAAAAAAGAATCGAATGGTCGATTTTCTAGAAAAAAATAAAATACTATCTAGCAATCAATTTGGATTTAGAGCTGGTAGGTCTATGGAAGATGCAATTGGTAAACTGGCAGAGAAGATATACAGTTGGTTGGATACATGATGTAAAAAACATGATGGTGTACTAATCTGAAAAATGAGTGACGTCAGCAAGATTGAAATATAAAGAGTTGTATATTCTGTGCGTTGAATGTGCATATCAATTCAAAGAACAGATTATACAACTGTTTGTATTTTAATCTTGCTGACGTCACTAAGTTTTCAGATGAGCACACCATATTTTTTACATCATGGTTGGATATTTTTCAGTGTTATAACACAGACAGGTCTGTGGTTATAAGCAAGCCAGTGGCTTATTCAGATTGGATATTGTTATTCTATGATATGTCGTAGGTTCATTGACATAGACGCTAGCAAACACTTCGATCCCCTAACTTCCTATTTCCTATCTCCTTAAGCTATCTTTTGTGCGAGGGAGATTCGGGTATTTGGATAATCGGAGATTCTTCCGTATTGGGCGAAGACGATCACGTAATCTTCGTCAGCCAAAAGGGTGAATCTCTCAGCCAATAGGGAGAATCTCCGATTACCCAAATATCCGAATATCCCTCGCACAAAAGGCCCCTTTAGGATGCACAGAACAATGGTGCTCTTATTTTCATTTGTTTTCCTATTAAATCCTTGGACCAAACTGGGGAAACCGGATACATTTCATACTCTCGCCACCGACAGAAACGCCACCAATCGACCAATCAGAGCGCATGACATTATTAATGGGAATGCGGCCATTGTCATTTTGTATTTATTTATGTTTTCTCAGATTATTATTTAGTTATTGATAAGTGCGTGAAATCTTTTTGTGTTAGCTTCGAAGAAATGTGTAGATTCTCAGATAGTTTTAAATTGGTCCCTTTTATTGTATTTTGTTTGGACAGTGCAGATGTAAATGGATATAATAAGTGTTCGAATGAAGAGAGAATCATATTTATAGAAGGTATAAACTTCATGAAATTCAGCAGCATATCATTCTTTTCACAATTTTTCTTCAATCATTTTCACTAATCGAGGATCAGATATCAAACCCCAATTAAACATACTATTTTCACAAAATGTTGTATTTTTCTTTCTTGGTTCTTTTGTTTAATATATGTACGTGAATTGTTTAACAATTTTTATTCACTTGAAACTGAAATTTACTAATATATGCTACTATCAAATGCTACGTACTAGAAAACCGCATGTTTTCAAATCTGATGAAATAAAATTAACCATTGAATAATCTTATGAATTTCAATGGTAAACAACTCAAATTGAACTGGTTTAATAATATATGGCCTATTCAATGAGTTTTTATTCTCTCTGAAACTTCAACTCTTGATTGACTCCTTTGTATATGTGCACAATCTGGAAAATATTAATATATTTCAACAAGCTGTCAAATGATATACATGTATCAGTAGATTCTGTAGAATAATTTCACATTGTTAATAATTTCACTCCTCCCTTGCTATAATATACGAAAGTATCGAATGATATCCAGCTGAAATATATACAGAATATAATAGGGTAGAAATTCATTCATCCAGATATTTTTTACCTTATATCATGTCTGATGTAAATTCAGTTCTAACAGACAGTTGCTTTGACGACCGGTCGTAATTACAGTGACTATATTACCATGGTAATAGTCACTGTAGTCGTAATTTCTAAATAGCGCCACCTTCAGTGGAAAAAACGAATTCTGCTGAATTGCCCAACATTGACGAAGCAAAAGCGTATCTTTGAATTCACCTTATCTTCTGTGCATCCTAAGCGCACTTCAGAAGTTGCACATTTGAATCACAGAATATCATTGAACATTAAATAGGTTAGGTCTATTTTTGTATATTTAGGTTAGATTTTCCAAATTTATCTTCTTTCAAGATTATATGAGATGAAAAACGTGAAAAATGCTCCAAATAATGTGCATAATTGCAGCTGCACATTTGGTGTACTGCCCCTTCACGAAAGTGGAGGAAAGTTTTAATCTTCAGGCAATGCATGATATTCTTTACCATCGCCTAAACCTATCCCAAGTAAGCAGTGCATTGTGATAATTATTGTTATTTAGGCCATAATGATATGTTTACAGTATGATCATCACGATTTTCCTGGCGTTGTGCCTAGAACTTTCATTGGTCCTTTAGTTGTGTCTGTGCTAGCTTCTCCTCCTGTGGCTATTTTACAATTTTTGAGTCTAAATAAATTCTGGTCTCAATACATAGGTAATTATTGACAAGAATGATTAAGCCTGGCAGATATAAGCACACATTATCTTAAGTCTTCTATATTTCTGATTACAGTACGTGGAACTTTAGCCTTATGTGTTCTCGTAAGCTTCAATATCTTAAGCAGAACCCTGGAGAAATTATTCGGAAAAGTATGGCTGCAATGGTTTGTTGCCATAACTGTTACACAGAGTCATTTTATGTTTTACTTGAGTCGTCCCCTCCCTAACATATATGCACTTCCTTTAGGTAAATCGAGTTATTACATCAGTTTTCATCATTACCTTTTTGTATCTTGTATTTCAGTATTTTTAATTCTCTGAATCGTCTCATTAATTTTGCCTGGCTTTTGGACTAAAGCATGAATGAATAAGAAGTTGTGAATCTTATCATAGTTTGGAATTAATCAAATATATTTAAACAAAACAAATTCGAGGATTACCTATATTCATTTCAATTATGTATAAGTTTTAATCTAGGCTTCATAGTATTGCAAGATTTCGAATCTTTTTGGAAAATAAGTTTGAGAATGCTTTTATTATTCTATAATATATCGTATGAATATACCACTGAAATATGAAATCAAATTTCGGTCAAGGAACAACTTTAGAAAGGAAACTATTCTTTCAGCAACGTTTCGGCCCTTTATTGGGCCTTCTTCAGGCTAAAATGATACAAAAATAAAAGTTAACAATAAAATGAATATAAAATTAACCTATTTAATTGTTTTTATTTGAGATCTGTTTTACTGAGCTTTTGAATTTATGTGTTGTATTGACGATTCTTTCTTGATATTTTGTTCTTGCTGACCTGTATGTTGTCTGTATAGCTCAAATTGTAATTTTATATTCATTTTATTGTTAACTTTTATTTTTGTATCATTTTAGCCTGAAGAAGGCCCAATAAAGGGCCGAAACGTTGCTGAAAGAATAGTTTCCTTTCTAAAGTTGTTCCTTGACCGAAATTTGATTTCATATAGATCATCTGGAACGATACTTGGTTTGATTATACCACTGAAAGTACAAGAGATGTTCAGGAACTCTGTTCTAATTTGACAGCAATTGAACTAAAATTACTGTGAACTGATCATCAAACGGAACTGAATAACAAAGACTGGTAGTTTCTGGATATCTCTATAATATATTAAAGCAGGAACAGAACTGATGCTACTGTAATTATAACTTTGTTGTGTTTTTAGTTTTATTGGCAGTAAATAGTTGGTTAAAAAATGATGGCAAAAATTTCATACTCTTTTCTGGAGCAGCAATTATTATATTCAGGGCAGAATTGGTTTTATTTCTGGGTATTTTGTTACTATACGACCTTTATTTTAACCGGATGAAGATCAAACAGTGAGTATACCTGAACTTTTGATCGGGATTTTACAAGTTGTAATATGTTTTAAGGTTGCTTCAAATAGGAATTCCCGCTGGACTTGGATTTTTAGGATTATCTGTTGTAATCGATTCAGTATTTTGGAATAGACCATTATGGCCCGAGGGAGAAGTATTGTGGTTCAACACAATATTGAATAAGAGTTCAGATTATGGGGTATCCTTTTTCAATCAATTTATCATCCTAATAGTTAATCACTTTCTTTTACTGAAGGTCACTCAATCTTCCTTATCACACATTAATGTGTAAACTTTTGGGTTAATTGGTATACAAATATCAGCTACAGCAAAATTGAGAAAAGAGTGATAATATTCCTAAGCAATCTGTCAAAAAAGTATAAAATGACGAGAAGTAAAAATCAGTCACTATTATGGAATGTAAAAATCCAAAATCACCATTGAAGATGTCAACAATTTATCTGTTGGAGAACTCAAAAGTACTATCATTCATGATGTAACTCCTTCTAATTTGTATCAATGAAAAGTCAAAATCTTTTCACTTTTCTTTTAGAGCACATCTTAAAAGTATAGCATATATTCAATGAAAATCAGATTGAGGGATTCAACTAAAAGATATAACCTGCCTGTATTTATATCTGCCAATTTTAGGAATTCCAATAGGATACAAATATCAAGTGCCTAGGTTGTTCCTTTGGGAAGATATTTTGTTAGCTCTAAATTTTTAGAGCACAATTGGAGCCTGATTAGGAAGGTCAAATTTTTGAAATAGCAACAACCAAATAATTTCGTGGATTTGTTCATTTGAAATTTGTTTCTTATATTTCCAAAGTTTCGATCCTATCCAATTGAAATCTAGTACTTGGTGGAAAAAGACGTTGCAAAATCGTTTTATCAGTAAGTCAAGCTAAATTGGGAGGCGTCAGTACCTGGATGGAGGACCGCTCTGACTACTTAATTGACGTACAAGCCTATAAGCTCCTGACTTCACAGCAGTGGTTTTCTAGAATTTTAATTTGGATCGTTTCCAGGTAAGAGTTAAATATACAGGTGTTCCACCGGGCTGTTTCTGTATCGATATGTAGGAATGCAAAAGTGAGGTGTTCAACTGTTGAAAGGACTTACTTCTTCCGTATTTTCAATAGAACACCCTACATAGTTTTACATTTTTCGAATCTCTAATGAATTTAAGTTAATATGAAATAACCAATACCTTCATCCAGTAGTTTTCGAGTTACTTTGGATTTCCCTGCAAAACTGAGTGATACACAATGTCATGAAGTCGCAAATATTCATTGAATGGAATATAACATGTGGAATATTCATAAACGTATTCAAGGAAAATTATCTGAACAGACAGAATGGCGGATACCCGGTTCCCCAGAGTCTATTTCAAATACATATAATGAATTTTCAAAAAGCATAGTTCCAAATATTTTGCAAAATTTTGTTTCCAGATTTTCTTGCAGTGTTGAAACGGATACATCAATATATTTAAGACCTTTTCTCCCATCAGATATTGAAGATTCATCAAAAAAACTGAAAAATAAGTATAGTAGTGGCATTGATGAAATTCCTATCAACATTGTGAAGATCAGTATAGATTGTGTCAAAGGTATCTTATGTTACATTATTAATAATTCTTTTATATTTGGTGTGTTTCCTGATCAATTAAAGCTATCGATGATCATCCCAATTTTCAAATTTGGAAATCCGAAGAATATTGAAAATTATAGACCAATTAGCCTCTGCAATAACTTTTCCAGAATCTTTGAACTAGTTATGGCCCCCCATATTCTAACATACTTTAATAACTAACCTCTTCAGTGCCACTCAGCATGGATACTTGGGAGGTAGGTCTGCTTGAATGCAATTCATGGATTCACAACAGATATAGAAGTTCTGGAAAGAAAATAAACTTGTTGCTGGTCTATTCATAAATTTGTCAAAGGCATTTGACTGTCTCAATAGAGAATATATTACAGATAAATTCAAACAATATGGAATTGTGGGAAGTACTTTGAGCTGGCTTGCCTCCTATCTGACCGACAGGTGGCAGTAAGTCAAAATCACGAAATGAATGGCTAGAAAATGAATTTGGTGTACTACAGGGTAGTATCTTAGGAGTGACACTTCTTTTAGTATACATAAATGACCTGAGCGATGTAACAGATGAAGTAGAAGATTCTGAGATTATAAATTTTGCAGATGATACAAATGCTCTTGTTGCCAGAAAAAACACTGACAGCTTAAAGGAGAGGTGTAGTTCATTATATAAATAAATAGAGAAGTATTCGGAATTTGGATAATTAATTGTCTGCTACTTTGATAACAACGCCAACGTTTTGAGGAAAAATTTCCTCTTTATCAAGGATAGTTAACTAAATTGTACAGACTACGTCAATATAAATTAGAGACATCAAAAGAAACAAGGTGATGCACCAGGGCAACATCATACATGAAAACTGTTCATTATATAGTTCAGTGGAAAATTGGTTTTCGAAAAATGATCTGATTATAAGCACTAGCAAAACAAATGTCATTGTATTCAGAGCAAGTAACTTAAGGTAAAAACCTTGAAATAAGCCTTAACCATCAGATTACTAAAACAGTAGAGAGAACTAAGCTTTTAGGAATAGTAATTGATGAGTTTCCTAATTGGACTCCACATATTGACGAATTGTTGAAAAAATTGATTAAGGTGATATTTGCTTTCAGAGTAGTGAACAAGTACATGAATGAAAATGTGAAAAAGGTCTTGTAATATGCTAACTATGAATCTTTATTGAAATACAGGATACTATTTTGGGGTACAAGTACATCAACACAGTCAGTATTCATTGGCCAGAAAAGAATACTTCGAATTCTTGAAAATAATGGGAACCGAGATTCTTGTAGAGACAACTTTCATTAGGACTGCTAAGAGTTTATGGTCTCTATCTGCATGAGTGCCTTCTCTACCTACATAGAGACAAAACAGAATTTCTCAAAACTAACACCAATTTCACAAACAATGCAAGTACAGCCAATATCAATTTTCCACAGCATAGGTTGAACCAAACAGAAAGAAGTCCATCTTATATGTGCATCTAAATTTTCAATAATTTGCCACATAACTTGAAAATGGAAAAAAATTATAGACTTTTCAAAGTTAAAACTAAACAGCTCTTGATAAATCTTGAACCGTATAG
This sequence comes from Myrrha octodecimguttata, assembly GCA_958510865.1. NCBI lineage: Eukaryota > Metazoa > Arthropoda > Insecta > Coleoptera > Coccinellidae > Myrrha > Myrrha octodecimguttata. Next base: position 20,884,883 of record OY294059.1, read on the forward strand.
TTTGAGGGAATATTTCATGTATATCCGAATTATTTTATGACACTGTTTCATTGCGTGTTCTCTTTGTGAATGCTGATTCGAAATGAAGAATATATCTATCTATCTATCGAAATTGTAATCTAAAAACGTAGTAATGGAATTCAACTGAGCAAATGAAAACGTTAGGAGGCTCAGAAATCTTGCATCAAATATAGACCCTTAAGTGCATTATTGTTGAAAAGAAAGCAAAAAAAAATATTTTCTCTTAGGATTTTACGTACCTAAAAACTTATATGACAGTTCTCAAATTATTTAAAAAAAAAATGTATTCTCTAATTCATCTCCGTATTTTGTCATGTTACTCATAGAAAAATCATCAAAAACAACTAGCTTAATCAATCAGTAATAAATATCATTCATTTGTGCATTGAAATGCCATTCTGATTTCATTATACCTTTCTTCATCGCCTTTTACATAAATAATAAAATTCAAATACCTAATCCTGGGGGATATAATCTGGCCAGTATAGCAGTTTTCAACATCATTGTCAAATGGGTACAGTACATTATTCTTATACATCAGACAAAATGTGTTATCACACTATTAGTAGAGGAAATGTAAATGGGGTACCATACATTTGTACGTATGATACAAGAGCACAGATAAAAACCTCAGGAAAAACTCTGTCTCCCCGTATAAGTGTAGTGAAATGGGTGTTCGTTGAAGGGCTTTTTTTTCACGTACCAAACAACATTTCTTGTTTCCTTTTGAAAACAAAAAAAACCGAAAAAAATTTTTTATCTAGTAAATCATTTATTATTCATTGAATTAATTTGAATTTCATTCACCGAATTCCATTTGAAGAGGAAACTATTACAGCGACCATGAGCCGTTGTAAGTCGATTCAAAATGCACTAAATTTTCCTAGGCAGATTAAAACCACGAACTTTTTCTGAAGGATCCCTGATCAAACATTTGTTGAAAACATTACACAAATTCCATAGTCATCGATAATCGATTGCGCTCATAGTATCTACTCAATGATTTTTCTATGAGTATGATAGACAAAATAGAGATGATTCAGAAAAACTGCCACGGTGGTGAAGTGGGTTGATTACCTGCTTGTAAAACCGGAGGTACTGGGTTCAAATCCCGGCGAGGTTATGGATGTTGTGTTAAGTTTGTGGTGTAGGTAAATGTTTGTGTGTCTATAAATAGAAAGTCTCTAGTTGGTATGGATCAGAATGAATGTCAATGTATAAGGGCCGGTATTATAAAACTTAACTGGAAGTTATCTTTAACTGACAGTTTTGACAGTTATATTAGGACATAACCGTCAAAACTGTCAGTTAAAGTTAAAGATAACTTTCAGTTAAGTTTTATAATACCGGCCCTAAATGTAAAAAATTGAAAGCTTGTCTAAATGGCCATAGTAGCCGAGGACAATTAAAGGAGTGAATGAATGAATGATTCAGAAAATGGAAAAAATGTTGATTTTACTTTTTTTGATATGACTTTTATATTTGGATATGTGGAATCCTAAATAAAGATATTTTTTCCGCTCTTTCCAACAAGTCTGGAAAAAATGGTTTCCATTTGAAAATCTTTACTTTTGAGCACTTTTATGAGTCGATAGTTGATGCGAGATTTATGAGCACGCTGTATTTGCTCATTTGCGAGGTTGAATTCCTTCACCTAGTTTGACAATATGTTAATGAAGCTCGAATGACAGATTTAATAATTGCAATACCGCTTGATAAATAATTTCAATTTTGTGAAATCCTTCATCACTATCATCATCTATTTTGTAGGTAAGTCTGCTGTATCGATTCGATAGTTGCCCATGTCCAAATGCAGGAAGGTTTGACTTTTCTTTTCTTAGACATCGATCGAGCGACAACTTGGAGGAACACCTATATATTTAACTTAATGTGAAAACATCTGAAAATAAAATTTCAGAAAAACATTGACGCGAATTCAGATGCGCGCTTATGCAAATTAGTAGTCAGAGTCGTCATTCATTCAGGCATTGACAACTCCAATTATAGCTCTACTTCATGATAAAGAAATTTTGCGATCTTTTTATCTTATGATCCCGACGATATTATGATGAATCTTTAAGCCGTCATTTTCCACCAAGTACTAGAGTTTTGCCCTAATGCCTGCAATTTTCGAATTTTATGCCGAAAGTGACCTCAAATGACTAGGTTGGATTGACTGAAGAACCCGATGAAAAAATTGATTATTTTCGTCCATCCGCTTATCTGTTGCCACGATTACTTAAGACCAGGAGGAGCTAGCGACTTGAAACGTTCAGGGTCGGTTGCGACCGCTAAGTTCGCTAATAAGCCATATCGGCCAAACAGTTTTGGACTTGTACTAATTTAAATTTTTGAGGTTATTTCCTCACTCATGAACTACTTATGTGAAAGTATGGAAACTTGGTTATTAATTTTAGAATACTAACACTGAACTGCTCGCAACATTTTGTTGGGATCGCATTTGTTGGTGAATCAAACAAAAAAAAACTTTGTAACATTTGTCAAATTTTCGTCAACAATTTTTTTTCTCATAAACTATTCGGTTTCAATGAAATGTTTCGTAGATCGTGTAGTCATTTCAAGCGTTGAACTTCATTTAAAATAAAAATCATTATTATTAAAATATTTTCCAATAGTGTACCAAATTTCAGTTTGATCCGATTCTAATCTTTGGAGATTTTGCAAAAAAATATGCCAAATTACTGCCCTTATCATGGTGAAACTTGCTTACTCGTTGAGAAATGAGAAATTTCGTGATAATCTCGTCATAAGAAGAATTAAAAAAAAGCAATTTTTTAGTTTTGATCTTATATCGTTTATGTATGTTTCGAAACTATTAGATATTTTGGAGTTATGACGAATTTTCACGATTATGCGAAATTAGAAATACATGAATTATGTATCGGGGGCTTCATTAAGAGTGGCCATCGGAAATAGCCCGGAAATTGTCCATCCTTTAACTTTCGAAAAAAAATTCTAATTTTTCACGGAAGTTATAGGATGAACGGTTTCCGAGATACGGCCGGTGGCCACCCTCAATGAATCACTCGGTGCACACAGGCTATGAGCTAAACATTAAACAATATCTGAGTTGGTGATAGACTACGCCATGACTCTGCTGAATATCGAAAATTTCCATCCTTTTCGAGAGGATGGGCATTTTCGAAATTCGTAGAAAATCACTACATTACCTCGATATCCAAAAAATTATTCAATTGCGAATTCATTGAGATAAAAGAATGATAAATAGTAATAAATTTATTGCTCAGGAGTATGGAAAAAATAAATATCCGTGTGAGTGTTAATACACCATCTTAGTTCTTCCATGTCAGTTGTAGTTGTGGCTTAAACTTGTTCTATAAAATAGTCTAAGTCAAATAAATCAAAGGATTGTAGATCAGTGATCTGGGTTCCGTAGGGTTAGTCGGTAATGTCTCATCCATTGAATTGGATACTTTAGGTTTAGACCCACATCGTCGAACTCACAGACTAGTACTACAGCTACTTTTCTAAAAGAAGGGTCAGTTCCTATTGTAAAATATCTAGTTGGTATTGACCCACATGTTCGATAATGTTTGGTAGCTGCCCAAATCACACGTGTGCAATTCTGTGATTTTACTTTGGCTGTTTGATAGAACAAATCTACTCTACAGTTGGAACCACTGACTTGGAAATATTGTGAGGGTATACATATACAGGGTGATTGCAGAGAACACCGTCAGATTTTAGGATACGTTTACACTAGTCAAGACAGTTTATCGTTGGAGGTCTCTTGATAATACAGGGTGATTTATCTGATACGACCGATTTTTGTTTTAAGGCTAACTTCGGTATGGCTCATACGATTTTGATGAACTTTTCAATGTAGCACAATATGAATGAGCATATTCAAAAATGTTACTTTTTTCAAAATACATGGTTGTTATTTTGATAATTCCAAGATGATCGTGCAGGATGAAAAAACACCCTGTGCATTGCGTTTCAAAAACTTCGCTATCTGTTTCAGATTCCACCATTATAAGGCTGTATTCAGTTTTTTGGCACACAGTTTTCCGAAAAAATTTTTGAAAGAATAGTAAAGCACTGACAATAAGTCAGCAGGTTTTTTTTTCTATAGAGTATTAGATTTCAATTCGGTCTTACCTGTATTTTTGGATATATTGGGGAAATAAAATTTTGAATGGATATATCCACAGAATCATTGGGCAGATTTAACCCATTCGTAATCAAGGTCCAAACCTACTTTACAAATATCGAGTTTCTAAGTTGTTTCTTCCGGAAGTTATTGTGCTTACGGTCGGCATAACGGTCGACCAATGATTCCGCCGATATACCCATTCAAAATTTTATTTTCCTGATATTCCCAAAAATACAGAATGGATCGAATGGAAATCGAGTGCTTTATCGAAAAATGACAGTTCGAAGGTGTATATAGAATTTCAAGAGGATAATAATGATCAGAAGATCACAGAGAATATTGAATATTTGTAGAAAAATTGGAATTTTTTCGAAATGTTCTAATGACGAAATTCTGCACAAAGTGCTCCATCAGCATTTTCGAACTAGCTGCCAAGTTTCATCATGATTGAATTAGTATTTTTTGAGTTATTCCGAAAAAAATAACGATATCGAGGAAAAAACCACGAAATTTGACATATTTTTTCCGAATATCCCCAAGAATAATTATCGGATCGAACTGAAATTTGGTACACTACTGTGAAATATGAAGCTCAAGGCCTGAGTCAAACTTTTCTTGAATATGAACAGTTGCAAAAAATTTCGAATTTTTTTTTATTGACTACGATCCCAATAAAATTTCGCGAGAGGTTGCGCGTCGTTATACTCAAAATAACTGCAAACTTTCAATCTTATCGTTCCGGTAGGTCCTGAACGGAAATAACCTCAAAATTTCGAAAGGCTCTAACTCCGACACCTCTTGGCTGATTTCTCCAATCAAGGAACTTAACCGTTGCATTTTAAAATGCAACATACCTTAATAGTTTCAGGTCAGTAGGATTCTCCGTAAATTCGAAAATAATAGACATTTGTTCAAAACGATAGTACGCTGTTCCCCTAGAACAATTCAAAGTTTTACCCAAACCGATTTTACTTTTATTAATAACTTTGGCATGGCTTGTTCAATTTTGATGAAATTAGTGATGCACTTTGCATGAGTACATTAAAAAATGCCAACATTTTTCCCTAAATACAAGAACGATATTGTGAAAATTTCAGATTAAGTGTGCAGGTTAAAAAAACACTCTGTACGTGGTGTTTTCAAAACTTCTTCATACATTTCAAATTACACTTTAATGAGCGATGTGTTCCTTATTCTTTTGGCATACTTGAACAATAAAAAAATTCAATTTTTTTTTTCATATATTCAATATTCTATGATCTTTTGATCATTATCATCACTCTTGAAATTCTGTATGAACCTTCCAACTGTAATTTTTTGATAAACACTGGATTTCAATTCTATCCAATCTGTGAATTTGGAAATATTGGAAAAATAAAATTTTGAATGGGTATAAATGCGGAATCATTGGTCGGCCTTTAGGTCGATCGTAAACACAATAACTTCCGGAAGAAAAAACTTAGAAACTCGATATTTGTAGAGTGGGTTTGGACCTCAATTACGAATGGGTAAAATCCGCCCAATGATTCCGTAGATAAACCCATTCAACATTTTATTTTAATAATATTTCCAAAAATACAGCACCAAGAAAAGCACTGACGTGAAGTCAGCAGCTCTTTTCTTGGTTATCTTCGATAAAATACTTGATTTCAATTCGATATAATACGTTTTTTTGGAATTATCGGAAAAATAAAATTTTGAATGCACAATGAAGAGAAGCACTGACGTGAAGTCAACAGCTTTTGCGTCCATGTTCAAAGGATATCACCAAAAGTGTACATGCGAGCAAAACCTGTTGACTTCACGTCAGTGCTTTTCTATTAAAAAAAAATTTTTTTTTGGAAAACTGGAGGTGTGCCGAATAAATTGAACACCCCCGATTAATGACTTATAATGGTGGAATCTGAAACGGATAGCGAAGTTTTCGAATGCACAGGGTGTTTTTCCATGCTGCACAATCAACTTGGAATTATCTGTTATTATCACGAAACAATCTCTGTATTTTGAGAGAAATGTTGAAAAAATATGAATCATACCAAAATAAATTAATAAAAGTAAAATTCAGTAGAGCGAAGTTTCGATATTTCGTTTTTAATTTTTCTCGGAAAACCACAGGTGTGCCAAAAAATTAAGAAAGTTTTAATAGTGACTCATTATGGTAGAATCGTAAACAAATTGCGAAGTTTTGAAAACGTAATGTACAGGGTGTTTTTCGTCTTCCCCGGAATCACCCTGTATATGGATAGAGTATAGTTGATCCGGTGGGAAAGCATGCTCTCTAAGGTCCTTGAAAGTATTCCATCTTGGATTCTGAACGGATAGAAAACGATTCAATTTTATTCTGAACCTCATACAGGGTGTTCCATCTCAGACGAGCAACCCCGTATATTTCTTATCCCATAGTGATTGGAAAAATTTCCCGAAAAACGTCGAATGATTCTGTAAGGGGGACATCTTTCGACGTATATTTTAGGCTTGAACGAGTAACCCCCTTAGAGGGGGCGCTTCAACCCCTCAAAATTGAATAGGTCGAGGGGTTGAGTGATACTTCATTTGAAAGGTCTTGGAAGCCTCTTTACAACGGTGTATGAAAACTTAATTTTGATGAACCGTTTTCGACAAAAATCAATCTTTTAGCTCAAATGAGCCACCTTCAATATACAGGGTGTTCTACAAGCTCTATGACAAACTTTGACAGATGGTAGCTCTGCTTATTCTAAACATTTTTTTCCTATGAACATAGGTCTGATTCGTTCTCGTTTCGAAGTTACAAGCATTTGAAAAAATGTATTTCCATGTTTTGATCAAGTAGACAGACATAAAATATCGGTTGATATGGTAACTGACGTTATTTTAATTATTGATTTGACACTTGGTGTACGTTTTGAATAACAATGCATTCTTTCACGACTCAGGAATATGCAGATATTGTATTTGAATATGGGTATTCTAATTGTAACTCCAGAAGAGCAGCTCGGCAATACCGAAGAAAATATCTTAATAGACACCAACCTGCTCACACAGTATTTTGTGCATCATTCCGAAGACTTCGAGAAACAGGCAATACTGCTCCAAAGAAAGCCATTCGGCCAACTGAAGTGAATGTAGAAAATGAGGGAAATGTAATAGATGCTGTCCGTGACAACCCTTCGATTAGTGTTCGACGTATAGCTACTAATCTTCATTTATCACGAAATTTCGTATGGCGTGTTTTGAAAGGAGAAATGTTGCATCCATTTCATAGACAAAATGAACAAGCTTTACATGCTGACGATGGATTACGAAGGTTAGAATTTTGTAGATGGTTACTTCAACAACATGTCCAAGATAATAGATTTATTTCGCTTGTCATGTGATCTGACGAGGCTTGTTTCACTAAGGACGGTATCAACAATAACCACAATGAACATGTATGGGCACTGCAGAATCCATATGCCATTAGACAAAGTTGATTTCAGCAACATTTCAGTGTAAACGTTTGGAGTGGGATATTTAACAATGATTTGATGCCAGTACATGTTATAAATGCAGATTTGTGAAAAAATTTTTTGGGGCACAACCTTTTTGACTTCATTGATGACTTAGAGCTAAACATTGTAGGAAATATGTGGTATCAGCACGATGGTGCTCCACCACATAGAGGGAGACAAGTAGTCAGTTGGCTGAATGAACATTTCCTGAATAAATGGATAGGTCAAGGAGGACCAATACAATGGCCACCTCGTTCGCCTGATCTGAATCCCTTAGATTTTTATTTATGAGGACATGTGAAGCAGCTTGTTTATCATGTTGAAATCGAATCTCTTCAACAATTACTTGATAGAATTCAAGATGCAGCAAACCAAATACGAAACGACCCAAATCTGATTTAGTTCGTCGATGTAAAGCTTGCATTCAAGCCGAAGGTGGACTTTTTGAACAATTTTTATAGTATCAAAATTTGCATTTATAATTATGATTTGAACATGAAAATATAATTTTTCAAATGCTTGTATCTTCTAAACAAAAACGAATCGGATATATGTTCATGGGAAAAGAAATGTTCAGAATAAGCACAGCTACCATCTGTCAAAGTTTGTGATAGAGCTTGTAGAACACCCTGTATATTGGTTAATTTTACAATTTACCAGTTTCATTATTGTATGGGAGTCAATAATAATATATATACAGGCAAACTCATAAAAAACTATTGATCAGACAGTTTTTGTGTTAAAGATCGTGAGGCTGACTTTGAAAAATATCCCTCGAAAGAAACGACTATGAGACTCGATATTTGTAGAGCTCAGTGGAGGATCGACGATTTCTGGGGTCCTGCGCTTGAAAACTTTCGGAGCCCCCTCTACTATCTCAATTTCTTTCAAAAAACTTCTCAATTAGAATTAAGTTTTTTTCAACACAAACATAACATTTATTGCTCAAATTTATTGGAATCAATTCAAATATAACCAATGAGTTGAAATCAACACAAATGTGAACAATTTTACAGGAGTATATTAGGTGAAGTACAGAACAATATTCCTTTCTGAAAAAAAAACATATAAAATGAACATGAAACTAATAGTAATATGCTTTGAATAAAGAACAACAGGAGGGAGCATAAAGTTTTTCTACTTCGTATAAAAGTGGGACATAGGCGCCCATATTGAACCTCCAAGTATGACTCATGTTAGTTAGTTTCTTCAGAAAAAGAAGTCTCGGAACAACTTGTTCTCTCTTCAAAGTGAAAGGAAAGTCGGCCATATGCAACATCTATCCCGGACCCACTTTGTGAGGCACTATGCTCCTTCCTTATGTTCCTTATTCAGAGGTAATATGAAATGCCGAAAAACTAATCAAGTAGATGTTTTTTCCTAATAATCCAGACTCTTCGTTATATCACACTCAACGGCCGATCGTAAACACAATAACTTCCGAGAGAAACGACTCAGAAACTCGATATGTTTAGAGTTGGACCTTAATTAGGAAGGCTGAATTCTTGACTTGAAATCCACCCAATGATTTCGCAGATATACACATTAAAAATTTTATTTTCGTAGTATTTTTCAAAAATATAGATAAGATCGAATTCAAATTCAGAACTTGATTGAAAAAATGACAGCTTGAAGGTTCATACAGAATTTCGTGAGAAAAAGTATGTTCAGAAAATCGTTCTGATGACATTATCATAACCATTGAGTATTTATTGAACACAGGGTTCAATACTCAATGTCATTACGAAATATTGCACAAAGTTCCTGATCAGTATTTTCTAACTAATTACCAAGTTGAATCATTGTTGAATTAATATTTTTTGAGTTATTCCGGAAAAACAACGATACCGAAAAAACAACTACGAAATTTGACATATTTTTTCCCAATATCTCCGAAAATAATAACCGTATCCAACTAAAAATTTGGTACGCTACTGTGAAATTTGGAGATCAATATATGAGCAGAATTTTGTTCGAATATGATGAGTAGTTTCCGAAAAAAAAATTTTTCAACAGAATTTTGAAAAATATTTTTTTTTTATTTACAGACAACACAATCCTAACAAAATTGATTTCTCTTCGTAATGCTTCAACGAACTGCCAATTTTCAATACAATCACATCTGTAGTTCTTCAAATATCAGGGAAATAATCTCAAAATTTCAAATGGCCTTATATCTTGAGGAACTTAACTGTCGCATTTCGAAATGCAATTTACCCTGTAAGTTTCCTGTCGATAGGATCCTCCGCTCGACCGTATTCGTGCTACGGATGGCCGACGGCCAGACAGAATGGATTTTGACACCGGATTCCTCATCAGTGAATCCAACCTAAATGTTTGAGACTATTTTTGGGAAAAAATTCGAAAATTACATTGACTTTCCACAGATACTTTCTTAAAGCTAGATATCAAAGGGATGCCGACAACTTTATTGCATGCAGATAAGAATCGTTGGAGAAAACATGCGGAAGCGGAACCTTAGATTTAATGTAATTTTTTTACAGACAGCTTAATTTTGCTCAAAGTTATTCTTGATTTTCACTTGCAGGGGGAATTTTAATTTTGCAAAAGTGTTGATTCGAACGGGGGGGGACCTGTGGACTTCGGGGCCCTACGCTTAAGCGTACTAAGCGTACCAGTTAATCCGCAACTGGTAGACCTTGTGGTGCTTCCTCCTATTGATTCACTAGACTAGTTATACCCATTCAACATTTTTTCCAAGATTCCAAAAATATACATTGGATCGAGATGAAATTCAGTGTACGTTTTTGAAAAAGTACGGCTCCAAGGTTCGTGAAAAAATTCTTCAGGTCCATTCGATTAGAAGATCGCAAAATCAATTTGTAACGAAGAAATTCTGCGCTGTGCGGGATCAGTAGGTGAATAAGTGACGATTTTCTCACGTCATTTATTCTCCAAAATATTCTAGGGAACAAGAGCGATTGTCGCAAATGCCTGTTGTTTTCTAATTTATTGCTGTTCGGCTGTCCGTATGTGCTCTAACTTTCGGAGGAAAGTACCCTTGAGTCTCGTACATTGTAAGATTTGAAGCTTTAAAATCTGAGATCGCTAATGGGCAAATTCGACCAAATACTTTGGGAGTTCTGATTTTTCTGAATAGGTAATCGTTCAGCTCGTTCACTGTGCCATATATAAAAACTTCCTTTTGTATAGTTTTTATAAGATTGGCATTATTATTGTTTTCTTTCGTATGTGAATTTCCTTAACAGTGAAGTAGACTTCGCATTTTTTATGGTATTTCTATTCTGCTATACCAAGAGGAATGGCCGCTTCGCTTCTTCTTCTACCTATTGGTGTCTATTTAGATGAGAGAGTCAGAAAAATTATTTTACCTGCTCTACTTTTCGTATTTCTTTACTCCTTCTTGCCACATAAGGAGTTGAGGTTCATTATTTACGTTTTTCCTTTATTAAATATACCTGTAGCGACTGCATGTTTTCGGCTGTGAGTCAGTTCTATATAATTTATTATTTTCATCTAATTTGCAATGTTTCTTCCAGGTGGGAAAATAGAAACAAATCATTTTTTCAGTTCCTCTTATCTTTATGTGTAGCTGGTCATTTATGTGTCAACATTGTATTCACGCTATTTTTGTTATGTGTTTCTGGGACAAATTACCCAGGGGGGACAGCCATTTCTCACCTTCATCGCCTGGCCAGAGAAGAAGTGAATGCCAGCATACACATATCGAACTTGGCTGCTCAAACTGGAGTATCTAGATTCACTCAAATAAATGACAATTGGATGTGAGTAGATGAATCTCGATATACTTCTACTCATTTTGAGATAATGGCTTGAAAATGATGTCATGTCATAATTCTTGGAATAATCCTTCATTTGGAAAAAAGTACTGAAATTATTTCGCGAATAATGTCTTCTGTAGAAAGAAAAACTTATGTTAAAAGTTCGATACATTCAGATGAGAATGACCCAAACAGACTCAATCGTGTCCAAGTTAATTGAATTTATTGAGCATGTGCTATAAAGGGTCTTTGTAAATGCTTATGAAATCAGTATCAGTTGGCGTTGAATTATTTTATGCCGTTACAAATTGACATTACCGAACAATGTATATCATAGAATTCGGAAGTAAGCATATTAAAAAGCTATCTACGCTGTTACAATCATTCACAACCTTATTTTTTTTTGTGAAACAAAGATCAATATTTGATGCCTCAGCATTTACTTAGTTTCCTTTAAAAAATTTACCTCAAATTTGCTTCTGGTCAACATTATTTCAGTAGCTACAGTAAGATATACAGTTCCTTGCTCTTTTGGAACATGCATTCTTTTTATATATAAACATTCTATTTCATGAGTATACATTTCATTTAGTATCTTTATATAATTGTAGATATTCAAAGAAAGAAAATCTTCTTCCTGGTTGCCAAGAAATGTATGAATTCACACATATCATTGCCGAAGCCAAAAGCAAGTTTTCATCAAATTTGAAGCCTTATACATTTACACATGATATAATAGATACGATAGAGGCTTTTCATCAAGTTTCCTTCAATTACCTGACAGTTCCGCCTGTGAAAATTAAAATGAAACCGGTGTTATTCATTTTGAAACGTAAATCAAACTATAGGGAAATGTTGCAGATGCGACATTTTTATCAAAATGGAGATTCTGAAGAAATGCAACCTATAAGTACTAGTTCAGAAAAAGAACAAGAGCAAATTGAAGTTGAAAAAAACAATTCACCGGAAGACAGATCATCACAATATGATATTTCAAATGAAATTGATCCAGAAATTGATGAGCGATTTGAAAAAAACGTTTTGGTCGAAGAAGTCACAATTTCTAAGTCTTCTCTGAACGCGAAAGAAGAAGACCTGGAAGAAGTTGAAACCAAGGCAGAAGGATTGAACCAATTGATGAAGAAAACGGAAAAGGATATCGATTTTGATCTTGATTTCGAACTCCCAAGAACAATCAATAAGAGGACGAAGACATTCAAAAATAAAGAAAAACTAATGGATGAAAAGAGTGACAGAAGCGATGAACAGAATGACGAAGTTATGCATTATGTTGAAGAGAAAAAGAAGTTGAAAGTAGAAGTCACGAAAAGTAAAAGTCATAAAAATGATGAAATTATTGCCGAAAAATCAGTGGATAATAGTATGGTAGAAAACGATTCCGAAGAAAAATTTGTAGTAGACGTCAAACGAATTGAGAATGATGAGATTATGAAAATAAATACGTTACCGAAAAAAGAAATATCATCGGCACAAGTCAGCAACAATATAATGGCTGCTGATGTCTCTGAGGCAACCGAAAAAAGGAGGGAGTCTTCAGGAATTGAAAACATTCCTGATATTGAAGACAAAATATTGGAAGACAAAGTGAGCTTTCCACTCAAAAAAAGTAACTTTGCTTTCAGATCAAACTTAAAGTCTAAAGTTCCAACCACACAGGGAGAAAAATCAGAGGAAAATAAACAACAAGTGAAACGACATTTGAAGAAATTAATACAGAAGTATCGTAGAAAGAAGTTCAATGACGTTAAAATATCTAATAATTACATGAGGGAAGAAAATATAGAAACAAAATTAGAAGAAATGGTGGAAGATGAAAGCATAAAACAAAAAGAAGAAATAAAGAAGATACAGTCACAGATAATGGAAATACTAGAGGAGAATCCAAATATTACAAATAAGGATTCAATTAAAGAAAAGTTACAAAAGACTATCATCGATGAACTGATCAAAGTTCTGGATGAAAAAGTAGTTCAAAAGACTGGTAAACAGATGGGTGCCAAAGACAATGCTAATACTAAAAAACTAATAGAAATAATTGAAAAAACGAAGAATGACGCTGAAAAATTATCAAATGTGGTGCACAATGAAGGCTCCAAGGAAAACACAATAGAAATTCATTCGGACATCGAAAAACCTAAGGAAGAAATCACTGCTTTCAAAGTAAACAAAGATGATAAAATCAGGGAAGCTCAAGCAAAACTCGAAGATATTATGAATATCATTGATGACATTGTTGAGACCATTGAGATTCAGAACAGTGAGTGAAATGTCTTTAATTATATAATATATTAATTTGTTATTGCAATAAATAATTACTTTTCTTCTTGTTATTTGTGAAGCTTATTTTCCTGGATTTATTCATGTTTTGACCATTTGGGAATGATTGCAGAACAGAAACCTGGAAAAATCCTTACTTGATTTTGTTTCCACACGTTCATTTCGAACGATGTTACATACCAACCATTGCCAAAAAGCTGTTTCATTCTTGGACCACTCCTCATGGTTCATAAGGATTTTTGATATCTTTTCTGTTTTATCCAGGAATATTTTTGCATATTTCTCATCATTCAAAGCTAGAATTTCATTCATACAGAATTCTTCCAACCAACGTGATGAATTCTTAATCTGTAAACATCATTGTTCATTTACTGGATACGATATTCTAATGTGCTTTGTTATATAGTCAGTTATGCAGAAAATTGTTAGAGAAACATATAGATGGTGCATATAAATTGATGAAGACAATAATTATTGGTCTTTATACAATGCAATAAGTATGAATGATATATATATGTCCAATACTTCCAATGATACACTCAATAGTAAAAAAAAATCGATTAGAAAGTTACATTATATACACCTAGGTTCGAGAACCTGTATGTGCACAAATCATTACACTATTTTATCATCAACCAACGAATTCTCAGTGCCTATAATATATACAGAAAAATTCTCATTATTTGACCTTGACTCACAGAATCGATAATTAACAATTTGTTAGCATCCACGTATACACAGAAATTTACAGCAACGAATGAACATTCAATTGATTTTGGTGTACTGCTATATACTGTCTGGATTTTATTCTTAAGGTTTTGAGATCAGTTAGCTTACTTACTTCCAGTGGTAGAGAATTTACTATTTTAGGAGCTATTGACGTGATGAACCTTTGGCTAGCATCTCTTTGGTAGAAAGGGCCTACCAGTCTGTTTCTCACATTTGATCGAGTGTCGCGAGTATGTGCAGGACTAATTTTTAACTCTGGATGTTTGTAGATGAATATGCAGCAAGTGTGATAATATAGCGAGCGAAAATTCAGGAACTCATCATCATAAAGTAATCTTGTAGGGTAGAGTCTTTCCTTTTGACGTTATTATTTTAACAACGTAATTTTGAAACACAGTCAGGGGTTGTAATGCATTGTTATAAAGACCTCCCCACACCACAATGTCATACCTCAGGATTGATTCACTCAATGATCACACTAGAATGATCAGTAATTTTTTACCCATGAATTTTGGTAGCTCCAAAATTTGTATATAAATCTACGTAGTTTGGCAGTAAGGGTGAAAATCTGGTCTTTCCACTTGAGATGTTTATCAACTGTGATTCCTGGGTACTTGGCTGTATCGGTACTGTCCAATTCAAGATTTGAGTTTGCTATATATATATGATGATTTATCCACATTCATCGACAGTTTTTTGAAGTTACGCCAGGTTTTAACGGCTAGTATGCCATATTGAGCCTTTCCCTCTACAGCCCGCCATATTTCGTCCTCAAAAACTAGAACTGTATCTTCCGCATATGATATTTTAGTGCCGCCTGTACGTGAGTCTAGTAGGCAGTTCAGGTAGGTAATAAAGAGCAGTGGGCCAAGGACCGTACCCTGGGGTACTCCAATGTGTATTTCATTGGTGTCGTTATACGTATTTCCTATTTTCATAACTTGTTTCTTCCCTTGTAAGTAATCTTTGAATATTTCCCAAACGATACTCCTCACTCCACAATGCTCTAGAGTGTTTAGTAGAAGTTGGTGATGAACCGTGTCAAACGCCTTTTTCAAATCCAGAAACACTGCAATACATTTCCTTCCGTTGTCTAGTTGTTCTTTTATGTGATCTACCAACACGAGCATTGCCTCATCTGTGCCTCTACCTGGTAGAAAACTGAATTGTCTATGGTTTACTATTTTTCATAAGAAACTCGTACAACCGAGATTTTAAACATTTTTCAAATATCTTTCCAAAAGTATTTATGCAGCTAATTGGTCTATAGTTGTTAATCAAGTTCTGGTCACCCTTCTTATATACCTATATACATTAATCCTCACCGGATGGTCGTAGTCTTCTATAAGACATCCTTGTCGTACGTCTCTGGATGGAATCCAATGGAATCCAAAATCTCTCTGTGCTACACCAGGTTAGAGCGCCACACTGGTCCAGCGTATTCCAGTATTGGTCTTATTGAGGTCTTATAACTCAGAACAAACATCTTTGTCACAATAACGAAATGATCGCTCAAGAAGACCAAGCATTCTTCGAGCCTGAGTGCTAATGTACATAATGTGCTCCGACCAAGAAAGATCCTCTGTTATTATCACCACACGTCACACACATTCACGTTACATCTGAAGTGAGAGGATGGAAACCCTAGGTACATCTACCTTAGGTTTCCAGCCTCTCGATTTGTTCGAATCTAATTTTCAATGCCTAGTTGTCTATTATCCTAATAATCTTTGTACGATGTCGCTGTTTCGGGACTGTCATTTAGATATATCCCTTTATAACTTCATGATCAGATCTGCCAATAGGTGGTAGATATTCAATGTAACGAACAAGATCTGGATCATCAACCAACACCAACTCAAGCGGTCGTGGAGTCTGATTCGAGCAGAAACGTGTTGGGTTCTCGATAAGTTGGTGTAAATTAGAATCATGGAGCATTTTAACAAAAGGAAGTAAAGAGGTACCATCAGATGGTAAACGAGGCCATGAGAGATCGGGAAAATTGAAGTCACCAGCTATGAAAACATTTCTTTTCGATAATGCCAACCTTTGAATAAAGAACAACAGAAAGGAGCATAACGCTTTTCTACTTCGTATAAAAGTGGGACGTATGCGCCCATATTGAACCTCCAAGTATGACTCATGTTAGTTAGTTTCTTCAGACAAAGAAGTCTCGGAACAAGTTGTTCTCTCTTTAAAGTAAAAGGGAAGTCGGCCATATGCAACATCCATCCCGGACCCACTTTGTGAGGTATTATGCTCCTTTCTTATATTCTTTATTCAGAGCTGCCAACTCAGATATATGATCAAAAAGCATATGATCCGAAGGGTACGACCTTGAACAATATACACAACCACGAGGAGGGGGAAGGAACTGTGCGATGGAGTGATGAGAATGTTATCGATACCAGGAACACGAGGAGAGTATGAGTAAACTTCAAATACAACGACATCGTCAATATAAATAGCGAGGCCACAGTGACTAGGGCTAAGGTAGCTATCAGATCAATATATAGAGTAACCTCGTATTTTGACACATGAGTCGGGAATACTTTCGGAAAAGCATGTTTCAGGTTTAAATATAGAAGAAGGGTTCTCTTACCTGACAAGTACCAGTAATTCATGAAATTTAGAATTTATTGTGTTGGCATTGGTATACAAGAAAGTGCATCCATGCAGATCGGAAGATGCTAGTTTTTTGCAGGTGGATAGTTAGATATGATGCGGGGAAACCCTTTTACATATTTAATAGTCAAATTCTCTTCCCCATCTGAAGTTTTTCGCGAGAGTTCATTACGCAGCTGGTCGAGGTACGCCAATTAGGCCGGAGTCTTATCGTACGATAACACAATATTTCTGAATTCCCCATTTCATCTAAAGACTTTCTCATTTCGTAAGGAGTAGTATTGCTGTTTCAGGGTTGCTGAAAGATATTTTTATACGCCGGTTACGGTGCTGTTGGGGTCGGCTTATAAGCTGCAATCTGATGATGTGAGCAGCGGATGAGGGGACAATGTGATCTACGTTATTTCTCACAACAATGATATCCCTGGATTCATTAGAAGCACTCGTTGCAATGTCTGACTCTGGTACGCCCCTCGAGACAATATTAAACGATCTACGAACGTTTTCGACCATTTCCACTGGGTTATCAACATTTGGGACAGCGTTCAGAGAAAGTAAGGTCAGCTTCTATAGTAGAAACTCTCCGTTCCAACATCACGACTTTCGACGAAATTATAGCACCACTAATCTGCACGGCAGACAGGACATCAGTTGTAATGCAAGATATATGGCCAATCAATATTTCGAATTTTATCCCAGTAATGAAATAAAATAATACTAATAATAAAATAAAGAACGTGAGCCTAAAGAGCACCGTGGGCACATCCACCTACCAGGATTCTCATTTACAAACTGATCATCGTGCTCATACAGGTTGACACACACGATTTGAAATTCATTCTTGCCTAACCCGCAAGCAACGGTCGAATGCTGAGTTTGGCCAATTTTTGTAGAGCAACTACCACAACGGTTCGGCATTTTGTATGTGCTAAACTAATAATTTTTTGAAATTAATTATTAAGGAAAAAAGGGAACCAAGCGAGGGAATGATTTCACGAGCATACACGGGCCGATATGGAAGACTTTAATCGAACTACTCAAGACTGAAGGCCATGGAATGAAGGATATCAGGGTAAACAGAGGGAGAATATGATACAGATATTAGGAATAAGTAAGGATTGCGCTATTGAATGAGGAATTCCGGCAATATATCGGTAAAGCCAATGAAAATGTGCAGGGCCCTACCTTAGGTACAATTGGGCTCATCACTGATATTTAATACGATATATTTGCGGACTTATAAACAGTTATTTGCAGAGGAAAGAACTTGTTATCACTTCTATACTACCATATACCGTATTGTTTATAATACGCTCATCGCATAATATACTATTTTGTTTATTACAGCATTCGCCCAAAATGTATACTCAGTTTCATATTTGTGAGATATTTGGTTCCTGAGGAACAACTTGAAAATGCTTTCTTGTCGACATATCCAGGGGGCTGTATCTAAGCAGGGACTGCTCGAAAAAAAAATTTCATAAGAAAGGCCCACCTTAGTTTTTGACAAGGAATCGCCTCTTAATTTTTTCGCAACTATCTATTTACACCCGGTATAGAGTTAGGTTCTATGTGTTGATCCCGTGTTTTCAGTGTGAACGTTTAGTTAGTGTTAGTGAATTGTTTTTCATGATTGAATTGTGTGAATAAAGACCTTAATATCATAATACACAAACGAAGCGCACATGGACAGGATCTGGCAAGGTGACCAACATATACCTAGGTAGTGAGAATCGACCTTGAATCGTTCGAAATAAATAAATAATAGATTATATAACAAATAACTTGCATGTGTTTTTTGAATGAATCAAATTTCGTACTATAGGAATATTTTTCTCAGATATTTCTATCGGATGTGAATGCATTTGTCTTTTGCGTGAAGGGTGGAAAAAAAATACACTTGGTAGACTTGATGTTTGAAGAGTGAGCTTGCGGCATGATTGAAAAACTCCACACTGAAATTCGTCCCATTCGGAGAAAGGAGAAACCATATACAAGCTGCAAAAAAGATTGATTCCTTTATGTTATTGCTCTCATTGGAAGGGGACTCCACCCACACCTCTTTTTCTGCTATGGAAATTCATAACTTTTTTGGGCGTACTTCTAGTACATTTTTCTATGAAATAATCGATTCCTGTATCATATCATCGAGAAAAAGCTAACCTTGTTATAAGTCGACATATGTACCTTTGAAACGGACTGTTTCCAGACATATATTTATGCGTACAATTGATATAAGAATTATGTTAGGAATCACCTTGTCGAAGTACTTATAAATCACCCTGTATATGAGATGTATATCTCGCAGTTCTCCTGCAATAGTAAATTGCTATAGAAAAAACGATTCCTCTCCTTTTTTTAAAATTTTATTCTACAGTTGCAGAAGAAGTTGTTTCAAACTCGAGCGGAATGTATCTGTCTCATGTAAACGGTAATCTCATAAAGGAAAGTAAAACTTTTCGCTCTAGATTTAAAAATATCTAGTTTTTGAATTATTCCAATGTTGCATTTGACGAATGATCACATAATCCAATAAAGATTGAAGTTCATTTATAAACTTTTAACTCTATCAGAATAGAAACTGACATGAATTCTAGAGGAAATTAAGGGAATAAGGATATTTAAAATACAACGAACCTTTCGCAGTAAAATCTCATTATGATTTTGTAGTTCACAAATTTCTCTCGTGTTCAAATCGATTCTGTTCTCTATCCAAGCAAAATATCTTAGAAAATTTCTTTCACTTTGAGTGGAGAAATCAGGTGATGATGGGGGAACTGTATCGTCTTGTAGCATATAGAATTTCTGATTGAAAAAACTTTTTGATATTTCTCGTTTAATGGCTCTTTGAACTCCCTCAGAAAGGACATAGGAAACAGCAATCAGGAGATCCCTGTTTCCTTGGTTAAGAAAATCTGATATGGAATAGAAACCAGAATTCCGGTACTTTATCGATTCAAAGAAACCTTTGATTCGATGAGGATTGACGAGCTCTTCATTTATCGTTAGCTTATTAAGGAGTCTCCAGAATTTTGGAACCTGAAATGATAATGATTCATCAGTCAGTCCATACTTGTCGGTTGTATCAGTCTTCTATTATTGGTCAAAATAACCACGAGGTGAAAGGCGCTCGAATGTTAAACATTTTCTCACTCAGAAGCATAGAGGTATATTTTCATCATGCTCAAGAGCATGAGGCATATTGAACACTTATCACAAAAGGCACCTTTATAGAAAGGGCTCGAACGTATTTTTTGTTGGTAATTAAAATTGACTTGCTAGCTCTGTACTTTTATTCTTAATCCATGGAAATAACTCTTTCACAAAACTAACTAAACTTATCTTTCACTATCGTTACCCTCTCACACTCGCATAATACCAAAAGAAAACTAATAAATAAATTTCAAGCGATGAACCAAGAGCTCCGGTTGTAGTTACGGTTATCCACATTGACAGATTATCCTTTGCCCCAATGTCAATTTGGATAACCGTAACTATAACCATAGATTCTGGTCCATCGCTTGAAATTGATTATTGGAGCCATTATAGGTTTATATACCTTTTTATATCACAAAACATGATAACGTCAACGAAATGACGGTGGAATGTATTTATGTATTATATTATTATTATTATTAAAAAAAGACACAGAGTTGAGGTTTAACTTGTTTAGCCAGTTAACAACATAGCAATATTCCACTAAAAAACTAAAGAACGGACCATGCATATAAAAAGAACATGTAGAGAATTTCAGCAAAAAAATAAAAATAAAATGGGTAACACTTCACAGAGCACCTTCGCGAATTCTCCACCGATCGTAACTGTTCTTGAACGCATCGACACTGGTAGATTCAACCACAGATCCCGGCAAACCGTTCCATCGATCGAATATCAAATTTGACAAGAAATTTCTACGGGTATTTCTACGGAATGGTTCCTTAGCAAGCTTGTAGGTATGTCCACGGTTATTGTTCTTATTAAATTCGAAGAGGTGACGCAGATCCACACCCAAACAGTCATTAATAGCTCGGACAGCAACGATCACATTGCCTCTAGTACGACGTTCCTCGAAAAATGACAGACCAAAAACTCGCAGCCGTGTCTCGTAGTCGGGTCGACCTTGAACGGTGAAAGGAATCCTCGTACACCATCTCTGGACTGATTCTACCAATTTTAAATCCCCCTGGAGAGCAACCCACCCTGCAGGTCCGGCATACTCCATAATAGGTCTCACCTAAGTCTGATACAGCAGCTTCATGGTTTGAACGCTGCAGTTACTGAACGATTTTTGTATAATGTGGGTGATCCTCTTGGATTTGGAACAGATAGAGGAGATATGCTCGGACCAGTTCAGGTCAGAAGTAACGGTCAAACCTAGGTCCCTCTCCACTTCAACCATAGCAAGGGGGCATCCAGAAAGTGTATACGGCACCTTTGGATTGTTTTTACCAATGTGTAAGACACGACACTTGTCTTTGTTTAAGGGCAGCAGCCAGTCCTCTATCCACTGAGTAACTGTGTCAAGATCAAGTTTTAACTGACTATAGATATCCAACCACGGAACCCCGTATATATTTTTGTATCATCGGCAGAGAAAAGGCACTTTGATTCAATGAGATAAGGGAAATCAGCAGTATATAACAAGAAAAGAATTGGACCGAGTACCGATCCCTGGGGGACACCACTCAAAACACTTCCCCATAGGGTTGAAAAAGACTCACCAACCCTGACCCTGTAAGTCTTTCGGCTCAGAAACGCCTCTATCCATGATAGCAAGCGGCCACGTATCCCGAGATGTTCCAATTTTTTGAATAGACGCTTGTGAGGTACACATTCCTTAATTATCAGTACCAAATTTATGTTTGGGACCGAAGGGTCCTTATGTAGAAACATCAGCAAACAACACCGTGGAGCCGAATTTCTTGGGTGTCTCTACAGACATTCCAATGTCGCCGAAGTTTTTACAGCTTGACAGACTCTTAAGTTCGCCGGCGGTTTTCGTCTCAATGTCGATACCGCCTTCTCTCTTACATTTTCTGACCGCAGCCACTCTAACGTTGACAGCAGTATCCACTTCTGCAAGCACCTTTCGCTATCGACTTTTCGCTCGCGTCTTCCACAATAATTGCGTAAGACTTCGGAGCAATCATTTTCGATCGGGCCACCCTCGGTACAGACGCACTCTGCTCTTCCACAATACTACCTCTTGCGCTTACCCATACACTCGTTTGGGCCTGACCACTTAGGATGATCTCTCCATCCTCCACCTTCTTCATCAATTTCTCCTTCTCGAAGACCACGCCCTTCAGCCGCTGATTCTCGGCCGCAAACTGTGCAAAAGTGCACTCAAATTCGTTTATACATTTGAGTATGAACGACGCCGCGCTATTGTTGACTTCGTTTTTATCAGTCAGCACAAATTCCCTTAGGTCAGACCCGACCATTCGCAGCCTCTCATTCAAGCTCAGAGTTAAGCTGTTGCTTCTCACCCTGCTTGAACTACTTCCATTACCCGCGGAGCCACTTCTGCTCCCTTCCAAGCTCTTTTCCAACTCTTTTGTTATTTTTCGAACATCCATGCTGAATCCCACGAGACGAGCGTAAACAAACGTCGCCCCACGGCAGTGACCTCATACCATGGGGAAGGCTAAAGGGACAGAGCCCGGTCTCGGGCACCAGCTTTCCCTGGCCATGGTATTACATCGGCGACCTATCTTACCTTAGGATTAGGGGTTTCTATTCAGGTTAACTCCTCTTCGAGCCGTGCAATTAAGCAAAGCTCCCCATCCACCCTAAGATGTGACTAGGTCAGGACGGTATGTACAAGCTGGCAAGCCACCAGGTCCTCGGGCACCTCGGGTTTGGCGATCCCCGTGCTGTTTACCGGAATAAATAGTATATATTTATATATATTCTTTTGAGATGAACAGTACATTTTTTTTTAATCAAACAATTTGTGTCATAACAGTATTAGCAGAGGAAATGTAAACGGGGTACCATAGATTTTTACGTATGATACAAGAGCACAGATAAAAACCTCAGGAAAAACTCTTTCTCCCCGTATAAGTGTAATGAAATTGTTGTTTTTTATTGAAGGGCTTCTTTTTCATCGACAAAATTTCCTCCTTCCTATGCGATGCAGGTTGAAATTTTGGAATCATACCTGAAAACAAAAAAGGAGACGAAAAAACTAATATGAACTAGTAAATGATTTAGTACTCATTAAATTAATTTGAAGTTCGCAATCCATCTCAAAAAAGAATCAGACACCGAATGAATTGCCTCGACACCATCGTCAAATTTATATATTGGACAAGTATTGACTAAATGTTCTATTGTTTCCTCTTCTTCTCCGCACTCGCACCTTGGACTTTCGACCGAATTCCATTTGAAGAGGAAACTATTACAGCGACCATGACCGGTTCTAAGTCGATTCAAAATGCACCAAATTTTCCTAGGAAGATTGAAACAATTAACTTTTTCTGAAGAATCGCTGATCAAACCTTTGTTAAAAACATTACACGAATTCCATTCCGAACGACAAACTTCTTTGGCAGCGACTATGAGGTCGATTCAAAACGCACCAAATTTTCCGTGGAAGATTAAAACCACGAATCACGAATTCCATTCTGAACTTCGAATTTCTTTTCAATTTTTATTTGAATGAAGAAAATCGTTAATCCATAGAGGTTTACGAGACTTAAATCTAGCAATTTTAGAATCCGGAATACAAGACATGATTGGGAATAAATTCGGAAAGGAATGATATTCGTCCTAAGAGTTTTTCATTGCGACCTGTTTACGAATATGGGGCGGTACAATATTTGAGAGAACTGGTAACCACTGTAGAGGTAAAGATCTTATAGTCCCACTAATGATCCCCATTCCAGGATCAAGCTGTGCATCAATTTCACTAACTTGAGCGCTGTTAAACCTTACCGGACAACAATATATTCAGTAGCAAAAAAACCAAAGCCACAGCTGCTAGGTTTCAACTTCATGCGTTTTCTAAAGGGAGCTTGAAATTCAAAGAAGAATCTAATTTTACTCCAAGATATTCAGGAGTGAAATTATTTTTTAGAACAGCATTATTGAATGTAACTTTCAATGTTTTGAACCTCTGAGAACATCTGTTGATTATTCGAATGAAAACCGGAAACTTCTGTTTTATGAGGATTTGCACATAAACGCCATTCAATAAAATAATTTTTGAAAATTTCCAAATCTATATTTAGAGTGTTTTCAATCATTTTAAAATCAGAATGAGAGAAAGCAAGAGCGATATCATCTGCATAGATAAATTTTTCTGAAGAAGTTGCAGGAATATCACATTTAATATAAATTGAATAAAAGGAGAGCTAAAACATTGCATTGAAAGGGATAAATATGTCTATTGAATATCTACTCATTAGGTATCTACTATTCGGGATTTTTTTTGCCGAGTATCCATGAACTCGTTTGCGAATTCAGGATCCATATGCGAAATCTGTAAAATATACCCAATTCAAAATCCTTCTAAAATATCCTTTATCGACAATCCAAATGAGTTTGCAGGTGTTTTAATATCTATTCACAATTCGACGAAAAGCAAATGAATACACATAGGCATTCTCAAATAAATATTAGAAAAATTCAGAAATTGATTTAATCCAAATAGAACTCATTTGACAACTAATGCAAATAATTTTATTTATCATCAATTTGAAGGAAATTCAATAAAATTTGTATACACATATTCAATTACGTATAGAAAATTCATTACTTAATCACTGACATCTTAACAAGATAGGGGAGAGGGGAGAGGGGGCACATTGAAGCACAAAAATTCAAACTCTTTTCGAATGAACTAGAAGTATCATATTTGAATAATTATTGTAACGTGTTCATTGACTTATATTTCATCTTCAATTTTTGTTACGAATTACCCGCAATAAACTTTTAGACATTCATTTATAATCATTTAAATAAAATAACGGTTTTGCATCATTCTGCCCCACCTAAGGGGCACTTTTATACACAGGGTGGGGCATTTTGATACAATATTGAAATCGGTGGTAACTGCAAGACCACATCACAAAATCAACTTTTATATGCATATAAAAGCGTCACTTACAATCAGTCTTACAAGATTCTTCCAAAAATTCAGCAAAAAAACCATATTGTCTTATTCATTGACTTCATCTTAGTTTTTCATAATGATATAACTATCTAAGTAATGAGAAATCAGACAAAAACCTTGAACATGATAACGAAAACAATAATATAACCTCCTCTTAAAATAATAAACAGTTTTCTCTAAATATATCGTCAGAAGTATCACAAAGTTTTATAGACCTTTAATTATTCAACAGAAATAATCATAAAATACTTATTATCTCAAAAACTGAAACATTCTTGCACCTACTGTACATTATATCTGGATAGGTCTACTGAAAATGAGTAACGAGATAATGTACGAGATGTGCCTTTGAAGAAAATCGGTTTCGGCAGTTGCAAAACTACGTCTGTGATATCAACACTTGCTTGATCTTCTACAATCGGAAAAACAAACTTTGAACACCCCGTTTTTATCCTGAGATAAGATACTTGATATTCTGTCATAGTATACTTTAAAATGACTTTGGCAACGTAATGAAGGACATTTTTTTTTCTCGAATTCAATCAGCCAGAAATCTCCGGAATGTATAGCTTCTGGGTTAACATTCTCATTAATTACCTCATCTTCTGTTTCAGATGCCATTTGTATGTCTTAATCTTCACTTGTCATCAACAATTCATCTGATCAGGATCGGAATCTGTTTCTGATGGCAAACATTTTACTTTCTTGTTCTTCACTTTGAATAAGCCTAAAAGCTTCCTCGCCGTTTTCAATTATTTTACTTTCGGTAATTGCTTCTTTCTTTCTTTTTCTGTAAGATCTGTCTGTAAGATTTCGAGCCAATTTTTTTCTGGGGTTTCGGTGTAAATTCTTGACTGAACTTCACGTATTGCATCTTGTATGTTCTTTTCGTTAATATTGTTCCTTTCAGTCTTGCGCTTGTAGGTGCGGATCATTTTCTAGGAGAAGAATTTGAAAATCATTATATATTTATGACGATGCAGATGGGGCAGATTGATACGCATCATTGTGCCCCGCACATTACTGAGTCAAAGTGCCCCAACAGCCTATATTCATAAATAATTAATTTATTGAATTATTCATTGATATTTTACTGACAAAAATATTTGAGGACAATTTTGGATATATTAGCTCACCTTTGGTAGGATAGAAAAACAAAAATCACTAATTAGACGTTGCTAAGACACGTTTGCATCACGGATAAAATTTTAGTAGGCGGCAGCACTAACACATTAGTGCTCGTCAACGGAAAACAGCGGACTGACGTGGAGCGTTGTTACAACTGTTTTCTTGGGGGTATCTTTGAGTACTATATTGATGCGACATCCTTCATAACCTTTTTCTCTCTTGAAATATTGATACTGTATAAATGTGCCCCCTTTATCAAAATACCCCGTCTCCCCCTACACAAAGATCGGCACCAGTCTCTATCAGGAACTGCTTCTTGGATTCCCGGTCGGTGATGAAGAGACGGCGCGCGGTGCTGGGCTGGGATCACAAGCCGTCATAAGTGATTACCCCTGTCGTTTCCCGAGAGGTGGGAACATGGTTGTGATAACTCTCTGGAGTTGCTTCCGAATTTCAGGTGATACCAACAGAGTTCATTGGTACGTGGTACGTATAATATATGTTATATTATACATTATGACAAATGACATTCAGACAGTTGCAAGTACTTATCAACACAAAATGTGATTTCAAGCGAAGGACTAAAAGCTCTGGTTATAGTTACGGTTATCCAAACTGACATAGGTGAAGGATAATCTTTCAATTTGGATAACCGTATCTATAACCGGAGCTTTTAGTCCTTCGCTTGAAATCACATTTTGTGTTGATAAGTACTTGCAACTGTCTGAATGTCATTTGTCATAATGTTAATGTAACTTGCTGACTTTCAATTTTGGGCCAAAGAGATTGCATAATGGGGAAGAAACACAATAGTTATGAATTTGTGGGAGGGGCAACGACTCCACTAATCAGTGACAACGGCAATGCAGTTTAACTGGCGAAGAAAAAGAGGAAATTTGGGAGATTGTATATTACAAAATTGATAAATGGTAAGCAGAATAAGTCTGCAATTAATTTATTGTTTCAATTTATATATTTTGTTTCAGACGCTGATGAAATTGCGAAAATTTCTACACTGAGAAAGACGGAAAAATCTGTTGCTGGCTGGCTAGAGAGGTGTAAGAAGATGATTGAACCCTGTGATAAGTTGAGAAATATGTAATATCCCTTTTTTTTGTAGGCTTTCTTTAGGAATAAAAATTATTGAAATTACGTACATTGCTTTAGTCTAGATTAGGGATGTCCTATAGTCAACTTGGAACTATATCCCTAGAATATATGCGTAGACCGCTGGGGAAGTTCCCACTTTTCTAAATAAGGCATCCTCAGGATGTCCTCTTGATAGCTTATGGTCTGTGGAGTATATCCTCCGGATATACAAAAATACCACCTGGGGGATTCTCACTTAGTAACATTCTATATCCTCAGGATATCCTGAGGATTATGTATAGACGAATTCGGATTTCCCTGGGATATATTAATATCTCTGCTCGATATCCCAAGAACATCCTCAGGATCTTATTGTGCTATCTGGGTTCTTGTATTAACAATAACTTTGCTGATCTTACATTCAGTTTGGATTAGGTATCTACTTACGACTTCAGCATTATTTTTGTTGAACTTTGCCGAGTAGAAATCCTCAGCAGTGAAATCCAAATCGAAGAGGAGATTCAAATGGCAACAGAGAGCAGCAAGAGATTTTTTCATATTGTTTATTTCCATCGAGTTTCGGTATGTAATCTAGAAGTCCAATCTGTTCATTCTACTACAACTATTCAAGACAAAATTTCTCAAAAATGCTGAAAAACCTGGAAGTGAATGGAATCATACTGAAAAACCTGGAAGTGAATGGAATGATGAGGCCTCTTATGGGGTTCTATTTTGCACAACTCTTTTATGGTTTTAGGCGCAAGGATATCATTATTTCGACCTTATATTTATATTGTGAAGTTCAATTTCATTTACAAATTTATGAATTATAACCATCTTCTTAGGCAATATGAAAATTTTAAACTGGTGGTGTACATCAGGCTCGTCATATCATCAAAGAAACTATTCAATAAGTTCTATCATATGTTGGAAATTTATTTGATGCCATACATCTAATAAATAACTTTTCTACTGGAATTAGGTGCTTCACGTTGAGAACTCAAGAAATCTAATGAATCAAAAGTAAGCTTGTTGGGAATTATTATATATATTCCCTAAGAAAAAAAATAATTTGAAGAAAAATCTGGTGATCTAAGAGGCTACGAAATCGTTCCATGTGTAAATTTGATATTACATGGTTACAAAATGTTGTTCGGGAAATCTGTCATCTCTCGTGCATTGTGACTTGGCAAATCATCCTATTGAAACATAATGTCCTCAACCTATAGGAAATTGCCAAACTGTCAGTAACGATGTTTTACTGATTTGGTTATTGTCAGAGCTGTGCCAAAGCCTTGTGCTTAGTGCTCGTGAAAGCACTCGAAGCACTTTTGTGCTCCTAAGCACTGTGCTCGCGAGCACTTTAATAAGCCGGTGCTTAGTGCTTGGTGCTTCGAGAATTTTTTGAGAAGACTTAGTGCTTAGTTATTCGAAAAAGTGCTTCTAAGCACCGCAAAGTGCTCCCGAGCACCGCAAAGTGCTCCCAAGCACCGCAGTGCTCCCGAGCACCGCAAAGTGCTCCCGAGCACCGTAGGGCTTCGAAGCACTTTTCGGGATTACTAAGCACTAAGCCCTTCATGGACTTGTCGAAACAGGAAAATGTCGGGCTATCGCGTGATTGGAGTAGACAAAGAGAACTAATATATCGGTTGTCTCTGGTGTTTGGAGACATTGGACAAGAAATACAAGGATCCTAATTCGACACATTCGTGATGTATGTGTTTGAGCTTAGTTTTGTGCTACTATTATATGAAAACAATAAAATGCTTTCAGAGTCAAAGCATAAGCTTTCAGCTGGGAACATCGAGATAGAATATTTCGTATTCTATCTTGATCATGGAGATATTAGAATTCCGTTCTGAAGAGTGTTGAAAAATCTCCAGAAATGTACTGACGTGAAGTCACGTGGATTTTACTCAATGAATTTTCGTATTCGTAATTCGAAGAGTATCGCAAAATTAGAATATTTAAAAAAAAAAATATATTCTCCAGAAATGTACTGACGTGAAGTCACGTGGATTTTACTCAATGAATTTTCGTATTCGTAATTCGAAGAGTATCGCAAAATTAGAATATTTAAAAAAAAAATATATTTTTTGAGCTTAACTGAACCCTGGATAAGTTATTTAAGTCATTTATGGCAGATGACCAATCTCTACACTCAAATACTATGAATATCAGTTGAATCAGATTATTAGTTATATGATGGGGAAAATATAAATGAATATTGTTTTTCGATCTCCTGATTAAACGGTTATCACGAAACTTGGCATGAAGCTGTCTATTTTAGAATTAATGGGACAAAAATATATAATTATGCTCACGTCAATAACACTGTAACTTCCCGACCGATTATGCATATAAACGAACTTAGCCGATATATTTAGGCTCTGAACCTACCCTGCTACTTTTCAGGGTTCTAGATATTTCGTTTGGAGAGTAATCGTGTTTACGGACGGCCGAACAGCCAAACATCGATATGGATAACGGATTCATCATCAGGGAGTCAAACACATCAAGTATTGGATTTCAATTCGATATTATCTGCGATTTTTGAGAAATATTTTGAGTATAAAATTTTGAATGGATATATCCACGGAATCATTGGGCGTATTTTACCCATTTACGATTTATACCTTCGTAATATGTTCACCCATTCTAAATTTTATATTCCCAGTATTTCCAAAAATAACAATCAAATCGAATTGAATTCAGTACTTCAATGAAAAATGACATGATTCAAATATAAAATTTGTGGAAACATAATTTTGAATTTTATTTCAATCTAACCAAACGATCATCACGAAATCGTACAAATTTGCTCATGAGCTTTCGTCAACAAGCCTAAC
Organism: Myrrha octodecimguttata; assembly: GCA_958510865.1. Taxonomy (NCBI): domain Eukaryota; kingdom Metazoa; phylum Arthropoda; class Insecta; order Coleoptera; family Coccinellidae; genus Myrrha; species Myrrha octodecimguttata. The sequence goes on from OY294059.1 coordinate 20,915,113, forward strand.
GGCCGATAGTAAACACAGTAACTTCCGAAATGAACAACTCAGAAACTCGATATTTGTGAAGCCTCAATTACGTTAGCCGAATTCGTGACCACTCACGAATTCAAAATTTTAACACTCAATATTTTCAAAAATACAGATGAGATCGAATTAAAATCCAGTATTTGATCGAAAAATGACAACTTGAAGGTTCACAAGAAATTCCGTGAGGATAATATGATCAGAAGATTGGGAAAGTAATCGAATGTCGGTCAGTAAGTTTGAAATTTTATACCGAGAATGAACTAATGAAGAATCCGTAATCAAAATCGATCCTGTCTAGTCGTAAACACGATAAATCTCAAAGGAGAAAAGCTCTGTTCGGGTTCCAAATTATGGTCGGTCCTAGGATGGTTTTCCGACTTCGAGAAACCGAAATACCAAAATTTCAGACAATTGGCTGAAAAAGTCTTAAAGTCGAAGTTTTATATCAAAAAGTGCTTAGTGCTCGGTGCTCGTGTAAATGAATTACTTTTTGAAAGTGCTTGGTAATCGCGAGCATTTCACAAAAAATGAGTGCTTAGTGCTTGGGATTCCGGAGCACTTTTTGAAAGGGCTTAGTGCTTTGTACTCGGAGCACTTTCCATCAGTGCTCGGCACAGCTCTGGTTATTTTCGAGCACGAGGTGGTTTAGTTGAATGTATAAGATTTTTTAGTTTTCGAGTAGAAATTATTGGTTTTAAAATTTTTCTTTATAAAATTCAATATTTTCATACTGACCGCATCATCGCATCGCATATTGAAGGTAGGACGAGCTATCTTTAGGTGGAGAAATATCACCAAACCATTTGTTCAAAGCAAGTTTTGGCTACGTAAGGGTTACTATGGATCAGATTCTCCACTTTGTCATGAAGCGCTGTTGAAACTCCAAAGAAGAAGTAGTGAGCAGAAATGAATAAAACATTCAGATAGAAATTCAATAAGATATGAATTAAGAAGAGGATAAATTCAACTTGAGTCGTAGATATGATTCGATAATCTGTTCAGAAAAAACGTGAATGGAATTAATTGCAACACTGAGTCTTTCAGCTGGCATAAATCGAAGGGAGATGGTAATTGCCTCTTTAGATCCATTACTTATCCCTATTCAATACTGAAGCAGAATACCTAAAGCTAAGAAGGGAAGCAGTAAGGTACATAAGACACCACTGAAAAGAACTAGAAAGATACCTCGTGATCACAGATCCCGAATTGAAATGAGAGAGAAATTATTATTATCAAATGAAACAGGACAGAACTCCAAATTCTACAAAGACATCTTAAACGAAACAATCAAAGGTTAAAATAAACCACCAAAGGAGGAGAACGAAGAGCATTGGAAAGGCCTACAGGAAACGAGAACCACTCATAACACCAAAGCAGATTGAATAGAACACGCGTACGAGGAAACGTCACAAGTGGAGCGAATTTAATGGCATTATATCGCATTGAAAGAAATAAAAGCGGCACTGAACTTAACAAGTAACTGGTAAGCACCAGGCATTGATGGGATTCCGAACTTTTGGTTGAAGAAACAAGAGGCAATACATGGGAACTTGTCAGAGGCATTCAACGGTCTACTCAATGAGAAGCAAAATATACACGAATTGTTAACTAAAGGAAAACCATATCTTATTTCAAAAAATACATGGAGCCAGTTGTTATCGACCAATCACGTGCCTCAATAACAACTAAAAAGTACTAACAAAAATAATATCGCGAAGAATATACACCCACCTAGCAAGCAACAAACCTTTCCTTGAAGAACAGAAGCGATGTGTAAAAATTCTTATGAATGCAAGAATCATCTACTAACTAGTCAATTAATACATAGAGACTGCGAAAACAGAAAAATAGGCCTACCAGTAGCATGGATAGATTATAAAAAGCTTTCGACAAAGTACCTCATAGCTGGCTGATAGAAATTTTGAATATTCACCGAGTGTCAGAAAACATAATGAGAGTTATAATTAAAACAATGCCTTCCTGGAAAACGGATTTGAACCTAATAATGAGGTCGTCCACACTAACAATAGAAGACATTCACATCAACACTGGAATATAACAAGGTGACTGCCTCTCTCTTCTAATGATCTGTATGACATTGCCCCCTCTGAGCTTCATGTTGAATAAATCCAACACCGGCTATACCTGTAAGAACGAGTCTCAAAAAATCAACCACTTAATTTACATTGATGATATCAAACTGATAGCGAAGATGACTCAGAGCTTACAGACCAGCTCAAACTTGTCCAAGAAGTTAGTGACGACATTCAGATGGAGTTTATTATGGACAAATGTGCGAAAGCCACTTTCATCAAAGGCAATCTAGGAAGAAGGGAAAACATCGGACTAAACGACACAACAACTATTAGAGCACTAGAACAAGATGATGTGTACAAATACCTAGGCGTAGATGAGCACGATGGAGTTCAACAAAGGAATAGGTATGAAATCTAAATTGGTGAAGGAGTACTACGGGCGAATCAGAGGAATTTAAAAAACAAGGATGAACGCCAAGAATAAAACAACTGCAATAATATCACCAGCGGCACCCGTCGCATAGTACAATATTGGTATATTGCAGTGGACACTTGCAGAAATCCGAAAATTGGACCTCGAAACCAGAAAATTGCTCACTATTCACGGAGCGCTTCACCCAAAAGCAGACTTAGACCGCATGTATATCCCCAGGAAGGAAGGAGAACGAGGAACGATGAAAATTGAATCCAGCTACACCATTGTGATCGAAGCACTTAAGAACCAACCCCATCTGAAAAAATGAAAAGTATCTAGGCATGGTGCACCGACAAGGGCAGACAAAGACAGCACCCAACAAAGTAAAAGAATACCATCGTGATAATGGAGACCAGGCTGACAGCTTCAAACCTGAACAAAGAATAAAATGCATCGAAGAAAACAGAAAACAACAAATAAGAGAAGAAACAAGACTGAGGTGGTCAAATTAAGCAATGCATGGGCAAATAGTCAAAAAAGTGAAGAAAAATACCATAGATGAACAGCAATCATGGAAATGACTCACGCATGCTAATCGGAAAGCAGAGACTGAAGCTCTCATCACAGCTTGCCAGGAACAAGCGTTAGCGACGAACTATATGAAAACAAGGATACTTAAATCCGGCAGTGACCCTAACTGCAGATTCTGCCAGACACATCAAGAAACCATTCATCATGTGGTCTCGGGCTGCCGAATCCTGGCAAAGAAAGAGTATCTAGATCGACACAGACGCGTAGCAGCACATTTGCACTGGAATATCTGCAAAGCCCTCAACATAGAGGTGGGGGATAAGTGGTACCAGCACAACCCAGACCCGGTAACAATGAGACCCGATACAATAATTATATGTTACATGCAGGTGCAAACAGATAGATCACTGAAAGCCAACAAACCAGATATAATAATGAAAAATAAGAAACTGAAAAAATGCTTGCTAATTGATGTATCTGTTCCATCTGACTACCACATCAGTCAAAAAGAGGCCAAAAAACACCTGAAGTATGAAGATCTGCAGATTGAAACCCAGAGGCTATGGAACTTGAGAACAACAGTCCTACCGGTGGTAATTGGGGCTACAGGACTAATATCCAAGAAAACTTGTGAAATGATCGACCAAATCCCTGGAAAACATAACCTGATATCCCTTCAGAAGACAGTTGTGTTGAGTACTGTCCATATCATTAGAAAAGTGCTATAGTAACAAAAACCAGCACCCCAAATACACGGTATGTATTCGGTGCTGTTTCAATGAATTCATGGCAGAGACGCAAGCAGCCATGTGGAAAAAAGAAATAATAATCATAATAATAGTAATAATAATATATCCTTCTTTCACCCTAAGGAAAAATCTCAATTATAGGGTGAAGTAATATAAATTACGTTTTACAGTTCGACCAATCACATTTACATTATGAAAATATAAGTATAAGGATAAAAGGAGAAATATCCAACCTACATTCAGGAAAGAATCGAAATCGAAACATAACGAAACAAAATGTTCAACTCTCAGTTTAACACAAATTCAAATTTTCAACCTAGCCCGTCCTCCAAGCGATGATTTTCAGATCCTCAGGTGTACGAAGAACGCTATAAATATGACTTCAAAAGTCTCACATATGCAGGACTGAGACTAAGGGATAATTGTTTTCTCAGGAGAAAATCATGATCAAAAGCTCGTGATAAATAAGTATACACCACATCAACTTGACCTCCATCATCATCATTCAAATACTGTAAAATCGTCTCAAAGTTGGTCACAGCAGATCCTTTCTACACAAATCCATGCTGCCGATCAGAAATATATTTGAGCTGACGTTGAAATAAATATGTTCATGCAATAATTCCTCGTAAACCTTAACAAAATTAGACGAAATCGAGATTGGTCTGTAATTATTAACCTGCGGTTTGTTCCCTCTCCTTGTTCAGGAAATGTAGATGTTCTCGAACTCAGGTTTATTATATTATTTAGTGGTACAGCCACCGCCGTACCACATATTTTTATTACAAATGGCGGAATAGTATCATCTGCAGCTGTTGACTTAGACATGATTAAGTCGAACTCACTTTCGAGTTCTTCAAAAGTTATGCTGCCAGAAAACGCAAGTAAGACGCTACCACTACGGGATCTATTAACATTATGAAATTGTCTATGATCTTGAATAATGCTATAGCCTGGTAGTCAAGAAAAGGCTCATTGAGCCAAGTCTAACTTATACAAATTATACAGGGTGATTCCGGAGGAAACCGTCAGATTTTAGGGTAATTTTACATTAGTTGAGACAATTTCGAAACAATGTTTGGTTTATGGTAGGGGGTCCGTATTGGGACTACTCAGGGTATTTTGTCGAATTCGATCGATTTCACTTTTATTGATAACTTTGGTGTGACCCATTCGATTTTGATGAAATTTTCATCGCAGCACAAATATGAATGTGCAAATTCAAAAATTTTTTTCAAAATACGCTGTTGTTATTTTGGTAATTCATCATGTACATTGCGTTCCCAAAACTTCGTTAACCGTTTCAGATTCCACCATTATGAGTCATTATTCAGGTGAATTTAATTTTTTTGGCACAACTCCAGTTTTCCGAAGAACATTTTTCGAAAAAGGAAAATTTTGAAATTTCACTCCAACCGATTCTACTTTCTGAGATAACTTTTGTATGGCTCATTCAATTTGGATGGAATTGTAAGTATAGTGCAACATGAATGAGTAAGTACATTCAGTAGTTTTAACATTATTGAACGAACTCAATATACGAACGCTTTTCATAGACATGATCCTCTTATAGAAAAGTAGAGGTGTGCAAAGAATTAAATCAAACAATTTTCTGAATTTATTGCTTCTATACAGAAAAAGGGCAATTTAATATGAATTTGTAACGAATATTTTTCGAACTGACGAACAGCTTTGCATCCTTGGACGATACAGCATCACAACCAGCGCTGGGCAAAATATATGCTTGGCTTAGTTGAAATACAAATTACAAAATACTTTTTCGCAGGTATTTGAAATACAAAATACAAAATACTTTCAAGTCGGGTATTTTAACTATTTGTATTTGAAATACAAATTACAAAATACATTCACGTATAATGTGAAAAGAGTACAACTAATTCAGCTCAGCTGTTTTATCGCTAAATGAAGAATTTCCTTTCAGAAACACAAGATTTTTGAATGTAGTATCAGACAAACACCCTCTTGTTGGGGAATTAATAAAACCTGCTAAAGAAAACAATCTTTCTACAGGTCCTGATGGGCAGAAACTTGTGTTATATTGAATGAACACATTTTTTATGTTAGGATAATGTTCAAGGATGGTAAGCTCTTTGCTCTTATCGTTTTTTAGAAGTTGACTAACTCTAACTCCATGATGAAATGACCATTGCGCAGGACCTTTTCTTCCTTTCCATTTGCCGAAAATATGATTGCTAGCAAAAGAACTAGATGAAGCAGATGAACGTCACGCCATCTGAAGGGAGATTCCGGGACTATTTTCTGTAGAGCGCCCAGCGCTAAATGTATTTGTTCGAAAGTATTTCGAAGACAAAAGTATCGAAATACAAAATACCTCAGCGTCAGGTATTTGAAATACCAATTACGAAATACATTTTCAAGAAGTAATTGAAATACAAATACAAAATACGTATTTGTATTTCAAATACGTATTTCAATTACAAGTTATTGAAATAGTGCCCAGCCCTGTGCATGTGGAAATGTTATTCAATTATACAAGTGTATTTATTGAGATTTCAATGTTCACATGAATTTTTTCATGGAATTGGTTTCTGTGTTGTGAGAAACCAGTGAGTTATGCATAATATATAAGTTTTTTGAGATATCAATGGTATATTGGGTTATTTATCTGAGAAAATAATAAACCCTTGTGTAAAATTTGCAGCGTTTTTGATTTCAAAACCAATTTTTCCTGTGCTTTTTTGAATTTGATATTTCTCAGTTCACTACTTCATTTTTTCAACTGGAAATATATGGATTGTGATACATCAAATGAAAGGTAATTTGATCACCTATTCAGCGATGAGGCTTGAAGTAGAATTCCTTGTGCCGTTTCTCATTGAAAAATCAGGAAATATATAGAATTTTCAGTTAGGAGGTTGCTGTAATCAGACCATTATTCTTTTATTGATTAATAATGACAATAATAATTTTTTTTTTTTCATTTCATTTATTCATTAGCAATCAGAATACAATAAATTCTATAAGCTAATCTGATGTCTGTAGAGCATGAGGCTCTGAAATGGGTTTATAGGGTCTTCTCCAATGAGAAGACCCCTTCTATCCTATTTAAGGTCTGCTGGCCAATTCCTTTTGAGTCTCCGGGTGGTGTGTGGTTCTAGCAATGGCTGTAGAAGGTCGTTTATGTGTCCGTGTAGTTTGTCGTGGTGTTTCTGGCTCTTTTCCTTTATGACGTCCATAACATAAGGTATTTTTAGATCTTCGTGTAATGTTTGATTGGTCACATACCATGGTGCATTTGCTATCATTCTTAGTATTTTCGATTGGCTTCTCTGTACTATAGATACGTTGGACTTAGAAGTACATCCCCACAGTTCAATACCATATGTCCAAATAGGTTTTATGACTGCTTTGTATATGAGAAGTTTGTTTTCCAGCGACAATTTAGATTTCCTGCCTATGAGCCAATACAGCTCTTTAACTTTCAGGTCTATTTGCTTCCTTTTTTTAACCACGTGTTCCTTCCATGTTAATTTGTTATCTTAGTGAATTCCCAGATATTTTGTAGTATGTGATACTGGTAACTGTATGTTGTTTAACTGAACAGGAGGGCATTGTCCTTTTCGAAGCGTAAAATTGATTTGCATTGATTTTGTCTCATTGACTTTGATTTTCCATTTGTTGAGCCATTCTTGTATTTTATCAAGGTGCGTTTGTAAAATATTGGATGCTTTTTCAGGATTTTCGTCAGTTGCAAGTATTGCAGCATCATCTGCGAATGTTCCGATTATTGTGTTAGCACATGTGGGCAGGTCTGCTGTATACACCAAATATAAAAACGGACCAATAACACTCCCTTGAGGAACGCCTGATTGTATGGGATAAAGATCGGATACTTTATCGTTGACCCTTACTCTAAATCTTCTTCCGGTAAGATAAGATTTCATCAGTAGGAAATAGTATACTGGTAGACACTTTTTGATCTTGTATAACAGTCCTTGGTGCCAGACTTTATCAAAGGCCTGACTGACATCCAAAAATGCAGATGTACAGTATTTTTTGTCTTCCAGGGCTTTGCTGATTTCGCGGCTTATTCTGTGAATCTGTTGTGAGGTGGAGTGATGAGCTCTAAAGCCGAACTGGTGTTGAGGAATTATTTCTTGGTTGTTGGTATCTGACTTTATTCTCAGCAGTAGTAACTTTTCCAATATTTTAGACAGAATCGGCAGTAAGCTGATTGGTCGATATGAGGAGACATCATTTGGGTTTTTGCTTGGTTTTGGAAAGAGAATTATTTCAGCATTTTTCAGTTGATCAGGCCAATAGTTTTGTCTTAGAATAGCGTTGTATATTTGCGTCATTAAAGATACTCCAATCTTTGGTAGTTCTTTGAACATTTTTGGTGTGATCATGTCCATTCCTGCTGCTTTCCTTGGATTCAAATATTTGATTTCGTTTTGGACTTCTTTCAATGTGAGTTTTTTGATGGTGGTAACATTTGATGGAGTATATAAAAGCTCTCTTTCGATTTCTTCGTCTTGGAAAATACCATTGGGTGTGAATACTCTGGCTAGATGTTCAGCAAATGTTTTAGACTTTTCTTCATCCGTTCTTGCCCAATGGAGTGTTGATCCTTGCAAGTTGCGTATAGGTGCTATATGAATTTTTGGCCTTTTTGAATTTTTTATCGGTTTCCACACTGTGTTATCATATCTATTGAGCCCCATAACATAATTTTTGAAGGATTGTTCTCTGTGTTCTTTCATCTTGTATTTTAATTGGTTTGTTAGTCTGTTTAGGATAGTTTTATCTGTAGGTGAGTGTGTTTGATGCCAATTCTGTCTTGCTTTTTTCTTCTGGTTCAGGAGTCTCTTGATTGCGTCTGGAACATTGTATGCTTTGTACGTTTGTTGTGAAGTAGGTGTGGCTTTCTGCACAGCTTCTTTAAGGAAATCAGTAAATGATGTCAGCGCTTCATCTAACTCCCTGTTGGTTTTAAGGCTCACATTAAGTCGTATATTTTCTTCTATTGTTCTTCTGTATTCGTTCCAATCGGTTTTTCTATTATGCAGTCGAGGAATTGGTTGTTTGTGGATTATGAGACTGCTTATGGTGGCTATGATAGGGGAGTGATCTGAGGACAATTCATAACTTGGTATAACACTCATATAGGAGGATGAAGTGCCATTTATTATGAAGAAGTCTAATAAATCTGGGGTTTTATTAGGATCCGTTGGCCAATAGGTTGGGGTACCAGTTGATAGGATGGTATAGTTTTCTTCTTGGATGAGTTCTGCCAGTTCTCTACCTTTTGTTGTGGTGAGTCTTGAACCAAAAAGGGTGTTCTTGCTATTATAATCGCCTCCAGCTATGAATTTTGATCCCAGAGTTTCGAAGAAATCCTTGAAATCCTGTTTTTTGTTATTATGCCTTGGAGGGCAGTATACGGCAGCGATCGCTGTGTCATTTGCTAGCGTTTGAACTTTGATAACTGTTGCTTGCAAGTGGTTGTATTCATACTTTGGCATTTCATAGTGTTTAATGGTGTTCTTGATTAGGATGGCTGTACCAGCATGGGCAGTACGGTCTGGGTGATTAGTCCAGTATGTTGAGTAATTTCTTATATTGAAATATGATTTGTCTGTGAAGTGAGTTTCACTGATAAGTAGAATATCAAGGGTATTTTGATGGAGAAAATATTCGACCTCATTCTTATGTTGCAGAAGACCATTGGAATTCCATTCAGCTATTCTGATAAAATTAGTGAATTTTGCTTATAAGCGTGGTTAGCATGTTCAGAACCATACTATTTTGATGAATCAGCTGCCGCATCATGGCTTTAAACTCATCTAAGAACCTGCTCATAATATGACTCACATCGCTAGTAGTTTCGACATATACGTTCTTGCCGTTTTTGGTAACATCTGCATAGTTTCTGGTTTGTTGTTGTTGTTGTTGGTATTGTACATTATTGGTTTGCTGTTCAGACGTCTTGAAGGATGGATGATTGTCCTGTCGTGTTTGTTGAAGTGGATTTTTTCCAAGATTTTGTTGTGTATTTGGCCTATGTTGTATGTTTAATCGATTATTGGCGTTATTTGATTTAAAAATTTTTTGGTAGAACTCACAACCTTTATAATTTGCCGGATGGGCTCCTTCACATAGTGCACATTTGGCTGGAGAGTCTCTGGTCTTTTTGCACATTGTGGTGTTATGCGCCCCTCCACATTTAACACATACATGAGGTCTGTTGCAGTAGGATTTGGAGTGCCCATACTGTTGACATCGTGTGCACTGTGTGATGCCTTTGACCTTTTTTGGTGGTTCAATTTGTATTGATCGGTACTGAAGATGCTGAATTTTGTAGACCTCTTTATTATTTTCGGCTGGCTCTAGGTCGACAAAGAACATATTTAGTGGTTCTTTGGTCACCCTGTGTAGGCAATTTAGAATATTTCTAACTGTATGCCCGCTTTTTGATAATTCTTCTTTTATTTCGGTTATGGCTGTTGAATGATGGAGATGTTTGATGACTATTCTGTAGGCCCGTTCTTCTTTTGGTTGGTAAGTGTGAGGTATGACATTGGAATCTCTCATGAATTTTATTAATTTTTTGTAGGTGTCTGGTAGCTCGCAGTTAATTTTTATTGTATTATCTGCTAAACATCTTGTGATGTATTTTCCATGTTCCACAACAGTTTCGATTTTTTTCGCCATTTCATTGTAATTTGTCACCCCGTAAACAAATATCGGAGGAGGTTTGGATGTTTTGTTTGTTTTATTTTCGGTTGTTTCGTTTGTTTCACTCAAGGCGCTGAATCTGTTTTGTGTTGTTGTTGGAGTCACAGTGTAATTTGTTGGAGTCACAGTGGAATTTGTACTCACTTTTCGTTTTTTTGTGTTTTTGGTTCTAAAAGACTGCCACGTAGTATTCGAATTTTCGGTCGGGTATCCATGAAAATCTTCATTACTTGTAGATGACATTCTACAATAGCTTGATGTTTGCGGACCACCTGTACGTGCATACTTGTATGACTCATCTGAGCCGACGGGATATTCCCAGCTTCTGGTGTTGTATTCATGTTTTCGCTCACGTTATCTGCGTTCATCATGTGCGTTTATTACCATCTGGCCTGATAAGGGATCCTTTATTGTGGATTTCTCAATCGATTCTTCCCGATAAATTTGGAAATATTTGATTGAATTTTCTCAAATATTCTCGTTTTTGAGATGATTTGGCTTGTTGTTCAACAATAGCTCGATCAATCCGGGTTTTTATACCCGGAGTCGGTGGCTGATTGCTGGTTTCACACTTTCCGTGTAGATAAACGTTAAAAATTTCAGGAGCCGATGTGTACACGCCTGCTACCTGATGCGCACTCAATAATAATAAAAATAAAATATTTATTCAATCAAAAGCTTATTGAAATACTATGAGGTTGGTTTCGTAAAAAGAGAATCCAGAACTCAAAACAATTCACTTTTACAAAAATAAAAAAATTCACTATAAGGATATGGTTCACAGTCAACAATGGCATTATACAAAGTAATTTTGAAAATTTTCAGATTGGATGTCCTCCTAAACCTTTGGGGTAGAGCATTAAATAGCCCTAGGCTCATGTACAAGCGCGACTTTTCTATTAAGGTTGAAGAGTGACGTGGGTACAAGTATGTGTATCTGTGCGCCTAGTGTTGTTACAGTTTAAATATTGTTGGAAGTATCTTCATGAAAACAGGTACCCCATATACGTAAAGACCACATGATGTTGAAAATTTGTTCTCTTTAGAATGCCCCCTACAAGATTCTCTAAAACCTAATTTCAGTAAAATCCTCAAAATGAAATTTTGCCTCAGACACACTAACCTTAATACTGAGGGAAATTCGCGAACCCATGGATTTGTGATTTAAATCGAATTAATACTTAAATTTCATTTTCGTTCACATAACTGAATTGGTCATCGAATGACCTTTTATGCGATATATCACATGCAATATTTTTCTGACAAAAAACTGTTGAGGTTTTTGGGTATAAACCCCCAACTCTAAAACTACATGAATTTTCTCAAACTTCGAATATAGAAATCGGCGGGTAGGAGGATATTTTTCAATATCTATTATTTTAAGAATAAGAATCTGACACCAATCACAAATTGTTAATTTTCTAATGGAAAAATTGCTTAGCAAATTCTTTTTCAGTCACGCCACTCAATATGCAATGGAATGTACTTCCATTTGATATATCACAATCCATATATTACTATTTGAAAAAAACAGTATGGGGGTGTGGAGCGCAAAGGGTGGGAGATTTCGAATTCAAAAAAGCATAGGGAGACCTGTTTTCGGAATTACAAATCCTTGGATCCGTGGATTTTCCTTAATAATAATTATTAACACAATAATGGTCTGATTGCAGTACTCTCCAATCACAAATTGTGGAGTGATTCCTAATTTTTTATTGAAAAACGGCACGACAAATTCTTTTTTTAGTCAAATCGCTGAGTAGGTAATCAAATTACCTTTCATTTGATGTATCACAACCCATATATTCCAATTTGAAAAAATAAAGTAGTGGGGTGCGGGGCGTTGGGGGTGAGAAATATCAAATTCAAAGAAACACAGGATAAATTGCCTTCAGAATTCAAAATCGACGGGTACGAGGATTTTCCTTAATAATTCTTCGTTCAAAATTATTGACGAGTTACGTTACTTTTTTGGCACGCTGTATACTATTTATATCTCATTGGTTTTTCACCCCAAAATTTGCTGCGTTTTTCTTTATACCTCAGGAACCACTAGCGGAAAATCATTCGGGTGAAAATTTTTAGGTTGAGTCATTCAACAATAATAAATATTGAAAGTTTCATGAAAATTCGGTAGTAAGTTTCTGAAAAATATTTTTTTTTCCCTCCTTCTCCCAACTTTGAGCCCTTAGGGTCCACCGATCCTGCTGAAAAGCTTGGAGGATTAATGCCGAGTGACACACGATTTTTCTATCAAGTTTCGCGGATTTCGGTTAAGAACTTTCTGAGAAAAGCCCCAGACAACGGACGGCGGACGGACGGATTTTGGTTTATCATTTGATGAAATCAAATAATAAACCTTAGTGATCGACCAACAAAAAAAAAATTTAACCCCCTCTGAAAATTTCACAGTTTACGTTTTGGAGTATGTAGATTTGAATGAACGAATAAAAAAAAATCCGTCCGTCCGCCGTCCGTTGTCCAGAGCTTTTCTCGGAAAGTACTGAACCGAAATCCGTGAAACTTGGTAGAAAAATCATGTGTCGCTCGGGATTGATCCTCCAAGCTTTTCAGCAGGATTGGCGTACCCTAAGGGCTTAAAATTGGGGGTTGGAGGGAAAAAAAAAATATTTCTCGGAAACTTAACACCGAATTTTTGTGAAATTCTCAACGTTGATTACTGTTGCATAACTCAACCTAAAAATTTTCACCCGGATGATATCCGACCAGTAGTCTCTGAGTTATAAAGAAAAATGCTGCAAATTTCCAATAATCACGAGAATGAATCATCGTATTCGGTTCATCATATATCTGAAAGTAGATGAAAAGATTGTTACCAAATTTTCAACATATATTGAGAAATTTCGAACGGATTCGTAATTATTTTATAAACACAATGTGCAAATGCCCTATCGATATTCTCGACAATTTCATAATCGTTAGTAGTTCAAATTAAATATTTTTGGGGTTTCTCTCCTAACATCTGAAACATAACTACAAAAACTCGGATAACAATTATCATTTATAGATATCACCCTGCGAATTACAGGATAAAACATTAAATTTCTTCATGGAGCTCAATTATATCTTAAATAAAACTTATATATTATTCATAAATCATTGGTTTTTCACAACCCGAAAACTGATTCCATGAAAAAATTCATTTGAAACATTGAAATCTCAATAAATACTCTTGTGTAACTGAATAACCCATTCACATGCAGAACGCGAATTAAGAAGCGTTATTTAAAATAATGAATATTTCCAAAATATTCGGTCGATCGGACGTTTCCATCAATTTTGGATTGCTCAGTACAATTATCGTCAACATGTGGATATCGGCTACTGGTTTCAATCGAAATCCAATATTTTTCGTACTGAGACTTTGAAATAGGGGTGAATATAAAAGATAATGAGCATGTATATGATAAAACAAATTGGAGGATATATGCGAACAAATCAATTAACAAACCGGAAATCTCATCAATTGTAGAGAATCTAATACTAAGGGTACTGGGGACCGTAGACAAGGACCGTAGACAAGAATACTCCGCATGTTTCAACATCTGGTGGTCCGCAAACTACTTGTTTGAATTGAAGGTTTTTACATTAAACAGACGTTGGGATTTGACACCCTCTTAGTTGAGTGTATCTGACAACTATACGGAACGAAATTTCTCTTTTAGAATTATTCAGTCGAATTCAACCTTGAGAGGTTCACGATATATTTGATTTTTACAGAAAAGTTATTGAAAATAACTTTAGGTCTTCAGTTTGTGTATTGGATATTTTGTGAATCAAGTGAACTCTTATCGGATATATGCACTGTGGAAAATTTTTTTTCAGATAAGTTGCACAGGACGGGTGAGTTTTTTTTCATTTCATTGATATTTTTCAGAACAAAGTTGAATCCTAGCAGGAATCACATCCACACATTTAATATTAGCGGAAAATCTTGAATTTTGTTTTACGTATTTGTTGTTAATTTGAGAGTTTAAGTTAATTTTCCCGAAAGTTTCTCAAGAAATACTAACGCGATCAAATTGAACCATCATAACTAGTTGTGAAATATCGACGCTCAATTTAATGCATGATTTCGTGAGAATTGTATTGGAAAAAAATTGAATTTTTTCTAAACATTTTTTCGGAAGCTATTCATTAAAGTTCAATATAATTTGGTACAGGTCTTAGTCAACATTTTGAAACCATATTTATTTGCAGAGATATTGGCGGAAAATTTTGTGGCCATTTTAAATTTTGAGGTTATTTCCCTTATATGTCAAAAGGCGCAAACGCTTTCTGATTTGAATTTCATTTCTATTCGTGTAATACCGACACGCAATTTAATAAGTAATATCGTGAAGATCGTACTGGCAAAATATTAGTAAAAAATATTTCTCGGAAATTTAACTTAACTTTAACGAAAGAAACAACATAGTGACTTGACCTTTGTAAAGTAGTTTTTTAAGAAACTCAACACCAAGATAATTTTCTCTTCAACTCCAATATTTCATAGGAAATGTGATTTGGAATGAAAAATATTTAAGATTTTTATGAATAACATCCTCTTGGCTTAATTATAAAGTGATTCTTTCAATTATTTCCAGCAAAATTTTCGTTATATGTTGATACCTTAGTGAATAGGTTCATCTACCATATTTCGGGAATATATTTAGATGAGACAGACAACATGGATACGGTAATTGATTATATCGGTGACAGGACTGATAATTCTGATGATCAGTCGGACATAAAAACTCCATCTCATTGTCGTAACTCGACAGATTAGTCCCCAGATAATTAGGGAATACGGCCCTGTGCGGCCACCTGCATTGGTCTCACTTTTCGAGCGAGCTAAGGCGGTTCGCCCTTCAAGTAGTTTTGTGCGTTATTATAAACATAGACATATTAAGGCATGTAAGATTTATCCTTGGGGATATTTGAAAATTCCAGACATAAGTCAGTCGGGATCGGAATTGGAAGCGATAAGCTTGAGGTCGAAAACGCCGAGGCTCGGCTCAAATATTTAAAATAGGTTTTTTACGTTTTTGTTCATATTTTCACACGATCGATTATTTCGTATCGGCACTAGTCTAGTATATTCATTTTACAACTAGGAATCGAATCGAAGTGTGTTTTTTTAACCGTTTAGTTTGATTTTGAAAACTTTCGAACCTCATAGACGCCAGATCCTAACGGTATGTAGGACTTCGGCGGGGAATTCACAACACTCATAGTAATACTACGGAATCACAAAAATCACGAAGAAAGTTGCTAAAAATCTTCTTCAGGTATCTACATTTTACTGACTGATGGTATGTAGTACAACAAGGTTTAAATATGGTCTGGAACGTGCCTAAATAATTATACAAAAGCGTAAAAGTGAGAGTAGGTATAAATTGGGGTTTGCCACAGAGTTTTTAGGTTACAGAAAAATATTCAGTAGTGGAGAGCTATTTACATATGTTTGTTCATTCAATAGGATTTTGCGGGTGTTGTACCTATTGATTTCTAAAGACTCTAGGAGTTATGTAGGTACTTTTGGTTTCGACGTGGATAATTTTGTAGTTACTATTGAATTTAAATATTTCACATGAATTTCTTCATGGAATTGATTTTCGTTTGGTGAAAACCCAATGAGTTATAAATAATATATACGATTGATTTGAGATATCAATGGTATTGAGTTATTAAACTGAGAAAATAATAAACCCTTGTGTAAAATTTGCAGCGTTTTTTTTTATTCGTTTATTCAAATTTACATACCCCAAAACGTAAACTGTGAAATTTTCAGGGGGGGTTGAAATTTTTTTTTTTTTGGTCGATCACTCAGGTTTATTATTTGATTTTATCAAATAATAAAGCAAAATCCGTCCGTCCGCCGTTCGTTGTCCGGAGCTTTTCTCTGGGAGTACGGATCGGAAATCTTCGAAACTTAGTAGGAAAATCGTGTGTCGCTCGGGGTTGATCCTCCAAGCTTTTCAGCGGGATCGAGTTTCCGCAGGGGCTCGAAACGAGGGGTTGAAAGGGGAAAAAATTATTTCTCGAGAATTTATCATCGAATTTTCATGGAATTTTCAACATCGATTACTGTATCAGAACTCAATCTGAAAAATTTTAGTCGAATGATTTACCACGAGCGCTTTGCGAGTGGTAAGGAAGAACCCTGAAACTGTCATATCCCGAAAATAAATAATCGCATTCGGTCCTAAGATTCGAATAAGTTGGAATTCAGTGATATAATTTGGCAACTTTTCATCCAGAATCATATATCATATATCTCAAAGCAGATGAGAAGATTGATTAACAAATTTTTAATACATCGAGAAATATTCACCTGACGTTTGAAAATTTGTGTACACACAGTATCTAGTTACATATCTATTTCTTGAAATATGCATGATTTTGGTTTAAAGAATAAAAGTGGTTTTCAAATCTCATTCATTCAGAGAATTTATTATCGGTTCTTTGAAATAATTCCATGTGAATATTATCGAGAATGCTTGACTTCCATCCTTACATTTATTGGTGATTGGGATTGAATATCTTCGTTAATCTTTTATTTTTCGCCAATCTTCAATACTTCAACTAAGGAGAGCCCGCTTCCTGAACTTTCGATGATACTCAGGGGCAAAGCTTAATTGAGATATAGGTTGCGTCACCGTTAGGGAAGGAAACTGTGAATATCGTTAATAATGCCACCACACTGCATGTCTCATGCACATCGAAGTTTGATAATTTCAGCAATTCTGATATGAAATTTTGATGAAAAATATCCGTGAAATGGAATATACCAATTGACTAATTGAGGGGAATTAACTCTGCACTTCCTCACCCTTCTCATGAATACGTCACATCACTGGAGGAAAAAATTATCGCTATGAAGAGTTTACGTTTGGACACTTATAACCCCCTGGAGTGTTATTCATTCGATTTAAACTTTCGTTAGATTTGCCCATATTGTATTGTATTTCATTTTGTTGATAATTCCTAGGCTTATAGTATGTTCAAGTAAGTATATCGGGTGCGTTCTGGGTAGAAATTGTAACTATATCCTTACGCCAACCTTGACTGTTAAGTATCGACCAAACAAATTTTGACCGTTACCGTCTAACAAGAAAATTTATTTTTCAGTTCTATGATTCAATTTTGAAAAGCTTCTATTTTTCCAACCAGGTAGGAATTGAAATGAATGAATATTCCGAAATGCAAGAGGCTTGATACGGCTGCTCGCATCTCAGAATTTTTTCGGAAAATCTTCGAATCCCACTTGTGTGAATGATATTTACTAGCTGATATTGGCGGACAACCTTGAAAATTGTTTCATTTCACTGTTAAACTTCTCACTTGGGGTACTCGCGATGATTCTTGAAAATATTTTTTTTTCGGATCTCAAAGTTGAGTAAAATTTAGTACAGGTTTCAGAGTCAACATTCAAAAACAGTGTTTCAAATTTCAATTTGACCTATATTTATTTGCGCAGATATTGGCAAGAAATTTCGTGACCATTTTAAATTTTGAGGTTATTTCCCTAATATCTCAAAAAAGGCAAACGCTATCTGATTTGAAGTTCATTTATAGTTGTAGAATACCGACACGCAATTTAATAAGTGTGGAAAAGAGACTTTTAAAGAGGTGAAACGACGGTGAAACGTGTCTTCTCATTCAAAATATTATTTTAAATTATGCTACTCAGTTAACATTCTGCATGTGGAAATATTATTCAATTATACAAGAGTATTTATTGAGATTCCAATGTTTCACATGAATTATTTCATGGAATTGGTTTCTGTGTTGTAAGAAACCAATGAGTTATGCATAATATACAGGGTGATTCCGGAGGGGATCGTCAAGTTTTGGGATAAGTTTACACTAGTCAAGACAGTCTCGAAACAATGTTTGGTTCATGGTTGGGGGTCTCTAATGTGAATATACAGGGTGATTTGTCCGATTCGACCTATTTTACTTTTAGTGATAACTTTGCTATGCCTCATTCGATTTTAATGAAATTATCAGCGAAGTACAATATTGATAAGAACGTTCAAAAATCCCAAAAAAATTTTTCAAAATGAGCGGTTGTTATTTTGATAATTCCAGATTCATTGTGCAGGTTGAAAAAACACCCTGTACATCGCGTTTCCAAAAATTCGCTATCTGTTTACGATTCTACTATAATAAGTCATAAATTGAGAGTTTCTAATTTTTTTGGCACACTTCTAGTTTTTCGAGAAATTCTTATCAAAAAAAGAAAATGTCGAAATTTCGCTCCAATCGAGTCAACTTTTATTGATAACTTTGGTATGGCTCATTCAATTTTGATGAAATTTGCAGGGTAGAACAATCTGATTGAGTACATTCAATAATTGCAACAACCTCCCAAAATACAGGGTTGTATTGGCGACAATTTCAGAATTAAAGTTTAATTCTGCAGTTGAAAAAAAAACACCCTGTACATTGCTTTTCCCATTTTTTTCATTCGTTTCAGATTCTACCATTATATGTCATTATTTAGAGGGTTTTCAATTTCTTCGGCATACCTCCGGTTTTCCTAGAAAACATTTTTGAAGAAGAGCATAATCGAAATTTGGCTCACTAGCAGTGAGAGTATCCCGCACTAGGTAGGAAAGCTGTACTATCCAGGGATGCAAAGTTGTTCGTCACTTCTAAATATTCTATTCAAATTCGAAATTTATTATCAATTGCTCATTTTCTGTATAAAATCATTCCATTCAGAAAATTACTTAATTTAATTTTTTTGCAAACCTCCGCTTTTCAATAAAAGGGTTATTTCTATGAAGCAGTGACGTTATGTGATTTCGTTCAATACTGTCGATTGGAAATTCGAGTAAAATATGAATTCGAAAAAAAGGAAACCATTCCGAAAATTCAATGTGAATTTTCTGTTGATCCTAAAGTGCACTTGTCAATATTTGTTTCTTATGTTTGTTCGAAATTTGTTTCCATGTGTTGGTTTATGCACATAAACATATGCACATATGAAGTAATATTATGAATTGAATGATTTCATACAGAATATGAGCAATTAAATATGAATTTGGAATTTGAAAAGAATAGTTTAGAACTTAAGAACTGCTTTGCATTCTTGGAATATCTACGACCTAGTGTAGATTATTCTCACTGCTTTTGCGCCAAACTTCGATTATGCTCTTCTTCGAACATTTTTTCTCGGAAAACCGGAGGTGTGCCAAAGAAATTAAAAACCTCTGAATAACGTCATATTATTGTAGAATCTGTAACGAATCAGAAAGTTTTGGAAAAGCAATGTACAGGGTGTTTATCTTTCAACTGCACAATTAATTTGAAATTCTGAAATTATCACACTTACAACCCTGCATTCTGAGAGATTATTAAAATTATTGAATGCACTCATTCAGATCGTTCTACACTGCAAATTTCATCAAAATTGGATGAGCCATACCAAAGTTATCAATAAAAGTAGAATCGATTGGAGCGAAATTTCGACATTGTCTTTTTTTGACAAAAATTTGTCGGAAAAATAGAAGTGTGCCAAAAAAATTAGAAACTCTCAATTTATGACTTATTATAGTAGAATCGCAAACAGATAGCGAGGTTTTGGAAACTCGATGTACAGGGTGTTTTTTCAACCTGCAAAATTAATTTGGAATTATCACAATATCAACTGCTCATTTTGGAAATAATGAATGTTCTCATCAATATTGTACTTCACTGAAAATTTCATTAAAATCGAATGAGGCATACCAAAGTTATAAATAAAAGTAATATCGGTTGAATCGGACAAATCACCCTGTATATTCTCAATAGAGACCTCCAACCATAAACCTAACATTGTTTCGAGACTGTCTTGACTAGTGTGAACTCATCCTTAAATCTGACGGTCTCCTCCGGAATCACCCTGTATAAGTTTTTTTAAATATCAATGGTGTATATTGGTATATTTAACTAAGAAAATAATAAACCCTTGTGTAAAATTTGCAGCGTTTTTTCAATGGCGACTTGTATTTTTATAACTTTTCAGTTTCTACATGAAACATTAATTACACTTTACACTTACATTTACCACAAAATATCAACGATGTACGAGATATTCTGACTGACATGTATTTTTTTCCAATATTCGTCACTCTTCTGGTCAAATATTGTACATTGGATACTCTCTCAAACGGTACATCTGAAATAGAACTGGGACGTACAGCCATAAGAAGCACTAAAAAAAATCTCTACAACTTTCGTTCAGTAGTCCTCATGGTTAATTTCACTGTTTTTTCTTGAAACAGCTCTTTTTTCTGAAGAATATTTCCATACCATAATATTCAAATAGGATATGAATCGTGGAGGGCTCAAACTCGAAAGAGAATAATTTGGACGACAATTCGACTTCTTTGGGAGATATTCGCGATAAAAAGCTAATGAGTAGACTCAAGAACGTGAGGTTTCGACTTTGCCCAGTATTTAAAAAAAATCTCAAAATCGACAAAGCAAGCGATCGAGTCCGGCTCCTGCTCCATTTTGCTGCTCAAAGTGGTTGAACGAAATCATAACCTGTTCAAAGTGAAACTAGTGAACCCAACCATGAGGACTACTGGACGAAATTTGTAGAGCCAGGGTGCTGCATTTGAAATAAGGATATTCTGCCATTTTTGAGCTCATGTTATATTCTAGGGAAACAGCGTCCTATCGTTTTGTCCGAAGGTCTGTAATTCTGGAATTTTGAGCCGAAAATGGTATCAAAAGACTAAAATTAAGTTCTGAGACGAATCCAGTGTCGTAATCGATTCTGTCCGGCTGACCGGCCGTCACCACGATAACGGGCGTACGAAGGATTATATCGACTTGAAAATTTCAGAGTAGGTTTCATTTCAGATAACGAAGGTTAAGTTATTAGGGAGATCGGTTGAACGGTTTCGGAGTTATAGCCATTCGAAATTTTGAGGTTATTTCCCTGATATTTCGGAGACTACTGAAGCGATTGGATTGAAACTTGGCAGATGGTTTGACCATAAGAGCTCCCAACTTCTCGCAGAATTCTGTTGAGATCGTGCATGTTGATTTGATTCAAAAAAGAATTTCCAAATTTTTTTCGAATTTTTTTTTCGAAAACTCCATTATATTCGGGAAAGCTCCATATTCCAAAAAACTTCATATTTCGCAGTGGTGTACTGAATTTAAGTTCGATTCGATGATAAGTTCTGGAGATATTCCGAAAAAATATGTCAAATTTCCTGTTTTTTTCCTGGATATCGTTGTTTTTTTTGGAATGACTCGAAAATGACTGATTCAATCATAATGAAACTTGGCAGCTAGTTTGGAATTGCTGATTGGCAAAATTCCGTAATGATCGTATTATTAAAATACTTTGAGAAAAAAACTTCAGTTTTTTTTTTCAAATATTCAATATTCTGTGATCATATTATCATCATGAAATTCTGTATAAACCATGATGTAAGTGAACAATGGCGTGCTCATCTGCTCATCTGTGATCGTATTTACCAATGATGACTTTCTTTTTTTTCATTCAAATTTAAGGAAAGATATATTCTGTGCTTTGAATTTGAATGAAAAAAGTGACGTCATCATTGGTAAATACGAATACAGATAAGCAGATGAGCACACCATGTTTTGCTTACATCATGGTATAAACCTTAGCACTGCCATTTTTCGATGAAGTATTGGATTTCGATTCGATCTGATCTAAATTTTTGGAAATATTGGGAAAATAAAATTTCGAATGGCCATTCGTAAGCCTACTCTACAAATATCGAGTTTCCAGGTTGTTTCTTTCGGAATTTAATGTGTTACCGTAAACTCATTTTCTAGGTTTTTTTGGAGCTATTCCGAAACATGCATGCAAAAAACAACGATACCTAGGAAAAACTACTGAATTCGACAAATCTTTTTCAAATATCTCGGGGAATTATGCTCGTACCGTACTGAAATTTTATACACTGCTGTGAAATATGAAGCTCAAAGTCAGTGCCAAATTTTTCGCAAAGATAATAAACATCTTCCAGAAAAAAATATATTTGAAAAAAAATTTGGAAATCTTGGATTCACCGACACTATGATCTCAACGAAATTTCGCGAAAAGTTGCGCGTCATTATACTCCAACTAACTGCTAAGTTTGATCCAATCGTTTGAGTAGTTCCTGAATTATCACAGAAATAACCTCAAGGTTTCAAAAGGCTTTAACTCCGAAACCGTGCGACTGATTCTGCCCATTCAAGAACTTAACTGTCGCATTTTGAAATACAACCTACTGTGAATGTTTCAAGTTCGATAGGATTCTCCGTACGCCCGTAATCGTGCCTACGGATGGTCGCTCGGCTGGACAGAATCGATTTCGACACCGGATTCGTCATCAGTGAGCCGAACTCAGTCATTTGAGACTATTTTCAGTTCAAAATTCGAAAATTGCAGATATTTGGTCAAAACGATAGCACGCTTATCCCCAGAACATGCGCGAAAAACAAAGTTGTGACCCGAAAAAATGGAAAACCCTGTGTCACCAAAAACATTTTCCATTTGTCGAGTTCAAGCAATAAGCTTACATCATAGAAAACCAGATTTCCATCTGTTTCCTAAATAGAGATTTGAAACACCGCGCCACTGTTGCGGGACCCTGTATATTGTACAGGGTGTGTACTTTTAGGAGGCCAAACTTCAAAGGCAGATCATAAAGTGATTTGCAACAAGAAATATAATATAACATTGGCCGAAATGTTGAAGGATATTATTCAATTTAACAATTCTGGATTTCACGAAAAATCTCAACTTTTTCCATCGAAATCAATTGTACTCCACTTATTTTCGTAGTCATTGAATTTAACCAGACCACATATTTGAAAATGGCATTACATTTTTTACAATATATATTTCTGTGTTTTGAAAGAATTCTTATTGCGGGCGTGGTAGGGAAATGAATATCATGATGTCATGGCTAACAAGATAACACCAAAAGTCGAAATATTCCAAACCTAGATTTGATCTATTTTGATGCTCTTCATGATTGAATATTGAAGAAATGTTCATGAAAATCACGAATTCATGAAGAAATGTAAAGAAAACAGAATGCTACTACTGAACAACACAATTTTATTCTTTCGATCATATGTTCTCGAATCTGAAGGCGAGTTTGATATGATTTTTTTTCAAGATGTTCCAGACATGAAAATCTAGCGTCGTGAGGTCTCGGCTCCTTGTTGGCCATCTTATCGGACCATACCTTCCAAGCAATTGCACCCCAAAATATGCATTCATCAAGTCTCGTACAATCCTGCCATTATGAGCTGGGCAACGATTCATTTGATACCAGATATTTTGTCTGTTAGCAGGAGCATTTCATCCAATATCTCCAGCTACTCTGGATTAATCTGAAGAATTGTTCAGCGTTGAGGCGATCGGGACGAATTAATGACCCCAAAAGTTTACCTCTCATGATTTCTGACCACACGTACTGACCCTTAATTCATGTTGGGAAGTTGGGAATGAGAAACAATAGTAGCATGGTGGTTTTCTTTTCTCCATAAATGGCTATTTCGCCAATTTTTCATTTCCGATTTCGCGGAAGTGGCATCATCAAACCATAATATCCTATAGCCCCCCTTCCCTTTTCCAATCATCTAATTTTTTCAGGTACCACAGACACACAGACATGTTAGTCTCGCTTCAGCATGCACAGTTAGCAGATCGTGACTCTTACTCAAATGGTATGGTTGTAACTTATTTTTTTTTTTGGGTACTCTGTGTACTGTAAAATGATGAATCCTCAATGTCAAACCAATTTGACGTGTATTTTCTGTAGGTTCTCCCCGACATCTTGAAGTAAAGCTGGTGCATGCTAGCCTTGATTACTATTTCGAAAATCTATTCTGATTCGGAAATCACCGTATCAGCCTGTTTTACCTAATCGCCTGAACACTTGCAAAAATGTCTTTCTGTGTGGTTGTCATCTGTTGGGAAAACGCAAACCGTACTGTTAAACCTCTGCGAAAGCATCTCCATTTGCAAATCCATAAATGAACAATTAATATATCGCGATAGTCGATGTTTGAACGAATAGGCATATTTTTTTATTTTTCTTAGATGACCAGTTATTATGAATTGAATTGATTCGTAGGTTTCGAGAAAACGTACACACAAAAAATTATTAGGCGACAGAAACTCTCAATGTTTACTTTGGTATTCAACTTCGCAACTTGAAGGCAGAAAAAAATTAGGTTTGAAATTTTCGACCTTTTCGTTGTTATTTTGTTAGCGATGATATTATGGCAGAGGACATGCAGCTAGAACAAAAGTTTGATTTGCCCTTTGAAAGCACACTGAATGGGGTATTTTTATGGAAAGAAAATATGTCCATAATAATTGTTCATCGCTTAAAGCATTAGAAAAATATGACTAATTTTGTTCGTATCGGTATCGTGATATTCATCTCCTTACCACGCCCTCAATATGAATTTTTTCAGCACACAGTTATTCCTATATTGTAGCCAAATTCAATGCAATTTTCATATATGTCATCAAATTTAATGCATGAGGCTACATAACTAACTGAAGTGGTTGATTTTAGGGAAAAAGTTGAAATATTCAGTGAAATCAAGAAATGTTAAATAGAAGAAAAACCGTCAAAATTTCGACTGTGTTTTATGCCATTTTTTGTTACAAATCACTTGTTTGATCTTCCCTTAAGTTTGGCCCTTCCAAGAGTTGACACTTTTTATAATTAAGATCAATTTTTAAATTTTTTGAATCAAGAAAAATTGATCTGTGATGGAAAATATCTCAATATCAATGAATTCGTTCGACGTTTTTTGACTCCTATCAGAATTAATTCTGCGTGCAGTCAACAGGGTATTTCGGAAAAAAGTGAACTCGGTCCTAGAAATGGTAGAAACTGAAAAATAATTGGGCTTAGCTCAGTAAAAATTTTTTTGCATAGCTATCCGTAGTCAATCATAACTATCTCTATGTTCGATCGCAATAAAAATCTATATTACGTTTCAATTAATTGATTTATCGACGGATATTCGTCCTTGTGATTATGTTACATATTATTGCTGGAGCTCTGTTCTTCTCCAAGAAACCAATTCCTATCTTTGTTAGATGTTGGACGTTTTCGTCTTGTGGTGGGAATCCACATGAACCGAGTGTTTCCACTGACGTGAAGGTTTTTTGTAAAGCTGCAATATCGCAGTTACAGCGACCTGATGCGACAAAAGGATGAACGTCATACACATCGATCAAAGTATTCTGCACTCGAAGGTGAGACTCGCAAGATGCTCCTGACAGATGGCGCGCTGTATGTTGTATACTGCAGTGGTCCTTCTGAAAGGCAACAAGTATCGAGAGAACTCTCTGCGGTTTATCCAAGTTAAGTTGACCTGACGATCAATAACAATTGTGAAACAGCTGTAGTCATTCTACTTGGATCCGCTTCTTCGGTGTAGGTGTTTTGGTTGATTGGATGATTAGCTCTGATCAAGGGGGAATATTTGTTGATTTATCGACGGAAATTCGTCCTTGTGATTATGTTACGTTTCAATTAATGTTAGATCTCAGAATGATCGAGAAGCTGAAATACTGCGGAAAATAATTCAGAGATGAATAATAAAGATGAAGAATAGTTCTAGATTCCAGGTTGCGTGTGAATAGAATTGAGGGTATTCAGACATTGATATATATTTTAAATGCCCAAATCATTCTCAACCGACATAATTTATTGTTGAGTGGAAAAGAGTGATCATTTTCACGCAAGGTATAGAATGAAAATGTTGCGGAAACTACAAAACCGATTGAATTTCTATTTTAACTGTAGTTCTGGGGTGAAATACCATCGGACAATTTTATATATCTCTTACTTCGTTGTTAGGGTGATACTCTAGACGAAGGTTGTCTAAGGCTAATACCATTAAAAATATATTATTCGTTAAAGGGTTATATGGGCGAATTCTCAATTATTCTTCAGGCAATCTGAAATTAAAATTATCATTTAGAAAAAACACCTTGCAGATTGAGAGATTCAAACTATTTGTCAATGGCAGTTTCTTGAAATATATTGCCTTAGGCAAACTTCTTTCGACAAATACTTTAAATCTCGCAATCCGCAAGAGTGATTTCTATAAATAGTGATTTCAATTCAATATTTTTTTTCAGATATTGGGTGCGAAACCTTAGCAAATTACCTGAAAAATTATTGACCAAATCACGCTGGTATGGATACTATATTTTTTATTTGGTATCACCCTTATAACGAAATACGATACATAAAAAAATTAATCCGATATCATCTGAAGTATCCAATATCAGAATAATGTTAACGAACAACGAAGTCAAGTGTAAGGTTTTATGATTGGTATAATACAAAGCTACTGATGATGAAACCAGATACTCTAGTAAAAGATCAATAAAAAGACCCTGGTAATATAAGCCTCCGGCCGGTCAGATCTACGAGCACTATTCATTCCCCTACGGTCGAACACACTTTCGTAATATTTGTATTTCCTGGATAGGCGAACGTAATGAAATCAGGTTCATCTTATAGATGAATAAAAGGTCTATAAATAAATGATTGTTCGTTTACATAGGCTTATTCTAAGATATCTGTTCAATATGGTGCATCATATTATGTTGTTTTAACGCCTGGTGGATCTGCCATTCCTAATGCAGTAGGTCGTTTTGCCTTTCCTGCGGACATAAGTGAATAACTTTGGTCATTGTATAAAATTATACAATGGTATAGTGCATGTTAAGCGGCTTGCGAGGCAAGTTAATTGGGCTGCCTCGCAAGTGTGTACGGTGTCGCGAGCCATTTCAACAACGCGAGGCTGCCTCACAACACAAGTGCCTCGCAACTGCCTCGAAAGCCGCTCAAGCTCTCGTGTCTGTACGTGGCTTTATGTTGTTCTATGTTCCGGAATTAGTGTTTTTCCCTGGTGTACACATCCGGCTTGTCAAGCTCCGGCTCTATTGAGGTGCCGTAATTATGTGTGCATTCTACATTCTACCGTTGATACTGTGTACGTCAGATCGTAAGTACCGCAACGGCGTCGAATAAATGCATTCTACCACTGGATGCTGTGTACCTACTTCAGATCGTAAGTACGGCATCACAACGGCACCGGAGCTGGAAAAGCCGGATGTGTACAACGGACCTTATGGTTATGTCACGTATGCGCGCCATATAGATAGGTACATACTGGCAGTAGTAAGATGATGAAGAAACGTTGTCCCGAGCTCCTGGTTTATTTTTTTAATCCTTTACTTAGAATAAGTTATACAGTATTAGTTCGAAAATTGTGGGCTTTCATCCAAAACGATGAGAGATTTTCGTGATTTTCATGTTTTCAGGATATGCGGCCAAAAATAGGAATTCATCTATAATACAGAGGAATGAATAAGCTATAAAAAAATCGTTCACATATAGAGATTATCTCCATGCAGCCCAGCACCAAAAACCGAATTGTATGATCTAACGCCGGCAGAAAAGATTTTCGTGATTTTTATACTTTCCGAATAGGCGACCTAGAATGAAAGTGAGTCTTTGCTATGAAGGAACGAAAGAGTTATAAATGGGCAATATTTCTATCATAAAGGGTAACGATACAATTTAAGTTTTGGCCGCTTATTCGGAAAATATGAACATCGCAAAAATCTATTCGGTCGTCATGAGATCATACAACTCGTCTCTTGGAGCTGGGCCCTTAGGGGTGAGCAATGTGTAGAAAAATACACCATTAATATTTCTCTTCTTCTTCTATTAGTTGGACTCAGTTTAATTCTTGGTCACCTATTTGGAAAATATGAAAATCACGAAATTCTAATCGGCTGGCATCAGATCATAAAATTCGGCTTTTGGAGCTGGGCCCTTATAGGTAACCAATTTGTGGGAGAAATTTATTATTTATAGCATTTTATTTCTCTATGAAATGGACAGTTTCATTCTTGGTCACATATCCGGAAAATATAGATAAAAATCACGAAAATCTATTCAGCCGGCATTAGTTCATACAACTCTTAGAGATAACTAATCTGAATGAAAAATTTTTCTGGATAAATTTGGGATGGATCATATTTCATTCTTGGCAGCTCATTTTAAAAATATAAAGAAGGCAAAAACCTCTACGGCCGGCATGAAATCCTACAATTCTATATTAAAAAATTGTTTATCCCCAGCTCTTTCATTGCACTATGGGATGAACCTTGTTTGATTATATTTGCCCTTCCAGGAATCACAAAACTTACGAAAGTATTCGCCCTTGTGATTATGTTAGTTCACGAAAGTATGTTTGACCGTGGGGGGAATGAAAAGTTCCCGTGGAGCTGGTTGGCCGGGAGCTCACAAAACCAGGGTATCTAGGAGTCCTCCTGTATTTTACTGAATGGATGAAATAACTTCTTCCAATATTCTAAAGAAATGGACCATAAATGCCTGAAATAATGAAAGAAGAAGTGGAATTGAAGAATTATCATTGAAAATGAATCTGCGTTATCGTGAGCTCGAAAAAAATGTCAATCTGACAAATTTTCTTGAAATACGAAAGTATTACAATGAAATAATTCTGCACATTTTCGCTTTATTGTCTGATGAAAGATTAAGATGTAGAGATATGGACTCTGGAATGTGACAGTTCATTTCGTTGATCGTTGACATTGATACGATATTGTTCTCAAGAAGATCCCCTTAGCAAATAGTTTGGATCACCCAATCCGCATGAGCGATTTCTATAAATGATTATTTCTTTCAATTTGGATGCTTGATTCAGATACTGGGGCGAAAATCTAGAAATAACCTGGAAAATAGAGATAATATTGGTATCATCAAGTCATTCCTTATGGAGGCATCTTCATTATTTAACGATGTCGATATGCTTGAAAATATTTAGCATAACCAATTAGGAAAATAATTAAGTTCGAGAATTTTTCGGAATCATTTGTAGGTATATTCGGATATGAACTCGAAACAAAATTTAAGGATTCAGTCGCTAATACTTCACTCCGCTTCTGTTAAACTATAGGTACTGCCGGAGAATAAGAATTGAATATGAGAATTTCATTTCGTAAAACAGAGTTCATTTTCATATGGAACAATAAATTGAAGAACATTGTTGGGACCATTGAAATTTGGCATCGTCATTTTGACAACGTCGCACACAGGGAATATAATCATGTAGGATAATTTCAAGATGACGAAGTGTTTATGTGGATTAATAAAAAGCTACTCTGATTTTAACATCCAAATATACGCCATTTTATTATAGCTCTAACAAAATCTCAAAAGTATAATACAAAATTCTATAAGTACAAGTTATACACAATCAAGTCGATACTAAAATAAAAGGGTCCAATTAACTAGAGTTTGTTGTATTGCTATTTAATATATTACAAATAGATAATAAGTGTATTCGCATAGATTCTTCAGGTCAACATGGACACCGTGTGCCCACAAAACTATGGTGCTGCGAATGAATCCACTCAGTGCCGTAGCTAGAGATGACTTTGAGGTAAGGCAATGGAGACTGAAGGTAGGGCAGTAAAATATCCGTCGATTTGATGAATTCCTCGAGTATTTAGCTTTTGCTTTTTTAAGGTAGGGCAATGGTATTTTAAGGTAGGGCATTGCCCCACCTTGCCGTACCCTAGCTACGGCCTCGAATCCACTTCAAGTAATTCTTTGAATTTGCAAATAGTCTTGACGTCAATGAAGGGATTAACTGACTAACACTCAAAATAATTGAAGGAACATATGTTTACGTTTCAATTTTTTCATATTGTTTGAAATATGAAATCATAATAACGCTCAATTTTAAGATTCACATTTTGTCTTAATAAATTAATTAGGAAGAGTCGTTATGTATTTGTGATGGTCTGGGGTGAAAATAGTTCGAATGAAAAATAAAATTCCATACAGGTGCAAAGAGATCAACTGTTGAGGGATATTTAATATTGTTTTCGTCGTGAACTATCATTTAATACCAGCTACAAATGGTATGTTCCCCAATTTTGGATTAGTGCAGGATAATACAAGGCTCCTTTCTGTGTAATAATCATATCACCAGCACCATGGAATTCAGTTCATGGCTTCCTCTACTCACTGATATACTCATCATTGGATATTGTTTGGGTTTATCGAGCTTAATTCAAACCAGATCAGAAGGACAGCGTGGTAACCATAGAATATTGTTAGCGATCGCCCTGAAGTTCACTCCAAAGAAGCAAGCACGAAACTGTGCTTGGATCGTGAGAGCAGAGTGGTTCCAAACCCCTCCGATCTGGTGTGAATAAAGCATTAGATATACGTGTTCGGAGCAGGGTAGATCCACCATAGAACGTCTAACAGCTAAAGCTGAAGTCTCGTACGGACGACACGCGACCTAAGCGGCTTTCGAGGAAGTTTAATTGGGCTGCCCTGCAAGTGTGGACGGTGTTATCTGGCACGCAAGCCGCTCAAAACACACACTGGCCAGGCAGCCCAATTAAACTGCCTCGAAAGCCGCTCAGGTGGCGTGTCTGTACGCGGCTTAACACATACCCTAGTCGAAAAATAAGCAAGAATGCACAACAAGATGTCGTCTCCTACGAAACATACCTGAAAGATGACAAGCAGTAATTCATGGTAATGGAAGATACACACAAGTCAACGAACCAAATCTGCTTAAGTTCGCGATATACATAAACGATATTGATTTCTCCACTTTTTTCTTGTCCTGAGAGTAATATGGTAAAATTCATGTCGATTTTGTCAATTTATTCAGACTTGATATGAATCTTCGAATTAATTGTTATTTGATTCATATATGGTGAAGAACTAATAGTTCATGATTAAATAAATCAGTGTCCCCCTAAATATTTTCAGTGGATTTTTTGAAGTTCTAGTTTATTTCATCGTATACTTTGAGAAAGTTTATTAATGGATATTTAAATTTCTGTGAATTTCCTCATAACTACCGAGTGATATGTGGTAATTTTTCAGAAATTTTATATTGTACTCAATTTGGTTGATTGAAACACAAAACATTTCGTGATATATTCAAACTTGAAATCACATGCGAAATAAGGAAATTTAGCTGATTTTTCCCTTCCATGAATCAATATTTATATTTGTATAAGTTTTCTTCAGAATCACTGTTAACCATTGAGGTGGCTCCTATGAAAATAGGAAGAATTTTCATAATCAAGTAATCAGATCCATACCAGGATTTCCAAATTTTTTTCGAACTGAGCTCGAAAATATGTATCAAATAACCAAGCTATTTTCTCGAAATTGCCTGTATAAGAATCAACCGAAATTTGATGTTATCGAATATTTTAGCATGATTCTTCCACTTTTATGGAATTTTATTTTATTATATAGGATTCCCAGATGAATTATTCCCTTTATCTTAAACACAAACGGGACCCCTCTTGTATAAGCCGCCGTTTGGGACTGAAGTGGGTTCGCAAAATATATTTATTTATATGTCAATATATTTATTAGTTAAAGCAATGAGTTTTCAGAATAGTTCGTGAAAACTCAATGGGTTCAGCAATATATCAATCTCGTGTGTCTAGTTTTTTTCATTTCGATATTTATTTTACCAAACACAATATGTTTCGAAATTACAAATATTTAAAACGTAAAATCCAATACATTCAATAATCCGATCTATGTTACATCGTCGAAGGTTCGCGCTGGAAACATTCAGTAGGTAAATTTGAGAGCATGAAAACATGGAGTTGTAATTAGTATACAACTTTTATCGCAGAACTGTTATACTGTGCCGAGATCAATTTTCACTTAGAGAGGTATCCTTGATAAAATCGAAATTTAATAGTTCTTGCTGTAGTAAATCATCAACAGTTAATTGTACACTGGAATTTGGATTTATTGTATTTGTAATTGTATTTTCCGACTATCCTAGGCTTCAACGAAATCCCTCAGAAGCTCAAAGCTTGTGCTAGTTAGGATACCAGGTGTGTTCTGTGTAGGCTTTTTACTAATTCCTTGTGCAACATTAGAAACAGCACTGTTAATTGTTTACCCAACAGCGAATGGTTGGACGGTCCCCTGAAAACCGGGAAAGTTATTTCCCGGCCAAGGGCTTGAACCCCTTACGATCATGGAACATGAGCTCTTGCTACTGAGCTACCGACGTTGAATTTTTCAGAATGATAATATTCATCACATTATAAAGAAATATTATCCTGCTTCCGACTGAGTCAGCCTACTCCTATACTTTCTCAGTTGAAATCACAGTTCACCACGAAAATCTCCAATGAATTACGCAAAATATTTCCTAAACACATTCAACTAATTGAATATAATTGTTAATATATTGTGCGCTCTTCCAAACTTGGAGTTCTGAACTAGAACGCGATAAAAATAACACATCTTGGTGTGACGACCTTCTGCAATCTATAAGCTACTTTGGTTTCTGATGAGTAAGAAGATAACTTCCTTATCTGTAGTGCTGATGTCAGGTTTTCCGTCATACGCTCCAACGTATACCGCACCCTGTATATTCCTAACTACCGACTAGTAAAAATATTTTGTTTGATGGAAAATGAATCGAAATGAGAAGTATAAATATTGCAACAACTAATAATTAAATTCACTACAGAATGAATAATACCGTTGCAACTACACTGTTGTCCCAATCGGAGCGTTTTGTGAATGTGTGTTGATTGATGAAGAAGTCTTTCATAATCTGACTTCCATTCATTATGAATTGAAGAGAGCTTTCGATAGAAGTTCCATATGAAATTTGTACATCCTGTGTATCTACATCACTTAAATTCCCGATGTCCGTGTAAAATGTGAGGATTTTTGAGCCGAGACACTGTACTATTGTTCAAACTTTCTCAAAGTAGACTTTACATTTTTCTAACTGAAATGGGCCAGGCACGGATAAAATCAAAACAATACCAATTTCCTTATATTTACCTTTACCTCTGGTATACGTTCGAGAACAATATCAGAAATTGCTCCATAATTCATGTAATATCACAGATCTTAGTGAAACATCAACTACAAGAAAATGATATAGTGGTAATTACCTAAATAGGTCATTGTTGTTGTTCTGTCGACCTTAGATAAACTAATTTATTGATGATAATGAATACCATTTAAGTCTTCAAAGGGGTACTCTTTCCAATCATCTATTGCGATTAAGATGAAAAATGAACATCTTCATTTCTCAGATAATTTCGAAGCTTTTTTCAATTACCACACCTCACCGCTGTTGCTTGTCTTGAGCAAATTATTTATATTTCTATTTCTGTTTTTTATGCGTGAGCTATTCTAAATATCACCCCCAACAAGTAATTGTTGACCAGTAGTAAATAGCTTTTCTACTTACACAGTTCTCGTAAAACTCTATTTTGACTTCTCTATTGCTATAATGTCTGAAGCTTTGATTTCGTGAAGAGATAAATATGATATGGTTCTATATTTGATATTATTTGGAACTAGTGTCACTCTCAACTCTTAATGTCCTGTCACATTTTGGATTGACGACATTTCACAGAATGAAAATAACATAGCTGTTGCTTTGATCAAATCATATAAAATATATATTCAATGCGTTTCCACCATGATGTAAGCAAAACTTGTTGTGCTCATCTGCTCATCTGTGATCGTATTTACCAATGATGACGATGTCTCTTTTTTCTCAGATGAGCACACCATGTTTTTTTCATCATGGAGAAATGCAGAAATGCATGAAATAATTTTGATATACAGCGGAATATTATATATTTCATTATTACTTTGTGTAGATAGTTAATAATCAGCATTTTAATAATCAAGTTGTATCTAAAAAATACTGAATTCACGATAAGTATCCAGAAAGTTTGCAAAAATTACTGGCGAATTCGGACAAGGACAGGAGCTATTGTTCCTTTTCAACCCCCAGAACATATTTCTATGGAATGCATCAATTGATTTGTTTTCTGATCACTCATTTGAAATAGAGTGTCCCACCGGGATATCCCAGGACCGTTTTCTCAAAAACCAAAAACCAGATTTTCCTGAAATCTCTCGTGTCAGATTCAATAATTTTAATTACTTACGATGAAGATTTTCAACTTTGTGATTCCCTTCATTTGTCAGTTCTCGAAAAAAATCGATCCGATCTCTAAAACTCCTTGATTGAGGAATTGAGTAGTTTCAATAGTGTCCACCTGAAATTCCTTGTAGATTATAAAAATGTAAAAAATTGAGGTGTAACTGGAAGTGCATCTTCACTCTTAATATTTTAGAGGGCTATCCTTAACAATTCCCTACGTACAAAATTTAAGAAAAGTCGGACTTTTGACCTCCGAGAAATCGATCGAAAGACATACCGGGGGCCCACACAGTTTGAAATAAAGCTACCTTTTGTGCTAGGGAGATTCGGGTATTTGGCTAAACGGAGATTCTTCCCTATTGGCCGACGACGATCACGTGATCGTCGTCATCCAATAGCGTGAATCTTTCGGCCAATAGGATGAATCTCCGATTACCCAAATATCCATCGCACAAAATTCCCCTTAAATGTTCAACTGTAGACAGTAGGTGAATCCGGAATATACCGTCAAATAAGCACTAGAACGGAACTCTTGATTGTGAGTATTAAACTTTTCTTCATTTTGTGACACCGCTTTTTCCTCATTCCATCTAATTGACAAAAATTATTGTATAAAATCGAGCCTATATTATTATCGAATCCTCATGAATATCGTTCATTATCGAAAAATTATGGTTCGAGTACAGCTGGCATTATGATCTTCTCGAACAATAATATTGTGTGTATACAAATCCAGTCCTCAAATGCTAGTCTCAAGACTGGAGAAGTTGGATGACCCATTATTTCAGCATTCAACCAGTTTATAATTTATCGAACTTGAGTATTTCTCATGCAATTTTTAAGACAAATCATGTCGCCGAAATAAGATTACATGCATACAGTTTCAATGTTGCATTGTACACATTTTAATATTTATTCATTTAATCGTGTGTTGTTGTTGGTAAGTACAGATCCAAATTTTACCGGTGATATTATAAACACATATTTGAATGATTGTTTCTTAGCGGAGGGTTTCAATTTACACTTCTTTGAAGCACACAAATTTCATGTTCACTTATTTGATTTGATTCAAAATTGAAGATAGGACCATTCTACCAAAAAATTTTTGTATCCTTCTGAGTAAAAAATGGATTACACTATGCATTTTTAAAACTTAAGGGGGGCTGCGCATTCAATCACTATTGGCGACCAAATTCGAGCGGTAGTAGCCGCTGCTACATACAGATAATTGATTCCAGGTATCGGCTAACATACGGCCTCTCAGTTGCATGGCCACTTGTTCGAAAGTGGCAGTCTAAAGTGGTCATGTGTGCGACCGTTCTAACCATACTATAAAGGCAAATCGATCATCAATTTGATCGAATTCACAAATTTCAGCAGTGAAGATACTCAATTCGTTGACATTACCAGTGTATGGTGTATATCGTCCGAAATCTTGAAAGATTGCTTATATATATACCTATAGGTTGAATGCTGATTGTAAGCATTGCCGTACGACGAACTATTTTCTCATCATTTGAATAAAAATTCGTCAAAATACTTCGAAAACCAAAATATACTACCCTTATCATTAAAATCTGACTTATATACAAGAGAAATTTGCCGGCAAAATTAACATTATAGTCTACACAGCAAGAATGTACAAGTATTCAGAAATCAACGAAAGAATGTAAGAAGATCCGTGCCTGTAACATATAGCAAGCACTAGTTTTCAAGAAAACATTAATAACATAGTGTCGGCCTATACGGGATCTAACAATTCAATATGATGTCCATAAAAAATTCAAACATGTAACAGTGAACAGTTGATGGTGAAAATTGATTTGGATAATGAAATCCTGTAATTGATTTTTCTATGTACATATGATTTTGGAAAAGTTAGAAGAACTAGATCATGCGGAATTTATACAGGAAAAAATTATACGAAAAGAATTGAATAGTTCATTTGGTGGGACGCGGTAATCTATCATGATGGCCAGCCGTACACTGTGCGTATCTAATTGCATTCTGCCGTATGTAACTCACAGGAAGTATCGCTTTACTGGAATCTTTTTTTTACAGAATCTTCCCCATTGTATGCTTCTGATTACATAAGCGAAAGTTTTTGCCTCGCTTTTTTTGTGTTTTTCATGGAAAATAGCCACTGATTGAATTCGGTAAAAGGACACGCTGACGAAGCTCCACGACAGTTTTGACTGTGTCGGTTATTTATCTGATCTGGTGTTAATAGTAGAAAATAGTAACGAGACTGAGGGATGCTTATTTGCTTGATAACCTTCGAAATTTTCCAGAAACATGTACATAGAATCAGTTTGCTATGAGCATGATTTGCAACAATTTGAAAGGGTCTTATCTTAAAATTACAATCGAGAGATGTGAGCAATGTCTGTAAAATAACATCCTACTATGCCATCACATAACAGACAATGATGATGATTGGGTAAGAATTCAGTGAAACAAATTTCAATATCAACAAAACAAGTTCGAATGATTTTGACTTGTGCTTCCATTTTCACAGACGTTGCTCTTCCTATTTTTCCTATATAAACTCTTCCTTAATCTCTTCATCAGTCCACATGTTTTGGCTCGGAGTCTTTCTTTCGATAAACCGTCTCAACACTTAAACGTACCACTCTTTGATATCTTTGCTATCCCGTTTCTTCGGCTTTTGCGCAAACTGAGCTTGTTTATCTCCGTTTCTCAACGCCCCATTCAGGTGATACTGGCTCTGATTTCCATTTGTCGAACTCTGACTACCCAGAAGTGCAGCATTGGGTCCTTGCTGGTATCCCTTACCATCGTCTATTTTGAATGATCGATCACTACGCGACTTGAACTTAAGGATCACTAAAATGATTAATATAACTGCTATGAGGGCTCCTGCTATGATACCTATTATCAGAGCTACTATTTCAGAGGTTTCTGAAGTGACCCTTTCTTGACGTTTGTTCGTATGTCTTGGATAATAGTCATTACTCTGTGGTATGTGTTCTACATATGGTGGTTGATAGAAATTCGGAGGCTCTATATATCTACCTGGAGTAGTTAGAACAGTTTGGGTTGTTTCAACTTCGACGATCGCTACAGTTGTAGTTTCCCTGGTAACTTGGGATGTCGATACTGGTACAAATTCATCTTTTTTCTCAGTAGTAAAAGTCGATGATTGAATGTTGGAGTCTGGTCCAGCACTAGAGCTTGGTTCATCTGGTTTGGGAGTTGCTGCTTCTGATGCTGTTGTTTGTGCAGTTGTTACTTCTGTTGGAAGAAAATTATGTTCAAGGAATCTACGGAACAATCAATTAATAGTTGAGTGCGAATTGAATATGTCGACAAAAAATACGATATTACAGATATGTTTTGTCATAGTTATGAAAACTGATCAAATCGGGCATCGTTAGCAAACATTATTTTTTTCAACTCAATTCCTAGTCAACATTCTTTTTCGCTTTCCCCATGTGAATTTGAATTCTTTCATGAGTTTTTCGCAGAATAGTGAGTGGGCAATAGATAAAATCCTGGAAAAGCACTGACGTGAGCTCCGGAACTTCAACGCGCTTGTTCAAAAGTCGTTGCCTATTCACGAATCAAACCCGCCCAACGTAACTTTATTTCCTGATGGAGAGATTTGGCCATCTTCATATCATATGGTCCTCACGAAATTCTGCATCGTCCTTCAGGCTATCATTTTTCAAAATAGTAGCTACTAGATTTTAATTCGATTCCATC
This sequence comes from Myrrha octodecimguttata, assembly GCA_958510865.1. Taxonomy (NCBI): domain Eukaryota; kingdom Metazoa; phylum Arthropoda; class Insecta; order Coleoptera; family Coccinellidae; genus Myrrha; species Myrrha octodecimguttata. Next base: position 20,953,350 of record OY294059.1, read on the forward strand.
TATATTTTTGGAGAATACAAATTTGAATGGGTGGATTTTACACTTTCACGATTTCGGCCTTCATAATTGAGCTCAAAACATATCCTATAAATACTGAGTATTTAGGTCTTTTCTTTGGGAAATTATAGTACTAACTGCTGGTCCAGTCGCCGATCGTGAACACAATAACTACTAAGAGGATTCACTGAGCGGCTGAATAATTATTGTAAAGCAGGTTCGAAGTTCAATACCGGTTGTATTCGCAAATTGGTACCATCCACTTAAATGATTTCCCAATATTTTCAACACTAAAGATTGGATGGAATTCTTGATCAAGAAATTCCAGCTTGAAGGCTCATGAAGAATTTTGTGAGGGCCTTTTGATGGGAAGATATTAAAATATAATACATTTTAAACCAGGTTTGCTGATCTTTATTCGCCAGATAGTTACCAAGTTTCATCATGATTGGATTATCATTTTTGAGTAATCCCGAAATAACAATGCTAATGAGGAAATGAGCACGAAATCTGACATATTTTTTGCAAACATCTCCCAAGATGAATATCCGATCAAAATAAATTCGAAAATTTTTGTCAAAAAATGTTCTGAGAATTCTCGAAAAACAATTCTCTCAATAGTTTTCTCACGAATTTCTGCATAAAAATATATGTCGGTATTCTGTAGCTAAAAATACAGTGTATTTCAATAACTTTCAGTTCATCAAGAGCTATCAAGGAAATAATCTAAAAATTTCGAACGACCTCGAAATTCGATATATTGTTATGTTTTCCAATATCTCTGAAAATAAATATCGGATCGAACCGAAAATTGGAATGAATTCATCTGTGAAGGCTTGTGCCGAATTTCATTCGTATCTGATGAGTAGATATTCAAAATTAAATAATATTTTCTCGATAAAATTGATTTTTGAAGACAATTGTCTAAACTTTCATCACTGATACAATTCTCACGAAATTTCGCACCCTATTGAGCGATAGTTTTGTATTCTACAAGAAGTCACAAAATTCAAATCTAATCACTGAAGTATTTTTCGAAATATTGGGAAAATAATATGAAAAGTTTTTTTCTTCTTCTTAATTTCCCAACGAATAAATCCTCATAGAATTCCAACTAATTTCGAAATTTTAAAGAGATCCCATCAGTACTTCTTGAGATATAAACTCAAAAATTCAAATCAACAACAAAATTTCACATTATTTCCCAGAGAACTCCATAAATGAATATCTCATGTCCAATTGAAATTTAAAACACTGTTGTTAAATATCGACACTTAGATCTGCGTCAAATTTTATAGTATAGTAATCTTATTAATTGTTCCCGAAACAAACGAATATTTCAACAAAAACTCGATTGCCCTCTGCTTCCCCATCAACTAACACCAAATATTGCACTATAATCGAACATCAAGCTCAGGCCCACATAATACTGAAACTAAGAGAAAAACTGCTAGAACTAGACTATCTGGATTTCTTCTGCTTATATCTCGTAAACGGTTGAAAGCCAACATGTTTGCCTATTTTGTGGGAGATTCGATGATTTTCTATTTTGTAAATATAAATTCATTAAAATTATGACAGACTTCAAGATCTTGTGAAAAAAAACGGAAGAAGAAACCTGGAATTGAAAACGATACCTGATGCGCAAGTTGTTCAACTGGATTATTTGCATTGGAGCTATTGAGACGAAAAGTTCCGATAGGCACCACAACAATAACAAATAGGTTCATTTACATAAAAAGGAATAATAATAATAATATCGTCTCTGATAACAAATTGGATGAAATAGTGTCAAAAAAGTCCGAAATCCTTGAGAATATTTTTTCGTTCAAAAACACAACAACTGACGCATTAAAAACCCACATTCGGATATGTAAGATCGGAAGGAAAATATGTTACCATTGGCATATGTATATCCACTGAGAATCGGATTCGATCACATCAGATGACTTCCGCCAACTCGAAATGATATTATATTTCTTCATCAGAATTCGAACAGACTTGATTGAAAATTAGAAATTTAAATGTTTCTTAGTTCGCAACAAAAATGACCTATTTAAACTTCATTATCGTTGATATAGGCTGTTCAGTTAGTTAACTTTTGAGAGAAGAAAATTGACGCAAATCTCACAGTTTTTCTCTTCAATTAGGCTAATTCTACTAGAATTCGATGAGAGTCTGAGCTATTATTTCTACGACTTTTCATAGAACCCTTTATATAATGTCATGTCATGTCATGTCATATCTTATTCATAGCAAGAATGAAAGAATTCACCTGGTGTTGCGGAGGTAGCATTCGTCGTATCTTCTGTGACTTCACCTCCACCTGAGCCAGTGAAACAATCTTCATCATCACAAGATGGAGGTGGTGCTTTGGTCTTAATAGTTGGGGGTGGCCTGGTAGGGGGTATGTAAACAGGAGTTATAAGGTCATCATCCCCGGAGCCCGATTCTGGTAAGGGAGGACATTCGTCTTCATCATCACCATTACATCCGGACCCAGCTCCACTAAAAACTAGGTCATCCTCAAGATTCGGAAAATCTGATGCAGGTGTCTAGCATGGAAAAGAACGTCAAAATGAAATTTTTCGCAACTAAATAATGGAACATTCTTCAACAAAATTAATCCATAACATAATGTTCGTTTTCAGGCAAATAATACTTAAAATTCAGCATCGTTGGCTGAACGAGTGCATAGTATTCTTCAGACCCAAGCTAACATCACATTGAGTATGAAGAGAATAAACTAACACAGGGACGTATCTCTCCACCTTCATCTGGGCTGATCATTCAATCAATCAAAGCCTATACACTGAAGGAGCGCTATCCAAGGAATTCAGTTACTGCATTCCGGATATTACCGATCAACAGACTAACTCACCTTGGAAACGCAGAGAGGATTATAAATACTCCAAACCTGATGGCTCAATGCCGAGGAGCGTCCAACGAAATCTAACCTTTGAGGACGTTGATGTCTTGTGAAAAAACCACATAAACAGCCACCTCAATTGACAATTGGATGGTCGTCATGTACATCACTCAGAGTTTTCTACTCTCGGAGGTTAGGGTTCGAAAGATGCCCCTGAGATGGATCTGTATAATTTTTATACTGAAGGCTCTCATACAAAAGGTTCAAAGTATCTACAAATCCCCATGCGTTTCCAACGCAAATTTGTTGATTTATTGCCATATATTCCTCTTTGTACTCATGCTAGTTCATTACTAGAGCTCTCTACTTTTTGTGAACCATTCCTTTGTATGAAGAGAATGCTCACGAAATATTGAGTATTCAAGAACATTTTCATCATGAGTATAATCACTAAGTCAATTACAATTTTTGATATTTGTGCATGCTGAAAAATTCCTTCCAAGATCAAAACAATAGGTGGACATACATGTTGACCAGTAAAATTTTGTAACTGATGATAGACAAAGCAACCACCATTTATAATATCATAAATTCAAATCTAACTGTTCTGGATATTATGAACATTTTAGATCTTCCTGGAACATCGCTGTCGCACATTTCTGTCTTGGTCAAGGACCATGTTTGACAATTGGGACTACTTGATGAATCTTTAATGCTGAACATTCCTGACCAGTGTTCGATTTTCACATGAAATCTTCATATATTCAGGAATCATAAAGATATGACAGATTTGAATTGCACCCATGTTCACCTAACACGTTCACATTCAAAAGTATGCTCACTTTGTTCAGTCCTTGAGACGGTAGAAGACGTGTTTCATTATTTTTTGGAGGGCTATATTTCCATTGAAAGGGTGTTGTGGTATTCCCATCTGAGAGATACTTTTATGATTTGGGCAGAAACGTATTATGTTATAGGAACTTGGCATTAAAATCTCACATTTCACCCCCATTTTCTTGAAAAACCGCTTCTATTCTTAACGTCATCATCAGTGTTCCGAATGGAAGGTTTTTGAATTTGTTTAAGACGTGGTGTTTAGGTAGCGCTAACATCGAAACCCTTCTGGCATTTTACCGTCGGTGTGTTTGATGTGGTCCTTGGGATCCCCTTCTTCTTGAAGCCTCACCTCCACCGACAGCATTTTGAATCGAAAGTAATGAGCGAAGAAAACTTTGAAAAATTGGAACATTTTGAAAATATTTGTGAAATTCAAGACAACCAACCGATGAACGAATCGAACAATATCCTGCGCAGCTGAACATGCGTAAAAAGTGCACTTTCGAGGAATTAATGCTAACACAAGCTTTCTGAAAATTATAACAATAAAAATCTTTCACTAACATAGCCACTCACCAAAACACTCAAGGTGTTTTCTGGAAAAAAAGAATTTAGGAATAGAATCAAAGGAAAAAAATCGACTCAAGATGATCATGTAAGCCGTCACCTCTAAAGTAAAAAAATGTCGAAAAGCACTAACATGAGATCAGGAGCTTTTACGCGCTTCTTCAAATTCTAAATATTAGATCAACACGAAATTTTGCACCTAGTTGCGTGTTGGTAAGTTTCAATCTGATTGCATTTGTACTTCTGTTACTTTGTATTATTGCGGAAATAACGTTAAAATTTCAAATAACAGCGAAATTTGGCACATTTTTTTTCTTATATATCTGAAAGTTTTTCTAACAACTGGATCCTTGCTCGATGCAGTCATTTAAGTTTTAGGGACATTTAATCTCCACAAATAATTAATTCCTTTGAATTTTGGAATTTTACTTAAATCAGTTGGAATTTCAAAATTAGTTCGATTATTGAAATTGAAAGCATTAAGTAGGTACTGATAACGATTCGAAAATGTATTGAGCAGTACAAGCCAATCTTTGGCGGAGTTATTTTCCAATGAAATAGGAAAAATAGATTCCCAGGCATTTAAAGCTATAAGTATTTCAAGAAGGGAAGAAGGTATCTGAAATCATCAACTTTAGGAAGGTTTGAAATTTTCGTGTAGCAGTTTCTGAAAAAAATCATTAAATGTGACCGGATTTTCGGATATCTGTCAAAAGAAGGTAAGAATGTATTAATCGGTGGAAAATTTACAGCATCGTCAACAAGAGAGAGGACGTGGGAGCATAAACTTGATCGAAAATATGATACATTGATAGACCTCCGTAATAAGAATGCTCAGTTTTCTTTGGTAATTTTCTTGTAATTCGAAATCTTTATTACTTTTCACCAACCTAAAATTTTATTATGATATTCCGAAAAACGATCATAAAACAATAATTGAAGAACAGATTTCTCTGTAATACCTTCACATAATATCTTTTGATATTGCTATCCTCTGAGACACTTTTAATTCCTCGACGTACCACGTCTTGAACGACAATTTTAATTATTATATTTATTTGAATATCAAGAAAAGTAGGAATAATTCGAAATTGTTCCTAATTGAGGAGGAGTGCGATAAGCGTATGTTGCATTGTAAAAATTGTAAATGGAATTCAAGGATGACTTACTCGAGAATCTCGAAATGTCAATAGGGAAATTAAAAGATATGAAATTTTTACTATCCAATCGGTTCGAATGGACCGAAATGTTAGTGCTATCAGAAAACAGTAGACTGCATCTGTAGTTAATAAGTTTCGTTAACATGAATGCATGAAATGCATCAAAACCCTTCTGCCACTTACCCGCTATGAGTTTGATGTGGCCTCAGGATCCCCCTCTCTTTGTAGCCTCACTTCCAGCGACAAAATTTTGAATCGAAAAGAATGAGCGAAGAAAACTTTGAAAATTGTAAATTTTTGAAAATCTTAGTGTAACTCATGCCGATCAATTGATGAATCGAAGAATACCCTGGGCAGCTGAGCATGAGCAAAAATACTCTTTCGCAGAAATAATGCATACAATAGCATTTTGAAAATTGTGACAATTTAAATGTTGCACTAACACTCATTATCTTTGAAATGGCGGAAATTTAATGTTCGATATTTTGATTCATTATGGGCCAGTATATCATCAGTTACACTATTTCTCAAGGTTTGCTGTATTTATTATACTATGTGTAATGTTGACTTAGTTCTAACCTGTTGCATTTTCTGTAAATGATCTTGTCGATCATGTATTCCAGTTATAAGTTGTACATCACCCCTTATCGAGACGTGACTATCCTTCTCTGCAGCCAAATCTAATACTCTCAGACCATTTACTACTACCCCAGAAACAATACCATTGAAAGGTCTCTCAATTCTCGATTTACCCTTACTCCATTTACCACCAATCTGAATCTGTGATTGACTGTTGAAAACTTGCAACTGATGACCTAAAACATTGATCGGACAGATTAAGTGCACGAGAAAGCAAAACATGATGTTTCACCTAGCGGATGACTCGTTTGAACGTTGTAGTCATCTATTTGCAGAGTAGAGTTGTGGCCAAATCTATGAAACCTGACGATATGGTAGTTATTATCGTTCACTTTCACGGATATTTCACCCAATGGATGGTCATTTGTTCCAAGGTTGTATACTACGAATACGTTGCCTTCCACCTTTGAAAGACAAAAATATATAATAATATGAGAGAAATAATCGATAATGGAGGAATAATGTATGTCAATCGAAAACATGTAGGCATAAACAATCTACATATTTTTTTAACAGTTTTTATTACGGATGTGAACTTTATCATCATTCGTGCATTGACTGACGTATATTCAGAATCATGAGCGTACATCATGGTATATCATTCAACGAGAATATAATGACTGCTGCTAATGATAATTGTGAATGTCGCCCGCGGCTCGTGTCGCCAATCACCCTTAAGAATAATAGCAGTTAGGCAGTTAGATGCGAGTTGAATACTAACCATACTGTCTCCACGAGTTCATTGGCAAAATTGGAATAATTCTGCATGTTCTACAACCTACAATAGAGTTGTCAGAATCTTCAACATCATTTCCTGTGATTTCGGAAAATTGTCAAGCTTACGAGAAACGTCAAAATTTTCACTTTATCTATACATAGAGTGTATAATATTCATTATACACACCTATTATCCACAGGCTTGATCAATGACTGTCATTTTTCTTCAACAAGAGCCATTGAAATATATATATTATTCAATAATCGCGGACAAAATTATTTTTTTGTCAATGTCCGAGAACGATATCGATTACATGCTATAATCTTTATGAGCCGGAGTCGGAATCTGGCTTCGAAAATATGAATATTTGTTGTAAGTCTGAGTGAAATGATAGATGAGCATCAGTGAGCGCGCAATAATCAACATGAATCTTGTAACTAGGCGCAGAAAATTGGATGGTATAGTTACCCAAAGATTATTCAAAAAGTTGAATAGACCTGATTGAAAATTGAAAACTCTTTTCCAGCACGAATAATTTACAGGCCAGTTGAACCGGATAACCGTATTGAACTTTGAATAAAAACCACTTAGTTCTTCATTCAAAGGTATTGCACCTAATATATAATAAAAAGTTTCTATTTATAAGTTGATAGGACATTAACTGTGATGCTCTCGCCGTTGCATAGAATTACCCCAGATGCAAGAAAAAAGGAGTATTCATTATATGGTGGAATCATCCAGCCTCTAGGCCTCGCTCGTGAACGTCTTCGTTATTAATGATCGCTGAGCGGATCCCGGCGAATCTTAGGGCGGCCGACAAGTTTGAAAGCTATTAAATTATTAAAATATTGCTCTTCATTCTGGAACATTTCCATGCACCACAGCACCGCTCCGAAATATTATAGAGCATGAAGTAAAAGGAATCATCATGTTTCGGTTAAATTCATAATTTTTCGCCCCTAGTAAGCTAGTGGCAATTGCCTATTTTGCCATGCCCTAGAACCGGCCCTAGTTCTGTTCCAGTTTAAGTGGAGTTAGCTGCTTTCCAAATTTTTTCTCAATTTACTATCCGAATTTCTGACGATTATTGTTGCAATACCATCTTCTTGGAATTCAGACAACATATAGAAAGAGATGAAAGTAATAAATTGCAGGAAAAATAGATTAAAAAAATTTTCAAATCTACTCACAATTTCAATTTCAATGTAGTCGTTAGAGGTTCCACTCACAACCCTCAATAATACAGCGTCTGATTTCGTAGTCATAAATCCTACAGCAACAGAATCCTCTTGCATTTCTGGTCGGTTATCTTCCGGAAAAGTATAAGTTATGATACCCCTATTTGGACCAAATTCATAGGATACAGATTCTGTGAATAATTTAAATTAAGGAGATATTACAACTTTCAGGGGTGTCTTATTACCGTCTGAGCATGTTGGGCCTGTAAAAGTGGTCAGGTCACATTCACAAGTATAGGAATGCCACTGTTGAACGCAAAGGCCACCGTTTGCACATACATTGTGGTTGCATTTTGCCGATTGGCCTGAAAAAAACATCAAATGTTAAAAAAAGGAGTGTTCCTATGCAGCAAGAGGAAATTGATCGAATACGCCGTTAGCCGTTGAAACTCGCCGCTGTCATTTCTTCCAGTATATAGGCGATGATGAATACATCTTTCAATTCAATTCATCAAACTACAGAATAAATGAATTATAATTTCTGTGGGTGCCTCAGGAAACTAGATTTTAGGTACGGTCAGAGTGCACACAAGATTGCATTATCGCAAGTCGGCTTCTAGTTTACTCAAAAATAGTTTTGAGAATTTGGACAACGTTAACGCTTGTAGTGCGGGTAGAATAAAGACAATTTTTCTCGAGCCTAGGAGTATCCCTGGATAGCATAATTTCTTGAATCGTAGCCACTTACAGTTTCATCACTAACTGAGAAGTCTACTCGCAATCTCGCAATCTTGCTTGCGCTTGAACAGAACAAGTGGGTCGCGGTCGAGGTGGAGGTCCGGAACTATACTACTAGTTATGTCGAGGTAGATGTCGACAACACATAACAAGGAGGTTACCTTTGAGGTCAGTCGAACCAGCACAGGTCAGTGAACATTCAGAGAGCACAATATAAGTCTCCGTCCTTTCAATTCGAGGAGCTGGCTCAAATTAGAGAGGTGACATTTTTATATTCACTCCGAGGTTAATAACTTCAAGAACTATAGACTATCTCTTTCTTGAATTGAAGGATTTCAAGAAAAGGATTGTCAGAAGAAGGTTCGTAACATTTTTATTGAGCTATTCAGTGATATGTGTATAGCCGAATTATATGTAATATAACTTGCAAAGTTCCATAATCTCGAATTCACCAGAAAACAGATCATGTTATCATTCTCTGCGAGATGCCTTTGAAGGGTATGGCAACCTTGCAACTTGAACGCACCAATCGTAGGGAAGCATGCTTGTAGACCGCGCTGTAGGCTATGTGAAACAAATTATATGATTTTCGAAAGCATCGATGTGAACCTCCTGGATGGCATCTCTCTTAACCTCCATCGCGACTTACTTCTCTTCTATCCATTTCAATATATTTGATTTACATGGATGTCAAAATCGATCTCGACCTCTACTTCAACTGCGACCCACTTGTTCTGTTCGTACCCTTAGGGTACGTTCCTAACATGCGAAATTGCGTGGATATCCCCATGCCCAAGAGGAATTGCTCTTATGCCACCTGCTCCATGACCACATTTTGCGTTTGAGTTGCCTTGAAATTCAATGCTAGTTTCAAGGAAACGAGAAGCCCACTTGTTATATTGTATTCTCGCGTACCCTTGGACAAATAATGTCATCCTGCAATATTTCCCTTATCATCACCACTAGGATCACATCTAGCATTGCTATTGCTTTGTTTTTCGTGGGTAAAAGGCCGTAACGAGTCATAGCATTCTCTTAACGTACCCTTTAGGCTTCAGCTATCAGAAGGCGATCTATCGCAGTGACTAGGGGTACCTGACTGAGGCTGAATGTCATCCCCAGTGTATCGCGATAGTGTGAGGCATCTAAGAAAACGTCTAGGAAGCACGCGAGAATGGTTTATCGCGAGTTGGCTTATGGTCCACGAGAACATTCTTCTGATAATCCCGATATCGAAGTGGCAATAATAGATATAGAACGAAGCCGATCAGTCTCGACTATGGAGATATCCTAGGAATAAATTATTCGGTTAACTTTACCTGCTAATGTTATCAGTGAGTGAGAAGCCGAATCGCGATATCGAATTCTTGCGAGAAATCTGGATTTACCGTAATGCTACAGATCGATTTCTGTTTGCAGAAACCTCAAGGAAAACTTCCAGAGTATACGTAGGATGGCGATGAAGCAAATCGGCTTCTCGATGATAGCAACATCAGTAACTAGAGTTAAGCAAATAATGTCCTCCTGGAATGTCCCCATGTTAAACATTGGTGAAGATATACCTTAATCGATGTTAAATTCTGTCTGCAGCTGCACTATGACCACCTCTGTAATTGTGCCGCAAAGATTGTTTAAACGAGTTTTTCGTGAATAAGAAGCAGACTTGCGATACTTCTCTCTCGTGTGTACTCCTGACGTACCCTTATGCTGGATTGGAAAGCGCAAATGTTTTGAACAAATCGTTGCAATACAAATGCTCAACATTAACCTTGTTCGTTCTTATTGTGTCCTAGTTTGAAGGACGGATTTGTTTCATGCATCACATATATGATGGGAAAATTGTTCGCCTGCCTCCTACTATTTTTATTACGTGGTGGCCTTGGACCGAATAAGGAAGGAGGAATGAGCACTGAGTTTCGGTTTATTGAAAAATACTAACCTTCACATCCAGCAGTTACTAAAGAACTATGTACAACTGCATCTTCCATAATATTCGGCGATTCTCCATTCAGATCCAAGCCCGCTATGCATCCTTCGAAGCCGTGTCTTGACTTAACATCTGTTTGAGGTAGCTGGCTATAGAGATCCTTGTGTACCCCTCCAAGATACAAGATTCCATCTAGCTCCAAATTTCCTGTACCAGGATTTGCTGCTACTACAATGTCATCATCTACCATTAAAGTATGCTGCTTTGGAGAAGGTCTCCTTATGCCCACGGTATGCCATCGGTTATCGTTGAGGTGTGATCTACAACACGAAAAAATTATGACTACGTTGATGTTACAAATATCAACATTTTATTATAAAGTAATCTCCAAAATCAGTGATACCAGTATACCTACGCTCGTGTATCTCGAAATACAGGAAACTCTGAGAGAATGAAAGTTGTGTGCCGCCAATGGGTTCTTAAAATCAATTATCAAGATTATTCGTATCATAAATGTTTGTAATTTCCCAATTATCACCTCAAATGATTCGGTTAGACCTACCAATGTTATCCTTAAGAAGAAAACTGAGTTTTCCATCCCAATTATAAATTACGGTTTGAATCCGTGTATGCTTAAGCTTGAAGGACTGCAATAGTCTAGCATAATGACACACTAGAGCCATCTCGGAATATCATCATGAACTCAACCCATTATATTGCATAAACCTTTGGTGAAGTTCGTGAGGTTTATTTATCCACCGCCAGGTAGCACTATATGCCTACTATTGTATAATTTCGCGACCCCAACGGAAATCTTCGGTTTATTGTTTAGTCACAAGACATCTGATATAAATACTCAAAACGTGAGCGGGGGCACTACCCTATTTATATTGTTGCCGATTCTTCAGAAAACTTCTCAGGAGCTCCATTTTTTTTCTCCACTGCTTACGTTTTGAGCTTCTTCGTCGTGTTGGGGTTACAGAATCGCAAAACCGCTCTGATCGATGATAAATGGATGAAATTCATGAATATTGCTAAGTATTTTAGCATCATAGCATAGTGGGTTGCTGTTTTCGACCCAGCCTTCATAAAGCTCCTGAGGGAGATTCCTAGAGAGACAAAGTAGTATCGGCACAAATGCAAAACAAACAAAAAACACAAATATCAATACGGCCTAAGAGTCCCAGAGCTCTTTGCATGGTGTCAATCAGGGTTACACAGGATGATGCATACCTTGATTTCAATATTGAGGAGAGCATATCTTAGGGCCGTATTTATAGTTGCTCCTTGAGGCTTCCTTACTGAAGGCCGCCTTGAATTTCATTACATAGAAAAGCAAATTCAAGGCGGCCTTCAGTAGGGAAGCCTCATGGAGCAACTATAAATACGGCCCTTAATATGTTGGGATATTTGTTCATTTTAGTCGATGATTGATTTTAAATGTTCAGATGAATAATTATTAGAAATGGAATGTTTCGAGAACAGCAATTCTCTTTCATTTCCTAATTTTAAAGTGAATTGAATTCTTCGTAAAGACGCATCACTATTTGTGAATAACTAAGTGTATATTATTCTTGTAATGAAGAGCTCTGCGGGAGGCCACCTAAAAGTAATCAAGTTAATCTACTAAACGAGGTCAATTGTATCATTGGATTCTGCCAGAGCATTTTATTGCGTCCCATACCAGGGTTTCTCCTTCAAACTTAACCAGTTAATTCTTTCAAGCAAAATGATTCATTTTGAGAAACACATATTTTTGGACTTATTATGCACGGTGGTGGCTGAAATGTACCATAATGATTTTCATCTGATTAGCACAAGGGTCCAAACTCTGAACCATATTTTAGGTTCGGAAAATGTATACGGTTTTCATATCAAGGTCAAATAATAAACAACTTGGATTATCTGGAGTCTTGCAGACCATCATTCAGCTGGCGCCATTCAAGTCTTATATCCGAAGAATATTTTACCATTCATATAGACCTTGATTGGGAAATATGGAAATAAAATATAATTTCATTAAAGACAATCATCAAGTTTAAATTTTTTGAAGTTCACCGGTCATTTCGCAAGTGTTTAAAACGCGCACCACTGTGCTTTTCAGGCTAATTATTATAATATGGATGGCAATCAGAAGGAACCTTACAGATTCATTTCATTGTCAAGTGAAGTGGTTTTTCAGGAATTGTATGCTGATATCTCATCAGAAAAGGAATCTAGAAATGATCCGGACTGTAAAATCCAGGGGAAACAGATAAGACTTTCTTCGAAAGATGAAGAAAGCGAATAAGAAATCAGTTCCGTCATCTTGTTGCCTATTCCCCGAGCTTTAAAGTCAAGCCAATATTGAATCAGACTTCCTGCACCAGAACTTTGTAACAGTTACTCGAGTATTTTGATGACCCTGAATACATTTGGCTGGATTCTTAAGAATCGTCACCTCAATGATAATGAGATTTCAAGCGAAGGTCCAAAAGCTCCGGTTATAGTTACGGTTGTCCAAATTGCGTACAGGCAATGGATGATTTGTCAATGTGAATAACCTTCACTATAGACGCCATCGCTTGAAATCGCTTATACATACATCGATTTCGAGCGATGGACCAAAAGCCCGGGTCATAGTTAAGGTTATCCAAACTGACATATAGGCAAAGGATAATCTGTCAATTTGTATAACCGTAACTATACCTAGAGCTCTTGGTCCATCTCTTGAAATGGATGTTAGTGTACTTATGCCAGAACGTCACTCTCAAAACTTTGACAATTTTCATGAAATTCGACAATCCTTATCTTTATTAAAGTCTACTTATGTGAAATACATAAAAGGGTTAGAATCAAGGCTATCAACGCGTCGATAATTAAATTTGAGGGTTGTTCATTACTGATGACACACCACAAAAAAACAACGTTTGCTGATTTAACTGAGAACTATGAATATCCATTATGAGGATTGTAGAATACAGAGCTAGCTTGAAAAATACTGAATTGGTCAAACTCGCTCCTATCACTGAATTCTGTGTCTATATATGTATTAATCGTCCCCAATAATCTGAGCTGAACAAACCATACCTTCTTGATACCCTGCACAGATAAATGAATAACATACCAAATGGAGAAAATGCCTAACATCTGCAAGCTTTTACACACAACAAATGTTCGCTCAATTCTCAATGGCAGAGCCGGATGAGCTGGACTCAATTCAACGATGGAATTCGAGGATATTTTTTGGTACTCTGCGTCCAAAGTAAAAATCTCGTCTTTTTTCAGGACCAGCACACATGAAGGACTTGATAATCGCCTATATATGGCTCTCCACGTTCTGTTTGGTGTTGATATAGGTCACATGTTTCCTTGTAAAACCAATCAATAGCATGGTCATCGCTTTAAGCTCATAAAGAAGAGTTTCAAGGAGAATCACAAAAAGTAATTTCTGTCGAACCGAATTTTGGTACCTGGAACAGCCTTCCCTGATTTGTAGTATATGCCGGGGCAGAAAACCCGTTTGGATTACTAGATGTCACCCCTATCTCAAAAAATATTTATATTTTAAAACATCCGCTATTTATTCATCCTTCTTGAAAGCACTCAAGGGACACTTTTTTTCGAGTTTTTAGGTTCACCGAAAACCTTAAATCTTTTGTTTTTGGTTTGATACTGATAATATAATTTCAGAAAGAAATTATGTTTTGGGATCTCACCTAGAAGTATCTCTGAGAGTCACCGTTCCATCGCCCACGTTGACGATATAATTTATATGTCCATCTACTAGCTCAACAGCAACATAATCCTCCTTCCTGCCGCCATTGAACATGATTAATCCATTAGCTTCCCTTGTTCTGAACATAAAATCGATGTGTATGCTGGAGTATGCCCTGAGCATAGGTAATCCAATGAAAGTATGCTTCGATCTGAAAGTTAAATATCAGGTATAATGATTGGTTTCGAGGTTAGTTCCCATTATCGCTCTCTTTTTGATCTATGGATATCAGGGATGAAAATTCTTCGAAAAAAAATGGGATCACTTCTCAATTTCATTTGATTGTGACATGAACATCTAAGGCATGAACTGAGCAATAAATCCCAAATATGGTTTCCCCTGTAGAAGAAGAATACATGCTTAAAATACATGATGCAGACACTTTTTGACATATTTTTGGGTCAAAATGCCGTCCGAATGTTGTCAAAATATAGCGAAATTGTTCTTCTTCAGTATTCGCCGATAGATGTCGGCATCGGAAAATGTGCCATATAAAACCTGAAGTAGATTCGAAAGTTACCAACAGTTCATTACAAAACAAGTCACTTCAGATCTTTTTATTGATTTTCCGACTTGAAACCTCCATTATTTCCAAAATTTCGGAAAATTTGATAAGATCAAAGGAGTCCACAAACCAACGCGGCTGCGTTGGCGATCAGGAAGCTGTAGCGATTTCGCTCAACTTAAACGCATTCCTGAAAATGCATGTGCTCGAGATCGCTACCGCTTCCTGATCATCCAGTCAGAATGGCGGAAATACATCCCTTTCTGGATACATATATCTAAAACTTGAGATTTTTGAATACCTATTCAAAGAGGTATTTATTATTTCGATATCTAGTTCATGGAAAGAAAGTCCTCCAGAGTTGCGTTTTCAAAACTACCTATAGGAAACAATTGGGATGATAAATACGATTTATTTGTCAGGTTTGAAATTCTTCTGACAAATAAGTATGAAAATATAAACAGCAAAATCAATCAATCATGTTTCAGTAATAATAAACATCTTCATTTCCTCTGAATAGTTTCAGGTATGCAACAAATTTAAAAGTTTTGAATTCAATAGTTATTAAAACGTACATACAAAATTTAAAAACCATATTTTCATAAGAGAAGATCCAAGCTATCCAATAAAATTCATGAGTAATATCAACCTCCTGTTTCCCTTCACCGTTGTTTTAGCTTCGAAATGACTTCTTGTATCCTCATATAGCTTCTTCTTTCCATACAATACTTATATTATAAATCAGTAGATATTCCACAATAACTGAACCGAATGTTAGCATAAATACAATGAAAAAGTTCATTGTATTGACGATTTCATTAATCATTTTTCAACTGATGAACAGTTACATCAATTAAATGAACACTCGTTCATTATTTTCAGTACTCGACTTTATATTGACGAATATTGTCCACTGCTTTTATATTAGGTTTTTCCTGGGTTTCACTCCCAATATCTGATGGAAACAGAACTATTAAAAATTAAATAATATTGTTTTTTCATGGATAACGCCCTTGCGGATTGCTGGATTATACTATTTGTCAAGGGCAGTTTATCTGGAAACAGATTGCCTACTGAACGATGGAGAAACAATACAAACGATAAACAAAGCGAACTGTAAGGTTTTTAGAATTATTTTCTTTCGATTTGAGATCCATACTAACTAAAACCAAACTCATTAACGAGAAACAAAAATCAAAAAATAGTGTCAATAGTATTCCCTGTATTTGTGGAAAGACATATACAGGGGAAACCCTCGACCATCAGATATCAGAAAACGAGAGCACAAAAACAACCTAAGGAATAGAGACATACAAAATTCCCAAATAGCGAATCATCTATGTTCAACCATTGGGAATCACATGATAGATTAATACTGATGTTGGAATCAGATAATTTGGAAAGAAAAATTGGAGAGTCCTCTTGCATTTTGTTAAATGGAGAGAGAAACGTTGCTCATTGTTCTGTAGAGATGGACCCTATTTGCCTGAACTTACTCAAAAAAGAAGTAGAATAAAAAACTTTCAAACCTAATGAATCTGTGTTGCTGTCATTTTCCAACTTAAAATGCAAAATCGAAAGAAAATAATTCTGAATGTTTTCTCGTTTGTCTGATGAAAGAGTCACAGTTCGCTTTGTTTATCGTTTGTATTGTTTCTGTATTGTTTATTAGGCAATCTGTTTTCAAATAAACTGCCATTGACAAAAAGTTTAATTCTGCAATCTGTGAGGGCGTTTTCTATGAAAAAACAATTTTTATTTGATTTTGAATAGTTTCATTTCAGTTAGTGGGAGTGAAAACCCAGAAAAAACTCAATAAAATGATGCAAAATCCTCCCAAAATGAGCTCAATCGACATCTGTTCATTGTATTGAGGAACAAATTTCATTGAATCCATGAAATATTTGCTCAACCATAAAGTACACTTTCATTGATAAAATGACCTCCTAGCATTGTCATCGGTTAACATATTCATTGTGCACGTTTTTATTATAACAATAATCCTTCACATTGTTTTAATGAATTCATGACTATAGGGGATTTCGGAAACTGATCAGGGATCCTATTCTTGAATGTAATGGAATGAACGTTCTCTAACGTTCCATCAAAAATGAACCTCGTTTCCTTGACAACAGCGTTGACACGCCTATTTTCTCCATTCCTCGATTCAAGAATAGGGACCCAAGTAACTTACCCGGGTAACTCATATGACAGTGATTCAACGCTCTTTCTTTCAATCTGTCAAATTAAGCTAACACGGGTTGGTGATCGAGTAAGTTTCCCAAAACCCTAATTGATTCGAAGAACAATTAAACAACTAACAAACTATTCTTTGAATCCATTATTAAATCCCTTGTAACAATGAAAATGAACTGCAGTATTGATTTGAACTTTTAAGGTGGAATATTGAAAATTAAACAAAATCATTGAATCAGAATAACAAGTGAATTTTATTGATTCTTGAATTGAATGATATGCTTCAAAGTAGGTTGCACTTGGCTATTAAATTATAAAATATTTTAGACCTAATAACATGGCTTTTTGGCTTGAAAAATTTTTTCACCACACCCGGTTCATCATCATATAATTATAATATATTCAACTCCGAAATGAAAACATAAAATTCTATATGAAATCAGACGTTTATTCACCCATATTTTTTTTATTCCAATATTCACAAAGCAATTTTGGGAAAATTATTCAGTGTTTTAAATTCGAAATGCTGACTATAGCTACGAATGAATGAAACATTACAGCTTCTGCAGGAAACTTCAAGTCAAACAAATAAATGATTCGAAAACAGATATCGAAAACTTCTAACATATAAATGTAACATGTAAATCTGAAACAGATATCACCGACAAGGACAACTATTTCTTGAACCGTGAATATGTCCTGGCCAATATAATAAACTCTCAAATGACCAATCCTTTCTTCTTCCTCTTCTTCTCCTTTCTTTCCAATTAGATTGATGATTCTTGGGAATCTTTCATGGTGAATTGGGCTTTTATATTTTTTCGCTTATCAGATCCTTCTGAACTATTTTGGAGTTAGAGCCCAGAATATTGCCATAATATGACCATTTGTGACGAGGCATATTGATATAGATTGGTGATATGACATGAGTGTTCTGTTGAGTTTCAGTCATTTGATGATTTCCTAGAAATTATAAGTGACTCAAAAAAAACAGAAAATATTTACTTTCGGTAATATTCGAAGAAACACCAAGCGTTTCGAATGTTGTTTCGATCCTTTATGTGATTTTCCATCATGATGAAACTCATCACAGGTTCCTTATCATTTTTCCACTTTTTCATGAGGCCATCACCAAATGCAGTCTTGAAATCCATATCCACCCATAAAATAGGGGAAATGAAGTATAATAACATTATGGAATAATTTTATACGAATATATGATATTTCATGTAACATATGAACGAAAAAGTTCATTTTACCAATCGAAATTCAGAACGTTGTTTGAATGACTATATCAAACTTCAGGTTCTGAAATCAAAATAAAATATTGAATTATAATATATGACTCCACTTCGACAAAAAATGTGGATAAATTAATCGGATTCTGGCTTGATTGTGAATATTAGCACAGCAAATATCTATTGTTCATGGCGGGAACGCTACAAATCAAATATAATATCTGTATGATTATACTGAATTAATAATATAATTTTATTGTCTTACCTCTGATTCGATGAAAAAGCTCAGCACAAAAGCTAACATATATATATATATATATATATATATTTATATATATATATATATTCTTTTGAGAACGAGCATTACAATTCTAAGATATATCACAGTGTTAGCAGAGGAAATGTAAACGGGGTACCATACATATTTGCGTATGATACAAGAGCACAGATAAAAACCTCAGGAAAAATTCTGTCTCCCCGCATAAGTGTAGTAATTTGTTTATAGAAGATGGATGGCATCTTTTTCATTTGAAAATAATTTTTTCGTCATCTTGAATTCATTTCGACAAAATATCTTGACATAATATCTGAAAACAGAAAGAGGGACAGAAAACCAGAAGGAAGCAGTAAATAATATTACCTACATTTGCTCATGACCGAGAGGGTCTTTCGACCAGGTTCAGTCCTCCAAGCGATGATTTTCAGATCCTCGGATAAACGAAGAACGCTACAGGCCCCTTTATTGGGGAATCATCTCCCATAGATCCATAATTGTTCATTTCGAACTAGAAATCTAATAAAATATCGGAAATAAAGTGAAAAACTTGTGACATGTATTATGTCAGGATGACATAACATGCACTTCACCAAGACGTACTCTCATCGAAGATCTCAACGCAAATGAATAAGAGTAGTAGAGATGTCCCCTCAGTAAAATAGGAAACGTACATGACTCTTTCATAGCATAGATTGCTGGCGGATTGATGAATCTCTTTCATTGATTGAATATATCTTTCTGTTAATTCCTCTTTTTATGCGCTTCTTCTGGAAGGTACCGCATTATCATTTTGCACAAATGTCTGTAATTTACAAATTTCGAGCCGCAAGTGGCATTCAACGAGTAGAAGAATCTGTGGTCAAATTCAATTTCGTTGGTATGTGCTCCAACTTTCGAAGGAAAGGACCTAAGGTTTTCAAAAGTCTAAATACCTTGGTTGAGTTCGGCAATGACAGTGAAATCGGCAGAAAGATCTCGGAGTTATATTAGTTTGAAGTATTGAGTTTATTTCCGCAATATCTCAAGAGGTACTGATGTGAATAAAACCCCGGAATCAGTTGATGAATATCAAAATACAATCTTATACGAAATTTCGTGGGGATCCTCCAATAGCTCTGTGCAGCAAACGAGAAGAAAATCACGTTCATCGAATCACAAAATAATATATTGATAATGATTGGGTTAAACACCCCGGAGAAGAATCCATGGTCAAATTTATTTCTGTCCGTCCGTCCGTCCAGCCTACCGCCCGCATGTGCTCAAACTTTCGAAGGAAAAAACCTAGCGACTCGAAATTGTCAGATTAGGTTTGGAGTCCGAATATCTCGGTTGAGTTCGATTATGAGTAAGATCGATCGAATAGTTTCGGAGTAAGGTTCAATTGAGTTTTTGAGGTTAATTCCTCGATATCTCATGAAGAACTCGATAAGATTAAAACTTTGTAGACAGTTTTGAATACCAACGCGCAACTTTCTGCCGGAATTTCTTGTGGATCAAGTTGTTAGAAAATAAAAAATTGTTTTTTCGAAAAGTTTTCGAACTTTTGTTGAAAATTTTTTTTTCCCGAAAATATTAAATCCAAGAGTTAGCCTTCAAGAACAATATTTCGATTTTCAATTTGATTCGATATCCACATTCCGAGATGGAAGTAAAAAATTCAAAATTTCGTTGTTATTTGGAATTTTAACGTTATTTCCAAAATATCTCATGAAGTACAAACATAATATTCAGGCCAACGCGCAACTAGGTACAAATTCGTGTTGATCTAATAGTTGGAATTTCATCAAGTGCGAAAAAGCTCCTCACCACACTTTCCTGATTTTCTGGAATTGCAGATCAATGAACTTATATCTCGATTAATTTTTGTTCAGCGTAATCAATAGTATGCACTGGAAACAGTGACTCCAGCGTCATCGTCGTTTACAGAGGGAAATAGAACAATGTTTGACAATTCTAGGACCGCGTTTTGCACCCAAAATTTTAATGAGTAATAGTAGGAAAGTGTCGACACCTGATATATTCTAGGCATCTTAAAGGAGATAAACCTCCCCCAAAAAATGAGCGAGAGGTAAATGATCTGTCCTACTCTATCTTGAGAGGGTGATAGTACAGTTTCTATATAGCCAGAAATGCTTATCTTCCCTAGATTCGATTTGAAAGCGCAGTTTATATCTCGTACGTCTATGGATTCTGAAGTACGATTCTGTTATTTTCGACAGAAATAAATTTAGGAAAGTTTCGTCGTTTTTAGGGTATTCGAAATAAAAGTGAAACTTTCAGTCAAACTTGCGACATTGTCTGTCCGAAACCAGGTTCTGTTTTTGAAGAGATGGGGCACTCGATTAGTTTATTTTCACGTAGTTCTACCGAAAGTATCTCCAAAATTTACGTCAGTGGATTTTCGATTTTTTTTGTAGTGTCATGATGGTTTGAAGGTACCAAGAACAATTCTCAAAAAAGTCATATACCCTATTGTGTTCAACGACTGGAACAATTTGAATAAGAGGAATTCGTTGAAAAAATGTTCTTGATGTCCTCTATATATATATATATCGGTCTATAATAACCTGTTCAGTTTAGCAAAACTTAAAAACCTAGTCGTAAGGAAACGATTTAATCTACAAAACTGAATATTTCTAGAGGATTTGGGATGAATTGAAGTTGATAAACATGAACTCATCTCTGGATGACCCTTGAAAAGTGTTTTTCTTAACAGGCTTGAATATTGAAAGGATAAAGAAGGAAAAGCAATTTTAACCTTTGTAATTGTTGCGACACAGATTCAAAATTCTAGAATAACAACTGTAGTGACTGTATTAATGAGTGTGTAATGGCTGTATTTTCTAGTTTTACTCAGTACGTATTATTAAGAACGAAGACAATTGAAATCTGCATGAAATATACAGAGTACCTTCTAAAACTAAAGTCAGAATGCTTTTTGTTAAACCAGGAGTGAGTCAGTAGTAGAAACAAAATTACATCGAACGCGATTAACGTAACTCCATGTCGATACTAAATTTTGTAACTAAGGTTTTGATTTACTCTGAGTTGCTGACAGGATTTCTACTTTTCAATTATTGAACATATATGCTTAATCATAAGATTCATGAAATTACCTAAATGTAACAGGTCTGTGAAGATTATCTGTGGCGTGTTTTACAAATCTGGCAGCTACTCTTATACCAGGAAAACCAGCTATAGATTGTTCCCCTCTAGAAGCTTTAGCTAGCTCGATATACGGAATATTGTTGAAATAAAATTGCTGGATTTCTCCAATGAAATTAGGAACTGTGGTGGTCATGCTTATTTCCTCTTCAAGATGATAAAGGCCACCTATATGTATTGTGCGCCACTGTAGAGTATTGTGCTTTCCTTGAGTTTCAGCTGAAAAGATAATTGAATTAGATATTATCCAACAGTTTGTCTGTTTAATGTATTTATTTCATGTTTTTAGTACAAAGAGGACCGGAAATGAAGACCAAAGTTGAACTTGAGCAAATGTCAATTTTGACTTTTGAGTAGAATAGAAAAGAAGATAGAGGAAAACAGTTGTCGCGGCATTATAAGATAATTGCAATGTGCCATTAAGGGCGGGTATTATAAAACTTAACTGGAAGTTATCTTTAACTTTAACTGACAGTTTTGACAGTTATGTTAGGACATAACAGTCAGTTAAAGTTAAGGTTAAGTTTTATAATACCGGCCCTCAGTAGATTATCTCCTAGGTTCTTGAAAAAGCTAATGGCTCATTCACAATGAACGTAATACGTAACTCATGCGTAAAGCGCAAAGTTGAAACATAGGTTTTACATGAAAGTGTTCACAATGGTGAACGCAATATTTACGTTTACGGAAGACTTACTGATGGTTTAAGGAATCCGTAAATCGAACGCAAACTTGGAAAATGTAGTGATTTTTTAGGCTATTTGAAGCCGTACAGTTTTTTTCGAGTTACATTGAACTCAGTAAAATTGAGGATGAACCAAAAAGAAAAGCAACCAAAAGGAAATATTGATGCTGCCATATGATAATTGATGAGAACACTCAAAGGATAGGGCTAATGGACTATATTAAATGAAAATAACTTTTTTTGTAGATTGATTTATATAAAGTAAATAATTCAGGACATTTTGAAAAAGATTTAGTTCACCTTGAACACAAACCTGTAATTGTATTTTAATATGCAATGAAAAGGTTCAAATCTGCTTACATATCGGTTACTTAAACCAAATTCAGAGAAATAGTATGATGTAATGCATCATTTTTGCGGGAGACAATTGAAAATGACTAAAATTTTTTTGACTCAAATGAAGTTATAATACTAAAATGTTTATTTACCACTGCAAACTTGACATGTACTCTACAAATCCGCAGAGGAATGAGGTCGAATAAAAAACAATATGCTACATATTCCTATGGAAGTATTCATTCAAAGAATAAGGCTCTAGTTCTAACAAATATTTTCCTTTTTTTCGGATAAACACCCTGTAAGATCCAAACAGATTCAACTGTTGTGGTAAGTGATTAAATAATTTCCTGCACATGTATTCTGGATGTTTTCTGTCAAACAAAGTATTGGATCCTTGGATCTCACAGGGTATCTGTTGTTTACATAAGACTCAAATTTCAATTGTATAATATACAGTTAACTTCGTTATCAAAACATATTTATTGAGAAATAGTTATTTAATATTATTTCAATATTGAAGCAACCTGTGGATAATTTCAATAAATACAATTATAATTAATAAACCTCACTTCGATTGACATATTCCATTTTACAAGGTTTGAAAGCTTCAGGTGTGAAAAAGTACCTTGCCAAATCGTACCTTCGTTGGTCATATGCTCCTGCGGCATTATTGCTGCCAAATCTCCTGCAATTTTCTAAAATTGAGGAATCTACTTCTTCTCTCTATTTCCCCAAAACATCTTCTGTATCGACATAGTTGGAGGGACTATATCGAGTTCTTGCCGATGATGATTTTCTAATGTAATTGCGCTAACACACTTCTTTACTGATGCTGCAAACTGTAGATCTGCCCACACAGTAGCTATTTGCCTACGTAAAATATGAATCATCAGTAGAAAGATATCTGCAAGGTGAAGGTCATGAAAGAAAAGTAAAACATAACTCTTTTACAGTACGTACCTTAACGTTATGGCCAACTTGGGGATAAAGGTGTTCGGATACTGCATTTTTTTAAACTGGCCCTACTATACTCATCATAGCACTGAGGAATCATTCTGGTATAGTTAAAAAGCACTCAACATCGTGCAGTTTCAACTCTAGAATAAATCTTCTGAATTCAACATATTTTTCACGTTCAGTGTTGGCAGGTCTAATCCACTAGCGTCGTTGGCGTTTTTGTTTCTTGGTATTGGTTGCGATAAACATCCTCCTTCTCAGTATGGCCTTTTTCCATATTAATAATAACAGCAACTCATCTAACATTTTGGAGAATTAATGAAGATGACGGTGAACTTGAATTGTTTTAACAACACCAACAAAACTTTAAATAAATTCAAAGCCACGTTTTAACCTGAAAGACTGTGGCGGTTGTCAAATTTTTGACGATTCCTAGGTTCCTATGAGCATAGACAAGACGTAAAAGATCTGCTTTCGTAACGTACATTGTGAACACCTTAAAAATTGCGTAAAAGTTACGTACATATTACGTTTACGTGGAGCTTACGCTTACGTTCATTGTGAATGACCCTTACCTTAAGAGATCGATACAAGTTCGTTCGATATGTCGACACCCGAGAATTTCGAGTTAGCATCGAACTGATGATTTTGTGAGGAATTTCAAAAACTAAAAGGTTCTTAGGACTATATTTTCTAGGAAAGAACAACGCTTTCCAGATAAAAAATGCAATCCAAATCGTTGTAGTCGTTTCCGAGGTCCGCAATATTCATGGTAGATTCTCCTCATCAAATAATACCTTTTTTTTACGCGCTTGTTCTGGATAACTGAGAGTTATCATTTCGTCACGATGTCTGAGATTTTCGAATTTTCAGCCAAAACTGGTCTGAAACGATTAGGTTGGACTCACTGAAGAATTCTACTAAAAAATAATTGAAGATTATTATAATGATGAAAGATAAACTTTTCTGCATTCTCCATCCTAATTTCTTGAAGTTATATGAATCGGCGAATCTATAACTAGGAAATAGTTTGAAGTAGGATGATAGCGATAACTGAAGAATATGTGTCATAGTTATAGAAAAATTCACACCAAAATTCATCTCACTCGGAGAAACCACCTCAAAGCTACAAAAGAATGCCTGAAGTTTTGAAAATTCCAACAGCCTGTATATTTTCACCAGATCCGAATCTGAAAAGATATTTTATTTCATGAGAGGAACATGCCTACGTGAGTGGACACCCCTCGTGAGGACCACAAGGGAGTGTACCAGACCGTTTGGGATGAGCGTATTTCCGAGATCTTGAGAGGATCCAACCGGGACAGCGTGCGCGCTAGCGCCCCCTGTACGCTGACCGATGATGTTGGCCAAGCGTTACAGGCAGATAACGCAGGATACTTAAGACGCAAGATGGTACTGCGCGCGCGACTTAAGTAAGAGCTGAGAGAGGGCGCTCGCTACAAAATAAATGTACAACTCGAATACTCTTCCTGTATATCTAAAAATATTATGATATTACTGATGACGAATCCGGTGTCAAAATCGATTCATTCCGGTCGTCCGTACGCACGATTACGGGCGTACAGAGAAATCTATCGACTGGAAAATTTCAGGGTTGGTTGCATTTCGAAATGCGAAGGTTGAGATCGTTAATAGGCGAAATCGATTGAATAATTTCGGAGTTATAGCTATTTGAAGTTTTGAGGTCATTTTCCTGATATTTCGGCTCCTGCAGCGATTGAATTGGAACTTCGCAGTTAGGTGGAGCATAGGGACTCGAAACTTTTCACGAAATTTTGTTGAGATCGTGCTGTCAGTAAATTAAAAAAAAATGTTTTCAAAAAATTTTTCCAAAAAATTTTTTTTCCCGGAAACTGTTCATTATATTCGAAAAACAATTGGCCTTGAGCTTTATATTTGATAAAGGTACACCAAATTACGTTTCGATACGATCATAATTTTGAAGATATTGTGAGAAAATATGTAAAATTTCGAGTTTTTTTAAGATATCGTTATTTTTTCCGAAATAACTCAAAAAACGCCATTCAAATCATAATTGAACTTAGAAACTAGCTTGAAAATACCGATGGACAACTTTTTGCGGAATTTCGTGATGATCGTGTCATTAGAACAATTTGAAAAAAATTTCAACTTTTAATTTAATTATTCAATATTCTGTATCCTTCTAATCATAATATCCCCATGAATTTCTGCATGAACATTCAAACTGTAATTTTCCGATGAAATATTGGATTTCAATCCGATCTGATATGTTAATTTTGGAAATTTTGGAAAAATAAAATCATTGGGTGGATTTAATCCATTCACGAACTCAGCCTTCATACTTAAGGTCCAAACCTACTCTACAAATATCGAGTTTCTAAGTTGTTTCTTTCGGAAGTTATGTGTTTACGTTCAGCCTTTGGGAAATATTTCCAATCCAAAAATACAGTATAAGATCGAATTAAAATTCAATATTTCATGGAGAAATTACAGGTTGAATGTTCTCGCAGATATTCATGAAGATATCATGATCAGAAAATCACAGAATATTGAATATTTAAAACAAGTTGAAAGTCTTCAATATTCAAGTTTGCTTTTGGTTTATTATTTGATAAAATCAAATAATAAACCTTAGTGATCGACCAACAAAAAAAAAATTTTTAACCCCCCCTGAAAATTTCACATTTTACGTTTTGGAGTATGTGGATTTGAATGAACTAATAAAAAAAAATCCGTCCGTCCGCCGTCCGTTGTCCGGGGCTTTTCTCAGAAAGTACTGAACCGAAATCAGTGAAACTTGGTAGAAAAATCGTGTGTCGCTCGGGATTGATCCTCCAAGCTTTCCAGCAGAATCGGTGCACTCTAAGGGCTCAAAATAGGGGGTTGGGGGGAAAAAAAAATTATTTCTCGAAAACTTACAACTGAATTTTCATGAAACTCTGAACGTTGATTACTGTCGCAAAACTAAACCAAAAAAAATTTCACCCGAATGATTTCCGACCAGTGGTTCCTGAGTTATAAGGAAAAACGCTGCAAATTTCCAATAATGTCGAAAATGGCATCATCGCATTCAGTTCTAAGATTGGAATTCACTGGAATAATCGGTTTACCTTTCATCCCGAATCATACATCTATAAAGAGATGAAAATATTGATTACCAAATTTTCAACACATATCGAGAAATTTTTAATGGATGCGTTATTATTTTATAAACACAATTTGCAAATGCCCCATCGATGTTCTTGACAATTTCATAATCGTAAGTAGTTATGATTAAATATTTTTGGGTTTTCTCCCCCAATATCTTAAACATAACTACTGAAAATCGGATCAAGTTATTATTTATAGAAATCACCCTGCGAATAACGGGATTTAAGATTAAATTTCTTCATGAAGCTCATTCATACCTCGAATAAAAATTTTATTTTATTCATACACCATTGGTTTTTCAGAACACAAAAACCAATTCTATGAAAAAATTCATTTGAAACATTGAAATCTCAATAAATACTCTTTATAACTGAATAATACTCTTACATGCAGAACGCGAATTAAGTAGCGCAATTTAAAATATAATATGCAGATTTCCAAAAAATTGGGTTGATCGGAGGTTTCCATCAATTTCGGTTTGCGTAGTACGATTATCGTCAACATGTGGATATCCGTTACTGGTTTCAATCGAATTCCAAAATCTTTCGAACTGACAGTTTGAAATGAGCGTGAATATAAAAAATAATGAGCATTCATATGATAAATCAAATTGGAGGATATAATATGCAAAAAAATCAATAACAAACCGCAAATCTCATCAATTGTCGATTGTCGAGAATCTAATACTGAGGTAAGGAGCCGAGGATCTATATCTACCTTTTGTGAATGGGGTTTACATCAAACAAACTTTCGGATTTGACACCCTCTTGGTTGAGTGTATCTGACAACGATAACAACGAACGAAATTTATAATCTAGAATTATTTTTTCGAATTCAACCTGATGAGGTTCACGATATATTTAATTGTTACAGAAATGTTATTGAAAATAACTTTAGTTTTTCAGTTTGTGTGGTGGATACTTTGTGAATCAAGTGAATCGGATATCTGCTGTGGAAAAAATTTGTTTCAGATCAATTGCACAGGAAGATTGAGTTTTTTTTCATTTCATTAATATTTTTCAGAACAAAGTTGAATCCCAGTAGAAATCACATCTACACATTTGATATTAGCGGAAAGTCTTGAATTTTGTTTTACGTATTGGTGTTAGTTTGAAAGATTGAGTTTATTTCCTCAGTGTCAAGAAATACGAACGCGTTCGGATTGAAACATCATGACTAATGGTGAAATATAGACACTCGATGATCGTGAGAATTGTATTGGAAAAATCGAATTTTTTTTGAAAAATTTTTTTTTTCGGATACATATTCATCAAAGTTCAATGAAATTTGGTACAGGTTTCAGAGTCAAAATTTAGAAACAGTGTTTCAAATTTCAGTTTTGACCGATATTTATTTGTGCAGATATTGGCAAAAAATTTCGTGACCATTTTGAATATTGAGGTTATTTCCCTAATATCTCAAAAAGGACAACCCCTATCTGATTTGAAGTTCATTTTCATTTGTAGAATACCGACACGAAATTTAATAATTGTGGAAAATAGATTTTCAAAGAGGTGAAACGACTGTGGAACGTCTCTTCTCATTCAAAATATTTTAAATTTTGCTACTCAGTTAGCGTTCTGCATGTGGAAATGTTATTCAATTATACAAGTGTATTTATTGAGATTTCAATGTTCACATGAATTATTTCATGGAATTGGTTTCTGTGTTGTGAGAAACCAATGAGTTATGCACAATATATAAGTTTTTTAAGATATCAATGTATATTGGGTTATTTGACTGAGAAAATAATAAACCCTTGTGTAAAGTTTGCAGCGTTTTATATCATGGCTTGCAGCATACGTTTCAAAAAACTGTTGATGCCTGGGGTAATTGGAAGCAGAATTTGAACGCGCTCATTGTGACTTCCCGATCGTTTCCTTGTAATGAACAAATATTGAATTTTAATTGCTACGACGTTTTAAAACATCAACATATTTTTGACAAACAAGTTTGTTGATAAGTAATTTTTCTCGATAATATTCGAGTTTACTATTCGTTTCTCTTTTATGGCACTTTTTGTTCTGACGCACTTCTGTTCCTTTTTATTCCAATTTATCGAAATGAAATGCCCTGAATGATTGGCTATTGGCTGTGAAATGATTATTTCCTTCTCATCAATAATTCCCGAATCAATCAGTGTTCAAGAAAACCAATGGCTATCCAATCAATTTGTCGTTTTTCTAGGGAACAGCGTGCTATCGTTTTGTCTGAATGTATGTCATTATAACTTTTTCCCGAAAATGGTATCAAACGACTTGATTTGACTCACTGATAACGATTTCTATATCGGAATCGATGCTGTCTACTTGCCGACTTAAAGCACGATTAAGTGATAACTAAATACCTTAGCCACTAGATACTTCCAGGGTAGGTTTCATCTCAAAATTCGACGTGAAAATTCGTTGAAGGGGTCAAATTAACTGGACGGTATTGGATTTGTAGTATTTTCGAGAATATTTCCTCATGCGATTGAATTGGAACTTAGTATAGTTAATTGTAGAATACCGACGCGTAGATATTGCGAGAATTTGTATGGTGAGTAAATTTAAAACAAAATTCTGTCACTTTTCCAAATTTTCTTGAAAAAATTATTATTTTTCGAGAACTATTCACCGAATTTTAATGAGAATTTGTGCATATGCTGAAGTAAATATTTCAGAAATTTTACCGCATTGCGATTTGATCCTTTTTTGATTTTCGTAGATATTGAAAAAATATCTATACCTATGTCATATCTCTTGTTTTTATGTGCATACATACGAACGATTAGGTTTGACCCACTAATGATAGATGCAATGCAATGTTTAATTCGTCAATTGAACGAATGAAGCAAACGGTTTCGGAGTTATGGTCATTTGAATTTTTATGGTTTTTCTGTCGATATTTCAGAAACTAATTATGGGATCATATTGAAACTTGGAAGTTAGTTGTGAAATAACGACGTGCAACTACTAGTGAAATTTTGTTAACATTGTACGATCAGTGAATCTGGAAGAAATATTCTCATGAAACTTTTCGATTTATTTTAAAGGCGATATTTCACTTCATTCTTCCAAATTACCGTTTATCTGATTTCAATTATCTGAGATCTTGTTTGGTTGATTCCTAGGTATCGTCATTTCTGAAACAACTCACGAAAGAAAAGATTTCATCACGATCAAACTTGTTAACTAGTAGGCTGGAGCACAACTCTGTGGAGAATTTCGTGGTGATCGTGTAATTGAAACCAATTTGAAAACAAATCATACAATCTGCCATCTTCAAATTACATTATTCTCACAAAATTCTGCTTTCGCCCTAAAGCTGTCATTTTTCAATCTATGTGCTGTTCCCGAATTTTCAACATATCAAAAAATGAGTCAGAAGTGAACACTGAATGATGAGATTTTTCGATTTTTGCAAAATGGCCAATTCAGTCCATATTCAAGTATCCTATCAGATTATGTAATCGATCTTTCCTCTTCCTAATAAGCCTCATAATTTTACTTTGAAATAAAACTCATTTCACACACCTTTCCAATTAGACTCCGGAATATGAAGCGCTCAATTGTTCATTTTGTACTGTTTCAGCTCTAAAGCAAGAGTTATGGGAAAGCAACGAAAAATATGTAGAAGATTAAAGTAAAAAGACTGTCTGTATCCGTGTTCAACGAATAAAAAAAAATTACCTCTAATTGGCAAGTGGTTATCGAGCTGCAGCTTCAGATTGGCTCCTCGCCTGGAGAAGCGCATCGTATGCCATTCGTTATCGTTCACGTTTTGTCCGGCCAGCAGGATCTGGAAAAAGACGCAATGGTTAAAGACGGCGCTGAAGTTATGTGGATGAAGGAAATGGTTCCTATTTCGAAAATAAGCGAAACTGAGCTGGAAGGAAGCATGATTTTATATATTGAAAAATTCGATACCTAGCGAAGTATTTCATAATGAGAAAGACGAAAATTTTCAAATGGACCAAAAATCATATTGTATGTTCAATTGAAGTATTTATATTTGAATTATTTTCAATATTTTCGAATGAAAATACAGTAGTAACTGGATCGATCAATATTGACCGACTACACTCCGTCGTAATTGACGGACGTCGTACAAAAACAGCTGATTATTTATGCTTATTTTTTAGCATTTAATTATTAATTAACTATTTATATTATATGTAAACAAAAGATTCCATTTGAGTGAAAAAAAAACCAAAATCCTGAGAAAAAACTTGTAATGGTACTTTCAGAGACACAATGTGCGTGAAATGTAAAGGGTGTTTTTCTAGAGGTATAGAAGTTGGCAAGACTGTGTTAACTGGCGGCCATTTTGTCAGCTGTAGAGTGTTTTGTGTTTAGTTTGGTCTTATATTTCAACATGAATAGACTGGCGTCTGAACGACGCTTCCAAATTGTGCAAATTTATTTTGAAAATAATGGTTCTGTTCGATATACGTATCACGCTCTACGTCCATTTTATGGTCAACATAATCGTCCATCAGAGCAATTAATTCGTCTAACTATGGCCCGTCTTTGCGCCTCGTTTACCCAAACTGATAATACTCATCCACAAAGACTTCGTTTGGTTTACTTTATAGCCGGTGGGATCATTGGTCCGTACCTACTTCTTTGAAGACGATGCTGGCCAGAACGTTACAGTCAATGGTGACCGCTAAAGAGCCATGATTACTGACTTTTGCATTCCTCAATTGAGCAACCATAATGTGCAGCAGCTGTCGTTTCAACAAGACGGAGAAACATCTCACACAGCTCTAGCCACAATTGATTTACTGAAGGAATCGTTCGATAACCGCATAATTTCACGTTCCGGGCTCTTGAATTGGCCTCCAAGATCGTGCGATTTAACGCCGCTAGACTATTTTTTGTGGGGATATTTGAAGTCGCTAGTCTAAGTCGATAAGCCCGAAATGATCGACCACTTGGGGGACATCATTCACCACGTTATTGCTGATATACGACTCAAAATATTGGAAAAAGTTATTGAAAATTGGACCTCCAGATTAGATTACGTCCGAGCCAGCAGTGGCCGTCATATGCCAGAAGTTATTTTTGAATTATAATTCCAAAGGCTCATCTTTTGAATTAAGTCAATTTCATGTCAATTTTAAAAATTCATCCTTGTTCTATTCCATTTCAAAGCTTTATACCTCTAAAAAAACACCCTTTGTTTAGTTTTACTTTGTTCGGGACCGATTTTGTTCTATAGAAAGTAGCTCGTACAGCATTGTGAATACGAGACATCATACTGTTGATAACACCTTAGTCAAAGTTCATTAGAACAAAGAGTTTGAGTGTTTCTACAGCCTACAAAGCTTTAATTGCACTGCAAGACGAATAAAACTCTTCCGGTTTATCGTCGCTTTTTTGGCTGTTGGTGTCGTTGGCAATCATATTTAGGGCAATTATTTTATTCGACGGTTCTCCACATGAGGTAACATGATCTACTCATGAATATTATTAGAGTTCATAGTTTGATATGGGTAGCTGATTATCAATAGAATTCGTCGGAACGCTCAGTGGTAATTGATTTTTTTCGTCGAGCCGATATCCTTAGGACATATGAGAACACTAGACGTCACTCTAATCGGACGAGTTTACGTCGAAATCGGTTGCTATGAGCAGTTGACGTTGAAACGAGAGTCAAACAAAATGAATGTCTTCAAATAGCTCGCCTGAATGATTTTCACCTCCGTCGCTAAAAACAGATCGTCGATATGAACTAAGTCGTTACAACCGGACTCGACTGTATCCGAATGAAATAATCGATTGATTTTCTGCAACACTGGCAATCTAAGCATTCGAAATAGAAAACTGCAAGTAGTGAACTATTCCAGTCATTTCTCCAAATTATTAGTTAAAAACGATGTGCACCTCATCGGAATGGATGCTTGATTGCCGTCTGAGATTCACCATATTCATTTTTTTTAAATTCTTTCTCGAGATTGAACTTGTGTGCACTAGTAAAGTTAGTTTCTGAATTTAGCCCCATATGAAATTTGTCGAAGAATGTTTCACCACTCCTGCAAAGATGTGAATGGTGAAGAGAATGATACGTTTTTGACACATTTATTCACGCCACAATCAGTTCGAGAGATTCGAGGGTTTTCGTTGGATTTGCTATGTACCCTTCTCGTCGAATATTTCTGAGAACATGAGTTTAGATACCATATGTCTGTATGAAGCTCTCTTCTAGAACTCCATTAATGAATTACCCCTTGAAGTTTGTCAGCATACCAAAGAAACACCCTGCGTTCGTGGTCTAACTTTTTCCACTTCAAGACATTTTTCATATACATACAAGCGCGAACTATAGACTATTTCTCGTTCGAATAACATTTAACTGTCCCTCTCGAAATTACTCCACGCTAGCCTCAATCCGTCTCTTTGCCTGAAATATACCACCTGATCCTTTTACCTTATCCTTCTCCTTGTCCTCCTCCTTCTTGTCCTTGACGCCGAGCCGAAGGGCCATCCTTATCCTCCCGGCAGCTACAGCTAGCTCTATGCGGTCCCCAGTTTCGACCGTGCTCGTGATCAAAAGCAATCCTAGGGGTTTACTTGTTCTGAATCTGAGAACAATATCTTCTGTCTGAGTTACTTGTTCCGAGTCCATGTTCACCTGAAATCAACAAGACGTAACATGTTAGGTATAACATGTGATGAGGGTTTTGACACAGCTACTCTTTTTCAGAGGAAATGAAAACAAATCAGTTAGGCCTGAAATTCCTTCTACGGATGACTCATTTACATATTTCGGAACCCGTATAGAATCTTTCCCTTTTTCGTACCCATTTGTCGTCCTTCCTGCTGTTGTCTGAAATTCATAAGAAATATGCATATTTAAGAAAGCTGAGAAAGGATTTCTTCCGAAGTCAGACAGATAAATAGGCACAAAAAAGAGGATTGTTAATAAGAGTTCTATAGATTCCAAATATTGAGGAAATTCACTAGAATTCTTTAGCTTCAACAATTAAAGTGTTTCAGAATAATATCTGAATATAATTCAAATGATAGCTTCGACTGCAGTCGGTGGATAACCGGCACTTTGCAGACAGTACAGGGACAACTATGCATATAAAGAGCGAACGGGAAAAACGGCCTGGGTGCATTCAGGTAAATTTCGAGAAAAATAAAATGAGACGTCAAGCAAAACAACAAATATGACAGATGCTGGACTTTGAAAAAACGTTGTTTATTCAACCCTTTTCTTTCAATTTACCGATTAAGTTAAAGTAGGCTGTGTTCAGGCCATCAATATCGGTTCTTTTGTTCATTGATTTGTCGCTTTGCTTATTTGAAACCATCTCATGTATCAACCGCTTTTTTAAGTTGTTTCGAAGTCTAATAATGGAGACTTCACTGAAATTAAACGAGTGTAGTTCTTCAAGAGAATGCTCCAGCTAATGCTGTATTATTTTCTTTCTTTTTTAGGGGGTTGTGTATATTTATACTATCTCGACGATGTTCAGACATTCTGGTTTTTAGATATCGCCCTGTTTGTCCAATGTATACCCGGTCACAATCCCGACAGGGAATTCTATAAATAACACCTGACATCATTAATTCAGTTGTTGGTGGTTTCAGTTCAGAAAAGAAATTTTTTTTAATTGTGTTCAGGGGTTTCAGTAAGATGCTGACGTTATTTGATTAAAGCAGTGACTGGATTCTCTCCGACAGCCCTCGAATGTACGTTATTGAGAAATATTTGGTCGGTTCGTAGGGAATTTTCAGGCAGATCCTCTCAACCGTTTGTTCTGCTGAATAGGAATTTTTTGATAATGGTAGAAGGGTAGTTGTTTTTTAGAAGATACTACTTGATTTTGTTCAAATTACCATTGTGAAATTTCTAATCAGATGAAAAAATAGCTCTATGTTTAAAATTTTCTATCGGGTTTGATTTGTGAGAAAAAGGATGTTGTGAATTGAAGTTGATAAATCTTACTGAGAAAGTTGGTTTATTGTACCAGTCAGTTAGCAGTTTGTTATCCGTTCTCATTACCAAAACATCTAAGAAGGGGATTGTGTTATCTTTCTCAATTTCAGCTGTAAACTGTAATCGTGCATGAAAGGAGTTGAAAACATGTCAACACAGTCTGCTGGTACCGAATTCCCTGTCGGGATTGTGACCGGGTATACAATGGACAAACGGGGCAATATCTAAAAACCAGAATGTCTGAACATCGTCGAGACAGTATAAATATACACAACCCCCTAAAAAAGAAAGAAAATTATACAGCATTAGCTGAACATTCTCTTGAAGAACTACACTCGTTTAATTTCAGTTAAGTGTCCATTATTGGACTCCAAAACAACTTAAAAGAGCGGTTGATACATGAGATGGTGTCAATTAAGCAAAGCAACAAATCAATGAACAAAAGAACCGATATTGACGGCCTGAACACAGCCTACTTTAACTCAATCGGTTAATTGAAAGAAAAGGGTTGAATAAACAACGAATTTTCAAAGTCCAGCATCTGTCATATTTGTTGTTTTGCTTGACGTCTTACCTGTTCCTTGATGTGTTTAGTTGAGGTTGAACTGCGAGTAGACATGTACCGCTCTGTGTTTTATACGCATCGTAAGATACGATGTTTTTTACCATTTGAGGTGACCAAGAAGACCAACTGAAAATGTAGGTAGCTTCCGATCTGTTTTGATATATGTGTTACTGTAGATATTTTGTATATATATTGTTTATTACTGAAGTGCCCCGATGAAGATTTCAAATAAATTGAAACGTCGGCATTTTTTCCAGAAAAGCCTTAGTTGTATTGACCTACACCCGTTAAACTATTGATTTCACTGAAGAAGGTCATCAAAATCTACTTGTATATTAATTCACACCCTGAGTACAAATAATTGAAAAATCTTTTAAAAATTAACCTTCTAGGTAGAAGATACAGGCATTTTGTGGTCTCTTGCGGAGGGATGTCCTTCTGCACTAATTTCAATAACGCTGTGCCGATTTTTATAAAATTGAGTACTCAAATTCTCCGATCATACATCATTTGGTTATAGAGAAACAATTTCTGTTATTTTCGAAATACTTTTTTTTGAAAACCGGTAAAAAATAGAATGCTCCATCGGAATGTGGAAAAAATAATAATAATATTGCTCTATAGTTCGAAAACAAATAAAATTATTTCCCTATCTAGACACAGTAGGATCAAAGAATAGGCCCTGTGTGATTCGAGTAAAAAGCCTTAGCATGGGACCAAAACGAAATACGTCTAACTTTTGTCCAAGAGGTCCAAGTCAAGTGGCAGTAAATTCTATTGTTTCGAAAAAATTAAAAAAATTTACATATCAAGCACAACAATCGTACCGAAATCAAAAACAAAACGACGGCATTACACTCCTAATTCAACGTAGAATTCGAATATGCAGAAATGTACAGCAGTTCATATGAAAAAATCGTTAGAATACGTCCACTTCAGTTTGAGCGGGAAGTCATAAACACACATTATGTACTTATTTCAGTCGATCGGAAACAACCGTTTGTATTAATTTTGAAAATCTAAATCGGATATCTTGAAAAATGTAGATTTTCTGAGGGTTAACTTGATTCCTGTGGCACTCAGTACCTATATTCATTCGGATTTAATTAGAATGATATCCACTGAATTGACTTGAAGTTATTCTGGTAGCAATTCGTAATTGACAATTTTTCGGCCATTCTGTTGCTCATGAGGAAATGCTTGAAATAAGGGTTAATGTGATGGCATCTTTTGAGTGCTTCCGACCTAGGATTATACCCGCTGGTACTGGTCTGTATTTTGCTCATGTCGTAATTGGATGCAAAAATTTCATTAAGCTGCGCCAATATGACTGTAATATGAACAGAGAATACGTAGTTGGATTGCACTATGCATTGCCGCTGGTATGAATATCCTTGAGTTGTCCTAATGGACGCTTACGCCTGGCCGTCCACTGGAAGCGATTTGGGGCTTTTATGAGCTACGCGTTTTACGAGCGCCGAGGAGCTTTTACGACCGAAGCGGTCTCAGGCTTCGGGGTCGTCCACTGGCAGATAGTTCGCGAGGTTTCGGTTCGTTCTTGTTCTTGCGTAGCAGAGGATTTTTACTTCAGATTTCCATGTTTATTGAAGAAATTGTGATACGGGATGGATTTAGAATTAATAATTCATTTCAAGGATAAATCTCACTTGATCAGGCATATGTTAGCTACGGAATGGGGAAAATTTTTGAGCTTAAGTAGATTCAAATTTAGAAAAAATGAAATTATCGGAAAAATTCAGCATCTTGATAATGAATGATTATTATCGTATACTCATTTATATTACTGGAATGGAAGTTGAAGTGTGAATGTTGATGACCTGGGTACTTCGAAAACAAACGATGTGGAACTTCGAAATTATGGCTGATTTGAATTGTATCTGTGAAAGTCAGCTTCAGAAGGTGAATATGTTATTAATGTATCTAGAACGTGACTTCAAAACTTTAAAAACTGCAAACATCGAAAGAAATGATGGTGACACAGATATTCATAAATTCTTAAAATTTTGCAGAAGTGCATGCGTATTTTAGAAAACAGGTCACTAGTAAAAATCCGTAGCGTTTTATAAAGAAAAAACTATGTTTATTTTGTGATCGAAAAGATCGTTCTGCATCTGAGATTGATTGAAACGTAGTTGAGTCATTACAGTACGTATGGGCCAAAAACACTTGAGCATATAGAAAAATGTTCGGAATAAAATTGGTCGGAGACTAAAAAACAAATTGATAATAGATATTGAGATAATAAGAGCTATAAAACCCGAGCTAATGGTGAAACACGCTGGATTAATTATATTTGGAATGCGTGTAAGATGGCGAGTAAAGAAGTTGTTCCTGGTGTCTCTCTACAATTAACGGTTCCCCAATGCGGGTACTGTAAGAAATCTATTGTTAAGAGTAGCTACAAATGCGGTAAATGTTGTAAGCCATTCCATCCTGGCTGCAGTTCAAAAATTAAAAAGTGTTGTGATGTGGAAATATCTAACATAATGGTTTGTGACAGAACCGGTGGAGATTCATCCCCGCAAGTGGAATCAGCGGCTAAGCCCTTATCTGGTGAATCATCTAACAAAGATCTCTTACTTAGGATAATCTTCGAACTTGAATCGAAGAATAATATCCTAATGGAAAACAATATATTACTGAAATTTAAAATTTCCTCCTTGGAAGATGCAATTCGCACCAAAGATAATGAATTAAACACATTCAGAAGAGAAAAAACATCAACACACCTTATGACTGCGAGTTCAACTGACCGTGAGAAACAACAGTTGCGCACGCTGTCGGTGTCATCGGAGTGTGCCGCAACTGGGAGTCGTCAGCGTTCATCCTCTGATTTGAGAACTAAAAATACGCGTTCTTCAACTTACGCTCAAGCTAGTTCTCAGGCGAAAAATGTCGAACGAAGTGATCATATAAATGGTATTAATACTGTGGATTCGATAAAATCACAAGATATAATATCTACATGTGAACCGGCCGGTTCAATTAGCATAAACGAAGATAGTGGTAATCACCTCACCGTCGGGGAAGATGATAATGGATGGAGAGTTGCTCAGCGAAAACCAAAGCGCAGACAAAGTAAAGCGTTGGTTGTTGGAAGCTTTGCCGGCTCTTCCTCTGTTGAAGGGGTAGAAAGGTTCAAAGCCTTTCATGTTTCCAACCTGAAACCGGATACAACTGTGGATGGTTTACTGGATTTTTTAAAACTAAAATTCACAAATGCCTGCTGTGAAAAGTTGGAATCTCGTTATCCTGAACATTATTCCTCATTTAAAGTTCTGATTCCCTGCTCCGAATATGAAAAGGTACTTGATAGTTCTAACTGGCCGTACAGGGCCAATGTACACCATTTTTTCCACCGACGCAAGATTCAGCAACCCCAGCGATCCTGAAGTCTGCTATAGGTGATGCTTCACATTCTACGGTTTTCGGAATAATGCAGCTTAATGTACAGTGTATCTCAAATAAACTGAATCTTTTGGAGTTACTGACTGGTGATAAACTTCCTGACGTGATCAGTGTATCGGAACATTGGTGCAAAAACGATAATGTTGAATCCATGGTACTGCCGGATTACATTTTAGCTGTTCATTTCTGCCGCACATCGAGGGAACATGGTGGAACTATGCTTTATACCAAAAAAGGCCTCCAGGTAAAAAGGTTGAAACTTCAGGACTATTCTGTAGAAATGCATGTAGAAATCTGCGGCATTGTAGTTACGATTGGTTGTAAGAAGTTCGGTATATTAAGTGTGTATAGACCTTGCTCAGGAGAAATTGATATATTTTTCGAAAAGATGTTCAGTGCTCTAGAATATTGTACCTTGAATGTTGATTTCATGTTTTTGTGTGGTGATCTCAATATTGATTCACTTAAGACAAATTGCTACAGTACAAAACTTCTTAATGAACTATTAGATTGCTTTGGCCTTACTAGAACGTCCAAAACTCCAACAAGAATTTTCACTAACGTAAATGGTGTCACTTCAACTTCTAAGGTTGACTATATTATTTGTAGTTCAATTCTCGATAACTATAAATCTATTGTATTTGAACCTCATATTAGCGATCATAAGGCCATATTCCTTAGAATATGTATGAACCTTGTACCTGAAAGAAAAGCTCCAGTCTTCATTAGAAATGTTAATAGGAACAATCTTACTGAATTATATGCCTGCTTATCAGAGAGTAATTTTAAAGATCTCTACTTGGAGAAGGATGTTGACCTATGTTTCCAAGCATTCAATAATGAAATACTGTATTACTTGGATTTATGTTGTCCTGTCAAAAGTGTAAATTCCACTGCTGTTCGTAAAAATTGGTTCACGTATGAGATAGAACAAAGTAAAAAGAATCTCAATAACTTATACTGGATTCATTCGGTTGTGCGTTCACCGTCCACATCAATAAATTATAAAAATGCAAAATTCCATCATAGTGCATTGATAAAATCAAGTAAATTGAGATATTTCAGTTCAGTTATTGAGAAGTCAGATAATAAAAGCAAAGCACTCTGGAATATAGTAAACTCATTCACTTGTGGGAAAAAACGATCCTATGACCCCATAGTTATTTGTGAGAATGGTGTGAAATATGACACTCCTTCAGAGCTGGCCAATAAGTTTGCCATTCACTTCACCAAAATGGCAAACATGAAGTTAGAAAATAGTTACGGCAATCACTTATCTGTTTCTTGCACTACTGCACCGATCATTGAAAATACTTTCTTCTTTTATCCGGTAACTAAATTTGATGTCTTGGATTCTATCAAAGGCTTAAAAAACAAGTATTGTATTGGGACAAATTCTATCTCAACCAGGGTTGTTAAATCCATTGCTGAGGTAATGAGCGAACATCTTGCTCATATCATAAATTTTTCAATTTCTTCTGGTAAATTTCCAGAAGCTCTTAAGGAATCCACAGTTATACCGATACATAAAGGCGGCAGCCTGGAGGAAATCACCAACTACCGTCCCATTTCCATCTTAAGCGTCTTATCTAAGGTTTTCGAGAAAATTGTTTTCGCTCGAATGACGAAATATCTGGATAAGTTCAAAATATTGAGTCCAGCCCAGCACGGCTTCAGAAGTGGTCGCTCAACGCAGACTGCTGCTCTCGACTTCATGGAATGTGTGCACGAATATATGGACAGAAACCTACATGTTGCTGGTCTATTTTTTGATTTGTCTTGTGCCTTTGACACGCTTTCTTTTGAATTTATTTTGACTAAATGTTGCAGCCTAGGTTTCAGGGGAATATTTCTTGATTGGCTGCGTAGTTATCTTAATCTAAGGTATATGCGTGTTAAAGTGGGTTCAACCTATTCGGAAAAGTTTGATGTGGATTGTGGGGTTCCTCAGGGCTCCGTTCTGGGACCACTCTTGTTTTTATTGTTCATAAATGACTTACCTCTTCACATTGCTCTTTTTTTGTTAATTCTCTTTGCTGACGACACTTCGGTTGTAGTTTCAGCACGGAGTAGGGAGGAGCTTCGCTGTGCGTGTGAAGCTATTATTGAGCAGTTCACTCGTTGGTGCCGGGCTAACAGAGTTATTGTAAATGTGAACAAGACAGTTTGCATGCGTTTTGGTTCAGGGGGCATTCCTGATGATATTTTTGAGTTACGTTATTCAAATTTCGTAATAACTTCTTCTGACCATTGTAAATTCTTGGGTATATACATGGATAAAAGAATGAGCTGGTCTACGCATATTGATATGCTATGCAAAAAACTGAACTCTTCATATTTTGCCATAAATAGAGTAAGGGATTCCCTGTCCGTCTGTTCACTAATTCAAGTCTATTATAGCCTTGCCTATAGCCAACTTTCTTATGGTATCCTAGTCTGGGGTAACTGTATAGACTTCAACAGAGCTTTTGTTGCCCAGAAACGAATTATACGTCGAATTTTCAATCTCAGTGCTCGTACATCATGTCGACCTACATTCACTGCTCACAGTTTGTTGACATTGCCGTGCATTTATATTCTGAAATGTTTGGTTTATGCCAGGGAAAATGTTGATAAATGGTCTAAATTGTCTGATAACCATGAATATCGGACAAGAAATCGGGACATCCTGCTTGTGCCGAAGCATAGGACACGAAAATTGGAGAACTCTCCATCCTATCAGTGTATTAAAATGTATAACTGTTTACCAAAAACTCTGAAGTCTCTTAATTATGTACATTTCAAAAAAAAAATTAAAAATATATTGTTAAGTAAATGTTATTATTCTGTAAACGAATTTTATCAAGATTGCCCCCAAATTGTTAATGAGGGCTAAATTGTTATGTATAATGACTTGTCTCATACACCGTGGTGTCTTAGGGGATTAATAAATTATTATTATTATTATTATTATTATTATTATTATACAGCCGATTATTGCCAAAGAGTCCAACTTCAGATAGGCTACTATACACCTTCAGAACTTCTGGATGTGAGTTCAATGTGAGCAAAAAGACAACATTAATTAACCTTTCAATCTGATCCATCTAAAATTCACCAACAATAAATAACGAGCTTCAGCAAATATTCCGTTCACAAACCATACATTCCACTTGCCGACGGATAGCTCCTCTTTTCGAGCGTATAGACGCGGCAGATCCAAACTGATCGGGATACGATTGCGCCGCTCGAATTCTCTCGAAATCGCCCGTATGAACTCGCTGCCAGTCGACGAGGGTACCTAGAATTCCATTCATTTGGATCTGTCGCGCAAATTCGTTCGTTTACGCTCCTATCGCGCCTCTCGAAATCGCGTGCAGTGGACGACCAGCCCACCTTAGAGTTCAAGATCCCAAGCAGAGTAGATTCTTTCCCCCTCTCCTTCCAGATGAAAATTATTTCTCATCAAATAAAATAAACATTTACATACATTTCTATAGGATGGCGTGAAAAATTTGTTCATGGCTCAGAAGTTCACCTACTTGTTTGACAAATGAAGTAAATTCCAAAAGATAATATTCAACAAAAAGATGATGAAATCGTTAGGTTCCTATATTTTGTTGGTGCCTATTACCTCGTTACCGTGTACAATTGGAGGAAATGAAAATGTATGACAGAGCTTTGCGACTACTGCGTGGTAAAGGAGGGCAATGTACTAGAACATTTCGACTGGGAGGAAAATACTTCTGGCGATTCTGATGATAATGATAGTGTTGTCGATTCTCCTAAGTTTCGCTATGGAACACCTCAGATGCTCATAATTTTACGAGTTAGGAATAAAATCCAATCATTACAATGGTTTCGAATTCGTTTTTTAGCGCTCATTCTGGCGAACACAAAGCTCTATAATTGTCCACGAGTTTCTGTTATTTTATAATTTCGATAAGGAAAATGGTCTCAAACTACTGGAATGGAGGAACTGATGAAGGATTCGTTATCGAATACAATTTTGCATACGGTACGTCCAGCCGACCGGCCATGTGTGACCTCACTTCCGAAGGAAAAGGCCTTCGTTCTTCAAATTTTCAGGGTCTAAGTATTGCACTTCGATATATCGGTTGCATTTGTCGATGAGCAAAATGCGCCTACTGTTTCCAAAGTTTTATAGTTTACTAAAATACTCTGAAAGTCGGTACCTAAACTAAATTCGATCGAATCGGTATTCGATCGAATTTAGTTTAGGTAATTGATTGTAGATTGCCAACGCGCAAACCCATGCAAAAGTTCTTTATGATCGCGCCACTAGAGGAATTGAAAACAATTAAGAATTTTGTTTCGAAAAATTTTATATTTCAGAAACTATGTTGAACGCTGAATTCTGCACAAACCCTGAAGTCATCATTTTTACACCGAATAATCGAATTTCAATTCGATCGGACTCGTATTCTCTGAAATATTAGAAATATCATATCAAGCCCTTTTTATCACTGTTCCCCGAATTAAATATCCTAAGCTCCCCCTCAGAATTATGTATCAGGTTGTTAGTTAAATATAGATTTCCATAGGAATTATCTTCAAATTCTCGAAAGACCGTAATTTAAAAATGAAATTGGTCACTCCTAGTGACCATATTGAAAAACAAGAGACCCCAAAATGATTCTAGAATGATGAACGTGATGGCCTCTGAAAAGGTTAGAAGCTTCTCCACAAACCACGTTAAAATCTTCAGCACATAACTCAATAGTGAATTCCTTTCTCGAAAATACTTTTCATAATTGCAATAATCCCAATTTTTTACATTTGAGAGTACAATTCTTTTTACCATACCTCCATATGTTGAGTACCATTGAAACTAAGTGTGGCGGCTTCTTTTCCACAGGTGGGTCCGGTGAAAATTGTATTCGTACAATCACAGATGAATCTATTCCATCCCTCGTTGCAGACTCCGCCATTGAGACATGGCTGAGAAACACATTGTGGAGGTTGTGTATGACACAATGTTCGGATTGAAGCTGAAAACAAATACAGAAAATTTATCATTTATGCATTTCCACTACAGCTACAGTTCAGCCAATCCAGACATGTGCCCGAGAGTAATTGATGCAATCGTAAACGTAATATTTCCAATTTCATTGAGTACGTGATAGAGTTTGAATGAAGATGCATAGAATATATATGGTCCAGACAATCTTTGACATATTTTGGGTCTGAAATGAGGTCCAATTGTTGTCAAAATACGGGTTGATTGTCCTACTTCAGTTTCCGCCGATAGACGCCGGCATAGAAAAATCTGCCATATAAAATCTGAAATATTCACAGAAGTTACCGACCTGTTATATCAAAACTTCTCAAATCAGAATTTCTTTCTGATTTTCCGAGTTGGACCATACATTATTCTCAAGAATTCCTGAAAACTAATTCATTTCCCCAAATTTAAATTATGATTATTCATTTCATTCAGTAAGAATAGCCATAATATATATAAAGGTTTCGTCTCTGAAACCACAAGTCTGGAACTTGATAATTTCGAATACCTATTTATTTCAGGAGGTATTTATTATTTCAATATTTAGTTCATGAAAAGGAAGTCTTTCAGAGTTGCGTTTTCGAAAATACCTCAAAAAATCGTTTGGAACGATACATACTACAATTAATTTGTCTAGTTGGAAATTCGTCTGATCAATTCGTATGAACATGAAGGGAAAATTCGTATCTCAATAATAGTAAACATGATCATTTCCTTCAAATATGTTCATAATA
This sequence comes from Myrrha octodecimguttata, assembly GCA_958510865.1. Taxonomy (NCBI): domain Eukaryota; kingdom Metazoa; phylum Arthropoda; class Insecta; order Coleoptera; family Coccinellidae; genus Myrrha; species Myrrha octodecimguttata. Next base: position 20,997,917 of record OY294059.1, read on the forward strand.
AGTATGTAACCAAATTTATAACTTTTGAATTGAATGAGTATTTTAATAGGTACTTTATAAACCATTTTTTTATGAAAAGAACAAACTATCCAATAATATCCATGAGTAATATCAATCTCCCGTTTCGTTTTCACCGCTGTTTTGGCTTCGAAATTACTTTTTGTATCCCTCCGTGAAAGTGTTCTTACAAAAAAAATAAAATTTTTATTTACAGAGCCAAGTAGGATAACATTTGACAATTCTGGGACCGCGTTTTGGACCCGAAATTTTAGTGCGTTATAGTAGGAAAGTGTCGACACCTGATATATTCTATGCATCTTTGTTTGAATTCAGTTGATACTGTTTGTTTTCTGATAGTTTATTTCAGTCATCTTAATGTTTTCTGTAACAGGAGTTAGGCTGCATTACCGGTAGATGTCATAAAGCTTTGATATCAGTAAAATTCAATCTTGCATTGAAACCATTTAAATAATATTAACACGTTCAATTTTTCTATTTTTTCATCTTGCTTCATTTCTTGAATCGAGTACTTCCGTGAATGAGTATCGAATATCGTTCTTTCCTATTGTAGCTACTGAAGAGTTAAGAATAGAAGTTTTGACGAACAGTAGAGTTTCGAATCAGTAATATTTGAGTTATTTTTATAAGCTGAATTAATTCAACTGTTGAGTCACCAACTAATTAAATTTGGATAGCCTATTCGGATTTTATTCCATTTCTCTCAGCTGCAATTAAGTTCAAATCTTCGACCAATAAGGTAGTTTTATAGTGACCAATTTGAATCCAATTTGAAGTACTGCTTATTTTCCTCATTTTATTCTACACGTGAATTTTTGGCGAAGGTTGCCTACCTTCTTCTATTTATTAGTTTTATGGTTGATAGCTCTTTCCGGAGAACTTTCCACCATATTTCATTTGGTTCATATCTGGTGCAATTTATCTGAGAGAGGAGTTCATCCTGACTTTCAAGATGAGCTGTTTATCACATTTGGTTTCCCTTGATATCTATTCATAACCAGTAATTGGATTGGACATAATTTTCGATATTGAATACAAAATTCCATTTGGCTAATCAACATATTCTGAATTTCACATTTTCCATATTTTCAATTTTTATAATCTCTTTCAATTATCAATTTCACATACCACTTGTAATAATTTCATTCATATGTTCTCAATGCAATAATCTGAATTTCAATTTTGTCATAAATTCAAATTAAGAATTTATATGCGATTTTATTCATACTGCTTCACTCCACCTTTCAGATTGCTTATGGTATATTTATCGTAAGTTGACTGATTTGTATTTAACTTCAGTTTTCATACATGGTCTAAGTTTACGGTATTCTCAGTAGAATAATTTTCTGAAGTTAGTCATTCCCAGTTATTTTCGAAGTGTCAGTAAAATTGTAGATTCGATCTGTACTGTTAAACACTTGTATATTTGTGGAATTTTATAAACCTTAGATCGATTAGTTTGTAAGTGTGAGTTATGATTTTGCTTTCACTATTAAGACTTGTATAAACCATCCCTGATTGATTCTCAACGCTTATCAATAAAGTTCAGTCTTGTAATTGACAAAATTATTAATAGTCAGAAAAGATCAGGCAGCATCTGAGTGTCCATAAACAACGATTCACTTCACAGGGTGTTCCAAATACGAGCTTACTTTTTACACTTTCTGTTCACCTCCGTATGTAACAATAAAGCCGAACATAAATGTAAACAGTTATGTTCCCCAGAAATCAAGCTACAATAGGAAATAATTTCCATGAAATCCGCAGAAGGGTTGAAGAGAAAAAGAACAACAAATTCCGTTGAGATTTTGTGCTTTCCTCTGATTGTGCCGCTGTGTATATTTGACGAAACCTTTTTAGTTCAAGGATTGGTACAATGTAACTATTCTGATAGATAAACAGCAATTAACTAGTTATTTGAGACCCCTTTCAGTTTATAAATTACGGTCAAGGTTCACTTTTCTGCTTTATAAAATAGGCCCTATGCTACGTTTCGTCACGGGCCGTGGATCGAACAAGCTGACCTTGAAAGGGTTGATAAATTATGCTTCCGCTCGGCATGCATTCAATAAAACAGTTCGTGCAACATTGTGCCTGTCAATTATCATAATTCGGTCTCGATTATGAAAAATGGCCGTCACAATTAAGTGATTACGGTTTGCATGTGTTCCCTGCAGTTAATGGTATGCCATAACCTTGTTATTCAATTCTTCGATCAGGAATCGTGTGATTTCATGTCTGTGCCACATGAATCCATGTATCCATATAAATTATGAAAATAATTTTGTCACGTACCATTTACTGAAACTATAAATGTCTACATAAACTTTTTCAATCATTAAAAATATAGATTTCTCTGCAATACCAATAATATCTTTCGATATAAATATCTTACGATATACTTTCATTGTCTTCAAAGTACTACGTCTTCAATGATAACTGACATACAGCAATTGAAGTGAAAAACTTGAGTAAATGGTGACATAATAAAATACGATCCAAAAATAAAACTAGACACAGTGTTCCATCTTCTATTCTTCGATTTAGAATCATCATTCATTCGTTCATTCGTTCACGCTATGGACTAACCTATTAGGTCATTGCGTCCAGTCTCTAAGTAATTAATCTTGCGATGTACATATATCATTTATACTATTCACGCTGTACGTTAGACAATTTTTATTTAATTAAACACCACAAACATACCATATACCCAACTTTCACAACATCCATGACATCGCCGGGATTCGAACCCGGTACCTTCAGCATCCTAGAACATGTTTCCATCCTCTAGGCTACCGATGTAGCCATTTAGAATCGTCAGTAGCATTAATTGTACATTATATGTCAAAATCTCACCACTTTTTGTCACCAGCACTTCACTACAATGGACTTTATAGATAGCAGATATGGACCAGTGCGCCAGATTGTTAAATTGTGCATAGAAAAATATTGTCACAAGTTCGTATTTCCTTGACAAATGAAATTCGATGAGAAACACTCTCAAAATCTTTATGATTTCAAAAACTAAATGACACATGATATTGATTCTTCAAAACTATATGTTTCATATCGACTATTGAACTCAATTATTGATAGCCTTCATCAAGTAGACTCGTTGTAATTCAATATAATATACTGTTTCTAAACGCAAACTGTTTTTTCGGCAAGATGTTGCAGCAAACACAATTAGAGTAGTGAATATGGAAGTGAAAAATGAACGCTGCAAGAGTTTGTCTATTGAATTACATACAGGGTTTTCGGTAAACCTGAAACAATATGGGACCATTCGATAGACTAGGCCATGGCAGTTCACAAGATCCATGAGCATTCTGGAACTTTCTGGTGAACCTCTCTTATACCTCGATATTTTGGGTACCCTGTCTACATATTTCGACTGATTCACAAATAATTCATCATTTATATTGCAGACGAGTGCTGTTAGTGTTTGGGTGTTCCTCTAGCAGGCTGTAAGATTTTGAGTTCTTGTCTCATAGTATCTGCATACCATAAGATATTCAACTGAAATTTGGCACAATTATTATAATTTAGAGATTATACATGCTAATATCGTTTGCAAATCTACATATTCTTTACGGATGATTTTCAATTGTTTGGCACCACAACTTTCTTTTAGTGAGCCACTCTTATTTTGAAAAATTGTTAGAAGAAGGGTTGTCGTTTTACTGAACTTAATGCTCTCCTGTGATCTGTCGTATCTGCTACTGATTTCGAGAAAAAAAATTTAACTGTTTTCTAGAAATCCTCAGAAAAATCCAAATTGTCAAAATACAGTTAGTAAGCAGCGAGGAATGAATTTATTATTAGTTTTTATGAATATTTTCTTGATTTCTTAATAAAATCATAGGATCACCCTTGGAAGTGCAAACATTGCCAAAAAAAAACTTAAAAATTTCAAACTCTAACACTTCGAATCTCGAAAAAGCAACATTTTAGGTCCCATATTTATGGGACTTTATTTTCTTGAAATACTACAAGGTATCTTTCCTTCTTGGTTTGTACCCCCAATTTAGGAACACCCTGTTTATGAAACACACCTTGAAAATTGATAGAATTTGTGGAGAGATGAAGATGAAAGGTCGCATTAAAATTTCACTTCCTCTTATCGAAACATCTTTAACACGACTGACAATATGTGCTTGTTTTTCATTCTTCAGAATTATTCAAATCATTCCTGAATTATTTTTGAAAGGAGTAATATTTTTATTGAATACCAGTTATATTCTGTTCCTACATAAACTTAAATTGTTCTGCAGAAACTTTTTTCGACAACATCATGGCAGATAATATTGAGACTGAAAACCTAGAAAACACTTGAATTTAACTGTACGAATTTCGTAGGATTTTTCTGGGTTTTCACTACCTATAGGTTTGTTCCAACACCCAGTTCTGTTACTGTCTTGAACTCGTTCAGAACTGAATCAATTCACACGTCTTCGCTCATTCTAGTTCGGGACTAATTCTGAATAGATAGTTCGAAAGTGTTGGAAACGCATCATTCTTAGAAATTCCCTTGTCATAGCCTAAGGGCTGTTTGTCACCCGAAAAATGCAGCCCGTCTCTGCCAGATGTGGTTTTATTGCCCCTTGCTGCATTCGAATGGCACGAAACAGATGACTGATTCAATTCCTCCTTCTCAGTTCTTGCCTAAACTCAAGAACTGAATTAACCGTTCTAGAACTGGTCTGACACAAATTCTTTTCACGTTGGAACACTTGGTTTGTAATTCCTAACCAGTTCGAAATTTGTTGGAACGCTAATATCGATATGCGCAAACTCCGCCCGATTCAGAACTAGTCCCAGAGTGTGTAGGAACAGACTTAATATATGAAACAGAACTATTTGAAATCAAATAGAATTTTTTCATGGAAAATCGCCTTGCGGATTGAAACATTTCTCAAGGGCAGTTTCTTGGAAAACAGATTGCCTAATGAAGAATACTGGAACATTACAAACGAAAAAAAAAACGCGAACTATGACGTTTCAGGGTATAAATCTGACTCTTTCATCAGACAAACGAGAGAATAATTCTGGAAATGTTCCCGTTTGTCTAATGCAAGGGTCAAATTTGTTCTTCGAAACGTCATAGTTCGCTTTGTTTATCGTTTGTACTGTTCCGGTATTGTTCATTAGGCTCTCTGGTTTTCAAGAAACTGCCCTTGGCGAATACCTAGTTTAATCCTGCAATCCGCAAGGGCGTTTTCCATAAAGAATTTTTTTTTAGTTTTTAGTAGTTCTGTTTCAGATATTGGTAGCGAAAACCCAGAAAAAAGCTACAAAGTGATGCAAAATCCTCCCAAAGTAAGCTTTAATCGAAACTATAGAAAGGTTTAATTGGAGTTCAAATAGGAAACTGAGGTTCCTGAATAATGAATATCTGTGGTATCATACAGGATATACATCCGTTTGAATTTTGTCTCATTAATTCACAAAATATATATATCATCGAAGTTAAATACAGTATATTCAGTAGCAAATTGATAGGCGTCCCTGGAAAGTTTCGGGAAGGTAATATGATTTGGCATGACTAAACTTGAGTGAGTTACCATTTATCAATTCATCAATGGAATACTGCTGCAGCTTTCGAAGGAAAAGATTTATGGATTCGTTTTTTTCAGGGTAGGATTTAGACGTCAATGGCAAATACAGGAGATCGGGAAGTCTTCAAACCGTCAGGGTGGTGAACACTTCAGAACGGTACATGAAGAATGAAATGCATATTTCGATATAATTCTTCAAACTAACCCCTTTAATCCCTTTAAACGTAAAGAATATTGATGTTAAGAGCAAACAGTACCTCGAATATTACGGTGTGACTCTGGGAAGCCAGAGTTCGTCTTTTCAAACAAAATATTTTGTGCAAATTGTTGGAAAAAATAGAATCTTTGCACAATGTTGCCAAATTTTTCATATTCACAAATTTCCGGCAAAATAAAACTGATATAGAGTGAAAAATGAAAAAATTAATAATATTGAGCAATTGCGCATTTTCACGAAAGAATTAAGTACACCAAAAACAGTTTCAAAATATTATCACCAAAGTCTGCAGAACGACACCTGGTTTTCTCCTATTAACGTCGAAACTTCACGCTGTTCTAATATTTCTCACATGCAGACCGTGGGCAGGTGCCTGACCTTGAGATATCAATAAGGGTTATTAAGACTCAAATGTGGCTGTGTTGTCGAAGCCACGAAGCTGTAATTTATCAGTAGACGGTACTGTTTGCTCTCAAATGAATCTGACGACTTTATCTCCTTTGCTTTCATGTCAGATCAAGTTTGTCTTGTGGATAGTTGTCTACCTCATCTCCTAGCTGAAAGCAACCATATATATTATGCGAAAATAAGAAGTGACGACAAGACTGAAAATGCGAGCGATCAGGAAAGGACCCCTTTGCGCGCAGGCTCACTTGCCAAGTCACCCCCATTGACCTTAAACTCTTCTTCAAGTACAATGAAGAAATTATAAAAGCGCAAATGAACATGTCCAAAACCCTTTGAACGATTTCACCCATCAAACAACTCAACCAGATCATTGGGATGCGCCAGCTATCTTGAAAGTTACAAGTTTCTGCCTCATTCCATCCAAGCGGCCATCGTGATAACGGCTGTTGGCCAACAGTCTCAAGCACAGGAGTTCAGCACAGAGATTTCAACGTTATTTCCAATTTGTATTAGCGCTAACAGTTATCGATTTAGTTCCTGGGCTTAGATCCTCTATTTTACTGAATTTTATATAAATATTCAATATAATAAGACGTAAATGAAAGATTCCAGTTCAACTTATATGGATTATTCAGGAAATATTTTTCAGAATTCATCTCTATAAACTTCCGAAGTTCGGATCGTCACAAAATGCATAAACATTAAATCCGATCGAAATGAGGAATGGTTTATGGAGAAAAGAAAAATCCAGTTCAATAATATAAACTAGCTTGTTCTAAGGAAGAATATCTGTCTATAAGTCAACAAATATTGCACTTTGAATGATTCAATCAACCAAAACATCTACACCGAAGAAGCGATGTCCAACGATTACGATTATTGCAGTTTCATGGGTATTATATCTTATATAACTATCCCCAGACCGACTCATCTTGGGACACGCAGATCAGACTCTAGATACCCACGACCTGTTCGATGTCATGTTGCATATTCCAGGAGTATCTTATGAATCCTAACTTGTGAGTGTATTGGGTGATCTATGTGAATGTCATTCAACCTATTGTCGTTTTATCTGCGCTGTATGTTGTTAGTACTGCAGCATCACATCATACAGGTTAGAAGTATCTAGAGTTCTATCTGCTTGTTTCAAGGCAAGAAGGTCTGATGATCGGCAATAACCGTGAAACTGCAGTAACTGTACAGCTTGGCCATTGTTTCTTCAGTGTAGATGTTTTGGTTGTTTGTAGGATTAGTTCAGATTAGATCCAATTGAGATCTATTATATACTTGACTAGAAAATCTTTCTAATAGAATTTCCTGAGGACTGTTTGAAAAAAAACTTCAATTTGAAAATATTGTTGATAATCATTGCGAAATTCTTCAGAAGTTTGAGCATCACTATTTGCCAACTCGTTACCAAGTATCATCAAGATCAGATCAGTACTTTTGGAGTTATTCCTGAAAACACAACATTACCGAGGAATTTACCACGAAATTTGTTGAATTTTTTGTTCTATTACTCCGAAAAAATATCCGATTACTATGAAATATGAAACGCTAGAGTTGAATAGTGACTTCAACTTCGGTGCCAAATTTTCCTTGAAACTCATAGGAAATGTTCGAAAAATCATATTTGCCACCGAAATCAGGAATATTTTCGATACACTAAAAGTTTTTTTATAAGTAAGTTCGATCCCCATGAAATTTGCATGGGGTTGCGCGTCGATATACCACAACTGATTGCGAGATTAAAGTCTAATCGCCTCAATTCTTTCTGAAATATTGAGGAAAAATCTCAAAATTTCAAATATCCTCGAAATTTGACAAATATCGTTTCCGAATATTTCCGAACATGAATATCGAATCGGAATAAAATCTGGAGCAATGTTAAAGAATATTCATTCAAAGGTCTGTGCTCACTTTGATTGGAATCTAGTTGATTATTCCGAAAAAAAATTGATGCATTTTCAAAAAAAAATATTTGTGAGCAATATGATCCACACGAAATTTCGGATCAAGTTACACTTTTGTATTCTACAACCAGTAATGAAATTTCAAGATTATCGATGATATATCTTAGTTTTTTCGATACATGGAGGAATAACCTCAAAATTTCAAATATCCATGAATATTGTTCCCGATTATTTTCGGAACAAAATATTCGATCGAATAGGAATTCAAAAACCTGTTGTAGAATTTTGACCTAAAGCTATGTGCAAGATTTTATCGAGTTCTGATGAACAGTCTAAGACATTTTTTATTTTCGATTTTTCGAAGATTTTGTCTCCATATAGATTTGCACTCAGTTGCACGTTGGTATCTTTGAAATAATCACCAGATTTCAATCTAATCGCAAAGTGCGTCTTGGGATAATAAGGAACTTACTCTGAAGTATCAAATGGGCCTTACGAAACCGTTCGGCCTATTTTGGCCAAAAACGAATTCAACCGAGGTATGTAGGCTTCAAACCTTACTTGAAAATACAGAGTTTCTAGGTCATTTCCTTCGAAAGTAAGAGCACATACAGACGTCCGGACTGTGGCCGGACAGAATCAGATTTGACTACGGATTCTTTCTCAGAGAATTCAGCCTAAATAGCTAAGATAATTTCCGGCACGAATCTCGAGAACTAAAGACAATTGGGCAACTGCAGTTTTACTGAACAGGGTTTGAATAGTAAACTTTTATGTTCACTTCAAGAAAGAAACTCCTTAATACTATACTGGCGCTGAAGTTGCTGGGCTCCAATACTTGCTGAATTTATGGGACGTTGAATCGATATTGGACAGTTTAAGCTGTCAGACAAAAGCCTGCATCACGCAATATTATGTGAGGAATACACCGTTCCACCTTAGAAGATCTGACACCACATATTAATTTTTTAGTACACCTAACTGCCAGTGGCGTTCCTTTTCTCGACCTTTACGGTTAGTAGTATTCAAGAATTAATTAGTTAAGATTCCTTCATGTAACCACTATCGATATTAACATGGTTTTGTGAAGAATACTGTATAAAAGAAACTCATATTTAAGTTATTTTTATGGGATTCATCCGTGGAACATCACTCACCGTTTTCAGCGTAAAGACGGCGAATGAAAACTTAAAGGTGGTAATTTCTAAAGGTTCTATATTTTTTCATCCAATTAATTTGTATTCAGCTCATTCACAGAATGATTTCTCTTCTAATGAAAAGATGTATTCATCAAAAGATTCTTTCGGTAAAGAAATTTACAATTAGTTATGTAGTACCAAGTGCATACAAAACTGATTTTCAGGATGTTGCGATGGTCACCCGGAAATAAACTCTTCGGAATCTTTTTCTTGATTACCTATAATGATTCGTAACCACTCAACAATTAAAAAAAACTTCCTAAAAACTATATTGAAATCGGGAAATACTAAGGATATTGGCTGATAGCTACATCCCTATAATATACTCAGAACCCAAATTTCCTTCAAATTCGAACAATAAATTTTGGTTCAGAAAAAGTTTGCAAAGTTTGGTAATTGCTGGATGTAACTCCATTCAAAACGAACCGGATGTGTTTGAAAGAGTTCGGCAATCACTGATGAGAAGAATGCATGCTTGTATCCAAGCTGGAGGAAGTAATTTTGAACACCTATTATAGATTGAGCAACTTAACATATTTATGCCTTACGATAATGAAATGTTGCAGCTCTTCCAACTTTTGTCACCCTGTATCTTTGGAACGGAAGGGTTTTACAAAAACACAAAATATTATCAAAATAGTGCAAAGGAACGCACTTTAAATTTTTGTCGCAATGTTTACCAAACACCCTGTTCATGAGTTTTTCGATTCATATCGCGTGAAAATGCAATTATCACGTTCTGTGACTTCAAAAAAGATAAGGGATTCAAATTTGACAATGAATTTTGAATGAAAATGTTTTCTGTTTGCGACGAGGTTAGTTTGGCTTACGGTTGGACATAAGTAACGCGCTCTACTCATCTCTTGGGTCTGTATTAAGTCATTTATACAATGCCAGACTTTGGCTGTCCGTTGGCACATTTGGCCTATGTATGTTATCTAGATAGTATCTCTAATATCTCATGCCGAAATAACGCTATTGCCATTCTTCCATTGCGGTAGATTCCGGTAAATTTGACTAGTATTTCATTTGTCAGCTTGGTTCTTAAAGGAAAGTCATGTTCAGCAGAGAATGAAGATGTTCAGAAGCGTATCACTCAGTGTATTCATGGATTGTTCTGAGGCTTTCGACTACGAAGATCACGCCATTTAAATCAAAAGAAAATGGAAGCTTACGGAATTTGTGGTAGTCAATTCAGATCAAAAGAATCATAAGACATCGAAAGGGTAATTGTTAGCTTTATCTCAGAGGATGCCCAAATTGAAAGAGTTGAATTGAAAGGAAGCATATCGGAGCCACTTCACTACTTTGTGCATAAAAATGATGAACTAGATTTTCTTGGACTCCTGATTATCCTTCTGTATGGAGATGATTCCAATTTCACAGCCATAGGAAATTGTATTTGAACAGCGACGGCACTTCTGAAGTACAAGTGAAGAAGGTGTGAAGCAAATGATACAAAATTGAACATTAAAAACCGAGGCAGTATCGAACGAAAATGTTGAACTTGGCATTTTCCATTGCGGCATTGATGAGGGACAGTGGGATATATGTGTACATTCCTTGACATATATGTTGATAATGATATGAAATGGAAAACTTACTGTAACTCCCTCATTAAACTACTTTATTCTGTGATATATTCACTAAATGTTTTGGAATGTGGAAGTACTAGAGATAGTTCATTCAGCAAGTTTCGATTACCAAAAGTCTGAATGTATTACTTTTTGGATAGGCAGCTTTCTATCCACTAACATTTTTATAGACCAAAACTGGGAAGGGCAATTCGAACCATCTATGAAATGAAGAAAACGGAAACTTTCGTGGTGTGTTCGAAGAACACAATCTGTATATAAACTGTATATATACAGAAGTATAAAGTTTGTTCAACAACATACGACTATTCATCAATTTTGAAAATTCCAACAACACGTGAAGAATTGATTGTCACTCATTGCCGAAGTGCCATCCCCCTTTATCGCAGCTCCAGGTAGAGTTTATATAATAATATATAATATAATAATGATGATGCCTTCAGAAATGAAGTTCGGAAATTGCTTTTGGATTGCGAACCACATAATATGCAAGAATTCTTTGAACACTGTTCTCTCAAGAAGTGGATTTTTTTCTCTTTGTATGACATGTTTTTCCTTATGTTGTATTGTGAGTAATTGTGGTGAAGTTAATGAACATTATTATTATATTATTATCATTATTGCCTCAGTATTATTCACTCGAATTTATCCTAGTGAGGTGTATTATGTATTTTATTGTTTTACAAATAGTATTCGTGACAAGCAAGTTGAGTCTTCCAGATTGTGTGTCAAGTGAACTCGTAATGGATATATGTATCCTGGAAAGTATGTTTGGGATATTATCCCGAAATATTGAAAGGAAATTCATGAAACTAGGCGGATAATACACTATCCGGAAATTAGTCTACAAGATTCTCAGCCATATACATGTGACCTATGCGCTCAAGACGAGAAGCTGCAATCCAAAATATCTCGAAAACCTACTACGGATTTTCACAAAACTCTCAGCCTAAGCGTATGCGGAGATGCATGCCGCGCACGCGACACATTTCAGCATAAAGCAGGTTTTTGCTCGTATGTTCTGAGAAACGTCTTGCTACTGTTTTGTCCAAATGTCTATAATTTTCGAGTTTTGAACCGAAAATTGTCTCTAAAGATTAGGTTGAACTCACTGATGATGATTACGGTCTCATAATCAATTCCGTCCAATAGCAATATCGAGTTCCTGAGTAGTATCTTCCGGAAGTTATTGTCTTTACGGAAGGGTAAAGGCGGATTGTACTCACGGAGAATGCTGAATATTTCATTCTCCTATTATGACACCTTCGCAAATATTTCCCAAATATGTTTTTGGACATCTATTGGTATGAATCCATTATTATATTGAATTGTTTTGTAGAGCGAGAGTTCTCTTTGGAAAGTTCCATTCGCTATTAAGAATATGCCGCATATTCTTTATTGAATTATACTCAAATGATTCTCCTTGTGATATTCTTCAAAGAGCTTCATTGGACATCAAGCAAAAATACCATTTGAAACCTTTTTATATATTTTTTTATATATTTCGACCAATTAAATCGGTATTGAAATACATACACATATTCGCGAATTATGATGAGACGAAAAGTGGATGAAATAAGAACCGCAAGCAGGAAAAATAATGACCCATTTCTCCCAGCGAATTCTGGAGATACGCAGTTATTCAACGAGACTTGCTTGTTCCCGTCTCCCCTCACCCCTAGATTGCTGCGTTCTGGTAAGGTCGTTGGCCTATGGCTTTTATAACAGAAACAGAATTACTAAACGAAGAATATCGATTAGTGTCGATGCAGACGTTCTGTTATTCCATCTGTCAGTATCATCTATTGAAAGTGGCAGGATATCTTGATGTAAGCATGTTTGGCAAACATAAGAAATAGTCCATTCACTTTTATGAATTCAGTCGGTATGCCATGGAAGTTTGACCCATTCTACTCTGTATAATTTAAAAATATGAGGTTATAGTAATTTTCCTAACATATATCTACGCAGAGTTTCCCGTTCTATCCGGGTCGACTTTCACGCCCCCTCGAGAAACTACGTGTCCTAAATATTTCACTTCAGTTCGAAATAAATTGCATTTCTTGGGACTCAGCTTTAGGGTGGCCTCACGAAGTCGCTGGAAAACTTCGGACAGGTGGTGTAGGTGGTCTCGGAATGATTTTCCCACTACTATCACGTCATCTAAGTACACCAGGCAAGTCTTCCAGGAGAGTCCTCTCAGTATTGTCTCCATTAAACGCTCAAATGTAGCAGGAGCATTGCATAAACCGAAGGGCATCACTTTAAATTGCCATAGACCCGTTCCAATACTAAAGGCAGTTTTCTCTTTGTCTCTTGGATCCAGGCCAACCTGCCAATACCCACTCTTCAAATCTAAGGTGGAAAACCAACGTGATCCCGAGAGTGTATCCAGTGTATCATCTATTCTAGGTAAGGGATAGCTGTCCTTCTTCGTAACTTGATCGAGCTGCCTATAGTCTACACAGAACCTGGTGGACCCGTCCTTTTTCTTCACTAACACTACAGGCGACGTCCAGGGACTATTGGATGGTTCAATGACACCTTCTCTAGCCATGTCTTCAATAATCTGTTCAGCCTCTTCTCTTTTTGCCAGAGGAAGACGTCTGGGGTGCTGTCGGATGGGTTGTGCATCACCAGTATTGATTTTATGCTGCACAATATCGGTCTTTCCAGTTCTTTCGTCAGTGGCAAACACGTCGGAGAATTTCTGAATCAGTTTCCTCACTTCGGCTAGTTCATAACGGTCCAGATCTTGACATTTTGAGGTGAGAAGGGACACCAGCTCTTCAGTATTCTTCTGGCTCTGCGAGACTCCTGCAGTATCTATCCCACCAGAAATATGGTACACTGGTACTCCGTGTCCAATCAAAGTGTTCTTCTTCGAGGTGACTGGAAACATGTTCATATTCAGTAATCGGACGGGAATACTATCTCTCAACCTTACCAGTGTCTTCCCGAGAGTCAGTCCTTTAGCCAGTATTGCATCGTCAGAGGGCTCGATTCCTTTAATGGAGCCATTTCTCGTAACATCATCACAACTACCAATCACTATGCTTTCAGTTCGACCTGGCAACGTTATGTCCTCGGTCAATCGAATCCGATATATCTTGTCATCCACATCATTGAACCAGTCGAAGAACATCATTCTTCATATCCAGTTGGCATCCAAGTTTCTTGATGAGGTCCAATCCCAGGATTACTTCTTCCGTGATTTCAGCCACTAGAACTTCGTGCCTTGCTGTTGTTTTTCCCAATTCTATAGTGGAGAGGACCGATACATAAGTTGTTATTTCCTGTCCAGACGCAGTTCGAAGTTTGACTATAACTGTACGAATCTTAAATCCGTTAGCTATTTCTGGACGCACAATGGTTCTTGTCGATCCAGTGTCTACCAAGATTTTCACATTTCGATCATTTATTTTTCCAGGAACAACTATACTTATTTTCCAGGGTCAACTTTATCAAATTTTTCATTCACCTCGTCCTTTCCTTTCTTCATTTCATCTTTAATGGTTTCCATTTTTTCATCCAATTTGGTTGCAAATTGACTCACCAATTCATTACTATTCCGAGAATTTTCCTCCATTTTCCGGGAATTTTCTTCCATCTTCTGGGAATTTTCTTCTGCCTTGTTTTCCAGTTTATCCATTCTCTCATTAATTTTCTAAGAATTTTCTTCCATTTTCTCATTGATTTTCTGAGAATTTTCTTCTAATTTCTCATTCATTTTACTCAAAGATTCCATTATCGCCTGCGTTTCCATTGCGATCTGCAGTCTTGTAGTCACTGGCATAAATTTCAATCACTATAGTTTATGTACTCAATTCGAGCGATGTCGAACTGCACACCTGACACCAATGTAACGTTTTCTTGGTTTTCAAAACGTTTAGAATATTTAAACTATTTATTTACACTATTTACACACTACTATTCCAATAACTAAACAAGTCTTTCTATCAAAGTCTGTTCACAATTTATTTCCACAATTTATTTCAACTGAACACTTTCCGCTACGAATCACTCTGCTGAATTGGTCCCTGTGCTGCTCCGCGCCTACCTTTTTATCACGTGTGGAATTTCCAGCAATTTCGAGAATGCTCTAGAGCGAGGCGGGTGACTCATAGACTGCTCGGGCATTCTGGAGCTTTCAGCAACATTCTAGAATAGACAGGGCCGTACTCGTCACAATATCATCTGATATATAAGGATCGAAGTGACAGACTTGGGAAAACGTTAACACAATAAAATACAGTAAAATAATACTAGATGCAGTGTTTCATTTATACGCGCTTGTTCTAGGGAACAGCGCGTTATCATTTTGTCACGATGTCTGTAATTTTCGAATTTTGAGCCGAAAATGGTCTCAAACGATTGGGTTGAACTCCTTGAAATAGAATCCGTGGTCAAATTCAATTCTGTCCGTCCGCATGTGCTCTAACTTTCGAAAGGAAGGACCTAGAGTCATATAATTTTCAGGTTAGCTTTGATCCCGAATATCTCGGTTAATTTCGTTAATGGACCAAAACTGCCGAATGGTTATTGTGTTACAGCCATTTTTCAAAAACTCGAAAAATATTTATCTTATCGAAATTAAACTTGGTTGAAAGAGGAACAGTATCGATGAGAAGAATTACTCATGGAAGAATTTGAAAAAATTTTTTTCATATTTCATTTAAATTTCACTGAATTTTCCAAGTCGTTATTTCGCAATGTTTTCTATCTTACGATTCAGAATCATCAGTAGCATCTATTCTAAATAATATGTCCAAATCCTACCACATATAATCACTAATACATTATCACAAACTGACTAAGCTGATCTCGAACCTCTGGCAAGCTTGTCAAATGCAAATGTTTGTGCATAGAACAATTTTCACAACAGGTGTGATACCATCATCTTCCTTTGAGAAATGAAATGTAGTAAACAACACATTCAAAAATCTTTGAAACAAAAATTATATGACGGTTGATATCTTTAAAAATATTCGTTTTCTATTTCAAACATTAAATTAGGACTTAAATTAATGCATAAAGAGAATAATGGCAAGGAGATGGCAGGAGTTAAGTTCAGATTTAAGTAGCCTGTGCAATTGACCATTCTCAACATCGAATTCGATAAGTTCTCAACTTGAAGTATAAAAGGTATAGAAGAACGAGAAATTATCATTCAAATATAAATATTTAAACACTACAATTCGATTCGAAGAAAATTGATTATTGGTTTTATTTTCTCATGGAATAACTAGAAATTCGGTCGATAAAACATTTTATCGATTCATTTTATAGTGTTGTATGCTGCGAAATGGATCTTCCTGGACAGTAGACCAATAGTTTTTCGATTCGTAATGATATTGGAAGACATGGACGGAAGTAATATATGCATTGATAACACACTCAAAACAGTCAAAACTACCCGCGGCCTACCATACGATGTGTGCATTCAACCCGTGGAGGTATAAGAAGGGGAGTATATCCTATATTTCCTATATTTCGAGTAAGTTGTGGCAGGAGTTCCGTATGTTTGAATTTGGAGATTCTTCTATTCACTCTGATGACAATTGAATTCAGAAATAATGCTCGGAATAATAAAACATAAAGTCTCAAAAGTCGAAATGTCATGAAATAGGATATTTGAATGAGCGAGTTAATTCTTAAGTTTTGAATAAATTACTTTATGTCATGAATTCCACCATGAATTGAATAGTACTCGATTACTCACCAGTTACTGTATTTTTTTATTCGATTCAAGAAACGTGTTGTGTTGTTCAGTCTGTATACAATATATGGGGTCTCTAGTAGCGTTCCTTGTTCACTACAGTATTTAAAATATCATGGTTTGGAGGACCGGACATGGTAGAAAGACCCTTTCAGAAATTATTTCAAGATTAAGGTTTTATTAATTTATTCGAGCTAACACACATTACAAATTCAGTAGGGAAAACTGAATATCCTGTTCGATGATCTGGAATATAATAATCGCAGAAAACTATTTCGAAACTAATTCAACTGAAATCAACACTTGTTTACTCTCAACATTTTGTGACGAGAACGGCCCTGTCTGTGCGAGACTGTTCACCGGACGTTTATGCGGCCTTCGCCTGGTTACTGGAACTTTTTGGAATAAATTCTAACAATCGCTTGAGGATCCAGGAAGTATTTAACGACGGGCGTAGAGCAGGACAGGGAGTCCTTCAGCGGAGTTCTCGTAAAAGTTATTTAGCGGAAAGTGACCAGTTAAAATAAATAGTGTGGAAATGAATTGTGCATAGACTTTGATAGAATTAGTTGTTGAGTTATTTGTTATTTGTGTGAATAAGTGTAAATGAATAGATACTGTTATGAATCCGACTGATGTTCGATTTTGATTAATTTTGATTTTTGAATTTTCAACAGGATCCAATAACAAAATATAAAATTTTGATTTGAATTTTGCTCGGCTTTCCGTCTCTTTCTCGGGAGGGTTCTATTCTATGAAATAATAATTTATATAATTTCTAATAACAATATTTAATGAAATGAATTTTAAGAAATTGATCTAAATGCCAAACTTGTTACTAAACCTAAACTCAAATAATTAAATTTAAATCTAAAAACTTATAATGATGTCCTTTATTTCTCTCACCCACGGTGTTTCTATTCTGTCACTTTGTTGTTTTATATGCTTCTGTGGTCAGGATTTTCGGGATAACCTTTAAAGTTCCTCTTGTTTGTTTATTGCACAATGTGCAAGTTCCCAGGGTTGACTCTTGAAATTATATTTATTTGGTTCGAATTTTTCTTGTTTGGATTTTCTAACTGCTGGATTTCCTTTTCTGGTAAGTTAATACGATTTTCTTCAATATTCCATGTAATATATTCTGTTTTTCTTGCAGGATGCCAGTCACTTGATTCAATTTTGGTTAACTTTGGGTTTCTGACTGGAATATTACGATGTTTCGATAACCTTTTTTACGAGGAGCTGCTACAATCTTGACGATGGTTAAAAAAAGGACTAAATTCTCTGTGTTCGAGCTTCGGTATTTATACCTTTTCGCAATTTTTCTTCACATCTTAGTATGCTGTGTTTTAAAGATGTCTTCCAAAAATGATGCTTTCGCAGTTTTATCTTCAGAGGTAAGTTTTCCTTCTTTGAACCTGGTCTAGAAAATTCGGCCGTATTTTTCTCCAAATTTTGATGTGCCTCTTGCCTATATTCTAAATCTCTAATATATAAAATTTTTCAAATTTTTATGCCTAAATGTACAGTTTTCTAAGTTAACAATTTCATTTGCCTAGTATTCTT
Organism: Myrrha octodecimguttata; assembly: GCA_958510865.1. NCBI lineage: Eukaryota > Metazoa > Arthropoda > Insecta > Coleoptera > Coccinellidae > Myrrha > Myrrha octodecimguttata. Next base: position 21,016,113 of record OY294059.1, read on the forward strand.
AAATTTCTACTTACAACCGACAAAAAATGCTTTCATTATATTAAATAAACCCTATTTCTAAAATATAGCTGCAATTTTGTTCCTTCGGAAACCTGATAACTACATTATATGCAACTTATGGGTCGAGACATAACTTCTATCCTAAATTTACATTTTCTTTGAAATTCTACATCTAATTCCACTTATGATTGCTAGTTCTGTTCAATTCAAACCTATAATAATAATTTTCAACAAAATATCACTTAAGTTCCTCATAATTTCCTACTTTTTGACTAGATAAGGCAATTTTATAAAATTCAAGGTATTTATACAAATTCTTATACTTTCAGATCATGAGAAGCCTGTTGAGATAGATACTTTGGAAGGATTATGTGCCCTGAATAAACTATTGAAATGATGGAATGAATTCTCTAGATTTGTTACTGGATCGTGATTGATTTGGACATTTCTTATATCTTATGATAGAATTTACTATGTTTGAGGCCTGGAATTAACTTAATTATATATTATGAAAATAAATGATTGAATATAAGCGATTGTGTTCATTGGTAATTTATTTTTTTCCTGTTTCTTTAAGACCGATTTAGAAAAAACCATAACAATACGTTATTCAGAACGTTTTGACAAATCAAGAAAACGTTACAATATTACAGATAACATAGATAGTTTGGCGAATTGAATGCAAAATGGTGAAGAATAAGAATAAGTGTCAAAATGAACCAGATGCCATCAATTTCAAACATGTGGGCTTATTTCTCGAACCAATTCCATTTTCACTATACTTATATGGAGACAAAGTTTTCGCTGAAGAATAGATCTTCAACCTCCATTCAGATGTAAACTTCATGAAATATACAATGAGAGAAAACAGATCCTAAAATAAATATTTAATAACCTCAAGCTGGCCTTATTCAAAGATGGCGATTAAGAAGATATGTCAAATTAATGGCCTATATCAGTACTGCCTTTATTATCTAAATTTGAGAGAGCTCTGAACATGCAGGTAATGTCGTATTTCGAGCGGAATAAACTATTTTCCGACAGCCCATTTGGCTACAGAAAAAATAGGGGCACGACTTCGGCCATTTGGAAACTGATCAGTTACGTTTTGCATGGATTTGAAAAGGGAGATTATACGTTGGTATCATTCTTAAATTTGAGCGAAGCATTCGCCTGTGTATCGCCACGGATTTTTCTGGCTAAAATCAATTATTACGGTTTTACGAAGAGCAGCATTGAACTACTCCAATCTCATCTTTCCGATAGGCGTCAAAAAGTCTCAGTGGGTGGAAAGAATTCAGATATGAAGACTATCCCATTAGGAGTACCTCAATGTTCGGTCCTCGGATAAATCTTTTTTTAAATTTATATTAATGACTTTCCATCATGTTTACCAACCAAAGTGATATTTGTTTTATTCGCAGATGACGCTTCACTTCTTCTGAGTGGACCGGTGCTCGATCAGTTGTTAGGGGACTCGCGTGAGATGCGGTCATCGAATGCAAACAATTGATTCAATTCAAATCGGTTGATGCAGAATGCACTTTGAGGATAATTAAACGTGAAAAAAACCAATTTTGCAATTACATAATTCCAACTTTACTGAAGAAACAGGGGGAAGAAACGGTTTCAGAGCCTATACGTATCATTCTGAAAGAAAGATGAAGCTTCTGAATTTAAATATCAAGATAGCTTTCACAACCTTCACATTTTTAGCGTTTGTATTACCCCCAAATGGCACTTCAATGAACCTAGTTATGGCCTCCCACACTCTTTCAGAATCAGTACCCGACTAAGTTATAAATAGAGGAATTATAAGATAATATATAATAACGATATATCTTTTGACGAACAAACGTTGATTCCAAAACGAGCGTTAGACGCAGAAAGTAAGTGCAGTTTTGAATATTAAACTGACAAAGCGCACAACTAACTGAATTCATAACACTAAAGTGTCCTGCTTGTTCAGTGCGAAATAATGTAGTGCCTCAAACCATGCAAAAAGCCTAATCTAACTAAATTCATACTGGAAAACATATTGGGACCGCGGTGATCCTATGGTGGAGCATGGAACAAATATAAATGATAGTTCGTTGAGAATAATCATGCAAGGTTCATATTTTTCTTTCTGTTTTCAACCCGTAACAGCATACCTAATCGATGCTATCAACTAATGGCTTCCGCTTAATTCACACGTTCCTGTCAAACAAAAATGATTACAATTCCCTCGAAACGATTTATATATCGAAGACATAACATCCGTTGGCTATAAGGATGTTACATTTCATGATTCGATGAGGAGCTTTTATTTCTCCATCAACTTAGTTGAATGAAGGCCTTCCTGGACTTATTCCAGGAAAAGATAGGGTATACAGCCCTATATACTTGCCTTAAAGGCCACGGCCTAGGGGCGGCAGCATCCTAGGAGAGACAGATTTCTGTAGCTGATTTTGTCATTAATAAGCTTCGCAAAATTATAATTGTTTTTTCTTTGTAAATGACTTATTCATTCCTTTACCTAACTTCAGTGCCTAACTCACTACAGACGGAAAGTTATTATTTCAGAAAGTTACATGGGACGTCGGAAATAAAGTGGCCAACACTCATATGATTATAACTCTGGCACTGAGGTTATATGAAACGATCAGTTTGTTTCGTTTCTGATATTCCGAACAATTCTAGAACAGTTTCCATTCTACGTGGAACTGATGCACTCTGGAAGCTTGATTCTGCTTTCTGAAAATTTCCATAACGGTCCTGAAGGTTACTTCTATAAGAATAGAAGGGTCATCCTTTGCGAATTTTGCTGAAAATGGTCTAAAGTGAATAGTTAGGACTTCTTGATGAAAATAAATCCATGGTCAAATCTAATTCTGCCTGTCCGTATGTGCTCTAACTTTCAGGGAAAAACTCTTGAAATTTTTAGAGTAGGTTTGAATCTTCAATATCTAGGCTGAGTTCGCTAGTGAGGATGCTCCTAGAGGGAATCACTTAAGACCTCTAAATTTGTAGCGCAGCTTGGGGCTCACTTGAGGAGGTTGAGTACATAAATGGGTTCAATTCGTCTGATTATTTCATTGATATTATTCTCACGAATTCTTCAAGAGCCTTTGTAACAGTGTATTTCTGAGAATATTGGAAAAAAAATATTTTCGTGATGATTTTGTGGATTGTACCTTTTTATGAATCCCACCTTAATATAGATATGACACATGGTGGTAGTTTCTTCCAAAATTACGGCATGAGAAGTATACCAATTAGTAGATAGCCTTGAGCTGGAAGACCTTGCATCTGATTCGTTTTTCCTGAGGACGAAACTGTTCATTTCAATCCACCTGTCATTTGATGGTATGATCATCTATCAGATGAACGAAAGCATACAGGGTCTTTCACGAGGAACCTCACCCATATTTATACGGGAAACTACTGAACGTATTTTCATGAAATTCAGCACTTATAAGTATTTCACGATGCTGATGAAATCTAAAATATTTTCAAGGCATGAGCACCTCCGGTTTTTCCGGAAATGACGTCAACTTCCGTTTTTCAAATTAGAACACCATTTTTTTATTGCAGAAATAGATTCCTTAGAAAATTTCAATTTCTTTTGATGTAACATTTTTCAGTTTTGGTTGGAAAATTCTCTCTGAGCGGGAAAATTCGAAAAAAAAATCTAAAATAGAGCTCCGCTGAAACAAGAATAACTTCGAGGTTTTTGGATGGAAAATTTTCATTTTTGGGATTTTTCAAGATGTAAGATTGATGTATCCACTTTAACAATCGAAATCGCGATTCATGATACAGGGGGTGAAAAAATCGCTTTCAAAGTTAGGGATGACAAAACCGTGAAAAATCAATTTTTTCAAATTAGAACCCCATTTTTTTATGGCAGATATTGAATCTACGTTAAAAAATAATGTGAGTGTATGCATCACACCCTTGCCCTTAAGTGGATATTTTCTGAGTTATTCACAAAAAACTGTTTTTCGTCTTGAATTTTCAGCTATTTCTTTTCCCTTCACGCCAAAAAGATGACATTTTCAGGAACTGTTACTTAAACCATGTTTTAGATTTTACTACCCTAATATGCAAGAGAAAAAAGTTACAGGTTGTTCCTAAATAGATGGCGAATTTGGATTCGAATTTGTATCGGAAACCTCTTTATTTCAACTAATCGGCCATCGGTTTTCTCTCCAGTGATAAATAAATAATTCCCTATGAACCATATGCAAAAACTTACCATGTTTTGCAGTATTTTTTTTTAATGATAGATATCATTAATTACATCTGCCAAATTCCTCTTTATTCAGTAGCATTTTGTGTTTACTATTGATTTGGTGATAATTCGTATTAAGTTATAAAATCGATCACTATGCCTAATTTTACCAATGAAGATTATTTAAATCTCATTCTACTTCATGGAGAATGTAATAAAGTTGTAGATAGAACGATTCGACTGTTCATTGAGAGGTTTCCTGACCGACCCAGACCAACGAGAGATACCATTAACAGAACCATGACAAACTTGAGAAATGTCGGATCTTTCGTTAAGAAAACTACACACAGAGAAAAAAGTGTAGTAGAAGATGAGAACAACGAAATTACAGTTCTTGCATATTTTCGTGTGAATCCTCAAAATTCTCTCAAAGATGCCGAGATTGATCTGGGATTATCTCAATCGAGTGTTTGGAGAATATTAAAAAAACATAAAATGCACCCATATAAATTCAATAGGATACAGCATTTGAAGGAAACTGATTTCGTCAGGAGAATAGAGTTTTGCGAAGCTATGATGATTCGATTTCAAGAGAATGAAAACTTTTTGGACTGTATAATTTGGACAGATGAATCTAAATTCACAAAGAATGGTTCTTTCAATAGGCATAACAGTCATTATTGGGATGAAGAGAACAACCACCGCTTCAGACAATGGAACTTTCAAGAGACCTGGAGTTTCAATGTTTTTTGCGCCATCAAAAATAATGCAATTCTCGATGTTCACATTTATGATGGGACTTTAACTGGTGAGATAGAACACTACACATGTTTGCATTATTTAAAGAATGTTCTCCCTTAGGAGATAGATATTCTGACATATTGACTAAAATAATTGAGCCGCTAGTACAGAACCATAATGACTTATGGTATCAACAAGATGGCGCGCCTCCACACAATTCACTCAATGTGTCAAATATCCTCTACAGGCTATTTGAAGATCGATGGTTGGCGAACAATGGTCCACATCTTTGGCTACCACGTTCTCCCGATTTAACTCCTTTAGACTATTATGTTTGGGGTAGGATAAAAAATATTGTCTACTCAACTCCCCTGACTGATAAAGAGGACTGCATAGAACGAGTCAGAAATGCGTTCAGGTTTTTTTAGATTTTTAGATTCATAGCTTTGAAACTCAATTTGATTTTTAAACACTTTTGCAGATCTCTTCCTCCCGATGAAATAAGAAGAGCAACGCACGAAGCATTCCTGAGACGTATAAATAAATGTCTAGAAATTAACGGTCAAAACTTTGAGCATCTTCTCTAGTTATAACTGCGAGAGTTTGCCATGGTTCTCCTAATAGTAACTTGAAGTCGGTTTCAAGAAGGGGTGAATAATCTACAGCATGGTTCAAATAACAGTTCCTGAAAATTTCATCTTTTTGGCGTGAAGGGAAAAGAAATAGCTGAAAATTCAAGACGAAAAACAGTTTTTTGTGAATAACTCAGAAAATATCCACAAAAAATGGGGTTCTAATTTGAAAAAATTGATTTTTCACGATTTTGTCATCCCTAACTTTGAAAGCGATTTTTTCACCCCCTGTATCATAAATCGCGATTTCGATTTTTAAAGTGGATACATCAATCTTACATCTTGAAAAACCCCAAAAATGAAAATTTTCCATCCAAAAACCTCGAAGTTATTCTTGTTTCAGCGGAGCTCTATTTTCGATTTTTTTTTCGAATTTTCCCGCTCAGAGAGAATTTTCCAACCAAAACTGAGAAATGTTACATCAAAATAAATTGAAATTTTCTAAGGACTCTATTTCTGCAATAAAAAAATTGTGTTCTAATTTGAAAAACGGAAGTTGACGTCATTTCCGGAAAAACCGGAGGTGCTCATGCCTTGAAAATATTTTAGATTTCATCAGCAACAGTTTTTTGTGAATAACTCAGAAAATATCCATTTTAGGGCAAGGGTGTGATGCATACACTCACATTATTTTTTAACGTAGATTCAATATCTGCCATAAAAAAATGGGGTTCTAATTTGAAAAAATTGATTTTTCACGATTTTGTCATCCCTAACTTTGAAAGCGATTTTTTCACCCCCTGTATCATGAATCGCGATTTCGATTTTTAAAATGGATACATCAATCTTACATCTTGAAAAATCCCAAAAATGAAAATTTTCCATCCAAAAACCTCGAAGTTATTCTTGTTTCAGCGGAGCTCTATTTTCGATTTTTTTTTCGAATTTTCCCGCTCAGAGAGAATTTTCCAACCAAAACTGAAAAATGTTACATCAAAATAAATTGAAATTTTCTGAGGAATCTATTTCTGCAATAAAAAAATGGTGTTCTAATTTGAAAAACGGAAGTTGACGTCATTTCCGGAAAAACCGGAGGTGCTCATGCCTTGAAAATATTTTAGATTTCATCAGCATCGTGAAATACTCATAAGTGCTGAATTTCATGAAAATATGTTCAGTATTTTCCCGTATAAATATGGGTGAGGTTCCTCGTGAAAGACCCTGTATAATAAAATTTATATGCCCCCGAAACAGTGGTAGATTGTTTTAGTTATAAGAATGGTAATATTTGAAAATGCAGATATTTTGATGAAAGGTTTATATGAGTAGATATACAAACATGATTTTCATATCAAATTATTCATCCTGAAGGTTACTAAATGCAAATATCAATTACTTAATCACTTGAAAAGAACCATGTCATCGAAAATGGTAAGGTTAAATGCGAAACGATAGCTGACATATTTCAACTTTGTCCAATGATGGTGGAAAGTAAAACTTTCTGAAGCTTTTTGGGGCTTTTTTGCATTCGAATATTTCGATCAATCATAAAATTTTGGTCCATAGAAACGCCAGATGATGGATGCCCGGATTTACAGCTGTAGGCCGGTTTTTCACTGTAAATCGCACAGCACAAATCCCTTCAAAAATCTTATGAGTCCGTGTGGATTTTGACATCTGGTATATGCTACGCAACACGACCAGGCTATCTCGAGATAGTCGGTATTTTCACGCTCAGAAAAAAATTTATTGGTAACTCCTTCGAATGAAGAACAACAGAAAGGGGCATACGGTCCGAAAATAGAATGCCAATACGACCGACCCACGTGTCCGTTTTGGCAAGTAGCGAGATAAGCTGAATATGAGTTTCACTTGATAGAGATAATTCGCACGAAATTGCATACTAACTACATATTCTTCTGAATATATTCTATTTCATAATGAAACGGGCAGTTTTACCCTAGAAATGATGTCAAAAAACAATAAATTTATGTGAATATAATAATAAATACACCCTTCTTAGCACACATCCCCGTTCAACAGAAATATCCAATAATAATGATTGTTCAGTTTTCAGTTAGGTGATGAGGTCGACGACTGTAGTAGTGCGGTCGATGTATCGGCATTCCGATTAGTTCATAATAAACAATGTAATAAGTAGTATTTGATTTTACCCCTAGAAACTCTTAAATTCAAAAGAATTTTATCTCACGATACTTTAACATATGTATTTGGTAATCGCATGAATAAATCAGATGTATAAGCACCATGTTTTATCCTGTGAACATTACTCAGCTCACAAAAAAACATATTTCAGTATACTCATGTGGCATAAATGTACCCTTGCGAAGAGAAAAAAACTGTCAAGAGTTGTATGTAAATGGAGAAGACAAATATTTCATATATAATCAATGAAGACTTCATCATCAATAACAAATTACAAGAAACTCCACCATAATCAATGAAAGAATATAACCAAAAATCGACTCGCACGATCATAATGATCTGCTTCAATCATTGGAATATCGTTTGGTAATAGTCTCGCTAGTTTTGGTAGAATGAAAGGAATAAAACAAATTAATTCTGACGAAACCGAATCTCAATCTGTGAATATATCATAAAGAAAACATGTTTGTCGATTTGCTTCCTATTTCATAAAAGCAACGCACACTTGTCCCATCTGATTTACGACCATATTCCCATTATCCCAAAACTATGTTTACGACATAATCATCCTTTCTTTGAAAGAGCCGCTCTGAACACTGCCATGGGGGGTTGAAACACCTCAATTACGAATTGGTTTTCATAGATGGCGTTGTGTGTAAAACACAAAATTGTTCTGGAACTCATTCTAACGTGACAAATCAAAACAAATTGATTACAAATTATTGGCGCAAAAAAAGTAAAAGAAGTGAACACTTTTCGCTAACTTCACGCTTCATTGAAAACAAGAATGAATTACTCGAAAACTTAAACAGATATTGAAGTAATTCTAACACAACAAATTGAAACAAATTTGTTACCGAGTATTGACATTGAGATTTTTCGAAAACTAGAAAGTTTTGGTGTTGAGCGTGGAGTTGGCACTACATGTTATGAATGCGAATATAAAACATCTACTGAAGATATTGAGATTTTTTTCAACAAGACAAATTGAAACGAATTGCCGAATAATTATTGGCATCAAAGTTTTTTCAAAACTGTAAAATGTTGGTGCGGAGTGTGAAGTCAGCACCAAATCATAGAAATGCGATTTATTCAAAAACCATGATGGTACATGAAAAGTTTAATACAAAACAAATTGAAACAAATTCGGAACTAAATATTGAACTAAGCTTTCCTAATGATCAATACAGGAACAATACAAACGACAAACAAAGCGAACTGCGACGTTTCAGAGTACAAATCTGACTCTTTCATCAGATAACGGAGAAAATTTCAAGAATTAGTTTCTTCCGATCTTCCTTTCGATTTGAGACTTATATCGAATTTGACATAAGTTTTAAATCGTAACGAAAAATCGAAAGAAAATAATTCTTGAAATTTTCTCCTGTGTCTGAAGTCACAGTTCGCTTTGTTTATCGTTTGTGTTGTTCCTGCATTGTTCATTAGGCAATCTGTTTTCCAAGAAACTACCCTTGACAAATAGTTTAACACCAAACAATCCGCAAAGGCGTTTTTCATGAAAAAACAATTGTTTCTAATTTTTAATAGTTCTGTTTCAGATATTGAAAACCCAAAAAAAACCTGAAAAATTAAGTAATTGATAAGTCTTTCACAAAAAGTAATATTCATATGACCATAAATATCGCCATAAGATAAAAATACCCGTTATCCAGAAATCTGTAGAGGATGGAGCTAATTTTACCACTCCTTAAACCATGATTGTACCATTGTATAATGGCTTCATACAATCATACCACTCGTAACAGGAACCAATTTCGATAGACTACTATATCCTATGAATATGAAGCCAATGCACACTAAAAGGTTTTACGATTAACCTCAATTTTCATCTCAAACAAAATACTTTTTATTGTTCTCGAACTCCATATAATCCAGTTATATTAAGCATTTGAAACACTTATCTGTGAAATAAACCACCATGTACAGTGGTGATTTGGAATCTTCAAATAACTACAAGATTGAGAATATTTTTATAGTGCTAGTAATACCTTGCGGATCCCCATCCGGTGGTTCGAAGGATATACAATGATTTTCATGAGGTAATTTATATATTTGCGGACCGAAATGCTCCACAGACAAAGAAACCATGATTGAGGGGTTCAAAATCCAATGAGAGGTTCAAATCTTGTGTTCCAGTAATTAACCCAGCTGTTCAGTAGTTATATCTGAACGGTCAATCGAAACAGCATGAAATATGAAATACCTGAGATGTCTGGAAACGTAGACAGTAATATATTTTCCTAATCTATGGGAGATGTGATTACAATGGTGGAAATTTATCACTTTTTTCAAATGTTTGTTATTTTCGAATTTCGAGTCAAATGGTATCGAACTACTAGAATGGCTCACTGATTAAGAATCCCTTTTCAAACTTAGGTTTGTCTGTCTGGCATTGGATACCATTATTCTCGAAGAGAACAGTCTTGAAATTTTTAGTTGGTGTGCAAAAATCGCGAGGATTGTATAATTAGAATATATTAGTAAGCGCCCAGATCTCTCTAGCGATACATCAATCTTGACTGTAGATCTACTTAAACGATACCTACGTAGGAAGCGACCAGATCTACCTAGCTGGTAGATTTGCTTTTTTTGGTAGACCAATTGAATAGTTGACTAAATTATTACAAACGGAACACACTGTATATAAATTCAGACAACTCAGTAGCTTATGTGAAATTCGATCACGGTTATCGTCTATCCTTGAACTGAATTTTGACTGAATCGTGTCTTTTTTTTTGTTATCGTGTTTTCAGTCGTCCGAAGGCGAAGGAATAATTTAGACACTTGAAGTTTTCAGGGCAGGTTTGAAGCTTGAAAGGTTGAGTTTGGAATGAACAAAATCTAGCGGTTCAGTAAATGAACGCATTTGAAATTTCATCATCTCAATATTCACAGAAGTACAGACACGATTCAGTCGAAATTCAGTTCGAGGACAGACGATACCCGAGACTTCACACGCGAACGTAAAATTGACTATAAAATCAGAACTCAATTAAATTTCTCAAACCGACACCGATAATACTGAAAAGATATAGAATTGCATGAAAAATTCATATTTCAACATTGTATAAAGTTAAAAAAAATTTATTGGATAAAATCCGAAATGTTTCACTATTCCGGTCAAGCAACACCAGCAATTAATAATGTATAGGAGTTATGATACCCGTCATTCAATATTCAGTGAACAAATGGATGTTAATTTTCCAGGAATGTCCAACGTCGCAAAATTAATGAACTTCAATATCTCCAGTATATCACTCTTCGACCCATAATCACCAAAGCATGAATTCATTTATTTAAGATATTCAATATAGTTTACATTTGGACAAAAATTATCAGGAAATGATTCGTCGATATCGACTTTTCAGAAATAGGAATGTCCCAGAAGTGCAAAAAGTTTACTGTCGTTTGATTTATCCGAACAGCAGTCACAATCGAAACGTGAATCGATAGATAATCATCACAAATTACGACTTACGCCTGAAAATAGTTATATTATCAAGAAACACAATCGGTAATAACCTTATTTTATATCTACTTCAACAATTCAAGTTTTAAAGAAATTATTTCCAGCTTAATGGTTCTTCATTTCAACTGAGACTTTTTTGAAAGAATATATCACGAAAACTGCTCATTTATATAATCTTACTACTTGAAATTGGCAATTTATTAATATTTTACATCATTTCACACAAATCAGTTAATCTTGTTTATGATGTAGTAAATATTTTCTCTAATACAAATTTTCTCAACAACAACAATTCAATGATCTTCGAAATCTTAACCTCAATTCAGTTTAGAGATTATTTGCCGGAAATATCCGATAATTGTGAAACATGCCTCTCTTCGAGGTTAAATACCCAATCTTTGCCGACGGTCAAAGCCTACGATGCTTAAGTTTTCCGCGAAATCGACAGAAATTCAAAGTTCGACGTTGCCATATATTCACCGTCGCAAGAAATTCTACCTCCTAAGCAAGCCCGAAGGCTGCGGAGATATCCGATCTCGGCCGAGTCCGCAGATATACTTGAAATGTCGAATTTTTACCGGAGTTTCGTAGAAATGTCACCATTCTTGCAAGAATAAGTGAGAATCGAAAAAAGAGGACTGTTACGAACAATATCGTTTTTCGTCTTTCTGTTCGTACCAAAAAACTTCACCTAGAACCCAGTGGCCAAATTCTCTCCCGCCGTTTTGCACCTTTGGAAAAAATCAATAATTTCGGAATTTATCGGGATTTTTCTTGAAGTATTTTTCGATTTTTCAGCAATCAAAGATCAAAATTACCCTTTTTCAGCAAACGTTTTGATCCCCTGCAGTGGTTTCGGCGTTTTTGCCTGTAACGCGTAAGTATTATTGATGAAGAAATGTTGAAGAAATGTTATATTTCATGTCACTATTCGTTTCAACCTTCAGATAAGCTTAGTTTTCACACTGACAAAAGATTCGAATTTCGTAGTTGAAACCGATGCGTTCAAGGTTCAAGCGACAAAGGCGCCTGTTTAGTTGTGACGCGCGGTTATCCTTCGACACATAAACAATACAGTTAACCAAAAATGACCACAGATATTTTAGTCCATCGCTTCGAATTGATTCAAGTCAGCAATTCATTGGAATATTCGAAAATGTGTTTGAATGATGGTTGCTTAAAGAAATAGGATTGAACATGTCAAATTCAACAAATGATACAGTAAAAATTTCAGGCTCAAGACAGATCCTAATTATACTTTCTCTAACCTTCCCGTATCCCTTCCATATGCGCTTCGTAAAAATTTAGTAGGTAAAAATGTGATCGATTGTACCTAGTAGGTATCCGATTGGACCATGAAATTTTTGTTTTTTCCTATAACGCTTATATAAGATTTGACCCCATCCACTACCCGAAAGAAATGAAAATTTTTGGAAGGAAACTTGGGGAAAGATTGTACCAGGTACCCAATTTTACCATTTCCATTTCTGTTTGAAACCTCATCCGGTTTTTCTTAGACGTTAATTCGAAAGTTTTTTCACTTCAACTCGTGATTGGCCGATAAACGATAAAATTTCCGTGTGGAAATCCTGTCCTCGATTGTATCCGGTAACTGTACAGGTAACTTTTGAAACCATCGCGACCTTAAAAATAACTGAACTTTTTCATTAATATTTGGCGACGGATTATACCAGGTAGGTACCCGATTGTATCACCTTCATTTTTCGTTTGAACACCCATGATTATTCGAACACATCAATTCTTAAGTTTTGTCTTTACATCTACCCTCGAATGGCAGATTATCTATCAATTTTTTGTGTGAAAATTCGGTAGTTTATTGTATATGACAAATATCCGAAAATAGCCAAAAAATTCACTTTTATAGACCCTACTGGTTTCTTTGAACAACTATGAAAAAAAATATCATGAACACTTGATGAACGGTTGCACTAGGTAGATAACATATTACACCACTTTATTTTGCTTGAACTCTCCTAGTTTTTTCCAAACATCTCTTTGGAAGAAGGCATTGAAATCGAAGTTTCTGTTGAAGACAAAACATATTCTCCAATGATCATTCTTCATCCAGAAAACCATTTGAAATATATGACCGGTTCTACTCCCTTCAGAATTGTTATAACCACTTCCTGAACACACCCGCAACTGAAACATTTTTGTCACTCATGAGATCTTATCTTGCAACAATTTTTATGATCTTCCGAAATAAACAAGGTGTCTACCTCAAAGGAGCCAAACCTCAAGGGGGATCATACATATGATTTGCAAGAAAAATGTCTTATAAGATATGGTCGAAATATTGACGGTTATTCTAAAATTAAACATTTCTTGATTTCACGAAATATTTCAACTTCTTCCATGAAATCAATTTCACTTCAGTCATTCTTGTAGTCGTGATATTATGACAGAGGACAAGCAGCTAGCACGAAAGTTGATATGTCATTCGAAAGCATAATAAATGGGGTATTTTTTGATGAAAAAAAAACATGTCCATAATCGATAATTTCTTATCGATAAAACCATTGAAAAATATGACTAATTTTTTTTTATTTTGTAGGTTTTTACATTTTATGCAATTGCTAAATACATATATGTTAAATTTTATGACACTACGAAAATAACTGAAGCATAATTGATTTTATGGAAAAAGTTGTAATATTTCGTCAAATCAAGGCATGTTAAATTGAAGAATAGCCCACAAAATTTCGACCGTGTGAACATTTTTTGTTGCCAATCACATATATGCTCTTCCCTTGAAGATTGGACCTTGTAAAAGTAGACACCCTGTGTATGGTCAAATTTGATGAGACTGCACAAATAATTAAACTATTATCGGTTTTATGGAAAAAGCGAAAGTTTTCGTGAAATCAAGAAGAGTTGAATCACTAAAAAACCCTCAATATTTCGACTGTGCGTTCTGGGACATTCACCGTCGGTTTCACAAAGCCTTTGACATCCGATCAACTCGTTAATTAAGGTTTGCATTCGATGGTTGGATTGACAATGAATTGAAATCAAGCACAGAATTTACTGCTGACTGACAATCAAGCTCTTGATCTGGCAATCAAAGTTTTGTGAAACCGGCCGTCATTCTAGCTAATCACCCCTTGAATCTTCAAAAGTGTACAACCTGTAAAAAGAAGTGCATGAGCTGAAAGTTATTTGTACCCGAGAATGATGCTCCGTAGAGCTTTCAAATAAGAAATCCAAATAACAGCTCTAATATTGGCTCAATTGTTTTCTGTGACTCTTTATTTTCCATCAACGTTTCGACAGCAGTCTCTGTCTTCTTCAGGATGCTACAATATATTTATCATCATATTATGTAATGGAACCTTTCTTAAAGGCTCACCAAAATTTGAGGTTTAAAATACAAAAATTGTCAAATTCCATACACGTTAGTTATTTTGAAATAAACAATTCTTTACAAAACAGTAATATTCAGTCGATAAACGGAGATAACACGAAAAAATATTAACTCTACGCAAGGACATTTATCTGACAATATTGACAAGGAATGTCATCTGTTTGGTTAGTTGTTATTGGGCCCTTTTATTCTGAGCATTTCATATTGTATCATCCTGAAGAAGACAGCGACTGCTGTCGAAACGTTGATGGAAAATGAAGAGTAACAGAAAACAATTGAGCCGACATCAGAGCTGTTATTTCCCCGAAACTTGCTTGAATTATTCATCATTAATACAGCGTGAATTTTTTCCGATTCAGCTTTCAACTAAGGGCATATTTCCTGTACAAAAATGTTCTTTGTTTGAAATTTCAATAAGATCACTTACATAAAAATCAAAAATAGTTTCATGAAACAACATCTCCCTTCCCCTCCTATTATATTCGCGTCTGTTCAGATTCAGTAAATTTTTAACATCACTAGAATCAACATCCGAAATGTATGAACCGTACATCCGGACAACCTGAATTTATCACAAAATACTACATTATCCGACATACCTGAATCCTGTTCTCTCGCATAACTGGCCACATCTACAGCCTCATTGTTCATTGTTAGGTCCTTGAAGCACCCGACGAAACCCTGCTGTAATACCGCTGTCCAGAGGCCGACCGAAATGGGAATCTCAGAAAATGGGGGTCCTAAGCCGCCCAGGTACATGTTGCCATCTAACTCCAGACTGGTTGAACCCTCTGGAATCAGGTAGAAATTAAAATCTCTAATGGAATGAGTGGATTTGTTCATCACCATGCAGATGATATAAGAAACTCATTCGCTCTTCTCGTGTACCTTCCGCTATGCCAAGCCAACGGGCAGCGTCGGGTATATTATAGATAGAATTGTGCTGCGACTCATGACTAAGCTCGTTTCACCCACGTTTGACTCGCCTTTAGATTGAAGTGTGTGATAGTGATAGATCTTGTATCGAAAAAGATTAAAAAAAAACATTAAAACATGAGTTTTATGGTAATATAGATTAGACGTATTGGAGAATGGATATCTGTGCTGAGTTCTTTTCGAGAAGTATATCTTGTTGAATTGCATAACAATTTACAACTTGATTTGAGATTTCAGTAGAATTGTACGGGTAGAAAATGAAAAAAACCTGGAAAAGCAATGACGTGAGGTATTCATCCTGCCAAACGCAGATTTGTTTTTATATGGTCCTCGCGAAGTTCTGCATAAACCTCAAGCTATAATTTTCTATCAAGTACTAGATTGCAATTGGATCCAAATTTTTGAATGGTTATATCTTTCTTGAGAATAATTGGCGAATTCACCCTATTTAAGCATTCGACCTTCTTAATTATACTGAAAACCTATTCTACAAATATATTCCCTATGTCGATTCTTTTTAAAGTTAATGTGTTTACGGCTGGCCTAACCACTGATAGTGAACAAAATAACTTCCGGAAAAATCTACTTAATAGCTTGATAATTTTAGAGTAAGTTTGGAGTTTAATTACGAAGGCCGAATAAGCGAATCAGTAAAAACTATAGAATGATTCCGCAGAAATACGCATTGAAAATTTCAGTTTCCCGATATTTCCAAAAGCATAGATCGAATCGCCCTTCAATGAAAAATGCCACCTTGAAGTTTCAGCCAAATAGGGTTTACAGAACAATGAGCAAAATTACTCTCTCCATTCAACAAAATGCAGGAGTACTCTTTGATTTTTTTTGCTCATTGTTCTGTAGACCCTATTTGGATGAAACTTCGAGGTGGCATTTTTCATTGAAAGCCGATTCGATCTATGTTTTTGGCAATATCGGGGAACTGAAATTTTCAAAGCGTATATCTGCTGAATCATTCGATAGTTCTCACTAATTAGCTTATTCGGCCTTCGTAATTAAACTACAATCATACTCTACAATTATCAAACTACTGAGTAGATTCTTCCGGAAATTATTTTGTTTACTTTCAGTGGTTAGGCCGGCCGTAAACACATAAACTTTGAGAAGAATCGACATAGGGAATATATTTGTAGAGTAGGTTTTCAGTTTAATTAAGAAGGTCGAATGCTTGAATAGGTTGAATTCGCCAATTATTCTTCGGATTGTTATACCCATTCAAACTTTTGGATCCAATTGCAATCTAGTACTTGATCGAAAATTATAGCTTGAGGTTAATGAGAACTTCGTGAGGACCATATGAAAAAAACCTGCGTTTGGCAGGGTCATTACTTGTATAGATGACCGCTTTGGCAACGGAAGAAGAGCGTTAAAGCTCCTGACCTGACGTCATTGCTTTTATAGTTTTTTTTCTGCTCCATGAAGAGACCATGTTTGGCTCAAAACTTGAAAATCACAGGCATTGGGCAAATCTATAATTTTTTTGTGCCATAGGACAAGTGCGAGATGGAAAAATAATAACTTTTTGCTCAATATGTTTCATTAAATAAAATGAATATCTGATCGAGATGGAAAGTTGTTAATTATTGACTTCAATATCTCCCATGACGAGTATCCGATCAAGCTGAGATTTGAGACACTTTTGTTAAGTAGTGACTATTCCGATAAACTGGTCATGCGTTACGGGAAAGTACCGATAAAATGTCCACGGAATCATCTCATGAAGCATAGTGTGAACAGACGCCGCTATCCCGCATAATGTCACTGTAGGATCCAGTATATACTTCGACTATTCACCAGTGGATGTCGTGAACGGTTGATGCGAAGGAAGATTCTATACACCTATCTTATGTTTCGAAAACTTCAAAGGATACATGTCTGTTTTGACTGAAACCGAGCCTTCGAGTTTTCGCTGTCAATTATATTAGAGTACAATTTCAACAGAATCGGAGATATGGTTTTTGAAATTTACGAATTTATAAGATCCTGATTTCCTGAATTTTTCTATTCATTTGTTCCTCCGTAAAATCAAGAAATCTGATTGGGCTAAAATAAAGTACTCGGTTATAAAGTGGTGCTTTGGAGATTTCAGTGGAATTTAAATGGATTTTTTTTTAAATTTTTCTATGGATAATGCTACATATTGATACCGTACATCTACCAACCAAGTCTCATTCCGATCAGATAAATATTTTTCGAGTTATTGAAAAATAGAATTTCAAATTTCTGTAACATGAATACCATTCAGCAAATTTGACCCATTAACGAACCTCGCCGAGATATTTTCGATCAAAACCTAACCTGAGAATTTCAAGACTCTAGGTCCTTTCATTCGAAAGTTATCGCACATACGGACGGCCGGCCGGACAGAATCAATTTTGACCATGATTCTTCATCAGTACTTGTTTGAGACCAATTTTGGCTCAGAATCCTTTAGTTACAGATATCGTGACGAAATTATTACGCGCTGTTCCCCAGAACAAGCGCTTGCTTGCAAGGACAACGTGTTATCCTTCTGCTGGATGTCTGCAATTTTCTGAAGAGCCGAAAATAGCCTCAAGAGATAAGAAGATTAGATTGCTATTACTAAAAAAGGATCCGTTAGGTTTGGAGTCCAAATGTCTCGGTGAAGTACGCTAATAGATTAAATCGGCCGAGTTATTCTGATTTGAGATATTGAGTTAAGTTCCCAAATATCTCAAGAAGTACTGACGAGATCGTTTGAATCTTTGAAATCAGTTGAAATTGCCATTGCAAAACTTCTTGCAAATGGAGGATCTACTTATTGGAAAATTTTCCTAATTCTTGTTGAAAAAATTCGTATTTTAGCAAACTATTGATATCTGATCAATAGTCTGCTTTGTGCTGAAATTTGGCACATAACTAAGGGGCAATTTTTAACAACAGTGTTTCACATTCTTCTCTTATTTTATATGAACCTTCAGGCAAGCTTTTCAACTGAGAGTCTGCATTCAATTCGATTGGATCTAACCTATTGAATATACTGTAAAATGAAATTTCGAATGCATACTTGCTGAATACTTGGGTGGATTTCACTCATTCACGAAATCGACCTTTGTAACTCAGATTCATTTTTTTCCTTCAAATATCAAATTTCCATCGCTTTTTCCGGAATAAATGACTGTGAGAAACTTGGTACTTGTACAATAGAGGTTTGGGGCTCTATTTCCAAAGTCTCAAAGCCACATAAACTCGTCCTTTATCAAACAATTTCCAGTCTGAATACTGTCATTTAAGGGGTCCATTAAGGTTGATTCTCACGATACGTTCCGTGACCTCCCAGTACCCTTCCCGTAAAATATTATAACGTGTAAATGAATTGATGTATGCACACTATACGTTCCGTTCACGTTTCGTCTAAATGACATTTTTGCCTACTAAATTTTGAAGTGAATCATACGGAAGGGATACTGGAAGGTTACGCAAGGTATAGTGAGAATCATGATGTAAAAAACATGGTGTGCTCATCTGAAAAATGAGTGACGTCAGCAAGATTAAAATACAAAGGGTTGTATATTCTGTGCTTCGAATTTACATGTTAACTCAAAGCACAGAATATACAACTCTTTGTATTTTAATCTTGCTGACGTCACTCATTTTCCAGATGAGCACACCATGTTTTTTACAACATGGCGAGAATCAACCTTTATTCGTTTCGATACGTTCATGAAGAAAAGTTCCAATCATTATTTTTTTGACGTATTGAAAACATTGTAATAAACTAGACTTAATCCAACTAATATCTCTTTATCTTATATCAATCTCCATTTGGCGCAAATCGGAGTTTCGAAATGAAGTAAGTTCAAATATGTGCTCAATTACCTGAATTCAACAGATAATCAGGTCGATTCTGTTTGCGTATTGCTATGAACCTTGCTATTCTATTCATATTGCTATCTTTCTAATATATAGCAATATGCCCATGATGTTACGTATTCTGTTTCGAGTGTTATAGCAATGTTTGTTATGAATTTTGTCATAACAATATTGCTATCATGGACTTCCATAATTGGTGATTTTAGAGCTGACAACACTGTATTTTGTGACTTTAGAACTACAAGGAAGAAGAAAATAACCCTAATGTGAGTTTTCCTTATGGTTTCGCATACATAACCTCTATCTACGGCTTTCTTTATTCATGTAAACATCGGCATAAAAAATATTAGGAAACGAAACGAGTCAAATTGACCAATAACCAATTTACTGGATACCAATAAAATATTGATTATCAGAAATCGAATGCAGCAATTTTATTCAGGCGTTAATTATTCCAAATTCGATAGACTTTTTCGTTGGCACCTCAAAGGGATTGCTGTTGTTGAGATCTCAGCTGTTGCCTATGCCTGTATCTTAGTCTAAGAATTTTCCTTGAAATTAAATAATATTCTAGAGAACCTTCAACACATTTTCATTAACATATACTTTTTTTATTCATGTAAACATCGACTTATTCGAAAATGTTACGAAACTGAAAAACCAATCAAAGTCAAATTGACCAATTTCCTGGATACTGATAGAATTTTGGTTTCCAGAAATCAAATACAGCAATTTTATGCAGGCGATAATAATTCGAAATTCGATGGACTTTTCTGTTGGGAATTCAAAGGGATGGCTGTTGTTGAGATCATTAGAATAATCAGGTCAGTTGTTGCTTACTATGCCGGTATTTTAGTCTGAGAATTTTCCTTAAAATTAAATATTCTAGAGAACCTTGAACAAATTTCTATTAGCACATTCTTCCCTATCTTCAATATTTTCGAATTCTTCGAAGAAATAATACTGAAACAAATGGATCTCTGTAAGATTCCCTTTCTAACCTATCTTGTAATCAAGCATAGCAAGTACTATTTTGAGGTTGCTAAGATAGCAATATTGATAGCAAGATTCTTGTTAAAGTGACAGATCATATTGCTCAAAATCGTTGATCAGAATACCAATAATTCCAATCTTGTTATGATAGCAATATTTTCTTCATAGCAATATTGCTATTTGCAAACAGAATCGACCTGAATGTCATATATTATTGTGTATACACAATCCGTAATGGAATTGAATGTTTGCAAACTAGTTGAATCACACAAACAATTCGAATACCTTATAACTATATGAATTTAGTTTTCTCTGATGAATTTTGTGAAAGATCAAGGCCGATAATTTAATCTGGGTTGATTCAATCATTTGCTTTGCATTTACGAAAAGACATCGACATGGAATCGAGTTATATAGCAGTAATTCATCCTCAAACAGAATGAATGAACTGAGAGGGGAAATAGCTGAAACCCTTTACTTTGAGAAGCTAAATGGCACCTGGAATTCTGAGAGATGAATTCCTTTTTCGATTAGTGCTAACGTTGGAATATAATCGTCAAAGGGGGTGGCATCGGACTGAGCTAGACTGAAAGAGGAAATTAGATGTATATGTTTGTGAAGTTGATGAAACATGTGGTAACGTGAAGGGCACAGGTTTTCCAGTTTACAAACTTATCAAGGGTGCTTTTACTGGAATTCATTTTATATTTACTTGAAAGGAAGGGATCAAGCATTCATATCTTTGACATGGAGCATTGAAAGTGTATGTATATATCTATTATCATTCTTTATGTTGGCGAGCGTAGGCCAATATGGTCAATACTATGTGCTTATCAGTTGTGTAATGCAACGGTACAAATGAAAATATATCGTAGAAGAGTATATACCGGGTGTCACAGAAATCAGATTCGCCGCCAAAAAAATTCACTATAGATTGTTTCCTATCGTCTGAAGTGATTAATGTGTATCTATGACCTCCGGCTTAACCGGAAGTGAACATGAATTTCGATTTTCTTATATAAACTGATGTATAGTTTTGCAATATCGAATTCTAAGTTTAATTTTGAGTGGAATACAGACGAAAGAAATGAATAATAAACAATTTAATCGAAAGAATGATCACTTGGACATGAGTTACACGTATTTTGTTTCAGTCCCTTGCGATGGGTAAACCTTCTGCTCTAACTTCAATTATCCTGGGTCTTGGTTCATGAAATTTTACACGCATATTCTTCGATCGTGGAGTATCTGGATAAAGAAGAAGATGTATTAATTTTCCAACCATAGAGCAAAATTAAAATGGACATTTTTCCACATCCCGATGAAGAAATCAAATTTTACCTTTTTTTCAAAAAAATATTCAACAAAGGTTACCAAAAAGTGCAAAATGTCAGGAACTTAGCCGCAGAATAATGAGCGGGTGCTCCATCACGCTGAAACCATATTTCATTTCGTATTTCCTTAGGTAACACTGCTATCATTCCGGGAAGAATGTTCTGAATGAAATTCAAATATGCAGCTACATCTCAATTTACTTCGAAAAAATGAGGGCCTATCACATGATTGCCGATTACTGCTCCCCAGACATTCAATGGCCATCTGTGTTGATTGTCGTTTTCCCTTATAATTCTTGGAACATTGTGCCTATTGACGGCTTCGGAATTGTGGAAGGTTGCTTCATCACTGAATAAAACGAATTCAAAAAATGTAGGGTTCTGTTCAATTTCAAAACTTGCCCAGTTACAGAAATTCAGACGATTTTCAAAATCGCTATCGGTAAGCGCCTGATGCATCTGAATGTGGTAGGCATGATACTAATTCTTTTTGAGGATTCTCTGAACTGAACACTCACTTATACTACAGGCTACACCAACATGAAAATCATATCAACCATCTGCAACATATCTGCTGGACACATAAGTGAAAATAATCCTGAGGTTACTTCTGGAAAAATGTAAGGTTTTAAACTGTGTACATAATTATGGAAAAAATACAGGGTGTTACATTTATAAAAATCGAGGAAATTCTTCATATTTGGACATTGATAAAGTACACCCTGTATATAAGAGGTTGATCATTTAAGAACGATGACTAGGCAAACTCTTAAGTTGAAAGAAATCCTGATCAAAGTCATGTTTCTATCGCTTCTGGAAATCGGTAGAGGGCTTTTACCGAACTACTGTTTCGTAGAAATTTTACAGTTTTTTCTGCATAAGATCCGTACCGTTGGAAAAATATCCCTTATATTTTGCGTCAAGACAGAGGTATTGAAGAGCATTCAAAATATGCGAAAATATAAGGGGTGTTCCATTTAAAATATCACTCATTTGTTGAATAATTTTATTTGGGAACACCTGTATATTAGAAAATAGTTTCCTGAGATGCAAAATTGAAAGTACAAAGGGAATGCTTTCAACTAAATTCCGTCTGGTTTGACAGCTATGGAAGCCTAACGCACTATTGCAGGACCCTGTATATGGCCGCCCGTCTGGAATAAACGACCAGAATAGTAGAAATTCTAGAAAAGCACTGACGTGAAGTCAGCAGCTTTTACTCCCATGTTCAAATTTGTTGCCAAAGCGGTCATATTTGTTCATGCTTGTCCTCACGGCAGATCCTGAACACAAAAACTCCGAAAGAAACAACTTAAGACCTCGATATTCCTAAAGTGTTTTGGGGCTCAATCAAGAAAGTCGAGATCGTTGGTGAAATCCGCCCAATGATTTCGTAGATATTACCATTCAACATTTTATTTTCTCAATATTTCCCAAACTACCGATTAGACACAACAACAACAAATTTGAAGCACGGCATTGAAATGGTTCGCGAGTTTCCTCATGGATAGAAGACAGGTGGTGGCTTCGGAGGGTTGCTTGAGTGGGCGCAGACCAACCGATTATGGTGTCATCTAGGGCTCAACGTTCGGATCGCTGCCCTTCCTAGTCGAAATAAACAAGATGCTTCACCTGCTTTTGCCGGGAAGGGTGTATTTTTTGCGGATGATGCTGTTTTTGTTGTAGAAGGCAGAAACTGGCGTAATTTGTTCATCGAGGGTGAATACGCTCTGAATGTAATCAACAGCTGGCTTAAAGACAACATGCTGACACTTATCACCAGAAAATCTTAATTTATAATTATTTCAAGCTCAACAGATTCTGAATTACGGGCCAATGAGCGACATAAGATACACTTGGACTCATGTTGTGGAGGTCCCTGCTCATGTAGTTCTCTTCAGTGTGTGACGGAATGCAGGTAGCTCGGAATAACCATCCACGACTCCTTGACCTGGGAGCGGCATATCGGCGTGGTTTGTAGCCGACTTAGGAAGTTTCTTTATTTTATTTATTTAACATTAGGGACACAAACGGGTCAGAGACCCATGAACAGTATCCACACATTACGTTAAGATGAAAATCAAAATAAAAATCAACGAAAACCTCTACACCGAATCAAACCGAAATTGAAAACCTTACGGCATCAAAAAATGTTTTTTGAGTTGCAGCTTGATGTTAGCAAATACATCGACAATTCGTAGCTCATTGCAGGTTCGAAACATTCTTACTAACGGAGAGTTTCTGGATGCATTTGTCCTTTTAAAAGGTACATGGAAAATTTCAAAAGATCTAAGATTGAAATTCGGGACATTAATGTGTACTTCCTGCAGTGAATCTAGTACCTGCAACTCACCACTAACAATCGTCCTCAATATAACTACATCGCCTATACTACGACCATTTTCAGAAGAGATCAAATTGAAATGTTTTCTGGCCATATAATAAAAATTGACATTTTCATTTGAAACAGAAAAATCACATCTAAAACTTGAATACTTGAGCAATTTATTCTGTACTCGTTCGATTCTTTGAATGTGAATTTTATATTGTGGATTCCAAACGACCGAAGCGAAATTTAGTCTGCTAAAAACGTAAGCATAGTATACATTGAGAACTGGCCTGATACCTTTGAAATCCCTACATATCCTAAACGAAAATCCCAACATTCTACAAGCAGAATCAACAATATTTTCAATATGAAATGAGTAAGTTAACTTTTCATCCAGAACTACGCCCAAATCCCTGATGCGATAAACTCTCTCCAACGTCGCTTGATCGATACTGTATTGGAAAAGAATATGAGCCCTATTACCTGTGAATATCATTGTCCTACATTGAGAAGCATTCAAAAATAAATTGTCCGAACGACAAAAAAGTTCACCAGATTATTCTATCAGCTTCGATCAGTCTTGGATATTAAGCATGTCAAGACGGTATATTACGCCTTGGTGTAGTCGTTCCTACAATACGGTATACATGTGTGGGGTGGAGCTGTAAACGCTCACATGGAAAGTCTGTGTGTTCTGCAGAAGGCAGTCATGAAAACTATGTTCATAAGAACTTTCCATCTGCACAACTCTTCAACAGTACCAAGCTATTCACTCTCGACCAACTGCTAGCGAAGAAGTAACTTATGTTTTACCATAAGCATTGAATAAAGACAACATATTGGGACAACCCTATGAAAAACCGATTTCATACGTTTTCAAGCGACATCTAGCGAAAATATTTGAAATCTCTGAAATAAGAGCCCGAACAGAGGCGCCCTCGTCATAAATGTAGTGGATCCGAGTCCCCGTTTAGCCCTCACTACGAGAAGTACACTTTAAATGCTTCATACTCTGCACAGGCATGTTACCCAGGAAATGAGAGATCCCACGATCCATTCGAAGAATGGAGATAGGAAAAAAGTTTTATCTTGGATTATCTGGAGGGGCACTGAGGCTGTTTGCTTCGATTGTTTTCGGAGTATTTATATATGAACTGTATTTTATTTAGCATTTAGTTTTCATTCTTATCCAACAGCACAGGCCTAGCCTAAAGTGGGACAATATTATTCAAGTGAAATATTCAGTTTGACGAATTTGTAGATTAATGAATAAACTTCTCTTTCATTTATTCAAAATTAGAAGATTGCACAATATCGAACATTTGAAAAATGAATTTTGAATTTTTTTCGAATTGTTGTAATGAGACGATCATCCAACACTCTGCACACCGTTGTTCAACAGGATTTTCGAACCAATTACCAAGTTTCATCACGATTGAATCAGTATTTTTTTAGATTTTCTCAAAGAAGGAGGTTAAAATTCAACATTTTTTTTCCAATATCTTCAAGAATTATAATCGTATCAAACTGATACACTACTGTGACATATGAAGTCTAAGTCATGAGAAAATTTGTTTTCGAATATCAAATATTGAAACTCACTAGCAATACGATCTCAAAAAAATTGCGTAGAAAGTTGTGCGTCGTTATGCAACTAACTGCCAAGTTTTAATTCAATCGCTCAAGTAGTTGCTACTGAACCTGAAAGTTTCAAGTCGATAAAATTTTCCGTAAGCCCGTTATCGTGCCTACAGACAGCAGGCCGAACAGAATTGATTTCAGCACCAAATTCATCGGTCATCAGTGAGTCGTTTGATACCATTTTCGGAAAAAATCGAACATTACAAGCATAAGACACCATTCTCCAAAACATGCTCGCGAAATAATGATGATTCTAGAGAGTTTGAGTTAGATACTGAAAAATGTACATGCCAATAAACTGGCAATAGTGTATGACATGAGGAATTGGAAGCGTCGCAAATTTGCGAAAAAAACCTAGTATTCTCGAGCGTGGCTGATTTTTTCTTTTCGAAGGAAATCATCAAGTGCGGCAAAAAATATATGATCTGGTGATTTGCACTAGCCGAAGTAACAAAAGCCAATGAACGTTATTATAGCCGATTATATAATTTATGCGAATAATCCTTCATGAAAAAATACAATGAGTTACATTAGTATGTGGTGAGTATTTTGTGTTGAAACTACTTAATTTACATAAAATTGGAATTCTTTCGATTATTTTCCAATAAATATATAATATACTCAAGAAAAAAAAATTTTTTATGATATTTTATGGGTTTTTCAATAAGCAAAGTTCAATGATTAAGATTAATTGTCTTCAATTGTCAGATTCAGGAAATTCCATAATCGTCCGATTGTAGTTCAGCACGCCTAAAGAATTGGGATGAACCGTATCTTGACGCGCTCGAGTATTTCCGAATTACGATTTTGTTTCATCCTCTCAAACTATCTGACGTGCTTGATTATTTTAGTTTTCTTCCTATTTTTAACCCTAACGTACAACCACCTCACCATACAAACCTCCAGATTAACATACCCTCATGACTGAAAATACGTGGGCATATATCCTATCAATGTTTGATAGCGAGTCCAGTAGTAAGGACTCATAATCGTGAAAGGTCTGTGGTTCGATTCCTTGAACGCGGAAGATTTTTTCTGGTTTATAGGGAACCGTCCAACCATTCGCTGTTAGGTAAAGATTCACGGTGTTGTTTCTAACGTGGCGCAAGGAATAACTTACAAAGCCTACACAAAACACACCCGGTTTACTAACTCACAAAAGCGTTAGCTTCCGAGAAGTTCCATAGCGGAATCTAGAAAAATAGGCTATTGAATGTATTCATTTCTGAGTATTACAATTTATAAGAGTACAATCTGTAGTACAAAGAAACAATGCAAACAAAAACAGATACAGATTCTAA
Organism: Myrrha octodecimguttata; assembly: GCA_958510865.1. Lineage (NCBI taxonomy): Eukaryota > Metazoa > Arthropoda > Insecta > Coleoptera > Coccinellidae > Myrrha > Myrrha octodecimguttata. The sequence goes on from OY294059.1 coordinate 21,043,069, forward strand.
AGAACCAAGTGTTTTATCACCTCACAATATTCAAAAACTTCATCTACAGTATATGGTTCACACCTCATTACAAAGTGGAACAGCTTCTTCACAACAATTTTTCCACAACCTAGACTATAAAATTGTACAGGCAAGGAGTTTAACAATTTGATACACATATACGTGGCATTATTATGTGTCAGAGCTGAACTATGAATGGAGTACATATATTTATCGACTTTTCTTGTTCTAGGGTTCTTATTTTTGAATTCTTCGATAAAATTCCGTATTGCGTATAAGAAATTTGAGGCTGTTATATACATAAAGAACTGTAAGACTAAGAATATTATTCGCTCTTAAAACACCTCTACAAGTCTCTCTGAACTTCATAACAAGCATAGTTCTCGAACCAATGTTTTATTTAATGAATAAGGAATGTGAATATGAGATATTTCCCCAACAGACTATACTTTATGAAAAAATAGACTAAATATTCGCAAAACATACTACTTTTAGCATTAATATATCAACTGTCATTTTCAGTACATTCAACGAATAAAAAGAAGAATTTAGCCTTCTTTCCAGTGAATCGATATGGACTCTTCATTTTGAACCGCAGTCTACATGAACACCAAGAAATTTGGTGGAACTGCTGATTGAAATGTATACATCATCTAGCTTCACTTCACCTGCCAACTCATAATTTGATCTTTCAGTATGAAAAGTTACACATTCTATCTTTCCTGCGTTTAGATTCAACTCATTTCTAAAACACCAATCTCTTACGCCAAAATAAACTTCCGTTAATTTAACTATCACCCTACTGAAGCCTTTCAAAATTTTATTATATTAGTATCGTATCATCCACAAATATGATCACATTAAGTGACATCAATAAAATAGGGAAGATCATTTATAGAAATTGAAAGTGAGGAAGGGCCCAATACACTACTTTGTGGTACTCCAAAAGTTGTATCCTCTTCATCAGATATAATTATTTCAGAATCAATTATAATTCGGACCTTCTGTTTTCTACCCTTCAGATAACTCTCTATGAGTTCAAACTATTGACCTATAATTCCGTATGTTTCAAAATTTTTTCAGCATTTCTTCGTGATTGAGGCAATCGAAAGCCTTCCGCAAACAAAAAAAGACCCACTGGAATATTTCCTTTTCCTATAGCATTCAGGACGATCTTTGTGAGCTCGAAAACTGCTGTAGTCGTATTTATTCTGTTTCTAAATCCATGCTGACAGGAGCATAATACCTGATGTTTTCTAAAAAAGCTGATTGAACGCATTTTGAGAACCTTCTCAAAAGTTTTCGAGAGGGTTGTCAACACATTTATGAGCCTATAGTTTGAGAGATTATTAGCATCACCAGATTTGAACAGGCGTTATAATATGTTATAATAATAATTTCTAACGTGCTCGGATATGACAAAAGAGCAGTTTTTTACATTATTGAAAATCTGTAGACTCCACCCCGCACCGATAGACTGGTGTACTTTTCTATAACTCATACAACAGTCTACAGGTAAATGGTTGATTAAAGACAAATAATCACAATATGAGGGTCACATTGATTACGTTACTTCAATCAGATGAAAAATTGATTGATCGTTGATAAACTCTTCCTTTGGTTTCCCTTCTACCAACTTTTTGAATGAATAAATTCAACTATACTCAATGAGTTGTTTCAGGATTTTCAAGTCCCGTTGAAATACATTGTCGAATAGAGCGAATTCATTGACAGCAACAAAAAAACAGTTAAAAGGGCGGGGTCGAAACACGAAATGAAAATCCTCGAAAAACAGTACAAATTTATTTCACTCCGCTTGCATTTAAATTACTCGACTACTTCATCGTTTCATCCGCATTCATCGTTTGCCTCGTCGCTGTGAAGAAATTCTAGAAAATTCAGCGCTCCAAGGAACATCTGGCTCCACAACGACGGAAGACCTTTGACAGCATCCAAGCCTAGGCATTCCGTTTTGCACGATCGAACCCGGCCCAGCATCAGCGAAGAACTACCTGTCAACACTCACGGAGATTCACAACAAGAATTGTTTGCCTGTGTATTTCAACAAAAAAATTTCATTACCTTTCATATTCACTTTAGTTGTTACTGCTGAGAGAAAAATGAAACAGGCTAATCCCTTTTCTTCATTGGGTGTTCGATTCAGCTCGCAGTATCCAAATTCAAGACGAAAGAATGAGGGTATTCACGATCAGCAATATGCTGAGCGACGAACCACAAGTCGAAGTGCGGATGCTAGAGTTTATGTCCATCGACCCGGAAATATGGTTCGCTATAGTAGAAGGAATCCTCACCAGTGCCAACGTGACATACGTACACGAAGTAGGGATTGGGGACCGCAAACCATTCCGTGTTCCTTCGATGTCGTAGGGGCCTAACCGATACCAACATAACCGATACCTTGATGAAGACCCTATGGTTTTGCCGACTACCTTGACATATCCAAGTAGCCCTCACCATTATCATGAATAACGGGCTAAAGGAATTGGCAGATCATGCAGACAACATCGTCGATGCCGACCGACTACTCGTTTCCCAGATCGCAGAAATGACGCTTTCCCTGGGACTGAACCAGGAGTTCGCAACACTCCGAGCGGAATTGGCAGCTCTCAGCAGACGACCGACACAGAAGCGACACAGGGAATGTTTCAAGGCACTGCAGACAAAATATGAATGGACTCTGTTGGTAGAATCTGACGTTCTGAAGTAACTCTACGAAATGCGGACAACTCGAGAAACGACAAGGGAAATCAATAATGATGGCTAGTGATCCCATCCATGACGTCTCTTTATCACCGATCGAGAATCCAATGGGAAGTTCCTGATATAAACCAGTGTAGATCTCTGCATATTTTCTCGCAGTGCAACATCTGAAAGAAGAGGGAAATCTGACTACACTCTCTCAGCAGTTAATAGTACAGCCATCGCAACATATGGTACAATAAACCTCTCGCTGAACTTGGGACTACGCCGCAGTTTCACATAGAGATCTGTCGTAGCAGATCTTTCCAAGCCAGTCATTGGTATCCTCAGTTTCCTCAGCTTACTGGTCGACGTAAGAATCCAACGTCTCCTAGACGGAACCACCATGCTCATCACCAGAAGCCTCAAAATGCAACATTCCGGTCATAAAAACAATCAGAGGTTCATCTAAGTACCACAACCCCCTCATGGAATTTTCCATCATAACGAGACCTGAGGGTGAACATCAAGCAGTAGCGGGGCACCACATAGAAACAACTCCTGTTTCGTCACTATCATCTAGACCACGAAACCTAGCACCAGAAAAATTAAAAACGGCGGAGAAAAATGCCGAAGTAATGATCAACTCGAGAATTGCACGACCATCGAAGAGACCATGGTCGTCCTCACCACACCTGGAACCGAAAAAGTCCATCGACAGTTGGAGAAACTTCGGAGATTGCCGAGCTCTCAACACCTACACAACTCTTGACGGGTACCTATTGAGGCACACACGAGACTTTTCCCTTATCCTGCAGGAAAAGAGCATCTTCACCATACTGGATCTCGTACGAGCCTACAATCAGATACCAGTTGCTGAGAGGGAAGTTCCCAAAAAAGCCATCAGGACCCCCATCGGAATGCTCTAATTTCCATTCATGTCTTTCGGACTAAGGAACACTGCTAAAATCTTTCAACGCTTCATTGATGAACTGAATGCAGCCCAGTGGGTTTTAAAGTCAAATTCATAGGCTACATTATCTCCTTTGAAGGCACTTGCCCGCTACCAGATAGTGGTAAGACATTTTGAAGTAGCCTCAACCAACCACAGGCCAAAATTAACTGGACTTCAGAGGCTTCAGCGGCATTTGAGGGGTGCAAAAAAAAGCTAGCTGCGGCAACACTCCTACCCCACCCCGAGGACGATGCAACCCTGAGCATACTGAGCGATGTTTTGTAAACAGCAGTTGGGAAAACTTTGCAGCAACTGCACAATCAAAAATCGCAACCACAAGCCTTTTTCTCGAAGAAACTATCAGGAGCAGAAACCCTCTATGGAGCTTATGATGGAGAACTCCTTGCCATCTTCCTCGCCATCAAGAATATTCGGCATATGGTAGAAGCACGAAATTTCACCATTTTCATGACCACAAGCTTCGAACGTTCGCCTTCAAATAGAAACGAAAAGTGCTCACCTCGACTGTTTTGCCATTTCGCAGTTAACCACTGATATACGCTACGTACCAGGGGATCAAAACATCGTTGTCGATGCCTTCTTCCGAGTCAACGAACATTCAACCGCACTCGACTATGCAGCATTGGCCAAATCCCAGAAAAACGACGACGAGTTGAAGAAACTCCTACACTGAAAATGGTCAAGCCCTTAGGATCGACCACCGCAGTCTATTGCGATACCTCCTCACCACTGGCTAGACCCTTCCTCACGAAGCCATATCGGAAATCAGCTTTCGATATCGTCCATTGTATTTTACGCCGAGGAACCCACGCAACAGTCAAACTAGCCAAACAACACCTCGTTTGGCCCTCAATCAATTCCAACTGTAGAATCATCCAGCAGCAAATGGAATGTTAGAGCGGAGCCAATTACAGCTGAAAGCAGCAATCAAATTTCACCAAAACGACCGATAGACTGAAACCCTTCAACAGCCCTTCTCGGAATGAGATCAGCATGGCGAGAAGATCTGAAATCCTCTTCCGCAGAACCACTGCGACTATCAGGCGAATTGAGGAAACAGGAGAAGGAACGGCTCAAAATGATGACATAACAGAATTCCCAAGAAACTTACGAAATTAAATGTACCAAAAAAAAACCCCGACTGAAACCAGACATGGAGAACAGAAAGTTTCGTGTTCAAAGACCTGGCCGAAAAAAAATCACTGGCAGGGGAGTGTGTACCGAATTCATCGACAGCAAGCAAAACAGGAGAAAAGGGCGGAGTCGAAAATAGTATATGTATATATATTTTGCTCTGCTCTCAAAAATCACTTGACTCCAAGAAACGTCTGACCTTCAACACCCCAAATGACTTGATTGGCTTCGATAGTACCTGGCGCCTAACTATATCTTCCTGCACAATTGAACCCGGCCTGGTGTCAGCGAAGAACTCATGGAGATTTATGGCAGGAACTGTCATAATGTTACTTTCAGCAAAAAGTATTTTATTGCCTTTCCAATTCACTTATATTGGTGGTGTCGAGAGAAAAATATAACAGGCTTATCCCTTTTCTTTATTGCGTATTTGATTTCATAGGGTACCCCAACCCACACCCAGGCTTTACTGATCACGCGTTTCTCAAACCTTTTTCAGAAATACTGATTATTTCATACCCAATAGGTCTCTTGTATGAATTTTTTCATCATTAGAATCTCGATTGGAATTAATTATCCTATCCATGAGACAACTAAAAAACTTGAACCACCGTCAAAAATTTCAATTCTCAACGAAAAAACGATCTTTCAAATTTGACTCCACATATCGCCTGTTCGAACGGACCAAACTTCGCGCCTGCCATGGCGTACCGGGATATAGCAACACTCTCTCTCTCTCTCTCTCTTCTTGTGTACTTGTCTCTCTAGCAAGCCAATAGACAGCGTTTGCTGTATCGATCGGTGAATCTTGCAAAAACGAGTGACGTAGAAGGCGATCTGGGACCCTATTCTTGAATGTGATGGTATGAACGTTCTCTATCGTTCCATCGAAAATGCACCGCGTTTCCTTGACAGCAGCGTTGACACGCCTATTTTCTCCCATCTCCAATTCAAGAATAGGGACCCTGATGCGTTTCACCCTTGCCTCCCGTTATGACCATTTTCAATTCCCAATTATTCAAAATTCGCGAATTGTTGAAGCGTGTGATAGCATACATTATATTATGATTTCGTATCGATATAGAATAAGAAAAACATAAACTTATGATAAATCGTGTTACATGCAAGGGACCTTTTATCGTATTCCAACTTGATCCGATTTAAATATTCATTTTCGAGCTTGAAATCAATGCAGTGAATCGCGTGCTCTTCAAAGGTTCTGGATTTTAGTGTATTCAAGAGTTACATTCCATGTAAAGGGGCAACTTAATGAGATCTCATACTGATGGTATTATTGCGTCTGTTGTGGCCAACGATAAATACAATATGTTGGTTCAAATCGAGAGAAAAGTAATGATTTTAAAGTTTGAGATCGATCAATCTGAAAAATATAGGCAACTGCATTCTAGGATACACCTACCTATAAGGACGCATTCGAGAGTGGAAGAGTGATAATTACGCTTTCCTTCGAAACCCTAAAGTGTTGAGTGCGGAGCTACACCTCGTCTAAGGATAACCTCAATCAAAATTGGCAAAAGTTCTTTCTTCTGCACATCGAAAAACTATAGGACAGCTGCCTCCGCAACTTCCTATATCTGGTAGCAGTCTGTCTGGTCTGTCTATGTCATGGTTATTAAAGCAGGTGATTTCCCACTTAAGTTTTCCTTTCACTCCGATAATCGTCGAACAGAACAAGGATAAACGTCAGTTGGAAATCACCCTCTTCAATCATCGAACTGCAATGTAAGCGGTATGGGACCCATGAGCGGTAAGTGCGGGTCTAACCGAAACTGTTTTGTTACAGATGTGACAAAAAAAGAGTTGTACCCACGAATTCCTACTATTCTAGAAGAAACGCCATAATGTGGTAGAGGACTGATCTAGTTGTCAGCACTTCCATTCGAACCGAATCCATTCAGCCAGGCGTACTCAGCAGAATATCAGTCGAATCATTGTTAGATAGCGGAGCATCTTGAGTCAAACGAACGCCAATAAGTGCAGGAATGTAAGGCTCCCAAACAGAGATGTTGATCATGCATCTACAAAGCTGTCCCCATTCCGAAACCATGGAGAAGTTTATCAGGAAAGGGATTGATGTCTGAACTGTTAGTGTGGCTGGTGATTGCAGCCTTATACCGAAAGGAAATCCGCAAACGCTAGCCAAAGTCTCCGAGAGGAATGATTGCCGTCGTGGAGAAGAATAGCTCCAAGAAAGCCAAAAACCCAATATGTAAGGCAGAGGTAACTCCCCCCATAGTCTCGTAAAAGTTGCGACCTACCAGGAGTTGGGTCAAGATGGGAGGAAGACTCTTACAACGAGGCAGGGGATGTTCACTTCGAAACGTCCAAACCCATTATCATTTTGATGAGAATAGTATTGTACATATTTTCGTACATTTCTATTATCCGATCCATAGTTTACTTAGACTGGTCTGTATATAAACCGGTGTGAATATTGTACTGTATATGTATATGTGGTTCTCTCTTACAACCGTTATATCTCCTTTAACAATTGTTTGAAGGCTACTTGGATATCTACATCAGTGATCTGTTTTGACTAGAAGTCATAATCTCGCTTAACCTTTTGAAACTGGCGCACGAGCATATTGTAATGAAGTACAGCAAGGAGGATGCATCACCACTGATGGAGGGTCATCACAGGAACAAAAAGATAAACCATCCTAGTTCCGCCTACACGATATTATTGAAGATAGCCTAGCAGAAGGAGTCACCTGGATATGATGTTGCAGATTCTTACTGCCATTGGACAGTACGCTTTGCAATGAAGGACATTGTTTCTTATTAGTATTTTGCTGGATATATGAAAGTAAAATTGTTATACCATTGACTTTTTTCGAAACGAAATTTACTCATCTAATTTGTGATTTTTTATCACGGTTCCACAATAATCTTCTGATTTTATTTGTTTTCTGCTCGCCTGTTCTAGGGGAACAGCGCGCTATCGTTTTGTCCAAATGTCCGAAATCGATTCTGTCCGGCCGGCCGGCCGTCACCACGATTACAAGCGTACGGGGGATTCTATCAACTTGAAAATTCGAGGAAGGGTTTAATTTCAAAATACGAAGGTTGAGTTCGTTAATGGGCCAAATCGGCCAAATAGTTTCGGAGTTATAGCCATTTGAAATTTTGAGGTTAATTTTATCATATTTCATAAACTACAGAAGCGACTGAATTGAAACTTGGCAGGTAGTTGGATCCTAGTGACGCGCAATTTTGAGCATAATTTAGTAGAAATCGTATTGTTACTCAATGAAAAAAATGTCCTTCAAAATTTTTTTCGACAAAATTTTTTCAGTTATGCCTTGAAATTCATATTTCATAGCAGTGAACCGAATTTCAATTCGATACGGCTATTAGTTATGGAGATATTGGGAAAAAATATGTAGAATTTTGTGGTTTTCTTGTCAATATTGTTGTTTTTTTCCGTATAACTCAGAAAATACAGATTCAATCGTGATGAAACTTCGCAGCTAGTTTGAAAATGTTGAGAGACAACATTGTGCGAAATTTCGTGATGATCGTGTTATTAGAACGATTTAAAAAGAAATTTCAAATTTTTTTTTTCAAATACTTAATATTCTGTGACCTCATCATGTTATCCTCAATAGTTGAGTTCCGATATTCCTGGCCAGTACTTGTCAGTAAATTTTGACAGTCGATTTTACTGGCACTGATTTGGTAATTCTTCCTATCAGTACGAAGCGTTCCGAAATTACTGATACTGGCCAGTACTGATTGGGAATATCGTAACTCAACTATTATATTCTGTATGAACCTTCAACCTGTCATTTTAAGTACTGGATTTCAATAGACGACTTCGGCCCAAGTTTCCAATCCACAATTTTCTTCACAAATTTACTATCACTGGGGAACGGGAATTGCAGGACAAATTCGACATGATAAGGTTCGCGTTATTTATAAATATCCGTGAAAGATGCCTCGGCTCCTCAAACAAGATAATTCCTTCCAAATAGAGGTTTTTGTTAGGCTGAAATTAAGTTGGGATTCCTGATTTCATGTTAATAGTGTCATGTTTATAAAGGATATGTTCTGCAAATCAACCTGGTTATTTCGGTTGCCGGTTTTCCGTTCTTTATATATGAAATATTGGGTTGGTTCCTGATAAAAAAGGTTAATTAAGGAATTTGATTGATGAAAAAGCAATCTTTCTGTCACCAGAACATAGACATATTAAGTCTTTGCACCAGAACGACAATCAATGTTTTATGGTAACATATCCATAGCACAGAACAATCTTTATTTACCTTATGATCCATAGACCATACCTAGTAATTTTTCCATTGTTGATTGTTGTCTCTTCTATGTTCTATGGATCATAAAGTAGATAAAGATTGTTTTATGCTATGGATAGGTTAACATAGAACATTGACCGACGTTCTGGTGACAGAAATATGGCTTTTTCATCAATCAAATCCCGTAATTAACCTTTTTTTCAGGAACCAACCAAATATTTCATATTAACGGAATGGAAAACCGGCAACCGAAATAACCAATTTGATTTGCGGAACATATCCTATATAAATTTGACACTATTAACATGAAATCAGGAATCCCAACTTGAATTTCAACCAATCAGAGATGATCCTAACAAAACCCTATATTTGGAATTAATTATCTTGTTTGAGGAGCCGAGGCATCTTTTATGGATATTTATGAATAACGCGAACCTTATCATTTCGAATTTGTCCTGAAATTCCCGTTTCCCAGGGATAGTAAATTTCTGAAGAAAATTGTGGGTTGGCAACTTGGGCCGAAGTCGTCTATTCGATGTAATCTGTATATTTGGAAAATAAAATTTTGAATGGGTATATCTGCGGAATCATTGGGTGGATTTAACCCATTTACTAATTCGGCGTTCGTAATTAAGGTCCAAAACTTCTCACAAATATCGAGTTTCCAAGCTGTTTCTTTCGGCAGGACCGTAAACACAATAACTTCCAGAAGAAACTACTTAGAAACTCGAAATTTGTAGAGTAGGTTTGGGGCTTAATTACGAAGGTCGAATTCGTGAATGGGTAAAATCCGCTCAATGACTCCGTAGATATATCCATTAAAATTTTTATTTTTCCAATATTTCCGAAAATACAGATTAAATCGAATTGAAATCCAGTAACTTATCGAAACATAAATCTAGAAAGGCGCTGTCGTGAAGGCAGCAGATTTTGCGCGCATGTTCAAAGTCGTTGCCGAAGCGGTCATCTACATTGAAAATGCGCGCAAAATCTGCTGCCTCCACGGCAGTGCTTTTCTAGATTTTTTGGTTCTGAGTGTAGGTCGGATGTCGTAGTTTTCAATCTTGCTTTGGATATCTGTGATCTGTGTATCTCATAGGCTGGCCAAACACGAGGAGAAATTTGAGGCGTATCGCGTAGCCTGTGTATTGAAGAGACTGCTAATCAGATATCCATGAGATTTGCTTGAAGTCAATATTCAATAACAATGTTGCAAATTCAATCTAATATTTGTTTTCAGAGTTGTTGGGAGAAGTACTGATGTGATCAGATTCAAACTTCGTAAAAGCACATGCAACAACTATCTCATCTTGTCATCTGAATCATAATTATTTTTCTCGCAACGCAAAGCAATGACTGAACTCGTAGACTGGAAGCTGACTCTGACACCCTAAAAGAATGCCTTCAGGCTGCGAGGCCAGCTTCCGGAATCCCGAAGAACAAACATCCTCATCGACCACATGAAGGTACCTTTTGTGCGAGGAACATTCAGAGATTTCTTTGAATAGGGAATCACCCTATTCGTGGATGTTGATCACGTGCATCAAATACCCGAAAGTTATATGGAGTTAATGTTTCGCGGACGAAATATTCCTTGCGCAAGCGTATTTACCTTCTTGAATTGTTTATGACCTTTGACAAAAGAACAACAGGAAGGAGCATAACGCTTTTCTACTTCGTATATCACTGCGACGTAGGCGCCTATATTGAACCTCCAATTATGACTCATGTTAGTTAGTTTCTTCGAACAAAGAAGTCTCGGAACAAGTTGTTCTCTCTTCAAAGTGAAAGGAAAGTCGGCCATATGCAACCTCCATCCCGGAACCTCGTTGTGAGGCCTTATGCTCCTTCCTGTTGTTCTTTATTCAGAGTTTATGACAGATATCCTAACCTTACATTTAGTCCTGTTATAATAATTATCTACTACGTTCCACTTTGTTTTAGTTACTACGAGCATCAGGTAATAATGTACTACATCATTGATATTGTTATAAAAATGACCCTACTGGTACTTGCAATTTATAATATTGCAGGCGCAAATTCTTTATACCCACATATATTGTTCACATCTTTTTGAAATATGGATAGAATAATTGCAGTTTCCCCCAGTTTAATACCAACAATATTGGACATTGTGTATAAATAAGGAAAAAAAACAGACGGCATTCCAGGTTCGTAGCACGGGAATCAGTTCGAAAATTGTTGAGTTTGCCATTTCCAAAATTCTGGATAACCAACGTATCAAATAGGTATGTTGCTAGGCACTCTTTACCTATAGACCAAGGTAAAAGCCTTTAAAAATGATAAAAAGTAAAAGAAAATGATAGTAGGATGAAACTCTATGGAAAAGGAGGAGAATATAATAAAAATTAAAAAAAAAAAAACTTACGGGCAATCTGAGATCGGGAAGTGAAAAGGGGTGAAGAGTGAAAAACAGTAGATAATTAAAAGATCTACACCTTTTGTGGAACACTTTTTTCACATAACCTCGAAATTCATGTGATAATTCAAATAACCAAGTTTTGGTTTTTATTTTTAAATCCCACGAAAAAAAATTTCTCTACGGAATTCTGTGAGAAGTTATCTTTTTATGTTCCGAGTACACTGTTAGTTTTTCGATTCAAAATATGTATTTGTTCGCCTTTACTCGATCAAATATTGATCAATCTTTTTTTCAATCGAAAAGTCTCATGTCATTATATCTACTTTTTCAAAAAAGTTGTTCGTCTTTTTGTTCGTTGAAATCTTTTCTTTCTGATGGTATAAAAAAAACCACTACTATGGTAAATTTCCTCAGGAAATGCGGAAGTATACTACTATAAAAAACAACCAAATAAATTAATAAAGTTTATGTTTAATAAGACATCTTCAATATTTTGAGGAAGTTGTGAGATCTTCTTCAAATTATACGACTAGATGCTCATTTACTGCTATTTCAAAATAATTCATTTACCTGAGTGACCTACGGAAAATTTTAGCCCATTAAAAGTCATTTCATAGAGAAGTGGGGAAAAGGCTAGGAAGGTCTGGGCCTTATTACATGATAATTTTTTAGGAAATTTACCTAAGTAATGTATATATTTTTTGACACAATCAAAAAGTAGAGATTTCAACGAACAAAAAGCAGACCAACTTTTTCGAAAAAGTAGATATTTCAATTTTCCGATTGAAAATTAGGGTGTTTTTTCGATATTTAGTCGAATAGAGGCGAACAAATAAATATTTTGTATCGACAAAATTACAGTGTATTCGGAACCTAAAAAGATAACTTTTCACAGAATTTCATGAAAGTTTTTTTTTGTGGAAGATAAAAATAAAAACCAAAAACTTGATAATTTCAATTTTCCACATGAATTTTGAGGTTATGCAAAAAAAGTTTTATACAGAAGGTGTAGATCTTTTCATTACCTACAACTTCGCCGTGTAACTATTCTCCATAGGACTTTTAGTTTTGTGAGATAGGCCGTTTTTACCCTTGAAACCCCTTCCACTTACCGACCTCAGATCGCCCGTAAATTATTTTTCCTTGAATTTTTGTTATATTCTCTTCCTTCTTCAATGGGTTTTATCCTTCTATTATTTTTTTTGATTTGGAAAACTATCGAGCCTGGTCTGCTATGAATCAGTAACTATCGAAAACCCAAAAGTGTCATATTGATTTCATTTTATATTCATTTCAAACTTTTAGAGGTGATTTTTTCTGTCGTCATTATGAAATAAAAACATGAATTCTTGACGTTGTGATATTTTGAAGTCTCTCAGTCTTTCATCAATTTCGTTGATGTTACTTTGCTACCTGGCATAAAACTCACTTCATTCTGTGTTCAGAATTGTATGGAAAATAGACATTTATTGGAATAATCATTCGATCTTCCTCTTTGATATCCATGTCTAGTCCAGTCGGTTTTAATTTTCAATCTGAAATGAATGAGGTGAATAATCATTAAGCTGTGAACACAAGAACACAATACATACTCAAATAGGAATAAGTGAAACTGAGTGAACTTCAGCTGAATATGAATATCTTCCTGCAAGAAATTCATTAATTTTGTTTGTACTTCATCATACTCCCAGGATAATTGAGGGAATGGATGTTTTGTTTGAGGAGAGACTGGAATATGTAGCGTCAAGTTCATATATGCAACTCTGCTATTTCACAGAAATAACATAAATAAATTTAACCGGATGAAAACGGCTATGCAGCAAAACAAATTTCGGTCTGAAAATGTTAATTCAGTTGATCACCTGAAGTAGTAAATCGGGACCGCGTATCTTTAGTTTGAGATGAGAGCCCTGTTTGTCCTTTCTCTAGAGCAATTAATCGAAGTGTGAACAATAATAATGAGTGAAATAGATAATAATGGGTAATAGAACAGTGTTGTCTGGAGTTGTTTCCATTGGGTTTCGGGTATTGGGGAAGTACACAACTTATGAACAGTTAAGTTGTTGTCATGAATTGGTATTCAATACTTGTTGATGTTTCGAAACACAACATGATTATAATAATAATATAATATAATAATATATGTTTATTCATTCATTCATAAAGAGTTCACCTTGACACTTTGAAGAAAGATACACATAAATAGGGAAATCCAAGCATGCTAGGCTGGAACAACGCAAAAGGAAGATAGAAAAATGCCAGGTATAATAATATAAGTTACTCAAATATCAATGAAAAAGATTTGGTTCTGTGGTGTTGAAATAACAAAGTTTCCTCCGAAAACCAAAAACGGTTGCACGGAGGGTATACTCCTTATAATCTGCGCACTAATTTTTGTGAGTACATCGTTAAGGCAGTCTCATGAGTATAAGACAATCTTTCAGGTCTACAGATGCTGGATATCACTATCTCCGATGATAAATGATTTCGTAGTGATATTCGTTACTTTGAAAGTCCCATAGATTCCTAATAAACCAGGAATGATATGGTAATTTTCGTCACTTTGAAGCCAATTAAAACTCATATTGGTTGGTCTTCCGTTTCGCGAGATGAAATTCACTGAGAATCACATAATTAAATTCTATTTCCTTACCTTTCGATGAACACAGTATGAAATTTCACGTCTCAAGGTTTCTTCTAGATAAAAGTTGTTTTTAAGACATGAAACGCCACAAATAGAGGTGACATAAGGAAAATTCCAAATCTTTCTATAAAGGGTGTTCCTAAATGAGTGTATCAACGGTCAACTCTAGATTTTTCATGGAAAAATAACAATGTTTTCTTTTCCATTTTTTCCTCCGGCTCTTCATTTCAGAGTTACAGGGTGTCAAAAATTTATATTTTTTCAGTTTTTTGCTAATATCTCATAAACCGTTCGAATTACAGAATGGAGTTTTTGTACACACATTGTCACTAGAAATAGCTACTTCCTTGCACTTTACCAGATTTTATTGGACGTGCCAGTGGTGGAGATATTGAATTTGCACAAAGGTTTTACCCCTCAACTCTTACACCACTGGACAAATTTGCATTTGCACAGCAAAATCTGATGTGTTTCACACAAAAAGGTACTCCTTGTTTATAGCTCTAAAGTGAACCGTTTTCGAGAAATCTGGCATTTTATGATCAAAACTGAAATGAAGCAGTATGACAATCAACATAGTTACCATTGATTATTATTTATGGGGTACATGGAGACCATTGTTTATGAAACTCCTGTTAACACAGTAGAAGAATTGACAGCTAGAATTAAATCCGCAGCAGAGCACATTAAAAATACCACTCAGGTTTATGAACAACTCTCATGGGAACATGATCCAGACGTTATTGTAAGGCGTGCATTCAAGCCAACGGGTTTAATTTCGAGCAATTCTTGTAATCTTGTTAACTATGGTCGCTCAAATAATGAAAAATAACTTCGCAATTTAAAATTAAACACCTAGTTTACAGATTTTGTTGAGTTTAATATACTCGTTAATCATCACTACTAATTTTTCCAATTACAAGAAATTTACAATGCGTTAGCAAATTATTTTTGATCATAAAATGCCAGTTTTCTCGAAAATGGTTCACTTTAGAGCAATGAACCTTTTTTATGTGAAGCACATCGGCGCATCAGAATTAGCTGTGCAAATGCAAATTTGTCCAGTCGTGTGAAAGTTGGGGGGAAAAACATTTGTGCAAAGTCAATATCTCCGCCACTGGCACGTTCAATGAAACTGAGTAAAGTTCAAGAAAGAAGCTATTATAAGTGACAATGTGTGTACAAAGCTCCAATTCTGTTTTTCAAACGGTTCCTGAGATATAAGCAAAAAACTGAAAAAATATACATACACGAAGACCCAGGGAAAAAAATGGGACAGAAAAAAAAATGTTATTTTTTTCATGAGAAGTCTACAGTTGACCGTTGTTACACTTATTTAGGAACATCCTGTATAATCATGTAACTGTCATAGATCATGAACGGGATCTTCGAGTTTGCCTCTTTCCTGATTGAAGATTTATAGAAGTCCTGATACAAGCCACAAGATTCATTTAAGATTCAGTTTTAGAGCACAGAGCGTGCTTCGAAAGCTTCAAAAACCCTTTAATCACAGTTATTTACAGTTTGACAAAGTTTATCATTTTTAGTGTCATTCACACTAGAAATTGAATCTCCTCTTTTAATTCCGTTTGCAGCTTAGTGCCACAGTTACCTAAAAATGACTCAAATATATCGTAGTCTTCATACAGTGATAATCGGTCCGAATTGCCGCTTAACGTTACTGTGTTTCTGATCAGTTCAACTATTTTATTTCATTTCAATATTTTCGTTCGAAATAAATTATTTATCAGTTTTACATATACATGATGCGATGAGGATTGAATTGGTCGGTTCTTCGTACGCAGGAAGTTAACCCAGGATGGAATTGAGTTGAACGTTTCGAGATAGAAAAGGACACCTTTATGGCTGAGTTGCGGTAGTTCTTCACGCTTCCATGCGAGAATCACTCGAACAGAATGCACACCCGATCTGAAGAATCCCACGGTTGGGCCGCTAGAAGCTCATTTTGTATGACTTTATGGTGCATTAGCCCTGTTACACTAACCACGATTCATCGCTGTGAGGATCTTTTCCAAGGAAATTTCAATTCTTGTGATTGGAGTCTGCATTCGTCTATGAATATTTCTCTTTTTCAACCAAGAGGATGAAGTTGAATCAATTAAATTACAAGCTCACTTATTCTCCTAACATGTCGGTACGGTACTTTGAGAGGTAAATATCTAGGTGTTTCATTCATTAGCGGTTACTAAGATTAAGCAAACTTTTTTTTGGTTTCATTTGGGGCAACCAGGTATCGAAATAAAGAATCAAATGATGTGTACCTATGATGATGATGAAAGGACTCAAAAAAACTCGTTTGAGAGCTTCTTAGGTATAAACCAGTTACTCACCTGGTGTTTTGAAATCAGTATGAAATCCATCTACAGTAATTCGTGCATCTCTACCATTTCTTCTGAACGAAACTTCATGCCACGATCCATCATCGATTCGTCTTCGAGAACCTCTCTGTTTTACTGCCCCAGAACCCAAATCAAGGTGGATATAGATATGTCCGTTGTAGATTTCTATAGAAAAAAGATCCACCTAAAAGTAAGTGAAACATATGCTACAATACGGTTAGAAATAAAATGACGGATAAGTTAGTCATAGGTGGAGTTCTATTTAGTTTTTTTCGCGTTGCGATTCAAACTTCAATTTTGTATATTGTACTGATTTATGAACCCAAACCTTCAAAATATAAGATTTTCCCATGTTCATGGTATTTTCAAAGCTCGAAAGAGGGATGTAAATCTCATGAAAACGAGCAAATTCACTTAAAACTGTTAACATAAAATGTCCTTATTCCCTGTTATATTTAGAGGAACATTTTTGGGTTATTCCAGTGAATTATTCTTCCAGAAAAAATTTTCATTTGAAAATCGAGCTAGAAATGGTAATAGCCCCATAAGCAAGCAGAAGATAAAAACCACTGATATATTTGAGAATTATCGGAAGACTTTCTTATGACTATATCATCTTTTCCAATAAAATTGGATTACTTCATACTTTGATTGTTAATTTGTCAATTCAGGAGCTACATAAATACCTTTGTCTCAGTTCAAGACCACTTTTGCCAGATACTTATATTATTCTTCGACCATTTCTAGAGCAAATTTTTCACTGACTCCTACTCATCTTTCAATTTCATTTCGAAACGAGAGAATATACATCTCGTTGAAAATTGCCAAAATACGAATGAAATGAGGCATTAACTATATCACAACTTGTTGGACTATGTATAAGAAATTTTCATATAGTGTCGATTAGGAAGGTACACATCGTGAGTCTCTTTTAACCAGATTTCATGTGACATTAAATAGGAACTTAATTTGGCAGTTTTTTTTATCTTACTACTTGAAATTACTTCAAGTAAATTTTTTTTCGTTGAGTTCTGACCCTTCCTTATTGTTGAATTATTTTTCTGTGAAAATATTATCTCTATAAATTCCTCAGGTTGACTTTCATCTTTGAAATCCAATAAGTCCGTTTCCTTCCGTGAAATCTTTCGAATCGAAAGGTAATAATTCATGAAGAAATCACGGTGCACTTACCCTTGGCGGTCTCACTCCTCCATTAAACAAGATTAGACCATTAGCCTCGTTGGTGCGGAACTTGAAGGAAATATTTCCCGTCTTCTTGGCATTCCATGGCGGCAAAATCTGTAATAAATACCCCTGATGAATGTTTTTACCCAGGAGGAATATTTCTAGAGAGAGCTTTTCTCTGGACCGAAAAATGGGCTATTAGTCATTTTGAATCAGCTCAGGTGAATTGGAATGACGATTCATAATATTTCAAGGAAACGTGCGTTTTCCTGCTGTATGGATTTGAAAGTTTTAAGTTCATATATTCGATACACCTGATTGAAATAAGATAAACAACTATAACTTCGTCAACGTTTCGTAACGCCAAAAATTCTCACCTTGTAAAATTTATATTTTATTTCTATAATAATTCTCAATAACTGGAATTAACATCGGCACAAGATGTTCAAACGTTGAATCATCACGGACCGGAGTCAGTTCTTTCAGGTTCAGTAGCTCTATAATTATTCACGCCAATGATGTTATAGAGTGTAAACCTATGTTATCATATTGAATCATCCTTAAATAACTGATAATTCCCGAATAAAGAGCAGATGGAGGGGCCAGAGTTAGAGATGAATTTAAGATACGGCAATGGGATTAAAGGTAGGGCAGTGAAAATTTTTCTCATATCTAATGAATATTTTGAATATTTAGCTCTTGCTTTTTCAAGGTAGGGCATTGCCGTACCTCACCATATCTTAGGCCATACCTTGGCAGATGGCGGTGAGAAATGAGTTTAATTGTCATTTTTTTTTGATCCTAATTCGTTTTTACTGTTATTTTGGCTTCGGAGCTATACTTCTTGAACCCATGAAAGTCTTTTAACAATAAACCTCTAACACCTCCTTGTTCCCTTGTAGATATTTCATATTATTAATGAGTATAGTTTTTCAACATTTGTTATACACTTCTTATATAGTAGTAAGAATCCATCATTTCAGATATCAAATTCATATTTTGGGAAATAGTTTCATCAGATGTGATAGATTATAGCTTAATTCATTTTATTCCGCGGAATTATTTGTATGGACTTAAAGCAGAGACCTTAGCGCCATCATCGTTTACAGATAGGAATAGGACAATATTTCACAATTCCAGAACCTCGTTTTGGACCCAAAATTGTATTGGGTAATAGGTAATATTTGAGATGATTCACAAAGTAACGCTTGAAGTGGGTGACTACACTAGCCAATTAGTAAACAGCAATAAATATATGAGTTTTCAACTGTAAAACAATATTATTGATATTTTTTCCAAATACCACATGAGATTGAGCTTTACATAAGTCTGAGAATAACTCGTTTTAACCTATTCAAGTAAATATATCCTGAATTTCAACTTAGTTCAAGTGAAATGAAGATGGTGAGTCTGATTTCTTTGACACCCAGAATACCGCCCGTTGAACGGTCAGTGAGTGCAACACATCCGAAGAACCTTTAAAAGCTGAAAAGTAATTCCGACACAAACTTCAAGAATAACTACGGCATCGATCGAGTTCTCGTCATAACTCATTCCCTCAGGATATTTCAGAAAGGTCACCAGCCTTCTTGGCAATGCTTCTCCATGAATTTAAATGATAAATGACTCTTAATATCGTGTGGTCGTAAGTTGTGGAAATGAGGGTTTGTTCAACATCTCACTGGCAGGAGTAAGTTATATTTCATGCAGCTTAGCTTTGAATAAAGTTGAATTAGGAAATGAAGTGGGATGGCATAGGTTCGACATTATATTCGGTTTGGTGTTCAAGAGTTTTATTTGGCCGGAATTCCCTGGAAAATTTCATTTGGAAGTATCCTGGATCCCTATTCTTGAATCGGGGAAGAGAGAAAATAGGCGTGTCGACGCTGTTGTCAAGGAAACGCGGTGCATTTTTAATGGACACGATAGAGAACGTTCATTCCATTACATTCAAGAATAGGATCCTATGAGAGAAAACAAATGCGCCTAATGAAAATCCCACCATGTACGTCTTTGATGAATGGAATAATGTAATGCTTCCAGTTGGCTTAACCTGCACTGAAAATGTTTATTATATCAATGAAGAGCGTTCATCCACAACGATGCATTGTAACTATGAATTTTTCATCGTATTAATGTACAATTCATCGAATTTATTTCATTAGTGAATGAACCCATTCACTGAATGAATGAAAGAATATTCATCAAATCTCGATTACCATATTGTCATCGGATGATGTACCTACTCGTACTTCAACATAATGAATCCAGGTGAGTTGGTTGCATTGATAAATGAATAGTCATGTGATAGTGATGTAATATTTCATCGAATCAATGAATTCATTAAAATATTCCCTTGTCTACATTCTCAACCTTACTGATCTGAAATTTTTTAGTTTCCGTTTCTTTTGTCCAGACTTGAATACTTGAAACAATAAGGGTGTAATTAGAATCGACATGTTTAATTACAATATATTGTTTTATTTCGACGCTATGTTTCTGTTTGCATGTTGTTAATGTTCCAATAATCCATATTTTCAATCATTCCAATATTTCTGGGATTTGAACTGTTGAAAATCTTCTAAAACGTTATTTAATTATTCCACAAATCATCTTGATAATGATAATATATGACTTTTTAGACTTCGGGATGAATTCGTTTTCAATTTTTGTATTTGTTGAGAAATCGGTTAGTTTTTGAGTTTAAACTGTAGATATTGAGGATGATGTTTTTGCTATGGCCTCGTATAATATTCTTATGGATTTTATTTCTTTCTTTGCACACCCGGGATGTATATTCCTTGAATAAATCTTTGAAAGCAAGAGTCCTGTCCCTATCGAATACTAATGTTAATTTTCCTCTAAAACGCACATATCTGAAATACGTTCATCATTGTATTCATAATTAAATCAATAATTTTTTTTTGTTTTATGTACTTGATCTTAGATTGTATAAATTTTTTGGTGAGACCAAGAAAAAATCTAAAATTGATGCGAAATCCTCCGAAAATAAGCTCCACTCGGTACTTTAAGATTGTTGGTTCATTTTGAAATATAAATTAATGATTCTATGCACTAACGACTGACCATTTTGATTTTTTTTATAATTATTTCGTATTTTAAGTGAAAAGTTTATCTATCGTGCAAAAAATGTTATAAGTATCTCGAACGTTAAGGACCACCGATATCAGACAAAACTTGAAGTCGTAGCTGCGCTCTTCCCCGGTAAATCTTCGATCGGTAAATTGTCCTTACCGTTCTCGATACATAATATACTATTGTGTTGCAAGCTGAAGACATATATGTTTCAGAATTCATATTTTCAATTTATATTTCCTGGTGGAATTCTTTTTTTTTCGAATATCATAGAAATATTCTTCTCATCCACCATCATCATAATCATCCAGGATAGCATATATATTGTGTGATAAAATCTTCAAAAGCTAATTGAAACACGAATGGATCAACAAGTTTTCTGCTTCGTTTTTAAATCGTTCCTAATATATTCTTGTATATTCTCCATTTGAATTCAAGTCTGGAAAAATCCATACATACAAAATCGAAAAAATAGGTTATCATAAAAGTCTAGTGAGACTTCACATCAATCCAAGAACTATTTACTTCAAGCGATTAATTTTTGAAACTAATATTTCGCGATAGAACGACTTTTGTTAGTTCCCGCGTTTGTTTCTAGATCTGTAGATCACTTTTACTGGTTGCTAAGGTGAACAGAATGGTAACTGAATAAGTCACTGTTCTAGAACGGTATAATGTCCTTACCGTTCTGGATACTTCATATACTAATATGAACAGGATCATTACATAAATATTCGCAATTAATTTTTCATCGACTTATAACCGGCGTCATAGATCAATGTTTGATTATATTGATGAACCTGGTCGTTGGTCCGATTTCAATGTGAATGTTTATTGATACAAAGTACGTTTTCCTTATATTTATGTACTCTTTTAGTACAGTGGAGTTGATCCGAATATGGAGGTATTCATTCTTTTTATGAAGTCCAAAACCTTATCAACATAATCTTCAGTTTTTAATAATGCAAAACTGTTTTTTTCATGTGCTCTAGTCTGAATGAAGAAATATTTAATAAAGAACTAAAAATCATAAAACAGACTACGAGGATGAATGGTTTCGGAGAGGATGTAGTTGAAGGAGTTTTTAGGAAGAAAATGCAGAAGAAGATTATACAGGGTAATTTTATCACACAAAGAAATCAAGAAATTTATGAATTCATTCCGTTGTCATATGTTGGATCAATTTCATCTAAGAAAACCAAGAAAAGAACTGTCGTGAAGGCAGCAGCTTTTGCGCGTTTGTTCAATGGAGATGACCGCTTTGGCAACGAATTTCAACATGCGTGCAAAAGTTGCTGTTTTTTTCGATAAACTACTGGATTTCAATTCGGTCTCGTCCTTATGTTCGTAAATATCGAACCTTCGTATTAAGCCCCAAACCTACTCTACGAATATCGAGGTTCTAAGTAGTTTCTTCTGGAAGTTATTGTGTTAACCTTCTGTTAAATAATGCAACAAATTGGTTCTACTTAACTTTATTCTCAGGATCAATTCAATAAAAACTCATTAACATAATTTAACTCCTATCATAGCTAACCTCACCCGAGTACTTGTCAAAGTCTATATTCTATACTCTTTGTGTGACGCTGCGCATGTTTCTGTCTGTGGTCCCAATTTGACATTCTACAGAACTATGAAACACGGCTGGCTAAAATAAAATGCTATTCTTCTTGTGGAGGGCGTTGACAAAGAACCATTAATACAATATTTCAACACACTTCCTTTCTTTGTCAGCGATCTCAAATTTAACTTAATTTATAAAATATTATCATTAATAAATGTTTAACAAAAATCTAAGTTTCTCAAATCTCAAATACCCTAATGCTTTTGTAAAGATATCAGCTATCTGATCTTCGGTAGAAATCTTGCAAATCTTAATAATGTTATTCTTAACGTAATCATGAACATAGTGATAACTAACCTCTACATGTTTACTATTTTTAGAAAAATTTCCATTAATAGCCAAAAATCTTGCGGCTGCATTATCTTCAAAAACTTCAATAGTTTCAGATTTACATACATTCAATTCTCTTAACAAACCATCAATATACAATACTTCATCAACTGCTTCTGCTAAAGCAATATATTCTGCATGACAAGATGATTTAGTCACTGATTTTTGTTTTCTCGAGATCCATAGCACTGGATTATCAAACACTCTAACTAAAATTCCACTTCGTGATTTACGATCTACAATATCTGCTGCCCAATCAGCATCAACAAAACAATCTACAGTACTATTATGTTGAGAAGTGAAATTTAATGTCAGATCTTTAGTGTAGTACAAATATTTTAATACTCTTAGAGCATACTTGAAATGAGTACTATTGTTACAGTTTTGAAAACTACTTAAATAATTTACGGCATATGATACATCGGGTCGTGTACCCTGACTTATGTATAACAATGCACCAATTAAATTTCTGTAACCTAAATTTTCATTGGTATCAGTATCAGGTTCTAATTTCAAATTCAGTTCAATAGGTGTTTTATATCGTTTACTTTCGGTTAAGTTGTATTTCAGAACTAGATCTTCAATGTATTTGCTTTGACTCAGATTCATTTTTCTTTCTTCTTGATTATAAGTTATATCTATACCTAAATATCTTCTGACTTTTCCCAATTTCTTCATTTCAAATCTTTCGGATAATTGCTGTTTAACAAGGTTCAACTGTTCGAGATCTGAACTGCAAATTAACAAATCGTCGACGTAAAGAACGATATAGACTGAGAAGTGTTCGTTTTTCTTGAAGTACAAACAACTATCATAACTTGAATTGCAAAAGCCTATAGACATGAGATATTCGTTGAAGCATTCATACCATGCCTTAGGACTTTCACGAAGTCCATACAACGCCTTTTTCAATTTGCATACTTTATTTTTATCATCATTAAATCCTTCAGGCTGATAAACATAGATATCCGATTTCAATTTTCCGTTTAGAAAGGCAGTTTGAACATCCATTTGTTCCACAAACCATCCTTTAACGCATACTACTGACAACAACGTTTTCAAAGTGCACATACGCGCTACTGGCGAATAAATTTCTTCTTCTAAAGATTTTGGTTGTTGACAACCAATCGCAACTAATCTGGCTTTAAATATATTAGGTGACTTTTTCTTAAAAATCCATTTGACTTGAATAATTTTGTTATTGTCTGGTACCGAGTTAATATTTACTAAATCCCACGTATTGTTTTTCATTAAGCAATCGTATTCAAGCTGTATTGCGGTTGACCAGTTTGACTTTTCATCGGAATCAAGTGCTTCTTGCAAAGTGCTAGGTACTATATCTGAAAAATTTGCGTCAATTATATAATCATTTTGCCAAAGTGGCCTTTTAATTCGTCTTTTTTGTCTATCCAAATTCACTTCCTTACTACTAGATTGCGTTGTTTCAACATTTTTATCACTCACTTCCTCACTATTAATACCTTCGGGCGATATCGGTCCGTTTACATCGGTATGTACGATTTCACCTATGGCTTTAGCCCCACTTCTATTGTTCTGAAATTTAATATTAGTCATCTTTGAAGATAAACACACTTCACATTTGAGAGAAATTTTTTCAACAGCCTTTGGTAACCCCAGTACTATTTGATCTTTACACATTTTTTCTAGATTATAAAAATTTATGTGACCAAGTCTCTTATGCCAATTTTCTTTGTTTGTTATCTCAGAAATATATGCATGACTGTTAGGAATTCCTAAATTAACATTTCCTGTCAAATAATATAAACCATTTTTCTTAGAAGCTACAGCTACAACATCATTTTTAGAATTATATATTTCAAGAAAATTATTTTTGGCCCAAATAGAACTTCCAAAATCAGTAATCTTTGACACACTCATTAAATTTTTTTTCATCTCAGGAGCAAAATAACAATTTTTAATTTCTACTTCTACTATCTTACTGTTTACTTTGAAATTTACATTTATCGTTCCAATTCCTAGAGCCTGAATTGTGAATCCGTCACCTACCTTGATACTAACAGGTTTGTTCAGTTTTCTATATGCAGAGAAATAACTAGCCTTGTTGACTATATGATCCGAGCAACCACTATCCAATAGCCAAGTGATGGAAGTACCTGCCTCCTTTGACTCGTACATCTGTGAGTGAGCCACTGTTGCATGAAATGTGTTTCTTTCTTGTTCATCTTCGCCGTCGACCTGGGCTGTATTGCCTGTATATGAGTTTGTTTGTCTGTGACCTCCTCCATAGCTTCTTCGCTGCTGTATTCTTGGATTGTTCCTAAGTGTTGGACAATACCTCTTTATGTGTCCAGGTTTTCCACACTGGAAACAGTTTCTGTTATTTTCGCCTTTTCGAAATTGTGGACCTTTCCATGGTTGAGAGTTGAAAGCATGCGTCAGATTTGTACTTCTTTCTTGTGAGTTTTTATGTGACTCGATCAACAACTTTGACTTAACATATTCGACTGTCCTTTGTTCTGGTGGCAAAGCATCAACAATATCGACGATGTGGCTCAAGCTTTTTGGTAGTGCTAACAGAAAATAATTTAATCGGTCGTCTTCAGTGAGTGTTTCTCCTGTACATTTCAACTCATTTACACACTTCTCAAATTTGTTTATGAAATCTTTAGGGTCTTCCTGTTCTGTTAATTTCAAATCCAAAAGTTTTCTCTTTGTTATCAACTTTAATGCTGTGGACGTAGGGAGATAAATTGAGTCCAACTTTTTTATCATTCCAGCACTGGTGGGCTCATTTATAATGTGTTCCAATTGCATGTTCGAAACACCCTGAACAATTACGTTTCTTGCCTTAATGTCTTTTCTTTTCCATTCATTACGTGCGTTTTCATCTAGAGGGATTTCTTCCTTGAGTGGACTTAGTACGTTTTTCGATTCCAAAACCAGGTTCAATCTGAATTTCCACTTGTTATACTCGGCCCCATCAAACACCGGCAACGTGATATTGTCATCTCTTCCTGTAGCCATTTTCTAATTTGTTGCACGAAATTATTAACCACGGACTTCTGCTACCATGTTAAATAATGCAACAAATTGGTTCTACTTAACTTTATTCTCAGGATCAATTCAATAAAAACTCATTAACATAATTTAACTCCTATCATAGCTAACCTCACCCGAGTACTTGTCAAAGTCTATATTCTATACTCTTTGTGTGACGCTGCGCATGTTTCTGTCTGTGGTCCCAATTTGACATTCTACAGAACTATGAAACACGGCTGGCTAAAATAAAATGCTATTCTTCTTGTGGAGGGCGTTGACAAAGAACCATTAATACAATATTTCAACACCTTCAAATCAAATGGCTATACAATTCCGGAAATCGCCAAATAACATTTAAGACAGCTGACTATCCTACATACAGTAAGTCAATGAAGAAATAAATAGAACCCCCATTGCTCCCATGAAACCTTCTGCAATTTATTCATATCTATTCTTTGTTAACACTCCTCATTTAAATATTAAATGGTCATACCATAGGAAAAAAAAACATATTTTCTTTTGAGTAGCTTTTATACTTAGAAACACAACGCCTGTTAGGTGTGTATGAAAATCTCTAGAAATATTATTATTCTTATCATAAAGTATCTGCAAATGAATCATGCCGATAAGACCTAATTCAAACCTCGGAGGAAAAACTAAACTGCTTCAAGTAATTCATGGTCCATCTACCTACAGAAACTTATAATTTTTTTTTATAACATCGACCAAAAAAAGAAAAATCTTCAAACCCATCACTTACTCATCGCCGTACAAATCTTTCCGCAATCCTTCTTTTATTGGTATACCATCACGATCATAGTCTTTTACTTCTCTCGAATTTTCTCTTTTCAAATTTGTTTCCAAAATGCATAGGCTACAATAATTGTATGAAACATGTATGTGCAAAAAATTCGGTTAACTGTTACTTTGAAGTTTGACAGTTTCCAAAGGTAAATAAAACGACCTCAACACTTTCTTGCCTTGATTATGGTACTAAGAGGAAATAATACCACGGGGTAGTAAATTACTGCTAGGCAACACAGCCACATTTAAATATCATCAAACCTTGCTTAGATCTCAAGGTCAGGCCGCTGTACCTGGTCTACATGGTTAAACGTTGCCTATAGGAGCGTGAAATGTTAGAATTCGGAGAAATTCTGACGTTTATAGGAGAAAACAGGGTGTCGATTTGCAGGCTCCAGTGAGTATTTCTTGAAAATTTTTTTTGGGATATACTTGATTCTGTAGCAAGATTGCGCAATGTTCGTTACTTTTCCATTTTTCACTCCATTTCAGTTTCATTTTCTCGAAAATTCTTGAATATAAAAAGTGGCAACATTTCGCATTCCTTCGATTTTTTTCAACCATTTGCACCAAAAAACTACCACAATGTTTTTACGCGCTTGTTCTGGAAGACAGCGGGTTATCGTTTCGTCACAATGTCTGTTCTGGTCTCAAAACGATTGGAGTGAACTCTCTGAAGAAGAACCCGTGGTCCGTCCGTCCGACCGCATGTGCTCTAACTCTCGAAGGAAAGGACCATGCAACTTAAAATTGACAGATTAGGTTTGGAGTCCAAATATCTCGGCTGAGTTTATTAATGGGTAAAATCGGTCGAATAGTTTCGGAGTGAGGGCCATTTAAAATATTGAGGTTATTTCCTCGATAAGATTAAAACTTTGCAGATAGTTCGAGAATACCATTGCGCAGCTAAGTGCAGAATTCCTTATGAATTCGGTGGTTACAAATTTTCAAAAAAATGTTTAATCGAAAAGTCTTCCAATTTTTCTTGAGATATCTTTTTTCTCGGAAACTGTTGATTAGATTTTAACGATATATGACAGATACCTTAGAGTCCGTATCCAACAACTATATTCAAGATTTCAATTTGATCCGACATTAACTTTTGAAGATATAAGGAAGAAATATGCCAAATCTTGCTGGTCTTTGTAATTTTAACGTCATTTCCCCAAATCTCAAGAAGTACTGATTCAAACAGATAAAAACTTTGTTATCATTTGAAGAATACCAACCCGCGACTGAGTGCTTTGATTTATAAGTTAGAAAGTAAAAAAAATATTTTTCTCGAGGATTTTCGAACATATTTCTATGATATTTGGCATATACTTTGAAGTCAATATTGTACAACAATCTCTCAAATTTCAGAGTGATCTGCAATTTATTATCGGAGATAGAGAAAAAATGCCAAATTACGGTGTTGATTGAAATCTCTCGGTATTTCCCTCAATAACGCAAGATATATAGATGCCATGAGATTGAAATTTTGTAGTAAGTTGAAGAATTTCTACATGCGAAATGATACAAAACTTCGTATGAATAATATCGTTTCTTTGTAATATTTATTCGAAAATGTTCGACATTTTTGTTGAACATTTTTTTTTTTCAGAGACTATTGATAATAATTCACTGATATTTGGTACATACCTTGAAGTCGATATTGACCAACAATATTTCCAATTTCGATTTTAATCGATATCGATTCACACAAAAAAGTATGTTAAATTTTGTTTTTATTCGAAATGTTGAGGTTATTTCCTCAATATCTCAAGACGTACTGACGCGATCAGATTGACATTTCGTTACTAGTTGTAGAATACTGCCGCTCAACATTACGAAAAATGTTTTGAGGATCATAATGGTGAAAAATATGAAAAAGTTTTCAATGACGAAAATTGGTTTTTTGCTGATCAGTGAATTTGTGCGAAATTTCGTTAT
Organism: Myrrha octodecimguttata; assembly: GCA_958510865.1. Taxonomy (NCBI): domain Eukaryota; kingdom Metazoa; phylum Arthropoda; class Insecta; order Coleoptera; family Coccinellidae; genus Myrrha; species Myrrha octodecimguttata. Next base: position 21,071,532 of record OY294059.1, read on the forward strand.
GATCGTTCAATTAGATCAATGAGGAAATATTTCAACATTTTTTTCTCAAATATTCTGTAGATTGCAGTCATATAATCATATAGTTCGCACGAAATTCTGCATTAATTTTCGAGCTGCTCTAATTGCAGTACTGGATATTAACTAAATACGATTCGTAGTTTTGAAATATTGGAATAATTAAATTTTGAATGCGCAATCATTGTGTGGATTTTACCAATTCGCAAATTCGGACTCCGTAATCAAAGTCCAAACCTACAATACTATCAAATCTCCAAGTAGATTTTTCGGGAAGATATTTTATTCACTATCGGCGGTTAGGGCGGTCATAAACACAATAACTCCCTAAAGAAACGACTTAGAGACTCGTTACTTGCAGAGTAGGTTTTCTGTTCAATTACGATGTTCGAATTCGTGGATTGTAAAATTCGCCTGATGATTCCGTAGATTAAGGAACCCAAACATTCAAAATTTCATCTTTTCAATATTTTCGAAAAAACGTGCGTTTGGCGGGGACAATACGTGAACAGAAAACTGGTGCTTTGGCAACGAATTTGAACAAGTGCGTGAAAGGTCCTGATCTCACGTCAGTGCTTTCCTGATTTTTGTGGAATTTAATGTTTCGAGAGACGGCATACAAATTATTATAGCAGCTTCGACTTCATATTCAAATCTATGTATCATATTCTTTCTTCAGAATTTCCTTTCGTTGGGAGGAAATAGAAATAGAAAAATAGAAAAATTAAACAGTTCTGGACCATTGTTATGAATAAAGAAAATTAACTTATCAAATATCCTAATTTAATATGAATATTTCCATATTGGTGAAGGAATTGGATATGGACTAAATATTTGATTTATTTTATAGATTTCAGCCAATTCTATAAAAATCAACTGTATTCCAATTATATAATAATAACAATAGTTTCTATTTACGAGATAATTTATATGATTATTAACTCTTCGATAACCATTAATCACCATAGATAAGACAAACCACCAGATCTGCTTTATGCTTTATTATTTACGTTCGGGCAGTCACTGTACTTACAAGGTTCGATGTTATATGATATCATGGGCGAATATTATTTGATACATAAGCATCTTTAGCTTTTTTTTAGAAATTCTCAGCTAATTCATGCTCTTTTGGATCATGTGGACTGGATGTGTAAAACAAACTTTTTGCAAACGTAACATTATCACAAGTGGCTATCTTCGGTGTACCCAACCTAAAAAACACTTGCAAACACGCATTAGTGATTTTATAAAAAAAATTATTTTTCAGGGATATTAATTCAATCCATTTGGAATGGAAATCTATCAATACTAAATAGTACTTAGAGTAAAATTTCAGCATATCATACGTGACTTTGATGAGAGGCAATAGACGACTTCGGCCCAAGTTGCCAACCCACAATTTTCTTCACAAATTTACTATCACTGGGGAACGGGAAATAAGGTTCGCGTTATCTATAAATATCCGTAAAAGATGCCTCGGCTCCTCAAACAAGATAATTCCTTCAAAATATAGAGTTTTGTTAAGATCATCTCTGATTGGCTGAAATTTAAGTTGGGATACCTGATTTCATGTAAATAGTGTCACATTTATATAGGATATGTTCCGCAAATCAACTTGGTTATTTCGGTTGCCGGTTTTCCATTCCGTGAATATGAAATATTCGGTTGGTTCCTGAAAAAAAGGTTAATTACTGAATTTAATTGACGAAAAAACGTTTTTTCTGTCACCAGAACGACAGTCAATGTTCTATGGTAACATATCCATAGCATAGAACAATCTTCATTTACTTCATGATCTATAGAACATAGGAGAGACAACAATCAATTATGGAAAAATTACTAGGTATGGTCTATGGATCATAAGGTAAATAAAGATTGTTCTGTGCTATGGATATATTACTATAAAACATTGATTGTCGTTCTGGTGCAAAGACTTAATATGTCTATGTTCTGGTGACAGAAAGATTGCTTTTTCATCAATCAAATTCCTTAATTAACCTATTTTTTCAGGAACCAACCGAATATTTCATATTTAAAGAACGGAAAACCGACAACCGAAATAACCAAGTTGATTTGCGGAACATATCCTTCATAAACTCGACACTATTAACATGAAATCAGGAATCCCAACTCAAATTTAAACCTAACAAAAACCTATATTTGGAAGGAATCATCTTGTTTGAGGATCCGAGGCATCTTTTACGGATATTTATAAATAACGCGGACCTTATCATGTCGAATTTGTCCTGAAATTCCCGTTCCATAGTAATAGTAAATTTGTGAAGAAAATTGTGGGTTGGCAACTTGGGCCGAAGTCGTCTATTCGAGAATATCTGGTTTTATCATAGGCTTCTTAGCAACTCGCGACTGGTTTAGTTCGCATCATTCACATAAATCCACAGAATTTTCGATATGTTGGTTCCTATGTGGCCTATATAATAATTATTTAGCTCTTAGTTTAAATTTCTGTATGCCTAATTGAGATTCATGTAACATTTGCAACATTTGTGATATTAAGCTATGAGGAACAATTATTCGAAATTTGTGATAAAATTTTATCTGCTTTATGAGTTGACCAGCCCCATTCACATATATCAATTGAATGCTTTAATACTGAATATTTTCTAGTTTCTTCCTGAAACAATTATACTTTTCTTCGCTTGTATCGATAGAATGTATGACTTCAGTTTGAGTTTTATCTCTTTCATCTTTAATTTCAAGGTAATAAGTAGCCAAAGAAATAATCAGATAGATGCATGAATTTACAAAGTACGTATTCTAGTTATGCTGTACTCCAGCAATTTTGACCTCATTTTTTGTAAGTTTGCAGACGTTATTTTATTAACTCCTTTCGTTATTATAGACAAAGAAATATATGATCTGTTTTAATTTTATATCTCTGGAATATCTACAATCATGAAATTCATGGCAGGCAAAGACTAAACCGAACAATTCCTTATCTATCATGAAATGAAGCTTTTCTGTATCAGACAAACTTCTTGACGCAAATGCAACTGGTTTGCTTTTATGCACTGAGCAATATCCTTATCCATTTCTACTACTATCACTTTCAAATACTGTTTCTTAAGATTCATCAAAATTGCTTCCAAAATATTTTTTCAAATTTTCTCGAAAGTTTTCGAATCCATCCATATAAATACAGAATCTTTTTCAATTAACCTATGTAAAGGAGCTATTATTTCAGAGAGATTAATAGGTAGTATTGCCTCTTATATAAATATATAAGAGATAAACCCCAGAACCTTCATTGACTCTTTCTTGTTACTTTCTGAAGGCTTGAATCCATGGCAATCAATTGCTCTATCATTTTCCGAGGAAATATGATACAACTATCTAACTTCTTTCAAGCGACACTAAAATTTTTATTAATTGAACTTGACATTCACTTCTCTAACGCATGCCAATATTATATCCAAATATTGATCGTGTTTCTCTAATATATGAAAATACCGAGAAATTCCCCAAAATTATGATGAATATGTCGCATAAAGACCTCTGGTGCAACCCTCAACCCATGGGATAACTTCTTAAATTAACCTGAGGGTTTAGCATAATAAGTCGATAATCCACTTTATTCATCTCATTCGATATTTCATAATCCTGAACTAAAATTAAAAACTGAAAAATATTTCATTCCGCATAATGTCTTAGTGGGCATAACAAAAGATTTCCTTCTCGAATTTATCTGTTCTTTTTCAACAATGACAATCTTTTTCAAACATTCTAGTGGTTTGCTTACTTTCTCAATTATGTCTAATATTTCTCATTCTTCTTGAGTATTTAAAAATGGTTTCATAAGTTTCAAAGGTATCTTTACGTGGAGAATGATACCGCTCCGAAATCATTATTCAATCTTAAATTAACATGGAATCTTATATTTACCTATCCCTTTGAAAGAAATCATGTTTTTCTATGAAATTTTCTTGATCTACATAACTTAAATTCGTATGCTTTTTAATGGTTTCAATTTTCTGAACTGAATTTCATTCCTTAGTATTGCGATATTCTTATATATTCTTGAATTTGTCATTCTTTCCATCCAAATTAGCAGTGTAGCGTGTTCTTGTTGGACACTATATCGAATTTGTAGGTATTAACTCTTTGATAATCATTAATCACCAAAGATAAGAAAAATCACGAGATCTGCTTGATACTTTATTATTCATAAGTAGAGGTACTTACAAGGATCGATGTTATGTGAGATCATGCGCACATATTATTTGATACATTAGAAATACATTGTTATAGATCTAATTATTATGCATCAGTTCCTAAATTGCAGGTAGAAACGGAGATATGAGATACCATATATAATTTTGAGAGAAGAAGTCTCATAAACATAAATTTTTTTGAAGTTTCATATTATTTGCATTTCTCAATATGAGTTTACAAGTGTATCGAATCTTTATGAATTATTGCTAAAGATCAGGTAAAGGTCCAATGAAAAATCGTTTCATGTAGTTAACTGTGTTCTGCAAGAATCATCTGATTCATCCAATGCCTCGCGAGTTGATTCATTCTAATGCTACTTGTCTTCTGTACTTGTCTGCTAAATTCGAGACTATACTCCAATTATTTTGCATAATACAATCGGTTAAAGAATAGCTTAAACTAACACGGAATTGAAATATTAATATTCATTCTTTAGAAATTACAAAAATTATTTTTGAAACAGGGTACGAAAAATAATCACTTAGATTGTTTGAATGAACCAAGTGGAAAATTTCATCCGAATCTCTTTGATCCATTGTATGAATATTTTCCTCTCAATTCATAACGAACATTATATTCTCCCGGAATTTTCAGGATGCATGCATTGAATTGTCTTTGTCCACGGTCTGGTTGAACATAAATTCAAAAGTGAGCATTTCCTTGATTGAAATCCAGACGATTCATTCATCACGAATGAACGAAAAAGCAGTAAAGAAAACAGCCATTCACTCCGGTCTTAGCTGGTATAATTTGAAAGGGAGGCCAGTAAATGTTCGCAAGTACCCCGCAGTAAGTCGTTTTCAAATAAAATAACGGACAATGTTAAAACATTCACAGTATTATCATTCCGAAAATGGATTGAATGGGACCCTGAAGATAGTTTTTACTCAAGCAGAAATGTGGAGATTTTTTTTATATAGGGGAAAGTTCGCCTATCATCACTGAGAAAAAGTATACTGTTGTATTATTAAGAGAGTATTATTTCCAGAAATCCATTGAAAAAGGGTTGGAAGATTTCGAAGATAAGTATTTTCTTGAAACATGGATATTGGACCGCCAGATGAGAAAAACAATGCCCTATCAACTGTAATGAGTTCTGATGCTGTAACTCCGCTCAGTTACTCTCCGAATCGTTTTGTCCAAATGTCTGTAATTTTAGAATTTTGAGCCGAAAATGGACTCAAACGACTAGGTTTGACTCACTGATGGCGAATCCGGTATCAAAATCGATTCTGTCCGTCCGTAGGCACGATTACGAGCGTACGGATAATCCAATCGACTTGAAAATTTCAGGGTTGGTTGCATTTCAAAATGCGAAGGTTAAGTTCGTTAATGCGTAAAATCGGTCGAATAGTTTCGGAGTTATAGCTATTTGAAGTTTTGAGTTTATTTCCCTGATATTTCGAGAACCACTAAAGCGATTGAATTGAAAAACTTGGCAGTTAGTTGGAGCAAAACGACTCGCAACTTCTCACGAAATTTTGTCGAGATCGTGCTGACAGTGAATAAAAAAAGTTTTTTTTCCAAAAATTGTGATCAGTGTACCAAATTTCAGTTTGATGCTATAATAATTTTTGGAGGCATTGTGAGAAAAAATGTTAAATTTCGTGGATTTTTCTCGATATCGTTACTTTTACAGAATTACTCAAAAAATACTGGTTCAATCATGATGAAACTTGGGAACTAGTTTGAAAGTGCTCATGGAGAACTTTGTGCGAAACTTCGTGATGATCGTGTTATTGGAACAATTTGAAAAGAAGTTGAAGATATTTTTTTCAAATATTCAATATTCTGTGATATTCTGATCATATTATTCTCATTTTATTCTGTATGAACCTCCGAACTGTTATTTCTCGATGAATAACTGAATTTTAATTTGTATTTCTAGTAATATTGGAAAAATAAAATTTTCACTCTTGATTGGACGGTTTTCGGTCACAAATTGGTGTTTTTTGGTGGTCAATTCAATCGAAATTCTGGAAAAATTCAAAATGGCGAAAAACCGGGAATTTGGAATTTTTTTTATTTTCGATTGCCAAATTAGAAAGAATAACTTCAATATACTTTATTTTCTAAGATTTCCTCGGAAAAAAATTTTCAATATTAAAACTCAAATTTTTTCTCTACATGTCTACACAGTGAGGGAAAGTTCACTCAAAATTGTTGGAATCTTTCGATGTTTCCGAATAATTGTGTGAAAACAGAATAAAAAATATCTATTGGTTTTAATATTTTAGTCTTCCCAAGATTCCTCTGGGACCACATAAATAATTTCCAGTTAAAAAACTGGTGGTCTTAGGGAGGACAGAATTGTGCTAGTGCGAATTCATCAACAACAAAAAATCCAAAAAAACTTTGGTGGGGGATCGAACTCTCTCTACATTCGTACGAAAGGGTCAAATTCGCAAAACTCTACCGTTGCTTGGTAATGGTCATTAGTGTCCCTAGTGTCCGAATGTGGAGCGAGCTCGATTGCCACCAAAGTTTTTTTGAAGAAATTTATTTGTGTTGATGAATTTATATATTATTAGCACAATTTTGCCCGTATAAGATCACAAATTTTTTTCAATAAAAACTATTTAAGTACTCCGCGAAGAATCTTTGGAAGGCTTCCAAATGAAAGCCATTTGATGATTTTTCATTCTGTTTTCACACAAGTGTCCAGAATGACGGTAAGTTCAACCTGGAAAATTTTGGGTGCAACTTTTTTTCACTGTAGGAATGTAAAAAGTTGAGTTTGAATTTTGGAAGAGTAGTTTCATGAAAAATCTAAAAAAATCGAGTACATCCAATTAGGCGACCGATAATAAAAAGTCAAACATAACAGGTTTTCCACTATTTCAATTGAATTTACCACCAAAAAATACTAAGACGTGACCGAAAACTTTCATTTAGAATGTCACGGATAACTAACTACACCTATCAGAATATTACTTATTAAGTTTACATTAAAAACCCTGTATCTCTCTTATGCTTTGACAACAGAGTATATTTCATAGAGCAAAAATTACTTTTTCAATGTCATCTACACGGCTGTATAAGTTATTCTAGTTTATGGTAGAATACCCTGTATATTATTATTACTCATTGTTCAATCGTTACAAGAGATGAGGCAAGGTCCATAAGTTCAATACAAAAACAAATTATGACACGCACTCATAATGTCAAGTGTCCACAAATCCGTCAAAAACATTTTTGAAACCATTAACGGCACCTTTGGTGCGAGGGAGATTCGGGTATTTCGGTAATCGAAGATTCTTTCCTATTGGCCGACGACGACCACGTGATCGTCGTCGACCAATAGGTTGAATCTCTCGGCCAATAGGGTGAATCTCCGATTACCCAAATCTCCGGATCTCCCTTGCACACAAGGCCCCTTAACTGTATGGACGCTAAAAATAGCAGAAGGCAAACCCTTTTATGCATCGAGTATTCTGTTGGAGAGAAAACACTGAAGCTGAGAGGTTTTGAAGTTTTTCCTCGCCAGCTCCAGACCATGTCCTTGGAGATGGTTGGGATTTCCCAACATATGGCAACCACTGATAGAGATACGATTGTTCCAGCATTGAACCGACTGTCAACAAGGCCATATCATTTCTCTGTGCAACCCACCAAGCCGGACCAGCGTGTTCCATTATTGGTCGGACATACCTCACATATTTTTGGCGGTTTCAACTTTGCTTTCGGTGAAGAAGCTTTTATGAAGTAGCAAAGTGATATTTCTGGCTTTGGCTGATATAATAGACGATGCATGTTCTGACCAGGTGCGGTTGTCTGTAACTAGGAGACCCAAGTCGGAATGGTGTGAGATATTAAAGTAAATGTGATCAACCCCTACCGAGAAATATTCATAGTTCTTATATCAAGAGAATTGGATTTAATGATTTTCAAATCAATTAATCTTGATATTCGAAAAGAACATATATCAGCACACTTACTTAATAACAGTATATCAATTTAGGAACTTCACGAGTTCACTTCAACACCTTCCCTAATTGATGTAATGCTTCTGGAACATAAGCCCATTAAACTTCTTAGGAGAACTAATCTGGGTCGGAATACAGCTTTGTTCAAATTATATCATCAATCTGTTCACTGCCTTCTACTCTCTGAACCTCTATTTCTTGATTTCTTCAAAATTTTCCTTCTTAAAATCTGAAAGTGATAATTGCGATGTTTTTGGAGGATGATTTTTCTTCAAAAATAACGTAACTCTCATCAATTCTTTGTGTCTTGAACCCAAATCATGCCACCATCATCATTGTCATATCCCACTAAAATTCCTTGCACGACTTTTTTATCAAACTTTCTTCTTCGTGATTTGGAAGTATGAGAGTAACAAAACTCCTGTTATATTCAGTACATATGCTGCTGTATTGATTATTTCAGCCTATAGGCTTTGAGGTAGACCATCTCTAGCATTTAAAAGTGCCCTCGCTGTCTCAATTATCGTTCTGTTATCTCGTTCTGCACAGCTATTTTGCTCAAGAGTATATGGCATGATTAAACGTTGATGAATTCCATGCTCATTCGAAATAATTTCAAATTCCCCTCCATTGTCTTATAAGAATTCTTTTACTTCTGTTAAAAATGTTTATCAGTGTCCTGCGTCGTCACTTATCTCTCGCATGAAGGAAATTCTACGAAAGTTCATATAATCATCCTCGAATAGGCAGAAGTATTTGTAACCGATTTCGGAATTTCAAAAAGGCCCACAATCATCTGAATGGATTAGCAAACCTGGAGTTTTGGCTCTTTCTCTTCTGCCAAACTTCTGAATGAGTGCTTTGCCATATATGCAACATTCACATAACTTACTGTCTATAAAGGAAAATCAATTCCGAAATCTCTCTCTAGAATTTTTCGTATATGCTTTTTATTCTGATGACCAAACCTCTCATGATGAAGTTGCAGAAAATTGCTGGTATGTATACCCATTCCATCGGATTTTTGTTCTGCCATAACATTTCTCATATTCAACATGTATAATCCACCATGTTTGGTTCTTGTTCCGATGAGAATTGTCTTGATTTCAATGTTGAAATGATGAATTGCTGCTGTAGAAACAAATTCTCCTTGTGAATTTCTGTCTTGTGCCGCTAATATAGAGAATAGATTCTTGGTAATCGAAGGAACATACCATACACCTTCTCTTCTATATTTATTAGTTTTTCCATTTACACAAGCTCCTACGAAAATAGTTCATCTTCCTAAAGCTTTTGTAACATCACCAGTTGCCGTATTCACTGAATGATCTTCATTAAATGACACAAAATTTTCATAGAGGTCCCTTTTGTTACGAATATGATAAGTTGCACCATTGTCAACGTACCAGTGGATATAATCAATTGTAGCAGTTGAAACTGTCGAGGTTCGAATCGATTATCTTTGATAATTCTGTTTGTTTTCAAAGCTAGTGTTTTTTTTTCGGTTTAGGTGGGCGTCCATCTGCTTTCCATTTGAAACACGGTCTTACTCGGAGTACATTCAAATGACAATAATTGCACTTATAGTCTTTTTAACGGTTCGACTTTGAACAATTACCTCTCGATTGATTTCCATTCAATTCTGAAACTTCCAGATTGTTTCCATTTTCATTTAACGAAGATTTTTCGAAACTACTTATTAAATTTTCGACTGCTCTCTCTGATTTTGCCATGATAAGCCAGCTCGATTCAAATGAACACCTCATTTGCACCTGGTATACTCCTAGGTAGAATAAAGAGTTTGAATTACCATGTTGCCCAATTAAGTTTACTTTCTAATAACCCAATCGAGACTTTACTCGACTCCATGGCTCTTTTCTTCACTGTTTTGTCAAGTCAAATGAAAACAAGTTTCTTCCGACTCCAAAAGCACGAAAATGATATTTTTCTGTCTTCAGGGAACCACGCTCTGCTACCATGTTAAAGTAAATATGATCAACCCTTACAGGAAAATATTTTTTTGTTCTTATATATCAAGAGAATTAGATTTAATGTTTTTCATATCATTCAAAGTTGACATTAAAACAAAAGCATATATCAGCACACAGAGAAAACAACAGTACATCAATTTAAGAACTTCCCGAGTTCATTTCAACATAAGATTGACTTGACTAGCTGGCTGTCTGAAAAATAGTTGCGGTTATTCTCGTCCATGTGCCTCACAACATTTTTCCCAGTTTAATGAAAGAAGCTCATTCACTCAAGTTATTCTAGTCCTGTTGCAATGAACCTCAGTTGGAGCTATGGTTAAGATGAATTTCAGCATCATCAGTGTATAGTAGGCAGGTGGATTTAAACTTGCTCAAAAGATCGGCTGTATACAGGGTATTTCGCGAGTAACTCTACATCGTTTGAAAGTGAACAGATGGTAAATCGGGAGGCCAGAAAACAACGATTAAATATGGGCTGACGCTATCCGTTCCTGAGATACAGGGTGATTTATTAATTTTGGAAGAATCCTCAGATGGCAATAACTCTTGAATCATTCAACGTACTTGCTTCAAATCTGGCAGGTATTGTCATTTGAGGCCATCGAACTGTTCCTATAAACCATACCGAAATAGTACAGAGCAGCACTAGGGAATTTCGATATTCAGTTCCAGGTCTAATGAAACATTCTTTACATGGAATATCAATTTGTCTTAACTATCATCTGATTCTGCATAGATTTTTCTTTCGAATACTGTTTTTCACGTGAACTGCACAACAACTTGTTATATTGTACCATTGATAATTAGTTAATACTCTTTTTATCACTTTGAAAAATACCTTCATTTTCATATCTTGACATATATTTATATTTTGTCTCCCTACGCAAGTATCACCAACTGCGTGACATTTCCAGTTCGAGGCTGATTCTCAATATACTGTAGCGAGCGCCCTCTCTCAGCTCTTACTTAAGTCGCGCGTGCAGTACCATCTTGCGTCTTAAGTACCCTACGTTACCTGGCTGTAACGTTTGACCAACATCATCGGTCAACGTACAGGGGGCGCCAGTGCGCACGCTATCCCTACTAGATCCTCTAAAGATCTCGGAAGTACGCTCATCCCCAACGGTCTGATACACTCCCTTGTGATCCACACAAGGGGGAGTCCACTCACGTAGGCATGTAAACGGCTTAGTTTGGTGCATGCCCTGACGAGTTCCCCCAAACTAAGCCGGGACGAAACGTGATACTTTCCCAAAGAGGTTGAAGCTACCTCGCAAACCTTCAAAAGCTTCAGTGGTGACTTTCCGACGTGATTTATTTCAACGACGGTGTCACAGTTTCTGTCCCTGTCTTCATTTTGGCTTTCAGTGAGAACCTCGCTTGTCACTGTGTGATCCTATTCGTTCCTACCTCGGCGATGGTTCGGCAACCATCCCGAGGAGGTTCCACACCGCCACTTCGCTCTCGTGCTGCAACTCGCTGCTCAAAGATGTGCTACTAATGCACCTAGCTCACTGCACGATATCGAGTGGTATAGGAACTCACAAGTGGCGAAGCGTTTCTCAATCCGGGTTTCTCACATTTCAAAGGCACCCAACTGCTTGGTCAACCGTGCATCAAACGCCGTACACTCGTGCTCAACAGCGCAGCAATGGCACAACGGCTCGCTTTCAGTCGCGTTTTAGAAGAGAACACCTTTTCGGTCTCCGTCACATTCCTACAGAGGCATCTTTCTGGTATGGCTTTCACTGGAAGGGGAGTCCTGTAGCGAGCGCCCTCTCTAAGCTCTTACTCAAGTCGCGCGCGCAGTACCATCTTGCGTCTTAAGTACCCTACGTTACCTGGCTGTAACGCTTGACCAACATCATCGGTCAACGTACAGGGGGCGCTAGCGCGCACGCTGTCCCTACTAGATCCTCTCAAGATCTCGGAAGTACGCTCATCCCCAACGGTCTGGTACACTCCCTTGTGATCCACACAAGGGGGAGTCCACTCACGTAGGCATGTAAACGGCTTAGTTTGGTGCATGCCCTGACGAGTTCCCCCAAACTAAGCCAGGACGAAACTTGACACTTTTCCAAAGAGGTTGAAGCTACCTCGCAAACCTTCAAAAGCTTCAATACGTTCCGTAACCTTCCAGTATTCTTCCCGTAAAATATTATAAGGTGTTAATGAATTTATGTATGCACACTATACGGCCCGTTCACGTTCCGTCTAAATGACATTTTTGCCTACTAAATTTTGACGTAAATCATTCGGTAAGGATACTGGAAGGTTACGGAACGTATAGTGAGAATCAGCCTTTAAACACTCTCCCTCACATAAAAAAATTCCGAAAAATAAATTGAATTATCTCCTTCATCAAATCTTAATATAAAATAGGTGTAAAAAGTTAACAATCATTATATGTATCTGGACAACATTCAAGAAGTTGATCGACATATCGTTTCAACTGAAGTCCATCCACTTCTACGCTTAGGTTAAACCCGGAACTGAAATCTCAACAATTCTTCCAAAGACCGATATTTCTCTTTATATTTTCTTGCGTCTCTTACCATTACTCTCTCTCCTCAACTAGAAAAGAGTTGTATTTTTTTATTTTTCATTGTTGACTTAACTTGTTTAAAATAAATTCCATCAAGCACTGTATTTGGTTTCCGCAGTGAGAAACTACACCTGAATTCTCGTCCTTGTTATTTTGATTAATTTTGATGGGCTGTGAACTATTATTCTGTAGGCAGTATATCATATCTGTGGTCCGAAAGAAATGAAATATATGCATAGGTGTGTGGTTGCCAACTATCTAGAATTATTTTAATGATTCTACATATAGTTTTGCTAATCCATTTGTGGCCGGATAGTAAGTTGGTGTAAAACATTGTTTGAGTTTTGTGATCTTATAAAGCTTTCTCAAGTCTTCACTAGTCCATGCGGTACCACATTCAATGACTACATGTAAAGGGTAATCATAACATAGGTACTGAAATGCTTTTGAAGAATTCAATTGTTTTGGCTACGGTAATATTACTCATGACAATACCTCGGGCCATTTGGTATGAGCGTCTATTATTACCAAAAACATTTTTGAATACAGGAGTCCCAAAAAATCAGTATGTAGTATGTGGAAAACTGTCATGGGTTGGGGCCATACTGGTTATATGGTCTTTTCAAGGTTTTTACGGTTCTGTAAACCATTCATACAGTTTTTACGCGCTTGCTCTGCATTTTCCACGATGTCTCGATTTTCGAATTTTGAGCCGAAATTGGTCTCTAACGAGCAGGTTGGACTCACTGATGAAGAATCCGAGGTGAAAATTGATTCTGTCCATCCGGCCATCCAGCCGGCCGTGTGCGCTATAACTTTCGAAAGAACAACCTACAGTCTTCAAATTCTCAGGTTAGGTTAAGATCCTGAATATCTCGGTTAAGTTCGTTGATGGGCAAAATCTGTAGGATCGTATTTGTGCTGCAGCCATTTGAAATTTTGATTTTTCAATAACTCGAAAAATATTTATCTGATCGAAATAAAATTTGGTTGGTAGATGAACAGTAGCAATATGAAGAATTCTCCAAAGACAATTTTGAAAAAAAAAATTTTTCTTTTGAAAATTTTCATGTCTCATTCAAATTTCACTGAAATCTCCAAACCGCCAGTTCATAACCTAGTACTTTATTTCAGCCCAATCAGATTTCCCTGATTTTTTTGAGGAACAAATCAAGAGAGTATTTTTTTTTGAAATTCATATATTTCAAAAAGCATATCTCCGATTCCGTTTAAATTTTATTCTAATCGACACCGGAAACTCGAAGATTCTGTTTCAGTCAAATCGAATATGTTTTCTTTGAATTTTCCTAATAATAATTTCGAAATATTTGTTCCCATCGATCTTTCACGTCATCTACTGGTGAATAGTAGAATCATTTACTGGATCCTACAGTAACAATATAGTAGAGTTCACAAGGCATGAAAAGAGCTCTAAAACTGATTTTCGTGTGAACTTCATTGCTGAAATGTATGAACCACTTAATATCATCCACTACGTCCTTACAATGCGAAATCAACATGTCGTCAAAGAATCGTCATGTGCAGGAAGTGGTGGGGGGCATTTTTCCAAAAACTGACAAAACATTTTTTTCCTTTCATCTTCATCTACGTTAAGTGTTCTTCATTCCGACAAATTCCTATCAAAACATACGATTCAGAAATATTTTATTTTAATTATCTAAAAGGTCGGATACCATGCGTTTATATGGAGTTCCTTATGATACAATCGCCTGCCCTGAAAATGCATGTTTACGATTATGTTCATTTCAATTTTGCTCGAAAACTGTTGAAAATATCGAAAAATTGCTTTATATAAAAGGTGTTAACAGATTACACTTGATTCAGATAGATTTTTCAAAATTTCAATAGTACCATTAATTTTCTCAATAAATAAGAAAATGTGTTGTTGGATGCGCATTCTCGCGTGAAAACGGGTGTTGGGCCAGAAATAAGCGACCTTATGCATCGAAGCGTTCATAAGGTTCAGTTCAAGGATCATTCAAGTAACATTCACGTTTCTAGAAACGTACTAATAACATACCTACTTAAGATCATAACAGAAGCGCAGTGTTCCACACATTCTAATTTTTCACGTGAGGGGGTTGAAAGTTGTGCATGAACAAAACTGTAATGGTCGACATTCATTCGGTGACAAATTTCATCAGGTACCATCCTCTCAAAGTAAATGAGCCATGATAAAGTGCACATACTAAAAACCTCTTTGAACTAACTAATTTTTCAAAACAAAATTTTTTTCTTGAAAATTTCTGCACGCCTTTAAAGAAGACACAAAGACCTTGCCAAAAAAGTACCACCTGACCAGAGCTGTGCCAAAGCCTTGTGCTTAGTGCTCGTGAAAGCACTCCAAGCACTTTTGTGCTCCTAAGCACTGTGCTCGCGAGCACTTTATTAAGCCGGTGCTTAGTGCTTGGTGCTTCGAACATTTTTTGAGAAGGCTTAGTGCTTAGTAATTCGAAAAAGTGCTCCTAAGCACCGCAAAGTGCTCCCGAGCACCGTAGGACTTCGAAGCACTTTTCGGGATTACTAAGCACTAAGCCCTTCATGGACTTGTCGAAACAGGAAAATGTCGGGCTATCGCGTGATTGGAGTAGACAAAGACAACTAATATATCGGTTGTGTCTGGTGTTTGGAGACATCGGACAAGGAATACAAGGATACTCATTCGACACATTCGTGATATATGTGTTTAAGTTTAGTTTCGTGCTACTATTATATGAAAACAATAAAATGCTTTCAGAGTCAAAATGTCAAAGCGTAAGCTATCAGCTGGGAACATCGAGATAGGATATTATTCTATCTGGATCATGGAGATATTAGAATTCCGTACTGGAGAGTGTTAGAAAATTTAAGAAATCCACTGACGTAGAGTCACGTCGATTATACTTATTAAATTTTCGTATTCGTATGTCATACTTTCTGGTTCGCATTTAAAATTTCATTATTGTTTTCTCTATGATTTCTAACCTAATGATCTGATTGAAATGATATTCTGCATTCTTTGATGTAGTATGATTGCGTGCAGGTTCGTGAGAAATTCCAAGAGTAGGTATCGCAAAATTAGAATATTTGAGAAAATATATTTCTTGAGCTTAACTGAATCCTGGATGAGTGATTTAAGTCATTTATGGCGGATGACGAATCTCTACATTCAAATACTATGAATATCAATTGAATCAGATAATAAGTTGTATGATGGGAAAAATAGAAATCAATATTGTTTTTTGATCTTCTGATTAAACGGTCATCACGAAACTTGGCTCGAAGCTGTCCAATTTAGAAGTAATGGGACAAAAATATATAATTATGCTCACTTCAATAACACTGTAACTTCCCGACCGATTTTACCTATAAACGAACTTAAACGAGATATTTAGGCTCTGAACCTACCCTGCAACTTTTCGGGGCTCTAGATTTTTCGTTTGGAGAGTAATCGTGTTTACGGACGGCCGAACAGCCAAACATCGATATGGAAAAAGAATTCATCATCAGGGAGTCAAACACGTCAGGTATTGGATTTCAATTCGATATTATCTGCGTTTTTTTGAGAAATATTGGGAATATAAAATTTTGAATGTATATATCCATGGTATCATTGGGCGCATTTTACCCATTTACGAATTATACCTTCGTAATATGTATACCCATTCTCAATTTCATATTCCCAGTTTTTCCAAAAATAATAATAAATCTTACTAAACGATTATCACGAAATCGTACAAATTTGCTCATTCGCTTTCGTCAATAAGCCTAACGGCCGATAGTAAACTCAGTAACTTCCGAACAGAGCCGGATCTAGGGCGTGACGAGGGAGGCATTTGCCAAGGGCGCCAACCAACAAGGGGCTCGAAATTATGTTTTTTTTTTCTTGAAATCATGTTTTTTCACTTCAAAGTCCATTCATATTTTAGAGCGTTGCCATAGTGCATGCACCTGTTGTACAATATGCGGCGACAAGTAGTTACCAATAAACTAAGAGATGATAAATTGACACTTGTCGGTCGCCCTACACGATTCCCGATCGCGACCAGATGTTTGTTATTCGAACACTGAAGACCTCAATTAACGGAAAGTTCAGAGGCAGTTTAATGTTCGAGCTAGCGGCATGACAAAGAGATTCAGACCGTCCACATTATTCGCCGAATCGTTCATCACACCGGCTCTGATAAGGGTAATGTATTTCGAAGACGTTTACGACCGATAGGCTTGATGAAATCACCCCAGTACTATTAATACTACTTTTTTTTCTCGCATGTGGGGTACTTCCATGCAGCGGCGCAGTTGATGGCATCAATAAGAAAAATAGGAACCAGGAACTTATCATAATATATTATATTATGTGCAATACCGCAAATAACGTGATCGTGCGAGCGGACCGGGAAATTATTCGTGCTGGGAAAAGTTTCATTCAGGTATGTTATTTGAATAATTCAATTTTGAGTTGAGAATTTTTGCGCGCTCGGTCAAATTATATTCTGTCCATGCACACGAGAGTCAATCATTTTCGAAAGATATAACTTAGAGACTGCAAAATTTATAAGATTATGTTTGGGTTGGGAATATGTCGGCGATATTATCGTTCGAATTTTATTTGCGAGATCCCAGATTATACCGATTCAATTAAAATTGCGTTGTACCATAATTACACGAGTTTTCATATGTATAAGAATAAGTTCAAAATGTTGAGAAGAATACGATAAATTTATCGTATCTCTAGTATTTTATTAATCAGCTTCTTAGCTATGGGTACTACAGAAAGAGGATCATATGTCGATCAAATGAATAGTATGATTCTTGAGTTTCACTGAAACATGAACCCTTTTTCTGTCCTCCTGACATTTGTCGAGCATTGATGAGACGATTCAGATATGAATATAAACGAGCTCGCAAAACATTCCGATTCTACGTCCATGAATTTTCAGAATCTTATAACATTTTAGGTTGATATAACCAACTGAAATGCCGCCCAAGAAACTATCAGGATCTCAATCTCGGAAGATCAGGGATACAAATTATGAGACCTAAAAAAAAATACTGGTAATATCTCAAGTTATTTCGAGAACGATCCGGGTATTGTGTCGACAAAAAGTGGTTCCACTAGCGAAGCCCATCATGTACCGGAATTTACTTCTAATTCTTCAAGTACCGAGCCTATCGTAAGAAACTATTCCATTTCGGATAATTCGGACAAGGAAAATTGTTTTGACGAGGAATCAGGACTTCCCGAGGTTAAACCTGAACCAGTTGATTTTAATGACCCTACATCATGGCGAATTACAAAAAGTGATATTAAAATGTTCGTAATGACCTTTGTTGGCATGTGCGTTCTCTAATGTAATTCAGTTTTTCATTTACACTTTCATTTATTGTTTTTTTTAAGCTTTGAATGCTTATATATAATTTTGAGAATAAATTATTCTATTCGCTTCCTTTTTGTTTTCTTCATACCCTCATTATCGTATATTAATACGTTCGTGAGTTCTCTTCACTACCTTATAAGATACATGGGAGATTATAGTAATTACTCTACACATATTGTTTGCTATACCTAAGAATCTGATGCTCGTTCTCAAAAGAATATAATAATAGTAAAATATCTTAGGAATAGAATAAATACTATCATTCATGAAAAGTATGTAGTCATTGAAAAGAAAAATTGAAAAGGAGGCATTTCGATAACTTGCCATGGGCGCTGAAATCCTAGGTCCGAAAGACTCAACTTAGAATCTCGATATTTGTGAAGCCTCAATATTTTCAGAAATACAGATGAGATCGAATTAAAATCCAGTATTTGATTGAAAAATGACAACCTGAAGGTTCACACGGAATTTCGTGAGGATAATATGATCAAAAGCTCGCAGAATATTGAATTTTTGAAAAAAAATAAATTTTTTTGGGATTTTTCTAATGACGATCATCACGAAATTCCGCACAAAGTTGCAAATCAGCATTTTCAAACTAGTTACCCAGTTTCACAATAATTGAAATTGTATTTTTTGAGTTATTCCGGAAAAAAAATCGATACTGAGTAAATAACCATCCAAAATTTCCTCCAAATATTTTTTCCCATATCTCTGAGAATTATGAACATATCGAACTGAAATTTGGTACACTGCTATGAAATATGGAACTCAAGGTATAAGCAGATTTTCTTTAAATGTAGTGAACTGTTTCTGACAATGAAAATTTTTCTGAAAAAATATGGAAAAAATTTTTTCTATCCTCCTGACGGTACGATCTCAACAAAATTTTGCAGGAAGTTGCGTGTCATTGTGCCCCAACTAAGCGCAAAGTTTCAATATCAGGGAAATAACCTCCAAATTTCAAATAGCTATAACGCTGAAATCGTTGGGCCGCTTGTGCCCATCAACGAACATAACCGCGGCATTCGGATGCTCAACCTATCCTGGAAGTTTTAAGCCTCTAGTTTGCTCCGTTCGACAGATATCAGGTCCTCGGTTGGACGGCCGGCCGAACAGAATCGAATTCGACACCGGATCAGTGGGTTCAACCTAGTCGTTTTAGACCATTTTCGGCTCAAAATTCGAAAATTACAGACAAACCAAACACCAATCAAACGATAGTACGCTATTCCCTTGAACAAGCGCGCAAAAACGAGTTTCCGTAGGCCATGCACTCTCTGAGGCATGTCTTTATGTTTCCATTATTTCGACAGCATATTATAATAGCGAAGACTATATTTGGAAGTAATCGAATGTCGGTGAGTAAGTTTGAAATTTTAAACCGAGAATGGACTCACTAATGAAGAATCCGTAGTCAAAATCCATTCTGTCCAGTCGTAAACACGATAAATCTCAAAGGAAAAAAGCTCTGTTCGGGTTCCAAATTATGGTCGGTCCCAAGATGGTTTTCCGACTTGAAACAGAAATGCCAAAATTACAGACAATTGGCCGAAATAGTCTTGAGGTCAAAGTTCCATATTAAAAAGTGCTTAGTGCTTGGTGCTCGTGTAAACGAATTACTTTTTGAAGGTGCTTGGTAATCGCGAGCATTTCACAAAAAATGAGTGCTTAGTGCTCGAGATTCCGGAGCACTTTTCGAAAGGGCTTGGTGCTTTGTGCTCGGAGCACTTTCCATCAGTGCTCGGCACAGCTCTGCACCTGACCTACTTTCCCCATTCAAAAAATTTAGAGGGTTGATGGGGATGGCACAGGGTGCAACGGATATCCTTCAAAAATGCATATAAATTTGGTAAAAATTAAACAAAAATTGACCTCTTTCAGCATTTTGTTGCCAAATATTTTTCTTCAGAAAAAATGAATTTGTTCCATAATTTTGACGCGCACTGTATAATCACCTATATTATTCTCTAAACTCTTTTCAGGAATTTCGGAATTTCTGACATTCTTATATTTCCTCCCAGTTACTTCAATTCCAAAAAATAAACATTTATTTATTTTCAATTTCATGCCTGATTCATAGAGTCTTAATCTCTTTTTATGGCTTATATATCTGATAAATAGGTTATCTTTGTAACCATGATATCTAACCCATTCAATTTTTGCGCTCTTATTCGTTGAAATGACCCAGGGCCAGAACTTACCCCAAAAGGCAGGTATAAGTATCTGTAGTTGCCCTCTCTTCAGGTACTATTGTGACTAGTTCTTGATATTCTTCGTCTAATGGGGCGTGTAAATATCCTCCTGCGATTCTTGTTCACAAAAGTAGCTGTTGCCTTGCATTTTTCATGAAAATTTTATTAATTGCTGGCAATGGGTAATGGTCAATTAGCAGATAATCATTTCTTGTAATTCGAAAATCACTACATAAAGGAATAGTTCCATCTGATTCCAGATAGAGGCCACTGGAGTTTCCCAATCAAAGTACTTCAATTGTTCAATACGCTTATTAGTAACCAATCTTCCAAGTTCTTCTTTGACTTTACCTTTTAGTGCAGATGGGACTGTTCTACCTGCCATGAATAATGGCTCCACATTAGTTTTGATGAATAAATGGATTGAAACTCCCTTAAAATTCCTCATACATTGTTCGAACGAAACTGAATATGCATTTTTGATATTCTTAGTTAATTTATCTATTGAAATTTCCTCATAAAATTTTCGTTCAGATTTGGAGGGCCATAATTGTAATGAGGACAGCGAATCCTCGCCGATCATTTTTGGAAAACTATCTTTTACCACATACAATTTTTAGTTTCTTAGGTTAATTGGTCCATAACTCACATTTAAATCCTCAATATCGCCCAATGGTGTTGAGGTTGACTGTTCACTGTTAGTGAATATTACATTACGCTTTTTAATTTCTTTCTTTTAAAATAATTTTTGTTTTTCATTTGAGGTAATTGTACTCACGTCTGCTTCAGTTTCAACCTCAAACTCAACAGCATTTCTATTGACAACAGTTTTCAATGTAGCGGATGGAACATTTTCATTATGTCTAAAAGAAGAAATACCAAACATTTCAGTTTCTATCATGCTATTATTTTCTTCATGCTCATCATTATGTTCTAATGTAGGTTTTTTCCTCAAACCCATCATTTTATCCTTCAAAGATTTATTTTACCACAAACTCTGAAAACCTGACCTAGCAAACCGCACTAATACAAATTTTTTCACAAAGCAAACATTTTGTTTTGATATGTCCCTCTATATCGCAGCATGCCGTATTTTATTTATTCACTTACACCGCGCCCTGATGAAAACTATCGTGTTTATTTTCACTGATGTTTTTCCTCTGGAATTCAAGCATTTCTCTTTTTCCTCTTCCCGATTGAAGGCCAAATTGTATGTCGTCTCCACTGTTTTCCCAATATTGGTCAACATTGTTAATAATCGATCAACTTGTAATAATAATTCAGACTTCGCTGAATTGCGATATGTTCCATTCAATAGTATCTCCTTTATTTCTTCATCTCTACTTCTGAAGTTAGAGAATTGTTCGAAAATTTATTGACTTCTATTATGTATTGTTCGATAGTTTCGTCAGGTTTTCGATTTCTTTTTCGGAATTCAGCTCAATGTAATGCATAGTTTTCAAAAGGATGGTAACGTTCCTTCAGTTATTCACATATATTTTTGTATGCTTCATTAACTAGCAAATTCGGTATGCACAAAGTCGTAATAAGTAATGGCTGCGCTCAATTTCGTGATAAGTAATGGCCTTTTTTTTGTTCTGGCAGATCGTTTAACAAGATGAAACACTCGAATTACTGTTGTTACGCAGCCCAATTTTCACCGGTGAATATTCCCGAACTGGTGATGGTGGCCATATTTACGACGGGCCGACTGACTGTATTCTGACTTCAACGTATTCGCATAAATATCCCCTGACGTCTTCGTGGCCGTTTCGATGGAAAATAATATCTCCTGTGCCAATTTGTTGGCAGTTTTAATCAGTTTTTTCTTGTATGCAAGCATTTTTATTAATTTTATCAACTCCTCGATCGAATCCATCATCAGTAAACTTCCGAAAACTTTACCCGGTTACGTGCAACGTGCCCACCCGAGAACACTTTGAGGTTATGATATTTATTATTTCAAATTCATCAGGATCGTGAAAATGATTCACACTAGCCCTGGGAACCCTCTTTGGAAATAACTATAATAATAATAATAATAATAATAATAATAATAATAATAATAATAATAATAATAATAATGAATTCTCTTTATTTTTACTCTCAAAAATATCATATATAAACAAAAATGTACTGAATGAAGGGAAAACAAAAGGTGACAGTTATTCTCAAACGGCATTAACAATAACAGTTTCCAGCCAAGAGAAAAGGCAAGCTTTGTGCTTGGTTGCATTACGTTCAAACACAAATTCCAATGTGCCAAAATGTAGCAGAATAAACATTTACAATTCAAATACAGGAAGTAAAACAACGATATGAACCTCCAATATAGGGAAAAGGGAATTGGAAGAATCCTTGAGGATGGATGGATTATTTTTTTCAAATCTATCAGATCAGCAACTGATGAGCGTGGTTGGGAGAGCATCCACTTTTTCACTTGGGCCAAAAATGTCCCTAGCACACGAATGGACTTTATTTCGAGGGGAATGTGGTTGAATGTTCGAACCGCCAAATAATTGAAGATTCTTTGGCCCACCGTCAGTCTGGCTCTGACCAGCCGAGAACTATAGGCAGAGTACCTAGTTTCATAGTTATACTCAATCAAACACCCATGGGCTCTGTTAGAGAATTGAAAGCGCAATATTCTATAGCAATATAGCTGACGTATATCAAATAATCTACTTACTGCGTACAGTTGATCCGTGGGGTAAATAAGGCATCTTCCTAGCATTGACTTCAAAATTCGCCTCTGTGGGACGTTTATTTTTTCTAACCAATTATTTTCTACGCTTCCTCACACTAAGATTCCATATGTCAAAACGGATTGCACCAGCGAATAATTCGTAGCTGGTCTGATGTACAAATTTCTTTTAAGATTTTAAACATAGCTAAAAGTCATCGCAGTTTTTTGGCTTTGAGTTGCATATGATGGTTGCATCGCAAATGGCAATCAATTTCAACTCCTGAATACTTTAAATGATGTGTTCTGTTTATAGTTACAATTTCACTCTATGAATTACATTTCAAATCATGGTATTGAGGTAGGTGAGGAGCACAGGTAGCGAATGGCATAGAAAAAGTCTTCTCCCGATTAAGGGTGAGTAACTTTGATCGCAAGATTCTGATTATACTTTCTGAACCCAAGATACCGTCAATTATGACAAACTGTTTCCTATCATGTAGGTAATTTTCAAATAGTTCATATGACCTTTCTCTGAAACCTTTGTTCTCGAGAGCTTCTAACAGCAGTGAGTGGGAGACGGTGTCGAACGCCTTTGACAAATCAATGAATACACAGAGAGCAGGAACCGCGCCATCCAATGCTTAATAGATCTTTCCCACAATACTTGCCATTGCATCTACTGTAGATTTCCCGTTTCCAAGACCATATTGATTTCCGACAATAATTTATATTTTTCTAAAAATTTCAAAATTTCATCTTTCAATATTTTCTCGAAGACTTTAGTAAATACTGATAAAACGGAAATTGGTCTATGATTGGGCGGCTGCGCTCTATCTCCAGACTTGAAAACAGGTGATACAAGGGCAATCTTAAACTGTGATGGAAATTCTCCGTTTTCAAAAAACACATTAAAAATTTTTGAAAGTGGTTCAGAAACAATGTCCACCACTCGCTTGAGGATCTCGGCCGTCACACCATCCATACCCGGTGACATTCCACTTTTCAGCGCACCAATTACGGATTGAACCTCGGCCGCACAAGTTTCAACCAGACCGATCGAATTAACACTTCTTGCAGCACAATGCACAATGTATTCTCGTAGATGGAACTGTCAGGTTATTAGTGAGCTTCATTCCTATTTCAGAAAAAAATTTCGTGAAGGCTTCAGCGATGTCATGTCCTTGATTTAATATTCTGTCATTTTCATCCATAATTGAATCAATGATAGTTTTCAAAGTAGTCTTTCCCATGATTTCTTTTACATTTTTCCATAAATTTTTCGGATTACTGTCTGAACTCAGTTTTTTACGGAAATAATCAGTCTCAGCTTTAAAAATTATCGAAACAGTTTGAACTCTTTGATGAAGATCAAAGAGTTCAAACTAACCCAGTAGTAATCCATTCTTTCATCGGTACCTCACGTTTCTTTAGTTGGATAGTAAACGTGCTACTCTCTATGTGTTGATGAAATTTAGAAATGAAGGTTGATACCTTCTCATCTGCGCTACCGTATTGTAAATCCCAATTTTCATTCATTAGTAAAAGACGCAATTTTTGGTTGTTAATGAATTTTTTTGTATTCTTAATTTGCTTATTATACTTTGGTTGTTTTTTGGGAATAACGACACTAGTGAATACTGGGTCGTGGTCAGTAATATTAGTTTGCCAGATAATAGGAGTGAAGAGGCTTGGGCCCAGATTTGATTTGACATGAATGTGATCGATGCAAGACCTTGACTGACGTCTGGTACATTTGTTAATCATGGGTAGGTAACCCTCCTCATGAAGTACAATGTTATATTCCTGAATCAAATCATCATTTTCATCTATTTATGTCTCCCACGAAAAATGAAGCCCCATAAATGTCCTCACAATGTTCCAGGAATTTGTGCAAATCCTCAACAAAATGAATCATATTATGAGATGGTGATCTATAAAGTGCGATAATTTGGAATGAGAGCTTCTAAAATGGAAACAATCAATTTGACTGCTTTAGCATAAGAAATATTAACAATCTCGTACTTCCAACTATAATTTTCATTCATAAAGTCCACAAGGCCATCATTTCTGTTCAATTTACCACCGTTGTAAACCATTGAATAACCTCCTAGGCGAAATACATCCAAACTGTCGATATGCAAAGTCTCGGTTAAAATGATACAGCCAAATTTGAAATTAAATGGCTCTAATGCAACGTATAACTCATTAAAATTTCTATGTATGCTTCGGATGTTAACATAAAAGATCCTTAACCTTTCTCCTTCGCCCTTTGACAACAATTCACCACATACACCAAAACCCTTAACAACTACTGTTTCGTATACTGGTTCGTATAAGAATCGTCACCAATGTTTTATTGTGCTATCAGTAATTGATTCGTACATAATTTGTGCCTTTGGAAAACAGGTTCATTTTCTTATTTTCATACATCGACAGACATATATTTACATTTTGTCTCCCAGCGCAACTGTCCCCAAAACAGTGTTGCCAACTGCGTGACATTTCCAGCTACAAAGCAATTGTTCATTTTCTTTCAAGCGAAAACAACGCTTATAATTCTGAGATTTATTCACTTTGGCAGAGCTTTTGGACGGCTATTACTCCTGAACGGTTCAACTAATTCGCTTCAAATTTGACGAGTATTGTCATCTTAGGCTATCAAATTGTTCATATAAACTATACTGATATATCACAGACCAGAACTAGAAAAATTTGATTTTTACCTGCAGGTCTAATGGAACACCCTGTACAAGAAATATCAATTGGTCGTTAATATCATCTCATTCTGCATATATTTCTTCTTTCGAATACTGTTTTTCACGTGAACGGCACATCAACCGTTAATATTTTTTCATCGAAAATAATTGAACGCATTTGATTTTTAAGAGTTTTTTCGGCACTGCATAATGTATAATAAGATGATTTTATATTAAGTTTTTTGATTCAAATGCTTGTTCTACTTTTGGAAGTTAGAATAAAGTTGCAATATGAAAAAAAAGCCTTAAATGCAGTGACCACACAAATATTTCATCGAACATTTCATATCAATTGAATTTTGTTGCTGGTTATTGAATTCTGATATTTTATTTTCGAGTTATAACGCTCGTTCTCTGTTCTCAAAAATCATAAGTGTTAAATTATTTTCGAGAAAAAAAATTAACGGTTGGTGTGCCGTTCTCGTGAAAAGCAGTATCCGGAAGGAAAATCTATGTAGAATCAGATAATATTAACAAGGAATTGTTATTCCTTGTACAGGGTGATTCATTAAACCTGGAGGTAAAATCGAAATTTCCGAGTCTTGGTCTGTACTATTTCGGTAGGATTCATATCAAAATAATGCATGGTATGATGAGAAAACTTGCCTTGTTTGAAGCAAATTAGTTGAACTGTTCAGGAATTAACGCCATACAACATTTTGCCGAAGTCAATGAATCTCAGAATTCATAAGCGATTAATTATTCCCGATCGAAAAAAAAATGAACGATTGGTGTGCCGTTCGCGATGAAAACTGTTTTCGAAGGAAAAATCTATGCAGAATCAGATAATAGTCATGACAAATTTGTATTCCATGTAACGTGTTCTCTTATACAATTTTGTTCTCCGAATTATACTTACCTAATTCGAGCAAAAATTTTTTTTGAATTTTTTTTATACCTTTTTTTAACATCCTTTTGATCTTTATGAATTCCGTCCGATTATGTTTCACTTATGTGAGATCCTGAATGTAACAATATGTTTGGTCAACTAGGAATTTTGTATTGAATATGGGTTATTCTTTTTATGTACTGTACTCTATAATAGATCACGTGCAGGCTCACGTTTTCGTAATTACTGTTTATAGCTGAAGTTCACAGAATGAGCTATATTATTATAATTATTATTATTATTATTTTTATTATTATTATTATTATTAATATTATCATTATTATTATTATTATTATTATCTTATTGGATCACATGGTTGTTCCATGGTTGCATTTGTGGGGAACACCGGGTGTAAACCATACACCTAAGGTGTTGCTTGCTGGTTGGTTTATAGTGTTTTGCGTATTATGTGCGCTGTACTCAGTATCACTGCCTTTTGCATACTGATAAGGTTATTCTTCCCAGGTACTTCGTTATTGTACTGCAGGTTGCGCCAGATATGAGTCCTGTTGCTCCGATGATTATTGGTATTATACTAGTTTTCATTTTCCACATTCGCTGTATATCAATTTGAAGGTCTTTATACTTGGGATGCTTTTCAGCTTCCTTCTGCGTGATGTTATAGTCAGATGTAATTGCGACATCTATTAGCAGGCATTGGTTTTTTTTCTTGTCTTTTAGGACTATGTCTGGGCGCCTATTCTTGAAACCGGGGAAGAGAACGATTGATCGAAAGGGGGCGTGTCTACAAGTTTTTCAGGAAAACGGTATTCTTGAAATGAATGAGTGCTTCACAGAGAGCGAGCGATGTATCTCTCACGATTCGTGATGGAACGATACATAGAGGACGCTAAGTTTGTTTCGGGTATTTGACAATTTTGATCTGGCAATAAGTCTTAACAATCTCAATTAACTTTCACTACAAAATTTCTGTTTTCACTCGGAAATGGACATGGCGAGTGCAATTATGTGGAAAGTACTGAATGAAGATGTGGAAGATGCAGAACAACAATACCAAATAGGTGTCCATGTGCTTTCTAAATGGAACCCGTTTGATCTATCTTATACAAAGTTAATCAAAATGTTTAGATTAACTAAAGCTCAACTCGGAACACAGTGATTTCCTTCCAGTTTTTTTCATATCCTGTGTAATGTAGTCGGTGAGCAGCTCCTTCTGTTTATAGTTGATCTTTTTTTTTTTTCAAAATGATCCATTTTAAAATTTTCCGAAATACGCTCCCAACTCTTATTATGACAACTGTATGATTTCAAATTTGAATTATGACAATATATCACAGAAATAGAGTCTTTGTCGAATTATTATACATAAAGTTGGCTACATGAATGAAGTTAGCTTCATGTCTGTCGAAAATACTTGTTTTTGATTGGTTAGAACATTTGGCATAATGGGGGTTTTTCCTGAATTTGGGTTATTACTGCAAATGCAAATTTGAACATAATTATTATGGGTTTGATTCATCATTTTCCCAAATTTCCTTCAGAAAGTATTCAAAATCAGGTTTCAAAATTGGGGTTTGGGATTTGTCATGCATGCACGAAGTGACAACGTTGTTCAGTAAAATTGCTTCTTCTGCAATACAATAACGAAATATTTATTCCTATTCTGTGGTACACACAAACAATTTCCGTTTGCGATTTGTCAGTAATATGACAGTCTGTGCTCTTCTTTCCCTATTTCTTTGTCGTTGTCTTCTACTCTAACCAGATCGAAGTATAGCTATCTCTGTTTTCCTATGCAAGGTAAGACATTTAACGTCCCTTTCTTTCCGAGAGCGCTGAATTCGACATTACCATATCGTGCACTCAGGACCAATCTCTTTGAATGCAAATCCCCATTTTTATTTTTCAGTTTTAGGTGATCAAAAATTTTTTAAAAAATATAATATTGAAATTATATGTTTGAGATGTGATTTTTTGAAGGTTTTTCATGAAAATAACTGCATTTTCGTTTTAAGGAAAAACCCCCATTGTTCGTCTATGACCGCTCATTCGGACTGCTCCCCATCTTGACTGCGATGGTATAAACGTTCTCTATCGTTACATCATAAATGCTCGCCTTTCCTTGCCAACGGCGTCGAAACACCAATTTTTCCACGTTTGTTCTCTTCCCAGAATTCATGAATAGCGCTTCTTGATGTTAAGAATACGGAATTGACTTTGACAAATGTGAGGAAGGTCGAACGGGATACTGTGCCATAGAGAACGTTCTATACCATCGGATTTCAAGAATAAGGCCCCTGGTTTGTTGGCGTTAATGGTTCGGTCTGTTTGTATTTGCACGTCCCATAAGGTGGTTACGTCTGGGGTATCCGTGACTGGATCTGACGTTTGTTCATACCATTTCTTGCTTACGGTTATGCTATAATGTTTACATATGTTCCAGTGAAGTTGTGCAGCTACTTTGTTGTGTCGGTCCAGATATGCTTTTTTTGCAAGTATAGGACAGCCTGAAACTACATGATGGATCGTCTCATTGTGTGTCCGACAGAGTCTGCACTTGGGTTCTCCTCCAGATTTCAGTATCTTAGCACTCATGTATTTCGTAGCTATCGCTTGTTCTTGACATGCTGTGATAAGTGCTTCAGTTTCAATTTTTAGATCAGTATGAGTGAGCCACTTCCATGTCATGCTGCTGTTAATTGTGTCTTTTTCAGTTTCTTTAATTATTCGACCGTGCATTGCTTTTTCTTTCCACTTCTGTTTCTGTTCATCTTTTATTCTGTCTCTCATTCGATCTTTTATTCGCTTCACTTTTTTTGTTTCGAGTTCGTTTTTGTTAGTTTCCTCTAATTCCTCTTGGAGTTCAGATTCCTGCATTCTGTTCCTGAATTGGTTCTGTAGCTGTCTGTGTACCATACTCATGTATTGATCGGTTTGTTTCAGTCTTAGATAATTCTTCAATCCTTCATTAGCAGTTATATAACTCGTCTCAATATTCCTCATACCTCTTCCTCCCTCCTTTCTGGGAATATAGAGTCTGTGTATATCTGCCCGAGGATGGACCGCACCGTATATAGTCAGTAGCTTACGAGTTTGTCTGTCCAATTTCCTTATTTCAGCTAGCGTCCACTTTATTATCCAGAAACTGTACTGAATTACAGGTGATGCAAGGGATGTAAGAGCATTGGTCTTGTTTTTTGCGCTAAGTTCTGTCTTGAGAATTTCTCGGATTCTGCGGTGATATTCTTTTGTTAGCCTGGTCTTCATGTTTCTGTGCTGCATGCCATCATGCTCGTCGATTCCTAGGTATTTGTATACTTCATCTTGTTCAAGTGATCGGATGGGGGTGATGTTGTCTAGCGTGATGTTCTCACTTGTTTGTAGTTTTCCCTTGACAAATGATGCTTTGGCGCACTTAGTCCAAATTTCATCCCGATGTCGTCACTGAACTCTTTCACTAGTTCGAGTTGTTTCATAAGTTCTTCGTCGTTCTTGGCTATCAGTTTTAGATCATCGATATAGAGGAGGTGGTGTATCTTCTGTGTCTCATTCTTCTTATTATTATTTTTATCATTATTGTTATTATTATTATTATTATTATACCTGGAATTATAAATCCAAATATACTAGTCCTGCTCTGTACTGTTTCGGTTTTGTTCCTATTAACAGTTTGATGAGCTGAGATGACAATACCTGCCAAATTCGGAACTAATACGTTTAATGGCTCAAGAATTATAGCCATTTGATAGTTCTGTTAAAACTAATAAATCACCTTGTATCTAAGAAACGCATGGCAGAAGCCAAATTCTGTTGTTGCTTTCTGAGAGAAAAATATATAATTCAACTTGCTCTTCACGTTCTTCCATTTAATTAAGGGATAGAATCATGGGTTTAGGACTTCACGTAAAAAACAACCACTTAAAACAAAGTAGACGTTTCGTCGATATATTTCGACTTTCTCAAGACTAGTTTTGTCAGTTGTTTAAGAGTAATGTGAATGGCATATAAAAAATGTTTTAAGTGGTTGTTTTTTACGTGAAGTCCTAAACCCATGATTCTATCCCTTAATAAAATATATAATTATTTGCCCGGAACTCTGGTTTGAAGATATCAAAGAGGACATGAAATTTTTTTTATTTTTCTCGAAATTCCTAAACAATGAATTCGTCACTTTTAATTGAGTCATCTCATTTCGATGAGTTCACAACATAATTCTTTTTTTCGTCATATTGTGAAAGTTTAGGATAGATCAGAATATCTCTGCATTCTCTTACACGGAAATATCATAACCCCTCCGAGAAACAATGATATTATGTTTCATGCATTTTTAAGGCTGAAAAAATAGCACATCGTTTAGTAGTGAATGTTCAGATTCACGTGGTTAAAATTTTTTTCAGAAAATCTGTTTACAGTTACGAGAATAGAATAGGTAGCTGAATTATATCAATTTTTGAAAATTGTTCCATGCATCCAAAATGCAGCACTTATCAGCAATGTCCAGTAAAAAAGTTTTCGAATCGACAGCACTTTGGAGACGTGGTATCCAAAAAGAATAGGTAACCACTTCTTAAGAATCCAAAATGCTCATTATCTCCAATACGGTGCAAATTTCACGTAAAAATTTTCAATATTCTGAATGGTCATGACCTAGTCTATCACCAATTCAAATACTGTTCAAGATTTACCGGACATCTTAGAATTTTTGACTAGTTTTAACTGATAGAATATATATATTTTGTTGAGTGTTCAAATTAAACCATTCCCATTTCAGTTGATTTGGGTTAGAATTGGAGATAGGAATCGAATTATTCCATTTAATTATTTCCATTTAAATTCAATGGTATTATTTTGGAAAAAAGGTCAAATGACATTATAGATTATCATTCAATTCGAAATACTTACCAGATGCGATTCCCTTGTAGTGAAGGTTATTGGATCGTGAGTTTCCCCTGCCGGACATTTGTAGTCCAATCGACCCACCACGGAGATGAGGTGACTTCCTGATCTTCCCAACTCTAGCAGATTCAACCGCAAGGTGTCAGCCACAAATTCCACCTGGAAACAATTAATATACTCGTTTATTGGTTGGTATGTATAAGGGTTCCGATAGGCCGATTTCAATATACCCCGCTTGTGTAGTCTATAGACGTTTATGAGAAAATGGGAATATAGTGAATTGGAATATCTGCATTAAAAGGACTCAGGCAACAGTACTCATTTCGTTCCTTTTCAAAACCGAACATTTTCAAGCGAAATCTGTTTAATGAATTCAGAAAAAAAAATTTTTTTGCATGAGAATGTGGATAATTCTCAAAAAAGAATTTTTTCGAAATGTTTTAACAAATGGATTTCCAAGAAACTCGTAAGTAAGTTGCTCGTTGATATTCTTCAACTAATCACAAAGTTTCGATGTGATAGCATCTGTACTTTTCGAGGTATTGAGGAAATAACCTCAAAATTTCGAACAACAACGAAATTTGACATATTTTTTTCCATATATCTCCGAAACTAAACATCGCATCGAATTGGAATTTGAAATTTATTGTTTAATACTGATTTTGAGGCCTCTGACAAATTTCATTGATATCTGATTAACAGTATCCGAAGAAAAAACTTTTCAACAAAAAATCCAAAAATTTTTGATGAACATTTTCTTAAAAATTTCCAACCACTCAATCCATTTGAAATTTTGCCCTAAGTTGTGCGATGGTATTCAAAAACTAATTACAAAGTTTGAATCCGATCCAATTAGTATTCCATGAGATATCGAGGAATTATACTCCGAAACTGTTCGGCCGATTTTGCCCACCAACGAACTTGACCGAGATATTTAGGCTCCACATCTAATCCGAAAATTTCAAGACTCTACATATTTTCCTCAAAAAGTTAGAGCACACACGGCCGGACGAACAGAATCAAATTTGACCACGGATTCTTCATCGGTGAGTCCAGTCTAGTCTAGATTCGCGTAAAAACGAGTGACATTTCGTGATAATGGATTTGATTAACTGCTGTTCATTCTCATTAGAAACCGTATAAAGGAAAAGTTGCTGTATTTTATAGGTATTGAATCTTGTATTTTGAAGCCTGAAAAATGGGCAGAATTGGTTGGCTCTTTTATGACCAAAAAAATAAAAACAGAATGAAATGAAACGTATATATGGAATGGAAGAAACCTGGATTGGAAAGAACTTTTCAGTACTATTTCGAATAGTTATGTTTTTTATCTATTATCAAATAACTATTATAGCATTCTGATCATAGTAAAAATGATCTCATGATTGAAGCTTCGTAAAAAGGTTCTAGAATACCTTCACGCAACATATGGTTGAAGGTCCTTAGGATTGGAATAGTGAAAAATGTAAATACATTTGTTTTCGAATATTTTCCAAATTTTTCTTGTAAAACAATGTTTTTTCGGAAACTGTCAATCAGATTTCAATGGAATTGTTTCAAATTTCAGTATCACCCGATATTCATCTCAAAAGATATTGGAAACGAATAACGTCAAATTTTGTGGCTATTCGAAATTTTGAATTTATTTCCTCAATATCTCGAAAATAATCAACGCGATCAGATATTATTTTGAACATGTTGATGAGCAAATTTGTGCGGGAATTTTTGATGATCGTTCAATTAGAATAATAAAAAAAAAATTTTGTTCTCAAGTATATATGTAAAATTTGACTATGTACTTACTCCTTACGAGATACCGCATGCAACTTCAAGTTGTCATTTTTCATTGAAGGATGATTCCATCTATGTTTTTGGAAACATCGGGAAAATGAAATTTTGAAAGGGTATATCTGCGGAATCATTGGATGGTTTTTACAAATTCATCAATTCGATCTTCGTAATTAAACTCCAAACTTACGTTACAAGTATTATCAAGATACGAAGTAGATTCTTCCGGAAGTTATTTTGTTCACTATCAGTGGTTAGACCGGCCGTGAACACATCAACTTCAGGAAGAATCTACAGAAGGAATATATTCGTAGAGTAGGTTTTCAGTTTAATATAGAAGGTCAAATTCTTAAATGGGTTGAATTCGCCAATTATTCCTTAAATAGTTTAACCCATTAAACATTTTTGATAAAATTGAAAAGAAGATCTGCATTTGGCGGGGGAAATACGTGTATAGATGACAGCTTTGGCAACCGGAACAAGCGCGTTAAAGTTCAGGCCTCACGTCAGTGCTTTTCTAGGCTTTTTTCAATTACAGCAGCCTGTATCATTTCACCGGAGACGAATTTGGACGAATGAGATTAGAACTGTTATACCCAGAAAGAATAGCTTATTAGACTCATTTTTTTTGCAATGTCCTAGACTCAAATAAAGAATGAAATGATAATGTTTCCATAAAATTTGATTTACTTTCGAGCAGAAAAAAATAATAATGTGTATGACGACTCTGTGAATTGACTGTGTCAGAGCGTGTAAAAATCGGAGCATATTGGACAATTTCCTTCCCATCCTCATGTGTGGGATACATGTTCCATTGGATTTCAATTCGGTAAACGGCCAAACTACTTGAAGAAAGTCAATAATTCTACGAGCAATATGGAGACGTGCGTTGTCTTGAAGAAGGACACTAGTCGGCCATAAAAATTAGGTAGTAGAGAGGTTTGTAGACCATCGTCTACAACATAATTCCAGCAGTCCATCGTACATAATCGCCTCTCAACAGCAACGTCGCTCTCAACGGCGGCGTGTCACCCTTCTTCGGTCATCGGACATACCTAGACCAAATCGCTGACGTGTACTAGTTAAAATGTGGACGACAGTGACCCGTCGATAATGGGAGCACTTATCACAGTTAGGTGGAGTATAAGGACGCGCAACTTTAAGCGAAATTTTGTCAAGATCATACTATCAGTAAATTCAGAAAAAAATTTTTTTCAAATTTTTTTCGAAAAAAATTTGTTTTTCGAAAACCGTTCATCATACCTATTAAAAAAAATTTTCACTAAGACTATGAACTTCATATTTCGAAGCAGTGTACCAGCTGTCAGTTCGATATGATCATAACTTTTGGAGATATTGGGAAAAAAATATGTCAAATTTCGTGGTTTTTCTCTCGTTATCGTTGTTTTCTTCGGTATTACTCAAGAAATCATGACAAAACTTCGCAGCTAGTTTTAAGATGCTGAATCACAACCTTGTGCAGAATTTCGTGATGATCGTGTCATTTGAACAATTTTGAAAAAATTTTTTTCAAATACTCTATATTCTGTGATCTTCTCATCATATTATCCTCATTAAATTCTGTATGAACCTTCGAACTGTCATTTTTCGAAGAAGTGCTGGATTTCAATTCGATCTGATCTGTATTTTTGGAAATATTGGAAAAATAAAATTTTGAATGGGTATATCTGCGGAATCATTGGGTGGATTTCACCCATTCGTGAATTCGGCATTCGTAATCAAGGTCCAAACCTTTTCTAGAAATATCGAGTTTCTAAGTAGTTTATTCCGAAAGTTATTGTGGTTACGGTTGGCCGTTGCCCCACCTTGCCGTACCCTAGCTACGACCCTGCATTCAGGTTTCAAGAACGAATTATCTGGAGAATAATTATCCAGAGTACATAAAATGTGTCGAAGTGAGCTAGATTGCGAACATCTATTTAAAGCATTGAATACTCTAGCGATACTCATATTAACCTACCCCTTTGGAATTATTGAATGGACTGAATCGAACCTAGATAACCTGATGAAAAGAACAAGAACCGAACCCACTAAACACAGAAAACACCATCCCAAAGCAAGCACATCGAGAACTTTGTTACCCCGAAAACAAGGAGGTAGAGGACAAAAAGACATAAAAAACCTGCATAATAAACAGATAAATCAGTTGAGAAACTATTTTCACCAAAATCATTACACCACACCATCTGTCTTGCTGACCGAGGATATACGCCGCTTAATCTTGCAAATGAAGATATGTCCAAAGTTTTACAGAACAACGGACAAAAACACCAATAGTGGCGATCGAAAGCTCTACATGGGAGATATCTCCATGAGCTTGACCAGCAATATGTCGATAATATAGCATCGAACGCATGGTTAAGTACAGGGGAACTTTTTCCAGAGACATGATTGCCATACAGGAGCAGGTGATAGCAAAATTAACACCAAAATTAACTCAAATATATTGTTGAAGACCAGAAAGTTACGGATGATAAATGCAGGCAATACCAAGTCAAAGTTGAAACTATTCAGTACATTACAGCAGCGTGCAGCTCAATGTGTCAGAACGACTACTTTTTTCGCCACAATCAACTAGCGTGAATGCTACGAGTACATTAAGAGAAGAGTTAGAAATAATTTTCCCCAGAATACCGCATTACAAATACAAACCAACAGGAGAACTGGAAAATCATCAATTCACCATTTACTATGACAGATCTGTTCCTACTGTCAGTAACAACAGATCTGTCATAGTAAATGGTGGATTGATGTTATTACAATGGGTAGTAACCCATTGTAATATCAGCCACAGCGGTGATACCCGGAGACCTCCATAGTAGCTTAGAGATGCTGGAATTGAAGAAGAACCTATTCATTATGTTACACAAAGTTGCCATTTCGAATACAACGAGAATGGTAAGAAGATTTCTGAGTCTAGAGTAATAAAAAAAGATGAGAATACTTGGCTCCAGCCCATACTTTGTCAGTACCAGGTTACCCTGAGAAAACGCAAAATAATAATGATGATGTTTATTCAATTCATAAAGCCAAAATACGTCCATACAAGCAAGATACATATCAAAAAATAAAAACTGAATTATCCACATTACACAAAGTTGTCACAAATTTACAGAAAACCTTCAGGCAATCAAAAAATTCCCAACAAAATCTCCTTCACAGCCTTACTAAAATGTTTATATAAGTCATTGCGCTGAACTAGCAGAGCCGTTGCTCTGAAACCTTTCATTGATCTAATGAATTTTTCAGATATTTAGCTTTTGCTTTTGAAGGTAGGACAATGTTTTTTCCAAGTAGGGCATTGCCTTACCTTGCCGTTCCCTATCTACGGCCCTGTGAGCGAGACGGCAACATCTTAAAAATTTTACAACACGAAATATTCGGAGACCTTTCATGAAAAGACCACTCCTCATAGAAACGATCGGAATAGGTAGGAATTCATTGCATTCATCCATGACAAATTAATATCTGCTGGCGAGCAATAATTTAGTCATATACGTTCGTCGGCGATGATGAGGCGTTGTTCAGTTCAAGATTGTGTAATAATCTGTGGAGATAGAGTTTGACGTCCACTTTTTTCTCTTTTTCCGTTAAATATTGAACAATCTTGGGAGCAATCTGCGCTAATTGATTTCTTCAAGGTTCAAAGATAATTTGTGAACCATATAATACAGTGATTCTTTTTGTATTAGTCAAAGTTTACATTTAAGAACTTTGGGCACCCATATCTTCCAAACTATGGGAGATCTCCAACTTTCGACTGCAGCTTTTTCTGTTCAGAAGTATAGATTGCATAGATTGGAAACGTTCAGAATCGGTCGGAGTTCATTGCACTCATCCGTCATGAATTAATATTTGCTGGCGAGCAATAATTTTTATTTTTTTGAGATTCAAAGATAATTTGTGAATAATATAATACAGTGATTGGTTCTGTAATAGAAAGTGTTTACATTTAGGAACTTCGGGCGCCCATATCCCCCAAACTATGAGAGATCACTTACTTTCGACTTCAGATTTTTCTGTTCAGGAGGACAAACTGCATGAATTGGATTCAAGGAAATGTCACCAAGAGCAAACCTTACCATTTGATTGCCAATTATGGCTTCGCGCATTTCGACAACATTCAAGTTTCATTAAACCTCGTTAATATCTCAAGGTCAGGCACCTGCTCATGGTCTGCACGATTTACAATATATAGTGAGAAATATTGAAATTCGGAAAAATTTTGACGTTACTAGGAGAAAACGAAGTGTTGTTATGCAGGCTGCAGTGATTATTTTTTGACACTTTTTTTGAAGCATTTGTACCCGAAATATTTCCCGAAAAAATCTGGCCTCCAAAAGTCACCCCATTATTTTCGAGGCTCTTAAATTTTAATCACCACGTAATGTGCATGGCATATTGGATTCGAACTGACTATTTCCCTCGTCGTAATTTCCACCAATCAGAAACGCGCAATTTTGAATTACAAATGGTTTCTAGGTGGAAAAACTCTTTTGCAGTTGCTGTCAGCAGTTTAATCAAGTTTACCCGTGGCAAAACTTGACAGTTGTTTTCACCATAAATTACAAGTTTGTAGTATTTTTGATGAAATAAATTAGGTACCTGTTTTTCACTTTTCAAATTGATACCTATACATAATGCATGCAGAATAATCTGTTACTCTTTCGGGCATCTAATTTTTCCTATGAGAAAAATCGAATGAACACATTGCAAAGTAATATTCTTTAACAAAGAGCATTCGTGCAGGTGTAAAAATCCTCGTCTTCGACTCGGATTTTTGTTGCCACCAGCACTCATGCTTCTTGTTAAAATATTACTTAGCAACGATTTTTCAATTTTTTTTGTAAAAATTAGATGCCCTTATGATATTACTTACATCAATCATCCATAATTGCTAGGTAGAACCGACAATCATCCATAATTTCCAGTTCGAACTGACAGTTATGACTACTTGTCAGTTCAAAATGATATTCATTCTCGATTTCCATTTCAAACTTATAGCTAGCTATTATTTCCAGTTCAAACTGACAATTATAATCATTTTGTTCGAATTTCCACTTAGCGCTTCTGTCGGTTCTATCATACTTGATAGTAGCTTGAAAGTTAAAAATTATTTCAGAAAATCCATGGAAATCAAACTCAATGAAGCCTTGCATATTTGCTATTGATCAAAGCTGACAAAACTCCACTGACAGTGAATAAAATCTAATTTTTGCCCGCATATTTCTAGTTGATTTCGATCAAGTACTGGATTTCGATTCGTTCTTATCTATATTTTCGGAAATATTGGGAAAATTTTGAACGGGTATATCTACGGATTCATTGGGCGGATTTTACCCATTCATGGACTTGGCCTTTGTAATCAAGGTCCAAACCTAATACACAAATATCAAGTTTTAAGTTGTTTCTTTCGGATGTACTTATGTTTACAATCGGCCGTTTAGCCGACCCTCAACACAATACCTTCCTGAAGTAATGACTTTGGAACTCGATATTTGTAGAGTAGGTTCGGGAATTAGTTACAAAGATCGAATTCATGAATGGGTAAAATCCGCCCAATGATTCCGTTGATATACCTGTTCAAAATTTTATTATCGCAATAGTTCTAAAAACACAGATGAGATCGAATTGATATTTATGACTTGAATGAGAAAACGATACCTAGAAAAGTCAGTAGCTTTTGTGCGTATTCTCAAAGGGGATCAGCAAAAGTGCGTTTCGTGGGATCAATACATGGAGAGATGACCGCTTCAGTTACGAATTTGAACATCCGCGCAAAACCTGCTTCACGTCAATGTATTTCTAGGTTTTTCAACTAACACTATTTCGTTTTGTTCATTTCCAATAGGAAACGAAATTACCTAAATTCCAACAATATCTTGCTACTGATCATTTTACTCTAATGGAATGAT
The DNA here is from genome assembly GCA_958510865.1 of Myrrha octodecimguttata. NCBI lineage: Eukaryota > Metazoa > Arthropoda > Insecta > Coleoptera > Coccinellidae > Myrrha > Myrrha octodecimguttata. Next base: position 21,110,727 of record OY294059.1, read on the forward strand.
TCGTGAATCCTTATCGATTTTAAAATCACGACGAAACATTTTCCTAGAATTCAATGAATTTATAACAGTAATGCAACTTTTTATCTCAACTAAATCCAACAATAACTAATTATTGTTTTCAAATAGTGGGATCAGATTCGAAAATCTAATACCCCCAAAGTTTTTCCAAGGTCATAAATAGCCTCAGTAGAATCACAGTTCATTGATTTCAAGAAGCCGACGGTAGTTTTTCTGTTGTTTTCCCAACGTCCGCATCATCCACAGCACAATCGGTGCGTTTTAATCTCAAACTTCGCAGATTGCCCTCAGCGCTACTTTTCCGGTTCGTTCTCAACAACTTCAGGCGTCAATCCGGAAAGTGATCAATTGAGCGCACTGAATTGGAAAATTCTCCAATACAATATTTAACCCTTTCCGGCGGAAATAGCAACGAGAATTGGGTCGGATGATTGGAGGAATCGAAAAATCTACAGAATGTTCAGAAATAGCAATGTCGGATGTTTTCGAATGAAACAACATTAAAGAAGAAAAACACAAAAATATATTATACTGGTCTGCATCATTTCCTCAAAATTTATTTCAGTTACTTCTGTTCTTTGATGTCTTAGCCAGTAGCTTGACTGCGAGGTTTTGCATCTGACGTTTAGGCCCGATTTTAGAGTCATTTGCACGGAGTTGACGTGATCAGTGCTACATGACATCAACGGAAAAAGTACCTTTCTATGGTCTCATCTATGATTTAATAATTCACCAGTGTCAACCTGGTAATTGACTGTTTTTTTCAGGCTTTTCTGTAATCTTTTCAACCAGGTAAACCATTGTACGACCAATATTCTGGTTTGAATTCCTGAGGATTTCCTTATATAGCCACCATAATTTTGAAGTCATCGTTAAATTGAAAAACTCTTGGTTTGTCCAGAAGAGCCATTCAAATGTTTTTTCAGCTGTGTCGGTAACTCAGTGGTTAAAGCGTTAGACTCGTATTCGGAAGGTCTCGGGTTCGATGCTGGACTAGGAAATACATTTTTTAGAGCGGTACTGGCCACCATTCACTGTTTGGACAAGAATCTACAGTGTTGTGCCTATGGTGGTGTAGGGACAAAGTAACGGAGCCTACACAGAACACACCCAATATCCTAACACGCACAAGCTTAATGCTTCTGAGAGGTTTCCTTGAAGCCTAGGATAATCGGCAAAATACAAATACAAATAGTATCGCACCTAAAATGTCGGAAAGGTTTTGCGTTCAGAATTGTTTCACTGATTCTACCAAGTAGGCGAGAAAAAAGATATTTTTTCGTATCGTGTGTCACACCCATGAGCATCCTGACATTATAAATGTCACAAGTGTTGCAGTTCATTCGCAATACTTCATTCGATTTCTAGTGTGTAATAACTAATAACTCTATGGGAGATGATTCCCCTATCTGAGGGGTCTGTAGAGTTCTTCGTTCATCTTAGGATCTGAAATATCATCGCTTGGACGACCGGACCTGGTTGGAAGACCTTACCGGTCAGAGAGCGAATGTAGATTATATTATAAACTGCTTCCTGCTGGTTTTTGGCCCCTTCTTCTGTTTCAGATATTTCGTCAGTATATTCAGTCATAATTATTTCAAAACACAAAAAGTTGTTTCAATGATAAAAAAAAGCCATCCACTTTCTATAAACGAATTCCAATCTCATTACACTTATACGGGGAGTTTTTGCTGAGGTTTTTATCTGTGCTCTTTTATCATACGTGAAAATATATGGTACCCAGTAAACTTTTATTCTGCTAAAACTGTGATATACCACAAAATATAATGCCTGTTCCCAAGAGAATATATAATATATAATTTTATTATACAGGGTCCCGCAACAGTGGCACGGTGTTTAATATCTCTATTTAGTATTAACTCGAAAATGCTTTCTGTCATATAGGAGTTCCATTTCTTCAGATTGGCTTCACACTTTGTTTTTTCAAATGACAACTTGTAATTTTATTACTTTTTCGTTTTCCACATGAACAATAAAATACGCCCTATACATATTTTGACCACAAAAATATCAATGGTTTTTGAGATATTCTGCATGACATGTCTTTTTTCCAATATCCGTCACTGAAAGTTTTTGAGATTATTAAGTTTTGCCAAGTCCATGAGGATATATTTCTGGTCAGATATGGAACATTGGTTACTCTCTGAAACGGTAGGTATATCTGAAATCGAACTGGGGTATACAGGGTATGAAAAACAGCGTTCCACATATTGAAAATGAAAATTGGCAGAATCTTCCTTATTTTAAATGAAATACTCTATATTTTATCGATCCATAAAAGCACCCGAAAGGGCTCTACAAACTTCGTCTGGTAGTCTTTGAGGCACTAGTTTTTTAAATCGATCCCGGCTCCTGCTTCTTTTTGCAACTCGAATATCTCTTTTACTAGGTTTTTTGCATCTACATCTCAAATGATCGGTCCAAGAAAGGTTATCAATCGCTCAGAGCACAACATGAACGTTGATATTGAAACATATGTTTAACATGTGGTTCATTTTCTGAATGAAGTATATGCTCGAGAGTGTTCTACTTTGTGCAATATAGCTGGTGTAATCTGCAAAGAGTATCCGTTATTCTATAGCACATCTTCTCGGAAGAAGTTGATGGCTAGACGTGAACCATATTCAATGCATCCCCATAGGTAAAATCAGTTTTGTTGAATCAGGTGATCTAGCGGACCACTACAGTTGAAACTATCATATCAATATCAAGTCGTTGAACGGAATCATAGCAAAAAAATATGCATAATTGCCATTTTTCATAGAAGGTGCTGTTAAAAGTTGAATCAGTGAGCTTAACCATGAAACCACTGGACGAAATTTGTAGAACTTTTTTGTATGCTTCTTATGGATCGATAAAATATGGGGTATTGAATTCGAAAAAGTCTACTTGTTGAAGGCTATTAATACAACAATTAAAAAATACAGATTTCTCTGTAGTACCTTCACATAATATCTTTCAATATTGATTTGATATCTTACGATATACTTTTATATCTTCGACGTACTACGTCTTCAATGACAAATTTATCATATAATAATAATAACAATGAATAATTTTATTGTTGTTTTTGCCAGTCATACAAAGAAAACCATCATATTCTAATACATACTTGAAACAATTCAAAAAACACAATAGGCCTTGGTAATTGCAGTTTTCTGGTTACCCAGAAACTGTTCAGGCCTCAAAGTTGCTTGAAAAACTATTGGCTCAAGTTAATAAGAATGCAATTTGAGTCATAAAGGGAGAGGAGCAAGGCAGGAGGTGGGAAAGGAAAGGAAAAAAATAGAGAAATTTTGGAGGTAGCAATTGATCGACAGGGTTAGTACATTTTAACTCTGAGATTGTAACAGTTTGCTCTTGAAATTTATCTTGAATGTAGTTGCCGACTGTTGTTTGAGATCAAGTGAAGCGATGGAGTTCATGACATGAGAAATATTGTAAGTGAACGATCACTTGAAAATTTGCTTTTTATGTTGTGGGACTGTAAGTAAAGTTCTTCGTCTGAGATTCAAGTTATGAACGTCGGTTCTATAAGTTATCTTCTGGTGGAGGTAGACAGGAGTCGTGTACTTCATTATTTTGAAAAAGAAACAAGCCATATGTACCTGTGCTCTATTGCGCATGTTCAACCAGCCAGATTGCTGTAGAGCCAGAGATATGTGGTCTCCACGTCTCACCCCGTATATTAATCTAAGACACGAGTTTTGAATTTTTTGTATTCCGTAGTGGTCGCGACTGTCCAAACAAGGCATATAGATGCTATTGCAAAAATTGAAGTGTGAGAGGATGAGGGTATCACACAACATTGATTTTGTGTCTTCTGAAAGGTAATGTCTATGACTATAGATCATCTTCAAGTTACAATGAGCTATTTCAAGTTTGCTAGTTACATGTTCCCGGAAACGCACCTCGGAGACAATAATGAGACCTAGGCTCTTGCCGTGATTTACAACAGAGTGATGTTCGCCGTTCAGTCTGATCCGAATTGTACTTTTGACTTTAGAAATCTTTGAATCGTTGCCGAAGATCACTACAGAACATTTACTGGGATTTAGCTGCAGAAGATGGTCACTAGTACCATTCGCGAAAGAAGTAAGATCACTGTTAATCCTTTCCTCTGCCAGTGCAATATCCACCTCAGGAAAAGGGATATAAATCTGCGTATCATCCACATAAAAGTGAGAGCAACAATATTTGAGGTATAAATGAAAAATTAGTGTATACAAAATATACAGAAGAGGACCCAGAATACTACCCTGGGGGACCCCACTCCGAAGTACCAGAGACGAAGAGCACCGACCGTCAAGAACAACCCTCTGCACCCGGTCAGAAAGATAAGATGTCATGAGCCTTATGGAGCTGTCTGCGAAGCCGATACAGCGTAATATTGAGAGCAGAATTTCGTGATTAATTGTATCGAATGCCCTGCTGGAGTCTAACAGAATCAATAATGAGATATCACCCCTATCATATGCTCTGAAGATATCGTCAGTAACATCAGCAAGGGCACTCCCACAGCTATATCCTCTCCTAAAGCCAGACTGTCTCAGAGGTAAGATATTGTTAGCATTCAGGTAATGCCTGATCTGCTCGCTCGAGTAATTTGGAGAGTGTAGGAAGAACACTGATCGAACGCAGCTGACTATACTCGATAGGCTTACCAACCTTGGGCAAAGGGACGACCTGGGCCTGTTTCCAGAGAGTGGGAAAATAGGAATTTACCAAGCACTCATTAACTATATGAGTGATGTACGGAATTATGATTGGACAACATAGTTGAATCAGGGTTATATTTATTCTTTCTATATTCCGAACGCTCTAGTTTTTGCGCGCATGTTCTAGGGAAACAGCGTGCTATCGTTTTGTCCAAATGTCTGTAATCTTGGATGATTGAGCCGAAAATGGTCTCAATCGACTAGGTTGGACTCACTGATGACGAATCCGGTGTCAAAATCGATTCTGTCCGGCCGGCCGCTAACTGTCGACAGAAGCAAGCTAGCAACTTGAAACTTCAAGGATAGGTTGCGCATCAGAATGCCGCGGTTAAGTTCGTTAATGGGTCAAATCGGTCGAATAGTTTCGGAGTTATAGGCAGTTGAAGTTTTGAAGTTATTTATTTTTTATTTCAGAAACTACTTGAGGGATTAGATTCAAACTTGGCAGTTGGGTGGAGTATAACGACGCGCAACTTTTTGTCAAATTTCGTCAGGATCAGATTTCCAGTGAATTTAAAAAAAAATTTTTTTCGAAATTTTTTTCCAAAAAATTTTTTTTTTTCGGAAACCATTTATCATATCCGAAAAAAAAGTACACCCACACTTTGGACTTCATATTTCACAGCAGTGTACCAAATTTCAGTTCGATACTATCATAAGTTTCGGAGATATCCGGAAAAAATGTGTCAAATTTCGAGGTTTTCTTCTCGATATCGTTAATTTTTTCGGTATAACTCGAGAAATACTGATTCAGTCCTGATGAAACTACACAGCTAGTTATGAGATGCTGAAAGACAACTTCATGCGAAATTTCGTGATAATCGTGTCATTAGAACAATTTGAAAAAAAAACTTCTATGATTTTTCTTATCATATCATCCTCATCAAATTAGGTATGAAACTTCAAACTGTTATTTTTCGATGAAGTACTGGATTTCAATTCGATCTGATCTGTATTTTTGGAAATATTGAAAAAATTAAAATTTGATTGGGTATATCTACGGAATCATTGGGTGGATTTTTCCCATTCACGAATTCGGCCTTCGTAATTTAGGTCCAAACTTTTTCTACAAATATCGAGTTCCTAAGTTGTTTCTTTCGGAAGTTATTGTGCTCACGCAGTCGGCCGTTAGGCTGACCGTAAACACAATAACTTCCGGAAGAAACGACTTAGTAACTCGATATTTGTAGAGAAGGTTTGGGGCTTAATTACGAAGGTCGAATTCGTGAATGGGTAAAATCCGCCCAATGATTCCCGCAGCTTTTGCGTGCATGTTCAAATTCGTTGCTGAAGCGCTCATCCACATTGAACATGCGCGCAAAAGTTGTTGCCTTCACGGCAGTGCTTTTTGGAATTTTTTATACTATTCAGAATATTAATGATGTCCTCCCCAGTTGTCAACTCAAACTTAAGTTTGTCACTTATTCCAGGAAATAAACTACTATCATAAAAATTTATTATTTCCCTTTTAGGTACATTGTTTGCCATATTGTTTGCTAAATGTTCATTGATTTCCTCAATGTTGGCCAAATTGCTGGGTATTGTGGTTTTATTATTCCTGACGATGTTGAGTCTTCTAAGTTCGCTCCACCTTTCCTTTGTACTGCAGTTTTAGAATTTTGTTTTCAGATATACTTTTTTTTCTGTTCGAATAGCTCCAGTTGTATAATTTTTCAGCTGTTTGTAGTAATCATAGTCAGAAGGTTTTTTTGTTTTTTGGAACTTCCGAAGCGCTTTATTCCTGAGTTTTTGTAGAAGTTTTATATTTTCAGTTATCCAAGGCGCATATGTATAATTTTTGCTTTTTCGGAAATTCTTCAATGGCGCATGTTTATCAAAGAGACCCAGAATGCAACTATTAAGAAAATCGATTTTCTCATCGGTATTCGCAATATGAAAAACATAAGGCTCTCCAGATCTGTCTGAAATTCAGGAAGCATGATTCCTCTCAAGGACCTGTAACGAAAGTTCACAGGCATGTCCTGGGGCACCGGCAGATCTAACTTCAGGGACGTCAGATTATGGTTCGCTATATTTGCATCTATGACATAAACCAAGGCCTCCTCGAAGTTCGTGAACATTAAATCTAGAAGAGTGGCCGAAGTCCTAGTGAAATGAGTTGGTTCACTCACATGCTTGTGCATACCGAATGTTAAAAAGATACTTTCTAAACTACACGATGAAGATGAACCAGACAACATATCAAGGTTGAAATCTCCCATGAAGATTATGTCATCAAATTTTGAATACACATCCGTTAGAAGTTCCTCAATATCCTCGAGAAATGAGGCCAACGATGCACCAGGCGGTCTATAAACGACACCAATAATGATGGTTTTATTCTGAATTAGTAATTCAATACATATATATTCAACATGATCACGTATCCCAGAGGACAGCAACCTACCACTAAACGCCTTCCTGAAGTACAAACCGACACCACCTCCTCTACTACCAGATCTATTTTTCTAAAAAAAAATATTCTGTTCAAGATCAGCGACCCCTCCGACAGTATTCTCACTCAGCCATGTTTCAGATACTCCTATGACATCATAATCACTGCCGGTAACATGTTCCAGAAACCTGTCGAAATTTGCCGACAAAGATCTCACATTCACATGCGCTACATTTAAAACCATATCAGAAATAAAAAGGAATAAAGAGGGGTATTAAAGAGGAAGAATTAAAAGGAAAAGAAGGGTTGTAGAACGTTATGACTCAAATGTATAGCCCCAAGTAGGCTTGCTTGTGGGAAAAACAAAAAGTAAAACGCAGCCCCCCTGTGTTCCAAGCTTTATACACAACAGATTCAATGTATTAGGCCAAGTAAGTGATTACTATCAAATAAACAGAAAAGAAAAACGGTATCCTAATTCCAGCCATAAGAGATGAGCATTTGACAAATACCGATCTAACTCCAGGTTTATCCTATATATCAAACTAAAAGTTTTTCAGAGTAGAAGTAAAAAAATTTTAGATATTGTAGACAAAAGAAAAATGCACCAGGCAACCGAAACATCAACACTAATATGTTCACAAACGATAAATGACAGCGTGATATCATACAAACACTGTCAATTTTAAATTCATAAGTGCATCTTATACCAATTACACAATATTCAACAAGAAAGAAACAGAACAGTTGATTGAGCAATAAATCCTCCCGCACTGGAGAAAAAAAAAATTAATATTCACTCAGTATCTAAATCGTCTCAATTACAACACAGTGAGAGAGATACAGATTCTCAAAACGCTCAAATGATATTAGTCAAAAGAGTTTCATACATACAGTTTCACTATTTCACATTATCCAAGTCCGTTTCCTCCTGAACACGATGAAGTATCCCCCTGTAACGTACATAAATATTGCCATTGCGGGACCACACATTATACCCGAAAAATCTTCGCACCGACAAATTAAGTAATTTCAACCGACACTGTGTTAAGTCTTCCTTGATCACAACCCCCGTATTCTTTAGATTTTTACGTTGTTTTAATATAGCGTCTCGTTTGTTCACATCATGGAATCGTATCAATACAGTAGGTGGCTTATCAGTGGAATTCCTTGCCGCTGTTCGGTGACAGTTCTCAACATCTAATTGATCAACATTTACATTCAACTTATCCTTGAACAATTTATCAACGCGATCGCAGAGGACTTCTTCCTTTTCATACTTCATTCCAAATATACGGATATTCTTATTTCTTCAGTATTGTTCCTGCACATCGAGAGACCTTCTCAAATACTCATTTTCCCCCTTCACAACATCCACCTCTCGGGAAAGCAATTTTATATTTTCATCCAATTACACAAATTTTGCGTTTTATTTAGTATCAATTTTGTCCATAAGTGAACCTATGAAACGATTCTGAAAGTCCTTACTCATGATCGTTGAGGTGATTTGGTCACAAACGATTCTTCGAATTTCCTCGATATCATTCCTTAGTAGCACCATCTTTGAGGTTAAGAATTAACTCTTGACAACACAAAAGAAATTGTTATTTTACTCTGCAGATAGTGAATACAGTTCCATAATGACTAATCTCTATTTGGACACAATCAAGAAGTTTAACCTAATTTGAAGAATTAAATTTGGTAGGAATACAAGGAACGTGCCAACTCACTCGTTCGCCATATTGACTTCAACTGGCATATAATGATTGAAGTAAACAACTTGAAAAAAGGGGTTGTATCAAATTTTTCATCGAGAGATATTTTTTGAAGATACTACAGAGAAATCTGTATTTTTAATTGTTGTAAAATATAGGGTGTTCCATTAGGAATAGGGAAAATTTTGCCAATTTTAATTTCCAATATGTGGCAGGCTCTTTTCCACACCCTGTATCCCAGATAGCAGACTGACCTAAGATGGCATGTTATTGACGTCATCATTTGTCATTTTACGTCTACGACGTCTCCGACTAATAAAGGACCTATAAAAGACGTAACATTATTCACTTAAAAATGACGCCAACATTTTCGACGTCCAATAAAGTCAGACAGCTATCCGGGCAGCGAAGTGACCTATGATGACGTCATAATTCTATCATATTTGGTACATGACGCCTCTGAATAATAATGCGGGACGAGACAATATTGACTCAGAATAAAAGTCATTTTTTTGACGTCCAAAAGACGTCCTTTCAAGGTCAGGAAATCATGTTTTCAGATGAAGACAACACGTTTGCAATGAAAAATGTGTATTTGTGTGTTAAGTACTTGAAGGGGAGAGCTTTCCTGGGGTTTCAATCATATACAGGCTGTTCTCAAATTACAGGTATCTACGAAGAGAGGGGGGCTTCCTCGCATAAATTTAAAGAAAAAAATAATAATACTCATAATCATGAGACCGCAAACGTTCCGTTTTCGAATTTCGAGATAGAGAGTGCTATAGGGTTTGAATTTTTTTCAAATTTTTTTCTCATAGTATCTGCACTTAACAAGGTGATTTTACAAGTTTATAGAATCTTTATGATTCACTGCTAGAGATCAGAAAAAATCCATTAAAACTAAAAATGAATTCATTAACCGCAGTTTACAAACTGGATTTTATGACAATTCGGAGTTTCCTGAGGATTTCGAGAGATTCGATTTTTTTCTCGAAATTGGAATCATACGACAAAACTACAAGAAGCCATTAAGTTCAGTATAACAACAGAGTTTTTTTCTAAAATTTTTCAAACTAACAATGGCTCACCAAAAAAAAGTTCTGGGAGATAACAGGGCACAGTGTTCCGGAAAAAAATATCACCCTGTAGATTTGCAACCGAAATCGGCATGTCACATTGTAAGAACTCTGAAATATAATATCTCTGCCAAAGTTTAGTTGAATATCTAGAGAAATACTGATATTATGAGAAAAAAACTATTATATGAGAAAACTCGAAACGTCTGCTGTCCCATGTTCATGATTCTTTTTCCTTTAGAAATACGCAAAGCAATATGCCCCTTCGTTTGTACCCCCAATTAAGAAATACCCTGTATCGATCAAAGCTCATTGTGGGAGGATTTTGCAGAATTTTTCAGGTTTTTTCTCGGTTTTCACTCCAAATATCTAGTAAATTTTCTCGCACTGCACTATTTACGATATTATCGTACATGCGATAATATCGCTTTGCGCGATAGCTTCAGGGAACCTACCATTTCAAAATTCAATTCTGCTGAAGTGTCTGAAGATACAAAAAAAATTTATGAAATTGTTCAAATTATTTTATATGAACAGATTTCTCTGAGGGAACGAAGATGATTTTTCACGAATTCAATATAGGAATTGTAGAACTTAATATATGGTGGCCCTGTTCTTAATGACCCTCATGCTAGTAGGCAATTCCCCTTTTCGGAAGTAACACAGATGCCATAAATCCTCTACTCTGTCGGCATTTTCTATAACAGAATTACGTCCGTTTTAAGACACGGCTTCTTCGATACCTTGAACAGATAATGTCATATAATGGCAAGTTTTCAGTGCGACAAACATGACAAAGTGAAAATATCTTAGATTTTTTCAATAGTCATGAACTTCGCGGAAATCCGCCGAAGGTGTGTTCAAGGAATAAAACGCTTGCTAAGCATATGTCAATACTTGAGCTTGTCTCAGCGGAGAATTTCTCAAGTAGGAGATCTAGATTGGACTATGCGTACGGGCATTAGTCTAGTCTGACCAAATAACTGAATTATGTTCCGTCGACTATTTCAGATCCACTATAATACTCTCGTCTTTAAAGAGCATGAATAATTAAAATAGGCCGAGAACACGGTAAACTTTGCATGAAGTCGGTGTTGACCTACCTTTCTCATGCAGCCGACAAAGTTGTTGTGAACTCTGGACCCTGGGAGAGCTCTAGTATTGATGCTGCCACCAACGTGTAGTTTGCTGGAGAGTAACATTGTAAACTTTCCAGCTATATGAGAATGATCGGCATATACTCCATCCACCACGGCAGATAACTGAAAAAAAAAAATTAATTGTATTGGTCATATTGTGCACGTACAAACGATACTAGTTAATTGAGGATACATTTGCTCCCAAGCATCACAAAAACATGTTTTCTCTCCGTTATGAGAAACCGATTTTCAAATGGATTCCCTCACTCGACATATGAACGATCCAGAAAGATTTTCACATTGTTGAGACTAATCTATGTCATGAATGGAACATACGTGTATATGAGACGGAAAAAATACTTTCCATATAAGAGATGAATTTCCTGATTGAAATATCAGTTAAAAACAATTGCATTAATTTTGATCAAAGCACTGGTTTTTGCTCTAAAAAGAATATAAAGCTATTGGAACCTGGCAATTGATCTTGAAATTTTCTTGTGAAAATGTTGTGATCGATTGTACACTGTGGTACCCAATTGTACCGGAAAGATTTTCGTTTGTACCCTAACGTCTTCGCTATACAGCCAGTATAACATTTGAACCCACCGGCACCTAGAAAGAAATATTTAATTTTTTGTGAAAGTTTTAGGTCGATTGTACCCGTTAGTTACCCCGAAAATTTTCGTTTGTACTCCTAAGTAGCGCTGCATGGCTGCTTGTATCGGTAAGTGTTGCATCTAATACCCTGAAAGCGGTATGGTAGTCGCTGCCGGGTCGCCACTGCCAACCCTCTACTGCCGAGATCCTAACTGTATCTTTACGTTCTCTCTATACTGCTATTAGGATTTTTGAACCCACAGGCACCCAAAAAAAATTTTTTCACGAAAACTCGGTGGAGGATTGTACCAGGCAGGTTCCTGATTGTACCACTTCCATTTTTGCTAGAAACCTCCCGGTTTTTCCTGCACATCATTCGAAGGTTTTTCTCTTCAACTCGTGATTGCTAAAAATTCTGTGGTCGATCGTACCCGGTAGGTACCTGATTGTAGCTTGAAAATTTTCGTTTGTTCCCCTAACGTTTTTTCTATATAGCCGTAATAATTTTTGTACTCATTGACACCCTAAAAAAATTTTTGAATTTTTTCATGAAAACTTGGTGGTAGGTACCCGGTGTTTTTTTTTATTTTCGCTGAAATCCCTATGGTTTTTCCTACTCATCAATTCGAATGTTTTTCTTTCCACTGCATTACTTTAACTAGTGATTGGCCGATAATCCATGGAATTTTTATGTGGAAATTTTATGGTCGATTGTACCCGATTGTACCATTTTCGTTTCTGTTTGATACCTTATTGTTTTCCTGCAGATCAATTGGCACTTTCTGAGTGAAAAGTTGTAGTTGTGATTGCACCGAATTTTTCCACAAACATATTTGCTTGTCTAATCGAGGCTTCTTCTTTATATTCATAGGAAATGTGAAACTTGTTGGCAGCTCAAAAAGTTCTTCCGTGCAAATTTGGTAGAGGATCCAAAATGGATTCGATTATTCTGTCAGTTTTATGTGATTCTGACTGTACCGGGCAAGAACGAGATAGTATATTTCATATTTTTATTCAAATACCCAATCATACTGATTAGGTAGGTATCGAGTGGTATTTTATTTAAAATTTAGGTTTTCTTTTCAGCTTTCATAGAAACCTCTCGGCGTTCTATAAAATGCCGATATTCAAACGAGCGGAAATATGACCGATATGGGTCAGAAAAAATTGTAGCCTCTTGTGCTTTTGTTGCGAAGATACTGAAATATTCCTATCTCACATTAGCTACGTTTCTGTGTGTAAGCGAATTTTGAATCCGAATAATGTTTACGCGATAAATGGATTATGGATATAATCGAGCACAGTCACGAGCCTCGTAATGCTTTTTTACCTTACGCGCTTGTTCAAGGGAAAAGCACGTTATCATTTCGGCACGATGTCTGTAATTTTTCAATTTTGAGCTGAAAATGGTTGGGTTGAACTCCCAATATGGAATTTTAACGTTTTTTCCGCAATATATCAAGAAGTATAAATGCAATCAGATTGAAACTCCGAAATCAGCAGATTACCAACACCCAACTAGCAAAATTTCGTGTTGATCTAATAGTTAGAATTTGAACAAACGCTTTAAAGCTACTGACCTCAAGTCAGTGCTTTTCTAGATTGAACTGACCTGAGGATTACTGTAATGAAACAATTGTTGACGGCGCGAAAACTTTCGGATGGATGTGTAGAAAAAATCATGGGGTTTCCAGCAGAATTGAAAGTTGTACAATCAGGTACCTTTCTGGTACTATCCTTCACCAAGTTTTCAATGAAAAATTTAATTTTTTTCAGTGTGCCAGTGAGTTCAAAAGTTATAATGGCAGTATAAAGAAAACAATCGATATGTTGGTACAATCGTTTACCCACCGGGTTCAATCGACCATAAAATTTTCATATAAAATTCCATCGATGAGAGGCCAATTACGAGTTGAAGTGATGAAGTGAAAAAAAACCATGAGGATTTCAGCAAAATTAAAAAGTACCGAAAATGGTCGCATACGATCACCTATGGAAACAGTATATAAAATTTCAGACGCTGATATCTCCGGAACCATTCGAACGTCTTTGTTCGGTAACTAAGTATCTTGTTCTTTATTCGGGTTGCAAGTTGAGGACGGTCCTAGGACGATCTCAGGATAGCTCAAAACAGATTTACTACTTCACATCGGTTTCTCGAAGTAATAAAACCATCCTAGAACCCACCCTAATTTGAAACCCGAGCAGAGCTTTTCTCCTTCGAGATTCATCGTGTTTACGACTGGACAGAATCGATTGTGACTACTTGATTAGTGAGTCCAACATTGTCGTTTGATACCATTTTTGGTTTGAAATTTCAAACTTACAGACCGACATTCGATAACTTCCCAATATAGTTTTTGCCATAATAATATGTTGTAGAAATAATGGAAACATAAAGACATGCCTCAGAGAGTCCATGGCCTACGACGAACTCGTTTTTGCGCGCATGTTCTAGGAAACAGCGTGCCATCGTTCGGTCCAAATGTCTGTAAATTTCGAATTTTGAGGCGGAATGTCGCGGTTAGATTCGTTAACGGTCACAAGCGGCCTAACGGTTTCACCGTTATAGCCATTTGAAATTTTTAGGTTATTTTCCTGATATTGAAACTTATCACATGAATGGGGCACAATGACACTCAACTTCTTGCAAAATTTTGTTGAAATCATACTGTAAGTCTGAAAAAAAATTTTTTCAGAAGAATTTTCATTATCGGAAACAGTTCACCATATTGCGAAAAATCTCTGATGATACTTTGACCACCATGTTTCATAGCAGTGAACCAAATTTCAGTTCGATATGTTCATACTTCTCAGAAATATTGGGAAAAAATAGGTCACATTCCGAGGTTTTTTCTTCGGTATCATTGTTTTTTTCAAAATAACTCGAAAAATACAAACTTGATTATCGTTAAGCTTGTTAACTAATCTAAAATTGCTGATTTGCAACTTTGTACAAAATTTCGTGGTGATCATGGATATAACTGCGGAATCATTAGATGAAAGATCACGAATTCGGCCTCCGTGATTAAGGTTCAAACCTGCTCTACAAATATCGAGTTCCTAAATTATTTGTTTCGGAAGTTATTGTGTTCACTATCGGCCGTTAGGCTGGTAGGCAAAAGCGAATTTGTGCGATTTCGTGATGATCGTTTAATTGAATTGAAATAAAATGGAAAATTTTTTTTCTCACAAATTTTATATTTGTTGATCTGCTAACCATGGTCCATAGGAAATTTCGCATGAACCTCCAAGTTGTCATTTTTCATTGAAGTACTGGATTCAATTCAATCTGATCTTCATTTTGGGAAATGCTGGGAATATGAAATTTTCAATGGTTGTATATTACGAAGGTTGAATTTGTGAATGGGTAAAATCCGCCCAATGACTCCATGGATATATCTATTCAAATTTTTATTTTCTCAATATTCCAAAAAAATCGCAGATAAGATCGAATGAATATATAATGATAATATGATTAGGAGGTCACCGAATCTTTCCACCAGGAAGAAACAGTGCGTTTTGCGGGGTGAATATATGAGAATATGAACATTACAACGAATTTTAACGTGCGCTTAAAAGCTGCTGACTTCATGTCAGTGCTTTTCTAGATGTTTCCTGTTACATCCTAGTTATTAGGCAAAACGAAATTTGGAATCGATAAGAGCGAACATATGACCAATGACCACAAACTTCAGGGAAAGTTACTCGATTCTGAAGTTGAGATTTTTGCGCGATAGTTCTATGGTTCCATAGGAGAAATAGTGCTACCATTTTGCGCCAATGTCTGTATTTCGAAATTTTGAGCCGAAAATGCTTCCAAACGACGTGTTTGACTCCCTGATGATGAATCCGTTATCAATATCAATTCTGTTTGGCTGTTCGGACATCCGTAAACACGATTACTCTCCAAAGGAGAAATACAGGGCCCTGAAAAATTATAGAGTAGGTTCAAAGCCTAAATATCTTGGCTAAATTCGGTAATAGGCATAATCGGTCGGGTAGTTACAGAGTTGGCAAAATTATATGTTTTAGTCCCATAACGTCTAAAATGGACAGCTTCGTGCCAAGTTTTGTGATGACCGTTTAATCAGGAGACCAAAAACCAATATTTACTTCTATTCCCATCATAGCATCATATAACCAATAATCCGATTCAAATGACATTTATAGTATTTACATGTAGAGATTGGTCATCTGCCACAAATGCCCCAAACCATTCATCCAGGATTCTGTTAAGCTCACGAAATATAAATTATTTTTAATATTCTAATTTTGCGAACCTGCACGCAATCATACCATAACAAAGAATGCAAAATATCAATTCAATCAGATCATTAGGCTCGAAATTATAGAGAAAAAAAATTAAATTTTGAATGTGGACCGGAATCTGTGACATACGAATACGAAAATTTAATGCGTATACTCCACGTGTATCTCCTCGATCGAGATAGAATACGAAATATTTGATCTTGATGTTTCCAGCTGCAAGCTTACGCTTTTTTTGTTGTTTCTATAGGTTAAAGTAGCACAAAGTCAAACTCAAAGACATATCTCGCGAATGTGTCGTAGTATTTTATGTCGAATGTCTTCAAACACCAGACACAGCAGATATATTAGTTCTCTTTCTCTACTCCAATCACGCGATAGCCCGACATTTTCGTGTTACGACAAGTCCATGACAGGCTTAGAGCTTAGTAATCCCGAAAACTGCTTCGAAGCCCTGCGGTGCAGTGCTCGGGAGCATTTTGCGGTGATCGGGAGCACTGCGATGCTTGGGAGCACTTTACGGTGCTCGGGATCACTTTTCGGTGCTCGGGAGCACTTTTCGGTGCTCGGGAGCACTTTTCGGTGCTCGGGTGCACTTTGCTGTGCTTAGGAGCACTTTTTTGAATTACTAAGTACTAAGACTCCTCAAAGAATTCTCGAAGCACCAAGCACTAAGCACCGGCTTAATAAAGTGCTTGCGAGCACTGTGCTTTCACGAGCACTAGGCGCAAGTCTTTGGCACAGCTCTGGCCAGTCTTCAGTTTATGAAATTTTGCACTCGTTTTCTGCGATACATACAGTAATTGGATAGAAAATAATTTCAGTAATTTTCGAATTATATTTTTGTGACAAGAAGTAAGAAATCGAATGTTCCTTCGAAATGTGGAAAAAATGTCCTCTATAATATTGCTGTATGGTTGGAAAAAAAATTAAATTATTTTCATATCCATACACTTATGATCAGCAAGTGTGCGTGCAAATGACCCAGTATTATGAGAAAGCAGTACAATGAGAGGTAGAGCAGAAGGCTCACCGCACTATGTGTAACTTCTGTCCAAGTGGTGAATTTCGGGTGAAAATTAATTTTAACCAATTGATATAACAGCAAAATTTTTATATATCAAGCATTACAATCAAACAGAAGTGAAAAAGTATCATTTTGATTTTTTTCTCAATTTTAGTTTTCTGTCGATGGCATTCCACTCAAAATTCAACGCAGAATTCGAATTTGCAAAAATTCAAATCAGTTTATATGAGAAAATCGAAAATACGTTCATTGCCGGTAAAACCGGAAGTAATAGACAAACATTACTTATTTCAGTCGATAGGAAACAATCTTTTGTATCAATTTCAAAAATTTAAATTCGATATCTTTAAATATGTAGATTTTTTTGTGGGTTAACCTGATTCCTATGACATCCGGTATATTCATTCGGTGCGGCTTGTTATGCCACTATAGCTGGTCCAATTTTATTTCTGGTTTACATTAACGATCTACCACAGGTAATAGATGAGTACCTAAGTGCAAATTATGTTGATTACACGGATATTCTAATTGAGGTGGGGTTATTATTACGATTAGAAAATGAAATTACGAAGCATGTAAATTATTGATGCTGAATAAACTATTACTAATACTTCTATTACTATTTAAATAAAATTGTTCATCGAGCAGAAGATGCGTTTTTGCGCGCATGTTCTAGGGGAACAGCGTGCTATCGTTTTGTCCAAATGTCTGTAATTTTGGATGATTGAGCCGAAAATGGTCTCAATCGACTAGGTTGGACTCACTGATGACGAATCCGGTGTCAAAATCGATTCTGTCCGGCCGGCCGGCCGTAGACACGATAACTGTCGAACGAAGTGAGCTAGCGACTTGAAACTTTCAGGGTAGGTCGCGCATTGGAATGCCGCGGTTAAGTTCGTTAATGGGCCAAATCGATCGAATAGTTTCGGAGTTATAGGCATTTGAAGTTTTGAAGTTATTTATTTTTTATTTCTGAAACTACTTGAGCGATTGGATTCAAACTTGGCAGTTTGGTGGAGTATAACGACGCGCAACTTTGAGCCAAATTTCGTCAGAATCATATTGTCAATAAATTTAAAAAAAAATTTTTTTCGAAATTTTTTCACAAAAAAATTTTTTTTTCGGAAACCATTCATCATATCCAAAAAAAATTATACTCACACTTTAACCTTCTAATTTTACAGCAGTGTACTAAATTTCAGCTCGATACGATCATAAGTTTTGGAGATATCGGGAAAAAATATGTCAAATTTCGAGGTTTTCTTCTCGATATCGTTGATTTTTTTGGTATTACTCGAGAAATACTGATTCAGTCCTGATTAAACTTCACAGCTAGTTTTAAGATGCTGAAAGACAACTTTGTGCAAAATTTCGTGATAATCGGGTCATTAGAACAATTTGAAAAAAAAAATTTATATGATTTTTTCATCATATCATCCTCATTAAATTCTGTATGAAACTTCGAACTGTTATTTTCGATGAAGTACTGGATTTCAATTCGATCTGGTCTGTATTTTTGGAAATATTGGAAAAATAAAATTTTGATTGGGTATATCTACGGAATCATTGGGTGGATTTTACCCATTCACGAATTCGGCCTTCGTAATTAAGGTCCAAACCTTCTCTACAAATATCGAGTTTCTAAGTTGTTTCTTTCGGAAGTTATTGTGTTTACGCAGTCGGCCGTTAGGCGGACCGTAAACACAATAACTTCCGGAAGAAACGACTTAGAAACTCGATATTTGTAGAGTAGGTTTGGGGCTTAATTACGAAGGTCGAATTCGTGAATGGGTAAAATCCGCCCAATGATTCCGTAGATATACCCAATCAAAATTTTATTTTTCCAATGTTTCCAAAAATACAGATCAGATCGAATTGAAATTCAGTACTTCATCGAAAATAACAGTTCGAAGTTTCATACAGAATTTAATGAGGATGATATGATGAGAAAATCATATAAATTTTTTTTTTCAAATTGTTCTAATAACACGATTATCACGAAATTTTGCATAAAGTTGTCTTTTAGCATCTTAAAACTAGCTGTGAAGTTTAATCAGGACTGAATCAGTATTTCTCGAGTAATACCGAAAAAATCAAAGATATCGAGAAGAAAACCTCGAAATTTGACATATTTTTTCCCGATATCTCCAGAACTTATGATCGTATCGAACTGAAATTTGGTACGCGCGCACGTTCAAATTCGTTGCTGAAGCGGTCATCTACATTGAACATGCGCGCAAAAGTTGCTGCCTTCACGGCAGTGCTTTTTGATTTCATAACTTCATTGATAAAATTTGATTATTCTGGATTTTTTAAGGTGCAAGATTGGTTTGATATGAATAGGTTAGTGATAAATGAGAACAAAACCAGTCTAGTACTCTTCCATCCTAAACAACTGAACACATCCTTAAATTGCATTATTATGGATAATAAAAGTGTTTAACTTTCATCAGACACAAAATTCGTGGGTGTTTCTATTGACGAATTCCTCAATTGGGAAATTTATATACATATGCTCCGTCTGAAGTTATCCAGATATGAAATAAAAATTCTGTCTCATCACTTGGATGAGAATATTGTAGAAATATATAATAATAATAATAATAAAAAACGCGCTTTATTGAAACAGAAGAAAACAAAATTAAATATAATTCAAACATTTGGGGAGTAGTCTAGCTTCAGCTATTCCACTCAACCCCAAAAACAAAAGAAATACTTATCTAAATATATGAACATGCAAATTTTGAATCAGTCTTGAGGTATGAAATAATTTTCTGCGGTCGTAATAATGAAATTAGTTCGATATTTGTCATTCAAAAATGAACTTTGAGATGTATGTACAGATTAAATTGTAGGGAATCTTGTAGAGGAAATTTTCTTCAAAAGCATTTATTACCATTTATGGTTTATATATTTATGAGTATTTAGTTTTTGTTTTCAATAATAAAGACATTTTTGAATTCAATAAGAACGTGGTTATAAAACAAGAAACCTAGATCTTCTTATTCCACGACATAGATTAACCTTGACAGAGAGGGGTCCATACATTTATGTACTAAATTGTTCTATAAACTGCCTGACAAAGTTAAGAGATGTAATTATGTAGGAACTTTTAAGAACTCGGTAGAGAAAATGCTGCTTCGATTGGAACCGTATAATCTTGATGAATATTTTAATTCAAATAGTCTGTATTTTCAAGAAATATTTAGACGTCATTTCACTTGTTATGTTTAACAAGCTTGTAAGATCTGAAACAAAGAAGATTTATCTATCTATGCATTTCCTTCGAAATAACAGTTTCTGGTCTTATCTCAGAACTCGTTTAGATCCAATGAGGAGTTCCCTATTCTTATTTACTGGTGCCAAATTGTATTGAATATTTTAATGTATTCGATTATCTATGATTTTGGTGGAAATCTTCCATAAAAATTCGAAATCAACTTTGTGACATTTTTCAAGGTCAAACTTTTCTCATCGGAAAATATGATAACAGAATGAAAAAATATCCACTTGATTTTTTATTGAGACCTTTCGAGGAAAATAGATCCGTTTTTCTAAAATTATCTTTTTTATAAAACTGTTGTTCCTAGGAAGGCCGAAATTGTGTTGAAGAGCTGGCGGAATGTCCCGAATGGTGATGAAATTGTCAACAACAGAGAAAATGTACAAAGAGAAAATCAATTTGTAACCGTATTCGTTCAAGAGCTAGAATGGTATTCTTGAATAGGTCCAATCAAATATTAGTTTGATTTTTCGATGAAATACTCCTGATCCATGTGAAAAATGATACTCTTGATTCAAGCGGAATCACGGTTGGCTCTAATGAGAAATCTTAAAACAATTACTGGATATGTTTGCTATATATGTTTCATATTTTCATTCGGAAACACTGTGGTTTTGATACAAATGTAAGATTTATCATTTTTGTATTGTATCTTAAGAAGCCTTTCATAATCATTTTTGAAGATATTAATCATAAATAAGGTGTAAATGGAGGATCACCTCCTCACATGAAAGTGTTTTGGGAACAGGGTTTCCAAGACCAAAGAGCAGAAGTCTTTTGAAACAATTTGCTTGGTTACTATGTTAACTCTCGAGCTCCAATCTGAAAAAAATTAATAAAATTGTGTAGTCTGGAGTTCACTAATGTAGATATACATGTGAAAATGTTTGTGCATAATACACATGAATGTAAGCATGTACCCGCATATTTCAATTTAAACTTTATTCTGGAGTAATCAAACTTATTCTTAAAACCAGTATTTTCTTCTTGACTTTCGAAACTCTGCCCCCGAAAAACTGCCTTGATATTGATGAGTAGTTCTTCATTCACACCAAATTCATAGTGCACCGTCAAAAACACAAATACACGTGTCCACTATTCACTATGGTGGCCATAGCATTGTTTCCTATCTGAATATCCATATATGTTCTGCGATTCTACATTCCATACGCGTCTTCAGCGTTAATACCACTTATTGGTCGAAGGGGTCACGTGTAAGTGCTTTCAACATCAGAACACATTGAATAAGAAATTATATTCTTGATCCAAGAGAACTATGATTAGCTGAAATTGATTTCTAATGTAAAGAGAACGTATGTTTTGGTTCAACCAAATTCGATTCAAGAAAATTCATATAAACAGGCAAACAACGGAATGAGTTGAGAAAAGAAGTATATTGTTCAATTTCAAATTATTATTCTTGGGGGAAGATTATTTGATTCAAGAATATTTTTTTATTTCATTTAAGAGATCCTTTTTCTCCGTGTAGAAGCTTATGGACTTATTAGATATGCTGCGAAGGTGTGTTCTTGTGAAATATTTAAAGTCATAACTAATGAAAAGAATCTATATCGCAAACCCCTCGGAACAAAAGAATCAGATTAATGACGTAGCAGATCAGCTAGATTTCAATTGAAATGTCTGAACATCCAAGTTCAAACGCCAACGGTAGCAACATACATATTCTCGGAATCCACATTATACCGAAACTCGTTGGGTAATGATTATTTCATTTCATCCAATTCCTACGGAATATCCGGCGACATATAAAAGCTGATTAAGCGTATGCACCGCTGGTTATGAAAGCCGGTGGGATGTTCTTTTGTTGTCGGAATAACATTGCCGGTATCTAGATCGAATTCAGTTAATTAGGGCGACATCTGAGCTCTTTCTGAACCATTGGAGTGAATTGCAGCTGATTCGGAGTGACAGTCTTATCAGAGGCGGCTGTTTGTTTTACAATTTAGCGTTGACAAGACCTTCGCTTTCTACTGGAACAGGGAAAATAGTTCGAGGCGTAATAACCTCTGATACTGTGCAAAGATAATAAAACCACTTGTTTCTTCTAGAAAAAAATACTTGTTCAGGCCTTCGAATCTTTCTAGCGATAGAATCGCCTCTTTAAATAGATCAGAGCCTACAGTGTGAAATTTTCAACTGTTGGAATATTTATGTTTTTGCGGGCATGTTCTGGGGAACGGCGTGCTTTAGTTTGTCCAAATGTCTGTAATTTTCGAATTTTGAGTCGAAAATAGTCTCAAACTACTAGGTTGGACTCACTGATGACGAATACGGTGTCAAAAACGATTCTGTCCGGCCGGCTCTCCGTAGAAACTATTACGGTCGTACGGAGAATCCTATCAATCTGAAACTTTCAGGGTAGGTTGCATTTTAAAATGCGATGGTTAGGTTGGTTAACGGTCAAAATCGGCCAAACGGTTTCGGAGTTAGAGCCTTTTGAAGTTTCGACGTTATTTTGGAGATAATACTACTACTAAAATGATTGTATCGAAACTTGGTGGTTATTTGGAGTATAGCAGCGCACAACTTTTTGCAGAATTTTGTTGAGATCATACTAAGAGTAAATTTTGAGAAAATTTTTTTCGAAAAAAAATTTTTTTTCGCGAACTGTTCATCACAATTGAAAAAAATTCAGCGCATCCTTTGAGCTCTATATCTTACAGCAGTTTACCGAATTTTTATTCGATACGGCAATCAATTCGGGAGATATTGGGAAAAAATATGTAAAATTTCGTAGTTTTCTTCTCGATATCGTTGTTTTTTCGGTGTAACTCAGGAAATAATGATTTAATCATGATGAAACTTCGCAGCTACTTTGAAGATGCTGAAAAACAACTTTGTGCGAAATTTGGTGATGATCGTGTCATTAGAAAAATTTGAGGAAAAATTATCCATTTTTTTTTTTAATTATTCAATATTCTGTGATCTTCTTATCATTTTATCCTCATACGATTCAGTATGAACGAACTGTTACGTTTCGATGAAGAACTGGATTTCAATTCGATCTAATTTGTTTTTTTGAAAATATTGGGAAAATGAAAATTTGAATGGGTATATCTGCGGAATCATCAAGTGGATTTTTCCCATTCACGAGTTCGGCCTTCGTAATTAAGGTTCAAAGCTACTCTACAAATATAGAGTTTCTAAGTTGTTCCTTTCGGAAGTAATTGCGTTTACGGTCAGGAGTTAGGCAGATAACCTTTGCCTTTACATCTGGGCAGTCCGAGAAGGGAGAAGTCAGACGATCAAAAAATCGTCTGTCATTTGAGTTGTCCAAACTAGGGCAACCAGGTGGTAGAGACGACCCACTGATGAAAGGGCTCAGTGAAACAAGAGTGCGGAAGTAACTGTGACTCCTCCATGCAGGGCTAGAACCTTGGGAGGCTATTGAGTAGGCACTTCAGCACCCACACACGAAGGATTCTCTAACGGAAAAGGAGCACGGTAAGATAGGTCCGGAGCTGATCATCCCTTCTCCACAGCCTCTTTCGAAGACAAAAGGCGGCTGCAGCAAAAACCGGGCAAGCCAGTGGTTATGCAACTGCTGTCATTGCAGAGAAGGCAGCATTCAGGGTAAGCATACTCTCCACTTTAAAAGACGTTCTAGTGGAGGAAATGTGCCAAAGCACAGAGAGAGTGATACATTTCTCTGGAGTCCATTTCTGTAGTGGAATGATTCTGGTGAAGTATGAATCTCAAAAGTCGCCAGACTGGCTCATGAAGTCGGTACCGCAGCTTGAAAAAGGCCCGAGTTGATGGCGCTGAGTGGAGACGACATCCCAAGTTCCACCAAAATGACGGTATTTTTCCGAAGCAGCCTGGACATGGTACCGGAGAAGATCCTTCGGCTTGTCGAGGTTCAGAACTCCAACCTCAACACTGGGGCGTGAAGAGTGCTGAGCTCGAAAAAGGAGAGTGAGGGCATGATCCTCGCTATTGGAATTTATTCCCAATTCGAGGAATGCCACCTGAACTTCAGGTTCGGGCGCATCTCAGTCTCAGGACTAGGAAAGAAAAGTAGCCCTGAGAAGAGTCGAAGAATGTGAAGATGACCTCCACATTCCAGGAACCCGGCTTCTGCGAATCTCGTGGGGCCCTTGGGTAGGCAGAGAATTTCTCTGTATCTCAGGAGACTGGACTAGGTTGTCTGGTAGCTTGGGATACGAATGAGACTTGCTCAAATTGTGAATAGGGGACCTCTCAGATGGAATTCGGGGAAGGGCAGGTGAAGAAGGAGGAGAGGGAATGCACCCACTAAAAGAAGCAGTCCTATTCACAAGAATAGCACAAGTAAACCTGGTCCACGTGGAAGATTCCTCAGCCGTGATTGCAACGTTGTTTGTGAGGCTGTGACTAGGCATTGCTCCCATGCAGGAACCCTGGATCAACAAATAAGGCCGAATCAAGCGTTTAGCAACTGAGTAATCAAATTTGAGCTATGATCAGAGCTAGGTAGTTCCACGAGATTGTGTTCTCCTGAAGACAAACATCAATTTTACTTGTGTTCCAGAATACATGTCTCTGGACCTAATACCAAATATGGTACCCCTCAATCTTGGGGGCTTTGACCGAGATATCATCATAGTATTCGCTGGGGATGGGCCAAAAATACCGCCAGAGGAGGTATATAACTAGAACATTCGATACAGCAATAGCAAACGCCTTCCAATTTTTATTGGTTGTGATGCGAACGCGCATAACACTGTCTACTAAAGCACCAACAATAACCTCAGAGGTTAGTCCTTACTTGAATTTCTTTTAGCTAATAACCTCAAGACTGTTAATGTTAGGACAACATCAACATCCGTCACGAGAATCAGGGGAGAGGTCCTGGACGTAAAAATTGTGAATTCTGCGACCAAGAAAAATATTACTTATTGGGGGGTGGTAAACCATCACTCTCTGATCATAGGATCATCGAGTTTTAGATGGGGCAGACAATACCTCTTCTCTTTCGACTCGAAATCCTAAAAAATAGATTGCTTCCTCAACAGAAACCATCTTAAGGAAAATCAAGAACAAATTATATGATGGGAGCCGACATTTCGATTCAAACACAAGAGCTGAGCAGGTCAGTAGGGCAATAATGGAGGCGTTTGACTTCAGCTCTCCACTCACTAAAGCGTAAGGACCCAGTAAGTACGAAGTTTGGTAGAAGGGGAACCTGTCAAACCTCCGCAGGTAGGTCCGTTGGCTCTTTAATAGGGCAAGACAGGATAACAATTGCCAGGGGTACACCGAGAAACTAACCCAGTATAATGAAGAAAAAAGGAAGGACAAAAGGCTCAATTTTCAAGCTTTTTAAGAAAATATTACTTCCATTACCATTGCAGCCAGATCTGAAAAAGTCCTGGCAAAATGGGGTACCAATGCCATAATGTCGTGTGAAAAGCCAGACGGATTATACACGGAGGGAGAAGGAGAATGATCGATTCTTCTTCTCAAAACACATTTTCTAAGAAGTTAACTCATAAGTAGCATTGAAACATCAATAAAACACACCCAGAAATGTGATAAGGAAGATTGAGATATTGCTAGGAAAATATTCACAAGGCTTCGACTCGAATGCGCAAACAGTACTTTCAGTCGTACAAATCACCTGGAGTAGATGTGGTGTTTTCTGTACTACTACAGATGGAAGCGAAAGAGATTCTTTACCATCTGCTGAATACCACAAAAGGCAGCTCAACATTGGGTCAAATACCCGAAAACTGGGAAAAGGTAAAAGCAATCTTTACTCCTAAGACAGGGAAAACAGATCCTCGATCTTTTATACCCATTTACTTAACTTAGTTTTTGCTCAAAACGATGGAGAAGGTAGTAGATAACTATATAAGAACGAGAGGAAACACCACTTCATAAATGTCAGCATGTATACAGGGTTGGTCGTTCCTCGGAAACTGCTTTGTACGGGCTGACTGGAAGCGTCCAGAAGACTCTGAACAATAAAATCGTATTGTACGCTTCTCTGGACATTTCTGGGTCCTTTGATAACACAACACATATGTCTGTCAGGGAGGCACTTGTAGGGCGAGGAATGAATGATACCATTATAAATGACTGTATGAAGTGCTTTTGACGAGGACAGCTGAGACATTGGTTGGAAATTGTAAGAGTCATAGAATATGATATGTCAAGGACTTGACATCAGTACTCTTTGACCAGTTGTCAACCAGTTAATTGCGAATAAAGTGCCTTGCATATACTCGAGTTTTAATTCATTAATTTCTCAACTCATCTTATTACTAAATTGTAAAAACCCAACTGCAATCCTAGCATGGTGTCAGGTGTTATATAGTATCAAGAGTATTTTGGTGGAGTTCAAGTTATAAACCGCATAAATTCACGAATTAAATTCTTAACCTAAAAAATGTCGGACATGCTGATAAAACGCCCCAAGGAAATGAATTTTTTCAACAATATTTCATACTGGGATACAAGGAAACAGCATTTCAACATTTTCCTGGACGCAATCATTGATAAGGAAGCTACTGAAAAGAAGAAAATTGCAATACTTTTAAATTCTATTGGAGAAGAAGGCTTGAAAATCTTCAACTCGTTCAAATTATCAGGAGCAAATTACAAGCTTAAAACTGCGTTAGAAAGGTTCGATAACTACTGCAAGCCAAGAAAGAACATAATTTTTGAGAGATATAAATTCCTAAATTTAAAACAAAAGTCAGGACAACCCTTTAATATCTACCTAACAGAGCTCAAAGTTGCTGTGGAAAACTGTGACTATGGAGACCAAGCTGACAATATCATACGGGACCAAATTATATTCAACATGGAAAACAGACAACTACAGGAGAAACTTTTAAACAAATGTGACCTTACATTGGAGAAAACTGCATTATATTGTAGAAACTCAGAAATGTGTAAATCACAAGTGAAAGAAATGCATGAAAATACTGAAAACTCCATAAATTACGTGAAATCTAATTATAAACCCAAGAAAAGGGAGAAACAACAATTCAGAAGTCCTAGACAAATTCTAAATTGTAGAAATTGTGGAAAAAACCATGCATTAAATAAATGTCCTGCTTATAAGAAAAAATGTGCTTACTGTGGAATTGAAAACCACTTTGCAGTAGTATGTAGGAAGAAAGAAACCCACAAGAAACAGATGTGCGAAATACAAGAAGACTCCATCAGTGAAAGCGAAGAACCCAACTACCTTCATATAGAAAGTTTGCAGAATGAAATTCAAGATAAAACGAACCAATGGTATGAGGCTCTATATATCAATGGATATGAAGACATGGTAAAGGTAAAACTCGATACTGGTGCTGAAGTTAGCTGTTTACCTTACAATATACTAAATCGAATCAAATCGAAACCAAAAATTCTAAAAACTAATATTACTCTATTATCTTATGGCAATAAGGACTTCAAACTGAAACCTATTGGTATTGCTATACTAAAATGCCAAACGTTAAAAGGTTTAAATGCTAACATATCCTTTTGTATTATCAATGGCAATACAACTCCTATTCTAGGACTGAATGACTGTGTCAAGCTAGACTTAGTCAAACGAGTGAATACAATTGAAAGTGCTGACATTCTCGGAAGTAAGTACAAGGAAGTATTTCAAGGTGTTGGCAAAATACCAGGTGAACATAAAATCATACTAAATCCAGATGTGAGACCAGTGATCAACCCACCTAGATTGGTACAAATTTCATTGCATGATCGCCTAAAGAAAACTTTAAAGAAACTAGAAGACGAAGGTATTATTTCAAAGGTAGATAAACCGACTAAATGGGTAAATAACCTTGTCATCATCGAAAAACCTAACAAGGAACTACGATTATGCTTTGATCCCAAGGACCTGAATCAAGCAATAATGAGAGAAATACACACTATTCCAAGCCCAGAAACCATTATTCAAACTCTCAATGGTCAACAAATATTTTCAGTATTAGATATGAGACAGGGATTCTGGCAAATCCAACTCGATGAGGATAGTTCTGAATACTGTACCTTCAATTCGCCCTTTGGACGATTTAAATTCAATCGTTTAGCTTTTGGTCTGAAATCATCCCCAGAAGTATTTCAAAAGAAGAATGAAGAACTATTTGGCGATATTCCAGGAGTACACATTTACTTCGACGACATTATTATTAGTGGTGTCAACGAAGAAGAACACGATAAGTCAATGGAAATATTTATGGATCGTGCCCTCAAAAATAATGTTAAGTTAAACCCAGACAAAATACAATTCAAAGTAAAGGAGGTTAAATACTGTGGACAGGTAATATGCGGTAATAATGTAAGAATTGACCAAAAGTATATAAAAGCCATTGAGAAACTAGAAATTCCAAAAAATAAGCGTCAATTACTAGGATTCTTAGGTATGCTAAAGTTTTTATGCAAATTTATTCCAACTATGAGTATTTTAACTTCATCGTTGAGAGAATTGACCAAAGAACATTGTGTATACAATTGGACAAGTGAGCATACAAAAGTGTTTGAAAATTTCAAATCTTTGTTAGCTAAACCCCCTGTTTTAAAGTTATTCAATCCTAAAGAACCAATAGTCATCCAAACTGATAGTAGTAAAGATGGATTGGGTGCTTGCTTATTACAAAATTCACAACCTGTAGCATTCATATCTAGAGCATTGTCTAAAACTGAACAATCTTACTGTCAAATGGAAAAGGAAATGATCGCAATTGTTTTCGCATGTGAGCGGCTCCATTACTTCATATATGGCAAACCTATAATTGTACATAGTGATCATAAGCCCCTTCAGAGCATTTTTAAGAAGAGCATTAACAAAGTAACTGCAAGATTGCAACGCATGCGCCTTAGATTGCTAAAATACGATATAGACGTTAAATACCTGAAAGGTGATCAGATGTACATTGCAGATTATCTTTCTAGGTCTTTTCTCAAAATTAATTAACCTCATGATGAACCTTCATTTATGGTACATTCTCTATATAGATACATTCCCATGCTTGAAGCCAAAAAGAATCAATTACAAAAGGAAACTGCAAATGACCCTATTTTGAGTAAAGTTATTGAATATACTGAGTCTAATTGGCCGAATAAAATCATTCATTTAAATTCAGAATTAAAACACTTTTGGAAAATGCGATACGACATTACCATTCAAGAAGGTATTGTACTCTATGATGAAAAAATAGTTGTACCAAACACATTGATAAATTCATTTCTAAAATTACTGCATGAAGTTCATTTAGGAATAGAAAAAACAAAGGCTAAAGCACGTGAATGTTTATATTGGAAGGGTATGTCACAGGAAATATCTAATTTTATTAGCTCATGTAGACAATGTGAAGAATTTCATATTAAAAATCAAAAGGAGCCACTTTTACCATACCCTATAGCTGATAGACCTTGGTCAAGAATATCATGCGATTTATTGTATTTCTCAGGACATGAGTATTTGGTAGTTGTTGATTCATATAGCAAATGGATTGAACTCAAAAAACTCAAATTCAAAGACTCTGTTGAAGTAATAGGTCATTCGAAGGAAATATTCTCAAGACAAGGAATACCAGATACACTTGTTTCTGATAACGTGCCATTCTCTAGTGACAAATTTAAGAACTTCTCATATGAGTATGAATTCAATATTGTAACGTCGAGTCCCAAATATTCCCAATCTAATGGGCTGGCAGAAAAAGCTGTTAACATTGTGAAAAATTTATTGAAAGAGAATGATGATCTGAATTTGGCACTACTTGAATATAGGAATACCCACATTGTAACAATAGGATTATCCCCAAGTCAATTGATCAATAGTCGACGTTTGAAGACTAAAATACCTTGTGCAGTCAAATCATTGAATCCTAAGGTTAAGAATAAAGATATTATTGATAAGTCATTACAAAAAAATCAAGATAATCAAAAATACTATTATGATAGAGTAGCAAAACCTTTAAAACCATTAGAACCAGGGCAAAATGTCTTAATTGATAAAGGAAACAAACCATTGGGTCCAAGCAAAAGTTGAAAATAAACATTCTAGCCCTAGATCATACATTGTTGAAGATAATGAAGGTAATATGTATAGAAGGAACCGACGTGATTTGAGATTTTCTAGAACTGAATTCAAGCCTAACCAAACTGAACCTGATTTAAGTACAGATAATGACTATAATGTAAATTTAGAAAGTAGGAATGATATGCCTAGTGAACGTGACGAAAGAAATGTAAATTTAGAAAGTAGGAATGATATGCCTAGTGAACGTGACGAAAGAAATGTAAATGTACCAGATAATAATAATGTAATACGCCCAAAACGAAATATTACGTTACCAAGTAAATTTAAGGACTATGTATTGTAAAAAAAAAAAAATTAGTTTGTAGTTACTCCAAAATTTATTATTTTTTCTTCGAAAGTTTTCTCTTTGAGCGGTTTCAGAGGGGCCTCAGAATCATTGAGCAGTGGTGTTTGTCAGTGAGGCTCAATATTAACCCAGCCAAGACCACATTAATTCCCTCCACTCGGTAAAAACGCCTTCCAGCTATGAAGTCCATTTCGGTAAATGGAGATATTGTAGAAGTCTGAAGTTGAACAGGAAATCACCCTAGACAATAAGCTTCTGTGGAATGAGCATGTTGAAATTGCTGCTAGTGAAGCGGCAAGGGCGCTAATGGTGTGCAGAAGACTATCTCGTTAAACTTGGGGCTGTAACCCTAAAATACTGCGATGGACGTACGTCAAGGTTGTTAGACCAATAATAACATATGTGTAAGTAGTCTGGTTTGCTAAAGCATGGGGGAATGAGAACTTAGCATCCTTGAAGCCCCCACAGATTTTGGAGTTCATCAGAGCTGGAGGGGGAGCTACAGAGGAATGTAACTCTTTACCATACTATAAACTATAAACTTCGATTGAAAGAGTTGAATCGGTATTGATCTCGGGAATTGCAATTCGGTTGCTACATAGCGAAATGTCCAATCAAAACTTACACTCAATTTCGGATAGCGAAACATGCAAATTCAGCATCGCAAGTTTGCGGAATATTTTCCGGTCGGTACTTAATGGTGAAAGCCAACTGAAGACATTTCAGTCGCTGATCGAAATTAATGTGTAGATACTAAACTATCATGAAGTATATGAAAATCAGTAAAGGAATCACGGTAATGAGATATTGTCGCAAGAAACAGTTGAATTTCGATTGCTGAGAAAATTAATACAGTTGTTACGGCGGAAGCCGAAATATTTAAAAACTAGTCCAACAGATCCTTAAAAATTCAAATGACTATAACTCCGAAAACATTTGATCGCTTGCGCCCTTGGAGGAACTCGACCATGGCATTCTGAAATGCAACAACATACCTTGATAGTTTCAATTCGATGAGTTGCTCCGTCCTCACGTAATAATTCCTACGATCTGCTGATTAGCCGGACATAATAGATTTTGACACCGGAATCGTCATCAGTGATTCCAACCTAGTATTTTGAGATCATTTACTAGAAAT
The DNA here is from genome assembly GCA_958510865.1 of Myrrha octodecimguttata. Lineage (NCBI taxonomy): Eukaryota > Metazoa > Arthropoda > Insecta > Coleoptera > Coccinellidae > Myrrha > Myrrha octodecimguttata. The sequence goes on from OY294059.1 coordinate 21,142,466, forward strand.
AGAAAATTGCAATCATTTGGACAAAACAATAACACGCTGTTCCTGTAAACATCCGCGCAGAAAGCATTTAATTGAAAAAATTTACAAGACTATAGATTAATTTTAATGTCTTGTACAGTTTGCTATTCGTGTTTTCATGTTGTTCATGCTTCTATTTAGTCTCCTTTAATATTAAACAATACCTCGAATAAAACTTCAAAAAATTTTTTGTGCAAATGTTTGAAAAACTTGTGGGAATGTGCAATGTTGCCACTTTTTTATATTCAAGAATTTTCGGAAAAGTAAAGACTGAAAAAATAACTAAAATTGCGCATTCTCATTGAAGATTTAAGTACATCCCCAAAAAAAATGTTCAAAAACTAATCACTGAAGCCTGCAGAACGACACACCGGTTTCTCCTAAATTTCCAATATTTCTCGCGGTTTTTGGCAACGTTGAATTAGACCCTTAGATATTAACGAGGTTTAATGAAACTTGAATGTGGATGTGTTGCCGAGCAGCAATTTACCAACACGTGGCAATGTTTCCTCTTAAGGATGTTTGATGCTTGGTTGCTGTGTTTTCATATTTTATGCGTATTGTTAGTGAGCGCTGTCGCTGCTTTTCATTTCGTTTGTTGACTGCCGTGGAAAGGTGAATTTAGTGATACATCCTTAATTTCGAGAAATCATTTATTATGTTATCATTGTGTTCTGGATGCACTTTGTCCATAATTGTTGCATTTATTGAGTTGACACATTTCTGGTTAGTTTTCGATAATATTGTGATGAATTAGAAGAGGAAAACGATAGCAAAAACTGTAGTACTATGTTAGTCTGAATAAATTGCAGACCTGAAGAAGCAAGAGGTCAGTTTTGCGAAACGTTGCCACCGATGTAAGAATCTTTCGACATCGTTTCTATTCTTAGTCCTATTTTCCGTTGAAGGAATATTTTGAATATTGAATGTGGAGGATGCTTGATCTATTGATATTATTCAACAAAAAGTTATTGATTTCACATTTTGGAAATTCTGCACAATTCTTAGTCTTTGAGAATTACTACATATCCTCCAAGAAGAATTAGCCGATTCAGGTAAAATGGTAAACATCCATCTATTCTTCTACTGACTCAACTAAGCTTTGAACCACCTCGGCATCACTGCTCAATAAATAAATTCCAAATGTGTTAAATTCGGATTTGGGACCAAATCGTCCAATTCAAGTTACTACGATTGTGCTTTACTTAACTTTTCATTGTTTTGATCCTGTGGACACTATGCGTGTGACATTGCGGTGAGCTCTTGTCACTCTGAGCATATTTTCTCTAACCACTGTTTTTTATAATTTTGAGAATGACTAAAAAGGTCAGGAGGGCGAAGAACACCTTTAATTCGAATATTTACGGTCATCATCCGAACTACTGATTGTTTTTTATGTTTTGATTATCTTCCATATGTGGTAATTCTTCCTGTTGGGTGTCACCTGCCATTTTTGTAATAGAGATCGCTCAATTATATGGTGTAGGTCAGTTTCAATTGTGTCGTGTGATGTCACGGTCGGTAGGAAACCACCCCTATGTGGTCAACTGAGTTTGAACTCCTGATGGCTAAGGTTAACCTAATTGCGGTTGATATTCCTAAAACCTACAGTCTAATCTTCTTGGATGTTGGACCATAAGAGCCTTGCCATTTAGATAGGCACAATCATCGGAAGTCATGCGGTAACACTCAGCAATCATGATTTTACCTATTCTTGAGTAATCGAAAAGTCGAGATACTAGAAGTTTCTTACATTTCCAATAGTGTGGACTTTCTGGACAAGTGTGGTGCCACAAGATATGTTGCTTTCTAAACCATGGTCAGAAAGTAGTTACCTCTCTTGTACCTTTGAAGATTGTTTCCAGATAATTTTTGCGCGCATATTCTGGGAACAACATGCTATCATATTCGTTAATTCCGAAATTGGAGCCGAAAATGGCCTCAAACGACTAGGTTGAACTCAATGATGACGAATCCGGTTTCAAAATCGATTCTGTCTGGCCTAGGGCACTATAACTGTTGAACGGAGCAAAATAGCCACTTGAAACTTTCAGGAAAGGTCGCGCATCTGAATTCGATGGTTGAATTCTTCAATGGGCCGAATAGTCCAAATAGTTTCGAAGTTATAGTTATTCGAACCTTTAGAATATTTGCTCGATATCTTAGGAGCATTTGGAACGATCGTATTGAAACTTGGTAGTTAGTTGCAGCGTAGTTACGCACAACTTAAATCGAAGTTGGGATCCTATGGTATTGGTAAATAATAATTTTCTCCGAAAACTATTTTTTTCTGGACCTGTTCATGTGATTTCAACGGAATTCTGCTCGTATCTTAAACTCTTTATATTACATTGATGAATTAACTCTCGATTTGATCTGGATTTAATTCTCTGAGATATAAAAAAAATGGCGAAACATGATAAGACCTGGCAGCTAGTGGATAAATGCTGACTTTGTGCAAAATTGCATGATGATGTGTAATTAGAATGTTCTTTGAATAATTTTTTTGTCAGAAACTAGTTATCAGTTTTCAGAAAGGAAAACGGACGGATCTTGAACCTCATATTTCAATACGGTGTACCAAATTTCAGTTTCTTCCGATACCAATTCATGGAAATTTAATAAAAAAAATGACAAATTCCATGATTATTTCCTCACTATAATTTTTTTTGAGAATAACCTAAAAATCACTCATATAATCATGATGATGAAACTTGATAACGAATGAACGCACCAGTTTTTGTGAAATTTTGTGAAGATTGTGATATTACAACCTCACAAAAATCGAAATGTTCCTTGAAAACAAGTTTTTTGAAAACTTTTCAGCATATTCCCAAAACATTCTGCACCACAAACCCCAAATTTCCCAATAGTGTGCCAAATTTCAGTTAGATATATTAGGCGAATGTATGTAAAATTTCCTATTTTTCTTATCGATATCATTCTTATTTCCGAGATAACTCAGATCAATCTTGATGAAACTTGGTTACTAGTTGAAAAATGCTGATGCACAAACTTGTGTGCAAAATTTCGTTAAAATGGTATCATCCAATTTGGTTGCTGAGGAGGTCCTGCCAAACGCACCTTTACATTCTGATGAAAAGATTTGGAGATCTTCATCTCATATATGGTCCTCATGTAATTCTGAATGAACTTCATTTCATTTGCATTATGAGTTGCATAATCCATTCAGTCAGCAAAGTATTTTTACCCCTATTGATCAGCATTCATAACCAAACATACTGTATTTATTTTATTTCCGATCCCCTCACATGAGTTGGTCCTGCCGAACGCACCTTTACATTCTGATGAAAAGATTTGGAGATCTTCATCTCATATATGGTCCTCATGTAATTCTGAATGAACTTCAAGCTATAATTTTTCGTTGCGCCAAAAAGCTGCTGACTTCAAGTTCGTATACTATTCTTGAATATTTAAATTAAAATCTTAATTCTAAATGAGTATTGGGTGACATTGTTGAATTTAAGGTCTTTCATAGGATGAGTTATAGAAGTTTTTAAAAAAGCACGTACCTGATACTGACTATTGTCTATATAATTTTAACCTTTATTGGGGATAGAAAAGTGTCATAGAAAAAAATACATATTTGTTATGTACTCTCACAATTAAAAACATGTGGATTTGAACGTATCTGAAATGATGAGTCAGTTCCGGGAAATTTATCGGTTCAGTTCTCAGTCGACCATACTGTATTGTAAACAGGAAAGTTCATGAAATAAGCATCGAAGATGTTGATTGATATCATTTAAATGACAAATCATTCGTACATGTGTTGAAGGACAGATTATTTCATTCAAATATTAAGGACTATGTGAAAGCCCCTTATTTCGAGTCGTACCTTCGCCTGGAATTTCAAGGTTGAAATTCGATAATACCTTGTATGTCGAAGAAAAACGGTTTCATCCTCAGTGCATTGAAATAATCCTCTGAAAATTATGTGAGAATTAAATCCCTGGATTGATCGGGTGTGAATAATTTGCTGACCAAAATATAATTCTGTGAATCACGACCTTGAAGAATATAAAATCGAACTGAACTCTATAACTGAGTTGTGTATATATATTGGTATGTTCGTGCCACCATATTCGAAATTCAAATCCGTCCCATATAGGGGGTAGTTTATTCTTGTAGTTTTTCAGAATACTTTGCTGACCGAAAGGCTTCTATTTGAGATATTTTAATGAAATGATGCTCAATGTTCGTACGTAACATAGTTTGTGCCACCGTGAAAAAATCAGATCCGTCCCCTATTAAAGGTAGTTTATTCTTAGGATTTTTTCGGAAATCCTTGCTGATCGGTATTTTCTAGTGAAGATATTTTATTGAAACAAACGAAATGATTACAAGTCAGCTACCCTCTGTGCCACCATACAAAAATTTCAGGTCCATCTCATTTAAGGGTAGTTTATCCTCGTAATTTCTCGGAATACTTTGCTGACCGAAAGTTTTTAGTGGAAATATTTCATTGAAACAGAACATAATGATTAATTTCATGAAAACAATGCATAATGACTAAACGCAGTTTACTTCAAGTGCCACCATGAAAAATTTAGATCTAACTCCTTATAAGAGCAGTTTATTCCTGTAATTTTTTTGGAATCCTTGCTGATCGATATTTTTTCATGAAGAAATTTCATTGAAAAGGAGCATTATGATAAGAAGTCGGATACCCTCTGTGCCACCATACAAAAATTTAAGGTCTGACTCCTCTAGGGGTAGTTCATCCTCGTAATTTCTCAAAATACTTTGCTAACCGAAAGTTTCCAGTGAAAATATTTCATTGGAACAAAACATAATGATTGCAAATCGGATACCCTCTGTGCCACCTTCAAGAATTTCAGGTCCGACTCCTTGAAGGGTAGTTTATCCTCTCAATTTCACAAAATACTTTGGTGACCTAAAGGTTTTGGATCCAGACAGGGTAGTTTATTTTTGGCATTTCTGAAAACTGAAAACTTTTGGCCAGCAAAGTATTTTGGGTAAATAAACTCTCCTGAAGGATAAACTCTTCCTAAAGGAGTAGGTTTCAGAAGTTTTGTATGGTGGTACAGAGGGTATCCGAAGTGCAATCATCATGTTTTGTTTCCATGAAATATCTTCACTGAAAAATATCGATCAGCAAGGATTTACGAAAAATCACAAGAATAAACTATCCCTAATATGGGGTGGATCTGAAAATTTTATAGTGACACTGAAAGAATTCTGTCTTTAGACCTAATGCATGGTTTCAATAAAATATCCACACTGAAATCTTTCGGTCAGCAAAGTGTCTTGAGAAATTACAGGGACAACCTACCCCTGAAGAAGTCTGAGCTGTATGGTGGCAGAGATGGTATCCAACGTGCAATCATTATGCTTTGTTTCAATGAAATATCCCCACCGGATAATAACGATCAGCAAGAATGAAGAGGTATGAACTACCCTGAAACGGGGGCGGATCTGATTTGTTTATGGTGGCACAAATATATGCTACGTTGAAACATTGCATTATAACAGCGTTTCAATAAAATATCTCGACTGGAAACCTCCGGTCAGATAATCATTTTGAAAAGTTATAAGAATTTACTACCCCCAAATTGAGATGGATTTGAATTTTGAATATGGTGGTGAGAAGGTAATCCTTGGTGAATATCTCATTTGCTTTATGAGTTCCATAATCCATTCAGTCAGCAAAGTATTTTCACCCCTATTGATCAGCATTCATAACCAAACATACTGTATTTATTTTATTTCCGATCCCCTCACATAAGTTGCACGTTCAATGTTTTCATCCTGTTTCATTCATAATGACTTCGTATTTTTATCGCCTAAGCATCTCAGCTATATCAGACGCCGACGCCGTTTTCAGCAGTAGCAGGTGTCCGCTTCAATTTTCGGGCTGTGAAGTTTTCTGCCAAGCATCGTAATTTACATGTGGAATTTGGAAAGTGGCGTATTGCAGATGTCAACGACTGCCGTGGAAACTCTTATTCGGTGAAAATATCTGGAAGGCGAGTCTTTTTTCAAAGCCCCCAAAGGAAGTAATAAGGATCCGTTTTTTTGTAAGGCTTCAGTTTGTTCCGCTCCATTATTGAATGTTGTTTTGCGGTAGTGTCAGCTGGGACAATTTGCATTGATTATGTTTGCGAGACTACAGTGATTTTCTTCGTGAACATAAGAATTGAACAACATCTTATGAAACGTATATTGTCTTAACTGGAATGGTCTCGTTCGAGCTGAAATTCTCCCAGTCCTGTGGTGAAGATGAGTTACTCTCCCCATTGGCTTGAATATCTGAATAACTTATAATGAAAAAAATGAAATTAAGATCGATTCCATATCATCATGGGTATTCAAAAGGAAGCGAAATAATACGTGCGATTGTTCTTTCTGTAATCAGAAACTATTGACGCTCACGTGGTTCTAAATCTCTAGAGTATCGTATGGAACAAGATGAGACTGGAAACGCGACAGTGAATTTTTTATTCGAGACTTTTAAGTCTCGTCTTGATTATCATTCGAGATTCTTGCTAGGTCGAAACTCTAGAAGTACTATTTCTTGCGATAAAAGGTAGAACATAAGGTGCATTATTATTGTAAACAAAATGTCTAATCGATTAATAGTAAATTTATCAATGTTCTCTCATTCTCAATGGATGAATAATAATGAATTTGAACGGAGCGATTGTATTCTCAACTTATAGTTTAATCAAGGCTTCTCGATTATTAATCAAATCAATCCTTCATGGGTATCGAACAAATTAATGGGATGGCATATCCCTAATATAACTTCATGAATTTGGTGTTTTTTCATCTTTGTTTCTTACATTTTAGTATATTCAAGAGAGCATTGTACTATGATTGAATGTATTGTGATAACCAGTAATGAAATATTATTAATTATATGTTGGGGAAGCGAAAGAGAAAACAATGAGAATTATCGACAATTCAATGCCATCATGATACAATGCACTCCTATTCTACAACAAAAGAACAGTGTAGTTCCACATCAAATGGATGCTTAGGTCTTTTAATTCTCGTTGACTGCCATTACTTAAAACAGAGTGATAGGGACCAGTATGGTTTGAAATTTGTTCATCCCTTGTTAATTACAGTTTGCATGGAATTGTTCTATAAATTGTTGTGTGTCCTAAACTTGAGTTGAAAATATTTAAGGTGAGATGATAGCCCCAAAAAAATATTCTAGAAAGCACTGAGTGGGATCAGAAGCTTTTACGCGTTTGTTCGAATCCATCGCCAAAGCGTTATTTCTCGATTAAGGAAATCATAACAATACTAAGGAAATAACATAGAGATCTGAAAAGCTTGTCCTAATATTTGTGAAAGTAAACATCGACTCAGACTGTAATTTTATACACTCTGGTTAAATATTGACATCAAGATCGGTGCCAAATTTTATAGGAAACTGATGGGAAAAAAATTTTCTGAACCGATTTAGAAATTCATTGAAAAAAAATTATTTTAGAACTAACTCTTTCTAACAGAAAGATTTGCAGCAAGATGCACTTTAATACTAAACAAATAATAATGAAATTTCACCATGGTCGCTCCGTACTTTTTGAAATATTGAGAAAAACTCTCAAAATGAATCACGACAAACCATTCGACCAATTTCTACTCAGCCGATTCAAATCGATTCCGAATCAATCCTGAAACTTTCAAGACGTTAGGTGTATTTTATCAAAAGTTACAGCACATACGTACGGACGGCTGGACTTGACTTAATCTGAAATTGGATTCACAATGAGTCGTACTCAGTTGTTCAAGATAATTATCAGAGAAAAATCGAAAATAACATACATTTGGGCGAAATAATAATGCGCCTACAAAGCGATTCCGGTGATTTTGTTAATAGAAGTGGGAATGAGAGTTCCAATGAAATTGAATTGTAGTTGTGTTGATCGAGATGAATTATCGCTTAGTAGTAGTGGCTACTTATTGGGTCCAATAGGCCAGGAGGCATACGCGGATTGAAGAAACATTCAGTAAAATTATCTAGAAAAAAACCGGTGGGTACGATGCTTTCAGCACCATTCTCACACAAAATCGAATATGCCGAGGAGTCCTTTTTAGTTAAACCTCACTACTATTTTGCGCCCATGTTCTGGGTTACAGCGTGCTATCATTTCGTCCAAATGTCTGTAATTTTCTAATTTTTTCCTGAAACTGGTCTCAAACGACTAGGATTGAAATGCGACGGTTGAGTGAGTGCATTAATGGGCGAAATCGGCTAAACTCTCTCGGAGTTAAACTGGGTTACAGCATCTTTCAAACGCGAAGGCAATCTTCCGCGACTGCGTTTGCCTTCAGTTTTTCCTTGCTCAAGAAGACGTTCGATGTTGTTGCCTCTCATTATGTGTCCATAAAACTTGAGGATTCGTTTGTACACAAGTGTTGATAGTCTCTGTGGTACATCAATTTCTCTCAAGACGGACACATTCGTTCTTCGAGCCGTCCACGGTATTCTCAACATTCTTCGTCAACACCACATCCCAAAAGTGTCCACTCGTCTTCTATCCGCCCGTCGCCCAACCCAGGTCTCGGAAGCATAATTGAACACCGAAAACACCAAAGTTTGAACGAGTTTGATCTTAGTTGCCTTAGTGATATTTCTATCCTTCCATATTTTTGACACTTGCGTCATTGCAGCTCTTCCCAGTTGGATTCGTCTCTTGATTTCAGCTTCAGTATCACCATCATCTCGAATTGTCGCTCCTAGGTAAATAAATGAGCTTACCGTTTCACAATTGGCAACAGTATCAGGAATTTGCTGTAATTTGTTGCCCCGATCAATTTTCATAATTTTAGACATTTGATAGTTTATCCGTAAGGCATATTCTTCACTAATATCTGCTAGCCGCTTCAATAGTTCTTTCATGGCTTGTATCGTTGATGTGATCAACACAGTGTCGTCGGCAAATCTCGAATTGGTGAATTTGGAACCACCGACCGAGAGACCTCTACTCCATCCTTCCAAAACTATACGTATCCCATATTCACTCTATATATTATGAAGCATGGGAGGCAGCACGCAACCCTGTCTTACACCTTTATCTATTTTGAATTAATCCGAAAGCATACCATCAATACGGATAACTGCTGTACTGTTAGTGTACAAATTCGCGATAAGGCTCATCAAATGAGCAGCAACTCCCACCTCCTTTAATATAAACCATAACTTCGGCCATTTTATGTTGTCAAACGCTTTTTCAAAATCAACAAAGCTCAGAATCGTTGGAATATAGTCTTCCCTTGATTTCCAAACGATATTGCGGATATTCAAAATTTGTTCTCTACATCATCTGCCCTTCACGAACCCTGCTCGCTCAGGTGCTATTTCAGGAGTTATGAAATACGATAGGCGTGCTTGTATAATATAGAGTCGAAGAATATTTATCCGATAAAATTGAAACTTTATTTGTAGATGGAAAGTATAAACAAGATAAAGGAAGAATTTTGAGACGTATGAATATCAAATACGCGAAAATTATTGATGATTTTTAAATTTCCGAATCTAATATATTCCGATAAAATTTCAGTCAAACCTCCGAACTACCATTTCATAACCGGTGATGAAACTTCAGCTTGATCGGATATGTACATTTCGAGTTATCATATAATTTTTTACCTGAATTGAGTCAATTGAAATATTTCAATCATTTCATTTATATATAGCTTGTGGAAACTGAAAGAATTGTTTGAGTAGTCTGCGCGGAAGACCCATGATACATTTCCAAGTGGAATTGGATATTTTTTATTTTTAATAATTCAAAGAATATCACTCCGATCGAATGGCGCAGTAATGATACGAAGACGAATGGAAAATCCGATGAGTATTGTATAACCAGAAAAAATCGAAATTTATGAAAAGCCTGTTTCGAATTAATATATTATGGAGATCCCTGACAATGTGAATTCCTCTTCTAACTGTTGTGCTGCAGATAGTGAAATTTTGCGAAAAAGATTCTTATTTGCTGGTAACTTTAATATATTTCCTAATACTTTATGAAATTTGGCACATCGTAATGAATTTTCGGAAAATATCTAGAGAGACATTGAAGCTTCGATGTAAGAATTTTTTTCAAAATATAATCACTCTGTAGCTTTTAAAATGAAATATTTTGGACGCAAGGTTCTCCATAAAATTCCCTAGTAACCCACACACTCATCCAATCAGAAGATTTTTAACACCCTGTATATTAGAAATTATGTCACAGGTTTTGCTGAATTTTGCCAAATTTCCCTCAGTGATACATTCCAATTCGATCCGATCTGAATCTCAAAAATATATGGAGAATCAAACTTTATAGGTTCACCTATTTGTGCATGATCTTTACGTAGATTTTACCCATTAACGAAATCGTCCTTAGAGTTGTTCTTGAGGTCAAAACATGCTTCACTCCAGTTATCATGTTCACGATCGGCCGAAATCCACAAAATCATACTGGGAGCTTTCCAAAGAAAACTTTGCTTCCTGATACAAAGATTATAATTCTGTGGTCCTGACGATATTCTGGTAAATCTTTTATCCACCCTTTATCGACCAGATTTCCATTAGATCCGATCTATATTTTTTGCAATATTGGGGAAATAATAGTTATTCATGTATAAAGGCAGTAATGAGGATATCAATTGCCGAGGGCAACAGATTTCGTTAACACAATATAATAAAAATCGGAGGGACTTGAAATCCAGCATTAAAAAAAAATTACTGTTTTTAGGTTCCTGTTGAATATCGTGAGGTTAATATGATCAGTAGATCGCAAAATAGTTTTCTAAAAGAGTAAAGATGCGTTGAAAGGGTTTTGAGTGAAAAGATGATTGCTATGGCGATTTAATATATATGAATATTCCAGAAAAATAAGAGAGAGTGTAGAATAGTTACGATAGCAAGAGTTGCAATGAAACATGAAAATGAAGAAGAAAGTATTAATACGTCTAATAACAGCATTCCCTAGAACACCAGCGAATCCAACATATGGGAAAAATAGAACTTCCAGATGCCATGATCAACATTATTCCACAATATTACAGAATTTTTGTTGCATTCTTCAGACATTTTCTCTACTTCAACAGAATACTATATTACAGAAGTACTGACGAAAAAGAGCAAGTATGTTTCATTTCTGAAAAGGTCATCGAATTACCTTTAAAACAAGGCGTCACTCAACTCCCCTCACATTTAAGATTTTAAGGGTTGCAGTCATCACGCTCACAAAACTTTGTCACTTTCTACTGTTTTCAATTGAAAAACCTAGAAAACCACTGCCGTGAAGCCAGCAGCTTTTGCGCGCATGTTCAAATTCGTTGCCAAAAAAGCGGTCATCTCCATTGAACATGCGCTCGAAAGCTGCCGCCTTCACTGGATTTCACTGGATTCCAATTCGACCTAACGGCTGACCGTAAACACAATAACTTCCGAAAGAAATAACTCGGAGACTCGATATTTGTAGAGTAGGTTTGGACCTTAATTACGAAGGCAGAATTCGTTAATGGCTAAAATCCTACCATCTGCGGGAGCAGATTTACCAATTCAAAATTTTATTTTTCCAATATTTCCAAATAACAGATGAGAAGATTACAGAATATTGAATATAAGAGAAAAAAAATTGAAATTTTTCTTTCAAATTGTTCTAATGTCACGAAATACAGAAAAGTTCGCATTAAATCGTCAATCAGCATTTTCAAACTAGCTGCCGTCATCATGATTGAATCAGTAGTTTTTCAGTTATTTCGAAAGAAACAACGATATCCACGAAAAAAGCACGAAATTTGACATATTTTCTCAAAACGTATCCAAAATTCATCATCGAATCGAACTGAAATTCGGTACACTACTGCGAAGTATGAATCTCAAGGCCCGAGCAGAACTCTCTGCCGCATATAATGAATAGTTCCCGAAAAAAAAATTATCGAAAAATATTTCGAAATTTTTTTTTTAATTTACTGACAACGCGATCACAAAAAAGTCCGCGAAAAATTGCGAGTCCGTAAGATCGAACCATCTGTCAAGATTCAATCCAAATCGCTCCAGTAGTTCTCGAAGTATCAGGGAAATAACCTCAAAACTTCAAATGACCATAACTCCGAAACCGTTCAACCGATTTTGCCGCCTAACAAACCTATCCTTCACATTCTGATGCAACGTACCCTGAAATTTTCAAGTCGGAAGAATCCTCCGTATGCCCGCAATCGATTTTGGCAGTGGATTCGTTATCAGTGAGTCCAACTTAGTCGTTTGGGACCATTTTCGGCTCAAAATTCGAATATTACAGATATTTGGACAAACCGATAGCACGCTGTTCCCCTAGAACATGCGTGCAAAGAAGGTTGGTTATGGTAATTTTACTGTCACATAACTACGCGGCGTTTTTCACCCTACATATAAGTCGTCGTGATTACATATGGAACTTAACCAAACCATAGAGACATTGATAAAAATATGTGGGAATTGACAACGTTCTTCCGAATTAAGATTGATTTTCACTATAGGTTCCGAAACCTTTCAGTATCCGTTCCGTAAAAATTTAGTGGGCGAAAATACCATGAAGACGAAACGTCACCTGGAAGGATAGTGTGCACACATCGGAGCCCCTATTCTTGAAACAGGGAAAGGAGAAAATAGGCGTGTCGACGCTGTTGCCAAGGAAACCCGGTGCATTTTTGACGGAAAGAAAGATAACGTTCATACCATCACATTCAAGAATAGGGTCTCAATTCATTTGCACCGTACAATATTTCACGGAACGGATACTGAAAGGTTACGGAACGTATAGTGAGACTCAACCTCTAATAAGACTTCGACGACATTCGAATAGTGCCGACCTGGCTCAGTTCTATGTACAAAAACTCGATACACCTGATCCAAGACCTATGACGACATTATGAAAGTGAATGGAGTATTGTTGGGAATTAATGGGGAACTATTTTATGATCGTTTCAACATTTATAATGATAATGTCATATACCTTGTTTTTCCATGCTTCTAACCATGATGTAAGTAAAACATAGAGTGCTCATCTGCTCATCCCTGATCGTGAGAACAAATGATGACATATAAAACTACATGCAAATTCATGGCACAGAATATATATTTTCTTGTGTTTTAATCCTGCTGACGTCACTTTCTTTTCAGATGAGCACCTTTTGTTTTTAATATCATGCTTGAAACGACAGTAAGGAACTATAAGGTTATGGAAAGGAAGAATCATTTTTAATTTTGTTCTAGAGCAAATTCAGAAAAAACCAATATTTCACGGAATGCTACCGTTTCAAGAATTTCGAAGAGAATTCTTATAGAAAAAGAATTCAGAATGAGAACTGTCAGTCCATAAGGAAAAATGCGTGAAAGTGGAAAGTATGCTTCGTTTGTCAGTGATGCATGAGTTGGTGGTATTCTAAAATGCAGTCAATTGGATTAACACTCCAGCCAGCCTCAATCTATGAAAAAAATATTCAAATATTCCGATATTGATATGTTACAATGTACATTATTGACCCCAAATAGACGCAGCACTCAAAGGTAAATTTCAGTAGCGCTATAGTCTTAGGAACTCTAGGATTCAGCAACAATAAAAAGCATCGACAATGCGTCATCATCGCAAATTCTCTCAGCTCATTGCGAGCCATACAAAAGCTCAACAGAAACACCACGATAGAAAGAATCAATGCAGCAGAAATTGAATTTATGTAGACTCCTCCACACACAGGGATCAGAAGAATGAGCTAAACGTCTATTCAGCTGAGAATACCCTACACCTGTTTTAATTAGCGTACGGATTCTGAAAGGAACCCAGATGAAATTGAGACGAGCATAATGAATTTCGTCTACAATTGAGAAAGCTGAACTGAAAAAGTATGTTAAATCACAAAAAAAGCTGAAATCATTCCCTGGGACCAAAATCCTACCTGTGACACGTTGAAGTCTAAAGTATTAGTCAAGCATCTCTGGTATGAAATTTCAAAAAACCGCGAGGAAAGAACGAAATTTTTCGTTTCCAATTGATTCCTTTCCTCCTGAAAATGTACTATCTCAGTGATGAAGTATATTAAAAATATGTAAGGTAGTGTGACTTGAGTCCCAGATGACTGAAATTGAACGTCTTAAAGTGTGCAACACTTCAATATGCACAATAAAACATTTTTTCGAATAATCTGAACCGCAAATGAGATATCGAGTTCGAAAATATTTTATGTAAGTATGAAACTTCAGAAATCTCTTTCAAACTTACGAGTTTTCTTCATAATGCAGCGTCTCCAATAAACCTTCCTTCAACCAAATGCATTCGCCAACCCGGATATCCATAATTACGAAGCATGAAGTTCTTTTTCGTGCTTTGTGGAGGTATTCACCGACGGAATTATCGCAGACTTGTGAAAATCTGGTACAGCGGTAATAGTAATATGGCAGTATTGAAAGTTAAATTTCAGAAGTTCATAAATATTCCTCCTTTGCGAATTCTCTTTGGTCTGCGGTATGTTTGAAAACATTTCTCGATGGTGGGGATTTGAGAGGAAGACGACCGAGTCTGGAAATTCTTTGGGAAAAAAATTCATGTCGATGGTGAATGAAGTGAAAAACGAAAGAAAATAAGAAATCAAGTTTATCGCTCTACAGATCATTTCGAGTTTGTCATTTTCCATTTAGCTGCCTGCTAGTGATTAATTCTATTCGTAATAAATGTAAATTTATCCTAAAGATACATACTGTTTTTAACGAAAACCTAGTAAAAGACATGACCATCAGATGTCTTCTAGACATTAGGAGCCTGGATCGATACCTTACTATACTGATTTTTGGAATCAGTCACTTTCCGAAATTTCGAAATGTCACTTTCTTCGATTTATGTGTTAGCTTTATCTTGAAAAGATATTGAAATGTCGTCTGAATTTTAATTTTTCGAATTGAAAGTCACGATTCAAACCATATTCAAAACGTTCGCCGACATCCATTTTTGGATAGTTTTAGCCAAGATCAGATTAAGTTTTTCACAATTCATCGTTGTTTAGATGTTGAAATATAGTCGATTTTTGGAGTAACTTGTTCCTCTCAATTTTCGTAATATTTTTTCTGGCCCTTTTGAGAGCTGGCACCGACACTGATACCCAAATATGTGGTTTGTACTTTTTGTATCTTTTTCTTGAAGGTAAGTTAAATATTGAGCAGTTATCAGAAGTTTAACGAAAATAAAAAGGTTATACTATATGTATTGAAGAAACAATAATGCTACATAAATTACTGAATGCACAAACTAAAGCAAAACACATTTTATATTCAACGAAATGAGAAAACTTCATGAAATCAATAGTTTTGTACTCTGCAGTCTAAAAAATAAACTATCCCCATCAGTAGAAATATAAAACTTTTCTGGTGTCTAGAAAAAGAGGAATATCAAACATTTATGTATTTGAAAAAACTAAAGTACATTGAGGAATTTTCATCTTTCATAATAATAATGTCCTTGTACAGCATTATCGTCAGCCAGTTTGAAACACAAACTGCAAAAAGAAAATCCGAAACCGCGGCCCAAAAAATGTTACCTATCCTAAGTGGCGACAAAACTAACAGACCAAATTCCTGATGCCAACTGAATCATCCCGCATGACAAGAAAAAATATCAGCGGATTTTTAAGAGCCAGCGGCCATGGCGCATCTTGGCCATAGGCTTTTAAAAGAGCCAGTGTATTAGTATAGGTTTTAGTATAGAATGAGATATGAGAGTATCCTAGAAGTAACTCTTACCAACTGTTCAGTACGAATAGACAGTAATAGTGTCATTGATGGCGTTCTCCAAAAATCTACAAGCTGAATTTCCAAAGTCATGGAAATATTTCAACTATCATTATAGCCAAACCTATTTCCTTATTAAAACTTGAAGGATTGTTAAGTTGAAACTGAAAGGAAGAAAGCTTCTGCTGTCTCACCGGAACTAGTTTTTCTCCTCAGATTTGAATATTTTCGTGTTGTATAGGGTGATAAAACTTATCCAAACTGATGGATAGGCCAAGGACGTCCCTTGTCGTGGCCTCCTCTATCAATAGATATGAACTCCGTTGACTTTTTTCTGCAGAAAAACTTTTAGGATGTGGTTTATGAAAGGGATATCCAGTCAAGAGAGCATTCAATGAACATCTTCATGAAGTGTTCTGACAGGTATATTCAGAAATAATGGCGATATGATTCCGAAGGCTACTTCACATATGAGAATTCGACAGGAAAGGAGAACATCAGCTAATGCATTTCAAACCACTATATTTTCAACTGAATTTCAATAAGGTGAATGAATCTATTCTCTCATCACGTTTCGACGCTCCCGAGTATTTTGAAAATACTTAATCGGACCGGCTCCTGCGCCAGTTTGCAGCTCTAGACAGTTGCTGTGGCGCCGATGTTTTCTTAGGTACATCAATATTTTGAGACGAATCTGTCGCTTCTTTTGTGGTTGTATACTTTTTCGGGGAGTCGCACTGATTGAAATTGGATTATGAAATAATCAATAGTATTGTTCTTCATTTGATGCAGGAAACTACTATAAGCAATCGTGAAATCAATGAATAATCGAATTACTTCAGTATAAGTTCAGTTCTCTGGATATTTTGAACACCACTCTAGGATATAGAGAAAGAAATTATACGGTGAAATTTTTTCGTTAACAGTTGATTCAACAGAGACATGGAGAATAAAGAACCGTTCAACAGTTGGTAGGATGAAATCGAGCAGCAGGTACGGTCGTTGTGCAGCCAACCAATACACTTGATGGTTCTCGCCATCTCCGTCGATCTGACAGTGGCATAAAGAATGAAATAGTTGTCAACACATTTGGCGGTATAAAATGACTCAGCAGTATCGCTTCTGTGGTCGATGTGAAGCCGGTCTTTGGCTACAAACACACCTTGAATTTCGCCTATTTTGAAATTCATAACCACTTTTCTCTCTTCACCGTGTGCACGCTGCTTCTTTCGACTCATATATGAACTAAAACATGTCCACAGAATAAAAATATATGATAAATTGAACCTCCTTCGATACGACAAATACAAAATACTCCCTCACTTGGTATGACATGAACTAATAATTTTCACGGTATTATTCAAATTCAACGATTTATACATATTGACTTTGGGTGGCGATGCGTCAATGGGAATATATTGCAATTAGAATGAACATTGCAATGTAGGTGCGTAACCAAATAAAAGTCCTCATAGATAGATACAGAAATTTCACAATCTTATTCGTTGAACAGTGGATCAATAAATACTCCTGACAGTTTATAAAAATTCAACGGAAAAATTTTCGACACTTTCATGGATGAATTGGTTGCTCAAGGAATTCCGAGGAGTTTTTAAAGTTTTTTCAATATCATAATATAGCAAGTAATGTCAATTGTGAGGTTACATCATGAATACAAGGACATTATATCCAATGTGGTAATTTGGAATCAATGAAGGTCCAGGATTCATTTCGATCCGCTCAAAAACCAAAACATAACTACTACTCTAATACTATTCTAATAGTTCTTCAACTAGTTGAAACAAAATAACTCGAATTCATGACAGTTGTAAAATCGTCTCTTAGAATGAATTGATTGGAAGAATTATCTAGATCGATTTGAAATGTTGCTTGTTCATCTTGTAACCTATGTTTATGTATGAGTTCTTTCGGCAAAAAATAACCCTCATATTCTGGCAGTTTTCAACTGATATTTTCATTTATGAATAGATTTCATTTCAAATATCAACATCTCACTTTGGAATATGACTTTGAGTCTGAGACTTCAGTTTGGGTTTGAGTCCCATTTACCACAACGTTCTTGTTTTATATTATCGAAACAATCACTCTTATGCCATGTATATATTGATATTCACTCTATTCATTCTATATAATTGTTACTACTATCTGTAACACGTATATTGAAATTAAATTAACTCCTGAATGTATCCCTATTCGTTAATCTGGTGGTAATGATGCAACCTCTTACTCCCTATCTATTTATTTCAACTTTACAAATAAAATTGCTATTTACAAACACAAATTTAGGTACAGTGAATCTGAGATCTGGGATTCGAAGAAGCACTTATCTTAAAGGTAAGGATCCGGTGGTATGATCCTCCAAAATACAGGTACTATGCAGGTAGTCTAGTTTCAAGAGATTCCAACCAGAATAAAGTCCAGAATTAAGATGTTCCAGTAATAATTAGCTTCGGAATAAAGGTATTCCAGTCATAATCAGCTCCAGTATTAAGATAATCCAGTAATGATTGCTTCTAGTATTAAGATGATCCAGTCAGACTCTGGGTCCGGTAGTAGAATGTTCAAATGGGCATTAGTCCCAGTAAAAAGATAATTCAGTGGGCAACAGCCCCGGTATAAAGATGATTTAGTGAGCGGTAGCCCCGGTACAAAGATGTTTCAGTGGCCAACAGCCCCGGTACAAAGATGATTTAGTGAGCAGTAGCCCCGGTACAAAGATGTTTAAGTGGCCAACAGCCCCGGTACAAAGACGCCTTTTGAATAGACGTCTTATAAGAAACAATAAAACTTCAAAATTCCACGATGTTAATGGATTACGAAGTTCGTTTATTCGTTAAACTCTAGCAAGGTGTTTACTCTCCAAATTCTTATGCACGAAAAAAAAAGAATTTTCCATCGGCCAGACCGAATTAGAGTCGCGCATGCGAAACACACACTCAACTGTCAAAGCGAAGTGCGTTTTCCAGCGACCGATCGTATAATCTCAGTAAGGCGTTTTTGCTTGAGATCGGAATTGAAATTAATAGTATGACGTATTTTCGCGATGGAAACTGAAATCGACAGTGGAGCGTTTTGTAACGTTACACACACCACTTACCAGGAAAAAAAAATTTTGAAGAAATTTTTTTTAGAAAAATGTAAAGCCAATAAGTTTCGATTAATTTTGAAAAATAGAATAGTTACTACGAGGAAAATAAAGTTCTTTCACGTTAAATGTCAAATTGAAAGTTAAGTCAAATGGATGAAAGGGAAATTAATCTTGCAGGTCACACAGCATAACTGAAACAAACATAAATTCACATGAAATTCATACGGCAAAAAAAAAAAATCGCAACTCAAAACACAAGGATAAAGTAACAAGAAAATGTAAGGTGATATTCGTTATATAGGAAGAGAAGTCGGTAGACAAAGTCAGGAGTCAAAACGTGTAGATATAAGAAAAGATAGGTATCGACTCATCGACAGGTAAGGTAGTCTACACGAATCAAATCCCGAAATCATCCAGACTGAGGTACTCAAAATCGATAAAGTTATAAACGGTAGGCAGCAGTAGTCAAGATAAATATGTTTCTTTCTGGAGCAATGAAGTCTAACAAGTGGCACGATGCAGTTAAAAAAAAACAAAACTGTTAGGAAACTGTGGAAGGGAAGGAAGGAATCGAGAAGAAAAAAAAAACATATTATCAGGCAAGGTACTATTGATCATATCCCGAGGTGGTTTTCCAAGTTTCAAAGCTCGAAATTTGAAGCTAATTAATTAATCTCACTGAAGGTGTTAAAGATGTATGTGAAGATGATGTAACCAATAATATCAAGAGGTATTTAAAGCTAATTTATCTGACTGAAGATGTTAAATGTGTATCAGCGATCACTCCCCAAGCAGGCCTCTCCTAGAAAGCGATCCCCAATATGCGAAAATAATTTAAGTAGATAATAAATTGGAAAAACACTCCCGGAAATACGTAGGAAAGAAAAGATAAGATTGGGCGCCAGCGATTACAAATCGCAAAGTAGGTTCGATATAAGGAAGCGGAAATAGGTAATAGAAATAGGTAATAGGGATAGATAATAGGTAATAGGGATAGATAATAGGAAATAGGTAATAGAGAATAGGTAATAGGGATAGATACAAACAACAGGTAAGGAAAGAGAAAGAGAAGTGTCCGCCCGTCGGTACAAACAATAACTGCATCCAAAAATGCAAGAAAAATAATCTCCATGAGACTCACAGATCAAAGAAAACTTCAAAGTAAATCGCTAACTACGCTAAATTTTCAATCAAGATACTGCATAGCCGCTCTAAACTTCAAAATATTAAAAGATACGTTGTGAGACTCACAGATTAAAGAAAACTTCAAAGTAAATCGCTAACTACGCCAAATTTTCAATCAAGATACTGCATAGCCGCTCTAAACTTCAAAATATTAAAAGATAAGATGCCCACAGGCATAAGATACGATAGGTGTCCGAGACACAAAAGATACGGTATTTGCCAACCGGCATCAGATAAATTGTCATTAGACACGATAAGATACGGTAATTGTCGTAAGACACGGTAAGGAAAATGATACGGTAATTGTCGAATCGAAGGCCCGAGAAAACTTCAAAGTAAACCGCAGACTACGCTCAAATTTCCATTCAAGGCACTGCATAGCTGCGTTAAACTCGAAAGAATAATCGCCATCCTCACGAAATCGTCATGTAAACCAAAAGAAAAAAACTAATAAATATTTGCACCAGACAGACCGACACTTGCCTTAAAATAGGAAAAGGAGAAAAGGTATTAGGAAATTTGGATACACAAAAAAAACGACCAATCATTACCACCATCCTGAAACATCACTGCTTTTGTCACACATAATAAGAAATAGAATAATTCACTTTTGGTGGATGCGAAACTTTCATACACCTTGCTAGACAGACATACTACAAACAACAAAAAATCACTATCACACGAACACACTACAATTGTTCACGAATAAACCGAAGACAATAATTGCTTTGACCCATCAGATAGTCGATGGTCAACTTCCCAAGCGTATGATGGTTCCAAAAACTAAGCCTACCATCAACCAGGCCTACCAAGCATTAAAGGTATCGAGAATGATGTAAATACCTCAATTCGTAAGACTTAAAGTTATCGGGATTCATGATTCAGTTATTCAGACAATACTAATATAAGATAACAATAAGGTAAAAGTCGAAAAGATGGTAATATCTAACATTCAATCTCGGAGCTCAGACTCATAACGAAGTCACCTTCACAACCAGAAAAACGAAAAAGACACACTCAGGGAAAAAATGTTACTCAAAAAAAAAAGTTACTCGTGGCCCCACGTTGGGCGCCAGTGAAATTAAATTAACTCCTGAATGTATCCCTATTCGTTAATCTGGTGGTAATGATGCAACCTCTTACTCCCTATCTATTTATTTCAACTTTACAAATAAAATTGCTATTTACAAACACAAATTTAGGTACAGTGAATCTGAGATCTGGGATTCGAAGAAGCACTTATCTTAAAGGTAAGGATCCGGTGGTATGATCCTCCAAAATACAGGTACTATGCAGGTAGTCTAGTTTCAAGAGATTCCAACCAGAATAAAGTCCAGAATTAAGATGTTCCAGTAATAATTAGCTTCGGAATAAAGGTATTCCAGTCATAATCAGCTCCAGTATTAAGATAATCCAGTAATGATTGCTTCTAGTATTAAGATGATCCAGTCAGACTCTGGGTCCGGTAGTAGAATGTTCAAATGGGCATTAGTCCCAGGAAAAAGATAATTCAGTGGGCAACAGCCCCGGTATAAAGATGATTTAGTGAGCGGTAGCCCCGGTACAAAGATGTTTCAGTGGCCAACAGCCCCGGTACAAAGATGATTTAGTGAGCAGTAGCCCCGGTACAAAGATGTTTAAGTGGCCAACAGCCCCGGTACAAAGACGCCTTTTGAATAGACGTCTTATAAGAAACAATAAAACTTCAAAATTCCACGATGTTAATGGATTACGAAGTTCGTTTATTCGTTAAACTCTAGCAAGGTGTTTACTCTCCAAATTCTTATGCACGAAAAAAAAAGAATTTTCCATCGGCCAGACCGAATTAGAGTCGCGCATGCGAAACACACACTCAACTGTCAAAGCGAAGTGCGTTTTCCAGCGACCGATCGTATAATCTCAGTAAGGCGTTTTTGCTTGAGATCGGAATTGAAATTAATAGTATGACGTATTTTCGCGATGGAAACTGAAATCGACAGTGGAGCGTTTTGTAACGTTACAATATGTCCATAATCATCCTATGTATTTTTTAACCATTTATTACTCAGGGTAGTGGTGTCCAGTCATCTCGAAATTATTGATCTGAGAATCGAAGAACCAGTTTTCATCATATGTTCTTCACGACGCACGTCAGTTGGTTAACATATCCGATGTTATATCGATGAATATACTATTTCAATCAGCTGACATTTGGATTAATAGAACATCAGTATTCTTGACTTTCGGGAATAAATGACGTTATTTGGAAATTTTTTAAGGAAAATTGACGAGACACTGACCCTTACCCTTACCATAACCATTACCCTTATCCTTACCCTTGCCCTTACCCTTACCCTTACCCTTACCTTTACCCTTACCCTTACCATTACCCTAACCCTTACCCTTACCCTTACCCTTACCCTTGCCCTTGCCCTTACCCTTACCCTTACCCTTACCCTTACCCTTACCCTTACCCTTACCCTAACCCTTACCCTTACCCTTATCCTCACCCTTATCCTTACCCGTACCCTTACCCGTACCCTTACCCTTACCCTTACCCTTGAAATTTTGACGTTACTTCTGTGATATCTCCGAAAGTACAAATGCAATCAGATTGAGACTTCGTCATCTGTTGAAATTTTTTATTCTCGGAGACTACCGAACAGATATCTCAAAAATTTGTCATGTACCGTGAAGTCAGTATCGAACAAAATTTCGAACTTCAATCAGATCCGATATTTCATTTCGGAGATTTACATAGAAAAAAATTTGGAAAATTTCGGCGTTGTTTGAAATTTCGAGGTTATTTCTTCAATATCTCAAAAAAATACAAATACCATCATATTCAAACCTCGTAGTGAGTTGTAGAATTTTACGTAAAAAATATAAAATTTCATGTAGATCTGGTCATTAAAAAATTTTCTGAAATCGTTATTCGAAAATTTCCCCAACTTTTGTTGGAATTTTTTTTTCGGGGACTATTGAAAATAAATAGTTCGAAGAAATTTAGCACAGACCTCAAGGATGATAAAAATATATAAAAGAACAATGTATATAATTTCAATTTATTCGGGATTCATTCAAGGAAGAGAGTATATTTTGTTATTAGGAATGTTGATGATATTTCCTCAATACCTCAAGAAGAACCGACGCGATCGAATTAAAATTTCCTAACTCGTTTTAAAATATAGCCGCTAAATATAACGAAAACTGTATTGAAAAATATAATGATTAAAATGTGGAAAAATTTTTTTTCGGAAACTTGTCGAGTTTTCACTGAAAAAAATTTGGTTTTCGGAAATCATAAAACGAACTACAATGTATTTCAGCACAAACTTTCATGTCATTATTCAGGAGGAGAGTTTCAAATTTCAGTTTTATCAGATAGATATTTTTTTCAGGAGATATTGGAGAAGAAATATGTAAAATTTCTTGGCTCTTTTAACTTTTGTGCTAATTTCGTCAATAACTCGAGATCAGATTTGAACTTCGTATATAGTTCTAAAATTTCACTTCGTAGTTTCAAGCAATATTTCCTGATGATCTTATAATCGTAGGGGCAGGTATTCATGAAATTATCATTACAATATTTTTTTTTTCTGGAATCTATACTCAGGCAGA
This sequence comes from Myrrha octodecimguttata, assembly GCA_958510865.1. NCBI lineage: Eukaryota > Metazoa > Arthropoda > Insecta > Coleoptera > Coccinellidae > Myrrha > Myrrha octodecimguttata. The sequence goes on from OY294059.1 coordinate 21,166,129, forward strand.
ATTACGTTGTGATTTTCACTTGTATGATATCGAACCACTTTTGGTACATCGGATGGAGGTTTTTAAATTAGCGAAACTATCCATTAATAGAGAATCAATCTCACCAACAAGTACTGCACATTTACTTACCTCAATGATTTTTCACTTTCAGAAAAACACGAAGCCTTTATTTGACACCAAAATTGGAAGGACTGATTTGGAGAGGAATAATCAACACATTCACATATGCCACATTGAATTCATAGCCGTTTCAATAATATTTAGCTACATCAAATAGTAAAAACAAAATGGACCTGATTGTCAGATTTGAAATATCACGAGAATCAACGACCGTCCTGCCAAATTGTTTTTCTGATGTTCAATAGCTGAACTAAACCACTGAGTGTGTAAAACGCCATTAGGTCGCGTTTCAGAATAGAGACGTAGTAACACTTCTCTAAAATGACACTAGAAATCGTTCCCTTAAATATGAGCATATTATGAGGCAACAACCTGTATAGGGATTTCAAAATTTAAAATTTTGCTTGAATTAAAAATGAGAAAGAAATAAAAAGAAATAGAGCAGTAGTAATACTTCTCCATTATGTGGCCGAGTACGCGTACCATCCTGTAACTCAAAAGTTAGCATGTTTACGAGATACGTTCATCTCAAACTTTTTCGGAAATAACTCCAAAAATCCCCCCTTAAATATAAGCATATCATTAAGGAACACCCAGTATAAGGTTTTCAAGATTAAAAATTATACCTTAATCTAGAGAAAAAAGAAAGAATGTGAGCTGCGTATATTTTGTCCACAAGTTTGGTCAACTCCAGACTAACCGGACTCTGAGGTTCGGTTCTCTGAGAGAAGAATGAACTGCGAAATCAGTCTCGAACCCTTCATTTTAATCTTAAAGCGCATTATCTCAATTACCCTGAGTTCTATCAACAATACAAGCATCCACCTCGCGTAATCTTCTCCTTCAAGCTGATTCGAAAAAAACTACTGGCGAATTGTTAATGCGATTACGTCGCTTGTTTCCAGAAAAACAAAACGTCTTAGAATTTTCTCTCCAGCAATGGGAGAAGCGCCTCGAAATATTCCATTACGAATTTTAATTGGAATTAATTCAACAATGATGAAACGCCATAATAGCGTTCTTCTCTTCAGTTTGAAATATAGTTAAGGTTATTTGTGGACTAAGAAGAGATCGAGTTGATTTCAACTGTTATTTAGGAAATTAATCTCAGCTATAGAATAGAGGCGAAAATACTTTAAAATATTAGTTCAAAGGCTTTATGCTTTCTGCACGGTAATTCATGGTAGGTGCTTTTAGATCTGCGTTTTACTATTTGTGAAATTTCAAACGATTCAATAAATATTCGCAGTGTATGTTTTGATCTTCAATGGTGAGATTCAGTTCGAGAATTATTACTGTCAGTTCTGACAAGTCTTTGATCGTGAGTATGAATGTAACTCAACATAAATATAGATGAGGGCTAGAATCCTATACTCCAGTGAAAGAATCGAAACCTCAACTCGATGTCATATCGAATATATGACTGGTCTCGTGCAATGGAAAATTTTGCCACGAGAATCATTGGCCATAATGAATTACACAAAAAAAATTCTATTGGGAGGATGAGTACTCCGCTATGACTGGTTTGAAAATAGAATTAATTCTAGGAAAGTAACAAATCGGAAAACGAAAACAATTCTAAAATATGAAAAAACTAAATTCAAACTGAGTGTTCCAATAAATCCACCTAACATAGCCAAATCAATTCTAATAAGACAGTCTCATATCTCTGAGCAGATATGGTGTAATTACTATTTTGGAACATCATTTGGATCATTCTGAACCTTATTTCATTTATACGAGCACTCTTCAATCTAGCAAATTTAGCTCATGGACCAAATTTTCTAGCTACGCCGAAAAAGAAAAATCGATGAGAGATACATCTGATAATCTCGGGGGCCAACTGATTGTACCATTTGTAGAAATTACACAGTTCGTCGTCCTAAGATATTGTGTGACTATTCTTGGGATGTGACTGGGATACTCATCCTGTTGAAACCAGGAATCACCAAAGTTAAATTCTGTCGCGAGACAGAATACTTTGATTTTCTGAAAGCTCCAGATAGTTGGCAGCCTTCAAGTTTGTGATAAAATAGCCTGATAAAATAATTCCACAGTATTCCTGTCCAAACATTATGTTTTCGAGGATACTGGGTATGCACAGGAATATACTTAGGCGCGTATCCTTCCTACATCACTATCTTACTACTGATGGGATATCTTTTCTATTCAAGGAAAATGATGACTCATCAGTGAAGGGGGAAATATTGCTCAGAAATGAACTATTTTTATTTTTCAATAATCCTTCCTTGATTTGTTTGAACCTTATATCATCGGAATCTCTTGCTTCTTGAAATATTCACATTTGGAGTGCGACTAACTCTTTCTTCTTTATTAGATCTGCTTGCTACCGTATCATGGCACTAACGTGCCCCTGGAAATTGCAACAGAAGAGTCGTTTATAAGGTATGACATCACGCTAAGGTCTCGATTCTTCCCCTGGATTTTAACCCACATCAATATTAACGTTGAGTTTCGTATCTTTCTGACCTTTCCAGACCTCCATATTGGAACATTTGCAACCAGAGGCAGCGATCTCTGATAATTCAAGCGCTGTTCTAGGGAACGACGCGTTATCGTTCCGTCAAAATGTCTGTAATTTTCGAATTTTGAACTGGAATTGGTCTCAAACGACTAGGTTGGACTCACTGATAAAGAATCCGTGGTCAAATTTGATTCTGTCTGGCCGGACGTCCGTCCGTGTGTTTTAACTTTCGAAAGAAAGAATCTAGAGTCTTGAAGTTCTCAGGTTAGGTTAAGATCCTGAATATCTCGGTTAAGTTCATTAATGGGTCAAATCTGCCTAAGGATTTTGTGTTAAAGCCATTTGAAATTTTGATTTTTCAAAAACTCGAAAAATATCTATCTGATACAAATGAAACTCAGTTGGTAGATGAACAGTATTAATCAGAAAAATTATTCATGGAAAAATTCGAAAAAGAAGAATGTTTTTCTTGAAAATTTTCATATTTCATTTAAATTTCATTGAAACCTCCAAATCGGCATAACCGAGTACTTTATTTCAGCCCCATCAGATTTCTTGATTCTCCAGAACAAATCAATAGAAAAATTTGGGAAATTTATTTTAGGAATTCATATATTTCAGAAACCATATCTACCATTCTGTTGAAATTTGACTCAAATCGAAACCAGAGATTCAATTTCAGTTCAATCAGATATGTATCCTTTGAAATATCTTCTGTTCGCTGAAAGTTTGGTCGGTGCTTCCCCGTAGCGCATGAGCAGTGTATTGAAATCGTTCATGATGCTGTTGCTAGATAGTTTCGTCTAGCACATATTGTGTGGAGCTTCAACTTCAATGAAATTTTCGAATTTTTTCCCGATAATAGTCTACAATGTTTAGGTTGTATTCACTGATGACGAAAATTTGGGTGACGTTATTACAGCAAACGTTATTCTGGGCATCTAAGCATGTGCAGATTCAGTTTCAGAATAACGCGACGTTAATAGTAACCTGATGAAATTTGACATCGAATGAAAGTCGACCATTCCAGTTTTGTTCATGCTCAACTTTCAACCCCTTTCAAGCCCCTTCATTTTTCTTCCATTAAAGGGTTCGTAGGGGTTGAAAGTTGTGCATCAACAAAACTGTAATGGCCGAATTTTATTCGGTGACAAATTTCATCAGGTACCATCGTCTCGAAGTAAATAAGCCATGACAAAGTGCACATACTGAAAACCTCTTTGAAATAACAAATTTTTCAAAAAAAAATTTTTTTCTTGAAAATTTCTGCACGCCTATAAAGAAGATATAAAGACTTTGCCAAAAAAGTACCACATGACCCACTTTTCCTATCCAAAAATCTTAGAGGGTTGATGGGGATGGTACAGGGTGCAACGAAAATACTTTAAAATGCATATAAATTTGGTAAAAGTAAAACAAAAATTGACCTGTTCCAGGATTTTCAAGCCAAATATTTTTTTCTGAGAAAATGAATTTGTTTCATAATTCTGACGGGCACTGTACTGAATACTAGAAAAACTCTGACGTAATATCAGGAGTTTCAACGAGCTTGTTCGATCCCGAAGCCATAGTTTTCAACCAATACTAGATTTCAATTCGATATGATCTTTATTTATAGAGATATTTGGAAAATAGGTTGCGAATGGATATATCAAGATCATTCTGCAAATCCTTCGTACTCAGAAATCAAATATTCCATATTAAGCTTTAAACCTCCTCTAGAAATATCGATCGTTTTGGGAGTGACGGCCTAAAGACCGATCGTGAAGAACGCAGTAGCTTCCGAAAGAATACTTACAGAGCGCATATTTTTTGTAGCAGATTAATATCTTGATTACGAAGTCTGAAGTTTTGCATCTGCAACAGTTTCGCAGAATGTGTGTTTTTGTACCATCTCTATGAAACTCGCATCCTGTTGTTACGGTGTATGCACTAGCTACCTTCATCTCGAACATAGTGAAAACCCAAATGAAAATTCAGCAGTCGATAAGATCTTCAGATCAGAGCAAAGGTGCTGGCCCTGACGAGATTCAATCTTACTTCGTCCGTCGCTGTCATACTCTGTGTAATCCTCTGCATCATATTTTTACCTATCCATGGGGACTGCTACTTTCCACTCTGTTCGAAAATGGACACCGATATGCCGGTTTTTGAGGGGAACGATACTCTCAGAAATTGGTGGGTGTGGAAATCTCTTGGACTGGTGCAAATCGTATTTGTCCAAGAGAATGCAGTATGTTTCAGCAGATGGATATGATTTTTTTGGGATGGCCTGCACTTTCGATATATCTCAGGATTTTCGTCTTGGATCTTTATTTTTCTTAATCTACATAATGATATCATTAATGTTTTCAAACATTGCAAGATACTGATATATGCGGTCGATTTGAAAATCTTTCTTGCCATCGAGTCTGGCGATGACTATCAGGAAATTTACTTATAATTATACCAAATTAGAACTCTAAGTAAATTTTTCGAAATTTCGAAAATTTGTTTGTTGCCTCCATTTGAATAAAATACAAAATGCCAGTACTCAAAGTTTGAACTATATCTAGTATATGCTTCATTATTACCTAGTTGATTATCCAATTTCACCAGTTGTAGTTGTCTGGTTTATTTTCACGTTTATTATATCTCTTTTCTGATTTAAATTGTACTATATTGTGAAAAAATTTTGCATTTGATATTATTAAGCTCTGAAGATAATTTTCGAATAAAATAGCCGGCCTTGTTCCACGAAGTGGTTTGGTTTTTGAGAACCTTAACTTCATCCAGTCAACCAACATCATCTAAGAACAAAGGTCTCAAATCTTCACTCGATTATTATCGTAGATATACTAGCAAAGCAATCAAGTTCAGGTCAAAAATTTCAGAATGAATTGGTATCCGCAGCGAGTTGCGAAAATCACTCATGAATGACTAACATGTTCGAAGGCGAGTCGTTATTTGGTCCTCCAATGTGTACCTGCAAAACACGAATTCCAACAAACCTCCTCACCACTCGACCTTCGTGTTTCCCTGCGAATTTATGCAAACCCTGCACCCATTCAACATATAAGTGCAGAAACATTAACAAAGTGGGTACATGAAAGTGCCAATTAATGAAAATAACTCGATAAACTCGAACCTTTGTCCCGTTAATGGAAATCTGCAGTGAAATTTCAGCGACCATAGCTACCGGAAATCAATTAATTTTCGGTTGGAAATAATTTCATATTTCCCACACCGTAGTAACTGATTCTACAGTGATCGCTTTTTCATTTCGCTGTGAACATATTACAACCCATTTTTTAATATTATACTTCGAACATGAAAATAAATATAAAGATTTGAGTCCCTTTCAGCCCAAAGGATATTGATAGCTTAAACGTAAATAAATTAATAGTCCTTACATTCGTGCTCTTATCTTAGTCACTAGATTCCTTGACTTGACCTGTTCTCGCTGCCTTCAGTCATTTTTATTACTACCCCCCAATGAACTTATCCTTTTCTAGCCAATTTAATAATTATTATTAATCCTCGAAGGAAGTGTCTGCTTTGTAGTCATTGCAAAAAGTTCATTTATATATGATATATGGCTCTGAAAGTTCAACCTTGAATGATATTTTTTTGTTCTCCAGAGAAGAATTACAATTTTGAGATAATTTTGTTCATTGATATGCCCTCCAAAATGGTTCTTCCACTCCATGAAAATTGAGTTTACAATATTTTTCGTTATTTGGCCCTGAAAAACAATTTGTTCACCTCCTCAAAAATGGACTGCCTCATTGATTTTTTTAGACCATGGCAACTAAATTATCGGAAAGCTTTCGTTTGGTGCCAACTTACACACTCATTTTTGTCACCTGAAAAGTAAAACTTTAGGGTGATTTTCGTTAACGGAAACATTCACAGAGTAAGATTTTTTTCTGAATATTTCCGAAAATAAAAATCGGATCGAACTGGAATTTGTATACTAGTATATTGATTTCAAGGTCTGTGCTTATTTGTGAATGAATAAAATTGGCTAGACATGAAAGATTTTCCGTATTGATTGAACAGCACTAATGATTATAATTTCACGAAAACTATTTGCAATATGATATCTTCATGCATGCGCAATCTCCATATTCGAAGGAGGGTCTGAAGGCCAAATAGGAATTTTTTTGCTCATACTTCTCCGAAAGGACTTGAACCATATCGAGATCTGTAAATAACCGAAATTATTCAATCATTTATGACCTATTTTTTTGTAGTACTCTGATACTTAGTTCGATTAATATTGGTACGATATCTTTCGGTAATGAAGGTAAGCGTAATCAGAGTAGAGATCTTAAGAAAATGAGAACCTTTTTTTCTTCATGCGAATATGTTTTGTTCGTCACCATGTATGATGAATTTTTTCCTAAAACACTTTGTTTTTTAAAATGAAACTGACCTCTTACTCTTTAGATCCGTTATTATGGTATAATGGTAGCTAAATAACGACTCACGAACGAGTTTCCTATTCGAGGATGAAAAATAATTTCAATATACTAAATCTTCGAAATGAATTGAATGAAATGAATTATTCAGCGCAGCAACAGGTATTATTCTAACTTCTGTCTGAATTTCAAGTCGCAGGTCCTATCTGGCCGATTTTGTTGAACAGTACTTTTCGAATGGCCCCACAGAATATAGTTGAGAAGGTTCAAATCTGGAGATCGGGGTGGCCATTCAACTGATCCTCTCCTACCAATCCATTTCTCAGGAAATGTGCCATCAAAATAACTCTTCACTTCAATTCCATAATGCGGAGGCGCACCATCTTGTTGAAACCGAAATTTTCAGCTAGTTGTCGACCATTCACAATGGGAAAGAGATCTATGGCTGCAGGTTATATTTGATTCCTCAGTACCTCTAGATAAGAGCCACCAGTCAAATATCCTTCTTCAAAAAAAGGTCCACTAATATGATGGTGAACCACTCATTAATTTTTTCGGGATGTTGGTTGTAAACGGTCTGCACCCAATAAGGATTTGCTGTGGACCAGCAGCGACAGTTATGTCTATGGACAGATACATTCAAGTAAAACTTTACGTAATCCATAAAAGGAATTCTCGGTGAAAAGATATCATCCTCAGTGCCTCTAGATGAGGGTCACTAGTTAAACAATAAAATGATGGCCAATCGTGCCAACATATTCAATATTTCGGAATGTTGGGTGTGAACAGTCTGCAACCAATGAGGATTTGCTGTCGACCAGAAGCGACAGCAAAGATGTAGATGAGGTAGATGGACAGACCAATTCAATTAAAACGTAGCTTCAACCGTAAAAAAAATTCTCGATGAAGAGGTATCATCCTCATTGAATTTCTCTTGCACTACTTTACCAAACTGCGCTCGTCGGTCGGAATCGTCATCAAATAATTCTTGTGAGCTTTGAATCATGTATGGGTGAAACTTAGTTTTTCCTAGGAGATTACCAACTGACTGATTACTCACATCTTATTCATCGGCCAGTTTCCGTGTAGATAGTTGAGGATTCTCCTCTATGGAAAGTAGTATATCGAGGGCCTTATCGCCACATGTCGTGGTTGAAGATCTACCCGATTTTGGACAGTTTTAAACATTGATAACGCTCATTAAAAATTTCGTAAAATAAAAATGGTGATAATAATAATAACCTGGGGAAGTTGCTAGTCTCCTACCAGGCGCCTCCCCAAGTTCGCGGATAGGGGAACGCTTGCTAGATATAGCCGATACCGGGGAAATAAAATATTCGGGGCGGACGAAAACTAGCAAATGAAATAAAATCCAGAAGTGGCTGTACCCAAATTGGGCGGCTTCTTGGTCGGCGTCTGTACCCAGAATGGGCGGCTGAATCTCAACCTGGCAGATAGGTATAAAATGCAACAAAAACATTTTAAAATGTCACAAAGAAGATACAGAGCCTCGGATGAAAATTATTCTGTCTTTGAAGAGATAACCCAAGCATCAATCTCAGAAACATCAATACTCCAGACTGGGAATGATGCTTTACACCAATTGATATCTGGAGTCAATACAGGCCCTACTGTACCTATCAGTCCAACAGTGAACAGCAAGTACCTTCTGATGCAGCTCTCACTCTGACTGGCCGGCCACGCCATAGTAGAAAATGGACAACCGAAATAAATGAAGCTCTTCTACGAACTTATTACAAAGTAATCCTTTTAGAGACCAACCTGACAGCATTTCGACACAGACTACATGTATTGTTCACATTAGAACATCCGGATTACAATGTCAGCCAACAAAGACTTCCTGACCAAGTGCGAGTTATCCATCGTAACAACCTAATTTCGGAAACTAGAAGACATATGATAAAAGATGAGATTGCTAAGGAACTTAAAGATCAAGAAACTTGTGGCAAGGACGACAGCCTAGAGAATGCCAGTACGCACGAAACAACCGAAACTATTGGAAACAATGTAGAATCCAACCAAAACAACGAAAGTAACCAACAATCAGATAAGATCGATGGACACACCACACAACAATCAGTGAACATAGAAAAGGAAGCAGACACACGAACCTTTGATGCCTTCTTGAACATTTACTCCCTTCATGATAAAACTGACCCTACGAAAAGGCCTTCAATCGCTAAAGTGAACCCTTCAAGTAGAGTTAGTGCAATCATCATAAGAGATCTCAATGAGATCATAATGCCGCCCCTACTAGAGAATACTCAGGAACGAGAGGTTACAAAAAATTGTATATTGTGCGGCCGTTTCTGTCGCGATGAGAGTGGGAAAGAATGTTAACATCAATCCCAACAATGAGAATCCGACATTGAGTCCTAGAAGGATAGACATAAAACCGTGGCTCAAACGATTAGACAAAAAATTGCAGACCTGTGAAGTGAAATATCCAAAATTAAAAGTTACTTAGAATCAGTCAGACCATCAAGAAGACTTGTGCAATACTCGTACATAGGTCAAACGGGTAGATCATTCAACACCAGAATGAAAGAACACAGAAGTTCTTTTTTGAAAAATAAATTAAACTCCACGTACGCCGAGCAGTTAATAATAGAAAAACACGAATTCGACGAAAATTTCAAGATTCTACACATAGAGAACAAAGGTCGGAAGTTAAATTTATTGGAGGCTCTAGAGATAAACCGTTTAAAAAATTCTGGGAATTTATCAAACGACCAGACGGAACTGTCTAATTCACCATTGTTAAACCTTTTCAGCTAGGAGCCCGGTTTGGTTTTTCCATGATTGACCTGTTGTAAATATCACTGTACCTGTATTGGTTTATGTAAAACTGTAACACACTTTTTGATACACTTGCAACTCAGCATCTGATGAAACTACAATGCAGTGAAACGTGTCATGTGTTTATAATAAAGTAGAAATCAACCACACTTGTGTCTTTTAATTGAGTTTACAATGGATAAAAATTGACGTTTGTGTTTCAGTATATCTTCCTACTACAATTATACTTGAATGATATTCTTTTATTCCGTAAAACATGTCAATCAGTAATCAAAGCCGCAAACAGAGTTATAACGTCTTCGAGACCGCTGCTCCTCACTTACAGGTTCGTTTCAACCCCAAAGAACGATATTTCGATCCAAACATTTCCCCAAATGAACTTAATCGTAAGTCCCGACCAATTACTCGGGTCACAGTCGTAAGAAAGGGGAAATCAAACAAGGAATTTCGGGAGATTGTGCTTCGTCGCTCATGCTCGCCGATTTTCCCTCTAGCTATGCGGAATGAAAGCAGCAAGAAATTCAGAAATTCTGGAAGTAACTTACCCTGCAGAAGCTTGTAATTGCCGAGATCTGGAAAGAACAACACATCTTATAAACATTGAAATATCAATATTAACATGGTAGAAACTGGAGTAGAAGCGATTGTTGGAAGTTTTCTCGTTACAGTGAGTCTTCAATTCTGGATCTGATGTCAGGATGTTTGCTATTCCTGCCGCGAGCACAGCAGCCGGAAATTTATAGCAATTTCGGCTGAGTTCCGGCTGATAATTTGAAAAATGACGTGGAAAATTTAGATTTTGTGTCTGTATCGACTAGCGCACTGTCTGGGATACAGGATACAGTGATTCTCATTTTTTTGCAAATATAATATATAAGCAATAATTAATGAATGATATTAAGTACAATATTTGATCTTGCAGATTGAAAACATGTGACCCAAATTCACTATGTTGATTTCTTTTCCCATACATTTTTATTTCTTATATTTTGGCGCGCATGTTCTAGGAAACGGATTGCAATAATTCTGCCCAAATGTCAGAAATTTTCTAATTTTCCGCTGAAAATGGTCTTGAACTATTAGGGTGGACTCAATGATGAAGATTACGACGTCAAATTCAATTCTCGCTAGCCCGCTGGCCGAATGTTATTGCCACGATATCTTTCAAACGGAACGAGCTAGTATATACAGGGTGTTTCACCATAAATTGGTCAAACATATATAGCCGTATAGATGACATTGAGAAAGTCATTTCGCGTTTTTGCCTTATGAAAAAGCATAATCAAGATACGGGGTGTTTAATATCTACTCAGAGCATACTTCAGGCTTGAAAAAATTTCAAAATGTGTAGTTTTATTGACAAAAAATATTTACCAAGTTTTGTGTCTTTAGATCAATATACAGGGTGTTTCATCATAAACCGGTCAAACATAGATAGCTGTATAGGTGACATTTGGAAAGTAATTTTGCCTTATGACATATGCCTCGTTTTCGAAGAAAAAGCGAGATACAGGCTGTTTTATGTCAACTTTGAGCAATATTCTGATAACTGTGGTGAGTTATGCGTGACCTTTGGAATAACGGTTTTTGGTCACATCTTAGTATTTTTTGGTTGTCAATTCAATTTTTGTGTAGAATTCAGGAAGAAATATTTATAAATGGCGGAAAACCTACAAAGTTGAAATTTTTTTGTTTTCGACTGCCAAATTGGATAGCATCATTTCAATGGAGGAGTACAACTTTGAAAGATTTCAACAATTTTGGGTGAATTTTTTTCACTGTAGACATGTAAAAAAACTTGAGTTCTAATTTTGGAAACATTTTTCACGGAAAATCCTAGAAAATTGAGAACATCGAAATGATGCTATCCAATTTGGCAATCGAAACTAGAAAATTCCAATTCTGTTGGTTTTCCACCATTTTAAAATCTCTCACTAGAGTCAGCACCTTGTCGCGGTGTGAGGGCTTGTAGTATTGCAATGAGTCCTGAACCTTAGCGACTGGAACTCCGGTTCCTGGTAGGGTCACCACCCATGTTGAGAAGGTTAAAGATGAGCGGGAAACTAAGACTGACCAAGAATCCACATGGCAGGACCAAACCCAAGTCCTGTCATTCCTCACCAATGATAGCAGACCAAGGCAGACATACCCTAGCTGCTCCCATCCTTCCACTCCTGACTTGTTAGGAGATATCCTTTTTGTCTCCAAAAACCTACCTCCCACCCCCTTTCTTCCCATCTCTCTTTCCGTCTTGGTCTCCTGTCCCGGCTGTAGTCTCGTGGCCAAGGGATTGCACCAGGAAAAACGATGCCAGATGGAACCCCGAGCATACCTTGGGACCATTCAGTTATACCAACGCTTCTTTGCTGTCTGTGGTCATGTCTCGCGGGCCAGGGCATAAAAACCTGGACCGAGAGGAAACAACATCATCAAAAATTCTAAATCCAAAGCGGGAAACCAGGCTGAGGGATGCGTGGCTAGATAGAATACTAGTCTCTACTGGTTTCGACCTTGGTGCACCGGGGGGAACTCCATTGTATAAACCCCTTACCTCTGCAAGCGGGGCTATGCAGAGGTGGGCCGATATTCCCTAGCTACTCGTGGGACCAATTATGGACAAGAAAATTAAAAACCAAGAAACCACCGGAAAAGGGGCGGAGAAAACCTCCGCCTCCACATCCGGGCACCCCGAAAAGGGGTAGGTCTGACGACCAAGAAATCGTCTGCCATTTGAGTTGCCTAAACTAGGTCAACCAGGTGGCAGAGACGACCGCCTGAGGAAAGGGCTCAGTGGAGCAGGAGTGCGGAAGTACCTGCGACTCCTCCACCAAGGGCTAGAACCTGGGGAGGCTAGGAAGCAGGCTCTTCAGCGCCCACACCCGGAGGATACTCCGACGGGGAAAAGTCAAGGCAAAAGAGATCCGGAGCAGATCACACCTCCTTCGCGGCCTCCACCGAAAAAGCAGAAGACGGCTGCAGCTTAAACTGGGCAAGCCACTGGTTATGCAGCAGCTGTCAAATCAGGGATGTCAGCATTCAGGGTAGGAATAATCCCCAAAGAATACCCTAGGGTTATCATGAGTGCCGAGCAACTCTCCACTTTGGAAGACGCCCTGGTAGAGGAAATGTGCCAAGGCACAGGAAAAGGTATACACTTCTCTGGCGTCCATTTCCGTAGTGGAATGATGCTAGTGGAGTGTGGATCTGAACAGTCAGCGGACTGTCTCATGAAGTCGGTACCGTTGTTGAAATCTTGGGAAGGACCAGAGTTGGTGGCACTTAGTGGAGACGACATCCCAAGTCCCACAAAAATAACAGTATTCTTCCCAAGAAGCCTTGACATGGCACCGGAGAAGATCCTCCGACTTGTCGATTTTCAGAACTCCAACATTGACACTGGAGCGTGGAGAGTGCTGAACTTGAAGAAGAAGGGCAAAGGAACCATCCTCTCGATTGGGATCGATCCCCAATCTGAGGAAGTCTTGAGGAAAGAGGGGTGCCACCTGAACTTCAGGTTTGGGCGCATCCCTATCTCAGGACTTGGACAGAAAAGCGACCCTGTGGAAGGGTCGGAGATTGTGGAGACGACCTCCACATCCCAGAAACCTGGCTGCAGCAGCGCTGCTGGGGCTCCTGAGGGGACAGAGACTTCCTCTGCACCTCGGGAGGCTGAGCGGGGTTGTTCGTCGGCCAGAGATTTGAATGAGACTTCCTCGAGTACCTCTCAGATGGAACTCGAGGAAGAACGGGTGGAGAAGAAGGAGGGGTCAAGCACCCCATAAAACAAGTCTTCCTCTTCACGAAGGTAGCACAAGTGAACCTGCATCATGCGAGGGGTTCCTCAGCCGTGATTGCAAGGTTGTTTGTGAGGCTGCAATTAGGCATTGCTCTGATCCAGGAACCCTGGATCAACAAAGAAGGCCAAATCAAAGGTTTGGCAACAAAGGAATCAAATTTGATCTATGATATGAGGCAAGAAGCTCCACGTGCTTGTATTCTCATAAACGAAAATATTAAATATATTTGTGTTTCAGAATATATGTCTCGGGATTTAATACCAATCATAGTTGGGGGCGTTGACCGAGACATCATCATTGCATCCGCATACTTTGCTGGAGACGGGCCAATAACACCGCCAGAGGAGGTTCAGGAACTAGGACGTTACTGCAAAAGCAAACGTCTTCCAATTATAATTGGTTGTGATGCAAACGCGCATAATACTGTCTGGGGAAGCACCAACAATAACCTTAGAGGTGAGTACCTACTTGAATATCTTCTAGCTAATGACCTCGAGACCATTAATGTTGGGACTACTCCGACGTTCGTCACGAGAGCAAGGAAAGAGGTCCTGGACGTAACAATAGTAGATTCTGCGGCCAGGAAAAACATTACTTATTGGAGGGTGGTGGACGAACCATCACTCTCTGATCATAGGATCATTGAGTTCAGGGTGGAGGGAGATAACACCTATTCCCCTGCGACTCGAAATCCTAGAAAGACAGATTGGTTCCTTTAGAAAAATCATCTAAAAGAAAATCTAGAACAAATCGATGCGGATGACCGTCATTTCGATTTGAACTCAAGGGTAGAGCAGGTCGACTCCAGCTGTCCGCTCACCAAAGCTAAACCCAGTAAGGATGCACCTTGGTGGAACGAGAATCTGTCAAACCTCCGAAAGGAGGTCCGTCGGCTCTTTAATAGGGCAAGACGGAATAACATTTGGCAGGAGTACACCGAGAAACTCACACAGTATAATAAAGAAATAAGGAAGGCCAAAAGACTTAACTTCCAAGCTTTTTGTGAAAATATCACTTTCACTACCATCGCAGCCAGACTTCAAAAAGTCATGGCAAAGGGGGGCACCAACCCCATACTGTCACTTGAAAAGCCAGACGGGTCACACACTGAGGGAGAAGAAGAACGATCGATTCTTCTTCTCAATACACATTTTCCAGGTAGTGAACCCATAAGCAGTATTGAAACAGCAACCGAGATCACCAAAAAATCCGACAAGGATGATTGGGATATTGCTAGAAAGATATTTACAAGACAACGACTGGAATGGGCAATAAGTACTTTTCAGCGGTATAAATCACCAGGCGTAGATGGTGTGTTTCCTGTATTCCTGCAGAAGGGAGCGGAAGAGATTCTTCCCCATCTGCTGAAAATCACAAGAATCAGCATAGCACTGGGCCAAATACCTGATAATTGGAAAAGGGCAAAAGTAACCTTTATCCCAAACAGGAAAAAAAGACTGGACTGATCCCAGATCCTTTAGGCCCATTTGCCTAACTTCGTTTTTGCTCAAAACGATGAAGAAGGTAGTAGATAACTACATAAGAACGGAGAATCTGGAGAAGAAGCCACTTCACAACTGTCAGCATGCGTACAGGGCAGGACGTTCTACGGAAACTGCTCTGTATGGGCTGACTGAAGGCATCTAGAAGTCTCTGAACAATAAAGAAATCGCATTGTGCGCTTTCCTAAATATATCTGAGGCCTTTAACAACACAACACATGTGTCTGTCAGAGAGGCACTTTTAAGGCGAGGTGTAAACGACACCATTATAAAATGGTTGTGTGAGGTGCTCTCGACGAGGACAGCTGAGACATTGGTGTGCAGTCAGACCATCTCTGTTAAAACTACTCGCGGAACACCTCAAGGAGGAGTATTATCTCCCCTCCTATGGAGCCTGGTAGTGGATGAACTATTGCGCAGGCTTACGGAGCTTGGCTTCGAATGCATAGGATATGCCGATGACATAGTCCTAATAGTAAGAGGCAATTTCGAGGATGTCCTCTGTGAGTTGTTGCAGAGGGGCCTCAGAATTATTGAGCAGTGGTGCTTATCAGTGGGTCTAAAAATCAACCCAGCAAAGACCACAGAAATTCCCTTTACTCGGAAGAGAAACCTTCCAGCTATGTCCATTTCGGTGAATGGAGTTGTTGTAGGATGGAAGTCTGAAGTCAAATATCTGGGAATCACCCTAGATAGTAAGCTTCTGTGGGATGAGCATGTTAAAATTACTGCTAGTAAAGCGATAAGGGCTTTAATGGTGTGCAAAAGACTATCCGGCAAAACTTGGGGTTGTAACCCTAAAATACTGAGATGGATGTACATCATGATTGTAAGACCGATAATAATATACGGGGTAGTAGTTTGCTAAAGCAGGGCAGACAAGCACGAGGAAAATACTCGACAAGGTACAAAGGCTTGTCTGTGTTTGCATAACTGGGGCTATGAGAACATGCCCGACTAGAGCACTTGAGGTCATCATAGATCTCAGTCCTCTACATCTAGTGATCAAAAGGGTAGCCCATGAAGCTATCCTTAGAATCTCTAGGGAAGGTACAGGGAATGAGAGAATCAAAAGTCAGAGAGCTTGGTCCTCCCTGAACAAGTACATCTCATTAGCGACCCTACCTAGTGATGTTATGATTAAAAAAGTAAGCATCGAGAAGAACTTTGACTCAATGCTATGTAAAAGGGAAGCAAAGGAAAAGGAATGCACTACCCAAAACTTCAAAGCAAATACCGTTAAATGGTATACAGATGGTTCTAAAACCACGACGGGGCCGGCGCTGGAGTATACGGGCCTAGAACTAAATGTACACTATCGCTAGGCTCCTACTCGAGTGTTTTTCAGGCAGAAATACTTGCTATCGAAAGATGCATAGACATTAACCTGGAAAGAAACTATATATAGTCTGGGTTCCTGGGCAGTCAGGAATCAAAGGAAATGAAGAGGCCAACACTCTAGCCAGAAAGGGAGCACAAACGCTACCTACTGACCCAGAACCTTTCTGTGGTATAGGCAAATGTACCTATAAGAAAGAGTTTTTCGAGAAAGAAGAAAATGAAAGAGGGGCACTCTGGAGGAATTCTCCAGGAATGGAACACTCTAAAAAGTTCCTTCGGAACTTTGAAATTGCTAGATCCAAAAATCATCTGGATCTCAGTTAGAATAAGTTACGCCTCCTCACTGGTTTCCTCACAGGACACTGTCGACTAAGGAAGCACATGATGAGAATGGGCTTATCAGAAACCTACGAGTGCAGATTTTGTGGGGAGGAGGAGGAAACCCCTGTTCACCTGATCACAGAATGCCTCGCCATTGTGAGCCTGCGCAAAAGATACCTTGGACAGGAGCATTATAGGAGGAATGAGAACTCCTTGAAGCCCTCACAGATATTAGAATTCATCATAGCTCTAGAGTTGGAGGGCGAGCTGAAGGTTGCGAAAACAGCTCTGACAAGGGGGCATAATAGACCTTAAGGTCGCAATGGAACGTAACCGCTTACCAACTATAACTATAACTATAACCATTTTAAAATATTTTTTCCCGAATTCTACACAACAATTGAATTGAACACCACAAAATACTGAGATGTGACAAAAAACCGTTATTTCAAAGGTCACGTGCCCAAAGTTGACATTATATCTCGCTTATGCTTCGAAAACGAGGTATATGTCATAAGGCAAAAATGACTCTCTCAATGATATATATATATAATATATATATACGTCTATAAATGTTTGACCAGTTCATGTTGAAACACCCTGTATAGTACATTCGACCCAACGATTTCGGAATAATTTAAATTCGAGAGTTTGACATTATTTCCTATACCGGGTGATTTCGGAAACCGTCAGATTTTAGGATATAGGTTTACACTAGTCAAGACAGTTTCGAAACAATGTTTGGTTTATGGTTCAGGGTCTCTATTTAGATTAAACAGTGTAACTGTTCGACTTTATGGGTGACATTCTCGATGAATTACAACATGAATGAGCACATTCAATAATTCAATTTTTTTTCAAAATGTGCTAATTGTTCTTGTGATGCATTCCATTTCCGAAACTTTGCCATCTGCTTACGATTTAACCTTAATGAGTCATTATTCAGGTGTTTCCAGTTTTCATTGCTACGCCCCCAGTTTTCCGAAAAAAAGAACGATTTTGAAATCTTACTCAAAACAATTCTACTTTCATTGATAACTTTGGTATGGCCTCTCAAATCTTGCGAAATTTTTGTTATAGCACAATATGAGTGAGTACATACGATAATTCCTCTACAAACAGGATGTTTAGTGATAATTTCAGATTAATAGTACAGGTTTGAAAAAACACCCTATACATTTTGTTTCGAATCTTTTTTACCCGTTTCAGATTTTACCATAATGAGTCATTATCCGGAAATTTTAAGTTAATCTTTACACTTCTGGTTTTCATAGAAAAAATTCTTTAAAGAAGGGCATTATCGAAATTTTGCTCGAAAGTAATGAAAATATTCTGAACTTGGTAGTAAAGCTATATCCTCCGAGACCGCAGAGCTGTTCTCGTCAGTTCTAAAATATTTTTTCCGAATTCGAAATTCATATTCAATTGCTCATATGTACAATATCATTCATTCAGAAAATAACCCAATTTAATTTTTGTCCTCAAATTCGCTTCTCTATAATAGGATTATTTCATATCGAAAGAACCGGATTACATCCTTGGAATATACAGCTGTGCTACCAAGTGCAGAATATTCCAAGTGCTTTGATGCGAAATTTCCATATTTGTTCTCTAAAAACTGAATCTAGGTATGCCAGAAAATTGACACGTTTGAATGATGACTTATTACGGTAGAATCGGAAACAGATAGCGAAGTTTGGAAAATGCAATTTTCAGGGTGTTTTTTCAACCTGCACAATCAATCTAAAATCATCACAATATAATCCTGATTCTGAGAAAATGTTGAAATTATTAAAATAAATATTGTACTATACCATTGAGTATTGAACATATGTTTAATTCTCAATTACTATACTGGAAATTTCATCAAAATTGAATGACCCTTCCAAAGTTACTAATAAAATAAAATCGATTGGAGCAAAATTCCGAGATGAATTTCTTCGAAAATATTTTCTCGGAAAATCAGAGGTGTGCCAAAAACAGGGTGTTTTTCAACCAGCACATTTGATCTGGAATTATCCCAAAAATAATCGCGTAATCTAGACAAAACATAAATTATTGAATTTGCTTATTCATATTGTAGTGAAAGTTTCATCAAAATCGAAAGGTATAGTCTGAAAACTGTATTGAGTAGTCTAAACTTCTGCCGAATTCTGACGGCCTCCTCGGGAATTAACCTGTATAATATTTGAACTGGTAGTGAACTAGGCCATGATCACTTAGAATATCGGATCGTTTTTTCGTGAAATTTTAACCGTTTTCGAGATAATGGGCTTTTGGAAATGAGTGAAAAATAACTACCATTCCTCGATGTTTTGAATACTATGTCTGTGAGTTGAAATGTGAACATTCACGTAGTTGATTAAATTGGGAGGGGCGATATTTCCGTTGCAATAGAATGCAAGCAAATTCTGGTCAATCCTAAAATCTCCCAATTTTGACCAAAAAAGTAATCTGTTGCGAATTTATCGAACTAAACGATGAAATAATGATAAATAGTGATGAATCCACTGTTTAGTAATTTTCAGAAAAATAATAAAATGCAATTTCAAACCTTTTTCAATTAATATCTTAAAACCGGAGTTTGAAGCAATTATTGCACAAACAAAATTGGAGAGAAAATTATTTTTTTTTCTATCATTCGCAGATATGAGAAGGAACTTTTGAAGGGTGTTATGCACTCAGTACAACGATTTTCTAATAGCATGTGAATACACCTTCCTCAGTTGTTTCATGTCGGTTGTAGTTAGTTGTTGCTTGAACTTGTTCTTTCAAAATTTCCAAGTGAAGATAATCAAAAGATATTCGTTCATTGATCTTGAAAGAATATAATAACTGCATCAGAAAGGATAAGAAATAATTCAATTTTTTCTCAAAGTAAGTACGTGCAATTATTGCTTGACACCCTGGTTTGATGATATTAATTGAAATATATATTTTCATTTTTCTGAAAATTCCTAAGCGATGGGTTCATTACTAGTAATCATTATTTCATCATTTTATTTCGATTAATTCGCAACAGAATACTTTTCTGTCGGAATTGTTAAAGTTCAGGATAGACCAGAATATTTCTGCATTCACTTGCAACGGAAATATCACCCCTTCCAGAAACAATGAGACAATGTTATATACAATTTTGGAGAGTAGACAAAGTGCGCATATTTTTGCGGTGAGTTTTCATATCCCGAGGAAATAATTTTTTTCAGAATATAGGGTCAAAATTACTAGAATAAAAATAGGTGGAATTTGAAGCTATGATTTCATCACCATTTCTCGAATCATTATATGAATTTTCGAAAACTTTTCTATACGTCCTACAAGCATCACTCATCAGGAATGTTCAGGAGAAAAAATTTTGGGATCAGTTCCAATTCAGAGACATGGTGTCCAAAACATGGAGGAAAGACTTTTCGAGAATTTCTAAAATATCCATTATCTCGAATAGGGTGAAAATTTTGTGTAAAAATTTTTCGATATTCTGAATGGTTACGACCTAGTCTATCACTAATTCAAACATCGTTTGAGGTTTACCGGAAACCCTGTATATATCAAGAATTAGTGACGTAATATGATTGAGACTTCGTTATTAACTGTAGATTTCGGAGAGCAATTCAATGCAGAATTTTCTACGGATCGTTTCATCACAGTATTCAACTTTAAGTTTGAAATAATTTCGAGTTGAATTTGGCGAAAAATTTGACCCTAGATTTATTTTAAATTGCCGAATTTCATTTCATTCGTTTTCATTTCCAGGGACATAGGAAAATATGAGTTTCGTACGGTATTGATGATATTTCTGCGATATCTAAAACAATAATGGTCTCAGGAAACTTCTCAACTAGAAGAATCCGAAAAAATAGAAAACATTTTTTTTCGAATATTTCATATTATGCTATCATCTTTTCATAAATAATTGTCGAAAGGTTCTGCTGTACTTTCAAGCTGTCCTTTTCGAATCAAGTACCGAATTTCTATTTCATCTGATCCGAACTATTTGAAAAATCAAAATTAGATTGCATTTCTATGAGGGATCATTGAATGGCTTATATGCATTCACGAATTCAGTCTCCCCAATCAAGGTCCAAACCTGCTCTACAAATATTTAGTCTCTATGTTTTTCCTGCTGATATACCGATCGTTACACAATATCTTCCGAAAAAAAAACGACTTATAGATACTAAATTTGTTGAATAGGTTTCGGCTTGATTATGTACAAACACTACCATGTGCTTTGCTTCGCCCATTTAGGCAACATTCAAGTTTCATTAATCCTCGTTTTTATCTCAAGGTCAGGCCCTTTTTCAAGGTCTGTCTTCTTTGACATTGCCAATAGCCGCGTGAAATATTAGAATTTGGAGAAATTTCGACGTTTATAGGAGAAAACGGGGTGTCGTTCTGCAGGTGTTAGTGAGTATTTTTAGAATTTTTTTTTGTAATGTACGCAACTATTTCGTGAGAATGCGCTATGTTAAATTTTTTCTATTTTCACTCTATTTAAAATTTTATTTTCCCGAATTATATGAAGAAGTGGTAACATCGAGCATTCTTACAATTTTTTTCAACCATTTGCACCCAAAACATTTTTGAAAAAAATTAACTCTGACCTCCAAAAGTCACCCCGTTTCATTTGAGGTATTGTTTGCTCTTAAGTAAGTGAAAGGGTAATACAAGCCCAATGATTCTTCATAAATATACTCAGTTAAATATTTATTATTTTAAAAAAACCCAAAATACGAGTAGGATTGAACTGATATACACACCCGATATCCTAACTCACACATGCGTTAAGCTTTTGAAGGGTTTCCGCGACGCCTAAAATAATTTGAAAATATGAATACAATACAAATATAAATTTGAAACTGATTGCTTCACGATTCATTCGAAAACAGAATCAAGTAATAGATGTCAAATCTTCCAATATTCCGACTCGTATTTTAGGTACTTATCACGTATAATACGCGCAAAAATTGCTGATTTTACGTCAGTGCTCTTATATTTTATTTTCATTTCAACTATGAAATTTTTCTCAGCGATACATTTTTCAACTACCAATTGCAATATGGGTATTAATTCCGCATTAGTTGCTAGTTAGCAACTCAGAAATTTTCCTTTTACAACTTTCCTGAACGTAAAAGGCTAGGCTGAGGTAAGATACTTCCAACAATCAACAATGTAGTCTAGTAGTTAATTGTCCTAATACAACATTACTGCATACAACTAAGTGAGGATACTTTCGAACCTAATCATCTGGATCTGTTTCATTCAATTGTAGTATTCTTAGTCTTTTGAGCTCTTATGGATTATTATATATTATGTTCTGTGGGGAGTCTGGCGGTTGACTTTTTACTCATACAGTGAATAAAATTATTATAGTTACTAATTATCAGGATAAGCAAATAAGAATATCATCGAAATATTTTCATTCTGACAAAACGAAATGGTGGACCACTAAAACCAACAAAAATTCATTCTGAATAATGTTAGTGAGTTCGTAATAAGCGCATATTCTCAAATAAAAAAGTCTCATCAAAATTCATCGATCACATTTCAGAAATATTTACCTTAGGTAAAGGATGTGTTTCAGAAAAATGATACTGGGGTATCCAACCGAGAAAAAAACTTTATTTCAGGCGATTCAGAAAAATGGATCATTGAAATTATCAAAGCTTCTATTCAAAGAATTCCAACGACTGTCAGACCACCTGTAGAGTATTCCATTATACCAAGAACTTGAAACCCTATCGCGAATTCAAATGAAAAATCATACATTATTCCAAACGGTTTTCAAGATATGATCTCTAGTCCTGTCGGAATTAACAGTATGAATCTGACTCAAGAGCGAGCCGAAATCGAATACCCATATTTCGATTATTGAAATCATTCGATTATACCTGACGAGTAAACATTCGATGGGCTTACTTACTCATTTGGATATAGTTATCAGTTTGGGAATTCGTATGCGCATCGAAAGTTAACCTGTCAAGAATACGGAATTGAAAATTGAATTTGAAATTATGAATTTATTGTAAATGACTTGACAACGAATATATTCACATGTGAATCAACCGGGAAAATCGAGATAAGAATTCATTCAACGCTCTGTGTACTCGAAGTAATGGATGGGCCCCTTGAAGGCTCATGCTGAATTGAAAAGTAACACAGCATTATATTATTCAAAATTCTTTTACCCATACTCACTCACAACTGTAAATAAGATAAAATTTATGACTGATTTTTGCAAAGGCCCATCCAGCACTAAAATAAATTTCACTGTCTACACCATCGGGAAAATGAATTGCCACTACAGTTGCATTTCCCTGTATATGTCAGTAACTCGAAGTTTTCACGGCATAAATTTCCAATAATCTAGAGTAAATACCATTATAGGTACTACCTTGATGAATAGTCTTATTGCAAAATTTCAGGGGCAAATCTACCGAAACATTTCATTACAGCTTCTCATACCTTTGAAAGTGAACGAGATTATAACCATTATACAGGGTGATTCCGAAGGAGACCGTCAAAGTTTGGGATAAGTTTACACTTGTCAAGAAAGTCTCGGAACAATGTTTGGTTTATGGTTGGGTGTCTCTGTTGAGAATATACAGGGTGATTTGTCCGATTGGACCGATTTTACTTTTATTGATAACTTTGGCATGACTCATTCGATTTCAATGGAATTTTCAGCGTTGTACAAATATTAATGAGAAGATTCATTGATTTCAGAATTCTTCGAAATAAGCGGTTGTTATTGTGATAAATCCAGATTAATTGTGCCGGTAGAAAAAACACCCTGTGCATCCCGTTTCCTAAACTACGCTATCTGTTTACAATTCTACTATAATAAGTCATTATTTGAGAGTTTCTAATTTTTTTGGCACACTCCTAGTTTTCTGAGGAAATTTTTTCAAGAAAAGATAATGTCGAAATTTCTCTCCAATCTATTCTACTTTTATTGATAACTTTGGTATGGCTCATCCAATTTTGATGAAATTTGCAGTGTAGAACAATCTAAATGGGTACATTCAATAATCGTAAAAATCTCTCAAAATACAGGTTTGTGATTGTGATAATTTCATAATTTCAGATTAATTGTGCAGTTGAAAATAACACCCTGTACATTGCTTTTCCAAAACTTTCTTTCTCGTTTCAAATTCTTCAATAATATGTCATCATTCCGAGGTTTCTAATTTCTTTGGCACACATCCGGTTTGCCTAGAAAACATTTTATAAGAAGAGCATAATCGAAATTCGGCTAACAAGCAGTGAGAGAATTGCGCACTAGGTAGGAAAGCTGTATCGTCCAAAGATGCAAAGTTGTTCGTCACTTCTAGAATATTCTTATTCGAAATATATTCTGAATTGAATCATTGCATACAGAATATCAGCAATTAAATATGAATTTGGAATTTGAAAAGAATATTTTAGAACTTAAGAACTGCTTCGAATCCTTGGATAATACAGCTTTCCTACCTAGTGCGGAATACGTTCACTGCTCGTGAGCCAAATTTCGATCATGCTCTTCTTCAAAAATGTTTTCTAGGAAAACCGGATGTGTGCCAAAGAAATTAGAAACCTCGGAATGATGACATATTATTGAAGGATCTGAAACGAGAAAGAAAGTTTTGGAAAAGCAATGTACAGGGTGTTATTTTCAACTGAACAATTAATCTGAAATTATCACAATTACAACGCTGTATTTTTAGAGACTGTTACGATTATTGAATAAACTCATTCAGATTGTTCTACACTGCAAATTTCATCAAAATTGGTTGAGTCATACCAAAGATATTAATGAAAGTAGAATCGATTGGAGCGAAATTTCGACATTGTCTTTTTTTGATAAAATTTTCTCAGAAAACTAGAAGTGTGTCAGAAAAACTAGAAACTCTCAAATAATGACTTATAATAGTATAATCGTGAACAGATAGCGTAGATTTGGAAACGTAATGTACAGGGTGTTTTTTTCAACCTGCACTATTAATCTGGAATTATCACAATAACAACCGCTTATTCTGAAGAAACTTTCGAATTAATGAATATGCTTATCAATATTGTACTTCGCTGCTAATTTCATTGAAAACGAAGGAGCCATGCCAAAGTTATCAATAAAAGTAGAATCGGTCGAATCAGACAAATCAACCTGTATATTCTCAATAGAGACCCCCAACCATAAACCAAACATTGTTTCGAGACTGTCTTGACTAGTGTAAACTTATTCTATAATCTGACGGTCTCGTCCGCAATCACCCTGTATATAGACTTTTTATCTGATAAACCACCGACTGCATAGTAATTATTATTATTTTCAATATGTATAATTCCGCGAGAATCCTACGGTTTTAACCTTTGATTAGGTTAGTGACAGTAACGAATTGTGCATTATACCTATTCTCTCAGTGAGAATTATGCGGGAACATAACTTCACGATTGAATTCACAATATAGAGCTCATGAGTCGATCCGCATTTTTATCGAATTGCTAACTCCTTAGTACTATCCCAAACAAAGTATTCGCCAATAAACAACAAGGCAGACAGCGTCACGAGATGGATCTGTGTGTTCTGAAGATCGCGAAAACATTTTGTGCTGCTAGTTTGCTGTCTAAACTGAGCCTGAGGAATCCTTTTGCCTCGGCGCGAGCCGCTATAAACTTGATCCATCCGATGTGGGTTTTTACATCGGATGGATCAGCTTTAGCGGCTCGCGCACCGCTCTGCTCCCACTCAAAACACCGTCTACACTTGCGAGGCAGCCCAATTAAACTGCCTCGCGCAAGTCGCTCAGCTCGCGTGTCTGTTCGTGGCTTTTCAGGGACATTATTCGGTTGAGGTAATTGAGATATGGAAGCTTAATCTGTACTCATGGAAAATAAGTTCCTAAAGAAATCAAATATTGTACAAGCATGCTTTTTTCAAACCGTTGGAACTATTCAATTGACAATTTTGAGAACGTTGACCTTCTTATTTCCTTTCGAGAAAAATCGTAAATGATAATTCAAGTTTGAAGGTAGAGTCGGTGATAACCCTCAATATGTTGTATGCAGCATAGTTATTGGATTATTATCAGAACTCTTCTCAAAAACTGTATATAAATCCATTCCTCATGCAATTTAATGGATTTGAATCAACACATAAATCCCTCTGTTCTCATTGGGTCGCAAATACTCGCTTGCTTTATAACGCTCAGTTGCTGTTTGAAAGCGAATGTATGGGAATTGGAATTGTGCTATCCCGCAACATTAATATCGATTTAACTCGTTTTGAAAGAGCATGAATTTTTATATTTTTGAGCTGATTCTATTCAAGTGAAAAAATTATTCAATCAATTTGGGCTCACCTCTTGAATCCTTCTGTGGACGCTGACCTTATGCCATTGATTGTCATCAAATCTGACTTTATTGGGTTTAATTTGCATATCTTGTTTCCCATTAGCTAAACCCATCGTTAAACTTAGGCAGCCATCTTTGATAGCAACGTTCAAGTAATCAGTTCCATCACCAGTGTAGAATAAGAGTCCATTTGGTTGTCTGGTTTTGAAATAAAATGTGACTGAGTCTTGGGCACTAACAATAGGTTCTCCTCCAGTTTGAGTGAGATCGTAGGAGAGGAATTCGGTACCTCGAAATACGGCTTCCGATGGCGCCTTATCTGAAACAATAAAGAATTCTTAATAAGATAGGAACTTTTTTTCGAATTCAAAACGTAATAACGTATAGAAATATTCAATTTTTCTTGTATATCGAAAATTTCAGAGAAGAACTGAGGGGAGTGTTTGTGCTCTCACGCCAATCGGGATTATATTATAATGTGAAAAACATGGTGTGCTCATCTGAAAAATGACGTCAGCTAGCAGAAAATACAAAGAGTTATATATTCTGTATTTTGAATTTGCATGTTAATTCAAAACACAGAATATATAACGCTTTGTATTTTCTGCTAGCTGACGTCATTTTTAGATGAGCACAACATGGATTATATTACTCAAATGTCAACAATTCTCATTCATATTGTTCTGGTGTTGTCATTCGGTTAAAATAGTTCAAAAAAATACCTATTGACAGACAGGTTATCTCAGATTGTTTAGGGGCAATTTCTATCAATACCATGAGGTTATAATTCTTCGAAGAAATAGAGACGTGAATAAGTTTCGATTAGAGCTTATTTCGGGAGGATTTTGCATCATTTTTGGTTGTTTGTTTTGGTTTGTACTCCCAATATCTGAAACAGAATTATCAAAAACCAAATAAAAATAGTTTTTTATAAGAATTGCACGATTGAATTATTTGTAAAGGGCACTCTCTTGGAAAATTGCACAATGAACAATACCGGAACAATACAAACGATAAACCCAGTGAACTCTGATGTTTCGGAATATTGTCGTGGGTTGCTTAACAGTCTGAACGACGCAGTATAGATGAAACTTTTTTCCAAGGAGACGACGTATAAACTGAGTTTTGTACTGCAAAATTTTCAAAGTGCTCTCATCGCTGATGCAGATCCACCAATAACAGATAATAAGCGTTAAAATACTGATAATCAGTTTAGTTTCTTGATTGCTTAATCGTAGATGATTGATGGAATGTAGACAGAGCCAGATCTAGAATTATGCGCCGGTGGCAAATTTGTCAAACTGCCCCCTGAGGAAATCTTTTTTCAATAACAACATTAGCTTCATAATTAAAAGTCAGCATTTTATTTCGTAGAACAACTTTATTCCCAAACATCTCCCATAGTATTACAAGGTAATGAATAAAGTTCACAGGCGTATTAGAATAGGATAATAAGTCTGAGACAAAATTCGATGGATGATATCTCTGAGCTCATAGAACGGATACCGCCCATCAATGAACTCAGTTTACATATGAAGACCCTTAGTTAACAATATTAATTACAAGCCTTTAAGTTATATCTTTCGAAAATGATCGACTATACGGGCGGATATTTAGCCAGACAGAATGATATTTGACCAAGAGTTCTTGATTAGTAAGTTTTAAACAGTCGTTTAAGACCATTTTCAACTGGAATTTTAAAATTATAGACATTTGTTCTAATTCTACATGATATGATTATGATAGCGCGAAAAGTGTCATGAATATTATGACAAGGTGCAAAACATTGGCTCGTATAGTTGCCTAGGCATCCATTCAATGAGTCGAATATAGGTGCCTGATTGAAATTCGAAAACTCTTTACTAGTACGAAATATTCCAGGCATGCTTGAACTATTACTGTTTTGCACAAACGTAACATATCATGAGTTTCTTTTCTTCAAATTGAAGCGATAGAAACTGCGATGAAAAGGGAAGTATTCAGACTTATTGCAAACTAGCCTCTCGGCTTCGGCCATAAACGTTTTCGTTATATAGGTACGATTATCGTGCGGATCCCAAATAGAGTATCGTAGGGCGACCGACAACACAGAAAAAAATCAATTTGTAACCACATTATTCCAAGAGGATAGTATTCTCGAATAGATCCAACCATATACTAGTTTGATTTTTCGATGAAATACTTTCGACCCATGAGGACAATGATCCTCTTTATGCAAACGGAATCACGTCCGATAGAAATGAGTAAACTAACAACTATTACTGGAAATGTTTGCTTTATATGTTTCATATTATTATTCTGAAATGACTTTGATACGAATGTAAGGTTTCTCTCTCAATATGAATAATGTATGGTATCTTAAGGAGCCTTTCATAATCATTTTGGAAGATATCAATCATAAATAAAGTGCAAATGGATGATAACCTTCCAAGAAGAAACCTTTGAGAAAAGGGTTTCGAAGATCAAAGAACAGAAGTCTTTTGTAACCATTCACTCGTTTACTATGTATACTCACGACCTCCAAGCATAAATTTCAAATGTATAGTCTGAAGTTCACGAATGTATACATGTGACAATGTTTGTGCATCGCAAAACACATATGTATGTAGGCATGTACCCATATACATTTTTCAATTTGATTAACCAAGCTTATTCTTAAAACCAATCTTTTCTTCTTGACTTTCGAAACTCTGTTCCCGAAAAACTTCTTCGATCTTGATAGGAAGTTCTCCATTTATACCGAATTCATAATGCACCATCAAAAACACAACCGCACTTGTTCACTATTTACTATGGCAGCCATGGCTCTGTTTCCTATCTAAACATCCATATGTTCTACGCTTGATTTAAATTAATTCACTCGGTGGCTCAAATCTCAGTGGCGAGATAATATCTTATGCAGATGATACAGTAGCTGTTTTTGAGGGTCGAACGTGGGAGGAGGTTCCTGGAAAGGCTGAGTTGGGTATGCAAGTAATTTACGAGTTTTTGAATCGGAGCCTTTTGACCTTAAATAAACTGAAGACCCAATTTATTACTTTCTCAGCTACCATTGTTGAACAACCAAATCTTGATCTACTGAGGCTGCATGATTGTGACTGTGGAAATTTTCCCAGTTGTCGGTGTTGTACTTTCGAAAATGTTAAGGTGATCAGATATATTGGAGCTCAACTGGACCAGCATCTGAAATGGGATGAGCATGTGAAATTTTTGAAAAACTCAGAGCCTTGATCCAGGGTTTTATTGTTTAAGGAAAATATTGAACAGAAGGGTTTTGCTGGGGATTTACAATTCACTCTGAGTCACTAATATCTCCATTATTCATGAAATTTGGTATACTGCTGTGAACTATGGAGCTGAAAGTCGAGAAAATTTCTTCTCGAATATAACTTTTTTTTTAAATTCATTGAGTGTACGATCTCGGAAAAAATTGCGCGTCGTTATTCTTCAACTAACTAAGTTCAAATCATATCGCTCCAGTAGTTTCTGAAATATCGGGGAAATAACCTTAAAATTTCAAGTGGCTATACCGAAAGAACAGTTAGGTTGATTCGGCCCATTAAAGAATTCATTAGAAAATTACAGACATTTGGCGATTGCAGGCTGTTCCACAGAAAATGCACGAAAACATATCCTGACAAATTATCAAAAGAGAAAATGGGTTCGAAATAAAATACAGTTCGATTTTTTGACTAATGCATTTAATTATATCCAAAATTCTCAACAACAAATCAAATTATACTTCATACTCGAATAGAAGTCAGTTTTTACCAGAACGTATAGTTTTCGAATCAGATCTCTTCGTTTCCAAATGAGCATTCAAACTTACTCAAAATTTTATTTCAGGCAAACAAAACATAAATTATCGGCGAATATTCATATGAAATTTCAAAAATAATCAAATACATAACCAAAAAAAGATGATGCCGATTTTCTTGCGAATTATATTGACTTGTTACCCAGAGAAAAAGATGTTTTTTTCTGCATAGAGATTATTTTGTTAGGATTGAACACTAAAAGGTGTCTCAGCGCTTACATAAATATATCACAGGACTTGCTAATATCAGCAACGAATGTCAGAATAATGGATTCTAATGGACACCTCTGATGGTGATGGTATCATCAGATATTTATTTAGGTTGTCGAAGGAATATCTTATCATGAATAATTAAAGGAGGTAATAGCGAAATTCTCCTCAAGACTGTTAGACATATTTCATTGAAGACTGATGAATTAAGCCCGTGATGCTGTTAAGAGTAGGAACAGCACATTGAAAGGATCTTTGGCCTGGGGTGGTGCGGTATTATGACCCAGATACTGGAGCCGCATCCATTATTACTGCCAGAGAAATAGTCTGACTGAATTTTTTACATCTCTAATTCACATCGGAGGAAAGTCTCGCATACTTAACGCCTCTTTCAAGTTGACTAGGTGTTTCATCTTCACCGAGATGCTCGAATAAAGATAGGTTGGAGTTTGCTGATTCGATTGTTACTCTTTTAGCTGAACTCAGGTTGAAACCAAGTTTTTTGAGACCTTAAATTTATTTTATTCATATCACCCGATTTCTGTATATGTTGTACTTTTGAAGGAAAGTAATAAGCGATTTGGAATTTTCTAGGTGAAGTTTTGAGCCGAAATGTCTCGGTTGGGTTTGTAATGAAAAATATCGTCTGAACGTTCTCGAAGTTAAGCTCGTCTGAAAGTTTGAAGTTCGAATTCTAATTCTTTATATTTTCCTCAACAAACTACAGGATAAGTCACGAACATTACCATTAAATAAATATAAAAAATTCATCCACAACATTCATTATATACAATAAAAATCTATTGTATAAACGCGTTTAAAATGAACTTCATGAACTCCTCCACTGAGCAAAATCCGTTTTCGGTAAGTAATTTTCCTCTTGAAATCCACAATATTGAGTGATATTATGTGATCATGAAGTTTGAGGAACATTTTCAGTGAATTATAAATATGAGTGTTCTGAGTCCTATTCAATCGATGGATTGGAGCCAATAATTTTTCCCTGGATCTTGTATGATGTTCGTGCATCTGTCCATGTTCAACAAACATACTTCTTTTTTCATGGACGTACATAAGACAGTCCAGTTTGTAACAACATGGTAACGTGAGTATTTTGTGTTTTATGAAAATTGGCCTGAAGCTCGTTCTCTGGGCGATTCCTGCTATCAACCTCCATGCGTTTTTTTGCTTCACAAACACTCTATGTGCATCTGGGGACGATCCCCACAGGATTATACTGTAAACCATACGTCCGTGAAACTGAGCATGGTAGGTTAGAAGAACTTCTTTTTCTGATAGTATGTTCTTATTTTGTTTTTTTTCGCGAATAGTGCAGTAGAAGGCTTGTCAAATTTCCGCTGATTGTTACACCCAACAATTGATTGACTGATTGACCTTCATATCATTGCTACTGAACACGTTCAACAGAATTTCGCTCAGAAATTTGCGCTTTTCTCCGAAGAAGTCGATCACTTTTTGCACTGTTTAAAAATGATATATCATTAGCAAACAATATTTCTTCATTCGCGGTTACGTTGCAGACCAGATCGTCTATATAAATCAAAAATGAAACTGGTCCCAGCACAGATCCTTGAGGGACGCCTGAGATGATTTTTCGTTTTGTGAACACACTGCCATTCAAATCCACCACCTGCTGTCGATCTTGTAGATAGGAAGTCATCAATTCCAAAGCTTTGCCTTTGATTTCAAGATAATGTAACTTTATTTGTAGTTTTTGGTGATTGACGCAATCGAAGGCTTCGCTTAGATCTTTACATGTTATGACTGCCACTTCTTAATCATCGAATACTCTCGTTATGAATTCTTTTATAGAGGCTACTGCAGTTGTTGTCGATTTTGATCTTCGGAATCTATGTTGCTATGCACTGAGCAGTAAATTAACTTTAAGTATGAGACAACCTCTTTTTCGATGACAGACTCGAATATTTCCGAAATGGCTGGTAGAATTGAAATCGGCCTGTAGTTGTCGAGTACATCTTTATCGCCATTTTTGTGAAATGAAATTAATCTGGCAATTTTCAGCTCATCCTGAAAGAAGCCATGTACAAAGCAGTAATATACTATTTTAGTCAATGATCCTACCAAGCAGTGAACTACTTTTTTCAGCAACCCCACAAAGAATCCGTAAACATCTCGGGCCGATTTATTTTTCAACTCGTAGACAATGCGCTGGACTTCCTCAGGCTTAGTTGATTTCAAGAAAAATGAGTTTGGGTTGTTTTTCATGAGGATTTTCACTTATTTCTGAATTATCATTCGGTCTCCTCAGTTTTTCTGCGACCGGTCCGAAGTAGCTGGAGTTCTCCGCTGACAATCCTAAGATATTGGGTTTTGGTTAGTTTCTTTATATCTTGAAAAGATGATACTGATGGAATTAGATTGAAACTCGGTAATTAGTTGAACAAAACCAACGCGCAACTCAATGCGAATTTTGGGCTGGATGTAGAAGTTAGAAAGTTCGAAAAACGTTTGTATTCGAAAATTCAAAAAATGTTTGATAATTTTTTTTCGAGAACTGTTCATTAAATTCTCATTAAATTTGGCACAGACCAAAGTCGATATTTTACAATGGAATTTCAAATTCAAATGCGAACCGCTGATATTTGAAATGTTGACGTAATGTCCTCAATATCTCAATAAGGAATGACGCGAACAGATTGAAGCTTTGAAAGGATTTGAGGAATAACAACATGCAAGTGCAAGACTTATAGATTTAATTGTTTTCAAATTAAAAAAAAACGTATTCGAATATAAACAAGAGCCTAGAAGCACCTGCTCTCCAATCAGTGCTTTTCTAAAAAATTTTTCTAAATCAAATTTACCATGTACATATTAGATTGGAATACATGCAGGTTGTGAACGTCCTTTTAAACAATTTTTAAAAAGTAGGAATTGGAGTACAGCATGACAGAAATGGATAAGTTAATCTCCTATTTTCGAATGTTCATCCGAATTAGAAAATTCAGAGATTAAATTCACAATTTCTTAATTTCTTGCCGAAGATATGTAGTTGGCATCGCGGAAAAATCATCTAACGCTATTATTTAGATAAGACATTAGCCAGCCAATCCGACGGTTTCATCGTGAGAATAATAATTGTAGTGACCGAGAATATTGATTTCAGAATGTTGGATTAGTTTAGAAATTCATTTCAACTTAGTTGCACACTGTGCGATTGAGTTTTTGGTTTTGTTTCTTTTGCTTTCAGGATAAGGTGGCTACTGGTGAAGACGAGAAGAGAGATTTCGTAAGATGTATGTTGGCGTGGATTACCCAATTATTATTTCACTATTCATATTTGAATGGAGCACGATCTTCTTATTATCGCTCAACTATCCATCAGTTTGCAGCGAGAGGTGCACACTGAAAGAAATTTTGTACGTGATATCAATGAATGCTGTTCATCAACCTTCTTCAACGTTGAGATTATGTACCTTCCATTGGGACAGTGAACGAATTCATTGAGGTGAGGACTCATTTAACGAACAGTTTCATTGTCCCAATAAACAGGTGTTCATTAACAGCTTTAATACTGACCCTGTCTTTTGATTCACAGGTCATTATGGGAATGAATACTGAATACCTGAATGAACAATATTCATTGACCCAGCGAACTCGGTACGTTGACTCAACGAACTATATTCGTTGCTCATATGAAGTTGTACATCATTTAGACCGACTAAAAATCGGCAGTTTTCGCCAAATCAGTCAGTATTATCTGAGTAGTCTTGAAATGTTTTTGTGAGTATCTTATTTTTGGTAATTCGACAACACCAGCTTCCAGGGTAAGATGAAATTAATTTTTATCGAAATCAAAAATGAATAATTTTACTGTTAACAGGTACATTTATTCGAAATCGAAACTGTGAGGAATTTTTTGGGAACTGTAACTGCGGAAAATATGACAGAAAGTGAGTTTTCGTTTATCAAATTACCTTTGCGATCTAATTTAAAGTCGAAAATTTCATATTTTTATTTTTTTGTAGATGGACAAGATGCTGCAATAGTTCGAAGCATACATATATGCCAACGTGGTGCCTCAGATCCGACTGATAGAGAAGGATGCCTACACTAGAAGTAAATTAGATAGAAATTCTCAGGAATTATTCCTTTCAATCCAAAAAGTTCAACAGCATATAAACCATCTCAAAAATTTACATAAGAGATGACATGGAGCTCATAAATGATATTAGATATTTTCAATGACATCAAATTCAAATCCTTTAATTATTTGTGGGCGACAGATATATGTTAAACAACTATACATGTCTCGAGACTTCCCCAAAGAATTTTCAAAGCTCCTGAGCTTCATCGAATCTTAGTATTAGTTGAAATTAACTAAACTTACATTGTTTGATACACTCAACCATCTTCAGAAATAATATCTGTAGAGTAAGTTTTAAGTATAAATATTCTATAGGAATTTTAATGATAGTTTCGGGAAATTCATGAAAATTTATATTTTTCATTGAAATCTTTATTTTATATTATATGATGTTTATTTGAGTGCTCAGAGAAATCCATAATAAATGGGTTGGAACTATGTCTAGTTACTCAACATTCCAAATAATCAAAAAAAACCTAGAAGAGCAATGACGTGAAGTCAGCAGCTTTTACGCACGTGTTCACATTGCGAAATGGCGACTTGGAAACTTTAATGAAATTCAAATGATATATGAAAATTTTCAAAAAAAAAGATGAATTTTTTTTGAAATTTTTCCATGAATAATTCTTCTTATTGATACTTTCCATCTTCCAACCAAGTTCCATTTCGATCAGATTAATATTTTCCGAGTTATTGAGAAATTGAAATTTGAAATGGCTCTAACACGAAAACCATTCGGCAGATTCAGCACATTAACGAACTTAAGCGAGATATTTAGGATCAAAATCAAACCTGAAAATTTCAGGTCTTTCTTTTCGAAAGGTTCAGCACACACGGGCGGACAGGCAGAATCAAATGTGTCCACGGATTCTTCTTCAGGGAGTTCAACCTAATCGTTTAAGACCATTTTCGGCTCAAAATTCGAAAATGACAGACATCGTGACGAAATGATAACGCCCTGTTCCCTAGAATAAGCGCGTAAAAATGAGAGAGTTAGAACAAATTGAAAATTAAATATTTCTGATGGAATTTAAACTTTTTTGAATTACCATTGGTCATAATTTTCAGTTATCCCCCATTTTTCTTCGATAGTATTTTAACGGGACAAAGGTGCTTGAAATTTTAACGGGAGATCTTTCAATTCTTTTAGAAGATATTGCTATTCAAAGCAGGTAAGATATGTGGTATCAATAAGATGGTTGCCCGGCGCATTATGCTGCTAATGTTAGGGAATATTCAGATGCCGTCTTCTCAAAGAGGTGGATTGGACAAGGGAGTATTTTTCCATGGCCAGCAAGATCACCCGACCTCACAGTATTAGATTTTTATATTTGGGGGAGAATAAAGACTTAGTTTTACGAACACCCCCAATCACAAGTGAGAATATGAAAAATATTTTTCGACAGGTAGCTGGAACTTTTTCTCATACTGAAATTGTGGCCAGTGTCAACTCGACCAAAGAAAGATTAAATTTATGTATAGAAAATAATGATAGACATTTTTAATATTGGAAATGGTTAGGTGTAAGGCTTGTTTTTTGTTCAAATATTATCGTTGTTACTAATTTTTGTTTCATGTTATCGTAATATTGTTATTCCATGTGTGTTGAGTTTGATGCGTTGTCATGACGGATAAAGTCACTTTTTTGTTTTTTCAAGCTCACAGAGATGATCAACATTGATCAAAATGTACAAAACTGTACATGTTGTCATATTTTTCTATGATCTGCTTTTGATGGGCTTCGAATGAAATTAAATCACGTGAAAATCGGTTCACACAAACAAAAGTGAGAGTGTTTTTTGTGTAGAAAACTTCATCCATCTCATCACTAAAAAATAGGAAATAAAGAAAAATCACTGAAACAAAAGTTGTTGGATAGAAAGAGTAGATTCTCATTTTATTATTCTTTACCACTGTTAGCTGGAGAATATTTCGTAAAAAATGAGATTGCATTTTACAAGTGATAGATTGCGCCCTCTACTGGCGAACTACGCACTTAAAAATATCTTCAATCATTTTTAAGGCGTCGATATTCTTCATTAGATTTTTTTTTCCGGAAGTTATAGGATAAACGGTTTCCAAGATACGGCCCGTGGCCACCCTTAATGAATCACCCTGTTCATCACCAGGAAGGTGATGATTTTAATTATTTCATTATTAACTACATAAATCATTTCACTTTAGTCATTGTGAACTTCAATTAACCCCGAAGTTTTCAGCCGTAGTTAAGGTGCACTTGCTGATATTTCTGTTTTTATACACCATTTTTTATGATTATCATCTACCCAACATAGAAGTATACTTGTAATGAAAACGTTCATTTCAGTAATGAATTTCGTTCATTGACTCCATGTATGGAAATCATTAAATCAACGAATACGTATTTACGTATACGTTCGTTTTTCCAATGAACAAATTTCATTGAAACGATGTACGTTGAGGCAATGAACACATTCATTTTCTTGATGTATTATAGTACCTATAGAAATATTGACGCACATTCAGTATCAATGTCCCAATGAATGATAATTCTTCG
Source organism: Myrrha octodecimguttata (assembly GCA_958510865.1). NCBI lineage: Eukaryota > Metazoa > Arthropoda > Insecta > Coleoptera > Coccinellidae > Myrrha > Myrrha octodecimguttata. The sequence goes on from OY294059.1 coordinate 21,202,937, forward strand.
GACCAATTTTGATTACCGAACCCATTGTCCCAACGAACGTTTTCATTCACGTATCTTTTTCTGGCCCATAAATCCATAACATCTTCCTATGTGAAGGACGAATATGGATTGCCGTCTCATCCTCTCATTATGACACGAAAAAAGACGATTTCGGCGAATAATTCATATACAGATCTTCCCTGTTCTTCCCTGCCAAAATATATAATACAATTTGAGAGAGTAGCAATCGAACCTTCAGAAACATTGGTTGAGCCGATCTTTAAAAATCTGCGGAAGCCTGAATTAATTAGCGAATTCGTAGGGAAAAACCCACAGCAATGTGGAGCATAAGTATCTGAGCACTCCCAATTCTCAAGCTTTATTGATAATACAATATTTTAATGGACATACCCCTCAGATGGAGTAACCGTAGACACGTGTTTCTGGCTCAAGGCCTTCGTCAGTACCGTGAGAAAGTGTAGAAGATGTATAACACTTGAAAGAAAACAACAAACAAACGGAGTCAACAACAGAAGCCAGCCTCACATTTGTGGTTTCAGTCAGGAGACCCTGTGATTACAGGGCAACACCTAACGTCACATACGGAGGCAGCTATAGCTACCTGCGTGAACATACGGTCCAGGATTAACTTTAACAGAATAGGATAACGAGGGGTTTGTTTAAAAGTACAATATTTTTAAGGACATATCCCTCAGATGGAGTAACCGTAGACACGTGTTTCTGGCTGAAGGCCTTCGTCAGTACTGTGAGAAAGTGTAGAAGATGTATAACACTTGGAAGAAAACAACAAACAAACGGAGTCAACAACAGAAGCCAGCCGCACATTTGTGGTTTCAGTCAGGAGACCCTGTGATTACAGGGCAACACCTAACATCACACACGGAGGCAGCTATAGCTACCTGCGTGAACATCCGGTCCAGGATTAACTATAACAGAATGGGATAAAGAGGGGTTTGTTTAAAAGTACAATATTTTTAAGGACATATCCCTCAGATGGAGTAACCGTAGACACGTGTTTCTGCCTGAAGGCCTTCGTCAGTACTGTGAGAAAGTGTAGAAGATGTATAACACTTGGAAGAAAACAACAAACAAACGGAGTCAACAACAGAAGCCAGCCGCACATTTGTGGTTTCAGTCAGGAGACCCTGTGATTACAGGGCAACACCTTACGTCACACACGGAGACAGCTATAGCTACCTGCGTGAACATCCGGTCCAGGATTAACTATAACACAAAGGGATAACGATTTATCCCATAATGGGATAACTATAACAATAACATTATGGGATAATGATTTATCCCATAATGGGATAACTCGTTATGCCATTATGTTATAGTTAATCCTGGACCGGATGTTCACGCAGGTAGCTATAGGTGCCTCCGTGTGTGACGTTAGGTGTTGCCCTGTAATCACAGGGTCTCCTGACTGAAACCACAAATGTGCGGCTGGCTTCTGTTGTTGACTACGTTTATTTGTTGTTTTCTTCCAAGTGTTATACATCTTCTAAACTTTCTCACAGTACTGACGAAGGCCTTCAGCCAGAAACACGTGTCTACGGTTACTCCATCTGAGGGATATGTCCTTAAAAATATTGTACTTTCAAACAAACACCTTGTTATCCCATTCTGTTATAGTTAGTTCTGGACCAGATTTTCATGCAGGTAGCTATAGCTGCCTCCGTTTTTGAGGCAAAAAATGTACTCCTGAAACTATTTCACTTATTAGATGGTCCTCAATATATAATGATGATCGAAGTCCAAACGAATATTTTTTTAGAATTTCTATCTTCATTGTTGGTTATCGAATGGAAAAATTGCTATTGCGGTAATTTAAATTGTTATATTTTGTTGATTGAGGCGAATAATTGAATAACATAAAAAAATATTTCATTATTGAAAAAGTTTCCTCAAACAATACATATTATCAGTGACATTATCATTTAAACCCTTAAAAATTCAAAAAAGGGCGCAATGTGAATCCGTCCCCAAACCACGTTATCATTATCTGCCTGTCTCAATCGCACATGACAGATAGCCTATATCCCTATATCTCTTTTTCATGGTAGGATCGATGCTCACTACAGCATGCTAGCTCAAGGTTGCATCTAGTACATTATAAGATCATTATTGTCTCTGAAACACTCGAGAACGTAAGAGGTCAAACCTTGCGTCTTCGCGACGGTCACCAGTAGTATCAGGCAGAGAAAAATACGAGTAAAATCGTATCATGTCGCATGTCAAGTAGTTGTATCACAAATTCGAAAAAAAACCAAAAAATAAGTTCAAGTTAATATAGTATCCATTTCTGAACTTTGTTCAGACCATCTAAATGATAATCGTATATTCCTCCCCATCCCACTATCCCGTAACCAATAATTGTTTCACAAGAGCATTGTAGATGATAGTAGGATAGTTCATGTCCATTTCATGTAGCGTGCTACAACGCTAATCATTCATTGTCGATATCTTGATAAGGAAAATAATGAAAAACCGATGATATGCAATGCGCATATCTACATACCGGCATGTATACAGATGCTTCGAACACTACTTTCTTTTCGTTCCTGATATCTCGAATATATTGAATATCGATATTTCCTCTGCAGTTTATTTCTCTAGAAATTTGATTTTCCCTCTTTAGTTTTCGTTATCGTGTTCGAAATCCCCTTAAAAAACCTAGAAAAACACTGCCGTGAAGACAGCAACTTTTGAGCGCATGTTCAAATTCGTTGCCAAAGCGGTCATCTCCATTGACAGCTCAAAAGCTGCTGCCTTCACGGCAGTGCTTTTCTAGGTTTTTTTCTAATATCTCCAAAACTAATAGCCGTATCGAATTGAAATATGGTACACTGTTTTGAAATATGAAGTTCAAGGTATAACTGAAATTGTTCTTGAATATGAACAATAGTTGTGTAAGCAATTTCATCTCATCGTTATCAATGGATGATAAACGTCAGTACCTAGAGCAATTCTGTGCCGTTGAAAAAAAAAATAAAATATTTATATCTGGTATACCTACATCTTCTAGATAAAATCACCCAACTTAAAAATTGAATTTTGAAGTATATTTCTAATAGAAACAAAGTAAATTTCTTTACGGCTTGTATGAAATAGAAACTCGAATTAAAACCAGTCATAGGCATGAATTGCACAATAACTTCGAAAAATGGAACATATCTAGAAAGCTATACGAAGGGCGACTTCTTCAATAAGTGTCCACTGGTACACAATCAACCATGACTATATTTGGCAGGTGTGAATTCATTATTTCGTACAACCACTCGATTAAGATGTCAAAAGAGTTCCGCTCTTCTTTCCCCGGTTCGTAGCGAGCTAGCGCACAGGTCAGTTGAGCACTTGAAATTTTGTGTTTTCAATTAACAAATAGGGTGAGTACTTTTTTTTAAATTCAATTAGTTTTATTTCACAATAATCAATGAATGTAGGCTAAGTAGACTGACAAAACATGCTTTATTTGATTTGTATTTTATTTGTAGTCATGCTCATTCGAAATTGAGATTAGCTTTACGGCGTTGGGTGCTGGGTGGTTTACAATTGACCCAATGCTGTTGGTACACAACCAACCACGGTTAGCTGTGTACCATTTATGGTTAACTGTGTACCTGTTATACCTACTATCAACCAAAAAGATAAATTATTTTTATTAGTGAAATAATTATAAATATTTAGACTAATTGTTGACATAATTGGAAAATTGAAGCTAAAATTGAGTGATGCTCCTTCATTTTGTGGCATTTCAATAACTCTCTTCGTGTTTAAGATAAGTTATACTAAAAACTGAAAAAAAGTACATTCAGCGATATAAGCTATTGAATTTGTACAAAGTACATTGAGCATATGGGAGGCCAGTAAAAAATGCCGCCCCTGTTACCCAACAATGCATTATGTGGAAAGGTCTCACGAGAATGCTGGTCAACAGGTCAACTAACAGAGCCGAATTTAGGGCGTGGCGAGGGAGGCATTTGCCACGGGCGCCAACCAACTAGGGGCGCAAAATTATGATTTTTTTTTCTTGAAATGATGTTTTCTCACTTTATATTCCATTCATATGTTAGAGCGGTGCTATAGTGCATGCACCTGTTGTACAATATGCGGCTACAAGTAGTTACCAATAAATTAACAGATGATAAAATTACACTTGTCGGTCGCCCTACGATTCCTGATCGCGTCCAGATGTTTGTTATTCGAACAACGAAGACCTCAATTAGCGGCAAGTTCAGAGGGAGTTCAATAGTTCGAGCTAGCGGCGGTAGCGCTCCGTCTAGGGTCGGTTTCTTGACGGCATGACAAAGAGATTCAGACCGTCCACATTATTACCGAATCGTTCATCACACCGGCTTTGATACGGGTAATGTATTTCGAAGACGTTTACGACCGATAGGCTTGATGAAATCACCACAGTCTTATTAATACTACTTTTTTTCTCGCATGTGGGGTACTTTCATGCAGCGGCGCAGTTGATTGCATCAATAAGAAAAATAGGAACCAGGAACTTATCATTATACTCGTATTTTATACTATGTGCAATACCGCGAATAACGTGATCGTGCAAGAGGGCCGGGAAATTTTTCCTGTTGGAAAAAGTTTAAAAATTTCAATCAGGTATGTTTGAATAATTAAATTTTGAGTTGAGGATTTTTGTGCGTTCGGTCAAATTATATATATAAAATATATATAATATTATGATACGGTCGAGTACATTCCCGAGTATTTGGAAAGTGTCGCGTATTTCTCCAGTCTTAAAGTCGGGAAGAGATTCAGACGTGGCAAATTATAGGCCAATTGCCCCGATATCTGTTTTTTCTAAACTCATTGAGATAATTTTGTCCGATATCATTTATAACCACGTTCAAACTTCACTGTCCGAATATCAACATGGGTTTATACGATCTCGTGGTACCGCATCTAATATGTGTATATTCACCCAATATGTTTCAAAGTCACTCGATGATCGTGATCAGGTTGATGTGGTGTATACGGACTGCAGCAAGGCCTTTGATCGTGTTCCGCATAAACAGCTTCTGAGAAAACTCTCCTACTTTGGAATTTCGGTTGAAATTGTTGCTCTTTTAGAATCTTAATTGCGTGATCGTGTTCAATTTGTTGAATATGAGGGTGTAAGATCATTCTTGTTCACGGCTACCTCTGGAGTTCCGCAGGGTTCTAATTTAGGACCACTGTTGTTTCTTTTATTTATAAACGACATCTCAGATGTTATATTTTCCGAGAAACTCCTATTTGCTGATGATTTCAAATTATACAGGAGAATTAAGATTTTTCTTGACTGCCTTACAATTTGAATAACCAACTGTTGACTAGAGTTAGTGAATTCAGGGACCTAGGAGTAACGTTTGACCAGAAATTAACCTTTTCTAAACATATAAAAAATGTTGAGGCAAGCGCCATGAAAACTTTGGGCTTTGTCATTCGTAATTGTAAGGAATTTTCATCCTTTGAGGCAATATCTTCTGTTTATTGCTCATTGGTTAGAAGTGAGTTAACTTATTGTAGTTCGGTGTGGAATCCTTGTCAGGCGAAGTACATAGCTTGTATTGAGAGAGTACAGAGGAAATTTCTTAAGTTCGCTTACTTGAGAAAGCATGGCTTTTATCCGGCCCGTAATTATGATTTTAATTCTCTTTTGGATGAGTTAGGATTCATTTCACTCAGAAAGATACGCGAAATTAATGATTTGGTATTCATCTATGAATTAGTTAATAATAGGATTGATTCATCGCTTCTACTTTCCTCGGTACTGTTTCATGTTCCCCGTTTCGCGTCGAGATCGCCTGTTACTTTTCACATTAGTGTACCGAGCTCTCAGCACCACTTTTTTTGTCCACTTGCTGCAATGTGTAGGAGTTATAATAGTCTCGATAATGTTGATATATTTCTTTTGTCTTTGCCACAGTTTATTCACTCAGTGTCGGGTGCTCTACAGAATTAGTTTTTGATTGTATTATGGTTTTCTTTTGCTTTTTGGTTTGTGATTGGTGAGCGTATAATGCTTGGGATAAAACAATTATTTTATACACCTGTAATTGGGCTTCGGCCTGTTGGATGTATCATTTCTAAATAAATAAATAAATAAAATAAATATTCTGTCCGTGCACACGAGAGTCAATCATTTTCGAAAGATATAACTTAGAGACTGCAAAATTTTTAAGGTTATGTTTGGGTTGGGAATATGTCGGCGATATTATCGTTGGAATTTTATTTGCGAGATCCCAAATTATACCGATTCAATTAAAATTGCGTTGTACCATAATTACACGAGTTTTCATATGTATAAGAAGAAATTAGAAAAAAAAATCAAAATGAGAAATGAGAAGAATACGATAAATTTATCGTATCTCTAGTATTTCATTAATTAGTTTCTTAGCTATGGGTACTACAGCAAGAGGATCGAATGTCGATCAAATGAATAGTATGATTCTTGAGTTTCACTGAAACATGAAACCTTTTACTGTCCTTCTGACATTCGTCGAGCATTGAGACAATTCAGATATGAATATAAACGAGCGCGCAAGACATTCCGATTCGACGTCCATGCATTTTCAGAATCTTATATAATTTTAGGTTGATATAACCAACTGAAATGCTGCCCAAGAAACTATCAGGATCGCAATCTCGAAAGATCAGGGATAAAAAATTATAAGACCTAAAAAAAAATACAAGTTATATCTCAAGTTACTTTAAGAACGATGCGGGTATTGTGTCGACAAAAAGTGGTTCCACTAGCGAAGACCGTCATGTAGCGGAAATTCCTTCTACTTCTTCAAGTACCAAGCCTATCGTAAGAAAGTATTCCATTTCGGATTATTCGGACAAGGAAAATACGGTCCTGAGTTCTCTTCACTACCTAACAATATATAAAAGAATATAATAATAGTAAAATATCTTAGGAATGGAATAAATACTATCATTCATGAAAAGTATGTAGTCATTGAAAAAAAATTTGAAAAGGGCGCATTTCGATAACTTGCCACGGGCGCTGAAATCCTAGATCCGGCTCTGTCAACTAATACGTTTAACAACAAATTACGAAGTCAATAAAGTTCTCACATCAAAGGAAGAATATTAAATATGTTGAGCACTGCGCAGAACTATTATACGGCCTCACAGCTGAAGGTTAGCGACGCATACCAAATGCCTGAAATGAACAACCGCAATATTCTGCCATCAGAGACAGATACAGAAACAGCTGGATGTGAATGGCTTCGCGCATTTAGTAAAAGACATCCTGATTTTCCTGTGAAAAAACCAGAGGCTTGTGCTAAGAGCAAAAAGCAGAGTCATAAAGCAGAAAAAGATCTATTTGCACAATGTAAAATGGGACAAACAAGTACAGGAAAGAGGCCCAAGTTATAGAAGACTAGTGGTGATACATCAGATGAAGAAGAATGTATAGCTAGCGGATCATTGTCTGCCTTAGAAGAATTTATTGATGAAAATGAAGATGAGGATGCAAAAATAGTTCTGGATGATAATTTAGTACCAGTACTACGACAAAATGTCATCCAAAAGAGTATGAATGCGTCTTCGTCTTACTTCCATTGAAGAAACTATTTGTTTACTATGTAGTCAAAATATTAGCAAAAATTGATGATGGGGACGATACCGAAATTCTGAGATTGAAAAACAAGACGCATCAAACATTTTGTGAGCCTAACGTACCTGATACAACAGGCATAAAGGTACAAGATATTGATTTTTATTTCATCAAATCCGAAAATCACACACAGCAACAGAGGGCAAACGTCTTTTTCCTTTAACATTCACTTCGATATATCACTGGACCATATATCACCATATTATTGAAGTTTTTCATTCTTGCGTACCTAATATTGTGTTGAAATTGTATATCCAAACTCGATCCGCTATTCAATCAATAGTGACAGATATAACTCGTATATATTCCAGTGATGTGTTATTGCCGTTTAACTCTAGGTACTTGCTTCTATGTTCCCTTCTTTTTTTCAACTCAAGTACCGCTGTAACTGTAAGATAATGCCCTTATTGAATAGACATCGTTGCGTCAAAAAGTGTTGCATTTATTTCGTATCACCTTTGCACAAACTTTATGTACCATTCAATTCAATAATCAATATGTTTTTGGCCCAGGAAATTAACAGTGCGTGATTCGGTTTGGTGAATTCAAAAGTGATCAGTGAAATACATTCTTTCTTGTCGTGTCGCAAGTACTTTCCAAGAAAGCAAAATGGCGGCCAGTTATCTGATGAGCGTCCCAAAACTTTTCGGTCGTGAGAACTACGACGAATGGGCATTTTGCAGTCGAGAGTGTATTTGTGCTCGAGGGCTTAGACAAATGCATCGACGGTAGTGAAACAAACTCTATAATAAACGCGAAAGCAAAAGCCAAGTTGGTACTGACAGTCGAGCCATCCTTGTTTTCGCACGTGAAATTAAGACGAACTGGATTCGAAATAGATGAAAAGTGGGTAGGAACGTTGTTATTGGCTGGTTTTCTTGAAAAATATGCACCTATGATGATGGCTGTGAAACATTTTACAATAAACATAACCACAAACAATATAAAGATGAAATTACTAGATATGCAGATGAACGGCAGTAGAAGCTTAAGAAATGGCGCATTTGTTGCCACGAGAAATTCCGGGTCAGGCTACCAAAAGACGTGGAAAGTTGGTTCTAGTAAGACGAACTTCAAGGGAACTCCAGCTGGATGATGTCAAACGTCAACGTCAGGTCAAAAAACTGGATTCCAATCAAGAAAGGGAAAAGATCTTAGTAGAATTGTCTGCTACAAATGTGAAAGAAATGGACACTTCATGTCGAAATGCGCAAACAATAAATCAAATGTATTCATAAGCGTTGATTTCGAACAATCTGATTGGTACGTTGATATTGGATCCAGCGTTCATTCAACAACAAAAGAGGACTGATTGCTTGATAAAGGAAGTCAGATTTAGCTGAAATTGTGGTAGCCGACAGTTCAAAGGTCAGTATGCAATATGCTGGTGATGTGAAACTCGAGACAGTTACAGAAGAAAGCTCAAAATACTATAAATATGAAAGGAGGTCTATTTGTACCCGGTTTGACCACAAACTCACCATCCGTTCGTCAGTTGATAAAAAAGGTAATAATGTGTATTTTAGCGAGAATGGCTGCAACATTTACAACCCAGAGAATACTTTAGTAGCAACATCTAGCCCATGCAATAACGTTTGTAAATCAGATATGTATGAAGTGGAATCTGTGTGTTTTAAATTTGTTGACAATGATGTTTGGCACAAAAGTTGTGGTCACTATAACAACTACCTTCACAAGACAGCAAAGATAGTAGATAGACTCATTTTAAAAAGTCAGGCGAACAATCGGAGCTATGAAATATGCTGTGGAGGAAAAAAGTCCGTTGACCATTTCCTAAAGCAGGAAGTCGAGCCAAAGAAGCCAATGCCAATGCCAATGAAAAAAAACTCGTTAGGTGGAGCTAAGTATTGACTTACTGTCATTGATGATTACAGTTGCATGTGCTATATTTACCCATTGGAGACGAAGTGGGAAGTATAAGAAAAATTCAAAGAATTGAAACGCCTAGCATAAAATCAGCAGAACACCAAGATTACAGTGTTGAGAAGCGACCATGGAGGTAAGTTCTGCAAGAATGATTTCAAAGAATATTTGAAGACTGCTGGAGTGATAAACCGAACATCAAAGAGTCATCCACCTCGACAATATGGTATGGCTGACCTCAGCTGGAAATGCCAAATGCCTCATGTTCAATGAAGGTTTCAGCAAATCCTTATGGGATTAGGCATGTCATTCAGCTGTTACCTGAAAACCGTTCTGCTGCTTTAAAGATCTTGAAAACTCCATATATATTATGGACAGGTAAAACGCCGAATATCAGTCATCTTCGAGTATATGGGAGTGTTGACGTGGCGCATGTTCCGAGGGCAAACCGACCACAGGGCAGAGCGACATATTCTTGTGGAGTATGATGGAACCACAAAGGGGGATATTGCAAATACGCAAAAAGTCCCTAGAATATTGCAAAGGGAACCCAAAAAGAACGTTCGATGAATATGTCACAAAGGTACTACCTCAATGGTGCGAACGCTGTTTCAGAAGTAGATGATTTAAACCCTCAGGAGACTGTAACTGAAGCACTATCAGGACCTGCTACTCATAAGTTTTTCCGTTAAACGACTAGATCTCACTATTATTTTGAAATTTTTCATTCTTGCGTAGAAAAAAATGTTGGAATTGTATATCCAAACTCGATCTTCTATTTAATCAAGAGAAAGTGACAGATATCACTCGTATATATTCCAGTGTGTTATTGCCATTTTACTCTAGGTACTTGCTTCTATGTTCTTTCCTCTTTTCACCTCAAGTACCGCTGTAACTGTAGGATAATGTCCTTCTTGAATAGACATCGTTGCGTCAAAAAGTGTTGCATTTATTCCGTATCACCTTCTTATACAAACGTTATGCACCATTCAATTCAATAAACAACAGATAAAACATTGTTATTATATTTTTATTAAACATCTCAATACTGAATACAAGCCCTAGTTGGCGCAATTCACTTAAAAAAGAGGTAGAATTAAAAACTGTCTGTGTTGCTGTGTTCACTCAAAAATGCCGATTTGGCAAAAATCTCAACTCAAAACGAAAGAAAATATCCATTCTTAAAATTTTCTCCTTTGTCTGATGAAAGAGTCAGATTTGTAGCCTGAAACGTCACAGTTTGCTTTCTTTATCGTTTGTATTTTGCCTGTATTTTTCATTAGGCAATCTGTTTTCCTAGAAATTGCCCCTGACATATAGTTTGATCCAGCAATCCGCAAAGGCGTTCTTCAAGAAAAAACAATTTTTATTTAATTTGGTTCTGTTTCAGATATTGGGAGTGAAAACCCAGAAAAAACATAAAAATGATGCGAAATTCTCCAAAAATAAGCTTTAATCGATACTCAAATGTGAAGTAAGCAATCGCTTATCACTTTCTTCCTACGTCGGGGTAAGTTTTTCTCTCTCACACCTTGCTGCTTTTCATCTGCAGATTCGAAATGATGTGCAGTTCATGTCTGTCAACTATGTCCTTGAGTTCAATAGACGACTTCGGCTCTAGTTGCCAACCCACAATTTTCTTCACAAATTTGCTATCACTGGGGAACGGGAATTTCAGGACAAATTTGACATGATAAGGTTCGCGTTATTTACAAATATCGGTAAAAGATGCCTCGGCTCCTCTAACAAGATAACTTCTTCCAAATATAGGGTTTTGTTAAGATCATCTCTGATTGGTTGAAATTTAAGCTGGGATTCCTGATTTCATGTTAATAGTGTCAAATGTATATAGGATATGTTCCGCAAATCAACTTGGTTATTTCGGTTACCGGTTTTCCGTTCTGTAAATATGAAATATTCGGTTGGTTCATGAAAAAAGGTTAATTACAGGATTTGATTGATGAAAAAGCAATCTTTCTGTCACCAGAACGACTGTCAATGTTCTAAAGTAACCTATCCATAGCATAAAACAATCTTTATTTAGTTTATGATCCATAGAACATAAAAGAGACAACAATAAACAATGGAAAAATTACTGGGTATCTATGGTCTATGGATCATAAGGTAAATAAAGATTGTTCTGTGCTATGGATATGTTACCATAAAACATTGATTGTCGTTTTGGTGTATATATTTAATATGTCTATGTTCTGGTAACAGAAATATTGCTTTTTCATCAATCAAATTCCGTAATTAACCTTTTTTTTCAGGAAACAACCGAATATTTCATATTTACAGAACGGAAAACCGGCAAACGAAATAACCAAGTTGATTTGCGGAACATATCCTTTATAAACTTGATACTATTAACATGCAATCAGGAATCCCAACTTAAATTTCAGCCTAACAAAAACCTCTATTTGGATGGAATTATCTTATTTGAGGAGCCGAGGCATCTTATCAAACTTTATGATGTCGAATTTGTCCAGAAATTCCCGTTCCCCAGTATTAGTAAATTTGTGAAGAAAATTGTGGGTTGGCAACTTGGGCCGAAGTCGTCTATTGAAATGCCATCAATGCTCTCTGTGCTCGGTTTTTTTACCTTTCGAAGTTACACAGTAAGTAAAAAAGTACAGTCGTGAAGTGGAAAGCTTCGTTCGCATGTTAGAATTCGTTTGAAAAGCGTTAACCTTTCCACATATTGACCCCGAAAAACGCACTTTTGCTTTATGATGGAAATCATCTTATCCCCATGAAATTCTGCATTCACCTTAAAGCTATCATTTTCAATATTGTACGATAGTCCAATTCCATCTAATCTGTCATTTTGTAAATATTAAAGAAATGAAATTCTGAAATGCTGAATCATTAGGCGAATTTTACACATTCGCGAATCAAACTTTCTTAATTATGGTCCAAACTTACTCTGAAATATGGAGTTTCTTTAAGATCTGTCTTTCGGATCGTAAACACAGTTCCTTTCGAAATGAACAACAATGAACTGCAAATTTGTAGAGTAGGTTTGATAGGCCTCTCACATGTATTTTTTAAGCGCTTGCTCTTGAGAGTAACGAGATATTTATCATCGTAATCGATTATTCTGTCCTTGAGAAAACTGAAATAGTCTATCTCTAGAATTTGGTTCCATATCGATACCTTTTCGCCAAATTATCGTAAGCCTCAACGTACTAAGTAGTGGCTCACTATAATTTGGCAAAAATGTATCGATATTGGCTGTTTAAACGCTCGAAACTTCGAGGCCTTTCATTCGTATCGAGTCAAATCCACTCCTATCCAGCCTATGGGCAGCTGTATCGATCGTTAAATCGATCGATCTCTGGCATGTGACGTAGGAAGCTATTTGTCGTGGTCCACAGAATTGGAACCATTTCAAATAATGAATTATTCATAATGTGTGAATTGCGAAAGTGTGCGATTGAAAATTCATTATGATCTTTTATTGAAATAGATCGAGAAAAATATATAACATGATATTTCGCAGATATGCCCATTCAATATGGTTTCATGCAGAATACCGTGAGGATAATATGATTTGAAGATAGTGGAATACAGGGTGATTCCGGAGGGGACCGTCAGATTTTGGGATAAGTTTACACTAGTCAAGACAGTTTCGAAACAATGTTTGGTTTATGATTGGGGTCTCTATTGGGAATATACAGGGTGATTTGTCCGATTCGACCTATTTTACTTTTAGTGATAAGTTCGGTATGCCTCATTCGATTTTAATGAAATTTCCAGCGAAGTACAATATGGATAAGAACATTCATTAATTTCAAAATGAGCGGTTGTTATTTAGATAATTCCAGATTAATTGTGCAGGTTGAAAAAAAACACCCTGTACATCGCGTTTCCAAAACTTCGCTATCTGTTTACGATTCTACTATAATAAGTCATTAATTGAGAGTTTCTAATTTTTTTGGCACACTTCTAGTTTTTCGAGAAATTCTTATCAAAAAAAGAAAATGTCGAAATTTCGCTCCAATCGATTCTACTTTCATTAATAACTTTGGTATGGCTCATTCAATTTTGATGAAATTTGCAGTGTAGAACAATCTAATAGAGTACATTCAATAATTGCCAGAACCTCTCAAAATACAGGATTGTATTTGCGATAATTTCAGAATTTCAGATTAATTTTGCAGTTGGGAAAAAAAAACACCCTGTACATTGCTTTTCCCAATTTTTTCATTCGTTTCAGATTCTTCCATGATATGTTATTATTGAGAGGTTTTTAATTTCTGTGGCACACCTCCGGTTTTCCTAGAAAAAATTTTTGAAGAAGAGCATAATCGAAATTTGGCTCACTAGCAGTGAGAGTATTCTGCACTAGGTAGTAAAGCTGTATTAACCAGGGATGCAAAGTTGTTCGTCACTTCTAAATATTCTATTCGAATTTGAAATTTAATTTCAATTGCTCATTTTCTGTATAAAATCATTCCATTCAGAAAATTACTTAACGTAATTTTTTTGCAAACCTCCGATTTTCAATAAAAGGGTTATTTCTATGAAGCAGTGACGTTATGTGATTTCGTTCAATACTCGATTGGAAATTCAAGAAAAATATTAATTCGGAAAAAAGGAAACCATTTCGGAAATTCAATGTGAATTTTCTGTTGATCCTAAAGTCCACTTGTCATTATTTCTTTCTTATGTTTGTTCGAAATTTGTTTTCATGTGTGTAGATTTGTTTGGTTCATGCACATAAACATATGCACATATGAAGTAATATTAAGAATTGAATAATTTCATACAGAATATGAATGTGGAATTTGAAAAGAATAGTTTAGAACTTAAGAACTGCTTTGCATCCTTGGAATATACAGCTCTACGACCTAGTGTAGAATATTCTCACTGCTTTTGCGCCAAACTTCGATTATGCTCTTCTTCAAACATTTTTTCTCGGAAAACCGGAGGTGTGCCAAAAAAATTGAAAACCTCTGAATAACGACATATTATTGTAGAATCTGAAACGAATCAGAAAGTTTTGGAAAAGCAATGTTCAGGGTGTTTTTCTTTCAACTGCACAATTAATTTGAAATTCTGAAATTATCACACTTACAACCCTGCATTTTGGAAGATTATTGAAATTATTGAATGTACTCGTTCAGATCGTTCTACACTGCAAATTTCATCAAAATTGGATGAGCCATATCAAAGTTATCAATAAAAGTAGAATCGATTGGAGCGAAATTTCGACATTGTCTTTTTTTGATAAAAATTTCTCGGAAAACTAGAAGTGTGCCAAGAAAATTTGAAACTCTCAAATAATGACTTATTATAGTAGAATCGCAAACAGATAGCGAGGTTTTGAAAACGCGACGTACAGGGTGTTTTTTCAACCTGCACAATTAATCTGGAATTATCGAAATATCAACCGCTTAGTTTGGAAAACATTTTGGAAATAATGAATGCTCTCATCAATATTGTACTTCACTGAAAATTTCATTAATATGGAATGAGGCATACCAAAGTTATCAATGAAAGTAAAATCGGTCGAATCGGACAAATCACCCTGTATAATCTCAATAGAGAGCCCCAACCATAAACCAAACATTGTTTCGAGACCGACTTGACTAGTGTGACCTTATCCTTAAATCTGTCGGTCTCCTCCGGAATCACCCTGTATAGAGTATTTGTAAAATAATTTGTTCACCAGCTTATTCAACCTAGTTACCAAGTTTCACTCTTATTGGATCAGTATAATTTGTGGTATTCTAGGCAAAACGAGGATATTTTCAAAAATTATGAACGGATGGAACTAAAACACAGTGTTTTTTAATAAAATTTATGAAAGAGAATTTCGTTTTTATTTACTGACAATAAGATTTCAACAAGATTCTGCCGAAGTTGTGCGTCGTTCTGCTTCAAATAACTGACAAGTTTCAATAGTCCGAGAAGTTCCTGAAATATTAGGGAAATCCGAATATCAAGTGACGAAATCTCCGAAATCGGTTGGCCGATTTGGCTCAATAACGAGTTTTTTCATCGTAGTTTGAAATGAAACCTACAGACGACTGTTAGGAGTCGATAGAATTATACGTTCCTACATGATCGTGCCTACTGCCAGCCGGCCAGACAGAATTGGTTTTGACACTGGATTCGTCATCAGTTAGTCCAACCTAGTTGTAGAGACGAATACGTAAATCAAATTCATTTGGATAAAACGATATCACGCCGTTCCCCAGAACATGCACGCAAAAAATGACAATAGAGCTATCAGATCCAGTAAAAACGCATGTTGAATTTTTCCCAACTCTATGAAAGAATGACAGGGGTGAGAATTAAATAGATCTATACCTCATACAAAACCATGCACCTGTTTCCTCCATCTATTATGAAATGCTAATTTGACACCCAAAGAATCAGCCCTATTTAGTTCGAGAAAAGAGGCTTTTCTGCCCCGCCTCACAATCCAAGCAGAGAATGGAGTCAGGGGCAAGGTTTTCGCAAAGAACATCTTATCGAGGGAATTTATTTTTCGATGTAACCTTATTCCATTTTATATAAAGGTTATGAAGAAATTGGAACTTATATATCAATTTGGGTAAGTTCGAAGAAAGACCCTCCTAATTCAGCCAAGTGGAAATATCCAAGCACACTCCTCTCTTATAACAGTATTTGGTCCTTCTCGATGCTATAAAATATATATTCTACGCAACATCGTATTCCATCTATGGATTAGGGTGAAATTCAGGAGTCGGGTTCCAAAATTTGAAAATGGAAAAATCCTGATTAAAGAAATAAAATACTTCATATTTTCGATGGTTTCCCGAACGATCGGCATCTAGGGATCAGGGAATGTCAAATATGGATTCCGGATTGTCACATGACTATTTCTTGATCAAATTTCAGAGTTTACAGAAAGATATGTCTGCAAGCCTTTGTTGATCTACGTTCTTATAACTAGAGAAAATTATCCATATTCGATATTTCCTGATCTATAGTTGACGAGCGTTTGGAAAACCATCGAAACAGATTGTTAATACTGAATGAGAGAACATTTCCGAGATTTCCAGGCGAAATGCATGTTTCACGATTGACTCCTCGAAGGCATTCGTTATATTCAATATTTATTCTCTCGAATGCCTCATATTCAGTTCAAATCTAGGAATCTGGTGAATTCTGAGACAAATTCGTCTGTCGGTAAGGAAAATAGAAGACTTCGTGTGATCTCAAACCAAGTCGATCAGAGAGACTGAGCAGGCTAAAGTGTTTTCTAGCCTCTGTATAACAATCCCTTACAGGTATTCAAATTCGGAACGCCAAATTTCTTAAGAATCTGTTCTATACACTTTCTAATTGATGGATGTAGCAATCATATGAGAATTCCACACGGACGAGGGAAAACTGAGTCTACTCGATACGAAGGAATGTAAAAGTGTGAGCATCGATTTTTCATTTTCGAAACTATTACTTTGACGCAGAATAAAACGAATCATTTTATTTGATGTATTAATAATTTCATCGATGTGCCAGTCAAAAATCAATTTTGAATCAGAGGTGCCTCCCAAATTACAGGTATAACCTCTTTCAGCAGTTCATTATTTTTGGAATAGGTGTGGTTAATCAGATTGACTTTGCAAGTGAATATGATCTTATTTCATTTTCCAAAATTAAAATAAAAACATTCTGTACTCAGTATTGACAGAAACGTTCTATATATGTCTGAAGCAGGTAACAATCTTCCACAGATTCCATCTTTTTATAAAACTTTAGATCGTTGGCATACAATAAAAAATCAGAATACAAAAAACGAAGGGATATATCGTTAAGATAAATAATAAATAAAATTGGACCCAAATGGGAGCCATGAGTCACTCCCGATGAATTGGAGTGAATATATCACCTAAAGCCATTTCAGATAAGTTGAATTATATTTATTACACATATGATCAATATTGGAAGTGTTTCCGGCAAACGTTTCGTAAACACTTTTGAAGAAATCCGCAAAACATGTCCGCCATCCCACCCTCTGAAGTAACTTCTCCGGCCTCAAAATGCATCCTCACAGATTATCGACTGTGTTTCCTCTTGATATTCACTAACTTGAAAAGTGCTTTAGAGTTCGGAGGAATCTCCTGTTCTAGTATTTAATTATGTTTTTTGTAGTCAGACACAATGAATTTTTTTGTTATGGACCTAAGAGTTTTGAATTGATTGTAATAATATAATTTCCAGTTTTTATGAATTTTTTTTTCTTTCAATCAGCTTTATTGTTTTTTAGGAGAAGTATGACGAATACTTTCTACGAACTTTAGTTTTCGGAACGGTTTCATAAATTATCCTGTTCAAAACATTGTAAAACGACTCAATGTTAACATAAACATCATTTCAGGTCAGCAATCGAGACCAATCAACATCTGATATTTCCTTACTAACAGATTTATAGTCGCTTTTTTGAAAACTATAACAGAATTATTCTGGTGATCGTTTAGGGAGATAACCCAATCCTAAATCAAAAGAGAGCTCAAGCGTAGGGTGGTGATCGTTCTCGTCCACAAAGGAGAGTTCGGCTGGAGCCAAGTTATTTATTCTAGACTTATTACTAAAAATGAGAACTAATAGTCCACTTGGAGAGTTCTGAACATGATTGAACTGCATCAATTCAGCACAAGAAAATGAGTCACACATAACTGAGCATCTCCTATCAGCATTTGTCGCAATTAAGTATGGATCCACTTCGTGGTAAACCAAGTCAATATTAGACATTTTGAAGTCTCCTATTATCAGTATTAAACTATCCCCAATTCTGGTCTTATTTATTCCCAATTTATTGAGAAAGGAAGCAACAGAATTTTCATCACCTGGTGGTGATTACACACAATATAAGTAGAGCCTGTTACTTCTGAAACCAACAAAAACCCATATGTCCTCAGCGTCACCGTTGAAGTGCGGAAGCAGAACCGCTTCGTATTTGCGTAATATGTTTGCTGTCATCACGTTTTTTGAAAAAAGCATCCAACATGTTATACATATTTCGTTAGGTAAAAGTTTGATTATTCATGATGGATAAATAACGTTGCATAGTAATGAAAAATCATTCATTCTACTGAAATTCGGAACGAGAAATATTCCAGCCAAACGGTGGTGTGGCATCCGAATAATATATGATAATATCGGTTAACTTTTTTCTATTGGTGGTATTTAGTGGTGTACAGAAGGAATTTCAACGGGGATATGAAGTCTACGAAAGTATACGACAGTTTAAATGGTGTATTGATCTTGGTTATGCATTTCTCCATGAGTGTGTGAAAGTTCATAGGTATAATAGAAAGAGCACACTTTTTCCTGAAAGAAATCTATTTGCTATAGATTTCGGCCATAAGCCATAGTCAGGCCAGCTGAAAATTCTTCATAGAATTAACATCTTCATCTCAGAACATTAAGAGTTATAATTTCAAACATTTTCTTGTTGTTAATTTTTAAATTTTGGGTTTTCTCTTCATAATTGTGAGGTTAGAAGTGTATGAGTTTTTTACTCATCGTCGACGATAAATATAAAATGTCAATATTTAAAATAAATATACTCACACATAATCATATATAGAACATCTTCAGATAGAGGGGTTGCTTTTTTTTTGATAATTTCGATAAATTTAAACCTAGGTAAAACCCTCGAATATTATAAACAACGGAGGCTAATTAAAATGAAAAACAAGCTAGACAATGAATATCAGGAAACAGACAACAGCATGCGTACATACTTCAGTCCTTATGGGATCAAAATAAATTTGGAAGGCGCGAGATATGAAAAAGATTAGGAGAGTAAGGAATTGAATAAGTTTCTATTCGTAAATTCTGATATTTCATTCAATAGGTGTTCATTTAGTTTCTTCTTTATATACATATATAGTTATATAGTTGGTAAGGAGTTACATTCCACTGCGACCTTAAGGTCTACTCTGCCCCCTTGTCGGAGCTGTTTTCGCAACCTACAGCTCGCCCTTCAGCTCTAGAGCTCTGATGAATTCTAATATCTGTGAGGGCTGCAAGGAGGCTAAGTTCTCATTCCTCCTATAATGCTTTTGTCCAAGATATTTCTTGCGCAGGCTCACAATGGCGAGGCATTCTGTGATCAGGTGAACCGGCGTTTCCTCCTCCTCCCAGCAGAATCTGCACTCGTCAGTTTCTGATAAGCTCATTCTCATCATGTGCTTCCTCAGGCGACAGTGTCCTGTGAGGAAACCAGTGAGGAGGCGTAACTTATTCTTACTGATATCCAAATGATTTTTGGATCTAGCAATTTCGAAGTTCCGAAGGAACTTTTTAGAGTGTTCCATTCCTGGAGAATTCCTCCAGAGTGCCCCGCTTTCATTTTCTTCTTTCTCCAGAAACTCTTTCTTATAGGTAAATTTTCCAATACCACAGAAAGGTTCTGGGCCATAAGGTAGCGTTTGTGCTCTCTTTCTGGCTAGAGTGTTGGTCTCTTGATTTCCTTTGATTCCTGAGTGCCCAGGAACCCAGACTGAGGAGACTTTCTTATTCTTGCCTACTTCATTGAGTTTCTTTCGGCACTCCCATATCAGCTTTGAGTCGATGACATAGAAGTTCAGTGCTTTAATAGCAGCCTGACTATCAGAATGGATCACTATGTCACACCCTTAATAGTAGTTTGTTCTTTAGAATTTCATATTGTGTGTTTAAGTAATAGCAGTCTATGATAATCATTTTCCTTGTGTAAAATGGTTAGATTTTCTACTGTGGTCTTATGTTTGAGTTCTATTAGATAATTACCTAACGGCGTGTTCAGTGAATCTTATCCTTGCAGAACGGGTGGTAATACCTATATGAAAGAAAGGACATCGAGCACAAGTTATTTTTAAATACCACTGCATTGTTCATTGCTCATCTTCGTCTTACTATTGATCAAAATGCTCTCTAAGGTCTGATGACGCTTGTTGACTACTGCGTAGTAATGTTTTTTGAGAGTTGAATTGATCTTATCATTGAAGCCCTCAAAGAATGGAAAAGAAGTGTATCGGTGTTCGACGAATGTGCGTGGGGATATCTTTTTGAGGAGCATTTTATATTTTATGAATTTCAAGATATTGTCCATGTACTCACTTGAATATTGATTTTTATCCCAGACTCGGTTTTTTTTTATAGTTTCCTCTAAATAGAGATATCATCAGAAGTCGATTAAATAAAAATCTAAAAGCTGTTCTTTTTGTTGGGGATGAGTGATAAGAGTTAAATGGAATAATTATATCCGTCTGAGTAGGTTTCCTATATATGTCAAAGAAGAAAATATTGTTATCTTTGAGCTCAATTTCTAGATCTAAAAAATTAATCGAATTGTTAGTTGATTTTTCCAGAGTAAATTTAATTTTGAACTTCGTATTTAACGTTTCGAAGAAATCTCTGAGATCATCTTCAGTTTCATCCCATATGCAAAATATGTAGTCCACATACCTCCTCCAGAGTCGTATGTACTTTCCCAAAGGTAACCGCATGATCTGTTTTTCTTTGAAACTGACATATATGAAATCGATAGGCAATAGATAACTTTCCATGAAAAAGTGTGTTTTTTCTATTATAACTATGGTGTATGGATGTTTGGTATATAAACCAAGGGCGAGGTAATTAACAAAACACCATTCCATAGACAAGTTTGACACTACCACACGATACATGAAGATAAAATTTGGTACAGGTCTCAGAGTCAACATTTGAAAACAGTGTTTCAAATTTCAGTTTGGCCGATACTTATTTGTGGAGATATCAGCAAAAAATTTTGTGGCCATTTTAATTTTTGAGGTTATTTCCCTAATATGTCAAAAAGGGCCAACGCTATCTGATTTGAACTTCATTTTTAATTGCAGAATACCGACAGGCAATTTAATAATTGTGGAAGGGAGTAAAATTTTTGAAGAGGTGAAACGACTGTGGAACGTCTCTTCTCATCAAAAATATTATTTTAAATTATGCTACTCCACTAGCGTTCTGCATGTGGGAATGTTATTCAATTATACAAGAGCGTTTATTGAGATTTCAATGTTTCATATTAAATTTCTTCATGGAATTGTTTTTTTGTCGTGAAAAACCAATGAGTTGTGTAAAATTAGAAATTGTATTTAAGATATCAATGGCATTGGGTTATTTAACTGAGAAAATAATGAACCTTCTGTATATTTTGCAGCGTTTTTAAACATATATTTGAGAACGGGAGGTATCTGGACGGTAATGAAAATGTTATATAATTGCAATTATTATACCGCCCGCAGTGCCAAATCTGGATCAGAAGCACCTGCCCACTCATATGCGAGCTGATGTCGGGTGAAGTATATCATTATCCATGCCGGAAATTTGTTTGAATTTAATCGGCTGAAGCCTCTGGTTTTAATTATAAACGAGAGGCCCTTTATCACGCTTGATTGATTTCTACGATCTCAATCCCTGTTCATACAGATTTAGTTGGTTGAGTGATGGCTTTATCAAGGCCGAATTGTAAAAAGGATATGGATGAATATGAAATGGAGATTCCAAGCAGATTGATGCGTGTCACTCATCGAGTTGAAATGTATGCAAAATTTGTACCAAAGTTCAGGTTCATCTTGTTTTGGTGAACGAAAAACAAGAGATGAGTGTGGAACAGTACGAAATCTCCCTGGATATGATAGTGCAGTTTTTTCTGAAATAATGGTTTAAATTTACGTGGAATGAATATACTATTCCACAACATTGAACGTAACTTTGATAAGGTTAGATTTACTAATCAAAACTTCAAGTGAACTGAAACATCTTCCAATGTTACAGCAAAAAGGTACAATTGGAGAAACTCGATATTGTGTAAAGTTTTCGGAATATTTTGATTTGAGAATTATGGAGTTATAACCGATGCTGGTATGAAGTTATAATGATATTTATCAAACAAAATCACAAAAAAAAAATGAAAATAAGGACTCTCATTCTAATTCAATTTCATTTATGTTTATGTTTTTAGTCTTCATTTCAATTTTCTTTTAATAATTTTTCATTCAAAGAATAACTTCATCATTACTTTATACCAGCATCGGTTATAACTTCATGATTTTAAAATCTAAATATTCGGAAAATGGTACACAGTATCGAGTTTTACCAAGAAAATATTTCTTCTGTTGAACTGAAAGATGTTTCAGTTCGCTTCAAATTTTGATTGATAAATCTAACCTTAAAAAGTTATACTCAATACTACATGGTACGAAACGTGAAGTTTTTATTACGAGTAGTTTCGGCACAATCGTGAAAAAGGTGTATAATTAATTATGATAATTTGAGCAAATAAGTTATGTTAGAAAGTTCAGTATTCAGACTAAAGCTCATTCATGGCCAGAGCTCAGTTCTGCGGGCGTGGTGCACTAGTTCTTTAAGATGAAGCTCAAGCATTTCCTTTCAGATCTATATGGTTTGTATGAATTATTATTTTGAATAATTTTGTTCTCGAGGCCGCCCTTTTTTGACACACCCTTTTTGTTTGAGTAGTTTTGAGCAAATAAGTTATGTTTGAAATTTCAGTATTCGGACGAAAGCTCATTCATGGCCAGAGCACATTTCTGCGGGCGGGGGACACTAGTTCCTTAAGATAAAGCTCAATCATTACCTTTCAGCTCTATGGTTTGTATGAATTATTATTTTGAATAATTGATGGAATCTACCACAGTTTTGGTATTACTTCTTTGGAATCTGATGTATATTTTGGTTTAGTGAAGATTTCTGTGTAAGCTGAATCGCTCGAGTTCGATATTGTTTTCGTCAGTGAGTCTTGGCTGAATCTGAACAATGAAGCGAAATATAGGTGACATGATTATGATGTGTGTAGATTTCCACTGTTCATGGGTCTACTGAATGGATACTTGTTCTGTCTTGGAATCCTCCAATATTGAGAATGAACTCGCAGATGTAATTGAGGATGTTACTATCTGTGAATAATCGAAGTTCAATAATTTACATAATCAACCACCAAATTTTAGGTCCCATTTTATATGATAAATGTGAAATAAGTTGAACCACGAAGCAATCTCAGGAATTTTCAAGATAAATAGATAATCTTAACTCCAAAAAAGTTGATTACAGTAGAATGAACGAAAGTATATACCTAGCTAGAAGAGGAGATTTGTAGCACTTTCCAAATTATTTCTCGAGGTTAACAGTTGAACCCATTGGAAAGAAGATCAGGGTGCATCTAAATAGAAGATTTATTGGCAAACTTTGAAATCTTGGGCGTATATTTCTAAGCAGCTTATAGAGGAAGATTATCATAGATATATTCGTAGTATTGAAAGCGGAATGAATCAGAACTCGCAAAAATGTATTCAATGGATTTCGCATTGTAAGAATCATGGTATATTTTCCTTCGTTATGACGAATGAAGATGCTGTCAAAATGAATTCAAGCTATATACGAATAAACTCGATATGCTCAACCTCATCCCCACACAGTATTTCACAAAAATTGTCAGAGCTGATTCTAACATACCGACGAAAAATATAAACAATTGTACTAACGAGAATGAATGTTATTGACATGACTCCTTGAATGGAATCAAATATCCAAAAGCCAAGCAGCATTAATCGTGACTGGTACTTGGATAGGTTATCGCTAAGGGATGCCTTCTTATGACTTTCGGAAGAAACGTTCTAGAGAATCGAACTTTCTCTTGTATTTCTGTTGGGTGTACATTCATATGCATAAATGTATATATTTTTCCTTGAATTCCGCATTTCCAAAACGAAAAATAAAATTTCTTAGGCAACTCAGAAAACGAATTTCAACTAAATACGAAGTTTCATTTAAGTCGTTCTAGCCTCTCCCCAGATACGCGAAACATATTCGTTTATATCAGAAATTTCATTAGATAAATACCTAAAAGAATATTTTTTAGACTTTTTAGCTTTATTCACCTGGTAAATAATAACACAGCTCTCTGCTGCCTGCGTCGCAATTAAAAAATCATAATTTTTCGTGAAATATCTCTTCGAAGGAAATATATAAACCAGTTTTCCAAAAGTTCTCAACTTCCCCTATTCACACGAAACAAGAAACTAGAACCTACTAGCGCGACCACGAATACTAGAGATGTACCAAATGCGGCAGAGATATTTAACCTCTGGGAAGAAATTTGGACATGTGACCAATGCTACAATACGAAAACAACGTGGATAAATACCATAGAAGAAACCCATGCGAAGGAATGTGTACAATTTGAAGAAGTTATATTCCATTCCATTCAAATGAATAGGTAAGCTCCATGCGAATATAACACAAAACTTAGGTTATACCTTTAATAATGTTTTTCAGAGGACGTGTTCATATTCTCCCCTTAATTATTCTGAATGTAATGGACTGACCCTCTTGTTCTGATGCTGAGATTTCAGTTTTTGCTAATGGTTTTGTTACTGTAAAATTATGTTCTAACTGCGTGGGGTGGTATTAAGGGTAATCTGAATAACATTGTGAGACCTCACGGCGATTAATAGGAGATGGGAATTGGGAAACGAGGAAATAACAACTGGGGATCTACAAATAGTATTTTACATACATGGGGAAAGTGCTTCATTGGACTAAACTGAATTTGATTCGTCAAGTATATTCATCATCTACCGTATGAAAAAAAAAAGTTCTTTTCGATATTATACCCTAATACCCGTGCTTGTGTATTTATGTTTATACAAAAAATCTAATCTATTGAATATGTTCTGCTGGAGGTTTTATACCAGTGGTAAGGACTTATGCCCTAGGATCGTACGGTCTGGAGTGCAAGCCTTTGGCCGCGAAAGAATTTTTTCAGTTTTCGGGGCACTGTCCAAGTATTCCTTGTTGAGTAAACAATTGACAGTGCTGTTCCGAAAGTGGCGTATGGAATTAGTAACAAAGCCTTCACAAAACACATCCGGTCTCTTAACACGCTTCTGGGGAGTTCCTTAGGAGAATCGGCAACAATATAACAATATGACAATAACAATGTTCTGATATATTTGCACCCTAGGGAAAAAACAGAAAAGCATCTGTTTAGACCATGGTCCCCAAATCATCTGTTGAGTCGAGAGAATTTTTTTTTGTACCTAATAGATCACTTTCTCAGTTGATTGTTCATTCTCAAAATATTCTGAATTCTGCAAAAGTCGAATGAAATGCATCACTCTCAATTAATTCTGCGCAGCCGTTAGTTTCATTGAAATATCCGAGTAAATTCAACTGAAGGTTTCTCAGACGATCGACTAGTCAAGCAGTTAGCGGTAGAGTTCGAACAGAGAACTATGTTAGTGATAAAATCAGTTCAATTCGAAGTCAGACACATGAATCTTTCTTCAGGGAGTTCAAGCT
The DNA here is from genome assembly GCA_958510865.1 of Myrrha octodecimguttata. Taxonomy (NCBI): domain Eukaryota; kingdom Metazoa; phylum Arthropoda; class Insecta; order Coleoptera; family Coccinellidae; genus Myrrha; species Myrrha octodecimguttata. Next base: position 21,228,777 of record OY294059.1, read on the forward strand.
TTATGCCAAGTTTATGTAGTTTATAGTCTGTATTTTTCGAACCATGTTCTCATGTATGTTTATAGGTCAGGCCTTACTTCGGTTAGAAAATAGGCAATTTTTTTTGAATATACTAATTATACAATTCCAATGAAAAAGTTGTGCATCCGCGTTCTTCAATTAATTATCAAGTTTTATTACAATCGCAAGTTTTGTGCAAAATAATAGCACGCCATTCTCTACAAAATGCGCGCAAAGGGGAGATTCATTCTACCTAACGTAAATCCTTTTGGAGAGCACGAAAATTTTGAGAAACTTCGTTCCAAAAATGATCCCATGTAAATGGGGCCGTGACAGACTTTTGCCTGATGAAAATTTTGTTTCTAACTGTCAAGTTTGCATACCTAACTTCCAGCAACAAAATTAGGTTTCTTCTGATTATTTCGAATTTTGTTAGGAATGTAATACCTGAGGTAGAAGTTCCTCAAGTTTTCCGTCCTCACAATGTAGGAGCTCCTATTTCGGGAGAAATATATTTCGAATCGAGATTCTGGAACGAATCGTTAATTATTCGAAGCAATGAAACGAAGTAGCTTTGTATAAGACCGTACGCTATGAAAGGGATTATTATTGTATACATTTAGGTATCAGTTTTCTCGCACAACGATATCCAAACATAAGACTTAATTTTCTAACTCAAGCTCGTGATAAGTAAACTGTGGAAGTGAAATTTTGGCTAGCCAATTTGCGTAGGAGAAATTCCCAAGCGAAGTTCTAGTATAAAAAGCTGACTTAAAGAAATTTTTGAGATTGAGAAAAGCCTCACTTTTTGGTTTGAAAGGCAGTTGCTCATCTGAGATCGGCTGGAGTAGCTCTCGAAAAATATATAGATTGTACCCTGAGAACGGGTGGTCCTTCGGGACAAAATAATATTTAGGAAATCCGATAGTCGGTTCAATCAATGATGATTAAAAATTTTGCTAGTATTTATTCTTTGCTAGTATAGTACCGTTTTTTTTTTGGTGGCAGTGCATCTGCGAGGGTTGCTTTGTTTTTTTCTTGCACCGGGTATTTTACGGAACCGATAGATTTGGTAAGTAGAGAGTACGAGCTAGATACAAGATGGAATTGCTTGTGTTTATTTTTGTCGTGAAGGGTACGGAATCATAGATACCGTCATTGTAAAGTCTGTGTTACGCACATGTGGGAATAGATCGTGGTCGAGGTAAGGGTGGATCTTATTATCCATGTAGTAAAGGTCATTGTTGGAGTTGATGTATGGACACGGGTCTACTATTGGAATGGGCTCTCTACCAGTAAGGAAAAGAAAGTTTGTTTTTTTTTTGGAAAAATTTAGGTATGTTATTAACTCATCGTATTTTGATTTCATTCCGTTATTTTCAGTAAGATAAAATGAGTTTTTTATGCTATAGGATTAACTGACGTCTCAAAAATGAAAATGTTTCGGAAAGTAAATGAAATGATTTTTTTTTTCTTTGGATGTTAAAACGATGAGCAGGAAACTCCTCGTTCTATAAATGAATTTCACTGAATTCGAGAGTCTAATTGAAGTAAGTTATTGATGAAATTGACCTTGTCGTTCAATCGATGATATTGAGTTATGAACACCTCGGTATGTGTCACCGAGTAAAGTCAAATATATTATGTAGTTATTATATGGATGGAGAATGACAGTTGAAAGAGCATCTATGTATTTATTATTCTTTCAGCATTCCAGCAAAGTTTCGGTTGAAATATAACCTTCATCAATCTTCAAATGGACAATTGCATGAAATAGCTTGTGAAAGACTACAATACCACGGAAAAAGAGATCTCAAAATCATACAAAATTTAAAAATTTCCAAAATATTTTTCAAATCGACGTAATAAAAACGATCGATAGTGATCAGACAGTCACCTCCAGAATACAATATTGTTAGGTAGGTCAAAAAACACATTGCATAACAACAAAGTTACAATTCACATAATAAAAACTTATGAGAAAAATACAGCATTATAACAACCAATTGATGTGGTGCGATTGAACAGATATCATTATCAACATAAACATCCATTTACAACAGTCTGCAAATTATCACGATATATAACATATTGAAGTTAAACAGGTTTGTCCGAGACACATATTTTCCACAAATATATGCCCACGATCGCAGTCGAATTTTTCTGTCAAATTCAAATATGCTGAATGAAGTCTGCCTTTATCCGTCCTAAAGTTCAGCGTATTAGGATTTTTTTTGATGTGAAGCACTTCTTTGAAGTTTCTACGGAACCAGTATTTCTCGAAATCAAGGATACTAACGTCTTCGAAATTAAATTTATGGCCAAAAGTTTGAGCATGCACTGACAATGCTGTTGTCTCGTTCGAACGCATACCATCTCTTCTATGTTCATCGACCCTGCATTCCAAATATTGCCTAGTCTGCTCTACATAGACCTTATCAGAATCATTGCACTCTATTTTATAAGTTAATCCCGACTTATTCTCTCCATTTACAGCGTCTTTCAATTTGGAGAGGATTTCGTTGAGGTTGTTATAGCAATATGGGGAATAATATTAGAACTATTTTCGATTGTGACTTGAAATTTCTCTTATGAAAAGAAATCAAATTAAAAACTATTTAGTGCATTGTGTGGTTACCTGAAGAAGTTGGCTTGAGAGCACATATTACCACGTGTTAGTACATGACGGCTCGGCAACATAGCCAAATGCCTTTCATTACACCTCGTTTATATCTCAAGGTCAATATACCTTCTCGCTGTCTGTCTGATTAAACGTTGCCAATAACCGCGAGAAATATTGAAAATGCGTGAAATTTAGGAGGAAACGGGATGTCGTTCTGCAGGCTACGGTGATTATTTTTTGAAATTTTTTTTCACAGCATTTCATTTTTTATTTCTCCAAAATCATCATAACGAATCAACCATACATATAAAAACGGAATCCTCTTTTCAACCTCTCATTCGCTTGTAAACCTCAACCTGTCATGGCAACTATTGAACTGGTCTAGTGTTCCAGTTATGCGGTTCCGTGGAAGGCACATTATGATGTCGTACACGCGTACAAAACGTACGTATTCAATCTTTCAAGGACATATCCATCACCATCTCCATGCATATTAGAAAACTTGGAAGGTAATATCGAATTGTATTCTAGTATGTAGTTTTATTCAATTTTTTTTTCGTGGGTTCTTCTTTCCTAGAGAAATATCATAACAATAGACTCTCTTAGTGCAGAGAGCACCTTCCCACATTCCTTTCCGACAGTTAAGACAGAAAGATGCAAATGGAAAGAATAGCTTTGAGTAACTTTTTCATCCTAATATTATAAATGGTGATAGTTCAGAAATTGAACTTGTTTATAAATAAAAATTCTGTTTTTACAAGTGATGTCAAAATCCCTATAATATTACAAGAAATCAAATCGCAAAGCATTCTCTGCGTATAGGCTTAGTTCAGACGATATTGGAATCATTCAATTGCTGAGTAACTGACTGAGATCGATGTATTAGCTAATTTCCCTGATCTTTCCTCTAAAGACTTGTCAACTAAAAGTGAGCAATCCAAATTGTCCTGGGATTTTTTGAAGATTGATTTCACTGGCACATACTGGGACATTTGGTAAGGTGACTCAAACAAGAATCGTTGGGTAGGGAATATTTATGCATTTATTCTATTTTCAATAAGAAAGTCATTTCATTTTAACCAAACAAAGTGCAGCAAACTGTACTGATAAGGTCACAATAATAAGTGTTATTGCAATAGCGGTGCGAGTCCGAATTAGTAATTGAATTATTACAATGAGTTAACTCCTTAAATTAGATATCGGTTCGAAGGAATCTATAAATACCAATCGTTCAGTGTAAAACGGTCTATTGTTTGTACTCTATGAGAAAGAATCCGTATAATCAAGAGATTAAGTGAATTGAGACCTTTACCTTTAGTTATGCATCCGAATATTCTGGTTGAATTCATTGGAATCCGAGTTCCGAATTATTATCTAAAACCGAAATTCAGTCTTTTTTTCATAGGTTGAATACGGTAAGGAGCGAATTAAACTTGTTCATATATGGTAAAATGCCAACGGCCAAACTTATGGAAACTCATCGCTACAATTCCTTCTTAAATTTTTCAATTCAGAAATTATCCGTACTTATTTGCTGAAACTGAGCACAAATATTCAAGCCAAAATTGTGCAATCAAATAAAAGATTTCAATAAGATCAGATCTTTATTCTTCGAATGCAGAAATTGTAAAGGGGTTTATCTACGGAATAATTGGGTGAATTTTATCCAGTAATAAGCACATCTTCAGATGTGGAGCCCCAATCTCACTCCACTAATTATAAACCTCTAAGTATTTTCGTTGCAAAGTCGTTGTATTAACGAAACACATGACTTCTGTACCCACATTGGTAGAGCAAGTTCGAAGCTCTGATGCGAAGGAAGGTTATCTCCAGATAAAACTTCCTGAGATTTTATTGTGCCAAAATTTCCCAGAATATATATCCGATAGGATGGAGCTCAGTTGAAAAGTGACGGTTTTATGGTTCATGTAGAATGTTGGCAGGATCAAAAGAATGCAGAATCTTTGTTCGGGAAGTGTTAAAACCATTTTGCGTTGGGCTTGGTCAACACATGCAAAGAGCCAGTAGAATTTCTTGTTCTCAGAGCGTTTCAAGAGTTTGCCAAATATATGATTGAACGATCTCAATCATCTTAGTTCAGGTGATCATTGCTATATATTCATGACGTATCATGTGTATCTTATGACGTCTCTTTAATGTATCACGAAACATCATAAGTTTATGCTTTACTCAATCCATAGTGATACAACATTTCCATGTTGGCACTCACTTTCGAAATTTGTGAATTTCGAATAATCCAATATTGAATATGGTTAAATCAAGAAGCAGACTCAAGTTAGGTTAAATATTTTGATTTTACGATAAAGAAACATCTGATGCGGTCCATTCTCATAATTATTGATTCAAATAATAGGAAAATGAGTGCCAGATACCTCTTATTAAAGCAACTAAACACTCGGAACCAAAGATTAGATGTCTGCTGATAGAGGGTTGATAATTGTCTAAGATTATTTTGTTCATCGTACACGGTAATCTGAATCAGGAATCGACATTCAAAACACAAGTTATTTTAATGAATGAGATTCGTCGTCTACTAATTATTTACTCTCAAGCAGAAGCCAAACTCGATATGAATACCAAATCATCTGCCGCATTTCGTTTTTTGTCGGTTTCCTTTAATTAAAAAATGCTCGTTCTAGTCTGCATTCGCCATCAGTGAGTGAATAAGCACCAGAAGTGAAGGAACACGGGAGGAAAAATACTGAAAAATACTGTCTTTTCTGTTTTTGGACGTGATAAATTGGATTTTTGGATGAGGCACTTTCTCGTCCAAATTGAATTTGCTAATTGGAAATTAAAACCCTTTTGGGTGTCTCGTAGCGGAAAATTAATATCGGAGACATCGCTCTATTCGACGCGATCGGGTGGAGCGGCTGGATCTTGAAGACCGTCTCTGGTGCACGCTTGGAGTTCATAATTAATTCTGTTATTATGTGTATTATTTCAGAATAATTAGTACCCCATTTTTGAGTTTGTCAATTTTAAGAAACGCCATCTCCATTACGTGTTCATACCCATCATGCTCTCAAATAGATGCAACAAAAGACTGAAGTAATGAATATTGATGTCTGCATTATCGAGTATACAGGGTTGGCTTGTTATCTCTGGCCAAATTTCGCAAAGTGATTTTTTAGGAAATTTACAGCGAAGAAGTTCCCATAGAATATGGTTAACACATAATGAACTCATGTACGGAGACTGCCTCATTTTCCATACTTTTAGGTGACGTATAGTACATGAGAGACTTCTGTCTAAAAAAAAAGAAGATAATAATTCTGCAAATTTTCTCGTTTGCCTGATGAAAGAGTCGGATTTGTTACCTGAAACGATACAGTTCGCTTTGTTTATCGTTTGTATTGTTCCGGTGTTGTTAGGCAACTTGTTCTCCCAGAAACTGCCCTTGACAAATAGTTTAATCCTGCAATCCACAAGGGCGACTTTCATGAAATTAAATTTATATTCAATTTGAATAGAAATCCTGGAAAAACCTACAAAATGAAACTCATCAAAAATGTGCTTAATACTATAAAAATGTAAATCTTTCAAAGAACAACAAGTGGAATATACACCATCCGAGGGCAATTTATTATCAACTGCATTCATTTTTGTTCAAACAGTGTTGAAACTTATCACAAAAAATTGTCACTATGCCTGTCACTCTCTCTAATGCAAAGCCAATAAAATTTTTGGATGAGATCTACATTCAGCATTCCGCAACTGCCCTTGTCGTTTCTCTACATAATATCTTTTAAAGACCCCAAAGGAAGAAGTCTGTAGGTGCAAGGTTGGTACTTAGAGCAGGACATATCGAAGAGGACACACATTTGCAGTGTGTAGATAATGAAAGTTGAATTAAATATCCAGGTGCAAAAATCACCCAAATATTCACATTATGTATTGTTCTGTTTGACGGAACAGACACTTAGAATAAACACGTTTTTGCTTAAACGAAAAAGAGGAATGAAACAGCAAGCATCAGGTAAAATGAGCAAAAAACATTCTTTAACATCTGATAATACATATATTATTCACTTCGAGGCGAAATATTTTTTCATGGTTTCTGGAATTATTTGGACGATGTGTCCAGGAAAATGAAGTTTTTCTTTAATATGTTATATGTTATCGAAAATCTTGAGAAATAAGGCAGTTTTTGCACTATATGAAGTTAGTGCTCCATGAAATGTTTACGAAACCACCATAGTCTTAGCAGAATTTTTATCTCTCCACTATGATGTACAAAAAATTAGAATAGGTGAAAAATTAATTAAATAACATAAGAACCTCTATAACATTACGACGAAATGAAACTGAACCCTACTCTCATTTTATGAAATTTGGCCATGGATAACTTGCACGCTCTGTATATACTTTGTTGATTAACTTTTTGATGTGTGTCAATCTCACAGTAAGGACTATTGTACAATTTTATGTTCCATAGAGTACCGTTTTTAAGTTGGACTTTTCTTAACTCTCCAAGTGGTGGAGTGCAAGATTTTGAGTTCTTGATAGCAACGCGAAATCGCCTGCCTCGGATTTTCAAGCACACTCTCACGAGCCGCAAACGTTAAGCTGATATGTCAAACCTTTTTTATTTATTAATTATTAATGTATGACACTTTTCTGACCCAGCAGACTGGTCTGCGAATGTTGCATTTAATTTATGTATGTAAAAGTATTCTTCCGAAAAAGATATGAAACGGGGATAAATCCCTGTTTCTGTTCACAAAGTTTATATTTGTACGACTGTATTATTATTTACTGTTTCAAGATTTTTGTCGATTGATATAGTAATTTGATGATTTTGATGTATGCGAGCCTGTGGGCCACATTTCTTTTTGATGAGCGCCGAAGAATTAAGAAAAAGAACTCAAAACCAAATCAACCATAATGATTTAACTATCTTTGCTCACGACCCCAAATATGTGTTAACATATTTATGTCTCTTCTTATACTGTCTGAATGAATGCAGTTGAGTATGTGATGAAATTATCTGCAATATTTCTCATATTTTCATTATTTTTTCATCAATTATATCTTTATTCACGTTATTAGCGCTTTTGAAGGGTACGAGAGTGTTACAACTTCGAACAAGGACCGGTTATTTCCCAATTTTGAGGCTAAATTGAATTCATACTTTCATTCACTGATGCATTTGTGGTCACATACATTCGTATGTCCGGTCAAAAAAAAACTTTCGAGACAGTGAACCATGTACATTCCAGGCTTCGTTCAAAGTTCAAATGCGTCGGTTGAGTTCGTTGAAAGGCGAGGTACGCTCGATTGAGTAAAAGCTAGAGTAGGTACTCGTAAATGTTTGTTTTCTTGAAAGCACAAATCGTGAAGATTCGATCAAATTAACCCCTGGACGCCTATTCTTGAAACCGGGGAAGAGAACGATTGATCGAAAGGGGGCGCGTCTACGAGTTTTTTTTTCATATGCTCCCTTGTATAATCTGAATTTAACCTACTTATGTACATTTTGGGTCTTTGTATAATGTAGTCGGTTGGCAGCTCCTTCTGTTTATAGTGGATTGGAAGTGATCTTTTTTTTTTCAAAATGATCCATTTTACAATTTTCCGAAATACGCTCCCAACTCTTATGACAACTGTATGATTTCAAATTTGAATTATGACAATATATCACACAAATATAGTCTATGTCGATGTTTTATACATAAAGTTGGCTACATGAATGAAGTTAGCTTCATGTCTGTCGAAAATACTTGTTTTTGATTGGTTAGAACATTTGGCATGATTGTTTGTCTATGACCGCTCATTCGGACTGCTCCCCATCTTAACTGCGATGGTATAAACGTTCTCTATCGTTACATCATAAATGCTTGCGTTTCCTTGCCAACGACGTCGAAACGCCCATTTTTCACGTTTGTTCTCTTCCCAGAATTCATGAATAGCGCTTCTGGATGTTCAAGAATACGGAATTGACGTTTTGAAAAATGGGAGGAAGGTCGAACGGGAGATTGTGCCATGGAAAACGTTCTATACCATCGTATTTCAAGAATAAGGCCCATGAGGTATTATTTGTGAAGGACCGACAAAACATGTGAGAACGTTGCAATGGAAAATCAATATGAAAACATTTCATTATCATGTGAAAATTGTCTCACTTGAACTAGAGAGTATCATTGCAGGAATATGTCGTATATTTCTGATATTTTCAAGTGAAGCTTTTGAAGGTTTGCGAGGTAGCTTCAACCTCTTTGGGACAGTTTCACGTTTCGTCCCGGCTTAGTTTGGGGGAACTCGTCAGGGCATGCACCAAACTAAGCCGTTTACATGCCTACGTGAGTGGACACCCCTTGTGAGGAACACAAGGGAGTGTACCAGACCGATGGGGATGAGCGTATATCCAAGATCTTGAGAGAGGCTAACCGGGATAGCGTGCGCGCTAGCGCCCCCTGTACGCTGACCGATGATGTTGGCCAAGCGTTACAGGCAGATAACGCAGGATACTTAAGACGCAAGATGGTACTGCGCGCGCGACTTAAGTAAGAGCTGAGAGAGGGCGCTCGCTACAGGACTCCCCTTCCAGTGAAAACGATACCAGAAAGATGTATCTGGAGGAGTGTGACCAAGACCGAAAAGGTGTTCTCCTCTAAAACGCGGCTGTGAGTGAGCCGTTGTGCCATTGCTGCGCTGTTGAGCACGAGTCTACGGCGTTGGATGCACGGTTGACCAAACCGTTTTGTGATGAGCCGTGTAGACTGTGTGCTAGAGCGCTCTGCCTCGTCGTTCGAGGAGTGTGACCGATTTAGAGGAGGTCAGCTTTTGACGGAATGTAGTCATGGCCGAATAGACCAGAAGATTTCCCACAAGTGCGGCCGTGATGCGGAGCAGTTGTGTGCCTTTGAAATGTGAGAAACCCGGATTGAGAAACGCTGCGCCACTTGTGAGTTCCTATACCACTCGATGTCGTGCAGGGAGCTGGGTGCATTAGTGAGCACATCTTTGATCAGCGAGTTGCAGCACGAGAGCGAAGTGGCGGTGTGGAACCTCCTCGGGATGGTTGCCGAACCATCGCCGAGGGAGGAACGGATAGGATCACACAGTGACAAGCGAGGTTCTCACTGGAAACGAAGATGATCGCGGAGGGACAGAAACTGTGACACCGTCGTTGAAATACATCACGTCGGAAAGTCACCACTGAAGCTTTTGAAGGTTTGCGAGGTAGCTTCAACCTCTTTGGGACAGTTTCACGTTTCGTCCCGGCTTAGTTTGGGGGAACTCGTCAGGGCATGCACCAAACTAAGCCGTTTACATGCCTACGTGAGTGGACACCCCTTGTGAGGAACACAAGGGAGTGTACCAGACCGATGGGGATGAGCGTATATCCAAGATCTTGAGAGAGGCTAACCGGGATAGCGTGCGCGCTAGCGCCCCCTGTACGCTGACCGATGATGTTGGCCAAGCGTTACAGGCAGATAACGCAGGATACTTAAGACGCAAGATGGTACTGCGCGCGCGACTTAAGTAAGAGCTGAGAGAGGGCGCTCGCTACACAAGGATTACATTCATTTGTTCAATTCTCAATTGATTTTCTGCTTATTTTGCTGCATCTCGTTTTTCAACGATAATTATTTCTTCAATGGAAGTTCTATTATGATGACTGAAATATACTCTGTAAGTAGATTATGGCTTCAAACCGAACGGTCCACATCATTTCATAGAGTATTCAGTTAATCATGAAAAATTTCCATATGTATAAGGCTTTGTTACCGGAACATCGTTATCTCCATTATGCACAGTTCTCAATAAGAACCATCGATTGCAAGAGGATAAGCAGTATATATGCACCTTTTGGGCCCTTTTCGATTGATTTCTGGCAAAGCTGTAATGTTTGACAGATGCAATGCATTGTGAAAGGACGCTGGCCAGAGCTCATGAGACAGATTTTCGACAAAACGAGTGCACACAGTGCATATATGTAATTCTACATCGCCAAACATGTGACGTGTTAAGAGCAAATAATACCTCGTGGTGCTGAATTACGGCTAGGCAACACAGCCACATTCAAGTTTCATTGAACCTCGTTAATATCTCAAGGTCAGGCACCTGGACGCTCTACATACTTCAACGTTGCCAATAGCCGCATGAAAAATTAGAATTCCGAGAAATTTTGACGTTTATAGAAGCAAACGAGGTGTCGTTTTGCAGGCTTCAGTGGGTATAGTGGGTTTATGTACTTAATTCATTTGTGAGAATACGCAATGTTTGTTTTTTTTATCATTTGTCACACCATTTCAGTAGTTATTTTCCCGAGAATTCTTGAATATAAAAGTGGCAACATTGCGCATTCTTACAATTTCCTTCAACAATTTGCAGCAAAAAAATGTTTCGAGAAAATTTAATTCAGGCCTCCAGAAGTCACCCCGTTATATTCGCGATATTGTTTGCTCTTAAGGACTCGTCATTTCTTAAAGGGGGTTGAAACCAAACGAACAAAGAGCAAAAGCTAGACAAGAAGATATGAACGAAAACACGTTTTCAGCGTTTACACATTAAGGTCGATTTACATCAGACCAGCAACTGCTCATTTTTTGCATTCTATCAAATTCTTCTTGTGTGAACAGACGTGGAGCATTCTTTCGTCGTTCTATCTGCGTTCGCAAAGATTCTATGTAATATGTATACGCTGAAATCGTGTTTTCATTTACACCGAAAGAACAACAAGAATGTTCTCAGTCTAGCTCTTGCTCTCTGTTCGTTTGGTTTGAACAGACCTTTACATAGAATCTTTGCGAACGCAGATAGAACAACGATAGAATACTCCACGTCTATTTAAAATAGAGAATTTGATAGAATAGGTAGAGAATTGCGTGGAGAGGGCAGATAGAGCTGGGTTGTTCATCTAATACTCAATACATTGAATCTATTCTCAAGATTTTGGGTTTCTTAGTTTTTCTTTCGAAAGCTTCGCACGAGCATGTATACTCACTTCAGAAATGAACCTGATATAGCGTATTCGTTTCTGCAATCTCTCCTTTTTCTACTAAATTTTTTTTCGGGTCTTTTAGACTTGGAGCTTAAGCTCAGCGCAATTGACTTCTTATTCAATTAGTATTAGTATAGAATTATCGCTCGCTCTTCTCTCTCTTTCATTTGAACGAAAGGACCAAGGGCATCTCACGGAAACTGTGCAGGGACACATTTTTCGTCTGCGTCTCTACTATGTGAACAAATAGACTGGAGCACATTCAAGCGACAATGCTTGGATATCCCAGCCACCACCTCAACCCTTCAGAATTTCTAGTGGCGTACAAGGGTTGTGAGTTATTTCTACTCGTTTGGCGATGATGCAGAATTCAGTATGGAATTGTGTGAGAAAAAATTGTAGAGGAGGACTTTCCCCAGTTGAACGGATGCTTCTGTTTGCACTGCACACGTTTCGTCCTTGTCAAGTATCTGACGCATGCGTGTCTGGTCTCCTCGCGATGCCGCTTTTGTGTTTATTGGGTCCAATTGAAACAGACGAATTTTTCCAAAACCCTGAGGGCATGATGTGATCATTTCGAATTACTTGTGGTATGCTGTCCAGGCAATTGATGATCAATATGACCTTCATTGAAATTTCGAACTGTGCGTATTATGAATGTTGAATTATTCCGTTCCAAAAGCTTTCCATCATCATGAAGGATTTTCTATTCAACTGATTCAATATAATGGAACAAGTCACTTGATTTATAGCGATAATTTACTCACACCAGTAGGTAATATATGTTGCAGTCAGTTTGGGTATAATTCATATTATTCACGACCACTTGAACTCTATGTGAGACAAGATGGGAAATATCCAAAAGGCATGAAAGAATTATTTAAAACGAACCTATTCATCAGTTTAATACAAATGAGCTATGTGTTGAGATAATATTCTATGATCATTCATTCCTCCCGTCTATGTACTAGATATAAGGTTATGTAATGTTCTATGGTGGTTGTCAGAAGAACGTGCTCGAATTGAGAGCTAAAGAATGTAGATTCGTTTTATGGAAAATAAAGCTGTTAAAATAAACCCGGATGACTATTATTTAACATGGTAGCAGTAGCAGAGGTTCGAGATTAAATATTTATTGAATTGCACATTTGAAGATTTGGAAGAAATCGAAAAGTTGAAGCTGGATAGCACATCGTATAGAAAATTCCAAGATGGACACGCACATACCAATTCCGAATTTCAAGTCAGGTTCCGAACCATATGATACTTGGCGATATAAATTTCTCTTGCTGCTTGAAATGAAAAATTGCAAGGAAGCTATTGAACATGAACAAAAACCCAGTACAGTAACAACAGACGCTGAGTGGAACAAAATGCAAACCAAGGCCAAATTACTTTTTGCATCGGCTGTGGATGTGGAGATTATTATGGAATGCCAAACAGCTAAACAAATGATGGACAAGTTGGATAGCTTATATTTGAAAAAAAGCGAACTCAGGCAAGCATTGATTGAAAGAAAATTAAGTAGACTTAGATTCACTGAAACAGAAGATCCTGAAAAATTTTTCGAGACATTTGAACGTTTAATAAAAGATCTTCAAAATGCTGGTGCAACTGTTGATCGGAAGAGGAAGTTGACTTTATTAATTATAACCTTACCAGAAAGTCTTGACCACCTAACTGAGACAATTGACTTATTGCCAGAAGATAATAGAACCGTCGATTATATCCGTGAGAAAATACTAATAAGGAGGGCTAAGAAGGATGATATAACGAATTCCCCTGACCGAGCTGACTCGACTCATGAAACAAAACACGAAGCTCATGTTTTCAAAACCTCCACATTCAAATCAGACTTAAAAACTTGTTTCTCATGCAATGAAAAGGGCCACATATCACAATTTTGTCCTAAAAGAAGAAACTTTCCAAGGAATGGTACAAGGAGAGGTTTTCGAGGCCAAGGACGTGGAGGCAGATATCGAGGTGGAAATAACAGTGGACGTTCGAACTACAACACTGAGCTGGATCTGGATGATGTCGATGTGCCAACTATTAACTCTTTCAATGTGGAAATCAACTCAAGCGATGTGGAAAAAGAAGGTAGGATAAATTGGATTCTTGATAGTGGTTCGACTAACCATTTGATTAATGATGATAGTTATTTTTATGAAAGTTTCACACTCAAAAGCCCAGTAAATATAAAAGTAGGAAATGGGAACACTGAAAGAGCCACAAAAATTGGCAACATAAAATGTAATTTTCATGGTAACATTGTAGATATTAAAAATGTTTATTTCTCTGAAAATATTAACCGTAACTTGTTAAGTGCTTCATGTATTCTCAAGGCAGGTAATTCAATCCTTTTCAAAAATTGTAAAGCAGAGATTTTCAATTCAAGACATTCACTTTTGACCACTGCATTTTTGAAAAATGGACTTTTTGAAATAGAATGTAATGCAATTCACATCAATAACACAGAAATAGATAGAGGATGTAGGGAAAAGAAAAAACAACATTTACATCGTATATTGGGCCATGTGAATTTTAATGATTTATATAATATGTGTAAATATTATGTTATTGAAGGTTTACCCACTAACTTAAGTTCAACTAGCATAAATTGTGAAATATGTACTTCATGCAAGATGACAAGAAAATCTTTTGAAAATAACAGATCCAGGGCTACTCGAATTCTACAGGTTGTTCACACTGATGTTAAATATTTTGATGTTGAGGGGTATGAAGGTTCAAAGTATATTGTGTCGTTTATTGATGATTTCAGTCACATTGCATCTGTTTATTGTATCAAGTCCAAGGATGAAGTTTTCAATTGTTTTAAGTCCTATTGCAATTACATGACGAATTTGACAGGCTTCAAGATTAATGAAATCCGCTGTGATAGTGGCACAGAGTATTTGAATAGGAAATTCTATGATTTGGCTAGGGAATTAGGTTTTCGTTTACGTCCATCCCCACCGTATGTCCATGAGTTGAATGGTGTTGCAGAGCGTTTCAATCGCACAATGATGGATCGAGCTAGGTGTTTGCGAAAAGAGGCAGGTTTGGAAAAGAAATACTGGCCTGAAATTGTTGTAGCTGCTACTTATATAGGCAACAGGTTGATTTGTTCTTCAACTGGTCAATTCAAATCACCATATGAAATTTTCTTTAGGAAGAAGCCTTCTATTAAGAACTTGTATTTGTATTGTAGTAAAGCTTTCATTCATGTACCTGATGAACATAGAAAAACACAAGACTATAAGGCACGAGAAGGTATTTTAGTAGGATTCTCGGATGTAGGATATCGTATTTTGGTCGATGGAAAAGTTGTTGTTGCAAGGGATGTGAAATTTATTGAAAAAGATAAACCTTTCATAACTTTGCACGATGAAAATGGTGGCGGCAATGTCGAAAATAGCAGAGAAGAATCAACTGATGTGTCTAATGAAAATTTGGATGGAATTCGAAAATCAGATAGAACCAAGAAGTGTCCAGAAAAATATCAAGATTTCGAATTATATCATTGTATAGTTGATATCCCTAAAAATATTGAGGAAGCTTTAAGAAATGAACAATGGAAGAAGGCAATGGAAAATGAATACAGACATTTGACGGAGAACAAAACTTGGGAGTTAGTTGAGTTTCCGAAGAATAAGAAGGTAATTGGACATACATGGGTTTTCGTGAAGAAAAATGATGGTATGTTTAAGGCAAGATTAGTTGCTTTGGGTTATCAGCAACCAGTTTCATTTGAAGAAAATTGGTTTTCACCAGTTGTAAGTTACACCCTTATGAAAGTCTTTCTAGCAGTATCATGCAAATTGAAATATTATATACATCAGTTTGATGTAGTTACAGCATTTTTACATGGAGATGTTAAAAGTGAAGTATACATGACTCAGCCAGAAGGGTTTTCGGATGGTTCCAACAAAGTATGTCTCCTAAGGAAAGCACTCTATGGTTTGAGAGAGAGTCCGAGATGCTGGTTTGAATGTTTTCACAACTATGTTCTAGAAATTGGTTTTAAAGTTTTGCCAGGAAATTGTCTTTACGTATTGAAAAATGAATTGGGTGTAGCATTTTTGGCTTTATATGTTGATGACCTGCTGGTTTCTGGAAGCTCATTGGAAATAATAGAAGAAATCAAAGATTCGTTGTTTGGTCATTTTCACATGAAACATTTAGGAGAAGTTAAAACCTACTTAGGAATCAATATTTCTTATAATAGAGAGGACTAAAGGATGAAACTTGATCAAAAATTTTACATTGAACAGTTGGCTACTAAGTTTGGAATTATTAATTCTCGATCTTTCAAAACACCGATGGAGCAAAATTTGAAATTGGAGCCTGATGTCCAGATGTCTAGTAGTACAGAGTATCGTAGTCTCATAGGGGCTCTTCTTTACTTGAGTATGGGAACTAGGCCGGATATTTCATTCTCCGTAAATTACTTAAGTCGCTTTCAAGATTGTTCTAAAGAGTCTCATTTCAAATATGCTAAGCGTGTTCTGGCTCATGTATTCCACACTAGTAGTTTATGTCTGAATTTTTCCACTTCCAAGGAAGAAATTGTAACATACAGTGATGCTGATTGGGGTTGTGATCCAGTTGATAGGAAGTCTGTGTCAGGTATCGTTGTGAAGCTATTTGGTTGCCCAGTCTTCTGGTCTTCTAGGAAACAAAGAGTTGTTACCAGGTCTTCTTGTTTTGCAGAGTGTCATGCTCTGGCAGATACTATAGATGAGGTTAAATTTATTAGAAATTTATTAATAGAGATGGGTCTGTGTAATACAGGACCTGCAATCATTTATGAAGACAACAGCAGTACACTTAGTTTAGCAAATAATTGTAATTTCACAAAAACGTAGTAAACATTTAGATATTAATATTCAGTATGTGTTCCAAAATATTAATTCTGAAGAAATAATAGTTAGAAAAATAGATTCTAGTGATAATTTAGCAGATGTGTTCACTAAGGCACTAGGTAGAGAAAAGTTTTTCTACTTCAGACAAATGCTGTGTTTAGAATAAGTTATGATCTCTGTCTTATTAAATGAAAAAAAAATGTTTAGTTAGTAATTTCTAAGTTTGATAAAACCCAGAAATTAAGGGGGGTGTTGAAATAATATTCTATGATCATTCATTCCTCCCGTCTATGTACTAGATATTAGGTTATGTAATGTTCTATGGTGGTTGTCAGAAGAACGTGCTCGAATTGAGAGCTAAAGAATGTAGATTCGTTTTATGGAAAATAAAGCTGTTAAAATAAACCCGGATGACTATTATTTAACACTATGACCATATTGAAGGAGTTTCATTGTATTCTAAATTAGGTTTCTTTTCCATCTGTTCACATGGTTCTGCCTCTAGTATCAGTTTTATACTTACTCATTGAATTATTCTTGACGCTGTTTGCTGAATGAGGTCGATCGAAAGATTTGAATTCCTATGCATACTTCGTCAAAATAACATTGCTTTGAATGAAATTAGTTTTTGTCGTGTCTAACTTCGACGGAAAAACAGAAAATATAACCTCTGGTGGTTAATTTTGGTTCTGGTACGTTATCGATGCGTGAACACCTTTGGCCTATTCTCATTTGAGATTATGAATTCTGAATATCCGGAATAATAAGCTAGCCAATCTGTCTGAATCTAACGTTGAAAATAAACAGTGGACTTAACAACAGTTTTTATCCATTTACATCATAAGTTTACGCAAACCTGATACAGGGTATTTTAGTATAGATGATACCCAAATGAATATCTAGAGCTTTCCCATTTCTAATAGGTTTATTTATACTAATTTTCAGGTGTTACTTTATTCAGTATAGTGAGAAAGAATATGAGTCAACGTTTGATTCCTGTCCAAGTTTTAAAGAATAATACCAAATTTGTAGCTCAGCCGGGCGTTGTCAACGTTTTTTCAATCGAAAATTGAATAGCCGTCATATAAGATATATAATATGTGCGCGAAGATCACACAGTCTGATCGAATTTGACAATCCTAAGCATTAAAATATATTTAATCAAATTATATTTTAGTCTGTTTTAAGTTACCTCAGAAATAATATCAAGATATGTTGATTTATGAAATATGTTATTGAGTTTGATATAAAATAAAACACTTATGTCATAAAACGGTTTTCCTGTTTTTAATAATGAAATATAATAACATTGTAGCAGAGCGTATGGAAAAGTGAGTTATAAATCGACCTAAATTGGGATAAATATTATATTAATCAAGAAATTAAATGTCAGATCAACATATTACAGTAATAGAAAAATTGAAGACTCAAGAAAACTAATCATTATGGAAGAGGTAGATTGATATTGCATTGGGTGCAACTGGACTATAAGAGTATATACATGGAAGGAAGATTAAACCGGAATTAAAAGAAAAAATTAAGTTGAAGTTGAAAAGTGGATGGGAGATTCAAAAGCTGAAAAGTGAATAATGGGTAGGTACAGTTTAAAAAAGTCTAATGATTCATCAACATTATAAGTAAGGATATGTATGAAACATTGAAAAGTCTATTCGAGAGGGATGATTCAACCATAAAATGTTGTAATCTGATGAGTCAATTTTACAAATTCGAGTATGATGTGAGTAAAATTGTTGCTGATAATATTGCAAAACGTTGAAAGAAAACATATCAGACAACATGATTATTTCAAAGATTTTGTTGTCTTTACCGGCAAAATTCAAGAATTTTGATTTAGCCTGGTAGTCGACTGCTGTTATAGATAAAACCTTATCAAACCTTATTGCAAGATTGTCAACGGAATAACTGAAAAATACTGTTCAAGAGGTTAATATGGCAAGTGGAACATTTTCAAAGTTTTGCAATAAAAATTAAAATAAATGATATCTGAGTCGAAATGAAATTTAATGTCACAACTGCAACCAGATAGATCATATTGGTAGATTTAGTAGAAATAATGAAAGAAAAAGGTATAAAACTTCAGGAAGTAGGGGAACAACTCAGGAACGTGGAAATTTTGGAGGTCAAAGATATGGAAACAATGGAAATCGTTCTATAAAATGTTCAATGTGCAGGAAAAATGACCATAAAGAATCAAACTGTTATTTCAGAAATAAAAGGAATAAAAGAACTTTTAAAAGCTTGCATGCTGCGTTCATGACGGAACCTAATGAAAACAGTACGAAAAAGTTCATCGTGGATAGTGGATCCAGTTGTCATATGATTAGAGAAACGAATAACAACCAATAGCATAATGATAAAATGGATTTTTTTGGAAAATCAGATAGTTGAGTTGAACGAGTAACTAAAAATTGAAACTGATAATTGACAAAGGTTACAGGAGCAGGTGAAAAAAAATTCGAAAGAAAGAGCTGTAGAGTATCAGTCAATGATTCAGCAACTTCTAGTTCAAAGGGACGATCTTAAAAAACGAGTGGCTTCATTACAAGGCAAATTGAGGCAAGATAGAAGCACAAAACTCGAGCGTCTGATACACAAAAAATATTATAAAATTAAAATATTTAATGGGAAAATAGATAGAGGAAGACAAAGCGGTAATAAAGTTTTCTGTGATAACACACAGCTGTCAGAAAAAGTATCACATTTGGAGAAGGAGTGTGTTAGTTTAGAATTAGAACCGAGATCAGAACTGAAAAGTACTCCAAATGAATATCAGCAAGTAGTTAAAGCACTGCGACTGTAAAGAGCAGAATGATTAACAAGGACGTAGCTGATTTCAACACAAAAACCCGATCTCAATTCACAGGAGAAAGAATGCCAAATAAAAATGTTTTTTGTTTAACTAATAGTTCTTACTTGATATCGTTCCCTCGAAAATTTTCATCTATTCATCCATATCAAAGATCATCATGAAAATCATGAAACTTTCATAAATTACCACAAATCACGAAAGCTGAAATCAATTGATGCAGTTCTCATAGAGAACTACACACTCTCATCATTATCTCAACATCATCTGGAGTTGACCAAAAATTAAATCTAGCATTCCTGTTCTACCAAATCTTTGTATTTGTCCTCTTACTCTCTATAAACTTCATTCTATACAAAGTATGCATCGAGTAACATCCATGTGAGCACATTCTATTGATTTTTCTTGATATTTGTCAACTCTCTATCAATCGAAATTAATATTCAATTTGGTGTAAATTCATTTTGATTTTACTGGTACTCTGCGGTTTCTTCACAAGTTTTTCAACACTGAATTTTGAACGTGTGTTAACTTCATGAGATAAGAAGCCATAAAAAGACTACAAAATGTAAAGGGCTACAGCGTCCCATGAAGGTGCTGGTTGGTGCAAAAAAAAAAATACTTTCGAAAGTTTACATTTTCATATTGTTGAAGGGAACAGTGTTTAAAGCTGTGTCCAGATGAGTGTAATCAGAACAGCGAATGCAATGAAATTTGATAAACGATTGGGCGATCAGTGTGGACGGCAGTTGAGCTCAGCCTCGAATAATACATTCAAATGCATCGTCCGAGTTGAAATCTGAGTCCTGACGGAGCAGAAAGGGCGCTGCCTCGGACCATAAATCACAGGGAGTTTTACCCGGCTTAAGGCGGGTACAGATGAATGTAATCCGAACAATGAATGCGAGAAAATTTGATAAACGATTCGGAAAATAGTGTAGAATATCTCAGCCTGGAATAAAGCTGGATTTATAAACTTTTCGTTCCCGTTCCCCTTCGCAGCTGACCTTCTCGCTGACGTTTCCGTTGGCCGCTGGCATATTGAAAAAAACTATACCCCTTTTATAAACTTATGACTTTCGCTGTTCGGCCAGCACGAGTTTATGCGGTTTTATAGAGGTCAAATATCCTGTGAATTTCGGTTTCCTTTGTTAAAGTTCAAAGAATCTAACCAAACCAAGCGCAACTTATCAATAAACAAACTAATCTCTGAATAATAAGGCATCCTATCCCTCACTATATTGGTTAACATCCGAACAGGAACGTCAAAAGATGAAACATGGTATCTTGAACGTCAGCGGAAAAAGCAAGAGAGCGACACACCAACAGTCAGCTGATGCTGCTGCGGACAGCGGACTTTATAAATGCCCCTGGTATTCAGTGCATTTCAACTTTGAACGGAAACGGCTTGAGCCAGTTACAGATGAATGTAATCCGAACAGCGAATGCGATAAAATTCATAAATGATTTGGAGAATAGTGTGGACGGCACTCAAGCTCAGCCTCGAACAATACATTGCATTCGCTGTTCGCGTTACACTCATCTGGACCTGTCTTTACAGGTGTGTACATGTGGCTTTTCTTTGTATTGAAACGACTACGTGTTATTTTTACCCCGAACAACAGAACATATTGGGTAACGTTCGTCTTGAATTGACCTTTGGAGAGATGACCGAACTTTCCCGTTTAAATTTGTAATGATTGAAAATAAGTGGTGAACTTATAAAAGGATATTAATAACAGGTCGAGTTTGAGTGTTTTGAAACATAGATTTGAATTTGCTAATTTTACCAGCATATAGTATTCCCTTTTCTGTGGATGAAACAAACTATAAAATAGGTTTGTTTTGGTTCCAAAATTCAGAACTGTCCTAAAACAGTTCTAATACTGCGAAGAATCGATGCGTTGTGGAAGCCCGATTCTGAATTATCCTAGAGCAGTTCTAAAAGCGATGAAACCAAAATATGAATTAGGTTCGGGTCGGGTCGCACCATGTAATATAAAAATATTTTTGGGAATACTTGCTCCCACTTAATTTTTTTTCCGAATTCTCTTCATTACTTCTATTATACTCCGAAATAAACCGACTAATTCTTGGGTTATATACTAATGAATTTGCTCTTCAGGGAAAAATTAATTAAAAACATTATTATTCAATTAGAGGAAGAGGACTTTTGTATTCATAGATTTATTTGAGGAGTATACATCCCAGGTGTGAACAATAGAAATAAAATTCATTTGATTATCCTGTTAGGTCGTAGCGAAGGAATAATCTTCAATAACAAAAGTTTAAATTTAATAGTTAAGCGTTTTCTCAACAAATAGAACAATCAAAAACCAAGTGAACATGACGTCGAAAAATTCAGGTTAACCATTTAAATCGTTGACAGCCACTCTATGCTTGTGCGAACTACCCAATTCTGAAACAGTTCGGACTCTCACGTCCGAACTCCTTTCACAGTTCTAGAACAATTCGGAATCCATCCTGAAAATAACCAAAACAGGATTACTCAAATCCTGAACCGGTTCTGAAATGAACCAAAACACTTAATTGCAATCGCGCATGAGAAACCGTTCCAGAACAGTTCTGAACTAGCAACCAAAAAAAACCTGATATAATATACAAAATCAGCGCGCAACCCTAAATTCATGATAGGTGGGTTGCCTATAGGTCTCCAGCACCTTAAGTTTTTTCTAAATATTAAATCCTCGGTTCGAGAGATGAAATATTTGAAAAATTCTATCTATAATATCGATATTTCAACCACCTGGAATGGATTCAATATCAGATCAAGAAAGGAATAGAATAAATTATTTGGGAGGGTTGGGTTGTTTCAAGTTTTCACTCTCAATTTCAAACAAAAAACTATTCAAAATTCAAGAATAGTCCTTTTTCGCAGATAAGGGGAGCAAAACCTGGGGGAAAACCCTGAAAGATAATGCAAAATCCTCCCAAAATTTACTTCGGTAAATTTGAATAGTGAAAATTTTTTGAAATGGGAATACGACCATTATAAAAAGGAATAAGCTACAGAATAAATCATTGACGTTGTGTTTTGTCTTCACTTATGTTCGTTCGATATCAGTCATCATTGTTTTAGATTTCATCATATATTGTTGAAATCACTTCAGACTTTTATATATCAAAATTTGTCGAAGGTAAGTTACATGAATTTCTCGAATCAATTCACCTATTTATGATATCAATCTTTTCAGTAACCGCAAATAGCATTTTTAATCGATTTTCCCATACGTATTTCGAAGCGTAGATTGCGGATAGGATAAACTAAATATATGTGGAAATAGCTCATAATTCGCTGATCAATATCTGGTCCTTAGTGGTATTTCGACATGAACTTTTCATAGGTCAAAAAAGCTTGTGAAAATAGCAATCTGGTTGGAACGCAGAAAACGCGAATGGGGAATAAATTACTCTGAATGTGAAGTTTTTCATGAAACAAATTGAACTCGTTTTGATTCTTCACCCCTCTCAGAATCAAATTGCCTTTGGACAGAATTGAATTGGACAATAGATTCTTTATCGCTAGGCCCAGAATGACGGTTCAAAAACATTTTCGGGTGAAATAAAAGAGATCTTGCAACACAATAGCTTTTTATTCCTAGAAGAAGTGCATTTGAATACAAAAAATCCGGAGAAGCGCTTTCGTGAAATCTGCAACTTTTGCGCGCCAATTCAAATTCGTTGCCAAAGCGGACATATTTTCACGTATTGATATTTTGGTGATCCTAATCATTTTATCCTCATGAAATTCTATATGAACCTTCAAGCTATCATTTTTCGATCAAGTTCTGGATTTCAATTTGATCTAATCTGTATGGCAGTTATTGTGCTAAGGGTTCATACACTCAATAAACTCCGAAAGAAACAACTTATAACCCGATATTAGTAGAATTGGTCTGAACCTTGAGTACGGAGTTCGAATGAGCAAAATCCACCCAATTATTCTGCAGATGAGACCATTCAAAATTTTATTTTGATTCCAAAAATACTAATAAGATCGAATTGACGTCCAGTAATGCATCGAAAAATGACAGCTTGAGGGTTCATAGAGAATTTATTGAGAATAATATGCTCACAAGACCGCAGAATTTTGAATATTCAGAGAAAAAATTTGATTTTTTTCTTGGAAATGTTTCAATGACGATCATTACATAATTTTGCATAAAGTTGTATATCTGCATTGTCAAACTAGGTACCAATATTATCATAATCGAATAAATTTTTTTCGAGTTATTCCCGAAACCAAAATTAATTTCACATTCTTTTTTCTTATATCTGCAAAAATTATTATCAAATTGAACCGGAAGTTTGTACACTGCTGTGAGATATGGAGCACAAAGTATGGGAAAAAGTTTTCGAATTCTGAACAAATTCTTTCTCAAAATTTATTGACAGTATCATCCGAACAAATCTGTTGAAAGTTGCGAGTAATTAGGTATGCTCCAATTAACTGCCAAGTTTAAATTCAATCGCTGCAGTAGTTCCTGAGTTATCAGGAAAATAATCTCCAGAGTTCGAATGACTATGTTTTTTGTGTACGTTTTTAGGTTCGTGTTTTGTGTGATTCCTTGTGTTAAATTCTTTCTATCAACGTTAGTAAATCATTCAGAGCTTCCTTCAAGTCACAATATATTTTTTTTGTGAAATTTAGTTGATTTAGTCCTCTTGGGACTGAAAAAAGAACCGTCCTCTTGGGACTAAGAAAATATCGTGAATCTGGGACTGAGCATTTACCGTCCTCCTAGGACCAAAAGCATACCCTACCAATTGAACTGATAATCGTGCCGTTTTATTGGGTTGTTTTTTATTTTCCTGAAAACTCAACAATATTTTCTGCATTTCGTACTTGAAACCCAATATTGCGAAGTGTAACATTCGTATCCGCATTTCTGAACAGTTTATAACTACTGGGAATACAGGACGAATATCTGGACTCACTTCATTGGAGGATCCCCATCTTTGAATGGAATTTCAAGAGGAAAGAGGAATACAACTTGAGCTGAGTAAAAATTTTAAATTGTGTATATTCAGCTGTTTCATTGGCCTTCAAGTAGCGCATCTATTAAGTTATACGATTAGGTAAACACCCTATTTCGTAACATTAGCGCAACAACGTGGGGCCGAGCATTATTACACGGAATAACTTGGCAGAATTGGTGATTTTTTTTCAGACCTGTATAGTTGAGTTTATTTTGTCTACAATATTTCCTAGAAAAAATTCCTTCACCTGCTCATTCCCGTTTTGTCTGTTGTTATTGTGATAGAGTGTCTGCGAGGAAATCGTTTCTTATTCCTACGTTTGTCTTTTTTCTGTCTAAATTATCACTGTCTATTAAAAATATTGAATTCAATATCTTTTCTGAAATATGAGATATCAGCTTTTTGTTTCCGGAATATTAATTGTTATCACAGGCCTAACTATCTATATATCATTCCTTATGGTAAACTTATAACGTAAAATTTTATTGATGATATGATTTCTGGTTGAATTTTCAATGGAGGAACATTCCCTGTTTTGTTTCCTTCACTTTTTCTTCTATTTTTCCATTCCAGAGCACAGACACAAACTTTTTTCTGGTAATTTAATCTCCCTAGTTGGAGATACCCTTGTGATATGTCACACTTATCTAACCTTATCTCTTTCCACATACGTGGATATTATAGTTGTAAAGACTCTCCGACTATTGTTACATTATGTCGAAATGTGAAGATGTACCCAATGATCGCTATGTGATACATAGTATTTCCGGGCAATTTTCGGAGAAGTTGTGCAATTAGTGCATTCGTAAAGTTGCCGAATTTGTGAAATGTAGAAAATGCGATGCAATTTATCACCCATCATGCTTGGTCAAGGCAGTGAGTAGAAAAAATACCACCTGCCAACATGAAACATCTGAACAGGACCGAATACATCAAGAAACCCTGGAAAAATTTTTAATGAATCCTTCTGACCACAAGGGATTTCTTGTTCGACAACCTTTTTTCCGACAAACGGAAAAAAATTGGAATTAGTAAAGAACATGACTATCAATAAATAAGTATCATTCATCAAAATGTTCAGTCAATGGGCAATAGTGTTAACAAATTGGGAATATTACTTGAGGACAACCCTGAATGTATGGTACTATGCATTACAGGACCCTGGAAGTCAGAAGATGAATCAGGACAACTAGGATTGAAGAATTTCAAGCTTGCTGCAAGTTTCTGCCGGGAATCAGGCAAACGTAGAGGCTCGCCAATTTATGTGCGTCGTAGTTGTTAAACATTGCAAATCCACAAGTGACCTATTAGTTCCTGGTAAATTCGAGTGCAGTGCATTGGTTTGTAGGTGAAATAGCATAAATATGTTTGTTCTTCCAATATTCAGACCTTCTGGTGGAAATATTCACTCATTTTTCAACAAACTTGAAATGAATCTATCGAAAAATTGGAACACAGAAGCACTTTTTTTATTGCTGGTGATTTCAATATCGAAATTTAGGACCACAACAATCTCAAAGTGAAGTTATTCACACAGTTCAATCCATTTTCTATAAAAGCTCAAATTTCTGAACACACTAGAATCTAGTTAAACTAACATAATCACAAGGACGAATATCTGTCGATTAATCAACAAATATTCCACCTTGATCAGAGCTAATCATCCAATCAGCCAAAACATCTACACCGAAGAAGCGGACCTAAAGAGAATGACTAGAGCTAATTCACAGTTATTACTGATCGTCAGGTCATTTCACCTTGGATAAACCGCTGAGTAGGGAATCCAGAGACTTGTCACCTTTCAGATGGAATACTGCAGTATAACAACGTACAGCGCGCCATCTTCCAGGAGCATCTTGCGAATCCTAACTTCGAGTGCAGAATACTTTGGTCGATGGGCATGACGGCATTCTTTCGTCGTATCAGGTCACTACATCTGTGATTTTGCACTTATACAACGTCTGTCACGACTTAGGAAACACTCGTTTCATGTGGTTTTTCCACAAGACGATAATGTCCAACATCTGACAGGGATAGGAATTGGTTCGTGGAGATAAAAGACCTCCAGTAATAATAAACTAACATAATGACAAGGACGAATATCTGTCGATAAATCAACAAATATTCCACCTTGTTAAAGTTGCTTGAATAATATTTGTACGAATTCGACTTGTATTTCAACATATCAGGTTATAGAATATCATACCTCTGATCATGCGGCTCAAAGGGTTAGTTTTTATAAGGGTAAGAGCCGAAACATAAAACTCGTTTGAAGAAGATTTTTCAAGGAAAAACATAAGAGAAACTGTGTGCACATGCTTGAACAACAGAATTGAGAAAACTTTTTTGAGATTGAGAAATCGAATGTCAATATGAACAGTGGAAGGTTTTCATTACGGAATTCATCTGTATATTTAATGCATGCTTTTCTCTAACACCTGCGCACAATAATGAAACAGAAACGAACCTACCGAACAATCTGGAGTTGGAAAAAAATTAAACTGAGGCTAGACATTTTGTTGGTTTTGTCCAGGTTTGATGTTATTCATAAAGCTCAGTCTAAAAACTCAAATCTGATTATGATGATATGTTAATGAGGGAAAAAATGGAAAATATGAAGACAGTATTAGCACCTCGGACTGTAAAATGAAATATATGTGGTCTATCTGTAATGAACTGACAGGAGGAGCCTCAAAAAATGCTTATTTCATGTGTGATGATCCACTTAAGTTAGCTAACAAATTCAATGACTATTTAGTGAATGTAGTGAGGAATTTATCATAAAATAGTGCTACTTTTGTAAATATTGTTGAAGTGAATGATAGATCCATGTCTCTCAAGCCTATCTGTACAGATTAAGAACAAATATTTTATTCTTTTCGTTGATGTACCTGTAAATATAGTCAAATATTCAATCAAAACAATTTCTGAAGTACTATGCTACATGATATAAATTCCATGAGGCACATTTTTTCCTGATCAGCTTACAATCGCTCTTGTAAAACCAGAATTAAAAAATAGCGACACCAGCGATCTAGGATACTATAGATCGATTTTTTTACTGCCAGCCTTCTCGAAAATTTTTGAATCAGTAATGACTCCTAGAAAACTGTATTTCATGAATAAAAATAATTTATTTTCCTCGGATATTTAAAGGGCAAATCACAGAATACTGCTATTTTGCAGTTTGTGAACGCAGTTTTACATTTTTTGTTGAATAAAAATTCAGCGTTGGTTCTGTTCGTATATAGAAAGGCATTTGAGTGTGTAAATCATGAACTTCATCTCATGAAACTAAATAAATATGGAATTATAGGGAACGCAAATGATTGAATTCGGTCCAATCTGTCGAAATAGGAAGCAGCAAGTTGTAGTCAGTTATGGCTAATGACGACCAAACGGACCTAAATAAATCTCCCTTACTCAACTTTTTTTGAAACCCAGGAATTCCCATAATTTTGTTGTATTTCGCACCATATTTTTCAACTCTTTAAAGAACTGTATCCCAAATATGTAGAATTTTTTGTTTTACCCAAAGAAACTTTTTTTTGAGAAGGAATTGTTTATTAAGCATGTTCACAGTGTGAAGGATAAATCTGTACTGCCTTTTTCATTCGCAGTAAATCTAAAAAGAAAGCTTTTCAACAATTTATTAGCTCGCAGTTTTATGTTACTGTATTCAGAAAAATAAAATGTTATATTTCCAAGTCGCAATTTCGTAAACGTGTTGGAATGCATGAGAGTGAAATATGAAATATAATAAAGCTCTTATCTAACTCTTTGTGTTAAAGGGTCCAGTGTTGGACTTGAAATATGTAAATGTAGTCAGTTACCATGCTCACCTGATGAAGTCATGTTATCATGACGAAAAAATTGTTGTGAAAATAAATATATAAAGCGGAAATAAGTTATTTTACTTTTTAATCATCATCGATGACGTACACTCTGAAATTCGAATTGTAGAATTAGTAATAGGTCAAGGTCCTATTGCTGGTCCGATAATGTATTACAATAAACGTAAATGATCTGCCAGAGTCAATAGAAAAGTATTCATCAACTAATTATGTAGATGATACAAATGTTTCGATCGAGGAAGGTCCTCTAAACGAGATTGTTGACAAAACAAACGATGCGTTCTCAGAAATTAAAGACTGGGTTTCTATGAATAAATTAGTCATTAACGAGACAAAAACTAACTTGGTACTATTTCGCCCTTAACAGGCTCAAAATACTACTTCAAATAGTATTTCTCTTGGAAATAATAATGTTACCCTTTTTTGGGGTATCAAGTTCTTAGGGGCAAATATTGATGAATTCCTCAACTGGGAAGTAAACATTCTAAAAATAATTCATCATGCTAATTTCGAGTCGATTTTGAGGTATGAAATCATTCTCTTGGGTCTAAATAACAAGACTAATACAATTTTTATTATCCAAATAAGATTTTTGAGATGTATTCGTAAATTTAACTACAGAGAATCTTGTAGAAGAAAATTTCGCCATATGGACTTGTTGCCCATTAATCGTTTGTACATTTATAAATGTTTGCTTTTCGTTTTCAATATTAGAGAATGTTTAATATTTACATAGGGCGTAGATATAATACCAGAAATTTAAATCTTTTCATTCCACCACATAGATTGACTATGACAAAGAAGGTCCATCCCATCTATATTTGTACCAAATTATTTAATAAATTTTCTGATATTGTAAAGACATGTTTTCATTCAGAAATATTTAAAACTTGGTGAGGAAAATGCTGGTTCAATCAGAACCATACAGTCTGTATGAATATTTCAGCTAAAATAATCTGCTTCAAAGAATATTGTTTGAGTTTTCAACTTTGACGTCATTTCATTTCTTATTATGTATTACATTTCTAAGATCTGAAATAAAAAGATCCATATTTGGATCTCAAAACCTTCCATTTTTCACTTCAGGTCAAACTCGCTGTCATGGTGACGATATTGAAACCTTAAACTTATGTTTACAAATTAGAATATTTTCCATCTTTGGGATGACGATGCTGTTGATTTTTTCACTTTCATTCATTCATCTTCTCTTTAATGTGCTCGGAATTAACCATGTGCACAGATAATCGTTACACGTTTTTATTGCATACTAATCATTCATACCCTACTATAGACAATTTTTATTTTTACAACGCTACAAACATCCATGACCTCGCCGGGATTCGAACTCAGTACCTTCAGCACCCTAGTCCACCTCTTCAGCCGACTAGTCTACCGAGGTAGCCTTGATTTTTTCACTTCACATTATTGTTATCTTAGGATGTTCATGGTTCAAAGTTGACATCATACTATTCAATCAGGTTTTATCTCGGTTTGATATTCGATGTTTGTTGAAATAAGGTGGAGCTATGTTTCAGACTCAAGAAATTGTTCTTAAGAGATTCCTGAAATTTTTTGAAGCATATTGTTGAGTTGTGGGTCATGCATTTCAATGATCTTGAATAATTTTCATATTAAAAATGGAATGCTGTCTCGATCCTAAACCGGATTAACAGAAACCTTATGTGGGGGTGACTAATTCGTTCTTCTATTCAATTATCTTACTGGAACATCCTGAGAATGTAGCCATACACTGTTTTGAAGTAAATACGATAACGCTTCTTACATGTTTTTCTGAAGAACAGGAGCATTATGATTTTGCCAAATATCTGTGGCCAATGCCAACTTCCGTAAAGTTTTTCTGATTAAAGACTATTCGTTCACAATTGGCTACTAGGTTGACCGTGAACACAAGAACTTCAAAGAAATAACATATAATCTCGATATTTGTACAGTGATTCTGGGGCTTCATAATAACGGTGGAATTTCTGAGTGATTCAAAAATGTTCAAGTACTATATTTCAATTCGAACGGATTGAAAAATGAATAATAATAATGATTAAGTCCATTTTGGTAAAAAATAAATTCATCAAAGCGATTTATAATTATATTTTAATCTGTACGAATGAAATAATATTCGGACTATATGTATCTACGGAATCATTGGGCGGATAATAACTACACAAAATCCGACAAAATAAGAATAATTTCAGGCTTAATTACTAATATTGACTCAGTATTGTATACAACAAGGAGACTCTCTGCGTCCTTCGCGGTTCAAAATCATAATTGACGAAATAATAAGACTTGCTTGAACACTACAGGCATAGGAAATGATGAACTAAACATGGTATGCTCACAGTAAAAATGAGGATGATCTCCAGAGACTTTCGTTCTTGTTTGATAATGTGTGCAAAACACTAGGGATGTCAATATCTGCTACCAAAACTAAATGCATGACTTGATCTAAAACAACTTTGAGATGTGAAGTAATAGTAGACGACACTATAATACATCCTGAAATCAAATTCAGTTATCAGGGGACCAATTCTTGAATCTCGATCAAGAATTGAAGAGTATGACTATTGTCTTATGTTTATGGCGATTTTCTCGAGCATCTGCAAAATTTGTGAGAGTTCTATTCGCCATTTCGACTATGTTTTCAAGCAAATATTCAAGTAATATACTGAATGAAAGGTATCGAGAAATTTCAAATCGAAATATAAACATAATCTTATCGCCGTTTTCTTTGACTTAGCAACGAGTGGTATACAAGGAGATATAACATTCGATTGTCGGGTGACATTCGGTTCCATGCGCAAGTCATGTCTACATACTTGTTGTTTATATTCAACTAAGGAAATCGGCGCAAACATATGGCAATTGTCATACTCTTCAATTCTTGATCGAGATTCAAGAATCGGCCCCCTGGGTATAAAAATATCGAGCAATGATGATGTGAAATCAGAAGTGCGAAAATACGCAATGAAGGCAACAAGGGCAGCCGGTCAATTGAACGATACCATTTTCCGGAACAAACATCTTGCAATAGAAACAAAAGCCAGAATTTAAAAACTACAATGAGGCTAATTCTCACTTGTGTGACGGAAACCAGGCCTAAGACCCCAAGAAGACCGAGGAAACAACCGAGATGAAAAAGTTAGAAGGATAGCAGGGACAACATTGTGGGATTCAGAGAGAAGCGAATATATTAGACATACTTGTGAAAAACAACATGAATTAGTGGGTTCTGAAGAGGAAGATCGAATGGAATCAGCATATAGATCGAATGAACCAAGATCGAATAGTGAGAATTGCGAGAGATAAATCATATCATTTACCCGCAGCATAGATTGACTCTCACAGAGGAAGGTCCATACTATATGTGTATAAGATTTTATTTAAGTTGCTAGTCAATATTAAGAGATGTTATCATTTAATTATTACATACATTTGAGAAAATAATTTAAAATGTTGATTCGCTCAGAACCTTTTAATTCGAATGATTATTTAAACTCTGAAAATTTATTTTTCGCATAAAGCCAGTGTTTTTTTTGACGTCAATTAATTTTTGGTATTGTATATGAAATCTGAAATGAAGATGATTATTTTTTTTGCGCACCAAGGTGGAGTCCTACGACGGACCCTGTAAAAAAGATCTAACGGTTCGAACTGTGCACAATATCGCTTGCTTCTGGGCAGCCGATATTATGGATTGGTCAAGCTCTAATTTCTCGGTGTTTCCACTCAGGTGCCCCTCCACCAGACCACTAACAGATATTACAAGTGGCATCACATTTATCGACTTCAGTGCATGAAGCTCCCTCAGCTGAAAGGCTAGATCTGCGTATTTCGAGATTTTTTCCGTATACGCCTTGAAAAGATTCTCGTCTGCCGGAACGATGAAGTCGAGTAGGAGACAGGTCTTCTGAGCCTCGTCGAAAATTACAATGTCCGGTCGATTGTGGGCGACTCCTCTCTGGGTAACTATCGTTACATCCCAATATAACTTGTGAGGACCATTCTCCAACAGGCTCCTAGGTATGTATAGGTGTTGTTCTACTTCAAATTTTAGTAGGCCCAACTTGAGGGCTATTAGCTGATGGTAAATTCTTGCCATTGAGTTGTGTCTTTCTAGATATTCCCTTGGTGCCATAATAGGACATGCTGATGTCACGTGTTGGATGGTTTCAGCTGCTGCCAAGAATCTTCTGCAGCCATCAGAAGAAATGTCCATCTTCGCTATATGACGCAAATACATACGAGTCGGCACAACCTGGTCCTGTATGGCGAGCAGTCGCCCCTTCGTTTCCGGAAACAGATAACCAGCACGAAGGTAAGTTAGTGATTGTTGTTTAATAACTTCCTTTCTTTCCAGGTTACCAGGGTATCTACCATGGAGTGGTTTGCTTTTCCACTGATTCAGCAGTTCGTCGCTTTGTTGCCTCGGCTTTAGGCGTTTTCCATCCGACAACTTTAATGCTGAGAGACCTTCATCAGCCCCCCGCAGAGCAAGGAAAAAAGGTAAGGTTTTCCCCAGAAAATATTCCCTCAATGTCTCGATATGCTTCTCATGAGCGTTCTCCATGCTTATCAGACCTCTTTCCCCGATATATCGTGGGAGGTATAGTCGTGCTGTGGACGAGTGCGGATGATGCATGCCAAACTTGGTCATCATAGTTCTTACCTTCCTGTTCATCTCTCGGAGATCAGTGATGGACCACGTTGAGACCCCAAAGAGAAGGCAACGCTCGGTATGGCCCACATGTTAACAGTCCTGAAAAGGGAGCCCGAGTTCAGCTTTGATTTGAGGTGCAAATTGATCCTGTCAAATAGCTTCCGCTTGAATATTTCTTCCATCTTGGAAGTCTTGACGTCCAGTCCTTGATTTATCCCAGGATATGTATAGGTTTCTTCCTATGCAAGAGTTGGTATTGTTGCGTTGTTCATCAGCTTTAATGACTCATCAGCATTTACTATCCTTTCCCTTTTCACTTTCAGCGACGCACTCTTTTCCATACCCATCTGCATCTTAATGGAGTCACTGAAAGCTGACACGATTTCTAGTTGCCAAAGCTGGCAGCATAGAATTTCAAATCGTCCATATATAAGAGATGACTGATTCTTATATTCCCTGCTTTGTCTATGACATAGCCATACTTTGTATTATTAAGGAGTATACTGAGGGGGTTTAGTGCGAGGCAGAACCAAAGTGGGCCTAATGTATCACCCTGAAAAATCCCTCGGTTTAAAGGAATCTGCCTGGACTCCTGCATTTGGTCCCCAACTTTAACTTTCAGATGAATCCTCCATGTTTTCATGAGGTGTTCGAGGATGTTGACCACATGATCAGCTATTCCGTGCATCTTGATAACCCAGATCAGCCAGGAGTGGGCAACTGTGTCGGAAGCCTTCCGGTAATCAATCCAAGCGACGGATATATTCCTGAGCTTCTCCGGACTTGTTTTGTCAGGATGTAATCGACGACCAAAAGTTCTTTGGAGGCTTTGTGCACCTTCGACATCCTCTTTGTTCGGGTGCCATTAAGTTGTTTTCCGCGAGGAATTTTCCTATGTACCTTCTCATTACTCCGGTGAACATTTTGTAGATAGAGGAAAGACATGTTATAGGTCGGTGGTTTTTGGGAACTGCTTTATTGCCCTTTTTCGGTATTAGGTAGGTAACACCCGCAGTGAATTATTCAGGGATGACGAATGGATTGTGTAGGGTCTTCTGAAAGAGTCGTGCCAGCAGGATGTGTGAGCCCGTGAAATACTTCCACCAGTAGTTGTGGATCTTATTCAATGCGGGGGATCACCAAAAGCTAGAGCTTCTTAGGACCTCCACAATGTCTGCGGCCGTTACTTCGATGTCTTCCATCTCGGCGTTGGGAATATTCTCCTGTACTTCGTCTATCCAGTATGCCCTATCATTGTGGTAACAGGCTCTGTCCAAATTTTGCTCCAGTATTCATGGGCCTTTTTGGTTTCAAGGTGATCTTCATTGTCGGCAGCTTTCTGTTTCAGCTGGCGGAAAAACTGTTTTTTGTTTATATGAAACAGCTTGTTCTTTTTATAACGCTCAACTTCCTCATCGTACTTGCGCCATCGACTGCATAACGATTTAATTTTTTGTTTAAGAAAGTCCAGTGTCAAGGATATTTTCTCCCTTAAATTTGGATCCCTGCGTTTGATCTTGATTGCTGATGCCACCTTCCTCACCGATCTCAGAAGCTTCAGCGATGGGGCAGAATTATTCAGGTATGTGTGCATAATCCCGATTTTCTTCCTTAGGTTGGTAATCTTTCCTTGCAGGCGATCTTGCTATGGGGGCCGATGCTGCCCAGTCTCCCCTCTCTGTGGTGTAGTCTGTTGGGTGATTCGCTGGCCATTTATTTCACAGACTGTGACTGATGCTGCCACATCTACCAGCTTTTCCAGTGTGTCGGATTCTCCCAAGTATTCGGGCAAAATGGTGTTCAGTGATGCCATATAGTCCTAACAACCAGCTTGGAGTGTTCAAGTCTGGAAATGACAGGTCTAGCTTCCAGCGAGATTTACGCTTATTTCATCAGGTTGCTATTGAGGGATCTTCTAAGCTCATCATAGTTTTCAAGCGGGAATTATTATTATTATTATGATCATTATTATTATGATCATTATTATTATTATCATCATCATCATAATTATTATTATTATTATTATTATTATTATTATTATTATTATTATTATTATTATTATTTTTATTCTTTGTGTCTCAGATTTTCGCAATCAGGTTATAAGCTTCTGTACACCGCTGGTTTCACACAAGATGACATGCTTTTAGATTGTTTTCTCATATTTCTCCTAGGACCCTTCTGATAATGTGGCACGTCTTCAAAAGTATTGCCTTTTGGATTGGTAAGTACACTTCTTCACGAATACCGATTTCACCTAAATTATCTTTCATTGCTGTTGGTATTTCACCTGTAACACCTGCGACGATCGGAATGACCTCTACTTTTTCCATCTTCCACATCTCTTTCACTTCATCCGCCAGAGGTAAGTATTTACTAATTTTTTCGGATTGGGTTTTACAGATATTGGCAGAAAGTGGGACGGCTATGTCGATTATGATGGTTTTCTTTTCTTTCTTCATGGTTAGCACAATGTCCGGGATGTTGTTGGGTATCGTCTTATCTTTAATTCTTGGTCTGTTCCAGTAGAGGCGAAATTCCTTATCTTCACATACCATCGGCGGCTCGTACATATAATAAGGTGTTTCTGTCTCAAGCCCCATGTATTAAATCCTAAGTTTTTGATGGATTATCTTGGCTAAATCATTATGCCTATTTAAGTAAGCTTTCGGCACGAGCACTGAGCATCGAGCCATTAGATAATCCAGTGTTTCCTCCTTTTGTCTACACAGCCGACATTTGACATCTCCAATCTCCTGCCGAAGTATTCGCCTTCGGTACGATCGCGTCGGAATTACCTGATCTTGGATGGCAATTATGAAACCTTCCGTTTCAGGAAAAAGGCTGCCATACTTGAGGAAGCCTTTTATTTTTTTTATTTATTATTATTTTTATTATTATCATTAATATTATCATTATTATTATTATTATTATCATTATTATTATTATTATAGAGTTTTATCGCACGCTTTTACGGTTAGGCTTTCATTGCTCTCCAGAGACCTAAGACCGGCTGGATTCACAATTTATTGCAAGAATTTCCGCACAGTGTGGCAGGTGTCAATTATCACTGCTTTTTGCAGTTTCCTGATAATGTCTGGATTCAGATGGAGGGATGCTAGATCACCTCTTAGAGTTTTCGGTATAAGTCCAATACTTGATATGACCACCGGGACTATTCGGATGCTGTTCAGATTCCACATCGTCTTCATTTCTACTGCCAGCTCTGAGTATTTGGACAGCTTCTCGTGCCTACTTCTGGTCATGTTTCGGCTTAGGGGGATGGCTACGTCTATCAATGTGGCTGCCTTGGTCTTCTTGTCTATAACTGTTATGTCTGGCCTATTGTGTTCTCGGGTATGACCTGTGTGGATGGTACGATCGTAGTAGATTTTGATGTTCTCGTTTTCTATTACAGATAGATGTACTGATAGTAGTGCATCTGATCTTTAGAAACTTGGTGATAGTTGAGAATTTCGAGATGCAAGATTTTAGCTACGTTGTTATGTCTCCTAAGATAGTCACTTTGTGCTAGTGTTGGGCAGGCGGAGATGATGTGGTCTATAGTTTCTCCTGGCGAGCAACATCTTCTGCATCGGTCTTCTGGTGCATTTGGGTCTTTGATGATGTGCTTCACGTAATTTCTAGTTGCTATTATCATTATTATTATTATTATTGTTATCATTATTATTATTATTATTATTATTATTATGATTATTATTATTATTGTTATTATTGTTATTGGTTCCGGTCTCACAACCTTTCGGTTGGTGTGTTCCTAGCTGTGGATTGTTACCAATCAAGTGCAGCTAGGAAGCTTCTCATTTCAGGTCCAGAAATCTCCGAGTGATGTTCGCTGTAGATAAGAGTACGGTGTGTTGGAGTCTGCCGATTAATTATTATTATTATTATTATTATTATTATTATTATTATTATTATTATTATTATTATTATTATTATTATTATTATTATCGTTATTATTGTTATTGGTTCCGGTCTCACAACCTTTCGGTTGGTGTGTTCCTAGCTGTGGATTGTTACCAATCAAGTGCAGCTAGGAAGCTTCTCATTTCAGGTCCAGAAATCTCCGAGTGATGTTCGCTGTAGATAAGAGTACGGTGTGTTGGAGTCTGCCGATTACGCTACTGTGAGTGTCTAGCTTTTTCCAGGAGAAACTCGGGTACCAATCCTAGGGTAGAGATGATAACGGGTACTATAACTACTTCTGGAACAATCCACAGAGTTTTATTATTATTATTATTATTATTATTATTATTATTATTATTATTATTATTATTATTATTATCATTATTATTATCATTATTGTTTTTATTATTGTCATTTCTATTTTTATTTTTATTATGATCATTAATATTAAATCAGCGTTGGGAAAAAGGAGCATCATTTGACCTAGGTAGAGATGGAGTTTTTTCGTTCCAATGAATGAAGTGCTATGGTAGATTTTCGATGTTGAACAGGTAAAATGTCTATTGAGAAGGAAGAAGAAGACTCAGTGCGTCAACTTCAGATGCCATATGTCATGAAGAGATCCACCTGACTGAATAGAATGAGGTGGAATTCCTATAAAGTTAAATGAGATTTTCTATTACCCAGAGCGGCCAACTTCATGCGTAGTTCAATTATATAGTATCGATTCCTAACTTCGAGTATAGAAGGTCAATTTATGGTAACAGTGAATATTTTGAAGTGGTGTGCAAGTTGGTGACATAATCATGCGAATCTTGTGGTATCGACCGAATGAATTGGAGTTGCCATATTCAGTTCTGTCAATATCGAATAATGTGTGCTCGTAAGCCATTCTATGATAAGGTTTCCAGAAACGCCCCATAAAATCATGTAAAATAGTATTTAATTTATAGACAAAAATACCAGGAAATTTGGGAAAAAGTTGGATGTGTGCATTATCTAATTGATAATGTGTACCTCGCACCGCAAATGCGGAAATGGAAATGTAAGGGCACCAGAACTTCGAGAATCGGATATGTGCACCGGCTAGGAAGGCTCTAGGCAACAAATCACAATTGCGGCGCCGTGATGGGCTGGCCGGATGTGTGCATTTTCCGATCTGATACTGTGTACTTAAGACTGCGAGTACTGCCCCTCAACGAAGCCGGGACTTTATAGATACCAGTCCCTAGGGTTCGAACAGAACAAGTGGGTTGTGATCTAGGTCGAAGTCGCAGTCGCTGCTACTAGTTAAGTCGCGGTCGATGTGTACAGCATATAACTAGGGGTTGACCTATTATGCTCAGTCCATGTGGAACCACTATCAAAAGTGTCGAGTGAAGAAGTTGGATCACATTTGAATGACAAAGAGAACATGCTGTGGAGATTTTGGGGAAGTCAAGTGATGACAATAATGAAATGTCAGCTGGTGGCTTGTCCCACAATACGGGACTAAGCTGCAGAATTGTAATCAGATTTGCCTACATTTATGAAAAGAGAATTGAATACCTAATGAAGATGATAGCAAGTGAAGTTCGCACGGAACGACATACACCATACGTGCTAGTTGCCATGATGGAGGATGGCAGTTTCGCTTTTAACACACTAATCACAGAGAAGTATTCTATTAAACCACTCAGTAGGCATCGATGTTAAACAAATTATGTTATTTTCAATAGCATCGACGTAAACCTCCTGGATGGCATCGCTATAAACTCCTACTACGACTTACCTGTTCTGTTCTCTACCATTCACTTCAATCTGTATGTCGATATCGACCGCGACCGCGGCCCACTTGTTATGTTCAAATCCTGAGTTTGTACCGCCCTGAGATCGAATGAATTAACGCCAGCGGTTGAGTACCGAATATCGAAAATTTTCCAATGCTAAGCAAATCCGTTATTCTGTGGAAGTCAAATGATAAGAAATCCTCGAATGCTTTTAGTATTCACTTCATAATTTTGCATTTAAATTTCTGTAAATTCATTTTGCTTTTTATCACTACTGTGTGGTTCCTCATAGTTTGGAGGATATAGGCCCCCAAAGTTCAGGAAAGATGCACCTCTAGGTCTACCTTTCAATCAGAAAAACAACCAGTCACTGCTACTACGAATTTCAAGAATTGCCTCTCGATATTCCTAAAATAGGTATATGTTATTCAATGAAAACATTGAAAATACTGGACGCCATTCAACCTCTATTTCTACATATTATTAATCAATCTTGAAGTAAAGTCTGGCAACAACGACTTATTATAGTTGGAGAACATGTTTTACTGATAAATGATTTCTGCCAGTCATAGACGAATACACAGAATTCAGACCAATTAGATTGCGCCATTGCTAATCTTCACTTTTGGAGTGAGTTTAAATTAGAAGAAATGGAGGATAGTTGAATATTTGATATTCTAAATTATTATTCCTTATTGATCATTAAACATTCTTGAAATAATACCTTCTCATTGTAAGTCAAAAAATTCAAAGATGATTTGCGGACTATTTAAAGAAAAATCTAGAAAATCACTGACGAGAAGTCAGCAGCTTTTACGCGCTAGTTCACATTGCGAAATGGTGAAATTTTAATGAAATATAAAAATTTTCAAAAAGAGAAAAAAGTTTTTTTTCCAATTTTTCCATGTATAATTCTTCTTATTGACACTCTTCATCTTCTAACCAAGTTTCATTTCGATCAGATGAATACTTTTCGAGTTATTGAAAAATCAAAATTTCAAATGGCTGTAGCACAAAAACCATGCAGCAGATTTGGTCCATTAATGAACTTAACCGAGATATTCAGGATCTTAACCTAACTTGAAAATTTCAAGACTCTAGGTCTTTTCTTTCGAGAGATACAGCGCACACGGCCGGACGGCCGGCTGGACGGACAGAATCAATTTTGACCACGGATTCTTCATCAGTGAGTCCAACATAGTCGTTTGAGACCAATTTCGGCTCAAAATTCGAAAATAACAGACATCGTGGCAAAATGATAACGCGCTGTTTCCCAGAACAAGCGCGTAAAAATCGTGTTCTTTTGGTGGAAAAAGTAACCCTAAATGGATCGATTCAGAACTTTGGGGTGTCACATCTTCTGAACCCTGAGAGACCACCTAGTTTCGACTGCGAATTTTTACGGCCTTGTCCTAGGATCAGCGTGTTACTTGTTCAGGAGATCATACCGCGTGGATCGATGCAAAAATCTGATCCATATTTTCGCGGAGGAAATATTGGCGAGTCCATACAGAATTTCCGTCAGATTCTGCTGGTTTTCGGAAATATTGGAGAATTAATCTTCCGAACGGCACAATTAATGGGTGAAATTCACCCGTAAATCGAATCGAACTCAAAACTGAAAATCTGTTTTTTGAGACTATAAGCTGTATTTTCCCGGGAGTTAAAAATACCGCGCTAGATTACGAAGGTTAATGCAGAATATCGTGGGGAATAGCTTCGAACTTCAACAAGACCTCATTGACTTCGGTCAGTGCTTTTCTAGATTCTTTGAATCATTTGTCAACATCAATACAAAATTCAGAATTAAATGTTGCTGGCTGATTCATACAATATTTGTCTCATGCGAATTCTAGTTTCACGTCGTACATACTCGAGAGTACAACAAATACATTAGAATTAGGTTAGATTGAAACTTGACTATTGGCTTAAAGCATAAGGACTCGCGACTTTTCGCAGAATTTTGATTGAGATCGTGCTGTCAGTAAATTTGTAAGAAAAATTGTTACGAATTTTTTGGGAAATTTTTTTTGAGAATTTCATTGATTCGGAAAAAATTTTTAGTCATACCTTGAACTTTAGTTTTCAGAGCTGTGTACAAAATTTCAGTTCCAGACGGTTGTGATGTTTGGATTTATTGTAGAATAATAAGTCACATTTC
The DNA here is from genome assembly GCA_958510865.1 of Myrrha octodecimguttata. NCBI lineage: Eukaryota > Metazoa > Arthropoda > Insecta > Coleoptera > Coccinellidae > Myrrha > Myrrha octodecimguttata. The sequence continues at coordinate 21,269,447 of OY294059.1, forward strand.
GAGGTTTCTTCCCCGGTATCGAAGTTTTTCTCAGAATAACTCAAAAATACGTGACAAACCCATGAAAGCACTGAGGAAAAGTCAGCCTCCATATTCAAATCCATTTCCAAAGCTGTTATATCTTTTGAACATGTCCGCCAAAGGCTGACTTCACGTCAGTGCTTTTTTGGTTTTTTTGTTGGAAGTAATGAGTGGTGCGAATTGAAAAAGTTCATTACGTTGGATTGAATGTGATGAAAACCAATGAAAATTATCATCTCCTTCTGAGAAAAGAGATCAGTCAGTACGAGTGCTCGAATAAGTTGCAGATTAAAACAGAGATTCTTCGAATTTTCTGAAAAATTTAGATTTTCGGCTTCCATTGACTTGTTCAGAACTCTATCAATGAGAATTCAACTGTGTTTATTCTTTGAATTATATATTGAAATTATCTGCTCATATGCTTAATCGAATCAAATGTTTCCAGAGTGATGTAATACAGATCAGTGAAAATTATCCTACTATATCTGCTCGGCCGTGCGCAAGCTAATGAGCCACGAACCCATTTTCATAAATTTCCATTTATGCAGTTAAATCCGCTGGATGTTGACCTCAAGAAACATGTCCTCTCATTCAATTAATAACCTCTGAAATGGATATTCCACGAACTTATATCCAGTATCAAATATCAGATTATCATCAGATGAATCACACAGACCTTGTTCGATTTAAAAACGAGCAAAAAAATATTACAGCTCTAGGCATGTTCATCACACTCCTTCATGAATTGAACTGCAATGTGCTCAAGAAACGTCTCAGTCTTTTCACATTTCCACGTAACTAGACAACGAGTCGACAGCAATCCTGGATGAGAAATTGGAAAGGATGAAGGGTCTACGCAGATATTACGAACTGAAGATTATCCCCCTTTCAAAAGGCGGAAATTTTCCTTCGGAAATGGGGAATCCTGAATCGTGAACTCAACAGAAGGGTTTTCCTGCAAATCCATGATAGAAACATTCCAACTTTTCATGATAATTCAAGTAGTAAAATGAAATAATTAACCGGAAATGTTCAGGGTAGATTGACTTTTTTTAGTGTTCGTTTATATCATTTGAATCAAATATTTTACTTCTACTCCACTCGGTGAATTCTGTCGCATGGTTTATGTTCGTCACTGCGAGTGATACCTTGAATTATCCTTTTCACGCGCTTCTTCTAGGAAACAGCGCGTTATCACTTCGTCACGATGTCTGTAATTTTCGAATTTCGAGCCGAAAATGGTTTAAAAAGATTGGGTTGGACTTCTTGAAGAAGAATCCGTGGTCAAATTTTATTCTGTCTGCCCGTCCGTCCGTCCGTCCGTATGTGCGCTAACTTAGCAACTCGAAATTGCAAGATTAGGTTTTAAGTCCAAGTCTGTGAAAATATCGATCAGATTTCAATGAAATTTGGCACGAACCCTAAAGTCAATATTTATTAATAACGTTCCTTATTTCAGTTCCATCCGATATATACTTCCAGAGATATAAGTAAGGAAAAAAATGCCAAATTTCGTTGTTATTTGGAATTTTAACGTTATTTCCGCAATATCTCAGGAAGTACGGATGCAATCAGATTGAAACTTCGTAATCTGGTGGAAATTACCAACACGCAACTAGATGCAAAATTTCGTGTTGATCTAAAAGTTAGAATTTTAACAAGCGCGTGAAAACTCCTGACCTCACGTCAGACTTTTCTAGATTTTTATTAATTTTCCTCTATGAAATAGGTCCCTAAATAATCAATTTGATATCGAAGACACATAAACATTATATGAAATTTGTAATTTGAGACATTGGATACATCACGGTTACCAAACTGCTTTTTGTTTACTTTTTTAACCTATGAAGGCTAGAGTCGACTTGATTTTGAAGTTTTATAAAAAAAAATTTATTGTCACGATAATCACGAAATTCTGGCAAAAGCTTGTGTGTCAGCATTTTTCATGTAGGTATTTACCTAGTTTCAGCATGATCGGATTAGTATTTTTCCACTTATTCATTTATAATGACGATGAAAAAAGAGCCAAAAAGAATTTGTATGTTTTTTTTTTCTATACATGAGTAACTGAAAATCGAATCAAATTGGTGGTACGCTTTTATGGAGTATTGTTTTCAAGGTTCCTGCCAAATTTCATTAAAATCTGATGAATAATTTGAAAGATGCGCTTTGTATTCCTAGAATAAATATCTAGTTTCAGTCCGTTCGAATATCAGTTTCTCAGAAATTCAAATGAATAAAAGTCAGAAACCGTTCGATTCAGCTAATTGACACACTCAACCATGGCATTATGAAGCGCACCACACCTGACATTTTGAAGTCGCTGTCCCTCGTTCGATAGATGCCTGTTATGAAGACACAAATCGGTATTTTTCGAGTTATAGGGGGGACAAAACTTCAGCGGTCTATTACTTCGAAACCAATGAGCGGGTTTCGCCCATTAACCTTCTCTAAATATTCCAAGAATCTAGATATATTTCTTCGGAAATTAGGGAGCATACTGCCGGACAGAAGTCCGGAGAGCAGTTTTAAATCTCCACTCCTAGCAAAGAGTACAACCTAATCTTTTGAAATCACTTCCGCCTCAAAATCCAAGAATACCAGACATTCGTTCATAAAGATACCGCATTCTTCCTCAGGACAAACGCGTAATAATATCACATCGGTTCAAAAATTCATGCATAACTGTGGTAGTTACTCGTGAGTATGAATTTCGTACGAATTTATCGTTATGTCGAACTAGTTCGATCGGTCTTTTTAGACCACGGCTGTCACATAAACATTCAATCTCGCAAAGCGGTCAGTAAAAGCCAATTACCATCAGATATCTCGCAATACCGACCTCCAAATTTTGGTGAGATCTGTACTGGAAATTTCAATCGAACCGGATGATGTAGCAAGTTTATTGATTTTAGTTTCATGTTGTGGAGTTACTCGGAGTTGTACACGTGATATAGGTATGAATATGCATGTATTGAAGAGAGACGTTCTGTGTAGAGTGGAAGGGCTATTTTGCGTACTTGGTTCAGGGCATTATAATTTTTGTCAATGTTCGATTAAATATAATCCATATGTTTCCAAGATAACACGAATAATTTCTGCATTTTGATTCCCAAAAATCCGATGTTATTACGAAAGGCAAATGCAATTATTATTGAAGAGCTTGTTTTCGGTCCTATTACACTGAGATTAAAATTAAAATTTCTCTCATGTGCAGTGTCTTCCCATAGTGACTTCCGAACATTGACTGTTGATTACAGGCATACTATTGAAGCTTAATATATTAAGTTAATGCCATATGTTTATTCATTCCGCACCAACAAATTTCAAGGAAGAGAAAAGCATAGGGACTGGAGAAAAAATGCGAATAAATAAATTGTTCCATCAGAAAATGTGTTCTGTTCTATTAACTCTCGAAGCACCAGCTGAGGTCGCCATAATGATCTTAACGAAAGGGCTGTTCGCAGTGGAGTGGATAAATTCTAGTCCCCTAACTCAGTAAGCAATGAGACAAAATCTATACGATGTCAAAACACAGGATCTGCCGACAACATTGTAACTGACAGTGAAAGTGACTAAAAGAATCCGACGCAGTAGATTGAGCGTTGCTCACAAGGATTCCGTCTTTCGCACACCGTAGCTTGGCGGATTTCGCGTCATAACTTGGACTATATATTTTCATCCGACTATCACCTTTAGTGACGAGAACCATTTCTGCACTTATGTGGACATTATTGTCGAATTTTGAACGATACAAATCCACAGGAGATCGAAAAAAGTTCAATGCATTCCACTGCCACTGCTAGGTATGGATTTTGGGCTGACGGCCTCATCAGTCCAGGTCATCACCCTCAACGACGAGCGCTATGGTTCGTTCTTTACCAACTTCTATTGGCCTGAATTGTATTGATTATATGGATACCAAGAATATGTTGTTTAATTAGGATGGCGCTACGTGCCACACAGCTGATGTCATTCTGAAAAAGCGGTTTGGGGTCATGCTTATTTATTTTCCCCGCAACTGACTACTGAGATTGTGAGATTTGACCTCATTGTTGTGAGTTTATTTTGAGTGACAGGTCTCTGCTAATGAGTCACAAAGCACGCAATGCCTGAAAGCTACCGAAATTAGTGGCATTGGTCAAATGCAGCCTAACTGATGCCCCAGAGCCTTAGCAATTGGAGATTTCGGATGAACGTCACCTAGCGAAGTCGCGGCGCAACATACTATATTCCGTACCTCGTGGCATTGAAATGCCTTTCATACGAATGAAATATTTGAAAAAATCAATTACACAACGCACTCTATGTGTTAACGCCAGAATAAGCGTATATAATATTTCTCATAATCGTTACGCCATTGAATTGAATTTTCATTTGAGAACTCAATGATTACGCATATTAGTGAGGCCATAGCCAAGAAACACCCAGGTTCCAAATCGTCGTTATTTTATGTCTTTCTGTCCATACATTCCAGTACCTTCTGTGTCAGGTTGATTATTGAAGAAAGTGTCGTTACACAAGTGAATCGTTTTTGAATAAGTTATACGATCCTTTCATTTCTTAGGCTCGCCAAAATTTTCATTTCGTTGTAATTAAATAATTTGAAGTCAGTCACTTTTCTAATTTCAACACAAGTCTTATTCTTCGAGATACGTATCTGAAATGAAGATCAACACGTGTGTTCATGTTCGACAAAGTACCTGAAAAAGAATCAGGTTCATCAGCGTAAAAGGGAAATAGCCACAATCGGTGGACTGCCTTTTTTACGTTTTTAAGTCGAAGTCAGAAACGACCGCGACACTATGCTTTATTTCAATTTGAAAGTAGTAAGCTCTCAAAGAAAGAACAAGCTATACGTGTATTCATTCAGTATTGCTCTAATTCTTTTTTTTTTCATCGTTGATGTGGTTCTTATCGTTATATACCCTACTAATTGAACAAGGTGTGCATTTTCAAGACGAAAATGCAAAATTCGGAAATTATTTCGACTTAAATATCGGATCAAATTGAAATTTGAACCATTGTTGTTAAATATAGACCACAGCGATTGCAATGAATTCTGATTGCTAGTCTTGCAGAGAAACTATTTTCGATGAAAATTTAGGAAATTTCAGAATATTTTTTTCAACATTTTCCAACAACGAGATCTGCACGAAATTGTTGGGTCAGTTGCGTGTTAGAATTTTCCAAATAACACCGAAGTTTCAATCTGCTGGCGTCAGTTCTACTACTGCCTACTACTTCTTAAGATATTTAGGAAATAACCTCAAAATTTCAAAGAAACGAAATTTGACCTACTTTTTTCCGATATCTTCGGCAATGATCATCATCAGTAGGTAAATATTGGTCTCAATGTATGTGCAAAAATTCATCGAAATATGATTAATAATATCAGAGAATAAACATATTTTGAACCAAATATCATTCTCACATTTCGTGCTCTAAATGGGCATTTTGGGGAAGATATCGGAAATATTTTTCGCTGTATACGAACAGTTTGCGAGGTCATCATTTTGAGCTACAGAAGGAAGCATTCAGATCTTCGACACGTCAGGTGTTTCTCCCTATAATAGAGTTTTCAATCCTTGCAGCTTCATTGATTGTGAGGCTCTTCTGTGATCGCCTTCAAGAATGGCTTGGATCTTTCTGAAATGATGTCTACTTACAATGGATGTTTTTTTTGTGACTGATTCTTTCAAAATTGTTATTTTATTTTTTTAATGAGTTTATAGGTTATCTTCAATCTTTGTACTTCGAATAAATAAATAAATAAAAACTTAGTTGTGCGATGGCATTTCTCCGTGAGGATTTTAGATATGTTTTCCCTATATCTCCGGATCGAATTGAAATTTGAAATGCTTTTGTATTTAACAACAGCTAGTTTTTCTGCTCAATTCTATATTTTCAAAACGTGTGTAGTGTCGAACAATTATACTATATTCACCGGTGAAGAACTCGTGCTCGGAATAATTCATTTTTAGCAGAACCATTAATATCTGAATCGCCTTTTGACGAGTTGATAAAATCCTTCTGTATACACTTTGAAACATTGGGCTGACCAATGAACAAGTATTTTTGTCTCCTTGTTTGAAACTGCGTTCGGTTACCCGCAGGCTATGTTGCCATTCGCGATACGAGAGGAAAAAATATTACGATTGAATGGAATATGAACTAGGGAGTTTCTCAAAATGCATCGGAATAAAAAACCATATTTAAGCCTAATTTGAATGTTCAAAATGTTGAACCGTCTACTAGAAAGAGATACGTATAGATTACTTCATTCCTACAAAATTTCTTCATTCTGATGTTAGCAACGTGCGAGATAACTTCCGGCCTTATGCGATGAATATGATGGTGGTGGAGATGCCACTCATGGGTCTCAAGTTTGAAAATCAAAAGTATATTTGTGATGTAATTTTAGCGATTACTGTTTCCTCTGTTTTATATTTAAATCTTCCAAAAGCCCTATTGTGGCAAATTGGGCCATTAGCGAAAACAAATAATCTGTCATAAGGGTGAAAATATTCTTATTATGAAATTTAGATTTCTTATTGTTATTGTATGTATACTGAATATAATGAAATTTGGCCGCCAAAATATTTATTTATCTATTTTACTCTTGAATATCTGTACCGAACTATAATTTAGAAGTTTTTGTTCAATTATATATCTATAAACAATTAGAAATAAACTGTTATTATAGCTTCAGTGTTGAAGTTCAGGGTGAGTTCGAATATATATATATATATATATATATATATCATCAATGAATATCTTGAAATGGAACGATTCTGAAATTAATGAATTAATTTGAAAAGATTTAATTAACCTGAATGAAGCTCAACTGTAATAAAGTTATTCTGAATAAAAATCGAATTACAGTCGTTTCATCCACTCACGGTTAAAAAAAACTAGTTCCTACTCTGTGTTATCCTCCTAACCTCAGTATCAGTTCTGTTTTCTTATATTCCAATCAGCTGATCGGTTATCTCCAGTCATTGTTTTTATTTATACTATGTTGCTGTTGTGATGGAATTATAACTTTGCATTCATTTGGGAACGTAAATTCTTCATATAAATGATTATCGTAAATATTAAAGTTTTGGGTTTCCGCTGATATTGAAGTGAAATTTGGTTTTTCTTACTAAAATCAAGCCCCTTAACACGAATCTGCAGTCAAACCTTGGCGGTGTATCTCATTTTCAAAAATATGGGCCCCCAAATTTCCAAATATGTCCATTTTCAGATCGCTTTTTCCACTATAAAAACAATCATGAACCACTGTTTGTTAGTCCATATATTGTATTGTATTTTCCGAATATCCTAGGTTTCAACGAAACCCCTCAGAAGCTTTTAAAGCTTGTGCGAGTAGGATACCGGGTGTGTTCTGTGTAGGCTTTGTTACTAATTCCGTGCGCCACGTTAGGAACAGCACCGTTAATTTTAACAGCGAATGGTTGGACGGTCCCCTAAAAACCGGAAAAGTTATTTCCCGGCCAAGGGCTTGAACCCCAGACCTTACGATCATGGGGCTTGCGCTCTAACCACTGAGCTACCGCCGCTGTGTATCATCTTGAACCTTTGCCTAACTATTCACTACGATTTTTCCCGCCAATAATCATTATTTTTTCAATAAATACGAAATTAGCGAACTGCCCTTTAACCTCAAAATCTGCTTACTTTCGCTCATACAACTGAAGTTTGGCAAAGCGGCAAAAGCGCAAAGCCAATGTCACTAGTCATGCGTCGTAGACGGAAGCCATTGTTGCGAATAAAAGTAATCGAATTCGTATTCGCAATGTGACAGATAAACATTGCCAAATTCGAATTGATATTTTATAAGCCCAATAATTTGAAATTTTTCTCTTGGGTGGTTTAATAATTAATAGTCAGAAGATATTAAGTACTTGGTTTGGTTAGGTTAGTTTAGTTCAGGACAGTGCCAGTTCGAATCTGAAGGGTAAATTTATTTACTCTTCAGATTCGAACTATCACTGGCCCAAACTAAACTAACCTAACCTAACCAAGTACCTTAACAACTCGGAACACGAAATTCATATTACGAATTAGACAACTCCTCTTTCAAGTTAACAAACCCGAACGCATGACACTCAAATGCGTCAAACGTCAGTTGATATTCGCGCGTTTGCCAAACTTCAGTTGTTGTATGATCTGTAAGCAGATTTTGAGGTTACATGGCAGTTCGCTTATTTCGTATTTATTCAATAAATAATGAATATTCGCGGCAAAAACCGTAGTGAATATTTAGGCAAAGTTTCATAGATTATATATGGACATTGTATAAATTATTATTATTATTATTATTATTATTATACAATGATATGGACTAACAAACAGTGGTTTGTGATTGTTTTTAAAGTGGAAAAAGTGATCCGAAATGGACATGTTTGGAGCTTTGGGGGCCTATATCTTCGAAAATAAGCTCTTTCGGAGATGTTGCTCGTATCAAAATAAAAATTAAACTGATTTCCTCCTGTCATTGCACTCTCAGAAAACAATAATAAATAAAAATAATAAATAAATGTATTCATAAGTTTTCAGAATTTTCCATTGATCAAGGCTATCTTTGCACCAAGTTCTGTCAAATAAACCGAAGCTTCCCAATTTTCCCGCCATAGGTAAGTTTTCCTTCTTTTGTTCAATATCAATATTTTCTTCACATTTGATATGCATTTTGTGTAGTTCCGTTATTCCTAAATTATCATATTTGACAAATTTATGATTGGAATTAACAATTTTGAAATATCAAAATCTTCCTCATTACATAGTGCCGTAGTATATTCTGGTTTCTTCACATCAATTTAACCTTTCTCTTTCAATTCATATGCAATTAAATTTCATTTATATGCTATAATTACAAGAAAATTTATAATTCTTGTCCTTCAAAACCTGTGAAAATTTGATGGATATTTTATATTTCGAGCTTTAATTACACTTTAACAATGTTATTTATGTCTCTTTTTCCTCATTATTATCCCTAGCATGAGATAATATGTTTGAGTTAATATAATCCAAGTGGATGTTTATGGATGATAATATTTTCCAGAGCATTTAGGTTTAAGTTGTTTTTAGGCTAGACATAAAATTTGATGGACTCGCTTAGATTATTGAGAGAAATTTTGATTAATTTTGAGGCCTGGCAGTATATTGGATATTTTAATTTTATCTTCAAAGAAAATAGTAATGTATATAGTTTTTCATAACAATACTTATGTACCAAGAGACTTCGTTTGTTTTCGCGCTTTTTAACACATATTTCATGACGAAATAAAGAAGAAATCCTACCAGTGATGAAAAATGCGAGGGATATTTTTGGGCTAGCCATATCGGGTGCCAGAGGAATCAGGTTCACCCACGAAAAAATCATCATTTCACAAGATATCAGGTTGAAAATTTGGACATTGATACTACAGATTGCTTTCCATCGACTGTGATAAACAGAGAGCATCTTTGACTTCTAGTTCAACCGGAAATGGACGTTACTTTCGATTTACTCAAATGAACTGTTACTCATTTTCGCATATTCGAATAATAATTAAAAAAAAATGAGGAAAAAAATAATAAAAAAATAAAATGAGGAAGAAAACAATTCTAATCGAAATATTTTTTTTTGTTTTTCACATCGGATCGATCGTAATTCTCGATATATTTATTCTCACCGTTATTACAAATCGTTGGAATAGTTTTCTACCCAAAATTGATCATTTGGGCAGAAGTTAAAGGTATTTTGATTCAGTTATTTGCGAGGTGTGAGCCTTCTGTTGTAATTTTATTTACACTGCGTCTAGGTTCTTAAAATTTTACATTCATTCTCTCCAATCATTCAGTAATTAGATAAAGAAATCATTTTTGTAATTTCCAATTTGAAATTTAGTGAAATGGGGTAATAATCTGAATGCTCCATTGAAGTTTGGAAAAAATGTCTCCTGTAATATTGCTCTATTGGAAATTTTATGCAATCATTTCCCTATCGATATACTGTATGATCAGAGAATATGCGTGCAAGATTTTCTGATGGTAAAATATTATGTTTCAACAAATATTTCATTTATATTAGCAGATACCAAAGAATGAGTGCGCAAGTACCCCGATAATTTCTATATCGAGTTAAGAGTTTGAAATTATAGTCAGTATATAAATTCACCAGTGATAAAATGATTTGGGAATTCAAATCCCATTTCGACGAGAAGGAGGAGAGCAGATTGACTATGGAGAATTGTGCAAGTTCTGAAAGATTCGGACGTTTATTATCCCAAATTCACCTGTCTACATGTGATTTATTTCTATGTAATCAAAACGATGCTTATCATATTCCGAATAACTACACTACACCCTCTACGATTTGAGGGATGGTACCCAGGGATTCGGTGAATTAATAACGGACAACATCCGAGTATTTCCAGACAGATTAAAATAGATTCGAGCAATTATTCACACACAAGGTGTTGTCGTTCTCTGGTGGTCGAAAAGCGGCAGGTTTATTGCGAAAACATCAGATAACATGTCACGCAGGGTTTGCCAGATAAGTTGGAATTGGAATGTTCAGCAGTTAATGAATGTCGTATCTTTTCCTCTCTGATAATTCGGATAACATCAGATAAATTTTGAGCGACCAGGGGCGACGGGTTGTATTTTCCGAAAGGAACATAATAAAAAATGCCAAGAATTTATTTCGTCGGGAATGTGGACTAATATATGATGTTCTCTAAATATTTATTGACAGCTTTGCCGACGTTTCGGAGAATTCTCTCTTCTTTTTCAAGGCTACTAAGATGGACATTACATTAAACAAATTTTCATTGTGGAAGATGTGACGATAAACTTACCTCGTCTTTTATATTCAGAATTACGTGAAATTGAGACATACATGTTCTTATTATTATTTTCATCAATCTTTTTTCGTAAATTTCCAAAATTGCCTTTGTTAACTAATACAGCATGTGATACGTCAAGATCCTTTCTTTTAGGTTATGTCATAGACTAATGTCAGTCTATGATTAAGCGTTCCATAGAGGTTCTTGTTTTTCTTTTCAAGTTCTATGCCACAAATCCAGCTACAATTACAATGGACATATTACAATACTTAAAATGGTGATAACGTCGAAACAGTAAAACATGATAAAATTAAAATTTCTGAGCTGAATGGAATTGTATACCTAACTTACTGAATACAAGGTTCTTCCGAATAGTCATTTTTCATTATTTTTGCTTTATTAGGCTTCCGAATGGTATGCTCAGGTGTTGTATATCCTCTCTGAAATTAACTGTGGTTTCCGTTCTTATGTGCAACATTTCTCTAATTATTCTTCTGTTATTGCCAGGTTTAACATACAATATTGTGACGTTCTCAAAATCGAAAGTGTGATTGTTTGTCAAGGTGTGGATAGCAATAGCTGTGTTGTGTGAGAACTTTGGTTTCTTCGTATCATACTTGTATACTAGTATGATAGGAGGAAACCATTTTGAGTATTGTAATATGTCCATTGTAATTGTAGCTGGAGTTGTGGCATAGAACTTGAAAAGAAAAACAAGAACCTCTATGTAACTCTTAATCATAGACTGACATTGGTGTATGACATAACCTAAAAGAAAGGATTTTGAGGTATCACGTGCTGTATTTGTTAACAAAGGCAATTTTGGAAATTTACGAAAAAATATTGATGAAAATAATAATAAGAACATGTATGTCTCGATTTCACGTAATTCTGAATATAAAAGACAAGGAGGTATAAGTTTATCGTCACATCTCCATCAATGAAAATTTGTATAATGTAATGTTCATCTTTGTAGCCATGAAAGAGGAGAGAGAATTCTCCGAAACGTCGGCAAAACTGTCAATGAATATTGACATTATCAAACAAGGATGTAACAAACCAACAAAAATAATAAAAAATATTTCGAACTTATCTGACCATCTTTCAGAAAAGTTATCTGGAAACGTAAAAACCAAGGAATCAATTTTTGTTAGTGATGATAATCATTTTCATTTCAAGTTGAATCAATCACTGATTATTCAATGTTAAAGTTTTATCAGTTTTTTCTTCGGGTACAGTTCAAGATGCAAGAAATGTCTGTACTTCCGAGTGCCCGAATGTCTTCATCATTGTCTTGCCTTGTAGTGAACTGCCTTTGTATCATGCAATACTGAATGAACCACGCCATGGTGCCATAGGTTAGCTCTGATATGTTTGAATGATTGTATTGTACTGCTTGAGTACAACTGATAATTTTGTTGTTTAGTACTTAGATCGCTTTCAAATGGGAGCAATCTTCCTAACAAAATCTTTGATGTGACATTATCATGCCATTGGTACGCTTGAATGTCGAATAATCGGTTATATTATATTGGTCAACATTGGAACATTTATGTGCAAGAGGATAAATGAAAAATAAAAAAGCCAGAAAAGCACCGTTCACATTGCGAAATGGTGACTTGGAAATTTCAATGAAATATGAAAATTTTCAAAAAAAAATAATTTTTTTTCAAATTTTTCCAGAGATAATTCTTCTTATTGACACTGTTCATCATACAACCAAGTTTCATTTCGATCAGATGAATATTTTTCGAGTTAATGAAAAATCAAAATTTCGAATGGCTGTAGCACAAAAACCATTCGGCAGATTTGGCCCATTAACGAACTTATCTATCTACCAGTGTTTACCTAACCTAAAAATTTCAAGACTCTAGGTCCTTCCTTTCGAAAGTTACAGCGCACACGGCCAGCCGGACGGACAGAATCAATTTTGACCACGGATACTTCATCAGTGAGTCCAACCTTGTCGTTTGTGACCAATTTCGGCTAAAAATTCGAAAATTACAGACATCGTGACGATATGATTACGCGCTGTTCCCCAGAACAAGCGCGTAAAAATTCGAAAGTCCATTGGTACTATCCAACATTCAGTTAGTTGCAGCACGACTGTTTTCACCTCTCTTTCTGTGAAAACACAAACATTTATCGCCTTGTTTTTAAAAACGTTGTAGTTAAAGAAATGGTGCATAACTCTGAATGTTTGCGGAAGAAGTTCAGTTCGTTAATCGGCTAGTGAGAAGAAGCTTTTCTAATTTTTCTAGAAAGTTCTCCATATACAAATTTGAAATAGGGGAGTGTTCAGCCTACAAAATAGCTTCACTCTAATTGTATACGATCGATATTATTTTGCTACAGAAAAGCCGAAGGATTCATAGGTTTGCATCAAATTTAAAAACATTTTTAAACAAATCACTCTCTGAGAGGTTTCCTACGGTTATGTGACAAATGGGTCGCATACATACTACAAAATGTAAAATCTCGAAATTTTATCATGATTACGTTATGGAAAAGTTGGAAAGACCCGAATATTGGAGGTCATCTTCAGGGGCTCAAACTCCCTTTTCATCTGGTCCCTAATACTACTATTTATTTATTCTTATTTATGCGCCTTCTACAATGAACGAATGACTTCCACGGACACCCTGTATATAATTTGTGGACTGAAAGTAGTCCGTAAAGGTTCTCGGATGTTTGATGGTGGATAGAAATAGAAAATCTAAATGAACAAGGAGGTTGTCTGCGATATATTCACCGTCAACGGTTTTTCCTGGTTCGGCTACGGTAGAAAGATACAGGCTGGTTACATTTTTGAAACAAATTAGACTTGTTTTTGGAGCTTCCAGTGAAATGAATTCTGACATGAAGTTTCCTGTTACTATGACACATATTTCTCACTTTATTCTAATTTGAACATTTTCCTATTTCCGATTTTGTCGATTCATGAAACTAGCATGGAGAATGCAGATAAAGTTCATCTCAAGTTTCTTTAATCATTTCAGGATACTCAATTATTTCCATTAATTCTCTCGAACATTAAAAGTCTTATGAAAATTTTGGGAATTTCGTCGTTTTTTTCAGGACTACAGAATACATATAGAATTATCTTTCTATTTTCTGACCAGTGCATAGATATATAAATCACGTCTCCTAGGACTATGGACAAGACTTTCTTTAGAATTTATAGAGTTCAATGGATGTGTCAACGACGATTCAGTGATTTCGTCTAGTTCATTCATAAATTTGATAAGAATTAGGAGAAGTATGGAAATTTCGATATATAAATGGTTAGGGATCAAGTTGTGTATGAAGTTTTCGTAGAAACAATTGGATGTTGCTGCATTTAAATCAAGGGGAAGATCAGTGTTTTTATCGTCAAGTGTGGTGAAATATTATACTCGCAGTGGTTCTGCGAAAGGCACCAATTAAGGATAATTATGTGGAAAAATCAGTTTTCTCAATCATGATTCCTTGAATTGGTTATTCTGCAATGCAGATCAACGAGGAATCAATAACTTTGATCTACTGTTGAAACTATAGTTTTTGCGTAAGAAATCGTGATGTACTTGGCCACGCATCTCTTGTATGGTTACGTAAAATTTTCAGTCACGTCGTTCGAACGTTCAGTTTCTAGTGATTGTATTTAAAATAGGATAATGCAGCAAAAACTACACGAAGACTCAAAATATCTAGAGTCGGGTGGTAGTTCAAGAGCAAAATCGGAATTTATGGATAGGCAAAATCCACCCATAACGTAATTCAAAAATTATATTCCCAATATATATAAAGGAACATATTTGATAGAGCTAGATTTCGGTATAAAGTTTTTAAATGTCGACTGAAATTTGAGCTCAATTTCAATGAAATCTGACGATTAGTGTCATAAATAATGTAAAATGAGGATACTTATCATTTTTTATAAATCTCGAATAGGTATAGCTCCCAAGTCGTTGAGCGGAATTATATGAGAATATTCAAGCTCCAAACACTGCCTGAAAATTTAAACGGTCTAGATCTCTTACTTTTCAAATATTTTCTAGGTTTTCCCTTCCAACATCTGAAGAAGGAATATTAAAAATTAACGAAAACTTGTTATTTATAGAATAGGCCCTCGCGGATTGCAGAATTCAAACTATTTGTCAAAGGTAGTGGCTTTTTTTCTAAAAACTGAGGCCTAATGAACAATATCGGAGTAATACAAACCATCAACGGAGTGATATGTAACGTATCAGAGTCTATGTATCATCTGACCCCTCCATCGGACAATAACGAGAAAAAAATTCTACAAATTTTCTCTTTATTGTCTGATGAAGGAATCAGATATAGGCCCGGAATTTTCATATCAGTTTATTTCGTTCATCGTTTGCCTCATTCCGAAATTTTTCATTAGGCAACATTCTTTCTTGAAACTGCCCTTGACAAATAGTTTGAATCCTGATATACGCAAGGGCATTTTCGATAAATGATAATTTTCACCTTATTCTGTTATTCCAGACATTGTGAGTGAAAACGTAGAAAACTCCCCAAGAATCAATGCTCAGAGTATTTGCTCTAGGACAGGTTTCAATAATTATTCAAGCATGTTAATAAATAACTATGAACTTTGAAGCTTCTTCAGTTCAGACCAGTTACTCTTTAAGACTACTTGGTTTTATGATATCTTATGGTATCTTTTAATATAACGTATGAAGAGTATGAAGTCATCAAAACTACTTTAAAGGTCTAATAATTCTGATCTTGAATGTGGTTGTCATGAAACCATTCGGTCTCATCATTGTTACAAAGAAGACTCCGTTTCATTAAAGCTCAATAAAAAGCACGTGGTTCAATGACGAAGTATTTTCGAGAGTACCAATAAAACCACTTCATAAATATAATAGATCTCAAGCATAATAACCCTTGTGAGTAGGTTCTTTAAGAACTCGATTCAACCTTAAAGCAAACAATATCTCGAATATAACGGGGTGACTTCTAGAAACCAGGGTTCGTTTTTTTCGAAAACATTTTTTGGTGCAATTATTGCAAAAATCGTAGGAATGTACAATGTTCAGTTGTTCTTCATATTCAAGTATTTTCTAGAAAATACGAACTGAAATGGAGTGAAAAATAGAAAAATTATTAACATTACGCATTCTTGCTAATGAATTGAGTAAAACCCAAAAAAAATTTTCGAAAAATACTCACTGAAGCCTTCGGAACGACACCTCGTTTTCCCCTACAAACGTCGAAATTCCTCCGAATTCTGATATTTCACGTACCCATAGGCAACGTTGAAGTATGTAGACCGGGTCCAGCGGGCTGACCTCGAGATATAAACGAGGTTTGATGACATTTAAATGTGGTTATGTTGCCTTGCTGTAATTCACCACCATGTGGTATTGGTTCCTCTTAAATATATATTCGAGCGAAAAGTGAGAAACTAGTGTATTTTGGTTTTTTGTAGAAGTATGAAAAACCCTCAATATCCAACAGATATCAAAGAAACGAAATCATTATGGACTTCTCCAGAGCGGCAAGTTGACGATCTGTGCACAATTCAAGTGATACCACAGCTGATACGAGAAATATTTCATCCAAAGTGAAACTATTAACTCGAAAGAATGTGAAGTTAAGGATGATCACAATGAAAATGTAAACTAGTGGTCGAACGAATTCAATGTCGATGGCAGTGAAAAGAAGAAATTCGAAAATCTTCATTTCTGTGATGAGATTCGATGGTGGTCTACGAAATTTGGAATATCACACAACTTTAGAACAATATTATGACAGTAGGTATATGGTAGTAGCTTGAAGAAGATAGAAAATTATTTTGATATTTCAATACGATCATCTTATTTGAAGATTTGTGTTGCCGATTGGGCAGAAAATTGAAGAAGTACCTATAAGATATCAGGTATTAAGTTAAAATGCAAAGTAGTCTCGACTAAAGAATTGAACAAAAATTGTATTTATGCCTTCATATTATTACTTCATAAAATGGATGGATATCAAATATGTATTTAAAATCAAAATATGAATAAGCTTGAAATAAATAATTTTTTTCATTGAAATTTTGAATAACGTTAAACATTCCAGTGTGTGTTGCGAAAACAGCTCTGACAAGGGGGCACAATAGACCTTAAGGTCGCAGTGGAACGTAACCCCTTACCAACTATCAACATTTCAGTGTGGAATTGATTGAGAGTTTCAGGTAAAATAATGATGAAATTCAGACTCATTGAAACTGTTCATAGCAGCATCATATTTATTATAATTAGACGTTTAACGTTTTGATTGTAATCTCAAATATAGCAACATTTCTGGAATTTTTTTTTGTATGAGAACTAACTCTCAAATAAAGCTTGATACTCGATATGAAATTGCAGGAAGACCATGGTTGTCAGCCCTTTGAATTGTTTTGATAAAGTTTATTACTACTACTACTCAATGAAAAGATCTCTTGCAGCTGATAGACTCCTTGAATTATTAGTAGGATGATTTCAAGCGCAAATGTTCTCCAAACTGCTTTTCCTAGGAGCTTTTGGTCACTATAGTAAAGCTGATTGTTGAAAAGAAATCTTGAAACTGATTCATTTTGAAGGGATTATAAATTAGTATATATAAGGTTTTATTGCACTATTCACCATATTTTAAATGAAAAGCTTGTCGGCCATCTATAAGTCGATCACAAAAATTGGAAATATGAATTATTGAAGGAATATCTATATTTTTGAAACAGCTGACTATTCATTCATCCAATGTGTAATTTTAATTATCCAAAATCTCAACAATAACAGAAATTTTCCATAAACATTTTTTTTTCTGGAATTTTATTGAATTGGAATTGCCTGAAATATTTGACTTCGTTTTCGGATAATTACAGTTATATACTTTTTTTTTGTATAACTGATGGAAGAATACGTTCTATCAGTGAAATTATGAGTTATATCCTTGTGAACAGATATTCATACCTAACCAAGAAATTCTTAGGATCCAATAAAGAGATTTTGATCTTCAGTGAATATCCTTCAAGATATCATATTCATATTTCATCTTTTCAAGAGTGGAACTTTGAGTCTTGCGATATTCTTGAAACTGAGCTCTCACGAACTTTTAACAAGGTTGCGAAGACTACAAAAAGGTTTTGATATCTGTTTTAAAAGTATTTCCTAAAGATAAAATGAGATGAATTGGTTTTTACAATGCCTGTGCAAATAGTCTCGAAGACCTTCATTGAAGAGCCAATCATTGCTGAGGGTATCTTTATGATAGACAATAAGATCAATTCTAGCATGCGAAGAATTTTATCGTTTGATTCAGCATCTATTCTCAATACACCCTTGTAGATCGTGATGAAACTGAATTTGTTACTTGGGTCCTGAAAAATAATGCAGAATCCGCCCAAATCATCATTTAATCTAGATCTCTCACCTCGGAAAGTAAGAGCACATATGTATGACGGGCCAGACAGAATTGAATTTGAAAACCTTCTCTTTGTCACAGAATCCAACCTTTTCATTTGAATCAAAAAATAATGGAACAGTGTTTTCTCAAAATGTTCATTTATATGAGAATTCTTTTACCCAGCATGTGGCTTCGTCAGGTATATTTGTACATTGTACTATCTGGAGCTAGATAATGTGACGAACTCTGAATACAGTTGGAAATGAGAAAATAATACAATACAGATATAAAATAGGTGTATCATTTGGATTTTGCCGCTTGTCCTGAAAAAATACGCGCTATCGATTCGTCACAATGTGTGTAATGCTGAAAATGCTCTAAAAAATATCTCGGTTGAGTTTGTTGATGGGTGAAATCAGTCGAGTAGTTTCAGAGTTAAGCTATATTCATTGTACTTCGACGAAATTTGACATGAAACTAAGAAGTCGTATTCAACATCAATATTCCAAATTTCAATATGATCCGATATTTACTTTCGGAGATATAATGAAAAAAAAATGCAACATATCGTTGTTGTTTGGAGTTTTAACTTTATTTCCGCAATATGTCAAGAAGTATTAATGCCATCAGATTGAAACTCCGTAGTCAGTTGAAGAAAATCAATGCCCAACTAGGCACAAAAATTTTGTGTTGATCTCATATTGCTAGAATTTGAACGAGCTCTTAAACGCTCTTGACCTCAGGTCAGTGCCTTCATAGAATTTTTTTTTGGAATGAGCTGCCCAAGTGACGAGCGATCATATTTGAGATCATCGTCGGAAGATTACAAAAATCTTGACTAAAAGGAGCTGCACTGTTCCATAGTGCCACTGATGCTTAAAGAGAATGATTGTGATAAAGAAAGGCCTTATTTGCTCAATATTCATTTATGCATAAACATTCTACTGTTCAGAAACTTCGATATTCAAGGGAACATTTGACGAGAATTCCATATAATACATCGTTAATTGCCCTCGAAACATATTCTGAATCCCAAAATATTATCATAAAGTAGGCCAATATTATCATTTTCAAACTGAAAACACTCACCTTTCTCGCAGAATTCCCCCTCGTAATCTGGATTGCGACACTCGCAAATCGGCCCCGAATCTGTAGAGATGCAGATGCCGCCATGTTGACAGGGGTCACGTGTCTCGCAAGCATCGCTGCTGTTCCCACGTAAAACCTGAAACAGAAGCTGGATGTCAGGATTGCGGTACAATCCGAATTGTGTTCGATGTTTCCGACATTGTGCTGTTGGACGCTTGTTATCATACAGTCAATCAATTGTTTTGCAGCCCTTCCGATGCGAATGTAAAAAATCAAGGCAACATGAAGTTGAATCGTTCATGATTTTCACGTGTCTGTTGATTATATAAGTTTGTTTCACATAATTCATATCTATCATTCATATATTATTCAATTATGCCGACTTACTTTTAAGGCTGTATGTAACAACATGAAGCTTTTTTGACAAAACTGAGCATTGTAAAAACGAACAATATATATGGCTTACCTGAATTATCAGCTTTTTAATTGACATAGTTGTAATAAATAATAATAATAATAATAACGGAGAACGTCTTACCACTACGGAAGCAAAACCAAATTCATGATTATGTGACGAGTACGACCCTGACTATTCTAGAATGTGCCCGAACACCTCAGACGCGTATGAGTCACCCGCTCTCCAGAATCTTCCGGTAATCGCTAGAAGTTGCACGAGCGGAGCAGCACAGGGACCAATTCAGCAGAGTTATTCGAAGCGGAAAGTGAATAGTGAAAATAAATAAGTATGGAGATAAATTGTGTACAGACTTAGATAGAAAAAGTTGTTGAGTTACTTTTCATTAGTGTGAATAAGAGTTAATAGATAGTTTTATTATTCTGAACGTTTTGATAATCGAAGAAAACGTTTCAATGCATAGAAAGTATTTGTCATCGTCAATGACATATCATCATAATTCATTAATTTTATGTTTTAAATGAATTATACGCTTTTAACCAATCATGAATTTTGTTTTGTCTCCGTAGTTTATTTATCACATCCATGTCAATCAAAAAGCTGATAATTTAGGTAAGTCATATATATTGTTCATTTTCACAATGCTGGACAAAATGTCCTTGAAATGGCTCACATAAAATTGAGTGATAATGTAAATACACAAATTCTGCACGAAACTTAAACTTTATATTTTAAAATGATTATACAGGACGAATCCTTAAGTTGAACATTAATTTTAACCATCGATTCCTCTCATCAAATACAACACTTTTTTCAATTGGAATTTCTTCAGATTTGAAATGTAGTGGAATGTTTCCGTTAGAACTATATCGCAAAAAGCACCAAAGCATAAGAATTAAGTGAAGGTATGAGATTTGTCAATCATGTTTTTTAGACTTTCAAGTAATGAATTGGTTATTCTGAAGAAAATATTACTGTAAAAGATATCTGTGGTGAACTTTAAAACAAAGTATAGGAGTGTATTAGCTCATTATACAGGGTGATTCATTAAGGTTGGCCACCGGCCGTATCTCGGAAACCGTTTATCCTATGACTTCCGGAAAAAAAATCTAATGACAAACTCGGCCCCTAGAAAGTGATTAAAAATATTTTCAAGTTCGTAGTTCCCCACTAGAGGGCGCAATCTATCACTTGTAAAATATAATCTCATTTTTTACGAAATATTCTCCAGATAACAGTGGTAAAGAATAATAAAATAAGAATCTACTCTTTCTCTGCAACAAATTTTGTTTCAGTAATTTTTCTATGTTTCCTATTTTTTAGTGATGGGATGGATAAACTTTTCTTCACGAAAAAAACATTCTTGCTCCTGTATGGGTGAACCGATTTTCACGTAATTAGGTTTCTTTCGAAGGCCATCGAAAGCAGATCACGGAAACATATGACAACAATATACCGGGTGATCCAATTGAAAACTACAGACTGTTTTATGTCACTTCGCCCTATTTGTGCGTTTTACTGAAAAATTTCATATGCAATGCTATGATTCTAACCGGGTGAGAATAAGCCAAGCATTATCACCTACTGTTTTGTTAAAACCGCAGACAGATATGATTGGTCGTTTCGGAGTTATTCACATTTTTGTAAATTTTGATAAGTATTGATCAACCCTGTGAAATGCAGGAGGAATTGGGTTATCTCATCTCTAAACAATTAGATGAAAGGAAAAAACTCATCAAAACAACGAAACAAGCTGATTTAGAATCAGAAAGCTCATTTTCGGTATCTATAGCTGTAAAAGTTTTTTAGGACGATTGCAAACCACTATTTTATGATGCCAAATTATTCAAACGAAGAAGCATATGATATGCTTAATGTTCATTTTGAATGTTTAAAAAATGCAGTAGCTGAAAGGGAATACCCGATACGATATATCCTGAAAGACGTCGTCATTCCAAAAGGGTATTCAAAAGATTGACACGAAGAGTGCGAGAAACTGGTAAGGTTCAATATCTTGGAAGAAAAAATAGAAAACTTAGAAGCCGTAATGAGGATAATATCATAAAAGTTTTGGCTTATTAACAAGACAAAGGTGCTTGAAATTTTAACGAAAGATCTTCCAATTCTTTTAGAAAATATTGCTATTCAAAGCAGGTTAGATATGTGGTATCAACAAGATGGTTGCCAGGCGCATTATGCTGCTAATGTTAGAGAATATTCATATAACGTCTTCTCGAAGAGGTATATTGGACGAGGGAGTATTTTTCTATGGCCAGAAAGATCACTCGACCTCACAGTATTAGATTTTTATTTTTGGGGGAGAATAAAGACTTAGTTTTCTGAACACTGAATGAAGATTTTTTCGGTGGCTCTCGATTCGCCTTGAAGTCCTTTATCCACCATTGACCTATGTCCGGTCGAAAAACCAAACTTTTATACAAATTGTTTGTGCCAATTTTTTTTGTTGGAACATTTTAGGTTGTCATCGAAATTGAATAGCGATTATTGTAGTATTTTTCTTTGGCTTGTCGGATCCAATGAAAGTTTTTCGAAAGAGCGGTCAGAAAGAACTTTTTCAACAAATAACTGTAGATTACAATTTTTCCAGACCGGTCCTGGATTTGAATTAATCCAGAATTGCATACTGACAAGTTTTAATGGAGGAATATCACTAGCAAATTTCGCTAATCAAAGTTTCACTGCAAACATATAAAACACCCTGTATCTTTGTATCCAATGGAAAAAAAAATTCGGTGGATCTTGACTCACCTTGAAGTCCTCGATCTGCTATTGACGTATGTACGGTCACTGATGAATTACCCTGTATATACGAAGCGTCCGTTTCAACTGGTCAGTGTTTGTTGAACTGCATGAATTTTCGATGAGTCCGTTATCTTGCGAGCTAGATGATGAAATATATGAACTTCACTGAATTTTGTATTATATAAATTCAATCTTGGTTGAGGACAAAAATTAAATTCAGCATAGTAGTTCAAATTGGAAACAATTTAAAGGCTGAATGCTTTACATTGTCCAGCCGGATGTAAGGAATATTCATACTGCCCGCTGCAAGTGTTCCTTGATATTTTCAATGGGCCACTAGCTGAAGGGAAATCTTGTAAGGTGTGTCAATTTCGGAAAGTAGCATCCTTAGTGTCCGGGACCATATGCAAAATCAGGAACAATGCCAAATGTGTTGAACTTTGGTTCGTAGAAGGATATTTTATACGGTTGGCTCCCAGCAGTTTTTATTAGCCCTGTGAGATTGATGCCACAAACCCCTTAGATCTTGAATGAAGGCGTGGGTTGAGTATTACCCTGTTTGAAAGGTAACAGTAGGTCATACAATTACATTCAAAATAAGGTGTCACTCAATATCCACTTCCATTTGAGATTTTAAGGGTTGCTGTCATTATGCTCACAGGGTTGATACAAATTTATTGGAACCAACCCTATGAAATGCGATTCTATGAAATAAAGCCTTTTTTACATTTTTCTGATTCTGCTTGGGGACCATGATATTAAGGGTGATATATTGTATCTGGTATCCCATGAGCACAGGATATAATATACAGGGTGATTCCGGAGGGGATCGTCAGATTTTGGGATAAGTTTACACCAGTTAGGACAGTCTCGAAACAATATTTGGTTCATGGTTCGTGGTCTCTATTGAGAATATACAGGGTGATTTGTACGATTCGGCCCATATTACTCTTATTGATAACTTTGGTATGGCTTATTTGATTTCAATGAAATTTTCAGCAAAGTACAATATTGATAAGCACATTCATTAATTCCAATTTTTTTTCAAAATAAGCGGTTTTTAATGTGATAATTCCAGATTAATTGTGCTTGTTGAAAAAATACCCTGTACATCGCGTTTACTAAACTACGCTACCCGTTTACGATTCTACTATAATGAGTCATTATTTGAGAGTTTTCAATTTTTTTGGCACTTCTAGTTTTCCCAGAAATTTTTTCAAAAAAATACAATGTCGAAATTTCGCTCCAATCGATTCTACTTTTATTAATAACTTTGGTATGGCTCATTCAATTTTGAGGAAAGTTGCAGTGTAGAACAATCTGATTGAGTACATTCAATAATTGCAACAATTTCTCAATATACAGGGTTGCAATTGTGATTATTTCAGAATTTTAGATTGATTGTGCAGTTGAAAAAACATTTCAACATTGTAGGTACATCGCTTTTCCGAAACTTTCTCATTTGTTGCAGATTCTACAATAATATGTTATCATTCAGAGGTTTTCAATTTCTTTGGCACACCTTCGGTTTTTCTAGAAAACATTGTTTAAAAAGAGCATAATCGAAATTTGATTCACAAGCAGTGAGAGTATTTCGCACTAGGTAGAAAGCTGTATTGTCCAAGGATGCTAAGTTGTTCGTCACTTCTAAAATATTCTTTTCGAATTCGAAATATATTCTGAATTGAATATTAGCAAATAAATATGAATTTGGAATTTGGAAAGAATATTTTAGAACTTAAGAACCGCTTTGCATCCTTGGAATAAACAGCTTTACTACCTAGTGCAGAATATCCTCACTGCTTTTGCGCCAAATTTCGATTATGGTCTTGCTCAAACATTTTTTTCTCGGAAAACTGGTGGTGTGCCGAAGAAAATAAAAACCTCTGAATGAAGTTTTGGAAAAGCAATGTAGGTGCAGGGTATTTTTTTTTCAACCGCACATTTAATCTGAAATTCTGACATTTAATCTGAAATTCTGAAATTATAACAATTGTATTTTGAGAGGTTGTTGCAGTTGTTGGATGTACTCATTCAGATTGTTCTACACTGCGAATTTCATCAAAATTTGATGAACCATATAGAAGTTATTGATGAAAGTAGAATCGATTAGAGCAAAATTTCGACATTGTCTTTATTTGATTAAGTTTTCTCGGAAAACTCGGAGCGTGCCAAAAAAATTAAAAACTCTCAAATAATGACTTATTATAGTAGAATCGTAAACAGATAGCGTAGTTTTGCAAACGTTATGTACAGGGTGTTTTTTCAACCTGCACAATTAATCTGGAGTTATCACAATAACAACCGCTCATTTTGTGATCTTAGAATTAATGAATGTGCTCACCAATATAGTACTTTGCTGAAAATTTCATTGAAATCGAATGAGCCATACTAAGGTTATCAATAAAGTCAAATCGGTCGAATCGGATGAATCACCCTGTATATTCTCAATAGAGACCCCCAACCATAAACCAAACATTGTTTCGAGACTGTCTTGACCAGTGTAAACTTATCCTAAAATCTGACGGTCTCCTCCGGAATCACTCTGTATAATATAATTATTGTAGTTTCAAAGTTGAGATTTTTTTAATATTTAGTTGTAATTTTCGTAATAATTCAGTCAGGATTTTATCGAAATTTTGTTTCATTTCCGTTTAGTGAAGTTGAAAAACTCCAAATATATGCATGAAATCCCACATCTGTAACATTTCGATGTGATCAGGATACAGCCGATGAAGAGTTGTATTACAATATACAGAGTGTAACAGCCAAATGGAATAAATTCGATAACTAATAAATGAGGGCGTGTTAAGAAGAACGCTCGGACACGTCGATTTGTAATTTCAAATGCGCATAGTTTTCAAGAAAATAAAATTATATAGGGTGTTCCATGCGACCGTGGCCAATATCAACTTTCTTATTTCAAATGCAACTCCCTATATATTATTTATTTTTTGGATCTTCAGAAAATTCTAGACATAATTCATGTTCAATGTCCTATACCTATCTTCAACTTGTTCGGAAATATTAAGTGTTTTCAGATTTTTTACAAAAATTAACATTTTAAATGAAAATTTTTTCATTTCACAAATTCGATACATTACACTGAATACTTATTTCCCATTTATCTCTTGATATGAAGAAAGTAAGCGAAAACCATTACTGAGAAGAAATTAAAAAAAACAAAAACAGAGTTGCTTATTCTCAAGACGTTCGCGGCGAGCATTTGAACATTTCCTACAGTGACATTAAGGTTTTTTTTCGTTTTTTTTTTAATTATTAAGAGAAAATAATTATTACTTATAAGGTTTTAAGTGTAATGTACCGAATATGTGAAATGAAATAATTTTTATTTGAAACGTTGATTTTTGCACTAAATCTGAAAACACTTGATATTTCCGAAATAGTTAAAGATGGGTATAGGACATTGTGCATGAATTGTGTCTAAAATTTCTTGAAGAATCCAAAAAATAAATAATATACAGGGGGTTGCATTTGAAATAAGAAAGTTGGTATTGGCCACGGTCACATGGAACACCCTATATAATATTATTTTCTTGAAAAATATGCGCATTTAAAATTACAAATCGACGTGTCCGAGCGTTTTTCCCAACACGTCCTCATTTATTCGTTATCGAATTTATTTCATTTGGCTGTTACACTCTGTATAACCAAGGCAACATAGGAAGGTTTCAAAGATATCCCTGCGATATCTTTCCAGAACACTGAGAGTACTTTTGCTACTCCTCTTAGAGGTCACAGGAAGCGCTTTATTATGAAAGAGATCCTGAAGATATCGCATGTGGAAATTCTCAAACTTCTCACAATGAGAGTTCTGTGGGAAATTCGCTCACATTGCCTCATGACAAAGAAATTCTCGATTACTGCTCATTTCTGGAAAATTTCTTATTGACATGTTTGTTATCGCCTATGCGGACTTGCTAGGTGAAAAATGGCAGACAGCTCCCCTGCCGACTTAGATGATGAATCCGCACGAATAGCCCCAAGGAATAATAAACTCAAAGCAAGGAATCACACATCTACTTGACCCGAGATCGCGAGTTCTGTGGACAAGATATACCCGACCATCGAGTTTTCAAATATATATTCAAAGATATTTGAGAACTCGATGACCACACGAAATCGTAATATGAGCGCATAGATTGTCGGTTCTATGTTTGGTGTTGAGATGGCTCTGAGTATTCTGTAGCCGGTCGAAATTGGGTAATCATTTGTATTCCGAAATGAATGGAGATAAATTACGGTCATTGGAGAAATATATGCATATTACTTTGACGGGCAGATGACAACCAAATATTGGTTTGGAATCCTTCTTCTTTCATTTGATACCAATGTACTCAATTCAAATTGCAACCATTTAGTCACAAAATTGTAAGTCTCTTCTCTGTGACTGAAAGGGGATTTTCAGGTATCCATCATACATTTTCAGACTCACCACAAGCACGATTTTATATAGACTGCCGAATGTTGGTAAAACGCAAAGACGACCCTGAGCGAATACCATTCTAGAATGGAACATAGGTTTGATTTCTATTAGGTAACCATTTAACATAGTGAAAAACCTCAAGAAGCACTGATGTTTAGGCAGCAGCTTTTGCGAGCATGTTCTCTTTTGGTGATATCCTTTGAACATGCTCGCAAAAGCTGCTGACTTATCGTCAGTGCTTTTCTAGATGACAGCTTGAGGGTTTATGATAAATGTCGTGAGGATTATATGATCAGAAGGTCACAGAATATTAAATATTCGAAAAATATAAAATTTGAAATTTTTTTCAAATTGTTTCGATGAAACGATCATCATGAAATTTTGCACGAAACTGTCCATCAGCTTTTCAATTAAGCCGCATCAACCCTGTATATGTGAGTAATATCCGTTGCTATTTAATGATAACCAATTCCCTTCCTTTTCGATAAATGCACTATTATGGAATTAGTGATGAACAATAAAATTGTCTCAATTTCGTGTTAATTCCAGTAGCTGAGATTAATGCTGAATCTTCAGTATTTCACCCCAACGAGTCAGATCTGCAAAACTGCGATAAGCGTATTGTATCGAAAGTTAAGACAGAATATGCGTCTTTAATCTCTACAAAATACAAATAATCATTCCAAGTGCGGTAATTGTCACGTTTGAAATATGCATAGTTTACATGCAACCGGGTTTTATCAAGCTGTACGAAACGAATCAAAGAACAATCATTTTTGTACCCAAACTGAATATCTTCTGCAGAACCTTGTCCCCACGCCTCAAGTTAAGTGAGTGACTAGAAATTCCAAGGCCTCATTTGAGAGTGCTCGACTAGACAGTAATTGCAAGAATGAACTTATTTGAGCAATGGAAAACCGAACTTTCTGCTTGTCTACCAATGTTTGGAATGTACCTTCAACTATCGTAGTTCATTTCATTTGGGTTTGACATCCCAATTCTGCTAACAGGATACCAAATATATGTAGTAATATTCGTTGCTATCTAAGGATAACCAGGGCAGGGCATAAGACACTTCTAATACATGAAAATGTTTTTGTTTCGTTTAGTTCATGAGTTTCAGTTTATTACTGACTAATAAGGGTTGGCAGGAAGACATTGCTCGGCAATATGCCCACCCATTGCACATTGTATGTTTACACCACTCTACAAAACATAAGAAGCAATGAAGAGTTATATAATAATAATATAATAATAACCAAGACACCTTCCATTTCGATAAATATACAATTATGAAGTCAGTGATGAAGAATGAAATTGTCTCAATTACGTGTTAATTCCAGCAGTTGAGATTCATCCAGACTATATTCAGCATTTCACCCTAACGAGTCAGATCTGCAACACTGCGATAAGCGTATTAAATCGAAAGTTGAAACAGAATATGTATCTTTAATCATTACAAAATACAAATAATAATCATTCCAAGTACGGTAATTGTCACGTTTGAAATATGCACGATGTACATGCAACCGGATTTTAACAAGCTTTACGAAACAGATCAAAAAACAATCATTTCTTTACCCAAACTAACTATTTTCTGCAAAGCTGTGTCCCCACGCCACGAATTGAGTGAGTGGCTAGAGATACCGAGGACTCATTTGAGAGTGCTCGATTAGACAGTAATTACAAGAATAAAGTTATTTGAGCAAATGAAAACCGAACTTTTTGCTTGTCTACAAATTTTTAGAATGTACCTTCAAATTTCGTTGTTCATTTCATTTGAATTTGAAATCGCAATTCTGCTATCAGGATACCAAATATATGTGAGTAATATCCGTTGCTATTTAATGATAACCAACACACCTTCCATTTCGATAAATGTACTATTATGGAATCATTGATGAAGAATGAAATTGTCTCAATTTCGTGTTAATTCCAGCAGCTGAGATTCATGCAGAATCTTCAGCATTTCACCATAACGAGTCAGATCTGAAATACTGCGATAAGCGCATTGAGACAGAATATGCGTCTTTAATCTCTACAAAATACAAATAATCATTTCGAGTACGGTAATTGTCACGTTTGAATTATGCACAATGTACATGCAACCGGATTTTAATAAGTTTTACGAATCAGATCAAAAAACAATCATTTCTGTACCCAAACTAACTATTTTCTGCAAAGCTGTATCCCCAAGCTACGAATTCAGTGAGTGGCTAGAGATACCGAGGACTCATTTGAGAGTGCTCGATTAGACAGTAATTACAAGAATAAAGTTATTTGAGCAAATGAAAACTGAAGTTTCTGCTTGTCTACAAATTTTTAGAATGTACCTTCAAATTTCGTAGTTCATTTCATTTGAGTTTGATATCCCAATTCTGTTACCAAAATACCAAATATATGTGAGTAACCTCCGTTGCTATTTAATGATTACCAACACTCCTTCCATTTTAATGAATGTACTATTATGGAATCAGTGATGAAGAATGAAATTGTCTCAATTTCGTGTTAATTCCAGCAGCTGAGAATCATGCAGAATCTTCAGCATTTCACCCCAACGAGTCAGATCTGCAACATTGCGATAAGCGTATTAAATCAAAAGTTAAGACAGAACTATGCGTCTATAATCTCTACGAAATATAAATAATTATTCCGAGTACGGTAATTGTCACGGATGAAATATGCACAATTTACATTCAGCCGGATTTTATTAAGCTTTACGGCAACAGACCAAATCTAATTACCAACTTTGGCCCTAAGTCTTCCCAAGTTGTAGCGTTTCATCCGACTCGGCTGTTGGTATCCCCATAGCGAGACCGTTGTATGCAGTAGCGCAACGCCATGTGTATCGCCGCAGGAACCATCGGGATAGAAGAGCATTTAAAATTGTCCCACCTAGGAACTTTCGGATAAACTTAATTCTAATTCTCCGCCGGTTGAGCAGAGAAAAGGGTGTGAGAAGGCGTGCAAGTTCAGAAGAATTATTGCCGATGTTGTGGGACTGTTGTTGGTTTGTTTACGCGAGGGAGTTCGAGGAAACTGTGGAATTGGTGCAGGCTAGATCGAATGTTAGAAGTGAAAATATAGAGATAATTTTCCTCGTAATTTTCTGAGTCTCCAATTTTGCTCGCATGTTCCGAGGAACGGCGTGCTTAAGTTTCGTCCGAATGTCTGTGATTTTAGAATTTTGAGCCTAAAATATTCTCGAAAGAAAAGGTTGGACCTCTTGAAGAAGAATCCATGGTAAAATTAATTCTGTCCGGTCAGCCGTCCGTTCTACCTTAGGTGTTCAAATAACTTCGAAAATATAGCCAGCTAAATTTTGTTCTCCCAATATCCAGAAAAATGCCAATTTGATGGAATTGTAGTTGTTGAAGTTCTAACATGCACATGAATGTAAGATTTTGGGAGGATCATATCACTAGAAAAAATAATTTCGAATTCTTTGATTTTTCTGAAACTATTTGCCCAATTCCAATACCATTGAAAAGTGAACCAATTCATACTTTGTCTATGGAAGTTTTAAATTTTGCGGTGTCTGTGGTGGAATCACACAACATCCTTATTTTCACCAATTTATTTCTTGAGGTTATGAATTTCAGAGAGGTTTTATTAATCATTGAAACTCTTTCAATCGTCCTAGTGAAGTTTCATCTTATTCAGTTGAGGAACTATAAAAGTCTCTTAATTCGTTTTCTAAATGCTGAAATTGAAATAAACTTAAACTCCGTTAAGTTCTTCCTAAATAAAAGTTCAAATAAGTTGTTGGAATATATGGAGCGATATAAACTCTTCTGGCAATGAGAGGTGCATTACATCTTAATGCCTCGAGAGTATTGTAGAAACTAAGAATATGAAATGAATTCCTATTATATCATTTTCAAAACAACTTCACCGCAGTGTATAATATTTCAACCAAGTTCTTGAAAAATTGGCATTAGTAAAAACGATAAAGGCAAGGTTGAAACATTTCATAAATTCAAAAGGGAGAAAAAATGTGCATTTCTCAGTCCTTTGAGTCAATATCTCAGGTGTCGATACTTTCCTGCTATTACCCACCTTGATTTTGGGTCCGAAACGCGGTCCTAGAACGGTCAGATATTCTGTTTATCTCTTTTAACAACGATGGCGCTGAGGTCGCTTTGTCAAGTTCACACAATTAGTTCCGCTTGACAATTGTGGAACATCTCCACACCGTCATTTTTTCACCAATAGCTCGATTTGTATTCGATAGGATTTTTTTATTGCAAATATTCGAAGAATTTCATTTTATAGGTATATCTTCGAGATCATAGGTCGCTGGACCGACCATAAATAAAAGCTATAGTTGTTTCAGCGAGGCGAAACATTCTACTTACTATGGCTATGAAGCATCAGCTCTGGTTGTCATATCGCTCCATTTTAAGTATAGGCTTTATTAACTACCCATTAACCCAGGCCCGGCAAGCAGGGAAAAGTGTAAAAATAAACCAGGGGCAGCCAGGATCCTGATATGGGGCGATCGAGTGGACCCGATCTGACTATCTTCTTACCGCCTGGCATACAGGGCAGTATCATAGCAACGCCGAGAGCTTTCATCCACAAATTAAATAGAAGCGGCCGACATCTAGGGTGATGTAATAGGCGACATCCGACCTGGCAGATTGGGCACCCGATGTAAACCTAATACACTACCCAATATTCTGGGCAGGGACCGTGTAGTGTAATAACGAGCCGGCAGCCAGGATCCTGATCTAGGGCGATCGAGTGGACCCGATCTGACTAGCTTCTCACCACCTGGCATACAGTGCAGTATTATAGCCCTTGAGATTGGACAGTGTAATAGACCTTTAAGGGCCTAATGGATGATATTTCTGCAGACACATCATATGCTCTAAGTTCAGAAGAATACCCATCTCTTTCACAAACCCAGTCAAAATAACCTCCTTTTATAATCACTTGGGTTAAGGTGAATGAATTTTTTTTCGAACGTGGATTTGTTATTCAGATAGGTGAAGACGAATTTGCTGAATCAGTAATTGGTGAAATAGTTAAAGTAGTATATATTAGTGTTGAAAACATCGACTTTGTTCACAAAACACTGAATTGTTACGGATTTACCAGACTTACGAGCTTATGAGATAGCAACATGCTCATCAGAAATTGTGCCTGATAGTTTTATAGATATCAGAAATATTTTTTATATACCTACATCTATTCACGTTGCTGAAGATGATTGTTATTATATTACTTGTATGAGTCAAGACTCATGCTCATTTATGTTGGTAGACAATATGTATATTTTTGCAAAACCCGATTCTTGATGATTTTGGAATTTTAGTATATGTTTTGACTGAAAGGTTTTCAAGAATAGGTTTTATACCATTATCCAACAAAAATATTGAAAGTTATTTCGATCATTTTTAACTGTTAAACGATATTTGTTTTTTTTTGTATGACTAAGAAATATGAAAGAGTATATTTTTCAATAAATATTTATTAACGAGAAACAACTGTTTCATCTGAAACAACCAATCAACAAATCTATAGCTAGATTTCAGTCTGCACATATAAGAAGAGTGTTAGTTAAATGGACGTATTAATAATAAATGAATGATTATCCTATGAGGAAAGAAATATTGGTTTGTTTGTCGTGTAAAATTTTGTAACCTGTAAGTTCGATACATTTATCGATCATAAATGAACGGTTCTTTCATTTAAATTACTAATTTTTTCCGACGAACATATAATATGGAGTGTTCGTTGAAAATATTTATTAATGATAAATGAGTAGTACTTTCAAAAATACAAATAGAAATTTCCATAGTTTTTGGCTGAGTTCAAAAACTTTGCATGGTCCTAAACTACCAAAATCATAAGAAACAAATAGTACTCCAATAGCCTTTTTTTGTTGTAATCGGCCTTCAAAGGCGGAAAGGCTAAAAATCAACACGATCAAAGTTATTGGTTTATTAGTTGATAAAATCAAATAATAAACCTTAGTGATCGACCAACAAAAAAAAAATTTTAACTTCCCCTGAAAATTTCACAGTTTACGATTTGGAGTATGTAGATTTGAATAAACTAATAAAAAAAATCCGTCCCTCCGCCGTCCCTTGTCCGGGGCGTTTCTCCGAAAGTACTGAACCGAAACCAGTGAATCTTGGTACTAAAATCTTGTGTCGCTCAGGATTGATCCTCCAAGCTTTTCAGCAGAATCAGGCTCTAAGGGCTCAAAATGGGGGGTTGGGGGGAAAAAAAATTATTTCTCGATACCTTACCGAATTTTCATGAAACTCTGAACGTTGATTACTGTTGCAAAACTAATCCAAAAAAATTTCACCCGGATGCTTTCCGACCAGTGGTTCCTGAGTTATAAAGAAAAACGCTGCAAATTTCCAATAATGACAAAAATGACATCATCGCATTCGGTTCTAAGATTGGAATTCACTGAAATAATCGGTTTACTTTTCATCCAGAATCATACATCTAGAAGTAGATGAAAATATTGATTACCAAATTTTCAACACATATAGAGAAATTTTTAATGGATGCGTTATTATTTTATAAACACAATTTGCAAATGCTCCATCGATGATCTTGACCATTTCATAATCGTTAGTAGTTCAGATTAAATATTTTTGGGGTTTCTCTCCCAATATCTTGAACATTACTACTGAAAATCGGATCAAATTATTATTTATAGAAATCACCCTGCGGATTACGGGATTTAAGATTAAATTTCTTCATGGAGCTCGTTCATATCTTGAATAAAACTTTTATTTTATTCATAAATCATTGGTTTTTCAGAAAACAGAAACCAATTCCATGAAAAAATTCATTTGAAACATTGAAATCTCAATAAATACTTTTTTATAACTGAATAACACTTTTACATGTAGAACGCGAATTAAGTAGCGTAGTTTAAAATAATGCAGATTTCCAAAATATTCGGTTGATCGGAGGTTTCCATCAATTTCGGTTTGCGTAGTACGATTATCGTCAACATGTGGATATCCGTTACTGGTTTCAATCGAAATCCAAAATCTTTCGTACTGACAGTTTGAAATAAGCGTGAATATAAAAAACGGGCCGATGATCTATCTACCTATTCTGACTGGGGTCTGTGCCGGGTCGTGACCTAAGGGATATAGCGTAGACAAAAATATACCGCATGTATCATCATCTGGTTGTCGGCAAACTACTTGTTTGAATTTCACGTATTTACATCGAAAAGACTTTTGGATTTGACACCGTCTTGGTTGAGTGTATCTGACAACGATAACAACGAAAGAAATTTATAATCTAGAATTATTCTTTCGAATTCAACCTGATGGGGTTCACGATATATTTAATTGTTGAAGAAATGTTATTGAAAATAACTTTAGTGTTTCAGTTTGTGTGGTGGATACTTTGTGAATCAAGTGAATCCGATATCTGCTGTGGAAAAAAATTTTTTCAGATCAATTGCACAGGAAGGTAGGATTTTTTTTCATTTCAATAATATTTTTCAGAACAACGTTGAATCCTAGTAGAAATCACATCTACACATTTGATATTAGCGGAAAGTCTTGAATTTTGTTTTACGCTTTGGTGTTAGTTTGAAAGATTGAGTTTATTTCCTCAGTGTCAAGAAATACGAACGCGTTTGAATTGAAATATCATGACTAATTATGTAATATGGACACTCGATTCAAAGCAAAATTTCGTGAGAATTGTATTGGAAAAATCGAAATTTTTCGAATTTTTTTTTCGAATACATATTCATCAAAGTTCAATGAAATTTGGTACAGGTTTCAGAGTCAACATTTAGAAACAGTGTTTCAAATTTCAGTTTTGACCGATATTTATTTGTGCAGATATCGGCAAAAAATTTCGTGACCATTTTGAATATTGAGGTTATTTTCCTTATATCTCAAAAAGGGCAAACCCTATCTGATTTGAAGTCCATTTTCAGTTGTAGAATACCGACACGAAATTTAATAATTGTGGAAAATAGTTAGATTTTCGAAGCGGTGAAACGACTGTGGAACGTCTCTTCTCATTCAAAATATTATTGTAAATTTTGCTACTCAGTTAACGTTCTGCATGTGGAAATGTTATTCAATTATACAAGTGTATTTATTGAGATTTCAATGTTCACATGAATTATTTCATAGAATTGGTTTCTGTGTTGTGAGAAACCAATGTGTTATGCATAATATATAAGATTTTTTTTAGATATCAATGGTAAATTGGGTTATTTAACTGAGAAAATAATAAACCCTTGTGTAAAAATTGCAGCGTATTTTTTTTAATCTTTGCGCGCATGTTCTAGGGAAACAGAGTGCTATCGTTTCTTCCAAATATCTGTCATTTTCGAATTTGGAGCAGAAAATGGTCTCAAACTTCTATGTTGGACTCACTGATGAGCAATCCAATGTAAAAATCGATTGTGTCCGGCTGCCCGTACATCCGTTATTATTGGCAGATAAATATTCATTACGCAATATTCGAATCAGGGTTTCATTGAATATGAATATACTCCATTGTATCTAAATAAATTGTTGTCTCAACTCAACTATCCGAAAAAAAAATGAATCACCTAAATAGTCGATATTTGTAGAGCAGGTTCGAGTATCAACTGAAGAAGGTTGAATTGATAAGTGACAGTAAAATTCGCTCAGTGGTTCTGTAGATATATCCATTCGAAATTTTATTTTCTTGATTCTTTCGAGAATACGATACTGGTCGAATTGAAATCTTGTAGTGGATCGAAAGTTGACGAAGTGTAGGTTCATGCAAAATTTTGTGTGAATATGTCTTCGAATCTTAACAAGCATGTGAAAGCTTCCGACATCACATTTTTGTTTTTTTAGAATTGTTTTTAGTTATTCCTTTAAAACACATTCAAATATATCAATATATTTATATATATAAATATATGAATATTAATATATCATTCATCTTGTTTCCAGGAGTTTGACAAACAAATTTCCATTGTGGCTATCGGTGCTCTCCCCATTTCATGAATGACATCGGAACAACCTAATTGCTTCCTTGACAATGCACTTCCTAAACGATTTACAGGGATGATACGCCTAATCCTTCCAAATTTCAAGTCTTCATCGAAGGCTGAGCCGTAACAATAGAAGATGAATGCACCCCTCCGGTCCATTTAATTTCTTTCCCTCATATGACCTTCGTTCTCGGCTACCCTGCGAAATCCATTCTTTGTGCCGTCTCAACATGAATTATATCATCCTAAAGGAGAATATTAGGCTAGAAAACAAACCATTTTTCATTTCTAATCCCAAATTCAAGCCGATAAATTTTAATACTTAGTGAAAATCGTACTTTGAACAGTTTCCTAGATTAGCAGCTCGATAGGAAATGTAGGTACACTATCACCAAAATAATAGGGACAGAATTCTGTGTAATACTTCTGCATATCTTTCAATATTCATATTTTACGACATAACTTATGGTTCTCCAACGTAAGATCAACTGGCATAACATTTTGGAAATTCAGAACGTAAGAAGAAGGGAAACAAAAAGTATTTCGTAGCTTTCGCAAGGTCAACACCAAATGTCATCTAATTTTTGAGATCATAAATATTTTCCATTGTCATACCAAAGACAGCAATTTCAACACTTTTTCTAAAACCCAAACACCACACGCACGTTCTAAGAACGTTCATAGAAGGTATCCCCAGATTGTTCATATATTCTTCGAACGTACAAGAGGCATGTCATATTCTAAAAAACGTTCTATGAACTATGAAATGAGAGAGGAACTCTGTTTCTAAAGAGGTACTCTGAGCGTCCGTCAGAATATTTCAGAAGGTTCTGAGGATATTCTGGAGTAAAGTCCAGGCAGGGAAATATCTTATAAATTTTGTTTCAAATATTCTATGGGGGTTTTTTCTAGTTTATAAAATTTTCTCATAATGTTCACTTAGCTGAGCGACTCGTCTTCCATATGAAAACTTGCGCCCAAGCTATTTACAAAGGGAGATTATCGATCATGAATTTGCCAACGTTTGAAGAAGTAATACTAGCAGTGATCGGATCACAACTTACTGTGTACTCTCAACAATCTCTTTGGAGTTGACCTAATCGGCCTTTTTAAGCTGAACACCGGCAATCGTCTTCGAGATCATGCTTATGAACTAAAATTTCAAAATATCGCAGAGGCAGAATTTCACCTCCAACCTGGTTTTTGATGCGTGGAATGGTCTACCTCCGACAGTTGTGAACTCGGTGTCTGTTAATGCCTTCAAAAACAATTTTGGGAGTTTGCGCCATGGCGTGCGTGAGTGTAACTCGTGACCAGGGATATCCTTTTGGTCTTGTCTTATTTTACACTTTTTCTCATTTCATGTGTAAAACGTAAATATTAAATTCTATTAGTTTATACGTTTTACCTTGACCGTTTATCTCTGTTAAAAATTTGAATGAATGAATTAAACTTTCATTCCACAATGACAAATTGTTTCCATTTCATTCTTAGTGAATGAAAATTGTAGAAATTAGACAAATTTTATTTTTCCTCACAATATCTACTGATTTATCACCGAACATATTGAGATTAGAATGAATTCAACTCAATTTCCACAATGTTGAATATGAATGAAATGGAAACAAGAAGTTGATGTGGAATTTTTATTTTCACATGAAATCTAAATTTTTCTCCATATGTAATATTGCAATCCAATCATAATGAATATGCGAAACATTAAAAGTCAACAAAAATATCTGTATTCTATAATGTTCTGATAACATACATCAGTCCAAACTGTCCACTGAACAAAATATCCAATCATTTCAAAAATTTGGATACAATTCAAATATTTCCTAATATTTAAAAAAGATTTTAAATATTGTGTACGAAATTATCTTCTGATAGCAGAAGGAAAAATATCATTTTCAACAAAATGACGTCTTATCACAAAATATGATAAAACTGTATTTTGAATGATAATTGAAAGTTGAACTCATACACATTGACATGTGTACTTATAACAGGTTTTTTGGACATGACTAAAAATGTTACTTTTTGCAATGAAATTTGTACTGAAAACATTCATTCAATCAACTGGGTCCTATACTATACAAGGTTGAACTTAATGACTCAGATGTTATAATCATTCACCAGAATATTTCACAAGATCTTGAAGGTGTCCATACATCCATAGTTCTTCCTCGGAATTGCCTACATTCTTTGACCGAAAATTATTGCTCAATCTTATTTTCGTATGGAAATCCAATGGAAAATATAATAATCTTTTGGGCATGTTGATGCACCATAGTCTCGGTCATAAGCGGTCTTTCGTCTCAAGCATAAGAACAATGTTGATCCTATATTCATTTCAAAGGGTGCATCTACTCAGCAAAGCCATCAATCAGTTCATACTGATTCATATGAGGAATGATCCGTGGAGAAACGAGAGCTTCAGTTTAATAAAGGGGGTTTTTCTTAGAGGTAATGAACTTCAAGTTGGCAACACTATTTTAACTGGCGGCCACTTTGTCAGCTGTCGAGTGATTTGTGTTTAGTTTGGTCTAACATGTCAACATGAATAGACTGATGCCCGAACAATGCTTCCAAATTGTGCAAATTTATTTTGAAAATAATGGTCCTGTTCGATATACGTATCGCGCTCTACGTTCATTTTATGGTCAACATAATCGTCAATCAGAGCAGTTAATTCGACTAACTATGAAATGTTTTCTCACTATGTTTACTTTAACTGATAATACGCATCTACAAAGACTTTGTACAATGAGAACAGAAGAAGCCATTGCTGCTGTAGTGCGTAGCGTAGAGGAATACCCGAATAAGTCTATCCGCCGTCGTGCACAGGAATTGGATATGTGTTCATCCAATTTATGGACGGTTTTGCGGAAAGATCTTGGTATGTGTTTTCACAAAATCCAACTTGTGCATGCATTGAAGCCACACCATCACCTAACAAGAAGTAAATTCAGTGAATGGGCCCAAAACAAGATTGCCGTTGATCCCGATTTTCATGAGAGAATTTGGTTTGACGATGAAGCTTACTCTTGGTTGAATGGCTACGTCAATAATCGAAACTGCCGTATTTAAAGAGGAGATAATCCTCAATGTATGTTGAGACGTCGTTACCTCCAGAAAAACTAGAAGTTTGGTGTATCTTATGGGCTGGTGAAATCATTGGTCCGTGTTTCTTTGAAGACGATGCTGGCCAGAACGTTACAGTCAATGGTGACCACTATAGACCCATGATAACTGACTTTGTCGTTCCTCTATTGAACAACCATGATGTGCAGCAGTTGTGGTTTCAACAAGACGGTGCAATATGTTACACAGCTTGTGCCTTAATTGATTTACTGAAGAAAAAGTTTGATAACCGCATAACTCAACGTTCCAGGCTCGTGAATTGGTCTCCAAGATCGTGCGATTCAACGCCGGTAGACTATTTTCTGTGGACATATGTGAAGTCGCTATAGTCAACGCCGATAATCCCGAAACGATCGACCACTCGGAGGACAATATTCACTGCGTAAATGCCGCTATACGGCCACAAATGTTGGAAAAATCGATTGAAAATTGGACCTTCATATTAGATTACGTCCCAGCCAGCCAGCCAGCCAGGTCGTATGCCAGAAATTATATTTGAATAATAATGCCAAAAGATTATCTTTTGAATAAAGTCAATTTCATGTCAACCTTAAAAATTCATCCTTGTTTCATTCCATTCCAAAGCTCTATACTTCTAAAAAAACACCCTTTATATCCTGACGCTTTTTCTCCGCTTCTCGGAACTACTTTCGGTATTTCCAAATTCGAATCAATGCCAGATGATTTTTGATTATACGAAGATAGTTTTGATTATGGGATATTATGCTGAATTGTTATTGAGAGTTGAAAGAAAGTAGAAAATTGCCAACGTTTCGCAGAATTATTTAGACAATGTCGATATTTCAGGAGTGCCATCCAGCCCCGGTTTTAGTTACAAAAACTTGATAGACCTTAACTTGTGTAGGTCATATAATTTCCTCAGAGATAGATTCGCCTATTTCTAAATGTCAGAGACAGTATTGTAAAAGATTTAGCGGTTAGAATGATATGTTGCAAAATGGCGAATGTGCTTCTTACTCTATTAGGATAATATAAATCATGGCCAACCGGGAGACTTCATAAAATAAGAGTTTTGTTTGTATGCTCTTCTTCTGACAATAATATATGATTTCGATAAAGGTTATCAATTTGAGATTTATCATTCAATTTCTTGACCATATGGAAATATGAATGGGAAGTACGTTGAAAAATGACAACTTCAGTTCCTTCAATTTTGGGACTGTACTCAAGGGATATGTATTCAGTCTAGAATTTAATCGAACACGTTCTAAGAACGTTCATATAAGCTGATCGCTAGAATGTTCGTTTGTTTCCTGAAAACAAACTACTAAGTACAAAGTGAAGAATATTCTGAAGATGTTCGAAATATCATGTGATATGAATATCTATTTCGAATATCAAGATATTTTTTTCTGAAATTTGTTTTTGTAATATTCTATTTATTCTTTATTTTTCAAAGATTAGTAGAAAAGGCTGTTTGAAAAGTAGGATCGTTTAGAACCTAGATATCACATTCTATGAATGTAATGTACTGGCTGGGAATACAGGGATTTTATTAAGATAATTCCAGACTAATTGCGTACATTGTATATTGCGTTTCCAATATTTGGCTATCCATTTCAGATCCTACCATAATGAGTGATCATAAGTGTGTTTTGAATTTTTGTATCACATCTACCAATTTCCGAAAAATTTTTCCAAAAAAAAATAATAGGTAACGATATTTCGCGAAGAATTAGTGAGAATTTTCTGAACAAAGTGATAAAGCTGTATCGCTTGAGGATGAGAATACCTCATGCCGAGTTCCGAAATAGTTTCTTCAAATCTGAAATTCATATTTAATTTCCTGTACTCTGAATCATTCAATTCAGAAAATTATTTCATATGCAAATGAACTAAAAAAAATGGGCATATAGCAAATACGGAATAAACATACGAAGTATAAAATCATGAGAAGGGCACAAAGTCAAGAATGTAGCTAAGAATGGGCTCAGCCAAATCTCAAGAGGGAATTATGAATCGATTGTTTGCGGAGAATCAGGATGGTAAATATGAGACAAAAATAGTGGAATATATCAACTCATTCGTACATCTTAAGGATGCATTTAAAGTATTTCACATGAATGTTCGAAGCATTAAAAAAACTTCGATGAATTAATGGTACTGTTTGTCATTTCTTTTATTCATAAACGATGTAGTATATATTGTGGATGTTGCATTGTTGTTAGTCGCGGATGATTTGAAAATGTTTCTTCGAATACGGAATCTCATTGATTGTACTAGGTTATAGGCAGCTCTTGATAGCCCGTCGGCATGGTGCGCAATGAGTTTGTTGGGGAATACAAACATTTTATGTGCATATTCAGGTTAATGTCAATCATTAATAAAATACGAGACCAGCTGGACCAGTTTTATCGATCCCATTTTTCTCGAAAACTTAAACCTTACAAATCAACTAAATGAAATAAAGAAATACCTATTGCATTATCTTGTATAAACTGATCATTTTCCAACTGTAATCACCATAGATACATCTTATGAGTTGAAAATACGCAAAGATAAGGGAAGGAATGTGGGAAAATTGATAAATTATGCAAAACTAAGAAAGGATTTGCTTAACGCATCATGGTGGCAAATGCATGAACATAGTGATGTTAACAATATTACTCAATATTTCACTGAAATATTAAATAAACCTATAAAAAATAATACACCCATTTGATAATTTCAACAAAATGACATAATTTCCGAAAAACAGGTTAACCCTACTCTGTTAAAAGCAATCGACATGAAAAATGGCCAGTACATAACACCGAGAAAATTAAAGGGGTGATTCTGTGATGAAAATTAAGGTATTAGTAAAAAATCTTTTGAAAAAGCTCCACCAGGAAAAGTTACATCTCTCTGGAAATAAGCAAAAGACATAGTTTTTCTCTTTTATTTTCCTTGTATATTGAGCTGAAGACACAAACTTTGGTGCATGTTATTTGACAGTAAAACCACACATTTTGGAATTTTTTCAACCCTGAATTATGCTGAGAAGTGGTTGAAATATTCAACTAAGATATTTTTTCTTATTATTATTTTTTGGATGAAAATTTTCTTTCAAAGACAACATGGCTTAAAGACTTCTACAACTAAAATAATAGCGAACAATGAACAAAATTCTGTCGAAGATTGACGTTACAATTATAATAAATGTTGAAATGACCACCTACAGTTTCAATACAAGCATTCACTTTTCTCTCCATTGAAATGCGTATGCGATGGAATATGCCTGCTGAATTTCTTATCGTTTCACTCCCTGCTTTATACAATGCGGTTTCGCAGATCATCGTTTCTTTTACGTAAATGATTGAGTTTTCCGAAAAACTTGTAGATAAAAAAGTTAGCAAATGAATTGTGCTTCTCAGGCATGAAGTTTCAAAAGAAAAATGTGTATCCAGAAAAAGTTGTAAGAAAAAATATCTTAGGGGTTGACTATTTCAACCCTTTCTGAGTATACTTCAGGGTTGAAAAAATATTCGAGAATGTGTATTTTTATTGATGAATAATATTTACCAAGTTTAGTGTCTTCAGTTTGATTTACAGGGAAAATGAAAACAGAAACAATTTTATTGTTAACCTTCAGAGGGTTGGTCGTTTCCGGGAGGAGGTTTTTCAAGAAATTTTATACCAAATACCTTCATTCACCTTCATTCTCATCACAGAATGTTGTGAAATACTAAATCTAGGTTTTTTGCTGATTTTATCGAAATCTTATGGATAGTTTCTGGTAGAAATTTTTTTTTCAACGAAAATTCCCAGAATTTCGAATACATTTTCATTGGTTCTCTACCCTTACGATCCTCACAAGATTTTGCGTTGGTATTCTTCAACATAGTAATGTGATCGCTAATGTCCTTCCCGAGATATTGAGGAAAAAAATTTCAACCGAAATTTCAAAGTGACTCAAATAACCATTCTCTCGAAATTTTCCAACAACTGGATCCATGCAAAATTTCGCTTCAAGTTGCTCATTGGTATCAAAGAACTGATTACGAAGTTTCAATCCGATAGCATCAGTACTTCATGAGATATGGAGTAATTAAGCTCAAAATTTCATATGGGTATAACTCTGAAACTGTTTGGCCGATTTTTTTCACCAATGAACTCAACCAAGATACTCAGGATCCTAACCTAACTTAGGAATTTCAAGAGTCTAGGTTGCTTTTCGGGAGTTAGTTAAAACGCATACGGCCGGATGTACAGAATCAAAACACGGATTCTTTCTCAGTGAGTCTAACCCAGTCGTTTGAGACCAATTTCAGCTCGAAATTCGAAAATGACAGACATTGTGACTTTACAATTATGTGCTGTTTCCTAACACACGCGCTTAAAAAACAGTGTTATTTTCACATTCTAGTGGCAATCACACGAACCTCTTCTTGAAGACTGTGCAGATGGCCAATATCAAACGCTAGTAAGTTCGGAGGGACAAAAAAAAACTTCTTTCAAAGCAAATATTAAACTGCAAAAATATCTCGAAAATAATGCGATTTTCATTTTTCCTTCGAAGTAAGTGATATTCCATATCGCAAAAACTTTCAGTACTATGGATATTCGACTCAACGTGAATTACTCCCCCCCGTATAATATTTTCATTGGTCTCACGGTAATCTTGTTATTGTGAACCGAACGGAAACCCAATAAACTTATCTGAGATATAACGGTTCATTGTTCAGATTTTCCACCTCCAGTGTCATGTATTCCATAAAGAGTGTATTCCATAAAGAGTGTTTTCCTTCTCGGTGGAATCTTTACGACATGAAATGGCCAATGAATTTTAATGGATGCAGAAAGTCTCATCTTGAAGGCTACAGCGCAGTGTCGAACGGAAAATCTGCCAAAGTCATGAATTTATGGATTTTGATTTTTATTCATGAATTCACCTGAGGAGGTGGACAGAGCTCTTCTTATCTGGTATTGGCAGGATGGAAATTGATATTGATTCTGGAGCAACCGAAGATATGACAGTTGTGAATTGACCTACGCTCTGCTCCTTGCTATAT
Source organism: Myrrha octodecimguttata (assembly GCA_958510865.1). Lineage (NCBI taxonomy): Eukaryota > Metazoa > Arthropoda > Insecta > Coleoptera > Coccinellidae > Myrrha > Myrrha octodecimguttata. The sequence goes on from OY294059.1 coordinate 21,313,533, forward strand.
CTGCATTATTGGATTCCAACAGAGAGACTTCCGGATTTATGGAGTTAAGGTCAAGTGAAATCCTTATAATAGCTCCACAGGATAGCTCGTTCGCAACAATTACTTCTAGAGTAAGAAAAGATTTCAGAAAGAAGCATATTGAAGGCTAAGTGATCGCAAAATTTGAGAGGTACATTTTTCAGTCAAGTTGTTATTTTCCAAATCCTTCGGCCCTCGTATGGAGCATAACAATTGGAACAATCCAATTTTATCTATTACTTCCGTTTCTTTGGTCTTCTCGAATACTCGTTTTCAAAACTGCAAGTCGAAGACTAGAATGAATAGAGCGGAAAAACAGAATCAATATTGTTCTAATTGCAAGGGTTCATATAAAGGGTCAAACAATCTGAGAATGAACGGTAAGGCTGGAGGAACATATATAATAAGATAGATATATACGTTAAGAGTCTTTAGGTATGAAATATGATTTGTTTAAGGGCATAGAGACTCTAAGTTTGGAGAATTAAAGGTGAACTCTTTTTTCTTTACCAAGCTTTCGTAATGTTTTTATTACTTCATCAGGGTTTCTATAAAAATACAGGACATAGTTAATATAGTTGACAAATGGATCATAATTAGATATTTTTGTTTTTCTTACCGAAAGTGAGGTTAATTTAATTGGCATTTTAGCAACGAAAACATCAGCATTTCAACAACAAACATAACATTTTGACATAAATACACGAAGGGGACATTTTGGACATTTCTCGAATTTACATAAACATTTAATTCCTATATTTTCTGGTACTGATCTTGTCAATTTATCTTATTGCGTTTCAATATTGATGACATTTAGGGACGACAGAACTTCTCCTTCCATTTTATTATTCTGTGTTATTCATCTAATGGACCTTCATTGTATTCTTCTTCCTTAGATTTTTCAAGTAAGATAAGATATATCTCGTAGTATAATTCACTTCAGTAATGTTCCGATTTTCCATTGGTTATTTCGTGTCCATTTTTGACCATTTGATGCCGAGACTCATATTCAACCTCGACACTCTTCTCTTAACAGATGAATAAAGGATTGATAAATTTTCACTGCCATTTAACTAATGAAATTATTCCACCGATAGAACTGAAACCGTAATGAAGTCTGATATTGAAAAGAATGATTGCTTGCTTGATAGCCACTTCTTTGCAGTATTTAGGAGAAAACTTGTAACTAATAATGAAGTGATTCTCATCTCGGTTCGTGGTTCTTTCATGCTTTTATGTTGCGTAAATATTTTCAAGCATAATACACTTGCTTTCTTCAGAATAGCATTCTTTATTCCAACCCTTTCTGTCTCAATTCCATGGAAATTCATTAGGTGCCTTAATGCGGACAAAAAGTGTTCAGAATAAACTTCGGCCTCGAACTGTTCGCCTTAACTGGCAAGTAATTAAGAAGTTTGAGGGTGAAATATCGCAAAAAGTACCATAACTTGGCAATTCTAGAAATGCAGTCAAGTACTGAATACGAAACTACAACCTCAGATCAAACTGATATGTTGAATCGGAAGACATTCCGACAACATCATATTCTACAAAAAATATTGAACCAACAAATATTGTTAAAAGACACAAATGTGGTTGCCTTCTTCCTTATCAAAAATACATGATACGTTTCACTACATTGTTGTTTTATCAGATCCTATCAACTGTCTCAAAAAGTGTGTACCAATTCTATATAGACAAATATTGCAGGAAAGTACAGAGATGTTCGTTTAATACATTCCCTGAATTCCTTAATCGGCTTATCCCTAGTACCTCCAATAAATCTAACTTTCGCTTCTTGTTCTCGATGTGTAAAATCTTGGGATTTTTGTCGAAATCTTTCCGTTTGATTTATGTAAGTATAAGGGCATGAACCACAGGAAAGTTGACAACATCCTGATGGGTTGACTTTCATGATTTTAGGTTTGTAGTTTCTGAAGATTCTACGCAATGAGTTCATGGATCGGAAAGCTATGTTTATGTCAGTATTTCTCAGAAATATCTTGATTTCTAGTGATGGATTTCCGAAAAAGCTTAAAGACCTGAACGTTGTTTTTATTTTCGACTGTGGGTATTATTTTTATCATTATTATTTATTATCCACAAGAAATACAAAATGTCAAATAAGAAATACAAAATGTCAATAATTTTTTAATCATCAATTTTTTACCTGTGGTGTCAACAAGTTAAAAAAAATGATTGTGCATGTGACGAAACGTATTGTATATAACATTTTTAGATAAACCAAACAAAACTATTCAAGAAAGTCATTCCAAAATTCCTCCAGTGTGTAGTACTCTTTTTGGCAAAGTATATTTTTTATTTCTTGCTCCATTCTAAACATGTTCATTTCCTTGAACTTTTCTGGAACTTTCTTGTAGATGTTTATGGCCCCATGGTTAATACTGAGTTGAGCAGCTGATACTCTATGATATTGTGTTCTGAATTTGTTTGCAGCTCTTGTTTTATAATAATGGTTTTCACTGTTTTTTTTCTGTAGCTTCTTTAGTATTGTGCACATATAGTATGCATGCTAATATGAATAGTGATTAAAGAATTGGGATGTTTTTCTGTTTGAGATGGGTTCTACAACTTTCATTATATTTTAGATCACAGACGACACGTATGGCTCTCTTTTGTTTGACAAATATCCTGTCACTTCTATGTGTTCCCCAGAATCACATTTCAAAGGCTATGAAAGAATCCGTGGAGGGCACGCTTGGCTGCTAGTTTTTCTGCAATCTGTTTCGTTCTTCTAATAGTATAAGTTGCCATCGATAACTATTTCGTAAGCTCATCTATGTATACTCGAAAACTTTGAGTATGCTTCTGAGATAGCATTTATATCTTGGTTTTTTGTTGATTATGTTGTCTATCATCGACGGTGAAAAACCGTTATTGAATGCTATTTATTTGATTAGGTTTAATTCCTTATAGAAGTAATCTGGGAACAGATAAATCGATGAAAATCGTTGTCATACTATGATATGCGAATAATCTGTGTTGAATTGAATGAAAAAATCTTTCAAGATGGTTATATCTGTTGTTATCGGTAGGTCTAAAAAGTTCAAGTGGTCTTCGGTTTTCAGTTCCATTGTGAAATTGATGTTCTTATGCAGTGTGTCAATGGAATTGAAAAGCAAACGAAGGCGTCATGCATCAGCATATCGATACCAAAATAGTATCGTTGACATTATTTCATTTCTATGGATAACTATTTTTTTAATAAAAATCTCTTTATTCAAAATATTTGTTTATACATAATTAATACACACTTTTCGAGACAGTTCCAACTCAACATCTGACGAAACTTCAATGTAGAGAAACGCGTCATGTGTTTGTGATGAAGTAGAAATCAACCATATTTGTATCTTTTAATGAGTTTACAATGGATTTTCATATCGATGAAGCCCAATACAATATGAAACAAATGTTGATTTCCTTTGGCCTCTCAGAAATCCATGTGCTTGCACCATATACCTGCTGGCTGTTTGATTTTGTATATTTTGGTCGATTCTGAACTTGTTTTCCAAAATCGACAATCCCTGACTTCTTCCCTGATATTTTTGGGAACTATTGTTCGTAGAGTCATTGTCAACAGTTTATTTTCGCGATGTAAGAAATATCCATTTATAGAGACTAGAAATCTGATGGAAATTCATGTGTTGTATGATGAAAATCCACCACACTACCAAACGAAATGGATATTCATAACATCTCCAATGAAAATTGATTGATTGCCAACTAAAACAGATACTAATCAGATGTTCGATGGAAATCCAATATGAATTCTATCGAAATGGACCATATATGGATATTCAATGTTCGTCCATTGTGTCGAAGTCATCCAATGAACGTCCATCGGAGGAATGTTTGAAAATGCAGTACATCTGTGATGCCGAGGATGTTCTTAGCTGTCAACTGTCAGTGTATTTATGATCGGCATACAATGACCACAATGAATGACTCAAAAACATGATATTGGTAAATAGCAGGTTTTCCGCTTAGTTGCGAAGGTTCAATTTGTAAATGCGTAAAATCCACCCAATGATTCGGTAGATATCATCTGAAAATTCTACCAGAATTTTCAAAAAAACAGATCGGATCAAATTGAGCATTAAGATATTGTGGAAAAACTAACAGATTAATGCTGATTCTCGTCAGGACTATATGACGCAGTGAAGTTGCGTTTGGCAGATCGATACGTGAAGTGGTGGATGCTTTGGCAGTGAATTTGAACAACACTAAGCTGAAAATTTGCCATACTGAATTGAACGACACGATCTAGCATAAAAATATAAGTGGTCTAACAGACTTTCGTGAACACAATAACTTTCGAAAGAAAAAACCTAGAAACTTAATATTGGTAGAGTGAGATGCACCCAATGATTCTACAGTATTACCTAATATTTCCAAGAAAACAGATCCGAACGAAACTCCAATATTTGATTGAAGAATGATAGTTTGGCGATTCGTGCAGAATGAGGAGTATATAAGGGGAAAATTGACGAATCCTTCCATCAGGAGGTTAAGGAGCGTTTTGCGGGAAAAATAAGTGAAAATATGACCGCTTCGTCAACGAATTTGACTAATACGATCACAACTGAAATTTGGTCGAGTTGAGCATCAGCATTTTCTAACTTGTTACTTAGTTCCATCATGATTTGATCAGTATTTTTAAGGTCCTTCCAGAAATAACATCGACACGAAGATAAAAATTTTCGAAAATTAAAAGCAGATCAAACTTAAATTCGGTGTACTGTCGTAAAGTATGGATTTGGGTGTTAAAATAGGCAACAAATATGGTAGTTAATTTATGAACAGTCATAGATAACACTTGCTCTGTCGTTGACATCCAGCAGACAGATAAGAAGAAAGTTCTATGGTGAATATTAAGCTGGAAATATAGCGTCTTTTAGTTGATAGTTTTCCAGAAAATATATTATTTCTTTCCTAGTGTTTATTATTTCGTACACAACACATCAAGGTTCCATCATTGGGGTCTGTGCAGAATTCATTCGGGATCTGATGAATAATTTCCAAATAGGAAATATTTTTCAAGAAAAGTTTTTAAAATATCTGAGAAATATTTTTTTTGTTGTAATCACACGATCATCCCGAAATTTCGCCAAAAGTTGTGCATCTATAATTTCTATCTAATTTACAAGTTTCATTATGATTGGATTTGCTTTTTTTGAATATTTCGGTGATAACAACAATATATGGAAAAAATCAAGTGATTCGACATAATTAGTTCCAATTCCTCAGAAAGTTAAATTCCGATCAGACTCAAATGTGTTACACTGTTGTGAAACATAAAATATGAAGTTTCTAAAGGATATCGTCCAAATCTGATGGATGATAATTTCCGAAGCGAAACTGTACCTCAGGTTATTTCTAAGAATTGAGAATACAATTATGTAAATTCAAATAACTAGATACAACTCCGAAATTGTCCGGTCGATTCAGCTCATCGATCAATTCGTTCGCCGTATTCCATTAAAGTTTCATGTTGATTCCTTGTTTATTTCGACAGTTATCGTGTCCTAGGCCGGACGGCCTTGCATAATTGATTTCAACATCGGATTCGTCTCCAGTTAATCTAACCTAGTCGTTTGAAATCCTTCTCGAGAAAAAAATCCTAAATAAGAGATATTTGGACAAAACGATAGCACGCCTCTCCCTCGAACAAAAAAAGCCGAATAAGGCTCTACTTCATCCTGCTAGAACGTAAGTATACATTGAAGAACAGTGTTGAATTTAGTTTGAACTTCGGATATTTTTTGTTCGCGGATTATCTTGGGTGAAATAAGAGAAGTACTTTACCAACAGTCTAGATTTATTCAAACACACATAGATAAATCTATTTCACAAAAAAGTACCTACTCGTGTCAGTTACAGCAGGGAAAAGAGAGGCCCTTTCTGTCCGTCTCCGCGTTCTTATAACCTTATCCCCACCCTTTTCTCCCCTCTACAGGTACCGAGACCTTCCGCAAAACCCCGAAATCTTGAGGTTCGAAAAGTCGTCGATAGGGTAGGCGTTGCCAGATTTAACAAACAGCGTGCTATCAACTTCACGAAATTTTTTCGCTGGAATCTTTCAGGGTTGGTTTCGCTTACCGATGGGAAGATTAGGCTTGGACTGAATCTGCCTATTGGTTTCCGAAATATACTCGTTCAAAGTTTTGAGGTTAGTTACTCAATTATTTCAACAATATTGACGGGATCAGATTGAAACGTGATTGTTAGTCTCCGTTACAAAAAACGGAAAAAAAATTTTTGTGGAAAATTTGTTTGGATGTTCTATTACAAAAATAAAACATGTTATGTATTTGAAACTCTCTAGTTCGAAATTCATTTAAGAGTCATAGTCTACGTTGCTCGCCACAACTTCCATCTGAAACATTTCTCGCAAAGCAGCTTTCGCCTGCGCAGGCATCGTTGATACACCCTGGTTCGTTATATTTCACATTGTGTTGTCATGTGTCATGTCCATAAAGTTAGCAGAGCCACTTGCACGGATGTCAATGAAAACCATCTCAGTAATTATCGAATATTTGTCGGGAATTTGCCGTGAAAGAAAAAAAATTGTCGCGCTTTTAGTTTTTTTTTGAGGGTGGGCTCTGCTAACTTAATATTAAGTTGGCAGGGCCATTCTAAAATATGCATCGAATTTAATCAAAAATGTTATGAATAATTGTCGTAGACCGCCCAACGTGAAAAAAAAACAGTGGTTTCTTAGGATATTTCGCAAAGTCGGCAACACTGCATTGATATATTGACATTTCAGGTTAGTTTTTCATAGAATTATTGACTGATATGGTTGTTTGTAAAATCTTCTATTTCCCGAAATGAACAATTTTCGTTTCAATACTGAATAATGGAAATATTCCATTGTCACGGATATAAATCGACGTAACTTTGTAATACAAGAAAGTTAATTAGATGACCGTTTTTTTTTTCGGAAATGAGCTGAACGATTGAAGGACGACCAAAACATGTTTGTCGTGAAAGAAAAAAAATTGTCACGATCTCTGTTTTTTTTGAAAGGGGTGGCTCTGCTTACTTAATATTAAGTTAGCGAGGCCATTCTGAAATAAGCATCGAATTCGATCGAGGATGTTATGAATGATTGTCGGGTATTTGTCGTGGACCATCTAACGTGAAAATGGCGGAAAAATGATTTTTTTAGCTTTTTTTTAGGTTTCAATATAATGTTCTGATTTCTCAGGATATTTGTCCAATCTTAAAATATTAAAACCTAAAAAAAGCTAAAAAATTATTTTTTCTGTTTGTTTCACGTTCGATGGTCTACGACAAATACTCGACAACTATTAGTAACCTTTTCGATCGAATTCGATGCATATTTTAAAATGGCCCTGCTAACCTAATATTAAGTTAGCAGAGCCACCCCTTTTAAAAAAACAAGAAGCGCGACAAATTTTTTTCTTTCACGACAGATATGTTTCGGTCGTTCTTCAATCTTTCAGCTCATTGCCGCAAGAAGAACGGTCTTCTAATTAACTTTCTTGTATCACGAAATCACGTCAATGTATATCCGTGAGAATGGAATATTTCCATTATTCAGCATTGAAACGAAAATTGTTCATTTCGGGAAATCGGAGATTAATATACAACCCCATATCAGTCAAAGATGATACAAAAAACAAAGCTGCAATATCAATTTACCAATGCAGTGTTGCCAAATTTGACAAATATCCTGAGAAATCAGAATATTATATTAAAACCTTAAAAAAAAGCTATCAAAATGATTTTTCTGTTTTTTCACGTAAGACGGTCTACGACGAATACTCGAAAATTATTTATGATATTCTCGATCTAATTCGATGCATATTTCAGAATGGCCTTGCTTACTCAATATAAAGTGAGCAGAGGCACCCCTCAAAAAAAAAACTAAATGCGCAACCTTTTTTTTTCTCCACGACAAATTTTCGACAATATTCGACAATTACTGAGATGTTTTTCATTGGCATCCGTGCAAGTGGCTCTGCTAACTTTATGGATATTGTGTTGTCCATTAGATTCACCGTACAATTCTTCATCGCCCATATTGAAACAACAAATTTATTGTTCGCTGTACTCAATCGTCCCTTGCCTATTTCTGTATCACAATTGTAAAGAGCTGTCGTATTGCTGGTTAGACATAACAAAATATGGGAGATATGAGCATCACAGGTTCACGTACAATGGACAGAACAACAATTGCTTCATTTGTTCTTGGCAGTAATGGAAACCGATATATTGAATGCATGAATTATTTTAACACGTTTTGCCAATGATAGATTCGATCCATTGCTCTCACATATTCACCACTCAATTGGATGGAATAAATAAAATGGAATTTTTATCGCGAAAAGATAGAATGAGTTTTGAAAGTTTGAACTATAGAAATTAATTTCATGAATGAATAGAATCAGCCCATTCTATTACGGAAAAATAGATTTTTTCAAAACCGAATATACACTAGTGTATAGATGATGAAATTATGACTCCAACTCTGGTCGAAAAATGTTAGAGCATCCGTTCAGTGGCAACATGAAGGATATTGCCGGAAGAAGATTCGGAGATCTTAACAATCCACTAAATGCAGCTGTGCACTTGTGTACAGTTATTATATTTCTTTCAATAGAAATAGAGCTTTTTAAATTGACTCAGAGCCCTGAAGAGCAGAGCTGAAAGTCAATCACCAGCGATTCAATTCGGAATATAAATAGATGACCAGTTTATCAATCGTGTTGAGGATTGGCTCAAAAGCAGCTAACTTCACTGCAGTGTTTTTTTCAGGCCAGATTCCTTCATCGGAATTGTTTCCTTGAACTAATTTCTTATTCAAAAATATCAAATAACAATCTGGAATGACAATGCTATCTCGATGTGTGAAATATTCACTCAAGAATTATTGATCAATTTTCCTTCGAAATCTACACGAAGAAGAAATTCTTCAGAAGTTCAAAGAAAAATGGGAGCCCTCCTAATATCCTTAAATCTTAATTTCCATTTTGAACTGACTTTATTTTCCAATATTACAAATATGTAGTTCATGCGAATCCTGTCACCTCAATTTCGAGTCTCTATCGGCTTATTAATATTTTTCGCATCCATGCGGAATTTCATAGAGATAATTTGATTAGCAAATCGGAGAATGTATAAAATTTGAAAAAAAGATTGAAATTTATTTTTCGAATTTTTCTAATGACATTTTCAGTATTTTCACTCTCGTTGCTAAGATTCATCATTATTGGATTAGTTTTTTCAATGGCTTCTGTATAATATGAAATACAGAAGTGTGCAATTATTTACCAAATCTAATGATTAGTTTCAGAAAAATAAATTTTGTTGTTTTTTGAATTTAAAACTATACGAGCCGAAAAAGATTTTGCAAGAATCTGATGGGAGTTCTTATGCTCCAAATGAATACTAATTTTTAATCCGATCGCTCAATCAGTTTCTGGAATATTGAGGAAATACCTTCAAAGTTGGCAGATTTTGCCCATGAACGATCTTAACCATCACATTTTGAAATTCAAGCTTCCCTGAATGTTTCAAGTTGATAAGATTTTCCGTACTCACGTGATAGTGCCTACAACCAGCCGACCGACCGAGCAGAATCAAGTTTGACACCGGATTTGTCAACAGTGAGGACGTTTCAGTCGTTTCAGACTATTTTCAAGAAAAAAATTCAGAACTACAGACATTTCGACAAAATTGATAGCACGTTGTTTTTAAGGTCATTCGCGCAATAAATCTCTGTCAGAAATATCTTTACTGATTTCCTGGACATGTCAAGTCCGTGCGGAATTTGATAAGTCGACATGCCTTCTTGATGAAGGGCAGCTAGTTTTGCCTTATCCTAATCAGAAATCGGATTTTCTAGCATTTCACACAAAACTTTGATCTAAAATCAACATTTTATAACAGGTTACTACTGCTATCTCCGAATAACAACTTCTTATTCTAGAATGCATATGGTTTCTTAGTATGGAACACAACATCTTTTTTCAAATTATATTCAATTTTTCCTCAACCGTTTGAATGAAACCTATTTGAACATTTTGAAATCCGATGAAAGCAAGTTTCAAAAAAAAAGTGAAGTTCTCAGGTTTTATGAAGAATGAGAATGTTCACTGAAAAATATACCTTTTCATTTGAAGACAATCAAGTTGCTCTTGGAATGACCGTCACATCAAGATAAAGGTTAAATCAAAATCTGTTCATTTTCTTTTCCCCTTGATACCTAAAAACCTTGATTTGAAATTTTTTTTTCCTGAGTAAATTGTTTTTGATAATCACCCCAAATACCTACTGTCACAAGTTAAATGCCGCACCCTTCATTGGGTCGGTCGATAGGCCCTTAACCTTCGACATATTCCTCTCGGTACGGGGAAGAAAATGTTGACTATAGTGATTTTCCTGTCACATAACTACGCGTTATTGTCCCCTCTACATGAGGACTTACTGATTACATAATATGTAACTAAGGCAAACCATAGAGTCCTTGATATAAAGATGTCAGAATTGAGAACATCTTGCCGAAATGTATTGACAATGAAGACATTTCACAATTAGTATATAGATTTTCTTCTGTACAAATGATGAACGACAGTTAAGAATTTTCATGTTCTCTATATGTTGAAGTTTCTACTCTACAACTACCGAATCCGAGAGTTGTTAAAATATACGTTGAAATAAAATAATTTCTCGTTCCACAAAACGATTTCAAAATTCCTTCTGCTCATTATAACTATGGCTCTTCAAACCGTTCGTTCCTATCCGTGATTCAGTTTCAGAGACTAATGTTTCCGAAACAATTCCCGGATAATTATATGATTCAGTAATCGCTAAAGTTGATGGGAACAAGCGCCATCGTTTAAGTTCGCAAGAGTGTAAAGCTATTGAGTTAATAGCCGTTGACTGATAAGAGCTTTCAGCGCTGTAACTTGAAAACGGCTTAATTCCTATGTACAGTAACATGGAACCCCGGAACTGATGGGTCCTAACCACACCGAGATGTCCTCTTAGCGAAAACTATTCGACGTTCGCCTCGGAACTTGGAAGTCGAAAATGAATGCCGCAAAGTCCCTAGGCGATGACTCCTTCCGCCTGTTCCATTTCGGAGGATGCATCGTTCGTCGTTTTCGACGCATGAGTTCGTCCTATACCGAAGAAGATTACGTAGAAGTTGATTTATATTCAATTTATGGAAATAATATAGTGTATCTTCACTTCAATAATGTTTCGTATTATACAGAATAAGGATATGCAGTGTACTTAAGCGATATTCGTTACCTACAACACAATATCACATATTGATCAATTTGTCCCTTACAGAATATCAGATTCAATTCATCAAAAAAAATTGAAATTCAGAATAGCCACGTTCCAAAAGTACACGTTTTTGTTAACGTTGCGTTAGTTATCAGTTTCTTTGGATAGGTTATGTGAGACGTCAGATTTTTGTGTTACAAACTCTTTAAGTTTAATCGTTTGCAGTTCTGCATTAGTTTTTTGATTCTGGACAAAATTAAAAGGAAATCGGAAGCGCTAATTTCAGTTGGTGCTATTGCAGAAGAAGTGGAACTAGTTATATTGCATAATATAATTGGCATGGTTCGAAGTATGTTGTGTCCCGTAGCCTGGACCCAGCATTTTATGATATATTGTCTTTTCTTGATTTTCCAACATCGTAGTCTGAATTCTTTGGTTCCCAGGAAATATGCCCGAAATTCAATATTTTTTGGTTTAAATCAATTGGCACCGAGCATTTTATGCACTTCACTCAGTGCTCAATTTGAATCAAATTCATGCTCACAGAAATTAATCTGGCAAACCAAGAATATGCCTTGCTTTAATAGCATGAATTCTAAATTCTCTGATGCAATTATTGAAGCATCAAATAAAACGCAGCTATCTGAAGAAACTCGGTGCGAAGATAATTTCAATAACCGAAATGAGCCTAATGACAGCCTTGTTGGTCGGCCGCACTTAGGTAATTTCACCGCATCCATAGATCAAATGTCCGGTCGAAATCGTACAATTTGTAAACGTTCAAGAAAGGCTTTTTAAATATCTATGTTTCGTTTAAATATCGCGACTCGTTTCACTGTTCCGCCGGCAAATACAGAGGGTGTCTCGAAAAGTGTAAGGCACTTTTTCATCTCAATAAAAAACGGAACGATCACAAAACTCATGCACATGTTATCAACAGTGCTCTACTAAAATTCTCGGTGCCTGACCAATTATATTTATATATTTTAGTCAAAGGTGTACATGAGTACGTCAATTTGAATTGTCAGTTTATTTATCTGGTGATGATGGAAAAAGTCATAAATTATGCGGAATATGTAGAATCCCTTATTTTGACAATTATTGCTAAAACATACCATCATATCCGCGCACCTCCTGGACATGTAGGTCATCAAATATTTTCGATTAGTAATAGCCGTACAAAGTATTATGCAGTTCCCGGCTCAATCAAAAATACATATTTCGCTTTTATCATTCATGCTAGACCGATCGATATATCAGGAAAAAAGGTGGGTTATCTAAATCTGTTGTGTCTACCATGAAACATATTGTCTTGTCGCTTTTGGAATCAGTCTATTATACTGTATATTACTGCTTGTTGGCCTATGAAAACTACGTACCTTTACCAGGCATTCTAAGCGTTTCATCATTTTCGTTTAATATAAAACTTGAAAATAGCTCCACATATGTTTATAATGTGGAGTTTAATGTTACGAATATTGTTTACGTTCATCGAAAAGCTGTTACTAGCATTAGTAACCATAAAGAACCGATTTTTAACTTCTCTCTCATATCATTCATGGCATCTGACGTAAATGAAGTAATTCCTTACACCTCTCATTTTCCTCATTGGTGGTACTATGAGAAGCGGTCTCCTATAGGAAAATAAGCTACGTTTTTTCGATCATATTGCTTCTACACCAATTTCTTGTTTGGAATTTTGTACCTTGTTAAGGTTTTTCTTGCTAGTACCTTGTTGGCTCAATCATATCAGTTAATTCAGTTTACCTATCAATATTTTCTAATGTAATTCTACCAATTCGAATGTTTGCATGCTATTTATTCCAGATTTTTTTTATGATTGATGATTCTGTAAACAAATTATTTATTGGTTGCAGTTCATGCGTATATATATTCGATTCAGGTTTCATGGTTTATGTATTTGTGAATATTATATTAATTCGTATCATATGGTATATTTGATCTATATTTTTAATTTTTTCGTTTGTGAATATAATGTACTATTCACTTGGTGGAAAATATCATTGTAATTATAGTATTTGATCTTTATTTTGAATTCTTTTGTTTGTGAATATTATGTTAACTATTCATTTGTTGGGAGACATCTTTCTAATTATAGTTATTGATCTATATTTTCAATTGTTTCGTTTGTGAATATGCTGTTAACTATTCATTTGTTGGAAGATATCATTCCAATTATATTGAACCTGATGGTTCAAGGCGCGGGAGTATGTTGTGTCCCGTAGTCTGGACCCAGCATTTTATGATATATTGTCTTTTCTTGATTTTCCAACGTCATAGTCTGAATTCTTTGGTTCCCAGGAAATATGCCCGAAATTCAATATTTTTTGGTTTAAATCAATTGACACTGGCTTTAAGAGCATTTTATCTCAAGCCAACAATAAAGTATAATTTCGCATGACAGAAAACACTCGGATAAAATTCAAGCTCTTAGCATTCCAGGAATCGGAGCGTGCTGGGTGGGATACTTCGGTTATTCAAAGAATCCAGACATAACATGTGATAGTTTATGTAATTTATCTTATTAGGCCATTTAGGGAAACTTCCTTCACACATTTTGTGCTCTCTTTTTTGCACCAGCCAATACGAGGTGTTTTTTCGGATCTTAGAAGGGCGTCGCTTAATTCAAAAATCCAATCAAAATTTATATTCTCCCTCTAAAATGTGAAGAAGGGAATTCTTTTAATTAGGGTTTAGTTAGTTTTTAGACACTCTTCATTTGACCGTTGTATAGTTAACAACATTCGCTCTCGAATTTATAAACAAGACTTATACGTTAATTCTTGTGTTGTAAAAATCGTAACTTCTCATTTGAAAGTCGCTTCGACCTTGCTATCGAATGAGATATAGAAGGAAGATTCTATTGTGCAAATCACTTGTATACCATTTCGGTCTTGTTATCTAATACAGATACAAGAAAATACATTTTTGTTACGTGTTGAGAGTGCGATTTTAATAAACATCAACACCATTTTCGGATCATTAGTGCAACAATATTGATCAACTGGTCAATAAGTTCTTCAATTATCTGCTTATTTTAGAAGCATCAACATTTCTGATAAAGATCAGAAAATATTCGTCGGTCGTGTCTGCATCTTGATAAAGACTGAATTAATCAAGTGCGATTAATTCAACCAAGCGGGGTCCCCACTATTGAAACCCCCCAAACACCTGAATAAACCAATTCAGGTAAAAACAAAGTATTCCTAATTTCAAACCTCTCATGTTGCTTTCAAAAGTATTTCTTAATTCGTGAAAAAGTAACAAATACCTATATATGAAAAAAATTTGCTGTGGTAGCACTAATAAATCTTAATGTGTAACATCAGTTGTGTGTGAAAAACGGCATTATCAAATAGATTTAAAAATTCGGAGGAAATTGTATAATTAACACAAAAACCTCTGAATAAAGAACATTATTCAAAGCAGAAAACAGATCGGAGCCGGAAGGACCCGAAGCTTAAGGAATCCTTCCGATATAGATTAGCGCAACGTAAATTCCGGCTCGCAATTTTCCGTAAATAACGTAAGTGCAAGTCCACAACGGAGCACCAAGCACTGACCATGGCACCGAGCATCGCAAATTCACGAATTTAACCTATACGAAATGTTGATGTGCTTGTAAAAAGACAAAATGAATTTTGAAGGTGAATGCTGTAATTAGTTCTACGGACAGTGCAACGGTCGGTATCATGAATCGAGGTTGTTTGCTTTTAAAAACAAGGTGTAAAGTTTTCGGAGTGCGGTGCTTGGTTCGATACTGCGATTTGTTGCGCCGTTGTGGACGCCTACTAAGACGCTAACGCTATTAACGTCGTGTTATTCTGAAGCTTAATCTGCGCATGCTTAGATGTCAAATATAACGTTTGCTGTAATAACGTCACACAAATTGGACTATGCAATATCTCTCTATTATCTCTTGTCGCAACTTTTTGGGAGGCTTGGAAAAAAAAATGGGTTTGCAAATATATTAATTTTTGAGTTGATATATTTGAGAATTCCGAAAGTATTTTAATTTTGTGTGGCGGTATAGTTATTTGTCGTTCCGATATATTCATGAGTTGAGAGCTTCGGTATATAAAAGTGTCAGATCTAATATATTTATTGATTCGATCTATCGAACAGTTTCGAGAGATGGCACGCTGAAAGCATACAGTTTCGAGTCATTTTGATTGGAATCGCAGTTTACGACGGTAACCACTACAAATATTTGAGATAAATAGTTAATATTTACACATCATACCGAAATCAGGATTGGATTATAAATATTGTTGAGTTCTTTCATACTTGAATTTCTGGATTGCTGGAATTTGTGAGCGTTCTTTCGATGCGACATCTCTTGGCATTGTCCGATAGATCGAATTAATAAATATATTGGATGTCACATTCATACATATTTGGAAATACCAACTTGAAACTCGATTATTTTTGTTGGATATGAATAAATTGGAACAAAAAATATATAAATCGCCACACAAAATATACATAAGTAAGTGCGCGTCAAAATTAAACAAATTCATTTTCTCAGAAGAAAAATATTTGGCAACAAAATCCTGAAACAGGTCAGTTTTTGTTTCACTTTTTCCAAATTTTTAAGAATTTTTAAGGATTTTTGGGGCATGATGTGCCATCCCCATCAACCCTCTAAATTTTTTGAATAGGGAAAGTGGGTCATGTGGTACTATTTTGGCAAGGTCTTTGTATTTTCTTTACAGGCGTGCAGAAATTTTCAAGAAAACAATTTTTTTTTTGGAAAATTAGTTAGTTGAAACAGGTTTTCAGTATGTGCACTTTGTCATGGCTCATTTGCTTTGAGACGATGGTACCTGATGAAATTTGTCACTGAATGAAAGTCGACTATTACAGTTTTGTTCAACCCCTACGAATGGAGAAAAAAATGGAGTAACATTGGAAGTTTATTTCGGCATTGAAGTACCAACCGGAGAACCATTGTGCATTACAAGATGAGTAGAATTGAATGTTCAAAATGACCTCCGTCGTTCTGGATGCAATAATCAACTTGACACATTATTCCTGTACCTTCTGGTGAGACTCTGGAGTTATTCTACCTATCTCGAACCTTATGCGGTTTTTCAAGTCTTTCAAATTTTCGGGCCTATTAATGTACACTTTCGATTATAGGTAGCCCCATAAGAAAAAAATCGAGCGGTGTCAGATCTAGAGACATGGCTGGCCACTCTATGGGACCGCGTCTTCCAATCCATCTCTCAGGAAACGCATTGTCCAGGAACTGGCGCACAGCACACACATAGTGTGCAGGTGCTCCATCCTGTTGGAATTATATTGTGCAATTTGGCATGTTTGGGTCATTTTCATTCGGAAAAATATTGGCAAGAGCAGGTAAAAGCTCATTCCGGAGGAATTCTATATACCTTGCACCCTTGAGGTTTCCATCATCGAAAAAAAAGGCCCGATTATTCTGCCGTCAATGATCTCAGCCCATAGATTTACTTTCTGTGGGTGTTGCGTATGTGCTTCCACCATCCAATGCGGATTTTCTCGGCTCCAAAACCTGCAATTCTGTCTGTTCACTGTTCCGTTCAGAGGAAACGTGGCTTCATCCGAAAAAACAATTTTTTTGATGAAGTGCGGATTCTGGTTTAACTCATCTAGCATAATTTCACAAAACTGATTCCGTCGATCATGATCATCTTCGTTTAATTCCTGATGTAGCTGAATTTTATACGGCTGATATTTTTCTGCCTTCAAAATGCGTAAAGCAGTCTTCTGAGAAATGCTTTTATGTTCCGCTAACTGTGGTGAAGTACTGTGAGGATTTTCTTCAATTTCCACCAAGATATTCAGTTTTGTGTCTTCAGAGGTTCTGGGTCGTCCTGCATTTGGAATATGTCTAACATGTCCCTACTCCGTGAATTCGCTTCCAATTCAACTGACCATTGACCTTGTGATTGGCCTTTCTGGATATTTGGCGTTAAAAATATCACAAACCTCCTGGTGCGTACGTACTCTATCGCCCCACCCGATCATCATTAAAATTTCAATTCTCTGTTTCATTTAACTGTGGCATTTGTTTTCCGGTTTTTAAAACAATGAACTCGAATTCAAGCAACGATTGAATGCAACTTGAATTCAAATTTTTTGAAAGTAAGACATTCATCGTATGATATAATACCGGGCCGGGCGCATTTGAACGCCACATGTTCTGTACTCTCTCCCTTTTTTTGATCTCCACCAAAGAAGGGAGAGATAGAGATAAATCGATAAATCATTTCGATGAAAATCAAAACGCACCTTTAAAGAAGAACAATTCGGATTCAGAACTTTCCACGGTACCACCTCACAGTTAGCATTAATCACCAACCAAATTGGAAAAAATTTCAATAAAATAATAGCTATGCTTAATTTTGACATGGAAAAAGCTTTCGACAATGTATGGCACGAAGGCCTCATATTCTTCAATGCAATACATCATTAATATTATCCATTCCTACATCAGCGACCGAACCTTTCAGGTGAAAGTAGAAAATAAATTATCGAATGAAACCCTATCCCGACTGGAGTTTCCCAAGGAAGTCTATTATCCCCCACACTATACAGGGTGAGTCTTTGACCTTGCAGAATATTTTAACAGAAGATTCCTGAAGCCAAAAGAAACACTTTTTTCCCTTACCATTTTTCCGATTCGGCTTGGTTCGTAAGATACAAACTGTTGAAAATCCATAAAAAAAAATTTTTATTTTCGATTATACCTCGCGAACGATCTCATCGAATGAGAAGATTTTTGGAATATAGTTCTTATTGATACGATGAATGATCCTGGATTACAAAATTTCATCCACATCCTCCAGTTCCTTTATTATGACCATAACATTCCATAAAAATACCAGAAATTCAAAGAATCCAACTTTTAAAAATAATTTGAATGCTATTCAACGAATTTTCGACCGCATTTTGGAAAATAAAAGTATTCCTAATTTTTTTTCGTATGATGCGCCGTTTTCGAGTAATCTGAAATTCAAAAATAAAAAATATCTGTGAAATTCCGAGAGCTGGTTACTTTGGCTGAATGCAACTCTGTTCAAAAAATCCAGAGAATTCAATTTTTCCGCAATGCCACGTCTAAAAGTTGAGAATGGAATTCTAGCATTTTTTATTTAGAATGATTTGTAAGCGGAGCAGCCGACTTTGGCCAATTCACAATGGACAATTCCAGTGATGTATGTATTCATCAAGTTTTTCATACTACGATTATTATCACCAAGACGAAAAAGAAGTTTCTCCAAAATAGGCTTCCATCCCAAAACTATATCTGTGTTATACAGTGGTGATTTGGCCCTGAATCCATTCATGAAGCTGGCTTTTCAATTTCGATCTAATTTGTGCAGTATAATTGATTAACTTCTCACTTTTCCATGATAATCGGGATTCTTACTGGATTGAATGCAATCTTTCTGCTGACCCAAATTTCTTGAAATTATGTACAGAACTTTGATAGTATTTATTTTGAGGTATTCTTCAAATGCGCAATGCGCTTTCATAACATAACAACCCATGGTGGAAGAAAACCACCATGACATAACCTTAAAACCACGGAGCCACATATTTATAGTTCAGTTCAGAATCATAGACTACACAAGTGTATACATAGAATTAGCATATTATGTGTTGTTTGATTTCGAAGAGTTCTTTCTTTCTGTTCGTCAATTTGGCAACGTTTGTACGTTCATAGATAAATTAGGTATATCTGTTTCATTTATTTATGAAAATGAAAGTTTGAATGGGTTATGTCTGAATCTGATAATTCTTGGAGAAAATGAAATGAACGAAGAAAATCAATAATTACAAATTGAAGATGAATCTCAAAGCTAATATGAGTGATAGCTAGATGAATTCCTCATTATCGAAAATGAAACCAAGAGAAGAATATTCAACTTTTATCGCCCACGAAATTTGGAATACCTAACTTGTTTATTGTACTATAAATACAACTTTTTTCACCAACTGGAATGTAAAAAGTATGTTGACGCTTGTTTTCATAACAGAGTTGCTCATTTCGAAGATTTGAATGGTATATCTTAGGCTTGGAAAAACTTCAGTGTTCAGGTTTCCAGGGGCGGCTAGCCTATTATGAAAATTTATAATGCCTATATCATTTTATCTAGGCCGAATCGGAAAAAAATGGTAGAGGACAAATGTGTTTCTTTCAGCTTCAAGAATCTTCTGTTAAAATATTCTGCAAGGTCAAAGACTCACCCTGTATAACTACTACCTAAACAAAATACCGAAATCAAACTTAAAAAAATTAAAAATAATTGCAGCTGATACAGCAATAATTTCAGATTCTACCCAACCAAAACAAGGGAACATATACATTCGAGACCACCTGAACGAACTTGACAAATATTATAACAAATGGAAAATCAAAAAGAATAGAAAAGCACTGACGTGAAGTAACGAGCTTTTACGCTCTCGTTCAAATTTCTTGCCAAAACACCTGTCACCTGTTCACATAATGACGTTAATGGGTGGATTACTTGATCTACGTAATCATCAGGCGAATTCTACAATCCACAAAATCAACCTCCGTAATTAAACAGAAAACCTTCTCTTCAACTATCGAGTCTGCAAGTCCTTTCTTTAGGAAGCTTTTTTGTTCACGATCGCCCTAATCGCCGATAGTAAATAAAATATCTCCCGGAAGAATCTACTTGGAGACTTGATACTTGAATTACAGAGGCCGAATTTGCGAACTGGTAAAATCCACCCAATGATTTCGCATTCAAAATTTGAGTTTCCCAATATTTCTGAAACTACAAATTGCATCAAATTGATATCCAGTACTTCAATTGAAATGACAGCTTGAAGATTTCATGAGAACCATATGATTATTAGACCGCCATCGCCATAAAATATTTGAAAAAAAATTTAAATGTTTTTTTTTATCGATCTAATTGAACGATCATCACAAAATTTTGCACAAATTCACTGCTCAGCAATTGAAAACTAGTTACCAAGTTTCATTATCATCAGATCTGAATTTCTTGGGGTATTTTGGAAATAACAACGATATTCAGGAAATATCCAAGAAATTCAACAATCATTTTTTAAATCTTTCCGAAGATTATTGTACGATCAAACATACATTTTAAAGACTGTTGCTGAATAGTGACTTGAGGGTCTGCGCTAGATAACTCTGAAATTTGTTGAATTATCGACGAAATTACCCGAAAATTCCAAACAGCTACGAAATTTCTCATATTTCTTCTCCAATATCTCTTGCTGAATATAATGACTTGAGAGTTTGTACCAAATTTTATTGCAGTCTGATTAATGGTTTCTGAAAACGAATTTTTTTCAATAGAAACTTCTTCCTCATTTTTACCATTAGGATCCTCAATTCATTTTTCGTAATGTTGAGCGGCACTATTTTACAACTATAGTTTTAAAATAGTGCCGCTCGAAATGTCAATCTGATCGCGAAAGATTTTATGTTCATATAGTAGGTATTTTGCAGTTTTTTCACAACAAAATCTCCCTGAATGTTCCTTCGATGATAAAAATCTCAATTTCCTTGAATTACTCAAAGTTACTCAGAAAAGTCTTGAAAGTTGAAACTTCAGTTTTCAGTAGTATTCAATCAAACATTCAACTTCAGTTTAGAAATACAAAAAGGAGTTTTTATAGCTTCTGGCTGGGTTGAGAAACTCTGCACGTTCCTAAAATACATAATCATAAGAAGAAATAGTACTTAGCATTTTTATGGAATTCATTTCAACTATAGAAATTCCGGAAACGAAACTAACCATTCTGTTTCTCACTAAAAGTTTTTTATTTAATTTCAAAGAGTCGATTTTGGTAAGCTCGCTCGAAATGCTGTATATTCTCACAAATTGAACTCTGAACGAGGTTGAAATAACAACAGGAAGTATTTCCATCAATTTTCCATTTCCGAGGATATAATTCCCTACTAATCCAATACGAAGTTTTAAATGGTCCTTAAGATGTTCCGACTAGCCGCAAGGTCAATAATTCATTTTATCTGAAATATCCCGATTCATACATCCGGTTGTTTCTGTGTCTAGAATTAAATATAACAAAAAAACACTATTCCGGAAGAATGATTCAAAAGGAATTATGAACATTCAATTATACGACAAATAAACCGAGAGATTTTCCAGAGCCCGTGGATACTTAATCGACATTGATTTACGCTGCTCTGTCGAGGATGAAATCCCAAGACAACGGCTGCAGGAAATAGCTCGTATGATGGAGAAAATAGGAAATTGTTGAGTTCATTTGCTGCTATCATTCTCGATGGTGGTTTCAACGGAAAAACTATCTAAACGGTAGTATATTCGGATTAAATGAAATATTTATCGTGAAAAAAGTGCAATTCAAGAAATCGCACTGAAATGTCTTCTCAAAACATATACCGGGTAATTCATTAAGGGTGGCCACCTGCAGTATCTCTTAAACTATCCATCATATAACTTCCGGAACAAAATTATTACGACAAAATTGGTCTAACAGTATAAATAACTATCAATTCAACAATTCCGAAAGTCAACACACCCAATCGGAGAAACAATATCAAAATGCTTCAAAGGTTAATAGATAACAGAGGATAAAAATTCAGCTTTTCCTTTGTGCGAAACCAGTCTCTAATTTTTTACATTTGTTTGTTGAGTTCTGACATGAAATCTTATTTGTTCATAACATACAGGCAAATCTACTGACCTAAAGTCAACAGCTTTTATGGGTTTATTTAAATTTGTTGCCCCGATCAAAATTAGTTCTGTGGAAATTGCAAGGCAACGTTGTCTAACTGAGTCGCCAAACGATGACGCCACTGACTGACGTACGCCTAGCTACATCGTTCTAACATAGCATAGGCGCGTCAATTACAGTCGCTCTCACTACGCTACTTCTGCGGTCGTCATAGACAGGTGTCAGAGGATTCAGCCGTTCTGATGATTCCACCTCTGGCACCATGACGAAACAACTTTTCCCAAGACACGCCTTATGATGGCGCGACCTCACGAGAACCGCCAAGGTTCAATTACCCAATTATAACCATTTCGGGATTTCAATTAATATCATCGTCACGAAATTCTGCATAAGCTTTCATGTTGTCTTTTCTCAACAGAGTGCCTATTTGTATTTGTACGATAATAAAAAATGTACTGCTCATTCTCAAAAGAATATATATGTGAATGGATGAACACTACAGAATTATTGAGCGGATTATACGAATTACGAGTTCGACCTTCCCAACTGGTTGACAAATAAGTCCCTAAGTCGATTATTTCCGTTGTCATTGTTTTTACGATCGTTCCTTGCGGAGTCCGAATTTATAAATGGAAAAAATCCATACAAAAAGGTTGCAGTCATACTAATTCAAAATGTTACTACCCAACGTTCGAAATATACAGATGAGATTGTCGTTTTTTTGGACTATTGGGAAAACAAAATTTGGAATGGGTTTGACTGAAGAAGATAAGTTGTTTTATTTCAAGTCGTGAGTTCGACCGTTGTCATCACATCACGACTAAGGGTCAATCATGAACACTATAACTTGAAAAACAAGGTTTCAAGCTTGTTTACGCAGGTCAAACTCATGAAATTGTAAAATTCACTATATGATTGCCCAAATATATTAGTTCGATATTAAATTTTATGAATATCTCCAAAAATACAAATTTGATCAGATCAAAGGCTGGTAGTTGGTCAACCAATGACAGCCTGAAGATTTATACGGAATCTAACTCAGTGTTGCTGGGATATTATTACTTCAAGTTTTTCATTCTTGTGGTAATTCTATCTAACTTCGCAAAACTCTGCATAACATGCCAATACTACAACTTTATACAAAAGAAACTACATATGGGGGGGTCTCGTTCTCATCCCTACAAACAGTGACTCCAGGTTGCACGTGTCGTTCAGCAAGTTCAATATCTGAATTCAGAATAATCAGTTTTACAACTATAGGGTAAATGCATCATTTAGATTTTGATGGGTGGCCAGAATGATGAGGTCAGAAAAGTATCGAAATATCTAGCCTAGAAGTGAAGTTCCTGGAGAATATTCAGTAGATCATGCTGAATACAGTGTGTCCAGAAAGGGAAGGGGGTATTTTATCTGCGCTGACCATGCAACGGAGAGGTTGGGAGGGGTAGCGTATGCATAGATTGTTACTCAACTCTTTGAAGATTTAGCAACGATGGAAGCGTACCCGGGAAACCATTGCGCTTTTTGCATACGAGCTTATTATCGCAATGGTGATTCGATAGTAACGGCTCAACGTTTATAACGTGCAGAAATTAATGAACGGAATGCACCAAAGGGCGATACCGTCAGAAAAATGGATTCAAATGTTTGAGAACACCGTTCAAGCATAAAAATTCACAATCCAGGTCGCCCGCGCTCTATACGAACACAAGAAAGGGCTGAAGGGGTTAGACATTCAGTGCGTCACAATCCGTCTTAATCAGTTCGCAAACGCAGTCAAGAACTTCACATTAAAAAATCGTCGTTGCACAACATTTTGAAGAAAGATTTACATCTAACAGCCTACAAAATTAAAATCGTTCAAAAACTAAACGTTGCCGATAATCCTCTATGTCTGAATTTTGCACATGAAATGCTTCAATGCTTCCCGACATTTGAAGATATTCTGTTTAGTGATGAAGCAAACTTTAATTTAACCAGACATGTCAACAAACCAAACTGCCGCTACTGGGCCAACGTAAATCCAAGGCAGAAACATGAACGACCACTACATAGCCCCAAATAAGTTATTGCTTGGGCTGCCATGTATGGTGAAGGCATTATTGGCCCATATTTTTGTGAAGACTAACGAACGTGAACACTCACAGTAAACAGTGAACGGTATGGCGATATGTAAAGAAACTCTTTGGTTCCAGAACTGCAAGAGTTTGAAGGTTCTAATGTGGAAACATGGTTTCAACACATCAAGTCAATGACAGGACAAAATGTTGAAATCTCAGTTTCACACCAAAAGAAACTTTTTCAATACCTAGGCAATACCAGGTTGAAGAAATTAAATTACTCTCGGGCATGTAGATATCTCTAGCATGCACATTCTATCAATCAATCTTTTTTTCCTGGATGAATGTACTTTTATGCTGAACGGTGAAGTTGATTAGAAATTGTCGTTTTTGAAGTGATGCGGTATTGCGTCCGTCAAAAAGGTACCACTCGATTTCCAGAAATACCTAATGTTTTGAGCAGGAATTTGGGACGATTAATGAAATACACACTTCTTTATACCAGGAAATATATGAGGCAGAATTTGTTTGAATATTCAGGAAAATACCTTAGAAGCCTTAATTGCACATACCATAGCGAACCAAAGGGATGAACAAGGCAATCTAAATCAAGATGAACATTTGCTGCACTTCTAGCAAGATGATGTGTACTTAATCACTATGCAAATGCAGTTAGGCACTTGCTGGATACTTATTATCCAAACAAGTGCATTGGAACGAGAGGCTATATTGAGTGGCCACTGAGGTCACCAAACTCAAGGTCATATTTTATGCAGTTACCTCGAGAAAGTTTTTGATTAAACTCATCCTGTATCGCCTGAAGAATTATAGGACTTACTTGAGCATATCAGACTATTATCAGAAATACCTTGCCAAAGTTGGTAGAGAGTTTCAAAAGTGGCTGCATTGTCCAGAATTCTTTGGACTATTTTCTTCATCGATTCTTTCAACTACGTATCTCAGAAAAAACATCATTGAATGTTGCTGTTATTGTGAGGCAAACCCCTGTGCACAGCAGTAAAATGATGAGTGGCTTCAGCACTGGCCAATTCAAACCTTCCTGGTTCCTGGTTTGAAATTCCCACAAGACTGAAGCAAGTCATGCCTCAAGCCTTGTTATAGTGACTATAAAATGGACCATTCGCTTCAACCATTGAAAGTATAGAGTTATCGGTCTTTTATAATTCTTTGTTGAAGAGGATAGAATAATGGAACTAAAGTATCGAACATGCAGGTTGGATTATTATTTGAGAACTACAGATTTGTGTTAACGGCCACAGTGAATTCCAACTCCAAGTTGTAGGCGAAGTAAATAGCTTGTATTGAGGAAGTTCAGAGGAAATTTCTTAAACTCGCTTTCCTGAGAAAGCATGGCTTTTATCCTGCCCGCAATTATGATTCTAATTCTCTTTTGGATGAGTTTGGATTCATTTCACTCAGAAAGATACGCGAAATTATTGATTTGATATTCATCTATAAATTAGTAAATAGTCGGATTGATTCATCGCTTCTACTTTCCTCAGTACTGTTCCATGTTCCCCGTTTCGCATCAGGATCGCCTGTTACTTTTCACATTAGTGTACCAAGCTCTCAGCACCACTTTTTTGGCCCACTTGCTGCAATGTGTAAGAGTTATAATGGTCTCAATAATGTTGATATATTTTTTTGTCTTTACCAAAGTTTATTCACTCAGTGTAGAGTGCTCTGCAGAATTAGTTTTACATTGTATTGAGATTTTTTTTGTTTTTTTTGCTTTTTGGTTTCTAATTGATGAGCGTATAATGTTCGGGATAAATTCATGAACCTGTAATTGAGCTTCGGCCTGTTGGATGTATCATTTTTGAATAAATAAATAAATAAATAATGTCTTCGTGAAAGAATCCATGGAGAATCAGGAATTTGATATTCCCAGCTCATGCCATTTCACATTATTTGTCTCATATGTACCACTCCATCGAAACTAATTGGGAATACTATGATTTCAGGTTGCTTGACAATGTCTTCAGACAAATGGTGGAATTCGATAAAATTTTGTCGAAATTCCAGAACAGAAGTCGCAATTTCATCGTAGATGCATTTCAAGTGGACAAATCCTGTAGCATTCATTCCAGAGTTATCGCATCTACAAATGAATGGAGGAATTAAAGGATTGTTTTTAAAACTCCTTCCTTCTTTTGACGATGTTGTTATTGCCTCTGTTGTTCTCAGAAAACTTTCACTCGATTCCACCCTACGTGAATGACCGACGTGTTCTGAATACAAAGGACATTCATCCTCATCCTGCTCTCATCTGCGATTACTCCACTTCTGGTTTCATGTGGATCTGTCTCCTTAATTAAATACAGTTAGCTGAATTCATTGCTATATTGACTCCTTTTTCATGGCAAGAGGAGTTTAAAACGTTGGATTCGCATTCTGTTTACGCGAAATTATATGGTTGTGTCGAGACATACCCTGCCGGTCAGTCATGACGGTCGCGCTGCCGCATTTCAAGAATTTGTAGCTAGGCCGAAGTACAGTAGTTAAATTCAGAATGAAATTTCCTTTTTCATAATTTCAACCTGAGAATGATTCATATGAATGTAAACTTTCCTTTCCCGTCCAATTCCTAATACTTATGTTATTCCCAAAGCTGAAATTTTCATCCAATTATCTTTGAACTTTCGATCATACAAAGATTTACATTCACTCATTTGTCTATCAAATCATCTATTTCAATGTTTACGTCCTCCTCTATATTTCACATCGTGTGCTGCGCAAGAAGTAGCTCATCTGAATTGAAATAGCATCATACCTTGTGTTGTTGATTGGCTAATTTCAGTGTCCGACATAACCTAACTCGCGTCAATACAAGGCTCGTAAATAGTATAATATATGTATACTTCATTCACATTTATGTACTATCCCAGTTTGCCATCACATTCTGACACTTTTCACCGTGTTTATTTCGAAAATGTTAGGTTATTATATATTATTCTTTCTTGGTAATCTCATCATCCCAGCTAGCAGTCCCTCTAAACTGGGAAGACGGCAATCTGGGCTCAGCTCATAAAGGCTATGCGCCCAATATCAGTGTAAATCTTCGTCGTTGAATTCCTGAGGTCCCGAGGAACTGCGGGAGTCTTGGACACTCCAATCCCCAGGAATTTTATTCTTCGTCGTTCACGTGGTTTAACACATTATCACAATTAACAGTACGAATCACTTGACTTCTTCACAAAATAACATGGACACACAATTATTTAATCTTCGTCGTTGGTTTAGTAATAATATTTTTGAATTTACATAATTCTGGGGTTCCAAACTGGGACCCAAGGAAATGTACGTCTTCTCGGCGTGACGACCATTTTGGAACCCCCAATGTTAGGTTATAATCATTTTCCTGTCAGATAACCACACAACGTTGTCCCCTCTACATAGAGGTCGTAGTAATAACTTATTTTTCAAAATGTTAATTCACTTGAAAGTAATGAATTTGAGAAAACATTATGTGAATTCAATAATTCCAAAGACCTGGTGAATGTTGAAACTTTTTTCTCTGTAAATACTGGAAATATTTCACATATATAAATATGGTTGGAAGATTCAGTTATGCTTTTTTCTTGTACGGAAAACAAATATCGAGTGTTTTGGAATTTTACTGAAAAATGGATTATAGAGTAGTCCGTTACTTTGTGATAGTTCATTCGAAAAAAAAAATACTCGAATAACTTCTAAACAAACAGACGGACCTATGGAATTCACTACTTTTCTGAATCTCAAGAAATAAGCCTACAGATGTCATTTAGATACCTTTTTGCACAACTTGAAATACTCCAATATGAATATGTAGTAGTACTACGAAACCTGTGTCACAGTTAAACCTAGAAGAACTAACTCCATTCAAAAAGTTCTTGGACCTGAACGATACATACACTGAATTGGGATGAACATATTTCTTAACTGGGATGCAGCTTAGCTTCAGTCTGTTATCTTCAGGTGTGGTGACAAGATATCTGGATCAATTCTCCATGAAAACTAAGTATCATGCAGTATTCGAGTCAAAAGAAGATATGGAATGGACATACTTTGAAGTCAACTCAAATATTCAATTCCCAGAAAAAAGCAATCTCCTAAAATATTAGAAGAAATAGAATTCAATGAGATACCCTATAATGCATGTTAATTTCATACGTAACATTTCAATGTTCTGCCAAAATAGGTTATACCAAGTTCATTTCCAATGTACTACTTCTCATTGAAACGATTCCACGAAATACATAGTTCTTGAAATTATTTAATAAGGAATTTGTTCAATTCAAGCCTTACTACCTACTCAGTTCAGGCTCAATACAATCTTTGAATAAAATATACATTTTTCTGTGATTCCTCCTAATTAAATCTGTTGAGATTGATATCTCACGATACACTTTCATTGACTTCAAAGTACCTATCAAGTCTTGATTTACTTATTTAATCATTATATCAACTGGCATATAATGATTGAAGTCAAAAACTTGAGAGACCATTAAGACAAAAGAAAAAACTGTTTTTCGATACATAAACTATCAATAATATGCAAGTAGGAGATATAACTTCCCAACATCATTACATATTTACATTTTTATTGAAAAAGAGCAGGTTCTTCGATAGATTCAACAATATAGCATCACAGTATAAGAGCGAATGAAGAGGGCACCATACGTTACTAACTATGATACAAGAGCATGAATATATAAACCTAAAAAAAGTGTAGTGTCCCCTTGCATAATATCTTGAAATCATATCTGCAACAGAACAGGAGATGGAAAATAAGCAGAAAATTGAAAATAGTTTTAGGTTATAACTAAAATCATGGCAGGTTGGCACTTCTAAAATATCGACAATGTCAAAATCATTCGACGCGACGTTGCTAATTTCAACTCTCTTTTGAAAACAAATGACAATTCAGCTCCAGCCATAATAAATTAATATTTATCAGGAGATCACAGTATCAGGAAGTGCTATATAGAATTCAATGTATGTCTCTCGATTACATACATAAGATAAACACTAGAACTGCGTTGAAAGTGAAGGTATGGATCATTCTTTGAATTCATCATCATTCAATTGGCTGAAAAATATTTTTTAATCGATCAGGTAACACTCTGTTAAAAAATAATCCGTTGTTATAAAAAGAGGTAATAACTATAAATACGGGAGGTGAGCGTGCTTAAAAATTTTGCGTCGTCGGTAAGACGTTTGAATTATGGAATTTTTGCATGTTTGTACTAGGAAACAGTAGCGTTACCGTTCTGTTCGAAGGTTTCAAGTTATTTTCGAATTGGAAATGGTCTAGAACGTCCGATGGAGCATTCGTTGTCAAATTAAATTCTATCCAGTGATAAATACTTTATTTGGTGAAACAGAAAACCTGGTGTTCCGACGGGTGGATGCAGAGCTCAAACATCTCAATTGAATACCGTAGTGAAGAGAATTTGAACAACAGTTTCGCAGTTGTACTCATCTGAAATTTTTGTGATATTGCCACAATAACTCAAAAATAATGACATGATCACATTGAAGCTTGAAAAATAGTTGTAAAATTCAAACGCGCGAATCTGTTTGAAATGAAGTGTATATTTTCGTTGGAACATTATAAAAAAAACAGTTTTTCGAAATGAATTCTATATCGCAAAAACAACTTGTCAGAGTCCACCGCATAATTCGTTAATCCTACAATTTATAACCGAGTAGCAAATATCTGCTCGAACAGATATATATTGTCAGAAATATTGAGGAAATAATACTTCCAGATAAATCTAGTACTTTCGTGGGGATAATGTCTCAACCTGTCCTACCTACTGATGTAACTCTCTCTTTAAAAATTTCACAATAGAGAGGCAAATGAACTAGGTGCATTCAATCTGCTTTTATTTTTTGCGATACAAATATTACCATTGCGCGACTTTGTTAGACAAAAGTGGGGCCTGTAGGAATGTCCCATTCTATCTAATCGTAACCATTTTGTCAGCTGACACCTTGAGTGAGATAACATCATCAAAAGATCTAAAAATCGTTAAATCAGAAACTAAGATGATTTATACGTTTTATTCATTTCGATGGATAATCGCTGTGGTTTAAACTCTGAACAATTACTTGAAAGATCCTAACTTCAGATCTTCTCTTACATCTCTTGCCATCTGAAAGGATTGTCTAGCTATCTTTAAACTGTTTCAAAATCTTGTTCAACCATGAAGAGTCTGATACACCGTCTGTGTGTCTGTCAGAGAAACAACTATCATCAATATCCCAAATGGATGGTCTGGCGTCAACTAAGCTTATCAAAAATGTACTTTTTACGCGCTTGTTCTAGGCAACACTGCGTTATAGTTTCGTCACAATGTTTGTAATTTTCGAATTTTGAGCAGAAATTGTTCTTAAGTGATTAGGTTGGACTCCGGAAGTGGAGTTTTGTATTTTTCAGTGAGTGCTCGATGCTCGAAACACTTCTTAAGAGTGCTCATCACAGCTCTGCTTCACAGTCGGACATTCTATCAATTTTGTTACTGCAAAACATAAGCTTGAAAGCAATGAATAATTCATATCGAATATCACTAGGACTTGTTAATTGGTACGTCCATTGAAATGGTTCGATTTGTTCGAACTCAAGCTAAGTACTTTATACACAGCGTAGTCTATATCAGCTATTTAAATGATTGAATGTCTTTCCGCAGAAGCATTGTATAAGGTGAGTTAAATAAAGCAGTAACAACATTGGGGATGAGGATAAATTCGATCTCACAGACCATTTAATAATGACCAGTTCCTGATGAAGATAAAAATTTTGTTGTGAATCAGGAAAACCCAAAATTGAAGTATTGAAAATATTTATACTATTTCTTCGATTAATAATCGAGAAAATTTCACGTTTACCTATCTCCTTCTCATTTTTAAATGATAATTCATAATAATTTAGTATACCCACAATCTGCATGTTTGGCAACATCTCTTGAATCGTGCAGGTCATAAGTGCAACGGTCCACGGGAAATACGTAAGTTACTACGAATATCCGATAGCGTAAGGTAGGCATGGACAAACCGAGATGGGGAAGGAGAAGGGAAAGAACGCTGCCGATGTAGAATGAGCCAGATCAATATAACGGGCAAAACATGCTGGGTGTGCCGCTACTCCTCATCTTCACACCACGTGTCCGTTTTTCCGCATGCTTTTTGTCATTCGCGATTTGCGGGAAAATCCGATTACGGATTGTGCCATCCAGCTCGGTCATCAACTTTTCGTGTTGAATTGAGGGACCCGCTGTCACTGTCGCCTTCTCGGGTGCTCATCATATTCTGTCAACTTATGTTTATCTTCACGAACGTAAGCGAATTTTCAGCAATTTTTGCGATAGATTTCACTATGCTGAAGCAATGTACAAGATGAACTAAATGATGGTCCCGGTCCGCTAGGAGTTCCTTCAACACATGTTTTACTCTTGTTTTCAGATTTTTTCTCGTGAAGGATGAGAACCTTGCTTCTCGGAAAAAATAATCATTTACATCAGTTACAATTTCTTCGTGTTTTCACTGGAGTAGAGTGAACCAAACAGTTGATTAGTCTATGATTAGGAATCTCGAGGGTGTGCAGTGTTCTTTCAAATACTTCAAATATTGCCAAAGAGATTTCAGTTCACGAAACATACGAATATGATATGAATCCAGAAAAATTCCCACATCTACGTAAAAACCTGAGGGCAGCCATAAAAAGTAGCATTGTCTTGGTATACATATACAATTCAGCGGAAATTCCGAACGAATCATACCTATCCTGGAGAGTTGTCAACCGAACTATTCCAATTTTCTTCATCATTTTCATTTCAATGTGTTTGAAACTTGTTTGCGAGAATGGATGAAAGAATAAATGAGATTTATTAATGGCCGTATAATTTCATAATTCTCACAGCGGCAGTGAAAATTTTAATTGGAAAAGTTGAAGATGAAACGAAAATTCAATTGTGTCGTCTTGGCTGATGGATTGTATCCCTGAAGAAGCGAAGGGAACTTGAAACTAATATTCAACTTTATCTTAATTTTTATTGTGACAAGTCGGTAGACACTCTCCAAAAAAACCTGAAAAAGTAGCGGTTGAAATTCAAATAGAAGCAACAATTGTAGAAAAATCATGTCGAGTTTTGTAGAACAGATCAATGGGGTAGGGGTTAGGAATACGTTTCAGTATTAGGAATCAGAATACTTAATTTTTTCAGTTTCATCATAAGGAAGACGTTGAGAAGATATGCGGAAAAATATCATAATTACCAGTTCAAACTAGAAATCATAGATAATTGCCAGTTTGAAATAAAAATTAAGAATTATCGTGAGTTTAAACGAATAGCTCTATAATTGACAGTTCATTCTGGCAATTATGGATAATCTGACAATAATCCATGAATGTCATTTCTGACTGGGAATTATAAATGATTGTCACTTTCAACTGACAAAAATGGATAATCACCAGTTCACACTAGCAATTGAGGATAAACTGCCAATGAGCTATGATTGCCAGTTTGAACTGGAAACTATAGCCCAAATTGGTCTCTATGAACTGCTCATTATGGATAATTGTTATTTAAATTCGGCAAAAATAGATTAAATGATAATTTGCCATAATTGCCACTTCGACCTGTCGATTATCTACCATTTCCACTTTGAACTGACAATCAGATTTCCCAAATTTCCAGTTCAAACTGAAAATTATTCATAACTGCCAGTTGGAATTGGCAACTGTTATATTTTCATCCGCATGTCCTTCTAGCGCTTTCGCATATTGTACTGTATCGTGATTCGATAGTGCATGTCTGAAAGATGTAAACAGATAAAGGGTGTCTAGTGGAAATTTCTCAACTTAAAAATACAATGATTGCATCGTTTTTAGTTATTTTCATTTCTATAAGATACAGCATTACAAAGCAGATTTGATGGTTTAAATACGATATCGTAAAAAGGGTGGTCGTTTTTTTCTGAACACTTCTGCAGTCTGAAGCTTATATTTGCACGCGACAGCAGAGCGCTGGAGTAATGTCTTGCATTTCATGGAGAATATTGTTTTGCAAGGCCTGATTTGTCCGAGGATTATTATAGTAAAACTTTGATTCAAGGTATCCCCATAAAAAATCGCAAGGCGTGAGATCACGCGACTGGGGCGACCATGAAATCTTTTAAATTTTTCATCGACTGTGTTAGGGGTTTGCCTTGATGCAGCTGTGAGTTAAAAAAAATAATGGCACACCAAACTTTTTTGATGCCGTTCCTTGAGGATGGTGGGGAACCAGTATCGCATATTTTGCTCATTAACATATCCATCGAAATGGGAACGTGCTTCGTCACTGAACAAAATATTTCCAAGCGTGTGTGCCATCCGAAAACGATCTAGCATTGTTCTTACGAAGGTTTCTCGCAAAGGATAGTCACTTTCGTTAAGATCCTGAACAATTCGAATTTTGTATAGATGCATTTTTAATTTCTCTTGCAAAATATCATGCAGTGATTATTTTTTCATTCCTGAGGATGCCGCAATTTTCCGAACTTGAGAGACATGTTCGGGCGTTGTTGCTGACGTTGATGCTCCCGAAGGAGTTTTCTTGATCATTGTCTCTTCTCGTCTAAATATTTTTACCCAAAATCAGATAAATTGCGTTCACGGCCCATCACTTAGTTGTCGAATATCAAAATGTATGCGGAAAGCGCGATGCGCACTCCAAAGATTAACCAAACTTCAAATGATGCTTGACAGCGAACGCACGGTGTTATCCCGACCAGTGACTCATGGCGACTCACAAATCCACAAATCTCGCACTGCGAATGATACCCCAACCATCTACCTCACCCTGTCAGTAATTCGATAATGGCTATCAACAGGACACCCTTTAAAACTAATATCGGCACCAACCTGGGTGACCTGGTGTGTCAGAGAGGTTGCATTGCGATATCGCGAGTCGGCTTCTCGAGAGGCCTATTTCTTATACTCTCAATATCTAGGGCCTGGCACGCAGGTACCGGGTAGTGTAATAATGAACCAGCATCTAGGGTTCTGATCTAGGGCTACCACCTGGGATACAGGGCAGTACGCCGAGAGCGTACATTCAGAAATAGGCCAGTAAGTGGGGTAGTTTAATAAGCCGCACCCTACTTGGCAGATCGGGTACCTGTTTTTCCGGTCCCTTGGGAAATTGGGTAGTGTGATAGGCCTTTTAGTGATGAAACTGTTAGCAGCTAGAGTAGGAGAAATGACGTCTTCTTGGGGTGTCTTAATGCTCATGCTGAAAGACTTATCGGATTCATTTAATCATAAATGCTTTCATATTATTTGATGCATCCCGGGCCTGATTGATTCACTTGAAAGATGCAGGGCGATTCAAAACTCGACTCGAAAACGAGTTGATCGGCAGTCAAAAGTTTTTTGAAACTTACGATAGGAGTTGCTTTGTTGGATCATTTTTTCTGTTGAACATGCCGTTTTCTATTGAAGAATATGAAGATAATATTGTTCTGGAGCACAGCAGGGCATTCAATTGGAATTAGCAATTTCTTTACTGCTGCTAGGGGTGCTACCCGAAGTGATCATTATGGTGAATATAGTTCTAGACGCATTTCTGCTCGTTATAATGTGTCCTTGATTTTTGTTTGGGTACTTTCCCACTGAGGAACCGAAGTTTTACATTCACTTCATAAACAGAATGTACATAATTTGCCAATATTAGATCACATGCAGGGGCATTTCTTCTTCTGTAGGATAAACAAAATGAAAACTTTTAAGAAGGACGCTCCGATCGGAAGAAGCTACTTTCACTCAGGATTGCATGAATAAATGTCATAATGAACATGCATGGTCTTCTGAAATTTTCACGATTTTGAAAAAAATAACAAATATAATCTATTGATGTATGGGATGGACAATTACCTACAATTCAATGTGATGTCGGCACGAGTGGGCTCTACCGCATGTCAGACGAAATATCATTGCCCTGTCAAATCAAACTTTTAATTGGAGATGGATTTTCGGTGAAATCACCTGACATGAATCCATTTGACTATTTTGTATGGCGGCATTTGAAGTAACAGATTTATGCAGTAGAAATCAATAACCGAGAAGAAAATATACAAAACGAATTATCAATTAATTCTAATCCCCACAAAATAGACACAACATGCGATAAGTACACTTCTAACGCTAAAGATATTTTGGAACGATTGATTGAATTATGTTCCTTATTCTCTATTATATAAAGTTTCATTTTAATAACCCCGAGTTTCACAGAAATTCGATAGTCCGAACTGATTGGCTTTTCAAATTTAATTCGCCGATTAAAGGATTTGAGTTTCATAAAACTTCATCACTTGGTCAAAACCAACGATGAGTTGATCGAGAAAGAAATTCTTACAAACTGGCAATTCTACTGCTACGATTCAGAAAACCACATTAATGCAATGAAAATAATTAAGCTGTAATATTTCCGTGCGTGAAACTAAAAGTTGCTTTGTTTTGCTTGATTTTTGATGGGTCATTTTATGATGAGTTCATCCAGAAGTGATTGAAATACGAATTTGATGATAGGAAGGAATCAATAAATGGAAAGATAGGTATTACTTCTCTAACTAGAGAATGTAATAAGAATTCAGAAGGGGGTGGTGAATTGAATTGAAAAAACCTAGAAAAGCACTGCCGTGAAGGCAACAGCTTTTGCGCGCATGTTCAATGGAGATGACCGCTTCGATAACGAATTTGGACATGCACGCAAAAACTGCTTTCTTCACGCCAGTGATTTTCAAGTTTTTTTTTCGATAAACCACTTGATTTCAATTCGATCTGATCTGTATTTTTGAAAATATTTTAAAAATAAAATTTTGAGTAGGGCGGAATCATTGGGCGGATTTCACCCATTCACGTATTTGACCTTCGTAATTAAGCCCCAAACCTACTCTACGAATACCGAGTTTTGAGTTGTTGCTTCCGGAAGTTATGAACACAAGAAACGTCTTAGAAAATCGATAGAGGTTTGAACTTTAATTACAAAGGAATTCGTGAATGGGTGAAATCCACCCAATGATTCCGCATATATACATATTCAAAATTTTATTTTTCCAATATTTTCAAAAATACAGATGTGATCTAGTTGAAATGCAGTATTTTATCGGAAAATTACAGTTCTAAGGTTCATACAGAATATCATGAAGATGATATGACCAGAAGATCACAGAATACTGAATATTTGGAAAAAAAATTGTTTCAGTCACAGGATCATCACGTAATTTTGTACAGAGTTGCCCATCAGCATTTCCGAACTAGCTGCCAAGTTCAATTCCGATTAAATCAGCATTTTTTGAGTTAATCCGGAAAAACAATGCATTCGAGAGAAAAAACCACGAAATTTTATGAATATATAGTTTCCGAAAAAAAAATTTTCAAAATATACTGACAGTGTAATCTCAACGAAATTTCGTGAAAAGCTGTGCGTGATTATGCTCCAACTATTTGTCAGGTTTCAATCCAATCGTATGAGTAGTAGGAAGTATCAGGGAATTAATCTCAAAATTATGGCTATAGCTCCGATCCTTTCGACCGATTTTGCCCCCTTAAGAACTTAACTTTCGTATTTCGAAAAACAACCCGCCCTGAAATTTTCGAGTTGATAGAATCCTCCGTACGCCCGTAATCGTGGTGACGGCCGGCCAGACATAATCGATTTCGACACCGGATTCGTCATCAGTGAATCCAACCCAGTCGTTCGAGACCATTTTCGGCTAAAAATTCGAAAATTACAGACATTTGGACAAAACTATAGTACGCTATTTTTCTTGAACATGCGCGCAAAAAACTGCGACGAACTGTTTCGATATGGACTGGAGATAACGAAGACCGTTTTTTTGCATGTGTGAGTAACCTAAATAAATGGCCCAATTTCATCTATATTTTTCCTCACAAAATGAATTTCAATTCACACAACCTATATATTTTTTTTTTTTTATTATAATATCATTTACAAGCAATCAGAATAGATATTCTATGAGCTAGTGTGCTGGCTTCAGAGTTTTGAGGCTCCTAGTGGCGTGATAAGGTTCTCTCCAACAAGAGCCCTCTTCAAATCTCCATCAGATCTGCTGGCCATTTGCGTCGTAGTCTCCTATTTGATACTGGTTCTATTAGTGGTTGAAGTAGGTAATTTGTATGACCCTCCAGTTTTTTGTGATGGCTGTCACTTTTTTCTTTTATTACATCCTTAACGTATGGTATCTTTAGGTCTTCGTGCAACGTTTGGTTTGTCACATACCAGGGAGCGTTTGCAATCATACGGAGTATCTTAGATTGGCTTCTCTGTAATATTGCAATGTTAGATTTGCTGGTGCATCCCCAGAGTTCTATTCCGTATGTCCAGATGGGTTTTATAACGGTCTTGTATATCAGGAGTTTATTTTCAAGAGAAAGTTTGGATTTTCTTCCTATAAGCCAATTTAGTTCCTTGACTTTAAGGTCTATTTGTTTCCTCTTTTTAGTAACGTGCTCTTTCCAATTGAGTTTTTTATCCAGATGTATACCTAGGTATTTTGTTGTTGTAGATTCTGGTATCTGGATTTGATTTGCTTGTACTGGAGGACATTGACCCTTTCGTAGGGTGAAATTGATTTGGACTGACTTTGTCTCATTCATTTTTATCTTCCATTTTTTCATCCAGTGACTTATTTCATTGAGATGGTCTTGGAGTAGGTGAGAGGCTTTGTCTGGGTCTTCGTGACTAGCTAGGATAGCGGCATCATCTGCAAATGTACTTGTTACAGTGCTTGTGTTGGTAGGTAAGTCAGCTGTATATAGGAGATATAGAAGTGGTCCAAGAACGCTACCCTGCGGTACTCCTGATAATATTGGGAAGTTAGCGGTGGTTTTGTCATTCATCCTAACTCTAAATGGTCTTTCACTCAGGTAGGATTTTATTAGTTTGAAGTATGTTAGAGGAAGGAACTTCTTCACCTTGTACAGAAGTCCTGAGTGCCATACTTTATCGAAGGCTTGACTAACATCGAGGAACACCGAGGTACAGTATATTTTTCGTTCCAGTGCTTGATTTATAATATGGCTTATCCTATGCACTTGTTGAACTGTTGAGTGGTGCCCTCGAAAACCGAATTTATGAGATGGTAGCCACTCTTCTGTGTTTGGGTCTGTGTTGATCCTTCGTAGTACAAGTCGCTCAAGCACTTTAGATGAAACTGGCAGCAAACTGATTGGGCGATAGGAAGTCACGCTGTTTGGGTCTTTACCTGGTTTCAAGACTGGAATAACTTCAGCACAACCTATATATGAAAAGAAATGAATCAATTCATCAAGAATGAAAGAAGGTGTTTTATATATCAGATTTCATGCAACAATAGTTTTACAAATGATAGTAGAGGATCATAACATTGGTTCTGGTTTACTTTTGAAACATGATATGTTTCAGAGCCATATTTTTTTTCAGAAGTTGTTGCGTATATGTCTATCCAAATAAACTTCGATAAAAATGAATATATTTGTTGAAAGGACTACCATAATAATCGGTATGTCGTAATATGGACAATAATCTCCTAAACTTTCATGGTGAAATAACCATACAATCTTTAAAGTATAGAATAACCTCTCAATGATTGCTATGATCCACTGAAGTCAGCTAGAAAAGTGAAGTAACCATTATCTGTAATCTCGTCTTATTTATGAGGTTCAAATCCTGTAAAAATTTCAGAATATTTCCTGATGATTTTCTATTCATCAGAACACTCTTCTGATGAAAAGTTCATATCTCCAGAATGAAACCGATAAAAGCCAAATACAACCACAACTAGATTTGAAAAAACACGGAAATAAATTCTTTTTATCTCGAAAAATGAACGAAAATGAGTCCGCAAAAACCAATGGTTGTGCGGAGGATCATCACAGATACAAGACAATGCAACTCGGCAGCACTATGCAATTATAAACCTCTAAGTTGGGTAAAATGTTGTCAAATGGTTGAACCATGTTTTCACTAGGAGATAGGTTTTTCGGCATGGCCATGTGCTATGGCCTGCTAGATCACCCGACTTGAATTTGAGCTTGAATCCTTCGGACGCAGTGAAAACTTCAATCGATAACAACTAATAAAACGAATTATTGATGCGCAGTTGAGACCACTCAAAACAGGTACAAACTTCAGTTAGACTTCCCCTATTTTGCGTTGCCAAGCATGTATCATTACTAACGCTGGTATTTTTCAACATTTAATTTGATTATCTACGTATTTCGATATTTTTTTTAGGAAATTGATGGTCCGCAAAAACTTTGATGTGTTGAAAGCAAAGCCATATACAAAAATTCATTTTACACATTTACCAAAGAAAATCAGTTATAAGATCCCTTGATATAGATCTCGAATTCAGAATCATCTTGTACATAAGCGTATTGAAATCTCCCGACCCCATCACACATTAAGAACCAAAAAAGGTCTCGATTAAGGGATATCCTTGAAGAATTTCGCATTTATTTTCAGGTTTTTTTAAGGTTTGCACTTCCAATATCTGGAAAAGAACTATTAAGAATTATACATACAGGGTGTCAATTTGAAAACTTCCCACCCCTTTTATTTCGAAACGTGTTAGGTTCCTACAAAATCGCTAGGACACGTCAATTTTATTATCGAGGGGGCACAATTTTTATGTAAAAATCACTTTGCTTCTTTCAACCCCTACACCCCAGAACCTCCCACTGGAAAATCTTAAATGGCAATAAGGGTTGAGTGATACGTCATTTGAAAGAACTTTTTATTTTCCTCATTTTGGCACCATTTTTTTTTAATTTGAGTGCTGCGTTGCCAAGTATGGGTTATTC
Organism: Myrrha octodecimguttata; assembly: GCA_958510865.1. Taxonomy (NCBI): domain Eukaryota; kingdom Metazoa; phylum Arthropoda; class Insecta; order Coleoptera; family Coccinellidae; genus Myrrha; species Myrrha octodecimguttata. The sequence goes on from OY294059.1 coordinate 21,353,481, forward strand.
AAAGGTTGTGAATTACTCGTTATTCGACATTATTCCTGTATAAGTGATTAATTACGTTGAAGCTAAGATTTGTATTGGTACAGGTTTTTAAGGTTGGTAAATTGTTTGAATGAACCAATAAATCATAATACTAACCTATTGACTCACTTGTTTTTTGACATGACCCTAAAAATCACAGGTGCATTTGTCACTTAAAGTGTTTAATTTAAATTTTTCTTTTTCTTTCATTTTCGTTTGCAATGGAATTCGTCTCAATACAGTTTGATGATATGATCCGAAATTTTAAATATTATTTAGTAAACTTTCCTACCAGTCAATATCTTCTTAAATAATAATGAATTCTTTTTGAGCATCTTTCCTACTCACCATGAATAAAAATCATTTCAATTCTTTGCGTGAGCGTATATACAATTACACACAAATTATAGCAATAAATTTTAACTGATTCAAATACCTTGTGATATTGACTGGTAGGAAAGTTCACTAAATAATATTTTGAATTTATCGGATCGATCAACATTTTCAGTGACAAATGCACCTGCTCTCTTTATGGTCATGTTGAAAAACAGAAAGTCCATAGGTTAGTAAAATGATTTATTGGTTTATTAAAACAGTTTACTCACCTAAAAGAACATGTTCCAATGAAAGTCTTAGCTTTCAGGTAATTCAAACACTCACAGGAATAATGTCTAATAATGAGTAATTTACAATCTTTAAATAACCCTAACCTGGCAACGCAATACTCAGATTTGAAAAAATTGTTGCCAAAATGTAGAGTATAAAAAGTTCTTTCAAATGATGGAGCACTCAACCACTATTGGCATTTAAGATTTTCTCGAGAGGGAGGTTCTGGAGGGTAGGGGGTTGAAAGAGGCAAAGTGATTTCTACATAAAAATTGTTCCCCCTCGAAAATGAAACTGAAGTTTCCAAGCGATTTCATAAAAACCTAATCCGTTTCGAAATAATAGGGGTGGAAAGTTTTCAAATTGACACCCTGTATAAATAATATTAAATATGAGGAACGAGTTCGCGGATTGCGAGATTCAAACTTTTTCGCAAGGGCAGTTTCTAGCTTTCAACACTTCCGTAATTCAAAACATCTGTCAAATTCACAAAATGAAGTTTATGAACGCTGAAGAAATAATCTTGCAAAGAATCTATCAAATTATTCGAAATCACACTGTTCAATCCTCTTTATCACTGCCTTGTCTTCCACATCGGAATTTATTTCACCGCTCGCCCAATACAAAAGTTTTTCACTGACTTTTTGCTGAAACGACTTGAGCCCTTCACATCCTGGGAGTCCCCGCTCGGTCCTAACGGCCTGCTTATCATTTTATGCATGTACAGTCTTTTCAAGTTTTACGCTGGTGACGCAGCGTGATTCAAAATAACGGAGCTCACATTTCCAAATTTCATTTCCTTCGTGTTGCGTGCCTGTTTCGCTGTCATTGAGACGATATATACGATGGGCATTTCCCGAATGAGATTGGACTTGTAGTGAGATATGGGGAGACGGATAATTATTTTATCTGAATAAATATTTGTCACGGAGGAGGAAGGTTAGTGGCGTGAATGTTGTGTACAAACAGGAATGTTGGAGGGTCCTCCAGACGCGGTGTATGCATCCGACAAAATACGTGAATCAATCTTTTTTAAAGAAAGCCACAAACTTGATTATTATAAGAGAGAAATTTTACCTGCATTAATTTAATCTCGAGTGGTATTCCACGCGACTATTTACCGAGAAGATATGTCGAATAATAATATGGTCACACTTGAGAAAGCCAGGAAAACAACAATTCAAGCTGTAAAATTCATCGCTGAAAAACTTGCCGAAAGGCATATTACACTATCCAATCTCCAGAGCCTGATAAAATGAGTGTTCGGTATCCCGGATAGGGGGTCGCTCATTACACAATTTCCGCTAGATTTTGTAGATTTTTGTTGAATACCTATGCTTAATTTTGTTGGAATCTGATCAACAGTTTTGAAGAAAAATTTCAATGGAAATTACAAAAATTTCGGAATATTTTGATAAATTTTCTGACTACTGGATCAACATGAAATTTTGCAGTGAGTTGCGCGTCAGTATTCTCAAACTATATACAAAGTTTCAATCTAATGAAATCACTTCTTCATGAGATATCGAGGAATTTCAAACGAGCCGAGCTCCAAAATTAGTAGACCGATTATACCCATCAACTAACTCAACCGGTATAATCGGACTACAAACCTAATCCAGGAGTTTTAGGGGCTAGGTGCTCCTTCGAAAGTTAGAGCATATACGGACGGCCTAACACCCTGAAGGAAAATTCGTAGTCAAATTCGATTCCGTCCGAACGTCCTAATGTGCTGTGTAACTCATGAAGTACTGATTCGATCATATTGAAATTTTATATAGAGTTTTGAAATGCCAACGCACAACAGTGCAAAATTCTGTGTGGATCGAAAGCCAGGGAATGAAAAAAAAATATTATTCGAAAATTTTTCGAATTTTCGTTGGAAATCAGTATTTAACAATAATGTTCAAAATCAATCAATTCGATTCGATATTTACTTTCGGAGGTATAAAGTAAAAATATGCCAAATTTCGTTGAATATAAAATTTCAACGTTATTTCTACAATTGCTCAAGAAGTACGAATGCAATCAGATTCAAACTTCGTAATCAGTTGAAGAATACCAGCGCGAAACTAGCTAAAAATTAAAATTCGAACATTTGCGCACTGGAAGATTCTGTGGACTATTGGTGGATTCCTAATTTCCAGTTCCTTTTTTCGCCATATATAACGTTTTAATAAAAGATTCAATATTAATCTCAAACTCATCCAACTAACTATTTTGGTGTGTTATTTTTGAGCTGTGATACGTTGTTGAGTCTTCTATTCCTGTTCATTAATTGTACATAACCTCCATCCCGGCTAGAAGCCGGCATGGGTGATAGTTCAGGGGGGCCCCAGTGGTTTATCAGAGCAACACCACCTAATAACTCGCAATTTGCGAAGCCAATTTTCTTTCCAGGCCATTAGTTCAGCTTAAAATCAAAAAAAGCCAAAAAAAGGCATACCCTTTTCCCAAACACCTACACATATACTCCATTAGCTTTTATAAAGTATCACGGTTGGCTATGACATTCTGACACATTTCACCGTGTGTATTTTGAAAATGAAAGGTTACAGTCATTTTCGTATAAATGAATAGAGGTACTTCAGTGTAGGTTTTTTATTATTAAGTTGAAAACCGAGAGCTTTCGGCCAGTCAACAGGCCATCATCAGGGTTTTCCTGGAAGGATTATTGAATTCATAAAAACAGATATATTTACAGAATAAGAATGATAACCCGTCCAGGAATTATCCCAAGTCACAGTAAAGAGGAATGGCACAGCAAACAACAACAATAACGTACATTCGTAATGGTCAAGTTAATAAAATCAATAAAATTCAAGAAATGATAATTGGTGACAGCGAAAGGTTCGTTGAACTCGTATGAAAGTCAGAGGCGTCACTTAGTGAGGGGAAATCTCGAAGCTATATCACATTTATAAAAACTTTTTTTAAAGAAACTTTTGAAAAGTAAGTAATGCTAACAAAGGAACGAACACATTATAAAAATTCATAATAAATGTTAAATCAAAGTCTTAAATAAGGGAGTAAAACTATTATTTAAATTTAAATTGACTCGTGTATTTACACAGTTTGTGTTCGATTTCAGCTCACGGACTATTTCGATATCTTCAAAAAGGTTCATTCTGATGCTATATTTGTTCGACGTGATCTCATGAAGCATTTTTGAGTTGTGATTAGGGCTGAATTAGTGACCTGTGAATTTTAAATGGTGGCCGAATGCTGATGACTGAGGTTTTTTTAGATGTTCTTTTATTCTGACCTCTAATTTTATTCGAGTCTGCCCGACATAAGAGACATCACAATCATTAGATTTCAACCTGTAAATACCACAACAATGCAGCTTGTTCAATTTATCTTTGGAATTCCACAAGATGTTGTTCAGGGAAGCGGAGTTAGAAAATGAAATTTTCACTCCTTCACAGAATCTTTAGAGAATATGTACAATGGCATTGGAGAAGTGTCCCAAGTAAGGTAGCGAGAATTATCTTGGGCTCGAGTAGAAGGTATTTGAACGGTAGGCCAGACCTTGCCTTTTTTTGAAGGAATAATTGTTTGTGAGCCTATCTACTATGCTTGGGTTGTATCCATTGTTGTAGGCTATTTGTTTGATGGTATTAAGCTCTTTCATTCTGTTTGCTTCAGAAAGGGATACTAAAGGCTCTATGGACGTAACAGCGCAAAGCTGCCATTTTATGGCTAGAAGGATGATGAGAATGGTTGGGAATAATATGGTCAGTTTGCGTGGCCTTTCGGTAAATATCAAAGTTAAGGCTACCGTTTGATCTCGAGATAGATAGGTCCAGAAAATTGATCTTTTTTTCAATCTCAACTTCGAGGGTGAAATTGATTTAAGGGTGGATGTTATTATTGTAATCGAGTAAGATGTGAGCGTCGTCGGGAAAACCATCAAATATGACAAAAACACCCTTGCTGTATTTTCCTGTGAGATAACTACGCAACGTTATCCTTTCTCCATAGAGGTCGTGGTAATTACGTATTTATCAAAATAATTATTTACTTCGGAAAAATAATAAGTCTGAGAAAATATTATATGAACTCAATGATTCCAAAGACCTGGCGAATATTGAAGAAACCTTTTTTCTCTGTTAATACTGGAAATGTTTCAGGTATATAAACATGTTTGGAAGATTCAGTTATGCTGTTTTCTTGTACGGAAATCAAAAATCGAATGTTGAATTTTTAAAGAAGAATAATGGACATAATAGTCCGTTACTTTGTGATAGTTCATTCGTAAAAAGAATAAAAGTACTCAAATAACCCGACAGAAAAACTTCTGAACGGACATACGGACCTTTGGAATTCCCCACTTTCAGAAATTCTCAAGAAATAAGCCTGCAGATAACATTTGAATACCTTTTTGCACAACTTGAAATACTCCAGTATGGATAGCTTGTGACAAATTATTGATTCAAAATTATCAGGGTTACTACCAGAATAAGCAGATTTCAGTTCTACAAAGCACATTCTAATACTTTGTCTCTATTATTTCTTCAAAGCTACCTTCGGCATTTTTAGTTTTCAAGCGTGATGATTATATTGAGATTGATACTATTGAGAGTAAAAAATAGTATTGGCAACGTCTTTGAGAATTATTTTGAGATTGCCAATATTGTACGAGTGCCAACCTGGGTCAGTTTTGAGTAAAAAGACTTGTTGAACCTCAATCTTGGTGAACTAGGATATTTTATGAAGGTGAATGGAGTAAATCTCTTTTGAAACACCCAACTCTTTCCCAAAGCCAGTTTTGAGATTGCCTATTACCTGTATGGGACCATTCCTGATCATTGCTGAGTCCTTAGATGAAAAACATCTAGGTAAAATTCATCCCATGTATAGTGGGGAAAAGCTCTCCCGTTTCGTCGTACAAGGCATAAAATAATAACTGAAAAAAAGGTAAAAAAAAATTGAGAATAGAATTCACGTCAGGAGCAGCAGTTAATGAATTCATATAGTCAAACCCTTTGAAAATTTAATCTGTTGATTGTTGCATTGCATACAAATTAGTCGCGTGTAGAGGTATAGTTCACGAAATAAGATTCAACGTAACAGAGGAAGACATTGAAGACTGTGATTCTGTAGTCATAAGTGCCAAACGTCTGAATAGACGAACCATCCCAGAGAACGGCATCTCAGTCTGTGTCCCCTCTAAAACTTGATTACTGACATTCGGCAATTTTCTTCCTGATAGAATTGGTATTGGAAGTTGCTTAAGACCTGTTATGTTGTACATGCCTCAGCCATTCAATGCTAGAACTGCCTACGTTTTGGTCACCTCAAGAATAACTGTATGAGATCTGAAAATTGTGGTAAACTTACGAAGTCTTAGCTCGCATTCACAAAGATCTGCTGCGTTTTCCGTCGAGGCCCCCATTTGGCTACTGATAGATTATGCCCGGAATATCTCAGACAGAAAGAAATCAACAAGTTGATTGCCCTTGAAAACCTGTCTCATTTTGATGCATCTAAAAAAATCCAGAGATCATTCATTGGCCCCAACTCCTCACCGCAAAGATGTCCATCTCTAACGCAATCAAGTCACGAAAGTCCAGTCAATTCAATATCAGTTCATAACCGTCACCAACTTTGGACAAACCCTCATCCTATGTATCAGTCGCCAAACGACGTAAGAATCCTTAGACCTTCTCGAAGTTTTGTCGTCGAATTTCTTCCAGTCCCTGACCACTCTAACATTCCAGACAATGTCAAGGCAGACGAGCTAGCAAAACAAGGCTGTTTCCTGGCAGTCCTTTCAACCCCGATTTCAGTAGAAGACTTTCGGCCTGTATTCCGCTCTAAAAAATTGGAGCGATGAAAAAATTAATGGTCTCATATAAGTGACACTGAGGGTAAGAAATACTGTTCTTCAAACAAGAACCCCCTTCACGGCAAACCCTGGTTTCAATCCTAAAATCTCCCAAGAAAATATTTAACCACAATAATAAGGATCAGATCTTTTCATGGCTGTACCCTGAGTCCTTTCCATAGAATCGGCGTATCCAACTCTCATGATTGCGAGTGCGGTCACCTTGGTGGTCTCTCTCACATATTTTAGCAATGCAAAAAAAATCTCCATAAGATCAGGAAGTTACATTAAGATTTACTGAACCTTAAAGAGAAGAGCGACCCTATTCCCTTGCACATAATATATGATATGCTATTCCGTAATGACGTAAGTGTCGTTGAATTTCTGGTGAACTTCCGGTCATCTGGAATTGAACTGGTGTGAAAATAACTCTTTCCTTTTGTTTGTGCCCTAGTTTTGTGTTGGGATTGGCTCTCTAACACAACTCTACTGGGATCACATGTTTAACTCGTCTGAATATCATCGAATCACTTGACCTATCTAATGACCCCGGCTGAGTATTGGATTATTCATGACCTGTCACGGCAGGTTCAGACGACATAAGTGGAAAGCTTGGCTGAATGGCCATAGCAGTCGAAGAGACCTAAATTAACAAAAGAAGAAGGAGAACATTCACGTCAGTGCTCAACAAGAATTTTATGTAGTTTTTGAATTCACCTGTGTCTAGCATATACAACATCTATAATAAAAATATTATGCCAAATAACAAGATATTTGGGAAAAATTATAGAACTCTTGTTTCCTACAATAATCGCGTATAAAATACGATTTTATCGTGTCATATGAATAATGAACTTATGGAGGGGAAAACATCCCAATAAAAAAATTTCAAAGTAAATGTCAAGAGAAATGAAAATCCATGAAACACGAATACACGGCTGGTTAAACTTTTTTCTGCATATCGTGAAGCTGTTATCGATTTTTTTTTGTTATGTATCCAATTGACCACGAATAAGAGTTTATTTCTACTGATGTGGTCAGCAACGTACATTTGGTTGCTGAAATTTGCATAATAATAATACTAATGATAATAATAATAATAATGGAATGGGAGGAAAACTACGAAAGAACGAAGATCCAAAAGTCACCTTAGACTTTCTCAAACAAAGACTTGCTGTATATTTGGAATAAAAAGATAAAAGAAATCAAATAACAGGAAATGAGATAAAAGTATGTTTCAAAGGACTGAAATAAGTTTACCAACAACTCACTCAAGAAGAACAATTTGAACCTCCAAAAGGACCAGAATTTACTACACTTTGGAAAGATATATGGGAAAATTCCACAGAACACAATCACGAGGCCAATCGGATAACACGAGAACAGGTAACTTACAGGAAACTAGAAGCTAAAGAAAACAAAGTCATAACCGCAGAGGAAGTCAGTCAGATAATGGTCAAAACTCAGAATTGGAAAGCGCCTGGACATGATCGAATACAAAAGTTTTGGTATAAGAAGTTTACGAAAATAAATGCTCCCTAGCGAATCTAATAACGAATATTTTGAAAAACCCTCTCACCATTCCAATTCTCCTTACAGAGGGAGTCACATACATAAAGCCAAAAACAAAAGAAACCAAAAATTCAACTAAACTAACTATTGTCCTATTAGCTGCCTTTCCACTATGTATAAAATAATATCTGCTACTATAGCTAACAGAATTGAAGAACACCTTAATGGAAACCATATCCTAATAGAAAAGCAGAAGGGCTGCAAAACAAAATCAATGAGATTTGAAGAACAGCTCACCATACAGATACAGTGACAAAACAAGCCGAATCAAAAAGGGAAACTTGCGGACATGCTACATCGATTTCGAGAAAGCATTGGACTCTGTATCCCATTCTTGAATACTGTAGGGCCTTGAAATATTTAAAGTGAACAAAGAAATTGTAGAATTTTCAAAAGTTACCATGAGGAACTAGAACAACATAGACATCACAACAGAAATCATTCATATGAAAAAAGGTATCTTTCAGGGTGATACCCTAAGTGCGTTATGGTACTGTACAGCCCTTAATTATTTGTCCAGGGCACTGAAAAATACAGGAATGGGATTCTAAATAAACACCAAAAACAAACTTAACATACAATAAATCATCTAGAATACAAAGTATAGAATCAGGCAGATGGAGTAGGGCAGAATCATATTCGACGTCAGGTAAAGATATAATTGAAGCTATGAAAAACGGAGAAACATACAAATATATAGGGTATGACCAACATACCAATTTGCATGTGAACGAAGCGAAGAATGAACTGAAAAGAGCTTTAGAAACGAGAATCAAGCTCATACTTAAATCATATCTGAACTCTAAAAGCACAACAGAAGCTTTCAATACCTATGATGTACCCATACTAACGTGCTTTTTCGGAATAATGAAGTGAAACAACACAGAACTAGAGCAATTCAATAGAATGATCAGAATACAGCTTACTCATCAAAGAGCTCACCACCCACATGCTCGTACGCAAAAAGTTATTCTGGATTGAAAAAAGGGAGAAAAAGGATTTTTAGACCTGCAGGATCTTCACAACAGACAAATTGAAAACCTACGTCAATAATTCCATTCCAGGGCGTCAACATCAATCTTACACCTTAGTGTTCCAGTAGCAGATTGCAAATATACCCAAGGACAAGAAAAAATAACTACATGAAAATCGGAAGGACTGCACTCCAGACATTAATGAAGTTAATAAAGAGCCCATTTGTTCTGAACTCTCATATACATGGCTTCAAAAAGGCGAACTATACCCAAAAACAGAAGGACTCATAATAGCAGCTCAAGATCAGGCCCTGCCAACAAAGAACTGCAAATAATATATCATGAAAGAAATAACTGGAAGTGGTAAATGCAGGAAATGCCTCCTTCAGGCCGGGATCATTGCACAGATCACTAGCGGCTGTAAAATATTGGTACGAACAAAATAAACAGAGAGGCATAATAATCTAGCCAGAATTATATATCGAGAACTTGCGAACAAACATGACTTATTGCAGGAAAAACTCCATACTACCAATATATACTTCGAAAGGTACTAGAGAATCCTCGTTATAAACTCTACTGGGATACTGTACTACAAACAGACGAAACAGTAGCTGATAACAGACCAGACATAGTTCTTATCTATAAAGAAGCAAAACTGACAAAATTGATCGAAATAGTGGTGCCAAATGACCATAATGTTCAAAATTAATAACAAAAACAGACAAAAAAATACAGAGAACTCGGGATTGAAATCAAACGACTCTGGAATTAAAATGAAGTGATAAACGTTCTATTCATAATATCTGCAACTGGATTAACAACCAAATCATTCTTACATAATATTCAGAACCTGAGTTCATCTGAATATGAACACACAAAAGGCTATTGTCATCAAGAATGCTAAATTATAAGAGAATTCCTAAATTCCTAAACCACCATTTCCTCGACGACGAAACAAAATGCAAACCAACTTTGATTTTCCCGTTGATATTGCATTCAGACCAGGAATTAACCTGTTCAAACACACAATAGTAATGATATCCATTGTAATATCTGGCACAGGCATCATACCCAGAGACCTCTATAGTAGCTTATAGATATTAGAATTGAAAAAAACCCATTCATTATGTTACAGGAAATCGCCATTTTGAATTCAACAGGAATCGTAAAAAGATTTCTGAGTCAAGAGTAGTAGAAAAGATGAGAGTACTTGGCTCCAGCCCGTACCTTGTCAGTACCAGGTTACCCTGCGAAAACTCAAAATAATAATAGTGATTTTAATAATAGTAATAACAAAAATTTATTGATCCAAATAGACATGAAGCATTTATGCGTCAAGTCAGCGTTACATCAGACAAGCAGCAAAAAAATACCTGTATCTCTAATAATATTCATTCACATTATAATGAACCTTTATTTATCAATTAAGCTTTTACATACATGCTGAACCCTCGTCCTTCCATTGCCGGACCTCCGATGTTGAATGATTGTACAGTTTTATTACACTATATAATCTAAATGATTGGAATTTGGTGGTTATGTACAATGGAATAGAGAGAGTATCAGGATTTTGTTGTAATAACTATGGAAACTAGACAGTCTCTTAAATTCACATTGATTTTTCTCATGTACATTGAGGCATTATAAATATACATTTATAAGGTGTAGTAAGCATATTCTGAGCAGCAAATAGCCAAAAGGAGAACCGAGGATGAAAACCAAAAATCGAACGTATAACAGGTTTTTGTGAGATTGAAATTCTATCGAAATCGACCGAACTACCCCAAACAAATATACAATATGAGATATCGTTATAAACTAAGCCTTAGTATATGCTAAAGACAGTTTCTAGAGGAAGAGTTTCTTTTTTACGGCTGATATCATAGAAAGCTGAGATAAGCGTTTTACTATCATGGTCAACTTGATCTCCAACTTTTTTCGAAACATCTCATTGCTCAATGAACTCTCGGAAATCAAACCAACCTGTTATCATTTACCAATTCCGGCATAAAGAATATACATACCATACATAACCAGCAGATTATATCTATAGAATAAGTATGATGAATCCAGGAACAATGAAGTCAGTTCAATGTTGAAATACGGCGTTCCACGATACGATACCATCATGTAGTCAATACGGCATTTTCTGCAAGTCTTTGTTCCATAACGATATCACAGGCAGTAGTGATATGACACGTTGTTCTAGTGGCATCCTCGACGTAATGCACTGACAATGGCCATCAAATTGAAGAGGAAATCCTATTGAGTTTCGCCCGCAAGAAGTAGGAAAGGACCAAGAGCTGCAGAGCAAAATGGAGTGGCGATTGTTTTGCTGATAAAATGACAGGAGTCTAGGCAGTGAACTGGGACATGAGGAGGGGAACATCCATGATTTGATGGACCAGATTAGGTTCGAGATTTCAAGAGAACGAGAACCTGATATGTCGGCGCTTAATGTGGATAATGAAGGGACGTATACATGGTGGAGTTTCTGTATAATGATATTTGAACTGAACATCAATTGTATCGTCTAAAGGTGAGTTTGAACAAAACAAATAGAGAGCACGAGCTAGAACAAGAACATTCCTGTTGATCTTTTAGTGTAAACGAAATCACATTTTGAGCGTTAACACATTACATGGAATCTTTGCGAACGCATATAGAACGATGAAAGAATGCTCCATGTCTGTTCACACTAGAAGAATTCGATAGAATGCAGAAATAATGAGCATTCGTTCGTCTCATGTAAATCGTCCTTTAAATATGTTGCCAATTTGGTTCAGGAAACAATTGGACGATAGACGCAGAATTGAAATTTTGAATGAATCAAGCCTGAACTCCATTTTTCGATGCAATAAACATCGAGATTCAATGTGAAAGGCTAACAATTCCAAATTATATACAAAGGAATCACAAAATATAAAAATGAGCAGTAGTTCGGTGGATGACCTTAAATATTTGAATGATCTTGAGGATGACTGGAGAGGTCATAGAGGCAAAGAAACACCTTTAGCTTCGGTGGACGTATTTAAAATATTTATGAATTTTGCCCTGATGAAGACATTGAATATGTCGAAACGTCTGCCGAATTAAAGGTGTTTCTTTGCCTCTCTGACCTCTCGAGCCATCCTCAAGATTATCATAAAAATGAACTACTAGGTAGAAATTTCTCTTCAAAAATGGTTTGAATGATTAGGTTGAATTGCCTGCTGAAGAATCTGAGGTCAAATTCAACTATATCTGGCAGATCGTGAATAAAATAACTTCCGAAATTAATGACTTTCAATCGGTATTTGTGGAGGAGGTTGAAGATAAATCAACCAGGTCGAATTGGTCTAAGGCAAAATCCAACATATGATTGTACCAACAGAATATCGTGCCGAAAAAAATTCAAAGAGAAACCATCCTGACATTCACTGCTTTATACATAGTTCGTTATCTTGTGTTTTTGAGGAGTAACCGGCATTATTTTCAGAAGTATTAAAATTTGAATATGACTAGGCGAATCCACTTATTCCATTCCCCAAAATGCTCACTACGACACAGAGAAACGACGAATATATGTGCCTTGTTTTGTTCAATAAATTACCTAGAAATCATCAAAAAATAACGGAAATAAAACTTCAAAAACATTGTTCGAAAACTTCTGATTGATTTAGAACCATATTGTATAGATGATTATTTAAACTTTAATTTCTTTTTGTGAGCGTTACTATATGTTATCGAGTAGTAAGGTAGTGCCTTATATTCGTCTTCTTCCTGTTTGACCTGTTTTCATTTCAGAATGTAAACTTTGATAATGAAAATAAAAAAGCTAGAAAAGCACTGACGTGAGGTCAGGAGCTTTTACGCGCTTGTTCCTTTGTCAAAGCCGTCTATAAAAGTATTGACCTTGCCAAACGCAGATTTTTTCCATATGGATCTCACGAAAATCTGCATAAAGCTCAAGCTACAATTTCCGATCAAGTACTAGATTGCAATTTGATCCAAAATTTTGAATGGGTATAACTATCTAAAGAATAATTGGCGAATTCGACCGATTCAAGCATTCGACCTTTCTAATTAAACTGAAAACTTACTGTACAAATATATTCCCTATGTCGATTCTTCCTAAAGTTAATGTGTTTACGGCCGGCCTAACCACTGAAAGTGAAAAAAATAACTTTCAGAAGAATCTACTCAGTAGCTTGATAATTGTAGAGTAAGTTTGGAGTTTAATTACGAATGCCGAATTGTCGAATTAGTAAAAACTATCGAATGATTACGCAGATAAACCCTCTCAAAATGTCAGTTTCCTGATATTTCCAAAAACATGGATCGAATCGCATTTCAATGAAAAATGTCACCTTGAAGTTTCAGCCGAAATGGGCCTACAGAACAATGAGCAAAATAACTCTTCCATTCAACAAAATGCAGGAGGATTCTTCAATTTTTTTTTTGTTCATTTTTCTGTAGACCCTATTTGGCTGAAACTTCAAGGTGCTATTTTTCATTGAAGGGCGATTCAATTTATGTTTTTGGAAATATCGGGAACCTGAAATTTTGAAAGGGTGTATCCGCGGAATCATTCGATGGGTTTTAGTAATTCGCCTATTCGGCATTCGTAATTAAACCCAAAACTTACTCCACAATTTTAATGCTACTGAGTAGATTCTTCCCGAAGATATTTCGTTCACAATGAGTGGTTAGGCCGGCCGTAAGCACATAAGCTTTAGGAAGAATCGACATGGGGAATATATTTGTACAGTAGGTTTTGAGTTTAATTAGGAAGGTCGATTGCTTGAATAGGTTGAATTCGACAATTATTCTTTAGATAGCTGTAACCATTCAAAATTTTGGACCGAATTGTAATCTTGTACTTGATCGAAAATTATAGCTTGGGGTTTATGCAGAATTTTGTGAGGACTATGCTCATGCGCTACGGGGAAGTACCGATAAAACTTCCTGGGAATCGCCTCATGAAGCATATGTAGAACGTGAACAGATGACGCTATCCCAGATAATCTGACTGTAGGATCCAATAAATGCTTCGACTATTAACCACTAGAAGCCGCGAACGGTCGTTGTAAAGAAATATTATATACATTTTATAGTTCGGAAAATTCGAAACATACATATCTGTTTAGACTGAATCCGAGTCTTTGAGTTTTCGCTGTCAATAAGAGTAAAATTTCAACGGAATCGGAGATATGCTTTTTGAGATACTTACATGAATTTCTGAAATAAATTTCATGAATTTTTCTATGGATTTGTTTCTCAGCAAAATCAGGAAATCTGATTGGGATGAAATAAAGTATTCGGTTATGAAGTGACGGTTTGGAGATTTCAGTGAAATTTAAATGAAATATGAAAAATTTCGAAAGAAAATTTTCTTTTGAATTTTTCTATTGATAATTCTCCATATTGTTACTGTACATCTACCAACCAAGTCCCATTTCGATCAGATAAACATTTTTCGAGTTATTGAAAAAACAAAATTTCAAATGACTGCAGCACAAAAACCATTCGGCAGATTTGGCCCATTAACGAACTTGACCGAGATATTCAGGATCTTAACCTAACCTGAGAATTTCAAGACTCTAGGTCCTCTCGAAAGTTATCGCATAAACGGACGGTCGGCCGGACAGAATCAATTTTGACCACGTATTCTTCATCAGTTATTCCAAGCTAGTCGTTTGAGACCAATTTCGGCCCGAAATTCGAAAATTACAGACATCGTGACGAAATGATTACGCGCTGTTTCTCAGAACAAGCGCGTAAACATATTATAATTATTATCATTATTATAATTATAAGGTATCCGGTGGCAATTTAATTTCTCAAAATAGAAACATATATGAATTTATCCACGTACTTGATACTTTATATCCGAGAATGACAAGTGATGGATCATGCAAAATTTTTTGAGGGATTCTCCGAATTCAAAAGACTGCGAAGAAGCACCTGGTCTTCGCGTAGTGATGATGTTATAGATTCTAGAACGTTCAATTTTGTCTACAAAGGATTCAAGGTTTCCCGGGAAATCCATTCAGGAATGTGAGCATGTCTTTAGAAGATGGCAAAATTTTTATGAAGAAGCTCGCTCGTCGGAGTCAATTCGTGAATTAGAGACAACTCTGGCAACGAATTTGAACGAGCACAGAAGAGGTCCTGAATTAACATAAATCCATTTCAGAAAGTTACAATCTGGAAAATGGTTTATGCTATTTTATTCAAGATATAATATTATATCAGCTTCTGTTGCTTTTCGCGCGAATGCTATAGGTAACAGCGTGCTATGTTTCTGCACAAATGTCTGTAATATTCGACTTTTGAACCTTAGATTATAACAATAAACGACAAATTTTGACTCAATGATGAGGGGTCTGATAACGAAATCGATTATGTCTGTTCGGCCGTCCATCCGTTGCCACGATTTCTTGGGAACGAAAAGACTTAGCTGAGACTTGACACCTTCAAGGTATACGGTACAGTTTCGAAGTTATATTCATTTGATAATAAGTCCAAAAAGAACGAAGCGCATCTACTTGAGACATTTTGTTGAAATTTTGGAATTTCATTCGAGAAGAATTTTGTTTTATGAAACTATTCATCATATTTTGTAGGACTCATGCGCTGTCTAAGCATTTGATATTTGATAGCAGTGTACCAAACTTCAGTTTGATAGAATTCTGGTTCTCGGAATTCATTTCTTATGGAGCTTATTGACGAATTACAATTTTGTACTGTTGGATTATGTTTATAGATTCCAAGAAACTATCCATGAAAATCATATAGAGGATGAACTAGTGTATGCCATACAATTTCCTTAGAGATAAATTCGCCTATTCCTAAATGTCATAGACAGCATTGTGAAAGACGGAGCGGTTAGATTGTCCAATGTTGCAAAATGGCGAATGCACTCCTTATTCAATTCGTATTGTACAGAACTACTCGACTTTAAATGAAAATTGAAAATTTCCTGCTGATAACTGGTTTTTTCAGTCTGATAGCAGCAGTTTATTGGTCAGTAGATGAACAATAAATCGTTGAATCAGTCAAATTAGGGTTTAAGTTCAAAAGTTAGGACCAATGGCATTTTTCCCCTCGTATAATATAATATAACTAATGAAGTGAAGATAACTCGCCATTCAATTAATTACAGTAGGTTTTTTTCGTTCCACCACATTTAATGATGAAAATATTGTATATCTGTATGGATATATAGGTTCATATAAAAATTCATTCCTCACATATCCAGGGAATTTATCCTTGTGGTGAGTTTGTGTGCTACTCTTCACCGATGCAGTTTTGAAAACATCGATATTATTCGAAATTGGACATCTCACTACAATGCAATATGAATGCAATGTTACCTAAAGAGTAGGAAATTATTGAATGTAATATACTGCAAAATATCATATATACCTCGGAAAATATCCAAATACAGAAAAACCAATGAGCTACAGTTGGTTTTATTCTTCCACTTAATACTGAGTTTGGTTTGATGAGATAACTATTCTCTAATTTATTGAACGACGAAATATCAAGACAAAGAGAGATTTTGGCTGGTCGGTCAGACGATGGTATTCAATTCAATTTAACCGCGGTTTTTGATCGTTTAAGAACATTTCTGCGTTTCTGTGATTACAGATATTCGTAAAAAACAATATAGTTTTTAAACATGAAAAAAACCGCGCGAAGTATGGATGAACATCAATGAATTGTCGAACCCAGTTTTTCTGCGAGTAGGCTCTGGACTCATCATTTCGAAAATTGCTTGGAGCCCTAAGTAATTGCGGTCAGTTCATCACTAAAAAGAATCTGAAACACTTTCATTAACCTGGTCCTCAATGTTTGGTTCCCTTCGTGGCTCTGGTTACAGTTCAAGCATTCACAAACTTTTTCCATTTCCTTAGAAACCTGAGGTCAACAGTGTTCAATGCAAAATGGCGAAGGTGCAGATGTAAACACTCACCTAACAACATGATGAGCGGAGGGCAGAGCTACCCAGAACGAGACGGTCAAGTGCACTATGTCCCATTCAATTACATAGAAATAGTAAAATTCCGGTGTGCCGTGGGCTGGGCTGTTGCCGATAAGTGAACGTTGACCTTGAAGCGATCAGCAGGATATCGATGAGCGATTCACATTCCAGATCGAGTCTTAACACTTTCAGATAGCAGACAGACCGCGACTAGTGTGAGCTGCTTCAATATTTCAGTGTAATTAACCATACAAGCGTCATCGCCATCTTGATCGTGATCGCTTATATGTGGCTCCCACTTAAGAGGCAGTAAATATATTATCTCCGGGAGTTCTTCAAGAAAATTGAGATATTGGGGGTATTGGAGCATTTTCATTATTGAGAAAATATTATATTTGGGAACATATCTATGAAATCCCGCAAAAAAAAAATGATTGAATCAACTATATGATGATTGGTTTCACTACTTTCCCTGCCTACTTTTCGAACATTTCAGAAGCGGAAAAATTTTTGAATATCAATTTTGACCGCAAGGGGGTCGAGAACAGAGACACTCTACGATAGCCCAGAAAGCTCTCTGTGGAATTTTTCTCGATTTGAAAATCCAAACCAACTATACTTTTGTTTATTCGGATATTTGAGAAAGAATTTCCGGCCAGTCAATTTTTAGCGATGGCCAAATTCCGAGACGTAAGTACGATAGGGTTGAAAAAGATTTCGAGGACTCAGTGCACTTCATATTCTCGTCTCATTGAAAACGCAAGTATATTTTCGAAAAATCAGAGAATAATATATTTTTCAGAAAGGTTTGAGTCTCCCGCTATGTAACTACCTCAAACTGCGTTCAACATATTGAATTTCCCATTCTTGAGGATTTTCTGGTAAGAATACTTCTGGTGTATTTCACGAAAATGGTCCTATAAATGGACTGGAAAGCATATGAATAATAAAAAGGATTTCACCAACGACAATACAGATTATCAACAGAAGATTCGAAGATTTATGTTTTAAAACGTTTGTCGACCAATAATTGACAATTTTGACATCCTTCTATGGAGATTAGAGGTTAGAATTTGTACGAAATAGATATACAGCAAATCATGAACAAAATTTCAATTATTATATGTGAAACAGGGAATGAAACTTATGATGATAGCTTGATAAAAGTTTCAATTTTTCATGAGATAAACGATATTGGTCTCGATTATTTTCCTCAGATACTTCAGAGTGGATCGATCGAAAACTTGTACTCTATTGAAGGTACGAGAGAATGATTATCACCTGTGAACATTCATTAGGTACCTATGTGAAATCAGAATTACTTCCTTGTTGTTTGGTAGAGATTTTTAGTTACGTTTTCGAAAACAAGGAACGGAATCATGAAAGTTCGGAAGATGTTACTCAGAAAATGATGATGAAAGGTCAGTGTTGAGCTTTATCCACGGTTATATCTCACATTATAAGTTAACTGTTCCGAATTTGTACACAAAATATCAGTCTCCAAAATTATCTTCACCATAGAACATGATTTCAATAAACTAACAAATTGATTCTGAGTGGTGCTGATCAAAATGATTCGGAAATGGGAAGTTTAAAACTATTTTCGAATGAGAAGACGAAGAAGACAATTCGAATATTGTAATTTTGAGGGGAATTTTATTGCAATAAATGATATTTATTTTCATGCTTGAAAATATTGAAAAACACCCAATTTTCAAAAATGCTTCAAATCTTCAATGTACCTTTTGAACATGATCAGATATAAGACAGTGAAAAAGTGGGGAAAAACATTGTTCGTTTACTTCAGACGCATACATACAAAATATAGTAACGTGGCAAATACTTTTTTGCTGTTTTTCCATTAACTGACAGGGCATTTGGACTACCGCTTCATGTGATTCTTTCATGAGTTAGAACTAATGATTGGTCCGAACTATTGGTTCAAGTCAACCTCTATTAATATGGACTACTTCTGATTCAATTTATCAATAAAGAGTTCGTCAGAACTGTACTGTAGTAGGCGTAGGCGTTAGCGTACGTAGAGAAACGGGCCCATTGAAACCTAAAACCATTATGAGTCTGTAGTAAAAATATTCCAACGATTTTTGCTCATATTATCATAAGTATCGGAGCCCCTTCAAAGCTTTCAGAGAGTATCTTTCACAATGTGAAGAAACGATTCAATTATTCTGGGAAACGGCGTGCTATCGATTCTTCCAAATGTCTGTAATTCTCGAATTTTTCCCCGAAAATGGCTTCAAACCTCTAGGCTGAACACTCACGAATCCGGTGTCGAAATCAATTTTGTCTAGCTGCTCGGCCTGCCGGCCAGTAGGCACGATTACAAGACAACGAACAATTGCATCGACCTGAAACTTCCAGGGTTGCATTTCAAAATGCAACGGTTATAATCTTTAATAGGCAATATAGCTCGAACATAATCAGAGTTATAGTCGTTTGAAATTTCAGGTTCTTTTCGTGATATTTCAGTAACTACCTGAGTGATTGGATTCAAACTTGGCAGTTAGCTGTATCATCATGACGCAAAACTTCTTCAAAAATTTGTTTGACATCGTATCGCCAGTGAATTGAAAAAAAATTTCGACTACTATTTCCAAAAATTCAAATCGAATTTTTTTTTTTGAAACGATTCACCAATATTGAACTTTTCATTTCACAGCAGTGCAACACAAATTTAAACGTTCACCAGCATGTGACTCACAAATTAGGAGGTTCAAGACATAGGTTTATTCCAACCCTCTATGCACAACATCTCATTTCGACACATTATGTTTTTGATCTCTCCAAATTATGTGAATTCATAGTTACTAAATTATTAACTTTCTTGGATCCATAGTAGTTCAACAGAGAAATAAGTCTCTTATTCACAAATTCTGCAGCAATACCTCCGTTTCGCTTTTCATGATGATATTCCTGCGGGCGTAACAGGAAATTTGATGCTAATGCCTGACACAACAAACTGAAGGACGATGCCGCGTGGGGAATGACAATATTTCCTTTCCACAAAGCTCGTCACTTTCACTACGAAGGTCTAATCCAATTTTTAAGATTAGACTTCGAAATTTTTGGAATCATTCGTTGAATTCTAAAGGAATGTTTTATACTTCATATTTAAGCTAGTGATGGAATGTCATTCAGTATACAGGGTGTTTCACCATAAACTGGTCAAACATATATAGCCGTATAGATGACATTGGGAAAGTCATTTTTGCCATATGACACATACCCCGTTTTCGAAGCAAAAGCGAGATACAGGGTGTTTATTGTCAACTTTGAGCAATATTCTGATAACTGTGGTGAGTTATGCGTGACCTTTTAAATAATGGTTTTTGGTCACGTCTTAGGTTTTTTTGGTGGTCAATTCAATTGTTGTGTAGAATTCTGGAAAAAATAATTCAAAATGGCGAAAAACCTACAAAGTTGGAATTTTTTGTTTCCAATTGCCAAATTGGATAGCATTCGTTCAATGTACAAGTTTTTCCGTGAAAATTTTTTCCCAAAATACAAACTCAACTCTTTTTCACATGTCTACAGGGAAAAAAAAAGTTCACCCAAAATTGTTGAAATCTTTCATTTTATAGCCTTCCAAAGACTCCGCTCAGAGTACTTAAAGAATTTTTATTTAAGAAGCTGGTGGCCCTACTGATGCCAAAATTATGCAAATAGACCTCCAGAATGACCTGGATAGAAATATGAATTTATCAAAAAAAACTTTGGTGAGAACCGAACTCTCTCCGCGTTCAAAAAATAGGGTAAAATTCGATGAACTACCGTTGCTTGGTAACGGAAGTCTTATCATCAAAATTAATCCAACTTATACGCGACTCTACTGTCCGTAAGTGGAGCGAGTTCGAATCCCATAAAATAATTTTTTTTTGATAAATCCATATTTCTATCCATGTCATTCCCATTAGCACAAATTTGGCTTCCATAGGGCCACTATCTTGTTGAATAAAATATTTTTTCCAGAATTCTACACAACAATTATTGACTTGACCACCAAAAAATACTAAGATGTGACCAAAAACCGTTATTTCAAAGGTCACACATAACTCACCACAGTTATCAGAATATTGCTCAAAGTTGACAATAAACACCCTGTATCTCGCTTATGCTTCCAAAACAGGGTATATGTCATACGTCAAAAATGACTTTTCCAATGTCATCTATACGGCTATATATGTGTGACCAGTTTATGGTGAAACACCCTGTAGATATATTCTTCTAGCATTAAGGAAAGTTTCGTCGAATTTTATATACGAATCTATAAGAAGCACTTCAATCGAATCAAATGTCAATAAAAAACATTCATTCTGTTTAGTTTGGTGGAATTCCCCTTAAGATTTTCGAACAGTTCGAAATGTTCA
This sequence comes from Myrrha octodecimguttata, assembly GCA_958510865.1. Lineage (NCBI taxonomy): Eukaryota > Metazoa > Arthropoda > Insecta > Coleoptera > Coccinellidae > Myrrha > Myrrha octodecimguttata. The sequence continues at coordinate 21,374,841 of OY294059.1, forward strand.
GTGTTGTTGAAACACAGACACCTTCAGCAATCTACAACCTTTACATTTTTTAAACTACTATTTCCTGTGAGGGGTGTTTTCGTTATCATTCCTCCTAAAGGTCAGAAGTTCACGAATTTTGAGTCAAATAACTCCTCAATGACTTACAGGTTCGACTAATAATTAGGGACCACATTCCATTCTCTTCTCTCGGACGTAAAGAATGCATTACTTTTGGAAGAAAAAAAACATGAGACTCAAAACTTGAAGGATAGTTTCTCAGCTGGGCTCATTAACGGTCATAATCAGCCCTATAGTTTCGAAGATATGCTTTTTTTTAAATGAAAGGGTCTTCAATTACTCCAGGAATACTATTCTGATTCAGTTTTAACTTTGAAATTTTCACGGAAAAGTATATGGATGCATTATATTTCAAGTCCAAAAGCAGCAGCTTTGGCTACTTACAAGCTCATAAAGGTGAGATGTACCTTATCAGTCCGTAGGATTTCGCTTAAAAAAAAACAGCATCCACTTGTTGCTGTGTAATGAACTAATTCACGAATTTTTGATATGTATAGGCTCAAGTTATTGTGATGATTGAATTTTATAACCATGGAGACATTATGTAAGAATATAGTGGAGTGCCCCGTGGACTTTTGAAATTCTTGTGAAAGACACTACCAAGCATCACTTCAATATTTAACTACATTCGAAAGGCTCACCTACGTTTTCACCCAAACTTTTTACGGCCGAGCCATTCGTTGTTTAGAGTTTGAGTTCGATGGTTGCAATGAAAATGAACTGAAATCAAGCACATAATTTATTCATCGATCGAGCAATCAAAGTTTTGTGAATTCAGCTGTAAGTTCTGAAAAATTTCCCAATTTTTCAATTATCTCTATTTGCTGAAGAAGTTAACGCTCTATTGAAGAATACGCTATTGAGCAAACCATTAAAAAATAATCCTTTAGTACAACGTATCCAATAGGTACTTCTATATTTCTTCTCGGTGGAAATATAACCACCATGGGTTATATTTCCATCATGGGTTTGTCTAGGAAACCAGTGAGGAGCCTTGTATGGGTATGTTCTGATGAAGTTCCCAGAAATTCATTTTTGAAGATGAGTTTTCCTCGAAGAATCTGAAATCGAACCCCTTATATGAAGGAATTATGAATGAAAACCTTGTACATATTTTTGCTTCTACATGAATATTTCGAATATATTTCTCACCAACGACATTAGTTCCTTTGTGTTTTGTCATAGATTTTATTTTATATTCTGTCATATCTTTGAGGCAACGAGCAGTTGCTATTTATGTATTGAGAATTAGGAGAACTGGCATCAGAGATGAACCTTATTGTGATAAACGAAATCAGAATATTCTTCCATATGGACTTGAGGTCCATATTGAATGTTTTGGATCGTAAATATTTACTTGAGTTCTTTTTCATTTATAGTTTAGTGAACTCGAAGTTGCTATTCTATACTATGAGAAGCCGTCCAAAATGCGTTCAGAAAATATTAACGCAGAGTACGAAAGGATGATACTAGATGGTGTGGTCTATCGTGGGATCAATGTACCCCTGAGCGTAGGTATGGTATTCAGCATACTCGAATATTGTTATTTCATTCAACTGTCAAAACTGCATTCGTTTGATTCCGCCAATTCAGCCATCCATCAACATGAAATGATCACCAGAGATGAAAATGATATGTTCAACTTCTAAGCAAAAGTCCAATTCAAGCTAAAATCGACTGTATTTATTTATTCATCAATCTTAGATACAATCAGACGTGACTCAAACGAACTATCCACATGGTAGCATATAGAACAACTAAGAGTAGAGTACGAAGTACAATTCCAAAAAAAGATGAAAATTATGCCAAAATAAAAAAATCAACTTCCATTCAAAAATAAACAAGACTTGAGCTGAATTTTCAAACTACTATAAGTTGAATGAAATGTGTCAAGAGTATGAAAGTTATTTGCCGCTATGATCATTCTCATCAATGGCGAGTTCTGTGAGCAGCGAGTGTTTCTGAAAGGTTGGAGAAATAATCGAGCACTTCTTACATTTATTTTAGGGACATCTCAAGTAAATGCCTCATTTTATCATGGAAAATTTTCTGCACAAAATGTAGATCAGACATGAATCTTATATCCTCAAGAGAAACCACTCTGAAGAGATATCTGATACTCGCGCAACTGTTTCTATGATACTGGAGGTTTCTTAAGAGGCATAAATATCTGGGAGATGAATTCTTGAAATTTTTCAGCCGGTTTATATAAATTTTATATTCAGGACACAAAAACACACTAGCAAAGCAGAGTCGACTAAATCTGCAGGCATTGTGTAAGCTTCGCACAGGTTCAACACTGTAGAATAATCTAGAACTAAAAATCATTAGAAATAAGCTGAATCTAATAGAAGTTCATCAGTGACAGCACTTCGAAAAGTTTCTGGCCTGATTCTGTTGAATAAAAATGATAGATTTTTACTCCGGGTTGTACATTACTATTTATTCAGCAGAAAATCCGGCAGTGAACGATTCACACTGAGTCACTGATTGGGGTCCACTTTTCTGAAAGATCTGCTCAAACAAGTTGATTGTTTGAGTAGTGATCGAACTGATGAGTCATCCGCCCTTAACCCTTCAGTGATCACCCACTTATTTCGATTCATTCTGTAAAGCAAAAAACAGACTGACAAGCAACTCAATTCGTCGCATTCAGTATCCATGACTTGTAGATACTCACTTGAGAGTAAAAGACTGCTGCAATAATTGATTTATTCAGAAATGTCACTATTCAATATTTTGAAATACAAGGAGGAAATTTATCCAAACCGAACACTGATTCTGTTATTAATTTATTCTTAATATACAGGGTGATTCATGAGTGACCCCACATACGTCAATGGCGAATCGAGGACTTTCTTATTCAATGGTTACGAAGATACAGGCTGTTTTGTATGTTTGGTATAAAACTTTGATGAGCGATATTTCTTAAACGCTTCAAGCTATTTTGTTGAAATTTGCTAGTAATATTCCGATGTTGAAACTTGTGTCAATATGCAATTCTGGATACATTCAAATCCAGGGCCGTGGTGGGAAAATTGTGATCTTCAGTTATTTGTTGAAGTTCATTTTCTGACGAATTTTTCGAAAGAATATTATTGGATTCGAAAGGCCAAGAAAAATGCTACAATAATCGCTCTTCAATTTGGATGGCATACCTAAACTGTTCCAACAAAAAAAAATTGGCAAAGAAAAATTTGTAAAAATGTTTGCATTTTCGACCGGAATACGTCGATGGTAGATGGGGACGTCAAGGCGAATCGAAATCCACGGACAAAAAACATTTTGTTCATTCGATACGAAGCTACAGGTGTTTTGCCAATTTTTTTTGTTGAAACAGTTTATGTGTGCCATCCAAATTGAAGAGCGATTATTGTAGCTTTTTTTTGGCTTTTGGAATAAAATAATAGTTCTTCAGAAAAGTGGCCAGAAAATGAACTTTTCCAACAAATAGAAGGATATCACAATTTTTCGATCCCGGCCCTGGATTCAAATTCACCAAGAATGACATATTGACAAGTTCTAACAGAGGGAGATAACAAGCAAATTCCAACAAAATAACTTCAAGCGTTTCAGAAATATCGCTCATCAAAGTTTCATAACGAACATTCGAAACACTCTGTATCTGAGTTGCTTTGAAGTCTTTTATCCACCATTGACGAATGTCCGGTCGAAAATGAAAACTTTCTTACCAATTTTTCTTTGCCAATTTTTTTGGTTGGAAAAGTTCAGGTGTGCCATCTAAATTGAAGAGAAATTATTGTAGCGTTTTTCCTTGTCTTTTCGACTTTTTAACTGAGGAATATTACTAGCAAATTTCAACAAAATAACTTCAAGCATTTCAGAAATATCTCTTTCCAAAGTTTTATACCAAACATACAAAACAGCCTGTATCTTCGTGACCAATGAACAAAAAAAATTTTTTTTCGGCGGATCTTGACTCGCCTTGAAGTCCTCTATCTGCCATTGACGTATGTAAGGTCACTCATGAATCACCCTGTATAAAAAGAAGCCAATGTATTTGACCAGAACTAAACGAACAAACATGTCTGTAAACGGTACTCAAAATGGCCGCAAACGAATGATTCCATAATGCAACTGTCCTTGCTTGTAAGTTTTTTTGCTTACATTTCAATTTCCACCATGACAAGATTGTCTACTTAATAGTTCATGCTATTTATCCTGTTGAAAAGACTCACCTTCGAAAAAACCTGAAAAATATACTTCATACCATAGTTTTCTTCTTATTTACGTTTCAAGTAGGAAGGTTCCTAAATGGCATCTTCTGTTCTGAAAACTTACCCATTAAACAGCAAGGAACAAATATGCATTGAGATTTGTCATCGATATATAGTAACATGTAACATTTCAATTTTCCAAAGATTCTCCAAGTAACTCCTTTTTTCACGCCAAAATTAAAGGAATATTAAATAAAGCTCCTTCATTCTAGATCAAGCAAATGTATATTTCCCTAAAGGTCTTATGGAACAAAGGACAAACATATTAAGCAGTTTGGTTCAGTTGCTGGTGCCGTCGAATCATCTAAAAGACATTATATTCTAAAAAGCCAATTTTCTATGTTGAGGCAGGTGGTTTCTATACTAAAAGTTTCAATCGAAGTGTGCTGAGTATGGTGTCATTCTTTCAGTTAAATATTGCATACTGAGCGGAAAATAGTTAAGAATCAAATCCGTCATTCAGGTAGAATGAAATGAATAGCAGCATGTAACTAGAACTTCTGGGTGGAAGAGAACAAAGAGAACACGATGAAACTGAGAGTTAATTGAAGTTAACACGATTCCGCTCATATTGTTGAGAACTATCACCAACTTCAGGTCATCCCTGTTCTTTTTTCTCCTCCTGAAATTATAGTGATGTACATACCGCATCGAAAATTTGATTGGATCTAGTTTCCACACTGTATAAATGGAAAATGAATTTTTCTGAAGTGAATGATTTGATGGTATTGATGAAACATGTGGAATTCGATGAAATATTGGTTCCTGGATGGAGAATTATTTTGAATTCGTCCCATTCGTGTTAGAGTTTTATTTTTCTAGAGATCTATCACTTCTCATGGTTCGACAAATATCGTAATTATTCAAATATTAAACAGCGTTGAATAAAAACGTGCCTACTTAAATTTTTTGTTTTCAAATGAAACTTATCCTAGGGACAATGTCGAGTTCATGAATCCTAGATATAATGTAAGGCCAACTTTGACTTGATTACATAAAATAAATTGCTCCTTCGTAATAACTATAAAAAATTTCGATCTGTTAAGTCCGATTCAGTAGGTATCTGAGACGGAAAATTGTATTGTGAATTTCTTTCGTAAAGAAAAGGCGCGTGAGTAGATAATCTTGTAACGCAACTAGCAGGCATAGTTCGCAAATCGGACACTGACCACTGATGATTAACTGATTCTTTCATCATGTTGGTATCAAAGTAGTTCTTCTATATCCACGGAAGTTACTCGAAAAATGAATCTTTGAAAAACTCAAACAACTGGAAATGTGTATTTAAACGAGCATGAACTATTTGCATGTAATTTCAATGTGAAAGAAGATGGAAGGCGATACTGGTTAGAACCAAAAATACGATAGTTAAATCAAACTGGACTGATCTGTTTTCAATTAAGTTTCATCTGCCTTCGTGTAGGCCCATCTGTTTACTTTCATCGACCATTTCAGTAATTTAAATTCATTCTTCATGTTTGCACCGGGTTGAGGAGAGTCAGTGTTATAAAAACTATTTGCAAAAAGCTAACTGTTTAATTTCATCGGAGATTTGCTTCCCCTCAGAGTTATCTCTCTGAAACTGGCGGATTTTTGACAAGAACTCTGACCTGACTAAATATTACGATTTTAACATGCCGCAATTTGATTAGAAAATATAAATTATTCTTTGAAGAATGGAAGAGTTTGATGTTGTCAGATCCAGTTCATCATCTGTCCGAGCTTAATAATGCCGTTCTTCAGAAATGTAGGGTAAAACATCACTCAAAAAAAAAGAATTAATTCTTATAACCCTAGATATCTGAAAATGTTAAAAATTCCTAATTCCAATAGATGAGAACAAAAAAATAATAGGAATGAAAACTACTACTCTGTACTTTTAAATGGGACTAGCAAAATAACTTCGAGAAGGCATGTGGTTCAGAACTTGTTAAGAAATAAAAATAACAGATTCAATATGCTCTCTAAAACAGATATGAGGTATATCTTAGTTATTCATTAAGTGATGATATTGATTCTTTTTTTTTTAGTATTTGGAAATAATTAACGACCAATGTGAAAGTTAAAATCGTATGCAGAAAGAAGGAAGCATAATTCTGAATGAGCCAAAGCCGATATAATTCTACCTTCTCGAATAGATTTTGATATTCTGGATATATTTTTATCTATGCATTTTAATTTGGCACCCAATTTGGCAAACTTAATTGCTTTCTATCATCGTCATATTATTTTGTGCCCTTCATTAAATATTTCTGCTGTTGTATAAAGTGTTATAGTAGTCTTTTTTATGCAGTAAACAAATCGATAGTAGTGGAAATAAGTTCTTTCTTAGAAGTATGTTACTAGGAGCTGAGACAGCAATCCGCCAGGCAGTCTATTTACCACTGTGACAATATGAACAACTGGAGATGCCAACCTGCTTATTGGACGTTTATTTGCATAGAGTATACGTCTGTTCAGAGAAACACTGAAATTTACAGTTGTTATCACAATATATCATTCATGAACAAAATTATAATTGTGCAGTGAAATTCGATATTTTTTTTAATCAAATCATTGAATTACACTGGATGTTGAGGTGAAAGAGTATTCCAAAACTGAAAGAATGACTTATTTCCGAAAGATAAGAAAAGTAGATGAAGCGATAGTTCAGCATCTAATTTAGGCGATCCTTCTACGAACTCACCCTGCTTTGGGGTATGCACAGCCCTTCTGCTCCGGCAATAATGCCGCCATCACACTGTAAAAATATTATGATGAAATGTTTACGTTACCAGAATGAAGGACAGCACGATACACGTAGTTAAACGGAATAGTTCAGATCAACGGCAAAAATAATGTAGTCTTGATGGCGTTCAACAAGTTACTCTTCGATTCACTATTTCTTAATTCGATCGAAAGAAGTCAACTAAGTCGATCGCTGTTTCGAAAAAGAAATCCTAATGATTAAATAACGGTTTCTTCAGACGGGGTTCACTAATTTCATCTCATTCACTTGGTAATTTTTATAATTTTTCTTTATCGCTGCAAATGGATAGTTACTTACAATTGTCAAATTGGAAATCTGGACGTATAATGTCAATTTTCTAGCCCAATTTTACATAAGCTACTACCTTCATAAATATCTTTAGATTGTTTACAGTTGTGATTCCAGAACACAGATCACCACTATTGAATTTATTTGCAGTATGTGCTAGGGCCACAGAGGTAGGTTTCTGTTCGAATCATCAGAATAAAGTAGCTTTCAAAGTTCTGTGCTATAATGAATATAAGTGGAGAGGGACAATCTAAAATCCAAACCAAATACGATATAATCATTGTTTCAATAGCGTCAATATATTTAAGCTTGTAGAGTACTATTTATTTCATCCTTGGATAATGTTCCATAATATTTCAAGAAGTGATAATGAACCTCATAATTTACTCATCAAATGAAACCACCGCACTCACACATTCTTGAGATATCATGTAGTTGTGGAAGTTGCTCAGCCACGTAGATCCGAACAAAAGAAACCCAAAAATGAAATGATATTCGCTACTCCAAATATCCAGTTTTTTTGATGGATTTTTCAAAACAATAAAGAACCTGCAAATCGGAAACTCATGGATGGCACTTTATCTTTTAGGATACATTTCTCCTATCCAAAATCTGTGATCGAAATATTTTTTTCTTCTGAAAAATCTTGCTTTGAGAATTTCGCGAAGGAATTTTCATTCTTTGGGATTTTTTTGGGTTTTCTCTTCCAACACCAGAAAAAAAACTATCAAAAATGAAGAAAAGATGGGAAGGGATTTATAGAAACCGGCATACCTTGTCAGGTGCTTCAACCATCTATATCTGACTCCTCCATACGACAATAAAGTAAAATCTCCAAAATTTCTGTCATGAGATCATTTCGTATTAATTTTACATTCGTATTCGTTAGTCCTTAATATTATTCCAATATTGTTCATTAGCAAGTATTTTTCAAGAAATTACTCCTGGCAAATGGTTGATACCCAACAGTACAGGATAATAATATTTAAATTTTATTTATTTTATTTCAGATATTTGGGGAGAAGATCCAAACCACTATGAAGAAAAATGAAAAATGAAAAATACTCTTATATTCAATACTTCCATAACTTGGGCGCAATGAATTGTATGACTTGAATAATTTCGATTTAATTCATGATGTAGATAACATGGTTTGCTTTTCTGATTTTCCAAAATTATTAACGCATTATACGCATATGACCTTTCAAGGAAAGTTGTGGAGAAGGTGTGTATTGTTTGCACCATAATGGAAAAATATTTTCCTGAGATGCTTTTGTGCTTTCTTCTTCTACACACACAATCACAAACAAGTTATTTTTCATGGTTTCTCATAAACACGGTCTGCTTCTCGGAATGAAATTATTATCTTATTGAGTTTTATATGGATTGAAACAGTAGATAATTGCTCATTCAATCTTGAAGACAATTCAGAAAAGCTTTGAAGCGTGCTCGTTCAAATTCGATGCGAATGCGCTCTCCTATTCATGTGTTGACCCTGCCAGACTCGATAAAAGTGGATTTTGCGATCTTTATTCGAATCATATGATCTTCACAGAGTTCCGCATAAACCCTCAGTCCGTCATGTTTCAAACAAGTACTCAATTTCAATTCGATCAATATTCCCCAAAAAACAGATTCGATCGAATTGAAATATAGTAGGACTCGGTTTAGAAAAAACGAATTGCGAAGGTTCACGCAGAATTTCATCGGATAATACAATTAGGAGGTCGTTACATTTTTATCGATATCTGTAGAGCAGGACCAAACTGATATTATGGATCGATAAAAGCTTATTCTGGGAGGATTTCGTATAACTTTTTGACAAAAGTCTCAACTTAAAACGAAAAATCGAAAGACAATAATTCTTGAAATTTTCCCTTTTGTCTGATGAAAGAGTAAGATTTGTACTCTGAAACGTCACACTTCGCTCTGTTTATCCTTTGTATTGTTCCTGTATTGTTCATTAGGCAATCTGTTTTCCGAGAAACTGCCCTTGACAAATAGTTTAATCCTGCAAACCACAAGGGCGTTTTCCATGAAAAAACAATTCTATTAAATTTTTTATAGTTCTGTTTCAGATATTGGGAAAGAAAACCTAGAAAAAACGTAGAAATTATATTACGGAATAACGAATGGATATCATCTTCTATTTGCCGAGAAATACTAAATTAAAATTTTTTTTGCTAATATTTATGAGAACGAAGAGCCAATCAAATTGGAACCCGGTATTCAGTTGAAAAACATTTCAAATTTTCATCGCAATTCAACAAATGGTTAATATTTCAGGATATCTTCGAGATTTTTGTAAAGTGATTAAATCCACGCGAAATCTCAATCTTAAGGTCGAAGTACTATTAATCCTTCAAATTGTGACGACACAAAACAATACACGAGTGATAAATATAAATACTGACGAAAAATTGATACATCAAACTAAATATCAAAGTGGTCATTGGTCACGTTAGTTAGCATTTACCAATTTCTGTCAACTACCTAAAATGAAATATTTCGAAAATTCTCATACATATAAATACTCGTAAAATCAATTCATAGTACAAATGCATAGTTCATTTCCAAAATAATAACGATGTCCTTCTTCGACTGAAAGAAAAACAATAAAATTTCAAAGCATTCACTGCTCTCCATGAAAAACTCATTTCTATTCTACATCGTAACCACCAACATAATGGAATTTGAAATTCTATAGCGGAATATTCAGTTCAATCGGAAATCAATCTAGCTTATTTGCATTTTCTCCATGTATTGTCCTCAGTGAGTGCACGTTTTCGTCATTGAAAGTCCTCTTCGTTAGTTTTCCATCGAAAAACAAACGAAATGGCATTTGTGGATTGGAATCAATTTTTGAGGATAAACAGTGTGATTTTCTGAAAGTAAGAACGTGACGAATTTGTCACGAGCTGAAGGAACTGTTTCTTGTGTTTTTATGAACATAAGACTTAAAATGCAAGGATAATGGAATTATTTTTGTTTTCCTTTCATTTCCTTCTGAATTATGTAGTCTATACTTGGTCTCATAGATGTCGGTTTTCATTATCTAGGTCGTTTCCAATTTGACAGTATGACCTACTTTTTGAGGTAGCTAATCTCAACTTTATCATTCGGTTTAATTTATGTCTAAAAAGTCAAAAATTGTCACTTTTTCGAATACAAGAACACAGGTTGATTGCATAGTTAAAATATTCAGTTCGAATTCATTGCCAACGCGGTCACCTACTCGTAATGACTATGCCCAACGTTACTTCGATCCAGTCTGTATTTTTGAGAATATCGGAAAGATAAATTTGATTCACGAATCCGGCGTACATAATAAGGCGTGAACACACTTCATAGTTGTAGAGCAGGTTTGAAGTTTAATTTCGAAGGCAGAATTTTCAACTCAGTAACATCTTCCCAATGATTCAATATTTCCAAAAATGCAGATTGGATCGAAGTGAAATTGTGTACTTGAGTGAAGAAAAGATTCTGTTGTAAAATTTCAACCTCTGGGCATGTGCCAAATTTTGTCATGATAAGAACTTATATCTTCGAAAAACCAAAAAGGGTTATACCATTTTTAGATATTGGTACACCTGTAAAATTATTTTTTTCTCATCCATATTATAAGGGCATAGGTATCGTGAGTTACGCTAATTCGAAGCAATCAATGATTTTCCTTTCATCGCAGAATGTTGCATGAAGAAGTGCTAGCAGTTTCAAGGAGAAGTTCAGTATTAATAAAAATTATCCACAAAAACACTAGTAAAGGGTGTTTTTTTGAAAGTATAGAACTTCAAGCTCGCAACACTGTTTTAACTGGCGGCCATTATGTCGGCTGTGAAGTGATTTGTATTTAGTTTGTTCTAGTATTCCAATATGAATAGACTGACGCCTGAACAACACTTTCAAACTATGCAAATTTATTTCGGAAATAATGGTTCTGTTCGAAATACGGATCACGCTCTATGTCCATTTCACGGTCAACATAATCGTCCATCAGAGCAATTAATTCGACTAACTATGGACCGTTTTCGCACCACGCTTACTCTTACTAATAATACACATCCACAGAGACGTCGTACACTGAGAACAGAAAAAGCCATTGCTGCTGTAAAGCGTAGGGTAAAGGAAGACCCGAATGAGAACGTTACAGTCAACGGAGCCATGAATACTGGCTTTTTCGTTACTCAAGTGAATAACCATGATGTGCAGCAGCTGTGTTTTCAACAAAACGGCGCAGCATGTCACACAGCTCGTGCCACAATTGATTTACTGAAAGAAGCGTCTGATAACCGCATAATTTAACTTACCGGGCCCGTGAATTAGCCCCCAAGATCGTGCGATTTAACGCCGGCAGACTATTTTCTGTGAGAATATGTAAATTCGCTTGTCTATGCCAACGAGCCTGAAACGATCGACCACTTGGAGGACAACATTCACCGCGTTATTGCCGATATAAGGCCACAAATGTTGGAAAAAGTCAAAAAAAACTTGGACCTCCAGATTAGATTACGTTCGAGCCATACGTGGCGGTGATATGCCAGAAATTATATTTAAATTATAATGCCAGAAGATTATGTTTTGGATAAAGTCTGTTTTATTTCGATTTAAAAGTTCATCATTTTTCGTTCATTTCCATTCGTTTGCGAGGAATTATAATACGTCGTAATTTAATTACCGTCCTCGAAGATTCTTTCCGTCCACTCGATCTAGGCCGTAAAGCCTTTCTCCTAGAGTAGATGTCCCTGCAAAACCGGTCTACCCGACCAAATCCCGCGAAATTCGTCAAGTTTAAGAATTTTTTTCAGTATCTTAGAAATTTGGTAGCGGGACAAATGAGGCATCGACGGAAGGAGCGTTCTTTCTTCTATCGGATCGGGAAGTCGCCTTCAGCGATTTCCCTCTCGTTAAGTTTATAGGATCCGCTTGACGGACACATCTGATTGTCAAAGTTTTAAAAATCATCATTCTATGATTTTTCCTTATCAGAATATCATCTTCAGGGAGTCGTCTCCTCCTGCGATATTCGGGATACTAACCACCTTGCGGGGATTATAAATCGCCGCCACTAAACTCCTATCTCGGCAGCTCGAACAGAGGCATCTGTTGCCTGGTAAACTCAGGGTTAATTGTAATTGACTTTTTGCCAAATCACAATATCTTGGATTTGCGTGATAATATGCGAGTCACTTCGTGCATTCCAAACCAGGAGATTTTACGCTTTCTACTTCAGTATAAGCTTCACAGGTAGGCATTGACGACACGGCCAATTCACCACACACAGTAGACATTTCAACACCTCAAGAGAAACCCTTCGATATAAAATTCCATCTTAAAGTTGTGATGAATAGAAAATTATAAGGAGCGATGTACCACACGTGTAATCCGTGTGAAGAACATAACATTCGACATTTTGACGGCCTGGGTGCCGATTCTTGAATCTCGATCCAGAATTGAAGAGTATAAAAATTGTCATATGTTTATGTCGATTTTCTAAGATTTCTCGAGCATCTGCAAAATTTGTGAGAGTTCTTTTCACCATTTCGACTATGTTCTCAGGCAAATATTCAAGAAATAAAATGAATGCAAGATATCGAGAAATTTCAAAACGGAAAATAAACATAACCATATCACCGTTTCCTTCGACTTAGCAACGAGTTGTATGGGGTATAGGAGATTAACATTCAATTGTCGAGTGATATTCGCTTCCATGCGCAGATCATACCTACTTGTCGTTCATATTTAACCTAGACAATTGACGCAAACATATGGCAATTATCATACTCTTCAATTCTTGATCGAAATTCAAGAATCGGCCCCGTAATCAACAAATGGCCGATCAGCGGCAGTTCATAGCCGATCAAGCACTACTTGGCTTTCCCAAATCATTTTTGAGCACACTGATTAACATAGAAACTTAACCTCTACAGTCAATCAAGTCGATTAGATAAATTTTGGCTGTCAAGTCAGTTTAGCAGTATCCAAGTGTGCAGTAGTATATTCGAAAAACTGAGGTGATATTGATAGGCAGCAAACACGGCATTTATTTATTTTCATGAATTTCCGAGAGATAAGGTTTTGACGTTCCTATTTCTCGAATTATATTTAATCTGAGGGACATAAACTTCGAAATTCACTAGTAGAATGAGTATATTTCGTTCACATTCGCGCCTGAATACTGGTGCTGAGCAGATGTGTGATAACGACCGCATACGTCCGAAATCTAAGCAACTAGTTTTTGTATTTTCGAGTGGAAAAATAGAAAATTTACGAGAATTTCTTCAAAGAATAAAAAAACCATAACTACTGATGGATTTGAGACATTTTGCAGTCCCTAATGTCGCGAGCAAGCGGAACATCAGCATACGAACTCACGGAGGAAGAACAACCATCCAGCCAAGTATGTGCGAAAAAACGAAAGAAAAAGAATCAACAACTAAACGTCAGCAAACCACCCGAAATAAAAATGGATCCACCACCTCTACCTACTAATCTACAAAAAAAATCATCTTAAATGTAAACGCAGATAATACAACTATCAACACAACCGTTTCAAAAGCAAACAATTACTCACAACAGCTGCTCCATCAAATAAATAGAATATACCAATATTGTTTACATCTATTAACAACACTTTCCTAGAAGCAAAGATGTGATAGTGAAAACAAAAAAGGATTAATAATGGAATCAGATACAGGGAAAGAAAATACCGTCAAAATCCTACAAACTTCGGACAAATTCATCACTACATTTGAGGAAAACAACTCGTCACATCCAACCCCACAAGGAAAGTCCAAACAGGAAAGCTACTCAGTAGTCATAAGCAATGTCGATGCTGACATAACCAACGAAGAGATAAGTGCCGGACTTAAAGAACAAGGAGCAGAACACCGGTTTTGTAAACCAATAACCTCGAGAGGGACAGGAAAACCAACTCAACTCATACGGATAATCACAGGAAATATAAAAGCATTCGAGTCCCTCCTTACCGAGGGCTTCTTCTACAAATGTCGTCACCACCCTGTTTTCCCTAACGCTCCACCAGAACCCATCCCGGTGCTCTGTGCTAAATGTAATCTTTTCAGCCACACAACTATAAATTGTACCTCAGTGGAAGTCTGCAACAAATGCAAGGGAAATCATGGTACACATGCATGCAATTCTCCACTGCCTATCTCTTGTACAGCCTGTGGCGACAAAGATCATGTGGTCTGGTCACTAAAATGCCCTAAAAGACCAACAAAACCAATAGAAGGCATTCCAAATGTCGAAGTTGAAACAATCAACAAAAACTCAAACCAAGTCAAGCTCTCCATCACAAAAACAAACCCTATCCATACTCCAATCACAATCCAAGAGAACATTATTGACACATACATTACAGAACGAAATTACTCAAAATATAACGACAGGTAAGAACTCGTAAACAAGTTGAAAAAACGGTTCATAGAAGCGCACAATATTGATACAATAGCAGTATTTTCTGGAAATCGACTGTATATCTTGATGTTGATGATCTGAATGAAGAAAATCCAGTCGTTGCGACAGAACCATTAGAAGGCACACAAATTCAAGTCATAAACGACAATAAAACACACATCAAAAGCAGAAGCATTCAATAATACAAAATAACTGTATGCCAACATAAATAGCTACATTCCAAAAAAAATTTGATAAATCATTATGTCGAAAATAATAATATAAAGTGTAACCTTTTTGTTGAGGCCAAAAAATACGAACAATACAACACAGAATGTCGGGATTGGACAATCTTGGAAAAGATCCGTAACAAAATAAACGACACCAGAGGAAACAGCTTGATACAATGTTGCAGATAACTCAATATAGAAAAAGCAAACCCACCAGTTATGAACAACCCTCTTGAAGAAACTCTTCACTGCACAATACCCTTAGGCCTACATATTTTTCTCACATATATACATCCTCATTCGAAAATCGAAGAAAATATATTCAGAAAAGCAGCACACTACAAATATGCCTTGCTTATTAGCAATTACAACTGATGCAACAAAAAAAAAGAACAAACTAATCCGCCAGTTTCTAGAGAATTCGAACTTTGCTCGAATCAGGACTCCACCCACATTTATATTGAGTAACAATTCACCTTGTACTCCAGACATTAACTTATTTACCAATAACCTCAAGGAATACACAAAAGCCGAACTAACACCAGACCTGGGATCGAATCACTCAGCAATTCAAATTACTCTAACTCTCCCTAATCACGTACCACAGGTAAATGAAGATATTTACCTGAACCTGAAAAAATGCAATATTCAGGAAGTTTCCGAAGAGATGGGACAATTCATAAATTCCAGAACTCCAATTACAGATACATACATCAGTAAATTTCAGAACGAAATAAAAGAACTTATAAATAAGCACACACCAAAGACCACCAGAAGGTACTTTCTTCATACACTTCCACCGCCCATCATAACTCGAATTAGGAAAAAAAACAATTGTACAGAGAATTGAAAGTAAACAACGACACCAACCTGAGAAAATTATACAACAAGCTCAAAAAAGAAATACATGAACGGAATATAGACCAAGCAGTGGATTGAAACATGTGAAAATATCAACAAGATGAAGGGCGGGAACTACTGGCAGGAAATAAAGAAGCTAAATAGGTACAACACAAAAGTGAGAATAAGCCATATCTATGAAATAGGAAGAACATCAAACAGATGAAGAAATAGCATCAGCGTTCAAGGAATACTACCAGGAAACATTTACTCCCAAAGATAACATAAAATTCGACCAAAACTTTGAAACTGAAATAGAACAATACAGAAAAATAACAAACACAACTAACATAGATACAGTCCCTGAGATAACAAATATAGAATACGAAGAAGCTCTAGGAGGAAAAAACTCTGCACCTGGCTATAACAACTTAACAAGTAAAAACAATACTACGCCAACTAAGTCCAAGAACACATGAGGAAATAAGAACAATTTACAATCACTGTCTGATTACCGGATACTTTCCAACATAATGGAAAAAGGGCATTATCATATCAATCCACAAACATGGCTCAGACTGCAACAAAGTGTCCATCTACCGACCAATCACTCTTCTGCCAATCATGGAAAAAACATTTGAAAAAATAATTGAAGCACGTCTTGAAATTTCAATTGGACAAAACATTCCCGCCTTCAAGAAGAATCACCCGACTATGCATCCATTAATTGCCTAGCCTTGATTTCCAACATCCAGACTACAATGAAAAAAAGGCACAAATCAGCAGCTATATTAATGGACATCAAAAAAGCATTCGACAGTGTCTGGCATTAAGGTCTTCTGTAAAAACTACAACAATTAAACACCACAGTTTACCTACAGAAAATAATAGAAAACTTCTTGAAAGATAGAAGCTTGATGGTGAAAATCAACAGGAACTTCTCGACATCTTTTAACCCTCAACAGGGCGTACCACAAGGCTCCCCGCTCTCTCCACTATTATATAATATCTATGTATATGATATCTGCAAGATAACAGGGGAACTCGAGAGTTTTATCCTTCAGTACGCTGATGACACAGTGGTCATAACACACAACAACAATCTGAAAGACACCATGGAAAAACTTCAAGGTGTCTGCGACAAAATTGTAGTGTGGATGAGTAAGTGGAGACTCTTACTGAACCCCAACAAATCCGAGCTTATTATATTTGGCCACAAATTATCGGACACTTCACCTTCAATAAAGATACTGCAACACAATATTAAACCAGCCCAAAATACAAAATATCTGGAAATCACAGTGGACAACAAAGTGAATTTCAAATTGCACTCGTACAAAAAAAAGAAGAAAATAATTGCAAGATCTAAACACTTTTGATGTCTAACCTACGGGAATCGTGGAAGAAACCACAAAATAGACAACTTCTAGGATATATCAGACCATATGTGGGCCAATAATAAAATATGGACACCTACTATTCAGTAATTGCAGAAGACTTAAACTGAATAACATTGAAGTGGCAGAACGAAGCAGTCTGAGAACACTAAGTAAACCCGCCACCCAGATTACCCACTACATAACCCGCCTAACACCTTACTTCACCAAAAAATGAAAATTATTCCCATTCTCGACAGGTTTCAGGCCTCAGGAAAGAAATTTGTAAGGACTCCCAACAACCTTAAGATCCTCCATTATTCTCGTAGTCCAGATCAAGAACAAAAGAGAAAATATCCAACCAAAACCCTTATGAAGACAATTAATGAGTTTAGACGACAACCCTCATCAACTGTAATCTTTTTTTTTCCTATACAATGTATCTATATAAATCTCAAAATGAATTATAATACAAAATCTAATATACATATCACTGGCAGTATGACGCAAGTCGTTAGCCATTTGCTAAAACAATAAATTTTATCTATTTTCATATTTCTTGTTACAGAGCCATCATAATAATAATAATAATAATAATAATAATAATAATGTTTATTCCCAAATATAATACAAAATTACAGTTTCCATGTGTAAAATAAGCAACAAACATTGAAATCTCACAGAAGTGAAATAAATTCACTTGTATGTGAGGTAAAGTAGTTTCTACCCCTGTTTCAGTGTATAAAGATGAATTTTATAAAACCCACAATCATAAATTATAATGATTGAAATGTGAAAAGAGAAAAGGGAAGAATTATTTCTATGGAATTTAAACGAGGAGTTCTTGGACAAAAGTTCGTGGTATGAGGTTCAAAGTATTCATGGAAACACATTTTTGTTACTGAATTCAATAATGAAATAAAATTGAAATGAAAGATTTTCCGACTTTTTCATTTGATTCATCGATATGACTATGATGAATGTTTGAAGTCTGTTCCTGGAGAGATTCAAGTGAATTTCAATTCCATTTCGGAACACAACCATGTCTTTTATTCCACATATACGTCAGACTCGATTTTGGTTCAATCGGACGTGATAAATTGCATTTGTTCGGACTTCTATCATGGCTATATGAGGTATAGGATTGGGAGCATATATCATTATTATTAACGTCTCTTATGGGTATTTTCAAAATATCAGAAAAGTTGTAGCAGTCGAAATAACTGAAATAAACAAATTACTTATTACTTTTTCTGACACATATGGCATGAAAATATCAAATTAATCTTGAACTGCTTGAATGTTGTGACATATAAGAGAAATACTGAATTGCAATTTTCGAACACCATCGATGAATTCCTCATTCTGTAGACCCCTTAAACTCTACGTCATCACATTCACGTCTCTGATGGTTCATATAGTGCATAGCAGCTTATGGCTATTTCGCGTGTGTTAGAAGCATCAAATTTGTTCCTGTTATTCTGTATGGCCGAATCATGCAAATTATTCTATTCACGGAGAAAACGCATAGAATATTTGTGATTTGTAGGAGTTACTACATCGATTATGAATATTCATTCGATATTTCCTCAAGAACACAATTCATTAATTTTATTTAATAACAGAGGTATCAACAGGGTTCTATTCAAATATCAAAATTGACATCGAATTGTTATAAAAGGACCAATCCTTTCGATTCATTTTAACTATTCGAAAACTATTCATCAGTTTTTAAGAAATTTGGTACAGTCTTTGAAGTCAGTACTCAAACATAGTGTATACCAAATTCCGGCTGGATATAATAGTTATATCGGGAAATATTTGGAAGAAAGGATGTTTAGTTTCGTTGTTATATCTGCATTGTCAATAGAGAGATATTGCAGTATCAAATTTGTGTGACGTTATTAACGCAAACGTTATTTTTGACATCTAAGCATGCGCAGATTCAGTTTCAGAATAACGCGACGTTAATAGCGTTAGCGTCTTCCGTTATTCACGGAAAATTGCGAGCCGCAATTTACGTTGCGCTATTCTATATCGGAAGGAATCGTTAAGCTTCGGGCTCTTCCGGCTCCGATCACTGTCGTAGAAAAGCTGTTTGATAATATGTTTTTCGGAATTAATTACACAACTTCCTCAGATTTTTCAAATCTTTTTTACAATACCTCTAACATACAACTGATATTAGACATTAAGATTTATTAGTGCTACCTAAGCAAATTTTTTTCATAAATAGGTATTTGTTACTTTTTCACGAACTAAGAAATACTTTTGGAAGCAACATGAGGGGTTGGAAGTTAGAAATAGTTTGAACCATGCCAATTATATTGTGTAATATAACTATTTCCACTTCTTCTGCATTAGCACCACGTGAAATTACCGCTTCCGATTCCATTTTCATTTTGTCCAGAATCAAAAAACTAATGCAGAAATGCAAATTATCAAGTTTTAGGAGTTTAAACGTGAGTTTGTAACACAAAAATCTGACGTCTCACATAACCTAACCAAACAAACTGATAACTAACGTAACGGTAACAAAAACGTGTAGCAATACGTCTACTTCTGGAACGACCGTTAAATCCACGTTAACCACCAAAACGTTATATATAGCGCACCGTAATAACATGACGCTTGCGCCATTCAAAAGTTGTAATATCTCTCTTATATTATTCTATTAATAACTCAAAGGTAACAACTGTGGCAACGAAGTTGAACAACCAAGTAAATGCGATGCCTCACATCAGTGCTTTTCTAGAATTTTTATATATAACTATGAGAAACAGAAATTGTAAGATCCAAATGATGAGGAGGTTGAATAACAATCGCAAATTTCATTACAGTCTTGTAAGGGAGGAAATATGTAGAAAGGTCTTGGAGTTATGCGCATCTGTGAATTTTTCTCGATAATTATTAGAATACTGACCCGTTCGAATGAAAACTTAATCGATTCGGTCTCTACTTCAAGTAAAAGTGGAAAAATATATTTTTGAATAGGTTATCTATTGAATCATTTGGGGATCGAACCATTAATGAATTCGACCTTCGTAATTGACCACTCAACCTGTATTACGACTAAGGAGCCTCCAAGTTATTTTCCTGTGAAGTTGTTGTTACAAAGTCGGCATTCAGGCTACCAAATGGAAAACAGGGGACTTTGTAAATGTACCCCTGTACCTTTTATTACCGTTTCTTTTGAAAGCAGCAATTATATGAAAACTAAACATCTCTGTTTTCAGTGTTTCGGCCAGTACACTATCAGTGTGAAATTCATAAAAAAATTAAATGAAAAATCAATGTAAATTGTTAGTCGAGAGTTAATGAGGAAATGAAAGAGTTTATAAGAAAAAATGAGAACACTGAAATTGATGAGCCATACATTGAATCCTTCAATAAAATTTTATCGGACACCATAAGAAAGTATCTCCCATTATAAGAAGACATCCATTTCTACATGAGCTGCCTCCCTATATAATTGAACTAATTAAACACAAAAGGAAGATATACAGAGATTATTGTCAAAATCATAACCCAGAGTTCAAACAAGAACTAAATAGATACAGAAAAAACATCCAAAGAATGATACAGCAGTACAGAGAACACAACTGGCTTAAAGCTTGCAATAAAATAAACGAGTCTGAAGGTAAAAAATTCTATCAAGAAGTGAACAAATTATCCAAGTACAAACAATTCCCACAATTGCCAACCTTGATAGAGAATAACAAACAATATGTAACAGACCAAGAAAAAGCCAAACTGTTTCATGAACATTACCAAAAAAGGTATAATTTCAGCGAAGACTAAAATTTCGACAAAAATACAATGGAAGATGTAAATGCATGGTATAATGAATATTTCAACAAACATGTGGACCCTTCAGAAAGAATGACAATCGATGAGGCAGATTACTATGAATTACTGAATAACACAAAAAACAGCACCCCTGGTGGGGACAATATTCCTTGGATTATTCTGAAAAAGTTAGACGAATCAATACATACACACCTGATTAAAATTTATGAACTATGCTTGAATAAGGGGATATTTCCGGTAATATGGAAAACTGGTCATATTATAAATATAGCAAAACCCAATTTGAATGGACAAAAAGTACAAAATTACAGACCAATTACATTATTACCAGTACTGGGAAAATTATATGAAAAAATAATTAGGAAAAAATTGGCAACCCATATTGAAAAATATATCCCTCATTTCCAATTCGGCTTCAAGAACAAAAAATCAACAACTCACCCACTTACAATTTTAATCTCTAACATTCAAAATGCAACACTCAAAAAATTCAAGTCTGCATTGTTAAGTCTAGACATCCAAAAAGCCTTTGACTGCATATGGCATAGAGGACTGCTGTATAAATTGGACAAAATGGGAGTCCCTTACCAGCTCATCAGACTCATCAGGCGATTCTTAGAAAACAGAAAATTGGCAATAAAAGTACGAGAAACTATATCTGAATTTTTTTGTCCGAAACAAGGCACACCTCAAGGATCCCCACTTTCAACCCTACTTTTCAACTTTTTCTGCCATGACATTGTTACAGAGATCACAGACAACCTATACATTCTACAGTTTGCTGACGACACAACACTAGTAGCACATGACAGATTACTCACAAATTGCATTCAAAAACTGCAGTCGATTCTAGAGGATGTTTCCGAATGGTTCAGCAAGTGGAGAATGAGAATTAATCCAGATAAATCCCAATATGTAATAATTGACCACAGAATTTCCACTACATCACCTACATTACACATTAATGGAAAAACCGTAAAGCCAACACATTCAATGAAATACCTTGGAGTACACATCGATAATAAACTGAACTTCAACCTCCATACAAAGACTATGAAGAAAAAGGTAATTTCAAGATCAAAAAACTTCAACAAACTGACATACAATAAGCAAGGAATGAATATTAAAAATGCAGCGAAAATTTATAAGACCATATGCCGCCCACTGTTAGAATATGCCCACCCAATATACGCTAATTGTAAGGAACCAGCATTGAGGAATATGGAAATAGCAGAGACATCGGCACTACGAATAATAACAAGAATGAGGCACCCCAATAACATCTTACACAACCCTCCTAATCAACTTCTATACTACAGAACTAAGGTCGAACCAATAAGAACAAGACTGAATACCCTCAACCATAGATTTTCCCAAAAACTCAAGGAAATGCATGACATATTACCCCTTTATCACAACGATGACAACTACAACTCAAAAAGAAAACACCCAACCCAAACCCTATTTAGAATACTTGAAAGTCAATAGATATTGTTCTTTTTTTTTTTGCACAATTGGAAATTATTATTGATATATCAGTGTATATATGTGAGAAATGTAATAGGCTGAAGGACCCATGGTCGATGGCCATTTGCGTAGCAATAAAGAACAGTTATTATTATTATTAGAAGCAACATTTCTGAGCTACTTTCGGCAACCGGAGAATCACTCGAACAAATCAGAATTTCTGATACTATTTCAATCCTGGAGTACGCTCGGAGATACTCATTTTTTAGCTGAAATGAGTGGATATCGAAAATCAGCATAGAAAATAAATTCTCAGAAAACTGATCCCATCAGTTTTCCATGCATATGGATATACCTTGTATAATTCTTCGCAATCATCTTTCAGTTGAGATTCACTTGAACAATAGAAGAGTTGAAATCATTATACTATCATTTTTGACATCCTTTATGAGCGTTTTTACGAGTTTCCAATTTAGAGATGTGCATTCCAAGTAAACTTGCTACATTTGAGAATTTTGTGATCAAATGAAGCAAATGTTCATCATCACAGCAGGTTTCGTAGTACCTTCATTCAAATTCATAATAATCGGATGGGTGAAACCACGCACAACATTCCCCCTTCCGTAGAATGAAGAACAGAATGCTGGGTGCTGAGTGCAGGAAAATTTCCCTTTTAACATTTGTTCATGGCTTGCTGCGAAAGTCTACACAATTCTATTGTGAGATGAGGGTAACTCAGCCGCAGCAATGAGAACCGCCAAGAATGTAACCGACGTTTTAGTATGTGGAATTGATACTGGTGGAAATACCGGTCATGATCGTCCCGTATATAGGCAACTTTCCTCGGAATTTCCTGACCAAAAATGTCGCTTTTTCGAGATGAGGATAACTTTGATAAGTTCGGGAATCATCAACCTTACAATTCTTTCTAATGGAGATAATATTCACAACGAAAATCTACAGTGGAATACAGTGTGATTAAGGAGTGACCTCACATATATCAATGGAGGATGGAGTACTTCAAAGCGAGTTAAGAACAGCCGAAAAAAAATTTGTTCATCGGTTACGAAGTTGCATGCTGTTTTGGTTTATAATTTGATAAAATCAAATAATAAACCTTAGTGATCGAACAACCAAAAAAGAATTTTAACCCCCCTGAAAATTTCACAGTTTACGTTTTGGAGTATGTATATTTGAATGAACGAATAAAAAAAAATCCGTCCGTCCGCCTCCCGTTGTCCGGGGCTTTTCTCTGGAAGTACTGAACGGAAATCCTTCAACCTTGGTGGAAAAATCCTGTGTCACTCGGGGTTGATCCTCCAAACTTTTCAGCAGGATCGGTGTACCCTGAGGGCTCTAAATGGGGGATTGGGGGCAAAAAAAATTATTTCACAAAAACTTATCACCCAATTTTAATGAAATTTTAAATGTTGATTTCTGTTGCATAACTAAGCCTAAAGAATTTTACCCGGTGGATTTCCGACAAGTGATTCCTGAGTTATAAAGAAAAATGCTGCAAATTTCCAATAATGTCGAAAATGAATCATAGCATTCGGTTCTAAGTTGTTTGAGTTATCAATGGTATATTGGGTTATTTTACTAAGAAAATAATAAACCTTTGTGTAAAATTTGCACCTCAACTGTTTCAACAAAAAAAATCGACACAGAAAAATTCGCAAGAAAGTTTTCCTTTTCGAACGAAAAAAATTCACGAGTAAATATGAAATAAAATTCATTTTTTGGTTGAAACAAAAATCTTAAAAGCAACTAGTAACATTTATTGAATATTGTATAACAGTAAATCCATAACTCGAAAGAAGATAATAGCTACTCAGAGTAAATGTTTACAGTGCCCTCCTTCGACCAATGTCGATCGAAAATGAAAACTTTCAAACAAATTGTTCTTTGCCAATTTTTTTTTGTTGGAACAGTTTAGGTGTGACATCTGAATAGAAGAGCGCTTATTGTGGAATTTTTTCTTGGCTTTTCGAATCCAATAATAGTTTTTCGACAATGCGGTCAGAAAATAAACTTTTTCAACAAATAAGTATAAAGGGTTTTCCAATAAGAAGTGTTGCCCAACCCTGGATTTGAATTAATCCAGAATTGCATGTTGACAAATTCTAACAGAGGAATATTAGTAGCAAATTTCAACAAAATAACGTCAAGCGTTTCAGAAATATCTTTAATTTGGCAAAAATGTATTGATTTGTCAGAATTGTTGAGGATGATGCCGTTAGTACAATAATGAGGGTGAAATTTTTTGAGTGAAATTCTAGGAAAGCACTGTCTCGATGTTGGAATACAAGGTCATTTTCCACAAAGTTTTGCAAGTAACTCCAAGCCGTCATTGTCCAACAAGATTTTAGATTTCAATTCGAACGAATTTGTTTTTTCAGATCTGGAGAATTATATTTACCCATTCACGAATTGGACGTTTTTAAATGAGCCCAAAGCGGTGATTATGTTCACACTCAGCATTGGATCAACCGTGCTGTATACATAATGCAAAACAATAATTTATCATGGTTATCCCAAAAATCGCATTGAAGACAGTTTTTTTTAGTTGAAAATTCAATATTATATGAATGTAATTAAATATATGTACGAAAATAAATTTCATATGACATCAAAATTTCTTGAGAATTTCCATATAACGTTTCAAAGTCGATTCTCATTATTCGTTCCGTAACCGTCCAGTATCCTTCCAGTAAAATATTATAAGGTGTAAATGAATTGATGTATGCACACTATACGTCCTGTTTACGTTCCGTAAACATGACATTTTTGCCTACTAAATTTTGACTCAAAGCATACGGAAGGAATACTGGAAGGTTACTGGACGTATAGTGGGAATCAACCTTTATCTGGCTAGGTCATTTTGATAACTCCGATTTCTCACAATTCGTTCACCACCCAAAGGAGTCATAATAATATTTCTGTAGGAATCTACCGTCTCTGATCTCTAGTTCTCGCTTTCGCCACTAAACGGTGCAAGGAATTTTTAACTGAGATTTACCAAAACCTATAGCCAGATAATACGGAATTTGGTAATCATACTCATATGTCGGTAATTATACAGAAATTATGTCCTAATGAAATCTCAATTGAACCTTTATCGAAACTGGTTAAAACATTCTCTACGTGTGGTGCAAATGCAAACCTCAATCGAAGCAAATCAAAACGTTCTCTGTATGTGGTGCAAATGGGCATGTATATGACATCTCAAAAAACCTCGCATGTAATTACCTAATGTGATTGTTGAAAAGATATTCATTAACCGAAAATACTTTCACAATTGTGGCAAACTTCGGATGTTTTTTGGGGCTTTTCTTCACATCTGTTTGATCAACTCACTGATTCGAAATGCCTATTTGATGCTGCGGACATTTCGCTGCAAATGCGAGCTGTGCACAATATTCTTTGTACTGTTCCTTCCATGGTGCTTCCATTGTTTGCTGGACAAGAGTTGATGGCAGCACGTGGTATGATCTTCACAAAGCATAAAGGGTGAATATTATGATGATACTAAATAGAAGATATAAGATGAAACAATGTGTCCAGTATTATTTTTGTATGGTATTTAGTATGCTACCATTTTTTTATTTCAATCATTACATGCCAGTTGATAAAATAGTTCAAGTCTTATTCAAGACATAGTACATTGCATATAATAAAAGAATATCGTAGGATATAAATACGGGAAGATATGGTGTAAAAGTATTTTAGAAAAATCTGTATTTGTAATGATTATATCGAAATCATATTCAGCACAGGAGCTTGTTGGTTTATATGCATTTGATCTTCCTCTGCACCTTTATGTATTTGCGTCACTTTGAATCCATCTGATATTACATCCAAAGGAGCAGAATTCTGATTTAAACTCAATATCACCCCACTTGATACATCCACGCGAAAATGGAGGTTACGAAATGGTATTTCATCTAGAGTGAACGTCTGAGATATCGATTTTATTGTAAATAAAACAATATCATAGAATTTTTCGGTTTTTCATATCATGCAATCATTTATTATAGCTTCTAATTCTTTAAAAAACGTATGTCGAAGTCAACCTGATGGTCTTATAATGACCCACGCAATGGAGGCTTATGTGAAAGAAAAGAGAAATCAACCCAATGTATTCAATCAATAGAAATACTCCACTGACCGACGTTTCCATGTTCTCGATCATTAGTAGGTTCTATCGTTATTCAAAATCATTCACGATCGAAAAAATTTGAATAATTAATCAATCTAACGATTCTACGGAACTCATTATCGCGTATACAGAAGTTGAATCACGGAACTCTTCATGGAATGTGTTCGTCTTTACCTATGTTGGCTATTGTACTGATAAATTTCGTAATTGTAAGGTAGATCATGATATTTCTAGGTTGGACGACATGCAAATCAAGTCATTAAGAAGGATGATAGATATGTAACGGCTGAATCAATTTGGCACTCTTGAACGGAAAGTCCTATCTGCAACCTATAAGTGGAAGCAGGGTCAGTACCTGAACTTATTCAAAAAACTATACATAGTGTCATTGGTAAAAATGCGGCTAAAATTCGAGGGGTGATTCCATTTTTACGCGCTTGTTCCAAGGAACAGCGCGTTATCATTTCGTCACGATGTCTGTAATCTTAGAATTTTGAGCGAAAAATGGTCTTAAACAATTGGGGTGAACTCCCTGAAGAAGAATCCGTGGTCAGATTTAATTCTGTCCATCCGACCGTCCGTATGTGCTCTAACATTCGAAGGAAAAGACTTAGCAACCTGAAATTGTCAGATTAGGTCTGGATTCCACATATCTCGGTTGAGTTCTGTAATGGGTGGAATCGGTTTGATAGTTTCGAAGTTAGGCCCATTTGAAATTTTCTGGTTAATTCCTCGATATATCATGAACTATTTACTCGTGGACTTCGTGGACAGTTTTTGAGTACCAACGCGCAAACGAGCAAGATTTTGCGTGGATTAAGTTGTTCAAAAATTTTCGAATAAAAATTTTTTTGTTTCAAATTTTCGATGAGAAATTTGTTTTTTTTTTGATAATATTGATTAGATTTTGATGGAATTTGTCTTAACAATATTTCGAATTTCAATTCGATTTGATATTTATTTCCGGAGGTCTAAGGACAAAAAATGTGCCAAATTTTACACAAGGGTTTGTTATTTTCTTAGTTATGTAAGCCAAAATACCGTTGATATCTTGAACAACTTAGAACCGAATGCGATGATTCATTTCCGATATTGTTGGAAATTTGCAGCGTTTTTTTTTATATTTCAGAAACCACAGGTCGGAAGTCATCGGGGTAAAATTTTTTAGGTTGAATTATGCAACAGTTATCAACTTTCAGAGTTTCGTGAAAATTCGGTGGTAAGTTTTCGAGAAATAATTTTTTTTCCCCCCACCCCCATTTAGACCCCTTAGGGTACACTGATCCTGCTAAAAAGCTTGGAGGATCAACCACGGGTGACACACGATTTTTCTACCAAGTTTCAAGGATTTTCGTTCCGTACTTCCAGAGAAAAGCCCCAGACAACGAACGGCGGACGGACGGATTTTGGTTTATTATTTGATAAAATCAAATAATAAACCTTAGTGATCGACCAACCAAAAAAAAATTTTAACTCCGCCTGAAAATTTCACAGTTTACGTTTTGGAGTATTAAGATTTGAATAAACGAATAAAAAAAAATCCGTCCGTGCGCCGTCCGTTGTCCGGGGCTTTTCTCTGGAAGTACTGAACGGAAATCCTTGAAACTTGGTGGAAAAACCGTATGTCACTCGGGGTTAATCCTTCAAGCTCTACAGCAGGATCGGTGTACCCAAAAGGCTCTAAATGGGGGATTGGGGGAAAAAAAAATTATTTCTCAAAAACTTATCACCCAAATTTCATGAAATTTCAAATGTTGATTACTGTTGCATAATTGAACCTAAAAAATTTTACCCAGATGATTTCCGACAAGTGGTTCCTGAGTTATAAAGAAAAACGCTGCAAATTTCCAATAATGTCTAAAATTAATCATTGCATTCGGTTCTGAGGTTTTTGAGTTATCAATGGTATATTGGGTTATTCTGACTAAGAAAATAATAAACCTTTGTGTAAAATTTGCAGTGTTTTTTTTTATTCGTTCATTCAAATCTACATACTCCAAAACGTAAACGGTGAAATTTCCAGGGGAGGTTAAAATTTTTTTTTTGTTGTTCGATCACTGAGGTTTATTATTTGATTTCATCGAATGACGAACCAAAAGAATAGTAAAAATAAAACGAGTCGCAAATTTCGTTCGCTCGTTCGAAAAAATGTGTGTCTTCATGAATCATAAAAGATTGCTTTGAATTTCTATCCTGCCTCGAAAGTTAATATAAAAAAATATAGAAAGTCCCAATTTCACCCAGTAACTCTACATATTAGCGTTTATCTAAAGAATGTTTTTTTTTTGAGAAAATGAATATCGTTGTCTATTTCAATTGAACTTGAAATTACGATTTCAAAAATATGGTAGAGGAAAGGTGGGTAAGATGAGGAATTCCCGATATTTTCTGAACGTACGAGTTTGGCAAGGGTGGCTTCTGTCAAACCCGAAATCTTGGTGCTATTGGTCCATCATGTGGTCATAAGCAAAGTACGATGCGAATTCAGTTAAATACATGCTTTCTGACCGGTAGGGTGTTGGTGCAAAAAATATTCGTGCTTCCGATAAAACAGTTTAAACTGTTTTTGGTAAGTATCGATAAACTGCTCTAATTTAAAAAAAAACTTATTTCTTTTTTGAACAACATAATTATAGCAACAGCTTTCCTTAAATAATGAATGTCGATTTATGATATTTGTGAAGGAAGATGGCACTTGCGGGTTAGATGACGGATTGCCGTCTCTCATTATTTCCAGTACACCAGTGATGGACGTCTTAGAAGAAAACGAAGCCGAAAAATTGGAAAGGCAGGGGAAACAGAAAATAAGAGAGAAAAAAAGAAAAGTCTTAAACCTTCAAAAAAATAATAAGAAATCGACAATGGATAAAGCTGAACGAAGAACAAACAAGAGTAAAATAAAGTTTAACGACTCTTCTGAATCGTCAATGGATATTGAATATGGTAAAAGGTAGAACAATGGAATTGTTTTTGTTACATGAAAAAATATACGTTGAATAAAAGTGAATCTCACTTATCTATTTGTTTATTTTTGTTTATGTGAAAATGTACGTTTTAAATGTTTCCCTCGTTCAAGAATAAAGGGATTTTATCCTTCTTGTTTCAGGATTATCTTTTTTTTTATAATACGTACGTCGCAACACTTCGTCATTTTATTCTTCAGAGAGGATAAAATGAGGAATATTACACAGGTTGATATATTTGTAAGTTTCCATTTAGAATATTTGCAATTAAGTCATCAAAATTTGATATGTGAACTTCTAATACCAGTCGATGACCTCGTGAAAATAGGTATTTCCTTGGAGGGAAAATAACAGAATTATACATTATTTGAGCTTTCTATCGTGATCTAACACCCATTTCCCGTACACTCGATTACTGCTTTTTCAAAATGTATTTTAACTTCAGGCACAAACAGATAAAAACCTACTGAAGACGATTGGACGCCAGGTAATGAGTCAGAATCTGGAGAACTAAATATTATCTTGTAGCCGTCATATTCGAATAAAATATTCGGCGTATGATTATAACAAGAATCCACAGGGAGTACGGCTAGCTCGAAGGGCAATTGAAAAAGTGATAGATTTTGAAAACATAGCGGAATAATCAAAATCTAATGAAGATTTCTAAAAACTTCTGCAATATCGTCGTTCAAATATTTTCTACGAGCAATACACATAATGGCTTTCTCGAGAATGACGAGAGTATATTCGTACGATTTCCTTCTCGATTTAAAACGTAAGGCCACCCTAGCTGCTTGAACCATGTTTGGAAATCATGGCCCTTAGGTAAAAATCACAGGTGAAACTAAAGTTGAGAGATCATCTGGCTAGGAACATCCTCTGGGGAACAGCACGCAAACTGCAGTCCTTATGCGCTAAAGCAATATCTAGCTGGAAATTTTTGGGAATATGCTCGATTCCCTTGATATGTATGCAGAGAAGTTTTCATTATGTCCCTTTATCGGTTCATAGCAATGGTGACGCCGATCCTTTCGAAAGAATTAGGTCCAATGATGACCATAGACGAAATAGCATATCAAGTTTTGACTTTTCGGCTTATTCACACACTTTGAAGGATTGAAGTAGGCTTTTTCGATCGAACCTACGCAAGCACAGAAGAAGAAATTAAATGTAGTAAGCAGCAGTAGGCAGTCAGCATGCCCCTAGTTTACTGGGCATAATTGCTAGACAATCAAGATCTGTCACTCTAGTGCATGAGATTCAGAGCTGAACATTTATGCGCAGTGCGACAGAAGCCCCCGCATTCAGGTGTGAATTCGAAAAAGAACTGATTGAATAGCCAGATATAGGAGCAAGATGGGTGGGTGTTTCAAAGGTAATTTACCCTTTCAACTGGAGCAATAATTTCCTTACCCGTCTATTGTTTTGGTGTTTTCGGGCTTTATGAAATTGTTCAGTTAATTTAACAAATGAGGTACAACAATATAATGTATACTTTATAGCTCACAAACTGCTCTCATTAATGCTTCAAAAAGTAAAATAGGTCAAATATTGCCAGTTCCCAAAATATGGGACAGAGTTGAAAACATTCATAAACATATAGACATATACAGCGCAATAATTTGAAAAAATTGGTTCCTCCTATATAGAAATCAACCCATTTCTCCCCAAAGATATAGGGGAAAAGATGTGAAATCTGTCATCTTGCTTTCTTTTCTTCCATCTGCTTGAGAGGGTGAAAAAGTCCTTTTCCACTCGTTGGAACAGCTTTTCATCTCAAACTTTTATAATAGGACACAGTCTATGTCTATGGAAATATCACAACTTTTCGATTATCAGGGACAATTCAACACGAATAGAATATACAAAACTTGATTGGTGAGAGGAATATCAGTGAAGGGAAAAAACTTGAGGAGTTAATCCTTTCAAATGTTATTATTTACGTGCGTTCGAATGCAACTTTATAACATCATGAGTCTCAGTAGTATCAAGAACATCAATCCCGTTGGACTGCCGTTTTTTGGCGATTCTTCTTGGTTTTTATGAAACTCATAAAAGCTCAGGGTATGTGCAAGTAAGGAGATTGGGTGAATAATATGCAGGATTTTTCAATATCTACTTTACTCCATGAACGGCGTTGTGAATTATTGATACAACAGAGAGTGCTGGAAGTTTCTACGAAATCAGAATATTGTTGTGGGTCTGAGGCCCAAACTCTTGACTTGGAAGTCAGGAAGTTGAAATTTTAACTACTAGGGCACACCAACCTATAATTCCAGAAGTCCATGTTTTGACATTCATATCAGTAGAAAGTCCTGCTTATTCATTGTTGAGAGATTACCTAATTCAGCTGATAATTTTTGTCAACAACAACCAAATTTCAAGACAATATGTTTTGATATTCTCATGAAAAAAGAAGAACACATGTCCCAATGTCGAAATTTTATTATAAGTTAATTAAAATAACTGATAGTAGAAAAAAGATGTCAATTATACACCTAGGAACAAGAAAAAGAGGAAAACCTGCTTCAACATGAACTTAGGGGAAAGGAAGTATAATGAGATATAAAGCAATAATTGAGGACGAATGGAAAAATGGAATGCCATGGCGAAAATCGAGTGGCGGCAGAAACTGTATAATATTCCGCTCATATACCGGGTATCCCACGAAGACCATTCATCAAAATACGTTTTCAATTTCGGACTCAAGCTTTGACTAAACAGAGATTCGGGCCATTTTCACCGACAGTGACCAACATTCGTTTTTCAAGTACCAAGCCATAAAATTCATGATAAAAAGATTTCTTACAAAATTATGAGTTGTTTCGATGTCGAATTTTCGAATTTCCTGTAAAAGTTTTTTCACCCGAGATTGTGAAAAAAAATTCAAACCGTGTTCTGCTGAAAGAAATATATATTCAAGGTATTTCATTGAAAACATTTCTTTTTTAGGCTTTGGCAAGAAGTAAGAGAAATGCTCCTATCACAATAGTCATAACTAAAAAACACGTCACAAAAGCGTTGTAAAAGTTGGCAATTTCGATAACGTGATAACTCTATTTTTCAAGTCAGAACCTCATTTTTTACGCTCTTGTTCTGAGGAACAGCGCAGCGCGTTATCGTTTCGTCACAATGTATGTGATTTTCGAATTTTGAGCCTTAAATAGTCTTGAAAGATTAGGTTAGAATCCCTGAAGAAGAATCCTTGGTCAAATTCAATTCTGTCCGGCCGTATATGCTCTGACTTTCGAAGGAAATTACCTGGCGAAAAATTGTTGTTGATTGGGTAATATTAATCGGATTCCAACGGAATTGGGCTGAAACCTTTGCGTCAGTATTTTAGAACAACAGTCCATATTCCAATCCGATACGCCATTTACCTTCGGAGATATAAGGAAAAAAAAATTAAATTTCGGTGTTATTTGAAATTTTAACGTTATTTCTGCAATATCTCCAGGAGAACAGATGCAATCAGATCGAGATTTCGTTATCAGTTGAAGAATATCAACGCGCAACTAGGTGGAAAATTTCGTATTTCACTAGTATTTAGAAAATCTTGAAAAAAAGTGTTGACCAGACTTCGGAGAAATTTGGCCGGGACAGTAAACTCAGTAGTATTCAACAACAATGTTTCAAATTTCAATTCGATACGATATTTGATTTCGGAGATATATCCAAAAAAATACCTGGTCAGTATTTCACAACAGTTTGATCCGATATTCATATTCTTTATATATTTAGATATTGAAAAAAAAATGTGTCAAATTTCTTGGAATAACTCAAAAAATACTGAAAAAATGAAATTTCGAATGGATATGTATGCGTTATTGGACGATTTTACCACTTTGCGAATGAGGCTCTCGAAATTGAACCGGTTCAACAAAATTCGTTGAACCGGCTTGACATTTAATGCCAAGCCTCTAAATGAATTCTCATTTTATGGTTGCCAGATAGGCTGACCTCAACCACAATCACATCCGAAAAAAACGACTTAGAGACTAGATATTTTCATAGCAGGTTTGAGGATTAATTGAGACGCTCGAATTCGTGAAAACTTATGATCCCCCCTAATGATTTCGAAGATATGTCCATTCGAAATTTCATTTTCCCCGTATTATCAATAACGCAGATGTGTTCGATTCGAAATTCTGCACTTGGTTGAAAAATGACGGCGTCAAGGCTCATGCCAAATATGTGCGTAAAAGCGCGTAAAAGTTTTTACCTCAGGCCAGTGCTTTTCTAGGTTTAATAGCCATAATGGAATCTAGGTTGAAAAATAATGTATGGAAACAACACCAATTCCCCAAAATTAATATTTTCTGAGATATGCAGTCGCGATTTCTCACAAAACTGGAGATAAAGTATTCCTTTTGAAACAATCTGAAATCTATGTTCAATATGTTGTCTTTTTTCTTCGAACGACAATTGCCTTTCTGAGAATTATAGAATTCGAAATGTGATCGCGTACATTCCTTTTTACGAATATCCTAGAAAATATTAATTTCAGGTCATTGTTGTTATTTGCACATACAGTACATAACTCATCAACGTGAATTCCATTATGGATTCAAAATATTAGTTTCTGATCTGAAAAAATTGTGTTTTTACGTTTTCGAAAATGTGAACTTTGACAACGCTTTTTTGGCCTCATGTTTCATGATTTTAAATTCTGACTATTGTGACAGAAGCATTTTTCTTACTTCTTTAAGAACCCAAAAATCTCATTTTTTCAATGAAAACTTTGAAGATATCAGCCTAGCACCAATTCCAATTTTTTGTCGCAATTTTGTCCAGACGAAAATTGAAAAAATTGAGATTGAAACACCTCAGAACTTCAAAGGGAATCTGTTCTGTTCATGAAATCAAGATCTCCCTATTTGAAAAACGAAAGTTGGTGTCAATACCGGCGAAACCGGAAGACCCATAAATCCAAAAAATTTAGAGGGAGTCATCTACCTCGAGTTGGAAATTACAAACGTGAATTTGGTTTCTTTCCTGAAAATATTTAAACTAACGGTATTCGTGAGATACCCAGTATATATATTTTCATATTAATTGGAACTCTACCCGGTGAACTGGCGGACAAAGAATTGAATCTTCTCCCAAAGAGTTTAGGTGTATACAGGGTGATTCCGGAGGAGACCGTCAAATTTTAGGATAAGTTAACACTAGTCAAGACATTTTCAAAACAATGTTTGGTTTATGGTTGGCAGTCCCTATTGAGACTATATAGGGTGATTTGTCTGATTCGACCGATTTTACTTTTAACAATAACTTTGGTGTAGCTCATCCGATTTTGAAGGAATTTTCATCGTAGCACAATATGAATGAGTAAATTAAAACATTCTTAAAATTTTTTCAACATAGGCTGTTGTAATTTTGGTTATTTCAGATTGGTTGTGCAGGTTGAAAAAACACCCTTTACATTTCGTTTCCAAAACTTCACTCGTTTCAGATTCTACCATTATAAGTCATCATTCAGGTGTATTGAATATTTTTGGGACAACTCTAGTTTTCCGAAAAAAATTTTTCAAAAAAGGAAAATTTCGAAATTTCTCTCCAATTGATTCTACTTTTTTTTGATAACTTTGGTATGGCTTATTCAATTTTGATGAAGTTTTCAGTGTAGTGCAATATGAATGAGTACATTCAATAGTTTCAACATTTTCCCAAAATGCAGGTATGTTATTGTGATAATTTGAAATTAATTGTGCAGGTTGAAAAAATACCCTGTACATTGCGTTTCCCAAACTTTTTCATCCGTTTCAGATTCTACAATAATGGGTCATTATTTGAGTGTTTCTGGTTTGTTGGCCCACTTCCGGTTATCCAAGAAAAAATGTTCAAAGAAAGCATTATCGAAATTTTGTTTCAAAGCAGTGAAAATATTGCACTAGAGTAAAGCAGTATATTCCAAGGATGCAAAGCAGCCCCTAGTTTCTGAAATATTCTTTTTAAGTTCGCAATTTATATTTAATTGCTCATATTCTGTATGGGATCATCAAGTTCAGACAATGACTTTATATGCGCAAATGACTACATTATTGAACGGAATAACTTAACGAACGTTGTTTCATAGAAATAATCCTATTATAGAAAAGCGAACTGAAGAACAGCTTTGCAGTCTTGGACGATACAGCATCACTACCAAGTGCAGAATATTCTCACCGATAATGTTCTCCTTTGAAGTTTTTTCTCAGAAAACCCCAAGTGTACCGAGAAAATCAAAAACATCTGAATAATGACTCATTAAATAGGAATAGGAAGGAGTGACGAGCGCGAAGTGACCTACGGGGTTCCTCAGGGGACTGTTCTTGGACCCTTGTTGTTTCTACTGTATTTCAATGATCTTTTAAATATGGACATATTGGAAAGGATGATTGGTTTCGCTGATGATCTATCCATTTCTTATGAGGCAGAAACGTGGGAACAAGCCAAACTGAACGCAGAAAACGATCTTCAAAAGATTTCGAACTGGTTGAGCTACAAAAAGTTAGGCACATGACATGGGATCACCATTCCGAACATCTAGCGAAGAAGCTTTGAGGCCTATTGCACAAATTCAAACACCTCAAAAAGCAGATGGATTTGAAACATTTGAAGATCGTCTACTTTGCCCTGGTGCAGTCTTTGTTGTCATACGGTATTTCGGGTTGGGGAGCAGCATGAGATGCGCGTATGGAAAAAGTGAATATTGTTCGAAAATTAATATTGAAAATTATATATGGTCATGGAGTGCTGTTTCTGAGTGGCGGAATATACAAGGTCGCACGGGTGCTGGATATTAGGCAACTGTTTTTCGCGAATATTGTGGGGCTGATAAAAGTTAAAAAAATCCAACTCCGGCGAATTAATCATAACTACTCCACAAGGCACAAAGTAAACCATAATGAAACGAACAGAACTGAACAAGCAATAGGACAAAGGTGTTGCACATATTTGGCACCCAAAATTTACGGAGCACTGCCGACTACGTTGAGAATCTGGAGAGGCCCTGTCAACTTAAATAGAAAATACATCCATGACATTCTAACTAACAAGACATGAAGCAGATTATTCGGTTGAGGATTTCTTGATTAGTTGGTGACGTATTAAGATATATATTATAGTGACATATATTCCATAGGATGACATAGTTTCTCGAAATGACTTTTATTCTTTGCAGTGACTTCAATTCCCTTTGGCGGAGTTCATACCTTATGGGAGTGACTTGAGTGCGTATAGTTTCGATGCGATCTATCCTAGGTTTGGGGCATGTTTGGGGTGAGGTTGGACCGAGGATTCGATTTTGTTTTCTTGTGGCTGTGTGATTTGAGATAGTATTGTTTCTTTTCTCTTTCTCAAGTGGCAAACAGGCGAGCTTCTTCGGAGGTGAGCCTCTGCCTTTTCTCTGCCTGTTTGTGAAACATGAATATGAATAAGTGTTTTCGTTTGATGATCGAATACACTTTTTTATTATTATTATTATTGTAGAATCTCAACCAGATGTAGAAGGTTCGGAAACGCAATGTACAGTGTGTTTTTTCAACCTGCCCAATAAATTCCATATTATCACAATAACATACATAAATTTTGGAAAAATGTTGAAAATATTGAATGAACTCATTCATATTGCACTTTACTGAAAATGTCATCAAAATTGAATGAGCCATACCAAAGTTATCAAAAAAAGTAGAATCGGTTGGAGTGTAATTTCGAAATTATACTTCTTTTAAATCTTTTTTCCGAAAAACTGGAGTTGTGCCAAAAAAAATTGAATACACTTAAATGACGACTCATAATGGTAGAATCTGAAACGGATAGCGAAGTTCTGGAAACGCAATATACAGGGTGTTTTTGCAACCTGCACAACCAATCTGAAATTACCACAATAACAACCGCGTATTTTGGAAAACTTCAAGAATTTTTTAATTTGCTCGTTCATATTGTGCTATGTTGAAAATTCCACCAAAATAGAACGAGCCACACCAAAGTTATTAATGAAAGTAAAATCGGTCGAATTAGACAAATGACCCTGTATAGTCCCAATAAAGACCCTCAACCATAAACCAAACATTGTTTAGCAACTGTCTCGACTACTGTAAACTTACCTTGAAATCTGACTGCCTCCTCCGGAATCACCCTGTATGTATCCCGTACAGAGTTGGGTGTCCTTTTAACTGGTAAACAAGAAAGGCCAGTATCGTATATAGGCTGATTTATCAGTTCGAACAATGAATAAAAGTGAATGAATACATTAACTCCAGTGAAACAACTATTCCATTATTTTTTTTCTTATACATCGGGTGCTTCTGTTAGTTTTCTCCTAACATTATTATCTGGTTTCAAAGGAGTTTATGCCACACAATCTGTAATATTGATAATATATATATATATATATATATATATATGAATCGATTTTTTTTATTAAGTATTAAGGGTAATTCGACTATCGGGCAATTATGAAGAAGGTCAATTCTATTAACAGCTCTATATTTCGTCAAACAATGTTGACTTCATCAGGAGCATACTGAAAAAAAACATGAAACAATTGCAACATACAATAAAGATCTTGACAATAAAACTTACAATAGCTTAAGACATAAATTTAAAATTGGACATAGCTTCAAGAAAATTCACATCGGCAATATTAGCCTACACATCACCCAAATCACAAACTAGAAATTTTTTGGAAAAATTCGAACAATAACCTGAAATAACTCAAATATGCAATGCGCAATTTCTGAAATGTCAATCGATGTTTTTCTTTTTCTTCTTTATAATTTATATATTCTGAAGTCGCTTTGTCTTAACTCCTGATATCATTTTCACGGTCGAGAAGGAAGCTGTATATGGCACTGAGGTCGTTGGTGTAAGATTTGGTGTTCATAGTTTTGTTCTGATTTATATGACACATTTCCAAGAAAAGACGTTTTTTGTAATTTTCTTCATGTTCTAAGATGTCCGCATTTTCGTAATCAATGATATGTCCTGTGTTTTTAACATGTAGACCCAGTGCGCACCTTTCAGGTCTAAGGGTGGCGTCACTTTTGTGTAAAGCTATCCTTTTGCTGAGGGCTTGTGACGTTTGGACAATGTACACCAACGGGAAATGCTTACAGTTTAATTGATAGACAATATTCCTCATTAAAGTTGGTTTCAGTCTATCTTTTGTGTTCTTGAATAGAGATCTTGTAACTACTAAATTATATCTGCCAATTTTTATATTACCATTGTACCTCTTGAAAAGTTTTGTTAGTTCAAAAGTTAATTCTTTGATGAAAGGTAACTTTACATAAGTAACCCGGTCTTCTGCGTTATCATCATTGTGTGCGTTGTCAGCAATTATAACTGGATCTGGTGGACGCGCCGTGTTATAAATCAGTCTCTTGAGGAATTTGGTGGAATATCCATTATCCTTCATGAGTTTGAACAACCTGTTGAGCGCTGCCTTTTTTAAAGTGGGATGTGTTATATCTTCGATCTTCTTCTTAAGGCCCAGGATAACATTAGTTTTCATCTTAACATCATGGTAAGAGTGCGCATTTATATATCTGCCTGAGCTGCTTGGTTTTCTGTACCAATCTAATATTATGCTGTTATCATCTTCTCGGTGTAATTTCGTGTCCAGAAAGGGTACACTTCTGTTTGTTTCTCTTTCAATTGTGTCATTGATGGAATCACATCCAAAAAACTCAACTGCTACGGTGCCCAGCCGCCGAGACTATATGGACTCCCAAAAATCCATAAAGAAAATGTACCCATGAGACCAATAATCAATACACTTCTATCACCGACCTCAAACATTAGTAAGTACATTGCAGACATATTGAAGACCTCTTTCATGGATTATAACGAGTTTCGAATTTCAAATGCATACGAATTTGCCCTACGAATGAATGGGACAGTTTTACCAGCAGGACATGAAATCGTATCCTTGGATGTGGTGTCATTATTCACTAATATCTCCTTAGAATTGACCATAGACATCATTGATGAAAATTGGGAGCTAATTATGCCCCATACTGAAATACACAAAGATGATTTCATCCACCTGATTGAGTTCATTTTTCACTCGAACTATTTTCTTTACAATGGATCATTTTACAGACAGAGATTCGGTTGCCAAATGGGACTCTCTTTGAGTTCAGCGCTCGCAGATATGGTTGTTTCAACTATAATTAAAAATCAACTAAGAAAGTTATCATTCAGTCCGACCTTTACTTACCAGTATGTGGATGACCTAATATTGT
Organism: Myrrha octodecimguttata; assembly: GCA_958510865.1. Taxonomy (NCBI): domain Eukaryota; kingdom Metazoa; phylum Arthropoda; class Insecta; order Coleoptera; family Coccinellidae; genus Myrrha; species Myrrha octodecimguttata. The sequence goes on from OY294059.1 coordinate 21,414,669, forward strand.
CTATGCCTGCTGATGGCGAGGACGAGATTTTGAGAATTTTTAGTGGCTTTGACGAACACATAAACTTCACAATTGAAAGAGAAACAAACAGAAGTGTACCCTTTCTGGACACGAAATTACACCAAGAAGATGATAACAGCATAATATTAGATTATTACAGAAAACCAAGCAGCTCAGGCAGATATATAAATGCGCACTCTTACCATGATGTTAAGATGAAAACTAATGTTATCCTGGGCCTTAAGAAGAAGATCGAAGATATAACACATCCCACTTTAAAAAAGGCAGCGCTCAACAGGTTGTTCAAACTCATGAAGGATAATGGATATTCCACCAAATTCCTCAAGAGACTGATTTATAACACGGCGCGTCCACCAGATCCAGTTATAATTGCTGACAACGCACACAATGATGATAACGCAGAAGACCGGGTTACTTATGTAAAGTTACCTTTCATCAAAGAATTAACTTTTGAACTAACAAAACTTTTCAAGAGGTACAATGGTAATATAAAAATTGGCAGATATAATTTAGTAGTTACAAGATCTCTATTCAAGAACACAAAAGATAGACTGAAACCAACTTTAATGAGGAATATTGTCTATCAATTAAACTGTAAGCATTGCCCGTTGGTGTACATTGGCCAAACGTCACAAGCCCTCAGCAAAAGGATAGCTTTACACAAAAGTGACGCCACCCTTAGACCTGAAAGGTGCGCACTGGGTCTACATGTTAAAAACACAGGACATATCATTGATTACGAAAATGCGGACATCTTAGAACATGAAGAAAATTACAAAAAACGTCTTTTCTTGGAAATGTGTCATATAAATCAGAACAAAACTATGAACACCAAATCTTACACCAACGACCTCAGTGCCATATACAGCTTCCTTCTCGACCGTGAAAATGATATCAGGAGTTAAGACAAAGCGACTTCAGAATATATAAATTATAAAGAAGAAAAAGAAAAACATCGATTGACATTTCAGAAATTGCGCATTGCATATTTGAGTTATTTCAGGTTATTGTTCGAATTTTTCCAAAAAATTTCTAGTTTGTGATTTGGGTGATGTGTAGGCTAATATTGCCGATGTGAATTTTCTTGAAGCTATGTCCAATTTTAAATTTATGTCTTAAGCTATTGTAAGTTTTATTGTCAAGATCTTTATTGTATGTTGCAATTGTTTCATGTTTTTTTTCAGTATGCTCCTGATGAAGTCAACATTGTTTGACGAAATATAGAGCTGTTAATAGAATTGACCTTCTTCATAATTGCCCGATAGTCGAATTACCCTTAATACTTAATAAAATATTATCAGACGACTAGTACCGCAATTTATTCAAATGAATCGAATATCAATGCAATTCTGAAGAAATTGCAATCACGATATTGAACACATAATTAGTAATCATTTACCACACTAAAGGAGTACACTCATTTTTGAGCCCATCTGAATTCCTAAATTCGTACGAAATTGATATAGGAAAGTATCGATTCAGTAAAATGTATTCTAATGAAACTTCGACGTTACAGTCAACTCACCCTCTGGTCCTTCGGCCTGGTCTCCTGCCTCCTTGCCATACCACCATCCATGTCTGCATAAATTAGATTCCTCACAGCCCCTACGAATCTTGGCTCGAAGATCACGCTCGGTAAAGCCAGTAGGGTCAACTTAGTATTATACCACGTCGGCATACCACCCACATATACGTCGGAATTCGTCGAATAACGCCCGAAATTGAACTCTTTTCCTCTAGAGGTCTTCATCTGCGTGATGCCATCCACTGTGAGGTATGTTCGATCCTCATGCCTCTGCACTCTCACCTTATGCCAATGTGCATCGTTCAGATCTCTTCCCACTGTGATGATTTGTGCGCCACCACCAAGATTGTACCTCAATCTCAACGCACCTTCCACCAACTTTATCTCGAAAAAATCGTAAGTACCGCCATCGTCCGTATAAAGAAGGAGTCCGTTGGGTTGGTCAGTTTTGAATTCGAATTCTATACTACCGTTTGTACCACCACCCCACTTCCGGAATTGGGAATAAGAGTTTGTGCTTCCGTCGAGCAGAAAACCGAATGAGAAACAAACGGAAATGGAAAGGGTAAAGGCTTGAACGATAAGAGATTGCATTTTAAGACTGTCTTGAGGAAAATAACCTGACAGACAAGTCAGCGATTTGTCGCAGTTTCGTGAATCGCGCTGGCGATGAACATTTTCTGATTCGAAACACTTGTGTTAGAGCCGGCGGTGATATTTCACTGATCGTTCCTTCATGGCAGAGTTTGTCGAAATCTGTAATAAAAGTTGTCGATAAATATTTGCATGTACTATATATTCTGATAGGAATTTGGGATGTATTTTTGTAATTAAGCCTGTCTGTTTTAGTTGTGGGCAGGGGTAATCAAAGTTATTCATTTCAGAGTGGCCATTTTGTGACCCTACATCCCTGAATAGCGAATTTCAATATCTACGTTGATTAATGGACTCCCTGAATATTTTGATTGATTAGTTAGCTCGTGAAATTTCTAGTTTTAATGGCTTACATTGTAGTAAATAGAGGATACCTATATCGAACTCCATGAAATTCATGATTGAAAATTCTTGTTGGTAAATGTTGATTATATCCATTGAATTACTATGTTCTCCTCTTACGATTATAATTATCGTGATATGATTCGTTAAATTTTTGATCTTCGAAATTCGAAATATATATTTGATGAATAATATCTCTTCAGCGATCTCCGAAGTGGCTATTGGAATTGATTCAATAAATTTTTTGTGGGATACTTCCGTTGAGAGTATTACAATGACCAGTGGAAAATTCAACATTTGTTATTTGCCTCATTATTAAGGCAATCCAAGACGGACATAATGCAGCAGATCACACTCACAGATTACCAAGTTGGAACTTCCTAATCTGTGACTACGCTTGACTGGCTTCAATATTTTAGCAATGAACAAAATGTAAGTTCACAACAGAAACCACCGATAACTGGAGTAAAATATTGCAGTTCATGAAGACATAACGATTACCCACTATGATAGGCAATGTGTGTTATAATAGTAAGGCAAGGATATTTCAATAGTGAGAAAATATCATAATAATAATGATAATATAACAATAATATCTAATTACAGCATCAAAGGAAAATTACATGCCACATCAAATAAAAATAAATCTCAATTCCTAATGAATTCATCGCATGAGTAGATTATGTTGTTGGGGAGAATCTTTTTCACACTATTCTTGAACTTCTTCCCTGACAGATTTTTCGTGAAATCAGCTAGGTTGATATAGATTTTCGGACCCCAGAAGTCTACACCCTGCTGGGAGAATTCACGGCTGTGGTATGGAATGGTAAGTTTGTCTCTTCTTCTAGTATTGATCAGATGAAACAAACTATTGGATGGAAATTTGTCCAAGTTCTTATGGACGTAGGTATATACTCCAGTATATAGACTGCTGGTATGGTTAGTATTTTGAGTTCTCGAAAAGCACCCCTGCAGCTATCCGATTGTTTCATATTCAGGATTGTTCGAACTGCACTTTTCTGGAGAAAAAAGAGATCTTGAACATGTGCTGACGTACCTCACAAGAGAATACCGTACGTTGCAATTGAATGGAAGTTGGCAAAGTAAGTAATCAAGGCCGCCTGCCTGGAAGAATCTCTATGCACTGTTGATACTGTATAGATAGCTACTGTAAGTTTTTTCTTCATCTCTTCGATATGCGGTTCCCAAGACAAAGCTCCGTCAACTGTAGCTCCTAGCAATTTGATCGTGTTATTCTTGTTACTTCTTATTTGAAGGTGTTGGGGTTTGGACTTATTACTGGTAAGAGCATTGTAGCGGAACCACTCATCAGATGCCTGGATCCCATGTGTCTTTACCTGCTGCAGATGTTCAGCTTCGGGGGCCTTCATGTAGAAGGAAGTATCATCTGCAAAAAGAAGAGTTCTCAAAAACGCTCTGGTTTCCCTAGATTGTAGGTTGAGATCATTCATGTATATGATGAAGAGTAGAGGTCCATGTATCGATCCTTTAGGAACCCCAGATTTCATATAGCGTTTCTCGGATAAAACGTTATTACACTCAACTTGTTGTTGTCTTCCCGAGAGGAATGAGCCCATCAAGTTTGAGGCTGTGACCTCCAGACCATAGCACTGCATCTTTTCCATCAAGATATCATGATCCACCTTATCAAAAGCCTTCGATAGATCCCTAGAAAGTACCTCTGATGTCCATTTTTCATCCATTGCCTCAATAATGTGGTTCACCAGCTCCATAAGCATTGTTGTTGTAGATCTTGAGTTTCTGAATCCGTGTTGTTGTTTGTTGAGCAATTCATTGTCTCCGAAATGTGCAGATAGTCTTGTCTTGATGATCTCTTCACTCATGAACTATTCAACATATTTCTCCCTAATATAAGAAATATTTCCAATCGAATTTCAGATATTAATATTCTATACAAGGAATAATCTCATTATTTCCAAACTTCGAGTTCAGAAAAGATTCGTGTTATATCCAAAAGTAAACAAAGGCTATCTATAAACATCGAAACCAATGCGGGATCAAGCGGGGCACTATAACAAAATTACCTTAAAAAAAAAATTTTTATATTTTTTTATCTCAGAATGGCACATTTTGAAAAATTAATAAACTATACATAACGGGAATATTGAGATGTAAAAATCATAAAATTTGTTCACACATATCTGTTTTCTTAGAATCCATGATTTTTGTTTTAATTTTGCTTGATTTCATGGAAATCTCGATAATAATCGTCTATGCTCAGGGACCATGAATACTTTTAAAATCACTGAGAGAAGGTCAAAGTTACGATGACTGTAGCAAGTAGGTATTGACTTTCATAAATGAAATTTATGTTTTTATTAATGCTTAAGATACTTTGCTACTCGAAAATACCATTTTTCCCATTCCAGGGTCTGTTTTAAGGAATAGGGTTTTGGCCGGCTAGATTGATCAAATACTCCTATGTGCGCTGGTGGAATCTATTCTTGAACATATTCACGCTTGAAGCTTCAACCACCTATACAGGCAAGTTGTTCCAGGTGGAGAATACTATGTTGGATAAAAAGCTCTGGCGGGGGTTCGTTCTAAAGTACTCTTTGCGTAATTTATATGCGTATGCGTATATATGTAATTTATATTGTGTTGTGAACGAAGAAAGATGATAAATCAGTTCCAAACATCTTGTGCATTATTCTGAAGCTCTCGATCAAGTCGCCCCTCAAACGACGATCTTGGAAGGATGTTATTCCAAAGATTTTTAATCTTTCCTCATATCGTGGACGTACGGTATACAAGTGGCCCATCTTTGAACTGTTCCTAGTTGTTCAATATCTGACTTGAGGTTGGGGCACCAGGCAGGTCCGGCGAATCCAAGAATAGGGCGTATATAAATCGAATTGATCTTGGCGCAAACGGTAGGTGAGCAGCCACTAAAACATCTGGAAACCATGAAAACCAAGCTCTTCGCCTTAGCTGTAAACTTTTTCACGTGCGTCGACCAACTTAAATCCGATGAGATAGTTTGTCCAAGATCCTCATGGCTGTCAGTCGGGGTGAGTTGATGGCCACCTGAAAAGTAGGTGTGCCGCCCTGGAGTGTGCCTCCCAATGTGAAAAACGCAACACTTTTCCAGATTCAACGGGATCAGATCAGACCAATTAAATATTAAATTGAGATCTGATTGAAGCAACGCCGAATTAGAGATATCATCATTATATAATTTAGTTTCGTCAGATGAACGCAAAATGTGCGGCAGATCCTCAGTATGAATCAGAAAGATCAGAGGTTCCAGCACCGACCCTTGAGAAACACCACTTGTGGCGGATCTGAGTGTCGAGTTGGCATTTGACACCCTAAAAGAAAATTGTCTATTTTTCAAAAAAGCCTCAATCCAAAGCAGAGGATCTCCTTTCACTCCGAAGTGTTCTAGCTTGGAAAGCAGACTACGATGAGGAACACCAATCGTTGACACATTTCAACGGGTTTATGAGGACAGAACGGCCGGATAAAGTAGGAAGTTGGTCATTTCGTTCAATATTATGCGTTCTTTAAACTTTAGAGGCAATGAGGTGAGGCTTATAGGTCGGTAGTTGTTGAGGCAGAGCTTGTCTCCGTTTTTGAAGATTCTTGTCACTGATGCTTGTAACTACGAAGGGGGCAATGTGTGCGATAGGAAAGTTTCGGAAAATATCATCGCTTAGGGGGCACATAAAGAGATGCACACTTTTTCAGCACTCTAGCGGACACCCCATCCGCACTGGGCGAGGAATCAATCCTCAATGCATCAAGCTGCTTCATCACCGATTCGGGAGAAAACTGCAACTCATCCAACCTAACTTGACAACAATTATTGCTACAAAAAATTATTTTTCTGAATTTTCCATTATTACTTCGATCAAAGTATACATCCTGGGTAGGAACAATGGAAGTACAATCCATTAAATTCCAACAAATAAAGAAATATTTTTTATCCCCAATAACAAAGTTTAAATTTAATAGCTAATCGTTTTCTCAACAACGAAAAAGTCAGGAACCATTTGAATTGTCGACAGCCACTCCCACGCTTGTGTGAACCACCCAATTCTGAAGCAGTTCGGATTCCTTTCACAGTTCTAGAACAGTTTGGAATCGATTCTAAAAATAAACAAAACAGGCTTACCCAAATCCTGAACCGGTTCTGAAATGAACACAAAATTGCAATGGCGCATGCTCGAACCATTCCAGAACAGTTCTGAGCTCGGAACCAAAACAAACCATTAGGTTTTACAACACATTAGTGTTGTAAAGGAGTAACGCGCATCTATATCGATAGTGGGAGATCATGCGCTCTATATGTATGGCCGTAGAACATACTTGTGAAGGTCATTAGATCTTAGCGTTGAATGCGCCCTTTTAAAATGATCAGTTGAACCTGCAGTTACCTGAAACTGTTACAATTGGTTTTTTAATTATAATATAGTTTATAGATGCTCGGTCATCCTTTGATTTTATCTGAATCTAAGAAGCAAACTATTGTTCTGGGAAACAGCGCGTTATCGTTTCCTCACAATGTCTGTAATTTTCGAATTTTGAACCGAAAATGGTCCGAAAACGACGATTTATGCCGTGAGAACTTCGAGTCACCAAAATAAACAGGGAATTGTAACTGCAGTTACACTATTTTTTCCTGATGACGAAGACAGTGAAATTCATTTTTGGGTCTGGATGGGTCTTTGAAAAAACAGTCATAAGTGTTTTCTGTCCTGTAACTACCGAGCGTCAAGGCACTATGAAAATTGGAACAGTTGTGAGTGAGTATGGGTAAAAGAGTTTCGAATCATAGAATACTGTATAACTTTTTGATTCAGTATGAGCTTTCGAGGCGCCGGTCAGTTACTTCGAATAAAAAAAGGTGGAACAAATTATGTTCTTGATGTTTCCAGTTGATTCACATTGACAATAATTCATAATATTCAATCTTCCTATGGATAATTTGATCGCTAATGAATTTTCCATATTTTTTCTATATAACCAAATTTTTTTCCATATAACCAAATTAAATCAACACCATGATTACCAATCATGTCCATTAAATAAGTTTCATATTTATCATTATTTCCATTTGTCTTATCAGTACACGTTGACATATGAGAATCCTTGTAAAATGATTAAAGTCTGTATTACTACGCTACTGTACCGAAAAGGGGCTCGCGAGCCACTCCGTCTCGACTTCGCCTCACATTTCGCTCAAGGTTGCCTCGCTGTCTCTATTTATCCGCGAGCTGCTAAAGAGCCAGTAGCGTGATCATATTTAAACTTCAGAGATATTTGTAGGATACCGATGCGCAATTTCTCACAAATTTTCCTGTAAATCTTATAGACTCAAATCAAAAAGATATTTTCGGAAATTCTCCAATTTTATTTGAAAAATGTATATTTCCTCGAACTTCCTATTAGATTCCCATGCAATTTAGCGCAAACCTTGGAGTTACTATTCAACGACAGTGTTCCAAATGTCACTTTGATAATTGCATAATGCAATTGTTGACTGTGAACCATATCCTTAGAGTGAATTTTTTGCTTTTTGTAAAAGTAAATTGTTTTGAGTTATGTATTCTGTTTTTACGAAAGCAACCTTATTATATTTTAGTAAGCTTTTGATTGAATAAATATATTATTATCATTATTATTTAATAAAAGAATAATGGTCTACCCCCCTAACTGAAAATTCTAAATTATTTCCTAATTTTTCAATGAAAAACGTCACAAGCAATTCTATTTCAAGCCACATCGCTGAATAGGTACTCAAATTACCTTTCATTTGATGTATCACAATCCATATATGTCCAGTTAAAAAAATAAAGTAGTGAACTGTGAAATATCAAAATCGAAAAAGCACAGGATAAATTGGTTTTGAAATCAAAATCGACGGGTGCGAGGATATTCCTTAATAGTTCTTCGTAGACTCATTATTGACGAGTAATGTTACATATTTGACACGCTGTAAAAGTTTTATTCAAGATATCAATGGTATTGGGTTACTTAACTGAGAAAATAATAAACCCTTGTATAAAATTTGCAGCGTTTTTTAAATACCTCAGGAAATTCTGATCCGAAAACCATACATACGATCAGAATAATAAAAAAAACATTCGAAATTTTTTTCAATATATTTTATATTTGGAAGTGAACTAATCATAATGATCCGCACGTAGGATCGTGCATGTTGCCATTTCTCGTTTCAAAGTATTGGATTTTAATTCGAAACAATCTGTATTTCTGAAAATAATGGAGAAAATAAATTTTGAATGGGTATATCTGCCAAATCATTGGGTGAATTTCACCAATTCACGAATTCGGCCTTGTTGATTGAACTTGGGACCTGCAATGCATGTATCGAGTCTCTAAGTACATTCTTCCGGAAGTTGTTTTGTTCACTTTCGGCGGTAAGGCCGGTCGTGATCACATTGAGTTCCGAAAGAAACGACTTGGAAAGTTGATATTTGTAGAGTAAGTTTTCTGTTGAATTACGAAGGTTAAATTCGTGAATGTGAATTTGCTTAATGATTCCGTATATAAAGGTATCCATTCAAAATTTCATATTTTCAATATTTCCAAAAATGAAAAACGGATCAAATTTATCGGAAAGAGGTAGCTTGAGTTTCATACAGAATTTTGTGAGGACCATATGAAGAGAAGATTGCCGAATCTTCAATATCAGGAAGTGAATCTGCGTTTGGCGGGGTCAATACGTGAACATGTGACGGCTTTGGAAACGAATTAGAGCAAGCGCGTAAAATCTCCTGACCTCGCGTCAGTTCTTTCACAGTTTTTTTCGATACCTACAAATGACCTCAGCAATCATGCTGTATAGCCATCCTCGAGTACTGAATCAGTTTCATGATGAAGGTATAACTACGATGTTTAGAATAGCATTTATGAATACTTTCAAACTTTCCCTCCCAAAAAATGTCCTCTGAAAAACAGATCTAGGATGTCAAAAATTGTTATATTTCTCTATGTCACTGGTGATGGCGCTGATTAAGCATTGTCAATATTTGACATACATACATACAATCAATTCCGTTGAATAGAAATGAAACAATACATAATCTGATTCATCTGATGGAATAGTTCCCGAAAAACCAATTCGATATTTGAAAGGACTGATACGTCTCTTTCATGCTAGTGATTTATCGCTCCTATTTTGAAATGCTTGTTCATATCAGTAGAACCAACTGTACCAATCTTTACGCGCATGATAAAGGGAAAAACATGCTATTGTTTCACCCAAATGTCATATTAGAGTTTTTCCCTGATAATGCCCACAATTAGATGAGTAGCACCCATTGCTGAAGAATAAATTGCCAGAATAAATTTTGTCCGGCTAGCCAACAATCCGTTGTCAACTTGAGAACGAAAAGAGCTATTTGATGGGAACATTCCGGATAGGTTCCGTATCGAAATGTACTGGATAATTCTTCAATGAACCAGAAAGTCGAACAGTTATGGAGTTATACCTTTTGAATTTTTGAGTATACCTCCCAATATTTCTGGAATTGCTCATGGTATCAGATTGGAACTATATGATCAATTGTAGTGTTAATGAAAAAAAATTTTTTCGACAATTCTCCAAATTTTTTATAGTTACCGGATTTCAAGGATATTTTGCAAAAACTGTCAGGTCAATATTTCACAACGGTGATTTGAATTTCAAATGATCCAATATAAATTTCCGGAGATATTTGGGAGAGGAATACGCTGAATATATTTGTTTTTTCCTTGGTATCGTTGATATTCCTGAAAGATTTTGGAAAATACTAATCAGACCAGTATGAAACTTGATACCTAATTGGAAAATAGTCATGCACAATCTTGTATAAAATTTCGTGATGATCTTGTCATCAAAACAATAAAAAAAATACAGAATTTTCGTCAATTTGACTGTAAATTTCCATTGTAAATCTCAAGCAAATTATACTAACTGACAAAGAAACCGGAACACCCAGAAGGAGCTGTTTAAATTTTGAATTTTTTTTGGTGAATCATATATAGTATAGCAAGGAGTAAATGATTAGGGTAAGGGTTAGGGTATGAGTAAGGGTAAGGGTAAGGGTAAGGGTAAGGGTAAGGGTTAAGGTATGGGTAAGGGTAAGGGTAAAGGTAAGGGCAAGGGATAGGGTAAGGATAAGGGTAAGGGTAAGGGTAAGGGTAAGGGTTATGGCACGAGTAAGGGTAGGGATGAGGGTAAGTGTCAGGGTAAGGGTAAGGGTAAGGGTAAGGATAAGTATAAGGTTAAGGGTAAGAGCTTACAATTTTTTAATCAAATTTGTTAATCATTTGTTTGTCCACCGCGGTCATCTATACACTCCCCAACACGTCTTGGCATTGATGCAAGAAGATGGTCTATTTCTTCCTGTGGGATACTATCCCAAGCTACCTGTACTTCATGTCTCAGAGCCGCCAAAGTCCGTGGGGGCTGGGGTAATTTTCCAAGCCTCCTACCCATGATGTCCGAAACATACTCTAGGGCGAAAAATCGGGGGATCTGGGCGGCAAAAGATTCACATGGGTAGCTCCAAAAAAGTTTAACCTAACTCTGGCAACATGGCTCTACTACTTCTTGAAGGTAACGCAGCGCTGTTATATTATGTCGAATAAAGACTAAAGGTGACCTACTTGCATGTGCAATAGCACCCCATACCATAGCCGTACTACATTCCAATGCTGTCGTTCTCTGCACCACTGTAATCGTTTCTGGCGATGCTCAACCGTATAAGAGGTAACAAAAGGTGGGGTCGATAATGCTGCATTACAAAAGACCTTATACGGCGGTTACCCGTTCGGAAAGTTACAGGATGGCCTTGTTCTCCTAACCACTATTCAGCCAAATATAGAGTTTTTGCAAATCGGTCTCTAATGGCCATAAGTCTTAGACGTCGATCTTTAACTTCATTTGTGCCCCCGAGCGTTCGGTGCCTACTCTTCTTCGATTTTGGGCATTACCAAATCACGCTTGAAAACATCTCATACCAGTAGTTGGATTTCTATTCGTACGGTTAGAGATTTCTCGAAATGACAACCCCGCCTCCCGAAGACCAATAATTCAGTCTCTTGAAAATTCACTTAGTCGGCGCTAAATTCCGCGCATATTAATAACTAAAATCGATTTCAAGCGAGTAACCTGTAATAACCGCGATCATTTTTGGTTAAGCCCCTGGTTTTGTCCTTTTTGTCCTAGAAGGAATAACCATTCTTCGTCGCTTGAATGACCTGTCCGCAGGTAATGGTTATGTGCGTGGTTTGAAATTTCCCGCTTTGTTTATGGTATGAACCATTTTTAACAATTTTTACACAACGATAGGACAAAACCCATCCTGATTGTGAACCACTCTCTTTATTTTATTCAAAACCAATCAAGGCAATTCGTAATGTGTTCAAAAATATTGCAGGTATTTTATAATAAGGAACCGGAGAACTTTCTCTTGTCTCAACCAAATATTTTCCGATTTGGATCGGCTACCCAAGGATGGAACTTCCACATTGTGTTGTTTGTAATATATTTCGAATTGAAGATTATGAAAGCTCTAACATTGCATCTGCATAATACAAAATCATTTTATATGGATAGAAAAGTATTTTGTGGGGATGAATCGAAATCGGTGTTAATTTGAAGATCGGCTAACAAAAAGATGAAATTTCATAGGAATTTTTTTGTAACATATTTTTAGTTTAATAATTATATTATTGAAGATTATGATAGTACTGACATAGCACCTGCAGATTCATACAGTAGTAATTTCACAAATTGCAACATATAACGTACACTATTTGAAATAATACTGAGAAGTTTTCTGAAAGCTATGTTTTTTCCATTATATATACATTCGCTGGATTTCATTCTGCGATCTATTTCCAGGAGTAAATGAGCCAAACATTTCATTGTTTCTTTTTCAATAGTTATAATAAATGCTATCTCTAATGTCCTTAGCTTCAGAAGACAAAAATAAATGTTGAATCCTGTGATTTTCAATCATATCGTTTTAAATGAATATCACCTGTGATTGAACATCAATTTATAAGATCCATTATAAAGAAATTTCACTTGTAAAATGAGTTAATTCACTAAAAACTCCAAATCTTCGCACTTCGCCAATGTAAACTAAACGAATGTTTTTGGACTCTCCACGTAGAAATATGAAAACACGCACGGAACTAACAGCGCTATAGTTTGATTACATAAATAATAAGTTCGATAAATGAATGATAGATGAAATGAAGAAGAACTATCCACTGTAGCACAAGGCACCAGGCTTTTCTCATTAATTATCTATAAGACGATCTTCACCCTCGATATAAGATCACTATAACCACAATTACTTGCCTTGATCCGTTTTTCTAGCTTTCCCCTTTTCAAATCAATCAATCCTTTGAATCAGCGCTGTTTTCGCTGTCAACAACTTTTAAGCTTTCACCCCTCTATAACTCAACTCCGCTCTTAACCAGAAGTTTAACATAGCTCTCGAGTCAGAGTTAATTTGTGGTCATGTGCGGTCCAAAGTGATGATGTCGAAGGGCTTATTCATGAAGTCATGTCTTCAGAACCGAAAATGACTGAAGCACTTGAGTACAATTGGATTACCAAAATATTAACCTGTTACTCGCTTGAAATCGATTTAAGCATCTACTTTGGCTCTCCTCAAACAGCTGGTGTGTTGTCCAATTTGAAAAAAAATTAGAAAAAGACTACAATATTTAAGTTACAAAAAATTTTTACATGAAAAAAACCTATACGAATTTTTTCTCGAAATTTTAATCATTACTATCTAGGTTTCACCAAAAAAAATTAAAAGTCAAACAGCTCCTTCTAGGTGCTGTAGTTTCTTTGTCAGTTAGAAAATAACACATCAATTGATTAATTTTCACGCGATTTTCTCTGTTGTACTGGGAAATATCTTATATTTTGAGGCAATTGGGATAGTGAGTTCCGATGGTTTTGCAAAATGGAAGACTTCCGTCCAAGAATTTTGAACATTTCCTCCACTGGGGTTGTGCAGTGAGTTAGTTTTACAACAGAGATTACTTTAGGTTAGCGGAGGCTGGTCGAATTACGTAAGCAAGGTTGTTTAGTAATTTGGGTATTCTTATTTGATGTGATATTACTCCGAAATAGTACTCAGAATCTTTCACATCATGGAATATATAATTCTACTCTCTTAACTTCTGTTCATTCATTTCCTCCCTTGATATAGTAATCGAAAGCTATTTAGATTCCTTTCATTATTGATTTGCTGACCTGATTGATCTGTTTCCATTATGATTGAAGCTCGATACAGAAGTAGCGGAATTTGCGAAAAAGTATCAAGACAACGAAACCTTTTTCCAATGGAATTTACAGATGAACTTTCAGGATATGCTAAAAATTTCAAGAAACTATTTGTCCAACAGATGTTTCCAATTGAGATTCGCCAATTCAACCATTGAGTGGACGACTGGATAACATTTCAACATGAAATATACAGGGTCTTTCACGAGGAACCTCACCCATATTTATACGGGAAACTACTGAACGTATTTTCATGAATTTCAGCACTTATAAGTATTTCACGATGCTGATGAAATCTAAAATATTTTCAAGGCATGAGCACCTCCGGTTTTTCCGGAAATGACGTCAACTTCCGTTTTTCAAATTAGAACACCATTTTTTTATTGCAGAAATAGATTCCTTAGAAAATTTCAATTTATTTTGATGTAACATTTTTCAGTTTTGGTTGGAAAATTCTCTCTGAGCGGGAAAATTTGAAAAAAAAATCGAAAATAGAGCTCCGCTGAAACAAGAATAACTTCGAGGTTTTTGGATGGAAAATTTTCATTTTTGGGATTTTTCAAGATGTAAGATTGATGTATCCACTTTAAAAATCGAAATCGCGATTCATGATACAGGGGGTGAAAAAATCGCTTTCAAAGTTAGGGATGACAAAATTGTGAAAAATCAATTTTTTCAAATTAGAACCCCATTTTTTTATGGCAGATATTGAATCTACGTTAAAAAATAATGTGAGTGTATGCATCACACCCTTGCCCTGAAGTGGATATTTTCTGAGTTATTCACAAAAAACTGTTTTTCGTCTTGAATTTTCAGCTATTTCTTTTCCCTTCACGCCAAAAAGATGAAATTTTCAGGAACTGTTATTTGAACCATGCTGTAGATTTTTCACCCCTTCTTGAAACCGACTTCAAGTTACTATTAGGAGAACCATGGCAAACTCTCGCAGTTATAACTAGAGAAGATGCTCAAAGTTTTGACCGTTAATTTCTAGACATTTATTTATACGTCTCAGGAATGCTTCGTGCGTTGCTCTTCTTTTTTCATCGGGAGAAAGAGATCTGCAAAAGTGTTTAAAAACCAAATTGAGTTTCAAAACTATGAATCTAAAAATCTAAACAAACCTGAACGCATTTCTGACTCGTTCTATGCAGTCCTCTTTATCAGTCAGGGGAGTTGAGTAGACAATATTTTTTATCCTACCCCAAACATAATAGTCTAAAGGAGTTAAATCGGGAGAACGTGATGGCCAAAGATGTGGACCATTATTCGCCAACCATCGATCTTCAAATAGCCTGTAGAGGATATTTGACACATTTACAGCGGGTTTCACAAAGCTCTGATTAACTTGATTGTTCTGATCAAGACAATTCTATGTTCAATTTCAGTTCATCTTTAGCAATACCACAGAATATCAACGCGTTGATCAGAGGATTAAGCTTTGTGAAACCCACGGTGAGTGAATTGTGTGGAGGCGCGCCATCTTGTTGATACCATAAGTCATTATGGTTCTGTACTAGCGGCTCAATTATTTGAGTCAATATGTCAGAATATCTATCTCCTAAGGGAGAACATTCTTTAAATAATGCAAACATGTGTAGTGTTCTATCTTACCAGTCCCATCATAAATGTGAACATCGAGAATTGCATTATTTTTGATGGCGCAAAAAACATTGAAACTCCAGCTCACTTGAAAGTTCCATTGTCTGAAGTGGTGGTTGTTCTCTTCATCCCAATAATGACTGTTATGCCTATTGAAAGAACCATTCTTTGTGAATTTAGATTCATCTGTCCAAATTATACAGTCCAAAAAGTTTTCATTCTCTTGAAATCGAATCATCATAGCTTCGCAAAACTCTGTTCTCCTGACGAAATCAGTTTCCTTCAAATGCTGTACCCTATTGAATTTATATGGGTGCATTTTATGTTTTTTAATATTCTCCAAACACTCGATTGAGATAATCCCAGATCAATCTCGGCATCTTTGAGAGAATTTTGAGGATTCACACGAAAATATGCAAGAACTGTAATTTCGTTGTTCTCATCTTCTACTACACTTTTTTCTCTGTGTGTAGTTTTCTTAACGAAAGATCCGACATTTCTCAAGTTTGTCATGGTTCTGTTAATGGTATCTCTCGTTGGTCTGGGTCGGTCAGGAAACCTCTCAATGAACAGTCGAATCGTTCTATCTACAACTTTATTACATTCTCCATGAAGTAGAATGAGATTTAAATAATCTTCATTGGTAAAATTAGGCATAGTGATCGATTTTATAACTTAATACGAATTATCACCAAATTAATAGTGAACACAAAATGCTACTGAATAAAGAGGAATTTGGCAGATGTAATTAATGATATCTATCATTAAAAAAAATAATGTAAAACATGGTAAATTTTTGCATATGGTTCATAAGGAATTATTTATTTATCACTGGAGAGAAAACCGATGGCCGATTAGTTGAAATGAAGAGGTTTCCGATACAAATTCGAATCCAAATTCGCCATCTATTTAGGAACAACCTTAAACTTTTTTCTCTTGCATATTAGGGTAGTAAAATCTAAAACATGGTTTGAGTAACAGTTCCTGAAAATGTCATCTTTTTGGCGTGAAGGGAAAAGAAATAGCTGAAAATTCAAGACGAAAAACAGTTTTTTGTGAATAACTCAGAAAATATCCACTTTAGGGCAAGGGTGTGATGCATACACTCACATTATTTTTGAACGTAGATTCAATATCTGCCATAAAAAAATGGGGTTCTAATTTGAAAAAATTGATTTTTCACGGTTTTGTCATCCCTAACTTTGAAATCGATTTTTTCACCCCCTGTATCATGAATCACGATTTCGATTTTTAAAGTGGATACATCAATCTTACATCTTGAAAAATCCCAAAAACGAAAATTTTCCATCCAAAAACCTCGAAGTTATTCTTGTTTCAGCGGAGCTCTATTTTCGATTTTTTTTTCGAATTTTCCCGCTCAGAGAGAATTTTCCAACCAAAACTGAAAAATGTTACATCAAAATAAATTGAAATTTTCTAAGGAATCTATTTCTGCAATAAAAAAATGGTGTTCTAATTTGAAAAACGGAAGTTGACGTCATTTCCGGAAAAACCGGAGGTGCTCATGCCTTGAAAATATTTTAGATTTCATCAGCATCGTGAAATACTTATAAGTGCTGAATTTCATAAAAATACGTTCAGTAGTTTCCCGTATAAATATGGGTGAGGTTCCTCGTGAAAGACCCTGTATATCATTCCCGACGCTGAGAGTTGTAAAAGATTATTTGTAGGTTTTTTCTGGGCATTCACCCTATATATTCTTTTGAAAACGAGCTTTCATCCTGAATATCTGAAACAGAACCATTAAAATTGAAATTAACTCTCTTTCGTTATGCGAAACGCCGTTGCGGATTGCAGGACTGAACTATTCGTCAAGGGTAGTTTTTTGAGTAAAAGGTTGCCTTACGATCATTACCGAAACAATACAAAAGATAGACAAAGCGAACTGTGACGTTTCAGAAAACAAATCTGACTCTTTCATCAAACAAACGAGAAAATTTTCAGAATTATATTATCTCGATTTTTCGTCATATCGACATTCTGAACAAACCTACAAGATGATGCACAATCCTCCCAAAATAAGTTTGCATCAATCTGTAACAGATTGTTTCGAAGTAAATACGGGTGTTGTGAGCGACAAAAATGATTCATTCTCGGTATATCTGCAATTGGAATCATAGTTCCAATAGTTGAATTGAACTGAACATATTGAGGCACATCATGAAGAACTGATTTTAGACTGATTCTCAATTTCAGCAAAAAAGTAATCATTCAACAATTTGTATCTACCTAATACAGGGTCTTTCACGAGGAACCTCACCCATATTTATACGGGAAACTACTGAACGTATTTTCATGAAATTCAGCACTTATAAGTATTTCACGATGCTGATGAAATCTAAAATATTTTCAAGGCATGAGCACCTCCGGTTTTTCCGGAAATGACGTCAACTTCCGTTTTTCAAATTAGAACACCATTTTTTTATTGCAGAAATAGATTCCTTAGAAAATTTCAATTTATTTTGATGTAACATTTTTCAGTTTTGGTTGGAAAATTCTCTCTGAGCGGGAAAATTTGAAAAAAAAATCGAAAATAGAGCTCCGCTGAAACAAGAATAACTTCGAGGTTTTTGGATGGAAAATTTTCATTTTTGGGATTTTTCAAGATGTAAGGTTGATGTATCCACTTTGAAAATCGAAATCGCGATTCATGATACAGGGGGTGAAAAAATCGCTTTCAAAATTAGGGATGACAAAATCGTGAAAAATCAATTTTTTCAAATTAGAACCCCATTTTTTTATGACAGATATTGAATCTACGTTAAAAAAGAATGTGAGTGTATGCATCACACCCTTGCCCTAAAGTGGATATTTTCTGAGTTATTCACAAAAAACTGTTTTTCGTCTTGAATTTTCAGCTATTTCTTTTCCCTTCACGCCAAAAAGATGACATTTTCAGGAACTGTTATCTTCTACTACACTTTTTTCTCTGTGTGTAGTCATCTTAACGAAAGATCCGACATTTCTCAAGTTTGTCATGGTTCTGTTAATGGTATCTCTCGTTGTCTGGGTCGGTCAGGAAACCTCTCCAATTAATAAAAACATTGGAAAGGCCAAATTCTTCTACGCATGGTCAGATATTTGTGACGAAATATACAGGTTGTCCAAAAATTGAAATGGCATAATTTTCAGATCAATAATCAACTTCGATGATTTTTTTCACGTTATTCCGTATAGATCCGTACGGTAGCCTTTTCGAATATGAAACATAAAGGGTTTCCAAGCAAAATATAAAATGAAGTCCATGTTTAAAATAAGAAACCACCATATCGACATTTGACAAAAGACATGGGTCTCAATAATCAAAATAAAATGTATGAATCGGTCAAATTCTTCACACAAATCCAAAATTGATATTCTCCAAGTATTACATATAAATTAGATCGAATTCATTCCTTTGAGAATTTTGAGAAAATAGAATTTCGAATCAGTATATCTGCGAAATCATTCAGTGGATTTTTGAACCAGTTCACGAATTCAGTCTTCGTGATTGGGCTTCAAATCCACTCTTCAAATATCGAGTCTCTGAGTTGTTTCTTTGTGTGAGCTATCATTATCGAATTTGCAGCCAGAGGATTCATCCATTCAGGTATTTTCTAATCGATACAAAATTTGGTACAAAACTGCAAAACGTCATTTTCCGAACAGATAAAGGCTGACAAATTAGAAATTTTCATTGCATTTTTAGTGGGGCTCACTTATACCACAGCTGAATTTCTGTATATGGAATAATATAATAAAATTTTATTTTCTCAATATCCGCAAATATACAAATCTGTTCAAACTAAAATCTAGTGCCCAATGAAATAATAACGCCGTGAAGGTTCATGCAAAACTTCTTGCAAAATGGCTGTGGGTTTGAAGAACACCGTGAAAGCTCCCGACCTCAGGGCTTATCTTGTTTCTTCTATATGTGCACGAGATGTTTTTTATGGCTGAAGGAAACCAATATCATTTTCAATTTCAAATTCGACTCATTATGCAGATCTTTACCAATACAAATCTTTAAATCTTGAAACAAAAAACATAGAGTATCTTCATTTCATTACACTGAAAATAAAATTATTTTATCGAAGATGGAAACTTTTCCAGAAAGTTCCAGCTGTTTGTAGAGGAATTGCAATGAGTTTTTCAGAAATAAATTACTGAATGCTTCAAAGAATGATCTCGTTAGCTACATTTCCGATCTTTTTCTGAACTCCAATGATATTTTTACGAGTTGGGATAAAACCGAGTTGAATAATTCATTGAAAACGATAAGTGTGCTGGATTAAAAGGGAATTTATTGCCTCGGAATCGATACATTGCCATTCCACCCCATAGTCAGTATTTCCATGGTGGGCGATACTTTTTCCCCAGGCCTTAACTTCGTTGGATATTTTCTGCTCATTTTCATCGAGACGATCAGGGCCTTACAATTTGATGTATCTGAGTATTAGGAGGAATAAACGATAGGGAAATGATGTAAAAATTAGTGAAATAAAAAAAAAAAATATGAATTTTGTTACTTTCAACTTAAAATACTCTTAGTGTCATTTTTCCCTGAACAAAAATTGAAATCCTCGAAATCAATTCCAGTTGTCATTACTTACTTTTTAAATGAAAAACTTCATCAATTGTAGCCTCTTTTGAGTTCCGCTACAGTTACATATCAACTATGGTCGTCCCCACGGTCGCACAACTTTCGAGAGAAACAACTCAGAAACTCTCAATTTGTAGCGAAGACTTCAACGTTGATAACGTAGGCCAAAGTCGAGATATACTCATTCAAGTTTTGTTCATTAGGCAATCTGTTTCCCAAGAAACTGCCTTTGACAAATTGTTTGATCCCGCAGTCCGCAAGGACGTTTTCAATGAAAAAAATTTTCAAAAAGCACTGCCGTGAAGGCAGCAACTTTTGCGCGCATGTTCAATGTAGATGACCGCTTCAGCAACGAATTTGAACGTGCGCGCGTACCAAATTTCAGTTCGATACGATCATAAGTTCTGGAGATATCGGGAAAAAATATGTCAAATTTCGAGGTTTTCTTCTCGATATCGTTGATTTTTTCGGTATAACTCGAGAAATACTGATTCAGTCCTGATTAAACTTCACAGCTAGTTTTAAGATGCTGAAAGACAACTCTATGCAAAATTTCGTGTTATTAGAACAATTTGAAAAAAAAAATTTATATGATTTTCTCATCATATCATCCTCATTAAATTCTGTATGAAACTTCGAACTGTTATTTTCGATGAAGTACTGGATTTCAATTCGATCTGATCTGTATTTTTGGAAATATTGGAAAAATAAAATTTTGATTGGGTATATCTACGGAATCATTGGGTGGATTTTACCCATTCACGAATTCGGCCTTCGTAATTAAGGTCCAAACCTTACGCAGTCGGCCGTTAGGCTGACCGTAAACACAATAACTTCCGGAAGAAACGACTTAGAAACTCGATATTTGTAAAGTAGGTTTGGGGCTTAATTACGAAGGTCGAATTCGTGAATGGGTAAAATCCGCCCAATGATTCCGTAGATATACCCATTCAAAATTTCATTTTTCCAATATTTCCAAAAATACAGATCAGATCGAATTGAAATCCAGTACTTCATCGGAAATAACAGTTCGAAGTTTCATACAGAATTTAATGAGGATGATATGATGAGAAAATCATATAAATTTTTTTTTTCAAATTGTTCTAATAACACGATTATCACGAAATTTTGCATAAAGTTGTCTTTCAGCATCTTAAAACTAGCTGTGAAGTTTGATCAGGACTGAATCAGTATTTGTCGAGTTCTACCGAAAAAATCAACGATATCGAGAAGAAAACCTCGAAATTTGACATATTTTTTCCCGATATCTCCAAAACTTATGATCGTATCGAACTGAAATTTGGTACACTGCTGTGAAATTAGAAGGTCAAAGTGTGAATATAATTTTTTCTTGGATATGATGAATGATTTCCGAAAAAAAAATTTTTTTGGAAAAAAATTTGGAAAATTTTTTTTTTTTAAATTACTGACAATATGATCCTGACGAAATTTCGCTCAAAGTTGCGCGCCATTATACTCCACCTAACTGCTAAGTTTGAATCCAATCGCTCAGGTATTTTCTGAAATAAAAAATAAATAACTTCAAACTTCAAATGCCTATAACTCCGAAACTATTCGATCGATTTGGCCCATTAACGAACTTAACCGCGGCATTCCGATGCGCAACCTATGCTGAAAGTTTGAAGTTGCTTCTGTCGACAGTTATCGTGTCTACGGCCGGCCGGCCGGACAGAATCAATTTTGACACCGGATTCGTCATCAGTGAGTCCAACCTAGTCGATTGAGACCATTTTCGGCTCAATCATCCAAAATTACAGACATTTGGACAAAACGATAGCACGCTGTTCCCCTAGAACATGCGCGCAAAAATAATACTCGTTTGATTTTTAATAGTTCTGTTGGGAGTGAAAACAAAGAAAAAACCTAAAAAATGATACCCTTTGTAATGTTGCTTTTCGAAATATTTCCAAACAGATTAGATCGAATGGAAATCCAGTACTATTAATAGGTCTACTGATACTTATCATCGCAAATTATTCCTCAAAGTTGTACATCAGCATTTTCATACTATTTACTAGGTTTCATCATGATTGGATTATAATTTTTCGAGTAATTCCGCAAACAAGGATACCAAGGTAAAGTCACGAAAATCATAATAAGATCTTACTGATTTCCGGACAGTGTTGGTAAATATAGCGTTCAAGGTCTGCAAAATAATTTCCAAAACTTATGAATTGTTCCCGAAAAACATATTTTTTTTCAATTCAGTAATCACACAACCTCACCAAGATTATACAAAAAGTGGCGTATTTTCAAGCTTCAACTAATAATACAATCGGCAATTCCCGAAATATTTAGAAAATAACATTGTTGCTTCTGCAACGCGGGAGTTTGAATTCTTTTCGTTCCCAGAAATATATCCAAATTCAATATTTTTGGTTTAAATCAATTGGCACCGGCTTTAAGAGCATTTTATCTCAAGCCAACAATAAAGTATAATTTTGTATGACAGAAAACACCCAGATAGAATTCAAGCTCTTAGCATTCCAGGAATCGGAACGTTATGGGTGGCATACTTCAGATACCATATGTGACAGCTTATATAATTTATCTCATTAGGCCATTTAGGGAAATTTTCTTCACACTTTTATGCTCTCTCTTTTGCACCAGCCAATCCGAGGTGTTTTTTTGGATCTTAGAAGGGCGTCGCTTAATTCAGAAAGCCAATCAAAATTTATATTCTCCCTCTATAATGTGAAGAAGGGAATTTTCTTAATTTGGGTTTTAGTTAGTTTTAAACACTCTTCATTTGACCGTTGTGCAGTAAACAACAATTCGCTTTCGAATTTACAAACAAGATTATACGTTAATTCTTGTGTTTTAAAACTCGTAACTTCCCATTTGAAAGTCGCTTCGACCTTGCTATCGTAAGATATAGAAGGAAGATTCTATTGTATAAATTGTATACCATTTCGGTCTTGTTATCTAATACAGGTACAAGAAAATACATTGTGTTACGTGTTAAAAGTGCGTTTTTAATACACCTTAACAACAACATCTTCGTGTCATAAGTGCAACGATATTGATCAACTGGTCAATAAGTTCTTCAATTATCTGCTTATTTTATAAACATCTACCTTTCTGATAAAGATCAGAAAATATTCTTCGGTCGTATCTTTATCTGGATAACGACAGAATTAATCAAGTACGATTAATTCGACCAAGCGGGGTCTCTACTATCGAAACCCCCCCAAACACCTGAATAAACCAATTCAGGTAAAAACAAACATAAAATTTCGAATAACGTTCTCATGTTATACTACAGGACAGAATTTTGACAACGGATTTGTGATCAAATAAGGGTCCAACTTAGTCCTATGAAAGCAATTTCAGCTCAAAATTGTAAAAAAAGACTTTCGGACCAAACGGTTGCACGATGTTTTCCAGAACATGCCCACCGAAAAGCACGCGAGCGACCTCACATTAACGTTTCGAAGTATAGGGACTGGTAACGAGTTGTACCACACTAGGCCGGGGGGGCCATAAAATGTCGCCGCACGGTATGACGGCATACTCTAGTTTTCTTCTAATAGTCGAAACTGAACCTGCAATTGTAGGTTAAGAAAGAGTGATCCCTATCCACTCCAATATGTTATGAATAAAACCATCTACGAGCCTGTCGCAGAAAGGATGGATTTTATCTTATCATCAGGTCGTTCTGTAGTTATATATAGTATGAAGTTAATAGCATTAAATATAAAGGTTATAATTTTTCTACTAAAGTATTACATCATGTACATACCGGGTGTCACAGCAAGTAGATAACAAATAGTTATACTATATATTGTTTTCCAGCGACTGAATTGATTAATGTTTGTCTATGACTTCTGGTCTAACCAGCAGTAGATGTAACATTCGAATTTCCAATATGAAAATTCAGCAGTTTTCCTTTTGAAGTATGTTATACATTTGAATGAACTAATAAAAAAAAATCCGTCCTTCTGCCGTATGCCGTCCGGGGTTTCTCTGAAAGTACTGAACCGAAATCCGTGAAACTTTGTAGAAAAATCTTGTGTCGCTTGGGATTGATCCTCCCAGCTTATTAGCAGGATGGGTGTGCCCTAAGGGCTCAAAATTAGGGGTTGGAGGGAAAAAAATTATTTCTAGAAAACTTACCACTGTTGATTACTGTTGCATAACTGAAACTTAAACTTTCACCCGGATGATTTCCCACCAGTAGTCCCTTAGTTATAAAAAATCGCTACAAATTTCCAATAATCCCGAAAATAAATCATTGCATACGGTTCTAAGATTAAAATTCAGTGGAATAATCGGTTTTCATAGAGAACCATATATCTAAAAGAAGATAAAAAAGATTGATAACCAAGGTCTCAACACATATCGAGAATTTTTTAACGGATTTCGTATATTATTTTATAAACACAATGTGCAAATGTCCCATCGATATTCTTGACAATTTCATCATCATATGTAGTTCAACTTGAATATTTTTGGGTTTCTTCTCCCAATATCTGAAACAACTACCGAAAATTGGATGAAAATTATTATTTATAGAAATCACCCTAAGAATATCTTGAATAACTGAATAACACTTCTACCCACTGACGAAGAAGTATCCGGAAATTCTCATTTAAATTGCCTGCGTCGAGTATTTTTAAGTATTTGAAGTTTCTGTATGTTGGTAGGACTGTCCGTAATTACTATGCCCAACATATGTAAGCGCGGTCTGTCAACTAGTTTGTTTACGACAGCTGTTGAAACCAGTCGACCTCAGTGGTAGTCTGCGAATTTTACAATGGAAAAAAATATTGATCAAAGAGTTTGTCTCAAATTTTGTGTTTCGATCGAAATTTCGTGTTCTGGCTCGTTTCGAATGCAAGAAAAGGCTTATGGAGACTCTGTTTTATTGAAAACCTAAGTGTATGAATGGTACAAAGTCTTTAAAAATGGTCGGGAGATCGTCGAAGATTTGTCTCGTTCAGGACGACCGTCGGCCTCTTCAACCAACGATAACGTCGAAAAAATCAAGGAAATTGGGCTCGAAAATCGTCATACCAGTGTTAGAGAGATAGCTCGTGATCACGACATCTCTCGTGAAACCGCTCGTTTGATTTTGGTGAACAAATTGAAACTGAATTTTCTTCAAAAACAGTACCGGATGCAGGTACCTTCAGACATGCTGGATCGTGCAAATTCTGATCCCACGTTCATGGGACGGATCATAACTGGTGACGAGACATGGGTCTATGAATACGACATAGTAACGAGCCAACAATCATCGGCATGGGTGGGTAAAAATGAGCCGAAACCGAAAAAACCTCGCAAAATTCGTTCGAAAATCGAGAAGATGCTTATTGTTTTCTTCGATATTCGTGTGGTTCATCATGAATTCGTTCAGCAAGGTCGATCGGTCAATAAAAACGTCTATTTAACTGTTTTGAGACGTTTGCGTGAAAAAATTAGCCGTAAACGGCCGGATTCGTGACAAAACAATTCGTGGATTTTGCATGACGATAACGCACCATCTCATCGAGCCACGATTATTTACGATTTTAAGACCAAACACTAGATAAATACCATCGACCAGCCACCTTGTTCGCCTGATCTAGCTCCATGTGACTTTCTTCTTTTCTTCAGACTGAAATTACCGCTCCAGGGAACCAGATTTGACCATAGACACCATAAAAGAAAATTCGTAGAAGGAGCTAAAGACCATCCCTGAAAGCACCTATAAAAAATGTTTCCATGATTGGTAAAACGTTGGCACTTGTGTATCGTTTCAAATGTAGCATATTTTGAAGGAGATTCAATAAATATTGCAGAAGTTTAATATTTTTGCGTTTTGTTTCAAATTTCCGGATACTTTTTTGTCAGAGTAGTACATGCAGAATGCGAATAAAGTAGCGTAATTCAAAACAATAGAGATTTCCAAAACATAAAATTATCGTCAATATGTGGACATCCGTTACAGGTTTCAACTGAAATCCAATATTTTCGTACTGAGACTTTGAAATAAGTGTGAATATAAAAGATAATGAGCATGTATATGATAAAACAGATTGAAGGATGTATGAAAAAAAATCAATAACATCCCAGAAATCTCGTCAATTGTAGAGAATCTTATACTAAGTGTAGGAGCCTTAGACTAAGGTACGAAAAACCAACTAAACCACAATACCATTAAATAAAGAAATCTGAAATTTGATGAATAAATTGAACTGGTCCTCCGAATGTTATGGCTATTGTTTTCCAGAAGGAATAGCATCCCCGAAATATCTTTACTCTAGAGAAGTTATAAAGATATCACAGCAAGTTTTCATTTTGTCTTTCGAAGGAAACTTTATGTTAAATTTTAACGTACGAACATCCCTTCATTCAAAAGTTAATTATGAACGGGGCACGTAATAGTGAGTTAATCATTCATGATGGAGGTTTTTATTGAACAATTTTTCAAATTGCCAGTAATTGCGATGACCTTTGCAATCATGCAAATTTCATTAATACTACCGCAAACATAAAGAATAGGACATAAATCGTGGATATCTGAATTCACAGTTCAGGGGTAGGGAATTTTTTGGCAAGTTCATAAATTGTGGCACTTTTATCAGACATTTTTATTGGCGAATTCCCTCCGACTTCTAGAAACCTAAGATCTCTTCCACTGTCTGGGTTCAAATAGGAAAGAGAACTTTATGTTGGGTGATTGATTAAACTTTCGTTTCTAATCTCGATGTACCTTCTATTGGAAATCTAATAGTGCAGTTCTTTGCGTCATAACGATACATTTTTGCCGAACTATCGTAAGCCAGTACGTAGTACATTGTGGCTCACGATAATCTGTCAAATATGTATTGGTAATTGCTGCATTCGTTGATTGCATCCGAGAGGCGACATATTTCCTGGTCGCGTGACCACAGAGCCTATGGCAAAGAATACCTAGGTCACAGACTGTGAATATTTGATATCATCTCACACTCGTCTGTGTACTTATGATACTTATGTATCAAAATTGTTGATCATATATATTTTTTCTGCAGTGTTTATTTCTCTGTTCGTTGAGAAAAATGAGTATATATGTAACTTCAATAGCGTTAATTAGAGAAGAATATCAAATGATGTGCGATGATAATGGAGAACTAGGACAACGAACGCACTGTTTTGAAAAAAATAAAGGGGCTCAAGGAACAGTACCCCAATTTGCAAATCAACAGTTAAGACATTCCGTAGAACTTTTCACAGTTAAACTTCATTATGTATTTATACAAGAGTTGGTGGAATTCAATAACAAGTGATATTCACCTTGCCATAGATACAATTTTGGCTCTCAGAATCTTGCCTGAGTATGATATCGAGTTACTTGGCCTATGTATATAAGGCATTCTTAGTGGAGAGAACTGTTGATTTATCATAAACGTCAGAATACTTTAGATGCTGAGCCCTTTACCTAGGTATAACTGAACTCTGAACATAATTATACTCGCCGGTTGGCATTTCAGATGTATTTCGCATCTCAAAATTAACTCAGAATGGATAAACGCCAATTCAGTTATGTATATTCCCACACAAACAATTACTTTTGCCCGAACAATGCTGATGAACTGAACTGAACCGAACCGAAATGAACACGAAATGAAAATTGAACGGAAATTATTTCTGGGTAATTGATCAGCAAGATGTCAAATTCAAAATAATCATATTAAACGAGATAACATCGCTTTGTCCCATCAAAAAACTCCAATCTTATAATAATAATAATAATAATTGACAATCGGTTGACATATGTACTCCCCTCCATCTGGATGTAATAGGTTTTTTGCATGTAACGATAATTATCATATTTTATGTTTTTCTCATTCTATTTCAATAAAAAATCATAATGTATGCTATCTTACAATTCAACAGTTTCGAATAATTCGGCATAAAAAACCGTTGAATCGGGACGCAAAACCGAAGTGGGTGAAACGCGGTAGATCTTCACCTTCGTCATTCGTTATTCCACGATGCCCCGATCGATACAGCAGACGCTCCCTATTGGCTTGCTAGAGAAAAAGGTATACGAGAAGAGTGAGAGAGTGGATATATCGCGGTACGTCACGAAAGGCTCGAAGTTCCTGGTGTTTGAACAACCAATATGTGGAGCCTAATTTAAAAGATCGTTTTCTCGTTGAAAACTGAAATTTTTGACGGCGATTGAAGTTTTTCAGTATTCCTATGGATAGAATAGATAGATAAAAAAATACATGCAAGATACCTAATAACCTACGACTCAGGAGCAATCCGAGCAGTCTGAGGTGAAAAACGAAAGCCCCTCATATGTGAAAAGATTTCAAACGCCAGGCCAGAAAATTCTGTCGAACCTTATACTTACTGATGAATAAATCGTTGGCATTGTCAAATTGACCCGGAAGTTTCAGAAGTAATGCGAAGTAATTTTTTTATCGATTCAAGAAATTGATTGAATTATAGGTATATGGGATTTGCTGTAACACAACTATAATTAGATTCCTGCAATTCCGTCGGATGCCTATTAAAATATTCAATGTAGGGCCCGGTAGGCAGGGACCGGGTAGTGTTAGGGTCGCTACAGAGTGGAGCGGAAAGCAAATATGAGAGAGCAAAGAACTATGAACAAATCGTCATGGAATGGTAGTTCTTTGCTCTATAAACGTTGAAAAACCCTAATAAGGAAGAGGCAGCAACTGTCCTGATCTAGGCCGATCAGTTGCCTCCCTACCTTACACGTATACAGGGCAGTATCATAGGAACGCATCAGAAAGCGTACATTCCGGAAGGAGCCGGAATCTAGGCTAGTTTGATAATCGACACTTGATCTGGCTGATCGTGCACCCGATATACCGGGCCCTTGAGATTGAAGGGTAGTGATAAGCCTTTTAGGAATATTATTAGAAGATTGCATCTTTTGTTTTGAATCCAAGAAGCGATATATGTGATGGACATCTAACTGGATATCTGTACTTTGATGAATATTCAACTTTCGAAAAGGATAACCCAGTGAAATTTTCAGGGTGGATTGGAGATAAAGGTAGATAGATGAAAAAGCAAACAGAAGTTCCTGCATAACTTCTAGTATATTTTACTTGAGAATTTGTTTTGCCTGAAAATAAATATCGACACACTAGTTGACTGAATCTACATAAAATTGAGTAGCTAATTGAATAAGAACCTTTTAGTTTTTTAGTCCTGGAACACTATCACGAAAAATATAATAACACCGGATGCCACAGGAATCATGTTAAGTTCCAAAAAAACCCTCATTTTATAAAAACTGGCAATAGATATAACTTTCGATTTTTCAAATAAGCTAATCCTTTCTTTGGCATATTAGAATCATACGTCAGACTCTCAGTGGAGTGTAATCAAAATAAAATAAAATAAAAAATTAAAATCGAATTTTTTTTTTGTTTTTCAAAATTCTCGATATATCAATTCTCACCGTTATTGTAAATGATTGAAATAGTTCTCACTTAACATTGATCATCAGAGCAGAACTTACAAGTATTTTGTTTTGATCTCTTGCTATAGGGTTGTGACTTTCACTCTAACTTAAATTACATAATTATTATTATTATTATTATTATCATTATTATTATTATTATTATTATTATTATTATTATTATTATTATTATTATTATAATTATTATTATTATTATTATTATTATTATTATTATTATTATTATCATTATTTATAAAGAAATAATCTTGGTGAATTCTGGAAGTTATTTTTGTGAATAGAGGTAAGAAATCGAATACCCCATTGTAATGTGGAAATATGTCTCCTATAATCTTGCTCTATGCATGGACAAAAACAAATTTTTCTTCATCCAGATATTGTATGGTCATAGAATAGGGGTGCAAAATCTTATGATCTTTGATTCGGTATAATAAGCGTTAGAGCAAAAGGCTCACATCTCGAATGGGACTAAAACGAAATATGTGAAATTATGTCTATAAGTGATCAATTTCTAGTGAAAATATTTTCATTGGTTTGTGATAACGGCGGAATATTTTTTTGATTTTTCTTTTGACGGTATACTACTCAAAATTCAACGAAGAATTCGAATACTCAAAATATATCTCAGTTCACACTAGAAAATCGAAAGTCCAATTTCGGTGAAACCGGAAGTCATAGACACACATTAATTATTTCTGTCAAGGGAAAACAATTCACAGTATCAATGTCTGCAATTGAAATCCAATATCTTGAAGAATGCAACTTTTTCGGGGGTGAACTAGATTCTAGTATTTGATAAGTTTTGAGAAATGCGTTCTAGTTTTTTCGATATCGAGTTAAGGAAGAACTTTTTGGGAATTGAATAGCTTATTCAGGGTGGAAAAAAGTCATGATCGTCTGGTTATTTTGACGGAACAAAAATTTCCAGAAAACCAGAAGAAATTCAGAACTTTGAACCCAGAGTGAAAACTATGTAGGTATTGGGTAGGTATATAGATTTAAAAATGATGTAACCTTCATTTCTGGAAATATCAGAAAAAACAAAATTTTGAATGGAAAAATTGGACGGATCTCACCCATAAGCGAATTAAACTTTGTATTGAGTCCAAGAGCTCTCCTTCAAATATAAGTTGACAGTAAATACAAAAAGTACAAAAACAGTACGATATGTGTACAGCAGAGTTCAAATGTGGGAGTAAAGTTTTTTTTAAATTTTCTTGATATTCATATGAGTAGAAGTTGGCGAAATCGCTTTCAGGAAGTAATGCTGCATCAGGGGAACTATCACTCAGAAATGGAAATTCTGCTTCAACCTTGAAGTGATCGATTAATCTATGTGAGTGATTGGAATTCGATAAGGTGTTGTTTTTCAAGAGATAATAAAGAAATAAAATTTTGAATTTATGTATCTAAAATGAAAACATTAGAATTTCATCATTTTTTAGGCTTTTCATGGGTTTTCACTCCCAATATCTGAAACATTGTACAACTCCTAATCTCTTGGGCGGAGTTGGATCATGAACAAGCTCAACCACTTCATTCTGAATCGACAGATATTTTGGAAATTAATAGAACTTCGTCTCATCTTTCGCCTTTCGGATGTAACAGTGACGTCCTGCCGGATAGAAAGAAAATTGGGAGTCGAAATTTATTTTCACATTTTACCCGTCAAATATTCAAGTAAACATCTTCTCAATGAGCTAGGTGTTAATGGTATAACTTTATGTTGTTATTGAACGTCAAATACCTCAAAAAAAATGTGGGATAAAGGTCATAATTGTTTTATTCCTGGAATCAGAAAGAAATATGTTTCCGAATATTCAATACTATATAGTGTTACCATTTGGAAACAAAATTTCACATTTTATTTGAATCCAGACTAAACCAACCAATTTGGTTAGATGAGATGTACCTAAAATACTCAACTAGCGGACATCTTACTTGCTTGTTCTAGGAAACAACGCGTTATCGTTACATGTTACAATGTCTGTAAATTTTGGATTCGGAGCCGAAAACGGTCTTGAAAGACTAGATCATCACGAAAATTTTTCTGGGGAATTTCGGGAGTAACAACGATGCCTGAAACCCAGAAATTTGACATATTATTTTTCATATATCTCTGAAGATAATGAACAATCAAACTGAAAACTCTTTACAGTTGCTGAATAGTGACTCCAATGTCTGTGCGAAATTCCATTCGCATCTGGAAAATAGTTTTATTGATGGTCTACGAGGAAAAAAAGGTCAGAAAAAATTATCTATTGAATTAGAGTCATGAAGTTTTTGAAGTCACCGCGGAGGCTGAATCTCTAGGTTGGGTTCGTAAATGGAAAAAATCTGTCCAACGGTCTCGTAGTTATAGCTGTTTGGAACTTGTTGTGTTTACGCGCTTATTCTGGGAAACAGCGAGTTATCGTGTTATGACAATATCAAAATGATCTTGAATGATTAGGTTGGACCCCATGAAGAAGAATCGGCAAACAAATCTTTTTCTTTCCGTCCGTTGTGCTCTAACTTTCGAAAGAAAAAATCTAGAATTTTGGAATTTTCAGGTTTGATTTGGAGCCTGAAAATCCTAGCCGAATTTATAAGTGGGCAAATTCAGCCGAATACTTTCGGAATTATACCAGTATCGAATTTTGAGGTTATTTCCTCTATATATTATAAGTAATGATTCTGTCAAAATGAAAATTTGTTATTAGTTACAGAATACCAACCTGCAACTCAGCTCTAATATTGTGTAGATCCAGTTTTTAGAAAATCTTAAAAAAATTATTTCCTCGAAAATTTTTCAAATTTGGTCGAAAATTTTTCTTCGGAAAATATCAATCGGATTTCAACGTCCTTCGACACAGACCTTAAAATCAACATTCATCAACAAAATTCCAAATCTCAATCCGATCCAATACTCACATTCGGAGATAGGAAAAATTTCGTTGTGATTTGAAATTCTGAAGATATCATTTCTCCAATATCTCAAGAAGTATTAATGAGATTGAAACTTTGTTGTCAGTCGTGAAATAATATTGCGCAACTATGAACAAAGTAACGTGTTGTTGAAAATTCATGAAAACATTGGATATTCGAAAATCTTACACATATTCGTAGAAGAATTTTTTCCCGGGGATTATCGACCAGATTTATTTGAAATTTGGCTATACTTCAGAGGATGATAACTTTCGAGAATAGTTTAAATTTCAATTTGATTGAATATTTATTTTCGGAGATATAAAAAATGTTTAAAAATTTCGTGGTTATTTGAAAAAATATTATACAAATTCGATAAGTTTGAATCCTCGTAAATTAGTTGAAGACATGCAACATGCTGCAAAACGGAATTTTTTTCTCAAGAGCTATCATATTTCAATGAAATAGATACTTACCAGCAGTAAGTGTTTTAAACTTTATTTTATCCGATATTGATTTACGGAGATAAAGTGTACTGAAACGATCAGATTGATATTTCGGTACTAGTTGTAAAATACTGCCACGCATTACTACGAAGAGTGTATTGAGGATTATAATGATAAAATGTGTGGGATTTTTTAAGAGAATTCGCCAAATTTTTCCTAAAAAAAAATTATTTTCCAGTAACCACCAATCAGACTGCCATAAATTCGGCACAAAATTACAAGTGAGCATTCAGCAGAAATTCTTTGAATTTCAGGTCGATCCGATATTTATTTCAGGAGGTATTGGAGAATGATTTGATGTCTAATTTTTTGGGTGTTCAAAATTTTGAGGCTATTTCCTCAATATATCGAGAATTACTGAGGCAATCAGATTCAAACTTTTTAGATAATTAATGAATACTTTTGCGCAATTTCTCGCGGAGTTTCCGAAGAAATTTTCTGGCAGAAAATTGAAAGAATGAATTCTTTTCGGAAGTATTCCGATTTATTTTGAAAATTTATATTTCTTTCACAAAGAGCGCAGACTTTGGAGTCACTTCCAACAACTTCGTTCAAAACTTCAGTGTCATCGTATATTGATCTTCAGAAATCTATGAGGATGAAATTTTAAATTTCTTGGTCATTTCCTAGATGTCATTGGTATTTCCGAAGTATAAACATTGAGAAATTCTGATCTGATGATGAAACTTGGTTATTGGCAATAACTGATCAGCAAATTTGTGCGCAATTTCGTGACGATCATTCGATTAGATAAATGAATATTTTATATTTGGTGGAATGATAATAATCATCTGGTCTTCGCGAAATTCCACATGAACTTTCAAGCTGCATTGTACCTTTATATATGCAAAAGCATTAGGTGGAATTTACCAATTCACGAATTTGGCCTTCCTAATTAAAATCCAAACTCACCATACAAGTATCAAGTCTCTAAGTAGATGCTTCTGGTAGTTATTTTATCCATTATCGGTGATAAGGCCGGTCGTAAACACCATTACTTCCAAAAAACAACGACTTGAGAACTCGATATTTGTAGATGAGGGTTTTCTGCTTGATAACCAAGTTCAAATTAGTGATCGGATAATATTCGTCTGATGATTCCGTAGGAAAGGGTACTTTTACAAAATTTCAACTCTTCCTTACTCCCAAGAATACGAATAAGATCAAATTAATCGTAAAAGTACCGCTTGAAGTTCATCCGGAGTTTCGTGAGGCCATATGAAATGAAGATCGGCCGACCTTTTCATCCAGAGCAGCCTCCCTAACAGAGGGTATCCCAACTGAAAATAAATATATTTTTTCTCCGGAAATCTTCGGATTACATTTTATCGACATTCGATGTGAAGCAAACAACCCGCATGTAAATTTTTTATGGGCACTCATATGGAAAATTAGGATTGGGTAATTCGTAGTGAATTTTCTTGGGATCTCTTAATATCTTTTCTAGTCTTGAAAACGCAAAATGGTGAATGCGGCCGGTCCATAATTCATATACGTTGGAAGTCCCTGTACAATTAGCAACGTATATGAATTATCCACCGCATTCACCATTTTGCGTTTTCAAGACTAGAGAAGATATTAGGAGAACCCAAGAAAAGTCCATCTACACCCATCTGCTCACTGGAAGAAAATGACATTTCATAGAATATAATATGTTTTTAAATACAGGTGCTTCTAAATTGGAGGTTCAAAAAAAATTCTTGCTTCATTTCAAGTCACAAAGTTCCCCAAACATAACATCGCAATCGTTTCGTTTTCGAAATACCAGGTCTTTTAATTTTTTCAAAGTTTTCCTCTCAGAGCATCTGTTTCATCACAGAATAATCAACTGAATTCATAATAATAATAATAATAATAATAATATTTTACTGACAGAGAAATTAACGAATTCAAACGAGACATTGATTTTACACACCTTTTTCAAAACATGAAATATATATGCATTCCAATGAGAGTTACAGCACACAAATTCATGAATACGGTATTCGAAATTGTGATATATTTAAAATAACGATATTTAATGATTCTCTCCATTGTATGAATGTTACGAAAGTTATTGTGTCCACGAAACATACGACTAGCGACGAAAAGGAAGAGTTTTATCGATTTCCTAAACGTTGATCTATTATGGATATAAATATTTTACGATTCACCTGAAAATATCCAAGTGAAACTCCACGTTTGAAGCATGCCACCTGAAGATACAGCCGGCCGCAGCATTTCAGTTGAACATCTATAGGGCGAATGATATTTCGAAAGAAGATGAAAAATAAACCACCGTTCCCGAAAATTAAACATTCAGAGAATAAGTGAAATTTGTGGAAACATAGTTTACTATAATGAATCGATCAAAGCTGATCAGGATATGTGGTTACTACAAGGTAAATCAACTAATTTGCAAGTCTGCAAGGAGGATCACAATTGACGAAGTTAAATTCATCTGATGCAGATCAGCAGTTTTGTTTGGACGAAGACTATGAAAACTTCGCTACAATTGAACACGTAAGGCGCTTTTTCGATATAAAAGATAAGCATATTGCTATCAGCTCCATCAAGATTTCAGAAATTAATCAAAACATTACTTAGCGGTATAGACGGAGTAGTAAGTAGTCTTTATAGACGATATTCTGATAACTGGACGTGACGATGAAGAACACATGTTACGTTTGAAAAACGTTCTAAAAATTTTGAAGAGATGTAAGTTTGAAATTAAGTACCTCAAAATGCAAATTCATCAGATGATGTACTGAAATTTCATCATTATCTTCATGCATACTTGTAATAGATAAAAAGCCTTTACAAATTTCATCCGATTTCAAACCATTCCCCTTTTTTCTGTAAATAGGCTCAGGAGATGGGCTAGATAATACTTTATCCAATTATCAGTATGAATTAGAGTATGTAACATCCTAACATAACGTATCGCTTCGTCTAAATTTTGGCTTCAGGTTTTGGAATAGATATCGAATTTCCGTATTGTTATTTCTTATAGAATAGTAAAGGAATACCTATTGACTCTAATGCATGAAAAAACGGAACTTAAAAGGACGTTTAATACAACAAAGTTGAAGAATTCATTCGAAAGGGCTTGCCAAGTTTTGTAAAAGATGTCAATATTGGGCCATATTTTTCCAGACGTTTTTTGAACTTAATATTACAGAGAATTGCATATTTTGGAATCACAGAATCCTAGATTTTCTCAGTTCGAGGAAATTTGAGAACAATTACATCTTAGTCTGTCTTTTGCGTCATATAACTGCTCAATAGTTCTGAGAAATGTATTCTGTCCTGGGAGGAGATCACAGATACTAATACTATTCTGGGCAGGCATCTAATTAATTATTATAGATCAACACACCGCCCTGTAGCACTTGAGTCAGACCAACACAATTGATGTTCTTTAGAAATTTAAGACCTAGATTCGAAGCTATTTTATATAAACCTCCTGAAAATATAGCTTGGAAAACTTAAGATGTTCAAGGAAAACAAAAAAAAAATAATTTGGGCACAAATTATGTATGTTTTTATATTGGTTCTAGTTGAACACCAATTATAACTTCTAGAAATTAGAGAATTGTTCAACCACCCCAACTCAAAATGTGATAACTCATAAAATTAATTATGTAGCTGTGTATATTTTTTATGTGATATTTTTATATGACTAGGGCTGAAATATGTAATATATTTAGAATAACTATATTTTTCGTTTGTTTTGTGCGCACGTACTTATGACGTCATAAATTTCATATTCATATTTCACCATTGTATGAACTGACTTCGACAGAATGAAGTTATACTGGCAGTAACAGTTTTATTAAGCGAATGTTTTATACATTGCAGTAATTTAGGTCGAAAATTACATTACAAATATATAGTTTCTGAGTTATTCCTTTCGGAAGTTTTTGTATTTACGATCAACCGCGGGGACTTGTGCTTTATATATTGAGACAGAAAGTTCAAGAATGATGGACGATAATATACCTTTCTGTTCGACGTGCTAAATGATGTACTGAAATTTCGAGAGGTCTCAATTTTCAAACGATTATTATTATATCAGGATTATTCAAGGAATAATCTTGGTCAAATTTGATTGTGCTATCTTTCGACTGTGAACATTATCACTATCGGAAGAAATAAATTGGAAGTTATGATTTTTGAAATTGAATTTTCATCAACATTCACAACAAAATGTCATACTTTGGTTGTTAACCCAAGTCATTCCAATTTTTATGAGAAAAATGGTGTCGACGGGGACTCTCTTCAATATTTCTGCAGTGTCAGCAATAAAATTTATGCCGATATGTAGTATCATAAGAATATTTCCTATTTGGACCGAGAATGCACGGACCCTGTACATTCTCGGTCATGACAGGATCAATATTTTCAATTCAGAACCCATGATTTAAAAAACATGGTGTGCTCATGTGCAGCCAGTTGAAGATTCAAGAAAAAATATTCTGTGCTTTGAATTTTCATATAGTTTTAATACGTCATAATGTGTACGTACGATCACAGAGGAGCAGGTGATGTTACCATGTTTCACTCATGATGTGAAAAACATGGTGTGCTCATCGGCTAAAAAAGTGACGACAGCAAAATTAAAATAAAAGGAAATATATATTCTGTGCTTTGAATTTGCATGTAGTTTCGAACGTCATCATTTGTAGAAACGATCACAGGAATGAATGATGAGCACATCATGTTTCACTCACATCATGGTTTTACTTACATCGTGTTAAAAACTATATTTTTCAATGAGTCATTGGAGTCTATGTAAAGGAGAGGAGATTACCTGAGTACACCCTATACCTTAAACGAAAACTTTTCCAGCTACCTAGGAAAAACTAATTCGAATAGCAATCACCACTGTCAATAATATATTATAATTCACTAAATGTCATATTTATTGAATCATCGAATTCAAGCTTTATTCTGTGGTTTTGGCAAGCTGCAGAATAATCAATATGTTCGAAATAGCTTTGTGTTTTTCTTGATATCTCGGAATGTTTTCAATTCAGTTATGGGGTTTGCGAAAGGATCTTTTCTGATTTTCAAGTATGATCAAGTGAAACTTCAGGAATATAGGTTCTAGTTGAAAATCTTGGGTTTTGATACTATCTATTTGTCAAAATAATGCTTCGGTTATGAATATCCTGTACATTTCCTGTCTGAAAATTCGACTTTGTTTTAATGATATATTTTGGCACAATCAAAAAATTTTTTTCGTAAGAATTCTCATAACTCAGACAACGTTGAGTTTTCATCAAGATATGGCATATCATTGTTGGCAAGCTAAATGATGATTTCATTAAACTGGATAAGGAGTTGCAGAGGTTTGAAAATATTTTAGTAGGGAAGTTCGTTATCAAAAAGACCGCATGAAAATTTTCAACACAAAATTATGAATATTTCTCTTGAAACGTCTACTTTCTCTGTAAATCTGATATCAGTGAGTTGAAAAATCTATATGATTATTTTTTGAAGAAAAAAGATTATCCTGCAATTTGATTTTTGAAGAAGTCAATGCCCAAATATTCATTATGCAAAACAATAGCATTATCTTTTCTTAACAAGTAAGAAACGGTTATTGTAAGTTGGGAATACGACGGCGGCTGCATCTATTATTCTGCACTTTTTAAGCGTGCCGGACGCCATAGCTCTAGTCGAACGATCACGTAAGACACTCACACTCACAGAAAAGTCTAAAATATTAGATTTACTTGATTTAGGAAAAAAAATCGTCAAATTGCAGAACAGTTTGGTATTCCAAAATGTACAGTGTTTGATATAAAGAAAAACAAGGATAAAATAAGGACCTTCATTGCGAAATCGTTTCAAGGAACAAGTAGGAATATGGGATACCTACGAATACTTGTAGTATTTGATGAATTTATTTTTCCTTTCATTTTTGTAGGTGATGGGAGAATCATTCGAAAAGCAGAACACCCTAAACTTGAGGCTGCATTGAACAACTGGTTTCTACAACAACGAAACGCGTACATACCTATTTCATCAGAAATTTTACGCACAAACGGTAAACAGTTTTATGAACCAATATCAGGTAAAATTGATTCTAAGCAAGT
Source organism: Myrrha octodecimguttata (assembly GCA_958510865.1). Lineage (NCBI taxonomy): Eukaryota > Metazoa > Arthropoda > Insecta > Coleoptera > Coccinellidae > Myrrha > Myrrha octodecimguttata. The sequence continues at coordinate 21,453,671 of OY294059.1, forward strand.
TCTGGGTGGTTGGACAAATTGAAGCTAAGGAAAACAAAATTCGTTTTTTGAAGGTTTGTGGTGAAATACTATTCAGTGAGTTTTGCTCAGTTTTGTTTCATTATGAAAAAAATTTTTTTGTGACTGCTGATTAATAAACCTTATTTTTGATAATTTATAAGTGGCTCCATTTCATGAATTATAATCACTTCAGTATTCCGAACACCTCAATAATCCAGGCAGGTACCGAATCGGTTTTTACTTTAAAATTGAGTGCTTTGAAAGGAAGAACCTAAGTAAACAGATGTTAGAAATGGTTTGTCATACAAATTGTTGTCATTTTAATTTTTGCCACTTACTGAAGATCAACATGTCTTTCTGATAATTGTTTCATAAAAACATATCATTTATATCTACGTATATGGAGAATGTTTACCGAAGTCATTGCAGTTTAAGTAACCTCTTTATTTCAGGAAGTATTCTCCATATATGTATATTCCACATAGCTTTTCCAACATTGGTTGATTCTTTCGACGAGCTAATCACATAAAATTCCCAACAAAAGGTATAATTCGAAATTCGTTTATCAATTATTCTCGAAGCACACGTATTCCATTGGTATTTCAAGATGTCTATCTAATACCAAAAGCATTGTGGTGGTTATAGTGAATTATTGATCGAGGTTTTACTTCGGTTTTCCTAATGAAGTTCAAAGATATCAATCAATGCGACAACATGTGCATATGTAATTGGGGTATTTCGATTTCACAATATTTCAAAAATTGATTTATATCTTCCGCCCAATTCACTTGTTTTTACATAACGAATTAAAGCACTAGTCAATGATATATTGAGAGATTCAAGCGACCAAAAATCAGATTAAAATCCCACATATGTCCAATTCATGTTTCACTCCGTATAACTCGAGAAAAGCATTCCTCACTTTCTACTTGCCTATGATATAAAGATTTCAGAAAATTTTTAATTCCATATCAATTATTTGATGCAGCTATTCCTTATAAATAATGAGTGATAACAGTGCGAACAGTTTATTGAGTTACTCAAAAATGCCATTGTACTACTTGCATACATAAAAATTCTTCAAGTTCAAAATTGCTTTGTATAGGTCAGATTTGATACCATATACATAGGTTAACTACCATACAACTTTCAATTCAAATCAAGAATGTGCAGATATCTGCACTATCCATAAAAATGACAATTATTGAAACACAACAAAACATTGCATGATGAGAACTTAACTACCCCTGAAATCAAATATTTCGTTTAGGTGCAAAAGTTGAATAATGGATGTATGTAAAAGTTCCTTATATCGCCAGATATCAATCGGCCAATTCCTCTTCAAATTTTCGAGATCGGAATTTAACCTTATGTATAAACAAATTCTGTATGGAATTATTACAGATTGACACGAATTTCTTCAGAATATTGGATATGGAAATCATGGTCATTCTGAGGTTATTTATGAAATGTAATATTTGACGTATGAAAGACTATTATGCATACTAAAATTTTTTGTAGGTTTCCAATATTGAATATTTCAATATATTTCCAATTCTCCATGTTTTTCCAAGTCTACTACCTAAAACAGATTACCCTGTTCTAAGGAGAACATAAATTGAAGTTCAAACGTTCGAAATGACAAAAAGCCTAACCTGCAGTTATGAAATATTTCAAAAATATCCTCACCGCACACTTCCAATCAATTTGAAACCACCATTATGCACACTGAATTTTCACAAGAACTGTTAGTTAAAGAAAACCGCGTAGAAAGACAAGTTTTGCCCCTCGATCAGGTCAAAGTGTGTTGTGGGGCCTACGCTAAAGCGTCGCAACGTAGAGGACGCGCATGAAGACATGCGCTCGATGCGGTGGCGATGCCTTGAACTAAAGATCAACTAGGGGTTGTAACCGATTAATGAGTGTACAGACGAATAATTTATTTATAGAGATCTGCTCATTTGTTTTGCAAAGTTCCGTTAAAAAATCGAAACAGGCCGTCATTCACGATTCTTATGGAGTAATAATTGATGAACACTCTCAATCTCTACTAATTTTTCCAATCATTGCATTAATACGTCCTATTTCTCTATTTTATATGAGGGTGAATCAAGAATGAGCCAGAATAATATCATAATATAATCAATTGCACAGTCAGGAAGGTTGTGCACTTACTGCCTAGTATATGAATGATTTCCATTCAAATTAGTAAATGATTATTTGTGATTTCATTGCACAGGGATCAGACTTGTTTCCGTTACGATCGAAATTAACCTACCTACTTCTATGTGACATTCTGAATTCATTTCATATTAATCTTAAATCGTGTCATTTCAATTACACAGATAAAGTAAACAGTTTTTTATACAACGAATGATATAATTGAATGAGTTAAATGAATTAACAGTTATAACTCACGTAATGTATACGAAATCTCATCTCACTTTGACGAGGGTTTAATGATGAACACTCTCTAGAGAAAAATGCATTCAAACAAATGAGATCGAGGAAACCAGACTCCGATTGTTGATAGCTAGACCATAGAGTAAATATAAATATGCCTTCGAAGAAATTCTGATAAGTGTTCCAAGAAATTATTAACGGTTGCGACGAGGCTGTTGTTCAAGACTTTATCATGAAAGAACGAATGCGGCTGCAGAAACTGATAACCAGTGAACACAAAAACGTTATATGAAAAGGAATGTGAAGTATTTTCTACTTGGAGAAGTAAGAAGAACGCTATTGCGAAAAAACATTTGGCATAAAATTCACAGCAATCCAAGAATTTGAATTTTCATTTTTATCGTCGTATCTCTAGCAAGTCAAGTAAATATAATGAAAATACACATCTGAACAGATTTTACAAAGTGAGTGCCTCCTTGAAGGAACATTTCAAAGGATATATAGCAAAGAAGCAAAGGTATTTTAGATACCGATTCAAATGGGCGATATATATTGATGAAGGTTGGTTTTGGTTAATCATTTGATAAAATCAAAAAATAAACCTTAGTGATCTACCAAGAAAAAAATTACCCCCCCCCCCTGATAATTTCACAGTTTACATTTTGAAGTATGTGGATTTGAATGAACTTTTAAAAAAAAGCTGCAAATTCTACACAAAGGTTTATTATTTTACCAGCTTAGGAGCAAATTCTTCAGCGATATTTATCACACTTTCATTGTCGCGAGTACCACAAGGGAGAAGTTTCACAGTGGAATAAAACAATTTTTAAGATTTTCCGCCAATATCGGCTAGTAAATATTATAGCAGGATTCAAAGTTCTTTCTGAAGAAAAATCTGAGATGGGAGCAGCCGTATCGAGCCTCTTGCATTTCAGAATATTAATTCAGAAAACTGCGATATTGGCGAGCAATCTCTTAAACTGTTTAATTCCATTTCTTATTTCAATTCCTACCTGGCTGGAAAAATTGAAGCTTTCCAAAATTGAATCATAGAACTAAAACAGCTGGATCATCGGCTCCTATTTATTTAGTATTACATTCTCGACGATTGATGGGATTTCAGGTTTGTTATTGTTTTTTTTTCATATATCCTCCGATTTGTTTTATCATATATATGCCCATTAGAATGGATAGCTTCATAACTGTCTGGGCGTTTGCAGAGGGTTGTTTCTGTTGGAAATAGTAAAAATGTAAAATCAGATATAATAGAATCAAAATATGGGGTTCCTCAGGGAAGTGTTTTGGGTCCGATCCTATTCATTATTTTTATTATTGATATATGTGACATAATTGAGGAAATCATAAAGTTATTAACTTCTTTTGTAGATGACACGAATTTGATGATTGGAGAAGGTGACTTTGATGAAATCGAGGCCACGGCTCTTTCCATATATGATAAGTTAAAATCATGGTTTGCTAAGAAAAAATTGGTTATGAACGAAAGCAAAACAATAGCTGTATTATTCAGCACAAATAGATCATGAAAATTGAAGGAAGATATTGTTATGGTTGTAATTTCAAGGAATGAGGGAACTTCAAGTTTTGAGGATTCACTTGGATGGCTTTCTGAAATGGTCGTATCACATAGACTACCTCTCGGGAAAGCTATATCGTGTTGGATTTGCTATTATAACGATGTCATAGTATCTGGGTGTATATAACTTGAAAACTGAAATTTTGAATGCCTGTTGAGATATGGTTTTATTTTCTGGGGATCAAGCTCAGAAGTCAGTAGGTTATTTGTTCTGCAGGAGAGAGTTTTAAGATGCATGTTTAAGATGACTTCTATTCAATCATGTAGGGGAGTGTTTGGGGAGAATAAATTATTGACGGTTTTTGGGGTTTATGTGTTTGAATGTTTGATGTTTCTCTTTAAGAACAAAGATATGTTTTCAGTTCACACAACTGATAGTCATTATCATTTAAGATCACATAATTCACATTATCCTGTACATTAATTATCTTTATCTTAAAAACACCCTTCTTATATTTGTGAAAAATTAATTTAATATGATTAAAATGTTGAATGATATTAAGGCTTTCAAATAAAATGTCAGGGAATATTTGGAACCTTATTCCATGTCTGATTATTTGATGCAACTTGTTTTAAGTTGACTTTGACACAGTTCCTTTTATGTATGAGCTTGTACATATTATGGAATAGAGTATATTATCTATTTATCTTTCTATCTTTTATATTCACCCTTATTTCGAATTCTCAGTACGAAAATATTGGATTTCGATTGAAACCAGTAAGGGATATCCACAGGTTGACGATAATTGTACGACGCAAAGCAAAATTGATGGGAACCGAATCAACCGAGTTATAATAGGGTATTGATTGAGATTTCAATACCTATTTCAAATGAATACTTTCATTGAATTGGTTTTTGTGTTCTGAAAAAAAACAATGATAAATGAATAATATATAAGTTTCATTTAAGATAAGAATGAGCTTCATGAAGCAATTTGATCTTGAATCCAGTAATTCGCATGGTGATTTGCATAAATAATAATTTTATTTAATTTTTGGTAGTTATGTTTCAGTTATTGGGAGAGAAAACCCAAAATTATTCAATTTGAATTACTTTCGATCATGAAATTGTCAGAATATCGCTGGGGCATTTGCACATCGTGTTTATAAAATAATAAACGAAATCCGTTAAAAATTTTTCGATGTGTGTTGAAAACTTGGTAATGAATCTTTTTCATCTTTTTTTAGATATATGATTCTGGATGCAAAGTAACCGATAATTCCACTGGATTCCAATCTCAGAACTGAATGCGATGATCAAGGTTCGGGATTATTGGAAATTTGCTACGTTTTTCTTTATAACTCGGGGACCACGGGTCGGAAATCATCTGGGCGAAAAATTTTAGTTTGAGTTATGCAACAGTAATGAACGTTCAGAGTTTCATGAAGACTCGGTGCTGAGTTTTCGAGAAATATTTTTTTTTTTCCAACCCCCGATTTTGACCCCCCAGGGTACACTGATACTGCTCAAAAGCTTGGAGAATCACTCCCTAGCGACATACGATTTTCTACAATGATTCAAGGATTTCGGTTGAGTTGAGAACAGTGGACCGAGGATTTTTTATTAGTTCATTCAAATCTACATACTTCAAAATGTAAACTGTGAAACTTTCAGAGGGGTATTTTTTTTGATCGATCTCTTAACTTTATTATTTGATTTTATCAAATAATAAACATAAATCCGTCCATTTTCCGAGACTCTTCTCTGAAAGTACTGAACCGAAATCCGTGAAACTTGGTAGAAAAATCGTGTGTCGCTCGAGATTGATCTTCCGAGCTTTTCAGCAGGATCGGTGTATCATCCTAGGGGCTCAAAATTGGGGGTTGAAAAGAAAAAAATTATTTCTCGAAAACTTACCACCAAATTTTCAACTCTCTCAACGTTGATTACTGTTGCATAATTCAACCTGAAAATTTTCACCCGAATGATTGCCGACAAGTGGTTTCTGAGTTATTAAGAAAAAAGCTGCAAATTGTGTTGTGAAAAAGCAATGAGTTATGAATAATATATAAGTTTCATTTAAGATATCAATGGTATTGGATTATTCAACTAAGAAAATAATGAACCCTTGTGTAAAATTTGCATCGTTTTTATTTATGGCTGTTGCTCGCAGAATTGAGGAGCTTGTGACTATTGAAGCGTCTTGGTTCTTCAGGTTCCTGATATAAAAACTAATGAGAAAAGAGTTTTTCTGTTGTCAATGGTGAAAAAAACGTAACTGCGCTTGATGTTTTCCACAAATGTATGAACTTTGGACCAGAAAAGGTCGATCATAAGCTGATATTTCTGAAGTATTAAAACGAAAAATGCACAGTTCAGCCAATAGGTGGGAATGAATTTTGAAAAAAAATGCTAACTGTAATCGCAAACAACAATATACAGGGCAAAATTTCAGGCGATCATCTACATCTTTACAAGTTTTGAATAACTTTAGGTTTTCCTGCAACATTAAGATATGGAGCATTGTGAATACTAGAATACTGATGGAATGATTTTTGAATTTGTTAAATCTTGCATTCGAACTCTATAGAAAACTTTTCAATGTACCAACTGAATTAACCCTTTCGGATGAGAAATAGTTGTTTTCATTTGAAATTTCATTGATCAACAAACTGAGCGTTCTCTGCCTTTCCTGTGGGAGCTAGGGGTGAGAGCTTGTAAAAAAGTTTCATTTCCTATTGTACGAAACTTAGGAATTTATGCTATTTGTGTGGTGTAAATAATCTTCAGTTGTATTATTGGAGGCGGAAAGACTGCCAAAGTGCCACGCTCTCCTTGATTCTGAACGTAACTTTGTTGTTTGGATGGATGAAATGATAGTATTCACAAAACAATACATTCGGCAGTTTGATATTCTACAGTGATATCAGCAACTTTTGTACATGCTTGAATTAATTGCCGAAGCGCTGGGCCTAACGGTCGATAGTGAATACAATAACTTCCGGAAGAAACAACCTCACAAACTCGATATTTGTAGAGTAGGTTAATTAATAAATAACGAATAATTCATAAATGCGTGAAATCTACCCAATGATTCCGCCGTTATACGCATTCAAAATTTTATTTTCACAACATTCCCAAAAATACAGATGAGACGTAATCGAAATTAAGCACTTGATTGGAAAATTAAAGCTTGGATGAATTTTGTGAGGATAATATGATCATTAGATCGCAAAGTATTGAATATTTGAAATAGAATTCGAAAATATTTTCTAAATTTTTCTAATGGCACCATCATCACGAAATTTCACACAGAGTTGTTCATAAAGAGTTTCAAATTATTTTTTATGTTGAATCATGATTGAACTGAAACTTGCTACAAGGCTGTGAAATATCAAACCTAAGGTCTGAGCAGATTTTTTCCAAAATGATGAATTGTTGCCGAAACAAAAATTTTTCCAGAAATTTTTTTTTCCAAATTACTGACAGTACGATCACCACAGAATTTTGTGAAAAACTGCAAGACGCAAGTTTGAACAAACGGTTGAAATCTAATCTCTCGAATACCATCTGAAATATCAGGAAAGAAACCTGGAAATTTAAACTGGCTACAGCTCCGAAACATTTTAGCCAATTTTCCCTATTGACGAGATGAACCATTGCGTTTTGGAATGCAACCTTGCCTGCAAATTTCAAGTCGATAGGATCCTCCGTTTGGCCGTAATCGTGCATACCGCCGGCCTGCCGGATACTTGATTGTCATCAGTGAGTCCAACCTTGTCGTTTGAGATCATTTTCGAGAAGAATTCGAGACATATGGACGAAACGATAGCACGCTGTTTCCCTAAATGATGCGCGAAAAAGTTCCTCTCAAATGTGAAACACAAAAAGATCAACATCGGCACTACGAGAACTTAAATCAGACACGTTGGCCGTACAACTATGATTCCCCAATTTTTCTCATTTTCAGGTGTCTATTTGGGAATATCTACCAACGATAGACGTTGAATGAATCAGAACTAGCGGTTAGTTCGAAACTCATTCAAGCCACGAACTCCTGTTATATAACTCATAGCTTCCTAGGGATGGACATAATGATGAATTTCATAGTCTTCGAAAAAGTTCCTGTCAAATGAAAAATATTGAATGTTTCAGTATCTTTTCGAATATTGCTTCGGTCACTCCTGGAATATATTATTGAAGAAGTATATCATAGTATTATCATATACAGTGCGTTTCAAAACTATGGAACAATTTCATTTTCCCAGAGGAAAAATATTTGGCAACAAAATCCTGAAACAGGTCAATTTTCGTTTCACTTTTACCAAATTTAAATGCATTTTTGAAGGATTTTTGTTGCACCCTGTGCCATCCCCATTAACCCTCTGAATTTTTTGAATAGGGAAAGTAGGTTATGTGGTACTTTTTCGGCAAGGTCTTCGTATCTTCTACTCAGGCGTGCAAAAATTGTCAAGAAAAATTTTTTATTTGAAAAATTAGTTAGTTCAATGAAGTTTTCAGTATGGACACTTTGTCATGGCTCATTTACTTTGCGAAAATTCTCCTTTCTCCATTAAAGGGTTCGTAGGGGTTGAAAGTTGTGCATGAACAAAACTGTAATGGTCGACTTTCATTCGGTGACAAATTTCATCAGGTACCATCGTCTCAAAGTGAATGAGCCATGACGAAGTGCACATACTGAACCTCTTTGAACTAACTAATTTTCCGAAAAAAAATTTTTTTTCTTGAAAATTTCTGCACTCCTGTAAAGAAGATACAAAGACCTTGCTGAAAAAGTAACACATGACCCACATTCCCTATTCAAAAAATTTAGAGGGTTGATGGGGATGGCACAGGGTGCAACAAAAATCCTTCAAAAATACATAAAATTTGGTAAAAGTGAAACAGAAATTGACCTGCTTCAGGATTTTGTTGCCAAATATTTTTCTTGTGAGAAAATGAATTTGTTCCATAATTTTGACGCGCACTGTATTAATGTATCATTCAACATGATTTTTCAGATATGTTGCAGCTGGGCGCATATTCCTGACAAGTGAACTTTCGATGAGTATACGAATTTCCTAAATAGTTACCTACTACCAAAATGCGGATGCGCAACGAATGTTCACCTATCAAAAATACGGGCTCAGGTTAAAATAACTGATTTGGATAGCGTTCTGGTCAAAAAGGGGTCCATTCTTACATGCCTACTGAGAATTTAAGTCCAAGATTTACAAACACGTTGGTCGCTGGAATACATTGGATATTAATTTTACATGAAAAGAAATAATATCACCTATGCCATAAAAATGTCGACATTCCACCATATATTCAGAAATGAAATCGATCGATATTCTGGTACATATTTCCTGCTTTCATCAATAAACTGTTCACACAGTTATTTCTGAATCATGAGTCGAGATCTGTGCTATTTCTTCAAATGTTTCCGATTTTCTCAAGAGCTCTTGCATTTTCAACTGTCAATTTGAAACCGAGAGAAGCACTTACGTGAAATCAGCAGTTTTTGTGCGCATATTCAATACGTGAAAAGATGATCGCTTCGGCAACGATTTCGGATATGCTTGCAAAAGCTGCTGAGTTCACGTCAGTGCTATCCTAGGATTTTTTTCAAATTGTTCTAATGACACGATCATCATCAAATTTCGCTCGAAGTTTTTCATCAGCAATATCGACCAAATAACAAAGTTTTATTATGATTGAATCAGTTTCTTTTATAATGCTCTGGAATGAAACAACGATACCAAGGAAAACCATGAAATTTGACAGATTCTTTTCCAATATCTCCCAAATTTTTGATGGTATCAAACTGAAACTTGGTACTTTAATATGAAATATGGAGCTCAGAGAATGAGCAGAATTTTTTCAAATATAATGAAAAGTACCAGAAAAAAAATATGTTTCAACTAATTGACAATACGATCCCAAAAATATAGTATAAGTTGCACGTCGTTATACAACTAACAATTGAATCGCTCCAGTAGTTCCTTGAATATCAAGGAAATAACCTCAAAACTCCAAATGGCTATAAATCCGTAACCGTTTAGTTGATCTGGCCCATTAACGAACTCAACCGTGACATTTTGATGCGTAACCTACACTTGAAGTTTCAAATCGCTCGTTTTCTCCGTTCGACAGTTATCGTGTCTACGGTCGGTGGACGGACAGAATCGAGTCAGCATATGTGTTCTGTGGTCAGCAGTTAGTCCTATCTCAATCAGAAGGAAGTCCACAAACTAGTCGGTCCAGCATTCCCCAAATCATCTTCCTCTCTTCTTTTATGTATTGGCCTTTATTCAGCCACCTCCAATGTATCCGGGAATCCCTTCTTCAAGAGCATTATTCAAAATATATGTTATTGGGGTGACTGTTTAACTCATGCATTTCCTCAATTAACTCATTAAAACGCCATCATAGTTCCTTGTGTTCTCATTCAGTCACGTGCAAACAATTGTAATTCTCGAATTTTTCCTGGAAATGGTCTTAAACGACTAGGTTGGACTCACTGATAACAAATCCGGCCATCTGTTGGCATAGTTGCGAGCGTACGGAGGAACCTATCGACTTGAAACTTTCGGGGTAGGTTGCATTTCGAAAGGTAAAGGTTGAATTTATTATTGGGAAAAATCGACCAAACGGTTTCGGAGTTATTGAGTTATTTCCCTGATATTTTAGTAACGAATGGAGCTATTGGAGTAAAACTCGGCACTTGGTTGAAGCATAACGACGCGGAACTTTAGCAGAATGTTGAAATCACACTGTTGGTAAATTGAGATATAAAATTTTTCCGAAACAACTTTGTTTTTCGAGAACTATGCCTCATACTTGAAGGAAAATCTCGGACCTCAAACTTAAAATTTCATAGTGTTACAAATTCCAGTTCGATACCAAAGAAATTTTCGGAATATTGGAAAAAATTCGTCAAAGTCGTTTTTTTTTTCCATAATTACTCAAATAATACCAATTCGAGTATAAAGAAACATGGAAATTCGTTCGAAAATGCTGAAGAACAACGATTTGCAATATTTCATGATGATCGTGTTAGAAAGAATCGAAAAAAAATATTGTTTTCATCAAACATTCTATATTCTGCGATCTTCAATTCATACTATGCTCACATAATTCTGTACGAACCTCCGAGCACTCATTTTTCAATAAGTTACTGAATATGAATCGGTATATCTATATAGGGAATCATTAGATGAGTTCGAACTATTGACGAATTCAACCTTCGTAATTAAGGTTCAAACCTACTCAACAAATATCGAGTTTCTAAGTTGTTGCTTCCGAAAGTTATTGTGTTTGCGATCAGCAGTTAACTGACCGTAAACAAAATATCTTCTGGAAGTAACGACCTAGAAACTCGATATTTGTGAAGTAGGTCTGGGGCTTAATTACGAAGGTCGAATTCATGAATGTGAAATATTCGCTAAATGATTCCGCATTGACCTGTATGGACCTCAGCAAAGCCTTCGACTGCGTCAGTCATAGCAAACTCCTCTCCAAATTGGAGTATATTGGCGTTAGAGGTACAGCATTGGAATTCATGAGGTCATATCTGGAAAACCGGAAACAAATTGTGGATGTAAATGGGAATGTGTCTTCTATGATGGAGATCACGTCTGGAGTGCCCCAAGGATCTATACTCGGACCAATTTTATTCCTCATTTATATTGACGAACTAGTAGAAAACGTGACGGCGGATGAAGAGGTGCTTTTCGCTGATGATGTCTCATTCCTAAATAGATCAAAGGATGATAAGTTACTCCAAGAAAAGTCGGAAAAATATATGAAAAGCGCTGTTCAGTGGTTCAACATCAATGAATTAAAAGTAAATACCGACAAAACACAGAAACTAGTAATCACTACAAAATTTCACAACATCGAGAATATTAATCTACTTGGAGTAACTATTGGTGGAAATCTGACGTGGACACAACATGTGACTGAGTTGTGTGGGAAGCTCTCGACTGCGATATTCGCCATAAGGCAGATAAAGAACTTGCTGACTGAAAGAGAAGCACTTCTAACCTATTTTGCTCAATTTCACGGAAGAATGACCTAAGGTATAATCCTGTGGGGATCGTCTCCGGATGCTGATAGGGTTTTTCTGAAGCAAAAGTGTGCCCTAAGAGTGATGGCTGGAGTTGATCGGATGACCAGCTGCAGGCCGTTTTTCAAGAGATATGGCATACTCACCGCTCCATGTTGCCATATTCTCGAGTGCCTCCTGTATATTCATAGAAATAAGAATACTCTTTTGAAACACTCCGCTATCCATAATCACCAAACGAGAACTAAAGATAAATTTATAATACCCAGACATCGATTGAAGAGGACACAGAATACCCACATTTTCCACGGAATGAGAATGTATAACAAACTTCCAGAACGGGTTACCTCACTTCGCTGTGAAGCTTTCAAGAGGATGGTCAAGTCCCTGCTTGCCGAGAACGCCTTCTATTCAATGGATGAGTTTATGTCTCATCGGTTCTAGTCTACCACATTGTATCTCTATATGTGTCATAACTGTTGTATACCTGATTGTTTTTATATAGGTATATATATCTTTAAGTGATTTTACTTTTGTATGTAATGCTTATACAATTATTTTTGACATACCCTGTAAAAATTTTGAGGGAAATAAAATGAAAATGAAACTGAAACATATATACACCCATTCAGAATTTTAATTTCCCAATATTTCCAAAAATGAAGATATAGTCGAATTAAAATTCAGAACTTGTTCGAAAATGACAGCTTCGAGTTTCATCCATAATTTCGTGAGGATAATATGATTAGACGATCACCAAATCTTTTCATCGGAAAGCAAAGATGCGTTTGGCGGGGTTAATATGCGTGAAAAGAAGAACGATTTGGCAACGAATTTGAACATGCGAGCCAAAGGTGCTGATTTCACTTCAGTGCTTTTCTAGATTCTTTAATCACTGATATTACCGACTTTAGCCTCCGTAATGTTGAAAGCAAATGATGAATTTCATTTCATATTGATACATTATGGACAATTAAATCTTTAGTCACCGTAAATATATACATGGGTATAACTCCCTTCGGAGTTATACTAAGCAGTTATGAATCTTCAACTCCCTCTTATGTATTTACAGGAACAAACCGACAATTGTCAAATTTTCCAGTTCATGAAACTCAATCACATATGTATAATTATGAATTATCATAGTAAATTTTGATGTTGACCACTTCAGACTGTAAGAAAAATAAATCAATTCACTTAGACTAGAATGAATACATGCCATGTCTTGAAAGTAATCCAACATAATACTTTCACTCATATTTTTGGTTACAATACGGTTTACTTTCAACCACTTCTGGAATTTGTCATATTTTTTATCATTTATTCTTTGGTTTCGACTTTATCGGTAGTAGTACGGCACGAGCTTTCTCAGCCTTTCGCAACAAATTGCCTCAATTCTCTCCAAGCTCTCATTCATATTCACGAACAAATAAATATTAACAACTGCCAGTTGATATATCTATGGTTACCATGCCAACATATTCTGTATTATTCAACAACGTTCGTTTGATTTTGAAAACCAACAAAATTTGGTTTTCATATTTCACTAGTATTTAGTAAAATCAATTATCTATCTCATGCGTTATTGAATCTTAACATCCTCATAACTCACTTGATATATAAATAACTATTTATGCTTGCTTATTTAATTTCACTTTGTGATTTCTTAAATGGGAATTTCTTCACTAATTTTGGCCCGATGCTTGTGAAAAACCTATTGAAATTCTCAGCTAATTTTTCGACATTTTTGGTTTTTTCAGGAAATGCATTGCATTTTGGTTCTCCGCCAGCACTAGAACTGACTGGTCCCCATGTTGCCCAACATTTTTTTTTCTGGTGTTGTTATTAAGTTACTCTAGTGCGCTACCTAAATGCCACCAGTAACATAGTGCATTGAATTGTTTCTTGTGAAGAGAAATAGGAATTTCTCCGATATATTCATTTTTTTGATTCGGCTCCTCAAAACCCGATCTTTTTAAGAATCGTTCTCTTTCAGTTTCATAGAATGGTTTGACCAAATTGTTGTTTTTCGAATGCCTGAGAGAATGTTCAACAATTATTTCTGATCTCATTACTTGTTCAATTGTATATTCGTCCTTTCCTTCCCTCGAATCAAAAATGCCAAACCTGGACAGAAATATTCTGCAGAGAACATATCGAATTTCAATTATACGATAGAAGTTCTCGCCTCGTGTTCTATTTGTGCACCCCTGTGAAGATCCATTGGAATGTCGGTGGAGTAGTTTCGATAGATTATCGGCAAGCATCGACTCCAGCATATTTCAAAAGAATCAATCAGTAGTGCAGTCAGCGGATGCTGTGGATTCGATGTTGGCAGCTTGATCACTCCTACGATAAAACTAAATAGAAGATTCGGTATTGACGACATGAACCTTAACTTTCAATAAGGGAGCTGGAGTTGGATTGAGGAATATTTTATCGCATATCGAGGATTGCGTTTGCTGTTCTGTACCGAAGAATAACGAAATTAATTGGAACGGCATGATATTGGATCTTTTAATTAGCGGGTGTATGTATAATGAATCAGGCAATGATGAAATATGCGAAAACTTCAGCCATTTTGTCTGTATTTATTTTGTTGAAAATACAACTTGTTTTCAGTGAAGAGAAGAACAACGAGAGGGCTGTATTTAATTCAATCGAGAGTCTCCTTTCTTTTTCGATGAAGACCAGTTAGACAAATATCTTCTTCAATTAGCAATATGGTGATTATAGTAAACCCTTTTCATTAGTTCAGAAGTTAGAATTTTCTGAATCCTCCTAAAAGAACGAAATTATTTCATAGTTATCGTATAGCGCCTCTTGAAGAATGAAATTATTTTTTAATGCATTTCCAATGACAATTTTATCATGAAATAGGAGGATTTCTATAGTGCTGTTGTATAGACGTTCTTACAACTCATATAATGGGACAAAGAAATAGTGTAAGTATACAAATTTTATAACAGTTGCATAACGTTCTATAAAATTTCTAGAGAATAATTTCAAAACAGTGTTATACATATTATAATACGGTTGCAAAGCTATTGTTTTACTCATAATAGTGACGTTAAAAAGCTGATTGTAAATGAAGCTGTATAAATAATTGCATTAGAGTTCCTTAAGAAAAGTGATAAAATTGTTGCTTTACGCAGAAGTAAAACATTATACAATAAATATAAAAGTATTTTATAATTGTCTTATCACTATAGCAGTATTCTCTCTTATGAAGGGCTTAAAGAATAAAAATGTAGTTCCCAGGAATGAATTTGTCCCAAGTTCTGCGTTATAAAATCTATTTATATCATCTACATTACCCACGAACATATATGAACATAATTAACCCCAATAGTAGGTAATAGAAAAATTAGGCGAGTTTTCCAGCAGCTAGGTTTCGTTAACAAAATGAATTCGGCAATATCTGAGTAGAAACAAATAAAAAAAGGTGGTCATTTTAAAAGATCAGTTAACAAGAAATACCATAAAATACTTATATACTTATATGTATGAATACAGATTCGCAGTTCGCGTGATCAGCCTCTAGTTGAAGTGGCATGTAACGAAGAGGCTACTCTAGAAAAAACAACAATTTCAGCCTCAGCCAGCACAAAAAAAACTGAAGAAGAATCCAAAGGAAAGAAAGACCAAACGGATATGTAAAAAGAAAGCGTCGACATTAATAGTGCTGATGAAGAAAACACTGATACGATACGACGAAAATTTGGTGTATAATTCTCTATCTGAAATGGAAAAGAACTGAAGATGTGGGCAACGTCTTTTAACATTAATCATTCTGCATTAAGAGAGCTTTTCGTTATATGGAACCTTGCTATTCCTAATCTTCTTCTTACAGATCCAAGGACATTCCTAAATACTCCCCAACAAATTAAATTGGTAACACTTGAGAATGGAACTTATTGGCAAAATGGTCTAGAATCCAACTTAACAATTTGTTTGGAAAAATATTCTCATATAGAATCTATTTCCTTGAATATAAACATGGACGGGCTGCCAATATATAAAAGTTCAAAGTGCAAATTTTTGGCCCATTTTATGTAATATACACGAAATCCCAGAAGTTAAACCACTTGTTATCGGGATCTATAGTGGCACTGGAAAACCTTCTACTATAAACAGCTATCTGCGAAATTTTGTGAGCGAAGCAAAGCAAGTGCTTGAAAATGGAATTTTTGTTGAGCGACAGAAAAAAAATTGAAGTGAAAATTCGATGTTTTATTGAAGACTCCCCTGCGCAAGCTTTCATTAAAGGTGACTATTTTTAATTATTTTTTCTTATCAATTTCATTCGTTTTCAGGAGTAGCGAATTTTAATGCTCAACATGGGTGCCTAAAATGTACCACCATAGGCGAGTACTCACATATATCTCACACAGTCTACTTTCCAAGAGCTGGCTGCGATTTGCGAGCAGATGGGGGTTTCCGAAATCGAATATACGGAAAACATCATAAAACTGAAACTCCACTAGAGGAATTGCAGATAGATATGGTAGAAGATTTTCCTGTTGGGGATTCTTTGCATCTCATTGATCTAGGAGTAATGAAAAGATGTCCTACAGGATGGAGAGATGGAAATATTGGAAATTACCCAACAAAATGGTGTGCTAATAACATTAAAAAGTATCAAGATTCTTAATAAATTGTAAGATGCCTTCAGAAATACATCGCGCTGTCCGTGGGCTCGATACACTTGCTTACCGGAAAGGTACTGAATATCGTACCTTTCTTTTATACATTAGCATAGTAGTTTTGAAAAATGTTTTGTTTGGTGATGTTTATGAACATTTCTTTTGTTGTTTTGTGCTACAACAATATGTTCCACGAAAATGTTTACACATTTTTTGCCTTTGGCCAAATTAATGTTAGAACACTATGTAGAACTGCATAGGGATTTTCACGGTGAAGATTATATGACGAGTAACATTCACAACCTCTTACATTTAACAGATGAAGTAAAAAAATTCGGGGTTCTATCAAGTTTTAATGCGTATCCCTTTGGAAGCAGACTTTTCTACATCAAAAAATTACTTAGTAATGGAAATTGTCCCCTCTCACAAATAGCGTTTGGGCGAAAGACTAGATGTTGATAAATAAATCGCTCTCAAACGTCTAAGTTGGATCACTGATGAAGAATCTGTGATCAAATTGAATTCAGTCCGTCCGTTTCATTTCACGGTTAATATTTAGGTTGACCTCAACCACAATAACATCCGGAAAAAACAACTTGGGGACTCAATATTATTGTAGCAGGTTTGATGGTTTACGAAGAAGGTGCCAACTTAAAAGAACTAAAATTATTTCGTTCAGATATCCATTAGAAATTTTATTTTCCCAATATTGCCAATAATGCAGATATGGTCGAATCGAATTTCTGCACTTGTTTAAAAAATAACGGCGTGCAGGTTCATGCAAAATGTTTTGAGGAAATGGCTTCGAATGTGACCAAGCGTGAAAGCTCCTGACCTCATGCCAGCGCTTTTCTAGATTCAAGGGTTCAATGAGCTTATTGGTCGAGAGATTCGCCCTATTGGCTGACGACACCAGGTAGCTTAACAGGCAGAGTTGAAAGTATTTTGTTTGTGGCGGAAATATTCGAATTAACAGCAAGAGCTAAGTTCAAGAAAGCAAGGTAATAGAAATTAATGTCATATTACAGTTTATATTTTAACATGAAATTTTACTCTTTTTCAGTCATGAAAACCAAAACGACATGAAATGAAATCAATAACATACCTATGTACTATGTGTTAATTATACTACGTATCTTCATTTATTTCTTCACCTTGAATAAACAGAATCTACCAACATTTCATGAAGAAATAACGAAAAGGTCCTTTGAAATTCATTAACTATTAATATTAACATAATAATTTGTTTAAAAGTTGAAAGAATAATAACAAAATTATAATTTAAGGATATATCCAAAAGAGTCTTCCGTCGAAGAGTTGCTGAATTCCATGGATCCTGGAACCAGTGGTGAAAACCTAGAAATCCAATATTTTAATTAGCTCAAAATTGAAAACGTAAGGAAATCATACTTTTTCTCAGGTGATGAATCTTGTTCAAAAGTTTTGTTAGGCTTTCCCACATAAGAGACAAAAGTGAAAATAATGAAAACTATTGGTAATAGACATAAATTGCTCCTGCGTTACTGCATCAATACAGCGTTACAAACTTTGAAAAGTATATACATACGACTCTGTTAACACAGTTGAAACAATTTTTCCTTGCCTACTGTTCATTTCGTGTTTGAATGATTTTAAAGAAATAGTTTTCTATGAATTTTGTATGAGGACTGCGACACAGGGGACAAATATGATTGTGAAATCCTAATTTTCGTAAAAATACAGGTTTATTTTCAACTGCAAAGGAGTTTTCATTTACCTGTAAAATGTTGGCAGCTCCAGCACTAGAAACAGACTTTGTTGTATCAGACCTTTTTACTGAATGTTGATCAGATGTTGAAGGCAGCCGATATTTTCTCAGAGTCATTACTGAAACTATTATTGCTGTCTTCGGAACTCAAATCATAGGATTCATATCCACATGCACAATTATGATCATTCAGAACATATTCTGGAATTGCATATGCAGTCTTATTACCAGGTTAATAATTTAGAAGGATTCTTAGGAAAATCGAGAGCATGCAGGTTTTTTTCAAACCTGGTATATTACCACAGACCTGTGACATTTCTTTTATGGATATTCACTTGACGAAAATTTTCATGTGAACTTAATGAGTTTGATCAGGAAAGGTTTCATTGATGTTTCGGATAATATTACACGAGCTAATTGACAAAAGAATACAAAAAACTGTATAGAATATTGATAAACTAGTAGCTTATCTATGCCAGTAACCATTAGTAAACAACTCCATTTTTATTTCACCGGCTTCGGATCTTCCTATCCTGATAGAGAAAGATATACTTTCATATCTTCCATCTCCCTCAGATTCGCGTGGCCCAGGTTTCACCCCCTGGGCTCTAGCGCTCTAGGTGCTAAGCAAGCCGCCTTCCTATGCGAAGTAGTTTGCGCATGAGTATGTGCCGGATAAGTGTGTTGATGGGTAAGTTACCTAATAGGTTTTGGGGTCATACTCTTTTGGATTTTTAACATTATTTTCTCAGGAACGACTCGGGTGATCGGATCAAAACTAGGTAATTAGAGGTAGCTTGCCAATGCGCAGAATTTTGTTTGGATATTATCGGTAGTGAATCCATGAAATAAAAATTTTCAGTATTTTCTGATTTTTCTTGAAAACTATTCATTCAGTTCGAATGAGATCTCAAAGTCAATATTCAGCAAAAGTGGGACGAATTTCATTTTGATTCGATTTCAATTTTTGTAGTTCTCAGAAGAAAATATGTCTGTGATTTTTCCTCAGTATATCATTGATAGTTATGAAACGAATCAAAAAATATTCATCTACATAATCATGATGATACTCGGCAACCAGTAGGTTAACACAGGTGCACAATTTTGTTCGTAATTTCGTGATTTTCATGTCGTTAGACCAATTGAATCTTGTTAATACATACGTCAAAGATTTCTAGTCAAACTAGTCAAGTTCGATTATGGTCAAACAGAGCTATCGAACAATAAACGGCAACTGATTTTTGACAAATTAGTCTATTTTGGATTCAATTACAATCGAAAGAAGCCACCGACTTCCTTATATGTAATCTGATATATACAGGGTGATTTCAGAGGAGACCGTCAGATTCTGGGATAAGTTCACACTAGTCAAGACAGTCTCGAAACAATGTTTGGTTTATGGTTGGGGGTCTCTGTTGAGAATATATAGGGGGATTTGTCCGATTCGACCGATTTTACTTTTATTGATAACTTTGGTATGGCTTATTCGATTTCAATAAAATTTTCAGCGCAGTACTATATTGACGAGCACATTCATTAATTCCAAAATTTTTCTCAAAACAAGCTCTAGTGATTGTGATATATCCAGATAAATTGTGTAGGTTGAAAAAACACCTTGTACATCGCGTTTCCTAAACTACGCTATCTGTTTACGATTCGACTATAATAATTCATTATTTGAGAGTTTCTTATTTTTTTGGCACACTTCTAGTTTTTCAAAAAATTTTTTTCAAAAAAAGATAATGTCGAAATTTCGCTACATTTGATTTTACTTTGATTGATAACTTTGGTATAGCTCATCCAATTTTGATGAAATTTGCAGTGTAGAACAATTTGAATGGGTACATTCAATAACTACAACGATCTCTTAAAATACAGGGTTTTAATTGTGATAATTTCAGAATTTCAGGTTAATTGTGCAGTTGAAAAAAAAACACTTTGCACATTGCTTTTCCAAAACTTTCTTATTCGCTTCAGATTCTACAATAATATTTCATTCTTCAGAGGTTTTCAATTTCTTTGGCACACCTCCGGTTTTCCTAGAGAACATTTTTCAAGAAGAGCATAACCGAAATTTGGCTCACAAGCAGTGAGAGCATTCCGCACTAGGTAGGAGAACTGTATTGTCCAAGGATGCAAAGTTGTTCGTTACTTCTAAACTATTCCTTTCAAATTCGAAATATATTCTGAATTGAATGATTTCACACAGAATATGAGCAATTGAATATGAATTTGGAATTTGGAAGGAATATTTTAGAATTTAAGAACTGCTTTGCATCCTTGGGCAATACAGCTTTCCTACCTAGTGCGGAATACTCTCACTGCTTGTGAGCCAAATTTCGATTATGCTCTTCTTCAAAAATGTTTTCTAGGAAAAGTGGAGGTGTGCCAAGGAAATTAAAAACCTCTGAATTATGACATCTTATTGTAGAATCTGAAATGAATGAGAAAGTTCTGTAAAAGCAATGTACAGGGTGCTTTTTTTTCCACTGTACAATCAATCTGAAATTCTGAAATTATCACAATTATAACCCTGTATTTCGGGAGACTATTTCTAATATCGAATGTACTCATTAGATTAATCTACACTGCAAATTTCATCAGAATTGGATGAGTGGATGAGCCATACTAAAGTTATTATAAAAGTAGAATCGATTGGAGCGAAATTTCGACATTTTTTTTTGATGAAATTTTCCCAAAAAACTAGAAGTGTGTCATAAAGTTAGAAACTCTCAAACAATATCTTATTGTAATTGAATAGTAAACAGATAGCGTCGTTTTGGAAAAGCGATATACAGGGTGTTTTTTCAAACTGCACAATCAACCTGGAATTATCACAATAATTACCGCTTATTTTGAAAGAATAAAATTTTGGAATAAATGAATGTGATCATCGATATTGTACTTCGCTGAAAATTTCATTAAAATCTAATGAGCCATACCAAAGTTATTAATAAAAGTAAAATCGGTCGAATCGGACAAATCACACTGTATATTCTCAATAGAGACCCCCGACCATAAACCAAACATTTTTTCGAAACTCCTGACTAGTGTAAACTTATCCTGAAATCTGACGGTCTCCTCCGGAATCACCCTGTATACCTATTATGAGACAATTACTTCTTGAAATGAATTCACGTCATAATACAATTTTGTACCTACTTCATAGGCCATCATGGAAATGTTGATGTAGGTACTAACTCCTCAATATTTCAGAAACTGGTAAAGCGATCGGATTAAAAATTGATAGTTAATTGTAGCTTGATAACGCAAAACTTCTTACAAAATTCTGTTTATACTTACTGTCGTATATGTTTCCCTTCACATGTTTGGGGATGTTTCCTTGCTATAATTCGTTCCAATTTATCTCGGCAAAAAACAGTAATTTGGGTAGAATCAATATTTTCTATGGAATTTGAGGATGGCAAAAGGGTGAACTGATTGGAAAGTTTCATAATTTTTCATATGGAGATTTTAATTAGAAAAGATATGTTTGGTAACAAGCTCACAAATGCTACTGAATGAATACAATAGAACGCTTCATCCAGTTTCATTGAATCTGGAGTTATTGTTTTACTATATTTTCGCGCATGTTCTGAGAACAGCTATAGGTTCAAAATGCTGATGAACAACTTCGTGAAAAATTTCGTGTTCATCGAGTGATTAGAATAATTCGAAAATAAATTGAAATTCTTCCACTCAATATTCCGCGATATTCTGATCATGTTATTGTCACGAAATTCTGTATCAACCTTCAAAATGTCACCTTTCAATCAAGTACTGGATTGTGATTCGATCTCACCTGCTTCATTATAAAATATTGAGGAAATTAGGTTTTGAAAGGTTTATAAGTTTGAACCAACAACTGGTTTGAAATCCACAGTTTATCGCGAGGCTGACCAATCCTACTGATTTCATCATCGTATAAATGTTTGTTGGATAAATTTTCAACTGATATCAAATATTAGGTTTAAATACTTCAATTTGATATGTTCATCTCAGAAGCGAGGCCACCAAAACATTAAACGGTTACGATGGTTTTGATGGTTTACCATTTCAGACAATGAAGACCGAACAAAATCAACCAATCTGAAACCATCCTTGAATATCCAACGTCTGCAACCATAGATAAACTAATCTCTATGAGATTATTTGTCTATGTCTGCAACGCTACTCCCCTCCCGGAGTACGGAAGGAAATAAACGTCAATTCTGCAGCCTGAAAAGGCAAGCCTTGGGTATCATGAAACTAGCGACATCTATTAGTGTACAACAGGGCAAGATCAGGAAATCTTCCCCTTTGAGCATTAAAATTACTTTACCATATTGGTATATAGAGCTCTATATTTTTGATGCTGACCTCTTTATTCTGCTAGGGACATCTGTAGTGCGCCATATGAAAATTCTCCGAAGGTGAAAACGAGCCCTATCCCTCAGGCGGCCTCTTATGGTGCAACCTATCTTTGTAGGAGGGAAATTTCAAAAGAATAACTCTATTTGCTATTTTCTCAAGCATCACTTCATGTTTTCAGTTGTTGATTAACCCGAAGTACTTCAATATCATGCCAATAGTTTCTAGAATCATAAGTGAACATTGGGATCCGCAATCATCCCATTTGGTTTATTCACTTTCTCATGATCGTTTCGGAAATTCAGAAGGGGATTTTGCTGTGTGATTCGAATCAACAAATATTTCTTAGAGAACTTTGCGATAGATTCGAATTATTTTTGTGTGAAGGACACAATAATAATAACGAATGTTATCATTCTAAACTATCATGTTATTATTCTACTATCATTTTCTTAGTTTTCTTGAAATCTCTTTCCTAGTTATGTGAACTATTCCAGGCATGAAGCTATACCTACTGAATTAATTGTAATCAATTTTGGTATCTGATTAGGTAAGTATAAGAACTAAGAATAAACCACCAAAATTCCTATTGTTTCCAGATTTCAAAGAGTTTTGAATCCTCTCAGTGAAGTTTCCATATACTGGGTGATTCCAAATAAGATGTTAACTTTGGCGGAGGTGTTAGTATGACTCATTTGTTGTTGTCCGAGACATATTTATTGGTAACCGAAAATCAACAATTTCCGAGATAACTATATATTTGAGTTTCTCGGATTTTCAGAAAATTTCTCACCTCAGTTAATTTTTCGTCAATTTGTTTTTGGTTGACCTACTTTTATTAGGATTCCGGATTATATTCATTAGAAAAGTATATAATATTTATGAAACAAGCAAAACTATGTTGTAATAGATATTAAAAGAGAATTATAGTATTATTTTGGTGGTATATAAAGAAAAACAAAATCCATTTCTAATATCAGTTTGCCTGCAACTTTCGAATTCAACAATGTAAGTATGCCCGAATCCTTTCAAGAACTTGCCGACTTCCTTCTTTATTTCCTAAACAAGTTTTCGTTAGAATGCGTTCACTATAGATTCTGTTCAACAGGTTTTTATAAGCAATCATTTGATTTTTGTTTTTTTAGTTAATTTAATTTCCTATACATTGACCAACTTTGATTACAATTTCAGGTTATTTTTATCAGAAAAAAATATGATATGCATGAAAAAAGCAATACTGGGCTATACTGGGTTTCAAAAAAGACTTTGTATAATTTGAAAGGGGATATATGAAACAGAGAAAAAAATAACGAATTAAATATTTTATAGTAAGCTACCACAAATTACATTATGAATTTTACTCGAAATGATCTCCACGATTCCTGATATAAGTACAATCTCATTAGTAGTTACTTTCCGCTTGAAATTTATCCTCAATTTTCTCGCTGCTTCGTCTATTCTCTCCACAAGTTGTGAATTTATTTCCCATTCATATACCTTTTCCTTTGAAGTGCCCCATACATGAAAATCTAAAGGTGTAAGATGCGGACTTCTCGCTGGCCACGAAATAGGTCCTCCCCTACCTATCCACCGATTAGGGAACAACAGCCTATAGTGTGCGGGACACCCCACCTGTTGAAAATGATTTCACGCCTGTCAGTATCTCCAGAACTAATAGCAGTACCGAATTCAAATTTGGAACAATACTGTGGAATATGAGGGTCACGGTACGAGCAAAATTGTTTTCGAATATGATCGAACGATCCCATCAAAATTTTGCTCGAAGTTTCGCGCCGTTATGCTTCAACTAACTGCCAAGTTTCAATTCAATAGCTTCAGTTGTTCCTGGAATATCAGGGAAATATCCTCAAAATTTCAAATGGCTATTGCTTCTCAACTATTTGACCGATTTGGCTCATTAACGAACTTAACGGCGGCGTTCCGATGTGCTAGCGAGTCACTAGCTTGTTCCGTTCGACAGATATCGTGTCCACGGCTGACTGGTAGGCCGGAGGGACAGGATCGATTTTGACACCGGATTCATCATCAGTGAGGCCAACCTAGTCGTTTGAGACCATTTTCGGCTGAAAATTCGAAAATTACAGACATTTGGAAAAAACGATTGCACGCTGTCCCCCTAGAACAAGCGCGCAAAAATCTGCTGAACCGAAATTAGTGCACGCATTCTAACTAAAACGTGTTTAGGAAATAAATAAGGGGTAAGGCAAGTTTTTAAAATAAATTGGGGCATACATATGTTGTGCATGAGATTCCGAAGTTGCGGGCAAATTGATATAAGAAATTGATTTTTTTTCCTCATATATCACCTTTCAAATTTGTAAGCCTTTTTTTATATCTATTACAGTATAGTTTAGCTTTTTTCATACATATTATATTCTCTTATAATGAACGTAATCCAAAATCGTCATCAAAGTTGGTCAACGTAAAAAAAATTGACGAAAAATTAACTGAGGTATGAAATTTTTGAAAATAAGAAAAATTCGAATATTTCAGAAACTGTTGATTTTCTGTTACCAACACATATGGCTCAAACGACAGCAAATGAGTCCTACTAACACCTCCTTATTAAGGTTCACGTCTAATTTGAAATCAACCAAATATATCGTATACGTTTAAGATCACCAGGAAATTTTCGTTGGTTCTAACAACCATCCTCAAGATTAAGAATAATGAGGTCGTTGAAAATCGTTCTCATGACCGATCGTGAATACAATAACTTCCGAAAGAAACAACTCACACACTATATTTGTTTAGTAGGTTTGGACTCTAATTGATAGGTTCGAATTCGTGAATGAGTAAAATTCACCAAATGATTCCGTTGTTTTACCCATTCAGAATTTAATTTTTCCAATTTTTTCCACAGATTAGATTGAATTAAAATATGGTACATTCTTGTTTGAAACATGACAGCTCTAAGCTTCGTGCAGAATTTCGAGAAGCTAGTATGATTAGAGGTTCGCAAAGTATAGAATATTCGAAAAAAATCTTGAAATTTTTTCAAATGGAATGATCATCAACAAATTATGAAAAAGGGCGAACCTTCAAGCTGTCATGTTCCAACATAAGTACCATATTTTAATTCAATTTAATCTGTATCGTGAAAAAGATTGGGAAAATAGAATTCTGAATGGGTAACAGCACGTAATCATTGGGTGGATTTTACTCATTCACGAATTCGACCTTCTTAATTAGGTTCTAACCCTACTTTATTAATACCTGAAAAGTGTTTCAGTTGTTCCTTGCGAAAGTTATTGTATTAACGATTTGCCATGAGAACTATTTTTCTCGACTTCATTATACTAAACCTTGAGGATGGTTTTTAGAAGCACTGGAAAATTATTGGTGAAACAATATTTTCATGATGAAATCTTAAAAGTACTCGATATATACATATATAAAAACTTCACCGAGAGGACTGAAAACTCATTGAAATCTGGAAACAATTGGAATGTTGGTTGTTTTTTTTTAGTTCTTATACTTACCTAATCAGATACCAAAATTGATTAGGATTAATTCAGTAGTTAGCTTCATGTCTGGAATAGTTCACATAACCAGGGAAGAGATTTCAAGAAAAATTAGAAAATAATGATATCTAGTAGAATAATAACATTCGTTTCAAGTGCTTATTAATTCCCTCGGGTGTCCACACACAAAAATAATTCAAATCTATCGCAAACTCCTCTAGGAAATATTTATTGATTCGAATCAAACAGCAAAGTCTCCTTTTGAATTTTCGAAACGGTCATAAGAAAGTAAGTCAACCAACTGGGATCTCAATGTCCACTTATTCATGCATCTCTTTCAAGAAACTCGACGAAAACCATTCCACTTATTATTCGAGAAACTATTGGCATGACATTAACTTACTTTGGGTTAATCAACAACTGATAACATGAAGTGATGCTTGAGAAAATAGCAAAATTTGCAAATAGAGTTATTTTTATGCCATTTCCTTCCTACAAAGATAGGTTACACCACTAGAGGCCGCCTGAACGATAGGGCTCGTTTTCACCTTCGGAGAATTTTCATATGGTTTCCAACAGATGTCCCTAGCAAAATTATAAGGTCAGCATAAAAAACGTGGAGCTCTATACCAATAGTATAGTTATTTCAATGCTGAAAGAGAAGATTTCCTGATGCCCTCTTGTACACTAATAGATGTCGCTAGTTTCATGATACCCTAGGCTTGCCTAATGAAGCGTTTTCAGGGAGCAGAATTGACGTGAATTTCCTTTCGTATTCCGGGAAGAAGCGTTGCGGACGTTGGATATTCAAGGATGATATTTGATTGGTTGATTTTGTTTGTTCTTAATTGCCTAGTCCAGTACTTGATTTAAAGATGACATTTTGAAGATTGATACATTTCTTGTTAAAAATATCATCGGAATATCGCTGAATTCTGTATATAAGAATTTCAATTCATTTTCGAATTATTATGAAGTGATAAAGTTTTCGAATAAGCAGTTTTCTGAGAGATGGATTGGTCAAGGAGATCCAAGGAATTGGCCTGCTAGATCACCCGATACATTCCTTTGGATTATTTCTTATGGGGTCATCTCAAGAATAAAGTCCATAAGGAAACCATAACAAGTCGTGAACATGTAAGGAATAGAATGACTGAAGCTTGCGAAGAAATTGAAACAAAACTTTTCATCTTTAAAAATGCTGTACTTCATTTGTTCAAAGGAGCTTATAAATGTTTTGAGGTGAACAGCTCCTATTTTGAACGTTTGCTTAGTTGTTTTTCTTTCAATGAATCATACGTATGTGCGACTGTTTCTTTCTCTGTCTTTCAGTATTCACCTGTTCTAAGAGCCCACATAAAACACATTGTATCATCAAATTTATCGAAATAGAAATAGACTGAATAAAGAAAATTGATTTCAAGAGTTATCCATCTGGGCGTCTGTCCGTTTTTGCTCTAACTCTCGAAGGAAAAGACCTAGCGACTTGAAATTGCCAAATTAGGATATTTTACTAATTTAATTTTGAGGTTGATTTCTCGTTATCTCATGTATTGATTCGATCAAATTGAAACTTCGTAGACAGTTTTGAAATACCAACACCCATCTTAGAGCAAAATTCCGCGTGGATTCAGTTGTTGGAAAATTTTTAATTTTATCCGATATTCATTTTCGGAAATATTAATAGATGAAGGTTCCTTAATATCTCAAGAACAACAAACGCGATCAGGTTCAAACTATGTAGTCAGTTGAAGAATCAACACACGACTTAATACATAATTTTGTGAGGATCATATGTAGGTGTGAAGAATTGATAAAAGCATTCGAAAATGTTAGAAACATTCGTTGAAAAATTTTTAACCGGAAACTATTGATCAATTTCAATAAAATTGGCAGAAACCTAGTCGCTATTTCACAACAAGTTCAGTTTGATAGGATGTTCAGTTTGATAGGATATTCATTTTCTTTATATATTTATATATTGGGTAAAATGTTGCCAAATTTTTAGTCATTTTCCCTGGTATTGTTGTTTGTCACAGAGTAGCTCAAAAAATACCACAATAATGAAATCTCTAATGGACATGTATGCGGACTAATTGGATGATTTTACCAATTCGCGGATTGGGCTTTTGTAATTGAACTGTTTCAACAAATGTCAAGCCTCTAAATGTATTCTCATTTTATGGTTGTCAGTTAGGCTGACCTCAACAACAATCACATCAAAAAAAAATGACTTAGAGACTCGATATTTTATATTTTATAGCAGGTTTGGGGATTAATGAAGAAGGTCGATTTCGTGAAAACTTAAAATCCACCCCGCCCCTCTGCCAATGACTTCGAAAATATATCAATTCAAAATACTATTTTTCCAGTATAACCTCATCACGTCAATGCTATTCAAGATTTGTTCATTAATCGTCCTGTATCTCTGAAACGAATACTCTCATGGGACATTTGAATCCTCAATCTTCATTCACTTTGAGGTTCTCTATTTCCACTGAGCCGTTGTACCTCACGTCAGTCACCCTGTGTAAAAATTGAAAATAGCTGATACTGAAACCTGCTGGCATCTGAGGGAATTAGGTGGGTGGATATACATACGCTGAGGATTCCGCAGAGATGCATGATGCGCCTGTTCAAGCTAGCAGACACATTCCTGTATATCTCGAAATCCAGAGAGTAATGCAGGCCGTATCAAGCTGTTATACAACTCTAAGGAATTCGGGCGGTCGGTCGGTAGGAAGGGTACAAGGATGCATGTAGTGCCGTTCTAAGGTGAGATACACATCTCTGTATATCCCGAGACCCAAAGGGTCATGCAGGCCGTTTCAAGCTACTAGACAACTCTGAGGAATTCGGTCGGTTAGTCGGTAGGAAGGAAACAAGGATGCATGATGCGCCGTTTCACACTGACATACATATCCTTGAATACCGTAAAATCCACAGGTTCATTACTGTACTGTCCCATGTACTGATTCAATCAGATTTTCGAAATTTTTGTTGAATTTTTTTTTTTACATTTACTCCCCATTATTGCTCTGTCAGTAAGGATAAGTGTAGCTTCAGGTCCCTACCTACTTGTCGGTACCTAGTCATGGTGGTAGGGGTTAGTAGAGCGTAAAAAACTTCAGTTGTAATGATGAAAATATTGCTACTCAGTTCAACGCTGCCCTCAAGGATCCAAAAGAACTCCCCGCCTTCTTCACCGAGAGATAACCCACCTCTATCAAAAAAGAGCATGTTAGACAACTTCCAATCTACATGCCAAACAGGCTATCAGAAAGCATATGATTTCATACCACGTGGGTGATCGAGATTTTGAGAATTCATAAAATGAATAAGAGTCTTATACATTCCTTCGAAGTTGTCACGGATGCTTGGCAAACTTTCCCTATTATAAATTTAAAAGGGGTTTACTGTTTCAGTAAAGGTTTCAGGGGCAAAAGAGTTTCAGGGTAACGATCTCCGCACCCTGTGGTTTTATATGACATTGAATCCGCTAAGCAACATATTTGAAGGCAGCAATGGATGAAATAAAAAATAGACCGATCAAAAAATTTTCCCATCCATTCATAAATAACCTAAAACTATACGCAGCAGGACCGAAACAACTCACGGCCATTCTGGAGCTCGTGGCAGCGTACAGTGAGGACATACCTATCGAATTCTCAGTTTAAAAATACGCTTATATTCATGATAAGCCGATGTAAAACATAACCCTTCTCGATTATAGCGAGTTTCAGCATCTGCCAGTGGGCGAGTGTTAAAGGAATGAATAGCTGGGTAATAACAACAATAGCATAATAGCTTCGGTATTATAAAATGAAGTCAGACGGTCCTGCATAATTTGGATATCTTAATATAGGAACGTTGCTAGCAAAACATCGATTGCATCACCCGAAGACATATATTAAAAGGCTAAACTTACCTCGGCATATGGGGAAATAGGACTGAGGAATTTCAAAGGAGCACAAAACAAAGAATGCCGGGATGACATCGCCGTCGACCTGAAATCAAGAATTAATGCAACTGACTGGGCAGTCTTCTCTATGGAGTTCATGTTGATTCTCTGAGGTTGGCAAAACAAGTTCTATTGGCAACTGAAAACAGTAATCTCACTGAAACTGGAGGTGACTGGAAAAGCAAAGAATTACTTACATAAAAGTAGCAGCACTCGAAGTTATGGTTTTAACAGATTTTAATCAAATAGACCAGCTTGCCCGTTAAACTAGCTCAGTGATTTACTCTAGCAAGTTTCTTCGTCCGCACATGAAACATCTTACCTGAGTTGCCTCAAAGTACTCCAGTGAAATTGAATTTACTCCTGAATGTATTCCCAGTCGTTAACCTGATGGTAAAGATATCCTGCTCGATTTATTTCAGCTTTACAATTATAATTGCTATTTACGAACAACAAATTTACAGTGAATCTGAGATCCGGGATTCGAAGAGCACTTATCTTAGTGGTTGATGTGATGATATGTTGTAGATAGTAGTAGATCCGGCGCTATGATTTTCCAAAATGTAAGTATTAAGCAGGTCGTCTGGTTTCTAGAGCTTCCATCCAAAGCGAACTCCAGTACTAAGATATCCCAGTATAAAGATATTCCACAATTGAGGAAGTTGTCCAATTTGACTCGGGAACGAAAGATATTCCAGTAATGATTAGCTTCGGTACAAAGGTATTTCAGTAATAATTAGCTCCAGTACAACGAAAATCCAGCCAACCTCTGGGTCCGGCACTAAGATGTTCCAGTGACAGTTAGCTCCGACACTAAGATGTTTCAGTAAGCGTTAGCTTCGGTACTTAGATATTCCAGTAAGACTTAATTCTGGTACTAAGACTGCAAATTTCAAATCTATTAGATAGTGCTTGTAACACGTGATCTCATTTCCAGTGACTTTAGACATTATTGAAATAACTTACAAGGTAATAACTATGAGATGAAATATTCAGAACCCAGGAATAAGAGCACGATATTCGATCGTTAGAATGAGACAAGAAATCAAATGCACAATATTATAAAAAGGAACATGTTAACCCGTGTAACCGGCAGACAATGAAATAAATCAGAGAAACAATTTAGCATCTAGAAAAGCAAAAATATTGGTCGGGATCTACGTAGTACTTACCGCCTTTTGAATGGACGTCTTATAGGAAACCATAAAACTACAAAATTTCACGATTTTTATGGATTACGAGGTACATTAAGTCGTTAAATTGTAGCAAGGTCTTGAAGCTTCAGCTTCTCCGTACTAAAAAGTAAGATTTCCTCATCATCCGGTCTGATGACCGACTCGCTCATGTTGTGTTGGAGTGAAGTAGCTAGCGTGCGTCGATCACTGGCGCCACCGTATGGCAACTCAGTAAAACTACGACGCCTACAATGGTATCTCGTCTTGAATGAGCGTCCTGTCCAATCTATACAGGGTCTTTCACGAGGAACCTCACCCATATTTATACGGAAAACTACTGAACGTATTTTCATGAAATTCAGCACTTATAAGTATTTCACGATGCTGATGAAATCTAAAATATTTTCAAGGCATGAGCACCTCCGGTTTTTCCGGAAATGACGTCAACTTCCGTTTTTCAAATTAGAACACCATTTTTTTATTGCAGAAATAGATGCCTTAGAAAATTTCAATTTATTTTGATGTAACATTTTTCAGTTTTGGTTGGAAAATTTTCTCTGAGCGGGAAAATTCGAAAAAAAAATCGAAAATAGAGCTCCGCTGAAACAAGAATAACTTCGAGGTTTTTGGATGGAAAATTTTCATTTTTGGGATTTTTCAAGATGTGAGATTGATATTTCCACTTTAAAAATCGAAATCGCGATTCATGATACAGGGGGTGAAAAAATCGCTTTCAAAGTTAGGGATGACAAAACCGTGAAAAATCTATTTTTTCAAATTAGAACCCC
Organism: Myrrha octodecimguttata; assembly: GCA_958510865.1. Lineage (NCBI taxonomy): Eukaryota > Metazoa > Arthropoda > Insecta > Coleoptera > Coccinellidae > Myrrha > Myrrha octodecimguttata. Next base: position 21,485,832 of record OY294059.1, read on the forward strand.
AGTTTTTTATGGCAGATATTGAATCTACGTTAAAAAATAATGTGAGTGTATGCATCACACCCTTGCCCCAAAGTGGATATTTTCTGAGTTATTCACAAAAAACTGTTTTTCGTCTTGAATTTTCAGCTATTTCTTTTCCCTTCACGCCAAAAAGATGACATTTTCAGGAACTGTTACTTAAACCATGTTTTAGATTTTACTACCCTAATATGCAAGAGAAAAAAGTTACAGGTTGTTCCTAAATAGATGGCGAATTTGGATTCGAATTTGTATCGGAAACCTCTTTATTTCAACTAATCGGCCATCGGTTTTCTCTCCAGTGATAAATAAATAATTCCTTATGAACCATATGCAAAAACTTACCATGTTTTACATTTTTTTTTTATAATGATAGATATCATTAATTACATCTGCCAAATTCCTCTTTATTCAGTAGCATTTTGTGTTTACTATTAATTTGGTGATAATTCGTATTAAGTTATAAAATCGATCACTATGCCTAATTTTACCAATGAAGATTATTTAAATCTCATTCTACTTCATGGAGAATGTAATAAAGTTGTAGATAGAACGATTCGACTGTTCATTGAGAGGTTTCCTGACCGACCCAGACCAACGAGAGATACCATTAACAGAACCATGACAAACTTGAGAAATGTCGGATCTTTCGTTAAGAAAACTACACACAGAAAAAAAAGTGTAGTAGAAGATGAGAACAACGAAATTACAGTTCTTGCATATTTTCGTGTGAATCCTCAAAATTCTCTCAAAGATGCCGAGATTGATCATATAAATTCAATAGGGTACAGCATTTGAAGGAAACTGATTTCGTCAGGAGAACAGAGTTTTGCGAAGCTATGATGATTCGATTTCAAGAGAATGAAAACTTTTTGGACTGTATAATTTGGACAGATGAATCTAAATTCACAAAGAATGGTTCTTTCAATAGGCATAACAGTCATTATTGGGATGAAGAGAACAACCACCACTTCAGACAATGGAACTTTCAAGAGACCTGGAGTTTCAATGTTTTTTGCGCCATCAAAAATAATGCAATTCTCGATGTTCACATTTATGATGGGACTTTAACTGGTAAGATAGAACACTACACATGTTTGCATTATTTAAAGAATGTTCTCTCTTAGGAGATAGATATTCTGACATATTGACTCAAATAATTGAGCCGCTAGTACAGAACCATAATGACTTATGGTATCAACAAGATGACGCGCCTCCACACAATTCACTCAATGTGTCAAATATCCTCTACAGGCTATTTGAAGATCGATGGTTGGCGAACAATGGTCCACATCTTTGGCCACCACGTTCTCCCGATTTAACTCCTTTAGACTATTATGTTTGGGGTAGGATAAAAAATATTGTCTACTCAACTCCCCTGACTGATAAAGAGGACTGCATAGAACGAGTCAGAAATGCGTTCAGGTTTGTTTAGATTTTTAGATTCATAGTTTTGAAACTCAATTTGGTTTTTAAACACTTTTGCAGATCTCTTCCTCCCGATGAAATAAGAAGAGCAACGCACGAAGCATTCCTGAGACGTATGAATAAATGTCTAGAAATTAACGGTCAAAACTTTGAGCATCTTCTCTAGTTATAACTGCGAGAGTTTGCCATGGTTCTCCTAATAGTAACTTGAAGTCGGTTTCAAGAAGGGGTGAAAAATCTACAGCATGGTTCAAATAACAGTTCCTGAAAATTTCATCTTTTTGGCGTGAAGGGAAAAGAAATAGCTGAAAATTCAAGACGAAAAACAGTTTTTTGTGAATAACTCAGAAAATATCCACTTTAGGGCAAGGGTGTGATGCATACACTCACATTATTTTTTAACGTAGATTCAATATCTGCCATTAAAAGATGGGGTTCTAATTTGAAATAATTGATTTTTCACGATTTTGTCATCCCTAACTTTGAAAGCGATTTTTTCACCCCCTGTATCATGAATCGCGATTTCGATTTTCAAAGTGGATATATCAATCTTACATCTTGAAAAATCCCAAAAATGAAAATTTTCCATCCAAAAACCTCGAAGTTATTCTTGTTTCAGAGAAGCTCCATTTTCGATTTTTTTTTCGAATTTTCCCGCTCAGAGAGAATTTTCCAACCAAAACTGAAAAATGTTACATCAAAATAAATTGAAATTTTCTAAGGAATCTATTTCTGCAATGAAAAAATGGTGTTCTAATTTGAAAAACGGAAGTTGACGTCATTTCCGGAAAAAACGGAGGTGCTCATGCCTTGAAAATATTTTAGATTTCATCAGCATCGTGAAATACTTATAAGTGCTGAATTTCATGAAAATACGTTCAGTAGTTTCCCGTACAAATGTGGGTGAGGTTCCTCGTGAAAGACCCTGTATATTTATTGTGTCAAGTTGAACATGTTAACTCATGAACTCCTGTATTAAGTGATTTTAGGCTTGAATCTTTGGCATTGAATACCAGAGACGATAATTTGTTTTGTGGTTTGGAAACTATTTCGACATTAAGTTTTAATCAATTATTGGCTATTCCTTTTCAAATATCACCGAATTATGAAGGAGAAATGAATTTGGTTTTTTCCGTTTTTATGGAAGGGTAAATTTCGTTCATGTCTAGTTGGGAATTTTTGTGTTTATCTATTGTTGTATAATTGAAACCGTTGTTTGCAACTATTTATCCATAGGTCTTTTTCTTAACCCTGTAAAAAAACCACCGTGAAATTAAAAATAATACTATGGAAACAATAGCTGTGAACAACGGTTTCAATCACGGCACAATAGATAGAATTATCAAACACGAAAGATACAAACTAGCCATGAACCAAATTTACCCTTCCATAAAAACGGAAAAAACCAAAAAGTTCAATTCTCTTCCAGACTTCGGTGATATCAGTAAAAAAAATAGCCAATAATTCATCGAAACTTAATATCAATACAGCTTTCAGAACACAAAACAAATTATCGTCTCTGTTATTCAATGCCAAAGATTCAACCCCAAAATAACTTAAATCATGAGTTAACGTGTTCAACTTGCAACAAGAAATATATAGGTCAGACAGGATGCTCATTCTAGACGAGATACCATGAACATGAACAGGATTTCATCAAAAATAAAAGCGAGTCTACCGTCGAAACTTATTGCATTGAGAATGGCCACACATTTCCATCAATAGATAATCTGAGAATATTATTTGTACAATCAGAAAGAATGAAGCTAAACTATCTGGATTCCATTTAAATTTATGAATTAATGAAGAGAAGTATTCTTGAAATAATGAACGACCAAACGGATTTGTGTAATTCCCAAATTTTCAATGCTTTCAAATGATACCTACACCGCAAAATAATTCCCCCAAAAAAAGGTTCTTTTTCCAACATCTGTTGCAGACAAAATTCTTCAACTGTCGCTTCCATTATCACGTTGTTTTACCTGAATTTGCATAAATACCCTGAACCATGTGTTCAGAGGTTGGTTGCCTGAAGATGAACGGAACTAGTCGCAAAAATGTACACCCCATATATTGTAAAAACATTCGTGTTATCGATCTCTGATACCGGCAATATATTGATTTATGTTTTTCACGAAAAAAAGTTAATTTTTATATCACGTTCATTTTATCGACTTTTATGTATCATGTCCCATATTATTCTTATATGCCTAGGATATTTTATTTCATTTTAGACTACCACTTTCTGAACTTATCGACGCGTTGGAAGAAGTACAGCATGAAGACTCGGAAATACCAGTTCAAGAATATGATTCTGCAGATGATATTATAGATCTTGTAACTTTATTTCCAAATGCAGCTGCCCATTTACTGTCAGAGGGTTGTAAACCTTCATCGTCTAAAAAACAAGAAATGGACATCTGGACTAATACTGAACCTTCTTTTGCTATACGAACAAGCGAAATCCACCTGATGACGTCTATGAAAAAAAAACTCCATTGAAATTTTTTCAACTATTTTTTGATGAAGAAGTTATGATCAACATACAAGAACAAAGTAATTTGTATGCCCAGCAAAAGAACTACAATTTGAGCCTTACCAGAAATGAACTACTTGTGGTATTTGGTGGACTCCTGCTTTCGGGATATGGTAAATACCCCAATAAAAGAATGTATCGGTTTAACGAGAATGATGTTCCAAAAATATTATCAGAGAATACACGACTAAATATGTTCGAGACTATTGTGAGACATATCCATTTGAATGATAATAACCAAATTGACAATTTAAATAGGTTGTATAAACTTCAGCCCCTAATTGAAAAGCTCAATAACAATTTCAGAATAAATGGCGGCTTAGATGAGAACATAAGTATCGACAAAAGCATGATATCCTATTTTGGAAAACACTTTGCGAAACAGTATATCAAAGGAAAGCCAATCCAATTTGGGTTCAAAAACTGGGCATTATGAACAAGTAATGGATACATGCTAAGTTTTGACATATATACTGGGAAGAATAGTACGAATGAATCCAATCAATCAGACTATTTTGGTTTGGGAGGCAGTGTAGTTCTAAATCTGATCGACAAAGCTCAAATACCACTAACTGTGGCTACAAGATTTTTATAGATAATTATTTCACTTCCCTGAAACTTCTCAGACACCTTTCTTCATTCGGATACTGCAGTACAGGAACTATGGGAGATATTAAATTAGAAAACTGTCCACTCCGAAACCAACAGAAATAATCAGCGAAAGAAAAACGTGTTACACATAAATTCTCAAGTAGTGAGAAAGTGGTAGTGTTTCAGTGGAAGGCTAACAAAGGAGTATCTGCAGCTTCCAATTTCGAAAATTGCGGAAAAATCACGACCGCACCAGTTTATGATGTCAGATACGATAAAGTCGACCACCTGCCAGAATATTCAGAAAAAGAGAGGAGATGCATACAATGTGGAAAAAATGCCAAATTCATATGCGTCAAGTGTAAAGAGCTTGCTTTGCATCCAAAGTTTTCTTTCTTGGAGTATCACACACCATAACCATTAATTGGGACGGCACATTTACTTTTTTGTTTGTAACTGTCTGCATAACGTTCGTTATTACGATCATACTGTTTTCTGATAAAAAAAGAATAAAAATTGTTTTTCACTAAATTGTGTTAATATATCCTCTAACTAGCCCTTTTCACAGAAAAAAATTATTGAAAACAACCTTTCGTAACTTCACGCACTAATGGGTTAAATGATTTTTCCAACTACCCCAACCCCAACAGTCTCATAACAGCTTTTGCCAAGGTGATTGAGAAATTCTCACAAACCATATTATGAAATTCTTCCAAAACTTTAACATCCTGAGTTGGAAACAACTGGATTCCTCCAGGACGAAGTTCTGAAACTGCCATTTTCGAGATTATTCCTAATGAAACAACCATTGTTGAACGAGGTATGATTCCAACAGCTTTCGATTGTGACTTCCCGTCCGTTCCAAGCCATGAACTTATTTTCGGAGGAAGTATTTAACAACTGGAGCGTGTTTTCATTGTCCAAAAGGTACCAATGTGAACAAAGGTTTGAATAAAATAGAGAACATCTCAATCTTCTATACAATTTTGTTTTCCAGCACTCAAACCACCTTAAAAAACAATTTGTTTATTTAATAAACTTCGAAGTCACTCGTATAAAGTCTCATACAGAACTCGAAAAAAATCCTACAATTAAAATTATTTCATATTATAAAGTTTGATGTCGCAGCATCTTCAGATAAAAAAGAAACAACATTTTCTCCACGAAAATCGTGAGAAACCGAAAGAAATAAAATTTTAGCACATCCTTTTATGTTTGGATTTTTATGACATAGAGATCTTCAGAAACATGATATTGAGATGGTAAGCAATCTAGCAAAACTTAGAATGGCTGTTGCACTCGGTTGGATTCAAGGCTAGAGAAATCGGTCTTTTTTCGTAATTATATGTAAGGATTAATATGTGAGATTATCAAATCACATAAGATGTCAAAGTGACAACAGTATCAAAATAATTGAAATTGAGAACAGAAAGAAATATTCAATCGAATTGAAATTGAAGAAAGATAATAAACATTGAACGTTGTTTCTTTGGTTTCAGGTATGATTTGAGTTGTTATTACAATTTGTTATAAGTTGTATTTAGTATGTTGAAATAAAATGTATTTGTGGTTTCAGAGAAACAATTCTATTGATTATTCAAGTTTGAAAGATTAACATTATGTATACATATATACATTGAGATCTTACAACAATATACCCACACCTACCTGGTCTTCTCCTATATCGAAACCTGCTTTTCTTCCACGGAAACGGGCGGTTATTTCAAGATTTTAAGAATTATTGAATATTTGCACCGTCCTAACGTTTCCTTCGGAGACTGCCACCCTGTGACATTGTTCAACTTTGTTACGAGCGAACTTAGGGAATAACAAACATGACATCTTTGTGATCGGTATATGCATTACAAGAAACCAGAAGATCAGTAAATCCATCGACTTATCTTTCCAAATAAAAGAAATGAAAACAGTCTTCCAACTAGATGACGAAACCATACTGGACCATACATCCTCTTATGATATCTGCTAATGGTCTTGTGGAACGTCACCTGAAACAAGAATTAATGAATTAAGGAATAGTTAAAATACAAAATGGAATACTCCCTGCCCAGTAGGCCACTATATTGGAAACCTGTAGAAATGTCTGAGGATACTCACACTTGAATATGATATACCGATCCAGTTATGCCGACCCAAAAAGTTTATGCGGGGAGAACAAATTCTAATAAAATATAAGGTAAGGGTCGCTTTATTTGAAGCAAGGATTTGATATTATCGAGTATAAGCTGCCCGAAGAGTGTGAGCCTTCTTACATTTCGTATGTGGTTTTTCGTGTCAACAGGAATGACCCCACTTACAGAAGCCCTGGCGATTAGTTCAATTCAGTTTATAGAAAACGAACGTATGACAGAAGGAAAAACTGCATTGTCCGTAAACGTGGATTTGAATATACTCGGTGATTCCGGAGGAAACCGTCAGATTTTGGCATCAGGTGTTACGGGTATATTAAAGAAAATAACTCATTTGTAGGAGAAAAAAATATTGCCTGTTGACAAAAGAGTGATCACAGCTGGGTAGGTTTTTCACCCTCAATATAATTTTATATTCAATTGAATTGAATGGGGCGCCAGGTAATTTGAATGCTCGATCACCTAATAATTTGAAAAATTACCAAAATAATAGTGGGCTTCTTTCTTTTTCTTTGAAGATGTGAACCACGGAGGAATCAATTCAAAATAGAAGAATAAGCAAACCCTGTATTACTAAAATCAATATTTACGACCTGTCCTAACTACCTATCTGCTAGATTTATAGTAATAACTAATTCTTATCATAAACTACCTAACTCTAACTCAATTCTAAATCTAAATCTTAATGTTCTCATTCTTGCTCTATAAAGTTGCAGTTCGTTTATGCAACAATCAAATTCTATACACTTCACAATTCATATACGAATATAATCCTCCTTGGGGTACTTATCCTTTCCAATTAGAATATTCAGATGGAAATCAACTCATAATGCAGGCCAAAAAGAATGAACAGTGTCCAGTTTACCATCCAGTGTGAGACAACAATATATTACGTTTTTAAAGTGATACAGTCATAACCATAAAAGAAAAACCCCTTGATATTAGCGGAGTTTGATATATTTGAATGACTTGAAATTCTCTTTCAAGAGTTGTAATCAAGTTATACAAACAAAAAATATCTTGATTAATTACGAGAGTAGAAATTTAAAATCCCTTGACGGTTCGCTTCAACGCTCCAATATTTCTCTCTGTCACCAAATTCAAATGATTCATTCCGGTCTAATAAACGTATGGAAAGGAGAATCAACAAAAACTCAACATATAGGTACGGCGCAATATTGAAAGCGCTCGAACTTCGGAACCCGAACTTCGAAATTCCCGCGAGAATTCAAACGTTACAAAGTTTACACTGGTCAAGACAGTCTCGGAACAATGTTTGGTTCATGGTTGGGTGTCTCTATTGGGAATATACAGGCTGATTTGTACTATTCGACCGATTCCACTTTTATTGAAAACTTTGGTATGGCTTATTCGATTTTAAAGAAATTTTCAGCGAAGTACAATATGGATGAGCACATTAATTAATTCTCATTTTTTCTTCAAAATAAGCGGTTGTTATTGTGATAATTCCATATTAATTATCCAGGTTGAAAAAACACCCTGTACATCACGTTTCCTAAATTTCGCTACCTGTTTACGATTCTTCCATAATGAGTCATTATTTGAGAGTTTTTAGTTTTTTTGGCACACTTCCAGTTTTCCGAGAAATTTTCTTCAAAAAATGACAATGTCGAAATTTCGCTCCAATCGATTCTACTTTTGTTGATTACTTTGGTATGGCTCATTCAATTTTGATGAAATTTGAAGTGTGAAACAATCTGAATGAGTAAATTCAATAATTGCAACAATCTCTCAAAATACAGGGTTGCAATTGGAATAATTTCAGAATTTCAGATTAATTGTGCAGTTGAGAAAAAAACACCTGTACATTGGTTTTCCAAAACTTTCTTATTCGATTCAGATTCTACAATAATATGTCATTATTCAGAGGTTTTAAATTTCTTTGGCACACCTCTGGTTTTCCTAGAACATTTTTGAAGGAGAGCATAATCGAAATTTGGCTCACAAGCAGTGAGAGTATTCCGCACTAGGTAGAAAAGCTGTATTGTCGAAGGATGCAAAGTTGTTCGTCACTTCTAAAATATTCTTTTCAAATTCGAAATATATTCTGAATTGAATGATTTCATACAGAATATGAGCAATGGAATACGAATTTTGAATTTGAAGAGAATATTTCAGAACTCAAGAACTGCTTTGCATCCTTCGAATATACAGCTTTACTACCTAGTGCAGAATATTCTCACTGCTTTTGCGCCAAATTTCGATTACGCTCTTCTTCAAACATTTTTTCTCGGAAAACCGGTGGTGTACCAAAGAAAATAAAAACCTCTGAATAATGAAATTTTATTGTAGACTCTCAAACGAATAGAAACGTTTTGGAAAAGCAATGTACGGGGTGTTTTTCTTCAACTGCACAATTAATATTGAATTCTTAAATTATCACAATTATTGAATGTAATCATTCAGATTTGTCTACACTGCAAAGTTCATCAAAATTGGATAAGTCATATCAAAGTTATTAATAAAAGCATAATCAATTGGAGCGAAGTTTCGACATTGTCTTTTTTGATGAAATTTTCTCGGAATAATCAAAGTGTGCCGAAAAAATTATAAACTCAAATAATGACCTATCAAAGTAGAATCGTAAACAGATAGCGTAGTTTTGGAAACGTGATGTACAGGGTGTTTTTGCAATTGCCCAATTGATCTGAAATCATCACAATAACAACCGCTCATTTCGAAAATAATTTTGGAATTAATGAATGTGCTCATCAATATTGTACTTCGCTGAAAATTTCATTTACATGGAATGAGCCATACCAAAGTTATCAATAAAAAAAAATCGGTCGAATCGGACAAATCACCCTGTATATTCTCAATAGAGACCATCAACAAATATTGTTTCGAGACTGTTAGGTCTCTTGTATGTATTTTTTTATCATTGGATTCAAATGTCACATCCATAAGAATACTGAAAAACTTCAACCCCCTTAAAAATTTTAATTTTCAATAACTTTCAAATTAGGCTCCAAACATTGGTTGTTTAAACACTCGGAACTTCGCACCTTCCGTGACGTACCGCGATGTATCCACTTCCTCCCTCTTCTCGTGTACCTTTCTCTTTAGCTAGCCAAATGGGACCGTCAGCTGTCTCGATCGGGGCATCGTGGAATAACGAGTGACGTAGGAGGCGATCTACCGAGTCTCACCCACTTTGGTTTTGCGTCCGATTTGATAATTTTTAATACCGAATTATTCGAAATTCGCGAATTGTTGAAGTGTTACGTAGCATACATTGTGATTTTGCATCGGAATGGAATGAGAAAAACATGAAAATATGATAATTCGTGTTACATGCAAGAGACCCATTTATTTTTAGCAGATTCGCCCTTCTTTCTTTTTATGATCTTCAGGCATTTTCCAGAGATAGTCAGTCGAGCATACCTAATGCTCCTATCAGCAGAAATACAGGTGCCAAAATTGAAAGAGTATATTTGAATATATCTACAATTGGTTGCCTTTCAACGATTTCCTTGGTGCCAGAAATTTTACTGTAATGATCAGTTGCCAGTTGCACATCTTGAACTAATTTTGAAATTCGAAATTGATTCCTCACATAACCCTTGATGAAACATGATGAATCGATAGAATAGAAAAAACACACTTGACAAAGTTTCACAATTTATTAAAATTTGTTGACACGCGTGTTTCGGGTTTTATCCCATTTTCAAAACTGAACACATATGAAAACAGAAAGAATACATTCATTACAATTATCAAATAACACATGCTAAAATCGGGGACAGGCGGAAATCTAACTGGTCGTTTACAATTGGGAGATTTTGTTTTTGGGCTGATGATATTTCTAGTATCTCTAAAAGATCTAAACGTTTACTTTTATCACCCTTATGTAGAATTTTTATATTATTAAAGTCTATGAAGTGGTTGAGAGCAATACAGTGAGTGGAGAAACCTGTTGTTGATGGTTTACCAATGGGTTCTCCCTCATCAAATTTTTTCAGTGAAATATTTATGACCGCTTTAGAAAAGAAAATATTTTCTCCTGTAAATGTTAGTCTGACTGTATTTGTATTGTACTGGAAACGATATGTAGATGATGTTTTTTGTATATGGACTGGCTCAAGTTCACAACTTGAATCATTTTTAGAATTTCTGAACTCCTTTTATAATTCCATTCAGTTCACTCTGGAGGTGGAAAATGACAACAAGTGTTTAAATTTCTTAGATATTCAAATAAAAAGAGTAAATGAACACCTCGAATTCGATATATACAGAAAACCCACTTTCTCAGATATTCTTATTCACAACAGTAGTTCTCACCCTTATAAAATCAAAATGTCGGCATTCCATGCCCTAGTACATAGGTTAACTTCGATCCCATTGTCTAAAAATAATTTTGAAAATGAAGTTAGAGTTCTTAAATTACTTGCCAAAAACAACGGCTACTCTCCTAACATAATAGACAAATTAATTTTCAAAAAACAACAAACAAAATTGTTATCTTTAATTTATCCACCTCAAGTTAATGATGAAATTAAGAAATTTGTGTACATCAATTACATCCCATCTCTCAGTGAACAACTTTGCAAAAGAGTCAGAAGAAATGAAATTGATGTTATATGTACCAATAAAAAGAATTTGAGATCTATATTTTTTAATGGGAAGGATCGACTGAATAATTCACAGTTGAGTGGTGTATATATATGTTGTCATGTGATGAGTGCCCTGCATTTTACATAGGCCAGACTGGTCGTTCTCTCGGGGTTAGAGTTGATGAACATAAAAGATCCATATTACAAAATAAATCAACAACAGGTTTCTCCACTCACTGTATTGCTTTCAACCACTTCATAGACTTTAATAATATAAAAATTCTACATAAGGGTGATAAAAGTAAACGTTTAGATCTTTTAGAGATACTAGAAATATCATCAGCCCAAAAACAAATTCTCCCAATTGTAAACGACCAGTTAGATTTCCGCCTGTCCCCGATTTTAGCATGTGTTATTTGATAATTGTAATGAATGTATTCTTTCTGTTTTCATATGTGTTCAGTTTTGAAAATGGGATAAAACCCGAAACACGCGTGTCAACAAATTTCAATAAATTGTGAAACTTTGTCAAGTGTGTTTTTTCTATTCTATTAATTTTGAAATATTCAGTTTTAAGGAATTTCTGAAACATTTTTCAGATCTGTAGATCCGTTTCTATTCGAAAAACGTCAGTGAAACACAGCGTTTATATTTATTTTAACCATGAATTATGCAATAATGAGAAATAATTGAAAGAAGATGGGTTAATCGCATTTCCAAACATTTTTCCGAAAACTTATAAACCCTTCCTTCACTAGTAGACAGGTTATTTGAACAGATTTATCTGAAGAAAATCCCCCAACTCCGACAGAGACCATTATTTCATGAATACATAATTTCCGCCGCGAAATTCAAACGGCCTTTCTGAAACGAATAAGTGCAACAACTCTTACGTCGAACGCTTACCACGCTATATCAACACGTTCCTAACGGTCAGATTTCACAATGACCGCATTAAGGTTGATTCTCACTATACGTTCCGTATTCTTCCAGTATCATTCCTGTAAAATATTATAAGCTGTAAATGAATTGATGTATGCGCACTATACGTCCCGTTTCTGTTCCGTCAACATGACATTTTTGCATACTAAATTATGTTGAAGGACTAACCCAAACGACTTCTGAACAGAAAGTGCATTTCGTATCAAAAAAATTGAGCCTTTTCTGTTTGAAAAATTTCATCATGTCACTTTGGAATACAAGATCTTCGATTAGGAAGTTCTCACCAAAAGGCCGTCTGGAATTTGAATTCTACATTCTTTTTATCCACAGCTACAGTTAAAAACCTGGCAAATTCTACACAAGGGCTGATTATTTCAACCCGGTAATGTTAGCTCCCGGCTGGCCAGCTCCACGGGAACTTTTCATTCCACCATTGTCGGACGCACTCTCGTAATTTGTATGTTTTCTGGACGGGCGAACGTGATGAAATTAGGTTCATCTTAAAGAGGAATGGAAGAGCAAGAAATAAAAATTTATCGTTCACATATCTTAACTGAGTAGGTTGACTCTAATGGTCCAGCTTTAAGGACCGAATTGTGGATTCTCAAGCTGGCTCATTTGATATAATGCGGGATTGAAAGACCTATACATGGTTGATTTTTCGTTCGCATAGTTTACCCCTAAGAGCCCAGCTCCAAGATCAGAATGTTATGATCCCGTGCCGGCCGAATAGATTTTCGTGATTTTCATGTGTTCAGAATAGGCGACAAAATAAAATTTTTATTTGATCTTATGCAGGATTAAAAGAGCTATATATGGTTATTTTTTCGTTCACCCAGGTAACCCCTAAAGGCCCAGCTCCAAGATCCGAATAGTATGATCAAAACACATAATTATCATATTAGAAATAAAACCAAATCGAAGGGATGTGCAATTATGTTAAGGTCCTGTTAGAGTGAAATAGTTTATTGAACTATAAACAACTGGCAGATGGGTGAAATAAACGAAGAATTCTCCCTAAGACGGTATGGGAACAGTTCAAGTCGGCGTTATGTGTAAAACACAAAATTGTTAATAACTAAAAAAATACTGATGTTCTGGAACTCGTTTCAATATGACATATTGAAACAAATTCATTACAAAGTATTGGACCAAAAAAAAGTCAAAAAAAGTAAAAGTAGTGAACACTCGCTCACTTCACGATTCATTAAAAACGAGAGTGAATTACATGAAAACATATATTGAAGAAATTAAAAAAAAACAAATTGGTTATCGAGTATTGACATTGAAATTTTTTGAAACCAAAATGTTTTGGTGTTGAGCGTGAAGTTAGCACTGAATGTTATGAATGCGAATATTAAAACATCTACTGAAGATATCAAGATTTTTCCAACAAAACAAATTGAAATGAATTGCTTACTAGTTGTTGGCTTCAAATTTTTTCTAAAACAAGAAAATGTTGGTGCGGAGTGTGAAGTCAGCACCAAATCATAGAAATGCGCAGTATTCAAAAACTATGATGGTGCATGAAAAGATTCATACAAAACGAATTGAAACAAATTCGGAACTGAATATTGAATTTAGTTTCGGAATTTGTTTTATCAAATTTTCGCTAACTTCACGCGGCCCAAAAATATGGCATAGTCAACTTGAGAGAGGACAAGCAATTTGAGTTATGTTAACCGCAGTCTTATTGTCGACATTTGAAAGCTACATTCTTTCGATTATGCGAACGTATTTAAAATATTAATGGGTGTTTATCTGTTTCACATGTTTCTGTTTATCTTAGTATTGGGGGCGTTGAAGGTTATGACAGACAACTCATTGAGAAGAACAATCTGTCAGCCCACTAAAACTTTAATTTAATTATGTGCATTCGATGAACATATGAACACAAACTAAGAACATTAAATTCCAACGAGTCTACTGGATAAAGGATATTAACACTATCATTGAATAATACAGATGAATTACCTTGTAATTCCGATTACCATAAAAGGAGTAATGGTCTTCGAGACAATAGCGAGTTTTTAATGAATGATTTGACTTGAAAACACTTCAATTCTTGTCCAAATTCCCGCAACCTATTGCTTATTTGAAAAATTTTCGAATATCAATGTTGTAAGATATCGACTACATGGCCCTTGAAAATTTCATTGAGCTACTAGATCCACACGAAATTTTGCATTGATTTGCGCGTTAGTATTCTCGAACAAACTACGATGTTCAAATCTCATCGCATCAGACTTCATGAGGTATTGAGAATTACTCCGAACTAATCTTGTACACAACAAACTCAGAAGAGATATTCAAGCTCCCAACCATAGTGAAAATTCCAGGACTCTAGTTCCTTTTGTTCGAAATTCAGAGCAAACACGACCAGATCGCCAGACAAAATTGAATAACATATTGTAGAAATTCGATTGAAATCGACTGATTCTATCCCCCACTCCTTGTATTGAGATAACTCCCTTTATATATATATCTCCCCAATTTGGAAACATTTTGTGGGTTTTCAAATTCGTGGAGGACTAAGTCCAGACCTGTTTCGAGAGATAACAACCGTTTGATCAATAGATATCGAGAAAGCAAATATTACATTGAAGATCGTTTAGCTTCATTTCGTATTCGTTTGTATATTCAGATAAAATAAAACAATAATTCTATTAATCCCTTGCTTATCAAAGGTACCTACATGAAAAGTTAGTGAAAGTAGAAGCCGTCCATTTTCATCATCTGTAGGATGAAACTATTAGTGTTTACTTTTGCAGCATTGAGTGTTGTGTCAGGAGCGAATATCCTGGGAATATGGTTTCATGCCGGAAAAAGTCACCATATCTTGGGGGAGATGCTTTTCAAGGAATTGGCCCGTAGGGGCCATAATGTAACTATGGCAAGTCCTTTTCCTCTGAAAGAACATTTTCCAAACTATAACGATGTGCATCTAACTGGAATACAAGAAGATCAAGATGGTAAATTTATATATTTATTGAAAAATGGATTCTTAGTATCTTAATATGTACTAGTTAGCGAGTATGAGGTTGAACTTTTTTTAACCATTCCTTTCAGAAAGACGATATGACTACTAAATAATCAAAACCCTTCCCAGTTCAAAATCACTGTTAACGAGGCCGAAACAGAACAAAACAATCAGGACAGAATTAATTTATAAAAATTCTTTCATTCGAATATCACATCTGAAAGTGGACAATCTCAAACTAGTTTCACCCGAGACTATCAATGAGCAATATAACTTGAACTCTACGTTTCAGAGTTGATTTCGTTGAAAATCTAGAGCGTCATATCGATTAAATTTCAATTTGAAGTTGTATTGAAATATGCCAGAATGGATGGGTTCAACTCAAAAAAGATTAATGAATAATCATTGAAGATATCAAAAAAACTACAATCACCGTTGATTTCCTCATTAGGTTGAAAAATTTGGTTCGAAAAACAAGACATTTTCAACTGAAACATGCCAAAGCAATTTTTCCAGCATGAATCTACATTCCAATAGTAATTTGTAAATATATATATATATTCTTTTGAGAACGAGCATTACAATTCTAAGATATATCACAGTGTTAGCAGAGGAAATGTAAACGGGGTACCATACATATTTGCGTATGATACAAGAGCACAGATAAAAACCTCAGGAAAAATTCTGTCTCCCCGCATAAGTGTAGTAATTTGTTTATAGAAGATGGATGGCATCTTTTTCATTTGAAAATAATTTTTTCGTCATCTTGAATTCATTTCAACAAAATATCTTGACATAATATCTGAAACAGAAAGAGGGACAGAAAACCAGAAGGAAGCCGTAAATAATATTACCTACATTTGCTCATGACCGAGAGGGTCTTTCGACCAGGTTCAGTCCTCCAAGCGATGATTTTCAGATCCTCAGATAAACGAAGAACGCTACAGGCCCCTTTATTGGGGAATCATCTCCCATAGATCCATAATTGTTCATTTCGAACTAGAAATCTAATAAAATATCGGGAATAAAGTGAAAAACTTGTGACATACATGTAAATAACAAAAGCGATCAAATTCAGGTTTGCATCACTGAACTTTTTAGAAGAATTGAGTCCTGCCGGCACCGTTATCTGCTTTTACCTATCTTCATCTCGCAATTTGGTAACTTTCAGATACATGGGTGAACTGACGGCACTGGTTCGCTGAAAATAAATATTCGAAATGAAATTTATGGCGAGTTCCTAGCCGAATTAGAAACAGTTTCATTAAATTATTACGATTTACGAAAAAAAGTTTGTTGCCAAGGGTTTTCTGAACTGAAGAAATTATGGTCTCCTTTCAATATATATTCAATGAAAATTAGTATATGGTCCACTCTGTACATATTCTCAGCAGAAAGCATAGTTTTGAGATGCGCAAGTGAATTTTTTCAGGTTTAAAGGCTAGCTCCTGGTTCTCTTAAATTTAGTCGTTAACAGCACGACAGCTCTTTGAAAATTTCAGTAACGCATAAATCAGTTTTCGAATAATTTCTTGCCATAGCTTTTGTTCTGTTTATTCTTCATAGGTCAATATACCCTTTATGATATGAAAAACCATGTGGTTGTAGTTATTTTCCTGTGAGATGACTTCGTGATGTCTATGCATTCTACATGAAGATCGCAGAGTACTCATGTATGTAACTCAAAACATAAAGCCAGAATTGGCAATTTTTTGTAGAATTGCTTCTACTTAGAAGGCCTTTCAAGAGTAACAACTCGAACCAATTCTTGTCACAAAAACTTGATTAAACTACCTAGTACTTTATGAAAGTGAATGTATACAGGGTTTCACTGAATTAGAGGTTCGAACAAATGAAAAAGATTCCTTGCACTGTTTCCAAAAAGAGTCCAATGAACATAGTACCGCAAATGATGCAATTTCGAGAAATAGACTGTTAAAGTTGTAATTTGGTTCTATTTTTTTTTGATAGTATTTGCACTGCACAAAACGATCATATAAGTCTATCGAATATTTATGAGTAATTGCAACCGATCAAGAAAATATCCAGAAAACTTATGATGGATAATTCCCGCAGCTTTTTTTACTGAATATTCATGAAAATTTAAATTTTTTTGAGGATTTCAAGAGAATACTTCAAATTTTTTTCCTCGAAATCGTTGGCATATATGACAAAACTATCGGAAACCATGAAGTTTGGTTTAGCAAACTACAATTTACAGAACAAATAGTGGCTCACCAAAAAAAAGTTCTGGTGGAAAACAGAGGACCGTGAACCATGTTGATTTGCAATCAAAATTAGCATTGCACTTGGAGTAAACTATAAATTGCAGCATCTACGCCAAATTTCAGCTGACTATCTTCTAAAAGGCAGATACTATGAGAAAAATCTTGAAAAAATTTAAACTTTAACACCTTGTAATTTTGAGTAACCCTATTGAATACACCATTCAGCCTGTGCATATCAACTGAATTGTCAGCCGCTGACTTTCAGCGAATAACCCAGGCGATATGGCACGCCATTTGAGGAAAACTGTGTAAGACGTTGATTCCAAATTCGACATGAGCCTTGGAGTATGGCTCATTTACTGTTGTTTGAGACATATTCATTGGAAACCAAAAGCAACAGCTAGGGACATATTTGAGTTCTAGTCATTTTCAAAATATTCCTCAATTGTTGTCGATTTTTTGTTTGCGTTCAACAATTTTGAGATACTTCAACCGAATTAGATGTTGAAAATAGAATAACTATGATTTGAAAGGTAGTATTTAAAAAAAAAGAAATTTCTAATATCAACAATCTACGTATTCAAAAATCATTTCAAGAACCCCACTATTTCGTTTTCACTCCTTCGGGAAGATTTCGTTGGAATGAATTCACTAGTTTCGTTTCAGTAGATTTCATATGAGCAACCTCTGAACGTTCGGCAAAAAAAATATTGAATATATTTAACATATCGGATTTCCGCAGATCTAGAAACGATTTCAACCTCATAACTACTTTTGTCTGAATTAATTTGAATTCGACCGCCAAATTTTCGGCATCTCTTTCCATCTATGATGCTTCTACTTCCGTCTCATTTGTCTGGCTGTCATTATTGAATAAAATTCGTAATACTTAGTGTTTATGTTTTCCAATAGGAGATTTTGAAAGAAAAGTTATCATTCGATTTGTCCATTTTTGGAATGATGATTGATTACACTTCGATTGTTAGACTGGACGGTATGTTGCACATTTCTGCACTTTTGCTTATTATTTTTATACCTAATCTAACTTTCACAGTAAAAATGTAATAAAATAATGAAATATTGTCTTTCTGATCGTTGTGCATTTCATTTGGCCTGATGATATTTATAAAAACCGAAATGGATCGCTAACAGAATAAATTTCAATTGAAAAGAGTGTTTCTCATTTACTATTATATTTTGCTTATCAAAAGGAATGGAGGTGGTAACTAGTCACGCAAGCATCCCCTTCAAAGGTCATGTCTGTGTTGAAACCACCCTGAATATTTACTTTCAGTCAGTATATTACTTGCAGCCATATATTTTTTTTTGTGACCATGTATTTATTTTTCGTTTCGATACGATGGCCTATTGAACGTTAATGGAAAACTAATCAAAATTTTGTGGTGAAAATTTGTGGGTGCTTTCGACATTCAAATTTTTTTCTGAAGTATTTTCGGATCTCTAAAACTTTCGGTTCCTTATACCTGAAACAGCCTAAAACTTTCACATTTCAAATGGCGCATTACGTAACCAGGTCAGAACTGTACCGAGCACTGATGAGAAGTGATTTGAACATCAAGTACTGAGCACTGATTAAAAAGTTCTCCGGATTTTCATTGTATGTGTTTAGATTTTGAATTACCCTTGTATGGTCTTGTTCGATTCAACATGAAAAGGTCATCCACAATTTTTTTTAACAATTGTTGTATAAAAACTAATGGTGGTTAGACACTTAGGTTATAGTTGACAATATTTGTAAAAAAATTGATGGTATGTCTGCATTCATTTTCCTAGATATCGCCAATAGATGTTTTATTATAGTAATTCGGGAAGTATCAAAAAGTCTTCAAGTGGTAGTGAGGAGTTTATATCAAATTTAAAAGAGACGTTGGAGAATAATGTGAAAATGAAGGCTGGCCATTATTTGATCTTGAGGTACAGTGAGATTTGACAGTTGAGTACACATATCGAAAGATACTTTCACATAATAATCTGCGGTTGGTGTTCTAGGAATGTAGTCTATGAATTTAGAGAAACTGAAGTTGGGTGGGTTCATGCAGGCACTAAATTGGTATTATGCTTATTGATGTCTTAAACTGTAAAATTTGGGTTCAATGGCATTATATGTCCTTAGTTATTATCTTTATCCAACTTCGTAATAACTGTATTGATTCTGATTTGATATGAGTTGAGTTGTTGTTAATTTCTTAGAGATAGAGATAGAGATGAATTTAGGTGTTGAAGCGTTATCTCTGTCTCACCATGTTTTTATTAAATTTAGGTTTGTTCATGAAATTGTTAATTAATTTGCCAAATTAATGATATTTTGGTTGGCAGGTATTTTTTAAATTATTTCATTTATGAATTCAGTTGGTGAAAATTTTGCTCGCTCTAACTCCTGAGATTCTCCTTCGTTCTTTATGTATATGGTTGATGACTAAATCAGTGACATTTATTCAGTTTCTGTCATCATTTCTGCCTGGGTCATTCGAATTGAATTCCAGGCTAAACGATTTATATTTTCAACTATTTTTCTCAAATTTTGATGGATGTTGCAATTTTCTGTGTATTGATTAGCTTGCTGAATTTGTGCTGTTGCATTTATTTTACGTTGTGAAAGTTTCGGTTAAATACAGGTATCATTCGCGAAAACTAAGGAACAACAATAAAGCATACTCTTTGCCATTCCCAGTCTACGGATTCCAGATGCCCTGAAAATATTTTCAGTATATTTCATTCATGTATCGATAATTTTATCAAACAAGGGCATACCAATTATATTATTGTATCATTAGATAGTTTGTTTGAAGACATTTACAATAATTAGCTCTACTTTGGGTGAAAACTGTGCAGATGCTATTTAGACCATCAATCAACTGGGCTCATGGGGAGATCATCAACTTGGACACGCCAAATTAAGATTTTCAAATTGGACCCTGAATTTTTATCATTTCAGTCGATTCAACGTAAACTGAGGGGGGCAGGGATTATTTATAAGCCATCTCGAACACAATGAGTAGTCAGTGACTCTCGGAAACCACAGAAAAATCATAAATACAATGTTCCGATAAATTATCCTTAAAAACATGGATTTCAAGGCATTATTGTTTTGGGGGTTTCTTAAACATCATGAATGAGTTTTTCCTTGCTAAATTGAAAAGTCCTATTTCAGGTTGAAGGTTTTTTCTCTATTTGAAATGAATGTACTGAAGGAAAATTGAAAAATTTAGGTACAATTGAAAAAATTTCGAGATTGCATGAATTACTCCTAGATGCAAATAGCAGACATTGAAAATGAAGAAAAAATGTTTTCGAAACTCATTCCTTCTGCAGAAATATTCAAAGGGGGTAAGTCCCTGTCGACTCCATTTTTTTCATAAGAATTCAAATAACTTAGAAACCGTTGAGTTTTTACTCAAGGTATGGCATATTTTTACACATTCCTCCGAACAAGATATCAAATGATGCAATGATATACTAGGTGTACAATTTGTAAAAGAAAGTAGTAAGCTGTTTGCGGTATGACCAGAGATGAGTTGAAATCTAAAATGTACAGCGTTTTTTTGAATGAGATTGAGAACAGATATTGGTTTTAAGTCATCCTTCGCTGATTCTCAAGAAGCATCTTGAACTTTATACATCAAAGTGAGGTTATGTTGACGTGCATAAAGAAAATAAATTCTGTAGCTTAAATGGAATATGTGAACAGGAATATAATAACCGGTATAATTATAATTTGATTTATGAAGACCACGTATACATTTGAAACATGGGTGTAGGAAATTCACTGCATCTCAGATCAACTTCCGTATTGGAGATTAAAACATATCCCTCAAATATGAAAAAACTCACGCTGCGCTGCAACGGTTCTACAAACCATTTTTCAAGCTTAATAGAAAACATGCAAAGTAAAGCCATGAGAATCAGCATTTTATTATCGAATAACCTACGTTTGGGTTCCAAGCTGTGCTTGAATTCTGAAATCATCTTTTTTTTTCAGCAAGGGAAGCGATTTTCTTGTCCATGAGCAAGGGAAGTTTTTTTTCAGTAGTCGAAGCTACCATTCCACTTGTAAGAGCTCAAACGGAACTTACACTAACACATCCTGAAATGAAGAAGCTTTTGGAATCTGGGATCAAGTTCGATGTTATAATAATCGATTGGTTCTTGAATCCAGCGATTCTATACTTCGGTAAATTATTCAAGGCGCCTGTCATTCCCTTGGGTTCTCACGGAACAACAGCAATGACTAATGCCATAACTGGAAATCCTGCACCACCGTCTTACTTGCCTCTATCCATGATGGAATTACCTATTGAGATGACATTTTACCAGAGAATGATCAATGGAGTTGTTACCGTTCTGTCTGGTATATTGGGAGAACGTAATCTGGAGTGAGTCGATATAAAATATTATAATAGTTATCACGGTCGTAAGTGTGGAATGATCTCTTTCAATGGCAAAGTGGGGGTTCTCTGTGCTCTGCTACGAAAGCGTAGAGGGGCCATGGTAGAATTTTATTGAGGAATTCATACATTTATGTATGAATTCATACAAAAATGTATGAATTCATACAAAAAAGTATGAATTCCTTAGTCCACGGAGTGTGACGTATTAATGATATTTTCTTCGGACATAATTGACGTTTTTTTTGATTATTTCACTAATGGAAGTTGTTCAATCCAACAGAAGTTTCAGAGCGCAAATTGAATAAATTAACGCACGTCAAGGGTTGTGTTATAATAATTGTTTCTGAAAACTCCATAGCGATTAAAAAAGTGATTTGTGTAGCGGACCTAGAATGAACTAATTCCGAATTAATGCAATATCTATAAATGAATTCGATGCCAAACCAGAACTGCATGAATCTTTCAGAGACCTTAGTTTATTGTTCATTTTACTGATCCTAAACACGATAACTTCCGATCAGGATTAAACTGAGACACTCAATATTTGTAAAACAGGTTTGGACCTTAATTAAAAAATTTCAAACAGCACTGCCGTGAAGGCAGCAGCTTTTGCGCGCATGTTCAATGTAGATGACCGCTTCAGCAACGAATTTGAACATGCACGCAAAAGCTGCTGCCTTTACGGCAGTGCTTTTGGAATTTTTTTTTGATAAATTACCGGATTTCAATTTTTCATTTCGATCTAATCTGTATTTTTGGAAATATTGGAAAAATGAAATTTTGAATGGGTATATCCACGGAATCATTGGGCGCATTTTACCCATTCACGAATTCTACCTTCGTTATTAAGCCCCAAACACACTCTACAAATATCGAGTTTCTAAGTCGTTTTTTCGGAAGTTATTGTGGTTGCGGTCAGCCTAACGGCCGACTGCGTAAACACAATAACTTCTGAAAGAAACAACTTAGAAACTCGATATTTGTAGAGAAGGTTTGGACCTTAATTACGAAGGCCGAATTCGTGAATTGGTAAAATCCACCCAATGATTTCGCAGATATACCCATTCAAAATTTTATTTTTCCAATATTTCCAAAAATACAGATCAGATTGAATTGAAATCCAGTACTTCATCGAAAAATTACAGTTCGAAGGTTCATATATATATATATATATATATTATCAAAAACCCAATTACCATATAATGGTGTAGGGTATTCCATTTCAACTTAATTAAATTTCAGTATATACAAAATCAAAGTATCTCATTTCTATGTACAAATTTGGTCCACCGTTTCTTATCCCCAGCCATATTTCTTGCTTCATTCCATGTTTGTCCTCTCCTATTAATTATTTCAGTGATTGTTTCGTTCCACGTCAGCTCTGGTCTTCCTCTCCTTTTCCTCTTTTGAATTCTAGCTTCCCATATCTGTTTAACAGGTCTCTCCACATTTGCTCTGTTCAGATGTCCCCACCAGCTAAGTTGTCTTCTTTCTACGAAATCATGTATTGGTTCAATCTCTAGGTCTTCACGTATTCTTTCGTTCCTTATCTTATTCATTCTGGTTACGCCCTTTACTCTTCTTAGGTATTTCATTTCTACTGCTTGGATTTTACTTTTCTGTTTATTGTTCAAGGCCCATGATTCACATGAAAATGTCAGGGTAGGTCTATATATTGCTCTATACACGTTCATCTTTGTCCTCTGGGAAATTTCCTTTTCGAAGGTTCATACAGAATTTAATGAGGATGATATGATAAGAAAATCACAGAAATTTTTTTTCAAATTGTTCTAATTACACGATTATCACGAAATTCTGCATGAAGTTGTCTTTCAGCATTTTCAAACTAGCTGCGAAGTTTTATCAGGACTGAATCAGTATTTCTCGAGTTATACCGAAAAAAACAACGATATCGAGATGAAAACCTCGAAATTTGACATATTTTTTCCCGATATCTCCGAAACTTATGATCGTATCGAACTGAAATTTGATACACTGCTGTGAAATATGAAGCTAAAAGTGTGAGTGGTATTTTTTTGGATATGATGAATGGCTTCCTGAAAAAAATTTTTTGGAAAAAAATTTCGGAAAAAATTATTTTTTAATTTACTGATGCTATGATCCTGACGAAATTTGCCTCAAAGTTGCGCGTTGTTATGTTCCACCTAACTGTCAAGTTTGAATATAATCGCTCGAGTATTTTCTGAAATAAAAAATAAATAACTTCAAAACTTCTAGTGCCTATAACTCAGAAACTATTCGACCGAATTGGCCCATTAACAAACTTATCTGCGGCATTATGATGCGCGACCTACCCTGAAAGTTTCAAGTTGCTAGCTTGCTTTTGTCGACAGTTATCGTGTCGTCGGCCGACAGGACGGACAGAATTGAGTGTCTCAGTTTAATCCTAATCGGAAGTCATCGTGTTTAGGATCAGTAAAATGAACAATAAACTTAGGTCTCTGAAAGATTCATGCAGTTCTGGTTTGGCATCGAATTAATTTATAGATATTGCATTAATTCGGAATTAGTTCATTCTAGGTCCGCTACACAAATCACTTTTTTAATCGCTATGGAGTTTTCAGAAACAATTATTATAACACAACCCTTGACGTGCGTTAATTTATTCAATTTCCGCTCTGAAACTTCTGTTGGAGTGAACAACTTCCATTAGTGAAATAATCAAGAAAAAACGTCAAATATGTCCGAAGAAAATATCATTAATACTTCACACTCGGTGGACTGCGGAATTCATACTTTTTTGTATGAATTCATACATTTTCCAATGAATTCATACTTTTTTCTATGAATTCATACTTTTTTCTATGAATTCATACTTTTTTCTATGAATTCATACATATTATTGTTCATTTTACTGATCCTAAACACGATAACTTCCGATTAGGATTAAACTGAGACACTCAATTCTGTCCGGCCGGTCGGCCGACGACACGATAACTGTCGACAGAAGCAAGCTAGCAACTTGAAACTTCCAGGGTAGGTCGCGCATAATAATGCCGCGGCTGAGTTAGTTAATGGGCCAAATCGGCCAAATAGTTTCTGAGTTATAGGCACTAGAAATTTTGAAGTTATTTATTTTTTATTTCAGAAAATACTTGAGCGATTGGATTCAAACTTGGCAGTTGGGTGAAGCATAACAACGCGCAACTTTGAGCCAAGTTTCGTCAGGATCGAATCGTCAGTAAATTAAAAAAAAAATTTCGTCGAAATTTTTTTCCAAAAAAATTTTTTTTTCGGAAACCATTCATCATATCCAAAAAAATACCACTCACACTTTGAGCTTCATATTTCACAGCTGTGTATCAAATTTCAGTTCGATACGATCATAAGTTTTCGGGAAAAAATATGTCAAATTTCGAGGTTTTCTTCTCGATATCGTGGTTTTTTTCGGTATAACTCGAGAAATACTGATTCAGTCCTAATAAAACTTCGCAGCTAGTTTGAAGATGCTGAAAGACAACTTCATGCAGAATTCCGTGATAATCGTGTCATTAGAACAATTTGAAAAAAAAATTTCTGTGATTTTCTTATCATATCAAATTCTGTATGAACCTTCGAACTGTAATTTTTCGATGGAGTACTGGATTTCAATTCAATCTGATCTGTATTTTTGGAAATATTGGAAAAATAAAATTTTGAATGGGTATATCTGCGGAATCATTAGGAGGATTTTACCCATTCACGAATTCGGCCTTCGTTATTAAGGTCCAGAACTTCTCTACAAATATCGAGTTTCTAAGTTGTTTCTTTCGGAAGTGATTGTGTTTACGCAGTCGGCCGCTAGGCTGACCGCAAACACAATAACTTAAACGACTTAGGAACTCGATATTTGTAGAGTAGGTTTGGGGCTTAATTACGAAGGTCGAATTCGTGAATGGGTAAAATGCGCCCAATGATTCCGTAGATATACCCATTCAAAATTTTATTTTTCCAATATTTCCAAAAAAACATAGATTAGATAGAATTGAAAAATTGAAATCCAGTAATTTATCAAATAAAATTTCAACAAGCACTGCCGTGAAGGCAGCAGCATTTGTGTGCATGTTCAAATTCGTTGCTGAAGCGGTCATCTACATTGAACATGCGCGCAAAAGCTACTGCCTTGACGGCTGTGCTTCTTGGAATTTTTTAATTGAGGTCCACACCTGCTTTACAAATATTGAGTGTCTCAGTTTAATCCTAATCGGAAATTATCGTGTTTAGGATCAGTAAAATGAACAATAAACTTAGGTCTCTGAAAGATTCATGCAGTTCTTCTTTGGCATCGATTTCATTTATAGATATTGCATTAATTCGGAATTAGTTCATTCTCGGTCCGCTACACAAATCACTTTTTTAATCGCTATGGAGTTTTCAGAAATAATTATAATAACACAACCCTTGCCGTGCGTTAATTTATTCCATTTCCGCTCTGAAACTTCTGTTGGATTGAACAACTTCCATTAGTGAAATAATCAAGAAAAAACGTCAAATATGTCCGGAGAAAATATCATTAATACGTCACACTCGGTGGACTGCGGAATTCATACTTTTTTGTATGAATTCATACATTTTCCAATGAATTCATACTTTTTTGTATGAATTCATACTTTTTTGTATGAATTCATACTTTTTTCTATGAATTCATACATTTTTGTATGATTTCATACAGTTTTGTATGAATTCATACATTTTTGTATGAATTCATACTTTTTAGTATGAATTCATACACAAATGTATGAATTCCTCAATAAAATTCTACCATGGCCCCTCTACGCTTTCGTTCTTTCGTTCTCTGCAGTACTCAGGAATTGCAATCGCTGCATGTTCCGCGATCAAATTAGCCCAACTCCAAACGTGAGATGTTTCAGACCATATCAGTTGAAAATAAATTCGACAATTTCATTCCATTGTATGCGACCGATTTATTTGCCAAATGACACAAATGAATCCCTTGGTAAAATGAGTTGATGTTGTCACTGTTTGAAAATGAAATAAATTCTATGAAACATTGTGAAACAAAAACCAATTCTACCAAACGTGAAATCACAGATAGACAGATTTAAATTGAATATTCGAAGAATCCACCTTGTTGCGTCAATCAGTAGCCAAAATTTTTATGAAGAGATGAGCTTATATCTCTGAGCAGATTCATCGCAGTTTTATTTTTTTGGAAACCAGACATCATCGAAACTAATAGGTGGAAATGTTGGAATGGTTGCATTTTCCAATTGTGAGTATTCGTTTGATCGAATGTACGTGCATGTCGTCCATGCTGGTCGCGAACGCCCATTGTCTATGTTATTATGCTCAATACGTAGGTCAACATTATTAATATCCAACTTTCAGCCGCAAAGCTGTGCGACCGAGTTTATTCACTGAAACGAATACCCACCTCAAAATGTCTAGATATTTGGCAGCGCTCAGGTTACCTCCGATGAAAAAAGGCCCTAAGATGTAATTCCGCACTATTCGTGGATTAAAGTTAAGATGATTTTCTATTCGAGCAAACGTGAACTGAACACCCATCTGTGTTTTTGAAGACACTAGATATGCACAGAAATACTTTGTTTTTTATTCTTCCCAGACTAAATCTTAATACCGATGGGTTAAATTTTTATTCGCAAAAATTATATATATACTCTTCCGTGAATAAGATATTGCTGGTATATTGGGAGAACGTAATCTGGAGTGAGTCGATATAAAATATTATAATAGTTATCACGGTCGTAAGTGTGGAATGATCTCTTTCAATGGCAAAGTGGGGGTTCTCTGTGCTCTGCTACGAAAGCGTAGAGGGGCCATGGTAGAATTTTATTGAGGAATTCATACATTTATGTATGAATTCATACAAAAATGTATGAATTCATACAAAAAAGTATGAATTCCTTAGTCCACGGAGTGTGACGTATTAATGATATTTTCTTCGGACATAATTGACGTTTTTTTTGATTATTTCACTAATGGAAGTTGTTCAATCCAACAGAAGTTTCAGAGCGCAAATTGAATAAATTAACGCACGTCAAGGGTTGTGTTATAATAATTGTTTCTGAAAACTCCATAGCGATTAAAAAAGTGATTTGTGTAGCGGACCTAGAATGAACTAATTCCGAATTAATGCAATATCTATAAATGAATTCGATGCCAAACCAGAACTGCATGAATCTTTCAGAGACCTTAGTTTATTGTTCATTTTACTGATCCTAAACACGATAACTTCCGATCAGGATTAAACTGAGACACTCAATATTTGTAAAACAGGTTTGGACCTTAATTAAAAAATTTCAAACAGCACTGCCGTGAAGGCAGCAGCTTTTGCGCGCATGTTCAATGTAGATGACCGCTTCAGCAACGAATTTGAACATGCACGCAAAAGCTGCTGCCTTTACGGCAGTGCTTTTGGAAATTTTTTTTGATAAATTACCGGATTTCAATTTTTCATTTCGATCTAATCTGTATTTTTGGAAATATTGGAAAAATGAAATTTTGAATGGGTATATCCACGGAATCATTGGGCGCATTTTACCCATTCACGAATTCTACCTTCGTTATTAAGCCCCAAACACACTCTACAAATATCGAGTTTCTAAGTCGTTTTTTCGGAAGTTATTGTGGTTGCGGTCAGCCTAACGGCCGACTGCGTAAACACAATAACTTCTGAAAGAAACAACTTAGAAACTCGATATTTGTAGAGAAGGTTTGGACCTTAATTACGAAGGCCGAATTCGTGAATTGGTAAAATCCACCCAATGATTCCGCAGATATACCCATTCAAAATTTTATTTTTCCAATATTTCCAAAAATACAGATCAGATTGAATTGAAATCCAGTACTTCATCGAAAAATTACAGTTCGAAGGTTCATATATATATATATATATATTATCAAAAACCCAATTACCATATAATGGTGTAGGGTATTCCATTTCAACTTAATTAAATTTCAGTATATACAAAATCAAAGTATCTCATTTCTATGTACAAATTTGGTCCACCGTTTCTTATCCCCAGCCATATTTCTTGCTTCATTCCATGTTTGTCCTCTCCTATTAATTATTTCAGTGATTGTTTCGTTCCACGTCAGCTCTGGTCTTCCTCTCCTTTTCCTCTTTTGAATTCTAGCTTCCCATATCTGTTTAACAGGTCTCTCCACATTTGCTCTGTTCAGATGTCCCCACCAGCTAAGTTGTCTTCTTTCTACGAAATCATGTATTGGTTCAATCTCTAGGTCTTCACGTATTCTTTCGTTCCTTATCTTATTCATTCTGGTTACGCCCTTTACTCTTCTTAGGTATTTCATTTCTACTGCTTGGATTTTACTTTTCTGTTTATTGTTCAAGGCCCATGATTCACATGAAAATGTCAGGGTAGGTCTATATATTGCTCTATACACGTTCATCTTTGTCCTCAGGGAAATTTCCTTTTCGAAGGTTCATACAGAATTTAATGAGGATGATATGATAAGAAAATCACAGAAATTTTTTTTCAAATTGTTCTAATTACACGATTATCACGAAATTCTGCATGAAGTTGTCTTTCAGCATTTTCAAACTAGCTGCGAAGTTTTATCAGGACTGAATCAGTATTTCTCGAGTTATACCGAAAAAAACAACGATATCGAGATGAAAACCTCGAAATTTGACATATTTTTTCCCGATATCTCCGAAACTTATGATCGTATCGAACTGAAATTTGATACACTGCTGTGAAATATGAAGCTAAAAGTGTGAGTGGTATTTTTTTGGATATGATGAATGGCTTCCTGAAAAAAATTTTTTGGAAAAAAATTTCGGAAAAAATTATTTTTTAATTTACTGATGCTATGATCCTGACGAAATTTGCCTCAAAGTTGCGCGTTGTTATGTTCCACCTAACTGTCAAGTTTGAATATAATCGCTCGAGTATTTTCTGAAATAAAAAATAAATAACTTCAAAACTTCTAGTGCCTATAACTCAGAAACTATTCGACCGAATTGGCCCATTAACAAACTTATCTGCGGCATTATGATGCGCGACCTACCCTGAAAGTTTCAAGTTGCTAGCTTGCTTTTGTCGACAGTTATCGTGTCGTCGGCCGACAGGACGGACAGAATTGAGTGTCTCAGTTTAATCCTAATCGGAAGTCATCGTGTTTAGGATCAGTAAAATGAACAATAAACTTAGGTCTCTGAAAGATTCATGCAGTTCTGGTTTGGCATCGAATTAATTTATAGATATTGCATTAATTCGGAATTAGTTCATTCTAGGTCCGCTACACAAATCACTTTTTTAATCGCTATGGAGTTTTCAGAAACAATTATTATAACACAACCCTTGACGTGCGTTAATTTATTCAATTTCCGCTCTGAAACTTCTGTTGGAGTGAACAACTTCCATTAGTGAAATAATCAAGAAAAAACGTCAAATATGTCCGAAGAAAATATCATTAATACTTCACACTCGGTGGACTGCGGAATTCATACTTTTTTGTATGAATTCATACATTTTCCAATGAATTCATACTTTTTTCTATGAATTCATACTTTTTTCTATGAATTCATACTTTTTTCTATGAATTCATACATATTATTGTTCATTTTACTGATCCTAAACACGATAACTTCCGATTAGGATTAAACTGAGACACTCAATTCTGTCCGGCCGGTCGGCCGACGACACGATAACTGTCGACAGAAGCAAGCTAGCAACTTGAAACTTCCAGGGTAGGTCGCGCATAATAATGCCGCGGCTGAGTTAGTTAATGGGCCAAATCGGCCAAATAGTTTCTGAGTTATAGGCACTAGAAATTTTGAAGTTATTTATTTTTTATTTCAGAAAATACTTGAGCGATTGGATTCAAACTTGGCAGTTGGGTGAAGCATAACAACGCGCAACTTTGAGCCAAGTTTCGTCAGGATCGAATCGTCAGTAAATTAAAAAAAAAATTTCGTCGAAATTTTTTTCCAAAAAAATTTTTTTTTCGGAAACCATTCATCATATCCAAAAAAATACCACTCACACTTTGAGCTTCATATTTCACAGCTGTGTATCAAATTTCAGTTCGATACGATCATAAGTTTTCGGGAAAAAATATGTCAAATTTCGAGGTTTTCTTCTCGATATCGTGGTTTTTTTCGGTATAACTCGAGAAATACTGATTCAGTCCTAATAAAACTTCGCAGCTAGTTTGAAGATGCTGAAAGACAACTTCATGCAGAATTCCGTGATAATCGTGTCATTAGAACAATTTGAAAAAAAAATTTCTGTGATTTTCTTATCATATCAAATTCTGTATGAACCTTCGAACTGTAATTTTTCGATGGAGTACTGGATTTCAATTCAATCTGATCTGTATTTTTGGAAATATTGGAAAAATAAAATTTTGAATGGGTATATCTGCGGAATCATTAGGAGGATTTTACCCATTCACGAATTCGGCCTTCGTTATTAAGGTCCAGAACTTCTCTACAAATATCGAGTTTCTAAGTTGTTTCTTTCGGAAGTGATTGTGTTTACGCAGTCGGCCGCTAGGCTGACCGCAAACACAATAACTTAAACGACTTAGGAACTCGATATTTGTAGAGTAGGTTTGGGGCTTAATTACGAAGGTCGAATTCGTGAATGGGTAAAATGCGCCCAATGATTCCGTAGATATACCCATTCAAAATTTTATTTTTCCAATATTTCCAAAAAAACATAGATTAGATAGAATTGAAAAATTGAAATCCAGTAATTTATCAAATAAAATTTCAACAAGCACTGCCGTGAAGGCAGCAGCATTTGTGTGCATGTTCAAATTCGTTGCTGAAGCGGTCATCTACATTGAACATGCGCGCAAAAGCTACTGCCTTGATGGCTGTGCTTCTTGGAATTTTTTAATTGAGGTCCACACCTGCTTTACAAATATTGAGTGTCTCAGTTTAATCCTAATCGGAAATTATCGTGTTTAGGATCAGTAAAATGAACAATAAACTTAGGTCTCTGAAAGATTCATGCAGTTCTTCTTTGGCATCGATTTCATTTATAGATATTGCATTAATTCGGAATTAGTTCATTCTCGGTCCGCTACACAAATCACTTTTTTAATCGCTATGGAGTTTTCAGAAATAATTATAATAACACAACCCTTGCCGTGCGTTAATTTATTCCATTTCCGCTCTGAAACTTCTGTTGGATTGAACAACTTCCATTAGTGAAATAATCAAGAAAAAACGTCAAATATGTCCGGAGAAAATATCATTAATACGTCACACTCGGTGGACTGCGGAATTCATACTTTTTTGTATGAATTCATACATTTTCCAATGAATTCATATTTTTTTGTATGAATTCATACTTTTTTGTATGAATTCATACTTTTTTCTATGAATTCATACATTTTTGTATGATTTCATACAGTTTTGTATGAATTCATACATTTTTGTATGAATTCATACTTTTTAGTATGAATTCATACACAAATGTATGAATTCCTCAATAAAATTCTACCATGGCCCCTCTACGCTTTCGTTCTTTCGTTCTCTGCAGTACTCAGGAATTGCAATCGCTGCATGTTCCGCGATCAAATTAGCCCAACTCCAAACGTGAGATGTTTCAGACCATATCAGTTGAAAATAAATTCGACAATTTCATTCCATTGTATGCGACCGATTTATTTGCCAAATGACACAAATGAATCCCTTGGTAAAATGAGTTGATGTTGTCACTGTTTGAAAATGAAATAAATTCTATGAAACATTGTGAAACAAAAACCAATTCTACCAAACGTGAAATCACAGATAGACAGATTTAAATTGAATATTCGAAGAATCCACCTTGTTGCGTCAATCAGTAGCCAAAATTTTTATGAAGAGATGAGCTTATATCTCTGAGCAGATTCATCGCAGTTTTATTTTTTTGGAAACCAGACATCATCGAAACTAATAGGTGGAAATGTTGGAATGGTTGCATTTTCCAATTGTGAGTATTCGTTTGATCGAATGTACGTGCATGTCGTCCATGCTGGTCGCGAACGCCCATTGTCTATGTTATTATGCTCAATACGTAGGTCAACATTATTAATATCCAACTTTCAGCCGCAAAGCTGTGCGACCGAGTTTATTCACTGAAACGAATACCCACCTCAAAATGTCTAGATATTTGGCAGCGCTCAGGTTACCTCCGATGAAAAAAGGCCCTAAGATGTAATTCCGCACTATTCGTGGATTAAAGTTAAGATGATTTTCTATTCGAGCAAACGTGAACTGAACACCCATCTGTGTTTTTGAAGACACTAGATATGCACAGAAATACTTTGTTTTTTATTCTTCCCAGACTAAATCTTAATACCGATGGGTTAAATTTTTATTCGCAAAAATTATATATATACTCTTCCGTGAATAAGATATTGCTTATGAAGTTGTCTCATTTTGCATTATTGATCCACAAAACTTCATCCGATCGATATTGTCTTCGGCCGAAATTTCTTGAATTTTCCTTATAAGATCAGTATTCATTCCTCGTCAAAATATTACGAACACCTCTAACGCTCATGTCGACTTTTTCAGGAATTTATTTACTCGAAAAAGATGCACTGATTTTAGCACCAGCTAATAAGTCTACTACTTTCCTCAGACAATTCTCATTAATGGTTTTCGGTGGTTTTCAAACTTGAAATAACTGCATTTTCGTAAAACCCCAATTTTTTTCGAAGTCTTCAACTATTTTAGAAATAAGGGAACGTGGAGGCTACAATAGATGAATTTATTGTATCTTCAATTGATTGCCCAGCAAAATACCATTTCATAATTTGAATGTTTTCTTTTATATCAAACATTACGACCTACGAGGAACTTACTTTATTTTCAACCTGAATAGTCTTCCGCATCACACTTTTGGAGTGTGACTAATTCGATTTCGAAGCATGCAATAGAGGCAGCCTGCAGAGCTTAGAGCACCTCCACTTTGCCATCTTCAATTGATTGACCAGCGAAATACCATTTCATAATTTGAATGTTTTCTTTTATATCAAACATTACGACTTACGAGGAACCTACTTTATTTTCAACCTGAATAGTCCACCGCATCACACTTTTGGAGTGTGACTAATTCGATCTAGAAGCATGCAATAGAGGCAGCCTGCAAAGCTTAGAGCACCTCCACTTTGCCATTGAAAGAGAACAACCAATTATACGATATCGCATCGCGTTAAGGTTGGATTCTTCCACTTCTCCATTGGCCTCTGACCCTTGTCTAGATTTCCAATCTTCCCGACTGTCCTTTGCAAACCTGTATAGTTCATGTTGAGTCTCACAAGTACCATGTTATCGAGATATCAGGACCTTTACTAATCCGAATATATAACTTTTCGGGTAATCACGAACCTACTGGGATATTTTTTTGCTATTCGTTACGAATGTCTATCCACTCGATTAATTGGAATCGAAAGTTTCACAAATAAGGAGGGTTAAGCACGAATATTCGTTGTTCTCGCGGTGTTGAGCAGGTGCGTTTTTACGCGCTTGTTCTGGGGAACAGCGCGTTATCATTTCGTCACGATGTCTGTAATTTTCGAATTTTGAGCCGAAAATGGTGTCAAAAGACTAGGTTGGACTCACTGATAAAGCATTCGTGGTCAAAATTGATTCTGTCCGTCCGGCCGGCCGTGTGAGCTGTAACTTTCGAAAGGAAGGACCCAGAGTCCTGAAATTTTCAGGTTTGGTTAGGATCTTGAATATCTCGGTTGAGTTCGTTAATAGGCCAAATCTGCCTAATGGTTTTTGTGCTGAAGCCATTTGAAATTTTGATTTTTCAATATCTCGAAAAATATTTATCTGATCGATATGGAACTAGGTTGAAAGATGAACAGTGTCAATAAGAAGAATTATCCATGGAATAAATCGAAAATAAAATTTTTTTTTTTTAAACATTTTTATATTTCAATGAAAAATTACTAATTCGCAATGCGAACAAAGGCTTAAAAGCTGCTGACTTCACGTCAGTGCTTTTCTGGATTCTTTAAAATTAGGTTCACGTAGTCCTTTACTTCTTCTCGAGTGACTCGTTCATTTATAAAAACAAGGTGAAATACTGGGGAAAACAGTCCTAGTCCATTTTCTTCATATAATCTCAACAATTTGAAGCTCTGAGTCAAAAATTCCATAATATCATAGTGAAACCTGATAATTCGTAGTTCTTCAACTAAGATTCAAAATTATCGATTCTACTATTTGTGTTTATACGGAACTAAAAATGCAAAAGAAATTGAAATTGGATTGAAAATTCGCCGATATTTTGGGAAATATCGAGCAGATACGATCATTGATACTGGATTGAGTTTCGAAATGCTTTCGGAAATCGAATTGAAAAACTTCATGATAAATGTTGTTGAACTAGACATTGACTTGTCATCAGATAAAAAAAAAATCACTGAAAATCATGAAAACTAATTATAGTAAGATTACTTCGAAAATCGAAGAGAAAGTGATCATTTTTATATAGTTCCTTACCAGCAAACTTTAATCCAATCTCAAGGGCCCGGCATATCGGGTGTCCAGTCTGCTGGTACGGGTGTCGCTTATTACACCTCCCTAGATGCCGGCCACTTATATTCTATTCGTGAATGAACGCTCTTTACGTTGCTATGATACTACCCTGCATGCCAGGCTCCCAGGCGGTAGGAGGTTACTCAGATCGGGTCCACTCGATCGCCCTTGATCAGGATCCTGGCTGCCGGTTCGTTATAACACAATACGGTCCCTACTTGCCGGGCCCGTGTAGTGTAATAACATTGTATAAAGACATTGTTGTCTTTATACAATGGTAATAACGAACCGGCATCCTCAATCCTGATCTAGGGCGATCGATTGGACCCGATCTGACTGGAATACAGGGCAGTATCATAGCAACGCCGAGAGCGTTAACTCACGAATAGAATAGAAGCGGCCGGCATCTAGGGTGGTGTAATAAGCGACACCCGACCTAGCAGATTGGGCACCCGATATGCCGGATCCTTGAGATTGGATAGTGTAATAGGCCTTTATCTCAAATGTGACCATATTGTTCGACACATTTTCTCGTGAAATAGTGATGGGTCCACACACGAATACCACACGATATGAAATCTGAGCAGGTAAAATTTTTCTCTTGTAACATTCAAGTTACTATATTTATTCAGAAATATTTATTAGCATACCGACAAATCGATAAACGATGCATGATTCATTTAAATTTGAAATTGATAAATGACAATTCGATTTTGATCATTGCCAATTTAAAGTCGACTTGTGCCAATATGGTTTTGACTACTGACAATTTGGTTTTCAATGATGCCAATTTGGAATTGATGATGCAAATTCGATTTGAACTAATGCCATTTTGATTATGATTAGCGCCAATTTGACCTCTCAAAGGGTAAGCACCAGGAAAAACATATACAAAGTTTATTTCGTTGATTCTGAATCGACAAGAATGTACCGCAATCCTTGGAAATTCGAAAGTGTAAATCAAGTTTTCAAGCTGTACCCCCAGGTAAATATGAACCTTTCATCAAGATGTGGTATCACGCACGGCTATGACTAGCTGTTGAATTCTCTTTGGCTTATAGCAGATGAACGGGATGCGTACGACTGTTGAAAATAAGAAATCTTGCAATTGTGTGATTTAATCTGCCAATTAACAGCTCTTGAATACTCATCTTAATTGTTTTCGCCTTCAATCAATAAAGTCTGTAAGCTTGTCATGAAATACGAAAATTGTATCTGAAATCTACTTAGAGAACTCGATGAGAATTGGTGACCTGATATCGTTTTTGTTTTGTTTCAGCTATCACATTGACTTGATCAAGAAACATTTTAACGATTCTGTTTCATACAAAGAATTGAGGGACAATGTAGCGTTGGTTTTCAGTAATGGTCACTACTCTTACGAACATCCGAGACCATTCGTACCTAACCTGATCCCAATTGGAGGATTTCATGTCGCTAAAACGGAAATATTGCCAAAGGTAAATAAAATGTTGTGGAACCTTCATTCCCATTATAACTTCAAGTTTTCTTTCGAATTGTAGAATATTCAAGAATTCATGGACAAGTCTGAGAACGGAGTCATATTCTTTAGTCTAGGTTCGAATATGAAGAGTGTCCTACTTCCTGAAAAAACTAAACAAGACATTTTGAAAGTATTTTCTACGCTTCCATACCGAGTCATTTGGAAATGGGAAGACGAAAATTTGAAAGGAAGACCCAATAATGTTTTGATCAGCAAATGGTGTCCACAGAACGATATACTTGGTATGACTGAGGTTGAAAATACATACACAGAATAGATTTCCGAACAAATATTAGAACATTTGTCTATTTTCCATCTTCAATTTTCTATGGGTTATCCTTCCAATATCTGGTGCACAAATGTTGAAAATAGAAAATTTTTGCGTTCATCGAGGTAACTCTCGCGTTGAAAGTTATACCCTATTCGGCAGAAGAAATTGCTGAACAGTTTCACTGAAAAACAATAGTGAAATGACCTAGATAAATCGAAATAACTCCTTGCACGGGATTCATTTTTACAATCAACAATTATTAATTGTAACTATCTACTTGTATTTCAGATATTAACAGAGGAAACCCATAGAATCTTTCAGAAAACATTCAAGCTTCTTCAATTATTTATAGAGGGTGTTTCACCATGAAATGGACGAACACATATAGCCATGTAGATGACATTGGAAAAGTCATTTTGGCTCCATGATGTATACCACTTTTTCGAAGCATAAGCCAGATAAAGGGTGTTCAATGTCGACTTTGAGAAATATTCTAATAACTTTGGTTATGCGGGTTTCTGGTCACATCTTAGTATTTTGCGGTGGTCAATTAAATTGTGGTGGAGATTTCTGGCGAAAAATTCAAAATGACGGAATACTTGCAACGTTGGAATTTTTCATTTTAGATTGCCGAATTGGATAGCATCTTTTCAATGTAATCGATTTTTCAAAATTTTCCGAAAAAAAATTTTTCAACTTTTTTTACGTGGTAACAGTCAAAAAAAAGTTTCCTCCAAGATTATTGAAATCTTCCAAAATTGAACTATCCTTCATTCTAAACACTGGTGGAAAACATAATGAGAAAAAATAGTTTGTTTTCATTATGTAGCATTCCAAAGATTCTGCGCGGAGTACTCACATAATTTTATTAAAAACCTGGTGGCCTCACGGAGACCAAAATTGGGGCCTCCAGAATGACTCGGG
Organism: Myrrha octodecimguttata; assembly: GCA_958510865.1. NCBI lineage: Eukaryota > Metazoa > Arthropoda > Insecta > Coleoptera > Coccinellidae > Myrrha > Myrrha octodecimguttata. The sequence goes on from OY294059.1 coordinate 21,523,885, forward strand.
TAGAAATATGAATTCACCAAGATAAAAAAATTTTTTCGAAGAAACTTTAGTGGAAATCGAACTCGCTCCACTTTCGGTCAATAGGGTTACGTTGTCTCTCGAGTATAAATTGGATTTATTCTGATCTTATTTATTTCAACGGAAGTTCAGCGAATTGGACAGCGATTTACAAACTTACCGAATGTTAATTATTAAGTTTTTGAAACGAATTTGAATAACGTAAATCACGCGGAGAAGGAACTTCTACCCGAAAAAAAAACCATTCGAAGTCGTGATGACGACATCCTCAGCTTAGTTAGACTCAATACGTTGCTTGCTAACGGACATTAATAAGAACAGAATATATTCAATTTATACTCGAGTGATAACGTAATCCTACTATCCAGGAGTGGAGAGAGTTCGATTCCAACCAAAGTTTTGTTGAATTTTTTTTTGTTAGTAACTTTATATTTCTATTCAGGTCATTTTTGAGGTCCATTAGCACAATTTTGGCCTTCGTAAGGTAACCAATTTTTCAAGAAAAATTATGTTAGTACTCTGGGCGGAATCTTCGGAAGGTGATAAAATAAAACCAATGGATATTTCTCCATTCTGTTTTCACACCAATTTTCATAATGAAGGACAGTTAGAAAAAAATTTAAAAATTTTGGTTTGAAATGTGAAAAAATACTAAGGATTGGCCAGAAACCACAGTTATCAGACTATTGCTCAAAGTAGACATTCAACACCATTTGCCCCGCTTATGCTTCGGAAACGATCTATATGTCATGGGGCAAGAATGACTTTTCCAATGTCTTCTACACAGCCATATAGGGCGAGTCTTTGAGTTGTGTATATTTTATATAACCATAGATTCCCCTCATCAAATTGAACTCTTTTTTCATATATCATTTTTCTACTCATTTTGAAAGACTTGATTATTCCTTATGATTTCTCCTTGAACGCGCACCCTTCTGCAGATATTTAACGTTGAATATTATAAAATTCGAAAATTAACTTATATTTATGGATCCGGCCCTGATCTAGTGAAGGAAGTGAATAAAGCTGCGTTCACGTTTATCCGGACCATAGAATACACAGAAATAGCCATTCATTTCGCATAAAACTAATATTAGGTATATGCTATTTCGTCACCAGACCACAGACAAAGTCCCTGTCTTTGGACTAGAGTTTCCATAACATTCTAGAGAATGTTTTAAGGTTAGTTGATGTATTTCATATAATTCATTTATAAATTTCGTGAAAAGAGTATAATTATGTAGTTTTCAATATGAGAATGGGCGAGGATGGAATTATGTATAATCTTATAGTGAAATGAAATTGGATATTGCATGACCACCAAGTTGAAGATCAGTGTTTCAAGTCCAGTGTAGTGAAATATTCTCCTTGCGATAGTATCGCAAAAAGCACCACATCGTAAGAATAACGTGAGTAAATGAGTTTTCTCAATCTTGTTTCTTTGAATTTCAAACATTGGATTGGTTATTCTCCAAAAGAGATCACCGTAAGAGATATCTGTGGTGAACTTGCAAACAAAGCGCAGGAGTGTATTAGCATATGGCAAAAAAATGGCAAATGAAAAAAGTGTTTTATTGGATTTGAGGAATCTATGTTTACAATTAATGTACAACTTAAAGACCCACCCTGTATGTTTGTCCAGTTTATGGAAAAATATTTTGTATATAATATACCCATTAGTTCGCAAAAGTAAATGAAAGACTCATGCAAGATTTAAAACTTGTTATGAGGAATATGTTGGGAGAAAATTCGAAATAATTTTATATCTATAGTCAGGCCACCATTCTGTTTTTGAATCTAAAATGTGTCAGAACAGTGCATTGCCTAGGATGGTGTTGGCACAGTAAAAAAGCCTACACAGAACGCACCTGATATCCTTACTCACATAAGCTATTTATAATTTGCTCAGAGCTTCCAAGAAACCAAAAATGATAGTCAAAACACAAAAATTAACAAAAGCAGAGATTCGTACTGATTGAGATTCAGGATATAATAGAAAGATATCAGAAAATGAGATTCGCTCGACATTAATTTTGAGCAAATATTCATGATTCACACAGGTGTAACTGAGGTTGGATTGATTTGATCTTTACTTGGTTACAGCTGTAATTGATGAATATTCAGAGAACAGATACAAACTTCAAAAGGCTAGAAAAGCACGGACGTGAAGTCAGCAGCTTTAACGCGCTTGTTGAATTTCACGAATTTAGCTGCCATAACTAGTCTCTTTACGCCTAGCCTAACCACTGATCGTAAACATAATGAGTACCGAGAAAATCTGCTTTGAGACTTAATAATTGTAGAGCAGGTTTGGAGATTAATTACGAGCGCCAAATTCTTGAAGTCCATCCTATTATCTCGCAGATATACATACCTTTGGTATAGATGATCGGATATATAGGTGAATTGAATAATTAATAATGATATCGATGAAATCAGCACGAAATTGAATATTTTTACCCAATATAACCCACGATGAATATCCCATTAAATTCCGAAATGTGATATAAGTACTGTTGTTAAATAGTGACCTCAAGTGAGGTAATGTATAATAGTTTTCAAAAAATAATTGTTTCCACAGAAATCTCGAAAGTTATACGTTGGCATAACTATTAAAGAAGTTTAATTTTGACAACCTCACGTCTCTCCGAGAAATTGAGGAAATCATATCAAATTTTGAAATAGCCAAGAAATCTGACATATTTTTTTTAATTTCTCGGCATATAAATATCCGCTAAAACTGAAATTTGAGGCACTATTGTTATATTTCGACTTGTGCCAAGTTTCATTGAATTCTGATGAATATTTTTCGGAAAAAAATAGTCTGGGCAAAACGATAAGGCTTTTGTTCCCTAGAACAAGCGCTTAATGAAAGAAAATATGTTTTTACTCGATATGTTTTATCAACTAAAATGAATATCTGAACGAATTGAACTTATCACCACCAAAATGCGTATGCGATTCGAATGTTCACTTGTTGAGAATACAGAGCCTGATCTAATTAGCAGTGTCTCGAAAACAATGTTTTCGAAAAACATTTGTTCGAAATTTTTCAACGGTTTGATCACCTCAAAATTGTGAATAGGTTAAACGTTGGTAATCTTCAACTTATTACGGAGTTCCAATCTGATCGGATTAATTAATTCTGAAACAAATCACAAAATATCAAATTGTTATAACTCCGTAACCTTTCGGCCAGTCTCGCCGATTAACAAACTCAACCGAAATATTCAGCTTCCTAACATAAACTAAAAATTTCAAGACTCTCTTCGGGAAGTCCAACCTAATCGTTTAAAACCAATTTCGGTGTAAATTTCGATAATTACATTGTGATGAAACGATATCATGATGTTGCCCAGAACCATATTATTAGAAGATATAACATACTTATAATTTAAATCTTTCAATTTTGAGTTGTTTCAATGAAATAATCGAGAAATTCCAAGTTTCGTCATGATCGGATCAATATTTTTTCAGTTACTTCAGAAATCTCAATGATTCTCAGGAAATCAGCACGAAATCAGACTCTTTTTTCTAATATCTCCAGAGACGAATATTCGATCAAGCTGAAATTTGAAACTCTGTTGTTTAAGTGAGGATGTGAGTATCTACTGGCATCAGCATCATAGACAATCTCGATACACTGCTCATGCACTACAGGAAAGTACCGATGAAACTTCCAGGGAATCACCTCATGAAGCATACAGTGTGGACAGACGACTGTAATACGTCGATTGGCGATCTATTGACGCCTCTGTACTGTATAATGCCACTTTAGGATCCAGTAAATGCTTCGACTTTTCACGAGTAGATGTCGTGAAAGGTTGATGCAAACAAATACTATGAACTTCAGATCTTATCTTCAGGAAAATTCAAAGAAAACGTTTCTGATTGAACAGAAACAGTCTTCGAGTTTTCGGTGTCGATAAGACTAGAAATCAACGGAATCAGAGATATGCTTCTTGAAATATATGAATTTCTGAAATAAATTCTCTGAATTTTTCTCTTGATTTGTTCCTCAGGACAATCAGGAAATCTGATTGGGCTGAAATTAAGCACCCGGTTATAAAATGGCAGTGAAATTCAAATGAAATATTGAAATTTTGGAAAAAATTTTTTTTTCGAATTCTTCTATGGATAATTATTCCTATAGATACTGTTCATCTACCAAATAAGTTTCATCTCGATCAGATGGACGTTTTTCGAATGTTATTGAAAAATAAAATTTCAAATGGCTATTACACAAAAATCATTCTGCAGATTTGGCCCATAAACGAAGCTAACCGGGAAATTCAGGATTCAAACCTAACCTGAAAATATAAGGACTCTATGTAATTTCTTTCGAAAGTTAGAGCACGCACGGCCGGACAGAATCAAATTTGAACACGGATTCTCCATCAGTTAGTTCAACCTGGACGTTTGAGACCAATTCAAGCTTAAAATTCGAAAATTACAGACATTGTGACGGAACGACAACGCGCTGTGTCACTGAACAAGCGCCCAAATAAAATTTTCCTGTGATTCGTATCCCTCGTTCAGACTGGAATAGCACTCGTACTTATCTTGAATTCTTGACACAGTGCAGCTACCGAATACTCAACACTCAGTTATTCGAAACATTCATCTGGTTGAATTGAAACCTAATTGATAGTTAAATAATATCGAACATTTTTCCGAAAGTTGGCAACATTTTCGTTTCTTACTATTTTTATCAATACTAAGTGGCAGTAATTCAAAGAACATTCTTATTGGAATGAGCGATTCTAAATGGTTTCATTTTAATTATCAGAAAAGTCGGATACAGTGGGCTCTTATGGAATTCATTGAAATATTTTAAACTTCAGTCCTGAAAACTTATGTTCACTGTTATTTTTCGATCAGTTTTGCTCGAAACCTGTTGCGAATTTTAAACAAATGTTTTTCTCCATAAAGAGAAGAGTCAAGTGGAGTTTTCCAGAATTCCATTAGGCCGAGTACGGACAATTATCCCATTTTATTGAGAAAAAATTACAGATCCCATTACAAAGGGATAGAAATCTGAAAACAGTTAACAAGAAAATTTCGGAGGTTGACGCTTTTCATTTTCAGGTTATGAACAGGTGTTCATCTTCTTTTAGTTGTGTCAAATCTGTATAACAATAATTGATATATTTATCGAGTTATATCTAGCTTTGATGAAAGTGAAGGTGATTTCAGATATTTTCATTAAATTCTATGTTCTTTTTCTATGAAGCTCATCCCAAATTGAAATTGTTCATATCTCATGGAGGTCTACTGAGTACTATAGAAGCCTTACATCATGGAGTTCCAGTCTTAGGAATACCAATATTCGGTGATCAGAAATCGAATATACCAATCGCTGTTAAAAATGGTTATGCGGTGCAATTGGACCTGAAGGAACTGAATGAAAAAACATTTTCAGAAGGATTAGACGAAATATTAAATAATCCAAAGTGAGTAATCTAGAGTAAATGAAATCCGAAAAAAGTCACTTTGACTTTTTCCATTTTGCTAAAATGTGACATGCCAATTTCGATTGGAAATCTACAGGGTGATAATTTTTGTGGAACATTGTTCCCTGTTTTCTTCCAGAACTTATTTTTGCTGATGAGCCACTGCTAAATTGGAAGATTATATAAAAAAGATTCGTTGGTATACTGAAACTTAGGGTTTCCGGCATCTTGTCGTATCTGCTACCGATTTCGAGGAAAAGATTTCGAACTATCCCCTCGGAATCCTCAGGGAAATCCGAATTGTCATAAAAATCCAGTGAGTAAGCTGTGATGAATAAATCCATCATAAGTATTCATGGATACTATTCTTACGTGCGGCAAAGATTTATAAAGATGGGAAAAGCTGGAGCAGGATCCAAACTTCAACACGATTGCGGTCCCATATTTATCGGACTTTTTTCCTAAAAATTAAGCAAGCAATCTGCCCTCTTTGTTTGAACCTGGAATTTTGGAACATCCTGTATAAATTCCGTTCAATTAAATCGTCAGCAAAATATTTGAGGATTCTTCCCAATTAATGATAACAGTTCTAGTCTGAGTTCTGCATTCTCCACTTCAGAGTTCAAATTTCCTCACTCTGTTCGAGAAATATGAATGAACCGATATTATAGAGTTCAAGAGCAAAATCAGTTGGACGGCGTTATACATAACTCGATTATACACCATATTTATGTTTCCGATATCTGAGCGGGTTTATGAAATCATAGCTGAAAAATCCATTTCCAATCCAAATAACCCAACTTCTCACGGATCCATTATTGAACCTGAATTTGGTGATTGTAAAAATATGGAAAATTATAAATGAATGCGTTTTCCTAGGCAAAATATTGCTTGGTCAGGTCTTGCATCCCAACTGGAATACGTTGACATAATTTGCCAAACATGACTAACTCTAAGTTACTTAGTCATGTGATGCATTACCCCACTTTGTCTAAGAATCAGTGATAATGGGGGTTCAACACATCGGAAGGAAAATAATATTATTTATTATTATATTGAGTATCTTGATATGATATTCTTTTACACAATGCAATGAGATTTTAATTAACAACTCAAAACAGCTCTTATGAAGGTAAAATATTTCATGAATTCAACATTTTCATATTCTCCACCGTAAATTTAATTTTCGGCTTGAATTGCAATCGGTATTGTTTCATATGTATGATTTAGGCACAGTTTCTGTAAGTTCTTTATTCTTATGAGACTACCACGTGTACATAGGCTATATTAACTATGAACAATACAATCCTGCAGTAACAACTTCCTGTGTGCGTCTACCACTGTTACCGCCAAATCGGAACCACAGAATATAGACATGACATTCTTGACAACTGACACGTAGATGCACAGTTGCCGTAGTTCACTAATACTATATTATACATCTCCCTTCTTAAGTTTAATCAATTACTGTATAAACAAAATTTATATTCACAAATCCAAAATAACGGGTTTTTTAATTATACGACCAGACACACTTGACTTATAGACAGGAGCTGAAATATTGGGCTCATTACTAGATTGAACTGACAGATTATTAGTGTCTGATTGTGGTTTATCAACTATTTCAAATGATTCATTATTATCGTTATTTGATTCATAAGAACCATTACAATTGCTGTCAGCTTGACATTCATATTTATTGAGAGATTTTCTCAAATCAAATCTGTTTCTTATTATTTCATTACCTTTCTCATCCTGAACCTTGTACGATCTTGGATTTTCTGACAAGCCTAAAACTTTACCAGATTCCCAATTCTTTTTAACTTGATTGAATACTGTCACATCATCATTTGGTTTCAAAGGTTCAAGATTAGTGGCAGTTCTATTATAATTATTTTTATTACACATTTGCCTTAACAGCAGTTTTTCTTCAACATTGATACATAATTTTGGTACTAACAGGTTTGCTCTAATAGGCATTCTTTTGCGAATTCCTTAAAAATGGCACTATTGAATGGGACATTGTCACAGACAAATAAATCTGGGGAACCAAATTTGGAAAAAATTATCTTCAGTTTACGAACTACTTCCTCAGAAGATTTATTCTTAATATAAATAAGTTCCAACTAGTTTGAATATGAATCCATAACTACTAAATATGATCTGTTGCCATATGTGAAGATATCTCCTCCCAAGCGTTCCCAAGGACGTTCTGGAATAGGGTATGATATCAATTTTTCCTTGACATTTTTACGAGCAAATTTTTCGCAAATTTTGCATTTCTTAATGTATAACTCAATGTCTTGACTCATTCCTGGCCAATAAAAAATATGCCTTGCTCGGTTTTTAACTTTTTCTATTCCAAGATGTCCTTCATGGAGTTTAACTAGCATATCATATCTTAGATCATCCGGCACAATCAACTTATTACCAAGGAACAACAGTCCATCTGATATTGACAGTTCTTCCTTCAATTTATAATAATGACGAGAGAATAACGGTGCGTCTTGTTGTCTTTCTGGCCATCCTGTTTCAACAAAACGAATAATAGCTTGTAATTGTTCATCATTTTTCGTTATTTTCTGGAATAAATTTTTCTTTTCTTCAGACATAGGCAAATAGTTAGTCAGAGCATGCACACAAAACTCTAGGTCTAAATCACTTTCAAATGTTTCTTTCAAAAATGCACGTGATAGTGTGTCAGCAATGAACAAATATTTACCTGGTTTATAATTTACTTGAAGATCATATTTGAGTAAATATAATAACATACGCTGAAGTCTGGGAGTGACTGAAATTAGACTTCTTTTGAAAATTGATTCCAATGGCTTATGATCCGAATTGACTTTGGTGTTTGCAACACCATATATAAAATAGTGAAATTTCTGGCAACTAAACACAATTGCTAACAACTCTTTTTCTATTTGCGCATAGTTGCTTTCACTTTTCGTCATACTCCTCGAAGCAAAAGCTATGGGATGCCCATTTTGTAGCAAACAGGACCCTATGCCATCCTTCGAAGCGTCAGTTTCTATCTCTATAGGTGACAACAGATCAAAGTATTTAAGCACTGGCGCAGTTGTTATAAGATGCTTCAAATTGGCCAATGATTTATCATGGTCATTAGTCCAATCCCAGCAAACGTTATGTCTAGTTAAATTGCGTAAGGGGGCAGTTATCTTCGACATATTTGGTACGAATTTTGCCAAAAACTTTGCCATTCCAAGCAATCTCAAAAGTTCAATTTTATTCGCAGGTTTGGGCATATCAACAATTGCCCTTGTATAAGCCTGACAAGGTTTAATTCCTTCTTCTGAAAATACTTGACCAAGAAACTTGACCTCTTTGGCCTTGAACTGTATCTTAGATTTATTAAATTTAATATTGTACTTTAGAGCTCGATCTAAAACTTCTTTTAATACTTTGTCATGTTCAAATTCATTACTACCTGAAATAATCATATCATCAAAATAAATTTCGACGCCTTCAATATCTCCAAAAATTTCAACGTTCTTTTTTTGAAAAACTTCTGGTGCGGATTTTATACCAAATGGCAATCTACAAAATTGATATCGTCCAAATGGCGTTCCAAAAGTACAGTAATCAGCTGAAATATCATCAATTTTCACCTGAAAGTAGCCATCCTTCATGTCCAGCACCGTGAAAAAGGCTTTATTATTTAATTTGCTGGCAATTTCATCAGCAGTGGGGATTAAATACTGTTCTCTCTGGATACTTTCATTTAAAAATTTCGGATCCAGACACAACCTCAAATCACCATTCTTTTTTTCTACAATGACTAACGGATTTAGCCATTCAGTGGGCTTATCAACTTTTCTTATGATTCCTTGCTTTTCCAAGTCTTCTAATTTAGCTTTCACACGATGAATTAGTGTATGAGGTATGCGTCTGACCCCATTTACTTGTGGTACTGAATCATTCTTCAATCTGATTTTGTGATCAGTCGGAAAACATCCCAATCCATTGAATAAAGTAGGATATTGTTTTTCGATATCATCAACACTGTTAAATTTGACACAAACATTATCAATTCTCCTAATCAAATTTAGAGTAACGCATGCATCTAATCCTAGCAAAGGTACCTGATTTTTACTGTCTACTATGACAAATGGTAAAACTACAGACTTATCATTATTACTACATCTAAACAAAATCTCTCCAATTGGTTTGATTTTAAAATCAGCACTTCCATATGACACTAAAGTGATATTTGTTGATTTTATTTTGGGATTTTTGCTAACTTCGTTCACTACACTAAGTGGCATAACACTCACCTCAGCACCAGTATCAAGTTTGAATTGAACTGATTTACCTTCCACTTTAATCTTCTTTAACCATATCGATGACTTGTTTGACTTGACACCATCAACTCTCTTTTCCAGCATACTAACATAAAAATTTTCTGACTCGCTCTCATCGGACTTATCTTCTTGAACTTCATTAATCTCTTTTTTCTTCATCTTTCCACGAATGTGTGATACATCCTGCTTCTTGCACACGGTTGCAAAGTGATTCTTTAAACTGCATTTTCGGCATACCTTTCCGAAAGCAGGGCACTTGCCTCTTACATGTTCATATCCGCAATAGTTGCACAATTTTCTATCTTGTCCACTACTATCCTTTCTCTTCTTAGTTTGCATAGCATTTACTGCAACTTCTGTCTGTAACACTTTGACTTGTGATTTGCTAGCTTCAACAGCTCTACAGAAATTTATGGCTTTCCCTAGGGTTAAATTCTTTTCTCTAAGAAGTTTTTCTTGGGTCGACTTATCCAGGATTCCCATTACTATACGATCCCTTACCATATCTGATTGATCAGCATACTCTGTCGTTTTAACAGCTGTTCTTAGCTCTGTTAAGAAACTGTCAAACGTCTGCTCCTCTTTTTGAATAATTGAGTTGAACACAAACCTTTCAAATATGACGTTTTTTTGTGGAGAACAATGTTCTCGGAACTTGTTTTTAATTTCAGACAGAGACTTTTTTTCTGCATCCGTCAGAGTGAATGAATTATAAATATCCAGTCCGTCTTCTCCAATTATACTCAAAAATACAGCAATCTGCTTCTTAGGATCTTTTGTATCCAAATCCGTAGCTGTCCTATACAGATCGAATTTCTGCTCAAATTTTTTCCAATTGTCCGCAAGGTTACCTTGAACATTGAGGGGCTCCGGTGGTTTAAACGTCGATTCCATGTTTTTCCAGGTTACTTATCTATCCAAAATTCAATCCAGGGCTCAATCTAGTCTTAACCTGACACCATGTATGATTTAGGCACAGTTTCTGTAAGTTCTTTATTCTTATAAGACTACCACGTGTACATAGGCTATATTAACTATGAACAATACAATCATGCAGTAACAACTTCCTGTGTGCGTCTACCACTGTTACCGCCAAATCGGAACCACAGAATATAGACATGACATTCTTGACAACTGACACGTAGATGCACAGTTGCCGTAGTTCACTAATACTATATTATACATCATATCCTCTTCAATTAATGAATCACCGAAAAAATTCTTGAAAATTTGCTGTTGTATAGATGGAAAAATCCTCTAAAAGTTCATAAAATGATCGAGTTCTTTCGGACCACGGACTGAGGAAGGTAAATAACAAAAAAGGGAAGTAGAAGTTCAATAGAATAAGGTATCCTGGTTGAATTTCATAAAAATAGAAATCAGGACGGGAATTTCTTCTCAAATATTCACAATTAATTCCGGTGGAGCAACGCAACAAATGGACATTGATCAACTTATATGAAAGAGCACTGACGTGTTCAGCTTTTGCGCGATAGTTCAAATGGGTCTCTTGCATGAATTTTTTTATGTTCGGATTCAACTATTCTATCCGTAAAATTCTTGAAAAAATTCAACTGCCGTCAAAATTTTCAATTTTCAACGAGAAAATGATCTTTTGAGTTTGGCTCCGTATATCGGCTGTTTAAACGGACGAAACTTCGCGGTTTCCGTGACGTACCGGGATATATCCACTCTCTCCCTCTCCTTGTGTACTTTCCTCTCTAGCAAGCCAATGGACAGCGTCAGCTGTATCGATCGGTGTATCGTACAATAACGAGTGACGTATAGAATGCGATCTGACGCGTTTCTCCCGCTTCGACCTTGAGTCCCGATTTGACCATTTTTAATACCGAATTATTCAAAATTCGCGAATTGTTGAAGTGTGCGATAGCACATCTTATGATTTTGTATCGATATAGAATCAGAAAAACATGAAAATATAATAATTCGTGTTACATGCAAGAAACCTATTCGTTGGCAAAGCGATCATCTTTTCACGTATTGACCCCACCAAACGCACCTTTACAAAATTCCTATTTCGAACTGACAGCTTGAAGGTACATGCACAATTAAGTGAGAAAAATATGATAAGAAGATCATCAAAGAATATTTTCAGAAAGTAACGGTGCTTTCAAGGGGTCGAAACATCAAGCTGACCGATTTGGCAACAAATTTGAACATGCGAGAAAAAACAGCTGACTTCGTATCAGTCCTTTTCAGAATTCTTTCAATATCAAATTTGTTGCGTGTCTCCACCAAAATTAGTTTTGAAGAATATTTCGAAAGAAATTTTCTTCCTGATTTCGAAATTCAACCGTTTTACCTCATTCAATGGAACATCTACTTTTCTATTCGTTATTTCCTTTTCTTAGTTCGCCCGCAGTGCCAAAACACTTCATCATTTTTCGAACCTCCGAAGTATTTGTAAAAAAATTTCATTCACTCACTACGCATTATTCAAGAGCCAGTTTAATGAAATCAGCATGTCTTTTCTGCATTTTATTATAGATGATTATCATTTATCCCCGATAGAGCATAGAAATTCTCTTTCTAATCACTCAAATATCGAATCTGAAATCTTAGAAAACAACAACTCGAGTCTAGAATCATTTTGCATATAGCCATGCAATGAGCTTCCGTCGCTTGGTCAAGTTATGCTGAATATGAGAAGTACCAACTCACGATTTCAATGAACTGATATAACTTTGTCAAGTATTGCACAATTCTCTAACTTCGGTTTTACATTTGAAATATAAAATTACCACTAAATTCCATCCATCAGAAGAGATCTACAGCATCAGCTATTTTTTCATACATACCGGGTGTTTCACCATTGGGAAAGGCATTTTTGTCTTATGACATATACCCCGTTTTCGAAGCATAAGCGAGATACAGGGTGTTTAATGTCAACTTTGAGCAATATTCTGATAACAGTGGTGAGTTATGCGTGACCTTTAAAATAACGGTTTTTGGTCTTAGTCATTTCAATTGTTGTGAAGAATTCTTGAAAAATTTGAAATGGCATAAAACCTACAAAATTGGAATTTTTTGTTTTCGATTGCCAAATTGGATAGCATTATTTCAATGAACTAAATTTTCTAAGATTTTCTGTGCAAAAGTTTTTCCAAAATTCTATCTAAACTTTTTGACATGTTTACAGTGAAAAAAAAAATTCCCCAAAATTGTTGGGATCTTTCGAAGTTGAACTAACCTTCATTCTGAACACTGGTATGAAAACAGAATGAAAAAATATCCATTGGTGTTCATTTTATAGCCTTCCAAAAATTTCGCTCGGAGTACTTAAATAATTTTTATTTAAGAAACTGGTAGCCCTACGGAGGCCAGAATTGTGCTGATGAGCCCCCAGAATGACCTGGATAGAAATAAGAATTCATTAAAAAAAATTTATTTTTCAAAAAAAACTTTGAGGTGTTCGAACTCTTTCCACTTACGGACAATAGGGTTGCGAATAAATTGGATTTATTCCGATTATAATGACGTCCGTTACCAAGCAACGGTAGTTCATCGAATTTGACCCTATTTTCCGAATGCGGAGAGATTTCGATTCACACCAATGTTTTCTAGAAAATTTTTTTTCTGATAAATTCATATTTGTATCCTGGTCACTCTGGAGACCTATCAGCACAATTTTGGCATCCATAGGTCCACCGGTTTCTTAAATAAAAATTATTTAAGTACTCCGTGCGGAGTCTTTGGAAGGCTATAAAATGAAATCCAATGAATAGTTTTTCATTCTGTCTTCACTCCAGTGTTCAGAATGAAGGTGAGTTTAACCTCGATAGATTTCAACAATTTTGGGTGATTTTTTTTTCACTGTAGACATGTGAAAAAAAGTTGACTTAGGATTTTGGAAAAATTTTTTCACAGAAAATCTTAGAAAATTGAGTACATTGAAATAATGCTATCCAATTCGGCAATCGAAAAAAAAAAATTTCAACTTTGTAGGTTTTCCGTCATTTTGAAATATTTTTTCCAGAATTCTACACAACAATTGAATCGGCCACCCAAAAATACTAAGATGTGATAAGAAATCGCTATTTAAAAAGTCACGTATAAATCACCACAGTTATCAGAATATGGCTCAAAGTTGACATTGAACACCCTGTATCTCACTTATGCTTCGAAAACGGGGTATATGTCATAAGGCAAAAATGACTTTCTCAATGTCATCTATACGGTTATATACGTTTGAGCAGTTGATGGGGAAACACCCTGTATGCAGGGTGAGTCTTTGACCTTGCAGAATATTTTAACAGAAGATTCTTGAAGCTGAAAGAAACACATTTGTCCTCTACCATTTTTTCCGATTCGGCCTAGATAAAAAGGTATAGGCATTATAAATTTTCATAATAGGCTAGCCGCCCCTGGAAACCTGAACACTGAAGTTTTTCCAAGCGTAAGATATACCATTCAAATCTTTGAAATGAGCAACTCTGTTATGAAATCAAGCGTCAACTTACTTTTTACATTCCAGCTGGTGAAAAAAGTTGTATTTATAGTACAATAAACAAGTTAGGTATTCCAAATTTCGAGGGCGATAAAAGTTGAATATTCTTCTCTATGTTTCATTTTCGATAATGAGAAATTCATCTAGCTGTCACTCATATTAGCTTTGAGATTCATCTTCAATTTGTAATTATTAATTTCCTTTGTTTATTTCATTTTCTCCAAGAATTGTCAGATTCGGGCATAACCCATTCAAACTTTCATTTTCATAAATGAATAAAACAGATGTACCTAATTTATCTATGAACGTACAAACGTTGCCAACTTGACGAACAGAAAGAAAGAACTCTTCGAAATCAAACAACACACAATATGCTAATTCTATGTATACACTTGTCTGGTCTATGATTCTGAACTGAACTATAAATCTGTGGCTCCGTGGTTTTAAGGTTATGTCATGGTGGTTTCCTTCCATTCTTCCACCATGGGTTATGTTATGAAAGCACATTTCGCATTTGAAGAATACATCAAAATAAATACTATTAAAGTTCTGTACATAATTTCAAGAAATTTGAGTCAGCAGAAAGATTGCATTCAAACCAGTAAAAATCCCCATTATCATGGAAAAGTGAGAAGTTAATCAATTATACTACACAAATTAGCTCGAAATTGAAAATGAAGCTTCATGAATGGATTCAGGACCGAATCACCACTGTATAACACAGATATATTTTTTCGATGGAAGCCTATTAGTGCCGTATTTATAGTTGTTCCTTGAGGCTTCCTTACTGAAGGCCGCCTTGAATTTGCTTTTCTATGGAAACAAATACAAGTTTGTTTGCATAGAAACATAGAAAAGCAAATTCAAGGCGGCATTCAGTAAGGAAGCCTCAAGGAACAACTGTAAATACGGCCGTTTTTATAGTTGTTCCTTGAGGCTTCCTTACTGAAGGCCGCCTTGAATTTGCTTTTCTATGGAAACAAATACAAGTTTGTTTGCATAGAAACATAGAAAAGCAAATTCAAGGCGGCATTCAGTAAGGAAGCCTCAAGGAACAACTATAAATACGGCCCTTACATTCTCAACTTTTTGGACGTGGCAACGAGAAAAATTGAATTCTGTGAATTTTTTGAACAGAGTTGCATTCAACCAAAGTACCCAATTCTCGGAATTTCACAGATATTTTTTATTTTTGAATTTCAGATTACTCGAAAACGGCGCATCATACGGAAAAAAATAAAGAATACTTTATTCTCCAAAATGGTCACAAATTCGTTGCATAGCATTCAAATCATTTTTAAAAGTTGGATTCTTTGAATTTCTGGTATTTTTAAGAAATGTTAGGGTCATATTAAAGAAACTGGAGGATGTGGATGAAATTTTGTAATCCAGGAACATTCATCGTACCAATAAAAAACTATATTCCAAAAATCATCTCATTCGATGAGATCGTTCGCGAGATATAATCGAAAATTAAATTTTTTTATGGATTTTCAACAGTCTTGATCTTACGAACCAAGCCGAATCGGAAAAAATGGTAGGGGAAAAAAGTGTTTCTTTTGGCTTCAGGAATATTCTGTTGAAATATTCTGCAAGGTCAAAGACTCACCCTGTATAGATATACGATTAGTTCACAATATTTTCGAAATTGGTGCTTGGTCAAGTTGGGCATAAGGTCAGCTAGTTCAAGGCAATTCTTGACGACCATAGTATTTAACGTTCCACGGCTTTGTTTTTCATCCCTTCTCATTTATTTATTTATTTATTGCACATTGGAATACAAACAGGCATCCCAAGAAAGCATACACATATTTTGAAATGAAATTAACTCCTGAATGTATCCCTAATCGTTAATCTGGTGGTAATGATGCAACCTCTTACTCCCTATCTATTTATTTCAACTTTTCAATTAAAATTGCTATTTACAAACACAAATTTAGGTACAGTGAATCTGATATCCGGGATTCGAAGAAGCACTTATCTTAATAGTAAAGGATCCGACGGTATGATCCTCCAAAATGCAGGTATTATGCAGGTAGTCCAGTTTCAAGAGATTCCATCCAGAGCAGAAGTCCAGAATTAAGATATTTCAGCAATAACTAGCTTCGGTATAAAGGTATTCCAGCCATGATCAGCTCCAGTACTAAGATAATCCAGTAATAATTGCTTCTAGTACCAAGATGATCCAGTCAAACTCTGGGTCCGGTAGTAGGATATTCAAATGGGCATTAGTCCCAGTAAAAAGATAATCCAGTAGTCGGTAGCTCGGTGAAAAGATGGTTCAGTGGGCGATAGCCCTGGTACGAAGATGATTCAGTGGGCGATAACCCCGGTACAAAGATGATGTAGTAGGCGGTAGCCCCGGTACAAAGATGATTCAGTGGGCAATAGCCCCGGTACAAAGATGATGTAGTAGGCGGTAGCCCCGGTACAGAGATGATGTAGTAGGCGGTAGCCCCGGTACAAAGACTGCAAATTTAAAAACTATAAGATAGTGCTTGTAACACGTGATCTCATTCCCAGCGACTCTAGACGTAATTGAAACAATTTACAAGTTAATAAATATGAGATGGAATATCTAGAACTCAGGAATAAGAGCACGTTATTCGATAATAAGAATGAGATAAGAAATAAAATGCACAATATCATACAAAGGAAAAATGTTAACTTGTGTAACCTGCAAGGAATGAAATAAATCAGAAATCACAATTCGGCATTCACAAAAGCAAAAAATATTGGTCGGGATATACGTAGTACTTACCGCCTTTTGAATAGACGTCTTATAAGAAACAATAAAACTTCAAAATTCCACGATGTTAATGGATTACGAAGTTCGTTTATTCGTTAAACTCTAGCAAGGTGTTGAATCTTCAACTTCTTACGCACCAAAAGAAAGAATTTCCCATCGCCTGGACCGAGTTGTAAGTCGCGCATGCGAAACACACACTCAACCGTCAAAGCGAAGAGCGTTTTTTAGCGACCGATCACATAATTTCAGTAAGGCGTTTTTGCTTGCGATTGGAATTGAAATTATTAGTATGACGTATTTTCGCGATGGAAACTGAAATCGACAGTGGAGCGTTTTGTAACGTTACACACACCACTTACCAGGAAAAAAAAAATTTTGAAGAAATTTTTTTTAGAAAAATGTAAAGCCAATAAGTTTCGATTAATTTTGAAAAATAGAATAGTTACTATGAGGAAAATAAAGTTCTTTAACGTTAAATGCCAAATTGAAAGTTGAGCCAAAAGGATAAAAGGGAAATTAATCTTGCAGGTCACACAGCATAACTGAAACAAACATAAATTCACATGAAATCCATACGGTAATCAAAAAGAAATAGAAACTCGAAAGACAAGGTTTAAATTACATAAAAATATTAGGTAATAATCGTCGTATTAGTAGAGAAGTCGGTAGGTAGACAAAGTCAGGAGTCAAAACGTGTAGATACAAGAAAAGATAGGTATCGACTTATTGACAGGTAAGGTAGTCTACACGAATCAAATCCCGAAATCATCCAGACTGAGGTACTCAAAATCGACAAAATTTACGAAATAAACGGTAGGCAACAGTAGTCAGGATAAAGATGTTTCTTTCCGGAGCAATGAAGTCTAACAAGTGGCACAATGCAGACAAAAAATGAAAAGGAAAGGAAAAGGGACAAGGTAATCAACAAAAAACTAACAGGCAAGGTACGATTGATCATATCCTGAGGTGGCTTTCCAAGTTTCAAAGCTCGAAATTTGAAGCTAATTAATCAATCTCACTGAAGGTGTTAGAGATGTAGGTGTAGATGATGTAACCAATAATATCAAGAGGTATTTAAAGCTAATTTATCTGACTGAAGATGTTAAATGTGTATTAAAGATCACTCCCCAAGCAGGTCTCTCCTAGAAAGCGATCCCCAATATGCGAAAATAATTAATGTAGATAATAAATTGGAAAAACAATCCCGGAAATACGTAGGAAAGAAACGATAAGATTGGGCGCCAGCGATTAACAATCGCAAAGTAGGTTCGATATGAGGAAGCGGAAATAGTTAATAGAAATAGGTAATAGGGATAGATAATAGGTAATAGGGATAGATAATAGGTAATAGGGATAGATAATAGGAATAGGTTACAGTGATAGATACAAATAACAGGTAAGGAAAGAGAAAGAGAAGTGTCCGCCCGTCGGTACAAACAATAACTGCATCCAAAAATGCAAGAAGAAGAATCTCTACGAGACTCACAGATTAAAGAAAACTTCAAAGTAAATTGCTAACTACGCTAAATTTTCAATCAAGATACTGCATAGCCGCTCTAAACTTCAAAAAATTAGAAAAGGTACGGTAGGTGTCAAAGACACAAAAGATAGATACGATAATTGCGAACAGGCATAAGATAAAGATACGATAGATGTCAGAGACACAAAATTAGATACGGTATTGCCAATAGGCATAAGGTAAAAGATACGGTAGTTGTCATAAGACAAGGTGAGATACGGTAATTGTCATAAGACACGGTAAAAGATAAGATAAGGTTATGCCAAATCGAAGAAAAAACTTCAAAGTAAACCGCAGACTACGCTCAAATTTCCAATGAAGGCTGCATAGTTGCTGTGAACTTCAAAAATTGATACCTCGAAATTGCCATACAAAGAGATAGAAAAAAAAACATATATATTTGTACCAACAGGGAGAAAACTCTTTGCGATAGGAAAAGGGAGAAAAGGTATAAGGAAATTTAGATCAAAAAAAAAACGACAAATCATCACCTCCATCCAGAATCATCACTGCTTTCGTCACACATAATAAGAAATAAAATAATCCACTTTTGGTGGATGCGATAACCTTCATAGACCTTGCTAGACAGACATACTATAAACAACAAATTACCATCACACGAACACACTACAATCGTTCATGAATAAACCGACGATAAGAATTGATTTGACCCATCAGATAGTCGACGGTCAACTTCCCAAGCGTATGATAGTTCCAAAACCTAAGCCCACCATCAACCAGGCCTACCAAGCATTAAAGGTATCGAGAATGAAGTACATATTTCAATTCGTGAGACTTAAAGTTATCGGGATTCATGATTCAGTTATTCAGACAATACTAATATAAGATAACAATAAGGTAAAAGTTGAAAGATAGTAATATCAAACATTCAATCTCGGAGCTCAGACTCACAACGAAGTCACCTTCACAACCAGAAAAACGAAAGAGACACACTCAGGAAAAAAATGTTACTCAAAAAAAAGTTACTCGTGGCCCCACGTTACCTGCGCCAGTGAAATCAAATTAACTCCTGAATGTATCCCTAATCATTAATCTGGTGGTAATGATGCAACCTCTTACTCCCTATCTATTTATTTCAACTTTACAATTAAAATTGCTATTTACAAACACAAATTTAGGTGCAGTGAATCTGATATCCGGGATTTGAAGAAGCACTTATCTTAATAGTAAAGGATCCGACGGTATGATCCTCCAAAATGCAGGTATTAAGCAGGTAGTCCAGTTTCAAGAGATTCCATCCAGAGCAGAAGTCCAGAATTAAGATATTTCAGCAATAACTAGCTTCGGTATAAAGGTAATCCAGCCATGATCAGCTCCAGTACTAAGATAATCCAGTAATAATTGCTTCTAGTACCAAGATGATCCAGTCAAACTCTGGGTCCGGTAGTAGGATATTCAAATGGGCATTAGTCCCAGTAAAAAGATAATCCAGTAGTCGGTAGCTCGGTGAAAAGATGGTTCAGTGGGCGATAGCCCTGGTACGAAGATGATTCAGTGGGCGATAGCCCCGGTACAAAGATGATGTAGTAGGCGGTAGCCCCGGTACAAAGATGATTCAGTGGGCAATAGCCCCGGTACAAAGATGATGTAGTAGGCGGTAGCCCCGGTACAAAGACTGCAAATTTAAAAACTATAAGATAGTGCTTGTAACACGTGATCTCATTCCCAGCGACTCTAGACGTAATTGAAACAATTTACAAGTTAATAAATATGAGATGGAATATCTAGAACTCAGGAATAAGAGCACGTTATTCGTTAATAAGAATGAGATAAGAAATCAAATGCACAATATCATACAAAGGAAAAATGTTAACTTGTGTAACCTGCAAGGAATGAAATAAATCAGAAATCACAATTTGGCATTCACAAAAGCAAAAAATATTGGTCGGGATATACGTAGTACTTACCGCCTTTTGAATATACGTCTTATAAGAAACAATAAAACTTCAAAATTCCACGATGTTAATGGATTACGAAGTTCGTTTATTCGTTAAACTCTAGCAAGGTGTTGAATCTTCAACTTCTTACGCACCAAAAAAAAGAATTTTCCATCGCCTGGACCGAGTTGAAAGGGTCGCGCATGCGAAACACACACTCAACCGTCAAAGCGAAGAGCGTTTTTTAGCGACCGATCACATAATTTCAGTAAGGCGTTTTTGCTTGCGATTGGAATTGAAATTATTAGTATGACGTATTTTCGCGATGGAAACTGAAATCGACAGTGGAGCGTTTTGTAACGTTACACAGACAGAAAAGAATTCTACAACCCCCAACAAACACAACATACAGCAATTGTACAGTTTCTGCATCATAAGGGCCACCGGAATACAGTACATTAAATGTTGTATTAAAACTTCACAGTCTCTGCATTGGTGATACTGCTGTCCTAAAAAGCAGTCTTTTAAATACAGCTGCTGTACAGCTTTTGTGTAACAAAATCGAAATCACATCGAAATGCTGTATGAGACAACGCTGTCTCTGTCTTTGATGCTATATTTCGTTCTAATAGGCAGCCATCGTTGTCTGTGCCGATAGCCGGTACTTTAGAGAACGTTGTCGATCGTCGTCGTCGGCTGTTTTGTAACGGAAATTTGTTTGTTGTGTAGTGAATGTTTCGACATGATCAATTCCCGAAAAAACGAAATAAGGCAAATTAGACTGATCTGAGTGGCTAAGATAAATATTTAGATGATGCCGATTCTTTTGGAACTGGAATAAATGGACAATAGAACAAAATATCTGAGTCTCTACCTGAACCGGACAGGGTCAACAGAAAACAGAATTTCGAAGTACATAAACATTAATGAAGGAATTTTAGGTATTATATTCACACAAGGTAAACTTTTGTTTGCGTATTAACTCATTTTTCTCCACTTCAAGTTGCTGCACGAAAGAACAAAGAGAGCAAAAATGATTCACCAACCGATATTGAAACAACCATCATGGTATGATTGAGAAATATGTATCTACTTATTTTAGAGGACTTAGAAAGGAACGAGTGAGAGTCACCCAATAATATATTATATCATGTATAATATTTGATATGGCCGGTATTTGTGTAAATTCAAGTTTTTTCCATTAAAGTCATGTTTCTAGTGCAAATTTTTCATTTATTTAAATGAATTTGCTCTGAATTACTTTACGTTATATGCTCAACATAAAGTGGCTACTCCGATTCCTAAAACAGCCAGTATCTTTCAGGAATCAGGCTCACCTCCGAAAAACCTATATTTTTCAAGTATTCGCATTAAAATTCTGGACATGCATACTACAGACAATTTTTTATCGACGGAGGGGAAATAGGAAATTCTGTGTCTTCTGGTCTAACCGGAAATGACCGAACAATTTTTCAGAATAATATTGTGTATATTTTTATATATTCGAATTCCATGCTGAATTTTTGGTGAAATGTCGTGAATATTAAATAATTTAAATATTTTTTTTGTAAATTAATCAATATCTAGAAAAAATTACAGAATTTTTTTTACCGTAAAAGCATAGAAGTCGAATATGCAAAAATATATACATCACATCATATAAGAAAATCAAAATTTATTTTCACATCTGCCAAAGGTAAATAATTTAGTATCAATGTGCAAAGTTTCAATTCAATCTCTTAAAAAATAATTATTTTTTCGGGAGTGAGTCTCGTTATACAGCCGAGCTTCTGCTGCATTATTGCTGCTTAGAAACTTCATATCGAAGTAGTACAGTTGGTGCATTATTCCCATGTGCAAACTGCATTACAAAGCGGCATAGCTCCTGCACAACTGCTGATAGTGGCTGTACTTCGAACGCAGTTCGAGCTGTACAGTTTCGATGCAATTCCGCGGGACATATACGGTCCGTTTTGATACAGTTAGTATCAATGTGCAAAGTTTCAATTCAATCTCTTAAAAAATAATTATTTTTTCGGGAGTGAGTCTCGTTATACAGCCGAGCTTCTGCTGCATTATTGCTGCTTAGAAACTTCATATCGAAGTAGCACAGTTGGTGCATTATTACTATGTGCAAACTGCATTACAAAGTGGCATAGCTCCTGCACAACTGCTGTATGGTGGCTGTACTTCGAACGCAGTTCGAGCTGTACAGTTTCGATGCAATTCCGCGGGACATATACGGTCCGATTCGATACAGTTACTGTACCACCATCGCTGCAGCAACGCTGTACAGTTTTTGTACTCTTGCTGCGTTTTAGTGTTTGCTGGGGCCTAACCTAAAAAACAAAAAATAGGATACGCCCGTGTGGCAACAATTCACGAAAACAAACATGTGTACACAACAAAGCAAGTAGCTCTTCAAGGAGTGGACAATGAAGATTTCAATTCAGTCCTTATAGATTTTTTCAGATTGAACATTGTTTCATGAAATACATCTATGTTGGCGCAGAAAGCATTACATGTTGCCATCATCCTACAAACTGGTGAGTTCTGAGCAGAATTGGTTTTTCTGAATGGGCTATAAAATGTGCCGAAAGAGCGCAAACCGACATTAGGAACTCTGAACGAAACGAATTCAACAACCTTCAATACAGAAAATTCTCCTCTTATAATTTTAATTATAAATAAGGCATGTGTAAAACGTCGTATAGTTGTGATTAGATATTGCAAAATTATTTCTATAGGCTAAATATCTAAGGAATCTATTCTGAACACTCTCTAAGCGCTGCGCATAACATTTGTTTCTTGGGTTCCACACAGAAGAAGCGAAATTCAACCTACTATGCACAGAAGAATTATAAAGCGTCAAAAGCGTTGCATTTTCCATGAAAATTGCGTTATTATCATTAAAATTATCTGTGTTATTTTCATTATGGTTGAAGCGTTTTTTTAAATGGTGAAATTGGATACTTCAGAGAAGGTTTCAAATTGTTCAGCAAGTGTAGAGTTTGTACAAAATGAATTATTTTCTTCGGAAAATGAAACACTTCAATTCAGACATCGAAAGGGTGTTAGGTAGGATGTAGATACTGTTTTTTCCGCTTTTCGCATCTTCATCATTCATATTTATTATTTTGATCTACGTTTTTGCGAATCTATTTTCGAGCAAATAAGTTATCCAGTAGTCAACAGTTCGAGAGTAACCCTCACATTTTCACACAGACGAAAATGCGCAAAAACATAAACATAAGATTAGCGGCTGGTTTCACGAAGCCTCGATCACTATTGAACAGGCAATCAAATGCTTAACCGGTTGATCATTATATGCTCAATAATCTAATTTGATCGGCGATTAAGGATTTGACGGCTCGATCAAAAAATGGTCGATCAAAGGCCGTTGATTGCCTATCAAGCACTATTTGACTGGACAAATTTGGGCAATTAAGCTAGTTGATCAGTCTAATTTATTGGATCATCAGTCTATTTTGGAATCTTTCGCAATATATTTCTTCGTTTTTTCATCAGAAGGAAATAATGATGAATACGAAATGATCAGAGTAATGAAATTGTCTGATATTACATATATTCTTTTGAGAATGATATTGTTGTCGAATTTGAACCGAGCAATGCCAGAAGGGAGATATTAGTTGCTGAACTTTTTCCTGTTTACTTGAGCCGATCATAACGATAATTGAGGTTATTTTTGGTAAGATAAAATCACGACTGTATAGTAATTTTCGAAAAAATTCTAGGTGAACTGTTGTTTGGTGTAATATTGATTGTTGATTTTAGTCTGAAATGTAACCCTTTCAACAAATATCTACTTTCCCCGTCAAGCCTATTTGTATATATGTGTTCACAATAGATTTTCAAGAAAATATACCACAGGAATATATTAGGATTCAATAAACTTGTGAATTTGAAACAACTCTTTTTGGACCATTCGGCATACGGCACTTTTGTTGTTATGATCCCCTATGGATATTTGGAAATATAATGATGCTTGAAATCTGGTATTGACTACCATCTATAATTCCTGATGGATTGGCTAATAACGTTTACTACATTGGTTTTGTAAAAATCGGATTTTATTTTTGTGGAGAGTTTTGAACTTAATATCCAGATGAAATTGGATCAACATCCACATGAAATTGAGACAAATTTCAATATGAGTAGCAATTTTATTTCTTCAATACTTTCATTTCGATTATCTAGTATTTCACCATCTTCGTTACTTCCAAATTCCATATTGAAATAAGTTGTGAAAGTTTCTCAAACTTCTATTCAATACTGCCTTCGAAATGTTTTCAGCAATTTTACATTACATTTGATTGTGTGATAATGAATATCCAATTTTTTCTCCCTTTCCTACCCCCAAATTCGTTTAACAATCAGATCACCTTCAATTCATTATGAAATGAAACATCCAATTTCAACAAAACAAAGCAATATTCATGTTCACGCAAGGAAATGCATAGAACTCTATATTACTATATATATATATATATATATATAATATACATAGTATATAATATAGAGTTCATTGAGGAAATGTAATAACATAACCCAATCCATCCCATTTCTGTGGTTTAATTAATCGGAGCCGCAGCAATGCAAGGTTGTCAGACTATATTTCTAGATCAACCGATCGGCGTATTGGATGAAGTGATGAAGTTTTGTGAAACCCGAATTCGTTGATCGAAAAATCAAATTTAATGGAGCAATCTGTTGATCGTACGATCAACGTATCTTTGTGAAACCCAGGGTAGGCGTTTCCTGTTTCGCTCTCTCACGAATCGAAAAAGATACATCGACTGTTTTCTAGATATAACTGTTTGACTGACATTCGATTCACATTCTCCGCTATATTCCGTGGATACGCCCACTTTCTCCCATTTCTTTTACTATCAGGTTTTTCAAAAATCGAAACTCAAAAAGACATCAACTGTGAACGAATAAATATGACTAGAAACATAGTGTATTTATTTTGTCATCCGATCACTGAAACCGATTTTTTTTTAAAAATTATGGAACACGGACAGTTCAACAATCAGATCCTCTCATAAATCCTCAATAGTATGATGGAACAAGGAGATTCATAGCATTTTGCAACACTTGATAACCTTAATGTTGGTTCTGGGCTCAACTGATCTGTTGAAGAAAGCGAATATATCGCTCGCAAGTACTACACAATGGGAGATACTGAAATTAAAAAATTATTCAATATCAGATTCGTTCATCAAATAGTGGAGTGTTTGAAATTACGACAATAATTCATATTTGCTCGCAAATAGATTTGCTTTCAGTAATGATATATTTTTCTGATATTTATTGAGAATGGAGGAAACTTTGTATAACAATTCTTCAATTTATATTGTGACATAAATATTGTGAGAAATTTTCCGAAATCAAATACACTTCAATATTTTCATTATTATCAAAATACATTAAAACAAGGACAAATACTTTTCGATTAATCGAAAAATGTTCCTTGACCTGTGCTCATAATCCAACAAAACAAAGCATTCACAATGAAGAAGCATTGTTCAAGAAATTCTATCTTTATGCAGTTTCAAGATTTTCAGAACGACTTGCCCTGTCCAAATGCTCAAAGAGTTCGAGACACTTGAACCCTGCTAACAGGTACATCCTCAGCTATTTAAATCTGGCAATTGACTATAGATTTTTCTTGTCAAAATTTTGTGATCAATTATATACGATAGGTATACTCCATTCACTTTCATAAACTATCCCGGTTGGCCATGATTTAGGTCTATTATGTTTTCGTAACTAAAACCAAGGCAGGTTGGCGCTCCTGAAATATCGAGAATGTCAAAATAATTCGACGCTACGTTGCCAAATGTCAATGCCAATTTCTACTGACAATCTCAACATAATCCTCACGATTGGAAACTGAAAATAGTAACCCTGATAATGTGGAATCAATAATTTATCACAAGCTATCCAACATTTCAGACGTATGTGAAGAAAAACCCAGTGTATCATTCACATAGATTCTCAAGAATTTTGTAAATTGAGAAGATTCTTTTAAGGTGACACAGGTTTTGTAGTACTACTAGATTTTCATACTAGAGTATTTCAAGTTGTGCAACAAAAAGGATTTATATGTCTTCTGTAGATTCATTTCTTGAGAATTTCGAAAAGTAGGGAATTCCATAGGTTTGTCTGTTCTTTTAGGGTTATTCGAGTACTTTCATTATTTTTTGAATTAACTATCACAAAGTAACGGACTACTCTATCTTTTATTTTTCAGTTAAGTTTTAACACCCGATTCTTTATTTCTGTACAAGAAAAAAACATAACTGAATCTTCCAACCATGTCAAATATGTACAATATTCCCAGTATTAACAGAGAAAAAAGTTTCTTCAACATTCACCAGATCTTTAAAATTATTGAGTTCACAAAATTATTTCTCCAAAAGTGAATTCACATTTTGAAAAATAAGTAATTACTACTTCCCATATGTAGGAAGGACAACGTTGTGTAGTTATCTGACAGAAAAATTACTATAACATAAATTTTCAAAATGTACACGGTGAAATGTGTCAGAATGTCATGGCCACCCAGAATAGTTTATAAAAGTGAATGGAGTATATCCAATTGTACAACGAAAACTTTCGTTTGTACCCCAAAAGTTTTTCATTACACCCTGAAACGAAGTAAAATTTTCTGAGGAAAACTTGGTGGAGGAATGCACCCCATTGTACCACTTCTATTTCACTTCTGCTCATCAGTTCAATTTTTTTTTTACTTTGACTCGTGATTGGCCGAGAATTGATTGAATATTTGTGTGAAACTTCCGTGGTCGATTGTACCCGACCGCTATTCGATTGTTACACGAAATCTTTCGTTTCCTTCCCCAGCGTTTTCTCCATGAAGCCGTTAAAACCTTCGAGCCGTCTCAACCTTAGAATAAAAATTGTCATGAAAATTTGATGAAGGATTGTACCAAGTATAGGAATCCGATTGTACCACTTCCATTTCTGTTTGAACTTTCATGGTTCTCTCTTCAGATTCATTCGAAAGTTTTTCCCTACTTCAACCCATGATTGGTCGATCATCGAAGGAGTTTTGCGTAAAAATTTCGGGAGGAACCTGATTTTATCAAAAAAATTTGCGCTTATACAATAACGTTCTAGCTCCTAGAAAAAAATTTGATATTTTTCATGAAAACTTTGTGAAGTATTGGGTAGGAACCTGATAGTACCACTTTCTTTTCTGTTGTTACCCCCAGGATTTTGCCCACACATAATTTCATTCCAAGTCGAGATTGTCCGATAATCGATGGAATTTTGTAAGAAATTCTGTGGTCGATTTTACGCAATAGATATTCCACGATTCTGAGGTTAGGTGCGAAGCAGGGAGGGTTTTCGTTTTTCCCTAAGTGTTTCCCAATAACTGCTGAGTGTTTTCGAGGTGTAGTGAGTTGTTTAAGGAACTCAATTGACTTAATACTAAATTTCAGATATGAGTTTCATTGATCGGAGCAGTAGAATAGTGTTTTCCATAAGAGTTTGAAAATGAGTAACCAAGATCCAGGGATAAATCCCCAGATTACGGAATCAATTACACCAAAGTCACAAAAAACCTTTGAAACTTTAAGAGAAGGTACTAATTTATCATTTTCGGATCTTACATTATTGAATAATGAAATCCATTCATAAAAAAGACTTGCTATAGGCAATAATGATGAGAAACTGTTATCACAGATCGAATCATTGAGTCAGTCAATTACATCTTCAAAAAAATCTAGATAAGCACTGACGTGAAGACAGCAACTTTTACGCGCTTCCTCACATTGCGAAATGTTGACTTGGAAATTTCGATGAAATGGGAAAATTTTCAAAAAAATAAAAAAAATTAAATTTTATTTTTCGAATTTTTCCATGAATAATTCTTCTTATTGATGCTGTTCATATTCCAACCAAGTTTCATTTCGATCAGATAAATATTTATCGAGTTATTGAAAAATCAAAATTTCAAATGGCTGTAGAACACCATTCGGCTGATTTGGCCCATTGACGAACTTTACCGATATATTCAGGATCTCAAACTTACCTGAAAATTTCAAGTTTCAAGGTCCTTCCTTTCGAGAGTTACAGCGCACACGGCCGGCCGGCTGGATTCTTCATCAGTGAGTCCAACCTAGTCGTTTGAGATCATTTTCGGCTAAAAGTTCGAAAATTAAAGACATCGTGGCGAAATGATAACGCGCTGTTCCCCAGAACAAGCTCGTAAAAAGTTACCAAACAATTCACATATAAATATGAATTTCAGATTGAAAACCTTGTTTTTAAAAAACAATTTATTTTGAATACAATGGTATACGACTAATGCGTCTAAGCTCTAACTAACTTCTTCCTGTCGGATAAACAGGTGCAATACAATTTATAAGATATCCTTATCTCAATACTGAAATGAACAACAATGATTCATTGCTGAGTTGCAATAAAATACATTCTGATATACAGTTCTTATGGGATGAAGGAAAGGATCCATTTATTTAATATGGGTTAATATTATGTAATTCCTCCCCTTCTTGGAGAAAGGTATCACCTGTAGGTGTAGCTTTATAAAATACAGTTTTCTTGAAATGTTTAAAAGTAAAAGCAATAATTATGATTAAAATGAGTATTATAAGAATAAATAAAAGGGTTATTCTGTGGGGTTGAACATTCCACTGGTCTAAGTCTTCTAACACAATATCTGGAATGTCTTCTTTCTTGATAATTTCTTCATTTGAGTCGTTCCTGAACGAATAGGTATGCTTGGGTAAAACAATATATTTTTCTTCATTAATAGTGGTTACAGGAAAAATTTTTCTTTGCATGTTACTCAATGCACATCTTGAATGTAATAGTGCCATAGAAGAAGTAAAGAAGTATTTGATTTGTTGAGGGCATTTTTCTCGAATTTTCTCGTTTTCCATGGATAGGATACTTCCATCTTCCAATAATCTGATATCCGAGTGAGAAACAGTTTTCACTCTGGGGCAATTTTCTGTATGATTTTTCAATATGTTTTTCAAACATCCTGGGGGTTTGATTAGAAATTCTTGATCGCATAAAAAGTCTTCTTCAACAGGGTGACATTGATTAGTTGACCATTCCAACATTTCTTCTTGTGAGAGCATATAGGAATCGGTATGGGAAATGGTTAAATTATTTTGAGATAGGAAATAAAACTTGTATGGATCATAGCTTTTCTCATAAATAGTGGGAATTGATATCAAAAATAATAATTTCTTATTTTGGAATATAACCTTTGTATGACATACTTGATAATAGTCTTTCAGATGATGAACAGGTATTATAGTGACATTTCTAATTAATTCAACGAATTTAGTATAGGGTAGAATAGATTCATGTAAAAGATGTAATCTAGCAAAACTTATTGCTGTTTGAATTTCATCAATAATATTTTTAATATCTTTAATTTCGAATATCATGAGATGCATCTGTTCGACCTCACGTAATTGTGGAACATTTCGTAGCAATTTAAGATTTTCATTCATTTTTTGAAATTTGGTAATATTATTGTTTTTAAGGTCATTAACAACAGTAGCTATCTGCTTCTGATTTCTCATAAGTGTATTCTCATTTTTCTCTATACTACTAAAATAGTTTTTGTACAATTCCTCATCATCAGAATCTAGGGTTCCGAATAGAATTTTCGGAATTTTACCTCCAAGATTAACTAGTCCTCTTTTGGTTCTAATATTTTCATTAAGAATCTCTTCAAGGGCTTTGGTGTTCATATCATTGGAATGTTGTAAATATCTATGATTTGCTGTTTTAGCAAAACCTAATTTTTGGGTTTTGAGATTATCAATTTCCTTCTGGTATTCAAAAATGATTTCTTCTATCTTATTTAAATCAATATGATAAATCAACTGCAAGTTTCTGTTTGTGATATAGGCTTTTCCTAATAAGACAGGTAATATATTATTTTCTAATGGGATAATTTCCAGTGAAATTGTGAGTACGGCGAACTTCAACAATATTAGGGGAATAATGAACAGCGTCATTGTAATGTCTGAAACAAAATTCTGAACTAGTTTTTTTGTTGTCTCAATATTTTTTTGTGATAAATATGTTTATTTTTGTCATCTCGAATACGATGTGAATCAATTTCGCGAGCATTAATTCTTTAATAGGCAGGGTCTAACTTACGAGTTATTGGATTTTTAATATAAGTTGGGTTTTTATTCAGGGGATGACTACTTTTAGCTGCTCGTTTTTCATTCGTTTTTTCCAAACGCTCAATATTTTTCTGCCGATTTTGTTCAATTCGTTTAGTAATATCATTAAGGTTTTTTGCATAATTAGCAACGTAATCTTGTATTTGTTCGTTATGAGTTCTCTCAATGGGTAAAGAATAATTTAAATCAGCTTTGATAATTTGCATGGGGGTCATATCTAAACTTGAATGATTTGAATTATTGTAGCTGAGTAAAGCTTGAGAAAGTTTATTTTGAAAAGTAGAACTTCTATTTTCGAGTGTTCTCATTTGTTCAATTAAGGTAGAATAAAATCTTTCTACTAACGCATTCGAATTAGGGTTATAATTTGTAATATAATGAATTTCAATTTTATGAATTTTACAGAAATCTTGAACAACTCCATTTTTAAATTCTATTCCATTATCACACGTGATTTTATTTGGGATTCCGTAATGACTTAAATACATGATCAGTTTATCTACAACTTCTATTCCAGTTTTTTGAAGTAAAGGATAACATTGTCCTACTCTCGAAAATGAATCAATTATACTTAAACAGTATGTTTGACCGAATCTAATGGTATCACAATAAACATGAGTAAATGGCTTTGAACCAATTGGGTTGGGTTTAAATTGTAGTTGAATAGGAGTTCTTTCATATTTGTTTTTCTGACATATTTCACACGAATTTATATAATTCTGAACATCTTTGTTCATATTAGGCCAATAGTACTTTTTCTTTAAACTAATTAAGTTTTCTCTCAAACCACGATGGATAGTTTTAGTTTCCTGATATTGTTGAATTTTG
This sequence comes from Myrrha octodecimguttata, assembly GCA_958510865.1. Classification (NCBI taxonomy): domain Eukaryota; kingdom Metazoa; phylum Arthropoda; class Insecta; order Coleoptera; family Coccinellidae; genus Myrrha; species Myrrha octodecimguttata. The sequence goes on from OY294059.1 coordinate 21,555,366, forward strand.
AGTTGACGTTCTTCTTCGTCTTCTACATCTTCTAAGTTTGTTTTAGAGATTTTCAAATCAAAAGTCTTATAGTCAAATTTATCTTGCAAAATTTTAATAAGAGGTTTCTGTAATTCTGGGGATTTAAAATATAAGGTATAGGAACTTTTAGGTCGGATATATTTTTTAATAAATTCAAACAAATCTGTTTCGATTGAATTTATAGAGATTATGAGTCTGAGTTTTTCTCCGAATAATTTGGTTTTGGTTACATTGTAACTCGATGCTTTTTTAATAATTATTTGTAAAGGTGCTGAATTAACACTTCTCTCTGTATAAGGAAGTTCTCAAATGGGATTTTCTGCACTACTATGAACAGTAAAATTTTCTGTTTCTAAATCAATTATATCTTCAGGTTCTGAATCGTTATTTTCATTTTCATTATTCAGATTATCAGTTGGATTACTTCTATTCAAAAGATCTAAACATTCATAAAGTTCATCTTCCGTGACTTGATTAATTAATGAGACTAAATCGTCTTCGATTCCGTTTATTTCAACTTCTCGATTTGGAATGGAATATATTACAATTTTAATAGGGCAATTCATAAAAATATATTTTATCATATTGAATATTTTGGAGCAATTCAATTTATCTATAGGCCACAAGCAATACGTGGTAACGCTAGATATTTTTCATTATTTCGGATACATAATTCCTTTAAATTAACAAGGGATAGGAAAACATCTTCGTATTCCGGTTTTTCATAGTAAAATTCTTTAGTGATTAAATAATAAATATTTCTATCTTTCGTTTTCAACATTGCAACATCACCTTTAGATTTATTTTGAGATTTTAATTCATTAACTCGATTAAATTTCTGTTTGAAATCTAGAGCAATGCCTTTATTCATGTGAAAATCTTTAGAGACGCAATGTGCTAATGCGTATTTTTTCGGGGCTTCAAATAACTCACCATAAAGTTCGTTTATATTTTTGGAAGGAGTTTTACAATTTTGGGACTCACAAAATTTTAAGAAATTCTCGTAATTGATATTGTTATCAGATTCTAAAATAATTCTACTCGAAGCATCTGCGTTATTAGTTGAACCTTTTTTATATTTGATTTCATAATCAAATTCCTCTAATTTAATTCTCCAACGCATAAGGCGGGAATTTGGTTCTTTTAATGAGAATAGCCATGTCAATGGTTTATGATCGGTATAGATAGTGAATTTTCTTCCGTATAGATAAGGTCGGAAATGCTTACAGGACCAAACGATAGCTAACAATTCTTTCTCTATAGTGCTGTATCTACTTTCATACTTTCAAGGTCCTATTAGCATATGCAATAGGGAGATCATTGTTTGGAATACCTTGGGATGAAACTGAACCGATTGCGTAACCTGACGCATCAGTTGTTAATATGAATGGCTTATCAAAGTCTGGATATTTCAATATAGGGTGGTTCAATAAACTACGCTTACAAATTTCGAAAGCTTCGATATATTTCGGATCATTAACATTTAATTTACTGTCCTTTTTAAGACAACTTGTTAAGGGTTTCGTTATTTTGGCAAAGTTAGGAATAAATTTTCTGTAATATCCTACGAGACCAAGAAAAGATTTTATTTTCTTTTGTGTATCGGGAATCGGGAACTGAGTTACTGCTTTCAATTTATTTGGATTAGGTCTGATAATTTTTTTATCGAACATTTCGTTAATTTGATTTTTAACTTCTTGTCTATGAATTTCGGGGAATCTATAAATTTTAGCATGAACGGGGACTTCATCGCTAGTTCGAATAGTATGTTTAACTCGGGTTGAAGAATTAAGTGGTTGACCCGGTAATTGAAGAACTTTTTCATTCATTTGTAAAATTTTCGATAGTTGGCTACTCATTTCTGGTTTTAAATGACTAAGGTCAATGGGAATACTAATAGGATTTTGACATACTTGTTGATATTTGAATGGTATTTCGCAAAAATCATTTGTTAAGACTTGGTTTTTGAAATCTAATTTTAATCCATATTTATTCAAAAAGTCGGCTCCAATGAGTCCGTCATAATTCTTATGGAATTTATATAATATGAAGGGATGAAAATCATTTATTTGAAATTCAGAGAATAATGGTAAGGAGACTTTTTCATTCGAAGTTTGTTGTCTCATACACGCAGTTAATGTGGTGCTTTCGCGATAAATATTTTTAGGAAAATTATTATATGCAAATTTTGGATCGATAAGGCAAACTGAACATCCGCTATCAATTAATAGTTTACAATTAGGATTTTTGAATTCAATATATGGTAGTTTATTTGTATTGTCTAGCGAATGATTCAAGTCAATGAATCTTCTGAGGCTAGGTTTTGAAAATTTTCGGAAATATATTTGCTATCACGGTTTTTATCAGCATTTATGTAATCAGGGGGACTCGATTCAATATGAGTCAATTCCTCGACTAGGAAATCCGAGTTTCTATTATTATTATAGAATTTTCTCTGGGGGTTATTTTGATATTGGGTACTATAATTAAATCTTTTTTGGGGATAATTCCGTGTTTGAATAGACATTCTTTCCGGGGGACTAGTAATTCGTTGATTTGGATTTGGCTTGAAAACATTCTGATTCTGGTTTCTCCATGTACTTGGTGCATTAAATACTTCACGATTCGTGGGATAACGCGTATTTACTTGACGCTGTGTAAATTGAATCGGTTGTGAAGGGAATCGCGGTTGATTATTGAAATTGTTACCTCGATAATTATTATGATTATAATGATTGAATTTATTCGAATTATATCGATGATCAGGATAGTTATTTTTAGGTATATTTTTAAATGATGAATTTTTACGACTTTTGTCTAATAAATCATATTGGGCTAAATTACAAATATAATCTTTTACGGCATTAACGGTATCATCAAAGTTGAATGCATTATTAGTAATCAGATATGTACGAAGCTCAATAGGGGAATTGGATATAAGGACTGTTTTACATATTTTCAAGATATTTGACTTGTAAATCATTTTTTCTGGATCAGGCATAATATAAGCGTCTATCCTATAATTAATACGAATTTTTAAAGCTATAATTCTATCGATGAAAGATAACATGTCTTCATTCGGTTTTTTCGATAAAAATTGCAATTGATGTATCAAAACATCTAAGTTTATTTGATCTCCGAATTTAGTGTATAAAAATCGCTTAAGAATTTCCCAATTATTTGGTATATCAGAAGTAGATACCTGTGCTAAAGCTCTATCAATTAGTTTTGATTTAACAACAGCGAAACAATAATCTTTGATTATTTGTTGTTCATTCGCAAACATAAATAAAAATTGTTCGGCACTACGCACGAACGAATGCAATTCATTCTCAATGCCTGAGAATCTAGGTAAAAGAGTACCGAATTTTTCGGGTAATGACAAATCTATTCTTTCCTGAGTCATTTTTCTATTTTTATTTTTACGATATGAAAAGTGTTTGATTGAAGTTATATTGAATAATTATTAATAATATTATAATGAAATTAGGTAATCGGTTTTTTGAATAAGAAACCTAGAAAAAACTCTAATGTCGGTTTTTTAATAGAAACTTAGGAAAAACTATGATACAAGTTTTACGCACAAAACTTGGGAAAAAGGTTGTCTAATTTTGGGCCAGATTAGGTAAACTGGGGGAAGAAAGGAGTCGAATATGCTCACCAATGTTGTATTCGGAAGTGAAGTCGTTACGGGGCGCTACTCGGGTGATCAGGCTTCTGGGTGGTTTTCTATCTTGATTTTTCGGTTATGCTAAACAGTTGAAACTGACGGCTGCTGGGCTTCTCTGGATGAATCACTTTTTCAGGAACATACGCAGAATTCTCAGAGCTGGCACAATCCCATCACCTCGTCGACAAATATGAATTTCAGATTGAAAACCTTGTTTTTAAAAAACAATTTATTTTGAATACAATGGTATACGACTAATGCGTCTAAGCTTTAACTAACTTCTTCCTGTCGGATAAACAGGTGCAATACAATTTATAAGATATCCTTATCTCAATACTGAAACGAATAACAATGATTCATTGCTGAGTTGCAATAAAATACATTCTGATATACAGTTCTTATGGGATCAAGGAAAGGATCCATTTATTTAATATGGGTTAATATTATGTAATTTTATATACGCGGCATCCGATAAGGGACCGTTTACTACTGTATTTGTTCAGGCTAAAGCAGAAAATGTGAAAATTGATCCGTTATCTTTAGGAAAATTATTCTTTGAACCTAATGATTTCAATCACAATATCAAAAATATTTCTAGAATGGGAAGAAATAGAGTCGGAATAGATGTGGTACAGCTAGTGAGTCAACATAACATAATAATTTCAATGAATTTGATGTATTTATTTCATCAGAGTATGGGAGTTATCTCAGATTTTACAACAAATTTCACGGAAGAGGAAATAATAAAATATGCGAATGCAAATACAGAGATTTCAAATGGAGATTAAAAAGTCGGGTAATGAGAGCCAATAGAGTAGTCTACATAGAATCAAAACCATGTGTTATCACTATTAGAGGAAGAAATCTTCCAAATTACATAACACTTTTTCATAACATAATGAACGTTGAACAATACGTAAGTCCAGTAATATAATGTTACAACTGCTTACGATACGGTCATACTGCAAAGCAGTGTAGTGGTAATATGAGGTGTAGAAATTGTGGGAACAATCACGATGAAATTGATTGTGAAACAACGGAACCTAGTTGCATTTATTGTATGCAAAACCATTCAGCGGTAGACAGAATGTGTCCGGTATATGGAAGACAAAAAAAGATTAGGGAAGCTATGGCGGTTCACAAGTATACATATTATGAAGCAAACAATTTGTACAAAAGCAACAGAAGAAACTTAGATCTAAGCCTAAGAGAATTTCCAGTTCCACCTAAAGACAAAAAAGTAGAAACCATACAGAATACGACACAAAAATACCGGCAACTGTAACCTGACCAGGGCCCTCGCTACCATATTAACAAAATGTGCAATGCACACGGGCGTCATCGTTTAGGGGCGCCAAAACCCAGGGTCCAAACAAATATCTGAAGAATTTGCAAAAAAAAACCAAACACAAGAAATTATATCAATATAAGATTCGAGAAATTGAATGGGATTATGTAAAAATACACACGAAATTTCATTTCCAGTTACTGCCGATGTTGCGATGTGGTAGTTTCTCGATTTTCCTTTTCAGACATGAATAATGCCTGGAGTGCTATAAAAGCCATGCATCGCCAGGGGTGTTTTAAATTTTAAACAGGTTCGTTCAATGAACGAATCGAACCGTAAACACGATAATAACGTCCAAAATAAACAACTTAGAAACTCTATATCTGTAGAGTAGGTTTGGACCTTGGTTGCGAAGGCCGAATTCGTGAATGGGTAACCATTCACCCAATGATTCCGCAGATTCACCCAATCAAAATTTAATTTCCCCAATATGTCGAAATATACAGTATTTATCGGATCGAAATCACTCCATCGAAAAATGACAGTTAAATGGTTCATATAGAAAATCAAGAGTATATTTCCTAATTAACATCTATTATAGCTTGGTTTTTAGTCATTTAAACTATAATATTCTACTCTGGGGAAACTCTTCGGATGCTGGTAGAGCTTTTATTTCGCAAAAACGAATTTTACGCATGACATTTGGTATACCTCCGCGGTCCACATGTAGACCTGTTTTTATAGAAAATAGCATTCTTACATTGACCTCTATTTACATATTGCGATGTCTTATATATGTGAAAGAGAATGAAGGAGGCGTGGCAAGGCTGTCTAGTTTTCATAACTACAACACAAGAAGTGGGAGAACTTTAAACATCCCCAAACACAAAACAACCAAGTTTGAGAAGTCTCCCATGTATCAGTGTATCAAACTGTACAACCACTTGCCTCCTGTCATTCATTCTCTGAATTGTAATTCCTTCAAGAAAGCTGTTAAAAAATTATTGTTAAAAAAATGTTATTACTCAGTTGATGATTATCTATGCGATGTATTGACGGATTGTTGATTTCTATTGTCTATTTTCTCATTTTTGTTTGACTTGTCCCATACAAATACTTGTCAGAGGGGATCAATAAATTATTATTATTATTATTATTATTATTATTATTATTATGACCATGACATCACGGAATATTGAATATTTGGAAAATAAATTGATATTCTTCTCAAATTGTTCTAATGACGATCATAACTTAATTTTGCAGAAAGTTCTCCATCAGCATTTTCAAAATAGCTGCCAAGTTTCATCATGAGTGTATCAGTATTTCTTGAGTTATTCCGAAAAAAACAACGAAATCGAGAAAAAACCACGAAATTTGACATATTTTTTTACCATATCTTCGAAACTTATGATCGTATCGAACTGAAGTTCAGTACACTGCTCTGAAATATATAGTGCAAGGTACGACCAACATTTTTGCCGAGAAATTTTTGAAAAACAAATTCGAAACCAATTCTTTTCTGAATATACTGACAGCATGATCTCAAAAAAAATTCTGCAAAAGTTGCACGTCCTTATGCTCCAACTATCCGCCAAATTTCCATTCAATCATTTCAGTAGTTCTTGGAATATTGGGGAAATAACCTCGAAATTTCAACTGGCTTCAACTCCGAATTCTTTCGACCATTTTAGCCCATTAACGAACATAATTTTCGCATTTTAAAATGCAACCAACCGTGAAATTTTCAAGTCGATATAATCCTCCATACGCCCGTTATCGTCCGGATGGCCGGACCTAATCGGTTTTGACACCGGATTCGTCATCCGTGCGTCCAACCTAGTCGTTAAATATTCAATTTGAACTACTTACGATTACGAAATGGTCAAGAATATCGATAGCGCATTTGCACATTGTATTTATAAAATAATAAACGAAATCCGTTAAAAATTTCTCGATATGCGTTGAAAACTTGGTAATCAATCTTTTTCATCTACTTTTAGATATATGATTCTGGATAAAAGTTAACCGATTATTCCACTGAATTGCAAGCTTAGAACAGGATGCGATTTTTAATTTTCGGGATTATTGGAAATCTGCAGCGTTTTTTTTTATAACTCAGGGACCACTTGTCGGAAATCATCCGAGTGAAAATTTTTAGGTTGAGTTATGCAACAGTGATCAACTTTAGAGTTTCATGAAAATGCGGTGGTGAGTTATCGAGAAATAATTTTTTTCCTCCCACCCCAATATCGAGCCCTCAGGGTACACCTATCCTGCTGAAAAGCTTAGAGAACTAATATCGAGCGACACATGACTTTTTTACCAAGTTTCTCGGATTTTGGTTCAGTACTTTCAGAGAAAAACACCGGAGATCGGACGGCAGGCGGACGTTTTTTTGCGCGCATGTTCTAGGGGAACCGCGTGCTATCGTTTTGTCCAAATGTCTGTCATTTTGGATGATTGAGCCGAAAATGGTCTCAATCGACTAGGTTGGACTCACTGATGACGAATCCGGTGTCAAAATCGATTCTCTCCGGCCGGCCGGCCGTCTGTCCGGCCGTAGACACGCTAACTGTCGACAGAAGCAAGCTAGCAACTTGAAACTTTCAGGATAGGTTGCGCATCAGAATGCCGCGGTAAAGTTCATTAATGGGCCAAATCGGTCAAATAGTTTCGGAGTTATAGGCAGTTGAAGTTTTGAAGTTATTTATTTTTTATTTCAGAAACTTCTTGAGAGATTGGATTCAAACTTGGCAGTTGGGTGGAGTATAACGACGCGCAACTTTGAGCCAAATTTCGTCAGGATCATATTGTCAGTAAATTGAAAAAAAAATTTTTCGAAATTTTTTTCCAAAAAATTTTTTTTTTCGGAAACCATTCATTATATCAAAAAAAAAGTCCACTCACACTTTGAGCTTCATATTTCACAGCAGTGTACCAAATTTCAGTTCGATACGATCATAAGTTTCGGAGATATCGGGAAAAAATATGTCAAATTTCGAGGTTTTCTTCTCGATATCGTTTATTTTTTCGGTATAACTCAAGAAATACTGATTCAGTCCTGATAAAACTTCACAGATAGTTTTGAGATGCTGAAAGATAACTTCATGCGAAATTTCGTGATAATCGTGTCATTAGAACAATTTGAAAAAAAACATTTCTCTGATTTTCTTATCATATCATCCTCATTAAATTCTGTATGAAACTTCGAACTGTTATTTTTCGATGAAGTACTGGATATCAGCCTAACGGCCGACTGCGTAAACACAATAACTTCCGAAAGAAACAACTTAGGAACTCGATATTTGTAGAAAAGGTTTGGACTTAAATAACGAAGGCCGAATTCGTGAATGGGTAAAATCCACCCAATGATTCCGTAGATATACCCAATCAAAATTTTATTTTTTCAATATTTCCAACAATACATATTTGATCGAATTGAAATCCAGTAATTTATCAGTAAAAATTTCGAAAAGCACTGCCGTGAAGGCAGCAGCTTTTGCGTGCATGTTCAAATTCGTTACTGAAGCAGTCATCTACATTGAACATGCGCGCAAAAGTTGCTGCCTTCATGGCAGTGCTTTTTGAAATTTTTTTTAAGTTCATTCAGATCTACCTACTTCAAAATATAAACTGTTAAATTTGCAGATGGTGAATTTTTTTTTTTTTTTGGTCGACCACTAAGGTTTATTATCTGATTCCATCAAATAATAAACCACAACGTTGGAATTTATATGTATTTACCAAATATGAGAGTTCAAATGAAAATGGAACTGGTTCAATCTGGTACCTACCTGGTACAGTCTTGTTCAATCGACCACAGAAGTTTCACACACAAATTCGATCGATTATCGGCCAATCATGAGTAGAAGTAACTTTCGAAATTATATAAAGGACATGATATTTCAAACATGAATTAAAGTAGTGCAATCGGCTTACCAAATGGTACAATCCAAGATTTCATGACGAAATTCAATTTTTTTCTCTAGGTTGTCGATGAGTTCAAAAGTAATAATGGCTGCATAGAGAAAACCTCATGGGTACAAACCGGTGAAAGTAAAAAAAACTTTCGAAATGTTAAGGAACATCCATGAGGGTTCAAACATAAATCAAGGTAGTACAACCGGCTACCCACGTACTACAAAACTTCACCAAGTTTTCATGGATAATTTTCAATTCTTTATTTAGGTGAAGCTGGATTCAAAGGTTTTGATGACTGTATGAAAAAGTTAGGGGTAAAAACAATCATTCTTGTGGTATAATTACGTACCTTTCGGCTACAATCGATCACTAGTGAACAAAAACTTTCAAATTGATGTTCAGGACAAACCATGAAGATTCAAAAAGAAATCAAAGTGGTAGAATCGGGTACCTACTCGGTAAAATCCTTCACCAAGGTTTCATTGAATTCAATGGGTTACAAATTTATAAATGCTCCATAGAAAAAGCGTTAAGAGTGAATATAAAAATTTTTGTGGATCAATTGAGTACCTAGAGGGTATAATCGATCACAACATTTTCAGAAGAAAAATCCGAGATCGTTTGCAAGGTACATACATAGCGTACATTATACCTCTATATACGAGAGAAGCTTTTTCACGTGATTATGTAGAAGAATTCAAAATTTTGAATCGAATTCTGCTGCATATTGCTACTTCTCTGAACAATTATATACTTCACAATGCTTGATACAATCAAGGTCAAAAAAGGAACGTCAAAATGAACATTTCAGCATTTAACAAAATCGTGGTTAATTCAATTCAACCAATTCCAGATATAAGGAGATGGCAAGGAAACGTTCTTTTTTATTGAGGGATCAACCATTAGCACCAATGGACACTGCCGTATTTTGGATAGAACATGTGATAAGACATAAGGGAGGCGATCACCTGAAAAACTTTGGAGTAAACTTACCATGGTACCAGTACCTGATGCTAGATGTCATTTTATTTATTGGCTCATTACTATTTGTACTGTTATTCATTTTATATTTCGTGACTCTGAAAATTGTTAGGATTCTTGTGAAGATATGTATGTTTCTTTCGAACATTAAGAAGATGAAAAAAATTAAAAGGAAATGATTGAATACTTTCTCGATTTTTATGCTTCCATTGTCGACAACACTTTCTGAAAAAACATTCGATGGATTCATATTTTGTATCATCGAATTTGCCAGATCTTCACGGAAGTCCATTGCATATCCATTGATTGGTGTCCTAAAAATATCATGGTTTATATGTATACTCCATCCACTTTTATAAACTCTTCCAGTTTGCCATGATTCAGATCTATCAAGTTTTTACGCGCTTGTTCTAGGGAACAGCGCGTTAAGCCGGGTCCAGATGAGTGTAAAGCCGGGTCCAGGTGAGTGTCATACGAACAGCGAATGTGGACGGCACTCGAGATCAGCCTCGAGTAATATATTCAAATACAGGTTTGTTTTGGTACTCAAAATTCGGAACTATCCTAGGACAGTTCTAGAATTGCGTAGAATCGATGCGCTGTTGAAGCCAGATTCTGAGCTATCCTAGAACAGTTCTAAAAGCGATGAAACCAAAACACGAATTAATTTCGGGTTCTCATCAGGATCGCAGAGGAAGAAATACTTCCGTTCGAGTTGGCAGAAAAGAGGAATGTTTATAATGTCTTCTATATTGTCTGTGGTTTAATTCAAAAAATATGCGGATGTCCTTGTCGCACGATGTGATATATAAATATTTTTGGGTATACTTGCTTCCACTTAATTTTTTCTTTGTTGTGAAAATAGTTTTTCTGAATTTTCCTCATGTTCCAAAATGAACCAACAAATTAATGATTGATATAATGATGAATTTAATGATGAACGTATCTCATATATATTTTTGGGGATACTTGCGTCCACTTAATTTTTTCTCTGTTGTAAAAATAGTTTTTCTGAATTTTCCTCATGTTCCAAAATGAACCAACGAATTATTGATTGATATAATGATGAATTTAATGATGAACGTATCTCATATATATTTTTGGGGATACTTGCGTCCACTTTTTTTTTTGTAAAAATCGTTTTTCTGAATTTTCTTCAGTACTTCAATTATATTTCGAAATGAACCAACAAATTATTGATAGATAAAATAATAAGTTTAATGATGAACGTATCTCAGATATGTGCTCTTCAGAGAAAAATTAATTCGAAACATTATTATTCAATAGAGGAAGAGGACTCTAGCATTCATAGATTCATTTAAAAAGTATTTAATCAGGTGCGAACAATGAAAATAAAATCCATTAGATTATCCTGGGAGGTCGTAGGGAAGTTATTATGGTCAATAACAAAAGTTTAAGTTTAACAGTTAAACATTTCCTCAACAAATACAACAACCAAAAACCAAATCAACAGGTCGAAAAAGTCAGGTTAACCATTCAAATCGTTCACAGGCACTCTACGCTTGTGCGAACCATCAAATTCTGAAGCAGTTCGGACTCTTACGTCTAAACTCCTTTCACAGTTCTGGAACATTTCGGAATCGATTCCGAAAATAATCAAAACAGGATAACTAAAATTCTGAACCGGTTCTGAAATGAACCAAAACACAAAATTGCAATCGCGCATGCGGAACCGTTCCAGCACAGTTCTGAACTTGGAACCAAAACAAACCTAGTGTTCGAGTTGAAAACTGAGTCCTGATGGAGCAGAAAGAACGCTTCCTCGAACCATAAAACTCCCTGTGATTTATGGTATTCGCATTACACTCATCTGGACCCGGCTTAATTGTAACTAAAACCGAGGCAGGTTGGCAGTCTAGAAATATCGACAGTGTCGAAATAATTCGACCAGACGTTGGCAATTTATACTCCTTCAATTACAACAATTCAGCTTCAGCATAATAAATTAACATCCCGCTTTGATTTGAAAGTACTGCAAGTAATTTGAAGTAGCAAGGACTGATCATCTGAAGTGCTATATAGAATTACGCTCATGCCGATAGTAACTCTCATATTTCGGAAACAGTCATTCATCAAAAACTATCTTACATTAACGACATATGGGAGTAAAAACGCATAAAAATTTAACACAAGGGTTTATTATTTTCCCAGTTAAATAACCCAATACCATTGATATCTCAAATAAATCGTATATATTATTTATAACTCATTGGTTTCTCACAAAACGAAAAACAATTCCATGAAGAAATTCATGTGAGAAATTTTAATTCAATAGTAACTACAAAATTATCCATGTCGAAACCAAAAGTACCTACATAACTCCTAGAGTCCTTAGAAATCAATAGGTACAACACCCGCAAAATCCTATTGAATGAACAAAGAGATGTGAATAGCTCTCCACTACTGAATATTTTTCTGTAACTTAAAAACTCTGTGGCAAACCCCAAGTTATACCTACTCTCACTTTTACTCTTTTGTATAATTATTTAGGCACGTTCCGGACCATATTTAAACCTTGTTGTACCATCAGTCAGTAAAATGTAGATACCTGAAAAGCTATATTGAAGCGAAAGAATTCTCGTAATAAATATTTTGTGGAAACTAAATACTATCACATTTTTTAATTGAAATGAGTTTCCCGTGTTTTTTTGTGATTCCGTGGTATTACTACGAGATGGAGTTTTTACGTCCGACTGATCATCAGAATTATCAGTCCTGTCACCGATATAATCAATTACCGTATCAATATTGTCTGTCGCATCTAAATATATTCCCGAAATATGGTAGATAAACCAATTCACTGAGGTATCAACATATAACGAAAATTTCGCTGGAAAGAATTGAAAGAATCACTTTATAATTAAGCCTAGAGGATGTTATTCATAAAAATATTAGATACTTTTTATTCCAAATCACATTTCCTGAAATTCCATGAAATATTAGAGTTAAAAATAAGAAAATTATCTTGGTGTTGAGTTTTCTTAAAAAACTACTTTACGAAGGTCAAGTCACTATGTTGTTTCCTTCGTCAAACTTAAGTTAAATTTCCGAATAATATTTTTTACTAATATTTTGCCAGTACGATCTTCACGATATTACTTAGCAAATTTCGTGTCGGTATTATACAAATAAAATAAAATTCAAATTAGAAAGCGTTTGCCCCTTCTGACATATAAGATAAATAACCTCAAAATTTAAAATGGCCACAAAATTTTTCCCCAATATCTCTGCAAATAAATATGGTTCAACCTGAAATTTGAAACACTGTTTCAAAATGTTGACTAAAACCTGTACCAAACATTATTGAGCTTTAATGAATAGCTTCTGAAAAAAATGTTTAGAAAAAATTCAATTTTTTTCCAATACAATTCTCACGAAATCATGCATTAAATTGAGCGTCGGTATTTCACAACTAGTTATGATGTTTCAATTTGATCGTGTTAGTATTTCTTGAAAAACTTTCGGGAAACTTACCTTAAACTTTCAAATTAACAACAAATACGTAAAACAAAATTCAAGATTTTCCGCTAATATTAACTGTGTGGATGTTATTCCTACTAGGATTCAAGTTTGTTCTGAAAAATATCAATGAAATGAAAAAAAAGCTCACCCTTCCTGTTCAACTTATCTGAAAAAAATTTTTCCACAGTGCATATATCCGATAAGAGTTCACTTGATTCACAAAATATCCAATACACAAACTGAAGACCTAGAGTTATTTTCAATAACTTTTCTGTAAAAATCAAATATATCGTGAACCTCTCAAGGTTAAATTCGACTGAATAATTCTAAAAGAGAAATTTCGTTCCGTATAGTTGTCAGATACACTCAACTAAGAGGGTGTCATATCCCAACGTCTGTTTAATGTAAAAACGTTCAATTCAAACAAGTAGTTTACGGACCACCAGATGTTGAAACATGCGGAATATTCTGTCTACGATACATCCATTCTGAACAGGTCAATTATCGGCTTCTGCCTTAGTCTGAGGCTCCTACCCTTAGTATTAGATACTCGACAATTGATGAGATTTCCGGTTTGTTAATTTATTTGTTTGCATATATCCTCCAATTTGTTTTACCATATACATGCTCATTATCTTTTATATTTACCCCTATTTCAAAGTCTCAGTACGAAAAATATTGGATTTCGATTGCAAACGCAATCCAAAATTTTTGTAGTTTTTGTAGTTATGTTTCAGATATTAGGAAAGAAACCCCAAAAATATTTAATTTGAACTACTAACGATTATGAAATTGTCGAGAACATCGATGGGGCCTTTGCACATTGTGTTTATAAAATAATTAACGAATCCATTAGAAATTTCTCAATATATGTTGAAAATTTGGTAGCAATATTTTCATCTACATCAGATTTATGATTCTGGATGAAAAACTAACCGATTATTTCACTGAATTCCAATCTTAGAACCGAATGCGATGATTCATTCTCGGGATTATTGGAAATTTGCAGCATTTTTCTTTATAACTCAGGGACTACTGGTCGGATATCATCCGGGTGAAAATTTTTAGGTTGAGTTATGCAACAGTAATCAACGTTGAGAGTTTCACAAAAATTCGGTGGTAAGTTTCCGAGAAATATTTTTTTTGTCCCTCCAACCCCCAATTTTAAGCTCTTAGGGCACACCGATCCTGCTGAAAAGCTTGGAGGATCAATCCCAAGCGGCACATGATTTTTCTACCAAGTTTCACGGATTTCGGTCAGTACTTTCCGAGAAAAGCCTCGGACAACGGACGGCGGACGGACGGATTTTTTTTATTAGTTCATTCGAATCTACATACTTCAAAATGTAAACTGTGAAATTTTCAGAGGGGGTAATTTTTTTTTTTTTTTTGGTCGATCACTAAGGTTTATTATTTGATTTTATCAAATAACGAACCAAAACCAAAATATTATATTTTATATAAAGAAATCATTTTTTTGCTACACGTGACCACAATCAGGAAGATTTAAAATAAAGGGGAAATCAAAGAGTTTCCTTCTATTGGTGCCCCTAAAAAGACACTCACTGAAGATTTCATTTCGAAATAAAGATCTGCAATGATAAGTTTGGAATTATAATTTGAAAAACTACCATTTTTTGATTCACATATTTGTTTTTCGAAATATAACCATGAACATACAACACTTTTCAAAATCATAAAATCAATGAGTTAAATATGAAAAAGGGTGAATGAACTCAAAATTTTATGTGAACAAAAACATGTTGTTGCATGATTCTTCATTATAAAGGGCATGTAGGGTTCTCCGTATACATGTGAGGATCTTAAAGGGCAAGATCTGGCAGAAAAGCCTTCCTAGTCAGGTAACGAATGTAGGTAAAATTATTTAAAATTTTTTGCTTATTATCTATCTCCTGTTCTGTTGCAGATATGATTTGAAGATATTTTGTCAGTTTTAATCCAAAAAGAAAGAAGAAATTTCGTCTTGGAAAAGAATGCCCTCTATTAGGAATTTGTCAGACTATTTCTTTCAACAACGTCTTATTCAGCTACACTTATGCAAGGGGATAGTGAATTTTCTTTTAGGTTTATATATTCATGGTCTTGTATCATAGGTAGCACCGTATGGTGCCCTGTTCATTCCCTCTTGCTTAGACTGGGATGCTATATTGTTTGAAATATCAAAAACTCTTTTTCAATAGAAATGTAAATACCTATGTTATTTTATATATCGAGAACAGTTTCTCCCTTGTGCTAACGGTTTCTCAAGTTTTGAATTCAATCATTATATGCTAGTTGATATTATAATTAAATATTGTAATTGAAGACGTGGTACTTTGCAGATAATAAAAGTTTATCCTGAAATATTGATCTCAACAGATATGATGTGAAGGAATTACAAAAATATCCATTTATCATTCAAAGATTGAATTGAGCCCTAATTAAGTAGCTAGTCATGTTCGAATTGACTATCATTCTGCTAGGGAAATCGCACACCTAGTCAAAATTTCACCTTAGCTCTCTCCTGTGTTAACCTTATCTATATTATAGTAGTCATTCTAGTTGGAAAGAAGTGTAAACAATTCTGTTGAAAAATCCCTAATAAACCAATGCTAAAGGATGTATATTTCGTGGAATTGGTTCGACAGAAAGTTGTATATTGAAAATAAACTTTTTATATTCTATGTCGGCACAACAATGGAATTTTATGAATGAAAATAACCTGTATAATACGTTATCTCATTCAACTCTATTGTTTCCAATTTTTGAGGTGATTGATTTTATAGATTTCTACGTATGATGGTTGAAAAATTACTGCTTGCATGTGACATTGTCTGATATGAATAATTTTATGTTCTCATTGAAATTAATAGTGGTTTTAGGTACACCTAATTTTCATGACTGAGCATGAAGAAATTACAAAAAAAATTATAACAAAATTCTTGAAAGTTTTTCATAACAGTCTAGCTGAAACCATATATCCATTTAAAAGCATATATTTGGTAGATGATTGCAACAGGAAAGCTCCATATTCTCAAAAAATGATCGAATTACTTAGATTCCTATCACTATATTCGATCAAGTATTAACAGCGATACGGGTTTTGTATTATTTTTGAGGTTTCTTTCGGGTTTTCACTCCAAATATCTGAAACAGAACTATTTGAAAAAATTGAATTGTTTTTTTCATAAAAACGCCCTCGCGGTTTGCGGGATTGAACTATTTGTCAAGGGCAGTTTCTTGGAAAAAAAGGAACAATATAAATGGTAAACAAAGCAAACTGTGACGTTTCAGAGTACAAATCTGACTCTTTCATCAGACAAAGTAGAAAATTTTGAGGATTTCGATTTTTTCAAGAAAATAATCAAAAGAATAATTCTTAAATTTTTCTCCTTTGACTGATGAAAGAGTCAGATTTGTACTCTGAAACGTCACGATTCACTTTGTTTATCGTTCATATTGTTCCTGTATTACTCATTAGGCAATATGTTTTCTAAGATTCCCCTTGTCAAATAGTTCAATCTTGCAAACCACAAAGGCGTTTTTCGTGAAAAACAATTTTATTCAATTCTTAGTATTTCTAATAAAATCACAAGGATGAATATCTGTCGATAAATCAACAATTATTCCACCTTGATCAGGCTAATCATCCAATCAACCAAAACATCTACACCGAAGAAGCGAATCCAAGGAGAATAACTACAGCTGTTTCATTGTTATTACTGATTTTTAGGTCAAATTACCTCGGATGAAACCGCAGAAGGAATCTCGATACTTGTCGCCCTTCTGATGGGTCGCTGCAGTATAAGAACCAGGGATGCCAGATGGAAATTTTTCAAAACAGGAGAATCGGGCGAAAAAAAACAGGAGATTTACTTAAAAAACAGAAGATTTTTTTAAATATATTTTTTTGACATATTACAGAATCACGAAAAAAAATATTAACAAATCGAAAACAAAAGTTTACTTGAAAAAATATTTTCGACTCAATGAGGGATTCACAATTCACAAACTGCACGAACGAGAAACTCTTGTCGAATGAAATGCAAAACGCCAGGGTAACTTTTGAAATTACCTGTTCATCAAAAAGCATATCGGCACACTTCACGTTTATTAAGAGTGTTGCTCAAAAAGCAGAAGGTGATTATTATATTTGGATATTTAAGTACACTAGATCTATCCTTCACACCTCTAAGTACAGGTAAATGGATAGGAGAAGCTAATGCATATGTTTCTCATTTCTCTTGTCCATTGGAAACCAAAATATTCGAGAACTTTTATGTAGAATTGCCGTTTCGAGAAAACGGCTGGGGAATTCCATACTGGGGAATTCCAAGGGATGGTTCGGTGACTAATTTGGGTCTCTGCATTCCGCAGAAATCTTCGCTTGCCTTCCGCTTGGGACTGAATTACTATTTGAAGTTTGTCATATGATGAAAAGATTGCGTTACTGCTAGAACAATAATAGTATCTACGTAAAAAAACAGGAGATTTCAGAGTAAAAACAGGAAAACAGTAGATTGCATCCAATAACAGGAGATCTGTGAAAACAGGAGATCTGGCATCCCTGATAACAACGTACAGCGCGCATCCTTCCAGGAACATCTTGCGACTCCCACCGCCGAATGCAGAGTACCCTGATCGATGTGCATGACGTTCATCCTTTTGTCGTATCAGGTCGATTCAACTGCGATTTTGCAGTTCCAAACGTCCGTCACCACTTTGGAAAGACTCGGTTTATTTGGTTTTATCAGATTTATCAGATAGGAATTGGTTCATGGAGGAAATAGTTTCATAGTCCTGTTTCAGTTACTGGAGTAAAAACCAAAAAAAATTAAAAGAAAATGATACGAAATCCTTCCAAAATGACTTTCAGTCAATACTTACATGTTTGTAGTAGAACTTTTACATTTTCAAACTAGTGTATTTCAATTTGTGCAATAAGGTAGGTATTTAAATGTACTCTCTAGGCTTTCTCCTTGTGAATTTCGCAAAGTGGCATATTCCATAGGTCTGCCTGTTCGTTGAATCAATTTTACTGTTTGGTATTCGGATACTTCCATTCTCCTTTCAAATGCACTATCTTAAAGTAGCCGACTGCTCTATCCATTATTTTTCATTGCAATTTCAACTCTTCATTTCTCTCGAACAAAGCATAACGAATATTCCAGCCAGTAAATATACGTGAAATTTTTCCAGTAACAGACAAAACAGTTTCTTCAACTTTCGCCAGGTCTGTAGAATTATCAAATTAACATATCTTCACAAATTCATTATTTTTCCGAAGTGTATTCACATAACGAAACATGCATAATTGCTACGACCTCTATGTGAAGAGGACAATGTTGTGAAAGTATGACAGAAAAACACGGTGAAATGACTCAGAATCTCATGGTCAACCAGGAGACTTTATAAGAGTGAATGGAGTACACTCAGAACATCCAAATGGCGCATGTGCAATCAACATTTGAATTTGTACATCAGATGGGTGTCCTTTACATATCCAGTCAAAATTGTTTTGAAACGTAACCTTTTTGGTATGCTCCATGATGTGCTTGTAGCCAATCCCTAAAAACCTATCCATTATCGGGTCATATACGTAAAACCTTTATGGTTCCCATTAGAGGAATTGTACAAAATTTCTAATAACATGAATCCTCACGTGATATAGATGATGTCTTCCTTGAATTCGCGAAAAGTTTTGCTCCAATAAACTGAGTTCTCTTATGAAACCAGAAACTGAACCAACCAGTTCATTGTATACAGAGCAGAAAAACATATGGGCCAGAGGTGTTACAATAGCTCGATCCCACGTAGATAGATATGATTTTAAGATTGAAGACCTCGTTTTCAGAAAACAATTTATTTTGAATACAACGGTTTATGCGATTAATGCGTCTAAACTCTAACCAACTTCTTTCTGTTCAGATAAACAGGTGCAATTCAATAAATAAGATATCCTCTTCTTTATACTGAGCGAATAACAAATGATTCATTGCTGAGTTGCAAAAAATGCATTCATATACATGTCTAATGGGATGAAGGAAAGGATCCATGTATTTAATAAGGGTTGATATTATGTAATGAATAATATAGGTTCCCGCAACCCTGGGGCGCGGTGATTCATATCTCTAGTTCGGAAACAAGTGGAAATCTTGTTTTCTATGATATTACTTAATTGTTCGGACTCAACAATTTGGAAATGTTTTCAGTAATACAGGGTCACAACTCTTTTTTTTTCAAATGGCAACCTGTATCTTTTATTACTTCTTTGGTTTCTACATGAAAAGAAAATTCACTTCATACACATCTTTACCCAATAATATCAACGGTTTTCGAGATATTGTGCCTGACAATATATTTTTCCAATATTCGTCACTTAGAGTATTTGAAATAATTGGGTTGTGTCAAGTTCCATTGGAATATATTTCTGGTAAAATATTGTATATTGCTAACCCTCTCAAACTGTATATCTGAAATCGAACTGGGATATGCAGGGTATGAAAAACAGTCTGCCGCATATTGGAAATAAAAATTAGCAGAATCTTCCTTATTCCAAATGGAACACCCTATATTTATCGATCCATAAGAAGCATAAAAAAAACTCTACAAATTTCGTCCTAGTAGGTAGTCCTTATGGTTAAGTCCACTAGTTTTACTCTGAACAGCTCATTTCTTGAAAAATGGCAATTATTCATATTTCCTCGCTATGATTTCGTTCAACGGCTTGTTATTGATGTGATAGGTTCAAATGTGGTGGCCCGCTAGATCACCTGATTTAGCAGAACTAATTTTCACTTATGGGAATGCATAAAATATGGTTCACGTCGAGCCAACAACCTCTTCCGTAAAGATGCGGCATAGAATAATGAATACTCTTCGCAGATTACACCAGCCATCTCGAACAGGCTAGATTATTCTTTCTAACATAGCTTCATTCAAGAAAATGGAAAATGGAACACAATGGAAAACATATGTTTTAATATCAACTTTTATTAAGAGTTAGATAAATTTTTTTGGACCTATCATTCGAGATGTAGGTGCAAAAACCTAGGAAAAGAGATTTTTTTTCTTCGATTTTTTTCAAAATACTCGGCAAAGTCGAAACCTAATATTTTGAGTCTACTAGTTAGCTTTTTATCGCAAATTTCTCTCATGGAATTTAAAATGTCATTCAAATTGTTCTGTTTAGAATTCAAGCTATCAACGATTCCTATCCTGTTTAATGCAGTAGGGTATAGAAATATTCTTCAAAAGAGAAGAGCTGTTTCGAGTAAAACTAGTGAAATTAACCATAAGGACTACCAGACGAAATTTTTAGAGCTTTTTTTGGTGCTTCTTATGGATGGATAAAATAAAGAGTGTTCCATTTGAAATGAGGAAGATTCTGCTAATTTTTAGTTCCAATATGTGGCATGCTGTTATTCATATCCTGTATATCCCAGTTCGTTTGAAGATGAACCGTTTGAGAGAGTAACCAATGTTCAATCTTTTACCAGAAATGAATCGCAATAGGACGTGGCACAAGTTAATGATAACAAATACTCTAAGTGACGAAAATTAGAAATATCTCGAAAATCGTTGATATTTGTGTTGTAAAATATATATGAAATGTATTTCATTTTTTATGTAGAAGTCGAAAAAGTGATAAAAAATACAGGTTGCCATTTAAAAAACAAAGTTGAGACCCACTTGGAAAAAATGAAACATCCTGTGCTACGAAAACAGTTTTAAATTGGTCGAGTTCGAGCAATAATAAGGCATCATAGAAAACTGAACAAAGAACTGAATTCCTATCAGTTTCCTGAATAGAGATATTGAACACCTCGTCACTATTGCGGGACCCTTTTTATGCTGTATTACCAAGAGAGCTGAAGAAAACTGACGATCTCAAAATATATAGAGGAAAACTGTGGAGATGTATGCTAGAGAAGAAAGACAGTATTTTATTTTTTAAATTTATCCTAAGTAACCTAACCCAACCGTTCTGATTCTCATTTCGACTACAAAACGTTGATATTATGAATATAGTGTACCACTTCAGAAGATCATTCACACTCCGGTACTTCAGGACACATTCAATGTTAAATATTGTTCACTGTGAATACTTACCTAAAAAAAATGTTCCAATGAAAGTCTTAGCTTTAACCTAATTAAAACACTCACAGGATTTATATCTAATGATGAGTAATTTACAATCTTTAAATACCCCTAAATTGGCAACGCATGACCCAGATTTGAAAGAATTAGTGCCAAAATGTATAAAATAAAAAGTTTTTTCAAATGAAGTATCACTCAACCCCTATTGCAATTTAAGATTTTCGAGAGGCAGGTTCTGGGGGGTAAGGGGTTGAAAGAGGCAAAGTCATTTCTACATAAACATTGTTCGCCCTCGAACATAAAATTAACGTGTCCCAGCGATTTTATAAAAACCTAACCCGTCGATTTCAGTTTCCATCGCGAAAATACGTCATACTAATAATTTCAATTCCAATCGCAAGGAAAACGCCTTACTGAAATTATATGATCGATCGCTAAAGAACGCTCTTCGTTTTGACGGTTGAGTGTGTGTTTCGCATGCGCGATCCTTCAAACTCGGTCCAGCTGATGGAAAGTTATTACTTTTTGGTGCGGAGAAGTTGGAGATTCAACACCTTGCTAGAGTTTAGCGAATTAACGTACCTCGTAATCCATCAATATCCTGGAATTTAGAAGTTTTATTGTTTCTTATAAGACGTCTATTCAAAAGGCGGTAAGTACTACGTATATCCCGACCAATATTTTTTGCTTTTGTGAATGCCAAATTGTAATTTCTGATTTATTTCATTTCATGCAGGTTACACAGGTTAACATTTTTCTTTGTATAATATTGTGCATTTGATTTCTTGTCTCATTCTTATTATCGAATAACGTGCTCTTATTCCTGAGTTCTAGATATTTCATCTCATATTTATTAGCTTGTAAATTAATTCAATAACGTCTAGAGCCACTGGGAATGAGATCACGTGTTACAAGCACAATCTTATAGTTATAGCTAACGCCCACTGAACCATCTTTTCACCGGGGCTACCGACTACTGGATTATCTTTTTATTGGGGCTAACGCCATTTGAATGTCCTACTACCGGACCCCAAGTTTAACTGGATCATCTTAGTACTAGAAGCAATTATTACTGGATTATCTTAGTACTGGAGCTGATTATGGCTGGAATACCTTTATACCGAAGCTAATTATTGCTGGAATATCTTAATTCTGGACTTTGCTCTGGATGGAATCTCTTGAAACAGGACTACCTGCATAATACCTGTATTTTGAAGGATCATACCACCGGATCCTTACTATTAAGATAAGTGCTTCTTCGAATCCCGGGTCTCAGATTCACTGTACCTAATTTACCAGTTACCATCGAAAAATATGATAAAACCAATTTCGACCTCTTTCGAAGAAGAAAAGACCAAGAACATGGAATACAACAGCGAAAGGTGAAGGGAGTTTTTAGCTCAAAGAGCATGGGATTGGAAGGAGATGACAGAAGGATATACATAAATGAAGATTTGCCAAAAGAAATACAGGACTTACTAAAAAAGGAAAAAGAGCTGAAGAATTCAGGATACAGGTACATTTGGTCAAGGGGAAACAAGGTTTTCTGTAGAAAGGGTGACTGCACGAAAATAGTTCATATTCAAAATATTAATCAGGTTGAAGAAATCAAAACACAGAGTTAGGGTGAATATATTCATTGATACCATAACGCATGATGATTTTGTGAGGAACTATCAATTAAGGCAACCGTATACCAGAAATGTTAAAATCATAGAGGAACTCAATCTTTTTATCAATAGAGAAAACCATAGTTATTTTAGAATTTTACATAATAATATAAGAAGTATAGATAAAAATTTTGATGAGTTTAATGTTGTTGTATCACAGTTAAAGTTTGATATAGATTGCACAGTTCTGTCGGAAACATGGAAATTAACGGATCCTAATCAGTATGGAATGGATGGATATAACAATGTATACAATAATGGTGAATTAAATCAGAATGATGGAGTGGTTGTGTTTATAAAGAACAATCTGCAATATAATTTTGACATAGTACAAGTGGGAGAAATAAAAGTTGTAGTAGTCAACGTAACAAAGCTTAATAAAAACATAGGGATCATCGCTATGTACAGATCTCTAAGTACATCAGTGGAGAAATTTAATAGGAATCTTTCAATACTACTGGACTCCTCCAAAACAAGAAATAATAACAAGAATAGTATATCCTTCTTTATTGGTGATGTCAATATAGACATTCTAGAAAATCAGGCAGACACAGATGAATACCTCAATATTATGGTTGAATACGGATATACGTCAATGATAAACGATATTACTAGAGTAACAGTCAATACAAAATCATGCATTGACCACATCTTTGTCAGCTCTGATGATGATTTAGAAACGTACTTTGCTGCTTTACTACATACGACTGTGACCGACCATTATTCAAACTTCATAGAGCTCTCCTCAGAAACTTACAAAATACAAATTCAAATGAATCATCTCGCGAAAAAAAATACATAAATTATAAACAGATGATAAGAATATTTGAAAAGCAAAAATGGGAAAAAATATATGAAACTAGTGAAATAGATCAGTCGTGGCTATTATTTATAGGAAAATTACATGAAATTATTGAGAGTTGCTGAATGGTGGTAAAAATAAAACGCTGCGATAGAAAGAGGAAACCATGGATCAGAAACGGACTTGTAAATGCTATTAAAACTAAAAACCATTTGTATAAAAATGCCCTAAATAATCCCAACAACCCTGAACTGAAATTTAAAACATACAAAAATAAGCTGGAAGAACTACTGAAATGCGCGAGAAAAACTTATTATCGAAAAGAAATAGAAAAAAACCAAAACTATTCAAGAGGTCTCTGGAAAATAGTAAATAGTAAAAAACAAGAAAATAAGATTGTAAAAATAAAGAGTGAAAATGGAGAGATGGTGGAAGGAGACGCAGTGATAGCAGAAGAATTCAATAAATACCTTATGAACGTTGCGACGAGACTAGCGGAGAAATTTCCTGTACATGAAGATCACATGCTGAAAACAACCTATAAGCATTGCAACTCCATTGTTTATTTCGACACAGATGAAATAGAAGTGAGTAACGTCATTAAAGAATTGAAAAAACACAAAGCACCCGGACTGGACACCATCAACGCCGACCAACCTTAAAACTCATATCCACTCACATCGAAAAACCATTAACATATCTTATCAACAATAGTATCAGAAAAGGAATATTCCCGAACATCCTGAAACCTTCAGACCGTGCAGAACTAAAGAACTATAGACCTGTATTCTTAATATCATCAATTGCGAAAATATTCGAAAAAATTTTATACAAACGTAATATTTCTTTCATAGAAAAGCACAAGATATTGGCCAAAAATCAATTTGGGTTCCAAAAGAATAGATCAACATAGGATGCCATCAATACTCTAGTAGAATTAATCACTGAAGCCATGGATAAAAGGGTACCAGCAGTATGCATATTCGTTGACCTGGCGAAGGCATTTGATACGGTTAATCACGAAATACTGTTGCAAACATTGGAAAATATGGGATGTAGAGGAGAAGCATTCAACTTAATCAAGAGCTATCTGGAAGGACGTAAACAAAAAGCCAGAATAGGGAAAATTTTAAGCAAAGAAGAAACAATTACATGTGGAGTGCCTCAGAAGACAATTTTTGGTCCCATCTTTTTTCTACTCTTTATAAATTAATTGTTTGCCTTAAATCTTGAAATTGTTTATTTTGCTGATGACACAGTGGTCTGCTTCACCGCGCCGACGTGGAACCAATTAAAAGTAAAAACTGAGGAAAAATTTGCTAGAATAGTCGAATTTTTTGAAAGAAAAAAATTGACAGTTAACATGGATAAAACTGAATTTATGTCATTTACGAGTCCTTCAACTGGAAAACCCCCATTTGATACGTTATGCATAAAAACAAGCAGATATTCTTTTCAAATACAGAGTACAGAATCTATCAAATACTTAGGGATAATGATGGACTGCCACCTACGATGGAATGAACAAGCCTATCTTGTCATCAAGAAAATAAGATCGGCACTAGGTAAATTCAAAACTTTAAGACACGTATGTGAGCAAGACGGAATGACAAGAATGTATCAGGCACTGGTTGAGCCGCATTTGAATTATGCTATACTATCATGGGGAGGGATAGCAGACTCGCATTAAAAAGGGATTGAAGTAGCTCAAAAATGGATGTTGAAAATTATGTACCATAAGCCCATTACTTACCCAACAGAAAATCTGTACAAGTTGTCAAACATGTTTACTGTGCGTCAACTATACGCCCGTGCCCTTCTTATGTACCAACATCAACTACATGCACCTACAAAATATAGAAAAGATATGAGATCTCCCAACATCCCTTTACCTAAACCTAAGAAGACTATTGGTTTAAAATCGCATACTTACCTGGCACCTTTACTTTTCAATATACTTCCAATGAACATCAAAGAAACTAAGGCCAAACCAACGTTCAATACGAAAATAAAAAAATTGGTTCGAAGTAAGCCAACATCGTTCTGGTATATGTTCACAAATAGAAATAATTTCGTTTAAAACTAGCTGTGTATGAAAAATTGATTTGATTGAGCATTGTCATTTTTTTTTTAAATTTGTATTTATTTTCTTGTTTGTGTGCACGCTCTTATGCAGATTTCTTTTCCTTTGATATGTACTGCCCACGTACAAATTTCGAACTTTTGTGGGAAACTAAATGCTTATTTGTTCAATATTAACTGCTATCTGTTATGTATGATGTTTTGGGTGACAAATAAACATTATTATTACTATTATTATACGCTACATCTGCGATCCATCCAGGAAACGCAGGATATTCATTTTTCACGATGACATTGGTTAACAGGATAAAGGTCAGATTTTCAGAACTAAGCCACGTTTTGAAACAAGGCCGAAAAGTTTCGACTTCATTCAGAAATAATCTGCAGGACAATGAAAAATACAAAAATCTCTGAAGAATGGCACAATTCAAATCAGAAAAGAGACGAGAATTATCGTGATAACATAATCTATAATTATCACAAACAAAATCAAGGAAACTTAGACTGGTGAAATCAGGTACGAATCTCGATAATAATTATGTTTCTAAATGAAGGATATAAATGGATTCAAACTATGATTACAGTTTTACGCGCTTGTTCTGGGAAACAGCACGTTATCGTTTTGTCACAATGTCTCTAATTTTCGAATTTCGAGCGAAAAATCGTCTTAAAAGATTGGGTTGAACACTCTGAAGGAAAATCCATGCTCAAATTCAATTATGTTCGTCCGGCCGGCCGTATTTTCTCTGACTTGCGAAGGAAAAGATCAAGCGACTTGACATTGTCGGATAATGTTGAGAGTCCAAATATCTCGGTTAATTTAGTTACTGGGTGAAATCGGTAAAATTGTTTCGTAGTTTGACCCATTTGAAATTTTAAGATTAATACCTCTATATCTGACGAAGTAAGAATTCGATCAGATTGAAACTTCGCACATTGTTCCGAAATACCAACGCGCAACTTGGTGCAAAATTTTGTGTGGATCCGAATGTTGAAAATAAAGAAAAATATTAATTCGATAATTTTGCAAATTTTTGTTGTGATTTTATTTTCGCTATGAAAATGACGCTATGAATATTGACTAGATTCCAACGAAATTCAGGACAAACCTTCAAATCAGTATTTAACAGCATCGTTCAAATTTCAATCTGATCCGATGTTTACTTTGAGAGGTGCTAAATTATGTGTTGATGTAATAATTCGATCAATCGCGTTGAGAGACCTAATATCACATCATTGTTTGATAGGAATTCCATGTAATTTCTAAATTCATCAGTGCCTACCAATATCGACTAAAATGTCTTGTCTTGACTTGAAGTGAGACAGTATGATATCCGACTAACCAATTCCTCTCAATCTGTCGGTGTCCACATATCAAAGAATGATACGAATTCGACCATTATGTGATAACACAACTTCTGGCCTTTTGTAATAAGAATGTACCAGCACAGACCAACAAGACAAATCACTTCATCGTTTGCGGGAATCGCGTCTTTCTGACCTTGAGAAATACAACAGACATAACCACACTTTCTTCTTCCTCAAAACTGATGTCAAATTAAATACTTGATTTTGGAATATCTAAAACCGAAATGTAAAAACGGATTTGTTGGGACTCAGGAATCACAAGATTAAAATCAGACTAAGATTTTCGATGAAACCATTTGAAACGCAAATTTCCAATACCAAAGCGAGTGTTTTCTCACATCTTACACTCCTATAGAAGAACTCGGTTGGAGTAAATAAAAATTTTGGAAAAATGATATGGAAAACCAGTTTACCTTAATAAGAGAAGCTTTGTAGTGACACTTATAGGTCTCTATGAAAACCTCCAAAATCTCCTGGGA
This sequence comes from Myrrha octodecimguttata, assembly GCA_958510865.1. Lineage (NCBI taxonomy): Eukaryota > Metazoa > Arthropoda > Insecta > Coleoptera > Coccinellidae > Myrrha > Myrrha octodecimguttata. Next base: position 21,583,234 of record OY294059.1, read on the forward strand.
GTTTGGGTGTGTTCTATTTTATTGCAAACCTTTTTCTAATATGTGTGAATACAATTGAATTAATGTGTAAGAAATTAAGAAACTTTAAAAGTTTATGAACAAGAAATAGACTTCCTTTAAAAACTTCATTGTCTTATCTTTTCCATAACACTATCAATTATTACTCATATAAATATGTTATTCGTTAAGTTTTCAGTAATTATATTGTAGTAAGTATACCATGTTTACGTGAAGTCTGCCAAACTGTTTCAGACACTGGTTTTTACATAATTCAATTCAGCAAGTTGAGTATAATCCATAATTGCTTCACTATTTCATCAATAAAGAATATATACAACAGTAATTCATTAAGAAGTACTTCTTTGGCGAAAACTAGCTTGTTCTTTGAAATTAATTTATCAAGCAAACAGAAACATACTATTGTATTAAATGGAAAATGTATAGGTTGTGATACTTTCACATCAAATGAGATTCACTGCGATATAAAATCAAACTATGAATAGACCAACTTTGTTCGATTCCAATCCTTGTGGTGTTGCAATCATATACAATTTTATTAGACATCCCATCGTTTTAATTGAATAATGGGGGTTGTAATTCTTTTACTTCAGTTGCGATTTCTTTATATTGAATAAAATAAACATTATGTTCGATTCCAATTCTTGTTTTTGTGAAGTTAAAACATCATATAATGAGGACTTTCATCATAAATAGAACCTCAGAGATGACTAAACATTTGATTTTGTTGTGAAAACAGTTTGGATTATATTCTAAAATGGAACAGATACGAAATTATTCATCAAATAAATAGGACAAAAAATTCATTTCAGTTTGTTTACAAGTTTACAACCTCTTCAATCGAGTCCAAAAGCGGGGAGAGTGACGTAATCCTATTCCTGCAATCTGATTGGCACCCCAAACGCCTTCTAAAATTCTGATTAGCTCGATTCAGGGTAATATCTGCGTTGACATAGATTTCCTAAGTAAATAAGGCGAGAGGTTTATCTGGTCGATCTGTGGTACCAGAGTGTCAGATACCCAAGAAGACGAAAACGTGCAGTCTTACAAGAACTTGAGAAGATCTAGCTGCTGCAGCGTGAGCGCTAGTGTCCCCGGCACGAGGTGGCCATAAGTAGGGTACTGTGGACGCAATGATAAAAATTTTACATAAGGGTTTATTATTTATTATTTATTTAGTTAAATAACCCAATATACCATTGATATTGAAAAACATATATATTATGCATGACTCATTGGTTTCTCACAACACAGAAACCAATTCCATGAAATAATTCATGTGAAACATTGGAATCGTAATAAATACTCTTGTATAATTGAAAAACATTTTCACATATCGAACGCTAACTGAGTAGCATAATTTAAAATAATATTTTGAATGAGAACAGACGTTCCACAGTCGTTTCACCTCTTTAAAATCTTACTCTTTTTCACACTCATTAAATTGCGTGTCGGTATTCTACAACTTGAAATCAACTTCAAATCAGATAGGGTTTGCAAGTCTCGAAATATTAGGGAATTAACCTCAAAATTCAAAATGGTCACGAAATTTTTTGCCAATATCTGCACAAATGAATATCAGTCAAACTGAAATTTGAAACACAAGATTTTCCGCTAATATCAAATGTGTAGATGTGATTTCTACTAGGATTCAACTTTGTTCTGAAAAATATCAATGAAATAAAAAAAAGCTCAACCCTCCTGAGCAATTGATCAGAAAAAAAAATTGATATCCGCTAAGAGTTCACTTGATTCACAAAGTATCCAACACACAAACAGAAAAACTTAAGTTATTTTCAATCATATTTTTGTAACGATTAAATATATCGTGAACCTCATCAGAGGTTGTATTCGATTGAATAATTCTAGAATAAAAATTTCGTTCGTTATCGTTGTCAGATATACTCAACCAAGAGGGTGTCAAATCCGAACGTCTGTTTGATGTAAAAACGTAGATTTCAAACAAGTAATTTGTCGACAACCAGATGATGAAACATGCGGTATATTTTTGTCTACGCTATATCCCTTGTCTTGAGTCACGACCCGGCAGATTCTCGACAATTGATGAGATTTCCGGTTTGTTTTTGATTTTTTTGGTTATATCCTTCAATTTGTTTTATCATGTACATGCTCATAATCTTTTATATTCACGCTTATTTCAAACGCTCAGTACGAAAAATATTGGATTTCGATCGAAACCAGTAACGGATATCCACATGTTGACGATAATTATACTACGCGAACCAAAATTGATGGAAACCTCCGATCAACCGAATTTTTTTGGAAATCTGCATTATTTTTAATTACGCTACTCAATTCGCGTTCTGCATGTAAAAGTGTTATTCAGTTATAAAAGAGTATTTATTGAGATTTCAATGTTTCAAATGAATTTTTTCATGGAATTGGCTTTTGTGTTCTGAAAATCAAAGATTTATGAATAAAATATAAGTTTTTGGTTTATTATTAAATAAAATCAAATAATAAACCTTAGTGAGCGAACAAAAAAAAAATACTAACCCCCCTGAAAATTTCACAATTTACGTATGGAGTATGTAGATTTGAATGAACGAATAAAAAAAATCCGTCCGTCCGCCGTATGCCGTTCGCCGTACGCCGTCCGCCGTCCGTGGTCCGGGGCTTTTCTCTGACAGTACTGAACCGATATACGTGAAACTTGGTACAAAAATCGTTCGTCGCTCGGGATTGATCCTCCAAGCTTTTCAGCAGGATCGGTGTACCCCAAGGGCTAAAAATTGGGGTTTTGAGGGGAAAAAAAAATTATTTTCCGAAAACTTACCACCAAATTTTCATGAAACTTTCAATGTTGATTACTGTTGCATAACTCAACCTAATAATTTTCACACGGATGCTGCAAATTTTGGGGTGAAGAACCAATGAGTTATCAATAGTATACAGCTTGCCACAAAAGTAACGTAACTCTTCGATAATTCTCATACGAAGAATTATTGAGGAAGATCCTCGCATCCGTGAAGTTTAATTTCGAAAGCAATTTATCCTTTTTTTTTAATTTGATATTTCTCACCCCCTACGCTACGCACCCCACTACTTTATTTTTTCAAATGGGAATATATGGGTTGTGATACATCAAATGAAAGGTAATTTGATAACCTGCTCAGCGATATGACTAAAAACAAATTTCTTTGTTTTTGTTGCGCCATTTTTTCAATAAAAAATTAGGAAATATTTAACATTTGTGATTGGTGAGTACTGCAATCAGATCATTATTCTTTAACTTAATATTATTAAGGGAAATCCACGAGTCCATGGATTTGTATTTACGAAATCAGTTCTCCCCATATGCCTTTTTGAATTTGAAACCTCCCACCCTTCGCGCTCCACACCCCCATACTGTTTTTTCAAATAGTAATATATGGATTGTGATATATCAAATTAAAGGATATTCGATTGCACATTGAGGGGTGTGACTGAAAAAAGAATTTGTTCAGCTATATTTTCATTACCAAATTAACAATTCGTGATTGGTGTCAGGTCCTTATTCTTGAAATAATGAATATTGAAAAATATCCTCCTACCCGCTGATTTCTATTTTCGTTTGAGATATGTATGCAGTTTTGAAGTTGGAGGTTTATACCCTTGAACCTCAACCGCGTTTTTTTTGGAAAAATATTGCTTGAGATATATCGCATCGAAGGTCATTCGATGACCAATTCAGTTATGTGAACGAAAATAAAATAAAATTATTAATTTAATTTGAATTAAAAATCCAGGGGTTCGAGGATTACCCTTGATAATAGTTAATAAAAGAATAATGGTCTGATTACAGTACTCTCCAATCACAAATTGTAAACAATTTAATTTTTTAATGAAAAAACGGTTCAACCAATTCTACTTCAAGCCATATCGTTGCATAGGTGATCGAATTACCTTTCATTTGATGTATCACAATCCATATATTCCCATCTGAAAAAATAGAGCAGTGGGATGCGGGGGGGGTGAGAAATATTAAATTCAAAAAAGCACAAGATAAATTGCTTTTGAAATAAAAAATCGTCGGGTGCGAGGATTTTTCCTAATGATTTTTCGTACAAGTATTTTTTTACTTTTTCGGCACGCTGTATAAGTTTTATTTAAGGTATCAATCGTATTGGGTTATTTAACTGAGAAAATAATAAACCCTTGTGTAAAATTTGCTGCGTTTTTTTATTTGTTCATTCAAATCTACATACTTCAAAATGTGAACTGTGAAATTTTCAGGGGGGGTAATTTTTTTTTTGGCCGATCACTAAGGTTCATTATTTAATTTTATCAAATTGTTCAAAATCGGGTGTTCAGATTTTGTCAAATTAAATAGCAGTGGACTGTGACAGATGATTGAGTTGGATAAAATTGTTTAAAAACGATTTATTTACATATATACATTGTATAAAACAATTGAGAGACATAATCATACATAAATTGGAATTTGGAGTCAAATTAGTCACCAAACAACACGACATTTACAGTGATGGATTATAAAAGCAAATAAATCAGTGAGTGGGGCAAATTCCACCAGAAAAATAGAAGGTTTCAGTGATGACCTTAAAAGAAAATGCTACGACAGTGAGAGTACGGTTTAAAAATGACTATGTATGATTATGTGAGTAGACAATGAGAATGCAGCAAAAATGAGTCTTTATAAAATTACAAATAATTGGAGTTTTCAAAAATGAATACACATTTCAAATATAAAGGGAGATCTACTATACAAGATAAATATGAAAGTACATTTTCATAAACTGAGAGGAGAAATTACTGCATTCCGCCATTTTGACATATGGCCATTTTGAGATATGAGTTGCTGATAATGAATTCACAAATATCAATTTTCAGAACATAATTGGAGCAGGAAAAATGAATGATAATGATTAACAATTAGAACAATCAATAATTTAACTATCACCATCAAAAGTGATACGTTCTGAATAATATGAGAATTACACAAAATGAAATCAGTCATCAGATATTAAATATGAGAAGTCTAATTGAGTAGGAATTCAAGAAATTTGAATTAATTAATTTAGGGAGATCATTATTGAGTGAAAAACCGTCAGTGCAATCAGTGGTGAATTATTCAGGTATTTATTGGATTAGAAAATAGTATAATTCATTGAGATCAGGCCAAACTTAAATTGACTCCGATTAATAGAGAAATATGCATTGCTACTATTTGAATTAATCAATCTATTTAACATTACAATGGAGACGAACATATGTGAGCGGCCATTAATCACGATTCGATCAGAGCAAAATTACTACATTAATTCTACTCATACTAGAAAGAATCGAACAATGATCAACATTAATTTCGAGGGAGAATTATCAACAGCGAATGGAACTAACTAGCTCCAATCGATATAATATCGATCCTACTAATGATCGATTGCATTTCAACACGTGTCCCATATTCAATGTGAACGTGAATAAGATATTAAAACGAGTAGTTGGAGCAGAATTAAATAACATGAATTGTTTACCTGATTATCACACTAATTGCACTAACTTAACAAGATTTAACAATGATACTTGAAAATCTGAAGTGAGTAGAACAATTTGATTTTGGAGAACAAAGCAAAGCGAAAATGATAGTCTCCACAAGAGCTAATCGGAATCGGGAATCGTGAATCGTGAATCGGGAATGAATTCTTACGAACTATATGACTTGGAGAGGCTGTTGACGGAAGCAGGTGTTTTAACAGCTGATCAGCTGCGCATCGAGTTTCTTGACCTCTGGTTGGTAGAAGAGCATAAGCTGCTGGTAGGTCCAATAAAATCAACTGAATTTGCGGAAATGTTCAGTGCGCAAATTTGGAGGCATATTCAAAAGTTCAATTTTGAACATTCCGGCCGCCATCACCAACAGCGTTGGTGATTATTACTCATGGAGTGGGACATCCTTCCTTGAACCATCTTCTTCGGAACTTGGAATAGGTAGAATAGCTAGCTTTGTGATTGGTCTGGTCAACGTGGAGGTGGAAGTCTTGAGGGTAACTACTCGAACCAGTCCATCTTGACCTGGGTGCAGAACCATTATTCGCCCTAATGGCCACTTGCATGGTGGGAGTCTTTCATCGGTGATTAGAACGAGGGAACCAACCTTGATTTCATGGGATGGATGGTGCCATTTTGATATGGATAACTGACGTTGGAGATAATAGGCAGACCATATGGACCAGAATTGCTGAACTCTTTGTTGAATTAACTGCCACCTTGACAGTCGTGATGTGGAGAGGCTTTCGAGGGAAGGCTCAGGCAATGTAGTAAGGGCGGTACCAGTAAGGAAATGTCCTGGTGTCAATGCTGAACAATCTTCGGGATCATCACTTAGTGGTTCCAGGGGCCTGGAGTTGAGGATTGCTTCAATCTGGTTGAGTAACGTCATCAGTTCTTCGAAGGTGAGGACTTGATTTCGCACAGTACGGTTGAAGTGGAACTTGAACGATTTGACGGTGGATTCCCATTTTCCACCCATGTGAGGTGCTGCAGGTGGATTGAAACTCCAATTCGTTCCATCTTGCATGAGGAGGTCGGTGAGAATCTTGCTTTTGGAGGAACTTCTGGTGAACAGGTCTTTGAGGGCTGCATCGGCTCCCATGAAGTTGGTACCACAATCTGAATACAATGTATGGGAGATGCCACGTCTAGCTGTAAATCTACGATATGCAGCAATAAAGCAGTCGGCGGAGTAATCACTTACAACTTCCAAATGGACAGCAGAAGTTGCAAAACAGACAAACACACATACCCAACCTTTGTGCGTTTTGGAGCCTCTTCCTTTCCATGCTTTAATTGTGAGCGGGCCTGCGTAATCCACACCAGTGTGGAAAAATGGACGAGAGGGTACAACTCTCGGTGCTGGCAATCGTCCCATGAGTTGTTGAGCTCGGATACCTCGCTGTCTTGCACATATGACACATCTTAGAATATGGGATTTCACTGGGGCTCTTCCTCCAATGATCCAGTATTGTTGTCGGATAGTCGACAAAGTAATCTGAGTACCTCCATGCAGTGTACGCTTATGTGCTGCATCTATAATCAGATTAGTTAATAGGGAGTGTCGGGGCAAAATAGCAGGATGCTTGCTATCTGGATCCAGTAAAGAATTAGTTATTCGTCCTCCAACACGAATAACTCCATCTTGATCGAGAAAGGGTGTGAGACGATTAAACATATGGGAGTTGGGAAAAGACAAATTAGACGTAAGGGATTTGAGCTCATGGGTAAAGTGAGCAGATTGAGTTTCCTTGATCCAAAATATTCTGGATCTTTCCAAGTCAGCTGAATTTAGTGGAGTGGCTAGAGAAGCGTTGGGAATTTTATTGAGTCGGGAGACGACTCTGAAACAAATAGACGTGATACGTAATAATCGATTTAGGGAGGAATATCTGGAAATCAAATCCCAGCGACAATTAGGGTTCGTCATAACGAACGAAGAGATAGGTTTGGATTCAGACTCACAGGCACTTGTCACAGCCGGCTGACGTTGTGGCCAAGAATCTTCTGACTTGGAAAGCCATGATGGTCCCGTCCACCATAGCGAGTTGTTGAGGAGTTGATTGGATGTGATGCCTCTTGATGCACAATCTGCTGGGTTTTCTTTGCCGGAAATGTATCTCCAATGGGCCCTTGGAGTAAGTTCTTGGATAAGCGTTACTCGGTTCCGTACAAATTCTTTCCAGCGGGAAGGGTGACTTTTGATCCATGCGAGAGAAACAGATGAGTCCGTCCACAAAGTTGCTTGTGTGATGTCTAGATCTAGAGCAGAGTAAACATAATTAAACAATTTGGATAGGAGAAGAGCAGCAGACAATTCAAGTCTCGGGATAGTGAGTTTATTTAGAGGCGATACTTTGGTTTTGGAACAGAGGAGTGCAACTTTGGATCCTGCAGACGGTGAATGGACAACTAAATAAATGACCGCAGCCATAGCCAATTGGGAAGCATCAGAAAAGCCATGAAGTTCTAGTCGTACGTTCTTTTCGGTACCAATCCAACGTGGAACTTTGATGCTGGCCAGCAATGTGAGGTCTTCTCTGATGATACACCATCTTAGCGATAAGGGAGCTGGTAACGGTTCATCCCATGTTAACTTGTGGAGCCAGAGTTCTTGCAATAACATCTTTGCTCTGATGGTCACAGGGGATACAAAACCTAGTGGATCAAAAATCTTAGCAATGTGGGAGAGAACTAAACGTTTGGTAATTATAGAATTGGAGTCAACTGTGTTAATTCTAAATGAGAAATAATCTTGTTGTGGATACCAAATAAGTCCTAGTATTTTGGTTGAAGTAGGGTAGTCATCAAATGAAATTGGATAATGGGAGCTGGTTTCTTCGTTAATCATCTGGAGTATATTGGAGGTATTGGATTGCCATTTTGCCAGTGGGAAGCCGCCCGCCATGCAGAGATTCTTCAGGTCGGTTGCGATTTTGATTAATTCTTCTTGGGAGTCAGCACCTCCATATATGTCATCAACATAACGTCCTTTCGTGAGAGGTGGAATTGCAAACGGATACTTGTGACCTTCATCTTGAATCAACTGTAGCAGAACTCTAATTGCTAGGAACGGTGCAGACTTAGTACCATACGTGACGGTCGTGAGATGGTAGGAAACAATGTTGTTGTCGTTGTCGAGCCAGAGAATTAGTTGGAGATTCCAGTCATCTGGATGGACCATGATTTGTCTATACATCTTAGTGATATCTGTGGAGAAGACATAATTAAATCGACGTACCCAAAATAAGACATCAACTACGTCGAGCTGAAGCTTTGCTCCGGTATGCAGAATGTCGTTGAGGGAATAGCCTGTTGAGGTTGAACTGGAACCATTGAAAACGACTCTTAATTTGGTGGAGGTACTTTCTGGCTTGAGAACTCCATGGTGTGGCAGAAAATATCTTACTGGAGCTTCGACTTGAGGTGCCCTTTTCATGTGACCCAGTTGCTCATATTCATTTAAAAATTGGGAATACATAAGGTGATACTCGGAGTTCTTGGCAAACTTTCGCTGGAGACTTTGTAGACATCGGAATGCTCGAGGTCTTGAGGGTCCTAGCAGATCGGGAGAAGAAATTAGAGGAAGTTTGACAATATACCTTCCAGATGCATGGCGGGAGTGGGTCGTTTGGAAATGTTCTTCACACTTCATTTCTTCAGGAGTCAGTGACACATCACTTGAAGGAGCGACTTCTTCTTGTTCCCAGAATTTGGTGAGGAGCTGGTGCAAATTATCTTCTTCAGTGGAATGACAAAACGACCGATAGGTTGGACACTCAAACTGTTGAGGGTTGACAGGGCCAAGGACCAACCATCCAAATATTGAAAGTTGGGCGATAGGCATTGTGGTGTCTGGACCTTTCTTGATTTGTGGGAGAATGATATTACCATAAACATCAGCACCAAGGATCACATCGACTTCTCGGGACTTGAGAAACTGTGGATCGGCAAGCTGTAACTGATTTATATGAGGCCAATTGATATTGGAACATTGAAAAGAAGGCAATATTGTAAGTGGAGAAGAAACAATATGTGCATTAACAGTAATCTCAGAACAATTAATTAGTGATTGGAGTGTTAAAGCAATCATTCCTTTGGTATGGGAGGCAATGGATCCATTTATACCAACAACTGTGATGTTGGACTTCTGACGAGGAACCTTGATCTGACTTGCCATTTGTTGGGAGATGAGGGTCAGTTCTGATCCTGGATCGATGAGTAAACGAAGTGGAATATTTGTTATTGGAGTGACAGCACTGGCTAGTGCGGTCGCTAGTAGAGTTTGATGGGCGATAGCCTTCTGTTGAGCGCTAACTTTCTGGTGAGGAGGATTCTTGATGACTGCCTGAACACTTCAGGCTTGGTGGCTTGATTTGGAGGCACCTTTACTTGGAGTAGATGGTCTCTTCATCGCAGAAGACATTATCTTTCTTCTACCGTGATTTGGATGGGTGAAGATCTGCCTGAAGCAGATTTCCCAGGCTTTAAGCTGTCTGTGGAGTTGGGCATCTTAACTTGATTGGTGAGTTGGTCGAATGGTGTGTTGGGCAAGCAATGTGAGTAGGTTAGCAATCTGTGAACTGGTTTCATATAGAGTACAACAATGACAATGTAAACCAACCCAATCATCCGGCCCGAAGGACCAAATGTTCAAAATCGGGTGTTCAGATTTTGTCAAATTAAATAGCAGTGGACTGTGACAGATGATTGAGTTGGATAAAATTGTTTAAAAACGATTTATTTACATATATACATTGTATAAAACAATTGAGAGACATAATCATACATAAATTGGAATTTGGAGTCAAATTAGTCACCAAACAACACGACATTTACAGTGATGGATTATAAAAGCAAATAAATCAGTGAGTGGAGCAAATTCCACCAGAAAAATAGAAGGTTTCAGTGATGACCTTAAAAGAAAATGCTACGACAGTGAGAGTACGGTTTAAAAATGACTATGTATGATTATGTGAGTAGACAATGAGAATGCAGCAAAAATGAGTCTTTATAAAATTACAAATAATTGGAGTTTTCAAAAATGAATACACATTTCAAATATAAAGGGAGATCTACTATACAAGATAAATATGAAAGTACATTTTCATAAACTGAGAGGAGAAATTACTGCATTCCGCCATTTTGACATATGGCCATTTTGAGATATGAGTTGCTGATAATGAATTCACAAATATCAATTTTCAGAACATAATTGGAGCAGGAAAAATGAATGATAATGATTAACAATTAGAACAATCAATAATTTAACTATCACCATCAAAAGTGATACGTTCTGAATAATATGAGAATTACACAAAATGAAATCAGTCATCAGATATTAAATATGAGAAGTCTAATTGAGTAGGAATTCAAGAAATTTGAATTAATTAATTTAGGGAGATCATTATTGAGTGAAAAACCGTCAGTGCAATCAGTGGTGAATTATTCAGGTATTTATTGGATTAGAAAATAGTATAATTCATTGAGATCAGGCCAAACTTAAATTGACTCCGATTAATAGAGAAATATGCATTGCTACTATTTGAATTAATCAATCTATTTAACATTACAATGGAGACGAACATATGTGAGCGGCCATTAATCACGATTCGATCAGAGCAAAATTACTACATTAATTCTACTCATACTAGAAAGAATCGAACAATGATCAACATTAATTTCGAGGGAGAATTATCAACAGCGAATGGAACTAACTAGCTCCAATCGATATAATATCGATCCTACTAATGATCGATTGCATTTCAACACGTGTCCCATATTCAATGTGAACGTGAATAAGAAATTAAAACGAGTAGTTGGAGCAGAATTAAATAACATAAATTGTTTACCTGATTATCACACTAATTGCACTAACTTAACAAGATTTAACAATGATACTTGAAAATCTGAAGTGAGTAGAACAATTTGATTTTGGAGAACAAAGCAAAGCGAAAATGATAGTCTCCACAAGAGCTAATCGGAATCGGGAATCGTGAATCGTGAATCGGGAATGAATTCTTACGAACTATATGACTTGGAGAGGCTGTTGACGGAAGCAGGTGTTTTAACAGCTGATCAGCTGCGCATCGAGTTTCTTGACCTCTGGTTGGTAGAAGAGCATAAGCTGCTGGTAGGTCCAATAAAATCAACTGAATTTGCGGAAATGTTCAGTGCGCAAAATTGGAGGCATATTCAAAAGTTCAATTTTGAACACAAATAATAAACCAAAAGTGTTTTAATTGCTACGATTCCAATATTATTGAATGAAAAAAAATGTTATGAAGTCTAAATCCATTTATGTTTTTCGTTTTAAAAACCTTATTTTGTAGAGATTCGTACCTGATTATACCAGTTGTAGTTCCCTCGTTTTTGTTCGTGACAATTATGGATTATATGCAATATCGTACAAATTTCTTTATTTTTCATTGTAAGGCTCTGAGGATGATTTTTGAACAAAATCAATACTAGTCAAGAAGTTGTTCAGTTTATAAAAACCTGTGTAACGTATAAACACTCTGTATAATTACTACGTAAGACAAGCAAGGTCCAGACAACCTCGCATCATCCAAAAGACGTGATCGAAAGAATACCCACTGTTATTGAAATGCCACGTCTGTTATCATAATATGATTGTAAACACCTTGACCAAAACATATATAATATTTATGCTTATGTGATATGAGAGAGACAAAGAAGCGATAGACAGCATTCATTGTTATGTCGTAGATAGTTGCCGAAGTAATTAAACCCTTTATCGAGTTTGAGTGTTATTCCCATACCCTCTCATGTGCTATCAACTGGTCGAACCTATACCGGGGTACATCCCATGGCGATCCTGTCAGGCTACTGAAACATCACATGGCGATCCTGCCAGCTAACAGAAACATCACACCTGACTTTTATCTTATCAACCAATATGCAAATGACTTTAATTCTATGCTTTGAGGATTATGCGGATTTTTGGAATATTTATTGCTAAAAATAACTCACGCCAATACATTCATTATAGATTGATATTGCAAATCATATTGACATTATATAGACGTATAACCCCTTACATATTCAGCTTATGTGTGACATTCAGGGATTACGAAGTAAAAAAATCGTAATCTGCGACTTTTATTCACTACAACATTTCAGCAACGAACATAATTCATAACAAGAAAGTGTGTAAACACTCTCTATCCACTTGCGTCTACCGCCGTTTCATTCGATAAAAGATATATCGTTGAACAAGTGCAAGCTTAAAAATGGATAACCGAACATCAACATACTACACAATCTACACTCATACTCACATACAATATAGTAGTTGGAGATAAAACGAAAAAAATTCAACAGGGCACCTCGGGTACTTGACGAAAATAATACAGTGACAGTTTTTGATATTTCAGCTTGACCCAAACAGCATTATGCTATTATTTCTACACCGTCTCGTAATCGCTCATCAGTAAATTTCAGTATTAATTTATACATTTTCAACTCCAAATTGAGACCTGACAAAATCAAATTGAGACTTAACACAATCAAATTGTCAACCATATCAATCAGTTTCATATGGGTACAACATTTGTTGCTCTTTGAATCGGATTTCTGATTACCTTATGAAATTAACTTTTTAATGTCGAAGGAGAGTATTGAATGATGTCAAACCAGATTTTATTCGAAAATATTGAAGAAGAATTCTCGGAATCAATCGAAAAGCAAAAATTAGCATTCCATGAAGAAAACGGCGATTGGAAAGGACTTGCGAATCTTTGAGTATCAAGAAGTCAACCGCCCTTAGGTTGGCAAAAAAACAAGAAAAATTGCCAACGAAATATCAAGAGTATATACAGTTCAAACTGAAGACGCTTATTGAACTCCAATTCACACAAGAACGAATGTTGCACCAATATGAAATTGTTTATTCAAAATTTGAATGTGTTTAGTCTCAATTTGATTTTATTTAGTACCAATTTGGATATGTCAATTCCCAATTTGAATGTGTTCAGTCTCAATTTGAAGCTTGAAAGGTATATTGTATAATCAACAGCCATTTTTGACCATGTGTTGACTAAACTATAAACAGTATTATAAATTACCATTTATAGAATATAAAGACTTAATGGATTTGAAATGAATATTCATTGGATGTATATGGAAAATCAATAAATATCTTACTGAAAAGGAAAAAAGAACTGAAATGGCTTTTCACAAGGCTGATAGAAAGTCATTATACTTTCAACTGAGGTCGAAATCGGATTCCGTCACATATAATACTGAATATCCAATGTACCTCAGTTTTCCATTCGTTTTATTGGAATTGTAACAGTCAATGAATGTTCGTTGGCAAATTCAATGGACGTCATTAGCTATCCAACAGTAGTGTTGTACATAAAACTGTGAAAGCGGTTTCTTGAATTGAGTAAATGGATTATTCTGTATAAGGAGCACAGTAACATAAAATAAAAATATCGAAAAATACAGAAATATTCGAAAAAATTCTAATTTCTTTAAACAATTCTGATAACACAACCATAGCGAAATATTGCACGAACTTGCGCATCAGTATCTGCCATCTAACCACCAAGTTTCATCCTGATTTGATTAGAGGTTCTTGAAGTATTTCGAGAATACCCACTTTACTCAGAAAATAAATGTAGTAAATTCCACCGCATCATGGAAATCAGAAAAAGACTTCTTTTAACAAGAGAGTTACTGCCCTGAGAATGCGTCTTCCATAATTACAACTGTTAAGAGCAACATGGAGCACATCCTTTCCACCCTGTTATAGTGTATTGAATTTCAAAGAACTTAAAATTTTTGACTGCAATAAGTGATTCTAGTGAGGTAACGGCTACATAGGTCCTCCAAATTCTAGAGAAAATATAGCATCTACGCATGATTCCCACAATGCAGTTCAAAGAACCACAAATCTCCCTGGTCTCAGCCAGGATGCAAGAGTTCATTTCCGCTGTTGCGGAACTGAGATTCGCTAATAACAGAGGAAATATTCACCAGTTCCGACTCGATTTCTGAGAAAATGTTCGCACATGTAATAAGGGCAGTCCTGATAAAGTTTGCAACAAAGGTGAAGGACCTCCCAACCTAATGATTCCCACGTACCGGACGCCTTGATGCAAACTATATGGTTGTTTCGACTACTCATGTGCATCTATCGTCAAGGACAACGAAGTTAAGGACTGGGCAGTCCTTGCAGACAATGCTACTGAGACCTCTCGATCACCTGTTCTACAGATCTAGAGAGAACGTCCATGCACTAATTGAAGACCATATTTTGAACGTCCAGATAGTGCAGCTCACTTTGGGACTGAATCAAGAGATCGCAGCAATACGATCAAATGGGGCAGCTCGCAGCAGAAGACCTACGCAGCAGCTACACCGGAGACATTCCAGGATACTGAAAGCTAGTGATTTCAGCCCTTCACAATAAACACACACACACACATGTTGAAAATTAGTTTGATTGTGGTTGCTTCAGTTGATTAAACGTAACTCGTTGATTGACTAACGTTATTTTTCGCAAGCTCAATTAAACCAAACATAGATTAAATGTATAATAAACGAATACATTCGAACTCGTTAAAGCAGCAACCATGATACAACGTGTTCACATCATACCTCTATTACCTCTTATACGTATGTCGAACTACAACCGGAAAACTTGAAATAAACTAGGAACACGACACGATGAAGCAACTGGTCACCTATTGGCAACCTTTTATCTACTTTCGATAAACATTTTGTTTCAACGTAAATTTAGGGTCAAGAAATAATGCAACTGTTGGGTGGTATGGATTTATCCATGATTAACTCCTTACTGCTACCATCATCCTTACTCATCGTAAATTTTTCGAACCTCATAGTCTTGTCAATATCTAATCTACCATTTAGTTGATCAAATTTTCACGTTTCTTCAAAGTCATGAAATTACGCATCTGTTGCGTGGTATCAACTATTTGTAAAAAACTCGTTACTTTAGCTATGATTATACAACCTGTAAGCATCATGCATTTTCGACTTATTTTTACGCGCTTGTTCTAGGGAACAGCGCGTTATCATTTCGTCACGATGTCTGTAATTTTCGAATTTTGAGCCGAAATGGCTCTCGAACGACTAGGTTGGACTCACTGATGAAGAATCCGTGGTCAAAATTGATTCTTTCCGTCCGCCCGTGTGCGCTGTAACTTTCGAAATGAAGGACCTTGAAGTTTTCAGGTTAGGTTGAGATCCTGAATATCTCGGTTGAGTTCGTTAATGGGCCAAATCTGCCGAATGGTTTTTGTGCTACAGCCATTCGAAATCGTGATTTTCCAATAACTCGAAAAATATTTATCTGATCGAAAGGAAACTTGGTTGAAAGATGAACAGTGGCAATTAGAAGAATTATCCATGGAAAAATTTGAAGAAATTTTTAATTTTTTTTTTTTTTTAATTTTTATATCTCATTTAAACTTCACTGAAATTTCCAAGTCACCACTTCGCATTGTGAACAAGCCCGTAAAAGCTGCTGACTACACGTCAATACTTTTCTAGATTTTTAATTAGTTGGATGATCACTTATCAGAAACTCATGCTAATCCCAATTGCAACTTCGAGTTTCAGTATATCTATCAAGTTTTTGCGTTGAACAACGTCATAAAAACTAATCTCTCGTGTGGTATGAATCTCATGATGATTAACTTATCACTGAAGCTAATTTCAATATAGACTCCCGAAGATCGTCAATTTTTCATCTATATGTACAGGGTCCTGCAATAGTGCGTTAGGCTTCCATAGCTGCCAAACCAGACCTTTTAGGAATTTAGTTAAAAAGCATTCCCTTTGTACCTTCAATTCTGCATTTCAGGAAATTACTTTCTGATATATAGGGTGTTCCCAAATAAAATTATTCAACAAATGAGTGATTTTTCAAATGAAACACCCCTTATATTTTTGCATATTTTCAATACTCTTCGATACCTCTACCATGATACAAAATATTAGGGATATTTTTCCAACGGTGCGGATCTTAATCAGAAAAAAGTGCAAAATTTCGACGAAACAGTAGGTCGGTAAAAGCCCTTTACCGATTTACAGAAGCGATAGAAACATGAATTTGATCAGGATTTCTTTTAACTTAAGGATTTGCCTTGTCATCGTTCCTAAATGATAAACTTCTCTTATATAGGGTGTCCGTTATCAATATTTAAATATAACACCCTGTATATTTTTTTTATGATGATAAACACAGTTTGAAACCTTGAATTTTTTCAGAAGTAACCAAAGGGCTATTCTCCTGTGTCCAGCAGACACGAAAAATGACATTACAACCAAAAATTTCAGGAATAATGAACATAATAACCAACGGATATTTTAAATGAGTCACACAATGAAACCAAACTGAATGACCAATTTTCGAAAAACTTTAAAACCCTTCCAAAATCATAATCCTTGAAGTTCAACATGAAAATGATAATTTTTGTCCGAATAAGTAACACATACATAGGTATTATTGGTAACTTGTGCATTCTAACGATTACAGAGTTTTATCGGCATCCAAAAAAATTATTATTCATGAAATGATTCATAAGATTTTCATGTTGGGACAGTGCCATAGAAACAGTTTATTAGCCAGTAGATCCTATGCTGTCGAATATCCCGAAAGAAGACATCCACATGAGTCGAGTTTTCGAAGGCTTTTGAACAGATTTATAGAGACAGGAGATGTCAAGTATAAAGAAGAAGAGAGAATTAAATCGGCCACTAAGAAAGACAAGGAGCATGTAACTGAAAATCCACATACAAGCCAAAGGGACCTTGGTGTAGCCTGTACTAAAAGTGAGTGTTCAGTTCAAAGAATGTTGAAAAAGAATGTGTATTATGCCTACCACATTCAGATGCACTAGGCGCTTACCGATAGCGATTTTAAAAACCGTCTGAATTTCCGTAACTGGACAAGTTTTCAAATTGAACAGAACCCTACATTTTTTAATTTTCTTTATTCAGTGATGAAGCAACCTTCCACAATTCCGGAGCCGTCAATAGGCACAATTTTCGTTATTACTCTGTAGAAAATCCAAGAATTATAAGGGAAATCGACAATCGACACAGGTGGTCATTAAATGTCTAGGGAGCAGTAATCGGCAATCATGTTATAGGCCCTCATTTGTTCGAAGGAAATTTAGATGGACCTGCATATTTGAATTTCATTCAGATTATTCTTTCCGGAATGTTAGCAGTGTTACCTACGGAAATACGAAATGAAATATGGTTTCAGCATGATGGAGCACCCGCTCATTATTCTCGTCCTGTGAGGGATTTACTGGATCAACAGTTTCCAAATAGATGAATTGGTAGGGGCGGACCGACAAGATGGCCTGCTAGATCACCGGATCTCACCAAAATATTTTTTTTTGTGGGGATACAAAAAAGGAATCGTGTATGATGAAGTTACAACAACAGTTTCCAATATGCGAGAGAGGATTGTGACTGCTTTCCGAAGCATTACTCCAGCCATGCTGATAAGGGTTAGTGGGTCATTCAACGATCGGATCGCTTTGTGTTCCAGAGAAGGCGGACGACACTTTGAACATCTCTTGGATCATTAACACAATTTTTCTTTGTCTTTTTCAACGCCGGTTTGAATAAAATTTTCCGTTCTGATTTCATTTTTCGTGCCTGCTGGACGCAGGAGTGAAGAAAGCCCTTTGGTTACTTCTGAAAACATGTAGGGTTTCAAACTGTGTATATTACCATGAAAAAAAACACAAATTGTTACAATTGATAAAATCTAGAAAAAACAATTTGAAATTCTCATATTTGTACATTGATAAAGGATACCCTGTATAAGAGAGGTTTGTCATTTATATAGGAACGATGACTAGGCAAATTCTTAACTTAAAAAAATCCTGTTCAAATGCATGTTTCTATCGCTTCTAAAACCGGTAAAGGACTTTTACCAAACTACTGGTTCTTTGAAATTTTGCAGTTTTTTCTGATTAATATCCGCACCGTTGGAAAATATCCCTTATATTTTGCATCATGGTAGAGGTGTTGAAGATATGCAAAAATATAAGGGGTGTTTCATTCGAAAAATCACCCAATTGTAGAATAATTTCTGTATATCAGAAAATAATTTCCTGAGATGCAGAATTGAAAGTACAAAAAGAATGTTTTTCAACTAATTTCCTAAAACGTCTGGTTTGGCAGCTATGAAAGCCTAACGCACTATTGCAGGACCCTGTATATTAGAACCCATCATTATCCACTGCTATCGACTGAACGAAAAATTAAAAAACTCACTGCTCTTGGCTTAACCTCCTTTTATTCGAGAGTGGCTAATGAAATTAAAAATTTGGCGCCAGTGATCACAAAGTATAAGTATTAAACTTCAGATAATAATAAAACTGCATCTGCAAAGACACGAGAGATCAAATAACTCCAGAATATTGAAACAGTCAATCCAAAGATTCATGCGATGCACATTAGATACCGCAAACTGCCAACGTTGCGGAGGTAGAAACATCGAAAGAGCTTATAAGGAATTGTACTGCAGCAGAACATAAAGATAGTTGCAATGGAAATACCGTCTATATTTGTAAGATATTGTAGGAATTGGCTTATATTATGACATTGATCTGCGTAAGTTATAGTTTTAAGCATGTGCATGTAAAGAATCTTGGCATAGTATTTGGAGTTGGAAAATATATGTTCAAGCAGCAATCTCGTAAAGTTATTCTTCCTTAATATATTATTCACATTTTTATAAAGTATATAGATCTGAAATATTCTCTCCAAATTTTCAATAGATCATATTCGATATAGAATCATTCAATTCAGAAAATTGCTCAATTGAATTCAGTTATTGAATGCACTCATTCATATTGTACTACATTGAAAATTTTCAAAATTGAATGAGCCATACCATAGTTATGAACAGAAGTGAAATTGATTGGAGCAAAATTTCAATATTGTTTTTTTTTTATGAGGTTTTCTCGTGAAACCAGAGAAGAGCCAGAAAAATTTGAAACACTTGAAAAATGGCTCATCATGTTAGAATTGTAAAACATGAACTGAACGATTAATCTGAAATTATCACAGTAAAAACTGCAAATTATGGGAAAATTGATAAGATTATTCATATCATCGAAGTTCATCCAAAGTTTCATCAAAATCGAATGAGCCATGCAGAAGTTATCACTGAGAGTGAAATTGGTCGAATCAGACAAATCACCCAACCATGAATCAAATATTGTCTCCAAACAGTCTTGAGTAGTCTAAGCTTCTACTAAAATCTGAAGTTCTCCTCCGAAATCACCCTGGATAATACCTTATTTCCAGCCTATCGTATCTGAAGTCATTCGCTCGTTCCAATTATGCAGAAAAAGAAAGAAAAGGCATTCAAGATACAATCGATCTCATCAGAGTGCTTTTTCGAAACGAGGATCCGGATAGAAAAACTTCACCTAGATAGAAATAATTGCTTCCAAACGACTTTTATTCAGGAAACAATTTCTCGGGTTATTGCACAATATTGAATAATATAGAGAACGCAGAAGGAATTGAAAACAATATTAGGAACATCCAAATAACGAGATTGAAAACGCTGATAGTTCCAAGGACATATCATAAAATGAATATTCCATCCTTCGATTCAGGGTAGAATAAATACCATGCAGTCTCGATACCTCCATGAAATGAAGGATAAATGATCAAAATATCGGTTTTATCTTCCATATCCATCCATCGATATCCGTTATCAAAGGAATCTCTTCTAATTGAAGGGTCCTTGTCAGTCTTTCCGGTCTTTTCAGATCGCAATTACTGAGTCAGCTGAAACATACTTCCTTTCTCGAAGAACGCAAGTCGCAAAATCGAGATGTTTTGAACTCGAGTGGTCTGACAGCGGAAAGAATTGTTAGTCAGTTCTAGAGCTTCCCTTCGGGTCATCCGCAGATTAAATTGCTTGGCGGAGGGAAAATGTGTAGGGTAGATGATTGCATTCTGAATAAATTTTGGGCTTTTCGTAGTATAATAATTTTTCGAAATTTTCAAATCTGTATTTAGAGTGGTATAATTCGAGAATCCCAGAGAAATATAATCTGCATAGATGAATTCCTCTGAAAAAGTTACAGGAATGTCACATTAATATGGATTAAATAAAAGGGGAGCTAAAATTCATCCTTGCGGGAGACCATTATTCAAAGTTCTGACACTTCTACTAGCATCATCAAAAAAAGTACGGAGTCTTTCATCAGATTACATATTTTCAATCAATCGGATCACTTTTCCACATTTCAGATGATTATGAAGTTTGAATATCAAACCATTTGTCAACACCGTAAGGTAAGCAGCTGAAAGATCCACAAATACCTGCAGCCCATGGTTTCAACTTTTTATTGTAACTTGATTTAATGAAAGTTGTGAAACCAACAACAGAAACAAATTTTATTTTTCCCGAAATCCCCTTGATAATTTTGAAGAATATATTCAACACGTTATTTCATCCTGAACAAAATTGATCTCTCTACTAATGATACACCCACTAAACTTATGGGCCTATAACTACTTGGGTCTGATAAATTTTCGTCAGACTTCTGCTATGGCTTTTGCCTTACGAAACTCAGCAGCTTTCCGAGATTTCGTACATTTCATAGAATATATGCTATTGATAATTTTTAATCCAAAGGCGATAAATCTCTGTGTATAGTATTATTTTGTATTGTAGATTACTGTGGTACCGTTTTCTCAAGCTGTTGACTGCAAGGAATTATGCTAGTTGATGTTGATATGATAATTAAATTTGTGATTCGAGGCGTAGTGCGAAGAAAACAGTGAAAGTATATCGTGGTATATCACTATCGAAAAATGATATAGAGGTATTACAGAAAAATCTGTAGCTTTTAATGTTTGTATTGATCGCCTTAATCAAGTAGACCTGTTCGAATTTAATATCATTATTTGGTATAACTCATATCTACATATCCAAATTTTGGCATTTCAAGGAGATATCCCGTGAGTAATCGCTAATCACGAATATTTAATGTAATAATGCAAGCATTCTTGCAATGCGATTACTGAGAAATTTTCTGCAAATGCAGCTCTTCGAAGATCATCAATATATGATTATTCATTAGAAATCATTTTGGATTCAGAAGAGACAACGGTACAGAGGATGCAGTATTCGAATAAATGGGAAAAATACGAAACAGCTGCCACTACGGAACTGAAACAGCTATTTTCATATATCTGAGAAGAGCGTTCGACACTGTCTCATGAAATACTTTGAAAAAAAAGGTTATCGGGGAAAAGTATAACTGTTAATGAAAAACTCCTAGCAGATAAAAACAATGAAAGGAATGGAAGAAAATTAATATCTCTTATAGTTCCACGAAGAAACAATCCTAACAAGGAGGAAAGCGGTATATGTAATTATTTTTCCTCACCATACGTCCCAGTACTTACCAAGAAGTAAGTGGCATCATTCTCACAGATCGAAAATATCAACATAGCAAATAAAATGAGCAATACCCTACACTTTATTTGATACTGTAGAAAATGATGACTTATAGGATGTGGCATTTTGTGGGGACCAGACGGGTAGGAAGCTCAGAACCAGAGTTGCAGAACACAAAAACAATAGTCAATTGATGAAACCCAAATGTGGCCTCAACAAACACAATGTAGAGACAGGATACAAGTTCTTATCTGAAGATTGCAAAGTCATAAGATCTTGCCAAAACCAAGTTAGGGGATGTTTCCTACAAATGCTACAGATAAAATATAGGGATAATAATTCAAAAATCATAAATGATACAGTACAGATCACCTCCATATATTCCCCTTTTCGTCTTATGAAACAAAAAAAATAACTATGCCGGCAAGCTCTGAGATCTCTTCTTCTGGCTGTCACAGTTGTTCAGTCGATTTTGGTTTATTATTTGATAAAATCAAATAATAAACCTTAGTGATCGACCAACAAAAAAAAAATTCAACCCGCCCTGAAAATTTCACAGTTTACGTTTTGGAGTATGTAGATTTGAATAAACGAATAAAAAAAATCTGTCCGTCCGCCGTTCCTTGTCCGAGGCTTTTCTCTGAAAGTACTGAGCCGAAATCCGCGAAACTTGGTAGAAAAACCGTGTTTCACTCGGCATTGATCCTCCAAGTTTTTCAGAAGTGTACCCTAAGGGTTCAAAATTGGGGGTTGGAGGGAAAAAAAAATATTTTTCAAAAACTTACTACCGAATTTTCATGAAACTTTCAATATTCATAATTGTTGCATAACTCAACCTGAAAATTTTACCCGAATGATATCCGACCAGTGGTTCCTGAGGTATAAAGAAAAACGCTGCCAATTTTGGGGTGAAAAACCAATGAATTATGAATATTATACAGCGTGCCAAAAAAGTAACGTAACTCGTCAATAATTTTTGAACGAAGAATTATTAAGGAAAATCCTCGCACCCGTCGATTTTGAATTCCGAAATCAATTTATCCTGTGTTTCTTCGAATTTGATATTTCTCACCCCCAACGCCGCGCTCCCCACTACTATATATTTTCAAATTAGAATATATGGGTTGTGATACATCAAAGGAAAGGTAATTTGATTACCTACTCATCGATTTGACTAAAAAAGTTTGTCGTGCCGTTTTTGAATAAAAAATTAGGTATTAATTTACAATTTGTGATTGGAAAGTACTGCAATCAGACCATTATTCTTTTAATAATTATTATTAAGGAAATCCGCGAATCCAAGGATTTTAATTCCGAAAACAGGTCTCCCTATCCATTTTGAATTCGAAATCTCCCACCCTTTACGCTCCACACCCCCATACAGTTTTTTTTCAAATAGTAATATATGGATTGTGATATATCAAATGGAAGTACATTCCATTTCATATTGAGTGGCGTGAAAAGAAACTTTTTAAGCAATTTTTCCATAAGAAAATTAAAAATTTTTGATTGGTGTCAGATTCTTATTTTTAAAATAATAAATATTGAAAAATATTCTCCTACCCGCTGATTTCTATTTTCTATGCATGCAGTTTTAGAGTTGGGGGTGTATACCCTTAAACCTCAACAGTTTTTTTTCGGAAAAATATTGCATGTGATATATCGAATAAAAAGTCATTCGATGACCAATTCAGTTATGTGAACGAAAATGAAAGGTAATTATAAATTCAATATAAATTACAAAACCATGGGTTCGATAATTTTCCTATTTTCATTTCTATTTCTATTTCTATTCTCGAAGTTTGAGAAAAATTCAAAGTCGGGGATTTATACCCTTAAAACTCAACAGTTTTTAATTCTGGAAAAATATTGCATGTGATATATCGCATCAAAGGTCATTCGATGGCCAATTCAGTTATGTGAACGAAAATGAAAGTTAAGTAGTAATTCAATTCAAATTACAAATCCATGGGTTCGGGAATTTCCCTCAGTAATAAGGTAAGTGTTTCTGAGGCAAAAATTCATGTTGAGAATTGTACTGAAGTTAGGTTTTAAAGAATCTTGCAGAGGGCATTCTAAAGAGAAAAAATTTTTAACATCATGTGGTCTATACGTATATAGGGTACTCGTTTTCATGAAGGTACTTGCAACAACATTCAAACTGTAACCACACTAGGCGCACAGATACACATACTTGTACCCACGTCACTCTTTAACCTTAATAGAAAAGTCGCGCTAGTACATGAGCTTAAGGATATTTAATACTCTACCCCAAGGGTTTAGGGGGAGATCCAACTTGAAAGTTTCCAAAATTACCTACTTTGTATAATGCAATTTTTGACTGTTAACCATATCCTTAGAGTAAATTTTTTTGATTTTTGTAAAAGTGGATTGTTTTGAGTTGTGTATTCTGTTTTTACGAAACCAACCCTATTGTATTTCAAAAAGCTTTTGATTGAATGAATAAATTATTATTATTATTATCATCATTAATAAATGAAAGAATAATGGTCTGATTACAGTACCCTCCTAACTGAAAATTCTAAATTATCTCATAATTTTTCAATGAAAAACAGCACAAACAATTCTACTTCAAGTCACATCGCTGAATAGGTAATCAAATTACCTTTCATTTCATGTATTTCAATCCATATATTTCCAGTTGAAAAAAAAGTGGTGAACTGAGAAATATCAAATTCAAAAAAGCACAGGATAAATTGGTTTTGAAATCAGGATATTCCTGAATAATTCTTCGTACAATCAGTATTGACCATTGACGATTAATGTTACGTTTTTGGCAAGCTGTATAAGTTTCATTTAAGAAATCCATGCTATTGGGTTACTTAACTGAGAAAATAATAAACCTTGGTGTAAAATTTGCAGCGTTTTTTTTCAAATTTCGCGTTTTGTGTTCATGTAAGATTTTTGTTTTCTCGATTGTGTCATTCATTCTGAGTATCTGTATATAATTATCATATTAGATTTAAAATCTGTTCCTCTTGCTCTTTGAACATATTCGTCTCATGAATGTACCCATATCACCTTACCACCGTGGAAATTTTAGAGGATAAGGATAAATCGATTGCAAGCAGGTTTAACCATAAATTTCAGCGCTGAACGCTCCCATAGATCCTTCTATCTGTTTGATGTTACAGAATCTGAGGTTCTCTCTATTGTTAAAAATATGAAAAACAAGAGCAGCTGTGGTCATGATTGTATATCGATGATTGTTATCAAACGCCACATCACAAGTATAGTGAAACCTCTCTGCCATATAATCAATTGCTCCTTTAGAAATGCTCTTTTTCCTGATTCTCTTAAGATCTCATTGGTTAAGCCCCTTTTCAAAAAAGGTGATCATAATACACTGTCCAACTATAGACCTATCAGCCTGATAACAGCCGTTTCGAAGATATTCGAGAAAATCCTAGCCAATCGTCTCTTGGAATTCTTTATAAAATTTAACATTCTTTCTAAAAAGCAACATGGCTTCATTCCAGGCCAGAGTACTGAAACTGCATTGTTTGAGATAACATGGAAGATAATTTGCTCTCTTGAAAAGGGTGAGGTTCCAACAGGCTTATTTCTAGATCTTTCCAAGGCTTTTGACCACGTTGACCATAAAAGGTTGATTGATAAACTTGAGAGGTGTGGAATAAGGGGCCTACCTCTAAAACTCCTCAAAAGCTACTTGGAAAACAGAAGACAAATTACTGTATTGGATCATGCAGGCTGCCGTTTTGAGTCAACAGAGGCTTCAGTTCAGGAGGGAGTATTCCAGGGCACCATACTGGGACCTTTACTATTCCTTGTGTATATTAATGATCTCCCCAATATATTTCAGGAAGAAGAATTTCAGGTTGAGATGGAGGAAGAGGTGGATACTTATCTATATGCAGATGACACAGATATCATGATATCGAATCAAAGCGTTGAAACGGCTCCCATTAACATCAGTAGAGTTCTGCTGAAAGTTGAACACTGGTGCACTGATAATCACTTGGAACTGAATAAAGATAAAACTAAGATTATATTCTTCGCCGATGTAAGATCTCGAGTCGTCCATCCAGAATACATTGAACATCAGTGTAAGAAAATGCAAGTCAGCTCCTGCACTAATCTTTTGGGAATATCAATAGATCAAAATCTGAACTGGGGTTTACACTGTGAGGCTTTAATTCCCAAACTGAATTCCACCATCTATACCCTTAAAGTCTTGAGAGACCAGATTGATGTGAATACCTTGAAGACAGTCTACTATGCGAATTTTCAGTCATTGATGAGTTACGGACTTATTTGCTGGGGGAGTTCCTCGCAAGCAGAACGGGTGTTTGTTTGTCAGAAATTGGCACTGCGAGTAATGTTCTGTTTGAAATACAGTGCGTCTTGCAGAGGCGTGTTTAGGGCCAATAATATACTCACCTTTACAGGACTTTTCATTTACAGAATTTTATTATTTTTTCGCAAAAACCCACATTATTTTGGGCAATATAGAAATTCTAACAATACTAGAAGACGAGTTGAGTACTTCTTTCCTTCACACAGATTGTCACTTACTGAACATAATCCAATGTATTTTGCAATAAAGTTCTACAACCTGCTTCTATTGTACATCAGAAATTTCAAAGAATTAATGCCATTTCGCAAAGCCATTTTTTCTCTCATTGTAAATGCCGAGCCTTATACTATTTTAGAATTTCAAAATTACTGTGCTGTCTTGTAGTTTTGTTTCATGAATTGTTTACAGTAAAAAGTAGACCTGTTTTCTCTTTATTGTCTGTACTGATAATAATTTGGAAAATAAACTCATATTATTATTATTATTATTATTATTGAATGTAAGTTAACATCGCGTAGGTACGTCATATGTTTTAGAATTTTTGAACTTATGACCATGTTTTTTAGACCTTCCGTAAAGCTAGATAGAATAGTAGCGAGAGCTTAGCATTTTCAATGAAGAGTAGAAAATACCGATTGTGGCCTCTGTATCTCATGATATACCCGACAAGTCCATGGACATTGACTGGACGTAAATTTTTCTTAGGACATGGGCGTCCGTTGGTTGTAAGACTTGTATGTCTATCGTATATACATCCCAAAAGCATGTATAAAATCCCAGTTCAACTTCTAAGAATCATTTGTTAATTCATACTGAAAGAAAACTTATCAGTATATTCAAACAGAATTAACTAAGATGAAATATTTTCCTGAACCACTTTACGTACTTTTCTGGATATCCATTGTATATCCAACAAATAACATTTATTGTCACGTCCAATTCAACTACATTCATTATTTTGTTTCTAACAAATGACACAAACCCATTACTAGCGAATGAAAGTATTTTTATTTGAATTGAGGAATCTGTACAGTCACACTCACTTTCGAGAGGCTTGAACTACTCCGCATCACCGAAATTGAAAAGCCTGACTACTAACACTACAGTTTTCATGCTGAAGCTTGTGATTTCTACATTGCCATTAAATTGAGAATCATCAAATAAGCTCGAAATATTCGGACAAATGTTCATGAATGGTTTGATCATCGTCTGATGATGACTTCCTTCTGGTATCATATTTATATTGGATAACGGAAATTAGGAATTCAGTATTATAAATCAACAAACCATATCTAGAACTTCACGAAGGCAACGGTGACCAAAGACAAAATTATTTAATCAACATTAATCTCCTTACACTTTAGCAATGATCTATTATTTATTTCCGTCAATTATCATTAAGCAGACATATTTTATTCGATCCTGAAATTTGAGAAACGCCAAAAAACATTGTTATCATGATGGTACAGTGAAATTCTCTGAAATACAGTAATACATAACAAAGAAACCTACCAGAGCCATAATTATGTTTTGCACAAGTTATAAATAATGCTCACAAATTAACAACGATACATCAAAAATAAGAAGCTCAGCTATGACAATTCCAAATTGAACACCTTGTCAACAGTATCGAGATGAAAACAGACATCAAAAAAGGGTCGGCGGCTGCGGCAAGAAACATGTTAACTTGTACAATACGGCGTAGATAAAAGAACCAGCGAACTCCGCGAGGTAATCTCGGTTTTAAAAAGTTTTAAATTATAAATATACACCAAATTCGAATTTGGTGTACCCGTCCTATTGTTTACCGCATCATTTAATTTTATAAATATAATTTTGGTGATATTGCGTTTTAATTGATTACATTCATAATCTAGGACGGACCCATTGTCAAAATCGAAATCACGATTCTCCTGAAAATGATGATGTGCTTAGGCTGTCTTGTTATCATCAAATCTAAAATTTTTATTGCATTCATATTCTGTGCAGTTTGATTTTCTTATCTGAAAGTTGCTTCTTCTGGCCAACATAGCACTTTGGGCCATGAGTGCATGGGATCTTATATACAAGATTGCTACTGTGTAGAATTGATGTTCGATCTTCAAGCCTTGTGAGTAACGACCCGCAGTAGAACAACCAGTAAAAAACCAGCTTGACATCACCCGTCCATTGCCCACGAGTGCAGATTTTGTTTTGTTGAGACCCGGCAAATAGTGGAAATGTATGTATTTCCTGTGTGTTTCATCTACTGCGTCGAAATTAGTTGGTTTTTTGCTGGGATGAAGATTTTGAGAATGTTATTAGAAAATGAAGGGGACTTATTATTTAGCTTTAATATTATTTTACATTTTCTTAATTCTCTTTATGGAATCCTGTATTACTCAAATTTGTAGATCTATAAAATAAATTCTTCTTCTTTATAAAAGAGGTCACAATCTGATGTTAAATTCAAAATCTATACAGAGCTCGAAGGTTTGATACAACATGTTGTGAGAGATCCATACTCTCGTCTTTTAACCAAAACATCTAAAAAAGCAATGATTTATCATTTTCTACTCCGATAGTAAATTGGAGTCTGAGATGGTAGCTGTTAGTTAAACACTGCTAGGAGTTCATCACGCTAATCCGTCGGCACTGGTAAAAAAGTATCATTCACATGAAGCTTTATGATAGTTATTGTAAATGACAAGTTTTGAAGACTGGTTTCAAATAAATCAGACATCACTATGTTTGCTAAAGGTACGATTCGGATCTCGGCAGTTGCTGCCTGGCAGTCGCGACCCGGCGGCGACCACCATACCGCTTCCAGGGAATTACATGCAACACTTACCGATACAAGCAGCGCTGCATGTACTGCGCTATCGTTTTGTCCGTATGTCTGGTTTTTCGAATTTTCAATCGAAAATGGTCTCAAGCGACTAGGTTGGACTCATTGATGACGAATCCGGTGTCAAAATCGATTCTGTCCGTCCGTCCGTAATACACAGCAGTGTGTCAATTTTCAATTCGATACGGCTATTAGTTTTGGAGATATTAGGAAAAAAAATGTACAATTTCGTGGCTTTCCGATATCATTGTTTTTTCTTTATAAGTCTACAAATACTGATTCAATCATCTTGAAGCGCAGTTAGTTTGAGGATGCTGAAGGACAACTTTTTATGAAATTTCAAGATGATCGTGTCATTAGAACAGTCTAAAGAAAAAAAATAAATTTTTTGTTCAAATATTCGAAATTCTGTAATCTTTTCATCCTTTTATACTCATTTAATCCTGTATGGAGTACCAAATCATATATGCATGCGCTAGGCGACTAGACCAGAATGATTCTAGATATAGCTACAAAAATAGTACGATGATTGTTTTATGGTTAGCGTGCCTACATCAATTGATGAACGCGGTGATTGCAATAAGGTTCGCGTTCGTAACAATTGATGAACACGTTTATTGTAATAAAGGTATCAGGACATCGTTTGATGTCCTAAAGCATTCGCGTATTCGCATCCGTACAGTAAGGTTCACATATTGCGACGAATGTTATTCGTAGTTATCTGTTGTACATATTTATAATGGGGAAGCCAAGAGGTAAAATAAATAAACAAACATTGGAAAAACTGGAAAATACGCATTGTGGAAGATGTAATGAACAATTTTCCAAAAATGGTTACAAAATATTGTGCAATGGTCCATGTCAAAAATGGAATTGTGAATCTTGTACAGGCCTTGAAAAGGATGAAATAAAAGAAATGGAAAAAGTGGGGTCAACCTGGAAATGCTCTGTTTGCAGACGAAATTCTAGAAAATCTATTATTCGTGAACGTAGTTCTGATGGGGGGGATAGCGATGATGGCGAAGTTGAAAATGTTACTAACACACAAGTGATGAAGGAGGTTAAAAAAAATGCATGAATTACTACGCAGAGATGTTTATGATTTTCGTTCGGAAATTGGAAAGACACTTCAGTTTTTATCTGATTCCTTTGATGAAATGAAAAGAGAAAATAAGTTTATTAAAGAAAAAATAAAGGAAGAACAGATGAAGTTGGAAGTGGCAAACGTTAAGATTAAAAGATTGGAGGATAAAATACGTGATATCGAAGAAGAAAAAAGGAACAAAAACATTATACTAACAAATGTACCATTGCAAATGGATGAAAATACAAGGGAATTAGTGGGAAATATTATTAAAACCGTAGGTCTCGAAGTGGGTATGCAGGAATTTGAATCAAGACGTATCACAAAAAAAAGAGAACTCACCCATATTAGTAAAGTTCAAAAATGAGGAGACTAATAGAGAGGCGTAGGATGCATGGGCCCCTGAATATGAAAGATTGTGGATACAACGAGGACATTCTTACATATTTCAATGAAGATCTACCACGTCATAAGCAGGAGTTGTTCGCTAAGGCTAGGAAGTTGAGACAGAATAAACATTATGAATTTGTCTGGGTTAGAAATGGAAGAATATTTGTGAAGAAAAATCAGTTATCTAAGGCAATCATCATAAACAGCGAGGCTGACTTGGATAGATTGAAAATTGAAACCGAGGTGGAGGTGCGAGTTCATCTCGGTTAATGTTTATATTTCAGAGTTAATTTTGTTTTTACTTTTTCATGGATAATTATATTAGGAATTTTCAAACAGATAAGTTCAAGGATGTATTGATATCAAGGAACGAATTTAATAATTTCATAAAGCTTGACAATCGTAAATGTGTGACATTATTGCATAATAATATAAGAAGTGTTGCTGCGAATGTGGATGAATTTCAAATTTTTGCAAGTGAGTGTATAGGGAAACTTTGATTGTATTGTATTAACAGAAACCTCCCGAATAATTGACATAGATTTATTTAACATTGGCGGGTACAACTTAGTATATAACACAGGGGAGTTGAATAAAAATGATGGGGTATTGGTCTATGTAAGAGATAATATACAGTTTGAATATAATTTTGTCAATATAGGACCCATAAAGGCAATACAAGTTCAACTAAAATTAGACCTCTTTAATGTGGACATTTTGGCAATCTATAGGTCTCCATCATTAAATCCTCTTGAGTTCATAGTTGACCTAGAAAATTATTTCACGTCAAATAAAAGAAATAATGCCATATCAGTAATAGTGGGTGACTTAAATATCGATCTGATATCAGAATCGACTGTAAGGGATTATTATCTTAACGTCATGAGCGAATTTGGTTATTTACAAAGTATACACTTACCAACTAGACAAAATACGTGTCTGGATCATATATTCTTTAAGAGTCGTCTTCCCTCCGTGGATACCCATCCAGTGGTGGTCGACTACTTGATTACTGATCATCATCCAGTGGCGTTCAAAATAATTTTGCCGGAAAAGAATATAAATATTAGAAATAATAAAATAAGAGAATATTTTAACCTGAAAAAGCTGAAAAAGTTGCTGGGGGATGAGATGTGGTCTGATGTGATTTTTGATGGGGATGTAAATAACTCAATGAATTGTTTCATTCGAATTTTCATGCACTTCATTGAACAAAGTAAATACATCGTGAAAGATCGTAGAAATGACATAAAGCGAAGTCCGTGGATTACTAAGGGGCTGATTAAGTCAATTAACAGGAGAAACGAATTATATAAACAATCTAAACTCAATCCGCAAAATATTAGATTGAAAAATGAACTAAAACAATACAGTGACGAATTGAAACGACTTATTCATATAACAAAGGCACAATATTACAGAACTGAGGTGGACTCTAACTCAACTAAACCGGTTAAACTCTGGAAAACCTTGAGAGAGCTGCAAGGCGGGCCTAAACAAGTACGAATTGATGTAATAAAAAATGAGAACAATGTAAAAATGACGGAAAAAAAAGAAATCGCTGAAGCATTCAACGATTTCTTTATAAATATTGGTACGAATTTAGCACGAAATATCAAACCATCTGAAGTTGCTAGACGCTACAAAAGTTGTGTAAACTCTATTATAATAGTACCAACCAATGAGGATGAAGTGCGCAGAACCATCCTTACTTTAAAAAATAATAAGTCAACGGGATATGATAATATTACATCTAATATACGGAGAGAAACTGTAGATTTCATAGCTAACCCTCTCACGAATTTAATTAATAAATCTATTGAGTCCGGAAAATTCCCAGATGCGTTAAAGAAATCGATTATTACACCAATATATAAATCAGGTGATAAGCTATTGTGCTCAAATTATAGACCGATTTCAATTCTTTCAGTTCTTTCCAAGTTGCTTGAAAAAATTTTAAAATCCAGATTTACCGAATATTTAGAAAAATATAAACTTATATCTAATAATCAATATGGATTCAGAGCCGGTCGATCAACTCAGGACGCGATTGCACATTTAACGAGCAAAATATATAAAGCAGTTGACAATAAAACACCGGCCATCAGTATATTTGACACGGTTGATCACTCGGAATTGTTGGCATCTTTGGAGAGATTGGGATTTAGAGGAAATGTCTTAAAACTAATGAAAAGTTATTTAAGCAATCGGGTACAGGCGGTAAAAATCGATAGTGTACACATGTGTCCCACAGATCAATAAGTCCATAGGCCAGCGTAGTTTTGTGTTTCTGGGTTCGAGGATTTATAATATGTTGCCTGGTGTACTTAAGAATATCAGGTCAACGAATGGGTTTGGAAGGGGGGTGAAGGAATTTATAAGGGCTAACAACAGATCCTTTATACGCTCACTTGTGGAGGTAAAGACCTTCTGATCAAGGGATTTTGTTCGTTCCTACATTTCTGTGTGGTTGTTATGGGAATTGTGAATTCTTATTTGGATGCATTGGTAAACTGTTCAATTATATATTACCCCTCGAGCGGTTATCCATGAGGGGAGAATTTCTATTTATTTGTGTTTAATTTTGATGTGGAATATCTCGTGAGAATTTATTGTGTAATTTTGTTTTATTCCGAATGAATATTATTATTATTATTATTATTATTATTGATAATATAACTCCAGGGCATGAATCAATCGCACTGATCTATTGATGTGATTTATACATGTAGCATGGATCGGTAAAAGTAGGCATTATCACAAGGTATCTTGGTAATCGCGCGTGCAAAGTGTTGATCACGTTCAATTCAATGTATTCAGTTCATGGTCCTGAGGTAAATTTCCTTGAATGGATGTATTTCATCATCAGTGCAATGTAATAATTACATTATAATAATGGCCTAGCGTTTATTATAACGATCGAAATAGTGATTGGTTAATCACTGAAGTCTATTGTTTTGATCAATTCTAGAAATTTTCCCAATGTAAAATACATCATAGTAATGTCCATACGGTCAATCACTGTGTAAAGGCTGATTTTCACTATACGTCCTGTAACCTTCCAGTATCCCTTCCGCATGATTTAAGTCACAATTTAGTAGGCATAGATGTTATGTTGACGGAACGTAAACGGGACGTATAGTATGCATACATCAAATTCATTTACACCTTAAAATATTTTACGGGAAGGATACTGGAAGGTTAGGGTACGTATAGTGAGATTCAGCCTTTAAGGTTTTTTGAACTGCTCTATTCGATACATTACGGTGACTTCTTATTTCAGATTGATGTATAGTAGATGTGCAACACGGATTCTGGGACAACCTTGACCATTTTTACATGTAAATTCCCATAAGGAATTCTAAGGTCCATTTTGCAATTTTTGTTCCTTTTCGAAATTTTTTCTAAGTCCGAAATTTTTTCTAAGTCCGAAATTTTTTCTAAGTCCGAAATTTTTTCCAAGTCCGAAATGTATGAAATTTTTCCAAGTCCGAAATTTTTTCAAAGTCCGAAATGTATGAAATTGTTTTTAAGTCCGAAATTTTTTCTAAGTACGAAATGTATGAAATTTTTTCAAAGTCCGAAATGTATGAAATTTATCCAAGTCTGAAATCTCTAAAAATTTTTTGTACCAGCAGGATTCGAACCCGGGATCTCTAGCTGTGAGACGAGCGCTCTAACCATGCGGCTATACAAGGTATTGGGTGAGAGTGTAGAAATGTTGTATAGAAGCGGAGCGGTTTAAGGCGGAAATATTAACAAGTCCCGTTGGAGGGGCATACGTTGAAAACATAAAACTTTTCCAAGTCCCTTTCAAGGTCATTCGGATTCTGCAAATTTTTTCCAAGTCCGAAATGTATGAAATTTTTTCCAAGTCCGAAATTTTTTCCAAGTTCGAAATGTATGAAATTTTTCAAGTCCGAAATCTCTAAAATTTTCGTATTTCCATCAGAATTCGAACCCGGGATTTCCTATTACCAGCCAAGAAATGTTGTATAGAAGCGGAGCGGTTTAAGGCGGAAATATTAACAAGTCCCGTTGGAGGGGCATACGTTGAAAACATGAAACTTTTTCAAGTCCCGTTCAAGGTCATTCGGATTCTGCAAATTATTTCCAAGTCCGAAATGTATGAAATTTTTTCCAAGTCCCAAATTTTTTCTAAGTCCGAAACGTATGAAATTTTTTCTAAGTCCGAAATGTATGAAATTTTTCCAAGTCCGAAATGTATGAAATTGTTTTAAAGTTCGAAATATTTTCTAAGTCCGAAACGTATGAAATTTTTTCAAAGTCCGAAGTGTATGAAATTTTTTCCAAGTCCGAAATGTATGAAATTTTTCCAAGTCCGAAATGTATGAAATTGTTTTAAAGTTCGAAATATTTTCTAAGTCCGAAATGTATGAAATTTTTTCAAGTCCGAAATCTCTAAAATTTTCGTATTTCCATTAGGATTCGAACCCGGGATTTCCTATTACCAGCCAAGAAATGTTGTATAGAAGCGGAGCGGTTTAAGGCGGAAATATTAACAAGTCCCGTTGGAGGGGCATACGTTGAAAACATAAAACTTTTCCAAGTCCCGTTCAAGGTCATTAGGATTCTGCAAATTTTTTCTAAGTCCGAAATGTATGAAATTTTTTCAAGTCCGAAATCTCTAAAATTTTCATATTTCCATTAGGATTCGAACCCGGGATTTCCTATTACCTATTACCAGCCGCTAGGCTACGATGCATCTTGAACAAGATGCTGTTAATGTCGATGCAGCGCTACCGGTCAGTCAACCTTTGGACAGCCGGTCTCCATTACCTGTCACATGAGATGTTGGTCGCGCGCGCGCGCGTGCCAGCGATATTTTGTTTAGTGATAGTTACGTTTAGCGATATTTTCGTTAGCGATATTTTCGAATAACGAAATTTCGAATAATGAAATATCGAATAATGAAATATCGATATTTCGAATAATGAAATATCGATATTTCGTAACCCTTCAAATACGCAGAGCTGCAGGTGTGTGATATATAAAAAATTCATTTTTCACATCAAGGTATATACTTCATTCTCGTCAATTATTATTAATATGTCTTTTTAATATACTGGAATCGCCCTCGAGAATAAAAATTCAAATGAAAATCAATTGGTTCAGAGGTAAATTATGTGTTATCGCCTGATAAACACTATATTTGGAAATCTTTGCATGGATTCAATAACAGCGAAGGTATAATTCAATTATACGATTTCCTTATTTTGTGACAAGAACAACATGCCTGTTCATGAAAGTAAATATGCAAATCTCATCGGATAATTCCTTCTACCTTGTTATTGTTGTAATTGACAACGGGAAAGCTATGCTGCGGGGAATCACTTGCAAAGTTTTGTGTCATATATCCACCAGTATCCGCAAATATATCCACAATATATCCGCAAATATATCCCCATTAGGTTTTCAGGGTGAATGAAACAAAATATGTACCCTATATGATATTTATTATGCTTAAGTACATAATTGAAATCTTACATGCAAAATTTCCGATTTTTCAACAATTCCTACATACTTGATACTTTTCTCACAATTTCGCTTAATGGCATATATTCCATGATAGCGTCATGACAGATGATACAAAAACAGGTGGTAGAAGCGGGAAAACCATCTCTTGCATCTATTTCCAACTTAATATCTATGGTGGAATTCTTGAAGGTTTCGTCTCGTCTTGAGCAATCAATTATGAATATACTTCTTGATTTAAATTGAGCGTCATCCAATAAAACACTTTTCTTTCGATTCATATAATTTTTTCCGAAATTTTTTCTAAGTCCGAAATGTATGAAATTTTTTCCAAGTCCGAAGTGTATGAAATTTTTCTTAGTCCGAAATCTTTAGAATTTTTGTACTTCCATTGGGATTCGAACTCGGGATTTTAGCTGTGAGACAAGCGCTCTAACCATGCGGTGTAGAAATGTTGTATAGAAGCGGAGCGGTTGAAAGCGGAAATATTAACAAGTACCGTTGGAGGGGCATACGTTGAAAACATAAAATTTTTTCAAGTCCTGTTCAAGGTTATTATGTGGAGACAAACTCAAAAACTACATCGTTCAAGGTTTAGTATAATGAATTATTCCATCTGTTTTAGCAAAATATTCGTTGAAACGCCAACGGAAATTCAAGGAGATTTCGAAAGAAATTAAGATATGAAATTAACGTGAACGGAAATTCAATATCGCGTTTATGAAAACGATATACAGGCTGGTCTGTGGATGGGATGTAGGTAGGTGAAATGAAATTGTAAAATAGAAATCAGATATTTATTGAATAATGTATTCAGATTTATAATAAAATTACTTCGTCAATAGTGTCTCCAGTATCGAAATCTTCTTCCTTGATTCTTCTGGTTCTTCAATTTTCCGTTTACTGAGTGAATAGTGACCCCAAGGCAAAGTTTCAAATGTTCCAGACACTAGATATCTCTTATCATCTTCGGGACTCAGGGCCATCTTATCTTGCTTAAGGGAATATACATGATGTTCCTTTGCCTGAATCAAATTTTGGGTGACAATCTTATGTTTCCATGTCTCCAAACATTCGATATAATCATCGAAACAAATGTTATTTTTCACAATAGATTTTTTTACACCTTTCGCTTTCTTCGTGACTCCATAATTTCGAATCATGGATTCAATCTCTTCAGGATCATATTCTTCCTCCTTCCATTGACGTCTCTTCATATCGAGATCAGCTTTTAAACTCTTTATGGCATATAATTTGGATCTGAGTCCAATATAATCTGTCATTGGTACACCATTATTCTCATCTGTCATCATACCTAAAACTAAAGTATGTAAAGCTCTTTCTCGAAAGAATAAATAAATAAATACCTAAAACTTTCTTATTTACTTGCGGAATTCCATAGGGATTATCTTTAGGGTAGTCTGAGGTATCGAAGTATTTATGACAATCTCTTTTCATTATCTCATATGGATCCTCGATTACTTCATAAATTAGAGAATCAGTATCAGTATAAAGTATATTACAGCTGTTTCCGAAAGCCTCATTCATATAACTGTAATGGAAGTCATATATCGTAGTTTTGGCTAAATCTAAGATGCTCATGCCCACATAAATCGGTTTGTTCAGATATACTTCCAGTTTCTTAAGTTCAACAGCCACCAAGTTCTCATTGAAAATAACAGAGTTCTTGAATTCAGGTTTCGCAATGTATGATTCAGCTCCATAGCGACCTCCCCATTTCGTCAAAAGATGTACATTGACCCTCTTTCTGATATTCTCCATAGTTTTACCTGTAATAATAGAAAGGAATGTGTAGATATCTATCACATACAAATATAATTTGAGTGGGTAGAATATTTAATCAAACTTACCAAAAACAGCGTTATTCATCAGTTTGAATAAATTCTTCTCAAAATCATTCTTTGCTTTCTTCCTCAGTTCAGTATTCAGATCAATATACGATTTTAACCAAGTAGATTGTTTGAACTTGAGTACTCGATGTACTTTTATCAGGATCAAACCATTCCTCAAAGCCTGTTTCAAATTACGATAGTGAATGATATACTTCTTCTTAGGGTGTAATGTAGCCATAAGTTTCGCATTTTGTTGAGAAGCATAACAGGGTGTTCGAGTTTTAGAATTATAATGTTCAGGACAGAAGGGAAGATCTTTATGTTTATCATGTAATTCCCTAGGATATTCAAGGTCCACTTCCAAAATATATCCCTCTGTAGCATCATCTGCCACTTGAGTAACATCAATATTTGTATCGGTCCATTGAAAACCTCCGTATGGTAAATATTGCGACATCGCCCAACCATACTGATTGTTAACGTCAAAGTACATCAGATAATTTTCTGGTTTAGTTGAATCATAATTAGGTAGGTACTTGTTGTTTGCATGAGCTCGTCGTTTACTACATACTTGACTAAGACCACCTCGAATTGCTCGTTCAACAAACAAAAACATATCAATATCTGTGAGAAGCTCCAATTCCTGTTTTGTATATTTCAACGTATATCCTGGTAAAGTGAAATAATGAGCTGGATCTAATCCATATGTTTTATGACAGCTTGTTCGAAATTGTTCAAAGACATCAGTTAACAATAGAATATCAGTTTTCATGTAGAGATCTGAATATTCACCCAAGTTCTGACATTTGAATTCATTCCACACAAGTTGTGCTCCCTCATATCTTCTTCGTGGGCATTTAATACCATCCAATTTGTTATAGAACGCCTCGATAGGTGGAAGAGAAGTTTCATCGAACCGTTCAATGGAATCGATATAATCA
This sequence comes from Myrrha octodecimguttata, assembly GCA_958510865.1. Lineage (NCBI taxonomy): Eukaryota > Metazoa > Arthropoda > Insecta > Coleoptera > Coccinellidae > Myrrha > Myrrha octodecimguttata. The sequence continues at coordinate 21,622,137 of OY294059.1, forward strand.
TATGGCATCACACCTTTTTTCGTAAGGAGTTTGATTTGTTCTTCATTAGGAAATTGTGATTTTAAGTTAGGAAACTCTTCTAAATATGATGATAATTGATCTAGGGAGGAAGCCATAAATCGAAAACTATCGATGAATCGGAAATTTAAACAATAATCATCATAATGTTTAGTGAAACTGATATATTTTTCTTTTGTGACAGGTAGTAAATCGATTTTTCCTTCCATTCTCGTAGCTATATCTTCTATAACAAAATTAGCATCATATCCACTTAAGTTGTGGAATACTACAGGGATCGTGTGACTATCCTTATAGTTAATATTACATCCTTCATGTGCTGCTCCACGATAATTATTTTCTGCTAAAAGGTGGTTGTGATCCCTCACCCTCTTATCTCCAGGTTTGAACATTTCTTCACAAATATGACAGCGAGTAGCTTTCTGAAATTCAGCTTCCTGTTTTGACGTCATATCGATATCGTAGGGACATAGGAAAACAGTATTTACATCTTCAGCAAACTGATTCATCTCGTCAGCGAACCATTTCATGCAATTGGGGCCTCGATAGGAGCGGTAGAAACTCAGAGTATCATCATATGAACACTTTACATAGTATCCTACAGCTGCAGCTTTATGTTCTTGATAGTTGTTTTTAGTATTATCAGGTTTCAGTATGCTCTCCAGATCTGCATAAATAATAAAAGGCGCTTTCTCCTTGTTTTTATGATTTTTAAATTTGAGTGTATTGTTTCCTACTTCAGGCATCTTTATAGCTGTTTCATTCATGTTTCCACAATCCTCTGAATGACTTTTTAGTTTTTGTTCTGATCGGAAATACCGTAGACATCTATCACAAATGATTTTCTTACACTTTTCTCTACTCAATTGACTCGATACAAGTCGAGAGAGATTCTTGATCCATACATAATGGTATCGAACTGGTACACCATCGTTTGAATAATGATCCTGTATAAGGAGTAAGTTGACGTGCCTTTTCATTTTGTTTTTGGTTAGGTAAGTGGGTAAGGTAAGGAATTTCTTATCTTTTTTCAGAATGTAAACATTAATGGAGACGTTATTCTGTTTCTCAAAGTTTGGAATTTGTTTAATGGTCATCGGGAACTGTATTCCTTTCAACTTCAACACCTTAGAGTAATGAGGATAATTGAATATACGTTCAGGATGTATATCAACAGGGTGTAATGCAGCCATCACAGCCCATGCAAAACACGCTTCATCATCGTTTTTCACATTGATGCATGCTGCTTTGTTTTTGATTTGAGGAGGAAGTTCCATGTATGAGGATCCAAGTTGGGGTGTGAATTTATTTATATTAACTCCTAGATTTATCACATTCACCAGAGCCCATCCACTATCCCTTTCTTGGAATTCTTCAAGATCTTTGAGGAGAGGTACTAAGACATTTCTATTGAACCATTCGGTAATGTTTGTATCTCGATATATAGGTGAATTAGATGTTGTGAAATATTTATATTCCTTCTGAATTTTATTGGCTGTCATGATCTGAAATTCTCCACAAAACACCATATTGACCTTAACAGCTTCATCCTTTTTCAATGTATTCTGAATTCTTCGTCGAAATATCGCCTCACAGTCCATCAGGAAATCTTTGGGATCCTTATGTTTCAAATTACTAATCACACCTGTTCGTATTCTTGACTCAAATGCTGATGTAGAATCATCCCAATGAACTCTATTCCAAGCGCTCTCCTTACGGTCTTTGATACCAGCACCTTGTTTTCGTATGGACTTCAACTGTGATCTATATGATTTCACATGATTCAATGCAGTCATCAGTTTTTGCTTCTCCCCAACAGTTTTGCAACATTTTAACCGCTTATTGATCCTTCGTACAGCTAGGGAACATTCCTTTAGTCCACGATTGAAATTTTCAATATTAGATGTGTTCATGAATAAAGCCAACAACGACTTTATCACTTCAAGGCAACTGTCTAGGTTGAACATTTTGGTTGAACTGAAACAAAAATTCCCAACTTGAATTAATATATTCATACGGTTTCCAAAAAATCGCCGAAAATTTCCGAAGATTATCGAAAATAGCCGAAGGTTTCCGAAAAATAGCCGAAGAATTCCGAAGATAGCCGAAGATTTCGGAAGGCAGTCGGAAATTATAGAATATACGATACGGATACAAAGCGGATACAAAACGGATATGAAGCGGATACAAAAAAAACGGATACTAATCAGTTACACATTTTCTCCTGAGAAACAAGATGTTTACTTGTCAAATATGTAGAAAAAAATTTACTATACCTAATAATTTGAGTAGACACCTAAATAAACATAAGAAAATTGAATTCTTTTGTACTGTGTGTGGAAAGAAGTTCACGCGAAATGATACATTGAAAAAACACATCTTCATTGAACATGATGAATTACAAGAACGTATGGAAGCCTATCAAATATTACAGAACAAGGGAAGAGATTATGCTACACTTGATATCAATAATATAGTTGATGAACTACGCTTACTGTATGCTCAAAAATTCACTGCAGATACATCTGAAAGAATACAATATTTGATAGATCAACTTCGAATGGCTGGAATTATCTATTAGAAAAATATGATGAGCCTTTGTAAAAATTAGTCATTTCGGGGTTATCAAATAATAATTCACAAATCAGCAAAATAGTTAATAGATGAATAGAATCAATTCGTGAATTGACCAACGATTCGTTTTATCGCCAAGCGATAATGCTAATTACATCTTGACCTCCACTGAACCTGCAATTTGTTGATAAACATACCAATCGATTTTTCGTTTCTGAATTAAAATTCTTGAGAGTTTTTTACCCCTGAGATGATTCCATATATCGAAACTTTTCTGAAATTATTGGATTCAATAAAATTTGATACACCTCTCGTAGGAATTGTGTTGAAGTAGAATGAGCTCGGCTCGACATGGAGACATTATCCTCAAATAACACGTCATTGTACTAATCTCGAATAGGTTCATTGTGTAGATTTTTCCTCATTATCTGCGGAGAAAGTGAGTTGGTACCATGGCTGAAAGAGTTGAAATATTATATGTGAATGGCAGTTCATCCCGAGATAAAAAATGAAAACGATGGTTCTGCTAAAACAACATATAAGAATTTTTTTCATTTGAAACAATGAAAAAAAAGACTAAAAGGTATCAGGAACTGACGATTTCCAAAAATTATAATACCTGGAAGGTGTTCGAAAATAAACAGAGATTTTGCATGTAAGATTTCAATTATGTACTTAAGAATAATAAATATCATATAGCGTACATATTTTGTTTCATTCACCCTGAAAACCTAATGGGGATATATTTGCGGATATATTGTGGATATATTTGCGGATACTGGTGGATATATGACACAAAACTTTGCAAGTGATTCCCCGCAGCATAGCTTTCCCGTTGTCAATTACAACAATAACAAGGTAGAAGGAATTATCCGATGAGATTTGCATATTTACTTTCATGAACAGGCATGTTGTTCTTGTCACAAAATAAGGAAATCGTATAATTGAATTATACCTTCGCTGTTATTGAATCCATGCAAAGATTTCCAAATATAGTGTTTATCAGGCGATAACACATAATTTACCTCTGAACCAATTGATTTTCATTTGAATTTTTATTCTCGAGGGCGATTCCAGTATATTAAAAAGACATATTAATAATAATTGACGAGAATGAAGTATATACCTTGATGTGAAAAATGAATTTTTTATATATCACACACCTGCAGCTCTGCGTATTTGAAGGGTTACGAAATATCGATATTTCATTATTCGAAATATCGATATTTCATTATTCGAAATTTCGTTATTCGAAAATATCGCTAACGAAAATATCGCTAAACGTAACTATCGCTAAACAAAATATCGCTGGCACGCGCGCGCGCGCGACCAACATCTCATGTGACAGGTAATGGAGACCGGCTGTCCAAAGGTTGACTGACCGGTAGCGCTGCATCGACATTAACAGCATCTTGTTCAAGATGCATCGTAGCCTAGCGGCTGGTAATAGGTAATAGGAAATCCCGGGTTCGAATCCTAATGGAAATATGAAAATTTTAGAGATTTCGGACTTGAAAAAATTTCATACATTTCGGACTTAGAAAAAATTTGCAGAATCCTAATGACCTTGAACGGGACTTGGAAAAGTTTTATGTTTTCAACGTATGCCCCTCCAACGGGACTTGTTAATATTTCCGCCTTAAACCGCTCCGCTTCTATACAACATTTCTTGGCTGGTAATAGGAAATCCCGGGTTCGAATCCTAATGGAAATACGAAAATTTTAGAGATTTCGGACTTGAAAAAATTTCATACATTTCGGACTTAGAAAATATTTCGAACTTTAAAACAATTTCATACATTTCGGACTTGGAAAAATTTCATACATTTCGGACTTGGAAAAAATTTCATACACTTCGGACTTTGAAAAAATTTCATACGTTTCGGACTTAGAAAATATTTCGAACTTTAAAACAATTTCATACATTTCGGACTTGGAAAAATTTCATACATTTCGGACTTAGAAAAAATTTCATACGTTTCGGACTTAGAAAAAATTTGGGACTTGGAAAAAATTTCATACATTTCGGACTTGGAAATAATTTGCAGAATCCGAATGACCTTGAACGGGACTTGAAAAAGTTTCATGTTTTCAACGTATGCCCCTCCAACGGGACTTGTTAATATTTCCGCCTTAAACCGCTCCGCTTCTATACAACATTTCTTGGCTGGTAATAGGAAATCCCGGGTTCGAATTCTGATGGAAATACGAAAATTTTAGAGATTTCGGACTTGAAAAATTTCATACATTTCGAACTTGGAAAAAATTTCGGACTTGGAAAAAATTTCATACATTTCGGACTTGGAAAAAATTTGCAGAATCCGAATGACCTTGAACGGGACTTGGAAAAGTTTTATGTTTTCAACGTATGCCCCTCCAACAGGACTTGTTAATATTTCCGCCTTAAACCGCTCCGCTTCTATACAACATTTCTACACTCTCACCCAATACCTTGTATAGCCGCATGGTTAGAGCGCTCGTCTCACAGCTAGAGATCCCGGGTTCGAATCCTGCTGGTACAAAAAAATTTTAGAGATTTCAGACTTGGATAAATTTCATACATTTCGGACTTTGAAAAAATTTCATACATTTCGTACTTAGAAAAAATTTCGGACTTTAAAACAATTTCATACATTTCGGACTTTGAAAAAATTTCGGACTTGGAAAAATTTCATACATTTCGGACTTGGAAAAAATTTCGGACTTAGAAAAAATTTCGGACTTAGAAAAAATTTCGGACTTAGAAAAAATTTCGAAAAGGAACAAAAATTGCAAAATGGACCTTAGAATTCCTTATGGGAATTTACATGTAAAAATGGTCAAGGTTGTCCCAGAATCCGTGTTGCACATCTACTATGTATTAGTTATTCCTGGAAGTAATATTAAAGAATCTTCATTCGGTTGGATTTTAAGTGGAAGATTCGGTTCGAGAAAAACAATGCTTTCCCATCAAACTAATTCATCTACTTTTTCAGTGTCACACTGTAGTGAAGAAAAATAGTTGTAAAATGTTTTCAAAATATTTTGGGAATTAGAGCAATTACCTGAGTGGAGTATTGTATCAGTCGATTTGTGAAAATATATTCAGCGAAACCTGAAAACGAAATGATGACGGTCGTTATATTGTTGATTTGTATGTGGTTTTTAAGTTGTGGACTGACCTCGTGAGTCTTTCTGTTTTTACCGCTGACATCAAACAAATTTCCAGGCAAATTTTAATCTCACCTAAATTTAGAAATTATCAAAGTATTCTTGGCATTTTCAGAGGATGAAGCAATTAAGGAATAACCGTTAAATACAGTTGCATTTGTAAAGAACTGTTCGCCATTTTAGCCAACTTGCTATAGATGAGGGTTGTAAGTTCCCTTTACGTTTACGTTTTAAGTTGATGACATTTTGAGCAGGAGTGATCCCATGGAGAACGCTTCTGAAATCGTGAAGCAAATAATAAGAATTTCTTGGACTAAAAAATCCTGCTCTTTATACTGGCCACTGCTTTAGAAGAAGCTCTGCCACTTTATAAGCTGTTCGTGGCACTGATATTTTAAAATTAAAAAGTCTCGGTGGTTGGAAATCAAGCACTGTTGCGTATAAATATGTTGACAATTCCAAGGGAAATAAAAAAAGTACTGCACAAGATATACTTGTAAGAACGTCTAATGCAGTCTCCCAAATAACAGCCAGGGCGAGGCATAAAACAAGTTTGTCATTGGGAAATAATTTGAAAAGTTGCAATAATTTTGTTATCAACATCTGTAATAATCAATTCATAATTTATATCCTTATCTTGTGATATACAGTGGAAGAAATGGATTATTTTTGTCACTAATTGTGAAATCCATTTTTCTTCACTAGATGCATAATATTTTACTGGTGCGAGTAATTGAAAAAGTCTTAAAAAATGTGAATCTGAAATATTTTTTTTCAAGTAATCAAACAATTGGATTCGATCTGTAAGTTTGTTGGATATTTCAGATTGAAATGAATATGACCAGGCTCTGGATTCTCAGCTTGGTTCATAGTGGTATTTGCGAACAATATATTTATCTTTAGCTAATTTCTGAGAATAATTATTATCGTTTGAATCAGGCTCTAAGTGTTATTCTAGAGAGTAACTTACATGTTTACAAATCCTTTCGGACTCACTTCTATTTCGAATGACAATTATAAATAATGACGCGCTGATTGTATGGCTGTAACAGATATCAAAAAACTGTTGTATGCCATTTTTATATTGCTTCCAAAATAATGCTTAAACTACTGAAACATATAACCGAAGTCTCTCTGAAAGTAAACCAGTTTTGATCCTTGGAAGGAAGGCATTAGGAATAGAAACCTACCATTATTAACGAATACAAGTCTCTCAAGAACCCTCATATCATTTTCCAACTAAGGGACTCAACTATGTGGTTCCTCACTAATAAGAATATTTCTAGATGAAATCTGTTCACGCTCAAAGCCAAATTCACTAAAACGAGATTCAACGTACCATTTGTTATTGAAAATTTTCATGGAAAAAAAAATGACAATGAAAATTTTCTCGATGGAAATATTTGATTCAATAAGCTTGTCTTGTTGATTTTCACTTTGTCGAGGATCTGATATCTAGAAACACCCTCCATATAAAATATAGTAGATCTTTTCATTTCGTTATTCCATTGACAAAGCAAACTGAATAGAGTATAATTCAATAGGCTGGAATATTTCGGTTCTTTAATACCCAGATTAAATGGTAGGTACCTATATAATACGGAAATCCATTCCTACCGAGTGAAAAGGAATAAAATATCGGTTTCATGTATCCTATTCAAGCTGCACTGAACGACTGAACCAATTAGCCAATTTAATCATACCGTTTCGTGGATAAGGAGGGACTTTTCAGCTTCTCTCCAATTGATGGTATTGGAATCGGGATAGGGAGCAAATGTTATATCAGGAATATCTAGGTCAAATCTATAATAGCACAACGTGTTCGCCACTATGTGAATCAATGATAAAAATGAATGTATTAAATCTCTTTGAATGGTCGCAAATCATTGATCGAATTATAACATATGTTATGGAGAAGTTGAATATTTATCTTACTGAAGTGATTTCCCTTACTGGAGAATTCATTAAGTTTTGAAACAATGATCCTATTATCTGGTGTATTTTAGATATTCGACCTATGCAGACGAAATCAAGCATTTGACAGATATTTCAATTCTTTGCCAAATTTCCATATATTTTTGGAGACTTACTTGTGATCCGATATTAAAATACTCTTCAGTTTTCGGTTCCCTTGAAACAATGATACCAATATAAATTAATAAGAAAGGCGCTAGAAACTTCCTAGAAATTTTCATCATGTCAACTTCCCCAGTTAGACTGAACTCGTTCATACTTTTCATTCTGGGTGTTCAGCAAATGTTCATGGCCTTCAGCTAGTTACACATCTGAATAAAGAGTAAGCCACATCACGATCAATAAATTGCTGAAATAGGAAAAGTATCTGATGCATAACTAAGAGTAATAATATATTGTACTCTATTATTGAGGGTGTGTGCTCATGATCCCACAAGAGGTACGAGACTGATGACCATTATGGCCAGTCCAACACCTGAAATAGTATATTATTCAACCAGCATATAAAGACTGCTATTTTTCACGAAAGTAAAGTTTGCGACAAGAGCCGCAGGCGATTGTCGCCTATCACCCAAGTGAATAAAAGCAAATATATGCTAGTTCCATACTATACTTTGTCCACGACTTCATTGGTAAAATTAAAATAATTCCGCATTTTGAAGAACCTACAATAGAGTTGTCAGAATGCTAAACTTCATTTTCTGGGATTGCTGGAAACTGTCAAGCTTACGAGAAACGTCAAAACTTTCATTTGATCTGGTCATGAAGAGTATAATATTTATTATACACACCTATAATCTACGTCTTAATTAATGACTGTCATTTTCATTCAACAAGCACCTTCGAAATATATATATATATATTATTCGATGGTCGTATGGACAAAAAATTCTACTGGAAGTTGAAGGTCACAAAAACAGGTTTTTTGCGATTTTCAGTGAAATGCTGAGTTTCATCATGAAATTAGTCGAAGGGACTTTCATGGAATTAGCTTTGGCAAACATTTCACATCAGATGATTATCTATTGAAAAAGTCTGAATACTTTCTTTTCTTTTTGGGCGTATGTTCTGTGGAACATGCTATTGTTCTGTCCAAATATCTGTTATTTTCGGATTCTCTCCTGAACGAAGGGGATGGATTTATTGATGATGAATCCGGTGCTTCAATCGACTCTGTCCGGCCGAACGTCAAAGGACACGATAACTACAGAACGGAGCAAGCTAACGACTCACAACTTTGAGGGTTGGTCACGCATCAGAAGTTATAGCCATTTGAAACTTTGAGGTTATTTCCTGATATTTCAAGAAAGATTACATTTCAACTTGGAAGTTAGTTGAATGATGAGTGATGTTTTGCGAAATTTTTTTGAGATCTTACTGTCTGTGAATTGGAAAAAATTTTCGAAAATTATTTTCGAAAAATTTTTTTGCGGAAACTATTTCTCATGTACGTAAGAAATTCTGCAAACACCTTGAGCTTCATATTTACCAGTAGAGTAGGATTAACATATGTAAAATTCCGTGTTTTTTTGTCGGTACCGTTGTTTTCTGCGAAATTTCTGCAAAATACAGATAAAATCATGATAAGAATTATGATCTAGCTTGAAAATTATGATGAACAAGTTTGTGCAAAATTTCGCGATGATTAATTCAAACAGTTCGAGAAAAAAAAACAAATTTGTTTATCAAATATTCGATTTTCTGCAATCTCCTGATGAAACCATGTATATATCCTCAATCAAGTATTGAATTCAAATTCTATTCAATCTATTCATCTGGAAATATTGGAAAAATATAATTTTGAATGGGTATATCTGCGGAATTTTCGGCTGGATTTCATCTATTCATGAATAAAGCCTTTGTTATATTCCTCTCGGTAGATCATACACGAAAACTCCTGAAAGAAACAACTCAGAAACTCGGTATCTGTATAGTAGGTTTGGGGCTTAGTTAGGTACGAAGGTCGCATTCGTGAATGGGTAAAAGCCGCCGAACGATTCCGTAAATATACCCCATTCAACATTTCATTTTTCCACTATTTCCAAAACTACAGATTGAAGCGAATTGAAATCCAGTCGTTGGTTGAAAAATGAGATCTTGAATGCAGAATTTCATGAGGATAATATGATAAGGTGCATTTGTCAGGATCGATACGCGAGAAGATGACGGCTTTGGCAACGAGTTTGAACTCACTGACTTCACGTCAGTACTTGTCTAGACTTTGTTTAAGGTGCAGTTTTCATGGTAGGTCTATTCCATGAAACTGTTGTGAATCTGTTGTATTTGAAACTATTCAATGATTAAAATATTGACAAGGGTTGGAAATGATTAAAGTGATAAAATTATCTTAGATAAACATATTCAGCATGTACGTCGGCATTTGCTTCCCAAAGATACCCCAATAATGAATATACGGAAAATATTGAAGATGCAGAACAACGTCTTAGACCTCCAGCAATATTTTCATATTCTGATGTTTTGGTTGATCAATGTATGAGAGTTTCTACCAGTCAACAGAAATTTTCTTGCAAACACTCAAAACCAATTCAAAATTGAAAGAAAACTTTAATGCTGAAAACATATTGGTGAAACGGGCTTATAATGCTGCCGATGTATAATGATGAATTGAAGATGAACAGGATAATTAAATTTAATAAATACAACTATTTATTATTGTAGGTGGAAATTTGGACTTATTATTATTATTACTTACTGCTCGACTTCCAATGGAATGAACTATTTTTCCCTGACAACTGGAAAAGCTCTTTAATTGGTTATTTATGCATTGAACAGTTCATCTACTTTTTCAAAGTGTTTAAATAATTTTCTTTGTTTAAAGGCAATAGCTGACTGTGATACGACATCATCAACTCTCAAGAAGTATAACACATTTCAAAATGTTTGAAAAAATTTGTTAGTTGAATGTGCTGAGTTAGTTGAATGTGAACGTTGTGAAATACAGTTATGCAACTGCACAAGAAGTTATCACAAACCGAATTCGCTTCCTTTCTGTATGTATAGTCGAAATCTCGGTTCGCTTTGTTGATTGTTTGCATTGTTCCGGTATTGTTCATTAGGCAACCTGTCCTCCTAGAAACTACCCTTGATAAAAAATAGTTTCATCCTACAGATCCGAAGGACATTTTTTCAATAGAAAAAAAATATTCATTTACTTTTTAATAATTCTGTCACAAACTCGTCTTTTTAGGCGCTTGTTTTGTTTAGCAGAACTTCACCTTTATCCTGCGAATATAGAGCTTTTAAGTTGTTTCTCTAGAATGAAATTGAGATGAACGTCGACAATATAGATAAAAGTGAATCTAACCTAAATTCTGGTCGGGAAGGTTTTAGCTGAAATATCAACTATTTAAGTCATTTTGTGTTCCTTTTCAAAATATATTTTTATATTCAACTAGATTATTAAATGAACAACCCCCTCATAAAACCGTATAGTATTTCCTCCACATAGAAACGCAAAAAGTTCTATTTGGGAATATTGCTGCTTCATCGTGTATTCGTCCCAAATCCGGGCTGATTAACTCCAAACCTACCCCAATTCGAAAACTCTGGTATCTTACAGCTTCTATCAATGAGTTCAACACCGGCCGGCTTCGTGGAGTAGACGCATGGCTCGTTCCTCTGGGCGTAAACGAGTTTCCTGAAACGTTTCTGAACTCGGGAACAGTGTTCAAGCAGTTTTCGTGATGTTCGCGTTGTGCATGTCCCGAGGGCAACCAACTATTCAGGACGTTCACAACCAAAATTGTGAGTTACGCCTCTATCTTTATGATTGAGGTTTCGTTATGCGTAGTGAATATCAGTATCGAATTCAAATTCATTGGACTGATTGATGAAAAAAATTCCTTTATTCGCGGGAAAAAAATTTGCGAATAATATCGAATTTGTTCGCACAAAAAACTGAAATATTCAGAATTATTCAAGATATTGGCATTTTCGAGAATCACCTTCAGTTCATATCATATGCAATCTCTGTCTTGATTATCCTCCTCAAAGTTCTGCATTTTCTAAAACCACTTTGATCTTTCATTCAAAGGTAACTTTCTCCACCTGTAATGGAAGAAATATATACTTCTTTGTTATCAACATAGAAGTAGAAGTAATCCAGTTCTTAAATCAGAGACAGCATCAAATATTTTTGATATATAAGACTCAAGCAGATTATCTTTTTTGGTCATTCCAAATCAGATTGATGATCGTGATGAAGAATACGTAATCAATTTCACCTAGGTCTCTCCTCCCAGCAATCAGAAACCAACAAAATAGCTTAAAAAATCTAAGAAAGGTAAGGTGCAGAAGTTTATTATTCCCAAAATTTTCAATTCAATTGAAAGCAAAAAAATTAATTTCATAGATATTTCAATTTCCACAGGAAAAAAAGATTTTTGCAGAATCCAGCCAAAATGAAGACATTGATAAGTCATTTTCAAACAAAAATGTACTAGTGCGTAATAGCTCCTGACAGCCCAATAGTAATTTTTTGACGTTTTCATATCAGAAACTTCTTTTCTGGTTACTCAAAATTTCAGTCGTGGTTAATATTGACTTGCAGACAAAAACTAACCTGTGAGTTAAATATTTTTCCCGCTAATATATACTCCAGTTCCATCATAATTATGGTGTCAACATCATTGATAAAAACGCTGCAAATTTTACACAAAGGTTTATTATTTTCTCAGCTCGATATGCAAATTCTTCAGCGATATTTATCAAACTTTATCATCGCGAGTACCATGAGTGAGAAGTTTAACAGTGAAATAAAACAATTTTTAAGATTGTCCGCCAATATCATCTAGTAAATATTATTCCCACAAGCGGGATTCAAAGTTTTTCCGAAGAAATTCTGAAATGCGAGCAGCCGTATAAAGCCTCTTGCACTCCGGAATATTCATTCATTTCCATTTCTACCTACCTGGCTGGAAAATTAAAGCTTTCCAAAATAAAATCATAGATCTGAAACAGAAATTTCCTGGTTAGAGTTAGCGGCCGGAATCTAATGTTTGGTTAATAATTAACATTGCTATGTCAAAAGAATATATATATATATATATTGCTATGTCAAGGTTGGCGTAAGGATATAGTTAAATTTCTACCCAGAACGCACCCGATATACTAACTTGAAGAAACTATAAGCCTAGGAATAATCAACAAAATGAAGTACCATACAATATGAGCAAATCTAACGAAAGTTCAAATCGAATTTACAGGTACACAAATGTTCAAACGAGTCAGGTGAATATTTCTCGATGTATTAAAAATTTGTTAATCAATCTTTTCATCTGCTTCAAGATATATGATTCTAGATGAAAAGTCAAATTATTTCACTGAATTCCAACTGACTTGAATCTTAGGACCGAATATGATCATTTATTTTCGGGACATGACAATTTCCAGCGTCCTCCCTTACAACTCGGTAACCGTTAGTAGTAAACCATTCAATTCAAGTTTTTAGATTGGGTTTTGACACAGTAATCAATGTTGAAAATTTTATGAAAATTCGATGATAAATTTTCGAGAAATAATTTTTTCCCTCTTTCAACCCCTCGTTTCGAGCCCCTGGTGCAAACCGATCCTGCTGTAAAGCTTGGAGGATCAATCCCGACTGACCTTTTTGTACCAAGTTTCAAGGATTTCCGTTCAGTACTTCCAGAGAAAAGTGCCGGACAACGGACGGCGGACGGACGGATTTTTTTTATTCGTTTATTCAAATCTACATACTTCAAAACGTAAACTGTGAAATTTTCAGGGGAGGTAAAATTTTTTTTCGTTGGTCGATCACTAAGGATCACTAAGGATGTACACTTTCAAAGGTGCTCAACTTCAAGAGGAGATTGAACAATGAACAATGATTTTTAACAGAAGCTGACAAAAACCTTGACGAAATTTTGAAGATCATTCATCAACTCGATAAATTGGTATCAAGAAAAATTTGAAATTTTTCGATGAAACCAATTATGACCAATTATTTCTGTAGTCTCTTCGCGTTCAGATATTTGATTATAATGCTCTCAACTCGACCGAATTTCATTTTGAATTTCAACTTCCTTCTCAAAGATATGTTTAGAGCTAATAGGTTAAAGCTGAATAACTCCAAAACCCAACAGGTTTTGTTTTCACATGCAAATAAACAGGTATCCTCCATAAAGTTACTCGGACTACATCTAGAGAGTAAGTTGGGTTGGAGGACAAATATAGACTTTTTAACCAAGAAGTTGTCAGCAGCAGTATTTTCGATCCGTAGAATAAGGATGTGCACTTATTTTGCTAATTTTCATTCGTTGGCCTCATATGGGATAATCTTCTGGGGGGGAACATCGGAGGCATCCAGAGTTTTGAAGCTACAAAAGAGGGCAATGATAACACTTTGCGGGCTTCAAAGCAGAGACAGCTGTAGGACTTCGTTCGTGTCAAAGGGGATTCTTACAATACCATGTATATATATATTCTGGCATGTTTGAAATATGTTCACCAAAATATTGAACAGTTTCAGAAGAATATGAGCAGACATGCTTTCAATACAAGAAATAAATCTGCTTTGGAGATACCTTACCACCGACTTGCCTCATCCCAACAGTTCATTGACCATTGGACGCTGTTTTTTATAATAGAGTTCCGAATTCCTTCAAGAGATTGGATGGAAAGCGATTCGGTCTAGAGATGAAGAAGATGTTATTGAAATCTGCTTTTTATAGCGTGCAGGAATTTTCAGAATGTGATATTTTTACATGATTTATATTAAATCTTGTCTACGATGTACTTGTCATATACACTTATATGTAATGTAATTTTCTGACGTTTTTGTATATCTTTATATAGCAGATGAATAAATTATTATTATTATTATTATTATTATTACAGTATAATAATCGTTGGAAAAAATGGCTCTGTTCAATGCCAACAACACATCTTATATTGAACATTGACTACTCCAAATTCACTACCTTTTCGCAAATTTCTTCACCACTCACGTGCCTTTTTTCAATGAGATCTATTCAACATTTATTTTGTTCTGGTCATAGTATTCCACGCATATAATACAGGGTAGTAATATCGGTGCTCCTAGGAGGCCATATAAACGTACTGTGATTTCCGATCCATCTTTCCCCGAAGTATATGAAGGTTCATTAACTTACTTTTATTTCCGCTAATATGGCAAACAGAAAACTCACATTCTTCCCCTCTCATTTTCGACCTGATATCATGATCAACGTATAGATGAGAGTATTGGGACGCCAAATTTTATATTAAGTCAAAGGAAACTTTGCTAGAACCTACGTAAATATTTCTTTCGAAAGTCCACTGAATGGGGTCGGATTTGATGTCGAGAGAACACACTAGAGCGATTGAATTGAAACCTTACAGTTAGTTGGAACATAAGGACTTGCAACATTCTTGAAACATTATTGGAATCGCGCTGTCAGTGTATTAAAAAAAATTTTTTTCAAAATTTCTTAGAAAAAACTTTTGGTTCAGAAACTAATTATCATATTCGGAAGAAACTCTGGTTGTACTTTGAACCTCGTATTCCGCAGCAGTGTACCGGATTTCAGTTGGATGCGATGATAATTTTCGGAGTTATTTCAAAAAAATATGTAAAATTTCGTGGTTTTTTCGGAATATCTCGAAAAATACAGAGTCAATCATGCTGAAACTTGGCAGCTGATTTGAAAATGCTGATGAATAACTTTGTGCAAATTTTTGAGATGATTGTGTCATCAGAACAATTTGAAAAAAAAATACAGATTTTTCCTCTGAAATATTCTATTTTCTGTGATCTGCTAATCATACTATCTTCATCAATTTCTGTATGAACCTTTGAACTGTCATATTTTCATATTCTCTGATTTTTCTCTGTAAAGTAGGTTTTGGGTTTAATTACGAAGGTGGAATTCTTGAATGGGTTAAATCCGCTCGATAATTCTGTAGATTTGCCCATTTGCAAATTTCATTTTCTCAATATTTACAAAAATACCGGTTAGATCGAAATTGAAATCTAGTACTCATGTTCAGATTCGATGTCAAAGCGGTCATTTCCATTGAACATGCGCGCAGTGCTGTTTTAGATTTTTTCCTATAAATGCCTCAAATAGAATTATTTGCGACTTCACCGTAGGAATATTATTAATTATTCGGTGATAATCTTCAAAACTCATTGAAATCAAAAATACGATTTTCAAATAATATA
Source organism: Myrrha octodecimguttata (assembly GCA_958510865.1). NCBI lineage: Eukaryota > Metazoa > Arthropoda > Insecta > Coleoptera > Coccinellidae > Myrrha > Myrrha octodecimguttata. The sequence goes on from OY294059.1 coordinate 21,638,056, forward strand.
TTATTTCCCTGGACTATATTTAGAAATTTTTATAGCTAGCAATATGATGATGATTTGCTGTCATTTTCAAAGGATTAATTATAATACTGAGTTTTTTTCAGGTCTAAATAAACAAGTGAAGGGTGGCTACCTGTTAAGATATCGAAGTAAGTATTAAGAGACTGTAACCTATCAAGTTGATTGAATATCAATTTATAATCAATGGTGAATGAAAATAATTTTGTTTTGCTCAAGAGGTCACCATTCTGTAAGGTTATTGCGAAAATGTGTCTCTATTTATTCGTGAAGCCAACAAAATGATATAAAAGTGTAAAATGATAAAAATCGATATTGATGATATATTGAAAAAAACAAGGATATATTTCAATTATGAATAAATTAGAATATGGCTGTCTAAAATACTGTATGTATGTTATTTCATGGGATAATGGCTCCAGTTTTCCTGAAAAAATGGGATTAACCACGAATGAAGTTCGAGTAATTACTAGTTACTGGGGAAATTTATTCATTCAGGTTTTTCGTTTTCTATTTCTTTGAATACAATTATTTGCACCATTATCAATCAGACTTGCTTCGAATAAACTTGCCTCTAGGTATAAAGTTGTGTTTAAAAAAAACGATCTGCGAGCGTTAAAACTAACGGCAACGAGGATGGAATTTTACCAGTCAGTGTACCCCCATAAAAGTAATACGCCTGAATTTCAATTCTTTGCGTAAACTCTTAAACAGAGATCGTTTTGCGACATTACCTTCAAGAGAAAAGTCAAGTACGAGAAGAAGGTCTGAACGAAATTAGACAGCGTGATCTATACAGACATGTAGAATTGCTGAATCCCTGAGCAGAAAAAAAGAACCAATCCAGACTGGATTCACCCCTGGTTTCCCTCAGAGATCACCTTTAGGAGTTTGGTGAAAGTATCCCAAGCAACAGAAACAAAACAGAAGATAAGAGGATGGCGCCTATAATAACCTCAGGTTTTTCATATCCCTGGCCTTAAAGAAAAGAAATACTTTTTTATTTCTTTTCTTCATCACAACTTGAAGAGTAGAATAAATCGAAATGAAATTATTGAGTCATTGAAACACTGAAATAACAGTTTTGATTAGCTCCAAGTAAGTACTGGAAAAATTTTGAAACTTACAAACACTGATGAAAATCTTGTTGCTATAGATCTCAGTACAATTAATTATTTTGGGAAATTATTACCTGGATTTAATGGTGACCCAAATGAGTGAAAACCATTCCTTCCCGAAGCAGACCATTTCATTACTCAGTTTGGAACTACAAAAAATGAGTTGATGAATCGATATGGCTTTGCAACTTTGAAATCTTAATTAATGGAACAAGCTAAAACTTTTGTATATTTTCGGTATACAAACAACTGATATGATCATTCTCTCACGAAGATGCGTCTTCTCGATTATTCAAATGAAGAATCAACTTTCGAAATTAAATATCGAAATTGTGCCAATAATGACGCGGACACAATATCTCGCATGAAAAAAGATGAGTTGAACGTAAAATTTAAATGATGACGATGAAAATTCAGAATCAGTTATTCCCCAGGTTACGTATAAAGATCTGGAATCATCACAGAGAAAATTGGAGGGAATTACAAAATGATTCAATGAAGGCAAGGAATCAGAACAATTCACTTTTCAAACAATTCATAGCAATGCAGAATATCCGATATATCTGAATCAAATAATATTTTCAGGAAGCACACTCTTTCGAAGGCGAAAAAATCAAATTATATGTATATGGATTGTCGTGTCACATTTATAGTCTCAACAAGCAAATTAGATGATTAAACTAGATTCTTGAAAGAATATGAAAAAACAAAGTGGCCAGTATGTCGTACATTTCGAGCAGAAGGAATTAGAACATTCCTTTTTGATGTAGGCACATAATTTATTCAAAGCGAAGGCTTTTTATTCGAGATTCTGTCCGAGTCAAAAATACGAACGACAGCTCACCCAATTAGTTTTTGAACATAATCCGATAGAAGAAAAAGCATTTGCTCATTTATACATCGATACAATTGTTATGAATAAAGCACAATATTCAACCAGAATAGAATCATGTCGCGACATAATCAATGCTATGATCTAAATAGTAAAACTGCAACCGAGATTGATTTCTAATTATCACGGCATTCCGAAAAGTATCACTCTCAATAACGGAACAGAGTCAAAAGATCAAATTATACAAGATCTGGCTGAAACCCATTAAATATCTTTTCATTACAATAACGAAATGAATCCTACCTCTAACGCTTTAGTTAGGATATTTCACTCCATCTTGAACGAACAGATAAGTGTTGGGGACGAAAAAAAATATTTCGCTAACGGAAAAAACGAACAGAGCACTTTCAAGTTACAATAATTAATTACATTTTTGAACTTGTTATACACCCTTACAAATCATCGAATTGGATTTGAATTACAGCATACCCGTGGGGAAATCAACGCATGAAAACATTTCGCAATACATTAATCAATATCATGAAAATATTAGAGAAATTGCAAGTCATTAAAACCCACGTAAAGACAAATGATCGAATCAATCAGACTACGTAACGGGATAGGAGGAAGTCAGCTTATTCAGCTATACTGAAATAGGCGTAACTTGACCCAAAATCTGAGAAAACTGAGATAAAATTATAAATGATATTCTCATCATAAACTCCGATTTCCAAAAGGTAAAATATAACAGAAAACATTTTATTTTTCATTCCTCTTTTTCAGAACCTCATTACTTTCTTTTTCTTATTCTACCATTCTTCACAGATTCGCAATTAGCCAAACTGATAAGAAATTGAACATAATGTTTTCTCCTTTTTCGTGAGGTAAAGAACATATTAATGTGCCACTATTAATCTAAGTACTACGTACTAAATATGAATGACAAATTTACAAAAATCTGTATTTTTTCAATGATTGTATTAATGAACTTTATCAAGTAGACCCATCTTAATTGAATACATGTATTTAGTCAGGTTTCTCACCTGCTTTCTGTATAAATACGATTATTTGTACCATTATTAATCAGACCTGCTTCTGATAAACTTGCTTCCAAAAATAATATATTTTTTTTTAAATGTGACTTCAAAACGTGAAAACATAAGTATATGCAATCGGCGATTTATACTGTTGAGTCCGAATTTCCTGAATGCAGCTCTGCCGCTCTCCTGAGTGATCGCGATAGAGCGAGTTTAGAAGGGTCTAGACGGCTCTGCGTTCAGGGCACTGTTCGTGCAAGGAGAGTGCAGTCAGTACGTATTTGCATTGTATACAGACAAAAATTTATACAATGGTATTTAGTATTCCTGAAGTGTTAAACAACTCAAGTGGAAAATAGTAAATATAAATGGTGTAAGTGAATTACTCAATGTATTCAAATTACTGTGATAAATATTTTCAATAAATAAGACCTTAACTGTCAAACAATTCAATTGACCGTGAACATATGATGTTTCAGACGAATAATGAACTCCATTGTAGAATCTTGGACGCCGAAAAAGATATCACATGTAGAAAAAATGAACAAGGCGAGTATTGAAACAAACAAGCCCCTTGAATAATTCAGCTTAAAAATTAAGCAAAATGAAAGAGAACACGATGTGAGCGGACAAAAATCACTTAGAAAATGAATGAAAACGCTGAAGGAATGGATGAAAACACCAAGAAAATGAAGAGTTATTTGTGAGATAAGTCCCATCTATGGGAAATGAGACAAGAAATATTGTGACGGACAACTATTTGGAACTGGAAGACAGGCTGGAAACGTTGAAGACACATTTGAAAACCAGAAAGAGAATATTAGAAACGTGATAGCCATGATTGAAAACGTGAAAGGCAGAATTGGAAAGCGGGAATAGTGTATGAATTAGTAGTTAGAGCTGAAAGATCAGCAAAGATCGTTGGTGAAACCAGAAGATAGAGGCAAATCATGTCGCGTAAAACTACAGTCTCTTATTTATGTTAGCAAGCACTAATGTGAGTTGATGGAATAGGGGCGAGAAATCAATATGAGATATGGACATATTATACACCCACAGCAAGTTTAGTTTGCTCAGATCAGAGCAGAAGATTGTAGAAAGATTTAAGACAACAAGGTACGGTTTGTGAAACTGGTCTATCCTACAGCATGACGTGATGCTTTCTGAGAACATCTAACCGTCAATGGGCTGACAGATATTGGGACTTAGCAGCTGTTTTTTTCATTTATTTATCAAGCTTACTAAAGTCCCGATGGTACTATACTGCTAATAATGATTTCGAATTCAAAAGAACAATTGAAGAAATAAAAATGCGATATATGTCTAAATGTTCAATTTTCAATCTTGGAAATATTTTAAAATCATGTTTAAATGGATAATTTTCAATTCTCACAAAGAAGAATTGTAGATAAGGGGTGGGAACTGTTTGTACCTTGCTAAATTTTCATAAAGTGTAGATCTTTGACTGTCATACAATCGACATTGCCATAATATTTGATCCAAATTTTGATCTCTACAACTATAGGAATAGGATGGATTTTCTATAATACCAATTCGAGCTAACGGCGACGCTAGATTGTAGTGGTAACTTCTGCAAAGGTTGATTCTGACTACAAGATTTGTAGGGAGGTTTTTTTTCCAAAACCAAGGTTTGGCCGACCGAGAAGCAAAATTTTGGTATAGTTAGTTTTCCTTTGCGAATTCAGTCATTCACATTTTCCTTTTTTTGTGTTGCTATACATTATCTGTTTGTATTTTTGTCTATAGTCGGTATTTTGATTTTATTCTCACTTTCTTTCCGAGCTGCGATTTTAGCAGATTTATCCGCTTTTTCGTTACCCTCTATATTACTGAAGGATGGTATCCAATTAAATTCTATTTTACGGGGTTTTGGCACTTTTTTGAAACAATTTTTTATGAATAAAGTGATTTTGATATCTAACTTGATGTCTGGCAAACATTGTTATGCACTCAGGGAATCGGAGAAAATTCCGTAGTTTGATAACGTTATTTTGATTGCTTCATAAATAGCTACACACTCAGCAATAAATATTGAGGATTCTTTGGGCAAGATTTGAGAAAATCCAGTTTGAGATTTTCGGAAACCAATGCACTGTCAACAGATTTGGCGTTGGAGAATTTGCTTCCATCAGTAAATAAAGTGCTCGTCAAAATTATGGAACAAATTAATTTTCTCAGAAGAAAAATATTTGGCAACAGAATCCTGAAACAGGTCAATTTTGTTTCACTTCTACCAAATTTTATGCATTTTTGAAGGATTTTGTTGCACCCTGCGCCATCCCCATCAACCCTTTAAATTTTTTGAATAGAGGAAAGTGGATCATGTGGTACTTTTTTGGCACGGTATTTGTATCTTCTTTACAGGCGTGCAGAAATTTTCATGAAAAATTTTTTATTTTTGAAAAATTAGTTACTTCGAAGAGGTTTTCAGTATGTGCACTTTGTCATGGCTCATTTACTTTGAAACGATGGTACCTGATGAAATTTCTCACCGAATGAAAGTCGACCATTACAGTTTCGTTCATGCACAAGTTTCAATCCCTATGAACCCTTTAATGGAGAAAAAAAAATTTTCACGTGAGGCGGTTGAAAAGGGTCAAAGTAAATGAGCCATGAAAAAGAGCACTAACTGAAAACCTCTTTGAACAGACTAATTTTTCAGAAAAAAAATACTTTTCCTTGAAAATTTCTGCACGCCTGTAAAGAAAATACAAAGACCTTTCCAAAACAAGTACCACATGACCTACTTTCACTATTCAAAAAATTTATAGGGTTGATGAGGATGGTGCACATGGTGCAACAAAAATCCTTCAAAAATGGATATAGATTTGGTAAAATTGAAACAAAAATTGACCTGTTTCAGGATTTTGTTGCCAAATATTTTTCTTCTGAAAAATTGAATTTGTTCCATAATTTTGACGCGCACTGTATAACTTATAAAGTTTGTTCCTACATACTCGGGAACTAGTTCTGAATCAGGCGGAGTATGCGCATATCGAAATTAGCGTTCCAACAAATTTCGAACTGCTTAGGAATTGCAAACCAAGTGTTCCAACGTAAAAAGAATTTGTGTCAGACCAGTTCTAGAACGGTGAATTCAGTTCTCGGGTTTAAGCAAGAACTGAGAAGGAGGAATTAAATCGGTCAGCTGTTACATGCCATTCGAATGCAGCAAGGGGCAATAAAACCACATCTGGCAGAGACGGGCTGCATTTTTCGGGTGAAAAACAGCCCTTAGGCTATGGCAAGGGAATTTCTAAGAATGATTCGTTTCCAAAACTTTCGAACTATCTATTCAGAATTAGTCCCGAACTAGAATGAGCCAAGACGTGTGAATTGATTCAGTTCTGAATCAGTTCAAGACAGTAACAGAACTGGATGTTGGAACAAACCTAATATTAACGAAATTATCTCTATCTGTCAAATTGGAAATAAAGGAGTTGGGATCGGTGAGTTTTTTGCCATTTTACCAATTTCGGTGTTTTTTGGAATTTTAGTGGATAAAGCTTCGAAATTCACGTTGTATAAGCTGTATATGCCTCTAATGTCAATTTTTTCAATGGTTGAATCATATACGTTTTTTGAGCATTCTTCAATTGATGTCTCTTTTACTCTGCAGTTTGATTTTCGAGTTTTCATGATTTTATGTATATTCTAACTTACAGTTGTACTACTGTTCGAAAGTGACCCTGTTGAAAATGAGCAACACAAAAATTTTGCGCGTTCTGGAAGAGAATGCAGTGTAGATTCTTCTAAGATTAGGTTGGTAGGTGTACTCGCTCTTTAACCCATTAATATTCGCAACGAGGTAATCTGCACCTGTTCTAATTTTGTAGTAATTTCTTAGATTGAGGTAAGCATGCCGAGATACCATATTATGTGAAAAACCTCATATAGCTTTTGTATTTGGTAATAAGGGTTTCTGCTCTGCAGCCCCAACACGTCCCTCGTAAAAACTTTGTCATATTCAGACTTTTGTTGCATTTTTTCAAAATGTGAGTGACTTGAGTTGAGAAGGACATTTTATAATCAAAAAATACTCCCGAAAAGCGGGCACATTCTGAAGATTTGGTGATGGAGTATTAATTCGAATTTTGGCATAAGATTTTTCAAAATTCAATAGTCGAATTCATCAATTCCTGGAGATGATGGTGTTCAAACTATCCTGTGCGTAATTGAATTCTGCATAGCTGGAAGGCGTATCAAAGAAAACGTTTTTATCACACGGTTGAAAATATTCGGGATTAGTAGGAACAAAAGGCGGATTGAGTTTATCGAAAGCCATTTTTAGTTTTTCTGGTGATTTTAGATTACTAGAAATACTGGGTTCTACATTCACCCATCTATTTTAAAATATTTTGAATTTATTCCAAGTATAAGTAGTATTTGTTCGGAAATTGATCGTTTCAGCGAAATTCTGAAAGATTTGTCTTTTTTTCATTCTGAATGTTTTTGGGCTATCGCTTTGGTTCGTCTGTAATTCATACCGTCTTGTATGTCACATGATGATTTCTATTTTTTGTAACCTTTTTCCTCATTTTTTCCAATTCGTTGCATCCCTGATCCTACCAGGGAACGGGGTTTTTGTGACAAGACAATTTACAATTGAACTTTTTTGGTGTATTTTGGAGGATTGCGTCAGATACTATTTTTAAGAAGATTTTATATTTCTCATTTGCAGGTGAAGTAGTGTTTTCTTTTGTGTAGAATTTGGAGCATTCTGAAATACACTCGATCGAAATTCTACCAGTTTATTCTAGCTGAATAAAATTTAAAGGATTTTTAAACATACATACATGATCTGAACCGAGTGTTTCACCGTATGTTCGAGTTGAAACTATGTCGGCAATTGAACTTTTAGTTGAGATCAAATCGAATTTTGATTTTTTTCTGGTGTAAGGATCAATGCAACAAATGGAATGAGTCCATGTTATGAATGATCATATTGGAGTTATGAGTTGACTGTAATAATGTTTCTTCATTATAGTTGTTATGGTCTGAGTTCGAAGATGAGTGGTGAGCATTGAAATCTCCCATAAAAAGAATGTTTTTATTTGATTTATTCACATTATCGATTGCTGAATCTCATGTGGACTGGCTCGTATTGAAGCCGGGGATTCTTTATAGAACTATTGAATCTATTGACGCAACTGCAATGGTTAAAGAAACAGCACAAATTTCCAGCGGGTCATTTGGGATTGTTATGTAATCAAGCTCTTTGAAGGTTATATACGTTTTTATTAGAATCAAGATACCGCCGCCTCGCGATGTAAACCCATTCCTTCTATAACAATTAAAATCTGAATAATTGAAATTATCTGTGGCTTCCAACCAACTTTCGGTACATACAAAAATATCAAGTTCGTTCAACATACCCTTTATTTCTTCTTTACGTTGTTAAATGCTTTTTGCATTCCAATATAAAATATTCAAACCATTTTTGACCGCCACTTCTGTAGTCTTCTATGAATCTGATAAGTCGTTAAGGCTTGAGCTGGTGCTCAAAAATTGGGCGGTGATTCCTTCTGGATCTAATTGTTTGATGATTTTGGATAATCTTGTTTTCATTCTGCGAGCTGACAATGTATTGTAAAGTTCTTGGAGTGTTTTTGCGAGTTCCAGGGGATCGTCAGTTAATGTATAGGCAATCTCTGTGATATTAATTTGTCCATAGGTATCAAAAATAAAATTTTTGAGTTGAAAGAATTTGAATTTAAAGGAGTGTACTCTTCTATCCATTTGTTGTATTTTGGATTTTTTTAGTAGGCTGTTTGAAAGTCTGCTTTGTTTCTGGTGTGAAAGTCTCTTGTGCTTCGGCGACGATATCTTCTTCTTAGGATAATATTTCAGATGATCTGGAGGATGTGGATTCAGAATATGGACGTTTGTTCATTTTATTGCAGTTTTTTGAAAGAGTAGAAGTTGAGTCAAACTGCTCATTTTTAATGGTATATTCAATCATCTACGATTGATTCATGCTATTTGGTCAGTTCTTTGCGAGATGTCCTTCTTTTTTGCCCAAGAAACACGTAGGTATATCTAAACCCAATAAATTTTATTATCATAATTTATCTGTGAGCATTGTGTTAGTTCCGAGAGATCTTCAGGAGGTATAGAGACTTGTCTTCGAAAGCTTGATATGTGTGAGTAAATTCTGGTTCTGAAAATTCAGCTCTGAGGCTAGTTATTGTCGAAGAGACTAATGATGTGATTTCTGAAAATTTCTTCAGTATTTTTGTGTGAAATAATAAGTGTCTTGCATGAATTTTCTCTATCATTGAAATCAAATATTCTATCCGTAAGACCACTGAAAAACTTTAACAGCCATTAAAAATATCAATCTTTAACGAAAAAATGCTCTTTCAAATTTGGCTCTGCATGTCGGTTGTTCAAACGGACGAAACTTCACGATTTTCGTGACGTATGCCAATAGACATCGTCGGGCTGTATCGATCGGTGAATCGTACGATAACGAGTGACGTAAAAGGCGATCTGACGCGTTTCTCCCGCTTGTCCTTGAGTCCCGATTTGGCCATTTTTAATACAGAATAATTCAAAATTCGCTTATTGTTGATGTGTGTGATACTTTATAATTTTGTATCGACATAGAATAAGGAAAACATAAAAATATGATAATTCTTGTTACATGCAAGAGACCCCAAGAGGAACATTGAATACAATAATTCTTTTGTTTGGCGTCATAAGTGGTCTGATGTTTATATCCGGATTTGGAATTTTTATGATTTGGGTTTTTTGTCAGCTCAGAAGCGATTTCTCCAGTAGATATGTAGACACATATTCAGTTATTTGATATTCTAGAAATGAATCGAACGGTAGTTGGCATCGTGAAATTACCAATCGCAGTTGTGTATTCTTTTATTGTGATTCCATCGATTCCATCTAACGAAATTGCTGGTTTTTCTGTTGGGAAAGTATCAGACTGAATGGCTGTTGCGTAGCTTTGTTTGTTTTGTGTTGACATGTTTATATGTGAATTGGGCCTTCTGTAGTCAAAAGGGTTTCGGAAACAGTTTATAGTTATTTCGAAGTGAGAATACTTCGTTCAAAATCTCCAGGGTTTGTTATTCGAAATGAGTTACGTACGATATGGGATTGTTCACAATTTTATCACCACTTATCGGAGTGTGCTACACGTGTCCGTACTTACCGTCTTCACGATTTGATCTCTCTAGCAGCTGTTGTGAATTGCTGGGAATGAAAAAGACAACGGGTTTTCAACTACAGCCAAATGACATAATTGAAAGAAAAAGGAACGAAAATCATCAAACTTTCCACTGTACTATTACGCAGTTCTCCGTGATAATACATTGAAAAAATTTTCATTTTAAACTGAGGATTTCAGTTGAATGACACTAGTTCCAAAAACTGAACGAAATTCTTTTTATTTGCCTCGAAGTAGAAAATTTCAACGTAACAGATGAACACATATATAAAAATTCTTCAGAATGTTTTTTATTTGTTTTAATTCGACACATATTTTTCATAGTGAATAACCACTGTTGAACATTCACTACGTCTTTGACAAATAGTTTGATAATACACATTTTACGCGCTTGTTCTTGGGAACGCGTATTATCCTTTTCGATGTCTGTTATTTTCGAATTTTGTGCCGAAAATGGTCTTTAACGATTGGGTTTTCCCTGAAGAAAAAATTCGGCGTCAAATTCAATTATGTCCGTCCAGCCGTCCGTCCGTATGTGCTCTTACTTTCGAAGGAAAATACTTAGCGATTTGAAATAGTTGGATTAGGTTTGGAATCCAAATATCTCGGTTGAGTTTGTTAATGGGTGCAATCGGTTGGATAGTTTCAGAGTTAGGTCCATTTGAAATTTTGAGGTTAATTCCTCGATATCTCATGATAAATCGACTCGATCAAATTTAAACTTCGTGCACAGTTTTGGAATACCAATGCGCAACTCGAAACAAAATTTCGTGTGGATCTAGTTGTTGAAAAATTGAAAAAAAAAATTATAATTTTTGTTGAAATTTTTTTTTCTCTCTGAAAATATAATTTATTAGATTTCAAAGAAATTTGGCACAAACCTCAGAGTCGGTATTCAACAACAATGTTTCCAATTCCAATTCGATCCGATATTTACTTTCGGAGATATAAGGAAAAAAATTGTGACAAATTTCGTTGTTCCTCCGCAATATCTCAAGAAGTACGAATGCAATCAGATCAAACCTTCGTAATTAGGTGGAGATTACCAGCACGCAACTAAGTGCAAAATTTCGCGTTGATCTAACAGTGAGAATTTGATGAAGCGCGTAAAAGCTCGTGACCTCACGTCAGTGCTCTTCCAGAGCCTGAACGTAACTTGATACACTAGTTCATTCCAAGTGTATCCAAAGAAATAGAATCGGGGCTCCCAGGAGCGTCATTGTAGCGGATCGTATTTTCCGATAGGTACATTTAACCCTAAAATGATGGTTCATTAAACCCTTTACATTTCGGCTTTAATGGCAAGGAGAAAACCAACCTAAGGCTGTCGTCCCTCATTTCTAACATGAGATGAGGGCCAATGTGTGGTGGATCATAATGGAAGGCAAACTTTTTGGGCCATTAATATAGTTTCCGGAGTTCTCAACATCTTTTGTGAATATAATCACTAAAAAAGATTCAATAACCATTATATCAGGCCAATATGTCAATAAGAATCACAAAAAAATTCAAGCATCAATTGAAGCTCATTTCGTGAGGATTTCGCATCATTTTTTAGGTTTTTATGGGATTTCACTCCCAATATCTGAAACAGAACTATTAAAAATTGAATAAAATTGTTTTCTTCATGTTACAGATATTGGGAGTGAAAACCCATAAAAAATCTGAAAAATGACACAAGAAATTTATCGGTCATTTCAGATCAAATTCCCTGGCTACCAGGCAGAATGTTCGGATCAATTGAGATGACTGCCGGGCCCATAACAGAATTAATTCTAAGAAATTGACGAACTAATATTTCGTGTAAGCACGGATTGTAAGTGACGTTCCGCTAAGATGACCATCTAAGAGCCTAAGCTCACCTCAAATTCGCGTTCAGAGAATTCATGTGTGAAGAATACTAATTCAATGGAGTGTGAAACGTGGCGAGCATACCCTCAAAATAAAAAAAAATCGCACGATATTTCGACTTTGTCAGAAGAATATTGTAAGATAAAGCTAAAAATTAAACTAAACACTGGTATCTTACGAACATCCTGAGTATTTTCGAAAAATTCACAAAATGGACTCGGAAAGGATCAATCCCGACTCTCCGGCCGTTTTCCTCTGAAAAATAGCTCTGGTACCCATGTCCTTTACTAAGATTTTTGCACTTACAGCTCAAGTGATTTTCCTCATGAAGAATCTTTCGCTGGGATTAAACGATGGCCTCCACTAGTTTTCATCTAATTCGTTTCATGTTTTTATGATATAAATGATACAAATTCAATTCATTTTGCAACAATATTGTGATGAAATATCGTATTTCTACCTAAATTTATAGTCTCAATATCCATTCATCATGAACTTTGCAATAGAGTGAAGGAACCATTCCGTTATTGTTTTAATCAGTAGATTAGCCATGATTTAATGACGAAAGATGAGTAGCTTGCTCAAAAAATGATATGTCGTTCCGAAAGACACTTAATGGAGCAGTTTTTGCTGCAATAAAAACATATGATTTCATTGATCCATTGACTGTTTCAATCTATAGAATCCATGGAAAGATAGGACTCAATTCGCTCACTTCAGAATCACCATCAAATTCAAATCCAAAGTCAATAGGCTGAGTAAATATTTCATGTACATTGTTGTATTCCTTGAATTACATCACAATGGGAAGAAGGAATAGCAGTATCGCTGTCACCAGGGCAGCTTTATAAAGGAAAGCTCCGTAAAACTTGTATGAGATGCGAGGGTGATTATAGATGTAGTAGATGAGGGTTGATCCAAGAATTGGTTGATCCAAGTGTGGATTTGAAAAGATGAGGGTTCACTTTGATTTATAACACTTTAATTCACTTTGATTATTAAAAGGCACTATAGCACTTGATTTAGAGGATTAACTTGGAATAATAACGATTAAATGAGAAAGCACTTATTTATTATTGAATATCACAACGGATACGAAAGAATGCGAAATAAAGCTTGAAATGACGATGTTAATTGTCTGGAGGATCGAACTGAACTGAATTGATGGTGGTCTGCTGCTTCTTTTATATTATTTTGATAAAAGCTGAGGTCAGCAGAAATGATTAATGAATGGGCTCATTGTTGAGGGGTTGCCAACACCTCCCCCCTAAAAAGATTTTTGATTATATTTTTTAAGAAAAGAGCAAAAACCTAGAAGCAACAGATCACCTTACATAATAATAGAAAGTATCGAGTATTGGAGCTGGTACATCGGTTTACATAAGAATGAAAATAGATACAATTATAAAAATATCAAAATATAGAAAAAAATAAAAAATGATAATTTGAAGTTCTGAATCATCAAGATATTCTGAATAGTAGAAAAGTAGGAAACATGGCATGTTTTTCGAAATAGATTATAGTTAAATATTGAATATGAAAATTGCTGATTATTATGAAACAATTAAGAGAATATAATTCAAAGATAGGTCGTTTTAAGATTGACTCAAAATATGTTAAGAATATGAAAAATATGAAAATTGAATATTATCAAAAAGTTCAAAAGTGAATGATCAATTTGAAAAGGGTTAAAATTGAAAATTTACAAAGGATTAATTTTGATTCCTTGGAGTCTCTTGGATCTTCTAATTGAGTGGGACCCGGTGCTGGTGGTTTCTTCAGAAGGACGTGAAGCAGAAGACTTGGGGAAGTTCAAACGCTCTAGTTCTATATCATAGTAAAGCGGAATGGGTTGTTCTACTGGCGTTGTGCAACATTGATTGAAGATCTGGAAACATGGACTGCCTTCTATAGCTCTAGGGCTTTTGGTACAGCAAAGATATCTTCTTAGAAGTTGGAAAAAACCACACCATTTTAAAAGGTTGTAACCAATGATGAGGATGATCAAGCCAAGTATGATGGAAAGGATCGTTTGTAACCATGAAGTATGTTGGATTATGAAGGGTTTGTTCAATTGTTGTTGAAGTTGCTCATCGAATTCACTCAATTTATGTTGAGCATATTTTAACTCATGCAGTTTGATATGTGTGAACTTGAGTGGTTCCAAATGGATGGCATTCAATGTGATGTTCTCCTTCAATTTTTCACAACAGTCATCGTCGATTATACTTGTAGAAGGAATTTCGTAGCTTGAATTTGTTGACATCAGAACAGAATTGGTTTCAAGATTGATTTGGTTTGTGAAGGCTTTGCAATTTGGATTGAGTTCTAAGGTTCCCAGTTGTTTGATAACTTCGTGTCTTAAAGGATCTTCGTCACAGGTAATTGTTACTTGGGTTGGAGTAGAGACAGAATATAACCATTGATTACTGTCAATTTCGTGCCAGATTTCAGCGTCAGCAATTAGATTTCTAGTTTTACATGAATTTGGAATTGATTTTGTTACGCCAGATATTAATTGAACACACACAGCATCGGTTTTTCTTAGTGTAGGCATCTTCTTGCATATCCACTCTTTTGGATGGTATTCTTCACAATTTGCCAAATTATCGACCATCAATTAGCTGGTTCTCATATGGGAGATAAGGAGGAAAGGTTTTGATGGTTCAATGTAGGAAAATAAAGTATTGTCATCTTTGTGTGGAGTAGGTAATGATAACAAATGATAAAGATCAAGACTTTCAAAAGATGGAAGAGGTATTTCAAAAGCAATTATTAACATGTTGTTTATAATGAATGAATTTAAATTCATGATTTTATAATAAAGATAAACATTTTCAATAGTTGGAGGAATTGGAAGAGTGAATTTTGAAGAAATAATTGATAATTCATGAAGCAATTGTTCTGGAAAAAGTATTCTGTAACTAATAATGCCATGTTGCAATAGGATAAGATCATTGACATAATTTTCGAGTGTGTTCAAGACTTCATCAGTCATTTCTATAAGTAATAATAAATGATTAGAAATGTGAGTTTCGATTTCAAAGGATTCTTTCATCTTCGCGACTTCTTTAGAATAAACATAGAATGCTTTTAAATTATTATTAAGAACTTCAATATTTTCATTCATTTTACGAAAAGAACTGTTGAAATTAGAAATAGTTGAAGATAAAATTGAAATTTGCTGTTGCATTAAGACTTTAGTTTGTTTATTATTATTAATAAGTTCTTTTATAGAATCTGAGTAAAATTCAGCATCACTTGCATCAGGTGTACCGATTAACCATTTGATTGCAGTGCCAACTCCATTTAAAATGCCTCGTTTCTTTCTTTGAGAAGATATTTGATGAGAAATTGTTTTATATAATTGATTAATAAGATTCATTTTAGTTTTAACATAATTCAACTGATTTTTACAATCATTTGAGATGTGATCAGCCATTGCGAGATTACATATATTAATTGAACCCGTGTAATAGAGAGAAATTCGATCGACTTGAAATTTGATATGAGTTAAGTTGTGATATGTTAGAATTGTAAATCGATTATTAGAAACTTGTGCTTTCCCTAAATAATGAAATAAAAAGCCGGATGAAGAATCGATAGGAGATATTCTATACTTGTTTTGATGTGCCTGGAGTGGGGCTAGGAATATGAATACAAGGAGGAGAAAAACCGTCATCTCCATTTTCATCTGAAATAACATAAGGTTTTAGTTCATTGAAATGATAAGTTTTGAGTTTATTTTTACCAATTTTTAAAGATGCTGTTTGATTATCATGAATTTGCTCAATTTTATAAGGTCCTTTGTAGTTCGGATTCAGCTTTTTATTTTTTGCTTTTGAATGATTATCAAATAATAATACTAGATCTCCTTGATTAAAAACATAAGTTCGATTGTGTGATTTGTCGTAATATTCCTTGGATTTGTTTTTTGATTTAATTAGGCTTTCATGAGCTGTTTCACGTAAAATTCTCAATTTAGTAGTGATATCAGTTGCAAGTTCCGAATAATTGGCTAGAGGTTTAGGTTTATTAATTTGAGAAGGAATTCTTGCACGTTGTCCGAAAACTAATTCATAAGGGGTTTTTTGAGTTGATTTTTGAATTGATGTATTATAAGTGAAAGTAGCGAAATTTAGAAATTCGTCCCAGTTATTAGTGTCCTTGTTTATATAGCATTTGAAATAATCCTTAAGAGTGAGATGAGTTCTTTCTAATGATCCTTGAGTTTGTGGATGATATGGAGTAGACTGTTTATGCTTAATTGACATTAATTTGTTGATTTCTTTGAAGATATTAGAGGAAAATTCTACTCCTTGATCAGTGAGGATTCTGTCAGGAAATCAGAATTGTGTACAAAATTTAAGAAAATAGATTGCTACTGTCTTAGCATCATGAGTATTAAGAGAATATGCTTGAATAAATT
Organism: Myrrha octodecimguttata; assembly: GCA_958510865.1. Taxonomy (NCBI): domain Eukaryota; kingdom Metazoa; phylum Arthropoda; class Insecta; order Coleoptera; family Coccinellidae; genus Myrrha; species Myrrha octodecimguttata. Next base: position 21,654,542 of record OY294059.1, read on the forward strand.
TAGTAAGATCGTCTTGAATTGTTAAAATGAATCGATTATTATTTTTGGTTTCAGGAAGTGGACCTACAATATCTAAAGCAATTTGTTCGCAAAATTTAGTGGAAGTAGTTGTTATGACCATTGGACTTTTATTGTGTTTAAAATCAGTTTTTGACTGTTGACAGATTTTACATTTTTTGATATATATTCTAATTTGATTTTTCATGTTTTTCCAAGAGTATAATTGTTTGATTTTCTCATATGTGCGTTCGAATCCTTGATGACCCCCTAAAGGTGAATCATGGTTTTCAAATAGAATTTCTTTAATTAAGTTCTCGTCGTGTATGAATATACGTTCTTCAGACAAAATTTCATAATCGAAATCACGGAATAGGTAATATAAAAGACTATAATAAGTTTCTTCACGAATGATTGAATTTTGTTTGGATAAAGCTATATTTGGAATAAGGAACTTCTGAACACCATTATGTTTCAAAAGACATCGAAGATTCAATAATGTTTGGAATAAATTTTCATAAAGTACTGATTCGTCATAGAATTCTTTCAGAAAGAGAATGTAAAGGGATTGTTGAGGTAGTCTTTTAACAACTATATCGGAAATCTTCGAGTTGGTAGGTAAATCTGGAAAGTTTGATTTTATATAGTCTAGAAATTTATTAGAATCAGAAAGATCACATGACAAAGGTATTATGAAGTTCTTTATTTGTGAAATAGGAATGTTAGTTAATTTTGGTTTTGGACTTTGAATTTGTTTTTGATGAAAATCCTTGAAATTGTCGAAAGTTAGTTCTTCTTCGTTAATTGAATGGATAATTTTGGTTGAATTTTGATTTGGAAAATTATAAATTGATATTTTGATATTGGAATCAGAGAAAATATATTGAATCATTTTGAAGATTTTAGGCCAATATAATTTATCTAGTCCACAAGCAATTCGTGGTAAAGCCAAATAAGTATCTTTATTACGGATGCATAATTTTTTGAGATTTAGAAGCGACATGAACACTGTTTCATAGGAAGGTTTTTGATGATAGAGTTCCTTAGTTATGAGGTAGTAAATGTTTCGATTTTTGTGTCGAATTTTTGCAACTTGTCCAACTGATTTATTTTGAGATAGTAAATTTTTGATTTGTCCGAATTTATTTTTGAAAGAAAGAGCAATTCCTTGTCCCATATGGAAATCTTTAGAAACACAATGACCTAGAGAATATTTTTCAGGTGAATTGAATAAATCATCGTTAATTTCTGAAATATTAGATGGTTGTTTAATTTTGTTTTGTTCATATAGTTTAAGAAAGTCACCGAAGGAATTTTGATTGATTGAATTTATATTTTCAGGAATGATTCTACTCAGAGCATCAGCGTTTTGATTTAATTTTCCCTTTTTATAAACAATTTCGTAATCGTAATCCATTAATTTTAATCTCCATCGCACTAAACGACTTGAGGGTTCTTTGCAATTTTTGAGCCAAACTAAAGGTTTATGATCTGTGCAAATAATAAATTTTTGTCCATAAAGGTACGGTCTAAAATGTTTACATGCTTCTACAATAGCCAAAAGTTCTTTTTCTGTGGTAGAATAATTTCGTTCTGCTTTATTAAGTGTTTTAGAAAAATAGCTGATTGGAAGATCTTTTCCTATTGGTCCCTGAGATAGAATAGCACCGATTGCGTCATTTGAGGCATCAGTAGTTAATATAAAAGTTTCCGAAAAATTAGGAAATTGAAGGATTGGTTCTTTTGAGAGTAATTCTTTAAATTGTTCGAAAGATTTTTGACATTTGTTAGTCCATTCAAATTTTTGATTTTTCTTCAATAAATTGGTTAAAGGTTTTGCGATAGCTGAAAAATTTTCAATGAATTTTCGATAGTAACCGATAAGTCCTAAAAATGATTTGATTTCTTTAGCAGATTTGGGTATTGGAATGCTTTTGATAGTTTGAAGTTTCTTTGGATCTGGTTGTACTCCAGATGCAGAGATATGATGTCCTAAATAAGAAATTTCTTTGCATAAAAATTCACATTTGTCCGGTTGTAATTGTAAATTATGACGTCGCAATTGTTCAAACACGGTTTCTAATTTTTGATTGTGGTCTTCTAAAGACGAACCATATACTACAACATCATCTAAATAGCAAAAACACATGCTTCCCTGAAGTCCAGATAAAACAATATTCATTAATCGTGCCAAACGACTTGGGCTGTTTTTAAGTCCCATAGGCATTCTATTAAATTCGAAAAGTCCTGAAGGAGTTGCAATAGCAGTTTTATATTTATCATTTTCTTCTAATTCAATTTGGTAAAAGCCTGAAGCAAGATCTAAAGTAGAGAAATAAGTAGCATTGCCTAATTGGTCCAAAATGTTTTCAATATTTGGAAGTGGATAAGAATCACCAATTGTAATTTCATTTAACTTTCGAAAATCACAAACGAGTCTCCATTTTTGTTTTCCAGAAGCGTCCATCTTTTTAGGAACTATCCAAATAGGTGAATTCCATGGAGAATTCGAAGGTCGTAAAATATTTTGATCTAACATTTTTTGTATTTGAAGGTTGGCTTCCTTTTCATGAATTTTGGGTAACCGATAAATTTTGGAAGAAATTTGAGTATTTCTTGATGTTGGAATACTATGCTTCATAGTTGATGTACAATTTAGATTATCGCCAGGTAAAAAGAATAAATCAGAATAGTTTTCACAGATTTTTATGAGAGATGATCTTTCTTCAGAATTCAAATGATCTAATCGAAGATTTTCTTTCAATAGTTTATAACGTTTAGTTATTTCAAATTTAGAAAAAGTGTTGGGGTTAGAATCAGTAAAATGCACAAATTTTTCTGGTTGAATTTTTTCCAATTTAAGAGAAGGTTTATCAATTGTAACAGGTTCAGAATTCAGATTCAAAATAGGTATTTTCGCTTTAGAATCCTGATTATTGACTAGAATATTCGGAATAAAAACATTCGGAGAAAGTTCGGTTTTTTCAATGAGTCCGTGAGATAGATTATTAGAAATATTGACTTCAACAATATATTGCGAACGAGAAGGAATGGTAATTTTAGCAGCAGGAAATATATTATTGAATTTTATAACGCGGTTGTTCATCGAAACTGATTTGTCTGCATAATTGATTACTGCATGGTGCTCTTCGAAGAAATCTGAGCCAAGCAGTCCATCATAATGAGACTGAATTTTATTAGCACTGATAACGTTAAATTTGTGCTTGATATTTAATGAGTCCAACGATAAGTTAACAATAGTGGTCCCTAAGGTTTCAATTGGCATATTCGGATTGATACCATTTATAAGAATAAGCTCACCTATGTTGATATAAGTTTTCTCAGGATTAAATGCTGAATGTTTAACGATAGAGCACGCAGCTCCAGTGTCGATTAAAAAGGTCATATGAGATTTTAATGCATTTTTTACTTTGAATGTAAGAGTATACAATTGACTTGAAGGAACGATATTTTGAATGAATGACTGGAATGGAATGCCTGTAAAATTAATTAATCGGTTTCCTGGGCACTCATCAGGTCCGATAGTTTTGAGTTTAAATGATTGATTTTTGAATTGTTTCTATTGCGCTTAAAACAGTCATTAATAAGATGTCCGGGTTTTTTACAATAATTGCAAATTTTGAAAGAAGGTGCATTCGGATTTAGATTTTTATTATTCGATTGATTTGTAGGAATATTAGATGTTGATGGCTGATTTGGATTTATGTTCGGTTTATTATTAAAGCTATAATTTCTTGGATTAGGATTGTTAAAATTTCTTGAATTATTAAAGTTGGCATTTCCTCGATTAAAAGTTTGACGAAAATTATTTTGATGATAATTATTTTGATTTAAATGTGAACCTCTTTGAAAATTATTATGTCTTTGAATCGATTTTGATTTTGTATAATTAAGAAGCTTTTCTTCCTGTAAAGCGATTGAATACGCTTCATTCAGATCACTGATATTGCGAGCTCTCAGCATTTGACTAATTTCTGGTTTACACTGTATAATGAATCTACGAAGTGCAGTTTGTTGAATGGCTTTCTTAAGTCCGGGAATTTCTTTATCAGAATATGTGTTCAAAATTTCTGCCTGAATACATTCGTTTTTAATTTTTTCTAAACGTTTGAAGAAATCAGTAATTGATTCTGAAAAATTTTGTCTAATAGTTTCAAGTTCTTCGTGGATTTGAACTAAATGTTTTGTTTGGCCATAAAATTGTTTCAAAACTTGTTTTAAATCATACCAACATTCGATTTCGGATAATTCTAATTCATTGATAACTTCAGTAGATAATTGAGAAACTACATACAAGAAAAGAGTTGGTGTTTGTTGAGGGCTAGCAAGTTGAAAAGCGGAATTTGTGTTCTGTATGAAGGTATTGAGTTCAGTTCGATTTCCAGAAAAAGGCTTTATGAATTTGAATAAAAGTGCTGTTGGAAGGGTTAAATCATCACCGTCTTCCGATATATTATCATTTGTAGTATGAACAGACATTTTAAAAGGATTTATATGAGGAATAATATGAGAACAAGTATTTGGAATTCGATAAATTAGTAAAATGACTTACTTGATGTCTGTTGATTGATTAAAGATGAAAAAACTGTGCGTAGACCCCGATGGTCCGGTGAATCTTCAGACTCAGTTACACAGTGGGTTGCTTCTGCGTAGACACCCGATGGTCCGGTGGATCTTCAGATCCAGTTACAGAAGTGTTAGCAGGTGGTTGTTAGAGGGTTGCGGAGAGGGTACGTCCTATTAACAGCTGTGCTGAAGTGGAGGAATGTTGATCCAATAGCTCTGTGCGTTGACACCCTATGGTCCGGTGAATCGACTGATCCAGTTACACAGATGGTCAAAAATGCTCCTCACACCTAGGATGCGTCACAAGTTGAAATTTCTCCAATTTTGATGTGGCTATCCCACCGCTGTCACCAAATTTTGTGTTGTATTCCTTGAATTACATCACAATGGGAAGAAGGAATAGCAGTATCGCTGTCACCAGGGCAGCTTTATAAAGGAAAGCTCCGTAAAACTTGTATGAGATGCGAGGGTGATTATAGATGTAGTAGATGAGGGTTGATCCAAGAATTGGTTGATCCAAGTGTGGATTTGAAAAGATGAGGGTTCACTTTGATTTATAACACTTTAATTCACTTTGATTATTAAAAGGCACTATAGCACTTGATTTAGAGGATTAACTTGGAATAATAACGATTAAATGAGAAAGCACTTATTTATTATTGAATATCACAACGGATACGAAAGAATGCGAAATAATAATAATAATAATAATAATAATAATAATAATAATATACTTTATTTCATAGTATGTAACCGTACACAGAGCAGATACATAAGAGAAATAGTGTCAACATAAATAATCATCCAAAGAATATGGTTCCAATTTTAATATACAATCTCTCACCTTTTTTTTGAAAAGTTTTAAACTATTCAGTCTCTTAATACTATCAGGTAATTTATTAAACATTCTGATGCACATATATGAAGGATGTTTCTCTGATGAAGACAATCGATGAATTGGATAGTGTAAATTTAGTGATCTCAGAGGGTAATTGTTCCCACTAGTGTGAACAGAAAACATGTCCTTATTCTTGAAAAGGAAAATTAAACACTCCACTATATAAATGCCATATACTGTAAGTAAGGCGTTCTTCTCAAATATACCCCTACATGACTGATTGAATTTCATCTTGAACATATATCTTAAAACTCTTTTTTGTATGACAAACAATCTTTCCACATCACTACTTGATCCCCAAAAAATAATACCATACCTGAGCAACGATTCAAAATTTGCAAAGTAGATAGTTCTTAAATTTTGGAGGCTTAAATATTCTGAAAGAGTTCTGATACCAAATCCAACCCGGCATAGTCTTGTAGCTAGATAGTCTATTTGACAAGACCACCTAAGACAACCATCCAGGTATATCCCCAGAAACTTAACTGCCTCTTCAATTCTGACCTCAGAGCCACCCAAAAGTACTACATTTTCTGTTGTTTTATTTGATCTGCTAGTCCTAAACAGAACAGCTGATGTCTTTCCCTCATTCATGACTAATTTATTCTTATCAAACCACAATTTAATTTGACTATATATAGACTCTATTCTAATTTTAATTTCAGCAAATTCTACCCCTTTCACGATCACGTTTGTATCATCAACAAAGGACGTCAACCATTCTAGTATTTCTTCATTCAAATCACAAATATCTATTAAAAAAATTATGAACAATATGGGACCCAAGACACTGCCCTGAGGAACTCCATAATCTGAATGAACAATGTCTGACTTAACTTCTCTACCCTTCCCCACAATTGACACCCTTTGTGATCGATGAGAAAGATAAGAAGTTATCCACTTCTTCGCACTACCCCTGATTCCCAGTTTGTCAAGCTTTTCCAGTAGGAATGGCCTGAATAGACAATCATAGGCACTTGCTAAATCTATAAATAAACCCAGTCCAAGCTTGTCATCCTCTAGAAGCTTTACAACCCTCTCTGTAAATTGATATAAAGCAGTTTGCACTGAGCAACCCACCAAATACCCATGTTGGGAACTGTTAAAAAGATTGCACTCATTCATGAAATTCAACAGTCTTTTGCACATAACATGTTCAAAAATCTTTGAAAAACTAGACAAAATACTCACTGGCCTATAACTCTCAAATGAATCTTTATCTCCTTTTTTGTATATGGGCTTTATCAATGCTAACTTTAATTGTTTAGGAAAAATTCCATACTTCAGTGAATTATTTACTATATATGAAATTACTTTTTTAAGCTCATTAGCACATCTCTTCATCAAATTTACAGGTACGCCATCATCCCCACTGCAATATTTAGTTTTGATTTTAGTCAATATTATTTCCTCTATTTCATCAGGATTCGTTGGATCCAAACTCATAGTTACAGAGTTCGTGGGCAAATTACACGAGAAGGGTTCATAATTCAACTCATCCAACATATTTGGGACCTTTTCAACTAAAAAATTATTAAAATTATCAGCAACAGTTTCAAGATCTTTATCGCAAAAATAACTACTTCTTTCTGTTGCATTCCCTCTTATGTCATTACATATTGACCACATAGTTTTATTTTTGTTATCGGAAGACTGAATTTTCTGATTATAGTAATTAGATCTAGCTACTTTAAGGAGGTTATCATAATTTTTTTTTTCAATTTTGTATGAGGTGTTATAAGATCTATCACATGATTTCAAAGTTAATAGAATATCTAGTTTAGCTTTACTCTCTCTGACTTCATAAGTGTCATAGTAATTTTTGCGCTTTTTCTTTGTGTTTCTAACTGCCTTCAACGGAAAATTTTTCTCCAACAGGAGCAGAAAAGTATTCATAAAATTGGCCCACTGTGAATCAACATCAGATTCTTTCGTTAGAAACACTGTGTCCCAGCCCATCTGCAACAGATCATCCTGGAACTTTCTTATCTCATCATCATAGTAAAATCTACGATAGACTAAACTCTTTTCATGGGTTGAAGTCATAGAAAATCTAATTTTTTGTCCAAAATGATCCGAAACATTTGTTCTGAGCACTTCAGAATTTACATCAAAGTTTACAAATATATTATCTAAGCAACTACTAGTACACTCTGTAACCCTAGTGGGCTCATGAATTGTCGAAGAAAGTTGGAACAGACTCATTAAATTAAGAAAATCAGACCTTCTTCCATTGTTGGTCAATAAATCAATATTGAAGTCGCCTGCCACTATCACAAACTTATTCTCGTTTATTGCAACTGTAAGAACCTTCTCCAATTGAACAAGAAACATATCGAAATCACTGGTTGCACTGCACGGTCTATACACCGAAACGATAATGAAGCTTTTACCACTCAAATACACTTCAGCTGCCGCACATTCTATCTGTCCGATTATTGAAAATTCTTCTAGTTTCTTTCTCCTTTTACAATGTACCCTTTCATCGATATAAATTGCTGCTCCACCATGCTTATCTTTCGTTCTGCAGACGAATGAAACAAGATTATAATTATTCAATCTCTTCAATAACTCTTCTTCACTTTTCCAGTGCTCTGTTACACAGATAATCTTGCAATCAGGTTGAGTTAAGAGGAAGTGCTGGAATGCATCCACACTGTTTCCCAATGATTGCAGGTTCTGATGAATTAGCTCGTAGTGTTTTCTATTCCTAGATGTCAAAGTCTTGTCTTGGTGTTCTACAAAAAATAATCAGCTGGGCAATTTTTCCTATAAATATGCATGTTGAAACGTTTGATTGTTACGTTTTCAGGCCAAAATGCAGGGTCGTATACTTCATCCTTCTTTGAGAGAGGCACCTTCACTAAGAAACTTTTAAGGTTGTTTTTCTTATTTGCAAATCTCAGCTCTTTAATTTCTACTACTTTATCATTAAATCCTGATTTTTTAATTATGAAATTTTCTATCATGTTTTCAGTGACGTGCGACTTCACACGACTTATGAAGAACCATGCTTGTTTATCTTGTCCGCTAAACGAATTATTTCCCTCAACCTTGCAGGTTCCGTATCTTGTTGGTCTAAATTTTCTCTTACTTCTGTTGTGAATCTGAATCCATTCTCCATCATTTTCTCTGTCAGGTATTGTCTCAGAGTTATTTTTGGCAGTAGGTTGTTTGGAGGTTGGAATGGTTTTATTGACCATAATATTATCATATTTTCCAAGGTCGATGACTTCATTCATCTTTACTCTTTGCGCAGTCTCCATCTGTTTGTTTTGTTCCATCTGACCTACCGTCTTAGGATCTACAGAACTCCCTGCTTTCTGGTTACTAGTTGATCTCTTTGATGACAATGTTGACATTTCCGATCCTCTATATTTATTTCCATTTGCTTTGTTTTGATTTTTTTCGAGCTGTTTTATCTTATCTGCTTGAGATAAAATTTTGTTTTCCAATACTGAAATCTTATATTTCAATAATGAATTATTTTCATTCATTAAAACATTTTTATCTTCCAATTCTCTTATAATCTTCATCATAAATTCCAATTGAGTAGTTTGATTGGAAATTTCAGACTTGCCTGTTTTTTCAATGTTTGCTCCTCCAGAATTTTCATCGCCACCACTCCCGGATTCACTCGCCTTATTATCTTCAGCACAGCAAATAATGACCGAATCATCTACAACTTTCACTTGTTTAAGCTTTGTTGTACAGCTTGGGTGAAATGTTTTCTCACATACTTGGCACTTTATCGCTTTTACTACGATTTTGCGGCAATAGCCGCAGAGCATATCTTTGACAACCTTCTCGCTCGACATCTCGATCTCGAATATGCTTGAAATGACGATGTTAATTGTCTGGAGGATCGAACTGAACTGAATTGATGGTGGTGTGCTGCTTCTTTTATATTATTTTGATAAAAGCTGAGGTCAGCAGAAATGATTAATGAATGGGCTCATTGTTGAGGGGTTGCCAACAACATACTACTTTCAGCCGAATATTTTCAAGCAGATTAATATCCACTTAAAATGAAGCACCACCTCGATTTCAGAATAAGGAGCGAACGAATAGAAAATATACAATAAATTTCTTGTGAAAGAAAAACTGTAAGTTCAGGTCGAACGTTCCTTTTGAAGACTGCTGCCTCCTTGTTACCAGCTGCTGACATCAGTATAGTATCGGCTGAACAATTTTGAATTGAATCAAAAGCAAAATTTGTATTAAGAAAGGATTACTAGAGAGTTGAAGATCTGCTGGCAGATATGAAACATTTCTTATTTACCAAAAAAATCAACAGCAGCCCTTTCAAGACTCCATAACTCCATAAAGTCTCCACAGAAAAATAAAACAATAAAATAATTCGAAGAGCTGGTAGAAAAAGTATCATTCTTTTATATATTTGAGGGAGGCATTCGACTGTGTAGGCCATTATCCACTTTTTGAATTGGATAAAAATGTTATAAGGAAAACAGTCAACGTATGGATTAGACACATCTGCCGAATAGAAAGCAACAGATTTTATGGATGCTGACATATCTGATATACTATGTGTTGATGTAGTTTTAGCTCAAGGCTTCAATATCTGGTCCATATCTGGTCGTGTATCTCGTGTATCTTGATGACCTTACACTAGCGATAACTAACTGTAAACCACAACATTCGTTGGTGATAATAATGAATTGATGGGAATGACTTGAATCAAAGTGGAATACGATGCAAAAACGCGCACATCTTGCACTCGATACAAAAAGATTTGGAAGCAGTCATTATAATCCGTATCATTATCTCGGAAATAACATATGAGACAATTACGCCAGACGTTCTAAATCTTGGCATACATACCGTCATACCTAAACATTCAGAAAATTGTAAATTTGAAGACATGCAATGCTGTGGGAGCTTTTTCCAATACAGAATAAAAAAGAATTCAATAATAATGACGATTATAATAATAATGTTAATGAAAATAAGAATAATTTTTATGATCATATCTGAAGAGGTTAAATGCTTTATATACAAAAAATATCTCCGAACATATAAAGACATCGAAATTGATTCCTCACATAACCCTTGATGAAACATGATAAATCGATAGAATAGAAAAAAACACACTTGACAAAGTTTCACAATTTATTAAAATTTGTTGACACGCGTGTTTCGGGTTTTATTCCATTTTCAAAACTGAGCACATATGAAAACAGAAAGAATACATTCATTATGATTATCAAATAACACATGCTAAAATCGGGGACAGGCGGAAATCTAACTGGTCGTTTACAATTGGGAGATTTTGTTTTTGGGCTGATGATATTTCTAGTATCTCTAAAAGATCTAAACGTTTACTTTTATCACCCTTATGTAGAATTTTTATATTATTAGAGTCAATGAAGTGGTTGAGAGTAATACAGTGAGTGGAGAAGCCTGTTGTTGATTTATTTTGTAATATGGATCTTTTATGTTCATCAACTCTAACCCCGAGAGAACGACCAGTCTGGCCTACGTAAAATGCAGGGCACTCATCACATGACAGCATATATACACCGCTCAACTGTGAATTATTCAGTCGATCCTTCCCATTAAAAAATATAGATCTCAAATTCTTTTTATTGGTACATATAACATCAATTTCATTTCTTCTGACTCTTTTGCAAAGTTGTTCACTGAGAGATGGGATGTAGTTGATGTACACAAATTTCTTAATTTCATCATTAACTTGAGGTGGATAAATTAAAGATAATAATTTTGTTTGTTGTTTTTTGAAAATTAATTTGTCTATTATGTTAGGAGAGTAGCCGTTGTTTTTGGCAAGTAATTTAAGAACTCTAACTTCATTTTCAAGAAACAACAAACAAAATTATTATCTTTAATTTATCCACCTCAAGTTAATGATGAAATTAAGAAATTTGTGTACATCAATTACATCCCATCTCTCAGTGAACAACTTTGCAAAAGAGTCAGAAGAAATGAAATTGATGTTATATGTACCAATAAAAAGAATATGAGATCTATATTTTTTAATGGGAAGGATCGACTGAATAATTCACAGTTGAGCGGTGTATATATGCTGTCATGTGATGAGTGCCCTGCATTTTACGTAGGCCAGACTGGTCGTTCTCTCGGGGTTAGAGTTGATGAACATAAAAGATCCATATTACAAAATAAATCAACAACAGGCTTCTCCACTCACTGTATTACTCTCAACCACTTCATTGACTTTAATAATATAAAAATTCTACATAAGGGTGATAAAAGTAAACGTTTATATCTTTTAGAGATACTAGAAATATCATCAGCCCAAAAACAAAATCTCCCAATTGTAAACGACCAGTTAGATTTCCGCCTGTCCCCGATTTTAGCATGTGTTATTTGATAATCATAATGAATGTATTCTTTCTGTTTTCATATGTGCTCAGTTTTGAAAATGGGATAAAACCCGAAACACGCGTGTCAACAAATTTTAATAAATTGTGAAACTTTGTCAAGTGTGTTTTTTTCTATTCTATCGATTTATCATGTTTCATCAAGGGTTATGTGAGGAATCAATGCATGAATGCAAGCACTCCACGCCTCACAATATATTACAGAAAGGTACTCTTGAAGATCACAAGATGTAACAACCACCTATGGTTCAACAAACAGTGCCTATTGAATAGTTTAAAGCCGAAATACATGAAAATTAATTGTAAACACGAGTCACCCCAGGCAAAAACGGCGGTAAACACAGCGATAAAAACCTGGATCATGCTGGAGATGAAAAAGTGGTACAAGATAAGGGACAATAACAAACTCCACCTGAAAGTGATACACAGTGAACTATACTACCGGATCACCCCCGTTGAGTTTGACTATTTGGACTTTGCCATCAGAGAGGAAGTGAGGTTTCTAGGACATAAACAATATCAAAACCAACATAAAAAATTGAATAATCTTTTGAAAAACGTGAGAGTGCATGGAGGTGAAAGTGGCTTGACATCATCTATGAGTGAGACAAGTATAACATTTTACGAGAAGGTGAAGAATTTCACAAATGTACATTTTGACGCATGTGAACTGAATTTGTTAGGGAAAGGTTTAAAGTACTGCCCGAATAATTTTAATCAAACTGACCTCAAACACCTAGCTGTAAATGTAGAATTAGCTCTGAACAGAATCGAATCTCCAAACAAACAACACTTAGAAAAATCATTATGTGCGGAAATTATTTCTAATGCGACATTTAGAAATGAAAAAACCGAGATGAAAATTGTGAAACAAATAAAGAAAAAAGCCTCAGATAATGAATTAATTATAACTAAAGCTGACAAAGGCAATACTGTTACCATTTTATATAAAAACGACTACTTATGAAAAACGGAAAATTTGTTGACCCCTGACAATTTCAAGAAATTAAAATCTGACCCTACCTCAAAATTCCAATGTACAGTGAAAAAGACTATCAAGAATTGCCCTAACTTGTTATCTGATATGAATGCCCCTTTGATTGTGATAAACCCAACAATACCTTTATTATATGCTCTTCCGAAAATACACAAAGAAAATTGTCCGATGAGACCCATTGTCTCCTACACAAATGCACCAGCCTCAAAATTATGTAAATATTTGAATTCTATACTACCTGATATGATTCAACATAGTCCAATATATTCCATCAAAAATAACATCGATTTGACCAATGAATTAAAAACTCTAATAATTCCCACGAATGCAAAACTTATCTCATTTGATGTAGTGAATCTGTTTCCATCCATACCAACTACGGAAGTCGAGTATTTAGTTAGCCAACAACTTAATGAAAACCCTTCAGTCACCATGGCTATGAAGGAAGAGGCAATGAGACTACTTAAGATATGTCTAGGTCAAAGTTATTTCAAATTCAATGGTGATATTTATCAACAACTTGATGGTTTACCAATGGGTTCTCCCTCATCAAATTTTTTAGTGAAATATTTATGATCGCCTTAGAAAAGAAAATATTTTCTCCTGTAAATGTTAGTCTGACTGTATCTGTATTGTACTGGAAACGATATGTAGATGATGTTTTTTGTATATGGACTGGCTCAAGTTCACAACTTGAATCATTTTTAGAATTTCTGAACTCCTTTTATAATTCCATTCAGTTCACTCTGGATGTGGAAAATGACAACAAGTGTTTAAATTTCTTAGATATTCAAATAAAAAGAGTAAATGAACACCTCGAATTCGATATATACAGAAAGCCCACTTTCTCAGATATTCTTATTCACAACAGTAGTTCACACCCTTATAAAATCAAAATGTCGGCATTCCATGCCCTAGTACATAGGTTAACTTCGATCCCATTGTCTAAAAATAATTTTGAAAATGAAGTTAGAGTTCTTAAATTACTTGCCAAAAACAACGGCTACTCTCCTAACATAATAAACAAATTAATTTTCAAAAAACAACAAACAAAATTATTGGTGTATATATGCTGTCATGTGATGAGTGCCCTGCATTTTACGTAGGCCAGACTGGTCGTTCTCTCGGGGTTAGAGTTGATGAACATAAAAGATCCATATTACAAAATAAATCAACAACAGGCTTCTCCACTCACTCTATTACTCTCAACCACTTCATTGACTTTAATAATATAAAAATTCTACATAAGGGTGATAAAAGTAAACGTTTAGATCTTTTAGAGATACTAGAAATATCATCAGCCCAAAAACAAAATCTCCCAATTGTAAACGACCAGTTAGATTTCCGCCTGTCCCCGATTTTAGCATGTGTTATTTGATAATCATAATGAATGTATTCTTTCTGTTTTCATATGTGCTCAGTTTTGAAAATGGGATAAAACCCGAAACACGCGTGTCAACAAATTTTAATAAATTGTGAAACTTTGTCAAGTGTGTTTTTTTCTATTCTATCGATATAAAGACATATTAAATCAATAAATACTTGAAACAACGTAGAAAATCAATAAGTTATAAGAACAATCAAAAAACAACAATCCTTCCCAAAAAACTCCATCGAATATTATCTTATCAAGAAGCAAATTTTTCACCATTTTGGTGAACGCAGGTAGACTCAATGTTCTTTTATCCAAGGATAGCTTGTTATGGAGTTGTAAACATGTAAATTTGGACCTCAATGCGTTCTCTTTATTCTCACATAAGAAGTAGCTCAGCCAAACGTTGAGACTCATATTTTTTCTGTAATTCATTCTTGTGTACAAGCTTTGCAGATGACACAGGAGTGAGTAATAGATCCCAAAAGGGAACCGTACTAAGTCAAAAACCAAAAGTGGCCCTACAAGATGCAGCAAGGTGATGTTTCTTGAATGGATTGGTACTCAATGTTGAGAAGACCCAAAAAATTATTTTTTCGAACAAAAAAGGAAATCATACCTCACTTAGATATCTGGGAGTAGAGTTCCAAACTTGTCTGAGTTGGGAAATTCACATAGATGGCCTATGCTAGAAACTATCAACACATATATTCATGATTAGGAGGATGAAACAACTAGGTGATGCAGAAACAGTCGAACTCACGTACTATTGTCGTTTTCATAATACAGCAATATACGTATAATCTTGTGGGGCCAGAGTAGTGATGCAGAAAGTGTTATTCTTCTACCAAAGAGGGCTATAAGAGCTATGTTCAGGAATGAAACCGACTGAAAGCTGCAAAGAGATATTCAAGAGGGAAGGAATTCTCACTACAACATCTGTGTTTATACTTACCTGCTTGAAATATGCCCACAATAATAAGAAAAAGTTCAGAGCCGGTGGAGATCTTCATGGCTACGGTACACGTCGTACAATGAAAACATCCTGCCCCGTGCACGGGTAACTAAAGAACAGCCAGGACCCAATTTTACACGCTTGAATTTTCATAATGAGCTTCCCGAGGAGATGAGAAGTCTGAATGCAATCAAATTCGAGAGTGAAATGAAAAGAATTCTACTTGGGAAGACGGTTTATTGCATAAAGGATTTTTATTCAATGAATTTTTGAACTCGTTTGTCTCTGTCTATAGTGATTTGTCATTTACAGTTGAATGTTTGTTTTATTCTTGTAATGAAATTTTGCATCTATGTCGAGATTGATATATTTCTTGGATATTTTGTACGCTGTAATGTCAGATGGATGACATGTAATTTATATTTTTTGATGAAGAAACTTTACATATTACATTTATGTAGGTGTATGAATCGAATCAATAAAATAAAAAATGAAAGCAAATATGAAATCTGATGTGAGGGTAGGTTATCTTTCCAGATTGAATATTTCTCTGCAGCTGACGGCGACCTTCATCTGAAATATGGTCCGCAAGGCATTCTCCTGCTTCTTGAGTACTCTTTGAGCCTCTGCACATTGTTGCCATAGTGGTATAACACTATGGAGACTTGAACGAGAAGTCAATTCCGCAAAGTTGTTATCTGTTATCACTTTCATTCTTATTCGGAAACTGAAGAAGACAATTTTTGCATTTATTGTCCCTATGCTTGCTTCGATTCGAATAGGGTTGAAATTGAAGTTCTAAATCCAATACAAATGAATCAGTTTGGCTCTCTGTTCGTGAGAATTAGCTTCTGAGTTCAGGAATATGCATGGGATATACACTGGCTGTAGACCACTTCTGTGCATTCGTTTCACTAGTGCTTACTTTCTCATGAAGGTGATCCCCATTGCTTGACGCATTGAGAATCATCATTGACATAGCGGATTGGGCTCTTGTCATATGTAATGAAATTAAAAGTGTCATTCATAAACAATTTAAAAAAAATGAGGCTAAAGTTCAACTGCGTCTAGCGAAAGTTTGAAAATTATATCAGGTGAGTGAAGTGACTTCCTTTTGCCCTTGAGTAGAAACAGTGGTATACCATCAGGACCAAAGCATTTCCATACTCAACTTATTCAGGTTGAATTGGTTCTAAAGAAGTTCCGGGAATACACTAGCTCCTTAATAAATGTATTTGTATGCTAAATTGAATATAAACCTCCGCCTGTCTGCTTACTGTCTGGGCGAAATTTATTTTCCACTTTCCATTTTTTATTCAAATAATTTAGCAATAGCATCAAGCAAACCCAAAGAAATGAAAAATGACGTGATCTCAAAAACTTATTTTATGGGGAGATCTTGAGTAAAGAAGGAAGTAGGTTTCAGCATAAATCGAATACCTTCGACTGCCAGGGGACTATGCACGCCGTTCTGGTCGAAGTGTACAAACTTCCAGCAAAAGTATTGAGAGGATGATACTCTCAGAAACACGATTCTATGAGTTCAATTAGCACCAACTTTTGTATTATAAGAATGTAATCTACGATCTGCGTCAACATATTACTCATTTAAATGAGAATATCTAATCGGCGTGTGACTAAGGTATACTGTTGAGAAGTCTGAAGAATTGTGCTAGAAAACAACAACTAAAAATGGGCTGGGGATCTTCGTTTCTGAGATACAGGTGATTTATTTATTTTGGCAGAATCATAAGATCATTTAATTATTGAACCATTCAAAGTATTCGTTTCAAATTTAGCAAGTTGCATATACTTTGTACTTCAAATATCATCACAAAAAAATGTAATGGTGATAGATCAAGTGATCTTGCTGGATACTCTATAGGACCCACCTACCAATCCAACATCCTGGATAACCTTCGTTCAGAAATTTTCAAACAGGGATATCGAAATGAGATTGTACACCATCCTGATGAAATGTGAGTTCATTTTCTAATATAGGTTGTCGTCATTTTCCAGAATGTCAATAACGATTGGATCTGTTATGTTCTCTAATAAATTGAAATAATTAGTTATCTCAAGAGTTACATCGATAAAAATTGTCCTAACCATATGGTTTCCCAATATTTTCACCCCAACATTCAATGTTTGGGGAATTTGTGTATCTCCATGAATGGATGAGAATTACTATCACTCTAGTACTGACAAATATTTCTGTTGACTTTTGCCTTTCCCATTCAATATAAAGGTACACTCGTCAGAAAAGATTGTATTGCAGAGTCAATGTGGGTTTGCATTCGGTAACTCACTCAATTGTTCACAAAGATGAGTTCGACGATCAGGATCATCTTCATTGAATTGTTGCACAAGGCCTTTTCTTGTAAGGGTGAAATTGATAGCTTTCACAATTCGATAAACGCTAGATTTCCAAAGATAACATGCTCGTACTAAGGTTCTCATAGACTGCCGATCATTCATCTGTCCCTATACTGCTATTTCAATAGCTTCAGTTCGGACTGGAGGCCAAACTTCGTTTTTCTTATCCTGAGTGGAACTTATACTTTCGAGTTTATTCATTAAATGCTCAACATATTTGTGATTTACATTTCTTTGTGGGTTATGGTTATTATTGTAATGTACCCCGCTTAGGGTATAGGTTCGTCCAGTTGATGGCACATGAGAGGGTATGGGAATGACACTCAAACTCGATAAAGGATTTAATTACTTCGGTAATTGTCTATGACATAACAATGCATGCGGTATATCGCTTGCTTGTGTCTCTTTTCAAATTTCATAAACATAAATATTATATATGTTTTGGTCAAGGTGTTTACAATCACATTAGGATAACAGACTTGGCAATTGAATAACAGAAGGTATTCTTCAGATCACGTATTTTGTATGATGCGAGGTTGTTTTACGTAATACTTATACAGAGTGTCTATACGTTAAACCTTCCCTCTTCGAGAAAAAAATTTTTTCTACCTAAGTGGAAAAATTTTTGATTAACATCTATTTTATAAACTATTTGTATCAGTTTCAAATTCTCTTAATTCTATAGTAATGCTTTCTGATTCTTTACCTAATTTAACTTATATACATATCATAGTCTTATTTGATCTTATATCTACTATTTGATCATCTTTCATTAACTTTTTACCTGATCTTTTATTTACATATTCCTAATGATATATTTTCACCTTTTTTACTGAATTCTAAAGTTATACAATTCAAATCAACTTCTTCATAGTTGATATTTATATAGTTTTTTGAAGGTTCTCATTTTTGCCTTTACCAAATTTTCTATAGCATCGTTCCATGCATTCTGTAATCTTAACTTTAATTCAATAGGGTAGCTATAGAAATTGGGAGTGGGATCAACCTGGATTTCAATGTTTGGATGTTAATTCTACTTGGTTTACCAAAAACAAGTTCCTAAGAGGTATATAGAGAGTTGGAGAGATCGCAGTAGTGCTATTCTTAACGCCCTAATAAAGAATCCAATTGCTTCAATTATTACTTTCTTTAGCTGAGCCTACACGATTCACTAAATATTTTTGATAAAAGTTATGTGCCTTGGTCAGTGAACTATATCTCATCATTCAATTTCAAAAGAAAAAAATTGTCTCAATTCTTAATCTTCGACTCGTTACACGCCTCTAAAAATATTCATTTTTGAGAGACATTCCTTAGATTTCGTTCTTATAATTTGACAACATATTCATAAATTCATATTGCTTGCTAGCTTCAATAAGTACAATTATTCTAAAATGTTATTTTCTGCGCATAATTTTTCCAGTCGTACGCTGATCGGATATTCTGGTTAATGAAAATAACTTGTGAATTCACATATTCACATTCTCATTGTGCTGAACTGAATGTTTATCATGCAAAGTACGAAATTCCTTTTCTGAAATTGTTCCTAACTGATTCGAAATTTTGCTTCCTATTGAAATTCTTGTTGAGGTGACGACCTCGTGTTTGAGACATTTACCGTTTGGATTATTTATCATTTGCAAATTCATCTTTAATTCTCAATATAAATTTCACATATTTGTTCGATTTAATTCTGGAAAAAAAAATGATCCGAAAATATTTTTCCTTCTGATTACCAATTTTTCACTGGACAATATAACTGGATCGATGAATTGATTAATCGATTCCTCAGTCTTCACCTGGCAATAAGGAGGCAGTAGTCATCAAATACAATTTCTCACTCATGCTAACTATATCTCTATTACAATGAGAGAAAAAAAATTGTTGAAATTGAATTAGTAATTTTTGCTGGAGAAAATTTGGTTGCGGCTACTGCCTAACTTAATTGTTATTCACGTAATTCATTGAATTAGAATCCGTTGAATATATCGGATTATTACTAATGGATAAAAAATTTATGAATGCAAAAGAATCCTCAACAAAAAAAAATATCCTTCTATCACGAAAAATTGAAAGTCTTACTGGTTTTTTCCACTCAAATCACTTTCATGGCTTCCACGGCTTCTCTGAAGGAACATCCACGTGATATTTCATCAGTCATTCTGGCATCTTCTGATTCCCAGTCACGTCTTGTTCTTCTTCTTACTTCTCAAACTGAATTCTAATGCAGAAACGAAAGACTGAAACATATTCGAGAGAAAATCCCCAAAACAATCATATATAGTACAATAAGTATCAAGAACGGTTAGGACATTTTACCGATCGAAGACAGAAGTTTGGAGGAGAACCGCATCGAAGACTCCAATTATTGTCCGAGATCGGTTATCCGTAACCTTTGAGACAATTAAAGCGTTTCTAGCACGAAAGACACGATTTTTACTTTAACTACGAAATTATTATCCAAAAAATTAAAATAGTCATTCGTCAATGCTCTATAAGAATATATGGGAAGAAGTTTTCTTGGTGATGAAAGCTCATTGATTGTAGATTGTTGAAGTGACAATATTCAACTGAATTCGCCCAAAATATAATTCAAAATGAGCGATATCGAATATTTAGAGGAGAGCGAAATCGAAAAAGCCAGCAAATTGGCTGTTCCGGAGTTATTCCCGAGAAATATTAAATGAAAAATGTTGTAGGTGGATGACACCTTCATGAAGGTGGTTATTTCGAAACAAGCTTATGATGGAAAATCTTCAAGAGTTGATCTCTTCATTTGAAATCTCCGAAAATTTTTTGCTTCTGAATTCTGGGGGGGGTGAATTTTTGTTAGGAAACAAGGAAACAATGTATGTATTTCATATACAAAACATGTATAACGATATCAAGAGGAAATATTTCTGGAATCATTCAACAAAATGCTTCACGTGTCAGTTTTTAATAAAATGGATTCATCCTCATAATTCAGTGCAATATCACGAAGTTCGTTACGAAATACCCATCACTAAATAGAGGGGCTGAAACAGTCTCAAAATCGTATTTGAAATCTTTTTCCTATATTAGGTATACTTTCGAAAATTGCTACCAACCATTCAATGAATTTTTTAGTGAGAATATTCAGTAAATCATATGGGTTTTTCAAAATCAAGCATTTCAATTCAACAAAATATTCATTACATGTATGCATTCGAATGAATGTAAATTAAACTCATACCGCCATTTTTTTTCTCTATTTCCTCAGTAAGGCCAACGCTCACTTATCGGCAACAGCCCGGACCACGGCAAAACGAAAACTTATTTCCCTACTAATTTTCCGTATTCCGTAGTGGTCCAATTCAATTATATGGAAAGTATAGAATTCCGGTGGGCCGTGGGCTGGGCTGTTGCCGATAAGTGAGCGTTGGCCTTCATTCACCAAATTCTTCACTTCATAAAGATTTAAGTACCTGTGGAAATACCAACCAGATTTTTCCTACTGAAATATGGCCAACTACCTGAAATCATAATTCACTCAATTCAAATAATGAAAAACTCGGCATTTGGACGCAGACGAATTTTTTACACTTTCAAAAATATTCCAATCGTGTTCCCGTGGTAGAATGTGATATTCACGGAAGTAGTCAATCTCATTTCCTTTTGCTAATAACCTTTTCAGAATGAGAGAAATAGAGGAAAACCTTCCTCATCTCCATCAAACTTTCAGTAATTGAAAGGTTTCAACTCTGTTCGGTCCATTTTGATGTTGTTCTCGTTGAGTTTCGAGCGAGACTAATTGCGTTTTTGTTCACTTTGGGCATGGACGTTCCATTAAAAATCATCCCTTCAGAGCATCAATGTTTATGAGATTTTGACCTCAATATTCTTTGAACCCTGCAATGTCAACTACCGAATCTTTTAGGAACTTCATCAAGTTTAGATTGAAATAGAATAATCAATATAGGTTTTTACGCTCATTTCATAATAAGCTACTCCAACTTGGTATTATTATTTCACGGTTCGAAATTAATGATGACAGCAAACGGTAAGATTACAGAGCGAGGTTTAGTGAACTCCGGTTGATAGAAAACGAACGAAAGCCAACTCGCGATATCGCAATTTTGCAAGCACTCTGGTCTTACCCTTAGACATGAAATGATGGTGAGTATTTTTTTCCCTTTGAATATTTCTCTGCAGCTATAAGTGATGTTCATCAGGTATATGGTCCTCTTCTGTTTAATCAGTACTTTTCGAGTATCTCTGCACATTGCCTCCATAAGGGTACACACACTATGAAAACTTGAATAATATGAACATTTTTGTTGTGTTGGTATCTGTTATGTGCCTCATTTTTCTGATTCATAAAATTCAGATCGCAAATCTTTCTCATAAGCTGGCTTTATGTTTGCTTCAGGTCTAAGAGGGTAGAATTTCAATTCTCAAATTTAATGGGGACGAATCAGTTGGGTCTTTGTTCGTGAATACAAGCTTTCGAGTTCTGGCAAATTCAGAAGTTATCCGTTGTCTGTAAACCACTTATGTGAATACGTTTCAATAGTGTTGAATTTCTCTTTTTGATTATGATTCTTTCACACTCCCGATGTCCAATGGTCACTTAATTTGCATCAGATAATATCTGTAGTATTCTTTCGGAAATGTAGACAAAAATCCCGATCACTAATTGTTTCCATCTTGACTTCCTCGGGAACCATCTACTTGATTTTGAAGTTTTTTTCTTCGAATAAATAAGAACTAAGATGTATTGATTATGACGCTATGAAATTTTCCTACACGTTGGCAACTTAACAGAAAGTATTCTGCCTCGTTGATTTCGTTACTCTATGGTAACGAAATGATTGAATCAATTTTGTTTTGATTTCAATCAAACACTTTTTTTGTCCCCCTGAAAAATGCAGATCAAGGTTCGATTATTTGCTACTTAATTAACGGCGGTAGCTCAGTGGTTAGAGCTTATGCCTCATGATCGTCAGGTCTGGGGTTCACGCCCTTGGCCGGGAAATAACTTTTCCGGTTTTCAGGGGACCGTCCAACCATTCGCTGTTGGGTGAACAATTAACAGTGCTGTTCCGAACGTGGCGCAAGGAATTAGTACCAAAGCTCACACAGAACACACCCCGTATCCTGACTCGCACAAGCTTCTGAGGGGTTTCGTTGAAGCCTAGGATAGTCGGAAAAATACAAATACAAAAATACAAATTGAATTGAATTGAACACATATTCTTGTCGCCTTAAAAAAGTTCAGGATATTTTTCTTCAACGAAACTCTTCCAAAATTGTTCTCTTTTTTGACCAACATTCTTGCACAACTTCCTTGTATGTGCAGTCCTGGTGTACACAGAGAGGTCACGAGGATATTCGATTACATACTCATATACCTATCATATAAAATTTCAATTCAAGTCAAACACTCCATGAAATACTAAATAGTTTTGAGCTCTACAGACACGAGCAGATCGACTTTCTGCACCTGAAATCTAAACTTCAATTTCAAGTAGGTATCGAAAGTACTATCAACGACACTCTCCACGCCAGGCGATCATTTTTCAAAAAACATCGCGCAAATCGTTGAATCTATTATTTCTTTTTATTATTTGGACGTGAACGTTTTCACATAGAAGAACTCCCGAGGTTCTTTGTCTTCTTATACCAAAATATCTATCAGTTCTGTCGATGTTTCGTCTATTTTCTTTGTTTCCACCCGATTACGAAATATGTCACATGTGTATGTTTTCGACATTATTCGATTAGATTCTTTCGAAATCACATCTGATGCTACCAAAACAATTATTCAAAGTGCTTTCAGTGAATCCTGATATTATAAATTTCTTGATTCTTATTTTCAATCGGTTTCATCAGGAAATTATGCTTGTTTCGAACATTTTCGAATTCAAGATCGAAAATAAAGTTTGATACGCCTTGTCAAATTAAGTTCCTTTTATTAAACTCGATCACTCTGGTTAGTTAGTGGAGATACCATAAAGTTCCAACTGACTTGCTGATAAAGATGAAAATTCGCATTATTGTTTCGGAGTACACTTATACTTTCATTTTGTGTCGGGAAATAATTGAATGTAAGATATTATACAGCCCTTCGCTGTTTTCATATCATCATATTTTTCTTATTAATAATTGAACAGCACTCGTAATAAGCTGAATTCTAACTAACTAACGTATTGGTCCTTTGAGCCAGATACTAAGACTCAATTTGAAATTTTTGAAATGGATTTCGAAGATTTTCACGACCTTTTCATTCTATTCATTAGTGCAGATATTGAAATTATCATAATCTTTAATTTCACAATCTGGCAACATCTACATTGACTTTTGAAGTGCGATGGGGGTGATACATAGATTGAACGGAGAAATTTGGAATTTTTCAGAAAAGCTGCCATGGGGGAATCTAACTCAACATTTTTCCAGAGGCAGTTTTCAGAAATTGAGCTTCTACTTGGGGTCCATTGAACAGCGTTGTTAGCCTGTCTCAACCGCTAAACAGAAGGCAATTGTGGAAAAACGTGGAAGACATGTCTTCCATAGTGTGTCTCATACCGAAACGGGATAACACTTATAATAGGTTTTTAGTCCATCATCGCCGAGTTAACAGGGCCACCGAGCAGTATGCATACCATTTCCTTATCCTTAGGAAAAGTAATGTCGTTTCTGCACAAGTCAATTCTTGGGGGGCAAGGGAAGAACATCCTTGTCAGATGATCGGGAAATTGTCAAACAGTCGTAACCAACCTTGGTCGACCATCTTAGAACATTTGAAGCAGATTGCAAAAATAATCAGAGCAGGTCTTTGGGTTCCGCATAATCTGGTCGAAGAGCACAAGGCTAGCCGATCAATCTCATGCGAATTATTGTTTCAACGACACAACATAGAAGCATTTTATGCTAGCTTGATCAGAGGATATGAATCATGAAACGCTGCGAATTCCACACAGAAGTTTAGTATTTTCCCAATGAATGTGCAAATTCTTCAGCGATATTTGTCATAATTTCATCGTCGCAAGTACAAGTGAGGAATTTGACAGTGGAACGAAACGATTTTCAAGATTGTCTGGCAATATCGGCTAGTAAATATTATAGCGGGATTCAAAGTTTTTCTGAAGACAATTCTGAACTTCGACGTATTCATTCAGAAAACTGCGATATTGGCGAGCAATCTCTTAAACTGTTTAATTTCATTTCTTATTTCGATTCCTACCTGGCTGGAAAATTTGAAATATTCCAAACTTTAATCATAGAACTAAAACTGGTGGATCATCGACTCCTACCTTAGTCTAAGTTCCCTATACTTAGTATCAGATTTTCGACAATTGATGAATTTTCCGGTTTGTTATTATTTTTTTTTCATATATCCTCCAATTTGTTTTATCATCAACATGCTCATTATCTTCTATATTCACCCTTATTTCAAACTCTCAGTACGGAAAATACTGGATTTCGATTGAAACCAGTAACGGATTTCCGTATGTTGATGATAACTATACTACGCAAACCAAAATTGATGGAAACTTCCGATCCCCCGAATTTTTTGAAAATCTTCATTATTTTAAATTACGCTACTTAATTCGCGTTCAGCATGTGAAAGCGGTATTCAGTTATACAAGAGTATTTATTGAGATTCCAATGTTTCAAATGAATTTGTCCATGGAATCGTTTTTTTGTGTTGTGAAAAACCAATGATTTATGAATCATATATAAGTTTTATTCAAGATATAAATGAGCTTCATGAAGAAATGCAATCTAAAATCCCGTAACTCGCAGGGTGATTTCTGTAAATAATAATTTTTATCCGATTTTTAGTAGCTTTGATTCAGATATTGGGAGAGAAAACCCAGAAATATTTAATTTGAACTACTAACGATTATGACATTTTAAGAATATCGATGAGGACTTCCACATTGTGTTTATAAAGTAATAAACGAATTCGTTAAAAAATTCTCGATATGTGTTGAAAATTAAGTGATAAATCTTTTCATCTACTTTTAGATATAAAATTCTCGATGAAAAGTTAACCGATTATTCTACTTAATTCCAATCTTAGTACCGAATGCGATGATTCATTTTCGGGATTATTAAAAATTTGGAGCGTTTCTCTACATAACTCAGGGACCACTGGTCGGAAATCATTCGGGGGGAAATCTTCAGGTTGACTTATGCAACAGAATCAGCGTTGAGAGTTTCATGAATATTCGGTGGTGAGTTTCCAAGAAATAATTTTTTCCCTCCTACCGCCAGTTTTGAGCGCTTAGGGTACACCGATCCTGCTGAAAATCTTGGAGAATCAATATCGAGCGACACGACTTTGCTTACAAGTTTCACGGATTCCGGTTCAGTGCTTTCAAAGACAAGCTTCGGCGGATGGACGGATTTTTTTCTATTACTTTATTCAAATCCACATAAGTACCTGCTTCAAAATGTGAACTGTGAAATTTTGAGGGGTGGTAATTTTTTTGTGTTCGATCACTTAGGTTTATCATTTGATTTTGTCGAAAAATTAACCAGAAGGGTGCTTTATAATGACCCAAAACACAAGGACAGTGGTTTACTCCAAGTGAAATCCCCTAAGCTGAGCCAGGATCACGCCCCAAAAGATTGTGTGTAGTGGAATATTTGCGGCATCATTCATTTTGAATTGCTGAAACCGATACAAACTGTTAATGCTGACCTTCTACAGCGAGTCAATCAATCTATAATTGAAAGGTAACCAGTGACTGTCAACCAAAAAGGCATGATTCTCCAACACGACAATGCAAAACCGCACTGCGCAAAGCAAAACCTATAAAAATAAATGAATTGGGGGTGGGAGGTACCTCATCTTCAATATTGGCCTAATGTTGCACCACTAGATTTACATTCATTCCGAGCTATGCAAAATTTTTTAGGCCATTAAGAATTTGCAGATTTGGATGATATCCAAAATGCCATTTTTAGATATTTTGCTGAAAAACTAATTGATTTTAATCGATCAGGGATTGAAAATTTACTCACTAGATGCCAGAAAGTAATTGACAATGATAGGGAATGCATCATTGACAAAAAATAAAGACTCTGCAAAAACGTATTTGTTTGCATGTAGAGTAAGAAAACGACATTTTTTTCCGGTCCCCCCAATATTATGTCCTCAATCCAGCATAGGTTGCGCAGCGGGAAGTATATTTCTGGTTTCAATATGAGGAGAGCTTTTTTCCAGATTTCGATCAGTGAGAGTTCTAGCGAGCATACAGCGTGTACAGTGAAAGAAAGAAGCTTGTTTCAGTTTTGCCGACTAATTTTTGGCTTAATCAATTCACTTTTTACGTGGCAGAGAATAATTGGCACCGTTTTGGGAGCTGCCCTAGAGCCATTCGTTATGGTGTACTCGAATGATATTATCATTATTTCTCAGGAGTTTGCAGATAAATGACTGGGATGAAGTGCTTGGTTGGTACAGCATCATAGTACAGAAGATTTGTGCCAAACTTCGTATTCTCTTACCACACCCCCTCACACTTAACCGGGAGAAAGGTATAACTTGGTCTGTAACGTTACAAAACGCTCCACTGTCGATTTCAGTTTCCATCGCGAAAATACGTCATACTATTAATTTCAATTCCGATCTCAAGCAAAAACGCCTTACTGAGATTATACGATCGGTCGCTGGAAAACGCACTTCGCTTTGACAGTTGAGTGTGTGTTTCGCATGCGCGACTCTAATTCGGTCTGGCCGATGGAAAATTCTTTCTTTTCGTACATAAGAATTTGGAGAGTAAACACCTTGCTAGAGTTTAACGAATAAACTAACTTCGTAATCCATTAACATCGTGGAATTTTGAAGTTTTATTGTTTCTTATAAGACGTCTATTCAAAAGGCGGTAAGTACTACGTATATCCCGACCAATATTTTTGCTTTTGTGAATGCCAGATTGTGATTTCTGATTATTTTCATTCCATGCAGGTTACACCGCTTAACATTCTCCTTTGTATGATATTGTGCATTTGATTTCTTATCTCATTCTTATTATCGAATGACGTGCTCTTATTCCTGAGTTCTAGATATTTCATCTCGTATTTATTAACTTGTAAATTGTTTCAATAACGTCTAGAGTCGTTGGGAATGAGATCACGTGTTACAAGCACTATCTTATAGTTTTTAAATTTGCAGTCTTTGTACCGGGGCTGTTGCCCACTGAATCATCTTTATACCGGGGCTATCGTCCACTGAACTATCTTTTCACCGAGCTACCGACTACTGGATTATCTTTCTACTGGGACTAATGCCCATTTGAACATCCTACTACCGGACCCAAGGTTTGACTGGATCATCTTAATGCTAGAGGCAATCATTACTGGATTATCTGAATACTGGAGCTGATTATGACTGGAATACCTTTATTCCGAAGCTAATTATTACTGGAACATCTTAATTCTGGACTTTATTCTGGTTGGAATCTCTTGAAACTAGACTACCTGCATAGTACCTGTATTTTGGAGGATCATACCACCGGATCCTTACTTCTAAGATAAGTGCCTCTTCGAATCGCGGATCTCAGATTCATTGTACCTGATTTTGTGTTTGTAAATAGTAATTTTTAATTGTAAAGTTGAAATAAATAGATAGGGAGTAAGAGGTTGCATCATTACCACCAGATTAACGATTAGGGATACATTCAGGAGTTAATTTGTAATCGCTGGCGCAGGTAACGTGGGGCCACGAGTAACTTTTTTTTGAGTAACATTTTTCTCTGAGTGTGTCTCTTTCGTTTTTCTGGTTGTGAAGGTGACTTCGTTGTGAGTCTGAGCTCCGAGGTCGAATGTTTGATATTACTATTTTTCAAATTTTACCTTATTGTTATCTTATATTAGTATTGTCTGAATAACTGAATTATGAATCCCGATAACTTTAAGTCTCACGAATTGAAATGTGTACTTCATTCTCGGTACCTTTAAAGCTTGGTAGGCCTGGTTGATGGTGGGCGTAGTTTTGGAGCCATCATACGCTTGGGAAGTTGACCATCGACTATCTGATGGGTCAAATCAATTCTTATCGTCGGTTTATTCGTGAACGATTGTTGTGTGTTCGTGTGATAGCAATTTGTTGTTTGTAGTATGTCTGTCTAGCAAGGTGTATGAAAGTTATCGCATCCACCAAAAAAGGATTATTTTGTTTCTTGTTATGTGTGACGAAGGCAGTTATGTTTTTGGATGGAGGTGATGATTGGTCGTTTTTTTTGTGTATCCAAATTTCCTAATACCTTTCCTCCTTTTCCTATTTTAAGGCAAGTGTCGGTCTGTCCGGTGCAAATATTTTTTAGTTTTTTTTCTTTTTGGTTTACATGTCGATTTCGTGAAGATGGCGATTAATCTTTCGAGTTTAACGCAGCTATGCAGTGCCTTGAATGGAAATTTGAGCGTAGTCTGCGGTTTACTTTGAAGTTTTCTCAGGCCTTCGATTCGACAATTACCGTATCATTTTCCTTACCGTGTCTTACGACAATTACCGTATCTTATCGTGTCTTATGACAATTACCGTATCTTATCGTGTCTTATGACAATTACCGTATCTTATCGTGTCTAATGACAATTTATCTAATGCCGGTTGGCAAATACCGTATCTTTTGTGTCTCGGACACCTATCGTATCTTATGCCTGTGGGCATCTTATCTTTTAATTTTTTTTTGAAGTTTAGAGCGGCTATGCAGTATCTTGATTGAAAATTTGGCGTAGTTAGCGATTTACTTTGAAGTTTTCTTTAATCTGTGAGTCTCACAACGTATCTTTTAATATTTTGAAGTTTAGAGCGGCTATGCAGTATCTTGATTGAAAATTTAGCGTAGTTAGCGATTTACTTTGAAGTTTTCTTTGATCTGTGAGTCTCATGGAGATTATTTTTCTTGCATTTTTGGATGCAGTTATTGTTTGTACCGACGGGCGGACACTTCTCTTTCTCTTTCCTTACCTGTTGTTTGTATCTATCCCTATTACCTATTCTCTATTACCTATTTCCTATTATCTAT
The DNA here is from genome assembly GCA_958510865.1 of Myrrha octodecimguttata. Classification (NCBI taxonomy): domain Eukaryota; kingdom Metazoa; phylum Arthropoda; class Insecta; order Coleoptera; family Coccinellidae; genus Myrrha; species Myrrha octodecimguttata. Next base: position 21,684,103 of record OY294059.1, read on the forward strand.
CCCTACTACCTATTATCTATCCCTATTACCTATTTCTATTACCTATTTCCGCTTCCTTATATCGAACCTACTTTGCGATTTGTAATCGCTGGCGCCCAATCTTATCTTTTCTTTCCTACGTATTTCCGGGAGTGTTTTTCCAATTTATTATCTACTTAAATTATTTTCGCATATTTGGGATCGCTTTCTAGGAGAGGCCTGCTTGGGGAGTGATCGCTGATACATATTTAACATCTTCCGTCAGATAAATAAGCTTTAAATACCTCTTGATATTATTGGTTACATCATCTTCACATACACCTGTAACACCTTCAGTGAGATTAATTAATTAGCTTCAAATTTCGAGCTTTGAAACTTGGAAAACCACCTCGGGATATGATCAATAGTACCTTGCCTGGTAATTTTTTTTCTTCTCGATTCCTTCCTTCCCTTCCACAATTTCCTAACAGTTTTGTTTTTTTTGTCTGCATCGTGCCACTTGTTAGATTTCATTGCTCCGGAGAGAAGCATCTTTATCTTGACTACTGCTGCCTACCGTTTATAACTTTATCGATTTTGAGTACCTCAGTCTGGATGATTTCGGGATTTGATTCGTGTAGACTACCTTACCTGTCGATGAGTCGATACCTATCTTTTCTTATATCTACACGTTTTGACTCCTGACTTTGTCTACCGACTTCTCTTCCTATGTAACGAATATCACCTTACATTTTCTTGTTACTTTATCCTTGTCTTTCAAGTTGCGATTCCTTATTGTTTGCCGTGTAAATTTCATGTAAATTTATGTTTCAGTTATGCTGTGTGACTTGCAAGATTAATTTCCCTTTCATCCATTTGACTTAACTTTCAGTTTGGCATTTAACGTTAAAGAACTTTATTTTCCTCGTAGTATTCTATTTTTCAAAATTAATCGAAACCTATTGGCTTTACATTCTTCTAAAAAAATTTCTTCAAAATTTTTTTTTCCTGGTAAGTGGTGTGTGTAACGTTACAAAACGCTCCACTGTCGATTTCAGTTTCCATCGCGAAAATACGTCATACTATTAATTTCAATTCCGATCTCAAGCAAAAACGCCTTACTGAGATTATACGATCGGTCGCTGGAAAACGCACTTCGCTTTGACAGTTGAGTGTGTGTTTCGCATGCGCGACTCTAATTCGGTCTGGCCGATGGAAAATTCTTTCTTTTCGTACATAAGAATTTGGAGAGTAAACACCTTGCTAGAGTTTAACGAATAAACTAACTTCGTAATCCATTAACATCGTGGAATTTTGAAGTTTTATTGTTTCTTATAAGACGTCTATTCAAAAGGCGGTAAGTACTACGTATATCCCGACCAATATTTTTGCTTTTGTGAATGCCAGATTGTGATTTCTGATTATTTTCATTCCATGCAGGTTACACCGCTTAACATTCTCCTTTGTATGATATTGTGCATTTGATTTCTTATCTCATTCTTATTATCGAATGACGTGCTCTTATTCCTGAGTTCTAGATATTTCATCTCGTATTTATTAACTTGTAAATTGTTTCAATAACGTCTAGAGTCGTTGGGAATGAGATCACGTGTTACAAGCACTATCTTATAGTTTTTAAATTTGCAGTCTTTGTACCGGGGCTGTTGCCCACTGAATCATCTTTATACCGGGGCTATCGTCCACTGAACTATCTTTTCACCGAGCTACCGACTACTGGATTATCTTTCTACTGGGACTAATGCCCATTTGAACATCCTACTACCGGACCCAAGGTTTGACTGGATCATCTTAATGCTAGAGGCAATCATTACTGGATTATCTGAATACTGGAGCTGATTATGACTGGAATACCTTTATTCCGAAGCTAATTATTACTGGAACATCTTAATTCTGGACTTTATTCTGGTTGGAATCTCTTGAAACTAGACTACCTGCATAGTACCTGTATTTTGGAGGATCATACCACCGGATCCTTACTTCTAAGATAAGTGCCTCTTCGAATCGCGGATCTCAGATTCATTGTACCTGATTTTGTGTTTGTAAATAGTAATTTTTAATTGTAAAGTTGAAATAAATAGATAGGGAGTAAGAGGTTGCATCATTACCACCAGATTAACGATTAGGGATACATTCAGGAGTTAATTTGATTTCAGGTCATGAACTGCTGAGTTCAAAAAATTATTTCAGGCTTTGAAAGAATGTTTGCCCACAGCAACTGTCCGAACTTTCAACAATCTTTTACAGTGCAAAAGAACGCCTCTGCTCATGGTTTTGAAATCATTCTGACTCAGCAAGACGACTCTGGCTCTGAAAGAGTAATTGCTCACACTGATGATCCTTATCTCGACAGAAGCGTAAATATTCAACAATTGACCAGAAGTGTTTGTTGGGCTGTGGAACGCTGAGACAGTACATGGAGGGTACTTTCTTTAAAGTGATCACGGATCACAATAGTTTCCTTTGGAACGTCATAAGGATTAAGAGAAAAGATTTCCAAAATTGAGCTCACTTCTGATGCCATATTTATATTATAGCTTTGAAAATATCCTCCAAAAAAAACACGTGGTGTCTGATATGCTGCCACGCTCAGTGTTTCGATAACTCAGTGAAAAATGAAAAAGTAGAGAGAATAAAATGAACAATTTGAACCAGAAAAAAAAAAGATATGTTGGAAGCACTCGAAGGCCTACCTTGGTAGATGATTCCTCCAGAAGGGTAGCTTGATGTTCCAATGAAGATCTTCTTTCTTGGTTAAAACTCGTGAACGGTGAAAATAGAGCGAAGTGAAAATAGAACGAAGTGAAAATAACGAACGAAAACTGACTAATCGAGAGATACGCTTAGTACGAAATCTTTCGAGCGACTGTTCACGTCATCCATATGCTGACAGCCGTGAGAAAACTTTCAACACATTAAACGCGACAAGAAATAAATACAAATAAATAATCAATTTAAACTACCCTGATTAAACGTTCGTTTGGAATCCGTAGAAATGGTCAGGAATGAATCTAAATATTGAAAACAAAGAATACCATTAACAGAAAATACTAAGTGTTGCAGTAACACTCGGCTTCGCCTATTTTGAATGAGTAAATACTCCTGGGTTTTGCTTGAACACATGATTCTTGGAACTTTTCTTGAAATATTGGGGAGAGAACAAACGAGAAGAGTGTTTGTGACCACAGGCAGGATTTGCTTCCTTTAAGGGTGGTTTTAGTGCAGCATAAGTTTGTCTTCGTGGTTGTCGATTGAATTATTATCGAGGATTCGACGGATTCAATGACACTTCTCACGAAGGGCAGGTTTTGGGTCCAACATCGTAAGTAATTCGCATCCCCCTGATTAGTAGAACATATCCTGAACTATTTTCGACTATCTTTTTGTGAGATTTTCAACCTGGAGCCAGTCTTATTTGAAACAATTTTTGTCACCTGGAGCCAGTCTGTTCATTTTTAACTGGGTTCAATCTTCTTAATTGGGGTGAGTCGTTTCACCTGGAGTATTTCGTTTCACCGGAATTAACTCTTGCCACATTCTTGACATATTCTTTCCACTTCTTGACAGCACTGATAATTACTTTCTTGTTGGCCTTGGTTATACCTCAACACGTTTGGGATACTAAATGCTTCGTATTTTGCAGCCTATCGATTATAGTGAGGAAGTTGGAAGTCAGTCCGAACCATATCTATTCAGAGAACCATAACTATTGTGTATAATCTGTTCTTATTCTCACCATCAAATTCGACTGAAGTTCTGATATAAATTTCTATTGAGACTAGGTGTAGCAGTTTTCATAAAACAGGAATTCATTCGTTGGTACCGTTGACCTATGAACCGATACATTGATGATTAATTATTGCTGATTTTTTAATATTTCATTGTAAAGGCCTACGTATCGTAACGCGAGGTCTGGTAGTAGATATATCTGATATTTATTTTCTGAAAATGTCGAATCTGTATAGCTTCGCTGGATTTAATAGTAAAGGGTTTTCCAATAAAAGGTATTATTTTGATATTCAAAGAAAAACGCCATTTTTCAATATAAATGATCGGATGTTCATTTCATTATAAAGAAGAAGGTATGCCGTTAATAGTGGAAAATAACATCAGGCAAATGACCACCACGACCACGCTTACAGGACCATATCCTTTTAATGAAATTTTCCATAACCAAATCGCAAAGTGGCTGCCCTATGTCCTCAATAGCCTCACGAATTCCATCTTTGAGGTCTTGAATCGACGCTGGGCTATTGGCGTAGACCTTCTCTTTCACGTGGCCCCAAAGAAAGAAGTCGCAAGGTGTTAAATCACCAGATCTCGGTGGCCACCTCTTCGAGAGATAACACGGTCCGGAAACTTTTTCCGCAAAAGATCAATGGTTTCGTTGCTTGTGTGGCACGTAGCGCCGTCTTGTTGGAAGTGAACGTTGTCCACAATAATACCATCCAATTCCGGCCATAAAAAATCATTATTCATCTCTCGATAGCGCAATCCATTTACCGTAACTGTTGCTCCAGCCTCATGTTCGAAAAAGTAAGATCCACTGACTCCGCCGGACCATAAACCGCACCAAACAGTCACACGTTAGGGATAGAGAGGCTTTTCAACAATAACTCTCGGGTTTTCCGAGCCCCAGATGCGACAATTTTGCTTGTTGACGAAGCCACCGAGGTGGAAATGGGCCTCATCACTCAAGATTATTTTTCGATGGAATTCCGGATCACTTCCATGTATTTCAACGACCCAATCAGCAAAGACACGACGTTGTTGATGATCGGCCGGCTTGAGTTCTTGTGTTACCTGAACTTTATAAGCCTTAAGACCCAAATCTTTATGCAAAATACAGTGTAATGACGTTTGTGGAATGCCTCATTCCAAAGAACGACGAGGAATCGACAAACCTGGGTTTTCTTCAACACTTTCGACTACAGCAGCAATATTCTCGGCTGTTCTTGAGCGACGTGCACGGGTTTTATTCTTCCCATCACTAACTTGTCCCAACAGCTCGAATTTTTCCACCAATTTCTTCATTGCGGTCCGACAAAGTGCTTCACGACGACCCAAAAATGTTCGAGTTTTACGAACCGTCTCTGCCAAATTTTCACCATTTTTATAGTGAATTTTAATAATTTCAATACGTTGTTGAAGCGTGTATCGTTCCATTTTTATTAATGGAGTAGTTTTTACTTGTCAAATGTCAAAAAATGACAGCTTCAAAAGTAACATCTAACGAAATAGCGGGCTTCTCAAAATAACACCTCTTATTGGAAAACCCTTTAGTTATTTCAATGTGAAGCAAGTCTGGTAGTAGATATATCCCATATTTGTTTTCTGGAAATGTCGAATCTGTATAGCTTCGCTGGATTTAATAGTAGTTATTTCAATGTAAAGCAAGTCTGGTAGTAGATATATCTGATATTTATTTTCTGGAAATGTCGAATCTGTATAGCTTCGCTGGCTTTAATAGGAGTTATTTCATTGTAAAGTTCCAAATACGGAGCATCATTTTCTTTTCTTGTATAAAAAAGTGGTCTTTTTCTTCGCCGAGGCTCACTGGCTCCATCTTGAGGCAGGACACTGACCTAAACTTTCACGTCGGGGAACTTGCGACAAGTGTTGCCTGAAATAAATCCAAAATTGTTTCTTCTAGCACCAGTTAACCTGAAAACAGAAGCAGTCACAATTTTTTTAATGAATAAATCGGACCTATTTTGCGGTGTTCTACTTTTCCTAGCTTTTTCCTTGAACCAACACATTCCGGAACAGCCTCTATACGTATAATTCACTCGATTGAAATGAGAATTGGAAATTTTGGAGAACAATAATTCCTCGCAAGTATATCATGAGAATCATTGCGCAAATCCAGTCTTTTTTCGACTTCTCATATCAATCGAAGTTATTATGTTCACCTCTTATTAGCCATTTTTCTTAAATCGATAATGAAAAATACCCTTGAATTTAAACAAATAAATAAAAAATAAATTTTCGTGGATCAAGCACTGCCGTGAAGGCAGCAGCTTTTGCGCGCATGTTCAATGTAGATCGCAACTAATTTGAACATGCGCGCAAAACTTTCTGCCTTCAGTACAGTGCTCTTCTAGATTTTTTTTCGATAAATTACTGGATTTCAATTCGACCTAACGACCGGACCGTAAACACAATAACTTCCGAAAGAAACAACTTACAAACTCGAAATTTGTAGAGAAGGTTTGGACCTTAATTACGCAGGCCGAATTCGTGAATGGGTAAAATCCACCCAAATGATTCCGCAGATATACCCATTCAAAATTTTATTATCCCAATATTTCCAAAAATACAGATAAGATAGAATTGAAATCCAGTAATTTATACATAAATAACAGTTCGAAGGTTCATACAGAATTTAATGAGGATAATATGATAGGAAGATCATGGAATATTGAATATGTATTTGAAAGAAAAAATTTGAATGTTGTCTTTCAACATCTTCGAACTAGCTGTGAAGTTTCATCATGGTAGAATCAGTATTTCTATTTGGTACACTATTGTGAAATATGAAGTTCAAGGTATATCTAGAATTATTCTCGAATATGAACAATAGTTTCTGAAAAAAAAAACATTTTTTCGGAAAAATATTTGAAAAAAAAATTTTTTTCAATTGAGTGACCATACGATTTCAACGGAACTTCGCACAAAGTTGCGCGTCATCATGCTTCAAATAACTGTCAAGTTTCAATCTGAACGCTTCAGTATTTTCTGATATAAAAAATAAATAACTTCAAAACCTCAAATAGCTATAACTCCGAAACTATTCGACCGATTTTGCCCATTAACAAACTTACCACTGCATTGCAATGCGTGGGCTACCCTGGAAGTTGCAAGTCGCTAGCTCACTCTGTTCGACAGTTATCGTGTTCAAGGCCGGCCGGTCGTACAGAATCGATTTTGACACCGGATTCGTCATCAGTGAGTCCAACCTACTCGTTTAAGACCATTTTCGGCTCAATCATCGACAATAACAGACATTTGGACAAAACGATAGCACGCTATTCCGCTGGAACATGCGCGCAAAAATGATTAAAGTGAGTCACCAATTTCCATAATAGAAACACGACATTCATCCTGCAATATGTAATTCTCAGAAATTTGTGTTCATTATGATGAAGTGTATTCACAGCATCTGACACTTCTCCGAAATGCAATTACAATGGCCATTAAGCTGTAGTTGAAAGGTTGGATCGTTGGGACTTTCCACAACCTACACCTGTCAACGCAGACGACCTCCAGATAATTTGCCTTTGGTCTCCTTTGTGAAACCCTCTTAGTCGTCAGCTAGCAACTTTCCAAGTTGAAAGTATATCGAGTTCAATATTCATGAACAGGATGGCCAGAAAAGTTTCCAATGGCCATCCAAGGGAAAATGACATTATAACATTGGGATATTATGAGTCAAATTTCAAGCCTGAGAAATAGGAATTATCATGAAAAAATTCGAATTTAATTTTAAGTGAATAACATAGTCATTTTCAAGTAATCTATCTACATTTCGATCCTTGTAAGGTTACGGATATTGTTGCTTATTTGAATAATTCTAAAGTTTTTTCGGTTCTGGATACAATTAATGGATTTTGGAATTTGGAGTTGGATGATCATAATTCAAGATTATGTACTTTTAATACGCCATTTGGCAGATAAAGATTCAAAAGATTACCTTTTGGCTTGAAGTGTTCGACAAAAATTTTTCAGAGAAAAATAATGCAATGTTTTGGAGGAATTCCTGGAGTCCACATATATATTGATGAAATTTTAGTATGGGGCGAAAATCAGAAACATCACGATGAAAGGCTTAGTGAAGTATTAAAAAGGGCACGTAGATATAGTATTAAATTCAATAGAGATAAATGTAGATTTTCAGTTTCGGAAGTGAACTATTCAGGTCATAAAATAACGAGTAACGGCATAATGACTGATGAAAGTAAAGTATCCACTATAAAACATTATCCAAAACCAACAAATGTTAGAGAATTGCAAAGCTTTTTGGGTATTGTTAATTACCTACATAAATTCATTCCTATTGTAGCGGAAATAACTGCTTCCCTGAGGGAACTGCTAAAAAAGAATGCAATATTCGAATGGAGTTCAGTACAACAAAAGGTATTCGATCAATTTACGAGAATATTAACGTCTCAGCCAATACTCAAATTTTACGATCCCCAGAAAATATTGGTGTTATCAGTGGATGCTTCAAAAGATGGTTAAGGGGCGTTATTGTTACAACAAGGTCAACCTATAGCATATGCATCAAGATCCTTGAGTGGAACTCAGAAATGTTATGCTCCAATAAAAAAAGAAATGCAAGTGATATTATATGGGGCGAAAAATTTCATCAGTATATTTATGGAAGAAAAACTATTGTAGAAACGGATCGCAAACCACTTATTCACATTTCTGAGAAAGCATTGATTGATTGTCAATTGCATTTGTAAAAAATGCTGTTAAACATTCAGGTATACGATTTATATGTAAAATATACCCATGTGAAAGAAATTTACATTTCGGATGCTTTAAGTAGAATTAAGATGTAACAAGACAATTCAAATATTTTCGATAATGAGTATGAAGCACAGATGAATTATATGAGAAAAAAATTGCCTATATCACCACAAAAATTGAAATATTTTAAAGATGAAACTCAAATGGATACAAATTATTAGTGAATATATTGAAAAGGTTGGCCAAATTTCAGAGCTAAATGTAAGTCACTGTCAGAGCTATGTTATAGTTATTATCGATGATATAATTTATAAAGGAAATTGTCTAGTTGTACCGGAAACATTGAGGAAGGAAATACTAATATTGATTCATTTAAGTGATATGGAAATTGTGAAATGTATTCCTAATATAAAGAATTACTTACTTACTTACTTACTTACTTAATGGCCGGGCATGCATCGCGACAAAGAGTCACTCATTTCGCATCCTATTCCAGATTATCCTTGGCAAAAAATTGGTTGCGATTTATTTGAGCTCAATGGAAAAAAATACATGATTGTAATTGATTATTTTTCCAAATATGTGGAAATTTGTAAATTAAACAGAATAACTTCTCGAGCAATATTTAAAAATTCAAAATGTATCTTCAGTAGGTTAGGTATACCACAGGTGTTTATGTCAGATAATGGTACACAATTTTCCAGCTCTGAATTTCAAAATTTCGCAAAAAATTGGCAATTTGAAAATATCACTTCAAGTCCAAATTATCCTCGTTCTAAAAGTATGGTAGAAAGAGCTTTTCAAACTGTTAAAAACATAATAAACAAATGTAATGAGTCTGATATAAAGTTGGAATTAGCTTTACTAGACTATAGAAATACTCCAACAGATGCCTTGTGAATTGTTTTTCAATAGAAGAACGAGAACTATAATACCAATAAAATATGAACTCCTACATCCGAGAAAAATGAATTTTAAGAAACAGAGAGAATTTTTAAAGAGAAGACAGAAAAAACAAAAAAGAAATCATGACACAAAGACGAGAAACCTAAGAATTTTGAAGATACATGAAAGAGTATATGTTAGACAACAAAATAATACTTGAGTTAGAGGCTATGTCATCGAAAGAATCAATTTGAGGTCCTATCTTGTGAAAATAGAAAGTACCAATTCAATTGATAGACGAAACAGATACCATCTTAAGCCATATTTTAAAAATAGTTTCAAGTATAGATCAGATGTTGATTCAAATAATGATAATCAAACTGATGTCAGTAATAGTGGTTATACTTCCTGTAAAATAGGAAAAGAGTTGGTAAATGTTCCACGTTCACGTAGAACAGTTTACATATCGAGATATGGTAGAACAGTTAGGCAACCTGATGAATTAGAATTTTAGTTCATTTTGTTTAATTAAATTTTGTTAAAAGGGGAAGATCCCAACTAGCAATTTCATATTTTATAACTGTTGCAGAAACGTTTTCAGACAAATGCTTATATAATATTTGTCTTCTCGGAAATGTTTCTAATGCGTTTGAAAAATATCTGTAAATACAAAATTGGCACATTTTATAAAACAATTTTGCGACCCTCGAGATTTTATAAAGCCTCTCGTGAAAGTTACAAGAAAAATATAAAGCAGCTTTAAAACTGTTTTATAGGAACTTCATAAGGTTTTTCACATGCCTGTTCTGAAATAAAAGAGTAATCTGGAATGTTATTTAAAAAATCGAAATAATTTTTAATCATTTCTTTCAGTTGCAAGAAACAATTCGGAATATGACAGTCGATGGGAAAATATTGAACGTCGCCTATCTTTACTCTTCAGCAAAAACCATTTTATTTACACGTTAATGCACTAAGGGCCACTTGCACCGTATTACAAAACCATAGATTAAGACCATAACCGAGGTTTATGTAGAAAATTATCTTGCACCGTCACAAAATCCTCGTTTGATGGCCTTAACTGACTGTTAAATTTAAGCTCTGGAATTTGGGGGTTTAAAAGAAGGATTAATGGTAAGCTTCGAAATCTAACCCTACTTTCGAGCGATTTCGCACAAATTTCTGGACGTAACCTCCAGTTTGTTTACATTTTTTTTGTTTACATTGGACATTCCTGAAGAACTCTTACGAGTTAATGGATTTGATAATCAAATTTTGATTAAAAGTTATTGAATTTCAGATGATATTCATGAAAAATGATATAGAGAGATAATGACATCAGTAGGCATTGATTCGTATCTTTTAAAGCATGAAGAATTAACATCAGTATTTTCATTGAGTTCGTAAACTCAATGGTATTTCTCATAAGCCTTCAACTATTTGAAATGATGAAGTTATAATGATATGCTCATTTATTTCCAAGAGCGAATAGCAGAATGAAATCGAAGACATATTTGGAATGAAAAAGCATAGTTTCATGAAGATTCTTCAGTACTATTTTATTTAGTGACGTATTACATGGAAAGCTATCATATACTACTTTATCAGTGTGCAGGTGCTGTCTCTGTGCTATCATTCTCCTCGATTATATATTGAGTGGACTCAAAATATAACTACAAACTAATTAATGTAAAAGAAATTGCATCCTCGTGTTAATCGATATTCAAACGTTCACCTTTGTCAATCCATCCATACATGATACTTAAATATTTATATACAATACGTTTTATTTTGCGGATCTCACATTAGAGTTTTCATTATATTCGACCGAAATTAACTCAGTTCATAATATACTTATTAAAAACAAAATGATTCAAGGGAAAGTCTATCCTTGGGTAAGCCGTTCTTTATCCGAAAGTTGTTTCGGATAAATCAATACTATTTATTTATTCATTTTACAAACGTCAGGATTGTTATTCCATGCAGAAGCTCAAATCTTATGATATTACAAAATATAAGTTTACTTGAGTATATAACTATAAATTTGAATAATGTTTAAAGCCTGATGCAGAAGTAAGAGCACAGGTCTGTAATAAGAGATTCCTAGTCTTAATGATAATGAACAAGTCGGGAAAGTTACATGCAATATTTTCATGGAATCTATAAAGTCTGTCAGATATATTTTTTCGGTGGGTTTTTCAATAGATGCATCTTGATTTTTCATATCTTATGGAAATATAGTAGAACCGTTAAAATGAGTTTTATCTTTTGAATTTAAATATTTTATCAATTAGGGTTAAAATAAACAACATGAAGCTAGTCGCAAGTACCAATTCATGAGAAAGTAACCAGATTTGTAGATTAACTTTAATCTAGTTACATTTAGCCTCGGTGCAAGCCGAATATTTAAACCAGAGCTTAATAAGTTTATCGTCGCTTAACTAACTGAAGCTTAAGACGAAAACGGTGCAATTGGCCCTAAGGGCCGTATTTATAGTTGTTCCTTGAGGCTTCCTTACTGAAGGCCGCCTTGAATTTGCTTTTCTATGTTTCTATGCAAACAAACTTGTATTTGTTTCCATAGAAAAGCAAATTCAAGGCGGCCTTCAGTAAGGAAGCCTCAAGGAACAACTATAAATACGGCCCTTAGAGTCATAGTTCCCGAAATGGGGAACGAAAATATTGATGCGAATTAAATTTCATTGTGAAATAAAGCATAATATTAGTATATCATAAACGCGCTTCCAATTTTCGAACGTTTTCCATAAATAAATGAACAAAATATTAAAATGCTTCCTGGGTCTTATATTTTTTTTTTTCATCGAAATATGAACCAATGTTTGCGAAACATCATTATCAAGTCAATTTTTTTCCCAGGTGATTCAAATATCAACACGGATGCAAATTTCAGTACTTTCAGAATTCGTCATTTTTTATCATCATAAATACTGCCATCTTTAATGGCGTCATCTTATAAAATAGTTTTGTATCTTTATGAAGCTTTCTGTAATAATTTAGCTACTATACAACCGCTATGAAACATATTTAACACTATCGCCTTGGTGACTAACGGAAACATACAGTTTCAGCTGATTTGATATAGAAAAAGTCTCAACACTAGTGAGTGGACATGCTCGACGAAATCAAATACCTATAACATTCAATTTCAGATATAGATTTTCATGAAATCTTTTAAGATGTTCATTATTTCGATATAACCTTACTCAAAATGCGATTCAGATAATATTTCATTATCGTCATGGAAAATAGAATAATAATAACAAACGCAGCTGTTACAGGAAAAGTGGGGTTAGAATTGTTTTTTCTCCATTAAGTGAGTGGACATGTCCAACGAAATCGGGAATAATTTTCAATTTTATTTATAGATTTCAAAGATATCGAATATTAAATCAAAATGCATTCCATATTCGATTATCGTCATGAAATACAATACTATTGGTTACTGTTGGTGAAAGTTATTTTATGAAACGATAATGTAACTTCATACAAAGTAAATTTGAAACATTTTTTTAATGAATTTATATTGAAGGCAGGAATATCGTATGTTATAAACCCACTAAAAAACAATTCAATTGTATAAATATTTATGTTTTATAAGTTAATTATAGATCCCTTAAGAAAAAGTATAGAAACAGTTTTATAAGATATTTTATAATTCGATCATATAAAGGTTTTCGTGATAAATTTATAAAATACTTGAGATGTCCACAACAGATTGAAATTTATTTAGCATCAATAATGAATTGACATTCTAGAGAGTTCAATATAATACTTATAAAATGAAAAAGTCGGGAATCATCAGAATTATACGACAACTTTGCTGGTTAGGATGTCATATGTAGATTAGGAACAATTATGTTGTACGAATGTGTTGAAACAGTAGTATTAAAGAAGACATCGAAGCGAACACATCTTGTTTGATTAACCCGATAAAACATTATAATTATTAATTATTCTGCAATAATTTTCGATCAAGTACTAGATTGCAATTCGATCCAAAATTTTGAATGGGATATTGGATAATTCAACCCATTTAAGCAGTCGACCTTCTTAATAAAACTGAAAACCTACTCTACAAATATATTACCTATGTCGATTATTCCTAAAGTTAATGTGTTTCCGGCTGGCCTCTCCACTGATAGTGTACAAAATAACCTCCAGAAGAATCTACTCAGTAGCTTGATGATTGTAAAGTAAGTTTGGAGTTTAATAACGGTGGCCGAATTAGTAAAAACTTTCGAATGATTCCGCAGATACACCCTTTCAAAATTTCAGTTTCCTGATATTTCCAAAAAATAGATCGAATCGCCCTTCAATGAAAAATGCCATCTTGAAGTTAGTATATATGTATAGATGTATAGATGACCGCTTTGGCAACGTAGCAAGCGCGTAAAAGCTCCTGACCTCACGTCAGTGCTTTTCTAGGTTTTTCCTAACTACGATGTTCTCTACAGACATTCTTGCCTATCACTCGGTTTGCGAAGTGATTGCATCAGAAATCTTCGTAGATATGTTGGTTTCTTACTTGATTTTATGAATTGAATCCCAGTGGTTATCCAAGAAAAAAATTATAACCGGGATATTGGTATATATATTTCTAGGTTCAAAAACACTCTTAGGGTGATTAAGCTTCCTAAAGATGTATGGGTGAATCGTTATGTAAATTTACCGAAATAATTTTTACAGTTTACACGCGAAAGTGCGCCTTACTCGCATCTCCACGTTCAGCCACGGTTAAAGAGATTCAACAACACATTTTTGTTTTTTGACAAAACTATTCGGCCTACTGAAATTTTGATGAATCCATCTGAATCTAATGTTTCCGATTAACATCTTTTATATGAAATGAAGCATTTTTTGGATATTCCTAGCAGAATTGAAATGAACATAATTGTAAACATGCATTTCCAGGGCAGGCGATTATATCCTAAGGAACTCCATATAAGTGCATGGTATCCGACTTTTTAGATAAATAAAATAAAATATTTCTGAATCGTATATTTCGATAGAATTTTGTCTGAATGAAGAACACTCAACGTAGATGAAGATGAACGGAAAAAAATTTTTTGCCAGTTTTTGGAAAAAAATGCCCCTCACCACTTCCTGCACATGACGATTTTTTGATAGACCACATATTGATTTTGCATTGTAAGAATGTAGTGAATGATACTCAGTGGTTCATACATTTTAGCAATAAAGTTCACGCGAAAATTTGTTTTAGGGCTCTTTTCATGCCTTGTGAACTCTACTATATTGTCACTGTAGGATCCAGTAAATGCTTCTAATATTCAGCAGTAGATGCCGTGAAAGGTCGATGGAAAAAATATTTTGAAATTATTCTTAGGCAACTTCAAAGAATACTTATTTGATTGGACTGAAACAGAGTCTTGGAGATTCCGGTGTCGATAAGAATGAAATTTGAACGGAATCGGAGATATGTTTCTTGAAATATATGAATTTCTTAAATGAAAACTATGAATTTTTCTCTTGGTTTGTTCTTGAGAAAAATCAGGATAACTGATTGGGCTGAAATGAAATACTCGGTTATGAAGTGGTGGTTTGGAGATTTCAGTAAAATTTAAATGAAATATGGAAATTTCCAAGCAAAAATTTTTTTCAAATTTTTCTATGGAGAATTCTTCATATTGCTACTGTACATCTACCAACTAAGTTTTATTTCGCTGAGATGAATATTTTTCGAGTTATTGGAAATCAAAATTTCAAATGGCTGCAGCACAAAAACCCTCTGCAGATTTGGCCTATTGACGAACTTAATCGAGATATTTAGGATCCTAACCTAACCTGAGAATTTGAAGTGTCTAGGTTCTTTCTTTCGAGTTATAGCGAGTACAGCTGGCCGGCCGGCCAGACGGGCGGACGGGCAGAATCAATTTTGACCTCGGATTCTTCATCAGTGAGTCCAACCTAGTCTTTTAAGACCAATTCCGGCTCAAAATTCGAAAATTACAGACATTGTGACGAAATGATAACGCGCTGTTCCGCAGAACATTGTAATTTATTTGTAATTTATTTTCGAACGGAAAAATCCTCATTTAAATCTGTACGAAGTTGCCGTTGCTATTTTTACTTATTTCGAAGTTTCGAACATATCGTTTTCGAATTTTCACATTTACAACTAAATTGTACATACTTTCCCGGAAACGCGGTTAAATAATGATAATACAGTAATTGGACTGATTGTCTCTGAAAAAAAATATTTTCGAACAGAAAGCAGGAAAATTGTGTTTTTTTTTTTGTTAATTTTCTAACGGATCAGACCTCAGAAAATGTCGCACGAAGTTGAGAGTTATTTTTTTCTCAACTAATGAAGAAGTTTTGAACTGATCACATAAATTATTGTTGAGATAATGAGGAAATTAACTCAAAAATTTAAAAACAAAATTTTACATATATTTTTCTCACTAACTTCGCGAATGAATGTAGGATCGGAATGAAATTTGAAACACTATTATTAAATATTGAACTCAAGGTCTGAGTAAATTTTGTGAGCTAATTGAGAGTCTCCACAAAAAACTAATTTTTTCCACAAAAGGCAAACAAATTATCGAGAATTTTTCTTATTTTCTAATGAATTAATCCGCACAAAATTGTATTTTCTAACCAATTCCGGAGTTTCAAACTGACCGCATCAGTACTTTTGTAGGTATAAGAGAACTAACCGTAAAAAATCCAGTGGGCATACTTTCGAAACAGTTCAGACGGTTTCACCCATGAGCGAACTGAGATATTCAGACTCCGAACTGAATTTCAGAATTTCGAGTCTAGAATTGAATTTGATTACGGATTTTCGTTCAGAGAATCCGACCTAATCGTTCAAGAACATTTTCGGTTTAAAATTCGAAAATCACAGACATTGTGATGGAACGATAACGCGCTTTTCCCCAGAACGAGCACGTAGAAAAAACCAAATCGTTGATTTCTGTTTGAGCTAGCTGTATCTTAATATGTTCTGCAGAATCTGGGTGATTCAAGAAAACTTTTCAATTTAGTTGATAGGTTCTTCACGAAATTCAGCATCAATCTTTTCGATGAAGTTTCAGGTCTATCGTAAAGGTGTTTTGTGCATCATCAGCGACACAAAATTTTATATAAGAGTATCTACGAATCAGGCAACGTTGGGCGGATAAGGCTCATTAGAATCTTAGCCGACGTTTTCGGTTGCGCAAAGTAACCTGGAGATAAGAATCTTGTTATGTCATTCCAAAAAGCTTCATAGAAACAAACAAATCAAGAATGGAAAAATGTTCATAGTGCTGATCAAATAGCTGATTATTCTGAATTTCTTGTCTGAGACAGTCGAACGAGTATGTTTGGGTCACCGATGAAGAATTCGAAAGATTTTTCAGGGTAGATTGGACCCGCTCAGGTTGATTAATCAATTAAATAGTTTCCGAGGTTTTGCACACATATTCTGGGAAAGGGCGGACTATCGTTTTTTTTGTCCAAATGTCAAAAATGAATTTTCTCCACAGGGTAGTCTCAAACACTAGGTTAGACTCATAGTAGACAAATCCGGTGTCAAAATCGATTATGCCTTACCGGCCGGTCGTCTATATGCACGATTACAGGCGTACGAAAATCCTATCAACTCGAACCTTTCAGGGTAGGTTGCATTCAACAATTCGACAGTTGGGTTCATGCAGGTACAACGAACAAACCTAATGAATCATCAATCTACCAAAGTCTGATCAATGAACTACACCTATCCCGGCAGGCTGTGGACTCCCGTCTGAATCAGCATAGTCCGGTTGTTCAGTTTTCTAAATACTCTACTATAAATCTTCGAGTGTTGTTTCAAACCCAGAAAATTAACATCGGAAATGTGAATCCAGTGGTCAATTTCAGAACGAAGGCTCAAAAATGTCTAACTATCAAACTTCGTTGTTTTTACGCGCTTGTTCTGGGGAACAGCGCTTTATCGTTTCGTCACAACGCCTGTGATTTTTCAATTTTTTAGATCAGTGTTTTTCTTGATTTCACATTGAAATCCTTACACTCCTATAGCAATATCAAACCCTCAATCAATTATCATTGCCACTCTGAAATGCAATTGCAATGACCATTCAGCTTTAGCTGAAAGGTAGTAACGTGGGGATACCCAAAAACATGAACCTGTCAAAGAAGTGGGACTCTGCGAAATACTTCCAGAGCCAACTTAAAATGAAATAGAAGGTATTGTGTCGAATAAATCAAAATCAGTGATGAACAGAAAAATTTTCAATTGCCATCCATGTGCAAGAAGCCTAGTTATTTGTTTATAATACATTTCAAATTTTAAGTTGCGGAAATATGGAGCATGTTGTAACAATATGTAAAAAAAACCTCGAAGTTCTGATATATTTATTTACTTTGATAATGATTATTTTTATAAGTTCTACTGAATCGATTATATCGATTTGAGTTTTGAATTATGCTTATTTCCCATCCAATACTTATTTCCGGTTATCCTAGTGCACGATCTTTAGTGGACTGTATGATCAATTGTTCTTTTTGGTGCTGAACTCAGCAGCATCTCCTTGCTTAACCTTTCATTGGTCGGTCATTCAAAACGTTCAAATGCGCATTAGCGTCACTTATAAACTAAAACAAAACTATTTGTCGGATGAAAAGTTTTCAAAACATTCAGAAGCCAAGTTAGAGGTATAATAGAACGTGATCTTCTTGCTCATCGACGAATGTCTTCGTATTGAGTCTACTTTCTTTGTCCAGCCCCATATGATAGGTACCAAATGACCATTTTGCGAAATATTGTATGTACTGGGGTTATGAAAAAGGTTATTCCCCTGGAGCATGGTGGACGGAAATACCACCCATCTAAAATTAAATGATTAATTTTACAAAAAAGACTTTATATCCACATGCTCCTCTCTCTCACTCTTTCTATCCCTCTCTCTCTCTATCCCCCTCTCTCCCTCTTTCTCTCTCCGAAATCATGGGACCACTGATTGTTTTGTTTCCTCCAATTCAGATGCTATTTAGTCATGCCATGCACACGAGCTGCCTTGCATAGGCTTGACGGAACTACCCGATAAGAACAGTTCCGCTCGAGACAAGCACGCTCATATACAGCATCACAGCATTCACTCATTAATTATTCATTTGAACCTCAAAATTTATGAGTATATGTGATATTATATTAACTCTACGCAAAGTGTGTTATAAGTGTCCACCTAAAATCCCAATATCACCAGCCAACGGAAGATATTCATGCAATGAAAGTGAATCGAGTTAAAAATCTCACGGGATCGAATACTGATTAGCAAGATGTGCCCACTTCGCGGCCACATCTTGCTAACAGGACGCTGAACCACTGTGCAATTCAATATCTCTTCCTAAATTTCATTCTAGAGAAAGAGAGACAATTCGTCCTTGAGTAACACAAGTGAATCTAACTGAACAGATACAGATGGATTACACCATTTGGACCTACGCAGTAGGGTTTGTCAATATTATTTGTGCCATCGTGCCCAAAGCTCTTGACTTAATATTTGCACAACCTGCCACGGAGTGAGTCTATTCATTTTGAAATCTACAAAATGCGGCCCAGGCAGGAAATAGTGAAGGGCCAAGGTCAAAAAATGACCTAGCATAAGCGAATTCATATCATATGGATGAGCGCTGAGGGGTGTTAATAATAAGATTTATTCACTAAGTATTTCACATTGAAAATAACATTATCACCAGCAAAGTAAAGCCTAGTACAGAAGGTGAATAAATAGTCGATATCACAGAAGCTTAAGCTACAAGGAGCTATCGCTCGTACGTGATTACCGCATTTAGATAAGATAATTATACGACGGGTGAACAGTATAGAACACAAATAACACATACACAACATGCATAAAAAAAACACTATAAATTTTTTTTCCCTTTATGCAGCCTTTTTCTTCTGTAGGAGAGAATCCATACCATTTTTTTCTTGAACAAATTAATGTCCTATAGTTTCGACACAACGGGGCACACTCAGGGTATTCGATTTATTCCGTGTGTTATAACAGTGTAGGTTAGGATTGGCAGAGATTTTTATCTTTTCAATGTTGATCATCATATTCAAACAAAATAGTTGCCTCACATCTTACAGTTCGGCCTCTTCATATATGCTTTCGTTGGGGAAAGAAATGTGTCTACTGTACAAGATCCGGAGGATGCATCTTTGGATCACAGCAAAGTTTTCCAGGTGCATGTCACTCACACCACCCCAACCCGCAACTCCATACATCAACTGCGACTGTACCAACGCGAAGTACAACATTCTTAGATATTTTATGTCAAGGTAATATCTTAGGTACTTCAATTCGTACAAAATACCTCTGAGTTTTTTTACCAAATTTTCATTTGTGAATCCCATCTAAGATGTCGGTCAATCGTTATTCCCAAATACTTGACCGAGTCTGTTTCTGGGATAAGTGAACCCGGTGCGATCTTCAGAGGTCCCATGCACGGTAATCCACTACAGTAAGAAGTAAAAGATAAATATTTCGTTTTCTCCTGGTTCAAGGTCAACGTATTATATCGGAACCATTCCTCTAAAATTCTGAAGTCGTCCTCAGCCTCCGATTTTAAAGACTCCCACGAATCGGATCCACAAAAAAGTGCAGTGTCGTCCGCGAAACCAAGAATCTTGCCTCTGATTCTGACATCTAATAAACTATTGATGTATAGTGTAAACAAAAGTGGTCCAAGTACAGTAACGTGTGGCACAACGTAGGTCACATGTAAGGGTTCACTCAACTCCCCTTCGATATCTACTCTCTGTTCTCGATCTGTTAGATAACTTTTTAGTAGATCATAGACTTTCCCTCGTAAACCATAGTTGTACAACTTAGAAAGGAGTTTTTCATAGGAAACTGTATCGAAGGCCTTGGAAAGATCAATGAAGACTCATAAGGATTTTTTTTTTTTTTATTTAGAATATCCGCATCAACCACGAAGGTTATTAGCGGCAATACAGTAAAGTATATACATTGAGAAATTCTAGATATCGTGAAAGATGTGAATAGATTTCAAAAATGTCAGCAGTGTATCAAGGTTCTTTGGATCCAAGGCATCTTCAAGGTTTTCTGGTAGTCCTGAGGATTGCCGATTCTCCCTGAAGTCGGGACATTCTATCATCAGATGTCTTATGGTCTGCACCTCTTCGCATGATATGCATCGTTTAGGGTTTTCATTTTTGAGGAGAAATTGGTGGGTATATCTGGTATGGCCGATTCTGAGGCGAGTCAAGATGACCTGATGTCTTCGTGGAATCCCCTCATAGTTAACTGGATTTAAGTTGCGGTTTATTGTCTTGAGTTTATTATTTTCTACAGCTTGCCATCTTTCCTTCCATATATTTCTACAAAATAGTCGGATATTTGATGTCTGATCTTCATGGGGCACTCGAAAAATCCGGTGGTGCGGAGTTTCCGAGTTGGTGTCTCTGGCTATGACATCAGCTGTTTCATTTCCAGTTATACCAACGTGAGAAGGAACCCAAACGAGAGCAACACGTTTACCCAACCGTTTCAGCCTTCCCAGTTTTGATTTGATGATGCGTAGCAGAGCATTTTTTGGGTAGAGCTGTTTGATACCTTCTATAGCACTTAGAGAGTCTGTAAAGATGACGATGTTTTTCTCTGTTTTATTGGGGTGATCCAGAGCTTTTCCTATGGCGTACAATTCTCCTGTGTAAACACTTGCTTCCAGAGGTAGATCGTAGCAATAGTTTCCAACTTCTGTGATTGTTGCCGCTCTCACGTATTCGTCAGATTTGGATGCATCGGTGTATATGTGGCAGTAATTGGTGTATTTGGAGGCCACTTCGGAAAAGATTGGTCTTATAAGTGTTGCTGGAGTCTCATGCTTTGAATATTTAGTGAGGTAAGTATTGAACTCGGGCAGGGGTATCGTCCAGGGAGGGGGCGTTTTGATATTCACAGGTAGTATATGTTGGTAATTGATTGGGTTGTTTTCAATCCTATTAATTCTAGTATACAGAGGAACTGCTGGTTTGCTATGTTTTTCAAATGTTGCGGTGAAACGATTCAAGAATGTGTGGTGACGAGTTGGGTTATTTCCATTAGCACTCATAAGGATTGTTTACTCTTATCTAAAGATTTATAAATGTAGGATGTCAAATGATGTATTGCGTCTTCAGTTGATTTGTTCTCTCTAAAGCCATATTGGTAAGGCGAAATAATTTTATACTTTTCGCAGAATTTTCTTATCCTGCTTTCCAGGATTTTTTCGAAGATTTTGGATATATTTGAGACCAACGAGATGGGCCTGTAGTTTTCCATTTTCAACTTATTTCCACTTTTGGATTGAGGTTTTATGATTTCCAACTTTTAGTCTGGGGAAGCATCCTTCATCAAAGCATCGGTTTATCAAGTGGGCTAGGGGAGTCTTTATCTCATCTGATATCTCCTTCTGAGTTTCTGCTCTTATAACATCATGTCCGGGTGCTTTCTTATGTTTCAGCAGCATTATTGTCTCTTGAACTTCCCTGCTGTTCGTTGGAAATGGGCACATGGAGTTTTTCACGTACTTATAATCTTTTCTGAAGTTGTTGGGGATTTTTATTTTATCAGCGTACGCTTGACCCAAACTACTATAATATTCATTAAAACTGTTAGAAATTTGTTGCCTGCACTCCAGAATTGCACCATGCCTCGACATGATTTCTTCAATTTTTGTATTCCGTTTAGACCGATTCATATCTTATTTACACTCTCCCACAGCGCTTTGGACTGGTTAACATTGTCTCTTATTAGTTTTTTACCTAGATGTAAATATTTTTCATAGAGACTTCCAATTATTACATGAGTCGATCTGTGATCACTAGGAAGAATAACCGGATGAATTTGCTCCAACTTGAGTCCTGACTGAAATAATCTACCGCTCAGCCTCCGAATCCCCTTTTCATCTAGAAAGGGATGAAGTTTTCGGAAAGGCTTGGAAATGAACTTATTTCGAGAAATAAAGAACTATTTCTTTCGAAAATACGATATTTTGAGCGATACGTATCATTTCATTGAGCGCTGATTCTGAATCATATGGAGTGATTGAATCCGTGATGGTACCTTCTGGATTACGACAGTTAAAAATGAAGCGTTTGACATATACGAAAAACAAAATGAATTTTGAAGTTGGCTGAAATTAGTTCAACGGTCAGTACAACGGTCGATATCATGAATCGGGGTTGTTTGCTTTCAAAAACAAGTTGTAAAGTTTTCGCGGTGAGGTGCTCGGTTCGATACTGCGATTTGGTGCGCCGTTGTGGACGCCTACTTAGACATCCGGTGAATCTTCAAAATGACAAGGCTCAGTGAACTTAAAAACAGCAGTACTATTGTGGCTGGTGCGTCAATTACAATGTCTTTTCGATGGTCAGCCACTCCGAACGGGTATCTTCAGAATCCCTATGAGTACTCCTTCGAATTTTATGATCTCAATGATAACACTTTGAATTCCATTTAGGTTAAACTCTCGGTTTGCGGAAAAACCGTACAATGAAATACTTATTGTCAAATGTGGATACCGATCTGATAACGAATTTATTTCGAACCGAAATATCGAAATGGAATAGAATAATTGTACGGATTGGAAACACTGGAGAATCAGATAGACAATGTTTTTATAGATAAACTACCGTTAATCCTTCCACTTCTGGAAAAAATTCTTATTGCAAGAGCGACCCCTCAAAAATGAATAAAAATGATTTCAAGCTCGTAGTTTTCCAGCAGCATTTTTTTAGGAACTTGTAGGATAAATGCTTTCCGAAATACGGTCGCTGGTCACCCTTAATGAGTCACCCTGTACTACGCTATAATATGTCGTCTATGTCGTAAGCTGCACAAGAAATTGAAACAGGAGTTATAATTGCTGATGAGCACGACAGTAGAAGTACTTAATCAATATTGAAAGACGGTTTCGGATTCGAACTGAATGAATCTGAAGCTAAATTCCAATATGATGATAATGATTCTCATCGCTCTCAACAGGACTTTTATAACTTTGAAGTCAGAAAAGAGACAAAATATGCAAAATTCCGGTCAAAAATTCCTTTCATTGGTCGATTCAAAAAGTTTTCGAGATTGAAGTTCCATACTGTGTTCATGGTTTGGCATTTTTTCCTTATATAACGATGGTATTTGATGATGCTGTCCTGAGTGAATGAAACGAAACGATTATGACTTTTCAGAGGTTTCAACAGAACGAAAATCACTTCTTTCGAGTTGAAATTTTATCACGATTCCTGATTTATGTCAAGAGACGGAAACTGATGAGTATGAATTAAAAGAATTTTCACATAACGAGAAACGCTTTATTATATCTTCCATTTCTGTTTGCAATTTTCGAAAGTTTAGTCTAATTCAAAAACGATACATTCTTTACGCACAATATTGGAGGGAAAATCAAACAAAAGTCTCCCGAAATTTCGGGATAAACATTTCGTTCGATATGAAATCCTTATTTTAATCTGAAAGATGGAAGATTTGGCCGATTACAAAATATTATGAAATCAGAATCCATTATAGGTTCCAATTATCAGCTGAATCTGTTAATCGAATAATGAACATTTGTGTGACAATTGCACTGCTTACAAACTATTACCCTTGACGTCTTCAACGGATGGATTACCGGTATGTAAAGAAACATGAATATTTTCTTAAGGACTACGCAGAAACTCGTAAAACAACAGCTCTAAGGGTGATTGTTAACGAGCGTGTTTTAGTGCATAGCTGAGTGAAACTAAATGACATTCTTAGCTCTTTCCACGAATCGATTGTCGGAATGTGGAAAAATCTAGAAAAGCACTGACGCTCTGTCACGAGCCTTCACGAGCTTGTTTAAATTCGTTTCAGACACCGAGATTTGTGTTGAAAAATTTGTTTTTTCGAGAACTATTCATAACCTTACATGGAGTTTGGCTCAGACCTTGAGGTCACTATCGATAAATAGTGACCTCAAAGTCTGTACCTAACTAATAAGTAGGTACTGTTTTTATATCAAATTTCGGAATTTGATCTGATATTCGTCTTGGGAGATATTGGGAGAAAATATGTTCAACTTCGAGCTGATTTAATCGATATCATTGTTAATTATTTCCGAAATTATTCAGAAAATACCAGTACATTCAATCCTCTATTGCAAGGGTTTGCTGTACAATTGTTCAGTCTTCAAGCACATTCTTTGAGTACTTATTGTGTTTACGGTCAGCGGTTAGGCCAGACCCAAAAGGATTAATTATGACAACCGAATTCTTGAACTTAAACAAGCGCGTAAATACTGCCGACTTCACGTCAGTGCAATCCTAGGTTTTTTTTCTAAATCTCTGAGAATAAATATTGTAACATATTGACATTTTGGAACCAAATTCTCACTATTTAGATACAAGGTATTCAGAGATATTTGAAAGATATAGTCCGAGGAGAAAAAATTCAATAAAATGTGGAAAATTCTAGAATTATTTTTTTGTTAATTTTCCAACGGCTACATCAACACGAAATTTCGCAGTAACTGGCTTGTTGGTATTTTTCAACTGCTCGCAAAGTTTAAATCTGGTCACATCTGACTCTCTCGAGATATTGCGGAAGTAACGTCAAAATTTGGAATAATAAAGAAATTTGACATTTTATATATCCGAAATTGAATATTACATCGAATCAGAGATAGGTTATTATTGGTTGTTATTGTTAAATATTGACTTTGAGATGTATGCCCTATTTCGTCTGGATCTGATGAACATTTTCGGAGGAAAATATTTTTTAAAAAATTTAAAGAATTAACATTTTTCACTTAAATTTTTACTCCTGGACTTTCACGAAAATTGGTCATTCAGTTAAATGTTTGCATTCTAGACCTAATGACAAAGTTTCTATCTGATCGAATCCTTTCTTCAGAAGATATCAAGAAATCAACTTCAAACTTAAAATGGGCATAACTCGGAAACTTTTCTACACATCTCACCAATCAACGAACATTACCGATATAGTCGAACTCTAAACCTTATCTGACAATTTCAAGTTGCTTGGTTCTCTCCTTTGAAAGTTAGAGCACATAAGGACAGACGGACATAATTTAATTCGACCACGGGTTCCTCGTCAGGGAGTCCAACCTAATCGTTAGAGATCATTTTCGGCTCTAAGTTCGAAAATAATAGATATTGACACGAGTACGGCCCTGTTTATTCTAGAATGTGTCCGAACATTCCAGACGCGTATGAGTCACCAACTCTCCAGAATCTTTCAGTAATCGCTAGAAGTTGCACGAGCGATATAAGGTCAAGCGCGGAGCAGCCCAGGGACTAATTCAGTGTTCAGTGAAAATAAATTAGTGTGGAAATAAATTGTGCACAGACTTTGATAGAATAGGTTGTTTAGTTATTGGAACAGTGGTGTGTAAATGAGTGTAAATAAATAGTTTAATTATTCCGAACGTTTCAACAAATCAAGAAAACGTTACATTGGTGTCAGGTGTACGGTTCGACATTGCTCGAATTGAATAAATAAATTCTATCGATTCAAATTTATGCCAGTGATTAAAAGACTTCAGAAAGCAATGGAGACGAAGGCGATCATGGAATTTTTGATTAAATTTAATGAGAAGGTGGATAAACTGGAGAATAAGGCCGAAGATAATTCTCGGAAGATGGAAGAGAATTCTCAGAAAATCAATGATAAAATGGAAGAAAATTCTCAGAAAACCAATGAGAAAATGGAAGAAAATTCTCAGATAATCAATTAGAAAATGGAAAAAAATACTCGGAAAATGGAACAAAATTCTCTGAAAATGGAACCAAATTCTCGGAATAGCAAAGAATTGGTGAGACAATTTGCAAAGTAAATTGGATGAGAAAATGGGAACTATAAAAGATGAATTGAAGAAGAGAATGGAGAAGTGAATGGAAAATGTGATGGAGTTGACGAAAAATTGGACGAAGTAAATGGGAAATTTGATAAAGTTGACGAAAAATTCGAAGAAGTTTATGAAGAAGTTAACGGAAAATTTGAAGAAATATCAGAAATAATTGAACAGCATTCCAAAATAATAGAGTCCCTGAAAAGAATCTCAATTGGAAAAGATCATCTGGCTTTATCACCCTATAGCAACATAAAAATGGAAAATAACGGCGAAAGTGGAAAAATGAAGATCAAGCCTCCAACATTTGATGAAAAAGTCCCATGGTCGACATATCAAGAACAATTTGAAGCTGCTGCGCTGGCAAACAGTTGGAGCGATAACGAAAAAGCCACAGCATTGATAAAAGCTCTATGGGGAGAGTTTGAAGCAAATGTGGCTAGATAAGTCAGGCTGGCTTACCCAACTGCTCCAGACAGCTTCCTTGAACAGCTATCGATCCGAACCTTTGTAGATGGAATCAAGAACGGTGAAATACAACAAGCTTTGAGACTTGCACGCCCTCAAACCATGGATGATGCTTCAGCTCAGGCTTTAGAATTTGAGGCAGCGAAGCAAGCATCGCATAGAGGACAGGTTCGTGTGAGACAAGTCCAAGAAATAGACCGACCTGTTGAAGAAATCATCAGAGAAGAACTCAGCAGATTATTAAGTACTAAGAAAAAGGACGCTGTATGCTGGTACTGCAATAAAAGTGAGCATATTAATCGGAAGATGGAAAAAGAGCCACAGCAGGAAAACTTAAAAGAGTCGGTGATAAGGGGCATAAATCAACCCAAGCTATGGATGTCGCTGAAGTGATTATCCGAGGAATCATGTCTACGGATTCTTCAAGCATTATTGTTCCCGGAAAAATAAATGATCGAAATGTGAATACCCTGATAGACACTGGATCGACCAGAACCATTGTGCATCCAGAAATAGCTAAAGGATTTGAGATTCGTCCAGTTATGATCAAAACACTATTGAAATGGGAAATACAACAACAAAGCACGAAGTTCTAGTGGCTGAAATCACGGAAGAAGTAATCCTGGGAATGGACCTCGTTAAGAAACGTGATGCCAACTGGATATAAAGA
Organism: Myrrha octodecimguttata; assembly: GCA_958510865.1. Taxonomy (NCBI): domain Eukaryota; kingdom Metazoa; phylum Arthropoda; class Insecta; order Coleoptera; family Coccinellidae; genus Myrrha; species Myrrha octodecimguttata. The sequence goes on from OY294059.1 coordinate 21,711,461, forward strand.
GTGATGTTCTTCGATTGGAAAATGAAGAGATCCCGTTCAATGATGTGGATGACAAGATATATCGGATTCGATTGACCGAGGACACCACATTGCCAGGTCAAACTGAAAGCATAGTGATTGGTAGTTGTAATGATGTTATGAGAAATGGCTGCGTTAAAGTAATCGAGCCCTCTGACGATGCAATACTTGCTAAAGGACTGGTACTCGGGAAGACACTGGTAGTGTTAAGAGATAGTTTTCCCATCCGATTACTGAATATGAACATGTTTCCAGTCACTCTGAGGAAGAACACTTTGATTGGACACGGAGTACTAGTGTACCATATTTCGGGTGGGATAGGTACTTCCGGAGTCTCGCAGAGCCAGAAGAATACTGAAGAGCTGATGACCCTTCTCACTTCAAAATGTCAAGATCTTGACCGGAATGAACTAGCCGAGGTGGGAAAACTGATTCAGAAATTCTCCGACGTGTTTGCCACTGACGAAAGAACAGGGAAGACCGATATTGTGCAGCATAAAATCAATACTGGTGATGCACAACCCATACGACAGCACCCTGGAAGTCTTCCTCTGGCAAAAAGAGGAGAGGCTGAACGGATTATTGAAGAAATGGCGAGAGAAGGTGTCATTGAACCATCTAATAGCCCTTAGACGTCGCCTGTAGTGCTAGTGAAGAAAACGGATGGGTCCACCAGGTTATGTGTAGACTATAGGCAGCTCAATCAAGTAACGAAGAAGGACAGCTATCCCTCACCGAGAATTGATGATACACTGGATACACTCTCGGGATTACGCTGGTTTTCCACCTTGGATTTGAAGAGTGGGTATTGGCAGGTTGGCTTAGATCCAAGAGACAAAGAGAAAACTGTCTTCAGTATTGGAACATATTTGGCCACATTTGAGCGTTTAATGGAGACTATATTGAGAGGACACTCCTGGAAGACTTGCCTGGTGTACTTAGATGACGTGATAGTAGTGGGAAAATCATTCCAAGACCACCTACACCACCTGTTGCTAGAAGTTGTACGAGCGATATAAGGACAAGCGCGGAGCAGGCCAGGGACTAATTCAGCAGAGTGATTCGTAGCGGAAAGTGTTCAGTGAAAATAAATTAGTGTGGAAATAAATTGTGCAAAGACTTCGATAGAACAAGTTGTTTAGTTATTGGAACAGTAGTGTGTAAATAAGTGTAAATAAATAGTTCAATTATTCAGAACGTTCCAGAAAATCAATAAAACATTACAATATTATGACGAATCGATATCGCGCTGTTTCCCATAACAAGTGCGTAAAAACATGCATATTCGCATAACGACTACGAATAGAAGGCCAATGATCAGTTAAAAAAGAAAAAACGTAATATAAGCTGTTATAGTTAGCATGAGATTGAGGAGTATTTGTTGACAAACGTATTTCGGTTAACGGGCTGAAAATTTACTGATAATCTTGCGCCGTAAACGGATGGATAGGCAATGTCTTCTTCAAAATGAAATATATGGGGTGAAATTTTCAAATATGTTTTTTAATACTCAAAATTTATCTTGAAAAAGCATAGCAGAATTTATCAAAGTAGTCTTATTATGGCGGATAGAGAAAATCCATTGAAGGTTTTGGAGTACAAATATTTAATAACGGTCGCCAATAAAACCTTATTTACTGAGGCAACTTTCAGGATGCCTTTGTTTCACTTCAATGGGTCATATGAATATCATGTTACGTTTTGTTCGTTATATCTACAATATTGTGCACTTGTGTAGGTCTTGTGGCACTGATCACGTTTGGTGGTATTTGCTGTGAGCTGGCACTATGTTCAACTATGTACCAAAGTTTAGTTACAGACTACGAAGTTGTAACTCAATGATTTTTGTGTACGCGCTGTACACTATACAGAATCTGGGATATAGTGTGGGGTTAGGTATGCATAAGGCGAACTGGGTTAATAGATAGGAAGATGCGCAGCAAGTTAACTTTTAGACCAGAGGGTACCTGAGTTAAGACGGTGGTTGGTGGCAAAGAACGTTGCCAAGCCTGTTTAGTAATTTTGGTTACTTCATTAATTTTCTGTGATATAATCCCCAAAATGATAAAAAAAAGTTTTTTATATTTCATAGGAAATGTTTCGAAAATATAATATTATTTTCTCTTGGTTCTTCATTTTTGTTCTAAAGTTATCGAAAGAAACTAGAATTTATTTCATTATTGAAATCTCAACGTGATTGATCTGGTTTTATTATAATAGTACTAAATATAGGGGTTTCATGTTACACTGGATCCTCTTGCCACAATTTTGATTCTGCCATATACACAGACATTCATTTAGTTTATTCTAAATTATAATCTCAGCATTTGCCCTATTTCTCAGTTCCAAATATTTTTTACAGAAGGCTTCTTTTGTAGCGGCTGGAGTGAAGAATGGGTGATCCTCTACGAAGACTCTACAATGGCATGGTACGCGGACAAGGGACTTAGTAGACCTAGAGGTAGGATACGAATTGGAGACTCGCCAGATCTCTTAGCAGTTGGTGAATGGACTAGAAAAGTGACAAAACGGCCAAGGTTTCCTCGGAACTGTCACATAGGTCAACTATTAGCAATAGGATCTAGAAGACCGCAGGATGTGCACTGGCTAATAGCACAATCACCCGCAGAAGTCAAGTGAGTATTGAAACTTTTGTTGGATCATAGATGACTTGAGTGTGGTATTTTGACTTCTGAGCTATGTAGTACGCAGACTAGCGCCTTTGTACCGTGATTTCTTCAAGAATAGTTACCTATATAGTGGAATGGATAAAGGCTCTTCATAGATGGAGGATTTGCGGAATTATGAACAATTTTTAATCCACGGTTTTATTTGTTTCGTAGAAACTTCAATGTTGAAAAAGTATTCAATTTTGAATGATATCTGTAGTCCCAGGCAAGGGTAGTCACTATATGGATGAAGAATACGCATTGTTACTATAGCATGGATCTTATTATTCAGCAGTCCAGATATTCAATGCAGAACGTAGATTAAAGCGAGCATGCAATAATAAAAATATTGAAATTATGGTCCGAAATATATTTCTTCAGAAACGGTGGTATGAACGTAACTATTTATTTGTGAAATACCCAGTATGACATAATATGTCGCTAGTTTTTCACTTCATTTGCGATATTTCAGTAGATCTTGAGTGACAAGTAGTCGATTATGAACCTCTGGGAGATGATCTCCACCATAAAGGGGAATGAAGCGTTTTATGCTCACCTGAGGAGCTGAAATATTATCGTTTGGATTACTGCACCTTGTCGAAAAACCCCTCCAGTCAAGAGAGAAAATTTAGGTGATATTATTCACTTTGCAGATATTATTTCGAGATATTTCGTCGATTGATATTCGAAAGGAAGTAAATGAATGTATTTCAATGAGCTCATCAAAATGTCGCCACATCATATTCATCAGGCAGCTACCCTTATTTTCGGCTAGATTTACTTGGGCAACCCAACGTCATCGTACACGGTAGATGTTTATTCTCCAATTGACAAGTTTTTGTAAAACATTTTTTCAATCAAATACTCGATGAACGCACTAATTCTGCAGCGGGATCTTAGACTATGATAGTATGGATCTACATGGTTTCTATTTGCCATAGTTCTTTTATCTCTTGGACTAGATGATATTCTTGCTTGTTCTCGTTGTATGTTGTGTGTATAATATGAGTGTTCACGATTACATATAGTCTACTAGGTGTACAGTTTTCTCCTTCTTCAGCCATACCGTTGTGACTAATCTGTAATGGGCTACTGTCCGATCTGTTGCGATGGACCTGTTCCAGTAGATGATGTAGTCTCCTGTTTCTGATACTGGTGTAGGCTTATTCCCATGTTTGTTTTCCAGGTGGCTGGTTGAAGACTTCTTCCTCTATTGCCTGATGTGAAATTTTTCCCAATCGATCATGTCTGGCTGTATATTCTGACTGACTTAATTATGTGCATCCAGCAAGTATTGTATGGGGGATTTCTGTAGCGTTATGATATCATCTATATGAATCATTTGTCGTTCCTCCTTTGATGAAATCGTTTCTGTAGTTTTTAGGAGCTACAACTTGGTCTTGTATTGGCATGAAGAATTCCTCAGTTTCTAGAAAGAGTCTGCTAGTGGTTAGCCATTTGGAAGACTCTTAAACGTCGATAAAAGTGCGCTGGGGTATCTTCCGTGGAGCTATTTGCCTCTTCATGTCTCATTCTTTGTTTCAAAGGAGCTGAGGTTCGAGAGTTGACGGCTGGTCAGGTTCAGTGGTGTGTATTTTTGATCTGCATAAATGGAAGCTATAAGAAGTTCTGAGTAGGTTTTTTTTGTCGATAGTAGTTTTTCATGTTAATGAATTGTTTATCTTGTAGATGTTGGATGACTCATTAGTCCGTGTCCTCATAGTTTTCATGGAATACTCATCCTTTTCATGGTGCTTTTCTAGTTATGTTTATTGAATTTGGTATATTTCGAGCCAAAAATGGTCTCAAACGACTAGCTTGGACTCATTGATGACGAATTCGGGGTCGAAATCGATTCTGGCCGGCTGGCTGTGCGGCTTTCCGTATGTACCGAATAAGGGCGTACATAAAATCCTATCGACCTGAAACTTTCAGAGCAGATTTCACTCTGAGGTTCGACGGTTTAGTTCGTTTCACAGCAGTGTACCAAATTTCATATTTAATTATAATTTTGTAAGTATTTGAAAGAAATATGTCAAATTCGTGGTTGTTTCCTCGATATCGTTGTTTTTTAGGATAATTCAGAAATTACTTTATCAATCTTAATGAAATTTGTCAGCTTGTTCAAAAATGCTGATGGACCAATTTTTGCCAACTTTTTTGATGATCGGGTCGTTAGTGTGAAAAAATTTCGAATATTTCTTTCAAATATTAAAAACTCTGTGATCTTCTATTCATATTGCTACGACAATGTCCCCGAAGGTTGAAATTTGAAGGAGTGTGAAAAGAGAACAAAATAAAATAGAAAGTGAATAAAAGAAATAGTATGGAATGGTATATTGTAGAAATGTTTGTATGAGAAATGAATCACAAATCGGAAAAGACTCGATTCAACTGAACTCTTGTTAATCGCATGAAAATAATATGGTTAATGGATTTTCTCGATCGACAGACGTACAGTTCTTCAGCATATGTTCGCGAAAAACTCGAATATACAGAAAATGTTGAAACAAGTTCCATTTCTTCTCAAGATAGGCCTATGAATACTTGTGTTCGTCAGGGTTATTTCCTAGGTCCTATTTTATTTTATTATACTAAAATTTCTAAAATTCTAAATTTTCTCCACCCAGCTTTTTTGTGGGTGACTTTCATATTCACAATTATCCTTTGCCCTGTGTTTGGTGTGAAAGGTTTCTTCCTTTAAACTTTGGTAAATGATGTATACTTCATATCGTTAGAAATAACCTGATAAAGAAATACGTCATCGAAGGTGTAACGAAGTATCAAGTCAGTTCAATTATTACTGAAGACCTACGCTAGTCAAACCATGTATCTCCTAACACTGCTAGGACTAGGTTGTTGACTCATGCCATTCAACGGGAATTCAGCATATTATGGGACTCTGCCTCGTGGTAACTCTTCTTCACCAGTTACAGGAGACTATGGCTGGAATAGTATGTTGGCCCGATTCGGTAACCGTCCACCAGAGCTGACGAACATAGTCTTGAGTCAGCAAAGCGTTGGAACACCCGTATACCATATGAAATCATTTGCCTTTCCGACTAAAACAGAATCAATATTTTCAAGAATTCAAGAGGATATCAGTTCAAATTGTCAATGGAGATGAGTTGAGAGCACCTCAATAACATAGTTTACTGACTAACAGAATCATCTAGAGATGGAACCGTTTGCCGAGTATCGTATTTTATTATGGACATTTTCTCAACTTGACTTGTATTTATAATAATGATGATGATAATGATAATAATGATATAATGATAATAATAATAATAATAATTTTAACAAAAAAAATGCGAAAATATAAAAAACAATGCAAGAAAATCAGACAACGCAATATTCATCACCAACCAGAAGAAGTTCTACGCAAAGATAAATGGAGAAGAAAACATCAAAATAACACAGCTCCAAATATACAAGAAGTGGAACAATACTGGACTTACATCTGGTCAAACCCAGTTACCAATAATGAAGGAGCAAACTTCATGAAAATCATGAAACAGAATACTTAAAAAATTCAAGGTGTTACGTTTTGAATTGCTTTTGATGAAGGATTAATAAAATACGTCTGTTCTCTAACTATATATTAACACAACTGATTCCCAAATTTCATATTACCATATGTACACCTTATTCTAGTTCAGGTTCTTATCTCTATATAAACTACCCAACATATTACAATACATTTATACATTGATCAACCCAAATACACCACACAAGGAATGTCCAATAACCAGACAACAATGGACATACTGCAATCTCATATGGATAAATTACACAACTGGAAATGTCCTGGGCCTGACAAAATCCATAACTTCATTACATCCTGAAATTCTGAAACTAATTAATCATGTACTAGAGAATCCAGAACTACTGAATGAAGAAATTTGTGAAGGTGTGACATACCTCATACCAAAGTCTAGAGAAACTCAGGGACCTAAAAGTTATAGGCAAATAACTTGCCTGAACACCGTATACAAGCTAATCACAGGATGTGTTACGCAAGCTATCATACAACACTGCAAAAAGAAAAGATACTATCTGAGGAACAGAAGGGACGCAGATCTAAGGATGTAAAGAACAACTTACCATAGATGCTATAGTAATGAACCAATCGTGTGAGAAAAAGAAAAACCTCTTGACTTGCTTCATCGACTACATGAAAAAAAATTAAAAAAAAACAACATAAAACGAGAGACCCCTTACAGGAAATACGAACTAGAGCCCGTTATAGAAACTGACGAATACATTATTTCGTTGGAACCAAACAATATACACGGACAAATATATAGGTCACAAGAGATCAGACACGGTTATCGTATGCAAATACAAAAATAGTGCCCAAATTATTGATTATGCAGCAGTGAATAATAACATCAGCACAGCATGCAACTCTAAGATTAGAAAATACCAAGAACTAGGTGATGCAATCCAATATCAGTGGAATATTATTACCGTCAAGATCCACACAATTATTATATCAACTACTGAAAAAGTACCTAAAATCATGGCAAAACACCTTCAACTCCTAGGAATCCACAAATCTAGTGTAGCGAATTCATCCGCTTCAACAAAAACGGAAAAAAGGGCGGAGTCGAAACACGAAATTCAAATCTCTGAAAAATCGTATAAATATATTTCGCTCCGCTCCCAAAAATCACTTTACTCGACTCTCTCCAATCCATCTGCATATCACCGCTAAGAAGATATTCGATCTCGACGCTGCAATTCTGACCGACATCTGCATTTCATCTTTCAAGAAGCTCCAACACATCGGCATCCGGTTTTACCCCCCTCGAAGACGGGAGCCTCCGACAGTACGACAAGCGCCTACGAATCCCTTGTTTCCAGCCGGCGCCAACGAAGGACTACCTGCTGCCACTCCAGAAGATTTATAACCGGAATTGTTTTAGACTCTGTCTTTTCAAAAAAAAGAATTTTATTGCCTTTCGAATTCACTTTTGTGTAACACTCGACAGAAAAATAAGCAGGCTAATCTCTTTCTTTTATTGCGTGTTTGATTTCACAGGACAGACGACCCCACAAATTGGTGACCCCAGACGACCGCAATTAGGAATTCCAGTGGCGTAGACGACATCAGGGCCGACCCGAATTCTTGAAGGAAGGAAGAACGTACCTCAATCAGCAAAATGCAGAGCGACGAAGCACAAATCTCCAGAATCGCAGTCCGGATGCCAGAATTCATTTCCGCCGACCCGGAACTATCGTTCGCTATAGTAGAAGGAATCTTCACCAGTGCCGGCGTGACTTCGGACAAAACGAAGTTCGGACACGTAGTAGGGGCCCTACCAGCGAAGTTCGCAACCGAAGTAAAGGACGTCATCCTGAGGCCACCACCGTCAGAAGCCTACTTCACAATCAAGACGGAGCTGATCCGACGGCTGTGCACATCCCAGGAAGAGAAGACACGCCGCCTCCTCGAACGGGAAGAAATTGGGGACCGCAAACCATCCCAGTTCCTCCGACATCTGAGGGGTCTAGCCGATGCCAACGTACCCGACGCTTTGATGAAGACCCTATGGTTGAGCCGACTACCTAGGCAGATCCAAGTAGCCCTCACCCTCGTCAAGGACAGCGAGCTAGAGGACTTGGCAGCCCACGCAGACAATATCGCCGAGGCCACCAAACCAACCGCATCCCAGATCGCTGAGACGACGTCGACGCAATCCCTCGAGGCGATGATGAACGTCCACATTGCGCAGCTCACCCTGGGACTGAACCAAGAGATCGCAGCACTTCGAGCAGAAGTTGCAGCCCTCAGCAGACGACCGACACAACAACGACACCGAGAACGTTCCAGGTCCCGAAGCCACAGCAGACAACGCACAAATGGATTCTGCTGGTACCACCTACAATTTGGAAGCAACTCCAGGAAGTGCACACAACCCTGTTCCTTCCAGTCGGGAAACGACAGGGGCAATCACTAATGACGGCTAGTGATCCCAGCCCAGCACCGCGCCGTCTCTTCATCACCGACCGGGAATCCAAGAGGCAGTTCCTGATAGACACTGGTGCCGATCTCTGCGTATTTCCTCGCAGTGCAACTTCTGGAAGACGAGAGAAAGTCCGACTACACCCTCTCAGCAGCCAATGGTACAGACATCGCAACATATGGTACAATCAACCTCTCGCTCAACTTGGGACTACGCCGCAATTTCACATGGAGATTCGTTGTAGCAGATGTCTCAAAGCCAATCATTGGAGTCGATTTCCTCAGCTTCTACAACCTACTGGTGGACGTGAGAAACCAACGCCTCCTGGATGGAACCACTAAGCTCACCACCAGAGGAGAAGCCACACAGTGCAACATCCCGGTCATCAAAACAATCAGCGGTTCATCCAAGTACCACGACCTCCTCATGGAATTTCCCAACATAACGAGACCTGAGGGAGTCCCGATGAATATCAAGCACCATACCAGGCATCACATTCAAACAACTCCTGGTCCATCACTGTCATCCAGACCACGACGCCTGGCACCAGAAAAACTCAAAGCGGCGAAGAAAGAATTTGAAGCCATGATCAATCTAGGAATTGCACGTCCATCCAAAAGTCCATGGTCATCCCCACTACACCTGGCACCGAAAAAGTCAACCGACAGTTGGAGACCCTGCGGCGATTACCGAGCTCTCAACGCCCGCACAATACCAGATCGATATCCAGTCAGGCACATTCAAGACTTTGCCCACATCCTGCAAGGAAAGAGCATCTTCACCACACTGGACCTTGTTCGAACCTACAATCAGATACCAGTTGCCATCACGACACCCTTCGGAATGTTCGAATTTCCATTTATGTCTTTCGGACTTAGGAACGCTGCTCAAACCTTCCAACGCTTCATCGACGAAGTACTACGAGGACTTGACTTCTGCTTCAGTTACATCGATGACATACTAATCGCCTCAGAATCCGAAGAAGAACACATGGAACACCTCAGAATCGTCTTCGCAAGATTCCAGGAACACTCGATGACACTAAATCCGGCCAAGTGTGTTTTCGGCCAGCCTGAAGTCAAATTCCTAGGCTACCTCATTTCCGCTGAAGGCACTCGCCCACTACCAGATAGAGTTACCGACATTTTGGAGTATCCTCAACCAACCACAGCCAAGAAACTCCGCCGATTTCTAGGTATGATAAACTTCTATCGTCGTTTCATACCCAGAATATCAGACACTCAATCACCCCTCAACGACCTACTGGTACCGAAGCTCAAAGGGAAGGCCAAAATCAACTGGACTCCAAAAGCTTCAGCGGCATTCGAAGAGTGCAAAAAGAAACTGGCTACAGCAACTCTCCTATCACACCCCAAGGACGATGCACCCCTAGCCATAGTGAGTGATGCTTCGGATACAGCAGTTGGTGCAACTCTGCAACAACTTCACAATCAAGAATGGCAACCACTAGCTTTCTTCTCGAAGAAATTATCAGGAGCAGAAACCCGCTATGGAGCTTATGATCGAGAACTCCTTGCCATCTACCTCGCCATCAAGCATTTCCGACATATGGTAGAAGCAAGAAATTTCACCATCTTCACGGACCACAAACCTCTGACGTTCGCCTTCAAACAGAAGTCAGAAAAGTGCTCACCTCAACAGTTCCGCCACCTCAACTTCATTTCGCAGTTCACCACTGATATCCGCTATGTACCAGGTGATCAAAACATCGTCGCCGATGCCCTGTCACGAGTCGATGAACTTTCAACCGCCCTCGACTACGCAGCATGGGCCAACTCCCAGAAACAAATCTCTGAAAAATCGTATAAATATATTTCGCTCCGCTCCCAAAAATCACTTGACTCGACTCTCTCCAATCCATCTGCATATCACCGCTAAGAAGATATTCGATCTCGACGCTGCATTCCTGACCGACATCTGCATTTCATCTTTCAAAAAGCTCCAACACATCGGCATCCGGTTTTACCCCCCTCGAAGACGGAAGCCTCCGACAGTACGACAAGCGCCTACGCATCCCTTGTTTCCAGCAGGCGCCAACGAAGGACTACGTGCTGCCACTCCAGAAGATTTATAACCAGAATTGTTTTAGACTCTGTCTTTTCAACAAAAAGAATTTTATTGCCTTTCGTATTCACTTTTGTGTAACACTCGACAGAAAAATAAACAGGCTAATCTCTTTCTTTTATTGCGTGTTTGATTTCACAGTATAGACAACCTACACTAGTAAATCTAAAATGAAGCACTCTGTCATATTAACCATATGTAGTTTAGTAGGAAGAACCCTGAACTGATCTGGATACATTGAGCATCATTCGAATTGGCATACCTAGCTTGCGAATAATGAATATGAAGAAACCCTTAGAAGGAGAAAGCAGGAAAATAATGATAATAATAATAATATAATAATAATAATAATGATATTAGTAATAATAAAAATATTGATGAAATATTTATTATCCTAAATATTAAGAGAGGAAAAGTCGTAGATGGTGGAATTCAACTCTCTAATGGGAGTATTATACAAGCGTTGAAGAAGGAAAATACGTACAAATACCTAGGATAACAGCAAGCCAGATTGTTACAGCAAAAGCAATCAAAGGCAAGAATCTGTGTAGAATACAGTGAACGTCTAAGGAACGTTATGAGGTCGTTATTGAACTCGGGGAATCTTGTCAAGGCCATTAACACCTATGCAAATCCTTTGTTTGTTTACCCATTTGGAATTGTCAGGTGGACAAAAACAGAGCTGAAAGATATCCAAAGGCAAACTTGAGCAATGCTGACAAAGCGAAGAGGTCACCACCCGAGTTCATCAACTATAAGATCAATGTTAGTACGAAAAGAAGGTGGTCGGGGCCTAATTGATGTCGTCAACCTGTGTACACGTCAGATCAGGGATCTCAGAGAGTTTTCTTCGAGGAGGCATACACTTTCAATCTTCACAAGGTAGTAACGTTGGCTGATAAAAATTTTACTCTGATGACTCTTGCCACAGCTGACGGTTTGCTGAACCTGCCATCCTATTCTGAGGCTGATAAACAGTAACAATGGTCGAGAAAAGGATTACATAGACGACATCACTGTGAACTGAATCAGCCGCATATCGACAAAGAAGCATCCTACAAATGGTTGATGAAAGAGGAATTGTTCTCTGAAACATAATTATTCATTATGGCAATACAAGACCAAGTCATCTCTACAAATTACTACAAAAACACATCATCAAGAATGGGGCAGTAAAATCAGATATGTGCAGAAAATGCCATCAACGACCAGAAACCATACAGCACGTAACATCTGGCTGTGAAAACCTAGCGAACACGGACTATATTCACAGGCGTAATCAAGTGTGCAATATTATCCATCAAAAAATTGCACTCATAATCAGTCTTCTACTACGATAGGCCCATCATCACTGACAGAAAGGTGACGAATAACCGGCCAGGTATAGTGTTGAACGGAAAGAGAGCCAAGAATGCAATACTGGTGGATATTGCCATTCAAAATAATAACAACGTACTGAAGAAATACCAGGAGAAGAAATCGAAATACACAGATTTATCTTTCGAGATCAAGGAAATGTGGCACCTCGATAAGGTGGACATCGTTCCTGTCATCATATCATCGACGTGGTTGATTCCTAAAAGCTCCCACGAAAAAGTTTACACTAGTTGGGGCTACATAGAATCAGCAATATAGAAATTTATGTCGAGCACATCGTGATCGAGCCTCTTCCCTTTGATTTTAAAATCTGGGATAGGTGTACTATACCTAGCCGATCTCTGAGAAACTGAATTGCTATGTCAATAATAATGATAATAAAAAGAATAATAATAATAATAATAAGTGATCATTGACACCCACCAGACGGTCCAGTTCCTTCAGTAAAATTGTTACACCAACCTAATTTAGGTCTCTGGAGCACAATAAACAAACCGCAAAAGCTGCATGGAGAACTCAAATATTAATTATGATGATAATAATAATTATTATTATATATAGATTGGAGATGTCAAATGTCGGCTGTGTGGACAGAAGGAGGAAACACTAGATCACCTAATGGCTGGATGCTCAGTGCTCGCGCTGAAAGCCTACTCAAATAGGAATAATGATGTAGCCAAGATAATCCATCAACAATTCGATTTATATACATGGGGCTTGAGGCAGAAATACCTTATTATATGTACGAGCCGCCGATGGTCTGTGAAGATGAGGAAATTCGCCTCTACTGGAACTGACCAATAATTACAAATAAGACGATACCCAACAACTTACCGGACATTGTGCTTACCATGGAGAAAGAAAAGAAAACCTTCATAATCTACATAGCCGGCACACTTTCTGCCAATATCTGTAAAACCCAATCCGAAAAAATTAGTAAGTACTTACCTGATGAAGTGAAAGAGATGTGGAAGATGGAAAAAGTGACGGTCATTCCGATCGTCGCAGGTGTTACAGGTGAAATACCTACAGCAAGGAAAGATAATTTAGGTGAAATCGGTATTCGTGAAGAAGTGTACTTACCAATCCAAAAGGCAATACTTTTGAAGACGTGCCTTTTCATCAGAAGGGCCCTAGGTGAAATATGAGAGAACAATCTGAAACCATGTCATGTTGTATGAAACCACCTGTGAACAGAAGCTTATAACCAGATTGCGAAAATCTGAGAAACAAAAAATGAAATAATAATAATAAGAATATGTGACATCTAACCGAAGTCACTACAATACCATTAGTTATCTCGGCTGAAGGAATCATGTCTCAAGCATTCAAGAAAAATCTTAAAAAACTTCATCTATCTCAGAAAATCGTGGGACATGCACAACAAGCTGTTGCCCTACAAACTTGTCACATCTTGCGAAAGTTTCTGAATTAGTGGGAGGAACTGAATTGTTTTTTCACTTTTTCGAATAACGACCAGCAGAAGCTGAGAACTGACAGCAGTATAATAATAATAATAATAATATTTTAATAGTAAGCCAAGTTGTTTCACATGCTTCGAGTTCGGTCCGTATATTATGATAAGAAATTAAAACATGTTCTCGAAGGGAGATGAGTAGGGGTATCGTATATATATAATTCAAGTATTTGAAACTTCCTGGCAGTTTCTCTATCTCGACCAGCTTGTGTATCGTACATATGATAAGGAAGAAGATAATAAGAAATACTGAAACTGAAAATACCGAGAAATTTTTTTACTGTTTTACGCGTTTACACACGTGCGAAGAACAATTCTGGAAAGGGTAATATCAACAGAAGTAAAAGATGATTTTAATGCTCCAGCAGACTAATAATGTTTTTTTCGGCTATCAGCAATTCTGATTTGCAAACAGATATCGATATTCGTTTTCACGCAATTATATTTTTATGAAGAACAGGTAATTCTCAAATTTAGTCTGAGACTATTATATCAGACTCACTTATGAAGGTTTCAACATCTTTTTTCAAAGAATGATTAAGCTGGAATTTGCCACTAACCTTTCAGTCGGCATTTCACAACTGTATACTAAATCTAAGCGCTATTCGATAACTATTTAGTCTTGAAAACATATTCGAATGAAAGAATTTTACCGTGACTTTTACAGATTCATGAATTCAAACTTCCTCACTAAGCTCCAAACGTACTCTACAAATTTTAAGTTAACTGATTGTTTGTTATATGGAAGTGATTGGATTCACAATCGACTTCTTCAGCTTGACCGTTAACACAATTACATTTGAAAGAGAGTAAGAAGAATCGATGTCAGTAGAGTCTAAAGCTTCGTTGTCGGAATGACCACCGCCCCACGTTTCTATAATCAGCACTCTAGGGACAAGACGGGATCACAGTTGCCTTCATCTAATCCCTCCAGTTTCATCGAGTCCACCAACTTCTCGCTTCTATACAGTAACAGCATTGGTTTGTAAAACAAATACCTCAGTTTTCTATAAATCACCTAAGAATATTGAGTCTTACCACGTGAAATTCTTGAAATCAACAAACAATACGAAGAATTGATGGGAAGGGCAAATCTTTCCGATGATTCTGTGAATATAATACTCACGAAATTCTGTACTGACCTTTATGTCGTCATTTTCCGACCAAGCACCAGATTCCAGTTTTGTTGGACCTATATTCTTGGAAATATTCAAAGAATTAAAGTTCTAATGTATGTAATCGATCGATTCAATACACTATATGGAGCCCCAGATTGTTTCTTTCCAAAGTTGGTAGAGCTAATTCGAGTCTTTATCATGTCGAATTCGAGAATCAGTGAAATCAGTCCATTCATTCCATGCCCATTGGAAATTTTATTATTCTGATTTGTCAAAATAAACAAATCCACTTTTTTTTACAGTGGTGCTTGGTTGAAAAATAGCGAAGTGATGATTCGTCCAAAATTTCGTAAGGAAATGTATTGGAAATTGAACACCTGCGTCAAAGTTCTGACTCCACGTCAGTGTTCCTTTCAATTCAGAATCATTGTGAGTTAGGGAAAAAATAGACGAGTAACAAAGAGCTCCTTCATTGCTTGTAGATAGATCTTATCTAACAATTTAAACAATAGTCTGTTTACTTGCCTCATTCATGCAGCGATTAAAGTGGTTGTATATCAGAGCTAATATCAATGAAAGGCTCGTAGGAGAAGAACCAAAAATAAATACTGGCTTACGTGAATAGAAAAGTCAGAAATAAATGAACACAGAAATAATTATAAAGACTTCATATTCGAACGGAATTGGCTTCTCAGAAGATCAATTCTTGATCGAAAATCAAGAGTATGAAAATTGTCTTATGTTTATGTCGTTTTTCCAGGTTTTGTCGAGCATCTGCAAAATCAGTGATATTTCTATTCGCCATTTCGACTATGATTTCGAGCAAATATTCAAGAAATGAACTGAATGGAAGATATCGAGACAGTCCGAATATAAACCTAACCTTATCACCGTTTCGTTCGACTTAACGAGTGGTACGGGTATAGGAGATAACATTCGATTGTCGAGTTACATTCGCAGGTCATATCTACTTATCGTTTTTCATATTCAACTTGTGAAATCACGCAAACATATCACAATTGTCATACTCTTCAATTCTTGATCAAAATCCAAGAATTGACCCCATGATCAGAATTTTCAAAATTGCCGTGGGGGTTAACGTGCTAAGCAGTTGAAGGACTAATTATCGATCGCACTAGCGAGCGAAAGCCAGTTAATGATTAGGCTAGTTGACCAAATTAATAGTTCAATTAGTCCATGGCTCGATTATATTCGGAATTCTAACGGAATAATTCTATACTACACTAATTGAATGAGGGGCGCATTCGCCATTCTGCAACACTGGATAATCTAAGCGTTAGGTCTTTTACAATGCTGTCTCTGACATTTGGAAATAGGTATATCTATCTCTGAAAAAAATATGTGGAATGCACTAGTTCTATACTTAACTAATTGAATAAGGCCTGGAATATGACGAGCATAAACTCGAAATAAAAAAATTGGGACAAAATTTGGACTTCTTTGGTGGAAAGTTGGGTGTGGAAGGTTAATTAAAGTACATGATCTTACACCAATTGTCAGTGTTTTCATGTTTTCATGGAAGTTACAGCAATCGATACATTAGGGGATCGTTCCTCTCATTCGCCATTTAGCAAATTTAGAAAACGTCTCTGATTTGGATGTCTTTCAGAAGGATCAACTGATCGGTTCGAAAAGTGTCATCTATCGCTGGAAACAAATGGTAGCCTGCTCTAGAAAGATTTACTATTGAATGTAATAGAAAGAAAGTTCAACTAAAACCAATTTATATTATTCATCCTCAATACATTCAGATCATTTGTACTTTAGATATGTTCATTCAGTGCGGATAAACTTACCCCGGATTTCCTGAGAAAAACAAGCCAGGACTAATGAATGCCTAGAATGGGCCCCCGTGTGTTGACGAACGGTACCTCATAGCCTTATGTTACTTTTATTACTCAGGCGACTGATTCACAGCTTCCTTCGTATATACTCCCAGGTAGCCGGCACATCCGAATGTGCCAGGAGTCGATGCTAGAAGTTCACAGAGTTTTAATTTCATTTGTAAAATGATAAGATTCAGCAAACTATATGGACAGGAAAATCCATTTTGGAGATACAAAGCCTTGAAATCTATAATTCCGAGTTTAAAGTCGGAATTAGTCTATAATTCCGACTTCGAACTCGGAATTAGTATAATTCCGAGTTCAAAGTCGGAAATATGTATAATTCCGAGTTTGAAGTCGGAATTAGTCTATAATTCCGAGTTCAAAGTCGGAATTAGTCTGATTCCGAGATTAAAGTGGGAATTGGGTGGAAAAATTTTTCTCGACAAAGAGTGGCCCTTCTACGCCTTCGTACATATCTTCCTGCGCACCCTGAACGATATTAATATTACTGCTTTATTAGTTCCTTATGACATTTCTCTCACCTATTTTCATGTCATTTCTTAATGTATTATCGCTCCCGTTTTCGCTGAAAGTGATTAATCACAATTACAGCATTAGCACCAACTATTTAACCATTTCACTATCCTAGTTATCGTAACGAAAAGCAGCGACTGAAATCTAATTCCAAGCAGAAAGCCAGCTGCGAAGTTCTGAAAAGATTTTTCTCTAGGTTTTTTCTAGGTTTTTGATAAGGTTTGTGGATTAAACACAACGAAATAGTCGGAACAAGTCTGAATTATTTATTATAAGAAAAGAAAAGAACTTTGGTGGTCACACACAATAATCATTTTTGAGTACTACATACTACGCTTGAAGAGCAAGAGAGCCTAACCTCTACAACTAAACCCATAGAGAGCGGGGTTTGTTGTGTGTCATAGAAGTTGATGAGTCTTTTTCCTACAAAATATATATTCTCAACACTCCCATGAAAAGACACATTCAACTTTGAAAAGATTCAACAAACAAAAAAAAACATCATTATAAGTCATATTCAAACATTATCAAGGTTTTTGAAATTCATCATTTCCTTTAGATTTGCATGAGAGACAAGTGGTAAGGCTTTAGTACATATGTCAGCTATCTGTAGTTTGCTTTGTACATATTCAATGGAAACTACATCAGCAGCAACAATTTCACGAATAAAGTGATACTTAATGTCTATGTGTTTGGAACGGTGATGATATACCGGGTTTTGAATTAACTTTAAGGCACTTTGATTGTCAACTCTTAATATAGTCTTTAACACATCACTTTCCAACACTTCACTGAATAGTTGTTTCAGCCATATTGCTTCTTTGCAGGCTTCAGAAGCAGCCACATATTCAGCCTCTGTCGTTGAAGTTGTAACGATCGGTTGTCGCTGTGACCTCCAAGTTATTGCACTGTTGTTAAACAGGAAAACATATCCAGTGGTTGAACGTCGGGTTTCTACATCGTTAGCAAAGTCTGCATCAGAATACCCAACCAATGTCAAGTCTTGGGATCGGTTATATATAATACCATGATTTATAGTTTCTTTCAAGTATTTGACTACCCTTTTGGCTGCATTCCAATGAGTTTTGCCAAAATCATTCATGTGTCTGCTCAGGATATTGGTGATATATGCAATATCTGGTCTACATGTCGTTGTAGCAAAAATTAAAGAGCCAACTATTTCTCTATATGGAACATCCTCTGGTTCAGGAACGTAATCTTTTGTAGTCAGGCATATGTTTGGGTCGGCTGGTATCTTTAATTCATGTGAGTCTGTCAGTCCAAACCTTTCACAAATTCTTGATATGAATCTTGAAATACCGATGGAAATAGATGAGTAATCCTTACTTGGTTTTATTTCCATTCCAACAAAAATACTTGGTTCATGATACATGATGTTGAATTTTTCCTCAAGTAAGTCTACCATTTCCATCAAGATTCCTCTGTTCTTACAGAATATCAGTCCATCGTCCACGTAAAGGAGGAGCAAAACAATTTCTTCTTTAATGTGTCCCTTGAAAATACATGGATCACTCTTGCATTGGTTTAGACCCATTTCATTGGCATACTTGGTAAACTTTGCATTCCAGCACCGTGGAGATTGTTTCAACCCATACAAAGATTTTCTCAACTTACAGACATATCCTTCTTCCATCTGGACTCCTGGCGGTGGGTCCATATAGATTTCCTCATCAATCTCTCCATGTAAGAAGGCAGTTTTCACATCGAATTGTATGATCTCCATCTGATTTTGAGCTGCAATAGCTAAAATTGTTCGTATGCTATCATAGCGAGTAGTAGGGGCGAATGTCTCTTTGTAATCTACACCTTTTACCTGTGAATATCCTTTGGCGCACAGTCTTGCCTTAAACTTTATAGATCCATCAGGCGGAGTTTTCAATTTGAACACCCACCTACATCCGATTTTCTTCTTTCCTTCTGGTAATTTTGTACACTCCCATGTATTGTTGGAATCTAAAGAATCCAGTTCTTCTTTGATTGCAACTTGCCAATGCTTTCTCTCTGCACTCATGAGGGCTTCTTCGTATGTAAGCGGCTCGATGATTTCCATAAGATTGGCTTCATTTTGGATTTCGTAATCAAGGAGTTTTCTTGGTTTTTGAATGGATGTCTTTTTTCTCAGATCGTATTTGCACCTGCTGTCTGCAGTACCAGTTTGATCTTCTCCTTCAACTTCTTCAAGAGAGTTACCTGGATCTCTAATGGGCGAGTCTGGGATACCATCATGAGAATATTCCTGTTCCTTGGCATCGATATTCAATTCCACTGTATTCTTTCTAACTGAAACAAGGTTGTTTTCATTAAAAATTACATGACGAGAAATCTTAATGTGTTTATTAGCAGGATTGAACAGTCTATAATTTTTGGAATTTCCTTCATATCCCACCAGAATGTACTTTTCACTTTTCTTGTCTAGCTTCTTTCGTAGGTTTTTATCTGTTAGTAGAAAAGCTTCGCAACCAAAAACTCTCAAGTGATTTAACGTCTGAGTCTTTCCACTCCACATTTCCAACGGAGATTTGCCTCCAACATTTCTGGTTCGATTCATGATGTAGACTGCTGTATTTATGGCTTCAGCCCATAATTCCTTAGGCAGATCTTTATTATAAAGCATGGCTCTAGCGTGTTCCACTAAGGTTCGATTCTCCCTTTCGCTGCTTCCATTTTGTTCTGGGGTGTAAATACCTGTATGCTCCAAAACAATACCATTAGTGCGAAATAGTTCCATCATATTTTTATTCAAAAATTCGGTACCATTGTCACATCTAACGCGTTGTACATAGCGACCGAACTTAGCACGAGTCATGTTTATATATTCCCGAAAACATTCATAAACGTCCGATTTGTTTTTGATAAACCTAACCTCACAGTATTTAGAACTGTCATCCTTGAACAGAACATAGAATCGCGCACCACCTACAGATTCTGTGTCCATCGGACCGCAAACGTCAGTGTGACACAATTCTCCCGGTTTTGTGTTCCGATGTTGCACTGGCGCGAATTTCAATTTGTGTTGTTTACCATAGGCACAAGCTTCACAGAAAAATTCTTCACTTCCACTCAATTTGATGCCATCGGGATTATTCGCGAATATTTCTTTGAGTGATTTTATGTTTATATGCCCTAGTCTTTCGTGCCACTGTTTTAATGTACCAGATGTCACTGAATTAACTTCGGAACTGTCTGTTTTTGTGCGGCACAACAACTTGTAGAGGTTATTTTTGTCACGAATCGCGATTCCTACCGTTTTACCGGATTCCATTATGATTGCCTTGTGCTCACTTTTATTTATGGCAAAACCTTTCTTGGTTATAGCTCCTTCGGAGAAAAGGTTTCTTCTGAGGCCAGGAACGTACCAAACCTTTTCAATTGATCCAGGATGCCAGCTTCCGTTAATCCATTTTTCTATTTCGATCGTTCCAATTCCTTTGACTAGTAACTGGTCATTGTTCCCAAGTTTTACTGACTCCTGGAATTCCTCAAAGGTTTTGAAGAAGCTTCTGTTTGAGGTCATGTGTTGTGAAGCCCCACTGTCTAGTATCCATGTCGAATCAATGTCAACTAGCAAGGCTTCTAAGGGTTCTGCCTCCACTTCCTCCTTTTCGACGTTGAAAGCACTGCCACTTTGTCTTGCTGGGTTTTCACCTTTTTCTTTGTTTCTTTTGGGTGCTCGACATTCTCTGGCAAAGTGTCCAGTTTTATTACAGTTATAACACCTGACTTTCGAGTTCTTTGGATTTTTTCCTTTTGTGCTTAACAGAGCAGTTTGTTGAACCTCACTTTTGGAGATGCTTGCTTCTTCATCTATTAATCTTGCAGTGAGGTGTCTCACCGTCTGTTTTGACTCATCCAGCGAAAGCCATGCCTGTCTGAAGGTTCCAAACTTATTAGGCAGTGAACTTAATATTTTTGTGATAACAGCTGTTTCACTGACAGTGTCTCCGGAGTCCTTGATTTGTTGGGCAAGGCTCTCCACTCTTGCAATGAACTGTGAAATTGATTCTGCTGGATTCACAGTGCACTGATAAAATTTTTCATGCACTAACATTTTGTTGGTTTCGGATTTCCTGTCGAAAATTGAATCTAACTTGTCCAGTAGATCTTTGGATGTTGTGCAGTTTTCTATTAAACAAATCTGTGATAATTCCATTGCACTGGTCATCATGCACATGGCGGCGGCGTCCTTCTGGTTCCATTTCGCGATTTTGTCGTCATCAGTTGTAGGTATTGGCTTCTTTCCGGTAGCAATATCGAGAATGCCTTTGGCTCGGAGGGCACACTTCACTTGGAACTTCCATTGAAGGTAGTTGTCGCCGTTAAATTTGCTAATTTGTTGTACAAAACTGTTACCGGCATCCATTTTGTTTTCACCAGTCTGAGTCCTTTTGTCGAGTTAAACGGCAAACTTGTCCTATATTTCTCTTCACAGTGTTTTACGTAAATCTGGGCCCATAACCTGATAAGGTTTGTGGATTAAACACAACGAAATAGTCGGAACAAGTCTGAATTATTTATTATAAGAAAAGAAAAGAACTTTGGTGGTCACACACAATAATCATTTTTGAGTACTACATACTACGCTTGAAGAGCAAGAGAGCCTAACCTCTACAACTAAACCCATAGAGAGCGGGGTTTGTTGTGTGTCATAGAAGTTGATGAGTCTTTTTCCTACAAAATATATATTCTCAACAGTTTTCACTGCCAATATCCGAAGCAGAAATATTGAAAATTAAATAAAAATTGATTCTTTCATGGAAAACGCCCTTGCGGATTACAGTATTGAACTATTTTTCAAGGGAAGTTTCTTGCAACACAGATTGTCTAATGAACAATACAAATGATAAAGAAAGCGAACGTTTTAGAGTATAAATCTGACTCATTCATCAGACAAACAGAAAATTTCAATAATGATTTTCTTTCGATTTTTCGTTTCGATTTGAGATTTTTGTCAATTTGACATAAAAAAAATTGTTTCTATATTGTTCATCAGGCAATCTGTTTTGCAAGGAACTGCCCTATACAAACAGTTAAATAATGCAATCTGCAAGGACTTTTTTCATGGAAAAAAATTTATCTATTTTTTAATAGTTCTGTTTCAGATATTGGGAGTAAAAACCCAGAAAAAAACTGGAAAATGATGGGAAATCCTCCAAAAATAAGGTATAATCGATTCCGAAAAGATTGCCTGATATCTGGTGAGTATAACTTGGTATTTGCCACAGGCTTCTCAAGAGCTAATATACACCTGTTCATTCAATAGAATTTTGCAGGCGTTTTACCGGTTGATTTCCAATTATCCTAGGTGTGTTAATCTTGAACTTTTGGTTTCAACATGGAGAGTCTCGTAGTTAATTGTTGAAATTATGCATGAACCCAGTGAGGTGGTCAGCGTATGTTGAATTATTTTGTCCGATGTGTAACTCCCTTGATGTTCATGGATCCTTTTCTTGAATGATCTTTATTTCGAAATATTTCCAGTTCGATGAAATAATGTATGTGTGAAACGATGGCTTAATAATAGGCAACCCTCTCAGGTCAATTTTGGCTGAATTTTTCATGAACGATTCAAAATCTAAAATACACGAACATCCGATTAGTAAATACTTCCTCTATTGGTATAGATCAGTAGATGACATCGTTTGTTGTTTCAAAGGTATACCGACCAAAAAATAACTACATTCACAAATTTTATAAATGAGCTCCTTCCAAACATCAAATTCACAGTTGAAATAGAAATAGTATCAATTTCCTTGACTTCACCATAACTAGCGTGAACAATTCCCACGATTTCAGTATTTTTTACAAACCAACTCATACAGATACCGTAATCCATAATTCTTCGAATCATCCCACCACTCAAAAACTGTCAGCATATGATAGTTTCATTCACAGATTACTAAAAGTACCTATGAACCTTAATAATTTCAACAAAGAATTGAGTATCATCAAAAAGATAGCATCAAACAGCGGTTATAACTCAACTCTTATAGACAATTTGGTATCCAATAAACAGTAGATCATGACATTGGATTTCGTGTTTCCAAACATAAAAGAGGACAATACGCAGAGCAACATTTCATCATCTCATGTTTATGGATTATCTGGAGATATTGCTGAACATTTCAAAATAATTTCAATTGTAACGTATAGCTTTCAAAACCTCCAAAAATCTTAGTTCCCTTGTGAAACATAATGAAGATCAAACGAATAGAGAACGTAGATCTGGAGTGTATAAGTTGACTTGTAGCGATTGCCTTATGGTATATATTGGTCAAACACAAAGATCATTCAAGAAAAGGATCCATGAACATCAAATAAACTACATATCGGACAAAAAACATTCAATAAACACTGACCTCCTCAAAGAATTCATGCATAATTTCCACAATAACTACGAAATTCTCATTGTTGAAACCAAAAGTGCAAGATTAACACTCCTAGAAGCTTTGGAAATCAACAGGTATAACGCCCGCAAAATTCAATTGAATGAACAAACAGATATAAATAGCTCTCCATTATTGAAGATCTTTCTCTAACTTGAGAAACCCTGTGGTGAATCCGAAGTTATACCTACTCTCAAATTTAATGATTTTGGAAATTCATTTTGGCACGTTCCTGACCATATTTAAACTTTGTTGTACTACATACCATCAGTCGGTAAATGTAGATACCTGATGAAGCTATATCATAGCGAATTCCCTTAATAATAAACATTTGTGAAAACTAAATACTGTCTCCCAATTTTTTTTGATAGAAAATGAGTTTCCATCGAGTAAAGGCCGTATCTATTATACAATTGAATATAATTCTGTTGTTATAGATCTCGAATGAAATATTTCTATAATATTTCATTGCCCTTCAATCTTATGTTTCAGAAAACGGAGAAATATTCGAAATATATGATGTTCTGAATAATTGCGTACGCACTCTTGGTTTAATATAGGGGCCTCTCCAAAATTTCGGGATATTCATTCAATCCCTGGATAAAAGATTCTGTTTTCACTTCTCATCCGAGAACCCCCAATCATACATTCATTTTAAATTCGGTATGGGATTCGAAATCGACCAGAGTCTCATCTGTCAGTTTATTATGCAGTCGTAAGGGACAATTTCAAGTTCATCCCCATGAAGTGAAATGTAAATCCCTTCCGTAGAAGGATTACTCAACCCGTCAACACTAAGTGGAATAAACTCTTCGAGCAGAACGACGACATTATAATTCATGGGAAAATTTTAGTTCTTATTCCTTGAGACGAGCTTCTTATCGATTTTTTCCATAGAAAGTGTATTCAGATAAGTCGAATGAGTTTTTTAAATTCATGAATTCATTTCCAAGTTCATGTTATTTAAGAAATGCTGGATCCACATAAATTTTGGGTCGGACAAATGACAACCAATTGGCCCCCCAAAATGTGTATGATGAGTTGGGGATTTTATATCTACTCTCAAGCATGTGAGATAAGTTTATTATTTACATACATCAAATGCATGACTCAATACACTTTTAACTGTATTATATACAGGGTGGTCCAAGTAGTGACGTCAATGAATTTTTTCTGGTTTTCACACCTTGGAGTATCCAACAGTACCGCATATATGTTAGGCGATTTTTCGTTGTTTTTATGTAGTAGGTATTTTGCAGATTTTTCTTTGCAACTTGATCTCCCTGAAAAATTTTTTGATAATAAAAATACCTCAGCTCCCTGAAATTACCCAAAAATACTCAAAAACTCTTGAATGTTAGAACTTTATTGTTCAGTAGGATTCACTCAAACATTCAACTTGATACAAATACAAAAAGAATCTTTCATAGCTTCAAGATGGGTTTAAAAATTTCGCACGGTCCCAAACTACCAAAATCATAAGAAAAAATAGTTTTTTGCTGTCAGGTACCCTTTATCATTCTTATGGATAATAGAAATCGAAAATGTGACTTCAGAGTAATTTTAATGGAAATGCCTGTTAAATGATTGTAACTCGTATTATTTTTATATTAAGAAAGATTGGGAGTGCAGGCCGATCGAATGGTCTGCACGTTCGCCAGATCTTTACACCATCGATTTTTTTCGATTTAGAATTTCACATAGAGCTGGTGTGAGCGACGGAAAGCAATAACTAAACATAATTTAGACAAGAACTTTTAGAAGCAGAAAGCAAAATAAAACAAAAAACGTTGAAGATTATGTAGTCTACCTGGAGGAAGAGATTTGGAAGATTTATTGTGGTGAATAGTAGTTTTTCAGTGATTTCTGCTATCCATTTCTCATCCAAAAGAAAGTAATCCCACAATTACCAATTTTGAAATATTCTCACATTTTTAATCAGTGGTGAGACAAAAAATTATCGTAAAAATTACACGAACGACAATTAATTTAAAATAATTTCAATAGAAATTACTTCGAAATCATATTTTTGGGTTTAATTCACCAAAAGAATGATAAAAAGTAGAAAAATTACTTTAATCGTATTTCAATGATTTTCAGCCCATCCGCCGTCGAAGGCCGATACAACAAAAAAAGGCTAATAAAGTATACTTTTTTTCTTACGATTTTGGTAATTTAGGACCGTGCAAAGTGTTCAAACTCATCAAGAAGCTATGAAAATTCCTTTTTGTATTTTTAAATTGAAGGTGAATATTTTAATGAATCACACTGAAAATTAAAGTTCTTACTTTCAAGCCCTTTTTGAGTAACTTTGAGTAATTTCAGGAAGCTGAGTTATTTTTGTAATTAAAACAACATTCAAGGAGATCATGTGAGAAAAAGTCTGCAAAATGCCAACTAAATAACAAGATATACATAAATTTGAAACCTCTCTGGCATTATGAATTGAAGAAACACTATACTATATAAACTATAAAAAATCGCATTACATACATGGGGTAGTTTTGGATACTCCCAAGTGTGAGGAATCTAAACACTTGTTGATGTCACTACTTGGACCACCCTGTATACATCAATTAGTGTATTATTCAGATTTATCTGATCAGCATCTTTTCTCCATATTCATCCCTCAACTTGTACAAGATAATTCAGTGGACCATCTATCCGTGCTATTTTTTGTAAAAAATTTCGTATTTCGTTCTTTCTCTCTGAAAAAGCGAATCACGCCATAATCTTCATCAATAATGACGATGATGATAATCCGGTTGTCATATTGAGAGTTTCACTTCATTGAAAGAAAACATTTCTGATTCCAGTTCGGCATTCCAGATTCATTGACAACGTTCTTGGACGCCATTTCCAAAGTTTCCACATGCCTGATCGTTTATAGATGGAGCAATTATGGACCAATGATCACTTGAGCCGCGTAGCAAAGCTTTGAGCGAGAGCTGAGCGGCTCGCGAGCTGCTAAACTCCATATTGGGTTCCACGGCGAGGCCACAGGAAGCCTTATGCACAATTTGGACGGCAAACAGTGGGGCTCGAATGTGCCAACGATGTTTTCAGCATACAGCTTCGTTTCGTGACGCTGTTAGCCTCAAATTTATGGGCCTATACTTTGTTTGGATAAATATTAAAATAATGAATTACTGGGTAAAAAAATAAGGATCAACTGATGAGTAACATTTTATGGAATTGATATTGTATTTATTCCTCCAAACATAAAGAATAAGTTGGTTTGCAGGCTTTGGCCAATTTAATCATAATATTGAAAATGACTAAAATACATCATCTGGTTCAAACTTCTGTACTTGAAATACTGCCGTGAAATGTTGAGGCAGATATGTCTTCAATGTTTTGCATGTACGCATTGACGAAGTAGAGTCTATAGATACTCTGGATGATTAAAAATGAAGTCATTGAAGGAATGAACAGGAAAATGCAAATTTAGTTGAAACTCATTTTCCTGATAGTGTAGACAACTAAGGCCACGTACGCATACGCAGGCGACTTGCTTAGCGCCTAGAGCCTAGTGGCTTGCTTGGTTAATCGCTAGGTGCCTTTGTCATTTGCTTGTCAGCACGTTTACAAGATGTCACTCTCAAAAATTGCTGTGAAATTGCTACTAACAGAAAATTTATCCTTGAAATATACCGTTTCACGGCCTTATCCATCATGCTGGGTTCATGACATAAATAAGTCACGGCCAAGTCATGACGAGTTTAATGTTCTATATAAACAATTGCGTAATTTTGACGAAAAGTTTAACAAATATTTGTGTATGACCACAGAAACATTTTATCT
This sequence comes from Myrrha octodecimguttata, assembly GCA_958510865.1. NCBI lineage: Eukaryota > Metazoa > Arthropoda > Insecta > Coleoptera > Coccinellidae > Myrrha > Myrrha octodecimguttata. Next base: position 21,738,769 of record OY294059.1, read on the forward strand.
ACTCATCAGCAAAGTAAAATCTTAGGGCTATAGGATTGAAAGACCTAAGTCCAAATCAAGTTCAGAGTGAGTGTGAAAAGCCTCGAATCATTGAATGCTGAGTAATGTCTCTGTGCAGAAGCAGTTTTGAGGGGCCTATCGGTTAGTTGAATAATCAGTGGTTCCGATATATCGGGAGTATCGGTTTCTGCTATTGATTTTTTTAGATGGTTTACAATGTGAATAGCTTTCGTTAACATATCACTGACAATATGCTCATAATGTTCAATATTTCTGTATGAAAATTTAATAATTTATCAATTTTAAATATCCTCAACCACATTACAGTTTACAGATCCATCATTACTCTTATTTTTAGGTGACTGTGATGCATTTAAAACATTGCATTCGAAATTCCTGATAGATCTAATCCTGTACATTTTTTGCATTTAACAAATTGTAACTAGAAAGTCATGCTCGACTATCTATCGACTGAGTTATCCGGCTGGTGTACATCCCTATTTCATCAAATTCGACAAAAACACCAAATTCGTGTACTCTGAAGTTCTGGAGCGGAATCAAATTAGTAGTAAGTTTCAATGTTACGGCATCGACTACCAAGGTCATTAGCCAGATGATCTTTGACAAAGAAAATTGTACAAGTAGAGTATTCACAAACATGTCACATTATATAAACAATTGAATAAATAGACAAATAATCGATTGAATAAACTAGTAAACGCATAAATAAGTACATGGAAGAATGTACAAATAAATAGTTAAATGAATAAAAAAATAAATAAATAAATATGATCATATATGCACACACCCCACACACACACACAGACACACACACATACAATATATATCCGTCAATAATAATCGAAGGAAAAGAAAGAAATAGACTGCATGATAATAAGTTATTCAGATGTTCTGACTTTTATACATATCTGTATTTATCGATGTGGATTATCATCATTCTTTATATATATTTATTTCTTTGCAAAATTTTAGTGTGTTTTTATTTGAGTCTCACTACACAGATTGTCCTTGAGAGTTGGTTTGATCTTGCAGTTCTCTCTAATGACGCTGTAAATGAATACTCGCAAACGAGATACGCAACTGTAAGCGGTTTGTTGCAATGTTCACACAATGGTTGATTTACTCGTTTCAAAAGATGTCCATGCGTTATCTGTGTGTAACCTATTCGGAGACGATGAAGTTTGGTCATATCTTGCCTTGGGAGCTTAATGGCAGGGCTTTTAGACGTTACCTTCAGGTGAATTTGTCTAAGTTGCGTTGTTTTACTGTTCCATGATTCTTGCCAATCATCTCTGTCGCAAATATAAATCTTGACATCAGATGCTATCACGAAATTCACATCCAAGACATCGTAGTTTGTAGCTTCACGGGCTCTTTTATCAGCTTTCTCATTCCCCTCTTTTCCTACGTGACTAGGTAACCAAATGAAAACAATGTCGAACTTTCGGCAGAACAGATGGTAAAGTAGTGATTTAAGGTTCTTTATTATCGATCGAATCATCCGTTTATACCTTTTCAAGGGCTTGTATCAGACTAAATGAATCAGTAACAGTTACTATTTTCTGTGGGTCCTCCCGAATGTAGCGAGCCATTAGAGCTTGCCATAGTACGGCATATTGTTCGGTGAAATACACCGATGAGATCGGGCTGAGGTTCCAGGTATGTTGCTCGCCTTGCACTACAAAGGCACATCCAGTGCCTTCAATCGTTTTAGAGCCGTCAGTATATATGAATTTGGCTAACCTATATTCATCTCTAATTAACTGAAAGCGTTGTCTGATGATATCATGGCTTGTCAATGATTTGTCTTCTTCGATAAGATCTAGTCTCGTTTTGATTTCAGCAGTGGTCCATGGCGGTATTTCTCCGAAGTTGTTTTGAAATAGTTCGGAAATAGTTTTTTCTTTTTGCTCCGTTTATTCTGTGAAGCGTACCACTGCAGGGCGAGTTATTGTTGGTTTCATCCTGTATTGACCCATATCTTGTCCCGTGAGATTATAGTTGGAGTCTTGTGGATTTGATTTTACCTTCAACATGTATTTCGCTAGAATTCTTTGTCGTCTCACGCTTAAGACTCGACGTATAGACTGTGACTTAGACTTGTATGGAATGCCCTTTCAATATTCCAGCCCCAAGTTGTGAATAGAGTACAGTGTTTTGAGTACGGATTTTTGTGTCGAGGACTAGACCGTACAGCCATAATCTATCCGAGATAGGATGAGTGCATTCAATAAGCTTTCAGTTTCTGCTCCCCATCCTTTGTGTCCTAATACCTTCAGTAGGTGCAGTATCTTTTTGCATCTCTGTTTGAGAACATCTGTATGTTTTTTCCATGATATTTTCGAATCAAACGTTAATCCTAAAAATTTAATATCACCTTGGTACTTCATTCTATTATTTCCGTCAAAAAGTACTGGATCTGGATGAGGTTTTCTAAGTCGACAAAAATGAACACAGTACGTTTTCTCACAGGCAAATTCGTATCCTATATTATCTGCATTAAAGACAATTGTGGTTTGAGCACCCTGAATTTTGGAAGCAACATCCTTAATGGATTTTCCGGAAAGTTATATCGCTAGTTCATCCACTTACATACACTTCACTATTTCTGGGTCTATATTGCATGCAATCTTTTTTATTGACATTGTGAATAATTTGCAGCTAAGTCTAGAGCCTTGCAGTACTCCATTTTCCAAGTTTTTTGAGCTTGAGAGTGATTCGCAAACTCTAACTCTAATATTCCTGTCTTCTGGGAAAGATTCAATGAACCTTGGAAGTATACCTCTGAATCCAGAGTCATACATCTTTCTTAGTATACCATGAGGAACATTCATGTCAAATGCTTATTTTATGTCCAAGAAAACTGCAATAGCATGTTCTCGCCGCATAAATGCGTTTGGAATTTCATATTCAAGCATAACTAGATGGTCAGTAGTTGACCTTCTCTTTCTGTAGGCTGCCTGGCATGGAGGTAACAGACTATTTCTTTCTAGGTACCATTGTAGGCGATCATGTATCATTTTTTCAAAAAGTTTTCCTAGGCAGCTTGTGAGGCTTACAGGTCTATAACTCGATGGATTTGAAGCTTCTTTTTCAGGTTTCAAGGTGAGAAGGATAATCGCTTCCTTCCATTTATTAGGGTAAGTGCAAGTCTTCCAGAGATCATTATACATTTCCAATAATACCTGCTTCATTTCAGTGGTGATTTCATCTATTCCGGGTGCACTCTTGTTTAATGAATTTAATGCATGCTGCAATTTTAGCATCGTAAACGGTTGGTTATATTCTAATTCTTCGGGTGTTTCAAAATACAAAGGTAACTCTCTTTCAAGCTTCCTCTCGACACATTATAATTATCTGAGCTACTCACGTTTTCGTAGTGATTTGCTAGAATTTCTGCAATCTCGGTAGGTTCTTTGTAGATGTCCCCTTGGAATCTCAAGCATGATAATGGATTCGGATTGTACTTCCCTGGGATAGACTTTATTTTCCTCCACACATCTCCTATATTATCATCAGATGGTATGTGGATGATATGTATTCATTCCAGCTGTTTCGTTCGCACTAAAGAATTTTTCTCTTGGCTTCAGCACGTGCTCTCTTGAAACTAATCAAGTTTTTCAAGTTGTGGGGTGTTTTTTGGAGCGATTCAAGGCTGACTTCTTGTTCTTGATGCCAACACCCACTTCGTGGTTCCACCATGGTATCACGTATTTCATCGGAATGTTGCTGGACTTGGAAATGCTTCTATCAGCTGCATTTTTTTGTGCTTCTGTAACGGATTTCACATTTATATTTCTAGGTAGCACTAGTTCATCTCCAAAGTTTTGCCAGTTGGCTTCCCTAATGACGCATCTTCGCGGAGCGTATTAGATTCTGCGAGTAACATCTGTTTCAATAATTATTGGGAAGTGATCGCTGTTGTATAAGTCATCATCTACAGACTAGGTTAATTTGCTAGCTAAAGCGGTTGATGCTATTGTGAGGTATATTGCTGAAACCGTTTTACTGATGGTATTCATGTGTGTATGTGCACCAGTGTTCAGTAGGGTTAGATCGTCTCTGTCTAGCCAGTTTTCAATTATTCTACCTCGTCGATCGGTTTTTATTGCTCCCCATAAAAGATTATGAGCGTTAAAACCTTCCATTATCATAACTGGGGAAGGTAGCTGTGTAATTATCTCGTCAATATCTCGGGTAGTCCAGCTTTCGTCTGGTAAGTAAATGCTACATAGTGATATTTTGACTGGAGCATGGATTACAACAGCGGTTGCTTGTAGTTCAGTATTCAGGTGTATCTCATTAAAGTGTACATCATACCTTAGCAATATGGCTACACCTCCGGATGCGTTCTGGTTTAATGATGAATTACCTCTCACGACATTGTATCCTTTCATTGAGTATGATTGGTTGGGTTTTAGATGCGTTGCTTGAAGACAAATACACATTGGGTCATATTGTTGGATGAGAAGTTTCTTATCACGGTACCTTCTTACGCATTTTCTACTATTCCATTGGATGATTTCATTATTGGAGATCATTTCGAATTAATTGAGTTGAATCAAAAATATCAAGAAATTTCCATATCGCTAGTTCCTGAGGATGTTTTGTCATTAGTTTTATGCTGTTTCATTTTACCTTTTGGCCTTTGTTTTGTTTTCTTCGTTCACTTTTCTTTTCGATTGTAAAATATGACTCGCATCAGATTCGTCTGCATCTTCTGCAGGAGGGGATCTTTGATCACCTTTCCGTTTACTGTTTATCTTTGATGTGTCGATTTTTAGAATGGGGGGGATCATGATAGTTTTTGCTATGTTAATTGGGAGTTTTTGGTGATTCATTTTCTGAATATATTGAGGAAGATTTAACGAGTTGCTTTACTATAGATTCTATCGTATTTGTTGGATCTGGAATAATTTTTGTTGTTAGATCATTCTCTTTGACGAATTTCGTCTTGATCATTTCAGAGTACGTTACTCCTTTTGATGGTGTCATCTGTAATGCTTTCTTCCTTGCTTCTGAGTATGGCACTTTCCCCAACGTCTTTATTGTTTGTACCGATTTTTCAAATTGATATGTTGGACAGTTCTTATCGTTACTCAGGGGATCACCGCCACAATTGGGGTATTTATATGGTTGTGTGCAATTGTGGTCTAGGTGTTTCGGCATACGACATATGAAAACTTTATCATTTCTGCATTTTGAGGCTACATGACCAAACTTCAGACATCTGAAACATTTCATTGGGGGCGGTATGTATGGTCTTATTTCAATATTTTTATAAATAGCTATATTTTTTCTATTTAGTAGATAAGGTGAGGTGAATGTTTATATGTGCCCTGCTGTTTCAACTATCTGCCCATTTCTCTTAGCTTTTAGTCTTCTGACTTCAATAACACCTTTTTCAGCTAATTCTGCGTTTATTTCTTCAATTGTACAATTCAGTGAGTTGCGACAATATATGACCCCTTTGCTCTGGTTCAGTTGATTGTGTGGACCAACATCAACATCGTATCCTCCGAATCTTTTCATACTCGAGGGTAGTATTGATTGACGTTTTGATGTCGTTGTTATCAATGGTCCACCATTCATTTTTCTTACATCTTTTACTTCTCCCGTATTACTATATAATTCTTTAACAATTTTGAAAGGACTTTTCATTGAAAAATCAGCTCCATCTCTTTTCTTGATACCGGTGGCTCTCCACCGTCATCTGGTTCATTATTTGTCTAGTAGTAGTAGTGCAGGGAATGGTGCTGCCATATCCACCACTTGCCCTGGGTTGCTGAAACTCTACTATGAGTTACCCAGCACCGTAACTTCTCATAGGGTATGTTTTACCTCGACTGACCAAAGAGGTTTCCGAGGCAATCTCCTGTGACATAAATCCCCATTTCTGCCCCTTTATCGCAGGGACTACACGCTCCTTTAGGTGAAGTAACCAGCTAGGGCCCCGGGATTGCCACACCCGATCTATCTTACGATGGACCCCCTGGGGGGTGAATCAAATTAACTGAAGGGAAATAATTCCCACTTTGTTTAGTTACTTCGAAAAAAATATACGTGTAGGCCTTTGAAAATGCTGCGTAACCTGTTTTCAATGCAGCAAGAAAATGATCGTGCGTTAAAAACATGAGAATGAAAACACTGAATTGCTGAGCATAAAATATGTCTGTACGCAGATGTACGTACGGGATCAATTCGAAAGAGGCTAGCGAGCTAATGCGTCATGACGCGACATACGCTCCACACGTCGCTTAGGATTAACTAGTAGCATGAAATTGTTGCAAGCCGTTTCTGAGCTTTTTCGGAGTTACAGTATCTGTGGCCTACCAGACTGAATGAAATTTGACAATGAATTTTCGTCAGTCAAGCTCACATAGTCGTTCAAGACCATTCACGGTTCGTAATTTGAAGACTGCAGAAATGTTGGCGAAATAATAAAGCTTTATTGTTCCTTAAAACGAGAACGTAAAAAAAAAGATCCTCATATGATAAATGCTCCAATGGCTTACCCATAGCATAAATATACATGTTACTTCTTGAATAGAGATTTAGGCAGTCTGCGATTTCATCAACATTAAAGATTAGTTCGTTGGAAAAAATACTATATGGAACCACAGACATACCAGTAGAATGAATTTTCTAGTTACCTCCATTCATGTCGCGAAATTCAAAATTACCGCCACACCGCGTCTTCTCTGATTAGCTGATTCCAACATTCATGTCCCCCATCTCTAGTAACATGTGTCCTGTGCGGGCCCGCTTAGTCTTGGCTCACCGACACATTAGCCGCTCGGAATGGTTCAGCTGCTGCGAATCAAAAATACTGAAGTAATAATTCTTCTCTAAACCGGATGTAAAACCGTCATGGGTATCTTTGACTTCAACTATTCTCACCTAACAGTATATTTCGACATATTTCATTCAAATTTAATATTCCTCATTCCTGGTCCTAAGAACCGAATTATTCCGAAGTGGCTAATCTTTCGGCGAAATACGAATATGCGAACACCGTTTCCTCCATTACGCCTAGCTACCGATTTGGAGCATCGGTAATTTCCTGAACGCTCAATTCGAGGAAATCGATACTTCGATGAAGGTATAATTTAATTAACGGCTGACAACGTTGTATACATTGAAGAAAAGGTTTTTTCTGTGGTGGTTCCATCATTCTGAATAGTGATCTTTATTACTACTACTTTAGTATTTTTTTTATTTGCGGCTTTGCTGGAGTCGAAAGATCTTAACGTTAAATAATTTCATTACATAGCTGTTATTGCGTTTATTAATTGGTTGAAACTGCCACAGACACAAGTTCTAGTTTATTAGTTTATTCTAGAAAAGATCTGTTTTTAGTACTTTAACATGGTAGATCATGGTGGCGATTTTACCAGATACATTTTACTGAGGCCAATGGAAGGACGATCGTAGGTTTCAGAGGGCAAATTTCAAGCTCCTAAGCCCTAAGAAGATAATGCGACGCACGAAGAAAAATCCAAGTATGACGAAAATTTCATGGAAATAAATCAAGCTGAAAGCATTGCTTTTTTACTTTTGATAGTCAGGAAAAAGTCATGCATTGTTTAACTGCAAGAGATATTTGGCTAGAATTGCACATATCAAATGTCCAGAAAAAGACATGAGGTTTGACCGCAATTTCTCAGTTACTTTAAACAAGCAGATGACAATATCACGATGAATAGTTTAAAGCGGAACGTTCTATCGTTAATGTAGTTTCTGAAAATTGACTATGGGGGACGATAAATCTATTGATATTGTTCAAAATATAATTTACATTATTTAAGTTTCGGATTTCCGAAAGTTTGCGACACTTCCCTTACATGAAGTGGTGTCAAAGATATCGCAATTTGGTACACATCATTACACCACGTCATGATGGAGCGATGTGTGCGACGTCCCCATGCATAGAACCAATCCAGAATTTGTCAATAGACCGATAGGCTGCGATCTAGGGGAGGCAGCGACCTAATGGCGGCACATTTTCGTCGCCATTCCTAATACAAAAAGCAAATCATTATTTTAGAAAGTTACATGGGATGGCGGAAATAAAGTAGTCTACGTTCATAAAGAATATAAATCTGACACTGAATAGAACTTCCTGAGAGAACTCCCGGAAGTAATCACAATGTTCTGAAAAAATATCACAGGGATATCTTCAGTGTGTGTTTCCTTGTATGTAATGTCACTTACATAATTACCATCTGAAATCTGAAACTTTACTGTTGAATGTAAAATTGAAGTAATTGAAATGATATATCTACTAAATTAGACATTGTTTTTGTAAAATTACTGCATGCTCTAATTTCCATAGGATAACCCAATTGGATTTCTATCCGAACATAACAAATATTCTACAATTCACGAGACTATTTGAATATCACCCTGAGTCGGGGAGCCTTACTTATGATATCATGCAATAAGACCTCGAAACCATAAAGTAGCTCCATTCGATCCTCAGAACCTGACAGCAGTAAATTTGATACCGTTCGTTAAGCACCTGTTCACGTCGCTGATTTAATTAGGGGAGCTCTCAACTATAATAATTGTCGGTTCATTTTAGCTATGATGAGACAAAACCACGTGCTGATTATGCTCTGCTGAGGCGGTATTACGAAAAATGTTTCATTAGAGACTGTGGCGATTGAAATATAGTATGACATTTTACCTGTAGTATCATTGTGTACTCAATTCTCAACAATTCCCAAGATCCAAAATGAGAATGAAGTTTTCACATTTTGTCTAACTGATTCAAAAAGAAGCAGGAAAAAATCATGATCAAGATGATCCAATCGAGGTTTCTAGCATGTCCCATGCGTGTTTAATGATTAGTTATGAATTTGAATATAATGTTTTTATATTGTTTACACACGATTCATTTCATTAATTCACAGTTCAATATATTTATTTCATTTTCACATATAGTACTTTTCCTCTCATTATCTTATATCAACATTATTGACAACTCAAAAATTAATTTCATAATAAGACCTAATAAGTTTCACAGTCTTCATTATACTTCAAATTCTAGTGCGCATGAACGTTTATCTTGAAATCAACCACTCACATGGTTGACAAAAATACGATATGCTTATTTACTGAAAGACGGACACCGCTCATTGTTCTACCTCAACAAGCTGGTTTGGGCATATTATGCAGCAGCTTAAGAGGAAATAATCTCACGTGGTAGGAAATTACAGCTAGGCAACACAGCCTAATTCAAATGTCATCAAACCTCGTTATATTCTCAAGGTCAGGCCGCTGGACCCGGCCTACATGCTTCGACGTTGCCTATAGGTTTATAGGAGAAAGCGGGGTGACGTTCCGAAGGCTTCGATGAGTATTTTTTGAATTTTTTTTTGAGATGTATTTAATTTCCTTGCCAGAATGCGCATTGTCAGTTGTCTTTCCATTTTCCCATTCTTGAATATAAAAGTGGCAACATTGCGCATTCTTTAAATTTTTTTCAACCATTTGCACCCAAAATTTTTTTGAAAAAAACGAACTTTAGCTTCCAGAAGTCACCCCGATATTTCTGAGGTATTGTTTGCTCTTCATGTCTCCATCATGTGATCGAGAGCTGTATTTCGACATAATTTCCTCACTGGGATTTTCAATGAACCGTCTGATGGCCACTGGCTGACTTGAAGCCTTGGTGGGAACGTGTTCCTACAAATGCATAGCGAAAAGTTTACAATATCAAGACTGGTGAAGGTAGTATTGTTAGGAATTCTATTTCTCATTGAACTGAGATGCGTTCGTTAATGGGCGAAACGGATTCGTAGTTATAGTCATTTGAGTTTTTGAGGTTACTGCCTCAATATCTTGAGTCCCACTTAGGCGATCGGATTGAAACTTGATATTCAGTTATAGCATTTCGACGTGCAATTAATTCAAAATTTCTTCGAAATCGTATGGTCAGTATCATCTACAAGAAATTTTATTCAGAAAATTTTTTTGCAAAATCTGTTCGTCAGATTCCGATGAGATTTTGCGCAGATCTTGATCGACACATCTCATAGCAGAGTAAAAAATTCAGTTTAATCTGATTTTCATTTTTGGAAACATGTGTTGCAAAAAAATATGTCATATTCCATTTTTCTTCTTGGTATCGTTGTTTTTTCTGTAATAACTCTGAAACTACTGATCCAATATTAATGAAACAACCAACTGATTGAGAAAAGAAGATGCATAACATTTTGTGAAATTTTCTGATGACAGTGTCAGTAGAACAGTTTGAAAACAAATCGAATTTTCTCCTCAAATATTTCATATTCGGCGATGTTTCAATCCTATTTTCCTAACAAAAATTATCATTAACCGTCGAGCTGACTTTCTCCAATAAAGAACTGAACGACAATTGGATTTAATTTGTATTTCTGCAAATATTTGGGAAATGAAATTTCAAATTGTAATATCTTAGGGATAATTCACTAATTCGGCCTTCGCGAATAAGATCCAAATCTTCTCGAAATATCGAGTTCACAAGTTATTTTCTTCGGCAGCTATTGTGTTCACGATTTGCCGTCGCGAATGGTTCGGTTTGACTGCAAAAATCAGTTTATACCCTTCTTCGTCGGAAAGATTCAGACATTTTTTTCGTTGACTGTTGGCATCCGTGATGTCGTTCGCACAGAAATACCTCTTCGCCTTCAAAATAGTCCCAGCAATTTAAAAAGATCATCTGTGGTATCCAATCACCAAAAAACTGAGTGAGCTATTTTCACTATGGAAATGTAATTTACACTCCACGTGATATAGTAGAATTTACCTCTAAACAATGTTCCTCGTGGCCAGTGCTTAACTAAGTTACTCAGGAAATTGGTACCAATAAGGGCGGGTAATATGAAACTATTTTGACAGATAAATAAGAGTAAACTTGTGCAATCTAGCTCAAATATGAGAGTAAACTATTTTCTGTGCTTAAGATAAGCTCTACCTCATACCGGTTCTCACAGTCTTCACTCCTTCAATTACCTACATACGTCGATTGATTATCTTTCATAAATAAAATCAAAATGTGTCGCATAGATATAAATTCGCCTACGTCCTACTATAATTGTTTTCTGTGGGATACCACAGTCCATACATTGTCCGCTCTGATATTTTTAGTTCCATCGATAGTCTAAGTTGCCTATTATTTATTCTACATAGAACCATTTTGTTAATAGACCTTAATCATTGAACTTATTTTTTTGTTGTTGCAGTGACTGGATGAGAGCGATAAGTCATACGGTAAGTAAACGTAATAATTATTGAATTCACTTGCTATTAATAATAAATCAGAACCGTTCGGACGGCTTCTAGCATGCGCGATTGCGAGTTTGTTCCAGGATCTTTCAGAATTTCGGAACGAAAACGAAGTTATCATAATGATTTCTTGAGAGATAATATGGAGAATGAAGTCTTATTGCACAATATTTCTGGACTTTCATTAGTTTGTTGTGTAGTAACATAAAATATAGTAAGTCGCTAGAACTAAAGCAACAACTTGAGAATTGGTTTCTTGCAAACTCGAAATCAGGTGGAATAATGAAACTTGAGGGCAGAAAGAGATTATTGGGTAGATTCTACTGAGAACAATTGGAATTTTCGGTTTCTGGAAACGAACTGACTGATACAAACACAATACGAACACAAATATAAAAATAATTGTAAATATCTATTTCCGAATAATTTAAATATTTTCGGAATTTGAAAAATGTCTGATATGGATTCCAGCTTCAGTGGCAGGTGGAGCTTTCGGGAACACTCCCGCACAGATAGGGCCGTACTCGTCACACTGTCCCCTCCTTAGGCCTGTTCTGTTCCAGAACAGATTCCATGAATTCCTCGCAGGACCGTGGCGAAATCTGCAATCGTCACCATTTCTTCAGTAGCCCTTCTGATGGAAGTAACAGTCCACGGTTTTGCTGGGCTTTCCGTTTTACCTCGAGTTGAAATTGCATACCAAAATCTCTATACCTGTCTTCTGAAACACTACTTCCAGCATGCTTCGCAGAACCCGCCAATTCAGTTGATCCAGTCCACAACCTAGTTTGGGAACAGCTAATTTCCTAATCCCAAAGCATTGAAGGTCTTCTTTCGAGTCATGCAGTGCTGTCCATAAATTCTGGTAGGTGGGCTTCTGATATGAGTACTGTTTGTTGACTACGTTATAAATGAACCGACCCTCTGATTGCAGACTCAGGCATTTTTCGATTCTGGGCTGCTGTCTCATCAGTTCCTCTTGACATCCAAATTCATTTCTGAATACTTTTGCTATTCCCCTAATCATCTTCAGATCGGCTGCTACACAATGAGCAAGAGAGTATTCCTTGGGAACTGTAAACAGGTCTTGATTAACTTCCTGTGTGACGCCAAACCGTGCAACTCTTGATCCCCCATAGCTATTGATGTACTCCTGAAAATCGTCATTTTTCTTCGCCGGAACCTCGATGAGACGTACTTCTTCGTCACCCTGTCTTGACGCGTACGGAGCTAGTCGGTTGAAATGGACGACCTTCGGTTCTCCTTTGGGAAGCTTCTGTATCCGGTAAACTACATCATTTATCCTTTTCATAACTTCATACGGTCCTTTCCACTGTCTCTGCAGTTTCGGTGGAAATCCTCTTCTTCTTTTCGGGTTCTGCAACCATACCAGATCTCCTGCGGTGAACCCTCCTTCAATGGCCTTGATGTCATAGCGCATTTTTATTCGATCACTTGCTTGCTGCATTTGATTGCGCACCTTGTCATGAATGTAATCTAGCTTACTCCTCAATTTACTGACGTAGTCCTACCTGGCTACATCTTCTCCAGGCTTACAACCAAACTCTAGGTCACAGGGTAGTCTAATAATTTCTCTGTCGAACAGTGTTTTCCCATGGTTCTATTCATTCATTCGAACATGCCATCTGATTGGGGATGCAGAGGTGTGGTTCTTGTCTTATTAATCCCCAGTTTTCTACAAACTTCTTGGAATAACGTCGACTCGAAATTCGACCTTGATCACAATGCAGCTCTAGAGGTATTCAAAATCTGCAGAAGAATTCTTTGACCCATTTATCAGCAACCGTACTTGCCTCTTTATTAGGAATACCCTACGCTTTCAACCATTTTGTAAAATAGTCCATCGCTACCAAAATGTACTCGTTCTCGTTATCTGTTTCGGGAAAGGGGCCCGCGATGTCGATAAGTACTCGTTCCATGGGAGATCCGACGTTATATTGTTTCATTGGAGACATTCCTTTGCCATAAGGGCCGTTCGTTGCAGCACAAGCTTTACATGTTCTACACTTTAACGTCTTTCTTACAGTTTATCCAATAACACCGCTGCATGACTTTCTCTAGCGTCTCAATGAAATCCCAAAATGTCCACCTGAAGTTCCATTATGTAGTTTGGTCAAAACTTCTGCCACTCGACTTTTTGACGCAATTGACTGGAGCTGTTGCTCAGATCCATCGTCATTCTCCCAACAACGTTTCAGAAGACCTCTATCGATCCTCAACGTTTCCCATTGTGCCGAGTACGACTTTACATTTTGACTCAGCCTGGATACGTCTTCCCAAGTAGGTCGTCTACCATTTTCCTTCCAACTCAGGATCACTTTCAAGTCTGGATCTTTTTCTTGTGTTCGTTGTATTTTTTGGGGCAGCCAATCATCTTCAATTACTGTGGTCCTTCTCACATCGGCCTTGTCTTCCACACGTGAGCAATGGCTGCAATTCTCAAGGCAAGGTCTTCTTGATAACGCATCGGCATTTCGATGGGTAGCTCCCGTTCTATGTTCGGTGTTGAAGTCATATTCTTGCAGCCTCTCGATCCATCTGGCCACTTGACCTTCCGGGTTCTTAAAGTTCAGGAGCCATTTAAAAGCAGCATGGTTCGTTCCCAGCAGAAATTTCCTTCCGTACAAATATTTGTAGTAGTGTTCTTCGTACTCGATGACTGCTAAAAGTTCTCTGCTGGTCACGCAGTAATTCCGTTCTGGCTTCGATAAAATCTTGCTGAAATATCTTATCCCCCTTTCTCGTCCATCCTGAACCTGCGACAGAACGCCCCTGATGGCTGTATTTTCAGCATCCGTGTCGAGCACAAATTTTCCTTCAGCTCTTGCGTAGCTCAAAATTGGAGCTATGACCAGAATATTTTTCAGACGTTCGAAAGCTTCAGAACAATCATAGGACCGTATATACTTCTGACCATCCTCTGTTAATTTGTTAGAGGTTTGGCAACGTTGGTGAATTCAGATACGAATCTTCTATAGTAAGTACGTATAAACCCAAGAAACTTCGCAACTCACTCTTTTCTTTTGGTATAGGCCATTCCTGAACAGCCTTGATTTTGTCCGGGCCAACTTTCACGCCCTCTCAAGAAACAACGTGTCCAAAATATGTCACCTCTGTTCGGAATAGATTGCATTTCTTTGGACTTAGCTTTAAGTTGGCTCCACGAAATCGCTTGAAAGCCTCGGATAGATTGTATAGGTGGCCTTGAAATAACTTTCCCACTACTATCACATCATCTAAGCAGAGGAGTTAAGTTCTCCGGGAGAGTCCTCTCAATATAGTCTCCATTAAACAATCAAAGGTGGCCGGAGCGTTGCACAGGCCGAAAGGCATCACTTTAAATTGCCACAGACCCGTTTCAATACTGAAGGCAGTTTTCTCTTTATCCTTCGGATCCAAGCCAACCTGCCAATACCCACTCTTCAGATCCAAGGTGGAAAGCCAACGTGATCCCGATAGTGTATCCAGTGTATCGGCGATTCTCGGTAAGGGATAGCTGTCTTTTTTGGTAACTTGATTGAGCTGCCTATTATCTACACATAATCTAGTGGACCCATCCTTTTTCTTCACTTATACTACTGGCGACGTCCAAGAGGTATTGGATGGTTCAATGACACCTTCTCTCGCCCCTGTCTCCAATAATTCGTTCAGCCTCTTTCGAGTAACATCGTCGCACCTACCACCCTTTATGCCTTTACTTCGACCTGACAACGTGATGTCCTCGGTCAATCGAATCCAATATATCTGGTCATCCACAGCATTGAACGGGATCTCTTCACTTCCTAGCCGAAGAAAATTACCCTTCATATCCAGTTGGCATCCGAGTTTCTTAACAAGGTCCAATCCCAGGATAACTTCTTTCGTGATTTCAGCTTCTAAAACTTCATGCCTCGCCGTTGTGCTTTCCAATTCAATAGTGGAGACGACCGATCCATAAGTTGGTATTTCCTGTACAGAAGCAGTTCGAAGTCTGATTTCAACTGGACGAATCTCAAATCCTTCAGCTACTTCTGGACGCACAATGGTTCTGGTCGATCCAGTGCTTGAGCTTCATAACAGGCTTGTTGGCCCTCCGGAATCGTCTGCAGAATGTTGAGTGCCCCTCCTCGTAAAGCTATTATCAATGTTGTGGCTTTTTCTCCGCGAAGGTCTTTTTATCACTCGTGGAACTTCTAGCGATTACGAGAAGATTCTAGACCGGCGGGTGACTCATAGACGTCTGGAGCTTTCGGGAACACTTTCGCCCAGACAGGGCCGTACTCGTCACAATATCAATTTTTTCTTCAATATTCAAAACTACCTTCTTCCTCTTTGAATTCATGTTCGAATCAGATTGTGGTCTACAGCAGAATTCTACACTTCACTATTGCATACATGCATGATGTTCGATCACTTTCCGCTTTGAATAACTCGGCTGAATTTGTCCCTGTGGTGCTCCGCGTCCGTCTTTTTATCACTCGTGGAACTTCTAGCGATAACGAGGAGATTCTAGAGAGGCGGGTGACTCATAGACGTCTGGAGCTTTCGGGAACACTCTCGCACAGACAGGGCCATTCTCGTCACAAAATCAATTTTTTTCTTCAATATTCAAAACTACCTTCTTCCTCTTTGAATTCATGTTCGAATCAGATTGTTGTCCACAGCAGAATTCTACACTTCACTATTGCATACATTCATAATGTTTGACCACTTTCCGCTTTGAATAACTCCGCTGAACTAGTCCCTGTGGTGCTCCGCGCCAGTCTTTTTATCACTCGTGGAAGTTCTAGCGATTACGAGGAGATTCTACAGAGGCGGGTGAGTTATAGACGTCTGGAGCTTTCGGGTACACTCTCGCACAGACAGGGCCGTACTCGTCACAATATCCATTTTTTTCTTCAATATTCAAAACTACCTACTTCCTCTTTGAATTCATTTTCGAATCAGATTGTTGTCTACAGCAGAATTCTACACTTCACTATTGCATACATTCATAATGTTTTCTGCCGGTGAAAGTACACCTATCGTTGATGTCGGGACTTTCCCCATGCTAAACCGTCGGTACGGATTACCGAGCCAACCGGATAATGGGAGAACAGATAATCGCGGTTCTACTGTAATTGAATGTCTCTGGTGTCTGAGGAATATCTATGGATCGTCTAATACATTGATCCATTTGGGCGTTAATCGAATGATCTATTATGAAAATCGAAATAAGTCACGAAAAATAATCTCAGTGTTTCATTACTGAAGCTTTGAATGATGAACATAGATAGCCAGTTCATCGTAGCAGAGAATCTCAAGCGACTAACATGATTATACAGGGTGAGTCTTTGACCTTGCAGAATATTTTAACAGAAGATTCCTGAAGCCAAAAGAAACACTTTTTTTCCTTACCATTTTTTTCGATTCGGCTTGGTTCGTAAGATACAGACAGTTGAAAATCCATAAAAAATGAAATTTTCGATTATATCTCGCGAACGATCTCATCGAATGAGATGATTTTTGGAATATAGTTTTTATTGATACGATGAATGTTCCTGGATTACAAAATTTTATCCACGTCCTCCAGTTTTTTCAATATGACCATAACATTTCATAAAAATACCACAAATTCAAAGAATACAACCTTTAAAAATAATTTGAATGCTATTCAACGAATTTTTGACCTTTTTGGAAAGTAAAAGTATTTCTTATTTTTTTTCGTATGTTGCGCCGTTTTCGAGTGATCTGAAATTCAAAAATAAAAATATCTGTGAAATTCCGAGAATTGGGTACTTTGGATGAATGCAACTCTGTTCAAAAAATTCACAGAATTAAATTTTTTCGCGTTGCCACGTCTAAAAGTTGAGAATGGAATCCTAGCATTTTTATTTGGAATGATTTGTAAGCGGAGTAGCCGACTTTGGCCAATTCACAATGGACGCATACGTAAGAATCCCGCAACTCGTGCGTGAAAATCAGAGGGGAAACTACAAAATCTATAAGTACCAAAATCTTCACAATAGGTTCAACTCTGCTTTTGACTTCCATAAGTCGAATGCAGTTCTATTCTTATTCCTTATGATTTCTGTTGTTTAATGATACTGGGCCGTACCGTCCTATTCATCTTCCACTGAAATTCGCATTGAGCCATTCTGTAACTGCTCTAGAACTATGGGGAGGAGCGCCATCTTGCTTTAACCACAAATTTTGCATAACGAGAAGTGGCACGTCCTCCAACAAGTCGTCCAAATCATTTTCAGGAAATGCAGGTACTCAGCAGCCGTCAACCTCCTCGATAATTTCTATGGTCCTATCAGTTGGTTGTCTTCTGACCCAAATTTCTTGAAATTATGTACAGAACTTTGATAGTATTTATTTTGAGGTATTCTTCAAATGCGCAATGCGCTTTCATAACATAAAAACCCATGGTGGAAGAAAACCACCATGACATAATAACATTAAAACCATGGAGCCACTGATTTATAGTTCAGTTCATAATCATAGACTATACAAGTATATACATAGAATTAGCATATTGTGTGTTGTTTGATTTCGAAGAGTTCTTTCTTTCTGTTCGTCAATTTGGCAACGTTTGTACGTTCATAGATAAATTCTACATCTGTTTTATTTATTTATGAAAATGAAAGTTTGAATGGGTTATGTCTGAATCTGATAATTCTTGGAGAAAATGAAATAAACAAAGAAAATTAATAATTACAAATTGAAGATGAATCTCAAAGCTGATATGAGTGATAGCTAGATGAATTCCTCATTATCGAAAATGAAACCAAGAGAAGAATATTCAACTTTTATCGCCCACGAAATTTGGAATACCTAACTTGTTTATTGTACTATAAATACAACTTTTTTTCACCAACTGGAATGTAAAAAGTAAGTTGACGTTTGTTTTCATAACAGAGTTGCTTATTGTGAAGATTTGAATGGTATATCTTAGGCTTGGAAAAATTTCAGTGTTCAGGTTTACAGGGGCGGCTAGCCGATTATGAAAATTTATAATGTCTGTATCTTTTTATCTAGGCCGAATCGGAAAAAATGGTAGAGGACAAATGTGTTTCTTTCAGCTTCAGGGGAATCTTCTGTTGAAATATTCTGCAAGGTCAAAGACTCACCCTGTATAGAATATTTGGAATATTTTCAGAATCTCAGGCGGAACAAACCAATGACTCATATGTTGGTTCTGATTTTATAAAGTGAAATGTAGTCCATATTTCGCTATTTTTGAATGTCTTTGTCCGCAATATTTCGAAGTATCCTTTTCGTTTTGTCCCCATTATTCTTTGCATTGACTTTTGAACTGCAAATAATTGAATGGTGCTCAATTCAAGATATTTTTTCTCTTCGTGACTTCTTGGTTTTATCCTCGGTATCGTTGCTTTCTCTGAAATGACTGAAAAAGAGTGATTCAATCATGCTAAATCCTGGGAACTAATTCGAAAATGATGATGCAGATGATCTTGTCGTTAGAACAATTCGAAAAGCAAATTCTCAATATTTTCTTTCTAATAAACAATATTATGAGATCTTCTGATCATAATATCCTCATAAAATTCTGAATAAACCTTCAAGTTGTCATTCGTCTCTTAAGTACTGGATTTCAATTGAATCTCATCTGTATTCGGAAACATTGGGAAAATAAATGTTTGAATGGGTATATCCGCGGAATCTTTGCGTGCTTTTTCAACCGTTCACGAATTCGGTCTTCGTTATTGAGGTCCAAACCAACTCTACAAATATCGATTTAGAAAGTTGTTTTTTCTGCAGTTATTGTGTTTTCGAGTGGAAGTGTGGACAATCGTGAATGCACTCACTTCCGATAGGAGCAAATTAAAAACTCGATATCTGTGAAGTAGGTTTGAGGCTTACCAATTCGTGAATGAGTAAAGTACGCCCAATGATTCCGAAGATAAACCTTCACACAATTTCATTTTCCGAATATTTTTGAAAATGAAGATTATATCGAATTGAAATTCAGTATTCGATTGCAAAAACTAGGTTATTAGAAGATCACAAAATCTTTCCATCAGTAAGTAAAGGTGCGTTTGGCGCGATCAATACGAGATGAGGAAACTGCTGATTCACATCTTTGGTCTTCTAGGATTTTATGCTTTCTTTTGGATCTGAATTGTACAGCAAGCCATCCAAATTTTTCTTCCTTTAATATCGTTATTATTACTTCTGGAAAAAATCTCCATGTGGAAGAAGTTCGGTTGTGAATGAAATCTGATAAAATGCTATCAAGAATATAGTAGCAGCAGATTTCAGGAGGTACAATAAATTATATTCTGCTTAGAATTGCACACCCTTCATAGAATTGAATTAGATGATGTGTTTTCCTGATCAGTTGAGCTGAACTATTCGGCATGGGATTATATAATACAAAAATTATCCACAAAATAGAGAGTTACTTGTGTCATAGTTTTTAATTCAAGAAAAACGGATTATTTAGAAATTCAATAATACACAGGCGATCCCATATAAAAAAATTTTTTTCGTATCTTTTGAAATTTTCACGACACTATAATTTCGTTGGTACGAGTGTCATTTTAAGACCTTTGCCCTGCGATGATTTTGGTTGACAAAATAAGGGAAGAATTCACTTCTTGAAACAACACCGACTGGTTTCGATTCATTCAAAAATCATGAATGATAGTATTTTTTCCAAGAAACTTCCACTTAAAATTTATTTATATCAGCCATAATAACGATGATGAAGGCTGGATTTTTGAAACAAATAACCGTGTAACTATATTGTTCGGTCGGGAAATGGTCCATGGAGCAATAAAGAGCTGCAGTTTAGTAATGAATACTAACAGGACATAAGGACGAATATCTATCCATAAATCAACAAATATTCCACCTTGATCCGAGGTGATCATCTGAAGCTATTTCAACCATGGCTTTATTATACGACTGTTCGTGCAAAACTTTGGTAGTTACGAATAATAGCTACTTTGAAAGTATCCAAAGTCACATCTTCCTGGTTTATAACCCCTGTGTGAGCGGGTCTCCGTCGACTTGGATGGAATTTAGTCGGGAGGAAAAATGATGATTTTCCTTGTGAGTAAGCACCAAAACTAGTCGACGTATTCAAGTCATCTGAGCATGCACTAACATATCATCAAGTATGCCGCTTTCAGTACAGTATGGTAATATTCCTCGAATTTATTCCCTCCAAGCAATAGACGTACCACACCTCGTTCGAGCATATGCCTTCTATAAACTGCATTGTCAAAGGAACACATCGATCTGCTTGCTGTAATTTGAGTTTATCAGAAAATACCATCAATGAGAACTGTTCCTCATGAAATGAATTCGGTCGCCGAAGGAACTTTTTTCAGTTCGATGTTTTTCCAGATTGATGACCATTCTTGTGTAAAAATTCGTTGATTCAGTCATAATGTTACTTACAACTCGAATAGATAACTTTTGTGAAGATGAAATTGATTCTTAAATATTCGCAGATTAAAAAACTGCAATGTTTTTCATCACATTCTTCCGGCTTTTTGGGGTTTTCACTCCCAATATCTAATACAAAACTATTAGAATTAAATAAAATCATTTAATGAAGGCGCCCTGGCAGATTGTAGAACTATTTGTCAAGGGCAGTTTCTTGAAAAACGAATTGCCTTATGAACAATACCGGAACAATAAAAACGATGAACAAAGCTAACTGTGAGGTTTCAGAGTAAAAATCTGAGTCTTTCATCAGACAAATGAGAAAATTTTCAGAATTGACGCTAGAAAAAAGGCTCATACCTGTCTTTTGAGTATCGATTCAACCTAATTTTGGGAAGAATCCGCATCATTTTTTCACTCCCAATATCTGGAACAGAACTTTCAGATATTGAACAAATTTTTTTACGGAAAACGCCCTTGCTGATTTTTCTGATGAAAGATTCAGATTTGTACTCTGGAACGATCCCCTCCCAATGTTGAACTGAGTTGGCAAATTTTCAAAGCAGTTGGCAAATTTTCAAAGCAGTTGGCAAATTGTCAAAGCAGTTGGCAAATTTTCAAAGCAGTTGGTAAATTCTCAAAGAATTCGTAAAACTTTTAAGGCTGTTTGAAAAATTTCAAAGCAGTCGGAAAAATTTCAAAGCAGTCGGCAAAATTTCAAAGCAGTCGGCAAAATTTCGAAGCAGTTGGAGAAATTTCGATGGAGGGGCTTGAAATTCATATTTCCAAAAGAATTGTGGAATATGAAGAAATTAGAATCTTCCAAGAATAGAGTTTGCAATCAGTGCTTAACAAACCCACAAACCAGATAAAAGCATGCAGAGAAGAGAGAGCGGGATAACATGAACATGAACTTGTTCAGGAACATCTTCTCGGATTAAACGTCTCTTCCGCTCCTGGTCCTGACGGGTTTACACCGATCTTGCACAAAACCTGTGCAACTTTCCTCTGTGAACCATTGTGCATCATCATGAAGCGTGCACTGGCTACCGGTTACGTACCCTCGGCATGTCGGCTCTCCACGATAACACCTATCTTCAAGAAAGGCGACAAACTTAATGCTCAAAATTATAGACCAATAAGCCTCACTTCCATCGTGGCCAAGACTCTCGAAATGAATGTTTGTAAGCAGGTCCTCCAGTTTACATTGCAAAAATCAATTATTCCACCGCAACAGCATGCATTCGTCCCGAGAAGATCAGTTATCACCAATCTTCTAACTTGCCTGGACGATTGGACTAAATCTTTGGATAGTGGAGTTCCTATGGATGTTTTGTATCTTGATTTTGCAAGAGCCTCCGACCATGTACCAAAGAAAAGACTTCTATACAAACTGGAACACTTAGGTATTCGCGGATCACTTCTGAGATTCATCGATTCCTTCTTATCAAATCGTTCCTTTGCGGCAAGAGTTGGTGATGTTTTGTCCTCTTTGAAATCCGTTCTGAGTGGTGTACCGCAGGGATCCGTTGTTGGCCCTCTGCTCTTCCTTCTGTATGTGTCTGATCTACCACCTATGTTGGCCTCTCTTTCTACATCTTACGCTGATGATGTGAAACTGTACAATAACTCGACCTGTCATCGGACTCTTCAGAGCAATCTTGATTTAGTGGTGAGGTGGTGTTCTGATTGGCAGCTTCCACTGAACATATAGAAGTGTCATGTCTTACATCTGGGCAACAATAATCCGAGACAACCTTATTTCAATGATGGTGTTGCCGTTGAGGGATGTCTAAGACAAGTCGATCTAGGTGTTGTCATAAGCAGTGACCTGTCCTCGAGCCAACACGTACTTCATACCTGTAATAAAGCGAAACAACGACTTTACATGATCCAGCAGTGCTTCAAAAGGTAGCCATCCAGACACAGTCGCCGCTTTGTACAGGAGATACATCCGTCCACTCTTGGAGTTTGCTGGTCCTGTTTGGTACCCATGGCTACGACGAGATAGTCAAATACTCGAGTCTCTACAACGACGCGCTACAAGGCTGCCATTCGGAGTTCGTAGACCTAGCTACCAGGAACGCTTGAACATCATGAGTCTCGACACCTTCGCAGATCGTAAGCGTAGAGGGGATATGATAGTCACGTTAAGGGCGCTGAGGGGATTCTTCGGCACCCATCTATCGTATCTCTTTGAGTTGAATACTTATTCGCTCAGGAGGCATGGCTTGAAACTGGCACGGGAGAGATTTCATACGAGAAGCCGCAACCATTTATTAAGCAATCGAGTTTTCGAAACGCCTTCAAAAATAGGTTTGACAGCCGGCGGACTAGTGTGGTGCTATAGTGTGCGTGTGTGCATTTGTTCACTTTTATTTTCTTTTGTGTTGACATAGATCGTCCCAATACCAAGAGTTTTAAAAGATGAAACATTTTTCTCCTTTTGCATTAACCCGTAGCAGGTACCTAGTTGTAGATTTTCCAGATACGTCGCATGGACTGTTTCATCAAAATCCATCTGGTATTAATAACTTTCAGGGCAGGTCGCGCATTGGAATGCGGCAGTTAGATTAGATAATGCGTTGAAACCGCCAAATTTTTTCGGAGTTGTAGTCGCTTGAACTTTCGAGATTATTTTCCTGATTTTTCAGGAACTACCACAGCGATTGAATTGAAACTTGACAGTTAGTTGGTGCATAACGACGCGCAAATTTTGAGGAACTTTTGTTGAGATATTACTGTTAGTATATTTTTAAATTTTTTTTTCGAACAATTTTTTTTCTCGGGAACAATATCATAGGTATTCAAAAAAAAATTTCTCAACCCTTGAGCTCCATATTTCACAGCAGTGTACTAAATTCCAGTTTGACATGATTATAATTTTTGGAGATATTGGAATTAAATTATGTCAAATTTCGTGGTTCCTTTCTCGATTCTATTTTTTCCGCAATATCTCGGAAATTACTGACTCCAATCATAAAAAAACTTTGCAGCTAATTTGTGAATGCTGATATTCAACTCTGAACAGAATTTCGTGATGATCGTGTCATTAGAAAGTTACAAAAAAAAAAAAAATTCATCCAATTATTCAATATTCTGAGATTTTCTGATCATATTATCCTCAAGAAATTCTTTATGAACCTTCAAGCTGTCATTTTTCGATAGAGTACTGAGTTTCAATTCGATCCAATTTGTATTTTCATAAAATGTATTCCCAAAAATAAAGATTGGATCGAATTGAAAGCCAGTATGTACTTGATTGACCAAATGACAGCTTGAAAGCTCATGCAGAGCTTCGTGAAGATAATATGATCAGGGGATCACCAAAAGTGTGTTTGGTGGGGTCAATACGATGAAAAGAATTTGAATATGCGCGCAAAAGCGGATGACTACACCTCAGTGCTTTTTTAATTTAAATTTGTATTTTAAATGTTTCGATAGATTACCTGTTTAATGAGGTACCATACTTTCCATCTCAATAAATGAGTGATTCGGCTATTTTTCATGAGCTTAAAAAGTCCCAACTTGTTTCTAAGGATTGCACCTTATAAATAGTAATAAACGTAATTGGATAACCTTCGGTTTTCTATTTCTTCAACGTACAGTTGGAAAATTTTCGATGCTTCACACTCCGACCCCCCCTCAAAAAAAATTGGCTTCGGCCCGTCCCTGGGCCCCAGTACCAAAAACTGGATACAAACCGAAAAAATCCAAAATTTTTACCCAGGAACAATATAAAATTAAAACCATACTTCGTTTCATTTTATTGTAACACTGTAATACCTAATTCATTTGTGACATTACCACACGCTACAGCAGTGCGGTAAGAATATTAACGCACTATTATTTTCTAATTGCTTAACAATTGCCCACTATTCTGGAATGTTGAGCTTTGCATATAGAAAACAGGTCAAAATAGTGTCACTTTTCCCACGATCGGAAAAAAAACATTTTATATGACTCAAAAAAACAAACCACCGATGTGTAGGGTGGGCAAAATTCGTTGTCTACTGAAGGGATCTCGAGAACTATAGCAGCTAGAAGAAAACTGATAACACATTCTCGAGCTCGTTTTTCCTGACCAATCCGAATCTGAAGACATATCCAGTTTATCGTTCATAGAACTTGAGTTTTGAGCGAAAATTGAGAAATTGTCATTTTCAATAATGCTGAATAACTCGCTTGCTTGAACTCGTATTCGAAATCTGTTGATACATTCTACAGGCACTTTTTTAGGAGTAATTCAAATACAATATGACCAAATTTTTAATACAGCCATTTTCGAGAAATGAGAAGGATTTCGTATGTTTCAAATGTAAACTATAGTCAAAAGTCCTCTTATCTTGCTACAAAATTTTTTCTGATTTCAAAAATATATCATACATATACTTTTTTCATGCTTTTCTATTCACTGTTGAATTATAAGTAGGCTGACGTTATCGTAGAGACCATTGAATATTCATTATCTTTGCGTGAACTGGCGCCTCTATGATTGGAATCAACGATTGCTGAATAAATAATATTTCTATGGTTAATTTATCATAGTTCTTAAGATTAGCAAAAAAATCTGTTTATTATCCCTGATGGCCCGAAATATTCCAAATGACGATAAATTCGATATGTTGGTATGCTCTATTCAAGCGAATGGAAATAGCCGAGTTGCAAGGGAAATCTATCTCGAGAAATATCCATATTCAATGGTCGCTATGGTAACTCCAGCCTATTCATAATAATTTACCAGTGAATAGAAAAGCGGGAAAAAAGTATTGAACTTTTTCTCATGTTATATTCATGTGAATAGCGACATATGAAACATTTTTGAACTATAGTTTACATTTGAAAAATCCAAAATCCTACTCATTTTTCGGAAATGGCTGGATTAAAAAATTAGTCATATTATATTTGAATTACTCCTAAAAAAGTGCCTGTAGAATGTATCAACAGATTTCGAATACGAGTTCAAACAAGCGAGTTATTCAGCATTATTGAAAATGACAATTTCTCAATTTTCGCTCATAACTCAAGTTCTATGCGCGATGAGCTGGATCTGTTTTCAGATTCGGATTAGTCAGGAAAAAAGAGCTAGAGAATGTATTATCAGTTTTCTTCTAGCTACTATAGTTCTCGAAATCTCTTCAGTGGACAACGAATTTTGCTCACCCTGTATATTCAAGTATATTGATTGCATTCTTCGAGTTTTTCATCAAGCTCCTTGATTCCAAGTATATATGGCCTCATAAAAAGTATTTCAATCTCAATTATTTCATTGGGACAATAATATGAATATCCGAGCACAATATAATTGAACTCGAAAACAAGACGGAGGAAAACAACCCGAGCTGCCAACTCCAGACTGCCACCGCTGCATTTGTATAATAGTTCCGATCGTTATTTCACCTCAGAATTCTGAACAATTCAGAAACATGCATCTTCTGATACCATCGTCTGCAATTGATACAATTTTAATCGAAAATTATACTTTGCTCTCATCGACAATTCAAGTTATCCGTTTATTCACTGCTGTAGAACACGGCCGCGTGAAGTTAGCGAAAAGTTGATAAAACAAATTCCGAAACTAAGTTCAATATTTTGTTTGGAATTTGTTTCAGTTTGTTCTGTATGAAACTTTTCATGCGCCATCATGGCTTTTGAATAAATCGCATTTCTATGATTTTGTGCCGACTTCACACTCCGCACCAACATTTTCCAGTTTTGAAAAAATTTTGATGCCAATAATTAGCCAGCAATTTGTTTCAATTTGTCTTGTTGAAAAAATCTCAAAATATTCAGTAGATGTTTTTATATTCGCATTAATAACATTTAGTGCCAACTTCACGCTCAACATCGAAACTTTTTGGTTTCGAAAAAATTTCAATGTCAATACTCGGTAACCAATTTGTTTCAATTTGTTTTGTTAGAATTACTTCAATATCTGTTTGAGTTTTCGAGTAATTCACGCTTGTTTTCAATGGAGCGAAAATGTTCACTTCTTTTAATTTTTTTCATTTTTTTTGCGCCAATAATTCGTATTCAATTTGTCTTAATTTGTCACGTAGGAATGAGTTCCAGAACATCGGTAACTTTTGAGTTATTAACAATTTTGTGTTTTACACATAACGCCATCTATGAAAACCAATCCGTAATTGAGTTTGCAACCCCTCATGGCAGTGTTCAGAGCGGCTCTTTCAAAGAGAGGATGATTGTGTCGTAAACATAGTTTTGGGATAATGAGAATATGGTCGTTAATCAGATGTGACAAGTGTGCGTTGCTTTTTTGAAATAGGAAGCAAGTCGACAGACGTGTTTTCCATATGATATATTCTCAGATTGAGATTCGGTTTCATCAGAATTAATTTGTTTTATTTCTTCCATTAACCTGTACTTGCTATCATCTAAAAAGCAGAATTGAATCACTTTTTTGACTTTTTTGCCACTTCAATGAATTTTCTGCCTAAAAATCTCATTTATTCGAATTTGTTTATCGGTCTAAAAACTGGCTATCATTACTCATTACCAGAAGTACCTGTTTATGTTCGAGTAATGAAAATGAATAAATCACGATATGAAATATTCCATTAGTTTCTAAATAATTATGGTTTTGTTCTTGGAAAACCACTTTTTAAAATATACTAAGAGAAGTTTATTCAGAAAATGTTAGATACGTTCCACACAACTAATATGTATCGACTTCTATATATTTGATTAGAATATTGTCTTATATAGTAAATTTTGAGTCAGTAGTACGAGAGCGGTTGATGCCTTGTCGATGCTGTCGAGCAATATTATGTATTTCTGTATTTTAACGTAAGTGTGGGATCGGCTTACATATCAATATATTGAGATCTCTTTTTCTATGTAAAATTAGTGACCCACCGAAATATGATTTGGAGGTAACTGAACCGTATATATGCTTCTCTTATGGGTTAGGCCATAACCGAAACTCTAGTAGGTTTTTGAAATTTCAAAATTTGCCGACCTATTTTCTTGACTTGAATTAAAAAAAAACTATAGTGTAACTAACGACAAACCAAATACTTATTCGAACAAAATAGTATTAGCATGAAAATATTTGGAAGATGTGGGAATGTAATGCAACATTAGGAGCGGTGAATTCTGATGGAATAGGTATTCACGTACCTCCCATTCTCATTCGTAAACTATCTGCTATTAACGATGACTTTTTTATTTCTCCAAGGTCGAAATTAATTTTTTCGAGCTGGAAGAATGGAAAATTTTGGGAGCCTTCAATGAAATTCAATATTTTTTTCGTTCTACTGACTTAAAGTGCCACCTCAAGAATTAAAGGTAGACATTGCTGTTTGTATTTTATTATTCAAAATGAACTAGAATTCTGGAAAACCACATAAACAGAATATAACAAAAACATAACTACTTATAATTAAATCGTGTAAACCAGTAAATGAGGATCGACTAAAATATCATTCCTCACATTTTTGAATTCTTTCTCCAAATCATTGTGCTCTTCAAACTGTCCATCATTTCGACGACAAAAGGAAGTATAATGGCCGATCCCTACTCCTGCTGTTGGACTTATGAAATTGGCAACTCCTCTAAGGATGTAAGTTTTAGACTGAACAATCAGTTCTAATGGAAATTGCCTAAGAATGATCGATCCTCCCACATCAAAATCAGTCAATAAATATTCCGTATATTTCCTTTCAACGGTTAATTCTATTGCACATTTTTGCAAGTTGAATGTGATGGGGGATCAAAATGGATGCATTCTTGCAGGCGATTAAATCCATTTCTTTCAAACTATTTAGGGAGACTCTAAATGAAAAAAGCGCTGCAAATTTTACACAAAGGTTAATTTTACACAAAGCTTGATGTGCAACTTCTTCTGCGATACTTATCACACTTTCATCGTCGCGAGTACCACAATATCGGCTAGTAAATATAATGATCCACTTGATTCAGTTCTATGATTCAATTTTGGAAAGCTTCAATTTTCCAGCCAGGTAGGAATTTAAAATAATAAATGAAATTAAACAGTTCAAGAGATTTCTCGCCAATATCGACTAGTAAATATTATAGCGGGATTCAAAGTTTTTCTGAAGAAAATTCTGAAATTTAAGCATCAGCCGTATCAAGCCTCTTGCATTCCGGAATATTCATTCAGAAAACTGCGATATTGGCGAGAAATCTCTTGAACTGTTCAATTTCATTTATTATTTTAAATTCCTACCTGGCTGGAAAATTGAAGCTTTCCAAAATTGAATCATAGAACTGAATCATGTGGATCATCGGCTGCTACCTTAGTCTACCGAACGAAACACGATTTTTCTACCAAGTTTCACGAATCTCGGTTCAGTACTTTCAGAGAAAAATTCCGAACAACGGACGGACGCATTTTTCTTATAAAATGTTCATTCAAATCTACATACTTCAAAATGTAAACTGTGAAACTTTCAGGGAGGGGTAATTATTTTTTCTTTGGTCTATGAATAAGGTTTATTATTTGATTTTATCGAATAATAAACCAATATATTATCCCTAGTTTTAACAGTGATCAGACATCAATTTATTCAAATTTGTCAAATCGCCGAATTCGATTATCGGTCTAAAAACTGCCTATATTCTGTACTACCAGAAGTACCTGTTTATGTTATCACGTTTGAAATGGAATTCATGTAATCAAAATGAACAAATCACAATATGAAATATTTCTTCAGTTTCTATATATTAAGGTTTCTTTTTTTATATAAAATTAGTAACCCACCGAAATTTGATTTGTTGGTAACTGAACCGTATTTCGGCTTTTCATATGGGTTAGGCCAAAACTGAAAGTCTAGTAGGTTTTTGAAATTTCAAAATTTGCCGACCTATTTTCTTGACTTGAATAAAAAAAAACTATAGTGTAACTAACGATAAACCAAATAATTATTCGAACAGAATAATATTAGCATAAACTAATGGGTTAGGAAATGCCAGATTTATTGTACTTTCAGTATCATTATGGAACTGGCGTAGTTCCTGATACTCGTTTACATATCAGGTACAGGTCAAAATATTTTGGTTAATTGCTTGTTTTTGAGCCTCCATGGTGCCGACGAGGTATTATTCTCTTTCATAAAGTAGATCGTGGTACTCACTGAATTTTAATTGATTTTGAATAATAAAATACAAACAGCAATAGCTACCTTTAATACTAGAGGTGTCAGTAGAACGAAAAAAATATTGAATTTCAAGGCTCCTAAAATATTTTATTCTTCCAGCTCGAAAAATTCAATTTCAACCTCGGAGAAATAAAAAAGTTAGAATCATCGTTAACAGAAGATAGTTTACGAATGAGAATGGAAGGTACGTGAATACCTATTCCATCAGAATTCACCGCTCCTAATGTTGCATTACATTCCCCATATCTTCCAAATATTTTCATGATAATACTATTTTATTCGAATAAGTATTTGGTTTGTCGTTAGTTACACTGTAGTTTTTTTTTTAATTCAAGTCAAGAAAATAGGTCGGCAAATTTTGAAATTTCAAAAACCTACTAGAGTTTCGTTTATGGCCTAACCCATAACAGAAGCATAAATACGGTTCAGTTACCTCCAAATCATATTTCGGTGGGTCACTAATTTTACATAGAAAAAGAGACCTTAATATATTGATATGTGAACCGATCCCACACTTACGTTAAAATATAGAAATACATAATATTGCTCGACAGCATCGACAAGGCATCGACCGCTATCGTAATACTGACTCAGAATTTACTATATAAGACAATATTCTAATCAAATACATAGAAGTCGATACATATCAGTTGTGTGGAACGTATCTAACCGTTTCTGAATAAACTTCTCTTAGTATTTTTTAAAAAGTGGTTTTCCAAGAACAAAACCATAATTATTTAGAAACTAATGGAATATTTCATATCGTGATTTATTCATTTTCATTACTCGAATTCCAATTCAATCGCGATAACATAAACAGGTACTTCTGGTATTGAGTAATAATAGCCAGTTTTTAGACCGATAAACAAATTTGAATAAATGAGGTTTTTAGGCAGAAAATTCATTGAAGTGGCAAAAAAGTCAAAAAAGTGATTCAATTCTGCTTTTTAGATGATAGCAAATACAGGTTAATGGAAGAAATAAAACAAATTAATTCTGACGAAACCGAATCTCAATCTGCGAATCATATGGAAAACACGTCTGTCGACTTGCTTCCTATTTCATAAAAGCAACGCACACTTGTCGCATCTGATTTACGACCATATTCCCAGTATCCCAAAACTATGTTTACGACATAATCATCCTCTCTTTGAAAGAGCCGCTTTGAACACTGCCATGAGGGGTTGAAAACTCAATTACGGATTGGTTTTCATAGATGGCGTTATGTGTAAAACACAAAATTGTTAATAACTCAAGAGTTACCGATGTTCTGGAACTCATTCCTACGTGACAAATTAATACAAATTGAATACGAATTATTGGCGCAAAAAAAAAGTGAAAAAAAGTAAAAGAAGTGAACAATTTTCGCTAACTTCACGCTCCATTAAAAACAAGCGAGAATTACTCGAAAACTCAAACAGATATTGAAGTAATTCTAACAAAACAAATTGAAACAAATTGGTTACCGAGTATTGACATTGAAATTTTTTCGAAACCAAAAAGATTTGATGTTGAGCGTGAAGTTGGCACTAAATGTTATTAATGCGAATATAAAAACATCTACTGAAGATTTTGAGATTTTTTCAACAAGACAAATTGAAACAAATTTCTGGCTAATTATTGGCATCAAAATTTTTTCAAAACTGGAAAATGTTGGTGCGGAATGTGAAGTCAGCCAAAATCATAGAAATGCGATTTATTCAAAAACCATGATGGTGCATGAAAAGTTTCATACAAAACAAATTTAAACAAATTCGAAACAAAATATTGAACTTAGTTTCGGAATTTGTTTTATCATCTTTTCGCTAACTTCACGCGGCCGTAGAACCCAATATGTTGGCCGACACCGGTCTCCGGCGCCTTAAGTTCTGAAATTTTCTATGAGATTTGATGTAGTTGGTTATTACTCTTCATGATGATTTTTCCTTGTGAAAGTGCAATTTAACAACCTGTATAGTTGCTCTACTATTCGAGTAGTTGAAGAATTGAATGTCAGAGTTTACTCCGTATTGCTCCATTTGCTACAATGATCGACAAAAACAATAATAGCAGACGTCTTACTAGATTCTTTTCAGTGAGGGATTAAACAGGGAAACACAAATAAAAGAGGGTTACAAATTCATTTAAGATAAAAAATTTAGTTTGCCAAACAGCATTTGAAACAGTATAGTTGAACAGGAAAATATTCGATCATATTTTGGGAATATAAAACAATTTTTTCATCCTGACATATCAGAAATTAGTAAGGAAAACACACTAGAATGATCGTCGTGAATATTGTCATTGCATACCTCGTTGCATACTGCTTTTACGACGCATTCAGTTTGAGGAACATCGAGTTATCGTTTTCTCACAATGTCTGTTGTTTTCGAATTTTGAGCTGAAAATGGTCTTGAATGATTAGGTTTGTCCCCCTGAAAAAGAATCCGTGGTTCAATTCGATTCTCTCTGGCAGTCCGTGTGTACTCTCACTTTCGGATAAAACTCTTAGAGCTCTTCAAACTACCAGGGTTGTATCCCGAATATCTCGGGTAACTTCGTTATTGAGCTGAATCCGACCAATAGTTTCAGTGTTATAGCCAACTTTTGATCTTTCAATAACTCAAGGGAGTATTTATATGATCGAATTGAAACTTTATTTCTGGACGCATAGTATCAACATTAGGATGTATGCAAAATTGCTATAGGATCGTATCAATGAAAAAAAATTTCATGAGCGGATGACTATATTTCGAGTTATGATGTGAATGAAATCGCGAAAATATATCAGTTTGGTATAATATTCGAAGAGATTATACGAATGGATTAGTAGTGAGGGTGAAATGGCTAAAGCGGTGCCTCTGGCACGGTAGCTACGGGTTCGATTCCGGAAATGGAAATGGAGTTTTTTGTCATCTTAATTGGACGTCTCTAATTTTACGCGTTTGTTATGCAAAACAGAGGCCGATTTCTTCGATAGACGAAATTAGCTGAAAAATTTTGGAGTTTTGAATGATTAGGCAGATATACCCATTCAAAATTTCATTTTGCCAATATTTCCAAAATTACAGCTTGAAAGGACTGAAATCCAGTACTTTATAGTGAAATGACAGTTTGAAGGTTCAAACAGAATTTAATGGGGATAATATGAGGAGAATCATCGAAAATTACAGATATTTGGACAAAACGAGAGTACGCTGTTCCCCTAGAACATGCGCGCAAACAGGTTTAACTAATTGCCCAAAATTGAACAGGTGATGCTCTCCTACAAAGCCAATATTGAAGTTCACCTAGAATATCACGACAATACAACTCTGTCGACATAGATGAAATATGTTCCGGTATCGAGTGATTCATAAAATATCCGTTCATGATTATAACAAAAGTTACTCTCTGCTCGGATACAAAAATAGAAGAAATGCTGTCCAAAAATGACTCCTTTTCCACCTAGCTTCTTTTATGACATCCTCTAAAGCCCACTGAAGTTCGTGTTTGTCCACTTCCACCGAATTACACCTTCGAAATTGAATTTTCAGAACCTCCTTTACCTTAAGGTTCCATTACACGATTTCTCTAGGGAATTCTTCTATTTTGCTGGTTTTCGGTGCAATTCGTCATGAACCATTCGTTCTGATCGATCGGGGTGTCATTCAATTCCTTTTCTTGGAATAAAATACAGGAAACATAAAAAAGCTGTAATTTAATCGTCTTGAGTAAACCAGAAATCGTGTTTTGCCATTCGTAAGTGCTCAAGTTTCACATAACCCTGAGATGAAGTCATTGTACTCTGTTTACTATTATTGGAACTGAATCTTTATTTCAATTGATGCAAATTTAAGAGCGAAGAGTACCGCGGGCTAGATAATTACGGCTTCGTGGATTTCGGCAACCTAGCTACATTTCAGTTTCATAAAACCTCGGTAATGTCTCAAGACCAGGCACCTGCTCTCGTTCTGCATACTTCAATGGTGCCGATAGCAGCGAGAAATATAAGAATGTGTGAAATTTCGACATTAATAGGGGAAAACAGGTTGTCGTTCTGCAAGCTTCAGTAATTATTCTTTAAAAAATTTTTTTGCTGGTACCTAATTATTTCGTGAGAACGCGCAATATTATTTAATTTTCCACTTTTCGCCCCATTTCAGTTGGCCAAATCTGCAAATGGTTTTCGGGCTACGGTCATTTGAAATTCTGATTCTTCAAGAAGCATATCTCTGATTCCGTTGAAATTTTACTTTCATGGACAGCAAAAACTCGAAGACTCGGTTTCAGTCTAAACAGATATGTATTCTTTGAGTTTTCCGAAACATAAAATGTATAGAATATTCCTTTACATCGACCGTTCACGGCACCTACTGGTGAATTGTCGAAGCATTTATTGGATCCTACATTCACATTATTCGGGATAGCGGCATCTGTTCACGTTCTACATATGCTTCATGAGGTGATTCCCAGGAAATTTTATCGATACTTCCCCGTAGCACATGAGCAGTTCATCGAAATCGTCACTACTTAACAACAGTGTTTCAAATTTCAGTCTGATAGGATATTCGTCTTGGGAGATATTGAAGTCAATATTTAACAACTTTTCATCTCGATCAGATATTCATTTCATTTAATGACATATTGAGCAAAAAGTTATTTTCTTTCATTTCGCGCTCGTTCTAGGCAACAAAAGAGTTTTGCTCAGTGTCTGTAGTTCTCAAGTTTTGAGCGAAAAATGGTCTTTATGGATTAAAAAAAAACCTAGAAAAGCACTGGCGTGAGCTCAGGAGCATTTAAAGGCTTGTTCCGTTGTCACCGCGGTCATCCATACAAGTATTGACCCTGCCAAACGCAGATTTTTTTTTTCATACGGTCCTCACGAAATTCTGCATTAACCTCAAGCTATAATTTTCGATTGAGTACTAGATTACAATTCGATCCAAAATTTTGGTTTTCTAGGTTTTTTCTCATGTTTATTCGGGCCTAACTTCGTTAAGCGTGGATCGATTTTGATAATTTTTTCGCTTTCATTTCAGAGGTGGTTTAATTATGAAATGAATTAAAATTGAAAGATGTATTCCAGAAAAAAATTATAATATCATCGATGTATGGATTTTTATCAATAGTCATTGAAAAATTGAGAACGACACATTTGAAGTTTTCGAAGGTTTTCGAGGTTTCGTTTTGGCTTAGTTTGGGCATGCTCTAGACCGACCGTTTCATGCCTAGGTGAGCGGACACCCTTTGTGCAGATTACAAAGGAGTGTTCCAGAATGTCGAATATAAACAGGGTTGAAAGATCTTAAAAGGATCAACCAGGTGCAGCGTGAGCGCTAGCGCCTCCTTCATGTTGATGGAGGCAACAATATATTACAGGAATGTAACGTAGGGTACTTAAAACGCAAGATATGAGGTAGGAGGCGCACGACTCAAGTAGAGGCCGAGAGGAGGCACTCGGTATAGAACCACATACCAACAAGAAAAATCATTCCAGCGTTTACGGGCCTCACTGCCTGCCGACCTTGAATTGCATATTACCAGCTGCAGTGGGATTGGACACCCCAGCGCACCACAAAATGCTTTTAGTCTACGGCTACGCTCAATTCACGGTCACGAACCCGTGCACATAAATTTCCTAAGTAAATGACGCGAGTGGTTCATCTGGTTGGTCTGTAATAGAACTGCCCTTCCGGCTATAAGCGAGTCGTTTTGCTATCATACTGTGCTGTTAAGCATGAGAGTACAGCGCTTGATGTTTTGTGTTGAGCCGTACTGATTGTGTGATAGAGCACTGTTCAAGGTGTTTTGCCGATTCAGAAAAGCTCAGATTTTGACGGAATGTAGTCTTGGCCGTATTGACCAGGGGATTACTTTCAAGTGCAACCGAGAGGGTTGATTAGGAATACACAGTTGCAAACAAAGAAAAGAACCTATCGACTTTAAATTTTCAGATTGGGGTTATTAGCCAAATACCACAACTGAGTTGGTTAATCGCTGAATTTGGCCGAACGGTTTCGGTGTTATGCATACTTCAAATTTTTAGGTTAGGTGTTCAATATTCCTGAATCATATTAAAGCTTCGAAAGTAGTTGAAGATAAACAAAGCGAAACTTCGTAGACAAATTTCGTGAGGATTTATGACTGAGAAAATTTTTCTTGAAATTCCTGAAATTTTCTGGTTTTCATTGTAAAATTGTCCTTACAGAGATTATGGATCATATCACAATAAATTTTACCACATACCATGAGGTCAATACTCAATACTGAAAAATAAAATGGAAATAGTAATTTACGTTACACGGCCGGGAAATGGCTCATTAAAGAACGAGTCTGGAATTTTTAGACGAGTATATTATTGACATTTCACGGCCGTGTATCTTACAACGTTTTATTTCATGCTGCTCAATATTTTTTTCAAACTTTTGGTACAAAATTGAACTGTCTATTCAGGAAGTTTAAAGGTGTCAGTAATGTGTCCGTACATGATGACAAACCATCTATTAATATAGACTTTTTTCATTTATTGTCTTGCCTAGAGATGTTATATATCATTTCCTGGACTCAAATGAGTCCGGGATGTTGATGGGATATTTTGACATTATTTCCTGAGTATCTCGAGAAATGCTGAACCGGTCAGATTATAACATTTACTGCGAGTTATAAAATACTGACACATTATGCAGGATTTCATGAGGGGAGAATAGTTGTTCAAGAGTTCCATAGAGTTTCCTTGAAAAAAAAAATTCATCAACCTGAATTGATGTTTGGTTGAGTCACTGGTGCAGTGACTCAAATTTCAGTATGACCGGATATTTATCTCCTGCGATATTGTGAAAAAAATCGTCAAATTTGGAATATTTCCTGGGTAATTTTTTGTTACTTCCGAAATAACTCAAAAATGATGATCCATGATGAAACTGGGTGACTAATTGGTGAATGTCGAGGTGCAAACTTGTGCATTATTTCTTTATGATGAGTACTAGATTTCAATTCGATTTCATCTGTATATATGAATATTGAGTAGATTAAATTTTGAATGGGTTTATCTGCGGAATCATTGATGGATTTCGCCATTTCGCAGATTCGGCCTTTGTTATTAAACTCCAAACTTGCTTTAAAATTATCAGGTCTCTAGGTAAATCCTTTCAGCAGTTATGGTGTTTAAATCGGCGGTTAAGCCAGCTGTTACTAATATGTCTTCCGAAAGAAACGACTTAGAGATTCGATGTTGCTAGAGTAGGTTTGCAGCTTGCTTATGAAAGCCAAATTCGTTAATAGTTAGAATTCGCCTGATGATCAGTAGATATACTTCTTCAAAATTTATTCTCTGATTGTTTTCAGGAATACAGATCGGATGGAATCGAAATCCAATATTTTGCTGAAGAATGATAGCTTGAGGGAATTTACATGTATTTTATGGGGACCATATAAAAAAATATCGCCATATCTTTCACCAAGAAGAAAAATTGTGCCTTTTGGGGTTTATACGTGAATAATTGAACGCTTTGACAACGAATATGAACAAGCACTTAAAGCTGTATACAGAAAATTTGTCAAAGAAGTTTCATTTCAAGGCTCCTTGTTGACCTGTGATAAAGGGTTCACAATTTTGATCTGTTTTTCTTGTCACCTAGCAGAGCTGTCAAAGATACTTCAAAAAAGATCTATAGATTCTAGACATGTTACTCTTTCATACAGTATCCGATGTTACTCTCAGTATCTACATACTCTTCAAAAAATGGAACTCAGATAAGTATCTTGAAGTTACTTTTTAAAAAAGAGAAGATACTTTTTAAGGTCCTTTATATATAAGGTTGGAGTTTCTCAACGTTTTAGATGAAGTAATGTATTTCTCGTTTTCTTGACTTGATCAGTTAAATTTCATTGACGACAGAATTGGTGTTTGGAACTTTTAGGTGGGATAGCCTAAAAGCAACTTCCTTGAAATTCAACAACCTCAAACAAACAATGAATGATTTATAGAGTAATAGATGAAGTTCATTCACTAATTCAAAATGAAACCGATTTCTTTTACTTCTCGCTTTTCGAAAGAAAAGTGAAAAGTTTTTTCTCTAAATCTGACCTGCACCAGTCGGTTCAAATGTAGCACAACTACAACGAACGATTTTTGACTCATAAAACGAAAGGGCTGGGCTAACGTTTTACCAAATTTTTTTTTTGAAAGGCAATGGTCATCTAACGTTCATCAGAAGTATGGATGGAGAATAACGGTCAAAGGAACACAAGTTAAGGCATATATATTTTCATCACAAAAAAACGAAAGTGCCTAACTTAAGTTTCAGTTTCGCGAATTCTCTGGAAACCCGAAGAAATTTCGTGAACATATTCACGGCACAATTCAGCACAAATGTGACACAAATTCAATCACTCGATTTCGGGAAAAAAATCCTGCATTTATGATTTCTGGAGAAATAAGAGAGACTTTCAGAAAAACTCGAACGGTAAATCCTAGTATATGTATAGCACAATCTATTTCAGCCGTTTTGAACCCAGTTTTCGGAAAGCGCTGGTGTGGCCTATTTTGGACATCTTGTGAAATATCTTGAGGACCGAAATGAGGAAAAATTTATACGGCACAAAGCAGCACAAGCCAAGAACAATTCAGCATAAAAATTTTTTTTCGAAAACCACAAAGCGCTAGGCCACTTTTTTCTGACAGCTCTGTCACCTAGTTCAAAAATTATTCATTCATTTTTTTCTGAAAATTTCTAGAGAAAGACATTCAATCTTCAAATTGGTCCTTCTGGAGAATATAGGACCACATAATCCTATTTAATTGAGATGAATATAAATTACGACTAGGTCCCCCGATTCTTCGTCAGTACGGGATTTCATATTGAAACTTAACGCTGATCTGAAAACGCGATAAATTTCGAACCAATCAACAAGTTTGCAAATGAATTATACCCTTTTTTATTAGTTAACACTCCAAGTGAGTTCCCCCCTCCCTTTTTTCCGAACAGAATTCAATTCTCATGAAAAATAAGCAAGGAGTAGAATTCTCCAGTTTTCTTGTTTCTGCTTTGATATTACTTCGATTCCTCCTGAACAAGAACCCGTGCAATTTGCTACGCTGCCATATTTTTTCTCAGTTAGTTCTATGGAGGCGCTAAATTATTTGTACTATACTTCAAATACTCAGATAGAAATGTATTTCCTCAAAATTTGACACAAATTTTTGTAGCTTTGGTTATCGGAAATTCCCAAGAAGACACTAAGTTAAGCACACGAAAGTGCTGGCCTAAGTTAAGTTTCAGTTTCGCGAATTCTCGGGAAAACCTGACGAAAGTTCGTGAAAATATTTACGGTACAATACAACACAAATGTAACGCAAAGTTTTCCACTCCATTCTGAAAAAAAAATTCTGCATTTATGATTTCTGGAGAAATCAGAGACTCCTAATCGTTGATCGATATTGTTTATTGGTGGGGCTATCACCAGCGCCACAAATCTATGATTACGAATTTCAACAGCCAAATTGGACAATTGGAATGCAGAGGACATAACTTTTCACCAGGATAGCACTAGGTGCCACACAGCTACGCTTGCAGAGATGATGTTATTTTGCAACCACGATCGTGTGATTTGATTTCCCTTGATTTTTCTTGTATTCACAGTGCACGCGAGATTGCCATATCGTGAATTGGCTTCTCGTTTAGTGATAACACTATGAGCAGTTGGAGAGTAACGAATAAAATCCTCCAGCCATATACCTATGATCAAGAACAATCTGATTTATTCTAGATTGAATTGCCCTTAATGAAATTCCTATAGTTTCCATTTGATAATGAAAAACATAGGCCTACAATAAACTTTATACATCAATGTTTAAAGTCCTACAGCTTCTGTGCTACGCCATTGGGAGAGAGAACATTTTATATTGATCGAATACGAAGACTTTCCCTTCGGGAGAACTGTCGATAAAATATGCTGAATTGGACGTAATGTGATTTGATTCGCAGGACAGAGAACGTTCTCAAAACACAATAGAGTGTTCCGTGCTGGAATCCTTATACCGATTGAATATTCAACGGTTGGAAGCATCTGTGATGAAGATAATATGAACACAAAAGAGAAAAAACAAATTCATGAATCTAATATTTATTGAAGTTATTGGCGGCTGCGAATTTATCAGCAGCTCTATGTATAAGTGAAGTATTGATCCATATTGTTCAGCATGTTCGGGAGAGATTGAATTATGGATTGAATTATGCAGATTTTCCACCTGATGATTTCCAGTGTGCTCAGGCTGACAAGCATCTCATATTAATAATGATGATAATTATAATTGATTAAGTTCACATTAGGCTTCTTTCTTAGTGCTAAATGGTTTCGTGCATCCAAATTCAGACTGAAGTTTCTAGAATTCTTTATTCGTGGAAAGGAAGATGTGCCTCAATTCATGAAATTTGACATATAAGATCTAAGCAGGATACAGAAAATGATGGATCGAATCTGAATTGGATGTTCCATGAGGCCCCTTCCACATGAAAGGAAGTACGTCTCTTGCTCTTAGGCGAGGGCTTTTTCAGCTCCTACGTCCAACTATTTTACACGGGGGTTTTTGGTCTTCCGTGCAGGGGTCACTAAATCAGTCGCAATGTTTCTTTCGCGTGCTATAGTTCATTCTTCCGTTCGATAGCTTACAATATTATTCATTTTATCGCATATGAATAGAGGTAGAAGAATCTTAAAATTTTACGAGTAATACTTACGGTTTCTTCGAATTCTTTAGCATAGGGGTATATCATAGACCTATAAAACTATATGGACATGGCTTAAAGAGAGAGGAAGCGGGCCGACAAAGAGGGAACTAGGGCGGGCCAAACCATCATAGAATACGGCAAAAATAAGACAGATCAGTTTGAAGCCATATACTATAATAATGAATCTGTTTGAAATAAATTTTTTCGAAAGTTTTGAAAGTCACATTTGTTTTTTCCAAAGTATTTCAAAGCAGATTTTGAATTATAGTATAAAGACTGTATGTAAAATATAATTTTCGTGTTGTTTTCGTTTTTTGTGTTTTTGAATAGTGTTTGAGACTTTTCATTTCAAACCGGATTCACTGTCAAACGAATAATGGTGAATTCTTGTTGTGCCATTAATAGGAGGAGATATAAAAAAGGGGAAAACGTGAAATTCCATAAGTGAGTTTACCTTGCATGAATAACTGTGAATTTGTTCATTTTTGCGCGCTTTTTGTTGGAAAGAAGAGCGCGATATCCTTCCTTTACAATGTCAGTATTTTTTGAGCAAAAAATTTTCTTACTGATGAAAAATTTGTGATCAAACTGGATTCTGTCCGTCCGCCTGGCCGGTCTGCGGTCTTGGTTTTATGTTCGTTAACGAACTAAATCCCCGAAGAACTATTTTGATTGTGGTTGAAAAATGGGACTCAACTGCTTCTAGGGGTCAAAATAGTTTTTATAATACTGGTCCGAAGTTTCGTTAATCATTATACATATATCATATGCTCCCTTAAGATTTCGGAGTTATGGCCGGCTGATCATCTGTTTTTCCATAATTACTCGAAAGCTACACTCTGATGATCAAAATCAATGAGGAATATCAGTTCGAGATAAAATACTGCACAGAACCAAAAACACACCATATAGAACAGTCATCATTCACGTTGTGAAATTCAAAATTACCGCCATTCCGTGTTTTCTCTGATTGGCCGATTTCCTTCATGTCCCTGTCACTAGTCGCATGTTATTTTAATCGTGTATCTTGTCTATGGTCTGCCCGCTCCAGTTCCATCTCTCTCTCGGACCTCTCACTTGGTTCATTATCCCCATTCGACTCTTCAGAAATGGATTCGTACGCCGTGTCCAGAGAGTTTAATATGTCTATGGGGTATATTCGAATACTCCCAAACAAAATAATTTGTCCACGATAATTGAATAATATTTATATTTCGATGGCTTGTTTGAAGGAAAATGACAGTCATTTATGAAGTCGTGAATAAAAGGTGTGTATTTCAGGTTTGTTCGTTGTACCTGCATGAACTACACTCAACACAATCACTCCACTGATACTGTTCGGTGTGTTTTGTAGTGAACTTGCACTCTGTTCTTTGAGGAAATTTTGGCAGTAAGTGTAGTCATAGACTACGAGTGCAGTGAGGGTTTCTTCTGTGAGAGTTATGCGTAATGGTAGCGCGTTAAGGGGCCTTTTGTGCGAGGCAGATTCGGGTATTTGGGTAATTGGGGATTCACCCTATTGGTCAAGAGATTCACCCTATTGGCTGACGACGATCACGTGATCGTCGTCGGCCAATAGGAAAGAATCTCCTATTACCCAAATACCCGAATCTCCCTAGCACAAAAGGTACCTTTATGCGTAAATTATGATCATAGACATCTGTTCTTGTCGCTGGTCTTACTATCTAGCTAACAATAACTGGCTTGAAACTGTCTTCTTTCTTTTTACGTTCATTTCCTTCGATTAAACGATCAGAATTTTTTTCGTGACGACTTAATAAAATCTTTACGGCAAATCAAGAACACCATATAACCTCGAAATGGGAGCGAAAACAGAAGAAGCATAGAATTCTTTCATCATGGATTTACGTAAATTCATGTATCATATATTTGTATTCTGTGAAAATCATAGAACATATTGAACTAATCTAACTACACTCACTCTGTTATCTGTGACTACACCCAACTGCACTCAGGTGCACTGAGTTATTGAAAGTCAGTGGAGTTGGTGTAATGAGTGTAGTTCATGTAGGTGTAACGAACAAACCTAATGAATTATACACTCCATGTATAGATCAAGTGAAAGTTTTGACGTTTACCGGAAGCCTGGCAGTTTGCAGCAATCAGAGCGAATGAAGTTGACCATTCTGTCAAACCTATTTTAGGTTGTTGAAAATGCAGATTTATTTCAATTCCACCAATGTAGTCGTGGACGAAGTATAGTATCTAACTCACATATAATTACTATTATTCACTCGGGTGATAGCGACACTCGCCTGATGCGACTCGTGTCGCAATCTTTACCCTCGCGAATAATAGAAGCTCGTTGAATAATATACTATTGTTTTCATTCTTCATATATATTTTTGCGCGCATGTTCTAGGGGAACAGCGTGCTATCGTTTTGTCCAAATGTCTGTAATTTTGGATGATTGAGCCAAAAATGGTCTCAATCGACTAGGTTGGACTCACTGATGAAGAATCCGGTGTCAAAATTGATTCTGTCCGGCCGGCCGGCCGGCCGTAGACACGATAACTGTCGACAGAAGCAAGCTAGCTACTTGAAACTTTCAGGATAGGTTGCGCATCAGAATGCCGCAGTTAAGTTCGTTAATGGGCCAAATCGGTCGAATAGTTTCGGAGTTATAGGCCTTTGAAGTTATTTAATTTTTATTTCGGAAACTACTCTGACGATTGGATTCAAACTTGGCAGTTGGGTGGAGTATAACTATGCGCAACTTTGAGCCAAATTTTGTCAGGATCACATCGTCAGTAAAATGAAAAAAAAATTTTTTTCGAAATTTTTTTCCA
Organism: Myrrha octodecimguttata; assembly: GCA_958510865.1. NCBI lineage: Eukaryota > Metazoa > Arthropoda > Insecta > Coleoptera > Coccinellidae > Myrrha > Myrrha octodecimguttata. The sequence continues at coordinate 21,782,104 of OY294059.1, forward strand.
AAAAATTTTTTTTTCCGAAAACCATCCATCATATACCAAAAAAAATTCACTCATACTTTGAGCTTCATTTTTCACAGCAGTGAACCAAATTTCAGTTCGATACGATGATAAGTTTTGGAGATATCGGGAAAAAATATGTCAAATTTCGAGGTTTTTTCTCGATATCGTTGATTTTTTCGATATAACTCGAGAAATACTGATTCAGTCCTGATAAAACTTCACAGCTAGTTTTGAGATGCTGAAAGACAACTTTATGCGAAATTTCGTGATAATCGTGTCATTATAACAATTTGAAAAAATAAATTTCTATGATTTTCTTATCATATCATCCTCATTAAATTTTGTATGGAACTTCGAACTGTTATTTTTCGATGAAGTACTGGATTTCAATTCGATCTGATCTGTATTTTTGGACATATTGGAAAAATAATATTTTGATTGGGTATATCTACGGAATCATTGGGTGGATATTACCCTTTCACGAATTCGGCCTTCGTAATTAAGGTCCAAACCTTCTCTACAAATATCGAGTTTCTAAGTTGTTTCTTTCGGAAGTTATTGTGTTTACGCAGTCGGCCGTTAGGCTGACCGTAAACACAATAACTTCCGGAAGAAACGACTTAGAAACTCGATATTTGTAGAGTAGGTTTGGGGCTTAATTACGAAGGTCGAATTCGTGAATGGGTAAAATCCGCCCAATGATTCCGTAGATATACCCATTCAAAATTTTATTTTTACAATATGTCCGAGTAGAAGTTTTTTCGGATATGATCAACTTCGAAATTTCAAATGGCTATGACTCCGAAACTGCTTGACCGATTCGAATCATTAACAAACTTAACCGCGGCATTCCAATGCGCGACCTACCCTGAAAGTTTCAAGTCACTAGCTCACTGCGTTCGACAGTTGTCGTGTCGTTGGCCGGCTGGACGAGAAGCCTGACAGAATCGATATTGACACCGGATTCGTCATCAGTGAATCCAACCTAGTCGTTTGAGACTATTTTCGTCTCAAAATTCGATAATTACAGTCGTTTGGCCGAAACGATGGAACGCTATTCCCCAGAGCATGCGCGCAAAAAAGCAGGCGCTTTCAGTACTGCCTTGAAACGGCTCTCTGCTCGATTTCTTTTCGGTCGAAATTAATATTTTAAAATGCGATTATCAGTGAAATTTTCCCACTGCCCGAATTTTTCTGAAATATTCAGGAAATTTGGAAAACCAAATATCACATAATCACTCAGATAATTTATTCTTTCGTTTTTCTCTTGATATCGATATGTTTCCAAATGTGACTTACTTCTCATAATCGTTCTTCCCAAAGAACTCCAATATTCACAATTCATTCATTTCATCCTAACCGACTGTTAACTTACCGAGATTGTTGTCGTCTCTTCCTGTGACAAGCCCAGTTTTCTTTGTCTTGGCATCTATTCCTAAGGCTGCGTATCCTCAACAAGTAACGTGGTCGAGATGCAGGAGACGTGACATCTCTCACTAGAGAGAGTACTCCTCGTGGGGAAGCACGGTGTAATCTTCGCATCTTTCGGGTGCGTCTTCCACTCGGAAGTGAGAGACGTATATATCTCCATGTGGAAGGGACCTAATGAACAGCATATTTCAAAGAGCAGCAAGTTCAGTCCATAACTTACAGTAACATAATGTCACTTTGGCCAATGCCATGCGTGACCTTGGTGTCACATTATCAGAGGTGTGTGTAAGTAAGAACCTTCAAACTTCATTTACTTGCATAAAAATATCCTTCATTTCCTCTTATTCACGTAAGGAGTATCACCGTTATTTAAATTTAATTGGCATAGTTCAGTATCAACCTGAGGACACAAAAACTACACTCGAAAAGTTCATACAATTTTCACCTCATCGCTAGGAGACACAATCTCCCCTACCAACGTGCGATATAAGGCTTGATTAATCGAGAGAAAGTTACAAGACGGCGTTCGAACCAATCAAGAAGTTGAATCGGTAATGAAAACTTTGCAGTATTTGGAAGTGATCCACTTTTTGCCAGTACAATTTGCCTTGGTGATGGTTATTCAGCTAGAGTCAACTCAATATAGTTGCAATATAAAATCTTTAACGAATACACATTTTTATTTAGACTCCGAATAGTGATGTTGACTATTTCAATATCAATATGTTTTTTGATTTTATGAAATTATTTTGATTTTGGACATCCATAAAATTGTCCTATTGTCCACATTCATTTCAGTTCTGTCAGAATCATGAATATAGTTATCCATACCCCAGCAAAACGTTATAGTATACTTATACTCAAATGTTCAATATATTATAATAAATCCTGTCCTTGATTTCATTTATATGTATTATTATATTATTATTATTAATATTATATTATTAAATTATCTAAAATCTAGTGCAGAATGGCTCACATTATATTTAGTGATTTAATTAAAATTTCCCATGCAATCAGTAGAAGAACAAATTTGTGGCTTACAATTTTATGATTATGGCATTCCAAAAACCCTTGTGTTTGCACTTACCCATTCACTTGAAACATTTTGTCACCCCCAAATCTCCCCACACGAAGCACTGTCTCAGTTCTAAATCGATTATTCTGCACTATCAGTTTTTCATACGCTGTTCCATTTAATTATTCAAAATGGTTCAGTATTGTTCTATTCATCCTTATCGAACTGAGTTCATCCGTTTCCGTCAAACTAATTCTAATTTGCTTCAATAATATCCCTCGAGGGAAGTTTTTTCATCTATATTTCATACGAAAATACTTGGATTACTCATCCTTGATTCTCTGGTGTCATATTTTTCTCCCATTTTGGAAATCAGTTCATCCTTCATCTCATGAGTTGCATTTGATGAGTAAACACGCATCCATCTTATCTGTTGAGTATTGTATTCACACCCATTTTCAGTTTGCAAACAATTATCTTCGGTTCTGTATTAGTTTTTGTTTGTGTTACTTTTTTGAACCATCGCCTAAAAGCTCCTTACCTCACATCAGTGCTTTTCTAGTTTGTCGATGGATTTGTAATGCGATAATATTTACATTCTCGAGATCCGGATGAAATCAATGTAATTAACAGATTTTCTCATTGAAGCTTGATATTGGTATGATCTGGTATCAAATTGAATTATTAACTCTTCAATTGTTCCTCAAAATTCAGCATTCGTTCAGGGAAACAGCCAGGCGCAACCGTCTCGTAGCTTTTCCACACAAGAGAATGAAAAGAGAGTTTTGAAAACTATACGGAAAAGAAAAGAAGAACAAAACTTTACTCAGTAACATTATATTTTGCCTATATATTCCAATAAAATGTTGATTTGTCGTAAAGTTTTTTTAAAGTCGCACAGAAAAAATATTCTGATCGTTTAAATAGAGCAATTGAACGTAAAAAGAAAATAGAAAACTTCAATCCAATGATTGCTACCTGGATAGTTGAATAGGACCAGAGACAACGGATGTTCATAATCATGATTTACGCATAACGAACTACCATAACGCATAACCTTGATGTTAAAAACATGGTGTGCTCATTTGAGAATTGAGTGACGTCAGGCAGCAGAAAATACAAGGAGTTATATATTCTGTGCTTTGAAGTTGCATGTTAATTCAAAGCACAGAATATATAACTCTTTGTATTTTCTGCTAGCTGACGTCACTCATTTTTCAGAAGGGCTCACCATGATTTTTACATCCAGGTTATGCGTAATGGTAGTTCGTTGTGCGTAAATCATGATTATGAACATCCGTTGTCTCTGGTCCTATTCTTTTATCCAGGTAGAAATCATTGGCTTAAAGTTTTCTATTTTCTTTTTACGTTCATTTGCTCTATTAAACGATCAGAATATTTTTTCTGTGGCGACTTCAGAAAAACTTTACGCCAAATCAACATAACCACATATAGCGAAAACGAGGGGCGTAGAATTTGTTCATCTTGGATTTGCGTGAAATCATCCATCATAAATTGTTAACTGTCACTACACTCAACTGCACTGAGGATTGGAAGCCAGTGGAGTTGGTGTAGTTTATGCAGTTTTAACGAACAAACCTTCGGCCATACTCGATATCTGTGGGCTGAATTCGTTACTCTCCCTGTATGTTTGTTTGCAAATTTCACACAAAGGTTCATTCCTCACACTTTCATCGTCGCGAGTATCAAAAGTGAGGAGTTTGACAGTGAAATGAAACGATATTTAAGATTGTCCGCCAATATCGGCTAGTAAGTAATAGGGATTCAAAGTTTTTCTGAAGAAAATTCTGAAATGTGAGCAGCCGTATCAAGCCTCTTGTATTTCGGAATATTCATTCAGAAAACTGCGATATTGGCGAGCAATCTCTTGAACTGTTCGATTTCATTTCTTATTTCAATTCCTACCTGACTGGAAAAATTGAATCATAGAACTAAAACAGGTGGATCATCGGTTCCAATCTCAGTCCAAGACTCCGACTCTTAGTATTAGATTCTCTCCAATTGATGAGATTTCCGGTTTGTTATCGATTTTTTTGCATATATCCTTCAATCTGTTTTATCATATACATGCTCATCATCTTTCATATTCACATTTATTTCAAAGTCTCAATACGAAAAATATTGGATTTCGATTGACACCAGTAACGGATATCCACATGTTAACGATAATTGTACTACGCAAACTAAAATTTCCCCATATAGAGCCCTTAGGGTACACCGATCCTGCTGAAAAGCTTGGAGGGTCAATCCCGAGCGACAAGCGAGTTTTTTACCAAGTTTCACGGATTTCGGTTCAGAGAAGAACCCCGGACAACGGACGGCGGACGGACGGATTTTTTTTTTCTTAGTTCATTAAAATCTATACATACTTCAAAATGCAAACTGTGAAATTTTCTATTACTAAGTTTTATTATTTGATTTTATCAAATAATAACCCAAAATCATTCCAGTTCATTTTTTTACTGATACGATCCTTACTCAATCAGGAATGAGTTTTTGGAAAGTTATTTTGGAACTCATAAATATTCATACTCAAATGACCTTATTTTCAGTACCACCAGGCATTTCGAGTTGAAATTAATTCTGTCCTGCTGGTCCTCATGTAGTTTCGTATGGAAGAAATTAGTCCTTGAAATTTGTCGCTAGGTTTTCAGCCTGAATATTTCGGATGAATTTGCTAATGGGTTAAATCAGCCGAACGGTTTCGGATTTATGTCCATTTTAATTTTTGAGTTAGTCCCTCAATATCTCAAAAGATACATATGCGATCAGTATGAACATCAACAATTATTAAGGAATACAACGCGCAACGGAAGCAAGCGTAAATATTGAAGGGCCTAGCTGTTGGGAAGTTGAAAAAAATTTCGACTTCTGTTGAAAAAAAACAGTTTTTGGGGAAATATTCCTTAGATGACAACAAAAATTGGATTGCTGTTAATACTTAAAAACAGTGTTTCAAATCTCAATCCGACCCGTTATTCATTTCCTGAGATATTGGAATAAAAGTGATTATATCTTTCATTTCTGTCGAAGTCGAAATAAAGTGATAGTTCTTCAAATTTTAGTTCGATTCTATAGTAGCCTTCAGAGTTATTCATGGATAGTGAATTTTGAGATTATTTTCTCAATAATATCTAGATAGGAACTGACGCCATCGATATTAAACTTGATTGTTAGTTTTTGAATCCCCATGCATTACTTTGTGCGAATTGAGTGAGAATCGCGCAGGCAGAAAATTTAAGAAAACATACTTCTCGAGAACTTTTCAGACTTTTCAGACAGAAACGTTTATCTGAAACGTGCCGTGTTGAAATACATCATCTCAATCAAATGAAGCGACTTTTCGATGTATAGACAGCGATTTTCTGATTAACTGAGCTCATAATATTTCCCCTACATGTAGATATACGATCTCTTGTTGCCTGTTCGTCGCAGACGTCAATCCAAAGTTTTCCACTCACTGTATTCTAATATCGATTTCAATTGTTTCAGCTACCTCCACCCCCACATTTTCCGGTGGAGGATAAAGTACAGCATCACAAACAACTTCCTCAATCTCAACATCACAGGGAAAATATCGTCCATTTGCAGGTTTCAAGATGTAAGTAGATAACAAAGAAAAAATGAAATGAGAAGATATGAGTTCTTGTTCTCGTGAATATGATGAAGTGCATGAAAGAATACCGGCAAATAAGAAGTATATTATGATATCCTTATATATGATATTCATTTCACGAATATTCGAAATGAGCACACAACTCAGCACACAGCAGAGAAGTTCATTGAAGAATTTTTTGTGGGTATTTTAACGATAGTATATGAATTCGAAGAATCACATTCTGCTAGGAACATATACTGGGTGGTTCGCAAGTAACTGTACAACGTACGTTTGATGGTAAATAGTTGGTACCTTAGGGAGTCAAAGAACAATATTTGAGTTAAGACTTAGTCTATTGGCTTCTAAGGTACATGTAGATATATTCATTTTTGCAAAACTCTTGGGTGTCCATAACAGCGTTATCGCTTAAAATTTGACATGTATTGTCATCTCATGCCATCGAACTGTTCATATGAACAATACCGAAATAGTACAGAGCAGGAGTAGAAAATTTCGATTCCTAATTCCAGGTCTAATACATCACTCTGTACATGGAATACCAATTTGTCGTAACAATCATCTGGTTCTGCATAGATTTTTCTTTCGAATGGGGTTTTCCACATCAATGGAACACAAATTGTTAATTTTTTTTCCAATATGAAATAACTAAACGCTTATGATTTTTGAGATGTATTTATTTTGGTAGAAATTTTGAAGGGCTGTTACTTCTGAATCGTTCAACTGATTATCATCAAATTTGGCGAGTATTATAATACTAGGCAATCGATTTGTTCATATAAATCATATCAAACTAGTACAGACTAGGACTCTGCAATTTTGATTTTTACCACAAGTTCTACATGGAATAGTGTCATTAATATAGTTTAATTCTGTACAGATTTTTTTTCGAATACTGTTTTCTACATGAACGGTACACAAACCGTTATTTATTTTTTATTTGAGAATAATTTTTTATTATGGTTTTTGTGAGGAGAGAACGCGCAATATCCTAAAATGTTTGGTAGTTTGGAACGGCTTTATCAACATACCTTCTACAGAATTCTCTCCCGGTTGATCGTGCCATCGTACACTAACCTTCCGAAAACATATGAGGTGTAACTCAGAAGAAAAATCTCCGAATATAATAACCAGCAACAAAATTTAATTGATAAGAAATGTTAATTGATATATATCTGGGATAACTGCGTAGCCGATGCAACATAGATAACAATGTGAATGGTTAGAAATTAAGAATAATAGAAATACTTGCAACAAAGTATTAAACTGTCAAAAAGAATATTGTAGGATTATCATTGAGTGTTGAGCCGCCAGGAGAAACATCAACAAATATAAAAACTCTGTAAACACTCATATGTGCATAATTATTTCGAGAACCTGTATAAAATCAAAAACCAACGGTAACGCTACAGCCGACATATGTTCCATGAATAATAATAATAATAAGTATGCCCTTATTGGCTGCATATTGTAACTTGATTTTATCTTTCATAAGTGGAACAGGCATTTTAATCAATGAATTCAATATCAGGAACATCCTTTTACATTATTCAGGTTTGTAGGAGCTTTCGAGAATCATAAGCTTTCAATCATTTTCGATGAAAAAAAAGCGGTTGGTTTGCCGTAGGATCAGCATTCGAAAGAATAATCTCTGCAGAATCGGATCGTAGTTACGAGGAATCGATATTCCATGTATAGAGTGTTGGACCTGAAAATAAAAAGAAAAATTTGCGAGTCCCACTTTGCAATATTTCGATACGGTTCATATGAACAGCTCCATGGCCTGAGGTCAATACATGCCAAGTGTTGAAGCGAATATGTTGAATGGTTCACGAGTTATACACTGATGAAAAGAAACTTTTAAATCAAATATAAATGGAGTTTACTCAGAAAAATATTATCTCCCTATAAGCGAAACAAATATTCTTTTGAAATTTCTGCGTTATTTGTTTGATTTACCGAAACGTATTTGTTCATTTCAAATACATAATTACTTCGAACAAACAAATTTTAGAAAACGGAAAAACTATATGTAGTGAGACTAATATATATTACATTTAAATCAAGTGAATATGTTTAATGTTAACAAATATTCATTCCTGATAATCAAAAGGTTATTTGGGTGCCATAAATACTTCCTCAACAAAACTTCAATTTTTTTCGAACAAAGAAATATTTCTTCGAAGTAATAGAGGATTGTGTGCAGCTCAATACAAAAATCTATCATCAATCAAGAATGTATTCAAAATGAATAAAAATTTTCAATAGACCATTGAATATTTATCAGTGAATAAATGAATTATTTCTATGGAATAAATTATTATCTAATCGAAGATCATTTTTTTTGAAGGAAATAAATATATGAAAAAAGTGCTCTTGTTAAACCAAATATCGTTTAATTTCCTCTAAATAAATTATATTTGGATCAACTGATTTAATATTCGATTCAACCGAGAAGTACTTTGGACTTCAAATGTTTTTTTCCCCATTCAAAACTATGGACAAAAAATCAATGATTTTTACAAATCATTGATTTGATATCGTTATGTCTTTTTCAATGATACTTATAATAACTCCAACACAACTTCTTATAAGTGAGTATAAATGTTCATTTTAATCATATAGTCGGTGGTGGATTTAAAAATAACAATTTTTTTTTCTGACACCATCCGAAAACTGTTCTGCACTAACCCTTGTGTTTGGCATTGCATTACTGATTAACTGCTTCTTTTCGAATTATTAAGACTCGAGCACCTTTGGACCTTAATTACGCCGTCTCGTCAATGGTTCTGCAGATATACAGCATTGTATGGAGACAACTGTTGTCAAAATACAATGCCCATACAGAATTGTTTTGTCCCAAAATTTGCAGATATATTGCATGAAATTAAATGTGAGTACTTGGTTGGAAAATGATGACATTCATTTTTATGTAGCATTTCAGCGAAATCAAACTGATAGTTGGTGAAATATATCATTACAAAACCTCTTCTTCTATTACGGGTTTGTTCTAGGGAACAGCGTGTTATCATTTCGTCCCGATGTCCCTAGTTTTTGAATTTTGAGACGATTGGGTTGGACTCCTTGAAGGAGAACCCGTAGACAAATTCAATTCTGTCCGTCCATCCGTCCTTCCGGTTGTACGTCCGTATGTGCTCTAACTTCCGAAGGAAAATACTTAGCGACTTAACATTGTCAGATTAGGTTTGAAGTTCAAATATCTCGCTCATGTCTGTTAATGGGTGGAGTCAGTTAGATAGTTTTGGAGTTAGGCCCAATTGAATTTTGATGTTAATTCCTCGATATCTCATGAAGTAATTACTCGATCAAATTGAAACTTCGTGGACATTTTTATAATACCAACGCGCAACTTAGATGGTGGATCCAGTTTCTAGAAAATTTGAAGACCATCTTATTCGAAAATTTTTCGAGGAAATATTTTTATTTCGGGAAATATTCATAAGATTTCAATGGAATTGGGCGAAAATCTTAGAGCCCTCACTTAACGACAATGTTTCAAATTTTAATTTGATTCTTTATTCATCTTCGGAGATATAAGGAAAGAATGTACCAAATGTAGTTGTTATTTGGAATTTTTACGTGATTTCCGCAATATCTCGAGAAGAACGAATGCACTCAGTTCAAATCTTCATTTATCAGGTGGACATTACCAACACGCAACTAGGTGCAGAATTTCGTGTTGATCTAATAGTTAGAATTTGAACAAGTGCTTAAAAGCTCCTGACCTCATGTCTTTTCTAGATTTTTTCAGTGATACAAACCTCAGGAATCTATGTATTAGTCTACGTGCAAATAGTGTTCAACTGAATACCAAATTTCATTTTGATCGGATTGGCTATCAAGAAGAATTTCACACTACAGGTATTAATCAGAATCGGATCTTTGCAGACATACTCATCAAATTGTATTTTACTTTTACTAGTTTTCTGAAAAAATTTCAGCAATTGACCTGAGATCAATTACTTGGTTCAAAAATATTGTCTTGACGATCCCTGTGGCAACACAGAGGAATTCTGATCAGCAGTTTACGAGATTTTCTATAAAGTTTTCGTCATTTTCTATATGTTTCCGCATTGACAGTTTTATCCAATGAGCAAGCTTCAAGTAGTTGAACACATATGTTTTCTTCTGTAGCACAGAGAGAATAATATGTCAGATGGCTATGAATTTCAAGGTAATGGACGGATTCTGCCCATTTACTCAATCGAGGAAATCCAACTAGAAATGCACCCAGAAAATTTCAAGACTCAGTAGTTTCTTCGATAACCTGATTTCTGAGTACGGATTCCTTATAAATAACTCCAGCCTAATCATTCAAGAACATTTTCCGTAAAAAATGTATTCAGGGTCAGGAATAATTTAACCAGATCATTTCTGAAATCTGCAACCTGGGAAATCCTCTCATCGTATTTACTTAATCCTCCGGAGTTCTACGGAGCAAATATTCCTCAATTCGTTTTCCGGTTGAATCCGGATGATAATCGAAAATTTTCCGGCTACCAGGATAACCAAATACGGATTAGGCAAGACTAGAAATGATCCAATGATGAATGAGCCCCGTCTGACGGATGAATGCGATGCTTGAATGATGAATATTCAATAAAATTTCCAGTCTACCGTGCCAGCCAACTCACCCCGAATCATTTCCGAGAGAAATCAGGCACCGGGTGAGAACGAAAACTTGTCGATTTTATGAGGGGGTGAATGAATAGCTCACTTAAATTCCAGAAATGGAGACGAGGAAAAAATCAGATGGGATACAACGAAATTACTCAACACAAGGACGAATATTGGCCGATAAATCAACAAATCATACACCTTGATCTGAGCTAATCATCTAATCAACAGAAGCCACTACAAAAAGAAGATTATTACTGCTGTCTCATTGTTCATACCGATCATCATCAGATCTACTCACTTTTTCGAATGTTGAAAGTATTTTAGATGCTTGATACCTGTGGTATGATGCTTTTTTGAATCAAATTCCACTATCGCCTCCTCTGGAGAACTTTACGAACCCCAACCTTCGGGTACAGAAAACTTTGAGCGATTTGCATGACGTTTATCAACCAGTTGCTCCAATATTCTATATCAGGTATTAGGTATGTTAAGCTCTAGAGACCTCGGAATTCGACAAGATGAGTCATCCTGAATATAGTTTAAAAACTTGAAACTGCAGTAAACGAGTTCCTTGGACGATTCTTCATCAGGGTGGAGAGTTTGGATTGGCACAGACCAGGGTGGTGTGTTAGTTGATTCATCGAAAAATATTTGTCCTTGTGTTTATGTTCGTGCATTGGAAGGAGGATGTGAGAAGATGTCGGAACGTTTATTGAGAACGGATATACAGATGAATCAAGTAATTGTGTCTCTTTTCAAAAGTGTTACTCGTTATTCAATGCTTGAGGTCGAAATTATCACTATATCAAAGAATTTTACTAGGGGAGAAATTATGCCTATCGAGATGTTAGTGTAGTGTAACTGGTACTGCGTGTTGTGTTGTATGTATAAAAAAGTGAAAGGAAGAAGATGAATGGGTCAATCTACGCCTACTACAAACAGCGTTTCAATTCACATAGACGAGAGCGTCTAAAACCTGCTGAAACTGTAAGTTTCTTCGAGAATTATGAAGAGGTTATCAGTGTATTGATGCGGATTTTTTTGATATTCTAGTTTCTGATCGATTGAATTGTTTGTAGATCATAAGATAACGTATGATAATAGGAAAAATTGATTTTTTACATGACGTCAGATCGCCTGGGATGTTTCGATTATACACTTGACCAATATCTGGAATTTGGCGTGAATCTTCAGGTCGATATTTAACAAGTGTCTGAAAAAAAAAATTTCGTGAATTTTCTTTCTATTTCCTCCAATAACTTGAATGGTACTGATGTGATCGAAATGAAACTTGGTCTCTAATCGGAAGATTAGATTAGATTTTGGAAAAAAGAAGATTCTTCCTGACCATTCACATATTCCAGATAATTTTGTAGATAATGAACCGATTACAATTGGGTACTATAAAGGAATGAGAATGTTATTCTCAGATAAATAAAAACTGTCAAAATTTACATTTTATTTGAATACTGCATTGAAAAAAGTGTATAGTTTAATGTAACGTTATGAAAAACTTACATAAATAAAACTCTTCAGGTGAGGTAACGAAAAAATTATTAACAAAATTATGCTCCTATTAGAAAAACCACATAAGTTTTTACTTCTCAAATTACACTTGTAGTGTAAACTTTGAAAAAGTAAAGTGCACAGGAAGGAACAGAAAACAAAGTTTTGATGGTCACCATGCTCATTCTGAAGAATGCTGCTCTAATTTGCACAAGTTATAGGCCCTAGGAAGTCTTAAAGTATATTATGAACTTAGTGGAACTTTTAATCCTGAGGACAACAATTGGCCGAGGAATTGAAGCAACGTTAGTCTCGTGGTTTTTACATTATTCTATGCATTTTAGGGATGGAAAAACTAAAAAAAAAGTAATCTCGTACTTGTAGCTGTACCCCAGCTCCGAAATATGAACGTTGCTGGTTATCCTATCGTTTTTCTTATCGAAAAATGATGTGCCTTGAAATAATTGCTATGACATTTGGAGAAAAAGCTAGTAAAATGCACTTCTCTACTTTTAATCATTAAGGGATTGAAAGTGCCACTTTTGCACCTCAAATGTGGGATTTAAAGCATCCTTTTATTTCCTAAACAGATCCTGTCTAGCCAATTTCTTCCTGTGATTTCTTTTATGGGACAATATCTGAATTAATTTTCTCTCTTAATGACTGACGATTTAAGTTCTTTGTAAACCTTCCATTGTAGTCTTCATTTCAATTATCATCTACAGAAGGCAGAAATCCGTGTTTATAAAGGGTGATTTTTGCGAAACCTCACATACGTCAATGGCAGATACATGACTTCAAGCTGAGTCAAGACCCACTAAAAAAAAATTTTTTTGCTTATAGGTTCCGAAGATACAGGGTGTTTTGTTTGTTTGGTATGAAACTTTGATCAGCGATATCCCTGAAATGCTTGAAGTTGTCTTGTTGAAATTTATTAGTAATATTTCTTTGTCAGAACTGGTAAATAAGCCATTCTGGGTATATTCAAATCCAGGACTGGGCTGAAAAAATTGTTATTTCTTGTTATTCGTTCATTTTTTGACAGCTACTCCATAAACCTATCATTTCACAAAGATAGAAATTGGTTCGTGGAGAAAAGAAAGCTGCAGTAATAATAAACTGACAAAATCACAAGGACGAATATCTGTCGATGAATCAACAAATATTCCACCTTGATCAGAGCTAATCATCCAATCAATCAAAACATCTACACTGAAGAAGCAAACCCATGTAGAATAACTACAGCTGTTCCACAGTTATTACTGATCATCAGGCCACCATACCGTGGATAAAACCACTGAGTAGGGAATCTAGAGACTTGTCACCTTTCAGATGGAATACTGTAGTATAACTACGTACAGCGAGCCATCTTCCAGGAGCATCTTGCGAATCCTACCTTCGAGTGCAGAATACTTTGATCGATGTACATGACGTTCATTCTTTCTGTCGTGTCAAGTCGCTGCATCTGCGGTTTTGCAGTTTTACAACGTCCGTCCAACATCTGACAAAGATAGGAATTGGTTGGTGGAGAGAAGAGAGCTCCAGCAATAATAAACTTACATAATCACAAGGCAGAACAGCTGTCGATAAATCAACAAATATTCCACCTTATCTACTCCTCTTCGGTGTGGATGTTTTGGTTGATTGGATGATTGGCTCTGATCAAGGTGAAATATTTGTTGATTTACCGACAGATATTCGTCCTTGTGATAATGTTAGTTTATTATTACTAGGGCTCTCTTTTCTCCACGAACAAATTCCTTTCTTTGTCAAATATTGGACGTTATCGTCTTGTGGGAAAACCACATAAACCGAGTGTTTCCAAAGTCGTGACTGACGCTGTTAAACACTATCTAGATTCTCTACTCAGCGCTTTCATGGGAGAAAAGATCGCCTGACGATCAGTAATAATTGTGAAACAGCTGTAGTCATTCTCCTTGGGTCCGCTTCATCGGTGTAGATATTTTGGTTGATTGGATGATTAGCTCTGATCAAGGTGGAATATTTGTTGATTTATCGACAGATAATCGACCGTGTGATTATGTAAGTTTACTATTAAGTCATTTGAAAAGCCAAGGAAAAGTGCAACAATCATCGCTCTTCAATTTGGATGGCACATCAAAACTGTTTGGAGAAAAAAATTGGCAGAGAAAAATTTGTGAGAAAGTTTTCATTTTCGACTAGACAAAATGTGAATACATATCTGTTGTTCAAGTGAAATTATTGAAATTCATTTTGCTCGTAAAAAATCTTGGAGGCAACAAGTACTTAACACTTATTGAATTTTTTATAGCAATAAATTCAAAATTGTAAAAAATGCAAAAAATTGCAATGAAGAAGAAGATATTCAATAATGATAAATGTTACTTGTTACTTTTTAGACGTTTTGAATAACAAATTCAGTTAATGTATCAACTGTCATATAATTATTGAAGTAAAAAACTTGAGCAAATATAAAATAATACGATACAATACAGATATAGTTTTATTATTCATTATTTTTTTACTGAATCTTAATACTTTACTGTTTTTTCGAGTTTTTCACTTTATTCCAGTTATATTATCATTGATAAGAAGAAGTACGTTGAATACAATAAAAGTATATTGTTTGACATCGATATTGGAAGGAAATATGTAAAGATATCACAAAAAATCTTCACTTTTAGTCATTGTATTAACAGCTATGATGGTTAGCCTTTATCAAGTAGACATCGTTTGAATTTGATGTTCCATAATGAAACTACCTGAGGTCTTTCAAGTTTCACAGTATTTTTTCGTATTAATTAAAATCATATCTTTCAAATATTGCAATTCCTGCCTATGAATATAACTTTTCAAAAGAAATATGGAGTTCACCAAAACTTTCATCTATAGAAAGTTCCCTATAAGAACTTCTGACTGTAGTAAACCTTCAAGCCACTATAGGTCTTTGAGAAGTATTGAAAGTATATTCCACATTTTTAACATTAAAACACATTTTTACCTCGTCAGAAAGCAAAGGTACTTAGTAGTTTCGAACACCATATAGTCAACTGAAAACTCGAGATCTCACTCTTCTTAATTTTCTGACAAATTTCATATTATTCATATCAAAACTAAAAAAGCTGAAATTTTTTCGAATGAAAGTATATTCAGGTTTTCTCTCAGAGTAATTCAAAATCTAAAATTGAAAATTTTCCCAACCCGAGTTTCGATTTGCAATCATACGAAATCACAGAAATTTGTTTTGGTAGTTATCTTTTCCTATATGAGTATATGAAATGCAAATAGGAGCGATATCTACTCTGCTATAACTTTCATCAACATAAATCTGGCTTTCAGAACCCCACATGAGTAAGCTATAATGTGACTTGGCACATGTCAATTAGGCGGCCTTGGTGGTGAGTTGATTTTCGATTTGATGATTCAGACTGAGGGCCAGAATACATTAGATATTGAGCTCTCTTTGTATAGGTGTAACGAAATTATGATTGATTCTGGGTAATGTCAAACATTAACAAGATATCAACACCATGTCAAGCTTAACACTACAAAAACAGGTAACACCGCCTTGTTCCATCAAAATACTCCGACAAAAAGATCGGCGTCGACTCGCTCCGATGTTCTTTTTCGAACGGATGTATCGACTGCCCTCCTTCTGGATGTAATCACCGAAAGTCTCAGAAGAAATTCAAGCAGTCTGAGTTCATAAAAGAACGCGTTGAATGGTTCCTGAGCAGAGTATTTGCGTCTATACTCCATTTACTTTTATAAAGTCTCCCAGTGTTCCATGAAATTTGGACACATTTCACCGTGTTTATTTTGGAAATGTTAGGTTGTAGTCATTTTCCTGTGAGGAAACCACGAAATATTGTCCTCTTTACATAGAGGTTAGTAATTATGTAATTTTCAGAATGCTGATTGACTTCGAAAGTTTATAACTTTGGGAAGATATGTGAATTCAATAATTCAAAAGACATGGTGAATGTTGAAGTAACTGTTATTTCTGTCGTGAATAAAAATATTTCCTGTATATGAACTGGCTGGAAAATTCAGTTATACTTTCTTCTTGTTCGGAAATCAAGAGTTGAAATTGTAATGGAAAAATGGATAGAGTAGTCGGCTACTTTGTGTTAGTTCATATTAAATAAAATAATATAATAATAAAAGTACCCGATTAACCCAGCAAAACTCTCAAGTGAACAGACTAACCTATAAGATGTCCAAAACTCCCAAGAAATAAGCCTACAGAAGACATTAATAATACCTTGTTGCACAACTTGTAATTCACATGTATGGACATTTAGTAGTACTACGGAACCCGTGTCACTGGTAATCCTGGATAATATAATACAGTGATGGGAAACGTCCTTTCTTCATATCTTGAGACAGAATGAATTTTTACGCGCTCTTTCTGGAAAACAGCGCGTTATCATTTCGTCACGATGTCTGTAATTTTCGAATTTTGAGCCGAAATTGGTCTAAATCGACTAGGTTGGACTCACTGATGAAGAATCCGTGGTCAAAATTGATTCTGTCCGTTCGGCCGTGTGTGCTGTAACTTTCGAAAGAAAGAACCCAGATTCTTCAAATTTAGAGGTTAGGTTGAGATCCTGAATATCTCGGTTGATTTCATTTATGGGCCGAATCTGCCGAATGGTTTTTGTGCTACAATCATTTGAAATTTTGATTCTTCGATAACTCGAAAAAAATTAATCTGATCGAAATGAAACTTGGTTGGTAGATGTACAGTAGCAATATGAAGAATTCTCCGTAGAAAAATTCGAAAAAAAAAATTCCAAACCGCCACTTTATAACCGAGTACTATATTTCAGCCCGAACAGATTTCCTGATTTTTCTTAGTAACAAAAAAAAATTCAGAGAATATATTTCAGAAATTCATATTTTTCAAAAAGCATATCTCTGATTCCGTTTGAATTTTATTCTAATCGACACCTGAAACCCGAAGACTGTTTCAATCCAATCAGATATGTATTCTTCGAATTTTCCTCATAATAAGTTCAAAATATTTGTTCGCATCGACCTTTCACATTTACTTGATCTTACAGTGACAATATGCAGAACAACAGCGTTAATAGATCGTAAATAGACGTATTGCAGCCATTCTGTTCTAATAATATTAAAATAAAATCATTTTCAGTATTGCATCGGGCTTTCAGAAGAATGAATTCGGATACCAAGTATCCAACCACCGTATCCAATACATATTCAGTATTCGATCTGGTAGAAAACTATATTTTTGGTACTTTTTTCGCAATTTTGGTAGGAAGAAATCTGTGGTGGATTTCGGGTAGTTTTTGAAATCCACCACTAAATTGTATTAGTCTTCTCATAGAGGGCATTCAAATCAGTCACATGCGGCTGTTCTTCCCCGAATTGCTATGTATTTGGAATATATATTTCAATTACCCCGCAACCCATCATGCTATTATTGTTATTAAAATAACATAATCACAAGGACGAATATCTGTCGATAAATCAACAAATATTCCACCTTGATCAGAGCTCAAGGTGGATCAAGGTGAAATATTTGTTGATTTATCCACAGATATTCGTCCTTGTGATTACGTTATTTTATAAATACTGGAGCTCTTTCTTCGTAAACCAATTCCTATGTTATTGTTATTGTGATTTATAACATTGCTGGCATTCAATTATATTATGTGCGTTCGTCGTAACGTCGGCGTTATGTTAGATTCAATTGTTGAATTTAGTTTGAACTTCGGATATTTTTGTTCGCGGATAGGTAATTTATCTTGGGTGAAATAAGAGAAGTACTTTACCAACAGTCTAGATTTATTCAAACACACATAGATAAATCTATTTCACAAAAAAGTACCTACTCGTGTCAGTTACAGCAGGGAAAAAAGAGGCCCTTTCTGTCCGTCTCCGCGTTCTTATAACCTTATCCCCACCCTTTTCTCCCCTCTACAGGTACCGAGACCTTCCGCAAAACCCCGAAATCTTGAGGTTCGCAAAGTCGTCGATAGGGTAGGCGTTGCCAGATTTAATATCCTCCCCACACGAGAAAAGAGTGAGGATATCACAACTTTGCAAGATTCGGACATTGGGCAAAACACAAATACACAAAAATATACACACCCGAGTAAGTGCAAAACTCATATAAATACACAGTCAAAAAATAAATAGAACAGTTTTCATAAAACATCTTCAAAATGAATCACAAACAAATGTTTACTGAAATACAACAGGATACAAAAAAAGAACAGCAATAAAAAGGGGATGAGCTTAATTACAGATTCACAAGTCGATGCGTCTAGGTTCTTTCGAAATACGCCCGCTTCTAGTTCGAGTCTGTTTGCCCCCATTGTCGTCAACTACTTCGACATTTTCCAAATCGCGTCTCACATCCTTCTTAACTCCGACCGACGCGTTCTCCAGATCATTTTCGTCCCCAAACGACGAATTCAATTCAAGATGGTACAGCCGCTGAATAGGACGTGTTATTTCCCCTGACGCTGTGGTCAGTTTTGCCACACGCGTATTACCGTCTGATCCCACTATCAACCTTTTTACCCGGGCTAATGGCCAATCAATACGCCTGGAATTATCACTGCCTATTAGAACAACGTCCCCCACCCGTATTTCCTTATCAATCCAGTTCTTACGCTTGGGGTAGCTTAAAGCTCCCAAATATTCGTTGCGGAACCTTTGACGCAAGTCCTGCTTTAACTTCTGCCTGTACGCAAAACGCTTGCTCATAATGACCCCTTCGACCCTGTCTAAATCTGGAACATCGGTTCCCTTCACTTCTTGTAAAAACATAGAAGGAGACAATGGCACAATCTCTTCGTTACTTTCCGAAATGTATGTGATAGGCCGGGAATTAATGATAGCTTCGCAGTCTATCAAAGTTGTGAGCATTTCCTCATAGTTTAAACACGTTTTTCTGAGTGTCCGTCTCAACAGTCTTTTGAGAACACCAATCAATCTTTCCCAGAATCCTCCCCACCACGGTGCCGAAGGCGGATTGAACTTCCATTCAATTTGTTCAATTGAAAGCGTTTTCGCGATTGACTCGTAGTTCAATGTATTCAATTTATTACTTAACCCAACGAAATTCGTCCCGTTATCGCTATAAATCACGCTCGGTCTACCTCGTCTCGCTATATGTCGCCGTAACGCCATCAAAAAGGAAGGTACATTCAGGGAATTCACCAGCTCCAAATGAACCGCTCTGTACACAGCACACGTGAATATACAGATCCATGCCTTCTTCCCACCTCTAAGGAAAATTGGACCCGCGAAGTCCACGCCTATCACCTCAAATATTGAAGCATCCCTCACTCTATTGAGTGGTAATGGCGGAGTATTCGCATCAATTGGTTTCGCATCGTGTCTCCGATAATCTACACACTTTTGTACGACGGACCTAACAACTTTTCGACCTTTCACTATCCAAAATTTTTCGCGGAGTATAGCTAGCATTATTGCAACTCCTGCATGTTTGAGATCTATATGTTTCTCCCTAATCAAGCATTCTACAAGATGATCCTTTTCAGGAAGAATAATTGGATAACGAAAATCAAAATTATCCTCACGATAAGAAATTTTGGATTTAGTTCTGAAAATACCGTCATCATCCATAAAAGGCAGGAGTCCTTTTATTTTCTCATCGGATACGCCATTGAATTTAACTGACTGGATTATTTTGAAGAGACAGTTTTCAGCATCCCGACACTCGCTGGCTGTCAAAAAATCTTTCCTTCTACGCGAACCGGAATTTCTACAGTTAAATACAAATCTTCTGATCCAGCCCATTACCTTTGTCGCTTTCGAGAAGCTGGAAAATATACAAAAAACGTCTTCCCCATCACTACTTGCTAAACTGATGAAGATAGTATCTTGAATTCTGGTCTTTTTTAATTCCGACAGAACTTCTGTTTCGTTCACGCTTTGTTCGAGAGAATTTGGCCAACTTTCTTCATTCCCCTTCAGCCAATTTGGACCCTCCCACCACCGAGATTTCAATAATTGATCAACCGTACATCCGCGGGATGGCAAGTCGGCTGGATTTATATTGCCCGGAACATGTCGCCACTGTTCAACTTCCGAAATATCTCGGATCTCTTTGATGCGATTCGCGACAAAAATACTCCAATTATCTTCCCTGTTGATCCACGTGAGTACCGTCGATGAGTCCGACCAGTAAAATACTTTGATTTTCTTAAAATCCATCGCGTTTAGAACATGTCAAGTAAGTCTCGCACCTATCGTTGCTGCTAATAATTCTAGTCGCGGTATACTCATTGACTTACTCTTGTCACTCTTTGCGGGAGGAGTTACTTTGGTCTTTGCTTGTAAAAAATGAAGCCGTACGTCAGAACCCCTTTGAATTCGCAAAAATATTACCACAGCATATGCTAATTTGCTGGCATCTACAAAAGCGTGTAAACTTACTTCCGCGTCTGTTTCCGTTCGATTGACGCCTAACATTACACGCGGTATTTTTACTTCCGACAATTTTGTAAGATCCTTGATCCAGACCAAAAAACGTTTCTTAATACCCTCGTTTACTTCTTCATCCCAACCGATTTTTGATGCCCACGCTTCCTGCAACAAAATTTTGGGACCGAGTGATATTGGACACACAAAACCTAGCGGATCAAAAACGCGATGCGCTACCGATAAAATAACTCTTTTAGTTATCCCATCAACCGTTATTTTCTCTAAATTCGATACATTTAGAGCTAGCGTATCGTTTTCTTTGTCCCATTTCAGACCAAGTACCCCGCAAACGTTATTCAAACCGTCGTGCGTATGTTCCCATCCACGTAAATCGAAAAAACCTGTCTGCATCACAGTTTTTGCTTTATTTTTAAAATTTTGCAATTGTTCGAAGCTATCAACACTCGCTACGCAATTATCCACATGAACACTACGCCTAAGCTTTGAGATGTGAAAGTATTCGGATTCAAAAATGTTGCTTTCACTTTCAAACGATTTCAAATAATTTTCTAAGTGTAAACCGATAGTCGCACCCAACATGAATGGGCTACTACAGACTCCAAAAACTACTCGACAATGTCTGTATATGATCAAATTACTTTGCGCGTCATACCAAAGAAATCTCAAAAAATCTCTGTCCGCGGGATCGACACTTATCTGTAGAAAAGCCTTTTTAATATCAGAAATCACACCAATTTTACCTTCTCTGAACCTCAATAAAATGTCCACCACTTCTTCGATCAGATTGGGTCCTTTTTCCAAACAGCTATTCAGGGATGGACTGCCTGCGGACGCATCGAATATGGGCCTCGTCTTTGTAGTGGCTTCTTCCTTGAAAACTGGGCGATGCGGTAAATAAACACCCCAGTTATCGCATTCTTGCGCTGGTACCTGCTCTATTATACCCTCTTGGCGCCATTCTCGGAATATCCCATCGTATTCCTGGAATTTCTTTGTTTCTTGCAGCTTCGTGACCATTTTCTCCAATCTCTGCAAGGCCATGTGCTTGTTGTCCTTGAGTTCGGGATGACAATCCAACCAGGGCAATTTCACCTCGTAGCGCCCTTCCGGGTTCTTCACAATACCCCGTTTGAACGCCTGTTCAACTTCAATGTTGTGGTCCCTGCGTGATTTATGGTCTACAGGGTCGTTTATCCCTATGACATCCAAAGACCACAAATCTTTTATGTCAACATCCTGCGTCAACATGGAGATGGCTACAACGGCTAAGTTTGTTTCATTCTCGATGATTTTCTTCTTTGGAGGCATTTTTCCCATCAACGTCCATCCAAGCCGCGTTTCGATAGCTGTTAATCCATTCTCTAGTTGGTGCACTCGTCCCGTCAGCAATTTTCCCGCTATATCGGCGCCAATAAGAAGGGATACGAACTGCTCTTTACTGTCGGTGTCGCTTATTGTGATGTCTGCGTCCCGATCTTTCAAGTCTTTCAACCACGTACCTTTTTGAACACTTGGTACGTTAAAGCAAATTACTTGTTCTCCGAGCGCTTCAAAATTGCACCAATAAGTCCCATCTAGGTTTCCGACACGTACGTTGAACTTTTGGTGCGTCGCGACATCGGATTTACTTCCGCCGAAAAGCAAATGCACCATATCTTGGTGCCCCCGCGGTATGTAGTCCAAACTTTCGGCCAGTTCGTTCAAGACGTAAGAGTTTTGCGACCCGGTGTCGATCAACGCACGAACGACCACATCTTTCACGTCATTTCGCACCCGCACTCTCAGAGACTGCATGAAAGTCGCGGGAATTTCAGCTGACGAAGCTAAACTGCATTCTTCCGGAATATTAACCGCACTCACGGAGCTTTCCGAACTAGATCGCGAATTAGGACGACTTTTTTGTCTAGAGCACATTATGTCCACGTGTCTTTTACCGCACTTTGAGCATTTCATCTTTTTTCTGCAATGCCCCTTCAAATGCCCGCTTTGTAAGCAACGGAAACAGACTCGTTTTGTTTTAGCAGTCTCTTGCTTTTCCGACAACGACATTTTTTTTGCTTTGAAGCACCGCTCACTGATGTGGTTAGATTTATCACAAAAAATGCACGTGTCCTTTTTTACCACTGAAACAAGCAGATTCCGCGCACTCGGCAAGTTCTTTTCTGCTTTTCGCTCGCGTTCCTGCCTCGGATCCGACTTACCGCCGATGTCGAATCCTTTTACCGCCATAGATATCCGCAACTCGTTTTGGACCTCGGATTCCAAAAAGCGGATAAGTCCATCCAGTCGCGCTTTCGACACATCCGACGGTTTTCCTACGTTCGCATTTTCTGCGGAATTATTGGACCGCTGCCACACGCGTAATAAGTCTTCTGGTAACGAGGATTCAACTAACGGATAAAGCATCGCCGCACACTTATCCGTCGTAACGCCGAGAGTTTCTAACGCCCGAATATATGACTCGATTCGATCATAGAGCGATGCGAGGACTATCTTTTTCTTCATAACGGCGTTTTCTTTTATCAATTGCAGTAGTTCCCTCACATACACTTCTATTTGAAGGTCTTCGCGCCCGAATCGTTTCTGCAGACCTTCGATGGCCTTTCGATAATTTTCGCCGATTGGAGGGTAACTATTCACCAACTCTGCTGCTCTAGATCCCGGCACCATTGACTGCATCAGGTACTGGAACTTGTCCTCATCACGCAGTCCAGCGTCCTCGTGAATCTTGCTGAAGAGGCTCCAAAATTTCAGCCAGTCCCGAATATCTCCGCTGAATTTGGCAAGCTCCACTTTTGGAAGATTGCACCTCGCTCTGGACGTCGAATTTTCACTGCTACGTACGCTTTGGGCCTTTTCTTCAATCGAGGCGATCCTGTCCTCGTACATGCATTTCGCAGTTAAGAATTGGCTCTCATACGTATCGTTGTCCTCGGCGGTCTTCTTTAGGTCGTCCTCGTCAATGTCTTCAGCAGTGAACTTTTCTTCTAGAATCGTCGTGGAAATTTCTTCTAGCTCCTGATATTTTTTCACCAGTACTTCGAAGGCTGCTCTGATCCCCACAGTACTCGAACTTTCTTGATCCAACAAGGTGTTCAATGATCTGAGTGACTTCGTGAAGGAAATGCGACGGATCGTCCTCTTCTTGATATCCATTTTTCACGGAACGTTTATTACACCCAACACGAAATAAATTACCTTCGAATTCCAATACAAAGTCCTGTCACGGTCGCCAGTTGTTGAATTTAGTTTGAACTTCGGATATTTTTGTTCGCGGATAGGTAATTTATCTTGGGTGAACTAAGAGAAGTACTTTACCAACAGTCTAGATTTATTCAAACACACATAGATAAATCTATTTCACAAAAAAGTACCTACTCGTGTCAGTTACAGCAGGGATAAAAGAGGCCCTTTCTGTCCGTCTCCGCGTTCTTATAACCTTATCCCCACCCTTTTCTCCCCTCTACAGGTACCGAGACCTTCCGCAAAACCCCGAAATCTTGAGGTTCGCAAAGTCGTCGATAGGGTAGGCGTTGCCAGATTTAACATGAATGGTGGATATGAAGTGTTTTACAAAAATGTTACAGAGAATGATTTGGATGATGCGGAATGATGTTTCTTGTTTCATTTTTTCTGAAGATTTCTGTATGTGGGTATGGTACGAGTAAAAAATTGAAATCAAAGATGATGTAAAATTTTCAAAAGTCCAAAAAAAATTAATTTTGGAAATGTTCGTCTGTTTTCAATAGAAAATCCCATAGACCGGAAGTCAGTGTTTAACAACGGTGTTCAATTCCATTTTCTTCATTTTTGGAATAGGTATATCTGGGGAATGATTGGGGGAATTTTAGCAATTCGCGAATCCAGCTATTGAAATGAAACTCAACAATTATCTAGTCTATCGGCACATTCTTTCAGTTATTTTGTTGACTATCCATGGTTAGACCGGAAGCAAACATATCAACTTCTTAGAGAAATGACTTAGGGACTCGATAGTTGTAGAGAAGGAGTGGGGCCTTATTATGAAGGTTGAATTCGTGAATGGTTAAAATCTGCCCAATGATTTCGTATACATATATACCCATTCACAATTTTATTTTTCCAATATTGCCAAGAGTACAGTTTAGATCCAATTCAAATCTAGTACTTGATGCAAAAACAATAGCTTGTAGGTTCATTTATTTTTCTACTCAAATACGAAGGGCTCTATCGTAAATGGTCAAAATCCGCCAAAGGAGTCATAGATATACACACTCAAATATTTCCAAAAATATGAATCGGATCGAATTCAACTCTATCACTCGATTGAGAAATGATAGCTTGAAGATTCATTTAGAAGTTCGTAGACTTACATGAAAAGATATTCCCAAACCATTCTCCAACTGAGGATTTGCTTTCAGTTCAACTTTTATTGAAATCTTTCAAATGTTTATTATATTTTTTTGCAACTCCTACATGCTCGTTCATGAAAATAACTATTAAACCACTATTAACTTAAAAAAAAAACAATGAAATTTATTCATATCGGACACTTTTACACGTAAGTAGTGATCGTCCAATTATTATACAAAAAAAAATCATAAAATTAATTGCCTGAATTATTGGAAACATCAAAATTGAAAACAAAGTATTAAGTGAGGTACCGTTTAATCCATGAAATTACAATATTATGCCAACAGAAGATATAACATTTTAATTTTGAATTCACTTCATCATAATGATTCCAGGAAATATATACAGTGTGTCCACGGATTGGGTGCCGGTATAAGGTGTAAATGACGAAAAATTTTCGAGTTAGACTCTGATATTTTGGGAATCGCTCCTGCTTGGTCTCAAATCAAGATGTTGAGAAAATGAGCCAAATCAATTAATATACAGGGTGATTTAGAACTGATTTAAGGAAAATTGTTAAGAATAAAACATCTTTGTTTCAAAAGATATCGAGAAAGTTTATTGAGAAAAGTTGTTTATAATCAAAAGACATGGCTAAATCTCGAATTTCGGATTAATCGATCAACTTTGATTTTGTGAGTAGGTTATGAAAATATTTGAAAATATCCATGGTTACAAATGCCAGACGTAACTTGAAACGTAAATTTTATTCGTCATAAACGAAAATTTTCCTGTTAAAAACATACTGACCATAGAACAAAGTGTGTTCATTGTGCAGTGCTACGGCTTAGGTGCAGACATTTCGTATCAGGGAGTAATCAGACAATTCCGTTGACGCTGGCCAAATGTTGCGGTACCACGTAATAATAACCCTGCTAAAAAAATACACTGCGCAAAAAAATAAACGCACATTCTGAAAATCTCAATTTTAATGAAAGTTAACTCTACATTGACCTTATAACTTATTTTTTATGTTCTCTCGGGAAGGTTTTGAACGAAACAAGACACATTAAATGGAAGAAAAATTCAGGATTTCACCGAATCTTATGTGAAAGAAGAGAAATGAACAATTTTCAAAATACTGATAAGTGATTTAATACTTGGTATTTCCACCCCTAGCGTTAATTACAGCTCGGCAACGACGGTTCATACTCAAAATGAGTGATATTTAAATGTTCTGATCTAATCCTTCCCAGATTTCTCCGAGTTGGATTCCTGAGTCATTAAGAGTAGCTGGATGATTTTCTGAACTTCTCAGCCTTCTATTGAGGTTGTCCCAAACCTGCTTGCAGTGGATAGCATATGCATGCATAATTCTGATAAAAATAATTATCATTGAGAACACCTTCAGTTGTAGAATAAATTTGAGATTTCCATAATGTGCGTTAATTTTTATGCGCAGTGTAGTTTCAAAATTCAAATTTTTGATCATGACAAAAATCTTACGTATACAAAATGTTCATGACCAACTGATTAAGTCAAGGTAGGCTGATTTATCTGTAACTTGAGTTCCTGCAGCAGCTCGTCATTCCGAACAACTTTTCTCAATAAACTATCTCGATATCTTTTAGAACAAAGGTACTTTATTCTTAACAATTTTCATTGAATCAGTTCTGAACCACCCTGTATATAAATTTATTTGGCTCATTTTCTCAACATCTTAGCTTGAGACCAAGCAGGAGCGATTCCCAGAATATCAGAGTCTAACTCGAAAATTTTTCGTGCTGTCTGCACCTAAGCCGTAGCATTGCACAATAAACATACTTTGTTCTATGGTCAGCATGTTTTTAACAGGAAATTTTTCATTTATGACGAATAAAATTTACGTTTCAAGTCACGTCTGGCATTTGTAACCATGGATATTATCAAATATTTTCATAACCTACTTACAAAATCAAAGTTGCTCGATTTATCTGAAATTCGAGATTTAGCCGTGTCTTTTGATTCTAAACAACTTTTCTCAATAAACTTTCTCGATATCGTTTGAAACAAAGGTGTTTTATTCTCAAAAATTTTCCTTAAATCAGTTCTAAACCACCCTGTATATTAATTGATTTGGCTCATTTTCTCAACATCTTAATTCGAGACCAAGCAGGAGCGATTCCCAAAATATCAGAGTCTAACTAGAAAATTTTTCGTCATTTACACCTTACCGGCACCCAATCCGTGGACACACTGTATATCATTCAACGATATTTCATCCGGAATTTTTTGAGAAAATTGTTTTTACTTCTATCCAATTAGATAAACCAATGTGATATAGATAGACTACTCGATTGAGGCTATCGATACAATCCTTGAATAATACAGTTATGGTTATAGTTTGGTAAGGGGTTACATTCCACTGCGACCTTAAGGTATATTGTTCCCCTTCGTCAGAGCTGTTTTCGCATTGCGGTACCTACAGCTCGCCCTCCAGCTCTAGAGCTCTGATGAATTCTTATATCTGTGAGGGCTTCGGGAAGGCTGAGTTCTCATTCCTTCTATAATGCTCCTGTCCAAGATATTTCTTGCGCAGGCTCACAATTGCGCGGCATTCTGTGATCAGGTGAACAGGAGTTTCCTCCTCTTCCCCACAGAATCTGCACTCGTCAGTTTGTGATAAGCCGATTCTCATCATGTGCTCCCTCAGACGGCAGTGTCATGTGAGGAAACCAGTGAAGAGGCGTAACTTGTTCCTACTGAGATCCAAATTGTTTTTGGAGCTAGCAATTTTAAAGTTCCGAAGGAACTTTAAAGAGTGTTCTATTCCTGCAGAATTCCTCCAGAGTTCCTCCTTTACATTTTTCTCCAAAAACTCTTTCTTATAAGTGCATTTGCCTCTACCACAAAAAGGTTCTGGGCCAGAAGGTAGCGTTTGTGCTCCCTTTGTGGCTAAAGTGTTAGCCTCTTCATTTCCTTTGCTTCCCGAGTGCCCAGGAACCCAGACTAAGGAGACCTTGTTATTCTTGCCTACTTCATTGATTTTCCTTAGGCACTCCCATATCAGCTATGAGTCGATGACATAGGAGACCAGTGCTTTAATAGCAGCCTGACTTTCAGAATGGATCACTATGTCACACCCTTGATATTTTTTTTACAGGTTTATGTCTATGCATTTTTCGATTGCAAGTATTTCTGCCTGAAAAACACTCGAGTAGGAACCTGGCGACAGTGATCACTTAGTTCTAGGCCCGCATACTCCAACGCCGGCCTCCATCGTAGTTTAAGAACCATCTGCATACGATTTAACGGTATTTGCTTTGAAGTTTCGGGTAGTGTATCCTTTTCCCATCCTTCCTTTTTACATAGCTTCGAGTTTAAGTTTTTCTAGATGGTTACTTTTTCAATCATAACATCACTTTGAAGGTTCGCTGATGGGATGTACTTGTTCAGAGAGGACCACGCTTTGTGACTTTTAATTCTCTCATCCTTTCCTAGAGATTCCAAGAATATGCTCATGGGCTACCCTATTGATCACTAGGTGTAGAGGACTGAGATCTATGATGACTTCAAGTTCTCTAGTCGGGCACGCCCCAGTGATTCAAACGCAGTCAAGCCTCTGTACCTTGTCGAGTATTTCCTCGTGCTTGTCTGTCCTGCTTTAGCAAACCAGACTACTGCCCCGTATGCTATTATCGGTCTCACAATCATGACGTACATTCATCGTAGTATTTTAGGGTTACAGCCCCAAGTACAACCGTATAGTCTCGTGCACACCATTGAAGCCCTTATCGCTTTACTAGCAGTAATTTTACCAAGCTTATTCCACAGAAGCTTACTATCTAGGGTGATTCTCAGATATTTGACTTCAGACTTCCATTCACAATAACTCCATTTACCGATAGGGATTTCATAGCTGGAAGGTTTCTCTTCCGAGTAAAGGGAATTACTGTGGTCTTTGCTGGGTTGATTTTGAGACCCACTGATAAGCACCACTGCTCAATAATTCTGAGGCCCCTCTGCAACAACTCACAGAGGACATCCTCAAATTTGCCTCTTTCTATTAGGACTATGTCATCGGCATAGCCTATGCATTCGAAGCCAAGCTCGGTTAGCCTGTGCAATAGTTCATCCACTACCAGGCTCCATAGGAGGGGGGATAATACTCCTGCTTGAGGTGTTCTGCGAGTGGTTTTAACAGAGATGGTCTGACTGCCCACCAATGTCTAAGCTGTCCTCGTCGACAGCACCTCATACAACCATTTTATAAAAGTATCATTTACTCCTCGCCTAACTGACAGACAAAAGTGTTGTGTTTCCAAAGGTCCCAGAAATGTCTAGAAAAGCACACAATGCGATTTCTTTATTGTTCAGAGTCTTCTGGATGCCTTCAGTCAGCCCATACAGAGCAGTTTCCGTGGAACGTCCCGCCCTGTACGCATGCTAACAGTTGTGAAGTGGTTTTTTCTCCAGATTCTCCGTTCTCATGTTGTTATCTACTACCTTCCCCATCGTTTTGAGCAGAAACGGATTAGGGCAAATGGGCCTAAAAGATCGGGGATCAGTCCAGCTTTTTCACCCTGTTTTTGGAAAAAAGGTTATTTCTGCCCTTTTCCAAATATCAGGTATTTGACCCAATGCTATGCTGCTTCTAGTGATTTTCATCAGATGGGAAAAAATCTCTTCTGCTCCCTTCTGCAGCAATACAGGAAACACACCATCAACCCCTAATGATTTATACGGCTGAAAGGTACCAATTTCCCATTCCAGTCCTTGCCTTGTAAATATTTTCCTAGCAATATCCCAATCATCTTTGCCGGATTTCTTGGTGTACTCGGTTGCTGTTTCAATACTACTCATGGGTTCACAACCAGGAAAATGTGTTCTGAGAGGAAGAATTGATCGTTCCTCTTCACCCACAGTGTATGACCCATCTGGATTTTTAAGAAACAGTATGGGGTTGGTGCCCCCCTTTGCCATCACTTTTTGAAGTCTGGCTGCGATGGGAGTGAAAGTGATGTTTTCACAGCTTGGAAGTTAAGCCTTTTGCCCTTCCTTATTTCTTTATAATACTGTGTAAGTTTCTCGGTGTACTCCTGCCAAATGTTATTCCGTCTTGCCCTATTGAAGAGCCGACGGACCTATTTTCGGAGCTTTGACAGATTCTCGTTCCACCAAGGTGCATCCTTACTGGGTTCAGCTTTGGTGAGCGGACAGCTGGAGTCAAACGCCTGCACTATTGCCCTACTAAACTGCTCTACCTTGGAGTTCAAATATAATATCGCCTCCCCCCCACATCGATTTGTTCAAGATTTCCCTTTAGATGGTGTTTGTTAAGGAACCAATCTGTTTTTGTAGAATTTCGAGTCTCAGGGGAAAAGGTGTTGTCTCCCTCTACACTGAACTCAATGATCCTATGATCAGAGAGTGATGGTTCGTCCATCACCTTTCAATAAGTAATGTTTTTCCTGGCCGCAGAATATACTATTGTTACGTCCAGGACCTCTTTCCTTGCTGTCGTGAGGGATGTTGGAGTGATCCCAACATTAATGGTCTCGAGGTTATTAGCTAAAAGATATTCAAGAAGGTACTCACCTCTAAGGTTATTGTTGGTGCTTCCCCAGACAGTGTAATGCGCGTTCGCATCACAACCAATTATAGTTGGAAGGCGTTTGCTTTTTCAGTAACGAACTAGTTCCTGTACCTCCTCTGGCGGTGTTATTGGCCCGTGTCCAGCGAAGTATGCGGATGCAATGATGATGTCTCGGTCAACGCCCCCAACATTGAGGTGAACCATAATTGGTATTAAGTCCCGAGACATGTATTCTGAAACACAAATATATTTAGTATTTTTATTTATGAGAATACAAGCACGTGGAGCTTCTTGCTCCATATCAAAAATCAAATGTGATTCCTTGGTTGCCAAACCTTTGATTTGACCTTTTCTGGATCCACGGTTCCTGGATCAGAGCAATGCCTAGTTGCAGCCGCACAAACAACTTCGTAAATTACGGCTGAGGAACCTCTCGCGTGATGCAGGTTTACTTGTGCTATTTTGGTGAAGATAAAGGCTTATTTTATGGGATGCTTGTCCCCTCCTTCTTATCCACCAGTTCTTTCTCGAATTTCATCTGAGAGCTTTCCTCTCCAGAATTCGAGCAAGTCAAGTCTCAGATCCCTGGCTACCGAACAACCCCGCTCAGCCTCCCGAGATGGAGAGGAAGTCTCTGCCTACTCAGGAGCCCCAGCAGAGCTGCTGCAGCCAGGTTTCTGGGAAGTGGAGGTCGTCTCCATAATATCCGACCTTTCCGCAGGTTCGCTCTTCTTTCCTAGTCCTGAGACAGCGAGGCGCCCGACCCTGAAGTTCAGGTGGCATCCCCCTTTCCTCAGGACTTCCTCAGATTGAGGATCAATCCCAATCGCGAGGATGGTAACTTTGCCCTCCTTCCTCTAATTCAGCATTCTGCAAGCACCAGTGTTAATGTTGGAGTTCTGAACTTCGAGAAGTCGGAAGATCTTCTTCGGTGTCCTGTCAAGGCTTTTAGGGAAATAAAACCGTTATTTTTGTGGGACTTGGGATGTCGTCTCCACTAAGCGCCACCAACTGGGGTCCTTTCCAGGATTTCAGCTGCGGTATCGACTTCATGAGCTAGTCCGCCGACTCTTGAGATCCACACTCCACTAGCATCATTCCACTACGGAAATGGACGCCAGAGAAGTGTATCACTCTGCCTGTGCTTTGGCACATTTCCCTCACCAGGAAGTCCTCCAAAGTGGAGAGTTGTTCAGCATTCAATGCTGCCTTTTCTGCTTTGACAGCTGCTGCACAACCAGTGGCTTGCCCGGTTTTAGCTGCAGCCGTCTTCTGCTTTTTCGGCGGAGGTCACTAAGGAGGTGTGATTTACTCCGGACTTATCTTACCATGCTCTTTTCCTATCGGAGTATTCTCCGGGTGTGGGCGCTGAAGAGCCTGCTTCCCAGCCTCCCCAAGTTCTAGCCCTTGGTGGAGGAGTCGCAGGTACTTTCGCACTGCTGCTCCACTGAGCCCTTTCCTCGGTGGGTGGTCTCTGTCACCTGGTTGGCCTAGTTTAGGCAACTCAAATGGCAGACGACTCCTTGGTCGTCTGACCTCCCCCTTTTCAGGGTGCCTGGGTAAGGAGGTTGTCTCCGCCCATTTCTCGGTGATGGTTTTGTTTTTATTCTGGTTTTCCATAATTGATCCCACGAGTAGCTAGGGAATGTCGCCCCACCTCTGCAGTGCCCTGCTTGCAGAGGTGAGGGGTTTATACAATGGAGGGCCCCTCGGTGCTCCAAGGTCGAAACCAGTAGAGATTAGTCTTCTATCTAGCCACGCATCCCCCATCCTGGTTTCCCGCTTTGGATTTAGAATTTTTGATGAGGTTGTTTTCTCTCGGTTCAGGTTTTCAGGCCAAGACCCCCCCCCCCCCCAATTCACTGGCCCGTGAGACATGACAACAGACAGCCAGAAAGCATTGGTATAACAGACTGGTCCCGAGGTAAGCTCGGGGTTCCATCTGGGATCGTTTTTCCTAGTGCAATCCCTTGGCCACGAGACTACAGCCTGGACAGGAGACCAAGACGGGAAAAGAGATGGAAAAAGGGGGTGGGAGATGGGTTATGTGAAAACAAAAAGGATATCTCCTAGCAACTCAGGAGTAGTAGGATGGGGGCAGCTAGGGCACTGTCTGCTTCCATTGGCGAGGACTGACAGGACTTGGACTTGGTCAGTTTCCCGCTCATCTTCAACCTTCCCAACATGGATGGTGATCCTACCAGGAACCGGTTCAGGACTCATTTCAGTACTACAGCCCTCACACCGCAACAAGGTGCTGATTCTAGTGAGGGATCCTTGAATAATTCCGACTTTTCTGATATTCCTTTACATAATATCTTTCGAGATTGATATTTCTCGACATAATTTTATTGTCTTCAATCAAGTACCGAGTCTTGAATGACAAATTCAATTATTATATCAACTGGCATAAAATGATTGAAGCCAAAAACTCGAAAAACTGTTAACAAAATGAACAAATATTTTAATACACACAATTTCGATCATATGCAGGTATAACACATAAATTTTTCAAATCGTTACATATTCAAGTTTTTCTTTGAGAAAAATCATTAGGTATATCCTCAGAGTATAAGCCAGAAGGATTTGAACCGGGAACCATATGTCTTTACCTATGATTCAATAGCATACATATTTGAACCTGATAGAAAATACAAGGTTCCCCTGCATAAGTTTCAGAGAAATACGAATTTGTTCGAAGAAATAGGCATCGTATTCCAAGACGAAAATTATTCTTTCCTTTTTGGATTAACACTGACAAAATTTCTCGAAATCATATCTGCAATAGAAAAGGGGTTAGAAAATTAGCAGGGAATTGAAAATTATTTTAACTTCATTTAGAACCTGCCTAGGAAGGTCTTTCGACCATATCTGGCCCTCCAATCAATGGTTTTCTGATTCTCATATCTACGGAGAATACTTCATGCACAGTGTATTGGAGAATAACCTCTGCAATAACATGTTTTTGTCCACATAAAATTTGTGTTCACCTAACTCTTTTTTCGTAACCCATTGGATTTATGATTTTGAAAAATGGTATATGTTCATGGTTTTATTCCAAAAGTACCATTGCAAAAAAAGGAGTGTGTTTAAAGGAAAAACGTCATTTCCCCAATTATTATTCAAAATTTGTCGTTGAAATCATTACATATTCGAATTTTTCTTTGAAAAAGATCATTAGGTATTTCGATAGAAAAATCCTCAGAGTATAAGCCAGAAGGATTTGAACAGGTCACCATATGTCGAAAAAATCCTATACGTCTCTTTCATTCCACAATTTTCCTGATTATGGTGACGTGTATCTCAAAAATATGTGTCTATTCATATAGAAATAAATACTCTGATTTTCACTCACATATGTCGTTGATGATACTTTCGGTACTTTCAACTCCGAATCAAAGCGAGATGTTCATTTATTATACGAAGATCATGTTGATTTTGAAAGATAATGGTTAAGCTTAGTCGTTGTTATTGAAAGTAGTAATTGGCAACGTCTCCGAGAATTATTTCGACATTGTCAATACTTCAGGAGTGTCAACCTGCCCCGGTTCCAGAGGATCGATACGCCCCCTGGCGATAGAAATTCGAATGTCCCATCCAAGCTTGTTGTTTTCCAACGTGTCCGTTAATCT
The DNA here is from genome assembly GCA_958510865.1 of Myrrha octodecimguttata. Classification (NCBI taxonomy): domain Eukaryota; kingdom Metazoa; phylum Arthropoda; class Insecta; order Coleoptera; family Coccinellidae; genus Myrrha; species Myrrha octodecimguttata. Next base: position 21,816,306 of record OY294059.1, read on the forward strand.
CAACGTGTTTTGAATACTTTTATAGTTAATTTTCTATCTTTTGTGTAGTTCTCCGAGTTGAAACTTTGGTATAACGGAAGTGTTTGTAATATTCATTATTCTATTCATTTTTTCTCGATTACAATTTTCGATTCTTTCATTCGAAATGGCTCCCTTCCGAAATTACTACTCTTATGTGCCAGAATGAAGAAAGGTACTTAAGTTTCTGAACTCGTTGATGAAAGAAAGGGCTGGATTTTGAAATTGGAGATAGAAAGAGTACATGAGTGTATGTTCACTGCATTTCTCTGAAGCGTTTTTTCATTAAAGTAAATAGGTAACAATAGATTACACATTTCAAAACATCTTAATGTTCATATATTTTAGGGCTGAATAATTGTAAGGGAATTTTGATGCAGAGTGCTGTTCCTTCAGAGAACCTACCGAGCACTTCTGGAGCTACTTCACATAAGTACTTCACGAAATCATTTTCATAGAGAGTAATCTGATTGAAAATAAGACAACAAATATAAATATACTATTATGGTTGATGAGAGTTAAAGTTATGCACATATATACATTAATATGTGACATTTTCCATTTTGCTCGTATTTTGAGCTGCTGTGATATAAAAATTAAACAATTTCTCTGTCTATCTGTTTCCTTTTCTTCCGAAATACGATGTTCAAGGTACTGAAGCAAAAAAGTTGTTTCTTATCTTCTTTGTTCAATCTTTTGTAAGCAAAGTGAACATGAGTCTTATCGTTTGGACTGATTCCAGTTTCACCACATAATTAATATGACCTGCATTTAGCACTTCTTCACATTATTAAGAGACCTTGAAATATTTATTGGGCAGTCTATTATTCTAGAAATTGAAGTAAACAAAGATATTGGTTCACTCCAATCTACCAAGCAGTAGACAATAAAATAACTTCGAAATCTGAAGCACAATTTCACATCGTGATCCGAACGAGAAGTTTTCACACGAGAAATCTGACACAGAGTTATAATGATTTTTTCAAATATTGTGGCTCTGCTTAATAAATATCCGTCCTCCACCACATGTTACATTTTTTTAATTTAAATTCACTAGCTTTTACAAGTTCCAAATTTTACCATGAGGGCGTTGGCATCTTTGCAGAGGTTTCAAACTCTCTGTAAACTATCGATTCAGCTTGTTCGCTCATAGTGTAGTGCCCAATATTGTATATTACTCGAACTTGACACATTCCGGATTATTTCGTTCTCATATAAGTGATAAATAACATTTATAACAGTATTCGATATATGTAGCAGTTTTATCATCAAATCCCTCAGACCACGAGTTTCAATCCGGAAAACTTCCGTTCGCTTCAGTTTGAATCATATTTCAGTAATGTATTATAAACACTCGTGGTAGAACGCTCAAATAACTAGATGTCAATTCAACCTGGAAATATTTCCACCTTGCTTTGTTCTCGTAATTCCATCCACCGCACTCATAAACTTCTTGTTAAATTTTTGCGCTCCATTTGATCCGCTACGTCTATTCATTTCTCATTCTGCTAGTCGGAAATTCTAAACTTCTACATTCCCTCCCTTCTCTTGGCATTTCTGCTATAATGAACCATTCAGTGCTGGAAGGTGAAATGAAAACTTTACAGAATTAGTTGGCGTTTTACTTCCTGCACTCAATTAACAGGAAAATTTTCATGGAATCTCGGCGTTATGAAGAACTCGTTGGTTGAAGGCTTGGTGTAGCTGAAACCAAAGTAATCATGAGCAAATTAATCTATTGATTGCTACTGCACTTACCTCGTGAAATTTATATAATACCCGAAGTTGAGAGATATTGAGGTGATAATACTCATAATTTAATTCATCCTTAGGTACAAATAAAATTCAATAGGAGGTCGAATCGTTGCCCATCAGCATTCATAATTATACTGGATATCCGATTTGGAAAAGGAATAGTTTATTGCATAATTTTTAGGTTTTTTCTAGGTTTTCATTCCCAATATCTGAAACAGAACTATTTCAAATCATATGAAATTGTTTTTTTATGGAAAACGCCCTTGCGGATTGCAAGATTGAACTATTTTCCAAGGGCAGTTGCTTGGAAAACAGATTGCCTTATACAGGAATAATATGAATGATAAACAAATCGAACTGTGATCTTGAAGGATTGCTTTGAACACCCTGAAGGAATTCAATTCTGTCCGTCCGTATGTTTTCTAACTTCCAAAGGAGAGAACCTAGCGAAAGAGTCTGAATATCTTGGTTGACTTCATTAATGGGTGAAATCGGTCAAATAGTTTCAGAGTAAGGTCCATTTGAAGGTTTGATTTGATATCTCATGAACTACTCATTCGATCAGATCAAAACTTTGTATTATAGTTTCGAAATACCAAGACGGAACTACAGAGTTTCGTGTGAATCCAAATGTTAGATATTTAAAAAAAAAAAATTCATTCGAAAATATTTCTCCGGAAATATGAACTAGATTTCAACAAAATCACAAACCTTAAAATCAGTATTTAAATGCGAACAATACTTCGAATATAACGGGGTTACTTCTGGAGGCCAAGGTTCGTATTCTTGAATATTTTTTTTGGTGCAAATGGTTGAAACAAATCGTTACAATGCGCAATGCTGTCACTTTCATATTCAAGAATAGGCCGGAATATGAAGATGAAATGGGGTGAAAAAAGGAAAGAAAAACTAACATTTCGTATTCTTATGAAAAATCAGCTACATCCCAAAAAAAAATTTCAAAAAATATTCACGACACCCCGTTTTCTCCTGTGAACGTCAAAATGTTTTCGAATTCCAAGATTTCACGAAGCAATTGGCAACGTCGAAACAGGTACACCGCCATTAAGATGCCTGACCTTTAGATATTAACGGGGTTCAATGAAACTTGAGTGTGGCTGTGTTGCTCAGTTGTAATACAACACCACGTGGTATTGTTTGCTGATAACAAGAATATTTACAATTTCAATCCAATCCGATATTTACTTTCATAGTTCAAGAAGAACAAAAGCGATCAGATTGAAACTTCGTAACCAGTTGAAGAATATACCAACTAGAAACTAGGTATAAAATTTTGTGTTGATCGAGTAAAAGGTCGTGACCTCACGTCAATGTTTAGCAAGAATTCAATTTAGATTTAAATTTCACCACAATATACATCTTTGGGTGAAGCAATCTCGTCAAGTTATTTCCTTCTCCCAACTCTAGTGGAGTCCCTATCAACAGAGCACGATCTGCTGTAATGATTATGTACCACGGATTCGAAAAAGCGCAGGGTGATAAGATCATGAGAAGATCTAAAGGGTGCAGCGGGAGCGCTAGCGCCCCCTACATAGGCCGCCATTTTTTGCAGACAGGTTACATGGGGGACTCAACTCGGAGCAGTATTTCATGAGGATCTAACTGTTGAAAATAAAAAAAATTACATTCCCATGAAATTAGTCGAAGATTCTCAAGTCAATATTTAACAAACATTATTTTAAGTCTCACTTCGATCTGATGTTGAGTTTTGGAGATATTTGAAGAATAATTCACCAAATTTCGGTCTCACTCGAAATTTCGAGTTTATTTCCTCTATATTTCGATAAGAACCGACGTGAGCAATCTGAAACTTTGAAACTAGTTGAAAAATACGCATGGGCTAATTTATACGAGACTTTTGCGGAGACCGTTTCGGTAAATGAACGTAAAGAGAATATTTCCCCGAAAAAATGCGAAAACACCAGACAAATGGACCAGAACCAAACTCTAGACGAGAATGAAGTTATAAATAGCGAAAACCATCAATACGTTCAACAAAAATAATAGAACTGAGAGAAGAGAAACATAGATAACAGATGGAACCTACGACTCCATACAAGAAAGAAAAGAACTGATACAAACAGGCCCGAATCACGAAAGATGACTAGAATAATACAGCAAACAATTCAAAAGATTATGCAACAAAGATAGGAACAATTACATATTCAAAACAGGCAGAGACATTGAGGAACATCAGGAACACAAAAAAAAACCTAGAAGCATTGACGTGAAGTCAGCAGCTTTCAGGCACTTCTTCAATTTGTGAATAGTGACTGGGAAATTTCAGTGAAATTTAAATGATAGGTATATGAAAATTTTCGAGAAATAAAATTTTTTTATCGAATTTCTCCATGGATAATTTTTTTTATTGACACTGTTCATCTTCCAATCCAACCATTTTGAACCCAGTTTCATTTCGATCTGATGAATGTTTTCCGAGTTATCAGAAAATCAAAATTTCAAATGTCTGTAACACACAAACCATTCGTCAGATGATGTCGATTAACGAACCCAGCCAAGATATTTAGGATCAAAACCTAACCTAAAAATTTCAACACTCTAGGTTCTTCCTTTCCAAAGTTAGAGCACACACGGACGGACGACCAGCCGGACAGAATCAAATTTGCCAACGGAGCTTTATCAGTGAGTCCAACCAAGTTGTTCGAGACCAATTTCAGCTCAAAATTTGGAAGTAACAGACATTGTTTTCCAGAACAAGCGCGTAAAAAGAACGAGATAATCAGGGACCTCATATAGCGTACGCTGATTGTTGAAAACGAACATGGAGAAATGATAACCGAAAGATAGAGATTGCAAAGAGATGGAAGGGAATACTGCCAAAACTTGAACCAGGATCAACCGCTAGACAACCAGTCTGAATTTCCAAACTCAGAAGATCAAGAATTGAAAATCCTGAAATCTAAGGTGGAATCAGCTCTCAAAAGGTTGAAACCTAGAAAATCTTCAAGAACTGACTGAATAGTGGCCAAAATGATGAATGTTTCTGATGCAATTATGATGAAACCCCTACATATACAATGCCACAAGATCTGGAAATCAGGAATCTAACTGGCTCTGTATTCATGCCAGTTTATGAAGAAGGAGCAAAGACACAATGTTCGAACTGCAGAACGATCTCCATAATATCACATGTCACATGTCAGCAAAATACCTCTACAGTTTCTTCACGGAAGATTGAAAACATACATACATACCCAATTCTCTCGAGAATAGGCCGGTTTCATGCCAGGACGAGGCACACGAGAGTACATCCTAAATATTAGGCATATAATAGGAAAGCTGAGAGAGTTCAAGAAACACGGATACCTCTTTTTATTGATTACTAAAAGCATTCGATCAGGTTAAATGGAGCAAATTATGGAATATAATGTCGGGAATGGGAGTGCGTGGACATCTTGTCGGTCTAATCTGTTTTAATCTATGTCAATCCGAAGATGCAAAAGTTAGAATAGAATATTTCCTCAGTGACCATTTCAGAGTTTACAAAAAAGTTAGTCAAGGATGCATCCTATCACCTATGTTATTCAATCCGTACGGATGATTGATAATTCGCAGGGCTACTCAAAACTGGATGGAGGCAATATCTATAGGTGGTAAGAAAATATCTTTATCTACGATACGCAGATGACACAACACTGTTGGAAAGCGCGGAAGAAAGGACCAGAAAACTGTTTCAGAAAATAAAAGAAATCAACGAAGAAGTGGACCTCAAGATAAATATATCAAGGAATATCAATCAATGAAAATAAACCGATTCCAACCGCATCATACTGGTTATCCTGGTTATTGGCGACCTATCTTAATTTATTGCAACCTTTTCTGAGTTTTGAAGACCTTACATAACCTTCGAGCACTTATCGTATTGAATAACGTACGTTTTGGATAGGACCCCTGGTCATTCCCTGACTACAACACCCTTTTGGTGTCATGTAAGTTTGAAAGTTCTCACTGGAGGACTGGAAGTAGAATTTACAACTCAGATGGTTCAGCCGTTGCATTGAAAGATTTTGAAGGAGAACTGCTGGAAGCTTCGACACTGATGGGTAACTACTCAAGATCCACGATTAATTTCGTGAGTACTCTAATTCGTTCAATACTTGGAGATTGACTGTTGCGACCAGGGTGTTATACATTGAATTAAGTTCATTTACTGACTTTCATGATTGTATACCTTGTCCTGTAATCTTATGAGATCGGATTTAAATAATTTTGCAAGACCCCTTGATCACTCAACCTAATAAGTTCGTCTTATCTTTGAGTACTTAGAACAGTGGCGAAGTCATTTTGATACTCATAGTTTATATATCCTGTATCAGTTGTATTACGAGTGATTTCTAGTAGTTGGTTATTAAAGGTTGGGTCGATTATAATGAGTGTGGGTTTAATTCTTCCCTTTTTTTATGACCTGTTCTTTGGGAGTTCTCGTTTCAGGAACTCTAGGTATTGTCTAGTCGAACACACCCGCGACCCTTTGAGACAAGAAGATCTTATTTACCAGAGCAAGTGGCGAGCCCGTTCCTACCTCATAGAGCTAGCCGGCTGACTCTTTTCAGGAAATTGTGGGAATAAGCAGAAGGACGTGACAATTTGGAAGCACAAATTTCAGACAGTGGCAGTTGCGAGGAGGAAGTACTACGGAGAATTTCCAGGGGTAAAACAGCTGTTTCCAAATTATCCGCATGAGGGAAGAGCATTCCATTTCCAAGAAGACCAAGATAGCCGTGATAAGAACCCTCATATTTTTCATAGTTACACACCTGCGAAATCATGGAAATTAAAAATGGCAGAAAGAAGACTAATTAACGCGTTTGAAATGTATATATAGAGACACATGCTCAGAATATCATGGACGGAGGAACGCACCGGTGAATCCATTAATGCGAAGTAAACGCTTAACCTGAGTAGCTGATAGTCCAGGAAAAGGCCGAGGATGAGAGACCACGAGGAAGATCAGCAACACCCTATGTAGATCAACTATCTGAATCTAGTCAGTGTTTAACAATGGTGTTCAATTTCAGTTTGATGCAATATTTATCTTCGGAGATATTGAAAAAAACTATGTCCAACTCTTCGGTTCTTTCCTCATTATCGCTTTTATTCATGGAAGAACTCAAAAAATGATGATCCAATTATAATGAAACTGATGATGTGAAAATATATACGAAATTTCGTGATTTTCGTTTTATAAGTACAATTTGAATAAAAATATTTCCAAATATTTTATATTTCCGATCTTCTTATCAAATGGGCCTCACAAAATTCTTCATGGGCCTTCGAACTCCGATTTTTTTTGTCGGGTATCAATAACAATGCGATACGATCTTCATTTTTGGAATAGGTATATCTGGGAAATCATTGGTTGGATTTTCGCAATTTGCGGATTTAGCTATCGAAATCCAACTCAGAACGTGCTCAACAATTATCGAGTATAGCAGCATATTCTGTCAGTTATTGTGTTAAAGATTCGTGGTTATACCGGCCGCCAACAAATTAACTTCCGAGAGAAATGACTTAAAGACTCGACATTCGTAGAGAAGTTTCGAGACTTGATTACGAAGGTTGAATTTCTGCATGAGTTAAATCCGCCCAATGATTTCGTTGATATACTCATTCACAATTTTATTTCTCCAATATTTCCATAAATACAGATTTGACCCAATTCAAATCTAAATGATTCTTGATGGAAAAATTATGGTTTTCAGGTTAGTTTATTTGGGACCCAAAAACGAAGGCCGAATCAGATATACACATCCAAATATTTTCAAAAATACGTTTCGGATCGAATTTAAATCTATCACTTGATTGAGAAATGATAGCTTGGGGGTTCATGTAGAATTCCGTAGGATTATATGAATAAAAGATATTCAAATCAGTCTATGTATGTAGGTAATTTAGTGAGTAAAACTGCATTTTCAGGTATCAATGAGTGAGTTCTTAGGAAACAAATTGAAACAAGCGCGTGAAATCTCCTGACCTCTCGTCAGTGGGTTTCTAGATTTTTTATTGTTCTACCTAGTTTATGAGTTCACGTACAGAACTGTCTCCAAATTGCCAATCTGAATAGAATTATTCGAAGGTTATTGACCTCTCCATGGATTTCTATGTAACCGCACAGCACACAAAATGGACTACGTGCACTGCGCTGTAACATAGAGATCCTATGTATAATAACTTTCGAATCGTTAAAACAAGAATAACGATTTAAAAAGAAATTTGTACAGAAACTCCAAGGAATAGGTGAGAACATGTAAAAAAACCTCAGATAGGAATCTTAGTTTTGTCTGTTTAAAAAAATTGAAACATTGATATGAAAAAATTTTATTTTTAAGTTTTCAACCATGTTTTTTCATTCAGAATTGAACGATTTCTTTGGTACTTTTGGATGATTATTTTTGGCATTCTCCAACAACGCAATGATGAATTTGTGATTTTGCGAACTCATCATTTGGATGTTCATTTCGATGAATTTCATGTGCACCTGGAAACGATTTACTTTTTTCTTAATTCGAGCTTATTTAACAATTAATTGATTACCTTGAAGTATATCAAGAGTATCTATTTTGGAAAAATGTGAAGCATTGCTCACACATGGCTTATATTAAAGCGTTTCTTCGATAATAATACCAACGAATGGTTTATAACTCAAAATTCATAAATATTGAAATTTATTCACTAGTGGAAGGAAAAAATCTGAATTATAGTAGTAGTATAGTACGGGTGGTAGCTTACCATTCTTTTAAGAATAAAACAATTGTTATATTCATTTTCCAACAAATTTTGCATCAGCTACCGCAACTGAGGTGAAGCTGGGGGTGGCAGCTTTATAAAGTTCTACAGCATGAAAATTTGGTAGCTGGAATTTCGTTCACCTCAGCTTTTAGAATGATAAAAACAATCGCCATCTAGAATCATCGAGGTGCCGCTCATATCTGGCTTCTGAAGCGTTGTTTGGTTGTTTAGTGGATGAAATGATGATCGCCTTGGGCTATATATTCAGCAAACTAATATGACACAGATTGTCTGTGCTTATAACTTCATGTTCTTCAATAATAGGAAAATTTCTTTTCTACATTTTTCCATGAATTTGACGAACTGCCGGCCGCAGCTCCACCACAGTTGCGGCAGCTGACACTCAGTTCGCTGAATAATGAACATTAAACTGAAGCTTTTCAAGGTTTGCAAGGAAGCTCCGACGTTTTAGAGAGTGTGTCACGTTACGTCCTGGCTTAGTTTGAGGGGACTCGTGAGGGCAGGTGCCAAACTTAGCCGTTTCATGCCTACATGAGCGGACACCCTTTGTGCGGATCTCAAAGGAGTGAGCAAAAACTTCAGAGATGAACAGTCTTACAAGTACTTGACAAGATCTACCGAGGAAGCCGTGAGCTCTAGTGTGCCCTGCACGTTGCCCATGCGGCCAGGAGTTACAGGCAGGGAATATAGGATTCGCAAGAGATGAAGTCGTGTGCGCGACTTAAGTGAGAGCTGAGAGAGGGCGCTCCACTAAAAAACAACTGTTCAATTTGAAATGTATTCATAAGGAAATATATTAAAAGCAAGGTACGCTATCTCCTGCACTATGAGTGGAGAGGAAAACGCAAAATATGAAGGATGAAATAAAATCTGTAGTGAATATTTCGTCCAAATTTCAGAGAGAACAGATATATTCATTTGAGCCATCATGGATGGTGAGGCCGAGGTGTTAACGCTATCTCATGAAAAAAAATCTGCCATGACAAGGAGAATATGTTCTGACTTTAAGGCAGAGACGCAAGAATCACAACAAATACTGCGTGAACCAAAAAACTGATTATGAGGTTACAACAAAAGCAATAATGATTGAAAATTGTCTGATGTATAAGAGAGTTGACATTATAAAACAAGCTTTTATAATAATAATAACTTAACCCGACCGATGCCTTAATGACTTACGTGGTCTATAAAACAATCTACAGGTAGGAATTAAGTGCTTAGACGGCAAAATAAACACTGAACTATACAGAAAGTGCCACTATAGGGTACCATAAAAAGGCACACATGTGTGGTGTGAGTTTAGTGACTCAAAAAACACAATCGCTCACATACAACCCGAAACAGATATTACAAATGATGATGAATACAGGAACGAAGAAGGTAAAATATCAATACAATTCATAAATTGCACACAAGAAAGTTTATCAGAAGTAACACAGGTGTAACCAGATGCAGAGCTCATACATTCTGCAACACAAACACGGATACCTACGTGCGAGCACTCAACTAATAGATGCATTCTTGTGAGCAACTAGATTAGTTACAGCTCCCCGTGTTCTGTGGAATATCCAATGATTTGTGGATTCTTTCAAAGTGTTTGACTCTTTTATTTTAACCGGCGAGATATTATAGGTTCGTTAAAGTACGTAAGTACGTGAAAATCCTTTGTCCGATTGTTTGCAACAGCTTCTACATAAAAACTTTTAACCATCACTGAGAAAATATCGAAAATGAGATGGCAAAAAAACAGAAAAATATTGATGACTGTAGGTAAAAATTTCTCATTGATACCATGCAACAGAACTTCATGTTCTTCAAACGATTGTTACAAATAAAACTCACGTGAATAAGATCCAATGTAAGAATTCATTTTACTCCTGGTACTGATGAAAAAATTAGCTCATTCGTTATTTCTCCATTGACCTACAACATAACTTAAATATTGGGACCTAGGGCACATTTGTGACCAGTAAATCTCTTGTTGGCACTCTAAGGTCTTGTTTTTATTGTTGATATGATATTTTTTGAGGCAATCTCTGTCAACTGTATCAGAACGTCTTGATGAAGCAAGGCTGTTTGAACCTGGAGTCCACAAAATAAATGATCATCCTTACCTTCGATGACGTTGCTCATGGCATATGCTGTTTCATTACTTGCATGAATTAAATTGTTCTGAGCAGATGTGAATCGATCGGAATAAAAAATATCTACGAAAAATACAAATTCAGCATTCAGTTTCGCAGTTGCATATAATATAATAAAACATTGGACGATGCAAAGAAACGACCTACTAGTATAAATCCAGAAGAAATTAACATAAAGATTAACAGCATGTGTCACGAAGCTCTGATCAACGTGATTGATAGTTCTGATAAAGACAATTTTATGTTCAATTTCAGTTCATTTTTAGCAATATCAAAGAATATCAACGCGTTGATCGGACGATCAAGCTTTGGGGAACCCACGGTAAATCTTACTATGATGCAACTGAACATCTGGAAAGAAGTGAATGAACTGTATGACCGGAACATAATAGAGAGTTCAATGATTATCGGAATGAAAATAAAATATTCTAGAAAAGCATTGGTGTGAGGTGTCACATATTGATCTTGCCCAACGCAGCTCTACTTCCTAGCGGCAAAATGTAATGATTTCAATCTTATACAGGGTGATTCATTAAGGGTGGCCACCGGCCGTATCTCGGAAACCGTTTATCCTATAACTTCCGGAAAAAAAATCTAATGACAAACTCGGCCCCTAGAAAATGATTAAAAATATTTTCAAGTTCGTAGTTCCCCACTAGAGGGCGCAATCTATCACTTGTAAAATATAATCTCATTTTTTACGAAATATTCTCCAGCTAACAGTGGTAAAGAATAATAAAATAAGAATCTACTCTTTCTATTCAACAACTTTTGTTTAAGTAATTTTTCTATATTTCCTATTTTTTAGTGATGGGATGGATAAACTTTTCTTCACGAAAAAAACATTCTTACTCCTGTAAGGGTGAACCGATTTTCACGTAATTAGATTTTATTCGAAGGCCATCGAAAGCAGATCACAGAAATATATGACAACAATATACCGGGTGATCCAATTGAAAACTACAGACTGTTTTAGGTCACTTCGCCCTATTTTACAAACTCTATACTGGGTTTGCCTTCAACCAAAAGGAACAAGTCTTTAATATTCACTACAGGCAATAAAAAGGTTGAAAAATCTTTATGACCGCAATTAAAACATCCCTTCAAGTTTTCTTCAAGATCGTAGGACTAGATCTATCCTCCCTGGAAACATCATACTCGTATTTATGCAACTGCCAGCCATGTCTCAGTGAGCAAACTAACATCATTAACCGACTCAGTTATGCTGGCATGTTCTAGGAAACAGCGTGCCATCGTTTTGTCCAAATGTCGGTTATTTTAGAATTTTGTGCCGAAAATGGTCTCAATAAACGACTAAGTTGTACACACTGATGACGAATCCGGTGTCAAAATCGATTCTGTCCGGCCGTCCGTATGCACGATAATGGTCGTACGGAGGATCTTGTTGACCTTAAACTTTTAAGGTAGGTTGCATTTTCGAATGTGACGGTCAAGTTCGTTAATGGTCAAATTCTGCGGAATGGTTTCGGAGTTGGATTCTTTCGAAGTTTCGAGGTTATTTTCTTGATAATCCGGTAACTACTGAAACTTTGAGCTTCATATTTCACAGCAGTTCCCCAAATTCCAGTTCGATACGGTCACAATTTCTGGAGATATTTGAAAAAAATTTGTCGAATTTAGTAGTTTTTTCTTGGTATTCATGAAATAACTCAAAAATTATTGAATCGATCATGGTGAAACTTTGCAGCTAGTTTGAAGATGATGATTGCAACTTCGTGAAATATTTCGTGATGTGTCATCAGAACATTTTGAAGAAAACAATATTCAATTTGTTTGAAGATTTTCATCCATGATATAAATAAACTAAATGGTTGTCGGGACTGTGGAAGATTTGTTGGAATATGTAGTCAGTAAAATTTCATTCGTTGTACCCCTGTTAAAACTATATGTAGATGATACCATCACATTAATCCCCAGAGATAGTTGTGATTTTGTACTGCAATTACTCAATTCATACCACACTTCCATAAAGTTCACCATGGAAGTAGAAAATCAAATGTGTTTGTCCTTCCTTGACATTAACATCATAAACAGTAATGGTAGTCTTATGTCCAATTGGTACTACAAGCCAACAAACTCCAACCGCATACTTAACTATCATAGCAACCACAGTGTGGCCCAAAAAACAAATGTAGCCCATAATTTAATTAGAAAATCTTTGACTCTTAGTGACCCTAGTTTTCATTCTGGAAATTTAAAGGTAGTGAAAAGAATCCTATCAGACAATAACTATCCAATATACTTTATTAATAAGATCATAAATAGAGTTTTAGATCAGTTGACTGGTGTAAGAAATGATTGTAACGTTGGTTTGGATGGTGAGATGAATACTAGAAAATATTATAAGTTCCCCTTTATTCCTGGCCTTTCATATAAGGTACAGAAGATTTTCAAAGAATATAATTGTCGGTGTGCTTTTTATAATTGAAGTACAACAAAGAAGCTTTTCACTCGTCTCAAGGATCCAACCCCTCCAGAATTGCAAACAGAAGTAGTTTATAAGATTCCATGCCGTGATTGTGAAAAGTGCTACATAGGACAAACAAGACAATATATGAAAGAAAGAATAAAACAACACAAATCTGATCTAAAAAATGCACGTAACATAGACAAAACTGCTCTCACAAACCATGCAGTTAGAGAAAAACACCATTTCGACTTTGATAATACCAAGATTCTCGACAAAGAAAAGTTCACACACAAAAGAAATATTAGTGAGATGTTACATATTAAATTGAACAACTCAGTGAACTTTAGAGATGATGTCAAGAACCTTAGCTTAATATATGATTTTTTATTAAATATAACATGAAAAAAGGTTCAACAACAAAATCATAAATTCCAAAGTTAATGATCATAATTTATAATTGTTGAGGTAGTTGACGATGATTTGCTCCATGTTTTTGTTCTGTTTTTTGTGACTCAATGTTGATGTGCTTGACATATTTCAGTGGTCTAGCCCACTACACCGAAAAAAATTTGTAACTGCACTAGGTTAGGTTTTAGTTTATGGTTCCGACCTGCATGTGCGATACCGAGTGTAGAGAATTACGTATTTTAAAGTCTAAATTTTAAATAGATGTTTTTAGTTGAAGACAGCATTTAAGAGTGCAGAATATTGGTAAATGAAAAATAACTATAGTGTATACTGTTTGACTTTAACATGTTTTCTTTCTACAGCCTTGAAAAAGAGGATAAAAAGGTCCTCGAAACGTTGGCAACTATTTTGTAATTGACAGCTAATGAAGGTCCACAGTCCCGACAACCATTTAGTTTACAATATTCAATATTCTGTAATCTTCTGATCATATTATCCTCTGTATGAACCTTTCAACTGTCATTTTTCGATAAAGTATTGAATTTCAATCCAATCTAATCTGTATTTTTGTGAATATTGGGAAAATAAAATTTCGAATGGGTATATCTGCGGAATCATTGTGTAGATTTTAGACATTCACGAATTCTGCCTTGGTATTAAAGGTCCAAACCTTCCCTACAAATATCGAGTTTCAAAGTTGTTTTTTCGGAAGTCTTCTCAGTTTGACAAGCAACCCATGCAATACAGAGGCTCAATTCTTCCGTTAATTTCAACCATCTGAGATAAATAAATCCTCCTCATTTCTATTCTATTCTATTTTCATTGAACTGTCCCTAAAAGAGGGAAGTGAGCTGTTGGATTATTCTTTCAGAATCAGAGTTTCCGGAGTTATCATTCAAGGATGGAATAGGGCATTACATTCTCAGCAGCCACTGGATTAGAAACGGATTTCCTACAATACGTGCGGTGTGGTCTCGAAGAGCCTAGACTTGACATCTCGAAATGAGGTACGCTACTGGAATCGAATCGTTATTAACAAAGAGATTCCAGGACCCAGCTATGATTTCTGATAAATGCTCACTTATTCGTTCCTCAATACCAGTACGCTGAAAATTTCACATTTTTATTATTTTCTCAGCTTAATGTGCAAATTGATCAGCGATATTTTTTATTAAGCTTCTTGAATTTCGAAATATTCATCTAAAAAACTGCCATATTGGCGAGCAATCTCTTGAACTGTTTCACTTCGTTTTTCATTTCAATTCCTACCTGGCTGGATGGACTAAAGCTTTCAAAAATTGAATCGGGAACTGGAGAAGAAATTTTTTAGTAAGACAGTAGGTACCCGCCACCATTTGATGTTGGGTAAATAAGTGACAGTGCTATGTCAAGGGTAACGTCAGGATATAGTTCCAATGTCTACCCAGAGCGCACCCTATATACTAACTTGAACAAGCTATAGTTCTAGGTATAATCAACAGAATACAATACCACACAATATGAGCAGATATCAATATACAAAACTAAATTATTTTCCCAGAAACCCTTTTCGTCAAAATGTTGGAATATTGAAATACAAAACGCTTATAACGAAAGGTAAATATGGAATTCTATCCGAAGGATAACAAGTTATTCTCAAAAAATGTTAAGTAAAGATATGCGGTAATAACGATTGAGAACCAATAAATCAGGTACACAATATTAAATCACCTCGGATAAACTTAGAAACGTAATTTTTTAAAAATTATAATAAAAAATAAATCAGCATGGGGGTTAGCTAATTACCCCTTTTACCCCTACCCTCGTGAATCCACCCTTGGTCATCACTGTTGACCGCATTTTGATATTTTCTATTATATCATGAAAGTATATTTCGCTCTCGCTCCAGCTCCATAACGCCAGGATTACAATCTTCTTTACTCACCACATAAACTGAGCTATCGGACGTAACATTGGACCTTCGAGCCGGATATTGTAATCTTTGCATCTTGCTTCCTTGGTTTATCCTGATTTATTGATTGGATTTCTGATAAACACAAATTACGGACACGACATGGACATAATCAAACAAAGTACAGAAAACGTGATAAAATCGACTGCGTTGTATGCCTCTGAAATTATGGGACATTAACGCAGAGCGAACACTTATCAAAAGACATACGGACGCCCTACAGGGACTCTTGCTTCTGTCCATCAACAGGACATATGCCACCACACCAACAGTGCCCCCCTACAAGTATTGGCTGGAGTACCACCTTGGTGGGCAGAAGCAAAACATAGACATGACTGGAAAACTAATCAAAGAAGGAAGAAAATATACAGGACACACTCATCGCAGGGACATACAAATAAAAACTTAGCCATCACAGAAGACAATGAGAGGGAAAAACTAATTGACAAAACTTAATGAAAGAATGACAACAAAATTGGGAAAAGGAAGAACGGGGACGGGAACTATACGAGCATTGTAAACAGACTGGAACAGACCGACTGGGATTGACCTTGGCGCACAGCAACTAACGACAGGACACGGAAATATGAAAGGATAACTACACAGCTTCAAACTAGGGTAAACAGACGGGAAATTCCCGTGCAATGGGTAGGACGAAGAAGCGCGACACATAAGACTACACTGGACACTTACAACGAGGAAACACATAAGGGTAACGATAAGACTAAATATGGTCAACTGACCACAACTGAGGATATTACTAAATACATTAGTGATATAGATTCTAATGCAACTCGCGAAAAATTGAAACCCAAGCAGCCAGACGGGTATGCCTTATTCAAGTAGACAATTTCCTCCAAATATTTCTCACATATAATGGACCCTAGGTTTCGGCCTGAGCGATTCACAGTCAATAAGTTTTTTTTGGGTCAGCCAGTACCGTGATTTCTCAAAAAGTGAATATTTGAAAAAACAACCGATTCAACATTATGGAAATCAATGTACAAAGTATCCCCAACAAGCTGTTCAGTTCAATGGAACCAGATTGTGTTAGTATTGTGGAACAGTGGTGCCCATCTGAACGAATTCCCTACATGACACTTAACAATTCCTAAATAGGTGCGCATTTATGTTGAGTCGGATTATCAAGTGCAACTACTGAATACAGACAAATTTTTGGTAGAAATGCACTGCGAATGTGTGCGTTGAAAGTGAAGGTGGGTAAGACCACATTTTGTGTGCTCAGCGTTTATAGGCCCCCGTCTGGCAATTTTGACTTATTCTTGGATATTTTACAATATGCACTCAACTACTGTACTTCACTTTGTAATATATTATTCTTGTGTGGTGATTTGAACGTGAACTATCTTTCTGTTAATGATACAATGAAAAAATCATTTGATGATTTACTTACTGGCTTCAACTTGAAGGTTGGCTCTATTGAGCCAACGAGAACAAAGATGACCAATAAAGATGTTAGGACCTCAATGAGTAAGGTCGATTTTATGGTTACCAACTCCGGCAAAATAGATTTTACTGTTAATGTTATAGAACCGTTCATTAGTGACCATAAAGCAGTTGTGCTTGACTCGATTTTCAAGTTAGCTAGAGTCATACCAATTCAAAAAAAAGATAAAACAGACAACATCGCCAACTACCGTCTGATTTCTATTCTCAGTCAAATGTCCAAATGTTTTTGAAAGAATCATATTCGAACGAATGTATGATAATCTGAAGAAGTATTCGATTCTGACCAGTAGACAGCACGGCTTCAGAATAAGAAGATCAACCCAGACTGCTTGTTGTGAATTTGTTGAATTTGTGTACACCTGCTTGGACGGGGATCTCATGTTGGTGGGATGTTTTTCGATCTCTCGTACTCTTTCGACACACTACAGCACAAATTTTTTATCGATAAGATGTACCAGATGAGTTTTAGAGGTGTGTTTCTCGATTTTGACGTCTCACGAACACACTTCCAATCGACAGCTCACTTGGAATCTACTACAGTATGGTGTATAGTCACCTTTCGTACAATGTAGTTTCATGAGGCTCCTCAGCAGCCAGTACAAAACACTATCTTTTTTTGTCCTTAGTTGTCTGATGATTGTCCGAAAAAATATCCACAACTTTCACAACTACGGATACTGAATACTAATATTTTCTGTAATGTATACCCAAATGTCCACATACATTGGAATTAAAATCCATAATAGTACGCCCAGAAGGTTTGAAATTATAGATGATAAAAGATTCAAAATTGGTGTGAAATCTCGGAAATCTATTAGACAAGTGCTATTATGATTTGGAAGAATTTCTAGCTGATACAATAAGTTGATGGTTTTCTTTATTTCTTTTTCCTTTTTCCTGATATTATTCATGATTGCTGTTTGTTAACATATTCGAATATGTTGATTGCATTATTGTGTGACTAATCTTATACATTTTTGAAATGTCTCAAAAGGTCAATGAATTTTATTCTATTCTATTCGATTCTATGGAGACCTAACGCTGACATTGAAAAGCAGACAGACAGGGACAAATAAATAAAGCTGCAAATATAACATCTCGATGCAGCCACAGAGCAGCTAATGCCGCAAGGCGGAGAGCTGAATCAAAAATATCAAAGCTCTCAAAAATATGAACTTTGCTGTGAAAGATTGGGGATTTTGTTATGTTTATGCTTTCGATAAAACGCTTGGATAATGTAACCTTAGCGCACTTCGAACTAGAACATGGTTCATCTTCAATACCAGAATTCAAAACGCTTATTGGAATTCTAGATAAATACTGCATTGCGATGGGCACTTTAGGGACATCTGATAACTCCAGTAATAAGCTGGATTCTCTATGCAGACCAAATCTTCCTCTAATGTAAAACCACGCATCGAAACCTATTTTTGTACTGCTACTAAAAATCAACGCTCTGTGCGCTTTGTGAACAAGATCATTCATTGCATTCCTTTTCAAAGTTTTTAGAAAAACTCCACTAGAACGTCACAATTTCGCTAAGCTAAGACACCTATACTTCAACTGTTTACCATTCATGATTCACTCTTATGCAAGTCTATAAATACCTGTCAAAAATGTCATGAACGACATAACACGTTATCACATCTTGCCCAGCCTTCCACTCGATCCGAAAGAATCACCTTCCACATCTTCAGACAGAGCAAATTTGACCACTTCTGATGGCGTCTGTCGAAAGTTATCGACAGTTCTCTTATCCACTGCTTCAATCAAAGTGCGGGATAATTTTGGTCAGTTTCAAAGTTTTCAATATTTGATTGATGGTGGATATATGTCTTTATTAATTAGTAGAAGAGCTGCAAGTTTGTTGCCACGCCACAAGCTTGAGGTTGAAATGAAAGTTCTGGGTTTTATAAAAACGAACGGCACTCACGGTTATTCAACTTAAATGTTTCGCCCATTCAGATTGAATACACCAGTTATATTGACAGACTCAATAATATTCAATAAAATTTAAGATAAACTACCCACTAATCCGGGTCCTGAGTCAGCATGGTCTCATATAACGCCCTTGAAATGAGCTGACGATAAATTTGACATTCCTGGTGTTATCGACATTTTGTTGGGCGCAGATGTGTTTTCGAAGATTTGAGTGTCCGTGCAAATCATTGCAGAACTAGGTCAAATTGGCGCTATCAAAACTATTCTGGGATACATTTCAATGACAAAATTCGAATACAAACCAAGATATTTTCCGATGAACATCATCGAAACAGTGAGGGTCGCTACATCGTATTTCTTCTATTTCGCACTCTTTTGCCGCAGTTTACGGAAATGCGTGGAACAGCTCTCAATCTATTTACTTGCCTTGGACGCAGGCTCTTCAAAACACCAGGTTTATATAATCTCTTCATTGATTTCAAGCGAGATTATGTGTCCTCCAGTCACATGGAAATTGTTTCTTTTAGCTCAATACACTCACATTCATATTATCTTCGCCATCATTGCGTCATCAAGACTCAAAATAATGAAACTAAAATCTGAGTCATATTCAATGTGTCTCTCCTCATCCAGAGCAGGGCTCTCTAAATAATCACCGGGAATACACTTTGAAAGGATATCATTTCAATTTTTATTCACTTCCGCCTGCATGAGTACATTGTGTGTGCTGATATTAGACAGATATATCGTATGATTCGCATAAAATCAAACCACGCCGGTTACGAGCGCATTATTTGTAGGTTTTCTGTAAACAAGGTTCCCCAATATTTCCGTTTGCTCCGTCACCTACGGTGTTAATACTTAATTAATTTACGCACTCGGATTCAGTTGGATGAAGACGAAGGAGCAAATTATACTCTTGCATCAAAGCCCTTGCTTGAGGATACGTATGTTGATGTTGTAGTAAGTGGAATTCCTCATTCGAAGAAGCCAAACGATTACTTCAGGAATTGACTGATCTACTGAAAAGAGGCAAATTTGAACTCAGAAAATTGTCGTCTAACATTACTTCCATTTGTCGAGATGGTCATTTGATTAACATGATGAATGCACTTTTATCTAGATCTTGGGCTTTCAATGGGACCCCAAAGGGAATATTTTAATTTCAGCGTGGAAAACTCGAATAATTTCTCGACAAAACGACATTTCTTTAGAATGGCCTGCAACTGTGATCCTATTGGATTCTTAGCACCTGTGACCTTTCTACTGAAACACCTTATGCAAAGGGTTTTGTCGTAAGGTGTTGGTTGGGACGATGAGCTCCCTGCCGATATTGCTAGAATCTTGGATAATGTGAGGTCAGGTGTCACAACTTTGTCCTCTATTACTATTCCACGCAAACTTATCACGCACTTGGCAAAATTTTATTATCTCTTGGGATTTTGTGACGCATCAGAAAAGTGTTATTGAGCAGTAGCTCACCTACGAGTAATGAAAGGAAACAATTTGGAAATGAATACATTAATTTATGAGCGCTTGTCTGATGATCGGGAAAGAATTTTCCGGTTTTCAGAGGACCGTCCAACTATCGCTGTTGGGTAAACAATTAACGTGGCGCAAGGAATTAGTAACAAAGCCTTTACAGAACACACCTGGTCCCTACCTCACACAAGCATTAGTTTCTGAGGGGTTCCACAGTAGAACCTAGGAGAATCCGCAAATGCATAACAATCCCCCGACCTGAACTTGGCGGTGCTGTATTGCTCGCTAACCTTCCCTCTTTCTGCCTACATTTGTATATAGTATACATAAGTGTACGCTTTCACAAATTCCCAAATCGCATTAGATTGGATCAAGGGATCTCCGCATCGGTGGCCGACTTTTGTCTCAAAAAAGGTAGCTCATATCCAAGACAAGATACCAAGCGCCTCCTAGCTTCACATCGAATCACAAAATAACCCGGGTAATAACGGTTCTAGAGGCTTACTGCCATCGGAATTTACGTCTCAATCAATGTGGTTTGATGAACCTCAAAGATTGCCCACATGTGTCGACCTCTCCCCTTTGAATGTTGATACTTACTCGACTGCGCCACAGGAAGTCGAAAACTTTCATTCTAATATTTCCGCGAAAACTACTCAAAATTCAATCATTTTGTTACTTGGAAGTTTTTCGTCACTGACAAGAGTTCTGAGGATTGTGGCATACGCGCTACACTTCATAAGCAACGCAAATGGGGGAGTTACACAATGCTCTGGATCTCTTACGCTGCTTGAATTGAATGAAGCATTGCTTCATTTGGTGAAGGCTACGCAGGAACATGAATCGTCGGCCGAACTCTAAAGGAAAACCTTACCCAGATATCTTCAAAACCTACATGTTTTTTCAGATGAGCAGTGTATTCTAAAAGTTGGTGATGAAATGTATCCATCCTCTTTATCTTTCGAATCTAAACACCCAATCCTCCTGCCTGAAAGGGCCGATTCACATCTCTCATAATTGCTATGTATCATGAAAAACACTTACACGCCAGAATGCGCACCATTCGGTTTTTAGTAGCTCAATGGTTTTGGACACTCGGTGGAGAAAGATCTGTATCTTCCGTTTTAAATAAATGTGTGAAATGCTTCATAAATCGACCCAAGAGTCATCCTCTCGATATAGGCCTACTTTTGTTCCCACGAGCTTCGCAAGTGAAACCCATCAGTGTAAGTGGAGTGTATTTCGCAGGACTGTACTCTATAACCATCAGGCGTCGTAGAGGTGTCAAAGCCACAAAGGCTTAGATTTGTTTGTTTATGTGTTGTGTAGGTATCTTTCGTTGGCAACGGATCTCCCTACGGAGACCTTTTTATCTGCTCTCCAACAATTTGTAGCTCGACGAGGACGATAGTCAACTTCATAGTGATTGGGACACAAATTTTGTTGGTGCTAGTCGTGACTGCACTGAACGGAAACAGATTCAGTGGCTTTTCAATCCTCCCTCAGCTCCACATATGGGCAAGCTATGGGAAGCAGGTGTCAAATTGGTGAAGTCCCGTTTGTCTCGGGTTATAGGCTGTCAAATCCTAACCTTCGAGGAATTTTACACCATTTTATGTTCAATTGTGGCCATATTGAACTCCAGATCTCTAGCAGCAAAAACTAGATTGAATCCCCACTTTCTTCTGGTCATTTTCTCACTGATCTTACTCTCCTCAAATCACCTAAGTCGTTGGCAGTGGCAACGGATTCAGCAAGATTTCTGGAAACGCTGGCATGGAGAATCTCTCCATACCTTGCAACTGCGATCCGAATGGCTAGTTTCCGACAAAAATCCCCATAAGATTGGTGATTTGGTCCTCCTCAGAGATGAGAGACTTCCACCATGCCAGTGGGTACTTAAAAGAATGAACACTGTCGCGTTACCACAGTTAAATATGAGATGGATTTTTGAACAGACCCGTGACCCGTGAAAATTGTCTCTTACCTCTTGAGGTTTGACCGAAACCTTTAACTTTCATTTGCGATTTTTTTTGTTTTGTGTTCAATACGTTTTGCAAGAGTTTGCCATCTTTCGTGGCCGGAGAATGTTTGGTCGTCATAAGAATTATAAATAAAAAATGAAGTTCGAGCGATTGCTAAATATCGTACCCTTACGAGTAAACCATGTCAACATTGGTGGCTTTGCCGTATTGCGCTTAGAAACATGTGTTTTCTCTTATTGTTCTCTTGTGTGTACATATTGAGAATTAATTTCTTGGTGAAAAGATGTAATACTTCCGCTATTTTGAGTACTGGATTTGTCACTTGTTAATTTAATTTTCTGCATTATTTTCTTTCTTCATAACGCATCGACAAGCTCGCATTATAGTTTCTTTGTATATATTGGCATTCGCAGTTAGTTTGTGTTGTTTCAACAATGCTTCTGGAAAATACCGAAAGGTAGAATTGATCTCCAGCAACCAAGGGACCCTGAGAAGAGTTGGGAATCATACAGAGATGCCATTCGTTCTACTGCGAGGACTTTTGTAAGTCATTACTGTTGACCGCATTTTATTATTTTTTATAATATCATCAAAGTAAATTTCGTTCTAGCTACAGCTTCATAACGCCAGAAATACAGTCCTTCTTTACTCGCCACATAAACTGAGCAAAAGGACGTAACATTATTCGTGTAAAATTTTTCAGATTGGCTTTTGATACAGTAATCAATGTCGAGAATTTCAGGAAGATTTGTTGATAAATTTTCGGGAAAAAATTTTTTTTTATCGAAATTGATTGCTCGCTCAACACTTGGTGAAATATCGTATTAAAAATTAAAACAAATAAAACACTTGACTACGTTCACAATTTTTTCTTTCTTCCCCCCCGTTTTGTGGTCTTAGAGTACATCTATTTTGCTGAAAAGCTTGAAAGATTAACCCCGACTGACGAGACACGAGTTTTCACCAAGTTTCACGAATTTCCGTTCAGTATTCCCAGAGAAAGGCCTCGGACAACAGACCCTCCTGAAAATTTCACAGTTTACATTTTGAAGTATTTAGATTTGAATGAACTAATAAAAAAATCCGTCCGTTCGTCGTCTGTTGTCCGGGGCTTTCTTCTGTAGTACTTAACCGGAATCCGTAAAATTTGGTAGAAATATCCTATGTCGCTCGAGGTTTTCAGATGGATCGGTGTACCCTTAGGGCTCAAAACTGGGGGTAGAAGAGAAAAAAAGTTATTTCTCGAAAACTTACGACCGATTTTCATGAAACTCACAACGTTGATTACTGTGGCATATCTTAACCTAAAAATTTTTACCCGGATGATTACTTACCAGTGATCTCTGAGTGTTAAAGAAAAACTCTGCAAATTGTGTTGTGAAAAACCCATCAGTTATGAATAAAATAAAGATTTTATTTAAGATATCAATGGTATTAGGTATTTAACTGAGGAAATTATAAACCCGTGTGTGAAATTTGCAGCGTTTTTATCATTCATTCATTCAAGTCTATATATTTACTTCGAAACTTAAACTTTGAAATTTTCAGGGGAGATTAATTTTTTTTGTTGGCCAATCGCTAAGGTTTATTATTTGATAATATCAAATAATAAACCAAAAGTTACACTATAACTATTTTTTTTGATTAACGGAGCCTTAGATGTAAACGACGGAACTAGGTCCCCATCGATATAAACTTTCACGAATACTGGATGAACAGCGAAAATTGGCAGAGTAATGAGAAATGCGGTTTAACATTCGAATGTACATTCGTTGATGTGTTATGATTCTAAATTGGTCGTTGCAGACCGTCCCGCTTGGAAACCATGCTGTGCTGGGATTATTGAATTTTTAGTTGATATGAAATATATATCGACACAATGTTGTCCAACATTTCAGGTATAGTAGACTTAATACCTATCATCTATAATTTCTAATGTTTTCCCGGTTCCTTGTTTTGAATATTGGGGTGATGTAGCTATTCTTCCAGAAACTTGGGAAATCTATTTAGGAAAAGATCAAAAATAACCGAAACAGGTTTTGTCAGCATACAAACGCAAAGCTTCAGAAAGATGGGGGAGTGCCATCTGGAACAAAAGAGACCCTACACTGCAGTTTCGATAATGTTTAATCTATTTCAACATTATTTTCCATTCGATGAAGATAATTTTGATAAAACTTTGCACTGATGCCGTAAATTACCAAAGATTCCATGGGATTATTGAACATTATGGACGTATTGTCAATTATTTCACAACGAAATATATATTCACATTGTGAATCAACCGGAACACTCGAGAACAGAATTCATGCAACCTTTTGGTTATTCAAAGTAATTCACAGGCTCCTAACTCGAAAGATCATGTAAAATCGAAAAGTTACATAGTATTCTATTATTCAAAACTGTTTCACCCATACTTACTCACAACTGTTTCAATTTTCATAGTGACTTAACGCTCGGTGTACTTAGGGCAGATAAAACTCAAAGGCTAAAATAAATTTTTCTGTGTACACCAGTGGAAAAATAAATTGAATGTTTTCATGGCATAAATTTCAAATCATCCAGAGCTAATATCATTTTAGACTCAAAGTAGGTACTGCCTTGATGAATACGCTTACAGCAGAACACCAGAGACAAATCTGCCGCTTCATTCCATTGCAGTTTCTCATTTCTTCCGAAAATAAAACAAGATTACAACTATTATACAGTGTGCGTCAAAATTATGGAACCAATTTATTTTCTCAGAAGAAAACTATTTGGCAACAATATTCTGAAACCAGTCAATTTTCGTTTCACTTTTACCAAATTTTTATGCATTTTAGAAAGATTTTTGTTGCACCCTGTGCCATCTCCATCTACCCTCCAAATTTTTTGAATTGGGAAAGTAAATAACAAATAGACGGACAGCGTCACGAAACTCAGCTGTGTGCTCGTGTAAATATTCGAGAACTGCTTATTTGCCGTCAAAACAGAGCCTGAGGAATCCTTCGACCTCGCCGTAAAAACCGACATCGGATGGATCAAGTTTAGCCGCTCGCGCACCGCTCTGCTCCCGCTCAATACACCGTCTACATTTGCGAGGCAGTCCCATCAACTTGCCTCGAAAGCCGCTCAGCTCTCGTGTCTGTGCGCGGCTTTATAAGAATTGCATTACTCTGAAGTGTAATTCGTTTATATTACTGACCCTATATGTTTTGATTGATGGCCATAGAAATAATGGACGTGTCCGTAGCTTTTGAACGCAATAACAGGAAGAAAAATAGGAAACATGCAAGTACCGAGGTGAAGAAGAAGTTTCTCCTTATCGTTTCCCTTAAGATCCCGAATTAAAGAAGGGATAACTGTGAACAAAGCGATCATAATCGTGTTTCAAGTGGCCAGTCTAAAGAAAATGATTACGATGATAAATCTCCTTTCGTAGGCTCTTAGAAAAATGCATTTCCACCTCAAAAACAGCCATCAACATATTCTTTATCCTAAATGGAAGTTTTGAGGCGTGGCGTGGCCCCTTTCCGATTATTTTTCCAATAGCAGAAAAAATAGCTAAATCTGATTTGTATATCAGAACAACTCGAAAACACTAAACAGAAGCCAGTTGAAGCGGAAAACGCTAATTTAAAAAACATTGTTGAGAAATTACAGGAACATACTTTTATTCTATAAAAATTTCAAAACATTCTTTCTGTCTTATGGAAAGAGAATCTTAAAAAAATATCCATTCTTCTCGTTTCAGAACATAGAACAGCCAAATGATAATTCTATTTAGTGTGTAGCGAGCGCCCTCTCTCAGCTCTTTCTTAAGTCGCGCGCGCAGTATCATCTCTTGCGTCTTAAGTACCCTACGTTACCTGCTCGTAACGCTTGGCCACGTCATCGGTCAACGTGTAGGGGGCACTAGCGCGCACGCTGTCCCGGTTGGATCCTCTCAAGATCTCGGATATACGCTTATCCCCAACGGTCTGGTACACTCCCTTGTGGTCCTCACAAGGGGTGTCCACTCACGTAGGCATGTAAACGGCTTAGTTTGGTACATGCCCTGACGAGTTCCCCCAAACAAAGCCGGGACGAAACGTGACACTGTCCCCAAAGAGGTTGAAGCTACCTCGCAAACCTTCAAAAGCTTCAGTGGTGACCCCGACGTGATGTATTTCAACGACGGTGTCACAGTTTCTGTCCCTCCGCGATCATCTTCGTTTCCAGTGAGAACCTCGCTTGTCACTGTGTGATCCCATCCGTTCCTCCCTCGGCGATGGTTCGGCAACCATCCCGAGGAGGTTTCACACCGCCACTTCGCTCTCGTGCTGCAACTCGCTGATCAAAGATGTGCTCACTAATGCACCCAGCTCACTGCACGACATCGAGTGGTATAGGAACTCACAAGTGGCCCAGCGTTTCTCAATCCGGGTTTCTCACATTTCAAAGGCACACAACTGCTCCGCATCACGGCCGCACTTGTGGGAAATCTTCTGGTCAATACGGCCACGACTACATTCCGTCAAAAGCTGACCTCCTCTAAATCGGTCACACTCCTCGAACGACGAGGCAGAGCGCTCTAGCACACAGTCTACACGGCTCATCACAAAACGGTTTGGTCAACCGTGCATCAAACGCCGTAGACTCGTGCTCAACAGCGCAGCAATGGCACAACGGCTCGCTCACAGCCGCGTTTTAGAGGAGAACACCTTTTCGGTCTCGGTCACACTCCTCCAGATACATCTTTCTGGTATCGCTTTCACTGGAAGGGGAGTCCTGTAGCGAGCGCCCTCTCTCAGCTCTTTCTTAAGTCGCGCGCGCAGTATCATCTCTTGTGTCTTAAGTACCCTACGTTACCTGCTCGTAACGCTTGGCCACGTCATCGGTCAATGTGTAGAGGGCGCTAGCCTGTTCGGGGCCTCAGAAGGAAGATCAAGTGTGGAGAATTTTGTTTGCAATAACTTCAGACAAAAAAATACACACCAGAGTTTTAGAACGAGTTTAATATCATTCAAAAACTGAAAATGACAAATACAAGCGTCATCGGATGTGAACAGGATTTGTATAATCTCTGAAAAAATATTCGCAGTATCAGTCCGAAATAACAAACTGAATAGCAACATCACCAAATACACCTATGATTCACTTTCGTTCGTTTAAAGTATTAACTTTTTCATAGAATCAAATCATTTATCACACAATGGAGAAAACAACCATAAGGACTAGCTGATCGAAAGTATAAAGAATGTATTTTTCACTATTAGAATTGAAAAAAGCCGTGATCAGAACCAGAGCATCAATGAACAAAAAGTGCGATAGTAATTCAAAATCTAATTTATTTTAAAGAACAGCAAGAAAAATATGTTCCCCTCATATGTATTATGTTTTCTTCCAATGCATTCGATTGATTTACTTCTTTGAATTTCGATATATTTCAATTGATTTGTCGTAATATTGCTTAATCAATTGTCATCCATCTATCAACTTGAAACAAATGAAAATCAAAGCGAATAGCGCCTGTGAAAGCGGTTAAAACCATAATATAGAGGGCCCGATCAAGAGACGGTAGAGCACATATTCGGTAGCCCGTTCGCAATACGGTGGCCGTTCTAGTATATTCTATATTCTAGGACTGGATGATCCTGAAAAATCACTTCTTCAAAATGAATACACAACTGGCTTCTTCACACATTGTATAATTTGTAACCATTTTATGGACTTTAATAAGTTGACAATTGTCAAGTTGTATCTTGACAAAAATATTCCCCGCCAGAACTCAGAAACGAAAACTTTTCAAAGATTTCAGAAGAATAGGTCAACTTCTGTTTTGAGGGGAACGAATCATCAATTTCCAACTACCAAATTTTTTTGGATAGGAAAGAGGTGTCGAATGTTGGTCAGTTTGAAAGTTATTCAAGTTCGGAACAACATCAAGATGAAATTTTCAGAAGGGGTTCATTATTCTATGAATAATGAAGGTATTAATTGGACTTCCATTCAAAAGGTAATGTTGAACTGACAGCTGAATCATTAAACTCAAAAAAGTAAGAGATTTGAAGAATCCAAAAATAATTATGAAGTGGTGTATAAGGAATGAAAAAAATTCCTACTTTTTCCATCAAATATTCGAGAATTCTTTGTTTCTGAATTCTGGATGGTAACATTTCTCTTGGAACACCCTGTATAGTGTTTTGTTTTTCTCGATATCTACAGAAAGGTTAACATTTTCCGGGGTTCATGCTACTCAAATAACCCTTTACGAGTAAGAAGGTTGTGGAATTGAGTTATCCATTAATAATGGAATTTTCAAAAAATCAATACTTACTAGAGCGACTTCAAAACGTAAAAAAAAAATATCTTGAAAATGCAAAGTAAAGTCATTTCAGAAAGAAAAATAATTTATTCAGTAACTGCATTAGTGACAAGCGAATAATTCTCTTATTGGAGCTTTGGTTACTCTGTATGCTTCTATTATAGTATTTGTAACCAATTTTTGGATGCCTATGTGCGTGTCGATTACAAAATCGACAATTTTGTTGTGATATTTCCTTGCACCATCTACAGCCTTCAGTACGATATTGTCTATGATGTAGTTCACAGCAGCATGCTCAACTATGCCCATTTGCTTATCTGCCCAAATGTGTAATTCACCTAAATCTTCAATCAGGCTTTCTGCTGCGTAACTAACCCGGCAAACAGACTTGGTCAGTCCTGAAAAAGGTGAGAGACATTTTAATTAACCCAGTGTCATATGAATATGACACTTCCGTTGAGCAATGATATGCGAACTGAAAATTTCAAGATATAGAATGAAATATAGGCTGAATTACCAAGAAGTAGTATATTCTGAATATTATATTAAACATCATCTACGTTGAAGTGGCTATTGTAACTTACCCAAAATATCTAGTATTGGTGTTTTGATACCATCGTGAGAACCGATTCCAGTTTTTCGGTCTATTCCACGGCCGGTGTGTCTATCGTGATGCTTGCGCCCTCTCTTATCTTGATGCTTTTCATGGCTACCATGGTTCTCTCTACTATCTTCCTTCTTGTGTTTATTGTGATGTCCTCTCTCGCGGCTGTCTTGATGTTCTTCGTGACTGTCGTCACCTCCTTTGTGATGTCTATTGTTATTTCTATCTTGTTTCTCTTCACCAGAGTTTTTCCTATCATGACCTTTCTTCTTGTTAGGAGTTAATTTTCCGACAATACCCCCAATACCATTAATTGCTCCTTTAGCCCCATCTATAATACCCTCCGCACCCTTCTCGATCCCTTCTCCAATATCTGAAACATGGTTGAATTTTGCTCTCAACAATTGAATTGTGTTATTGATTAAATAATCATGTACATTCAGAAGCGGCTTCGGTTGTCAATATAATTCAAACAGGGAACTGTGGCAAGCCACATTATACTTTGAATGAGGACATGCATTGATTGCATGCAGACTAAAATAATATTGCACCGTGATAATTCAATAAAATATGTGAATTTGAAGTCAGAGGGTTAACGATTATGAGTGAAAAAAATGCAAGCAGCTGAGACTGAGCAGTCGTTAAATCTTCCTATATACCTATTTATACTCAATTAAGGCTATAAAGAGGAGATAGAAATATTGTTTACAGTTACACCGATATTCATGAACAAAAAGAATGACATTTTTTATTTGGATCACCCTGTGGAGTGAATCGTTGATTAGCGAGAATATTTATGAACACTTGGATGTTGCCTCGTCTTTTCTGAATACTTTATTTTTTTTAACTTCGTTCCTTTTTCTAGTTTCGTCGCAATATCTGTTATTATCGAATTTTGAGCTGAAATCGCTCCTAGGTTAGACTCACTGATGAAGAATCCTTGGTCAAATTTGATTCTATCCATCCGGCAAGCCGTCCGTGTGTGCTCTACTTTCGAGAGGAAGGACCGAAAGTCTTGAAATTTTCATGTAAGGTTTTGATCCTAAATATCTCGGTTAAGTTCGTTAATGGGCCAGACCTACCGAATGGTTTTTGTGTTACAGCCATTTGCAATTTTGATTATTCAAAAATTTGAAAAATATTTATCTGATCGAAATGAAACTTTGTTGAAAGATGAATAGTGTCAACGGGAAGAAATATCCATGGAAAAATTTGAAAATTTTTTTTTTTAATTTTCATATTTCAATTAAATTCCACTGAAATTTTCAAGTCGCCATTTCCCAATGTGAACAAGCGCGTAAAAGCTGCACTTCACGTCAGTGCCTTTCTATTTTTTTTTAATTCACCGCGATATCTTAATTTCGAGAGAAATAACAATTTAAGAGTTTTGCCATTCAAGACATTAATTCCTGGTTAATAGGCACTAACAATAATTGACAGGTTATCAAATTTCCAGTTCGGCTCAATATCTTATGAACGTAACCGTTTTTCAGAATACCAATTTTGATGAATTTATTCAGTCCAAAGTTGCGATTAGGACCGCTGTCAATCGCGCCTGGTTTTTCACTACAGGAACTCAGTTCCTTAGCTTTCTACGTAACATGTTCCAAACATGCTCAACTGAATTGAAGGCTGGAGGACATGCTGGCCAATCGAGGACGAGCTTTGCATGCCCAAAAAGTCTGCTTCTATGAATGCGCTTGCAGAATGTTGTCAATATATCCATGCGCATTCAATGCAAATATATTCCACCGTAGACCATTAAAACAATATTCCTAAATGTGTAAAACGAACGGAACCATATGAAGTGCTGTAACTTCTCTGAAAGTTAGGATATCGCAAGGTATAAAATGCGGATAGGAAGAAAATGTTAACGAAATAGGCTAAAGGGTTTGAAAGAAAACGAACGACAAACTTCATCGAGATTTTGTCCGTTTCCCTAATTTTTCCGTTATGTACCCACATTAAATGCTGTACTTTTTCTCAAAATTAATATATCGCAAATGAAAATGTTGAGAGAAGACGAGACAGAAAATATAAGCTATGAACATTCTGGCTTTTCAACGATTCAACCCACAGGTGTTCCGAATAAATCTTCTACAAACAAGTAAAAAGATTCATGCAAGTTAATTTCGGCGATTGTTGAGGATTGTATAGTATTTAAGAATGTTGAATTTGAATTGAGCATTCTAGCATGTACCTATATGATAAAAGTAAGCTTGGCATTCTAACCGATAGTCCATAATCGAATAGTTAAAACATTCGAGTATGAATATCAGGCCAATTTAGTGCATGTTAGCTATTTGCACACAAGGAACCCAATTATGGGGTTTGAAAAAAATAATTATTCCAGACATTACCTCCGACGATATGTTCAACTTCTTTTCCGACATCTTCCGCTACTTCCTCGGCAGCCTTCGCGATATCTCCTCCGATGTTTTCAGCTTTTTTGGCAAATTCTTCAATATCGTTCTTGACGTCTCCACCAAATTCACCAATTATTTTGCCAGGATTTTTTTCTAAGTCACCCCCTATGTTCCAACTCGCTCCTCTAGAACCTACAAATCAAATTTGATCTTCCAAATATGATTGAACTTGAGAACACTTGATCTCACAATCTCATGTTGAACACAACAAAGCAATTCGAAAGATAAATTCATATCGATTGTACAACAAGAAGAATAAATTCAACTGTTCGCCAAAAACCACTAACTGAGTCAAAAAAATTATTATGTGAATTCCATATAGATGTGTATAATGTTCACAGACCAATCTTACCCTCAATCAATCCAATAGATTGTTGAACATTGTGCAGGAGCAAAACTAAACAAACAACCTTTGTTAGGAACGCCATGATATTCTCTGATAGTATTCGTACACTATAGATTCACTTGTAGTCGTTCAGTATTTATAAGACAGTAGCATTGCGATGATTAATTGAACGTCCAAGAAAATTGATTGTTTTATCACTGTTTCACGTTATATCCATAATATATTACCGAAATTACTGCGACATTGAAAACGTTCTTACGAATGAAAATTAATTTTTTCACAAGTGATATCTAAATGTAAAATTTCTTTGATTATGAAGTTATGTGAGCGCAACGAAGTATCAAAAGAATATTTTCATTTTAGAATATCATCTGAGGTAGATCATCTGAAATTTAACCTTAGATCTATGCATCATTATTGCCGGAACTGATCGATAAACTTATTCAATTATGTACCAACATACTTTGTAGTGAAAATTGCGAGAAATCAGTGCCGAAACTGAGGTATGTAAAGGGTCGTTGTTGAGTAAGTGATTCCATAAATAATAATTCTTATTATTCAATTGCTCAAAAGTGGGCATCGCAAAATTTCATGGGAATATCTTCTATTCGAATATTATCTCTATTGAAAAATATTCGATGTAATTTATTTAAATTACATTTGTTTCCTTCCATTTGGAAGGAAACAAAAATATTGGTGTGACATTCAGCATCATCAATTCATTCCTGTTCATCATATTTTCCGCATAACCTTCCATCGAAATCACTTATCCATATACTCGACTTCTCTGATCTCTAATTATGAGGAACATGATGTAATAATTTTGCCACAAAATCTAACCTTGGCCAATTTTGACATTGGAACCATTAATGAAGTTCATTATACGAGCATATTTTATTTGTAGTGTATAATGCTGATTATCCAAAGTCTCGTTCAAACCTCTCAGAAGGTGTAGGCTATGTTTATTTGCGCCACATCTATAATGCCGCGTTTACACGGAGCCAGTAGTCAGTTCAACTTGCTCGAGCCAGTGAACTGGTCTCAATAACTGGAATCGTTCATTGGAATTCCATTCCAGTTGAAAAGTGTCGGTCAAATTCAGTGACTTACGGAATGGGTCAACTGGCCCCAGTCAGCTAGAATACCTATAGGTTGATGAATTTTTTCTCAACAGCGAATGCTTGGAAGGTGTCCCAAAGGAAAAAAAATCCACTAGGAAAGAGCTTTTAGTATAAGTTGAAGCGTATACAGGGTGGTCCACGAGTTTCTGTACTCTTTTTGGTGGTTAATAGATGGTACCTCGGGGTGCCAAAAAACAACATTTGAATATGGGCTAAGGCTATTGGTTGCTAAGATGAAGTATGGTTTATTGATTTTGGCAGAACCTTTGGATGTCTATACCTCATAAACCATTCAACCTAGTCGCTTAAAATCTGGCAGGTATTGTCACCTCAGGCTATCAAACGGTTTATATACACCATATCGGAATGGTAAAGACCAGGAGTGGGAAATTTCGATTTCGAATTCCAGATCTAATAAAACACTGTTTACATGGAATACCAATTTGTCGTAACCATCATCTGATTATGCCTGGATTCTTGTTCCAAATACTGTTTTTCACGTGAACGGCACACCAACCGTTAATTTTTTTTAAATCGAATATATTTGAACGCTTATGATTTTTGAGATTTATCGATTTTGGTCTAACATTTGGATGGCAATGACTTATGAACCGTATGAATAATCAGGTTCAAATTTGGCGAGTTTTGTCATCTCAGGCCTTCAAACTGTTTATATGAACTATACCGAAATAGTACCGACCAGGACTCGGAAACTTAGATTTTACTTCTGGGTCTGATGAAACACCCTGTACAAGTATAATATTGATTTTTCGTGAATATCGTATGATTCTGCATTGATATTTTTTTCGGATTTCCACCTGAACTGCACACCACCTGTTTTTTTTTTCAAAACTAATTTGACGCTTTTGATTTTGAGGCAGTAAGGTCGATATCATAGAATTTTTGGTGGTTTGAAACTGCTCTATAAGGATGTCTTCTACAAAATTCTCTAACCGTTGCTCAACCATTCGAATTGCAGAAATACCAAACAATTACTCCATCGTATTACCATTGACTTTTCAAATACCTAGAGGGGAAACGTACAAGCAAGTAAAGCCAAAAGTCCTGCCGTAGGGTTGCGATGCCTACCAACTACCCGGAGAAGTTGCCGGATATGTACGGTCTGTATTCGTGTTTCTTCTTTCACAGAAACCTGTAAAGACATCGTTTTCTCTCTGGTGATGCGGATCAGAAGCAGGGCTAGATCAATTGAAATTAATTGAAAACTCAACGGTAATACTAAACGTTAGAAAAACTAGGCATAATTAACTGAAAACAAAATCTCAGAATTGAAAGACCAGAAACAAAATTTAATTCATTAGAAATGTTATAATAAATAAAATATTTCTGTTGTTTTCTCGTTTCAGGCATGTTTTCCATAAATAAGAGTAATGAGAAGATATGCCTTTTTTGGCTAAATATTGCAACCTAATAATTTGAACTGCCAAAAGTCAAATGAGATTTCAAATCAATAAATTCAATATCAGGAACATATCTTCACATTATAAAAAGCTCTCAAGAACCAAAAAACGCTCAATTATTTAGGATGAGAAAAAAATGGTTGGTGTTCCGTCCACGTAGAAATCAGTATTCGAAGGAAAAAACTGAGCATGATCAATCAAAATGGTAGTTACAACAAATCGATATTACATGTACATAACATTTTAGTAAACCTGGAATTAAAAATAACATTTCCTAGTCTCGCTCTGTCTCACTTTTGTATGTTTCATATAAACAGCCAAAAGTTCTGCCACCATCAATGAATCTCAAAAATCAGAAGCGTTATTATTTTCGATTGAGAAAAAATTAATGATTTGTTCACGTGGAGAATAGTATTCGAAAGAAAGATCTAGCAGAAAAAGTTGATAATTACGACAAATTGATATTCCATGTTCAGTGTTTTATTCGACCCGTGGAACCAAGAATCGAGAATTCCAAGTCCTGGTCGGTACTTCTTCAGTATGGTTCCAATGAACACTTTGATGGCCTAAGATGGCAATACTTGCCAAATTTCAAGCGATTACGTTGAATGGTCTACGAGTTATAGCCATCCATAGGTTTCGCCAATATCAATAATAATAATAATATACTTTATTTCATAGTATGTAACCGTACACAGAGCAGATACATAAGAGAAATAGTGTCAACATAAATAATCATCCAAAGAATATGGTTCCAACTTTAATATACAATATCTCACCTCTTTTTTGAAAAGTTTTAAACTATTCAGTCTCTTAATACTATCAGGTAATTTATTAAACATTCTGATGCACATATATGATGGATGTTTCTCTGATGAAGACAATCGATGAATTAGATAGTGTAAATCTAGTGATCTCAGAGGGTAATTGTTCCCACTAGTGTGAACAGAAAACATGTCCTTATTCTTGAAAAGGAAAATTAAACACTCCACTATATAAATGCCATATACTGTAAGTAAGGTGTTCTTCTCAAATATACCCCTACATGACTGATTGAATTTCATCTTGAACATATATCTTAAAACTCTTTTTTGTATGACAAACAATCTTTCCACATCACTACTTGATCCCCAAAAAATAATACCATACCTGAGCAACGATTCAAAATTTGCAAAGTAGATAGTTCTTAAATTTTGGAGGCTTAAATATTCTGACAGAGTTCTGATACCAAATCCAACCCGGCATAGTCTTGTAGCTAGATAGTCTATTTGACAAGACCACCTAAGACAACCATCCAGGTATATCCCCAGAAACTTAACTGCCTCTTCAATTCTGACCTCAGAGCCATCCAACTGGCAATAAATCACTCTGTATCTTAGAAACTAATAACCTCAGCTCATATTTCAATATTTATCAACAAAATCACAAAAGCTGCTGAAACATAGACATGGACTGCACAAGAACCCAAAAAATCGTTTTTTCATCGAAAGGAGCAAACCCATTTCCTCCTAAGCGGAGAGAGATGTGAAAACTGTTATCCTTTCTCTTCATCAATCAACTCCAGAGAGTGACAGCATCTGTTCATTTCACCGGAAGTAAGGATCACTTTTTGTCCAAAGATTTGAAAGAAGGCATTTCATATGTCTTATTATGTCTATTTTCTGAACTCTTCTTCAATGTTCACATTACATTCTTTGTCGGTAAGTTACTATGAAGCTATACATCTCCGAATAAATATTCTTATTTCACCGAAGAATTCTTTGGCACTATTTTTGCGCGCATGTTCTAGGGGAACAGCGTGCTATCGTTTTGTCCAAATGTCTGTAATTTTGGATGATTGAGCCGAAAATGGTCTCAATCGACTAGGTTGGACTCACTGATGACGAATCCGGTGTTAAAATCGATTCTGTCCGGCCGGCCGGTTGGCCGGCCGTAGACACGATAACTGTCGAACGAAGTGAGCTAGCGACTTGAAACTTTCAGGGTAGGTCGCGCATTGGAATGCCGCGGTTAAGTTCGTTAATGGGCCAAATCGATCGAATAGTTTCGGAGTTATAGGCATTTGAAATTTTGAAGTTATTTATTTTTTATTTCAGAAACTACTTGAGCGATTTGATTCAAACTTGGCAGTTTGGTGGAGTATAACGACGCGCAATTTTAAAAAAATTTTTTTTCGAAATTTTTTTACAAAAAAATTTTTTTTTCGGAAACCATTCATCATATCCAAAAAAAATTATACTCACACTATGACCTTCTAATTTCACAGCAGTGTACTAAATTTCAGCTCGATACGATCATAAGTTTTGGAGATATCGGGAAAAAATATGTCAAATTTCGAGGTTTTCTTCTCGATATCGTTGATTTTTTTGGTATTATTCGAAAAATACTGATTCAGTCCTGATTAAACTTCACAGCTAGTTTTAAGATGCTGAAAGACAACTTTTTGCAAAATTTCGTGATAATCGGGTTATTAGAACAATTTGAAAAAAAAAATTTATATGATTTTTTCATCATATCATCCTCATTAAATTCTGTATGAAACTTCGAACTGTTATTTTCGATGAAGTACTGGATTTCAATTCGATCTGGTCTGTATTTTTGGAAACATTGGAAAAATAAAATTTTGATTGGGTATATCTACGGAATCATTGGGCGGATTTTACCCATTCACGAATTCGACCTTCGTAATTAAGCCCCAAACCTACTCTACAAATATCGAGTTTCTAAGTCGTTTCTTCCGGAAGTTATTGTGTTTACGGTCAGCCTAACGGCCGACTGCGTAAACACGATATGATGAGAAAATCATATAAATTTTTTTTTTCAAATTGTTCTAATAACACGATTTTCACGAAATTTTGCATAAAGTTGTCTCTTAGCATCTTAAAACTAGCTGTGAAGTTTAATCAGGACTGAATCAGTATTTCTCGAGTAATACCGAAAAACTCAACGATATCGAGAAGAAAACCTCGAAATTTGACATATTTTTTCCCGATATCTCCAGAACTTATGATCGTATCGAACTGAAATTTGGTACGCGCGCACGTTCAAATTCGTTGCTGAAGCGGTCATCTACATTGATCATGCGCGCAAAAGTTGCTGCCTTCACGGCAGTGCTTTTTGAAATTTTTAAGTGAAGTATTCATTTATCTGCGAAGTAAATTAGCTAAATGCAGTATCCTACAAAGTCCTCTCTCACCAACAAAATCATGGTTGAATGCCAATTCCCATTTTTTATGAGTCGAATTTTCGTTCAAACAAATTATATAGAGAACTCTACAGAAGACAAAATGCCAGTCGTTTTTTCAAATAAACAGGGAGAAAATACAGGATTGTTCTTCTGAAACTGGAAATTGTTTCGAACACGGGCGGACAAACCTTTTCTTGCTGCTAAGAAGTTCAACGGGGATGAAAACACTGATTACGAATTCGGTGTCAAAATCGATTTTGTCTGGCCGTCTAAGGACATGATAACTGTCGAACGGAGCAAGCTAGCGACTGGAAGTTTTCAGAGTAGGTCACACATTGGCAGCTGGGTTCGTCAATAGGCCAAATCAGCTGAATGGTTTCGTATCTGTAGTCATTTGAACTTTTTAGATTATTTCCTCATTATCTCGATCTGAAACTTGATAGTTAATTATATCTTTTAGTATACTGACATGCAACTACTTGGAAAATTCTGTTGCTATCGTATGATTGATGATGAAAACTATCGACTGTTTCCTTGAAAAAAATTTCAATTCATCAGACTATCAGTTTTTCTTGTATCATAATATAGGTATCAACTTTCGTGTTTCGTGCTGGTACCTTAGGCACTTCTGAAATAACTGAAGAAAAACTGAACTTATCATGATAAACCTTCACACCTTATTACCAATGCTAGTGCTCAACTTTGAGCATCATTTCGTGATTATCGTACTGTTAGAATAATTTTGGGAAGAATGATTTCCGAAATTTTCTCAACAAGTTTTTTTCCTCGGACCTGTCTTATCAGACTTTAAAGGTAATTTTCACAGACCTTGAAACTTATCAGTTATAACAGTGTAGTAAATTTCGGTTGGTTTCGCTCTCAATTATCGTTGTTATTTACGAAATAACTCAACAGATACAAATACAATCAGAAGGAAATGTGGTTACTAGTTTAAAAATTCTGTTGCACAATTTCATGAAAATTTCGTGACGAAAGTGCTATTAAAAGAATAAAAACAAACCCTTTTTCTTGAGATAAAGTTATCT
This sequence comes from Myrrha octodecimguttata, assembly GCA_958510865.1. Lineage (NCBI taxonomy): Eukaryota > Metazoa > Arthropoda > Insecta > Coleoptera > Coccinellidae > Myrrha > Myrrha octodecimguttata. The sequence continues at coordinate 21,855,120 of OY294059.1, forward strand.
TTTCGGAAACTCTTATCTCAATACGAATGAATTTTGCACATACCTCAAACCAAATTTAAGTTAGGTCCGATTTTAATTTTTGAAGGTATTCGAAAAAAACACGTCAAATCTCGTGAATATTTCCTCGGTATCTCTGGTATTTCCAATCATGATTCAACTTGGTAACTTGTTGGAAAATGCTGTTGCACAAGTTTGTGTAAAATTTCTTAATGAAAGTTTCATTCAAATTAGCTTCGAAAGCGGTCATTTAATGGCATTTGACCTCTTCAAATACTACAAAAACCTTCAAAATATCAATTTTCAATCAATTAGTAGAGTTCATTTGGAGCCAATCTTTACTATTGGAGTTATTGCCGTTAGGCCCACCTGAAACAGAATAATCGAAAGTTGCAGAAAAGTGGATATAATTTTTGAATCAGAATCAGGTTAGTTCAGTTGGTTCGCTCATTCAAGCAGGTTTTTGAAACGTATTATTATTTTATTTCTTAAGTGTGAGGCAGAAGGGTTATCTCACTTGATGAATAGTTTTCTTGTCAGTTCGTCTTATGTAATTATTCCTTTTAGTTTTATGATTCTACATTTTCAAGTCTCAATTATATCAGAGGGCCTCAAAATCTTGATTGAGCAAAGCAGTTTACTCACCTTCTACGAAAAAATTTCAGTTATATCAATAAGGACCCATTTCTCCAGGATCAATGAGGTCTCGTGAATGAAAGAATTATGAAAAAATACCATCTCGAAAACTTGAGGAATCGCTCTTTATTCATGGGGATAATTTGAAAAGATCTAGTCGATTGGATTTCTTGACTTCTATCGATTTTGGCGCTTGTTAATGCGTTAACATTCTTTCCGTCTGTTGTCGAATTTATAACCGAGAAGGGTCTCAAATGATTAGGTTTTACTCCGTGATGAAAAATCCTTAGTTGAAATCAATTCTGTCGGTTTGAGAGTTCGTGTGAGTGTGTGCTCTAACTTTCGAAGTAAGACTCTCCAAACCTTGAAGCTTTCATATTTGGTTTGAAGTCCTAATATCTCCAAAAAGTTATTCGATAGAAACAAATCCATCCAATGGTTTCGGAGTTATGGCCGGCAGAATTTTGTTCGCTGTATAGCTCAAAATATACTGATCTGATTGAATGAATTGAAACCTGGTTTTCAGTTTCAAAGTACCAACATGAAGATGTATGCAAAAAAGAAACTTGAAACGAATTTTTTATTACTATGTTTTACCATCAGCAATTATGAGATGTTCAACAATATGTGAGGTCAATATTTTTGTGACCACTTTCGGACTTTCGTTCACCTTCAGACAACTGATCTCCGAGCACATGGTACAGTGTACTTATAGAGATTCATGTAAAGCGAAGTGAACGTTGTTCATTACACATAACTGATCGTAACCAGAATCACCTCCGATAAAGACACAACTCGGAGATCGGATATTTATAAAGCAACTGATTTGGGCCATAATTACAAACGACTAATTCACGAATGTGTACAATCCACCAAATCATTCTATAGAGATGTACCTATTCGGTACTCAAGTTGGTTGTACGTTATTTGGTTCCTATCCCTGTGAACACTATCAACTATTCGATATTTTTCGGTCAATATTTCGAAGACAAAATGAAATGGAAATGCAGTACTCGGTCAAAAGATGAAAATTCAAAGGTTCATGTATAATTTACTGAGGACCATTTGATTGATTTGAAGATCGCGAAAATTTTTTATCGGGAGGTGCTGCTTGAGAAACTTAAGGAACGCATCAGCGTTTTCGAAGTCATCACCAAGTTTCAATTCGATCAGATTAGTTCTTTTCGAAAATATAAAATTTTCGAGGAAAAAATCTTGAAAATTTTTCCTTATTTTAGTGATAAATTACCAAGTTTCAATCTGATCGCATCAGCACCTTTTGAGATATTGAGGAAAGAATCTCTCAAATTGTAAAAGATATAATAACTTCCAAACCATTTTGAAAGGCAATCTACCCAGGAAGTTTCGATGGCTCATTCCGTTCGATGTGGACCTATTTTGGCAAACATTCGAAAAATACAGACTTTGTTGTTTAATTTTAACGAATAAATGTTAGATCTCAGAATAATGCATACAGTTATGTTCTTACACGGAATTCATGTAAATATTAGAGTATTTCAATGATGCGTTATTTATTCCTTTGAGATCGGATTGAACAAAAATCATCATTATGAAATTCATCAGTAAGGATCACAAAAAAGCCCTTTGCATGTGTTGATTTCAGCTCAACATTTTTTTAGATGTGAACAGCTTTCATTATTGAAAAAATCATGAGAATCCGTCTGAGCTTTTCAGAACATCGCATTAGTACAATGTATACACACACGGAGGACTACGAATTCATAAATTTTTGTATGAATTTACACTATTTCCAATGAATTCATACTTATTTGTATATGATTTCATACTTTAACTATGAATTAATGCTTTTAGTACGAATCCAAAGATTTCGGTATTAATTTTTTACTTTTAGTATGAATTCATACAAAAATGTATTGATTCAACAATAAAATTCTTCCATGCCCCCTTTACGCTTTCGTAATATGGTAGCAGAGGCTACATGGAAATTCAGGTATAAAATTGGGATTAGAAAATAAGAGAGTTATTTCATCTGAAAGCATTGTTGGATGGATGATCGAATTATGATGCATACCCATCCTTCTCATCACTGAATCCGATTTGGTGTTCTTCTGATCAGGGTTATGTGTTTTTTGAAATACTTCGCATACAAATGATTAGTACTATCGACGTTTAACTTCATCTAGCTATAGGGAGGAAGGAATTTGTAGTTCAGTGGTATCGGCCATCATTACACTTTCGGGGACGTAAATAAACGTTGCTTTTCTATCTCTACTTCGGAGATGTTTATGACATCTCTATATATTCATTTAAATGAGTTATCTTCGGATTAATGTCCAGAGGAAGGAATGGGTACTCATTCCCAAGAATCCTATTTTGAACCGCGTTAGCTCAGCAGATCTTGATCCAATTCAATTGGGTTGCCTTATATAGGGTCTTTCAATAGGGACGGGTCGATGTTGGCAGCCTGTGGCGGCCATGTTGTTTTAACGTCGTCTTTCTAACCTATATTTTTTTATTCAGTTAGTAATGCCAAATCACCATGGCAATCACCTAACCGCCAAGTTTGAATCCAATCGCTCAGGTAGTTTCTGAAATAAAAAATAAATAACTTCAAAACTTCAAATGCCTATAACTCCGAAACTATTTGATCGATTTGGCCCATTAACGAACTTAACCGCGGCATTCCAATGCGCGACCTACCCTGAAAGTTTCAAGTTGCTAGCTCACTTCGTTCGACAGTTATCGTGTCTACGGCCGGCAAACCGGCCGGCCGGCCGGCCGGCCGGACAGAATCGATTTTGACACCGGATTCGTCATCAGTGAGTCCAACCTAGTCGATTGAGACCATTTTCGGCTCAATCATCCAAAATTACAGACATTTGATTTATTTCATGTCAAAATCGACCCGTCCTTATTGAAAGACCCTATATTTGTGGACTGTGTTTATTGTCTCGGGAGCTGCCGCTCAAAACACCGTACACAAATGCGAGGCAGCCTTATAAAATTGCCTCAAGATGCACTCTAGTGTGTATACACGCCTTCAGATGTCAAGATATTCATGCGGTTGTATAATTATGTCTGAGGATTTTGAATTCGAAGACGTGGCAAACATCAAGAGGATACAAATAGAACACAGTATCATCATAATTTTCGATCTTTTTCCACAGCATGTTTTATCGTTGACTCCTCAATGTACTTTCGAAGAATCCACGTTTATGGTGATACACCACACGAATATCCAATCGGAGCCTGATTTAAACTCAAAATTAATTTCAAAATGAAGGATAAAACAAGTTTTTATTCAACATTCTCATCTCGACGAGGTTAGTCATCACTTCCAATGTCAAATTTCCACCTTCTAATAATATTTGCGTCAGTATTTCGACGTCTGCTCTTCTTCTCATGGAAATCATATTTGACCTAAACTAGGTCATGACTACCAAGAATTTCTAAAAATTTAAGGTACAAATCTCACCTTTTTTGAGATAATGGGCATTTTAGGAGTTCGTGAACTATCGCTACCTCATCTTTGAACACCATGTCCCATGAAAAAATTTTTTCCTCATCATTGCTGATGAGCGTTGCATTTCGGGCGAATGAAATAATTTTCGAAAATTAATATTCGAGAAATCAGCATGAAATGATAACTTTGAATTCTATTCTCGTAACTTTGAGCCGACTTTTTAAATAACACTATAACCTTGCGAATGGCAAATCTCTAAAATTTCATGGAATATACTCCCATTTTTCCATTTTTGGTTTATTATTTGATAAAATGGAATGATAAACCGAAGTGATGGACCAAAAAAAAAAAAATACCGCCCTGAAAATTTCACAGTTTACATTTCGGAGTATGTAGATTTGAATGAACTTATGAAAAAAAACGTCCGTCCGCCATCCGTACTCCAGAGCTTTTCTCTGAAAGTACTAAGGGCTAGAAACTAGGAGTAGGAGGGAAATCAAATTGTTTCTCGAAAACTTACCACCGAATTTTCATGAATCTCTCAACGTTGACTACTGTTGCATAACTCAACCTAAAAATTTTCACCCGGAGGATTTCCTACCAGTGATCCCTGAGTTATAAGGAGAAAAGCTGCAAATTTCCAATAATCCCGAAAGTGAATAATCGCATTCGGTTTTGAAATTGGAATTCAGTGGAATAATCGGTCAACCTTTCATCCAGAATCATATATCTTCAAGAAGATGGGAAGATTGAAAACCAAATCTTGAACACATATCGAGAAATTTTTACCGGATTCTTTTATTATTTTATAAAGATAATGTGCAAATGCCCGATCGATATTCTTAACCATTTCATAATCGTAAGAAGTTCAAATTAAATATTTTTGGATTTCTCTCCCAACATCTGAAACGTAACCACTAAACATCGGATAAATTCATTTTATAGAAATCGTTCTGCGGATTACGGGATTTAAGATTGAATTTCTTAATGAAGCTCATTAATATCTTTAATAAAACTCAATAAATAATCGCGAACTAAGTAGCGTGATTTAAAATAATGAAGATTTCCAAAACATTCAGTTAATCGGAGGTTCCCATAAATTTTGGTTTGCGTAGTAGAATTATCGTCAACATTTCCAATTGATTGATTGATTTGATTGAACCAGTTGATTTTCATATGAATTATTATTCTCCAGGGCGATTCCAGTACATTAAAAAGATATATTAATAATAATTGACGAGAATGAAGTATTTGAGAATTTGCTCAAATGTGTTGAACATCGCCTTGATGTGAAAACTGAATTTTTTATATATCACACACCTACAGCTCTGCATATTTGAGGGGTTACGAGGTTATGAAATAACGATATTTCATTACTCGAAATTTCGATATTTCGAACAACGAAAATTTCGTACACCTGTAACCACTCATGTGACAGGCGATGGTAATCAAGACAGACCGGCGGTCCTAAGGTTGACTGACCGGTAACATGGTAGCAACATTTACAGCAGCTTGTTCAAGACGCACCGTAGCCCAGCGGTGAGGATCTAGGCTGGTCATAGAGAACCCTGGGTTCGAATCCGACTGGATTCGAAAAATTTTGTTCAATCAACCCCGCAACCCACAATTCGCCCTAGGTATCTATCACCTTTCACTCTTAACATATTATACCCTACCTATCATCCGCTACCTTTCACCCTTTACCTATCATCACCTACCTTTTCCCCCCTCAGGACTTGGAAAAATTTGCGGAATCCGAACGACCTTGAAAACCCCTCGTACACGTCTACGGCATGGTACGATTTTCTCCAGAAAGAACCTTAGATTTCCTTATGGAGATTTACATGTAAAAATGCACAAGGTTGGCCTAGAACTCCTGTTGCTATACTACTGTCATCCCTTACTGGATATCTGGATATATGGATATTTGCAAAAAATTTAATAACAAACCGGAAAACTCATCAATTGTTAGTATTTATAGCGTCATATTTTATCATCCATGTCCATTATTTTTATATCCACCCTTATTTCAAAGTCTTCTATTAAATATCGATTTAATCTAGTAAAGGATATTCGCATTTCGACGATTGATGTACTACGTAAACCAAAATTCTAATAAACCCTCGATCAACCGAATTTTCTGGAAATTTTCATTTTAATACGAGACCTTATCCTACTATTTGGAGTATTAGATATAATATACTTTCAATAAAAACCTTTTGAATGGTGTTATGTTCCCTTTACTACATTCTCTTATGGCATGTGGATACACTTCTTCAGTTGTTTCATGTCTGTTGCAGTTAGTTGTTGCTTAAACTTGTTCTATCCAATATCCCAATTGAATTAATCGAAATACTTAAGTTCATTGATCTGTGGGCCCTAGGATTAGTATAGTTCGTATTGCAAAATCACTAGTTACTAGTGAACCACGGGTTCGATACTATTTGGATCTAATGTAGGGCCGTATTTATAGTTGCTTCTTGAGGCTTCCTTACTGAAGGCCGCCTTGAATTTGCTTTTCTATGCAAACAAACTATAAATACGGCCCATAGAAAAGCAAGTTCAAGGCGGCCTTCAGTGAGGAAGCCTCAAGGAGCAACTATAAATACGGCCCGTACCCAATATAATGGATTGGAGACTCTTATCCAATCTTGCGGCCGCTCAGGTCTCGGGATTCCAATTATGTGAATTTTTCACTTGAGCTATTAGATTGTTGAGATGTTGTACCTACATGGACACTCAGAGTATCGTTGGTGCGGTGGCAATGCATATTCTAAAAGGTCCTTCTTGGAAGTATGTCGTCTTGGCATCATAACGGATAGAAAATAGTTCAATTCTTTTTTCTGAAACTTGTTAGTGGAATTTATTTACTGAAACATTGGTTTGAATATAATATTCGAAGGAAGATTCGAAGTTGTCTTTCATCTTCCCGAAAAATTCCTAAGCAATGAATTCATTACTATTTATCAATATTTTATTCTTTTATTTCAAGAAATATGCGAATCAATACTTTTCTTATCGGAATGGTGAAAGTTTAAGACAGATCAGAATATCTCCGCATTTTCTTCCAATGGAAATATCACCCATTCCAGAAACAATGAAATTATGTTTCATTTAATTTGGGAGACTGGACAAAGTGCACGTATTTTGTAGTGAATGTTCGCATGCAAGGGGTTATGCTTATTTTCAGAAAATCCGTTACGAAAATGAAAATAGGTAGAACTCCAATCTGTCATTTCTCACCCATTTTCGCATAATTATATCAGTTTTTGAAAATTGTTTCATATACATCTGAAAAGCCACGCGCTCATAAGCAATGTTGAGTGAAAAAAATTTCCGCATCAGTAACGGGGACATAGTATCCAAACTGTTGAGGAGAGGTAGCGATTCTTCACGAATTCATAAAATGTCCATTATCTAGAAAACGGTGAACATTTCAATCAAAAATTTTTCAATATTCTGAGAGGTCATGACCTAGGTTTTTATAAATTCAAATATTGTTAAAGGTGTACACCCTGAATATAAACATTCAAATGCGATGTCTCGCAAAGACTTTCTTCATGACAATTTTACTGCCTTAGAATTGTCGCGATGAGCAGGATTTCATTTCGATGATTTTCTTCTGTGAGTTTGTCAACAATAGGATGTGTTTTTTTATTATTTTGCGCGCGTGGGGAACAGCGGGGTATCGTTCTGTCCAAATGTCTGTAATTTTCGAATTTTGAGCCGAAAATGGTCTCAAACTACTAGGTTGGACTCACTGATGTCGAATCCGGTGTCAAAAACGATCCTGTCCGGCCGGCTGGCCGGCCGTAGACACGATTACGGTCGTACGGAAAATCCTATCGACCTAAAACTTTCAGGGTAGGTTGCATTTCAGAATGCGGCGGTTGAGTTCGTTAATGGACAAAATAGGCCAAACGATTTCGGAGTTAGAGCCTTTTGAAGTTTTGAGGTTATTTTAGCGATAATTCGGGAACTACTGCAACGATTGGATCGAAACTAAGCAGCTGATTGGAGTGAAACAACGCACAACTTTCGCGAAACTTTGTTGAGATCATACTATCAGTAGGTAAGGTAAATTTTTCTCCAAAAATTTTTTTTACGTGAACTGTTCATCAAATTTGAAAAAAATTTTGCACAATTTAGCAATTCATCATTTCGAGCTCCATTTTTCACAGCAGTGTAGCAAACTTCAATTCGATACGGCTATTAGTTTTGGAGATATTGGAAAAAAAATATGTGAAATTTCGTGGTTTTCTTCTCGATATCGTTGTTTTTTTTGGTATGACTCAACAAATGCTGATTCAATTATGATGAAACTTCGCAGCTAGTTTGAAGATGCTGAAAGACAACTTTGTGCGAAGAAAATTCAAATTTTTTTTTCAAATATTCAATATTCTGTGATTTTATCATATTCTCCTCATCAAATTCTGCATGAACCTTCGAAATGTCATTTTTCGATCAAGTACTGGATTTCAATTCGATCTAATCTGTATTTTTTGAAATATTAGGAAAATAAATTTTGAATGGGTATATCTGCGGAATCATTGGGAGTATTTTACCCATTCACGAATTCGGCCATCGTAATCAAGGCTCAAACCTTCTCTACAAATATCGATTTTCTAAGGTGTTTCTTTTGGAAGTTATTCTGTTTACGGTCGGCCGAATACAGATGTAATGATGTTAGTCATTTCGATACTTTCCTGAAATTTTGTCTTTTCGAACATCCGTCAACAGCAAAATGATGCCCTTGTGAATTTGCTGACCTTTTATTGAGAAGGTACCTAGCTGAAGGTTATGTGCATATTGAAAAGTGGTAACTTGGAGAGGGCGATGAGATGACCACCCCATATGAGTTTTCTTGTGTATGAAATCGACCAGAAAAACTACCCTTAAAGTATCGTTACCTAGACAGCATTTATTGCTGTTGATCGTCGTAGTTTCGAGAAAATCCCTCAGAAACATATAGCTTAAGCGGGTAAGGAAATCAGGGACCCTAATCTTGAATATGATGGAATGAACGCTCTCTATCGTTTCATCAAAAATGGACTGCGTTTCCTTAACAACAGCGACATGCCTATTTTCTCCCATCCCTATTTCAAGAATAAAGACCCCGGTGTGTTTCGCTACTGTGTGCTTACGCCATTCTTGAAACAGCACCGTTTATTGTAACTCTACAGTGAATGGTAACCAGTACCTTCTGACTTGAAAATTAATTTTCTAGTGCATGGATTAGAATCCATGACCATTCGATCACGAGCTGAACGCCATACCACAGAGCTCTACACTTACCGATACAGATGATTCGATTTGGTCCATCTAGTTGACGATTACTTGCTGAAAGAAATTGTTCAGAAGCGAGAAATTCTGGGGGTAGGTTTCAATGAAAAATGGGCTCTGCAGTTCGTACTTGAGATAAACTTTCCTAGTTGCAACAATCTTTCGAATTTTATTCACTCGTGTTAGACTCCAAAGGTTCCTTTTAAAATAATATCTCAAATTTTCGTGATATCTTCTGAAAGAGCCAGCTGGCTACAATTTATGAAGAAAAATGAATGTGAATATTTTCAAGGAAATTCACTTCATTTTGCTATCTTTCTATAAATGATTAAGTTGTTTTCTAAAAGTCATTATCAATATGTATGTGGTATTGAAGAATACTCGAAAATGTTTTAATCCATTGAACAAAATTCGTCCTGTATGAGATTTTCCAGTAGGAAAAGAATTAAAGGAATTATGTTTCTAGACTTTTGTCTCTCAAGATTGCTTTCTCATAAAAGCAACTATTGCAGATCTGAAATTCTCCATATCATGATTAAGAAGGCACGATGAATCCGTTTGGGGAATGACACTTTAAACATTTAGGCTTTCGCATGAATTGTGTTCTGCCAACCACATTCATGTCAATATTTGTTGTGTCTTTGGTTACTCACCATTTCAATGCATGAATCTGGACGTGAAAAACGACCTTCCTACGAAAAAGAATCGTCGTCCAATCCAAACTATTGTTTTTCTTGAAATATCCTTAGCTAGAGCTGAATGGCTCGTGTATGAAGAATGTGTATGTGAATGATAATTCCTACAAATATTCCATTGAAATTTTGGCCAAATTGTCTACATAAAAACACTTTGCTTCGTTGTAGTAGCTTATATTCATATATCAACAGGGAAATATTCCAACATGGGTATTTGAAAACATATTCAACGAAAAAAAAAACTCAATAATAACAATCACTACTGAAGAACTGCCTTCTCCGCAATATATTAACCTTACATGTGTATGACATGTATTACAGGCAATATTGAAATATTCCTAATTAACTTATGTACCTACAAAAATCATTATATTATTCACAAATCACTAGAATGAAATTATACTGTTCTGCTCATTTTTTTATCCCTATTTTTTTCATATTTCTGCTCATCCTTTTTATTGTCCTGTTTTATCTCCTTCTGTATCTTTTTTCCATCAGGTTTTTTTTCTTCTGGTTTTTTTTTATCATCATATTTCTTTACCTCTTGTTTCTTTTTATCATCATTTCTCTTCTCCACGGATTTTTTTTTATCGTTATGTTTTTTATTTCCTTTCTTTTGATCATCCTGATTATCAAATCCATGCGTTTTAGGTTCCTTGAGCTTCTTTTCCTCAATCTTTTCCTCTTTCTTATCTTTTACTGGTAATTCAACACCTTCTTTTTTGCCCTTTTTGACTCCCTCAGCCAGCTCTTTGGAATACTTTTGTTTTTCAACATCTTTCCCTAGCTCTTTGGAAATTTGGCCTTCTTTCTTGGTTTTATCTGAAAATATTGGAGAATCTGAATTACATTCAACTCATTGTACCCACTTTGACGCATCAATTCGACTAACTGATGAACAATACGTAGTGAAATTTCATAATGTGCCACTGTGAAATCAATAACTCCCGAAAAAAAAAAGATCTAAGAACGTTTCAAGAAGATCCGAGTTCCGAATGGACCGATTAGGTTCTCAAATGGGTGCAATTCGCATACACATATTTATCGATGATTCAAAAAACCTGAACGATCGAATTGAAATTCAGATAGTAGTTGTGAAATGATCACTTCCCATGAGAAATCAATACAAAACCAACGATAATTAAATTCAATATTTAGAAAAAGTATTTGCCAGATATCAATGAAACATGAACCGTTTAGACATCGTTCTACATACAAGAAATGGATTTCACCTTGATTAAGTTTATTTTGGAAATATCTCGAAAATTAAATATTGATTTGTTATTCCGGAAGCATTTGGGGAATCCACCAAATTCGAAGAAACCTTTGTTCGACATTCATTGAATGATCTCAACTCAGAGTTGAGATCTACTGATCTACAGGATATCGAAAATGTTTGGTATATTGAATCAATACTTCAAAACTTGATGGAGACATATGAAAAAAATAATCCTTAAGCTTCTCACCTAACGGAGAACATTGAGAAAATTGAAGTGCTAAAACACTCAAAAGAACAATGATTAAAACTACCCTTTCGGAAAACATATCGAGGTCACTTGTAATCAGGAATGAAGACTTGGGAATTTTGTAATAGTCCCATATTTTTCATGGTTATATACTCAAACTACGAACTAGATAAACGAAACAAATGAATGCATAAATGTACTCGATATTGTATAAATAACAATTATATCGAAGTTCATTATTTTAGAAATCAGCAAAATACGCGTCAGGAAGTTTCAAGAATGAAAACAATGGTTTTATGATTGATTGTTGCGAAAGTGTTCACCTAATTGCCAATGATTAATATTTTTTCAACGGAAATGAATCAACTATGTGAAGCCCCACACTGTACTTCTGAATTCATCGAGCTTCGGCATTTTCACAAGAATAAGGCATGGAAAAATCTTGTATTTTTTTAAATTACAAATTGATATTATGTACATTTATATTATCGACCATTCACCATCAACTGATGTAAACGGGATGTGACGACGACTTCTGATGGAACCGAAAATAGTCGTGATTTTCGATTCTCTTTCATGATGTAATATATTATTTTGCATATTCTCCTTTGACGTTGAATTTCGGGTGAAATAATATCAATCGAAAATTAAAAAAATATTCTCACTCAAAGCCGATTGGATTGTGCATTTTACAATTCTGCCGTTATTATGAATCTCGGAAATTTATTTCCTCTCGGAACTGACCACTTTGATAGAAGTTAGAAGTATTTTGTTTTAGTCCTCTAGTGTTGATCCTTCTGCTCGAACTCTACTTATGCTGCTACGAGATGAATGAAACTTTGGACGCATACTTTCTCATCACACACTATTTCGATATAAATGAAAATCTTCGGTTGTTTCCCAGTCGTAAAGCAATTTTATCGAGCTAATTTTTTTCATTCCGATGAGACTTTCGATAACTAAACTGTTTTACATATCAGCAATTAAAATTTTTAGTGGGAACAAATTTTCGTGATTTGCTATATCAGTGTAAATTTGTTTATCTATAATTCTGAGCGATTCGAATCAGAAAAAAAATAGTATTCGAATAAATTTCATTCATATTTTTTTGAACAATATCCACCCAGAAGACGTATCTCACCTAGTTCGAGAATATCCAATTTCGCCACTTCTGGTTGTGCCAGAAGTCGCAGAGTAACTTTAGTTGCCTCAGTCGATGAGAAATTATCTGTAGTATCAATGTCAAAAAGTTCAGTCCAACATTTTCAAAAATTGAGATTTTTTCTGCAATGAGCCTGATTCTTCTGACACCTCTTTAGTCAGTATTAAGAAAGCTAATAGGTGATTAAAGAGCAGTCAACCATCAAAAACATTACTTTCATCACTGTTGGAACAATGCTACCATAATCAAACCACAGAACACATACGTATCTTCACTTAAGAGCAAAAAATACTCTGAACGTAACGGGGTGACTATTGGAGGCCAGAGTTTTTTTTTCTTTAAAACAGTTTTTGGGTACAAATGGTTCAACAGAATTGCAAGAATGCGCAATTTAGCCACTTTTTCGAAAAAGGAGTCTAGAGAACGACACCATGTCATCTCCCATTAAAGTCGAAATTTCCCCGTATTCTAAAATTTTCGCAGCCATCGGCAATGTTAAACATGAAGACCATGGGCAGGTGCCTGACCTTGAGATATTAACGAGGTTTCGCCTTGAAATCCTTCATTCGCCATTAACAAATGTCCGGTCGAATATACAAACTTTTTCAAAAACTATTCTTTGCCAAGTTTTTTTATTGGAACAGTTTAGGTGTGCCATCCAAACTGAAAAGCGATTTTTGTATCATTCTTCCTTGGCTTTTATAATCCAATAAAAGTTTTTCGTGAAGAAGCAAGTTTCAACAGAATAACTTCAAGCGTTTCAGAAATATCGCTAATCAAATTTTTTACCAAACATTAAAAACACCCTGTATCTTCGTAACCAAAGAACGAAAACATTTTTTTGCGGCGGTTCTGTACTCGTCTTGAAGTCCTCAATTGACGTATGTAAGGTCACTCATGAATCACCCTGTATTTATTTTTTCCTGGATATAGAATGTGACAAAGTGAAGGATAAATTTATTCATTGATGAAAAGAAAGAAATCTAAAAATGTCACATCATAACTAAAGCTGGATTCAATCGATTCTGTATTTTTCGAAATATTAGAAATGGAAAATTTAGAATGGATATGGCTACACAATCATTCACGAATTTGACTATCGAAATTGAGCGCCGAACCTCTTTTGGGAATATGGACTTGTCAAGTCGTTCCTTTCACAAATTATTGCCTTGATCGGCTCTAAGGCAACAACTCATTACAGATAAATCGCTTAATGTTCTCTGATCCGATCGCTTCAAAACAACTGAGAATCTCGATATTTGTGGAGTAGAAAAAGAGCTAAATTGCAAACGCTGAATTCGATAATGGGTAAAATCTACGCTATGATTCTGCAGATACTAATATATCCATTCGAGATTTCAAGATGTCTTGATGTCAAGAGAGTTGTCAGGTGTATTTAGTTAATTTAACATATTACTTTCGAAGCTACACCGTCGAAAAATTTTGATGAATTTATATTTTCACCAGCATGATTTAAATGGAAATAATATTATTATTCATTCTATAACTTCCAAGGAAGAGAACACTAATTTAATATCGATCAATTCGTATGTGTGTTCAGTAAAAGGCAGCAGCTCACAAGATAAAATTGATATATACCACATAAAAAATAAAGAAGTGAGCAGCAGAGGATATTATTAGATGTAAAAATGCAATGGGTTAAGCTCAATATACAATATACAGACCGGTATCCGCCTAACAGGTGGATGCCTTCGTTTTCAAAAGATCTGTAGAGTTGCATATAATGTAGGTACAGAGAGTGTCCAAATGGAATAATGTATTCATTTTTTTCTATGTATGGCTCTATAGATCGAAGTTATCAATTTTATCATTTTTGTGATTTTTATTTTTTTACCGTTTTCCATTATACATTGCGGTGACAACATCGATATTTCTAGAAATTTCAAGCCTCTATTGTCTTCTGGACACAAATAGATCATGAAATTCTGAATTCAGAAATGCACATGTAATGTATCTTGTGTCGATAAAACTTTATGGATAATAGTTATCTTGCATGTAACACGAATTATCATATTTTCATGTTTTTCTCATTCTATATCAATACAAGTTGATTATGTATGCTATTACACACTTCAACAATTCGCGAATTTAGAATAATTCGGTATTAAAAATGGTCGAATCGTGAAAAACGAGTCAGATCGCCTTCTAGGTCACTTGTTATTCTACGATTCACCGATCGATACCACCGACGTTTTCTATTGGCTAGTTAGAGAGAAAAGTGCACGAGGAGAGATAGAGAGTGGATATACATACGTTACGGAAGCCTTGAATTTTCGTCCGCTTAATAAACAGCCTACATGCGGAGCCAAATTTTTATTGATTCCGCAACGTGGGAGTCTAAATTCTTTTGATTTCCGAGAATAATAATAATAACAATAACAATAATAATCTTTATTGCTGTGGCTTAAACAGTAATACATTACTGGCACCAGGGCCTTCTAGTTCATTTTATAATTTAAAACTTGAAAAACAGAAGAAATTCTCTACCTAACCACAATTACAAAATAAAAATCTATTCTAGTCTCACGAAATGTTTTAAGCTATGGCATAATTTTTTAAAATTTTCTGTGTTGACAATATCTGGAGGGATGGAGTTAAATACATTAATGCTTTTATAAATGGGGAAATACCGAGTTTTATTTGTTCTTTTGAAATCATTTCTAGGTGTCTCTATTTGTCTAGTCGAATGGTCATGACATTGCATTATCTGCTTCAATTTTATTTGTATTTTTATTTCATAATTCTTTATTTTATGTATTAATTTTATCTGCTCTAATTTTTTCAACTCCATTATATCAAAAATGTTTGTTTTTTCATAAATAAGTTTGGTTGGTCTACTGTATTCTATATTGAAGGTATTTTTCACTGCTTCCTTTTGAGTTCTTTGCAGCTTATTAATTACATAATTAGGTGCGTTTCCCCAGCAGGGTATTGAATATATATCTGATATTGGGTTCTATGAAACTATTATACAATAAACATCTACTCTGCATATTCAATAAATGAGAAAATCTCTTTATAGCACCTATCATGGGAGAGATTTTAGATATCACAGCATTACATGACTATTCCACGTAAATTTATTGTCTAATGCTAAACCTAGATAACCGTAACTTCCTTCAATTGCACATTATTTATCGATATTCCTAGATCACAGCCTTTCTCATTTTTTGTTTCATTATCATATAGACAGTCTTATCCGTATTTATATTCAATCTATTATGACACAGCCATTCGTAATAGTTTTGCATATCATAGTTGATATTACATTTTAAATTTTTGTTATTTGTATCTGATAGGACCAGCACAGTGTTATCAGCATACATAAAGTATTTCGACCACGAATTTAAGTATTTTAAGTTGTGAACATAAAGAAGATACATAATTGTTTCCAATACAAATCCTTGGGCCACTTCTACTTGTAACTCCCTCGGATTACCTTCAGAACCATCAACAACAGTATACTGTGTTCTTTCGAGCAAGTTTGTTTTCAGACTCTGGCACACTCCACGAAAACCCATCTTATCAAGTTTTCCCAACAGTAGCGGTATGTCCACAGTATCAAACGCCTTTTTGAGGTCAACAAACACAATTGCAACGTATTCATTTTGGTGAATTTCATTCAGGATATGTTCAACTAAATCTACCATTGCAGACACAGTACTGCTTTCTTTCCGGAATCCATACTGATTTTCATCAAATTTGAATGTTTCCTCAACGAAGTTTACTATTCTTACTTTGATTAACTTTTCAACTATCTCAGAGAAATTTGAAAGTATGGATATAGGCCTATAATTATTCAAATCACATCTTTTTCCTTTTTTGTGTATTGGCACGACCTTGGCTATTTTTAATTCTTCAGGAAAGATACCACTTGTTAAAATTCTGTTGATTAAAGCCAACATCCTATCACCAATCATTTCAAAAAGCTCAACTATATCCTTTTTCGTAATGTTGTCATATCCAGGAGTAGAATTGCTTAGTTCAAGAACTGTATTATACAGTTCATCCATTTCTACTGGTTTTAGGAAAATACTATTAGCATTATATTCTTCATTGGTTTTATTTCTACTGATCATTGATATTTTTGATGCCAACTTAGGGCCTAATTCGGTAAAATATTTATTAAACTCCTCAACTATGTCTGCATCATCAGTTAGCACTGTCCCATTGATGCTTTCCACTTTTTCTATCATATTATATCTCCTTCGTTGTTTTCCACATCTTTCGTTCAAAATTTTCCATATCTTCTTTTTATTTCCCTTTGCATCATCTAGTTTTTTCCCTGTACATTTTGATTTTAGTTCTTTCCGTAGTTTATTAGCTTGGTTTTTTATATTATTTAACCTTTCTTTTGTTTGATCATTGTTAATCTTTTTCCATCTAACGCAATTTTTCTAATATTAATTCCAAATTTGTCGTTGCGGATTTTTCTATCAAAATAAAATCTTCAGTGTATGTTTTTTTAGGAAACTCTTTGACATCTCTTTCATTCCAAATCATTCTGCTTGAGGTGAATTGTAGCTAAATAGTAAATATTCATTGATATATTAATATCATACTTTGGTTTCAACATATATCGTTGATGTTAGATAGCTTTTGTTGAATGATTGTTTCCAAAATATCAAAGTTACTATCAGAAAGCGCGTAATTCCATATTCTTCAAACTCTGTCTCTGCTTCTTCAATCTACTTTCGGTACTATCAATTTCGAATCAAAGCGATGGGATGTTTATTTATTATAAAACGATTATCCTAATTATGGAAGACTATGCTGAAGCTAAAATATTGTTATTGAAAGAAAGAAAAGATTTGCATTGGCTATGTCTCGGATAATTATTTCGACCTCGATTACAGTTTCAAGTACAGAAACTTGATAGACCTAAATCATGGCATACCGAAAGACTTTTAAAACTCAATGGAATATAGGACCATATTGAAGTTATGAAAAATCAACGACATCACAAATTTCACTACCCTGTTTGTCGAAAGTAAATAATAAATTATCCAAGGATTCTCACACTTAAGGATCAGCATTTTATTCTGAAACATAGTGCAGATAAATTTGTTACTGCCATTCCTGAAGATCAATTGCCTAAAGTAGAAGAGTAGCGGAATATAGGTTTCCGTTTGAAAATTGCCCCTCACAAGTACAATTTCTGAATTCAAGTCCAACGAGAAGTAGCTATTACTCTGAAGAAGAAACGATGTCGACTTATACTTCTGAATGAAACAGTAATTCCACTTAGCTACAACAGCAAAATATATTGGTTTTCACTTGGACACTAGGCTCACCTGGAGAGAAAGAAATTGATACCAAAATAAAAAATTCACTGACTTATCGGCAGAAAATCGAAACTATTACTTGATAACAAAATATGATTGTACAAGACCATAAATTAACCTATATGGACATATGGAATAGAACTTTGGGGTTGCGCAAGTAAATCTGACAAAACACAAAGAAGCCATAAAAATACTACGTATGATAGCTAACGAACCACGTATGTTCCCAACTCTAAATGAAGACCTTACTATCCCATTTGTCATCAAGTATACTCCAACCATCAATGCAAAAGAGCCAACCAAGTAGACTACAGAGACATTGGCCAGTTGATATAATGAATCGATGAGTTTCTCTCAGTGGTGAGAAGCTTTTCCTGCTATTAAGCCCTCAACAAGAAATTTACTTATAGGTTGTAAATTCTGATTAATAATCAGTATGATATAAAAAAATCATTTCGAACACATTTTACTTGTTTTCATAATTTTCAAATTCTGAATCAGACGGAAACCTTGAAACCTAGATTGTATATATTTTGAGGGAGTAAGTGGAACTTGCTAGTTAAACTTACAGCCTTTTTCGTCCCTTCAAGGGTTTTTAATAATCCTCAGTCATCCCCTGTATCAGATAACATTTCGTTATTAATGAAAGCATTGGGTTTCATAATAAACAGCCAGTAGTCCGGGGTAACGTTAGTCTTCGTTATTCTAGTTTGACGTTCCTCATTAAGCGACAAAAAATTTACTACACTATCTTGTCCGCTTGAAAGCAAAATCCAATTTTTTACGATACTCCACGAACTTTCTGGGAGAAAAATTTATGAATTAATCAGGAAAAATATCATCTTTCTGGTTCACAAGTTATTTTAGCTATGTTGCCAGATTCAATTGGTTATTTTCTCATAGAGTCATGCTCAACTACTCCATTCCTGCAGGATTCTGATCATTTTCAAGTTATTTATGTTATGAATCTGTGGAAAGCATTTTAATAGTGAAAACAGTGTAATAGATGTTTGTCGACGAGTCAACAGAGTCTAGAATATCGGAAAAAGTTTAGCGATATGAAACATATTGCTAGACGTTCCATTTGATTTGGAAAAAAAACAAGAAATGCAGTTGCGGTTGCTCCAAAAAGGCCGCGGGGCCGCGCGCCCTCCCTAAAAAATATATTGTCGTATGACGTACGACACAATTAATATCTTATAAGGAAACGGCAACCTTTAGTGAATACGTTATTTACCGTGAGAATATCGAAAATGAATCTCGCGCGCGCGATATTCGCGACTTCATGGCTAGGCTAGCCGGGACCCTCATATAGGAACAAACAACCACAGCGAATGCCGTCGAATGACCGAACTATAAGTACACCAGGGCCGCGGAATTTCTGCGGCCTCAGTCCGAGATCAGGTGCGGTCGAATTGATTATTGCTGTTTATTGGGTCGACCAACGTCTATTTGCGTGTTTATATACCTGTTCATTATTTTGTCGGGTTGATGTTAAAGACTTTACCTCGTGGGTATTTTCTTTGTGTGTTATGATTCATAATGAACTCAGTCAGCAACATTCTTGAACTGAATTTTGATTGGCAGGAAAAGCTGCCATTAGCCAATTTAATAAAAATTAAGGAACTGCGCCGGCCCTTAACAGTTATAGAGTTACCACAAACTTGTGAACGAAAACAGATCCTTACGCGACGTTTTTCAAGCGACATTCACAAAAACAATAACTGGATATGTAAGAGTAAAATAAAATTTAGGTGTGCCAAAATTTGTTTTATTGTTTTCCGTGTTTATTATATTAAATTGACTCAAGAATGAAAAGGAATCAGTGAGTTACACATCTTCCAGAAAAGATGAATCGTCTCGCGACCACATCGATTCTTGCATTGTCTTTGCCTTACTTGATAAGGTAAATTTTATGACCCAGTCGAACTTTGCATACAGTGAGAGCATTATTTTATATAATATGTTAAAAATAAGTTTTTGGGTGTGGTACATCCGAAAAATTTTTCGCTGCGGGCGTCGAGCTTTCCACCTTCCCATGCCACTCAACCTACAATCTTCAACACTTACGCACCCCCGACCTCATACATCATGACACGCCACTGAAGAAATGTCAATATTTCGTGGGGCGTTGAGGGGAATTCGAACTGAATTAATGGATGGTCCGCCAGCGCTTTTACGCGCTTCCTCTAGGAGACGTAATACTTGGATCCCTACATGCTACTGGACAACTCAGAAATGCCTATTTTGATTAACAATCTCATTTATGTGAAGAAACCATTATTATTTTTCAATAGTCTCTATCATCCTGAAAAGAAGATCAATTGGAAAATATTCATCTATCATTCTCTTTCAATTCCGTACTATGAGTAAGGATTGTAGATTCAAAACTCAGCGACCTGGCACAACTGTGAAAAGCTATATAAAGTTCAACAAATACCGTCTTCCTGAGATATCTCCTTGCTCATGACTCATCGGATTCATTCTGCTTGCCAGAAGCTGACTAGCGATATCGAATTCTCGCGCGCGGTGTAGATATACCCATAGGGTACTTACGGCCAAAGTGCAAGTGAGATTGCGGTATCGCAAATTAGCTTCTCGCTTTCGAGAAACTCATTTTGACAATTAAGACAATGTCAACGAGAGAAGCGATCAAAGTGCAGGTTGAATAACAGTTGTTAACAGTTTCATCACTAATAGAGAAGCTATTAGCCGCGCTGGCCAGAACGTGATATCTTGATTTGCCTTTTGGTTCTCAACAAAGGCGTTTTTGGACAATCTGGTAACGCCATCGAGAGGGATGATACTAGTGCAAGAAGAATAAAGCAGTTAACTCTAGAAGCTTACAGGGCTGACACTCCCTGAGAAGCCGACTCGCGATAACATAATCTCGCGTGCACAATCTCGATGTTCACAGTGCACGGGAGATTGCCATATCGGGTCTCAAAAACTGTTAATCACGGTGAAATTTCTCGTGATCCTTTAGGCCATCATTTTCCAACCGAATATAATGTTTTTCCAAATAGTAGGATAATTTATAATGGGTCTATTACTCATCCATGAATTTGTCCGTCTAAGTCAAGTTCTGTTCAGAGTTCTGAACAAAAACGATTATCACAATTTATAATGTTTTTCCGGGTTCGACGTTTCGGCTCCGATGCGCCCACTTTCAAGAACAGTTGACTTAACGCCGGAGTCTTAATCTGTCTACTCCCCCGGTTTCATCAACGAGAGTGTTGTCGGAGGTGTGGATCTTTTCATTCCTTTTTTCAAATATAATTATTCTCCAGGCTATCAATTTCGGAATTGAGGCCATTATTAGGCGAGCTCAAAATACAAGAATTACAACAGCATATATGTATTCGAAGCGATTCATACAATTCGATAATAATAATTTGGTTGAATTCCCAAAAATAAAGTTAGTTTCCGATTTTTTAGAGGAAGTCTTACAGTAAGCTTTGTGAATAACAAATTATTTTTCTCTATCTGTTTTTGTCACGGTATGAAAATAAATCTTGGCATAGGGTAATATTTTCTGAAAACAAGGATCTCACAATTCTCTAGTATTAAATGTGAACTAAGAAACAGAAGGAAAGGAATCAAAGGGTCAAGGGCAAGATATCAGGTGTCAACACCTTCCTCCTGTTATCCACTAAAATTTTGTATCTAGAACACGGTCCTAGAATTATCAAATACTGTTCTATTCCCCTCTGTAAACAATGATTGCTGTAAACTTTATCCCTCGAATGAAATGAATTGAGCTTTAATATGATGAAACTATTTTTCAACAAATGAATTTGATAGTTGAAGCGATGGACCTGTCTGGTTGTCACGACTAGTTTACCAATGTTGGATATGTGTTAATAAGAAAACAACAACTGCGGATCATCTTCTGATTTACAATAGGTAATAGGTTTATGGAAAAGAAGCAATTCAAGATTGATTTCAAAAAGGTTTTCATGGATACAAAAGGAATTTTGAAGCCAGAAAAACATCAATTACGGAACAGAAGAATGATATTACTCCTGGATTCCATTGGATAGTTTGCATATGGTTTATACATTCTGTATGTATCCATTAATAAATATCGAATTGTAACGTCATGAATTTGTGACATACCTCCCTAAATATTCTGAGGAAATTTTCACGTTCTTAAGGTTTATTTGACATACGAATCATTCATTTCAATTCATGTTATCATACAATTTTATCAGAAGAATATTTAATCAGACCAACTAATATATAATCGTTATTTTATAACGTTCCAAATATTTTCTGTGAGTGGTTCCGAATACGCAACTCTGAAGGACTTGTTTTAAATTAATTAAATATCACAATAGTAAATATCTCTTGTGATGAATGGGAATTCGAAAATATCAAGTTTCAAATTTGTATTATTCAGAGATGGAGGGCACCTTAATATATGTATGTTTTCGTTATTCTGATTGAATGAAATCACTTATATTTGACTTGAACTTGAATTTTTTCAAAAAGGATTCATTCTCGGAAATTCGTGAAAATACTTTACGGTCTTACTGATAAATAAAAAAAGAAATCTCTGAGTTGGCTGGTTTTGATATGACATGTCGGTTACTTGCGTGAATTTAAAGATTTTCCGATGTCGGCATCTATCGGCGAGAACTGAGGTAGAACAACAACGTTGTATTTTGACATCGTTTGGACCTTTTTTCGGACCCAAAATATTTCAAACGTATGTCATAATAAGCTATCAAAAACTACGTCAAATCAGTAGAACGAAAAATGCAGCCTTAAAATTTGAACTAACTATACAGTTCGATTTCTGGTCTTGATGAACGTTTCCCATTGTCGTTTTCTTTAATTATCAATGTTGAATTTTCAATTATAGTTTTATGTTTGCATTCTATCAGGTGACTACCTGGAGCTGACTCAGCTTGGGTTTTTATATGTTCCGTGATTATTATTTTGGCTGAGAGAATGATCATGTATAGCAGAGAGGACATTTATCGAAAGTTATTATGTGAATACCACCTCAACACCCATTATCCACCTTTATTTTGTTTCTTTCCTTCCGTTTCCCGTTTCACATTTGATGCTAAATAATTGTTAGATTTTAGACTTCAGAAAATGCTACCAGATTACCAAGATTTTTTATTCATATCGAAATTGAATTCATATTGAAGAGAAAAACAAATTTATATTTCACAAATCTAATCCTCACTTCTTTCTCTCAAAATCAGAAACTAACTTAATTTTATGGAATTCAACCAAATTATTATCAAATTGTGTGAATGTCTGAATTGTGTGATGTAACAATCAGTTTAACGTGCTTGTTCTGGGGAACAGCGCATTATCGTAATGTCTGTAATTCTCTAACTACCGAAGGAAAGGACCACGATTGTTGAAATTTCTCGGTTATGTTCGTTAGTTGACAAAATACAAAATACAGTTTCGTAGTAAAACTAATATGAAATTTTAAGGTTGATTCTTCAATATCTGATGGAGTACTGATTCGATCTGATTGAAACTTTTTAGTTATTTATATGATACCACCGCGCAAGTTAGTGCAAATTATCATTAGATCTAGTTCTTAAAACATATTTAAAGAACCTGACGATCAGAACTATCTGTGAAAAAGCTGTAGTCATTCTCCTTGGATCTGCTTCTTGGGTGTAGGTGTTTTGGTAGATTGGATGATTACCTCTGATCAAGGTGGAATATTTGGTGATTTATCGACAGATGTTCGTCCTTGTGATTATGTTATTTTTTAAAGAATGTTCATTAGAAAATGTTTAGAACTTTTGCTGAAGAGTTTTTTTTCTCGGAAAATGTTGATTTGATTTCGACAAACTTTGTTATTAGTTCTAGAAGTCAATGCAAAATTGTGCGTTGATCTAGTCAATTAAATAATTCCAAAAAAAAGTTATTCGAAAATTTTCCAGATTTTGTTTGAAAATTTTTTTTTTCTCGTGGACTATCAATCAGATTTCTGTGATATTTGGCATATATATTGGTGTCGAAACTAAAAAACAATAAAATTGCAAACAAATTTCAATGTGATACGACGTTTCTTATCGTAGATATAAAAAATATGTCGAATATCGTTCATTTTTGAAATGCCGAAGTTATTTTGTCCATATTTCAAAAACTACAGATGCTATCAGATTCGAACCCTGCAAATTAATTGGAGGATCCCTATCTACAATATGATGTAACATATCCTGTGGATCTAGTCGTTGAAAAGATTTTAAAAAATCGTCATCTTAAAAGTTTCCAAATTTTTATGGAAACAATTTTTTTCGGGAACTTTTGATAATATTCCAATGAAATTTGGCACACATTTCGACATCGATATTTACCGACCGCGGTAAGAACTTCAATTGTATTCGATATTTAATCGCATTTCTCAGCATCTCAATAAGTACCTACTGACGCGGTCAAATTGACATTTCGTTGATAGTTGTGGAAAAAAAAATTTTTGGAATTTTACAAATTTTTCTTGAAAGAAATTGTCTAATCGGAATCCATCAATCATACTGCAATAAAATATGGAAAACTCGATGAAATTTGGTGGCTAGTTGGCGAAAGCTGATCAGCCAATTTGTGTGACATTGCGTGTTCATCATTCGATTGGATCAAAAAAATTTCAAATATTTTGTATTTGCCATTCTACCAATCATATCGGATCGATTTGATCCGATCGAAGATCGCCCAATCTTTCCATCATAGTCATAGCTGTTGTTGGCGGGGGAACAGGCTTTGGCAACGAATTTGAACAAGCGCGTCAAAGCTGAATATACAGAAATTGCAATAGCATATATGAAAAGGTAGAAAAGCACTGATGTGAGGTCAGGACCTGTATATTCAGCTTGCTAGAAAATGGCCTGCAGACCAAAATTGCTGATAATAATTATTGAAAATTTCGAAAGTTCCAACTTCTCTTCAATACAATGATTTTCGCAGACTTACGAAAGAATTCCCAACTAAAAAACAAAATGTTACACCTTTTTTTTTCTCAATCAATTACGATAAGAAATCATATTGTTTGCTATCACATACCTTCACAAATCGCGTGTTCCGAATAATTCGGTATTAAAAATGGAAAAATAGCGACGTTCTCTATCGTTTCATCATAAATGCAGCGCGTTTCTTTGCCAACAGCGTTGACACGCTCATTTGTTCACTTTCCAGGATTCAGAAATAGCGCTCTTGGTGGAGTGAAAGGTACACGAGAAGAGAGAGAAAGTGGATTCGACATGTTGCGTCACCTAACGCCGTAAAGTCTCCTGCGTTGAAACAACCATTATGTTGATCCAAATTTAAAATATCGTTTTCTCGTTGAAAATTGTGACTCTCGACAGTGATTTTCAGTTTTCATATCGATAAAATAATCGATTTCAATATCAAAGAAATACATGCAAAAACCTTTTTGTTGTGAGGCTTGAAAAGACGAGAGAAACTTCTGGCAAAAACTCCTAACTTTTCATTAGTGCTTTTTTCGAATTATTCATTGATTTGACATTCTTTGTTTCAGCTCTACCAAAATCATCAAGTCATCACCAGAAGTCTCCTTCAACATCCCTAGCCACTGCCTCAAAACCACAGAATTTTGAGAACGACCACACAGTTATATCGGGTGTGGAGATAGGATGGGGCCATGGCTGGGGCTGGGGAGGAGCCGTATGGGCAGCAGAGGCAACTTGTGTTCAAGAAGCAGCAGTCAGTTCGAGTTTGTATTGTCAAAACCTAGAGGACTACAGTTTGGGAGGCTACGAGGAGATGGACTGGAGTGCATTCGGTGACTTCTGCTTTTGAAATCATTTCAAGAGTATTAAACGTGTTCATAACGTAACATAGACGGGTATAGATCTACTGTTGCCAAATGCCACATATTTTTCAAGTATATATTCGAGGTTGAAGAAATGAATGTGTGTTGAAAATTGAAATAATTGAAATACATCAAAGTCAATATAACTTTCAGAAATAATAAATGAATACTGTTGCATCCAGAGGGATATAATTCCATTTTCTGGTGTATATATGACACTTCAAGCTTACGGTTAACACTTCAGTTTCATGGCCGTGAAGTAGGGAGATTAGTTACTGGCAAAAAAATCTATTTTCGGATAAACATTCGATGTTGGGTAAAAACGTTCAACAGCACTGTTCCTGGGGTGTCAAAGCTCACATAGAACACACCCGATCTTCTTACTCGTTAATGTTTCAAGATTCTCAGTGGTTTCATCAAATCCAAGGGTATCCTCAAACATACTCATACTGAATACAGATGTATTCACCTTGCCATCGTTTTGCCGGTAGATAATTATCATTATGATTAATTTGGTGATATCGGGATGTAATTCGAACTTCTCATTTTTACCGAATGGTGCGTTAGTTTAAGAGCAGGAAGGACATATCCTACTCCAAATCATGAAGCAATGATCAAGACTAGGAATTTATTTACCTATGAAATACCTGTTGATATTACGAACACCGAAATGGGATGCTTATTGAAATTCAGTTCAAGTCGCCTCAATATGATTCCTCTGCTGAAAATTTTAGATACCGAAATTCTTACGAGATTGATCAATGCATAAATCCAAAAATTCTGAGGAACCTCTTTTCCTGTTTACATCTTCCACTCAGAAAGTTGCGGTGATGACAAACCTCATTTATTGTTTCTATTTGCTGACATGAGTTTCGATAAAGCAGCATTAATGGTTCAAGGGGGGAGTAAACTAAACATTGTTTCAGATATCTCAAGGTGGATGTAACCTTTCGCTTTCAGCGGAAAGCTAGAATATAGGGAATGCGAAATGCGAAAAGGTTGCATATGACTTTAGCTTTAGAAGCGCTCAAAAGTCGATTTTCACTATACGTTACGTAAACTTTCCACATTCTTCCCGATTTGTCTACTTAAAATATTGCAAGGTGTAAGTGAAATTATGTGTGCTCACAATAATCCTTCCTGATTACGTTCCATCAGTATGTATCAGTATACATTGTATATCAGTATTATTTTATTTTTTATTTTACCTACCTAATTTTCACGGAGCGCATATGGGAGAATTACGGAAAGGTTACGGAGTGTAAAGTGACGATCAACCTTTACACGCTAGGATTAATTGATCCAGTAGATATATCAAAAAACGATCGAATTGTTTCGATTTATCGTTGCATGAGAACATGACATTGTTGCCATTCTCGTGTTGAGACGCAACGATAAATTGAAGTAACAATTTAAGTGGAGGCCACATACACGTGATCACGATCACGATGGTGTTCACGATAGCGATCAGATAATATCGTTGAACTACTATAGCAGCGCACATTCGTCGCGACCGGTCAGCGTTCAGACGCGATCGCATGACATGAAACATATTTTCGTTTCTATGAATATTTTGACAGACACTGTGAGACAAGTTCGCGATCTGATCACATTTAAGGGGAGGCCACATATACGCGATCGCGTCCACGATGGCGATCGCGATGGCGTTCACTATGGCGGTCACGTTCTGCCGAAACATATATTTGCGATCAGATAGCGAAGTTTTGTCAGTGTCTTTCAAAATCTCTATAGAAAAGGCAGTATGTTTCATCAACGTCATGCGATCCCGTCTGAACGCTGACAGGTCACGACAAGTGTGTGCTGCTCCACTAGTTCAATGTAATTATCTGATCACCATCGCCATCGTGAACGCCATCTTTATCGTGGTCGCGTATATGTGGCTTCCGCTTTGAATATTTTGAGCAAGACCTGATCTCCATCGTGAACTTAAATTCATCGTAGTGTGTGAAGCGCTTCTTTAAACCTCTTATGAACAAATCGTGTCACTGGATTCGATTATATTTCGCGGTTAGAGAACGATCAGTTCACACAATGAAAGTATTTTCTATTTCCGGGTACAAGTTTCAATGTTAGTTATCGAACAGGCCAAAACTGATACTGGCATTAACTTAGAATTCGAATCGCTGTGAAAGTCTGGAACCTGATAGAATCAGTGAGGACGCTTAAGAGCAAAAATACCTCAAATATAACGGGGTGACTTCTGGAGGCCAGAGTTCGTTTTTTTCAAAAAAATTTTTCGGCGCAAATAGTTGAAAAAAATCGTAGGAATGCGCAATGTTGTCCCTTTTTTAAATTCAAAATTTTCGGGAAAATAAAAACTGAATTGGAGTGGAAAATGGAAAAATAACCAACCTCGCGCATTCTCGTTGAATAATTGAGTACATCCCAAAAAAAAATTTTCAAAAACTACTCACTGAGGCCTGCAGAATGACAACACGTTTTCTCCTATAAACGTGGAAATTTCTCCGAATTCTAATATTTCACGCTCCTGTAGGCAACGTTGAAAAGCATGTAGACCGGTCCCAGCGGCCTGACCTAGAGATATAAATGAGGTTTGATGACATTTAAATGCGGCTGTGTTGCCTAGCTGTAATTTACCACCTCGTGGTATTGTTTCCTTTTAAGGTGGGTATATTCATTTGACCAAATGTGCGCGTCCGCTTTTCGCTGACTCACAAATATCGTGCGCGAATACCCAGAGTCAGTGTGAAATGCTCTATATGGATGTATACGTCAACGTGACAAATGACCCAATTTTCGCTTCACAGCAATGCGTGCGATCACATTTGCTCGAATGAATACCCACCTTTTCAGGTGCATAGAAGATAAGGTGAATTCAAAGTTTCGTTTCTCCAATAATGCTAGAATTCAATTTTTCCACTGAAGGTGACTCAATATGAAATAAGTTCACAGAATCTACTGATACATCGATATCATTTGATCGCTTCTTCAAATATATTCATATTTTTCCAGATTGTGCACATATACAAAGGAATGTTGTAAAGCGGCGGGAAGTTTATGGAAGTTGATATAGAACAAGCATCATCTTGACTTCGAGTCAGACTGAGACCTATCAAGGATGGAGTTTGAAAACTCATCGAATACGCTATATGATTGAACCAGTGCAATTCGAGTTCCTTTTCGTTTGAATTCATGAGATGTCCAATTAGAACACAGGTGTTTTGTTCAATTTCATTTCAACGGATTTGGAAACTGAGGTTTTCTAGTAGTACTTGATAGTATCATATATTAGTTTATTTCGCTTTCGAGTAAATGAAAATTGTTGAACGATTCATGTATATTCAATAAAGAACTAAGAAAAATACAACACATTCAATAGTAAAAATAATATGCTTAGTTGGGTGTCGATAACTCGATCCTCGATTAGTGAAAATAAATAAAAGACAATTATGAAAAAAATGATATGCTGCCAAGTATCATGAAGTTTGTACCTTCCATAAACAGGATTTTTTCTTCATCTGAACATTAATTTCCATTTACATTTGCACTGTCCAAACAAAAAGGTTTCCTAGTTTTGTCTAATGATTTAGTAGGAGAACAAATCGAAATAAAAGCACCATTGTTCTATGCACCTTTATACCCCTCATGAAACATAAATTTCTGACGCTTTATGTCAGCCGTATTGTCAAATTGAAAAAAGAAATTTTTGTGAAAATTTTTTTCGACTCAAAATTACACTTGTTCCTTAAATTTCACCATGGAACCCTTGAATCCGATGCGTAAAATGAAAAAGGAACGCGAGCAGCATATATTCGATGCCCCGCCCTACTGTAGAAAGGAATTTCCTGTCATACCTATGGAAGACGAATGTTTACCTGTGCCATTAAAATTGGAAGTATCTGACGCAACTAGGATTATGTACTTCATGGAAAATTTCAATGGAATTTCCAGCCAAGAGCTGGAGTTCGACATCAACACTTACCTTAAAGCGATGTGCCAGGCCACTGACGTGTTCATCATACACATCATGAGAATCTCCGAACAAGGAAGGGTACAAATTTTGACTGATAGAGTCCTTGAAAGCGAGGTTGTCATGCCTTTGAGCAGGAAAACGATCGATTCCATCATCAAATGGAATGGGGAGAACTACGTTTGTGCGAAGGAGTTACACCCGGAAGTGAGAAAGATTGTTAAAAAGGTGATAGAAAGGACAGGAGATCAAGTGCATGTCATACCGATTTTGTGTAGGTGCAGAAGAGATAAGGATTCCACTCTGAGAGTACACGGAAACCCGGTCAGTCTTCCTTTCAGTAATATTCAGATGCTGATCATATATCTACACTATCCTCCTCGAAATTAAGATCACAAATGCGCAAAACTGATCAATCATTAGCAAAACAAGAAAAGGACTGACGTAATGTACTGAAGTGAAGTCAGCAGGTTTTGTTCAAATTCGCTGCCAAAGAGGTCATCTTTTTACGTATCGACCCCATCAAACGCAGTTTTGATGATCTCCTCTGAACCTGTAAGTGCTTCTGACTTCACTTCAGTGCTCTTCTAGGTTTTTCGATGAAGTACTGGATTCTAATTCTGAATTTTTGGATACATTGGGAAAATAAGATTCTAAATGGGTGAATCCACGGAAAGATCCGGCGGATTTTACCAAATCACGAATTTCACCTTAGTAATTAACTCCCGAACCTACTGTCCAATAGCGAGTTTTTTAGTCGTTTCTTTCGGAAGTAAACACAAAAACTTCCGAAGAAATTAAATGAACTCGATATTTGTAGAGTAGGTTTGGTCCCCAATTACGAAGGCCGAATTCGTGAATAGGGGTGATCCACTCAATGATACCGCAGACATATCCAGTCAAAATGTTATTTTCTCAATATGGCCGAAAATATAGATAAGATCGAATTGAAATCCAGTACTTCATCGATAAATGACAGCTTGAAGGTTCATACACAATTTCGTGAGGATGATTTGATCAGAAGATAGCAGAATATTGAATATTCGAAAAAAAAATTATTTTTCTCGGAAATATTCTAGCTGCACGACCATTACAAAATTTCGCAGAAAGTTTTATATCGGCATTTTTAAATTAGCTGCGAAGTTTCATTATGATTGGAGTGGTATTTTTCGAGTTATTCCGGAAAAAACAATGATATCGAGAAAAAAATATCGTATCAAACTGAAATTTTATACACGGCTGTAACATTTGGAGCTCAAGGTTTCAGCATAATATTTTTCAAATATGGCGAATTATTTTCGGGTAAGTTTCACTACAGTCGCGGTGGTAGTTTCTGAAATATCAGTAAAAAAACCTCAACAGTTCAAATGACTAACCCCAAAGGCATTTGGGCCAATTTGCTTCATTTAAGAATTCAACCTCCGCATTTTGATCCGCGACTTACCCTGAAAGTTTATATGAAGCTTACTTGCTCTCTTCGATAGTTATCGTGTAATCGGCCGGCCGCACAGAATCGATTTTTTAACGGATTCGTCATCAGTTCAACCTTGTCGTTTGACACCATTTTTATTAAGAAATTGCTATTTGGACAGAAAGATAGCTCGCTGTTACCCAGAATATGAGAGCAAAACAGTTTCTAGTTTGAAGTTATACCCTGGTTTGATTTTCTGAAAGAGTATGCTGTATAAATTGGTTTACTGTTTCTGTTCATTTTGAATCATTCAATGCCATCCAACTAGTTTTATTCAATTATCACTAGCCTCTTAGATAGATTCGAGATTCACCGACTTCTGGTATGAATAAGTTAGTTACTTCGTGACTCATTTCCTTGAAAAACCACATACACCATGTGAGTTCTTACTACACCCCGGCTGTATAGCTCGTTTCCAGTACAACCGATATAATGCAACCTAACAGAGTGGAGGGTTTCTTCCACCGAACGAAATATTTCACACGGTATCCTTTGAAAATACTTCCAGAGTGTTCTGTCACATTGTTCTTGTTTACTCATAATGCCACTGAGTCTCTTGAAAGAATGCCCATTCAATCACAAGGTTTTTTTTAGAATTTTCGTATGCTTTTGACGCATAAGGTACTAGTGGAAACCATCAATTACTATACTAGCGATAGGAATCCTTTTTTGGACGGATATATTGAGATTTTAGTGCAATACCATCGGCACCAGAAACATTTTCTAGAGTTGCAAAATACGGATGAGCCTGGATCGACCTGGTCAAATCCAAGAATATTTCAAAAATACCTGGCATCTTCGAATGAGCACGTTCTGCAGGTTAATATTTGGTTACTTCCACCCAAAAACGTCGAAATGTTTTCTGAATATTCCTATGTCGAGTTTCAGTCCACCACGATTCACACCTAAGTAAATTAGTATCGTATAGGATTATCACAATGGAAAGGAGTATCATCGTTTTTAGAGGTTAATATTCACACTTCTACTTCTATGATATTTCTACCCCTGAAATAGCGATTCAGAACGGGTGGCGTGTAGAAGATTTTTCTTTCGCCTGTACGTAGATATCACTTATATCTGGATAAGGTAGCTGGTTCTTTTAATTCGAACGGAACTGCTACAGTTCATTCCATCGAATGGGAAGTGGAAGTAGAAGAAAATTGTATCATGAAGCTCAAGAAGATCATATTCCCGAAAATGTAATTACAAAGTCAAGAAGGCACTCCGATCAATAAAAAACTATATATACAACCGATGCTATACAATCATCCATATCTTGGAAGCCTGTGAATATGTGTTATACGTTATACAGGGTGAATCCTGTTAAGTTGTTTAAACTTAATACATCGATAGAAAACCCTTAGCCGTCTTGAACCATTACTTCCGTTTCACTAATTATCACAAATCTATGATATTTCGTATGCAGTAAAACCAAAGTGCCCTCTACACAGCTGATTTAACATGTCATTAATTTTCAGGGCCGAACTGTATCCAGGGGCGGACTATTTCGAGATTATTTTTTTCAGGAAGTACATTTCTGAGATGAAACTTAAAAAATATTTACTGTACGTATATATTTTCTTTGAATATGCGGTGCGACCTCATAAAAAACCAGCGGACGTCAATGTATCCATAGAATGCTCAAATGTATCAACATCCGATTATTTTTAGGAAATATCAGTAAACGCGCGAATGTTTCCACGATTGTACATCAAGTCTGCAAGACTGTCAGTTCCAAATCCGCTATGCAGGCCGTGATATAGGTATAAAAAATACCATCATCTGGCCTGCAAGAATTCCAGACCTTTCTCCCCCAGACCATTTCTCATGGGCTACATGCGAGAATTAGTTTACAAGGTTGAGATCAATTCCAGGGAACTTCAAGGAGGAATTGAATCATCTTGAGATCAGATTTGGGATATCCCTTATAACTTGAGGAACTTATAGAATCATATAAGCAGCAATTTTTGAGCATTTGTTGTGAATCTCTTACAGTAGTTTCATTTACCATTTTCTCCCGATATGCTCTTTGCAATTAATTTTTCACCAACAGAATATCAATTTTATGGATTTATAACCGTTTTTTCAAATTCATTTTATCTATTGCAAATCTATATGCATCGAATTCAAATTGGTGCCTGTAAATAGAAAACTTGAATTTCAGAATTATGTATTGAAAATTTGTTCCACTTTTCCAAATACTAGAGTTTTTTCAGTTCTTTGGGCTATTTGATGAAACCGACCTCAAAAATACTCCGTCCATAAATATCTGTTTTCCTGAATTTTAGTTCAAGAGTTCTAATGATTTCTGATACTCTCATGAAAACAGAATCCGGCTCTGGATACTGAAATATTTTTATATTTTATGAATCTGAACTGATGTTCTAGATGCAATTTTTTATTTATTCTGGTATAGTTTTTCCATGAAACATAGGACGCCAAGGAAATCTATCTTCAAATACGCATATCCAATATCCGTGATTTTCTTTATGATTTCTGAAAAAATCATAGATGACGACTCCCCTCCTGGAAATTGATAACTTTTGTAACGGCTGAACGGGGATGGATTTCTGATAATTCGTTCGTTAAATAGAACATTTTGTTATCATGACCCAAAACGCCCTGTTTAACTAAAACGAATGACCAGGAATCTTGCTTTCAGAGTTTTTGAAACCAGCTAACTGTCCCCTATCTATCTTTGAAGAATGAACATTTCAATAGGATCTGAAAGATCAACCTCTATACACCCTGTATAAAAAATATCGACTGTGTTCTGTTAAGTCGTTGACAGAAGGTAATTTTTTAGAAGGCAACAATCAAAATGTATTTATAATTTTACTCAGATTCATTGTACTGAAAATTCTCAAGTGATATTTATCTCCAAAAAGGTGGTAAATAGTCATATATGGGTTTAAGTTTTGTTATTTTCAATGAAATGAATAGGCAGAACTCCTGTGAATTGTTAGCAATTATCCATTTTTTTTTATTTTTGGTAACACCTCTATGTCTACGGCGAACTCATCTTGCTCTGGTTGAAAAGTAAACAAACGAACTTTCCTGCATTTATCCGAACTTCAGACATTGCTTATTTATTCGGCATCCAGCCTTCGTATGGTTTTATTGATCTGAGATGAAGCAAATGTGTTGCACATAGATGGCAGCAGTTTAGTGCTATTAATGCCACCGGATATTACCCACTACAGAAACTCTTAATCTACTACAAAATTCATCA
The DNA here is from genome assembly GCA_958510865.1 of Myrrha octodecimguttata. Lineage (NCBI taxonomy): Eukaryota > Metazoa > Arthropoda > Insecta > Coleoptera > Coccinellidae > Myrrha > Myrrha octodecimguttata. Next base: position 21,889,572 of record OY294059.1, read on the forward strand.
TTTCATATCAAAAAACTGATTTACTTTCAAAAATTGTTTATTTCCTAGCACTTCAGTTTTGATATCGACACGTAGCCTCGGACGTAGCTGATCCTGAAAGAAGTTTTAAGTTTTGTACCAGGTTTAATAAATTTCTCATCAGTTTCAGAGAAGTACATTATCTATTTGGAATAATTAAACGAATTATTTGTATAAGTAATATTGTGATATGAAACAAACTTTTTCCTGAATAATTCCGTTCATTGAAATCTTTAACCATCTTTAGGTCGCTTTAGTCTGCCTTCTAAACTGCGAGAAAATTGATTTTTACGTACTGAGAGCTACTCAAGAGCTTTTCAGATATTGTTCTACAACACTCCTCAATACAATGGAAGGTGAAGAAGAAGCAAGATTGAAAAAGAATTGTCACTTGCTCCTTGAGGGATCCAAAAGCTTGTTCAGAAATATTCATAATCTTGAGAAACTCGTGAAAGAAATTATGTTGAGTGCAAGAAATCTAACAGACGCGGAAAGATGTTGTTTGTTCCTTATGGATCCTGAGCATCTCCATTGGGTTTCCAGAGTGTTCAGTCCTGACCCTTCGGCTGGTTTGATGGAAGTGAGAATAACTATAGACCAAGCTATTGCTGGTACGTTGATTTAAGAAATTGAATTGTTCCTTTTAATTCCAGCGATAAGAAAAATTGAATCAACTGTTATATTTCCGCGTCGAATTAACTTCTGTCATCATTTGAAGCAAATAAAGAGAAACAGAGCTACTCTTATCGGATGCCTAAACAATAGGTGTCACAGGAATCAGGTTCGCCTCAAAAATCTTCATTTTACAAGATATCGGGTTGGAATTTCGCAAATTGATACTGGAGATTGTTTTCTTTCGACTGGGGTGAAAAGGGTGTGGTATGACTTGTATATTCGTGTTGGAAATTGGATTCTGAGTGAAATTTCATTTTTTCTGATATAGAATCAATTGGAATTCTGGATATATTTTGTTCCACCATTATTTCAAATCACTGATACATTTTTCTACTCAAAATTCACCATTTCGATAGAAGTTACACGTGTTTTATTTTAGTCGTTTGCGAGTGGCGAGCATTCTGCTCTAACTTCAATCACACTGCGTCTAGGTTCGTGAAAATTTCCACTTATATTATCCAGTAATAGAATAACTGGAAAGAGAAAAAAATTCACCCATTCTCGAATTATTTTTCTTGTGAAAAGAGTTACGAAAACGTATACTTTATCAAAAGTTGAAAAAAATCTCCTCTATAATATTGCCCTATGGTTAAAGAATCAAAAAAAAACATATTTCTAAGCAGACACTGTATGATCATGAAATATGTGGGCTAAATCTTATGAACCTAGACGCAGTAAATTAGGTTAACAGCAGAAGGGAGAAATAATAAATTAAATATGAACTAACAAAAAAGGTCAAGTGTACGATTTTTTTGGAAAGGCCATCGGGCTTTCTTCGAAATTAGGTTTCATTAATCTCATGAAGTAAATGAAACATGGTGTGCACATCTGTGATCGATCACTTAGGCGCTCTGAAGAAAAAACATAAGGAAGGAGCATAATGCCTCACAAAGTGGGTCCTGGATGGATGTTGCATATTGCCGATTTCCCTTTCACTTTAAAGAGAGAACAACTTGTTCCGAGACTTCTTTATTCGAAGGTTTGACGCGATACCCATGATTAGGTATTAGAACAGTTTGTGCGTTGCTTACAACATCATGGAATTTATCTCATAATAACTAGAAAAATATACTTAGCAAATTATAAAAAAAATCTAGGAAATCTTCCAATATCCAAATTCGGTGCGAATGCGTTCTCTAATTCACGTATTGACCCATCCAAACGAAGCTTTATTAAATAATGAAATTAATTTCGTCGGGATCATAAGATTAGATCGCAACATTTTTCATTCATGTAGCATAATTGCTGAAGTCAAATTTATGAATGGTATGAATGGGTTAATCCAATCAATAATTCTGCAGAAAAACCTATTCGAAATATTGTTTTCCAATTTTTACGAAAATAGAAATCCAATCAAATTAACTCCTCGTACTTCGTAGCAAAATTTCTGCGAAATCTAACTGATTGTTGCTGGGATATAACATTTCAGTATTTTCTTTTGAAACTTTCCTATTGTGATAAAATTGACACGAATCTTTCAGTTATAAGTCAGCGTGACAATAGATATTTTATTTTCACGTTTATTTCCAAAATATCAATTGTTCTGAGATCAAGTACTGGATTGAAAAATGATGTTCTGAAGAAATTTGCAAAGTTTAAACGAAATTCGATATGTAATTTCTGGGGTTAATATATCTTCTAATTCTGTGCGGATTTTGTCTATTAATGAACTCAGCCGAGATATTCCTGGTCCAAACCTACTTGTCGATTGTCAAGACAGAATTGAAATGAGCCCAAAATCAATCGTTCAAGGACGTTTTCGTCCCAAATTCGATAATTACAGACATTCAGGCAAAATCATATGACGCTCTTATTCTCAAAAATGAGCATAAACCTACTGATATAAATCTAATCTGTTTTCTATTAAAATTTCATTCTAGTTCTTCAGGACATCTTCTATTATTGCATTTCCTATCAATATCAATAACTCCTAACATAACTCTCCACAAAGAACCAATATGTCTTTTCTCCTTTCTTGTTTTCATGATGGATCCTAATAAAAAGCTTGTCTGTCCAACTGAGAACTAGCAGAAGCTGGAAATAAATGACTCTTTTGCCGATCAAACACGAAATCAAGTGATGACATCCCTTGGAATATATTGCAACATCACTGTTCTGTTAACGTGGTCCCAAGTGTTCAAACCATTACTAAATAACAATCGCTTAGTTGTGGAAATGAAAGCATTATTTAGTACATTGACCACATGAACTCGTCATGTGAAAATATCAAACCGTGCCCTTTACCGTTGCAATGGTTATCACAAAGTATATTAAGTTGTATTGTTTTCCCAAAAATGAATATTTGTGTGCCCACTGGATTGATGCTTGTGGTAGACAAAATATAGATTAACTGGAGAATGGTGAGTTAGTTGGTTCATGATTGGTTAAAAATATAATATTGGACTCAGGATGCAAATGTAGTGCACTTCCACTTGTATTCTTTGACTTCCATTATATCACAGATTACGGAATATATTTTTTTGAATTTTATTCAGCTGACGACACTTTTGAATACAGATGAGCACACCATGTCTTTTACATCATGACTAAATCGCCCTTCCAATTCAACATTTTAGGGGTTACAGTCATAACACTAATAGGATTGATCGGAACCAACCGTATGAAATGTTTACAATCGAACTCTTCGTCCTTCTGCCTTCTTCCTGATATTGACGCACTGTTTATCCCGTTTATTCAGTATATATGCAGATTTATAAAAGGTTAATTTTCATTATTCATTATTTCCTTGACTCTGCGTTTTTATAATTCCTACTCAAAAGTAACTCATGAGTCATTTCTCATTATAAGACCCTAGGTATCAAAAATGAAAATTAAAAGCATCCAAATATCCAATTCATAATTTCAGCACATGTAGCAGCAACTGGTAGAACCCTTAATATTCCGAACGCATATGAGCACCCCTTGTTCCACAAAGGTGAAGATAATGCCACTGGCGTCAAAACCAGAAATATTTTGTGTTTCCCTATAAGGGATGAACGAGAGCTCTTAGTGGGTGTTGGACAAGTTTCCAATAAGAGGAACGGTACTTTCGATGTATTCGATGAACAAATTGTGGAGGCATTCTCGATGAATTGCGGAATATCTTTCATGCACTCCCTGATGTTCAAGAAAATGGATGAATGCGTCACTCGGACTAGACTTGCACAGGTATGAAAATCGGAAGGTTTTCAACCTATGCGACTAAAATGAAAAAATTTTGTTTATCAGTAAAACACGTTTCTATATGTAGATGATGGTTATATTGTATGCTCAAATGAATATCCTTCCCTCCTTTTTACGCGCTTGTTTAATTCTGAGAATACTCAAAATAAGCGACGAAAAGCAATTATAAATCAGTATTAATACAAAAACTTTCAGATGCGGAAATAAGAATAAAACGTCGACGATTATGTATTTAAAATGGAGAGAGGGATTTTGAAGATTTATCGTAGTGAATGGTAATTTTTCTGTAATTTGTGCTTTTATTCTTCGTCCGAACGCAAGTAATTTCACAACTACCAATTTTGAAATACGCTCACATTTTCAGTCAGTGGTGAGAACAAAATTATTGTAAAAATTACACGAGCTACCATTAGTTCACAGGAATTTCAATTAAAATTACTTTAGAAACACATTTTTGAGTTTAATCTACCATAAGAATGATAAAAAGTGGAAAAATAACTTTAATCATGCTGCAATTATTTTTAGCCTATGCGACTTCAAAGGCCGATTACAGCAAAAAAAGGTTCATTAAGTACCATATTTTTTTATGATTTTGGTAGTTTAGGACCGTGTGCAGCTTTGAACCCAGCCAGAAGCTATGAAAACTCCGTTTTGTATTTTTAAATTGATGTTGAATGTTTGAGTGAATCCTACTGAAAACTAAATTTCTAACTTTCAAGCCTTTTCCGAGTAACTTTGAGTAATTTCTGATGTATTTTCGTTATTAAAACAACTTTTAGGAAGATCATGTACTACTACGTACAGGGCATATACATATGCAGAATAGGTTCTCTCCGTATATTAATCTGCCGAGCTTCAGTCAATCTCAAAATCCCTGCTTGGACTTTCTAACTGTTATGTTGGTTTATTGATACTGGAGCTCTTTTTTCTCTGTGAAACATTGCTTTGCTTGATATTCTTATTATTCAAACACCCACTCAATAATTAATTATTATTCATGAAATTTTCTCAGGAAATTATGATCTACAAAATTCAAGTGACCATGGATGATGTGGCTCAAGTACTTTGTTGCAAAACCGTGCATAGAATTCCTTATTTCGATATGTATGAATTCCTAACTCGAAGTATCATATCTCCAGAAACTTCTTGTTATGTCCTGAGAATGTTTGACGATTTGGACTATCTCAGAAAATTCAAGATACGGGACATAACGCTTATCAAGTTCTTCCTCACAGTAAAAAGAGTATATAGAGAGAATCCTTACAGAAACTGGCACCATGGATTTGCAACGGGTCATTTCATCTACTGTATGTTAAAACAGTTAGGATTGGTAAATAATAGATATATTTCGCCTTTGGAGGGATTAGCACTTCTCATCTCAGCATTTTGCCATGACATCGACCATTTAGGTTGCACAAATCCATTTCTTCTCTCAACTAAGAGTGTACTTGCAAATTTTTTCACCAGTGAACTGTGCATGAAGGCCAGACATTCCTTAAATCAAACGCTTACGATACTCAACTTGGAAGGTTGTAACATATTAGAAGGACTCAACAACCGCGACTACAATATCTGTATCGAACTCATAAAAGATCTCATACTGTCTACAGACTTAAGTATCCATTTGAAATTATTATATAAACAGAAAAAAATTTGCACTGAATTTTATCAGAATTTTAACTCAGCGCATAGGTACTATCTCTGCTCTCTCATGATGACGGCAGCTGACCTTTCTGATTTTGTAAAGGACTGGGCAAACATGAAACGAATAAGTTGGTATCTTTTGGAAGAATTCTTTAGATACGGAGATTTGGAGAAATTAAGGGAAAGACAACCCCTTAAAGGTATGGACAGAGAACATGCAAAAGTACCAGATCTCTTAGTGGAATTTCTAGAGGAGATTTGTGTACCAGTATTCAACATATTCTCAACGTTATTCCCAGAGCTAGAAACTATGAGGTTCAATCTAAGAGATAATATGGAAATCTGGAAAAGGCTGGTCGACTATTTTGTGGAGCAAGAGTTGGGGGGCGTACCCGCATTGGACGTATTGTTGACAGAAGAGTTGGATAAGGAAGTAGAAACGGTGAAGAAAACTATAAAAGAAGAAAATGCTGATGCAGCGGTAGATGAAGATGAAGAAGAAATTATTACAAAAGTTCACGAAGAGGAAAGTGACTTCTCATTGTGATGTCTTTTTCATATCGAATGCAATTGTTTGGTTCGGAATAAAAAGTTTCGTTCTGTATTATCGATTGCTCATTGTAATAATGTTCATGCCGATAACATTTATATACTCTCACATAATGAGAAATATTCAAATCTGAGGTTTGAATGATTTTAATATATATATTATATTTGAATTCCGAAATGAATGATATAGGCCCAGAACAATTTGATAAAATGTGGTCGTTTAATATCTTAATTAATAAGTCCAAAACGTTACAAAGACCAAACGACCAAGTCTAAGTCTAAAAGGCTTGTACTGTGTTTCAAATTCTTGTTTTCCTCAAAGACATATTTTCCCTTCACAAAGTGAGACTGTTTTTTGTTTTTTCAGTAATTAATTCAAATGTCGAATCATTGATATTGAAATAGATTCGTTTATTTCTGTAGGTATAACATATAAACATGCTATATCGTTTACCGATACTCCAGAGTTCTCAGAACCATCTTGAATGATACGAAATGTCGACATTCTATCGAAAATTTTGTCTTTTCTACGTGGCAATCCTATCAATTTTTCCCTCGATATTGTGATTGTGTTGATACCCTGCAAGTACCTTAAAACAACAGAAAATCAGAAAATAGAATAGATTTTCAGTCAACAATACTAATAATAATGATGAATGACTCTATTTCTCTAGAAATCTCAAGAGGAAGTTCACCCAAAGTTGCTCTACCACTTAACCCTTGTAGTCTACAAAAAGTACATTTGAACATAACTCAATCGAAAATTTAACAAATAAAATGAGAACATATAAAGAAAAGGGAAAAATATGAGCACATGAACAAGCAAAATTCACAGAGACAATCAAGAAATCATGTTGATGAGAAATCGAGGGGATAGGTTTTGAGCTTTTTCTTGAACCTAGTTTGATTTAGGGCCGTATTTATAGTTGCTCCTTGAGACGTCCCTACTGAAGGCCGCCTTGAATTTGAACTGATCGGGAAGCAAACTCAAGGCGGCCTTCAGTAAGGAAGCCTCAAGGAGCAACTATAAATACGGCCCTTAATAGTTTGAACTCTTGAGGAATACTGTTGTACAGCTTGTAGATATTGTAACTAAAACTTCTTTCAAGGGTGGATAGCCTGTGATGAGGACACGATAGTATATTTCGGCGACGTATATCGATATTATGAAAGTCAGCTCTGTAAACCAATTTATTGTAGAGATAAGGTGGGCTTCTCTTCAGAAAGATATTATGGAAGATACAGAGAGCGTAATACTCAAAAGCAATCCTCATCAGGAGCCAACTCAATTCTACAAACTTATGTGATACATGTTCATACTTCCTGATTGCATAGATGAACCTAACACAGCAGTTCCTCACAGGCTAGTTCCGGCCCAACGTTTCCTGATCAAGACCAAAACTACACACAGGTGAACAGTAAGTGAACTGAGAAAATACCAAAGTCTCGCACAGAACCTTCTTAGTATAAATGGGAAGTTATGACCTATGTGGATACAACAATCTTAATGCTCCATACGCCCTTCGGACTACAATCACCACGTGTTCACGAAATTTCAGAGAATCGTCCAAGACCAAACCCATGTCTCTTGCGCTATAAGCAAATTGAAATGAATTTTTATTTATTATTGGCTTGAACTTCTCTTTAACAATGGTTTGGTTCCTAGTCGAACCGAATACTAGAGCAAACGATTTTTTTCTGTTCAAATTCAATGTATGTTTTAACACGATGTCCGCCAGTAGATTAAGATCATTATATTATTAATGTCACTCACAGTAAAATCGTAGTGAAGCTGAAAATCAATAGTAGAGAGAAATAGTGTCAAACAGCAATTTTCACATTATTAAATTCTTCCATATTATAAGGCTACAATTCCAACAATAACTCACATACCGCCTTTTTGAAATTTTTAACTCAGATTCTCTCCCGACGTGATCAGGTAGTTTATTAAATATCTTTATGCGGGTTTTTTATAGAAACCTATGACGTCGCGAATTATCTTTAAAGAATTAATTCAACAAAATTGAAAGAGCAACACTCGAAATACGTAATCTGTCACCTTCACCCAAGTAATGTTACCAATATCCGAGAAGAAAACTTTCATTCTCGGCTCACTGGATCTAGAGCGGTTTTTGGAAAAGTCCTTACTTTCTCCTATCATGAAAGAGCTTAATAGTGAATTTTCGTATAATTCATGTAATCGATACCTATATGACATCTCAAAATTTATGTTTATAAAGCCACTTTTGAACTTTTCAGAATTTATTATCAATGATTCTGGTGAACAAAATTCTGATTGGTTATATAACATATACAGGGTGGTCCACGAGTATCTGTTCATCGTTTGATGGTAAATAGATGGTACCTTGGGAAGTAAAAAAACAATATTCAATTATGGGCTGAAACTATTGGTTTCTAAGATACAGGGTGATTTATTGATTTTGGAAGAAAATTCGAGTGTCTATAACGCGTGGACCATTCAACGTATTCGCTTCTTATTTTGCAGGTATTGTCATCTCAGGCCATCAAACTGTTCGTGTGTACCATATCGAAATAGTACAGACCAGGACTGGGAAATTTCGATTTCTGATTTCAGGTCTTATGAAACACTCGGAACATCGAATAGCAAATTGTTGTAACTGTCATCCTATTCTGCACAGATTTTTCTTTCGAATACAGTTTTTCACGTGAATGGCTCGCTGGCCGGTAATTTTTTTCAATCGAAAATGATTAAACGCTCGTAATCTTTGAGATTTATTGATTCTGGCAGAACTTCGGAATGGATACTACTTCTGAACCGTTCATTCAATTCGCTTCAAATTTGGCAAATAACATCATTTAAGGCCAATGAACTATTCGTATGAACCATACCGAAATAGTTATAATAATAATAGCTTAATGTTGCTATAAGATTCATTAGTGGGACCATAAGATCTACACCTCTACAGTGGTTACCAGTTCTTTCAAATATTGTACCGCCCCATATTCGTAGACAGGTTGCAGTGTTGAAGTCTTGGGATAAATATCATTCCTTTCCAAATTCATTCCCAATCATCTCTTGTATTCCGTTTTAAAATTGCTAGATTGAAATCTGGTAAACCTTTATGGATTAACGATTTTCTTTATACCAAGAAAAGTGACAAAGAAATTTGGCGTTCGAAATGGAATTCTCACCGATGCTCGTCAATTCGAATTGCATAAGCCTAAAAAAATACCGTATCGCGTAATACTGAATTAAACGTTCGAAAAACGAGGCATAACTCAATTTGAACTGCCAAAAATGAAACAAACATTTGAATGAATAAATTCAATATCACAAACATCCAATTACCGTAAGAATTCTCAAAAATCATGAGCTTTGAGGTATTTTCGATAAGAAAAAATTAACAGTTGGTGTGCCGTTCACGTGAAAACAGTATCTGAGAGAAACATTTCTGAGAAATCATATGAAACTCATGAAAAATTGATTTTTCATGTAGAGAGAGTTTCATGAGACTTACAACTAGAAATCGAAATTTCCTAGTACTGGTCTGTACTATTTCGTTATGGTTCATACGAACAGTTCATTGGTATGGTATGACAATATCTGCCAAATTTGGAGTGAATGTGTTGAACAGATCTCGAGTTATAGCCATTCAAAGGTTTTACCAAAATCACTTAATCACCCTGTATGTCAGAAACGAATAGCCTAAACCGTAATTTATTGTTGTTTCCTGACTTCCTAAGGTATACCATCTATTCACCATTGAACGATGTACAGGGATTCGCGGGCCATCCTGTATAATGGATTCGAATTTGATTGGATATGTCCCAATTCTTGGAAAAATGGAAAATTCGAAATTAAAACCGGAAATAATTCTGTTTCTTTTTCGTGTAAAAGAGCAATCAATCCCTTGGGTAACTCAAGGGAATTGATCCGCGTCAATACTTCCGGAAAGCTCAATTGTTCTCATTTATATCTCTTTAACGATTAAAGGATATTTTGACATGATTTCGCAGTATTTTTCGGTAATCGGAAAATAACCATTTGAAATTTAATGAAAATTATTCCAGGAGATGCATTCTATAGATTGTATGATTGAAAATATCCATCAGAAGCAGCTTCTTACGAAATTTTGCCTAAAGAACAACTAACATTATCAAAGGACGAATATGTTTCGATAATTCAACAAATATTCCACCTTAATTATTATAGTTTATTTTTTACATCAGCCAATTCCTGTCTTCAATATCGATATTGTTCGTGAGGCAACATTTTCCTCAAAAAACGATCTTTGAAAAATACTTTTTTAGATTTTGTTGAGCTAGATATGGCCAAATTAATGTCCAATGATAGTAAAACACCAATAGGTATTCTCTTCACGTTTTTCTCTTTCGTAACGCATTTTGTGGAGTTGGAAAAATGTTCAGGACTGCGCTTTATTTCCATTCTGAACGATTCAATAATGAAGGACTGATTCTTTCATCAGCTTCTTATTTATTCAATGATTTAACATATTATTTCATTCTCATCGGAATTTTCATTGCAAAGTATCTATGTAAGCTTAAAAGGAATTGGTTTCGCGGTAAAAATTGTATCCATGATGAATTTCATCGTATATTTATTAGAAAACCCAAACCATCAAAATATCCTTCATTCATTCATTCTCTCTTTAATGGACTAACCTGTAGGTTATGCGCCCAGTCTCAATGTTATTTTTAAATCTTGCAATGTACATAAAATCATTCATTTATTCACATTGTACGTTATACAATTTTTATTTAATTAAACACCACAAACATACCACATACCCAACTTTCACAACATCCATGACCTCGCCGGGATTCAAAATATCCTTTATTTTCTAAGATTCATAATAACTGTCAGAGGAGTAGAAAAAACATCTCCTAATTATCTTCTTGAGCCTTTGATTTCGAAAGATACTTTCGAAGACGAAGAAATTATAAATCCAAAGGAAAATTCATTGTGATGTACGCATCAAAAATTTATTTCATCACTGAAACACCTGTTATTGAAATGTTGCACCTTTTTTTAGTTATTTCACACGATTTTAACGGGAACATGTTCTCAAAACATAAACAAAACATTACCGTAAATAGCAAAATTGAGAGCCAGATGCTGATGTTTTGTGGCCAATCTGCTGCGTTGTCCTTTAATTATGTTCCTGGATAGTGTTAAAGATGGCTGTGCTGCTGCTTCACAATGTACATAATTATTTTATCTCCATCGCCATCGTGAACGCCATCGTGATCGCGTTCGATTATATGAGGGTTCCTCTTCATTTAATCTGATCTTTATATCGTCTGTGCCTTTAAAGGCTCCAATACATGCGAAAAATGAATACAACCGCTGGATTTTTCCTCGAACTATTTTCTTTTATCCATTAAAACCTGTCAAAATTATCGATTTTCGATTTTTTTTCCATCATAACGCATTTTGCGCCTTCAAGTTTTTTGGCCTTCACTTTTGCCTGTACAGGGTTGGTGGTGATACCTACACAACAATTTTTGGAATCTTAAAGAAAGAATAAAAATAGTAGCACATCTTAATCGGGAAACTAATGGTACCGTCGAATGTATTTATTAATCTCCTGATTTTTGAATGCAAAAGCCCACATACACTTTTGAACGATTTCAACCCATTTGTGGTATGAACTCAAAATACATGATCATACATCAATCATACATCAACCAGTAGCTTACTCCAATTTTCTTCAAGTAGTTTCCTTACCTCATAATAACATAAAGTTTCAGTTTTTCGTCATGAAAAAATTATTTCTTAGTGGCATGAAATGAATCTCTATTCGATTTTTCGTTTCAAAAATATATAATACGTCATGTGTATACTTTGATTTCTTTCAAGGTTTTTGCTGATTCAACTTCATGTTCGCCTCATATGAATGAATATGAAAGCGACCCATGGCATGTTATATACAGGGTGTCCAGGAAAATGTAGGAAATCCCTCGGATTCAGATGAAGTATAAAAAAATAAGCTGACAACTTCCCATAAATTTTTCTAGTGGCACTTCCTACGTAGATTCGTCCTCCTGAATGACGCCACTGAAAATCCATTTACTGGAATAAATTCCAAAATACTTAAAATGAATTACTGAAAATTTGATTTGATGAAAATTGGTAAGGAACTCTTAAAATACTGCTCTCAAATTGAAATTAGCTTGATTAGTTTACCAGTGGCGGACTAGGTTGTACATTTTAATTCTTATATTTATATTATATTTTCTTAATATGGGGAGTTGAAGATAACGAATTTGGATACCTTGTAAATTGAGCTGAAGAAAAGATATTTTTTTCATTGTCGATAAAATGAACCGTTTTCGTAAAACAAAATGGAAAACGTTCGTATCACACTCTGTTGCAGACAAGAAAAATAAAAATTCACGGTTCTATTTAATAGAAATAAAAATTACTTCCTTTATTATTTCGTTTTTCGAAAATGGTTCATTTCATCGACAATGAACAAGATACCTTTTCTTTCGCTGAATGTTCAAGGCATCCAAATTCGATTTGTGTGGTCGTAGTCATAGAGGTAACAGAAGTGGAGCTAGAATATCCTATATTTCCCTAGTACGAAAGTGTCGTACAGTTTTGGGAACCTTCTGTGGATTTTTCCATACCAATATGGCCGACAACTATAAGGTTAATATTCGTATTCTGTGTTATACAGCAAATGCATTGACATATTAAACTCTCTGGACACGGCGTACGAATCCATTTCTGAAGAGTCGAATGGGGATAATGAACCAAATGAGAGGTCCGAGAGAGAGATGGAACTGGATCGGGCAGACCATAGACAAGATACACGATTAAAATAACATGCGACTAGTGACAGGGACATGAAGGAAATCGGCCAATCAGAGAAAACACGGAATGGCGGTAATTTTGAACTTCACAACGTGAATGATGTTTGTTCTATATGGTGCGTCTTTGGTTCCGTGCAGTATTTTATCTCGAACTGATATTCCTCATTGATTTTGATCATCAGAGTGTAGCTTTCGAGTAATTATAGAAAAACAGATGATCAGCCGGCCATAACTCCGAAATCTTAAGGGAGCATGACATATGTATGATGATAAACGAAACTTCGGACCAGTAATATAAAAATTATTTTGACCCCTAGAAGCAGTTGAGTCCCATTTTTCAACCACAATCAAAATAGTTCTTCGGGGATATTTAGTTCGTTAACGAACATAAAACCAAGACCGCAGACCTGCCAGGCGGACGGACAGAATCCAGTTTGATAAGAAATTTTTCATCAGTAAGAAAATTTTTTGCTCAAAAAATACTGACATTGTAACGGAAGGCTTTCGCGCTCTTCTTTCCAACAAAAAGCGCGCAAAAAATGAACAAATTCACAGTTATTCATGCAACGTAAACTCACCTATGGAATTTCACGTTTTCCCCTTTTTTATATCTCCTCGTACAATTAATGGCACAACAAGAATTCACCATTATTCGTTTGCCAGTGAATCCGGTTTGAAATGAAAAGTCTCAAACTCTATTCAAAAACTTACGAAAACACAAAAAACGAAAACAACACGAAAATTATATCTTACATACAGTCTTTATACTATAATTCAAAATGAAATAATACAAAATCTGCTTTGAAATACTTTGGAAAAAACAAATGTGACCTTCAAAACTTTCGAAAAAAATTTATTTCAAACATAGATTCATAATTATAGTCTATGGCTTCAAACTGATCTGTCTTATTTTTGCAGTATTCTATGATGGTTTGGCCCGCCCTAGTTCCCTCTTTGTCGGCCCGCTTCCTCTCTCTTTAAGCCATGTCCATATAGATTTATAGGTCTATGAGCAAATGAGATAAAAAGTTCAGTTCAAAGTCGGCCATATTGGTATGGGTAAATCCACAGAAGGTTCTCAAAACTGTATTACACTTTTCAAACGTTATGCCCCCTCCACTTTTTTCCTACCTCCATGGTCGTAGTGCGAGTAAAATAAATACGGTTGGTAGTCCGCAAGGATATACCAAAGAAAACCTATTACGGTTTTATGACCACGCGAGAATCAGACTCCTGATATCGCAATCTCGCGTGCACTTTTGCCGTAGCTTTAGACATAGTTTATACTTCTGAGATAGAAGAATCAAGACTTATTCATTCGAATCTATTCCATAGAAAAGGAGATAATGACCAAAGATGAACCTGCTCAAATATCAATTGTGCAATGTTTCATTCTTTTTTTCTTTTCCTAAGAGTTTGAAAGTTGTAGTTCAGGTATGAGCAGTTCCGACAACCCAATTTTCGCATCTCCTCAATCGAAAGTAAAGCCAGAAGAACCTCAAAAATCACATAGGACATAAAGGGAATAAGATTGATTATAGTGAGAATACTATTGTTTGATTGATTCGGTCTCAACATGGAGGAAACTCATTTTGATCACAAATGAAAATTGGCCGGCGATAGTTTCCACCAAATATTTATCGATACAAGAATTCTTTCACCACGATGTGGCATCGTCCGATACCTACATTGTACTGTCTATACAATGTAGGTACCTGACAAAGCCACATTTTTGTATTGATAAACATTTTGTCGAAACTATCACTGTCCATCATTTTCGATGGGTGAGAATACTGTTGACTTCAGCTGAAAACTACACAGTACTCGCCGTTATATTTCAGCACTCGGTTGAAAAGAATTCGATTCTGTTCTTGTTTCGCGGTAAACAGAAAAAAACCATGGAGAAATTCTCGAACGAAAGCTCCTAGAAGAAACGTTGGTATAATCCTATGGAAATTCTTAGGAAACCACTTTAAGGAATAACTACATATTAATGAATGCGGACAACAAGCAAATAGGGTAGTTTTATATCTCAGGATGGCAAAATCTACATGAAAATATACCGAATAATAACCTGTCCGTAAACTGTTTATTCCACTGAAATCCTCATCTCTTTCAAATTTACTCGTCTCTATAAATCCAATTTACATTTTTATTATCTCGCCCACAAAGCGAAAAAAAGTAGCGAATAAGAAGGAGCAAACAAATTCGAATAAGTTCTTTGAATTGAATGTGAGTCATACAGGGTGATTCATGGGTGACCTTACATAAGTCAATGGCGGATTGAAGACTTCAAGGAGATTCAATATCCGCCGAAAAAAAGTATTTTGTTCATTGGTTACGAGGATACAGGGTGTTTTATATGTTTGGTTAAAACTTTGATTAGGGATATTTCTTAAACGCTTGAATGTATTTTGTCGAAATTTGCTAGTAAAACTCCTTTGTTGGAACTTGTCAATATGCAATTCTAGATTAATTAAAATCTAGGGCTGGGCTGGAAGAATTGTAATCTAAAGATATTTTTTGAAAAAGTTTATTTTCTGACAGTTTTTTCGAAAACCTATTATTGGATTCGAAAAGACAAGAAAAAATGTTGCAATAATCGCTCTTCAATTTGGATGGCACACCTAAACTGTTCCAACAAAAAAAATTTGCAAATAAAATTTGTAAGAAAGTTCGCATTTTGGACCGCATGTCAATGGTGGATAATGGACTTCAAGGCGAATCGAGAACGGAAATTTTTTTTTTTTTGTTAATTCGATACGAAGATAGCTTTGCACTCTTTTTTTCGTTGAAACAGTTTATGTGTGCCATCCAAATTGAAGAGCGGTTATTGTAGCATATTTTCTTGGCTTTTCGAATCAAAGAATACTTTTTCAAAAAAGTGGTCAGAAAATGAATTTTCTCAACAAATAAAAGGATATTCAGTCGAAAATGAAAACTTTCTCAACAATTTTTTTTCGGCAATTTTTTTGGTTGGAACAGTTTATGTGTGCCATCCAAATTGAAGAGCGATTATTGTAGCATTTTTCCCTGGCTTTTCGAATCCAATAATAATTTTCGAAAAAATTCTCAGATAATCAACTCTTCCAACAAATATCTGTAGATCACAATATTTTTAGCCCGGCCCTGGATTGAATCAAAATTTGAAGTCAATTGCATGGCGACTAGTTTTATCGGAGGAATGTTACAAGCAAATTTCAATAAAATAACTTCAAGCGTTTCAGAAATATCCCTAAACAAAGTTTTATACCAAACATACCAAACACCCTGTATCTTCGTAACCAATGAAACAAAAAAAAATTTTCGGCGGATCTTGACTCACCTGGTTCCAAGTTCTCTGTCCGCCATTGACGTATGTAAGGTCAGTCATGAATCACCCTGTATAATAATTTTCTCTCGTAGAGAGATTGAATTGAAATGAAGATATTCGAAAATTTTCTACACAGGTAATCAATGATTTTTGGATCGGAAAAGAATGTTATTGAGTGTTCAGCTCAATCACAAGTTCATCATCGGCCTAGGGACACAGTCAATGGGGACTATCGACCTTCGAACATAGTTTATCTTCTTCGCTGTAGATTCAAATTTTGAACAAATCGATTAAGCCGGTAGCGTTAAGTTTCAAACAGTCAGTGTGCGGATAAAGCCAAGCGCTGTCCCTAGCTCCGACTTCCTCACAGAAGATACACAATATAAGATTGTTATCTTCGTGTATAAAATAGAGCAAAGGCCTTACAAGATACTATAATCGAGAACCCCCTAAAATTCAATCGGAACGTCTCATGTCAAAATATCTACTTTCCCAGAAAAATTTGTGGGCTTTTTGTTCGTTGAAATCTCTACTTTCTGATGGTGTCAGAAAATATATACATTACCATCGTAAATTTCCTTAAAAAATATCATGTAGTAAGGCTCAGACCTTCCTAGCTTTTTTCCCACTTCTCTATGAAATACCTTTGTATGGGCAAAAATTTTCCGTAGGTCACCCAGGTATATAAATTATTTCGGGATAGCAATAAATGGGCATCCACTCATATAATTTGAAGAAGATTTCACAACTTCCTCAAAATATTGAAGATGTCTTATTGAACATCAACTTTATTAATTTATTTGGTTGTTAATTATAGTAGTATACTTTTGCAATTTTTTAAGGAAATTTACCATAGTAATGTTTATATTGTGAAATGTATATATATCAGAAAGTAGGTATATCAACGAACAAAAAGTCCACAAACTTTTTTGAAAGAGTAGATATTCAGACATGAAACTTTCCGATTGAAAATCAGGGTGCTTTTTCGATATTTAGTCGAATTGAGGCGACCAAATATATATGTTGCATCGAAACAATAACAGTTTATTCGGAACATAAAAAAATATCTTTTCACAGAATTTCGTGACAAAAAAATTTTTTTTTTTGAAAGATAAAATTAAAAATCAAAAAACTTGATTATTTGAATTTTTCACTTAAATTTCGAGGGGATGTAAAAAGGGGTTATACAAACAAAGTGGATCTCTTCATTACCGACAACTTTGCCGTTCAACTTTTTTCCATAGAAATCGATCAAGGGGTTGATTGTCAGTTAACAGTAAACTCTGTGCTCGATTTCAGTTCATTTTCAACCCAACCATCGAATGCAAACCTTAATCAACGAGTTTATCAGAAGTCAAAAGTTTTGTGAAACCGACGGTAAATCTCGCAGGGTTATGTGGCAACTGACTTCGAATGCTAAATCGGAAGCTGGCTCCGTAGTCCCAAGAAGGCCATTGGCCACGCTACTTCATGATTTCTCTGAAGTTTACCAGAAAACGGATAACAACAAACAACGCCATTGCGCTGCAGGATATGTTGCCCAGTTGCAATAGCCAGCCGCCATACGTCATCGCCCCTTGCATTGTACACAGCACCGATCTTCTGTGGTGCCCCATCGTGTACCGAAGCCTCAATCCCTACGTTTGTGAAGGGCTATTCTAGTGATGGCATTCAGCAAGCCAATAGTACTCAATTTTAGTAGCTGGGGCGAGTTTCTGGCTGG
Organism: Myrrha octodecimguttata; assembly: GCA_958510865.1. Taxonomy (NCBI): domain Eukaryota; kingdom Metazoa; phylum Arthropoda; class Insecta; order Coleoptera; family Coccinellidae; genus Myrrha; species Myrrha octodecimguttata. Next base: position 21,907,499 of record OY294059.1, read on the forward strand.
ACGTTACTGAGCAGTCATAAAATATCTAAAAATGTTGTGATAGTTGTCTTGATGTGGTAGTAATTTATGCAGCAAATGCGTTATATACAAGGCTATTCAGAAAAACTAACGCAGTTTACAGGAATAAGATCTACTTGGTTTTCTTCAGTGCATTTTATTCATCGAAACTTCAAAATGACATGAGAAAGATGATGGCCGCCAGCAGCGATACATGGATGAAGGCGATTTCTGAAGTTTGTTGTCACATTTGAATACATTTTGACTGGTAACGCGCAAATTTGGACCCGAATTCGCTCTTTGAATTCTTCCAAGGTGTGATTCCGATGTTTAAAAACTTATTCCTTTCGGTAACCCCACAAAAAAAAACATTAGAATCGGGAATAATTGAAAGAATAAATCTTGATGCAAAATTATAGGCGACTGCATCACAGCACTCTCCTAAAATAACCGGTTGTGTTCTTGTTATTTTGCGTCTTCCTGAATCCCTAGGTTTTAATATACAAGCAATATATACTCCCAAAACGCAATTACATTACAGTGAGGAACATGAGTTGCTACGAAAGAACGACCACATTAAAAAACTAAGGCACGACGACTTGTCGATTTGTCTGGCCGTCCGTATGCACGATTACTGGGGTGGGAAGGATTCTATCGACTTCAAACTTTCAGGCTAGGTTAAATTTTAAAATGTTCTAGTTTAAAAATGGGCAAAATCGGTCAAACCGTTTCGAAGTTATAGTCATTTAAAATTTTAAGGATGTTTTCCTAATATTTCAGGAACTACTGGAGCGATTGGATTGATATTTGACGATTAGTTGTAACATGGCGACTCACAAACTCTTGCAAAATTTTGTTGGAATCTTAATGTCAGTTAAGGTTGATAAATAATTTTTATTATTTTTTTATTTGAAATAATTTCGCTCATTCCTTCAGCTCTATATTTTACAGCAGTATTCAAAATTTCAATTTGATGCGGTCATTATTTTCGTCGATTTTGGGAGAAATTTATCAAATTTTGTGGTTTTTTCGTTCGGAATCTTTTTTTCTGAAATAACTCGAAACGACCTAGAAATTGGAGATTTGGGTCTCAATTACGAAGATTAAATTCCGGAATAGGTGAAATCCGCTCAATGGTTTCGTAGATATACCCATTTAAAATTTGATTTTTCCGATATTTCCGAAAATACAGATGAGATCGAATTGAAATGCAGTGCTTGATTGGAAATTGACAGCTTGAAGGTTCATAAGGTATGATTAGAGGGTCAATAAATCCTTCCATCAGGTAGTAGAAGTGCGTTTGGAAGGGTCAATAAGTGAAAAGATGACCGTTTTAGCAACGAATTGGAATATGCGCGAAAAACCTGCCTATTTCACGTCAGTGGTTTTCTAGTTTTCGTTAAATATAAGAGTTCTGTTCAGTAAAGTTTTAGTCGTAAAAGTAGATCCTCATTGTTAAAAAGTACCTCTAGCCTTATTATTGAGAAAAGTTTGAAAATATGCCATAAGCTTCTGGCTCCAGCAGTGTCTGAAAGAAATAAGTAATTCATGCCTTGAAAATATACTTGGAAAATTTTTTTCTATGTGTCGACAGAATGAAAGAATTAAACCTCATAATTTGTGTGGATATTTATTTAGTATTCTAATGAAAAATTTGAATGTGTACTATTTAGATGAAATACATTTAGGAGCTGTGCCAGTGTATAAATAATAGCTATTCTAATTTATGTTTAGGATACATATTACGTAAGTAATTTGAAATGCCACTGGATGACATTGTAAGCTGAAACTCCAAAACCCCTTTAGAGATAGAATTTTACATGTTTTTACCAGCTCGTTACATTTATTCCAGAGCTATTGTGCCGATTTCGAAAATCATTCCCCCACAGAACATCAGTGAAATACTAATAGTGATAGATTGATCAAGTTCATTCAAACGAAAAGGGCATATATTCTAATTATTGATTTACTTCTCCATGGAGAAGAATGATTTAAAAACTGACGACTCGTCGAAATAAAACTTATTTGCTGTTTTTAACACTTGCTCTATTCCTGAAAAACTATATTGAGGCTGTTCGACGATGTGTTACATACTTGTTTCCATACTTTATCCCAACCCTGTATAAATGAATGTTCTTCGAACAGACAGGACCATACATGTAAGAACAAACAAACCTGCCATTCCTAAATGAAGATGTGGAAATTTTTCAACAAGTATTACCTTCGACGCTAATGGTATAACTAGGTCATTATCATAAAGATAACTTTTCTCGTTAGATCCTCCTTTATGCGTTTTCTTACTTTTCACCATGGTGCGTTCGTTTAGCCCACGCTTAAAATAAAATTTCTGACACCTGTTTTTCTTCATGTAGACATTTTTAGCGTTATAAATTGTAAGTAATGATTCTTAACAACACTGGCGTTTCAATCAGTGCGCATCTTTTTACGGCGCTTGTTCTGGGGAACAGCGCGTTATCGTTTCGTCACAGTGTCTGTAATTTTAGCATTTTGAGCCGAAAACGGCCTTAAACGATTAGGTTGAACTCCCTGAAGAAGAATCCGCGGTCAAATTGAATTATGTCGGTCCGGCCGTCCGTCTGTCCGTATGTGCTCTAACTTTCGAAGGAAATGACCTAGCGACTTAAATTTCGAGATTAGGTTAGTAGTCTGAATATCTCGGATAGGTTCGTTAATGGGTGAAATCGATGAAATAGTTTCGAAAGTTTTGAGGTTGATTCCTCGATATGTCATGAATTACTAACTAATTCAATCAGATTTGAACTTTGTGAATAGTTTTGGAATACCAACGCGTAGCTCAGTACAAATTATGTGTAGATCCAGTTGTTAGAAAATGAAGAAAAAATGTATTCGAATATTTTTCAAATTGCTGTTGAACAATTTTTTTTCCCTCGGAAAATATTGATCAGGTTTCAACGAAAATCGGCGGAAACCTTGAAGACAGTACTCAACAACAACAGTCCAAATTTAATATCATATGCTATTTACCTTCGGAGCTATCGCAATATCTCAAGAAGAATAGATGCAATTAGATCCAAAATTCGTTATCAGTTGAAGAATACCAACACTCAAATAGGTGCGAAATTTCGTGTTGATCTAGTTGTTTTAAAATCTGAAAAAAAGATTTATTCGAAAATTTTTTAAATTTTTGTTGAAAAATTATTTCCTCGGAAAGTGTTGACCAGATTTTGGACAAATTTGGCACCTACTTCAACATCAATAGTATTCAACAAAATTGTTTTGAAGTCCAATTCGATACGATATTCAAGATATATGAAGAAAATATGTCGAATTTCGATGTTTGTTTGATATGTTTACGTTATTTTCTCCATATCTCAGGCAGTAAAAATGCTATGGAATCAAAACTTCGTAATTATATAGAAAACACTAACGCATAACTCGTTGCAGAATTTCGTATGGATCCGGTTCTTAGAGGAATTTTGAAGAATGTTTATTCGAAAATGTTTCGTTGATAAATTCTTTTTTTTCGGAAAATGTTGATCAGACCTTAGACTCGCTATTCATTTACAATGTTTCAAATTTAAATTCGATAAGATATCTTCTTTCAGAGTTATATGGAAAAAATATGTCCAATTTCGTTGTTTGAATTTTGAGGTTGTTTCCTCAATATCTCAAGAAGTACAAGACCGATCACATGGAACTTCAAAATTATTTGAAGAATATTAACGCGCAACTAACCGCAAAGATTCGTGCGTCTTCAATCGTTGAAAAATTAAAAAAAATTGTTTTTCTAAAATTATCCACATCTTTATCGAAAAAAAACATTTTTTTCATGATCTTATTAACCAGATTTCGGAGAAACTCGGCACAGACCTCGAAGTTAGTCTTCCACGGCAGTTTTTCAAACTTCAATTCGATCTGATGTTTATTGCCGCAGATATCAGTAAAAATGTTGTCAAATTCCGTTGTTATTTGAAATTTATTATAATTAACGCGATCAGATTGGGATAAATCTTGAAGTTAATATTCAAAAACAGTTCTTCAAATTTCACTCTGATCTGATATTCATTTTCGGATATATCGAAAGATGAAGGTTATTTCCTTAATATCTCAAGAAGAACAGACGTGATCAGATTTAACCTTTGAAGTAAGTTGAAGAAAACCAACGCAGGACTTAAGCCAAAATTTCGTGGGGATCGTTCAAAGGGGTAGAGAATTATCAAAAATTATTCGAAAATCATAGAAATTTCTTTTGAAAAAATTTTTACCGGCAACTATTCATCAGATTTAAACAAAATTGGCAAACCGTAGTAAGTATTTCAGAACAGTGTTCCAAAGTTCAGTTCGATCCGATATGCATCTTCTTTATATATTTAGATTTCCTCGGTGTTGTTGATAATTACAGAGAAAAAAATACTGAAATAATGAAATTTCGAATGGACATGTATGCTGAATCATTGGATGATTTTATCAATTCTTGAATTCAGCATTCGTAATTGAACCGGTGCAACAAATGTCAGGCCTCCAAATATATTCCCATTTTATGGTTGGCAGTTGGGCTTACCTCAACCACAATCACATCCGAAAAAATGCAAAGTATTTTTTTTTTATACTTCCATAAATACAAAAATAATTGCATTGAAATCCAGTACTTCATCGAAAATAAAACTTCGAAGTTTCATACGAAAATTCATGAGAATATTATGATCAGAAGATCACAGAATAATGAATTTTTGAAAAAATTTTTTTTCGAATTGTTCTAATGTCACGATCATCACGGGATTCTGCACGAAGTCATTCATTTACTGACAGCACGATCTCAACAAAATTCTGCGAAAAGTTGTATGCCCTATGCTCCAACTCACCGCCAAATTTCGATTCAATCGCTCAAGTAGTTCTCGAAATATGACGAAAATAATCTCAAAACTTCAAATGTCTATAACTCCAAAATCGTTCGACCGATTCTTCCCATTAATCGAGTAAACCTTTGCATTTCGAAATGAAATCAGCCCCGAAATTTTCAAGTCTTTAGAATCGTTCGTACGCCCCTAATCGTGGTGACAGTCGGCCGGACGGACGGCCGGTCTGACAGAACCGATTTGGACACCGAATTCGTTATCAGTGAGTCGATCGTAGTCTTTTGAGGCTATTTTTTGGCACGAAATTCGAAAATTACAGATATTTGGTCAAAACGATAGCACACTGTTGTCCTAGAACATGCGCGCAAAAAGGTTTTTGAGCATTTTCCATTATGTTTATTGATAGGAACCAAAGATGTTATGTATATTTTTGAAATCAGTAAAATTTAAGTTTTCAAAAATGGCACAGGAATCAAGTGATTCCATGGAAAAAAACATAACTTCGGGTCAAAACTTCGTAATTTTAAATCCTTCAAAAAAGACGAGCACGCCACTGGATTCTATGTGGAAGAGAGCCTGTATAATGTTTAGATTTCAGAGCTTTATCATGAGTAGTAACGGACATGTATAATTCTTTTGGATATCGTAATTTTTCCGATTTTCGCTTGTAACTCGAAAAAAGAACATGGCGAAAAATTATTGCTACTCTTACTAGTTCCACAGAAAAAAAAGAACGAGAGTGGTTTATCAGATTTTGTCTATCTCCTTCGATTCAAAAGTTGTAGTGCTAGAATATCGAAATTTGCCCAAATGGTCCATGTAGGTTTCGTGGCTGGTCAAACAATTCGTACACATCACCGTAAATAGAGACGAGTGTAGATGAGTTTTTTATTATTCATTCAAGAAGACATTTATCACAAGATAGAGATAAGATGGATTGCTGTGAACTTTTAAATTTTTTTTGGTTATCTAAACCGGAAGATCGAAATATGTGGGAGGTATACTCACCTTCTATTACCGCAGGAGACAAACCGTCAATTTTTTGTCATTGAATAATCCGAATAGCCAAGTGACTTTATATGTGGACTTGATATACCATCATTTGATCAATTGGATGATCCATATCTTAGATAACTGCCACCCAGTAAGTCAGGTCTGAATTTCTTTTATATTTTGGAAATTCAGACGAAAACTGCTGAAGTTGAGAACGTCGCAGAGTGACAAAATTGATGGATTATTCAAAAACATGCATCTGTGAAGATGATACTGCAATGTGGCATACCTGAAGAATATTCGGAGATCAATACTATCTATCAGTTCCTCACTGAAAATTCCTGACTAACATAGTTTTCCTTAGAGTGCCTTTTAAATTTTCCACTTAGTATTGTTTCACCATGATTATTGTAGACGAAAATATATAGTTCTCATCTCAACCTAAAAGGAAAAATTCCAATTCATTTCTTCTATCAAAACAATATTTCATGTAAGGCGGTTTCCATTATTTTATGTATTTCTCTAGTACTTATATACCTCCTTATACTTATAACTACGAAACATTTAGATGACATGTTAATGGGTGCATATGATTCTGAGTGTTATATTGATTATTCACTTTTCCCCTGATTGAGAAGTGAGAATACACATAAATAAAACAAAATTCTTCAATTTGAAATACAAGCATGTTCCTTTATACCAGAGCATAGGATGAAAAGAAAAGGATCTTATTGAATTAATATTTTTTTAGATTACTTATTGAATTCCCCTACAAGGACCATAGGACCATTACTTCGCTATGATGTAATTCACATCTGAACTCATTCATGAATTAGAAAGAGGAAAGTTGGAGGAACAAAAGCCTTCACCAATTCAACCAAAACGAATTTTTGAAATATCAGTTTAGTAGACTATCGATATGGCGAACTAATTGTTGTACGCCTGATCCACTATTTCGATTCATTCACTTCAACGAAGTTCAGATGAAAGAACATTGTTTGCTGGAATGAAGAACTGTTTTTTGTACATGGTATGATACATAAGTTTTAACTACCTAATTTTCATGTTTCGAAGTATTTCCTCAAAGAATAAGATGATTTCCCTTTGTTCTTGCGATTTCTCTTTAATCATCTGAACCATCGTATGTCTCAAAATATATATTACTAGTAGAGTGCGGAGTAGTCAAAACTCCATTCTCCTCCATCAACACTTGCACCTCATTCAATGAATTTCATTAAGTATTTTTATGTTGAAAAGATTTGTTGATTTCTCCAAAAATGTTTATCTGGTACAACAAACATTATCCTCATCACCTTCAATAAAAATTTCAGATTCCTTCACATCTTGAAAGTATTCTCTGTCCACTCATTTATATCAGCTACTTCAATTCATCGCTTAACTAGGGCAAATATACAAAAGAAAACGTTCAACAATCGGTTTCTTGGTATGATTTGTCAAGTTCTGTAAGTACATTATTTAGAGGCTCCAGTTGATCATTATACCAATGCAAATAGTCATTTGTTCACTGTTTGGAGTGGTTCATATAAGCATGGTTCACTATTTAGTGAGTCTACTGTATTTGAAATCTGTGAATCTTCGAAAACTGATTTTCATTCAACCGTTCTTTTCGTAAACTTTTTCTATTATTGTGTATTTACATTTTTACTACGCCAACCTGTTCATATACCTATTTAAATTGAGACTTTCGATTTTTTGTCAACTTGAACCGCTCCAGAATTTCAACAGTGCACCTACCTACATATAGACCTATAACACAGTTGTCCCTGGATAGAATATCCACAAGCATCGAGTGCCTTTCTCCTTCCTCTCATTGATATGGAATCAATCCACAGAAGACGTACCAGTGTGAAAATTTTAATGGTGATATCTCTATTTAGCATTGATGACTAAGGTTTTTCCATTCGGTTGGTTGTTATTTATCGCATATTTTCCTCAATTGAAAGGCCATTTTTGAACTTAACTCAGACGGAGAATAATTTATTCATTAAAGGACGTTCTTGGACTCGTTCAGAAGATAATAAGATATTAACTTAAATTAAATAATTATTTCACCGAAATTAATTGTTCAAGTCTATTACAGATACAAATTATGTTCTGTTTCTATTTGAATGTATTGTGAATTGAATTATTTCAGTTTGTAAGTGAACTAAAATTATGTACTTCTCAGTCGCAAGTTGAATGAATATTGGTGAAGAATGAATCATTCGAAATGTTGATTCAAAGATCGTTGATTTATAGTTTTATATAACTTAGCATTGACTTCATGAGCAAACACCTAATAGGAATAAGAATTGACTGATTTTTAAGAGTGTTCACCAATCAAGCCAATAAAAAATTCTAGCCAATGAAAGTTTTCGAGTAAGTGTCTAGGTAATTAACTTCGGATAACACAATTGATTTTTAATTCTTGAAAGAGTAATTGGAGGGACCAAACATTCGTGTCCGAAACGAGAATATGAAATATCGACATTTTTCCGAGTTAAAAACTGAATAGCACAAGTTCGTCTCTTCTACTTATGTCTGAACCGGCCGTAGCTCATACTCCGATAATATAGAGTAAGTTCATTGTGTAGATATTTGTATAGGATCATAGACATATAACTGATTGTGATACATGTGACATATTAAAGAGAATAATGCATTAAATTCGTTTATGTATATTATACTCTCTCCATCCCCTCAATCATCATGCAATGGATCCCATAAAAACTAAAAACTGCCCCATTGAGATTCTCATGTCATGAATATATTAATTCATTAATCAACTCCAGTATCATTTGATTCAAATAACACGTGGATGCTGATTCACATACGAAAATGTTAGAAAGACACAGGCACCTATCTTGGCCGTCGGCATTTATGTCCCTGGTTAGCTAACTTTCTGTTTTTCGAGAATGAAAATACCCTAAAAACGCAGCAAATTTTACATGAGGGTTTATTATTTTTCAGTTTAATAATCCAATACCATTGATACCTTAAATAAATCTCATATTATTCATAACGCACTGCTCTCTCCCAACACAATTTGCAGCGTTTTTCTTTATAACTCAGGAACTAGTGGTCGCAAATCATCCGGGTGAAAATTTTTAGGTTGAGTTATGCAACAATGATCAACATTAAAAGATCCTGCTGAAAAGCTTGGCGAGCGACACAAGATTTTTCTACCAAGTTTCACTGATTTCGGTTCATTACTTTCAGACGAAAAACCCGGACAACGGACGGCGAAAGGCGGAGCTGCTCTTGGTAGTATATTGCGAAAACTGAATTTCTAACATGTGTGGAAATTAAGCAATAAAATCGAACACTGAAACGTCAAAAAATTGGAATTCGTATCACTCCAATCCGTAACACAATGTATTAATGAAAACGCAGAAGTATGCTACCCTGGCATCGGAAAGAACTGGAAAGGAGCCTGTAACATAAGTCATCCATCACAGCCATTCTTAAATCCATTTATTGTTTAGGCTTCTACCACCGGAACTTGCAGTCCATACCACACATCCGAAATCCTGTGTTTAGAAAATATTTTCAGAATTTGGTTCAGAATAGATCCGTAGCATACATGATGCTATTATGCATGAAAATACATATATCGAAGGTCAACACTGAAACATCCATACATTGTCCGAAGAGCCACAATGAGTTCGCCTCTGAAGTGCAAATCTTCGAAGATTGCGAGTGCACAAAACCGCATTCCATTTTTGAGCGTTTTTACTGGGTTTCGGAGTAGTAGTCATTTGAAATTTTGTGATTGTTCCCCTAACATTTTTGAATTTATCTTTGCAATACTTCCAAAAATACAGATTTCATCGAATTGAAGTCCCGTACTTGATTGACAAATGATAGCTTGAAGGTTCATTAAGAACTTCGTGATGCTAATATTTTAAGATCAACCAATCTTTCCATCAGGCATTAAAGGTTGGTGGGGTCATGACGTGAAAAAATGGCCGCTTTGGCAACGATTTTGAACATGCTCGCAAAAGCTGCTCACCTCAACTTAGTTCTGTTGAAGAATGATCTAAATCAGGTTGATTCCTCATACGATACGGATTCCTTATTTCATAACTGAATTCACGTAAGTTTCACATTGCAATCTACTGGTCTCAACGCTGCAGTCACTGAATGGTCTCTGGTTAACTGACGCATTCGTGGCTCTGCCACTGATGGGAGAAATATGTTTAGACCAGTCTAAATTTCAGATCTGGATGATACCTATATCTCACGTCCAGCCAGTATATGAGGCAGTTTTTGTCTATTTTCTCTAATATATTTTAATAGAGGCTTCTGGAGTAGCCTAGGGCGTATATTTAGGTACCGTCGGCGAAATGAAGGCATCCAAACCTGCTCTAAAATTATTATCAAGTCTGTGAGTAAATTCTTCCGGTAGATATTGAGTTTAAGATCGTCGGTTAGGTCAGTAGTAAACACAATAATTCTGAAAGAACGACTTTGGAAATTCGATATACAGGGTGAGTCACGAGGAACTGTACATATTCCTACCACGTATACAAACTACTCAGGTGATTATCAAATGACCATTTAAAAGTGCCTTCCTCTCTCCATACATTTCATACAGGGTGGTTTTCTGTTTTTACCGAAAATTTTGATCCGTCATAACTTTTGAACGGGTATCTCGAATCGATTGAAATTTTCAGGGAACATTGTCTTGGGGTACCTCCAGGAACCAACTCGTCCATAATTCCGGAAAATCCAGGTTCGGCTCTGAAAATTTTTGTTTTTTTTGTCTTTCGCAGAAATTTCACCCTGTGTATGGTTTTTTCTATGTTTGATGAGGAATATCGAAACCATAATGATCGAGGAGAAAAACTGCCAGAAAGATTTTTCATGACATTCTTGTAGGATCTTCAATTAAATAAAGAATATCAGTGACTATTTTCGCTTAGCTTTAAATAACAATTTTCTCATCGATTTTAGTAGAAAGGTATGGTTTCCTAGAAAGCGGTACCATCATGAAAGCGTCGTAATAAGACGGTGAGTGACGTCACAAAAAATTGTTTCATAGAAAACCGCGGTAGTGGTTTCCAAGAGAACGTTGATGCGGATCGTAGCGTTGCCGTCAAATCTAGAGCGGTAGCCACGACGGTGGAGAACTGTTCGGCAACGTTTTTTTCCCGTAGCTGTGTAAGATAATTGAGGTTAATATCATTGTTTACTTTGTTTCACAGTTGAATTTCGATATTTAAAGAGCAGTAATCCTCATTCCAAAGATTTTTGAAAATATATATAATGCTCTTTATAATATTTGTCTCGTCATTCTGCAGCACCAAGCCCATTAAAATGAGATTTGAATGTGTTTCGAATTTCAGTTGGCGTCTTTGCTGCATGTACACAGTTTTGTTATAAAGGACATATCAGCGAGATCAAAATCGTCCATTTTATCCGATCGGAATATTTGAACTTACGACGAATTCTTACTTTACAACGGCTGTCGCCGTCACTATCACAGTATTCATGACCGCCGTTTTGCTCACGTCACTCACCGTCTTATTACGACGGATTCATGACGGTACCACTTTCTAGGAAACCGTACCTGGCAAGTACCACCTTCACACGTCATACAGCATTTTCTCAATTCAGTGCCGTTTCCAGGACCGGCTTATGAAAATGTCCCAGTTGTATTTGTTCTGAGGGTTGAAACATCCTGTTTGGCCGTTTATTGAGAACTAATCAGTTCTGAGCTGAAAAATTCTCAGCTCTTCTCATACTTTTGATTGATCTTAATACTCGAAATTTTCTTTAGCCTTTCGAAAACTTAGAACTACAATCGGGATGTTGAAATCTTTAATAGAACTACTACGTGCTTCCAGAAGTATTCTATTATTAGCCTCGTGGAACCACCATTCCGTAGCTCATTCCTGTTTATGTAAGCAGACACAAATCACTTTGACTGTGTTTTGTGTCCCTGTCTGTCCTTTTCAATTGGTCGTTGACGGTTGTTAGGTTATTTTCTTAAAGTTCAAAATATTAGATGATGACTGGATAGTGAATTCACTAAAGAGAAAGAACGTATTTAAGAAAGCTTAATGGAATATCTCCCACTTTTTTGTGATAATAATTGATATGAATCCATGAATGAATCATGAACCATCATTGATTGAAAAAATGAAACCGGACATGAACGAAACAGACAACATTTTTCATAAAAATAATTAAAAACAAAAATTAACATAACCAATATCCATTATTCTAGATTATTTTCAAGATGAAATCCTCCAGCTTCCACACATTTCTGTTGTTTCATAGTTAAATATTTTACAGCCTTCCCGAATATACCTGGAGCGTTCCTAATAATATCGGAACAGATTATTATTATTGCCTCACGTTTGGAGATTCTGCATACACCAGTACTTTCAGTCATCCTCAAACGAAATAATCGATAGGATTTAAATCGGCGGACCTTGTTGGCCGAGTAATAGGACCTCTGCTCCCTATCCATCTGGAACCGTATGATTAATCTGGATGTTGGAGAAAAACAACCGAAAATGTGAAGGTTTTGTGAATTTAGATCGCAGAAAATAATTTCTTGGAAGTTGAGGAAAAATAAGATAAATTCTCAATAAATGGCCAACCAAGGTGTTTCAACTCTAAGAACAAATTAAATTGTGAAATTTCCCCGAGCGGGGACTGAATTAAGAAAATTGTATACGATGTGTGAAGGTGATACTAACTCTTGCTCCTTATACTGAATTTAATGAGAGAATTGTTATTCAAAGCTAAGAGAAAATAGTCACTGAAATTCATTATTCAATTGGAAATCCTGCAAGAATGTTGGTAAAATTTTTTTTGGCAGTTTTCCTTCTTAATAATTATGATTTCAATATTCGTCATCGAACAAAGAAAAAACCATACACAGGGTGAACTTTCTGCGAAAGACAAAAACAACAAAAACTTCTCAGAGGCGCACGTGGATTTTCCGGATTATGAGCGAGTTGATTCTTGAAGATACCCCAAAACCGTTCAAAAAGTATGATGGATCGAAATTTTCGGTGAAAACCGAAAACCACTCTGTATAAAATTGAAGAAGAGGATAGGCACTTTTAAATGGTCATTTGATAGTCACCTAAGTAGTCTGTACACGTGGTAGGAATATGTACAGTTCCTCGTGACTCAGCCTGTATATAGAGAAGAATTGAGGCTGAGTCACGAAAGTCGAATTCGTGAATGAGTAAAATCCCCCCACTGATATAACCATTCAAATGTATATTTAGTTTTCGAAAAATTAGATCAGAACAAATTGAAATCTATAGTATTCGATTGAAAAAATGATAGCTTGAAGGTGCAGAATTTCTTGGGGACCATATGAAAAATAGATGGCCAAACTCTTCAATCAGGTAGTTGAGTTGCCTTTATCAGGGTCAATTCACAGAGGAAAAGGTTCTCTTCAATCAATTTGTAACCGCAAACGTTCAAGAGAATGAATGGTATTCTTGAATAGGTCCAACCAAATAATATTAGTTCGATTTCTCGAATACTCTTGACCCTAGTGAACAATGATGCTCTTGATTCAAGCGGAATCACGTTTGGTCCAAATGAGAAATCTTACAACAATAACTGGATATGTTTGCTACATATGTTTCATATTTTCGTTCGGAAATACCATGGCATTGATACGAATATAAGATTTCTCATTTTTGTCTCTGAAATATTTTTCTAGAAGATTTCAATTTCTTTCACCAAGAGAATATAATATGTTCGCTAAAATTAGCGGCTCTCAAATATTAAAAATGTATGGTATCTTAAGAAGCCTTTCATAATAATTTTTGAAGATATCAATCATAAATAAGGTGTCAATCGGGGATGACCTTCTTACAAGAAAGTCACTTTGTTTACTCTCGACCTCCAATCTAAAATAAAATGGTGTAGTCTGGAGTTCACTAATGTAGGTAACATGTGACAATGTTTGTGCACAACACACATGCATGTAGACATGTACCCACATATTTCAATTCAAACTTTGTTCTCGAGTAATCAAACTTATTCTTAAAACCAACCTTTTCTTCTTGACTTTCGAAACTCTGTTCCCGAAAAAACCCCTTGATGTTGATGAGCAGTTCTCCATTTACACCAAATTCCTAAAGCACCATCGAAAACACAAACGCACTATCTATCTATCCATATATTCTGAGATTCTATATTCCATAGGTTGTTCAGCGCTAACACCGCTTATTGGTCGAGGGGGTCACGTGTACGTGCTTTCGACATCAGAACATATTAAATAAGAAATGATATTCTTGATCCAAGAAAACTATGATTAGCTGAAATTGTTTTCTTGAGTAAAGAGAACGTATGTTTTGGTTCAACTGAATTCAATTTAAGAATATTCATGTAAACAGGCAAACAACGGAATGAGTTGACAATAAAAGTAAATGGTTCAACTTCAAATTATTATTCTTGTGGGGAGATTATTCAATTCGAGAATATGTTTATATTCGATTTAAGATATCCTTTTTCTCTGTATACATTAGCAGTTGACGCCTCTGTCAAAGAATTTAAACAAACTCGTGAAAGCTTCTCACCTCACTTCAATGCTTTTTTGGGATAGTTCTTTGCTTCAAAGCTTTGGTAGTGTGACCGTGGTCCCAGAGCTGTGCCGAAGCCTTGTGCTAAGTGCTCGTGAAAGCACTCAAAGCACTTTTGTGCTCCTAAGGACTGTGCTCCCAAGCACTTTATTAAGCCGGTGCTTAGTGCTTGGTGCTTCGAGAATTTTTTTAGAAGGCTTAGTGCTTAGTAATTAGAAAAAGTGCTCCCGAGCACCGGAAAGTGCTCCCAAGCCCGCAGTGCTCCCGAGCACCGCAAAGTGCTCCCGAGCACCTTAGGGCTTCGAAGCACTTTTCGGGATTACTAATCACTAAGCCCTTAATAGACTTGTCGAAACAGGAAAATGTCGGGCTATCGCGTGATTGGAGTAGACAAAGAGAACTAATATATCGGTTGTCTCTGGTGTTGGAGTCATTCGACAAGGAATACAAGGATCCTCATTCGACACATTCGTGATATATGTGTTTAAGTTTAGTTTTGTGCCACTATTATATGAAAATAATAAAAGGCTTTCAGAGTCGAAGTGTCAAAGCGTGAGCTTTCAGCTGGGAACATCGAGATACAATATTTCGTATTCTATCTCGATCTTGAAGAAATTAGAATTCTGTTTGAAAATCTCAATAAATCCACTGACGTGAAGTCATGTGGATTATACTTATTAAGTTTTCGTATTCGTATGTCACACACTCGACCGGTTCACATTTAATATTTCATTGTTTTTTTTCTCTATGATTTCTAACCTAATGATCTGATTGAAATGATATTTTGCATTCTTTGATGTAGTATGACTGCGTGCAGGTTCGTGAGAAATTTCGAGAGTATCGCAAAATTAGAATATTCAAGAAAAATATATTTATTGAGCTTAACTGAATCCTGGATGAGTGATTTAAGTCATTTATGGTAGATGACCAATATCTACATTAAAATACTATAAATATCAATTGAATCAGATTATTTGTAATATGATGGGAAGAATAGAAATGAATATTGTTTTTTGATCTCCTGATTAAACGGTCATCACGACACTTAGCACGAGGCTGTCCATTTTAGAAGTTATGGGACAAAAATATATAATTATGCTCACGTCAATAACACTATAACTTCCCGACCGATTATGCCTTTAAACGAACTTTGCCGAGATATTTAGGCTTTGAGCCTACCCTGCAACTTTCCAGGGCTCTAGATTTTTCGTTTGGGGAGTAATCGTGTTTACGGACGGCCGAACATTCAAACATCGATATGGTTCACGGATTCATCATCAGGGAGTCAAACACGTCAAGTATTGGATTTCAATTCGATATTATCTGCGGTTTTTAGCGAAATATTGGGAATATAAAATTTTGAATCGATATATCCACGGAATTATTGGGCAGATTTTACCCATTCACGAATTATACCTTCGTGATATGTACACCCATTCTAAATTTCATATTCCCAGTATGTCCTGCCAATGTTTCCATATAATGTCATACAATTTCGATATCAAGAATCTTGGGTTCTATTAATCTAAAAGTCAGCTCATTGAAACTGTATTTTCATCGATATAAAATCAGGAGGGGAAACAAAAAAATTTTCAAAAATACAGATAAGATGGAATTTAAATCCAGTATTTGATTGAAAAATGGCAACTCGACGGTTCACGCGGAATTTCGTGAGGATAATATGATCAGCAGATCGCAGAATATTGAATATTTGAATATTTTTTTTTAGATTGTTCTAATGACACGATCATCACGAAATTCCGCACAAAGATGTAGATCAGCATTTTCAAACTGGTTACTGAGTTTCAGAATGATTGAAATTGTATTCTTTGAGTAATTCCAAGAAAAATAACGATACTGAGTAAAAAAACCATCCAAAATTTCCTTCAAATACTTCCTCCCAATATCTCTGCGAATTATGAACATATCGTACTGAAATTTGGCACACTGCTATGAAATATGGTGTTCAAGGTATAAGCATATTTTTTTCAAATGTAGTGAACTGTTTCCGATAATGGAAGTTTTTCTGAAAAAATGTTTTTATTCAATCTTACTGACGGTACGATCTCAACAAAATTTTGCAGGAAGTTGCACGTCATCGTGCCCCAACTAAGTGCCAAGTTTCAATATTAGGGAAATAACCTCAAAATTTCAAATAGCTATAACGCTGAAACCGTTAGGCCGCTAGTGACCATCAACCAACATAACCGCGGCATTCAGATGCTCGACCTATCCTGAAAGTTTTAAGCCTCTAGTTTGCTCCGTTCGACAGATATTTGGTCCTCGGTTGGACGGCCGGCCGAACAGAATCGACTTTGACACCGGATCAGTGGGTTCAACCTAGTCGTTTGAGACCATATTCGGCTCAAAATTCGAAAATTGCAAACGAACCAAACACCAAATAAATGATAGCACGCTATTCCCTAGAACATGAGCGAAAACACGAGTTCGCCGTAGGCCGTGTACTCTCTGAGCCATGTCCTTATGTTTCCATTATTTCGACAGCATATTATTATGGCGAAAACTGTATTTTGGAAGTGATCGAATGTCGGTCAGTAAGTTTGAAATTTTAAACCGAGAATGGACTCACTAATGAAGAATCCGTAGTCAAAATCGATTCTGTCCAGTCGTAAACACAATAAATCTAAAAGGAGTAAAGCTCTGTTCGGCTTCCGAATTATGATCGGTCCTTGGATGGTTTTCCGACTTCGAAAAACCGAAATGCCGATATTGCAGACAATTAGCTGAAAAAGTGTCGAAGTCGAAGTTTCATATTAAAAAGTGCTTAGTGCTCGGTGCTCGGGTAAACGAATTACTTTTCGAAAGTGCTTGGTAATCGCGAGCATTTCACAAAAAATGAGTGCTTAGTGCTCGAGATTCTGGAGCACTTTTAGAAAGGGCTTAGTGCTTTGTGCTCGGAGCACTTTCCATCAGTGCTCGGCACAGCTCTGCGTGGTCCTAATATATTTATGATTTATGCAAGTTGCCCGTTAATACCTTCACATTGTTCAATTTCAACTTATCAGTCTAGACCAATATAATAAACGAGCATTTCCAACTTCCGTGTCCACAAAATGATTCTAATTCGGGATCGCAAATTATTCTGAATTTATTGGCATACACTCCATACTATGATACTACCCACCTACAAAGCGAAATTTCGTGAAAAAAGCTTCATACTGTATTTTATGAAATATTAAACATGGAGTTGCTTGTAATTCATTATTTGAATACCTTATGTTTCGTTGATTCCAATACTTCGTCACCGCGGAGTACCTCGCTGATACTTTCCGAAATTGTCAATTTTCCATTTCGAGCGCCATTCTGAGAGTAAGGGTTTACCCGTGGAACCAATATTTCTGAGTAGCAGCTAAAGTTGCTAAACTTCAAGAGGAATGAAAAGAGTTTAGATCAGAGTGAATTTTTCACAATTAGGAAGTTCAAAGCACCTTTTTTTAAAATTAATTCATGAAACAGCTTCATAACTCGAGGTGGAAAGCAAAAAAAATCATAAGTGAATACTTTTCATCAACATATTATACGAACTTAATCTTGTTCCTAACACGCAACACGACCCTTTTATTGTAGTCTTAGATACCAGAGCCCCAGACGTTTCTTATTCAAACACAAATAATATGTATGGTATGAAGTAGTGTGTTGGTGAGTTTTTTCATCGTGTGCATACCTGCTAGCCAGTTTGTAGGTACCAGGTGCTATAGGTAGATGAAAACAATACTAACCTTTCTTGAATTCTCAAAGCTGATTCTTACATACAGGGTGGTCGGCGACTTTAAATCATTTTATGTGAATGTATTGTATCTTGGGAAGCCAGAAAACAACAACAGGTCTCCTGCATGTAACACGAATTATCATATTTTTATGTTTTTTCATTCTATATCGATACAAAATTATAATGTATGCTATCACACACTTCAAAAATTCGCGAATTTTAAATAATTCGGTATTAAAAACCATCACATCGGGACTCAAGTTCGAAGCGAGAGAAACGCGTCAGCCAACTCTGTCTATTGGCTTGCTAGAGAGAAAAGTATACGAGAAGAGAAAGAGAGTGGATATATCCCGGTAAGCTACGAAAGCCGCAAAGTTTCTTCTGTTTGAACAGCCGATATGCGGAGCCAAATTTAAAAGACCATTTTCTTGTTGAAAATTGAAATTTTTTACGACGGTTGAAGTTTTTCAGTAGTCTGACGAATAGAATATTTGATTCCAATGATGAAAAAATTCATGCAAGAGACCTATTGAATATGGGCAAATGCTATTCGTTTCTGAGATAGGTACATGGTGATTAATTGATTTTGGTAGAACCTGACGATGGCTGTTACTCTTAAACTATTGAACGTATTAGCTTCAAATTTGGCAGGTATTGTTGTATCAGGCCATCGAACTGTTTTTATAAACCATAACCGAAATGATACAGAGTAGGACTGGGAAATTTCGATTTCTTGTCCCAGGTCTAATGAAACATTTCGTACATGGAATATCGAGTTGTCGTAGCTATCATCTGATTATGCATAGATTCAACCGTTCATTTTTTTCAGTCGGAAATGATTGATCGCTTATGAATTTTGAGATTTATTGACTTTGCAGAACTGTTGAATCATCGAACTGTACCGAAATGGTTTGGGCCAAGACTTACGGAATTATGATTTTTAACGTCAAGTCTATTGAAATATTATGTACATGGAATATCAATTCGACGTTAATATCGTCTGTTTCTGCATGGATTTTCCTTTCGAATACTGATCTCCCTGTGAACAACAAACCAACAACAGGCATGTATTTCATGAATAGAACTAATAAATATGCTATTGTTCGCTGAATGCTGCAACTTTATTCGAACTTCCAACAGTAAAACACGTATTTGAATAATTGAATTCAATGTCAGGAACATCTTATAACATTACGCAGGGCCGCAAGAGCTCTAAAAATCAAAAGTGTTCAATTATTTCCGATGAAGAAAGGAACTATCGGTGTGCCCTTCACGTGGAAAACAGTATTCGATAAAAAGTCTATGCAAAATTACATTAACGAAAAATTAATATACCTCGTACAGGATGTTTCATTAGACCCGGAGGTGAAATCAGAATCCCAGATTCCTGCTCTGTACTATTTCGGAATGGTTTAAGTGAACATTTAAATTGCCTGAGATGACACTAATTCCAGATTTCCAGCAAATGAGTTCAAAGATTCAGAAGTTATAGCCATCCAAAATTTCTACCTAAGTAAATAAATCTCAAAAATTATAAGCGTTTTATTATTTTCTATTGAAGAAGAATGAACGGTAAGTGTGCCATTCACTTGGAAAACAGTACCCTTCAAAAGAAAAATCTATGCAGAAACAGATAAAAGTCACGACGAATTGATATTCCTTGTACCATGTGAGTTTTATTATACCAGGAACTTGAAATCGGAATTTCCCAGTCCTGCTCTGTACTATTTCGGTATGGTTCATAAATACAGTTCAATGGCCTGATATGACAATACCGCCCAAATTTGAAGCAAATTAGTCGAATAGTTCAAGAGTAATAGCCATCTGAATGTTCTGCAAAAATCAATAAATCACCCTGTATCTCAGAAACAAATAACCTTAGCCCATATTTAATTGTCGTTTTCTGGTTTCCCCAGGTACCATCTACTTACCATCGAACGATGTACAGTTATTCGAGGACCATCCTGTATATATTACAGACTATTATTGAGAAAAAATATTCGATACTACCGGACACGATTCGTCGGCACTTACTCTTTCCAGAAGCTCTGAAGCTCCAGAAATAATAATGTAATCTTACTTTCAATAAAAGAAATTGACTCATGGAGAAGGAAAAGCTTTAGTTTTGATAAGCTGACATGAACACAACGACTAATATCTGTCGATAAATCAACAAATATTCCAACTTCATCAGAGCTAATCATCCAATCAATTGAAATATCTATATCGTCCTTGCGTTCATATTAATTTATTGTTACTAGAGCTCATTCCTCCCCATAAACCAATTACTTTTGGTTTATTATTTAATAAAATCAAATAATACCCCCCCTGAAAATTTCACTGTTTACGTTTTGGAGTATGTAGATTTGAATAAACGAATAAAAAAAAATCCGTCCGTCCGCCGTCCGCCGTACGCCGTCCGTTGTCCGGGGCTTTTCTCAGAAAGCACTGGACCGAAATCCGCAAAACTTGGTAGAAAAATCTTTTGTCACTCGGCATTGATCCTCCAAGCTTTTCAGCAGGATCGGTGTACCCTAAAGGCTCAAAATTGGGGGTTGATGGGAAAAAAAAATTATTTTGCAGAAACTTACTACCGAATTTTCATGAAACTTTCAACATTTATTATTGTTGCATAACTCAACCAAAAAATTTTTACCCGTATGATTTCCGATCAGTGGTTCCTGAGGTATAAAGAAAAACGCAGCAAATTTTGGGGGAAAAACCAATGGGATATAGATTGTATACAGCGTGCCAAAGAAGTAACGTAACTCGTCAATAACTTTTGAATGAAGAATTATTAAGGAAAATCCTCGCACCTGTTGATTTTGAATTCCGAAAGCAATTTATCCTGTGTTTCTTTTAATTCTATATTTCTCATCCCCAACTACTTTATTTTTTCAAATTGGAATATATGGGTTGTGATACATCAAATGAAAGGTAATTTGATTACCTACTCAGCGATACGACTAAAAAAAGAATTTGTCGTGCCGTTTTTTAATAAAAAATCAGAAATTAATTTACAATTTGTGACTGGAGATAATCTACTGCAATCATACCATTATTCTTTTAATAATTATTATTAAGGAAAATCCACTGATCCAAGGATTTGTAATTCCGAAAACAGGTCTCCCTATGCTTTTTTGAATTCGAAACCTCCCACCCTTTACGCTCCACACTCCCATACTGTTTTTTTTTTCAAATAGTAATATATGGATTGTGATATATCAAATGGAAGTACATTCCATTGCATATTGAGTGACGTTACTGAAAAAGAATTTGTTAGGCAATTTTTTCATTAGAAAATTAACAATATGTGATTGGTGTCAGATTCTTATTCTTTAAATAATAAATATTGAAAAATATCCTCCTACCCGCTGATTTCTATTTTCGAAGTTTGAAAAATATATGTAGCTTTAGAGTTGGGGGTTTATAACCTTAAACGTCAACAGTTTTTTTTCAGAAAAATATTGCATGTGATATATCGCATAAAAGGTCATTCGATGACCAATTCAGTTATGTGAACGAAAATGAAAGTTAATTATTAATTCAATATAAATAACAAATCCATGGGTTCGAGAATTTCCCTATTTTCATTTCTATTTCTGTTTTCGAAGTTTGAGAAATGCATTGTTGGGGGTTCATACCCTCAAAGCTCAACAGTTTTTTTTTGAAAAATATTGCATGTGATATATCGCATCAAAGGTCATTCGATGACCAATTCAGTTTCGTGAACGACAATGAAAGTTAAGAATTAATTCAATTTAAATTACAAATACATGGGTTCGAGAATTTCCCTTATAGTAATAAGGTAAGAGTTTCTGAGGCAAAAATTCATTTTAGAATTATACTGAAGTTAGGTTTTGGAGAATCTTGTAGAGGGCCTTCTAAAAAGAACAAATTTTTAACATCATGTGGTCTATGCATATAAAGGGTACTCGTTTTCATGAAGGTACTTCCAACAAAATTTAAACTGTAACAACTAGGCGCACAGATACACATACTTGTACCCACGTCACTCTTTAACCTTAATAAAAAAGTCGCGCTTGTACATGGGCCTAAGGCTATTTAATGCTCTTTCCCAAGGTTTTAGGAGGACATCCAACCTGAAAGTTTTCAAAACTACTTTGTATAATGCAATTGTTGACTATGAACCATATCCTTAGAGTAAATTTTTTGATTTTTGTAAAAGTGAATTGTTTTGAGTTATGTATTCTTTTTTTGCGAAACCAACCTTATTATATTTTAATAAGCCTCTGATTGAATAAATATATTATTATCATCATTATTATCATTATTAATCAATAAAAGAATAATGGTCTGATCACAGTACCCTCCTAACTGGAAATTCTAAATTATTTCCTAATTTTTCAATGAAAAACGGCACAAGCAATTCTACTTCAAGCCACATCGCTGAAAAGGGTAATCAAATTGCCTTTCATTTGATGTATCACAATCCATATATTTCCAGATGAAAAACTAAAGTAGTGAACTGAGAAATATCACATTCAAAAAAGCACAGGATAAATTGGTTTTGAAATCAAAAATCGATGGGTGCGAGGATAGTCCTTAATAGTTCTTCGTACACTCATTATTGACGAGTAATTTTACTTTTTTGGCACGCTGTATAAGTTTTATTTGAGATATCAATGGTTTTGGGTTACTTAACTGAGAAAATAATAAGCCCTTGTGTAAAATTTGCAGCGTTTTTTTGTTATATGTTGGCCGTTACCGTCATGTGAGAAACGTCGTGAGAAATGCTGTACAAACTGCAATATCGCCGACCTGAAACGAATATAGGATGAACGTCAGGCACATCTATCAAAGTAATTTGCACTCGAGAGTAAAGATTATCAAGATGCTCCTGAGAGATGACGCTGTTTGTTGTTGATACTGCATTGTTCCGTCCAACAGGTCATAATGATATAGAGTCCAACTCGTCGCTTCACGATAGATAGATACTTTATTGGTAAGTTACAACACAATAGTTTTCATAATTCAAAAATGTATGCACATTACATTCGAAACTAATCGACCAATACTTGGTATGGCGGCACTCGAACGAGATAAAAGAACAAATAGAAAATAAAAAACATTTATAAAAAATCTGTGTCATCATACTCATCCATAGAATAAAGGACCTTTTGGTTGAAAATTTTACGAGTTCTCACTTGAGCTGCTTAGTTGGCAAATCTCTGGCACCACCCGGAAGTTTATTATATAAATTGATCTATATATATAAATTCATTCAACAATTCATTATCCTTAAATTATCATCAACTAAACTGTTATACGCACACTATGATAATATATGTATGTTGGAGTATATGATTTGAGTGGCTTTTTTGTTGAAATAAATATAAGAAATAAAAAGGTAGTGTTAATTTTCTGGAAGATACTGGGTTCCTTAGAGACTTCCGCAAATTTTCGTTTGTTAGGATTAATTGAATATTACTAAAGTGGTATTCAAATTTGTTAGGACATTGTTTTGCGTAGATAATAAATCATCTCTTTTGAATAGAGAATGGCATAGTATGTTGAGATTAATAAATAATATACGGTGAAGTATAGTTAGGAAAATTTTTTGATTAATAGAAAAATTTATAATCTCCAGATAAGTCAGGTTGCATTCGTACTGAAATATAATATTCAACTTCTGTCCAGAAAGAATGTTGTTCAAGCAAGATATTTTTTCTATGAAATGATTGAAGGCTTCTTCATTTCGAATCATAAAATTGAGTCAGCGTTTACATAATTAGTACGATTTATAAAAAATTATTACAGTGTATACAATAAAAGTGATTTTGTTGTATTTCAGGAAAGATTATTCAAATAAGGTAATAAAAGTAACAGTTATCAATTCTGAAATGAAATGAAAATTTTGAAATAAAACTACTGCATGCATAAAATTATCCAACGCAGTTATTTCTGAAATATCGTGCAGTCATAATACCCTATCCATATGTAATTTAAAATTCGCCGCCTACCAACCATTTGGTTGGTCTTCAAGGTCCCGAATTTTGGGTACATCGATAACAATGGAAATGTCAAACAGTGTCGCTTCTGTAAATTCTGTGGAGGGGGTATAATTTGATACGTCTCGCAACAATGGCGTAGAAGATCCATTTGCTTTTTTAATTATGAATAAATCAACCTAGGTTTGTAGAGTTCACAAAAAGCAGGTACAATCTCGTACTTATTTCTAGAGATACTTTCCTCTCATTCTTTCAGCAAAATTTCACATACGATACTTAAATCAACGACATAATTTGAAATTGGAAAAATTATCTTCTTCCGATACCTTCATTGGACGATGACATAGGCAGAGATACTGTAGATATAGCACGTGAAAAAACACGAAATTTGACATATTTTCCCCAATATTTTCGGAAATTATAAGCGCATCCAACTAAAATTTGATATACCGCTTTGAAGCATGGAGCTCAAAGTATGAACGAGATTCTTCACAAATATTTTCTCTGAAGAAAAAATGTTCGAAAAATATTTTGAAAACATTTTTTCTTCAAATCTACTGACTGTACGATCTCAACAAAAATTTGCAAGAAATGTCAATGACAAACGAGAAACTCTGCAGAATTACATTCTTTCGATTATTTTCGGTTTGCGAGACTTTTGACGGAATCGGCATTTTCAAAAATCCACAGCAACATAGATTCACTTGATATAAAAAAAATTTCAATTCTACTTCATTACCCAGGGAATTCGACCGACAATGATTAAGTTCTTATGCACAAGGAACGAAATTATTTTCTTCATTCAACAAAATTCAGAAGATATCTTTAAGATTTCTTTTCACATTATCTTGTTCCGATATCAGTATCTTTGTGTCATCCCAATCTATCATGTGATTTTCAACAGTCGAACATACATATTTGGTTATTTGGGATCTTTGTATGTCTCTGTTCCTTAGATTGTTTCTGTATTCTCGCTTTCTGATATATATCGGCCGTGATGTTTCCACTGTATATGTCTGTTCACAAATACAGAAAATACGATAAACATATTTTTTTATTTCAGTTTCTCGTTAGTTTATTTGGTTTTAGTTAATATAGATCTGAAATCATTTTTCGGTTCGAAAAGTTTTCCTTCAGTGAATTCAGACCTGATCCGCCTGATTTTTTCGGAAAAGCCATGTACATAAGAAATCATATTCAATAAAGTGGGTTGTTCATAGTGGTTGGTCAGGAGTAGTCCTTGCTTATTTAATTGAAAACTAGCTGCCCTACCCGGCTTCGCACGGGTGGTGTAACTGATGAAAAAAATTGAGTCAAAATATATTATGAAATAAAAATGATATAATAATAGCCAAATATACAAATTAAACTTTATAGCAATGTTCTATAATGTACAACATTTTTGGTTTTCCTTTCTGCTGAGGTAACAAATAGAGCAAATTTCAAATGAAATAACACCCACGTATTCGATTCATACTTTATTGAAATGCCCTATGAAGTACAACATTTTTGTTTTTCCTTTCTGAACAGAAAACAAATAGAGTAGATCGTTTACCAACTCTCCAGCACGCAACGTAAAACTGTTCATGCGAAAAACATGGCAATTAAAGGTTTATTCCACAAATTTCTAATGGTTAACCTCGTGATTTATTGATTGTCACTGCAAATGCAAGTTGCACTGAAAACTGTCGGATAATTGACAACTTTATTTGGACCGATAATGAAATCGATCGACTATAAAGAATTTATTGGTCCATCAATTTCATTTTGAATTTTTAAATTCAAATCGTCAACATCATTTTTTCATTTATATTGTGACGAGTACGGCCCTGTCTATTCTAGAATGTTGCTGAATGCTCCAGAAGGCCCGAGCAGTCTATGAGTCACCCGCCTCGCTCTAGAGCATTCTGGAAACTGCTGGAAATTCCAGACGTAATAAAAAGGTAGGGCGGATCAGCACAGGGACCTATTCAGCAGAGTGATTCGTAGCGGAAAGTGTTCAGTTGAAATAAATTGTGGAAATAAATTGTGAACAGACTTTTATAGAAATACTTGTTTAGTTATTGGAATAGTAGTGTGTAAATAGTGTAAATAAATAGTTTAAATATTTTAAACGTTTTGATAAAACCAGAAAACGTTACATTGGTATCAGGTGTGCGGTTCGACATCGCTCGAATTAGTACATAAGCTCTATTGATTGAAATTTATGCCAGTGACTACAAGACTGCAGAGCACAATGGAGACGCAGGCGATAATGGAATTTTTGAGTAAACTCAATGAGAAAATGGAGGAAAATTCACGGAAAATGGAAGAGAATTCTCAGAAAATGGAAGAAAATTCTCAGAAGATCAATGAGAAAATGGATAAAATGGAAAATAAGGCAGAGGAAAATTCACGGAAAATGGAAGAAAATTCTCGGAATAGCAATGAATTGGTGAGTCAATTTGCAACCAAATTGGATGAGAAAATGGAAACCATTAAAGATGAAATGAAGAAAGGAATGGACGAGGTGAATGAAAAATTTGATAAAGTTGACCAAAAATTTCACGAAGTTCATGAAAAAGTTGACGAAGTTTATTATAAAGTTGACGAAAAATTCGAAGAAGTTTATGGAAAAGTTGATGGAAAATTTGACGAAGTTGACGAAAAATTCGATGAAGTTAGCGGGAAATTCGAAGAAATAACAGGATTAATTGAACAGCATTCTAAAATGATAGAGTCCCTGAAAAGAATGTCAATTGGAAAAGATTATCCGGCTTCATCACCTTATGGCAACATGAAAATGGAAAATAACGGTGAAAGTGGAAAAATGAAGATCAAGCCACCGACATTTGATGGAAAAGTCCCATGGTCGACATACCAAAAACAATTTGAAGCTGCTGCGATGGCAAACAGTTGGAGCGATAACGAAAAAGCCACAGCATTGATAATAGCTCTACGAGGAGAGGCACTCAACATTCTGCAAACGATTCCGGAGAGCCAACAAGCATGTTATGAAGTTCTAACATCGAAACTTCAGATGAGATATGGTGATGCTCATTTACAACAAGTTTATCATGCCCAAATCAAGAACCGGGTGCAGAAAACAGGAGAAAATCTCCAGGAGTTTGAAGCAGATGTGGCTAGATTAGTCAGGCTGGCGTACCCAACGGCTCCAGACAGCTTCCTTGAACAGCTATCCATCCAAACCTTTGTAGATGGGATCAAGGACAGCGAAATACAACAAGCCTTGAGACTTGCACGCCCTTAAACCATGGATGATGCTTTAGCTCAGGCTTTAGAATTCGAGGCAGCGAAGCAGGCATCTCATAGAGGACAAGTTCGTGTGAGACAAGTCCAAGAAATAGACCGACCTGTTGAAGAAATCATCAGAGAAGAAGTGAGCAGATTATTACGTACTAAGAAAAAGGACGCTGTGTGCTGGTACTGCAATAAAAGTGGGCATATTAAGCGAAATTGTCCCAGAATGGAAAAAGAGCCACAGCAGGAAAACTGAAAAGGGTCGGTGATAAGGGGCATAAATCGACCCAAGCTTTGGATGCCCCTGAAGTGATAATCCGAGGAATCATGTCTACGGATTCTTCAAGCATAGTTATTCCCGGAAAAATAAATGATCGAAATGTGAAAATCTTGGTAGACACTGGATCGACCAGAACTATTGTGCGTCCAGAAATAGCTAATGGATTCAAGATTCGTCCAGTTATGATCAAACTTCGAACTGCGTCTGGACAAGAAATACCAACTTATGGATCGGTCCTCTCCACTATTGAATTGGGAAATACAACAACAAGGCACGAAGTTCTAGTGGCTGAAATCACGGAAGAAGTAATCCTGGGATTGGACCTCGTCAAGAAACTTGGATGCCAACTGGATATGAAGAATGATGTTCTTAGACTGGGAAATGAAGAGATCCCGTTCAATGATGTGGATGACAAGACATATCGGATTCGATTGACAGAGGACATCACGTTACCAGGTCGAACTGAAAGCATAGTGATTGGTAGTTGTGATGATGTTACGAGAAATGGCTGCGTTAAAGTAATCGAGCCCTCTGACGATGCAATACTGGCTAAAGGACTGTTACTTGGGAAGACACTGGTAAGGTTAAGAGATAGTATTCCCATCCGATTACTGAATATGAACATGTTTCCAGTCACTCTGAAGAAGAACACTTTGATCGGACACGGAGTACCAGTGTACCATATTTCTGGTAGGATTGGTACTGCAGGAGTCTCACAGAGCCAGAAGAATACTGAAGAGCTGGTGACCCTTCTCACCTCGAAATGTCAAGATCTGGACCGTTATGAACTAGCCGAAGTGAGAAAACTGATTCAGAAATTCTCCGACGTTTTCGCCACTGATGAAAGAACAGGGAAGACCGATTTTGTGCAGCATAAAATCAATACTGGTGATGCACAACCCATCCGACAGCACCCTAGACGTCTTCCTCTGGCAAAAAGAGAAGAGGCTGAACGGATTATTGAAGAGATGGCGAGAGAAGGTGTCATTGAACCATCCAATAGCCCCTGGACGTCGCCTGTAGTGTTAGTGAAGAAAAAGGACGGGTCCACTAGGTTCTGTGTAGACTATAGGCAACTCAATCAAGTTACGAAGAAGGACAGTTATCCCTTACCGAGAATAGATGATACACTGGATACACTCTCGGGATCACGTTGGTTTTCCACCTTGGATTTGAAGAGTGGGTATTGGCAGGTTGGCTTGGATCCAAGAGACAAAGAGAAAACTGCCTTTAGTATTGGAACGGGTCTGTGGCAATTTAAGGTGATGCCCTTTGGTTTATGCAACGCTCCTGCCACATTTGAGCGTTTAATGGAGACTATATTGAGAGGACTCTCCTGGAAGACATGCCTGGTGTATTTAGATGATGCGAAAGTAGTGGGAAAATCATTCCAAGACCACCTACACCACCTATCCGAGGTTTTCCAGCGACTTCGTGAAGCTAACCTAAAGCTTGAGTCCAAAGAAATGCAATTTATTCCGAACAGAGGTAAATTATTTGGGACATGTAGTTTCTCGAGAGGGCGTGAAAGTCGACCCGGATAAGATCAAAGCAGTGCAGGAATGGCCTATACCGAGAGACAAGAGTGAATTGCGAAGTTTCTTAGGCTTATGCACCTATTATAGGAGATTCGTATCTGGATTCGCCAAAGTTGCCAAACCACTTACAAAATTAACAGAGGATGGACAGGAGTACATATGGTCCTATGATTGCGCTGAAGCTTTCGCACAGCTGAAGAGGGCCCTGGTCACAGCTCCAGTTTTAAGCTACGCAAGAGCTGAAGGGAAGTTTGTGCTCGACACGGATGCTAGTAATACAGCCATCGGGGGCGTTCTATCGCAGGTTCAGGATGGACAAGAAAGGGTGATAGGATATTTCAGCAAGGTCTTATCGAAGCCAGAACGAAATTACTGCGTGACCAGAAGAGAACTTTTAGCAGTCGTCAAGTCCGTAGAACACTTCTACAAATATTTGTACGGGAGAAAATTTCTGCTGAGAACGGACCATGCTGCTTTGAAGTGGCTCCTGAACTTCAAGAACCCGGAAGGACAAGTGGCCAGATGGATTGAAAGACTGCAAGAATATGACTTTGATACCGAACATAGAACGGGGGCTACCCATCGCAATGCCGATGCGTTATCAAGAAGGCCTTGCCCCGAGGATTGCAGCCATTGCTCACGTGTGGAAGACAAAGCTGATGTGAGACGGACCACAGTAATTGAAGATGATTGACTACCCCAAGAAATACAACGGGCACAAGAAGAAGATCCAGACTTGAAAGTAATCCTGAGTTGGAAGAAGAGTGGTAGACGACCTACTTGGGAAGATGTATCCAGACTGAGTCAAAATGTTAAGTCGTATTGGGCACAATGGGAAACGTTGAAGATCGATAAAGGTCTTCTGAAGCGTTGTTGGGAGAATGACGATGGATCTGAACAGAGGCTCCAGTTGATTGTGCCGAAGAGTCGAGTGACAGACGTTTTGACCAGACTACATAATGGAACTTCAGGTGGACATTTCGGGATTACTAAGACGTTGGAGAAAGTCAGGCAGCGGTTTTATTGGATCAACTGTAAGAAAGACGTTAAAGACTGGTGTAGAACATGTAAAGCTTGTGCTGCAGCTAATGGTCCTTACGGCAAAGGGAAGGCATCAATGAAACAATATAACGTCGGTTCTCCCATGGAACGAGTAGCTATCGACATAGCGGGCCCCTTTCCCGAAACAGATCACGGAAACAAGTACATATTGGTAGCCATGGACTATTTTACCAAATGGGTGGAAGCGTACGGTATTCCCAATCAAGAGGCAGGTACGGTTGCTGATAAATTGGTCAAAGAATTCTTCTGCAGATTTGGAATACCTCTAGAGCTGCATTGTGATCAAGGCCGAAATTTCGAGTCGACATTATTCCAAGAAGTTTGTAGGAAATTGGGGATTAATAAGACAAGAACAACAGCTCTACATCCCCAATCAGATGGCATGGTAGAACGAATGAATAGGACCCTGGGAAAACATCTTGCCAAAGTAGTCTCCGACCACCAGCGGGACTGGGATGAGTATTTGCATCTATTCACCATGGCATATAGATCTTCGTTTCAAGAATCCACCAAGGAAACTCCAGCCAATATAATGTTCGGCCGAGAAATTAGACTACCTTGTGACTTAGAGTTTGGTTGTAAGCCTGGAGAAGATGTAGCCGGGGAGGACTACGTCAGTAAATTGAGAAGTAAGCTAGATTACATCCATGACAAGGTGCGCAATCAAATGCAGCAAGCAAGTAATAGGATGAAAATGCGCTATGACATCAAGGCCATTGAAGGAGGGTTCACCGCAGGAGATCTGGTGTGGTTGTATAACCCTCAAAGAAAAAGAGGATTTTCTCCGAAGCTGCAGAGATAGTGGGAAGGACCGTATGAAGTCATGAAAAGGATAAATGATGTAGTTTACCGGATACGGAAGCTTCCTAGAGGAAAACCGAAGGTCGTCCATTTCAATCGATTGGCTCCGTACGCGTCAACACAGGATGACGAAGAAGAAGTACGTTTTATCGAGGTTCCGGCGAAGGAAAGTGACGATTTTCAGGAATTCATGAATAGCTATGGAGGAACACGAGTTGCACGGTTTGGCGTTACAAAGGATGTTCATCAAGACCTATTTACAGTTCCCGAGGAATACTCTCTTGCTCATTGTGTAGCAGCGGATCTAAGGATGAGTAAAGGAATAGCAAGAGTATTCAGAAATAAATTTGGACGCCAAGAGGAACTGATGAGACAGCAGCCCAGAATCGGAAAATGCCTGAGACTGAAGTCAGAGGGTCGGTTCATTTACTACGTAGTCATCAAAAAATACTCATATCAGAAGCCCACCTACCAGAATTTATGGACAGCGCTGCATGGCTTGAAAGAAGACCTTCAATGCTTTGGGATTAGGAAATTAGCTGTTCCCAAACTAGGTTGTGGACTGGATCAACTGAATTGGCGAGTTGTGCGAAGCATGCTTGAAGTAGTCTTCCAAAAGACAGGTATGCAGATCTTGGTATGCAATTTCAACCCAAAGCAAACCGAAAAGTCCAGCAAAACGGTAGACTGTTACTTCCATCAGAAGGGCTACTGTAGAAATGATGACGATTGCAGATTTCATCACGGTCCTCCGAGGAATTCAGGGAATCTGTTCTGGGACAGAACAGGCTTAAGGAGGGGACAGTGTGACGAGTACGGACCTGTCTATTCTAGAATGTTGCTGAATGCTCCAGAAGGCCCAAGCAGTCTATGAGTCACCCGCCTCGCTCTAGAGCATTCTGGAAACTGCTGGAAATTCCACACGTAATAAAAAGGTAGGGCGGATCAGCACAGGGACCAATTCAGCAGAGTGATTCGTAGCGGAAAGTGTTCAGTTGGAATAAATTGTGGAAATAAATTGTGAACAGACTTTTATAGAAATACTTGTTTAGTTATTGGAATAGTAGTGTGTAAATAGTGTAAATAAATAGTTTAAATATTTTAAAAGTTTTGAAAACTCAGAAAACGTTACAATATTATATTTTAAAGAATATTACAATGTCCATATTTTCTTTAAATACCACAATGGCAAGCAACTTCATTCAACGTTGGCCTTTTTATCTGCTCAGATCATTGATTTATATTTGTCAGATGGCATCATTTCTAAGGCTGTTTTTGTTTTACCAATTGATTATTATGCAGAAGTTGTGCAATTGCACGATGATTGCACAACGTTTATTCAATTCATCTTCAGAATTTCCAAGGAACTAAATCTGGAGAAATTTGCATTCACTATCAACTGGTGGTAACAACGCTCCTACACGATGGTAAATTTGTTCTTGAATCTGAAAATTAGAAAAAGCTTCGAATGAGTCTCAACAGACTTTTTAGATTTGCATGTAATGATATAATCAATCTGTGATATGTTTGTTCGATAAAGAAAAAAATACCTTATTAGTTGGATTGAAACCTCGTTCCTCAATCAGGTTCGAAACAAATGTCATTTGGAACATACTATATAGTATAGCTGAATATTCTGCAGAAAATGTTTCGATAGAAGTTCTTGTCCTGGTTTCGATATCTCAAAGCATTGCAGTATTGACAATATTTCCAATATAGTTATGGGCTGTGGAATCAACATCTAAATGCTAAACCTTCAAAGTTGATGATTTCATGGAATACTATATTTTGTTGTATCTCACCTGAGATCGATAGTATGGATTCATTCAGAGCTGGGACAGATCTTGCTTGAGATTTAGAATCCTTCATTCTGTTGGCCTCCAATCGCTCATTAAAAAGTCGTCTTGCATTACGCGCCCACCAACCAATATTTGGACGCCTCACTGATGGCATTTTTATCGATGATAATAAGTGACACAAGCACCCAACACAACGATTAATATAAAACATGATGATAAAATTTTAAGAACTTTCAAGAAACACGTTTCACTGTAAATAACAGAGATAGTTTGTTTTTGGTTATGCAGAATGCGGGAACCATAACCTAAAACCTAAGTGTCAAAGTAGGTTATGTATGAATGTACGTTAAAAACGTCTTCCCAGCTAGCAGCCCCTCTAAACTAGAAAGACGGTATTCTGGGCTTAGCTCATGAAGACTATGCACCCAATCTAAGTATGTATCTTCGTCGTTGATTCTTGGGGTCCCGAGGAACTACAGAAGTCTTGGAAAATCCAAGACCCAAGAATACTAATCTTCGTCGTTGCACATGGTATAACAAACTATCACAATTTACGGGACTAATCACTCAGTTTCTTCTCACAAAAACATGAACACACATTTATTTAATCTTCGTCGTTGTTAATTTATCAATATTTTATATATTTATATCATTTAAGGGTTACAAACCTGGACGCGGGGAAATGTAGGTCTTCCCGCCGTGACGACCATTTTGGAACCTCAAAGTAGGTTATGATTGCTCGCTCGGTAGAAGGCTTTTATGTATTATACAGTTCTATGGTCGGAGGAAAAAGGCTTTGTTCTCCTTTCCGTACATTTTTTCGGAAATATTCCGTTGTACAAACCTTCTCCTGACAATAATGAATACAACAGAAAAAAAAATCCGATTTGGTGCAGTCGTTTGAACGTGATGCTCGTTCGTAATATCGATAGGCCATAGATTCTCTTTTATCTATAATGATAGATAAGAAGGAGTTTTTTTGTCTGAAACGGTTCTATTAATAAATTCTTTACGATATTCATTTGCTTCAAGACATTATTTGATATTTTTCAATTCCTTTCGATGAATCTCATGAGTTGTTGAGATCACATTTGCTCTAGAAACTTTTATCTTAGAAACTGCCCTTGACAAATAGTTTCAATCCTGCAATCAGAAAGGCGTTTCCGACGAATAACAATTTTGATTTAATTTTTAATGGTTTTCTTTCAGATTTAAGCAATGAAGAATTAATGCAAAATCCACCCGCGATAACCTTTAATCGAAATGCTTGTTTTCATTTAATCTTGAACTTTCGAATGAATGCATTCGCATCGGGATGATAACCGACTCAGGACTCAGGTAGTTGAAAAAAGTTCTTTCGAATATCGCAACAACATGTGAATTTTATGATCGAATATCTTTTATTTCCTCAATATTCCAATGTTGCCAGGGAACGAACCATTAGTCACTGAATTAATCGGTCTCCTAAAACGGTAAGCAGTCTTCGTCTCAATACCGACCGGTATGTTACGTACCACCATCTCCCGAGACTTGACACCGTTATACCATGGTTGGGGTCGTCCTGACGAACCCAAGGCGAAACTATTCCATGTAGAACTGCACGGGTCGGTCTCAGTTTGCGTTCATTAACTCGCGACGAAGACGAGAACGACAACAAACAAGACCCATTTTCCGGTATCAGGCGTGTAGACGATATACGCGTTTTCATACGGGTAACCTGCGGAATTGACTGTTGTTCGGTTGATCGCAACAGGGTGGAACATTGACCTAAGGGACTGTGGAAATTTGAGGCTGTGGTGAGTGAGATTTCAAAAATAGATGATTTTGGATATATTATGATAGTGTTTTCCTGCTTGTTTGATGCTCTATCATTCTTCGATGTGACAAAATTTTTTCACAACTGAGTCAAAGATGGAAACAATGAATTATGTCACTCTTGCTAAGGAACAAATGATGAATAGTGTCAATCTGTATAGCGGCTGTACATAACAGACCGAATCAATACATTGACAACTTCGCGCGAATATTCTATGGAACATTATGCTATTGTTTCGTTCAAACGTTGTAATTCTCGATTTTTTCCCGAAAATGCTTATAAACAAATGGGTTGCCTTATCGTAGGAGAATCTGTTGATAACATCAATTCTGTCGACCGGCGTTCCGTCCGTTTTGGATGAAACGGAGATTTAAACATGTAATGACTTGAAACTTGTACAGTACGTTGCATATCAGAATGTGCCAGTTGCGTTCGTTAATGGGCCAAATTAATAGAACGATTTATGGAGATTCTTTTTTCGATTATGTCGCAACCTATTAAACGATCGAATTGAAACAAACTATTATTAGTGAAGTTCAAGGAAAAAAACTAATTTTTTTCGAATTTTCGTTGAAATGTTTTTCGGAATCTATTTATCAAACGATGAAATTTTGCACAGATCTTTGAGTCAAAAATTCACGACAAATATCAAATTTTTTTTCCTCAGAATTTCATG
Source organism: Myrrha octodecimguttata (assembly GCA_958510865.1). Taxonomy (NCBI): domain Eukaryota; kingdom Metazoa; phylum Arthropoda; class Insecta; order Coleoptera; family Coccinellidae; genus Myrrha; species Myrrha octodecimguttata. The sequence continues at coordinate 21,942,802 of OY294059.1, forward strand.
ATGACCGTGGCATTGAAACAATGAAAACAATCCGAATTGGAACATGCACGCAAAAGCTACTAACGCAACGTCAATGCTATTTGGTTTTTTTTTCGAAAAATTCCTTTATGACCGTGGTATCGAAACAATAAAAAAAATCCGAATTGGAACATGCACGCAAAAGCTACTGACCCAGCGTCAATGCTGTTTGATGACCGTGGCATTGAAACAATTAGAAAATTCCGAATTTGAACATGCGCGCAAAAGCTACTGACCTAACGTCAATGCTTTTATAATTTTTAAACCCATGGTCTTAACGAAAGAGAACGGTTTTTCGAGTCAGCCTAATGGTTTCGAAGGTATATCGATTCGTTTTTTCACTGGTGCGAACTCCCCTAATAAATCGGTCCTCATCTTGATGAGATGATTATAAATAACTTATCTTAAGCGCAGTGTTGTTGTAATTGTCTTATGAGTGATCTAATATTTCATCAAGAGGGGGAAATTCGTTCCGTCTCTCCCACATCCAATTTTCGTTCACAGTATTCAAGGAAATTCGCAAACGCAGTCCATGTTTTTATGTTCACGGATGAACGATGTACGCTAACATTAAAGATTTGAAATTATTAACGCGTGTACCCAATTCTCTCGGGATATAAATGATAAGGGTCAAATTTACAATTTGAAATTGTAAAAAACAAACCTTAGATGAATGCAATATCCCATTTTAATAATGCAAATGGGGTCTGGATGAAATATTCATATAATTGGTTGAATCAAATCAATATGGAAATAAATTTTGGGAATATGGTACCCAGATATCCTTCAGAATGTATTGATATCTTGCATCTAGGGAAATTTTACAACCGAGTACTCGAATTCAGCTCTATTGGCGTCTGAATTTAAGACTGCAGCGCCACGGTGGCCAGTTTTAGAACCTCAGATACAAACAAAGATTTTGTTTTGATAGTCGATTTTGTACTGTTTGGTTTGATAATTTTTGATTTCACGATTTATTCAAAGACTTTTATAGTTGACGAGAGTATTACTGGGAGTAGGAGTAGTCTTATGAAGTAGGTATGTATCATTTTTCAATCTTATTGAGTGTAGCAACTCTTAAACTACGGGGATATCTCCAAGGTTAGACAGTATTTTAATATTATTTATTTTCAGATCAAAATAGCAAGATTGACTTTGGTGGATTTCTTAGGCTGTCTTGAAAGTTAAAAAACAGATAGTATTGTAAAACATACTTTTTGGAATAATAGACTAAAATACTCATAATTTTACTATTTTTATAGCGAAGGACTAAATACTTCATATATTGTGAATAAAATGAATACATTCACATGAAACTAATGCAACTTGTATCGTAAGTCTTACTCATTATGGATTGACAAATGAATTCTTCAACACTCATATGATTGATCTCGAAAAAGCTGTAATAAATAAGCCTTGTACAACTTTGCTTTCATAGGCAGAAGCACTTTGAGCGAACAGTATTCATCACCAGATATTTCCTTGTTGAGACTCTTTTTTTTCAATAGTCAGTTCTATCACTGAAACATTCACGTTGTTCCTTAATGATCAGTTCAACAGGCAGATTTCTGGAAATCAGAGCATTTCTCTTAAGTAAATTTCTCTGCTTGGATTAGGGGCCTGGAAAAAAATTGTCTTCGTGAATGTGATCAAATATTTCACGAGCAATTCGTGCCTACCTCTTTAAAAATGATCATCATTGGTAAGATGCAGGTAACAGACTCTCATAAATCTTGTTTGTTGGTTTTTGTCGTTTCTTCAACACTTTCAGGCCCGACTTGTTGAAGAAAGTTTCTTTCACCCAAACTCGAAATTTTTCACCGGACTGTGGAAATCTATGGGAAGGGACATTTGAGTTTGCTTTTCCTCAGTAGAAGCACTTGTAAAACCACACAAACGCCAAGAAACGTGCATAAAACTTTCTCATTTTCTTGACATTTCTTTTAACTTGTCAATGATAATGTCTGTACCTCGGGTTACTGTGATAGCCACCAGAGGGAGTAGCGCTTATCTTCATTCGCCAATCGAATATGCCTTCTAGATAATATAAAAATTGTATACATCTATCTGTGGAATTATTGTGTTGCTTTTACTCTTCGCTAAATTCGATCCTCCTAAGTTAACTACAATCCTGTTCTTCAAATACTTCAGAAAGTTTTTTATTTCTTCGATACTCAATTTGAAATATTTGGAATGTTCCCCTCGTTCGTCTTTCCATTAGAGTCCTTTTGTGTAACATTGTTCATAAAGCTGAGCTAGACCTTTCAAAATTATTCCTTATTTTATTCTATGGACATCTTCGATATGTCCACGTAGTAGTTCATCATCTCTTGTAACAAACTGTTTACGTTCCCTCATGATATGGATAAGGCGAGATTTCCATGGGTCTGTCGTCATTCTATTCAGATTGAGTTTAATTAAAATATGGAGGATGGATGAAATATTTTGATTTAGTGATGAAAACTGTAACAAACTCATGAACTTTTTGAATGTTTTATTACTGATTCCAAAACTATTTCAATAATGTTCGCTATCAGACAATCACATTCTTCGTACCAAAATATAGAACACTTCCTGATTCTTTCTTTTTTGAAAATTTGTTCCCCTAGAAGTCTTGGCGAATTTAGTTTTCTTTTAATTCGATACCACAACAAACTAGCCGTGCGATACTGTAATATCGTTTCTGCATTCATTTCCATTATGAAGTTTTCAAGCAATCTCGTCTGAATTGAAGGTTACATCTAACCTCATAACTGATAATTTCCTCCTCAAAGTTTTGCAATGACGGGAAAAAGATCATTTTTGGAGCACTACATGGAACCTATGATATGAGAAATATACAAAATCAAACATTTAGGTTTTGCTGAAAGTAAAATGATACATACTGTTCATTGAAGTAGGTCTTATTGCCATTTTAGGAAATTCTGCCTCTTAGCCAAACTTTATATAGAGAGTCAACAGTGCTCATTTGGAAACTTCGACGAGATGTTCCAATTTTTCATACCTTAATAAACTCAGATAAAAGTGGGCGATTATTAAACGGCTGATGAACAATTCTTCGAAAATTGCTTGTTCCAGTTAATTTGGATGATGATTGTCTTGTAAAACTGGAACATCCTGGAAATATTGCAATATCGTTCCTGACTACCAGGCAAAGAACTCCTCCGAAATATTCGGAGAAATATTTTAATCTTTCATGATGCTTTCATAAATAGCAAAAAATGAGAAATTAGGAAGTTCGATTATAATATGAGTAGGTAGACGATAAGTGAGTCGTTGTGTATACAGGGTGATTCATTAGTGACCTTACATACGTCAATGGCGGATAGAGTACTTCAAGGCGAGTGAAGATCCGCCAAAAAAATTGTTTTGTTCATTGGTTACGAAGATACAGCCTGTTTTGTATGTTTGTTATCATAAGCGATATATCTGACTTAAAGTTATTTTAATGAAATTTGCCAGTAATATTCCTTTGTTACAGCTTGTCAATAATTAATTCAGGGCCAGGCTGAAAAAATTGTGATCTTGTGTTATTTGTTCGAAAATTCCATTTTCTGACCGCTTTTTTGAAAAACTATTATTCGATTCGAAAAGCTAAGGAAAAATACCACAATAATCGCTCTTCCATTTGGATGGCACACCCGAACTGTTTCAACAAAAAAATCGACAAAGAAAAATTCGTAAGAAAGTTTTTTCATTTTCGGCCATCAGTAAGTCCAACCTAGTCGTTCTAGACCATTTTCACCTCGAAATTCGAAAATAACAGACATTTGGACAAAACGATAGCACGCTGTTTCCCAGAACATGCGCGCAAAAATGAGTTTTAGTGAATTCAGTCGTAGGTTATGTGCGGTCGAAAAATGAAAACTTTTTTTTTGCAAATGTTCTTTGTTGAAACAATTCAGATGTGCCATCCAAATTGAAGAGCGATGATTGTAGCATTTTTTCTTGGATTTTTGAATCAAACAATAGTTTTTCAAAAACGCGGACAGAAAATAATGTTTTTCAACAAATAACAGATCACAATTTTTCCAGCCCGGCCTTGGATTGGCATTTACCCAGAATGGCATATTGACAAGTTTTAACAGAGGAATATTACTAGCGAATTTCAAAAAAATAACTTGAAGCGCTGCAGAAATATCGTTTTATACCTAACATTCGAAACACCCTGTATGTTAATTCGTAACGAAAGAACAAAAAAAAATATTTTTCTTGGATCTTGACTCGGCTTGAAGTCCTTTATACTCCATTGACGTATGCTGGGTCGAAAATGAAAACTTTCCCAAAAATTTTTCTTTGCCGATTTTTTTGTTGGAACTGTTTGAGTGTGCTATCCAAATTAAAGAGCGATTAGCTTTTTTCTTTGGCTTTTCCAATCCAGTGAGAAATTGAACTTTTCCAACAAATAACTGTAGATCAAAATTGTTCCAGCCCAGCCCTGAATTTGAATTAATCGAGAATTGCATAATGACAAGTTCTAACAGAGAAATGTTACTAGCAAATTTCAACGAAATAATTTCAAGCGTTTCAGAAATATTGCTAATCAATATTTTATACTTACCATACAAAACACCCTGTATATTCGTAACCAATGAAAAAAACATTTTTTTTCGGCGGATCTTGACTTGCCTTGAAGTCCTCTATCCGCCATTGACGTATGTAAGGTCAATCATGAATCACCCTGTATAGAAAACTACTGGAATAATTCTGCTGAATATTAATTAACATGAGTTTTCAGATAATATGCTCTCCTCAGTATATATCATATTTTACTTCCTCAGAATTTCTTACCAGGAGACTGGAGGATATTTCAAGTGGAACTTACAGAATACCTATAACGTTATTAAGAACAATGAATAATAAATTTCAATAGAACTTAATTGAAAGGATTTCATTAACATTCATTATCAGCTATGACAATGCTATGTATCTGCCTGTTCAGTAAATTTCTGCGTCTATCAAAAAGGATTGTTAGAGAGTGATAATAGGTTTGTTCGACGTCCAAAAAATGAACCTTCCTCTATGGATCCTGGAACTGCGAAGTTCCGAAGTATTATGAACAAGCGCGTAAAAATAGCTCGGAGCCCGTAGCTTTGAACAACGGGAGTTCTAGTTTTAGTGACGTGATATTTAAACGTGAACGCTGTTTTTGACGATTACGAAATACACACTAGAATTCAATAAAGTTTCTCAGGAAATTGGACAATAATACATTCGAAACTTTTACTACAGCGCCAACTTTTCGATTCTTTCGTGGTCTTTCAGACTGTCTATCACAAAGAGAAAACAAGTATTTCATTTTGTCAGACACATTCCGAATCGAATTAAATACTTGCATTGAAGAAGAACCACTAAAGATCGAAACGTTGGCAATGTATTGAAAGAATCGAATACATTTTTGTCCAAATTTCTGCAAAACGTTATTGACTTTATAACCATGGACGTTAATCACCAAGAAATAAAATACACTAGAATATTTCGATAGACACATTCATTTTCGAAATTGGTTTGGCGCGCATGTTCTATGAGAACAGCGTGCTGCACTTCTGTTCAAATGTGTGCAAAAACCGAATTTTGAGCCAAAAAATATCTCGAACAACTGGTTTGGACTCATACTGATAACAAATTCGCTATTAAAATCAAATCATATTAGGAAAATATCTTGCTTGGGCCTTAGATATATATATCACAATAGTGCTTTTAATTTCACTTCGACACGATTACAATAATTTTAAGAAGCTGGAAAATATTGTCTTCTAGAATCACTCAAAAATACTGGTTCAATCAAAATAAAATTTGGAAGCTTGCTCGAAATTACCGATTAACAAGTTTCTGCAAAATTTCGTGATGATCCTGCTGTTGGAACAATATGTAAACATGTCAAATATTCAATATTCTGCAACATTCTGATCAGATTATCCTCAAGAAATTCACTTAACCTTCCAGCTTTCATTTGTGGTTCGAGTAGGGTGAAGTGGGGTAATTGCGTACTTGGGGCAAATGTGTACTCATTTGAAAAAAGGAGGAAAAACTGAAGCTAGCTGCTATCTAGTGGCGCCATTTGGAAGCCTGTAGTTCAGTGATCACTTCTCAGATGGCTGCACCTATGTCCAGATACTAGGGCTTTATCAATCTGCCTCCATTTCTTCAGGTTTTTTTTTCGTTATGAATCACATTTCGTGGACTTCTGTTTACAGTGCTGCAGGATCACCATTTTCAGCTAAATCTGATTAGTTCTTGGATAAATCACTTGAAGGTAAGTTGTTTTCTTCATTAATGGCTGCAGATTAGTTAAATTAATATTTACCTGTACATAATGTTGGGGTATACATTTACCCCGGTTTGTTTTCAGTCACGAGGTAAATGTGTATTTTATCCTGGGGCAAATGTGTACTACAGTACACATTTACCCCAAGCAAAATTTACATAGAATACACATTCACCCACTCCTTATTAGACTTTTACAATCTTATTATATTTAAGACGGAAAGTAAGCAAAAAAGAGTTTTCAATCATGTTGGGACAGACATGGTTACAGTTGTCAGACGATATCATAAAAAGTGTATTTGAGGGATGTGGCATCAGCCCTTTCAACCGGGATGTAGTTCCAAGAAACAAATTTGACCCTCAAGCACTGGAAAGATGGGACCGCCATCAACAAAGCTTACGAGAAAACATTTCAGATCTCCCCACACCTTCCACTTCGACTCAACCTGTGTTACAGTCAGGACCTACCATCCTACATACTTCAATGGAAAATTCATCGTTAGCTTCTATGAGTTTTGAAGATCTTCTTCTCGATTGTGTGAAAGAGACGCCAAAAGAAACCTCTACCAAAAAGAAAAAAAAGGTGGCAAACGAGGCTGAAGTGGTCACAACTGAAGAAACATTGAAAAGAATCCGAGAAGAAGCTGAGGCTGCTAGAGAAGCAGAAGAGGAGAAGAAGGAAAAGAAAAAGAGGCAAACAGCAGAGAAAAATCAAAATAAAAAACAGAAAAAGAAAGCCCCATCTCCTGAAACCTCGGATGATGAAATGAGTAGAAATAGTGACATCAGTCTTCGGAGCGAAAACTACCTGCCTAGTGATCCCGAAGAATGGTTCTCTGTCCTACCTGATGATATTAATGAAGATAACGACAAGGAAGTTGAAATAAGAAACTGGGTTTTGGTGCGCTTTGCTACCAAAAAAACAATCAAACACCACATTGGTGAGATTACTCAATTCGAAGGGCTAACTTACATTGTGCAATTTGTGAAAAAAAACGGAGAAAACACTTTCGTTTACCCTCACACTGAAGATATTAGCGAAATCGATGGCAATGCTATTGTCACCAAGCTTCTAGAGCCATCTGTGGGAAGAAGAGGTGTTTTGATATTCCCAGTTAAATTTTCCTCTTACAACATGGGTTAGCAGAGTTGCTGGAGGTCTCACTCAAATTTTTTATTCTCATTTTGGCCAGGACTTGCCACTATAATTCCTTTTTTTTACCTTCCAAGATACAAATTTTGACATGTTCTTTTCAATTTTGCTATTAAAGACGTTTTTTACCTTTTACTCCTATGCTTTGTACTTTGTTTTCACCTTTGTAAACTGTGCCAATTAAGAGAGGACAGAAGGTGGGCAACAAAAAAAGTGTATAGCTTCCACTGAAAAATTCGGAAATAAAAAAATCATATACAGAATTTTTTGTCCTTAACTGCTCTTTTGTTCACATTTGCCCCAACAGCAAAACAACTTAATTGTATGGGATTTCCATGCGGCGTACACATTTGCCCCAACTTATGGGGCAAATGTGTACTTCGGAGGTGGTTTTGAACAAATATCAATACAACCATGAAAAAAATAGTTTTTTAAAATTCTTTGGGTGATTTGTAATCTAGAGAAACGCCGCTAAAAGGTGAAATAAAAAAAATAAAATTCTGAATAACCCCCTTCCCACCAGAGGCTGAAGAAGTTGAATTTCGTCAAAACAGGTACGCAATTACCCCACTTCACCCTACTGGATTTCAGTTCGATCTAACCTGTATTATCGAAAATATTTGAAAAAAAAACTTTAAATGGGTGTACTTCGGAATCAGTGGGTGGATTTTACCCATTCACGAATTTGGCCTTCGTCATGGAGGTCCGAACTTGCTTCACGAATATTCGGACGCTTTTCTGTTTATGATCAGCCGTGAGGACGACCGTAAGCACAATACCGAACGAGACAACTTAGAAACTCCAAATTCGTAACGTAAGTTTGAGACTCAATTACGAATATCACAAATTCGTGAATGGCTACATCAGCAGATACACTCTTTCGAAATTTCATTTTCCCAATATTTCCGAAAATACGGACCATATCGAATTGATTTGATATGTGAAGGTATTACAGGCGAATATGTATTGTTATTCGATGATAAGAATTCATTTTTACTCATTTATTTTGCTTATCTCGCAGTATTTTCGTTTCGTTTGTTTTTATATGGAGAGTGATGAGAGTACTATAGACAGAATTACTTTCCCATGCAAAATTTTATTGATGAAGTTCGTTTCTTCACGGAGCAATGTCAAATAAAATCAATACAAGGGACTTAACTCTGAGATTTTTGTCAGTTAATTGGACGAATCGAAAGCTGTACAGCAGCTAGGGTGATGTACCATCAACACTGAACTACTCGCATCTTCTGAAAATACTTCATCAACTAGTCGATGTGGAAAATCTCAATTTTTGGAAATGAACTCCTCAATCAGTAGGCATAATTAACTGAATGATTATTAAATTTTTGAGTGACTGTACTCGATGGAGTCATTTGAAGCATCAAAAATCGGTACCACACCGTTCATTTCGTATTATTCCCCTGATGCTATTTCCGCCTTCCTACTTCGTTATATAATTTGGATAGATAGATAAGTTCCGGCATAGTCGAATTTACCTAATTATGAAGAGGGATCTGAATAAATCCTCCATCAAAATATCACCAAATAGGACAAATTATGTTGATTGAATAATACAGATTTTTCTCTTATACCTTCACATAATATCTGAAGATAAGAATTATTGTCCCCGAACGTTCCACGTCATGAATGATGAAAATTAAAATTAAATCAACTGATGCTGAAGATCCATTTTTGAAAATTGGATTTCAAAACATGAAACAACAGTGTCATATAGAGAGCATCGTTGGCAGATTGTGCGGAAGCCCAGTATTCGACAGAAGTGTTCCGAGTTAGTTCATTCTGACTTGAAAATAAAGTAAAAGTTCCTATTCACAAGATTATAGTGAATAATGTCAAAGGTGAGGTTATGTTAATTCCATTGGGAAAAGTGCCTGTCGAAATTGTATGAAATTCAATGCAGAATAGTGCCCCAAGCAACAATTTCTGACTCATTCTGGGCAAAGTGTCGATACTTTGGCGACACAGTTAACTAGAGACCACACATTCTTGAGTCACATTGTCGACTTTTCAACAATAGCGAGAGACAAATTTGACCAAAATGGTGATTGAAATGTGTTCTATACGTAGTCCAAAATCTGCCCAATTCTGAGTCTGAAATACACCTCAAATGTTTCGAAAATGTGACCCGATTGTGTCTTATGTTTCCAATATGGGTCCAAAATTGAACTTTTATGTGTCCACAATGTTTCCGTTTTCCTCATAACAGAAGCCGTAAAATTGACACATAGTGTTATGAATTTGTCCTAAACTTTTTCATCGTTCGTTCATCGTCTACCGGAATGAATCCGAATAGACACAAATCATATTTCTTCTCGACAGAGCCTCATGAAATCACAATTGAAGTTCATGTTCAAATATTTTTATACTATACTATACATGGTACATCTTAAAATCGAACGCGCCTTAAAAGAACTGATCAATTATATCAGCCGATTTATTTTTCGTTTCATGTGAATTATGAGTTTATTTTTGATTATCCGCAGAATCGAAAACTCGTGATATTTTTCATTTGAGGACATAATTGGTACGAATGGGGCTTAAAAAGCAACGGAAGCCTTATAGAGTAAGATTATATTTTCAAAAACCGCCATGTTTTCGAGTGCATTTCACTTCGAAGTGTGTGTTGAAACATGGCCTACTTATAGATGGTGTCCAAATAGACCCTCGTTTCCGTAGGGTGACAAAAATTCACCTACATTGCCGACACATTAGAAAATAAAAAAAAATAATTTGGAGCATTTTTTTCGAATGAAAACCAAAAATTCACCGAAATGTGATTAAACGATTACATGGAAACATTTCAGTCTTTATTCAGTAGTTGGCACATATGGGAGTGAATCCTGTGTCTGAAATGCGGCCAATATTCGATAACATTCGTATTTTTCAACCTCAATTTATGTAGTTTCATTCAAGTACATTCCCCGTTGCTTTTACTTTGAATGGGTTTTTTTCTCATGTTTGAGAAATGTCACTAAGTCATTAAAACAATGAAGAGTGCTGTACAGTATGAATCTATAGATTGCGAACAAGATGGGAAAAAATGGTCTTCCTTTTCTGCTAACAAAATCTTTTGAAGACTGATTCGCACTGTTATACGACATGTTATAAGTACATCGAAATTTTCACCGAATTAACTAAACACATTTTAGAAACAAAGCGTGTTTCTATATGGATACTTATAAGCCGATTACACACAATGTAGAAACAATAAAGTGAACTCTATTTCCAAATCACAAATCACAACAAACCAGAAACAACTTGTTGAGGAACAAATCAGAGAAACTTGTGTTTCTTTAGTATCGACACACTTGTGTCTAAATCAATTTGAAGAGTCCAAATAGACTCAAAGCAGAGACATTTTGAACACTTGTGCCTTATAAAGGGTCTTTCAATAGGGACGGGTCGATGTTGGCAGCCTGTGGCGGCCATGTTGTTTTAACGTCGTCTTTCTAACCTATATTTTTTTATTCAGTTAGTAATGCCAAATCACCATGGCAATCACCTAACCGCCAAGTTTGAATCCAATCGCTCAGGTAGTTTCTGAAATAAAAAATAAATAACTTCAAAACTTCAAATGCCTATAACTCCGAAACTATTTGATCGATTTGGCCCATTAACGAACTTAACCGCGGCATTCCAATGCGCGACCTACCCTGAAAGTTTCAAGTTGCTAGCTCACTTCGTTCGACAGTTATCGTGTCTACGGCCGGCCAACCGGCCGGCCGGCCGGGCGGACAGAATCGATTTTGACACCGGATTCGTCATCAGTGAGTCCAACCTAGTCGATTGAGACCATTTTCGGCTCAATCATCCAAAATTACAGACATTTGATTTATTTCATGTCAAAATCGACCCGTCCTTATTGAAAGACCCTATATATTTCTGTTTAGACGCGCATATACTTCGGACACAAAAAGTTGTAAATGTGTCGACCCAAATTTAACACACTGAACACAATTTGGACTGAGACCGATGTGCTCGACACGATTCAAGTACAAAAACATTGTGTCCAGTTATGTCAAAAATTGCTACCTGGGGCAGTTCAATATCAACTTCTGATTCATTTAGGTCCTAGCTTCAGTTAGGTAAGTTTGATAGAGGGCAATGTTGTTTCAAGGTAGGGCATTGCCGTATTCCCTAGCTACGGCCCTGATTGGGCGCCGTATCAATCCAAATGAGAGAATAAAATACTGATTTAATGTGATTGAGAATTATGGAAAAAGGAGAAAATAGTGCTGAGTTATCATTATTCGCTCACTCGGAAATATTCCTTCCATATAAAGTTTCCTCCTGATCTTATATTTCACACAACTGACATGAAAGAAACGTGAGATTCTTGAGGCCTAGGATTTATCTTACAATTTCGCGACGATGCTCTCTGAATAAAACTGAAGCTATATCCAAGTGGCATGATATACTAATTGAAATAAAACTATAAACAAATGTGATAGAAATATACTGCTTGATTCTGTGTTCATCCTTCATGGCTCAGATTTTACACATGTACATTAAGTACAAACAAAAAATATTGACACGATGATAAGAATGAGCTTGTAATGTTCTGAAAAATCTTGATAGCAAAAACACACCCTCTTCTTTCTTTGAAAAACAGAATGTGGTATCAAACTACCTTCAGAAGACATTATATGACCTCGTCAAGCGAATTACAAAAAAATTTATATTTTTAAATGCCTATATCTGTAACATTCATTACTTGGACCCGTTTGAATTCAATATTAAAATGAACTATGTTTCTCGAAACAGTGGGAATATAGGTCTCAAGTTTAATATAAACTAACCTTACCCGAAGACGAATATCTGTCATTAAGTCAAAAAACATTTCACATTGATCTGAGCTAATCATTCGAATTATATCAAAGTGGAGCTCTATTTCTTTATGATCCTTTCCATCGATCGATGTACCAATTTGTGAGAAAATCACATGAACCGAACTGTTTTCACGTCGTGACGGTTCCTATACATACTGTTATATCGCAGACACAGCGACCTGAAACGAAAATATATGAACATCATGCATATCGATCAAAGAATTCTGCACTCGAAGGTTGGGATTCATAAGATGCTCCTAGGAGATGGCGCTGTATGTTGGTAATACTGCAGCTTTCTATCGAACAGGTCATAAGAATCTAGAGTCTTACGTACGGTTGCGAAGGTAAGGCAGTTTGATTATTATCGGTGATAACCGTGAAACTGCACTAACTGTACTCCTTGGATATCGCTTCTTTGGTGTAGATGCTTTGGTTGATTGTATGATTAGCTCATATAAAGGTGGAATCTTTGTTGACTTATCGACATATATTCGTCCTTGTGTCATGTTAGTTGAATTAATTTCTTCACCAAATCATGAGTTCGAGAATCGGAAAATTGTGCAGCTTCGACGTATGTTCATCAGACGTGGATATTCTAACTGATAAATGAGCTGATTCATTTAATTTCAATCTCAATTAATCAAATGGAAATTTTTCAATATAAGAGGAATCGCGAACCTGAAGACGAATTCATTCAACCATAATGATGTTTTCCTGTCCCACCCAACCCTCATAAATCATCGCATAATGGAAAATAATAGCAGTCCAGCGTAATTGCTCACCTCGAAGTTATAAACTAATATTTTCCAATTAGAGCTTCAAAGAAAGACACTCCAGAAATTGGAAATTTATAGGACTTCGCCATAATAACGGAATTCATGGGACGCGGTAAGGGTGCTTTCCAATTCAGACAACTTAATGAATGTTTACATTGCAAGGAAATCCCTCTAAAACCGTTTCTGCGGTTTGACTGGTGTAGTTCCGGCCCAAACCTCCACTTTTAATAATGAATAATAACGAAGATTTCATGACCTTGGAAGTCCTGCTGAATTTCTACTAAGTTGTTTCAATGGCGAAATTCTCCACTGAGTTCAAACAGAAGTAGAATTCCATTAAAAATCCACAGTTGCAGTGAACGAAGCAAACTGATTCGATTTCGATTCAGAAAATAGTTAATCAATAGAACACAGGTACATTTTTGTAGTCCACAGCCTAGTAGCCTATCGTAAACACAAAACATTCCGGGACAAACAACTTAGAAAATCCATTTTCATTGAGTAAGTTCGAAGCTCAGTTATGAAGGTGGAATTAGAAAAAGAGTTAAATCCGCCCAACTCCTCCATAGATATACCCTTTCTAAATTTTATTTTCCCAATATTTCCAAAAATATACAGATATATGATCGAATTAATATCTCGTATTTGACTTAAACATGATAGTCCATTGTGAAAAAATATCGCCAAATCATCATGAGAAACTGAATCTGCGTTTGGCGGTGTCAGTTCTTGAAAGGATGACCATTTTAGTCACGAATTTGAATATGCGCGAAAAAGCTGTTAACTTCACGTCGCCGATTGTTTTTCAGGGCGACTTCTTCAGTAGGTATATTCGAAATAATTTCTTTATTCCGTGAAAACATTGAACTAACGGCAGCGTAGCTGATTTCTACGTCACTAATTATTTCCGTATTATGAATTAGGTAGGTACATAAAACATGCATTGTGTTCGCATGATAGAAAAAATTTCGTAAAAATTATCTGAATCATAGCGAAGAGAGTGAAATAGACAAAATGAATAAACGCAGAAAGCATTTTTTTCCTAAGTGCCAAAACTAATTAATTTTCACGATCTTCAATCCTTACCAATTAGCTTTCTTCTCTAGATGTGGGAGTGGAAAAGGGGGCACCTAACGACTTCTTGTATTTGGCGTCAAAGAACCATACTCCATAAATAAACTATTGGCCTCTTGTCTGTCTCCTCAACTTCTCTAGAATCACTGTGACATGAATTTCGGTATGTTTGGGTGGGACACAGCATCGTTTTCTTGATCCATTTGTCATTGTGAACTCTTCGATAGGATGTTTGCCTATTTCTACCCTGGATTTACACGTATAAAATGTCGGATGCCCGTACGCATAACCCTATCTAGAACTCCTTCTTGAGAATTTCTTCGCTGAAACAAGCTCAAGTATTGAATCATGCTGAGCAGAGGTTTTATCCCACAAACACAGCTTCGGCACTTTTAGAATATTTTCACATTGTCATGTTTGTCACATTGAAGGTTATTTTATGATAGTATCTGTTGAAAATCAAAGACTACCCGACAATATTCCAACATATTTAGTAGTTGGTGTCAAAGAAGCCTCCCCATAAAATGAACCGTAATTCTGTTATAGAGAATGCGACAATGTAGATGATTAATGGCATCTGTGTTATAGCATTAAACACTTGTAAATCAGAGAAAATGGAAGTGCCTACTAGCATCAGGGTCAATTACAGGGTCACTATGTATGAGGTCCTGCAATAACTGTAATGAATTCTTAGAAAATCATTTTCATTTCCCAAGAGCATCCAACATCATTTGAGTACGGAGTATCTCTATGCGTACGGACATGTTCTGGTATTTGCTCCAGTTTGGATATTGGAACATTAAAATGTATTATACAATCTGAAGCTCCGAGTTAAATTGATAGTGAGCACCAAGAACTAGTCGATGAGATCCATCAATCATCAAATAAAGCATTCTGTCTGAAGAAGTATAATAAAATCAAATGGAACAGTGCACATTGGATGACGAAGGAGCTACAATGTCTGATAGAAGAGAGAAATCAAGCTTACAGTGAATGACTGGGAAGTAGATCAGCAGAAAATCGGAACAGATATAAAGAGAGAAAGAGAGTGAGAGAGTGAGAGAGAGAGAGAGAGAGGGAGAGAGAGAGAGAGCAGTTAGACAAGTGAGAAGAGCACTAAAGGAGGAAAAAAAATGACTTAAATGTGGTGACATAAAGAGTTAGTTGGATGGATCGCAATGAGTGCTATTGTGATATCTATGAAATGTTGGGTGGACCACTATGGATCACTGCTCGAGGAGGTACGACAACAGTTTAAACAGAAGGATGATTGGGAAAAGCACGTCAGTCGGAACACACTGATATCATCAGACAACAACGCAAGAGGCGCAGAGTATATCCAGAAAATAATAGAGGATTTAACAGAGACTTTTGGGGTACAACTGAATGAATATTTCGGAAAACAATGGATTGGAAGGTACGGTCCAGTAAGATGGCCACCAAGCAGCCGTTAACTTGCCCCTATGGATTTTTAAGTCTGGAAAACATTAAAAAAAATTATCGTATACGCGTTCAAACTAAAAATGATCTGATAAATAGAATCAAATTGTGTTATTCAGAAATGGGTAGGAAATGTTCTACGCAGGGCTGTAGACTCAGCAATAAAGAATGTGTGAAATGTATTGAACAAGGCGGCAGCCATTTTGAACATTTGCTATGAGTTTATAGTTTAATATTTATAGCGAGTTGTTACTGCATTCTGTCCTCTCTCTTAACGGAAGACAATCACGTTTGAATAATTTCTTATTTTTCGTGGTAATCATGTTAGCCATGATACTGAGGCTAGTACAAAAGATAATATGTCATTTGGAAGATAACTAAATGGGGAAGTTTCTGCTGAGGAAAAAACATGATAGTAATTATTCATTTTTCACCGATAGATCTACCTATTGGAAAAATATCATTAATAATTTTCATCTAAGAACTTCTATGTTTATCTGCTCACCACGCCTGCAGTAAGGAATTTTTTGACGCAAAGAAATTTTTGTGTCAGTCAATTTCATGCTCTTTTTAGATATGTGATCAAATTTGATGAGGCTTCAAGGATAACTGAAGTGTGATTGATTTCATAAAAAAAATTGAGACACCCTGTATAGTCACACCACCTACTCATCAATCTAGATCATGAATCATACCAAAAATTTAAATTATGGAGCGTAGGGTAACTTGAATAAACTTAAAATAAGGATAACTTTTATGTGTGGGCTACTTAGTATTGATAGAAATTTCACTCGCTTCATGATTTTATTTTGTGTCTAGGGCCTACCAATTCATTTTTTGCTGTTAATTACATTATCAACATCCTTATAATATACTTTGTCATTAGAACCATTCAACGAGAAAAACGATTATACCTTTTTGCGAGCATATTTTAGGGAACAACGTATTTTTGTTCAGTCTGTAATTTCAGACTATTGATCAGAATGGTTTCGAAGTGATGGGCATTTTAAAACGAAATCATTTCCTCAATACTTCAGGAGCTATAAGATCGATCGGACTGAAATTTGCTAATTAGTTGAAACATGTTGACGCTCTACTGCTCGCAAAATGTTGCTGGAAGCGTAGGATTGGTAAATTTTAAAAAAAATTATTTTCGAATTTTTTCATCAATAATTTTATTTTCGAAAACTATAAAAATTCCAACGAAATTCTGCAAGTAATTCAAACACTACATTTCACAACAGTGTATCAAATTTCAGTTAGATCTGGACTCAACTACTTCTAGCGGGTTCTTCCTCGGTATCGTTGTTATTTCAGAAATAACTCAAAAAATATTGGTCCAATCATAATGAAGCTGGCAGCTAATTGTGAATTGTTGAAGCACAACTTTCTGCAAAATTTCGTTATGATCGTGTTAGTAGAATGTTCAATGAAAATTCAAAATTTTTCTTGAAACATTGGAAGTTAAAAAAAAATTTTCGTAATTTTTTCTGAAAAAATTTCATTTTTGGTAAACTATTCATCAAATTTCAAGGATCCTGAAACCTATATTTCATAAGAGTTTACCAAATTTCAATTCCATCCGATTGAAAGTTTTTGGAGATAATGGAAAAAAATATGTCAAACTTCATGGTTTCCACCTTGGTATCGTCAACTGACAATTTTGATTCGTGAGTAATATCATAAGAGCCTCTAATTTTTCCGAAAAAACACGTTGCTGAGTAATATTTTAAGGAGCATGAGTGCAACAAAAATCCGAGTCGAAGACGAGGATTCTTGCATCTGCATGAATGCTTGTTGTTAAAACATATTACTTTGCAATGTGTTTTTTCAATTTTTTTCACAGAAAAATTAGATGCCGAACTGGTATTTGACAAGACTATTTTATGCGTTACAGATTATTCTGCATGCATTATGTATAGGTATTAATTTGAAAACTGGAAAACAGGTACTTAATTTATTTCATTAAAAATACTACAAACTTAATTTTTTACGGTAAAATTAAAATATGAATTGCAATAATGGTACACGGTAGGGATATTGTATTTTTTGGTGACAACAACTGTCAAGTGTTGCATCGGGTAAACTCTCATAAACTGCTGACAGCTCCTGCCAAAAAGTTTTTCCACCTAGAAACCATTTGTAATTCGAAATTGCGCGTTTCTGATTGGTGGAAATTACGACGAGGGAAATAGTTAGGAGAAAATGCTTCGAGATCAGGTGAATATGGAGATGAACATCGAATTCTGTGTGAAATACTATCGACATTGCAACGCATAAATATCTTCTAGTTTTCGTATTCAAATATTCAGTTGTACCATGACCGTGAAATTCTATGAGTTAATTAGTTTGAATGTACGTGACTCCGTGCTCCATCCCCGAGAAACAAAAACAAAAAGAGGGCTAGATGCCCCGTATGTCATTCACCCCATTCTAGAGTGACCTAGTTCTTGACATGGATGCCTGAAACACCCTCTGACCTGATTTTCGCCGGCAGAGCTCCAGCAGGAATCCCGCCCTTCGACGCCAACGTAGGTAAACTACAATCCTCGCCTTGGTTTCCTCCCCTTGTTTGATGAGATCGTGGAGATGCCAATATTGTCGGACGAACAATGATTGGCCTCGATTTGCGATTGCGGTCTTCAACTATTGAACTGGTTCAGCGGTTACTATTTGGAAGTTGATCATAATCAAACAAATTTTTCATTACAATGTTTAACTACCAACAATTATGAGATGTTAAACAATAGGTAAGGTTTTCATGTAAACCTTGCATAGTTATAAAAATCTGGGAGAGCATTGACTGAAGTCAGCAGCTTTTGCACGAATGTTCACATTCGTTGCCAAAGGCCGTCATCTTTTCACTTATTGACCCCACCCAACACACATTCACTTCTTGATGAAGAGGTTAAGTGATCTTTTATCTTTATCTTTTTATCATAATATCCTCAATACAGCATGCGCCTTCAAGCTGTCATTTTTCGATCAAGTACTGGATTTCAATTCGATTCAATCATTATTTTCGATAATATCAGGGAAATAAAATTTTGAATGGGTGGTTTCACAGAATTTTTCGGCGGATTTTACCCATTAACGAATTCGACCTTCATAATTAAACCCGAAACCCACTTCCGAAGGAATCCGCCAAATAGTTCCGTAGAGGTACCCATTAAAAATTTTATTTTCCAAATTTTTTCGAGAAAACCAATCGGATCAAATTGAAATCCAGTACTCGATTGAAAAATGACCAAATTCCACAGAGTATTTCTACAGAAAATTTTCTACAAAAAAAGTTTCCGTAGAGAATTGTCCAATTATCTTTCATTTTATGGTTCTTGGAGATTCTGATATATTCTTACATTAAACATTTTTTTAACTGAAAACATAGCATAACTTAAAATCTATAGTGTTAATCTGAATCATCATGGTAGAGCATAGAAGTGGAAAATTCTCCGTAGGCAAGGATGCTTCCTCGTAATTGAGCACACAGGTGGTATGGGGCGGTTGAAAAGAAATATGAAACTTTTTTTAGCCCTAAATTTGGATCAAATATACTTTCAATATCGTATGATGGAAACATATTTAATTCATGTGCCATAACTGCATTCTTTTTCGAGCTTCTCAGCGACGTACAATATACATTAGAGTAAAGCTTCACTTTAATGGACATATTGACCAAATAATGCCAGAAATCCTTCTTATTGAAAATAAGTTTTAATGAATTGTGGTAAAAGGCAGTTTGTAAACTCTAATTTTTCATGCCTTTTAAATCAGTATCATTGATTTTTCATTGTGTTTGTTTCAGCCTAACGGCCGACTGCGTAAACACAATAACTTCCGAAAGAAACAACTTAGAAACTCGATATTTGTAGAGAAGGTTTGGACCTTAATTACGAAGGCCGAATTCGTGAATGGGTAAAATCCACCCAATGATTCCGTAGATATACCCAATAAAAATTTTATTTTCCCAATATTTCCGAAAATACAGATCAGATCGAATTGAAATCCAGTACTTCATCGAAAAATAACAGTTCGAAGTTTCATACAGAATTTAATGAGGATGATATGATAAGAAAATCATATAAATTTTTTTTTCGAATTGTTCTGATGACACGATTATCACGAAATTTTGCACAAAGTTGTCTTTCAGCATCTCAAAACTAGCTGCGAAGTTTTATCAGGACTGAATCAGTATTTTTCGAGTTATACCGAAAAAATCAACGATATCGAGTCGAAGTTTGACATATTTTTTCCCGATATCTCCAAAACTTATGATCGTATCGAACTGAAATTTGGTACACTGCTGTGAAATATGAAGCTCAAAGTGTGAGTGGAATTTTTTTTCTACATGAAGAATGGTTTCCGAAAAAAAAAATTTATTGGAAAAAAGTTTCGAAAAAAAATTTTTTTTAAATTTACTGACAATATGATCCTGACAAAATTTGGCCCAGAGTTGCGCGTCGTTATACTCCACCCAACTGCCCAGTTTGAATCCAATCGCTCAAGTAGTTTCCGGAATAAGAAATAAATAAATTCAAAACTTTAAGTGCCTATTATTCCGAAGTTTTTGACCGATTTAGCCCATTAACGAACATAACCGCGGCATTCTGATGCGCAACCTTTCCTGAGAGTTTCAAGTTGCCAGCTCCCTTCTATCGACAGTTAGCGTGTCTACGGCCGGCCGGCCGACCGGCCGGACAGAATCGATTTTGACACCGGATTCTTCATCATTGAGTCCAACCTTGTCGATTGAGACCATTTTTGCCTCAATCATCCGAAATTACAGACATTTGGACAAAACGATAGCACGCTGTTCCCCTAGAACAAGCGCGCAAAAAACGTGGAGAAGCACTGACTTGAAATCAGCAGTTTCTCCCCGCATGTTCAAACGATATCACCAAAAGTGAAAATGCGCGCAGAAGCCGCTGACTTCACGTCAGTGGTTTCCTAGGTTTCTTAATGATTGTAGACTCCTTAATAACGAAGGCAAATTAGTGAACCATTTCAAAATTTATTTACCCAATATTTTCAAAATACAGATAAAATCGAATTGATATCCAGTACCCGATTGAAAAATGGTAGCTTGAAAGTTCATACAGAAATTTGTAGGGAATTCATGATAATTATGATGTTTCGCCGAATATGGAATATTCCAAACAGACAAAATTCAATTTTTTTCAAATTGTTCTGATGACACGATCATAATGAAATTTGACATATATCCGAAATATGGAGCTCAAGATCAAAGTGATTGTATGATTCCAACTAAATTTTGCGAGAGGCTGTGTTTCGTTATGCTCCAACTAACTGCCATATTTTAATCCAATCGCTCCAGTAGTTCCTGAAATATCATGGAAACAATCTCTTATTTTCGAAGGGCTATATAACTTCGAAACTGTTTAACCGATTTTACTCATGAAAGGAATAAACCGGCGCATTTGAAATGCAACTTACCCTGAAAATTTCAAGTCGATAAAATTTTCTGTACGCCCGCGATCGTGCATACAGACGGCCGGAAAGAATCGATTCTGACACCGGATTCGTCATCACTGAGTCCAACCCAGTCGTCTGAAACCTTTTTCGATTCAAAATTCGAAAATTACAGACAGTTGGATGAAACGATAGCACTCTGTTTCCCAAAACATCCACGCAAAAAGGGTAGGTAGGGTAGGCAATAGAGTGGCAATGAAACATGAAAGTTACGAACAGCACATAAATCTCACATCAGCTTAAGACCTGTAGTTAGTTATACCTGGATTTAAAATTAGAAAATTTCTACATGATACACTGAACAGTGTATTATCAATATCGAAGTTTAATGTGAAGGATTCTTTCACACTGGTTGAGTAACTGAAGGCAATAAGGGTGCCAAACAATTACATGTTTAATATCTTTGCATGTGGTTTCGTTTTTCACGAACCTACCTAAACGATTAGTTCTGAAAACTATAACGAACCAGTGGCATTACATAAAAAACTCAATAACTTGGAGAGGAAAGGTTTTTTGAGGATGGTGGATTCATCTTTTAAAATTGGTTTTCTCACTTTCCATGGGACCTATTACTTACACACAAACGACACAGCAAGCACAACTCTTGCCAATTTGATAATGCAAGCATTATTCGAAAACTAAACTAGACTTCCCGATACCTTCATTGAAATTATTTGTCGACGACACCTTATCCTAGTACACGAAAAAAAAGTGGAGACAACATAAGGCATCTTTAATTCATTTCACCATGAGATCCAGTTCCCTCTAGAATTGCATTTCTTGACATTGCTATTATCAGGTACGTACCAAACTAACAACTGATTGGTACACAAAACCGACCAACACGGGCAGGTGGGTAAATTATATGACCATAGTGCCTCACAAAAGAAAAACTTTGTAATGAACCTGATAAATAGAGCTTCAACATTGAGTGAAGACAAATATAGAGTTAGAAATATAAAAAAGGTCACACAAAACCTTGAACTAAACAATTACTCCACACATTACATAAGAACATGTATTGACCTATAATACCTTTACCAAAGTCACCACGTAAATAAAAATAAAAACCCATTAAGAGACGTATCCAACCAACAAAACACAATGAATTCTCTTACAACCGAAAAAGTTTGTCAAACTAGCATTTTATCCGATATTATCATACAAAATTAGTAACATATTCCACGAATATAATGGCATAGCAGCATATTACAACATCTCAGATAACAGAACTACTACTGGATAGAGTATAACAACATAGTAATGACACCACAAAACTTAACAACACAAGTAAGACGGCGCTAACCGCACACACACATACAGATGAACACAGGTTCAACTTCGACAGTGTCAGAATTTTGAATATCGAACCGCACTATAGCAGAAGATTAATCAGCGAAATCACACACATTAAATAATAATGCGGTGTATTTCAGGGATGACACACAACATCTAACTTCAATGTGAGCCACCTTGATACATGGTAGTAATAGGGTTACTTAGAGGGTCAAAAAGAATCATTTTTCGTATATTCGAGTATAAAAATGTAGTTTGTTCTTTCCTGATTTGACCGTTTTTACGTTTTCGAATGTTTTGACCATTTTAATCATTTGATGATTATCTAACCATCTTAACTGTTCATATATGTGTTTTTTTATTTTTCTATTATACTTCTACCGAGTTTAGTTTGTTGTTTTGGTTTAGGAAGACTGGTGTTAAGGACAGATTTGCAGACTCATTCGTGTAAATAAAAAGAAGAGCACGAAAATTGATAAAGAATACTTACGGATATACTGCAACATCACATAACCTGACTTCAAAATTGATAAAAGAGCGACAAGATTGCCATAAACTTAAATAAAGAAATATTTGTTGAATGCATAAGAATGAGGTGAGCGACGGATCTGTTTGACCAACCAACCATTGAATTAATATTATCAAATGTTTACAGCCTTGAAAAGGGATAAAGTTTATCCGAAACGTTGGCAAAGTTGTTGAAAATTTAACAAAACAACACAATAAATACATTTCCGAATTCCTGTCATTCTTCACTGTATAAAAGTCAAGCCATATCAGAACTCTCCTCAAAACTATCTGCATTTTACTAATAAACTGCTCCACATGAGTTAGGGATATTGACTCGAATTCCAAAAAAATATAGTTAAAATAAGGTTTTTGTGATGAAAATTCATATTAATATGATTTCAAGTTGCAAATTGATTTTAGCCTGTAGGTCTGCAGCGTATACAGGGTGATTAAGAAAAATGGAGTAAAATAACGAAATTTAATTTCCAGAGAATTCAAGCATTTCAAGACTATCAATACAATGTATGGCCTCCACGGGCATCAATAACAGCTTGACATCTTCTTTGCATACTACAAACGAGGTTGTTGAACATCTCTTGGGGAATTTGGTTCCATAAACGGGGCAGAAGCTCCCTCAGATCATTTAAGGATTCTGGGGTAGGTTGATGATTATCTAATCTTCTTTGGACCATATCCCATGCATGTTCTATGCAATTCAAACCTGGTGAGTGCGGAGGTATTGGTAAATGTGGAATACCAAGCTCCTCGCGCGCATTCTCAACTATGGCTGCACGGTGCGGTCTAGTGTTATCGTCTAGAAATTGAAGAGTTTCACCAATAGCAGCGTGAAAATTTGGCACAACATTGTCAATGACATGCTCCCTATAGTGCAAGGCGGTCATATTCCCAGGGCAAATGTGTAGATCTGTGCGCCCGTTGAAACATATCCCGGCCCATACCATAACACTACCCTCTCGGAATGGATGGACTTCTTGGACATAGCGACGATTACGGGGTATGCTTGGGATTGTCCATATCCTTATTCTTCGAGAATCTGAAAATCGTCCATATCTGGATTCATCAGTGAAAAGGACACTACGCCATTGATCGTTCCAATTGATATGTAGCCTTGCCCATTCCAGTCTTTGACGATTATGGTCACGTGTTAATGGAACTCCTCTTAATGAACGTCTAGAACCTAGATTCACCTCTCTCAAACGTCGTCTGATGGTTTCGATTGAAACTTGGACCCCATCTGCATTTTGAAGAGTATTCCGTAGCATTCTACACGTAGATATAGGGTTTCTTCTCGCCAAAACGGTGATGAAACGATCCTGAGCAGGTGTTGTTTTTCGTCGCCCACCAAGCCTTGGTCTTTCCAACATGGAACCTGTCTCCCTGAACCTATTCCAAAGTCGAGATATCACGCTTTGGCTGACTTGGAGCCTTTCCGCTACAACAACCTGAGTTAGGCCACCCTGTAGCATTCCGATAGCCCTATTAGCCTCAGCGTTTGTTAATTCACGTCTTGGCATTTTCAGAAAACTCGTTTCAAATCGAAGCCGTTGATAAACTGACTTCATTTCAAAATGAGAACATTCATGAAGCATATGCAAAGAACAAAACTTCAGAAAAAAGGCGACCAGATTGACGAAATGTCTCATACTGATTTTTATTGGATCGATTCAAGTTGTTATTGAGTTTTAAATGATTTTACAGTGATTTTCTCGAAGATTACATACTTTTAAAAACGATTGAATACGATATCCCTAACTCTTGTGGAGCAGTTTACTTGTATGCATAGCTTTGCATAAAGTTTGAATGTCACAGAAGATTTTCAGCCTTTTCAGTATGTTTTCATTGAGTATGAATATATTGTACTGAAAAGCATTCCATGCGCTTCTACATGATTAAACTAACCTGTCAATCTGAAGAAACGGCCCCTACCTAACACGTTGACTAATCACTTCTCCCCTACCAATGATTCGAGCCGTATGCGACATCTTAATCAATATTTCCTAATTGATCGATGAGTTTAATAAATAATTTAATTTAAAAAATCGATGGAATGACGAATTCGATGTTATTTCCGTCCAAATCACTATATCCTAAAATTGAATGCTTGAATCCACGACTTATAAAATCGACTATCATCGGCTTGATATCGATATTCAACCCAAGCTTTACGTTCCTTTGTGGAAAACCTCTGAAAGAAACTTTTGAAAGAAAACTCGTTACCGAACCCATTAGCATGAAATGCTAAACAATTTCCTTTGACGATGACGAGAGGTTATATTAAAAATCAAATATATTCGATAGAGCTTGTACTTATACAGGTTCTTTCCTACCTACGGTACGAAACTTTAGAGGGTTTGGTTGTTTAAAAATTTCCTGTCATCATTTCTGTCTGGAGTAGCCCCTTTTCTGACATATACGGTTGAAGATTGAAAAAAAACGGTACTAACAAAATATCATAAATATCTTCAAGCCGATTTGACTGGAATTTGGTAAAATTATTTGAAGTGATAATGTTCCCATTTAGTCTTTACTAGATTGAAATTATAAGGTCTAGAGGCGTCACAGTGTGCACCACCGCCAACAATATCGAAAAAATGACAATACAATCACTGTTGACTGGTGTTCATAATATGCATGAGTTTTTCATATATGACGGAAACAGAAAAGATCAATAATAATTTCGATCATGTGGGGTCTACATAACTGTACCAAATTCAAACCAAATCGGTTTGAGAATATTCCTGATATTGCATGAATATCGTTCTGTTTAAATTTCAACGTCTCAGAAGCAATTTCGGACATATATTCTTGGGAACTTTTTTTCTTAAAACGGTTCGTTCCTATGAAGTTTCATATTGTTGTTAAAAAACATTCTGTGGAATTATTGCCACTAATAATTATCTCAGTTAAGCCGGGTCCAGATGAGTGTAATCCGAACAGCGAATGCAATTGAATTTGATAAACGATTCGGCGAATAGTGTGGACAGCACTCGAGCTGAGCCTCGACTAATACATTCAAATGCATCGTTCGAGTTGGAAACCAAGTCCTGATGGAGCAGAAAGAACGCTGCCTCGAAACATAAAACTCCCTGTAATTAATGGCATTCGCTGTTCGAATTACACTAATCTGGACCCGACTTTAGATGATTTCTGTCAGCTGTATAATGGCTCATTTTACTATTAATTGTATTCATATTAATGTTTGTTTGTTATTTCTTTCCACATTCCTTGACTGACTAGAATCAAAGCTAGCAGAATCTAAGGATCAGAAAAAAATCTTTGAGTATGTGGGTTCAGCCCCAAAATCCAAGGTCGACATTCCATTGGTCAATAATGACGACAACAAACCTTGTTTCATCTTTGGAAAGACAGCGAACGTACTGCGTACTGCATTCCATTCCTGAATTGAATTTTGAGCGCCTCCTATCTGGGATGGTCGAATATGAATTCGGCCATTGATACTGATTTCAAAGACTCTCCCTAAAAGTGATATCATTCCCTGGTATTGGTGGTTTTTCTGCCAGATGGTACTTAAATGATATATCCAACCTCGCTCGTTTTCTCTCTCTTATTATTTCCTATTCTTCTGAAACCAATTAATTGCCGTCTACTAGAGATGTGTTTTGATTTCAGTACCTGATGTGATTTTGGCCCTGTGACTGGCCTGTCACCGGAGCTACTAGTTCCGAATCCTCCCAATTCGACGTGATTTTCGGTCACAGGGCCAGCCGGCGGAGCGGTCGGTTCGGAACCGGCGTTGACTGATTCCGATTCCAGATTCACTGTTCATTCTTATTGCTCTCGGTTCGTTGTCTCGTTCACGGCATGGCATTAGGGAAGTAATTCGAAGTATTCCACTTGATCGGAACTCAGTTGTAGAATGGATGGATGAGATTTTTAAGTTTAGTTGAGAGGTTTGGTATTGTTACGGACACAGGATTATGATTTATTGCTTCAAAATCGAGGTCTCTGATAATTACTGGTTGTGAAAAGTATTCAATTGAAAAAATTAACCTGGTGTATTGTTTGAATTTTGAAAAAGAATCACATTTATTATTTGGGATTTCGAATAAGAACTATCTAATCAATCCTATTTCATCAATGGCAAATGAGATGTGTGCGAATTTTTTTATTATTATTTTATATTAGATTTTAATCACATTTTATAAATCAGGAATGGCAAATAAAAATGAAAAGGAATAAGGGATTGAAATATGCAAACAAGTATACTTCAAAAAAATCACATTTCATTCATTATGGGAAATTAGTGAATTAGAAATAAATTTGCGGCGAAATACTCCTAATTTTTATGAGTACTTGTTTCTAGGTTCATTGAAAATATTAAGCCTCTCATATTCGTATTTAATATCTTGGGAGAAACATATAAAATGACCATTGAAGTTGTATTCGAAATGGAAAATGATGCGAAAAATTTTATGAATGAATACTTTATATATTCAATAATTATCATTTTCTTGAAACTTGAAATGAAAAAACAATTTTTATTCAATTTTTAATAGTTCTGTTTCAGATATTGGGATGAAAACAAAAAAAAACCTTGTAAAATGACGCAAAATACTCCCAAATTAAGCTTTTAATCGATACTTGAAGGAAATGTTCGTCAAAATGATAATGCATGTGCCTTTCCATATTTCCAATAATTTCATCATGAAACGACTTCGACTGTTCAGAAATCTCGCCGTTTGTTTCAAGTCCGAAGTTGCGACAGAAGCATGCAGGTACAAAATCATAGCCCGCAAACCATTCTCGATTCTAGCTCCGACCTCCGACGGTCCTGACTGCTTAAAACGTTCCGATTCCGTCGGAATCGCAATCGATCATGCGTACTCAGTCCAGTCACGACTCCGCAAAGGAGCTGTGATTTGGCCCTGTGATTTCTCCGGAACTGTCACAGTGAGTCACAGCTCCGAAGAAATCCTGTCACAACACATCTCTACCGTCTACCTGGCGTAGTACACTATTTGATACCTAATTGTCAACCAGAGCTGTGCCGAGCACTGATGCAAAGTGGTCCCAGTACAAAGCACTAAGCACATTAGAAAAGTGCTCCGGAATCTCGAGCACTAAGCACTCATTTTTTGTGAAATACTCGTGATTACCGAGCAATTTCAGAAAGTAATTCGTTTACAAGAGCACCGAGCACTAATCTCTTTTTAAAATGAAACTTCGACTTAAAGGCTTTTTCAGCAAATTGTCTGTAATTTTGGCATTTTTGGCCGAAAAAGGTCGCATTCGTCCATGTATAGAAGAAACATATGGAATTTCAGACGCCAATATCTCCGGAACCATTCGAGCGATTTTGTTTATTAACGAAGTCTCTTGTGCTTCATTCGGGTTTCGAGTTGAGGAAAGTCCTAGGAAAGCTCAAAACAGATTTACCACTGCACATTAGATTCTCGAAGTCGGAAAACCATCCTAGGATCGACCACAACTTGGAACCCGAACAGAGCTTTTCTCCTTTGACATTTATCGTGTTTACGACTGGACAGAATCGATTTTGTCTACGGATTCTTCAAAAGTGAGTCCAACATTGTCGTTTGAAACCATTCTCGGTTTGAAATTTCAAACCTACAGACCGACATTCGATTACTTCCCAATGTAGTTTTCGCCATAATATGTTGTCGACATAATGGGAACATAGAGACATGCTTCAGAGAGTCCATGGCCTACGGCGAACTCGTTTTTGTGCGCATGTTCTAGGAAATAGCGTGCTATCGTTTGGTGTTTGGTCTGACAGTAATTTTCATATTTTGAGCAGAAAATGATCTCAAACGACTAGTTTGAAGTTTGAACACACTGATGAAGAATCTGGGATTCTGTTCAGCCGACCGTCCAACCGAGGGCCCGATAGCTGTCGAACAGAGCAAATAGCGGCTGGATAGGTCGCGCATCCGAATGCCGCGGTTACGTTCGTTAATAGGCACAGGCACAACGGTCAGCCATTTGAAATTTTGAGGTTATTTCCCTGATATTGGCACTTAGTGGAGGAACAATGACATGCAAATTATGTTAACGATCGGCCAAAAATATTGATATAGTCATGTTGAAATTAAGACTTCATTTCTCTTTACTCACATTACAATTTTGTTCGTAATTGAATAATCCTTTTCTCATTTCAGATTTGGTGTGACATAATAAGAAGACTGAAAATTACCTTGAGGTACCAATATGACTTCCAGACTAGCTGAAATGCAGGTAGGGTAGGATTAATTGAACAAAAATAGGTAGTTTTCAATCGAAAGTTTTATCTAAGTAGCCTATCTGGCTGGCATTTTCTATCTGGAGCTTTTGTCGATGGAGCAATAGTTAATTATGGCTTTTTTTAAAAATCTGGGTAGAACAAAGGGTAGAAAGTGGGTTTTTCAACAGGCCTTGCATTCATGAATCAAGCGACAACTGATCTCTAGAGAACGAGGTATTTCTTACGATTTGTGAGGCAACGAAACAGGAGAAGACTATCGAGTTATGTTTTCGATTATTTTCTGCAGTGTCAAAATGTGCGGGTAAAATATGATCAATACGGCATTAGTTTTAACATTTTCGACAGTATTTCACTGCTTTACTGGGGGATGAGGATGTGGAAAGCATAAAGACAGAATCGAAAAAGTGTCGATAAGCATTACAAACAAATCATTGTGGATGTCTCATCAAAACTGTTTCGATTATCAAAACGATATTATTGATATTGTGCAAACCTCATGTTCTCTGTACTATAGAGAATACTTTTTGAAATATATGGTTTGTAAGCCCAATTTATGCATGCTAAAATCTGCTGTCAACCAACCTATATACGGGGTGAGTTTTCAAATTGTACATTAACCATTTTTCCTGATTTGGCTCCGGAAGAATATACAGGCTGTTGAAATTTCCAAAAAAATTAGTCTTTTTTTGTTGCTTCGAGATGGTTCCTCCGAATGAGAGAATTTTGGTGTGAAGTTTTCTATAACTATGACACATATTTTTCAATAGTCACTTTTATCCTGCTTCAAACGGTTTCCTAGTTAACGACTCGCCGATTCGTGAAACTATAAGGAATTAGCATGAAAAATGTAGATAAAGTTTATCTTATGTCATTATAAGAATCTTCAATAATTTTAGAATACTTGATAATTCGTTATACTTCCTCCTTGAGCGCACCGTTTTGAAGATACTCAACATTTTATGTTATAAAATCTGACGAAAATTAGAGCAATCACCTCATATTTATGGATCCACCCCTGAGCCAGTAAATGTCTTATATAAAGCTCCGACCACTTTTATGCGGACCATAGAATAAACAAAAAATATTTCGCATAGAACTAATATATTTATGTCAACCATGATGTAAGTAAAACATGGTGTGCTCATCTGTGATCGTATTTACCAATGATGACGTCACTTTTTTCATTCAAATTCAAGGAAATATATATTCTGTGCTATGAATTTGAATGAAAAAAGGTGACGTCATCATTGGTAAATACGATCACAGATGAGCGAATGAGCACACCATGTTTTGCTTACATCATGTATGTTAACCGTTTCATAAAACTTTTGACGTCTGATCAACTCTTTTATTATGGTTTGCATTCGATGATTGAGTTGAGAATGAACTGAAATCGAGCACAGAATTTACTGTTGACTGAAAATCATGCCCTTGATCGAGCAATCAAAGTTTCGTGAAACCGGCCGTAAGTCTGTGCTATTTCGTGATCAGTCTCCATGTCTGTGGACCAGGCTTTCCATAGAAGTCAAGAGTTCAATTAATGTGTGTAGGTTATAGTTGAGTGACTCATTCATGAATTTGATGAAAATGAGGATGATTATGATTCAATATGAGAACGGGCGAGTATTCGTTGTGTATAATCTTCTGGTTGACTGAAATTAGATATTGCTTGAAGATCAGTATTTCAATAGTTCATTGTAGTGAAATGTTCTCGTTGTAATGATATTGCAAAAAGCACCAAATCGGGATAATTGAGTGAGTAATGAGTTTTCTCAATCATATTTCTTTGGATTTCAAATATTGGATTAGTTATTCTGCTAAAGAGATCACCGTAAGATGTACCCGTGGTGAACTTGCAAATAAAGTGCTGAAGTATACTAGAACATTGAAAATATTTGAATGCTTGTAACTTTTTGCCCAAGCCGAATCTGGAAAAATGGAAAATGAAAGAAATGTTTAGTTATATAAGAGGAATCTCTGGTTAGAA
Source organism: Myrrha octodecimguttata (assembly GCA_958510865.1). Taxonomy (NCBI): domain Eukaryota; kingdom Metazoa; phylum Arthropoda; class Insecta; order Coleoptera; family Coccinellidae; genus Myrrha; species Myrrha octodecimguttata. The sequence goes on from OY294059.1 coordinate 21,973,904, forward strand.
TTGATGTTTCATGCCAAATATATCCAGATCATAGCTCCTCCGCTCATTTTGCTGAATGTTTTTGGGAAACTCTCTTCTCTCCGCTCAATTATCCAATTTCAATACTCACGAAATGCTACATTTATACACTGATGATGTTTCACAGAAGACATATCATAGATATGTATGATAAATCTGAAGTGAGCTACATATAGGAATTAAGCTTAGAATTAAATATTGAAAAATTCTTGTTTCTGATTGGTCAGAACATTTAGTATCATCGCTCATCGAGGAACGCTCAGTTGGATGACTCCCTCATATTTAAGAATGAAGCCTTGGCAGGGATTATACAGGGTGGGCAAGTAATTTCTCGACAAATTTCAGAGAGTGATTCTACTGGCAATTTTTAACAAAAAAATTACTTTATTTTCCATTGTAAACTAATTCAATATTCTTATATTTTGTAACGTTTCACTATTTTTTCACTGAATTCATTGTACACCGTAAGAGATCGGAGAATCCTCCGCAGACTGATGTGGTTTCCTGGACATTTCATGAGACACTAACAGTGGTAAAGAGGATAAACTTATGGAACGAACCTTTTCCAGCCCAAAATTCGAATCGATTTCACTTTGTATATCGCAAAGTAAACACATACTGAATTTATGTACAAAGTTGCCTTATTCTTCAACTTTCCAATGACCTATGACACATTTAAGTAATCATGAAACCATATTTTTGCTCTCAACTTAAAATTAGTTTTAATGGATAAAGTAGTGATAGGCAAGTTGTTAATTCTGTATGATGAGATGTTTGAAGAAGTGTTTTATTCAATCTGCCAAATGCCTGCTTCAATTGATTTTTCCTTCAAGATTCTAATATTTTGGTAGATTCAACAATTTTTCATCACGAACAAAGGCATATCTGGAACTGAAATCTTTATCGTGAATCTTTGTACACTATTGAACGGAAAATTATTTGTTGGGCTGAGGTAGTACCTATCATTGTTATTTCCATGAACACTACTGCTACAAGGTATATCGACGAGATCGGAACATTGTATGAAAAAGGAAATTTTCATTTTTATTGGACAAAGAATTTGAAACTATGAAAAACAAACAACAAAAAGTGAAATATCGGTACAACCACTGAGAAAAAATTATCATTTACTGCAATCTTTTTCATTCAAATAACGTTAGAAATTTTTACAAATATGCCTGCCACCTTCCCTAACGCAACTCCTACATGATTGTTTGATAGAATCCGCAACTACCCCTGTCGTCGTTGCCCTAGCGCAATTATGAATTATTTTTATGAGTTGGTCACAAGTATGACTTTGGGTCATATCTTTTGAAATACTCTAAGGAAAAATATCTGGGAGTGTAAGGTTGGAACTTCAGGCATGCTCATATTCTGAAGAAAAGTAATGAGATATTCCAACGTTCGTTCCGCGTAGATCATGAAAGTTGATTAAAATGTCCAGGTGCAGAATCCCCCGAATATTAAAATTACGTATTGTTCTGTAAGACGAAATGAACACCTTCCTTCATAAACACGTCATTGCTTTAACGAGAAGGAGGAATAAAAATCAAAACATTAATTCAGCAGAGTGAGCTAAATATGTCATAATGCATAATCAACATAGTTATAGTTAGTTTATTGTTTGGTAGGGGGTTACATTCCACTGCGACCCTAAGGCCTATTTTGCTCCCCATCAGAGATGTTTTCGCATTGAGCTACTTACAGCTTGCTCGCCAGCTCTAGAGCTCCAATATCTCTGATGGCTTCAAAGAGGTTAAGTTCTCGTTCCTTCTATAATTCTCTTGTCCGAGACATTCCTTGGGAAGACTTGCAATGGCGAGGCATTCTATAATCGGGTGAACAGGAGTTTCTTTCTCTTCCCCACAGAATCTGAACCTGTCACTTTCTGATTATTCTCATCATATGCTTCTGTAGGCAGGATTGCCCGGTGAGGAAGCTAGTGAGGATACGTTCATACTGAGATCTAAATGATTTTTGAAACTTGCATTTTGAACCTTCCGTACGAACTTATTGCAATGATCCATTCCTGTAAGATTTCCTCAGAGTGCTTCTGTTTCATTTTCTTCCTCAACCAAAAACTATTTCTTATATGTGCATTTGCTTATTCCACAGAAGAATTCTGGGCCAGTAAGTGGCGTTTGTGTTCCCTTTCTAGCTAGTGTGTTAGCCTCTTCATTTCCTTTGATTCCTGAGTGTCCAGAGTAAGGAGACCTTTCTTGCCTACTTCATTGAGTATCTTTTTGCACTGCCATATTAACATTGAGTCGATTACATAGGCTGATAAGGAAGTGCAGAATGAAGATCCCATATCAGCCCATAATCAACCTGAAGTTGCTTGTACTCAATGCAATTTTTTTTTAGGTTTTAGCTTTATTTGGTCTATCAAATAAAGTTTATCTACAATGTATCATACTTCGTTGGAAAGTTAAAAAATAAGGTAGTTGGCATATAAATTCAATATGTTCAAAAATTCATGAATTGAAACGAGTCTGCATGGTGAAATCTGTTATTACAATCATTAAAAATTTCAAAAAGCACTGCCGTGAAGGCAGCAACTTTTGCGCGCATGTTCAATGTAGATGACCGCTTCAGCAACGAATTTGAACGTGCGCGCAAAAGCTGCTGCCTTCACGGCAGTGCTTTTTGAAATTTTTTTCTGATAAATTACTGGATTTCAATTCGATCATATCTGTATTTTTGGACATATTGTAAAAATAAAATTTTGAATGGGTATATCTACGGAATCATTGGGCGGATTTTACCCATTCACGAATTCGACCTTCGTAATTAAGCCCCAAACCTACTCTACAAATATCGAGTTTCTAAGTCGTTTCTTCCGGAAATTATTGTGTTTACGGTCAGCCTAACGGCTGACTGCGTAAACACAATAACTTCCGAAAGAAACAACTTAGAAACTCGATATTTGTAGAGAAGGTTTGGACCTTAATTACGAAGGCCGAATTCGTGAATGGGTAAAATCCACCCAATGATTCCGTAGATATACCCAATCAAAATTTTATTTTTCCAATATTTCCAAAAATAGAGATCAGATCGAATTGAAATCCAGTACTTCATCGAAAATAACAGTTCGAAGTTTCATACAGAATTTAATGAGGATGATATGATGAGAAAATCATAGAAATTTTTGTTTTTCAAATTGTTCTAATAACACGATTATCACGAAATTTTGCATAAAGTTGTCTTTCAGCGTCTTAAAACTAGCTGTGAAGTTTAATCAGGACTGAATCTGTATTTTTCGAGTTATACCGAAAAAATCAACGATATCGAGAAGAAAACCTCGAAATTTGACATATTTTTTCCCGATATCTCCAAAACTTATGATCGTATCGAACTGAAATTTGGTACATTGCTGTGAAATTAGAAGGTCAAAGCGTGAGTATAATTTTTCTTGGATATGATGAATGATTTCCGAAAAAAAAATTTTTTTGGAAAAAAATTTCGAAAAAAATTTTTTTTAAAAATTACCAACAATATAATCCTGACGAACTTTAGCTCAAAGTTGCGCGTCGTTGTACTTCACCTAACTGCCAAGTTTGAATCCAATCGCTCAAGTAGTTTCTGAAATAAAAAATAAATAACTTCAAATGCCTATAACTCCGAAACTATTCGATCGATTTGACCCATTAACGAGCTCAACCGCGGCATTCCAATGCGCGACCTACCCCGAAAGTTTCAAGTCGCTAGCTCACTTCGTTCGACAGTTATCGTGTCTACGGCCGGCCGGCCGGACAGAATCGATTTTGACACCGGATTCGTCATCAGTGAGTCCAACCTAGTCGATTGAGACCATTTTCGGCTCAATCATCCAAAATGACAGACATTTGGACAAAACGATAGCACGCTGTTCCCCTAGAACATGCGCGCAAAAATACATATTTTTTTGTGAAACCTTCACATAATATCTGTCGATATTAATATCTCACGATATATTCTTATTGTCTTCAATGTACGATGTCATCTTCAATGACAAATTGAATTTTTATATTAACTGGCATATAATGAAGTACAGAAATTGGGAAAACGGTAATATAATAAAATACAAGACAAAAATAATACTAAACATAGTGTTTCATCCCTTATCTTTCGATCAATAATCATCAGTAGCATCTATTCTATATTATGTCAAAACTTCACCACGTAGCCTCACTAATATTCCATTACAAACTTACTGAGCTGGAAAGGACCTCGTGGAAAGCTTGTCAAATTGTGCATGACCAATATTGCCACAAAATCCACACCTTCTGACTTTGATAAATGAAATGCAGTAAAAATCTTTCAAACATCTTTATAACCTCAACTTCGTAAGATATCAATATCGAAAGATAATCAGGTCGATTCTGTTTGCGTATTGCTATGAACCTTGCTATTCTAGTCATATTGCTATCTTTCTAATTTATAGCAATATGGCCATGATGTTACGTATTCTGTTCCGAGTGTTATAGCAATGTTTGTTATGAATTTTGTCATAACAATATTGCTATCATAGACTTCCATAATTGGTGATTTTAGAGCTGACAACACTGTATTTTTTGACATTAGAACTACAAGGAAGAAGAAAATATCCCTAATTCGTGGTTTTCTTTATGGCTTCGCATACATAACCTCAATCTACGGCTTTCTTTATTCATGTAAACATCGATATAAAAAATGTTAGGAAAAGAAACGAGTCAAATTGGTCAATAACCAATTTCCTGGATACCAATAAAATATTGGTTATCAGAAATCGAATGCAGCAATTTTATTCAGGCGTTAATAATTCGATAAACTTTTTCGTTGGAACCTCAAAGGGATTGCATTTGTTGAGACGAGTAGAATAATCATCTCAGCTGTTGCCTATGCCTGTATCTTAGTCTAAGAATTTTCCTTGAAATTAAATAATACTCTAGAGAACCTTGAACACATTTCCATTAGCGTATACTTTTTTTATTCATGTAAACATCGACTTAGTCGAAAATGTTACGAAACAGAAAAACCAATTTTAGTCAAATTGACCAATTTTCTGGATACCGATAGAATTTTGGTTTCCAGAAATTAAATGCAGCAATTTTATGCTATTGATTCGAAATTCGATGAACTTTCCTGTTGGCAATTCAAAGGGATGGCTGTTAGATCATTAGAATAATCATCTCAGTTGTTGCTTACTATGCCGGTATTTTATTCTAAGAATTTTCCATGAAATAACAAATTTCTATTACCACATACTTCCCTATCTTCAATATTTTCGAATTCTTGGAAGAAAACATACTTAAACAAATGGATCTCTGTAAGATTCCCTTTCTAACCTATCTTGTTATCAAGCATAGCAAGTACTATTTTGAGGTTGCTAAGATAGCAATATTGATAGCAAGATTCTCGTTAAAGTGACAGATCATATTGCTCAAAATCGTTGATCAGAATACCAATAATTCCAATCTTGTTATGATAGCAATATCTTTTTCTTAGCAATATTGCTATTTGCAAACAGAATCGACCTGATTATGTGCAGGTTTCACAGAAAAATCTCTATTTTTAATGATTTTATTCAATATGTGTTTATCATACCAATATTTAGAGTAAACTCATTCCACATTAAGGACTAGAGAAAGTTTCGAAATTTTTTTTTCTTCACGACTTTTTAACAACTTTGTTTTTCATTAAATGTCCACAAAACCACTTTATAGTCTGGAGATAATTTTCCGTTTCTCTCCTATGTTATACAATGAATTCAGATGAAGATGACAGATTTGAGTTATGCTATGTTTTCAGTCAAAAAATGGTGAAACGTAGCAAACCATTAGAATCTTCACTAACTTTGAAACGGAAGATTAATAGACCATACTACAATGCGCGTCAAAATTATAGTACAAATGGATTATCTCGGGAGAAAAATATTTGGCAACAAAATCCCGAAATAGGTCAATTTTGTTTTACTTTCACAAAATTTATATGCATATGCAAGGTTTTTGTTGCACCCTGTGCCATCCTCATCAACCCTCTAAATTTTTTGAATAGGGAATGTGGGTCATGTGGTACTTTTTTGGCAAGGTCTTTGTATATTCTTTACAGGCGTGCAGAAATTTTGAAGAAAAAAACTTTTTTTTTCGAAAAATTAGTTAGTTCAAAGAGGTTTTCAGTATGTGCACTTTGTCATGGCTCATTTACTTTGAGACGATGGTACCTGATGAAATTCATTACCGAATGAAAGTCGACCATTACAGTTTTGTTCATGCACAACTTTCAACCCCTTTCAACCCCCTCAACTGAAAAATTAGAATGTATGAAACACTGCGCTTCAGTTATACCTAATCTTAAATAGGTATGTTATTAGTACGTTTCTACTGAAGTTGAAACTTTTCGATAAAATGTTTCAATTCAAAAAAAGATTTCTGACAACGCAATGCCATCAATATTATGAATGTATAAACAGGTACAACCATTTAGAGATTTGAAATTAGGAGTAATAAAGTTGTTTTCCATGCTCATGGCTGAAAAAACGTACATAACATGTGGCGTTCAAATGCGCCCGGTATCATATCATACGATGAATGTCTTACTTTCAGAAAATTTGAATTCAAGTTGCATTCAATCGTTGCTCAAATTCGAGTTCATTGTTTAAGAAATCGAAAAAAAAATGCCTCAGTTAAATGAAAAACAGAGAATTGAAATTTTAATGATGATTGGGTGGGGCGATAGAGTCCGTACTCAACAGGAGGTTTGTGATATTTTTAACGCCAAATATCCAGAACGACCAATCACAAGGTTAACGGTCAGTAAAATTGAAAGCAAATTCACAGATTACGGACATGTAAAACATATTCCAAATGCCGAACGACCCAGAACCTCTGAAGTCACAAAACTGAATGTCTTGGGGGAAATTGAAGAGAATCCTCACACTACTTCACATACTCCAGATCTAACACCGCTCGATTTTTTCTTATGGGGCTACCTAAAATGGAAAGTGAACATTAATAGTCCCAAAAATTTGGAAGGCTTGAAAAACCGAATAGGGTTCGACATAGGTAAAAAAACTCCAGAAGGTACAGAAAGGATGTGTCAAGCGCTTTGATTATTGCATCCAGAACGATGGTGGTCATTTTGAACATTTAATTTAACTTATCTTGTAATGCACAATGATTCTCCGGGTGGTATTTCAATGCCGAAATAAATTTTCAATGTCACTGCATTTTTTTCTCCATTAAAGGGTTCGTAGGGTTATGCACTACTTTGCATAAACAAAACTGTAATGGTTGACTTTCATTCGGTGACAAATTTCATCAGGTACCATCGTCTCAAAGTAAATGAGCCTTGACACAGTGCACATCTGAAAACCTCTTTGAAGTTACTTATTTTCCAAAAAAAGATTTTTTTTCTTGAAAATTTCTGCACGCCTGTAAATATGATACGAAGACCTTGCCAAAAAAGTACCACATGACCCACTTCCCCTATTCAATAAATTTAGAGGGTTGATGTGGATGGCACAGGGTGCAACAAAAGTCCTTCGAAAATGCATAAAAATTATACGTTATATAGGAGTTCTTTGTTGGAAATTGCCTGTAGAATCACTCTCTGAAATTTGGCCAGAGATAACTTGCACAGCCTGTATAGACAATGTCTATACTATGATTATGAGGCCTAATCTGTCGATTTTCAATGATTCAAACCGAATTTGCACATATCGTTTCCTGATGAATAACAATTTCTTGTTTATCCATACGGAATATTATGTAACTGAAATGAAATAGTCCGTAATCGTATATCCAGGAAGATGTCCACGCCCAAGGAAATATTCGCAATTTCATGTTCACCTCCGATTATACACAACATCAAATACGAAAGTGCGGTGGCTGAGAACACGATTGTTCCTGCGACCTTAAGTTTCGCGACTTTGGGTTAGGTTGGGCGCCCATGCGATAACTTTGACTCCCACGTACCACGGCATCTGTTGCGTTTGGAACATGAGTCATCCCAAAATTAGATACTCCTTATAAGGCGACATTGTATAACAGTAACAAGGAGGAGGAATCAAGGTAACGATTATCACCACACTGGAGAACAGTCTATGTAGGTTTGATAAGAAATTGACCGGATTTAATTAATTATAATTGCAGAACCAGACATAATTTCACTTTTTACGCGTTCTGGGGAACAGAATGCTATAGTTTTGTTCGAATGTCTTCAATCTTCGAATTTTTCACCGAAAATGATCTCGAAATTTTTAGTTTATGTTCGGAGCCTGAAAATCTCGTTTGAGTTCGTTAATGGGCAAAATTGGCCGACAGGTTTCGGAGTTATAACAATTTGAAATTCTGAGGGGTTGTTCCAAAATTAATTGATGCAATCAGATTAGTGCTTCGTAATTAGTTGAAGAATACCAACGCGCAACCTGTTCATAATTTTGAGATGATCTAACCGTTAAAAATTTCAAACAAATTTTTTTTCTACAGACTACTTACCAAATCTGGATGAATTTGGCACATATCTTGAAGTCGATATTTAAGAACTTTTCAACTCTGTCAGATATTCATTTTATTCCATGAAACATATTGAGTAAGAAGTTATTTTCCTTACGCGCTTGTTCTTGGGTAAATTTTGCCAAGAGTCTGTGATTTTCAAGTTTTGAGCCAAAAATGGTCTTCATAGATTATAAGAATTTTTGATTTCTTTTCCGAAAAATATTCATCAGAATGCAACGAAAATTGACACAGACTTTGAAGTCAAAATATAACAACAGTGCTCCAAATTTCAGTTTTAGCGAATATTTATCTGCAGAGAAATTGGGAAAAAATGTCAGGTTTATTGGCTATTTCAAATTTTGGGATGATTTCCTCAATTTCTCGAAAAGAAGTGAGGTTCTCAAAATTAAACTTCTCTTGGTAATGCCAACGCATAACTTTCAAGATTCATGTTGAAAAAATTTTTTTTTCGATTAATATTTATAAACTTACCATGGAGTTTGACACAGACATTGAGTTCACTATTTAACAACAGTACTTATATCCAATTTCGGAATTTGATCAGATATTCCTCTTGGGGGACATTAGGAAAAAGTATGTTCAATTTCGTGCTGATTTAATCACTATCATTATTAATCATTTCCGAACTTACTGAAAAAATACCTATATATATATCCGATCATCTATTGCAAGAGTAGGTATATCTGCGGGATCACAGGATGGATTTCAATAATTTGGCATTTGTAATTGAGCTCCAAACCTGCTCTACAATTATAAATTCTCTAAGCAGATTCTATCGGTACTCATTATGTTTACGATCAGCGGTTAGGCTAGACGCAGCGAGAATAATTATGGCAGCCGAATTCGTGCGTAAAAGCTGCTGACTTCACGTTAGTGCTTTTCTAGGTTTTTATTATGTAGAATCAGATTGAGCGATTCTCCACATTTCCAGCAACGATTACGTTAATCTCCTTTGAAAATATATCTCCAAAGTGTTGCAGAGTATCGTCAGGATTATAATATGTTAGAAAAATTGAAAAATTTTCGAATCAGGAAGCAAAACAGCTTTGGAAAAGTTCTCTGTAGCATTTCGTCAATTCCGGCCGATCGTGAACACGATTACTTTCAGAGAAGACAACTTAGAGACTTCGTATTTGAAGAGCTCGGTCGGATATCAATATCGAAGGAATGGGTAAAATATATCTAATGATTCTGCAGATATAAACATGAAAATTTTTTTCCCCATATTTTGGAATATACAAATCGGATCGATTTGAAATCTATTTTGTTGGAAAATGACAGCATGAAAGATTGGCAAATTCCTCCAAAACCTGTCAGATAGTTTGTGATATAAAGGTTGTTCCAAAATAAAATACTGATTCTTGAGGGTGTGGCAAGTTAATGATTTCAATTCAGATAAATGAACAATTACCATTGCGTATTCAAAATTCCGAAAAACTCTTACTATATTAGCGTGAGGTGTCTAGAGTATTGTAGACATCCCAATTTTGAGTTCTCTCGTGAATCGAAATGGCTGTTTCAGTTTGAATTTGAGTAAAAATGTGGAAAATCTGTTCTGAGTCATCTTATTATTATAAAATTACTATCGCTCTCTTCTATCGAGGTTCACATTTTCAAACTGATGTAAAAATGTACTGGTGCTACATATCTCGAGTCACTGTGAAGTAGTGTCAATACGCCGTTTTATTGATTTCATACAAGATGTACGTATGGCTTATTCCTGTTTCTTCAAATATTCCCCCAGTGAATAAATTGGATTTAAGAGCAAACAATACCACGTGTCGGTAAATCACGGCTAGGCAACACATCCACATTCAAGTTTCATTAAACCTAGGTAATATCTCAAGGTCAGGCACCTGCACGAGGTCTACATGCTTTAGCGTTGCCAATAGCCACGTGAAATATAAAGCCGCGTACAGACACGAGAGCTGAGCGGCTTGCGAGGCAAGTTGATTGGGCTGCCTCGCAAGTGTGAACGGTGTCGCCAGCCATTTCAACAACGCGAGGCTGCTTCACAAGTGCCTCGCAATTGCCTCGAAAGCCGCTCAGCTCTCGTGTCTGTACGCGGCTTAAGAATTCGGAGAAATTTCTACTTTTATAGGAAAAAACGCGATGTCGCTCTGCAGGATTCAGTGAGTATTCGAAAAATAAATTTTTCGGGATGTACTCAATTCTTTTGTGAACTGGGCAATGTTGGTTATTTTTCCCTTTTTCACCCCATTTCAGTTTTTACTTCCCCAAATATTCTTGAATATTAAAAAGTTGCAACCTTGCGCATTCTTACGATTTTTTCAATCATTCGCACCAAAAAAATTTTTTGAAAAAAATTAACTCTGGCCTCCAAAGTCCCCCTGTTATATTCGAGGTATTGTTTGCTCTTGAGTCCGGATACCTGAGTCACACTCGCGCATCATAATATTCCAACTAAACATAATTTTGAAGGTAGATTTTTCGCCCCATTGCATAAAGGTAACAAAAGCGACAGTTCAAAATATTTGATGACTCGAAATGTTCTGAGGTAAGGTTTCGTAGGCTGATCTGCTTGTAATGACCGGAAAAAATCATGAAATAGCTATATTTACAGTGACTAAGGTGGAGATGCTTAAAAGTTTTAATATGTCGAGAACTCAGACACTTTAAGAAAGTTATGTTTCGATATTCTGGCTAGACATAAACAAATCTATTGTTTACAGAAGACTTTTTCTAATAAATAACGATAATGAATCTCTGGAAACGGTTTATTGTTTATAATTGTTGAGATAAAAACTTATCATTATCATTTTTCACACGCTCATTCGTGATTACCCACCAATTTGACTCGGTATCATATGAATTTGATGATGCATGCGGATGTTGATGAAATTTTTGGGTGTGTTCGACTGGATTTTGGAATGATTTATAATAATAATAATAATAATCTTTATTCATCCTGTCCGACATTTTTACAATGTATAGGACATGTCAATGACTACAAAGTTAACCATAACAATGATGAAAAGAAAAGACATAAAATACATACACGAATATGCAACAATTTTCAGTGCAAACTCTGAAGCCTATCCGACAAACATTCGCCTACACTATAGTAAGCCTTCCCAAGTAACAATGATTTCACTGATCTACGAAAACTCTTGTCGTTCAAGGATTTAATACAATCAGGTAGTTTATTATAAAGAATTATACACTGATAGAAAGTTGCGAATTTACTGGTACTATGTCTTGGTATAGACAGAACTTCTTTATTTCTTGTATTATAATTATGAAAGCTACACAGTTTAACTAACTTTTGCTTATTGTCATTAGCGTATCTGAGACATTTATAGATGTAAATACAGGGAGCACTCAATATTTCATGATTTTTGAAAAGAGGTCCACATGAATCACGTGGATCCGAATATCATCCTCAAAATACGAAATGTGCTATAAAAATTCTGTGGAACTCAAACGAACAACCCCATACCTGAATGTTATAAGCGATGTTTCTATATGCTAGGCTATAGTAAACTCCAATTAATGCATCAACAGGCAAAGAATATTTCAATCTGCTGATCGCGTAAACAGAAGAACTGAGTTTTTTACTTATTTATGCAACATGATCCGTCCATCCTAAGCTACTGTCAACGTATACACCAAGGAATTTAGCTGAGTTGCACTATATCAAAGAGCTTTCACCGTTGTTCAAAGTGAGAGCAGTTGTTTTCTTCAATTCAAATTTTGTACATACAGTTTTGCTGTTGTTGAGTATTAGAGCATTATCCCGACACCATTGATTGAAACTATTAATTTGTTTTTCAGACAACTCCTTGAGCTCGCTCAACTCTACTACTATTATTTGAAATGACGTACCATCAACGAAGATAATGGTCTTTTTGAATATTGAATATCTTAAATACCCTGGTAGATTATTTATAAACCAGATGAATAATAATGGTCCCAAAACTGAACCCTGTGGAACATCGAGCTTCAGTCCGTACTCATTAGAGAAAGAGTTTTCGACCTCCACTGAAATCTTCCTATCTGAAATAAAACAGCTAATCCACCTGAGAAATCTGACCCTAAAGCCCAAGTTATATAGTTTACTCTCAAGGAACTTCGGGTTTTTGCTTTCGAAAGCACGCGACAATTCAAAAAATAAACCAGCCACCAGAAATCCATTATCTAATGAATCTTGTATTGACTACACAAAATCAATGACAGCCGTCTGAGTTGATCGACCAGCCCTAAACCCATGCTGACTATCAGTGATAATATGAAATTTTTCAAGAAATGCCATCATTCGGTTAAGAACAATTCTTTCAACAATCTTTGATAATGAACTTATCAGAGAAATAGGACGGTAATTAGCTAATTCACTGACATCACCTCTCTTATAAATCAGAATCACATTCGCGAGCTTAAGACACTCCGGGAAAACTCCAGAACATTCTGACTTATTGATGAGATGAGCCACATGCTCAGATATGAACTTGGATGACAGTTCAAGAATCTTTACAGGAACAAGGTCCGGTCCAGTACTTTTCTTATTTTTAAGAAATTGTATAGCACTCAGAGCTTCCTCCTCAACTACTCGATAGAAATAAAAACTCTCATGAAGAATGGGATAGTCAGTACATACTTGACTCAACGTACTGCCATAATTTTCAATAAGACCCAATTAGGCTACCTTTGAGAAATATTCAGCGAAAGGATTAGCGACATCCTTCCGTTCTTTATGAGTTGCACCATTTACATTTAATACTATATTCCTATTATTTTTAATTCTACCAGTTTCCTGGTTTCCTTTTTTCCATATGGTTCTACATTTATTGTTTGAATTATCAATAAGGTTGGCATGATAGGATAATTTTGCTCGTTTATACAATGCTATAGCTTGATTAGTTCTGATATTGGCTTGAATCCAATAAAGAGTTTTTCACTAGCACATTTTGTCATCGGTGTAATCCAGTTGTTTACTTGTTTCTTTACAAAATATCGACCTTCTAATGGACAACAATACTCGATTGATGATCTTATAATTTCAATGAAATGTGGAAAACTAATAAACATAGATCTAGGATTCGATCAAAAAAGATTGAAATTTTTGGAGTGAATAAAATTAGTTGAAAAAAATTAGGGAGAAAAACGGTGAATTTCATAGTGGAATCTACTTGGACAACCACTTAAATTGTCATCAAACTTCGTCCTTTAGGAGGAAGTATGCGACTACTATTTCACTTAACGCGAGAATGGTCCAGATTCATTATTCGGTCGAAAAAGTTTGACCTTTCTGGAGTGCATGAAAAATCAATCAGGAGACATTAGAAGAAGGAAATTTCTACTTCTAAACCCTCATGAAATCCTCGTGAACACGCAAAAAACTTCATCGACATACATCTAACCGCTTAGGAGAAGACGAACATACTCACATACAGACGCACAAAACATTTTATATCTGTGTGTCGTGCAAAACTTGCGGTTACCGACTCCATATTCAATCGCTTTCAAACAACCGCAGTACCTTGAGCAATAAATTTCTGCAATATTTTATTTCTTCCTTCTGCCACCTTGCTCTTCTGAGAAAATGTTTTGTAAACAAAAATATTATAGCCGGTTTCAAATGTCCGGCCGTTACGGCGGCGTTGAGGAGTTTTATTTCCGCAATATTAGCGAAAGACGATACCATACTCAGGTTTAAATTTCCGCCCGTCAGGGCGGCGTAGTGGGGGGTGGAAGTCTTTCAGACATATTTGTATGAAGCATCATGCCACCTCGAAATTTGGCACATATATTGTCTGTGAGTAGCAAACGACAAAACAATACTCAGTCTCAAATTTCTGACCGTCAGGGGGCGCGGTGAGGGGTGGCAATCTTTCAGCAATCTTTTTATAAAGCATCATGTCACGTTGAAATTTGGCACATATGTTGTATGTGAGTGAAAAAATACGATACAATACTCAGTTTCAAATATTCGGCCGTCAGGGCGGCGCGACGGGGGTGGAAGTCTGTCAGAAATATTTCCATAAAGCATCTTGCCACAATAATATTAATATTATTGAAATTTAGAACATTGTTGTTGAATACTGACTTCAAGGTTTGTGTCAAATTTGGTTCAAATCTAATCGATTTACCTGGAGAAAAAAACTTTTTCATCGAAAATTTGAAATATATTCGAATATTTTTTTTTTCTTTCAACTGGATCCACACGACATCTTTCACTAAATTGCACGTTGGTATTTCAAAACTGCTCACAAAGTTTCAATCGGCTCAATTCGGTACTTCATGAGATATCGAGAAATTTATATCAAAATTCCAAATGGGCCTAATAACAAACTCAACCGAGATAATTGAATTTCAAACCTAATGTGACAATTCCGAGTCACTAAGTCTTTTCCTTCGAGAGTTAGAGCACATACGGACGGACGGACAGCCGTCGGACGGACAGAATTTAATTTGACCTCAGATTCTTCTTCAGGGAGTCCAACCTAATCTTTTAAGACCATTCTAGGCTCCAAAGTTGAAAATTACAAACATTGTCACGAAACGCTGTTCCCCAGAACAAGCACGTAAAATCCATATATCATACTATGCTAAGAGGTCCGATCAGTAGTTTCTCACTCTGATCAAAGATTTTAGTACATCGTAATAGATTCACATAACTGTATATAATTTTCTTCATGTTATTTCTTCGAATGTTTATTATATTGCAGTCTTCAGACTAGAATTGAGCTTTACAAACATGAATCCATTGAAGGAACATTTCACATGTCTTTAAAATGTACTAAACGCAAATGAATTCGATGATTACGTGGATACGATACTCACGAAATTTTGCGAATTTCCATGCTGTTATTTTTCGAACAAGTGTACGATGGTCCTTTATAGTTCATCTGGTGAATTTCTCAATATTAATCTTGCGCTTTTTTGGAATTTGAGCAGAATCAGAAGATCCTTCTCACTAGTGGTCGACTTAGTAGTTAACAGATATTTGCATGAAATTAGGTCAAATGCTTTTGTGTCTAATAATGTCATCATCTCTATGGACAGCTGCATCCTGAGTAGATATTATCCTATAGCTGGACACAATTCTATAATTTTAGACGAGGAGTATAATTTTACCGATACCGAAGGAACGAAAGATACTGCATTTTTTAGGTTTACTTCCCAACAGTATATTGCCTGCCATATAGTATTCGTGTATTCGAGCTTGTCTTCAGAACTCAAAGACTGTAAGTCAATGGGTCGCTGTCTGATACGCTGCTCACATCTTTAGGTGTGCCACAGGGGTCCCTTGCTTCTCATCATTTATACCCATATATTTTTGGATCTTCTTTCGATTCTGTAAGCCTCATTTTTATGCTGATGATGCTCAAATTTATCTCAGTTTCGATACTGTAGATGTTGATGAAGGTATCAGGAAAATGAAGGATGACCTTGCGACTTGTATCTAAGTAGCACAATCTTTCGACTAACCCCAGTGAATCTTGTGCGATCCTTTTCGACTGTTCGTGATAGTTTGGGTCGGTTGGTTCATTTCTTCCTTGGAGGTGATGATATTCCTGTTGTAAGCAATATTCGTAACCTTTGTTTGATAATCGACAATTCTTTTCTTTATAGGTTGCATATCGCAGGTTGTATTGGACATTCTCCCTATGCTTTGAGTCTGATCTATCCTCATCGAAGTGTCTTGCCTGTTCTGATTGAGAAAACGTTTTATGATTATCTGGTGTTGCTTTATTTAATTATTGCTCACATGTATTTTTCTCATGCTTGGATCAGGCGACTTCGAACTCGATACAATAAATCCAAAATTATATGTTTGAGATTCATTTTTGGAATTCGCAAATATGAGCGTATAAGAAGTCATAAATAATTATTTTTTTCACTATCATTATTATTGTCATCATTATTATTTTTATCATCAATATAGAACGTTTTCTAACGTATATATTCACCGGCAACTATACAATAGACAAGTTTTCAACAGTGTGTCCACCGTAACAACTGAAAACGCGGAAATTACAGACATTGTGGCGAAAAGATGCACTTATTCTCGGAACAAGAGCGCAATAAATGGAGTATTGCAGTTTTGCTATAGAAATAAATCAACCATCTTTCAATCTGCAATCTGCGAAAACCAATAATTACATTGGAGAACCATAGATATGTACGATGTTTTAACTTAATGAAATATTTAGAATTTTTCCGATAGCACTGAAGAAGGAAGTAACTGAAGACACAAACCCTGTTATTATCACGATACTCAATACCCCCACATAATCCCTTTATTTACAGCGTATAGGCTGACAGTTTCCTTAGAAACGATAATGCGCAACACCAAATATTGACATTCAACTACATCCATTCATGTCCAGTACACAAGTGGCTATTTAGGCACTGATTCATGAACTAAACGTTCTGAAGACTCTTCTTGTAATCTATGAAAATTTTAATTGTGCACTTGATGTTGAAAGTGTTATTTGGTGCGAGATGACGAATTTTACTTTCATACTGAAAATTCTTGTATTCCGCAATGAAAAGATATTTGTCTTCTAGTTTAAATAATGTAGTGTCCATAGATCTCGAGAATTCCTGGGCTGCTAGAAGTTTTCAGGTATACATTTTCATTTCGGTTCATTGTAAATCAGCATTTTCCGTAAAAGTAGAAATGAAGCTCTTATAAGCTAAAATGGGAACGACTTTGGGTCTTTATTTCTCAAAGAAGATTAGTAGATGTACTTCACTCACTTTTAATTCTTAATCAATCTTTTAAGATACAGCCCCTATTTGGGTTGGATGAGTTGGTGATTTGGATTTTTAACGGGTTCTGAAAAACAGTCAGTAATAATCTCTACATGTTGCTAAGCTCTATGCAGATGTTCTTCGCGTAATTTTTCCAATTGCTCAATTTTGTATTAGGTGTTGACAAAATGAGCATCATCGAATTTAAATTTTTTGTGAGAATAAAAAAAATTCAAATATTTCACCCACGAAAAAATTATTGCGAAAAAATCAGATCGAAGTGTTATTTTCAACCTCTATTAATGAAGTCGAGAAGTTGGAAAATTGAGCAAAAGAGATCTATAAACCTTCAACTCCTTCTGAAGGCTGTATCTCGAATGGGTAGAGGACCTCGAAAAAAATTTCATTTAAATTATACCCTAAAGTCCTTCGCATTTAATCGGTCCTTAGGATGAAGCACCGAACCTCTAATGTGCATATTTTCTATTTCCTTATAGAAAATAGATTACGAAATATTGATGGCTTATTTATCCTTGAAGACTTTGCAGGAACGAAAAAGAAATTTCGGAATAATGTTTGTATAGAAGCTCCTAAATGATTGCATTGATTGTCCCTATCTTCTGGCCAGATTGAATTTCAACGCAGTAAGTGTTAATTAACGACACAGAGATTTTTTCTGGTGACCGAGTTCCATGCTAGTAACTATTCATATTACAACCTGGTGGATAGGTCTATGAGAGCAGCTAATGAATCGGGTTTAAATTTGTTGAATGATTCCCTATTCGATATCAAGATGTTTTTCAGTCAGCCATAAAAATGAGGGAAAAATTGTTTTGGGTGAATCACTTTTTTTACGTGGACCTTATTATGGAAATGTCTTCATTTGGATCTTTTCTTAATGTATTTCTGTTTTTTTTTCAATAAAATATAAAATGGTGGTACCGTTCAAATAAATGAATAAATAAATAATGTTGAGTGTGCATAAGAAGCGGCAAAAACTTCGATACCTCAAAATAGAATTTTCCATCTATAGCTTTCGGGATACTCACAATGCACACAAAATTTTTCCTACGTAAATTGAAAATTTCGTGAAAATGGCTAATCGAAGTTATCAAAAGCAAAAGCAGCACATGGAAAAATTCCAGAGGAGCAGTGACGTGAGGTCAGGAGATTTCACGCCAATTTTTCAAATTCACTGCAGAAAAGGTCTCATATATTGACCCCGCTGAACTAAGCTTTGGTTCCTGATGAAAAGATTTGCCTCCTTTTTGCGCGCATGTTCTAGGGGAAAAGCGTGCTATCTTTCTGTCAAATGTCTGTATTTTCCGATGATTGAGCCGAAATTGGTCTCAAACGACTAGATTGGACTCCCTGGAGACGAATCCAGTGTCAAAATCGATTCTTTCCGTCCGACTGGCCGTGGACACGATAACTGTCGAACGGAGTGAGCTAAAGACTTGCAACTTTCAGAGCAGCTCGCGCATTGCAGTGTCGCGGTTGAGTTCGTTAAGGGGCAAAATCGGTCGAATAGTTTCGGAGTTATAGCCATTTGAAGTTTTCAAGTTTTTCATTTCAGAAACTGCTGGAGCGATTGGATTGAAAATTGGCAGTTAGTTGAAGCATAACGACGCACAACTTTGAGCGAAATTTGGTTGAAATGCATGTCACTCAATTAAAAAAAATTTTTTTTCAAATTTTTTTCGAAAAAAATTTTTTTCTGAAACTTTTGTTCATATTCGAGAACCATTCCATGAATACCATGGGCTCCATATTTCACAGTAGTGAACAAAATTTCAGTTCAATACGGCTATTAGTTTCAGAGATATTGGGAAAAAAATATGTAGAATTTGGCGGTTTTCTTCTTGATATCGTTGTTGTTTTCGGTATCTCGAGAAATACTGATTCAATCGTGATGAAACTTTGCAGCTAGTTCGAAGATGCTGAAGGACAACATTGTGCACAATTTCGTGATGATCGTGTCATTAGAACGATTTGAAAAAAAAATCCAATTTTTCAAATATTCAATACTCTTTGATCTTCTCATCTTATTATCCTCAATAAATTCTGTATGAACCTATAAGCTATAATTTTTCGATAAAGTACTGGATTTCAATTCGATCCCAACTGTATTTTTGAAAATATTAGGAAAATGAAATTTTGAATGGGTATATCTGCGGAATCATTGGGTGGATTTTACATATTCACGAATTCGGTCTTCGTAATTAAGGTCCGAATCTTCTCTACAAATATCGAGTTTCTTAGTTGTGTTTTTCGGAAGTTATTTGATTTACGGGTGGTCGCTAGGCCTTGCCTAGTTTTCTTTAGTTGTTTGAATTAAATGTGTAGTAAGGTATGAATTTGTAAGATGAACACCCTTCATCAAACATTATTTTATCTAATACATGTGGAAACTAACAAATAATTCAGGGTGTTTTTTTTAATGACGCTGATGTTCTTTAAATAGCGATATAAGGTTGTTGTAGATTTAATTCAGATCATGAGTATCACTTCTGTGATTGATAGTATCTTTTATGCTAATGAAAATCATTTCACTGACATTCCGTTTATTCCAATTATCTTCTTAATCCAAAACTGACACTTGATCGAAACCAAATTGATGACCTGTGTCAAAAAAGTGTAACGCTAAACCGGTTTTTCGTTTCTATCTCTAAATTTTTCTAGACAGTCATAATTACTTCAGTATGATTCGGTTTTGGTTTATTATTTGATGACATCAAATAATAAACCTTAGTGATCGACCAACAAAAAAAAAATTTTAACCCCCCCTGAAAATTTCACAGTTTACGTTTTGGAGTATGTAGATTTGAATATACGAATAAAAAAAAATCCGTCCGTCCGCCGTCCGTTGTCCAGAGCTTTTCTCGGAAAGTACTAAACCGAAATCCGTGAAACTTGGTAGAAAAATCATACGTCGCTCGGGATTGATCCTCCAAGCTTTTCAGCAGGATTGGTGTATCCTAAGGGCTTAAAATTGGGGGTTGGAGGGAAAAAAAATTATTTCTAGGAAACTTACCACCGAATTTTTGTGAAATTCTCAACGTTGATTACTGTTGCATAACTCAACCTAAAAATGTTTACCGGATGATATCCGACCAGTAGTCTCTGAGTTATAAAGAAAAATGCTGCAAATTTCCAATAATCCCGAGAATGAATCATCGCATTCGGTTCTAAGATTGGAATTCAGTGAAATAATCGGTTAAATTTTCATCCAGAATCATATATCTGAAAGTAGATGAAAAGATTGTTACCAAATTTTCAACATATATTGAGAAATTTCGAACGGATTCGTTAATTATTTTATAAACACAATGTGCAAATGCCCTATCGATGTTCTCGACAATTTCAGAATCGTTAGTAGTTCAAATTAAATATTTTTGGGGTTTCTCTCCTAATATCTGAAACATAACTACAAAAACTCGGATAACAATTATTATTTATAGATATCACCCTGCGAATTACGGGATGAAACATTAAATTTCTTCATGGAGCTCAATTATATCTTAAATAAAACTTATATATTATTCATAAATCATTGGTTTTTCACAACCCGAAAACTGATTCCATGAAAAAATTCATTTGAAA
This sequence comes from Myrrha octodecimguttata, assembly GCA_958510865.1. Lineage (NCBI taxonomy): Eukaryota > Metazoa > Arthropoda > Insecta > Coleoptera > Coccinellidae > Myrrha > Myrrha octodecimguttata. Next base: position 21,994,720 of record OY294059.1, read on the forward strand.
CATTGAAATCTCAATAAATACTCTTGTGTAACTGAATAACCCATTCACATGCAGAACGCGAATTAAGAAGCGTTATTTAAAATAATGAATATTTCCAAAATATTCGGTCGATCGGAGGTTTCCATCAATTTTGGATTGCTTAGTACAATTATCGTCAACATGTGGATATCGGCTACTGGTTTCAATCGAAATCCAATATTTTTCGTACTGAGACTTTGAAATAGGGGTGAATATAAAAGATAATGAGCATGTATATGATAAAACAAATTGGAGGATATATGCAAACAAATCAATTAACAAACCGGAAATCTCATCAATTGTCGAGAATCTAATACTAAGGGTACTGGGGACCGTAGACAAGAATACTCCGCATGTTTCAACATCTGGTGGTCCGCAAACTACTTGTTTGAATTGAAGGTTTTACATTAAACAGACGTTAGGATTTGACACCCTCTTAGTTGAGTGTATCTGACAACTATACGGAACGAAATTTCTCTTTTAGAATTATTCAGTCGAATTCAACCTTGAGAGGTTCACGATATATTTGATTTTTACAGAAAAGTTATTGAAAATAACTTTAGGTCTTCAGTTTGTGTATTGGATATTTTGTGAATCAAGTGAACTCTTATCGGATATATGCACTGTGGAAAAATTTTTTTCAGATAAGTTGCACAGGACGGGTGAGTTTTTTTCATTTCATTGATATTCTTCAGAACAAAGTTGAATCATAGTAGGAATCACATCCACACATTTAATATTAGCGGAAAATCTTGAATTTTGTTTTACGTATTTGTTGTTAATTTGAGAGTTTAAGTTAATTTTCCCGAAAGTTTCTCAAGAAATACTAACGCGGTCAAATTGAAACATCATAACTAGTTGTGAATTTAATGCATGATTTCGTGAGAATTGTATTGGAAAAAAATTGAATTTTTTCTGAACATTTTTTTCGGAAGCTATTCATCAAAGTTCAATATAATTTGGTACAGGTTTTAGTCAACATTTTGAAACCATATTTATTTGCAGAGTTATTGGCGAAAAATTTTGTGGCCATTTTAAATTTTGAGGTTATTTCCCTTATATGTCAAAAGGCGCAAACGCTTTCTGATTTGAATTTCATTTCTATTTGTGTATTACCGACACGCAATTTAATAAGTAATATCGTGAAGATCTCACTGGCAAAATATTAGTAAAAAATATTTTTCGGAAATTTAACCTAACTTTAACGAAAGAAACAACATAGTGATTTGACCTTTGTAAAGTAGTTTTTTAAGAAACTCAACACCAAGATAATTTTCTCTTCAACTCCAATATTTCATAGGAAATGTGATTTGGAATGATAAATATTTAAGATTTTTATGAATAACATCCTCTAGGCTTAATTGTAAGTGGTTCTTTCCAGCAAAATTTTCGTTATATGTTGATACCTTAGTGAATAGGTTTATCTACCATATTTCAGGAATACATTTAGATGAGACAGACAACATGGATAGGGTCATTGATTATTTCGGTGACAGGACTGATAATTCTGATGATCAGTCGGCCATAAAAACTCCATCTCATTGTCGTAACTCGACAGATTTGTCCCCAGATAATTAGGGAATACGGCCGTGTGCGGCCACCTGCATTGGTCTCACTTTTCGAGCGAGCTGAGGCGGTTCGCCCTTCAAGTGGTTTTGTGCGTTATTATAAACATAGACATATTTAGGCATGTAAGATTTATCCTTGGGGATATTTGAAAATTCCAGACATAAGTCAGTCGGGATCGGAATTGGAAGCGATAAGCTTGAGGTCGAAAACGCCGAGGCTCGGCTCAAATATTTAAAATAGGTTTTTTACGTTTTTGTTCATATTTTCACACGATCGATTATTTCGTATCGGCACTAGTCTAGTATATTCATTTTACAACTAGGAATGGAATTAAAGTGTGTTTTTTTTTAACCGTTTAGTTTGATTTTGAAAACTTTCGAACCTCCTAGACGCCAGATCCTAACGGTGTGTAGGACTTCGGCGGGGAATTCACAACACTCATAGTAATACTACGAAATCACAAAAAACACGAAGAAAGTTGCTAAAAATCTTCTTCAGGTATCTACATTTTACTGACTGATGGTATGTAGTACAACAAGGTTTAAACATGGTCCGGAACGTGCCTAAATAATTATACAAAAGCGTAAAAGTGAGAGTAGGTATAAATTGGGGTTTGCCACAGAGTTTTTAGGTTACAGAAAAATATTCAGTAGTGGCACAGCCGTCTCTAGAAATTAAAGACGGCTGTGGTAGTGGAGAGCTATTCACATCTGTTTGTTCATTCAATAGGATTTTGCGGGTGTTGTACCTATTGATTTCTAACGACTCTAGGAATTATGTAGGTACTTTTGGTTTCGACGTGGATAATTTTGTAGTTACTATTGAATTTAAATATTTCACATGAATTTCTTCATGGAATTGATTTTCGTTTGGTGAAAAACCAATGAGTTATAAATAATATATACGATTGATTTGAGATATCAATGGTATTGGGTTATTAAACTGAGAAAATAATAAACCCTTGTGTAAAATTTGCAGCGTTTTTACTGATTGTTTCGATCGTCCGACGTAGGATTTACTGCACTGCATACATGGAATGTTATGAATCACCTTTAAACGGTCAAGTGTTTCCGTTCGGTCCTTCAGTTTAGTGAAAAGTGAGCTAACAGTTTTCAAATTGTAAAATACTAGCTTCGTGGTCACTGATGCTCTCTTGATGGATTAAGCTATATTGTGGTATATTCCCGGAATAAATGAAAACCTGAAATGTACTTGATTTTGTTGGTTACTCAATCTTTCTCCGTATGAGACTGGAACTCTGTATTCACTGAAAATTCTATTCACAAAATAAGTGGGGTATTGGTTGAGTTTTAAAATGCGCTTTAAATTCTTAAAATTTTCCAAACGGAATACACTCCTTTCCAGTTTGATCGCCCTGCATAAGAAATTCTTTATTACTGGAATTTTGTACGATTTCGATGTGTCCGAATTGAAATTCAACTACTACACTGTGTTTACGATCGGCCGTTAGGCTGACCATAAATACAATAACTTGAGGAAGAAATGACTTATACACTCATTATTTGTATAATAGGTTTGGGGCTCAGTTACGAAGGTAGAATTCTGGAATTGGTTTGAAATCTGCCAATGATTCCGTATACTACCCATTCAAAATTTTATCTTCCCAATATTTCGAAGAATACAGATATGAATGAATTGAAATTCAGTACTTGATTGAGAAATAACAACTCGAAGGTCATACAGAATTTTGTGATGCTAATATGATAAGATCAACTAATTTTTTCATCAGGAAATAATGGTGCATTCGGAGTGGTCATTACGTGAAAGGATAACCGCTTTGGCAACGAATTCGGACATGCGCGCAAAAGCTGCTGACTTCACGTCAGTGCTTTTCTAGATTTTTTCAATCAAGTACTGCGTTTCGATTCTATATAGTCTCTATTTTCGAGAAATTTTGGGAAAATATCAATTTGAATGGATATACCTGCGGAATTATTGGTAAATGTTTCTGATTCGTGAATCAAACTCCAAACCTACTCTACAATTATCTAGTCTCTGAGTAGATTGTTTCGGTAGCTATCGTGTTCAAGATCGGTTAATAGGATAGCCCTAATCACAAAGATTTCCAAAAGAAACGACTTTGAGACCCAATTTCCGAAGAGTAGGTTTGGGGCTTAATAATGGAGGTCAGATTCTTGAAGAGGTGGAATCCCTCTAATAATTCTTAGATATACCTATTCAATTTCGTATTTTTCCAATATTTCCAAAAAATACAATACCGAATTGAAAGCTAGTAGTTGATCCAAAACTGATTTTGTGGGGACCATATGAAACGAAAATAGCCAAACCATTCCATCAGAAAGTGAAGTTGCGTTTAGCAGAGTCAATACATGAATGGGTGACCGCTCTGGGCCCTAATTTGAACAACTTTCCCAACTCGCAAATGAATTCCCTATAAATTGGATCAGCAATTTTTGAATTGTTTCAGAAATAACAACGATACCGAGGAAATATCAACCAAATTCTATATATTTTCCCACGGAATTTTCAATATAGTTGCGTGTGGGTATTTTAGGACCAAGTGCCAATCTCATAGAATCAGTGAGGGTGCGTTTTTATTTTCGTCAAACTGTTGAATCGGTGTATCCCCCTCTCTCTCTCTCTCTCTTCTCATGTTTTCCATCAAAGAAGAGAAAGATACGAGTAAATCGATTAGACATTTCGATGAAAATAAAAACATGCTTCTTCTTCGGCATTGAAGGAATAACCGGCCTGATGAAATCGAATTTGACTGCGGATTCGTCTTCAGTGAGTCTAACCGAGTCGTTTAAGACCATTTTCAGCAGATCATAAAGTTACAGAACTTTGGGCGAAATGATGAGTGACTTATCTTTTGAACAGTAACACTGATCATCTTATCATAAAATTTAGAAGTGATTCATTCAAAGACATCGAAATGCACGATCAGCCATAACCCTTGGTATAATATAAATTTTTCAAACCTCTTACTGACTAAGAATATCGGTAAATAGTGTATGTGTGTTGACATGAACTGAGATTCTTATTGTTATATTTGTTTCAGGCGCGTTTTCAACAGAAACAAATGCAAGAAAGGGAGGAAAAACTACTCAAGTTGTATGAAACTCAACAACAGCGGGCCTTTGACAGGGTAGGAAGGGGAAGCGCTGGAAGCAACATGAGTATAGGCTCTACAGGAGGTGGAAAAGTTAGACAAATGTTTGAAGAGAGAAGAAGAGCCGGAGTTGATAAGAGTTATCCATTAGAACCTTTAAATGGTAAGAAAATAAGTATCACGATATTCAATAATATGAAGAGAGATGAATAAATTTGATTATCGAAATGAAATCATTTCTGATGAAGGTGTGGTACATGCGGAATATGAATGAAAGAATTCTAGAAAAGCATTGATGTAGTCAGTGACGTATGTTCAAATCACGGCGTGAAATTTTTTTTTTTTTACTTTTCATGCTTCTTTTAATAAAACGATTATCATAAAATTTCGTAAAAATTTGTGCATCGAACTTTACCAACAAACTTTGAAGTTCCATCATGATCTGATCAGTAATTTTTGAATTATACCGAAAATAACAACGTGCCATATCGAGGAGCTTTCGCATATTTTTTCCCAATATATACTAGAATCAAAATCGTTTTATTGACTCCAAAGTCTGCGCAAAATCTCATCGAAATATGATGCAGTAAACTCATCGTCTGAATGTTTTTCTGGGTAACCCCTATATCTCATCTTGCATGAAAAGATAATCTCTTTTACCAATAGTCAAGCATATATCCAGTATTAATGTTTTCATCAGTATTTACACAGGCTGCAGAGCAGTAGTTTTTCATCATCAGTAGTGCTACAGCCCTATAGGGCCTTGATTTTCTCCAGCCTCGTCCGCCATCCTTTCCGTTCTCTGGCAAGGACCTTCCAGTCAGCCACACCAATTTTTCTGGCATCCTCAGAAACGCCGTCTTTCCATCCCAGCCTTGGTCTACCTCTCCCTCTACTGCCGGTTGGTATGGCCTCAAAGTTTCTTCTCGTTGGCACGTTGTTGTCATAGCCTGCTACATGTTCTGCCTATCTTAGCCTGCCAACTTAATTGTTGTTATTATGTCTCTGTTTCCTGACCCTCTATACGAGTTGTAAAGCTCAAAGTTTTATCTTCTCCTCCAAACATTATCCTCTTGGATAGCACTATAAATCTTTCTTAGGATGTTTCGTTCAAATCTTGATAGTAACCTCTCATCTGCTTTCGTTAGGGTCCAGATTCCCGAACCATAGATTAAAACTGGTACAATTAGCGTCTTATAGAATCTTTGTGCTCCTAGAAAGGCTCGATTTACGTAAGTATTCTGATTGCCCAAAATAACAACGATTGGCGAGCATTATGCGCCTTTTTATTTCTTTGCTGGCATCATTACTCGGAGTTATCAAGGCTGCGAGATATACCAACTCCTCCACTGCTTCGATGTTGTATTCTCCAGTTGTGATACACCGACCCACGTCTCTAGTCCCGCGTTCCTTCGAGGCAGACATAAACTTTATTTTATCTGCATTTATTTGCAGTCCCATATTTCTTGCGGCGTTCTCAAAATTTATAAAGGTTTTTTTGCCTTTCGAAGAGTTATAGAGGTCAGGTCTACGTCGTCTGCATATGCCTGCACCCGTGATGACTTATTAAAGATAGTACCTCTAGTATCCAGTTCCGCATCTCGAACTACTTTTTCTAGTGCTATGTTAAACAGGAGACACGCCAGCGCGCCACCCTGTCTCAAGCCTACGGTTGTTTCGAATGAATCTGAGGTATCATTCTGTATTTTCACGCGGCACATAGCTTTTGACATTGTCATTTTTGTTAGTTCAATTAAGGTTTTTGATATGCGTAGTTCATTCATAGCTTGGTATAGCTTTGGTCTTAGAAGGCTATCATAGGCTGCCTTAAAGTCAATGAAAAGATGGAACTTGTCGATGTTGTATTCGTAGCACTTATCTAGCATCTGGCGTAGTACGAAAATCTGGTCTGTTATCGATAGACCACCTAGGTTCTGCGTACGTCCTTATGCGGGATTTAAAAATATATGACAATATTATATATGAGCAGTGCTTAGTAGTGTTATAGCTCGATAATTACTGCATTCCAACTGATCACCTCCTGGCATTCTTCGTCAAGCCAGTCATTTCGAGGTGTTTTATTCTCATGGCCCAGGATGTTTTCTGCCGCCTGTTTTATGACATTGCTAACGTTCACGTTAGAAATTTTGGCTCTTAGTTTCGCACCAATCAGGTAATGGTCTGAGTCAATGTTTGCTCCCCTGTACGTTCTAACATCCGAGAGATTGGAGCAGTGTCTGCTGTCTATAAGTACATGGTCGATTTGGATTTCACTTTTCTCCATTAGGGGATATCTAGGTAACCTTATGTATTCTTTTATGTTCGAACGTTGTACTTCCCACTACCTTGCTCTTAGAGGCCGCAAAATTAATAACCCTGTTTCCGTTGTCATTACTTTCATAATGGAAGCTATGTCTACCAATATACTCTTGGTATATTTCCTCCTTGCCAATCTTAGCATTCATATCACCGATAATGTCGTGGGCTGCGGTCTGATCATAGGCACTTTCTAACTGGTCGAAGAATAGGTCTTTGTCTTCTTCTGATTTATCTTCAGCAGGTGCATGCACATTAATTATGCTAATGTTGAAGAATTTTCCTTTCAATCTAAGCACGCATAATTTTTCATCAATAGCTTCAGAGCCTATTACTTGCTGCCTAATTATTTTAATCACCACAAAACCGGAGCCAAATTGATGCTGGGTGAGGTGACAACTGTAGCATAGATCAAAGTTTTTCTTATGCATGAATCCGTTATCAGTCCAACGCATTTCTTGTATTGGAACTACGTCAGCAGTTGTTTCCATAATTTTCTTCGTGAGACCGTCTATATCGAGAAGTAATTTGATTTACGATCGGCCATTAGACCGACCGTGTACACAATAACTTCCCAAAGAAACTAGGTACATAAAGACTCGAGACTTCAAGAGCAGGTTTGGAAAAAAGTGAAACACGATAAATTAAGTAACTATGTAGGTAGCCATTCAAAGTATTAATATATTATCCACAAAAATAGCTCGCGAAAACTACTGACAGCACATCAGATCTTCTCTACTAATTTTCTTTTCATTAATTTGTAACTGAAATTATGTAGGTATACAGTTATGTATAATATGTTTTCTGCGATAATAATCTATATAATTGATAAATATCAAGTGTCGAATATGGAACTGATTGAACAACTATTGAAAAATATCTCCGATTATGCCAAATATTTCACTCTGCCTTTTTTTGTTATCATTCTTCCTCAAATTAGGTATAATTTCAATTTTTGAAACAATTATTTCCATAAGAAACAACTCAGAGACCTGATATTTGTCGAGTAGACTTAAGGTTTAAATACAAAGGTAGGATAGACAAGAATGGGTGAAATCCGTACAATGCAGCTTTCATTTCTGAAACAATTATGTGGCCGATTCTTGGATCTCGATCAAGAATTGAAGAGTATGACAATTGTCATATGTTTATGTCGATTTTCTAAGTTTTCTCGAGCATCTGCAAAATTTGTTAGAGTTCTATTCGCCATTTCGAATATGTTTTCAAGCAAATATTCAAGAAATAAACTGAATGCAAGATATGGAAATTCCAAATCGGAATATAAACATAACCTTATCACCGTTTCCTTCGACTTAGCAACGAGTGGTACGGAGTATAGGAGATCTAACATTCGATTGTCGAGTGACATTCGGTCCCACGCGCAGGTCATATCTACTTGTTGTTTATATTTAACAAAGAAAATCAACTCGGGCATATGGCAATTGTCATACCCTTCAATTCTTGATCGAGATTCAAAAATCGGCCCACTGCAACTCTGTAACTCGGCAGTCGGCAGAACTGAATTAAAAAACGCTCGGACACGTCAACTAAATTTTCGAGGGGGACATCGTTTGCAATAAATTGTTCTGACTGCCCAGAAAAATATCAGCTGTCCTCGCCGACAGCACCTCATACAACCATCTTATAAGTGCATCTCTGTCAGACACATTTTTATTTATTCATTTATTCATTAAGTAAAAGGAACACATACAGGATAAATCCCATAAAAAGTATTCACAAATAAAGTACAGAAGTGTTAACCTAAAACATAACACAAAATAACATTCTCAAAATAATAACAAAAAAAAACAATTCTACCGATTGAAATTCATAACAACAAACCGCCTCTCAGTGCTTTCTTAATGTCTACCAAACTATCGGCAAACAAATCAAAATAAATTGGGCAATTATTCACCGTTGCCATAGCACTATACAGCGGAGAACTTATGCCACTATTTGTCCTCCTGAAAGGAATCAAAAAAAGACCTTTATGCCTTAGGTGTCTATGTGGAGCATAGAAGTTAATACTTTCGATAATATTACAGCTCAATTTGTTCGTGACGAGTTTATGTATGAAAAGTATGTCATTTATCTTTCTATTATTCTCTAGGCTGCTGAATTTAAAATGCTCAATTTAAATTGAGTCTCAGTTTATAGTTATCTGGATCCCCAGGCTTCAAATGAAAGTCACATTTGAAACCTAAAAATTTCAGGAATTTCTTTTGAACCGACTCAATTCTATTTATATATGTTATGTAAAATGGTTTCCATACAACTGATGCGAAATTCAACTTACTATTGATAAATGAAAAGTATAATATCTTCAAAGCCAACTAACTTTTGAAAGGCTTACATTGTCTCATTATCAATCCAAGCATACGGTTACAAGAAGCTATGAGGGAATCTATGTGCTTATCGAAACAGTGTTTAGTATCAAAAATTACACCTAGATCTCTTACACTGGTGATTCTGGATGATTGAATGTTGTTCAATGTGTAAGAGTACTGAAGTACGTTGCGGCTGCGCGAAAACGTCATAACTGAGCATTTCGAATTATTAATGTACAGGCCATTAGCTCTAAAATAAGCAGTAAAAATCTCCAATTCTTCCTGCGCTTCCAAACAATCCCTTGAAGAACTTATAATTCTAAAAAGTTTAAGGTCATCAGCAAATAACAAAAATTTGCACTTTTTGAAACATTTAAAAAAAATATCATTCATATATATTACAAATAACAATGGACCCAAATGTGAGCCCTGAGGTACACCAGATGGGACCAAAAAGGTTTCTGAGCAATAACTACCAATTTCGACGTATTGCTGCCTATCTGTTAGATAAGATTTGAACCATGACATCATGAATGCCGAAACACCAATTTGACCGAGTTTTTTTAGTAGCAAATCCCTATGAACTCTGTCGAATGCTTTGGTGAAATCAGTATAAACATGTGTTGTGTTATCAAAGCCCCCAGATATGTCTAGGAAAGCGCACAATGCGATTTCTTTATTATTCTGATCTTCTGGAAGTTTCCATGGAACGTCCCGCCTTCTGCGCATACTGACATTTGTGGAGTGGTGCTTTCTCCAGATTCTCCGTTCTTATGTAGTCACCATCTCCATCATTTTGGGCAAAAACAAAGTAAGGCAAATGAGTCTTGAACGACGGGGACCAGTCCCGTATTTTTTAAAAGTCTCAGGAATTAAGGTTGCTTCTGCTTTTTTTGCTTGATCTCTTTATTATACTAGGTAGCTTCTCGGTGTACCCCCAACTTTTAAAGAGCCTACGGTCCTCCTTTCAGAGGTTTGACAGGTTCTCGTTCAATCAAGGTGGATCTTTACTGGGTTGAGCTTTAGTGAGTGTATAGCTGGAGTAAAACGCCTTCATTATTGTCCTACAGACCTGCACTGCACTTGGGTTCTGATCCAAATGTCGGTTCCCTATCCTCTCGATCTATTCTAGATTTTTCTTAAGATGGTTTCTATAGAGAAACGCTGCAGTCGGCTTCTGTTTTTTCGGCGGAACCTGCGGAGGTGGGGTGATCAGCTCCAGATCTATCTTTCCCTGCTCTTTCCCCGTTGGAATATCCTTCGGGTGTGGGTGCTGAAGAGCCTACTTCCTAACCCCTCCAGGTTCTATCCCTTTGACCAGCGGTTCGTCTCTGCCACATGGTTGTCCTAGCTCAGGGAATTCAAATGGTAGTAATGGGGTTTATACAACGGTGTTTCTCTTCGTTGCTCTGGGTCGAAGCTAGAGGAGACTAGTCTTCCATCCAGCCACGCATCCTTCAGCCTGGTTTCCCGCTTTGGATTTTGAATTTTTAAGGTTGTTTCCTCTGGATCCAGTAGAGCCAAATCCCTCACCTTACTGGCTTGCGAGAAATGACCACAGAAAGCCAGGAAGCGTTGGTATAACAGAATCGTCCCAAGGTATGCTCGAGGTTCCATCTGGCATTGTTTTTCCTTGTGCGATCCCTTGACCACGAGACTACAGCTAAGATAGGAGAGCATGACAGGGAAATGAATGGAAAAGAAGGGATGGGAGGTAGGTTTTGTGGGTACAAAATGTATATCTCCTATCCAGTTAGGTCAGGAGTGAAAAAATTGGAAAAGCTAAGGCATGCCTGCCTCCCTGCTGTACATTGGTGAGGACTGACAGGACTTGGATTTGGTCCTGCCATGTGGATTCTTGGTCAGTCTTAGTTTTCCGCTCATCTTCAACCTTTTCAACATGGGTGGTGACCCTGCCAATACCCGGAGTTTCAGTCGCTAATATTCAGGACTCATTACAGTACTACATTCCCTCACACTGCGATAGGGGGCCGACTCAAGTAAGGGAAAAAATAAACACATGAGAGAAGCAGATGTTGAAAAATAAATTCCGATCAGCATCTATTCTTGTGGTCATAATACAACGAAATGCCTGTCCCCTATCAAAATCATCTTCATTCATTTGGCGTATCAATGTATTTTGTGGAGGTTGAATTTATGATGTCTCACATTCATTGAATTCTACTGATATTGGTAATACTAGCCAACTCCATGAACCTGTTCTAGAAGTAGAACTTCAGCAAATTCAACAATTCGACGGAATTGTACCACTTATTATTGAAGTATTTTTTAGCAACAAATTTATCCAGAGGCCTTTCATTATTCCTTAGAAAAATTATTCCTAAAAAAAAGTATTCCTAAAAAAATTATTGTTCGAACTCTTTTCGCGATTGTATAAATCTTATTGATAAAAGATATTCTGTAGTTTCAGTCTAGTAATTTCACTCTATTGTTCTTCACTCAAAAATCAGAATGACACTAATAGTCGTCTACAATTGCGATATGCGAAACGTATTGTCTCATAATGTTTTTGTTGTACTCTCATTTCGAGAAAACTTGTTTGAAACGATTCTTCAAAAACCTGAAAGTTTTTCTATCAGTATGAAATGAAATTTTGAAACGGCATTGTATGTTATTCTTTGGTGGATAGTTAGATCATTTAATTCCTTGAGCCTGATAATTATCTTGAATTGACGTTTACGGAATTTTTTAATCATTCGATTCTGGCGACCTGTAGAACTGCTATTTCGTTTTCAATGGCTCAGTCTGTTTATGCTACTGACATTTCATGTTCCTGATATCACAAAAGTTCAGATATGATCGAATCGAAGATGGTTGAAAAATAATGACGTTATTATCCATAGTAAATTTCTTAGGGATCGTATGCTTTGAAGACCGCAAACTTGTTACCTCAGAAAATAATACTTGGATGGATGACCGCTCTGACTATGAATGCTGAGCCCCGGTGTACACATCCGGTTTTTCGAGCTCCGACGCGTTCGCGGTGCCGTACTTATGTGTACATTCTACCACTGCTTCTGTGTACTTCAGATCGTAAGTACGGCACCGCAACGGCACCGGTGCTTGAAAAATCGGATATGTGTACCGGACCTAACATCTTTCTGGGTTTTTTTCGATCGAGCTCTGCTATCAGATATTGGTACTCATGCGCCAAATCATAGTACGCCAGAACGGAGCACCGGGTATAGATCCAAATATACAAATTTAGGAATAACCTGAGAGCAACAGTTCAATTGAAGGAAATCCGAATTAATTTTGTGGGTCGGTGGACAGTTCGAACGTCGATGGTTCTTACTGACGAAGTCTGCTCTCGGAACCAGGGTTTATCTGTATCTTTAGTCCTTTGGATTTACTTCGTGAATGTGGAAGTTGAAACATCTGTAATAAGCAAAAAACAATAAAATTATATCCAAACAAGTTACAAAAACAGAGTGGTTGATACTTTTCTCGTTTAAACCCTTTCATTCAAGTGAAATGGAGTACACTATCGGATTAGATTCTATGACGTCATGAATCAATTGTAGAGGACCACAACTGTTACCAAAATTTTTCGGTCTTAACCAAGCTCTGGAGTAGTTTTATATGAATGACCTGTCGAAATTATGAGAAATTTGAATCAGTTGATATGCCTGAAAACATGAGCAGTACCTAATACATTTTCCTCAATTATGAGGGATGTGAAAAGAATGGTGGACAGTGGAGGACAACGGAACTGCCAATTTACCTCGTACGGACATTATTTTTACCCGTTTATTCTAGGATACATGAGCCTTATCATTTTGTATAAATGCCGATTATTTTCGAATTTTGAGTCGAAAAAGGTATTGAATTGGTTGGCTCATTGTTTAATAAATCTGTGAACAAGTTCAATTCTGTCTGTCTGGCCGACAACACTATAATTTCGAGAGGAAAGATATCTATCTAATCTTGCAGTCTTTTGGTAGGTGTGGCAGAAACCACTGATGAGGTCGGAGTTTTACTGTTGCTTCCTCAGCATCGAAAAAACCACTGATCGAATCGAATGCCGATGTTTATACAGGGTGATTCATCAAGGGTGGCCACCGGCCGTAACTCGGAAACCGTTTAACCTAAACAAAAAAAAATCTAATAGCTAAATCGGCCCCTCAAATATGATCAAAAATATTTTCAACTTCATAGTTCCCACTAGAGGGAGCAATAAATCACTTGTAAAATATACTCTCATTTTTTACGAAATATTCTCCAGCAGTGGTAAAGAATAATGAAATAAGAAAATACTGTTTCAATTCAACAACTCTCGTTTCAGTAATTTTTCTGTATTTCCTATTTTTTAGTGATGGGATGAATAAACTTTTCTTCACGAAAAAAACACTCCTACTTCTGTATTCGTGAACCGATTTTCACGTAATGTGATTTCATTCGAAGGCCATCAAAAGCAGATCACAGAAAAATATGACAACATACCAGGTGATCCAATTAAAAAGTACAGGCTGTTTTATGTCACTACATCATATTTATGCATTTTACTGCAGAATTCCAAATGCGATGCTATAATCCTAACCGACTGAGAATAAGCCGAGCATTATCACCTATTAACTTGTTAAAACCGCAGACTGATATCTTCGGTCATTTCGAAGATATTAACATTTTTGTAAATTTTAATAAGTGTTGATCAACCCTGTGAAATTCAGCAGGAATTGAGTTGTTTCATTATCTAAACAATTAAAAGTAAGGAAAAACCTCATCCAAAAATGTTTGTCACTCACAAAACAAGCTGATGTAGATTCAGTAAGCTTTGGCGTTACTGTTACTGTATTTTCGGTATCTATACCTGTAAAATTCATTGAGGTCGATTGCAAACTACTAGTATATAATGCCTCATTATTCAAACGAAGAAGCATATGATATTTGATATATGATAATGTTTATTTTGAATGTGTAGAAAATGCAGTAGCTGAAAGGGAATACCCGATACGATATCCTGAAAGACGTCGTCATTCCAGAAAAGTATTCAAATGATTGACACGAAGAGTGCGAGAAACCGGTTAGGTTCAATATGTAGGAAGCAAAAATAGAAAATCGTAGAAGCCGTGATGAGGATAATATCATAAATGTTTTGGCCTATGTTTAGGCTGAACCACATTTAAGGATCCGAAAAATTGCAAGTGATTTGGGATTGAATTATTCGCTAGTTCAAAGAATACTAAAGGACCATAAACTGCATCCATATCATGTTGTCTTGCATCATGAATTGGAGAAAAAGATTTTGGTCCACGACTGGACTTTCGCAATTGGTTGGAAGGAATGTTGAACGGCGAACCTAACTTACTTCATAGAATATTATGGATTGACGAGGCTACTTTTTCTAACAATGGTAGAGTGAATTCACACAACAGCCACTACTGATCATATAAAACCCCATATTGGCAAAGGGAAGTCAATAATTAGAACCACTGTAGTGTTTGAGTGTGGTGCAGAATTTTTGATGTTGTCGGACCATTTTTCTTCGATAGTATCTTAACGGGAAAAAAGATGCTTGAAATTTTAACGAAAGATCTTCCAATTCTTTAAGAAGATATTGCTTTTCAAAGCAGGTTAGATATGTGATATCAATAATATGGTTGCCTGGCGCATTATGCTGCTAATATAGGGAATATTCAGAAACTGTCTTCTGAAAGAGGTGGATTGATAGTTGATAGTTGGTAAGGGGTTACGTTCCACTGCGACCTTAAGGTCTATTGTGCCCCCTTGTCAGAGCTGTTTTCGCAACCTACAGCTCGCCCTCCAGCTCAAGAGCTCTGATGAATTCCAAGGTATCTTTTGCGCAGGCTCACAATGGCGAGGCATTCTGTGATCAGGTGAAAAGGGGTGGATTGGACGAGGGAGTATTTTTCCATGGCCAGTAAGATCACTTGACCTGACAGTATTAGATTTTATTTTTGGGAGAGAATAAAGACTTAGTTTTCCCCCAACTACAAGAGAGGATATGAAAAATAGATTTCGATAGTATATTTCGTAAAAAATGAGATTGTATTTTATAAGTGATAGAATGCGCCCCCTAGTGGGGAACTACGAACTTGCAAATATTTTTAATCATTTTTGAGGGGCCTATTTTGTCATTAGAATTTTTTTCCGGAAAGTATAGGATAAACGGTTATCGTGATACGGCAGGTGGCCACCCTTAACGAATCACCCTGTACTTGAGATAAATTCCGCGAGAATCGTACGTTTAATTAGAAAAAGAGAAAACCGCAGAAATAATATAGATTTTGTGCTTGAAATCATTGCTTACATCAAGCGACAAAGGCGGTGGTTATTCGTTTTGACGTCCGGATATCCTCGGAATAATAACCAGTACTGTTAACCGATAATAATCACAAACATTTTGGTCCATCGCTTGAAGTTGATCAATATATGTTTGATCCATGAACTAATACGTCATAAAGCTATCTAGGTATACCAAGTGCTAATACTTATTATTATCTGCTGATTCAGGTAAAACGACAGGAATTTCGAATGGAAAACAACCCGTTATTACAAATTCGAGGAAAACCGCTCGAGCCACTGTCCAAAGGAGTGTTACTCATATACGAAATGGCAAACCGCTGATCAACAAACGAGAAACTGTGCAGAAAATATATGATAACAACAATGGTGTGGAAAAATTCCAAATGAACCATTACAATGAGAATCTATTGGACGACACCGATAGCTTGGTAGATTTAATGAACAGGAATAACATCTACAACTTAGATGATGAAGAGTCTCCTCCATTGGAAAGCGTTGAAGATGATGTTTCATTCATGGGAAAGCTGGCCAACGTGGGTGGCATTCTACCTAGTCAAACTAGCACGGCTATAAACTCAACACCCCAGAAAAAAGTTAAGCAATTTACTTCGGAAACAAAGCGTAGTTCACCAGCACAAGTGAGTATGAATATACCTACAGTACTTTTTCAGTTTCTTCGATCTCCACTTAAACTGTAAATCAACTTTAGAAGCGAAAAACAGAGAGACTCGAAGTTTTCATGTTTGTCGTTCAAGTCCTCAATGATATACCTCTTTTCGTTGACACATCCAGCTGATACATATTGCGGGAATGTGATATTTTTTTCACAAATATGTATGAAGAAAATAAGTCGTTTTAGTGATACCACAAACGAGGGGGTAGAAACCAAGATGCATAGAATACCAGGTGCCGCTAATTATTTATTACTACTGGAGCTCTTTCTTCTCCATGAAACCATTTCCTAGCTAATTATTCCATTGAATTTTCGAACGAAAAACAAAGTAGAGTTATCGAATATCGTTCTATTTTTTTTTGTGCGATGATGACGCTAAGGTCGCTTGGTAGGGGGGATAATTTTCTCAATATGCTGATACGCTTCAGCACTTTCTCTACACCGTCAGCATACACAGCTCTCATTCTGTAAATACTGTATAAAATTTCGTTCCTAAAAAGAAAAAGAAACGACCTAATTTAAATCCATCTAATGGAAAGACGTTGAATTTGGGGTCTTCAAAACTCACACTTCATTTACGTCAAAGTTATTTCGGAATAATACCGAGATTATTCTTATAATCATCAATTCCAACTGAAACAACCATTACCATTCATTAATAAGGATTCCCTTTTTATGTATCATTACCACTGTTACCTTTCTATGAGGATCCGTGCTTCCAACACGAAGAGGAAGTCTTTTGATCCAATATTTTTCCAAAGAACCAAAAATCAAGAGAAAAACTGAAAAAAATAAGCTCACATGTTAAATTCAAAACCGAGAGAGTGACGATTACACAAATCCAGGTGTTCTCCATCTCCAGAATTGTCAATAACAAAAAACAAAAAGGCAATTTCATGAATAACTTATTCCAACCGAACTTATCAATTCGGTTGAATTAATTGATTGATTCATACGCCAACTCCGACAGTGACCTCTCTTCCAGGAATACACAATTTCCGCCTCAAAACTCAAACAGCCTTCCAAACAAGAATGTGTTCGACCCTTACCACAAACTCTTACCACGAGCTAATTCGACATGTTCCTAAATCGGATTCTACAATGAACTAATCTCTCCGCTGTGTACCGGTTTCAGTTTCTCACGATTTATTTTCTAGACATAGGATAAACATCATTCAAATATCTGCTATATTCATACTATATGGTCTTAAACCTGCTTCCAAGTGACATAGGTGGAAATTCTGATATAGTTGGTAAATAGCCAACTTTTAGGTAGGGCTTCGAAATGTCTGCAACCTATATAAAGAAACTCAAAATCTAATGATATAAATATATAATGTAAGGTAACCATTTCATGATATCAACAGAATGGAGAATGATTGAAATTATTATATACCAACACAATTTCGATAATTTTAAATGTTTTCTTATAATATTCATTCGAAAATTTTCTGGATTCAAAATTTATGAATAATAAAGATAAATCTTATCGGCATTTGAATATGGGCGTAAGGAGTAGATCGAGATAATCCACGACATCCTGAAAAATCTTTGAATTTATTCGAAGTGCTTCTGTCTTTGGTAGTAAACACTCAAATTAACCTCACATTCCTCAATGAAGCACCACAGTGTATCGTTAGCCAAAGCACAAACTGTTGTTCATAAAATGATAATTGACCGCGTCATAGTTGAAAAAGGATAGCTTATGATAAAATCATTATTAAAACAATGATAAAATCATTCATGAACATTTGTCTTAGATATTTCGAATTTATTTGACGTTTCTCAAATTGATGCCAATATAGAAATCACTGAAGTGTTATCAGGATTTCCAATTTCGGTGATGCGGGGTAGTTCAAGCCTCTCGAAACTGCCTGTGACTATATAGAAACCTCAATTTAAATGATATTTTTCGAAGAACCTTGATGAACAATTTCATTCATTAGTAATATGGTCAAATCATTTATAAGAAGGAAAATAATGAATGTGCCTGAATTGGACGTACAATAGATGTTAATTGTTGGATGAACAAAGGATGTCCAAAAATGTACATCAACTGGCCTAATACAATACTTCATCATAGTTGATTTTTTTGTTTGAAGATACTTATGAGATCCATTTATGTTTGAAAAAATATGCGATTCTTAGAAACCGAACTGACATTTGTATACGTATTTCTGGACATTGAATGCATGTACAATGGACGTTCATTTTGTAATCCATATTTCTACGTACAATGTACATCCTTTCAATGTCCATCGACTTTTGGACATAATAAGTACCTAATGGACGTCTAATGGATATCGCGTGCTGTGTGGGTTATGGAACATCCCTAGCTACTACTAACATCTCAGAAAGTTTTTTAATGGTCGACTAAATTCACTTTTCCAATGATCGAAGGAATTCTTATGAAAAAGGAAATTTATTAGAATATTTTCTCTACCATTCCAATTTGAAAGTTTGTTTTGAGATAATTCCATCATCAAATCGCAATATTGTTTATGGAATACGTTTTCTAAAAAACCCGAATGTGATTTCTTCTTCATTGAGTTTTCTTAATTCAAAATATTCCGCTCAACTCTTGTATGTGTTTCATTATGAAAAACATGCTATTTTTTTCAGCAAATACAAGACTGACTGTATAAACAAGACTGTGTAGCAATAACAAAATCTTCACTGAAGTCGCAATTAATTTCAAGCATTTCGTTATGATAATGTTTTGATGGTTTGCTTCAATCTAATCAAGAAATTTAATCTAACTTGAAGTCGAGTTCATCTGAAGAAATTTCTACTTTCTTATAAGAAATGTATATGATAGAACCAGTTAATATGATTCAACAAGTCTCTCTCAAAAGTTTCCGAGTATTCTTGAAATTTCCAGAACCTACTCAGTATAAAAATCTATCTGCTTCACAATTTTTCAACAACAAAAACTCCAGGTCCTTCAAATCGCTCCAAATTGCTCGTTCAAGTGATCTATCGTTCTTATATAATTTAACCCGATTTCTGTGAAATAATTCGAAGACCTGCAGTCCAAGAATATGAAACATGTCTGAACCGAGAAGCTTAATTCATTTGAGGCAACGTTTGGATCTGTGCATGGCTCGAAGCATGGTGTCTTTTCCGAAGGAATACATCGTTGTGGCAACCATCTATGTCGAGTTTATTTCTAATCCTGTAACATAAGGTGCAGAAATTAAACTCATTTCCTCCATATTTAATACAGTCAGTCCAGCGATAGCATTGAAGATGGTGAAGAACTAATTAAGATTTTATATACCATACAGCAAATATTTTTAGTTACTACAAGGATTGGGTGTGGTTAGTCACTAAACTTCGTAGATAGTTGTGGCATACTGATGCGCAATTTTTTTGCAAAATATACTGATGATTTTATAGGCAGAAATTTTGGAATAATTGATGATGAAATATGGTTACTATTTGTGCAAACTTTCGTTCTTACCATGCGATAGATCAATAAAAGAAGTTTTTTTTCAGATATTTTATATGTATTCATCGATCTTCCGAACTTTCGCTGTGATTTTTCATTCAAGTACTAGATTTTTATTTAACGATCTGTATTTTTGGAAACAGTGATTAAATGAAATTTTGAATGGGTATATTTGGTGGATTTCACCAATTTGCCAATTCGGCCTTCGTATAATGAAACTCCGAACCAACTCTAAAATTATCATGATTCTGAGTAGATTCTTCTGGTAGTTATTTTGTTCACTTCTCGTAGTTAGGCCGGCCGTCAACACAATAACTTATGCGAAGGTCGAATTCACGTATAGGTAAAATTTGCCCAAAATTTTATTCTTCTAGCATTTCCGAAAATACATTATTGAAATTTGGTACTCGATCGAAAAATATTAACTTGAGGTTCATGCAAAATTTCGTGCGGACCATATGAAAGGAACATCGCGAAATCTCTTCATTTGAAAACCGCTTTGGCAACGAATTCGCAAGCGCGTTAAAGCTCCTGACATCTCTTCAGAGCTTTTATAGGTTTTTTGAAATTTCAACAGCATGTATCTATTTTCTGCAGTCCAATCTGGAAAAATGGTTAATTGAAAAAGTGATTATTCGATGAAAGAAATCCATGGTTGAAATTGATGTATAGCTCAAAGACTCTGTAAAATTCTGACAATTGTTCATTCACGTTATATTCTTATATTTGTTTCAGGAGTCCGCGAATGTTTTTTTTTTCTGTTCTTTCATTTATTCATGAATATTCCTATCGATTATTTCATTTGGGTGACCGACCTTGAATTTGAACCGAGGAATACCCTGCGGTCATTTCGTAGAAATTGCATGTTTCAAATAGTTATTTTCCAAGATAACGGAATCGCGTGGAGTTCTGTGGGGGGCGTAATGCCGATAAAAATTCCAACGGAAATACGTTCTGTCAGATGAAACGGCTACAAATTACTGTGTGGTGGCGATTATGACCAGATAATTCACGTTTTAGGGTGAACAGATTAGTCGGAAAAGGATCTTATTATCTTGTATGAGCTGGAATCTCGCCAAAAAAAATATAGGACCCCATGGAATCCCGAGCGAAGAAAACTTTTCGTGAGTCAAAATTTTGCGTGTCCTACAATTCACTCAACGGTGCTTCATACGCGCTTGTTTCTAACCCGACTATACCGTTTAAGTTCGTTAATAAGCAAGAACGGCCGAAGCGTATCAAACTTATACCAATTCTGAATTTTGAGGTTAGTTTTTTGGATATCTAAGGAAGTACTGACGTGATCGAATTGAACTTCCGTTTATAGTTGCAGAATACCGATGCGAGACGTAACGCAAAATTTCTTGAGGATTGTAGTGGTAAAAATGTGAAAAAAAGTTTTTCCCGAGAACAATTGTTTTCTCGGAAACTTTTCATCAGATTGAAATATAATTCGGCACAAACCTTCAAGTCCATATTTGAATTCAGTCTTTCAATTTCAATTTGATATTTATTTTAGGGAATATTGGAAGAGAAATATGTCACTTTTAGTGGCCATTTGAAATGTTTTGATTATATTCTCAATATTTTCGAAATTTCAGATTTAATTGTCGTAGGTAGTTAAAGAATAGCTATGCGCAACTTTTTAAGACATTTCTCTCGGATCGTACATGTAGGAAATCAAAAATATAGTTTCGTCTCTTCCAAAATTCATATGAAACATATTTTTTGTCGGAAACCAATCATCACATCTGGGTCCCTATTCTTGACCTTGCGAGGGTATGAACGTTCTCTATCGTTCCATCCTAAATGCTTCGCGTGTTCTTGTCAATAGCGTCAACATGCCCATTTTTTCGTCACAATGTCTGTAATTTTTAAATTCTGAGCTGAAATCGGTCTCAAATGACTAAACTGGACTCACTGATGGAAAATCCGTGGTCAAACTTGATTCTGTCCGGCCAACCGTCCGTGTGTGCTCTAACTTTCGGAAGGAAAGACCTAGAGTCTTGAAATTTTCAGGTTAGCTTTTGATCCTGAATATCTCAGTTGTGTGCTTTAATAGGCAAAATCTGCCGAATGATTTTTGTGTTGAGGCCATTTGAAATTTTAATTTTTCAATAACTCGAAAAATATTTATCTGATCGAAATGAAACATGGTTGAAAGATTGACAGTGTCAAAAAAAAGAAATTATTGATTTGTTTTAGTCCAATAGTCCATTGACGAACACAAAATCAGGTCTGATTTTGTGTGATACATTCCTGGAGATGTATTTTTCAAGCAATTTATTTATTTCAAGATTTAAATTTTCCTTTAATGATGTGTGAAACAATTCATCATTTGTAGTCATCACCAATAAATATCTTCCTTTCTCTCACATTTTAATGAAATTTTGCAAAGACCTTGAATTCATTATCAGGCAAATTTTTTCGGAGGTATCGGAAAAAAATTTCATTATTATTTCTAAGGTATCATTGTTATTCCAGGAGAACACCTCAAAAATACTGATCCGATTGATGAAACTTAGTAACCCAGTTGGCAAAAGCTGATGCTCAAATTCGTGCAGAATTTCGTGATGATCAATCAGAAAAATTTCAGAATTTGTTTTTCAAATATTTCAAACATGTTGATCTACTAATCATATGGTCCTCATGAAAATCTGTATAAAACTTCAAGCTCTCATTTATACACACTCATTCAATCAAATACTGGATATTTCAAATCGATCTGATCGGCTTTGGAAATGTTGAGAAAATTTTCAATATTATACAGGGTATTATGTAAGTACGTAGCCAAACTCAAAGGGGTTATTCAATGAGTGTTCGAAAAACGAAGAGTTTATATAACCAAAGGTCTGGTAATGGTTCGTTTTCCAGTTCCAGAGTGTCAACATTTTTAGAAAAAAATAGAACATTTTCTAATAATTAATATTATTCTTGTTCGTATTACTTTTGAGAACAATTTTAAGACTAAAATAGACTATTGGAATGAAAAAATAACGAAAACACCTCACTTTTCGATGGTTTGGTTGTTCAAATTTTTCATTAGGTTGATGCAGGAACATGCAATGAAGTTATTTTTAAGAAATAAAGCAAAATACGAAAATAACGATGAAAATAAAAAGATTTAGCTTTAGCAGCTTAGAGTGTTTTATAGTACGGCTCAACTAGCCCCTTACTACCCCAAATAACACTGCAAGATCGTGTAAGGGATTAAACGATATTCACGAAAATTTATTTATTTGGAAAATGTTGACACCCGGTATCTTGAAAACGAAGCATTGCCGGACCTTTGATTACATGATCTTTTCGTTTTAGAATCACTCAAAGAAAAAACTCCTTCGAATTCGGCCACGTACTCACATTACACCCTGTATATCGGCACCATAATGGCACTGATTTCATCAATTCGCGAATTCGGCCTTCTTAATTAAACTCCAAACTTGATCTGCTATTATCAAGTATCTAAGTGAATTAGTTCGGAAGGTATTGTGTTCACGATCAGCACTTGAAAAATAATAGCTGTGGTCCATGCGAAATTTCGCATCATGAAGAACAGCTGCGTTTGGCGGGGTCAGTACGTGTATCGGTAATCGCTTCGGAAACTAATTTGAAGCAGCGAACGAAAAATGCTGACTTCACGTCATGGCTTTCCTTGAATTGTCACCATTGAAATAAAAAAAAAATATTAGACCCGGTAATGATGGAAAGATTCAAACAAGGATATGTCCTAATTGGCAGGCACGGTGAAATTCGTACGAATTATCCGCAGACGAATGACTGCTACATTCAAACTTCCACTTGAAGAAAACTTGCAGATAGTGTGCTAAGTTTTAATTGGGAGAATTTGACGGACGAACTGAACGCGAGGTTATTCGTCTGGAGGAGCTGGGTACTTTTCGACTCAAACTTAAATTACTTCTACGAAAGGCTTGGCGCCGTAGTTGTGTAGGGGAAACGGGGGGAGTTGAAACATAGATATTAAAGAAACAAACCGCATGTTGGTTAGGTGTCTCAACTTTTACTTCTGTGAAAAAGATTTTTGTACTTAGAGAGTAGAGTGTTGAGAGAGTAAAGGCGGATCACTAGATAATGAACATTTATTGTTTATAATTACAAGCTATATATATAGAGTTTGATGAATTACATCAGTGGATATTTTGATGAGCTAAGGGAGAGGCTACATAAATTTTGCTTCAAACTAAGCAGTTATTAGTTGACGAATTCCTTAACACATTACAATGGTAATTGAAAATATACGTTATAATGTAGAAAGATTGTTATGATGTTTATTTCCTTTAGTCCAGTTGGGCGCAGGAAATACCGCTGTGCTAGTGGTATTTCGAAATGATCGGCACGTGTAGAATTAAATTATAAATTTGTTGGAATAAAAATAAAATGAACTTTGGATGATTTCCTAGGATTCATTGCACGTAACGTTTACCGCAGGAGGACGTATCGATAGTTCATTTCATTGATTTCTAGAAGCCTGAAAAAACAAAAATGTAAATGTGGAATTTATGATAAAAAAAATCAACTTGAACGTGGAAAGTCATCTTGCTTCAATTTCCCTCATACCGAGGTGAGTTGAAACAGGGCCTGAGATGAGTTGAAACACGATATATTAAGGTAGAATTATGGATTGTATAGGGTGGATAATCGAATAATTTGAAGGTATCTATTGAAATAAAAATACATATTTTCGATAATATTTTGTATTAATTATAACATATAAAACACAACAAAATATGTGACTCAGTTAATTGCAACCATAATAAAAACAATATGATAATATTATAACAACAAAAATGTAACACAAATAAATACGTAGTAGAAACAGAAGAAATATTTTCACTTAGTATATCTAATTTCAGTCGATCATCAACTTTTAAATAGTATTGAAATTTTCCATGAGTCTTAGTTTCTGATATTATCATCGAAAATAGCTTTTATGAGTACAAACATGTCAAAAGGCGTGAAACGGAACCAATTATTCCAAAATACAGTCGGACATATGTACAAAAGCTCAACACCAGTACAAGCTTCATTAGCCCGAGCTCTGCATTCTAGACAATGAATCCATTGTGCTCTGGTTTTGCTGTTTGAATATGGTTCGAAACAACAAAACGTTCATTTTCATCTTCACTGCATATTTCTGTTCTTTTCTCTCAACAATCTTTTTTGTTTTACTCTCTCGTGTTTCAGTAACTTAATTTGAGTTAGTTTTTTTTTCTCTTCACCATCCTAGTTGCTTCGGTTGCAGCTAATTCACCCTTTACTGTATCAGCTAAGAATGAGCATTTCACCTTTCGTCGTTCTCTTTTATCAAGCTATCGCTTGACTTTTTTCTTTTTATATACCTGTGGTGGGAAGTGTGGTTGATGTTGAAACTGCAACCAGCATCAAAGACTTTTTTGTCGCAATGTTACCTCTTCTGCTGCTAGTTCGTATAGTATATCGCAGCTCGTCATAACTGCGTCTTTTTTCAGTGTCAAAAATCCTCCAAGTTCGTTAAATACAACAAATTGTGAAAATAACCTAGGTATAAATCAGCGGTGAGGATGAAATGAATTGAATCCTGAATAGATGAGCTTCAGATTTATATATAACTCAAATTGAAATTCAAACAAACTTCAAAGCTAAAGGTTAATAAAAAAAGCATTGAAAGCTTATTTTCTACGATTTTTGAGACTTGGTATCCAGTCTACGTAGGTAAAAGTCATATAATATAATAATATAATATAATATAATAGCGGTATTGCAATTTTGCCAACGATGTTAAATTTCGGAAAATCGGTGTTGTTTCAAATCACCTCTGTTTCAAAACCCTCGGTCTCCCTTACTCATTATTTTTTACTAGTCACGAATTTGATTGCAGATATAGTTGAATATTGCTTTCGACATTCTTGTATGTAAGTAAACAAAAGTGTTATTAGTTTCAAGAAACCGTGAATGAATGAACCGTGAATCAATGTTTGCAGTTCTCGAATATTCCGTTGAAAACTTGAACTTTTTCCTGCTTGTTTTATATGGAACAGAGGGAGGCATTTTCATCATTTTACTCAGATGTTCTTTCTCGAATTTTGAGCCGGATATTGTCAAGACTCACTGATGAAAACTCACTCATTACAATCAACCCTTAATATTATTATTTTTAATAAATCTTCAGCTACTGGTGTCTTTCCAACTCTTTGGAAATGGCCTGCATCATTTCCATACACAAGGGTGGTGACAGGGGATCGATTCGTAACAATAGACCAATAAGCAAACTTTGTGTTTTCGAGAATATCTTTGACACTTTGGTTTACCCACACCTTTTTCACTTAGTAAAGACCCAGATTATTCCCGAACAATGCGGATTTTTTGAGGGATGATCAGTTGAGACTAACCTGTTGAGTTTTGTCGAGTATCTGGCCAATAGACTTGACGAGCGGAAGCAGGTTGATGCCGTGTATACTGATTTCAGAAAGGCTTTCGGCAAGGTTGACATATCAATTCTTTTGTGTGAGCTTGCTGCGGTCGGTGTTCACGGTGCCGTGCTGCAGTGGTTCGGGTCTTACTTGGAATGCAGAAGTCAGTTTGTTTTGGTTCAAGGCTTTTCTTCTGAACACTTTAATTCCACATCGGGAATGCCTCAGGGGTCTCATTTGGGTCCGTTGCTTTTTCTGATTTTATCAATGGAATAGGGGGTTGTTTCACTAAATGTAAAATGCTATTTGCAAATGATTTGAAAATTTTTGTTATACTTCGCAATATACATGAATGCATCGCTATGTAGAAAGAGCTAACTAAACTCTGTGAGTACTGCAGAAATAAAGGGTTAGTTCTCAATTTCTAAATGCGCAGCGGTCTCTTTCACGAGAAATAAGCATCCTATTCTCCTCGACTATTCCATTTACAATATGACTCTCTCTAGGACAGACGTTGTCAGGTACTTGGGGGTAGTTCTCGACTCTAAACTTACTTTACATCATCATTTCGAGACTGTAGTCAATATCAGTAATAAAATGCTTAGTTACATCACTAGACAATGTAGAAATGTTGTCGCATTATTAGCTTATATTATGCTTTCATATTCAGCAGGCTTAATTTTGCAACTTCTGTGTGGAGTCCTCATTAGTATTCGAAAATGTTCAGAAAAAATTCTTAAGATTTCTAGGTTACAGGTCGGGTCTTATAACTCAAAAAGGTAATCCCGAGAACTATTCTATTAGACAAAAACATTTGAACATGGCAAGTTTAGAATATCGCAGAACTATAAATGATGTTTTAATGCTC
The DNA here is from genome assembly GCA_958510865.1 of Myrrha octodecimguttata. Classification (NCBI taxonomy): domain Eukaryota; kingdom Metazoa; phylum Arthropoda; class Insecta; order Coleoptera; family Coccinellidae; genus Myrrha; species Myrrha octodecimguttata. The sequence continues at coordinate 22,021,731 of OY294059.1, forward strand.
CACAAGCTTTTGAATGGTTCACTGGAGCCAGAATTTCTTCCTGACGGTATTGCTCTTTATACCCCGTGTATATGACTGAGGAAACACGACATATTTTACCTCTCTAGGAGAAATACTGTTGCTGCTCAGAACTCTCCTCTGTATCGTATGCAAAAGGAGACTTTAACTTTAATTTCTTGTATGTGTTTTTTTTCTCTTTCTTCAGCTGCCGATATTTTGTTTTTTGTGATTGTTATTTCTCAAAATTCATATGTTTATTATGTTGAATTCTCTTTATTGTTTCTTTGATATCCCCATTTTAAATTTTAAATTGTACACTTTTCTAAAATATTTTGTGAATATCTTCTTGTGTGTGAAAATAACCTGTGTGCATTCCTGATCTAGTAAATAAATAAATAAATACCAGGGGTGATTCTTCGATGGAAAAAATGAATGATCAAACCAAACACTTATTTGATTATCGATATTCAGATGCTCTATCGACAACAACCTTCAAAAGGTGGTATGACTTTAAACGTGGTCGATGCTGAACGACCTAGTTCGGCAGTTGTTTCAAGATTCATAAGAAAATATCACGAAATGTTTCCATGAATAAGATATCAGAAGGCAGAGTATTCATTATTTGCATGAACATTCGAGGAATATTTGCTCGAAATAGGTAGCGCATTTGCTCACCGGTGATCAAAAGCAACAATACATCATCAAATCCGAACACTGTTTGGATCTCTTTAAACGGTGTAAACATAAATTTTGTGCATCGATATGTGAAATAATTAATTCATCGCTACACTACCAAGTCGAAAGGAGTGCCAGCTGAATGGACAGGAGTCAGGGGAAACCTCTTGCTTTGACGTTTTCCAAATTGTCGAAATAAAATTTTTCGATAGCGAGAATCCGTCTCACGATATCGCAAACTCTCTTGCACTACTGGAATACCTTATTTTTGGAGCAAGTATATATTCTAGGAAGAATTTATTTGTTGAACTCTTACCTTAAGAGATGCCGACTTGCGATAAAACTGTGAGCAGTTCGATTTAAAGAAATAAAGTCTTTCTGGAATAAATACATGCTCAAGATCTAAGGGTACGGCCAGTGAACACGGGAGATTGCGATGTAGGTCGGCTCCTAGTTGAGTGACAAAACTGTAAGCAGTAGGAGTTGAACCGATAGAGTCTTTCTGGGATATATCAATGTTCAAAACTAATCGAATTTATCACCTGCACTTTGATCACCTTTCGCGCTGACGCCCAAACTTGCCAAAACAAGTTTCTCGAAAGCGAGAAGACGACTCTTGATATGTCAATCTTGATTGAACTTTGGCCGTACTCGTAGGTACGGCGATATCGTTAGTCGGCTTCTCGCATTTTAATAAACCTGTTTCGACACTTTAGCAACATCAACCCAAGAGCGGACCTTATATCTATATCTTAAAGACCACCTCCTGGTTATATCTTAGAACATCTGACGCCTGTGACTTACCTGTCGTCTTCGAAAAGAGTGATGCTAAGTATTTTGCAAACTATCGGCTAACATCGATTCTCAGTGTATTTTCCAAAGTCATAGAACGAATCGGTATGGATCGCATGACAAAATATTGGAATACGTTTGAGACTCTAACAGTAGAACAGTACAATTTAAGGATGGGAAGATCGACACATACAGCTGCCATCGCTTTGTCGAATTCATAAACTCAGATGGGGGTCCATTCATTCCAGGGTTGTTTTTTGATCATTCGAGGGCATTCGACACCATCCCCCGAGGGTTTATCCTGAGTAAGATGTGAGCCTTGAATTCATATTTCTAAAATGGATCTTCAGCTTTTTATGCGACCGGAAAATCAGTGTCAAGATTAAAGAAACTAGATCCTCTGAGTACGAGAGCGAGATTGGAGTGACTCAAGGAGATGTGCTGGGAACGTAATTGTTTCTTTGGTTAACGATTTTCCAGAACACATGGAGACATTTAAAAAGGGTGATGTTTGTGGATGTCAGACGGTAATTATGACTGCTGGGAGTATCGGTGAACTCAAGCAAAATTTGAGTCATTGCTTAGCTTTGCTGCATGATGCCGATCTTATGCGTTGAGACTGAATTTGGACGAGACGGAAGGTGTTCATTTCCTTTATTTCAATGGAAACATGATGAAATTGTAGCAAAGGAAATCAGTAAATTCCTAGGCATCTATGTGGAGCGGAACCTGAAATGGTGAAATCATGTTGATTACATCTTTTAAAAACTAGGCATACGCCACCCTTTAGTTTTTCTACAGTGTCCTATTCTGCGCAACTTCCATCTAGTTAGAATAAATGCGCCTCAAATAATCATGCCACATGGTTGGAGGCCAGCCTCAATTTTGAATTAAATCTTGCCTCGGTCTCCCTTCCAGAATTTTTCCTGTCCACATGTCGTCATTTATTCTAGTGACATGCCCCGCCCAGTTCTACTTAAGTCTACCTATCGTCTCTACTGCATCTGTCATTTTTGTTCTTCTGCGTATTTCCCCATTTGCTGTCCTGTCTCTCAGATTTTTATTGATGAGAAATCCTACTAGCCGAATTAGCATCGTATTTTCTGTAGTGGACAGGGTAAATGGCATTCAGTACGATTTGATTTTCGCCTCTCCTTCGAGAGTCACTGGGGCCAATGATATCCCATTTTATTTCCTGTAGTTCTTCATCGAGCCCTAACAATTTTTGGTTCAACAATAAGATCCCTTCATTGTAGAACGCTATGTATAGATTTTTCGTTGTTTCAAAATGCAAATATTCATCCTCCCAAAAATTCAGGGGGCAGACCCTTTTGGTGTGGGATTTGTGAACTTTCCGCCATCATGACTCAGAGGGTTTGGGCCGTTTACTTCCGCGATGATCAGGCGTGTTGGTAGATGGATAGGGTGTCTGGAAGAAGTTCAAGATTATTGGAAGAGTTTGTGATAGGTCATGATTCCCCTGAGGTATGGGCTATAGGCGTAACCAAGAACTCGCATTGAGTAAGGTCGTCATTGAACACAGAGGAGTATCTACCCGCTACCTGCGGGTATACATAACATTGTATATTTATGATATACATAACATTGTATATTCATGTATTAATGTTTGATATAAGTTGAAAGGAATGGAATCCATTTCAAGGTAACTAGTTATCACAATTCTAAAACCTTAAATGTACCGGTACATAGAACCTCAAAATTTGAAAGTTCTCCACCATGCTGGTGTACGAGACTGTACAATCATCTTCCAGATTCTATGAAAGCGCCGCAGACTCGTAGCTTTGAAAAGGCAGTGAAAGGTCTTTAATGATAAGTAAATCTTATTATTCCGAAGACGACGTCACGCAAGATTGGTTAAATCGCTATACATTGCTATAATGACTTGTCCTATACATACATGATGTGCTTGAAAGCATTAATAAATATTACTATTTTTAAAGTGTGGGTAAAATACTCAACACTTGGGATTCTATGAGATAAGGTGAAGTAAGTCCAATTGGTCTTGAACTTCATTTGTTCAACTCTAACTGTCAGTTTGGTGACTGACCGGAAAGCCAACTCGAGATATCACAATCCTGCCTGCATTCTGGGCGTACCCCGAGGAAACGGCCAAAGAACATAAAGAACGATATCGCGAATCAGCTTCTTGCTTTCGAGCAACTCGTTTTGACAACATCAACACGAGAGTTATAGTGCAGGTAGAATAAATCCCATTAGTCCCGAGTATGGGATATATCCCAGAAGTATTTTACTTGTTTAGCTCAAGTTCTGCTCACAGTTTCATCATTAAGAGAGAGAGGCTGACTCGCGATATCGCAATCTCGGGGGCACCGAGAGCCTCCGCACACGGGTCGACGCGATGTGGACGACGCGATTTGCTCGACTTGAACAGTGCGACGTCGGCAAGTTCGTGCGTCATATGATCAGAGTTTATACATTATTAACAATAGATAGTTCCGATTCCACAATCAGCGCGTAAAAAGTAGGTTCTCAATTCATAGAAATATTTTTTACGCGCTTGTTCTGGGGAACAGCTAGTTATCGTTTCGTCACAATGTCTTCAATTTTCGAATTTTTAGTTTAATAAACATTTTTCTCAGGGGCTGATTTCGATGATTTCTGCTGCCACTCCAGAATAAAATAAACTGGGCATTCCGAAGAGAGATATGAAAGCATTGTTGCTTTATTTATTGGCATGCACAAAATTTCTATTGAATAAATAGGTAGGAAAAATCCTAGCTACTGAAGAATATTTATGGCGAAATATACAGGGTGTACCAAATAGTTGAAACCCGTAGTTCTGCTGTTTATGCATCTACTTTGATGATATCTCTTCGTCTACATCAATATAACTCCAGGGTGGGCTTATTTGGGAATGAGATATACAGAATGTCTCAATATATCGACTAGCACTATTCACCAATTCATAAATCTATGTTGAGGATTCATCTTGCTCTGTGTTACGTATGGCTTCACAGTGGTTGGATGTCAGAATGAGGTATACAGGTTTCCCGAAATAAAACCTACAAAATCACCGACGTGAGGTCAGGAACTTTTACGCGCTTGTTCAAATTGGTTGTCGCTATCATTTTCAATGAAACACTATATTTTAATTCGATCTGATATGTATTTTGGGAAATATCAGGAAAATGAAAATTTTAATGGGGAATCCAGCCTTCGTAATTAACAAGCTCCAATTCTACGCTATCGGGCTTAAAATCGTTTTTTTCGAAATTATTGTTTATACGGTTGGCCTCACCATAGATCATAAATACAATAACTACTGAAATAAACAGCTCAGAGACTTGATAATTGCAGTGAAGGTTTGGAGTTCAATTAGGCAGGCAGAATTCGCGGCTCAATTATATCCACCAAATGCAGGTATACTCATTCAATATTTTTAAAAAAATACAGATCGAATAGAAAAAAATCAAGAATTGAACGCAAAAATTATAGCTTGGACGTTCATGCAGAATTTCGTGATGACCGAACCATGATAACGAGGAAATAAGAACGAAACTTGACAGTTTTTTCCCATCTCCGAATATAAATATCAAATCAAATTGAAATTTAAAACGCTATTGTTGAACAGTGACCTCAAGGTTTGAGCTATCGTTTTGTCCAAATGTCTGTAATTTTCGAATTTTTCCCAACGACTAGGTTGAACTCGCTGATGACGAATCCGGTATAAAAATCGATTCTGTCGGCCGTCCGTCATTCCGAGGACACGATAACTGTCGTAAAAAGCAAGCTAGCGACTTGAAACTTTCGGATTAGGTCGCGCATTGCAATGCGCCGGTTAAGTTCGTTAATGGAACAAATCGGTTAAATAGTTTCGGAGTTACGGTCATTTGAAATTTTTAAATTGATTTCCTTATATTTCGGAGAATACTTATGCGATTGAATTGAAACTTGAGAGTTAGTTCAAGCATAACAACGCCCAACTTTTCAAATAATTTCGTGGATATCACAGTGTCAGTTAATTTTGAAAAAAATCTTTTTCGGATTTTTTTCGAAAGATATTGTTTTTCGGAAACTGTTCATTGAATCCGGAAACAACTTCTGCTGATACCCTGAATATCATATTTTACAATATTTCTTTCGTACCCTCCTTATTCTAATAGTGACGAAAAAGTGATAAGAAACGTTGGCAAATGGAAAAGGATTCTTGTTTTTCTTATCACCCAGCCCTACAAACCACTAACTTCTTCGTCACTATCATATTTTACAGTAGTGTACCGAATTTGATTTTGATATGACCATAAGTTCTGGAGATATTGGAAAAAAAATAGAAAATTCTGGGCAAAACCACCCTCAATATCGTTGTTTGTTCCGGAAGAACTCAAAAAATACGGATTCAATCAAAATGAAACTTGGCAGCAAGTTTGAAAATGCTGTTGAGCAACTTTATGCGAAACTTAGTGATGATCGTGTCAATAGAAGAATTTGAAAAAAATTTGTTTTTCAAATATACAATATTCTGTGATCTTCCGATCATAATATACTTATTAATTTCTTTATGAACCTTTGAACTGTAATTTTTCGATGGGGTACTGAATTTCAATTCGATCTATCTGAATTTTTGGAATTTCGCAATTTGAAAAAAAAAAAAATTCTTTTTTCAAATATTCAATATTCTGCGATCTTCTTCTCATATTATCCTCATTAAATTCTGCAATGAACCTTCAAACTGTCATTTTTCGATAAAATACTGGATTTCAATGCGATATCATCTGCATTTTTGGAAATATTGGAAAAATCAAATTTTGAATGAGTATATCTCCGGAATCATTGGGTGAATTTTACACATTCACGAATTCGGCCTTCGTTATTAAGGTCCAAACCTACCCTACAAATATAGTGTTTTTCCAACTATTCCAAAAATACAGATTAGATCGAATTTAAATCCAGTAGTTCATCGAAAAAACATTTGAATTATACGAAGGAGGACGTATACATTTGGTGAGTATCTACGAAGTAAATGAAAGTTGTTCTTGTGTGGATGTCCTAGGAAACAAGAGTGAATAATTTCGTCACAGAAGAGTAATTTTCTTGGAATTTAGCACCGAAAATCGTTTAGAACGGTTATAGTCCGGTGTACACATTCGTTTTTTCTAGCTCCGGTGCCGTTACGGTCTGAAGTACACTTCATCAGATGTGAGGATGCACACATTCGACCAGCCAGTTGCGGCGCCTCAACCGCGCCGGAGCTGGAAAAGCCGGATGTGTACACCGGGACTAGGTCGGACTCGCATATGAAGAATTGTTGGTCAAATGCAATTATATCCGTTTGAACCCTGAGTTGAAATACTATAGAAAATATAGAGTTAAGTCCATTGTAAGAAGTAGAGATAATAAAAATTCACAATTTTAATTAAGAAGTCAGTATTATCCTACAAAATATATTGTCAAAACGTACGTTGTGAAACGGCCCGTGTGCGGTGTCAGCTTGAATTGCTTCGGAGGCCGATTCGACAGACGAGACTGGATCGCGTCGAGCACATCAAATCGACCCGTTCGCGGACACCTGATGCGCGAATCCCAATCGTACGTTTCAAAACGACCCGTGTGCGGCGTTAGCTTGAATTGCATAGGATGCCGAATCGAGAGACGAGACTGGAAACGCGTTGAGCACATCGGATCGACCTGTGCGCGGACGCTCTTAATGTTCTGAAATGATCGCAGGAATCTAAAGAAAATACACAGTATTCAAATGATGTTTCATAGAAATTCAATACTCTTGCAGTTAAAAAAAACGTTGGAATATTTTAATGAACAACTTTGGCCCCACCATCGTGAAATTGAAAAAGCACAATGTTTGGCATAACAGATTTCGTCTTTTGGGTGAAAATTTGAACGGATCTCAGTAGAGAAGTGTCCCTACTCTTGACTGCGATGGTATGAACTTTCTCTATCGTTCCATCATGAATGCACCGCGTTTCCTTGCCAACATGATGTAAAAAACATTTCAAGCGATTGACCAAAAGCTCCGCTTATAGTTACGGTTATTCACATTGACAGATTATCCTTTGCTTATATGTCCGGTTTGGATAACCGTTACTATAACCAGAGCTTTTGGTCCATCGCTTGAAATAGATTATGGTGAGCTCAGCTGTAAAATCAGTGACGTCACTCATTTTACAGATGATCACAACATATTTTTTACATCATGCTCGCCATCAGCGTCGATACGCCCATTTGTTTACAATCCAGGATTTAAAAATAGGGCCCCTAGTGTTCTATGCATCCTGGTCCAGATTTTCACAGACTCTTCTGTCAGTTTGGCAATAGCTCAGGTATACAAAACTATCAAAATTCATGAACAATCTCTGCGAAAATATTTTCAATGTATGTTGCACCAAATTGTTCAAACTGCTCAAAGATTTTGTTCAATAGATCGTTAGGAAGTCAGTCCAGAAAAGTGAAACTATCAGCCGAAAGCCTAACTCTACTAGTCAACCAGCATCGAGGAGTGGTTCCAGTACAAACTCTTCCCCAATACATAATATAACTAAGGTAAGCACGGAAAAATCACTAAATATATTCTGTTTTGCAAATGTGAAGGGATTTAGGTGAGAACCTGAGTTCAAAAAATATGAAAGGCTCTCTTTGCAAGAAATGATCATAGACAATATCGATGATGGTAAACTAACCTATTTTCTGTCGTCCTCGAGATCAGTTATATGCTTAGACAAAGGAAAGGTCTAAGGTTATATGCTATATTAATATATCGATCCATTTTTTACATTCTTTATTCACGCCCATGTTTATAACTAAGTAATATTCGCAGGAAGGTGGACTGAATTCAAATACATCAATTATGATTTTGCCATCTGTTCGGTAATGAATAAACTTTTCTGCAAATTCTTTTCTTTCGGACGAGTAAACGTAGAATTAGGATTTGAGAGGATTTATTTCCATATTGGAATAACTTCTTGATACCTCACTTTTCCATTTCCTCCACATTTTTAAGACACTTGGGTTTCCGCATCGACGACGAGAGTTACGCGCTGTTTTTCATGGTTTATCTTCAAAATCCCTTCCTTCATTCCTTCACCTTGAATTCATAATCATCAACGTTTTTGCGCGCATGTTCTAGCGGAACAGCGAAAATGGTCTCAAACGAGTAGATCGGACTCACTGATGACGAATCCGGTGTCAAAATCGATTCTGTCCGGCCGGCCGGCCGTGGACACGATAACTGTCGAACGGAGTGAGCTAGCATCTTGAAACTTTCAGGGTAGGTCGCGCTATGGAATATCGCAGTTAAGTTCGTTAATGGGACAAATCGGTCGAATAGTTTCGGAGTTAAAGCCACTTGAAATTTTGAAGTTTTTTATTTTTTATTTCAGAAACTACTCGAGCGATTGAATTCAAACTTGGCAATTAGGTGGAGTATAAAAACGCACAACTTTGAGCCAAATTTTGTCATGATCATATTGTCAATAAATCAAAAAAAAAAATTTTTTTTCAACAGTTTTTCCAAAAAATTTTTTTTTCGAAAACCGTTCATCATATCCAGAAAAAAATTCCACTCAGACTTTGAACTTCATGTTTCACAGCAGTGTACCAAATTTCAGTTCGATACGATTATAAGTTTTGGAGTTATCGGGAAAAAATATGTCATATTTCGAGGTGTTTTCTTGATATCGTTGCTTTTTTCGGTATAACTCGAGAAATACTGATTCAATCCTGATTAAACTTCGCAGCTAGTTTGGAGGTGCTGAAAGACAACTATATGCAAAATTTCGTGTTGATCGTGTCATTAGAACAATTTGAAAAAAAAATTTCTGTGATTTTCTTATCATATCATCCTCATTAAATTCTGTATGAACCTTCGAACTGTAATTCGGTTACGGTTACGGTTACGTAAACACAATAACTCCCGAAAGAAACAACTTAGAAACTCGATATTTGTAGAGAAGGTTTGGAACTTGATTACGAAGGCCGAATTCGTGAATGGGTAAAATCCACCCAATGATTCCGCAGATTTTCCTTATTCAAAATTTTATTTTTCCAATATTTCCAAAAATACAGATCAGATCGAATTGAAATCCAGTAATTTATCGAAAAAAAATCTAGAAAAGCACTGCCGTGAAGGCATCTACATTGAACATGTGCGCAAAAGCTGCTGCCTTCACGGCAGTGCTTTCCTAGATTTTTTTTTTAATTTTCCTTTTCGCTTCTGAAAGTTTTCGTCTCAATTCTGTTTCGTTGTTGCTTTTCATCGCTTACAGAAGCTTACACAAGCAAGCGCCCAATTATTTTACAGGAATTTCAATTAAAACTACTCTAAAGTCACATTTTCGAGTTCAATTCACCAGAGAATGATAAACAGTAGAAAAATAACATTAATCGTGTTTCAATGATTTTAGCTTATTCGCCTCCGAAGGCCGATTTCAGCAAAAAAAGGCCAAAAAAGTACCATTTTTTTCTTTTTATTCTTGTAGTTTAGTACCGTGCGCAGTTTTTGAACTCAGCAAGAAGCTCCTTTATCCATTTTCAAATTGGAGTTGAATTTTTGAGTGGATCCTACTGAAAACTAAAGTTCTTACTTTCAAGCCTTTGTTGAGTACCCTTGAGTAATTTCAGGAAGCTGAGTTATTGTTGTTATTAAAACAACATTCAGGGAGATCATATAACAGTAAAAAAATCTGCAAAATACCAACTATATAAAAAGTTTTGAAATTGAGTTAATGGGCCCCCTGAATGATCTGGATAGAAATGTGAATTTATCAAAAACAAAATTTTCTCAGAGGTTTGAATTGAACTCGCTCCACTTTCGGACAGTAGGGTCACATTTCCTCGAGTGTAAATTGGATTTATTCTGATATTATTTATGTCCGTTGCCAAGCAACTGACTGAATCTAACTAAGTTGAGGATGTGTTCATCACGACTTCGGAAGGTTGCCATTTTTTCGGATAAAGTACCTACTTCACGTAATAAACGTGTTTTTTCCTAGAATGTTTTGAAGTTGAGTAATGTTTGGCTTGGGAATCTGCGCACCAAGATTTCTTAAAGAATTCACTTATAATAAGTCCTAGCTCATTTTTGATTCAATTAAAAAACTTAGAAAATAATATGCAATAAGTTTCGATTAAACTATCGAATTCGATTTACTACCGTGTTGCTTGGTAACGAATATTAATAATACCAGAATAAATCTAAATCATACTCGCGAGGTAAAGTGACCATACATTCCGAAAGTGGGGAGAGTTCGGTTTCCACTAAAGTTTTTTTTAATAAATTTTTTTCTTTATAAATTGAAAACCAATGGATATTTTCATATTCTGTTTTCACACCATTATTCAGAATGAAGAAAAGTTCAATCTAAAAAGATTTCATTAATGATTTTAGGAAATTTTCTTTTCACTGTAGACATGTGAATAAAAGGTGAGTTCAAATTTTGAAAAAAATATTTTCACGAAAAATCTTATAGAATCGAGTGAATTGAGGAAATGCTATTCAATTTGCCACTCGAAAATAATAACTTGGTTTGGTTTTTTTCCACAATTCTGTACCACATATGAATTGACCACCACCGACTAGGAACCCAACATTCGACCAATGATAGCGCATAATAATTTTAATGGTAATTCGGAAATTGTAATTTTGTTTATTAATGAAACATCAAATGTCAATTCAAATAGATAGTTGCCTTGAGGACCGGTCGTAATTACCAAATAGCGCCTCCTTCAGTAAAAAAACTAATTCTAGCGATATCTTTGAATTCACCTTATTTCTATTCATCTTCAGTGGAGTATTTGGACAATACTACATGCAAAGGTATCACGTAGGCATAAAAATAATTAATGACAAAGAATGCGTAGTGTGATGTATGAAAAATCATTTCATCCAACTACCATTGTTTACATTTTCTACTTTTGGACGAGCACAAAGCTGGTGAATTATTCATTTGTCTCATCTACAGTATCTCTAAATATTTGAATGATTTTATAAATCTCGCTATTTCCGTGAGTAAATATCGAACCGTATAAATTGCAGGGTGCATTCTACGTTACTTAAACAAAGTAACTCAGTTGCATGTTTTGGGTAGTGTTTTCCTTCCTATTTTTGTGTTCCTTATTCCTTCTACTACCCTTCAAATCGTATATTCGAGTAAAATTTTTCTTTACTTTTCAATCGCTCCAAACCTTAAAAATCTGAAAAGGGTCGAGACACATTCAGGTAAAATCAGTGAATACGCATAAAAATATTACTGCTGTAATTATTTTTCAGATGGCAACAAAAACTACTGTTGCTTCCCCAAGCAACACTAAACCTTCTTCCAAACAAACTCCACCACGAGCAGCTATGAGTGCAGTTGTAAGGGATGATCTTCAGGAATGTTCCTACTGCGGAAGAAGATTCACGACCGACAGAATACACAAACACGAGGACGTATGTGGCAAAACAGCCAAAAAACACAGAAAAGTCTACGATGCATTTAAACATAGAGTACAGGGTACCGAAATAGAGCAGTTTGTTGGTGGAACAAAGAAAAAAGGCGCCAAGGTGAATATATATTCTATTTGTAATATACAGGTGTCCAGTAAACATCAAACAATATTTGTACAGGAGACTAGGTCATGACCACTTTGGATACCATGGCTCTTAACTGATTGGAACAATTTTTTTCCTGAATATTGCTGATTAGTGTTGCTTTGTGGATGTATGAAACAATTTTATTTATTTTTCTTTTATTTATTAAATTTCAAACTAAAAATCAACTAATAGTTGTTCTCGCAGCTGTAAGATTTTATACATTCAAAAATTGATATAATTCTGCGGAAAATGGCGATGAAATGATAGATTCAAATGACTCTAAATTGGAACTGGTTCGAAATATTTTGTTGACTGAACATTGCTAGTGACTGTTGCTTTTCGGATTTATGAAAAAATTTTCAAAAATTGATATAATTCTGCGAAAATGGGGATAAAATGACATATTTGAATCTTACCTATTATTATTCTCGGTACTTTGACCACATTTCCTGAAAACACTTATTATCACGTGAATGTAAACATTCACTACAAAAATATGCGCATTCTCCAAAATGGTATGAAATGGATACTCTGATTATTTCTGGAAGGGGGATACTTCCATTGCAAACAAATTTCAATTCATCTTCTAATTGATTTCTTTTCTTACCAGAAGTTTGAGCAATAAATTTCACTTACGAATATTCAGAGAAAAAATTGAGATGTACTATATCCTTTCTTACGCAGATATGATAATCTTTCAAGAAGGACCTTTCAAATGTTATTTTGCATTTTACAACGATCTTCTGATAGCATGAGGATACATCACCCCAGAAGTTTCATGTCAGTTGCAGTTGTTGCTCAAACTTGTTCTATCATGAAGCCCAAGTGGGGTTTAACGAAAGATTTTAGTTCATTGATCTGGGGACCCCAGGGTTGCTCTGGGATGTCTCATTCATTGTACAAGGTACATTAAACCCGAACATTGTTGAACTCAAGGGCCAGTAATACTCTGCCTACCTTCCTTAAAGATAGGACAGTACAATATTTACAAAATCAGAAGTTTGTATTGAACCACAAGTCCGATAATATTTGGGTCTAATTTACTCAATATTTTTTAATAATGAATTGGAGAATCTAAACCAATCTTTAAATTATGTGATTAATTTCACCTGGGCTATTTGATTGTATAACGGTACAGTTAAATACAACTGACGTGGAACAAAATTTTTTCTATAACTTGTTTATGGAATTTATTGCTTGAAACTCTCAATTGAAAATAATTTAATTAGGAGAAAATTCGAAATTATTTTTTTAATTATTCTGAAAACTCTCACACAATGAATTCATTATTATTAATCATTATTTCATCATTATATTCCGGAAAACCGCAACAGAAGACTTCTTTGCTCAAAACTGTGAAAGTTGAGGATAGACCAGAATATCTTCCCATTATCTTGCAAAACAAATATCACCCCTTCCAGAAATAATCAGAGTATTTTTCATATAATTTTGAAGAGTGGACAAAGTGCGCATATTCTGTAGTAAATAACTATATTCGAGTAATAATGAGTTCTTTCAAAAAATCGGGTCGAAGTTACGAGAATACTAATAGGTAGAATTCAAATTCGTCTTTCATCCCCATTTTTCGCAGAATTATATCAATTTTTGAAGGTTATGTTCAGTATAAAAATTTTTTGAATCAGAACCAACTTAAAGAAATGGTGTCCAAAACATGGAGGAAAGGTAGCGATTCTTCACGAATTTTCAAATTGCCTATTATCTTGAAAACGGTGAAAACTTTTTGACATTTCCAATCATCAGTTTATGCAAATTAATCACGGAAGATGTACTTTTTTCATCAAAGTCGTGATCTCTCGAGTTGCGTATGAAGACTTCCACAGAATCAATCTTCTATTCGGATAAAGTTCACCTTGTGCTCGGCACATCTTTCTATTTGCATTTACACGCAGTTGAAAAATATAGGTGCAACTTTTTCCCTCAAGAGAACCATGTGTTCACACATGACAAAACATCAGTACCGCTGCAGATTTTGACAAGAGTGTATTAAGCTCCTTGGCTCAAAAACCGTCGCTTATAACAATTGAGAAATCCGTTGATTTTTACGTAATATTGCTGTACAAAGTATTCCTTCTCGACGAAAAGGACGGTTCAAGTGTGGAGCAAATCGGACATCCACAACGATGGCCAGTACGACCTCTCCACAAAACACCTTAAGTGAGTCGTACCTTTATTGTCGTATAATGACTTCGATCAACAATCCAGTTGCCCTACCGCTTCAAATGCAGTAAAGAGTACATTAACTCTTCCCGAGCAATCGAGTAGTCCTTCGAAAAGTCAACGTTTCCTTTGAACCTTCAAATTGAAATTGAATACCAAAGGGACCATTGAGAAAATTGTACTTCGGTCCGAATTCGAGCCGGATAAGCCAGAAAGATATTCGTTGTATTTTCGGAAAGATAGAATATTCTGAATTTTTTGAAAAGGTTATGTTGAGTTGTAGATATTGCATATTGTAGGGAACCATAGTGTACATATGGTCTTCATTGAACCTTGTTCATTTAGTTCCCTTAATTCGAATCGGTGTACGCGCAAGTAAGATTATTGTGAATGCGTGGTGCTTTCCTGTGTCTTTCGCTGCGTGAAAACGCTTTTCTTCAGTGAAAAGCTTCGATTTGTTTACTATAGTAAGCAATCATTTGTAAGAAATTCTTATTTTTCAAGCAAAATAAAAATGTCTTCAACTCTGAAAAAGACAGAAGCACTTCGCAGTCTTCAACTTCAACGTATGATAAGTCTTCAGCAGTAGGCTGAATCGTGCGAACTAGATGATACTGACAGGCCCATAGTTGAAGCTGAAATTTTAAACTTTTCTGAAATGAAAGGTATGTACGTGGTGTATCATAATCAAATTATGGCATAAGCTCAAAGTCCAGAAAAGTTGGATGAAGAAGTTGAAACTTATCAAACGTCCGAAGAGCCTTACTTTATAACTACGGCATCTTTGAGGTATCGAAATTTCTTGATTTCACGATCGTCCTTATTTCCGTATTCCGTAAACCATTCGCAATTGCTCCTAAAGCAATCTTTCCATTTACTTTTGCTAAAAAGGGTAATGCTTCTGGTGCAATGTCTGCTTGAGCGATTCTTGAATCGAGCGAATTTTTCAACTGGCTTAGCAAAATCTTCTATTGTTTTTTCTCCTATTTTGAGTTATGGAGTTGGGTTGATAAAGCTGCTGGCGACTTCATAGGTATAAGGAATTTATTCATGTCCACCACTAAATCTTCAATTTTCCGATCTCAGATACTGAGATCTTGTCTGGGCAATCATTAACTCCCCCTGTTCGGATTGTCCTGAACCCATCGTGGCACTAGCTAGCTGAGTTCCAAACCATTATGGCAGTTGACCAACACCATTTACACCTCTCAGTGTATTATGGATATCTTCCTGACTCTCAGTCAACTGGCAGGATCGCCATGTGATATACCCCGGTTAGGGTTGGTTCGTCCAATTGATTGCACAGGAGTGGGTTTGGGAATAACAGTCGAAACTCGTTAGAGGGTACTTTGGTTAATATCTACGACATTAGAATGAATACCGATCTATTGTGTCTCTGCTCATATTCATAAACACAAATATTATATATGTTATGTCAAGGTGTTCACAATCATATTATAATAACAGACGTGGGATTTCAATACCAGTAGCTACTCTTTTGAGCACGTCTTTTGGATGATGCGAGGTTGTCTGTACCTTGCTTGTCTTATGTATTAATTATATAGACTGTTTTTACGTTACATCTTTCGTAATTGCTAAAAGCCGCATAGCTCCTATTAAGAAGGTTTCGACCATTCCTAGGATTGAGCTCCTCGACGTAGATTTATTGGTTAACGTATACATATACATTGGATTGTTTGGAGAAAAAAATCCAAATAAATAAGACATACTCATTCTCTGACGCTTAGACTGTCTGGCACTGGATTAAATCACATCCAAGTAAATGGAACCGCTTATAGCCGAAAGACTTGCTCTTATTCAGGATAATATTAACCAGAAACACTGGCACTACGTTCCTTGCCTCTTGAATCCAGCAGATGTTCCCAATGATTCCTTGTGGCAACTGGTGGGCAGGACCTCCATTCATGACGCAGTCATGCGACAAGTGGCCAACGATGTCTAGTTACTCAGATAATTCCGGAATTTGGAAAGATGAAAAGAAAAAACACATAACCTTTATCGCGACTGATTCATTAACTAATTTCTTAGATAACTTTCTTGGAAATAAGTCAGATTTTGTCAAGCTCAATATATCTTGACCTTCGTACTACGCTTCATAAGTAATTGTAAATTGCCCGGGGACAACAGAAAAATATCTGATATCGATTATTCAGATCTTTGAATTGCTTTGAAATGTTTGGCTAGACATGAACAACAAAATATTTTTCAGAAATCATTTCCCAAGTATTCTCAAGAAATGTCCCAAGTTAACTAAATGTTTTTGTTGACCAAGATGGACTTCTGACAGTAGGAGGTAGAATTCAGCAAAAGTCTATTCTACACAATAATAGAAGCATACCATTCTCATGTCGCATGATAGTTTACTCGTTGTACGGTGAATTGAATATCTGCACCGAGAATACCTGCATGTAGATGTTCAGAGTCTTTGATATTTAGTGACTGATGTCTTCTGGATAATAGCAGGAAAAAATCTAATTGAAAACGTGTAAAAACCTATAGCAATTATGAGCCCCTAATAGGTTTATTTCGCGTTATTTCGCAAAAAACACATCTTAGAGGCATCAAAATGCAAAAGGGTTATAAAAGTTTATTTACTTAGATAAGGAAGTTATATACTTGGAGCTGGTTTCTGATCTAACAGCAGAGGTCTTTCTGGCTGCCCTTCGTAGATTTATAGCTAGACGAGCCTACGTTGAATAGCTGTTTTCTGATAACGGTATTAATTTTGTTGAATCTAGTCAAGAGTTTTTCGCCCTCGCAAAATCTCCCTAGTCAAGAAGCTATCGCTTTGAATGTCATTCCTCCTCCAGCACCACATATTGATGGTGTATGAGAGTCGGTCATAAAATCCGTCAAACATCACTTAATTCGAACCATTTTAGTGTAACTACTAACTTATGATGAAACAAACACAGTTCCATGCCAAATTAAGGCTATCTTGAACTCGCGACCTTCAATTCTGCTTTCATCAGATCTAAGTGATATACAAACACTTACTCCCCGTCGTTTTCTGACTCAAGGCCCTCAAGTATCGATACCTGATGAAAACTTTTCAGGCAAGCCATTAAACAGGGTGTTCTACAAGCTCTATGACAAACTTTGACAGATGGTAGCTGTGCTTATTCTGAACATTTTTTTTTCCTATGAACATATATCCGATTCGTTTTTGTTAAGAAGATACAAGCATTTGAAAAATTATATTTTCATGTTCAAATCATAATTATAAATGCAAATTTTGATACTATAAAAATTGTTCAAAATGTCCACCTTCGGCTCGAATGCAAGCTTTACAACGACGAACTAAATCAGATTTTGGTCGTTTCGTATTTGGTTTGCTCCATCTTGAATTCTATCAAGTAATTGTTGATGAGATTTGATTTCAACATGATAAACAAGCTGCTTCACATGTCCCCATAAATAAAAATCTAAGGGATTTAGATCAGGCGAACGAGGTGGCCATTGTATTGGTCCTCCTTGACCTATCCATTTATTCAGGAAATGTTCATTCAGCCAACTGACTACTTGTCTCCGTCTATGTGGTGGTTCACCTTCGTGCTGATACCACATATTTCCTACAATGTTTAGCTCTAAGTCATCAATGAAGTCAAAAAGGTTGTGCTCCAAAAAAGTTTTATACAAATCTGCATTTATAACATGTACTGGCATTAAATCATTGTTAAAAATCCCACCCCAAACGTTTACACTGAAACGTTGCTGAAATTGTCTTTGTCTAATGACACATGGATTCTGCAGTGCCCATACATGTTCATTGTGGTTATTGTTGAAACCGTCCTGAGTGAAACAAGCCTCGTCAGACCACATGACAAGTGAAATAAATCTATTATCTTGGGCATGTTGTTGAAGTAACCATCTAAAAAATTCTAACCTTCGTAATCCATCGTCAGCATGTAAAGCTTGTTCATTTTGTCTATGAAATGGATGCAACATTTCTTCTTTCAAAGCATGCCATACGAAATTTGGTGATGAATGAAGATTAGTAGGTAGCTATACGTCGAACACCTATCGAAAGGTTGCCACGGACAGCATCTATTACATTTTCCTCATTTTCTTCATTAACTTCAGTTGGCCGAATGGCTTTCTTTGGAGCAGTGTTGCCTGTTTCTCGAAGTCTTCGGAATGATGCACAAAATACTGTGTGAGCAGGTTGGTGTCTATTAGGATATTTTCTTCGGTATTCCGAGCTGCTTTCTGGAGTTACCATTAGAATACCCATATTCAAATACAATATCTGCATATTCCTGAGTCGTGAAAGAATGCATTTTTATTCAAAACGTATACCAAGTGTCAAATCAATAATTAAAATAACGTCAGTTACCATATCAACCGATATTTCATGTCGGCCTACTTGATCAAAACATATAAATAAATTTTTTCAAATGCTTGTAACTTCGAAACGAGAACTAATCAGACCTATGTTCATAGGAAAAAAAATGTTTAGAATAAGCACAGCTACCATCTGTCAAAGTTTGTCATAGAGCTTGTAGAACACCCTGTATGTATAGGCCAAATCGTTTGAATCTTGTTCAACTTTTGCAGCGTGATTTTTGGCGTAGATGGACACCAGAATCTTCATAATATTCAAATAAGACAAAATTAGTTGAAATTAGGGTAAGCACCCTCCATAGGCACTCTAGTTCTTATTCAAGACGATAATGGCCCTCCACTTGAATGGCGCCTTGGGCCTATCATTGTACTGTGCGAATGTCCTTAGGGACAGGTACACGTTGCTTTAGTTCATACTGCACATGGCGATTTCAAACGCCCATTAGTGAAATTATATCCACTTCCAGTAGAAAATCCTTCTCATTTTGGTGAGCCGGAAGAGCCGGTGAGAAGTTTTTCATTTACTCCCTGTAAATAGGAATAAGTTTTGGTGCAATTGAATATACACTCTGTACACTTTTTCTAACGCTTTTCTCATAGATAGACTTTGTTGAGTTTTAATTTTTTTAATATTCTCGTTTGTTTCGAAGGGGAATTGGTATCATGTGGGTTTATTTTCATTCACGCGCATCAGAAAATAAAGATGCAACATTTTCTGTGATGAGGAATATGTGTGCACACATGAACAAAAATATCAGTACCGTACCAGATTTCGACAAGGGTACATCTAGCTTGCCGCAGATTTTGACAAGAGTGTATCTATCCACTTGACTCAAAAAACGTTGCTTATAAACAATTCAAAATCCTCTTATTTTTACTTATCGTATATTTTATCAATGGAAAAACGTCTGTTGAACAATTCCGAGATGTATTCAGAATATTCTAAATGAATGCAAGAATATTTAATTTTAAACTGTCGAAAAACGAAAGGGAGATATGCATCATCTGATAAAAAAATCATTACTCACTATGCATTTTTTATTATTCAAACAACTTTAAAACTCCAGACAAAAAATTATTCATCATTTTTTTTATTTACCGCCCTATAGCAGGTTAGTGCTTGATTGAATTTCGACTAAACTACCCCAGTCTGAGTAGAATTTGTTGCTGTTCCCTGGAATGTACAATGATTGAGGTGAAAGTTTTTAAGTTATGTTTTTAGTGAAAAAACGTCGGAACGTTACAAAACATTCGAATTCTGGATAACTTTACAACGGAAGATAATTGGCCTTACTCTATTGGATCTTTTTGTAGCAAATCACCTGTGGAATCACTCTGCAAAACTTTACAGAGCTAACTCACAGATCCTTTATAGAGGAACTATGTGCCAGGGCGGTGGTATTTATATTCACTACACATCTCTTGTTCTAGATATACGGCTTTTACTACAGGAATATTCAACTGATGTCAATTATAGATATTTCGTACGTTAGAGATTTCAAATGAAAAATTAAATCAGAATTCCGGCACGTTGGGTTCTGATCGGAAAATATCTGAATCTATATACCGAGAAAGCATAAACGCTTCTTGATTCGTTCATCAAATATCTGTCGTCATGTCTTGGCCTGTAAATCACCTTTCGTATAACGCTCGTTCTCCTATAGTTGACCATATATCGAGAAATAGTTCTAGAAATACAATTTTGCATGAAATCAGGAACTTTCGCGCTCTTTTTAAATACATAGACAGTCCAGCCATCCATACAAATAGTGACCCAGACTTCCACTGCTGGATGTCTTTGGAAGAATCTTTTTCATCTAGACATGAAACACGGATCGAAGGGTTCAGTATCTGGATGGATTATTGATGTGCCTGGGAATTCTAAACAACGCGTATAAATCACGGACGTCTTGTGCATACATATCTTAGTTTTCTCCCGATGTTACCATTTGTGAAAAGCGGCATAAAATAACTCTCCAAAAAAATTAAACTTCTGGGAAGCCATTTGAAAAAGTAAGGATGAATTTTGTAATAATTTGTGACTCAATGTGAAACAACTGAAAAAAAAATTCTTTTTTATAGATCTTCTCTACTGTCACTATTCTACTTGTGGTGTCGGATAGAAATGAAGGTTCCTACTTTCTGCACGAAGGGGTCTTTCATTTTAATGTTTTTTTTGAGGAACAAGGAAACAGGAATTGGAAAAAACCAAATGAAATAAAGCTACATGCTATATTTGAATTAACTTACACAAATCAACGCTTTCATAAATCAAAATCATATACAGAACACAAAATCCTCATTGAACTAATGGTTTTGTTCAGAGTTTGTACAGTTGTCACGTTTCCATACGAGCTCCTAAAGTTTTGTGATTTTATCGAGTTATAATAATAATAATATTCATTCACAAGTACCATTAAGTTTGAACTACACTGAAAAACATAACGATACAATTTGGAATAAATCGATTCGAATATCACCAAGGTGATCCGTTGGAACTCGTCTTCTCGTATATAGTTGTTTGATTGAGAGTTCTACAGTCTGTCCAAACCGTACCAAAACAATAACGAAAAGTAGCCCGGTAATACAGTCTTCAGGTGATTGCGGCATGTATAATCATGCCAATTCGGTATGCTCCGATGTTGCTACTACTCATGTTAGTGTAATCAATCAATAACATGCCTGGCGGAAACTGTTCATGGGTACAGAACCTATGAGTTACTCAGGGATCTTATCTGGGACCTCTTCGAATCTACCATGGGAGACTTGGTCGAGTCCCTAGTAGTGTTTGTAGAGATATCAGAAGAAGTTGTGGAATGCTTTCACAAGAGAAGAAGGCTCACCGCGAGAATGAGGGATCTTATTAGAAGTCGTATTTCCTGTGAGAGATTTCAATATCTTCCAGGAAGATTTCGATTTTTGGAATTCAGAATGATATTATTGTAATATTCTTCCTTCTTCTTGGACAAAAGATAATCATATTTTTTTCTTCAAAGATGAATACGTGACCTTGTTCAGGTTTAGTAAATATATCTGTGTGTAGTTTTTCTAAAATACCCTTGAGCTCTTCAATTTCCTCAGTCTATTTCAAACCTCTTTTTGATGACGATGATCTATAGGTGACCTTCGGGAAACTTTCTCCGAAATATTCTAAGTATCGTTCGTGAAAAACATTCCAGAGTTGGTTAGGATCAAGCAGACTAGTATAAATGTCATCCCATAGTGCATGTGAAAGTTTCTGAAGAAAATTCCTAATGGATTTGTTATTGCTAAAGCGTTTTCATATTCTCATTAATTAATTCATTATTTGAATTGATATTAAGGTTGGAGACGAACTTCAGTCCGGAGTGGTCACAAATGTGGTACTCAATTACTTCAGTTTTACCAGAAACTGTGGTCAACACATTATCCAAGCACGAACCAGACATAGGACGAGTAGATGCAAAGTTTGTAGCATTGACATGGAAACTTCAAGTAAAGACAAAAATTTCCCAATATCCGGGGATTTCAAGAAATATCAAGATTAAAGTTACCTACCATTGTATTGTATTCAACTCTTTCTGTGGCGCATCGTTCAAGAATAGCTATGGGCCGTTCAAAAAACACATCAACATCGGCAAGTGGTTGGTTGTTGGGCCTATAGATATATATATAATTATTGCGACATTTGAATTTAAGTTGTACAGCATAACATTCAAAAACATCAGGTATACTCAATAAATTAAAGTTTGGCCTATCAATACATTTATATTCAATTCTTCTATAAATAGCACATCCCCATGACGGCCTTTCGAACGACAATAGTGAGATACTAGAGCATAACCGTTAAAGTGATAAGTTTTCAGTTCATCTATACACTTCCAGTGTTCAGTAATTGCTACCACGTCAGCTTCCTCTTGATTGACCATTAGTTGTAAACCATTGAAGGATGTACGCAAGGATTGAACATTCTGAACTAGTAAACAGAAACGCTCACAGAAGATTGAATAAATATAATTGAGATTTCAATTCTTTAATATCATCCGCACGCAATTTAACCATAGGCAACTTATTTGCAATGTGTCAGGGTGAATATATCATCTATCATGATGTCATGGTTAAGATAGAAAACTGTTGATATTCACCCATGAAATATGATTTAATTGCTGGACTTCGACCATCACGACCTTCACCACTGCAAAGAACTCGTAATTTCCGCAATTCTCGTTTTGAATATTGATGAACAACATTGGAGAAATGAAATCATGCTGGCACCTTCTCATCATTGAATCGTTTCACGTAAACCGCACCACTGTCTCCGAATGACTGATGCTGCTCCCTTATCCCAGACATCCTTTCAAGTACCTACCTATTTGCATTATTTTTCAGGGCCTTTTTAGTTTTTCGCTACCAATATTTGAAAAAGAATTAGAAATTGAATGAAAATCATTTTTTATAGAAATCGCTCTTGCGGTTTGTGGGATGTAAACTATTTTTCAAGGACAGTTTCTGGAAAAAATGTTTCCTACCGAACAATATCTGAACAATGCTTACGAATTGTTGTGTATCTTTTCAGACTTAATATCTCTTACTCCTTCATCAGACCATAAACAAAATCATTTTCTGCAATACTTTTCAAGAAATTTTGACTGATAGAAGCTACATTATCTAAATTTCGACTTAGATTAAAACCTTCAATCTGTAAGGATGATTTCTAAATAAATATTTTTAGTAAATTTTTTTTGTCGAAGTGTTTCATGTACGTGGACGACACCAAAATCTATGATTTTCCCCTTCTCAACGTCACAATTCTTCTACAGGATCTCGATAGACTGGATGTTTGGTGTCGGGAATGGTAACTTCCTTTGAACCTGGATAAATGTCATGTATTGCACATAGGCAGAAAAATCCCAGACTTCCATACACAACTGGCAATCATTGCATTTCTTCTGTCACCAGTCAATGTGATTTGGGCTTGACCGTATCGAGCGATCTGAATTAGTCAACCCATGTTGCTTCTATTACAGCTAAGGCCTGTCAACTTACCTACCTGGTTCAGAAGTCTTTCCGAGGCTCTAAAAAATCAGTTTCTAAACTTCTTTATGAGTCTTTCATACCCCCTATCATGGAGTTCGCTGGCCCAGTATGGTGGACTGCCCTTGCTAGCGGGATCAATTCTCTGGAATCTGTCCAGAGGTGGAATACCAGAATCCCATATGGAATCGATCGACCTGAATATGAGACCCGCCTCCGACTAAATAGCATGACTTCGTTTGCTGATAGACGCGCTAGAGGTGACTTGATATTCTCATACAAATGTATGCACGGACTTTTTGGTTCTGAAGTAGAGGCTGTTTTCGCCAAAACCGTCAATCATCTCTGAGGTCACAATTTCAAATCAAGGAAGAAGAATTTTCATACTGTTCCCAGACAGATGTTCCTTTCGAATAGAATCTTTTCACCCTGGAACAGTCTTCCCAGTTCGGTGGTCAATACCGACACCACCAGAGGCTTCAAGAATGGATATGCGTTCGCTGTGACTGGTGCTGATTTGTGTTACCTGTTTCCTAGAATATTTTTCCTATTTTTTTTGTATTCGCTCATTTGTTTGTTTTCACTATAGTGAAGTGTTCATTGAATTTTTTTTATGTAAGCTCATTTGAGTTTATAGGTGTTCACCTCAACTCCTATTGTATTTTCAATGATAATAATGATAATAAATAGTTCTCCTATATATAATATTATATTGGGAGCGATAACATGAAAAACTCTGGAAAATAAAGGGCCTTTCTTCTTGAAACTGATTTGCATGAAGAATATGTTAACAAAATTTACACAGTCGACTGAAGTAAGTATTTGGATTTAGCACAGACCAGAACCTTGGAGACCCACAACCAAACTGAAAATTGCCATTATATATAGAAAACCCGCTACTTCTGCGGTACAGGTTATTTTGAAAAAAAAAACTATTTATTTGTATAAGGTAGTCTGATGGTCTATTTTCGAGAAATGAATATTCTTAATTGTATCCGAATGAATTCTGTCGAAGTCTGAATGATATGAAAGATATCATGAGATAAGAAAATATGTGTCCATGAATGTGGACATCAATAGGTAGAGTTTGAATTGACAGTCTGTATTACCTGGTTTCAGGCAGTTCAGAAGAAAGCTCCAGCTGTTCCTATAGGACAATCTAAGAAGAACTGGAGGAAAACTCATGAGGAATTCATAGCAGCCATAAGGTCGGCGAAAATGGCACAAGCGCACTTAGCTAGTGGTGGAAAATTATCGGATCTACCTCCTCCACCACCTTCTTCAAACCCAGACTACGTACAATGCCCTAGCTGTGGAAGAAGATTCAACGAAGCTGCAGCACAAAGACATATTCCCAAGTGTGCTACTTATGAGTTCAATAAACCGAAAGCGGGTGCAGCGAAGAAGCGATGATTGTTTTACTTGATTTGCTCTTCTGCATTGCTTTTTCCTATTTTTTTGCCTATACAGAGTATAATATTTTATATTTTTCAAATGAATCTAATATATTTTAACGCAGAAATTGTGAATTGGGAATGGTTTCAGAAAGATGAAATAGCTAATCTCATTAAACATTGAAAGTTCTTTGTCGTCTCATTGGTGCCCTGATAATCCTATGCCACGTTTCAGGAAAATATCTAAGGATGGTCGATTTTCACATTTTTCCTGACTTAATACCGTAAGGTAGGAAAAACCCTATCGTAGTGTCTTTGGTATTGAGTTTAATACTCAATGCTCTAGGGTAAATTGTTCAGTTTAGTAGAATGTAGAATAAATATCCAGAACATTGACATGGAGTGTGTAGTTTGCTGTTCACACTGCCTTAAAAGTGACGCAATATCTATGTCATTATAGTGTATTGGGAGATTGAATGCGCATGTCTTATTTCGATGACAACGATTGCTTAGACTAGTCTCGTTTCGTATATACGCGTATATACAATACCTTCCCATTGTTTTATCATTTAGAGGACACATATCGTTTTTGTCAGAAATTTTTTCAATGCAAATAGTTGAAAAATAGTGAGAATGAGCAATTTTACTATTTTTTTATTCTCAATAATTTTTGGGAAAAAAAAAGTAAAAAATAAAAAAATAAATATTGAATTTTCACAAGAGAATTTAGTACAACCCAAAGAAAAGTTCTAAAAATCTAGAAAAGCACTGATGTGAAGTCAGAAGCATTTACGCGCTTTTTCACACTGCGCAATGACTTGGAAATTTCAGTGAGCTTTCAATGAAATATAAAAATTTAAAAGAAAAATTTTCGAAGAAAAATGTTTTTTTTTCGAAAATTTTCCATTGATAATTCCTCTTGTTGACACTGTTTATATTCCAACCAAGATTCATTTCGATCAGATGAATATTTTTCGAGTTATTGAAAAATCAAAATTTCAAATGGCTGTAGCACAAAAACCATTCGGCAGATTTGACCCATTAACGAAATTAACCGAGATTCAGGATCTTATCCTAACCAAAAAATTTCAAGACCCTAGATCTTTCCTTTCGAAAGTTACAGCGCACACGGTCGGACGGACGGATTCTTCATCAGTGAGTCCAACCTAGTCGTTTGAGACCAATTTCGGCTCAAAATTCTAAAACTACAGACATCGTGACGAAATTATAACGCGCTGTTCCCCAGAACACGCGCGTAAAAATAATGACTAGAGCCGGCAAATCGACACCCCGTTTTCTCCTACTAACGTGGAGATTTGTAAAATTTTAAGTAGGCATTCCAATATTTCTCGCTGCAATTGGCGGGTAGGCGGGTACCTTAAGATACTTATGAGGTTTTCTGAACCTTAAATGTGGCTGTGTGCCGAAATCAACGAAGGCGCAATTTATCAACCCATTTCAGAGGAAACACATGAACTCGACCTAACTTGATGACCCGGTACTGTTTGCCTTTAAGTATTCGGGTTTGTTTGTATTTTTGATAAATTGAAATGGAGTTTCGATTTTACAGAGTGATATTTAAAAGACGTTATCTCATTCAAACATGGTTCCATATGAAAATATAACACCATTTCTATCAAGCAACGGTACTCACCTGCAAATCAATACAGGGTGTGCAAGTTATCACTGGCCAAATTTCGCAGAGTGGTTAAGCAGTAAATTCGCAACAATAAAGTTCTGAATTCATTGTACACAATGAAAAATAGCGGAAAATTCTACCTAAACTAAGGTGGTTTCTTGGACCTTTCATGCAGCACTAATTTGTTATAGGGCTGTGGAGAAAAAAAAACTTTCCCAGCCCTTAATTTACTATGAATGATCGTATGGTAAACACGTATTGAATTTATGTACCGAAACTGTCTCATTTTTCAAGCTTTTCACTGACGTTTAAAACATCTAAAAAAAATACTGAATTTGTATGGAAATATTGTTCAAATAATGGCAGAAATCATGAAAGAATATTTTGCTCCTAATTGAAAATTAGTTATAGTGGATATATTAGTGAAGGGCATCTTATTGATTGGTTGTAATGAGATGTCTGAAGCCGTTTTCTAGTCACTTTGCCTAATACTTGATCCAATTTTTTTATTTCTTCGAGATTCTAATATTTTGTAAAGCTTTGCAGTTTTTCACTAAAAACAAGGCAAATCTGAAAAATTAAATTCCTCATCGTGAATCGATGAACACCGTTGAAAAGAGTCGAAAATTCTACGTTGGACTGAGGTAGTATCAGTGACATTTAAATGAAATATTACGGCTACTAGGATGGTTAGGGAAAAAAAGATTGGGAAATTAACTTCAGTAACAATCTTCGGTCTCTAAATAATCTAAATATCAGTTATATCAACAAGGTTATTGCAGTGGATTGAATTTTATTTTCATTGCCAAATAAATGTGACTCCCAGTATCTGAAACAGAACAATTAAAAATCAAATAGAATTGTTCTTGCGGATTAAAGGATTCAAATATTTGTAAAGGCAGCTTCTAGGAAAAAGGTTGCCTTCCGATCAACAAAGTGAACTGTAACGTTTCAGAGTACAAATCTGACTCCTTCATCAGACAAACACGAATTTTCGCAGAATTGTTTTCTTTTGATTTTTCGGTACTTTTGTCAGATTGACGAAATACCTACAATAATTATTATTCACTGCATCCTTTATTACTCGAACAATGTTAAAAGTTATCATAATGAATCCCCAATATGTCTGCTCTAATGCGAAGCCTATATTATTTTCGGATAGAATCAGAAGCGTAACTGCCCCCGTTGTTGCCTGCAGTTGAGTATTATTTCGATAAGCAGGTCACTATTTTGACCTGGGGTACTATACACCATAACTTTCAGAAGTTGCCAAAGAAAAAAATCTAGTATTTGCTTAAAGGCCGGGACTTCGAGCAGGCAAACATTTTGAAGAAGACTAATAAAAATCGAATGTCCGCACTGTGTAGATTATGAAACTTGATTCAAATGTTCATTTGCAAAAATTACCAGTATATTTATCTACCTTCTGTACCGTTCTGTTAGAGAGAACGGACACGTTTTATTACTTTAACGGTATAAAGAATTTCAGGAAAACACTGAATATTCAGGTCTCGAGTGTTTACTCGCTTGTTCAAATTCGTGGTCAAAGTGTATTGGCCTCGTCAAATACAACTTCCGTTGCTAGAAACACTTGGCGTTCATCTTTTTATATGGTCACCACGAAATTCCAAGCTATCATTTTTCGATGAAGTACTAGATTTCAATTTGATCCGATCTGTTATTTTGGAAATATTGGGAAAATTAATATTTGGGGATTGGGATTTTACCCATCGACGAATTTGGCCTTCATGATGTAAGTCTCAAACCTACATCTCAAATATCGAGTCTATAAAACGTTTCCTCAGAAACTATTACTACAATACTAATTGCTATAAAATTAAGCTTATGAACAATGCATTAACTCCACTTTGGATTTGGATTCGGTCGGTGGTTGTGTGTTTATCAAATGAAACGAGCACAACTATGAACTTGAAAACTCCCAGACCTAGATATGTGCGAATCAAAATGCCTCAAACTAATATAGTTCTGTTCGGTTTGTAACGCTCAATATCTGACCTATATGGTTTGGAAAATATTCGTTTGTCAGAACTAGTTTGGCGCATTTATTTCGGGTATTCCCCGCATTCGGGTATTGAGGGCAACATATATCTGTCGTTTATTTTAAAGTGGTCTATCTCCACATCTTCAAATCAATATTTCACTTATTATGAAATCAAATTAAGTGAAGCAACTCCAATAATTGTAGCGTTATTCCAAAGTTGACTCTAATTATTTATTTATATAAATTGAGTAAGTACCGATTTGAGAAATATGGAGATAAGCTACTTCAACAATGAACGACACATACATTCCTAAATAAGTGTATCAACGGTCAACTGTAATTTCATGAAAAAATAACATTTTTCCTTTCCCTTCCATTTTTGCCTCCGGGTCTTCGTTTCAGAGATACAGGGTGTCAAAAATTTAAACTTTTTTCAGTTTTTTGCTAATATCTCATAAACCGTTTGAATTACAGAATGGAGTTTTTGTACACACATTGACACTAATAATAGCTACTTTATTTCACTTTACTCGGTTTTATTAGACCTGCCAGTGGCGAAGACATTGAATTTGCACAAAGGTTTTACCCCCCCCCAACTTTCACACCAATGGACAAATATGCACTTGTACAGCGAATTCTGATGTGCCAATGTGTTTTACACAAAGAAGTACTTTTAGTTAATTGCTGTTAAGTGAACCGTTTTCGAGAAAACTGGCATTTTATGATCAAAAATTGAATTAAAGCAGTATTACAATTAACACAGTTGGGTCACATGAAGACCATTGTCTATGAAACTCCTGTTAACACCATAGAAGAGTTGACCGCTAGAATTGAAGCCGCAGCAGAGCAAATTAAAAATACCCCCAGATTATGAAAAACGTTCAGAGGAACTTGATCCAGAAGTTAGCGTAATGCGTGCATTTCAGCCAACGGGAATAATTTCGAGCAATTCTTGTAATCTTGTTGATTATGGTCGCTAAAATTAACGAAAAATGACTTTGCACTTTAAACATCAAAACCTAGTTGTCAATTTTTTTGAAATTAAAAACTTGTTAATTGTCACTACTAATTTTCTCAATATCGAGAAATGTATAATGCGTAAGCAAATTATTATTGATCATAAAATGTCAGTTTTCACGAAAATGGTTCACTTTAGAGCGTTAGTACCTTTTTCATGTGAAGCACATTTGCGCATCAGAATTTGCTGTGCGAATGCAGATTTGTCCAGTGGTGTAACAGTTGGAGGGGTAAAACCTTTGTGCAAATCCAATATCTCCGCCACTGGCACGTCTAATAAAAAAGAGTAGAGTACAAGATAGTAGCTATTATTAGTGACAATGTGTGTACAGATTCTCATTCTGTTATTCAAACGGTTCCTGAGATATTAGCAAAAAACTGAAAAAATATAAATTTTTGACAGCCTGTATTTCTGAAACCCCTGAAGACCAGGAGGAAAAATAGAGGAGAAAAAATTTTTTTATTGATTCATGAGAAATCTGCAGTTGACCGTTGGTACACTTATTCAGGAACACCCTGTATATACCAATGTGTTCTGAGGGATAGTTGGATGGATAATAAATTAAATCAAAGTCGAATTTTTTATAAGTAAAATTTTCGATTCAACTAGAATTTCTGCACATTATAATTTGGGTACAATGACACGAAGGCACTGACGATTTTGAAAAAAGGATTCGGTAAATGAAGATGATAACCAATATTATCGATTTCTTCTCAAAAATTTCTTGGCTTCTTTAAACATGACTTTCACTTCCTCACTATCATCCATATCATCGGGATTGGGCTCCTCCATATAATCACTATCCGAATCACCTCCCTCGAAAACTTCTGAAGCTGAAGAACTTTCGTCGGCACTAAAAGGATCTCCTTCATCTAGACTGTCGGAATCATAATCCATATCTCCTTGGTTATTCAAATTTCGTTTGCGCTTCCTTTTGTTGCCTATCACGAAAAAAAAACAATATAAGTATACAGCAATATGTAAGATGGAATTCAACTGTAAGTCTGAACCAATTCAGTTTTATCTGTATCAATGTCCTGAAATGTATAAATCGGCAATCGAATTTAAGCAATTAACTATCATTTCAGGGTAGGTTTTATAAGGCGAAAGAAAAAATTTCTACTTCGGATGTATAACTCATAGCCTAGTGGAAAAAAGGCGATTAGATAAACATCAATCGCGTGAAAATAAGTTCTATGTAGATTAGATGAAAATTCATGTTTTGGTATCATTACGATACATGAATTGAAAGTGCATAAGTACCGCCAAATGTTCTGCCATAGAAAATTGTATAGTAACACATCCTCTCATTCAACATGCTTACCACTGCCAAATATACATACTAATGAATATCAAGATGCACTGAAGAAGACGGTTTTCGATCATATTTGATCAGGATTCAATTGTTTGAATTGAATTAGGCGTTAAAATATGTTTTGGTTGATTGGATGGTTAGCTCTGATCAAGGTGGAATGTTTGTGGAATTATCGACAGATATTCTTCCTTGTGATTATGTTAGTTTATTCCTCTTAGTTAGCCAATTCCTGTCTTTGTTAGATGTTGGACGTTATCGCCAAAGTCGTGAAGGAGGTTGTAATCTGCAGTATCGCAGATACAGCGACCTGATGCGACAAGAGGATGAACGCCATGCACATCGATCAAAGTATTCTGCACTCGAAGGTAGGATTCGCAAGATTCTCCTGGAAGATGGCGTGCTGTACGTAGTTATACTGCAGTAATCCATCTGAAAGGTGACAAGTATCTAGAATACCTTCTCAGTGGTTTTGTCCGAGGTAAGTTGACCTGATGATCAGTAATAACTGTGAAACAGCTGTAGTCATTCTTCTTGGATCCCCTTCTTCTGTGTAGATGTTTTGGTTAATTGGATGATTAGCTCTGATCAAGGTGGAATGTTTGTTGAATTATCGACAGATATTCGTCCTTGTGATTATGTTAGTTTATTCTTCTCAGTTAGACCATTCCTGTTAAAATATAATGTATAATTTTCTTTTGAAGTGAAAGGATAGGGTTAAAATCAAAAAACTAATTCTTGGAATAATGCCGACCGGTTTCAACCTTATTCTGAAATCTTTTTCTGGGCTCTGGGAAAAAACCGTTGCTCATTATATACATTCTTTCTTCTACATAAACAAAAATCAAACAAAACACAATGTTCCATACATAAAACAATGACACACTAAAATTTTGTTAATCAGGCCGTTTTTTTCAACTAACCAGAAGCACAAAAGGGACTCTTAAAACATTATCAACCCACAAATGTAAAAAAAAATAACACGGCTCCAGCAGAACATGTATCTGATACTTTACATGCCTTCAATTTCGACTTTCGGCAAATATTTTGGTAGGGCAGAAAAATTTAAAAAGAAACTGCTCAGTGAAATGATAACAATCAAAAAGGATAATAGATGAATTAACAGGAGAACACACATTGTAAATCTCAAGACGGCATACTATAACTTAATTTCAAAAACATGGTAATCAGAAAATATTATACGTATATTTTTCAGGAAATTAAGAAATTGAAAAATTATTCCATGCACGCAACATCTCTCGGAATATCTTACGACTGCACAATTGATTTCTCAACAACCGGTTGCACTCAGTCTTGATCTATCTTTGTCCGAGTATAATGAAATTATTAATTGCATAATTTCTGCAACTTAAAACGACGAAAAATACCAAATAAGATTAATTGTGTGTTGATATTTCTTCTGAGTTCCCTTGTTTTCTTCTTTGTATTTCCCAATTGCTTTGTGACTTGAGAAGGTTTAATAAAAAAAGAGGGGAAAGATCAAAAATATTTTGATGTGTCATCGTTTGAAGTATTGAATTTTTGTATTTTGTTTGATTTTCATATATTTATAACAACCGGAAAATGTATGTTATGAACAACTGTTCCTTTTCCAGAGCCCTGAGGAAGACTTCAGAAAGAAGTGGAAACTATTCGGCATTAATTAAAGAATTAGTTGTTTGATTTCAACCTTGTCCTTTCACTTCTCAAGAACATTATGCATCATACAAATACAGGACTTCACTGAAATACAGTTATGGTTAACATATAAGATCCTGAGACC
This sequence comes from Myrrha octodecimguttata, assembly GCA_958510865.1. NCBI lineage: Eukaryota > Metazoa > Arthropoda > Insecta > Coleoptera > Coccinellidae > Myrrha > Myrrha octodecimguttata. The sequence goes on from OY294059.1 coordinate 22,054,469, forward strand.
CCAAATCCAGAAAAGAGTATTTCAAACAACAGCTACAAATGCATACGAATCTGCGGCTTCAATTCTACTAAACCATATCTGAATTCATAGTAGACATTTCGAAAATGATTTTTAGATTACTAAGATTCATTATTAGAAAAATTTGAAGAAAAAACGTTCTTTTTGATAAAATATGAAAAGCCCATCGATCAGGGACATTCGGGTTGTTTAGATACATATTGCAATAATTGATACACAGGTTGGTGCTGCACTGAGTAATGATGCTGTATCACCCAAGGATGCAAAGCTATTCGTCAGTTCGAAAAATATTCTTTACAAATTCAAAATTCATATTAAATAGCTCTTATTCTGTATAGAATCATTCAATTCAGAGAATTGCTTACTTTAATTTTTTGCACACCTCTGCTTTTCTACAACAGAATTATTTCTGTGAACGTTCGTTAAGTTATTTCGTTCAATAATGTACTCATTTGCGCATATAAAGTCGTTGTCGAAACTAAATTATTTCACACAGAATATGAGCAATTAAATCTAAATTACAAATTTGAAAAGACTCTTTCAGAAACTAAGAGCTGCTTTGCATCCTTGGAATATACTGCTTTACTACCTAGTGCAATATTTTCACTGCTTTGAAGCGAAATTTCGATAATGCTCTCACGGAAAACCGTAAGTGTTCCGAAAGAATAGATACACCCAAAATAATGACTCGTTACTGTTGCATCTGCAACGGATGAAGAAGTTTGGGGAACGCAATGCACAGGGTGTTTTTTCAACCTTCACAACCAATCTGAAATTACCGAAATAACAACCGCGTAAGATGAGAATTTCATCACAAACGGATGAACCACGCCAAAGTTATTGATAAAAGTAAAATCGGTCGAATCTGACGAATTACCCTGTATAGTCTCAATAGGGACCGCCAACCTGAAACCAAACATTGTTTTGAAACTGTCTTGACTAGTGTGAAATTATCCTAAAATCTGGCGGTCTCCTCCGGAATCACCCTGTATAGACGGTTGGTGTGCCGTTCACAGTATTCGAAAGTAAAATCTATGTAAAATCAGATGATATTAAGGACAAACTGATATGTACATGTACACCTACACGTTATTTCATTAGACCTGGAAGAAATAATTTGAATTTACTGTCCTAGTATGTACTATTTCGGCATGGTTCATACGAACAGTTCGATGGCCTGAGCTCACAGTACCTGCCAAATTGGAAGCAAATACAATGGACCGTTCAGAAGTTATTGTCATCCAAAAGTTCTGCCAAAATCTCCCTGTATCTCAGAAATGAAAAGCCTTAGCCCATATTCAATTGCTGTTTACTGACTCATCGAGGTACAATCTATTCACTATTAAACGATGTACAGTTACTCGCAGACCAGCCTGTATACATGTACATATGCATACTTAACAATCTAATCTATATATCCTGCTTCTTCTGGCTTAGGTATTGGATACATTGTTCTAGTTCTGCAAAATCCTTTCTTTCATGAATGTTGTCATATATTGCATGGTTTTGATAGATATTCACTTCATTCCCTATGCGCCGAAGTATTATCGTTTCTGTCATCTCCAACATCTGTTTTGCTCTATATATTTCTTCCCTCGCCACGGAGGTGTACTTATTCATAATATGGCCTATTATAATTAATTTCACCATCGTGGATTAAGGCCACAGTTGTTGCTATGGCCTTGAAAATCCATATTTTGTTATTTGTTTGTAGGTGTTTGTTTCGCCAGTTCATATCATTGAGGCATCCTGCTATCTAATCACTTCGCCATAACTGGTTTTATTGACCCCAGGGTATTAGAACCTGGTTAACTGCTGTTCTATCAGGTCATCTAGTTCCATCCTAAATCATAGGGATTCTTCCGATGTTATCATAGATTTGGTTTTTTCTGCTGAGATTATAGATTTTTCTGCGATACCTACCGTTGAAAATTCTGAAAAATCTTCGTTAAGTCATCTTCATTTTATGCATACAACTTGATATACGGCATAATCGAATTAACATAGGATCTTTATTATTAAAACAAATAAAAACACTTGACTACGTTCACAATTTTTAATTTAAAATATCTTGTTGACATGCATGTTTCGGGTTTTATCCCATTATCAAAACTGAAACGAAAATACATGGGACTACACAAATATACATCACATTACAGATGTTAACACCGGAGATAAGCGGAACTCCAATTGATCATTAACAATTGGTAGTTTTTGTTTATGTGCCGATGATATTTCTAAAATTTCTAGAAGGTCTAGTCTTTTTCCTTTCTCTCCTTCATGCAAGATTGTTGTTTTATTAAAATCTATAAAGTGGTTGCAAGTTATACAATGTGTGGAGAAGCCAGTTGTGGATTTGTTTTGAAGAATTGACTTCTTATGTTCTTCCACTCTGACTTGGAGAGAACGACCGGTCTGACCGATGTAAAATGCAGGGCATTCGTTACAGAAAAGTTTATATACACCACTCTTTTCTGAATGATTCAGTCGATCCTTACCACTAGAAAACATTGATCTTAAGTTCTTCTTATTTGTACATATAATATCAATATTATTTTGTCTTAACCTATTACAAATTTTGTCGCTTACTTGCGGAATATAATTGACATATACAAATTTCTTTAATTGGTTTTCGAAAGGACTTGGGTGAATACTTCTTAACAGTCTATCGTATTGTTTTCTAAATATAAATTTATCTATTATATCAGGGAAGAAGCCATTGTTCTTCGCTAATAATTTTAACACTCCAACTTCTTTTTTGAAATTATCATCTGACAATGGAGTTGAAATTAATCTATTTACAAGGGAATGAAACGCTGACATTTTAATTCGATATGGATGTGAACTACTGTTATGAATCAGAGTGTCAGAAAAAGTGGGTTTTCTGTATATATCAAATTCAAGATGGTCATCTACCCTTTTGATTTGAATATCTAAAAAATTAAGTGATTTATTGTCATTCTCTATTTCCAAAGTGAATTGAACAGAACTATAAAATGAATTGATCAATCGTAGGAAAGATTTTAGTTCAGAAGCTGAGCCAGTCCAAATACAAAAAACGTCATCTACGTATCGCTTCCAGTATAGTACAAATACAGTCAGATCAATATATTCTGAGGAAAATATCTTCTTTTCCAAAGATGTCATGAATACCTCACTGAGTAATTGTGATGAAGGAGAACCCATTGGTAGACCATTCACTTGTTGATAGCATTTATTGTTGAATTTAAAATAACTTTGTCCTAGGCATATTTCGAGCAGTCTCATTGTCTCTTCTTTTATTTCTGTAGTAAGTGAAAGGTTATCGTGAAGTTGTTGGCTGACCAAATCTTTGATTTCTGCAGTTGGTATTGATGGAAATAAATTCACTACATCGAATGAAACTAATATAGCATTTGAGGGAACTTTAAGTGTCTTTAATTCGTCTGTTAACTGGATTGTATTTTTGATAGAATACATTGGGCTATGTTGAATCATACTTGGCAAAATTGAATTGAGATGTTTACATAGTTTTGATGCTGGTGCATTTGTGTATGAAACAATGGGCCTCATCGGACAATTCTCTTTATGTATTTTTGGTAGAGCGTACAATAAAGGTATTCTTGGATTCATAATGGTCAATGAAAATCTCAATTGAGATAATAAGCTAGGGCAGTTCTTAATAGTCTTCTTGACAGCAGCTTGAAATTTTGTGGTGGGGTCAGCTTTTAGTTCTATGAAATGATCGGAGATCAATAAATTCTCAGTTTTCGTCAAATAATCATTTTTGTTCAAAATCGTAACTGTATTGCCTTTGTCAGCTTTAGTTATAATTAAGTCATTTTGTGAAGCTTTTTCCTTGATTTGTTTCAGAACTCTAATTTCATTTTTATTATTTACAATAGAAGCTTGGGAGATTATTCTAGCACATAATGATTTTTCGAAATTTTGATTCTCAGGGGACTCAACTCTACTTAGAGCTATTTCTGAATTGACTGCAAGTTGTTTTAGGTCTTTAGTATTGTATGCTTTTGGGCAATATTTCAAACCTTTTTCCAATAATTTCATTTCCGCTTCTTCGAATTGAACATCTGTGAAATTCTCCACTTTTCTGTGAAATTTGATATTAGCTTCACTCACGCACTTCAACGTATCATGCTCACTTCTATTCACGCTATTCAAAAGTGTTTTTAGCTTCTTGAGTTGATTCACATATTGTGTATGTCCTAAAATCATTCAGAAAAGAGTGGTGTATATAAACTTTTCTGTAACGAATGCCCTGCATTTTACATCGGTCAGACCGGTCGTTCTCTCCAAGTCAGAGTGGAAGAACATAAGAAGTCAATTCTTCAAAACAAATCCACAACTGGCTTCTCCACACATTGTATAACTTGCAACCACTTTATAGATTTTAATAAAACAACAATCTTGCATGAAGGAGAGAAAGGAAAAAGACTAGACCTTCTAGAAATTTTAGAAATATCATCGGCACATAAACAAAAACTACCAATTGTTAATGATCAATTGGAGTTCCGCTTATCTCCGGTGTTAACATCTGTAATGTGATGTATATTTGTGTAGTCCCATGTATTTTCGTTTCAGTTTTGATAATGGGATGAAACCCGAAACATGCATGTCAACAAGATATTTTAAATTAAAAATTGTGAACGTAGTCAAGTGTTTTTATTTGTTTTAATATTAATTACGATGTTTCACCAAGTGTTGAGCGAGCAATCAATTTCAGTTATAGGATCTTTATTTTTATATCCCCTTTCTATATCCGTCACTCCGTTGTACTTATTTTATTATTTCATCTATTATAATCAGAGATGGCAAAGATACTTTGAAAACATGGATCTAGATACTGGATAAGTTACTTGCTGATAGAGTATCGAAAGTTACTTCAGGTGAGTATCAAGTTGGTTTTCAAAAATATTCTAGGAGCTTTTCAGCGCATGTTAAAATTTGTTGCCAAAGCTGTAATCTTCTCACGTATTGAGCCCGACAAGCGCACCTTTTTTTGATATTCTATTAATATGTTCCACATGAAAGTACAATTACATGAAAATACAATCAAGTACTAAATTTCAATTCGATCAAATCTAAATTTTCAGAGAAATAGGAGAAATAAAATTTCGGAGAGGTTTATCTACGGAATTATTCGGCGGATTTTGCCCAATCTCGAATTTGGCATACGATATCAAAACACAAACCTGCTTTACAAATATAGAGGTTCTAAGTAGTTTCTTCCAGGAGTTATTGTGTTAACGGTAGGCCTAACGGCCGGTATCTCCAAAAGTTTCTCTCGACATTCGATGGAGTATAAAAAAAAATATAATATAATATAATAAATAAAAAATTTGTAAAGAATTTTTTGTTAATTGTTTCAAAAACAAGAAATTCGCACAAGTCTGTTCATCAGCGTTCTTGAATTATTAACCAACTACGACCCATCAAAGGCATAACTAACCTACCAGTAAAAACACTAAACAAGAAAAGTAACCAACTTAGCACAGACATCCGTAAAAACACAAGAATTCACGCTCCTGTTAGCATGATGCAATAGTTAACACTTATATCCCAAAATTGAACAACCCTAAAAACTCCAACAGAGAAAATCTCATACAAAAATTGAAGAAGAAATTCATCACTGAGTATAATATTGAAACTGCCATTACCTTTGTTGGAAACAACTGGGTGTTCATACTTATTACTTACCTATTACTTAGTTCTCCAACTGAGACAGTCCATCGAAACATAAGCCAGCATGTTCGTTTGTAAAATTGATTTTATTTACTGCAATTTAAATAGCTATCAATAATACTATTGAAAAATACAACATCCAATCAGCACTCTTTGTTGAAACGAAAACTAAACCACAACATAAAATAAGGTACAGAAACTGGAACACAATAAAGCTTGATGGCAATATAACAAATCTCACCATTAGAGGCTGAAGTCTGCAATTTATCACCCTGCACTCAACATAAAAAGTGCAATGGTCCCTCTATCAACAGTCCACGTTTCCACCACATAACCAGGAATTACATGTTATTTTACTGTATGTCCATCCCACTGGCCAACTACAGGAAACTATTCTCAATATGCCGGTAACCACAAATACTGCATCATAATCGGCGACCTCAATGTAAACACCGCAGCGAAATGCAAAAACCCAATTATTTTCTGAAAAAGCGAACTTCATTATGGCAAACACTCCACCAACATTTCTAAGAGCCAATAAAAAATATAGCACTCCAGAACGTATTATATATTCACACTTACAAACATGGTAAAGATCAACACAAGTATGAAAAGTTCATTGAGAGTGTCAGTGACAAACATCTTGTCAGGCACGTGATCTAGGAGTTTCTAAAAACCCTAGAAGACTGTATATTATTTATCACTCCCAGAAAGGCAAACAATTTCCATTCACATGAACTTCCACCCTTCATTATAAGATTGATAGAAAATAGAAGACGAATGAACGGAGAATATAGAAATAACCCATTACCGGAATTCAAAACATACATAAACAGATAGAATAAGAATATACACAGACTTATCCAAGAGCATAAACAGAACAAATGGCTAGAAGCATGCGAAGAAATCAATAACTGTCAATGAAAACGTTTTTTCCAAGAAACAAAAAACTGTCGAGATACAAGAAATCATCCCATATCAAAACTATCGAAGAAAATGGAATAATCTACAGCACCGAACCTCAACAAGCACAGTTGTTCGGTGAATATTTTTTTCAAAACTATATGAAGAATCACCGCTGGACAACTTCGATAAATACACCACTGACTCTATGGTAAACAAAGGCACAAACATTTTTTCGAACATAATTCTTGGATTAAGCCTCGAAGTCCATCGGCTTATAATAATCTTCCAGCTCTGCCTAAAAAACCAATATTTCCCACCAGAATGGAAAAAGGAGATATCATAGTCATACCCAAAGCGAGTAGTAACAATAGCAGGCCAATAACACTGCTGCCAAAAATTGGAATGTTATACGAAAAAATTGTTGAAACTAAAACACTGGAAACAATCACTGATAGCAATCCCAAGCACCAGTTTGGATTCAGAACACACTGCTCAACACTCCATACACTTACAATACTGACATCAAACGTACAAACTGCCAAACTGAATAACCTTAAATCCGGATCCTTGTTTGTGGACATCAAAAAGGCTTTTGACTGTGTCTGGCACAGAGGTTACTCTACAAGCTCAAAAAACTAAAGGTCCCCACATGTTCAATGTAAATCATTAGGTAATTCCTATCGGGCAGAAAATTAGAGGTAAAAATAGGAAACTACACATCTCAATCCTCTACCATTGCAAAAGGTCTTTCACAAGGCTCACCACTTTCATCACTACTCTATAACATACTGCCATGTCATGCTCAATTCTGTTGATGATGGTGACCAGTACGTAGTCTAGTTTGCAGACGATGCAGCATTAGTTTCCCACAAACGAACCTTAACACAAGTTATGAATTCTCTACAAGCACTAACAAATGCTACATTGGAATGTAGAATCTACTCAAAATTGAGCCCATAGTAGACAGAATGAGGAAACTTTCCATAAAAATGGCAATATTTACATTAGAAAAACTGAGGAATCTAAATCGGTCAAAATAACGTCAGAAGAGGATCTGAATACGTTGGAATAAAATAATATGTAAGATTTTTATTGATATTATAAACAAGTACATTATTAAATTTCGTTTCATATTCACACAGTATAAAAGCTTTGTTTTGGTTTCGAGTTCCGAACCAATTCAGAACTGTTCGGGACGGTTCGAGTATGCGCGATTGCCATTTTTCAAACACAAAATCGCAATAGCGCATACTCGAACCGCCCCGAACAGTTCTGAACCGAGAACCAAAACAAACCCACTGATGAGATTTTTAATATGACTGAACTAAAATATTTTATAGATGACGCTAATCAATCTTCCTTTCAATAATACATAATAACATAAGAAGTATGAGCAAAAATTTCGATTAATTCAAGGTTTTTGTGTATGACTGTTTGTTTGGGATAAATTGTATTGTATTAACTGAAACATTCAAGATTCCCGACTTGGGAATGTTCATTTCAGATGGTTATAAAATGTTTTATAATAGGAGTAATTTGAACCTAAACGACGGAGTTCTAGTTTATATAAGAGATAGTATTGATTTCGAGTATGAATTGGAGGAAATAGGATATGTCACAGCAATTAAATTGAGGTTAAATTCGTTAAACATAGATATAATCGCATTGTACAGGTCGCCCTCTCATGATGTACACGAGTTCATTCATAAACTAGAAAAATATTTCTTCAATAGCGGTTTTGCAGGTCACACTGCAATAATAATTGGAGATATAAATATAGATCTGATAAAAGAAACTACAATTAAAGAAGAATATCTAAGTGTCATGGCGAAAGCTGGTTTTCAACCACTTATAAATTCACCAACAAAGAATAATTCGTGCATTGATCACATACTCATGAGGTGGACACCCCCTCCTGAATTCGTCTTCCTGGCTATAGTCGACTTTTTGGCAACAGATCATAAGCCTCTTGTTTTAAAGCTCGAATTACCTCAAAAAGAAATAAATTTGATTAAAAAATCCCATACATAAAAAATTTTGAACTATAATGAACTAAAGTCTCATTTAGAAAAACAAACATGGAATGATATTGTGACGAGTACGGCCCTGTCTGTGCGACTGTCTTCCAGAAAACTCCAGGGTCCCTATTCTTGAATCGGGGATGGGAGAAAATAGGTGTGTCGACACTGTTGTCAAGGAAGTGCGGTGCATTTTTGATGGAACGAGAGGGAACGTTTATTCCATCACATTCAAGAAAAGGGTCCCAGATGTCTAGAATCTTCTCGCAATCGCTAGAAGTTCCCCGAATGATATAAGCGCGGAGCAGCACATGGAAGCATTCAGTGAAGTTATTCGAAGCGGAAAGTGATCAGTGAAAATAAATAGTGTGGAAATAAATTGTGCATGAACTGATAGAATTAGTTGATGAGGTATTTGTTATTAGTGTAAATAAGTGTAAATAAATAGTTTAATTATTCTTAACGTTTTGATAAACTAAGAAAACGTAACAATATATATTTTGACTCAAACATTCACTCTGCTACAAATTCGTTCTTATAAATATTAAGGCAGTATATTGAGTTAAGTACATCCCAATATTCAAATCAGAGGAAACGAGAGGAAAAGAAATGACTGGATAATGAGAGGTTTAATGATATCTATTAATAAGAAAAACGAATTGTACAAAAAATTTGAACAGAATCCTAAAAAAATCAGTCTAAAAAATGGGTTCAAAAATTATTCTGGTAAACTGGAATATTCAAGTAAAAAAGCTAAGGAAGACTTTTATAAAAAAAACAATCAGACTCTAAATAATCCATATAAATTGTGGGAAACCATAAAGGAACTCAGTGAAAATAAACATAAGGTGAGAGGTATACAAAAACTATTTTCAAATGGTGAAAACTTCACGCAAACAAAGAAAATATTTTATAGATGTAGGCAAAAATTCAGCAAACAAAAAAAAACAAAAACAATACAAATATAAACGTATATATTGCATACATTTAATCGTGTTCTCACCATCAGCGGAAAATGAATTTTATAATATTATCATGAATCTAAAGGAAGGAAAGTGTAAAGGTCGGAAACTATCAAGCACATTTCACACTATATCATTAAACCTTTGAATCATCTGATCAATATTTGCATTGAAACTAGCACGTTCCCAGATTGTTTGAAGAAATCTATAGAGGTCCCGAAATATAAATCAGGCGAAAGAACATCATGTCAAAACTCCAATATCTATTTTTACCGCAGTTCCCAAAATATTCGAAAGAATTATAAAAAAAGTATGGTTGAGTTTCTGAATGAATTCAAATTAATTTCTGACAATCAGTACTGTCTGATTGGAAAAATATTTAAATCTATCGATGAAACTACTCCAGCAATGTGCTTGTTCGAGACCTTGCTAAGGCATTGACTCAGTAAGTCACAGTGAATTATTATCCTGCTTGGAAAACATGGGGTTTAGAGGGAAGGCTTTAGATTTTCTGGAGTGTTACTTGTCAAACCGTTTCCAATCAGTAAGAGTAGGTGGATATCAGAGTGATTTTGAGAATATCAATTGTGGAGTACCGTAGGGGACTGTACTCGGACCTTTATTATTCCTAATATATGTGAATGACCTATACGATTCAACATCAGGGGAAGTAGTGAGTTTCGCGGACGATACTGCTATATTTCATAAGGAAAAAACCAGGGCCGACCGGAAAAATAAAGTAGAAAATGACTTCGGAAAGATAATATCTTTCTTTCACAGCAAAAACTTAACACTTTATAAAGAAAAAACAAAATTCTTAACGTTTAGTAGTACGCTTCCAAATAACGAGAAATCGAAAATAAACTATCATAATCAAGAAGTGGAAATATGTGTTGCAGACGTAAAGTATTTAGGAATTCATATAGAAAGTCATGTCCAGTGGAATATTCAGGCCACGAAGCTCGCACAAAAACTTAGAGCAGTGGTTTCAAAGATTAAATTTTGTAGAACATTTAGTGATTTACCCCAAATGAAATAAATTTATATTGCTCTTGTTCAAAGTCATGTACTTTATGGAAATATTGTATGGGTTGAAATGTATTCTTGTTTGAAGAGTTGAAATCGCCCAAAAATGTACTATTAAAGTAATTCGTAGGAGAGGTTTTCGATTTCCAACTGAGCAATTGTTCAAAGAAAGCAGATTTTTCGATTTGAGTCAGCTATACTTCCAATGACTGTGCCTACATCAGTTCAAATACAGGAAAAAATGGATGAAGGTCGAGCACATTCACAGTACACGATATAAGAATAACAGCATAGTAGTACCCAAGATGAAAAAAAAATAAGCCAGAGTTGCTTTTTTTTCTTGAGCCCTAGAGTAATAATAGACTTCCACTTTAGTTAAGAATCCAGAAAATAAAAGAAAATTCAAAATTGGGTTGAAAAAATATTTGAGAGTAGCAAATCGTACAATTGTAAAGAGTTCAATAGATTTGAGAAATTATTAACTGAAATCAATCTGAGTGTATTGGTCTATTTGGATATTGTATGGCTTGTTATATTTTTCGAGGATAATGTAATGTTGTAGAGCTAGTATGTTTGAATTCAAGTCCACACGCGAAAATAATCTTTGTGGAATTTCATGTTTATTATTTTAATTCATACTATACATAATTGTATCTTTAATATGGTGGTTACAATGAACATTTGATTGATTGATTGAAAATTCGCCAAAAGGCCAAACAACTGGAAGATACTGCAACCACACTTGAACCAACAAAGCAAGCATTGTTATACCTTGTAGTTTCTTGGAATAAACCAATTTATTATTATATTATTATTATTCCAATTCAAGAGCAAAATACCCTCTAAAAACAATCAGGAAACATCTCGAGGAGTTTAGGAAAGTCCTGCCCTCTGAGACACCATGCAAGTTGCGGTTATTCACCACTCCAAGTCATTCAATTAATTATTTCACCACTCATTAAAAGTTTTTTCAACCTAATATAACTTGAATTTTCAAATTATTCATTGATATCCATTTGTGACTAAACTGTCGATGGCCAATTGGCCTTTGTTGAATAAATTGCATTTATTATAATTATTATTTTGGAATACCTTTCCCAGAACTTACGATATTATTCAGGAATATCTTGTATGTCTTTGGTTTTATAGGATTGTTATTGTTGATATCCAAAGAATGTATAGTTTATGTATTATGTTTTTTGTATTGTTGTATATTTATTTTATGATTAAATCTGTGCTTATATAGTTGATATTGAAATGGAAGTATTTATTTTTTATATTTGTACCTGTCAGTTCGATAAACTTTTGGAAAAAGAAGTCAGCATATTACAAACTTCATGGCTACACTCTCTATTATTTCAAGCTAAAGTTCATAACTTTTTCAAATTTTAAATTTATGAATAACCTACTTGAATGATCCCAATTCAATGCAGTATTATATTTTGATGTTCTGTGGAAATGTTCATAATGTTTTCATCATTAATTGCCTTATTTTTGTACGTGATTTTTAGTACACTTTTCACGTGTTACATTCAAAAACTTTTGGATGAGGCAGGCAAAAGGTTGTTAAAACATCGTATAAAATATAAGCAAATGATGAGAAGAGCATAAATAATAATTCATTGAATTGAGATCATTCAAGTAGGTTTTCAGAAATTTAAAAAAATCAGAATGTTTGTGAAATGTGGCATAGGACAATAAAATGTAACAGCGATGTTTCTAATAGATTTCTTACATATTTCAGAAGCATTGCTTATTTATTTAGCCAAACAGACCATATTATTCTTTTTACATGGATAACTATTTCCTAATTGTATCATATCACGAAAAAAAAGAGAGAACAGAAAACAACCCCGCCACAATACCCATACAGAGGACTGGCCGTATATATTCACATTTTGTTCTGAAAGATAGAAATACTAATCATACTATTGAAGCTTTTGAAGGTTTGCGAGGTAGCTTCAACCTCTTTGGAAGAGTGTCACGTTTCGTCCCGGCTTAGATGAAAAATGGATCAGATGGTCTATCACTGACCTTCTGAAAGCATCCTGTGATTGATTCCAATTTATATCAACAAATACATTGATTTCATTTGCCAAACAAAGCATGCATACAAGAGGTGATCTGTCGGTGCACGAGATCAACGGCAAGTTGAACATTATGAAGGAGCGAGTTCTCGTGGCGGGCACATGGAGTCTTATAAGGGATAAAATTTCAGGTGGATTAATTCTATTATTCAGTATCTCAAATGAGAAAATCAACAATCTAACCTTTCTTCTATTGTCTAGAGATAATATCTTAAATTCTCGTCCTAGATGAACTGTTCTGACTATCATATAGTCCGGCCATACATGATGTTTCCTGAAATAGAGATATCGTAGAAATCTATTCTGAACTTTTTCGACTTGTCCTAATGTGGTCTTGTACTAAGCTTGAACAGTAGCACATCGTGATTGACCTTATCAAAAGCTTCTTGAAAGTCTGTGTATAGAGTGTCGAGCTGAGATTTATTTTGTATTTCCTCATATGCTGAGTAACTAAAAGTAAATAGGTTCGTATCGATAGATTTATTAGTTACAGAACCGTGTTGTTCCGAACAGATACATTTTCCAACATATTGATAGAGATTGCTGTAAATTATCTGCTCGAAAAGCTTAGCTGAGGCGCACATGATAGAAATTGGTCTGTAGTTTGGTGTTCTCAACAAACGTCTTATCACCAGACTTGTAGATTGGCGTAACTATACCCGTTTTCTGCTCAATTGGAAATACGCTAGTGGAGAGGATCAAATTGAATATGTGAATTAATGGGTGTTTCAACCTGTCACCACAAGTCTTGAGAATATACGGTGGCATACCATCACTCCCTTCTGATTTTTTGGGTTTTAGTTTTTTAATGCCATTATAAAAATCGAGTTCTGTAACTGCATCCAATGAAAAACTATCATTGCATATATTTCCATCTATGGGGAAGTTAATTCCGTAGGAAGATTTATGTGGATCAAACACAGAAAAAAAATATTCTGCGAAGGCATCTGCAGTTTTTTCCTCGGCAATTTCTACGCCATTATACTTAAAAAACCCCACATCTAAGGAAAGCTTTACTATTCAGAAAATTCCAAAAGTTGTCTATATTTCCACATAATTTTTTTTTATTTCCTAATGTTTCCCTTTTCTTCAAATTAAATAAGTTTTTTCAATTTTTTTCTAGCAACCCTAAACTTCTCCTCATGTGAATCAGACACGAATCGAAATTTCCGTTATTTTTTCTTTTCTCTCAAAAGTATCTTCATTTCCTTTGTGAACCAAATTGGAAAACATTTATGTTCTTTATTCAATGAATATTTCGGCACACATTCATCTACGACCTCTTGCCATATTTTATAAAACTCAAATATTGCCGCGTTCACATCACATTTCTCATTTAAAACCTCATTCCAATTAGCATCACGGATTCGTTGGCCCATAGTCAGAAAATCAGCCTTTTTGTAGTTATATGTATATACTTTTGAATTATCTTTATGTGGTTTACTTGTGTTTATTCTCATGTTTATACTCAACGCGGGATGATACATATCTCTTCCGGAACAAATGGCGTGTCTTTATGTTCTTTATACAATGAATATTTCGGCACACATTCATCTACGACCTCTTGCCATATTTTATAAAACTCAAATAATGCCGCGTTCACATCACATTTCTCATTTAAAACCTCCTTCCAATTAGCATCACGGATTCGTTGGCTCATAGTCAGAAAATCAGCCTTTTTGTAGTTATATGTATATACTTTTGGATTATCTTTATGTGGTTTACTTGTGTTTATTCTCATGTTTATACTAAACGCGGGATGATACATATCTCTTCCGGAACAAATGGCGTGTCTTCCCCACTCACTGTACAATTAATCGTGTCAGTATCTGGACCAACAACCACATCCAACGTCCCCACTTTGAGAGTTTCTAATATCGTTAAATAATCGAAGACCATTGAATTCCACAAAGTCATGAAAATGATCCAATAAACCATTTTAAATCTCCGAATGTATACGTTTTACTCATATCTCTTATATTTCCTTGAAGAAATTCGAAGACAGATCCATATACGAGATTCCCACTTCCGGATGGAATATATAAACCATATACATTCAGTTTATAACCCTTAACCTTGATCTCAATTATAATGGCTTCGAAACATGTACTCTGCCTAATCACAATCAAAATTTTATAATTTTTCTTTACCGCAATCAAAACTCCTCCCCCCGCCCCGTTGACTTCTTCGCGAATTCCAGATCTTTGTTCGCTCTGACCAAATTAAACATTTGACTGTTTACTATCTCACCGTCCAGAACCCCATTCTGCAGCCACGTCTCTAAGGGCCGTATTTATAGTTGTTCCTTGAGGCTTCCTTACTGAAGGCCGCCTTGAATTTGCTTTTCTATGTTTCTATGCAAACAAACTTCTATTTGTTTGCATAGAAAAGCAAATTCAAGGCGGCCTTCAGTTAAGGACGCCTCAAGGAACAACTATAAATACGGCCCTACAGCAATTATAATATCAAAATCATCATTGGTACAACTCCTGAAAAACTCGTTAACTTCAGAGTTCAATCCTTCACAATTTTGTTAAGCGTGGATATGATGAATGATGCGAGCCCTCACAAATGTGTAAATTCTAATTGCTATTGCGAAGTAGCACTCTTCATCCACAATATTCAATGTCACATCAATTAAATTACCATTTTATTAAATCGTGTATTCAACTGAAATCTTACCAACTGAATGAAATAAACGAAAATGGACCAATGTACATCTAATGAATGCAAGGTTCAGTTACTATTACCCAAAATTCTCAATCGCCTCGATAATACACGCATAGGTACCCACAAATAAAAACAAAGAGATATACAAAAAGCGTAAGTAAACAAGCAAAATAAAACTCAAGGTGTGTTAAATATCAATCTAACTCGCATTCTGATTGAATCCGTTTGACGGTGTTGCCATCTCTCACAAAAATTCTCCCACTGCTCGACCATGCCGCCTGTTCATCATTTTTCCCTTGACTTTCAGCAATAATTTGTTTTCCTCAGTGTTGCACGAGCGTTATATATTGCATTTATTTTCCATTGCGTTACAAAAATCACGACTGTAGTTCTTGACCTATTTTCATTCCTTCTTTCTATCCTATAAGCATTGTAAACATCCATTGAACTGCACTCGACACCCATAACATCTTTGAAAAATACAATTACTTTGGATAATACGTTCTCATCTATTTCCTCCTCAATTCCCATTAATGTTATAGAATTTTCCTTATTGTCTCGTTGTATTACTGCAATTTCGTTGTTCATTCTCTCAATACTCTGTTTATTAGTATCTCCTTTTTCTCTTAAACATGATAGATGTCATATGAAATCATCTAAGCTTTTGTTAACGCCATCAATTTTTCTATCTTTTTTATTAATCTGTTCTTCAATCTTGGCGGTGAGCTTCGGAGCAAGTTTATTAATTACACATTCCAATGTCCCCTCGTCTAGCAGGGCTACGGTGACTGTATTTCTGAGATTTTTCTGACTCATTTTACCAGAAAGCCGAAATAGAATAAACGACCTTCACAGTAAAATTACTACTTAAATCGATTATTAAATGAGAACTCAGATACGCGATGCTCACAGATTCATATCCCTTATGAAACATTTCGAAATATATATTTATATATCAAATATTCCGCCTGACATAGCTGACACGAGAGATCGTAAGCCTGGTTCAACATAGTAGAGTAGAGCGCTATTGTGAACCGAGATTTGGAAGAGCCGGTTGATTTCAAGGCAAAAAACACTTTTTCGAAAAGTCACATACATATTCCTTGTCCAGTAGTATTCAATGCTTAACACTGTTTCTCGATTGAACTCTACACAGACGGTAAAGCGAATAATATGAAATCCAACAAATTCACCAGATAACCGAGATTTTCCGACAAAGAGATATTTCAAGAAAACGTTTCGAGGCTAAGTTCCAACGTCGAGAACGGGAAAAATGCATTTTTTCGCAGGTCGCAAATGCAAAGATGCGTACAGATATTGTCTGAGCATATGCGTGAAGAAGTGAGGCGAAGCTAAGCTTCTAACGCTTACTTAAAATGTCGAAAATAAGCTTGACTTGACTTTAAATCGGAAACGCATTGTGAAACACAAAAATCGCAATGAATTTTTGTGTATCCGAGTATCCTAAAAATAGACATATTAAACTCTCTGGACACGGCCTACGAATTCATTTCTTAAGAGTTGAATTCGCATAAAGCAATGAACGAGAGGTCCGAGAGAGATGTAACTAATTAGGACAAGACCATAAATATTGTATATCTTGTCCATGAACATAAACAAGGTACCAATATAAATATCCTGTATATTTGTATTCTGTGCTTAGTATGCTATTTTGCATGGAGAGAGAGAAGAAAATTATCTCACTTGCAAAATATGACCTAGGCAAGAGATAAAACCGGGCATTTATTCAGAGAATCTCCTGGGAAATGACTTCTTTCAACACTCTTTCCAAATCTCTGAATTTTTATTTTTTTTTGCGAAAATGGTCCCAAAATATTATTGTTGAACCAACTGATGAATGACGTTCGTCTTAGATATAAAATCTGCTCGTTTTCCAGCAATGATATGGTTGGTCGATGTGAAACTAAGGTTGAATATCAAAGCAAAATTTCGCTGAAAAATTATTTTACATGTACAATTCAAATATGAGTATTATCACGATCAATATCTCCTCCTTCGATTAGTGGCACAACACGAATTCACCATTATTCATTTACCAGTTAATCGGATTTAAATTTAAAGAACTCCAATTTTATTCGAAAAGCTTACGAAAACTCGAAAATTATGTCTTCTATACAGTCGTTGTAATTAAATTCAAAATAGAATAACATAAAATATGCTTTGAAACACTTCCGGAAACGCAAATACAACTTTAAAAACTTTCGAGAAAAATTTATTCCAAACTAATCCTATTTTTGCCGTATTTTATGTTTTTGCCGGAACTCTCTTTCCACCCCTAAGTCCTCGCCCAGATAGCACAGGACGTCCTAAGGACGTTCATTACATGTCCATATTTGGTCGGAACGTCCAGGACCAATTCTGGACGTTTTAAGAACGTCCAGTTCGTTAAATCCTCAGAACGTCCAGAAAGCGACCTCCTTAGAACGTCCATTTTACGTACGAAGATCATATCTTCGAATTGTTCATTTGTGTGATTACTGGCATTATTCAGATCGAGTGTATATTTTGCTATTGGATCATGATATAAATATGCCGATTCTGCCTCTTTGTATAGATTTTACTGTCAGATCAAGATTTTGATCGACCTGAGAATTTATAAATGATATGCTTGGTGAATAATAAGAGGAATAATTATATCACATTTGCAAAACTATCCTAGTATGAAGTATCATTGTTCAAACAATAGAAGAAGTATAATGCGATTGTTCAAACAATTCCATTTTATACAATGTTAATACCATATCCTCGGAATTAAGAATAAGGAGACGGTTATTGTGGTTCTGTGTTCTTTTGTGAAGTGTGACCGTCATGTCAGATGTCAATGGTTGTTAAATTTTTAGCGGGACGCCACACGTAGGGATGCAACGATACCCAGAAGGTATCGATACCATGTACTCATTCAATACTTCACACTAAGGTATCGATACTACTTGAATACTTGTTTCAAAAGTATCGATACCATGAAGTATCGATACTTCAAAACAAAATTCACAGAACATACAATAACATATTCTATGATGAAAGTTATCCTGCATTATTTGTCATTTAGATCTTACCTCAATCCTCAAATGATCAAAACATCGAAATTCTAAATATTAAGTTGCTCATTGCTCAAAATCATCTCTTTTTTACCTTTGGTTATAATGTTTTATGTGGGCAAGAAAGAAATTCATTTAAGTATTATGAATTTTATTGCAAAAATATAAAAAACTGAAAATGTAGTAGGTATATAATAAAAATGAAAAAAATTAATGAAAATATGAACTAACAAGTTTAGAACTCAAAACGAAATCGTGCAATATCAACGACGAAAGTATTTATATTGCAAGTGTGGTATTTCCCCCGTTTGTTCCTCCGGTTTTTCCCCGGTTTGAGAAGAAATCTACAAGTTCAAATGTTATTATTATGCCGGTTCTTTTACAAAATAACAGATGGCGCTTTTTAGTGAAAACCTACATTACCGAGATAAGGTACTTAACCGATACCCGGATTTGAAGTATCGATACCAAGTAAGTATCGCTTTCAAAGTATCGATGCCAAAATTACTTGGTATCGAAACGAAAGTATCGATACTTCCGAAGTATCGATACTTTGCTTGCATCCCTAGCCACACGAAAGATAGAAATGAAATGAAAATAGCTAAGGAAAATATATTATTACAGAGACATTGTCTCAGATTATTATTCAGATCAGATTAGATTCTCAAAGGATATCAGTGATTTCAAGGAATATTGAGATACCGAAAGGTTAGTAAACATTATGATGTCTTAACTGAGGAAACCTAAACACCCATTCCCACTTGAGTTTCATGAACCTATATTACATCATTCCTTTTTCGTGCCTATTTGTCTGCTGACTGACGGTTCACAACAAATTTGTATGCGTTCTAGCCGGTTTCGCTAACTGTTTTAGGTTTCCCCTGAAGTCAGGCTGACAAAAAGGCACAAATAAAGTAGTCAAGTGGTACGAGTTCCAATCATTTCATTCTTCATAATAAATTCAATTACAGGATATTGAGTAAATGATACAAGTCATTCCAAGAACTTGCTCCACAATGTTGATGTATGTTCGATATTTCATATACCGTTGAAAGTAAGATCTTAAGCAAGAACTGCTGAAGAAACAAGTGACTTGGAATCAGAGTTCAAGTCAAAAACCAATTCTTTCTTTAACGAAGAATCAATAGGTGATATAAGTCTTCTTCCTTCTCTTTAAATAAAAAAAATAGTTACTTATAGAATTTCTAAACAACATACACATACACCATGTTCAATAACATATTCTTCATTTTACAGTTAATGAGACAGTTTCAGAGCCTAAAAGTATTAATGGTGAGCTAAGTTTTGATTATATACGATTGAATAACTGTTTTCAGAAATATATTTGAATATATCTAATTTTTTCTTTATAGGTGATTGACAAGATGGTAAATCATCTGAAGTTGTCCAGGATATGTTGGACCCTTCCGTCCATTCTGATACTTCCTTCCATTCAAGGGAGTCTGATGAAATTCACAACGATAAATATAATTTAAATTTTCCTTTGATTTCAGAACAAGAAATAATTGAATTCGATGCTATTTTAAATATTGAAACAAATGAAAATGTGAGTTGATTTAATATTTTGCTCTTTATTGTTCGTAATACATATTATAATGTTGCTTCGAATCATGAGAATGAAGAGGGTTTTTGTGATGAATAAGAAAATTACTTTGCAGGTGAATAAATGCAAAAATAGGAGGTACAAACAATTATAATATGGTGAAGCAAATATTGATTTTATTGATCACTAATGGTCAAACAAGTAGTTGGTTGGGGCCAAAAGTAAAGAAACCATGTATCATGAAAGTCACTGAGCTAATCATAAGTGAGTATTTTGTAGTCACTGCCTGTACGTTGAAGTAGATATCACAATATATTAGGCACCAAAATTGATTTCATATTCACCTTGAAAAATGGGGGTATTTGAAAGAATATTTTATTAATTTTTTTTATAGGTTAATGTGAACACAGGTGCTCACATTTTTCCATATAATTCTCTCACACCAGAGATTTTGAATTATGATTTTCTCCAAAAAAATATAAAATAAAAACTGCTTTATAATGATCAATACTGAAGAATTTGGAATTGCATCTTGATCTGCCATTCAGTTTGGATAAGCAATTTAAATTATTTTCAGGTTTAGCTGAGAAGCCAGACAGGACCAAGAAAAGAAACTGAATCGTCAATTCTGGCATGGTTGAAAAGGGCAGAGGAGAGGAAAGGTGTGAACTCAACAAGTTTTGATATCAAACAACATATAAATATTGGTTGGAAAAAACTCCTAAATAAAAAATTATAAATTATTTTCACTTATTTCCTGGAAAAATTCTGATGAATAATGAATCAATTAATTTCATTTGAAGGAGACAGGACATGGATATATACAGTGTGTCAATGTGAAAAGGTACAACACCTATTATTTCTACCCCTATCCAAATCAGTAAATATGCAGTAAACGGTAATCTTTGGTTGGTTGGGCGGACATTTTGAATTGGTTCTAATCAATTTTCATAAACCCTGTGAGGCTGATGACAGCAACCCCTATAATGTTACATGGGAAGGGGTGTTGAGTGACACCTTGTTTCGAAAGTAATTCGATTGTCTTCCAAAACAAAAATACATCTGACCTTTGTGTTAGTACTTCCGAAAAATTGATAGAAAAAGTTTCAATGAAACATGAAAATGTTGAAAAGCACTTTCGAGTTTCATTACAACTCTTGCTATCAATTTTTCGGAAGTACTAAGAAAAAAGGCCAGGTGTATGGCTTTTTTAGAAAGATGATCGAATTACCTTTGAAAGAAAATGTCACTCAACACCCCTTCCCATGTAAGATTATAGGGGTTGCTGTCATCACCCTCACAGGGTTGATAAAATTGATTGGAACCAACTGTATAAAATGTCCCTGTACAGACAAAAGTTAAACAGTTTTTGCATTTTTTCTGGTTCCGCATGGGGCGAGATATAAAGGTGGTGCCTCTTGAAACTGACACACTGTAGAATAACCCCTCGATATCTTCATGCGCCCCCAACATTGTCCATGAAACGTCCTTAAAAGGACGTCTGTAAGACGTCCTATGAATGTCCATTTTAAATCCTGAAAGGCTCTATTATGGACGTCTTGAGGACATCCTGATTAGTAACATTGGACGTTCTAAAAACGTCCATAAGACGTCCACGTCCGTAAAATGGACGTTTTGAGGATGTCCCGAATGTCCGAGCTGGACGTTTTAAGAACGTCCCTAAGACGTATTTGTGCTATCTGGGCGGTTCCTCTCCCTCTAAGGCATATCCATATATAGTTTTATAAGTCTATGATCCGAAACGATAAAACCACAAACACGAACTAGCGAGACAAGTGGACCGTAGTTTTGGAGAGTTAAAACGTAATTAATCTTTACGGCAATGACAACATATCTGCTACCTTTTTTGAGAGTAATATATGCCGATGCTAATGGTTTTTTCGCCGTCAGTTGATCTTCTGTTTCAATGCACTGACACACTTGTGAAAAAGAGTTATTTCCAACATTGGTTGGTAACTTTAATTTCAGTGAATGATTAGTGGATTCCAGAACTATTTCTGGATATTGGAGGTATCAATATCTATCAAGTCGGGGTTGAGTTTATACTCTTTTTGGGTGATGCTCTTCCCTTCTCGGTTTCCCATTGCCCATTAGGGTTCGCCAGACTTACGTCATCTATTAGTTTGGAAGCGAGAGGAGGAGTTTCGTCATTGTAGATAACGCGAAATATTGCATAATTTGAATTCACGAGAAGGCTGAACATTACTTGTATACTGCATTCATTCACTTTCATAAAGTCAGTGAGTTGGCCATGGTAGTTTGAAACACATGCCACTCTGTATAATTGAAAAATATTTTGGTTAGATCAATTTTCTTGTCAGATAACTATACAATGTTATTTGTTCAACATAAAGGTAGTAGTAGTTACATATGTAACTAAATCAAACCATAGAGTATTTAATAGAAAAATGTAGGACAAAAACTTCATAGACTGATTCCAAAGCCTACGGACCGACTTCATAAAAGTGAATGGAGATTATATTGTAATTTTGCTTTTAAATTCAACTTCTGGAGGCAAAACCGGTCAGATTAAATCTGCTGAAAAAACTGGGAGGAGGCAATAAAAAGTTATCTGGAAAGAATTCAAATATAAATATATTCATCTGAAGTAGAAGAATATAAGGGACACAAACTTCATACAAAATGCCCAATATTTTCAAAATTCACAGCATAATTTGAACAAAACATACAAATAAACTATATAGACTTTCAAACTTTCTCACATGAGTCATCACAAACTATTCATAGCATATGAATTAACAAAATAAGACCATTATATCAATTGATCATACATTCATTTTGAATGATATAGTATGGTTATGAATATTTCGTCTTTCTAGATAAAATATCTAAGGAATATTAAAATAGTGGCACCATGACTAATTGACTGAATGTTTCACTTGTCTTAATATTCCGACTGACCGTTGGCCAACACTGAGGATAGGAATTAAAATTATCAATGCCCATTCACTGAATGGAGTTTGAGTAATAATTTTCAACGCTTTTTTATTGATTGATATTATAAAAAATAACTGGATCTGGTTAAAAGATAAATTGAATTAAAGAGTTGAAACAACCAGTGCAGATTTCGAATCCGAACAAAAAATGAATTTGTAGTTTCTACCGATAGGTATACAACATGAGCAACAAAATATTACGATGCTTAAGTCTATTCTGATTTCAACTTGAAAATATGTTGTCATAGATAGAGTTTTTTTAGAGCTTTTAGTCATCATATTTTTTCGAACTAATTCACCATAATCCTCATTAAATGGCAAAAGAACGTGTAACATTATTATCGGAGTTTTCATGAATGTTGATCTGACCTGAATGGATGTAGTCGACTCGAGATGGGATCGCCGACAGATACGACTAAATTTATGGGTAGATATGTAAACATTTGTATTCTGCAACTAAAGATTATTTCTTGTGGAAAACTTTCAATGATTCAACTTACTGCTGAAAAAAAGTCAAATGAAAACAACAGAAACAGAAATCAGGAAGAAAGAAATGAATTGATCCCGACAAAAACTTTGGAGGGGCCTTTTTACCGAGAAGTATTGAGAGTCAAAACAAACGTGTGAAATAAATATATCCTAAATGTAAATATCATCAATCAAAAAAATTACATCCAGTTTTATGCTGGGGCATACAACGGTGACATTTCACGTTGAGTCCAACCACAATATTGTGAACTTTCACCATCAATGGAAATACTGGATGTTCCATATCTGTACTGTTGCTAAGGTGCGCTCTGCTAGTTGTTGGAAACAGAGTATTTCACATGGTCCATTTCAGAATAAACAAAACATCCCCTTTTTTCATTCTTTTGCTTCTTTTAGTTAAATAGTGTTTAAAACTATTGTTTGATAGCATAATGGACTGTATTTCATTGGGTGCCAAATGAAGTATCAGAATAGAGTTAACACACATCAATTGTCAGTCAAAATTTACCGAAATTTTTGGTAGAATCAACTGTTACAACGGTACCAATTGTCAACCGCCCGGTCTAAAACTATGAATCGTATAAAACTGTCTTGTGTTCCACTGATAGAATGAATATTGCATCAATATGTCCTAGATGTCTCAGTGAAAAGCCTCAAAGGACCAGCGGTAGTCGGAATCTGTGACTGCCTGTGAAACAGGCCTTAGTTACATAAACTATTTCCACCTTTGCCCGGCCCAGAACCTGGGTCGTCTTTGCCTCCTCCGAATTTCCTCTGCCTGCAGTGCTCACAAAATGGGCATAATCCATTAAAAATGTTGAAAATCTGAACATTAGCCCGCTTACTTGTTGATGGTCCCGGAGCTGGACGCGAGGTCGGATGTTTGTAGTCCTTTCGATGTTGTGGGTTTCTTCGATAGCACTGAGCGCCATAA
Organism: Myrrha octodecimguttata; assembly: GCA_958510865.1. NCBI lineage: Eukaryota > Metazoa > Arthropoda > Insecta > Coleoptera > Coccinellidae > Myrrha > Myrrha octodecimguttata. Next base: position 22,078,862 of record OY294059.1, read on the forward strand.
GGACATTGAGGACTATCGTCATCCGAATCCCCAGCATGGTCAGAGTCACCTGGATGACTGAATTGGTCTTTGTGGCCAGGATTCTTCCTGGAATGAAAAAACTTCAATGTACCTATATAAGGTGTTTCAGTGGTTCACTCCTATATATAGCAGACCAAAGATTTGCGCATACTGTATCATGATATGACTAATTATGGCAGAGAGGACAAGTGATAGAACCTATGTTTCTCGTATACCAGCGCCACGCGAACGCTACGATATTGCGACGATATTTAAAACAAGGGACTGGCTCAAGACAAATAACTACGGAATTGTACACCAAAGCTATCCCATTGCTAACTACATTTATAGCGAATTTTTTCGGTGGAACTACTTCGCACCTTATACAAAATTATTTTTTCACGGGTTCCGTTCCGTGGAAAAAGAAAAGGCGGCTATTCGATTCACCCAAGGGATGTGAGAATTAATGAAAAGAGAAGAATGTTGATTTTGGCATAAAAATTTTCATGTGATGAAAATTTCAGTCTTTTAACGGTCCGCGTAGGCATGATATTGCTTATTTGAATCGATAAACCAGTAAGACACTGATTTTTCTTCAATAAATTAAGTTTTCAGAAACACAATTATTTTTTAGCAAATATGACCTATTCACCTATTTTCGCCCGATGAACGTTTTCGATGAAAAAATCAGTGTCGTGCCGTTTTATTGATTCAGGTTTTTAATATCATACTGACGTGGTCGATACTGGTGAATACAGAAAAATTATTTCTGTTACAAATAGATTTTGATGACCTTCTTCAGTGAAATGGATAGTTTACTGGTGTAGGTCAATACAACTGAAGGCTTTTTTTGGAAAAGATGCCGACGTTTCGATTTATTTGAAATCTTCTTCGGGGCTCTAAAACATTTACACTGCAGTAATGAACAATCTATATACAAAATAACTATGCAACACACATATTAAAACAGATCGGAAGCTACCTACATTTTCAGTTGGCCTTCTTGCGTCACGTTAAATGATAAAACACATCGTATCTTACGATGCGTATAAAATACAGAGCAATACATTTCTACTCGAAGTTCAACCTCAACTAAACACATCAGGGAACAGGTGAGACATCAAGCAAAGCAACAAATATGACAGATGCTGGGATTCGTTCTTTATTCAACCCTTTTCTTTCAATTTACCGATTAAGTTAGGGTAGGCTTTATTCAGGCCGTCAATATCGGTTCTTTTGTTTATTGATTTGTCGCTTTGCTTGAATGACACCATCTCATGTATCAACAGCTTTTTCAAGTTGTTTTCAAGTCCAATAATGGACACTTCACTGAAATTAAAAGAGTGTAGTTCTTCAAGAGAATGTTCCGCTAATGCCTTATTATTTTCTTTCTTTTTTAGGGGGTTGTGTATATTTATACTGTCTCGACGATGTTCAGATATTCTGATTTCTAGATATCGCCCCGTTGGTCCAATGTATACACGGTCACATTCCCGACAGGGAATTTTATATATAGGTAACACCCGACATCATTAATTCAGTTGTTGGTAGCTTATGTTCAGAAAAGGATTGTGTTCGTGGGTCTCAGTGAGATGCTGGCGTTATTTGATTCAAGCAGTGGCTGGATTCTCTCCGACAGCCCTCGAATGTACGGTATTGAGAAATATTTGGTCGGTTAGTTTGAATTTTCAGATGGATCTGCTAGATCGTTTGTTCTGCTGAGAAAGACTTTTTTGAAAATGGTAGAGGGGTAGTGTTCTTCAGAAGATACGGCTTGATTTTGTTCCAATTATCATTGTGAAATTTCTCGTCAGATAAAGAAATAGCCCTATGTTTAAGATTTTTTTTAAGGTTGAATTTGTGAGAAAAAGGATGTTGTGAATTGAAGTTAATAAATCTTTCTGATAAAGTCGTTTTATTATTTATTATTATTAATGTACCAGTCAGTTAGCAGTTTATTGTACGTTCTCATTACCAAAACATCTAAGAAGGGGATTGTGTTATCTTTCTCAATTTCAGCTATAAACTGTAATCGTACATGAAAGGAGTTGAAGGCGTCTAACATGACGTCAACACAGTCTGCTGGTATCGAAGCGAAGATATCATCTACATATCTACGATATAACAGAACACAAAAAAGAATCTTGGCAAGTGCAAATTCCTGCAACTTTGCCATAACGATATCTGCAACTATCTGGGCCAAACAGTTAACCATACCGAGCCCAAAACTCTGTTTATAATATTGGCGACCAAACAGGAAAAAACTGTTACCAGTACATAATTTAAAAAGCTGTTACCAGTACATAATTTGAAAAGCTGTAAGAATTCATCGACCTGAAGTAGCGTATGAGGTTCTATTCGATTCCAATGTTTGTGAATGAGATCACAAGCAAGTTCCACTGGTATATTCTTGAACAGCGATATGACGTCAAGTGAAATCATTATTTAACCATCAGGAAGCCGTACATCTTTCAAACCATCAACGAAGTCGAAAGAATTTTTTATGTATTTATCGTCTCTTTCAAAAGCGAATGAGAAGAGTTTAGCTAGAAACTTACTTAGATTATAGAGGGGACCCTATGTAACTAACAATGGGCCTTAGTGGAATATCGTTTTTATGGATTTTCGGAAGAAAATGTATACTGGGACATGTGCCGTTGATACAACGAAGGTATTCGAAAGTTGTTTCATCAATGTGCCGTGATTTGTAAAGCAGTCCAATTATCTTATTTAGCTTGTTTTGTACAGTTTTTGTAGGGTCACCCGATAGTTTTACGTACGTACTATCATCATCGAGAATTGTGGTTGACTCATTAATGTAATTTTCTTTCAGCATAGCTATCGTAGAATTAACTTTGTCGGCTCTCAGAATCAATAAGTCGTCGTGTTCCTTCAAGAAGGTTTTGGTGACTTTAATACATTTAGTTATGAATTTGTTCTTTTCGCGCTCATGTGGACTGTGATTAATATAATTAGTAGTAACATTGATAAATTGATTTCTCTTCTCGATTATTTCGTCATCATTATCGCGGTATGATAAAATGAATTGAGTGTCTACCAATAGTTGCTTATAGGGTGGTCAAAATTGGTAGGGTAAATTGTATTTTTCCCCCAAGCCCAACAGATATTCTGTTTCAAAAGGTATATTTAAGTCAGTGAGATTAACAAACCATCCACTGTTTACTTGGTTGCTGATCAGAAAGGACGACACATCGAAAATTATACATGTTTTCTCCGACGCCGTTCTGAAAATGCTTTAATTATAATTGGGGTAATTTTGGGGGTTGGGTCTTTCAGTTGTTTTTACCAGAATGTGCGGGGTCTCAGAACTGAACTGAATTAATTCAAAACTAGCTCTAGTGCAAATAGCATGACTTAGTGTTCGTTAGCGAGTCCTGGTTAAATGATGGTGTGTTTGACGGTGAGGTTGTTGATCCAGCAGCATACTCAATTTTCCGAAGGGATCGATCTACTACATCAAGTACTCGAAGGGACGGAGGTGATGTGTTTATCGCAGTCGAGAACAAGTTGAAGCCTTTTCGAATTCAAGAACTCCAAAATGGCGCCGAGGACATATGGGTGAAAATTTCAATAAATAATTTAAAAATTTTGCTCTGTTGTGTATATATTCCTCCAAAAGACTCTAATGCTGGGATGTCTTTTTGCGAAAAACTCTATTCTAATATGCAAGATCTTAAAGACCACATTGTACTTATTGTGGGAGATTTTAATTTTCCTAATTTAGTTTGGGAGAAGGGTACAAACGGCGACTATAAGGCCATTAACGTTGATTGCAGGAGTGAAGAACTTTTAGACACTTAATCTTTTTTAGAGTTATTGCAATTTAATGCCAATAAAAGTAGTAATGGCAAAACACTAGATTTAATTCTTTGCAATAGTTATGCTTTAAATAATGTTCAGAAATGTGATTCTAATGTTGTCCCGGAGGATAAACACCATCCAGCGCTCGTGTGTTTGCTGGAGTCTGAAAATATCAAATTGTTGAAGAAACCTGATGAATACTTTTTCAGTTTTAAAAATTCCGGTTATGACTTTATCAATCGAACACTGCTTGGAATACCATGGCCTGAATTGTTAGATTGCGGTGATGTAGATTCTGATGTCGAGATCTTTCACGACATAATTGAGTTGTGTGTCCGGAAGTTTGGGGTGTGAAGAAAATTCCCTTCCTTTTTCTCCAACCAATCAATTAAACTTATTAAACGTAAAAACAAAATTCACAAAAGGTGGAAGATTTATAAGGGTGTAGCGGAAGTTGAGTAAAAAACATTACGATCCTTATGCAAGGAAAACATTAAAATAGACTTTATGAAATACAAAAATTCAATAGAAAGTGGAATTAAAATTGATCCGAGGAGGTTCTTTAAGTTTGTTTCCATGAAAAACAAGGTTTCCGGTTACCCTAATTCTATGTCATACGAAAACAAAATGGTAAGTGGAGGGCAACAAATAAGCGATCTTTTTGCTGAATATTTCGAAATTGGGTACGTTCAACCATGTTCTCAGATTGAACTGGGTGATGCCCCTGATGAACTCAATAACTACTCTCTCGGTGGAGTTGAACTCGACATTCGTCAAATGTGAACAAGGGTGCAGGACCCGATTGGATACCTAGTTGTTTTATTCGTAACTTATGCGAAGCACTTTCCATCCCCCTAACAATGATATATAACAAATCATTAAGAACAGGAGTGTTTCCGAAAAAATAGAAAGAGGCAACTATTGTACCTATTTTCAAGTCAGGTAAAAAGAATCTTGTAAGCAATTATAGACCTATCAGTAAACTGTGTATCTTTGGCAAACTATTCGAATCATTTGTGTTTCCTCACCTCCTTCATCTTGTTAAAACTCAAATTATTACCGAACAACATGTATTTTTCAAAGGGCGGTCCATTGAGACCAATTTACTTATTTTCACTGAATACCTTCTCGAAAGTTTAGATAAAGGCATTCGGGTTGACGTTGTTTAAACTGATTTCAGCAAAGCCTTCGATAAAATAAGTATCCAATTGCTAATCACCAGATTGAGGGAGGTTGGAGTTTGCGGCTCCCTCTTGCGTTGGTTCGTATCCTACTTGAGGAATAGATCTCAATATGTTTCAGTGGAGGGATTCAAGTCTCGATATTTCGCAGCGACTTCAGGGGTGCCTCAGGGGTCACATCTAGGCCCGCTCCTATTCATTATTTATATAAAAAAATGTTAAAAAGTACTTCAATATACTCCTCTTCGCTGACGACCTCAAAATGTATTTCAGAATCAGATACTATAATGATTATTTAACCCTACAAAGAGAGCTCTGTATGTTTGAGGACTTTTGTGAGAGAAGTGGTCTCATCCTGAACCTGAGTAAGTGTCAGGTGGTTTCCTTTACAAGAAATAAAAATATCATTCTCTTTCCTTATTCAATCCAGGATGTGGTGCTTAGTCGTTCAACTCATATAAAAGATCTAGGAGTTGTGTTTGATTCTAAACTTAATTTTGATTTACACATCGACCATGTCACCTCATCCTGTAACGTGACATTAGGATTTATACTGAGACAGAGCCAATGGTTTTCTGACCGAAAAACAGCAGTTATCCTTTACTATAATTATGTGTTCAGTAGACTAAATTTTGCCTCTTGTGTATGGAGTTCCCAATACGGAATATATATAAACCGTCTCGAAAAAGTTCAGCGAAGGTTCCTTCGCACTTTGGGGTACAGATTCAACTTGAGTCTAACTCGAGGAGATCCCAGTAACTACTCCACTAGATTGAAATACTTCAATATGATAACCCTCGGTGATCGTAGAGTTGTTGGCGATGTTGTTTTTGTTTGTGAATTGTTGAGTAATAGTGTGTACTCTCAAGACATCACTGGGTTGATCAATTTGTACGCGCCAGTCCGAAGATCTAGGCGACCGGAAACCTTCTGTTTACCCCTAACGCACACAAACAGCGCAAATAATTCTATCTATTGAGCGGCCTCAGCTTCTAGCCCTTTATCTGTAATTTTTTTTTCTTCTCATTCTTCACTTAGTGTTAGGTATTATAGAATTAAGGCACTTTCGTTAATTTTTTTTGTATTCTTAATGTGTGAACACTGTTTTGGGTATTGGGTTACCTGTTTGTGTTCCTTGTGAATAAATAAATAAATATACTCAGAGCTTTTGGTCCATCGCTTGAAATTGATTATGATCTACGCAAAAGTGTCGCAACCTATGTCTGGTAACGTATATGTAGACACCTCTGACATTAATTGCGCTAGACTGCAATTGCGACATCGCTTGTATCGACACTGAGTGCCCAAATGTATCCGTACCTGAAAGTATCATGGTCAATACACGAATTAATATTTTCTCGGCACCATCAGAAACAATCTCTGTTGTGCAGAATTGGCAATTCAATTGTGGTGGAATTCATAATAGCTGAGAGTGTTTGTGAATTGTTTTAACTGTTTTTATGTTTTCATGATTCTTCAGCTGGAGTGATTCCATATGCTATAATCATGAAAAAAAAATGGTGAATCGCTGCCTGACTGGGGTTGTTTTGATGAAATTAATTTGGGTGGTAATTCGAGTTTGTGGAGATGATCATTCCATGTATATCATAGGTACGTTTCATAAACACCGTTGGAGAGGATAATCAATATATCTACAATATACAACCAAAAACTAATTTCCATGGGACTTGACAAGCTTAATAATTCCGAATATTCTGGATGACGAATATTAGAAAAAAACACTGATCCAGCAGAATATCTTGAAAACCGTTAATAAGCATATCTTCACTAGTTGTGTTGGTGCTACACGAACAGCAAAATCGCCTGAAACAACTAATATTTGAAGGACATACACATCGCCCAAGGTTTTCTGCACTCGAATGTTAAGGTTCGTGAAATGCTCTTGAGGTGGCGCTAGTGGAGGTTTCTTCGCCAAAGCATCATCAAACTGGTATTAAGTATCTAGAGCATTCAAGATTCGATTTGATAATCGGTAAAACCGTGAAACTGCAGAAAACGAACTCTTCGGAAAATGTTACTTCGGTGTAGAGACTTTGGTTGATTTGATGATTAGCTAGGATCAAGGTGGCATATTTGTTGATAAGTATTCGACCCTGTGTTCATGATATTTTATTATTAAACTGGAGCTCTTTCATCTCCGACTCATTTCCTCTGTCTGATAATAATTTTTGAGTTCTTCAGCATGAACCTTATTTATCTGTAAAGTTCTTGTCCTTCAAAATAGTCACGATAATCTCATTATCATCTACTTATTCGATCCTAACTGCAACGGCCAACACACATATCGCGGACATTTAAGATCGAATTGTTGGATCCATATTAATTCAATTATTATGCACCATAAGCTCAGTTTCATGTTATAGTTCAGTTTTCTGTTTTTATAGTCAAATAAGACCGAATATAAAATTTTCAAAATTCGATGAGTCGTCAGACGTTTCTTGAGAGCGGGACCTGGAAATACTTTTGGTATACGAATCGGATGAACTTCTTTCGAAATGAACGAAAATTGTTATTTGAATTCTGTTCATTAAAACAGATGTAGTTTTCAATGAGTAAAACCTTTTTATATTAGGTAAAATCTCATGTCCACTATGGTGGCCTGGTATCATTTTAGACACTCGCAATTTCTAAAGGAAGCTCTAGCAAAAATTTCACTGTATATAAATTATGCTGATGATAATTCAGTTCAGTTCAATGAACAACTCAGACGTTTTATTTAGGTATCTAAAGATCAACGCACTACTTCGAAACAGTCAGGTGTGCATGTACTAATCGATTACTGCAACTTGAAATAATTATTTATGGAACAAATACTGAGAATTCTGAATGTTTGAGATGAAATGACAGAGAGCACCTGTACTATTTCAAAATGACAATTGGCTTAATCCAGTTTGTTGTAATATTTCAATAGCTTCATATACAGTGGAGAAAATGGAGTTCTTGGTATATTCCCCAAAAGGTCGAAAAAACGTTAGGCCTATTCAGAGCATTACATTTTCTCCCTCATCAAAACCTCAGAATCCAACACCTTAAGTGTAAATCCATCAAACTTTCTAAGAAAGGATGGAGTGGCGCCTTAAGATTCACATATCATGAAATCGGCGATACAGACTGATTTTTTTCTAGAATGGTGTACAAATAAGGAATGAAGGAAACATAGTCCTTATCTTCATTGTATGAAGGGATCATCTCAGGTCTCATCTAGATTCAACTTATTATTTATAGTTTGGGATTCAAGTACATATTCATATTTTGCATTCAGTAAATTTTTCGTTATTCAGGAAATAATTTTCAATTTCAGGATATCTCTGCAAAATTTCATTATACTTATAGTGAGTAGGGGATTTTAGAATGAATGAATTTCAAAATATTTCCTCACCTGTAACATTCTTGGCCAAACCAGCATTTTTCCCTTCTCAGTCTATTGCTTGTTCTACTTGAACTCGCAGATGCATCAGTAGGATCTTGATTACTAACTTTAGCAATTTCATTATCTTCTGGCGTCTCTACAGTAGTTTCATTCTCTGAAAAATTGTTGATAAATAAGATGTGCAAGCAATTCAAAATGAATTGGGTAAAGCTCATATAATTTTTTAAACATTCTGTCAACAATTTGATTTGATTTTCAAGTTACAATTCGATTTTCGGAAAACAACATTTTGGTGGAATTAAAAGAAAATAAGAATTTTGATATTATGCACTTCGATCATTTCCAAGAAAAATTTTTTATGGCTGTACTGCCTAGAATTCCATATGTTTCCAGATCCCAAAATAATGCTGGGTTTTCGAACTCCATGAACGACTCAAATTCCAAATGAATAATGTGAAATTGGGATTAAGCTGCGCGTATCTCTCTGTTTACCACTCTACAAAAACTCCGTTTCACACAAAGGTCGTTACAATACTGCATGAAACTAAACAAATTCATATAGCCCTTGATAAAAATATGTAGAAATTTGCGTCTCGCCGAATTAATACGTATAGAAAATGCTCATGCGTGTTGCGGAATTCAGACTATTTGTCGAAGTTTCTAGGAAAAAATGTGGATCTTATGAACAACATCGGAATAAATTGAACGATATCGGTAGGGTTTGGAAAAGTAATTAAATAAAAATTATCATTTATAGAAAACAACCTTGCAGGTTATGGTGTTTCTCAATGGCAATTCATAGAAGTGACCTGTGCCGAAGCCTTTGAAATGGTAAAAGTGGAAAAAATAATGGTGGTTTGAAACTCATTGAAAAGGAAAGAGAATATAACGAAAATTAAAGGAAACGGGCTATCTGAGGTAGCCAAGTGCAAAAAAGTGAGTTTTTGAGGGCGAAACACAGTTTATCTCAATTTCCGGCTAAACTACAAGTCCTATGGGAAAAGGTTAAACAGCAAATTTGTAGGTAATGACGAAATCTACAACTTTTGATTTCACACTCTTTTCACATAACCTCAAAATTTATGTGAAGAATTCAAATAACCAAGTTTTTGGTTTTTTATTTTCATCTTTCACAACAAAAAAATCATTTCAACGCACTTGTTTTGGGGAACAGTCCATTATCGTTTTGTCACAATGTCTGTGATTTTCGAATTTTGAGTTTAAATTGGTCTCAAATGACTAGGTTAGATTCACTGATGAAGAATCTGTGGTCAAATTTGATTTTGACCGTCTGGCAGTTTGCGCTCTAACTAACGAATGATAGGACCTAGAGTCTTGAAATTTTCAGGTTAGTTTAAGATCCTGAATATCTCAGTTAACTTCGTTAGTGGGCAAAATTGGCCAAACAGTTTCGGAGTTATACCTATATGAAATTTTGAGGTTAATTCCTCAATATCTCAGGAAGTACTGATTCGATCGTATTGAAACTTCGTGATTAGTGTTTAAATACCAACACAGTGCAGATGAGATCACATCGAAGATTCGTAATTATTTGAAGAATAGCAACGCGCAACTTTATTTTATCCACATCTTTATCGAAAGAAATTGTGTTCACGAGACTGCCATCAAACAGGTTTTAGGTATCTAGAAACCTTTCTTTGGTGGTTCGTAGTAATCATCGGTGATAACCGTGAAACTGAAGTATACGAGTTCCTTAGAGAATGCAAAGGACATGGTTGATTCGATGATAACCACGAATCAAAGTATAGTATTTGTTGTGTCATGGAAATTCGTCCTTGTGTAATAATAGTTATTATACACTATTGTACTGAAGCTCTTTATTCTTCATGAACCATGATGATATATGAGCTTTTTAAAGTACCTACATAAAAATATGTCTCAATGAGATCAATCATCAACACTATCTTGCACCTCTGATATCTGCAGGAATATTGCTATCTATATAACAAATAACAACTAGGAAACAATCATTCGTCATACCGGAATCCACAAAGAAGACATTATAAAAATGGTCGAGTTGAGTTCAACGCAAACCACCTTCTGTAGGGGTATTCCTTTCACAGTCAAAAATAAGGCTGTCACATGAGGGTCCTCTGATCTCGAGTTTAGCAGCAACATTGAACCTTATCAAGACTGCACTCAGAAAGCTATATTTTAGTCCATTATTATTATGCTAAGAAGTTAATGATTTAATTAGTTATGATAACCACGAAAAAATTGCGATATAAAGGAAAGAAAATAAAAGACAACCGTTTTCAAACACACAACTAATCACATAAGATGAGAGATTGATAACATTACATACACAGCATTAACAAAAGAAACCTTCCAAAGATCATTCCATCTCGAAAAAGATAATCAACATTCCACCATACATCTAACACACTTCTGAACATCACACACCATCCTCCAGAGCCCACCACGACAATCGACAATATAAATAACGACGGAAAATAACCATGTATGAAAGAATTAACTTTTGAACTTACGAAATAACTTAAAGAATATTTGTATATTATATTTGAAGATATCCTGCCTCTAAATCCTTTTTCAATAACACACAGGACAAGTCGAGAAATTTCCTGAAAGAAATATAGTTTGCCAAATAAAATGCGCACATTGCCCACTGGTACACATAATACAAATTTCACAGGCCCTATCCAAGAGAACCAATTGCATAAAAGAGATCCCACCATAAAACCTGACAGATGTGCACTAGGACAACACCAGAGTCACGTACACCGTCGACTTTGAAAACATAGGGATTTGGAACAAGAGACAAAAATTATAGAAATGTGCAATATATAGCAAAATAACAGTGTGAAAACTAGATAAAACTTACTTAATGGGAATGGATTACATTGCATACAATTCAAAATTACCCCAAGTAAGTGAAAGAATACGATTAGGTCATATTTGTCTTCATTGAAGCATCCATTTTCTCTGCGACGCTGTTGCAACGACAATCAAATTCCTAATCGGCATTCCAGAAAAGTTAGTAATAATAGATCTGAAAACTCCGACCTTTTCTTCGGAATAGGTATATACTATGTTTATAAGGATTGACCCATCTCTGCGAGTATATTTTTTTTCTGGAAACTATGCCTTTTTTGCGCGCATGTTCTAGGGGAACAGCGTGCTATCGTTTTGTCCAAATGCCTGTAATTTTGGATGATTGAGCCGAAAATGGTCTCAATCGACTAGGTTGGACTCACTGATGACGAATCCGGTGTCAAAATCGATTCTGTCCGGCCGGCCGGCCGGCCCTCCGTAGACACGATAACTGTCGACACAAGCAAGCTAGCAACTTGAAACTTTCAGGATAGGTTGCGCATCAGAATGTCGCGGTTAAGTTCGTTAATTGGCCAAATCGGTCGAATAGTTTCGGAGTTATAGGCAGTTGAAGTTTTGAAGTTATTTATTTTTTATTTCAGAAACTACTTGAGAGATTAGATTCAAACTTGGCAGTTGGGTGGAGTATAACGACGCGCAACTTTGAGCCAAATTTCGTCAGGATCAGATTTTCAGTGAATTTTAAAAAAAAATTTTCTCCAAATTTTTTTCCAAAAAATTTTTTTTCCGGAAATCATTTATCATATTCGAAAAAAAAATCCACTCACACTTTGAACTTCATATTTCACAGCAGTGTACCAAATTTCAGTTCGATACGATCATAAGTTTCGGAGATATCCGGAAAAAATGTGTCAAATTTCGAGGTTTTCTTCTCGATATCGTTTATTTTTTTGGTATAACTCGAGAAATACTGATTCAGTCCTGATGAAATTTCACAGCAAGTTTTGAGATGCTGAAAGACAACTTCATGCGAAATTTCGTGATAATCGTGTCATCAGAACAATTTGAAAAAAAAAATTTCTATGATTTTTCTTATCATATCATCCTCATCAAATTCTGTATGAAACTTCGAACTGTTATTTTTCGATGAAGTACTGGATTTCAATTCGATCTGATCTGTATTTTTGGAAATATTGAAAAAATAAAATTTTGATTGGGTATATCTACGGAATCATTGGGTGGATTTTACCCATTCACGAATTCGGCCTTCGTAATTTAAGTCCAAACCTTCTCTACAAATATCGAGTTCCTAAGTTGTTTCTTTCGGAAGTTATTGTGTTTACGCAGTCGGCCGTTAGGCTGACCGTAAACACAATAACTTCCGGAAGAAACGACTTAGAAACTCGATATTTGTAGAGAAGGTTTGGGGCTCAATTACGAAGGTCGAATTCGTGAATGGGTAAAATCCGCCCAATGATTCCGTAGATATACCCATTCAAAATTTTATTTTTACAATATTTCCAAAAATACAGATTTGATCGAATTGAAATCCAGTAATTTATCAGTAAAAATTTCAAAAAGTACTGCCGTGAAGGCAGCAGCTTTTGCGTGCATGTTCAAATTCGTTGCTGAAGCGGTCATCTACATTGAACATGCGCGCAAAAGTTGCTGCTTTCACGGCAGTGCTTTTTGAAATTTTTCATTTCTTACTATTGCGAGTTCATTGACATGCATGTTGAAATATGTTACAATTGATGTTTTACATTGAGCTCCCGATAAAATCTACTAAGTTGAAACCTGGCTATTAACTTTTCGTTGTGACAGTTTTTGAGACCCTGCGTTGTATTTACATTTCAGATTGAAACTGGAGTATCAGATTAGGCCAGATAGTGATAATCTGTTTGTTAAGATCTCAAATAACCGCACCTCATTTCTAGTCGGGTGCGACCTTGTTTTTGCTCTTTCAACAAGGACTGTGTCCAGTTCCAACATACGTTGCCATGCGTTCCAAGAACATTCTAGTCACAAAAGACTTCAATTGTCTCGATAGACAGTCGGGAAGATGCGAAACTCAACGTTAATCTAGATGATGGTCCGGCAAAGTGAGGGGGGGGGTTCTAGGCTCTCCAGTGCCATGCCATCTAATATGGAATCACTCAAATCAATCGCACGATTGAAAATAAATAAAACTTTTTTATTCCATTGTATATGAGGAATTTATTTGTCATGATGAATGAGTTCTTAGGCTCTTTTACGCCATAACTGGTTTGAAAATAAAATGAATTCTACGAAGAAACAAAATTTAAAAAAATGGGAAATCCAAGGTCTATAAATTCCAATTGAAAGTTCAAATAATCCACCTTGTTGTGTCAAATAGTATCTCTGAGCAGATTCGGCATAGTTGCTATTTTGGCACAAAGTTGGATTATTTTGAACCTTAATTCATTGATATTCGTCGCTTCATCAATTTCTTGCCGATAAACCAAATTTTTCAGAGAGAAAAAATCATTGGAAGATAATTCTCCTATTCAGGAAAAACGATGAGTTATCAGTGAATAAGATATTGCTTAGAAATATGCTAATATCATTCTATTTTTCCATCATCGTGCCACCAAATTCCATTCGTTTGATATGGTCTTCTGGAAACATATCTTGACTTGTTTTAACCTTATTATAACACTTCTATCGCTAATATCAATTCGGCAATTCGTTTACTGGAACAAGGTACACTGGTTTCAAAGGCAGCACACACGTCTAGATTTTTTAGACGATTTTCACTAATGGTTTTTCGTGGTTCATCAATCTTGCAATTACTGCATGTTTTGTAAACACCCACATTTCTCAGTTTTTTCAATCATTTCAGAAATAGCGGAAACTCAAGCTATCAGCCTTTCTTCAACGGCAACAGTAAATGAATTGATTGGCCACCAATGTACTACTTTATGATTTGAATTTTTCTTTCACAGTGAACATTTCCATTTACGAGAAATCTGCTTTACTTTCAACCAATGTGGTCTAACGTATATCACGTTTGGAGTCGACTGATTCGATCGCGTCGTATGGCACTGGAGAGCTAAGAGCCTCCTCTCAACTTGCCATTGCAAGAGTTGTTTATTCGATATGGCATCGCGCTAATGTTTGATTCTTACGGCGGTGAATGAGATTCTGGCCCTAATATAGATTAAGAGCAAACACTACCACGTGTTTGTAAATTACGGCTCGGCAACACAGCCACATGCAAGTTCAATTAAACCTCGTTAATATCTCAAGGTCAATAACAACGAGAAATATTGGAAGTGGGTGAAATTAAGGAGGAAATGGGGTGTCGTTCTGCAGGCTTCATTCAATATTTTTTGAAAAATTTTTGTGGGATGTACTCGATTGTTCAATGAGAATCCGCATTGTTAGTTATTCTTCCATTTTTCACTGCATTTCAGTTTTTATTTTCCTGAAAATTCTTGAATATAAAAAGTGGCAACATTGCGCATTCTAACAATTTGTTCCGACCATTTTCATCCAAAAAATTTTTCGAAAAAAACGAACTCTGGCCTCCAAAAGTCACCACGTTTTATTCGAGGTATTGTTTGCTCACAACGTTGAGTTCTGCATTGTTCCGACTGTCTTTTTCAGACCTGTCGACTGGTCGCTGCGTCAGTTTCTTCGGCCGAGTTCACATTTTACCCTAATTCGAGTTCATTCGTAATTCTGGTTTTCAGGAATTTGTGTCATGTCCCACCAGATTCAGAGCTGGATGGACTCTAATATCTGGATCGTTTTATAGCATCAGACAGCAAACTAATATCTGACATAAATTCCCTGCCACTATTAGGAAAATCTGATCATATGGTGTTGACGACAGAGATTCTGTTCCAGAAGATTCCCAATAATTGTCGAAACCAAGATAAAACTCTGAACTGGATTGACTACGATAAAATTTCCAAATACCTCAACAAGGTTAGTGGAAAGTGCATTACAGAAGAGGACATTAGATATAGTCGTAGTGGGTCATCCGTTGACTACCAAAATCAAGGTTCATTTCCCAACTATGTCACATAGGTGAACCAGCATGCAAAAACTTCCTTCGGGAAAAAGCTAGTAACATCCAAAAACAAGAGTTTATGCGAATATCTGAGATCAAAGCGGGTACACCAATAGTAAGAAACTCTAATGGTGATTTATGCGGAGGCGCGAATGAGTCGGCCGACATACTTGCAGACGTTTTCGCTTCCAACTTACACCATTGAACAACTCCTAGACTTTAACACATTGCTGCAGAGTAGTCTGATGCGGAACTCGATGAGGGGAGGTTTGACAGAGCACTAGGAAGGAGTTACGGCGAGTTTACTGAGGCATGGTGCCACTGCGTTTCAAGGTCCCTTTTGATATTACCTTCTTGGAATCACTAAAAACATCATCTATCCCAGGTTTTTGAGTTTCTGCATCCATACCCCAAATTTAACCAACTATGGAAAAATTCGCATCCCTTCATCATTTACTTAATAGTGCGTGAGCGCATTGTGCAGTTCTGGTTGTGGTATTATACCTGGAACCGATGGTTTAAATTTTTTTTCGGAATTTTTTCATGTGAAGCCGAGGTTTTCTGGAAGCCAAAATTTCCCTGCAATTGAAGAGACCAACAAAAGTGAGTATTCGAGTGAAAATCTTAAGACACACCTGATCAAATTCGAGGGGAACCAATTTGGAATAAAATTGAAAGATGAATAAACTCAACATCCACTGAGGCTGATAATTGTGACCACTAAGCTAACAATTCACGGCTAGACCGTCCAAAAAAGATGTCTTCAAAAAATCCTAGCTATCATCCCAAAAATGAGAAAAGAGATTGAATAGGGCTGAATATCCTGGGAAAGTTATTCAACAACAGGATTGATCTCACTGACTTCTTATTGAGATGTACCCCGGTTAGTCCAGTTGATGGCACATGAGAGGGTTTGGGACTAACACTCAAAACTCGATAAAGGTTTTAATTACTTTGGTAATTATTTATGACATAACAAATGAACGCGGTAGATCGCTCAATTGTGTCTCTCCTCATATTACATGATCATAAATATTATATTTACATAATCACAAGGACGAATATCTGTCAATAAATCAACAAATATTCCCCCTTGATCAGAGATAATCAT
The DNA here is from genome assembly GCA_958510865.1 of Myrrha octodecimguttata. Lineage (NCBI taxonomy): Eukaryota > Metazoa > Arthropoda > Insecta > Coleoptera > Coccinellidae > Myrrha > Myrrha octodecimguttata. Next base: position 22,095,220 of record OY294059.1, read on the forward strand.
CCAATCAACCAAAACCAATTCCTATAAATATTATATACAGAGTGTAACAGCCAAAAGGAATAAATGAGGGGGTGTTAGGAAAAACCAACTTTCTTGTTTCAAATGTAACCCCATGTATATTATTTATTTTTTGGATTCTTCAGAAAATTCTAGACATAATTCATGTAAAATGTCCTATACCTTTCTTAAAATTTTTCGGAAATATTAAGTATTTTCAGAAATGTTGAGTAACGTTGGAAGACAATTCTACACCAGATTAGCATGTTGCCAAGACGTTCGCGGCGAGCATTCTTAACATTTCCTACATTGACATTAATATATTTTTTGTTTTTTTTTTAATTATTAAGTTTTTTTAATTATTAGGTTTTAAGTGTAATGTACCGAATTTGTGAAATGAAACAATTTTTATTTAAAACGTTGATTTTCGGACTAAATCTGAAAACACTTAATATTTCCGAAATAGTTAAAGATAGGTATAGGACATTGTGCATGAATTGTGTCTAGAATTCTCTGAAGAATCCAAAAAATAAATGATAAACAGGAGGTTGCATTTGAAATAAGAAAGTTGGTTTTGGCCACGGTCACATGGAACGCCCTATATAATATTATTTTCTTGAAAAATATGCGCATTTAAAATTACAAATCGACGTGTCCGAGCGTTTTTCCCAACACGCCCTCATTTATTCGTTATCGAATTTATTCCATTTGGCTGTTACACTCTGTATGTATGTGTTTACAATCACAATATGATAACAGCCGTGGGATTCCAATATCAGTAGCTACTCTTTTGATCGCGTTTTTTGGATGATGCGAGGTTGTCTAGACCTTGCTCTTCTTACATATTAATTATACAGACTGATTATACGTTACATTATCCCTGCCCTTGTAAATGGGTACAATTTGTTTGCAGTCTTTTATTTCATCGAAAAATTGTCAGTGGTTAAAAAATTAAATGAATATCATTTGTGAAAGGTTAACTAGACGAGCACAATATGATCTCATCAAAACAGACAGTAGAAAGATGCTCTGTATTAATTGACTGAACTGGAGTTCATTTTCATGAGTGACATAAAGATACACCGGAATTTATTAATAATCATCAATAATTAGTTCAGCATTTTCTTTTGATAATTCTTAATCGAAATACCAAGTATTAAATAACTCTAATGTATCATCATTTCCAAACATGATTCAAGAATGTTTTATGCTATTTCGGTGTGTGATAAAAAGTTGTAATCTCGATCATAAATGTTCACGCTATAATTTTTTTTTTCAGAACATTATATCCAAATTCTGCTAAAATTCAATAAATGCACTTAACCTCCCTTCTTCGAAAATTTGAGCGATTTTCTCGAAACTGTTTTGTACTCCTGAAAGCACCACTGTGATCATCAGCTAAAGTGTTTGAATTGATCAGTCTGAACTGTATAAACATCAACCAAAAAATTAGATGATGCAGCGATTTTCTCAGAGATTCATGCATACAACTCTGCATCCACTATTTGTTCAATTCATAGCATTTATGTTAGGTCTATAGCAAACACCATAAGATATACAGATGCGACAGAAAAGAGTAGGGCTTTTCTGAGCATGTAGTGCATAGACAAATGATCTCTCTAGGCCGCCAACTAACGCATATATTTGGTTTCATTCATTATACAAACGGAAGAGTACAATTTGGCAGGGCAGTCGTTGATTTCATTGATTTTTGGAATCTTACAGTCGCGTCCATTTTGTTGATGTCATTTAATGTCATCATTGTTTGAATAAATTATTGGAAATTAGTCTGAAATGCCCTGAAACCTATTTCAACCATTTGTGATAAAGCACTACAAATGTAAAAATAATTAATAAGATCATGGATGACATAAGGACTAATTTGTTCGAAGAAATACAATGAGTATAGGGATGCATTCATCAACATACAACATCTACCCAATTAATGATACACCTCACCTGCTGAAAGGCATTCATAATAATTTATTGTCAAAAAGTGTCAAATTTGGCAACGAAAAAATTGCGAATTAAAATCTCTATATGATGTTGATAATGTTCCAAGCACTATAGAAGGATTTCAAGTGCTACCAAGTTTGACAGAGGATCATATCAATCCTGAGGGACTAAAAATAAGAAGGTAAATAAAATATGCAAGTATTCAGTCATAAAATAGCTTCAACACTTAATTTCGTCAGCAAAATAGGTGAATATATTCAAAGAATATATCAAATCATATGCTTGTTACATAAAGGTTGATTCTTCCTATAAGATTCGTCACTTACCCATATCCTTTCCAATCTATCCACATAAAATATTATAAGGTCTTAATGAATGGATATATACACTATCCTTCCAGCTTACATTTTGAAAACAATTTTTACGGAGCGCATATGGGAAGGTGATGGAACGTATATCTTGTATCAACATTTACACATATATAATTTCCACCATGAACTATATGTGTATATCCAATTTCAAATCAACATTTTAAATTTTTTCGCAGATACCATGAAGACTGTTGGCGAGGGTGCCAATGAAACTGCTGTATTGCTGCTCTTCTTGGACAAACTTATTGATTCTGTCAATGGCATCAGGAAAAAACCCAAAGAATGAAAGATTTTCGGATGTGGAATCAAAGATACCCACTTCTAGTTCTGGAAAGAGGCGGTGAGCATCCTGCAGTTAATGTCATTCTGTCTAAAGCAGAGTTCTGATAGGAGTAAACCGTCCAGTTCAAATAATTGGGTCTCTCAAAAATGTTGTGAATATTTGAAGGGTAAAGAGTTTCCATTATCTACTAGGCCGCCAGTTCAGTCAAATAATTTTTTGGTTGGGTCATAGGTCATGGATTATTTTGGAATAATCCAACTCCACTTTCATTCACTCATATTTTTAAGACAATGATTGTGAACACTGAACTGTAGCATATCATTGTATTCATCAACCTTCCGTTGTGAAGATGACCCCCTTTTTGATGTAGGTGAATTATATACATCATATCCAAAATTTGACCCCTTTTTTCGGTGGTAATCCCACATTTTCATAACTATTCTTAAGGGTAACTCAAGTCACACATGCATCCTAGATATATATTTTTTTATCTTATTTAAGAAGGAAGAAATCTCATCAACGTTTAGGATATTCTCAGTAAGTGAATTGATAATTTTTCGAGCAACTATTGTATTTGAGTTGATATCAGTTGACTAGTGTAAGCCTTCGAAAATTGTTAGCTATAGATTTGCCTTATATTTATAATTATTCATTTGCATACACACATTTTTTTCCATTAATTTTATTGTAATAAAGTTTCCTCAAAAATGTCATTCTTTTCACTTCTATTTTCCCCACAATAATACCGCCTAGTATATGATGTGTGTTTGAGCTAGACATTATGTGTATATCTGAAACTGAAGTTATAAAGTTGCTCGAATTCGCAGCCGGAGACGGCATTCTGTCGATAAGATCATTATGGTATTATTCGAATTCCCGCCAAACCACTAATGATACAGCAAACAAACACCAGAGGAGCTGCTAAATGCGCAACAGGTCTGTAGTAGGTAAGTTGGGCATCTAGAGAGATTAGTTTATCTATGATGTAGAGATTTTTCAATTTTTTCAGATATGTACTTGATATTAGGAATCAAGATACTGGATAAATGAACACGACAATATCCTTGAACCTTATTTTTCTCATACCATTTTTGACAGAGCTAGAACATTCTTCAGCATTCGAGTCATCTAATTCCTTGCCATTGATTGCCATAGATTCTTCGTCCTGTGGTTCTGTTTTTATGTTAGGTACCTCAACATCCTCAATCATAGGTTCTTTCTTTATATCATCTAATATATCGAATTTTCCACCGTCTTCATCGGTATTATGGGATCCCAAATTTTCATTTGAATGACTGGAAAGAACAAATGTTCGATAAAAATAAGAGTTTTCAACTCGTGGTAATAAAACATTTCAAAATCAGTGAAAATATTTTTTGGTCGAAATAAGCTCAGAGTTACTTTCAATCAACATAGTCTGGTCATAAAAACATATATTTGCGCTAGTTCTAGGAAACAGCGCGATTCCATTTCACCCAATTTGTCAAAAATGTACTTGAATGACTTAGGTTGAACTCACTGGTCAAATTCATTTTTTTCCTGCCTGCCGTCCGTTGCCACGATAACTTTCGAACGGAAGAAGCTAATGACAATAAAACTTTCATGGTTGCTTACGCATCGAAATGCGACGCTATATTGATATTCTGTGTGCCGATTCACTTGGTGTTTTCCTCCGGGATGACATTCACCTGACATTAGCAAATACTAGTGAGCGCCCAGATCTGCCTAGCGATAGATCAATCTTGAATATAGATCGATAGGTTGAAAGCGCCCAGAACCGCTATTCTTGAAATCTGGGACGTGAAAAAGTGAGCGCGTCGACGCTGTTGTCAAGGAAACGCAGTGCATTTTTGATGGAACGAGAAAGAACGCTCATATCATCGCAGTCAAGAATGGGGACCCTGATCTCCATAGCGGGTAGATTTGTCTTTTTCGGTAGATCAATTGAAAAGGTACTCGACAATATTGAAGGAACACCCTATATATAAATAAAAATTTACCGCAAATGTATAACTCCCTCGAATATATATGTAATAACAGATTACAATCGGCCAGAGCCAATTACAAAATTCCAACTCGATCGTATATGATTTCTTAGAAACAAAGCAACCTGTAAATAAATTCAGAAAAAACCCTCGCGAATGCTCTTTTGAATATAAAGCAATAGTATGGTAACCGTCGTCCGCAAGCAATTACAACATTGAAACATGATTTTGTCTGAATTAATACAAACGGACCACACTGTATATAAATTCTAAAAGAATCCCTAGTCATTGTGACATTCTATCACAGTTATCGTCGATCCTTGAAGTAAATTTTTACTAAATCTTGCCTTCATTTTGTGAATATTGAGATGACGAAATTTCAGATGCGTTCATCTACTAAACCGTTAGGCGGGTCTTGTTCATTCCGAACTTGAACTTCATGTTCAAGCTTTGAACCTACACCGAAAATTTCGAGTCTCCAAGTCATTCCGTTACAAAATTATCGCGTTTAAAGCTTCAAAACGAAGGTCAAGTTCAGAATGGACAAAATCCGCCCAACAGTTTAATAGATGAACGCATTTGAAATTTCGTGATCTCAATAGTCATAAACAGACAGAGTCGAAATTCAATTCGAAGATCGACGATAACCTTGAGTTCAATCTCACATATCAAATTCAATTTCAACTATGGAAAAATTAATAAGAATCCATGAAAACGATAGTGTTCGACCTTTCCGAGACTCGATCGAGACCCAGAGGTCTCGATCGAGTCTCGGAAAGACTTTAAGCTCAGAAGGTTAAAGTCAGACAGCGCAATGAAAAGCGCATTCATTGCGCAAAGCTCGCATATGTACTTAATTCTTTTGTGAGAATGCGCAATGTTAATTATTTTTACGCGTTTGTTCTGGGGAACAGCGCGATATCATTTCGTCCCGATGTCTGTAATTTTCAAATTTTGAGCCGAAATTGGTCTCAAACGACTAGGTTGGACTCACTGATGAAGAATCCGTGGTCAAAATTGATTCTGTCCGTGCGGCCGTGTGCGCTGTAACTCTCGAGAGAGAAAAGACCTAGAGAGTCTTGAAATTTTCAGGTTAGATTAAGATCCTGAATATCTCGGTTAAGTTCGTTGATGGGCCAAATATGCCGAATGGTTTTTGTGCTGCAGCCATTTGAAATTTTGATTTTCCAATAACTCGAAAAATATTTATTTGATAGAAATTAAACTTGGTTGGAAGATGAACAGTGTCAATAAGAATAATTGTCTATGGAAAAATTCGAAAAAATTTTTTTTTTTGAAAATTTTTATATTTCATTGAAATTTCACCATTTCGCAATGTGAACAAGCGCGTAAAAGCTGCTGACTTCACGTCAGTGCTTTTCTAGATTTTTGCATTTTTAACTCCACTTAAGTCTTCATTTTCCCGAAAATTCTTGAATATAAAAAAGTGGCAACAAGGCGCATTCTTACGATTTGTTTCAACCATTTGCACCAAAAAATTTTCTTTCGAAAAGATCGAACTCTGGCCTCCAAAAGTCACCCCATTATATTCGAGGTATTGTTTGCTCTTAACCGGAACGTCTTAACCCAAAGTTTCATCATCTACATCGAGAAATTAATTGCAGATTCCCTGCATTCCAAACTTAATGATGATGAGAATCAAACCATTATTCATTGGAAATTTATCCCGCTATAGATGACATTATTAGGCCCTCTGGTGGTTGCTGAGAGAATTACTCGAGGGATAACCAAGTATTTTTGCACGATAAAACGACTTTTCTTGGCACAAACAATCTCACTTCTGCATGTTTGAACCGAGTTTCTTGTACTTGATTTCATTTGGAGGCCATGAAAAGCAGATTTCAAAAAAATATGACAATAACATATCGGCTATTGAAAACTACAGGCTGTTGTTTGTTACTTCACTCTAGGATAAACGGCCGGTCGCCACCCTTAATGAATCACCCGGTACGTATGGGTTGAAAATGAAGAAAAAAATATCGAGTGCGTCAGATATTTAGGAGGATTGCGAGTGAACCCAAAAATGGTGTAGCGAGCGCCCTCTCTCAGCTCTTACTTAAGTCGCGCGCGCAGTACCATCTTGCGTCTTAAATATCCTGCGTTATCTGCCTGTAACGCTTGGCCAACATCATCGGTCAGCGTACAGGGGGCGCTAGCGCGCACGCTGTTCTGGTTAGATCCTCTCAAGATCTCGGATATACGCTCATCCCCAACGGTCTGGTACACTCCCTTGTGGTCCTCACAAGGGGTGTCCACTCACGTAGGCATGAAAACGGCTTAGTTTGGTGCATGCCCTGACGAGTTCCCCCAAAATAAGCCGGGACGAAACGTGACACTGTCCCAAAGAAGTTGAAGCTACCTCGCAAACCTTCAAAAGCTTCAGTGGTGACCCCGACGTGATGTACTTCAACGACGGTGTCACAGTTTCTGTCCCTCCGCGATCATCTTCGGTTCGGCAACCATCCCGAGGAGGTTCCACACCGCCACTTCGCTCTCGTGCTGCAACTCGCTGATCAAAGATGTGCTCACTAATGCACCCAGCTCACTGCACGACATCGAGTGGTATAGGAACTCACAAGTGGCGCAGCTCACCCTGGGACTGAACCAAGAGATCGCAGCACTCCGAGCAGAAGTGGCAGCCCTCAGCAGACGACCGACACAACAGCGACACCGTGAACGTTCCAGGTCCCGAAGCCACAGCAGACAACGCACCAATGGATTCTGCTGGTACCACCTACAATTTGGAAGCAACTCCAGAAAGTGCACACAACCCTGTTCCTTCCAGTCGGGAAACGACAGGGGCAATCACTAATGACGGCTAGTGATCCCAGCCCAGCACCGCGCCGTCTCTTCATCACCGACCGGGAATCCAAGAGGCAGTTCCTGATAGACACCGGCGCCGATCTCTGCGTATTTCCTCGTAGTGCAACTTCCGAAAGAAGAGAGAAGTCCGACTACACCCTCTCAGCAGCCAATGGTACAGACATCGCAACATATGGTACAATCAACCTCTCGCTCAACTTGGGACTACGCCGCAATTTCACATGGAGATTCGTCGTAGCAGATGTCTCCAAGCCAATCATTGGAGTCGATTTCCTCAGTTTCTACAATCTACTGGTGGACGTGAGAAACCAACGCCTCCTGGACGGAACCACTAAGCTCACCACCAGAGGAGAAGTCACACAATGCAACATCCCGGTCATCAAAACTATCAGCGGTTCATCCAAGTACCACGACCTCCTCATGGAATTTCCCAACATAACGAGACCTGAGGGAGTCCCGATGAACATCAAGCACCATACAAGGCATCACATCCAAACAACTCCTGGTCTATCACTTTCATCCAGACCACGACGCCTGGCACCAGAAAAACTGAAAGCAGCGAAGAAAGAATTCGAAGCTATGATCAACCTAGGAATTGCACGTCCATCCAAAAGTCCATGGTCATCCCCACTACACCTAGCACCGAAAAAGTCAACCGACAGTTGGAGACCCTGCGGAGATTACCGAGCTCTCAACGCCCGAACAATACCAGATCGATATCCAGTCCGGCACATTCAAGACTTTGCCCACATCCTGCAAGGAAAGAGCATCTTCACCACACTGGACCTTGTTCGAGCATACAATCAGATACCAGTTGCTGAAGAGGATGTTCCCAAAACAGCCATCACGACACCCTTAGGAATGTTCGAATTTCCATTCATGTCTTTCGGACTTAGGAACGCTGCTCAAACCTTCCAACGCTTCATCGACGAAGTACTACGAGAACTTGACTTCTGCTTCAGCTACATCGATGACGTACTAATCGCCTCAGAATCCGAAGAAGAACACATGGAACACCTCAGAATCGTCTTCGCAAGATTCCAGGAACACTCGATGACACTAAACCCATCCAAATGTGTTTTCGGCCAGCCTGAAGTCAAATTCCTAGGCTACCTCATTTCCGCTGAAGGCACTCGCCCACTACCAGATAGAGTTACCGACATTTTGGAGTATCCTCAACCCACCACAGCCAAACTACTCCGACGATTTCTAGGTATGATAAACTTCTATCGTCGTTTCATACCAAGAATATCAGACACTCAATCACCCCTCAACGACCTACTGGTACCGAAGCTCAAAGGGAAGGCCAAAATCAACTGGACTCCAAAGGCTTCAGCGGCATTCGAAGAGTGCAAAAAGAAACTGGCTACAGCAACTCTCCTATCACATCCCAAGGACGATCTCTCTCAGCTCTTACTTAAGTCGCGCGCGCAGTACCATCTTGCGTCTTAAGTATCCTGCGTTATCTGCCTGTAACGCTTGGCCAACATCATCGGTCAGCGTACAGGGGGCGCTAGCGCGCACGATGTCCCGGTTAGACTCTCTCAAGATCTCGGATGTATATCCTCATCCCCATCGGTCTGGTACACTCCCTTGTGTTCCTCACAAGGGGTGTCCACTCACGTAGGCATGTAAACGGCTTAGTTTGGTGCATGCCCTGACGAGTTCCCCCAAACTAAGCCGGGACGCAATGTGAAACTGTCCCAAAGAGGTTGAAGCTTCCTCGCAAACCTTCAAAAGCTTCAATGGTAACAATTTAAATCCTGACGATTTGGACGCAACGCAAGTTCACTGCGATTATCGAGTTATTCAAAAAAAATAGTCATTTCGAAAAACTAGAGCGATGGCGAACATGTCAGGAACATATATACGCGATCAGATGGCGATCGTTTGTCATAGTGTCTGATGAAATATCCATACAACTATCATATTTTCCTCTAAAGTCATGTCATAACTCAATACTGCGTCTGAATGCTGCCAAGTCTCTGACAGGTAGCAAAAAGTGTGTCAAATTTTTTACAACTTTGTTACCCTCTCACATACTTTCGTCAGTCTGAAATTGTCAGATATTGGATTGTATACTTTTCAGCATTTAATAAGCTCACCCTACCATAACCTGACGCGCTACAGAAAATCTGAATATCAACTTTTTTGTAACCCTGCCACGTTGTTCCTTCACATTGAAATTGTCAGATTATTAGAATGTATACTTTTCAGCGTCTAATCAACTCACCCTACCTCAATCTGACGCGCTCGAGTAAATTCAGAAATTTTCCTCTTGGGCTCCCTTTTTATTACATTGAACTAGTAGAACAGCACACACAAGATATTGAACGATCACATAACGTTACAGACAATATGGTACTTTCAATGGAGATTCAATGGACTTTGTAAAAAGGTTCGCATATACAGGGTAAGTCATAAGTTTTAAATTAATTCTAACCATATATTCCTCCCATCGAATAAAACACATTTTTCATTTCTCATGTTTCCATATTCGGCGCAGGTAAAAGTTATCATCATTCAAGTGTTTATCAAAGAGTGAATATACTCCTTCATTTTGTTCGCAAGTGCAACACAAATATCTCTCACGGTGATTTGTTTTGCAGAATTACCAATCTTACTGGACTTCAAAGAAAAAAGATTGAGAAAATGAATCTACTCGCTGTACACTTATTATTCGATTTTTCACGGTATTATAAAAAAGAAAATATTTCACTACACTGCACTTTAATTAATTAATAATAATAACTACACTACCTCGTCCAGGTGCCGAGGCACGGCGGAATCAGCCGAAGGATCGCTCAGCAAGCGTATTTCTCCGTCAATACGACCGAATTCGCCTTCAGTGGACGCTTAGCTTTAGACGACGTCCCTCAGAATCGAATTTACAACCATGCAGACCTTGGACAGGTCCAAAACTTCTCAGAGAGCATCGAACTGCGCGTCTTCAATTTGCACGAGATCACATAAACTGGGTGGAAACTCATTTACTTACTTGAATCTTATGATTCGACTTTTTGGGGTATTATAGAAAAGAAAATATTTCACTCCCCTTGGCCATTGAAACACTTAACTTCCATGATATTCATGCAATATCCAGTCTATGTTCCGATATACACAGCGAGCAGGTGTGACGTCAATTCAGTATACTGCGAAGCCGTTCCTTTATTGTTGGCTGTGCTGCTTACTGTATAAAACAGAACGCAGTTCAGTATACTGTCATGGTTTTTGGCGCCAATTTCAATTTCAAATATCTAGTGAAGATCAACTATTTGGCCGGCAGTTATCAAGAGTAACTTACTGAATTTCAAATTCATTAGGAATTGAAAAGTATCTCGCCTCATACTGTAATTTAGCAATTGATGGAAATGCAATGAAAAACAGTTAATGAAAATCCTAATTACTATGATTTCTGATGTGAAACGAATAATATCAATAACTTCATTGGATAAAATGCATGCCTTTCCGAAAATTACTTTCAAATGTATCATCACGCGTTCGAAAAACTGTTTTCTCCACATTATTTTCTGTTCTGGGGATGATATTTTGTTCCGCGCGACTTCCAGAAAGATATATGAGATCTTCATCATCGTCGGAGTTATCAATAGAGAATTCCAATAAATGTTTGACAATACCAGCTATTGCAATTATTCGTATTCCATTTGTTAATGTTTTTTAGTTAAATAATAAACACGTTGGAAGTTCACTTCTACCGTACATAAGCATTGTGCAGCATCCATCTCCAGGTATATCAGATCGTATTATCCTACATTCTAAGTTGAAGCTCATATTCCCTTCAACTAATGATAAATTCACCAAAACCCTAAAAATTACAAACTACTGTCAGCTTGATGTTTTGGCAGAGGAGGTCGACTGTGTGTCTCTGCTACAGCCAGCTACTGATGTTGAACTTGTGTGGAACATTTTCACTGAAACTCTGCAAGGGCTATTCGACAATTGTATATCAACTAGAAAAGTCTCCTTCATTCCGTCAATACCCTGGATCGATGCAAATATCCTCAAGCTGATTTGTCATAAAAAATCATTGTGGCAGCGCTATACACGTCGTAAAGAACAAAGAGACTACGAAGCCCAAATGAGTTTCTTGAATTCCCTATCCTCTAGAATTGCTGAAGCCAAAACGGACTACTAACTAAGGCTAACACGATCTAGTAATCGTAAGGGCTTCATTGAACACCAAAAGTTGAAGCTCCATTGGTTTATGATCAGAACAGCCAGCCGTGTTCAGGCCTAGAAGAGTCTGCAAGCGTTTTAGCCGATTCCTTTTTTTACCCAAGAAACTGGTCCACCTCCCGTGATGATCACCCTTCGCGTGCCCGCTCAGCTCAAAGACATAACTTTTTCTACGTCCCTCATGAAGGCCAAACTTTCTTTTCTAAATGTCCAGTCTGCACCTAGAGCTGACGGATTTTCTGTAAGGCTACTCAATGAATGTGCAAATTCTCTAGCGTTCCCCTTTCTCTGATCTTCACTCGCTTATTTGAGACATCCTCCCTCCCACCCTCTTGGCGGTGTGCACGTGCCAATTTTCAAATAGGGAGATAAGCATTGTGCTGACAACTATCGCCCCATCAGCCTTGTCCTAGTCATAGTGAAAATTTGTGAAAAGTTCATATTGGATGAAGTTCTTCAATTTTCACTTGAACACGGCATAATACCTAATTGTCAACATTGCTTCCTCCCAGGGCGCTCGGTCATCATAAACCTCCTCGAATCCGTCTGGTCGAAGTCCCTTGACAAGGGTGACCCTGTTGGTGTCATTTACCTTGACTTCTCTTGTGCTTTCGACCGCGTGCCGCAGACGTCCAAGATCCATCATATCGGAATTCGTCGCCGCCTTCTTCCTCGGATCGAGGCATTTCTTTCGGATCGCACCTCCCAAGTCCGTGTTGGGGATTCGGTTTTTTCACCGAGAGCTGTTGAGAGTGGAGCACCGCAGGGCTCTGTCTTGGGTCCGATTCTTTATCTACTCTATCTTTCTGACTCTCCATATCATGTTACTTCCCAATGTTCGCCGATGACACCAAAATATTCAGTCCCTCCAATAGCGCCTCTACTATACAATATGACCTAGGCTCCATCTCATGGTGGTGTGAAGACTGGCAGCTGCTAATTAATGGTGAGAAGTGCGCCGTTCTCCACATGGGTGCCCACAATCCGCGCCAGAGGTACTATCTCAATGGAGTTGTCATCCCTGTTTCCAACAACCATTGTGATTTAGGTGTAATAGTGACAGCTAGCTTGAGTTGTCAGCAAAGCCAAATTATCCTTATTCCTGGTCCAAAAAGCATTTGGCAGGTGCGATCCATTAACGTGCGCGGCCTTATACCGAACCTATGTGCGGCCTATTGTAGAGTTCGCCGGACCTGTTTGGAGTCCGACATTGTGCCGCCACTTGTCTTTGCTCGAGGGTCTCCAGCGTCGTGCAACACGCCTCCCTTACGGAATCTCGCGCCCGTCATATAGTGAAAGACTCTCTTTAATGAACCTACCAACTTTTATGGACCGGAGGACTCGTGGTGACCTCATCACTACTTTTCGAGCTTTGAATGATATGTTTGTTGTTAGTCTGTAAACGGATGGCCGTTTGCGAAGAAATGTTTTCAAGCTCCGAAAGGAAAACGTTAAAACAGTGCAAAAGGAACGCGTTACCTCCTGTTGTGATTGAGTCAATGTCGGTGAACTCATTCGTTAACAATTATGACGGTTGACATTTAAGTGAAAGGAACCTTTTTGTAAAATTTTTTTTTCAGATAATTTGTGTTTATTTTTCGCTCTTCAAGCAAGTTTATCCTCTTCCATTCTTTTTAATTTTTTTGATTATATATTTTCTTCTTTGTGAGTTTATAGGCCTTGCCTAAACTTCAAACACTATTTAATATATAAAAATATATATATAATAATGAACAAACCGTCACACAAGCAAGTCTAGAGGAAGTTGGTTAGGTTCTGTTGATATACGGTTGCTCTTGGGTTCCTATCTAGATGGCAGACAATTATATGTAGAATATAAAGAAATAAAATACTTTTACTTTGTTGCCTGTTCTGAGGTTCCACAGAGTTCTAATCAGGGGCATCATATGCACTGCCAATAAATCTTTGGGTTTTGATTTACCCAACTGCAGGGAATTATCAAATCTTATAGCTATACAATCAGTGTGTTCCTGCTTTGTGCGCAGTAAGCTCGGGTACTGTAGTGTGGTGTGGAATCCATATCACGATAAATATTTTATTAACGTTTGAGTCTATTCAAAGAAAACTTTTAAAATTTCTGTATTTTAAAAAACATGAAATTTTTCCTATTCATCCACACTATTACTCTGCTGGTCGAGGTTAATTTCACGAGTTCTAGGGAAAGAAGGGAAAATGCAGATGCTACGTTTGCAAATAAATTGATTTATAACTGTATTGATTCAGCATCATAACTTTCCATTCTGGACTTAAATGAGCCTCGCCTTAATTGAAGGTCTAATTTGACATTCAGTATTTACATCCCGAGTTCTCAGCACCATTTCCACACATCTACAGAGATTTGATTTAAAAATAATAATAACAGTTCTTTATGAAAATTTGGAAAATTCTCGGATTTTTTGGAAGATCCTCCACCTCTACTGCAATCTCCTGCACATTAGTTTTATTGCGTGAATCGGTCCAGAATTCCAGGAGTTGCATCAAAAGTGACTCCACCTGGTGGGTGGCCATCCAGAAAGGATTCGATATTGACTTATTATAGGCGAAATATTATTCGACATTTAGACTATGTTCAAGTTCGGTATCATGCTCAATAAACAATAACGAGTGTTTTACGATCGCATCAGTGTAAGTAGCTATCTGTAAAAAGAGATCATTCTGACGTTTTCGATTCTTGCTACACTAGAAGAAAAACTCGTCGTTTGCTTCATCCAAATTTCAAAAAATGCTTCACCACATGGTCTTGCTACAAGTATTGCTCAACGAGGTTCCAATAGAAGAGTATATTAAGATGCAGAATAGTACCATTTTTCACTTCACTGCTTCGAGGAAAACTTATATTTACCGATGCAGCGACTTTTAGCAGGCGTGAGGTATTTAATTGGAGAAACAGTTATTCCTGGGGGGAATAAAACCCGCATACTGATTAAGAAAGATATTTTCAGCATGACTTAAAATTGAATATGTGTTTGCATTGTGGCTGGCCGAATGTTCTTCCTCCAAATTCAAATTAAGATTCTTATTAGTTTTTTGCAAAATACATTGGCGGACAGAAAGAAGGGTCATTAAAATATTAAACTGTTTTTCCCGATAGACTTGCGTGTTCAAACTGATTCAATTATATTTTCTGCTTTGTCTATCTTTAATTACAAAATCAATAAAAATTGCCAACAATGTGAAAAGCATGGACTTAAAATCTTGATAAAAGAAATCATGTTCGAATGATTATCACAATGAATTCATCGTTTATCACTTGCGTTCAACATTGGTTATTGGAAAGTTTGTTTTCAATATTCTGTAGGAAACAATTTCATAAAATGAGTTTACCAGTTTAGATGTTGCGAGAAAAGTGGCTTTATTCGAAATCGCCATCTTACTGCTGTTGAAGTTCGAAATCGATTGATAGAGGTACGTCAGGTAAACGTATGTGAATGGACTGTGAAGGTAAGCATCCATTAGGCGGACAGATCGCAGGCGGAGAAATCCGCCTGCTTAGATTTCAATGCAAAGTGCAACTACACTACCTCGTCATAGTGCCGAGGCTCGGCGGAATCAGCCAAAGGATCGCTCTGCGAGCGTATTTCTCCGTCAATGCGACCCGATCTGCCTTCAGCGGACGCTTAGCTTTAGACAACGTCTCTCAGAATCGAATTTACGACCATGCAGACCTGCGACAGGTCCAAAACATCTCAGAGAGCATCAAACTACGCTTCTTCAATTTGCACGAGATCACATAAACTGGGTAGAAGCTCAGTGGGTCCAGGTCCTTTTCCCCGATTAATCCAGATTCAGCATTTTAGGAACTGACGGTTGTAGACGAGTTTATAGACGTCGGGGAGAAAGTACGCCGATGCCTGTAGACAGGAGTGAGTTCTATTGGGTGGAGGATCTTTAATGGTTTCGGGAGGTGTGTCTTTAAGGGGGCCGCACAGAGTTGGTTTTAATAAATGGATCTTTAACAGCAGTATGGTACAAAGAGGAAGGTCTTATGGACCATGTTGTACTTTATATACCATTTCTATTAGAACAAGGAATTTATATGCATTTGTGTTGGAATAGTGACAGCCTACTTGAATGAGTTTGGAATTTCAAGGTTCAACTGGACACCAGGAAGTCCTGACCTGAATCCCATCAAATATCTATGGGACCCACTGGAAAGGCAAGTCAGAACTCTGGTTCCATCGCCCAATAATTTACAAGAAGTATGTGTAGCTCTTCATAATGAATGGGAGAATATTCCACAAGAGAATATTTGAAGGCTCATCCGGACCATGAGAGGTAGTTTGGAAGCTATAATCAGAGCTGGGGGAGGTCACATGTCACACTGAAAGTTTCACAGTTACAATACGTTTCTCAATGTTGAGGTTTTTAATTTCTTCAGAAAGAGCTTATTATTTTTATACATATGGAATAAATGTTTCATTTTTCTTTGGGCAATTCTCTTTTCCCCTGCTATTTCAGAATTTCATGATTCACGTAAAAATTTTGAGTAAGAAAGATATTTGAACAGTACTGATCAATTGACCATTTTTTTCTGCTCGCCAGTGTATTTTAGTGGTCCAGCGATCTGTCGTCTTACATTGGAGTGGCATAGAAAGTAAGGGTTTGCGAGTTGCTTGTGAGATGGTGCTAATATAATTTTGTTTGCAAGACTACCATCCAACAAGTTTTAAGTACTTATGACTGGTAATAACTCAAAAACTGTGAAACTGCAGTGTATGCAATCCTAAAGCAATGTTTTCTTGAAGCTGGGACTTTGGTTGATTTGATGATGAAGCACAGATCAAGGCAGAGTATTTGTTGATTCATCGACAAATATTCGTCCTTGTCATTTTTTTTTTATTCATCCTTGTGTTTATATTAGTTGATTTTTATGAAACTGAAGCTCTTTTATCTCCCAGACTCATTCCATTGATAAAGTATTGATATACCATTATAAGTAGGTATTTCTTTCATTACTTATTTTGTGATACTGTGCAATCTAATATAAAATTATATATTATATATACAGTTTGTTATCAACTTGGCTCTGTTTGTTGAATTCAACCTGTTACAAAAAACACACCTTTTATATATTAGGTGCGCAACTAAGTTCTCGCTGTTTTTTCGATGAAAATATAACTTTATTATAAAAAAATGGTTACAAATGAATCATTCAAAGTATTGCCCATCGCTAGACACAACTTTTTCCCATCTTTCTGGTAGAGCTCGAATACCTTGACGCCAGAAGTGTTCGTCTTTTGAGGCTATCCACGAATCAAGCCATTTTTTGATGTCTTCATATGAGTGGAACTGTTGATCAGCCAGGCCATGTGCCATCGAACGGAACAAGTAAAAATCGGACGGCGCAATATCTGGGGAATATGGCGGGTGGGGTAGAACTTCCCATTTGAGCGTGCCCAAGTAGGTTTTAACAGGTTTGGCAACGTGAGGCCGAGCGTTGTCATGCAGTAAAATCACTTTTTCGTGCCTTTGCTCGTATTGTGGCCGTTTTTCGCGCAGTGCTCGGCTCAATCTCATCAATTGAGTTCGATAACGTTCCCCAGTGATGGTTTCGCTCGGTTTCAACAGCTCATAATAAATAACACCGACCTGGTCCCACCAAATGCACAGCATAACCTTCGCAGCGTGAATGTTCGGCCGAGCCGACGACGTAGAAGCATGCCCGGGTAGTCCCCAAGATTTTCTCCTCTTTGGGTTGCTGTAATGAATCCATTTTTCATCACCCGTCACGATGCGATGAAGAAAACCCTTCCTTTCTTGCCGCTGGAGCAGTTGTTCACAGGCGAAAAAACGACGCTCAACGTCTCTTGGCTTCAACTCATAAGGAACCCAAGTTCCTTGCTTCTGAATCATCCCCAATGCATGCAATCGCTTGGAAATGGCTTGACGGGTAACTCCTAATTCTGCAGCAAGCTCTTCTTGAGTTTGGCACGAATCCTCATCGAGCAATGCCTCCAATTCAGCGTCTTCGAAGGTTTTGGGTCTTCTTTCACGTGGACGGTCGTCAACATCGAAATCACCGTCTTTGAAGCGACGGAACCAATCACGGCATGTTGTTTCGCTTAGAGCAGCGTTTCCGTACACTTTTTGGAGCTCTCGATGCGCTTGAGCTGCCGTTTTTTTCGAATGAAAAAAGAAAATCAACACTTCCCGCAAATGACGATTGTTTGGCACGAAATTCGACATTTTCACTTAACCAGAAGTATATAATGCGAAAACAAAATCACTTATGTGTCGCGGCGGTTTGTTTACCATATGTCTAAGCTTGGTTCATGACGTTTTGGATATGTCAAAATCGACTAGCTCTTACTGCTAGAGCCATCTACTGACAAACAGCGAGAACTTAGTTGCGCACCTAATATGATATGAAACTTGTTTGCTTTTTAATGGAGCTGAGAGAAAATCAATCAAGTCTTTCTACGGCTCTGGAAATATGTAAATGTCATAAGGAATGAGGCTCCAATCTAATAAACACTTTCCGAGGTTTTGTTTGTGATAATCTAGAAAGCCATGTTATACAAAATAAATTCATACTCACACTTGAGTACCATTTACAACTTCTGTATCACAAGTAATTTCTGGTAACATTTCAGCATCACTGTCATCGTCAGAATCTGATATATCTTTCCCTTTAAATACTTCTGTAGTATTGTTATCAGTAACTTCAGTCAGAGATCCTTTGTTTTCATCAGTAGAATTTTTATAGTCATGAGATACAATTTTGTCAATATTATCCTTCAATTTATCTAAACTTTCAATTTGAAGTTTCAATTTTTTTCTCTCTTCAGAATACAATTCATCTGAACTTCTCTTACAAGATGTTGATTGGGAAATTACTGTATTACTTGTTGAAGCAACAACTGTATTTGAACTTGCAGGATTTGCTATAGGAACAGTAGATGCACTACTTGCTGCTGAATTTCCATTATTTCCTTGATTTTCTTCAATTTTGATTGTGTACCATGTATCAATAAGAAATGCAAATTTGTCACCATCCGATAATTTAATAGAATTACCTTTTTTCAAAATCTGGATGTGTGATGAATTTTGTGACATCAAAAATATGGGACTGACATGAATCTGTAATATGATTGTGGGTATCAGTTTGAACAGATTGTTGCTTTTTTTCTTACCAATGTTAAGGTTGCTTCATTATCTTTTACATTTATTACAATATGTCTTCTGGATATTTTTTTATCAACACACTGAAAAAAAATGTTGGAAAAATTAAGCAGAACTAAGATCATATCACATTGAATAACTTGCATTAGCAAATGATCCTCTGCCAATAACGTGCTCTCCAACTTCGAATGTAGAAAGAAGTCCACCAGTGTCATTTTTTTCAACGTTATATATTTTTAAAGTAACCATTTTACATCAACATAAAAATTGTAAACAAATTTGAAAACTTGAATATTTTACTGTCAATTTCTGTTTCTAGTTATCTATGAAATTCATTCTTCTTTTTCATTAAAACACACATATGAAAGATATAGGGTTCGACTTCGTGCCTAAAAACAAATAAAATAAACCTAATGCTTGGAAATGAACTATTTCTTCGTCTATTTCTAATGAAAAAGGTTATTGAGATAATCCACAGAACATCAAAATATAAGAAGTGCAACCTGCCTTGTAAACTATGCGCAACATTTCTCCTGTCATAAAATAAGTGGGAAAATTCCATTATGGTTTTAAGGGGTGTCCGCCAGTTGAAGTATATGTCATTTTTATCAGGGGGGTGAAACTCCTAGTGGAATATGGGAAGCAAATTTCTGTGACTGTCCACTCGAGATTAAGGGAGATAGAAGATATGAAAGCATAGAACTCTATATTACTACCTGGAAAGGACCCGACCCTTCTTCAACTAAGCTTAAAGCGTAACAAGGGGCAACGAAACAAAGATAGCGCTATTGACGGTAACCTCTCCCTGTCACACCCGTTGAAGTAAATGGTGTTTAACGGCTCAAATTTGGTTTCACTTGGAAATTCAGGTGGTTTGGGTATTACATCATTTAGAAAGAGCAATATTTTTGAAAATGAATATCTATTTTTGTCTGATATGCCATTACTTTCTCTGCCTTCACCGCGTGTGGTTCAAAAAGTGAAGAATTATGTTGGTGTGAGCTGTGCATTGACGATTGACGATAGTTTCATCATCATAAAAATAAATTTAAATAATAGGAACATAGGAAAATACTTCTCCAAAAGCACTGACTTGAAGTCAGGAAAATTTAAGCGGTGGTTAAAATTCATTGCCAATGCGAAATATGACATACTTTTTTCCGATATTTTGGGAAATGTGTGTCGAATCGAGCTGAAATCTCGAACATTGCTGTTCAGATTCGACTTCAAGTTCTGTGCCAAGTTTCATTGAAATCTCATTGCTAGTTTCCGAAAAAAATATTTTTTTAACGATTCTTCATGCAATGAGTTAGCAAGTTTCAATCTGATCGCATCAGTACTTCTTGAGATATAGAGGAAATAAAATAATATATTTGAAATTAATATAACTTCGAAATTGTAAGGTAAATTCTGCCCATTAACGAACTTATTTTGAATTTTTTAAGTCGCTTTAGCTTTTCTCGGTAGTAAGTTATCGTGGCAACGGGCGGCTGAATAGAATTCAATTTGACATTGAACTCTTCATCATGAGTCCAACCTGGTCGCTTGGAACGATTTTCGGCAAAAAAATGCAAATTTACGGAGGATGATTACGCGCTGTTCCCCAGAAAAAGCGCTCACTAAGTTGAAATTTCACTTGAACATGTGCGATCTTCTTCAATCCTGCCTTATTCACGAATTAGTCAGAAAAAAATTCAGGTTCTCCTAATTTGAAACGAAAAATTGAAAATATTTAGAATAAATGCGACAAGTTCCCTTTACTGCAATGAGGAAGAAAGAGATAGATACCCGTCCACTTCGCGGGTTGCATAAGCAACGAATTGGCTTCACTTGTCGCTCAAAACGGGTCCCTTCCAGGCATAGAACTCTATATTACTACCTGGAAAGGACCCGACCCTTCTTCAACTAAGCTTAAAGCACAGAATACAAATATATAACGCTTAAAGCGTAACCACAGAATAGAGAAGTATTACAGAAGCGACACTCTCCCTTTTTCAAAGTCCCAAATTTTCATGCGCATGCTTCAATCCGCCATTTTTTTGTTAGTTCCAAAGTGTTTATGTTTACGTTTAAATAACTTCGACTTCTTGATTCGTTTTGAATATTATTTTATTATTTGCATTTACCATGAGTGGGAATAAAAAAGATGGATGTCTGAGCCTACAAGAGACGGTAATTGCACGTTATTCGATTCACCAAAAGAATCTGGAAGGTAGGAATAATTCGATACTAGGGACGATGTCGAAATCTTATGACTATTATTTTTCCAGAATAAACCATTGGTTAACAGTATGTGTTCGGGAAGATCTATTTGGAAAAACCCTCTCCCAGTTGAAAGCATATAGGATTTGTGCTGTACATTTCGAGTTGATGTACAGGAGGAATATGCCCAGACCGAATGTCGTAGGAAAACTCTTATTCACACAGGTTTCATGACATTCGAGATTTTCTTATTTATATTCCTTATACCCATTAGATTAGAAATTATATTTATTTATTTTGTAGCTCTAACTGTCGGTTTCACAAAACCTTTGACGTCTGATCAACTCATTGATTAAGGTTTGCATTCGATGGTTGGATTGAAAATGAAGTGGAATCAAGCACAGAATTCACTGCTGACTGACAATCAAGCCCTTGATCTGGCAATCAAAGTTTTGGGAAACCGGCCGTAGGAAAAATTGTAATTATTTCAAAGATCAAATATGTGATCTGGAGATTAGGGAATATCCCTTGCTATACTCACATTAACGAATGGAAAACTTTAGAGTGTATATAAAATATATCACTTAAAACCAATTTTATCTTTTCAGATATGGTCATTGATGTTGATGTAGTGCCACCACGAGGGAACCAGTATAGTTTGTGCGACTCCTACGGCAATATCAAGTAGGTATGAAAGCATTGTTTCAGATGCTTTAATCTGTAATTTGTCATATAGAGCTTCTAATTTTAGGTTTGAATTACATATATTCGTAACAACCCTTGATGAGATTTCCAGAATAGTGCCTTGAACATTATATTTGGTTGTTTTTCAGGTATTTACAGTACCCTAGCCTCAATCGAAGACAGATCATCAATTGATGACGGACCATCAATTGGTGAGGAAATAGCCTCATCAGTAGGAACACAAATTGCTGCGTCTTTGAGTTCATACAGCCCAAGGAAGCAAAAACTTAAAGAAAAAGTGAGAGCCCTCAAAAGAAAAATGAGGAAAACATCTGAAGGAAGAGAGGAGGGGCTACTAATGACTTTGGATCAATTCCACGAAATCTACCTTAGGTTTCTGCCTCAGGAATAAGCTGATTTTGTGAGCATGCAAGCAGAGTTAAACCTGCATAAAGCGAAGGGTTGGAGATATAATGCAGAATATGAAGGAATTCGCTTTATCTCTGTATTTCCTGGGACCAAGCGCTTATAAATTTTTTGAGAAACTCTTCTATTTATCTTCTGTGAAGAGCCTTGAAAGAATCGCCAAAGAACTTCTGTTTAAACCAGGTTAATGTTTTCATAATTTTCATCAAACTAATTGAACATTTCATTGTCCTAAAATTTCATCAAATAAATTGTTATATGCACACTATGATAATATATGTATGTTGGAGTATATGATTTGAGTGGTTTTATTTGTTGAAATAAATATAAGGAATAAAAAGGTAGTGTTAATTTTCTGGAAGATGCTGGGTTCCTCGAAGACTTCTGCACGCTTTCATTCACAACGATTAATTGAACATTACTAAAGTGGAATTAAAATTTATTAGGACTTTGTTTTGCGTAGTTTATAAATTGTCTCTTTTGAATAAAGAATGGCATAGTACGTTGAAATTAATGAATAATATACGGTGAGTATAGTTATAAAGTTCATTTGATTAATAGAGAAATGGAAAATCACCAGATGAATTAGGTTGCATTCGTCCTGAATTAAAATATTCACCTCCTGTCCAGAAAGCATGTCGTTCAATCAAGATATTTTTTCTATGAAATGATTGAAGGCTTCTTCATTTCAAATAATAAACTGAGTCAGCGTTTGCCTTATTAGTACGATTTAAAAAAGAATATTGTATAATACAATAAGGCTATGATGTATTCCACGCAAGATAATTCAAATAAGGTAATGAAATTAAAAATAAGGAGACAGTATTTAGTATCCACGAAATATTTTGTGGAAACTATTTTTTATTGAAATGAGTTTCTACCGAGTAAAGACACAAACTATCAAACACAAGGTAATAAAAGTAACACGTAGCCCATTAAATATATCAATTCCACAAATTTTCGCCGAAAAAACGTAGAAATAAAACAACTGCATCCATAAAATTATTCAACGCAGTTATGTCTGAAATATCGGGCAGTAATAATACATATAACATACATAAGTATCCTTGTGTAATTTCAAATTCGCCGCCTACCAGCCATTTGGTTAGTATTCAAGGTCACGAATTTTGGGTACATCGATAACAATGGAAATGTCAAAGAGTGTCGCTTCTGTAATACTTCTCTATTCTGTGGCGTAACAAGGGGCAACGAAACAAAGATAGCGCCACAGATTGGTCTGTGATAGCGCTATGGACGGTAACCTCTCCCTGTCACACCCGTTGAAGTAAATGGTGTTTAACGGCTCAAATTGGGTTTTTCTTGGAAATTCAGGTAGTTTGGGTATTACATCGTTTAGAAAGTGCAATATTTTTGAAAATGAATATTTATTCTTCCAGAATATGCCATTACTTCCTCTGCCTTTACCGCGTGTGGTTCAAAAAGTGAAGAATTATTTTGGTGTGAGCTGTGCATTGACGATAGTTTCTTTCATCATTATTACAATAAGTTTAAATAAAAATGGTTATATATTGCACAGCATTTGGATGCAAGAACGAGCAAGATAATCGCCAATTATCTTTTCATAGGTAAGTGGATATTATTTATTTATATTTGGATAAGCAACGATCAGCAAGATTATTTAGATTTAGATTTAAAGTGGAATCATTTGTCTTAGATTTCCGCTCAAACGACCAGAAATTTTGAAGTTATGGATTAAGGCTGTACGCAGGAAGAATTGGGCTCCATCAAAAACCAGCAGACTTTGTCAGGAGCATTTTCTTCCAAGTGATTATATAGTGAGACCTGGATCCACCATGAAATTGTTAAAACCAGATGCTGTACCTTCTGTATTCTCATATCCCAAGCATTTGTTACCGAAAAACGTCGAACCTCGCAGGAAAATAAGAAAAGTGGTAGGTACATAATATAACGTGTATGAGACAAAAATAGATTCGATCCTGTCTTAGATGAAAATAAAAGATTTTTTTTCAGGAGTTGTCTGGGGATATTCATAGTGCAGGTGTAAGTGATCATACTGAATCACCTGCAGGGGTCGGTGATCATACTGAATCACCTGCAGGTGTCAGTGATCATACTGAATCACCTATAGATGTCAATTTACCATCTACTTCAACAGCTCCACAAGCTAAAATGTTGGTTGATCGTCAAACACAGACTGTTTCCTATAACAAATACCAATTATTACGAAGAAAAGTCAGAGCCCTGAATCAAAAGATAAGGAGGAGGGATAAAAAAATTACCACCATGAAAGAAGTGATTCATTCAATTTCAAAAAGTGGACATAGCAATGAAAGTCTGAATCAAGTCTTAAAAAATCATTTTCAAGGTAAAAACATAAAATTTAAATTTTCCAACGTATGAGGTTAAAGTAATATAATTCTTTTCAGGTTTGCCTTTGGAGCTTGTACTACTTCAAAAGGGGAAAGATGAAGGTGTACATTCTGGACAACGCAGATATTCATCACTGATGAAACAGTTCGCCCACACCTTGTACTTCTATTCCCCTAAGGCATACAATTTTCTACGCACACAATTTGTACTACCTAATGGGAGAACAATAAGAAAGTGGTTGGCTAGCCTAGACTGTCATCCAGGGATTTTGGGTGAAGTTTTGGAATTTTTAAAAAAAGAAGTGCAGGACAAACCTTATTTGAAAAATTGTTCCTTGATAATGGATGCCATGTCCATAAGAAAACAGGTACTTTGGGACAACAGCGCAGGCAGATATTTTGGTAATGTCGACTATGGTGGTATAATTGACACTGACTTTGAAATGCCAGCAACAGAAGCGCTATTTTTGCAAATTGTTAGCTATACAAATAATTTCAAATGTCCAGTGGCCTACTTTCTGACGAATAAGGCAGATGCATATCTGCAAACACAAATAATAACAGTGTGTTTGAGGAGTTTGTATGAAGTTGGTATAATTGTAAGGTCCATAACGTCAGATGGGGCCACTGCCAATATTTCAACCTTCACTAGTTTGGGTTGCAATATTGACTTCGACGAACTGAAACCACATTTTGTTCATCCTTGTAACCCTTCAATCAAAGTCTATTGTATTCTTGATGTTTGTCATATGTTGAAATTGGCCAGGAATTGTTTTGCTGAAAAAAATCTCACTTCCAGTTCAGGCAACATTTCTTGGAAATATATAAAAGCTCTGGACGAAATTCAAACAACGGAAAAATTAAAATTGGCCAATTCACTAACTTCACATCATGTGAACTACAAAAATAAAATAATGAATGTACGCCTTGCGGCACAAACCATAAGTAGTGGTGTGGCTGATGCCATTGAATATCTTCAGAAAACCAGTGTCGCGGGTTTTTAACAGAGCAATGCCACTGTAGAATTTATACAGAACATGGATCGAATATTTGATATATTAAATTGTAGAAATCCATTTGGAAAAGGTTTCAAGGCACCTATCAGATCAAAAACCTTGAATTATTTCAAGGATATTTTCTCGAAGACCAAAGGTTATTTGGGAGTTTTAAAAATAGATGGCATTCCTCTGTTGAAACACATGCGAAAAACATTTGCTCTTGGATTTATATTGACCATGGAAAGTACATTAGGTTTAGCCTGTGATCTTTTAACGTTGAAAGAAAATCCACTTTCTTATTTTTTGACTTATAAGTACTCACAAGATCACTTGGAAATTTTTTTTTCTTGTATAAGATCCAGAGGTGGTTGGAATAACAATCCGAATACCCAACAATTGAAATGGGCATTGAGACAGTTGCTCTATAGAAATTCAGTAACTTCAAGTATCAGTGCAAATTGCTCTGATCTTGAAAGTTACTGCACTCCTGCGTTTGAATTCCGTTCAGAGATCAGGCAAATAAATGATACGAACGAGGCTACAAATGAGGATGAACTTAATGATTTAATTCGTTGCTTGGATGACAAGTTGAGTGAGTTTCAGGAAAATGTAGTATATTATATCTCTGGTTATATAGTTCGTAATCTCATCAGTGCCACTACTTGTAATCATTGCATAGATATATTACTATATAGAGAAAAAACTCCTTCTGAGCACTCCTATACTGCCCCTCCTGAAGCTCATAAATTATTCATAAATTTTGTTACTCGGGGAGGTCTTCTTTATGCTTCAGATGTGGTGTATAAAATTCTTCATTTCACAGAGAAACAAATTCGCCTTCGGTTAGAATGTGCAAATCTTTTGCAAAGTAAAACTAACTTGAGGCAAATAATCATTAATACTGTGATAAAGCATTTTGTTGCGAATGCAAATCTATTCAAACCTAAGCACCCTGTAATACAAGAGTTTGTTGCTGAGGACTGCCATGAAATACAGATAGTTCGGAAATTAACATCAATATATTTAAAGTGTCGAATGTATCACCATGCTAAGGTGTTGAATTTAGAGTTGCATGGAAAAAATGCTTCAGTCAGGCAAAAAATGACCAAACTTGTTCTTTTTAGAAATTGTTAAATTTAATTTTAGCATGTAGTAGTCATGTTGTAAAGATAATATGTACAGTGTGTTTAAATATCTAAATAAATTTTTATTTCTGACTTTCTTTAATTTTATTTACCAACCACATAGGAAAACAATTCTCGAACAGCACCGACTTGAAGTCAGGAAAATTTAAGCTCTTCATTGCCGATGCGAAATTTGACATACTTTTTTCCGATATTTTTGGAAATGTGTGTCGAATCGAGCTGAAATTTCTAACATTGCTGTTCAGATTCGACTTCAAGGTCTGCGCCAAGTTTCATTGAAATCTCATTGTTAGTTTCCCAAAAAAATATTTTTTTAACGATTCTTCATGCAATTAGTTAGCAAGTTTTAATCTGATCGCATCAGTACTTCGTGAGATATAGAGGAAATTAAATAAAATATTTGAAATGGATATAACTCCGAAATCGTTAGGTGAATTTTGCCCATTAACGAACTTATTTTAAATTTTTTAAGTCGCTACAGTTTTTCTCGGAAGTTAGTTATCGTGGCAACGGGCGGCTGACTAGAATTCAATTTAACATTGAATTCTTCAGCAGTGAGTCCAACCTGGTCGCTTGGAACTATTTCCGGCAAAAAACGCAAAAAATCGTTGAAATTTCTCTTGAACATGTGCAAACTTCTTCAATCCTGCCTTCTTCACGAATTAGACAGAAAGAAATTCAGTGTTGCTCCTAATTTGGAATGAAAGATTTAGAATAAATGAGACCAGAGTTCCCTTTACGCAAGATGATAACGCGCTGTTCCCCAGAACTAGCTCGTTTCCCCAGAAAAATGTTGAAATTTCTTGAGCATCTTATTCAATGCTGCCTTCGTCACGAATTAGTCAAAAAAAAATTCAGGTTCTCCTAATTTGAAATGAAAAATTAAAAAGATTTAGAAAAGTAATGCGACGAGTTCCCTTTACTGCAATGAGGAAGAGAGAGATAGATTACCGTCCACTTCGCGGGTTGCATAAGCAACGAATTGGCTTCACTTGTCGCTCAAAACGGGTCCCTTCCAGGTATATAATATAGAGTTCATTGCATACTACACGAGTAACCCTGCTCAAGAGGAAGGTTACGCGGTATGGTATGCGTGACGTCATCAATACGTCATAGTTACATAGTTAGCTCCGCGAAAATGTGGTTACCCAAGTAACTACATGTAACCACAATCTGTAGTAAGCTGTGGTTACAGCGCCAAAATTTGCCTTTTGTTTCGTTGCCCCTTGTTACGCTTTAAGCTTAGTTGAAGGAGGGTCGGGTAGTAATATAGACATAGAGTTCTATGGTTGGGAGTGAAGCGCATCAGTTTAAAATCACATTGTCGCAACTACTGCTAAGGGCCAATTGCACCGTTTTCGTCTTAAGCTACAGTTAGTTAAGCAACGATAAACTTATTAAACTCTGCTTTAAATATTCGGCTTGCACCGAGGCTGAATGTAACTAGATTAAAATTAATCTACAAATCTGGTTACTTTCTCATGAATTGGTACTTGTGACTAGCTTCATGTTGTTTATTTTAACCCTAATTGAAGAAATATTTTAATTCAAAAGATGAAACCCATTATTATGGGTTACTACTACCATATTTCCATGAGTTATGAAAAATTAAGATGCATCTATTGAAAAACCCAATGGAAAAATATATATGACAGACTTTATAGCTTCCATAAAAATATTGCATGTAATGTTCCTGACTTGTTTATTATCATTAAGACTATAGGGATCTCTTACCACAGACCTGTGCTCTTACCTTTGCATCAGGCTTTAAACCTTATTCAAATTTATAGTCATATACTCAAGTAAACTCATATTTTGTAATATCTAAAGATTTAAGTTTCTGCATGGAATTACAATCCTGGCGTTTGTAAGATGAATAAATGAATAGTATTGATTTATCCGAAACAACTTTCCGATAAGGAACGGCTCACCTAAGAGTAGACTTTCTATTGAATTATTTTGTTTGTAATAAGTATATTATGAATTGAGTTAATTTTTGGTCGAAGATAATGAAAACTCTGATGTGGATCCGCAGACTAAAAAGTATTCTATATAAATATTGAAGTATCATGGATGGATTGACAAAGGTGTACGTTTGAAGATTGTCTAACACGAGGATGCAATTTCTTTCACATTAATTCGTTTGTAGTTATATTTTGAGTCCAATTAATATATAATAGAGGATAATGATAGCACAGAGACAGCACCTGCACAATAATGAAGTAGTACGTGATAGCTTTCCACGTAATATATCACTGAATGAAATAGTACTGAAGAATCTTCATGAAACTATGTTTTCTCATTCCAAATATGTCTTCGATTTCATTCTGCTATTCGCTCTTGGAAATAAATGAGCATATCATTTTAACTTTTTCATTTCAAATAGTTGAAGGCTTATAGAAATACCATTAAGTTTACGAACTCAATGGAAATACTGGTGTTAATTCTTCATGCTCTAAAACATACGAATCAATGCCTACTGATGCCAGTTTCTCCCTATATCATTTTTCATAAATATCATCTGAAAATCAACCACTTTTAATCAAAATTTGATTATGAACTCGTAGGAGATCTCCATCAATGTCCAATGTAAACAAAAAAAAAAGTAAACAAACTGGAGGTTTCGTCCAGAAAAATGTCAAACTTGTAGGAAATCGCTCGAAAGTAGGGTTAGATTCCGAAGCTTACCATTAATCCTTCTTTTAAACCCCCAAATTCGTAGGCTTAAATATAACAGTCTGTTAAGGCCATTTAACGAGGATTACGTGACGGTGCAAGATAATTTTGTACCAAAACCTTGCTTATGGACCTAATCTATGGTTTTGTAATACGGCCCTAAGCGATACGCCCTCCTGCGATAGAAATTCGAACACTTCCAAGCTAGTAGTTTTTCGACGTGCCTGCTATTCTAACGTAATTTGCTTACTTTTGGAGTTCATTTTCGAGCTTTTGTATTGTTCTCCGAGTTGAAATTTTGGTATACCGAAAGTGTTTGGAATATTCATCAATCGATTCCTTTCTTTCCGATTAAAATTTTCGATTGTATTATTTTGAAATGGCATCCTCCCGAAATGACTATTGTTGTGTACCTCAACTCAATGTTATTCATGGTCAAAGAAGAAAGGATCATCTAGTGCTTCCAGTTTTCATTTTTTCCAAAGCCAAATGAAAGTAAAATGAATTTGAAAACAGCATTTGGCAGGGAACTCAATGAGAAGGAAGGTCTAGCTTTAGAAATTGAAGATTGGAAAACAGGTCACGAAATACATGAAAGTATGTTCACTGCATTTCTCTGAAGATGTTTATTTTCATAAAGGTAAATTACCTACAATGTATTTATTTCGAAACAACTTCATGTCATGATGTTTTCAGGTGTAAATAAAAATGAGAGAATTTTGAAGGAAAATGCTGCAGAGAAACTACCGAGCACTTTTGCAGCTACCTAATTCACATACTACAAAAAATTATATTCAAAGAGAGTGATCTGGTTGAAAATCTGATAAAAACTAGATATACTGTCAGAGTTGATAATAGCTGGAGTTACTCATATAAATACATCAATTCTTTTCATTTCCTTATATAGGTAGGCTGAACCGGCTGTGACATTTTTCATTTTGTATGTGTGTATCTTGAGCTGCTGTAATATGAAAATAAAATCAATTATATGTCTATCTGTTTCCTTTTCTTTAGAAATACGATGCAAAAAAACTAAAGCAGAAAATCTGTTTTCATTTTATTGATTCACTCGTTTGTAAACAAAGAACGAGTCATATCATTTGGACTGATGCAGGCTATATTATGTGGTAAATCTAAAATCAGTCCAAATGATATGACTTGTTCTTTGTTTACAAACGAAGGAATCAATAAAATGAAAACAGATTTTCTGCTTTAGTTCTTTTGCATCGTATTTCTAAAGAAAAGGAAACAGATAGACATATAATTGATTTCATTTTTATATTACAGCAGCTCAAGATACACATACAAAATGAAAAATGTCACAGCCGGTTCAACCTACCTATATAAGGAAATGAAAAGTATTGATGTATTTATATGAGTCTCTTCAGCTATTATCAACTCTAACAGTATATCTAGTTTTTGTCAGATTTTCAACCAGATCAATCTTTTAGAATATGATTTTGTGTAGTATGTGAATTGGGTAGCTCCAGAAGTGCTCGGTAGTTTCTCTGCAGCATTTTCCTTCAAAATTCTCTCATTTTTATTTACACCTGAAAATATCATGACATGAAGCTGTTTCGAAATAAATACATTGTAGGTAATTTACCTTTATGAAAATAAACATCTTCAGAGAAATGCAGTGAATATAATTTCGTGTATTTCGTGACCTGTTTTCCAATCTTCAATTTCTAAAGCTAGGCCTTTCTTCTATCATTGAGTTCCCTGCCAAATGCTGTTTCCAAATTAACTTTAATTTCATTTGGCTTTGGAAAAAATGAAAACTAGAGGCACTAGATGATCCTTTCTTCTTTGACCATGAATAACATTGAGTTGAGGTACACAACAATAGTCATTTCGGGAGGATGCCATTTCGAATTAATACGAACGAAATTTTTAATCGGAAAGAAAGGAAACGATTGATGAATATTACAAACACTTTCGGTATTCCAAAATTTCAACTCGGAGAACAACACAAAAGCTCGAAAATGAACTCCAAAAGTGAGCAAATTACGTTAGAATAACAGGCACGTCGAAAAACTACTAGCTTGGAAGTGTTCGAATTTCTATCACCAGAGGGCGTATCGCTTAGCAGTAGTTGCGAATTAGGGTTAAAATAAACAACATGAAGCTAGTCACAAGTACCAATTCATGAGAAAGTAACCAGATTTGTAGATTAATTTTAATCTAGTTACATTCAGCCTCGGTGCAAGCCGAATATTTAAAGCAGAGTTTAATAAGTTTATCGTTGCTTAACTAACTGTAGCTTAAGACGAAAACGGTGCAATTGGCCCTTAGTTTATTAGTTAGTAATCAAATGTATTGTTGGGAAAAATAATTTTATCTATGATCGTATCTTGTCAATGGAAATTTGACATGCGCTCAGATAAACAAGGAAATTCGATCAATTTTCTTTGCCGAGGAATATCGCCCAAGCTTTTCTACGTTCTTAGGGAAATATCCACAAAACTGTCTGAAAAAGAGTATGACATGTTTATTCATAATTGTTATGTAGTGTGAATAATCTTTGATCAGTGCACAGTCATCGAAGGTTCTTTAAAACAGTATTACTCATCTAATTTATCTCTGAAATATTCCGAGAAGATAAATAATTGTGAGTAAAAATTTTCATTTTCATCCAGAAAACATCATAATATGCTTCAAATACAATTTAGAACATTAAAGGGTTCATTGTTTTCCCATTTTTATAAGCAAACAGATTTGTGCCAACTTATTGATTTTCTTTGCTAGTCGCCAAATCAAGGGCATCGCAGGGTGTAACTTGAATTTTCATGATCGCCAAGATCTCTAAGGGTTTTTCGTATACCAAATCTTTATGAATATTGTTGAGGCGTTGATTTCCACATATTATATAGCTCAAATTCTCTAAGCATATTCTCAAAAAAATAATTTACCTAGGATCTTCAGGTATTGAGGTTCTTATATATATTTATCAGTAAAATATAATAACTCTTTGGTGCAATTTGAAAATGAGCCTCTTTAAAAATATTATTATTAATTGAAAGAAGGAGAAAAGGATGAATCTAAAGAACTTATGTTCCTTTTATCTTCCCTACCTTTTGAATTAAAATTATTTTAAAACTGAAATAGGTGATAGATTTGTTGAATTTTTGGCACTCTTGTTCCAGTCTTTGCATCGGCATGTTGGGTATAGTTATGATTTGATAAAACTTGTACATGACAACTTGGGCAGTAAAGAAAGAAATTAGATATTCAAACATAATTATAAAAAAATCACAATATAAATGTTAATCATTCCAAAATGTGACTAAGTGAAGAAATTCGAAGTGTCATTAATTTTTCTCGGACTGCAATGATAAAATCAGCCTGACTGGAAGTGCAATGAAACTTTATGTTGATTACAAAACAGAAAATAGAAAAAGTGGCAATACAAGTAGAGAGAAAAAGGTATAGGGATGTTGCAATCACGAATTCCCAATTTTTTGTTTGTGGAACTAACAAAAATCTTGTATGGTTCAATATCTATGAACAAGAAATTTTGCAGTTAATTCTTCACAAACGTTTTGTTTCATAGCAAGATGCCTGCCCCTGTACCAGCGGAAAATGGTGCTCCCAAAACCGAACTACAGGAGCTTCAAATGCAAATTGGTACAGCAACAGACGAGGTAACGTAATGGATACTAATGAGGTTACATGACTTATGTTTCTCTTCTGATTTTTAGTCTCTGGAATCAACTAGGCGTATGCTTGCTCTCTGCGAAGAGGTAAGAACTTCCTTTTCCATAATAGGTGTTCAAATAAGAATGATCTAACAGTGCTACATCACTTGGCTAAAAGTTTATTTAATTTTCAGTGTTTAAAACTGCCTCAGTGAAAAGTTTTTTTATGAGAAATTTATATCTGAAATATGTTATATGTTTTGCACCATTATGTTCCTTACATGCACATTGACATTGTGAATTAATATTCTTTGAGTTTGATATGTTAAGAAGAAATCTTCGTAAAACTATTTTTCAATAGTTTTTATTTCTGATTTGATTTCAAGTTTTATGTAACAATTTGTTAACAAGTACGTTATCTTGATAGCTAGCAACAGGCGAATGATTAATCTAGTTGGTTTTTATTTGATTGTAACAGAAAAATGTTCGACAGTGCAGTTGAAATTCGTGGCTCATGGTTAATATTTCGTAAACAGTAAAGGATAGTATGGGTTAAATTATGGCAAAGTTGTTAAATTTAATGAGGAACAAAGCTCTGTTTTAAAATTTCAAATACTTTCGGAGATTTGTGAAACACATAACTTTCATTTCCTTAATTGAGCAAAATTATGATGTGAAAACATGGTGTGCTCATGTGCAAAAAAAGTGACGTCAGCAAGTTGAAGGTTCAAGGAAAGTTATATTCTGTGCTTTGAATTTTCATATAGCTTTAATACGTCATCATGTGTACGTACAATCACAGATGGAGCACACCATGTTTTACATTCACCATCAGTAAAACCATAAAAATGAATGACACTCCATCATGGCTAACTGCGTTGTCTGATTTGAAATCTGACATTTTGCACTGTGTAAATCATCATCAAATATTTGTTTTCATATATGGGCATGGTTTTTTTTTTAAGGGTACGCTTACATGAACTAACAAACATTTTGATTTTGTGATGTGTCGATGACAAAAATTGACTATTGTTTATATAATACTAATGCTAAAAAACATCACAAAAGGTTTCAACCTTGTGAAGATGAGTAATCCACTTGCGTTTATAATAGAAAATACACTACTTCTGAGGGGTTACTGTGTTCTTAAAACATACAACTGACTCTATACTTGGACGCCGATCTCCTGGCGCTTGAATTCCACCTAAAACTGAAAGGAACTCAATGATATATTCAACTGAAACGAGGTATGACTTGGCCATGTAGAAGATTAAATGTTCCAACTGATGAAACTTGGTTTACCCATTACTACGGATTACATTGCATGTCTATGCGAAATCTCTGACAAAATTATAAGACAGTCTATAAAAATCAAAATTCAATACCAAAGCCAGAAAATCCCATCATGAATACTGAAGCTCATCAGAGTTAAATTAACATATATATAGAGAATATACATAATATCGCGGTTTCCCCTTGAGGCCAAATACAATTCTTCAAATATAAACGTTGATATTTTCTTTACCAATTACACAAGTATTTAGAAACCTGCAAGGAAATTTAAGTAATAAGGGGAAATATTCTGGAGTATGATTAAGAAACTGTCAAAATACAAATACCATAGACCCTATTGAATTAAATGTATAATCCAAAGAGCAGGAGATTGCAGATACCTTTCATTCCATTTTCGGAAGAATTCAGAAATAGATGAAGATCCAAGATTTTACTTTATCTACAGGAGGCAACCAGATGAATGGTACTGATCCAGGATACCACAACATTCCAGGAAATATCTTAAAAAAAATATACCTCCTCATATATCTGGATATAATGGAATTTATGACATCTGTTTACAAAATTCTGTTTCCATAGTATGTAGTTGGGATAAAGGACTACTTATCACGACTCCTAAATTGAAAACTAACCAAACCATGGGAGAAATACGGACATCAATTTACTACCAGTAATAGGCAATAAGATGAAGGGAATTGATGGACAATAGTATCTGAATCTTTCGATTTGTCTTTAGGAGCAAACATCAACTATCCACCCCCTTATCATAATTTTCAAAATGTAAACTGCAAGAGGAAAGGATACCGCTCGGTAGCACTTTCATTCATGGATATTCAGAAAAGCTTCAATAGCATTGGCACTCAAGACTTATATTCAAGCTCCATAAACTTGACTGTCCAACATGCTTGCTAATGATAATCAACGACTTTCCCATAAATAGAACCATTCAAGTGAAAAGTAAAACCACATTTTCCAAAAAATTTATCCCAAAACGAGCACTTCCCCAAAGCTCTTCTCTGTCACCATACTTGTTTAGCATTTACTTCTAAGTATTCACTTCGAATCACTAACATATTATGATCAAGGTATGGAAACCACACAGAATCCAACATCTACAAACTTACCTGCAGATCCCTCATTAAATATATCGAATATTGGGCCAATGCAATAAAATTTCACAAAGTCATGAAGTAGCTGGTCGGAGTAGATAACCAAAAATAACAAATATGAGACAACCCACTTCACATCCCCTCCACCCAATATCCATATAAAAGAACCCAACTTGTGAAAGTCATCAGTTTATCCTAGCGATATATAATCCTTTCTAGAAGGATAAATTGAGATTTTAGTGCAAAAATCTAGTAAAAGACATCAGCACAAGAGCCATTTTCTTGAGATGCAAATGTGTCGACCTTGAAATTTTTTTAAAAATACTCAAGTGAAATTGTAAATTGTATAGATCAAATTATGAAGAAAACCTTTTATCAACTTGGGTCCTAAAATGTACCTTACGGGCGCTGGAGCCTGTACAAACAGGTGTAACCCACAAGTGTACTCACGAATACATACAAAAATTACATGCCCACAAACAAGCACAGATAATAACTCGAGGAGAACCTAAACTATTAAAAACTATAAATATTTCTTCAATTATTTTTTGAAGGCAAACAAAGACATGGTAAATTCATATCGTTGACATTGTACAACTCGCACATTTTGATTATGGTGGAATTTCGACCTACAATAATTAGTGCTGAAAGAACAGTTATGGATTAACTGTCTACTACTTGTATTTCTCTGAGGCATACAAAAAAGAATAAATGATACCAACCCTGGCGAATCGTAGTTGTTCAGGAGGATCTCGAAAGCAGATCGAATGTGATTCTAGGTTTTTCTAGAGACTGAATCTTATATCTAGACCGAAAATCTTGTAGTATGAACTCCATAAAACGTTGCCAAAATTAAGTTTGTTGAAGGCAAAGCTATAGTTGAGACTCTCAATTGTTACTTCATCATGGAAATCGTGGCATACTCTACTGGGAAAACCCAAAGCCTTGCAGTATGTTGTAATGATGTAATCGAAATGATAGTGCAAACAGAGCTTAGTAACAAAAAATATTTGATTTTGTCGAATTTTGTCTACTCTTTTGATGACTTCTTCGCCTAGAAAATACTAAAAATTTATATGAGTGTTAGATCTTACTGGAACAAATGCAAGCGCATTTTTCGAAGTTGAGTTTCAGATTATTTCAACGGCAGTATTCCAGAAACATAGAGAGGTCCTCCTGGATCTTCAAGCAATCCTCAACCGATCTTACTCCCAGGAAAATTTTCAAATCATCCGCATATAAAAGCATAACTGAATATTTGAAACATTATTCTAGATCGTTAATGAAGATCTAAAACGAAATATGATGGAACCCATCTCAATAGATCTCCATGCACACCGATTTTCATTAATTTTAGCATAAGTATATTATGGTCAATCTTATCAAACGCCTTGCTGAAATCATCGTAGAGCGAATCGACTTGGGTCCTATCATCTAGTACTCTACAAATATATTCAGTATAGACACCATATTGATTTCTATAGAACGTTTAGAAGAAAAAAAATCATGCTGCCTCTCTAATATTGATGACCGCACACTATGAAACAAACTATCCTAGACAATGCTCTCGAATATATTACTGAAAACAGGCAATTTACTAATTCCACGATAGTTTTTGACTTGATTTTTTATAAATTGGGACTAACAAGCATACGGAAATATTCCGGATTGCATTGATTTATTGAGTAAAGTGCTCAGAGGAACACCAGGAGCAGTAGTGCAGTTTTCAACAAAATGAGATAGGTAGCGGTCAGAACCGGCAACTTTGATATCATTCAATGATTTCAACTCATTATTCACCAACTCAGGAGTGAACAATATTGAATCAATCAAGCTGTTGCAACCAGAATGTAAAGAAATGTGACAGGGTTGTACATAAGGCTCATATACACTTCTAAAATAAGAAGCAAACATATTACATAATCAGCATCATCCTGAAAATGTCATCTTTTTGGCGTGAAGGGAAAAGAAATAGCTGAAAATTCAAGACGAAAAACAGTTTTTTGTGAATAACTCAGAAAATATCCATTTTAGGGCAAGGGTGTGATGCATACACTCACATTATTTTTTAACGTAGATTCAATATCTGCCATAAAAAAATGGGGTTCTAATTTGAAAAAATTGATTTTTCACGATTTTGTCATCCCTAACTTTGAAAGCGATTTTTTCACCCCCTGTATCATGAATCGCGATTTCGATTTTTAAAGTGGATACATCAATCTTACATCTTGAAAAATCCCAAAAATGAAAATTTTCCATCCAAAAACCTCGAAGTTATTCTTGTTTCAGCGGAGCTCTATTTTCGATTTTTTTTTCGAATTTTCCCGCTCAGAGAATTTTCCAACCAAAACTGAAAAATGTTACATCAAAATAAATTGAAATTTTTTAAGGAATCTATTTCTGCAATAAAAAAATGGTGTTCTAAATTGAAAAATGGAAGTTGACGTCATTTCCGGAAAAACCGGAGGTGCTCATGCCTTGAAAATATTTTAGATTTCATCAGCATCGTGAAATACTTATAAGTGCTGAATTTCATGAAAATACGTTCAGTAGTTTCCCGTATAAATATGGGTGAGTTTCCTCGTGAAAGACCTGTATTGAAAAAACTCACCGAACGACAATAAGTCGATTAGCGGAGAATTAGTGTTATCAGTGTTCATGGGCATGAAAAAATTACCACACTCCTTTGGAATTCAATCGATGCCTGGAAAAGTCCCCAATTATTATTATTCGATCACCTTCTATAACCTCCATGGTCCCCTGAAGTTTGGCCGTGAGGCACAATCTGGCGTAGTCGTCTGCGGGTGGCAGATAGATGCAACATACCGGTTTGAAAAAGATAGTCGGTAAGATGCGAAGCCAAGCGTTAATCTAACGAGGGCCATAATAAAATGGACCAGTGGAAGAATCAAAATCTCAGCGCGATGCCATATGGAACGACTTTTCTCTTGCAATGGCGAGTTAAATCTGTGGTGGGGGCTCCAGTTCACGATACGCGATCGAAGGGAGCGCTTGCCTTGCCAGTAGGCAGTTGCTCTCCAAAAGGGAGATGCGTAAGATCATATGGGTTGAAAATAAATACGACAATTTTATTCCATAGTATAAGAGGAATTTATTTACCACAATGAATGACTCGAATAATTTCCTCTGTGAAAATGAGTGGTTAGGTTTTTTTTCACCATAACTGGTTTGAAAATAAAATAAATTCTACGAAAGTAAGAAATTGAAAATAAAAATTATTGTCATTTGAATTGATTGACTACCAAAATACCGTTTCATGATCTACGAGTAATCTACTTTATTTTCAACCGCTATGGTCTAACGAACCTCTCGTTTGTAGAGCTACTGGCAGGGCAAGCGCTTCCTCCGATCGCGTATTGTGAACTGGAGTCCCCCATCACAAATTTGACTCGCCATTGCAAGGAAACTGTCGTTTATTCTATACGTCATCGCGATGATATTTTGATTCTTCCACTGGTCCATTTCATTCTGACCCTCGTAAGCTTAACGATTGGCCTCGCATCTTACCGACTATCTTTTCCATACCTGTATGTTGCGTCTACCTTCCACCCGGAGACGACTACGACAGATCGTGCATGTTACCGACTGTCTTTTCAAACCTGTATATGGATCTTTATACAATTGAGTTCATTGAGAACGGCGATCCACAGATCTTACGCGTCACTCTGAAACTGTTGCTAATACTTAAATTATTCCGGATACCCATTTGCACCCCACCTACAGATTTTTTGTTCATCACATTTGCGGCACTTTCCCGATTACGACGGAACAGCCCATATTAGGAGGAAGTATTATTGACAGCTAGTCGTCACGAGCTTTTGATTTCGTGATCAAATCAAGCCATCTTTCACTGTCGTTGTTTCCATCATAATTAATTGGTCCCAATATCCTATTTAGATATAGGACTACCCAAATGGGCAGCAGTATGGGGCACCAACCCAAAATGATAAAAGGAATTAAAAAAATCTCAATTTTGTCATCGAAACACTAGATCTCCAAAATTTTTGGTAGTTGATGTGGGTGAGCATACCACAAGGAAATAAAAAATTCAGATCTGTTTAAAAAAAAGACTTGATGATTTTTAGAGTACAAAACGTCAGAACTCATTGACAACGCCTGTATGTAGTGGAGACTAAAGGTTAATTCTTACTATTCGTCCCGTAACCGTCCAGTATCCGTTCCGTATGATTTAAGTCAAAATTTAGTAGACAAAAATGTCTTATTGACGGAACGTTAAAGGGACGTATAGTGTGCATACATCAATTCATTTACAACTTATAATAATTTACGGGAAGGTTACGGAATGTATAGTGAGAATCAAGAAGTGGGAATAATGAAGTGTCACTCAATTTTCATGTAATTCTTCAATGAAGGAGATTTCATGAAATTTTATATTTTTCCCGATACCTCCAGAGTTTTTCAAATTTCAAAACGGAACTCTGTTCCTCATCAAATTTTACAAGTTTGCTATAATTTAACCGACTCTGTATGTCCTACCGTTTCCGAAATACCATGAGTGAGTCTCCAATTTTAGTCAACCTATACTGTGTAATCCGCGTTTGTAGTCTAAAGAACATGATGAAAGTTTTCTGGAAATTTTGAGAAATGATAGAATCAATCTATTTGGCAAAACATTTCTGTATAAATTTTTTCTTAAACTTGTTTTTGAATGTTTAAATGTTGAAGATGGTCCCCAAATAATTTAATCACTCAGTTTAGATATAATTAATATATTCTGCTGCAAATATGACATTTTTAACTGATTGTTCCTCTCAAAATTTGAAAGTTATATGAAAGAACTTCTCATTTCATTTTTATTTTTCTATTCTAGTATCTTGCTCCACCATTTCATCACGTGATGCTTATCAGAAATCTTAAATTGCAAATTATCAGATTCAAAGAATATCCTTCTGATTTACAATGTCTTGTGATATGAATGAACAAAATACTTTTGGGAACTGCACAAAATGCAGTATTTTCTAATTACTCAGTATATTTGGACAGTTTTGTGTTATCAGAATTCTCATTTAAACAAATTATTTCCGATTGAATTATTTCTTTCCATTTTATTATATGTGTATGATTAAAATAGATTAAAATGAATTATGCTGAGTAATTATATTGGTTTCTGTATCTCATGGTCTCTGTCTTCTTCTCCAATATACCATCAAACTGAAATATTTAATGCACAATTTAATTTTCTTAATGATTCTTGGAGTAATTGCATATATTAATCAATAAAAGGAAATAACATTCTTGTAAATGCTTGTTTGCTATGGAATTAGTCCAAGAATGAATCTAGGTACTTTCTACTTATATCTAATGGTTCTTCACCATCTTCATCTGAATAAACTGATGCTTCTTTCTCTTGAAAAGGTCGCCTTATCAAAAAGGTCTTGTTGTACAGAGCGTTCAATTCTGTCTTGAAAAATTTCAAAGTAATTTGCAGTTGAAGTTATCATTGTGTAAGGACAAATATTCAAATTATTTCAATTAACATAGTTGTCCTTGATGACGATAAACTATTCCAATAAGCTCAAAATGGTTTCGGTCAGAAAAGAGAAAGTATTAGAGAAAAGTAGCCCAAAAATGCATACAGACTGTTCTGTAACTATGATACCAAATAGAAACCAAAGAATTCTCTCAGATGAGCGCTGACAAACTTTTTCTATAAGCCCTATGAAGATGCAAGGCATTATAAGAATAAGGAATAGATGTTATCCGACTTTATTTTGGAACAAAGAGACAATTTTCAATGTACTTAAATTGAGAAGGAGATAAGTGGCATGCAATTTATCTCCCACAACTTTCAGGTTTGTTGCCTCTGTGTTCAACATTAATTTTAACATCACCGTTTTGAAGATTATTAAAATTTTATAAATTACATTAATTGTACTTTCACCTTCAGTATTTTCTATGATCTCTTGATATTTGATCACAATTCTGCAAACTTCTCTCGTATTCATTATTATTTTGATTATGCCTTTTTGAGGAAAACAATTGACTGCAACACAAATCAGGTTTGAAAACCTACATAGGTCTTCTCTTATACATGCTTGGGGTGACCCGCTCAAGTAAACATTTCCGGAAGATCGGAGCGTATGTGGCGGCATTAGGAATTACATTCACATGTACAGATGAATGATTTTAAAATATACAACAAGAACCAAGATTGCAGTCATTCAATCTCATTGAACTCTATACTACCTGGAAAGGACCCAACCCTTCTCCGACAAAGCCTAAAGTGTGTCCAGAGGCAACGAAACAAAGATAGCGCTAGTTACGGTAACATCCCTTTGTCACACTCGCTGAAGCGAATGGTGTTTATATGCTCAAATTATGTTCAATCTGAAAATTCAGGATAATCTTCGTTCAGGATTTAAAATATTTTCAAACATGAACAGTTATTTTGTTCTGGTGTTTCATTAGTTTCAGAAGAAAAATGAGAATGATGTAGCTAGGAGATGGTGATAGACGATTGAAATAAAAATGGTATGTTGTGAAGGATTAGGAAGCAAGAACGAGCAAGATAATAGGCGAATACCTTTTCATGGATTAATGGAAAATGTTTGGATTTTGATATGAAAATATTCCCAAAAACATTGATAAATTGAAAGTAGATTTATTCGTTATAGTTTTTCATTGAAACGATCAGATATTCTGTGGAAATAGATTAGGCTATATGTAGGGAGAATAAGGCTTCATATAATACTAGCAAACCTAGTGGAAGAATTTTTTTCAACTGATTACTGATTATATAGTGAGAACTGGATGTACATCTCGAATCTAGATCATTGAGACCAAATGTCGTTTCTACTGAGTCCTAGGCATATATTGCCGGACATTGTTGAACCTCTACAGAAAATTCGAAAATAATAGGTACCTAATGTAATGTTAATGAAAAAAAAATATATTTGAACCTGTCTCTGATGAAAATGGAAAGTTTTTGTTTGAGGAATCGAAACAATATTTCTGAGCCAAATTCGTTGTTAAAATCATTTGTAGGGACTCTCTGTTTAGTAATAGTTAAATTTAAGTTAAGTAAGTGGTAATAGCATTGTGAATAGTGCTCTGATATTCAAATAAAATGCAGGTTCGAGACTTGCTCAAAGTTTATTGAACAACCACATAGCAGAACAGTAGAGATTTCACTTGAACGCTTTGCCGTTTTCATTAATCATTTTTTCACGTTGAATTATTCAGAAAGATAGTCACGTTTGCTTCTGATTAAATATGGAAAATTCAAAATATTCATAAAAATGCGACAGAGCTTCCTTTACCGTAATGGGGAAGGAAAATAGATAGATACCCGTCCACTTCGCGAGTTACATTAGCAACGGATTGGCCACACTTCTCGCTCAAGACGGGTCCCTTCCGGGTATCTAATATAGAGTTCTATGTTCAATCTATAGTATAAACAAATAGAATAAGGTACACCAGCGCTCAATTGATCTATCGAAGTAGACGAATGTATCAGTAAACATTGTTGGATGGCCTACTAGTATTGTACCAATAATATATTTCCCTACTACGATGATGGCTTGTGGAAATGAGTATATTCAAGAATATACTTTGGGATATATTGCTGGACAGAATTGGACACACTGTGAAATTGGAGGTTTTCCAATCTCTAATGGTCTGAAAAATAAGACCAAACTGGAGATTGTATGTGTTCTTTAGATACCCTTTACTCTGTGCTTAAATGGATGTGCTTCTGGACTCTATGTTGTGGTAGGGGTAGAATTTGCAAGAGTGGCTGTGTTCTGTGTCATGTATGTGTATATGTGTATGTATAAAACAAATATACATATTGTATACGTAGATGAGTTGTGTGTCAGGTTCTGCAGAAGGTTTGTCGGAATATAATGAAATAATTAATTTAGTTATTATTGAGATTATTCTCAGTTATAAGTATTACATATTAATAGCTGACCAATTCCAGAGTAGTTGCTAGCATTTATATCGAACAAATCACCTTTTCATTTACGCTTCAAATTAACCTCGAAATGTTCGAGTCTCTCCGATATTTCTCCCCAAAGTAACATATATTATTAATGAGGAGCATTTCCAGGTCGATAGAGTCTCACTTATGAGTTGAGGTTAATTCATATTATCCTACAACTATATGGCTTTGTTTACACAGGGTGTTTCATAATATATGCGTAGGACTTCAGGTTGTGATAGCTCGCCCAAAAATATGAGAAAAAGTTTCTCTTAACTTAGCCTCTAAAATGCACCATTTTCGAGCTACAGGGTGTTGAAATTGAAAAAAAATCGTTCTTTGCTAATATCTCCGGAAACTTTCATCGTACAGAGAACATTTCGTAGGTATCTTATCATAATTAGCTATGTTTTGTGCGGATTTTTTTTAAGGCTTAATTGGGGAAGGTTCTGAAGGAGTAGTGGGTGTTCTCCTCAAC
Source organism: Myrrha octodecimguttata (assembly GCA_958510865.1). Lineage (NCBI taxonomy): Eukaryota > Metazoa > Arthropoda > Insecta > Coleoptera > Coccinellidae > Myrrha > Myrrha octodecimguttata. The sequence goes on from OY294059.1 coordinate 22,138,959, forward strand.
TTCTATGCTTATGTAAAAGTACGGTTCTCGAGACGCCCATTAGAACCGCCACTGTTTTCTACACAAAAAAGGTGCTCTGGGTCATACTCTCTGTCGACCGTTTTCGAGAAAAATCAACTTGTATGTTGAAAAACTTGGTCATTTTTTTTAATTAAATTTTTTTTTTGCTAATTAAATCAAATTTATCTAAACGTTACAACAGGTAAAAAACCATGTTTTTCAACATAAAAGTTGATTTTTCTCGAAAACGGTACTTTAGAGAGTATGACCTGGAGTACCTTTTTTTGTGTAGAAAACTGTGGCGGCTCAAATGGGCGTCTCAAAACTGTACTTTTTTCATAAGCTTAGAAATTCGGGAGAAAAACACCCTCTACCCTTTCAAAACCTTCACCAATTCAGACTTCCGCACAAAACATAGCTTATTATGATTAGAAATTACTTACGAACGCTGTTTTCTGTACGATAAAAGGTTCCCGAGATATTCGCAAAATACGTTTTCTTTTCAATTTCAACACCCTGTATCTCGAAAATGGTGCATTTTGGAGGTTGAGTTAATGGAAACATTTTCCATATTTTTGGACACATCCTGGAGTCCTGCGCATATATTATGAAACACTCTGTATTATACGTTTACGACCTTTCGGCACGAATGAGCATGCCTACGACAGTCGGACAGTATTCTTTTAAAGAATAGTTTGCCGGTCCGCTGATGGGTGAGGTTCACCTGAACGCGAATTAACGTACAATGTGAATATGCAACCGCAACGCGATCCAAGCCAAGTAAGAATTGCCAGTCGCAATCCAAACTTGAGGTGCGTAAGACCACATCGGTTGAAGATTCTTCGTAAATCGAAATGTTAAGCGTTGAAGAAGAATTTCAAATTATAAAATGGTATTTTGGTGGTCATTCAATTCAAGAGACAATAATTCATTAATTGTTGCCTTTGAAGATAGGCCTATACCTTCATGTTCAAAATAATCAAAAAAATCGAGGAATGTGGGTGTTTACAAATATGCAGTGATTGCAAGATTGATAGAACACCAAAAACCATAAGTGAAAATCGTCTGAAAAAAGAAGTAGATGTGTGAGCTGCTGTTGAAACCTGTGCACCTTGCTCGAGAAGACAAATTGCTGAACAAGTTGATATGAGCGATAGAAGTGTTCGGAATATTTTGAAAAAAGAAATGGTTACCGATGTTATACTGTCAAAAAGAACCAAGAAATTTTTCCAGAAGACCACATCACAAGGATGGAATTTTGTGAAATGATGGAGAAAAAAATGAAAATACCTTATTTCTAAGCACCGATTATTTATTTTTTATTAACCGATGAATCATCGTTTTTCTTGTATAGAAAACATAACCCATCAGTAGAAAGATATTGGTCTAGGGAGAATAAGTATTTCTGTGCTTACCCAGTATCCTCAAAAACTTAATGTTTGGACAGGAATACTGGGAATTACATCATGGGGTCATTTTTTATCGATGGTAACCCAAACGCTGCCAAAAATCTGGAGCTTTTTAGAGAATCAAATTATTCCGACAGTTACCAATTAATTTCGATGATGTCTGGTTTCAAAAGGATGGCTGTCCAAGTCATAACGCGAGAGTAGTCACACAAAATCTGAGGACTACTTTTTCGAACCGTGTCATTTCAACAAATGGCACGATTAAATGGCCCCCAGATCACCAGATTTATCTCCAAATGAATTTTTTCTCTGGGGATATCTGAAAAATGTTGTTTGTTGGCACGAAATTGATAGAGCGACGAATATTGATTAACTAAGATTCAAAATGATCAAACTTTGTGCCAAAATAGCAACTATGCCGAATCTGCTCAGAGATATGAAATGATCTTTTTATAATATATTCGGCTACTGTTTAGCACAACAAGGTGGAATTTTCGAACATTTCATTCAAATTTATCGACCTTCAATTACAAATTTTTCAGAATTTGTTTTTCAAATTTCTGTCTTTCGTAGAATTTATTTTATTTTCGAGTCAGTTTTGGCAAAAAAGAACACAAGTACTCATTTTCACAAAGGAAATTGTTTGTCATTCATTGTGTGTGTCTTCTTCAATGAAATATAATTGTCGTATTTATTTTCAACCGATATGGTTTAACAAACCTCACGTCTGGAGTGCGACAGGCATACTGGCAAATACTTTCTTTGATCGTGATACGTGATCCCGCATCGACATCGAGGGACTGCGGACTGGAAACTCCCCACCAACCTACAATAGAACAGTCGTTTATTCGATATAGAATCGCGCTTGGGTTTCAGTTGTTCAACTGGCGGACTATATTCATAACTGATCTAGATTAATGGGGTTTTCGTATAGTGCCCAGTGTCTTGACCAGACAGATATTTTCGAGCCAACATATTTATTAGTTGCAACTATATATTCATTTTGTGTGCCGATATATCTATTTTTCGTTCCGATATTTTTATTTTTTACCAAACACTATATATTTGTGAGTTGGGTGTTGCAAATATACAAATTCGTGGTATCCAATATATTTATTAATTCGACCTATTCCCAGTTGTCCCGAGTGGGCGCGACGGCAGCGTTTAGTACAGTTCCGATTATATGGCAACATGTCGTAGCCATAAGCACAACATATCTCGTAGTTATCTTCTTAATCTGTATTACCTACACTGGTCAATAGATGGCAAAATCTCCTGAGGCGTCAGCAGGATTCTTGTCGATATTTAAAGCAGAAACCTCTTACTTTTTTGTAGCATGTTGTCTTTGGATATTAGATTAGTAAGCAATGTTCTAATAATACGAATAATAATATATTATTAGACCATTGACAATTTCCATTCATAATAACATAACCAAAGACGAACATAACATAACCTGCAATTGCAAGTTTATTCGAGGATATATCGTTTCGTTATCTATCTTGTAGATTAGTAGATATGATTATATTGAGGAATCCTAATAGCAGTTGGTTTGTGTCCTAATACCACAATTTTGGTGGGTGCTTTGCTACGGCAAGAAATGTTAAATCTTGATTTTGTCAGCGGTGTTTTACGAATTATTATGGCCAATAGGCCTATTTATGCATAAATCATTCATTTTCCTGCGGTAGCACAATCACAAATGAAACAGTAGACTTAAACTTGTTATTATTAGTATTTGTATACAGACGTTGAATTTCTTTGTAATCTGCTACAACTATAAAGTTATGTTATTTGTATCGTTATCTTCTATGGCTACTATTTCGGAACTTGGGAACATGTAGGTAGGAAAAAGTTAATAGATCTCTGAAAGTTAGATGACCTTCCCAACCATTGCTTACTATCAGCAACTTCATGTACTAATAACTACGCCATGTTGCTATGAGCTCGGAACTGTACTAACCTACAGTGACTATATTACCACAGTGGCGACAAGGGCGGTTTGATTTTTAATTGGTTGATCGCTGTCACTTGGTACAAATCTGCCATGTTCTGTCCGACGTCGAAATAACTGCTGTTTCGTGCATAGAGTACGTAATTTTATTCTACTCTACGCATCTTGGTCCTAATAATTGCGATTATGTTCAAGTTGATTCGAACGTTTTGATAGTATCTTCTTTATTCTCCTGAAAGAGGTGTCTTGATTCTGAAAATTTACGATTTACGATCCAAATTTATTTCAAAATGCCTGGTTGTGCAGCTTTTGGATGTTTTATTCTCTCCTTATTAGAATTCAGTCTATGAAATTCTACATTAAACACCTACTGATATGAAGTTAGAAATATTTATTGTATAAATATAGTTTTTACCCCGATTTTGTTATTCAAATTGAAAATAAAAATAATTAAATTTTCAGGACCTTCTAATCTCTACTCATTGGAAATCAGTTCATGAAATTTTTCATCAAACACCTACTAATATATGATAATTTCATAATCATATATCTCACTCGTTAGTTGAAATTTCTCTGTAGTTGGAGTGTTGACTAGTTAATTTCTAACAGTTATTATTCTGAATTATTTTACCTATCATCTTTCCTTTTCAACAATAAATTAAAAATAGTTGTAAATGCAACAGGAACTAATATCAAAATTCATCAAATAATTTCATATATTCGAAACCCTTCCTACCAATATTTTTTATCTGTACCTTTCTAATAAAGAATACCATCACTCAGTTAATTTTAAACAATATGCACTCAATCGAATTCAAAGAAAATAATATCACTCCCTAGAAGATATACTGAAGAAATTGAGACCAACACATGGAATAGAGCCGCATGATACCGATAATTCAAATTCGAAATAAAATTCCGCCAAAAATTCTAGACAAAACATGGCAGACTTTAGACAGATTTATGACCCGTTGTCGCCACTGTGGTAATATAGCCACTATATACTAACCGCTGCTGGCGCGACCTCTCGTGACAACTTGGGATAGGTCGAATTAATAAATATATTGGTTACGACGTATATTTGTAACAACCAACTCATAAATAAATTGTATTTTGTAGAAAATAAATATATCGAAACGAAAAATAAAACGGCGCGCTAAATAAATATATTGCTGCAACTAATAAATATATTGGCTCGAAAGCACATATATTTGAAAACACAGGAATAAGATTCACAACCAAAAAAACTCTTGAAATTTGATTTGACATTTTAGACATGAAACAATTGCGATCTAGTTGGGAACACGACAATACCTTACCCACTGCACCCACCGAGCAGTACCTGATAACCACTCATCCGGTTTAAGCACAACCAGCATAACCTGTCAAGAGGCGCAAGTTCCTAACTATGTAACTCAAATCAATTCAATTCTATAAATGACCATAAGCCACCGATTTAGGCGGACTATTGCAATCTCTACGAGAATAATTTGAAGTTAAAAGATTCAAGAGAGTTGCACATTTTATTTACACTAAAAAAAAGTTATCAAATATGAAGCGCTGACTGAAAGATTTAATGAGGCTGATGAATCGCATAAAGAATTGTGGTTATTCTGAGAACCTGGCACACAGACGTTAATCTATCGAATATAAGAAATATACACTCCTGCATACAAACGCTTACGTGAAACATCTCTTATAAACAGTATACTAAAAAATTTGACACATTGCCACTACCATGACATAAAACTGAAATTTTTGGAAATCCATTGAAGAGCATGTTGATGTTAGGTTATGGTGAACTATTCGATTTCTAATTCTACAGCTGCAGAATATATTAATCCTAGAAATTCATTTTCATTAAGGAATACGGAATAAAATGGTAGGTCTTTTCGGTATAATATATATCGAACAAACAGAACCACCATAATGATAAGTATTACTGCAGGGAATGAAGAAAATCCACAGTTTTCTATTGAAAATTATTCCTGACTGTGTTTAAATTTTTCCATTGAAAAAAATTTATCTCTCACTGTGTTTTTCTACACAAGTTTTCTTTCCATTCTCCTCTTGGACATCCCGAAAACTACTCACTGAAAAATGCAAATATTTTTATTACTTGTTTTATCCGAATTTGGATTGTCTAGATAAAGTGCAGCTTTGGCGTTTTTTCGCTTATCTTCGGAAAGGGTTCTCACAGATGAGGAAAAAGTTGACGATCTTATGTTGGATTCAAACATCGAGCTGATAAACCCTTGATGAACACCAAGAAATTAATATTATTCATAATATAATTAATTTTCACGAACTCTTTTCGAACTGTTCAGGATGAGAAATAAAATCAACAATGTTCACAAGAATACTCATAATTTCAAATTAAAACTCTAAATTAACGTTGCATAAGCAATAAAACATTGTTTTTGCATCTTATGGTGAGTACCTACTAGGTTCTTATACTCCAACTTATGAACGCAATTGAAAATAAAATTCGCGCCAACTTCCTTTTCTCAATTGATGAATATCGGGAACTTCTCGTATTGAAATTGTTCAATTTAATTTGCGCGAATGAGGGAAAAAGTTGCTTGAAGATTTCAATAACGAAGAATTTCATAAGCACTCTTCAAATATTGAATTGTTTTGGCCTTTAATTATAAGTAGTTGATAATCATCTTCTAATTTTCGATTTCATTTATTTTGTGCGAGTGAATTGCAATTTTTTACCTTTTGTATCGTTGTTTCTGAGCAATTATGTATATCGTGAAGGTGCGATAACACGGACCCAGTAGAAAGTCCAGCTGACTGGAACCAGTTTTCTAATTCATAAAGCAAATGCACTGGATCGGCATTTTTACATAGGACTAATGGTCTCTAGACGCCAGTGGTATTTCACGATTAGTAAGTGGCCAGTATACAGGCTTACGCCAGTTGGAATGTCAACTGGCTCCAGCTGGAGGGTCAACTGTCTCCGTATAACAGCGCCATAAGATGTTTTTGTAGAGATATTACAGAAATGTAATATTCCAAAATTTTTGTAGTTTATCGTCGTTATTTTGAAACTTGTTCTGATATCGTCAACTACTAATCAGGAGAAGCTTAAATTCCTCAACAGTTGAATAGTTCAAGTGTGTCAAATCGAACCATGTTTTAAGGAAATAAATATTAACTGTCATATTGTTTTTGAAATTGGAGAAGATATATTGAAGGTGTTTTTGTCTCATTTAGTTCACTAGAAGAAAATATGTGTGTATATGTCTAGGCAGGTTTTCTCTATTCCGATGTTTCGCTTTGTTCGACATACGTTCTCGAAATCATTTGATGATTTTGATGTAAGATGAGTACAACTTATGAGTTTGAAAATAGTTATATTCACTAACTGGCAAAGAAACTGCAACATCCAGAAGGAGCAGTTTAAATTTTGAATTTTTTTCGGGAAAACATAGATAGTATAGCAACGAGTAAATGATTAAACTTTGGGGGAAAAATCGTTAAGGTTTTTTCATGTTAACATTCTTTGTTACTTATTGTAGTCGTTTTCTGCAAATTTTTCAAATTTTACAACAAACCAGCTGTTTGGGGAGATCCAAAGTCGATGTTTAGTTGTTGTTAAAATGCCTAGAGCACGTGTACGCGGAATTTATCGCCAGCTAAGTGAATTTGAAAGAGGTCTTATTATTGGTCTACGGGAGGCCGGGTTGTCCCTTCGAGAAATCTCTAACTGTACGAACAGAAATCCAACTACTGTTATGAGATGTTGTCAAGCGTGGTTTGATAATGTCCAAAATCGAAGAAGAGTAGGCACCGGACGTCGAAGGGGTACGAATGAAGTTCAAGATCGACGTCTAGTAATTATGGCCATAAGAGACCGATTTGCGTCAACTCGATCTTTGGCTGATGCGTGGTTGGGAAAACAAGGCCATCCTGTAACTGTCCGAACGGTTACCGCCGTATAAAGTCTTTTGGATTGCCGCATCATCTACCCCATCTTGTGTAATCTCTTACGGTTGAGCACCGCCGGCTTATTTATTGATTCAACATTTCCCTACTCAGAAAGTGGATCGTCAAAATGATATTTGTCGACTGTGTGCTTTCATTTCATGAATTGAATTCAAACAATAGTGTAAAAATTCTCGCTTTCGAAATATCATGTAACGTGCTAATAGGTACACTCTACGAGGAAAAAATAATTATAATATTTATTTCATCTTCTAAGGGCATACCACTTTACTTTTATGTCGCATAACACCAACAATATTTACTAAACATATCTTCAACACTAAAAAAAATGGTAGCTAATTTCTTGGTGTTTAATGTTGGATCCACAAGGACCTGACCCAATACTTGAATACTTGAAGCTTCATTCGTCCAAGTGGAAACTCGATTTGGAATTTCTTTTTATTGTTTGTCACGTTATCAGTTTCTTGAAATTTTCGTACCAAAAATAAAATGTATTTTCTATAGACATGTTTGTTTAAATGTCTCTCATTGAATAAGTGAGCAGTCATAATTCATGAATTTTTTCATTTTATTATCGATGCATACTCAGAAATTAAAGGCGGAAATCTGAGCAATATTTCCATTTTGTGGGAGTTGACAGGCCTCAATTTGAGGGACTTAGGACTCATCTCGTTTTTTAATCGAATTCTACCCTTCTGTCTTCTCCCATTGACATTGGTGATCATTTAGAATGAAAGGTTTTCAAAGCCGAATATTACGCAAACGTATAATCAGATCTTGAAAAAATAAATCAATGCGGTCAGGAGGAAATAACCTTTTCAACAACATATCGCACGACATATCTTAGCTATTGAAGTTCAAAGAGCTCTGATTGCCGCGCAGAGGGATGAAATGATGATATGGATTTTATGTAAGAAAATATCCCTATCAAAATTGTTGGCTTCAAACGATTTTGCAAAATATTGATTTTTCTACTTGGAAATACCAGCTCCCTTTTCATTGTGGCAACCTATCTAATGATTCATCATTTACAACAATGGTATTTTTAAGATTAGATTATCAGATTATACAATGTGCTAGGAGGCCTGGGAAACCTTACCAAGGTCTTGGATGCTTCGCGCATACTTTGACCTATAGATCTTTTGTGCAACCCGCTTTGTTTACCACTTGGGCAGTAAAGTCTCCATACTTTCTAGTCTTAGGACCCACCAACCAAGATGTTATCGCCTTTTCATATGGACACCTTCACAATCGCAAAGCTGATGTTTGGCTGTTTCAATGGCTTCTTAACAGAAGCCACGGGAATCGCATTCCGCGTGAAATGCGCTCCCTCATTGCGTGTTTGCCCGAATTACTGGAAGGCAGGTAAACATTGGGATTTGAGGACCTTGTATACCGGCCCCAACTCTTGCATCCCTGGTTTTCTAGACATCGGTATAGAACTCCACAGACCCTATAAAGAAAACCACTTCTTCATTAACCCATTATTTGCGATTCGGTAATGTCGCGTTGAAATTTTTCTGAAATTCTTGTTTCGGAGGAAGATTATCTATAACTACATCCATGGGCTCCTCACATTCGTTTCATTCGAAATTGTTATTTCTCGCTCTCTCGCCACCATAATATATACAGGGTGATAGTATCTATCATATCCAAAAAAAATGTCAGTGGAAATTTTTCCTTGAGTTTTTTTTGATTATCGTTGAAAACCTTCATTGATTTCCAAAAAGTTAGAAATTAATCATTTTGTAATGTTTAGGATTACACTGTAATGGGGAGCTACAAGGGCAGTGGAACCAAATAATCAGGGCTTTTATTCTGGACTTTCGACTCGCATATCAATTCCCGAAATGCGCAAGCGCATCCAATTTTCACTTGTCAAGAATAAGGGCTCAGTTTAGTTCTTCAGAAAATGGGTTTAAAAAACCCAAAAATAACTCAAATTCTCTTTAGAACTTCTGCATGTGGGAAATTCGTGAAATATTGTATTCATCCCTCCAAAGAAAATGTCTTTGAACTCATCAAGGCACATATCCTCATATGACTCAAGTCTTATTTTACATTGGTTCAGATCAGTCATATTTCAGCGCTAGATTAGAGGTTGAGAGCTTATGGAACGAGGTTTCATTTCTTCTTTCTTCTTCTACATATTTTAAGCCAGTGGCTTGTATTTCCCAATTATTTATGCCTCTTGGGAGATTGACGTCCACGAGTCCTTCCACCGTTTAGGCGGTCTTCCCAGCGGTCGACGTGTTCCTGGATTTCCATCCCTTACTATTCTGGCAATTCTTTCCTCATCCATCCTTTCCACGTGGGCATTCCAAAATCTTCTTCTATTGCGACCCCATCGAACTATATCTGGAACTTCACACTCGTTGCGGATGTCTTCATTTCTCTTTTTATCTCGTAATGTGAAGCCTAGGATGTTTCTGAGTATTTTCATTTCGGTAGTTCGGAGTGCATTCTTCATCACCTTGGTGTCTGCTCTCGTTTCTATTGCGTACGTCATCATTGGTCTCACAATAGTCTTATATATTCTGGATTTAGAGTCTTTCCGCATGTGTTTGTTGTTCCATACAATGTCTCCGAGAGCACCCGATATCCTTGCCGCCTTGTTTGTTTGGTCTTTAATTTCTTTGGTTCTGTCCTGATTAGCTGTTATTTGCACGCCCAAGTAAGCAACCGACATTACCTGTTCGATTGGTCGATCCTCCAACACAAGTTTACATCTTATTGGTTCTTTTGAAGCCACGAGTGATTTCGTTTTCGCAGTCGATATTTCCATGTTCAATGTTTTGGCTTTTGTGTAAAATTTAAATAGGAGCCGTTGTAAATCGTCCTCGCTCTCAGCTGCAATCACTGCATCATCGGCATAACAAATTATCCTGATCTCACCGGTTGTCAGCCTGTAACCTCTTGTTGTCTTCTTCACTTCTTCTATTATTTCGTCCATTATCAAATTGAACAAATGAGGACTCAAGGAATCCCCCTGCCTTATTCCTATCGTTGTTGTTATGTCTTCTGTTAAGCCGCTGTTCGTCACTATTTTAGTGGATGTTTGGTGATTTAGGTCCCTTATTATCTTAACGATATTGTCAGGAACATTTTTTCTCTTCAGGATACGAGTAATATCTTTCAGTTGAACTCGATCAAAAGCCTTCGTCAGATCAATGAAACAAAAGTACATGGGCTTGTTATATTCTATAGACTTTTCTACCAGCTGTCGTACTATATATATAGCGTCTATGGTTGATCGGTTTTTCCTGAATCCTTGTTGTTCTTCAGAGATGCTTGTGTAGTTCTCTATCATTTCCGTCAGGATTTTGGTGAACAGTTTCATGGTAGAGTTCAGCAGGGTGATACCTCTATAGTTTTCAGGCTTCCTCTTGTCTCCCTTCTTGAATATGGGTATTGTCAAACTCTTCTTCCATTCAGCAGGAACCCTTCCTGTATCAATAATTGTGTTGAAGAAAGTTTTCAGTTCTTTGGCAAGCTGGGATCCACCATATTTGAGCAGTTCATTTGGTATTCCATCTGGACCTGGAGATTTACGATTTTTTAGTTTGCCCAGTGCTTGTTTCACCACCTCGACTGTGATTTCAGATGTCCCTGTGTTTTCTGCTTCTTCTCTATATTGACCATCATCATGCTCTTCATTTGAACAATGCAAACTCCTGAAGTGATCTTCCCACGCATTCTTATCTATCTGTGCTGTTGTTGTGTATTCCGCCAGTTCCATTCTTCTATTTCTCAGCATACCCCATATCTTTTTTTGAGCCCCATAAAGATCGTGTTCCATCTCAGAAGTAAATTGTTCCCAGTATTTCCGCTTTATGTCTCTTATCGCTGCGTTGGTTCTGTTTCTTACTTCTGTATACCGACTCCTCTCTTCCGGTGTTTTTCTGCTTCTGTATCTTATGTAGGCTTTTCTTTTTTCTTTTGTCAACTCTTTTATTTCCGGACAATACCATTCTTTGTTCTTTGATCTGTCTACTGTTCTCACCTGTCTTTGACCAATTGCTTCTATCGCCGCTGTTTCGATGTTATTTTTGATCTTGTTCCAGCTTATTTCTACGCCATCTGTTTCTAATACTCCGTTTATCTCAATCTTTTGTTGAAGACGAGATTGGTAAAGCATTTTGGTTGATGCGTTGGCTAGTGATTCTGTGTTATATTTTGTCTTTGTAACAGATTTTTTGTCTTGCCTTTTTCTTTGCATGTTCATACGTAGCTTACATAACACAAGATTGTGATCTGAGCCGATATTTGCTGATGTTACACTTCGTACATCTAAGATCTGGGATGGATGTATGGCCCTATTTGATAGGACAAAATCTATCATTGATTGCTGACCTCGGGAATTTTGCCATGTTATTTTGTGCTGAAGTTTGTGTGGGAAAAAGGTATTGTTTATCCTCAGAGAGTAACGTGCACAGAAATCGATAAGTATTTCACCATTATCATTGATTTGTTCTTCATTGAATCGATTCATTATCCCAGGCAACACATTGTTGCCCACTCGGGCATTAAGATCTCCCAAGATTATCACTTTTTCAGTTGACGGTATTCTTCTTACTTCTGCCTCAACCCTTTCATAGAAAGCGTCTGTTTCTTCCTTTTTCCGACTACTATCTGGGGCATATACACTTATGATATGTGTTTTTCCGCATTCTGTGTTTAAAGACAGCACAAGTATTCTCTCGTCAATGTATTGGATGTTATCGTTTCATTTATAGGTTGCAATCGGATTTCTTCGTTCAAATGATGGTAGGATTAGCTGATTCGAACTATTTTCTGCCTTGATGATTTTATTTGAATTAAACAAGCGCGTAAAAATCATCATTCAACATAAAAAGAAGTAAAAAAAATCAATCTCTTGCATCCAAATTGCACCTCGTGTTTTTACTGTTTCGCCTGAATTTTCATTTATTCCATAGGTTTTCATATTCAAAATAACACTGAGTCGCCAAAGTTAATTATCAACTAAACTTACGACTGAATTTTTGAAAGGCACTAAGCTCCCTTCATCATCATCCACTCAAACCGAGAAAACAACGTTTCAATCCACAGAATGGACAAAAAACAGCTGACCGAATCAATCCGTCCCTTCCGAGATTTCATCTAGAGCCAGGATGTGTTTGACAATCCTGAATCAGTTCCTGTGGGAAGGATAAAACTTCAGTTAAAAAATCTGGAAAAGCACTGACGTGAAGTCAACAGCTTTTACGCGCTTGTTCACATTGCGAAATGGTGACTTGGAAATTCCAATGAAATATAGAAATTTTCAAAAAAAAATTATTTTTTTTTCGAATTTATCCATGGATAATTCTTTTTATTGACACTGTTCATCTTCCAACCAAGTTTCATTTCAATCAGATAAATATTTTTCGAGTTATTGAAAAATCAAAATTTCAAATGGCTGTAGCACGAAAACCATTCGGCAGATTTGGCCCATTAACGAACTTAACCGAGATATTCAAGATCTTAACCTAACCTGAAAATTTCAAGACTCTAGGTCCTTCCTTTCGAAGGTTACAGCGTACACGGCCGGACGGACGGAACGGACGGACCACTGATTCTTCATCAGTGAGTCCAACCTAGTCGTTTTAGACCAATTTCGGCTCAAAATTCGAAAATTACAAACATCGTGACGAAATGGTAACGCACTGTTCCCCAGAACAAGCGCGTAAAAATAGTCCTTTTTAAGATATCCATAGTGAATTCGGATTGGAAGTTTCTTACATTGCACATGTCCGGTACATCTGTATCAACAGACTCGACATTCGTACACCATTTCTACTGTTGATCGCGTAAATCGAAGAAACAGTGCAATGTTATCACAATGGTTTATTATTTTCACTGCTTGAAATTTTCTTTTTATTCTCTACCTCTATACTTCGAGGATCAGTTGAATTAAATCCCTTTTGATCAATCGCCGCCAATTATAAAGTCAAGCGACAATGAACTTATGTGGCATGTCATCCTTGTTTGAATCACAGGTAGACGTTCATTCGCTATCAGATTGCTTAACCGTTAATTCTTCCTCAATATACGAATGAGGGTATGCTTTGGCCAGAAATCCACGCTTAGGTCATGAGGTCAGCACATAATGTGTATAGCGACCAAGCATTAATTCCGAACTACATACAGGGCGAGGGTGTTAAGTTGTACTAATTTGAACCATCACCTCGAAAAAAAAAAATACTTTTTCCATTCACCATTTTTTGCTCGCACGTTCTTGGAAACAACGTGCCATAGTTTTGTACAAAGGTCTGAAACGTTCGAATTTTTTTCCCAAAATGACGACTAGGTTGGACTCACTGCTGACGAATCCGGTGTAAAAATCGATTCTGTCAGGCTGGTCATCTGCAGGCACGATTACAGGCGACTTGAAACTATTAGGGAAGGTTTCGGAGTTAAAGCCATTTGAAATTTTTAGGTTGCTTCCTTGATGTAAGTTGAAGCATAATGACGCGCAACTTTTTTTTGCGAATTTCTGTTGAGTTCGTACCGTCAGTAAATTAAAATAAAAATCTTTTCGAATTTTTTGCTTGAAAAGTACTAATTATATTTGAATAAAAAAACTTTTCGGACCACGAGCTTAATATTTTACATCCATGCACCTAATTTCAATTTGATACGATCATGATTTTTGGAGATTCTCGAAAAAATATATCGAATTTCCTGCTTTTTTCCTCGGATTGGATTGATACTTGGCAGTTAGTTGAAGCATAACGACGAGCAACTTTTTGCGAATTTTTGTCGAAATTCCTCCATCAGTAAATCTAAAGAAAAAAAAATAGAATTTTTTCTGAACAAATTATATTTGAAAAAAAAATTCTTTTCTGACTTTGACCTTCATATTTCACATCCGTGAACAAAATTTCAGTTTGATAAGATTATAATTTTGATATTGGAAAAAAATTTCAAATTCCGTGGGTATTTTCGTCACTATCGTTGTTTTTTCCGGAATAACTTGAGTAATACTGATTCAGTCATGATGGACTTTGCTAGCTAGTTTGAAAATGCTGATGAACAACTTTGTGCAGAATTTCTTGATGATCGTGTCATTGAAACTATTAAAAAAACCTTCTCAAACATTCAATATTCTGCGATCTTATCCTCACGAAATTCTGTTTGTACCTTCAAGCTGTGATTTTTTGATCACTTACTGAATTTCAATATCATCTATATTTTGGAAATGTTGGGAAAATAAAATTTTGAATGAATATGCTGAATCATTGGCTGAACTTTACCTCCTCGAGAATTCGGTCTTAGTAATCAAGATCCAAACCTACTCAACAAATACCTAGTTTTAAGTTGTTACTTTCGGAAGCTATTGTGTTTACGGTCTACCGACTCACTTGAACACAATCAGTCGGTTGGTCTCTGTATAGGTCTATCAAGCTTTTTCAACTGGAATTGATCTAGGTTGGAACTAGTGAAATGTCCTCAAGGTCAAAATAATTCGGCAGCTCTTGGTCAATTCTAACATATTTTTATCAACGTCTCTAGTGCTTGGTTTAATAACATATGTAATTACTACGACGATTGTGTAGAACAGACAACAAAGATATCTGACAAAAAATTATCATTACATAACATTTTTCAGTTATATAAAGTGGAATGTGTCATTCAAAATGGACCTGTGTTTTGTTCGTCCAGGAATGCAGACCGAAATTTCCGGCGAAGCCCTGCTATGAAATGATAATAAATGCACATTTGAATAATTAAATTTTTCCGAATATCAATATCGTTTTATAAAATATAAATTCTTGATGAAAAATGAAATTCAAATTAATAGAACTAAATTTATTAGATCTATGATATTTCTTCAAAAGCTGATGAACATAAATGAAACATGCTCTTCAAATGGATGTGGGTACATACTTCTAAGTGGATATCGAATACAGGTTAACTTCAAGTCAAGTCCAATCTACCAATATTCGAAAAAATCTTTATTGTCCTATACATAACATTATAATCTTAACAATATTTACTGACAGCTACTAACTTCCAATTGTACACCTGTTTCTTGCTGCTATAGAGTAAGGAGGCAGGGATCCGTACCTTGGTCGCTCTAGATGACCAGGGAGGTGAGTCCGCCTTTCATCCATATGTCATTTGCCACCCTTCATTGACTACTTCTTGAAACCATTCATCTGACCTCACATTACCTCTTAAACAACCTCAATAATCAAAGATATGAAAATTCAAGAGAACAGCGTCAATTCGGCAACAACGTCCGATGGACATTGTTGCCATACTGACTTCTGCTTACTCATCTCGAATTGTTGCTGGCAAATATTGCTTCGAAACATAATTTGATAGAAACCAAGTTCGAATTATGGTCGATAAATTGCCGCCGAAAGTGAATATTTGTGACAGTCAAGGGATATTCCCAAGTCTTTCACGGGATTGTTATATGAAACTACCGGTTTTCTGAAAATTTGTACACAAGGCTTTTTAAGAAATGCTCATCTTGGCCGAAATATTCTCAGTTCCTGTTAATTTTCAGTTATACCGAAAGAGGATATAGACTTTGATATTTCGATTCGAGTCATCCCATTTTTTCGGGATGGCACATATAGAAATATTATTTTAAAGGATTCCAAGCGTGTCGTACAAGAAATTTTTAGGATTTGTTTGAATATAAAGGCTTCAAGTTTATTTTCTTCAAGTACGATGTTGAGGAATTGTTGCTGTTCTTGGCTGTTCGGTAATGGTGTTATTCAATTCCTTCAAATGGCAAACCCCCTGCTTTTTTCAGCACCATTATGTAAGTTTCTTACATCAGTAGCAACGTCTCGCAAAAGTGACCTCTTGCTCCATCAGGCCTGCAATTCAGACTAATATGGTACAACAAGTATCTTATTTTTTTTCATAACAACATTATCGAAAACTCCGGATAAACAGCATCCAGAACACAATGAACATCAATATTTTCTCAAATTAAAAATGCATCACAAAATAATCCTCACAGCAAGCAAACATTCTTTAGGGGGAATAAACAATAGTATGAACAAATAATTACACAAATAGCAGACTGTACAAGTTCTAAAATTCATAGATTCAAACAAGTTTCAACAGCACGAAAATGATCTGGAAGATGTCGAAATTGAAAAAAAAACATGAAAAACATCTCTCTGCACCCATTATTTCAATGTGGGTCATGCAATCAATTTCGATGGGGTCAGAATTTGTGAAAGGAAAAAGAATTTTAGAAAAAAAAATATCTTAGAGATGATCTATATAAACTTATTTGAATCTATGAATTTTAGAACAGATACAGCACATCTACCGAACATTATAGTTCCATTATTTCAAAGTATAAAGTCCTCGAAAAAATAAGATAATGACTAGGTTAGTTTAATGTCTTATACAGTCTGCTATTTGTGTGTTTATTTTGTTCATACTACTGTTCATTATCCCTAGCGAATGTTTGCTTGCTGGGGTTTCATATTTAATGCGTATCCTCGCTTTGTCTTTGTTATTTGTTGAATGCTTGGAGAAGGAGAATTTTGTGATATATTTTTATTTTGAGAAACCATTGATATACATTATGTTCTGGGTGCTGTTTATCCAAAGTTGTTGGATTTGATGAAGTAATACATTTCTGGTCAGATTTCAATGATGTTGTTATGAAAGCAAAAAATTACTGTTATACTATCTACATCAGTCTGAATAAATTGCAGGCCTGATGGAGCAAGATTTCAACTTTTGCGAAAAGTTGCCACTTTAACATCTTTCTGTTTTTGGTCCTATTTTCCGTTAACGTAGTTTTTGAATATTATCCCTATGCTTTCATGCGTTAAATTCAGTGGTGGCGAGAACATGGAGTTTGCCGTTTGAAGACATTGAGTTAATGCATGTACTGGATGGCCAAATGCAGCGTTATTATTTTTGGAAGACTGAAGTCAGAAATCTCCTTTGAACAAAACATTTCTTTCGTTACAGGCTCGGTTCCCTGAAAATTATAGTTGTTGTGGGGGACTTAAAATTTCAGGGATTCGAATGAAAATGATATCAATAAAGGATTGATAATAAACTAACTACCTTTGTTAGGAGTGATAATGTTTTCAATAATGTTTTATCGCTGTCAAAATTACACATAGGAAGTTCAGTTTGAATGAACGGAGTTGTGATCTGTTTCTGGTACAACCGGAATTTGCAGGGAACTGAAAATATTTAAGCTGAGAAGATTATATCGGAAAATCCCAAATTACCGATATTCAGAAATATAATCCAAGTAATTCCCGATAAACATATCGGCTCAATTGCTCATGAAGGACCTGTGTCTAATACCGCTTCTATTCGCGTTGAAATGTAATCATACTATTTAGTATATTTACTTCAATAACTTTTATCAGCAAGCCTACATTTACATTGTTAAAACTCAATCAAAGTTTATAAGCTTTAACCAAAAACCATAAAATTACGAAAATTATTCGTGTATGTTGTGGATATTAACAGAAGTTTCGAAATTTTGAACGTAGGATCAACAGTGTATATGGGAAATAAACAGTTTACTTCTACTTTCGAGTTGAAATTTAATTGCGACAGGTTTCCTTAGTGAAACTTGATTTTCTTCACCATCACCAAAAAGCTCAGATATATTTCATGATGGCGGGGACTAATTTCCAAAACTTTTTACGCGAATTTAAAAAACTATTATCGAATTGTACCAATTCGAATAGAAGTGGTTGGTTGACTTGTCTGAAAATAATTCTCAACTTGGGAAAATTTCCTCGTGTGAAGATTTCTCAAATTCTCGAATGAGAAATCTTCCATTCGTAAGTAACATTGTGGTAAAAATGAGTGTTTGATGTTGTGTAGTGTAACTTGAGAGAGTTCTTTCAATGCCTTATAAATTGCATGCATGGTACTGGAATATTTTTTTTCTACTCTATCGCTATAAATTTTCTTCGTTCTTCACTCTATACACTGTTTCATGTTGTAATTTAAAACTGCACGCTTTTGTGGATACGTTGCTACAGCACTCGTTTGCCTCTATTTTGTGTCCAAAATCAACAAAGCCCAAAATAAATGCCATAATATACGGTAAGAATGGTTGTATTGCGATAATTGGGTGAAATGTCGAATACTTAAATTTCATCGCAACGATGAGTTTCATGAGTAGCCAAGTGTTTGTGAATATTTTTTCAATAATAATAACTTTATATTTGAATAATATCATAGAAATATACATTATGGAAGGAATTTAAACTTGTCAATATTGCAATAAAAATTACTGCTACTCAAATTTTCCTTTCAGGTACCACCAATTGTCTATTATGTTGAACTACACAATTCTTGTATGAATCGGTTCAAAAAAGACACAATTTCGATTTATTATTATTACCATTCGAATAGGTCTCTTGCATGTAACACGAATTATCATATTTTCATGTTTTTCTCATCGATACAACCGACGCTGTCTATTGGCTTGTTAGAGAGAAACGTACACGAGAAGAGGGAGAGAGTAGACAAATCCCGGTACGTCACAGAAGCCGCAAAGATTCGTCCGTTTGAATAGCCGACTTGCGGAACCAAATTTAAAAGATCATTTTCTCGTTGGAAATTGAAATTTTTGACGGCGGTTAAAGTTTTAAGTAGTCTTACGGATAGAATATTTGATTCCAATGATACAAAAAATTCATGCAAGAGACCTATTAGATTTACAATAGTCCACAAGGACTCAGTGGAGGCGGTTTGTCGGGTCATTCATATAATAATCAAATTGAATTTATATAATAATTCATAATCACTACGTGTCTGGATTATAAGCTGCTCTGAGAATGAAAATAAATATAAAACATGTTGTTTTGTATGGGGGTTCAGATTTTTTCGGAAGTCAGTAGACTACCATTCACTAATACGTTAACAATCAACAGCGC
This sequence comes from Myrrha octodecimguttata, assembly GCA_958510865.1. NCBI lineage: Eukaryota > Metazoa > Arthropoda > Insecta > Coleoptera > Coccinellidae > Myrrha > Myrrha octodecimguttata. Next base: position 22,158,173 of record OY294059.1, read on the forward strand.
TATTCATGAATTGGCGTGAAGAAACATTAGAATGTTTACACAGAAATCACTCGAGCTTATGACTCGCACAAACTATGAGCTTCTGAGATGTTCCATCGTATACTAGTATTATCGAAAAATACTAATATTATTTCATCTCAATTTTACAGTCGACATTCTAAATAAGTATCCATTGGCAATTGCCAATGGGCGATAGATAGTGGCACGCAATAGCAAATGTATCGGTTTTGCCGATTATTCAATTCACTACCGTATTCTACGTCAGTTTTTTTTAAAATTTTTTCCCTGCACACTTTTTCTAGACGTTGTATGCTGTATAAGAAGTTATACAACTACCGTAAATTCTTCTACGTCCATGGTAGTGCAGCCCATGCACCATTGTGGGAACGACTCTCGACAAACGATGCTGGTCGGGCATGCGTCATTGTATACGACAGCCTTGTCATTGTATGAAGGAGCCTTCATGTCAGTCGAAATTCAGCAGAGAACCCGTAGACATTGTTGAAGTCTTTGAAAATGTTGATGAGAACAAAAAATAATAGTAGGAAGAAACTCATTGGAAAAGGAAGAGGATATAACAAAAATAAAGGGAAAAATAATTTAGAGGTGATCTGAGGACGGAAAGTGGAAGGGGGTGGGTGTTTAAGGGTAAAACACGGTTTATCCCGATTTGCGGAAAAACTACAAACAGTTGAACGGTAAAGTTGTCGGTAATAAACATATCTACAACTTTTGTATTCACACTTCACATAACCTCGAAATTGATGTGAAAAATTCTAATCATCAACTTTTTGTTTTTTTATTTTTATCTTTCACAGAAAAAATTCTTTTTTATCGAAATTCGTTTGAAACTCACTTTTTTATGTTTCAAATAGACTGATTTTTTCGATTACAAATATTCATTTGTTCCCCTTTTTTTGACAAGATACAGAAAAATCACACTTATTTTCAATCGAAAACACGTCAAAATATTTACTTTTTCAAACAAGTTGGTGGGCCTTTTGTTCATTGAAGAGTATACTTTTTGATGTTGTGAAAAATAATCATAACTATGGTAAATTCTCTTAGAAAATGCAAAAATATACTATGATTAACAACCAAATGAATTAATAAAGTTAATATTTAATAAGACATCTACGATATTTTTAGAGAGTTGTGAAATCTTCTTTAAATTATATGCGTAGATGCCTATTTAATAATAGTTCATATATACCTTAGTGACCCACAGGAAATTTTAGCCCATCAAAGGGTATTTCATGGAGAAGTGCGGAAGAGGCTATGAGGGTCTGGGGCTTACTACTTGATATTTTCTTAAGAAATTCACTATAGAAATACAAATTTTTCACACCATCAGAAAGAAGAGATTTCAGCGAACAAATAGCCCACTAACCTTTTTGAAAAAGTAGATATTTTTACGTGAGACTTTCCGAATGAAAATAAGGGTGCTTTTTCGTATTCAAAATAAGGCGAACACATTAATATTTTAGATCGAAAAAATTAGTGTATTTGGAACATAAGAAGGTGTTTTTTTTCGAATTTTAAGAAAAAAAATTTTTTCTGGAATATAAAAAAAAACAAAAATTGATGATTTAAATTTTTCCATACATTTCAAGGTCATGTGAAACAAGTGTGGGAATAAAAATTGTAGATCTTTTTATTACCTACAACCTTGCCGTCCAACTTTTTTCTATAGGATTTATAGTTTCGGCGGAAATCGAGATAAACCGGGTTTTACCTTTAAACACCCACCCCCTTCCACTTCCTGACCTCAGATCGCCTCTGAATTATTTTTCCTCTCATTTTTGTTATATTCTCTCCCTTCTTGATGGGTTTCATTCTATATTATTAATTTTTTTTTTGGTTAAAAAATTATGAACCCTGATATACAAACCCAACTATAGAATTTCGCCACACATGGTGGCGCATAGCGGCTCAGCAACCATTCTTCCCATGGAAGTGTGGGAGGCATTTCACCTTAATACACTTCGCAGAAAATGGGAACTATTCTTGCCTGTTTAAGTTTCGAAGGTGCCTTTCTACACTACCACAAATCAGATCTTATTTACGGTAGATTTTGGTCTCAACTGCGCTCAAATCTATAACTTTTTCCTGGGGCAAAATATCAAGGAAAATGATTTTGTTTCTTAACATCGTGGAAGTATTGAACTTGAAAGTTTGTATTTGAAGGGTGAATTTCAGTAGGTATTGAATGTAAGGAATTCTTAAGTTATATATTTTAATCACAAGAATGACTTCCTTCCATGGTGGTAGCTCTGTTAGAGCTGTTTAGTTCCTATTATTTTGTTTATTTTTTTCGAGGAGGTAGTTATTTTTTGTTCACAGACGACCTGTAAGTTGATTCTTTTGATGTTTGTAGAGCCACGAGGTGGGGATGAAAACCCTGGTCATGCTGGATGAACAGGGCGGTAAGCATCATTATCAAAAGTGTGTCTTTTTATGTCGGAGGTTTTTTCCAGAAAGGAAAATTGTATGACACCACTAACAAATGATAACACGACAAACCCTGAAAATAACAGGAATGTTATTTTTAGTTCTTTTCTTTCTCATTTACACACATCAAAAGAATCTGGGTATTGTGTGCATATTCTTCTCGATGTTCATAATCTGCTATGATTTGATGTTCGACAAATAAATATCTTTTAATTTGATATAATGCAGATTTGCCGATATTGATTATTGACAATATAAATCTCAGTGTAGTATTTTGAAGAACGAATGTTGAGATTGGAATTAAAAGCATAAATGCCATCAACACTTATACTTTTAAGTGCCCAAAATGGGAAATTCTCAGAAAAATGTTTAATATCCATTCAATCCATGTACGAATTTTTATCCAGACGTCTGAAACTAGGTCAGATATCCGCAAAACCTCATGTGATCTACATATACGTTATTCATACAAAATACATGGGCCACTGCTCAAATATTTTTTAAGGTTACTGTAAATCACGCCGAGTTTCTCACAGTATTCGTCCAGATTTGAGTATAATAAATATAAAGAGTTTTTATTCGATGGTAAGATCTGCACGAACTTACGGAACATCTTTACAATTCAACATGATAAATAGTTTCGAAGAAATGAGTTTTCCAAAAACAAGGTTGGGTGAATCATAATCCGAAAAATTTACTAACTTATTCTTCCTGAATACTGTCACTGTTCGATTATGTACCATGTGCAATACTGCTACTTCAGGTGTAGTTATCCTTCTTTAATTTATTTGTCTGCAAACTTGTCTTTCAGAATGAATATCTAGAAAAAATTATGACACATTCCAGATACCTTTGATGCAAAAAAAATAGACTTAATATTGTACAACACAGAATTGCTAAGGCAATCGTACTAACCCACCACAAATAATCATAGCAACTAATCAACTCATGGCAGCAAATAATGATACGGTATGGTGATACTGTGAAAGCCCCTATGTAGGATGGTTGATGCTCGATCGTAAAAAGGTTGGTAAGGGATTTGCGTATCTTACATCACATTCGACTTAAGAAGATTTGATTGAAATATTTTGGGAGGGTTTCTCATTGTTCTTCAGTTTTTTTTCCTGTTTTTCCTCCCAAAATCTGAAACAGGCTATTAAAAGTCAAATAAAAATTATTGATTGCAGGAATCGCCCCTGCGATTTGCGGGGCTCCAACTATTTGTCGGGAGCAATTACTTAAAAAATATCCTAACGAAAAATATCCATTATTATATTATTGTTATACAGGTTTTATCTGAATAACACCGAAAAGATGTTAGGGGTGATTTTGTGGTGAAAATTAAGGTAAGTATTCGGTATGGAATTTTTTGAAAAACCTCTCCCCTGAAAAGTTATACCCCTCTGAAGATTGACAAAATTTTATTTTTCTTTTTTATTTTTCCTGTATATTCATAAGCTAAGGGCACGAAACGTGGTAAATATTATTTGTCAATAAAACTACACCTGTTGGAATTTTTTCAACCCTGAAGTATGCTTAGAAGGGGTTGAAATAGTCAACCTCTAAGATAGTTTTTCTCGCAAATTTTTTTTGGATGAAAATTTCCCTTTTCAAAATACATGGCTTAAAAGCCCAATTCATTCACTAAACTAACTATTTTATCTCTACAAGTTTCGAAAACTCAAGTATTTACAAGAAAAACATAACGCATGTTAGATAGCATTTTATTCAACAACAGCCAACCAAATTATGCTTCTACTAGGCTAAGACTTTCACAACTAAAACAATAGCGAACAATGAACAAAAACTGCTGAAATTCTTATCGTTTCACACCCTGCTAAAATGCAGATCATCGATATTTTCTTCTCGTAAATGAAGTTTTCGAAAAAACTTGTAGCGATAAAAAAACTAGTAAATGAATTGGGCTTTTGAGGCATGTAGTTTTAAAGAGAAAATGTGTATCCAAAATAAAGTTGTAAGAAAAATATCTCAGGAGTTGACTATTCCAACCCCTCCTAAGCATACTTCAGGGTTGAAAAATTCCAAAATGTGTAATTTTATTGACAAATAATATCTACCAAGTGTCGCGTCTCAAGCTCAATACACAGAGAAAGTATAAAAGAGAAATATTTTTGTTGTTAATCTTCAGAGGTTTTTCAGAAAATTCTATACCAAATACCCACCTTAATTTTCATCACAGGATCACCCCCTAAATGTTTTCGGTGTTATTCAGATACACCCTTTATATTATATATCCAAGAATTATAAAATTCTACCCACATTCGAAATCTCTAATATATGCAAAACAATCGGCACATAAAAAATATAAATGTTCATTATAAATGGAGGTCTATTTAGAATTCTTCGTATCAAGAATTAAATGTAAAACTGAAACGAAAACTTGCTACAAAAGTTATTTGAAATCGGTTAAAGAATCCATTGAATTCCTTGTTCGATGCACTTAGTCCACATGAAGCTGCTGGGTTGTTTAGAAAACATTTTTCGGGGGTCCATTAAAAGTCTGTGCCCTAGATCACGAATATAAACTACACTGAAGCAGTAAATTTGTCAAATGTAAATTTTTCAGCCGAAGGTGTACTGAAAGAGCTGGAGTCCTTGCGCTAATCTTATGACTCAGGTCCAGATGAAATTGCATCTCTGTTTCTGAAACGTTGCAATGGAGTGCTTGCTGACCCACTAAGGGCCGGTATTATAAAACTTAACTTTAACTTTAACTGATAGTTTTGACAGATATGTCCTAACATAACTGTCAAAACTGTCAGTTAAAGTTAAGTTTTATAATACCGGCCCTAAGTCAATTATTCAAGAGCAAGCAATACCTGAATAAAACGGGGCGACTCTTGGAGTTCGTTTTTTCAAAAAAAAATTTTGGTGCAAATGGTCGAAAAGAATAGGAGGAATACGCAATGTTTCCGCTTTTTTATATTCAAGAATTTTAGGGAAAATTAAAAATGAAATGGAGCAAAAAGTGGAAAAATAACTAACATTGCGCCTTCCTACAAAAGAAGTACACCCCAAAAAAAAATTAAAAAATAATCACTGGAGCCTGCCGAACGACACTCCGTTTTCTCCTATTAATGTCGAAATTTCAGGCATTTCTAATATTTCTCGAGGCTATTGGCAACTTTTAAGCACGCATACCGTGGTGTAGGTGCCTGACCTCGATATATTAACGAGGATTTTTGAAACTTGAATGTGGCTGTGTTGTCGACATCCACGAAGCCGTAATTTATCATTCGACGTTACGTCTGCCCTTAATCTCTCAGTTAAATCCGAAGTATATCCGTTGAGTTGGAAAAGTAGTTTTGTGGTACCCACGCACAATATCGAAAAACTTAAACATATGCAAGATATTTGACAGAAAGAAAAAATCACCCCTCTTTTTAGACATGTTGTAGATGAGCAGCATGATTTTTCGTAAAAAGATCAGTTACTACTAATCTATCCTCTTGTATGAACCTTATTCTATACGATACTAATTGAATAAGGAGCGTATTCGCCATTTTGCAACATTAGACAATCTAACCACTAGGTCTTTTACAATGCTGTCTCTGTTATTTAAAAATGAGCGAATCTATCCCTAAGGAAATTATATGGCATACACTAGTCATTAATGCTATGAAAAATAAGCTCCAGGTTGATTCCGTCTATACTGATTACTCTAATGCCTATGATGCAGTGGACATTGGTTGCACATTGATAATTGCGTAGCTCTGGGCGTGGGATAACCCCTTATTGGTTGGGCAGCTGACCGCATAGGGGGTGGTAGATCTAGAATTCTAATAAGCGATGATGTTGTTTCCGCCGAATTTGGCGTGATATCATCCGGGGTTCCTCGAGGCTCCCTTTTATCCCCTTTGCTATTTCTGTTCGTTTTAAATGACATAACAAAGATCATTGTGAATCGTTTTTTCCTACTATTCACAGACGATTTAAAAATTTTGAAGATTATAAAAGCCTACGATATTGTGAATTGCGACCTGCATAATATTTCCAAATGAGTTGAGTTTTAATATCCAAAAATGTCAACTCATGAGATTTCTCAGAATCCAATCGCCAATAATGTTCACATACAACTTGAACGACTAAGTCCTGAAAACAGTAAAATTGTTAAAGATCTAGGTGTATACAGTGATCATAAGTTGGATTTTGTTCAAATAGTAACACTGAGAGCTTTCAGATTGTTGAGCTTGATTGAGGGAAAATGTAAGGATTTCAGGAATTCATCCGCCATAAAGATAGTATATATCACAAATATCAGGAGCATTCTTGAATACTCAACGGTAATCTGGTCCCTCCATCTCCATCAGAATCACCTAGAGCAGGTACAATTGAAATTTTTTAAAGGGATATCTTTTTACATTGGCAGTCCTCCGGGAAGTAGTAGTTTTGTTGATGTCCACAATAATTTTTAAGTTTTTTCTGGTTTTTCACTCCCGATAACTGGAACTATTAAAAATAAATTTTTTATGGGATCCCTTGCGGATTGCAAGATAGAACTATTCGTCAAGGGCAGTTTTTTTGGAAAACAGATGGCCTAGTGAATAATACAGGAATAATATATAAGATAAACACGATCTATGACGTTTCAGAGTATAAATCTGACTCTTTCATCAAACAAACGATTAAATTTGTAGAATTATTTTTTCTCAAAACGAAAAATCGAGAGAAAGTAATTACAACAAATTTCTTGTTTGTTTGATGAATGAATCAGATTTGTACACTGAAACGTCACAGTTCGCTTTGTTTATCGTTTATATTATTCCCTTGTTGTTCGTTTGGCAATCCGTTTTCCAAGAAACTGGCTTTGACAAATAGTTCTTTCCTGCAACCCGCAAGGGCATTTTCCCTAAAAAAAAACAATTTTATTAAATTTTTGATAGTTCTCTTTTAGATATTGAGAGTGAAAACCCCTAAAAAAATACAAAAAAGATAAGCTTCAGTCGATATGTACAATACTTATTTCGATATTATGTTTGTTTTCAAGATTTTGAACCATTACATAGACTGTAAAAATCTGTTAAATAGGCCTTGACACAAATCATCTGTCTCTGAGGTATCGCGATACATTCCATATTTCCTCCAATCCAACGAATTATAGCATGAACAATCCTATTGAGAGAGCCTTAAGAGAGGCTTGTTGTGTCGATTTATTCCATTTATCAATTTTTCAACTGAAACGATATTGTTTATTCAATTTTTAATTCTTATGTAGTCACTCTGATTATGTATTTTTTTTTCTCTTATGAATTTTGTAAAATTGATTGTCCGTTAGTATCAAATAAATAAATGAATTGGAGACTTTATATGACTCCTAAAATTGTCATAATAATATATTTTTGTATATCGAAAAATTTTTCCGAACTGACATTCTTGAAAAACACAAAACCGATGAGTCAATTGATATGGAAATCACCAAATTAAAATCTTTAGCAAATTTATTCAAAATGATCCTTTCTATAGAACAATGGGAGAAATTATCTTCTTCATTCAGCCAAATTCAAGAGGACTCTTTAATTTTTTTTTTTTTTGAATTTTCTGGTTGCGTTAGTATCTTCGTACTATCCCAAACTATCATGTATGTATTTTCTATAAGTCGAACAGAGATGATTTGCTGTTTGAGATTTTTGTATGTTTCTATTCTTTATGTTGTTTTCGTTTTCTATATCTAAAAGCCGTGCTGTTTCTCCGGTATGTCTTCTCACAACTACATTAAATACAATATACAAAATTTTTTTTTTTTTTTTTCGTAAGTTCGTTCGGTTTAAGTTAGTATTGATCTCCAAACCTCTTTTGTTCTGAAAACTGATTTTATATTGAACTTTAAACCCATTTTTCTGATTTTTTTCTGTTGGGTCTCCCTAAATAAGAAATCACATTTTATAAATTGGGTGATACATGATGGTTTTTTTGTTGTTCGATGGTTTTTTGTCTGAATTTGAAATCGTTCTCTTCATACATTCTCTAGGATATCCATTTTCTTAAAAAAATTGTTTCAAGGTGATTCAACCGATTTGTTGATGAAATTAGATAAGTTTATCATAGAGAGATTTGATGATACATTTTTAAACTTAAGGACTCCAAAAAACAAAGAGACATTCAAAGAATGATTCACAATATTCTCAAGTTCGTTGTTCTCCCCTAAAGTTCTTTTTCCGGGAGTTATAAGATAAACGATTTCCCAGATACGGCTGATCCTATCACCCGGCATATTCCTATGTGACGATTCATTTCTGAAAACACTTGTTTGGAAATGGTTCTTATCTTTTCAATTGAAGCATTTAAAAATGTGAATTGGACTGTCCGTTATCTAAAGATTATATATTTTCGAAGAATTTGTCCAACTCACTTCTACTATTTGCCAGATAGCAAATCAACAATTCGCCACCAAGCTTTTGGTTGCAGCGAATTTATAAATTCTTTTTCGGATTTTTTCATGAATATATCTAGTTATTGCAAGTGAGTGTGGAGAAACCATTACTATTCCAAAATTTTTATGATAAAAATCATCCTCTAATATTCATATTTTGAGTTTTGATCTTTCTAATCTATTTCCGAATGTTCCTGTCGATAAGTCCCTTAGAAAAATATTGGATATAATATTATGTCTGAATTCAACATATTATAATATTCAGTAAGGAGATGATGGTTTTCATCAAAATTTTGTAATGGCAATGGGTACTCCGCTCTCAACTGTTATGAGTAACACATTTGTGGAAAACTTCCAAGAAAAGTTTATAGATACATATTCGATACAACCAAAGGCTTGCTGTTGTTGCGATATGCAGACGATATATTTGTTATCAGGCAATATGGCAGCAGAGAGTTATACTTATTGTCTGGGAATACATTCATTTTGAAGTACCCACAATCAAATTCACATTGCCAATAGAAAAGAATAATCAACTTTCATCTTTAGATTTTTCATTTGAAAAATATCAGAACCATTTATATTAATAGTATTAAAGTTTACTTGCTTTCAACACGACCTAATATAATATTCTACTAAATACTGCAAATAAACTACGTGTCTTTAGAAAATAGACACATTCGAATAGTATGTAACAAAAATAATACAAGAGAATGATTCTGACGTTTTCGAATTTCCTGTCCGATGGAGGAGTCGGATATACTACAGAAAGTCACATTCCAATAAGTTCATCGTTCATATTGTATGGATAATGTTCGTTGGGTAACATTTTTTTGAGAAGTTCCCTCTGAGAAATAGTTGAAATCACGCAATCCACAGGGGGAGAGTTCTATAAACAATAATTCTTATTTGATTTCTTATAGTTCTGTTTCAAATAATGGGAAAGGAAACCCAAATAGAATTGAAGAAGATTGAGACTTATTACACTCATTCTCAAAGACGAATCTGATTTAAGTTGCAATAGAATAAATAAAACTAAAACCCCGAATTAAATTATATTCACTTGAAACTTCAAAAGAGCTCAATCTCCTACTTGACCACAATCATTGTGACGAATTCGATATAGAACTCTTGTGAGAACCTGCACTTGAGAAGAATTAAATTTTTTCTCTTTTTCGTTTTCGGTATTTTCGAAAAGGTAAATTTATTCTTATTTCTTCAAAATCTGAAGAAAATCTGATTCAGACAAGTATTTTGAGTTGGCAAAATATGATATTGCATTTGTATAACTTCTTTTAATATTCCTAAGGATGCATGTGTGAGCTTGCCGAATTCACAGTTTAAGATCCATGAGCATTGATATTTCTATGGTTATTTAGGATCGGTCTCTACATTACTAATTTATTTACACTTGCTCTTATATCTATTATATTTCGTCGTTTATATGAGGGTTGTTTTTGTTAGTAACAAGATATTACTTTTTTTCTTCATTACCCAATCAATGATTCGTTCAAATTTTTTTCAATTCCAAAAGAAAATCTTGTTCGGACATGGTAAATTTGACAGTTTATCTATGAAATACATATAGACATCAGGATCAACCCAAACACCCCTATTGAAGTAAGTTACCGATATACTCACATTTTATGGTTTATCGTGTTTCTCACACTCTGTTTTCTTCCATCCTTAGTTCGATGTTTTATTCCCCCGGTGAAAACAACCATGGCATGCACATCTGTAGTTTAGTTCTAGGCGCTTTTAGTTTAAAATTTTGTACAATCACAATTCCATCGCAGCCTATCATCTACTGGAAAATTTATATAATTATCGGTGGAGTTCATGGGAACTCGCGCGAACTAGCATATACGGAAAAGTGAATATCGCTGTAATTCAAGCATAACCTTCAGGGCCGTAGCTACAGTTGACGGCAATTGAAATTGAAGGTAGGGCAATGAAGCTTCTCATTGATCTAATGCATTTTTTAGATATTTAGCTCTAGCTTTTTAAGGTAGGGCAGTGGTGTTTCAAGGTAGGGCATTGCCCTACCTTGCCGTACCCTAGTTACGGCCCTGATAACCTTTTAAGCATAGGTATTCAGTTCAATTCTAAAACTCCATAGATAGCGGCATACGTATTCAGTTCGATTTTAGAACTTTATAGATAACGAACATATCATACACCTGGTATATGTAATGGATAATGTTTAATTTAAATCAAGGAAAAATAAAAAGAATTCAAGATGTCCATTTTCGCATCTTGATTGAAAATATAGACGTCATCACAAGGCACGTTCCGAATAGAAACGTAACATACGGTAAGGAGCGTAACACACGTTGGTCGTTGAGTTGATCGAGTATAGACACATATATCTTAATTTTCGTGTATTATAACATACCGAAATTTGACTCATTTTGTTAGTTGAGGAAAAAAATTTGGGATATTGATTTAGGGATGCGGTCTACATCGAGCTTAGAAAAAGCCAGTCGGCGTCACGTTTTGTGCTCACTGAACGTACTTATGGTATATTTGCTGAAATTCTACGGCGGTCCATTCTTCGTAGCCGCATACAAAACTCCTGGAGGTCAAAGACTATTGAGACGGTACAGAAAAAATAACAGCGGAAATAGGTTGAGGATCGGAATCATATATTTCGGACATGAAAAAAAGATTGCGGTGAAAATGTTCATTAACGTAGTCACTTTTCGCTCTTGTTCAATTTCAACAGAAATACCAGTTCTCGAGAAATATCAATATTTTATTTTTCCCTCATCACTTGCCGATTCAAATAAAGAAGTTATACAACTTGCTATATCAGAAAGCTAGTTCCTCAATCTTCTCTTTCTCTGTTGTTTTTACAGCGTAGTGTGAATTGAAACAGAGTTCGCGTGAATTCAGCGGTGGCCGCATAACATAGACGTTCCCTTTGTCAGTCGGTTGATTTTGTCTATAATCCATAGTCTAGATCAGGGGTGAAGTGAGGCTTACGGACAGAATCCGACAAGCACCGCGCTGAAATCTGGCCCAACACATTTTTCAGTTTTTGTGTGCGATTACTAGGCCTCCGAAGAAACTCTTGACTTCATTGTTGTTTTTAGTTTTATCAGTTTATATAATATGTATTGGTTCTCGAGGAAGTGGTGGTTGACAGAAGGTCTAGTTTGGTAGTATTAGTGATGTACCAGATATTCGTATCCATATCTGTATTTGCGGATATCCGAAAATTGTAAGAGATGTGTAACCACCATTTTTTAGGAGGACTCGAACGGAACTGATTAATTTTTATTAGGTATTCGAAATTCTGGGTAAGGGTGAATTTAGCATTTCAAACCTGAAACGTTAAACGCCACAAAGTGGACTGAAATAACCTCAAAACAAATCTAGTCGAGGAATGAATCAAGCTCACGCGCACCTACGTTGAATGCGTAAAATAGTCTAGGTCCGTATCCGTACTCGCGGATTTAAAAACTGGTGATCTGTATTCGTATCCGCGTCCGCGGATTGCGCGGATTGAAATTTTGGATGATCCAGCACATCTCTGGGTTTTATGCAATTAAAAATCATTTGAAATCTTGTACAACGAACATGAAAACATTAATCCAACTCGTTTGAGGAGGCAGGTATGTGTTTAGTGGTGGAATATATACAAGCCACTCGAGCAAGGTAGCTCATCTAAAAATTGAAGAAGCATTCTTGGAATTGGAACTTTCATATCGAAATCCTTGATATTTGAGAAGGAAAAGTAAGTTCAGGCGATAAATCATGGCAACGGATCATGGATTATAAATATAACAAGGAGCACATTTCTTAACTGCTTATTAACTTTGCGTAATATTCCCAAAATTCTTACTGTTGATTTTTGGTTACACCTAAAAAATCACCGTCCAAAATACAAATATGCTCCCGAAACTATTAAAGATGTCCTCAAATGTGAATCTTTTCAACAGGAAGTAGAACTCATTAGAATTAACCAGGAGAATTTGAAATGCTATATTCTTGACCAACATGTTTTCGAATATGATTCTGATAAAGATGCATAGAATAGCAGGTGCCGACTTAATTCTACTATTACCCACTAAAATTTCTCCCTATATGCGTTGCTGACGCTATGGTCCATACAGATGGCCGCGTTTCTTGATTCACTGAACTGGAATGGTGGAAGAGGAGTGGAAACACAAAGTCGTTTTTATTATTGGTTGAAATGACATAAATATCAAGTTATCTAGTCCATCGTCCACCATTCATCCACCTCTAACGCACCAGTTTGGTGAATTAAAAAACGTGCCCCTCAACTCTGCTGAAATGAATTGATCGATGTGATCAAACTATTCCTCAAAAAATAAATTAGATACCTATTTGAAAGGATGTAGGTGTATGAATTATTTATTTTTGGTATTGTCATCATAGTAATTTATGAGGAGAATATTGAACTAGGCAAATTACAGTGGAACTCGAACTCCTTATCTCGAAGAATTCTCCAAGTCGAATTTTCTTCAGGAACAAAAACGTTTTTAGAACATCACCATGTATTTTGTCCCTGTAGGTAAGTCGAATTTCCATAACTCGAATATTTCTCAAACTCGAACTGAAATTGAGCAGTAACCGAGGTGGCAACCAAGCATAACTCGAATTCTTTGGGACAACACTGACTGCAACTTCGGGGAATTACCGAGCGAAGAGCCGCCGAAAGATCCAAACTTGTTTTTTTAGGTTCCTTACATCCTTAGCATCGCGCACGCGCTCTATAAAAAATCCGTTCAAATTAGTAACGGTTGTAAAATTTAAGAAAGGCTTTGTATTGGCTTCGTTCCGAAATTCCCCTTCCCTAGTGCTAGTAAATTTGACGAAATTTGTGGGTTGGCAACTTAGACCGAAGTCGTGTATTGAAGGAGAGAGTCGACACCTCATATATTCTATGCATCTCAAGTAAATGACAGAACACAGTTGTGCCATTTCCCGTAAAATTGTAGAGGTGAGGTATTGAATTCAAAATTGTTAGAAATTTCCAAGAGTCTCAACTTAAACAAATAAAGCACATTTCAAGAAGATCTGAATCATGCGTATGTAATTGAAATCTCAACTTCCGAGCCCATAAGTGTTCTTAGTACTCTTTCGATTACTTATAAATATGCTCGAGTGAAACTAAGTAGGCGTATTGCACAGTCTAAAGTCGTTCGTTTTTCGGTTGAGTCATAACTCTACCAACTTCTTTTACGGAAATATTCGCAGAGAAGGATCGTTTCAGCAGATTAACATGTCACATACGATGAGATTCAAGAAAACATTCAAACACTGACAGCCCAGGGGGTCAATTCTTGAATCTCTATCACAAAATGTAGGGTATTTCGATTGTCATTTGTTTATGTCGATTTCTTAAATTTTCTCGAGCATCTGCAAAATTTATGAGAGTTCTATTCGCCATTTCGACTATGTTTTCAAGGAAATATTCAAGAAATAAACTGAATGCAAGATATCGAGAAATTTCAAATCCAAATATGAACATAACCTTATCACCGTTTCCTTCGACTTTGCAACGAGTGGTACAGAGTATAGGAGATATAACATTCGATTGTCGAGTGACATTCGGTTCCATGCGCAGGTCATGTCTTCTTGTTGTTTATATTTAACTTAGAAAATGGGGGCCAATTCTTGAATCTCGATCAAGAAATGAAGGGTATGACAATTGCCATATGTTTGCGTCGATTTTCTAAGTTAAATATAAACAACAAGAAGACATGATCTGCGCATGGAATCGAATGTTATATCTCCTATACTCCGTACCACTAGTTGCTAAGTCGAAGAAAACGGTGATAAGGTTATGTTTATATTCGGATTTGAAATTTCTCCATAACTTGCGTTCAGTTTATTTCATGAATATTTGCTTGAAAACATAGTCTAAATGGCGAATAAAACACTTACAGATTTTGCAGATTCTCGAGAAAACTTAGAAAATTGACATGAATATATGACAATTGAACCCCAGGTTATCGGCTCATCGATCGTAAAAAAAGAAGATATTTTCACCGAAACAGTAACACACAAAAAAGATATTTGAGGGGTTATCTTGCCACACCAAATCGTTCGTATCTTCGAAATGCTTTGTTTCTTCAATGAATTCAATGTAAATCTTGGATGGTAATACAAAGATTTTTTTGGACTAAAAATCCCGTAGATGACTTATTTTGCATACACTTCCTCATCGTGCAATTCGTGAATTATGTTTCACTTGTTATTACCTGAATTGTGATCGTACAAGTAGCATTTTATATTACGCATGTATGCTTGAGAATAGATTAGATCAATTATTCACCGTTCGAATAATCTTTCTTCCCTTTCGATAATCCCAAATTTCTTGATACAGAGCAATTGGACAGGATCGAAGATGGAATGGATCAGATCAACACCGATATGCGGGAGGCTGAGAAAAACTTAACGGGTATGGAAAAATGCTGCGGACTCTGCGTTCTTCCATGTCAAAAGTGAGTATGTTTTGTACAATACTGACTTCCCCGAAAAGGTGAGAACGTTGAATAAAATATGAACAATGAATATCGTCCTCTATCAATTTACAGTTAAAGGTTTTTTAATAGAACTGCGGTCTTCAGTACTAACTGGCAGCAGGTGCATATAAATGAAAAGCGAACAACTTGGGTTAAAATACATGAAGGAGTACCTTAGGGGTCAATCTTGGGACCACTACTATTTATAATTATATTAACGACCTCCGGAACAACATCACTTGCGACTATGGTTGTAACTATGCGGATGACACTTCTTTTTTGAATATTGCCAAAAAATCGGTTCGAACTGAAACGGAGAGGATCCTCAGAGAAGCTGAAAGTTGGTTTAACTAAAATGACCTCCATTTAAATAAAGATAAAACGAACGTGCTGAGAATTGAAGCCAAAACTGGATCGTATATCAAGAGTGCGAAGTTCCTCGGTATTCAAATTCAGGAGAACCTCAAGTTCGACATTCATATAGAGAACCTCACCAAGAAGTTGTTATCATATACATATTCATATTCCTTTCAAACACACTGGGGAGGGTGACGGGTGAGTGTGTTTTGATGGATACCTATTACTCTCTTTTCCAAAGTTTTATGTCCCATGGCATCCTTATTTGGGGCGATGCACCTGAAGCGAATTCAGTTTTCCGAAGAGAGCGATAAGAACTTTAGCAAGAGTAAACAACACTGTCTCCTGCCGGGGTTATTACTTCCTAAAATATAATATTCTCACATTCTATAGCCAAGTCATTTTTGCTTGTTTGCTTCATGTCCACGAAAACAAGCACAAGTACACTGAAAGTGGCGAATCTCATGAGTATGCTACACGTAAAAGACAGGAACTAAGTATTTCCTACCATAGAATGATGCTGACCCAGAAAGCCACAAATTAACTAGCAATAAAATTGTACATCCATCTTCCGGAAGAAATAAAACTAAGCCACTTCTATAGAAAACGCCTCAGAATTTTGCTGTCTACTAAATGTTACTACTCTGTTTATGAATTTTTGTCGGACGAGTCACAGTAAATTTCGTTTTTGCTGTTGTTTTGTATTTTGACCATTAATTGTTGCCACTTGTTTTGTAATGGTTTGTTAAATAAATTTGACTGATTGAACTGTTTTACGAGATAATTTCACAAAACGCATTTTTATGAAAGTTTCAAAAAATAGGGAATCGGTATATATACAACCAATCAGAAAGAATTCAATAGGACATTTCTGATTTTTTTGGACAAATTGGTTTCCAGGTTAAGGTTGATTCTCACTATACTTCCCGTAACCGTCCAGTATCCCTTCCGTATGATTTAAGTCAAAATTTAGTAGGCAAAAATGTCATGTTGACGGAACGTAAATGGGACGTATAGTGTGCATACATCAGTTCATTTACACCTTATAATATTTTACCGGAAGGATACTGGAAGGTAACGGAACGTATATTGTTGGAAATGTTTATTTCTGTGAAAAAATTCTCGTAGCAACTTCTCACGTCGTATCAATGACGTTAATTGAATTTTCTGCAAACTGATATTTTTTGAGATATCACTAGGTTTTTTTTTTCAAATGGGTCATCCCATATATTCTCACATATTTCAATAGAGCTTGAAATAACCATTTCATACTTTATATTTTTCTGGAATCATGTCCGAGATATTGAATTTTCAAATTTCATCTCTTGGATAAGTAGGCTTAGGACTTCTTTTTAATCTTCATTCTTGGAATATTTCTTCGGTCTTTCCTTCTCGATTTATTAAGTTGTGACGCAATCCTGCGAAAATATACTTGAAAGGATGTCATCTATTTCATGATGGGAAATATTCGTTGCCTCCGTTTTTTCTTCAGTTTATGTAAAGAAGACTAACATGTCCCACTTTTCATAATTTTCGTATTTCATTGCAAACAGCTGAAGAGAAGTTGCGAACTAAACCGAACTGTTATTGTTTCAATAGACGTTTGATAACTTACATTTCCATTGTTTCATTCCACCATCGCACGCTCCAAACCCTACTTAAAGATGAAAGTTGAAAATTTAATATCTCGATCATAACTCCAGAAAAATATCAAGTATGCTTTATTTTTGAAATGGTTATTTCGACCTTCATCGAAATATGTAAAAATATACGGAGTGATATCTTATGAAATATCAGTTTGCAGAAAATTCAATAAACGTCATTGAATTAGTTGCTTCGAGAATGTTTTTACAGAAATAAATTTTTAACAGAAAAAAAAAATTGCAATATTTCTAAAATTAAAATTTGCGGGAAACACCCGGTAACTATGTAACGGTGATAGCTATGGAGTTGCGTTTTTCGCCAATGAGTTTTTCATAAAAATTGGCCTCCAGACACCGAAATGAGTTTTGGTCTATCTAGTACAGAAATAGGACTTCTCTTTCAGAAGTGTCCAATTTGACCTACCCTGTACAGGTGAAGTGAAACCTTGTTTGCAACGTGAATCTCGAAGCCCAGAAGTCTGGTTTTCTGAGTACCCTGTGAACTGTGGTATGCGGAAGCCTCAATGTTATACCAAGGCGACGAGTACTCGTCGTCGAATCCTCTTGGACTGCCTGGAGTATAGCAGGTGCTTGCTGCCATTGCTCAGTATTTAGACCGCCTTCTCTGACTGTTAAACCACGAAATGAACCTGTTTGCCCTAATCGCCTAAACCCTTCTACAAAGGCCTTTCTGTCTGGTTTTTGTCTGTTCGGGAAACGCAAACCATTCTCTCGAACCGGTCGTTTGCGTTTCCATTTGCATGTCCATAAATAAATATCATAATCATAAGCAGCTCCGAAATATAGCGAAGGAAAGGTTTGGGTATACTCGTCTTTTTCATTGTCATCACGTCAGCCACGATATTACAGCAGAAGGAAAGTGGCTAGCACAAAACTTGATATGCAGTTCAAAATCCTGTTAAATGGAGAAGTTTCTGCTGCAAACAAAACATATTCTCATTTATAGTTTTTCATTCATGAAACGATTGGAAAGATACGACTTATTTTTCTCCCTTCAGAAGATTTATTGTCACCAGCCCACCACATTCTCCAGTAAAACTCTATCGCCACTCATGACTACTCATGTTGAGAAAAATTTAATGGTCTATCGGTATATATGGTCAAATTTAATGAGGATGCTGAAATTGATCATAAATAATTGGTTTTATGAAAAACAGCTGATAAATTCCTTGAAATCAAGAAATGTCAAATTGAAAAATGACCGCCAACATTTTGACCATGTGTTATATGACATTTTTTGTTACAAGTCACTTGTTTAATCTCCCCTTGAAGTTAGGCCGTTTTAAAAGTGTACACTCTGTATAGAGCTTTGGCGTTCGTTCGTCTACTCGGGCCTAATTCCCTTAAATTTAAAATACAGCGAAAACATTCTTTAAGCTAGACTGAAAATGTCCGAATAGTCTCACCTTATCGAGAGAATCAAGTTCTACTCGATCCGGTAGGATTTCTTGGTAGTAGATGACTGGTGAAGGCCATCGAATCTTTTTAACAAGAAAGAAGTTGAGACTGGGTAAGAACTATTCTACTGCTTGGGCAAACGGATCGAAATACATCCACATGAGAAAGGTAATCCTGAAAACTTTTGGCAATCGATCTCGTGGGGCCCTCTCCTGAAAGTTCTCTATGCCATCCGAAACAAAGGGGTCGCCACTGTGGCACATCTACTGGGGAAACATATGTGTAGCCGTTTTAGAATCACTGGAGTGATATGATGATAATATGACCAAGGCCATTCCATCTGCTACCCATCCGCAGCGTTGCTTGAGAATCAGAGATGTCTATATACTTTTGCGTCAACTTAACAACGGCTTTGGGACCAAATTCCGTGTAATGTAATGTCAGAAGAACACTTCATTACCTCCAGACAGACAGAATCCCCAGATGGCAATGAATGGACAAATATTCGTTACTAGACAAAAGGATTCGAAGGCGGCTAGAACGCTGGCGATTTGGTATAGCTATTCAACTCGCAAAGAAGATAAGCAGATAAGTTGCAGAGAAACAAGGATGCTCCACATCGAGTGATCAAAGCAAAAAAGGATATGTTTAATAGTTCCAAGAAGTAAATGGAGAGAGGTTCATGTGAATCGTTCAGCATTTCACGAAGCTGATTACGATGCACCAGATGATAATGAAATGAGAAGAGGTCATGATGTTCAACATTTTCATTTAGAACTGTGGTGATACTAGTAAGGCGGTATTTTAACATAGAGAAGTGGTTAGCCGTTCCAAGAGACTGTGGGGCAGTGGGACGATCTACCCTTACTACGACCTTGTTTCAAATTAAAAACTTTTGGTACGTTCGTAGAACAACTAAAACGTATAGAACTTCTAGTCCATTTTGAAACTCGGATGAAGAACTAACCAATCAGTTAATCAGTTGCACCCAGCAACGCACGAATATAGAGCGCATCAAGTGAAAATAAATATTTTTGATTTAAATTAACATCTATGTAAATATGCATATAGGTCAGAGTATATTGGCATATTGGTGTTAATTGAACAAGTTGAAAGAATGTAGGTTGATAGCTCTGTTGATTGAAAACGTAACAGTATGTTAATAATTATTATTTATTAAAAATAATGCAATCATTCAAACGAACATACTTCCAGGAGCATGATTGACCTTATAGGGACAGGTCAAGAACTTACATAAATGCCTGAAAATATAAAATATCCAAGTTCGTCTATACCTTTTAGATGCTTGCGAGTGCGCCATTTTCGGTCCAAATTACGAAAAATGCAAATAACTGAAATAATAGCTCCCTGGAATGAGCGAACACAAACCACTTTGGACACTCTTCTGTTTGAAGTTTAAAGCCTTAATCTGGAATCCTCATTTTCAATTCACAGGGGTTCTTCTTTCAAAGAGGATGAAGGTACATGGAAAGGTAACGATGATGGTAAAGTGGTCAACAACCAACCCCAACGAATGATGGACGATCGCAACGGATTGGGACCTCAGGGTGGATATATTGGCCGAATCACCAACGACGCCCGCGAAGAGGAGATGGAGGATAACATGGGACAAGTGAACACAATGATTGGAAACTTACGTAACATGGCCATCGATATGGGCTCCGAATTGGAGAACCAAAACAGACAAATCGACCGTATCAATCTCAAGGTACGTACAGGCATGCTGGCAAAAATATACGAAATCTCTGTAAGTAATGGATGTTTTAATGAGAATGTGATGGTGCGATA
The DNA here is from genome assembly GCA_958510865.1 of Myrrha octodecimguttata. Classification (NCBI taxonomy): domain Eukaryota; kingdom Metazoa; phylum Arthropoda; class Insecta; order Coleoptera; family Coccinellidae; genus Myrrha; species Myrrha octodecimguttata. Next base: position 22,178,740 of record OY294059.1, read on the forward strand.
TACATGGTTCGATCGAGAAAAATTATTCAGATTTTTTAGCAACGTTTATGAATTTATAATTTATTTTTTTTAATTTATAAGTTTCTACAGTTCACCCGGATGTTGCAGGTAGACTGTTTCTAACAAAATATTTGTCAACTAATCAACTCACAAAATATTATTCAATCAATACTGATCAACTCTGAATTAAATATGAATTGGATTCAACAACTTTTTCACCGATGGCTGAATTTGATTCATTTTCTGTAAAATGTATAGATACGTTTAATGTAGATAAACTTCTGGTAAGAGGATCAGAAGTTTTTTCGGAAGAGTTGATGAAATACAGCATAAAATGAGTCTCTAAATAGTCGGTAGTAGTAAGGTCCTGTCTATTCACTTCCCTTTTTGTTTGATGGTTTACTATGTATGTTTATCAGAACAAAAATATGGACTCAGCGGTGAGGTCGAAAAAGAGCTACTTCATTTTTGTTTATCAAATGGTATCATATGTCTCAGTGGTTCGATTACTTCGATTTTGTCAGAATTTCAAGGACGTATGAATTCTCTAGTTCTGATTCATTCTTGTAGAGGACAAAAAATTACAGCAAAATTTCATTTGACAGAGCTACGACGATGTGTGCCTTTAGACACGAAGTACAAATCAGCTGGAATAGTTGCAATATTTTCAAAATCAAAGCGTTCTGTTCACTTCAGATGTGGCACGTCAGAACTTACATGTTCACCAAAAATAAGTGTAGATCATTGTTTCGGGCATCCTAAGGTCGGTTGTACAGTGTAGATCCAACGAGAGCTCTACATTGAAAGCATGACATCGTAATATGAGCTGATCCAACGTTGAGCTCGGAGCTTAATCTGTACAGCACAGAAAAAGACTATTATTATACTATGACTATGTTTCTTAGATTCATCCAAATGCGTTAAATATGATTTCGATGTGTTGCAATAGGTGGCAATATCATGATAAGCGGTATCGCCTGAAATTGAACACAGTATCATCTCTATCATAACCATCACCATCAATGGGAACTTTGTGAAACCCGTTGATTTATTACTTGTTAAGAAAAAATCATTTGTTGAGGCTCACAAAGAAGATGCTTGGTCAGAATAAATAAACGATTCAAGATTGATGATACTGCTACTGAAGATTTACCCTTGATTCCTGAAAAAGTTTGGCGTAAAAGAATTGGGGCAACATCGAAATTCATGAAACCGATTGATTCAAATGACAATAATTATTACTAAGGGAAGCCTGGAAACGTCAAATTCCGCTTTTACGTCTCTACAGGACGAACATGAACGAAGGTTTTTTTGCTGCATATCGTTCATATATATGACCAAATGTTCCAAGTTTAATTTTCTTCAGATAAGATTTTATTATTGAGTACATTCAGCGAATGAATCAAGATATCTAATCGATCCGTTTGACCTGAACATTGCTCCGCTCTATGAGAAAACGCAGATTCTACTGTATACCTCCGTAAGATGGTGTATATTAGATATCCTACCAAACCGGTGATTCACCTGACATTGCGTTTTCTGATTATCACGAACGATAGTGTACGAAAACTGAGGATCATCATTCAACTGGTAACGTGCCATTCTGCGCTGAAGGAAGTTTCGGGTATTTTTATCAGTGAAAAACAACTTATTCAATAGATAACAGCATGATTCGATCCATCTTCAGCATCTGGTTAATCATGTACTCCTTTCATGCGCTCGTTATTGAATATTTCTCGACATTTTCTGCATATTGTGAATATCAAAAATAATAGATATCTCGTGCGTATAACACAATCATTTACTCGTATCATTTATAGATAACCCAGAAGTTAACTGTTTTGAAGTAACAAAACACTGGAATAACAAGGAGAAAAGCAACTCACTACATTCTTCCGAACAAATTTGATATTTTGTTTGAAAACTTTCTCGATCGAACTGTGTTCTTCAGTGCTACTGCACATAACATTACATTCTAGCCTTTGTATAATTATCAATATTAATCTGTTTTGAAGCTTTGTTGCAGCGTTTTAACCCGTACTCCTATACGGAGCCTACTTCTAAGGCTTGCATGTCTGTGTGAATTAATTCTCTGTGCGATATGAAATTCACTCCATTATACATTCAAAAATTTTCCCTATCTTAAGATGATTCGACACAAAACGTAATTTTGGCAACGTCATCAAATTCAGTGAAAACGTCCAAGGATCGTACTAATGGACGCGATGAAAAAAATCTAGAAAAGCACTGACCTGAATTCAGCAGCTTTTGCGCGCATGTTTAAATTCGTTATCGGTATGGTTTCATTGAGACGAGAAATCTAGTCTCTAAGGCACTTTGTCGTCTCGTCTCGACCATCGAGACGAGCAATAAACAAACTTGTCTCGATGTTTTTCCTGAAGACCATTTCTCGATCTCGGTTCGAGACTCAAAATTTCGAGAGTCTCGAAAACAAAAACTGAATGCTATTAAAAAAATCTAGAAAACCACTGACGTGAGGTCAGGAGCTTTTACGCGCTTGTTCATCTTCGAAGCCATTTTCTAAAGACATTTTGAATGACCCTTCACGCTGTTATTTCTCAACCGAGTGCAGAATTTCGATTCGAACACATCTGCATTAATGGTAATACTGGGAAAATGAAATTTTGAATGGATATATCTTCGAAATTATTGAAGGGGATTTCACGAATTCGACCTTCTTAATTAACCCCCAAACCTGCTGTGAAAATATCGAGTCTCTAAGGATGTAATTGTGGTTGAGGCCAGCCTCACTTCCAACCGTTAAATGTTATTCAATAACGAAAGTCGAATACTTAATAAAATGAAAATCAGAGACAGTATATTAAACCACCTCGAGAAGACGAGAGAGTTAGAATACCAACCCATCCTAAACATAGGACGATATTTTATAATTCTAGGACGATCGGTTGAAGGGGCGCCAATTCTTGCAAATGAGACTCGATGCGAGTTCGCATCAGGAGCCACACCTTTTTGTATAATTTTTTTGTTTTTTTTTTCAGATAATTTGTGTTTAGTTTTCGCTCTTCAAACACTTTTACCCTATTCTCTTCGTTTTAATTTTTTATTGGATTATATATATTTTATAGGCTTTGCCCAGACTTTAAACAATGTTTAATAATGATAATAGGAAAAGCAAACCCACCCTCAATCATAAACCTGAAGAGTGCAAATCCTTGAAATCTAATGAGTAGTTTCCATCGAAAAAAATTATTGGAACTGTTCTGATGACACGATCATCACGAAATTTCACACAAAGTTGTAAATCGGCGTTTTCCAACTAGCTGCCGAGTTTATCATTAGTGGGTCAGTTTTTTGAGTTATTCTGAAATAACCTAGATGCCTAAGAAAAAATACAAAACTTGGCAATCCTGATATCTCCAAAAGTGAGAACCAGATCGAACAGAAATTGGGTCGTAATCTGATAAATCGTTTTCAGAAAAAAAGGCATGTCGGTCTTAACTGCTTAAAGGCGAAGTTCGTCGCCATGCAGCGAGGAAGATTTCAGGTTCGTAGTAAACACCGGGGATTTTCTATTCGCTGTGTCTGGTTTCCGGTACCGGTAGTATTGATGAAGCACCGAGTACCTGGATTTGAGTGTATCCCGTCGTTTTGATTTTTTTATGATGATATAGATGTCATTTAATATGGTCAGTTTATTTAAATTGAATTCATTATTTTACTTCAAGTCAATACGTAGATATACCTACAGTTTAGGATGTAATGATAATGAAATGAGTATCTCTAATACTACCTTTATGAGTTTTGTATCGTGAGGGGTATTGAACAACACAGTTTCAGTTTCATCTCCTATTTATCTGCGGAGTTATTGGGAACAAAATATGTAAAATTTCTTTCATACTTCATTTTATTTCCGGAATAACTCAAAACTATGATCCGAGTACAATGAAACTTGGTAACTTATTGGTGAATGATTGTTCCATTAGAACAATTCACACAAAAAGTTAAAAAATTTTGCGATATTCTGATCGTACCAGGAAGGTCTCCCTAAAGCTGTAATCTTTCAGTTAAGTAGTGGATTTTGATCCGATTCAATCGGTATTTTTGGAAATATTAGGTGAATCTTGCCAATTCGCGACTTAGGCCTTCGTTATTGAACTCCAAACTGGTTCCACAATTATCTTCTTTGGGAAGTTGTTGTATTCAAGATCGGTTGTTAGACCAATAGTGAATGCACTCATTCCTGAGAGAAACGACTTGATATTCGAGGGGAAAGTTTGGGGCTTTATTATGAAGAACGAATTCGTGAATGTGTAAGATCGGTCCAAAACATTCAAATTTGTATATGCCAAATATTTCCAAAAATACAGATCGGATCGAATTGCAATCTAGTATCTGAGTGAAAAATGATAGCTGGAAGTGCATACAGAAATTCGTGGGGATCATCTCGAAATCTTTTCATCAGAAAGTTGAGTTGCTTATGACGGAGTCAATTCGTGAATAGGTGACCGCTCGGACAATGAATTTTGTCAAGTGCGTGAAAGCTCTCGACGTCAAGTCTAGTATTTGATTGAAAAAAGATATCTGGAAGGTTCGTACAGAAATTCATGAGGACCATCCCCAAATCTTTTCATCAAGAGGTTAAGAGTCTTTTTGACGGGGTCAATACGTAGATAGGAGACTGTTTGGACAAAGAATTTGGTTAAGCGCGTTAAAGCCCTCGACCTTGCATCACTGCGCCTCTAGAATTTTTGATGCTGCTGGCTGTTATCTATTTGGCGTCCATTTTCCATTACTTGGCAAATTTCTCTTTCTCGTACGATTTCAGTCTCCTCAACTTTTTCTTTTGAATGTTTGTCCTATACTGAAAATAATTTTGAAAATTATATTACGTTTGAAAACATTCCTCTCTGGCACATCAACAAAACAAATTAAAAGCATAAGAAATAAGGTTAGGTTCCAGTTTGATAAACAAAAGCTGCCAACGACTACACTTATAACCGGGGTTTTATTAGATCCTGTTACCTAGAGCGTCACATGAGCGACGTCATCGAATATACCGGGATAAAAGTCCGGGATTGAATGTGTTACCGGTACCGGGCACAGCGTTTTCTACATCCGCTATCGGTCGAGATTCCTACATTTCCTACCCCATCTAGTTGTATACGGCCGGTTCTACTTGCTGCAAGGCGAAATTTTTCTCCATGCATCGAATGATTCTTTCGAAAGGCGGTGAACACCGAAGATTTTTCTATATCCGCTAAGTAGATAGATCTTATACAGGGTGATTCATTAAGGTTGGCCACCGGCCGTATCTCGGAAACCGTTTATCCTATGCCTTCCGGAAAAAAAATCTAATGACAAACTCGGCCCCTAGAAAATGATTAAAAATATTTTCAAATTCGTAGTTCCCCACTAGAGGGCGCAATCTATCACTTGTAAAATATAATCTCATTTTTTACGAAATATTCTCCAGCTAACAGTGGTAAAGAATAATAAAATAAGAATCTACTCATTCTATTCAACAACTTTTGTTTCAGTAGTTTTTCTATATTTCCTATTTTTAAGTGATGGGATGGATAAACTTTTCTTCACGAAAAAAACATTCTTACTCCTGTATGGGTGAACCGATTTTCACGTAATTAGATTTCATTCGAAGGCCATCACAGAAACAGATGACAACAATATACCGGGTCATCCAATTGAAAACTACAGATTGTTTTATGTCACTTCGCCCTATTTGTGTGTTTTACTGGAAAATTTCAAATGCAATGCTATGATTCTAACCGGGTGAGAATAAGCCAAGCATTATCACCTACTGACTTTTTAAAATCGGAGACAGATATCATTGGTCGTTTCGGAGTTATTGACATCTTTATAAATTTTGATAAGTATTGATCAACCCTGTGAAATGCAGGAGGAATTGAGTTATTTCATCTCTAAACAATTAGATGAAAGGAAAAAACTCATCAAAACAACGAAACAAGCTGATTTAGAACCAGTAAGCTTTGGCGATACTGTTCATTTTCGGTATCTATAGCTGTAAAACTTTTTTAGGACGATTGCAAACCACTATTTTATGATGCCCCATTATTCAAACAAAGAAGCATATGATATGCTTAATGTTCATTTTGAATGTTTAGAAAATGCAGAAAGGGAATACCCGATACGATATATCGGGTATTCCCTTTCAGGAATATATCCTGATAGACATCGTCATTCCAAAAGGGTATTCAAAAGATTGACACGAAAAGTGCGAGAAACTGGTAAGGTTCAATATCTTGGAAGAAAAAATAGAAAACGTAGAAGCCGTAATGAGGATAATATCATAAAAGTTTTGGCTTATTAACAAGACAAAGGTGCTTGAAATTTTAACGGAAGATCTTCCAATTCTTTTAGAAAATATTGCTATTCAAAGCAGGTCAGATATGTGGTATCAACAAGATGGTTGCCCGGCGCATTATGCTGCTAATGTTAGAGAATATTCCTATAACGTCTTCTCAAAGAGGTATATTGGACGAGGGAGTATTTTTCCATGGCCAGAAAGATCACCCGACATCACAGTATCAGATTTTTATTTTTGGGGGAGAATAAAGACTTAGTTTTCCGAATACCCCCCACTACAAGTGAGGATATTCAAAATAGATTTCGACAGGCAGCTTCTTCTCATACTGAAATTGTGGCCAGTGTCAACTCGACGAAAGAAAGACTAAATTTATGTGTAGAAAATAATGGTAGACATTTTAAATATTTGAATTGATTAGGTGTAAGTGTTGTTTTTCTGTTCAAATATTTTCGTTGTTGCTAATTTTTGTTTTATTTTATCGCATCATTGTTATTTCATGTGTGTTGAGTATTTTGCTGCGTTGTCATGACGCATAAAGTCACTTCCTTGTTTATTCAAGCTCACAGAAAGGATCAACATTGATCAAAATTTACAAAAATGTCAATAACTCCGAAACGACCAATGATATATCTGTCTGCGATTTTAAAAAGTCAGTAGGTGATAATGCTTGGCTTATTCTCACTCGGTTAGAATCATAGCATTGCATTTGAAATTTTCCAGTAAAACGCACAAATAGGGCGAAGTGACATAAAACAGTCTGTAGTTTTCAATTGGATCACCCGGTATATTGTTGTCATATGTTTCTGTGATCTGCTTTCGATGGCCTTCGAATGAAATCTAATTACGGGAAAATCGGTTCACCCATACAGGAGTAAGAATGTTTTTTTCGTGAAGAAAAGTTTATCCATCCCATCACTTAAAAATAGGAAATATAGAAAAATTACTGAAACAAAAGTTGTTGAATAGAAAGAGTGGATTCTTATTTTATTATTCTTTACCACTGTTAGCTGGAGAATATCTCGTGAAAAATGAGATTATATTTTACAAGTGATAGATTGCGCCCTCTAGTGGGGAAGTACGAACTTGAAAATATTTTTAATCATTTTCTAGGGGCCGAATTTATCATTAGATTTTTTCCGGAAGTCATAGGATAAACGGTTTCCGAGATACGGCCGGTGGTCACCCTTAATGAATCACCCTGTATAAGCAATCATTATTTCATCATTAAATTTCCATTCATTCAAAACAACAAACTTCTTCCGGCTGAATCATATGAATATAACCACAATTCTTTCACTCCTTGGAAATATAATTATCGAATGTTAGACACCGTTCTGAAGACTAGACATACTTCGCATATTTTTGTAGTAAATATTTTCATCAACGTAGTATTAATTTTGTCAGGAAATTGTATAGATAAAAAATCTGACATTCAAACCATTTATCATTTCGAAATACTGTATCAATTTTGAAGAACTTCGTTGTTCTCCAACAAGCATCCTACATCAGCAGTGTTTATGTTATAAAAGTTATTTGAATCGGTTATTGAATGGTGAGATTTGGTGCAGAAAACTTTTACTATTCTGAACGGTCATGTCCTAATCTATCACCAGCTTCTATGTTGTTGGAGGCTTGGACACATTTTGATTTGCCAAAAATGATAAATTCCAAACTGTTTCAATTTTGTGCAGTTCTGATTATGTACTCTATGAAATTTAGGAAAATTGAATGGATGTGAGTCAACACAGAGAAAGATAATATCTGATAGTATTACAGTATTAAATTGAACATGCATTTTTCGTTGGATGTAATAAAATACACTTATACTTATAATGACAACTGAATAAGAGAAGCGACTATCGCAGGCTTGTTTTCTGAGTCTTTTGACATTTTAACAGGAAAGACAATCTTAGCTTATAATATAAGTAACTTTCTTCCACATCTATCATGTGTTGTTGCACTCACCGAACACTATTTTGGAAATCAGTAAAATTCCCTGTAAATAATCAATATTATTATTAATTTTATCACTCACTCGGCAGAATAAAAACGAGTATTGATATTTTTACATACTTGTTTAACCTGTGCAAACATCGATTCATTTATATCGATGCAAACACGTGTACACTGGAGATGGGTGTCACGAAACTTCGATCTCAACTAGTTGATTTTAGTTTGAATTCGGTTGGAGAGCCGAAATCAAACTGAAATGGAACACATTATTAATTTGACCAAGCCTCACAGTTTCATGGAATCCGCTGTCTAGGGACAGCTCACATTTCTCCATCATATTTCCACAATGATTTTTTTATCATAATATTCATTGATTTTGCCTGAATTTTGAATAATCTAGATGTTGTTTTGTTCTTGCATTGCTATCCACTCGGTCCACTTGACCAACTACAAATACAAAATCGAAAAACTTGAACACTTCTGTACCTCAAAACTCAAAATGGACCACTACTCATCGCTACACATCATGGTTCACTCTACCACAGGGCGACTCGAACGCAACGAGGATAGAGGTCGCCAATCAACGTGCTCACGACCTTCTCAAGTAGACACTTCTAAACAACACAGACACTTTAATAAGATTATTATTATCAACATTATTATTACCCAACTGTAGTTCTGAATCTTTGAAGACTTTAATAAAACGTGCTTCTAAACGTAACATATCTCTGTGTATCCCGTTTTTTTTCATTGATCATCATATAGGATAGCGATCATTCGCTCACATCATCAACTGAAATGACCTTGAAGTTCGCCTCCGTAATGAGGATTTTCACTAAACTGTTGGAAAATTTCATCAGCGCGTGACCTTAAATTTGTGCTTCCAGAGATGTCACTGTTGGGTTTTAGAGTACTCACAAACTTCTCTGAATAATCTTTTACAGTTGCTACGCTTTTTACATAATGAGCTTGATTTATCAACCTTTGGATATATGCTGAGCGTATGCTTAAAGATAAATTTCATGAGAATATTGATTCTAGAACCTCATGTAATTCATTAATGTTTTTAAATTTTGTTTCAAGACTGAACTGAACTTTTCACCAATATTTTAAATGATCCATCCCAAGTAGTTATAACTGTCGTTCTGATTTATAAGTCTAGATCTTCGCGAAGTATTTTGATCGAAATGAAACAATTGTGAAGTGAAAGATTCAGAGCTGCAGGTACAAAATTTACCATCAAATTTGTATGAAATCTGTTGGTTAGGGTGAGAGCAACGAAACGCGCATTGCAGTGGCAAACCAGCGTGCCAACAAACTCCTCAAGTCTTAAGAGGGATACGAGTCATCTATTTTTTTTTCGCTGATACTTCCTGCTTTGTATTATTTCAACTAGTTAACTTTATGCTTGTTAGCTAGATTTCACTTTGAAGGATTTATTGTTGTTTACATGTATAATATGATTGGTGGAAAGAATTCGTGCTATGTTGCTTTGTTTTGATGATCCCGTCATGTACATCGAGATGTCATCAACAAACATACTCAATATCTGAAATCTTGAATATTGATTTGATACACAAGGGATTATTTAAACAAAACAGCAGAGCTAAGAAGGAAATTATTTCAATAATTCTCTCGGATAACAAAATGGAAATCATCTCGATGTAAATTCATAAAATCAAAACTATATTGCAATATGTTGTCCATCACTTGGAATTGTTGAGAAAGAGTTTATAGAACTGTTGGAATTTGAAGATTATAATGATTAATTCAGAATGATATTGATTGGCAGATTCTAGTGATAAGTATATAAAGTGTAGATTTATTTGACATTTTGTGTAATTTTTTATTTCATGTTTAATTTTATACTAGTCATCTTGAAGGCGTTAATACTTACAAAAAATATCTTATTTATGCAAAATCTGGGACACAAAATTAGTGAACCTTGTACAGAGTACGAAAAATAACTCGTGTAGACTAAAGGTCATTTTCTGGGTAGAAATGAAATTAGTTTTCAAAAGTTTGCTAGAAAATTGAAATTTAAATGTAATAATTAGGTATCAGTATAAGCTTGAAGTATTTTGTTGGATATTTATTAGTTAATTATTAATACCTCATTACCATTGAAGATGCTCGTCATGTTATCATTTTCAGGGAATATTCTATGAATTGAACAATTTCTATGGTAGATTCAACAGGCACAAAATGATCAAAGAATTATTGGAGAGAATTGAATTTGGTAACTCCTAATTTTTTAATTAACATGGTTCTTACATCATCAACTTTTTCGTAATGTAAGATGTGTAATATATTATCAATGTTTATCTTTGACTTGAATTATGGCGAAATGTATGTTGAACTATTGGAACAATTGAGTTTGAGCATAATAAGCAAAAGGGCTCTGATTATTTTGTACGAAAGGGAAATATTTTTTTTTCAATATAGAAAAAATTAAAACACTATTAGAATTTCAATGAAATTGAGAAAAGTGAATCATTCACATAATTTCAAAGCTCATAACAACAACTTCTACCAAACTTATCCTTAACAGATTTTATTTCAAGAGTTAGTCCATCAAAAAATGGGTATAACATAAAAAAAGTCCTGCATTTTCATGAGATATAAATTGAAAATAAAGAAGAGATGTGTAAATTATTATGTATATAGGGATGCCTTCAGTTGATTCTGACCTTCAGAGTATACATGGTGTATAAAGTCCTCATTCATCATCTATTTATTCTAGATAAAAACTGTCAGCAAAGTTGATCAGGATCAGAAAACTGATTGCCAAATTTGAAAATTTTTCAACAACTTGGAAGTCTTGTGATTTTATTTTGAAGTAAAAAATCAATATAATTATTGGATATGGTTTTCAAGTGATAAAGTGATATTTACTGAATCATTACCGGTAATCCCGTACCAAAATTATATGGATCCTTTCATATATATCTCATTCTATGAGCATGATTTCGAAACATGCGAAATGAATATGAAAATGAATTTTAACTCTGTAAATCTGATGGTCAGATAAAAATCAATGATAACACCGTTTCGGCAATGGATTTGTTTGATTGAGAATATATTCAAGAAAAGATGAAAATGGCAACTTTGTTGCATACTTTCTCGAAACGTAATATAGGTGTTATCATGATATACTGTAGTTAGTTTTAGTTTCTATTTTTTACGTGATTTTTGCAGAATAATTTTCTACAGATACAAGAAGATAAGAACGAAGGAATCTATTTGTTCCTTAGATTATTTGTAGGATTAAATTCATTACTCAATTTTTCAATATGAAGGGGTGATATTTTACTTAGATCTTGTTGATAAAAAAAAATATATCATTAGGCGCAAAGTATCATTATTTGTACCAATAATATCCAGTTTTTGAGATTCATATGAATAGCTTACCTACATTTGTAGATGGGCCATGCAGTTAGTGGCTTTCAGTAAAAAAAATAGTGTGACGTTTATAATGCATAAAGTAACATTCTAATTACAATAATCATGTACTCAAGAATAGTATATTTCTCATTTGAATAAATGATATCATTATACTGTGTTCCATTCAGTGACTATCTTTCCTCTAGACTTGTGACTTCATTGTTTGCAATAATTTATTCTTACTTAAGTAATCACACAGCCTGCCTCACGACACAACGCCTAAAATTCATCAAAAAGGTTCATCATTCAAGAAAAAAGTAGATATTTAATGTTTTTTCGTTCAATTTAAGGGTAGTTAGTATTCCGTGAAATCACGAGGACAAACTACCCTTAAACGGGTCATACCTGAAATTTTTGTATGGTGTCACAGAGGGTATCCGATTTGCAATTATTATACTTTGATTCAATAAAATATCTCTACTGAAAAATATCGATCAGCAAAGATTTCCGAAAAATCACACGAATAAACTACCCTTAATAGGGGGTGGATCTGAATATTTTTCATGGTGGCACAAAGAGTATGCTACAGTTAGTCATAATACATCGTTTCAATAAAATATCTCCACGGGAAATTCCCGATCAGCAAGGATTCCTGAAAAATCACTAGAACAAACTACCCTTAAACAGGGGCGGATCTGAATTTTTTTCACGGTGGCACCAAGCGTACGCAACGTTTAGTCATAATACGTTCAATATAATTTAATAAAATATCTCCACTGAAAATTTTCGGTCAGCAAAGTATTCCGAGAAATTACGAGGATAAACAACCCTTAAACGAGTCGGACCTGAAATTTTTGTATGGTGGCACAGAGGGTATCCGATTTACAATCATTACACTTTGTTTCAATCGAATATCTCCACTGGAAAATATCGATCAGCAAGGATTTCCGAAAAATGACAAAAATAAACTACCCTTAATAGGGGGTGGATCTGAATATTTTTTATGGTGGCACAAAGAGTATGCTACGGTTAGTCATAATACATCGTTTCAATAAAATATCTCCACGGGAAATTTCCGATCAACAAGGATTTCTGATAAATCACAAGAATAAACTTCCCTCAAACAGGGGCGGATCTGAATTTTTTTATGGTGGCACAAAAAGTATGCTACATTCAATCATAATGTAGCGTTTCTATAAAATATCTCCAATGGAAACCTCCGGTCAGCAAATTATTTTGAAAAATTACAAGAATATGGTGGCAAAAGGTAATCCTCGATAGATATTTGGTTTGCATTATGAGTCTCATATTCTCACTAGAAGGCTGAAATTAACGGTATAATTCTATTTCAGTCAGCAAAGTATTTTTAACCGTTTTTGTCAGGTTTTCAACCAGATCACTCTCTTTGAATATGATTTTGTGTAGAGTGTTAAGTAGGTATCTGCAGATGTGCTCGGTAGTTTCTCTACAGAATCAGCATTCTTCATCAAAATTCCTTTATTTTCATTTACATCTAAAATATCTGGACATGAAGTTGTTTCGAAATGAATACAGAATACATTATTGTAGTTTACCTTTATGAAAATAAACATCTTCAGAGAAATGCAGTGAACATAGTTTCATGTATTTCGTGAACTGTTTTCCAATCTTCAATTTCAAAATCCAGGCATTTCTTCTATCATTGAGTTCCCTGCCAAATGCTGTTTCCAAATTAACTTTACTTCAATTTGTAGATCCTTTCTTCTTTGTGACCATGAATAACATTGAGTTGAGGCACATAACTATAGTCTTTTCGGGAGGATGCCATTTCGAATTAATACAATCGAAAATTTTAATCGGAAAGAAAGGAATCGATTGAAGAAGATGAACTCTCAAAGTAAGCAAAATACGTTAGAATAAAGGGCACGTGGAAAACCTATACTAGCTTGGAAGTGTTCGAATTCTATCGCCAGAGGGCGTATCGCTTAGCAGTATTTGCGAATAGCAAACAGTTCTATTTTAGTTCTGTGCCTTCAGCTTGATATTGTTATTCTGTGGCTTGAATTGTCGTAGGAGTTTTTGTCTTTAGACAGCAACTGATTTACTGTGTCCATAAGGAGTAATATATAAAAAATTTAAATGTCTCTCTCAATTGATAGTTAATTCCATGAACATTGTACCCTATGAGAGAAAAGTAGATATCATAGATATGGGAAAAACACACTCATTAGAGGAGACCTTTCAAATATGATAATATTTAATTATGCAATCAAAAGCCTACCTACCGTAGGGTTAAATGGTACCACAAACAGAACCAAAGAATTGTGTTTCGCAATAGAGGATTTATACTGAAGTGGGGGAACTCAGTAAATTCTTATTAAGTGTTCTTGATCTTTCAATGGTCTTGCAAAAACTCGCTAAGAAAATCTCCCAACCTACCTTTTTCTAAGATATAATCTAGTTAGGGACTTTTATTCAAAAGTCAAATGTTGCTTCTGCGGAACATTTAGACCCAGGATCAATTTCCACAAATATTGCAGTACCTACCATGGGAATCGGAGGAAGTGGTGGAAATACCCAGGGCCGTATCTAGGGCGTGGCACTTGCAACGGGCGCAAGCTCCGCAGGGGCGTCAAAAAATGTCGAAAGATAAAAAAACAAAGAGCCCCATTCGTAATAATTCCAAAGGCCACAACTCCGTTTTCATGTATAAGCTTCGCAACAACGGATGCCGTGGAATCTTGAAACATAAATATTGCTTGTCTTCCCTAGAATTTGCGTACTAAGCCTAAAATAATCACAAGGTTAGCAAAACTTTAATTTGAGGTAAAAAAAATATATAAAAGTGACTGTGTTCAAGCCTGCCACAGTTTAGTCATAAATATTCCTATCGGGCATCGGCATGTTCAAAGATGCCGCATTCAGGTCATAAAATAATAATCAGCTAAAGCTTCCTTTAGTAACGGAAATTTCTTTTTCGATTGAATTTCCATCAATGGCATGGTTGCTTGTTGCATCCCCCTCGTTAATAGGTGACCCATCAGTATATCCACCGATTCAGAACAGAACCTATCTTTCAAAGAACATCCCTACTCCCAGCTCCAATGTAACAATTTGCTTACATGCTAATTTAATGAACTCGTCGGATCTTGCTGAATACGCCTTCTTATTTCTCTTCTTATTCCAACTTATGCTTATAATCCTCATATCTTTACTACCTCCAGGTTGAACTTTTCAAGATTTACCTTCCAACCTGTGCACTGAAAAAGATTAATCGCGAATTTCAACTTGAGTACAGGCATTTCAATATGAAATATTGAACTTTTCAAGATTTACCTTCCAACCTGTGCACTGAAAAAGATTATAATCGCGAATTTCAACTTGAGTACAGGCATTTCAATATGCAAAATTAAAATCTGCCAGATGAACGACGACTCAACTTCCTCTCGGAGGCAAACCAATCGAACCTGGGGAGCATTGGACATCCTGAAATTTCGGCTAATTCATTATGTACCGCTGTATCGATGCACCGTTCATGTTAAACAACTCCAGGACTCTCAGTGTGACAAACATGACAACATCAAAACACCCTAGATTTCACCGGAGATATCCATGATCTTCGCCGATATTTGGAAATTACAGGAAGGCATAAATGAAGGAACCGATTTCTCACTTCGGCGGTCAATCGTGCATTGTCTGGAGACGCATTGACCGGGAGATTCGAAACTGGAATCTTGAATAAACGATTTGCGTTCGTGATAAAAGCGTAAGTAATCGAAAACATCATAGGTAAATTGTTGGCTTGCCTTTATTGAAACATTATCTTTATTTTGAAATATCCTTACCAATGATAGTAGACACAGTACTATTCCGACATTGTTTATAAATATTGCAAACACCATTCTGCATAATTTATTGATTCCTGCTAAAGTCAGCTGGACCTTTGCATACAATGTCTGGACGAATGAAACGGTAGGAATGAATAAAACGATGTGACTCAGGCTTACTGCAGTATTCATATTTAGGAATTGTTATATTTATTTCTATTGAAGCACTGTTTTTTCATTATTACAAGATTATCATCACAATATCTTTTCAGGGATTCTTTTATAATTTACATGTCGTCTAGACTAGAGTATATTTGAGATAATTATAAGGTTTATTCCGCACATATACTTCAAAGATTCCATTTCTTTAAAATATTCGTGATTTTTTTTTCAGAATAGTTTAAATAGACCACTCAAAAAAGAAGTGAAGCGATGACATGAAGCTATATAAATATATATATTATATAGGAGCGGTAGACGATCAGAAATAAACGAATTCTGTCCCGGTGATCAGACCACCAAAATGGACAGCAATATGAATGTAAATCAGTGTTAACAACGGGAATAGATTGTACAGAAAGTAAATCTCAGAAATATATATGAAAGCAAATACAATCACAGAGATTAGAATTGTCGATAATTTATATGACGTGTATGGTGGACTTTAGCAATGTGATAATGTGTACAGGAAAACTAAACGGTATCGAACGGGGTTGAATAGAACGATCCGAGCGATAATAGTGATGATTAATGAACAGAAGGATGTATAAGCACAGACGGTGTGAGGTTAGAGCGAAAAGAAAATATATGAGAGCACTCAATGTGGTTATATGGTACCTAGGGTCCGCCATACGGACTTGCGTTCCGGATCAGATCTACAACGGGCACACCTCGGATAGATGTCTACGGAATTTCAGATGTAAATAAATTTCCAAGAATTGAGTAGCGGGTAAGCGCCCTTAGACGCGAAGTCAATCCTGAAAAACAGGACTCAAATTTCTCAAGACTGTGTTGGGCAACCACCTCGGGGACTGCCAAACATAAGTCGTTACTCAACGGTCAGTCAAGCTAAATAAGTATCCCTCGGAATCCACACAACCGGCGCGATAGGAACAGTAACGGGTCTGTGATTCAATAGGAATGCTCTGGGAGAACCACCTTTAGACAGGAAGTTAACCCTGAAAAGGACAAGAACCAGTGACTGAAAGGCAAAAGGGCTCAAACTTGTCAAGACTGTGTTGGACAACCACCTCGGGGACGGCCAAACATAAGTCGTTATCCAACCGACAGCCAAGCCAAATACGTGCCCCCCGGAAACACTATTAACACTCCCAAGACCTTAGACACCCCAAGTATACAAAAAAAAGTTTTATCTCGGACAGGAATATCGGAATAAACTGAAATAATTACACTGATCGGAAACACAAGAGTACTACGGAACACTAGAGTCTCTATCTCGTACGGTTTCGCTACACAGCAAATGAAATTTAAAACGCTGTAATTCTTAACGCAAATAACACTGCGAAAGACTATAATAATTGAATAGCGGCGGATGTTTTTCAGTCATGATTTCGAATCAAAACTGAAAACTAGAATCCGTCTAATCGGTTACAAACGGGCTCTTATAAGTTATAACAAAATTTTCGTCAAAAACCCTCTCTCATTGGTCAATCGCGGTCACCAGATTTTCCAAAAAGTTTCAGAATATTCGGACTGGTAACAGACGGGCATCATGATGACCCTTTTTGCGTCGATTGACGCCTAAAAACCCAATAACAACAAAAAAACCCTGTGAAATTGAATGCATTGTTTGTTGAACGGCAGTTTTTCAATATAGGAAAACACCTACACTGCAAACCTTAATAAATGGACTATACCTACAGGGTGATTCCGGAGGAGACCGTCAGCTTTTAGGGTAAGTTTATACTAGTGGAGACAGTTTCGAAACAATGTTTGGTTAATGGTTGGGGTTCTCTATTGAGACTATACAGGGTGATTTGTCTGATTCGACCGATTTTACTTTTATTAATAACTTTGGTGTGGCTCATCAGGTTTTAATTAAACTTTCATCATAGCACAATATGAATGAGCTGATTCGAAAATTCTTAAAAATTTTTCAGAATACGTTGTTGTTATTTTGGTAATTTCAGAGTGGTTGGGCAGGTTGAAAAAACAGCCTGTACATTGCTACTTCGCTAACCGTTTCGGATTCTACCATTATGAGTCATTATTCAGGTGTTTTTATTTTTTTGGCACAACTCCAGATTTCCGAAAAACATTTTTCAAAAAAGGAAAATACCGAGATTCCACTTCAACCGATTTTACTTTTTTGATAACTTTGGTATGGCTCCTTCAGTTTTGATGAAATTTTCAGTGTAGTGCAATATTAATGAGAACATTCATAAGTTTCAACATTTTCCCAAAATGCAGTTATTGCGATGATTTGAAATTAATTGTGCAGGTTAAAAACACACCCTGTACATTGCGTTTCCAAATCTTCTTCATCCCTTTGAGATTTAACAATAATGAGTCATTATTCAGCTATTTCTGATTTTTTTGCCACACTTCGCGTTTCCTGAGAAAAAAATTTCAAAGAAGAACACCATCGAAATCTCGCTCAAAAGTAGTGAGAATATTCTGCACTGGGTAGTGATGCTGTATCATCCAAGGATGCAAAGCTGTTCGTCAGTTCGAAAAATATTCTTTACGAATTCAAAATTCATATTAAATTGCTCTTTTTCTGTATAGAATCATTCAATTCAGAAAATTGCTTAATTTAATTGTTTGCACACCTCTACTTATCTATAAGAGGATGAAAAGCGTTCATACATTGATTTCGTTCAGTAATGTACTCATTTTCTAAATTAAATGATTTAATACAGAATATGAGCAATTAAATATAAATCACGAATTTGAAAAGACTATTTCAGAAATTAGGAGCCGCTTTGCATCCGTGGAATATACTGCTTTACTACCTAGTGCAATATTCTCACTGCTTTGAAGCAAAATTTCGATAAGGTTTTTCTCGGAAAACTGGAAGTGTGACAAAAAAATAGATACAACTGGATAATGACTAATTTATTTTAGAATCTCAAAAGGATGAAGAAGATTTGGAAACACAATGTACAGGGTGCTTCTTTAACCTGCAAAATTCATTTCAAATTATCACAATAAACATACCTGCATTTTGAGAAAATGTTGAAACTATTGAATGTAATCATTCATATTGCACTACACTTATTTCATCAAAATTGAATGAGTCATTCAAAAAGTTATCACAAAAAGTAGAATCGGTTGGAGTGAAATTTCGAAACTTTTCTTTTTTGAAAAATGTTTTTCGGAAAAGTGGAGTTGTGCCGAAAAAATTGAATACACCTGAATAATGACTCATTACGGTAGAATCTGAAACGGTTAGCGGAGTTTTGGAAACGCAATGTACAGAGTGTTTTTTCAACCTACACCACCAATGTAAAATTACCAAAATAACAACAGCGTATTTTGAAAAAATTTTAAGAATTTTTGAATTAGCTCTTCATATTGTGCTACGATGAAAATTTAATCAAAATCGGATGGGCCACACCAAAGTTATTAATAAAAGTAAAATAGGTCGAAACAGACAAATCCCCTGTATATTCTCAATCGAGACCCCCAACCATAAACCAAACATTGTTTCGAAACTGTCCCGACTAGTGTAAACTTACCCTGAAATCTTACGGTCTCCTCCGAAATCACCATGTATAATTAAAATTCGGAAAATAAACTTCACCACCTTCGTGGGCACGGACGCGTGCCAAAAAATCACCCCTGCTAGTTGCGGCTCGAGTAATATAGCCCAGGATATAGAGGTATTAATACTCCTCTTATCTTTTATGTGGTTACAATGAGTTACGTCTTTCGTGGTCCTTACTGCACTTTCCTTCAAAACTGTGTACGAAAATTGAAAATTCGTAACGATATGAGAGACGTAACAAACAGCCGGCATACCGGAATTTCATTTTTTCATAATGAAATGGGGGGGCACTTGACCGTTACGTAACCGGGAAATGAGATTCCGTTTTGCCGTGGTCTGGGCTGTTGCCGATAAGTGAGCGTTGGCCTTATACCGTCCACTGTTTGATCCGTAACAACAGATAAGTGAACCGAGGTTACAAGAAAGACTTTATTTTGCACTCCTGGATAAAGCGGCTCTGAGTACAATAAGCCAGTTTCTTATCCCATATGAAACCATCAATAACTAAATCGTTCTGAGATTATCAAACAAAGAAAGCAAAACTCTTCCGTATAATTGATACATTTTTGCCAAATTTTCGTAAGCCGTACTTAGTAGGTACCTCAAATTGCGGCCAGTTAAAATAATTAGTTATGTAAATATTTCAGGCATCTGGTAGTCTTCAGGAATCCCACATTGTGATATACAGGGTGTATCTGAATAACCCTGAATTTTAAGGGGGTTATTCTGTGATGAAAATCGAGGTAGGCATTTGGTATGAAATTTCTTGAAAAACCTCCCGTGCTAAAAGTTATACCCATCCGAAGATAAACAAAAAAAATTGTTTTTCTTTTTCATTTTTCTAAGACACAAAACTTGATAAATATTATTTGTCGATAAAACTACACATTTTGGAATTTTTTCAAGCGTGAAGTATGCTTGTAAGACGTTGAAATATTTATCAAATAATATCCTCAAAGAGGAATAATAATCAACGACGTGTATGAATTGACCTCATTGTCTAAATGGCCTAATCAATTTTTTTTTGTTGAATTAATTCTGTAATGAAAGGTCTGGCTAGTAAATTATTATCAGAAATGTAGAAATCTGCGCTATTTTGCAGTAGAAAAAATTATTGAAGCTACTGATGAGCAATGCTAAAAATATAAATGAAGCTCATAATTGATTATTATTTATCCTTTGTTTTCTTTTGTATTCCAAGTGTTCAATATCCATTCGTTCAAATTACCCAAAATTTCCTCAATTGAAAAGATTAGATTCGGAACATAAAGTCATTATTCTATAAATTATTTAATATGAAAACATTTTCTTCTCATTATATTTTCTAATTTATACACTTTTTCAAATAATACATAAATAATTTCAATACTATAACATAACTCCTGATGTACAAGGTGCCTCATTTGGAAATTGAGGTGGAAGGTTACCCTGAGTCCAAGTTATCAGACTGTGTTCCGACATCTGCGAGGCTTGGAAATGATCATTGAGCAACATTTGTGAAAAATGCACATGCCTCTGATAGGCTTCATTCTCATTAGCCATATCATTACATATTCTATAGAGATCTGAAAATATAATTTTATTAGATTCTTCTTAACATATGAGACACGAATTTGAATAACCTAACATAACAGACACAAATAAGAATTTGAAATAAGAATTTACTATTCTTCATGCAGGCCTTGCCATGAAAGGTGTCTAGGTACCTGACCTAAAAAGTAGTTTTTCTGTACCATTTAATTCACTAAACTAGAAAATCAATGAGGTGAAGTCAGCAGCTTTAGCGCGCATGTTCAAGTTCGTTGCCAAAGCGGTCATCTCCTTCGGACGTGCGCGCAAAAGCTGCTGATTTCACGTCAGAGCTTTTCTAGTTTAGTGAATGAAATGGTACAGAAAAACTACTTTTTAGGTCAGAGTACTCGAAACCTAGACACCTTTCATGGCAAGGCCTGCATGAAGAATAGTAAATTCTTATTTCAAATTCTTATTTGTGTCTCGTGAGCATTTTCAAACTAAGTTTCATCATGATTGAATCAGTATTTTTCGTGTTATTCCTATAAAACAACGATACTGAACGAAAAACCACGAAATTTGAATTATTTTTGCGTGCTTGTTCTGGGGAACAGAGCGTTATCGTTTCGTCACAATGTCTGTTTTTTTCGAATTTTGAGCCCAACTTCGTCTTAAACGATTAGGTTCGACTCCCTGAAGAATGTGCTCTAACTTTGGAAGGAAGTGGCCTAGCGACTTAAAATTATCAGATTAGGTTTGTAGTCCAAATATCTCGGTTAGATTGTGTAATAGGTGGGAATCGGTCAAATAGTTCCGGAGATAGGCCCATTTGAAATTTTGAGGTTAATTCCTCGATATCTCATGAATTACTAATTCAATCGGATTGAAACTTTGTGAGCAGTTTTGGAATACTGACGCGTAACTGAGTGCAAAATTTCGTGTAGATTCAGTTAGAAAATTCAACAAAAAACTTTATTCGAATATTTATCGCTGGTTTTTTTTAGTTTTTTTTGCTTAACTGAATTGTATAACATTTTCCACGCACAAGTCCATGGACTTTCGTGGGATACTGGTGTTTTTTCGCTTATATTATTAGGTGCGCAACTAAGTTCTCGCTGTTTTTTCGATGAAAATATACTTTTATTATAAAAAAATGGTTACAAATGAATCATTCAAAGTATTGCCCATCGCTAGACACAACTTTTTCCCATCTTTCTGGTAGAGCTCGAATACCTTGACGCCAGAAGTGTTCGTCTTTTGAGGCTATCCACGAATCAAGCCATTTTTTGATGTCTTCATATGAGTGGAACTGTTGATCAGCCAGGCCATGTGCCATCGAACGGAACAAGTAAAAATCGGACGGCGCAATATCTGGGGAATATGGCGGGTGGGGTAGAACTTCCCATTTGAGCGTGCCCAAGTAGGTTTTAACAGGTTTGGCAACGTGAGGCCGAGCGTTGTCATGCAGTAAAATCACTTTTTCGTGCCTTTGCTCGTATTGTGGCCGTTTTTCGCGCAGTGCTCGGCTCAATCTCATCAATTGAGTTCGATAACGTTCCCCAGTGATGGTTTCGCTCGGTTTCAACAGCTCATAATAAATAACACCGACCTGGTCCCACCAAATGCACAGCATAACCTTCGCAGCGTGAATGTTCGGCCGAGCCGACGACGTAGAAGCATGCCCGGGTAGTCCCCAAGATTTTCTCCTCTTTGGGTTGCTGTAATGAATCCATTTTTCATCACCCGTCACGATGCGATGAAGAAAACCCTTCCTTTCTTGCCGCTGGAGCAGTTGTTCACAGGCGAAAAAACGACGCTCAACGTCTCTTGGCTTCAACTCATAAGGAACCCAAGTTCCTTGCTTCTGAATCATCCCCAATGCATGCAATCGCTTGGAAATGGCTTGACGGGTAACTCCTAATTCTGCAGCAAGCTCTTCTTGAGTTTGGCACGAATCCTCATCGAGCAATGCCTCCAATTCAGCGTCTTCGAAGGTTTTGGGTCTTCCTTCACGTGGACGGTCGTCAACATCGAAATCACCGTCTTTGAAGCGACGGAACCAATCACGGCATGTTGTTTCGCTTAGAGCAGCGTTTCCGTACACTTTTTGGAGCTCTCGATGCGCTTGAGCTGCCGTTTTTTTCGAATGAAAAAAGAAAATCAACACTTCCCGCAAATGACGATTGTTTGGCACGAAATTCGACATTTTCACTTAACCAGAAGTATATAATGCGAAAACAAAATCACTTATGTGTCGCGGCGGTTTGTTTACCATATGTCTAAGCTTGGTTCATGACGTTTTGGATATGTCAAAATCGACTAGCTCTTACTGCTAGAGCCATCTACTGACAAACAGCGAGAACTTAGTTGCGCACCTAATATTATTATTATTTTTCAAATTTTTGTTGAAAAATTTTTTTTCTCGTGAAATGT
This sequence comes from Myrrha octodecimguttata, assembly GCA_958510865.1. Lineage (NCBI taxonomy): Eukaryota > Metazoa > Arthropoda > Insecta > Coleoptera > Coccinellidae > Myrrha > Myrrha octodecimguttata. Next base: position 22,201,883 of record OY294059.1, read on the forward strand.
TGATCAGATTTCAATGAAATTCGCTCGAAACTTCTGAGTCAGTCTTTTACAACCACAGTCCAAATTTCGATTCGCTATATTATTAACCTTCGGAGATATAAGGAAAAAAATATGCAAAGTTTCGTTGTTATTTGAAATGTTAACGTTATTTACTCAATATTTCAAGAACAGATGCAATCTGATCGAAAATTCGTTATTAGTTTGAGAATACCAACGCGCAACTAGGTGCAAAATTTCGTGTGGATATAGTAGTTTAAAAATATAGAAAAAAAGTATTCAAAAATTTTTCAAATTTTTGTTGAAAATTTTTTTTCCTCGTAAAGTGTTGACCAGATTCTGGAGAAACTTGGCACATAATTAAAAAATTAATTGTAACAACAATGTTTCAAATGTCAATTCGATATTTTATTTCGGAGATACAAAGAAAAAAATATGTGAACTTTCGTTGTTATTTATAATATTTGACGTTATTTCCTCAACATCTCGAACAGTAAAGATGCAATCAGATCACAACTTCGTAATTATATGAGGAATAATAACGCGAAACCTATTGCTGAATTTCGTATGGAATATTTTGTTGAAAAATTCTTTTTTCTTGGGAAATGTTGATCAGATTTTAACCTATTAAGGCGCAGACCTGAAACTCAATATTCAACAACAATGTTTCAAATTCCAATCAGATAAGATGGGTGCGTTTTTATTTCAATCCGTGAAAGCGATGAATTCGATCGAGCGATGAAAATACGATTGACGTGACGTCATCAAATCGATCGAAAATTTACTAATCATTCGGTGAAAATAAGGACAGGAGGTAAATTCTCGATGAATTTCGTTATTGAATTTAAATTTTGAATAAAGGGTTTTCTGGTGTAATGATTGATAACGAACAATTCATATCTTAATGTATAGAAATAAGTAGAAATCAGTTATTTCACTTATTTTTCTGATATCCTATTATTCTGTCGTAGTTATTTGCTGCGTTTCTACACATATTTTTATCGAAGATCATTATTATGGATGCGGCATTATTTGCGTTTTGAAAAATACATATGTTAGAAACTTTATGATTATTCTGCTGGTGATGAAAAATTCTTAATATTTGATTTGGAAGGGAAAAAAGAATGAAAGACATGTAGAAATCAAGAATTATATTGAGGAACATGTGCCGAAATAACTTCCTTCATTATTTTTGTAGCAAAGTTCCACCATATTTAAGTGGTGGACTCATCAGTAAGCCTTAAATCATCTTCACCACATCTTCCCAATAAATTTTTCTACTTTTCACACATAACAATATTTGACAAATCCACGAAAACTTCCAATCAAAACATTAAAGTAAGGTTAGAAGTATCCATCTAATCAGTTCGATCGACCTCCAAGTACGATGGATCCGATTAGTAATCGGAGATTGATCGATTAAACTACTTTGAAAATAAGAACGCCTTGCTGAAATTCATCGGGATTTCTCTGATAAAAATAAAAACACACCCGATATTTACTTTCGGAGATATATGGAGAAAATATGTCAAATACTGTTGTTTGAAATTTATTTCCTCAATTTTCTTTGCTTTAAACAAATTTGAATAAATAGTTTTTCTGAAATTATCCACATCTTCATCGAACAAAAATATTTTTTTCTGATTTATTGACTAGATTTCGATGAATCTCGGCAAAGAACTTGAAGTTAGTCTTCCAAAACAGCTTCAATTTCATCTGATGTTTATTTCCGGAGATATCAGGAAAAATTTCATTGTTATTTAGAATTTTGAGAATATTTTCTCAATTTCTCGATAACTATTGACGCGATCAGATTGAAACGTCCTCCCTTATAATGAACACATTCCCTTCATGCCTAGATATTTTCATCGCAGTAGCAGCAATCATGGTATCTGCATCCGCAACTTGAATGCCTATGAAGTAGTCCATGTCCATGAGCAATCGTTGCGGTCATCGATTCATCAAATGTCACAGGAGATGACAGGAGGATTCAAGGGCTCCTTCAGCTGACTTTGTGCTTTTTTTGGAATTGTTCAGGTACCTTTCAAAGACAATATACAATGGGTGCGTTTTTATTTTAATCGAAATATTTAATCGATTAATCCCAAATGCATCAAGGCGTTTTCATTTTCATCAGAGAAATCCGATGAATTTCAGGAGGGCGTTCTTATTTTCAACGTAGTTTAATCGATGAATTTCCGATTACTAATCCGATCCATCGTACTCGGAGGTCGATCGAACTGATTAGATGGATAATTCTAACCTAACTTTAATGTTTTGACAGGAAGTTTTCGTGGATTTATCAAATATTTTTGGTGTGAAAAGTTGAAAAATATATAGTGATGATGTGGCGAAGATGATTTGAGACTTAATGATGAGTCCACCACTGAAATGGTGGAACTTAGCTACAAAAATAAGATATTAAAGTACATTTTCCTTAATATAATTCTTGATTTTTACATGTCTTTCATTCTTTTTCCTTTCCGAATAAAATATTACGAATTCTTCATCACTAGCAGAAATATGATCAAGTTTTTATGATATTTCTCACAACGGGAATAATGCCGCATCCTAATAATGATTTTTGGCAAAGATATGTGCAGAAATACAAAAAATAAGTACCTATAACAGGAAATAACTATCACAGAATGATAGGATATCTGCAAAATAAATGAAATAACTGATTTCCCCTTATTTCTGTATATTATGATATAAAGTATTCGTCTTTAATCTATACACCAGAAAACCGTTCATTCAAAATTCAAATCCATTAACAAGATTCATCGAGAATTCTCGGATTCCTGTCTTTATTTTCACCGAATGATTAGTAAATTCTCGATAAATTTCATGACGTCACGTCAATCGTATTTTCATCGCTCGATCGAATTCATCGCATTAACTGATTAAAATAAAAACGCACCCAATTTGATGCAAAATGACATGAAACTTAGTTCAAGTACTTGGTTATGACTACCGAGAAGTTTTCCCCGGTGTTGCAGACAACATGGTGCAACAAGAAACAGCCATCTACCACAAAATCCGAATCTTTTGAGAATTCAACTTTGGTTGGAGGGAGAGGTTTGTAGAGGTCAGGTGAATTATTTCAATTAAAAATTCATATGTCGCGGAAGTGGAATTCAGTGCTCTGGTTGTGATTTGAAAGTCGAGAGCAATGATGATTCTATTAAATGTTTAAATTGAAAAATGATTTCCATAGTAATTGTGTTTTCCCATCGATGGAAAATTATTTGAAATTACGAAATGAAAATAAGTTGAATCAATGGTCTTGTGAAACCTGTATTCAACGTTCTACTTCGAGTGAAACTCAGTACAATTTGGATGATACTGAGGATGCAAGAGATCTGAAGATTTCTGACCCAGGATATATTTCATTTTGCCAGCACATCATTAATGGGTCTTTGAATAAAAATGATTCATTGAAATTCAAACAAGAAATTGTCGAAGATTTTACTAGATCGTTTGCATCAGAAATTATTAATTCGAGATTTGTTGTATGAAAAAAAGAACGAGTACAGGGAGAGTATCTCAAGTTGATCCTTGTTCTGCAGAATTCGTGCAGGAGAAAATATGATTTGATCTATATTGAGGAAGACTTTGAGCCTCTAAATATGCTGGAGCGAAAATCAGTCTGATTGGACGCTAGTTAAATCAAAGAGAGGAGAGACATCCAACAATCCGGCAAATCCGTATCAACACGAAAACTACAAGTGGATTCTGGGAAGCCCCATGTACCCGTTGTGGGTACAATGAAAACTGGATCTCTGGTTAGGGTCCCCAAAAAGCGTCTCGCATTCATTCGCGTATCTAGATTAAGCCCAGCAACAAACATTGAAGACCTGAAGAACTATGTTGGTTCGAGTATACTTGGTGTATCTTACGAGAAATTGACCTCCAGGAGACCTGACATGTATTTCTCCTTCAAGATCGTTATACCGTTTGAATCACTGGATCAGGCTATGAATCCACCCTTCTGACCTGAAGGTGCTGCTGCGAAACGTTTTTTTCGTGAAACGTCGTCTGGATACCACTCTCGCCTAGGTCCTGATGCACACTCATTGGATGATATTAACCTTTTGCCTGAACAAACTGTTTTCAATGCTGAAGTGAGCTTAAAGATTATTCAACTCTGCACGTCGAGTCAGTGCCGAATAAAATGAATATGCTTTCACTTATGTTGTTTGAAAAATCACCAGACATAGTTAGTATAGTTAAAAGCTGTTGTGATCCTGATGGTGATCCCTGGATATAGGGTGCTAGAATCGGTCTTCGTGTTAGTGACTTGAACATGTCGGCGGTGTCACAAGAATTAGAAAACAACGAATTATGTCCAGGTATTCTTAGACAATACCTCATATATACTCCAGCAGAGCCAGTCAATGGTGGATCACATCCTTCTTTGTGGTGATCTTAATATATACTTTTTGAAGGGTAGTTCCGGAGTGAGATCACTTCTCATTGATTTGTTCGACTGTTTTAAACTGATTGTGACTAACTTGGAGCCAACCCGAGTATTTATTGACAGAAATGGGCGTATATCAGCTACAAAGGTTGGCTTTGTACTAACTGATAGAACTACCGAAAACTGTTCAACGTCAATTTTTGAATCTCATATTGGCGATCACAGGGCACTTTTTCTGAATTTCACCTTTAGATGTATACCAACTGACAAAGAAACTGCAACATCTAGAAGGAGCTGTTTGAATTTTAATTTTTTTTCGGTAAAACATAGATAGTATAGCAAAGAGTATATGATTGAAATTTGGAGAAAAAAAGCTAAAAAAGCACTGACGTTGTTTCAGGAGCTTTTACGCACTTGTTCCGTTGCCAAAACGGGCATCTATACAAGTATTGACCTTGCCATATACGGATTTTTTCTTCATGTGTTCCTCACGAAATTATGCATGAACCTCAAGATATAATTTTCGATCAAGTACTAGATTGCAATTCGATCCAAAATTTTGAATGGGTATAACTATCTCAAGAATAATTGGCGAATCCAACCCATTCAAGCATTCGACCTTCTTAATTAAACTGAAAACCTACTGTACAAATATATTCCTTATGTCGATTCTTCCTAAAGTTAATGTGTTTACGGCCGGCCTTACCACTGATAGTGAACAAAATAACTTCCGGAAGAATCTACTCAGTAGCTTGATGATTGTAGAGTAAGTTTGGAGTTTAATTACGAATGCCGAATTGGAGAATTAGTAAAAACTATAGAATAATTCCGCAGATAAAACCTCTCAAAATTTCAGTTTCCCGATATTCCAAAAACATGTATAGAATCGCACTTCAATGAAAAATGCCACCTTGAAGTTTCAGCCAAAATGGGCCTACAGAACAATGAGCAAAATAACTCTTCCATTCAACAAAATGCAGGAGAATTCTTCAATTTTTTTTTGTTCATTTTCTGTAGACCCTATTCGGCTGAAACTTCAAGATGGTATTTTTCATTGAAGGGCGATTCGATCTATGTTTCTGAAAATATCGGGAAACTGAAATTTTGAAAGGGTTTATCTGCGGAATCATTGGGTGGATTTTCACCCATTCACGAATTCGTCATTCGTAATTAAACTCCAAACTTACTCTAAAATTATCAAGCTACTGAGTAGATTCTTCCGGAAGTTATTTTGTTCACTATCAGTGGTTAGGCTGGCCGTAAACACATTCACTTTAGGAAGAATCGTCATAGGGAATATATTTATGATTTTGCGTATACATTGAACTGCGTTTTGGGGTCTACTTAAGTTCTTATTTGATCTGTTAACTGAAATAATCTCTTTTTATTTTACAATGCGGATACTGTATTGGATCTGGTTCTGTATGTATCCCTGTATTTTCCAAATAAATAAAATTTGTAGAGTAGGTTTTCAGTTTAATTAAGAAGGTCGAATGCTTGAATGGGTTGAATTCGCCAATTATTCTTTAGCTAGTTATACCCATTCAAAATTTTGGATCGAATTGCATTCTAGTACTTGATCGAAAATTATAGCTTTATGTTAATGCAAAATTTCGTGAGGACCATATGAACCTAAGTTTTGGCAAGGTCAATTCTTGTATAGATGACCGCTTAGGAAACGGAACAAGCGCGTAAAAGCTCCTGACGTCACGTCAGTGCTTTTCTAGGTTTTTTCCAAACTATAAAGACCATTTTTTGCTAAAATGAATATCTGATCTAGTTGAAAAGTTGTTAAATATTGACTTCAATATCTCCCAAGACGAATATCCGATCAAGCTGAAATTTGAAACACTGTTTTTAAGTAGTGACGATTCCGATAAACTGCTCATGCGCTACGGGGAAGTACCGATAAAACTTACTGGAAATTGTAAAAACAAAGGGTTTGCAATTTCTTTCATTAAATTTGTTAATAATGCGTTTGTCCACCGCGGTTATCTATACACTCCCCAACACGTTCGGCATTGATGCAAGAAGATGGTCTATTACTTCTTGAGGGATACTATCCCAAGCTACCGGTACTTCATGTCCCAGGGCCGCCAAGTCCGTGGGGACTGGGGTAAATTTCCATGTATTCTACCCATGATGTCCCAAACATGCTCTATGGGCGAAATATCGGTGGATCTGGGCGGCCATGGCAAAAGATTCACATGGGTCGCTTCAAAGAAGTTTAAACCTCTGGCAACATAAGGTCGAGCATTATCTTGCTGAAATATTGGATTCTCGAGCCGGTTTATATATGGGAGAACATATGACTACTCCATTTCTTGAAGGTTACCTCGAATAAAGAATAAAGGTGACATACTTGAATGTGCAATAGCACCCCATACCATAACGCCTACTGTCCTGTGTACATGACGCTCAACATCAAAATGAGTGTTTCTCCCCGACGTCGTCTAACCCTTCTTCGGCCATCATGTGCGCCAAGGAGAATCGAGTTTCATCAGCAAAGATGACCCAATGCCCCAATGACCCAATGCCATTCCACATTCTAATATTATCGTTCTCTGCACTACTGTAATCGTTGCCGGCGATGCTCAACCATTAAAGGTAACACAAGATGGGGTCGATAATGCTGCAGTCCAAAAGACCTTAAACGGCGGTAAACCTTTCGGACAGTTAAAGGATGGCCTTGTTCTCCTAACCACTCATCAGTCAAAGATCGAGTTGTCGCAAATCGGTCTCTAATGGCCATAAGTCTTAGACGTCGATCTTGAACTTCATTTGCGCCCCTTCGACGTCCGGTGCCTACTCTTCTTCTTCGGTTTTGGGCATTATCAACCACGCTTGACAACATCTCATAACAGTAGTTGGATTTCTGTTTGTACGATTAGCTATTTCTCGAAATGACAACCCCGCCTCCTGTAGACCAATAATTCCACCTCTTTCAAATTCACTGAGCTGGCAATAAATTCCGCGTACACGTGCTCTAGGCATTTTAACAACAACTAAACATCGATTCTGGAACTCCTCGAACAGCTGGTTTGTTGTAAAATTCAAAAAAATTTCAAAAAACTACTACAATATTCAAGTAACAAAAAATATTTACATGAAAAATTCTTCCCGATTTTTTCCTCCAAATTGATACATTTACTCCTTGCTATACTATCCATATTCTACCAAAAAAATTTAAAATTCAAACAGCTCCTTCTGGATGTTTCAGTTTCTTTGTCAGTTAGTATATTTCTGCTAAGCCGCTGAGCAAAAGTGAAACTAATAAATTACGTAGGTCTATTTCAGCTGACAATCTGAACGGACTCAGCTCACTTATTTCTGGAGCTTCTTTTCAAACTGTTTACTTATGCTCTGACATAGACTCAGCTTATGATTCTTTCATAGAAATAATCAATAACTACAAGGATATCTGCTGTCCATTAAGATATCGCAGTGTCTCAAATCGTCCAAATTCAGGTTGGATTACTTCAGATGTTCGAATAGCTAGCCAAAATCCCAAGAATCAGTTCTGGCTCCATGTTAATTTTAGGAGTCAACGTTCGTTTGAAGGATCTTCGAAATCTTAACCTCAATTCAGTTTCGTGATTAAATTTCCCGAAATACCCGATCATTGTGAAACATGCGCTTTTCGAGATCATTCCCCACGAACTAGTTTTATACTTTTGTGGGTTTAAAATTTGTTTATTGGAGTGTGTATATGATTGTTATTTAGAAAGTGTTTTTATTTTGCTTCAATAAACATTATTATTATTATTATTGTCGACAGTCAAAGTCCTTCAGGTTAAGAAATCCATCCAGACGAAAAATACTGGAGAGAGCATATCATTTGTATCAAAAGTGTCACATTTAATCCGTAATACTTTAATGGGTTTGTTGTGGCGAGAATTTGCTTTATTTGAATGTGTCCAATAGGTCTCTTGCATGATATTTTTTTTTATCATTGGATTCAAATATTCTATCCGTGAGACCACTGAAAAACTTTAACCGCCATCAAAAATTTCAATTTTTAACGAAGGAATGCTCTTTTAAATTTGGCTCCGCATGTCGGTTGTTCAAACGGACGAAGCTTCGCGGTTTCCGAGACGTATGGGGATATATCCACTCTCTCCCTATTCTCGTGTACTTTTCACTCTAGCAAGCCAATATACAGAGTCGGGCTGTATCGATCGGTGAATCGTACAATAACGAGTGACGTAGAGGCGATCTGACGCTTTTCTCCCGCATCGACCTTGAGTCCCGATTTGGCCGTTTTTAATACCGAATTATTCAAAATTCGCTAATTATTGAAGTGTGTGATAGCATACATTATGATTTTGTATCGATAGAGAATGAGGAAAACATAAAAATATGATAATTCGTGTTACATGCAAGAGACCTATTCAAAGTTCCTTCTATTCATTTAAATAATTCTTTTATTGGCTTTCGTGACACTTTTCGACGGTTATGCTAGTCCCACTCTCCTAAAAGTCCATGAGGAACATCAGGGAAAGTGAGCTTGAAAAGACGGTCGAAGTCTACGATGCTTAAGTTTCCCGCGAAATCGACAGAAATTCAAAGTTAGACGTTGCCACATATTCACCGTCGCAAGTGATTCTACCTCCAAAGGAAGCCCGAAGCGGCGGAAGTAGCCGATCTCGGCCGAGTCCACAGTAATACTCAAAATGTCGAATATTTACCGGATTTTCGTAGAAATGTCACTTTTTTCCATCATTCCTGCAAGAATACGAAAGTGAGAATCGATAAAAGTGGCCTGTTACGGATCAATTTCGTTTTTCGTCTTTCTATTTGTACCATAAACTCTACCTAGTTTAAACCCAGTGGCCAAATTCTTTCCTGTGGTTTTGTCATATTTTCGGTATTTTTCCGCAATGAAAGATAAAAAGGACAGGGAAATTCGAAAATTTCTCTTTCTAATCATGTTCAGACAGCAGGCCAAGTCTGCCTAGAAATATCCGAAAAATTATCATGAAAATTACCCTTTTTTAGCAAATGTTTTTCTTGATCTTCTGCAGTGGTTTTGGCGGTATTGCCTGTAACGTGTTTAGTATTATTGATAAGATCTATCCTATTCATCATCAACCGTCATTGATAAACTCCGTTTTAAACTATTTAACCCACAGATCCATAAACTAACAGACAACCTACACATTCCACAACAATCAACAATCTCCAAACCGCCTTATCACAGAACAGCTACACCAATCATCAAATTCAAAAAACCATCCACCGACATCAGACCAACGCACAACATACCAGAAACCCTCCAGAATTTTTTTCTCACCTTTCATCAAAGGTGTAACTGACAAAATAATCGAACCCTACGAACGAGAACGAGACAGTTTTCACACCCGATAACAATATCTCTAAATTCCTCCGAACACCAAAGGATACCATCAACATGATTCTTAAGGTATATACGAGATACCATGTTCCGCATGCCCAAGAACATGCATAGGACAAACCAACAGACGAATAACCAACAGAATATACGAACACCAACTCGCAGTGCGTTAAGCAGATCCAACATCATCACTTTTTAAATACTACCCGAAAACAGGACATAAAATTAATTTTGAAGTATGCAATACCATCTCTGTAGAAAAGACACACAAGTAGGATAATTCGTAATTCTCGAAATCGAAAAACGACTCAATTGCCCCAACAAACGAGACGACGACAGAATATTACCTAACACCTGGAAACCTTCAATTTCTCGTATCCCAGCAACAACCAGATCAATAAGAACACAATCAATAACTCAAGGTCACCCCCCCCCCTAATATACTAATATACTTAATATACATGTTGAGCCTTATTATTATAATTTTAACCATAGATTCCTCTAATCAAATGAAAACTTTTTTCTTTTGCCATTTTTCCAGATTCTGCTTAGGTAAGTTATAAGCATTTTAATATTTGTCAATGAGCTAACACTCCTGCACTTTCTTTGTAAGTTCAACACAGATGTCTCTTACGGTGATCTCTTTGGCAGAATAACCAATCCAATTTTTGAAATTTATTCAAAGAAAAATGATGAAAAACCCATTTACTCACTTAATTCTTATGATTGGGTGCGCTTTTTGCGATATTATCGCATGGTAAACATTTCACTACACTGGACTATTTAAACAGAGATCTTCCACTTGATTTTCTTGAGATATTCAATTTCATTCCACTATAAAATTATACACAAATCCATCCTCACCCACTCTCATATTCAAAACTATATAATTATTCTTATTTCCATCAAATTTATACATGAATTATATGAAATCAATCAACTAACCTAAACACATTAAATGAACTCTACGGAAAGTCAGGTTCATAGACATGAAGACCGAGCCTCCATATCTGTGTTCTGATCACGAAATAGCATAGTGTGTGTGTGTATGTTTGTGTGTGTGTGTTTGTAGTTGTATTAAACCATCCTTATTGATCAGACGATTGCTCCCACATTAATTGGTTTTAGTTTATGGTTTTCAGTTTCATGTTCCAATACAAGCTAATATTTCCATTGAAATCTGTTCAGTGCTAAATTTTTCTTACCTTTCAAGATTGCGGAGGCCCATAATTGCACATGGACATCTGGGATCTTACTAGCTAATTGCATTGCAGGAGTAACCATATTCATACTTTCTCTACTGTTACCTAAAGAGAGAAATATATGTCCCAACAATACGAGAGAGCATGAAGTGAGCCTATTCAGATCTTCAGAGTTAGCCATCTTTAGTGTTTCTCTCAAATATCGCCTAGAAATTAAATGATACAATGGGTTATTCAATGAATACCTGAAACAGTCAAATAAGTTTGCACAAAGGAAACTATATAGTATTCATTACATGGTATTTCACTGAAATAAACATAAACATTGGTCTGCCACCAAAATGTCGCTTGTGCGATGAAAATTTTTTTCAGAGATAGAGATAATCATTATTTTGCAGGGTTTATCTGGGTTATTGCTCCCACTAAGAATTAAAACTTGTGAAACAAAAAACAAATAACGTGCAGTCGACAGCTATTGCGTGCATGTTCAAATTCGTTAATCGGTCATCTTTTCACGCGTTGACCCCGCCAAACGCACATTACTTCCTGTTGAAAAGAATTAGTGATCTTCTGATCATATTATCCTCACGAAATTCTGATGAATCTTCAGGCTGTCGTTTTTCAATCGAGCACTGGATTTTAATTCGATCCAATCAGTATTTTTGGAAATTTGAATATTTTAACAAAAATTAAGTTTCTTTTTTCAAATTGTTCCACTGACACGATAATCAAGAAATTTCACACTCAGTTGTTCATCAGCCTTTTTAAACAAGTTACAAAGTTTCATCTTGATTGAAATAATATTTTTTCAATTATTCCGGCAATAACATCGATACCGAGGAAAACACCAAGAAATTCAGCACATTTTTTCCAATATCTCCAGAATGTATAATCATATCGAATCGAATTTTGGCACACAGCTGAAAAATATAAATCTGAAGATATGAGCAATTTTTTTTCTGAATATGGATTATTTGCGAAAAAAATATTTTCCACAAAAATTTTGTAATTTTTTTTTAAATTCACCGACAGTACGATCTCCACAGAATATTGCAAGGATTTGTGCGACGTAAGGCTCCAAGTAACTGCCAAGGTTCAATCCAATCGCTCCAGTAGTTCCTGAAATATCAGGAGAATAACCTCAAATTTTCAGATGGCTATAACTCCGAAATAGTTAAGCAGATTTTGCCCATACGCGAACTCAACCATAGCATTTTGAAATGCAACCTACCCTGAAAGTTCAAGTTGATAGGATTCTCCGAACGCCCGTAATCGTTTCTACGGTCAGTCGGCACGCCGGACAGAATCGGTTTTGACACCAGATTCGTCCAACCTAGTTGTTTGTGACCATTTTCGGTTCAAAATTCGAAAATTACAGACCTTTGGGCAAAATGATTGCTTGGTGTTCCACAGAAGATGCGCGCAAAAAGTAGAATATGTGATTTGCATGATAAAAAATAATGATGAGTTGAAAGTTTGACAATGACTTCAAAACAATTTTCATCTTATTGTCAACGAGTACATTTCATAAACCGTGGAAAGGTATTCTTCAAATATGCCTCATTAGGATAATAAAGTGTGTGATAGTTATTCCAAGAACTAAACAAGTGTAGAATCTGCAGCGATCGGTCCTTCCTCACTGCGCCTAGCGCAAATTGATTGAATTCTGCTATAGATGCTTTAAAACGGTAAAAATATCGTAATGAATTGGTCAAGTGATAGAGATTACTCCGAAATGGTAGTTGATGATGAGTAAGAACATAAAAAGTTCATCACAAAAGGAGAAGAAATAAAAATCCAACTCAACAAAACCCTAAAAATCTCGCCTTTCCATCTGCCAGAAACAAAACATAATCAAGATAATCACTCATAGAATTATCAAACAACTGAAGGGAATTCCAATAACATACGTCAACTGATTGATGTAGAAAACACATTAACGGGGTTTTCATCGGATGCAAATGCAACTCAAAGTAGAAAAACGAACAGAACTACAACTCAAAAAATAAGTATAAACTTAAACCAAGAGCATAGGAATAACAACTCACCGAAATTATCAAAAAATTTTTTTACAGTAGAGACTCGATAATCCGAAGAACGATAATCCGGATATCTTACTAGTCCGGATTGACGTCAAGATTGTATTATTTACCTTATAATCCGGATCGCAAGACTCAATAATCCGAATTAGCCAAAGTTGCATACGTGGGTATCGGTTCTAACTTGTCTTGTATAGTCATGACTATCAAGACATTTCATTATATTATGTCATCCTGACATAATACATGTCACAAGTTTTTCACTTTATTCCCGATATTTTATTAGATTTCTAGTTCGAAATGAACAATTATGGATCTATGGGAGATGATTCCCCAATAAAGGGGCCTGTAGCGTTCTTCGTTTATCTGAGGATCTGAAAATCATCGCTTGGAGGACTGAACCTGGTCGAAAGACCCTCTCGGTCATGAGCAAATGTAGGTAATATAATTTACTGCTTCCTTCTGGTTTTCTGTCCCTCTTTCTGTTTCAGATATTATGTCAAGATATTTTGTCGAAATGAATTCAAGATGACGAAAAAATTATTTTCAAATGAAAAAGATGCCATCCATCTTCTATAAACAAATTACTACACTTATGCGGGGAGACAGAATTTTTCCTGAGGTTTTTATCTGTGCTCTTGTATCATACGCAAATATGTATGGTACCCCGTTTACATTTCCTCTGCTAACACTGTGATATATCTTAGAATTGTAATGCTCGTTCTCAAAAGAATATATATATATATTTCAAAAATGCTGACATAAATTGATGGCGAGGTTCATTCGAATGTTGAACTGAATCAATGGGTTGAAAATGCCGAAAAAGTCATAGAGGATGGCGATCTTGAGTATGAGACTAAAGATGATGAGACCAGCAGTGATGAAGAATTCGATATCAACCCAAACAAAATCAAGCACGTCGACGCAATAAAATATTTTCATTGGAATTGCAATGTGTAGAAAAGAATATTGAAATCACTGATATTGTGCTCCTGAAAAATATACAGTAGAAAGCTATAGTAAAGCATTCTTCTACTCTTACAGTTAAAAAACAACGTAAAATATCTGATTATTTCAAATAATATATTTGTTTCGTGATTTCGAGAACAAAGCCGTCTATTTTAACTGTTTTTTAAATTGCATCTCTACCAAATTGTAAGACGCGATATTCCGGATTCCTTATTAATCCAGATTAGTCATAGCATTAATCGATCCGGATTATCCAGCCTCTACTGTATTTGAAAAAAATAATTGAATTTTTTTTTCAAATTGTTCTAATAACACGATCATCACGAAATTTCGCACAAAATTGGCCATTTTTTTCCCAAAATCTCCAAAACTGATAGCCGTATCGAATTGAAATTCGATACACTGCTGTGGAATATGAAGCTCAAGGAAGGAGCAGACTTGTTGGCGAAAATAACAGATAGTTTCTGTAAAAAAAAATTTTTTCGAAAAAAATTTTGAAAACATGTTTTTTAAATTAAGTAACCATACGATCCCAACAAAAATATCAGTAAAATAACTTCAAAATTTCAAACGGCTAACTCCGAAACCATTTGGCCGATTTGGCCCATTAACGAACTCAATCGCGACATTCCGATCACCCTCAAAGTTTCAAATCGCTAGCTTCTTCCGTTCGACAATTATCGTGCATCGTGTTCTCCTAGAACATGCGCGCAAAAAGAAAATGACTTTACCAGTTGCATATGCTTTTTCTAATTCTGCCATAAAAATTGACCGCAGATAGAAAAAATTCCAGAAAATCTCTGATGAGAAATGAGTAGCTTTTAAGCGCTTGTTCAAATTCGAAGCCCTTTCGTCAAAAATTTCGCGTAAACCTTCACGCCCTCATTTTTGAACCGATACTAATTTATCATTTGATCGGTTGTATTTTTGGAAATATTATTGAAAAATGAAATTTCGAATGGATATATCCATATAATTATTCCTCGGATTTGATCATTCACTAACTTGACCTTCGTAATTCAGCCCCGAACCTGCTCTACAAATATCGAGTCTCGAGAAGTTTCTCTAAAAAGTAAGCAAGGCCTATCGTAAACACATTAACCTCAAAAATAAATAACTTAGATGCACGATAGAGCAGATTTGGAACATAATTTCAAAGGCTAAATTGGTGAATATTTCCAAAAGCAGATCCAATCGAATTGTTTACTTGTTCGAAAAATGACGGCGTAACTAATAAATTTTGAGAACTATATTCCACGAGTTTTGGTTGAATAATTACTAGCAAAAATTCACTATGTTACCAGATAGAACCTATCCTCAGACCGTCCCAGTATTTCCTTACTACTTCATATAAAATAATGAAGAGAGAACGTCAGGAATTTTCGCTAAATGTCTGTACAAGATGCCTGAAATCGTTTCCTCTAAAGAGTAAGTCTACGAAGTGTTTTTATACAATGACAATACACTTGATACCTAATAACATGACATGATTTACCAAAAAGTCAAATGTGGAAGTAGATTATATAGTGTATAAATATGACTTTCATTGGAGTTTCTATTCTATTTTGCAGATTGTTCTTAGGCTTAGATAAGAACTTACTTAGCCTCATTATATCTACATTGGAAAAAAGCATGTAGTCCTTGAACGTAATAAGCTGCTGCTTTCAAACTATGAGAATGAGAGGGTAATGCCTCTGGATTAATCCTGTCATGCAAAGCATTGAAATCAGCTTCCCTTTTAGTCCTCAAATACACTATCGCTAAGTTGAGATTTGCAAACGTCCATAACTCCTTATCTCTAGGTATCTGAAATTGAAATAAATATAATTATTAAAAATATCAATCTTTAGACACGTTACAACTAGAAAAAATGTTTTGGGAATCTTCATTTCGGAAAACCTCCGAAAGTGAAATTATTTATACATATACATCATATATCGTCCATTTATCCTCAACGGATACTGAAATATACAGTGTCCGAGAATTAATGTCAAGCGAAGAACCTGAGAATCACTAGGGGGCACCAGATAATATGTACATGAACATAAACTATACAAGGTATAAATAAATGGACCAGAAAAAATTTGAGAGCTGATTATTTGTCAAACAGAGTGGAACTCTAAAGTATCTACAGAGTCTTACATGACTGGTTGGGTATAATCTACTGTTGAATACTGGTCATCCATGCCTTTCATAAATGTGGGATGTTTTGTATTCTACTGCTATTAGTTTAGTAAACACAGGATGATTCATTAATGTTGGCATAAAATTCCGATAACCATGGGTTGAAATTAAGCGATCCGGTAATGAGAAAATTTTGTGGGTTTATCCACTCCTAGTAACCCTTCGAAATATGTCATGTTATTCCATTACAGGTCATTACTCAAAATATTGAAAATTTTCTTTGAGACTTCGAAATCTTTCTTCCTACATCAATAATAAAATTGACGCTATCCCCAAAAAGAAATACAATTCAATCTAATTAATTCAATTTCCACTTTGAATAGCACACTTACTTCAAGAGAGTTACATTCAAATGAATTCTTATTTTCTGTGATTTTGTTGAAATACGGTCCTGTTGTTAGTGATTTCATGGTATGTGATGTCCTTTTGCTCCACATAAGAGACATAAAAAATTCAAAGTATAGTTTCTCCTCAAACGTTTCGTGAGCCTTATCGATCATACATCACTAGGATCTTACTAACCTAGTTAACAGGAGAAATTCATTTGAATTTGCCTCGGTTCACTTTTAATCCGGGGACCTGTGGCATGGTCCCTCAGGATTCACCTCCTATCAATTACTTTGTGTGGAGTTATTTGGAGAAAAGGAATCAGTCACTGAAATCACTTCACGGGAGCAGCGGATGCAGAGGATAAAAGGAGCTTTTGGGGAAGTAAGGCCCAATTCCGACTAGATAAGATGGGTAATAGATAATCACTTGTTGAAAACAGGAAATTTGCAGAAATAAAAGGACTCCATTTCAAACATCTCATATGAAACTTTCGGAATTTTTTAATTCCAATATTTATTTTGTGTCGTGAAGCAAATGCACCTACGAATTACATTTGTCGAGATCAGTCACGGTATGTTGCTCTGAGTTTAATACAGGGTGCGCAGTTCTCCGCATTTGAAGTAGGTGTTAAAAAATAAAAAAGATATCGGACAAATTATTTTTTATTGTAAACCTACGCGGTTAAGTTTTTTCACATTTATCTCATGAAAAGAATATAATCCAAATGACGGCCTCGGCGCCCGACGCAAATGTGGAGTCTTTCGCGGAAGTTTTCCATTACTCCCCTCCGCATTGCGATGTCAATTTGGATGGTTTCCTCCTTGATTGCCTCCTTCAAGTCATCATGTGTTTTAGGGAGATATTTAAGGACCTCATTCTTGGGGTAACCCTACAGAAAGAAATCACAAGGAGTTACTTCATGGAGGAACGCGGCGCTACAGTCACTGTGACATCCCACCGATGTTGTTACTTGTTGGGGAAATTTTTGCGGTCGTAAATTGAGGAATATGAGAGGAGCATGGCTTAGAGAACTTCTGGTTTCAGCAAGATGGGGCCACTGCCCATATAGATTGTCGTTCAAGAGGGATTCTGCAGGATAAGTTTCCCGATAAAGTAATCTCCCTACTAGTTCCCATCCTGTACATTATTCCAGGGTTTTCGTATACAAACTTGAGAAAATCGATTTTTTTTAAAGTTTCTAACAAAGTTCCGCGTCAGTATTCTACAACTATTTACGAAGTTTCCATCTGATAGCACCAGTTTGTCTTTAGTTTCTGAGGCAACATATAACCTCAAATTTCAAATGCTGATAACTCCAAAAGCGCCTTTGCTTATTTTGCACATTAACCGAAATATTCAAGTTTCCCAACTAACCTTTCCTTCGAAAGTTAGAGCACATACGAACAGAAGGTCGGACATAATTGAACTTGACCATAGACTCTTCTTCAGAATTCAACCTGATGATTCAAGACCATATTAATCACCCTTGGACAACTCTTCTTCGGTATAGGGACTTTGGATGATAAGCTTAGATTAATTTGGAATATTTGATGATTTCTATACAGATATTTGTCCTTATGGCGAATACAGTTGACAGGTTGAAGGTCAAGTTATTGAAATGAAAACCACTTCTTAAAATAACGCCGACATGTTTCGATTTTATCCAAAATCTTCTTCAGGGTTCTAAAATGAGATACAGAAATTTTACTACAATGCACCAGAAAGTAAATCAGAGGACGGAAGGATCATAAAATAAACAATTACACACACAGAAAGTAGATTACAACTCACAATACAAAGTTATAATTGAGCAATGAGAGATGGATGGAAAGAAATATAAAAACAAAATTAAAATATGCCTGACTATCTCTAAATGAGAAAACAACTGTTTTATCAAATAGATTTTGGGAGTAACTTACAATTCTCACCGTGGTTTTAATGTCAGAAACAAGAAATATCTTCACCTCAAACAACATCACATGAGAAACGATCGGGAGAATTTGACAACACAATTCAATAGTTCTTATTCTAAATATGTGGTACATATATATTTACGGAACAAAACATAGTTGGCGTTCGATCTCAAAACACTCAAGTTTCATCTTTCGATTTCACTAATGAAATAATAATAGGCTGTATTTAAGTTCTCAATATTTGTTCTTTTATTAATATTATTTTGATGTCCCAATATTTCGATAGAATCGATGTTTAAATTGATGAATGAAGTGTATTTGATACATGTTCTGCTAAAGCGGTGTTATTTTCTTTTTAGAGGGTTGAGCATATTAAGGGCATCTCTTTTGTGTTCGGAGACTCTGTCCTCAAGATATTGGATCGTTGTCTACAGGATTGGTTGCAATGACTTTCAGTCAACTTATATGATATATCTTAAGGAAATAGTCTCCTAACACAAAAGAGATGCCCTCTAAAAAGGAATAAAGAAAATAACACCCCTTTAGCAGAACACGTATCAAATACGCTTCATTCATTCAATTTCAACATCGATTCAATCGAAATTTTAGGACATCGAAAGGTATAAGCGCTTGCTGCATGAAAAATTTTCAATTGAACGATATGAAAAATCCATTAGTAAAATAACAGATATTGAGAACTTAATTACAGCCTATTATTATCTCATTAATAAGATCAAAGATTAAAACTTATGTATTTTGAGATAGAACGCCACCTATGTTTTGTTCCGTTTATATGTACTACATATTTAGAAGAAGAACTATTCAATTGTGTTTTCAAATTCTCCCGATCGTTTGTCATGTGATGTTGTTTGAGGTGAAGATATTTCTTGTTTCTGACATTAAAACCACGGTTAGAATTGTAAGTTACTCCCGAAATCTCTTTGATAAAACAGTTGTTTTCCTCATTTAGAGATAGTAAGGCATATTTCAGTTTTGTTTTTATATTTCTTTCCATCCATTGCTCAATTTCAACTTAGTATTGTGAGTTGTAATCTAATTTCTGTTTCTGTATTTGCTTCTTGTATGATCCTTTCGTCACCTTATCTACTTTCTGGTGCATCGTAGTAAAATTTCTGTATCTCATTTTAGAGCCCTGAAGAAGATTTCTCAATAAAATCGAAACATGTCGGCATTATTTTAAGAAGTGTTTCTTCATTTCAATTACCTGACCTTCAACATATCCACTATATTCACCATTTGGCAAAAAAGGCTCAAATCTACAACTGTTCTAACATTTATTATTCCTAAGAATACATATTTGAACGAACCTCCAGAAGCTTCGGAAACATAGTCGTCTTTCCTCTTTGAAAGCTTGAACAAACTGCGAACTTCTCGTGTTAGTGTGAAGAACTGGAGAGATCTACTTCGCCGTAAAATTCGTGGCCAGATTTACGCCCAGGATTCGCTACGCGATTCGCGGGCGAATGTACAGCCGGCAGTACTCTTAAATATTTGGTTGAGATATGAGATTTATTCTTGTAATATATCAATAAAATGTGATAAATACTCATCTTCTTCCTCTGAACCAAGTTCATTCGATGATAAACTTATTTTTGGAGTTTATTGTAACCAAGAAAAATACGCAAATATAACGAATTATTTCAAACATATAATTTCGAGATTCAGTGTTATGGATTTCAAATCTCATCTTAGTTTCTCAAATCATCATACTGAAGTAATTCTGTGAAAAGCTCTGAATTAACTAGGTCAGAAATAGCTCTACAATCATAAACATAACCTAATCTATTGAAAGTTTTTCTGTTGATGACCTTAAATGTTTGAAATAATCATCAAGATTATTTCTTTGGAGCCGATGGAAAGTTGAAAATTTGATGCAAGAACCGGTTAATTAAAAATAAAAAAGAAAATTTCTCCAAAAGAATAATGTAACAACAACTTAGAGGACCCACCAATCTTCCACCACACTAGCTTGGTGAATAGGAAAACGCGCCCATATCGAATTAATGGGACAAAATAAACAAATATAAACTTTTCAACGATCAACTGATATATTGAATGTTGAAAGTAGCCCTCTGCAGCCGTTACAAAAAGTCAAGATGGCAGCGCATTGAATGCCTGTCGAAAATTCCAGGTGTATTTCGTTATTTGAACCAATATTTTTGAATGGCCCCAAAAAGAGTAATCCAGATTATTCAAATCTGATCATCGGGCTGGCCAAAATTGAGGTTCGCCTACCCCCTATCCATCGATTTGGATTTAAATATTGACGTACAGATATACTGAAATAGCGAAGGCTCCATCATAATCCTAAACCATATTGACATTTTTACACGAAAAGGAATATTAGTGCAAAAATAAACCGTATTTCTATTTCCATTAAATCTAGGTGGTATAATATGTGGACCATGAACCATCTAATCGATCCTCAAAATATCCAAACCCGACATTTAGAGAGAAAAAAATCCTGAATTTCTGAAAGAGGTCCTTATTCAAGGGAACCAATAAATCATTTGCATAATAACCGCACATAACACAAATGCTGCTTTCTTTTTGACGATTTGGGTAGCTCGGAGCTCCCCTCGCGCATGAAATTTGTTAACTAAATTCATGCGCGGGGGCAGCTCCGAGCTACCCAAATCCCAAAAAGAAAGCAGCAATACATGTGGCGTTGAGGGTTATATTCGGCCCATACATGTGGCGTTGAGGTTTATATTCGGCCCATGCGATTATTATGGAAATGATTTATTGGTTCCCTTGAATTAGGAACTCTTTCAAAAATACAGGATTTTTTTCAATCATTCCAAACATTCCAAGCTTATCCTTTTCTATCGCAAATACCGTCATACGGAAAATTTGTAATTGCAGAGCAACATTCCAGGTTCTGACGTCAGGTTTCTCGTCCATAAGACGAGTTCTAACCTCGCGCGATCATTTATACGCGCTTTTTCTGGGGAACAGCGCTATATCGTTTTGCCCAAATGTCTCAAACGAGTAGGTTAGAAGAAAAAACCGTGAGAGAATTCAATTCCGTCTGGCCAGACGTCCGTACGTGGTCTAGATTTCGAAGGAACACACCAAGAATATTAAAATTTTCAGTATTCAGTGTTCGATATCTCCATTCAGGTAACAGATATGATGATAGCTTGAACACGACAAAATAAAAATATTTTCAGTCATACAGGGTGTTCCATTCATTTTGGGGGGCGCAACGCTATTTTTTTAAATGACAACCTGTAGTTTCACATGAAAAAATAAAAGACACTTCATGCATATTGTAACGTTTTCTTGGTTAATCAAAACGTTCAGAATAATTAAACTATTTATTTACACTTATTTACACACTACTGTTCCAATAACTAAACAACTTATTCTACCAAAGTCTGTGCACAATTTATTTCCACACTAATTTATTTTCACTGAACAGTTTCCTCTACGAATCACTCTGCTGAATTAGTCCCTGTGCTGTTTCGCGCCCGCCCTTTTATCAATCGTGGAACTTCTAGCTATTGCTAGAACGCTCTAGAGAGAGGCGGGTGACTCATAGACGTCTGGAGCTTTCTGGAATATACTAGCACAGACAGGGCCGTACTCGTCACACTGTCCCCTCCTCAAGCCTGTTCTGTCCCAGAACAGATTCCATGAATTCCTCAGAGGAGCGTGGTGAAATCTGCAATCGTTACCATTTCTACAGTAGCCCCTCTGATGGAAGTAGCAGTCTACGGTTTTGCTGGGCTTTCCGTTTTGCTTTAGGTTGAAATTGCATACCAAAATCTCTATATCTGTCTTCTGAAACACTACTTCCAGCGTACTTCGCACAACCCGCCAATTCAGTTGATCCAGTCCACAACCTAGTTTGGGAACGGCTAATTCCCCAATCCCAAAGCATTGAAGGTCTTCCTTCAAGCCATGCAGTGCTGTCCATAAATTCTGGTAGGTGGGCTTCTGATATGAGTACTGTTTGGTAACTACGTAATAAATGTACCGACCCTCTGACTTCAGTCTCAGGCATTTTCCTATTCTGGGCTGCTGTCTCATCAGTTCCTCTTGACGTCCAAATTTAATCCTAAATACTCTTGCTATTCCCCTACTCAGCCTTAGATCCGCTGCTACACAATGAGCAAGAGAGTATTCCTCGGGAACTGTAAACAGGTCTTGATGAACTTCCTGTGTAACGCCAAACCGTGCAACTCGTGTTCCACCATAGCAATTCATGAATTCCTGAAAATCGTCATTTTCCTTCGCCGGAACTTCGATGAGACGTACTTCTTCTTCGTCATCCTGTGTTGACGCGTACGGAGCCAATCGGTTGAAATGGACGACCTTCGGTTTTCCTCTGGGAAGCTTCCGTATCCGGTAGACTACATCATTTATCCTTTTCATAACTTCATACGGTCCTTCCAACTGTCTCTGCAGCTTCGGTGAGAATCCTCTTCTCCTTTGCGGGTTATACAACCACACCAGATCTCCTGCGGTGAACCCTCCTTCAATGGCCTTGATGTCATAGCGCATTTTCATCCGATCACTTGCTTGCTGCATTTGATTGCGCACCTTATCATGAATGTAATCTAGCTTACTCCTCAATTTACTGACGTAGTCCTCCCCGGCTACATCTTCTCCAGGCTTAGAACCAAATTCTAGGTCACAAGATAGTCTTATTTCTCGGCCGAACATTATATTGGCTGGAGTTTCCTTGGTAGACTCTTGAACCGAAGATCTATATGCCATGGTGAATAGATGCAAATATTCGTCCCAGTCCCGCTGGTGATCGGAGACTACCTTGGCAAGGTGTTTTCCCATGGTCCTATTCATTCGTTCTACCATGCCGTCTGATTGGGGATGTAGAGTTGTTGTCCTTGTCTTATTAATCCCCAATTTCCTACAAACTTCTTGGAATAATGTTGACTCGAAATTTCGGCCATGATCACAATGTAGCTCTAGAGGTCTTTCAAATCTGCAGAAGAATTCTTTGACCAATTTATCAGCAACCGTACTTGCCTCTTGATTAGGAATACCGTACGCTTCCACCCATTTGGTAAAATAGTCCATGGCTACCAATATGTACTTGTTTCCGTAATCTGTTTCGGGAAAGGGGCCTGCGATGTCGATAGCTACTCGTTCCATGGGAGATCCGACGTTATATTGCTTCATTGGAGCCTTCCCTTTGCCATAAGGACCGTTAGCTGCAGCACAAGCTTTACATGTTCTACACCAGTCTTTAACGTCTCTCTTACAGTTAATCCAATAAAACCACTGCCTGACTGTCTCCAGCGTCTTAGTTATCCCGAAATGTCCACCTGAAGTTCCATTATGTAGTCTGGTCAAAACGTCTGTCACTCGACTCTTCGGCACAATCAACTGGAGCCTCTGTTCAGATCCATCGTCATCCTCCCAGCAACGTTTCAGAAGACCTCTATCGATCTTCAACGTTTTCCATTGTGCCCAGTACGACTTTACATTTTGACACATTCTGGATACTTCTACCCGAGTAGGTCGTCTACCACTCTTCTTTCAACTCAGGATTACTTTCAAGTCTGAATCTTCTTCTTGTGCTCGTTGGATTTCTTGGGGTAGCGAATCATCTTCAATTACTGTGGTCCGTCTCAAATCTGCTTTGTCTTCCACGCGAGAGCAACGACTGCAATTCTCGGGGCAAGGCCTTCTCGATAACGCATCGGCATTGCGATGGGTAGCTCCCGTTCTTTGTTCGGTATCGAAGTCATATTCTTGCAGTGTTTCGATCCATCTGGCCACTTGTCCTTCCGGGTTTTTAAAGTTCAGAAGCCATTTCAAAGCAACATGGTCCGTTCTCAACAGAAATTTCCTTCCGTACAAATATTTGTAGAAGTGTTCTACGGACTTTATGACTGCTAAAAGTTCTCTTCTGGTCACGCAGTTATTCCGTTCTGGCTTTGACAAAACTTTGCTGAAATACCCTATGACTCTTTCTTGTCCATCCTGTACTTGTGATAGAACACCCCCGATGGCCGAATTACTAGCATCCGTGTCGAGCACAAACTTCCCTTCAGTTCTTGCGTAGCTTAAAACTAGAGCTGTGACCGAGCCTTCTTCAACTGTGCGAAAGCTTCAACGCAATCATAGGACCATATGTACTCCTGTCCATCCTCTGTTAATTTTGTGAGAGGTTTGGCAACGTTGGCGAATCCAGATACGAATCTTCTATAATAGGTGCATAAGCCTAAGAAACTTCGCAATTCACTCTTGTCTCTCGGTATAGGCCATTCCTGTACTGCTTTGATCTTATCCGGATCAACTTTCACGCCCCCTCGGGAAACTACGTGTCCTAAATATTTCACCTCTGTTCGGGATAAATTGCATTTTTTCGGACTCAGCTTTAGGTTAGCTTCACGAAGTCGCTGGAAAACCTCGGATAGGTGGTGTAGATCGTCTTGAAATTACTCTCCCACTACTATCACATCATCTAAGTAGACCAGGCAAGTTTTCCAGGAGAGTCCTCTCAATAGTCTCCATTAAACGCTCAAAGGTGGCCGGAGCGTTGCATAGGCCGAAGGGCATTACTTTAAATTGCCACAGACCCGTTCCAATACAAAAGGCAGTTTTCTCTTTGTCCTTCGGACCCAAGCCAACCTGCCAATACCCACTCTTCAGATCCAAGGTGGAAAACCAAAGTGATCCCGATAGTGTATAAAGTGTATCGTCAATTCTCGGTAAGGGATAGCTGTTCTTTTTCGTAACTTGATTGAGCTGCCTATAGTCTACACAGAACCTGGTGGACCCGTCCTTTTTCTTCACTAACGCTACAGGCGACGTCCAGGGGTTATTGGATGGTTCAATGACACCTTCTCTCGCCATGTCTTCAAGCATCCGTTCAGCCTCTTCTCTTTTTGCCAGAGGAAGACGTCTAGGGAGCTGTCGGATGGGTTGTGCATCACCAGTATTTATTTTATGCTGCACAATATCAGTCTTCCCTGTTCTTTCGTCAGTGGCAAACACGTCGGAGAATTTCTGAATCAGTTTTCTCACTTCGGCTAGTTCATTACGGTCAAGATCTTGACATTTGGAGGTGAGAAGGGTCACCAGCTCTTCAGTATTCTTCTGGCCCTGCGAGACTCCTGCGGTACCTATCCCACCAGAAATATGGTACACTGGTACTCCCTGTCCAATCAAGGTGTTCTTCTTCAGGGTGACTGGAAACCTGTTGACATTGAGTAATCGTATGGGAATACTGTCTGTTATTCGTACCAATGCCTTTCCCAGTAACATTCCTTTAGCTAGGATTGCATCGTCACAGGGCTCAATCACTTTAACGCAGCCTTTTTTCGAAACGTCATCACATATACCACTCACTATGTCTTCAGTTCGACCAGGCAACGTGATGTCCTCGGCCGATCGAATCCGATCTGCCTTATCATCCACATCATTGAACGGGATCTCTTCATTTCCCAGTCGAAGCACATCACTCTTCATATCCAGTTGGCATCCAAGTTTCTTAACGAGGTTGAATCCCAGGATAACTTCTTCCGTGATTTCAGCCACTAGAACTTCGTACATTGCTTTTGTATTTCCCAATTCAATAGTGGAGAGGACCGATACATAAGTTGGTATTTCCTGTCCAGACGCAGTTTGATCATGACGGGACGAATCTAAAATCCTTTAGCTATTTCTGGACGCACAATGGTTCTGGTTGATCCAGTGTCTACCAGGATTTTCCCATTTTGATAATTTATTTTTCCGGGAACTACTACGCTGGATAAATCTGTGGACATAATTCCTCGGATTATCACATCAGGGGTATCTACAGCTGGAGTAGATTTATGCCCTCTATCACCGGCCCTTTTCCGTTTACCTGATGTGGCTCTTTTTCTACTTTCTGAGCCATTTCGCTTAATATGCCCACTTTGATTGCAGTACCCGCACACAGCATCTTTTTTCTCAGTACCCGCACACAGCATCTTTTTTCTCAGTACTCAATAATCTACTGACTTCTTCTCTGATGATTTCTTCAACAGGTCGGTCTATTTCTTGGACTTGTCTCACACGAACGTGTCCTCTATGCGATACCTGCCTCGCCGCCTCAATTTCTAAAGCCTGAGCTAAAGCATCATCCATGGTTTTAGGGCGTGCAAGTCTCAAGGCTTGTTGTATTTCTCTGTCCTTGATTCCATCTACAAAGGTTTGGATTGATAGCTGTTCAAGGAAGCTGTCTGGAGCAGTTGAGTAAGCCAGCCTAACTAACCTAACCACATCTGCTTCAAACTCCTGGAGATTTTCTCCTGTTTTCTGCACCCGGTTCTTGATTTGGGCACGATAAACTTGTTGTAAATGAGCATCACCATATCTCATCTGAAGTTTCGATGTTAGAACTTCGTAACAGGCTAGTTGGCACTCCGGAATCGTTTGCAGAATGTTGAGTGCCTCTCCTCGTAAAGCTATTATCAATGCTGTGGCTTTTTCGTTATCGCTCCAACTGTTTGCCAGCGCAGCAAGTTCAAATTGTTTTTGATATGTCGACCATGGGACTTTTCCATTAAATGTCGGAGGCTTGATCTTCATTTTTCCATTTTAGCCGTTATTTTCCATTTTCATGTTGCCATAGGGTGATGAAGCCGGATAATCTTTTCCAATTGACATTCTTTTCAGGGACTCTATTATTTTAGAATGCTGTTCAATTATTCCTGTTATTTCTTCAAATTTTCCGTTAACTTCTTCATATACTTCTTCGAATTTTTCGTCAACTTTATCATAAACTTCGTCAACTTTTTCATGAACTTCGTGAAATTTTTGGTCAACTTTATCAAATTTTTCATTCACCTCGTCCATTCATTTCTTCATTTCATCTTTAATGGTTTCCATTTTCTCGTCCAATTTGGTTGCAGATTGACTCACCCATTCATTGCTATTCCGAGAATTTTCCTCCATTTCCCGAGAAGTTTCTTCCATTTTCTGTGTATTTTCTTCCATTTTCTCATTGATCTTCTGAGAATTTTCTTCTGCCTTGTTTTCCAGTTTATCCATTTCCTCATTAATCTTCTGAGGATTTTCTTCCATTTTCCGTGAATTTTCTTCTGCCTTATTTTCCATTTAATCCATTTTCTCATTGAGTTTACTCAAGAATTCTATTATCGCCTGCGCGAATCAGTAGAATTTATTTATTCAATTCGAGCGATGTGGAACCGCACACCTGACACCAATGTAACGTTTTCTTGGTTTATCAAAAAGTTCAGAATAATTAAACTATTTATTTACACTTATTTACACACTACTGTTACAATAACTAAACAACCTATTCTATCAAAGTCTGTGCACAATTTATTTTCACTGAACACTTCCCGCTACGAATCACTCTGTTGAATTAGTCCCTGAGCTGCTCCGCGCTTG
The DNA here is from genome assembly GCA_958510865.1 of Myrrha octodecimguttata. Lineage (NCBI taxonomy): Eukaryota > Metazoa > Arthropoda > Insecta > Coleoptera > Coccinellidae > Myrrha > Myrrha octodecimguttata. The sequence goes on from OY294059.1 coordinate 22,229,668, forward strand.
CCCTTAGATCGCTCATGCAACTTCTAGCGATTACTGGAAGATTCTGGAGAGTGGGTGACTCATACGCGTCTGGAGTGTTCAGACACATTCTAGAATAAACAGGGCCGTACTCGTCACAATATCTTCACTTCGAAAATATGAAGGGTTTTCGAGATATTCTAGCTGACATGTCTTTTTTTTAATGTTCGTCACTGTGAATATTTGAAATTATCAAGTTGTGCCAAGTGCCACAAGAAGCACCAATAATATAGCTGAAGAAATATAGTCCAGTATTCCTTATGGTTTAGTTCACCAGTTTTCCCTCAAACAGCTCAGTTTTATGAAAAATTGCAAATATTCATAATTTCTTCCAACAAATTGATATTGATACGATATTTCCAACTTAAGTGGCCCACTAGATCACCTGATTTGAGAAAACTTATAGGGATACATAGAAAATATGTTTCACCTCGAGCCACCAACTTATTTCGGCATTTGCGACATAGAATAACGAATGTTCTTCACAGCATTAAACCAGTTACTTTGAGCAGGGTGCAGTCTTTCGAATATAGACTTTATTCAAGAAAATTGAAGACATGTTGAACATACTTTATTAATGTTTCAATATCAACTTTCATTAATTAGGTGAAGCAGCTCGACTTGCTAAATCGTCCTCAAAAATTAATCCGGAACTGATTGCTCGACGGCTTGTAAATGTTTCCAACTCAGTTGAAATTTCTAGTTCAAAGATTAAAGAAATGAACAATAATTTGCTGAGGTTTACATCATTGACATCAGTTTTGGAAGTTTGGAATATCAGGTCCATTCCACGTGGATAAATTGAAGTCTGCAATAAAGTGAACGAAATCCCGGAAGCTGCTGGTTTTGAGTGCATTTATCCTGAGTTCATGAAACATTTAGGCAAAAAAGGCATTATCTTGGTTATTATCTTTCTAGAATATTTTGAATTATGCAAATATTCCAACTGAATTTCGTAAGGCAGAAGTAATAGCAATTCTGAAAACTGGAAAAAATACATCAGACGCAAGTAGTAACAGGCCCATAAGTTTATTGGGTGATATTCTGCAAAGTTTTCAGGGGAGTTTTAGGAGAAATAGAAATTGTTCTGATCAGGGTGCCAGTCTCAATACTTTCATTGAATCAGATTTCGATTAGAAGTTAAAACGGGGGCTGCATTTGTGGAACGTTCAGCAGCTTACGATATAATGTGGAAAGATGTTTTTTTTGCATGTGCATTCGTCGAGTGTACATCGAATCAAATTTCTCTGGTAGAAGTGTGGTTATCAAGCAGGGGAGATTTTCTTTCATCTTCGATTTTTATATTTACCTGTGCAGTTTTTCGAGGGGCTTCGTTGGAGTTGGTGCTTTCCTTGTGGTAATTAGGCCGTGTGCGCCATTCGTGAAAATTCGATGACAAACAGGTCACCGGTTCATGTAGGAAATTTTATCATGCCTATGGCAGATGTTCCGAGGTTGTAAAAAGAGAGATAGCGGTTATCACTACATTACCAGGTAATCAATGTGTCTGTCAAATCTGTCGGAGTCAAGACACCCTAGAACCACTGGCGTCGATTGACGATGGGGAAAGTGAGCATGAGGTAGAGGATCGGTCCAAGCAGGACTGTCGTTTTTGCCGGCAGTTGCGTTCACACAAATCTGAACTTTGTGCTGTGCGAAATGAGATCAGGGAATTGCGTAGCTCGGTTGATTTTTGCTCCGGAAAGGTGACTTCGAATATAAGCTGCCAAAGCTAAATGAACCAATAAAGCTGACAATCCAACTGACGGCTGAAAATGAAACACTGGGGAAGAGGGTTTATATCATAGAGACCAAATTCGAGAATATGGAGCAGAACTTGAGAAACAACAATATCGAGATATTGAAGATTGCTGTTGGAGATCGTCCAAAAAAATGGATAGTGTTTCGGAGCGATTTTTCGCTAGTGAACACTTGACAACAACCAACAAAGCTCTGTTCAAGGAGGCCCGTTTGTCTGATAGGGAGAAAAAGTTAAAATACGTATGGCTTCAGAACGGGGGTATTCTCATTCGGAAGGATGATGGTACCAAAATCATTCAAATTAATCGTGAGACAGATTTGATTAAGCTATAACTTGATCAAATAGAATAGAAGACTTTCGAGTTCATTTTCTTTCCATATGTGTTTGAATAAAACGGGCTACACACTGCCCAACTTGGTCGTGACGACCGACGCATCGACAAGATCGGGTGTTGCGTACAAACGGCGCGACTGCTGTCCAACTTGGTCAGTTGGATTTCACAATCGCTGGAGCGCACATCGCGCGGAACAATGGTTGGAGTGTCGAAGAAACAAAAAATTGGAATTGCTCTAGCAGCGTTATCATTGACCTTAGTGCAAGAAAGGAAGAACATGAGGAATGTGGATGAAACAATGGCTAGGTGAAAAAAAAAAGTTCAGCCATTTAATTTTACGAGAGAATTGGATAGTGATGATGAAATCATTTAAGAATGGATCACGATTGTTTCTAAGAACTGTTAAATTTAGTGCATCCTTTCATCTCAAAAAGAAACCTAGATGAGAGATACAGTCACTGCTGAAGAAAGGCTGGTGGCCACACTTAGGATATTCGGCAACAAGCAGAGATTATGCTGATTTGAAATTCAGTGCAGCTATATCACCACAGCTTCTGTCAAAAATCATCCCAGAAACTTCATATTTTCTAGTTTCTTCTTCACTGTTTTCACAGTCGCTTCATTATCTATGGATTTCCTTCTCTCCAACACATTTTCCATAGCTGAATTCCTTGCATATCTGTTGCTGTATTCTTCACAGGAAATATCTCATAAACACTTTGATGATTTATACATTTTTATTATTTTGGTTAATTGGTTTCGTGCGCCGTTTGACATTTGCCATACGTTGGAGGTAAAACAACCTCACTTTCCCGCTTTGTTTATGTTATGAAGTACAGCATTATCAATAATTTCAGAATAAATTCAAAAGTTAAAATGATTTATATAAATAGAATTGGTGAATTACTAGGTCAAGTTACTGTGTCGTTGTGAAATGCAACATAAATACATCGAGAGACGAAGGAATACATTCGCTTTGTTTACATTGGCGAAGAGCGATTATTTGGAGATTTTAGTGATTTTATTCATTTAACAAGTGAAATTTCTTGATAATGGATCTGATTAAGTGATATTCAATCTCAGATGATAATCATTCAAAACGATATAAATGAATATTGCAGTATTTAATCTTGTCTTCTAAAGCCTAGAGTATCAACATCAGAGATAGCATTTATTAGAGGTATAACTATTGAAAATGAAACAGTAAAATGTTCGGCTCATTTATTGCTGAAAATAAACAGCAGAATGAAATCCAACAAATGTATGGAATAGAAAAAACATGGGTTCCAGAGAACTTCTCAGTACTATTTCAAATATCGTTATATGTTGCAAATTATCAAATTACTACAATATTGGTCTGCAGCTACTATGTCAGTGCTATTATAATCTTCAATTATATATTTATTATACTAAATATATGTTACAAATAAAATAATTAATATGACATTTTTTTCCTTGAACATCGATTTCGATTCATCCTCAAAAACTGCTTAACTATCCATATAAATTGTTTTTTTATTATGCAGATGCTACAGTAAGGCTTTCATAATCTTTAATTGACAATAAGGTCAATTCGAAACATATTAAAAACAACAAAATGAAGAAGTTCCATCCTTGGGTAGTCGAGCTACATCGGAACGTGTTCGTTGAGAACAGAGAAAGTTATCTGGTTCATTATTATCATAAAACATATGCAATATTTTGAGAAACCTATCACATAACGAATTGCCCTGATTGGCTTCATATATCGTATAGAGATGTGAGTGGTTACCAATCAGGATGGGTTTGTCCATCATAACGCCAGCTATCGTAGTGTCGAGAAGATATAATTCTTGAAATGTGTATAACAAATACGAAATATTCTTATCATAGTTAACTCATCATGATTCAACTTATTAAACAGAACAAATTAAATAGATAGTCAAATTAAATAGATAGTCAAACATAATTTCTTCACCAGTGTGGAAATGTCTCCAACAAACTCTACCATAGTTTGTTACTTTGTCAGAACAGTTTTCTCAATTTATGGCGTGAATATAGGATGTTTGCCTCCTCTGGGATAGTTCACATAGTATTCTATTTCTTCCAATACCAGATAAAATTTAGGGGAATGGGTCAAAATGCAAATTATCGAATATGAAGTCTACACTATAATATATCTGAAAAATCGGATTCCTTCGTCTCTCGGTGTTGCATTTCACAACGACACGATAACTTGGACTAGTAATTCACCAATTCTATTAATATAAACCATTTTAACTTGTGAATTTATCCTGAAATTGTTGAAAATGCTGTACTTCATGACATAAACAAAGCGGTAAAGTGAGGTTGTTTCACCTGACAAATGTCAAACGAAACGAAATATAACCAATATTTCGCGCTCCATCTTTTCATCCGCGAGAACCTCTACACTCGACATCTGAATAGAAAATGAGTCTGTTACCATCAGACAGCGATACACACGATACAATTCGGTCGCTTGGTCGGGCGGTCGGGTGGCCTAGCCACCCGACAAGACCCGATAAATCCTATGTCGGTGGACACAGCTACACACGGCCCAATTTCACATCCAACCCAAAAAAGTTGGGCCGTCGGCACGACCAAATTGGGTAATGTGTAGTCCGTTTAAAACAAAATAATGCTTCACATTAGGCGGTTTCGGAAACTTGATCGGGGTTACCTACTCGATCACCTGTCAGATTCCTCGGATCACTTACCCGGGTTAGGCAGTAAACGAACATGTCGGGGTTATAACGGCACAGAATACAGAAAAATCTCTTCTGTGATTATGGTTTGTTTTGATTTTTGATTGAATCAAAATATAACCTGAATTAATTAACGAACAGTTTTGGCTTATCACTTTATGAATTCGATGCAGGAAATTCTTGCTAGATGTGAAAATTGAGAGTAAATTAGCCAGGTAGGCTGATGTGCAAGAGCACATTGAAGAAAATAATTCTTTATCATTATGATGAATTGAAGACCACAAATTTCATCTGTTTTGGAGGGTGCAGTTTCCTAGACCCTGTTCTGTTTCAGAGTGTGAATATTCTCTATATATTTCTAAAATTTGCAATGCAGTGAGTATGTCAAAACCAGACAGCCTTTCAATTCGTGGATTTTGTTGTCACACACAGACGAGAGAGTATAAAACCTGCTGTTCTTATATGATTTTGTGTTCAATAAGTAAGCAGTCTATTCTTGTTGATGTAAATTTCAATATTGTATAGTTTATAATTGATTGTATTATTTGTATATTACATATAATTATAATAGAAATTTTTTCTGATGCATGACGTCGACATTTGAGAATAATGTATCAGAGCAAAGCTCCGTCGGATATTCATTTCTGGAAATAAAGAGAAGATTTTGACATTTTGATTATATTTCCTCGATAACTCAAATACTATTGATCCGATGGTGATGAAATTTGATAATTGTAAGGTTATCGATGAGATTGTGCCTTCAGAAAAATTTCCTAAAAACTGTAAAGACTTTTTCTCACAATTGACATATTTCGGAAAATAATGATCTAATTGAGTTCAAACTTGTTGAAAGTTGAGAGATTTCGAAGTTGAAACTTGTGCAAAATTTCACGTGGATCAGATTACTAGAAAAAAAATTTAAAGGTAGGTACTGATGATAAAGCTTTCTGAAAGTAAAAACTTAAACGATATTTGTAGGGCAGGTTTCTGGCTCCATTGCAAAGGTTTCAATCATGAATGGGAGAAATCCGCCCGATAGTTCTGTGGATATTTCCCATCAAATTTTATTTCACCAATACCTACTATTTCCAAAAAAAACAGATCGAATTGAAATCGAGCACTTGGTTGAAAAATTACAGCTTGGTGCAAAATTTCTTGAGGACCGTATGATGAGGATATTACAAAATTTATTTTCAAAGATGTAAAGCGAATGAGCGCCTTGAAGTTCCTGTCTACACTTGAGTGCTTTTCTAAAATTTTGTAGAGCTATAGAAGTGAAACTATGGTGTTTTCCAAAGACAAGTGAATCTATCGAATCTTTCATGGAATGATGAATTCGCGGAAGAAATCAGTTTTCTTTCACCGTTTTATGAATATTTCATTATATCACCTTCATAATCTTTTGAGTTTGAATGGTATTTGAATTTTCAGCGCTAAACAGGCTAATTTGGATGTCGACTCTGATTGGCTTATTATTCACAAAATTCAATTATATCACAGGTCTGTGATGTTATACGGTGGTATTTATACCGTGGTTCTCTTATTATTGTCTAAAAATGGAGAAGTATTACTTTTCTATTATGTGATATTGTTAAAAGCACCTAGTGCGCATGTGGTTACCTTTCAACCCTGCTTTCCGAGTAGAGTTATAAAAGATGATCTGGGTAAGTGATCGGGTAAGAGATCCAAAGGTTTCCGAACGTGGGTAGCTAATCCGATTAACTCGATCACTGATCGAGTAAGGACACAGAGGTTTCCGAACTGGGGTTAATAACCCAGGTCAGGTAAACGAACACGCAGGGTTAGGAATCGTGTTAACTCGATCAAGTTTCCGAAACCGCCTATTGCTTAACAGAATGTGCGCGGCTTACGCACAAAATTAATGAACTGTCAATTTAATTTTCCGTTAGATAATTATGATATTGTGTTAATAACAGAATCGTGGTTGAAAAGTTGTATTTTTGATGGTGAACTTGTGAATACTGATAGTTATTCCATATTCAGAAGATATCGATCTGATAGTAAATGTACAGAAAAGACGTAGGGGGCGTATTCATTGCAATCCTTAATAGATACAGTGTTCAAATTTTGCCAAATTTCAACAGCAAAGCTAAAGATTTCTGGCTCTCAGTCTCTGTTGGTAACATCAAATTATATCTCTGTTGCGTTTACCTGCCATCTGGAGACGACTATGCTTCGTCATACTTTCTCAACAAGTTGAAAGTCAACAACTCAATTTTAATATGTGCTGATTTCAATTGTTAAACTGTTAATTGGATATGTGATGGTTCAAATCTTTCTCTTATGCCGTCGAATGTTGAAACCAAATATTCGAATATTATTGATCCATTGATATTCACGGAACTGATACAATTCAATTGCATTCGCAATAATTCAGATAAAATACTTGATTTAATACTACACAATAAGAACAAAATGAAACAAAAGAGTCAGGCTGGAAATCCTTTTGTTGATTGGGATGTCCACCATCCATGCCTACAGCTTTTATTTGATGTACAAAAACAGCGCTATCTTGTAAATTGTCCAGAGAATCGATTAATTAATAATAATAATTAATTCTTTTGTACATACTAGGTTGAATTACGCTTCTTCTGTTGAATGTTGGCCTTATGACTTTATAAAACTCAATGTAGATACTCTATGATTATGATATTTTGATGATGTTAATTTCATAATGAAATGTAGATAGTTGTCCATGAAGATAAAAAAAAGAATATATATTAAATAAAAGTCAAATGATTAAGTCAAGTGAGATTTTTTACTGATAACAAAAATAATACAAAATCAAAAATACTTATGAAAATATATATAAAATAACATCTTCTGTGAGGGACCAAAGATATCAATGTTATGAGCAACGCTTGGAGAGAATTCAGAATAGATTCCTCAGATATTTAGCCTATAGAAATAATTTTGTGATATCTACATGCACGCAATTACACATGCTGCAGTTAGTTTACGGAAATTTCAATTTATATTACTTTTAAACCTCATTTTTGAGTTTCATTTACCATAAGAATGATAAAAAGTGGATGAATAACTTTAATAGTGTTTTAATGATTTTCGGCCTATCTGCCTCCGAAGGCCGTTCAAAACAAAGAAAGGCTTGTAGAGTACTATTTTTGCGCGCATGTTCTGGGGAACAGCGTGCTATCGTTTTGTCTAAGTGTCTTCAACTTTCGGATTTTTGGCCCAAGATGGTCTCAAACGACTAAGCTGGACTCACTGATGACAAATCCGGAGTCAAAATCGATTCTGTCCTGCCGACCGTCCGTCCGACCGACGACACGATAACTGTCGAACGGAGCCAGCTAGCGACTTGAAACTTTCAGATTAGGTCGCGCAACTACTGAAACCATTGGATTGAAACTTGCCAGGTAGGTGAAGCATAACGACGCGCAGCCTTGAGCAAAATTTTGCCGGGATCGTATGGTCACTTAATTTTTTTTTAAATTTTTTTAGCGAAAAATTTTTTTTCAGAAACTATCGATCATATTCGGAAAAAATTTTGCTCATACCTTGAGCCTCATATTCCACAGCAGTGTACCAAATTTCAATTCGATACGGCCATTAGTTTTGGGCCTAAATATGTAATATTTCGTGGTTTTCTTCTCGATATCGTTGTTTTTTTTCGGTATAACTCAAGTAATTCTGATTCAATCATGACGAGACTTCGCAGCTACTTTGATGGTGCTGAAGGACAACTTTGTGCGAATTTCATGATGATCGTGTCATTAGAACAATTTGAAAAAAAATAATTTTTTTTTAAATATTCAATATTCTGTGATCTTCTTATCATGTCATACTCATTAAATTCTGAATGAACCTTCGAATTATCATTTTTCGATAAAGTACTGGATTTCAATTCGATCCAATCTGTATTTTTGGAAATATTAGGAAAATACAATTTTGAATGGGTATATCTGCGGCTAACAAAACAGTGTGTCTCTAATCCACTAGCACTTGCACTGCTTCTAACGCATGTTTCGGAAACAACCTTTCGTTCGTCCAGAAACATATGGTTACAGTAACGATATGTCTCTGGACAAAGAAACGTTGTTTCCGACATGTGCGTTAGACACAGAAGGTGCAAGTGGATTAGAGAGTAGTAACACACTGTTTTATTATCAGTATACACAGCGTAATGAAGTCCGATTTTTCAGACCGAAATAAGCGAAAAATCGTGCTTCATTCTAAACATTTTTCAATTCGAAACGTTACTTTCGAGTTGTGATGTGAAATGTACCGTAATAATAATATAATTTTCCGAAATAGAATTATATTATTATTCCTTGTAAAAATAATTTAAATCGTTAAATCCATTGAACATCACAACAATGAAAAAGTATCCGTCCGAGATGCATTTCTGTTTTTTTTTGACGCGAAATCAATGCAAGAACCGAAGAAAAACAGCGCGTATCGCAGATAAACAAGTTTTTTTTGGTGTCGACAAGCGATAAGGCCGGGCCCGGAGAGCTCCCACCGCCGGGAATGTTCGAGAATTTGAAGATTTTTCCAGGTGGGGCGTTTTCCTTTTCCGTTGCCCCCCGGGAAGTTATAAAGGGAGGATGCCCCCCTCGGAGGAATTTTGCGGGTTATTAGTCGATGGTACCGTTAAAAGTTTTCGCTATTTTCTTCTTCGAGTTCATAGTCAGGGTTTAATTTTAGTTTTCGTTTTCATCAGAGTATTCCGAATTTACTTTTAATTTCTTCGTTTAGATTTTTTTTTAATTAATTTGATTTCGTTTACCGGTTATATTTTCTTTTTACTTTCTTTTGAGTGAGTTGAATCCGAGTGCCTAACAAGAGAGAGTGGGAGCTGAAGGTAAGTTCCAATTGCAAAATCTTTCGGATTATTACGCCACATACACTATGTTCGCTCTGTTTTTCCGGACGTGTAGGTGTAGGTATTTCCTTTATTATTTTTTTACTACTGTCGCGCACGTGTCCGTCCCTGTATATTCGAGATCCTGTACTGGCTGTCATTCATGGTGTGGAGACCCTTGGGATAGACAGTGCGGGTTTCTCTGTTTACTCTCTCTAGCCTGTCATTCATGGCGTGGATACCCTTGGGGCAGGATAGAGAAGTACCCGTCTGTAACTAGATATCATTTCGTCATTCGCGTACGTGTCTTTCCCTGTATATTTGAGATCCTGTACTGGCTGTGATTCATGGTGTGGAGACCCTTGGGATAGACAGTGCGGGTTTCTCTGTTTACTTTCTCTAGCCTGTCGTTCATGGTTTGGATACCCTTATGGGAAGGGTATCCGTCCGCGCGAATTGTCCACCCTCAACATAACTGAGATCTAGTGAATAACAAAGTATCCCCATCGCGCCCCCGCTCGCAAGTCTTGCCTTCCTGCGGTCGACATCCTGCATATTTGTGTGCTCGGAGGAACAGAGTTGAAAAGTTGCCTTACCGTTACATGACGTCTTCTTTCTTGCATTGTACGCATTAAGTCTGTCTGATCTGATCCTGGTTATGGCTCATGAAACCGTCGATGAATAACCCGGCTGCTGGACTCAAGCATATTATGTAATTCTTGTAATATAGTGACATCGAAATCGATCTCATTTGACTGTTTATTCCTTGAGTATATTGTTGTTTTGTTTTGTACCGTGTATAATATTGCATATCTCTGTTTTGGGTAAAGAGTTGACTTAGGTGTAGTGTAATTTGAATAAATTTATATTACTCAATTTTTACGTTCAATTCTTGTCGCTACCACCCTAGACAACACCGAACCTTGTCTCCGACTAGCAGCCATCTGGGTAGGTTGTACTATTCTTCCCTTAAAAGAATAGTTGGCGCCCGAGATAAGATAAATTTTGGTAAGAAACCCCGTTACAACAGTGAACTCATTGTTCACGGAATCATTGGGTGGATTTTACCCATTCACGAATTCGGCCTTCGTAATTAAGGACCGAACCTTCTCTACAGATATTTAATTTCTAAGTTGTTTATTTCGGAAGTTATTGTGTTTACGGTCGGCCGTTAGGCTGATGATATGATGGATGGCTTATTATGAAGCGAATTCTTCAGCAAGGAAAGCGAGGAAAATTTACGCTCACAGATTTCCCAGCCGAACATTACCTAATTTTAAAACATTCACGGAAACATCACGTAAATTACGCAAAGGAGACCCTTTGATCCGAAAAAAATCCGAAGTAGTGATGAACACATCCTGAACATTAGTGAGAATCGACCCGGTGATCTCGACGAGAATTATATCTAATCATCCTCACGTGAACAAGTGTTCTTCAAGTGTATAGAGTTAAAACGGAATAATTATCATCCGTTTTATCAGCAAAAAAACTCAAAGGCTAGAAGAAGGAGATTGCAGTAAAAGAGAGGAATTTTATAGATTTGTCCTCAGAAGAACGAGTGAGAACAGGAATTTGTATGGAATATCTTAATCAGTGACGAGGCCATCTTCGACAGGGATGGATTCTTCAACACAAAAACTAGTGATTTTTGGGAAAGAGATAATCCTCCTGCTAAGGTATCGAGGAATAGCCAGAAGAGGTTGTCAGCCAATGTTTGGGGGGGAATGAAGGAAACAGTTATGTACAATTTTTGCTAGATGTCCAACCTGATGGAAGATCTTCCATCGGGTCAATTCTAAGGAATTTGGTACCAGCATCATGGTTGCCCCGCTCACTCGGTGAGAAATGTCCGAGAGTACCTAGATTCCAATTTTCCCCGTCCATGGATTGGTCGATTTGGGCCTATTGCATGGCCTTCCCGTTCTCCGGACCTAACACCACTGAATTTTTATTTCTGGGATCCCATGAAGAGTCTTGTTTATGACAAAAGAACTTCAGTTAACGCAAAAGAAGAGTTGATACAACGAATAAATACAGCAGCCGATGAAATTCGTCGAAACCCAAGAATGATTCTTTCGGCGGTAGAAAATGTTGCAAAAAGATCACGATTATGTCTACACGCTAATGGTAGAAAAAGTTGTTCGAATTTTGGAAAAAAAATTTCACAGAAAATCTCACCACAGTTATCAGAATATTGCCCAAAGTTGACATTAACCACCCGGGAGGTATGAATGTCCTCACTCACTCCAGTCGCATCGGAAAAGTGAAGACATCCAGACCTCCGACAACGCTCACGTTGATGAAACCTGGGGAGTGGGCAGATTGAGACCCAGGCGTAAAGTCAACAGTTCTTAAAAATGGTTCTAAAATCGGAGTCGAAACGTCGAACACGACAAAACATTAGACGCGGTCCAATCCGGAACACAGATAGTTCAAATCTATACATATACACATGCGTCCTATCCAAAACATAAATGGGCTACAGGAAAGTTGAAAAATCTATTTCAATATGAAAATGTAAAAATTGTAATTGTAAAATTGTTTACTAAATTGAAGGATCCAATCCATTATCACTCAAAAGTAACGTAGTTTAAGTAAAATGTGGGGATTGTGAAAAAAGTTACAAACAGATACAAACAAGTTAAGCAGCATATATGGATATTTGTTACAGAGATAAAATCAAAATTCGATGTTTAACGATGGTCCGATCTATGAATAACATCGCAGAAGGGAAGAATGTCAAGACGGGACAGACCGAACAGAATATACAGAAATCATATCAACAATAATGAAATTGATACATGATGTATCGAAACTAATTTCAAACATTTTAACAATGATAGGAATTGGTTAATGGAGAACCGAGTTAAAGAAGAATTGAATTGATACGACAACTTGGCGTAGAATGAAGAGTTCTACCCTCACGTCGGAAGTCTTCGTGTGAATATTTTACAACCATCTTTCAATTTAATCGGAGCGGTGTTCTTTGAGTTATTGTGAAAACAAAATTAAAAATCCCAATAGGCCCTGTATCACACAAACAAATATACTAAGGCGATATTTTCATTTTTCGCAAGTTGTGTATGAGTAAAGAAAACGTTATTATTACTAGATGAAAAATATAATATCAATAAGTTAATGATTTAGTTGCAAGTCAAGCAGCGTTGGCAAAATCAGCGCTATCTATGGATCTGAAGAAGCGCCTAAAAGCTCCTGAATTTACGTCAGTGCTTTTCAGAGTTTTTCAAATGACCATTAATTTCTAAACTGAGGAAACTTATTCAAGAAACTGAAAGGTTATTTTCATTTTATTTTCTGTCAGTAGAAGTAGTATAGTGTAGTTGAATACGATTATTTTTTAAGTAAGCATTCACTACAATTATTGTTATTTCACTCACATTTAGGGTTACCATGAATTGGGCCTCTGCTGCTTCCATGCAATTCATGTTCATTGAATACAGCCCCAGAAGTGTATGTAATTGCGGCCAATGACATTCTAACAATCGTGGATTTTGCCTGCATAAACTAACTACAGTTGAAATTTCTTGGAGTGCTTGGGTTTTGTTGCCCATAACTAAGTGGCACATTATGATATGTTCCAAGAGCATCAGTTGAAATGTTGATAAAATTGGTTTATTATCTACAACTGTAAAAAAGGGAGATAAAGGTTATATTGGCTCATTTGAACACAAATTAAATAATTAATATTTCCAGCAACCTGCATCATATAATTTTTTTAACAAAAATTCTGACACATTGAATTATTCATGTTTCATGGATGGAATTATTATTCAAACAGAACCTGATTTAAAAAAAATCATTTTGAGTCGTAGTCGCTCATAGTCTAGGCGCCCACATATCTCTCATGCATTTTTAGTTGTAAACCTTCCAACAAATTATAAGTTGAAATCAATAGATGAGTAGTAAATTTGAATTACACAATTTTTTTTATGAACGACAATTATTTCGCTACATTGTGGTGTAGTCATGTTCTACTTTTTGACTGATACTGTCTGAAAATTTAAATTAAAAAAATTTTCAGCATTCATAGCAGAAATGAAAACTACTTTTGGTTGAAAAAAATAGTTTTCTCAAAAATTTTTTAGTCATACTTCCTATTCAATGCTCAAGACATATATGATCTAATTCAGTGAGGGTTGTTCAAATTCGTTGCCAACGCGTTATGTTTTGAGTTATGAGGGAGATATGAACTATATTAAAGAAATAATATCATTTGCCATATTTTTTCCCAATATTTCTGAAAGTAAATATGGTACTATTGTTGAATATTGACCTCAAGCTGTGTGCCAAATTTCATAGAAATCTGATGAATAGTTTCCTAAATGAGAATTTGGAACATTTTTTGAAAACCATCAACGAATGGGATTTGACATCGGATTTTTCTTCAATGAATTAAACATAGTCTTGTTTGTGGCCATTTTCGGACAAAGATTCGAAAATTACTGACATTGGGACAAATGATAACACGCTATTCCACGCTAACTAAAAAAAGTGATATGGTCATCTGTTTCGTTGCAAATCATTTCTATAATTATCTCTTAAACTTAGGGTTCTCGAGAGTGGAGCAAATAATAATAATATAATAATAATCTTTAATCATCCTGTAGGAAACATAATATGCATAGGATGAGTCAAAAAAACATACAATAGTAGTTACACTTATAGAAGACAATTTTTATCACTCAAATAATCATCAACGGTATAATAGGATTTCTTCAACATTATGTCCTCTATCGCTCTGCTGAAACCCCGCCTGCTCAATGCCTGCATCGAATCTGGACTATTCGAATTTAGATGTTCTATGCATTGGAACAGTTAGTCTCAGAATTTCTGGTGAAATATCGATGATAGCTTGTCACGTTAACAAAATTTGGTCTTGTTATTTTTCACATATTTGAGGCATTCGTATATACAAATACAGGGCAATGTCAGTTTATGGTTGACAAATAAGGGTTAGCAAGAAGAGCGCTGATCTTGCCAAAAGATCATACGGATTATACGTTTCTGTGCGACAAATATCCTGCCGGAATCCGTAGAGTTGCCTCATAGCATAATGCAATATACCATGTGGCTATGAGCTAGGCTGTAATACACATCTAGCACAGATCCAATAGGTAGTGAGTCCTTCACCCGACGTATAGCATAAAAGGAACTGTTGATTTTTTTACTTATATAATCGATATGATCACACCATCTCCGGTTTTTAACCAGGTATATTTCAAGAAATTTAACTTGATCTTCAGAGGTGAGTGAGTCACCACCGTATTTTACACTGGAGGGTTCACTGTGCAAACTTTTCAATTGGAAGTGAACAAGTTCAGTCTTATCTAAATGCAGGACCAATGCATTGGCACGACACCAGTCAGCAAAATTTTCTATTATTGACTCGACGAACAATACCATTTTTTCAATTTCTCCACGTACATGCTCTGGAAGGTCGTTTAGGAACAAGATAAATAGCAGCGTCTCCAGCACCCCTCCCTGGGGAACCCCCATTAACTGATCATATGCATGTGACCATGTAGTTCCGATTTTCACCCTCATGTATCGATTGCAAACAAAACTATAAATCCATTCAAGAAATTTTCCTCTGAAACCAAGACCAAACAGTTTACTCATGATAAACTCGATCGATATAGAGTCGAATGCTCGTGAAAGATCGAAATATAGACCCGCAAGCTGTCGACCATCATCCAGAGACCTATAAATGACCTCAGCAAAGCTGAGGGCCGCTGTCTGTGCTGACCACCCTTTTCTGAATCCATATTGGTCATCACTAAGCATTCGATCCAGTGCTATTCTTTCAATTACTTTTGAAAATGTGCTGAGGAGAGATATGGGTCTGCAATTGGCAATATCTTCTGCATCTTTTTTTTGTATACAGGAAGAATTGTAGCATGTTTCAATGAAGCAGGAAATGTACCGGAGCAAACTGAGAGACTGATCAAGTGTGCAAGAGGTTTAGCTATATTCTCCGATATATTCTTTAAGATCCTGGCTGATACGAAGTCGGGCCCAGCACCCTTCCTGTTTTTCAATTAGCGAATGACATTGGGTACCTCAAATGATTCCACTGGGTAAGTTGTTTACAAGTTGTCATTACATATGCGAGATGTAATGCATGACTGTGATATTAAATTCCCATACCTTTGCTTCAAATTCGACGTGGCTTTAGTCGCGAAGTACTCTCCGAAAGAATTTGCCACATAAAAAGGATCCCTGTATAGGTTACCATTTATGCGAAGTTGGATAGTTTCAGCCAGTTCACCCTTTCTGCCAGCTTCTTGATTCACGATGCTCCACACCGTTTTATTCTTGTTATCGGACAAACCAATAGTGTTTTGATTGAAAACGAGCTTGGAAACTCTCAGCAATTTATTATATTAATTATAATTAATTTAATTAATTAATTTAATAATTAAATTTTTTAGCTAATTTATAAGCTTCACGACTTGAATAAGTAACCGTATTGGACTGCATCCAGTGAGAGCAAAGAACTTCTTCTCTCATCTTCTTTGCTCTCTCATCTCTGCTCTCCACTCCACTCTGTAAGAACCCTTCGGCAGCTTTTACAGAAATTTTCAAATGAAATATTTTTCGATTACGATATCCAGTAAGAGAAATTAAGAAAAATCTATATCATACAATATATTCTACGATGATAACTTAGCAGGTTAGGAACAAAAAATAACTATACCATAAGATAATGAAATTATTGGAATACTTTTGATGAAAAGTAATGAAAACTGGAAAATTCTGCAACCCACCTGGCTGTAAGACTAAATACTGTCGACAGCCAATTTGGTCAATAAATTGCATTTATTATTATTATTATTATTAAGAGTAAGAAACCTGTGAAGTTGCAGTTCTTAATTAATTCCATTCGAAAGTTATGTCATCTGCAAAGCATGGTTGAATGAGTAGACAATATTGATTTTAGACAACTATGAAAAGTCAGACTGGCGGAAGACAAAAAGTTCAAATTAATAGTTTAAAACCATTTCCAGTCCAAAATTCCCAGAATTGAGGTTTTTAAATGAAGTAATAGTACCTTCTGTGATTTTTCGAATACATGGAATGAATATAATGAACTCTCATGAAAGAATAGGTCATCATTTTTGTATACAGTAATACCTCAAGGTACTCTATATCCAAACATGTTGTTCTTTCTAGGCAAGTAGATTCGAAAATAGATAGTGATGACATTCAAGAACTGCCGGATTGATAAAATCGGGAATTAACAATTTATAAGCTCAAAAATTGCATGTGCAAGACAGTGAAGAAATTGTATCTCTACATCCAGTTCAATCAAAAAATGTTTTTGGGGTTAACAGAAGGCTTCAGTACAATTGGAAGAGATAACAAATATGATACATATAACTTTATTTTATTGAACATTTTGTAACAAGTACATTTACTCTGGTCTCTGACTCCAATGAAAAAAAAATAAATGTATGGATTTAGTCATAGAGTTACACGTATTCTGTTGGATTCATCAATGATATCCAACTTGATTAATTATATTTCTCGTTTATGATGAATGTAATAAAGGATATTCGGAATTTGAATGCTGAAAAAGCTGCAATGACTATCGATTTTCTATGCTAACTGATATGGATATGTTACTAACATAAATCAATTTCAAGTGAGTAACCAAACCAGAGTGGTTGAAACCATTTTGGTCTAAAACATTTCATTCAAGGAATATCGGTAACTCCACCTGCTCAGGTTATATGACAGCATGAATCGGTTGTGACAGACTACAACTGTAACCAAAAATTTCGCGGACTTAAACCATCTTCAGGTTAGATTTTTATGAACGGTCCATTGAATCAGCCGGAAATATGAATTAGCTGAGATGGCTGAAAACGTGAGCAGTTGTATAATTGAGGGATGTGATTACAACGGTGGACAGCGGAAGACAACAGAATTACCAATTTACCTCTAATGGACATTATTTTCATCCGTTAATTCTAGGGTACTTAAATCATTTTGTCCAAATGTCTATTATTTTCGAATTCTGAGTAGAAAATGGTTTTGAAATACTAGGTTGGCTTACCGATTAAGAACCCGTGTTTAAGTTCAATTCGGTACCTCTGGCCGGAAATACTATAATTTCCGAAAGAGAAGATATCTAGTCTTGAAGTTTTTTAGTAGCAGTGGCAAAAACCGCCAAAGGTGTCGCAGCTTCCTTGTTTCTTCCTCAACATATCAAACTACTAATCAAATCGAATGCCGATGTTTATACTTGTGCGAAATAGCGCGAGGATCGTATTATCAGAAAAATACAAAGA
Source organism: Myrrha octodecimguttata (assembly GCA_958510865.1). Taxonomy (NCBI): domain Eukaryota; kingdom Metazoa; phylum Arthropoda; class Insecta; order Coleoptera; family Coccinellidae; genus Myrrha; species Myrrha octodecimguttata. The sequence goes on from OY294059.1 coordinate 22,247,651, forward strand.
ATTATTTCAGAAACTATGCGTCACAAGAACAATTGCGGAAAGAAATTAGCAAGTTCAAACAATAAATGACACAGAATAAACAATTTGAACTAGCCAAAATTAGAATAGCCAAAATTCGATGTAAACGTGAAGAACTGGAGAAACCTTTGAGGACAATTCAAGAAAATTCATGGTCATAAGACAATTATGCCAGAAGATAAGTGTCGTTATTTACTTCAAGCCATGCTAGAGGGTAGTCAAGCTAGAATGCTTGTGGAGGATTTCCCATGTTCAGCCTTCAATTATCCAGAAGCGATTGATGAGTTAAGGACCAGACGAATTTTTGTTCGAGGTTTACGAGAGAGAATTACTCAATCTGGTCCTTAGTCAACAAAACTGTAATGTTTCTGAAAGTATCCCTTTATCCATTCTTTATGATGGGTTGGAATCTTAATTGAGGTCTTTGGAAACTTGAGAGAGACAGCTATGATACTGTGCTTTTCTCATTAGCAGAATCCTCTTTACCAACCAAATTAATCAAAATTTGTGAAAGACAACGTAAGGTATTCAGTGGAAGTAACAATGATTCACATGGACTTTTAGAATTTTAAAAAGTGAGGTTGGGACAGAGGAAAGAATCAACCTCATTCAATCTAGTTCTATGTATTCAGACCACATAATGATGCTCAAATTCTGGAAATAGAACTAATCCTGCACACACCAAAAGAACTGAAGAAGGTAATCAACAACCTAAACATAAAGAGGTCCCTAGAATTGACATAATTCAGTAAACATTATTATTATTATAATTACCAATGAAATGTTGAAAGATTTACCAAAAACAAGAATAATTAAACTACTATACTCATTCAATGCCATAATTATGCTTAACTTCTGGCCAAAAACCTTGAAATTGAGTCAAATTATGATGATTTTCAAACAAGGAAGAAACCCTTTAGAAGTCTCCTCATACCGCCCAATATGCCTGGTACCTACAATATTCAAACTACTAGAAAGATCAATACTCAATAGGTTGCACAAATCAAACCAAGACTGGATTCCATATCACCAATTTGGATTTTGTAAACAGCATTCAACAATGTCACCACTTACAAGCACAGTAAACCAGTCACTAGAAAATAAAAAATCAAAGATAAGAGCAAGTAGATGTTGCATTGCTCGGGTCCCGCTAATTTTCGAATTAGCAAACAATTAGTAAAAAAGTGAAAAATAGTATGCATTCAGTCAGAAGTGTATCTTGTTCCTTTCTGAAGGAATTGAACGATTTTCATAAACATCTATTCGGAAAATCGAGAACTTAGATATTATCACTCATCTAGATCGTATCCGATCGAAAAAAGGGAGACAGGCATATGTTGTTGTTTAGCTCATTTCCATCAGTGAATAAACAAAAACCAACCAGTGACGTACTCCAAATATATTCGCAATAAGCATTGTGGAAAATGTAAGAAGAAATTGGGCAGTAAAGGATATAAGTTTAAATGTGATGGTGAATGCAAAGAATGATTCCATTGAAAGTGTATTAATTTACCAGAAGATGTAGCTTCGTTAACAATTTCAGGAAAAAAATCATCGAATAGTCAAGACTATGAAAATGAAATCTTTTAGGACTCCACAAATACATAGGTATCTGAAGTATCAGAAACAGATGAAGAATCGCAGAAATCATCACAGAACAAAAACAAATATGTAAATCATCAAATAAAACAAGCCAACAAGTCACAATAAATAATGTAATGAAAAAGCTTGAACTACTCAGAGCTCCTGTGGAGGACCTGAGAAACAAATATGTTACTCAAGAAAAAGCAAACTAAGATCTCAAGAAGGAGGTCACAACAAATTGCAGATGAGCAGCAAAAGTTGAAAGGCTCTATAGATGAAGAAAGAAGGAAAAAAAGTTTAACCATCAAAACTAAACAAAAAAAGTCCAATTCAAAAGATGAAAATATGTAGTTAATTTTTGTGAGGTTAAGTTATTTGTTGGGATTTCCGATGAATCTGATGTCCATGTATTTATGATTGTAGCACTTTGTGCGTTTTATTTCATGACAGATAAATTAACGAGTTTTATAGAGGCCTGAAGGCGCAGATGAAGAAGTTCTGCGAAACGTCGCCGAATATAGACACTTAATTCAGTTTATTATTGTCCTAATTCCCACAAAGAATTTTTCAATTTTGGTTTACTATGGAGGACACTATTGCGAACGATTTCACTAAACAAAAATGTTATCATAAGTGTTTTACTACAGATCAAAGATAAATGATAAGGCAAACCTCTACACCCTATTTAAATTCGTGAAAAAACCAAAGTAAATCTTACAAAGGAAGAAGTTACTTGCAAAACGATTGAAAAAGGTGCAAAGGTCTTGTTAAGGAATGAAGAATTGAAAAAGGAATTTATGGAAGCTAAAAAAAAGTCAAATCTGAACTCAAGTCAGCTAGGATCCATCCAATCTAAATAAATCATGAGTGGATATCAGAAAATCAGCTGTTGTTGAAAACTGTGAGGGACTTCATACGACAGCATAATTAAAAGTTGGCCTGGATATCACAAGGAAAAAATCTATACTGGAGAAGACCCTAATAAGTTAATACAAAAAAAAATTAAAATAATAAAATATACATCATTATATGCATGAGCACAATTATTATCATTGTTCAATTTAATCTTAACTGGAACTCAGTGAAAATGACAAAAATTTATACAGTATACAGGGCTGTTGTGTACGGCATGATTGTAGATTTATAAGAGAAGATCTACAATATATGACTGTTGAAGTTCTGAAAATGAATAAGCAAACATGGTGAGTGAAGAGAACTGAAATAGGTAGGACGGTTGAAATCTATTGGCCAATAGGGAAATGCAGAAATACAGTGAATGGTTCGACTCAAATAAACTTGCAATAAATGAAGAAAAAACAGTGTACATCCTGTTTGAAAATAGAACATCTAACACCAATCTACATCTGTTTATTGATGGTGAGGAAGTCACACAAGTGAAAAAACTAAATACTTGGGATTGATCATAAAGGAGACATTGAAATGGAATGCACATGATCATAGACCAACTTTCGCTATTGGTGTCAAAGCTGTGTTATCTAAAGCCATATCATATGGTATGGAAATAGAGGAATGTGCAAGCAAATCAAGCACTGCAATAATAAAAAGAGCACAATAGTTGGATACATGGCATGTATCCAACTACACAATACACTAAGACCTCAAATTTCCTTTTTGTAAATGAAGTAATTAAAAAAACATCAATAGACACTACTACTCTCACTAACCCAACCTAAAAACAACAGCAGACTAAAAAGATGTTGAACAACCGACTCAGGCAAAACTAAAGAATTCTCACTGGACATTCACCTTCCAAGTCATTACAGTGCTTTAGTTATGCTAGTCATCACATTGGCTTATAGATATTGTTAATTTGATTGTGAATAAAGTATTATTGAAAAAAAATCTAGTTTTACTTCAAGACGAGAAAATGTTTCTAGTAGTAGATCGACAATATAAACTCTTCATGCTAATAGTTCCAGTTTTGAAATGGATGAAGAGCGAAATATGAAAAAGAAAATGTTCAGTTCAGAAATATCGATGAGAAAAATAAGACAGCATCAGACTATAAGAAAGATGAAAAGTTGAAAGCTGAAATTATTCAAGAAATTTTATATTGGAAACATGAGATTTATGAGAATCCCATCAATACAATACAATTGACGATTATCAACTTTATCAATTACATTTTTAGTTTGTGATTTAATATGAAATTAGAGTAGGGGCACTTTTGTGAATTATTGCCAATACAATCGAACTGGTAAAAGACGCATTTTATTTTCATGCACATTTCAAGGACTCCCAATCAAAAAACTCAATCATGTTTGATTACAAATTCGACTTATGTAATCCGAAAATATTTCCAGGTGGAACTTTTCAATATTCATACTTTCAAATCCAATACATGGAAAATTATTATAAATAGTCAATCAAAATAACTTACTCTTCAACTTTTCTATTTGCATTAAAGCTTTGTCTGTGTATTTTTGGGCCTTTTCCATATAACCAGCCTGAACACTATGCATCACTGTTACTAAATAGACCAAGACATAGAGATGCTCTTTAGGCATCCATAAAAACATATCTCCAGCGCTAGGTCCAGTGAAAACTAGAATTGAATATTGGAATATTAGTAATATAACATTCATATTATATTATTTAACTGAACTATTCAAATGCACAACATTTCATTCAATTTACAGATCTTTGATAATACGATTATATTAGGATTGTATATTCATGTTTGGAAACAGTATTCATCAGTAGAAATTTTTTAAGGATTATGATGAAATTTCTTCGTGAAATACATAAGGATTTTGTGTTCATATAGCAATCACCGCACAAACAAAAATCATTCTCATCTTATTATGTAACAGTAAAAAGGTACATACCATCATCACTTCCCATTATAGTCTGAATACTCTGTTGTAACTGTTTCAAACAGGGTTTCACACTCTTAACTTGTCCACCCATAAGATAATGACAAACCTGAAAAAAGAACTTTTACAATAGTTCTAACACACCATGACACATGACAAAGAGATCAATTGGGCAACTTTATCACATTCAAACTATGGAACTCGTTGGTTAAATTACAAGCATTACATATAAATATTTCTTTAGTGCAGAACTGAAATTTGTTAATAAATACATGCAATGTTAGTATAATAAACTTTGTATATTGAATCAATTAGATATTATTCCATTGTTATGTTCGCCCATAAAAATTAGAACATACATTTACCTGTAGAACAAGATAATAAACTTTGAGATATTCTTTTTGATATGGAGCTCCTGTCCAACTTTCTATCAGATGACCTGCTTGACTGAGAACAACTTGTACTTCTTGTATTTTTTTATCAATCAATAATAACTGAAACAGTTTATTTGAAGTAAAATAGAAATTATATGAGGTAGTAATAGATTTCATTTCAGGCATTATTATAAAGTTATATATAATTACAATTGATTCATAATCAAAATGAAGAAAAATGATAATTTATCCCATCTTGTGATTGAAAACAATGCATTATAGAATATGGGTCTGTTCGTGCATATACAGGGTGCTCCAAGTAGTGACGTCAATATTTTTTTTTTAATTCTTCACAGCTGGGCCTATCCAAAAATACCGCATGTATGTTACGCGATTTTTTGTAGTTTTCGAGTTATATTTTTTTGTGTTTTATAAATTTATTATGCCCTCGTGGTTTCAAAAATTCATATCTTTTTATGTAGTAGGTATTGGCACTTTTTTTGTAACATGATCCTTCTGAATGTTGGTTCGAAAACAAAAATAATTCAGCTTCCTGAAATTACTCAAACGTACTCAAAAAAAGGTTGAAAGTTAGAACTTTAGTTTTCAGTAGGATTCACTCAAACATTCAACTTCAATTTAAAAATACAAAAAGGAGTTTTAAAACTTCGCACGGTCCTAGACCACCAAAATAAAACAAAAAAATAGTACTTTATTAGCCTTTTCTGCTGTAATCGGCCTTCGAAGACGGATAGGCTAAAAATCATTGGAACACGATTAAAGTTATTTCTCTACTTTTGCTCATTCTTATGGTAAATTAAACTTGAAGATGTGACTTTAGAGTAATTTTAATTCAAATTCCTGTAAAATAATTGTAGCTTGTGATATTTTTACATTAAGATGGATTCGGCGTGCAGGGCCGATCGAATGGCCGTCGCGTTCGCCAGACCTAAGCCCCATCGATTTTTTTATTTGGGGATTTCACAAAGAGCTGCTGTAAGCGACAGAAAGTAACGACGAAACAGAATTAAGACAAAAACTCTTAGAAGCGGGAAAAATAATACAAAAAACGTTGACGATTATGTATTCAAGTTGGAGAAAGGGATTTTGAAGATTTAATGTAGTAAATAGTAATTTTTCAGTAATTTGTGCTTTTTATTTCTCATCCAAAGGCAAGTAATTTCACAACTACCAATTTCGAAATATCCCCACATTTTTAAACAATAGGGAGCCCAAAATTTTCGTACAAATTACAGGAAAGACAATTAATTCGGAGGAATTTCAATAAAAATACTTTGAAATTACATTTTTGAGTTTAATCAACCATAAGAATGATAAAAGTAGAAAATAGTTATTTATGTATCAAGGGAGTTATGAAGATGCTAATTACCGAGGGCAACAGATTTCAATCCCGTGGGACGTTAGTCCTAAGGGTTTGTCAGTTGCCAGAGGTTGTTCACATTTAATAACTCACGTGATCGATAATTGATTTTATTTCACACTAATGAAATATGAAAACCAAATTTTGAAGGTTTTCGAAATCAAACGAACGTTGTTTAAGAATGAAGTATATAGATATGATTACCATGGATATATCAACTGACAAGTTTGTAAATATTTGTCAAATTTATTTATTCGTGGAAATGGATGAAAGCTTGGGAGAACTGATATCCAAGGCCGTTAGTTGCAAAAAGCTCAGAAAGTTCGTGAAGTTCTACTACCAATAAAGTCGAAACCAAAGTATAAATAAAAAAACACTGCAAATTTTACACAAGGGTTTATTATTTTCTTAGTTGAGTAACCCAATATACCTTTGATATCTCAAACAACTTAGAACCGAATGCGATGATTCATTTTCGATATTATTGGAAATTTGCAGCGTTTTTCTTTATATTTCAGTAACCACTGGTCGGAAATCATAAAATTTTTTAGGTTTAGTTATGCAACAGTAGTCAACATTCAGAGTTTCATGAAAATTCGGTAGTAAGTTTTCGAGAAACAATTGGTTTGAGGGAGAGAAAAGTACACCAGAAGAGGGAGAGTGGATATATCGCGTACATCACGGACGGCGCGAAGTTCTTAGTGTTCAAACAACCAATATGTGGAGCCTAATTTAAAAGATCGGTTTGTTGAAAATTGAAATTTTTGACGGCGATTGAAGTTTTTCAGTATTCTTATGGATAGAATTTTTGATTCCAATGTTAAAAAAAATACATGCACGAGACCTATTGTCGGTTTGTTTCTGTAAATACATTAGAGAGAGTTAAAGATTCATAGCTGCTTAGTATAACTCCCAAGGGAGTTATATCCATGTTTATAGTTACGGTGACTAAAGATTTAATTGTCTATAATGTATTAATATGAAATAAAGTTGTAGCGAATTCATCCACATCAAGAAAAACAGAGAAGAGGGCAGAGTCTAAACAAGAAATTCCAATCTTCCAAAAATCGTATAAATATATTTCGCTCCGCTCTCAAAATCACTCCACTGGTTTACTTTATCGATCCATCTACACACATCGTTAACCTTGTCGCTACGAAGAAATTCAAGAAGATTCAGCACTTCAAGAAACATCTGGCCCTTACCAACCTCGACGACGGAAGTACCACGGCGCCTATCTGCACGATCGAACCCGTCCTGGCGTCAGCGAAGAACTACCTGTCAACACACACGGAGTTTTACGCCAAGAATGGTTTGCCTGTGTCTTTCACCAAAAAGAATTTTATTGCCTTTCGAATTCACTCTGGTTGTAACACTTGAGAGTAAAATAAAACAGGCTTATCATCACTGATACATTATAGACAAATAAAGCATTAGTTCTCATTTTCATCATTAATTTTGATATTAACCACTTCAGACTGTAAGAAAAATAAAGAAATTCACTTTGAGTAGAATTTAGAAGAATAAATACATACCATGTCTTGAAACTAAACCAACATCATACTTTCACTCATTTTTTTGGTTTCAATATGGTTAACTTTCAGCCGCTGCTGCAATTTGTCATATTATTTTTTGTTTATACTTTGGTACAGACTTTATCGGTAGTAGTACGGCACGAACTTTATCAGCCTATAGCAAAAAATCGCCTTCAATTTCAACTCTCTCATTTTCACGAATAAATAAATTTGACAAATATTTACAAACTTCTCAGTTTATATATCCATGGTAATCATACCTATATACTTCATTCTTGAAAAACTTTCGTTTGATTTCGAAAACCAAAAAAATTTGGTTTTCATATTTCATTAGTAAAAAATAAAATCAATTATCTGTCACGTGAGTAATTGAATGTTAACAACCTCTGGCAACTTACAATCCCTCAAGACTGACGTACCTCGGGATTGAAATCTGTTGCCCTCGGTAATTAGCATCCTCATAACTCCCTTGATACATAAATAACTATTTTCGACATTTATCAGTCTTCATTAAACTCAAAAATATAATTTTAAAGTAATTTTTATTGAAATACCTCTGAATTAATTGTCGTTCCTGTAATTTCTACGAAAATGTGTTTGAATGGTTTCTAGCCTATCCGCCTTCAAAGGCTGACAACAAAAAAGGGGAATAAAGTATGACTTTTTTCTTATGATTTTGGTAGTTTAGGCGCGTGCAAAGTTTTCAAACTCAGCCTGAAGCTATGAAAACTCCTTTTTGTATTTTTAAATTGAAGTTGAATGTTTGGGTGAATCCTACAGAAAACTCAAGTTCTAATTTTCAAGCCTTGTTTGAGTAATTTCAGGAAGCTGAGTTATTTTTGTTATCAAAACAACATTCAACATGCAAAATACCTACTACATAAAGAATATGAAGTTTTGAAACCTTGCTGACATAAAAAATCAAAAAAACACAAAAATATCAAAACATAGACGGGGAATTTTTGGATAAAAAATTTATTAACGTTACTTCTTGGACCATCCTGTATATTTAAATTACTCAGTCTCAATTATAAGATCGAATTAAACCTGTGCTTTCACTGACAGCATTTATGCAACGTTTGATTATTTCGTCATAAGTGTACTTCCAAAACATAGCACCAAGTACAGACCATCATTGGGGTTACCTGATTTTAACAGCACTTGCTATAGAGCACACTAACCATATAGCAGGTTAAAAAAGAATGGTATACATTTGTGTGCCCTACAGCAACATTGATCTGCTGTAGTCCCCAATGCCCAATAAACACGAATTTAGGTAAGAAATATCCTGTATGTAGTACAAAAGCCAATGACTCATATCGAGGAAGAGCATTAAAAACCTAAGGATATTTATTTTATGGTGGTGCAATGTATGGGTCACCTTAGATCATCACACGAAGAACACAAATTAAGATTAGTTATAACCTATATGCATAGACTTATTAAACTATATGGACATGCCTTAGGGAGAGATAGGAAACAAGGTGACAATGAAGGAACTAGTTCGGGCAAAACCTCAGAATATGGCGAAAATATGACAGATCAGTTTGAAATACTTCTTTTCAAGTTATGAAAGCGATTTCTGTGTTTTCGGAAGTATTTCAAGGCAGATTTTGTGTTATTCCATTTTGAATTAGTGTATAAAGAGTGTAAAGAATATAAAATATCCGTGTTTGTGTTGTTTTTGTTTTCGTAAGCTTTTCAAACAGAATTTGAGTTCTTCAATTTTAAATCCAATTAACTGCTAAATGAATAATGGTTTATAAATGCTGTGCCATTAATTGTAGGAGTAGATAATTGGTAATGATAATATTCATATTTGAATCGAATGTAAAACAATTTTCAAGCGAAATATTACTTGCATATTCAACACTTAGTTTCACATCGAGCAACCATATTGTTTCTGGACAACGAGCAGATTTGAATTTGAAAATGAACTTCATTAATCCATAAGTCTAACTGTAATATTTTGAGCATTTTCATCAAAAATTAAATGAATGTATTCATTAACTGCTATGGATCTGAGCGCAGAATTGAATTTCGCACAGAATTCTTGCCTATTCACTTCATTCTAATCATTTGAGACCATTTAATGTACCAAATTGAAAAATAAATCATTTGGAGCTAAGGATACTGTCCTGAAACCAGCGGCACAAGAGAATTTGAAAGAAGAAGAGTGATTTATCAAATATTGTAATTAATGAATCATTTTGAATATTCATATAGTTATCACATTAATCACCAATTTTCAAAACATTTATGTAATTTAATACCAAGAAGTCATTTCCCTGAAGATTTCCTGAGTAAATGCTTGATTTTATTTCTAGCTTACTTCATATGATGCAAGTCAGATCGTTCTCCATGCGCTATAGAATACCGGGTACTTATTTTGTGCATCTTGCATATGGTCTTGCCCGAACTAGTTCCATCTCTCTCTCTCGGACCTCTGCCATTAGACTCTTTAGAAATGAACTGTAATGCCATGTCCAGAGAGTTTAATATGTCTATGCCTATATGCTACTGCATAAAACTAAAAATCGAATTTGTATCATTTATGCTGGAATAGGCGCTACGATAAAAAAAGGTCCATGACTCATACTAAGTTCACATCTAAAACAAGGGTAATCATTTTTTTATACCGCAATTTTACATTTGGCCACTTTTGTGAATGCCTTTTAGCATATTTGTATGACTATTTCATAAGAATAGTCATAGCTTTGAGCATAAGAAAAACATTGAACCTTGTACATTTCAATGGCAGTCATGAACATAAGAAATTAGCACCAACTTAAGACTATGGCTTCGGTTATGATTGAATGTGATGAATAAATTTGCCATCAGACCGTGACTAGGAAAGTCATGCATAAATGGTTCCTTTAACATGTGTTTGTATCAAGAGACTTACCATTCCTTTACTCAATAAAAATAGAACTCTTGTATAGTACGCATTTGAAATATGGGCATAATCGACACCAACTCCCAGCAAACTACTTGCCAGTTGATAATCTTTTTCTGTTGCATGGATTTGCTAAAACACAGTGCTATAAGTAACAAAAGTGTTATATAAATGAATCCTTACAGCAAGTTGAAATATCAGCCTACAATGCCAATAAACATTATGTTGTGACAATTCAATAGCTTTTCTTAAAATTGGCTTTGACAGGGGTATTTGCTGTTGTTGCTCATATAATTCTGCTAATACACTTGCTGCTTCGAATTTTACGTCGTCAAATGTATTTATCACTTGGGAAAGATGCCACTGAAACCAAACTCTTATTAAAAAGGATCAAATAGGAATTTGTCATTCCTACTGCTTGTTCAAGATGATTTTTCGCCAAATCTATGTTTTTTGTATGGGTTAATAATATATTTCCTAGTTGCAAGTGAGTCCTCGCTTCTACCCTTGGCGGTGGTTTAAAATTAAATACAGCCTGTAGACACTGAATGCATTGTTTAATCTTGGGGGTACTAGAAGTCCTAAAATATTCAGCTAGTCCTAATAAGGACAAGTACCAAGCATCTTGTGAAGATGCCATTTCACCTATAGATTAAATTTATCGAATAAAGTAGCTACATATTACTTTTTCATTTGCTATTTTAATTAAATAACTTTTTTTGTAACTCAAACTCATTCTAATTAAAACCTAACATAAACAAATCCGAAGTTCTATGACCAAACCAGAATATCGGAAACCATAGAGATAGGGGCATTTTTTATTAACAATAGGCGCGTCCGAGTATTCCATCCGAGAGGCGGTTTTATCGCTATTTGACCAAATATAAATGATAACTTTGTCCTTTGAAACAATGATGATAATCAGAATACAAATATATTTTTGCCATTTAGGCACGAAGTAAGAATATTTTAAACCTCAATTCATTTGAGCTGAATTTTGGCGAGCTTATCCATTATATACAAATATTGGAAGAACTCTTTGACCAACTAACACCGAAACACGAAAATTCAGTTCAATAATATTTCGAAATAACAAGCATGGAGCAAAAACTGCAGTAAACAAACAAATATTAACCCTAAAATGACAAAAATCTGTCATCGGAGTTGACGTTTCTGATGTTGAAAGAATCCATTTTAGCGAACATCGAACTGATGACGTCATTACGAAAGATCTTTCAAAAAATTGCTTTCATTTTTCAACGCCAAAATTCAGCTTTATAATATTATAATGAACCAAGTCGTATGGTGATAAGAAAATAGTTGGATTCTTTACTGTTCTTACTGTGTTTGCTAAGTGCATTTTATTGCTGATGAATACATCATTTTGTATAAAACTAAATGGGGTGAAAATACCTTGGTGACTGAAATCGAATTATACCGTTAATTTCAGCCTTCTAGTAGGAATATGCGAGACTCTTAATGCAAACCCAATATCTACTGGGGAATACCTTCTTGCCACTATATTCAAAATTCAAATCCACCCCAGTTTGGGGGTAGTTTATTCTTCTAATTCTTCAAAATAATTTGCTGACCGGAGGTTTCCAGTCGAGATATTTTATTAAAACACCGCATTATGAATAAACGTAGCATACTTTTCATTATAAAAAGTTGAGATCCGTCCCTGTTTAAGGGTAGTTTATTCCTGTGATTTTTCAGGAATCCTTGTTGATCGGAAATTTCCGTGGAGATATTTTATTGAAACGATGCATTTAGGACTAAACTTAGCATACTCTTTTCCACATTTTTATAACGTACCTTCCTGTTGGAGCACAAGCATATAAGACAAATACAATATTTAACTTATATGGAAAAATATGAATTGTAATAGGTATGAAAGATTTTTTTAATTCAATTTTCCTCATGAATTCATAGTTATTTAAGATGACCTAACAATGGGAAGGAGCCTCATATCTGATCCTTTTTAGAAAATAATGAATATAAGAGGGAATTTAAAACTTGCTCAGTTGTTCAAGTTCAAATAATATACCAAAATCAACGATTTGTAATCATAACAAAATAAAAACCTAGAAAGCACTGACTTGAGGTCAGGATCGAGCTTTTACGCGCTTGTTCCGTCGCCTAAGCGGTCATCTATATACAAGTATTGACCCTGCCAAACGCAGATTTTTCTCATATGGTCCTCACGAAATTCTGCATAATCATCAAGCTATAATTTTCGATCATGTATATACCAGATTGCAATGCGATCCAAAATTTTGAATGGGTATAACTATCTAAAGAATAATGAATGAATGAATGGGTATAACTATCTATAGAATAATTGGCGAATTCAACCCATTCAAGCATTCGACCTTCTTAATTAAACTGAAAACCTACTCTACAAATATATTCCCTATGTCGATTTTTCCTAAAATTAATGTGTTTACGGCCGACCTAACCACTGATAGTGAACAAAACAACTTCCGGAAGAATCTACTCAGTAGCTTGATAATTGTTTCCTGATATTTCCAAGAACATAGATCGAATCGCCCTTCACACGGACGGCCGGCCGGACAGAATCAATTTTGACCACGGATTCTTCATCCAACCTAGTCATTTGAGAGCCATTTCGGATCATAATTCTAAACTTACACACATCGTGATGAAATGACAACGCGCTGTTTTCCATAACAGGCGCGTAAAAATAAAGGTTAACACAGCTGTTAAATCACAGAAAATCTTTTTAAACGTCAGAATTTCGAAATCATCAGTACTCCTATTTCTTTCATAGACCTAAATAACAGATGTTATATGTTATTTTTTATTTTAGGTCTATGACTATGATTTCTTTTAGCTTTAAGCTGCTATATTTGTATTCTGTGGCTGCCCGGTTGATGCAGAAGTATGATTATGATTAATAATTTCAAAAATGAAATTCAGAGGTCTTATTTCTGATTCTACTGCTATGCGGGATTTTATGAGTAAGATACTAAAACATTCGCTTAACAATACTTTTTTAACTGTTGGAAGTTTTTGGTTATTACTTCAAATCTCAACGTACATATTCTGATTAGTTTAATTTAAATTGTAGATATTGCTACTAGCTTATCCAAGTTTTCAAAAGAATGTGTTATGAGAATTACTTCTCGCAATGTCTATTTTATTATTTCGGAAGAGGAGTCTGGACCTAGACGTCCATTAGTTTGGTGCAATTTACCTGTAAATTTTTATTTCAAAGAATACAATGTTGTTGGTGTGAGTGATGAATACAATGAGATATATTTGGAATTTTCGACAGGTTTGCATAAAAATTTCTTTTTATTCATTGGTTCTTTTTATTAAATCATTATTATCAAGCTTTGCTGGCAAGGTCCGTATCAGTTCTAAAGCAAAATGTAAAGAATTTGAAAATTAAGCTAACCAATAAGGAGTTTCCATGCTTAACTTTGGAAATGGAATTGGTAAGTTCTTTGAATATTCAATGACAATGGATTGAAGTTTTGTTTACAGGCTCTTGAGGAAATTCAAACAAGGCAATGTGTACATGATATACGTGTTGAAGTTATCTCTAGAAAGCATTGGAGTAATTTTGAAGAACCAAGATTCAATGATTTTCATGTGAGTAATTATGGTCTCTAACTGATGTTAGCGTGGTTTCCGTAACTACATGGGTATATTTAACTCGATTACTTTAAAGGTTACAATATCTATGCCTCCTCTCAAACATGTGAAAAATATTGTGGAAAGAATGAAAAATATGAGTCATCAGTTGATAGTTTCAGCAAGTAAAAATGGGAGATTGATTCTACAAATAAAAACAAATACAGTAACGATATCATCACATTTTCCAGACTTGAGCTTAGAGAGTTTTGCAGGTAAAGTATCAATCTGGGTCAAAATCTGAATTTAAGTAAAGTTTTTTTGCTTGTGCTCCTAATGACAAGAGCAAAATAATCTGTAATTTTCGAATTTGTGCCTGAATCAATTTAGTTTGACATACTGCCTACCACTCTACACACTAAATTCTCTTGGATATGAAATGTTGAAGAATCAGAAAACATCCACAAAAATTCCACCACTATTGTGACTTAAGGTGAAAAAACAATTGAGGAATTGAAGACAGGAAAAAACCCTTTTTAAGAATCAAAAATCAGGGGTGCCCACTTTAACCTACTGAACTTTCGTGTTTTCAAAGCTGAGTCCTTTAAAAGTTTGGTCACTTGGTAGGTTAGAAGATAGGATGTATTTGGTCAATGCTGACCAGAGCCTGTCCCTACTCTAGAAATTTTATGGATGGCTTCATAAACTATCAGGCAAATCACCAACTGCAGAGAATTGAGATCTGTGATTATTTCAAAAGCCCTTATCGGACGTGATATCTATTCAAGCTCACTGTGGATAGAATACTGATATGTGAGTGTGAGTGGATTAGAGAGTAGTTACACACTGTTTTATGATCGGACATGTTCTCATAGCTCCATTATTACATGCTAGTTGTTAAATCTTATATAGTGTTTTCCTAGTGCTACCCTGTTTTGTCTTAGGTCAGCCCACTACCCCATAGATAACAAGTCTAGTAATCGCGGCATAAATGCATCACAGGTTTTCATGACCTAACTAGCATTGAAAAGACCTATGAATATACACTTGATTTTGAATTTATATATCTACGAGGTACGATTCGGATCTCGGCAGTAGCTGCCTGGCAGTCGCTGCCAGGTCGTAAAGCATATGGTGTATCTTTCAAAGGTAAGATTCGGTTGGCAGTAGCTGCCTGGCAATCCGAATCCGAATCGTACCTTCAGAAGAATGAAAAAATTATTTCTGATTCTTCAAGAAATTTACCAGAATAAAAATTCAAGTCAGGAAATAGCAAATCGAATAATTATTAAATTCAGGAGCAGTATAATTGTAAGTATTCAGAGACTTTCATATTTCAGTTGGCCTCACTTCAAACCTTCATGATATTGACTTCACAAATGAAGATGAAGAAATGCAAGCTGTAAGCTCCACAATAGACATAAAAAAATTCCTTATGTTTCTCTCAGGAATGCAACTCAATAACTGTAAAGCACTTTGTAGCATAGTTCATGGCAGAATGGTCAAATTGTACATGGAACAACCTGGAGCTATGAAATTGCAGATTTTTCTCACAGAATTAAATGACTGAAAATAAAATGACACACTTCTGTGAAGAAGTTTCATTTAAATGAACAATTTCAATTTTACTTGTAAATAGAAATCTTCTTTAAAATATGTTTGTGTATTCATTCTCACAATAACAAGCAATATCAGTTCAATACAATATTAAACTTTTGTACAAATTTGATATTACCAGAAATCTAGACTAGATAAGAATGAGTATTAGTATTACTCCACCGATAAAAATGATGGTAGAAGTGAGTCAAAATCACTTTTATCGCTAACTACACTTTCATAAAGATGTATAAATTCAAACAATATTATATATTAAAGTTATAGCAACAGTATAGAATACAAGAAATGGTATCCAAGTTTTCAAAAACCTTCCAAAACTTACATATTTACCATATATCAAAATTAAAAATGCTAATTTCATCATATTCCAGTTAGAACAGTCGTTATACTTCATTATATCTAATGCAGTAGCTACATGAGAATGGCAGTTGTCACAAAATAAATTATGCATACGCCCTTTATAAATTTCTGAAGCTTCCGTAACTGCATTGTCCCATCCTGATGAACCTCCTCTGGCCAAAGAAGGTTTCATTTGCCAATATTTAGTTGGTCTGCCGAACGCCATATTATCTTCTGATACATAGTATGGTCCGGCAAAATCTCGTATCACACCAGAAGAGGAAGCTATACCCATGTGTCCAATAAATGGAAATAACCATGATAAAACTGGTATGGGAGTCCAGACAATACAACAAGGAAATTTGTCTTTAGGAATTTCAATCGGTGGAAGGCCACACTCGCTCATTTGATTTGACTTTGCTTTTTGAGGTGATATTAAATGTGTACCTTCTGTATTTGTATTCATATCATATCAATTTTTTTTTTTCATTCAAAAGTTGATAAGGTTAGGTGAAGATGCATAGAATATATAATTCTTTCAATCATTCACTCCTTTGAGTGTCATCGGCTACTATGGCCATTTAGACCAGCTCTCAATTTTTACATTGAGCGATTGTCGCTCAAGCGATGACATTTGAGTTGTCAGATGCTCTCCCGCCAAAATCGCGCGATTCTTTTTTTGCAGTTGAATAATTTCAACTTTAAGAAAATGGCGGGATATTCAAAAGACTCAAGAGATTGTTCATACTCGAATGTCATGATTATAGGCACTCGTTTAAAAAACACGTACTTAGTCTTATGAGGTCTTATTGGTCTATTGTCTTAGAGGTATTAAGTATTGATGCACTCAATTGCAATCATGTAGTGACGAGATATGTGGCAGTTTGATACATGCATGAAATATCTTTTCAACATTAAGACAAATATAGAATGTCATATTTACTTAGGAAAAATTATTATGTTGAATTATCTATCTACCTCAAATAATCATTCCTACAGAACAAACTTATTCCATCAAAAACAATTTTTTCGATAGCCTTGTAACATGTCCAAGCAAAGCCGGATCTAGGGCGTGGCGAGGGAGGCATTTGCCACGGGCGCCAACCTAGGCGCAAAATTATGATTTTTTTCTTGAAATTATGTTTTTTCACTTCAAAGTCCATTCATATTTTAGAGCGGTGCTAGAGTGCATGCACCTATTGTACAATATGTGGCAACAAGTAGTTGTAATATAAATGAATTAACAGATGATAAATTCACACTTGTCGGTCTCCCTACGATTCCCGATCGCGTCCAGATGTTTGTTATTCGAACACTGAAGACCACAATTAGCGGCAAGTTCAGAGGGAGTTTAATGGTTCGAGCTAGCGGCGGAAGCGCTCTGTCTAGGGTCGGTTTCTTGACGGCATGACAAAGAGATTCAGACCCTCCACATCATTCGCTGAATCGTTCATCACACCGGCTTTGATAAGGGTAATGTATTTCGAAGGCGTTTACGACCGATAGGCTCGATGAAATCACCACAGTCTTATTAATACTACTTTTTTTCTCGCATGTGGGGTACTTCCATGCAGCGGCGCAGTTGATGGCATCAATAAGAAAAATAGGAACTAGGAACTTATCATTGTATTTTATATTATGTGCAATATTCCAAATAACGTGATCGTGCAATCGGGCCGGGAAATTATTCGTGCTGGAAAAAGTTTCAAAAATTTCAATCAGGTATGTTTGAATGATTCAATTTTGAGTTGAGGATTTTTGTGCGTTCGGTCAAATTATATTCTGTCCGTGCACACGAGAGTCAATCATTTTTGAAAGATATAACTTAGAGACTGCATAATTTATAAGGTTTCATATGTATAAAAGAAGTTAGAAAAAAAAATCAAAATTTTGAGAAGAATAAGATAAATTAATCGTATCTCTAGTATTTTATTAATATATAATTATATAATTTCAGGTTGATATAAACCAACTGAAATGCCGCCCAAGAAACTATCAGGATGGGAAGATCAGGGATAAAAAATTATTAGACCTAAAAAAATACTAGTAATATCTCATGTTACTTCAAGAACGATACGGGTATTGTTTCGACAAAAAGTGGTTCCACTAGCGAAGCCCATCATGTAGCGGAATTTCCTTCTACTTCTTCATAAGTACCGAGCCTTTCGTAAGAAAGTATTCCATTTCGGATAATTCGGACAAGGAAAATTCTTTTGACTAGGAATCAGGACTTACTGAGGTTAAACCTGAACCAGTTGATTTTAATGACCCTACATCATGGCGAATTACAAAAAGTAATATTAAAATGTTCGTTATGACCTTTGTTGGCATGTGTGTTCTCTATAATGTATTTCAGTTTCTCATTAGCACTTATTGTTTTTTTGAAGCTTTGAATGCTTATATATTATTTTGAGAGGAATTATTCTATTCGCTTCCTTCATACCCTCATTATCGTATATTAACACGTTTGTGAGTTCTCTTCACTACCTCATAAGATACATGGGAGATTATAGTAATTTCTATAAACATATTGTTTGATATACCTAAGAATCTAATGCTCGTTCTCAAAAGAATATAATAATAGTAAAATATCTTAGGAAAAGGATAAAATACTATCATTTATGAAAAATTTGAAAAGGGCGCATTTCGATAACTTGCCACGGGCGCTGAAATCCTAAACCCGGCTCTGCACCCAAATAATTGAATGGTTTCTAGATAAATTTCATGGTCGTATACTGTTTAATTTTGAAAAGAGATAATTGCATGGTTTCTTCAATTAATATAGGTTTATCGAATACGAAGAATCCTCTGAGCTGATATCCAAGTAATGAAGAATACCTTTAAATATTGAACTCCTCGCTCGGACAATACAATAGTTAATAAAAACCAATTCACCGAGGAAGGGACTATGCTAACTATTTACTTTCAGTCTCTAGATTCGGAAGAGATTCATAATATTATTGAAAAATTGTAAGGAAACTCATCTCCTGGTGAAGATCAAGCCACAAGGATAGTTACTTTTATTGGTGCGACGAGAAGATTTGCTGTATTTTGAACAAAAGATCCAAGGACCCATTGAATAACTCATTAATAGCGCCACATCTTACGTATATCATACCTTGTAGGGGAAATTTCCTAAACAACCTTTTGAAAAAAAGAAAAATAATATGCTGTTTAAGGATCATAAATAAATGAATATTGGTATCATTTTGTATTGGATAAAATTGTAGATTTCAGGAGCAGGTTCTAAGATAATGTTAACAATTTTCTCTCATTTATACAGTCATAGTAGATATAATTTTTTATTGAAAACGAATCGTACATATAAATATAATACAAAAAACACATACATAAAAAATGGTTTAAGAATAAATAGTTATATTATTGATGTCTAATAATATCTGCATCCAAAATATTGACGACGTACGCCAATGGCGAGGAAAGCACAATACTAACCTATATGCACGAAACGATTATTTTACTTCTCAGCATATTTACCACACACTACACACGTTACTGGCATACTTAATACTATATAATTGTATTACACTTGAAAATATTCAACTACTTCGATCGAAATATCACAAATAACTGAATAAACAATTTTGACGTTTTGGAGAAATGTAAACACAGAGATGTTTGCCACGCATTTCTGTGTTGTTTACTTCATCTTCTCTTTCCGGATTATAGTTAGGATGCACAAAAGAGTCTTCTGTGTATCCCTGTTATAGTTAAGGTACATAGAAGATATATTGATTGAGTAGTGCTGACATATTTGATATATTTGTATTCTGTGGTGCTGACTAGATAATTTGACATTTAATTAATTCGTGTTGAGGTTGATGATTTTAACAGATATTAAAAAAAACCGGTTCACCAAAACTCATCTGTAGTGTGTGCCAAAAAAGGTGAATCCATCGCTTTTCTACCACGCCAATTTGGGAATTAAAAAACATTCATTTTTACCATATATCACAAAATCGGTCAGTTGTATTGATGCTTCAAAACCAAGCAATATGAAAATCTTTTACGAGAATTCCAGTATATTAGCTGCTAAAGTGAAAAATGCTCTAGAAGACAACGATACGACATATGCACTTTCTATATTAGAAGATAATCAAAATTATGCAGCATTGAAAACGGGTTCCGGTGAGCTTGTACCTGTCATTTCGAAGTATGTGTGCTGGAAATATGAATCTGAAAACATTAATCTCTTTAACGGATGTGTTAAATTGATTGAGAAGGTAATAGAAAATGCTCTTCCAGAAGAACTCCTGGTGCAACTTCTTGAGGTGATAGAATCATCTGTCGACACAACCCAGTTCACTACTATTTTATCATATGTTTTCAAAGTTCTTCAGAGAATTTCAAGAGATCGTTCGAATTTCCTGAGTTGGACTGTAAATTCCTTACAAGTGCGTTTGAACAAATGTAGAATCCCAGATTTTAATGAAACCTCAGTAAGATCCGACAATGATGTTTTTTATATTGAAATACTTTATCAGGATATTCTTGGTTTCTATGAAATAATAATTCCTTACTTCTCACAATGGTTTGAAGAGCAGGAAGTATACAGATTAGTTTTAGTGAAATATCTGATTCAATTATTAGCCAAACCAATAGGATATTTGGATCTAGGTCCACACAATGAAAAGTCTAAAATGAGAAAAATTGCTGAAAATATTGTAAGGAAAGTATTATCACTTTGCAAAGATCCTTTTGGATATCTTGGAATGGATGATAATGACTTCGTGAACCCAACTATATTCGCATATGGAATGTTTCTTCATTTTTTATTGGATGAAAATGTAAATTATGAAGTTGTTCCTAGAGTTTACGATAATACGTATTTATTTCATTCATCTTTAATTTATATTTCAAAACTTCTTAAGTCAGTTAGTAATCTAGTCATATTGAAAGGATTATGCACTTTGGAAATGCTCCTCAAAAGAACTTCAAGACTTTCCTGTCTTGTACTAGATATTGAATCTAATAAAAATTTGTGTGAAGTCATGGAAACGATTATAGTTTATAACAACTATCAACAAATTAGGCAACGAGCTCTGGATGTTTTCAAGATGTATTTAATTAAGTTTGAAGCAAAGGGGCAATATCTTCTTCTAACAAACCTTGTATTCAAGATAGGACATGTGGGCTTATCTGGATTTATCATAACACAATATAAAGAGATCCTCTTCAAATTGCAAAAAGAAAACAACTCTGAGGTTAGTCACTTTCAGGGAGATAAAATGTACAAATTCATTAAAAATTGTTATGGAACTATAGGAACTGATGGTAATTTACAGTATGATAAAATAATATCTTTGTTAAATCTTATGAGATTTGCTGTGCTACAAGGAGTAAAAAATAGGGATCATCTCCAAAAGAATGCGGGCATTTGGGAAAAACAATTTTTTGGCCGTTTGGAATATTCTTTGGAGAGATTGAGGAAAGAATTCGCAGAGATGATTTTCAATGTCGAAAATGATATACCACATCCTGGCCTGAATTTCGATGAGGATGGAAATAGTTTTGATTTTTTATCTAAATCCGATAAACTTAATGCTCTGAATATTTCTTTGAATCAAATTGAAATGACGGACAGTATTTTGAAGCGATTAATTGAATTGATATCTGAGAACAAATGTTAATTTCTGTTCCTTCGTAGAAAAGTGAATTGAACAATGGACTGAATCAGAATTAGGGTAAAATTGAATTGTTTGTTGAAAATTTATTGAATTTGTGAATTTTTTTTATCTAAATCCTGAATTGTTGATTTTTTATACAACCCAATGTTTAAATATATGGTGATTTTCATTTAACTGATATTTCTTGGTGGTCCGGGAAAACATGTTGTTATTATTAGACTTCTTCAGGCTTGGGTACAGTAGAGAAATCTATGATCTATACAAACTGTGAAAGCATGTTAAGTTCTAACTGTTTCCATGCCCAATTCAATGTAGTACCATTGTATAAAGACTACAATACAATGGTAGTACCCTCTTGATGAGTTTTAAAATATAGTTTTCTCAAACCATGAGAGAGGTCCAATTTAATCAGGGGGAAGTACTTATATAAACCTCATTTAGGGTAGTGGCACAGACCAACCAGACAAAATCAATCGGTCCTTACTACCTGTCAATTTGAATCGCTCATTCTCCGCTGCATGCTGCAATATAATTCGGCAGCCCAAAGCACCCTTAAAAATAGTGGAAACGTACAAAGACAACACAATAGGACAATCCTTTGGAGAAACTATTTCATATACAGTGACTATATTACCATTGGTAATATATTCACTGTAATATTACCATTGGTAATATCTTTGTATAAAGACCACATAGTAGGTCAACCCTATAGAGAAACGATTTCATACGTTTTCAAGCGACATCTAGCGAAAATATTTGAAAACTCTGAAATAAGAGACCGTACAGAGGCACGCTCGTCATAAATTCATATGAAAAGCATGAGAAAATCCAGGGATGGCTTGAGGATATTCTCTTTACGGATAGTGGGTAAAGGATACATTCGTGCAAGCAATTATTTAACCACAACTCTTGGAATATAGTACTGAAAATATACTCATTAACATTTTCAAGTATTCGTATTTTACTTCATAGTGATTTTAACGATTTTCTTCTATAATTTCTTACTTCAGTCTTTCCGAAATAATTAATTTACCAATGATAAATGTGTCAAAAATAAAAACTGAAAGATGGTGCCTTATTTTCTCAATGGCTTAATTTTTTCACATCAAACAGAAACAATAATTCTCTCTTCATGGCTCGCAACTGCAAAATTTCTTATAGATATTCTAGATTTCCTCAACCATCCCCATTAGAAATATCATACGTCCAATATCAGCTAAGTAAGGTGTCTCGGAACTTCGGTCCACTTATGTTACCTAAGTTGAGTCTTTTAAGAAAGATCTGATTTCTATTCAAGTCAGACGGACAATAGACGACTTCGGCCCAAGTTGCCAACCCACAATTTTTTTCACAAATTAACTATTACTGGGGAACGGGAATTTCAGGACCAATTCGACAAAATAAGGTTCGCGTTATTTATAAATATCCATAAAAGATGCCTCGGCTCCTCAAACAAGATAATTCCTTCCAAATATAGATTTTTGATAGGCTGAAATTTAAGTTGGGATTCCTGATCCCATGTTAATAGTGTCAAGTTTATAAAGGAAATGTTCTGCAAATCAACTTGGTTATTTCGGTTGCCGGTTTTCCGTTATGTTGATATGAAATATTCGGTTGGTTCCTGAAAAAAAGGTTAATTACGGAATGTGATTGATGGAGAAACAATCAACAATTTCAAGCGA
This sequence comes from Myrrha octodecimguttata, assembly GCA_958510865.1. NCBI lineage: Eukaryota > Metazoa > Arthropoda > Insecta > Coleoptera > Coccinellidae > Myrrha > Myrrha octodecimguttata. The sequence goes on from OY294059.1 coordinate 22,271,162, forward strand.
GTAACCAAAACAGATTGGTTAAAACCAATCCTTTTTGGTCTAAACCATTTCATTCAAGCGAAATCGGTTACTCTATTGGTTTAGGATCCATGACGTCATGGATCAGTTGTGAAAGGATCACAACTATAACCAAAATTTTGCGGTTTTAACCCAGCTCTGGACTTGTTTTTCACGAGCGGTCCATCAAATTAGTTTGAATTACGGAATATTTGAAATGGCCGCAAACGTCAACAGTCAAAACATTTATTTGATTTCCCTGAATTATCAAGCTGGGACTTAAATGTTCAGGTGGAGGATATTGAAACATCCAATTTACTTTTAAATGGTGAGTAAAACTTATTTTTGTGTTGTTCTTCTAGTTGAACTTTTGGTAGGTATACCGTAAGTTTTTGTAACATTCATCAATCGATTTCTTTCTTTCCGATTAAAATTTTCGATTATATTAATTCGAAATGGCATCCTCCCGAGATGACTATCGTTGTGTTCCTCGACTCAATGTGAACTATGGCCAAAGAAGAAAGGATCATCAACTGCCTTAAGTTTTCATTTTTTCCAAAGCCTAATGAAAGTGAAGATAATTCGGAACCGGCATCTGGCATGGAAATCGTTGATAGAAGAAAGGCCTGAATTTCATAAAGGTAAAATACAATGTATTCATTTCAGAACAACTTCATGTCGATATGTTTTAGGTATAAATGAAAATTAAAGAATTTTGATGAAGAATGCTGTTCATTCAGAGAAACTACCGAGCACTTCTGCAGCTACCTACTTCACTTACTACACAAAGTGATATTCAAAGGGAGAGATCTGATTCAAAACCTGACAAAAACTAGATAAAAACTGTTGAAGTTGATAATAGCTAAAGTTATTCATATAAATACATTAATATTTTTTATTTATATGTAGGTAGGTTGAACCAGCTGTCACATTTTTCATTTAACTTGTATCTTGAGCTCCTGTGATATAAAAATAAAATCATTTATATGTATATCTATTTACTTTTATTTCAAAATTCAAGTGAACTATACTGGTTCATTTTGATCCACCAAGCAACAGACACTAAAATAACATCGAAATTATCCTCCAGGAACCATTTAAAGCACGATTTTATATCGTGATCCGAACGAAAAGTTCCTTCTCAAGAAATCTAACACAAAATCATAATAATTTCTTCAAATATTGTAGCTCTGCTCAATAAATATTCGTTCTCCACCACATTTCTACTGTTTGTTTACATGAAACTACTAGCTTGGACAGGTTCCAAATTTAACTGTTAGGGCGGTGGCATCTTCGCAGAAGTTCCCAATAGCAGTAATGCAAGTTTTTTTACCACGAATATCCATTATTAAGAATACAAAAATTTAACTGAACACTGTCAAAACCTTTGATCAAAAGTCAAAATAGTTTTCACATCGCAAAAAGGATTTGCATTTCGTGGTTTAAACCAACGCATTCTAGCGATAATGACAGTGGTTATTGGTTGTGACGTCGTTATATCATTTGACACATAACCAGTACGGTTAACCGCGAATAACCAAAAACATTTTGGTCCATCGCTTGAAATTGATTATACTTTTCTTTCACCAGAACATAGACATATCAAGTCTATGCACCAGAACGACATCAATGCTTTATGGAAACATACCCATAGCCTGGAACAATCTTTATTTACCTTATGATCCATAGATCATACGTAGAAATTTTTTCATTGTGAATTGTTGTCTCTTCTGTGTTCTATGGATCAGAAAATTGTTCTATGTGTTACCATAGAACATTGACTGTCGTCCTGGTGACAGAAAGAACGTTTTTTCATCAATAAAATTCCGTAATTAACCTTTTTTCAGGAACCAGGCGAATATTTCATATTTACGAAATGGAAACACGGAAATAACCAAGTTGATTTGCGGAACATATTCTGTATAAATTTGACACTATTAACATGAAATCAGGAATCCCAACTTAAATTTCAGTCAATCAGAGATGATCTTAACAAAACTCTATATTCGGAAGGAATTATCTTGTTTGAGGAGCCGAGGCATCTTCTACGGATATTTATAAATAACGCGAACCGTATCATGTCAAATTTGTCCTGAAATTCCCGTTCCCCAGTGATAGTAAATCTGTGAAGAAAATTGTGGGTTGGCAACTTGGGCCGAAGTCGTCAATTCTCTGATTCCCGGGAATATGACAAACGCCGTCGAGCGCACGTGCACGTACTCAAAATGGATTTATTCATGATGTGAGCCTAGTAAATGTAAATAGAAAAAGCCCTTCCACCCTTCTTTGTTATTACAGCAATCGTTCTGAATTGCTTTTTGGTCCAATATTTCTTGAAATTATTAATTCAGAATAGTTCACATGGTGAATTTTTCTTTGAAGTTTTTCACGTATAAATGAAACTTTCTCACATGATATTCATTTGAATGAATCGTGGCATCGATATTTTTCGATCATTTTGAATATGTGAAAAATCTTGAAAATTTCAATGATTTTATTGTAATTTAGTGTTAACCTTGAAATTAATATTCGACAACACGGTCAGCTTGTTCCGATATGTATTTTCGGAGATAATGAATAAAATTATTCATATTCCTCGGTATTGTTTTTAACTTTCAAAATATACATATTCATTGTTGAATTATAATAAACAGTCACTTCCGAACAAGGTAGAACAATTAAACTTACAATTGGACGGACAGGAAATAGATATTATTTGCTTAACAGAAACATGGCTGCGGGATGAGCAATTAAGAGTATATAAATTTGCATGGTTTCGAAGTGAAGGCACATTATTGTCGAAAAACAAAAGAATGTGGAGGTATATTAATTGCTACAAGATCTAATTGGGAAGCGATTTCGATAGACAAAATAAAAGAAATGGCTATTGAATTCACAGGAGTATATTACGGGTGTGAAGCTACCGATGGATTTCGTCGACGGGGGTCATATGGCAACGTGGCGCGGTCGAAGCCAGGGTACTATGTCGGGGCGTTCGGGACTACCCGTAACTAATCTGCTTCCGCGCACGACTTGGTTTGTTACTTTGTTTATTTCCTATACGCAGCGAATGGAATGATGCAAGTATTATGAATATATATCGGGTGGAAAAGTGCTAATAGGAATCAGATAATTTCAAATATCAATTGTTCATGATTATGAACCACCACAATGCATTTTGGAAGTCATTGCCGTAGTAGGTAGTGCAAAATATGAGGAACACTCATTTTTAATATACGTGAATAATGATATTCATCAGTTATCATTACAGATTGGGGGTAGTTTACTCTTGTAATTTTTCAAAATAATTTGCTGACCGGAGGTGTTGAAATTTTCCATCGTCCGAAACGAAGTCCGCCGTCTCTGGTATCCTGTGGACGAACACTTATTTCTGGCTACTGAAAATGTTGAGGGAAGTGATAAGAAATTATATTCAATCGGTCTTTGTTACCGACAACGCTCAGATAAGTATTGTGGTAGATTTGAAATTTTTCATCGTCCGAAACGAAGTCCGCCGTCTCCGGCGGTATCCTACGGGCGAACACTTTTTTCTGGCTACTGAATATATTGAGGGAAATGATAACGAATGATATACAATCGGTCTTTATTACCGAAAACGCTCAGATAAGTATTGTGGTAGTTTTAAATTTTTCATCGTCCGAAACGAAGTCCGCAGTCTCCGGTATCCTATGGGCGAACACTTTTTTCTGGCTATTGAAAATGTTGAGGGAAGTGATAAGGAATGATATTCAATCGGCCTTCGTTGCTGACATCGCTCAGATAAGTATTGACGTAGATTTGAAATTTTCCATCGTCCGAAACGAAGTCCGCCGTCTCCGGCATCCTATGGGAGAACACTTTTTTCTGGCTACTGAAAAATTGAGGGAAGTGATAAGGAATGCAATTCAATCGGTCTTTATTACCTACAACTCTCAGATAGGTATTGTGGTAGTTTTGAAATTTTCCATCGTCCGAAACGAAGTCCGCCGTCTCCGGTATCCTATGGGCGAACACTTTTTTCTGGCTACTGAATATATTGAGGGAAGTGATAAGGAATGATATCGGTCTTTATTTACGACAACGCTCAGATAAGTATTGTGGTAGTTTTGAAATTTCTCATCGTCTGAAACGAAGTTCGCCGTCTCCGGCACCCTATGGGCGAACACTTTTTTCTGGCTACTGAATATGTTGTGGAAAGTGATAAGGAATGATATTCAATCGGTCTTTATTACCGACAACGCTCAGATAAGTATTGTGGTAGTTTTGAAATTTTCCATCGTCCGAAACGAAGTCCGCCGTCTCCGGTATCCTACGGGCGAACACTTTTTTCTGGCTACTGAAAACGTTGAGGAAAGTGATAGGGAACGATATTCTATCGTTCTTTGCTACATACATTGCTTAGATAAGTCTAGACACAGATTTGAAATTTTTCCTCCTACAAAATAGAATCCGACGTCCCTGATCACTTTTATTTGATATTCAAAATGTTATGAGAAGTAAATAAGAAATGATTTCTATCCAGCCCCATGCCTTCATCAGAAATATTACTTCTAGTTCCAAAATTTTCTTACCCTCAATTTTCAGTCGACCTTCACTGTTAATCCAACAGCGAGGACTACACATTTGCTATTGAAATCGCTAAATCTGTAATGATAACTGATGAATATCATTATTCACGTATATTAAAAATGAATGTTCCTCATATTTTGCACTACCTACTACGGCAATGACTTCCAAATTGCATTGTGGTGGTTCATAATCATGAACAATTGATATTTGAAATTATCTGATTACTATTAGCACTTTTCCACCCGATACATATTCATAATATGTACTTGCATCATTCCATTCCATTCGCAGCGTATAGGAAATAAACAAAGTAACAAACCAAGTCGTGCGCGGAAGCAGATCAGTTACGGGTAGTCCCGAACGCCCCGACGTAGTACCCTGGCTTCGACCGCGCCACGTTGCCATATGACCCCCGTCGACGAAATCCATCGGTAGAATCCATCGGTACACCCGTGAATATATTTGAGAAATATCAATACAGTTGTTATACGGTTATATAGATCTCCATCCAGTTCACTATAAATATATTTTTAGAACAAATGTCAAAAGTATTGCATCATGTAACAGAATACTGGCATGGAAAGAGAATAATGATTGCAGGGGATTTCAACGTGAATTTCATGATAGATAGTAAAGAAAGCAAATTAACTGAAAACTTTTTCAACACTTTTGGTTTTAGGAGGAGCTTCTCAGGAACATCAAGGATAGGCAAACAAACCAAATCATGCATCGATAATATATTCAGTAATTCAGTACCTATATGAAAGGTGTACGACAGTGGAATTCCATGTGTCGGATCATCAGGCTCAAATACTTACCTTCTCAGCTACGGTAAATGGACCTGAAAATGAGAAGAAAAAAATCATAGAACGCAGAGATGTCACACAAGAAAATATTGAACTGTTCAAAAAGGATTTATCTGAGCTATCCTGGAGTGACTTACTGGAGCCGAAGGACGCTGAAGGAGCTTTTTCCTCTTTCAATGAAAGCCTTCTGAAAGTCATAGACCAGAGAATGCCACTAAGAAAAAATGAGAGAAGGGAAAGCAATAATAAAAGTCTGAAATGGAAATAGAAAACATTAAGGACATGAAATTGACACTAGAAGCACTGCATACAATAGCAACAGTCAAAGGAGACTATTCATCTTTTAAAGCATATAAAAGGGAATACGCTGCGGAAATAGATAGAGTAATGAGGAGACATAATGAGGAGTTTTTGAACAAAGCTGAAAATAAATAAAAAGCTTTATGGAAATTAATAAAAAATAATGATAAGTCAAGGAGAAAAGATGGAAATTTGACAGAACTCAAAGCTGATGAACTAAATGATCACTTCAAAAGCATTGGCAAGAAAATTCTGGATGAACTGAGAACTGTAGCAGATGATACACCTGAAATAAAATCTCAGAATTCAAATGATGAAAAGTCATGCTTTTTGTTCGAATGTACGGAGATCGAAGTTGAAAAAATAATAAAATCATTGAAACCGAAACAAACAACTGACATTTACAATGTATCTGTTGATATTCTAAAGGGCATCACTGAAGAAATTTCAAAACCAATATCTTTGATCATTAATAAATGTTTCCGTGAAGGTTGTTTCCCCGACGAGTTGAAAATAGCTAAAGTAATTTCCATCTATAAAGGAAAAGGTGACCAGAATAACTGATAATTACAGACCCATTTCAATCCTACCATGTATATGAAAAATCTTTGAAACACTATTAAGGCCAGAATGATCAATTGGATGGAAAAGAAAAATTATTTCACAAAAAACCAACATGGATAAAGGAAAAGAAGAAGTACTACTACCGCACTCATGGATGCTTTGAATAAAATCATAGAGGCTATGGACAATGGTGAATTTGTTGAGATGCTTAACTTTGACTTGAGCAAAGCTTTCGATTCTGTTTCAGGTGCACTTCTACTGAAGAAGTTGTACGATTACGGATTCAGGGGTAATGTTCTTGCGTTGTTGAAATCATACTTGAGCAGGAGGACTCAAAGAGTTTATTGGAATGGTGAAGTTTCCGCCCAGCAGAAAGTAGGTCAGGGGGTACCTCAAGGATCAGTATTGGGACCCATACTTTTCCTGATTTACATCAATGACCTGAATATCGTAAACTGTAATTGCTTTTGTTTGTACTGTGACGACACGTCCATAATTGTACATTCAAGATGCAAGAAGGATTTTATTGAAAAGGTAAAACTGGCAACAGAGGAAGTAGAGAGATGGTTCCTACGGAATTCACTGAAACTCAATTCAGATAAAACGGTTAAATTGAAATTAAGAGGAAGAGAGAATCAGGCCAGTGCGAAGTTCTTGAGGGTGATCCTGGATAATAAATTGAACTAGACTGTGCATGTTGATCATGTTTGTGCCAAATTATCTGAAACCTTATATCTTTTAAGAAGATTGAAGAAATGTGGTACTCACGACATGGTAAAGACTGCATATTTTGCAAATTTTCAAAGCGTCTTTTATATGGTATACTTCTATCGGGAACTGTTTCGGATGCTTCCAGAGTTTTCATCCTGCAAAAGAAGGCAATGCGCATTATTTATGATGTGGCTAGTAGAGATTCATGTAAATCATTATTTGTAGAGCATGGTATACTCACTTTTCCGTCCCTACTTATAAGAGAGTGCTTGAAATACGTATACCAAAATCGAACTTATATGCCAAAAAATGGAACTTATCACATGTTCAACACCAGGCACAAAAACGATTTTCTCACCCCACTGCATAAAAAGAAAAACACTCAGAATATCTCGAGCTACTGGGGCATTAAAATTTACAACAAGGTACCCGACGAACTGAGGAAATTACCAAATTACCAGAGAAGTTTTTCAGAAGGAAGATACATGAAATTTTAATTAGGGGAGCATTTTATTCTCTAGAAGAATTTTTTTGTTTTAGTCTTACATAAGGTATTATTTTATAATGACGAACCATGTAATGATTGATGGTAAATATATATTATTATTATTATTACCCAAAAAAAAACTGATCTTATCATAATGAAATGGCAAATGCGTAAAATTATGCGAAATTTTGTGAGGATCTTGTAGTCAGACCTAGCTTTCAGGCACTTGTTCAATATGAATAATTTTTGTCCAATATCCCGAAAATATATATCGGATGTTGTCGAATATTAATTCCGAGGTTTAAACCAAATTTCAAAGAAATTTTGAAACTTTCAAGATTTCTTACTTACTGATGGAAAGATTTGACGATATTCTTTTCATCTATTCCACACAAAATTCTTATTCATGTACCTTCAAGCAATTATGTTTCACTCCAATACTGGATTTTATTCGATCCGATCTGTATACTTTAGGAAATATTGGGATAATAAAAGTTTGAAAAAGACTGTCTACGAAACTGGGCCGCGTAAAGTTAGCGAAAAGTTGATAAAACAAATTCCGAAACTAAGTTCAATATTTAGTTTCGAATTTGTTTCAATTTGTTTTGTATGAAACTTTTCATGCACCATCATGGTTTTTGAATAAATCGCATTTCTATGATTTGGTGCTGACTTCACATTTCGCACCAACATTTTCCAGTTTTGAAAAAATTTTGATGCCAATAATTATAGTCAGCAATTTGTTTCAATTTCTCATGTTGAAAAAATCTCAATATCTTCAGTAGATGTTTTTACAATCGCATTAATAACATTTAGTGCCAACTTCACGCTCAACATCAAACCTTTTTGGTTTCGAAAAAATTTCAATGTCAATACTCGGTAACCAATTTGTTTTGTTAGAATTAATTCAATATCTGTTTGAGTTTTCGAGTAATTCACGCTTGTTTTTAATGAAGCGTGAAGTTAGCGAAAAGTGTTCACTTCTTTTACTTTTTTTGCGCCAATAATTTGCAATCAATTTGTCTTAATTTGAGTTCCAGAACATCGGTAACTTTTGAGTTATTAACAATTTTGTGTTTTACACCTAAAGCCATCTATGAAAACCAATCCGTAATTGAGTTTTCAACCCCTAATGGCAGTGTTCAGAGCGGCTCTTTCAAAGAGAGGATGATTATGTCCTTAACATAGTTATGGGATAATGGAAATATGGTTGTAAATCAGATGTGACAAGTGTGCTTTGCTTTTATGAAATAGGAAGCAAGTCGACAAACGTGTTTTCCTTATGATATATTCTCAGATTGGGATTCGGTTTAGTCAGAATTAATTTGTTTTATTTCTTCCATTAACCTGTATTTGCAATCATCTAAAAAGCAGAATTGAATCACATTTTTGACTTTTTTGCCACTTCAATGAATTTTCTGCGTGAAAACCTCATTTATTCGAATTTGTTTATCGGTCTAAAAACTGGCAATTATTACTTGATACCAGAAGTACCTGTTTATGTTATCGCGATTAAATTATTATTCGAGTAAAGAGAATGAATAAAACACAATATGGAATATTTCATTAGTTTCGGAATAATTATGTTTTTTCTCTTGGAAAACCACTTTTTAAAAAATACTAAGAAAAGTTTATTCAGAAAATGTTAGATACGTTCCACACAACTGATATGTATCTACTTCTATGTATTCGATTAGAATATTGTCTCATATAGTAAATTCTGAGTCCGTAGTACTATAGCGGTCGATGCCTTGTCGATGCTGTCGAGTTTAAAATAAAATAATCTAAAATATTTTGACCTGTACCTCATATGTAAATGAGTACCAGGAACTACGCCAGTTCCATAATGATACTGAAAGTACAATAAATCTGGCATTTCCTTACCCATTAGTTCATGCTAATATTATTTTGTTCGAATAAGTATTTGGTTTGTCGTTAGTTACACTATAGTTTTTTTATTCAAGTCAAGAAAATAGGTCGGAAAATTTTGAAATTTCAAAAACCTACTAGACTTTCGGTTTTGGCCAACCCATATGAAAAGCCGAAATACGGTTCACTTACCAACAAATCAAATTCAATATAGAAACTGAAGAAATATTTCATATTGTGATTTATTCATTTTGATTACTTGAATTCCATTTCAAACGCGATACCATAAACAGGTTCTTATGGTAAAACAGAATATAGGCAGTTTTTGGACCCATGAACGAATTTGGCGATTTGACAAATTTGAATAAATTGATGTCTGACCACTGTAAAAACTAGGGATAATATATTGGTTTATTGTTCGATAAAATCAAAAAATTAACCTTATTTATAGACCAAAGAAAAAAAATAACCCCTCCCTGAAAATTTCACATTTTACATTTTGAAGTATATAGATTTGAATGAACTAATGAGAAAAATCCGTCCGTCCGTTGTTCGGAATTTTTCTCTGAAAGTTCTCAACCGAGATTCGTGAAACTTGGTAGAAAAATCGTGTGTCGTTCGGTAGACTAAGGTAGGAGCCGATGATCCACCTGATTCAGTTCTATGATTCAATTTTGGAAACCTTCAATTTTTCCAGCCAGGTAGGAATTCAAAACAATAGATGAAATTAAACAATTAAAGAGATTTCTCGCCAATATCGCAGTTTTCTGAATGAATATTCCGGAATGCAAGAGGCTTGATACGGCTGATGCTTGCATTGCAGAATTTTCTTCACAAAAACTTTGAATCCCGCTATAATATTTACTAGCCGATATTGGCGGAAAATCTCAAAAAATGTTTCATTCCACTGTCAAATTCTCAGTTGTGGTACTCGCGACGATGAAAGTGTGATAAGTATCGCTGAAGAATTTGCACATTAAGCTGGGGAAATAATGAACCTTGGTGTAAAATTTCACTTCATTAGCCTCAGTTTATCCAGAGATTTCAAGTAAATAATGATAAATATTATTCGAACCTCAAAATCTACAAAATATTGCCCATAAACTTCAAAATCGTATTAGCGATACGTAGTTCACAGTAAGAGACGGAAAAGAAACGGACCAAAGCCTAAACTCGTTATATCAAATCATCAATAATTGGCTATTGGCTACCCGAAACCCAAGATTCTCTGAATCTCTAATCTGCCGGCCCTTTGATATCATAGCATGCGATTTTCGACCGTATTGACGACGACTATCTTTCTACGGTGACGCCATGTAGTTCGAGTATCTTTTTCGGGAAACGATATTAGCAAGAAGGTTGTCCTACTATGTTGTCTTTATACAATGGTAATATAGTCACTGTAATTTCATACGTTTTCTACGAAAGCGTAGAGGGGCCATGGTAGAATTTTATTGAGGAATTCATACATTTATGTATGAATTCATACTAAAAAGTATGAATTCATACAAAAATGTATGAATTCATACAAAAATGTATGAATTCATACAAAATGTATGAATTCATACAAAAATGTATGAATTCATACAAAAATGCATGAATTCATAGAAAAAAGTATGAATTCATAGAAAAAAGTATGAATCCATACAAAAAAGCATGAATTCATTGGAAAATGTATGAATTCATACAAAAAAGTATGAATTCCGCAGTCCACCCAGTGTAACGTATCAATGATATTTTCTTCGGACATATTCGACGTTTTTTCTTGATTATTTCACTAATGGAAGTTGTTCAATCCAACAGATGTTTCAGAGCGGAAATTGAATAAATTGACGCACTGCAAGGGTTGTGTTATTATAATTATTTCTGAAAACTCCATAGCGATTAAAAAAAAGATTTGTGTAGCGGACCTAGAATGAACTAATTCCGAATTAATGCAATATCTATAAATTAATTCGATGCCAAACCAGAACTGCATGAATCTTTCAGAGACCTAAGTTTATTGTTCATTTTACTGATCCTAAACACGATAACTTCCGATTAGGATTAAACTGAGACACTCAATATTCGTAAAGAAGGTTTGGACCTTAATTAAAAAATTTCAAAAAGCAATGCCGTGAAGGCAGTAGCTTTTGCGCGCATGTTCAATGTAGATGACCGCTTCAGCAACGAATTTGAACATGCACGCAAAAGCTGCTGCCTTCACGGCAGTGCTTTTTGAAATTTTTTTTGATAAATTACTGGATTTCAATTTTTCAATTCGATCTAATCTGTATTTTTGGAAAAATAAAATTTTGAATGGGTATATCTACGGAATCATTGGGCGCATTTTACCCATTCACAAATTCGACCTTCGTAATTAAGCCCCAAACCTACTCTACAAATATCGAGTTTTTTCGGAAGTTATTGTGTTTGCTGTCAGCCTAACGGCCGACTGCGTAAATACAATAACTTCCGAAAGAAACAACTTAGAAACTCGATATTTGTAGAGAAGGTTTGGACCTTAATTACGGAGGCCGAATTCGTGAATGGGTAAAATCCACCCAATGATTCCGCAGATATACCCATTCAAAATTTTATTTTTCCAATATTTCCAAAAATACAGATCAGATTGAATTGAAATCCAGTACTTCATCGAAAAATTACAGTTCGAAGGTTCATACAGAATTTAATGAGGATGATATGATAAGAAAATCACAGACATTTTTTTTTTCAAATTGTTCTAATGACACAATTATCACGAAATTCTACATGAAGTTGTCTTTCAGCATCTTCAAACTAGCTGCGAAGTTTTATCAGGACTGAATCAGTATTTCTCGAGTTATACCGAAAAAAACAACAGTATCGAGAAGAAAACCTCGAAGTTTGACATATTTTTTCTCGATATCTCCGAAGCTTATGATCGTATCGAACTGAAATTTGATACGCTGCTGTCAAATATGAAGCTCAAAGTGTGAGTGGTATTTTTTTTTGGATTTGATGAATGGTTTCCGGAAAAAAAAATTTTTTGAAAAAAAATTTGGAAAATTTTTTTTTATTTACTGACAATATAATCCTGACAAAATTTGGCTCAAAGTTGCGCGTCATTATACTCCACCTAACTGCCAAGTTTGAATCCAATCGCTCATGGTTTCTGAAATAAAAAATAAATAACTTCAAAACTTCAAGTGCCTATAACTCCGAAACTATTCGACCGTTTTGGCCCATTAACGAACTCAACCGCGGCATTTTGATGCGCAACCTATCCTGAAAGTTTCAAGTTGCTAGCTTGCTTCTGTCGACAGTTATCGTGTCGTCGGATTCGTCATCAGTGAGTCCAACCTAGTCGATTGAGACCATTGGACAAAACGATAGCAGGCTGTTTCCCTAGAACATGCGCGCAAAAAGAAGCATTCGTGAATGGGTGGAATCGATCAGCATTGAATTTCGCACAACTTTGCGCATCAGAGTTTTCCAACTCATTTCTAATCAGGTAGTTCTCTGAAATATGTTTATGTTTATGTTTAAAATATAAAATTTTCGAGGAAAAAATCTCAAGGATCCTTTTTTTCTGATAAAATGCCAAGTTTCAATATGATCTCATCGGTACTTCTTGTGATATGAAAGAAATAACCTCAAACAAACGCTTTCGTAATGCACTGAATCGGTCGAGTACGAATTCATACTTATTTCTATGAATTCATACTTTTTTCTATGAATTCATACTTAAAAGTATGAATTCATAGAAAAAAGTATGAATTCATACATTATTGTATGAATTCTTCAATAAAATTCTACCATGGCCCCTCTACGCTTTCGTAGTTTTCAGACGACATCAAGCGAAAATTTTTGATAACTGAAATGAGGACCCATACAGAGGCGCAATCGCCATGAACAGGGATGGCTTGAGGATATGTTCTGTACGGATAGTGGGTGAAGGATACATTCGTGAAAGCAATTATTCAAGCACAACTCTTGGAATATAGTACTCAAAATATATTCAACAACATTTGTTTTGACTTGAATTGGATTATTCAGGTGTTTTGGGGTTTCAATAATAGAGACTCGTGTGGATGAATTAATCGCACTTGATTAATTCTGTCGCTATCCAGATAAAGATGCGACCGAAGAATAATTTCTGATACTTTATCAGAAATGTTGATGCTTCTATAACGACACAAAAGTGTTGAACTTATCGACCAGTTGTTCAATAACGTCGCACTAATGAGTCGAAAATGGTGTTGAGGTATATTAAAAATGCACTTTTAACACGTAACAAAAATGTAGTTTCTTGTATCTGTATTAGATAACAAGACCTAAGTGGTATACAATTTATACAATAGAATCTTCCTTCTATATCTTACGATACCAAGGTTGAAGCGACATTCATATGAGAAGTTACGATTTTACAACACAAAAATTAACGTACAAGTCTTGTTTATAAATTCGAAAGCGAATTGTTGTTTACTGTACTACGGTCAAATGAATAGTGTCTAAAAACTAACTAAACCCAAATTAAGAAAATTCCCTTCTTCACATTTTAGAGGGAGAATATAAATTTTGATTGGTTTTTTGAATTAGCGACGCCCTTCTAAAATCCGAAAAAAACACTTCGGATTGGCTGGTGTGAAAGAGAGAGCACAAATGTGTGAAGGAAATTTCTCTAGGATGATAAATTCTATAAACTGTCACATGTGTTGTCTGGATTCTTCGTGTAACCGAAGTATGCCACCCATCAAGCTCCGATTCCTGGGATGCTAAGAGCTTGAATTTTATCTGAGTGTTTTCTGTCATGCAAAATTATTCTTTATTGTTGGCTTGAGATAAAATGCTCTTAAAGCCGGTGTCAATTGATTTAAACCAAAAAATATTGAATTTCGGGCATATTCCTGGGAACCAAAAGAATTCAGACTCCGACGTTGGAAAATCAAGAAAATACAATATAACATAAAATGCTGGGTCCAGGATACGAGACGCAACAACATTTTCGAGTATTCTTATTTCACGTTATAGTGATTTTTCTTTCATAATTTCTTGATTTCGGTCTTTCTGAAATAATTAATTTACCGATGATGAATGAGTCAAAAATAAATACAGGAAAATGGTGCCTAATTTTCTTAATGGCTTATTCTTTCCACATCAAACAGAAACAATATTGTCTTCAAAGCTCGATTTTCTTCGAAATTATAATATACAGGGTGATTCCGGAGGAGACCGTCAGATTTTAGGGTAAGTTTACACTAGTCGAGACAGTTTCGAAACAATGGTTATTGAGACCATACAGGGTGATTTGTCTGATTCGACCGATTTTACTTTTATTAATCAGTTTGGTGTAGCTCATCCGATTTTGATGAAATTTTCATCGTAGCACAATATAAGTGAGCTAATTCGAACATTCTTAAATTTTTTCCGAAGAACGCTGTTGTTATTTTGGTAATTTCAGAGTGGCTATGCAGATTGAAAGAACACTCTGTTCATTGCGTTTCCTAAACTTCGCTAACTGTTTCGGATTCCACCATTATGAGTCATCATTCAGGTGTATTTAATTATTTTGGCACAACTCCAGTTTTCCGAAAAACATTTTTCAAAAAAGGAAAACCTCGAGATTCCACTCCAACCGGTATGGCTCATTAAATTTTGATGAAATTTCAGTGTAGTGCAATATGAATGAGTACATTCAATAGTTTCAACATTTTCCCAAAATGCAGGTATGTTATATTGTGATAATTTGAAATTAATTTTGCAGGTTAAAGAAACACCCTGTACATTATGTCGTAGCGTCAAAATATGTGGAAAAAATCTTGCAAATTTACATGATTTTATTGGAATTTGATGTTAACCTTGAAATTAATATTCGACAACACTGTCAGTTTGTTCCGACATGTATTTTCGGTGATAATGCAGAAAAATTATTCATATTCCTCGGTATTGTTGTTTCAAAATATACTCAAAAAATACTGATCTTATCAAAATGAAACGGCAAATGTGCAAACTTATGCGGAATTTTATGATGATCTTGTCGTCAGACCAATTAAAAAGCTTTCAGGCGCTTATTGTTCAATATGAATAATTTTTTTCCAATATCCCGAAAATATATTAGAATAAACTCACACCGTGTTGTATAGAATATTGATTTCTTGGTCAACACCTAATTCCAATAAAATCATTGAAATTTTCAAGATTTTTTACTTCCTGATGGAAAGATCCTGAATACAAGATTTCAATTCGATCCGATCTAGCTGTACTTCTGGAAATATTGGGAAAATAAAATTTTAATTAGAATGTCTATACGAAACATTAGGTGGATTTCACCCATTAATGAATCCTGCTTGCTAATTAAGCCTTGAATCTACTCTTCTACATCTATAAATGTCGGATCTCGAAATTATTGTGTTTTAGGCTTGGCTAACCGCCGATCGTAAACGCTATAACTACCGATAGAATTTACTTAGAGGATGTCTGGAGTTCAATAAAAAAAAATGGCGTATTGGTAACCTCATTGTTTAAGGAAACTATGGAAACGTAATTGTATAAATATATATACAAATGGTCTACCCGATGATTCCGAAAATATAATAATTATGACTTCACAACTGATATCTATCGACTTCGATGGATTTGATTTGATATGGATATTGTTTTATATAATAATTGCTGATTCAGCGGTACGATAGCGGTCGATGCTATCGTGCAATATAAGGTATTTTTATGTTTTAAAGGAAGTGTGTGATCGGCTTGTATATCAATATATACACAAAATTTTATTTTCTCGATATTTCCAAAAATACAGATTGACTCGAATTGACATAAAGTACAATATTGAAAAAAGACAGAATTTCGACCATATAATCGCAAAATATGTAATAATATTTATACTATGGCATAATACAATGTCATCAGCTGTTCTAAAGACAGGATCGATCTTAATGATCTAAAAAGGTACAATAATGATATTCTCACAATGTACTCTCCATGTAATAAGGTATTCATCCACCTCAATTCCCAAAAATCTGACACTACTGCTTTGTCTCACTCAATTTCACATTACTAGTTTGTATATTCTTATTGATGAATCTACAAAATTGCATTGTTGTTTTTGCTTCATTTGTTCATATTGAACCATCTCTGCAGAATATCCAAAATACTCTGAATGTTATCCCCAAAATCCGTTTCAGTTTTGCCAGTGATAATCACAGTTGCATCATCAGCATATAGATAAACCTTATCTCCAATTGCATTCATAATATCATTTATATAAAAAATAAACAATATAGGCCCTAAAATTGAACCTTGCGGTACTCCAACATCATTATTGACAATTTCAGATCTCAAAGCGCACTGAAACGACTTACCAGAAGACATCACCGATACATATTGCTTTCTATCTGTTAGAAAACTAGAAATCTAATTTAGTGGGTTTCCTCTTTATGTCATATTTGCAGAGCTCACCCAACAGAATATCACGATCCACGCAATCGAATGCTCTGCTTGAATCGCAGAATATTCCAACAGGACAAGCACCGGACTGTATATAATCCACCACATCTTTCAGAAATTCATAAATTGCATCTATGGTGCATCGCTTAGGTCTGAATCCAAATTGATTTTGCACCAATATTTCATGCTTATTTAAAAAAGGAAGAAGTCGTTCTAAAGAGGCGGTTTCAAATATTTCAGAAAAGACAGATGACAAGACAATCGGTCTGTAATTTTTTAAATCTTCAGGGTCTCTTTTTTTATATATAGGAATAATTTTATTGATTTTGAGTGTATTAGGAAAAACCGCCTGTTCAAAAGAGGAATTCACTATGTGTACCAAAGGCTTACATATGTGATCTGACCTTAACAAAATACTAGGAAACTAGGAACATCGTCTACACCACTGGATTTCTTCGACTTAAGTTTTTTTTTAATTAATTTATGCAGTTCCTCGTGAGTGAAAGGGAAGAGAAACATTGAGTCGCGATGGATTCCAAAATTATAATATCATTGTAATAAATTTTTGGTATGTTCCTACGCCAATTTATCAACTGTTTCAACAAAAAACTTGTTAAATCTCTCAGCAATCTCCCTATGATTAGATACAGTACAATTTTCATCTTTAATTTTTAAATTTCTATTACTTAGTTGATTGACTATGGACCACAATGCTTTAGGATTATTATCTGACTCGCTTGTTCGATTTTGATAAAAAGATTTTTAGTATTTTCTATCAGCATAGAGTGCTTCTTTTTAGCTTGTAGCATTGTATAAGGACATTATACAATACTTGTAGGTATACATTTTTGAGTTTCGAAAATAACTTATTCAACTCATAAAAGTTTTTTAAATATTCGCTCGATAGTCGGACCTCTTCGTTCGCCCAATGCTTCCCTCTTCCTTCCCGAAACCTTTTGAAAGGAAAATGCTTATTGAAATAACTGCAGAAAATGTTATGGAAGGTATGAAATGATTGTTCAACACCCCCCTCAGCCAAAACATTCTTCCAAGTCTCATTAAATAAGTCACTCAGAAAATTATATATATTTTGTTGACTGAAATTGTGAACAAAACTGCTCTATGATCATAATAATGCAAGTCTACAACCGAACTTGAACCAGACAATATATCGGTAAAAACATAATCAAGAGTATATTTGCCTCGGGTTTTTTCATAAACAGTATTCTTCATCTGATAACTGGTCATTATGTTTGAAATTTGCAAAAAACTATCCTTATCCCTATCAGGGACTATATTAAGGTCATCATACAGTATAATGTTTACATCAGGTTTGTAAACATACTCCATCATGGGTGCGTTTTTATTTTCATCGAAATGATTAAGCGATTAACCTCTATCTTTCTCTTCTGTGGTGGAAAACAAAAGAAGAGAGAGAGAGGGAGATACACCGATTAATCAGTTGGATGAAAATAAAAACGCACCCCATCATTAATTCTGTCGTTCAATATTCCGAGGGACGAATTATCCGGAGATTTATAACAAAATTCAGCATAACAGTTTTAGCCTCACCCTTTTCAACAGGAATACCACAGATCTCAAATTCCTTGTTTTTTTCAGGAATTTTTCAGTTGAATTGGTCGAGCGATCTATGTATTTTCACACCATACAGCTACTCCACCTAATCTCGTAATATCTGATCTACAGAAACTAGCCACTCAATAAAAATTTTCAAAGTGAACACATTTAATACTGTCATCACTACAACCATGTCTCTCCTATGCATAGTATTTCTAAGAGTTTATGCTTTTATATAAAATCAATCAAACTGAAGTTTTGAACATTTATTGTTGTTTAATAATGACCTCAAGGTCTGTGCCAAACTTCATCACGGTGAGATATGAATATTTTCTAGAAAAAACAATTTGTTTCATCAAACATATGGAAAAAATCAGATAGCTACAAACTTTGACATATCCCTGAAAATGAGTTAACGATCGAACTGAAAATTGGTCTGTCTCCGAAAACCCTGAATTTTTTAATAAAATCAGAATTTTTTTTTCAATTTCCTAGCCCGTGAATCCCCATAAAATTCTGCATAAAGTTGCAAGTTTGTATTCCTTAGCGAATTTTGTAGATTCAATCTGATCGCGATATTGAAGAAAAAAACCCAAAATTTCAAATGGGCATAACTCCGAAACCGTCTGGCGGAGTCCACCTTAATCGAACTGAATCGGGAGGTATGGAATATATGGACCCCAAACGAAATCTGAGAATTTTCAGTCGCTCATCAGTAGTTTCCTTGGAAAGTTACAGTAGATTCTGACGGACGGCTGACCGGAAAGAATTGTATTTGACCACCAATTCTTCTCCAGAGAGAGTCCAACCTAATCGTGCCAGACCATTTTCGGCTCAAAATTCGAAAATTTCAAACATTCGGCGTAATTTTTTTTTTAATATTTCTTATTTGAACATCTTCCTATCATATGTACTCACGCAATCTTTCATGAACCTTCTGACGGTCATTTTTCAAATACTCGATTTCAATTCGATCCGTATTTTCGGAAATACAAAATGAAATATTGAATGGGAAAGGTAAAATCTCCTGACGCTAGAACTTTTATTCTAATGGTGATTAGCGAAAAGTAAATATTTCCGAACTTCAAAACCTACCGAATATATTGCCCATAAATTTAAAAACCATATCAACGGTACGAAGTCCACAGTAAGCGACGAAGAAGAAATAGACTAAAGAAAGACAACAGACTAAATTCGTTGTATCACATGGCATTTGCCTGTCCGAAAACCGAGATTCTGAGAATCTCTAATCTGCTGGCCCTGTGATATTTTAGCATTTTCGACCGTATTGACGTCGAGTACATATCCTTCGACAGTAGCGCGCCTAGTTCGGGTATCTTTTTAACAAGGAGGTTGTCCTACTATATGTTATCTATTGATGATCAAATAATACATATAATATAATATATTATTAGATCATTGGTCTTTACACAATGGTGGAAATATAAAATGGTGTGTTCTTCTATGAGGTCAGTCTGGTAACATTCTTCAATCGTATGAATTTTGCTGGTTCTGATTGATTTGAATGTCTTCTGTGAAATACGTATGTGATCCAATAAAATCAATATTTTTGACCTACGTTAGCGGAAAATTACTTATATTGGATAAAGTATAGGAAAATGACTTAATATTGGAATCCCTAGTATTAGGAATCCAAAATTAATTTTTACGAGCGTTCTTCATTTCTGAAAATAATAAGTTAGAAAAATCTAGAAAAGCACTGACGTGAAGTCAGCAGCTTTTACGCGCTTGTTCACATTGCGAAATGGTGACTTGGAAATTTCAGTGAAATTTCAATGAAATATGTATAAAAATTTTCAGAAAGAAAAAAAAAATTTTTCGAATTTTTCCATGAATAATTCTTCTTATTGACACTGTTCATGTTCCAACCAAGTTTCATTTCGATCAGATAAATATTTTTCGAGTTATTGAAAAATCAAAATTTCAAATGGCTGTAGCACAAAAACCATTCGGCAGATTTGAGCCATTAACGAACTCAACCGAGATATTCAGGTTCGTAATCTAACTTGAAAATTTCAAGACTCTATAGGTCCTTCCTTCCGAGAGTTACAGCACACACGGCCGGACGGACAGAATCAATTTTGACCACAGATTCTTCATCTGTGATTCCAACCTAGTCGTTTGAGAACAATTTTGGCTCAAAATTCGAAAATTACAGACATCGTGACGAAATGATAACGCGCTGTTCCCCACAACAAGCTCGTAAAAAGAATATTTACTGAACCCCAGAAATTCTCTTTTCTGGAAAAAGTTAAGTGTTAAACTGAGCGAGAGTGCTTGAGGATATTTGAAAAAGTAGGAGCAACATGGCTTTCATTTCAGAGTTTGTGGAAATATTTTTCTACTCAACAACAAGCTGATAGGAGAATCCCTACTTGTATTAATTTATTTTTATGAAAGGATTGAATATTTTAATATTTTCATTTGAAAATAATATGACCGTTTCAAATTTAGTATTATTGTTCCTGAAATTTGATATATAAGAGTTTTTCAACAAAGCTTCAGCTTCAGAGGCAGTAGTGTTAAATTATAAATTTGTGAAGAAAATTAACGACAGTTTTATAGAAATCTTCGGAGTTTTTAGTGATCTGTATTCAGAAACAATGCCTTATTATTAATTGTGAGGAGGGGATGTGGAACAATTTTTAAAAGTTTTTTCTATAATGGTTCCGCAATCTTATGACGTACGTTCTAGTATACGTGCCATACACAGTAAAATTTCATCAGGGATGCTAACATTCAAACTAATAAATTCAGGATTATGCTTAACTATATCAATTAAGTTTTTGAAAATGAATTTTTCTTTGTTCATAAAATTCCCATGAAAATGGGTGAACTCACTTTACATAATATGAATTATTTTCAAAAGCCAAATGCTAGGATGGATCAAATGGCCTCTAGATATAAACTGTATCCAGTCTGGACTCCGAAAAGTTCCCAGGTCTTAAGTATTTCGGGGTTTAATTTCTTCTCTCGCTGGCACTGCTTGCAGGCTATTCGGGAGAAGTTCTCAACTGGTTCTCATCTACGGTTTCTCTCATAATTTCTTTTAAACATTTACACCCAAAATTTTAAACGTACACTGGACTTCAAAATTCCTCCCTTTTAATCGTTAAAAATCATTGTTGATAGGTGATTGTCCCTCTTTATACTATGATACAGTGTGTCTGGTAGCCTATTTAAGAGTAGGAAAATGATTTTTAAATTGCTGGAGAATTTTTGATTCAGATTACTTTTTAACTTCAAGGTTTGGTTGCATCGCATAAATAAGTTAAAACCAGATAATTCACCGAAATGACGTTGTATTTGTAGGTATATCAAAGAAAATATCAATAACCAAAAGGAAAATATTTCAACGAGAGAACATCAGTTACAAAATACAAACCAAAATTTTCTTCTGCAAGAAAACCAACTCCATGCTGATGAGAAGAAAATAACATATAAAAATTCTGAAAAATCCCAACAGAATATACACGATTCATGAGAGAAAACATTTGTTTCTTTTCATCATGTCTACAAATTGTTACGTATACAGGGTCTTTCACGAGGAACCTCACCCATATTTATACGGGAAACTACTGAACGTATTTTCATGAAATTCAGCACTTATAAGTATTTCACGATGCTGATGAAATCTAAAATATTTTCAAGGCATGAGCACCTCCGGTTTTTCCGGAAATGACGTCAACTTCCGTTTTTCAAATTAGAACACCATTTTTTTATTGCAGAAACAGATTCCTTAGAAAATTTCAATTTATTTTGATGTAACATTTTTCAGTTTTGGTTGGAAAATTCTCTCTGAGCGGGAAAATTCGAAAAAAAAATCGAAAATAGAGCTCCGCTGAAACAAGAATAACTTCGAGATTTTTGAATGGAAAATTTTCATTTTTGGGATTTTTCAAGATGTAAGATTGATGTATCCACTTTGAAAATCGAAATTGCGATTCATGATACAGGGGGTGAAAAAATCGCTTTCAAAGTTAGGGATGAGAAAATCGTGAAAAATCAATTTTTTCGAATTAGATCCCCATTTTTTTATGGCAGATAATGAATCTACGTTAAAAAATAATGTGAGTGTATGCATCACACCCTTGCCCTAAAGTGGATATTTTCTGAGTTATTCACAAAAAACTGTTTTTCGTCTTGAATTTTCAGCTATTTCTTTTCCCTTCACGCCAAAAAGATGAAATTTTCAGGAACTGTTATTTGAACCATGCTGTAGATTTTTCACCCCTTCTTGAAACCGACTTCAAGTTACTATTAGGAGAACTATGGCAAACTCTCGCAGTTATAACTAGAGAAGATGCTCAAAGTTTTGACCGTTAATTTCTAGACATTTATTTATACGTCTCAGGAATGCTTCGTGCGTTGCTCTTCTTATTTCATCGGGAGGAAGAGATCTGCAAAAGTGTTTAAAAACCAAATTGAGTTTCAAAACTATGAATCTAAAAATCTAAACAAACCTGAACGCATTTCTGACTCGTTCTATGCAGTCCTCTTTATCAGTCAGGGGAGTTGAGTAGACAATATTTTTTATCCTACCCCAAACATAATAGTCTAAAGGAGTTAAATCGGGAGAACGTGGTGGCCAAAGATGTGGACCATTGTTCGCCAACCATCGATCTTCAAATAGCCTGTAGAGGATATTTGACACATTGAGGGAATTGTGTGGAGGCGCGCCATCTTGTTGATACCATAAGTCATTATGGTTCTGTACTAGCGGCTCAATTATTTGAGTCAATATGTCAGAATATCTATCTCCTAAGGGAGAACATTCTTTAAATAATGCAAACATGTGTAGTGTTCTATCTTACCAGTTAAAGTCCCATCATAAATGTGAACATCGAGAATTGCATTATTTTTGATGGCGCAAAAAACATTGAAACTCCAGGTCTCTTGAAAGTTCCATTGTCTGAAGTGGTGGTTATTCTCTTCATCCCAATAATGACTGTTATGCCTATTGAAAGAACCATTCTTTGTGAATTTAGATTCATCTGTCCAAATTATACAGTCCAAAAAGTTTTCATTCTCTTGAAATCGAATCATCATAGCTTCGCAAAACTCTGTTCTCCTGACGAAATCAGTTTCCTTCAAATGCTGGACCCTATTGAATTTATATGGGTGCATTTTATGTTTTTTTAATATTCTCCAAACACTCGATTGAGATAATCCCAGATAGTGATGGGCATAATCGAATGATTTCAATAATCGAAATATCGGTATTCGAGATATTTCAATAATCGAATGATCATTCGAGAGGTCCACCTCTCGAATAGTCCAACTCGCCTCTCGGGTGGGTTGAATTACTGTATTTGAATTCAGAGTTGTCAGATTAGGGGATTTTTCCCGAAGATGATGGGATTTTTTTTCACTTGGTTATTTTTTCTTGGGGATTTCTTCTGGATAAAAATTCTTCCACGGGGTATTATCAGGGGATTTCAGGTCTTGGACAATTCGACTCAAATCCAGACTAGCGGTCCCCTACCCGTAAATTTTCGGAATTTTTTGACGAATCCGCCGGCAACGAAAGTACAGATGATGGACAAGATATACCGATGTTTGTTTCCCAGATGCATAGCCACGACAATAATGGTTTCAGTGCGTCAGTATGTAGAAATGCCACTTTTAGACAGAAAAAAGGACCCACTGGAATTTTGGAAGGCACATAAGCAATTTTTTCCAGAATTATATAAGATGGCTATGAAATACTTAGGTATTCCAGCAACTTCTGTGCCATCGGAAAGGGTTTTTTCCAAATGTGATCAACTGACGAATGACTTTCCCCAAAAAATTTGAACCAGATAATTCTTTTGAATGGTGAAATGTAATAAATTTCATGTTTCTTCATATTATGATATTCCATTACACACATTTATAGAACCAGTAAATGAAAAATAAAATATACTCATTGAAAACAGACTTGTATCTCATTATTTTTACATTCGCCTTTGTTCTGCCATATATCTTGTTATTTCATTCCAGTTTTTTTAAAGGGAATAATTTATAGGTTTCACAATACATATTTGTCGTTGATTTAAAAATTTTCACACCTTGACACGAAATACATATTTCTTTGATGAAATGTGATTTTTTCTTTTATATATTTTAAGATTATGTGATTTTTTCAATGTAAATTCAATATGTGCCGGTCATTTTAGAATAGATAATGTCGATTCTGAAAATTGCTTATCATTCAATCAAAACAAAATTTTAAAAATTCACTCTTTTTTTTCCTCAAGTTCGGATAAATCCTGGAACATTCCTTGTTATAATTTTTTTCTGTCTTGAAGAACGGAGAATTGCTATAGTGCTAGGGAAAATCCAGGAAAACAGAATTACTACTCAAACATATCTTGTCCTTGCTCTAGAAATACTAAAATTGGAATCAATAAAGGCATTTAACGACTTAAAGTTGAACAAATTGCAAACGCATTTCACTTCAAGTGACAACTATTGAATGTTTAAATGTTTAAAGCTACTCATCAAATTAGTGAAATACATCAATTACTAATCTTAATCAGTAATACCTATGAGATGCGAAAGAATCGCATGCATCGATTGTTAAACAGAGATCAAAAACAGTAATCCGAAATGCGAGAGAATCGCTAGCCTCGATTATTATTTCGAATGAATCATCGACCAATAATCGACGCAACACCGAGAGGTTTAATTCATTCGAGAGATCCAAATTAGTAATCCGAGATGCGAGAGAATCGCCAGCCTCGATTATTCATCGAATGAATCATCGACTAATAATCGACGCAACACCGAGAGGTTTCATTCATTCGAGAGATCCAAATTAGTAATCCGAGATGCGAGAGAATCGGCAGCCTCGATTATTCATCGAATGAATCATCGACCAATAATCGACGCAACACCGAGAGGTTTCATTCATTCGAGAGATCCAGCCTCGATTATTCATCGAATGAATCATCGACCAATAATCGACGCAACACCGAGAGGTTTCATTCATTCGAGAGATCCAGCCTCGATTATTCATCGAATGAATCATCGACCAATAATCGACGCAACACCGAGAGGTTTCATTCATTCGAATGATCATTCGAGAGATCACAACACAATCGTTGCGTAGATTGTTGGTTCGGCAAGATTCGGACTCCTCGGCAGTCACGTACCGATCCCACCCGAAGGGAGAGAATCATTCGAATGATATCATTCGGATGTTTGAAAATATCTCGAGATAATCGAGAGGTTTCAATAATCGAATGAATCGATTATGATCATTCGATTATGCCCATCACTAATCCCAGATCAATCTCGGCATCTTTGAGAGAATTTTGAGGATTCACACGAAAATATGCAAAAACTGTAATTTCGTTGTTCTCATCTTCTACTACACTTTTTTCTCTGTGTGTAGTTTTCTTAACGAAAGATCCGACATTTCTCAAGTTTGTCATGGTTCTGTTAATGGTATCTCTCGTTGGTCTGGGTCGGTCAGGAAACCTCTCAATGAACAGTCGAATCGTTCTATCTACAACTTTATTACATTCTCCATGAAGTAGAATGAGATTTAAATAATCTTCATTGGTAAAATTAGGCATAGTGATCGATTTTATAACTTAATACGAATTATCACCAAATTAATAGTAAACACAAAATGCTACTGAATAAAGAGGAATTTGGCAGATGTAATTAATGATATCTATCATTAAAAAAAAAATTATGTAAAACATGGTAAGTTTTTGCATATGGTTCATAAGGAATTATTTATTTATCACTGGAGAGAAAACCGATGGCCGATTAGTTGAAATAAAGAGGTTTCCGATACAAATTCGAATCCAAATTCGCCATCTATTTAGGAACAACCTGTAACTTTTTTCTCTTGCATATTAGGGTAGTAAAATCTAAAACATGGTTTAAGTAACAGTTCCTGAAAATGTCAATTTTTTGGCGTGAAGGGAAAAGAAATAGCTGAAAATTCAAGACGAAAAACAGTTTTTTGTGAATAACTCAAAAAATATCCACTTTAGGGCAAGGGTGTGATGCATACACTCACATTATTTTTTAACGTAGATTCAATATCTGCCATAAAAAAATGGGGTTCTAATTTGAAAAAATTGATTTTTCACGATTTTGTCATCCCTAACTTTGAAAGCGATTTTTTCACCCCCTGTATCATGAATCGCGATTTCGATTTTCAAAGTGGATACATCAATCTTACATCTTGAAAAATCCCAAAAATGAAAATTTTCCATCCAAAAACCTCGAAGTTATTCTTGTTTCAGCGGAGCTCTATTTTCTTTTTTTTTTCGAATTTTCCTGCTCAGAGAGAATTTTCCAACCAAAACTGAAAAATGTTACATCAAAATAAATTGAAATTTTCTAAGGAATCTATTTCTGCAATAAAAAAATGGTGTTCTAATTTGAAAAACGGAAGTTGACGTCATTTCCGGGAAAACCGGAGGTGCTCATGCCTTGAAAATATTTTAGATTTCATCAGCATCGTGAAATACTTATAAGTGCTGAATTTCATGAAAATACGTTCAGTAGTTTCCCGTATAAATATGGGTGAGGTTCCTCGTGAAAGACCCTGTATTGTAGTATGCAGCATCATAATTCAGACTGTTCGATTGAAACTATTCTTAGGTCATACAACTTACAACAACACTTCTGAACTTTCGGCAATAATATCTTAATTACACGAAATGAAATAATGTAAGTAGAACCAAGAATAAAATCTCTACTCGTTCGTTACTATCAACACTTGCAATCTTTCTTTGGGTCATAAGAATACGAAAAATATGTAGAACACAATTAATATTTTACACTTTACACCCCTCTCGACTCAACCAACATTCATTCGGCGGTACCTAGACTTCAAAGGGAATGCCTAAGATTTATTGTATTATGGCTAACAAAGTATTAGTAAATATTGGGAATACCGAATCGGTTGCTGTAATTTTTTGCAGATAGACAATCCCTAATTGGGGGTAAGAAAAGTATGCGGAACGTTTGATGGGATTTTTTACTGCTAACAGCTGGATTTTGCTCTGAGTCTCGTGTTTGTCCTTCAATTGCATTTTGTGTAAATGTGACAAATAACACGTTGTTGCTGCTTATAGAATATAGACTTCCCAGTCGGCTATGCATAGTGAAAAAAACCTAGAAAAGCAGACTGACTACAGATCAGAAGCTTTTACGTGCTTGTTCACATTCGAAGCCATCTTCTCAAGATAATTTGCATGAATCTTCACGCCGTAATTTTTCAACCGAGTGCAGAATTTCTGCTCGAACACATCTGCGTTATTGATATATGATCGAAATTTTTGGGCGGGATTTTAAGTTTTCACGAGTTCGACCTTCTCAATTAAGCCCCAAACCTGCTATAAAAATATCGAGTCTCTAAGTCCTTTTTTTCGGATGTGATTGTGGTTGAGGTCAGCCTAACTGCCAACCATAAAATGATATAATCTATTTATTCAATTTAGATTAGAGGCTTGACATCTGTTGAACCGGTTCAATAACGAAAGCCGAATTAGCGAGTTGCTAAAATCGTCCAATGATTCCGCATACATATCCATTCGAAATTTCATTATTTCATTTTTTTTTTGAGTTACTCTGTAATAAACAACAATACCGGGGAATAACCAAGAAATTTGACACATTTTTCCCCAATATCCAAATATATAAAGAAGATGAATATCGGATCAAAATGAACTTTGAATCACTGTTGTGAAATACTGACTAAGTGTTAGCCAATTTTGTTGAAATCTGATGAATATTTTCCAGTGAAAATTTTTCAATAAGAATTTCTAAAATTTTCGAATAATTTTTAACAATTCTCTACCACTTCATAGGATCCTCACGAAATTTTGTATTAAGTCGTGCGTAGGTATTCTTCAACTTACTATATAGCTTAAATATTGTATAAAGACATATATGTCTTTAAACAATGGTTTAAATCAGATGGCATCTCTTCTTGAGATATTAGGGAAAAACCTTCATCTAACAATATCTCCGAAAACGAATAAAACTGAAATTTGGTTTATTCCAAGTTTCAATCTGTCAATAGTTATCGAGAAATTGAGGAAATATTCTCGAAATTTCAAATAACAACGAAATTTGACATAATCATTTTCTGATATCTCCGGAAATAAACAACAGATCAAATCGGAGAGTAAAAAACTGTTGTGGACTTCGAGGTCTGTGCCGAGTTTCATCGGAATTTGATCAATAAAATCAGAAAAAATATTTTTTTTTCGATAAAGATGTGGATAATTTAAAAAAAACCATTTTTCAAAATTGTTTAACGATTGACGACGATGTGATCTATTCTGTACTTGTACTTGAGATATTGAGGAAATAAGCTAAAAATTTCAAACAACGAAATTTGACATATTTTTTCCATATATCTCCGAAAGTAAATATCGTAAATTGAAATTTGAAATCTTGTTGTAATACTGAGTTCAAGGTTTGCGCCTTTGTGCGTTAAAATCTGATCAACATTTTCCGAGAAAAAGTAACATTTTCGAATAAACATTTTTCAAAAAATTTTTAACAACTGGATCCATACGAAATTCTGCAAAATAAGTTCCGCGTTGGTATTCTTCGTATAATTACGAAGTTTTGATCTTTTCGCATCTGTACTGCTCGCAATATTGAGGAAATAACGTCAAAATATCAACAACGAAATTTGACATATTTTTTCCATATATCGCTCCAGAATTGAATATCTTATCAAATTGAAATTTGAAGAATTGTTGTTGAATACTACTGATTTTAAAGTCTGTGCCAAATTTCTCCGGAATCTGACAAACAGTTTGCGAGGAAAAAAAATTTCAACAAAAATTTTCAAAAATTTTCGAAACTTTTTTTTGGATTTTACAACTACTAGATCAATACGAAATTTTACACCTAGTTGCGCATTGGTATTCTTCAAGTGATAATGAATTTTCGATCTGATTGCATCTGTTCTTCTTGAGATTTTGCGGAAATAACGTTAAAATTTCAAGTAACGAAAATTGGCATATTTTTTTCTGATATCTCCGAATTGAAATGTAGACTTTTGTTGTTAAATACTGACTCAAAGGTTCCGGCCGAATTCCGTTAAAATCTGATCAATATTTCCCGAGAAAAAAATTTGTGTCAACAAAAATTTGAGAAACATTGGAATAAAAATCTTTTAAGAGTTTTCCAACAACTGGATCCACACAAAATGTTGCACTGAGTTACTCATTGGTTTCTAAAACTTCTGACAAAGTTTCCATCTGATTGAATCAGTAATTCATGAGATATCGAGGAATTAACCTCAAAATTTCGCCCATCTTCGAAACTATTTGACCGATTTCACCCAATAACGAACCTAACCGAGATATTTGGACTACAAACCTATAATCTGGAAATTCGAGTCGCCAGCTCACTTCCTTCGAAAGTTAGAACACATACGGCCAGACGGACAGAATTGAATTCGACCACGGATTCTACTTCAAGGAGTCCAACCTAATTATTACAGACCATTTTCGGCTCAAAATTTGAAAATTACAGACAGTGTGACGAAACGATATGACGCGCTGTTCCCCAGAACAAGCGCGTAAAAATTTGAGAAATGTACTTATAAATGGAGTCCGGAACTTTCGCTCTCTCAATCAAAGCCACAAACCGAGCGAACTGCCATCCGGATACTTAGCCCTCCCACTTGCTTTATGTCTATATAAAAACAATTTTCCCATTCCTCAATCACAAGATCCTCACCAAATTTCGATTGGAACAGCTGTTGAAACCCCTATTAATCACTTGTTTAGATGCCAATACTGTACCTATCTCTAGGGTCCCTTTCGACACGATGATTGACATAAAACAGACGGCCGCTCTGAGAACTCTACTTGGTTTAAGGACGCCTTCTAAGAAATCAGTCTTAAGTTGATCTCACGATCATACACAACAATATTTTACATAAATAAAATCTTAAGGCTCAAGAGGTATAATTAATTTAGAGTCCATTACCAATTTATTCACAGCAACCCTTCATTTTACAACCTAGGCGATAGATCTTTTCAACCCGAATATTGTGAAAATTAACATTCATTATTATCAATAATGCATATCCCTTGATATGAGTTAGTCCTAGTCATGTCATCACCCTATTCTGAATTAGGGTTCCTTGATATACTTATATTTATGGAGGCCATTATTACTGGAGTCGTCTTAAGAAAAAAACTCAATGTAAACTCATATCGTAAACATGCTAATTTTTGAGATACTAGGGTGGTAAAGTTTCCAGAAAAAAATCTATTTTTTAATAACCACAATGATGCAATTGCCAATATTCATATAAAATTTGGTACATGTTTTCACTTCATCAAGATACATTTTCTGATGGACTAACAATTTCATTATTCTTACCAGTGGCTGTATGTTTCGCATTCAATATTTTTGGATAATAAACGGGAAGACACTGTTACCCAATCATTTTTTCTGCGTCAAACTGCAAAATATGTCATGGGGTGACCATCAGTCCGCAGAAATTGCTGGTGCATGTTCAATGCGAAACCCATACACAGACCTATTGGTAAAAATAATAATATTATTTATTTATCAGAAAATCTATCTTGATCAGGTGAAAACAGCGGACGTCATTTTTTAAAAATATCTGCAATAGCATCACTGAGGTTATTCAAGGAAGATTTTTTTTCTGAAAACTTCACTACCCTGTATCTAGAAAGTTAGCACGTTCACGACATACACCCGTATCAAGTTTTCTCTTGAAATGGCTCTATATAAGAATCGCCCCCTCTATTATCACCTTATCTTTAAGAAGTACCTTGTACAAAAAGCAGCCTCACCGCTCATCAGCTACCCCCTATGTATCAAGAATTTCAAAATTATATTTTAAATTGCCTCACGACTCTTGTTTTCCAATATACAGAGTATTTTTCGAAAACTATAAATTTCAAAAGGCTCTAACTTCAGAAATATTCGACGGATTCAAATGTTTTTCTTGCACGATTGGTGATGACATTATCGATGTGAATAAGTGGAAAAAATTTCTCCTGAAAATACCAGGAAGTTCAATCTTTTTGAACATTTTGAAAATCGATACTACCTGTTGTATTTTCCAAATCCGGATATGGATAGATCTGCCAGCAAATCAGATTGTACGATGTTCTATCGTCTTTACACCTCACATCAAACGCTGGCATATAATATAAGTGAATTTTCGTATAAAGCAGGCACATTCCCGGAGTTGGCCGTTCTTCGTGATGAAATACCTCGTAAAGAAAGCAGAACTCGACCTTCGATTTTTCGAAAAAATTTCTTGACAATAATTTGGAAATAATTAAACACTAATTTAGTAGGTATTCTATTTTTAATTTTGCAGTAGAACCAACCTTGTTATAGATATGTTATTGAATAAATGAATATGTCATAATTTAGCACTAATCCAACACTTATTTAGACCCCTTTTTGCGCGCACGTTTTAGGGGACCAGCGTGCTATCATTTCGTCCAAATGTCTGTAATTTTGGATGATTGAGCTGAAAATGGTCTCAAACGACTAGGTTGGACTGACTGATGACGAATCCGGTGTCAAAATCGATTCTGTCCGTCCGGCCTGCCGGTCGGCACGATAACTGCCAAACAGAGCTAGCTAGCGACTTGAAACTTGTAGCGTAGTTCGCGCATTGGAATGACGCGGTTGAGTTCGTTAATGGGCCAAATCGGCCAAATAGTTCCGGAGTTATAGGCCATTTGAAATTTTGAGGTTGTTTCCCTCATATTTCAGAAACTACTGGAGCGATTGGATTGAAACTTGGCAGTTCGTTGGAGCATAACGACGCGCAACTTTGAGCAAAATTTCGTTGAAATCGTATAGTCAGTCAATTAAAAAAAAAATTTTTCGAAAAAATTTTTTTTCTGTAACTATTATGTTCATATTTGAGAACAATTTCAGTTATAACTTGAACTTCATATTTCACAGCGGTGTATACGAGATTTCAATTCAATACGGCTATTAGTTTTGGAGATATTGGGAAAAAATTTGTAGAATTACTGGAGTTCAATTCGATATAATCTGTAATTTTGGAAATATTGGGAAAATAAATTTTGAATGGGAATATCTGCGGAATCATTGGGTGGATTTTACCCATTCACGAATTCGGCCTCCACAATTAAGGTCTAAACTTTCTCCACAAATATCGAGTTTCTAAGTTGTTTCTTTCGGAAGTTATTGTGTATACGGTCCGTCCGGCCGCAGTGCTTTTCTAGATTTTTTTCTTATATTCACCCCTCTGTAGACCGAAAAAACCTGAAAATGAACATTCGTATAGTAAGTAATAGAGAATTCATCAAATTTGTAGGAATGAATGAATCATTCTAATTCCGAGCTTGATTAGCAATAATAGAATTCTCTCATCGTATTATGCATTTCTATTGAATTGAAAACAATTCTACCCAGATGATATTTTATGGCCTACTGCTTACAATTCAGAGTTTGTCACGTATCATTCTCCGATGTTTTTTGTCGCTCAAAGCTAATTTATTTCATCATTTAAAAAGGGTTTGCTTTAAGAGCAATACCTCGAATGAAACGGGGTGACTTTTGGAGGCCAGAGTTCGTTTTTTTCAAAAAACTTTTTGGGTGCGAATGGTTGAAAAACATTGTGAGAATGCGCAATGTTGCCACTTTTTTATATTAAAGAATTTTCGGGAAAATAAAACTGAAATGCAGTGAAAAATGGAAAAATAACTTACATTGTGCATTCTCATTGGAGATTTAAGAACATCTCAAAACAAAAATTATCAAAAAATAATCGCTGAGCCCTGCAGAACGACTCCCAGTTTGCTCCCAAATTTCACGCATTTCAAATATTTCTTGCGGTTATTGGCAACGTTAAATTAGGGAGAAAGCGAGAAGGTATATTGACCTTGAGATATTACCGAGGTTTAATGGAACTTGAATGTGGCTGTGTTGCCGAGCCGTAATTTACCAACACGTTGTAATGTTTCCTGTTAAACAATCTGTAAATGTTTCAATCCGATATTGTTGTACAATTTATAGCATAACGTAGGTAATAGTTTCCAGAGCAATGACCACAGACTGTGCTGTGTGCTATCAGTTCGCTCTGTCGGCATTTCTCGTATCTGAACTTAAGAAGAATCTTGGAACCCCCTAATGAACCCTTGAAGATTTTAAATGGCCCTTGGTTTTGCCATCCCTTTACTTTCTCATTTAACGGTTCGAACGAATATTTATTAGTTCGTTTCTGCCGTTTTTATCGTTTTATTTCAATTTAAATGGTTAGAATAGTCAGAGCCGTATATAGGGCGTGGCAAATGTGGCACTTG
Organism: Myrrha octodecimguttata; assembly: GCA_958510865.1. NCBI lineage: Eukaryota > Metazoa > Arthropoda > Insecta > Coleoptera > Coccinellidae > Myrrha > Myrrha octodecimguttata. Next base: position 22,304,785 of record OY294059.1, read on the forward strand.
CCACAGACGCAAGCTCCGCATGGGCGCCAAAAAATATCGAAAGATAAAAAATAAGAGCGCCAGGCGAAAAAAAATTCGAAAGATCCTAACTCGGTTTCATGTATAAGCCTCGCAACAAGGGATGCCGAAAAATTTTGAAACATAAATATTGCTTGCCTTCCCTAGAATTTGCCTACTAAGCGTAAAATAATCAAAAGGTCAGCAAAACATTAATTTAAGGTAAAAATAATATAAATATGTATATGTTCAAGCGTGTCGCAATTTAGACATTAAACACCCTGTATCTCGCTTATGCTTCGAAAACGGGGTATATGTCATAAGGCAAAAATGACTTTCCCAATGTCATCTATACGGCTATATATGTTTGACCAGTTTATGGTGAAACACCCTGTATATTTCCACTTCCATAGGAAAAAATTTTGGTACTTCAGGTATGAAATCTGTATTTCTATGGTTCCAATCAATATACGTGGATATAAATAATCTTGTGTATTCTTTCAAAACATAAACGAAAATTTATGACTGAAATTATAGAAAAAAATACTATAATAAAATATATTTGATTAAAAAAAATCTACGCAAATGGGGGTCGCTGTCTAATATTTGCCACAGGCGCCATGGTACTCAGATACTGCCTGAGAATAGCAAAATATGTAAGCCATTTAAAAAAATCCAACACAACCAGACAAACAGATCTAATGACGAATTGTAAAAATAGCTCTGAGCTACAAAAAACATCGAAAAATGATCGTGACAAACCCTTGAATTGTAAGCAAAGGGCAATAAAATAACATCTGGGGACGCTGAGGCTATTGAGGAATTGTGTTTAAGAAATCACCCTACGAATTTTCCACTGATCCCTGCACATCTACGATGATCTACGAAATCAGAAATTTTCAAAATAGTTTAGAGTTTAGTTAGTGCTTAATTAGGACAATATTTATTTCTTCAATCACATACCTATCTATAACAGGGTGTGTTCTGCTGGCTTGAGGTGAAGCTAGCAGAGCCCTGGTTTTCTCGGTCTACAGAAGGGTGCAAATATTACAAATAGAGTACGAAATTAGTGAAAAATTAGCTCCAAATCATTGTCAAAAATTTTCCGAAAAATCGAAGGTGGTTGATGAATCGATTAATACATTCTCGTGAGGTCTGGGGTTTTTGACGGCTTTTTCAAATCGATAGACAGAATGATTAAACATCCAAATACTGAAACTGCCACCCCTGCTGCGCCAAATCGAGAGTAAATATAAGTTTTCCATTTTCGAATCGCACGATCTTCATGGAATTTAGCATGAACCTTGAAGTCATGTTACATTCACCGAGATCAAGCACTGACGTGAGGGCAGCAGCTTTTACGCGCTTGTTCAAACTAGCTGCCAAAATAGTCACCTGTTCATGTATTGACCCTGCCAAACGCTGCTTTTCTTCCTGGTGGGAAGAGTTGGTCATTCTCTTTTCATATTATTCTCACCAAATTCTGGATGATCCTTTAAGCTATCAGTTTTCAATCAAGTACTACTACTTCATTTCGATCCTATCTGTATTTTGGGAAATATTGGGACGATAAAAATTTTTGGGGTTTATTTCGGCCTTTATAAAGAGAGCTCCAAACCTATTCTGTAAATATCTATTAGTTAGGTCGTTTCTTTCAGAAGTATTCGTATTCAGGGCTGGCCCAACCACTAATCGTAAACACAATAACTACTGAATAGAGACTTGATAATTGTAGAGTAGGTTCAAAGTTTAATAAAAAAAGCTGAGTTAGCGATTTGGTAACATTCACTCTATGATTTCTCAATATTTCCTAAAATACATACTGTATAGTATTGAAATCCAGTATGCACTTGTTTTTGTGAGGTCCTTTTCATAAGAAGCAAGCAAAATTTATGATATTTTAAATCACAATTTTGAATTTTTTTCATTACTCCTTCTGATGGAATGATCATCGATAGATTCATCTGCACAAGTTTGTGTATCCGCATTTGACAAATATTTACCAAATTTCATCAACATTGGACCATTAGTTTTGAGTTATTCTGGTAATAACAATGATACCGAGGAAATAAGCTCGAAATTCGATATATTTTTCCCCAAAATATCCTATCGAAATGAAATTCAATTCACTGTTAATAAAGTTATCTCAAGGTCTGTGTCATACTTTATTGCAAGCTGATGAATAGTTTTTGAAAAATCATTTTTTTCAACAAAAGTCTGGAAAATCCTCGAAAACAGATTTTTTTAAATTTCTTACATGTATAATCCTCACGAAATTATGTATAAAGGTATGATTCGGTATTCTATAACTTACAATATAGTTTTGTTTCGATAGCATCAGTTCTTCTAGATATCAAAGAAGTAATCTCAAAATTTCGAACAGCCACGAAATTTGACATAAGTTATTCCAATATCTCTAGGAATAAAAATCGGACCAAACTGAAAATTGGAACACTATAGCTTAGCTTTCATTTCAATGCCTGTGCCAAAATTCATTCCAATTTGATGAAATGATATCCTAAAATGCAAAAATGTTTTTCAATGAAAATACACATTTTCTTAAAATTTGATATCGATACAATCCTCACGAACTGCTGCACTAAAATATTGCATGAGAGTATACTATAACTATAGTCATAAAGTTTGAATCTGATCACTGCATTATTTTTAGAGATATTGAGGAAATATTGTCAAATTTCAAATCAACAACGAAATTTTACATATTTTTTTCCAATATCCCTGAAAGTAATTATCAAATCGAATTTAAATTTGAAATACTGTTGTTGAATATTGACTTCAAAGTCTGTGCCAAAATTTATACTAATCTGATCATTGAATAAAGACAAATAAATAATTAATTTCCCGATGATAAATGTGTCAAAAATAAAAACAGAAAGATGGTGCCTTATATACTCAATGGCTTGTTCTTTCCACCTCAAACAGAAGTAATACTTATTCTCTCTTCACAGCTCGAAACAGCGAAATTTCTAATAGAAATATCATGCGTCCAATATACCTGCTGAGTAAGGTGTTTTGGAACTTCGGTCCACTTATGTTACATAAGTTAAGTGATTGTGGAAAGATCTGATATTCATTCAAGTCAGACCGACGAATTTCTGATTCCCAGGGATCTGACAAACGTTGAGCGCACGTGCACGCACTTATAACGGTTTTATTTATGATGTAAGCCTAGTAAATGTAAATAGGAAAAGTCCTTCCGCCGTTCTTTGTTATTACAGCAATCGCTCTGAATTCTTCTTCCTGTACCTTCAAGCTATCATTTTCAATCCAATACTAGATGTCAATTCGATTCGATCTGTATACTTCAGGAAATATTGAGAAAATAAAAATTTTAATGAGAATGTACGAAACATTAGGTGGATTTTACTCATTCGAATGAAATCTGCTTCGTAACTAAGCCCTAAACCTTCTCTTATCTATAAATATCGGATCTCGATATTTGGTATTTAAGGCTTTGCTAAACGCCGATCTTAAACGCAATAACTACCGATAGAATTTACTTAGGTGATGTCTGGAGTTCAATTAAGAAGGAAAAATTGGCGAATTGGTAACATCTACCCGATGATTCCGCAGATATATCAACTCAAAATTGTATTTTCTCGATATTTTCGATAGTACAGATTGGCTCGAATCGATATCAAGTATACAAGATTGAAAAAAGACAGCGTTTAAGTTTCTGCAGAATTTCGTGAGGACCATCTATTATGATCGCAAAATATATAATACTTGAAAACAAAATTTTGGTATTCCTTCCTGTGAATTGTTCTGATGAAACGATCATCAAGAAATTTTGCACGAGTTTGCCTCGATTTCAATTCGATCTGTATTTTCGAAAAACCAAATAAAATTTTAAATGGGCAAAATCCGATCATCAACAACGTCGTGTCTTTGCTGATTGGGTCGTTGAAATGCATGAAAATGATCCGGAATTCCATCGAAAAAACATCTTGAGTGATGAGGCCCATTTCCACCTCGGTGGCTTCGTCAACAAGCAACATTGTCGCATCTGGGGCTCGGAAAACCCGAGAGTTATTGTTGAAAAGCCTCTCTTTCCTCAACGTGTGACTGTTTGGTGCGGTTTATGGTCCGGCGGAGTCATTGGACCTTACTTTTTCGAAAATGAGGCTGGAGCAACAGTTACGGTGAATGAATTGCGCTATCGAGAGATGATTAATGATTTTTATGGCCGGAATTGGATGGTATTGATCTGGACATGGACAACGTTCACTTTCAACAAGACGGCGCTACGTGCCACACAAGCAACGAAACCATTGATCTTTTGCGGGAAAAGTTTCCGGACCGTGTTATCTCTCGAAGAGGTGATCATAATTGGCCACCGAGATCTTGTGATTTAACACCTTGCGACTTCTTCCTTTGGGGCCACGTGAAAGAAAAGGACTACGCTGATAAGCCCAGCGTCGATTCAAGACCTCAAAGATGAAATTCGTGAGGCTATCGAGGAGATAGGGCAGCCACTTTGCGATTTGGTTATGGAAAATTTCATTAAAAGGATATGGTCCTGTAAGCGTGGTCGTGGTGGTCATTTGCCTGATGTTATTTTCCACTATTGACGGCATAGCTTCTTCTTTATAATGAAATAAACATCCGATCATTTATATTGGAAAATGGCATTTTGGTTTATTATTTGATAAAATCAAACAATAAACCTTAGTGATCGACCAACCAAAAAAAAATTTTAAGCCCCCCTGAAAATTTCACAGTTTACGTTTTGAAGTATGTAGATTTGAATAAACGAATAAAAAAAATCCGTCCGTCCGCCGTCCGTTGTCCAGGGCTTTTCTCTGGAAGTACTGAACAGAAATCCTTGAAAATTGGTGGAAAAATCGTATGTCACTCGGGGTTGATCCTCCAAGCTTTTCAGCAGGATCAGTGTACCCTAAGGGCTCTAAATGGGGGGTTGGGGGGAAAAAAATTATTTCTCGAAAACTTATCACCCAATTTTCATGAAATTTTAAATGTTGATTACTGTTGCATAACTAAACCTAAAAAAATTTACCCGGATGATTTCCGACAAGTGGTTCCTGAGTTATGAAGAAAAACGCTGCAAATTTCCAATAATGTCGAAAATGAATCATAGCATTCGGTTCTAAGTTGTTTGAGTTATCAGTGGTATATTGGGTTATTCTAACTAAGAAAATAATAAACCTTTGTGTAAAATTTGCAGTGTTGTTTCTTTGAATATCAAAATAACACCTCTTATTGGAAAACCCTTTATATTAGAGAATATTGTTAGAAATTAATAGCCGAACTTCCAGATACGTTCCGTCAGCACTTTCTCTTCCCAGACGCTTTGGAGCTCCAGAAAAAAACACTGTAACTTTACTTCATTTTCATACTTGATTTTTAAGAATTCTAGAAAAACACTGACGTGAGGTCAGGAGCTTTTACGCGCTTGTTCAAATTCTGACAATTAAATCAACACGAAATTTCGCACCTGGTACTTCTTGAGATAATTTTTCATGAAAAACTTGAAAAATTGTCGACTATAAATTTTTTCAAAATTTTCTAACAACTGGATCGACACTGCACTAAGTTGCGAGTTGGTTTTCAAAAACTGTTTACAAAGCTTCAATCCGATCGGTTCATGAGTTAGCGAGGAATTAACCTCAAAATTTCAAATAGGCCTGCTAACTCTGCAACTATTCGATCGATTTCACCTATCAACGAATTCAACCGAAATATTTGATCTCTACAAACCTAATCTGACATTTTCAAGTCTTTGGGCCTTTTCCTTCCAAAGTTAGAGCACATACGGATGGACGCTCCGACCGAATTGAATTTGACCACGGATTCTTCTTCAGGGTGCTCAACCCAATCTTTTAATTAAGATCACATTGTGACGAAACGATAAACGCGCTGTTCCCTAGAACAAGCGCGTAAAAAGGGTGACTGGTGACGTAAGGGACAACAGTTCAGAGGATATGAAGGACCTCAAACTGAATGTGGATTGGGTGTTTAAATGTCCCATAAGGATATTTGTTTCAGAGAAACAGGGTGATTAATGAAAAAATGCTGAAATTATGAACTCCCATAAATCTCCGTCAATTTGGCCAATTTTTCGCTTATATTTCACAAGATTGTTATTATGCCCATTTTTTATGCCGAACTACGTTTCAGGGGAAAAATAACACTCGATATGTGATTCGAAATTCGAAAAAAAATTTGAAAAGAGCGAGAAAACTGAGTGGAGATCTGTTTTTTGTTTGAATGGCAGAAATTTTGTATGGATTTCATGATTGATATGTACCGTATATGCCCGATAGTAACCGCTCGGGTTGGCTAGATTTTCAGGTCTGGTTATTGGTTACCAGCTTATTTTCGGGACACGTTTTCTACCATTCATTAGTCACAGTCACTTGTCATTCGTCCACTTTGTCAGTTTTGTTTGTAAGGTTATGACTTGTGCTGTGAGCTTTGAATAAAGAACAACATGCTTCACAATTTTTTTCAAAGTTTCAAACAGCAAACGTTTATATTTACTTCAACCCACAGAATACAAACTTCAACCATAACATAACTATTAGAATCTTGTCTATGATCTTAAGATTACCGCTATAACCGATACAAATCGTCGGTTGTTCTGGTGACAGATTTCAGTTAACCAGCTTTCAGGATTGTTGTCCCGTAAACATGTAATTCTGTAAATCTGACATTTACGGGACAGGATTTCAGTAACCGGGTTAACCATGGTGATTTACGGTACATATGGACAATGTTGAAAACGGAATATTACATAATTTTATATCTACTTGATGAATTAATATTCTTGATAGAGCAAAAACACTGAATTCGAGTTGCAGAAACTAAGTCTGACTCATTTTAAATTACTTCAACTCTAAAAATATTTTTTTCAGGAGTTATTAAAATGAGTCGCAGACTTATATTCCGCACCTCGAGTTTAGTGTTTTTGTTCTATCCAAAATATTATTTCATCGAGTGGATATGAACATTTCGTAATATTCCGTTTCCAGCATCATGAACTCCATGCAAATTCGTGCCATTCAAACAAAAACCAAATTTTGGGAACTCAATTTTTTTCGAATTTCTTATCTCACATACCGAGTGATATTTTTCTTCTGACACGAGAATTGAAACTTTCCAAAACACGCCTGCCACTTTTTCGGATTTTTCTTCTTGAGGTGATGAAAAATGCGCATAGTAATAACAAGCCTTTGGAATATCAGCGAAAATTCTGCCAAATTAACGAAGATATATATGAGAGTTCATAATTTTAGCATTTTTTCATAAATCACCCTGACAACAGACTCAGTGGAGATGAAGGACCTCAAGCTGAATGGGGATTGAGGGTTTGAATTAAATGTCCCATAAGGAAATTTTTTTGATTCCTCTTTGAATTTTTTGGTCAATGAATCCTCACAACATTTTGCATGAAATAACGCGTTGGTATTCTTCAACTAATTCCGAAGTTTCAAACTGATCACATTAATACTTCTTGAGGTGCTGAAGAACTAACCTCACAATTTGAAATGAGCATACCTCCGAAAATTTTATGCAGATTTCATCAATTGTCTAACTTAACCGAGATATTCGGACTCCGGACTTAATCTGAGAAGTTCAAGTCACTAGGTCTTTTCCTTCCAAATAAGAGCACATATACGGACTGACGGATCTTCATGAAATTTGGTATGACCTTATATAGAGTCGATATTTTACAAACAGTGTGAACTAAATCAAATATATTGAACTGTTTTGGCCATTACTATTTGCTAGTTGATCATGAACAATTTTCCTTCATACTATGCTTTACCATTGTATAAACCTGTACCCTCTTTATACAATGGCTTTACTACCAACATATGAGATGTTCAACAAAATGTGAGGTTTACATTTACATATTGTTGTTAAAAATCTCATAATTGTTGGTAGTGAAGCATATAGTAATGAAGATATTGTTCTAATTAATTATTAATCAAATATATATTTTTAGGAGGAATGTGAACTTTCGGAGGGAAACCAACAGAATCTTATTTTTCGAACTTCTACCAATCCGTTTTTCCTCAATGAGCTTCAAATCTTTACTAAAAAAAAAATAGAGTGACCGAAATCATGCAATTAGAAAATAGGATAATTGGTTTTTATTTGCTCATCAAGCAGGTGCGGACAGGGTCAGAACCTGGATGGCTGGTCGCTCTGTATATAGATTTGAACAAAAGTTCTCGACTTCTTGCTAGTGCAACATTCCTCGAATTTTTTCACGATGCATGGTCGACTATTGAGAATGAGCATTATACGAAAATGAGATTACTAACATTTTGAGTACCTAATAAAAAATAATTCATTTTAATATTTTTCCAAAAACCCAGAAAAGCACTGACGTGAAGTCAGCAGCTTTTACGCTCATGTTCGAAGGAGATCACCAAAATGCGTTTGCTTGGGTTAATACCGCTTTGGCAACGAATTTGCATGCGCGCAAAAGCTGCTGACTTTAACGTCAATGCTGTTCTAGCTTTTTCGATGAAGTACTGGATTTAAATTCGATCTGATTTCACCCATTCACTAATTCGATCTTCGTAATCGAAGCACCAAATCTACTCTACAAATATAGTGTTTTTAAGTTGTTTCTTTCGGAAGGTTTCGGAGGTTATTTGGACCCTAGTTACGAAGACCGAATTCATGATTGGGTGAAATCCGCTCAATGATTCCACAGATATACCCATTCAAAATTTAATTTTCCCTATATTCCAAAAAAAGACTATATCCGCATGATGTAAAAAACATGGTGGGCTCATCTGAGAAAAAAGTGATGTCAGCAAGATTAAAATATAAGGAAATATATATTCTGGGCTTTGAATTTGAATGAAAAATGTGACGTCATCATTGGTAAATACGATGACAGATGAGCAGATGAGCACACCATGTTTTACTTACATCATGACTAGATCGAATTGAAATTTAGTACTTCATCGAGAAATAACAGCAGAAAGGTTTGATTTTATAAGGATAATATCAGCTCAAAATTGGAAAATTACAGACATTCGGACGACACGATAGCACGCTGTTCCCTAGAACATGCGCGCAAAAAAATGGCAACGATGGCTAGGTTGGTTGACAAGATACAGAGTGTAACAGCCAAATGGAATAAATTCGATAACGAATAAATGAGGGGGTGTTAGGAAAAACGCTCGGACACGTCGATTTGTAATTTTAAATGCGCATAGTTTTCAAGAAAATAAAATTATATAGGGCGTTCCATGCGACCGTGGCCAATACCAACTTTCTTATTTCAAATGTTTCCCCCTGTATATTATTTATTTTTTGGATTCTTCAGAAAATTCTAGACATAATTCATGATTCATGTACAATGTCCTATACCTATCTTCAACTTTTTCGGAAATATGAGGTGTTTTCAGAAATGTTGAGTAACGTTAGAAGACAATTCTACACCAGATTAGCATGTTGCCAAGACGTTCGCGGCGAGCATTTTGAACATTTCCTACATTGACATTAATGTTTTTTTTTTGTTTTTTTTTCAATTATTAAGAAATAATCAGTATTACTTATTAGGTTTTAAGTGTAATGTACCGAATTTGTGAAATAAAATAATTTTTATTGAAAACGTTGATTTTTGGAACAAATCTGAAAACACTTAATATTTCCGAAATAGTTAAAGATAGGTATAGGACATTGTGCATGAATTGTGTCTAGAATTCTCTGAAGAATCCAAAAAATAAATAATATACAGGGAGTTGCATTTGAAATAAGAAAGTTGGTATTGGTCACGGTCACATGGAACACCCTATATAATATTATTGTCTTTAAGAATATGCGCATTTAAAATTACAAATCGACGTGTCCGAGCGTTTTTCCAAACACGCCTTCATTTATTCGTTATCGAATTTATTCCATTTGGCTGTTACACTCTGTATACTGGATGAGTTGTTGAGTACAAAATTCCAATGAATAAGAAAAAATATATTTCTGTGGTTATTTTCCCGGCTTTTATCTGTCACTTGTATTTGTACATTTTCCATCTTTCTTCGTCGGCCTATCGGCTTCCTTCGTAGACTCGTTTATCATCGCGATAAATCATTCGTTCACCATAGACGCATTCACGCTTAAAGAATTAACGATTCAGTAGGAAAAATATTTGAAGTCTTTATTTTCAGAAATTAAATCTAGTCTGCAGTGAATACATTTTGATTTAACCGATATTAAATAGATTGCGTATAAGTAAGTACATTGAATGAGAGCTTTCTTCAGATTTTCTATCAATTTCGATTATAGGAACAGAAAGCATGGGTTCCATTTGCCGCTTTTTATATTTCTGAGGTACTATATTTTGAATTTTACAGATATGGACGAAGATTGGGATAACGATACTGGATCGACAAACACATACAATGTAAGTTTGTTTTTTATCAATTTTACTATATAAAATTATAGGACCTTTAACAATAAAAAAAATCGATAAAATCACATTCAATAACTATTTAGCAATGATTAGAATGTACCTTGAATTTCTCTGAAACACATTTCTACTCAATTTTGAATATTTACTTTATTATTCCGTTTAGTTTTTGTCGATCATTAATGCCTTGTATATAAGATTGCCTATCAAGTTTAGCAAACCTCTCCGTAATAACACAATATTGGGCGAATCAATTATTTCATTTCATTTCTAGAACTATGGGGTTATATCTGAAGGAGGTACGAAGTTTGCAGCTGGAAGAGGGTTCAGATCGGTCAAGAATAATTTTGATAATGATTGGGACAAAAAAGATTCAAATAGTGTAGAAGACAGTGGCTGGGGCAATGATGATACGTCTAATAATTACAACAATAATTCTGACCGAAGAGGTAGAGGTGGCCGTGGAGGTAGAGGAGGTCGTGGTGGACGAGGTAATATTTTAATTTGTAGTTAAGTTCATTATATTCAAGAACAATGGTCGATTTTTATATTTTCCATTCGATATCAGGATGAGGTATCATATAATTAAAATGCGCTGTAGTGAAGTTCCAGATTTGTTTGTAGAAACAGATTCACAAGATAGAAATTCTTTATTTCACATTCTTGAATTTATTATTACAACTCATTTATTCATTTAGTTGGTATATATTTTTCAAATTGATTGTTCAAAGTGTATACATTGTTCATATCACAGATATCGCATTTGACATTTTGCTTCTAAACAGCTTTGTTGGTATTGAGGCATTTGATTTGTTGAGTACATAACAAATCCTCAATATATCTGAACAAATTTTCTTAGAAAATCGAACAAACTGTGGGCGTGTTGTTTTAAATGCAATTTCTATTCGATTGATCTCAAATGCATCAATGCATTTTCAATTTCATCAGAGAAATTCCGATGAATTTCAAGAAGTCGTTCTTATTTCAGACATGATTTAATCGATAAAGTTCCAAATGAGTATTCTGTTTGAAAAATAGAAAGTGGAAAAATTTAGAATGTAAACAAATTGAATTCTTCAGAATTTCAAATCTTTCTTTTTTTTTATTCATCAGATGATTATTGAATTTTGGATAGATTTCATGACGTTATGTCAATTGAATTAATATCACTAGATTAAATTCATCAGTAAAACTGCTTAGAATGAAAACGCACCTAATCTCAATTACTTGAGACCTTAGTATGATTCAACGGTTCACAACTCCTCAACTAGTTTGTGCATTTGTACGGTGATTGTTATGGGTTGAATCTTGTGTTGGTATTGGTATTTATGAAAGTTTTGTGGCCTTGAAAATATTTCTTACATATTAGTTTTCAAGTCATCAGTTTGGTCTTCAGAAGATTTATCTGTAGTTGTAACTTCTGATCTGATCTTAGTTTCTCAGTTATAGTCCACTGAAGTCTTTTTCAGATCAGTTTTTTCACTATAAAATCATCAACTAGTCTTAGTTTGTCTACAATCATACTTGTATAAGTCGCGGTTCTTCTTTCAATTTCATTTAACGTTTAATGTAGAAAAAGCGATATTATATGTTATCCATTGTACTGCTCATCTCAGAAGAATATGTATACATATCCATTGACGGTTTCTGACAAAAAAGTTCGCTTCTAAATGAATTTGTTAATGTTAGTCTAATGAAGGATTGAAAATTTTTTGTTGCGTATTAGGAATGCGGCGTGGCTGCATAACTGAAAGTGAAATAATTCTCAAAAAAGGTGGTGAAAAGGTTGTGCTATATTTTTAAATAAAACCTTGTATATTCTGAAATCCAATTTGTCTGTCAGTATGTCCAGATACTTGCACATATTTGTTAGTATCATTCCAAGATGTCTAAGTTTGATATTTGGGAAGTGGCTCTAGTTTTGTGGTTGTGGATAAAAATCTATAGTTTTGTTGGATTCGGCTATGTTTTTGTAATTCCTTCATATTAGTGATGAGAATTTTGGTAGGCCTTGTGCCGGCGTGTAAATTAATCACAATTCTCAAGTAGAACTTTTGAGTTAGGTTTGCTTGAAAATATGAGTGACGCGTTGGATATTTTCGAAGGATTTATTTCCATATACAGTGTCCAGTACACCTCAAACAATATTTGAATTGGTGATGGATGATAGACTTACGAAGGCGTAGAAGGGCCACTCTTTGTCGACAAAAATTTTTCCACCTAATTCCGACTTTAATCTCGGAATTATACTAATTCCGAGTTCAAAGTCGGAATTAGTCTATAATTCCGAGTTTAAAGTCGGAATTAGTCTATAATTCCGACTTCAAACTCGGAATTAGTATAATTCCGAGTTCAAAGTCGGAATTATGTATAATTCCGAGTTTGAAGTCGGAATTAGTCTATAATTCCGAGTTCAAAGTCGGAATTAGTATAATTCCGAGATTAAAGTCGGAATTAGGTGGAAAAATTTTTGTCGACAAAGAGTGGCCCTTCTACGCCTTCGTATAGACTAGGTCCATGCCCTTTCAGAATATCGAAAAATTTTCAGGTACCTATCTTGGATGTTTTGGATGCCATGACACTTATTTTAAACTGAAGAGTGTTTTTTTTTTGTCGTATAAGAAAGTTTTCAAAAATTTCTATAATTTTTTGAGAAATGAGGATGAAACGATATAGTCAAATTCTACCTATTTTTATTCTCGTAACTTTAAACCGATTTTCGGAATTAAATGATAACCACGTGAATAGAAATAGAAGTGTTGAAGTGCCGAGGAATACATCAAAAATGAGTTTTATAAGTTATGCAAAAAAGTATTGTAATGTTTTACCAAATAGTTTGGAGAACTTAAGTGTTGAAAAAGCAAGTAAAAAAAGGTGATCAGACAAGTGAAGGTTGATTAGTGAGTTAATGAGATGCAGAAATGATGTTTTTGTCATAGAAAGACCTAAAGATGTAATTGAAATGAAAATGTGAAGAGAATGACATCAAAAACAGGGATCACATACCTAAATAATAAGTAAAAAAAGGAGGATTGTATTTTAATTAATTTTGGTTTTCAAGGGCCATCCTATGTACGGACATCATAGCCGCGTATAGGTCCTATATTATTTTGTATATGGAAAAATTATTATTATTATTGAATGTGAACATTCACTACAAAAATATGCGCACTTGATCAAGCCTCCAAAATTGTATGAAACATACTCTCATTGTTTCTGGAAGGGGTGTTATTTCCGTTGCAAAAGAATATGCGGAGATATTCAGGTATCTCCTGAATTTGCACAAATTTAGCGAAACAGGTATTTTGTTGCGAATTTATCGAAATAAAATAATGAATTAATGATTAATACTAAGAAACCCATCGATTAGGAATTTTCAGAAGAATGAAAAATACAATTTCAATTCTTCTCTCGATTAATATCTCCAAACCAGCGTTTCAAGGGATGAATGCGGGTTTTTCCTGAATTTGGGTTATTACTGCAAATGCTAATTTGAACATAATTATTATGGGTTTGATTCATCATTTTCCCAAATTACCTTCAGAAAGTATTCAAAATCAGATTTCAAAATTGGGGTTTGAGATTTACCAGGCATGCACGAAGTGACAACGGTGTTTAGTAGAATAGCTTTTATTGCTATAGAATAATGAAATATTTATTCCTATTCTGTGGTACACACACGGTCTTTGTCAATATAACCAAACAATTTCCGTTTGCGATTTGTCAGTAATATGACAGTCTGTTCTCTTCTTTTTCTATTCCCTGGTTGTTGTCTTCAACTCTGACCAGATCGAAGTATATCTATCTCTGTTTTCCTAAGCAAAATAACACATTTGACGTGCTTTTCTCTCAGTCTCAGTTGTTTCAGGTATGCCAGCTGGAGTTGGTTGTTGCTTATGTTTGTTCAATCAAATATCCCAAGTGAAGTTAATCAAAAGATTTGTGTTGATTGATCTGGGAGCCCTAACATTGTAGAACTCAGGGGCCATTATAGTACTATGGCTACTTACCTAAAAGATGAGTCAGTTCCTATTGCAAAATCACTAATTGGTATTGAACCAAAAGTTCGTCTTATGTAAGCAATATAATGGATTGGACAGACACTCTGAACCAATCTTAAGGCTGCCAAGATCACTATAGTGCAATTGTGATGTATTTCACTTGTGCTATTTGATATAACAAGTGTACGTTTCATTTAAATAAAACTGACGTGGAACAATTAAAAAGGTGTATCTACATGGACATTCAGAGTATGGTTGTTGAGGTGGCAAAGCATGTCCTTCTTGGAAGTATGTCATCTCCGCATCAGAACGGATAGAAAACAATTCTTATTTCTAAAACATCTCGGGGGAATTTATTTGCTGAAACTCTGGTTTGTAGATTTTATTTGAAAGAAGATTTTAAATTTTACTTTTTCAATTTTCTCAAAATTCCTAATCGATAAATTCATTACTAAAAATCTTTATCATTTTATTTCGATAAATTCGCAACAGAATAACTGTTTCGTCAAATTTGTGAAAGTCTAAACTGTCCTAAGATAGACCTGAATATCTCCGCATTCTCTTGAAACGGACATATCACCCCTTCCAAAAACAATGTGAGTATGTATGTTTTATACAATTTTGAAGAACTGACAAAGTGCGCATATTTTTGCATTGAATTTTCAGATTCACGTGGTTGTATCTTTTTTACGTCCAAAAAGCAACACTCAGCAGCAATGTTCAGGATGAAAAATTCGAATCAGTTGAAAATAAGAGACATGACATTCAAAACGTCGAGGAAAGGAAGCGATTTTCCACGAATTCTAAAATTGCCCATCTCGAAAACGGTAACAATTTTTTTAAATTCTGAGTGGTCATGACTTAGTCTATTACCAATTCAAATATCGTTTAAGGTTTACCAGGCACCCTGTATACAGCAGCTGATTTTTTCCCCTTTTTTCTGTTCCATTTCAGGTTCGGAAATGATCTATTCTATCTTGGAAACAGTGATCAAAATTCCATTTTTTCTTTCATTAAAAGAGGAACTGAAAAAACAGAAATTTTATATTTTAATTATCATTTTACGTATCTGGCTTTTTCAAAAATTTTCTTGGTATGTTGTCATACCAACGCCTTCTGTCTTTTCCGTGGATATGTGCGATGTTATATACTTATTCTAATTTAACCTGCATATGTAATTTACAATACTATTTCGACAAAAAAAAGTTGCTGTCATATGTAACAAGATCGTTCCAATTAACCTGTCATGTTTCAATGTAACACGTTCAATTCTTCTGGTTGAAATTGAATGTTGATGATATTTGGAATGATCTATTTTTATTTCAGGGGGATATAGTAATGGTCGTGATGATGAAAATGGTCATGATGACCATAGAGATGGAGGATATAGAGGTCGTGGTAGAGGTATTTTCGAAATGATTTTTGTTTTCAAGTATAAAAGAAAATATTTTTAGGTGGTCGTGGTGGAGGCCGAGGAGGGGGTAGATCAAATAATGATGACGGTGAGCAAGGAGAAGGTAAGAAATGATCAGATTTCTATGTAGTCTGGTTTTCAACTTTTAGTATTATCAGTTTCAAAACTGTCACTGGCAAAGATTAAAGATATTCAAGTAAACTATCTGTATTTACACAGGGTTCTGTTAATTTTTAATTTCATTCAGGGTGTTTCATTTTTGCCAGGCAGGTCCCAACTTTGTTTTATTACAAGGCAACCTGTATTTTACATCACATTTTCTGTTTCTAAATGAAGAATAAAAGACTGTATATCTTCACTACGAAAATTTTAACGGTTTTCGGGATATTCTGCCTGACATGTCTTCTTTCGCTCAGAATATTTGAAATTATGAAGTTGTTTCAAGTTGCATTATTTCTGATTAAATATTGTACCTTGTTTACTCTCTGAAACTGTATATCTGAAATCATACCCTGTATATCATAACAGGGTATGAAAAACAGCCTGCCACATATTGGAAATAAAATTGGCAGAATGTTCCTTACTTCATTCAAATGGAACATTCTCTGTATTTTATTTTTGCATGAGAAGCACCAATAAAGGCTCTAAAATTTTGTCTAGTATTCATTACATTTAAGTTCGTCCGTTTTCCTTAAAACAGCTCTTTTTTCTTGAAAATATTTCTATACTAATCGAATAAGATGTGAATCTTGGCGAGCTTAAACTCGAAATAGAATTCGGACGACATTTCGACTACTTTTGGAGATATGTTCGAGTTCACCAGTAAATGTGATCTTTCGACTTCACTGAGTATTTCAAAAAATTCGCAACATTGACATAGCAAGCGATCCATCCCGTCTCCTGCTCGATTTTGCAATTCTAGAAAATGTCTTTTGCGCTGATATCTCAATTGATCGATCCAAAAAGGGTTATCTATTGATGAGATTACATAATTATTATGAAAGTATATATTCAAACATTTATAAAATATGTTTTCCATTTTCTAGAATGAAGTCTATATTTGAAAGACGGTTCCTACCTATGCAAGGTAGATGGTGTAATGCTGTAAAGAGTATTCATTTTTATATTATCCGAATGAGTGGGTGGTTTGATGTGAACCATATTTTTTATGTATCCTAATGAATAAAAATTTCTTTCGTTAAATCAGGTGATCTAGCGGGTCCCCTAAGTTGAAAATATATCAAATATATAGCTGTTTAAAGAAAAATTAGTCAACCTGATGATTCACGAAAATTGTAGAGCTTTTCTTGGTGCTTCTTATGGATGGATAAAATAAAGGATGTTTAATTTGGAATAAGGAACATTTTGCCAATTTTCATTTCCAATATTTGGCTTGGTGTTTCTTAGAGCCTGTATATCACTGTTCGATTTTAGATATAATAATAATACTTTACTGCCATAACAATGTGATACATCAATTCGGGGCACATCGCAAAGGGATATCTTCCTGCCGATCCTGAAATTTGTGGAAAAAAATCACATGATATAAAAAGTAGCGTAAATTGAAGCTTACAATAATACAAAACAATAAATCCAAACAGACTTTACAAGACTTGGGATACTGAAATGAAAGGAAAAAGAAAAAGCACAGGCCGATGAAATCAACTTAATTCATCACCAAATAAATATTTCTTTAGTGCAATCCTAAACGATCAGAAGGTTGCACATCTAGTGATGAAAGCAGGAATACGATTCCAAAGCTGGTATAATCTCAACGAGAAACTGTTGGACGTAAAACTAGTGGTGTGTGCTGATATTCTGAGAAAAGTTTTGTTATGAGCTCTGGTATTATAATACTCACTACCAAGACCTCGAAGACACTCTTATTCGGGGACACGAGCCCTCATAACCTTGAAGCCCAACAATAATAGGCGCCAATTACGACGTTGCCTACTTGTTAGGACAGCTCCTGTCGAAAACCACTAACATCGAACTTTCTCTGTTCATAAACAAATCTTATGCTGGAGTTCTGCAATTCTGCTACCATTCAAACTTACTGAGCTTTTGTAAATTCAGCCCCATATAAGCCACATCCGCATAGTCAATTATGGGTAGTAGTATCGAATTAAATAAGTTTTTTCTTGTGGCAAGAGGTAGGAAGTTTTTAAGCAGACGTAACTGATGCATCGCACAATAGAACTTTCCATGTACAGCAGCTACCTGGTCATCCCAAGACATAGTATGATCGATAATTAAACCCTGATCTTTTACACTTCGGGAATATGGAATATTATCCCCATTGACTACAACCTTGTGCCTGCAGGAATCGATCTTATTCAGAGATCCAGATGCCACCTCTAATAGCATAGCCAAATCCTTGTTGTTTGCACACAACTGGAAAAATCCTCCACAGAAGTATGCAAATAAATCTGCGATTCTTTAGCAAAAAGATGGTACTTACATAGTGTTGCCACAAGAGAAGAGACCTATATGGTAAACATAAGCGGAACTGTTGGAAAGAGAAACTAATGTACAATGTTCGACCAAAAATGAATTTAATGGCGCAACTTGATTATTTCCAATATTTAGAGTGACGAATATTGGGTATAAAGACATGTTAGGCAGTATTTCGCGAAAACCGTTATTATTTTCGAAGAAAAAATATCTAAAAGTATCTTCAATTTTTATGTAGAAACCGAAAAAGTTATAAAATACAGGTGGCCTTTCAAGTAAACAAAGTTCGGACTCGCCCAGAAAAAATGGAACACCTGTGCAACCAAAAACATTTCGATTTTGTTAATTTCAAGCAATAAGGTAACATCATAAAAAACTAGATTCCTATCTGTTTTCTTAATAGAGATAATCAGGTCGATTCTGTTTGCAAATAGCAATATTGCTAGGAAAAAAATATTGCTATCATAACAAGATTGGAATTATTGGTATTCTGATCAACGATTTTGAGCAATATGATCTGTCACTTTAACAAGAATTTTGCTATCAATATTGCTATCTTAGCAACCTCAAAATAGTACTTGCTATGCTTCATAACAAGAAAGGTTAGAAAAGGAATCTTACAGAGATCCATTTGTTTCAGTATTATTTCTTCCAAGAATTCGAAAATATTGAAGATAGGGAAGAATGTGCTAATAGAAATTTGTTCAAGGTTCTCTAGAATATTTAATTTTGAGGAAAATTCTCAGACTAAAATACCGGCATAGTAAGCAACAACTGACCTGATTATTCTAATGATCTCAACAACAGCCATCCCTTTGAATTCCCAACAGAAAAGTTCATCGAATTTCGAATTATTATCGCCTGCATAAAATTGCTGTATTTGATTTCTGGAAATCAAAATTCTATCGGTATCCAGGAAATTGGTCAATTTGACTTTAATTGGTTTTTCAGTTTCGTAACATTTTCGAATAAGTCTATGTTTACACGAATAAAAAAAAGTATATGTTAATGAAAATGTGTTGAAGGTTCTCTAGAATATTATTTAATTTCAAGGAAAATTCTTAGACTAAGAATCAGGCATAGGCAACAGCTGAGATCTCAACAACAGCAATCCCTTTGAGGTGCCAACGAAAAAGTTTATCGAATTTCGAATAATTAACGCCTGAATAAAATTGCTGCATTCGATTTCTGATAACCAATATTTTATTGGTATCCAGTAAATTCGTTATTGGTCAATTTGACTCGTTTCGTTTCCTAATATTTTTTATGTCGATGTTTACACGAATACAGAAAGCCGTAGATAGAGGTTATGTATGCGAAACCATAAAGAAAACTCACGTATAAGGGTTATTTTCTTCTTCCTTGTAGTTCTTAAGTAACAAAATACAGTGTTGTCAGCTCTAAAATCACCAATTATGGAAGTCCATGATAGCAATATTGTTATGACAAAATTCATAACAAACATTGCTATAACACTCGAAACAGAATACGTAACATCATGGGCATATTGCTATAAATTAGAAAGATAGCAATATGAATAGAATAGCAAGGTTCATAGCAATACGCAAACAGAATCGACCTGATTGGAACACCGCGCTACTGTTGCTAAACCCTTTTATAGTCATTGAGATATAGGGCATAACTCGATGCAGATCTGTTGGACAGCTTTAATAAAATATTAATGGTAACAATTATACACAAACTAGCCATTTTCCTTAGATTCTGGGTCAGTGTTTTCCAAATTTTGAAAAGAAAACTATATGATTTTCTTTTTGGTGGGAGCATCCAGGCAGTCCAGTGTTTGAAGTATTCGAGCTACTCTCAATTGGAACACATTTTAGTGGTTCTACCTTATTTACCAATTAGCTGAGTTATTCATTGTCCTTGGACTGTGCATGGAATTGGGGTGTAAATATTTGGAGTAGCTTGGGTACTTCAAGCACTTATGTAAAAGAAACGCGCCAGTGTCAGTATTTTGTGCATGAGGGAATGGATTATTAAACTATTAATTTTTTCGTTTCTGTTTGGGATAAGTAATGAAACTAATCTTATAAGATATATTAAGTGAAGGAAGGATCTATATTTCATATGTTCATGCAAAAATTTTCATTTCTAATCATTGAGGATTTCAAGAAGCGATACATGGATCATGCTTCCCAATCATTCCATATTTACATTTCTCTTGAATGTTCAGAAATGTATCCCATTATATTATATATTCTGTAGATAATGGAGAGGACGCCCCAAAGACAGAACACTACATTCCTGTTGACAGAACAACAGAAGAGGACCTTTTCACTACGGGCATATCCACAGGAATAAATTTCATGAAACTGCAGGATATTGAAGTCAATGTAAGCGGAGAAAATGTCCCTAAACCCATAAAATCATTTGAGGACTCAGGCTTGAGACCTCATCTTGTAGGCAATATAACAAAGTCTGGATATACGGATCCAACTCCAATTCAAAAATACTCAATTCCCACAATATTGAATGGAAGAGATCTGATGGGCTGTGCCCAAACTGGCTCTGGAAAAACGGTAAGTTTGTGAGAATAACTATGGTATATATATTCTGACGGATAATTCCCAAATGATGAATTAATTTTTAGTTTTGGCCAAAAATTTATTTTCCAATATTATGGTAGGTTTGCGTATGTTCTTGGAAATATCATAAGCATATTGATTTGGAACTAATTGATTTTCAAGAGTGACTGGGTAATGAATGCTTCCAAGTTCAGCATTCAATGAAATTATTTCGAATAAATATTACATGTAACCTTCGGAAACTGAAATACGCTGATATTTAATTACACCGAAAACCATTACTTCTTGTGTTTGTTCCATTAGTGCTTTTTTCACGGTGAGTCTTGATATAATAAGTAGGCAGAAAGTACAGGACACGTGTTTAAAAGCGAACTTGTTGAACGTGAATGAACAAATTAATAAATAAAGAGATGTAAACATCCAAGCAAACAGGAATTCCTGTAAATAGTTCGCCAAACAAAAGGAAAATGTAAATCAACAGCTACTCCACCTGTTGTGAAGAAATCCTGTATATAAATGAATGCCTGGGTTTATATTACCCTTTTTTTTTTCATAAAAATTGGTACCTCAGTAGTTTTTGCTTTATTGTTGGTACAATTTTGCACTATTCCTATCAAAAAGGCAACGTTATGAAGAAATCTGGTTTGTCAATATTTTGAGTAAAGTATTCAGTTATGCATAATCTAGTGAGGAATTTCAATTGTTCATAGAGAATGATAGTGGCACAATAATTGACGTGACAAGTGGAATGTTTTAGTGGCTAATGCATAATTAAATATTTTCCTTCGATATTGGAGAACTTGTTTTTCGGAGAGGTGCCGGTTTCCACAATTTATTAGAAAAAATACTTGGGTGGTACAATTTTGAGACATGACATGCAGGAGTAGACCAGCATAATTTTCTTTTATTAGAAAAGATCGAATCTTTCAATAATTCACCACCAAATATTCAAATAAAATGTATTCTTACGGCCTTGCATTTCAATTATTTGAAGTAGAACATGGAATAAAAATCTGACAAAATTTACTGCTTATTTTGAAAAAACACTGAACCCAAGTAGAAGCTAGAATTAAAATACTTATTTGCACATTATCCTCGAATTTCACTATTTATGGAGTTCTTGATATAAATGCAAGAATGAAAATTGAAAAAAAAAATATTTCTGCCATAACTTAATTTCAGAAATTCTGCAATGTGGGGATCCATTTTAAGGAACTTTTGGTGTGATGTGTTTTTATTTTTATCATATCACAGCCATAAATTTCCTTATAGATGGAATTCCAAGAATCAACTCAAAGGTAGGAGGATCAACCATTATCACCACAGATAGGATTAGTAGGACAATAAATGTTAAGGCTCTAGGGAGATGAATTATTGAGGTTGTGGCCGAAGTTTTTTTATATTCCACAATAATTGTTCATCTCGGAAATGCCCAATCCAAGAAAGAATCTATTATTCATCTATTCACTTTCATGTAGTTGGTAGTCAGATAACTAAGTGGCATTAACCGTTCTAGAAAAAGGAAGATATATAGATATCTATGATATAATTAAATCAAACCATAGAGACCTTGATAAGAATTTGTGATAATTGGTAACATCTTGTGGAATTATTTCTACCTTAACAAAATTTCACTAGTGCAAACTTGGTTAATAAAAGCTTTTTTAACCTACTCTAAGGTCTTTCGAGTGACTTTATTGAAATGAATTGGGTATAGATACATCAGGGGTGTTCAATTATAATTGTTCAATACTGGGAATCCAAACAGTATTTTCAATTCAGTGATTATATTTTGAGTATTGCTTTCCTTACGACTTTCCTTTGTTCTTCATTTCCTGTCTTTCTTGCTCTTATATTTAATTTTTAATAGGAGTAACTGTAAATATCGAACTCTTTCCTCTCATTGCTTTACTTTTTCCTGGCCCCAGCTAGTGGGTAGTCTCTGAAGTTGACAAAATTTATTCAGTATGACCTCCTTACTTCACCCTGTTGAAATCTGTTTGCAGCCCTTATAGCTCATCAAAATTTCCACTGATGTCATTGGTCTAACTTTATACATAGTTTGTATTCATAAACAATAAATGTTCATTATCTATTGATCCGCCTTTACTCTCTCAATGCTTGTGCCTCTAAGTACCTACAAGCTTTGTCACACGAGTATAAAGATTAGACACCTACCCAAGAGTTAATCTTCCTCTCTCCTTGTGTTTTCCTCATGAGAAAAGAGAGGCAGAGATTGAGTAGACATTTTGATTGAAATTAAAACCTACCCTTTGTTATCTATTATGTACCGAAATTACCAAACTCCTATGTTAAGTGAGTAAACAATACCTCAGATAATATGGGGCCACTTTTGTAGGCCAGAGTTCGTTCTTTAAAAAAAAAAAAAATTCTCAGAGAGCTTTGCGTCTTCATGAGTAGTGGTTGAACTGGGGGTCAATAGGTATCTTGCATGTAACACGAATTGTTATATTTTTGTGTTTTTCTCATTCTATATCGATACAAAATCATAATGTATGCTATCACACACTTCAACAATTCGCGAATTTTGAATAATTCGATATTGAAAATGGTCAAAATGGGACGCAAGGTCGAAGCGGGTGAAACGCGTCATATCGCCTTCTACGTCACTCGTTATTGCAAGATTCACCGGTCGATACAGCAAACGCTGTCTATTGGCTTGCTAGAGAGAAGAGTATACCAGAAGAGATAGAGAGACAGAGAGATAGTTGATATGTCCCGGTACGTTACGGAAGGCGCGAAGTTTCGACCGTTTCAACGGGCCATATGTGGAGCCAAATTTTAAAGATCGTTTTTTCGTTGAAAATTGAAATTTTTGACGGCGGTTAAAGTTTCCCAGTAGTCTTACGGAAAGAATATTTGATTCCAATGATAAAAAAATTCATACAAGACCTATTCCCGAATCTTTGTCAATTTTTTAAGTTTCCTCGAAAATCTATGAGATTTGTGCGAGTTCTATTCGCCATTTCGACTATGTTTTTCAGGGCCAATTGCACCGTTTTCGTCTTAAGCTTCAGTTAGTTAAGCGACGATAAACTTTTTAAGCTCTGGTTTAAATATTCGGCTTGCACCGAGGCTAAATGTAACTAGATTAAAGTTAATCTACCAATCTGGTTACTTTCTCATGAATTGGTACTTGTGACTAGCTTCATGTTGTTTATTTTAACCCTAATTGATGAAATATTTTAATTCAAAAGATGAAACTCATTTTATGGGTTCTACCATATTTCCATGAGATATGAAAAATCAAGATGCATCCATTGAAAAACCCACCGAAAAAATATATCTGACAGATTTTATAGCTTCCATAAAAATATTGCATGTAACTTTCCCGACTTGTTCATTATCATTAAGACAAGGGATCACTTACTACAGACCTGTGCTCTTACATCTGAATCAAGCTTTAAACATTATTCAAATTTATACTTATATACTCAAGTAAACTTATATTTGTAATATCATAAGATTTGAGCTTCTGCATCGAATTACAATCCTGACGTTTGTAAAATGAATAAATAGATAGTATTGATTTATCCGAACTTTCGGATAAGGAACGGCTTACCTAAGGATAGACTTTCTATTGAATCATTTTGTTTGTAATAAGTATATTATGAATTGAGTTAATTTTGGGTCGAATATAATGAAAACTCTAATGTGAGATCCGCAGAATAGAAAGTATTCTATATAAATATTGAAGTATCATGTATGGATGGATTGACGAAGATGTACGTTTGAAGATTGACTAACACGAGGATGCAATTTCTTTTACTTTAATTCGTTTGTAGTTATACTTTGAGTCCAGTTAATATATAATCGAAGAGAATGATAGCACAGAGACAGCATCTGAACAATGATAAAGTAATATATGATAGCTTTCCACGTAATACATCACTAAATAAAATAGTACTGAAGAATCTTTATGAAACTAAGGTTTTTCATTCCAAATATGTCTTCGATTTCATTCTGCTCTTCGCTCTTGGAAATAAATAAGCATATCATTGTAACTTTTTCATTTCAAATAGTTGAAGGCTTCTAAGCAATACCATTGAGTTTAGGAACTCAATGGAAATACTGATGTTAATTCTTCATGCTTTGAAAGATACGAATCAATGCCTACTGATGTCATTATCTCTCTATATCATTTCTCATGAATATCATCTGAAATTCAATAACTTTTAATCAAAATTTGATTATCAAATCCATTAACTCGTACAAGTTCTTCATGAATGTCCAATGTAAACAAACTGGAGGTTACGTCCAGAAAAATTTCAAACTTGTGCGAAATCGCTCGAAAGTAGGGTTAGATTTCGAAGCTTACCATTAATCCTTCTTTTAAACCCCCAAATTTCAGGGCTTAAATTTAACAGTCAGTTAGGCCATTAAACGAGGATTTCGTGACGGTGCAAGATAATTTTTTACCTAAACCTTGGTTATGGTCTTAATCTATGGTTTTGTAATACGGTGCAAGTGGCCCTAAGCGAATATTCAAGAGATTAACTGAATGCTAGATTTCGATAACATCCGAATATAAACTTAACCTTGTCACCCTTCCGTCCGACCTTGAAACGAAAAGCACGAACCCTAGCGACACTCAGTTCCATGCGCATGTTTCGAATCTGTGACAAGGTTATGTTTACTTATATATTTAACTTGAAAAATCGACATAAACATATGACAATTGTCACACTCACGAATTATTGATCGACATTCAAGAATGAACCCCCTGATATGTGATCTGTGCCGAAGCATTAGCATCCGAAACACATCAAGGAAATTTATTATTTATCTCACTCCTTATCAAGATAAACTTATTTCAGTTCTCAATTAAAAGACACAAGTGTGGTTGGTTTCTACTTTATTATAAACACATGATGCGTTTCACTACATTGTAGTTTTATCAGATGCTGAGTTGCAACTGTCTCAAAAAGTGTGTTACAGTTTTACATAAACCAATAGAGGTACAGAGATATTTCCAACGGGTCAATTAAACCAAACCGGGCTCCTAGCTGAATAGGTTTAACAATGCGAAGTTTATTTCAGTTCGGTAGCTTCTCAAACACTAATAAACATTAATTAATTAGTGTTCGTTCCAGATATTTCAATCAAGATGCAAAATCTCAATAGAATCCTTCGACCTGATCTTGATTCTTGAAAGCCCTCACACAAGTTCCTTTTTTCAGGCTGCCTTCCTCCTACCTATCATCAACACTCTTCTAGCTGCACAAGAAGCGCCAATTGTTGAAGAGAATAGAGCGAAACCAAATGTTGTAATAGTGTCTCCTACTAGGGAGTTGACGATACAGATCTTCGAACAAGCTCAAAAGTTTAGTCACAATACTATTGTGAAAGTGGTAAAGGCCTACGGAGGAACATCAACAAATCATCAACGAACCATGGTTCTGAGAGGTTGTCACATACTTGTTGCCACTCCTGGTAGGCTGAATGACTTTTTAGACAGAGGATGTATTTCTTTTGATAATGTCAAGTTCTTCGTACTGGATGAGGCTGATAGAATGTTAGATATGGGTTTCTTACCTACAGTGGAAAGAATGTTAGGACATGCTTCTATGACGGCAACGGTAAGTTTTTTCTCAATTTCAGGATTATAAAAAAATGTTAGAAGAGAAGATGAAACATATTGAGATTTTTACAGTTCTTAAAATATCTCTTTTCAAAATATCTTCAACCAATGATCTAATAGCTGAGCATAGACGGACGTTATTTTCACCAGGATTTTACGTCATGATAGAACATGTGTGTATGACTGGCAGCGCGCGCCATGACAGAACGGGAGAGGATTGAAGAAATCATTTTATCTGGAGTGTAGCGAACCAAAGTTCCATGCTACCACTATTGCACTCTGCGTGCAATTGCATCGTTCACTTCTCTATATATATGATTATTAGACATGGCTGATTTTCGGCAATTAACGAAGCAATTCAGAACAGAATTTATAGGGATATATAAATCTCATTTAGCTTCATGGAAAGTAAGGTTCAAAGAATACTTGAATAGGAATTAAAAACGAAGGGTGGCAATTAATCATTTTTCAGCAAGTATACTAGATGAGGTTTCCCTAATTTCAAAAGCTCATCAATTGTGTCCGCGTCCATCTTCAAATAACTTTTGAAATCACCAGGATCATTCTCCCCCAATTCTCTCAAAAGCGACATGTGGCAATACTTGTCTCTGTCAGCCAGCCAATTTTTCTGCCATACGGTTTTCTGCTTTTGTCTATAGTATTTTTCATGAAGATAACTCCAC
This sequence comes from Myrrha octodecimguttata, assembly GCA_958510865.1. Lineage (NCBI taxonomy): Eukaryota > Metazoa > Arthropoda > Insecta > Coleoptera > Coccinellidae > Myrrha > Myrrha octodecimguttata. Next base: position 22,331,893 of record OY294059.1, read on the forward strand.
ATGGAACAATAACATTTTTTTTTATCCCAACCACTCATCTCAAGCAAATAACAATATCATATGATCACAATATACAAACTGAGAGTCCAGTTGTCGTAAATCACCCTGAAAATTACTAGATGAATAGGTCGCGTTTTTTAATTCACCAAACTGGTGTGGTTGTGATGGAGTGTGGTGACATAGAACATAAATGGTGGATGTCGGACAAGATAATTTGACATTTACGTCATTCAAACAACAATAAATAAACGATTTGGTGGATCCATCACTCTTCCACCACACCAATTTCGTGAATAGAGCAATTCCAGCTGACGTCACAACATGGCCGATGGGGGGACAGCCTGTCAAACGTTGAAAGTAAAACAACACAACCTCACTTTCCCGTTTTGTTTATGTTATGAAGCACAGCATTTTCAACAATTTCAGGATGAATTCACAAGTTAAAATGATTTATATTAATAGAATTGGTGGATTACTAGGCCAAGTTAGTGTGCCGTTGTGAAATTCAACATAAATACACCGAGAGACGAAGGAATACATTCCCTTTGTTTACATTTGCGAAGAGCGATTATTTGGAGATTTTAGTGATTTCACAAGTGAAATTTCGTGATAATGGATCTGATTAACTGATATTCAATCTCATATTCAAACAATAAAAATGAAAATTGCAGTATTTATTCTTGTCTTTTAAAGCCTAGAGTATCAACATCAGAGATAGCATTCATTATAGGTATAACTATTGAAACTGAAACAGTAAAATGTTTGGCTCATTTATTCCTGAAAATAAACAGCAGAATGAAATCCAACAAATGTATGGAATGGAAAAAACATGGGTTCCAGAGAACTTCTCAGTACTATTTCAAATAACATTATATGTTGCAAATTATCAAATTACTACAATATTGGACTGCAGTTGCTATGTCAGTGCTATCATAATATTCAATCATATATTTATTATACTACATATATGTTACAAATAAAATAATTCATATGAAATTTTTTCCTTGAACACCGATTTCGATTCATCCTCAAAAAATGCTTTACTATCCATATAAAATGTTTTTTATTATGCAGATGCAACGTTAAGGCTTTCATAATTTTTAATTGACAATAAGTTCAATTCGAAACATATTACAAACAACAAAATGTAGAAGTTCCATCCTTGGGAAGTCGAGCCACGTCGGAATATGTTCGGTTGAGAACAGAGGAAGTTATCTGCGTTGAAGTTATTTTTATTCAGAATAAGGAACTAATATTTATTCATAAATTGATTGACACTATTTTTTTTTTTTTTTTTTTTTTCAATTGACATCTCTAATGTATACTGATCTTATTAAAAGAACAATAATCATAGAACCAAAATAAACTAATGCTGCTGAGAATACCTCCAGCTTCAACACCTTCCCTCATTGGAATATTTTGGTTAATCCCATTTTGTTCCTTAGCATTTGAAGTCGAGGTTTGAACAAAGGTTTTGTCATTAAGTCTGCTAATTGGTCCTCTGTTGAAACTTTTTCTACTTTCATTTCCCCATCTAAAACTAGTTCACGCACAAAGAAATGCCTTATATGTATATGTTTAGTGCGTCTGTGAAATTCTGGGTTTTGACTCAGCTTAATAGCAGCTTCATTGTCTACCATCAATGTTGGAACTGACTGAAAACTGAGTATTTCTTTGAACAATCGCTTTAGCCATTCTATTTCCCGTGCAGCTTCACTAGCAGCCACTATTTCAGCCTCTGTTGTGGAAATTGCAACAGATGTTTGACGCTGACTGAGCCAAGATATATCTCCACCAGCATACATGCATAAAACGCCAGAAGTTGAGCGTCCTGTTTCACAATCTCCTCCGTGGTCTGCATCACTGTAGGCCACTAACTCATCTCTTTCCTTCGACTTGTAGCTAAGTCCAAGATCCATTGTGCCCTTCAGATAACGAAATATCCTTTTAACCTTAACACAATCTGCGTTCGTTGGATTTTCTAGCTTTCTTGAGGCGACACTGACTGCATAAGCTATGTCTGGCCTCGTACTTGTCATTAGGTAAAGTAAAGCACCAACTGCCTCTCGATAAGGAAAAGTTTTGTTCAATTCTACATCTTCCTTCCCTAATTGAGAAACTTCTTTTACAATTGGAGTTGTTACTGGTTTGCAGTTTGACATGCCATATCTTTCAAGAATTTTCTTTGTATAAGAAGATTGATTCACTTGAATGGTACCGTTCTCTTCTTTCTGAATCTGGAGCCCAAGAAAATAGGATGCCGGTTTTATTGTTATCTTGAATTCTTCTTCTAAACTATTCAAAAACTCATTTTTCATGGTATCATTGCTGCAAGCTAGTAATCCATCGTCAACATAGAGAGCTAACAATAACATGTCAGTTCTTTGTTTTTTGATAAATAAACATGGGTCGGCATCAGATCGTCTAAATCCTCGTTTTTCAAGAAAATCCCTGAAACGTTTATTCCAACATCTTGGAGCTTGTTTTAATCCATACAAACTCCGTTGGAGTTTACAAACCATGCCGCTTGTATCTATGAAACCTTCAGGTTGTTTCATGTACACTTCTTCGTCTAAATTACCATAGAGAAAAGCAGTACATACGTCAAACTGTGTAAGAGACATATTTTTACTCGCAGCTATGCCTAATAGTGACCTTATTGTTCCTCCTTTTGCCACTGGACTATACGTTTGGTCATAATCAACCCCCTTCTTCTGAGAGTATCCTTTTATAACCAGTCTAGCTTTGTACTTTTCAACAGAGCCATCAGGATTCGTTTTTAGCTTGAATACCCATTTGCAAGGAATCGCCTTTTTTCGAGGTGGTAATCCTTTCAAAATCCAAGTATTATTTTCCTTCAAAGATTGTAACTCCTGCTTCATTGCTGTAATCCAGTGTTCTTTTTCATTACAAGTTATGGCATCCATGTAATTTAAAGGTTCATTTGATTCACATATTTCTGCAGCAACTGTCATAACATAATCATCAAAACGTGATGGTTTTCTAATGGTCATTCTGTCCCTTAACGCCTGTCTGATTTCTTCAGTACTCTGCTCACTTTCTTCAACTATTTCTGTAGGTAACTCTCTTCGTTCCAGATTTTGATTATCTTCTTCAATTGACTCTTGATCATGTTCATTGTCAGAATTTGATGATTCAAGGAAGTTTTCCCCTTTGTCAACAACTCTCAAGTAATCAAAATTATTTTGAAGTCCACCATTTTGACTTTCAGTCTGTTGTCTATTTGTTATTGGCAAAATTTCACATTCATCAAAAATGACATCCCTTGATCTTACTAGTCTCTTTTGATCTATAGACCATATCCGATAACCGTCGTCATTTTCATAACCCATAAGAATACCTTTAGTAGCTTTCTTTTCCATTTTCTTCCGATGCATCTTAGGAATATGAGCATAGCAACTACTACCTATGATTTTCAAATGACTCAATTTTGGTTTCTTATTGAACCATATTTCATAAGGAGATAATCCTTCAACACCTGATTTACTGGTGCGATTCAGAATGTATGTCGCTGTGTTGACTAATTCTGCCCAAAAACTCTGATCAAATATTCCTTCTCTAGCATGCATTAAGGCTCTTGCTGTTTCAACAACAGTTCGGTTTTCTCTTTCTGCACACCCGTTCTGTTGTGGTGTATATGGCATGATTAGTCTTTGTCGTATGCCATAATGGTTTAGCGTTTTTCTGACTCTATTATTGTCGAACTCACCACCATTATCTGATAAAACTTCTTTCACACCATAACCTGCAGCTTTAATTTCTTCTAGGACAATGTTCAAATTATCTATCACTTCTGATTTGTGTTTCATGAAATATATAAAACGATATCTGCTATAATCATCCTTGAATAAGACATAATATCGATAGCCGGATTTGGATGGGTCAAATGGACCACATACATCTGTATGTAAGAGTTCACCAGGTGCTTTGGCTCGACATCTTGTACCAAATTTGAGTACATGAGCTTTCCCATAGATACAACCTTCACACATTTCACTATCGAGATTGACATCTAATCCCAGTTCTCTTTTCAATATTGTTTTTACATATCTCTTATTTTGATGTCCAAATCTTTCATGATATAACTGCAAAACATTATCATTATGAACTGAATTAATTTCTTTCGAATTTTCTGGCTTTAGGGATTTCATTTTAAGTTTATACAATCCTCCTGAACAATTTCTGGATCCAACAAGTATAACTTCTCCTGATAACTTGAAATAACACTTTTCTGTTGTTGAAACAAATTCACTGTCTGGATTTTTATCTTGTGCTGACAATGTTGAGAACAAGTTTTTCTTGATACTAGGAACATACCATACTTCAGTCAGAGGAAAAACTTGAATTCTACCATTCACGTTTGTTTTTACTCTAATTGTACCTTTTCCTAATGCCGGTACTGACTCTCCGTTTGCTGTAGTTATTTGGTGATGATTGTCAAATGGTACATAGCTCTCAAACACATTATTTTGGTTGGTAATGTGATTAGTTGCACCATTGTCGACGTACCAATTTTCTTCATCTTGTTCACACAACAATACAACATTGGAAACGGCTAGTAATGAAACATTGTTCTTCGTATCACTTGCTCTATTAGTTTTGTCAGGTTTTGGTGGCTTACCATCTGCCTTCCATTTCAGACACTGTCTTATTTTATGTCCTCGTGATTTACAGTATTTACAAAATAGATTGCTTCTTTTGTTTACTGTATACAAAACTTCCTGTTTAGTCTCAATTTTGCTTGATAATGCTTTTTCATAAGCAACCAATTGATTTGTCAAGTTATCTATTGTTCTTTCTTTGTTTGATCTGAGCATCCAACTTGACTTGAACGAGAAGTAATCAGAAGGTAGAGTTTCTAGTATTTTACAGATAAGTAAAATTTCAGGTAAATCACATTTACACTCATTTCCAGCAGTCATTTTGTCCTTCAAAATATCTTTCTGAAGTTTGTCCCAAAGATTCTTCAGTTTTGATGTATGTGTGGCTATATCATCATCTGCTTGTTTTACATAGCTGAAGAATTGCATGCATAGGTCATAGGTCTTGTCTTCGACATTGCCATCATAAAGCCTGTGCAATTCTAGCCAAACTTCTCTAGCGGATGTGAAACGCATTACTTTTTCTAAAGTTTCTTGTGTCATATTTAGAGTCAGAATTAGTAAAGCATTATTATCGGCTTGATTGAAATCTGATAAGTCTTTCTCGTACCTGGTTTTATCAACAGTTGTAGCATCTTCTGGTAAGGATTTAGGGGCTTTTAAATTTCCTTCGATAACCTCTAGACCGCCTTTAATTCCTCTTAACAAAATGCACAATTTATATTTCCAGGTTGACCAGTTTGACTTCCCCTCTAGCAAACCAATTTGTATTTTGCTTGTATCCATCTTCTGATTTTAACTCTCTTTCAATTTGTAAATATCTTCTCGTTTATTCTGTTTCTTCAACCTCAACCACGCTCTGCTACCACGTTGAAGTTATTTTTATTCAGAATAAGGAACTAATATTTATTCATAAATTGATTGACACTACTTTTTTTTTTTTTTTTTTTTCAATTGACATCTCTAATGTATACTGATCTTATTAAAAGAACAATAATCATAGAACCAAAATAAACTAATGCTGCTGAGAATACCTCCAGCTTCAACAATCTGGTTCATTATTATTTGTAATACATACAATTTATACAACATATAGAGATGTGAGTGGTAAACAATCAGGATGGGTTTGTCCATCATAACGCCAGCTATCGTAGGTTGATATCATTCTTGAAATGTGTATAACAAACACGAAATATTCTTATCATGGTTATCTCATCATGATTTAACTTATTAAACAGAACAAATTGAATAGATAGTCTTAACATAATTCATTCACCAGTGTGGAAACGTCTCCAACGAACTCTACCATAGTTTGTTACTTTGTCAGAACAGTTTTTTCAATTTATGGCGAGAATATAGTATGATTGCCTTCTCTGGGATAGTTCACATAGTATTCTATTTCTTCCAATACCAGATAAAATGTAGGGGAATGGGTCAAAAATGCAAATATTCAAATATAAAGTCTACAGTACAATATATCTGAAACATCGGATTCTTTCGTCTCTCGGTGTATTTATGTTGTATTTCACAACGAAACAATAACTTGGCCTGGTTATTCACTAATTCTATTAATATAAATCATTTTAACTTGTGAAATATCCTGAAATTGTTGAAAATATTGTACTTCATAACATAAACAAATCGGGAAAGTGAGGTTGTGTTGTTTTACTTTCAACGTTTGACAGGCTGTCCCCCCATCAGCTGATTCATCTCGATGAACCATAGATAGCTGGAATTGCTCTATTAAAAAACTCGGCCATACATGCCATTCCAAATGACAATTTTTATGACATTTTTCGACTTCACAGGTTGGTCCAAAAGTGGGGAAACACTTTGTTTTTTCTAATGAGAGTGCACAATTTTCATGTCATACTTATTATATCCATGAAATTCTGATTTTGAAATACCCCACTTCTCATCATTTATGTGTGCTACTTTTTTACGCCACGTTTTTCGACCAATTTTAGGGTTTTAATGGTTTAAGCTAGGGATCTTGAAAATGTTCAATTTTTTTAAATTAGGTTTTCTAAAAGTTCTCAAGTCTTCTGCAAAATTACAAGTTACTCTACACATGGTACGAAAGACACTGCATTTTTTCAGTAAATGACCTTACAATTTTCCAATCAGTCCATTATTTCATATTTCGAGTCCTGATTTTTTTTTGTCTGGAGTAAACCCAGTCTTCATATTTTCTTAATACATGTATATATATATATTCTTTTGAGATGAGCATTTACATTTTTTTATATCAAACAATTTGTGTCATAACAGTATTAGCTGAGGAAATGTCAACGGGGTACCATACATTTTTACGTATGATACAAGAGCACAGATAAAAACCTCAGGAAAAACTCTGTCTCCCCGTATTAGTGTAATGAAATTGTTGTTTTTTATTGAAGGGCTTCTTTTTCATTGACAAAATTTCCTCCTTCCTATGCGATGCAGATCGAAATCTTGAAAACATACCTGAAAACAAAAAAGGAGACGAAAGAACTAATATGAACTAGTAAATGATTTAGTACTCATTAAATTAATTTGAAGTTCGCAATCCATCTCAAAAAAGAATCAGACACCGAATGAATTGCCTCGAAACCATCGTCAAATTTAAATATTGGACAAGTATTTACTAAATGTTCTATTGTTTCCTCTTCTTCTCCGCACTCGCACCTTGGACTTTCGACCGAATTCCATTTGAAGAGGAAACTATAATAATACATGTGTGGTACATATACCACTAGGCCCTGCGCAAAACATGAAATGCGAATAATTATTTGCATTTCTTTTTTTTTTCTGGAGTAAACCCAAGTGGTTAGTCTTTCTAATTAGGAAAACTATTCATTTTAAGCTCAACATGTCTTAAGAAAATATGAAGACTACCCACTAGGGTTTACTCCAGAAGAAAAAATTTGGGCTTGCCATTTGAAATAATAGACCTATTCAAATTTTTGCTAGATCATATTCTAAAAATCGCAGTCATTTTCGACCACGCACGTAAATGTGGTCTACATCAAAAAGTAACACAGATAAGTTATGAAAAGTGGAGTATTTCAAAACCAGAATTACATGGAGATTATTAGTATGACATGGAAATTGGGCATTCTCCCAATTGAAAAAACAGAGTGATATCGTGTTTCACCACTTTTGCCCGTAAGAGTCGAAAATAATATAAGCTCATATGCCCTGATCACTGTCGATTTCGTCGAAATTTGCATAGTTCTCCTAGCCGAATTTTTTCAAGAGTTATCGACCGATACTATACACTAAACAAATTGTATGTACAAATTTCGTACCTTATCTTAGTGATGAATTGTCTGGATTTTAATTACAGCCAGCTTTATCTACATCAATAATCCTTTTTTTTAACCATACACATCAAAATAGACTTATCAATAACCCTAAATGGAAAGATGTCAAAGATATTGAACATGACTTCTTGGTTGTTGACCTATAAACAGGTATTTACTAATAATTTGATAATCCACAAGAATTTTTTGCATTTTTTATTCGACAATCGGCCGCAAAGAAGTCAAGATATTGAATATGTTCCAAGATGAGTTTAGCGGGATTTCCATGCATCTTACTGCTCTTCGAAATATTTCAATTTTAATTATTACGACCAATCTGGTTTTCGTACCTTCGGAAATCCAGCCTCAAAATTTGAAAGACGTTTTTTATTTCTAAAACACGCAGGGCATATATAATATTTTTCAAAATATTTCTTAGACATCTCTCACAGAAATTACTTTTTGGAACATGAAAACATCTTCTACATCAATAAAAAGACCATGGTAGAAGCCTTTAAAAATGATAAAAAGTGAAAGAAAATAATAGTAGGAAGAAACCCATTGGAAAAGTAGGAAAATATAATTAAAATTAAAGGAAAAATAATTTACGGGCAATCTGAGATCGGGAAGTGGAAAGGGGTGAGGTTTTAAGGGTAAAAAACGGCCCATCTCGTATTCCGGCAAAATGAAAAGTACTATGGAAAAAAGTTAAATTGTAGTTGTAATAGTTTGTTGTAGGTAATTAAAAGATCTACACCTTTTGTATAACACCTTTTTACTTTTTACATAACCTCGAAATTCATGTGAAAAACCTGAATAACCAAGTTTTTGGTTTTTCATTTAAATATTCACAAAAAAAAATTTTTTCTAAGAAATTCTGTGAAGAGTTATCTTTTTATGGTTCAAATACACTGTAAACCCGCAAATTTCCCCGTCGCGAAGATATCAATAAGATTCTTACATCAGGGTATGCAGTTCGTTTTCCTGAACAAAAAATCTGAAGCCGAACATAGGCGGTCTCTCTTAGTTTGGAAGATATGGGCCCCCAAAGTTCCAAATTTGCACATTTTCAGCTTTCTTTTTCCACCATAAGAACAATCACTCACTTCTTCAATATAGTTCACATATCATCTTTGAACCTTCAACTAACGATTAGCGATACTTTCTCTCAAAATTAATCAATATTTCATGGAAAAAAATACAAATTATTGGACAACCACTTAACCTCTATTTCTACTGACTTCCACTCAATCGAAAAGTGAAGTTTGGCAATGGCGCCAATTTCATCGTTTGGAATCGTGCTCTCGTGCGAATTCGTCGATGACATGATTGTTTGCCGGCGCGAAATTCGAAATATGTTCTTTAATGCGATTCTCTAAATCAGCTGATAGTAAACATGGGACTTCGATTTTATTGAAATCTACAAGTATGAAATAGACGCATAGTAGTTAGATGTGAATATATGATGTGTAAGTATATAATTATTTAGATCTACCTACATAGGTAAAGGGTGTTTTCGTGAGCTCTACAAATTTAATGTCAAACGGAATTATGCGGGGGGAAATTGGAGTGAGATTTACTCGACCCCCCCTACCTACTTTCATCCCTGATCTGATTCTGATCATCTGATCGTCAGTTAGAGATAGAAGGGGTTATACCAAATTTTTCATCGAATATTTAAATAAAAATAATGAAGTGGCACGAAGTATTCAACTTAATAAGAGTCTACTATGCGTCCGTTTCATACTTGTAGATTTCAATAAAATCGAAGTCCCATGTTTACTATCAGCTGATTTAGAGAATCGCATTAAAGAACATATTTCGAATTTCGCGCCGGCAAACAATCATCTGTCATCGACGAATTCGCACGAGAGCACGATTCCAAACGATGAAATTGGCGGCAATGCCAAACTTCACTTTTCGATTGAGTGGAAGTCGGTAGAAATAGAGGTTAAGTGGTTGTCCAATAATTTGTATTTTTTTCCATGAAATATTGATTAATTTTGAGAGAAAGTATCGCTAATCGTTAGTTGAAGGTTCAAAGATGATATGTGAACTATATTGAAGAAGTGAGTGATTGTTCTTATGGTGGAAAAAGAAAACTGAAAATGTGCAAATTTGGAACATTGGGGGCCCATATCTTCCAAATTAAGAGAGACCGCCTATGTTCGGCTTCAGATTTTTTGTTCAGGAAAACTAACTGCATACAGTGATGTAAGAATCTTATTGATATCTTCGCGACGGGGAAATTTGCGGGTTTACCCACTGTAACTCTTTCGATTCAAAATATATATTTGTTCTTCTTAATTCGACCAAATATCGAAAAATCACCCTAATTTTCAATCGAAAAGTGTCATGTCAAAATATCTACTTTTTCAGATAAGTTGTTGGACCTTTTTTTTCGTTGAAATCTCTTCTTTCTGATGGTGTGAAAAAATAACCACTTCTATGGTCAATTGTCTTAAAAATGCAAAAGTATATTACTATAATGAACAACCAAATAAATTGATGAAGTTAATATTTAATAAGACATCTTCAAAGTTGTGATCTTCAAATTATATGAGAAGATCTATATTTATTGCTATTCCAAAATAATTTGTATACCTGAGTGATCTTCGGAAATTTTTAGCCCATTAAAAGGTATTTCATGGAGATGTGGGGAAAAGACTAGGAAGGTCTGGGCCTTACTACAATGATATTTTTAAGGAAATTTACCTTAGTAATGTATATATACCATCAGAAAGTAGGGATTTCAATGAACAAAAAGCCCACCAACTTTTTTGAAAAAGTAGATATTTTGACATGAGATTTTCTGATTGAAGATTAGGGTGTATTTTCGATATTTAGTCGAATTAAGGCGAACAAATATATATTTTGCATCGAAAGAATTACAGTGTATTCGGAATAGAAAAAGATAACTTTTCACAAAATTTCGTGAAAAAAATTTTTTTTGGGAAGATAAAAATAAAAAACGAAACCTTGGTTATTTGAATTTTTCACATGCATTTTGAGGTTATGCAAAAAAAGTGTTTCACAAAAGTTGTAGATCTTTTTATTACCTACAACTTTGCCGTTAAACTTTTTTCCATGGGACTTATAGTTTTACCGGAAATCGAGATAGGCCGTTTTTTACCCTTAAAACTCTCCACTTCCCGACCTCAGAACGCCCGTAAATTATTTTTCCTTAAATTTTTGTTCTCTTCCTTTTTCAATGGGTTTCATCCTACTATTATTTTTTTTGGTTTAAAAAATTATCGACCTTGGTCTAAAATAAATGTATATTGATGCTCAGAGGGCTTGTTCCAAATTAAATAAAAATAACTGAAAGATATTAAAGTGATGATGAAAGATTCTATTCTCAAAACTTCCACAATCTAACAGCTCAAACGTTAAGACATTTAGGAAATGGGTGAATTTTTAATTTTCCTCTTCAAATCACCTAAGGATTCTCGCCCTTGAGGATCAGCTTATCGTTCTGAAACGCTCCGTAAATTTAGTCTTGGGTTGAAGCCTCTGACTGGGAAAGAAATTTTCTAGATATCAGGGGACTGTTTGACAATTTGCTGTTGTGTGTACCAACATTGCATAACAGTAATTCAGAACACACCCAGTCTCCTAACTCCCACAAGCTTTTATGGCTTATGAGAGGTTTACTAGAGAAACCCAGGAGAATGAGCAGCAATATCAATATATATACATATATACAGGGTGAGTCTTTGACCTTGCCGAATATTTTAACAGAAGATTCTTGAAGCTGAAAGAAACACATTTGTCCTCTACCATTTTTTCCGATTCGGCCTAGATAAAAAGATATAGGCATTATAAATTTTCATAATAGGCTAGCCGCCCCTGGAAACCCGAACACTGAAGTTTTTCCAAGCCTAAGATATACCATTCAAATCTTCGAAATAAGCAACTCTGTTATGAAAACAAGCGTCAACTTACTTTTTACATACCAGTTGGTGAAAAAAGTTGTATTTATAGTACAATAAACAAGTTAGGTATTCCAAATTTCTTGGGCGATAAAAGTTGAATATTCTTCTTTTGATTTCATTTTCAATAATGAGGAATTCATCTAGTTATCACTCATATTAGTTTTGAGATTAATCTTCAATTTGTAATTATTAATTTTCTTTGTTTATTTCATTTTCTCCAAGAATTATCAGATTCAGACATAACCCATTCAAACTTTCATTTTCATAAATAAATAAAACAGATGTATCTAATTTATCTATGAACGTACAAACGTTGCCAAATTGACGAACAGAAAGAAAGAACTCTTCGAAATCAAACAACACACAATATGCTAATTCTATGTATACTGTATACACTTGTATAGTCTATGTTTCTGAACTGAACTATAAATCTGTGGCTCCGTGGTTTTAAGGTTATGTAATGGTGATTTTCTTCCACCATGGGTTGTTATGTTATGAAAGCGCGTTTGAAGAATACCTTGAAATAAATACTATCAAAGTTCTGTACATAATTTCAAGAAATTTGGGTCAGCAGAAAGATTGCATTCAAACCAGTAAGAATCCCCATTATCATGGAAAAGTGAGAAGTTAATCAATTATACTACAAAAATTAGCTCGAAATTGAAAAGGAAGAAGCTTCATGAATGGATTCAGGACCGAATCACCACTGTATAACACAGATATAGTTTTGGGATGGAAGCCTATTTTGGAGAAACTTCTCATTTCGTCTTGGTGATAATAATTGTAGTATGGAAAACCTGATGAATACATCACTGGAATTGTATGGATACAAAACAAATAACTTCAAGATGTTATGTTCATTCAGATTGAAGAGATTTCTGTATAAAATGAAGAGCGTTTGGATCGTGACAACTATCCCATTGTCAACGAGATAGGCAATGGAAAGACAGAAAATTAACTCAACCGAACATGTTCCGATGTGGATCGACTACCCAAGGATGGAACTTGTTCTACATTTTGTTGTTTGTAATTTATTTCGAATTGACCTTATAGTCAATTGAAGATTATGAAAGCCCTAATGTTGCATCTGTATAATAAAAACACATTTTATATGGATTGTAAAGCATTTTGTGAGCATGAATTGAAATCGGTGTTCATTTGAAGATCGGCTACCACAAGGATTAAATTTGATTTGTATCATATATTCAGTATAATGAATATGTAATTGAAGATTATGAAAGCACTGACATATCAACTGCCGACTAATATTGCAGTAATTTGATAATTCGCAAGATATAATGTTATTTGAAATAGTACTGAGAAGTTCTCTGAAACTCATGTTTTTCCTTTCCATGCATTTGTTGAATTTCATTCTGTTGTTTGTTTTCTGGAATAAATGAGCCAAATGTAGTTATACTTATAATAAGTGCTTTCTCTGATGTTGATACTCTAGGCTTTAGAAGACAAGACTAAATGTCAAATACTGCAATTTTTAGTTATATCGTTTTGAATGAATATCATCTGAGATTGAATATCAGTTGATCAGTTCCATAATCACGAAATTTCACTCATAAAATCATTAAAAACTCAAAAAAATCGCTGTTCGCCAATGTAAGCAATAGAAAGTATTCATTCGTCTCTCGGTGTATTTATGTTGCATTTTACAATAATTTGGCATAGTGCTTCACCAATTCTATTAGTATAAATCATTTCAACATGTGAATTCGTCCTGAAAATGCTGTATTTCATAACATGAACAAACCGTGAACCAATTCAAACTGAATTTGAGGTTAGACGCACCGAAGTATGCGTGAGTCGGAAACGGAGTAAAAAAAACCAGGGAGTGCAACTACTGGGTAGTTTCTATACTGTGCGAAGAACTATGTTCAGTAACGGAATATCGACGTTCAATATTTTACATCTTCGTCAATATTTCGGTTAATGATTTGTTATCCGAAACTCTACATTTCAGATGATACTTATTATTATGTTTAATATATTATAATGCATAATAAAATGAAAATCGTACAAATAATTATAAATTTTAAGTTTGTAACAACTGATTGTTCGCGAGTCTTCTATGTTGGTCGGTCATGCGCATAGAGAATGATTAGAAAACAATTGAAATTCGAAATTCATATTTCATGGTAACATGAATTTCAATTGAATGGTTTATTTATTTATTTAATTCGAGCACTTACTATAAGTGGTTGAATGTGGGAAAGTAGGGCTCCTGGCGAACAACCCTCTAGGACAAAAAGAATGTAACGCGCTTAAAGCAATACTTCGATAGTGGTGTGGAAATTTGCTTGAACATTAGGAGTATTTAAATTGTAGAAGTTGAGGTGAGCTTATTCATATTACTCCACTTTCGAACTCATAGCCAATTTACAATGGACATAACCGTAAATTTACTTATACATAAAATGTAAGAATCAAACAACAGAAATCATAAGGAATAAGAATGGAACTGCATTCGATTTATGGAAGTCAAAAGCAAAGTTGAACCTATTGTGAAGATTTTGGTACTTATGAAATTTGTAGTTTCTTCTTTGATTTTTACGTGTGAGTTGCGGGATTTTTACGGTTACGTCCATTGTGAATTGGGCAAAGTCGGCTACTTCGCTTACAAATCATTCCAAATAAAAAATGCTAGGATTCCATTCCCAACTTTCAGACGTGGCAACGCGGAAAAATTGAATTCTGTGATTTTTTTGAACAGAGTTGCATTCAGCCAAAGTACCCAATTCTCGGAATTTCACAGATATTTTTTATTTTTGAATTTCTGATTACTCGAAAACGGCGCATCATACGAAAAAAAATAAGGAATACTTTTACTTTCCAAAATGTTCAAAAATTCGTTGAATAGCATTCAAATTATTTTTAAAAGTTGGATTCTTTGAATTTCTGGTATTTTTATGAAATGTTATGGTAATATTAAAGAAACTGGAGGATGTGGATAAAATGTTGTAATCCAGGAACATTCATCGTATCAATAAAAAACTATATTCCAAAAATCAGCTCATTCGATGAGATCGTTGGCGAGATATAATCGAAAATTATTTTTTTTTATGGATTTTCAACAGTCTGTATCTTACGAACCAAGCCGAATCGGAAAAAATGGTAAGGGAAAAAAGTGTTTCTTTTGGCTTCAGGAATCTTCTGTTAAAATATTCTGCAAGGTCAAAGACTCACCCTGTATATAATAGTGAAATATATTTTGGAAGGACCATTGGTTGGCAAAAACAGAAACTTGTTTTTTTTTTGATAAGACTCAGCATTGAAAGAATACTATGCTCAGTATTCTTTTTTTTAAATACATATTCAAACTTCTATTACCAATCCCTCATGTATTTTGGTTCAATGTAAAACTGAAAACTCCCCACCAGTTCATTATTTATTCCTCAATGAGAGTTTTATTCGGTAGACCTCAGAAAAAAGGGGCAGTCTAGCTCGCAAAGAAATGGTGTATATTTTGATTTGAAACGTCAGGCAATACTGAACGTCCGCTCAAAGGAAGATGATGACATTATATCGAATTCTAGGTGTCCGCGTCCTTTCTAAAGAAGTGCTCCCTAAACTTTATTTCAAAGGACTTCTGTCAGGAACTAAGCAAAAGTGTCCGCTAGAAAGGGATGTCTGTTGAATAGGGATGTCCCATTCGAGATATTTCACTGCATACAAATGTTTATAGGTAGAAGAATTCCTCATTTGAGTAGAAGTGTGCATTTGTAACGACAAATGTGTCAATTCCACCCACGTCCGATAGTAATCTGAATACCGATTTGGAAGGTCGTTTCAAATAATATTTATTAAGTTTCTTGATTTTGTCTAGTTGAAATAAAATATTAATTTCATTGCTGCTATTGGATAGACTTATGAAGTGAGTTTTCACTAGTGATATGAAAAACATATTCCAATGCTTGAATTGATGAATTTTTCAGGGAGAACGTCAAACACTCATGTTTTCTGCAACGTTTCCTGAGGAAATTCAACATTTAGCCGGAAAATTCCTACACAATTACGTGTTTATCGCAGTAGGGATTGTCGGCAGTGCGTCTACTGATGTCGAGCAAAATTTCATTCAAGTGACTAAATTTGAAAAACGGACTAAACTATTAGAAATACTGAAAGAAGATATTTCCATGAGAACTTTAGTTTTCGTGGAAACCAAAAGGAATGCAGATTTTTTGG
This sequence comes from Myrrha octodecimguttata, assembly GCA_958510865.1. Lineage (NCBI taxonomy): Eukaryota > Metazoa > Arthropoda > Insecta > Coleoptera > Coccinellidae > Myrrha > Myrrha octodecimguttata. The sequence continues at coordinate 22,347,928 of OY294059.1, forward strand.
CGGCATTCCTAAGTGAGAACGATATAAAAACCACGAGTATACATGGCGATCGATTACAGCGGGAGAGGGAACAAGCCTTATGGGACTTCAAAACAGGGGTATGTCAAGTTATGGTGGCTACAGGAGTGGCTGCTAGAGGATTGGATATACAAGGAGTCCAACATGTTATTAATTTTGATTTGCCCAATAGCGTGGATGAATATGTTCACAGAATTGGAAGAACGGGTCGATTGGGTGAGTTTTATTGTAATTTGTGTTTTTTCAGGGAAAAGAAAGCTTATCTGGTGTAATACAGCGTGTTTGTGAATTATTGTAACTACGCAATTTGTGATTCGATTCTTTCAAGGGAAGTGTCATTCAGACCGCACTGCGAAATTTCATTGTTCCCGCCTGGCTGTCTATATTTAGTAGAATTTTGAAAGAGATTATGCTATTCATGCAGGAAATAGATTTCATTATCTATGAATTTGAACAGCATGTAGAGCAACAGAATAAGATTATATACACATTAATGAAGACCTTGTAGAATTCGATTCATGCAATAATTGATTAGATTAAATATACTACATTATCAACATGCTTCTTGGTTCAGCGTGATACTTTGGTAACTTTATTTTCAGACATGGCTTATTGCAATGAAGAGGTGAACTTTAGAGCGTATATCAAAATATTCAGATTTTCTCTACAACTTATTCAAAAAAAAATCTTCAAAAGCACAGACATGAAGTCAGCATCTTAAACGCACTTGCTCAATTTCGTTTCCAAAGCGATCACCTATTTACTTATTAACTCCTTCAAACGCAGCCTTGCTAAGAAGCAAAGTAAAAAAAGTGTTTCGATCACAAGTACTAAGTTTATATTCCATGCAATCCGTATTTGTGGAAATATTGGAAAAATAACAATTTGAATGATTACCTCTATCTATGGAATCTTTGGGCGAATTATACCCTTTCACAAATTCGAGCTTTTATATAAATTATACAGCTATTAATATATATTCTCTTAATCTTTTCTTTCGTAATTAATGTGTTAACTCTCGACCTAACCGGCGATCGCGAAAAATCTGATGTATACAAAATACAAATAATTTTGTAAATTAAATTTGGAAAATTTTCGAAAAGTAATTATTTTCTTAATTTTCTACCTGTTGCATAACGTCGCGCACCGTTATTCTACAACTAGCTACGAAGTCTAAATTCTATCGCGTTGATTCTTCTAGAGATATTGAGGGAAGAACCTCAAAATTTCAAATGACCACGAAATTTGACATGTATCTTTTCCTGCAATTGACATCTCTCTACAATAACAGACACCTGTTTTTCATGTTCAATCAAATATTATTATATCCGATAAACAAGTTCCCAACCTGCTTAAAGGAAAACTAAGATAACGCCACTGTGCATTAGTTTTATATTATTTTCTAGTAATCATATTGACTAAGAAATCGTATGAATCTGATTGTGAAAGACATATTATAATACCTCTTAAATCAAATATTGAAATTTGAAGTACTGTTGGTAATTATTAACTTGGTAAACCGCAATATTCACATCATTGTAAGCAGTGTGAGTTCCGGAACAAAAAATATGAAGGCCAACATAGGCGGTCTCTCTTTGTTTGGAAGATATGGGCCCCCAAATTTCCAAATTGTTGTATTTTCAGATCCTTTTTTCTGCCATTAAAATGGTCTCTCACTTCTCAAATCTAGTTCATAAATCATCTTTGAACCTTCAACCAACGAATAGCGACACTTTCTTTCAAGAATATTCATTATTTAAAGGAAGAAAAGTGAAAATATTAGACAACCACTTAACCTATATTTCTACGAAATACTTCTCAATGTTGAAGCGGAGCTTGGCAACAGCGTCTTTTCATCGCTGGCCAACGTATTATGACCGAAGAGTAGTTGCTGGCGGGAAATATGAAATGATGGACAGTTGGAGGATATGATTGTAAGGAAAATGCTTCTGTCACTGAAGAAGAGGTGGTTATTCTAACATCAAAACAAAATCATTGAGAATATTTGTTAACGGTTTCTTTCTCAATATTTTCGTTTGAACTTTCTTTCTATCCCCTTCAAAATAGGGAGGTTGTTATCTACTTCGTTTTTTTTTGTGTCTTCGAGATGGTCCCAGTTTAGAATGAGATTCAGGGTATTCCAATAAAATGGGTTATATAATAATCTCGATTTCATTGGAAATCTGGGAAGGGCGCGACCTATCACATATGAATAATGTACGTTGAAATATATATCAGGGTGTATTATCATTCCATTACTGTGTTTCAACCTTGTAGATTTCATTAGAAACGATTTCATTTTTCTCGCCAGCATTAATCTCATTCACGAATACGCACGATGGCACGATTCCGACCGATGAAATTCGCGCCATTGCCAAACTTCACTTTTAGACTGAGTCGAAATCAGAAGGAATACAGGTTAAGTGGTTGTCCAGTAATTTCATTGTTTTTTCATTAAATATTGATTATTCTTGAAAAAAGTGTTTCTTATTGTTGGTTGAAGGTTCAAAGGTGGTTTGTGAACTATATAGATGAAGTGAGAGATCGTTTTTATGGTGGAAAAAGGGACCTGAAAAAGACTCATTTTGGAACTTTGGGGGCCCATATCTTCCAAATTAAGGGAGACCGCCTATGTTCGATTTCACATTTTTTATTCAGAATAACACACTGCGTACAATAATAAGTCTGTTCCTACACACTCTAGACTAGACTAGTTCTGAATCGGGCGGAGTTTGCGCATATCGATATTAGCGTTCCAACAAATTTCGAACTGGTTAGGAATTACAAACCAAGTGTTCCAACGTGCAAAGAATTTGTGTCAGACCAGTTCTAGAACGGTTAATTCAGTTCTTGGGTTAAGGCAAGAACTGAGAAGGAGGAATTGAATCGGTCATCTGTTTCGTGCCATTCGAATGCAGCAAGGGGCAATAAAACCACATCTGGCAGAGACGGGCTGCATTTTTCGGGTGACAAACAGCCCTTAGGCTATGACAAGGGAATTTCTAAGAATGATTCGTTTCCAACACTTTCGAACTCTCTATTCAGAATTAGTCCCGAACTAGAATGAGCGAAGACGTGTGAATTGATTCAGTTCTGAACGAGTTCAAGACAGTAACAGAACTGGGTGTTGGAACAAACCTAATGTAAATATCTTTTTGATATCTCGGTGACGGGAAATCTTGCGGGTTTACCATTAACTTAGAGGTGTTTGCCTAATGGGTCTCTATCATGTATTTATTTTATTATTGTTATAAATTATTCTATCCATAAGAATACTGAAAAAATTCAATCGTCACAAATTTGAATTTTCAATGAGAAATTGATGTTTTGAATTTACTTCCATATATAGACTGTTTTGATGCTACTAACTTTATAGCTTTTCGCGATGTAAAGTGTCATATCCACTCTTCCCCCGTTCTCATGTACCTTGCACTCTACCAAGCCATGGTAGAGGTCGGCTGCACCTATCGTAGAATCGTGCGGGGACGTGTCACGTATATAGATGAACTACCGTGTTTCACCAAATTCGAACTTGCGCCTCGATTTCACCATTTATAATATCGATATATTCAAAATTCAATAATTATGAGAGTGTGTGATAGCTTATTATTAGAGACCGGATTTTATGCATTTGCATATTTGCATATTTAAGACATTTTTAGCGGTATTTGCATATTTTAGCTAAGATCCCGTTATGATGAATATTATCGGTACATATTTTCTTCCCTGCGTTCCGAAATGCGATAAAAGTGATGATATCGCGAATCCTACCAAATAACACAAAATATGAGGTCTTTTGAGTAATAATTAAGACTTCTGTCGGATTTGCGAATCACTTTTATCGCATTCCGGAACGCAGTATTAGTAGCCGAGCGCTTCTGATTTTCTTGGAACATTTACATACGACGGAAATGTTTTATATTGTCGAGTTTGTTAGAAGAATATTTCGTGCACAAAAAAGCTTCAAATAGACCAACAAATCAAAACAAATCTTTACATTACCGGATTAAAAAAGAAATGTCCACGACTACAACTAATAACCGCGTCTACATTAGCTCTGAATGCAAACAAAAGACCAATTTAGTATGGATTTATGTGGAGCATTGCTTGCAAGTAATATTCCTCTGTATAAAATCAACAACCTTACCCTCAAACAATTTCTGAAAAAATATTGCTCAAATCAAAATGTAACTGATGAATGAACATTACGTAAAATTATATATCAACAGTTTATCAACATGTTGTGCAAGAAATACGTAGTGAACTCTCAAAGACAACTACATTTGGATTTAAGCTGATGAAACTTCCGACAGTTGTGGACGTTATATAGCAAATTTAATTGTCGGTACATTAAAACTTGAGCCTTCTCCTTCCTATTTGGTGGCCTGCAAGGAATTGGAAATTTCTACGATGTCTAGATTTGTAAATGACGGTGTCAAAAAAATATTTCCCGAATCAGCTGCAGAAGAAAAAATATTGATATTTCTGTCAAATGCTGCTCCCTATATGATCATCGCAACCTCGACCCTTCAAATATTTTACCCAAATTTGATTCATGTAACGTGCTTTGCTCACGGAGTACATTGACTTATATACCTGTAAGCATTAAGAAGCTTGGAACTCAAGGTTTGGCCTTGACTGAATTTATCCAAATAATGAGTAAAATACGACAAATGAACTCCACATTGTCTATGGCATTGCCAAATAAACTCCAAGAAAAGTTTGAGAACATATTGAAAGGAAATCCAGATTTTGAAGATTTGTGTCTAATCGATAGTTTTATTAATGGTACGGCAGAAGTTTTACAAGAAACCATAAGGGAGAACATACCACCAAGGTTCAAATTTTGCCCAGTTAAATCCGTGGATGTGGAGCGAACCTTTTCCACATATAAAAATATCCTGAATTATCGAAGACACAATCTCACAATTGAACATTTGGAACAATACTTGATTGTTAACGTTTACAAAAACATTAAAAAATTTTAAAATCATATTAATAAGAGTTACTGATATGCTGATTTTGAAATGAAAATTACTTTTCTTCTTTTTTTGAGTTCCTAAAATTCATTATTCAGTTTTGCATATTCTGCATATTTTCGTGCATATTTCAGGCATTTTTCATGCATATTTGCATGCATATATCAAACCTTTTTATGTTGCATATAGTCCGGTCCCTACTTATTATTATTATTCTGCTAGTGCTGTGATTTATATACACACGCTATACTGTTTGATATCACAAAGAATGTAATGCAGTATTTCCTAAACTAAGAATGTTGGATTCTTGGCATTTAGGGTTATTCAGATCAAAATAACCATTTGCTATGGAACACCTATATTTCTGTCCACATTTCCCTCAGCGTTAGGAAGGTATTTGTTCAAATTTGAACTTGAATAGCCTTAAATGCTGGAAATCCAACATTGTTAGTAGTTTATATTCGTCGTATATATACTTGGTATTTTTATAATGGTCGCAAATCCTATTTATATATATATATACAGTGTGTCACTCTTAATTGCTAAAATTCATCATTTTATAACAGGGTGATAAATTCTCAGGAAATTTTTTCTCCAATATGGTATCCTCAAAGCTTTACATCCCGAAGGGTATTTTAAGATTTGCCTTTTCCCTAACCTTCTTAGATGACAAGATAGTAGTCATTTGATTAAGTGACAAAATTAAGATATTGAGGATCGTCAAGCGTTCACGTTGATTAGTTTATGTGTTATATATTGCTTTCAACTTACTGCCAGAGCAGACGAAATGCCGCCCAAAATTTTCTTTTTCAAGTTTAATCCTGTCGCGATCCTTACTTTATGTAGTTAGTAGATTATACAATACATGCCATGTAAATGTGTGAAACTAGTAATGCAATACAAATGCTTACATACTTACAGACGCGAAATCATTCAAGCGAATATTCTATTTCTATTTGAAAAATTTTAACTTCATATGACAAATGTCATATGTTAAACAAAAAATCACGTCCATGAAAGCTGATGAAACAATAGTTTCGCTCTGCTATTTTTTTTTTCATCCCGGCCATTGGGAGTCTTAACAGATTGGCCATGACTGAATTTGAATATTTGTAATGAGCGTTAATCAAATGAGATCGACGCGTACACAATTCCGTAAAGTAGGCAGGATTTGTCGCACTTTATGAGATAAATATCTGAAAGATAACCTCTAATTAAAAATTCTCCTTCCTTTCAGGCAATAGAGGTAGAGCGACAAGCTTTTTCGATCCTAGTCATGACGGTAGTCACGCTGGAGAATTCTCAAAAATAATGAAGCAGGCAGGTCAAAATGTTCCTGAGTGGTTGATCTCTGGCAATTTCGAAGTTAGCAGTGGAGGACGTTCCTTTGGTGGAAGAGATATCAGAAAAGTAAGTTGGAACTGTAAACTGGCAATGAATTATGAGCATTTACAGTGAGAATCGCAAATTTAGTTCTTCTTTTTGATTGTTCTTGTAAAACTTTTTTCAATTTATCTTTTCCATTCCAAGCCATTCCCAATTAAAGGCCAACACTTACCAGAAATGGACCGGGCCACAACAAATCTGAAATTTATTCCCCTGTTAATCTGTAGTGTTCGGTAGAGATACAGTGCACTATAACATTGCGTTCCACCTTAGTTTAGAGTAGCCTTGGCTATTACCGTTAAATTCGCATTGACCATTATGCCATGATTTTAAAAATTTTTCATGTCAATTATCTGACTGTCGCCCAACGTTTTATTCTTGAAATTGAGGGGTCAAAATATTTTATGTTTGAAAAATTCTGTTCAGGGGGAAACTATTATTATTCAAAATTTAAAGTATTTTGAAGCATTATGATTCTCATTTTCAGGTTTTCCTGTCTTTTTCGGATTTACTGCTATTATGTAATCAAATGACTATCATTTAATCCAACATGCATGTCTGGACTGCGCTTTTCCTTCAAATCTGTTGACTACCTCACCCCTACCTATGTCTCTGCTTGTAATCTTTGTTAGTAAGTCCATCGGACTTAGGAAGGAAACTCAGTAAAGTCGGACCCAATAACCGAATTATTCAGCTGAAATTTCCTCTTCTTCGAACCTTTATGCTAACATTTTTCATCGCAATAACTTAGTTTCAATGGAAGGGTGTTATTCCGTTTTTTTTTTCATCAATCATCACTGAAAGTTAAGAAAATAAAAAATTGCGTTGTTTTGGTTTTGAGTTCGAAACTGTTGTGTCTGAAAAATCGTGAGAACGCATACTCGAACAGTTCTGAACTCGGAACCAAAACAAACCCAACATTATTATAAAGCGTTCCAACTCAAAAAACTGTTTGAAACAAAGAAAATGTTCGCTAGATCGAAATGCAACTCTCCAGGATTTATTTTGGGTATATCAATCTGTAAAAAACTCATGCTTCAAGCTGAATATAAACTATTGGACGCTTCAGTAAGTCGCGACTGACTGCCGCGGCTTATAGCTATGTGGATAATTAATCAACCTGAACTGAGCAAACTATTGGAGGTGAGCCTCGGAAATCATATCGGTCCGCTCTAGAGCGATCGGACGTCAAAGAGCGATGTGTCGAGCTGGATGTTCACTTCAGCCAGAAACGTGCACAAGGATCAGGGTTTCACTCATAAAATAGCTGAAAACGTTCTTGAAATAGGCGCTCGGACGAGTCCCGCTTTGTCTCTTTTTGTAATAACCCGTTTTTCACATTTTGAAATGCATGTTAAAAATGCCACAAAAAATTCCTAATGGAAATTCCTTAATGGAAATGTATTACAGTTTCTGATACTCTCTGTATGATCATTTGTCGGAAAGAAATCGAGGATTGATGACAAGAGGACACTTTTACATTATAAGTCCGATATTTTGATGATGAATTGATATATTGAGATTCTAAAAGAAAGAAATTGACCTAACTTTTGATGTGCATTTTTCAAGTTTTCAAACTGTCAGAAACACTAACGCAAACAGATTGCCAAATATTTGACTAGCTGAGAACTAATGTCATTGTCAGATGCTCAACTTTTATGAAAAACTCAATAGTTAAAACCGCATATCGATATGTCTTATCATTTTGCACCCAGTTTGTCATAAAAACTTTTTCTTTATAGCATTGGCGTGGTTATTCTTAATGGTATTTTCTGTGTGAAGTTTTCTATAGCTATGGAACATATTTTTCAATAACAGCTTATATCCTACTTCAAACAGTTTCCTAGTGGAAGATTAACTGATTCATAAAACTCTCAGAAATTGGCTAAAAGAATAAAGTTATTTCAAGAACATTCATTATTCATTTTAGAATACTAATTTATTCATCATCATTTCCCTCGAAACTCATAGTTTTCGAGACATTCAAATTTGAATATTAGAAAATCTGATGGAAAAATAGGAAAGTGCACTATTTTTAAGAATCCAGCCACTTCCATCGAGAAGCTCTATTCTTGAATTCCTGGTAAGAGAACAAACGTGAAAAAGTGGGCGCATCGACGCAAGTTGGCAAGGTAACGCAATGCATTTGTGATGGAACGATACGGAACTTTCATACTACAGCAGACCAGAATAGCGGCCTAGACTACAAAATAGACAGAATTACTTCTGTATTTTGTGATCAGACCACAGATTATGATGTTCTAAGTTCATAATCTGAGGTTAAGACTATCGGAAACATTCATAGAGTTTAATGTGTTCACACTGATTAGGGTGATTTAATATAATTAATGTATAAATATGAATTAAGATAATTATGGAATGTTCAAAAGTTTGTGCGAGGATGAAATTGCATAATCCAAAGGCGAAAACAATTCGATATTGCACGAATATCGAATGGAAGATCACTGTTTCAATATATACTGCAAAGAACACCAAGAATGATGAAGATGAATACTATTTTAATCAAAATTTTACCCATACACCTATGGATATTATTGAGGCATAGATAATATTTATGCATCTCTTCTCACTAAAGAGGCTATTCGAAATGGAATGCAAGTAGATTTTAATTACTTTCATGCAAGATTCAAGTACTTAAATTTCTAGAACATGACAACCCAAAAGTGATCATGATGAAAATCATAATTCGGGATGTTTTTCAACTTAAATTAATAAATACATTTGTCTTTCAGGATGATTTTGGAGCAGCCCAAAACCTTGATTTCGTCCAGGATGAACCTGAAGAAGAATGGTGAGTCTGGATGGTTTTACTTGCCTCTCATGACATACCAGTACATACTTTTTAGTTATTGAATGATAATTCTTTGTTTTGAGTTGTTTTTAGAATATAGTTTTTCATTTTTTTCTTCAGTTACTGTTGAATATATTCCTCTTTGATATAAAAGTATTGTTACGTTTGAAACTTTTGATTGTGTAAACGTGATCGCATAGTGAGGATAATGAATCTGTGATGAGATGAATATAAGGTGTCATTTGTTAAACATTCCTTATTTTTTAATAAATGCTATCACAAAATGGGGTGTTTCATTTGTATTCCAATTTTAATTATTACGTAAAATATCGTACTGGAATCCTGAAAAAAAAAAAATTAAGTAAGTTTTATCACTCAACACAAAATCCTACAACTATGATAATGTTTGGTGGGCCAGATTTGTAACCTTCTCTTATAATATTTTTCATTTAATGCTATTCATTTCATTACTATGTTTTATACGGATTCAGATCTGTAAAATGTTGATTTCAAAAGTCTGACAATCCAAGCAAAAATTGCTGTATGAAGTAAGCTGGGAAAACAAACTAACGGAGGTGTCTGAGTGGCTTGAAGCTTTCTGGATAAACAATGTAAACTTGAACTGTGCGAACTGTAGGTTTCATTGCCTTTCTCTGAAGGTCAGTATCATACCTAATTTTCAGCACTTACTGGACTAGTTAGGTAGAATATTATTTTACATAAATGGTTTTTGTACATATTTTTTGATATACTCATTTGATGTCGACATTGTGAATGAATGGTTAAGAGAGAAGTGTTCATGATAGAGTTGAAACAAATTTAAATGTTCATTAAATCCAAACTTCATTTCATTACAGTTTATGGACAGTTTAAGAGTAGTTTTCCTTCTTTGTCAGGCATAAGTGCACCTCACAATTTTCACAAAAAATCTCAGAAACCTCAACCAGGAAGTTAACATCTAGAAGCTGATGGTTTATTTTTATAAAGAGAAAAATGTTCTTGTCATATTGCACATCATCTTATTTATCTGGAATTTGCGAAAGTTCTTGTCTTTCAGAAACATGAATCTACAAATTCGAAAATTCTACCATGTATTTTTTTCATCCAGGTGCTGCTTGTTGCAGTCACTAAATTCTTAATCTGATAATTCATTGCTAATGCATTCGTTTTCTGGTAGGTGAGTGGTTTATTTCTGCTCATTTTAGCCATTGACCAACAAGATTCCCCCACAAATTTTTAAAAACCTGAAAAAATGTATACCACCACTTCGTCAAGGTCGCCAAATGATGACATGCAAAATCAAAATCTTATGAACAGCTACTTCATGTTAATTACCTCAAATTGAAGAAGCAACTTTTACCAGTGAATACTTCACCAGATAAAGCCCAAACTTTTCTGACAACTAATACATTAACGTGGAAATATCTGAAATACATGTAACAAACAGTTGACCTCGAAGTATACCTCAAATAAATTGGATAGCGTTAAGTGATCTTACACGTTGAGAAGGTTTTTATTAATTGTTGACATCATGATTGAACGGAAGAATGGGTATCTATCCTTTTGTTATCCGCCAAAGAAATGGATTAATCATCACGATGCAAATAAAACACCCAAACTCTCGTTATCATTCTACCCTATGTCTGTAATTTTCTGTCAAAATCGATTCTGTCCAGCTGGCCGTTGCCAAGATGATTCGAGAACGGAAAGATCTTGCGACTTGAAACTTTCACGATAGGTTGTACCACAACATGTGATGGTTAAGTTCGACCGAATCGTCTAAACGGTTTCGGAGTTATGCTTATTTGAAGTTTTGAGTATATTTCGTCCATGTCTTAACAACTACTGGTGCGATTGGATCGAAACTTAGCGAAACATTTCGTAAAATTTCGTTTGGATCGTATCATTAGTGAATCGAAAAAAATTCTAGGAAAACACTGACGTGAAGTTGCCAAAGCGGTCATCGTTTCACGTATTGACCAGCTTTACTTCTTGATGGAAAGATAAGGCGATATTCTAATCATATTATGCTCACGAAATTGTGCGTGAACCTTCAAAGTGTCAATTTTTAATCAAGTACCGGATTTCAATTCGACCCAATCTGTATCTTTGGAATTTTTTTTTGCCACATGATGAATAGTTACGAAAAAACATGTTTGCGATTTTTACCACACAATCCCAACAAAATTTGGCGAGAAGTTGGTCGTAACTTTGCTACATCCAACCACCAAGTTTCAATCCTGTCGCTCAAGTAGTTTCTGAAATAATGAGAAACTTAACTCAAAAATTCTAATGATGTAACTCCGAAACAGTTTTGGTCGATTTGGCTCAATAAACAACACAACCGTCGCATTTTGAAATACAACCAACCCTGAAAAGCTTCAAGTCGATAGGATTTCCCTTACTCACGTAATCGTGCCAAAGGTCAGCCGGACAGAATCGATTTTGACATCGAATAAGCAAGTCTAACTTTCAGAAAAAAAATCGAAAACTCCATACATTTATAGTTAAGTACTGCGCTACCTACAACTCGCTTTCCAGCTCTAAAGAACTCCATTATCTGTGAGGGTTTCAAGGAGGCTAAGTTCTCACTCCTGCAATTCTCCTGTCCGAGACATTCCTTGCGCAGGTTTGCTATGGGGAGGTATTCTGTAATCAGGTGAACAGAAGGTTCCTCCTCTTCCCCACAGAATCTGCCCTCGTCAGTTTCTGATAAGCCCATTCTCATCATATGCTTCCTTAGGCGACAGTGTCCTGTGAGGAAGCCAGTGAGGAGGCGTAACGTTCTTACTGAGATCCAAATTACTTTTGGACCTTGCAATTTTAAAGTTCCGAAGGAATTTTCTGGAAAAATCCTTTCCTGGAAGATTTCTTCGTAGTTCTCTTTCTTATAGGTGCATTTGCCTATACCACAGAAAGGTTCTAGGCCAGTAGGTGGCGTTTGTGCTCCTTTTCCGGCTAGAGTGCTAGCCTCTTCATTTCCTATGATTTCTGAGTACCCAGGAACCCATACTAAGGACATAAAGTAAATATGTGTTCTGTGCTCGTGCGTTTGTCCCAGAATCTAATGGAGGCTTATGAGGCGGTATGCAGTAGGATCCTGAAGAGAGACGCGTCCTTCGAGACACTCGGGAAATGGTGGATTAGTAGGCAGTAATTGTAAGGGGGGAGCAACATATTCGGAACGACCGACCAAGCCTTCCGAAGTATAGGACCGGAAATCAGGTCCAGGCCAGGCATATAGGCAATAGCCGCCTCGATCTCATCAGCTGAAAACGGAACGGTGAAGACCGGTTTACTGGATAGAGGATTGAATATCCCCGAACCGATCCACGGAATCGTCGGACAGATCATCTGGGAGAAAGAGTCGGTCCAAGATGACATCGACCTACTCTGAAACATCCTCAGTATAAGAACCATCGGGGCAACTGACGGAGTGGGAAACCATCGGTCTCGAGATCTTACCTGAGGAAATTTTTTACGAGACAACCCAAGGTTTCCTTCTCCGATTTGACACATTCTGACCAATTTAGAAATTTAGCGCGTCTAATAGCAACAGTATAAAAATTCCTCAGGTTTTTGTTTTACCTCAGATGTCTATGAAGATCAGATGGCGAACAGAGACGAAACATGGCTCTTTGGAGACTTCTGCGGGCTCGTTTTACATCTGACTTAATCATCGAGAGTTCTCTGGTCCACCCGCCCACCCGAAACGAACCCCGAGTAGAGACCGGAATTGAATGAAGGACAGAGTTATAAATGGCGATGTGATGGAAGTTTCCATGGCTTCCACCTCTTCTTGAGAGGTAGGAGAAACAAAATACCCATGAGCACGGGACTCTAACTCCGTGTCAGAAAGTTCCTAGTCGGCGGAGGAATGAAGGAATCGCGGCCCGCAAACCGCCGGCAGGATATGATGGGGGCCAGAAATATGTATAAACCTTCAAAATAAAAGAAATCATGCGATGATCACCGACGGTTCATATGAACAGTTTGATGACCTATATGACTATACCTGTCAAATTTCAAGCGGATACTTTGAATGGTTCACGAGTTAATGCCATCTTAAAGTTCTGTCAAAATCAATAAATCACCCTGTACTTAAGAAACAAATAGATTTAGCCCCTATTTAATTGTTGTTTTCCCAAAGTAGGTACCATTTATTCACTATCAAATGATGTAGGTTCAGTTACTCACGGATCACCCTGTATAAATCCTGAAGTTTCACAGGGCTGTCATAATATATGAACATAGAGTTTTTTATAAGAATATATGGGAACTAACAACATCTCGCCGAATTATTTTTACATCAACAACAATTTCATCAATGCCAATCTAACTCAGTTCTAGTTACGAAAACTTAATAAACCTATTATATACAAGGCCTACAAGACTGACTTTATAAACTTCAATGGAGTTTATGTATGCATTTCATCATTATAACATTACCTATATTCAATGTTCAAATTCTAGGTACTTCAATATAAAATCTATTTAAAAAATTTCAAAAAGCACTGCCGTGAAGGCAGCAACTTTTGCGCGCATGTTCAATGTAGATGACCGCTTCAGCAACGAATTTGAACGTGCGCGCGTACCAAATTTCAGTTCGATACGATCATAAGTTCTGGAGATATCGGGAAAAAATATGTCAAATTTCGATGTTTTCTTCTCGATATCGTTGATTTTTTCGGTATTACTCGAGAAATACTGATTCAGTCCTGATTAAACTTCACAGCTAGTTTTAAGATGCTGAAAGACAACTTAATGCAAAATTTCGTGATAATCGTGTTATTAGAACAATTTGAAAAAAAAAATTTATATGATTTTCTCATCATATCATCCTAATTAAATTCTGTATGAAACTTCGAACTGTTATTTTCGATGAAGTACTGGATTTCAATTCGATCTGATCTCTATTTTTGGAAATATTGTAAAAATAAAATTTTGAATGGGTATATTTACGGAATCATTGGGCGGATTTTACCCATTCACGAATTCGACCTTCGTAATTAAGCCCCAAACCTACTCTACAAATATCGAGTTTCTAAGTCGTTTCTTCCGGAAGTTATTGTGTTTACGGTCAGCCTAACGGCCGACTGCGTAAACACAATAACTTCCGAAAGAAACAACTTAGAAACTCGATATTTGTAGAGAAGGTTTGGACCTTAATTACGAAGGCCGAATTCGTGAATGGGTAAAATCCACCCAATGATTCCGTAGATATACCCAATCAAAATTTTATTTTTCCAATATTTCCAAAAATACAGATCAGATCGAATTGAAATCCAGTACTTCATCGAAAATAACAGTTCGAAGTTTCATACAGAATTTAATGAGGATGATATGATGAGAAAATCATATAAATTTTTTTTTCAAATTGTTTTAATTACCCGATTATTACGAAATTTTGCATAAAGTTGTCTTTCAGCGTCTTAAAACTAGCTGTGAATTTTAATCAGGCTTGAATCAGTATTTCTCGAGTTATACCGAATAAATCAACGATATCGAGAAGAAAACCTCGAAATTTGACATATTTTTTCCCGATATCTCCAAAACTTATGATCGTATCGAACTGAAATTTGGTGCATTGCTGTGAAATTAGAAGGTCAAAGCGTGAGTATAATTTTTCTTGGATATGATAAATGGTTTCCGAAAAAAAAATTTTTTTGGAAAAAAATTTCGAAAAAAATTTTTTTTAAAAATAACCAACAATATAATCCTGACGAAATTTGGCTCAAAGTTGCGCGTCGTTGTACTTCACCTAACCGCCAAGTTTGAATCCAATCGCTTAGGTAGTTTCTGAAATAAAAAATAAATAACTTCAAAACTTCAAATGCCTATAACTCCGAAACTATTCGATCGATTTGGCCCATTAACGAACTTAACCGCGGCATTCCAATGCGCGACCTACCCTGAAAGTTTCAAGTTGCTAGCTCACTTCGTTCGACAGTTATCGTGTCTACGGCCGGCCGGCCGGCCGGCCGGACAGAATCGATTTTGACACCGGATTCGTCATCAGTGAGTCCAACCTAGTCGATTGAGACCATTTTCGGCTCAATCATCCAAAATTACAGACATTTGATCAAAACGATAGCACGCTGTTCCCCTAGAACATGCGCGCAAAAACAGCAAATAAATAACGGAAACCTTATCCGCTTTTGCTAAGGTATCTTTTTCTTATGACACTGCTTACCTCCGTTGTCTTCTCCGTTATTTTCTTCGTAAGCATCAGTTTTTCCAAACATCGGCGGAATTGGTTGGAAATAGGGTGGTGTAAGAGACAACTCAGAATTTTTTCTTATATCTGGTATGTAGTCCATATCATTGAAGGCCTGTGCCCTATGGGAAAATTGAAATAATTGTTATGATCTGGTCAAGCAATAACAACTTCCGCATTCATAATAATTATTAAGAACTCTCTCCCAAATTCTCATAATGAATTGACAAATGAAATTTGATACAATGGGAGGAATCGGTACAAGTTGCCAACCCATTGAAGTTTCGAGAATTGACCACCACTTGGCAACGGAAATTTCAGGACGAATTTGTCATGTGTGGTTCGTGTAAACTGCGCCTCGGCTCTTCAAACCAAGCAACTGGACCCGAGTATCAATATTTTCTAAAGATCATGCTGATTGGCTGCAAGCTGTGTTTAAGCTTCTGGTTTTATGTTTATAATATCAATGTATTTTGTATACGAGGTTTGTCCGGAAAATACGTATAAAAGTGGAATAATCGCTTTATTTTACAATTATTCAGGTATTTCAATATGGTGAGCACCATTTCGCATTTCGGGAACAGAAGGAGCTAAATCGGGTGAATAAGGCGTTCAACAAAAACATGAGAGCAGGCGCTTCGGAACGATTTTGGCGCACAATTTTTTCATCTCAAGTTTTTCTCTCAGAATTTCGTGGACGATGGTTTTGGGGATTGACAGTTCTTCAGCTATCATTCTAACTGTCAATCGACGGTCTTTGAGGACACAACCACGAATTCGTTCAAAATTTTCCTCGGAACTCGATGTGGAGGGGCGTCCTCAAAAATCTCACGACCATTCTTACCTAGCTTCGCAAGAAACTTGATGTTAATGCGCTGTTCCTCAATCAGTAAGAGCTCCATGCCGAAATGTGAAAAGGGGGTTACTTTCAACAAGCACACGTAAATCCACTTACTAGCAGAGCGCTACGGCTCGAACCATGCTCGAACTGAGCATTGAGGGGCTTGCATAGAGAGGGGGGACCACCAGGCCGTCTGTCCCTCCACCTCCACAACGCCTTGACAGGATGCCCCGAATTTTTTCAGGCCGTAACCACTCTATAACTTATTTCGAAGGAGAAGACTAGACTATAGTATTAACTGAATATCCCGGTTGAGCAAACTCAATATAGAGCTAAATCCACCCAAAACAGTTTGGTGGATTTACAAATATGAAATTATGGTGCTTTCCTAAATAATTAACCTAAAAAAACCTCTGCGTACACAAAATTGAAACTTGGTAATTATAGTTGTGAATTTCAGAAAGGAGCTTAGGGATTGGATATTCGTTGAGCAAGTTTAGAACCTAATATCAATTAAGGAATGGGTAAAATATATCTGCGGAACAGGTGCAATGGATGGTTTATCATCCGCCTGATTTAAATCATTTACGAGTTGGCTATGTGGACCAAAAACTCTTTCTCTACAAATATCGGTTCACGTAGACTTACAGCCGCCCATTGTAAATACAATAACTTTGAGAACAAACAACTTTAGACTTAAAAGTTGTAGAGCCTGGGGTTTGGAGCTCAAGTTAGAATTCATGAATGGGTGTAAAATCCACCTGTAGTTTTAAAACATATAATATATTCATTAGAAATATATTATACATATCATCCGATGGAGCTGAAATATATATAGATAGACAATCTTGATGAAAATTATTATAACTTATTATCAAGTTTTAATTTTGTGGAGGCAGGGTTTTTTCGAATTTATTATTTAGGAAAACCACAATAATAATTTCAGATTTGTATATCCCCGAAACTATTCAGCATCTACACCTGAAAATTTCAATATCTACACTTCTTCGACTTCGAAAGTTATACGAAAGAGTGTTTATGGCCTGTCAGACGACAGAATTTAATACAAAAATAGATTTTTCATCAGTGTAAGACCAACCTAGTCGTTGAAGGCCATTTGCCGTTCGTAATTCAAAAACTGCAGAATTGTTGGTAAAATGATAATTATTTTAAATTGTTCCTTAGAACAAGCGCGTAAAAAAAGAACCGACTTCATGTTACAAATTTTCCAATATGCTTACAAAATATACTTATTACATTAAAAATCTAGTTATTCATCTAAAATGAAGAAATACACAGTCTTGGTTTCATCAAAATCAATGAAAAATATCAGTTCGAGATAAAAACTGTAAGTAACCAAAGACACACATCATATAGAACAGTCATCATTCACTCTGTGAAGTTCAAAATTACCGCCATTCCGTGTTTTCTCTGATTGGCCGATTCCAACCTTCATGTCCTGTCTCTAGTCGCATGTAATATTTCATACGTATTTTCTGGACAAACCTCGTAAGATAGATAAGATAAGATAAATCAACTTAGTTTCTTGTTCTCCACCGCGTGAACATGAAATTTTCCTGAGAAAGGGATCTTGAATACTTTTCTGATTACTCATTCAGTCAGACGAGAGACAACAATGAACAATGACAACATATAAACCAACTATGGTTTATGAATGTGTTACGTTGATAAACCAAAATTACCAATGAATTATCACTTTTTCAGTATATATAACCAAGTTCTGCGAATACCATCTTTTCACGAAACAACCGATCATTTCATATTTACGGAATGGAACACTAACAGTAAAAATAAAGTTGATTTACGGAAATTATCCTATATAAACAACATTATTATCGTAAAGTAAGTATAAATAACTATAGTGATAGTGTACATTCCTCCAAACAATATCTCTCGACGAATATGATGAATTTTTTGAGTTCCTTGAAAATAATGTGGAAACGGACAGGGTGACAATTTTGTACTTCAATATTTCTGAGTCTTTACCACAGTAACATTAGGTTTCTTCCAACGCCCAGTTATGTTACTGTCTTGAACTCATCCAGAACTGATTCAATTCACACGACTACGCTCATCCTAGTTCGGGACTAATTCTGAAAAGATGATTCGAAAGTGTTGGAAACGAATCATTCTTAGAAATTTCCTTGATATAGACTATAGAAAGGCTGTTTGTCATCCGAAAAATGCAGCCCGTCTCTGCCAGGTGTGGTTTTATTTCCCCTTGCTGCATTCGAATGGCATGTAACAGCTAACCGTTTCAATTCGTCCCTCTCAGTTCTTGCCTATAACCAAGAACTGAATTCACAGTTCTAGAACCGGTCTGAATACAATTCATTTCACGTTGGAACACTTGGTTCGAAATTCCAGAATCAGTTCGAACGCCGTTCCAGAAAATCAAAACTAAAGATCATTACCTCAAAATGTAAAGAAAATACAAGTCACATTTTTATCTTGAGTGTTTCAGATGTTCGAGACGTTCTGCCAAATGCGGTAGGACCTTTTATGGGAAGTTTGTACGGAAGTCTGAGGATATCTCTCCATGAGTCCTTTTTCTTACCTTTCTTAATATATTTCGAACCCGTTGGACTCCACATCGCCTGTTTGTTTCGTTACAAACTCATCAGTTCTAGCGATTGTTCGTTGGTCCAATCGATGCGTACAAATATTGGAAATCAGTATGGGATATTCGTGTGAAATTTTTACATTGGCAATTTATTATTATTGCATTTTATATTGTAGAAATGCTGCACTATCTCTAACGATCTTTCGATTCGGCAGGTTGGATAGAACTGTTCGGATCAACTCGAACGCTGCCGTCCACACTATTCTCCGAATCGTTTATCGAATTTCATTGTATTCGCTGTTCGGATTACACTCATCCCAGCTTGAAACAATCCAGATTGATCGTTGTTGTTGCGTCTCGCAACTTTCCTCAATTAATTGATGTGAGTTCTCTATAGCTTTGTTCACTGATAACTGTTATTGCCTATGGGGTGAGCTCTCCTGTTCTAATTCATTATTTTGACTGAATGGATGGGTAGTAAGTTGTGAATGTTGGCAAATATTAATGCTTCATTCTAGGTTTAAACAATTACGCAGCAGATGTTTCGAAACGAAGTATCTAGTACATAATTGAGTAATTCCAAATAACTTGTGTAGTGATTCGTTCAACTACCTAGAGGTAATGGAAGTAAGAAATTTCGAATTCAGGCTGACCTACCTCTTAATAGACTGTCTCCTCCTCCATACCAAGTTTATTGCTATTATAGTAATAACGAATAACAGCGTTAAAAGCACCATACAAATCACCCACCATGTTACTAAAGTGTCTATTTTTGGCTCCTCATACACTGAAAAGGTGATTTTCAGGTATTTTGACGCCAATCTTGACCACATTAGGTCTAATTGTTCGCTATTTATTTGATATCCTTTCCATAGCGAGCAGCTATCATTTAATTTGACTGGTATTGCATAAACGAGACGAACACAATTGCTGAAGTTTGGCCATTTTGTTGGACATTGTTCCAGTGTATATATTTCCACATCTTTGGACCTAATTAATAAGAAAACATATTTGAAATTCCATTAGGAATTGAGGTTGATGATAAACCGCCAAAACCTCTATACAATACTTACGTGTACCCACTCCAGATATTTCTGTTAATATAATAAATAGCGGAATTCATGTGAATACGTTTACTAATGTTCGTACATGTTACTGTACAGTGGTTGCTTGAAATTAAAAACGCAACCCTTGATGGGGAGGCGTTATATCCCCAAGAGTTTGAAAGGGGATAGGCATGATACATCATGTTAAAGGGCTTAAAATTCCCCTTGTAGAAATGGCCGAGTCAATATTTTCGGAGCAATGGTTTAGTTAAGAAAACGAAATATCTGTTTGCTATTCGCCTTGTATTTGGTTTACGTAAGGAAACATTTATGCAAATTAAATGTTCGAATTGAGCGCCATTTGAATTAAATAGATATTTCGTTTTCTTTGCTGAACCACTACTCCCTTCAACATGAGGTATCATTCGACCCATGTTCCCCATTAAAATTCTTGGGCATACAGCGCCCCCTCATCGAACGTTGCTTTTTTAAGCAGTAACATGTGTCCCCCTACGAAAATTAGTGAAAGTATGTAAATTCTGATATATGTGATATTATGTCAAATATCCTTTTCATTGAGAAACCCTGTTTAGAGTTAGACATATTCGTCGTCAAGGTATGATGAATATAAACTAAAAATTCTCCTCGAGAAATACAAATTAATAATAATAAACCATAAATCCTCTGAAAATTTTTCACTAAAAGTTGATACATATATCACTTCCTGTTGGTGTTTGTCATTTCGAATTCGATCTTGATTATGAATACACTAACCAGAAATTCTTAATCAAATTATATCGTTATGAAAAATTTACCCCACTGAAATGTAAGAATTTCTTGATAGAAAGTGATAAAAAGTCGGTTGAAATGAAAAACCATTGCAGGGTCAGGTGGGCTAAAGGTGTCTTTTGAGCGAGGGAGATTTGTGTATTCAGGTAGTGGCAGATTTGAAGGCGAAGAGTCGCACTTGTCAGAAGCCCACGTTCTACTTATTTGGAGGTTCGGGGATTGTTTACTTAACCTTAAAATGATTTGTGTTCTTGTGTAATTATTCATTATCATTGTTATTACTACTTGCTGTTCATATTTAACTATGAAACACTGAATAGTTGATTAATGTTTAATAACAACGTACAATGTAGGAACCAACAAGATCAGATAACTACACACAAATGAGGGAAGGTTTAATATACGCTATACACGTGCGCGAAGTACATTTCATCCCCGAAAAGTTCAACTTCAAACAACTTTCGCGGGGAAACAGAGATACGCTGGAGTCAAGTGATCCTCGTCGGCCGATAGGGTGAATCTTTGATTCGCTAAATCTCCAAATCTCTCTCGCACAAAAGGCACCTCAATACGAGAACGAGACGATGAACAAAGCGGCAAATTTAATCAAGTTTGGCGTTTCACAGCTGTAAGTGTATTAATCCCAGAAACTCCAATTGGTACATCAGAGGAAAGGGATAGGAAGTGCGTGTGTCTGACCATAGAACAATTATTGTATATTTACTTTATGTGTCTGACCACAGACACATTCGCCGAATCGTTCATCAAATTTTATTGCATTCGCTGTTCGAATTACACTCATCTGGACCCGGCTTGAGCATTCCATATTTCGTCATTAAAAACCCAGCCTCAAGTAGCAAGATTTTCATAAATTTTGGAACTGTGAACGTCGCGAGAGTGGAAAAAGATGATAGGCATATGTGAGAAGTACTACTTATTACCTATACCTATTGCACGAGCGGAATGATATATTTTGGTCCGATTTGGAACCTTATTTTTCAATTCACATAAATCAAAACTGCAAAGATTTCGTGCTCGAAGATGGAAGAGATAAATACAAAATAAATCTGGGTGGCAAGGAGAGCGAGCGGTAACAGATGTTTTCTATGTCACCCATTAGTACTGCGAGTGGCAAAAAAGTACTGGTTATGATATAAGACACCAAAATCTAATGACATAGTACAGAACCCCAAAAAAATTCATGTGATTCTTGAAAAATTCAATGTAACGTAAGTAATATTCTAATGGACAAACCAATTGAATACAAACTATTCACGTTATATATTATAAATTATAATTGGTACAACGCTGATTTATATATTTCATAAAAATTATCTAGTTCATACGAAAATTTTCATATAGGTATTGAGCATTCAGCTAGATCATACGGAATTTTCTGGTCAGCGCTGAAGTCGGTAGGCCCAGTGCACTGCACCGTGTTGTGGACTGTAATAACTGTTGTTTTGGTTCAAATTCTGAACTATCCTAGAACAGTTCTAAAAGCGATGAAACAAAAACACGAATTAAGTTCGGGTTCTCATCGGGATTGTAGCGGAAGAAAAACTTCCGTTTGAGTTGACAGAAAAGAGGATTGTTTATCATGTCTTATACATATATTGTCTATGGTTCAATTAAAATAAATATGCCGAAGTCCTTGTCGCACGATGTAAGATATAAGTATCTTTGGGTGTACTTGCGTCCACTTAATTTTTTCTTGTTGTAAAATCGTTTTCTGAATTTTCCTCATGTTCCAAAATGAAGCAACAAATTATTAATTCATATAATAATGAATTCAATGATGAACGTTTCTCATATTTGTGGGGATACTTTTGTTCAACTATTTTTTTTTTTAAAAATCCTTTTTTTAATTTTCTTCGGTACTTATAATTCGAAATGAACCAACAAATTATTGATAGATATAATAATGAATTCAAAGAGGAACGTATTTCAGAAATGTGCTTTTCAGAGAACAATTCACAGATTTATATTGAGGAAGTATACATCCCAGGTGTGCGTAGCGAAGTGATAAGAGTCAACAACAAAAGTTTAAATTTAAAAGTTAACCATTTCCTCAACAAATACAACAATCGAAAACCAAATCAATATACTACGTCGAAAAAGTCAGGTTAACCATTTAAATCGTTGACAGCCACTCTACTCTATTCTGAAGCAGTTCGGACTCTTACGTCCGAACTCCTTTCACAGTTCTGGAACAGTTCGGAATCGATTCTGAAAATAACCAAAACAGGATTACTCAAATCCTGAACCGGTTCTGAAATGAACCTAAACACAAGAGGGCGCATGCGGAACCGTTTCAGAACAGTTCTGAACTCGGAACCAAAGCAAACCTTATAATACTAGGTTTGTTTTGGTTGCAAAATTCAGAACTGTCCTAGGACAGTTCTAGAACTACGTAGAATCGATGCGCTGTTGAAGCCCGATTCTGAAATATCCTAGAACAGTTCTGAAAGCGATTAAACCAAAACACGATTTAAGTTCGGGTTCCCATCCGGATTGTAGAGGAAGAAAAACTTCCGTTTGAGTTGGCAGAAAAGAGGGATGTTAATCAGGTCTTATATATTGCCTGTGATTCAATTAAAAATATGCGAAAGTCCTTGTCGCACTATGTAGATAATATATAAATATTTTTGGGGATACTTCCGTGCACTTAATTTTTTTTTTGTGAAAATCGTTTTTCTGAACTTTCTTCATTACTCAAATTATATTTCAAAATGAACCAACGAATTATTGATTGATATAATAATGAATTTAATGAAATGAATCTTTTTTTGTAAAAATCGTTTTTCTGAACTTTCTTCATTACTTCAATTATATTCAGAAAAAAATTCATTCGAAACATTATTATTATTCAATGGAGGAAGAGGGCTCTTAATTTCATTTAAGAAATAGACATCGCCCTAGAACAAGCGCATAAATTAGTTCATACACTCGGAGACAGTAAATGAAAAGAAAATGAATTGGAGAAATAATCAAAATCCTTAGTTTTTAATAAAGTAATCTACACTGAAGGGAAATTTCAAATACTTCTTATACTTTGAAAAATGCAGTATTAAGTAGAGTGTGCGCGAAATCAAACAGTGTAGTTTTGAAAAGTTGATACTTCCTGTCAGTGGCGCAGCCAGAATTTTCGTTTGGGGGGGCCCGATACAAATATTCAGGGAGAGAAAAACATATGGTATTTTAATCCTACTGAGATACAGGTAGAGCAGTTTACAAGCAAGAAAATCTCGGGAGGGGCCCGGGCCCCTCGGGCCCCCCCCTGGCTGCGACCTTGCTTCCTATGTGGTGGGGATAGTGTGTTCGTGATGCTCTCATTTCTTCGGCGGGTAGAAGAATAATTATTTTAAAAAGGTACCTAGCATGTGGTGGCGAAAATAAATTGGCCTACACTAATAAAAATATAAATCTGGCACTGATTGAGAATAGAAACCCAAAATACCTTTAAATCTCTCTTCATCAAGTTTGAAAATCATTTCGCCTATTCTAATGCGAAACGTTTATGGCAAACCCACCAAGAATTTTCAACTGTCAAATAATGAACTCACTCAATCTTCTTCATCAGGCAAAATCCCTCTTCATCGGTGTAGTAGTTGGCCATTTCAGCTATATCACCCTTCAACTCCAATATCAAACTCCTATTTTTGTTGAACTGCTCTATTGGTTTCCCAGAAATCAAAACAGTAGAATATTTTGATATTTCTGGACCATAAGTTGACACTGCTTCAGTGGTTGTTACTGGTGGTAGTGTGGCATCCTCATGATCTGTTCCAGTGAGGGAAATATGTAAGTCAGTTTGCTCTTGTTTTGAGGTAGGCCGCTTACTTAACAAACGTGATCCAGGAAACATACAACATATTTTAAACAATAACAGAACGTTATGTCTAAGGACGTGTTGATATTCTATGGAATATGCTTCTCGTTTTATTTTTCTTCGGTATAGTCTACTTTAAGGGTTCGATCGCTTTCTTATTATGTTTCTTTTGATATTCACAACAGTTCCCTACCAGTAATATATCATTAAGTACTATGTTAAGATCACAAGACCAGAATAAAACATTCGACATTTTTTTTGACAAAGAATTTATGTTCTTAAATCAGTTACGTATACTTATACCAAGATGCATGGAATATATCAGGTGTCGACACTTTCCTACTATTACCTATTCTCCATTCACTTTTATAAACTAGACCGCTTGGCCATGATATTCTGAGTCTTTCTGACACATTTCACTGTGTATATTTTGAAAATGTTAGGTTATAGTCATTTTCCTGTCAGATGACTACACAGTGTTGTCCTCTCTTCATAGAGGCCGAAGTAATTAGGTACTTTTCATAATGTGAATTTAATTTGGGAAAATAATGAATTTGAGAAACTATTATGTGAATTCGATAATTCCAAATACCTGGCGAATGTCGAAGAAACTTTTTCTCTGTCAATACTGGAAATATTTCACGTAAGTAAATATATGAACATGGAAGATTAAGTTACGCGAAATCCAAAATCGAGTGTTAAAATTTTACTGAAAAATAATGGATAGAGTAGTCCGTTACTTTAGTTGAGTTCCGATATTCCTGGTCAGTACTTGTCAGTAAATTTTGACAGTCGAATTTACTGACACTGCTTTCGTAATTGTTCGTATCAGAACGAAGCGTTTCGAAATTACTGATACTGGCCAGTACTGATTGGGAATATCGGAACTCAACTCTTGTCATAGTTTATTAGAAAAAAAAATGAAAGTACTCGAATAACCCTGCAGTAGAACAACAATTTATACTATAAAAATTTACACAGCAAAGTAATTTTGGCTGCAACAACATGTTTTAGTTCACATAAAATGTTGCGTTCATTTACCCTTTTGTAACCCATTGATTTTATAATTCTAAAATGTGAGTAGTGTATCAATCGAAAAGTGTTCATTTTGCAAATTATAACTGCAAATTTGTCGTTGCAGAGCTTTTTTCAAAATGAAGTCCACAGTCAGTGTCTTTTTGGGTGCACCAATGGAAAGAATTTCTTTGTCGTCCCTTTCACTTAAAATCATTCTTATTGTGGTGATGTGCTGCTAAAAAATAAATATCTATTCATATCAATAGAATTCCTTGGTTTTCACTCCCATACGTCGGAAATGTTGGATAGCTTGGGATGAATTTATTGATTTTAAATTATCAGGGTTACTATCAGAAAAAACCTAAAAAGGCACTGACGTGAGGTCAGGAGCTTTTACACACTTGTTCCGTTGCCAAAGCGGTCATCTATACAAGTATTGACCCTGCCAAGCGCAGATCATCGTGACGAAATGATAACGCGCTGTTCCCCAGAACAAGCGCGTAAAAATCAGATTTCAATTCTACATAGCACTTCCTGATACTTCGGCATTTTTAGTTTGCAAGCGTGATGATTTTGTTGAGATTCAGAGTAGAAATTGGCATTGGCATTTGGCAACGTCTCTGAGAATCATTTTGACATAGCCGATATTTCATGAGTGCCAACCTGCGTCAGTTTTAAGTGAAAAATCCTAATCATGGCCAACCGGGATAGTTAATAAAAGTGAATGGAGTGTACAAAAATTTTGGGTCCAAGCGCGCTCCTAGAATTGTCAAATATTGTCCTACTTGGCTTTATAAACGATGATGACGCTAAGGTCGGTTTGTCGAGTCCATACAATTATTCCGCTGAATAAAAATGAATCTATCAGATCCGATGAAATTATGGGTGCTTTTTTATTTTCATCGAAATGATTAATCGATTAACCTTTATCTCTCTCTCCTTTGGTGGAAAACAAAAGAAGAGAGAGAGGGAGATACATCGATTAATCAGTTCGATGAAAAAAAAAACGCACCCTATTTCCCAAAATATGAACTAGATATTTGAAATTATAGATTCTTACTTTTATTAATGAGGAGTTTAACAGAAAAGGGACACCGATTCTGCTGAAAAGCTTGGAGGATCAACCTAAAGTGGCACACGATTTTTCTACCAAGTTTCAAGGATTTCCGTTCAGTTCTTCCAGAGAAAAGCCCCAACGGACAACGGAAGGCGGACGGACGGATTTTTTTTCTATTCGTTCATTCAAATCTACATACTTTTAGTTAATTATTTGATCAAATCAAATAATGAACCTTAGTGATCGACCAACGAAAAAAAGTTTTAACCCCCCTGAAAATTTTACAGTATACGTTTTGGAGTATGTAGATTTGAATGAACAATTAAAAAAAACACTGCAAGTTTTACACAAAGGTTTATTATTTTCCAAGTTAAATAACCCAATATACCATTGATTACTTAAACTACTCAGAACCGAATGCTATGATTCATTTTCGACATTATTGGAAATTTGCAGCGTTTTTCTTCATGACTCAGGAACCACTTGTCGGAAATCATCCTGGTAAATTTTTTTAGTTTGAGTTATACAACAGTAATCAACTTTTAAAATTTCATGAAAATTGGGTGATAAGTTTTCGAGAAATAATTTTTTTTTCCCCAACCCCCCATTTAAAGCCCTTAGGGTACACCGATCCTGCTGAAAAGCTTGGAGGATCAACCCCGAGTGACACACGATTTTTCCACCAAGTTTCAAGGATTTCCCTTCAGTACTTCCAGAAAAAAGCCCCGGACAACGGACGGCGGACGGACGGATTTTTTTTTATTCGTTTATTCAAATCTACATACTCCAAAACGTAAACTGTGAAACTTTGAGGGGGGCTTAAAATTTTTTTTTGGTTGGTCGATCACTAAGGTTTATTATTTGATTTTATCAAATAATAAACCAAAATCCGACCGTCCGCCGTCCGTTGTCCGGGGCTTTTCTCTGGAAGTACTGAACGGAAATCCTTGAAACTTGGTAGAAAAATCGTGTGTCACTCGGGGTTCATCATCCAAGCTTTTCAGCAGAATCACTGTTCCCTAAGGGGTCTAAATGGGGGGTTGGGGAGAAAAAAATTATTTCTCGAAAACTTACCACCGAATTTTCATGAAACTCCGAATATTGATTACTATTGCATAACTAAACCTAAAAATTTTCACCCGGATGATTTCCGACCAGTCGTTCCTGAAATATAAATACAAACGCTGCAAATTTCCAATAATATCGAAAATGAATCATCGCATTCGGTTCTAAGTTGTTTAAGATATCAACGGTATATTGGGTTACTTAACTAAGAAAATAATAAACCCTTGTGTAAAATTTGCAGTGTTTTTTTCTTTTCGTTCATTTAAATTTACATACTCCAAAACGTAAACTGTGAAATTTTCAGGAGGGGTTAAACATTTTTTTTCGTTCGTCGATCACTAAGGTTTATTATTTGATTTTATCAAATAATAAACCAAAATCGGTAAGAACAGAATAGGAGATTGATATATTACTCATGGATTCTATATTGGATTGTTTGGACATTGTTTCAAACAATGGTTTGGATTTTCTTACATGAAAATATGGTTTATGAATTTTGTATGTACTTATATATGTATATTTAGTCCAAAAATTATGAATTTCTTACATTCATACATACGAGGAAATTTTCTAGTTCATTGATATTGGGATATGATGAATTTTTTTTTTGCTGATCCAACGGATGTTTCAGAAAAACTTCAAACTCAACAAATTAATCGTAGTATTTATCATTTCAAATGTTTCCTATATGTATTTTCAAATACGCAACTCTGGAGCACTTCTTCTCCATGAATTAAATATCGAAATAATAAATACCTCTCATTGCAATGAATCAAAAATATCAAGTTTAAGACTTGTGTATTCAGAGACGAGGGCAAGTTTGATATATATTTTCACTTTTCAGACTTAATAAAATGAATAGTCATAATTTAAAATTGTCCAAATAAATTTTTTTCTGGAAATTCTTAAAAGAAACTCGAAAATTAAAAAAAAGCTTTGATTTGAATAATTTTGATATGATATGTCGGTAACTTCCGAATATATTTCAGATTTTACCTGGCAGATTTCCCGATGCCGGCATCTATCGGCGGAAACTGAAGTAGGTCAATAAAGCCCTATTTTGTCAACATTTGGACCTCATTTCGAACCCAAAATATGTCAAAGAGTATTCTTTATGCATCTATACCTATACTAAATACCTATTCAATCATTTTATTTTAGTTCGATTCTGGACGAAAAAATGCGAATGAGAATCTATTCCAAATATAATATTCGTATATTTTTGTGTGATCGATTATAAGTATTGAAGAAAGCATCACCAACTTAAATCTGATTGTTGCTCAATTATATCGATATTTCAATATGAGAAAACCTTTTGCCAAATTCATACCTACCTAAACGTCCTAACTATATGTTGTGGAATAATAACATTGACTAGATACTTACCCCCCTTTTCGAACATAACTGTACATTTTTTAGTTAATGCATTGGGTGTTTGTAGCTGTAGCACAACAGAACTGGAAAAAAAGTAAATCTTTTTGGGCTTCTTGATGTAAGCAAATATTCTTCCATTATCTATGGAAATAGGATTCTCTAATCCTGAAAAAATAAAAAAATGTATGTGAGCGTTCACAAAACTAGATCTATTCATTTCATTTTCCAAACATGTAGTCACTCGCAATAGGGTTTCTCCTTCTCTTGCAATCTTCAACGGATCTTCAAGGATTGCCAAGCCTTATGTTCTTTTATAATACCATTGTTTAAACAATGATAATACTATAAAATACACATTTAACAAGTATGAATGATCGAAGTAATGCGAATGTCAACTTATTTTCTTTCATACGACAAAATCAAATCAAATTATGGCATATATCATGGTGGTAAAAGAAGGAGAGGGAGCATATCCAATATTTCCCTTGTACCAAAAGTGTCGTACAGTTTTGAGAACCTTCTGTGGATTTTCCCATACCAATATGGCCGACAACTACAAGGTAAATATTTGTATTCTGTGGTGTACAGCAAATGATACAAAAATATTCAGTTCAAAGTCGGCCATATTGGTATGAGAAAATCCACAGAAGGTTATCAAAACTGTACTACACTTTTCAAACGTTATGAACCCTCCACTCTTTTCCTAACGCCATGGCATATATGCATATAAGGTATATTACTATCTACCTACCATTCTTCAAAATGAGGTATTCCCTATTGGGACTAGAATCAGGATCTCCAATATCACATGTTTCAATAGTGACGGATATTGAATAATTTAGCGCTGTTACGTTGAAAATTGTATTTCCTGAATTATAACCATCCCATGTAAATGTTCCAATTTGGAGGAGGTCCACTATAGGAATATTAGTTTCGCAAAATGCTGAAACAGGAGAAAGTTATGAGTATGGTTTTATATGTGTTCTTTGTTCAACGCGGTTTCGGGTTATTGCGATATAAATAACGATAATTTTGCTTTTATTAGTAGAATGTTCTTGGAGTTGTTGCTTGATCGAAATGAGCTGCAATGATTGGTTCCAAAGGGAGAAAATATTTTGTGTTCAAAGTTGGATGTTTTTGTTGCTTTTTATGATTTTATCTTTATTTTGTATCAACTTGAGATTTTCTTTTTTTTTGTCACTCATTTAATATTTAATATTGTAAGATTTTCTGTAACTGGGTATATACCTGTAGAAAATAAAGAACCTTATTAAAGAACCTTATTATTTATGTTCAGAAAGGATTGCATTGCGGAACTATTGCCACAGAAAAGTATTGCATGTAAAGAGGATATTCCAAAAACTTGGAAACTTTTGCGCGCAGTAATTGTATTTTGCCGACACATTTGTCTGAAAAATCACGTCTCTCCATGAATCTATTGTGAGAACTAGTTTCTAGAAAACCTCTCAGAATATAGTTATTTAGGTCGTTTGAATCAAAAACATATCATTACCAGCTGAATATTGTATGATATAACGAAATAAAATAATTATCTTTGCTCAGACTACCGCTTAGCGATCTCGTAAAAGAATTATTTCAGAAGTTCGAGATTATTTCAGAAATCACTTTCAGAATATACTATTTATATCATTCTTTTGCATTAAAGACATCCGTACATTGTAATATAATATAATAACACAGACCTGTGATAATATAACGAGATGATCTTGGAAAGCACTGACGTGAGCTTTTAGGCGCTTGTTCAAATTCTAACTATTAGATCAACACGCACCTAGTTGAGTGTTGGTGATCTCCACCTGATTGCGAAGTTTCAATCTGATTGCATTTGTACTTCTTGAGATAGTGCGGAATTAATATTATAATTCCAAATAACAACGAAATTTTGCACTCTTCACGCACCTGTTCACGCGTTATCATGTCGCCACGATGTTTGTAATTTTCGAGTTTTGAGCAAAAAATTGTCTTAAACGATTGGGTTGAACTCTCCGAAGAAGAATCCGTAATCAAATTCAATTATGTCCGTCCATCCGGCCGTCCGTCCTTCCGTCCGTCCGTCCTTCCGTATGTGCTCTTACTTTCGAAGGAAGAGACATGGCAACTTGGAATTGTCAGATAAGGTTTGGAGTCCAAATATCTAGGTTGAGTTCGTTAATGGGTGGAATCGGTTGGATAGTTTCGGAGTTAGGCCCTTTTGAAGTTAATTCCTCGATAACTCGTGAAGTATCCACTCGATCAAATTGAAACTTCGTGAACAGTTTTAGAATATTAACGAATATTGAAGAAAAATTTCGTGTGGATTCAGTTGTTAGAAAACTCAAAAAAAAATTTATTCGAAAATTTTCAAAATTTTTGATGAAAAAATTTTTTTCTCTGATTCTTTGATATTGATTAGATTTCAATGGAACTTGGCACGAACCTTAAAGTCAGTTTTGAACAACAATTTTCCAAATATCAATTCGATCCGAAGCTACTTTCGGAGATTTATTTTTTCTTCCTTCTGGAACAAAAATAAGCCAAATTTCGTTGTTATTTCGAGTTCTAACGTTAATTCCGAAGTATCTCAAGAAGTACAAATGTAATCCAATTGGAACTTCGTAATCAGGTGTAGATTACCAACTTTGCAACTAGGTGCAAAATTTCGTGTTGATCTAATAGTTAGAATTCGAACAAGCGCGTAAAAACTCCTGAACTCACGTCAGTGTTTTCTTGATTATTTTTTGTTTATATCTCCAAGAGTAAATATCAGATGGAATTGAAATTTGGAAAACTGTTATTGAATATTGACTATAACGTTTGTGCCAAGCTCCATTGAAATCTAATCAATATTTTAAGAGAAAAAAAAATTTCGGAAGTTTTCTAATAAAAGTTTTTTTTTAATTTTCTAAGTACTGGATCCACACGAAATTTAGCTCTGAGTTGCAGGTTGGTATTCCGAAACTGTCCAAAAAGGTTCAATTCGATCGAGTCAAAACTTCATAAGATATCGTGGAATCAACCTCAAAATTTCAAATGGGCCTAACTCCGAAACTATCCAACCGATTCAACCCATAAATGAACTTAACCGAGAATCCTTCAAAAGTTAGAGCACATACGGACAGACAAAATTGATTTTGACCACGGATTCTTCTTCAGGGAGTTCAACCCAATCGTTTAAGACCATTTTCGGCTCAAAAATCGAAAATTACAGACATCGTGACGAAATGATAACGCGCTGTTCCCTAGAACAAACGCGTAAAATGGCTGCAACCCATCTTTGTTCTAACTACCCTCTAGCGGTATCGTGAAAAAACTTATTCACAGGTTAATGTGCTCACATTCAAAATGACTTTAGGAACTCGCAATGCGAATTTCCTATTCTGGCTACCTCTGCGATAACTTCAGGAATTCACGTTCGGAATTTACTATTTTGATTACGTCCATGATATCTGCAGGAAGTCGCATTAGTTCTGGTTACGTTTGAGATGACTTAAGGAACTCGTAATGTGAATTTTTTATACTGGTTACGTCTGCGATATCTTTAGGAGCCCTCAGTGCGAATACCCAAATCATGTTGAGTTTTTTTTACCACTTTAGGAAGAAACAATAGAAGTTCGCATGAAAGCCTAGTTAGAACCACTCAGAGATTTCCACAGGAAGTCCGTGTTACTTGTGTTGTTGTAGTTTAACCTACATCAGCAAACTAAACCTAAGCATTCGGACTCTGAATATGGCCTGAGAAAAATTGTCTAATGGACAAGCAAGAGCTCCAGTATTAATAAATTAAAATCATCACAAGGACGAACATCTGTCGATAAATCAACAAACATTTCCCCTTGATCAGAGCTAATCATACAATCAACCAAAACATCTACACCGAAGAAGCAGATCCAAGGAGAATGACTACAGCTGTTTCACAGTTGTTACTGATCGTCAGGTCAACTTACCTTGGATGAAACCGCAGAGGGAATCTCGATACTTGTCACCTTTCAGTTGGACCGCTGCAGTTGAACACCGTACAGCACGCCATCTTCTGTGTAGATGTTTTGGTTGATTGGATTATTAGCTCTGATCAAGGGGGAATGTTTATTGATTTATCGACTGATATTCGTCCTTGTAATTATGTTAACTCATTATTACTGGAGCTCTTCCTTCTCCATTAGACCAATTCCCATCTTTGTTAGATGTTGGACGTTTTCGTCTTGTGGGAATCCACATGAACAGAGCGTTTCCATGTCGTGATGGTGTTTGTGAATCTGCCATATAGCAAATACAGCAACCTGATGCGACTGAAGGATGAACGTCATGCCCATCGATCAAGGTATTCTGCACTAGAAGCGGGGATTCGCAATATGCTCCCAGAAGATGGCGCGCTGTACGTTGTTAAACTGCAGCGGTCCATCTAAAAGGTGACAAGTATCGGCATTCCTTCTGCGGTTTTATCCAAGGTAAGTTGACCGGACGATCAGTTACAACTGTGAATCAGCTGTAGTCATTCTCCTTGGATCCGCTTCTTCGGTGTAGATATTTTGGTTGATTGGATGATTAGCTCTGATCAAGCGGGAATGTTTGTTGATTTATCGACAGATATTCGTCCTTGTGATTATGTTAATTTATTATTATAATATATTTTAAAGTGTTCACTTCTGGATGGATGTAATCGAATTTGATCACGAATTCATCATCTACCATTCTGAACTAATCGTTCGAAACCATAACAATTCAAAATCTTAACGAATTAAAGAATTGATGAGATTATCGATCTCTGTCCCTTGAATCCGTTCTAAATATTTGAACATTCTTGGAACTGAGACTCCTCATTCAGAACCAAGACAAAGATTTGATCTCAGATTTATAAAGCCAATAACATATTTCAGCACACTGGTACACATTCAGGTTTGAGAAAAGTGTGCTGTTGAAGTTTTTAATTTTCTTCGGATGTAGTCACATGTTCTCCGTTGAGCAAAACAATGGTGGAGTTCAATTGGAAGGAATTTACGGCTTCACTACTACCATTGTTTAAACAATGCTACTACCTAATCAGAGGTAACCTACACTTTAGTTCACAACTAATACTTTCGCTGTCGGCGTACTGATTATTGTTTCTAGAACGTATACCTGAAGCTGGTGTGAAAATGCCCTTTGTATATCACATATTTCGAGAGGCTTTTAATTCGAGAAATAACTAAAATTCAACTGGTCATTCAGTCGCACCAAACTAGCTTGCAGCTTTCCATTAATTCAATTTGACAATATTTCTCTTGGTATAGTGGTGCCAAATGCCTTTCCTCTTGCAAATATCTTTCGTTCAATTGAATCGATCGAAAACTGAAAAATTCGAGGTGAATGTTGAGGAGTAGTTTGTTCTGAGGAACAGCGCGTTATCATTCCGTCACGATGTCTGTAATATTCGAATTTTGAGCCAAAATTGGTCTCAAACGACTAGGTTGGACTCACTGATGACGAATCCGTGGTCAAAATTGATTCTTAAACTTTCGAAAGAAAGAACCTAGAGTCTTCAAATTCTCAGGTTAGGTTGAGATCCTCAATATCTCGGTCCAGTTCGTTAATGGGCCAAATCTGATGAATGGTTTTCGTGTTACAGACATTTAAAATCTTGATCTTTCAATAACTTGAAAAATATTTATCTGTGCGGAATGAGACTTGGCTGGTAGATGTACAGTAGCAATATGAAGAATCATCCATAAAAAAATTTAAAAAAAAAAATTTTTTCTCGAAAATGTTCATTTAAATTTCATTGAAATCTCCAAACCGCTAGTTCATAAAACCTAGAACTTTAATTTAGCCAAACAGATTTCCTGATTTTCCTGAGGAACGAATCGATAGAAAAATTCAGGAAATTCATTTTAGAAATTCATATATTTCAAAAAGCATGTCTCCGATTCCGTTGAAGTTTAACTCTAATATGATCGACAGCGAAATCTCGAAGCCTCGGTTTCAGTATGAAGAGATATCTATTCTTTGAATTTCCCAGAACATAAGATGTATAGAATATTCCTTTGCATCGACCTTTAACGGCATCTACTGGTGAATAGTCGAAGTATTTACTAGATCGTACAGTCACATTATGCGGGATAGCGGCGTCAGTCCATACTCTACATATGCTTCATGAGGTGATTCCCAGAAAGTTTTTAGGTACTTCTACGTAGCGCATGAGCAGTTTATCGAAATCGTCACTCCTTAACAACAGTGTTTCAAATTTCAGCTTGATAGGATATTCGTCTTGGGAGATATTGAAGTTAATATTCAACAACTTTTCAA
The DNA here is from genome assembly GCA_958510865.1 of Myrrha octodecimguttata. Taxonomy (NCBI): domain Eukaryota; kingdom Metazoa; phylum Arthropoda; class Insecta; order Coleoptera; family Coccinellidae; genus Myrrha; species Myrrha octodecimguttata. Next base: position 22,383,224 of record OY294059.1, read on the forward strand.
CTCGATCAGATATTAATTTTATTTAATGAAACATATTAAGCAAAATTTATTTTCTTTTATTTCTCGCTTGTTCTAGGGAACAAAAGAGTTGTCGTTTTGCCCAGTGTCTGTGATTTCCAAGTTTCATGTTTCAAGTTTCCAAACCGAAAATGGTCTTCTTGAATCAAAAAAAAAAACCTAGAAAGCACTGACGTGAGGTCAGGAGATTTTACGCGCATGTTCCGTTGCCAAAACGGTCATCTATACAAGAATTGACCCTGCCAAACGCATATTTTTTTCATATGGTCTTCACGAAATTCTGCATGAACCTTAAACTATAATTTTCGATCAAGTACTAGATTGCAATTTGATCCAAAATTTTGAATGGGTATAACTATCTATAGAATAATTGGCGAATTCAACCCATTTAAGCATTCGACCTTCTTAATTAAACTGAAAACCTACTCCACAAATATATTCCCTATGTCGATTCTACCTAAAGTTAATGTGTGTACGGCCGGCCTAACCACTGATAGTGAACAAACTAACTTCCGGAAGAATCTACTCAGTAGCTTGATAAATGTAGAGTAAGTTTGGAGTTCAATTACGAAGGCCGAATTGGCGAATTAGTAAAAACCATCGAATGATTCCGCAGAAATCTCATTATTCCCTGGACACATAAATCAAGCTAATATGAACCACCACAAAGAATAAGTTGGCGAAGAAGGTGGTGAAGAGAAGTATACAGCTTGTATTTTTTATGTAGGTGATCACTGTTTCAGTACTACCAGAAGAAGAAAAATTAATTTTTTTGTAACTTCCATTGCCTCTAAATAATGATTAGGTACTTCAAAATGGCTACTGTAAATTTTCCAGAATAGTTTAATGAATCATGTACAGGCTTTCGCCTCCGTGTTACATGTTTATACCTGTAGCTATACAGAAATAAAAGTTATTATTATTATTATTATTACATACCCATTCAAAATTTCAGTTTCCCGAATTTCCAAAAACATAGATCGAATCGCCCTTCAATGAAAAATGCTACCTTGAATTTGCAGCCAAATAGGGTCTACAGAACAATGAGCAAAAAAAAATTAAAGAGTCCTCTCTGCATTTTGTTAAATGGAAAGAGTTATTTGGCACATTTTTCTGTAGGCCCTTTTTGGCTGAAACTTCAAGGTGGCATTTTTCATCGAAGGGCGATTCGATCTATGTTTTTGGAACTATCGGAAAACTGATATTTTGAAAGGGTATATCTGCGGAATCATTCGATAGTTTTACTAATTCGCCAATTCGGCCTTCGTAATTAAACTCCCAACTTACTCTACAATCATCAAGCTACTGAGTAGATTCTTGAGGAAGTTATTTTGTTCACTATCAGTGGTTAGGCCGGCCGTAAACACATTACCTTCATGAAGAATTGACATAGGGAATATATTTGTAGAGTAGGTTTTCAGTTCAGTTAAAAAGGTCGAATGCTTAAATGGGTTGAATTCGCCAATTATTCTTTAGATAGTTATACCCATTCAAAATTTTGGATTTAATTGCAATCTAGTACTTAAATGAAAATTATAGCTTGTGGTTCATGCAGAACTTTGTGAAGACCATATGAAAACAATATGCGTTTGGCAGGGTCAATACTTGTATAGATGACCGCTTTGTCAACGGATCAAGCGCGTAAAAGCTCCTGAAATCGATTCCATCTGAGAGTGAGTATTTCGAATTCGAAGGAAATATTTTCCGGAAACAAATAATTGCCCTGACGTTGAGAAAAAATTAATCAGTTTTAAGTCAGGCTAAAACCAATGATTTAAAGTTATTTTCGATCAGTGGACATCATTTCGAGAATGTTTCATAGAATAAAGGTTCTGTGGAAATAGCATACAACATTCTCTACAATATTCAATATCCTTTTGCAATCACGACTATCATAATTGATATTTTGACATAACTGAAGTATGTGAGCATTGATGTTACATGAAAATTTTCTGATCCAGTCAAAAACAAAATGAATAGGTACTTACATTCAGTGAATGAAGCTACTAAGATAAGTGGAATTAATGTTAACATGCTGGTAAAATGTCATTCGAACACACTGAAAATAATGCAAAATGAAATTGATGAAATCATTTCAGGATCGGAACACAATGAATAGATAAGAAATATCTTGCCTGACAAATGATTAAGATATGAGATACGCATGATTCTACCTGATATACATTGCGAAAGTATAAGAAGAACTCAATATGGGTGTATTTATTATCCGAGGCAATGTTTCATCCCTACCATAATTTTACTCATCTAATTTCTTCTATATGGAAGATTAGAAGAGTGTTTGCACAACAATTTTCTCCTAACTTATGGTAAGCAATTTGAAATAACAAATCATATAAAAAATTCTCCTTAAATCATTTCTTTAAACCTCTCGCATGAATTCTGGAAGAGGTCCTTGAAAAAGTGAATTGGACGAAGCTTGAAACTGCGGCTGTGTTCGCGGAGCTCTTCAACAAAAAATGTCTCATTTTGTCGAGTAAAAAGAATGTGTATTTTGGTTTTGTTGGCATATTGAACAATTGAAGATATTGAGGTGAAGAAATTCTGGGAAAGTACTGGAGTGAGCCTGGGTGCTTTTAAGGTTGTTTATTCAAATTCGTTGCCGAAGTTGGAACTATTTTTGCTCTATATTTCTGAAAGTGAATATTGCATAGAGCCGAAATTCGTTGAACTTTATTTACATTTACTACAAGCTCTGTAGTAGTAGTAGCAGTAATATTTTTATATTTAAGAAACACATAAAGTTTTATATTTCACAGTTTATTCAGTACCCTGACACGTGTTTTGGTCTTTCGACCATCTTCGGAGGAGTTCAACAAAGTAATCCAACTCAAAACTCAAAAAGTTCCTTTGCTACACCTAAAGGCTCGTACTCATGGACGCTTCAAAAAATAAAAATCGCGCGATTTTTACGCTCAATGTCAGTAATTTGTCGCTGACATCTGTCACTAAGAAAACGCGCGATTGTTCATGAAATATCACTTTTCAAATTGTATGAATTTATTTCAGCGTGTATCTGGTTCTTCAGAAAGTATAGTAATTGTTTTTATACCTATATTTTTATAGGGATTGTGGGATTGATTGAATTAATAGATGCTTTTGATTTATTGGGCATGCACATAGCTATCGAATAAATTGTTTTTGCTGGAGTCAGTTTGTTCTGCAGAAACGATTATTTCAGATAGCTGAATCAATTTAATAATTTATCATAAGAAAAGACATTTTATTTTCGTCTTGATGTTGGAAAGACATTACATTACAAGCATATTTCATACTGCGATAAATATATCGTCACCATATGATTGCAATTGAGTACATAAATACATAATTCCTTTAAAACAATAAGTTGAAGATATTCTCTTCAATATACCTCATTCATTGTATTAACAAGTACCTATAATCATGACCGACGAGTATAAACAATCTCTTGAATGTTTGAATATCCCGCCATTTTCTTGAAGTTGAAATTATTCAACTACAAAAAAAGAATCGCGCGATTTTGGCGGGAGAGCCTTTGACAACTCAAATGTCATCGCTTGAGCGACAAACGCGTCCATCAATTTGCGCCTTAAGGCGCGTTTGTCGCTCAAGCGATGACATTTGAGTTGTCAAATGCTCTCCCGCCAAAATCGCGCGATTCTTTTTTTGTAGTTGAATAATTTCAACTTCAAGAAAATGGCGGGATATTCAAAACATTCAAGAGGTGGTTCATACTCGTCTGTCATGATTATAGCCACTTGTTAGCAAAATAAGCTCTTGGTCATTAGAGGTTAAATACAATGGATGAAGAATTATGAGTATATTGAAAAGTATTTTTTAAACTATTGTGTTACAAGAATTATTATTTTTATTTATTTACCTACTCAATTGCAATCATATGTTTGCACTTGTATATAGTGACGATATGTGGCAGTTTGAAATATGCATGTAATTTAATGTCTTTTCCCACCAAGGCGAAAATAAAATGTCTCTTTCCACCCATGATAAATCATTATATTGATTTAGCTATCTACTCCAAAAAATTATTTCTGCAAAACAAACTGATTCCAGCGAAAACAATGTTTTCGATAGATGTGCATGTTCAAGGAATCAGAAGCGTCTATTAATTCAATCCTTCGAGAAATATAGGCATAAAACCAATTACAATACTTGTTGAAGAACCAGATCCACGTGGAAATAAATTCATACAATTTGAAATGTGACATTTCATAAATAATCGCGCGTTTTCGTAATGACAGTGTAAGCCATAAATTACTGACTGCCTTTCTGTGATCGTGATTACCCATGATGACGTCACTTTTTCATTCAAATTCAAGGAAATATATATTCTGTGCTTTGAATTCGAATGAAAAAAAAGACGTCATCATTGGTAATCACGATCACAGAAAGGCAGATGAGCACACCATGTTTTACTTACATCATGGAAGAAACCATGATGTAAGCAAAACATGGTGTGCCCATCTAAAAAAAAGTGACGTCAGCAAGATTAAAATACAAGGAAATATATTCCGTGCTTTGAATTTGAATGAAAAATGTGACGTCATCATAGGTAAAACGATCACAGATGAGCACACCATGTTTTACTTACATCATGGAAGAAACTATATGGAAGCTTGACATTTTAATTTAGCATGATTGATTAGATTTTGAATGGATTATGGTATCAGTAGTGGTCGGTTTTCCAAAAATGTCAAATTCAAGCTTATTGTAACTATATATTGTAAATTTAATATGTTCATTAATGCCATTTAGATGATTCGAAAATTTTGTTAGCTGCCTATCGGTACCAGTCAAAATACAAAATAATAAGTAAGTGTTACTTACTTTATCATTTGTAGTCGTGTTGAATAATAATTTTTCACAGTGAGACATAAATATTTCAGTTAAAAGTGCACTTCGGCCATTGGTAGGCCGTTAATTTGTGTGTAAAATTTATTATTGAATTCAGAATAATTTTGTTCCAGACACATTACTAAAATTCGAAAAAGATTTTCTTTAATATTTGTTGAAAGATGACTATTATTGATCATGGTTTTTCATTGTGTTTTGCCTTCATCAGTTGGTATAGAAGGTAATAGGCCTTTCACGTCAAATGGAATGCCAAAAATATAATAATTATTCATAAAGAAGACATTCCTATGAGACCAGTCGCCTCATATATAAAAAATATACTCAAGCGACAAGGTTGGACTAACTGATGATGACGATTTCGGTATCAAAATATATTCTGTCTGACCGTTCGTATGCATGATTACGGGCGTACAGAAGATCCTATCGATTTATTGAAACTTTTAGGGTATGTTGCATTTCCAACTGCGGCAGTTATTGAGGTCGTTATAATGGGCAGAATCGACCTAACGGTTTCGGAGTTATTGCCATTAGAAGTTCTGAGGTTACACTGATATTTCTGAAAGTACTTACTGTCAGTAAATCGAAAAACAGTTCTTCAAAATTTTTCTCCAAAAATTATGTTTCCGAAAACTATCCATTATATTCCAGAAAAATTTTTCACAGATCTAGAGCTTCATATTTCACAGCAATGAACCGAATTAGAGATTGATACGATGATAATTTCCGCAGATAAGAAATATGTGAAATTTCTTGATTTATTTTTGGTAATCGTTGTTTTTTCCGGAATAAATCGAGAAATACTAATTCAATAATGATGAAACTTGGTTTCTTATTTAAAAATGCTGATGAACAACTTTACGCGAAATTTCGTGATAATAGTGTTATCAGAACAATTCGGGGAAAAAAAATTTTTTTCGAATATTTGATATTCTGCCATCTCAATCCATTCATACAAAATTCTGTATGAATCTTCAAGCTGTAATTTTTCAATCAAGTACTAGATTTCAATTCGATCTTATCTGTATTTTTTGAAATATTAGGAAAATAAAATTTCGAATATGGGTACATCTACGGATTCATCGGGCGGATTTTACCCATCCACGAATTCGGCCTTCGTAATTGAGGTCCACACCTACTCTACAAATATCTAATTTCTAAGCTGTTTCTTTCGGAAATAAATCGTGTTAAGATCGGCCGTAGATTTGTACCTCAATTACGAAGGTCGAATGGGTAAAATTCGCCCTATCCTTTCGTAGATATAACCATACAAAGTTTCATTTTTCCAATATTTCCAAAAATACAGATCAGATCGAATTGAAATAATCTAGTGCTTGATTGAAAAATGACTGCTTTTGAAGGAAAAGCTATCGTTCAGATTCTGATGAAATTCCTGATGAAATTCATTATGAAACACCAAGCCGTCATTACGAAGCCATGAACTTGATTCCAATTCGATCGGATCAGCTTTTCACGATAAAACGAGAGTATAAAATGTAGCCAATGCATATGCCAACCAACGTTTATTGGGCGATTCAAGCATTCTCGAAATTGGCCTCAATCAAAATATCCAACTTCCTAAAAATCTCAGCCGTTTCATTTACAATATATTGTGTTTTCAGTCGGCCTAACGACCAATTTCGACATTTAATCTACCTCAAACATTTCTGGTCTATAAGGCGTAGGCACATAAGTATATATTTATCCGACAGAGTTCGATTTCAGTACGAATGCTTCATGAGCAAGTCCAAAATAATCGATTAAAATCACTGTTGTGATGTCATTTCAAATATAAAATATATTGAATATATATAAGTTGAGTTCCGATATTCCTGGCCAGTATCAGTAATTTCGGAACGCTTCGTACTGATACGAACAGTTACCAAAGCAGTGCCAGTAAAATCAACTGTCAAAATTTACTGGCCAGTACTGGCCAGGAATATCGGAACTCAACTAATATATATCCCCTCTTACCGAAACGCCACTGTATCCTTCCGAGCAATCGAGCATCGAAATCATAGACATAAAGGTTGGTAGCAATGCTTTTCACCCTAAATGAGAAACGTCACTGAGCAAGAGAATAGTTGTATTTGAGGATACATTAATTGTCTCAATTCCAAACCAATCAAAATCGACGCACTTCCGAAGGAACCCGAAAGCTCTCGTGTGAAGTCGATTATCGATCGTGGCGGGATTTCTCGCTGCGATTGCGGTTTACTAACCTCTAATATTTGTATTCTGTGCCTGTAATCTATCTAACGCACTAACGAAAACGAATGGATGCTTGCTTGGCTACTGTTCTGTTACATTTTGAAGAATTATCAATACGAATTGTCCAGACGATTTAAAAAAAGCAATTATCATTGCTATACTAACTTTTAATCTAACTTACTAACGACTTGATACAAAGCAATTATCATTGCTATACCCGGCTAAATATCATTAATAAATTACATCTTTACCACACAATTTCAGATTTTTCCCTAAATTATGGACACGGTGAGGTAAGTTCAGTTTGTGCATTATGGAATAGTTTTTTGATAAAATTTCGGTTTTTTTGCAGAGTGAATCCACTAATTCGTGAAGAATGTCGAAAGGAGTTCACCAGCGTATCAAATAAAAACAAGCACCTCCGGAATATACATAAGCATGATTCTCCAAAAGTGGAAAGGATGCAGAATATTATGTGTTCTCTTTGTCCCAATGAATACAGAGAGATGTTTTCATCCTATAATGATTTGGATCAACATTTCACAAATATCCACAACATAAGAATCACAGAAAGTATTATCAATTTCAGAAGCCATGAAGAGTTTGAAGCATGGCGAGCAGAGGAAAACAGAAATGTTGAATATGCTTGTACTAGGGCCGTTGAAAATAAGAAGGGGGATAGAATTGTATATTACCATTGTAATCGAAGCAATTATAGAGGTACGTAGGACACTTCTGATCATGGAGAATCAACTGTGTTGAATTTTAGGATACCAAAGTAACTGTGCAATACGTAACGTGAAGCTCGGAGGAAGTATTCACATTTAGGGAATGTGTTCTTCAAGATTTTCACTCAAAATTTCGACAGATGGTAATAACTATTAACTAACCATATATTTGTATTGATCTGATTTTAATACCTCCTGCTAGGCTTGTTTACAGTAACATTTGAAGAAACACACGTGGGACATGAGGATGTTTCTTTAAGAGCAAAAATGTGGAATAAAATAATCAATGTTGAGAGACCTACAGCGAATAACTATCAACATAAAATCACTGTGGAAGCACACAAAAAAGAAGAAAAAATGAATGGTAAGATCGAAACATACGAATTTGGAAACTTCAAGGTACCATCTTGTCGGTGAGTAATAAATTTTATATTGTGAATTGTAAAGAACTTTGTGATAGCGATTGTAGAGCAGGATTTTGTAACATATGTAAAATATGTATACAAGATATGAGTGCCAGTGCTCAGAAAATACAGTTAAAAAAGTACTGTGTAAACATATACATGCTGTATCTTTGCTAGAGGAGAGAAGCGAGTCTGTTTTAGGTTCCCCACATTCAGATGAAAGCGATACACTGTATCTCAACGAGCCTACAGGAACCAAGCTGCGTTACCAGGATGATGTCACCCATTTTATTCAGGAGAGCAGACCACATAATATATCCATTAGTTTCGAGGAAAGAAGAGAGGTATTAACCCTAAAAAAACATATTTTCCGAATGATAAATGAAACTTTCTCGCATGTTTTAAATTCATAATTTTCGGGATCTTTCCATATAGTTTTTCGTTATGTAAAGAATGTATATCTTCATCTTACAAAGTTGATGGTAGTTTGTGTTTTTATATAGCTTAGGTGTAGTTAACATTGCTAATGTTCATGATGCTTATGAATTGTGAAATGTGTATGATGTTTTGAAATTGGGGATTAATGCGATGTCTGTATAGTTACAATACTTAACATATTAAGGTGCAAATAATAATTATAGTTAACACTCTATTAACACTGCTTACTTTCTTAAAGTAAAATATTCAATTTTGGAATTTTATCATTCTGGAATGAAATGTACATTGTATTTATACAAATATTGCATTTTGGTTCAGGTGTAGGGGAGTTGGGAGCCTGAAATAAAATTGAAAATAAACTAGTTTCAGACAATCCTTAATAACATTGTTATGTTAGCTTAGGTGTGGTAAATATTGCTTATGTTCAGGTTGCTTAGGAATTGTGAAATGTATATGATGATTTGAAGGTGAGGATTAATGTGATGTGTGTATAGTTACAGTTTTTAACATATTAAGGTGCAAATAATAATTATAACTCAACTCTCTTAACACTGTTTACTTTCTCAAATTAAAAGTATTCAAATTTGGAATGAAATGTGCACTGTATTTATACAAATATTGCATTTTGGTTCAGGTGTAGGGGAGTTGGGAGCCTGAAATAAAATTAAAAATAAATAGACTAGTTTCAGTCAATCCCAAATGACATTCAAATTGTAGTTGGGATTTGAATCAATTATGTGAAAAAACTGTTTTCTCTTTGTTAGCTTTGAATTACTAACCCTGGAAGTTATTAGAGATTAATTTTTCCATTTGTTATTGTAATTATTTGCTCGAAGTTCATAAAATAAACAACTTCAAATATGATTATTGTATATTTTCCCTGTTCCTAATTCCTTCGAAGTAATAACCCACTCTTCATTGACTATTTTATAACGAAAATTTCGTAAATTTATAAACTGAATCATTGATGAAATATAGATCCTTCACTGATTTGCAGATAAAAAACTGCCAAGTAGACTATTTTAAGACATACTAATTATTTATAAGTTAAATTTAATATTCAATGAAATAAACTCTAAAATTCAAAATGTTATAACGAAGCTTCCTTCATTGGGACAGTGTTGCTGAGACAATAACAGTCAATGATTAAAAGAAAGTTATTTATCTAAGAATATATTAAGAACCTGAATATTTTTTTTGGGATATCCTGATGATTCAGAATTCATCATGCATTGTGATAATTCATAGTGATATTCCTAACTCGTTCTCTACATCCACATCTAAATCTATTTATTAATAAAATGGTAATTGATACACTGCGAGGCCAAAACATTTCAATTTTGGGCAATGTACTGAATGAATACTTGTTGAAATACTAATCTAAAGAAAAATGTACTTTACTGTTTGTTTATAACATACCTAATCAAATGGTGATTCAGTGCAATATACTGAATTAATGTAATATTATGTTTATTACTATACATTCTACTGAAATACAAACAGTTCAGTACAATTTACAGTTCACCACATATACATTAACTTCTTGCGCACAACGTGAGATGACAGTTTTGGTTAAGTTCAAATACTTCCAAGCAGAAATTCAATTCAAACTGGCGCCAAAGAGACCACGCCCACATCGATTTTGATTGGTTTGGAATTGAGACAATTAATGTATCCTGTTGTATTTGTGTCTCCTGTCTCCCTTTCATTATTTTCTTGTCTCTGGGTAGGAAGGAACGTGAGTTCTGCTTCTGCGACGACAGTCCGTGTCAGCTGTTATCTGGTTTCATTCAATACACCAGAAGTGAGAGAACAGTAAATTCGGTCAGCTGTTTTGTGTTTTGGTTCTCAAACGCGCAGAAAATATGTCGGAATCGAGCGAGCCAGCTACGTCTAGCAGCGAAACGACTACTACTGATAATTTAGATAAGACAGACGAATTTGTCGAGCCTGATTGTAAAAGACGAAAGTTGGCTCACAAAAATGATGAAAAAAAATTCGAATTGGAAGATAGGCTCGGAGGAATATTGTGTTGTGCTGTCTGCTTAGATCTTCCAAAGACTGCTGTTTATCAGGTAAGTCATTCCGTATTTTTTACGCATATTACGTGGTTACATAACTGCGTAGTTTAGTTTCTTTGTTTGCAAACAACAGCGCTAGATGCTGACTATCGATTATTTTTGGTTGACAATTCTAATCGATGGCTATAAATAAAGATTGGGTGTGGGCCGACAATTGTCCCAATCCTATCTTTCAATGGATCGTGGACCTATTAACTGAATTTAATTAATAGGACACGACCTACACAATACCAAAGAATTCAATACGTAGTTTCACCAGACCCTGATAATCAAGGAAAAAACAATTTCCACCATTTGTAAAATTTATCCTTGTTTGGATAAATTTGGGGGCAATAGGTTTGCTGAATTTAGCATGTGCCTAGATGCAGAAAACCTACTATTTTCATTCAGACTATCTCCTGTCATGAGGAAAATCAGAAATTTGTGTTGCCCATCAAATAAATAATTGCTTCCTCTTATTCAACCACAAGCACAACCAGACTGTATAAAATCTAGACTAAACATTACCTATAATAAGATAATTATGATGATTAAATAATGTTCCAACTTTGTTATCATTCATTAATTGTGTAGTTGTCCATCTTGTATTGATCATGAATAGACATCAGAAAATCCATTGAAAATGTTGTAGATTGATTTATTTTGATGTATCTCTATTCTCTGTTGATGTATCATTTGTACCAGTTTTATATCTCTGGGTTATTGCTTAAAATAAGACTTGTCTGGATTTTATATTTTGCGATTTTTTTCAATAAATACGTTGAATTTAATTTTTTCGTCATTATGAGATACCCCACCCATCCTGCTTCAGAATCAGTTTTATCTGAGATATTTGTTTGAAAAACTAGGTAGGTATGCGAATCACGCCTCTTAGCCAAGTTATTCACTTATCTTCCATAGTTCTCGTCTCGAATTAATTTTGAATTATGTCAATGAAACAACTCGAAGGAAAAGGTAAAGTAACGACTATTTTCGTTGGTAGTTTTTTTCTGTATGTATTGATGAATTTATTGATACTTATGTTTTGTGTTAGTTACAGGATAAGAAGAGGAGTGGTAAGTTCTGTTGTGAATATTATTCTTCGAAAAGGTTCCTAATTGTTTCATTCTTAAGTCAAGAGTGTTTTATACAACTCGATTACATCAATTTTCGTTCTCGGAAAAAAATATCGAAAAATAGGACATGTTCAGTTTGTGTTCGTCATGTGATCTGCTGTAATTTAAGGCTTCTTTTCACGGCTGAACATTTCAAAAATTTGGTTTGAAACGTGCCTGGGTATTCGACTCTGTTGTCGAAGTATAAGCTTGGTTTGCGATTCCACAAAACGATGTGTGCTACTGATTTTTTTGCTATGGTGTGAACACCGCCAGAAGAAACATTTCAATGATCTGTAATCAGTGCCTTCTTTTTATTATTTTAGATGATCATCTTTTTGATATACATATTTGCTCTGTTCTCCCAGTATTGCATAGTTTCATTTTGTTATAGAAAAGAATATAATTCGAAATCCAATGTCCATAACAGAGTTTCGCTGAGAGAGGCCTTCATTATTATTTGATGGTTCCATTAGCCGCCCTATAGCAATTTGAAATGAAACACAATACAATTGAGATAATGACATTTACACAAGTCGGTATTGAAACTATCATAAGTTTGACTATGAATTGTGCGAATCTGACGTTTCTTTGAATTCAAATTCACAAACTGAAGAAACTATGGCTCTGAAAAATATCTGAGATCTTTGCTTCAACTTTGTATATATTATAGACCATATAAAATATAGGGTGCATAAAATACATTTATGTTAATAGATTTCTGCACGGCAAGAAATTTTATTAGTTTCATATTCCTCCATAAATTTCATGACAGTAACGATCTTATAGATCGTATTTAAGCATAGGATATAAATAATGCAGGCTTTAATCATATTATGGGAACACAATCGAAACAGACTTGTTCCTCTGAAAAATTCTCCACGCGGTGGCAGTCTTATCACTTCAGTTCAAGTACCGGCTTCAGTCAGAAGATTTGATAAAATAGTCATAATTCATAAATTGAAACCGCAAAATTCAAACAATTTTAAGGAAATTTACATTTACAAACTTAGATGTTTCAATGATGCTCATTGCAATATGCAAGCTTTATAATTACTTATTGAAGTCCCTGGAGGAAAGTTTTTTTGAAATTAATCCTTAATATATCGCATTGTAATGAATGCTGCTTCATTAACAGCCCAACTTGGCATCAACTCACAATATCAACTCTAGTTCATTATCCTCATATACTTGTGTTCATATCTAGTATGTTTTTACTATATTTTCACATATATGTACTAACATTCGGTTGACGATGTTTCAACCTCCTGGTTCCCACCATAATAAAATTCCCTCAATTATCCTGTGCTTGGGGAAAAATACTAAGATGTTACCCAGAACTGCTTGATTTTCTTTCATATTCATCGTAGGTACTTTAGAAATCAAGATTAGATCATTATTGACCCAGGATTAGGTTGAATCATGTCGCATTCCTTTCATACCTCATTTATAAATTTTTCATTAATTCAATGGCTTACTTACGAATTATCTAAAATTCATTTAATGTAATTCCATGCTTCTCATATAGAACCATTGAATACCAATAATTGTTTCCACTCGTTGATTCTATTTTGTATAGCTTCAAATACATCTTTTTTGCATGAGCAACATCATATATGTTCAAAGATACCTGATTCTGAATCTTCCCAATAAAAATTTTTCTTTAATACCTTGTCTTCTTTTTCCGAGCTGTGTTCATTACAGAACGTTGAAGTGGATAGCTTTTGTTCAGTCATGACTTTTTCAATCGGAATGATTCTTTGAAATTGGTTGTCTAGATCCGGTGAGATATCAAAGAAATCCAAACAAATAGTTGAAAAGAGCCAAAATTTTGCAGATATCATGCCGCACAAAAACGAACCATTGGTCTGTCCAAATTAGCAACATAAGAGTGCAGTTCGAGAAATCGGAGCATTTCTTGCCACAGGCGAACATTTACAATTCGTCCGTGCAAAAAGATCTTTCCATTCATTGCTGAATTTCGCGGACTGCAAGGAAATACTTAAAAGTATTTTTTTTTCGATGAACAATCAGCAATTGAACTCTGAAGGTTTTTAGAGGGTCCCTTGATAGGTTTTAGAAAATATTGGTCTTCAAAATTTTTTATGGCTGATGGAAGAGGGTATCATACGTTATTTCTTGTTAAATTGTTATCTCTGTTTACCTTCTTACCTGTTAATATGATTCCAAATCATGTTGTAGAAAAAATTAATGACAAATTCATTGTTAACTATAAATATCTCATATCTGCTCATATTTTATTTAGAAAGCATTTGTCAGGTCAGTCGTTGTAATGATGCCACTAAGAAAGTCTACATTAATCTTTCTGTGCGTGTCTTGCAGTGCACCAATGGCCACTTGATGTGCGCCGGCTGCTTCACCCATGTGCTGGCGGATGCCCGACTCAGAGATGAGCTGGCCACTTGTCCCAGCTGCAGGGTGGAGATAAGCAAGACTTCCGCGACCAGAAATCTGGCAGTGGAGAACGCTATCTCAGAGCTGCCCTCTGAATGCCAATTTTGCAACCGGCGGTTCCCTAGAAACTCGCTGGAGAGACATGAGGAGCAAGAATGTGACGAAAGGTAACTGAGTATACTGAAAATAACACGAGTAACTCACTAGTTTTAAACTACATAATTACCGAATTGATGAGTTAAAATTCTTCTAGCTACTATTATTGAACATAATAAAACAGCATACTGAAGTGAAGCAAGAAGCCTTCAGGAGCATGTTCATATTCGTGGCCAGAGCGATCACTCATCTAGGTATTGACCCCTATCAACGCAAAATGTACGAATCTACGAAATCATTGGGCGTATTATACCCGTTCACGAACTAGATCTTTCTAATTCCCCGGAGAATGAAGTTGAGAGGTTGCAAAAAGCACACTGTCAGAAATCAACATTCTGATTGACGGCTGTCCAGATATAGGGTGTTTCACCATGTTTAACATATACAGTTGTGTAAATGACTTATTTCTGCTTGAAGTCATATACCCCGATTTCGAAGCAAAAGCGATATACAGGCTGTTTAATTTCACCTTTGAGTTGTTGAGTATGACTTGAAATATCAGGTTCTGGTCACATCACAGTATTTTCTGATACTCGATATAAATATGATGTTGAATTTTGGAAATGATATTTGAAAACGACGAAAAGTTCGAAATTTTTGTTCTTAAATTGGATTTCATGCAGGCAACACAAAGAGGTCCTAAAGATATCGCAGCGATTACATTTCAGAAAATTGTGAGTACTTTTTTTACCCCTTTAAGAGGTCACAGAGAGTGCTATATCTCCTCCAAACGTCCGCCACAGCGATTATGAAGATATGGCATGTGGAAATTATTAAACTGCGACAATGGAAGGTCTGTGAAAAAAAAACTCATATAGCCCCATGGCGAAGAGTTTTAGGAATTCTCATTGCGAGATATCTGGAAGCACGCAATGCTATAGTTTCAGAAAGTGTACCTAGCGTGAACTTCTGGTTCAGATATAAAAACCTGTACATTGTATTTCTCGAAAGTTTCCTGTTGAGATTTTTGTGATCGCTGATGCGGAATTGTTATACAATAATAACAGAGCTCATCAGCCCTCAAAGATCATGAATCCACACGAATATCCTCAAGGAAAGGAAACACAGATATACTTGGCCCGAGATCCGCGAAATGGCGAGGTCCATGAGCAGAGATTATCGGCACAGACAACGTTAACGTTATTTCCGCAATATCTCAAGAAGTACAAATGCAATCAGATTAAAACTTTGTTATCAGGTGGAGATTACCAACACGCAACTAGGTGCATAATTTCGTGTTGATCTTTTTGTTAGAATTTGAACAAACGCGTATCAGCTCCTGACCTCACGTCAGTACCTTTCTAGATTCTTTATTCTGTTTTCACAACTGTGTTCAGAATGAAGGGGAAATCAACCTTGAAAAATTGAAAGATTTCAGCAATTTCGGCTGTTATTTTTTTTACTGTAGACATGTAAAAAAAATTCAGTAAAAATTTTGAAAAAAAAAATTTCACGGAAAATGGAATACATTTAAATAATGCTATCCAATTTGGCACTCGAAACTAAAAAAACTCAACTTTGCAGGGTTTCCGCTAATTTAAATTTTGACTCCCGAATTATATACCAAAATTAAATTGATCACAAAAAGTACTGAGATGTGATCAAAAATCGTTATTTTTAAGGTCACGCATAACGTACAACAGCTATCAGAATATTGCTCAAAGTTGGCGGCATTAACCACCCCCTTCCCCCCCGTATCTCGCTTATGCTTCGAAAACGGTGTATATGTAATTCCAGTTTATGGTGAAACACCCTGTATATTTTCATCTGGTTTATGGTGAACAATCCTGTATATTCAAAACCTTAGCAAAAGGATGTGGAGTTTTCGTTGGCCCATCCCGTATGTTAAAATATCGGCTAAATCCAGTGAATGGCTCTTGAAATATGTTCCAAAACTTTATTGAACTTCTGTGATGTCATTCACAGAAGTTCAATGAAGTACAACTGAAAAAACTTCTACCATCAAGTAGTAGTTTCTTTTTTTCAATGGTTATCATGATTTGATCGTGAATTGGTCGTATGGACGGATATGACTTCACCATTTCTGCATTAAGATTATATCATATCAAGTGTAGAAATAAAAAACCTAGAAAAGCACTGAAGTGAAGTCAGCAGCTTTTACGCGCTTGTTCACATCGCGAAATGGCGACTTGGAAATTTCAGTAAAATTTGATTGGAATATGAAAACTCTTTGGAAAAAATTAAAAATTTTTTCTAATTTTTCCACGGATAATTCTTCTTATCGACACTGTTCATCTTCCAACCAAGTTTCATTTCGATCAGATAAATATTTTTGAGTTTTTGAAAAATCATAATCTCAAATCGCTGTAACGTAAAAACCATTCTGTAGATTTGGCCCATCAACGAAATTAACCGGGATATTCAGGATCAAAACCTAACCTGAAAATTTCAAGACTTCAGGTCTTTCGAAGTTAAGTGTACGCACGGACGGTCGGCCGGACGTACAGAATCAAACGTGACCACGGATTTTTCACCAGTGAGTCCAACCTAGTCTTTTGAGACCGATAGCAGCTCAAAATTCGGAAATTACAGACATTGTAACGAAACGATAACGCGCTGTTTCCCTGAACAAGCGCGTAAAAAAAAGAATGTCGTTTTATATAAGTTTATCGGCAAGAACCTATTTAAGTTAGATTGTATTCTCAAACGATAAATTCACCAAATATCTCATTCCGAATGAAACTTTTTCCCTATCCCTGGTACCTCAATACATGGTCATTTGCATGTTCTGGGAACATGCCTAAATCGTTGAAAGTTTCTAATCTTCAAATTGGTTAGAACGCTGTATGTTTGTGCTTAGCAGTTTGTTGCAAATGTACACATAACTATAATTACGGCTATATTTAAATAGGGAAGAACTTGCACTGGCCATTTTCGCTATGAATCATCAAGCTTGTCGGCTTACTATTTGATAGACGTCGGCGAATGTAATTGTGTTTTCAAAGAGGCTTCCTCCATATTTCACAAAAAAAATTTTATTTCGGATTTCTCAATAAGTATCTTGATTTGTCAATCGCATGAAAAAATATCCAAAAAAATTTTACTACATGTTCCTATTCTAACATGAGTATGAAATAACATATAAATTTTACATACACCGAAAAGTGAAATGGGTAAAGACTATATATATATTAAATTTTGATTTGTAATTTGACGCCCCTGAGAATGACCCCAATTACAATCAATGGCCGGCAGGCCTTCGCCTCGCCAGATGATTCAAGGTTACTGTCCGAAGCCTGCACAACTAGCAGGCTACACGCTTTCGAATGACTGCCTGAAGATGGGACCTTTCGAAACGCAGAACGCAAATTGTTTATTTCTTTCAACTGTGTCTATTGTTTTTTTGTAAAACTCATAGTCCCATAGACCAGCGTAGCCATTCTTTCGCCTTCTGTTTGCGTAATTGACTTTTTTCCATAGACATTGTTCAGACAAATTCGGAAATATACGGTAGTTTATTGTCCATTTCAATGAGACGAATCGATTCGGTTCAGACGTGGGCCCGGAGATTCATCAACTTTGCAATTGGTGAATAGGCCGTACTCTGGCCAACAGAAAATCCACGTCGTATGCGAGTCAGGTGACTACAGACTGACTGATAATGTGGGGCGAGATATTCTCTGGCCAGAAACGACAGTCCTATGACTGCCAGATCGCTCGTTCGGCTGTTTTCTCTTAGCTTGCCTCACACAGTCAGTCCGAATGGGCTGACGTCGACAGCCTTACGGCCAACTGATAGGTGTGTCGCTTAACTCTAAAGATTGTCCGGACAATAACTGCAGACCATCTCATAATGTATGGGGCCCATAAGGCCATGGTGACCCCAGACCATGGCTTGGGTTGGCCTAGCAGTTAATATGCCTTCAAATGATGACATGGATGATATCCCAAATTACCTCCGAAGATTTCATAAAAATTAACTAATTATGACTAGATATAGTAAGAATTTATATCATATATTGAAAAAATCTAGATCAGTACTGACCGGGAGTCACCAGCTTTAACACGTTGGTTCAAATTAGTATGTTGAGCGGCAACCAATTTCTTGGAAAAACAGATTGCCTAATGAACGATACTAGAACAATGCAAACAATAAACGAAGCGAACTGTTAGTACAAATCTGACTTTCGATAGACAAACGAGAACATTTTCTTTGTATTATTCATTAGGCAATCTTCTCCCCAAAAAACTAGCCTTGACAAATAGTTCAATCCTGCAATCCTCAAGGGCGTTTTCCATGAAAAAAAAATTTATTTAATTTTCTGTTTCAGATATTGGGAATAATATATTGCTAATTTCGAACAGTTCTATGAATCGGCGAGTCTATAATTCGAAAACTGTTTGGAATAGGACGAAAGTCAATACTGAAAAGTATGTGTCATAGTTATAGAAGACTTCACACCAAAATTCATCTCATTCGGAGTTACCATATCAAAGCTACAAAAGAAAAACTTTTCGGAAATTTAAACAGTCTGTATCTTTTTGCTGGAGCCGAGCCGACAAATGAAAAAAGTGTTTCATTTCATGAGAGGAATCTATGGTTCAAAAATAATGTACAACTTAAAGACTCACCCTGTATAGTTAAAATTAATGTACAACTTAAAGAAACGCCTTGTATCATCGGGAGGATTTTACACAATCACGAATTCGACCTTTGTTAGTAGGCGTCAAACCGGGTACAGATTAGTGTAATGCGAACAGCGAATGCAATGAATCACACGAAATTTTATGGTTCGAGGCAGCGTTCTTTCTGCTCCATCAGGACTCTGTTCTCAACTCGAACGATGCATTTGAATGTATCATTCGCGGCTGTGCTCGAGTGCCGTCTACACTATTCGCCGAATCGTTTATCAAATTTAATTGCATTCGCTGTGCGGATTACACTCATCTGGACCCGACTTTACACTCATCTGGAGCCGGCTCTGCGCTCATCTGGACCCGGCTTGAAGCTTTTAAAAAACTCCCTATCTGCGCCTACTGTTGAAAGTCAGGCAGCGTTGGGTGGAGTGAGTCTTCGTCTGACTCCACGATTTCGAAAAGATAGTAAAACCTCGTGACTACTCGAAGTTTTCTCAACGAATTTATAGAAGATTCAAGAGTTTCCTCAACTTAATGGTATTTCATGTTTCCAGAATTTCAGGTTGTAAGTTCAGCAGAATTGGTTGTCCCTGGAGGGGTCCTTTGCACGAGAGGTCAGAACATGAGAACGAGTGTGCGCATCCACACCGATCCGGAGCAGATGTTATGGATTCCTTGAGGACGATTGACCAGGAAATAGCAGAAGAAAGGAAAATCTATGACAGCATATTCGAGTTGCTTGGTTATGAAAAGATTTTATTCAATGGTAAGTTTGATAATCAAATCTATTGCCTAGAGTCTTGATCGTGGAATCAAGCTCTATTCAAACTGATAAGAAAATAAAAAAAGAAAACCCAATTACTCTAAATTTATCAAAAAAAAACTGGATCGGATATACATATTCAGAAATCGTGGGATAGCATTTTCTGAATGCCCTTATCTGAGGAATCTTTGGGCGGATTTTATCCATTCATGAAATCGAATTTCGTGCTTAGCTCCGAACCTTATCCACAAGTTTCGATTCCATATTTATTTACGGAAGTTAGTGTGTGAAAACGACCACCTGCCTGGCAGTGAGCACGATTACGTCAGTAAAGTATGTTTCTAGTCTTAAAGGGGGTTTTTCCTTTAAACGAAAATGCAGTAATTTTCATGAAAAACCTTTAGAACATCACATTTCAAACATATAAATTCAATTTTATATTTTTGAAAAAATGTTTGATCACCTAAAACTGAAAAATAAAAATGGGGATTTGCATTCGAAGGCATTTGTCTGGAGTGCACGATATGACGTCGAATTCAGCTTTCTCGGAAAGAAAAGGACGTGAAATGTGTTATTTTGCTTAGGAAAACGGAGACATCTATACTTCGATCTGGTTAGAGTAGAAGACAACGACCAAGGAATATAAAAAGAAGAGCACATACTGTCATATTACTGACAAATCGCAAACGGAAATTTTTTGGTTATATTGACAAAGAACACGTGTGTACCACAGAATAGGAATAAATATTTCATTATTCTATAGCAGAAAAAGCTATTCTACTGTCACTTGTCACTTCGTGCATTCCTGGCAAATCCCAAACCCCAATTTTGAAATCTGATTTTGAATACTTTCTGAAGGTAATTTAGGAAAATGATGAATCAAACCCATAATAATTATATTCAAATTTGCATTTGAAGTAATAACCCAAATTCAGGAAAAACCCCCATTGGGAAGGCCGAGAATGGGTTTAAACCGCCCGATGGCTCCGTAGCTACGTCCACTTGAAATTTTATTTCCCAAATATATCCAAAAACATAGAACCGAAATTTTGCGTTTTTTGACATCGACCTATAGTTGATGTTTTTCAACTACAAATAGAAAATTCGCGCTTTCAATCTTGCCTCTATCCATTCCTTGAGTGTGGAGACGTTCACCTTCTTCGTACTTCACGGCTGTTTGTCGCAGTCATAGCGTACACTTATTTTGTTGAATAGAACTAGAGAAATAAATCAGAAAATCGCAGCCCGGTGAATTTGGCGGTCGCTGGAGTAGATCGGGATTTGGGTACATCAAACCCAATCATTGCGAACTCGCTATCGATACAAATTACTTATTTTGCAGTAGGAATTGATCAATGGAAACCATAGAACTACTGGCCTGGAATTCGACAATGCTTTGGTATACTGTACCCAAAACGCTGGATGAGACATCTTTCGAAAGGGGGCCTTGAAGACTTCATATTTGGAGATATTTGAACAATACAGCAAATATTTTATCTTGATCTGAGCTAGTCATACCTCAAACCGTACCTTAGCCAGAGCATCTACAAAAAGTATTCCAGGGTCTCACCCATCATCGCACTATTCGTCTTGTCTGATACCGAAATAATTCCAGTTAATTGAGCCCAGTTTATGGTAGCTCTGTGAACAAAATTTCCCTAGCGCTATACCAGGAGAACATTACGATCTCTTTTTCTCTGAGTTGCTGAACACTTTGCTTGATGAGCATGGGGTTCGTCTATTTTTTTTATAATGGAGCTAACTCTGCGGTTAGATAAATTTATCTGGTCCCAACACTACTCAGAAACGCTCGGTTCATGTAGTTTTCCCACAAGACAGCAACGTCTAATATCAAAATCAAAGAAATGGTTCGCATAGGAATATTCATCAATAAATCTACAAATATTCTACACAACTAGCAGTGAGGATGTGGTTGACATCCTCACAGATATACAAATCAACTTACAGCATGTCATTTGGTCAGAATAGGCTGTGATTTGACCTGTGATAAAATTGTAGTAAGGAACTTATTCTTCACTTCTGATTGAGGAAATATTAATTATCTGGTGTCGAGCACACAATTTTTTAGCGACTGTCTGGCTATTGTCATTTGCATTAGCATATTTTTTCAGACATACAGCTGAAGCCTTATCGTACCGAAGAATTCGTACACCGTTTGTTCTACGAATCTTCACGTTTTTCTGCCTTCAATAACCAATGGGTGGTGAAAGCCAGAATTAATAATAGCCAGAAAGATCCGACGCAGAGCTCGGAGAGGGGTCTCACTTACCAGGTAAGAAGTTTGAATGCAATTGCAATTGAAAATTCCGCAAATGTTTTAAACTGAGCGACAGATTGTAATATGAATAATGGTAACATAGGAAAAAATTTTTTTCTTTGTTTTCGCATACGATTCAAGGTTGATTCTCACTATACGTTCCGTTACCTTTCAGTATCTTTCCCGTAAAATATTATCAGGTGTAAATGAACACTATACGTCCCGTTTGCGTTCCGTCAACATGACATTGCTGCCTACTAAATTTTGACTTAAATCATACGGATGGGATACTGGAAGGTTACGGGACGTAATGTGAGGATCAACCTTTTTACTGCACAGGTGGGCAAGTTGATGGTTCCCGAACTGCAAATTTTTTATTCTAAGGCTGCGGATATCCTATTCCTAGAAACGTATATTCTGTTTTCGGGTTATAAGCCAAAATTAAGATCTACTCAATTTCAACGGTTATTATCTCGATTCCTGTTTATGCTGGAAAGTTGAAATTCCGTCGCGAAGCTATAACTTAGATAATTATGTGCATCAGTGTACGCAGTGTGATCTCCTGATCAATAAATATGTAGTCGAAACTAGGTGGTATCCCATAGTTTGGAAGATATATGTTCCCAAAGTTTCAAAATACATAATGTATTTTCAACACCTTTTACATCATAAAAACAATCACTCCCTGTTTTAATTTAGTTTACCAGTTATTTTTGAATATTAAGAAAAAAATTAGTGGCGCTTTCTCCTAAAAATATTTGATATTTGATGAAAATACCGGACAACCATTTAACCTCAATTTCTACGGATCATTGCTGAAACTTGAAGTTGATTTTAGCAACAACGCGAACGTATATTATGCCATTATGTATTATGTATACCAGGTAATTCCAAATTAGACGTGAACCATGGAGAAGGTGTTAGTAGGACTCATTTGCTATTGGTTGAGCCATATTTGTTGGTAACTGAAAATCAACAGTTTCCAAGATATTTGAATTTTTCTGATTTTCAGAAAATTTCTCACCTGAGTTCATATTTCGTCAATTTTTTTTACGTTGACCAACTTTGATTATGATTTTGGATCAGATTCATTAGAAAAGGATTTTATATGTATGAAAAAAGGAAAACTATACGTGATAGATAAAAAAAGAATTAGTATGATTTGAAAGGTGATATATGAAGAAAAAAAATCAATTTCTTATATCACTTTTGCTTGCAACTTTTGAATCTCACAACTTATGTATGCCGCAATTTTTTTAAAAACTTGCCAACTTCCTTCTTTATTTCCCAAACAAGTTGTCGTTAGAATGTGTTCACGACTTTCGGTTCAGCAGATTTTTGCTCGCATGTTCTAGGGAAATAGCGAGTTATTGTTTCGTCCAAATGTATGTAATATTCGAATTTTTAACCGAAAATGGTCCCGACTAGACTTAAGGTACTTATTGGTTCGAGTTTCTATAGATATTGACTATTCTCGAGAGGAAATGCCGCTAATAGTTACGTGAAGGTTCAAAGTTGATTTGTCGACTACACGAGAGAACGGAGTGATTGTTATTTTGGTGGAAAATATCAACTGAAAATGTATCGATTCAGAACTTTGGGAGCTCATATCTTCCAAACTATGAGGGATTGCCTAGTTAAGACTCCAGATTTTTTGTTCATTAGACGACACGGCGTACATTGATGCAAATATCTAGTAAGGAAATTAACGCGTGCACCTGTATGTACAGGATGTCAATTTGTAAACTTCCCACCCCTATTATCTCGAAACGGGTTAGGTTTTAATAAAATCGCTAGGACACGTCAATTTTATTATCGAGGAGGAAAAATTTTTATGTAGGAATCACTTTGCCTCTTTCAACCCCCTACTCCCCAGAACCTACCTCTCGAAAATCTTTAATGGCAATAGGGGTTGAGTGATACCTCATTTGAAAAAACTTTTTATTCCCTACCTTTTGGCACCTTAATTTTTTAATTTGTGTGCTGCGTTGCCAAGTTAGAGTTATTTAAACAAGTCTATTCTCACATTCTTCCCGAACATTATGAAAAACCACTTCTGGAAGAGTCCCACATGCCCTTGTAATTCTTCTTTTTAAATCGTCGGTATTATCAGGCTGAGTAAACAACAGTTTTATATTAACTGATTTAAATACCTTGTGACATTGACTGGTAAGAAAGTTCACTAATTAATATTTCAAATTTCGGATCATATCATCAAACTGCAGTTTGTATTGTATGGAAACGAATTCCATTGCAAACGAAAATAAACAAAACAATGAATGTCTATCTTTCATGACTAAAAGAATTTATCGGATTGATAAACACTTTCAGTGATAAATGCACCTGTTCTCTTTATGTTCATGTCAAAAAAACAGTAAAACAATAGGTGAGCATACTGATGTATTGGTTTAAAAACGATTTACTTACCTAAAAAAACATGTTCCAATACAAATCTTAGCTTTAACGTAAACACTTACAGGAATAATGTCTAAAAATAAGTAATTTACAATGTTTAAATAACCCCAACTTGGCAACGTAGCACTCAAATTCAAAAAATAAGGTGCCAAAATGTAGAGAATAAAAAGTTCTTTCAAATGAGGTATCACGCAACCCCTATTGCCATTGAAAGATTTTCGAGAGGTAGTTCTTGGGGGGTATGGGGTTTAAAGAGGCAAAGTGATTTCTACATAAAAATTGTTCCCCCTCGATAATGAAATCGACCTGTCCTCTCGATTTTATAAAAACCTAACCCGTTTCGGGATAATAGGGCTGGGAAGTTTTCAAATTGAAACCCTGTATGTGTACCATTATACATGTCGATTCAAACATATAACATATGCCTCATGTCATATATCGCCCCAGAAGTAATTCAGATATGATGGAAAATATAGTTCGTGAGTTTAAAATATTGAATATAAAGTAGGCTGGAATAATATCTGGTATTATTATCATTGTTTTCATTGGACAAACACAAAACTTCAGGTTATAAATAACTCAACAACGAAACCCCTGAGGAAAAATGAGGGTACGCCACTGGCTATATGTGTCACATTATAGATTTTCGAAACATAAAAGAAACGGCAATAATCCTTGAATCATTATAAACTTTTGTTTCTATAAAAATCACAACCTCATGTAAAAGCCCAGCAAGAAAATCCCTTGGAAAAAATCAGATGACGTTACAGGAGTGATTTCAAAAAAGTATCTGTATAGAGGCCAGATATACAGAGTGTAACAGCCAAATGGAATAAATTCGATAACGAATAAATGAGGGGGTGTTAGGAAAAACGCTCGGACACGTCGATTTGTAATTTTAAATGCGCATAGTTTTCAAGAAAATAAAATTATATAGGGTGTTTCATGCGACCGTGGCCTATACCAACTTTCTCATTTCAAATGTAACCCCCTGTATATTATTTATTTTTTGGATTCTTCAGAAAATTCTAGACATAATTCATGTACAATGTCCTATACCTATTTTCAACTTTTTCGGAAATATTAAGTGTTTTCAGAAATGTTGAGTAACGTTAGAAGACAATTCTACACCAGATTAGCATGTTGCCAAGACGTTCGCGGCGAGCATTTTGAACATTTCCTACATTGATATTAATGTTTTTTTTGTGTTTTTTTTTTAATTATTAAGAAATAATCAGTATTACTTATTAGGTTTTAAGTGTAATGTACCGAATTTGTGAAATAAAATAATTTTTTTTATTCAAAACGTTGATTTTTGAACTAAATCTGAAAACACTTAATATTTCCGAAATAGTTAAAGATAGGTATAGGACATTGTGCATGAATTGTGTCTAGAATTCTCTGAAGAATCCAAAAAATAAATATTATACAGGGGGTTGCATTTGAAATAAGAAAGTTGGTATTGGCCACGGTCACATGGAACACCCTATATAATATTATTTTCTTGAAAAATATGCGCATTTAAAATTACAAATCGACGTGTCCGAGCGTTTTTCCCAACACGCCCTCATTTATTCGTTATCGAATTTATTCCATTTGGCTGTTACACTCTGTATGTGATCATGATGGCTATCAGATAATTACATTGCGCTAGTGGAGCAGCATATATTGTTTCGACTTGTTCGCGACCTGGCAGCGTTCAGACGCGATATTGAGCGAACGTTAGAGAAAAATATGGCAGTTGCTATAGAAATCTAATAGCCTTTATATGATCCGGGTAGGACGTGATCGTGATCACGTATATGAAGCCTCCACTTAATGGTTCAATTTCAAACTCACAGCACAAATAGGATAATAATGGAGTCGAAATGGTCTGAATGTCAATTTTGGCTTATAATTGAAAAAAAGATGACAGGAATTTAGTTGACCGCAATATGCCGATATGTTCGTCTTTATCTTAGGGTTACAATTTTGTGGTTCACCAATGTTGCCCACCCTGTTCATCTACCTCGTTTAGGCCACTTTTCTCGTGTTAGGCTGTATACTCTATTATTCACTTGTATATAATCCGTCGGATGACTATGGAAGTTCGACATATTTCACTCTATAACTGAAAAATGTGAGGTTAGAGTCATTTTCCTATCAGATAACCACGTGACGATGCCCACTCTACATAAAGGTCGTAATATGATGTAAGCGAAACGTGGTGTGCTCATCTGTGATCTTACCTACAAATGATGACGCCACATTTTTCATTCAAATTTAAAGCACAGAATATATTTTTCCTTGTATTTTCAACTAGCTGACGTCATCTTTTTTTCAGATAAGCACACCATTTCTTGCTTTGCTTAAATCATGGGTCGTAGTAATTATGTAAGTGACCAAAACAAAGCCATCTTTAGTACTTTACTAGAAATTGACAACTTCATTGATGACATTTAAATTTGACTGGGTACCATAGACTTATTATAACATTGACTGGTATTGTGAAGGATGGAATAGGGACAGGCAAGAGATATTTATTCATTTGCTATTGCGGTACACCAGAAAATTGGGTTTTAGAATTATTTTAGGATAAATATTGAGTATAGTAAAAATTATATGAATTACAGTGAGGGATTTTTTCGATATATTTTAGAAACAAGGGTATTTCATTGTGTTCTTGAATGAAAATGTTTTTATTTCTATCCCGAAGTTTCCACTACGTTCAGAACTGATATACATTATTGATAATTGGTTTTATATTCGATATCATTGGAAACGAGGATTTATGCAATTTCGTTTTTTTTAAATTTGTGACCAATAACGCTCACAAAAATCTAAGCCATCTTCAAAATATGTCTGATTGTGGGCGTTTATACTCTATATACAGCGAGCTGTTATTTAGCCCAATTGTCTTCAATTTTAGAATTTTAGTCAAATTTGAGAATTGACTCCTTCAAAATGTATGAAAATCCCAACTTCGGGAAATATTTCAGCTCTATCAGATGTATATATTTCGAAAATAAAGTTTCCCGTCATTCACTTGCGAAAGTCTTTTTCTGCGATTTTTTTTTGTAACGGTCGAACTATTGGCATTGCGTCGGTCTACCGACAGGGCGAATGTGTATGGAAGTTTACATATGTCTGAGTTCGTTCTTGGACAATATTAATATTATTTATGAAACATAAACGGTGATGAGAGAGGTGTTCCAACCTTCAATGCATATGCAATTGATGAAAGTTTCAAGATTTGAATGATTTGATCAATTGGAATCGTATAGTCGATTCGGGTTATTCGAGTACGTTCTTTATAATAAAATATTTAATGAATTCAACAATAATCTCGTGGATAGATTGACATAAGGATGAACATAGCCAAACGTTATAATTTGATCATGATACGGATGATAATATTACGTTCGCACTGTACGTACATTTTTTTTAACAATTAATAAAACGTAATTAGTAGAAATTGATGAATTGAGCTGAATTCATTGAGAAATTCAGTCGTGAATTGAGCCTTCAATATTTTGGGTATGAAAATTTATAACTCGAAATACCATCTATATTTTTTTCAGTTAATTTTGAAATCGAAAACAACTACACCCATGAACCTCAGTTATATAGTCCTTCGTGGACCAGTGGGCGATATTAAGGTGAAACCTACAATTCACCAATTTGAGTTTTCTGAGCAAGAAAATGAATCTTCATATTTGCCACTACGCTTACCTGACAGCAATGAATGCAATCGTCTCCTAGCTGCTAAAGTTATTAATTTCAGGTGAGTTTGACGAAGTAATATAGTGCTCTGCAGAATTAACTTAAATTCTTGATTGTAGCGAATATGAATGCATGAACTTAAAATGCATTATAAAAACAAAATTGATGTCATACAGTGCGTGGATTATTCTTGTACCTCACATACAAGAATGAAGTCATAGATCTGTCTTGCTACTTTTCTACTTACATTACAGTCACTGACATTCGATTGTCCTTGATTGGTCTATTTTCTATAAACCTGTTTGTGAATCCAACACACATTCTTCAAATGAATTTTTGTGAACTATAGAAGGCAATCAATGGGTACTTTTTTGGGCACCTGCTACACGTTCTATTACAGAACGACATACTCCTTTCTCATTTTTCTATCCCCTAAGCCACTCTTAGTTTTCATTTCTCCACTTTTTCATCCTTATTCTGAAGGATTCATTCACTTCTTGTTGAAATAAAATTGAAATTTCTCTAACGAATAGATCCTCCATTTCGCATTGAGTTTCGCGTTGGAATTTCTTCAACTGATACAAAATTTCTCAGGTCACCCGCGGGGGTCGGTTGCCTGGGGGCCTATTCTTGAATCTCGATCAAGAATTGGAGAGTTTGACAATTGCCATATGTTTGCGTCGATTTTCTAAGTTGAATATAAACAACAAGTAGACATGACCTGCGCATGAAACCGAATGTCACTCGACAATCGAATGTTATATCTCCGTACCACTCGTTGCTCAGTCGAAGGAAACGGTAATAAGGTTATGTTTATATTCCGATTTGAAATTTCTCGATATCTTGCATTCGGTTTATTTCTTGAATATTTGCTTGAAAAAATAGTTGAAATGGCGAATAGAACTCTTAGAAAATCGACATAAACATATGGCAATTGTCATACTCTTCAATTCTTGATCGAGATTCAAGAATCGGCCCCATTTTCCGATTATAAGCGCGTTTCGGTCTTCTCTAACGACGACGTGAGACACCCCTCGTCGTTAGAGACTCTTTCCATTTTTTTGGAGGACATTCTCGAACTACTTTCAAGGTTCATTTCCCAGAAATAACATTGATTCAAGATAATAGAGATTTCTATGTATTGTGATCAACAATGCATAACGAATCCTTCAAAGTTACAGAAATTTGAAAAATATACCTATGTAACATATCAAGGATATCAAAACATTTTAATCTTAAACTTAAACAATTTGAATAGAAATAATATAATACTGAGAAAGTGTGAATAGTATTCAAGTAAAGCAGTTCTTTTTCCTGCGGCTACTCATGGAAATAAGTTTCGAAATTATCTTTTGCTCAGTGACAAAGAATAATCTTATATATCACCCTAATGGGAACCCACGTTAGGTTTTTCAACGATATCGTCAGAGCTCGCAAAGTGAATTTTACTTTCACAGCTAAAAACCATAACCTCTATGTTCAACCTTCCGCATCGCTCTTCATACGCAAGCCCCCACTACGCGCTAATAAAAGCACCACTCACATCCAGCAAATAATCACATTTAGTGATGCTGCCATGGGCATCAAAAAATCGAGAAGTTTTGTCTCAAGTCACCCGGTGTCCCGGTTTCACGGTAACTTAATACTTAACTTAATACCGTCTCCTTCTATGTTCGGGTCCTATAACTATCCGTGATGTAAGTAAAACATGGTGTGCTAATCTGTGATCGTACGTACAACGTCACTTTTTTTTACAGATGAGTACACCAGGTTTTTTACATCATGGAACTATCAAAAAATAGTTACAATATTTATATCTAAATTTTATTGTAGTTCGTGTTATTCCATTTCAGAGCCCAGATGTTTCGACCCCTTCAAAATTGGGGTCATCTTCAGGCATATGTTCGAATTAATCAAAATTTAAATTAAATTTGTCATTCAAGACCTGTTACATCGAAGGCAATAGAAGTATATCGTAAGATATCAATATCGAAGGATATTATGTAAAGTTATTACACAAAAATCTGTATTTTTAATGATTCTTACTCGAAAATTTTTCGTCATTTACACCTTACCGGCACCCAATCAGTGCGACGCACTGTAGATCATTCGCGCGAATAATTCCAAATACGAAATCTCAACATTTTTCCGAAATTTGCGTGTATTCCGCATTCAGAGAGTTTGAACTTCTTGTATCCGATTCACATATCAAATTGACAAAATCGATCATATAAGTGCGAAATGTGTATAGTCTAGTCAACTGCGACTGGGCAGCTTAAGAAGGCTTCACCTTCTTAACCCCAAACCCACAAACTCTAGGGATGTAGATGTTTCCTTTCACTTATGGAACCGGCTTATTACCTATTGCTGCTCCAATCAGTTGAACCCTGAAAGAATATTCATACCTAGTGACCCAAAGACGAAGTCTCTCTCAACACCCAGCAAGTCTAAAAATTGCTCCCTTCACGGTATTTGTTTTTTTTTCTTAAATATCGAAACGAAATTGGAAGCTCTGCTTATTTTGTTGCATGGTAATGATTTGATCGAATACTTTTTCTTTCGGCTTATTGCTGGTGTACTTTGTATTTGCTCTTAAGTATGGATTTAGTGTCATTAAGGATGATTTGATATTTGCACGTATGTTCCTACTTATGTCAAGTTTAGATCAGCTTTGCTGAAACATTTTTTGAGGAATAAAGACCCTTATTATTTCAATCCATATTAAATATCAGAGTTTCAACTACGCTGTAGTGGAACTACTTCAACGAAAATGTTTAAACTGCATTGAAAAGGTTCCATTATGCCATCCACTCATTCTTTAGAATGATGAATCCTAAATTGAGTTATTTCACCAGGAACATCAATCACGCCATCTAGTGTGAAACATCCTAAATGATATTTCTCATATTATAGTTGTAGAATTTACAGGATATTTCAGAATATGATACCAATCCTTAGGGATGTGAATCCCTCAGGTAGGTAATTTCCAAAAGTGAACCTCGTATAAACCCATGTTCTAAACTTCTCAACTTTTGAGCTACAGGTTGTAAAAAAATCGTTGTTATATAATTCCTTTGATATCTTCGTAGGTATACCTATCCATGAAATTTGATACAAGATCTCTGAGCATCAATATTTATATAATGATATAAAAGATGTTTCAAACGATCGCGTCTGTGGGGAGAGTGGACTAAATATTATTGGAGAAATATTATTACTTGCACTGAAATGAAAATAATTTGTCAAGTCCTTATTCATTCTGGGGCCAATTTGATGTCCCCACTCGCTCCGTGCGACACGCGATTATCGCGTAAAAATTATTTCATTTTTACGTTCAAAAACGACATTATTCAACTCAAACCAACAAGGGTACTATGACATGTATCCACTTAGTCAATAGAAGACTCCGGCCCAAGTTGTCAACCCACAATTTTCTTCACAAATTTACTATCACTGGGGAGCGGGAATTTCAGGACAAATTCGGCATAATAAGGTTCGCGTTATTTATAAATATCCGTAAAAGATGCCTCGGCTCCTCCAACATGAAAATTCCTTCCAAATATAGATTTTTGTTAGGCTGAAATTTAAGTTGGGATCCTGATTTCATGTTAACAGTGTCAAGTTTATAAAGGATATGTTCCGCAAACCAACTTGGTTATTTCGGTTGCCGGTTTTCCATAAATATGAAATATTCGGTTGGTTCCTGGAAAAAAAGGTTAATTACGGACTTTGATTGATGAAAATGCAATCTTTCTGTCTCCAGAACACGGACATTAAGTATATGCACCAAAAGGACAATCAATGTTTTATGGTAACATAGCATATAACAATCTTTATTTACCTTATGATCCATAGACCATACTAAGGGCCGTATTTATAGTTGCTCCTTGGGGCTTCCTTACTGAAGGCCGCCTTGAATTTGCTTTTCTATGCAAACAAACTTGAATTTCATTACATGGAAAAGCAAACTCAAGGCGGCCTTCAGTAAGGAAGCCTCAAGGAACAACTATAAATACGGCCCCTAGTAATTTTTCTATTGTTGATTGTTGTCTCTTATTCTATGTTCTATGGATCATTAAGTGAATAAAGATTGTTCTATGCTATGAATATGTTCCCATAGAACATTGACTGTCTTTCTGGTGACAGAAAAAACGTTTTCTCATCAATGAAATTCCGTAATTAACCTTTTTTCAGGAACCAACCAAATATTTCATGTTTACGGAATGGAAAACCGGCAATCGAAATAACCAAGTTGATTTGCGGAACATATCCTATATAAATATAACACTATTAACATGAAATCAGAAATCCCAACTTGAATTTCAGTCAATCAGAGAGGATCTCAACAAAACCCTATATTTGGAAGTAATTATCTTGTTTGAGAAGCTGAGGCTTCTTTTACGGATATTTATAAATAACGCTAACCTTATCATGTCAAATTTGTCCTGAAATTTCCGTTCCCCATTGATAGTAAATTTGTGAAGAAAATTGTGGGTTGACAACTTGGGCCGAAGTCGTCTATTGAAAAAAATTCCATAAGAGCACAGACGTGAGGTCAGGAGCTGTTGAGCACTTGTCCAAATTTGTTGCCAAAGCGTTCACCTATTTCTCTTATTGACTCCACCAAACGCAGCTTTACTTTCTGGAGGAAATTCTGCATTATCTCATTATTAAAGAACTAGATTTCAATTCGATCCGATTCATATTTGTGGAAATATTGCAAAATAAAATTTTGGATCGTTACTTTCTACCGAATTATTGGGTGATTTAACCCATTCTCGAATTCGACCTTCGTATTTAAGCCTCTCGTCGTTTATTTCGAAAGTTTTCGTGTTTCCAGCCAGCATCGTGAACACAAAATTTCTGGAAGAATCTACTTAGAGACCTTATTATTGTAGGTTAGGTTTGGAGTTTAATTATGAAGACAGAATTCGGGTATTGGTAACATACACACAAATGATTCTGCAGATATACCAATTCCCCATTCGAAATAGTAGGATAGGTAGGATCGAATTGGAATCCAGTACTTGATTAAAAATGGCAGCTTCAAGTTCTGTAAATCGTTGAATATAAAATATTCGAAACAAATATTTTTCAATTGATGTAATTAAACCATCATCACGAAATTTTGCACTCATCAGATACCGAGTTCCATCATGATCGGATTAGTGTTTTATGTGATATTTTGGAAATATCAACGATACCTAGAAGGTAACGAAGAAATTTGACAAGTTTTTTCGGACATTTTAATCGATCGAATGAAATCTGGGACACTGTTGCTAAATATATATATATTCTTTTGAGAACGAGCATTACATTCTTTGGTATAGCACAGTGTTAGCAGAGGAAATGTAAACGGGGTACCATACATTTTTGCGTATGATACAAAAGCACAAATGAAAACCCCAGGAAAAATTCTGTCTCCCCGTATAGGTGTAGTAATTTGTTTTTAGAACATGGATGGCATCTTTTACATTGAAAAATAATTTTTTCGTCATCTTGAATTCATTTCGACAAAATATCTTGACTTAACATCTGAAATAGGAAGAGGGGCAGAAAAACCAGAAGGAAGCAATAAACAAAAGCACTTACATTTGCTCTCTGACCGAGAGGGCCTTTCGACCAGGTTCAGTCCTCCAAGCGATGATATTTCAGAACTTCAGGTTTACGAAGAACGCTACAGGCCCCTTTATTGGGAAATCATCTCCCATAGATCCATAATTGGTTATTTCGAACTAGAAATCTTATAAAATATTGGGAATAAATTGAAAAACTTGTTGCTAAATACAGTAACTTCGAGGTATGTCCAAATTGTCGTTCTATATGTACGATCCTCAAAAAATTTGGCATGCAGTTGCGCATCGGTATTTTACATTTAATTACGAAGTTTAAATCTAATTCTGTTAGTTATTCTCGAAATATCAAGGGAATAACCTCAAAATTTCAAATAACGTCGAAATACCACATAGGTACTCACTCCTTTTCCATTATCTCCTAAAATACATAACAGATTGAACTGGAATTCAATGTTGAATATTGCTCCTCAATGTTTGTGCTAAATTTTATTGAAATCTGTTGGTTTCCGTGAAAAACAATTTTTTTCAAGAAAAATTGGGCAGTTTCGAAATTTTTTGTTCATTTATCACCATCACAATACTCTCAAGAAACTTTTCATCAAGTTGCGCGTCGGTAGTCAACATTTAGTTATGATGTTTCAGTCTGATCTTGTCGTTACTTCTTGCGATATTATGGAAAATGTTCTCAAAATTTCAAGTATGGAAATTTGATATAACAATGTCGTTGAAAATTTACTTCAAGGTCCGAGTCAAAATCTGGAAAATTTTCGAATAATAATTGTTTTGGAATTTTGTCACGATTAGATCCACACGAAGTTTGGCACCTATTCTACTACTTATCACGAAGTTTTAATTTGATGGCATCAGTACTACTTAAGATATCAGGGAACTAACCTCGAAATTTCTAATTTGAGTAAAAAACAAAAACCGTTTTGCCGTTTTCGCTCATTTACAAACTTAAGCAAGATATTTAGGCTCCAAAGAAAACTTGAAAATTGGCTTCAAAAGTAAATGTAAGTAAGAATACGCACACGACCGGACATAATTAAATTTTACCACGGATTCTCTATCAGTGAGTACAATCTATTCGTTTGAGACAATTTTCGGCTCAAAATTCGAAAATTACAGTTAATTGGCCAAAGTGACAACGCTCACTGTTGTTGAATTCCTTTGTCAATTAGCGTCTTGTATATGTGTTTAATTACAATTCGTTTCACAGTTTATTCAAAGACTTTTCAGTTAATAGAAGTACTTTTGGGTTAACAAATTTAATTGAAATGAAGAAGTTATGTATCGTCATTTCTTCTGATTCAGTGTAGGAAAGGAACAGAAAGAAAGTATTTTAACTAATTTCGACTCTAAATGGCAAGATATAATTACCTTGAAGGCAGAAATACTGCAACAAGTGTTCAGGAGGACGCATGTGATATTATGTAGAATGTTATTTGCAAAACTAATAAACTTTTTACTTAGGTACCCAAATTGATCATTGATCACATACCCCCTGACATCAAGTGCTCATAATCGAATTTAATACATAATAAAAAGTATTTTATAACATAGTTTTTGGAATAATTGACCAAAAAGTCAAATACTCATGAAAAACTTTTGTTTTTTCATAGGGGAGAACTCAATTCACACAATATCTTGTGAATAAATTCAATACATATACATAAAACTAACTTTACTGGTAGCGAAAGCCTATTTTATTATTGGTTGACAAATAAATCCTTCTATCACTCATTAGGTTATTGTTCTTGCAGAAGATGTAGAAAACCTTGAGCAGCTTCGATTTCATCGGTAGAAGCACTTTGTGTATAGAGTATTCATCATCAGTTTTTTCTTTGGTGAGACTCCCTCGTTTCAATTGTTCAATTATACCACTAGTCCATTCATGTAATTCCTTTAAGATCACGAAGATGTAGTAGCATTCCTCTTATGAAACTTTCTCTGCTTTGATCATGGACCTGTAAAAATTGTCTCAATATGTGATCTTATATTTCAAGAGCAATTCGTGCTTACCTCTATGTAAATGATGTTCACCGGTAAAATGCAGGTAACAGACTATTGTAAATCTTGTTTGTTGGTTTACTAATTTTGGGTTCCAAGTTGCCAAGCTTTTATCAATTCTTTAACACTTTCAAGCCCAACTTCTTAAGATCCTTCATCCCAAACTAGAAATTTTCCACCGAGATATGAAAACCCATCGGAAGGGAAATTCGAGTTGGCTTTTTCCCAGTAAAAACGCTCGTAAATCACAAAAACGCCAGGAAAATTCATAAATTTTTCCTTCTTGACATTTCTTCTAACTAGTCTTAAATAATGTGACTATATCGGGTTACTCTGAAAGTTACTAGAGAAAGTATCGCTTATTTTCATTCGCGAATTGAAACCAGTCAAATCCTCATTGATTCATTGCCCTAGCAACCATCAATAGAAGCGGTACCTTCAATCTAATTTCATAAAACACTTTATTCTCTGAAGAGCGAGTATCATCTAAGTGAGTAGTGAGATAATAGGTTTGTTCGTTGTACCTACATGAACTACACTAATTACACTAACTCCACTGATTCTGTTCGGTGTGTTTTGTTGTGAATTTGTAGTCTGTTCATTGCGGAAATATTAGGCCCTTTCGTTTGCATAGAAAGTGCTACACTTTCTATGCAAACGAAAGGACCTATTGGGAGTCAGTGTAGTCATTGATTACGTGTGCAATGCATAGATTGAGATTATCTTCTGTGATGGTTATGCCCAAATATAATCATAGACATCTGTGGTTGTCTCTGGTTCCTGATTGGACGTGTTTTGTTCTCTATGTGGGGTTATTTTTGGACGAAATTAATTTTCATCATATAGTTATTCAAAATGGAATTTTTGTCCGTGACGACTTTAGAAAAACTTTACGACAAATCTACATTACCTCGAAGTGATAGCGCTAACACAAGAAGCATAGAATTAATTCTGTCATCTTGGAATTGCGTAAAATCATCTATCATATATTTGTATTCTGTGAGAATCATAGAACAGATTGAACTACACTAAGTCCACTCATTCAGTTATCTGTGACTTCACTCAGCTGCACTGAGAATTGGAAGTCAGTGGAGTTGGTGTAGTTAGTGTAGTTCATGCAGGTACAACGAACAAACCTATTATAACTCACGTTGTTTGTTTTCAGATACTATTCATTGCTCAAAAGCAATTGAATGATGAATATATTTTTAAATAGCAGTAGATAAAAATATAACCAATAGCATCCCGATAATTTTCTGTCATTCTCATTCAGACTGCTCTAGTCATCATGGAAATTGTTTTTTTTTAAGAGATATCGCTAACTAGAAGAAAGATAGTCAGGTACCAAATTGGCGCTTTAATAAATAGGGATTTGAAAAATAATTTTATTACCAGAAAACACAGAAGCTTACATAATATTTTTCCAAAAAGATCAAGTCTACGTCCTGTCCAGACGCCACTGGTTGGAACATAAAAATATCTTCAACATAAAAAATGGCTATTGCGATTGATGTTTCCTCAACAAACGTGTACAAAATTTCATATATATCTACAGGGAGATATTAAAGGTATAATGGAACCAGCGATTTTTTTCTTGAAGTTTTACCACTATGTAGCTCAATAGTTGAGAGTTTTAGGACATAGGACATTTTCTTTTTGAAAATCACCTAAGGCTTTCCACCCTGAAGGATCAGCATCTTAGTGTGAAGCACTCTGTATGTCCTGTCGCAAATAGGAAACAAATACCGTCAGGTTATTGAAGATGCCTATACGTCACTTCTAATATACGATTTTCTTTTGTTATCCTCATTCCTTTTTTCAATCTTCTAACCATATTTCAACTGTTTTCAGGCTGATAATGTTCCTGGCCTCCAAGTGAATTTCCTTCTGAAGGAAATTGTCGCCAAATCGAAAATGTATTCTTTACGTTTGCTATATTGACAAGATCTCTTAAAAGTAAGTTTGTTTGATTTACCAGAGTCTTCGGTTTTTCAAGGATTCACTTTATTTTACATTTCAAAAGATTATATTTATATGAACGATTATTTTAGTTCAGTTGTCTTGCAACTGAAAATTATTTTACATTACAATGACTGTTGAAAGTAATTATATAAAGAAAGTAGATAAAATCTTTGAAATAGAAGAATATTTTTTGCAATCTCAGAGGAGGCCTGATTTTAGGTAGGTAATTTTCTCGAAATTCAGCTCAAACATTTTAATAATAATTAATTCATGAGAATCATTACATGAAATAATTCATAAGTTTTCAGTAATTCTTAATTGTGTTTTCTTGAGAAATTTTTTCTTCATCCACAGACTTTACAATTTTTAATTTATTACATGGAGGAATATTTATAAAAAGACATGACAAGTTTTTCTGGAAGTAGCTTATAATATTTTGAAATTTGTGAATTCGTGTGAATTTTTCAACCTTTATCCAGTAAAGTGATTTCAAATGTAAATATTTAATGTTTTATATTGATTTATTTATAGAAGAATAATTTATAGAATATTAATCTTTATTTGTAGTGGGATATGGATAAATTATTAAATTCATTTAATTCCGATATATTGTGTCATTTTTCATTTTCGCCCTGTTGATCTATGAACTTAGGGAAATATCACTCCCTTTTTCATGTTATGAAGCAAACCATGATTGATAGATGAAATATGGACTGAATCAATCTCAGAATTTATAAAATTCTGGAGAAGCATCATCTTTTGCGCGCATATTCAAATTCGTGGGCGAAAAAAAATTTGATATTTTTTTGAATTTTTCTAATGACATGATCATAACGATATTCCGCACAACATTGTGCATCAGCATTTGCCAAGTAGTTACCTAGTTTCGTTACGATCTGATAAGTATTTTCAAGTTCTTCCGGAATTAACAATGATACCGAGGAAAAAAGCACGAAGTGGAGTATATTTTGTGTCCATATTTCCGAAAATCAAAATCGGAAATGCAGTACACTACTTTGAAATATTAACTTAAATGTGTGATTCATTCAAATCTGATGAATAGTTTTCTTGTGAAATTCTACAAGCAGTTGTGCTCCAGAATTCTACACCTAGTTACCAAATTTCAATCCGATCGCAGAAGTAGTTGCTGATATATTGAGGAATTTACCTCAAAAATTCAAAATAGTTACCATGAAGGTTTCGAGTCGCTTACTCTTTCAGTTCTAAGTACTCGTGTTAAGAATCGACCTGCCGCACAGAATCGATTTTGAGGTCGGACTCTTCATCAGTGGTTCGAGTTCCTTGTCGGCATAAAATTCGAAAATCACAGACATTTGGGTGAAACGATAGCAAGGTGTTCACGAGAACATGCGCGGATTAAGAACTAATTGGACATAGGTACAACCGGTACAACTTTGAATTAAATTTTACGAAGCTTGAATGATCTTCAATTCAATGTAGTGAATTCGATGAATTGGGACACTATAGTCAGTGAACATAGAAGTTGGAAATAGTAATTCGACCCATGCTATACAGGGTGAGTCTTAAAGTTGTACATTAATTTTAACCATAGATTCCCCTCATCAAACGAAACACTTTTTTCATCATACATTATTCTCAAGAATTTCCGATAATAAATTCATTTTGACGAATTTGAATTATGATTATTCATTTCATTCAGTCAGAATGGCGATGATATCCTTCGTCTCTGAATACAGAAGTCTGAAACTTGATATTTTCGAATACTTGCTTATTGCAAGAGGTATTTATTATCTCAATATTCAGTTCATGGAAAGGAAGTATTCCAGAGTTGTGTTTTCAAAGATACCACAAGAAATTTGGAACGATAGATACTACAATTAATTTGTCTCGTTTGAAATTCGTCTGATAAATTCGTATGAACATGAACAGCAAAGTGAAAATTCATATTTCAATTCCAATAATAATAAACATGAACGTTTCCTCCAAATATTTGCATAAGTAGGTATTCAACATAATTCATATATAACATTTGAATTGAATATGTATTAATAGGTACATACAAAATTTAAATGAGATCCAAACTATATAGAATCCATTAGTAATATCAATCTCCCGTTTCGTTTTCACCGTTGTTTTGGCTTCAAACTAACTTCTTGTACCCATCCATGAAAGTGTTTACACAATAAACCGCATATTGCTTCTTATTCCCTTACACATATTTCATATTATTAATGAGTAGATGTTCCACATTTGTTAAACTCCTCTTACGTATTAGTGAGAATCCATAATTTCAAATATCTGATTCATTTTTTGGGAAATAGTTTCATCAGATTATAGCTCAATTCATTTTATTCAGCGGAATTAAATGTATGCACTTGCCAAAGGGACGTAAGTGCCATCAAATGACAGATAGAGCGTTCAACATCTGCCATTTGAGTGATCCGGGTATGTTACCCGTGTTAATCCTATCAAGTTTCCGAAACCGCCTATAATAGATCATTGATTCCATAACTGCCACGGTGGTGCAGTGGGTTGATTACCTGCTTGTAAAACCGGAGGTACTGGGTTCGAATCCCAGCGAGGTTATGGATGTTGTGTAAAGTTTGTGGTGTAGGTAAATGTTTGTGTGTCTATACATATAAAGTCTCTAGTTGGTATGAATCTGAATGAATGTCAGTGTATAAATATAAAAAATTGAAAGCTTGTCTAAGGGCCGTATTATAGTTGCTCCTTGAGGCTTCCTTACTGAAGGCCGCCTTGAATTTGCTTTTCTATGCAAACAAATACAAGTTTGTTTGCATAGAAAAGCGAATTCAAGGCGTAGATAGATTTCCTCTATCTACGATTCAAGGCAGCCTCAAGGAGCAACTATAAATATGTCCATATTAGCCGAGGACACTTAAAGTAGTGATGGGCATAATCGAATGATCATAATCGATTCATTCGATTATTGAAACCTCTCGATTATCTCGAGATGATATCATTCGAATGATTCTCTCCCTTCGGGTGAGATCGGTGCGTGACTGCCCAGGAGTCCGAATATTGCCGAACCAACAATCTACGCAACGATTGTGTTGTGATCTCTCGAATGATCATTCGAATGAATGAAACCTCTCGGTGTTGCGTCGATTATTGGTCGATGATTCATTCGAAATAATAATCGAGGCTAGCGATTCTCTCGCATCTCGGATTACTAATTTGGATCTCTCGAATGAATGAAACCTCTCGGTGTTGCGTCGATTATTGGTCGATGATTCATTCGAAATAATAATCGAGGCTAGCGATTCTCTCGCATTTCGGATTACTGTTTTTGATCTCTTGAATGAATGAAACCTCTCGGTGTTGGGTCGATTGTTTGGATGTTAAGAACATAGCTCACGTGCTAGAGGTTTACTCAACTGTTTAACACTCGATGCATGCGATCCTTTCGCATCTCATAGGTATTACTGATTAAGTTTAGTAATTGATGTATTTCAATAATTTGATGAGTAGCTTTAAACATTTAAACATTCAATGGTTGTCACTTGAAGTGAAATGCGTTTGCAATTTGTTCAACTTTAAGTCGTTAAATGCTTTTATCGATTCCAATTTTAGTATTTCTAGAGCAAGGACAAGATATGATTGAGTAGTAATTCTGTTTTCCTGGATTTTCCCTAATATTATAGCAATTCTCCGTTCTTCAAGACGGAAAAAAATTATAACAAGGAATGTTCCAGGATTTATCCGAACTTGAAGTAAAAAAGGGTGCATTTTTAAAATTTTGTTTTAATTGAATGATAAGCAATTTTCAGAATCGACATTATCTATTCTGAAATGACCGGCACATATTGAATCACATTTAAAAAATCACACAATCTCAAAATATATAAAAGAAAAAACACATTTCGTCAAAGAAATATGTATTTTGTGTCAAGGTGTGAAAATTTTGAAATCAACGACAAATATGTACTGTGAAACCTATAAATCATCCCCTTTAAAAAAACTGGAATGAAATATCAAGATATATGGCAGAACAAAGGCGAATGTAAAAATAATGAGATACAATGAATATTATTATTTTTCATTTACTGGTTCTATGAAGGTGTATAATATGGAATATCATAATATGAAAAAAACATGACATTTATTACATTTCACCATTCAAAAAAATTATTTGGTTCAAATTTTTGGGCGAAGGTCTATTACGACGGGCATTCGTCAGTTGACCACATTTGGAAAAAACCCTTTCCGATGGCACAGAAGTTGCTGGAATACATTAGTATTTCATAGCAATCTTATATAATTCCGTCATCTTCGGGAAAAATCCCCTAATCTGGCAACTCTGAATTCAAATACAGTAATTCAACCCACCCGAGAGGCGAGTTGGACTATTCGAGAGGTGGACCTCTCGAATGATCATTCGATTATTGAAATATCTCGAATGTCGATATTTCGATTATTGAAATCATTCGATTATGCCCATCACTAACTTAAAGGAATGAATGAATGAATGAATCAGTGATACCATGTTCTAACCTCACAAATTAGATACGTCGAAGAAATTTCTATTTCTATGATGACCAGCTGAGCTTGTGTGAACAGTGGAGGAACAAAAAGTAAATTTATTTATGTTGATTTATCATCTTCAGTCCCACTCCCAGTCTTCAATTATATCTAATTTAGCTCATATGTGAATTGGAACATGGAAAGTACCGCAAAAGATGAAAATTCCAACACTTGCAACAATATGGAGAAATGTTATGAAAATTATATTCTGATAGATATCGGAGCGAATTTAACTAATAAAAAATACTCCAGAGACTTGGATGCTGTTATTCAAAGGGCCAAAGATTCAGGTATTGTGATTTTGTCAGACCTGAATATTATGCAACTGAAATATGCCTCTGTTAAGTATTTTGATTAAATTTCAACAATCACCTACAATTTTTATTGTGGAATAGAGCAAGATGATCCTTTATATCTGAATTAATTTGCATATTTTCTAGGAGTTCAAAAAATGATGGTTACTGGAACATCAGTAAAAGCAAGTAAAGAGGCCTTGAGATTGACCAGAATATATCCTGAAACATTATATTCAACAGCAGGTAAACAGTTGTTGTATTGTTATACTCAATTTTGATATTCAAAACAAATTCATAGTTGAAGAAGGGAAGAATAACTCTTGATTATATCTAGTTATTTTCTTCTGGTCCACTAGGATCTAGAAAAGTATTGGCGCATATATTTGAATCATTTTTCAAAGTAAGTTCACATGCAGTTACAACAGAAACTGCATGAACTGTGGTCACAAAACAACAGGAATGAAAAGACCCTTGCTGATGTCAACTGTGTGAAATGGGCCAAAATGAATGATTTAAGACAAGCTTATGAGCACACCATGTCAATTAGATCATTGGTCAATACAAATAATTGCTATAACAAGTGTTCACAAAAAGCGAGTTTGAGTCAGCTTTGCTTTTTCATGAGTGGATTGATTAGAATCTTACAGTTCCCAAATAATTGGTCCAGGGTTGAAGCTTGGCATTACATTTTAAAGTTTATGGACTGCCTCAGGATCATTCTTTTTTGTAAACTTTCATTTTACATGAAGCTGATTACACATCTCTGTTGAAGGGTAATATAATTTTGTGAATTTAGTCCATTATTTTCTTGAAGTGATTAATAGTTCGATGTTGTAACCCTGCTTCTTGGTAAATATTGGTTATTGTGACTTCTGAATTTAGTATCATCTTATACTAAACATCAGTTTTTTTTTGTCTGAAAAATAATTATTTGATAAGGTATCCACCCTCATGATGCAAAATCCTTTGATGAAGAAGAATGGAAGGACTTGAAAAATATAGCCTCTAGTCCAGAATGTGCTGCTGTAGGAGAGTGTGGGCTTGATTTTAACAGAAATTTCTCAGAGCCAGAAGTACAGAGGAATGTTTTCAGGAAACATGTATGTATTTCAACCTGAATCAGCAGTGAAACAAGTTAAATGTAACTCAAATGACTACTTATTTGTGTATTAAAATACATTTAATTTTTTGGAACTAGAACTACTAGTAACATAGTGTAAAGAGGGATAGTTAGCCTGCCCCAATGTTAAACTGACTACGAGAAGCATCTAGTTTTCAAGGTGTAGTACTGCAATAAAATTGGTCTTGGAAGTTTTCTGTATCTTCGTCTATCAAGAGAACTGTTATCAACTCAAATAGACTAAAAACCATACTTGAAAATATAAAAGTAGACTGAGACAGTGGCGTGTATGGTCCACGGTATTATTTCTTGATAAATAATGCAGAAGTTTTTTATTCACACTCCTAATATACAGGTTGTAGCAAATGGTCATTTCAAACGTTCCTTTCAGAGTATTTTGTTGATTGCTTAAAGATTGAGTTTTCATTATGTGTTGCTTGCATAATAATAAATTATTTCGCAGCTAAATTAATCAATCTGAAAAAATTCCGCTCAGTAGAACAAATAATACAATTCATTGTTCAGAGATTGTAGGTATTTATTATTTCGTTAAAATACAGTTTTTTAAGTATAATAGTTAAATATACGAGCCATCTAAATGAATGTTTATCATGAAGTCTAACTCACTCACCCTTCCGGAACACGGGTTAGTTTCTTCGAATATATGCATAAATATTGGTGGCTTTCCAGTAAAGTGCGTGAAGCCCCTTGGGCTTGACGCTCCCGCGTACTGGAACACTACTTGTCTGTGCTGGCGCGCATCCGAGGCGCATCGGGTGCGCCCCAGACGGTAGCTGGTAAGGGGTTATTTATAACTCACATATAGGTCACGAGCAGCTTTGACAGTTGAGAGAGACTGGAGGACCAACAATAACCTAAAATGCATTGTTTACTATAATAGTGAAAAGCGATTTCAAAATTATTTGGAAATTTTGGACTGACATATTCACTTTTTTTGGATAAGGATCGTATAGATTTAGTGTACTTAATATGAAATTTGTCACTGGTTTCATAAACAGTCAAATAAACAGACCTTTCGTTAGTTCAGTTTGCCATCTTTCTGCGTGTTGTAGTTTATCATATAGACACCTTGTTACTTTAATATGGAGCTAAAATATTTTGTGATATCATCGTGCTAATAACTTTGTTTTTATTCCTGGTTGTAATAGATACGAATAGCTTATCGATACAGTGCATGGTTTTTATTTCAAAAATAAGATTCAA
Organism: Myrrha octodecimguttata; assembly: GCA_958510865.1. NCBI lineage: Eukaryota > Metazoa > Arthropoda > Insecta > Coleoptera > Coccinellidae > Myrrha > Myrrha octodecimguttata. The sequence continues at coordinate 22,428,107 of OY294059.1, forward strand.
GGGTGATCAAATTTGGCTAAAATGCCGATCAGTAATGATTAAGACCTTTTCTTTGTGAAAACATACGGGAATGCTTATCAAAACTGATGATTCTCAGAAAATTCTTTACCTGGAATCAATTGGCATACCCAAACAAAACATTGTCGATATTAATACTGCACATAACGTGAGAATCAGCTCAAAATTTTACTGCATTAAATACTTGAATGGAAATTTGTTCAATAAATCCTGGTCTTGATCAAATAATAAAGAAATGCTCACTAAGAACTTATGATTTTTCAGAAATTCCATACCTGAAATCGTTCGGCTTGCCCTACCAAAACATTGTATATGACATTACTCGATTAAACATGAATATCAGCTCAAAATTCAGGTTTATTGCATACCTGAATGTCAATGTTATGAATCAATCCTATCTAATTCAAGTTTTATTGATTGTGGTGTCTAATCTCCATTCCATGTTCTTTACCGAGGTAACTCACAAGTTGGAAAGACAAATTTATTCTGTTACTTTTTTTGTTTCATAGACAGTTATAGATTGAAGGAATTCAGAAAATATGATTTTCCCTTGCAGAACCAATAGAATTTTCTCATTTCTCTCTTTTAAAATGGATAAGTGGAGTTCCTCTCCACATCAGGATAGTACTATTCACATGAAAATACTTCAACAACTAATTGGTAGTTTTCATTGGTTTGTTGTTGATTATTCGAGCTTGAATATCTAAATTTAATAAAAAAAAATTCAGGGTTGAATAATAACCTCGTACACTATACCACCACCTTGTATATTCGCCCTTGACAGCTTGTATACCTTACTCGATTGAAAACAATCTGTATTATCACTGTGCAAAATTTCAATCCGATTTCTCGAGAATTTATTCATGTGACACCTGGTGTACAGGGTGTTCCTTATTTAGAGTTACGAACGAATAGGGAAGATTTCTTGAATAATATTAAGAAAAAGATATGGGATTGCAACCGTTTCGTTTTCAAAATACTGGCTGTTGAAGTTGGAATTTTTTCAAGTTTTTCTCTGCACTTCACAAGATATTCAACTGCACTTCTGCATAGATAATACATTTCAAAGTTCACACAATGTGACATGCCAATTTTGCTTGCAAATCTACAGGATTATATTTTTTCTGGAATACTGTCTCTTGTTCTCCTCCAAAACTTTTTGTTTGGGGGCCACTGTTAGTTTGAAATATTGTAAAAAGAACCTTTATTGTGCTACTAAAGTTATGGTTTCTTGGAATTAGGTTGGGTCTATTTCGAGAAAAAAAAGCATTTGCCATTCAACACTATATAACCTTTAAAAGATATTTGTGCAAAACGACTCCATAAAATGTAAAATGAGTGCATTACTTCAACATGAGCGACAAAATACATCGACAGACATATGAGGGAAAAAGTATGCCAAATTTCGTTGTCATTTGAAATTTTAATGTTATTTCCGCAACATCCCAAGAAGTTCAAATGCAATCAGATTGAAACTTCGTAATCGGTTGCACAACTAAGCGCAAAATTTTATGTTCACCTTGTAGTTAGAATTTGAACGAACGCGTAAAATGCTCCTTACTTCACGTCAGTGCTTTTCTAGAATTTTTTCATATATCTCATTTAGATTTTATAAATTATAATTAATAATATAATAGTAATTATAACAGTGAATAGATTATTATTTCGATTTTCTATGTCAAAATTTATAAATTACATTATTTATTCATTTTCAAAATATAATATTTTTCAGTACAATATTTTTACCTGATTATCATTTATGCCAATCATAACTTTCTATCATTTGATATAAAATCAATTCCGTAAGTTTTTCATAAAATAATTATACATTTTAATGCTCCTACTATTGTATAAAGAGAAAAGAGTACCTACATTAATCATTCATACTTAATTCCTGCTATTTCCAGTGCTCCATTTTTGTAAGTATTAAAACAAATAATCTTTTATCTTAAGTAAGCTCATTATTTTCATGTTTGATCCGAAAATTCTCAGGAAAAACGCATAAAAAAACAGAATTTTCATACCATTCATGGCTTTTTAAATGGAATACGCGAGCTTTCTGCCACCACTAGCTCTACCTCTCTCGGCAACACATTCCCCCACAGTGCAAACAGACAGGCCTTATCCATGTTAGGTTAGATCTATGAGTTCAATTGATGTTTTTAGGTTAGTTGAGTGATTTCTTATAATTCATTTATAAATTTGATGAAATTAAAATAATTATGAAATTTTCAATATAAGAATGGCCAAGATTGAAATTGTGTAGGATCTCATGACGAAAACAACTGGATATGCACGAATTTCAATGCTTCAATGGCAAAGTGTGGTGAGATATTTTTTCCACAATAATACCGCAAAAAGTACCATATCATAAGAATTAAGTGAGTAAATGAGTTCTTCCAATCATATTTCTTTGAATTTCAAGCAATGGATTGATTATTCCGCAATACAAATCACCGTAAGTGATATCTGTGTTGAACTTGCAAACAAAGTGCAGAAGTGTATTAGCACATTGAAAAATATTTAAATGCTTATTATAACTTTTTACTGGACCCGAATCTTGAAAAGTGGTACACGAAAAAATTATTCAATTTGATGAGAGGAATCCATGGTTGAAATTAATGTACAACTTAAAGTCTCACCCTGTATATGGTATATTAGTCTATAACGATGAATGTGACTTAATTAGATTGAATTGAAGTCCTGTACTTGAATGAAAAATGATGATTGAAGGCTCATACAAAATTTCGTGAGGGTAATATGATCAGAAGATCGAAGAATATTGATATTTGGGATATAAAAATAATTTTTTTCAAATTGTTCTAATGATACGATCATCACGAAATTTTACACTTAGTTGTTTATATCGACTGCGTCAGCACCATTTGTTATTGAGGGCACGTCGTGTCCCAAGCCTAAGAATGTACCACAATCAAGCAACGACATACTTCAACCTGAAGTAAGCCAAGACGTGCCGTGATACCTATTACCCAGCGACATCTATTCATGAAATCCACTCGTTCAAATTTTAACCCTGTATGCTTGGATTACTATCCCTCTTTATACTATGCTAAAAATAACAGCTCTTTATTGATAACAGATTATCTACAGGCGATCAACCAAGACCCTTCAGTTTTTAATACATTTTTAATTATATTTCACATGAGTATCATCAATCACCAAAAAAAATGTTTAGGAGGAGTGATAGCTTCTCAGTTCTTGTAGTGAAGTGTAACTTGGGAATATCCTGTGTGGGTGATTTATCGGTTTGTTGCGCACAATAGTCTTACATCTCCAAGCTCCTCTATGAATTTCTTGTACAATTTCTTCATACATTATAAACATCATTAAAGTTACATAACAGGTCAAGAAAACTCTTTGATGGAATCTAATGTTTTAGAGAGTAGTATCTCCATGGTCTTCTTTTGAATGTGGTTCCATTGAGCTCTTTATGACTTCTGTTAGGTGATTGTGAAGTTTTGGACCCGACAAATCCACACGTTTCTCTACTACTTTCGGTATGGTATGGCCACCTTGTACTTACTTCTGGAATTGAATGACATTGGCTGTTGATTGGAAACAAAGAATTATTTTTATGGACGTATTTTACACATTCTAACATAAATATTGAAGGGGCAGTGAGTGTTGTGAGCTCAGAATATGCGTCTCTACAGCTATCAGTCCTGGGCTTGGTATTGTAGAACCAGCTGTTCCAAATCAGTGGTACTCCTTTTCATGGAACTGAAAAGAGTAGGCCTATAATTTTCTACTTCCTTGTGATCTTTTTTGTGTTCTACTATGAGCATGGTGATACCTGTTATCCATATTTCAGGGAAGGTATGATTACTTGAACACCATTCTTTTATGAGTTGAATATGTAGTTTCGATTATTTGATCATACTCGGTGTCATTCAATCTGCTTCTGGCGCCACAGCTCTTGATCTTATGTAGGTTTCAATAAGTACCTTCCTCTATTTCTACTGACTTTTTTTCCTCAGAATTGGCGAAGCGATCCTTATACTTATTTTCTATATCAGCATTACCATTTTCTTATTGGTATACTTGCTTGAAGAGATTTTTTTGATTTGTCTGTGGAAATTTTTCCCTTTGGCTTTACTAGTTGACTTACAAGTTTCAGTCCATCGGTGCAGTCTATACTGTTGGTTCAGTTTGTGTATACTAGTATTATATTCATTCAATTTGGTTTCAAAGCTTGGACTAAGGCAGTGCCGGTATTCCCTATACATTTTTCGTTTTTTCTTAATCATGTTGATAATGAAAGGTGGCAAATCATTCATAAATGGGTAGTGTTTAGGTGTAGGTGTGTTTGATAATACATTCAGAGTGTTTGTTATTGAAAAATGTGATGTAATTTTCTTCCATCATTTTTGCTAGTGTGAGTTTATGAAGTTGCTCATCTCTTTGTTGACTTTAATTATCTTGCGTTAATCAACTTGTGAAGTTTTCCACTGCAGTCTCTTCAGTTGGAAAATCTAAGTGCAACCTGACCATCTTTACTAGGTGATTCAAATTAAGATCTGGTACTAGCTTTCTTTATGATATTTTTTAGATTAGTTCAGTAGATTAATTTGTCTGGTATGCTGTCGGGATTATTGCTTATTAAAAATGTTGATGGTACAATGTGTTTTTTGAAGGTACCATTATGAAAGAATTTATAAAGTTGCCTATTTCTTGAGTGGCGTGGATTGCAGTCTCCTATTATTATTGTATATTTATACAAAGCTAGTTTTGTGAGTATTCTATCGTCGATTTTTGAGTGTGGAAGTATGTATTTTGACCAGAACCAAGAGTGGAAAAATATGTGCCTTTTGTCATTTTTGAAAGGATTTGTAAATTACTATTAACTACCAAAACTTAGGATCATCAAATTTCTGTTACACCTCTTCAAATATATACAATGTAAAACAATTTATTCTTCATTATGGTGTGAGATTTTTAATACAAGCTGAAATTTTTCAGATTGAATTGGCAATGGAACTGAGTAAACCTCTTTTTGTTCATGAAAGAGATGCTTACGATGATTTACATAAGATATTAGATGAGTATTCTGGAAAATTACCTCCTGTTGTGATACATTGCTTCACTGGAACCGAAGAACAAGCTCTGGGATATTTAAGCAAAGGTTTTTACATAGGATTAACAGGTGTGTTTTTTTGAAGTTTAAATTTAAATTATGAAGGTTGTTAACAGAATCTTGCAATCACCAGAATATATCATACTGAGTATGTTTAGTTGAGATATATAATCTGAGAAACAGCATTATATTCTGAATAGTGATTTTGCCAGTTAACAAACTCAATGAGCAGATAAAGACCTTGAATCTTTTCTGTAAATTTGAGATTTGAGCCCATATGAGCAGAATTTCCAGATCACAATGTGGAATGTCGCATTTTTTTTCCTTGAACAACCAGGTAAAATTGAAATAAATACCTCTTCAATTATCAGAGGCCTATTTCAAATATGGCTAAGTGAAAAGTGCCCTTGACTCTTAATGTTCAAATTGAAACTCTTTACTCCTTGAAAATGGGAAAATGTGTACATGAGTAGTACCACTTCATAGAGGATGCCATATTACGGATGCCATTGCCAAATTGACTAAGTATGTAGAAAATTCTCTGAATTTGTATACAAAATGAAATATTTAGGGACTGAATTGATATAGATAAAAGTTCCAAAACAAACATGCTTCAAAAAAGATTAGGAATGGAGAATAATTATTGAGAATCTCAAATTATTCTCTTCTATGTGAAAGATATCAGAATAAGTCTGATCAAATGTTCAGGGAAACCTAATTTCAACACAATTTTGTTGAACAATGTGAGCTGAGATTGGTTGTATTAGAAATCGATTGGGGTGTATTTAGAAAGTCGATGTCATTCAAATGCTACAAGTATTTTAGGCTTCTTTGGTGCTTAGGTTTCGGTTGATTGGATGATCAGCTCAGATCTTAGTGGAATATTTGTTGTTTCCAGGTTGTTCAGCAGCGAGATTCAAAATTGAAGTAGAGCTTTTTCAGTTGAGTGTATTATTTCATGTATTGTAATTCCCTGCAGAATGATCTTTGTTCTGTTTTACCATGTAGTTTTCCAGTCATTGGTGTTTTTATATGACAGCTTAAAATAAAACCAAAATTGAAACATTTTCAAAATCAATATTGGCCAGCTGATTTCTTGTTAGTTTAACTTCAGTTGCATTCGTGAAATGAATTTTCATATTCTAGTAGTACATCATCATAAACCTTTTAATTCAGATAGATTGCTTGCCATATTAGTTTTTATCCTGCCCCCTGTAATCCCCTCATACCTTGCACGCTCAGGTCAGAATGGTCTTGATGATTTTTTTTGAGAAAGAGGATTACATAATCCGAAATATTGTGTGCTATAGCACACGTGCAAAAATCACAGTATCATAGCTGATTCATAATGAACGTAAGCAATACGTACACGTAACACTCAAGTAATTTTCTTACGGTGTTCACCTCGGTCCTTTTGTTTCCTATAAAGTGCACTTTCCTACACTCGATGTAATTTACACTCGATATGAGTATTCCTTTTGTTCAAAATAGGAATGATAAAATTTAGAATTGGCGGTAAACTCGTCACTCTACAGGAGGATGAAGATGTAACAAATCTTTTGAGAAACAGTAATGCCATTTGGAAATGGTTATGACGATTTTATTATTAGAACTTTTAAATCTCTAGATGCAGATATTAGAGGTATTTAAGACAGGAACAAATTTGTTCAAGAATATATTTTAACTTCTTTCATCATATCGAAAACTTTTTGTGATATTAGGTAATTATTAACGTTTTGTCATCTTGCAATGAGTGATTAGATTTTTATTTTTTGCTCAATTTGGTCTTCGGAGTATGAACCTAATATAAAAAATTGAGGGGTCAAATTTAGTTTTGTAGATATGGGCATTGTTTGAAAAATGATATGGACCTCCAAAGTTCTGAAAAAGTAAATTTTCAGTTCCTACTATCAGAACAATTGCTTACTACTTTTTGTAAGTTGACAAATCACGACTTACACGAAAATGTTTAATGAATTCAATATCAGTATATTGAGGAACAGATATTAGTATGTTCCAATTAGAGTTTTGGGTTGGCGAACGAATAAACAGCAGATGACATCGATCCATGATGTAAAAAACATGGGGTGCTCATCTGAAAAATGAGTGATGTCAGCAAGATTAAAATACAAAGAATTCTATATTCTGTGTTCTGAATTTGCATGTTAATTCAAAGCACAGAATATACAACTCTTTGTATTTTAATCTTGCTGACTTCACTCATTTTTCAGATGAGCACCCCATGTTTTTTGCATCATGCGTCGATCTCATCTTCATTGTGTAATTGAAGAAGAATGATATCTTCAAACCCATCAGTAGAAATATTTTTCTTCAATTCTTTGCTGTTCGCCATTTACCATCGACAAGATACATATTACAAAAGATGTATAATTTACTCCATTCGAGCCCACGAAACGGTTCTAACCTTAAAAAACAAATTATAGTACCGTCTTCAGGGTATATTTCATTCGATCTCGTTACTGTACTGAAAAACAGCTGATTCAGAGTGCAGAGTGGATTACACTACACCAAGAAGCAGACGAAAGAACCAATGTGTGTATCAAAAACATGTAATTTTCCAACTTCTTTTTATGCTTCGTACCAACCGTCAATATTTTGACAACTGCCAAATTTTATCATCAATAACACTTATGGCCGTATTTATAGTTGCTCCTTGAGGCTTCCTTACTGAAGGCCGCCTTGAATTTGCTTTTCTATGGAAAAATACTTGAATTTGTTTGCATAGAAAAGCAAATTCAAGGCGGCCTTCAGTAGGGAAGTCTCTAGGAGCAACTATAAATACGGCCCTTAACGCGTTACACGCAACACCGCCGTACCACTGCAAGATATCAAGAAAGACTCTTACTCAGAAAAGGTAATTTTTGTTAGAATTTTTCGTATATTGCTTGGGACACTTGGCGTGATTTCTTAACATGATTGGAAAGAGAAAGTTCCGAATTTTCCTGTCCTATTGATCTTTCGTTGCGGAAATATCGAGAGATTTTTCGAAGCAATTCTCGAAAAATACCGAAAATATTGATATTTTCCAAAGATGCAAAACTACAGAGAAGAATTTGACGACTGGGTTCAAGCTAGGTGGAGTTTTTTGGTAAGACGAAACCCGTAATAGTTCTCATGCATGTCACACGAATTAAACTTTCATGTTTTTCTCATTATATATCGATACAAAACATAATGTATGTTAGCACACACTTCAACAATTTGCGAATTTTGAATATTTCGGTATTGAAAATTGTCAAATCGGAACGCAAGGTCGAAGAGCCTGAAACGCGTCCGATCGCCTTCTACGTCACAAGTTATTCCAAGATTCACCGATCGATATAGCCGACGCTGACTATTGGCTCGCTAAAGAGAAATATAAACGAGAAGAGAGAGAGAGTGGATATATCCCGGTACATCAAGGAAGGCGCGAGGTTTCGTTTGTTTGAACAGCCAATATGTGGAGCCAAATTTAAAAGATCTTTTTCTCGTTAAAAATTGAAATTTTTGACTGCGGTTAAAGTTTTTCAGTAGTCTCACGGATAGAATATTTGATTCCAATGATAAAAAATTCATGCAAGAGATTAATTGATCCGTAACAGTGTCTTTTTTTCGATTCTCACTTTCTTTTTCTTGCAAGAGTGATAAAGAAAAGTAATATTCCTACGAAAATCTGCTGACTTCCTACATAAGGTCTCTTTCGTAGCAGCTCGTTGAACAATGTTACGTCATCATCATGAACAGACATCAGACATGACCTCACAGCGAGGTCATTTATATTCAAAATTCAAAGTATAGGTCCCAAAATGGACTCCTGCGGCACACCGTAACTCGTGTTTACCTTTATAGACTCCCATTCATTCTTTTTTTAAAATTCAAAGTCCATAATATTAATGCTGACATGTAACTGATAACAGAGTCAAATCTGTTTGGTGAGATCGGCGATGACGTAGTTTTCGATTCGTCCTGTTATAGGGTATTCCGTCGTGATGGAGAAAGTGCCGCGATTGTAATGAAGACAAAATCTTGAGGAGGAGTGCTAATAGGTGTCCGGAATAATTTAAGTGTTGTACACCAGCAGCAGTTTCCAAGTGAGGCGGAGGATCAGTGGATCACCGTTCGCAATAAACTCAATAGTACTAAAATAATACTTAGTGTCCTCCAAGATTTAATAATGAAATTTTTTTTATTGTGGGAATAGGACAAATTATAATATGTCAGATTGTTCAGTACATATATTCGGCGACGTTTCGCAAATTCACATTTGCTTCCTCAGGCCTACAAAATTAAAAATATATCAGCAATATTTTTCTTTACACAGATACACAAAGTGACAGAAAATTACATACCTCAATATGAAGGTTGCAAATTCTGACCATATAATATAGAAAAATTTTAAATACAAGTTAAAATATAAAATTAAAATCAAGGAAGAATGAAATTGCACACCAGATACAAAGACGTTCAAAACAACAAACCATAACCTATAAATGAGACGTCACAAAACAAGTCGTGTTTTGGTTGTCAAATATTGAACTATTTCACGTTTGAACTACCTAGTTTATCTTTTTGTCAAATTCTTATATTTAGACAATATTGGATTATATAAACAACTAAGATGACTAGTATCAGATCTAAAATTGACAGACTTGTTTAAATTAATGTGAATCATCTCTAAGATATTTCTTTTTTGCGCGCATGTTCTAGGGGAACAGCGTGCTATCGTTTTGATCAAATGTCTGTAATTTTGGATGATTGAGCCGAAAATGGTCTCAATCGACTAGGTTGGACTCACTGATGACGAATCCGGTGTCAAAATCGATTCTGTCCGGCCGGCCGGCCGTAGACACGATAACTGTCGAACGAAGTGAGCTAGCAACTTGAAACTTTCAGGGTAGGTCGCGCATTGGAATGCCGCGGTTAAGTTCGTTAATGGGCCAAATCGATCGAATAGTTTCGGAGTTATAGGCATTTGAAGTTTTGAAGTTATTTATTTTTTATTTCAGAAACTACCTGAGCGATTGGATTCAAACTTGGCGGTTAGGTGGAGTACAACGACGCGCAACTTTGAGCCAAATTTCGTCAGGAGTATATTGTTGGTTATTTTTAAAACTCGATATTTGTAGAGTAGGTTTGGGGCTTAATTACGAAGGTCGAATTCGTGAATGGGTAAAATCCGCCCAATGATTCCGTAGATATACCCATTCAAAATTTTATTTTTACAATATTTCCAAAAATAGAGATCAGATCGAATTGAAATCCAGTACTTCATCGAAAATAACAGTTCGAAGTTTCATACAGAATTTAATGAGGATGATATGATGAGAAAATCATAGAAATTTTTTTTTTCAAATTGTTCTAATAACACGATTATCACGAAATTTTGCATAAAGTTGTCTTTCAGCATCTTAAAACTAGCTGTGAAGTTTAATCAGGACTGAATCAGTATTTCTCGAGTAATACCGAAAAAATCAACGATATCGAGAAGAAAACATCGAAATTTGACATATTTTTTCCCGATATCTCCAGAACTTATGATCGTATCGAACTGAAATTTGGTACGCGCGCACGTTCAAATTCATTGCTGAAGCGGTCATCTACATTGAACATGCGCGCAAAAGTTGCTGCCTTCACGGCAGTGCTTTTTGAAATTTTATATATTGTTTTTCTTTTTCAAGAATTTTCACATTCGGAAAATCGAACCTGTGATTCTCCACGAAGAAATGGGAGCACAGTGCCGTCTTTTCTCTGTTTTTTACGTCTTTCAAGTCATATTTGTGTTGTTTCATCCTGCTATTCAAATATTGCCTTGTTTGTCCAATATATACCCTATCGCAGTCTAAGCATGGAACTCCATATATCACCCCCGATTTTTGTTCTTTTTTAATAGGATCTTTGATACGGCTGTATAACAATCCCACGGTTTTCATATTGTAAAATACTAATTCCTTGTTGTCTGTTTTTAGAGTTCTTTTGAGTTTTTGTGATAGTTCTGGTATATATGGTATTTTATAGTATTTCTTAGTTGTTTCAATTATGTTATTGTTTTTGTTTTTGTTTTTAATTTTCGGTATAAGTTCTGAAATAATTCTGCTGACGAAATGTTTTGGATAATTGTTGTTGTATAGGATATTCTTTACTTTTTCTATGTTCTGGTTGTGGTATACAGAACATAGAAAAAGTAAAGAATATATATTAGTAACTGTCAAACTGTCGGAAAAATTTGATTCTCTAGAAACTCCACATATTTGGCAGCGTTTAGGCGACCTAAAGATGTCCTGAGATGTGATTCCCCAATATTCCTGTCCAAACATTAAGTATTTGAATATCTGTAAAATTTAAGTAAGGACTTAATTCTGAATTATATATTGAAAATATACAGGATCAGCTGAAAACACATCCCAAAAAATTGTGGAGGGATGTGTTCGATCGTAAAATAGGAATCAAGATACCCTGTACTATGAAATTCAATGATACTGTTGCTGAAGTTGGTGCTGATTATGTAATATGTTTGCTTCCTATTTTAGAAGTGTGTATGAGCCTTATAGACGACCCTGTCACTTTTCTTCACAATCTGGTTGCAACAACTTGATGGATACAATATTGTTCACTCCTGAGTTGGTGAATAATAAGTTGAAATCATTGAATGATAATAAAGGTGCCGGTTCTGACGGCTACCCATCTTATTTTGCTAAAAATGCGGTATTGCTCTTAGTGTTCCTCTTAGCATTTTATTCAATAAATCAATGCAATCCGGAATATTTCCGGCTGTTTGGAAAATTGCTTTGTTAGTGCTGGCGATAGAAATCAGGTCAATAACTATGGTGGAATCAGAAAATTCTCTGTTTTCGGTTAAATATTTATATAGTTTGTTTCGTACTGCGCGGCCATCAATGTTCTGCAAAGTCTGCATGGTTTTTTTCTAAACGCTCTTTGGAAACCATTTTGGTTGTCTACACTGAATATATTTGTAGAGCACTAGATGAAAGGACCCCAGTCGACTCGCTCTATGCTGATTTCAGAAAGGCTCCGATATGTTTCAGTATTTTCTAGGCGAGAGTCATCAAGATACTCGGACAGAATCAGGGATCTTGGAATATTTTTTGATACTATGTAAGTTCAGTTTTCACTATCATTTCGATAACATCATTACAACGTGCAGCAAGACTTTGGATTTTCTCAGTAGAGTATGCCACGATTTCCACGATGAAGCAACAATTAAGAGTCTCCACCTATGTCTTCAACTTACTTAATTTTGGCAGTGTTATATTGAGTCCTTACTACAACGTCCATAAACTGCGTTTTGTGAGACTCCACAACAGGTTCGTGAGGTTCCTTCACTTCAAAGTCACTAACAACTACGTTATATTTGGAATAAATGAGTTTCGGTCCAGATATATAATCCATTCTCTGGAACAACATAGAATCATATTTGATCTGCTTTTCGCTTTCGAGATCCTCTTGAACTACTACGACTCGCCAGAGTTGGTATCATTTATTCTTTATCGTGTGCCTCAGAGGAAAACAAGGAGTAGCCAGTTACTCCATAGCAATTCTGTCAACACTAATATAGTTCGAAATTTCCCCATAATCAGAATGTGCGATTTGTTCAATAAATATGTAAATCATATGAATGTTTTTGCCATGTCTTTATTTGTCTTAAACCAAATTGTAGAAATATTTTTTGTTATTGATATAGATTTTTCTTTAGGTTCTTCTTTAGTTGTTATATGTGCTTGTGCGTGGACACTATATTTTTTTTCGAATGTATTAGTGGATACTCTTGTTGGTTATACCTGTTTGCGACCCTTACCAATAAATAAGTGAAAAAATATTCAAGTTTCCGCAATAAAATCTTCTGATCCAAACAATCAAAAGCTCTACACAGGTTACGGAATCATATTTTCCTCCTCTTTTGTATCAATAAGAGGATGAGGAAACAGCATATATTTAACGAGCAAAACTCAATAATGAAAATACCTGTGCAACTTCAAACACCCCACAGAACACTCGACTGTCACAGAGAGAAAACGAATGTTCTATTTTGTCAGACACATTCGGAATCGAATTAAAGAAGAAGGATCACAAAAGGTTCGAAACGTTGACAATGTATTGAAAGATTCGAATAAATTACATTAATTAATTTTCAGGAATTTGGACATTCCAAATTTCTGAAAAACTTTATCGAATTTATAACCATGGACGTTAACCACCGACAAAAAGAAAATTACATAGTGTGTTTTATTACATACCTACCCTCATCGAAATGAAAATGAACACACTAATGGAAAAATTCATTGGTAATACCGAATCTACTAGATTGAGATAACTTCAGGGTCAATATTACAGAAGTTCAGACTTGTTCAATGAATTTTTGTGGCATATATCATCTACTTTTATTGATGTTTCCCTTCTTGCACTGAAGATGGCTGTAATTGTATCCCAAGAGTGAAATATTGGCTTTCAAGGCATGTCTTTAGGGATCACATTCGATTTATTCATTAATAGAAGTCGACTCTTCCTTCAGAAAATGTGCGAATAAATTATAATTATTATTTGGGCAAAAAGATAGCATGACATAGCCTAGAATATGAAAATGGGTGTGTATTAACTATTGGATATTATTTTTTTGCAGGATACCTTTGTAAAGATAAATCAGATACAGGTGTTAGAAAGCTACTCTCAGAAGGCGCTATTCCCTTGGATAGATTGTTGGTGGAAACTGACGCCCCATTCATGTATCCCAATATTAGAGCTTCAAAACTGCCTGCACATGTCAAGGAGAGTTTGACAGAGAGGTAAATATTGATAGGGCAATTTTCACTATCTCATCTAAGCTTATCTAAACATATTTGCAACAAATAAATCATATTCGCCCCACGTTCTACAAAACCTCAATGTCTGCAGGTAAATTTTATATAATCTGAAAATATACAGAGCATCCAAAAAGCAGCTCATAAATTCAAGAAGAAATTATAATTTTTGGAAGGAAGTGCAGATGCGAAAATCGATTTTGCTTTAAATTCAGAATTCTAAAGCATAAAGAAGCTGAAAAGTTGGAAATTTTTATTTTCGATTGCCAAATCGGATATAATTATTTCAATGTAGGGACTACAGGATCTTCATCGCCAGCCATTATAACTTTGTCGTCAGAAAATTGCCTGTTACAGTTTCTGAAATTGTTGGTGAATCTGCAATGTATAGGGAGTAGAGTAGGAGACCTTATACTTATATCTTATTCTTTGGGGGGCGTCTGCTCTGCTTGTTTCCAGGTTAGAGTATTCACCATTGACCTTGGTTTTAAAAGTGCATAGAGTCCAACAGATCCGAAATTTTTGTTGGATCTGTCGGTCAATAAGTTGGGCTACCTGCTAATAGGTATGAGTATCCTTTTTTTCCTATATTTTTGGCTAATTCTCCGTCTTTGGTAGTAGCGAGGCGAGATCCCCATAATATGTTTTTCGAGTTTAAGTCTTCACCTGAAATAAACTTAGTGTCAAGCGTACTGAAGTCATCGTCAAAATCGTTTGAGGTTATGACGTGGCGGGGAATATAGACATATTAAACTCTCTGGGCACGGCGTACGAATTCATTTCTAAAGAGTCGAATGGGGATAAGCAAGCAAGTGAGAGGTCTGAGAGAGAGATGGAACAGATCGGGCAAGACCATAGACAAGATACAAATATTGTTTAAACAATGATACAAATATCCGGTATTCTTTAGCGCACAGAGAGTGAGATGAAGAATGTTCTCACTTGCACAATATGACGTCAAGCTAGAGATAAAATCAAGCATTTACTTAGGGAATATCCGGGGAAATGATTTCTTCTTGGTATATTAGATTACATTGAAGTTTTGAAAATTGGTGATGAATGTGATCATTACTCCGATATGAATTCGAAATGATTAATCAATAACAATATTTCATGAATTACTCTTTTTCTTTCAAATTCTCTTGGGCCGCTTGTTTCAGGAAGGTGTTCTTAGCTCCAAATGATTTTTTCCTAAGCAGCGTACAGACACGCGAGTTGCGCGGCTTCCGGAGCACTTCAATTGTGCACCCTCCCAAGATATACGGTGTTTTGAACATACATAATGCATGCAGAATAATCTGTTACTCATGAAATTGTCTTGTCAAATACCATTCGGGCATCTAATTTTTCCTGTGAAAAAAATCGAAAAAACACATTGCAAAGTAATATTTTTTCATAAAAAACATTCGTGCAGGTGCAAAAATCCTCGTCTTCGACTCGGATTTTTGTTGCGACCGGCACTCATACTTCTTGTTAAAATATTACTTAGTAACGTGTTCTTTCAATTTTTTTCGGAAAAATTAGATGCCCTTATGATATTACTTACGATAATACCCTACATGTGGTGTTTTCAGTTTGGGTACAGAGTAAAAAATTATCTTATTGAATACCCCACGGGCGTTGATAAATCCTCGAAATTTTGTCAGAGAATCCTTTGAGCGTGTTGCTTAAGGATAATAATAGCCTTCAGCCTCGGGCTATTATCAAGCAACACGCTTTCAGCATGCTCTATGACAAAATTATCTCGGTATTATCAAGGCCCTAGGGGTATTACTACTGAGTATATTATGGTATTCTTAGGTAAGTCTTGTCAATGAAGTGAGTTTCGCCAAAGATAGAATATCTATCAGGTTATTCTGCAGGCATATTTTTATTTTATTTTTTATTATTTCTATTTCTTCTTGATGTTTTGCTACGCCATTAGTGTTCCATAAAGCTATTCTTAGATGCTTGAATTGGAAATTTTCCACCTAGCATTGTTAGCATGTTCAGGACCATGCTATTTTGTTGAAAGAGCTGGTTGAACATACTTTTGAACTCATCCAATAATCAGTAGTTCATTGGTTTCTTTCTTGTTATTATTTGTAGTTCGTATCTCGTTCGGACTTACCATAACTTTGTTTGAGTATAATAGTGACAAATTGGTCTCGTCTGTGGTTGATTGCTGATGGGTTCTGCTTGTATGGGGCGTTGAGTTGGTCATATGATTGCTGGATTATTTGGTGAAGGTTGCCGAGTGATTTTCGAGGACCGTAGAGTTGGAAAATTGTAGTGTTTGAAAAATCGTTGATAATATTCGCAGCCTCTATAATTCGCCGGGTGCGATCCGCTACACATACCACATTTTGCTGGGGTGTTTTTACTCTTCTGGCATGTACCTACTTTAAGGATGGCGGTCTCCACATTTAAAACATAAGAATGGTCTATTACAGTAGCTCTTTGTATGACCGTACAGCTAGCATCGTAAGCATTGTACGATTTTGTTGTTCCCTCAAGGTGGATCTACTTGCACTATGGTGTTGAGTATTCTGTGCAATTTATAGACTTCCTTGTTATATCTTGTGAGCTCTAGGTCCACAAAGAACATATTGGAGGTTCTTTGGTATGTCTGCTTTTGGCATTTGTGATGTGTCTGGCTTAGTTTCTTCATCCATAAGATGTTGTTGATAGTTTTTTTTTTCTATTGTATGGTGTACATTTTTCTTCACAATTGTGTATGCCCTATTCTGCTTCGATTGGTATGAGTGATGGATAATATTATATTCCCTTGGAAATGTTACCAGTGTTCTGCACATTTCCGACTCGCTGCAATTCATCTTTACTGTATTGTCCGCATTGTTTTTATATTATATTGCTCTTCCTTGAATATTTTCTTCTTTGTCATCTCAGGGTAATTGGCAATTCCGTATCTTATTAGGGGCGGTTTTAACATTTCAGATTTCAGATATGAGAGCAAATAAACCAAATCAACATTGTTGGTTCAAATACTAAATGTTTAAAAAATTGAAGAATCTTTTCCTAATAATATTCTGAAATGAGAATCATTGCCTCAATAATCCAGATGTGAGATCGAATAAACTTAATCAAAATTTCTGGTTCAAACAAGATCTGTTCCACTTACAACAGCCAATGAAGAATTTTCTCTTAGGAGAACAAAATATGAAAAATCTTTTTTACGCGCTTGTTCTAGTGAACAGCGCGTTATCATTTCGTCACGATGTCTGTAATTTTCGAATTGGTCTGAAACGATTGGGTTGAACTCCCTGAAGAAGAATCAGTGGTCAAATTTAATTCTGTCCGTCCGGCCGTCCGTATGTGCTCTAGTTTTCGAAGCAAAAGACTTAGCTACTTGAATTTGTCAGATTAGGTTGGTAGTCCAAATGTCTCGGATAAGTTAGTTATTGGGTGGAATCGGTTGGATGGTTTCGGAGTTAGGCCCAGTTGAAATTTTAAGGTTAATTCTTCGATATCTCATGAATTATCTACTCGATCGAATTGAAACTTCGTGGACAGTTTTGGAATACTAACGCGCAACTCAGAGCAAAATTTCGTGAGAATCCAGTTGTTAAAAAATTTTTGAAATTTTAGATGGAGATTTTTTTTCTCTGAAAATACTGATTAGATTCCAATGGAATTTGGCACAAATCTTGGAGTCGGTATTTGACAAAAATATTCGAAATTCCAGTTCGATCCGATATTTCGGAGATGTAAGGAAAAAAATTGTGCCAAATTTCGTTATTTGGAATTTTAACGTTATTTCCGCCATATCTCGAGAAGTACGAATGCAATCAGATTGAAACTTCGTAATCAGGTTGAGATTACAAACACACAACTAGGTGCAAAATTTCGTGTTGATCTAATCTTCTGAATTTGATCAAGCGCGTAAAAGCTCCTGACCTCACGTCAGTGCTTTTCTAGATTTTTCTGGTAGAAGAGTCTTCAACCAATAACATTGTGAGCTAAGAATCATTTCTCAAAATTTTTCAGAAATGAGAGCAAATGAATCAAAGCAACATTTTTTGTTCAAACACTATATGTTCCATATTTAACAACCAATAAAAATCCCCTGCAGAGGGACAAAATATGAGACCTTTTTCAGAAATGAAAGCAAATCAACCAAATCAATATTTTTGGTTTAACATTATCGTTTCATATTCAACGGCAGATGAAATTGATGAACTTAACCGCCGCATTTTGGTGAGTAACTTACCCTGAAAGTTTCAAGTCTCAAGTTATTGTGTAACATACAGGCGTTCAGCTGGCCGGACATACTCGATTTTGACATCCAATTCTTCATCAGTGAGTCCAACCTAGTCGCTTAATATCATTTTCGATGATGGCACTTTTATCTCTACGCCAATTATACACCCATTCTGCCATAGAAGATTTTTTATTTGATTCGTTCAAACAAAAGCATAGTAAAATATGATCATGGAAATTACTGAGAGTTTAAATTAATTATTTCAGGTCGACGACATTTTTGAACCGATATTGTACATTTCAAAGGAATGAACCCTGCTCCCTACCTGTTATTGTCGAGATGATAGCTGCTTTCATGAACAAACGCCCAGAGGAGGTAGCCTTATCTACTTCATTCAATGCACTTAAGCTATTTGGTTTGTCACAATAATAAAAAATATCACTTCAGGAAAAATGCAGGGTGTTTTCAAGATTCTTCATATATTTTTCAATGGATTTGATTACTATTCAAATGAGATATCTATATGGATAGAGAATTTAAGTTTATGAGAAATTCTATTTTGGAAAATATTTCTTGCCTTGTAATATAATAATGACATTATATTTTTGTAATTTGAAGTATACTGACAGGCAGCTATCTATTTTAGGAAAATGTTCATCAAGATGCTGAATGAGTTTCATTACGATTGTTAATTTAATGCTCAATCTATAATTTATTAGGTTAAGAATTTGGTTGAAAATTCCTTAAACTATAGTTATTTAGCAAATTCAAATATAATAATTAATGAGATATAGGGTGCGTTTTTTGCCCCTTGGAAAAATACTTCAGGACTTACAAAAGCAAAAAGATTCGTAGAATTTCCATCATCATATACCAAAAAGCTCCTGCAGCTACCTTGAGCTGAACTCCATGTAATCAATATTTTTTACATTGGCTCAGCATATTATACATATATGTAGACTATGTGGATCCGAAGCGGAAACATCCGAACATAAAGTATGCAAATATCCAGGGCTGAACAGCCCAAGCATTTTAAATATTGTTGATCCAGTTCTATATCCCCACGATGGATAGCGAAAGCTACAATCAACTTAAAAGTTTTGAGCTTGTCACCCATAAGTATCTAGTTCTGAAACTTTTAACATAAAAAGATTATATGTAGATTCATATTGATGGAGTATTATCATATCTCATGTATACCCTTAATGTATTTATGATGATGAGGAGTGCACACATATTCGAAGGAATTTTCAATATTCAAATTCTCAACTTAAATTGTTAGTGTTTTATTTATATGAATTTCTATATGCAATATGGTTATTTATCTTAGGAGTTGTTCTTGACTGAATTTTATGCTGCTTTCTTACCAATCTCGTTCCTATATATGCAAGTTGTTTTTTTATCATATCATTCAAATTTTATCAATTAAAGGCCAAACAGATAATTGTAACATAAAAACAAATATTTTCATATATTCACCATGAGTGCCTAAATCTTGTCGAAATATATTATATATTTGAGATTAATATTGCAGGTTATTTCAAACCAAAATTATTTATCCTTATATATTCTGATTATGAACATTACGTTTCACCAACTTCTTTTGCAGACTGAACGTTCTTTTAAGTTTTTTTAATTAATTTAATAAGCTTGTTTAATAATATGCTATTATATAACGAAATACAGTAGTGGTTATTCAAAAAAGCCTTTGAGAAAAATATCCTTTACATGGTGTTACGTCGTGATAGTGAATGTTGGGTTGCCTCAATGACGGCGCTCCGCTCGAAAACCGAAATTAAATATTTTCGGCTGCCAACTGTGATTGTTGATATTTCATCATTATCATCATCGTACGCTCTGAGAAAGTTATATGGAGACCATAATATGTATTGTTATTATATATAAACCAGAGCTGTCTTCTGACTAATCGCCAAAGTTTTCGCACCATTTTCGCCTGTATCATTGTGAAAATGAACCAGAGTGATATGAAGCAACTTTGAGTGATTTTTCCATCAATCAGGTGAAATCCAGAAAAAATTTTACAATAAAAAAGGTTAATCCTGTTTTCTTTCCTGTTGGAACCTCTCAGTGGTGACTCGCCTGTTTTTTTCTTCAGTCCATTGCGATAAGAAATTGCATTCTCAGTCATTTATTATTCAAAATAATATTCATCAAAAATTGATAGCAAACCCACTGCGATCATTTATTGGCGCCAACACCATGGAAGTTTAATCTGTTGATTTTGAGTTCATTATTAAATTTTCCTCCGAATAAATTATTAGGGAATTAACTACGCGGCCATTCATATTGCGCTGTCATCTGTTTTCATCTTCCGCGATAAGCGCCAGCATCAGGGATTTTCTTGCGAGGTTCCTCGAAATCCTTGAAATTGCAATTTAAGTGTTGTGATTTCAAGCATTGCCTTCAGCGACATAATATCTTTATCATTCACCGATGAAGAATACATCGTCCGTGAATAATTTTTATTCTCTTTACAAACCAGGGTTGTTCAAAAATTGAAAATGGCGTCGATGGAGAAATTGAGGGCCTCTATCACCGAATCTGACATCAAGCGAGAGAATGCATTCTTTACGGCATCTACACTGCTCAAACTAATTTGAGGTTTAACCACTGAAGTCGATGAAGCCAGAATGTGCCTGGCCGAGTTGATCAAGTTGGAGAAGACTTAGAAAAGCTGATGAGTTAATAGTCCAACTCAAATCTCAGTTGGAGGAACAGTTTTCCTGCACGTACCTGCCGCCTTTGGTCATCTCACTACATCTCCCTTCATAAGGGCGCCTTCTTCCTCATCGGTTGATCTACGCATTCCCGGGTTGAGCTGCCCTACTTTCATGGTAAAATCGAGGAATGGCCCAGAATCATAGCTCTATTCGATGCACTAGTGCATTGGAAAAATTCCCTGGCGCCCGTTCAGAAGTTTCACCTGTTAACATTTGTTCTTACCTGTGGGGCAGCTTCTGTTATCTACAGCCCCGAATTGAATTCGATCAATTACTCTCTGGCCTATGAAGCCCTTCTCTCCCATTATCAAAACTCACGTACAGCGTACAATTATGCTATCAAGGCGTGGTTCATATAAGATTTGTCTGCCTACCTTTTATTCTCCCTTGCTTCGCGCAGCCTCGATGTATATTATTATACTCTGATGCCTTTTTCTCAATTGCTCGAATTCACTAATTGACAGTTACGAATCTTGGAAAGCACTTCTGTCACCTCGACGCCTGTGCCGAAGAAGTAATTTAGGCCTCGATCACCAGCGCGCTCAGCGCCTCTTCATTCATCGTCTGTGCCATTATCCTTTGGCCCGTCCTCTCTTCGTCTGCGTGTGTGTTTTGCTCGCTGAATCACTTCATTCGCTAGTGTCGTGAGTTCAAGGCCATGAACATTCATCAGCGGCGAGCCTTTGTGGTTGCGAGGCGATTATGCAGAAATTGCATGTCGTCTTTTCGTGCCACTGCCGAGTGCGGTTAGTATCGGTGCTGTCACACATGCGGGAGACTATACCATATGATTCTCCACCTGGCATTTGCTGCCACTACTAGTCCTCCCATTTACCGCACGGAGGAGAAATCCTGTTCGACGGACCAACGTCCTTCTTCGCACTCTGTATCACCTTCTTCGACCCCTGTATCTTCATAGCCTCCAACCCCCGCTGTCAGCATCTTCTCGAGCTTCGCTCCGTCTCCCCTTCATTCTTGCTACTCCTCTGGAACTGGTTCCGAATGACCGCAAGTGTGGTGATCTTGCGGTGGTATAACCCCGCCGAATAAACATCTGTCTTCGTCTTCTCGTCTGTTCTTTCCTTGTCATACGTTTTCTTCTCCGCGGTCTTCTTTACCACATACCAATAAACCTTATTTCATATGTACAGCTTGGATCCGTCTTGATAACTGGCGGAATTTTAGGCTGAGCTCTGCTAGATACAGGCTGCCAACATACCCCCATCACCCGAGAGTGGCCCTCAGAGCTTCAGAGCATTTACTCTGAAACTTTTCAACTTCGCACTTATCAGTTTCGCATCCAGATGTATGTATACGTCACCCTCTTTTACCAAAGAGATACTTCCCATCTTATCATCAAAGCCTACGTTAATGATATCCCCATAGATCCCCTTCCTGTCCAAGCGTTCAATGGCAGGTGGCTTGAGTTTCAGCAACTCAGCCTATCTAATTCACTCTTCTATCTTCCTCATCCCATAGGGATGTTGATTGGCTCGGATGTGCTTTCTGACCTTATTTCTATTGGCACGTATGTCCAACGTCTGAGCTGAGAGTGTTCCAAACGGCCAGGAAGAATTCACAAATGAACAGGAAGCCTTTGAAAACAGTTTCAGAAAAGGTGTAGAAAAAATTCACAATAAATTTTATGTGAAATTACCCTTGAAACTCAAAATAACAGATGTCTGTCTAGGTGATTCATATTCATTTCCTCTGGAATGATTCCTCTATTTGGAAAAACGTTTTCAACATAACAAAGGCTTATTTCGAGACTTTTCTCACTTTATTCATGAATATTTAGATTTTGAAGACGAGGAAACTCCTGTTCACCTGATCACAGAATGCCTCACCATTGTGAGCCTGCGCAAGAAATATTTTGGACAGGAGCATTATAGGAGGAATGAGAACTTAGCCTCCTTGATGCCCTCACAGATATTAGAATTCATCAGAGCTCTAGAGCTGTAGGTACCGCATGCGAAAACAGCTCCGACAAGGGGGCACAATAGACCTTAAGGTCGCAGTGGAATGTAACCCCTTACCAACTATTATTACCGTCTGGGGCGCCCCCAATGCACCTCGGAGGCGCGCCAGCATAGACAAGTCGTGTTCCAGTTCGAGGGAGCGTCAGACCCTCGCGCTTCCTACCCCTTTCCCCTGATGCACCACCCGAATTTGCGGGGCTTCACGCACTCACAGCTGTGAAACGCCAAACTTGTCATAATTTGCCGGTTTGTTCATTGTCTCGTTCTCGAAATAGCGTGGGCGTGAAGCCCCAGGGGCTTATTCATACACTTTACTGGAAAGCCACTATTATCTCTTGTGATCCCCTTGATCCTTCGCCTTCATGCCACATAAACATTTGAGCAGTGCCCTTTGCTAGATCATGGATTGCAAAATTATACGTCCATAATTGCGGAAGTTTGTATACCTTGCTGTTGGTAATTAGTGGCGTTGGGAGGGTTTTTTGCAGATCAAAACTCATCGCCACTTTGTTGGGTGAGGAACAAGCTTCGACACTAGCAGTTTATTTCGATTTTCTCCCCATCTCCGCTTTTCTAAGGTGAACGTCTTTTTGAATATTTGCTTGAACCGAATCTTCCAGGTGTCCAGTTTGGATGTGGTTAGTAAGTTTCACACATAATGTGCAATTTTCTGTACAAGGCTAGTGAAAGCTGAGGTTGAAAAAAGTATTGAAAATCATTCGATAATAACTACACTCCACTGGCTGTCTATTTTTTGGAAAACATATCTCTTTATAGAGTCCGTACATTTTATTCAAATTAAGAGAAGGATCAAGGTATCTACGATGTGGATTTTGGTGATGGGTGTAGTGACTTTTGAACTTTGGGAACGAGCTGATATGTCTCAACAGAGTTTATAATAGCAGAGTGTAAATTGTTTTTAGGCTCATGTTTTCCTCTTTTATTAACAGACGCAACGCTAGTCTCAGATTTCCTTTAACTACGTTAGAAAATCTTTTATTCGAAATGTCGCGCAAAAAGAAGGTTTCACAGACTCGCTTTTCAGTAGGACAAATTATTGTCGATACTCTATTTGG
Organism: Myrrha octodecimguttata; assembly: GCA_958510865.1. Taxonomy (NCBI): domain Eukaryota; kingdom Metazoa; phylum Arthropoda; class Insecta; order Coleoptera; family Coccinellidae; genus Myrrha; species Myrrha octodecimguttata. Next base: position 22,452,030 of record OY294059.1, read on the forward strand.
ATGTACAGCTTATAGAAGAGAACGTCGAGGAGTTCCCGTTTTGATACCAGAATGAAGAAAAGCAGTCTGCAGATTCCAATCCCCTAGATCCCAAAATTTTTGAAAATTCGTAGTTTTTCGTTTTCGGCGAATTCTTATAACTTATAACGACACGTATGGGGATAGGTCCTCCCCCTTTACCACTATTTCTTTTACGCTTAGCTTGCTGTCGTTTCCATTCTTCCTGTCTCCTTTTTTTCCTTCTAACTCTTGGAGGTTCCCAAGAAACATTTTCAGAAGTAGTACTCTCTTCATTCAGCTCAATTTTTCTATCCTTCTATACTCGCCTAAAATAATCATGAAAACCGCATAAAATATTTTCATGTATCTAGGACCCGACAAAAAGCAGTAATCAGGTACCTATTGTATCAGAAATGCCTACAAACATTGCAAATGCCTGAAAAATCATCTTCCACTTTGAATGCGGAAATTAGAAACAGTAGTCTACCAAGAATTAAAATCGACAACTATGGGCCTATCGATAAACTAACTATGTTAGTTATTGATTACTATCAGTGTTTCGAATACACATTATAACTTTCATAAGTGCGAATTCAAAATCAATCATGATTGAAAAATATAAACCTAACATAACCCCCACAATATCAAAATACCAAAACAAAAATTGTACCTATGAAACTTATTATGTATGATAATACTTACTTAAGCTATCACTTAGTGCTTCACTCATACCATATAGTATATACACTAGTAACACGGGATGATATAATTTGCTAACATTGCATATACAATTGAAATGATTTAGAAGCCGAGGGGTATAAGTGCGCTTATATCAGTTTGCCACAAACACTTTCAGGATTTTCGGTAAGTGGTTGGATTTCCTCTCGAAAGATGGCGCCACCTATTGGGATATTCCTTTGAATAAAGAACAACAGGAAGGAGCATAACGCTTTTCTATTTCGTATATTACTGCGACGTAGGCGCCAATATTGAACCTCCAAGTATGACTCATGTTAGTTTCTTCGAACAAAGAAGTCTCCGAACAAGTTGTTCTCTCTTCAAACAGAAAGGGAAGTCGGCCATATGCAACCTCCATCCCGGACCCCCGATGTGAGGCCTTAGGGTCCTTCCTATTGTTCTTTATTCAGAGGGATATTCACTTGTATTCTCCTTGAGACCAAACTATTTATAATTTTTTTAAGTTTCACAATATGCACTTAGTTTCGTATCATTTACAGCATTATTCATGGAGGGAGCGAGATTCCACCATTTCTTAGGAGTTCATAACAATAAATATCAAAATGTATAATTCAATAGAGGCTATTGACACACATTGCTCGAGCGAGGGTTACAAAGATGGATTGCCGTTAGTTCGGATGATAAGGACAGTTGATGAACCTAGGTTAATAAAGAGAATTGAAAAAGGATAATGTAATAGGAATTACAATGAAAATAATCTTAGTTTATCTACGCAACTAGAAATATGAAATAAATTTAACACTACTCTCATAACAACAAATATTGTGGAATTACATTTCTTTTCAAGTATTTGAAAATGTGATGAATCATTTTGAATGCTAGCATTCAAGACTGTTTGAACACTCCCGGTTCAAAACGTACTATGGTGATTGGGGTCGAGTTAGAATTTTGAACTGGATAAGAAGGCCGAAACCTATGACAAGCATGATAGTCGACCTTCCTTCGATATTTTCATCAATTACGGATTGGCGGATATTGAATTAATCAGAAAACATCAAAATGAAATTTAACATGAATAATGACATGAACAATGAATTTGAAGAATGAGTATTGAAACTTGTACAATGAAAATTTTACAAAATTAATTTTGGTTATTACACTTCAATTTGTGTTGTCAGTATTATAAAACGAAGCTATAATATAATTTCCGAGAGTATTCAAATGCAATATTCCTCAATTCTCAACAGTATTTGATTCTGTTCATCAGCATTCAAAGATACAAATAATAAATAAGTTTTGACTGAGACCTTTCCCTGCTTCCATCATGACATTTTGAACATCTTGATCAGGAGCCTGAAATTAGAAATTTATTTTTAGACACAGATATTTTTTCATAACTTTGATTAATCGAATAGAAGTATATCGGGCAAGTGGACAATTTTTAATGATTACGATTCTTCACATACAAATATTTACCTACGTTTCGGCACCATTCGTACCTTTATCAAGGCTCCTTTGTTGTTCAATAAATCGAAGAAAAATTAGGAAATTAGTAGGATGTAACATGAAATGACGAAATATTAATAATTTCAAAAACTTCCTCTTTAGTCAATGTCACCAAGAAATGTAAACAGTTAAGACAGTAAAGTCTCATTTCTTGGTGACATGGACTAAAAAGAAGGTTTTTGAAATTATTGATATTTCGTCATCTCATGTAGCAACCCACCAATTTTCCTGATTTTTCCTCGATTTCTTGAACAACAAAGGAGCTTTGACAAAGGCATGAATGGTGCCGAAACGTAGGTGAATATTTGTATGTGAAGAATCAAAATCATTAAAAATTGTCAACTTGCGCGATAGACTTTTATTCGATAGTTTTTTATTTCTTGTAATGGCATAAATACTATACAGGATATATGGGAAACGATTAGGGATATTAACTTGAATTATTCGTAGAAACTTTGTTCTAACAGAAATCTTCCAAAAATTTCCTGCTAAATTCCGTATCTAACGGTTTCATTCATTCAATCCAATTTCAACTATAAACCAACATAGCCACAGACGAATATTTCTCTATAAAGGTCCTCACGCACTTATCGGCAACGAGTCTGAGCGAAGCGGATGGCGGGGAACGAAAATATATTATTCCACATTCAAGCAGTAAACACGCGAACTGGTTTCTTTTTTAATAATATTTCTCAGTATATTTGAGTTTGAACATTTTGTTGTTGAAATTTGAATTGGAGTGGGTTAAGGTGGGATTTGTGGAACAACTTTTTACTTTTGAGTAAAAGTGATTATTTAATGAACATTATCTCGAATAATTAGGCCCCGCATATAATAATAATAATAATAATGTTTATTCAGATTAGAAAGAACAAAATATAAAAGAACATTAATTTTCAGTAAATTAAACTCTGAACAAACAATTCAATCCACATGGATAGATATATCCGCCGGTGGATTTACATTATGGACAACACTAGTTCAACTCAAATCATGAACATTCCTACAAAAAAGTTACAATAAAGAGAAAGTTTAACAAATTCCAATTTAAAAAGTGTTGCTATTTTTCAAATCAATCTGTGAGTGTATACAGAGCCTAGGTGTTGAATCGATATATTTACGCAGTTTTTTCTTGAATACTGTTGGAATTATAATCTTTTTTAAATTTACCGGTAAATTATTGAAAATTTGCGGTCCCAAAAATATATAACTCCGCTGTCCTATTGTTTTGTTTATTTTAGGTACCATCGTAGAATTAAGCTTATATCGGGTGTTATGTATATGTTTTATTTGTTGATTTTTATGAATTTGACTGTGGTGATTTATCATGAGTGACTGGTAAAATAACTGTCTCAAGTCATATAATCCACTCTCAGTATAAAGCATATCTCTCCATATACTTAGGAGTAAGTTTGCTGGGTCCCTGGCGATCTCCGCTTCAGTTAATTCCAGATCTTCAACGGATGGCGGCCCCATGACTCAGGAACATTTTTCTCAGATGATGAACCGTATTGCAGAGGTTGGCGCCATAGTATTTCGCATGGAAAAACGCCAAAATGATATCCTCCTGGATAAAATACTTTCTCTTGGGTAACGGAATTGAGCTTACCTCTTATGGTGCTGTCAGAATTGATATTTCTGAAATAATGGATGGCGAAGAGAAATTTCGTAACATAGTTCTGCTTGATCTTTCAGAAAGTCCTGATTGAAAGAAGGTTGAAACCATCGTACACATGACGGCCAGTGAATTTATCGAGTGTATTCCGGTAAATATGCTGATAGACCAAGGTGGTTGAAAGTATTATGGTCTAGGAGTGAGGTTGTTGGAATTCTTCGTTGCAAAAGATACTTGCAAGGCAATGCATTGTTTCGTGCCGAGGAAGCAATTAACCTTAATAAAAGGAACTTGAAGGAAAAATCCTACCATCATAGCACGCTAAGGTGTATTTAGGGATTAAAAAAATGAAATATTACCACATAATTTCAGGATGGTCGCTTCCAGCAGCTGGCTTTATGAGAACGTTTTTATACTATGCGTCAAGTCGCTGATAGATGATTTGGAAAAAAGATAAACCTGTTACTATACGAATATTATGTTGCCGTATTCGAGCATTTGCACTCTTCTCATAACGTTCACGATTAGTGCTGCCTTTAACTGAGGACCACTGTCTAATACGTTTGAAGTGGTGCAGAGAACGGCAGCAGTCGTACAAGGGTAAGACGCAACAGTGGGGAGCGACGTGATATCAGGTTTGTTATTCACAACTGTAGGAGTTATGGTTTTCGGGATATTGCCTATGGTAGCCAATCACTATTATATTTATTCGAGGCAGCATGACAGCGCGTTATGTGGACGATGTCCTAGAAACAACTCTACTGTCAATATTACTCGTTGAACTAAAGACTTTTTCCAAGAAGCCGACCTTAATGTTTTGCCATGGTCACCGGGTTCATAGGATTTCAACCGCATTGAACCTGTTTGGGATATGATGTGTCCAGTTCGCATCAACCAGACATCCAGAGACCCTGGCACATTTGATTCACACAGTTTTAGTTGCTCGGAATGAGATGACACAAGAAGACATCGGCCATCTAATTTAATACAAAATGTATTCAGCTACTGGGTCGTGAAATATATTATATAATTTTTTTACTTGAATATCAATAAAATATTCTGAAAATGTTATCGTTTTAATCTAAGACGAGAACCATTCAACAGTGCCCTACTTAGCCTTGGATTACTGATGGGTTATTGAGGGAGATCCGTATCAAGAAGAGTCTCTGGCAAAGATTCAAGTGGTTCAACTCAAGATTCTTTGCTGCATAGAACGTTTTCTGATCGCCTCTCAGCTACGATTAAATAATCTAGAATAACTTATGAGTAGAATCTAACAAAACCCGTAAACCAAAGAAAGTTTTTCAAGTACATACGCTCTAAGTTCAAAAGAAAGGTCTCGATCCCTATTGTTGCAGATGCGAATGGTAAAGTGGCAGATAATGAACTTGAGTCGGCCAAAATTCTTGCCGACTCCTTTTTCTCGCCGTTCACGACTGAGCCGGATGGTCCAATGCCCGTTATCAATTGTCCCCGAAATGACGATTCTTTAGGAGGAATAGTTATCACAGAATTGATGGTTCAGGAACATCTTCTCGGATTAGACGTCTCTTCCGCTCCTGGTCTTGACGGATTTACGCCGATCTTGCTCAAAACCTGTGCAACTTCCCTCTGTGGACCATTGTGCATCATCATGAAGCGTGTGCTGGCTACCGGTTCCGTACCCTCGGCATGGCAGCTCTCCACGATAACACCTATCTTCAAGAAAGGCGAAAAACTTAATGCTGAAAATTATAGACCAATAAGCCTCACTTCCATCGTGGCCAAGACTCTCGAAAAATAGTTTGTAAGCAGGTCCTTCAGTTTATATTGCAAAAATCAATTATTCCACCGCAACAGTATGGATTCGTCCCGGGAAGATCAATTATCACCTATCTTCTGACTTGCCTGGACGATTGGACTAAATCTTTGGATAGTGGAGTTCCTATGGATGTTTTGTATCTGGATTTCGCAAGAGCTTTCGACCGTGTACCAAAGAAAAGACTTCTCTACAAACTGGAACACTTTGGTATTCGCGGATCACTTCTGCGATTCATCGATTCCTTTTTATCAAATCGTTCCTTTGCGGTGAGAGTTGGTGATATTTTGTCCTCTTTGAGATCCGTTCTGAGTGGTGTACCGCAGGGATCCGTTCTTGGCCCTCTGTTCTTCATTCTGTATGTGTCTGATCTACCACCTGTGTTGGCCTCTCTTTCTGCATCTTACGCTGATGATGTGAAACTGTACAATGGATCGACCTGTCATCAGACTCTTCAGAGCGATCTTGATTTAGTGGTGAGGTGCGCCTATTCGAAAAATGAGATTCATTCTTACAAGAGGTTTCGCTTTTCATGTGAAGCTGGAATGTAAGGCGCGTCCACATTGATTTCAATACAAAAATTTCTTATTTAAATTTTTTTATACTTCATATAATCAATTAAGGTTTTATTCATCATTCTATTACCGATTACAAACGTATGAATACAAAAACCAGAGGAGAGTTGTCACAAAATATCATGTGTGTGTGGACCTTCAACTCCAAAAAGCGTTAGCTATTTCGACAACCATAACGCGAATATGCGTCTGATTGGCTCTTGGAATGATAAGTTTAAATGCCTTCAACATCTTTTGGATTCTGTCATCAGTTTTTTTTTTCTTCATACGGCTCTAATCCGAAACAGTATCATAGACACAACCTAACATTGATGAAACGGAATATGATAAATCGAAATAAGAAAATCAACAAATATTTCCCCTTGATCAGCGCTAATCAATTAGTACGTTTGACATGGTTATTGTGTCATATTGGTTGTTTTTTGGTGTCGTTAACTGTTAGGCACAATTTTATTTCAGAGCCCTGAAGGAGACTTTAGAATAAGGTCGCAACCAGTTGTTAAGACAGATCACATATGAGCACGCGCGCTTAATAATTAAAGTTTTCTGCGGAAAGCGAATAAAGTCAAAATTTTTCAATACTCATTTGGATAATGACATAGATTGGAAATAATTTACCTTTTATCTTTACCATTCAAAAAGTATTAGTGGGGAACAGTCTTTATCTTTTTTGTTCTTTTTTGAATTGGTATTTCTCCATCGGAGGTATCTGTTTCACTTTCATTATAACTAAGTTCCCTGTCACCTGAATCCATAATAAAAGATCCTGAGGCTTTGGTCTTTTCCAATTGATCAACTGCAAAATAAATGTTATTACCTATATTACTATATGATTCGGATGTAATGTATTTTATTGTATACATTTAATTTAATTAAGAAACCATTAAGGTATCTAGAATACAGGTGTTTGTTCGTGAACAGGGCGAGGTATGACAGCGGCAGTTGGAGGCACTATATTATCATATGATAATAGTGGCTTTCCAGCAGGTGCGTGAAGCCCCAGGGGCTTGACGCACTGGGGCTTCAGGCCCTAGATATTCCGAGAGCGAGACGATGAATGAAGAAAATTCGGGTCGTTGGTAAGGGGTTACGTTCCACTGCGACCTTAAGGTCTATTGTGCCCAGAGGAAAGTAATAGGAAGCGCGAGTGTCTGTCGCATCGAGTGCGCCCCCAGACGGTAGCTGGTAAGGGGTTAATATTACAGACCAACAAGACAAATCCATAGACGTAAAATACCATGGACGTTAGAGAGAGAGGAATGTAACGTACCTAAAAGAGAGATGAAGCTAGAAGAGGCTTGGAATCCGAAAATCTATTCTAGCTCCATTCTCTTTCGAACCCTTCAAAATGGTATCTACTCTCTCCCTCATCTTTTTTTAAGGTTCCAAGCCTCTTCTAGCTCCATCCTTTTTATCCCTAGAAAACGCATATTCGTTCTCTCTTACATGTACGTTTCAATAGTTTGTCTAAAAGTGACGTAAAGCCCCGTCCATGTTATATTAGGTCTATGGACAAATCCCTCTACCGTTTGCAGCTTTGAATAAAGAACAACGCTTTTCTACTTCGTATATCACTGCGACGTAGGCGTCCATATTGAACCTCCAAGTATGACTCATGTTAGTTAGTTTCTTCGAACGAAGATGTGTCGGAACAAGTTGTTCTCTTTTCAAAGTGAAAGGCAAGTCGGCCATATGCAACCTCCATCCTGGGTACCCGATGTGAGGCCTTATGCTCCTTCCTGTTGTTTTTTATTCGGAGGTTTGCAGGCTTCACAGCTTGCCGACCTTGAATCGCGCATAAAAAACAGGTTATAATGGAGATAAATTCCACAGGAAAAGTCAAGAGTAGACTTAAAAATTGTATAAGATCAAAAGACAGACCATCTATCTATTCCTTTATTCTCAACGTCTCTGTAGGAAGAAATATATCGTTGTTGTTTTTCCCCCTTCTTTCAAACGATATAACATGTCCCCATACCAAAAAAAAACCAAATTGTAAGGTTTTCGAATTTAAAGCAATATTTCATGCAAATATGAATATTGAAGTACTTGTATTAGGTATCGATGAAATGTCATATACCAAGTAAATCATGAATAATTCTCATTCTTTCATAGGAACCAAGGTTCTATTTTTTCCGCCCCTAGGAAAATGTGTTGTGAAATTCTTTGTATTTCTAGTTTTGTATATTCTTCAGACTACTCTCCTTGAAATTGGTATTTCTGCTCGTATAATGAATAAGTGGATGTAAAATATACGCGATTACGATCAAAATGTCGTTCATGATAGCGAGCACATTTTACCCGGAACATATAAACGCGTTCAAATTGCGAAATTTGTTCACAATGTCTATTAAAATCTCCATTGAAACTACCATAGTTGTCTCTAACGACAGCGGATCGAGTCTGAACAAAGCTATGCAGTAGACAGGGGCCGTAACAAGTGTGTGCGGCTCTACTAGTTTTCGACCACCAAATGTAGCGTTTGAAGGCGCTTGTTCAGCACGTTATGGTTTTGCCCAAATGTATGCAATTTTCTAATTGTGATCCGAAAATGGTCTCGAACAATTAGGGCCGAACGGTTCTAGAGTTATTTCAACTTGAAATTTAAAGATTAGTTTCCCAATTGCTCGAAGAGTGCTGATACGATCAGATCGAAGTTCCGTAATTAGTTGGAGAAAACCCAGGCGCATCGTGAAACATTTTTTTAAAATTGTCCAAATTTTTGTCGAAATTTTTTTTCGGAGACTATTCACTAGATTTCATTGAAATACATACCTTGAAGTCAATATTCTCATCAACAGTTTTACAAATTTCAAGTCGATCCGATGTTAATTTTAGGAGATATTAACCCCTTTCCAGCTACCGTCTGGGGCGCCTTCGATGCACCTCGGAAGCGCGCCAGCATAGACAAGTCGTGTTTTAGTTCGAGGGAGCGTCAGACCCTCGCGCTTCCTACCCCTTTCCCCTGATGCACCACCCGAATTTGCGGGGCTTCACGAACTCACGGCTGTGAAACGCCAAACTTGTCATAATTTGACGGTTTGTTTATCGTCTCGTTCTCGAAATAGCGGGGGCGCTGAAGCCCCAGGGGCTTCATGCACTTTACTGGAAAGCCCTAATTGATAACAAAAATATGTCAAATTATTTAAAATTTTGAGGTTAATTTCTTAATACATTGAGTACTGACGCGATCAGATTCAAACGGCACAGCTAGTTGTAGAATACCGAAGCTCAACGTAATGCAAAATTTCGTGAGAATTGTATCGATGAAAAATGTAGGGAAAATATTAAAGTTTTTGGTCCCCGCTGATATTGATTCTGAATTTGTTTTACGTTTAACTTACTGAATTTAGTCCCCTGAACATGAATCTGTAGTTAAACCTTGGCGGTCTACCTCATTATCGAAGATGTGGGACCCCAAATTTCCTAAAATGTCTATTTCCAGTCCATTTCACTTTTTCCACTATATAAACAATCACAAACCACTGTTAGTCCATATATCATCCATGAACCTTCGCACAACTATTTTTTTCGAGAATATTCATTATTTATTGAATAAATACACAACTAGCGAACTTCTACTACTTTCGCTCATTCACAATCTGAAGTTTGGCAATGGTGCGAATATCAACCTTTGTTATGACGTATTCGATATTCGAGTAACAAAACAGTGTAAAACTACTCTCTAATCCACTAACACTTTCTGCGTATAACGCACGTTCCGGAAACCGAGATTCCTTTGTCAAAGGCATATCGTTAATCAATATTCAAGTATCCTCGTTACGCTTCACTGCTGAACTCATCCTTTTAACCAGTCTTCATTTTCGTTCAATTGAGAAGATTCTTTCATGAATTAAAAAAGATGTGATAACGAAAGAAGATTTCTCATTTCTCCCCCCCTTTACAAATCATCAATTGAGAGCTGATATCGCATTCCTTCATGAATTAAAGAAAATAATTGAATTTCGCAATCTTTATGTCATTTTACGAATACGAATTCGAATACTCATTTTCGTAAAAATCGCATTCGACTACAACGAATGTCGATGGATATTGGCTTGGCGAAATTGCCAAACTTCCATCTGGGAATGAGCGAAAGTAAGTAAGAGTTTAAATGTCAGTTCGCTAATTTCTTCTATTCAATAATTAATGAATATTCTTGAGAAAAAATGGTAGTGAATAGTAAGGAGAAAGTTCTTAGATTATATATGGACTAACAAAGAGTGGTATGTGATGGTTTTTATAGTGGAAGAGGTCATCTGAAAATTTACATTTTTGCAATCTTCAAAAATATGGTAGACCACCAAGGTTTGACTGCAGATTCATGTTCAAGCGACTAAATTTAGTAAGTAAAAACAAATTTCGAATCAATATCAGCAGGGACCCAAAACTTTAACTTTTTTCCAAATTTTTGTTTAAATTTTTTTTTCGGAAATTATCCATCAGAGTTCAACGAAAATTAACAGAGAACTAGAAGTCACTTTTTGAAAACAGTATTTTAGAATTTAGTTCGATCCGATATTTATGTTCGGAGTATCGTCATTATTAATGGAAATATTATTATTAATGCGAAATAACTAAAAAAACATTAACCGATCATGACTAAACTAGGTATACTCCATTCACTTTGATTAAGTCCATAATGAAAAAAACATGGTGTGCTCATCTGAAAAAAAAAGTGACGTCAGCAAGATTAAAATACAAGGAAATATATATTCTGTAGTTTGAATTTGAATGAAAAAGTGACGTCATCATTGGTAAATACCAGCATAGATGAGCATATGAGCACACCATGTTTTAATTACATCATGATTATTTTTTTTTTCTATCTTTTCACTGTGCTTGGCCACTATGAACCATCGACAAATCGAACATTTCAATTTCTTGAGATTCTTTACAAATCACCACCACCTAGACACTTTACAACATCTATGTCCTCGCCGGGATTCGAACCCAGTACCTTCGGTTTCACAAGCAAGCTATTAACTCACTGCACCACCGAGGCAGACTACATCATGATTAAGTCAGTTGGTTGGCCATAGAAGTCAGTTGTTATAGGTTGTTAATTGTACTGCAATGACAGTAATATACGTGCCTAGTGTATGGACAAATAAAGAAAAAGACAAACTGGTCAACTGAGACGTACCACAGAACGTCAATATAAGCACTTCAGAGAACTGGCTCTATAAGAACGTTTGCTACTGCGCTTCAAATTGCTGATCAATGGTTTGGAAAATAACGAAGACCTGTTACTATTCGTACATTAACTCTTCCGTATTTGAGCCTTCAGACACATTTCATACTGTCTACGATAAGTGTCGCCTTAACTGCGGACCACTGTAGTCAATGTTTGAACTGGTGTAGAGAACAGCAGCAACGCGAGGCAGAATGACAGTGCCTTATTCAGCGACGAATCGCGATGCAAGATGGCCGTAAGAGATTAAGTCGTCTCCGTGGAGAGTGACGTGATATTGCGTGTGCTGAGACAGATATACAGGACTGTTTGAGTAATGGCCTGGGGGCATGTTGCTGATCACCACTTTTATTTATCTGAGGCTGTACGACTGCTCTCCGATATGTTGACGATGTCCTACTCCTACCTTATCTCATTCCAGTCCTTTGTTACCAAGGCAACCTACATCCCATATTACACGTCAAACTATGGACTTTCTCCAAGAAGCAAAGGTTAAAGTTTAGCAGTGGCCACCCGGTTACTAGATTTCAATTCCATTGAAGGTGTGCGAGATATGATGAGAAGGGGGACTGTTTAATTTGCACCAAAGTACCTCACACTTCTATAGTTCTTGAGTTTTGTAAGTGAGCGATTTTTTCAATTGTCTGGTCATGCGTTTCTGGCAAAATCTGTCAATTGTGTGTTTCAGGTAAGCATTCCTTGTGGCAATATGTGCTATAATCGCTAAATTCCTTTTGAAAGTTGGTGGAATTAAACGGAATGTTGTAGAATCTATGAAACATGGATTGAAAGTTTGAAAACTTTTGGCTTCATGGGTGGTTAGATGAGAAAATCCCGCAAATCGCTCTCAGTGTCCCTGAAAATGATAACATCCTTTACGAAAGGGTACTAACCGTTTATGAAATGAATTTGCTATTGACCATTTTTGTTCGAATTTTGTCATGGATACCTCGGAAAAAAACGGTCATACGTTGGAGCTCATGGATTTACTTTGAACCTTCTCCTTCATCAGAACTTCTTTCACTTTGAGAATGAACATGACTGCCAAAATGATGAATACTCGTTGGTCTCCACTTAATTTCTTTCTAAGATACCCATGTCAACATTTGAACACAAATGGTCAAGAAATTCATTTCATAAACACGTTTTGAGTTGGTGCCGTTGCATTGATGATAAACTAACCATTTTCAGGGGCGCTGAAAGCGGTTTGTGGGATTTTCTTGAATTCTTAAATAGTATACACCCTTCCATCAAATTTACAAATGAGTCAGAAGTAAATAATCACGAACCATTTTTCGATCTAATTATTGAAAGATGAAGGTATCCTCAATTTCGACATTTTCCAAAAGGAGACAACTGCTGACTCCATAGTAGCTTTCACATCTAACCACTCATATGGCCAAAAATTGTCCACCTTTCCTTGGCTGTTAAATACTCCCAAAGAGATAATTACCTACAAAACCAGAAACGCCTGGCCTCGTATTCTTGATATATGAAACTCCGATGCATATACGAACTTGCCAATTTATGCGCATCGAATGTTGAGCTGTCAAGAATACGGGCCCAGAACAGACAATTGAACAAGTTGCTCACTTATGGAACTCAAGAGCTACAGAAGGGTGATAAGTTGTTGAATTATCTAGAAATATCGTCAAATTGTTTGAAAAACAAATAGAAAATACTTTGATATCCTTTAAAATGATTAATACTCTGGTAAAATATTTAATCAACACAAAAACATTTTAATCACCCAAAGGTCTGGAAGGTACTAACTTTCCTACTCACAACCACAGCGCAATGTCTATTGTATTTGTCCAATGGTATTTGTTTAGAATCGAAATAAAGTGAAATTATATTTAAGGATATCTGTCATATAGGCAAGAGCGGAAGGAGAATATTAACCAGGTCTAATTAACATATTAGAAAAATAGAATCAAGTAAAGACAAACAGATAGTCAAACCCCATTGCAATTCGCTCAACACATCTTATGGACCCCATAAACTATAAGATATCCTGTAGTTATTCTCCGAAATAAGCCATACACTTATCAATTAGTCGTAAGGCTGTCGACATCAGTCCATGCGGTCTCATTGTGTGTGGCGAAAGCACATGAAACGGTCTAACGAGCGATCTGACGGTTGTCATATGACAATCAACCAGTGTTTATTTGCTTCATTTAGGGAACTTTATCGAAACTATCGATGTCTATTGAAAATAAAAGTTGACAATTATGCAAAATAAACCGAAAGGACGAGGCCTACAATGATTTCTTGGAGTTATACAAAAAAAAAACTATAGCGTCTGTTAAAATAGACAAAGTTGAAATAATTCCAATAATTGGAAGATAAAATATTAGAAATAAAAATTTCGAATTTTTTTTGTAATTGTTCAGAAGAAACCCTTGCACAAGTTTGCGGATCAGTATTTGCCAATTAGTTATTAAGATTTATCCTAATCAGGTCAGCATTTTGGAGTTATTAAGGTAAAAACTATGTAAACGAAGAAATAAGCACGAAATTTGACATATTTTTTCTCAATTTCTCCAAAAATGAATCCGAGCAAACTGAAATTTAAACCACTGTTGGTAAATAGTGATCTCAAGTTTCGTGCTGAACTTTTTTTGAGGCTGAATAGCTTTTGGAAACAAATTTTCCCAACAAAAATCTAGAAGATTCTCCAAACAATTTTTTCTGGATTTTCAATCTTAATGTCTGAAAGAAACAGAATACATATTACTAATTAAATAAAAATCCCCATTATAGAAATTGCCCCTGCAAATTGCAATTGAACAATATGGAAATATGTGTTCAAGGCTAGACCTGCCATCTGACCAGCCGAAAAACGAAAGGCGGCCTTCAGGCACTCAGTGCACAGTGTGTGGTAGTCACAGACTTGTATCTACATCCTCGATGCCGCCTGGAGGTAAAAGCCTGATACTGTGTGCAGGCTTCGGACAGTAACCTTGAGGTCATCGGTTGAGGCGAATCCCTGCCGATAATAGCATAGTACATGATGCCCTTTAGAATCGGAGCACAGTTTCAATTAAAGAACTGATGAAAGCGTTCTACAGGCTTGTGCAAAGGGCCTTCAATTAGATCTTCGATAATCTTAACTGGGTTTAAACCAAAAAAACCAAGTGCAAGAGTTAGAACAAGAACATTCTTGTTGATCTTTCAGTGTAAACAAAGGCAAGTTTTCAGTGTTTACACATAACATAGAATCTTTGCTAACGCAGATAGAACAACGAAAGAACGCTCCATGTATGTTCAATGTGGAAGAATGGAGATAGATAGAGCACTTTCAAAAGTAAGATCTTTTAAAACAGTATTTATCCTGAATCTTGATAATCTAGATCTGAACTGGTTCTGCTCACTTTTTTATTCATATATAAAAAATTAACAAATGAAACAAGTAGGTATTGAGCTTGATAACTCTATATATGAAGATATTGTAGGGAGTTTTGGAATCTTGTTTATTTGGTCTCAGTTGCCTTTTCTATTCTTGAAATAAATGGTTGAATCTATTGCTGGGTTGGATTTTATGCAGTTTGCTATGTTGATTTTGCTTTTTTTGATTGTGGGTTTCACACATTGAGACCTATTATTGCTGTTAGGATCTTAGATTTCATAATTTACCATCACTAGTTGATGAAATTCTATAATAATACCTTTCCTTTCGCAGTTGTGTCGATATATTCGGAATGAGTTGTTTTTCAACTTGAGAAACAGTCACTGTAAGTTGAATAAAATGTTTGGGAAAACAGAGACGTTATAGAAACACCTGATGGCGAGAGAAGTCTGAAATGTGATATTACTTTTCTGACATGATGCCATTTGATGGAGGGCAGCTAGTATTATGCTGCATCTCCATTGATATTTCAAATTGCACACATAACTTCATAAATTTTGCATTGAAATATAAATTTTATTAGTCAGCGGCTAACATTACTCTGGATAATCAATCAATATCATGCTGAAACATTGAATACTTACTTTGAGCTTCAAGTAAACTATTTTGACGTTTTAAATTGTCTATGTTCCTCTGGTGTGAAGAATTTTTTCTCCTCATTAGCATAATATATTCAGCAGCCTTTTTGAGAATCTGTGCTCTACTTGCCTATAAGAGAAAATAGATTGGAAAAAATATTACATCAAACTGAATAAATATATGCATATGAAGCCCCAAGAAAGCATATGAGCATTATCTGTCTTAAATTTGCCCAGAAAAAATGTTGAATAATTTTGATGTAGAATGAAATTTTTCATTTCTGCAGTAAAATCATTTTATTGAAACTCATTATCCTCAAGTTTCAAAAATGTTCTTTTCTTTCTTAGGTTACGTTTTCCAAAGAACAGTAATGAATGAAATTGTGTTCATTATTGTAAAAACGTTATTTTCACAGGAATCTGCATACCAAAGTTTAAATAACTCTAAAAAGCAACTTTTCCTTGTGCCTTCAAGCTTCAAAATATGCATACAGAGAGTTAATAGTCAGAATGCAGTGCTGGAGGTGGCAGGTTTGAATTCAGCTGCTGACATGGATATGTTATAAACATGGGGTTAAAACTGCAAGTGTTGGTATGAATCTCAGCAAGATATAATCAGAGTGAATGGTCTAGAGTCGAGCATCAGGATAAAAACTGAAAGCTCAAACCACCAGAATTAAGTACACCATTCCAAGGACAATAATATTTTTCATATTCAGTCAATATAAAATACTCATCTTGTATATTTAGGAATAAAAATTATGTCATTTGGTTCTAGGGAGGCTTTTGACCTCTACCATGTGCAAGATCTTCTACGAGTTCAGCACATTTTTCTACTGTGCCTTTTATATTTCCACTGACAGAAAGGTAAATGGAGTACAAGTACAAACAACATTAGAGTGACATGATATTAATTAGTATTCAAAGTAGTTTCCGAAATCTTTCTGAATGGAACTATTGGTAATTATCACCTGAGTACATTATTTAAATGTATGCAGCTGCATTAATGATAACTCCATATTATGTTTCGGTTAACAAATTCAGATGAAAATTATCAGACATATACTATATTATTTCTTATATGTACTGCTATCCTCATAAATACCAAGTCTAATGTGCGTTGAATCGAAAAAGAGACTATTTTCTTCAATCATACTCCTGAACGGATGCATTGATTTCTGATACTTTGAATGACCTATGTTTGGTTTTGATTTTACTCAACTTACAAATGTTAAAATCTTTAAGAGAATGAATAATTTTGGGGCAGTGGAAATGAATTAATTCGTACAATTCATCTCATAGTTATCTGTATATCATATGCTGTCTTGATTGGTATCTCAACTTATTAGAACGAACATACTACTTTTTCACCATTTAGAGCAGGCACTGTATCACGTAAACTACTAAAACTGTCTTTTATGTGATCTCTCCTCTTCCTCTCAAGTGCATTATGATGGGCTCTCTTCTCAGCCTGAAAAGGTAGAAATTCAGAAACATGCAATATTGAAATATACCTGTGTCTAGCATTCCTTTGATGAAAAAACTGTAAAGTTTTACCTGAGAATAGTACTGATTGCCGGTACTTTGTCTTTGTAGAGTACTTTGTCTGGTATCAGAATCTTCTCCTTCCTAAAATTTCAAAAGTTGACAAAAACCACCAGCCTACACTATAGACTGTACATAAATTAGTTTTGTTGTATACTTACATCACTTTCTACATCAATATCCCTGTCGTCGTCACTCATAATCGGATATAAAAATTGGGACAAGATTTAGTGGGTAGACAGAAGTTCGTATTATCTTGTCTATGGTATTATCTGTTAAGTTGGACGAATCTAGTATAGTAATTTTAAGCTTCACGCATGTTGAATGTTGAAAGTGTTCAAACAGTTAACCCTTTTCTGTTACATTGATGACAGTCCTTTTTTGACAAATTGACAGATATCACTACAGAAAATAAATATTGACAATGCTGTTAGGTTAGTCTGTCAATTGCACATTGCACAGAACATAATACAATACAATACAAAATACAATACAAAAAGGATACCTCGGTAGCCTAGTCGGCTGAAGAGGTGGACTGTGGACAAGGATGCTGAAGGTACTGGGTGTTCGAAACCTGGCGAGATTAGATAGAGAGTAGATGACCGCTTCGGCAACGAATTTGAACATGCGCGCAAAAGCTCCTGCCTTCACGGCAGTGCTTTTCTAAATCTTTTTTTCTATAAGTTACTGGATTTCAATTCGATCTGATCTGTATTTTTGGAAATATTGGAAAAATAAAATTTTGAATGGGTATATCTACGGAATCATTGGGCGGATTTTACCCATTCACGAATTCAGCCTTCATGACTAAGCCCAAAACCTACTCTACAAATATCGAGTTTCTAAGTAGTTTCTTCCGGAAGTTATTGTGTTTACGGTCGGCCTAACGGCCGTAGAGAAGGTTTGGACCTTAATTACGAAGGCCGAATTCGTGAATGGGTAAAATCCACCCAATGATTCCGCAGATATACCCATTAAAAATTTTATTTTTCCAATATTTCCAAAAATACAGATCAAATCGAATTGAAATCCAGTACTTCATCGAAAAATTACAGTTCGGAGGTTCATACAGAATTTAATGAGGATGATATGATGAGAAAATCACAGACATTTTTTTTTCAAATTGTTGTGATGACACGATCATCACGAAATTTTGCATAAAGTTGTCTTTCAGCATCTTCAAACTAACTGCGTAGTTTTGTCAGGATTGACTAAGTATTTCTCGAGTTATACCGAAAAAAACAACGATATCGAGAAGAAAACCTCGAAATTTGACATATTTTTTCTCGATATCTCCGAAACCATGAATCGTATCGAACTGAAATTTGGTACACTGCTGTGAAATATGAAGCTCAAGGTCCAAGTGGAATTTTCTTCGGATATGATAAACGGTTTCCGAAAAAAAAAATTTTTGGACAAAAATTTTGAAATTTTTTTTTTTTAATTCAGTGAAAGTATTATCCTGACAAAATTTGGCTTAAAGTTGGCCGTCGTTATACACCACCTAATTGCCAATTTGGATCCAATCGCTCAAGTAGTTTCTGAAATAAAAAATAAATAACTTCAAAATTTCAAGTGGCTATAACTCCGAAACTGTTCTACCGATTTGGCCCATTAACGAACTCAACCGCGGCATTCCAATGCGCGACCTACCCTGAAAGTTTCAAGTTGCTAGCTCACTTCGTTCGAGTGTTATCGTGTCCACGGCCGGCCGGACAGAATCGATTTTGACACCGGATTCGTCATCAGTGAGTCCAATCTAGTCGTTTAATAGCATTTTCGGCTCAATCATCGAAAATTACAGACATTTGGACAAAATGATATCATGCTGTTTCCCTAGAACCTAGAACATGTGCGCAAAAATTGTCTATAGTTGAGTATGAATGAGAGGTATGCAATAAAAAAGTGTTACTATGATCTGTGTAGATGGTAACAGTAAAAGCGACGTATGAATGAATACATTAACAAAAAACAAAATGTATTTTTTTTCATTAACATTACATTAGATACCTATACTTCTCTCAATCCATATTTACACAATATCCGGTCATTTTAATGGAAAACTATAACGAATAAATCTACTCTCAATTTATCAATGTTTTTGGAAATAATTTAATATCCAAATCCAAACTAACATTATCCACTGATCCATGAAAGGGTATTCGCAATTATCTTGCTCGTTCTTGCTTCAAAATCCTTCACAATATACCATTCTTGCGCCCATGTTCTGGGGAACAGCGTGATATCGAGTGGTCCAAATGTCTGTAATTTTCGATTTTTTCCCGAAAATGGTGTCAAACGTCTAGGTTGGACTGACTGATGACGAATCCGGTGTCAAAATCGATCGGCCGGCCGACGACACGATAAGAGCGTCCGCACACGGGTCGATTCGATGCGCTCGACGCGTTTCCAGCCTCGTTTCTCTATGCGGTTTCCTAGCAATTCAAGCTAACGCCGCACACGGGTTGCACGATTCACGCGTCGGGCGTCCGCACACGGGTCGATCCGATGTACTCGACGCGATCCAGTCTCGTCTCTCGAATCGGCTTCCCAAGCAATTCAAGGTGGCACCGTACACGGCTCGTTTCGAAACGTACGTTTGAGTTTCGTTCGCATGCCTCGTTTCACGCGACTGGCATGGAAGCAGAAAGTTCGAGAGGTTCGTACGTCGCTAGCTTTCCGATATAACGAAACGATACAAATATGATTTTTTATTATTTTCAACATGATTTTGAGGCTTAATATATGTCTTGGAATTGATCATATAAATACATGTAATGATTGAATCTTTCTATTGATTGCCCGATTTCGTCCTCACGCAAGGAAAATACTATGTGGGATAATACTGACTTCATAATTAAAATTGTGAATTCTTATTATCTTTACCTCCTCGAATTAATTGAACTCTCGTCTCGGCACAAAAAAACAAATATATAATATTTTAACCAATGAAAACTACGGAAAATCACGGCGATTGTATGTGCTTGGACCAGTTCGTAAAAAAATCGAAAATTATTATCCGAAATAACAATGATGCGTCATTTTGTGAATATAACTAGCCAATTCGCTAATTATGCCTTCTTTATTGAACTCCAAACCTGTTCTGCAGTTATAAAGTCCCTGAGTAGATTATTTCGGTGGTTATTGTGTTTATGATCGGTGGTTTGGCCAGCCGTAATCACAATCATTTCCGAAGGAGCTTCTTTGAGACCCCATAATAATTATATATAATATAATATTATAAAGTAGGTTTCGGGATTGTTAATTACGAAGGCCGGATTCGTGAGTGGTTGAAACCGTCCTAATGATTCGTAGACATGCCCATTTAAATTTTATTTTCCCAATATTTCCAAAACTAATGATCGGATCGAATTAAAATATAGTATTCGATTGAAAAATGACAAATTGAAGGTTCATACAAAATTTCGTGTGAACCATTAGAAAAGAAGAACGCCAAATCTTTCCATCAGAAAGTGAAGTTGTAATTGGCAGGGTCAACGTAAATAAGTTACCACTTTGTTCAGGAATTTGAGCTATCGCGTAACAGTTCCTGACCTCTCGTTTGTGCTTTTCTAGATTATTTTTGGAACAACCTGTATATCTCATTCGAAAATCAAACCACTGTGGAGCCATACGGAACACAGAGGAAGATAAATCATCAAAATGGATCAATAAACAGGAGAATAGTTCTAATTGATATTTTGAGACATCCTGTATATCTCATTCTTAAATTAGCCCACCCTGAAGCCATACTGAATGCAAACCAAGGGATATCATCAAAATATATCCATAAACAGCAGAATTGTGGAAATTAACTTCTTGATACACCCTGTGTATTTTGCCATAAATATTATGCCGTAGGTAGGAAATTTCCTACCAATTCATTCAATAGAAAGTTGGTGATGCCAACGAATGAAGCAATTATGCTGTTTTATGTCTCTTAGGACTACCCTGTATATTTTTTTCTAGAGAGGGACCACCTCGTTGTCATACTGAACCCAACGCAAAATAAAATGATCGAAATCAGCCCCTGAGCAAAATAATTATTAAACTTTAAAAAATAATTTTCTACGAATTGACAACCTTCTTTTGACGCGCTGATTTTGAAATCGGCACTATCTATGGTCAATATTGAATAAACTCGGAACTTATGACGTACGAACTTGCCGACGTCGCACTGTTCGAGTCGTCTACAACGCGTCGAGCACTTCGCGTCGACCCGTGTGCGGACGCTCTAACTGTCTAAAGAAGTGACCTAGCGACTTGAAACTTTCGGATTAGGTCGCGCATTGGAATGCGCTGGTTAAGTTCGTTTGGGACAAATCGGTCGAATGGTTTCGGAGTTATGGTCATTCGAAATTTTGAGATTAATTTCCTGATATTTCAGGAACTACCCATCCGATTGAATTTAAACTTGACAGTAAGTTGAAGCATAACAACGCACAACTTTCACAAAATTTCGTTGAGATCACACTATCACTAAATTTTGAAAAATTTTTTTTCGAAATTTTTTACGAAAAATTTTTTTTTTCATTTAATGTCAATCGTCTATCACTATTTCCTAGCCCTGACATTCACAATTCTTTCTGAAACACAATAAAAGCAGCGAAACGAATGCATACCAGAACAAAATAAATATTCATCTTTGAAATATTTCAAATCCTGAACGAAGATTATATCCTAACTACCTGAATTTTCAGATTAAAGATAATTTGAGCAGGTAAACACCATTCACTTCAATGAGTGTGACAAAGAGAGGTTACCGTAACTAGCGCTATCTTTGTTTTGTTGCCCATGGACACAGTTTGAGATTTGTCGAAGAAAGGGTCAGTTCCTTTCCTTTCCTGGTAGTGTAGACACATATCACAGACCGGTCTATGCACATATTATGGTGTAGAGCTCAATGACAATGAATAACAATAACCGGTGGTTCTGTGATTACGTTATGGTTAGATGGAGATGATTATGGTCGATGCAGAAAAATAAGAAAGTAGCTGCCTTTCGATGATTTATGTCAAGGCAAAGGATTTTGTAAAGGATAGAAGAAGAAGGAGAAGGTTTCTGTTATTCTATGAATTCAAATATAAAACTAAATATAAATTTATATATATATATATATATATTATATAAATATAAAATTATATATTTGTATTCTGTGATAAAAACCATAGACTTTAAATGTTATATTAAATATTTGTAATCTATGATTACGTCTATGATCTATGATAAAAACATAAACTTCGATTTTCACGTGTAGTGTAGCATTTATATCATAAACGAAATTCTTTAAATTTTCAATATTAATTAAAGGATCACCCTCTCGAGTTGATCCAATTGTTATATTCCTTTAAACTTTCAGCTATATTTGCTACTATGAGTGACGACGATCGGGATATCGATGTAGAAAGTGACGTAAGTTATTTATTGACAAATTTTTAGTTTCTTGATCATCTACCACCGTATCACCTTATTATATTAATCACATTCAAATTTTAGGAAGGGGAGGATTATGTTACGAGACAATCTTCGGTGCAACGACAATCTACTGGCAATCATTACTATTCTCAGGTAAGATTTCTTCTATCAATTTATAGGGTGAATTAACTGATGCATTATTTGTTTCAAATGCTGTTATTTTCATTCGAATTTTTTCAGGCGGAGAAGAGAGCCCACCATAATGCACTCGAAAGAAAAAGAAGGGATCACATAAAGGATAGTTTTAGTAGTTTAAGAGATACAGTTCCTGCATTAAATGGTGAAAAAGTAATTTCTCCTTTCTGATTGGATAGGTTACAATAAGAGATTATATGATCACTAAATATCCCCAAAAAGATTGAATTTGTTGATGTTGCCCATAATGAGTTTGGATTATGGTCATGTAACAATAATAGATTTTCAGCTTATGCTGGCTTTGTAAACTCTACGCTCCCCTTCCCGTTCGTAGTTGACATTCCCGTTCAAAGGAAAAATGTACTAAATGCTATGGTGCATTTATAAAGTCCACAGCTGCATCAGCTGACTGTTGGTGTGCCGCTCTCAAGCTTTTTCTGCTGAAGTTCCCGATAACCATCTTTCATCCTTTGCTGTTCCCGTTCAGATTTTGACCGATATAGTGAAGTTAGGATGCACTAATAATAATTGAGAGTTTGGTTTGATTTTTGATGAGAAACACGGAGTTTGGTTAGATTGTTCCAAAATTAACCAAAGTAAATGCACAGGATATTTGACCTCTATAAAACCTTATGAACGTGAACTGACAGAACAGTGAACATCAAATTTATAAATGAGGTATAGTTTGAACCGTGAGTGGCCAACTGGACCTTCAGCTGCGATGGGGAACTAAGAGTTTATAAATCCAGCTATAAGTAGCCGCGACTACCATAAAACGCCCTGTTCTATAGTAGTTCAAGAATATTCTTCATGCAGTATTTTGATCATATATATGCCAAACTGTCTGGAATACTATAGGCGGTTTCAAAAACTAGATCGGATTAACTTACCCGGGTCACTCAATTGACAGATGGAGCATTCAACTTCTGTCATTTGAGTGATCTCGGTATGTTAATCTGATCAATTTTCCGAAACTGCCTTATCTTACGGAGTAAATCACAATTTAGAATTCAGATGGCGCTGCTTACACTTTGAACTAGCTTAAATAGGATATCTGTTTTAATCGTAGTTGATCATTAGATCAGATGAAGGAATACAGTGGGTGTTAGTCTATCACAAGGCGTTGAATAGGCTGAGTGTTTTTATTGTGAATTGTCACCTACATATTTATGTAAGCTGATCAATGAATTTTTCATTGTTTTACAATAAGTATATTTCATCCATATATAAGAAAGGAAATAAGAACGATGGCTCAAACTATAGAGGAATATTCGTAACCAGTACGTTCAGTCGACTATACGGCAGAATCTTGAGAGATCTCTTTGAGGTAGAATTTGCAGAAGAAGAAGAGGAGGAACAATCTTGGTTTAGAGCTGGAAGGTCCTGTACAGATAACATATTTTGTCTCAAGCAGATAATAGAGAAGAACATGAACACCAATCAAGTTCATCTGATGTTTATAGACCTGAAGAAGGCATATGATAGTATACCATTGAAAAAACTCTGGGAAACCGTACAGGAAACAAATATCAACCAGACTTTAATTACAGCACTAAAAAATTTACACCCGGACTCTAAATCACAAATAAAGTCTGGAAAAAGATTATCACAAGAGTTTTCGGTCGATAAAGGATTGCGTCAGGCATGTTGTGTCTCACCCACACTTTTCAAAGAATATATCTCTAAAGCACTAGAAAAGTGGAAGAGGAAATGCCGATGGGCATCGAACTCACTAAAAACTTTTTGTATACTCTCCAGTTCGCGGATGATCAGGTCATACTTGCCAGCGATTGGGATGACTTGGAATATATGGCGAGAAAACTTCAAGAGGAATGTGAAATTTGGGGACTCAAAATGAACACGCAGAAGAAAAAAAGACTCCCAATAGGAACAATAAATGCAGAAAATATCATGTTTAAGAATGGTGAGGAGGTAGGCATATGCTCCGAGTATACATACCTTGGTGTAATATTCGACACAAGTGGAAGTGACAACAGAGATATTAGGAATAGAATTGCTCAAACAAAGAAAAGCATAGGATGTCTGAGTAGTATACTTTGGAATGAGAACATTGGTAAAAAAAGAAAATATAACATCTATAACACATTGATAAAGAGTTCCTTACTGTATGGAGCTGAAACTTGGAGGTTAACAGAGGAAAATAAAAGGCTACTGGAGGCGGTTGAAATGGACGTTCTAGGAAGATCATCAAGAATATCACGCCTTCAGAAAATAAGAAGCGAGGATATACGTAAGCAAATATGAGTAGAAGAAAGGCTACACAAAGATATCGAGACCAAGCAACCAATCTGGTATCGACACCTCCAGAGAACGAATGAGCAGAGATTGCCAAGGAAGGTTATGGAGTGGGTACCTACACAACGAAGAAAAGCAGGTAGACCAAAGAAAACTTGGTTGGGGGGTGTGACAAAGGCCATGAGCTCAAGAGACTTGAGGCAGGTTCAATGGGATGATAGGGGGAAGTGGAGAGAAGGCATCGGACAACGTCGCGCACGACGTTATGAACCCGAATATATATATATATATATATACAATAAGTTGATCGTCAAAGAGGTAAGTATTATAAATATAAATGAAAAAAGAACTTTTTACTACGATATTTTTTTAATAATCGGGGTTTCTTTAATAACCCAAGATCTTGGTAAGTATTAATTGAACAAATATATTCAAATAATACCAAAATATTGTTACGGATACTTAAGGTTTCTTTGCGATTTCCAGATGCCTCTCACACCTGAGAAGCAGTGGCGATACCGAAAATGGCATAACAATAATCTTGAAAAGGCAGAATCCAAAAGAAAAGACTTTGAGAAGCACGATTCCTACAAAGGCTCAGTACAAGAACATCGAGCATTAAAAAAATGTGATCCGCAAATACTAGGAGCTATATGAGCAGAGCTTTCCCTATTGTTATGTTTTCTTTCTGTGAAAATAGTCCCAGCTCAACCTCATCAGCAGCTTCTTGCGGCAGATAGCAAATAGAAATTAACAGTTATTCAAAGAAAACATTAAATTGGAGAAATAATTAGAAGCGATTAAACAAGGGATATGAGAGTATGAACAAAAGTTCAGTAGAGAAAAACGAAAAAGATATGAAATTGAAGATACAGGTAAAGCAAATAAACATTAATAAGAGACCACATCGAATGCCATCAACAAACGTTCTGTCAGAAATTGGGAGGAGAAATGCACTATTTAGATTATATTTGAAGAAAAGAATATATTGCTGTGAGCCAAAGCTGCTTAAGACAAATGTTTTGAGTGCTGAAATCAAGAAATTCGTATGTACAAAAAATATTGAAGAATATACTACCGTTTCAATTCTGGCTTAGACATAATCACTTTCACTTTTTAGTTATTCTTTCAAGTTTATTTTTTTTATAAAGTTCATTATAAATTACTATATTTTTTATTTATACCTTTTACAGAGGTAATTGTTTTCAATATTGTATATATTATTATCAAAATCCCAAGTTCATCCAATTTAGTTGAGCTAGTTAAGCTAGATGCTAAAGAAGAACATCTTTGTTACTGTATTCCAATTCTGTAACTCCTGTCCCAAAAATCTGAGGATGCGCTAAAGATTTTTATGATGATCTGATGAAAATAGTATGATAATATTACAATACTTGACTATGTTTTATATGCTATAATTAGCAGCATTCGATGTTGCACAATACAAAAAGTAACAGAGTTGTTTGGAATTTAAAATAATGATGGCTGAACATCACAAAAATAATGTGATTATGAGATGAAATACTGTAATTAACATAAATAACGAAATATTTGGGATTGAATTGTTTTATTTTATAGCGAAAGTTAAAATGTTGTGGTAAATGAGTTGTATTTTCTCTAACTGCTTACCTGCTTAGTCTGAAATGAATCATAAATCAGCAGTTGAACATCGTGACCGACTGTAACAGAATAAAATTCAGTTGTAACAGGCATGGACGCAAGGAATAGTTGAGTTTCAGTATTTTTTCATTTTAGTCTCGGTTACCTGCGCGAAATTCGACAATGACCCATTTGTTTGATGAATCATAAACACTGTTTCATCTTAGCACATCTTTAAATGATTTGTTTCTCAAGAAAAAAAACCTTCAAAACCACTACCGTGAAGGTAGCTGCTTTTGCGCGCATGTTCAATGGGGACGACCGCTTTGGCAACGAATTTGAACATGCGCGCAAAAGCAACTGCCTTCACGGCAGTGCTTTTCTAGGTTTTTTCGATAAATTACTGGGTTTCAATTAGATTTCATCTTTATTTTTGAAAATATTGGGAGAATACAATGGTTATATCTACGGAATAATTGGGCGGATTTTACCCATTCACAAATTCGACCTTCGTAATTAAGCCCCAAACGTACTCTACAAATATCGAGTTTCTAAGTCTTCCCTTCCGGAAGTTATTGTGTTTACGGTCGGCCGTTAGAAACAACTAAGAAACCAGATATTTTCAGCGTAGGTTTGGACCTTAATAACGAAGGCCGAATTAGTGAATGGGTAAATTCCACCCAATGACTTCGCAGATAAACCCATCCAAATTTTATTTTCCCAAAAATACAGAATGTAGGCTAGATCGAATTTAAAATCCAGTAATTCATCGAAAATGACAGTTCTAAGGTTCATACAGAATTTAATGAGGATAATATTATGATCAGAAGATCAGAGAATATTGAATACTTGAAAAAAAATCTTCAACAACCACATGCAGCACCAGTGTGAAATTAGCTACGCCACGCTTTCGCTCTTACGACCGCTTGCGGTCGGCCGACCGCGATAAGATAAGAATATACCGTCCGATTTGTCGGGCAAGAATTAACCCCACACGACCCCCGTAACTTATATCAAGGTGAAATTCGAAGTCTTCAAAATTCACGTAAACGAAATTCTTTCTTGCGAATATATGCTTCTAATGACGCGTAATAATAACACATCAACGCCCGATTTAGTCGGGTAATAATCAATTCCAGACGACCCCCTCAACCTTTTTTCAAGGAAAATGTCCTAAACATTCATGAGGATGAATTTTTTTCTACTGCTAAATGCTTTTGATTTTATGACGCTTAATAAGAATACATCAACGGATGATTTTTTTCGGCCAAGAATTAACCCCACACGACCCGTCAACTTTTTCCAAGGAAAAATTCGCAGTACTTAAAATTGACAGGGATGTAATTTTTTGATTTATCAGATGGAACGATATTCGCGAAATTCTGCACGAATGTGCTAATCAGAATTAGACTTCTACTCAAGAAGTTTTATCATGATACAATCAGTATTCGGAAATAATATCCATAGGTACCTAGGAAAGATATGTATAAGAAATTAAACACATTTCATTCCGAATATCTCCGAAGGTAATAAGGCTTCAATGTTTTTCTTTCGAATGAAAATCGAACAAATTTCGGAAAATATTTGTTTTTTCAAGTCTATCCTCACCTCATAACGTCGCGCATCGATAATCTACCACCAATTTAAAAGCTCAAATTTGATCGCCTTAGTTCTTCTTGAGATATTGAGGAAATATCCTCAAAATTCCAAAAAGCCACGAAATACGATACATTTCATTTGTAATACTCTTGAAATAAATAAATATTGACTCAAACTGAAATTTGGAGCGATCTTGTTGAATATTGACTCAGCTCTATGTTTAATTCCATTGAAATTTGGTAAATTTTCAACTGATAACTGTTTTTCAATTTTACGTTGCATAAAGTTGCGAATTGGTATTCTCTAATAACGAAGTTCCAATCTGATCAAATCAACACTGAAATATCGAGGAGCTAACCTCAAAATTTAAAATTGGTATAACTTCGAAACCGTTCGGCTGATTGCTAATTCACGAACAAACAGAGATATTTAGGCTCCCAAAGAAATCTGAAAGTTCAAAGATTCTAGCTATTTTCTCCCAAGAAAAAACTGCATCATCGGGAATTTTGAGGACTTCGAATTTTTCCTTGAAAAAAATTTGAGGGGGTCGTGGAGAGTTAATTCTTCCTAACAAAATCATGCGTTGATTTATTCTTATTTAACGCCCTTGGAAGTATATATTCGCAAGAAAAAAATTCATCCACCTGAATTTTTAGGAATTTGAATTTTTCCTTCAAAAATATTGACGGGGTCGTGAGGGTTAATTCTTGCCCGACAAAATTGGGCATTGATTAATTATTATTAAGTGTCATTAAAAGCATATATTCGCAAGAAAAAAATTTCAGCCACCTAAATTTCGATACAATTATTTCCTTGAAAAACCTAGAAAAGCACTTACTTGAAGTCAGCAGCTTTAACGCGCATGTTTACTTAAAGTGATGTCCTCTGATCATGCGGGCAAAAGCTGCTGACTTCACGTCAGTATTTTTGGAAAAATAAAATTTTGAATGGGTATATCTGCGCAATTAATGGGAGGATTTTACCCATTCACGAATACGGCCTTCGTTATTAAGCCCCAAACCTAATATAACCTAAATGAAGACGTTCGAAGTCGTATCTTCCAGAAGTTATTGTGTTTAAGGTTGGTCTAGGACATATGATAATATGATCAAAAGATCACAGAGTATTGAATATTTGAAAAAAAATTAAAATTGTTTCCCAATTCTTTTAATGACTAAATTTTGCACATCAGCATTTTCAAACTAGCAGACAAGTTTTATCATGATTGAATTGAAATTTTTTGAAATATTCCGGAAAAACAATATTGGGAAAAAACACAAAGTTTTACATATAACCGTATCGAATTGACATTTGGTACATTTCTGTGAATTATATGGCTCAATGTGTGAGCAAACTGTTCACTGAATATGATGAATAGTTTCCAAAGAAATTTCGAAAAATATTTTTTTTTAAATTTACCGACAGCACGATTACAACAAAATTTCGTGAGAGGTTGCGTGTCGTTATGCTCCATCTAACTGCCAAGTTTCAATCCAATCGCTCAAGTAGTTCCTGAAATATCAGGAAATATCCTTAAAAATTCAAATGGCTATAACTCCAAAACCATTCAGCCGATTTAAACATAAACATCGACGGAATCGATTTTGAGACCGGATTCGTCATCAGTGAGTGCAACCTAGTCGTTTGAGACCATTTTCGGCTCGAAATTCGAAAATTACAGAGATTTGGACAAAACGATAGTACGCTGTTCCCCTAGAATATACGCGCAAAAAGTTGAGGGGATTGTCCGACAAAATCGAGCGTTGATGTATTCTCATTGGGCGTCATTGGAAGTATACATACGCAAGAAAAAATTCCATCCACGTGAATTCTGAGGCTTCAAATTTTCACATGAAAAAAGTTGAGGGGATCGTGAGGGTAATTCTTGCCCTACAAAATCTGGCGTTGATGTATTCAGCGTCATTAGAAGAATATATCGCAAGAAAAAATTTCACCTACGTGAATTTTGAGACTTGAAAATTTTTCCTCGGAGAAAGTTGTTGATTTTATCCTATAAAGCTCCCTTATTAGCTTTTATTTTCAAGAAAAAATTCCTTCCATGTAAATTTTGAGCACTTATGAATTTTTTCTTGAATCAGGACATTCATTTTGTTGAACAGGTTTTATGCCTTGATTGCTACATATTATTTTTATTCCACCTAGTTTCAACAATTTCTTTCATAGCCTAGAGATACTTAATTATTCTCATTTCTCTCTTATCCATACTACAAATATTTGTGTAATATACTTATCTGTTTCTAACGATTTATATTTTTAGGCAAGTAGAGCACAAATTTTGAAAAGGGCTGCTGAATATATTGTGCTCATGAGAACAAAAACTTCAAAACGACAGAGGAGCATAGACAAGTTGAAATATCAAAATAGTTTATTGGAAGCTCAAAGTAAGTATATTTTTTGGCTGCCTTTCTAGGCGCAATCATTATCACCAAACATATGCATGTATGCGATGTAAATGATCAGACACAGTTGCATCAGACAAACTGACGAATAAATCCAATTTTCGTTCGCCAGCGAGTCACTGCTCCAATCACTTTTGAGAGGAATATCTTGTAGAGTTGAAAATGTCAAAATAGATCTGAAGCCTGAATGGACCGACTCACTTCTTTGATGCACTGTGATATTGCATGTTTAACATTTATGTCCCGAGATACTGTTATGAATGAATATTGATCATCTGTTCAGAAATTCAAAAAAAGCAGATTTCTTTGAAATTTGGCACATACCCTTGCGTTCAGGTGTCAAGTCAGGTAGTGGTTAGACCCGCTCTGTGCGTTCAGATGATCACGCCAAATTAATAGTTGGGTTGTTCAAATGCTGGCGGGAAATTTTATTGAGCGTCGTTGTTAGAAATCGATCTACATTCGCTTTGCACTTTCTAATGAAAGGAGTGAGAAAAATTATGTTCCACAATTTTCAAATTGAATTCAATAGTTGTTTTTAACTCTCGAAATCCTAGAAGAACTGTTTAATTCTTCCTCTGAGAAATATTCATTTATTTATGCCCAGCCGAAAACGAAATGATCAAAAATACTTTATGTAGAGAGTTGAGTAGGATAAGATGAATCTGGTGTCAGCTATCACCAGCAAGAAAAATCCTGCTCTTAACCGGATAAAGTATCTGAACGCACGACTGAAGCAAATATTCAACAATAGTGTACTATATTTCAGTCCGATCTCATGTCTAACAAACCAATCGCGAGATTTTATTCTGTCAATGACAGATGCATGAACATATATTTGACAGAAGTTTGGTCGCTTCCATGGCAATCGTCTATAGATTTATAAATCAATTTCAAGCGATGGACCAAATGCTCAGAGCCCCTATTCTTGAAACGGGGAAGGGAGAAAATAGGCGTGTCGACGCTGTTGCCAAGGAAACCCGGAGCATTTCTGATAGAACGATAGAGAAGGTTCATTCCATCACATTCAAGAATAGGGCCTCTGGTTATAGTTAAGGTTATCAAAATCGACAGATTATCCTTTGCCTATATATCAGTTTGGATAACCGTAACTATGACCGTAGCTTTTGGTCCATCGCTTGAAATCGATGAATGAAACAAAAAGCGAGAAATGACCTAAAGCGGAAACAACGCAAGCCCGAGAGATTCGTGATAAAATGTTCTCCTTTAAGGCACGGTGTTCAAATCCGGTCTTTTAAACTCCGGCGCCGATACGGGACCGTACTTGCGGTCTGAAGAACGCAACATCAGTTTCATACATCCGGCCAGTCCGTCGCGACTTCACAACGGTGAACATTAATTTATTGAGTAATTTCCTCGCCGGCGTACAATTCTGATTTTTCATGTTCCGGCGCCGTACTTGCGTATCAGTAGCAATTCTATATTTTCCACCCTTCCCGCTTTTCAGAATTAGCGTATCTCCTACCCAGCTTCTTAGCTAATAACCGATTAATCGGCGTGTCCATAATCAGTCCTGCATTTCGTTCTTCACTTCGTGTCTCTCGCGGTATGATTCCTAAGGTCCTGTCTATGTTTGCAATCTACGTATGTCTATGCGGGCAATCCAATCTATCTCGTTTAAACGTCCGCCGTTCATGCTCAAGACCGCATTTATGGCATCTATCTTTTTCGTTGCAATGCTTTGCTACATGTCCGAAACAATGCCACGTTAATTATTTCTTCAATCGTAATCCAAACAATGTCCATAACGATGGTTCATTTTTTCATCAGATATTCAAATACTTCCGGACTTGTATTCAAGAGAATATTTTCTTCAAAACCGTTTCGACATTCTTTGCGTTTAACGGTTTTTATCCTGTCCGTTACGGTTCCTTCGACTCGTTCTTTAATATCCGCATTTCCGTTCTTCATCAGAGCTTTCAGTTAGACTTTTTGTCTGTAATTCTCTCCCGACTACTTTTTCGTTTCCTATCCGTCTGTGCGTTAGTCTTTCGATCTTGTTTTTCATCTATTTCATTTCTTTATGCATAGCTTCGATTTGCACTTGCTGATTATCTACCATCTTTTAGTATGTGGCCATCGCTTCTTGGACGCCTGCATTTCGACATAGCTCTTGCGCCATGTCTATCATAGTATTCGTTAAGCTATGTATTTTCTTATGCACAAAGGTTTGTTCATCCCTATTAAATTGAATTTTGCCCGATTTGTATTTAGAGTTTGCGTCCATTTATTGATTTTTTGCAGTTTTAAAACTATCTATCCAGAGTCTAATCTTATACCTTCTACTTTTGCCTTGCCTCTCGCGGTCTCTTCCGACTCTCATCGAGTCTATCGAACCTGCCTCTGACGCTCCAGTTTGTCGTATGTTCTGTCCGTTTTTCTCATTTCCTCATCCTCGCCCGTTTCTTAAGCCATGTCATCAGTTCGTCTATTGTTTTGTGTGTATTTTTGTTCATAGTAGCCTCAAGGAGACCTCAGCACGAGCTTCCTCTGACCATGCATCCCATAAGCGGTCTGCCACACTGTAGGATTAGGGTCCATCCTTAGAAATGGCTAGGTCAGGACGGTGTGTACAAGATACCAATTATCAGGTCCTAGTTAGCCCGTGTTTGGCGATCCCCGTACTACCTAGGTGCTAGGCAAGGTAGCCTCTGAGCAGCTTGGGTAATGCGGCCTTGCCAACCGCGTCAGTACTACTAAGCAAGAAAACGTTGCGTTGAGAGCGACCGACAGTCTGAGACCTACACCCTTTCGCACCGCTTCCTCACCCCAATTACACCACCTTGCAGTCCTTGCACGTTTCTGGTCGGCTTTAGCTCCGCCGCTTCATCCTCCAGTTCATCCACGTGATGAACCTGGGATTCCTCGCGACTACTAGGCCGCTACGAGGTACCGACCAGTAGGTAGGGTATCAGTGGGAGAATAGACATATCCGACATACGAACGGCCCGTCCACTTTCTCTACGTCGAACGAGCTGGTAGGATGTACGCACTCACGCGCTGATACACGCGAGCACGGCAAGGTAACGGCGACGGAACTTGAAAACTCGAATGTGTGATACGACCAAGAGAGTTTTGGGTGAAAAATAACGGCTGCGGGGCCATGACGAGCTGTCCGGATTTGTTCATTCCCCTACCTGACACTGTGTACTCCAGTACGGCCCCATACAAAGACGCCGGAAGTTGAAAAACCTAATTAGTACCCCAAGCCTTATTGTTCTTTACCTGCCTATAATTTAGTTAGTTTTCGCGTTCCCTGAAGTAAAGAGTGAAGTATAGATAAAACTTCCGTTGGTCATGATGAAATCCCCATTAAGGTCATTAAATCATCTATTGATATGATAGTTGAACCACTCACATTTATAACGAACTGCTCTTTCAAGAAGGGTATTTTTCCAGATAAACTAAAGATGACCATAATTAAACCCATACATGAAAAACCTAGAAAAGCACTGACGTGAAGTCAGTAGCTTTTACGCGCTTGTTCACATTGCGAAATGGCGACTTGGAAATTTCAGGGAACTTCGAATGAAATAAGAAAATTAAAAAAAAAATATTTTTCTTCTTCAAATTTTTCTATGGATAATTCTTATTGACACTGTTCCTCTTCCAACCAAATTTCATTTCGATAAGATGAATATTTTTCGAGTTATTGAAAAAACAAAATTTCAAATGGCTGTAACACAAAAACCATTCGGCGGATTTGGCCCATTAACGAACTTAAACGAGATATTCAGGATCAAAAAATCACCTGAAAATTTCAAGACTCCAAGTCCTTCCTTTCGAAAGTTACAGCACACACGGCCGGACAGCCGACGGCAGAATCAAATTTGACCACGGATTCTTCATCCGTGAGTCCAACCAAGTCGTTTGAGACCGATTTCAGCTCAAAACTAGAAAATTATAGACATTGTGACGAAACGATAACGCGCTGTTCTCCAGAACAAGCGCGTAGGAAGAGGAACATTGAAGATCCAAATAATTTAGATCTATCCTAGTATCCTCTCTTCATTCTCCAAAATTTTCGAGAAGATCCTCTAAAATAGGTCATCAAAATTTTTTCTCAAAATCAGAAGTGTTGAAACAGCCATATTTGAGCTCACTAATGAAATTGTCACTGCCCTAGAACAAGACGAGATTCCCTTGGGGTTTATTTTTGGACTTACCGACGTCATTTGATTATGTTGAACATCAAAAATTATTTGAGATACTTGAGAACTGCGGAATTTGAGATAAACGGTTGAAATTATTTCAGAGCTACTTAACATCTTGAAAGCAAATGGTCACTATAGAAGTTGAAAATGAAACATTCACATCTGATAAAAAAATACACTACCATCGGCTCAAACTGCCAATTCTATTGAATTCTGATCAAAAGTTTCCGGTTGAAAAATGTTTTCAACAAAAATTTTCGAATGATCATTCTTTAATAATTTTCTAACTACTGGATCCATACGAAATTCTGCATAAAGTTGCTCGTTGATATTCAAGAACTGATTACAAAGTTTCAATCCGATCGAGATATCTAGGACTACTAAACCGTTTGGCCGATTTTGCCCACTAACGAACTTAACAGAGATATTCAGGATATTAGCCTAACCTGGAAATTTCAAGATTCGAGGTCTTTTCTTTCGAAAGTAAGAGCGCACACGGTCGGATGGGTAAAATTAAATTTGTCAGTCAGTCTACCCTAGTCGTTTGAGACCAATTTGAGTTCAAAATTCGAAAATTACAGACATTCAGGTCGATTCTGTTTGCAAATAGCAACATTGCTATGAAAAAGATATGGCTATCATAACAAGATTGGAATTATTGGTATTCTGATCAACCATTTTGAGCAATATGTTCTGTCACTTTAACAAGAATCTTGCTATCAACATTGCTATCTTAGCAACCTCAAAATAGTACTTGCTATGCTTCATAACAAGAAAGTTCAGAAAAGGAATCTCTCAGAGATCCATTTGTTTCAGTATTATTTCTTCCAAGAATTCGAAAATATTGAAGATAGGGAAGAATGTGCTAATAGAAATGTGTTCAAGGTTCTCTAGAATATTTAATTTTAAGGATTCTTAGACTAAAACACCGGCATAGTAAGCAACAGCTGACCTGATTATTGTAATGATCTCAACAACAGCCATCCTCTTGAATTCCAAACGGAAAAGTTCATCGAATTTCGAATTATAATCGCCTGCATAAAATTGCGTTTGATTTCTGGAAACCAAAATTCTATCGGTATCCAGGAAATAGGTCAATTTGACTTTAATTGGTTTTTCTGTTTCATAACATTTTCGAATAAGTCGATGTTTACATGAATGAAAAAAAGTAAATGCTAATGGAAATATGTTCAAGGTTCTCTAGAATATTATTTAATTTCAAGGAAAATCCTAGAATAAGATAGAGGCATAGGCAACAGCTGAGATGATTATTCTAATCATCTCAACAACAGCAATCCCTTTGAAGTGCCAACGAAAAAGTTCATCGAAATATTAACGCCTGAATAAAATTGCTGCATCCGATTTCTGATAACCAATATTTTATTGGTAACCAGGAAATTGGTTATTGGTTTCGTGCGTCGATTGACATTTGTCATACGTTGGAGGTAAAACAAACTTACTCTCCCGCTTTGTTTATGTTATGAAATACAGCATTTTCAACAATTTCAGGATAAATTCACAAGTTAAAATGATTTATATTCAAAGAATTGGTGAATTACTAGACCCGTGAGCCCAAGTTATTGTGTCGTTGTGAAATGCAACATAAATACACCGACAGACCATGGAATACATTCGCTTTGTTTACATTGGCGAAGAGCGATTATTTGGAGATTTTGGTGATTTTATTAATTTTACAAGTGAAATTTTGTGATAATGGATCTGATTAACTGATATTCAATCTCAGATGATAATCGTTCAAAACGATATAAATGAAAATTGCAGTATTTATCCTTGTCTTCTAAAGCCTAGAGTATCCACATCAGAGATAGCTTTTATTATAGGTATAACTATTGAAAATGAAACAGTAAAATGTTTGGCTTATTAATTCCTAAAAATAAACAGCAGAATGAAATGCAACAAATGTATGGAATGGAAAAAACATGGGTTCCAGAGAACTTCGCAGTACTATTTCAAATAACGTTCTATGTTGCAAATTATCAAATTACTACAATAATATATTGGTCTACAGTTGCTATGTCAGTGCTATCATAATCTTCAATTATATATTTATTATACTAAATATATGTTACAAATAAAATAATTCATATGAGGTTTTTTCCTTGAACACCGATTTCGATTCATCCTCAAAAAATTCTTTACTATCCATATAAAATGCTTTTTTATTATGCAGATGCAACATTAGGGCTTTCATAATCTTTAATAATTGACAATAAGGTCAATTCGAAACATATTACAAACAACAAAATGTAGAAGTTCCATCCTTGAGTAGTCGAGCCACATCGGAACGTGTTCGGTTTAGAACAGAGAAAGTTACCTGGTTCATTATTATTATAAAATGCATGCAATATTTTGACAAATCTATCACATAACGCATTGCTTTGATTGGCAACATATAGAGATGTGAGTGGTAACCAATCAGGATGGGTTTGTCATTCATAACGCCAGCTATTGTAGTGTCGAGAAGATATAATTCTTGAAATGTGTATAACAAACATGAAATATTCTTATCATACTTATCTCATCATGAGTCAACTTATTAAACAGAACAATTTGAATAGATAGTCTAACAATTCCTTAACCAGTGTGGAAATGCCTCCAACAAACTCTACCATAGTTTGTTACTTTGTCAGAACAGTTTTTTCAATTTATGGCGTGAATATAGGATATTTGCCTTCTCTGGGATAGTTCACATAGTATTCTATTTCTTCGAATACCAAATAAAACTCAGGGGAATGGGTCAAAAATGCAAATATTCAAATATAAAGTCTACACTACAATATATCTTAAAAATAGGATTCCTTCGTCTCTCGGTGTATTTATGTTGTATTTCACAACGAAACAATAACTAGGCCTAGTTATTCACCAATTCTATTAATATAAATCATTTTAACTTGTGAATTTATGCTGAAATTGTTGAAAATGCTGTACTTCATAACATAAACAAAGCGGGTAAGTGAGGTTGTTTTACCTCCAACGTATGACAAATGTCAAACGACGCACGAAACCAATTGGTCAATTTGACTCGTTTCGTTTCCTAACATTTTTTATGTCGATGTTTACATGCCGTAGATAGAGGTTATGTATGCGAAACCATAAAGAAAACTCACGAATTAGGGTTATTTTCTTCTTCCTTGTAGTTCTAAAGTCACGAAATACAGTGTCGTCAGCTCTAAAATCACTAATTATGGAAGTCTATGATAGCAATATTGTTATGACAAAATTCATAACAAACATTGCTACAACACTCGAAACAGAATACGTAACATCATGGCCATATTGCTATAAATTAGAAAGATAGCAATATGACTAGAATAGCAAGGTTCATAGCAATACGCAAACAGAATCGACCTGATTGTGACGAAACAATAACGCACTGTTCCCTAGAATAAGCGCGTAAAAAATAAGAAATGGGATCATATTGAAATGATTTTAATGTTCATCATCGAATATATGCTCCGAAAAAAGCTGAATCAAATTTGAAGGACTACAATACCAGTAACGAGAAATATTCGAGAGCGCCAGCAGTTTCTATTCTATGGCTCATTCTAAAATCAGAAGGTCTAAAAATAAAAGGAAAACCTGTTTGATCCGTTAGAGTCTCAAAGATTAATTGTTTGAAATATTAGTGTTACGTTGATGATAAACTACATAATCATATTTCGAATATTTTGAACCTATGTATAGATTGGTCAATTTTTCATCTGTCCTAATGCATGTCTAATATTACAAAACTGCTCTCGAAGGAAATCTGAAAATCAAAATATTAAATACGCTTGATTTTCAATAGCTTTCGTCTTCGTCTGAGATTTGTTCGATAAGTCTTAAAATTTATCATAGAAAATAATACACCTCTTGTATTTCTTCAACAGTTAATCATTTGGAGAAAAATAGAGCTACTGGATCTGGCAGTGTTGATATAGACGATGAAGAACTAAGTAACAATGAAAGTGATAACGAAAGTGATGAAGATAGCGAAGAAGAAAGCTCTGAAGAAGAGGTTCCAGAAGAAAAAAGAACGAAAATGGTTAATACTGCTCACCATTAAAATATCTGAATGATTAAGTTTCAAGGTAAATATAATTCAATAAATATTAAGGGAAAAGTCTGAATACACATTCTGGAAAATCATGCATAGTGTGATTATGTGATTGAAAAGCACATTTCGAGTTGAACAGTAGCAGCTATCGTTCACTGTTGGGTT
Organism: Myrrha octodecimguttata; assembly: GCA_958510865.1. NCBI lineage: Eukaryota > Metazoa > Arthropoda > Insecta > Coleoptera > Coccinellidae > Myrrha > Myrrha octodecimguttata. The sequence goes on from OY294059.1 coordinate 22,490,830, forward strand.
GAAAAATTGAAGATTAAGAATGCTTTGCTAAAGATACCAAAGCTGACACTGAAAACAACCCATTCCTTACTTCTCAATGCCTTTTTGAGAGCTTTGAGTGGTATTATATCATATAATAGCAGATAAAACCAAGCCATGGTTGGCTGAACTATAGGAATGTTCGGTTTTCACCTCATATTCGGACCTCGGACTACTCAGAATCGTTCGTTAATAACATCCCAAGAGTACTTATCTCCGCCGTTCGGAAACTGTAATCGGAGCCCCCCACTCAACCATGAGGCGCCGTTTAGGACAGAAGTGTACATGCAAATTTATTTTTCGAGTCAATATATTTATTAATCACACCAATATACTGGGTGCTTCGAAAAAAGAGTCTGTCTCTAGAAGAGGTAGAAAACTGAAAAATAATTGGGATCTGTCCTCCAAAAAATGTTCGTAACGCCATCCGTTTTCAAGATACAAGGAGTTGAAGAAAAATATTTTATATTGTAGCGTGCGCCTTGTCTCAGCTCTTACTTAAGTCGAGCACGCAGTACCAACCCTTGCGTCTTAAGTACCCTACGTTACCTGCCTGTAACGCTTGGCCACATCATCGGTAAACGTACGGGGGGCGCTAGCGCGCTCGCTGTCCCTGGTAGATCCTCACTCATCCCGAACGGTCTGGTACACTCACTTGTGATACGCATAAGGGGTGTCCGCTCACGTAGGCATGTAAACGGCTTAGGTTGGTGCATGCCCTGACGAGTTCCCCCAAACTAAGCCGGGACGAAACGTGACACTTTCCCAAAGAGGTTGAAGCTACCTCGCAAACCTTCAAAAGCTTCAGTGGTGACTGTCCGACGTGATTCATTTGAACGACGGTGTCACAGTTTCTGTCCCTTCGCGATCATCTTCATCTTCGCTTCCAGTGAGAACCTCGCTTGTCACTGTGTGAACCTCGCTTGTCACTGTGTGAACCTATCCGTTTCTCTCTCGGCGATGGTTCGGCAAACATCCCGAGGAGGTTCCACATCGCCACTTCGCTCTCGTGCTGCAACTCGCTGCTCAAAGATGTGCTCACTATTGCACCCGGCTCACTGCACGATATCGAGTAGTATAGGAACTCACAAGTGGCGCAGTGTTTCTCAATCCGGGTTTCTCACATTTCAAAGACACACAACTGCTCCGCATCACGCCGTCATCATGGTAGAATCACGGGCCGCACTTGTGGGAAATCTTCTGGTCAAAACGCTCTAGCACACAGTCAATACGGCTCAACACAAAACGGTTTGGTCAACCGTGCATCAAAAGCCGTACACTCGTGCTCAACAGCGCAGCAATGGCAAAACGGCTCGCTCACAGCCGCGTTTTGAAGGAGAACACCTTTTCGGTCTCGGTCACATTCCTCCAGATGCATCTTTCTGGTATCGCTTTCACTGGAAGGGGAGTCCTGTAGCGAGCGCCCTCTCTCAGCTCTTACTTAAGTCGCGCGCGCAGTACCAACCCTTGCGTCTTAAGTACCCTACGTTACCTGCCTGTAACGCTTGGCCACATCATCGGTCAACGTACAGGGGGCGCTAGCACATAATGCATACTATTTAATAACTTCATCATTACTTTATACCAGCATCGGTTTTTACTTCAAATCAAAATATTCCAAAAACGGTACGCAGTATCGAGTGTTACCAAGAATACCCTGGGTTTAAAATTAAAAGTTGTTTAACTTCACATGAAATTTTGAATAGAAAATCAAACCTTAAAAAAAGTTATGTTCAATACTAGTTCGGGCGAACCGTGTATCTAACGCCCTATATTAGAGTCAGATATAAAAACAAATTGTTGGTATGTTACAGTTTTCAAAACATATTCGTATACAATTTCATTACGATGTTGCCAGTAGTTTCAGCAAAATCGTACAAAATGCTTGAATTTTTTTTCTTCAACGCCCCTGTATCTTGAAAACGGATAGCGCCACGAAAATTTTTGAGCAGATAAACCTCAATTATTGTTAAGTTTTCTACCTATCCAAGAAAAGGGATCACATTTTTTTTAAACACCCTGTGTATAGGGTGTGCAAGTTATCTCTAGCCAAATTTCTCAGAGTGATTCTTTAGGCAATTTAAAACAAAAAAGTTTCCATAGAGTATGGTCCAATCATCTTCCAATGTTCTGTATGGTTTTACCATTTTCTCCAAAAATATAGCATCATTAAAAAATATTATCTCAGTATAAACTTATTGTAAACCATAGTAAAGTGCGGAACATTCTACTTATACTATGGTAGACCTTGTGGTAGGGAAGTAAAGAAATAAAAAAAAATTGCAGCCCTAAGTCTGGACCAAATTCACTTCAATTATCATATAATAAACACGAAATGAATTTATGTACGAAAACTGCCTAATTTCGCAATCTTTTCAGCAACGTATATTTCGTTGTAGAAATAACTATTTGAGTTCACTGTGGATAGAATGCTGATGACAAAACAGTGTGTAACTACTCTCTAATCCACTTACACTTTCTGCTTCTAACGCACTTTTCGGAAACCAAGTTTCCTCTGTCAAAGACATATCGTTACTAACTACATTACAAGCGCACCTGTTGCACTAGTGAGAGGATGTTATACAGGACCAATGGGAAAGTGTTGTTAAGGTCATTAGTGTAGTGCTGGGCTATCAAGGGTGAGTCAGGTAAATATTTGGAATAATTAATGCTTACTAATGGGGGTGAGATCATTGTTTAGCAATCTGTCTTTTCTCCTGAACATATGTATACCTTCAAAAGTGTTTAGGTAAATTTTGCCCGAGCTTTTTAATAGCTTTACAGATATTTCTGGAATTAAATGACCGGTTGTTAAAACGTGATTCGCGACCGCCGATTTGTCAGGATGGTTGTTACGGATAGGGCTCATGTGTTCCTTGAGTCTCGTGTGTTCCTTGAGTCTCGTGTTGATGTTCCTCGCTGTTTGTCCGATGTAAGATTTGTCGTATTCTGGACATTTTATTTCCTATATGCCCGATTTTAGTTCATCCGGAATTTTATCAAACGTATTTCCCAAAAGTTGTCTGGTTTTCGTGGCGGTTGTGAAAGCTTATCTGATATTCACTTTTTTGAAAATGTTCATGAGTTTCTTGTAGGTTTCAGTAGGTTTTCAATATGCCTGTCACCCTTTTCAACGCAAAGTCAACATAATTTCCGAATAGAATCTACGGCGTTCCACAACTGCCCCCCTCATTACTCTACACCATATCTGTCAAACTCCTCCAAAGATATGAGTCTGAAGGTGTAAGGTCGTGATTTCGAGCAGGCCAACATTTTGAAGAAGACAAATGAGATAATTGGGCGTTCGCAGTGGTTGAACTGTGCATGTGGAAAAATCACCCAATATTATCATTATGTACTTTTCTGTTAGACGGAACGCTTCAATGAAAGAGGAATGAATGAAAAGTGGAATGAAATATTAGAGCAAGCATTCGGTAAAGTGAGCAAAAAACGTCTTCTGTAAAATCTCATAATACAGCAAAAGCAAAATATTTTTTCTCTGTTTTTGGCATTATTCGGACGATATGTCCATAAAAATAGTTTTTCTTTAATGTTTTATATGTCATTGAAAAGCTTGGGAAATAAGGCAGTTCTTGCACATGAATTCACTATGTGTTTATTATACGATATTTAGAATAAATTAGATCCAATTTTGGGGCTGGAGATAGTTTCATATTTTTTTTATTTCTTTACCGTACTATAGCCAGTTAGTCCTTTATGAAATGTCCACGAAACCACCATGGTCCCGATCTTCACTATGGTGTATTGGATTTAATTGATATTTTCGAAGTAAGTTGTTTTTAGTAAAAAAAATTTGAAACGTTAGAAAACATAAGAAGCTTGAATAACTTCACAACGACAGAAAATTGTACCATAATCTATGAAAACAATTCCATAATTTTTCGTTCCGATATATTTATATTCTTCCAAAACACAAATTAATGAAAATGTGAAAAATAATATATTTAGTAATTTCGATCTATCCAACAATATCAGGAAACGACGCATTGAAAGCACGCCTACAGTTTCTCTCAATCCAGCCATTCTAGTTTGAAAGAGCTTAAAAATATTGATAATCAGTCGGGATTTCGATATGATTTGTGAATACTTATTGTTATTCTTCAAATATTTGTCGTTATTTCCGTGGTAAACTACGATTTTAATCGAAGTTGCCGGAAACTTTATACTGGAAACAGTATTCATCGAGCGCGCAAATTAGACGTTGTGTGACAGATCGAATTAATAAATATATTGGATCTTACATGTTGATAATTACAAACTAGTAAACATATTGTGTTGGTATAAAACATCGGAATGAAAAACAAATATATCGTCACATAAAAAAATATATTGCTGCAACTAACAAATATATTTACACCAAAAAAATACATTTGCAAAGCCACGTTTGTACCAATCGGCGCCTTATACTTAATGACGATCTTTTTGCTCTGATGGAAAAAACGATTTCACCGGTATCTGTGAAGTTGATTTCAACATTATCCAGAAATTATTACAGCTTCGCGATGTCGCGATCGAGGACTATTAACAATCTTTGTTCAATTTCGCGTAAGTAGTTAGTACTCGCAACTAAAACTTTTTAATTCTAATTTATAATCTACAATACGAGAAAAAACATAATTCAATAAAAGGACTAATTAACTATTCAGGGATACAAAACTATCATGTGTGAATCGAAATGTAGAAATGTAGAATGTCATTATTACTGAGTGTTCTCAAGTTTCCAGAAAACACAATGGAATATATTTGATTCATAAATGGATACGAGAGAACACATGAGAGAAATTTCATTCATTATCCACCATAATTCGATAATCACAGATTATTTTCCTCTAAAATTACCATGTATGCGAAAAATTAAGCCAGAAATATTCACAGAATTCATCAGAAATATTGTATGAACATTAAACTGTTACTTCTTCCAATATTAATTATTGTGCTCTTTCGCCACATATCGAATTATGATCCAGGAGTTTTTGGAAGTTTTTTGACTGTTTTGAACCTGGAATATGTAAGAACTATACCACTATTTGCATTAGTTCAAATGAATTTGTCGATACAATGCAATGCAATATGTGGTTGTCTGCGATTTAGTAAAAATGTATTGCCTTATGACCAATATAGAATTTGAATCCAATTTATTTTCATTTGAATGTATAGGAAACGATGCGATTGATGCAGACAGTTTCACAAATATTTTTTGCAAGCCTTAGTTCTTGAAACCATGACTAATCCTATGGTGAATCACAACAAAATGAAAAAGTATGTCTCTATAGTGTTGCCAAAATTACCGATTTCTCGTGATTACCTACCGATTTCATGATATCTGTCGATAAACCGAAATCTTAGGAATATCAAGCTATTTTTTGGATTCCGTAGAAAGATATTCTCCCGCAATTAGATTATATAATTGTTATATCATTATATGTATAATTTTCATGTACCGCTTTTCCCGCAAATCTACCGTTTCTGCATACAAATTTCTATCGTTATTGACTAATGGTTTTTGGCAACATTTTGTCTCCAGTAATGATTTAATTCCGAATCCATTAACCAGTACAATCCAAATCACTTTCCGAATCAGAAATCATTTTATACAGGTGAACGGGAAAAATTGACATTGTATAATAGTCGCGTTCCGAAATTCCTAACCAGGGCTGGCCAGTAATCTGACCTGTTCCGATATAACTATCTATAAGAATCAGTGACTGGCAGGTACTGGTTGGCAATTTCAGAACGCGATAAATAATGACGCGATTAAGTGACAATAGCAACTTAGACGTAAACATCTGGGTTTCTACGAGATAATTAGTAGGTAACTTTCATCCTTTTTCTGAAAAAAGTTATGCGATTTTTCCTCACTCGTGGCGAGTAATGAATTTTTTTAATCACTTTCACTCACAATTACATTTGAATCAAACTTCAGATCAGCAAGGTTTGTTCGTTGCCTCTGCCTGAAATCCATGTTGTGTACGACACTACTACCTTCCACACGTCAGTACAGATGAGAGTAGTTCTTTACTATGCATCTTTGAAATCAAACAGAATTTCGTTTTCGAAGAAGACGCTCATCGTACATTTTCGTGGTTTCGATATTGTACATATTAGTGAATTTCTTACTAGAAAAAACTCACGCAAAAACAATCGACATCGGTTAGGAGACATTCAGTCCGAATGTTGCACGAGAGATTTCCGAGAAAATTTGCAATTATTGCAACCGAAAAGTTGTCGAATTTATTAAGTGTACCAAGTGCGATGATATTTTTCACCCTTCATGTTTAGCCAAAGCAGCGAACAGGAAAAATACTACTTCTCATCATGCTTCATCTGAAGAAGGTCAGTCAAGGTTAATTTCGAACGAAGAAATTTCAGTCAGGACTGAAAACAAAACGCTTCGTATGGAAATTGAATATTTAAAATCTCTATTGGAAGAAACTAGAAGCAAAAATACAATTCTGATGGAAAATAACGACCTATTGAAATTCAAGATCTCCAGCCTAGAACATCAAATAAAGGCAAGAACAACAAAAAAAACTGGTAAAAACACGACTCCTCAAGATAAGGTATCCATCCTTGTCAATGATACTCTCGATGGTGGCGAATCATCTAAGAACTCATACAGTTCTATGGTCAAGGTTAACACCACTAATGCGCACGGTTACAAACTTCCACTGTCATCCGAGTGTTAAGAAATAGAGATAATCAAACATAAAATTGAGGAACCTCGACTGAATATTGTGAATACTCCAAGCAAATCTGTTTCAAATAGATTACATGGATCCGAAGAAATGGAATGGACCACAGTTGAAAAGAAAAGGGGAAAACAAGCCGTAATAAATAAGAAGAAAGTTTGTTTTGGAACGAGAACGAGTGCTCAGATGATACAATAAAAGGTGCAATCCGCAGGCGTTGGATTTATGTTGGAAAAATCGCTGGAAAACAAGTAACGGAAGAGAGTATATTATCTTTCTTGGACGGTATCGAAGGTAATGAACTCGTTATAGTTAAAAAACTGAACACTGTTGGACAAAACTCTGCTTTTAGTATCGGCCTACCGAGTGAAAATGCTTATAAAAAGGTATTTTGTGAATCTTTCTGGCCCCAAGGAGTTATTTTAAGAGAATTTTCCTTCGATAGACATTTTTTTCAGAAGAACAGAGAACAACAGAAAACGTAATTTCTTCTGCTGTACTTGATCATAAATCTGACAAATGTTTTAGCCTCATCCTCCAGAATGTGCAATCTTTGGGTACTGCTTTGAATAAACTGCAGCTTATGGCTTATCAAGAAAGCACGGATATAATAGCAATTACAGAACACTGGAAATGCAAGGAAGAACTTCAAGTATATAAAATAGTCGGTTATAAACTAGTTTCAAGCTTCTGCCGTACAAGGGGAAGTCATGGAGGTTGTGCTATATATTGTAAGGATGAACTTACCTGTACTGAAAGGCCAGACTATAATTCCATTAGTATACCCTATGTCATTGAGTGTTCTGCAGCTCAATTTTCCCTACATCATCACAAAATCCTGATTATATGCATTTACAGGCCAAACTCCCAACCTTTGGCTGATGTGGATCTATTTTTGGAAAAACTCAGAGTAATTCTAGAAAGATGTACCCTGGAAAGAGCATCATTCATTTTGGTGGGAGATTTAAACTTGGACATTCTTTCAAGTTCACATGATAGCATGAATTTCATATCTCTTTTGGAGGGTTTTCATGTGGAGGTCTCCAATCGACAACCGACCCGTCCCTCTTCTGGCACATGTCTAGATAATGTGATTACTCCTCTTAAGGGATTCTCCCATGTGATGGAGTATCATATTTCCGATCATTCTGCATTGAAATACAGTACCAATTTAGATTTTAATTCTAAACGAAAGAGAAGAACGGTCAAAAGAAGAATCTTTAATGATGAATCCACTGAATTTTTCCTTCGAGAACTCTCTTAACTAAGCTGGGATGACATCTATACCAACCCTGTCGATCCTAATCAACTTTGGAATGTGTTCCATCAGCGATTTTCTGACATGTTTGATCGGTGCTTCCCAAAAGTGAATATCAATCATCCGCCATCAAGAAAGAACTTCAAACTAACTCCTGAATTAGTTAACATCAAAAAACAGCTTGATATACTATATACAGTTTCATTCTCAAAACCTGAATTCAAGTCCATGTATAAGTGCACCAAAAAGCAGTATGACTATATATTATCCCAGACAAAGAAAGACTTCTTCAACAACTTGATTGAAAATTCTGATAATAAGTCCAAGGCTTCCTGGAAAGTGTTGAATTCTCTCACTAAAAACAAAGTCACTTCAGCAGTTTCCAATAATTGTGGCGATTCTTCATTGGTGCCAAATGAGTTCAATAACTTTTTCATTGATTTTCCCCATGAACTCACTAGAAATTTGAACAAAGATATGGTTATTGATCAGGAAAGGCTAGGTAATTCTTTTTACATGTTTGAGGTTTCACACGATGAACTTCTGAAAACTGTGAAATCTTTTAAAAAACAAACAATCCTGCGGTGATGATGAGATTCCGATGAAAATTCTCAAAGCATCGATTGAAATATTCTTTCACCCCTGTGTTTCATAATCAATCGTTCGTTTAAGGAGGGCATTTTTCCGGATCGTCTGAAGGTTGCCATCGTGAAACCCTTGTATAAGAAGGGGCCCATTGAAGATCCTAATAGCTACAGGCCTATCAGCATTCTGCCTTCATTTTCTAAGATCTTTGAGAAGATTCGGTCCAATAGACTACTGAACTTTTTTCGTAAATTTAATGTCATCTCGGCACATCAGCATGGTTTTGTGAAAGACAGAAATATTGAAACTGCCACATTTGAACTTATCAATGAAATTTTAGTTACCATCGAACAAGGTGAGGTACCCATGGGACTATTTTTAGATCTAACCAAGGCTTTTGACTGTGTGGAACATGGAAGACTGCTAGATATTCTTGATGAGTGTGGGATAAGAGACAACCAGCTAAAACTAATGGAGAGCTATCTTTCATCCAGGAGGCAGATGGTTGTTGTTGAAGTGGATGGAGAACTATTGCGGTCGGAAGAGAGAGTGATTACTATGGGTGTTCCCCAGGGAAGCATACCAGGAACCGTTCTTTTCATTGTCTACGTCAATAAATTGCCAAAGACCAGATTTCCAGTAAAATACAGGATGGGTATGTTTGCTGATGATACCAACTATCTGATCAAATCCCGTTGCATTGCAACAGCTATAGAAGACTCAAAAGAAGTACTGAAGTCTGTAGGCGACTGGTTGTGTAACCACAATCTCATTTTGAATGTTGATAAGACACAATGTTTATTCTTCTATAGTGAAAGATCCAAACTACACTTTCCTAATATAAGAGATATTTCCGACCCTATGAAATTTAAGAAAGCTTTGTATCCTATGATATTGAATTGTGAGCCCTACAGTATATGTGATTTTAAGGAATACTGCAGAAAGTAGTTTTGTATACACCATGAATTTTCTGACTGATTCCACTTTTACTTTATATGTCCAGTATATGTAATCTTATGGGATCAATAAATAATATTATTATTATTATTATTATTATACACACATAACCCAAGAATTAAATCCCAGAATCCGTGTAACACATACAGAGTACGAATTCAGAATCTTTGACACATGCGACTAGAGACAGGTACATGAAGTTTGGAACAGTCAATCAGATAAAACGCTGTATGGTGATAATTTTGAATTTCGCAACGTAAATGATGTTCACTATATTGTTCTATTGGGAACTGCTGCGAAGATGCCAGCGCCCTAACTGTTAAATTTGGAACTTGTCCAAGCTAGTAGTTTTATGTAAACCAACCGTAGAAATGTGGTGGAGACCAAATACTTATTCAGCAGAGCTACAATATTTAAAGAAATTATTATAATTTTGTATCATATTACTTTAGTAGGAACTTCCCTTTCAGATCACGATATGAAATCGTGCTTTAGATCGTTCCTGGAGGATAATTTCAATCCATCATAGTTTTTGATTACTTCGAATTTCTATGATTCACAATCCGCATCCACACTTTCAGGATTCGGAAAAATGTTGATGCCAATAGTTAGTACCCAATTTTGACATCTCAAATCTTCAGTAGATGTTTTTCATTCGCATTCACATTCAGTGCCAACTTCACATCCAGCATCAAAACTTTCTGGTTTAAAAAAAAATTTCGATGTCAATATTCAGTAACCAATTTGTTCCAATCTGTTCTTCTAAAATGACTTTCATCTCATTCTTAGTTTTCGAGTAATTCACTCTTGTTTTCGATGTACAGTGAAGTTTGCGAAAATTGTACACTAACTCTACTTTTTTTCTTTTTTTTTCGCGCCAATAACTAGTACCCAATTCATTTCTATTCGTTCCGTTGGAATGAGTTCCATTTGATTTCAGTAATTTTTGAGGTTATTAACAATTTTGTGTTTTACACACAACGCCGTCTATGAAAACGAGTGCTTAATTGCGATTCCAACAACCATTGGCAGAATGCAGGGCGGCCTCTTCAAATGAATGGTAATTATGTCGTAAATATACATTTGGGATAAAAGGAATATGGTGGTGAATCAGATGTCATAAGTGTGCCGTTGCTGTCATTCAATTGAGAGCAAGCCTTCAAACGTTTTTTTTTTATTTATAATATGATTGAAATTCGGTTTCGTCAAAATTTCCGAAAAGGTTTCCCCTCCTTATCAATAGTGACTTCAATATCAAGAAAATGCATTTATTTGAGTTCATGAAGAAATGACAGATAATCGAACTGAAAATGCATGCCATATTACATAGGATAGTCAAATAAAAAATATAACACCTATTTCCAAGAAATACATATATAAATTCTCACTGTTTGACTTCTTTGCCACAATGGATTTTCGCGTAAAAATCTCATTTATTCGAATTTTTCGAATCGCAGAATTTGTTAATCGGTCTAAACACTGCCTATTGTATTACTAGAAATACCTCTTTATGTTATCGCGTTCAAAATCTCATTCAAGTAATCAAGAATGATAAGTCACAATTTCAAATGTTTTTGCTGTTTCGTTATATGAGGTATCTCCATTCATATAAAATAAGTGACCAACCAAAATTTGATTCGTTGGCAGCCGAAACCGACTTTAGCTTCTCCTATGGGCCAGGTCAAAAGCCGAAACTCCAGTAGGTTGATGAAAATTCAAAATTTGCTGACCTATTTTCACCTGAATTTCTTAGCCTGTATTATGTAAACGAGCTCCGAGAACTTCCTCAGTAGAGTAATATTCTTGAAAGTACAAAAAATCGGGGTTTGGAAAACCCAAATGACCCAAGCCATGTTCAGTCAGTAACACGATACATTTTATGGAAGGAAAAAAAACTCGTCGGCACCATGGGGGCTAAAATAATATCAAGTCACCAAAATCTTTCTGCCTGTAAATAATATGTGAACGAGCTCCAGAAACTACCACAGTTCCATAATGATACTGAAAGTACAACAAAACTGTGTTTTCCAAACCTATCAGTTCATACTAATATTATTTTGTTTGAATTGCTGTGTTGTTAGTTATATTCGAATTTTCGAAAACCAACTGAAGTTTCGGTTTCAGGCCTAACCCATACGAAAAACCGAAATTCGGTTTCGGCTACTAACCAATCAAATTCCGGTTGGTCACATTTTATATAGATAGAGATATCTCAGTATAACGAAACTGAAAAAATATTTTGAATTGTGTTTCATTATTTTGGATTACTCGAATAAGATTTTAAACGCGATAACATAAAGAGGTACCTCTGGTAATTCAATAGGCAGTATTTAGACCGATAAACAACGAAAAATTCGGCTAAATGATACTTTCAGGAGGAAATTCATCGTGACAAAAAAGTCAAACAGGGCGAATTCAAGTCATATTGATTTCATGAAAATATGTTTTTTATATTAAATTCAACTATCCGATGTAATATGTATCCTTCATTCGTTTACCCGATGTTCCTTTTATGAACTGAAATGAATGCATTTTCTTGGTATTGCAATCGCTTCAAAAAAAAAGAAACTCTTTTCGGAGGGTAGGTATTCCTCCACCAGAATTTTCGCAAGAATCGAAAGAATATTTCACACTCTTTTGTATCAATCAGTCTGTAGGATATTCTAAAATAAAGCCACAATGACGTTATAAAACCCTTGGCATATGTGTATCATAATTTTTTTTCAATGAATTTCATGAGATAAAATAGAGATTCCGTCGAAGAATCATGTTGTAATTTCCAATATTGATTTCACAATGATTGCATATACATGTTGATAAAAAGTAATGGAACAAATCAATTATGACGATACTTAATTTCAATCTGCGAATATATCATAAAGAAAAAACATTTCTCGAGTTGCTCTCTGTTGAATAAAAGCAACAGAGAAAATATTTTCGTTGACACCGTCCACTCAAATATTTCTTTTCCTCTCCTTCATACGCTTTACTGTAGGCAGCTTCAGATTTTGCCGGAACCAACCATTCACGGGCTTTTGCCGCTCGAGTTTCCACGTAGTTTGAAATTATTTCATCAATTTTATTTCTGACGAGACGTGAAAATCAAACCAGTCAACCATAATTCTCACGAACACGGCCCATAGCAACGTTAAAAATCCAATGAATTAAAAAATTTCACATCTAATATCAATTTTTCCATTTTCAGAAGAAATTTGTTTCAATCCGAAAAAAAACTTTTGATTACGATACGGGAAATATGAATAATACATTTCCCTCGATTGTTTATACATTCTTCGGGCACTATTCATATCTCCCTAGTTGTAGTAAAAGCTATAACATTTTTTTTTTCAGTTCGATGTGGAAATAATATTTGATATTTTTTCAGAAATTGTCTTACGAGTATCAGTAAATATAAAGTGCTATAATCGTTTTTCGATTCGAAAGAAGTTTATGGTGTTTTCAATGAAGTGAAGTTGGGGGACGATGGGGATCAGAAGAAGACCAGAGAAGAAAAAAGTGGATAATATTTTTTTGATTTATTTACGAATATTGATGTTAATATTTATATTTTTTGATGACTCAAGACATATTAATGTATAACAGGTCATTTTGTGAGTACAAATATAATAAATATACATTGTTATCTATAACCTTCATTCTTCCATAAATCAAGTAACATTTATTTGAGAACGTTTCATTCTGTTTCCTTGATCATCTTGCAATTGTGAATTCAAATAAGCACTCAATGAAGGTTATGTCTATAACTTGAAGGATTTGGTAGATTTTAAATTATCAGTTACTAGAATTTTGATGTTGTTGTTGATGCGACCAGACCAGCCGTTTCAAAGAAAGTCTGAACTCACTCTGGGGAATGATGATTTTATTGTTCTTGAAATTAAATTTCATTGAATGACCCATAACTAAGATCAACGAGAAGCTCTATGGACTGGGTTTCCTTGCAAGAGAAGATAATCGGAAGATTTTCCACTTTGTGCCGCTTTGCATTTTCATAATTCCTACTCTCAATTATTCAGGACGTCGTGTGACTACATCGTTAAGTTGTTTGGCGAACTGAATACGACGTGTAGAAACCAACAAAGTGTGCCGTGAATTGCTTCTTGAAGTTGACCAATTCCTTTTTACAATGTGATTGCACTGTAGCGAATCCCAAGGATTTCCTAGAAGTATCTATGTCAGCATTATGAACTGAATAAGCTTTCTTTCCATACAAATGGAAGTATTTTAATCAGTATTATCACAACCAGCTTCGAATAAACCTGCGTCAGGATTAATTGCGTTTTTTTTAAAAAGTGATTTTATACAGAAAAATTATAATTGGCGATGAGAATGAGATGTTGCTAGTACAACGAAAGTGAAAGTGTACGGAAATTTTAATTCTTCAAGTAACACCCAAAAAGAGTTTTCTGAAGTGCAATGATAAGTCCAAAGTGAAGTTCCGACCACGTAAAGAAGCTCAAACAGTGCAGTAGAGATAAGCCAAGAAGATGTGCTGAATCTCTGAAGAAATACTAAGGAGACCCAACCACGACTTGATTTCAACTGCAGCCCTTGAGGATCACCCTTTGGAGTTTCGAGGTAGTAGCCCAAGCACAAAGTTAAAAACAGAGATAGGTGAGGATGTATAATAATCCCACTTTTTTCCTATCCCTGGACCAAAAGATAAGGCCCTCATTTTTTTGCTTTTCTTTCCCAAAATTTTTCTTCTCTTATAACTACTTGAGAAATCAGTGAAAAGGGATCTTTTAATCAGTAATTCATTTCAACTTAAAACAAAAATTAAACCAAAAATGGCGACAGCTAACGAAAACCGTGTTGTCATAGATCTTAGTACCGTTAAATATTTTGGAGAATTACTTCCTTAATTCAACCGTTTGTTGGTATGTGTAAATTGCTGGAGAATAGAGAAATAAAAATACAGCAACTCTATTCGCAACCTGTTGCAGAACCTCCTTTTACGCAGAATCCATTTTACAATTCAAACATCGTTAGAACTGATCAAAATCATAATCAGTGCGCTACACCCAGCCGAGAATTTACGTCCTAACCAATTCAATTGAAATTTAACAAAGCACCTGATCACGAATTTGCAACCAGTAGTCAAGCATTTGGAAACCCCCGTGACGTATTTAAACCAAATCCAAATCAGAGATTGAATCTTCCAAAACCGGAACCAATGTCTATTAGAACAAGAAATCACCTCATGAAAGACAAGCAAGTAGTCAGGTACGACAAGAACCCCCGAATAATAGACAGTTTTTCCGAAAAAATTTTTAGCTGAAGAACAAATACGGAAAACGTAGAGAATCAAGAGTTCGAGCAAAATCAAAACGAAAACGAAATTGAGACAGACGAAGAAGAAGACGAAAATTTCACCGAAGAGTATGAATCATCATTACCATCCATTAAATAAGATAACCCACCAATATAAACTATTAATTGATAGTGGTAGTTCGATGAGTATAATTTACCCAGCTTCAGCGTATGGTCTATTCCCAGAAAACATTTATGAGGAACACACATACTTCAGAACAGCTATACTATACCATAGTATAATTTTTTAGGTTTTTTCTGGGTTTTTACTCCCAATATCTGAAACAGAACTATTGAAAATTAACTAAAAATTGTTTTTTCATAGTAAATGCAAAGTTGCTCATCCGCTTTACTCATTCGGCCTAGAAAATACGTATCCCCTTGTAATTTATAAATTCCACAGACAATACGATGGTGTCATAGGTAATAACCTACTGAAGGACTTAAAATCCAAGATTTATTAAGTAAAAACATCATTAGACCGAGTATTCCTCCTTGGTCATTTCCTACCGTAATTGTTCCTAAGAAAACTGACCAATCAGGTAATAAGAAATGGCGGATGGCTATTGATTATAGAGAACTTAACGAAAAAACAATTGACGATATATTTCATATCCCCAATATTGATGAACTTTTGGAACAACTGAAAAATACAAAGTATTTCAGTGCTCTCGATTTAGCGAGAGCTTCCATCAAATGGAACTAGACGATGAGTCAATTGAAAAAATTGCTTTCGCTACAGAAGAAGGACATTTCGAATTCTTGAGAATACCCTCTGGATTGAAAACTAATTTTTGTGCAATAAAGAATTTTCGAGTATTAGAATTCTAACCGAAATTAATACAGAAGTTAGCTTTGCAAGACTCGCATCCATTACATGAAAGTATTTTGACCTTTTTTTTATAAATTGGTAAATTCAACTGATTTCATGAGACATCTCTCTATTATTTAAAAGATTTTATTAGATAGGCTGACACAAAACAATAAGAGGCAAATATATACATTTTCACAAATAAAAAAAGATTGCTTCAATTTTTTACATGGGAAAAAATCAAACCCTGGATGCAATATGAGGAAAAATCTATTTCACTGAGAAAAAGACAATAGGCAATCATAACCGGATAAGGACATTCCTTGATATGTCGGATATTACATCGATATCTCTTAAAAAATCAGGAGTGGCCTGATTTCTGTGCTGCTTCGTCGAGGTGACAGAATGTCACAAGTGCGTGGGAGCCCTCACAGTTGACAAAAAATATTGTTTAATACTTAGTACAAATGACAAAATAAAGAAAACAATGATCATTGCTTCCTATGCATTATGAATTAAATATTACATAGATTGTAGTTTGTATGTAGAAGAGTGAGACTTATTGCATTCAAATTACAGAATATAAAATTCAGTTAATGCAATAATTGAATATCTTTCTTCTACTGAAGCAACAGTGTATCTTGGTTGGTATGCCTAGGAAGTAGAAAGCAGAGCTCTTTTTCCTCACAATATTGTTCCGCAGCCCATGCCTTTCGAATCCATTAGCATTGACCTCTGTCCCATGCCCTCCAGCTATAAGAAGAAGAAAATGTTGTGAATATTTATGCATCAAGTGAAATTTTGTAGCTGTTAAAAATTAATTACCGATAAAGCTCAAAAGTCAAATGTATAATAATGACGATGAAAAACTCACCATCTAGAAAAAAGCTTTATGACATATTCTCTGTTACATCCACCAACAAGCTACCATTACTTTTTCGATAAATTCTTCATTTTCCGGGCCACATCAGTGGTATATATCTCAAGCTGTTTGTATTTAATAATATGAGAATTAAAAATTCATTAAGCTAGGTATGTCAACAGCAGAAGCTGTTGAAATATTAGTTGCTCACCCATATTCTGAACAATGGAGTTAATCACCTTTTGTTTGGTTTTTCCCTTTCTTTTTGTTGCGTGGACAGCTGCAGGACCAAATTAGTATTAGTTACGCCCAGTACTTCAGACGACCTTGAGATTCATTCATCCAACGCTATAAATCCATTTAGTGAATAGCTAAAAGATAAAATCATAAATGCCCGTTTGAGATTAAGGAGAAGTGTTCTTTTGAAGCTAATTCCAGATTTGATTGTTTTTATAGAAGAAATTGTTTTACTCACAGCTTTGTCTGCAGAAAGTCTATGCAATTCGGCATGATAATGATAATCCATAAATTTCGATCTGACCACTTTTATTATTACATCCTGGACAAAGCAAAACGAGATTGATTTTTGATTCGAATTAACACACGGATTTGAAGTCGTGATAGGTGGTTATAATAATCAAAAGAATCAATGTGGATTGACAATGGCGGCCTACTTCAATGACTGAAAGAAAAAAAAATTTTTGACCATCAATAGGGTTAGTCGACGTTCAGAGAGGGTAAGAGCGCCAGGTGATTTTGACTTGAAGATAATCCACTGAAAGCTAGTAGACTGGGGATACATATTTGTCAACAAATACTTTAAATCACAGAAGAAGTTTTGAAACGTTCTGTTAGCAAAGGACTTAATCTGTCCAATATTAGAGCAGTGAACTGTATTAGGTTTATATTCTTTCGAAGTAAGCAAGTTTTCTAATTATAATGTTTATTAAACATCAGTCAATTACAATCTGTCTCATTCTTCATATCTGAATCTCGGAAAACACATAAGGTGAGATTATTCCGATCCTAGCGTACGTCAAGAAAACATGAAAATATTATATTGAAGAGATAAAGAGTGGGTAGCTAAAATATACTCATTTTCAATCCTTAACATTCCACCCACTTCATTTTATAAAGGTAAAATGATAAAACCAAGTAGTAAATGAAAACCCGATCATAAATAAGAACATTTTGTTCAACATTGCATAACAGGTAAATGCACAATTTAAGTGAATCATTATAAATTCACTGAGGAAAATAGCTATAATTATATAGATACATGGGTACATCAACGGACAAATCAACTAAGAGGCGTCGCATTCAGGCACTGCTTTTGACATCAAAACCAACTTATTAACAGGACGTTCTAAAACGGTGGTAGCATTTCGTAATTTTACTACACGAACCAGGCTATCTTTTCCGCAAAACACCTCAACTACTCTGGCTAAAGGCCACTTTATTTTCAGCAATAATCAAAACAAGATCATTTGATTGGAGAGAAGGTTGATTTGACTGTCACTTATTCCTGACTTGTAGTGACTGAAGATACTCTCGCGACCATTGCTTCCACCAATGAGCAAGCATTTGCTGTATAATCCTCCATCTTTCATAAGGAGAAATTTTAACATCTAAACAAGAAGGCTCAGGAACAATGAAAGAGGGCGAATTAATCAAAAAATGAACAGGAGAAAGTGGCTGTATATCACGAATATCATCGTGCAAACTTATTAAAGGTCTCGAGTTCAAGCAGGCTTCAACCTGCGTCAGCAGAGTATAAAATTCCTCGAATGTTAGAGTATAAGAGGCTAAAACTAGTCTTAGATGATGCTTGGCAGATTTGACGGCAGCCTCCCATATTCCTCCAAAATGAGGAGCAGCAGGTGGTTTGAAATTCCAGTTGGTGCTCTCAGCAATAAGATTTCCTGAAATATCATTAATAAAGGCAGTATATTTCTGAAATAATTGCCTGAGCTCCTTATCAGTTCCAATAATAGTTGTTCCACAATCACTATAAAGATCGGAGCAAAATCCACGTCTAGAAGTGAACCTTCTAAAAGCAGCAATGAACTCTTTGGATGAGTAACCAGAGACCAATTCCAGGTGTACTGAACGTGTGCTCAAGCAAATGAACAAGGCAATATAACCTTTATAAGTCTTTTGACCACGACCTGGGGAAGCTCTAATACCGTAAGGCCCCGCATAGTCCACGCCAGTCTTGAGACAAGGACGGCTAGGTCGAGTTCTGAAATCCGGTAAATTACCTAATTTTTGATACATAGCGCTTTTTCTGTACCTCAAGCAAGAACTACATTTATGAATTACGCTCTTTAATAGCTGTCGTCCGCGTACTATCCAGAAATCTCTTCGTAGCGTGGCAGGTGTTTATTTGACACCACCATGTAAACTTTTAAATAATAAAACTTTACTAGAAGTGAAGAAAGTGGCGATTCATAAGGCAAAATAAATGGATGCATTTCTTCGAATTCAAGAAAAGAGTTCTGTAGTCGACCACCCACTCTGATCAATTTATCATACAGAAAGGGATCCAATTTCAAAAGTTTGCTACTTTTTGGTAATGAACGATTTTCATTTAAAAATTTAATCTCTTTTGAATAATGAGATTGTTGCACCAAGTAAACCCATGTTAGACGGGCTCTGTTCAGCTCATGAGTATTCAACTCTAATTTATCAGGAATTGGAACGTTCACAAAGCAACTGAACGAAAACAAATTCAGTCTACGAGATTCGTCTACTTTATTAAACAACTTACCGAGAAATCTCAAAATATGAGCAGTAACTTTTAAAAGTTTTTGTACATTTGAGAATCTTTCGAGTAGATTCCAAATTGGGTAAGGATGTCCCTCTGTTAGAAAATTTGAAGTGAAATAGCAATTAGTAACCACCGATAAGTTGCAAGCATCGATAGAACTTTTATAGGTCGCGGCATATGGATCAGTATTACTTGTTAGCCACTTAGGACCCTGCCACCATAATTGATAGCTCAACAAGTCACTTAGCTTCAGACCTCGAGTAATACAGTCAGCTCGATTTTCAATTCCTCTGACATGTCTCCAAGAAGCATCAGGAATCAAAGTGTGAATTTTGGAGCACCTATTTGCAATGAATGTAGGCCATCGTGATGGATGATCTTTTAACCAAAACAAGATATCGGTGGAATCGGACCATAGATGTATCTTGCAGTTTTTTAATTGTAAAGCATCAAAAATTTTTCGAGTAAGTTTAGCCAGCAAGGTTGCAGCGGATAACTCCAGCCTTGGAATAGTGAGCAAGGGTTTTATAGGTGACACTTTTGTTTTGGCTTGAAGTAAATTTACCACAATCCCATCTCCATGGATAATGCGAAGATAAACCACTGCTCCATAAGCAAATTTTGAAGCATCAGCAAACCCATGGATTTCGCAGATATTAGCATCAGGGTTATAACCCAACCAGCGATTGAGTTTGAGACCGTTAAGAACAGAAAGATCCTTGTACCAACACAACCATTGTCTCGTCATATCAGAATCTAATTTGTCATCCCAATCTATTCTGTTGACCCAAAGAAGTTGCATAAGAATCTTTGCAGTGATAATCACAGGTGAAAGCCACCCTAGAGGATCAAACAGCTTGGCTATTTTAGAGAGAATAACTCTCTTAGTAAAAGTTATATCGTTACAATCAGAGGTGCTTCCGTTTCTGAATATAAAACTATCAGTTTCTGGGCCCCAACCGAGACTGAGAATACTGAATATACTATCATCAATAAAATCATAAGATTGAGTGTTAGCACCCTCACTATCGGAGATATTATTTAAGAGGTTATTGTTATTAGCTAACCATTATGTAAAGCAAAGCCACCAGAGCTACAAATCTTAACAAGTTGCTCCTGTTTCAGTAAAGCTTCCTCCAGAGTATAACCTCCTGAAAGGGTGTCATCCATGTAAGTCTCTTCTCGCAAAATACTAGCGCCTAATGGGAATAGATGTTGTTCATCATTGGCAAGATGTCTGGTTACCCTAATTGCCAAAAAAGGGCTAGAAACCATTCCATATGTCACCGTTTGAAGCTGCCAAATTCTTATTGGTTCATAACAGCTGAATCTCCAGAGTATACACTGAAAGACTTGATCGCTAGGGTGGACCAATATTTGGCGAAACATTTGTTGGATATCTGTAATAAATACGAATTGGTATTTTCTCCAACGCAGAATTGAAGACGTCAAGTCAGGCAGTCGATTAGAACCACAACGCAGATAGTCATTTATTGAACAATCATTCAAGGCTTTAGCAGAGCCATTGAACACCGTTCGCAGCTTAGCAACAGATCCAATTTGTTTCAGAATTCCGTGGTGAGGCAACAAATAACGGACATTAGCAAGATCGTGGTCACTCACCCTTTTCATATGATTGGAATCGATATAGTTTTGCATGAATTCAGGGTAAAGACGATTTTTTAGCAATGTCATAAATACCAGGAAAGCTCAAAACAGATTTATCATCTAGCTTAAATGGTAAATGCCATTTGGTGCACGGGAGCAAGTATCAGCAAAAAAATTTTCAACAGCAATTTCATCAGGTGTGAGATGTCTTTCAACATCGTTGAAGTCTTCTAGTGCAAAAAATTTAGATAAAAGATCACTCACAAACGTCTGATCATCAGACACCTGCAAGACCGAAGGAGAATATTCGTGATATGAACTTGGAGTGTTTCCATCCAAGAGCTGTTTTCATAGCTACTGGCTAATTAGGTTCACCACGAACAATTTCACCCTCAATAGTTTTCGCATGTACAGGAGAACCCAAGAGTATTTCTATCTGCCCCTTATTAGCAAAATAAGGATAAGTGAGGAAAAGCAATTTCACCATTTTGTAGGTTAGGTGCATAATAAGTTATTCTTGGAATAACAAAACCTTGTACTGAACAACTAAATTCTGAGTTGAACCTAGGTTTCAGAAGAAAATTAACCAACCAACTTCCGGCAAGTGTAATGCTTTCTTCCTCCAACACCAGAAATTGGCAAGTTAACTGGTTGATATTTTAAGGTGCGTATATAATAATAAAAGAAGTTTGAGAACCCTGATCTATAAGAGCCCTAGCAATAACGACATTATCATCATCAGAACAGACTTTAACCATGGCCGTAGAAAGTAAGACGCTGTTCGGAACTCTACATTGATTAACAGTAATGGTTTCGGTAATGGAGCAATTGATTGATCGTGAATTCGAAGGACCAGAATCAAGATGTTCATGGTTGTCATTCAATTGCAAGTTTTTAGGAACCTAGTTATTTGTATCGTTCTCAATATGAAGAGAAGAATGATGTTTATAGTGACAAATTTGGCAGCGTTTTTTAGAGGTACAGTTCTTAATGATATGTTGACCAAGGCAGTTTAAGCAACGTTTCTGATCGAGAATAAATTTCTTTCGCTGCTTAGGGCTTTTCTCCTATAGCAATTGCAGTACATGAAAAAAATGATTCTCATTACACAAATAAGACACTTATTTGATTGAGTTACCACCTGATGTACTCTGGCATTCGAGAACAAGATTGGTCTGGAATTTTTCGGTAAAGGAGAACCATAAGAACCACAAAAAGTTTCATTGCTATCTTCTAATGCTTTCAAAACAGTACCTTGATTTTCCAAAAATGCCATCAATGTAGTATACGTTGGAGGTTCTAAGGAACTGGAAGAATTGCCGATATGTTTTTCCCACTATTTTCGCGTTTCCGAATCTAATAGGGATACAACATGGTATACTGAAATATCATCCCAAGTAGTGACAGGACGTTTGAGCACCTCAAGTGCAGCTAACGGTGTGCTGATTCCGGAAATTATTTTCTTAATCTCCGAAGAAGATTCTTCCTTCATTGGTTTCATAGCAAAAATAGCAGACAAATGAGCTGAAACGAGGCGACGTTTGTTTTCGTATCGATCTTGCAATTTTTTCCAAGCAATAATGAAATTTTCTTAAGTAATTGCGAAACTGCTGACGAGGCGAGCTGCATCTCCCTCTAAACTCAATTTTAAGAGATGTAATTTTGTCACATTAAATATAATGGTTTTATAACTACTAAAGTAGTAAACAGATCTCGAAAGGACTCCCAATCATGAAGAGTACCCTTGAACTTAGGTAAAGAAATCGGTGGCAATTTTTCTGAATCATCGAGTTTAACGTTTTCAGTTTTTACTGCAGATGCTTTCGAACCTTGAAGAGAGTATACCTCCTCAATATCATCGAATTCATTTTGTTTGAAATAGTTCGATTTTTAAATTTCATCATCGATTTCGCGCAAGATCTGAGAATGGTTAGTTTCATATTTAGACCAAATTTTATCTAAGTTATCCATTCGGGTTTTACTCAATGTAATTTTTGCGGAACCATCCGTTTTGAAATTAGTGTAAGACCTCGCAATTCTAGTAGCTAAAGATTGTTGTTCAAGCAATAAGTCGCTCATTTCGTTTGACAAGCAAGTGATGGAAATATAAGAAGCAAATAAAGCAAGAAAATAAAGCAGAGCAAAAGCAGCACCTGAAAACTCAGCCTGTGGAAAGCAATTTACAATGAAATAATTAGATGCAAATATAAGAAAGTTTCGAACTTTCAAGCAATTACCAAGCAAAAATAAATTGAAAGTAATATTAACGAGAAAACAATTTACAATGAAATAATTAGAAGCAAATATAAGAAAGTTCTGAACTTTCAAGCAATTACCAAGCAAAGATAAAATGAAAGTAATTATTAACAAGAATAGGTGAATAGAAGTGAATTTCAGATTCAATTGAGCATAAAAATTAAATCATATGTTGAATTCCAAAACTAAACATTCAAGATAAACAATAACCACTATCTTGTAATTATCATTTCGCAATTAGAAGTAAAATTCTTCTGATCTCCAGCAATAATCAGGAAAAGTACACTAGAATGTCAATCAGTAAGAAAATTTTGAAATTGTTATTCTGTCCACTGACTTATTATATTTAAATGTGAAACACAGAATCCCAGATAACACGATTGAATGTTGTTTACCTTGTGTCCGATGATAAGCTAGGTTCTTGGCGGTTTTATCACAATATATCCTGCTATATTTCGCCCCACATTGCATCCACTGAATTTCTTCTCAAAAAATAAGTTCATCAAACAGTTGAAGTATATGGCTCTCTATTTGTAGATACAATATTTTCGACGAAACTAACAATGAGATGAAGTGCAAATCTCACGAACATTAGTGAATTCGCTGAATAGGTAGAGTTCTTCTTCTCTCTCAAATCCAGCCTTCTCACCAGCAGTCCCCCAAAGTGAGACGGGCAAAGAAATATGGAACAGCCTTCCGGCTATGCATCCAATCTCTACGTAATTGCCATAGTCCAACAGACTGATTCCTAGGGTTGCAGGAGTCTAGAACAAGTCTATACCAGACTGCGATGAATTTGTTGTTCTTTAAAAACTACTAAGCTTGTCTCTTGTCAAATTTGGTCTATATATTTTTTTTTTTTAATTTTTATTTTTAACTTGGCTGTTATGGTCACCTTCCCCGTGGAGTACACAGGATCAACAACAAAGACGTCACAAACAAAAGGTATACTGGAAGAAAAGGATAATGTTAATGCTGATCAGTTGTGTGCCCTAAATTGGCTGAAGCTCTGCAAGCAAGCGACTATAACTATAATAGTATAACAGTAAGCAATACCTCATGAATGTAAAGAGGTGCGGAAAATTAAAAATTCAACAATCCTCTATACAGTTTATTTACATTTTGTAAATTATCAATGCAGGCGAGGAATATATGGTTCAAGTCTCCGAGTTCACCGCAGCTACACAGGGGAGAATCTCTGACGCCAATTCTGGCCAAATGCGCTGGAAAGGAGCAATTACCTGATCTGAGTCGAATAATGGTTGTAATATCCTTTCTGGGCGTTTCAAGGTTCTCAAACCATGTTCTGCATCGATACTTGCTTGGTTTATTAAAATATGCATATATTTTGCCTTTGCTCTGACCTATATTCAAAAACTCACTATCCCACTCCCTCCGAAGTCTGCCTCTGAATTCAGGCCACAGCTCGCGAGGATCACCCCTTAAATTGGACCTGCCGGGAAGAAATCTGCCTTGATTGGCCAACGCATCCGCGATATCATTATTGTCTATAAAGGAATGACTTGGTACCCATATCATCGTGATGCGAAGCCCCATCGTTCTTGCCTTGGATAGCAAGATTAAAACGCTTATTGTAACTATGTCTGAACACGAATCGATCCTGCCACTTTTCAGCTTATTTAGAGCGCTGAGAGAATCGGACACATTCACTGTCTCAGAAAATTGTCTCTCTATAATTAATTGAATAGCTCGATTGATAGCGTACATTTCTGCTGAAAAGATGGACCAGTGATCCAGTAGTCTACCACAGATTTTCAGGCGCATCGAAGGTGTCCAGACGGCATAGCCCACTGAATCAGGGTTGTGAGATTTCGAAGCGTCAGTGTAGACGTCAATGTGTCCTCCGAACTCCTCTGACAGGATAGATCTAAATTTTTCCCTATTCAGCACAGATCTCTTATTCAAACCTGAAATGAGTATGTTACTTTTACCCGACCTATCCCCAATATTAGTCATAAAATATGGAAGTGAGGTTGATCTCCAGGTGAGACACCTCTTGTCCGACATGAGTTTCATCGCACGAACATAGCCAGGAACCACATCATTAAACCAGAGCCCATCCAACCTACCAGGATTCTTAACAATCCGAAACAATGGATGATCTATAAAGCTTGGAAACAAACTTAAAAGAAAGCCACTGTCGTCTATACTTGAGAGGGAGCTCCCCACTCTCTGATAGAATAATGTTAACTGGGGTTGACCTCATAAGACCGAGAGAAGTGCGAATGGCAGCAAATTGCACTCTATCCAGCTTACCCAACACAGCCTTAGCACATCTGCCGTATAGAATACCTCCAAAATCTAAATATGGCCTAATAAGAGCCCTATATACACTGAGAAGAATAGAAGGAAGTGGATCCCCAAGAGGGTCTGTACAAAGCTCTGATTACCCTGCACTGAGAAATGGCCCTGGAGCACATGGACTCAATATGGCTGCCCCATTTAAGTTTCTGATCATATGTTACCCCTAAATATTTGACCTGCGGTTTCCACGGAATTGTCTGAGCATTGATGGTAATAGGAGTAACGGATGGAGGAAGAAAAAGGTTTGGAGAATATCATCGCCGACGATTGATCGCAAGCTTGCGACTCAACAACCATTGACTTAATTTCGTCAAGTTTAATCGCAACCGTTCAGAAACCAGCTCCAAATCCTTACCAGAGCAAATCATGGCGAAATCATCCGCATATTGAAGAAGATCGATTTCGTCATCCAGAAGGTCAGGCGGGCACAACGTATATAAATCAAACAAAGGGGAGCTCAGCACCGAACCCTGAATCAACCCATGTAGCATACATTCCGTAAAGTCCAAACCAGATGAGCCGCGAATGGTAACACTTCTACTATGAAACAACCCAGGCAACACAAAGAGGTTTTAAAGATATCACGGCGATATCTTCTCAGAACATTGAGAGTACTTTTTCTACTTCTCTAAAAAGTCACAGGGAGTGCTATATTTCCTCCAAATGTCCGCCACAGCGATATTCTCGAAGAGATCCTGAAGATATCGCATGCCGAAATTCTCAAACTTCCCACAATGGGAGGTCTATGGGAAATTCGCTCACACAATCTCATGGCGAAGAGTTCAAGAAATTCTCAAATACTTCCCAACGCGAGATTTCAGGGAGTACGACATGCGATATTTTCAGGAAATGTCCGGAAGTACAGATATCAACTTGTGAATTATATTTCTGGAAAGATTCCTGATGATAATTGTATAGATTTTGTGCTGACTTGCTTTGTGAAAATAGCAGCATTAACACACAGCACTTTGCCTACACAGACCAAAAATCCTCACGAGTAGTGCCTCAGGTAATATACCCAAGACAAGTATTTACAGATCTACTTTACCAGGGATCCGCGAGATGGCGAGCTCCTTGATCAAAACATCCAAGCGATATCGTAACATATGAGCGCATGGATTGTCGGTTCTTACGTCTGGTGGTTAGATGACTTCGAGTATTGTTTAGCGCGGTCGAAATTTATATTCACTCTTCATTCGTATTTCGGATATGAATGAGATCCGCGAGATGGCGAGATCCGTGAATAAGATATACTAGACGAAATCGTAATATGAGCGCTTAGATTGTCGGTTCTTACATCTGGAGGTTAGATGGTTTTGATGAATATTGATTTGTATTTCAGAAATGAATGGAGATTAATTATCGGTTATTAGAAAAATATATCTATATTCCATAATTCTATGATGGGAATATGGAAACAAAATATTGATTTGGAATCCCTGTCAGTATTTGAATGAGAAATGTGTTGATGATTTCTTGAGGAAAAACAATGGATCTCAGATCAATATTCTGAGGAATCTGAGAAAAATATGAAGCAGTTTCGATTAAATTTTGGCTTTTCTGTTTTCTTTCGAGAATTCTCGAAATTCTTCAGATTTGAGAACGTAATTTCCACTCGCATAATGTTGTACAAGTTTGCCGTTGTCCAACCGATACTGGTGGTGAGTTTCAATACAGAAATATGATAATGTAAAAAAGAGAGCATTCTTTGCGCTGAATGAAGTCTTAAATGCTACTTAATTAGGTTCGTTTCGTTATCAACTAGTAAATTAGTCGATAACTATAGTTTTAGTATAAAACCATTGTATAAGGAAGGTCTTCATTCAATAACAGAACTATAAATTTTCTAGACACCTCTTACTTGTTAATACAGGTTTCAACCTGAAATGCATTTACTCCTCCACCGAATGTACAAAAATGCCGTTTTCATCAAAACCTTCCGGAAAATCCGGCACCATAAAAGCCAGTAACAAAATATGATAGAGTCAATGTGAATTATGTTTTAACTTATTTGTTTTTGGTATGTTTGCCGATTATCCTATTGGTTTCTAGGAAGTCTCTCCGAAGTTATTTATTTCGTTCTTATGAATCAAATACATATTTTGCCTATATGTATAAATAGTAGACAACGAAATGAAATCATCTGCAATTTCTCTTTGTTCGAACTACGCACGAGGGATATCGTAAAAAATTCTGCCTCATGTTTGGGATAACTTCAGGAACGTTAAGACAATTTTCCATTGTTGTTACACTCAGGATGATCTTTGGAGCTCGCATCGCGAATTTCCTATTCTGGTTATGACTGTGATAACTTTAGGAACTCGCATTGCGAATTTCTTATTCTGGTTACGTCTGGGAAGACTTAAGGAACTTGCATTGCGAATTTCCCTTTCTTGTTCTGTCTGTGATGACCGTAGGAACTCGCATTGCGAATTTGCTATTCTGTTTCCATATGAGATGACTTCAGGAACTCGCATTGCGAATTTCCCTTTCTTGTTATGTCTGTGATGAGTTTAGGAACTCGCATTGCGAATTTCCTATTCTGGTTACATCTGAGATGACTTCAGGAACTCGCATTGTGAATATCTAATTCTGGTTACGTATGCGATAACTTTAGGAGCTCGCATTGCGAATTCCCAAATCATGTAGTGTTTGTGATCACTTTAGGAAATCACTCAAGGAGTTCGCGTGAAAGCCGGATTAGGACTTCTCAGATATCTCGCCGGGAAGTTTGTGTTACTTGGGAATTCATGTATCAGATTAGCCAGATTCCGAGATATACCGCAATCCAACATATCCTGCCAAAGTATATTCAAATCAACACAATCATAGGCGCTTGAGATGTCCAAAAACACCACCACTGAAAATTGGCCCCTCGCAAAGGCGGAGTAAATATGCGCCGAAACAATCGAATGAGAGTAATTTATTGATCTACCCCTACGGAATCCGAAGCTTAGAGGACTGAGTCGATCTTCAATATGTTTTTCTATTCTCTCCTTTATCATCCTTTCCAGGACTTTGGTTATGCAAGGGGAAATCGTAATAGGACGATAGCTAGGGCAAACATTAACTGGTAGTTGTTTTTTGATTATGGGAATGATAACTGAGGATTTCATATCGGGGGATTTCCGTATCTTAGAAGTTGATTGAAGAAACCCAATAGAAGGATCCTCGCAGAAGGAGGAAGGTGCCAAAGAATCTCATAATCTAACCCATCCATGCCGGGGGAAGTATTCCTCTTAATTTTAAGAGAGTAATTTAGTTCTTCCAATGTAAACTCATCCTCTATATCAATATAATAATACAATCGTAATCCACAGGAGGGATTACCTATAGCAAGCTTACCAAGAATGTCCCTACAGCATTGATCTGAGATCTCATGATAGGAGCTGGGAATATGTTGACCCAAAATTTTTTTAATAATCCTCCAGAACCGATTGCCCTGATCCAACGTCAAACCCTCGCAGAACTTCCGAAAGGAATCCCTTTTCTTCCTCCTGACCAGTATTCTAGTTCTCGCTACCTGATTTTTAAAAGCATTATAATTTTCCAAGGTTGAAGTCTGCTTGTACGCTGTTAATAACGACCTCCTAAAAGATATTTCATTTGCAACTTCCTCGTCCCACCCATGGATGCAATACCTCATATTTGTTTGAGATCCATATCTTGGTATAGAAGCCATCGAAGCTGATCTTATAACATCAACAAATTCGTCGATACCTTCTATCCTATTGCTATTTATTCGACTGGTGACGTTACTAAAAAAAGATTCCCAATTAGCTTTTTTGGTATTGAATACACGTAAAGATAATCTCGGAACTGATACATCACTAGCCGCCACACCTACACTGATGGAAATGGGGAAGTGATCGCTTGGACCAGGATCTTGTACAACGACCCACGAGCACTGGGCCACCAGGTCACCCGAGCATGTAAAAAGATCCGGAGCACTGGGATTAGCCTGGGGGGGTGTGACCCTAGTAGGGGTTCCATCATTAAGTAGTATAACATTGCTGTCCCTCAAAAAGGATGAGATAATTCGCTCATTATGATTTAGAAACCCAGAACTCCATTGGGGATTCTGGGCATTAAAATCTCCCACAATGAGGCCTGCCCTATGCACGTAGGGAAGCAACTGCACCAGATGAGTATCCAATAAAGAAACGTCCGGTGGAACATATATGTTAAGAATATTATGACCCGCGCATTGAATTCCCTGCAACTGCAGCCCTGAGGGTAGATTACAGGTTTGGATACTTAGACTATTAAACAAAAAATTATTTCGTACTGCCAAGGCAATACCACCATACCCATCAGGTCTGTCTGATCTCACCAGGGAGAAGCCCGACAGTGAGATGTTCTGTTGAGGTTTCAAAAAAGTCTCGTTAAGACAAATGATATCCGGTTCTAAATCCTTGATAAGAGCCTTAAGGTCCTCAAAACAGGTATAGTTGATTACTTGGCAGGCTGATCGACCATATGACTGTCTTGGAATATCAGGAAAAATTCCGTGAACTCACAGCAAAATTCAAAATTCGGCACGACTGGACCACTAAATGTTAGCAAAGGACTTAATCTGTCCAATATTAGAGCAGTGAACTGTATTAGGTTTTATATTTATTTATTTATCATACAATGATGATTAAACGGGCAACCCCCATATAAAACACAAGATGCATAAACTAAAATTAACGTTCACAATTTCACAGAATATAAAAAAAATAAAATCTGCTCCAACTATCAACCCAGTATCCTAAATAAATTGTGCCTGAATGCTGACAAGGTCGAACAAAAGAAATCAATATCCCCATGGACTCTATTCGCCAACACTAAAGATCTGTTGAAAAAAAAATTCCTTCCATAATTGAATCTCTGTAGAATAGGTCTGAATAGAACAATATTTCTTGTAATTCTCGGGGTAAAATTGAAATCAATTAAACTCAACAGATCGGGACAGTCAATCATTCCATTTACTAATTTAAACACGAAAAACAAATCCGCAACTTGTCTTCTACGTTTTAATTCCATGAACCCAAAGTAGACCCTCAGGTGTTCAGAGCTGAGATGTTCGGAAATAACAGCATACAAGTTCGAACGATACGCTAAGTACCGAAGGAATTTCCGCTGGACTTTTTCAACATCTGTGTCACCGAGATAGTAAGGTGACCAAACACATGAACCATACTCTAAACCACCTCTTACCAGTGAACAATACAAGGTCTTCAAAGTCGCGTCGGAAAATTGACGACCGCAGCGTATGATGAAACCGAACATCCTATATGCCTTAGACGTAACCTCTTTCATATATTCTTTCGAAGTTAGCAAGTTTTCTAATTATAATGTTTATTGAACAGCAGTCAATTACAATCTGTCTCATTCTTCATATCTGAATCTCGGAAAACGCATATGGTGAGATTATTCCGATCCTAGCGTACGTCAAGAAAACATGAAAAGATTATATTGAAGAGATAAAGAGTGGGTAACTAAAATATACTCATTTTCAATCCTTAACACGTTCCTTTTCCTGAAGGTAATTACTGTCATGCCGAAGAACTTTGGTTCGAGTGGCTTGACTAGAAGAGATGAGTGTTTTGTGAGTCTGAAAGCACAATTGAACTTATTTCATGTTGGCTTTGAATGTCATGATAGACGGATATGAGGACTCCAAAGCAGTTGAAATAAGTGACGTTCTTTCTCAGATAAAATCGCTTGTTTTACCACTGGTCGGTAAGAAATAATTCGTACTTTCCGATTACATTGAAATAATTTGAGACTTGTCCAACATAAAGAACTTTCTGTGAGTTTGTTAGGAGTAAGGTCATGAGAAGCATAATTTTCATACATCAGTGGCCCGGTTTCGCAGAATTTTAGGTCCTAAAGTTTTCTCTATAAAACTCGTTAAAAATGTTTTCGAATATTGAATATCGAGGACCCTAGTATTAATGTTTTGTTTCATGACTTGTCGATATACTCGATTCATTATTGCACTCTAAAATTCTCACAAGGAGTAATAAAATTATTCTTTAATCGATACTGTTTATTCATTAAACTTGATTATCATTCACAATGTATGAGTGCAATCAAATGACTGATGATATCTTCTGAATAAGTCAAAATGAATATAAACAAAAAAAAATATCACAGGATGATATTGATATGTCAAAGTAATGAATACATAGTACTGCATTAAGGAAAAAACCATTTCGATATATTCACATTAGTAACCGTGCAATAGGAGAAGCAATAAATATAATACATTAGTCGACTGAGAAAAAATACCCAACAATACAGTATAACCTTGGTTTAATCAGCCCCAATTGACTTAGAATGGTTAGCAATTCGAAAAAAGTTAAATCATGGAAATTCTGGAAATCACCGCTCGAGGTCAGGAAGACATGTATTGAGTGATGTGGACGCCACATATACACGTTCACGATGGCGATCAGATAATTACATTGAACTAGTGAAGCAGCACACACTTGTTGCAACTTGTCTGCGAACTGGCAGAGTTCAGACATGATATTGAGCGAACCTATGACTTTGGAGAAAAATATTGCAGTTGCTACATAGATTTTGATAAACTCTGTAACAAAATTTCGCGATCTGATCGCTTATATATGTTCCGGGCACAACGTGATCGCGTAAATGTGGCCTACACTTAGCAGTTCGTGAATCAACAAATAATTTGTTTCAACTATTGAAAAAGTTCGATGATAATAATCAAAGAATTGAAGAAATGTCATTTCGCTGTTTCCTCATCGTCAGGAACGTCTTGTATTGCCCGTTTTATGCTCTCGGTTTCAGCATCATCGCAACATTCTACTACAATTTGATTGAAAATTTCTGGTTTATCTGCATAAACGTGATGTCCTGCTCCAGTTATAACCTTCAACCTGAAGTAAGATTTTTGTCTTTTCAGTTTGATGATTTTTGTAGCAGAATGATCTACCCATGACCTTGATCCATATATAAGCGTTATGGGCACATCTTCTCTAAGTTGATCGATGCGATTCACCATGGGATTTTTGGCCCAACCAAATCCCGTCATCATACAATGGTATGCACTTTCTCCACTGGAAAAAAAACTTGCATTAGTTTTTATCATCATTTAATGATAAAAAATTATAGAAGAAAACTGGTCTGAATTTAGGAGCTTCCGCAGGTTCGTTCTAATCTTCTCATCTTGGGTGAACTTCCACTCTGTAATTTTCGACCGAGTACTAGATTTTTATTCGACCGAATTGCAATATTGAAAATATATTTATGGAACCATTGGGCGGTGTAATAGAGCTCCAAACCTTCGCTACAGAAATCGAGTTTCTTAGTCGGTTGTTGTGTTCAAGATCAGCCCTTATATTTTCGGAAAATAGAGAAAGTACAGCTGGATTACCACGCATCCGTCTCCGGTTCAGAGGACGTATTATAACGTTCTCTTGATTTATCGCAAGATTCAGAATAATTGAGATATTTATTAACAATTTTAAACACACCACTGTTCTAATAACTAAACAACTAATTCTATAAAAATATGTGCACAATCCGCTGAATAATTCCTAGTACTAATTCATTCCTACTCTGCGCCCCTCAATAATATATTTCTTAGACTTCTATCGATCGCTAGAATTTACCCAGAAAGTTTCAGTCGGTAGGCGAAGGCCGCACAAAGGTCCATGGATTTCTCGAAAAGTCTCGTACAGGGCCGTACTCGTCACACTGTCCAATAGGCTGGACGAAAGATTTGTAAATACTTTTCCGCAATGTGGCTGCACATTTACTATCTATGAAAAAACCTTCATTTCGGTAATAAACTTAAGTTTAACGAAGTTTAAAGCCATTTTTCCAAGATTTATCAAATAGCGCGCTAAAACGCACGCAAGTGTCATGGCGCCACACTGACGTCACGCTTAGGTAAACATTTCATTGTGTCTATGCATATAGCGAAGAAAGTAAACAAAACATTAATTAATTCGTGTGTTAAAAATGAATTCCAAAGTTTATAAGTGGTGTGCAGTACCGCAGTGTAAAAATACATCAATGAGAAACAATGTGTTTGTACATGTTCCGAGCAAGAAAATATTCCGAGTTGTTAAAGCTAGCACGGCAAACCCCGAACAACTTAGTCACGAAGTCGCCACTTTATTTCTGTGAAGACCTCTTCGATGTAAATATGTTATCATATATTGATAGGTCTGATGTGAAATAGTTGAAATATTGGGGCAATGGAATAACTGATTAGTTGAGGTTATGTTTGTTTTGGTCTTTGCTATCATGGATATGGAACTGAAAAAATGTTCTCTACCCGTTTTAGTTGTGCATAACTGATTGCATTATACCCATAGGATGGCCTTGAAGATCTGAAATAATTGAAATTAATAAAACAAATTAACAAATACATTGACTGGGTGATTCATCAGGTTTTAGGTGTTTATTATGAGGAAAAATACTACTACTACAAGTAGGTACTTTGTAGTTACTCAAATTTACTCGTTTAACGGGTATTAACATGGTTTTCACTCTAAAATAGCAATTAACAAGCTGTGAGGGAGATCAGCTCAAAAATAAACAATGACAAGTTCATTGTGAAAATGACCTATGGGTTCTATCTATGGTGGATATTAATACAAAATTTACTTCCATGGAAGTTCTCACGTTTCCAAACTCAGACGAGCAAAATTCTTCATGTGTTGCGAGGAAATCGCCCAACATTAATACATCAATCCTGGGCAAATTTGAGCTATTTCCCTTAACAAAGCTTGGTTCCATTGTCATAGTAGAGAGAAGACGACAAGTCACACGTTAAATAATAAAAAATCAATCCAAATGCGTAATCAATAGTATTCACAACAAAACACAGTGAATGATAGTATTGACAGCGGAGTTGACCTATGCGTCACGTCATGCGTTGTGATTGGTGTTTCAGCCAACATGAACGATTCCAGTATTTTAATCATCTGAATTTTATCTCAGAATCGTTAAACCGACGATTTTTCGATACTGTCGTCAAGCCTATTCTTAAGCCTGTTCTGCCCAAGCACATATTCCATGAATTCTTCGGAGGACCGTGGCGAAATTTGCAATTGTCGCCATTTCTACAGTAGGCCCTATGATGGAAGTAACAGTTTTGCTGGGGTTGAAATTGCATACCAGGATCTGTATACTTGTCTTCTGAAATACTACCTCAAGAATGCTTCGCACAACTCGCTAATTCAGTTGGTCCAGTCCACAACCGAGCTTGGGGACAGCTAATTTTCTAGTTCCAATTATCTAACTCCAAAGCATTGAAGTTTTCTTTCAAGCAATGCCGCCAGTTCTACAGCTGCCCTTCTGATGGAAGTTACTACTGTTTTGCTGGGCTTTTCGTTTTGCTTTGGGTTGAAATTGCATACCAAGATCTGTATACCTGTCTTCTGAGAAGCTACTTCAAGAATGCTTTGTACAACCCCCAATTCAGTTGATCCAGTCCTGAACCAAGCTTGGGAGCAGCTAATTTCCTAAACCCAAAGCATTGAAGGTCTTCTGTCAAACCATTCAGCGCTGTCCATAAATTCTGGTAGGTGGGCTTCTGATAGGAGTACTGCTTGATGACTATAATAAATGAACAGACTCTGCGTCTTCAAAAGTATCGATTAAAGCTTATTTTTCAGGCTTATTCAATTTTTAATAGCTGTTTCAGAAATTGGGAGTGAAAAACCCAGAAAAACTTTCAATTTTCGGCTGATGTCTTATCAGTTCCTCTTGACATTCAAATTTGTTCCTGAATACTTTTGCTTCTCCCCTACTCATACTTAGATATGCTGCTACACAATGAGCAAGAAGAATTACTCAGGAAATGCAAGCAGGTCTTAACAAACTTCCTGTGTGACGCTAAACCGTGAAACGCTATTCATAAATTCCTGGAAATCGTCATTTTCCTTTTCCGGAACCTCGATGAGACGTACTTCTTCGTCACCCTGTGTACGGGTACGGGTTCAATCGGTTGAAATGAACGAAATGGACTGTATCATTTATTCTTTTTATAACTTCATACGGTCCTTCCCACTGTAGCGAATTCATCTACTTCAACAAAAACGGAAAAAAGGGCGGAGTCGAAACACGAAGTTCAAATCTCTGAAAAATCGTATAAATATATTTCGCTCCGCTCCCAAAAATCACTTGACTCGACTCTCTCCAATCCATCTGCATATCACCGCTAAGAAGATATTCGATCTCTACGCTGCATTCCAGACCGACATCTGCATTTTATCTGTATCCGGCGCTAGCGAAGAAATTCCAGAAGGTCCAACATCTGGTTTACTATCCTCGACGACAGAAGCCCTTTTGACATTACCGACCCGTCCGGCGCCAGCTACCTATCAGCACCCCAGGGGATCTACACCCAGAATTGTTAGCCTGTTGTCCAACAAAAAGAATTTTATTGCCTTTCGAATTCACTTTTGTTGTAATACTCGACAGAAAAATAAACAGGCTAATCTGTTTCTTTTATTGCGTGTTTGATTTCACAGGACAGACACCCCACAAATTGGTGACCCCCGACGACCGCAATAAGGAATTCCAGTGGCGTAGACGACATCAGGGCCGACCCGAATTCTTGAAGGAAGGAAGAACGTACCTCACCACCAAGCAAAAATGCAGAGCGACGAAGCACAAATCTCCAGGGTCGCAGTCCGGATGCCAGAATTCATTTCCGCCGACCCGGAATTATGGTTCGCTATCGTAGAAGGAATCTTCACCAGTGCCGGCGTGACTTCGGACAAAACGAAGTTCGGACACGTAGTAGGGGCCCTACCAGCAAAGTTCGCAACCGAAGTGAAGGACGTCATCCTGAAGCCACCACCTTCAGAGGCCTACTTCAAAATCAAGACGGAGCTGATCCGACGGCTGTGTTCATCCCAGGAAGAGAAGACACGCCGCCTCCTCGAAAGGAAAGAATTGGGGACCGCAAACCATCCCAGTTCCTCCGACATTTGAGGGGCCTAGCCGATGCCAATGTACTCGACGCTTTGATGAAGACCCTATGGTTGAGCCGACTACCCAGACAGATCCAAGTAGCCCTCACCATCGTCAAGGACAGCGAGCTAGAGGACTTGGCAGCCGACGCAGACAACATCGCTGAGGCCTCCAAACCACCCGCATCCCAGATCGCTGAAACGACGTCGACGCAATCCCTCGAGGCGATGATGAACGTCCACATGGCGCAGCTCACCCTGGGACTGAACCAAGAGATCGCAGCACTCCGAGCAGAAGTGGCAGCCCTCAGCAGACGACCGACACAACAGCGACACCGAGAACGTTCCAGGTCCCGAAGCCACAGCAGACAACGCACAAATGGATTCTGCTGGTACCACCTACAATTTGGAAGCAACTCCAGGAAGTGCACACAACCCTGTTCCTTTCAGTCGGGAAACGACAGGAGCAATCACTAATGACGGCTAGTGATCCCAGCCCAGCACCGCGCCGTCTCTTCATCACCGACCGGGAATCCAAGAGGCAGTTCCTGATAGACACCGGTGCCGATATCTGCGTATTTCCTCGCAGTGCAACTTCTGGAAGACGAGAGAAGTCCGACTACACCCTCTCAGCAGCAAATGGTACAGACATCGCGACATATGGTACAATCAACCTCTCGCTCAACTTGGGACTACGCCGCAATTTCACATGGAGATTCGTCGTAGCAGATGTCTCCAAGCCAATCATTGGAGTCGATTTCCTCAGTTTCTACAACCTACTGGTGGACGTGAGAAACCAACGCCTCCTGGACGGAACCACTAAGCTCACCACCAGAGGAGAAGCCACACAGTGCAACATCCCGGTCATCAAAACTATCAGCGGTTCACCCAAGTACCACGACCTCCTCATGGAATTTCCCAAAATAACGAGACCTGAGGGAGTCCCGATGAACATCAAGCACCATAACAGGCATCACATTCAAACAACTCCTGGTCCATCACTGTCATCCAGACCACGACGCCTGGCACCAGAAAAACTCAAAGCGGCGAAGAAAGAATTTGAAGCCATGATCAATCTAGGAATTGCACGTCCATCCAAAAGTCCATGGTCATCCCCACTACACCTAGCACCGAAAAAGTCAACCGACAGTTGGAGACCCTGCGGAGATTACCGAGCTCTCAACGCCCGCACAATACCAGATCGATATCCAGTCAGACACATTCAAGACTTTGCCCACATCCTGCAAAGAAAGAGCATCTTCAACACACTGGACCTTGTTCGAGCCTATAATCAGATACCAGTTGCTGAAGAGGATGTTCCCAAAACAGCCATCACGACACCCTTCGGAATGTTCGAATTTCCATTCTTGTCTTTCGGACTTAGGAACGCTGCTCAAACCTTCCAACGCTTCATCGACGAAGTACTACGAGGACTTGACTTCTGCTTCAGCTACATCGACGACGTACTAATCGCCTCACAATCCGAAGAAGAACACATGGAACACCTCAGAATCGTCTTCGCAAGATTCCAGGAACACTCGATGACACTAAACCCATCCAAGTGTGTTTTCGGCCAGCCTGAAGTCAAATTCCTAGGCTACCTCATTTCCGCTGAAGGCACTCGCCCACTACCAGATAGAGTTACCGACATTTTGGAATATCCTCAACCAACCACAGCCAAGGAACTCCGCCGATTTCTAGGTATGATAAACTTCTATCGTCGTTTCATACCCAGAATATCAGACACTCAATCACCCCTCAACGACCTACTGGTACCGAAGCTCAAAGGGAAGGCCAAAATCAACTGGACTCCAAAGGCTTCAGCGGCATTCGAAGAGTGCAAAAAGAAACTGGCTACAGCAACCCTCCTATCACACCCCAAGGACGATGCACCCCTAGCCATAGTGAGTGATGCTTCGGATACAGCAGTTGGTGCAACTCTGCAACAACTTCACAATCAAGAATGGCAACCACTAGCTTTCTTTTCGAAGAAATTATCAGGAGCAGAAACCCGCTATGGAGCTTATGATCGAGAACTCCTTGCCATCTACCTCGCCATCAAGCATTTCTGACATATGGTAGAAGCAAGAAATTTCACCATCTTCACGGACCACAAACCTCTGACGTTCGCCTTCAAACATAAGCCAGGAAAGTGCTCACCTCGACAGTTCCGCCACCTCGACTTCATCTCGCAGTTCACCACTGATATCCGCTATGTACCAGGTGATCAAAACATCGTCGCCGATGCCCTGTCACGAGTCGATGAACTCTCAACTGCCCTCGACTACGCAGCATTGGCCAAATCCCAGAAAAACGACGACGAGTTGAAGAAACTTCTACATGGCAACACGGGACTTCAACTGAAAATGGTCAAGCCGCTTGGATCAACAGTCGCAATGTATTGCGATACCTCCACACCACTCGCTAGACCCTTCATTACGAAGCCATTTCGGAGATCAGCTTTTGATATCGTCCATAGTCTGTCACAACCAGGAACCAACGCAACAGTCAAACTAGCCAAACAACGATTCGTTTGGCCCTCAATCAATTCCGACTGTAGAAAATGGACAAGAAGCTGTCTACCATGTCAACGAGCCAAAGTCACCCGCCATGTAGCAGCACCACTTGGTGATTTCTCCCAAGCTCCGAGAAGATTCGAGCATGTACATTTGGACATCATCATAATGCCTCATTCTGAAGGATTCCGGTATTGCCTTACCTGTGTCGACCGATTCACCAAGAAGCAACCACAGTCGCCCAAGCGTTCTACTCCCAATGGATATCGCGATTTGGAACCCCCCTCAAAGTAACGACGGATCAAGGAAGACAGTTCGAGTCATGCTTGTTCGAAGAACTGAATAAGTTGACTGGCACTAACCACCTAAGAACCACCGCCTATCACCCAGCAGCAAATGGAATGGTAGAAAGAAGCCATCGGCAACTGAAGGCAGCGATCAAATGTCATCAAAACGACCGATGGACTGAAACACTCCTAACAGTCCTACTCGGAATGAGAGCAGCATGGCGAGAAGATCTAAAATCCACCTCAGCAGAACTGGTTTATGGTGAACCACTAAGATTACCAGGCGAATTTCTCGAAACAAACGAACAGAAAACTGGAACTGACGACGTTTCGGAATTTGTAAAAAGTCTTCGAGAACAAATCAAACAGATAAGGCCCACGAACGGGACAAGACATGGAGAACGGAGAAGTTTCGTTTTCAAAGACTTGGCCACATCAGAATACGTCTTCGTTCGTCACGACGGTCCAAAAGCCTGCCTACAACTACCGTACGATGGACCATTCCAAGTAGTGAGACGAAGTCCAAAAACTTTCACCGCCAACTACTATGGAAAGGAAACGACTGTTACTATCGCCAGAGTAAAACCAGCGTACATCATCAACGACGAAAATACAGAACCTCAACCAGACGACCAGCCCGATGAACGGCCAATTCAACCCACACAACAGGACCTCAATCATCAGGAAAGAAGAACTCGCTCTGGAAGAAAAGTTCATTTTCCGGACCGACTTCAAGCAGAATTTTCGTGACTTCATCACTGGCAGGGGAGTGTGTGGCGAATTCATCTACTTCAACAAAAACGGAAAAAAGGGCGGAGTCGAAACACGAAATTCAAATCTCTGAAAAATCGTATAAATATATTTCGCTCCGCTCCCAAAAATCACTTGACTCGACTCTCTCCAATCCATCTGTATATCACCGCTAAGAAGATATTCGATCTCTACGCTGCATTCCAGACCGACATCTGCATTTTATCTGTATCCGGCGCTAGCGAAGAAATTCCAGAAGGTCCAACATCTGGTTTACTATCCTCGACGACAGAAGCCCTTTTGCTACCTATCAGCACCCCAGGGGATCTGCACCCACAATTGTTAGCCTGTTGTCCAACAAAAAGAATTTTATTGCCTTTCGAATTCACTTTTGTTGTAATACTCGACAGAAAAATAAACAGGCTAATCTGTTTCTTTTATTGCGTGTTTGATTTCACAGGACAGACACCCCACACCACAATATAATGATGAGGTGCAGCCAGAAAAAGTTAAAGTAACAAAGCCTACACAGAACACACCTGGTCTCCTAACTCGCACAAGCATTAGCTTCTGAGGGGTCCGCAGCGGAACCTAGGAGAATCAGCAACAATACAATACAACTATAACACTCACCGGAATCACAGGAGGGTACTCGGATTACGAAGTACTGGAGAGAATCCAATGCGAAAATGAGAAAATAGATGAAGATACATGGATGAGGAGTACCTCAATATTAACTAGGAAATCATGTAGGAACAATTCGAAGAAAACGTGCATATCCAAACGGATACGGGGAAAAATGATACTGAAAAAAGGCAAACTTTTTATGGATTTACAATCTATAAGAATAGAAGAGGTGATAAGCATGGCTTTATGCTACAATTGTCACAAGTATGAACAGGTCGCAAAACACTGCAGCGACAAAAGTACATGCCACAAATGTGGCGGAGACCACGAAGGAAGGGGTTGTGACAAAACGATCCTAAACTGCCCGAACTGCAGGGCAAATGGAATAATGAGAGAGTTAAGGCATCATACGACAAGAGATCGCAGATGCCTGAAGTATAAAAATAAGCTCGAGCAAATGAGACAGTTTGTAGACTATGAAAACTAAGTTGCCAGAATGGGTAGGAAATAAACCTCCCGGTTATTACAACGTTATTAAATTTTATCAAATAGTTTCAACTATTTTTCTGCGGAAAATCGGGGCTATTATTCAAGAAACGTTAATGCAGAAAGGAGAAAACGTGAAAATATAGAATTGTTTCTACAGTTTCGGTGAAAATCCTCTTCTTCTCTAGTGTTATACAACCACATCAGATCTTCTGCGGTAAACCCTTTTTCAGTAGCCTAGATGTACCGCATTTTCATCCGATCACCTGCTTGCTGCATTTGATTATGCACCTTGTCATGAATGTAATCTAGCTAGCTTCTTCATTTGCTGGCGAAGTCCTCCCCGAATTCATCTTCTCCAAACTTACACCAAACTCACAATCACAAGAACGTTTTATTTTTCGGCCGAACATTATAATATTGGATGGAGTTTCCTTTGTAGATTCTTGAACCGAAGAGCTATAGCAAATATTCATCCCTGTCCGGCTGGTGATCGGGGACTACTTTGGCTAGATGTTTTCCTATGTTCCTTTTCATTCGTTCTACATCTGGTTGGCAATGCAGAGGTGTTGTTCTTGTCTTATTGATTCCCAATCTTCTACAAACTTCCTGGCATAACGTCGACTCGAAATTTCGGCCTTGATCACAATGCAGCTCTAGAGGTATTCCAAATCTGCAAAAGAATTCTTTGACCAATTCATCAGGCTTGCCTCAAAAATAACGAACGCTTCCACCCATTTCGTAAAATAATCCACTGCTACCAAAATGTACTTATATCCGTGGTCTGTTTCTGGAAAGGCCCTGCGATGTCGATGCCTACTCGTTACATGGAAGATCTGACATTATATTGCTTCATTGGAGCTTTCCCTTTGTCATAATGATGATGATCTACATCAGTATTCAACATCTTTCTCACAATTAATCCAATGAAACGGCTTGCCTGACTTCCTCCAGCATCTTAGTAATCCCAAAATGGCCACCTGAAGTTTCATTATGTAGTCAGGTCAGAACGTCTGTCATGTGACTCTTCGGCACAATCAATCGACGGAAGCATCTGCTCAGATCCATCTTTTCCAACAATGTTTCAGAAGGCCTTCATCAATCATCAACGTTTCCCATTACGACTTTACATTTTGACGCCGTCTGGATACTTCTTCTCAAGTAGGTCCTCTACTAACCTTCTTCCAATGCTGGATCTTCCCCTTGGGCTTGTTGAATTTCTTGTGGTAGCCATCTTCAATTACTGTGGCCCGTCCTAAATCGACCTTGTCTTCCAATGCAATGGCTGCAATTTTCGAGGCAAGGTCTTCTCGATAACGCATCCGCATCTGCCTTGATCTTGTCCGGATAAGCTATGCTTGTTGAATCCGTGGACATGATTTCTCTATTATCACTTCAGAGGCATTGTTAGCATGGGTCGGTTTATGCCATTTCCAGTTTAGAATATTCGAGAAAGATGTCTGGAACAGATGGGTAAGCCAGCCTGACCAATCTGGTGAAATTTGCTTCAAACTCCTGAGGATTTTCTCCTATTTTCTGCACCCGGTTCTTTAATTGGGCATGATAAACTTGTTATAGATGAGCATCACCATATTTCATCTGAAGTTTCGACGTTAGAATTTCATAACAGGCTTGTTGACTCTCCGGAATCATTTGCAGAATGTTGAGTGCCATTCCTCGTAGAACCATTTTATTAATACTGTGGATTTTTTGTTGTCGCCCCATATTTTTGATATGTCGACCAGTGACCTTTTACCATTGCGCTGTTATTTTCTGCTTTCACGTCGCTAAAGGATCCGGATGATCTTTTTCATTTGATATTCATTTAGGGGACCCTTACAACTTGGAATTATTCTTATTATTTCTTCAAATTTTCTGTTGAATTCTTCATAAACTTCGTCATCTCGACCAAATTTTTCATTAACTTCGTCAAATGTTTCGTCTACTTTATAAAATTTCGCACTTACTGATTCCATTTCTTTCTTCATTCCATCTTTTATGGTTTCCAATACTTAACGAGAATTTTCTTCCAATTTTCGTTTACTATTTGATGTAATGGAATAATAAACCTTAGTGATCGACCAAAAAAAAACCCCCTGAAAATTTCACAGTTTACGTTTTGGAGTATGTAGATTTGAATGAACGAATAAAAAAATCCGTCCGTTGTCCGGGGCTTTATTCTGAAAGTACTGAAATCTGTTAAACTTGATGGAAAAATCGTGTGTCACTCGAAATTGATCCTCCAAGCTTTTCAGCAGGATCAGTGTAAAGGGCTCAAAACTAGGGATAGGAGCAGATTATTTTTCGAAAACTTGCTACCGAATATTCATGAAACTCTCAATGTTGATTACTGTTCCATAACTCAACCTAAATATTTTCACCCGGATGATTTCCGACCAGTGGTCAATGGAAAACCAACCGGGCTCCTAGCCGAAAAGGTTCAACAATGGTGAATTTGACAGTTCCGTGCGGTCGTTTAATAAATTTCCTGAATTTCTCAGACGGTTTATCTCTAGTGCCTCCAATAAATTTAACTTGATTTAACTTTGTTCTCGATGTGTAGAATATTGTAATTTTCGTCGAACTCGTGTTTTTTTCTCATTAAATGTTCTGTGTACGTGGAGCTTCGTTTATTTTTTAAAAAGGAAATTCTGTGTTGACTCGAATCGTGCCATATCCAGATCCCAGGTAAGGGATTTCCAGACTTTCGATTGTCAGGACATGTTTTCCCATGTCCATTTGGGATAAATATATATAAATAAATAAAATATATATTTATATAAATTTAACTTGATTTAACTTTGTTCTCGATGTGTAGAATATTGTAATTTTCGTCGAACTCGTGTTTTTTCTCATTAAATGTTCTGTGTACGTGGAGCTTCGTTTATTTTTTAAAAAGGAAATTCTGTGTTGACTCGAATCGTGCCATATCCAGATCCCAGGAAAGGGATTTCCAGACTTTTCGATTGTCAGGACATGTCCATTTGGGACCCATAAACTTTCATGCCGTCCATTCCTTAGGTAATGTTTTCCATGATGAGCTTTTTCTTTTGGAACTGACGTTTGTTCGGCTTCAGACCGCCTCATCGATATGGCCTAGATTTTGATATCTGGGCATTCTATTGGCGGGTCGATTTGTGCCTATTTTCGCCACACCTTTTCAAATTCCCTGTTATTGGAGCTACAATATGGCCGTTTTTTTTTCAATTCCACAAAATATGTCTTATTTCGCCACGTTTCCATCACATTGATTCTCTAGATTGTTGCCTGTGACGGATCCGGCGTACTACTCCTTCTATGCTTTCATTGCAGAGCTGTAGGCTCATCCACAGTACGTC
Organism: Myrrha octodecimguttata; assembly: GCA_958510865.1. Lineage (NCBI taxonomy): Eukaryota > Metazoa > Arthropoda > Insecta > Coleoptera > Coccinellidae > Myrrha > Myrrha octodecimguttata. Next base: position 22,535,271 of record OY294059.1, read on the forward strand.
TGACTCCTGCCCTTGTGCTTTCCTGGGTCTCAATATCTCTCAGGTAGGTACTCGACAAAGGCATGAACGGCGAGTTTCTCTAGGAATGTATATGGTGGTGTAAGATACGCCAGTCTCACCAAGCTTGCGCTTTACGCTTCGCACTTTTTGACTTCAATGACAGGGCACTTGTAAGATTCGAGCTTTCTGCGGATGGCTTCACTCCACCTTCTCCGCGCTACCAAATGGGCAACTAGCGCATATTTCGATGATTGATAGCGTCCGATAGCTTACAAGCGATTAAAGTTTTCAGATATATCATTTGTCTTCACAATATATAAATCGAAGATACAAATATTCTCACTGGTCGAAATCGAGTGTCGGAAACACGTGGGTTTGGGGGTTCGTAGAGACGAGAAATAATCTCTCGTCTCGATGTTTTTCTCGAAGACAATTTTTCGATCTCGATTCGAGAGTTTCAAGAAGGTTATAATGTATAACATAAGGCAGAGCCTACGCCAAAATACAGGGTCATAATTTTTTTATAAAAAATAGCGTCAAAATACAGAGGCTACGTATAACAAAAAAACAACCGGATGTCGGCACAAAAATAAAGAATATTGTTCCAAAAATGATATATTTCACCCATACATTTAAAATTTGCTTACGTACGAAAAGTAAAAGTTTAAAATTGTTTATTCGTTAGTGAAGAGAAGGGTACCAGCACCAGCAACAGTCGTGTATTGAAAAATTTTTTATCCATATTACGCAAATTATTTCATCTCAATAGTAGGGGTCGCAATACTATATAGTAAAATTTTTTCAAAAATGGTGCCATAAGTCTTTCATAAGAATATCCTCAGAAGTCATACTGGTAATAGGCTTGGACTTACATTTTTAAAGAATACATTAAAAATAATGTTGAATTTAAGGAGCTTTCCATTTATGGCTTCACCCTAAAAGGCCATACTGACCGAATAGTGTCCTATTAAATAATTTTCAAAGTAATAATAATTATCTTCTAATTATTGAAATGAGGAAATAAAAACTAGCATTGGACACGACTTTCAAATTATTATTTAAATCTAATAAAAATATAATGATAATGATTGATCTCATTCTAATTTGCTGCTTGTGTTTCGACCAAGAATCACATCCCAAAATTATTTCTCAGCTTAAATTTCACGCGCTTGTTGTAGGGAATAGCGCGTTATCGTTTCGTCACAATTACTGTAACTATAGAGTTCTGACCCGAAAATTGTCTTAAAAGATTGCGTTGAACACTCTTAGAAGAATCCGTGGTCATATTCAATTCTGTCTGTCCGTATGTGCTTCGACTTTCGAAGGAAAAGACTTTGCGACTTGTTATTGTCAGATGAGGTTTGGATTTCTCGGTCGAGTTTGTTAGAGGGTGAAACCGGTCGAATAGTTTTGGAGTTGAGTTAATTTGAAATTTTGAGGTTAATTCCTCGATCTCATGGAGTACTGCATTAATAAGAATGAAACTTTGTTAACAGTTTTGGAGTACCAACGTACAACCTAGTGCGGAATTTCGTATGAATCCAGAAATTCAAGAAAATGTTCATTCGAAAATTTTTCAAATGTTTTTTTTCTCCGGAAATATTTAATATAGTCTACAGAGAAGGGATAATAACTCTCTACCTCATTCTTTTCCTCATACCCTTCACTATACCTAGATAACGTATCCTGGAATTATAAATAGGATAAGAAAACAGTTTTAGAGGAGCTTTTGCGAGCATGTTCAAATTCGTTGCCGTATTTGTTTGACGTATTGATCCCGCCAAATGCTCCTTGTCTTCCAGATGGGAAGATTTCGCAATCTTCTTTTCATATGGTCATAATGAAATTCTACATGAACCTTCTGCTATCATTTTTCAATCGAGTACTAGACTTCAAACATCTCACTTCTGTACCCCGCAAGGGTCACATTTGGGACCATTGATGTTTAATATTTATGTAAATGATATTGTCAAATGTTTCTTATGTATGCTGATGATTTGGAGATTTTCTGTGTCATTTCTCTCCATCTGAAGCTTAGCAAATATCAGTTTATAACCTGTTTCCGTAATATAAACACTATAAGTGCTCAATACACGCTTGACGACACTAGTTTGACCAGGTCAACTTTAGTGAAGGATCTGGGTATTTTCTTTGACTCCGAACTTATTTTTGACCATCAAATCAATTATGTTTCCAAAAAAGGCTCCAGGTATGCTTGGCTTTATAATCAGGGTTTGTAGAAGTTTTCGCAATCATCAATCCCATGGCATATATGCACAGCATTTTGAGCTTTGGATCACTGATTCAGAGCCCAAATTTTGTACTTACTTGTTTGTCCTGTTTTCAAAATAGGCGACCGTGCAGCATTGATAACTATAGACCGGTCATTATTCTGAACAACTTCAGTAAGGTTTTCGAGAGAGTTCTATATGATTTATTTATTCACATGTACAGAGCCAGATATCCAGTAGCCAACATGGCTTCATTAATGGTCGATCAACTGTGACCAATCTTACCAGCATAACTCAAGGCTTTCGACAGGCTGGAGCACGGTATACTTCTCGAAAAGTTGACCTCATTTGGATTGACCATAGATTTTGTTCTGTTTTTGAAGTCATATCTTACCAACAGAAAACTTTGAGTTCAATGCTTGGGTTACAGATCTTTCGAGTTCATTGCATCCTCATGTGTCCCTTAGGGGTCCATATTATAGGTTCACTGCTTTTTATCATCTTCATTAATGATATTAGTTCTTATGTAATATGTTTTTGTCTTCTCTATGTGGACGATTGTAAACTGTTTCGTCGTACCAATTCAGCCACGGACTGCCAGGATCTTCAAATAGACATTGATGGGTTGAATCGTTGGTGCAGTGAAAACTTACTTCCCTTGAACATATCTAAATGTAAGGTGTTGTCGTTTCGTCGAGGAAGAGCGATGATCGATTTTCCATACAATGTGGGTGGTTGTGCCCTTGATAGAGTGTCGGAATATAGGGACCTTGGCGCGTTGTTTGATCAAAAACTTAGTTTTGTGCCTCACGTCCGCTCTATTGTAACGAGCGCTTTTAAGACCCTCGGTTTCATCTTGAGAACTTCTAAATGGTTTCATAATGCTAATACATTTTTTCTACAATTCAGTGCTCTCGTGAGGTCGCGGATAGAGTATGGATGTGTGATATGTAGCCCGGGATATGGTGTCCATGTGGGTTGTTTGGAAAGAGTGTAAAGGCGATTTCTTAAGTACGTATGCTTCAGAATTGACGGAGTCTATCCGAGCCGAGGTACTACACACGAAAAAATCTTAGGTAGATTTCAGGTTAAGTCCTTGAAGCAGCGTCGTGTTTATCTGGGCATTTTATTTCTACGGAAAATTTTGTGTTCACTTAACGACTTGTGTTCACTTAACCTATTTGCTAGGGTTGATAAATTTGAATGTACCAAGGCTTCCTGTCAGAAATGTTACCACCTTTTACTTATCCTTTCCACGTTCTAATATTCCCCTTTTTTCACCACTGTATAGAGTATGTCATGATTATATGTTGTATCCGAATAGTATTGATATTTTTAATTGTACGCCCTCCGATAAAAGGAGAGTTGTTTTGACTTAGCTGTCGAAGCTGGACTTGAGCTTTTTTCTCATTCAGTTTTTTTTGCTCATGTCCAGTTTCAATTAATCCTTTATTTTTGTTAGTAAATTATTATTTTTGTTGAGTTGTTTAGTTGGAAATAAAGTGAGTCCATATCCTTTTAACCATTTATTTGTAAATCGACTCTGAAACCTTGTTGATATTTCCTTTTCGAAGAATGTTTTTCTGATTTTTTTTTGTTGATGTTAAAAGTACCTTTTTCTTCGATCGATTATTCGTGAATACTGCGTTATCATTTATTCGACTCAAACTGCTTCGCCGAAAACCAGTTTTTCATCGCTGCATCGGTATTAACACACATACGTATCCTAATAATAAACAAATCTGAAATTGTCTTGTATACAGGGGCAGTCCAAGAAGACTCCCTCAGCTTCGAATAAATGAACTATGAAATAAATAAAATATCAATTTCCAACATCCTCCCCCCCCAAAAATAAAAAATAAAAATTAAACATTTGGCAATGGACAAAGCTTGGTAATGGGACGTACAAAAATTCCATTTGCAGTTCGCAACTGAACAACACGAACCCTATTATCTGATCCCTTCATTGATTTTAATACTCTGGCTAGAGCCCATCTTAATGGTGGCAAGTTATCCTCCTTAATCAAAACCAAAGTGCCTTCCTCGATATTTTGAACTGGTTTATGCCATTTTGCGCGAGTATGAAGCTGATGCAAATACTCAACGGACCATTTTTTCCAAAACGATTGAGACAACTTCTTACACATCTGCCAGTGACTTAGTCTGTTATCCGGTATTTCAGAGCAATCCGTTTCAGGCATTGCTATTAAAGGTTCACCAATTAAAAAATGTCCAGGTGTCAAACATGAAATGTCTAAGGGGTCACTTGATAAAGGACACAAAGGTCTAGAATTTAATACCGCCTCGACTTGCGCCAGACACGTGAGCATTTCTTCAAAAGTAAGATGTAAGTTTCCCACTATGCGCTTAAGATGGAATTTCGCGGATTTTATATTAGCCTCCCACAATCCCCCCCAATGGGGGCTGTTCGGAGGGATAAATTTCCACTGTATTTCATGCGTGCATAAATAACTGTAGATATCAGAATCTGAATTGACCTGTCTTTTGAGAAAATCATAAACCTGTTTTATTTCATTATTTGCACCCCTGAAGTTCGTACCGTTGTCGCTCCAGATTTTTTGTGGTAAGCCTCGGCGAGCAATGAATCGTCTCAACGTATGTAAGAATGCGGAAGAGCTTAAACTAGACACGAGCTCAATGTGTACTGCCTTAGTGACCATACAGATGAATAACGCGATATAACCTTTGGATTCTATAGACCGACGTATTCGCGATTGTTTCACCCAAATTGGACCGCTGAAATCAATTCCTACTTTGAAAAACGGTCGTGCTGGAGTGACTCTATCTGATGGCAGTGAACCCATCAATTGATTACTAGGTTTGGTATTGAATCGAAAACACTTAACACAACCTTTTATCACTGATTTTATTTCGCGTAAACCCCGAATAATCCAATACTTCAACCTCAAAGAGGCTAATGTTGTTTGCGGTCCCGTATGCAATAATTTCACATGTTCTCTCTCTATTAAAAGCCTAACTATGTGATGTTTTGCTGGTAAAATAATAGGAAATTTACGTTCATAATTAAGATTAGCATTCCACAAACGACTGTTCAACCGCAATAATCCATTTTTGTCTATGAAAACATTCAAATTGTTGAAAAAACCACCCTTTAACGATTTATCGGATTTCAAATTATTCAATTCTTCAGAAAATACTTCCCCTTGTACCAATTTAAATAATCTGGTTTCTGCCTCTTGTAATTCCTGAACTGTCAATAATCCCCTTTTTCGAATGTTTTGATGTTTACTATTATGAATGAACCTCAAACAATGTGCAAAAATTCTGAGTAAATGAGAAAATTTCGAGAAATTCGCGTATGGGAAAAATTCAATATTTTCCTTCGCTACGCAAGCAACCCTTTTCAGTTCCTGTAAACATTCTTCATTTTTTGTAATTGAAATATTTTTCGGAATCTTTGTGTCTATGGAAGGAGTGTCAGGACCGTACCACCAAATTTTAGAATTGATCAAACCCTGACCATTTAGACCTCTGGTCAAATGATCTGCAGGATTATTTCGAGAATCAATATGCAACCAAGAACACTTTCCAGTCATCTCCTGTATCTCAGAAACTCTATTTGATACAAATGTTGTCCAACGTGATGGACAAGATTGCAACCAACAAAGTACTATTTTAGAATCCGACCACAGAATAATTTTCTCAAATCGAACGCTAATTATACTTTGCAATCTATTAATTAGTCTAGCCAATAGTAACGCTCCACAGAGCTCCAATCGCGGAAGAGAGATGACCTTGACAGGTGCCACTCTCGATTTGGAACACAGAAGGTTGCATGAATTCGACCCATCCTCGTAAAAAGCTCTCACATATACACAAGCCCCATAAGCTCGCTTGGAAGCGTCGGAGTAACCTTCTAACTGAAGATATTTCACCGTTTTATTCTGTAATACACAACGATCGATAGATAAATCAGACAAATTTTTCAAATCTGTTGAAAACTTAATCCATTTTTCCAAAATATTTTTTGGTAACGTTGAATCCCATTCCAATTTTAATTTCCAAATTTCCTGCATAATTAATTTTGCAGTTATTATCACCGGACCAATAAATCCTAGTGGATCATATATCTGCGCAATTTTCGACAAAACGTTTCTCTTGGTATTAACCTCATCTGAAACCAGCTTTGGTAGAGAAACCCTAAATAAATCTTTTCTGGTGTTCCAAAAAATACCCAGTACTTTATTGGAAAACAACTCATCCGAAATAGGTATATTTTCTGTTTCCGAATGAATGTGGTCGCACCCGAAATTCCACACATTGGAATGCCACTTGTGAAGAGAAAATCCAGCCGAGCCTAATAAATCAACTAGTTGAGATTTAAGAATTTTTAGAGTAGTAATGTCATTCGCGCCTGCCAAAATGTCATCGATGTAACATTGTTCCAGAATTGCCTTAGAGGCCAACGGTAATTCTGTTTCCATATCTTCCGCTAATTTTTTGATACACCGTGTAGCTAAGTACGGAGCACTTTTCGTCCCAAATGACACCGTTTGGAGTTCGACACATTTCAAAGGTTCCTCTGGACTATCTCGCCACAAAATATTTTGCAATCTCCGATGTTTTTCAGAAACCCAGATCATTCGGTACATTTTTTGTATATCAGACGTTAAAACGTATAAAAAAAATCTGAATCTTATCAATATTTCGAAAAGTTCCGGCTGCACAGGAAATCCCTTCAACATTATGTCATTCAATGAAAAACCTGAAGATGTTTTCATGGATGCATCAAAAACAACCCTCAATGGAGTTGACGAACTATCATCCTTAAAAACTCCATGATGTGGAAGGAATTGTTTATCATAGTACGTTGTCGGTTCATTTTCATCAAACTTCACATATTTGGCGTGTCCCAAATCTACATATTCATATATGAAATTTTTATAAATTTCATAAAATTCGAAATTTAAAGCAAATCTCCGTTCCAATGCTAGGAATCGTTTTTTCGCCAAATAAAACGAATTACCCAATTTATTTATCTCGTTTTCCGATTTCAAAGGAATATCCACCACGAAAGAACCGCTATCTACTCGTTTTACCGATTCTAAAAACCTTTTCTCACATATGCTATCTTCGGGGGACAATTCTCGCTTATTTATCACCTCCTCTAATTGCCAAAACCGAGGAATGAATTCTTCAACACCCATTTCTCCGCAAGAATATAAAGACACATGCGAATTAGAAACCTGAGATCTCAATGCGACAACACTTGATGAATATAACGTTCCTGCAATAATCCAACCTAAATGACTATTTTGTAATACAGGTTTACCTGCGCCTAATCTGACAATATCTGGGAGTATTAAATCATAGTACAAATCTGAACCTATTAAAATGTCAATTTCAGAAGGTTGATAAAATTCTTTATCCGCTAAATGAAGATGTGCGGGGATACCCAGATTAGTTTCATCGACACAAACATTAGGAATTTTCGTGGTGATTTCATTCAAAACAACACAAGAAAGGTTGAAAACTTGAGGGCTGATTGCTGATTGAAATTCAACATCTACCACTTCAGAAGTCTTGGTTGTTATGTTAGATATACCGCTTATATTGAAAACTTCATATCTCTTTCTCAAATTCAGTCTTTTTGCAAATTCTGAAGTGATGAAAGACGTCTGACTACCAGTATCTAAAAGCACCTTTGCAGTTACTTTTTCACCCTTCGAATTCATAACTTTCACCCTTGCGGTAGCTAGCAAAATTTGAGGTTTTTCGTACATATTTAAACCGTCAATATTGGTATGTAAACCTGATACACTCTGGCGTTCAACAGAATTATTTTCATGTTCATTAGGACGATTTTCGCGAGAAATTCCGGGTACAAAAGAACGATTGCTGGATTCAGTGACACGATGCTCAGATTCATTCTTGTTCACCGTACGTGGACACAAAAGAGAATGATGCCTTTTGTGACAAATTCGACAACTGTTCGACTGACAGTTTGCTACACCATGTTTACCACCTAAACAATTATAGCATAATTTTTGTTGGTGCACAAATTGTCTTTTTCCTTCTAATTGAATATTTTTAAATTTCATACAACTGTATAAAGAATGATTCGTACCCTTGCAGTATACACACATTAAGTTACCTTTATTACCTGACCCTAACTTATTGTTGAATGTTATCAGATTACAAGACCTTTGTCGGATTCTAGTGTCATGAGAAGTTATATTTTCTAAAGCTCGACATCTTTTCTCCAGAAATTCCATGAAACCTTGAAAAGTAGGAAGGGACATATTACTCTTTTCTAATTCATAAGCGGCTTTAGTTTGGAAATCCAATTTCCTAATTAGCAAGAATACCAGTATAACATCCCAAGTATCAACTGGCAGATTGAGAGCCTGAAGGGAATTGAAATTCTGTTTGATATTTGTGATGAATTCTCTCAATTGTTTGCAGTCACCTTTATTTATTGAATTTACTTCGATCAACGAAGATAAATGCATATTAACTATTGCAAGCGTATCGTCGTACCTTTTATTTAAAATGTCGAAAGCCACCTTATAATTGTTATTTGTTAATTGTAAGTCTTTGATTAAATTCAATGGTTCCAACTTTAGCGATGCTTTGAGATATGTGAATTTTTGTACGTCACTCAAGTCCCTATTGCCATCTACAAGCGCCTTAAAAAGATCCCTAAATGAATGCCATTCTGAATATTGACCAGAAAAAATCGGAATTTGAATATTTGGTAAACTAATTTTATGCAAATTCTCCTTAACCTCACCAAAAGATTGTTCAAGTTTAGTAAAATCTGATTTGTTCATTTCCGATATTTTTCTTTTGATGGCAGATAAAACCTTGATATATTTTTCCTCTATTTCCTCCCGATCATAACCTTCCTTTTCCTCGCATACTTCAATATCCTCCTGTAGCGTATTATACTTTTCGTAAGCCTGTATCAACAAAGTTTCTCGAGTAACGAATTCATTAACATCTACATCATTATTGTACTGATTATCACAAACAAAATTTTCAATTCTAGTTATTTTTCCTTTCACTGATGACCTTTTTCTTTTCAACAAATCTAATTCTATCTTTAACTCTTCAGATGTCATAATTACTGTTTCATGAAAATCAAATATAAAAAACTGGAAAATCGACAAAATCAAATTTGTAAATTAACTCTCATTCATCGAAACTATTTCAATAATTAATCCTGAATATAATCCAACAAGAATCGAATGGAGAACTAAGCGAAAATAAACGATCTGACCTTATACAATGTTGTATGTGAATTCTTTCCCTTATAATTATTTTCGATGATGTCCTTTTGTGTTTGTTCCTATCCAAAACCCTTCCTCTTGATTTCCTCTAGTGGTTGATGGATAAGTCGTTTTCAGTCTTCCCTCTTTGAGCTGTGTCTGTCCCAGTGAATTTGGAATGGACCCGATTTTTCGTTCCTTGAATGTTCACCCTGTATCCTGTATCCGAAAAATCCAATGTCTCTTGTCCACAACTTGTCTGCTATGTTCTGTAGTCTTCAAATTTCCAAATACCCCAAATTTCCAACTCAGGTTCCCGGCCGATGCACCAAATTTTATGTTAGTAAATTATTATTTTTGTTGAGTTGTTTAGTTGGAAATAAAGTGAGTCCATATCCTTTTAACCATTTATTTGTAAATCGACTCTGAAACCTTGTTGATATTTCCTTTTCGAAGAATGTTTTTCTGATTTTCTTTTGTTGATGTTAAAAGTACCTTTTTCTTCGATCGATTATTCGTGAATACTGCGTTATCATTTATTCGACTCAAACTGCTTCGCCGAAAACCAGTTTTTCATCGCTGCATCGGTATTAACACACATACGTATCCTAATAATAAACAAATCTGAAATTGTCTTGTATACAGGGGCAGTCCAAGAAGACTCCCTCAGCTTCGAATAAATGAACTATGAAATAAATAAAATATCAATTTCCAACAATTTTCTTGTTTGAGTAAATTTAATATGTATGCAATTCATAGACATATTTTGTTGTGAAGTGATTTGTTATTGTTCCCATTCTATAATTGGCTTAGGCTGTTGAATGGTGTATGAATTAAAGAAATAAATTTAAAAAAAAATAAATATGATGGGCTGAGAGGATTTCCTCAGCAGCATTCAGCTATAGTCCATTTCGACTGTTCGAGTAAGGGTCTTCAACAAACCTGTAGTAGCCTGAGTAACATTAGCTGAAATCGCGGCGAGTGCAGCAGCTTTATGTCAGCGTGTCCGTTAGTGCATGTACTTGAAGGATGGTCTACCGCTAGGATCCATTTATCTTATTTGGAAGAATGAAAATAGATGTTTTACCAAATGGTTTTACCATTTCTTAAACAAAACAAAGCCTTTTGCAGAGGGCCCTGTGCTGCTGACTTTATAAGGTCACCTTTCTCACACCAAAAATTCAGAAATTAATTTCGAATGCTCAAGAAAACCATGTCACCATAACCTGCCTGTCTCCACACTATGTGCATAAACTTAAACCACTAGGTGTGTTTGTGCCATTTGAATATTTTTATGTTGAACCGAGCTAGGTTTATCCACTGCTAGAGATCGTAGGCAGAAGATGCTATCTAAGAAGGAAACAAATGGACACGTAGATCCTAAATTAGCACACCATATAAAAATTATTCCGAGAAAGAAACATGTAGAAAGACTGATATAGAAAATGGAAAATAATCGAAACACAATGTGAAAATAATTTTTCCCAAGAAGAAACAGAAAGAGAAAAATATAATCAAAGATATATCGATCAAAACTTTTGGAATAAGAATATGAGTCCGAGTCATTTAAGAAAAAGAAGACACAGAATGTCTTCTACACGAAAACATTTTCCAAAGATAACAGGGACGAGGGATGGATACAATGTTGGGTATTACAAAAAAGAGGTCATAAAGCTTGAGCAGTGATGGGAAGCGGTTATACTGATGAATTCAATCTTGATTTGTGTTTAAGAACATCCGGAAAGAAACTTTCAGAACTATTATATTGTTTGAACTAAAAAATGTACTGCTCATTCTCAAAATAAAATATTGAAGTTAAAACAAGATATATAGATTTTTTTCAGTTTGTTTTCTACATAGTCAACCTGGTTATGAGAAATATTCATTTATCTGACAATGTTTTCCTAATGTATTTCCTCCTAAATGACCCTTTTGGATATTATTATAAGAGACTGCGATTTTGAAGTGTTTCGTTTTTATTTATTATATTTTGGATATAATTATAGAAGACTGTCTAGATTCGTTTAACCTTTACTTACTTAAATATCATAATAAATGGCATTGTGAAATCTAAATGGTCGTTTTGTTTTCAATTATATTAAACTAAGAATTTTCTCAAAATAAGGACAAGATCATCTTTTCAAAGTATTTTAAGTTTTTTTTAATTATGATAAAAATGAAATTATCGAACATTTCAAGCACGATGACAAGAGATAGACAGATAATTTCATTGTCAATTGGTCTTGAGATATGCATTACGTTGAATATCGCTCCAACAACAAGCATCTCCATAAAGTTGATTATCTTATACTTTTTTCTGTACTCATATGATGTTACGAAAGAATAACTTGAAAACGAATTTTCGAAGGGTCAGTTAATTATCTAAAAATTTTTTACTCCGCATGTTCAATCGGAAACCTGATGTTCTTATTGTGAAAGATTTTTATCGCTCACTTCAGCTGCTTGCCAAGTTTCGCAGTTTATTGTCACTGACTGCCAAGAACACCATGGCAGAACCCAGAAAGGATGCATGTTGAAATAATTTTCACGGGATATGAAACGGACATCCATTGAACGTGCAAATTTGTATGTCCATTATATATGCACAAGTTGTCCTTTGGAAATCAGTTGGATGTGATTACAATGGACATCCGGCTACTTCATGGATTCAGAATTGTCATTCAACAAATGAACATGTGTTGTGTGGGTTGGATATTATGGCAACAACATGCCTCAATACCTGAAGTTTCATTGAATCGATCATTATATATAAATGTATTATAAAGCAATATTCATATAACTGGAATATTTTCCATTTCTATAATTTGATAGTATTATTAATAACAGCATCACTACCGCCAATGACCCAGCTGTAGCGAAGCGACAACTTCATAAACAAAAAATTTTAAATGATGTCAAAATATTTTTGAGTGAATAAATGAATAAATAATGTATTACCTTGGCCGTTGTGTATTACACTGGTAAATATAGTTAGGTATGAGATCTTCATCAAGAAACCCAGCAAATTTCTTGGATATATCAGGGCGAACAACATTTATGAACCAAGGACCTGAAAAAAAAGGATAGATTGATACTTGATATCGGTGCAGCGATGAAAATATCTTTCAAAAAATATTGTCCATTCTCAGCATATTATAGTATCGAACACTCAATTGTGTTATTTTTCGGTTGGCCACAAAAATTCTGTTATACGGGGGAGATCGTTTGTTTTTCTGGCTACCGACATATAGTTGTCCAGTTAACAATGACCAATAAAATATCGAAAATTTTGCAAATGAAAGTTTGAACGTATTCGGGATGGGCAATTTCATCCATATTTTCCGAAAAATTGTATCAATTTTCGAAAATTGTTACAAAGTTCAAAAATCGAAACGCCTCACCAATTTTCAGGAGAAAAAATTTTCGAATCAGTTCCAATTAAAGACATGGTGTCCCTATACATCGATGCAAGGTAGCGATTTTTAACGAATTTCTAAAATGCCCATCATCTCGAAAACGGTGGAACTTTATCCAGAAAATTTTCGATATTCCGAATGGTCATGACCAAGCCTATCACCATTTCAAATATTTTTTAATGAATTACCGGACATGTATGAAAAGTATACAGAGCGTAAATATTAAGCGTCCAGATCTCTCTTGGATATACATATATAAACTTCGTTTAACGATAGGTGATAGACTTCCACTGACAACAGTTTAATCTTTTTTGAATACATCAAAACAATTATGCAGGATTCCCTTCAGTCATCTAGGAGTTGATTCATTTCGAACTCTTAATACATCATTATCTCTCTTTTTTGTGCGGGTATCGAGAAAAATAGTAGTCTGCTATATACTCAATTTACAATTTAGGGGAAAATAATTGCTGATGTTCGTAACATGGCAAGAAATATGCAAGGTATAAAAACCTCTTGGGAGACCTTCAATATCTCGCGTGACTTAACCTCTGAGTTTTTCGTCTTGACTTTGCATGTTTCCAAAGTCCGTACGCATAGTCGACACTCCCAACTTGAGAACGTCTTAAGTCGACGCTTTCGTCCCATATTGGTTACCTGACAGCTGAGCACTACTTCGCCAGTGCTTGGTCGATGCTTGTCTACGAACGGCCACCTTGAGGCGCACTCAAGAATGAGATAATCACAAAATATCGTGATTTTATACAACCCAGCGTTGCTACTTGTATTATAAATTTGGTGCTCTGTACAATGCACGATACCCCATGTACAATAATGCTATGTTTTGTTCGATAATTTCAGAGAACCTACCATTTTAAAATTCAATTCAGCTGAAGTATCCGAAGATACTGAAAATTTTTTTTAAACTGCTCAAATTATTTTCGATAAACAGATTGCTCGCAGGGAATGGAGATGATTTTCTACGAATTCATTATAGTAATTACAGAACTTAATATATAGTAACCCTGTTCTTAATGACCACCATGCTAGTAGGCACTTTTCTTTTTCGGAAGTAACGCAGATGCCATAAATCATCCATTCTGTCGGCATTTTCTATAATAGAATTACGTTTCGTTTTATGGCACGGCTTCTTTGACACCTTGAACAGATACTGTCATATAATGGCAAGATTTCAGTGCTACAAACATGAAAACATCCTAGATTTTACCCATATCCATCAACTTCGCTGAGAATTGTTTAAGGGATAGAACCCTTGCTGAGCATGTGTCAATACTTGAGCCTGTCTCAGCGGAGAATTTCTCAAGTAGGAGTTCTAGATCGCACTATGTGTACGGGCATAAGTTTCGCGTCTCGATACTTACTCTCTGCGTCTAAACAAGATTTTGTCAGATGCCCCCTATATTTTTTCGTCGACGAAACTGGATGCAAAATAACTCCCGACTTGTTGGCGTCCTACACCCCTGAAACCTGATTCGGAGACTACATGTGTCATTAAACTGGCGCCCTCTGTGGTGGTTTCCCTACAGAGTACCCCCATGCACACTCCGTATTGCTTACAATATTTACACGTGAAAAATCAACTTGTGAAGTGACAGACTGTAAACGATATCGAAAGCTGATTTACGAAATGAGTTTGTAATGAAGCGTCTGGCTAGTAGTGTGGAGATATCGCAATAGATTTGCGATGCTTGATTCTAGTGGCTTGACCATTTTCAGTTGTATTCCCGTGTTGGCATGTGACGTTTCCTCAACCTGTCGTTTTTCTGAGATTTGGCCATTGCTGAGTAGAGAACGTGCAGTTGAAGTTCATACATGGGATTCCAACAATTGTACCTCTAGAAAACTAACGTCACCCAGTTGCAGTCCACTTGGAGTCAGCTGCTATTACCAAAATGTGCGTGGACTCAATTCAAAGATAAGTGACTTGTTTTGTTCGGTGTCTGCCAGTGACTTCGATGTGATTTGTTTCAGTGAGACATGGTTAGGAAGTGGTGTTTTCAACTCGGAGCTTTCTCAGTATGTTTGCGAGGTGCTGGATTCTGCTGGTCAAGTTGATGCAATATATACAGATTTTCATAAGGCCTTTGATAAGGTTGCTCATGAGCTTCTCCTGTCGAAATTGCGCAATAAATTTAGCTTTTCAGAGAGCCCTGTCAAGCTGTTTCGTTCATACTTAGTTGATCGTCGCCAGTTCGTCCAGCTAGAGGGAAAACGGTCATCTGAGTTCATACCCACGTCTGGGATACCCCAGGGATCTAACCTTGGCCCACTGTTGTTTATTCTATTTGTAAATGATCTGATGGATGATCTTGGGTTGCCGCATCTGATGTTCGCCGACGATTTGAAGTTGTATTATGTAATTCGGTCACTTGCGGATTGTGTTCGACTTCAGCTCGGGCTAGACAGTGTTGCCAAATGGTGTGAGGAAAATCTTTCAAGTTTAAATGTGTCAAAGTGTTTTGTTGTTACATTCACAAGGAAAATAGATTTGTTGAGGTGTGATTATGTCGTCGGGGATCAGGTCCTTTCTCGCGTTGATGAGGTGAAGGATCTTGGTGTGATCTTTGATCGGAAGTTTTCATTTGTCCCGCATGTCTCCCAACTGATTTCATCAGCCTCAAGAACATATACTTCAACATTCTTGACTTTCTTTAATTCCTTTATCCGAAGCAAGTTAGAGTATGGCAGTATGATTTGGCGACCTATTTACTTTTGCCATCAATTCCATCTTGAGGCCGTTCAGAGGAGGTTCTTGAAGTTCTTGGTTTGGAGGGAGGATAAAGTTTATCCACCAAGAGGATTCGACCATGCTATGTTGTTGAGTCGATTCGATGTGATTTCGCTGCGGGGTAGAGGAGAGGTTCTGTGTCTTCGATTTCTTTATAAACTAGTGCACAACATTATTGACTGCCCACCTCTGATAACAGCTTTGAGTTTCCGCGTTCCAAGGTCAACATCCCGTGCTGTGCAGTTGTTCCATCTGCGAACGCCGAGGACCAATTCTTTAATGCAGTCCCCAATTTTGTTCATGATGACTATTTTCAACTCGATTGCGAGAGAGTGTGACATTCACTGTGACACATTGGCATATATTATCGAGAGATATTTACTAAGTTTAAGTTAGGTCTTCTCAAGTTTATTAAAATATATGTGTATGTATATGTTTGTACGAATAATTGTGGTTTCTTTTTTCATGAGAGAGTATTTGCTGTTCTATGCAATTAAGTTCAAGTGTGTATCTTGTTGAGGGTAGATAATTTGTGGTCAATTCAGTGTGTTTTATTCTATGGTTTACTTCCTTTTAGTTATTAGCACTGTAGCTTTGTTTCTTATCATTATGCTAGGTTTAGATATTTTCTGTAATTGGGTATGTACCTGTTGAAAATAAAGAACTCATTATTATTATTAGTCGAGTGTGGCTTAGAGTTCGTCGACTCGTGAGAGGGCATCGGTATCGAAGTTTTGATAACCTTGTACTCTACTTGATGGAAAGATTTGGACAGCGTTTTTTTTCGAAAATGAATGAGAATTAGAACATTCCCAATAGTGTCGTTATGGCTGTTTTGGGAACGTCCTCTTCAGTAACTGGTATCTGGTTGTGGGCTCGTACAAGTTCCAGTGTGGTGAAGATGCCGTTTTCCTGTGAGAAATTTTCGAAGTCTTGATTTTGCCCCACGGTACAGACCCGGAAAAGTATGGGCGTTGAGAGCTCGGTAATATCCGCAGGGTCCCCAACTGTCAGTGGAATTTTTTGTTCCAGATGTAGTAAGGATTTCTATGGATTTTTGGATGGTCGTGCAATTCCCAGATTGATCATGATTTTACTGGTGCTAAGCGTTCTACTCTGGATGAGAGTGATGGATCAGGAGGTTGAGTTTAGTACCTCTTCTGCTGCTCGATGTTCTGTAGAGCCCCCGCCTAGGAGACGTTGAACTGAAGTCGACTCCGATAATCTGTATCGACGAATCTCCATGTGAAGTTGTGGCGTAGTCCCGAGTTCCGTGAAAGGTTCTTATGGCTGTACCATGTACTGAGAGGATAAAGTCAGAGTTTCCTCATCTTTCAGATGTTGCACTACGAGGAAGTACGCATAGACCGATGCCGGTGTAAAAATTAATCGAATTTTTTTTTCGGTTTTCATTTAAAATTTATTCCTACTTGGTAAGAAATATCACGAATTTTTTTAGTCCCATGCGATGAGCCTTCTGCTCTAACTCTAATTATACTGAGTCTAGGTTCATGAAATTATGCATTTTGATCACACAGTAGAGTAATTATTTTATTCATTTCACAACCATAGATCAATATCATAGAGCACATTTTTTTCACATTTCGATGGAGCATTCGATTTCTTACCTCTTTTCACAAATATATCAAACGAAAATTACTCATATCATTTCTCTATCCAAACACTGTGTGATCGGAGAGTTCGAGTGCAAAATTTTATAAACCTAGACGCAGTGTCATTGAAGTTAGAGCAGAAGCCTCGCGTGAGAATTAATATATCCAGAATTACGATCGATGGAAGGCAAAAAACATCGATTAACTTTTTTTTCATTTTATATTTGTTTTGACGACATTCTACTAAAAACTCAACGTATCACAACTAGAATATGCAAAAATAAGCATCAGTTCATATGAGGAAATCGAAGTGAAGTCCTATTCCGGTTCTACCAGAAGTTATATACACACCTTGTTAACCTCAGTGGATGGAAAACAATCTGTAGTATTAATGTCCAAAATTCCAATCCGATACCCTGTAGAATTAAGAATTTTTTGGATGTGAACCTGATGCCTATGACACCAGGTATTATATGCTTCATAACCATCGTTGTTATATGGTCTCTCTTATGATTATGAGATCATAAAGGTTTCTATACCATAAAACATTCCATTAGATTACTATTGGCAGTTATCTTTTTCGAGTTGACAATCTCGACTATTATGTCATCTAAAGTGTTCATCAATCCATTTTCACACCTCATATACAACAACCAACTCTCCTTAATTTATCAAGGAAGAGTGTTTCAGCCAGGAACTGAATGACAGTCCAGGATCCATGGTCCATTTTTGCACTTGATTACTATCAAGCTAATTTTCCGTGAGTAGCTTCATTTTGATGAGACGCCTAACGCTTTCCTGTACAAAACTCTCGATTGTGGTAGGTAAAAGAGGTAGCAAGGATACAATATGTCGTTTTAAAAATTCTCAAATATTTCATACTAACCGAATTTTTTTTTGTAAATCTCGAGATAATTGTCTAAATTATTCGAAAAAATAGTTGTCGTAAAAAATCTATGGTTTTATCAAACAAACACAAATTCGATCATAAGTTTTTTCAGCTGAGATATTTGCTGAGTTATGGTAGCGAAATAATTATCCTTCCACGGGGTGGCCGATATTAACTGTCAAATATGGAGTTTCGAACTGATGTTTCTTGATTTTTTCAAATGCAACACCCTGTATATTTTTTCATAAGAATAGACTATTGAATTCTTTACATTTTTTTGGAAGAAACATTACGGCTATTTCCACGTTTGCGCCTAGCAGACACGAAAAATGACATCAAAACTGAATATTCATAATTAACAAGCGTAAGAGCCGGAAAAATGAAACCAGTAATGAAAAACATTCATATAAATATCTCTAACATACAAAATTCATGATCGATTAGATGTTCAAATTGTTGTCCTCCCTCTCTCGAACACAAAGCAATCCTATCGCGAAATGATCGACTAACCCGCGTCAGCATGGGTGGAGAAATGCTCCGAAAAGCATTGACTATTCCCTCCAGCATATCCATAGCTATTGTTGGAGCTTCATAGTAAACGATTTCCTTTACATAACCCAACAAAGAAAATCTGGTGCGGTGAGATCTGGTGATCTAGCAGGCCATCGTGTAGGTCCGCCCCTACCAATCCATTCATTCGGAAATTGGTGATCTAGAAAATCTTTCACAGGTCGAGAATAATGAACGGGCGCTCCATCGTGCTGCAACCATATTTCCTTTGTTGCAAGTGTAGGTAGCAGTGCTAATAGTCCCGGAGGAGTGTTTTGGAGAAAATTCAAATAAGCAGATCCGTCCAGATGTCCTTCAAAAACTTAAGGGCCGTGATTGCCAATAACTGCCCCCCAGACATTTCATGACCATTTGTGTTGGTATTCGACTTTTCTCCTTATTCTTAGATTTTCACAAGAGTAATCATGAAAATTCTGTTTATTAACGAAAGCAGAACTATGAAACGTCGTTTCGTCGCTGAATATAACATAATCGAAAAATCTGGGATTCTGTTCCATTCGTAATCTTGCAGAATTATAGCAATTCAAACGGTTTTCAAAATTGCTATCGGTAAGCGCCTGGCGCATTTGAAGGTGATAGAGGCATGATACTTATGTATCTTGAGGATTTTTTGAACTGAACAACTCCCTTTGGTTGGTGTGTGGTGATTCGGTTACAGTTAGTAAAACCTTGAGCTTCTTTTCTTCGTAAGTGGCCGATTTTTTCTATCCTGTTTCCTGTATATTCATCACCTGTCTCAACAAATCTGTTCAAGAGTCTTCGGAAAATCGTGTTTGTTGGATGTATTCTATCGGGATATTTTTAAGCATAATGTCTTCCTGTAAAAAATTTCAAAAAGCACTGCCGTGAAGGCAGCAACTTTTGCGCGCATGTTCAATGTAGATGACCGCTTCAGCAACGAATTTGAACGTGCGCGCAAAAGCTGCTGCCTTCACGGCAGTGCTTTTTGAAATTTTTTTCTGATAAATTACTGGATTTCAATTCGATCATATCTGTATTTTTGGACATATTGTAAAAATAAAATTTTGAATGGGTATATCTACGGAATCATTGGGCAGATTTTACCCATTCACGAATTCGACCTTCGTAATTAAGCATCAAACCTACTCTACAAATATCGAGTTTCTAAGTCGTTTCTTCCGGAAGTTATTGTGTTCACGGTCAGCCTGACGGCCGACTGCGTAAACACAATAACTTCCGATAGAAACAACTTAGAAACTCGATATTTGTAGAGAAGGTTTGGACCTTAATTACGAAGGCCGAATTCGTGAATGAGTAAAATCCACCCAATGATTCCGTAGATATACCCAATCAAAATTTTATTTTTCCAATATTTCCAAAAATACAGATCAGATCGAATTGAAATCCAGTACTTCATCGAAAATAACAGTTCGAAGTTTCATACAG
This sequence comes from Myrrha octodecimguttata, assembly GCA_958510865.1. Taxonomy (NCBI): domain Eukaryota; kingdom Metazoa; phylum Arthropoda; class Insecta; order Coleoptera; family Coccinellidae; genus Myrrha; species Myrrha octodecimguttata. Next base: position 22,555,399 of record OY294059.1, read on the forward strand.
AATTTAATGAGGATGATATGATGAGAAAATCATAGAAATTTTTTTTTTCAAATTGTTCTAATAACACGATTATCACGAAATTTTGCATAAAGTTGTCTTTCAGCATCTTAAAACCAGCTGTGAAGTTTAATCAGGACTGAATCAGTATTTCTCGAGTAATACCGAAAAAATCAACGATATCGAGAAGAAAACCTCGAAATTTGACATATTTTTTCCCGATATCTCCAAAACTTATGATCGTATCGAACTGAAATTTAGTACACTGCTGTGAAATTAGAAGGTCAAAGTGTGAGTATAATTTTTTTTGGATATGATTAATGGTTTCCGAAAAAAAAATTTTTTTGTAAAAAAATTTCGAAAAAAATTTTTTTTTTAATTTACTGACAATATGATCTTGACGAAATTTGGCTCAAAGTTGCGCGTCGTTATACTCCACCAAACTGCCAAGTTTGAATCCAATCGCTTGAGTAGTTTCTGAAATAAAAAATAAATAACTTCAAAACTTCAAGAGCCTATAACTCCGAAATTATTCGACCGATTTAGCCCATTAACGAACTTAACCGCGGCATTCTGATGCGCAACCTATCCTGAAAGTTTCAAGTAGCTAGCTTGCTTCTGTCGACAGTTATCGTGTCTACGGACGGCCGGCCGGCCGGACAGAATCAATTTTGACACCGGATTCGTCATCAGTGAGTCCAACCTAGTCGATTGAGACCATTTTCGGCTCAATCATCCAAAATTACAGACATTTGGACAAAACGATAGCACGCTGTTCCCCTAGAACATGCGCGCAAAAAGTCTAACATTCGAAACACCTGAGATACAGGGTGTTCTTCTTCAAATGACAGGTATAGTATCTTTCGAACCAATCGGCTGATTCGACTGAAATTTTCACCAATCATTCCTCTTCACAATCCAGAATAACGTTTCAAAAATAAAAAGTCTAACATTCGAAACAACTGAGATACAGGGTGTTCTTCTTCAAATGACAGGTATAGTATCTTTCGAACCAATGCTCTGATTCGACTGAAATTTTCACCAATCATTCCTCTTCACAATCCAGAAAAACGATTCAAAAATAAAAAGTCTAACATTCGAAACAACTGAGATACAGGGTGTTCTTCTTCAAATGACAGGTTTAGTATCTTTCGAACCAATGCTCTGATTCGACTGAAATTTTCACCAATCATTCCTCTTTACAATCCAGGATAACGTTTCAAAAAATTTCAAAAAGCACTGCCGTGAAGGCAGCAACTTTTGCGCGCATGTTCAATGTAGATGACCGCTTCAGCAACGAATTTGAACGTGCGCGCAAAAGCTGCTGCCTTCACGGCAGTGCTTTTTGAAATTTTTTTCTGATAAATTACTGGATTTCAATTCGATCATATCTGTATTTTTGGACATATTGTAACAATAAAATTTTGAATGGTTATATCTACGGAATCATTGGGCGGATTTTACCCATTCACGAATTCGACCTTCCTAATTAAGCCCCAAACCTACTCTACAAATATCGAGTTTCTAAGTAGTTTCTTCCGGAAGTTATTGTGTTTACGGTCAGCCTGACGGCCGACTGCGTAAACACAATAACTTCCGAAAGAAACAACTTAGAAACTCGATATTTGTAGAGAAGGTTTGGACCTTAATTACGAAGACCGAATTCGTGAATGGGTAAAATCCACCCAATGATTCCGTAGATATACCCAATCAAAATTTTATTTTTCCAATATTTCCAAAAATACAGATCAGATCGAATTGAAATCCAGTACTTCATCGAAAATAACAGTTCGAAGTTTCATACAGAATTTAATGAGTATGATATGATGAGAAAATCATAGAAATTTTTTTTTTCAAATTGTTCTAATAACACGATTATCACGAAATTTTGCATAAAGTTATCTTTCAGCATCTCAAAACAAGCTGTGAAGTTTAATCAGGACTGAATCAGTATTTCTCGAGTAATACCGAAAAAATCAACGATATCGAGAAGAAAACCTCGAAATTTGACATATTTTTTCCCGATATCTCCAAAACTTATGATCGTATCGAACTGAAATTTAGTACACTGCTGTGAAATTAGAAGGTCAAAGTGTGAGTATAATTTTTTTTGGATATGATTAATGGTTTCCGAAAAAAAAAATTTTTTTTTAATTTACTGACGATATGATCTTGACGAAATTTGGCTCAAAGTTGCGCGTCGTTATACTCCACCAAACTGCCAAGTTTGGATCCAATCGCTCGAGTAGTTTCTGAAATAAAAAATAAATAACTTCAAAACTTCAAGTTCCTATAACTCCGAAACTATTCGACCGATTTGGCCCATTAACGAACTTAACCGCGGCATTCTGATGCGCAACCAATCCTGAAAGTTCAATTAGCTAGCTTGCTTCTGTCGACAGTTATCGTGTCTACGGAAGGCCGGCCGGTCGGCCGGCCGGACAGAATCAATTTTGACACCGGATTCGTCATCAGTGAGTCCAACCTAGTCGATTGAGACCATTTTCGGCTCAATCATCCAAAATTACAGACATTTGGACAAAACGATAGCACGCTGTTCTAACTATTTTTATGACACTGCCCCAACATAAAAACCATATCAATCATCTCATTTTTATCAAAATTCATCTTGATATGTGTGTATATTATTTTCGAAAATATGTATAGCTCTAAAGAACGATGTTTCAATTGAAACTTGATTTTTAGAATACCGATGAAGCACGGATTATCTGAAATCCACATTTGTTCATTAAATAAAGATGGATTTAATTCATTAGTTTTTCGATTACTTGATTCATAAATATGACATATGTGGTGCATATTAACATCATTATTTTCATGCTGCACGCATATTCACGTATTAACCCTCCGAAATTCTCCATATAGCTCTTTCATGATTTCACTCGAGTATCCTAATATTGAATCATGATTGCCTAGCGACAGCTAAAAAATAAATTATTACAAGGTGATAGATCTGAGTATTCGAAGAATTATCCGTTTGAAATATTACTAATTCAGCAATAAATTCCAGCCATCCTGTATTAGAGATATTCATGGTGAAGTAACGCTGCACGAAATATTATCTGAGTGATTTTTATAACTGGTTTGATTTCTCCGATAGTTTTACGCTTGTTAATTATAAATGTTCAGTCTTGATGTCTTTCGTGTCTGCTAGGCGCAAACTTAATAGCAAAAATGTAAAGAATGAAACAATATATGTACATGGTGTTGCATTTGAAAAAAATGAGAAACATCAACTTGAAATTCTAAATATTTGACAGTTAATAACGGCCACCCTGTAGAAGGTAGGATAATTATTTTGCTTTGATAACTACGCAAATATCTTAGCTTAAAAAACTTATGATTCGAACTTGTGATACTTCTGCTTCTTCTGAGCTCTTAAGGGCTTTTAGCGGACGGCTATGATTTCAACTTTTTATAGTTTTCTTCCAATAAGACCTGCATCGCTGGAAAAATATCTTTCAAATTTCACACCATTAAAGAGGAGTTAGAACACATTAAAAATATATAAAAATTATAGAGTGATCCATTTAAATAATCACTCATCTCTCGGATATTTTTTTTAGGGACGCCCTGTGTACAGACAGTCGAATAACTCCGATTTGACTCTCAAGAGGTATTGCGGTGAAATCCGGTGACTCTTGAGAGTCAAATCGGAGTTATTCGAATGTCTGTCACGGAGAGAAAATGAACGTTTTAATTTACCAGACACATTCCGAATCAAATTAAATATGAGCCTTGAAAAAGAACCACGAAAGGTTCGAAACGTTGGCGATGTACTAAGAGATTCGAATAAATTGCTGTCCAAATTCCTGAAAAACTTTATTGAATTTATAAACATGGACGTTAACCACCAACAAAAAAAAAATAACAATGTTATTAATGGGGTACCTTGTATGTCGGAAGATAATGCTTCGAGAGATGGACTTCGGAGACCATCTAACCAATAATATCCGAAATGTCCCTGAATTATGATTCATCCAAACTTTTGTGGCAATATTTCCGTGGGGCACCGCATACATTGAAGATGAATATAGTTCTCTTAATTTTTAGCAACAACTCTTGATTTGTTTGTGGCAAACTGAAGGGTTATATCCTACGATTCTTCGTTTTAAAATTTTTCCATTTTCATTTTTCTATTTATAACCTTTTTCGAAATACTCATACCGTTCTTTGTTGATAACATTTTTTGTTTTCAATGAATACACTCTGCATACATAATGAATAATTTTCAACTACCCCATTTGATGTAGTTAATGTTGTTTCATCAAGTCGTAGGGGTTGAATGGAAGCCTCTTGAAAATTTTCATTTCCCTTCGAAATACTGAAAGGTCTCTTACACGTGGTGAAATTTACTATTGTATTAAATATATTTATATTATACTGTGAATTTACTAAAAAATTCTGTAAAATATAAATTACTTTCTAAAATTATTGTTCAAAGACCTTAACAATAATTTTCCAATACTAATGCTCGATTTTACATAATTTGGTGAAAATATGAACTTATTGAATTATTTTTCAATTATTTTAAAAACAAAGTAGAGAAATACTCAATTGACTTACCTTTCATAAAACAAATATTTAGATTTCACTCGAAATTCTTTACAACAATAGGCATGATAACCTATTATTACGTCATTCCAATTTTCAGGCAATACAACACCTCGATATTTATGTTGATGATGCTTTCTAGCAGAAAGAAAAGTTTCGCAAGAAATTCAAATGTTTCGTTAAATTTCTTCACTTCTTCTCTATTCGCTCGAAAAATAGTCACACAAAGAACACTCCATAATTATTTTGCAGTACCAAAAACATTTCTTCAAATTATTTCCCGCGATAAAAAAAAACACGTGGTCAACTGAGAAAATGTTTGCACGCTTATGGTCGACAGTAATAAAAAGTAGGATGCCTATTACGCAGTAACGCCATACCGTACCACCCAATTTGTGGGAGAATATGGCTGCTAAATCATGTAAATATTAACTGAGTAAAAACAAATGAGCGGGTGAGTAATCATTTTTACGCGCTTGTTGTGGGCAACAGCGCGTTATCATTTCGTCAGGATGTCTGTAATTTTCGAATTTTGAGCAGAAATTGGTCTCAAACGACTAGGTTGGACTTGCTGATGAAGAATCCGTGGTCAAAATTGATTTTGACCGTCTGGCCGGCCGTGTGCGCTGTAACTTTGGAAAGGAAGGAAGGTTTTTATTGCTACAGCCATTTGAAAATTTGATTTTTCAATAACTTGAAAAATATTTATCTGATCGAAATGAAACTTGGTTGGGAGATGAACAGTGTCAATTAGAAGAATTATCCATGGAAAAATTCGAAATTTTTCTCTAATTTTTTTTAAATTTTTATATTTCATTGAAATTTCACTGAAATTTCCAAGTCACCATTTCGCAATGTGAACAAGCGCGTAAAAGCTGCTGACTTCACGTCATTGCTTTTTAATCATTTTTAATGACTTGTATTTGTATTTTTTAGATTATTCTAGGTTTCAAGGAAACCCCTCAGAAACTTAAAGGTTGTGCGAGTTAGGATATCGGTTGTGTTCTGTGTAGGATTTGTAACTGTGTCCTTAGTCCACCCTAGAAACAGCACTGTTAATTTTTGAACCAACAGTGAACGTGACTTATCGATACATATTGAAGGAGGGGACTTCATGATCAAACCATACATTTTGTAGGAAAACTCGTCCTTCAAATAATTCAGGCAATCATCTTGATATTTATCATAAAAAAATCGAGTTGGTTGTAAATTTTTGAGAATCATCAAATCGACATATTGTATCCTTGTTAGCTACCACGATCGAGAATTCTCGCACAGGAAATTGTTGGACGTCTTCTCATCGGAATAACGTACCACGCAATTGTAGGACAATATGACTCGGAAATTATATAAATATTAACTGAGTTAAAAGATATCAGCTGGCCAGTAATCATTTACGATGACCTCGTTATCGATACATGTTGGAAGGAGGGAACTCTTTGATCAAACCAAAGATTTTATAGGATAAATATTTTTTCGAATAATTCAGGTAATTATCTTGAGAATTAGATTTTATTTTAATTTAATCGGTAAATTGTACCCTTGCTATCTCTGTTAGCTACCACAATCGAGAGTTTCGTACAGGAAATTGTTGGGCGTCTCTTCAAAATGAAGCAAGCTACTCACGGAAAATCAGCTCGATAGAAATCAAGTGCAAAAACCTAGAAAAGCACTGACGTGAAGTCAATAGCTTTTACGCGCTTGTTCACCTTGCAAAACGGCGACTTGGAAATTTCAGTGAAATTTAAATGAAATATGAAAATTGAAGAAGAAAAAAGTCCAAAAAGCACTGCCGTGAAGGCAGCAACTTTTGCGCGCATGTTCAATGTAGATGACCGCTTCAGCAACGAATTTGAACGTGCGCGCAAAAGCTGCTGCCTTCACGGCAGTGCTTTTTGAAATTTTTTTCTGATAAATTACTGGATTTCAATTCGATCATATCTGTATTTTTGGACATATTGTAAAAATAAAATTTTGAATGGGTATATCTACGGAATCATTGGGCAGATTTTACCCATTCACGAATTCGACCTTCGTAATTAAGCCCCAAACCTACTCTACAAATATCGAGTTTTTAAGTCGTTTCTTCCGGAAGTTATTGTGTTTACGGTCAGCCTGACGGCCGACTGCGTAAACACAATAACTTCCGAAAGAAACAACTTAGAAACTCGATATTTGTAGAGAAGGTTTGGACCTTAATTACGAAGGCCGAATTCGTGAATGGGTAAAATCCACCCAATGATTCCGTAGATATACCCAATCAAAATTTTATTTTTCCAATATTTCCAAAAATACAGATCAGATCGAATTGAAATCCAGTACTTCATCGAAAATAACAGTTCGAAGTTTCATACAGAATTTAATGAGGATGATATGATGAGAAAATCATAGAAATTTTTTTTTTCAAATTGTTCTAATAACACGATTATCACGAAATTTTGCATAAAGTTGTCTTTCAGCATCTTAAAACTAGCTGTGAAGTTTAATCAGGACTGAATCAGTATTTCTCGAGTAATACCGAAAAAATCAACGATATCGAGAAGAAAACCTCGAAATTTGACATATTTTTTCCCGATATCTCCAAAACTTATGATCGTATCGAACTGAAATTTAGTACACTGCTGTGAAATTAGAAGGTCAAAGTGTGAGTATAATTTTTTTTGGATATGATTAATGGTTTCCGAAATTTCGAAAAAATTTACTGACAATATGATCTTGACGAAATTTGGCTCAAAGTTGCGCGTCGTTATACTCCACCAAACTGCCAAGTTTGAATCCAATCGCTCGAGTAGTTTCTGAAATAAAAAATAAATAACTTCAAAACTTCAAGTGCCTATAACTCCGAAACTATTCGACCGATTTGGCCCAATAACGAACTTAACCGCGGCATTCTGATGCGCAACCAATCCTGAAAGTTTCAAGTAGCTAGCTTGCTTCTGTCGACAGTTATCGTGTCTACGGACGACCGGCCGGCCGGACAGAATCAATTTTGACACCGGATTCGTCATCAGTGAGTCCAACCTAGTCGATTGAGACCATTTTCGGCTCAATCATCCAAAATTACAGACATTTGGACGAAACGATAGCACGCTGTTCCCCTAGAACATGCGCGCAAAAAATCGAATTTTTTCATACTTTAATTCTTCTTATTGGCACTGTCCATCATCTAACCAAGTTTCATTTCGATCAGATAAATATTTTTTGAGTTATTGAAAAATCAAAATTTCAAATGGCTGCAACACAAAAACCATTCGGCAGATTTGGCCCATTAACGAACTTAACCGAGATATTCAGGATCAAAACCTAACCTGAAAATTTCAAGACACTAGGTCCTTCCTTTCGGAGGTTAGAGCACATACGGACGGACAGAATAGAATTTGACCACGGATTCTTCTTCAGGCAGTTCAACCCAATCGTTTAAGACCATTTTCGGCTCAAAATTCGAAACTTACAGACATCGTGACGAAATGATAACGCGCTGTTCCATAGAAAAAGCGCGTGAAAATGGATCCTGGATTTTGGTGCTCATTTCCAGAATTTGTTCAATGAACAAATCATAAATTTGAGTTATCTTTTTGCTAGGTATTTACTAGACATGTTTTCCACATTGGTATTTTCAATATTCGTACCATCGTTCTGCAATCAATGAAGATGAGTCTTTATTTCGATACGAAATCAGGCAGGCGATAGTGCCCTTGCGGGGATAAAAATAACAGTCAAGTTGTTCACCATCAATCAGGAGTGTCAAGCCCGAGCATTATTTCACGATTTTATTCGGAATCTGAAAAATCAGGACGTGAAGTTTTCGTTTGGACAACCAAGTATAGATGTGTTGAAAGTCCTGTATATCTAAAAAACTATTCTTACCTATTGGACCAGCTGCTCTTATGCCAGATAATGGATTGAATGGTGTTAAAACAGTTGATAATGCCCTAACCCATAAGGGTAAGTCACGTAAATCCTGTGGTCTTTCAGGAAATCCCCAAGGATCTGCAAGAATTAAGTGTTTTACCCTGTATGGATACGAGATAGCATAGGAAGTTGCCAAGAAACCACCCAAACTGTGTCCCAGACAAATAAATTGTTCTAATCTCATTTCTTTCCTCCATTCTTCTATTGAGTTTACAAATTGCTGTTCAGCCTCTAAACTATCAGTACTGAAAGTTGGCCTGCTGCTCCTACCGAAACCTGGAAATTAGATATCAAATTTTCAATTCTACTTGTCTCATCTGTCATTGATTGGAAATGGGGTATAATGTCAATAACTATTGAAATTCTTTTTCATATGGTCCGCTTAAAACTCTGCATGAACCATCTACCAATCATTTTTGAATCACGTACTAGATTTCAATTCGATCTAATCCGTATATTTCAGACTTATTCGAAAAATAAAAATTTATTATCCCAATATTTCCAAAATACAGATCAATAAAATCAAGTAATAACTTGTAAAAATGGTAGCTGGAAGGTTCATGCAGAATTTCATGAGGACCATATGAAAAGAAGATCGCTGAATCTTACATTGAAAGATGACCACTTTGGCAACGAATTCGAATGACATGATCATCACGAAATCTTGTAAAAATTTGTGCATCAGCAAGATCGGATCTCAATAAAATTTTGGTCTATGCAACATTCCTGCGAAATCTGACAGGAAGTTCCAATGATCCATGATCCATGATCATCACGAAATTTTGCAAAATATTGTATATGAGCTGGTATTTTTTGCGAAATTCCGGCAATAACAACGATATCGGGGAAAAAACCGATTCATTTCCATCGTTTCCCAAATATCCCCAAAAATCCCATATTAAAATCGAATAGAACTGAAATTTGGAACACTATTATACAGCATAGAATTCCAGATCAGTGCAGATTACTTTTGGAATGTGATATTAAGTTTCCGAGAAAAAAATTGTTGAAGAAAAATTTCGATTTTTTCCAATTGTTCCAATGATACAATCATGACGAAATTTGGAGAGAAGTTGTGAATCAGAGTTTTCCGACCAGCTACCAAGTGTTATCAAGATAGGATTAGTATTTCTCGTGTTAATCCGTAAAGAACGATACAGACGAGAAAACGAAATTCAGATCGAACTAAAATTTGGATTATTGTTGTTAATATGAAGTTTGAGGTCTGTGTGAAATTTCTTCAGAATGGGCTGGACAGTTTTCGAACAGAACATTTCAGTAAAGAAAAATAACTAAATTTTTTTTAAATATCAAACCGTATACGCCATTCCCTAGAAGATGCGCGTAAAAAGTAGGAATCGAGGTTTGTCATTTGTGCTAATTTTCGGGATTCAAATTAAAGTCAAATTTCAACGGAAGTTGATTACATCGAAAAAGTCAAGCTTGACTTTTCAACATGGAAAGATGAAATGGGACTGAATTGAACGAGTCTTAGAGCTTACCATCTCTGAAGGTAGGGATATTGACGAAAAATCAAGATAATTTCAAAGAGTTACTGATTTCATGAGGTTGAATGAAAAAATGAGTGATTTTGAAATAAATAAATCGCAGTCAGTGGGTGAGTGTTTAGTGGCAACTTGCAGCAACCTTGAAAATCTATGTTTTTAACATGGACAGTAGGTTTCCGTGTTGGCACAGAATAGAGAAGTATTAATACTTCTCTATTCTGTGGTGTTGGGATAACAAAAACAATAAAGTATGAACATCGCGATTCTACGAAAGCGTAGAGGGGCCACGGCAGAATTTTACTGACGTATTCATACATTTATTTATGAATTCATACTAAAAAGTATGAATTCATACTTAAAAGCATGAATTCATACAAAAATATATGAAATCATAGTAAAAAGTATGAATTCATACTTAAAAGCATGAATTCATACAAAAATATATGAAATCATAGTAAAAAGTATGAATTCATACAAAAAATAGTATGAATTCATACAAAAAAGTATGAATTCGTAGGTCCACCGTGTGTGTGTGTGTGTATATGTAGTAATGTGATGTTCTTGGAAATTTCCAATTCAGTTAACTAAGACGGATTCTTATGATTCTTTCAATAATGGAAGCTGTCCACTTCTAGGAAAATTGAGAGCTGAAATCAACACAAGGAAAGGGCTTTTTTGTGATCCTCACTTTCATTATTATGATTTTTCTTCAAGCCGATCTCGAAAGAATAAATAACGCATCATAAGAATACTCAAATATTTACATGAGTTCGGTGTAAAACAGAACTGTTTGCATTATGCCTTGCCTGTAATTTCCATACTTTTTGACAAAATTGGTCCTAGTGGAACGGAACGAGCCAACGACCTAAAACTTTCTGGTTTGCCTTTCAAAATGGTTTGAAAGTTACTATATCTACTAAAATTTTTGAAGTTCTTTCCTCAATATCTCAAGAAGTACTGATGGGATCAGATTGAAACTCGCTAAAATTCATCAGAAAAATAAAGAAAAATTCTCAGGAATTTCTCTTCGAAAATTTTATGTTTCAGAAAAGAAATAATCCGATTTATTCGAAAGTTGGTGATGAGTTGGCAATCGCTGATGCGTTCCCCAAGCAGTTTAATCTCCTGATAAAAAACTTTTGCGATCTTTTAATCAATCATATGGTCCTCACTAGATTATATATGGACTGTCTAGCTTTCATCTTTCAACCAGGTACTGGATTTCAATTTTATTTGGTTTTCGAAATTTTGGCCAAAAAAATATTTTGTATGGGCATATCCGAGAATAATTTCGTGGATTTCACCCATTCACGAATTCGTAGTTTGTAATTATGGTCAAAACCAGTCCAAACCTGCATTACAAATATCTAATCTCCAAATTGTATCTTGACCGGAGGTAATTGTGTTTACGATCAGTTACAGTTATGTATAATGAACAATTAAGTAAGGTTTAGCACGAAATACATTTATCAACTTTGTAACTGATTTGGCATTTATTCATTCGGGGTCTGCCAAAAGAAAAACTTTTTTGATTGCTGTGATCAAGAGTTGAAATTTATGATTAGGATAACACAACCCTTCACCTGTGTTAACCAATACAATTTCTGCTCCTAAGCTTCCATCGGATTTGGCATCCTAGTTGCTGTTCAATACAGGTCTTTATTCTTTTTCCATAAGGGTTTTGGAGGAATTAAAATTAGCATCTTATTTTCCAATGGAGATTTACTCTATAATGAACAAGAGTTCTGCTAAAACTAGGTGCTTTTATATATATAATCGATTCCCTTTTACGATGTAATGGTGTAGGGTATTATAACAAAATAATACTACAAATTCTTCCTTCATAAACAAACTTCGACCATTCCTTCTTGTTGGTTGTCATCCTCTTTCATTTGCTTGCCCCAGGTAGTGACCGGTCTCCCGAGCTTTCTTCTTCCCGTAGCCTTAGCTTCCCATACTTTTCTAGCAGGTCTTTCGTGATTCATCCTATTCAGATGTTCCCACCAACTCAATTGTCTCTTCTCTATGAAATGCTGAAGAGTTTCTATTCCAATGTCTTCCCTGATTAGCTCATTTCTCACTCTGTGCGTCTTTGTTATTCCCTTTACTCTTCTAAGATATTTCATTTCCATTGCCTGCATCCTGCTTTTCTGTCTTCTATCGAGTACCCACAATTCACACCCAAATGTAAGTATTGGTCTATATATCGCCTTGTATACAATCATCTTAGTGCTTCTTGATATTTATTTTCTACTTAGGAAATTCTTATTCATGGCATGATATAGTTTTAATGTATTCTCCAATCTACTGTTCATCTCCAGATCTTGTTTTCCATTTTCTTCTATCTGTACTCCTAAGTATTTGAAAGATGTCACCTGCTCCAATCTTACACCTTCTATCTCTATATCAGCCATTTCCTGATAGTTACCCACCACCATAATCTTTGTTTTTTCTCTATTCATTTCCATTCTGAATTCTTTCAACACCACATTCCAGATGTCCACATTCGTCTGTAGATCTCTCTCTCTCTTTAAGTTTCTGAACCCAACTTGAAATTTCTTCGATCTTCTCGTACACTCTTTCAGAATTTCATCCATAAATATTGTGAACAACACAGGGCTCAAACTACCTCCCTGTCTTAAACCTACTCTTGTATTAAATTCTCCAGGTGTTCGGTTGTGGCTGATTATTCTACTTCTGTTCAGTTCATAAACATTCTTAACAAGTCTTATAATTTTCTTGTTCATTCCCCTACTTTCTAGAATTCACCATAATTTCTTTCATTTGACTCTGTCAAAAGCCTTCACAAAACTCATGTAAATCCTCCCATCTTTTTGTTTCGCCCACTCGATTAGTATTTTCAATGTAAATATGTGATCTTGTATACTTCTTTCCTTTCTGAAGCCGCTTTGCGTTTCCTCTAGAGTTGTTTCTATCTTCTCTCTTATTTTTCCATCCAGTATTTTCTCAAATACTTTCATTGCTGAACTCAACAATGTGATACCCCTGTAGTTGTTACATTCCTGCACATCCCTCTTCTTGGTACAATTAAGGATGTTTGCCAATCTACTGGCACTATTTCTTCCGTCCATGCCCTCTGAACAATTTCCAGTAACATTCTATTTCCATTTTCTCCTAGGTTTTTCAACATTTCTGCTGTAATTCTGTCATATCCTGCTGCTTTGCCATTCTTCAGAGTATTTATCGCTTTCTTCAGTTCTTCCATTGATATGCCTTCCTCTTCCCCATTTAATTGTTGTTATTCCCTAATTTCCTGTCCTATATCCCTCTCACGTCCCTCTTCATTGAGTAGGTCTTCAAAATATTCCCTCCACCTTTTCATTTTTGCAGTATCTTCCTTCAGCAGGTTTCCATTTTTATCCTTTATCATAACATTATCATTCCTTGTTGTCTTTCTCGTATTTTTAAGAACTTTATCAGATAGTTTTTGATTACTTTTATGATCTTTTTCCATTTTTTCCCCAAATTCTTCCCATTTCTTCTTCTCCCTATGTATCAATTCCTTCACTACTTTTCTTTGTTCTTTGTATCGGTTGTATTTCTCTACTGTTTTATGATTTAAGTATTGTTTCGATTTATCTAGGTGCTTTTACAATTCTTTATTGCTTCCGAACAAAGTTCAGAACACTTCAAAAGACTGATAACATAGTTGTCAAGAATAAGTTAAATTGGCTCTGCTTCTCTTCATTTCCTTTTTTTCTTCCTAGTTGCTGCTCAATACAGCCTTAATTCTGTTGTCATAAGGCTTTCGAAGCAAACAAATTTGGCATTGACTGCATCATATTTTTAAATGAATTTACACTATATTGAGAGTTTTGCCAATATTAGGTAAGTTGACAGTTTTTCTTCTCAACGAAATTCAGTACACTTGACAAACCGATACAATGGTTGCTACAAATATGAAGTGAAGATGCACTCTGCTTTTCTTCAGTTAATTCTCCATCTTAGTTGCTACTCAATACAGGTCTTTTTTTCGTTACAATTTTTGCCTTTGGCTATAGAAATTTCGCCTGGACTAAGCTTGACTGCATCATATATTCAAATGGTCTCACACTGCCATCAAATTAAATAATTGATCAATTAGCTCAACTAAGATTTTCAATACAAAAAAGCTGGAATCATATGATATTCACCTACAAGATGATAATATTGAATATTTAACGGTAATATCTGAAATAGTCGAAGAATATTATAACATGGATCTTAAAAAACATAGAACCTTTTAGACAGAATGGAATGAAGCTGAGGTACTTCTAGGGATGAAAAAGATAAAGCTAGATAGGCATGGAATCTTGGGTACATGAGGGAGAGTGTAAATCCTCAATGCTATTTCTACGCTAGGTTGACCTAGAATGATTTTTTTTTATTGATTCAGTCTTTACTTAGTGGATGTTAATGAAAATAAATAACAACTTTAATTTCCACATAAACTTTCAATGCATTTCAACAATTGTTTCACCACAGTGTAGAGATAGAATTGTAGAAATATATTAAAACATGATGCACAAATTGAACGATATTTTTTATTTAACAAAGAATTCGATTTTATAACTGCTTTTTGGTCACCGTCCAGACACACCCGATGTTCTTGGTCAAAGAGTGTCAGTTAATATGAGGGACTTTATGAAATGACAGCTGTTGAATGGCAAATTTGTCATAATTTGCCAGTTTGTTTATCAACTGTTTTTTGCGGTGGGCATACAGATTGTGCATCTAGCCCTAGAGTAACACTCCCCTGACTGGAAATCACTTCATGAGAATACTTGAATAACAAAAAACTGTAGTAGGGCTATCAAAGCAGTCTCAAATGGATTAATTTTCTTAGACCATAAGTCATTCGTAGAAGAACTTCAGATTACTTGGTAACCAAATTACTAAACTTCATTTAAGATATGATAACATATCAATGGAATTCCAAAAGGATGTAAAACTCAGCTTAAAAGGTATATAAGCCGAAATTACGTTCTCATTTCGAATCATCAAAGTTACTCACCTATTAAATCAAAAGCATAAACTGGTCTGGTAGATGCAAAGGAGTCGAGATTAAGGCACCATAATGCTACACCGGCCCCTAATCCATGCAGTAAGACAAGAGGAGTCTTCTTAGATTCTGTATTCAGAGAAATAGTCCATATTTTATCTGCAGGGCCCACAACAGGACCTATATCTACATACCAACCTCTGTAAGTCGTTTTCAAAACTGTGCAGAAAATAATGTTGATTATTCACAAAGAAATAGCAAATATATTTAGAACCCACCTGAAAATATTTTCTTTTCTAGATTCCTCAACATTACCTCTGAAAACTTATTCCACTCAATCCAATTTGGTTTGAACCAGCTGCAACAAAAGTATATTTAAAATCTACACTTTAAGGTTAAAAGAACGAAAACTTGCCTTATTATAACTCCAGCACATTTATAATAAAAAAGTGTAGGCTTAACCAAAATATTATTCAATAATTCGAATGTAAATTTGTAAAAAATGGTTGTACTCATATTTTTGATAATATTTATATTTATATTTGAATATGTATCATAAACATAGAATAACATAAGTATACATTTCTGTGATATGTATACAGAATGTCCCACGGAACATCAAAATGGCCCACGTCCTGAACATAGACAAGATTAGACTTCCTGATTCATTGAAAGAAGAGCTTTTGTGCGATATGAAAAAAATAAAGAAAATAAAATCTATTCCCTTAGAAATATCTTTTTACGCGCTTCTTCTGGGGAACAGCACGTTATCGCAGCACAACAGAATGTCTGTAATTTTCGAATTTGAGCCGAAAATGGTCTTAAAAGATTTAAAGCGATTTCAAGGGATGGACCACAAGCTCTGGGTTATAGTTAAGGTTATCCAAATTGACAGATTATCCTTTGCCTATTTATCAGTTTGGATAACCGTAAATATGACCGGAGATTTTGGTCCATCGCTTGAAATCGAAAGGTTTTTTCGTTGTTCCTGCATGAACCACACCAAAGGCCGGTATTATAAACCTTAAGTGGAAGTAATCTTTAACTTAACTGAAAGTTTTGACATTTTGTTAGGACATATCTGTCAAAACTGTCAGTTAAAGTTAAAGTTAAGTTTTATAATACCGGCCCTTACTACAATAACTCCTCTGATACTGTTCGTTGAATTTTGTTGTAAACTTGCACTGTGTTCGTTGCGGAAATGTTGACAGTTGGTGTAGTCACAGATTACGTGTGCAGTGCATAAATGGAGTGAGGTTATCTTCTGTGATGTTTATGCGTAAATATAAACCCCTTTCCAGCTACCGTCCGGGGCGCCTCCGATGCGCCTCAGAGGCACGCCAGCATAGACAACTCGTGTTCCAGTACACGGGAGCGATAGAACCTCGCGCTTCCTACCCCTTTCCCCTAATGCACAACCCGAATTTGAGGGGCTTCACGCACTCACAGCTGTGAAACGCCAAACTTGTCATAATTTGCCGGTTTGTTTATCGTCTCGTTCTCAAAATAGCATGGGCGTGAAGCCCTAGTGCGTCAAGCCTCAGGGGCTTCACGCACTTTACTGGAAAGCTACTATGATCATAGACATATGTTTTGTCTCTGCTTCCTGATTGGAGGTGTTTTGTTCTGCATGTGTGGTTATATTGGACGGAATTGATTTTCATCATTTCGTTATTTGAACTGAATTTTTTTTCGGGACAACCTTGAAAAAAACTTTACGACATATCAATATCATCTCGAAAACCAAAGGAGCATAGAATTCTGTCATCTTAGGTTGGCGTAAAATCATCAATAATATATTCTGTGAGAATCATAGAACAGATTAAACTACACTAACCGCACTCATTCTGTTGTCTATGACTACACTCAACTACACTCAGCTGCACTGAGAAATGGAAATCAATGTGCTTAGTGTAGTTAATGAAGGTACAACGAACAAACCTGAAGTTAGTTGAACACCCTGAAGAAGAATCTGTGGTCAAATTAAATTCTGTCCGTCCGTTGTGCTCTTACTTTCGAAGGAATGGATCTAGTTACTTGAAATTGTCTGATTAGGTTAAGAGTCCAAATATCTAGGTTTAGTTCGTTAAAGGGTGAAATCGGTCGAATAGTTTCGGAGTTAGACCCATTTGAAATTTTGAGGTTAATTCCTCGATATCTCAAGAAGTACTGATGATAATATTGAAATTTGTATATACCTACTTTTGAAATTTTAACGCGCAACTCAGTGCAGAATTCCGTGTGTTTCCAAATGTGAGGAAATTAAAAATTATTATTCAAAAATTTCTCAAATTTTTGTTGAATTTTTTTTTCCGGATATATCGACAAGATTTCAACGAGATATGGCACAAACCTCAAAATCAGTATTCAACAACAATATATTTCAAAGCTGAATCCGATTCGATATTTTCTTTCGAAGATATGAGGAAGAAAATATGCCTCATTTCATTGTTATTTGGAATTTCAATGTTATTTCAGCAGAAGTTCAAGGAGTACAAATGCAATCAGATTAAAACTTCCTAATCAGTTGAAGATTACCAACATGGAACTAGGTGCAAAATTTGTGTTGATCTGGATTACTTAGAATAGGTCTCTTGCACAAATTTGTTTATCATTGGAATCAAATATTCTATCCGTGAGACTACTGAAAAACTTCAACCGCCGTCAGAAATTCCAATTTTCAACGAAGAAAAGATCTTTTTAATTTGGCTCCACATATTGGCTGTTCAAACAGACGAAACTTCGAGCCTTCCGTGACGTACCGGGATATATCCACATTTTCTCTGTTCTCGTGTTTTTTTCTCTCCAGCGAGCCAATAGACAGCGTCGGCTGTATCGATCGGTGAATCTTGGAATAACGAGTGACGTAGAGGGCGATCGGACGCGTTTCACGCTCTTCGAACTTGAGTCCCGATTTGACCATTTTCAATACCGAATTATTCAGAATTCGCGAATTTTTGAAGTGTGTAATAGCATACATTATGATTTTGTATCGTTATAGAATGAGAAAAACATAAACATAGATAAGTCGTGTTATATGCAAGAGACCTATTCGAACATTTGCGTAAAGAGTCCTGGCCTCACGTCAGTGCTTAACAAGAATTTTATGTAGTTTCTAAATTCACATGTGTCTAACATATACAACATCTTTGGGCGAGACACTGTCATCAGGTAGACATCAGGTTATCCCCCTCCTCCAAGTCTGGCGGAGTCTTTATCAACAGTGCATGATCCGAAATGGGCCATAACATGGCTACGAGACTACACTGGAGCACTCAACATCAGATCTGGTGACACCAAGTGTAAAGATATTCTCAAGATCTTATTACACTACGTTTTCGACACCCTGGTACATCCTTAATACACAAGACTAGTGTAATAACGATATAGGTACGAGGGAGTCGGAGATTCGCTCTGAAATAAGATCTTAAGAAGATCTATACCACAGACTATAATTGGTCTGTGTCTACACCTTTGAATAAAGAACAACAGGAAGGAGCATAACGCTTTTCTACTTCGTATAAAAGTGGGATATAGGCGCCCATATTGAACCTCCAAGTATGACTCATGTTAGTTAGTTTCTTCAGACAAAGAAGTCTCGGAACAAGTTGTCCTCTTTTCAAAGTGAAAGCAAAGTCGGCCATATGCAACATCCATCACGGACCCACTTTGTGAGGCATTATGCTCCTTCCTTATGTTCTTTATTCAGAGGTCTACACGGTGCAGCGTGAGCGCCATCGCCCCCTGCACGAGGCGGCCATATGTTACAGGCGGACAGTGATGCCAGATATCAAAGATGAAATTATGGTGCAACGATGCCAGAATTATGGGATTTCAGGCAACACTATGTTTAATACTTGGGTATTGATATTTAATAGAACACTAGAGATTTGTACTTTAATATTTAATCGGTATAACATATACATTCATGTGATGTTACAACAGTGTGGTTATGATATCCATCTGACATTCCAGTAACTTGACCATAGAGTATATCTGACATGTTATAATATAGAATAATATTGAACACCTTCCCCTCAAAGATCTAAACGACCAGGGGGTTTCACAATTCTTCCAAAACGGGTCATATTATCTTTTACAGTTTTAGTTTCTATAATTGGGTTGTTCACAATATTGGATGTATTCGATTTGTTCAAATTACCACCATCTTTGTTATGAGGACCTGGTGAAAGTTGGTTCGGGCTCAATTCTGGCTGCAGAATGTATTCGCCACTATGTGGTCTGGTATATGATCGTTTTATATGGTGTGTATTACGTCTTAGTATTTGACCGTTTATTTCCTTTTTCAGCCAATAAGATCTAGGTTCTTTTGCCTTTTCTAAAACAATTGCCTTTTCCCAAATTTTATCATTTGGTGTTTTAATTACAACTTGATCGCCTTTTTTAAATTCTACTGGATTTCTACGTATTGTTCTATTATATTGCATCTTAAGTTGCAACTTTTGATCGCACAATTTTTTGAAAATACCTTTTTGAATTTGAGGTTGCAATTTATCGGTTGTTGGCGGTAAAAGGTCTCTAAGGTGTCTACTTTGTAAAATTTGTGATGGTGATGCTTTCAAACCACTAAGAGGCGTGTTATTGTAGTTCATGACTAGGTCTCTAAAATCTAGATTTTCCTCATTACTCTTTTTCAAAATTTGCTTGCCTATATTTACAGCTTTCTCAGCTAGTCCGTTGCTTTGATGATAATGTGGACTGCATGTTGAAATAGAAATATCTTTACTAACATAATAGTTCCTACATTTACTCGAAACGAATGGTAAGTTGTCAGCAATTATTTGCTCTGGGTAACCAAATCTGGTAAATATATTTTGAAAAGCGTCTATTACAGAATTTGACGTTTTATCTTTCAGTTTTATAATTTCAAGCCAATGAGAGAAATAATCTACTGTTACTAAATAGGAATTGGGTCCAAATTCCAATATATCTGTACCTACTTTATTGAATCTTAATCTTGGTACCGAGTGTGGTAACAATGGTTCCTTGAAGTTACTGGGACTGTACTTTTCACATGTCCTACAACGTTTAACATAGTTCATTATATCTGTTGTTAATTCTGGCCAATAAAATAAAGTTCTAGCCTTATTTATTGTTTTATTCATGCCTGTGTGACCTCTGTGCAGTATTTCAATCATTTGGGTTCTTAGCGTTTTAGGAACGATTATCTTGTCGTCAAGAAATATGATACCAGCTTCTACATATATTGAATCTCTTAGTTTATAATACGGTTTACATTGGTAGGGAATATTTTTCTCTTGAGGCCATCCGTTGTAATAATAATTGAAAATTCTAACCAATGTATCATCGTTACCGGTAGCATTTCTGAATTCAAATTTTTTCTCTTCACTCATGGGTAGATGCTTTGATATTGAATGTACCATCTCTAACATCTCAGAATCATAACTGTCTATTTTTAATGAGGCCCTAGATAACATGTCTGCAAAATGTATATCTTTTCCAGGTACATAATATACATTAAGAGAATATTTTAATAATTTTATTCTTAGCCTTTGTAACCTAACTGATCCAATTTTACATATAGGCTTATTCATGATGGATATTATCGGTTTATGATCACACTGAACATCTACTATACTTTTATAAATAAAATGGTGAAACTTTTGTGTACCGAAGTAGATAGCGAGAAATTCCTTTTCTGTTTGACTATAATTTATCTCACTGTCATTCATATTGCGTGAAGCGCATGCTACCAACTTTAAAATTTTATTCTCATATTCTTGGAACATGCAGCATCCTAGACCATTTTTTGATGCGTCACACTGAAGGATTATTTTCCTACCAGGATCAAATGGAACAAGAGCAGGTGAATTACATACAATCTCTTTCAGCTTTTTAAAACATTCTTCATGCTTAGGTAGCCATTGCCATTCTACACTAGCTTTCAACAATTCGCAAAGAGGTTGTATGTGATTTGTCATATTGGGAACATAGCGCCTAACATAATTAAATGATCCAATGATTCTTTGCAATTCTAATTTGTTACTTGGACTTTTTAGTTCACAAAGTGATTTTGCTCTATCTTCGTCTATTTCCATTCCTCTACCAGAAAAAATTTGACCCATAAATTTAACCCTGTCTTTACAAAATTGAAATTTATCTCTATTGAATCTAGCGCCTACTTCTCGAGCTCTTGCTACTACTTTTTCTACAGTTTTATCATGTTCTTCCCTAGTACCACCTGAAACTATCATATCATCATGACATATCAATACATTCTCAATATCGCCAAATCTCTTTTCTACTGCTTCTTCGAATAAATCTTGAGAATTTGATAAACCATAAGGTAACACTAAGTATCTGTAAATGCCAAATGTGGTTGCGAAAGAACATTTCCACGACGACTCTTCATCTAATTTTAAATGGTGATATCCTTCAGATAGATCAAAAACTGTAAAAAATTTTTTACCTCTAATATTTGAACAAATATCTTCGATCTTATGTGTCGCTCTAGGTTTGCGTATAATTTGTTGGTTTAAATCAGCCGGGTCTAGACATAACCTTAAGTTACCATTATTTTTCTCAACGACTACAATTCGATTAATACTCATGCCGGGGCTTACTTCATCAACTTTTACTATTGCTTTTAATTTCACGAGCCTATCCAATTCACACTTCAGCGCATCTTTTATAGCTAAGGGGATTTTACTTGGTGGATGACTGACAGCCTCAAAGTCTATTTTGGTAGTTACTTTATGCTCGCCTAGGAATCTACCGGGTCCTGAGAAAATATCCGAATTTTGTTCGATGAATTTATCTCTTTCCGAGACTTTTCCAGAAGGATTTATATTAACATTATTTACTCGCCTAATAATTCCTAAACTTTCACATGCCTGACCACTTAAAAGGATTCTAGTAGCCCCCTCAACGATCACAAAATCCTCATAAAGACTCTTATTTTTATATTTACAATATAAATTTATAATTCCAACAGTTTTGGCCTGAGTACCTTCAAATCCTTTAATAATATAATTGGATTTACGAACTAAAATCTGTGTTTTTATTTCATTAAACTTTACTTCAGGTATTATACTAATATCCGCACCTGTATCCAATTTTACGTTGAAATTTTCACCTTCAATCTGAATAGTTTCATCCCACATTTTTTCATGACTACAGTTGGGATCACTACATTTACATTTTCCTACATAACCTACAAATACATCTTCCGAACTATGATTATCTTTCTCAACATTCTTAATATTCTTTACGAAACATGAAATGGCAAAATGGTTGAACCTACCACACTTTTTACACTTCTTTCCAAATGCAGGGCATTCACGTGCACCATGTGTTGACTGGCATCTCCTACATTTGAACTTTTCATTTTCCTTGTTCTGGCCCTGTGATTTATGTGTGTTTCTTGGTTGTTGGTTGAACTTGTTTACAGCATGAACATCTGACCTCAATTCATTCTGGAACTGCTCGTTCTGTTGTTTGCTTTGTTCACTGGTTCGACAAAATTCAATTGCTTTATCCAAGCTCAACTTTTCGATCCGCAGCAATGCCTCTCGGGTTATAGGATCTCGGATGCCCATAACTATTTTGTCCCTCAGAGCTTTATCTTCAGCTGTCTGATTTGGGTCTCTTTCATTGTAATTACATGTGCGTACCAGGTATTTACATTCCGTGAGAAAATGTTCAAAGGGTTCATCCTCCTTTTGCATCCTTTTTAGGAAATTATACCTTTCGAAACATTCGTTAACCCTCGGGTTCACATATTTTTGGATCTGATCAATCGTATAATTATATTTGTTTACTTCTGTTTCGGGGATGACGAATGTAGACATAATTCTTGCTGCCTCTGTACCGATAATATTTCTCAATATTGATAACTTGATGTGGTCCTGGGATTCGTATTGTCCTGTCGCTATAAGATAGTCGGTGAATGCAGTTTTCCAAATTTTCCACTCCATAGCGGCATTTTTGCCTTGCAAGTCGAAATCTGGGGGTAGTTTTACCGGCCCCGTGTAGCTTGCCATTTTATAGGTTATAATAGAAATCTAAATTTATTTCTTGGATCCTTCACCTTTTCTTCGTATATCACTCAATTCCGTTACGACTGCGCCATGTTTAATACTTGGGTATTGATATTTAATAGAACACTAGAGATTTGTACTTTAATATTTAATCGGTATAACATATACATTCATGTGATGTTACAACAGTGTGGTTATGATATCCATCTGACATTCCAGTAACTTGACCATAGAGTATATCTGACATGTTATAATATAGAATAATATTGAACACACTATGGTACACATTTTAGAACGTTACTCTTACTTCGAATAAGTTCAAATTCACAATGTTGAAATAATGTATTTGAAACTTTTTGTCATATTCCCAGAATTTCCGCCCAAAAGACTGCCGAAAATGGAGGAAAAACAATAAAAAATTATTTTAAATTTTGCTTCTATACCTCAACTTATATTTTAGGTATATCATATCTGCTTGGGCGGTAGATAGCCGAGCAAAAGGTATATTATCCTATTGTTGGGTCTTTACTACACCCATTGTAAGGGTGTCAACCGAGATCTTCAATGAAACAGATGATGTCATAAGAAGGGCTCGCAACGAATAATGATTATTATTTTGAAGGGGGAAGAGATCATTTTTCGGCTTAGAAACTGGACCGGTGGAAAAAAAGGTTCGCTGTGAAATAAAATTATGTCTCTATTCGACAAAATAATCCTTTCAAATATACCGCAGTTTTGCCGTATTCTTCGTGTTCGCGTATCTACCGATATAATATGTAGCTGATTAGAGGAAATTGATTTTAAGCTGAAAAAATTTTGAGCAAAATTTGAATCGACCTAAATTATTGTACAATTATGGATTATGGTACGTTTATTGACTGCTTGTGATTTGGGGTCAAAATTATGGTACAATTCCATAACTATACGGTATATCCAGGGCTGGGCAAAATACATGCTTGGCTTAATTGAAATACAAATTACAAAATACTTTCTCGCAGGTATTTGAAATACAAAATACTTTCAAGTCGGGTATTTGAAATATAAAATACAGTATTTTAACTGTTTGTATTTGAAATACAAATAACAAAATACATTCAGGTGTTACGTAGAATGTGAAAAAAGTACAACTAATTCAGCTCAGCTATTTTATCGCTAAATAAAGAATTTCCTTTCAGAAACACAAGATTTTGAAATGTAGTATCAGACAAACAGCCTCTTGTTGGAGAATGAATAAAACCTGCTAAAGAAAAAATCTTTCTACAGGTCCTGATGGGCAGAAACTTGTGTTATATTGTATGAACACATTTTTTATGTTAGAATAGTGTTCAAGGATGGTAAGCTCTTTGCTCTTATCATTTTTAGAAGTTGACTAACTCTAACTTCATGATGAAATGACCATTGCGCAGGACCTTTTCTTCCTTTCCATTTGCCGAAAATATGATTGCTAGCAAAAGAACTACATGAAGCAGATGAATGTCACATCTGAAGGGACATACAGGGACTATTTTCTGTAGAGCGCTTAGCGCTGAATGTATTTCGAAGACAAAAGTATCGAAATACAAAATACTTCAGCGTCAGGTATTTGAAATACCAATTACAAAATACATTTTCAAGAAGTAATTGAAATACAAATACAAAATACGTATTTGTATTTCAATTACAAGTAATTGAAATACTGCCTAGCCCTGGGTACATCTGGCATCCCTGCAGGCGGGTTACGTATGATCACAAAATAGAGAAGTTTTATTACTTCTCTATTCTGTGGTATGGTAGTTATGGTACTCCTGTAGATGGAGGGTATCTACGGGTACTCCCGACGCAAGTGCGGCTGTCTTGAGTAAGGGCTGAGAGGTGGCGTTCGCTACAGAAGAATAAAAACACGTAAGTAGGAGATTTTTAAGTCGATATTTTAACAATAGTATTCTAAATTTCAATTCGATTCGATGTTAATTTTTGGAGATATTGGAAAATAATATGTCAAACTTCGGTCCTATTCGAAATTTGGAGGTAATTTCCTTTAAATTTCGATAAGTGCCGATGCGATCAGATTGAAAGTAGTTGAATCATTGTATAAAGATAATGGTTGAATACAGAAATACCTTATATAAATTTTTTGTGGAGTCTGTTTCGATATTATGATTTCGATGAGATTTGGTACAGCGCTTCAAATTTGAGTTTGCTCCAAAAATTATTCTCATTCATGGATTTTTGAAATTTAGAGGTAATTTTCCCAATATCCTTAGAAGGACTAACGTGAGTCGCGTACGCGATTAGACATGAACTTCCTAGTTTAGTTGGAGAATACCGACGAACAACTTTATGCTAAATTTGCTGGTGATTGTACAAGTAAAAAATTCAAATCAAAGATGATAAGAAAATTTTTCAACTATCCAAAGGCATTTAATTTGTGAACTATTCATCTGGAAGTCAGTGTTTAACAGCGGTGTTCAATTTTTTTCAACCTTCGGAGATATTGGGACCAACTATGTAAAATTCTTTAGTTTTTTCCTTGTTACCGCTCTTATTTATGGGAGGACTCAAAAAATACTAATCCAATCATAACGAAACTGAGTATACTATAGTTATACCCAGTTGGAAACTGCTGGTGTGCGAATATGAGCGAAATTACGTGATTATCGTTTCATAAGCAACAATTTGAAGAAAAATGTTTTCAGATAATTTGTATTTTGCGATCTAATCGCAATCATAATCATATGCTCCTCACGAAATTCTTCATGAGCTTCAAACTCTTTTTTCAGTCAATTATAAATATCAATGCGATCCGATCTTCGTTTTTCGAATAGGTATATCTAGCGAACTGCTAAATTTAGTAATTCGCGAATTCGGCTAACGAAATATCTAACTCCAAACGTGCTCAACTAGTCTAGTCTATCAGCATATTCTTTCAGTTATTGTGTTAACGATCCGTGATGAGACCAGCCGCAAACAAATTAACTTCTGAAAGAAATTATTTAGATACACGATATTTGTAGAGAAGGTTCGGGGCTTGATTACGAAGGAAGAATTCGTGAATGGGTGAAATCCACCAAAATGATTCATAGATATACACATTCAAATATTTCCAAAAACACGGGTCGGATCGAATTTAAAATCTTATTATTGGGAAATAATAGCTGGGAGGTTCATGCAGAAGTTCGTAGGACTATATGAGAAGAAGATCTCCAAATCAGTCTATTAGAAAGTAAAACTGCGTTTGGAGGGATAAATAAGCAGGTGATTGCTTTGGGAAAGCATTTGAACAAGTGCGTAAAAGCTTCTGACGTCAGTGCTTTTCTAATTTTTTTCTTGAAGTAATGGATTTTAATTCGAAACACTCTGTATTTTTGCGAATATTGGTAAAATTAAATTTTGAATCATTGGATGGATTGACCAATTCGGGAATTCAGGCTCTGTAATTCAACACCAAATCTGCAATGCAAGTATCAAGTCTCAAAGGAGTTTCTTTCGGAAGATATTTTGTTCACTATATGAGGTAAGGCCGGCCCTCAACACAATAACTTCAGAAAGAAACGATTTAGAGACTCGATATTTGTGAAATAGGTTTTCTGTTTGATTTCGAACGACGAATACGTAAAATTCGTGCAATGATTCCTTAGATGAAGGTACCCATTTAAAGTTTAATTTTTCAATATTTTCAAAAATACGAATTGGATCGAACTGAATTTAATCAATCAGAAAATGGTAGTTTGGGGCTCATGCAGACCATAAGAAAAGAATATCGCTCGCTTACTCTTTTCACCAGGAAGTAGAGACGCTTTTGGCAGGGTCAATACGTGTAGGGGTGACTGTTTTGGCAATGAATTTGAACAAGTGCGTAAAAGCTCCTGACCACACGTCAGTCCTTTTTCTAGAATTTCAATATACCTAATGACGAGATTCAAAATAAGTTACAGCTATTATCATTTGATCATACAGCAAAGGTTCAGATTTTTCATAATAATATTGTCAAAAAAGGCT
Organism: Myrrha octodecimguttata; assembly: GCA_958510865.1. Lineage (NCBI taxonomy): Eukaryota > Metazoa > Arthropoda > Insecta > Coleoptera > Coccinellidae > Myrrha > Myrrha octodecimguttata. The sequence continues at coordinate 22,582,392 of OY294059.1, forward strand.
AATAGAATTTGAGTATTCTCTTATCACCTAGCAGTTCCTGAGATTGAGAAGAATTCGTGTTTATCTGTTATTTTTCATGTTTCTTTATCTGCTTAAGGTTTGAATGACTTCAAATGAAGGTTTTTCCCTAATGAAAACTGTTTTACACTGTCATTTAGCTAGTGATGTCCACGAGACGAGACGAGAGCGTGATATCTTCATACTGGACGGGACGAGACTTTTATGAAGTCTCGCCTCGAGTCTCTTACTAGAGTCTCGTAGGTCTGGAAAGTCCTGTAAGGTGCCATTTCATTCCAATCAAAATGTTATCATGTTTTATTTTCATTACCTGAAAGTTGATGAATTTCAACAAAACGTTTTCATATTGAATTGAATTCAATTGCTAAACTTCCAATTATTCATTGAATCAATCGCACTCGGAGATCGATAAGATAAATACATCGAATCAAGCATTGAGGCTCTGATGGTCATATTCTGTACTTATTTATTGAAAAGTTCGATACAACTGGTGAGTGCATCGTGATGAATAATTATGAAACATACGTGTTCACTGTGAGGAACAGAAAATATAAACCAATCGAATTCATCGAAATTCGTTTTCGATTCGTTCTTATATTGATCAGATGATCAGTGTATTCTTGGTACATTCAAAAACATTAATGCAATTATATTTCCATCTATAGATCAAATCCCTCATGGCCGATCACACAAAACTACGATTGCCCGATCAAGGGCTTGAAAAGCAATCAACAATAAATTCTGTGCTACATTACAGTTCAACTTCATTTTGAAAGTTTCGTGTTTTGTTATACTGACTATTAGTATTAAAACTGAAATGAACATGATACAAAAATTGTCATTGTATCGTCATTTGAGAATTCGAGTTTATAAATTAAGTTGTCAAGAATGCATTAGCGCCTTTGTAGGTCTCAAACAGGTTGAACCATCGCAAAATAAGGTTCAAAGAGCTCCAGGCATCACTCAAATACCGAAAAGATAACTCCAATCTCGCGCGCCAATTCTTCGGAACAAGCCACAGGTTCCCAGCCCTGAATAATCTTGAAAAGCCACATCTAGTACCGAACAGCAGGAAATTGTCCATTTTGGGGTACTTGGAAAGCTACAAGGACATAAATAGCCCACAATTAAAACTTCTAAACGGACAGATGGATCTATGGAAAGCCTTACTTTCCGAAATTCTCAAGAAATAAGCATGCAGAACACATTTGAATTCCTTATTACTATGACACTCGGGCCACTGTTAAACCTTAATAAAATATAATGGTAAACAAAGTAATTTCTTTCATTCTATTTCGAATACAATGTTCCCGACTACCCTATCTATTATTTGCAATAGATTTCCACTACAGAGAAAGATCTTGTAGTAGGTAATAAACAAATAAAACATATGTTTCCCTTAGAAGAGCAGCCGAGATTGTTTTTACAATTATTGTTCTCAATGAGCCATAAATTCAAGAACTCAAGAATTTTTCTAGTGGAAGTGAAGATTATCGATTGACAGCAAACGCTGATAATCTCGTTCAGAAACAGAATTAGGGAATCCAACGACCTGTCAAAATAATCCCACGTGGCGCTTGGAGGGCAAACAAGTTTGTTTACTTTGTAAACTAGTTCTATTTTGGAAGCTTTTTCAGAGTATTTCACACTGATTGGTGTATAATATCGTTTAGTTTTATTGAAAAATATAGTGAATAGTGAGAACTAAGTGAAAAAAATGCCTGTAACATGTATAATGGTCAATTGTGGAAGCCCTTCAAATCGGGACCTTAGGAGTACCTACTGTGAAAAGCTCTTTGCATTACCCTCAGAGTAACTGTTACTCTGAGGCATTGCCCACATATAAACGATCTTTCAAGGAAACTAAGGGAAATGTGGTTAGCAGCCATCAAGAGGGAAGATCTAACTGAATCAATTATTATAAACCGAAGGGTCTGTAGCAGACATTTCACAACAGGTAGGTACCTAAGAAGAAAAAAGATATTTCTGTATTTCTATATGAGTGTAACTGATGTTTGATATTACAGTTTTATACAAGCTTGATTGATAAAGCATATGTGTGAATGTTGTTCTCTATTTCAGTCTATGTAAAGCATCCTATTTCCAATACAAACTTATAATTGATTCAATTTGTAGGATAATCTAGTGCTTTGAGTGATGAAAATCATCCAGATTGGGTCCCATCACATCACATGGATCATCAATCTAGTCCATTCTAAAAGCAAGTGTGATGTAAATCTAAATTTGCGGCAGACAAAAGAATGAAATTAAGTCATGAAGTATATGGACCAAGCAATTAGGTAATGTCCTAAGGAAGAAGTTGTGATCTGCAAATTTTAGTTTTATAAGACATACGTAATGAAAAAATTTTCTATTTTTCAGTTTGATGAAGAAAGTGATATGGGCGATACTGGGCATAGTGGAAGAACGGTGCTACATAAACAGACGTTACAATGACCATGTTAGCTACAAAACTCGAGCAGCTCAATTTTGCCTCGTTGAAAATTAGATTTGGAAAAAAAGCTAAAAACACTCCCCACGGACTGATGAGAATTTCAAAATTGTATTTAAGTGGGAATATTTCTATACTTCATACATCATTTTAAGCGTTGTAGTTTCTTGGAAATCGTGATCCACATATAAATCATAATTATTTTTAAGTGAGTTATTCGTTTTGTAATTTGTTTGTAATACTAATAATGTTTATTTTGTTATGGGAGTACCTATGTTTCAGTAATAAAAAAAATATTTGAAAGAAACTAAAATTTGTTGTTCTGTATTTTTATTCACTATTATAAAAAGATATAATATAAATTTAATTGCGCTCAAGTATTTAATGAATACATTACCATCAAGGTGCTACTTCACCTACATTATAAAAAAAAATCACAAGTTCTGTAGAAAAAGTAACTGAGAGCAGTGTACGAAATCACAGAATATCAAATCAGAAATAAAAATCTGCACTTGGTAATATGAGTGATCAGGTTTTAATGTGATGTTATTATCTCTCGAAACTACACACTCCTCGATGTCTTTTGTGCCATTGGCATGAGGAGCTTCACCTCCAGCGCTCCAGTAATCTGTCTGAAGATGCTCCAAATTATGGAGGTTTTGCACTAGCAAATACACCTACATCATTAATGGTAAATTCTTCATGTTTTTCTTCCATGTCCCTTTCATATTCTTCAAAGGCAACATATTAAGGTCGTAATGACATGAAAATCATTCAAAATTCTTGTTTCTACTTTCAAGACAAAACCTGCGGAAAAATTCTTGTGAGCATCAAGGGTTTTGTAGGCTTTCATCTGTTCATGAGATTAGAAACTGTGTGCTAACACAATATACGAGAATATATCAGGGAAAGTGGTGGAATGCCATTGATACTTGTCTAATTCACCAGTTGTAAAGATGAATGTGTCCAAATCCAAATTGTTAACTTCTTTATATACCTGCAAACAAATTAGGATTTATTGAATATCACTAGTTAACTGAGTAAGGAAAAAAAGCAATCAAAGTTTCATATTCACCTTTGAACAACGTCTGGGTTTTCCCGCAATAACTTCTCTAAATAAGTACTCTGCATGTTAAAACACCATAACAATTCGATTTAACACTTAAGATGAAAGAATAATTATCCAAAATGCTCAATAAATACAATAAAAGTAGCTTGAAACCTCAGCGCGAAATGCAACAATGTTTTGTTTGCCCGCCAAGCGCAATATTTGAGGTTAAAAAGTCACGTGGTTTGGATTGCCTAATACCTTTAGGGCCGGTATTATAAAACTTATTTGGACCACAGTGATCAGTAAACTCTTATTTTTGAACCAGATTTTACGAGTTAACCTCTAGTTATCTGTCAAAATAGTTTTATAATACCCGCTCATAAACATATAAAATACAGGGTTTCTAGAGGAGACCGTCAGATTTTAGGATAAGTTTACCCTAATCAAGACAACTTTGAAACAATGTTTGGTTTATGATGGGTCTCTGTTGTAACTATACAGGGTGATTTGTCTGATTCTACCAATTTTACTTTTATTTATAACTTTGGTATGCCTCATTCGGTTTTGATGAAATTTTATGTGTAGCACGATATAAATTCAAAAATTCTTAAATTTTTTTCAAAATGCGTTTAAAATTATACGTTATGACTCATTATTCAGGTGTATCCAATTTTTTTGGCGCACCTCCAGAAAAAAAATTTCAAAAAAGGAAAATTTTTAAATTTCACTGCAACTGATTCTACTTTTATTGGTAACTTTGGTATGGCTTATTCCATTTTGATGAAATTTTGAGTGTAGTACAATATGAATGGGTAAATTCAATAATTTCAACATATTTCTCGAAATACAGAGGGATGCTATGGTGATAATTCCAGATTAGGTGTGCGGGTTGTAAAACACCCTTTATTACACTAGGTTTCTGAAACTTCTTTATCCGTTTCAGATAATATGCAATAATATGCCATAATGAGTCATTATTCTTGTTTCTAATTTTTTTGTTACACTTTTTAAAGGAGAGCATTATCGAAATTTCGCTCGAAATCTGTGACTACTAGGTAGTATAGCTGTATTGTCCAAGAATAATATTCTTTTCAAATTCGAAGTTAATATTCGATTGCTCATATTCTGTATAGAATCATTCAATTCATAATATCACATAATATAATTTAATTATTTTGCACACCTCCGATTTTATATCGAAGGATTATTTCTATGTAACAGCGTACGTAAAGAGATTTCGTTCAATAATGTATGCATTTACGCATATGAAGTAATTTTCCAAATCAAATGATTTCATACAGAATATGAGCAATTAAATATAAATTACGAAATATAGAACTGAGGAACCGCTTTGCATTCTTGGAATATACAGCTTTATTACCAAGTGCAGAATGTTCCCACTGCGAAATTTCGATAATGTTCTTCGTCGAAAATTTTTCTCGGAAAACCGAAGGTATGCGCCTGAGTAATCACTTATTATGTTAGAATCGGAAACTGAGAGATGAGTTTTGGAAACTCAATGTACAGGAAGTTTTTTCAACCTGCACAATTATTCTGAAACGATCACAATTACATCCCTGTATTTCGAGAAAAATTTTGTTAAAAGTAAAACCGATTGAAGCAAAATTTCGATATTGTCTTTTTTCGAAAAAATGTTCTCGGAAAACCACAGATTCTCAAAAAAAACTAAAATGCTTGAATAATGACTTACTATAGTAGAATCGTTAACAGAGATAGCGAAGTTTTGAAAAGCAATGTACATGGTCGTTTTTTTAACCTGCAAAATTAATCTGAAATTATCACAATACCAACCGGATAAATGCTTTCAAATTATACACTCTGTATTTGAAAAACTGATAGCTTGCGAACATTAGTGTTAGACGAGACGAGACTTTAGGAGAGGCTCGTCTCGTTGGTCTCGTGGGCATCATTATATTTAAACCAAAAATGGGGGGGTTCCCATACTTGAACAAGAGTTAATATAAATCTCAAATCCCTTGGAAAGAGTTAAAAAACAGTATTTTTTGAATACTTTAAGTTTCGCTAATTTCGGAAAAAGTGTTAAATGAGCAGTTTTTTTGATTCACCCTGTTTGACGGTAACCTTAATCGCTACTCAACACTAGCGCTGCTCTAGTTGACTAACTTTCTTTTTTTTACGCGCTTGTTCTGGGGACAGCGAGTTATCATTTCGCCATGATGTCTGTAATTTTCGAATTTTGAACCGAAATTGGTCTCAATCGACTAGGTTGGACTCACTGATGAAGAATCCGTGGTTAAAATTGATTCTGTCCGTCCGGCCGGCTGTGTGCGCTATAACTTTCGGAAGGAAGTAGCTAGAGATCCTGAATATCTCGGTTAAGTTCGCCATTTGAAATTTCGATTCTTCAATAACTCGAAAAATATTCATCTGACCGAGATGAAACTTGGTTGGAAGATGAACAGTGTAAATGAGAAGTATTCATGGAAAAATTCGAAAAAAAAATTTTTTTTTTGAAAATTTTTATATTTCATTGAAATTTCACTGAAATTTCCAAGTCACCATTTTGCAATGTGAACAAGCGCCTAAAAGCTGCTGACTTCATGTCAGTGCTTTTTTCAAATTTCATTTCAACATTGGCTCTACTCCTACTCTCTTTCTTCTCCTTCTATGTGAATGTTATACATGTGTGTTATAACCCTAATGGAGTATGGGAAATGGAAAAAGCATATCAATGATCCGTATTTTTATTGCTAATTGATTTTGTAATATCAAAACACAGAAATCTAAATTTTAAACTTTCTTTCAGGATCGAACCGATCACTGAACTCGTTCCACATTTCAGGTTTTGTTTCCTGTACATGTTTGGACACTCTTCTCACGACTGCTTTTTCCTCTTCAGTACACATGCCACAGTTGGTTTTCATTATCTCGGGTACAATGACTGAAAAAAATAAATAAATCTTAATGTGCTAGTCCAATTTGATTATTTTCTTACATTTAATATATCTAGGCTTGAAGCAATCCAATATTTTCAGGTTCATGAGGGAGTAATCGATAAGCCACGTGCAGATAGCGAAAAGTGGTTAGAACAAATTTTGAAACTGAGCTCAGTATTTAGAAACCTTTTTGCTCCAATTTGTTCCGTATCAAACTTTTCATGCACCATTATATTTTCTGAGTTATTTGCATTTCTATAATTTATTTGGTGCTGATATCACACTCCGCACAAACAATGTCAGGTTTTGCATTATTTTCAATGCCAATAATAAGTACCTGATTTGTTCCAATTTGCTCTGTTAAAAAAACTCGATATCTTCAGTAGGTAGATATTTTTTATTCGCATTCATAACATTCAGTGGCAACTTCACACTCAAATGCAAAACTTTCTGGTTTCGAAAAACTTAAATACCAATATTCGGTAACCAATTTGATCTGTTGAAGTTAATTTAATATCATTTTCAGTTTTCGAGTAAATCACTATTGTTTTGAATGAAGCGTGAAGTTAGAGAACACTTTCCAATCCTTCTTTTCACGCCAATTATATGTACTCAGTTCGTTCCCATTTGTTCTGTTGGAATGAAAATTACTGATGCTATGGAAGCATCAGTAATTTTCGAGATATCAATAATTTTGTCTTACACACAACGCCATCTATGAAAACCAATGCGTAATTTAGGGTACACCTTATCATTGATAGTGTTCAGAGCGGTTTCTTCCAAAGAAGGTAAACATAGTTTTTTGATGATAGGAATATGGACGTAGATCAGATGTGACAAGAGTGCCATTGTTTTTATTCAATAGAGAGCAAGCCGACAAATGCTTTTACTTTATGATACATTCGCAGATTCAAATCTGGTTTCGTTGAAATTAATTTTTTTCATTAACTTTCACGAACATGTATAAGCAATCATCTCAAAATCCATATTGCATCACATTTCACTGGATTTATAACATGATTCATCAAAGGGAACTTTAACTGATCGCATGGAATTCATTCGAAAAAAAAAATCTAGAAAAGCACTGCCGTGAAGGCAGCAGCTTTTGCGCGCATGTTCAATGTAGATGACCGCTTCGGCAACGAATTTGAACATGCGCGCAAAAGCTGCTGCCTTCAGGACAGTGCTTTTATAGATTTTTTTTTATAAATTATTGGATTTCAATTCGATCTAATCTGTATTTTTGGAAATATTGTAAAAATAAAATTTTGAATGGGTATATCTACGGAATCATTGGGCGGATTTCACCTATTCACGAATTCGACCTTCGTAATTAAGCCCCAAACCTACTCTACAAATATCGAGTTTCTAGGTCATTTCTTCCGGAAGTTATTGTTTTTACGGTCGGCCTAACGGCCGACTGCGTAATCACAATAATTTCTGAAAGAAACAACTTAGAAACTAGATATTTGTGGAGAAGGTTTGGGCCTTAATTACGAAGGCCGAATGCGTGAATGGATATAATCCACCCAATGATTCCGCAGATATACCCATTCAAAATTTTATTTTTCCAATATTTCAAAAAATACAGATCAGATCGAATTGAAATCCAGTACTTCATCGAAAAATTACAGTTCCAAGGTTCATATAGAATTTAATGAGAATGATATGATAAGAAAATCACAGAATTTTTTTTTTCAAATTGTTCTAATGACACGATCATCACGGAATTTTGCATAAAGTTGTCTTGCAGCATCTTCAAACTAGCTGCGAAGTTTTATCAGGATTGAACTAGTATTTCTTGAGTTATACCGAAAAAAAAACGATATCGAGTAGAAAACCACGAAATTTTACATATTTTTTCCCAAAATCTCCAAAACTTATGATCGTATCAAACTGAAATTTGGTACACTGCTGTGAAATATGAAGCTCAAAGTCCGAGTGGCCACTTATTTTTGGATATGATGAACGGTTTCCGAAATAAAAATATTTTTGGAAAAAAATTTGAAAACAAAATTTTTTTAAATCTACTGACAATATGATTCTGGCAAAATTTGGCTCAAAGTTGCGCGTTGTTATACTCTACCTAATTGCCAAGTTCAAATCAAAACGCCCAAGTAGTTTCTGAAATAAAAAATATTAGATCCACTCAATGATACCGCGAATATATCCGTCCTATGAAATATTCGAGGAAGAATTTTGAAATATTTTCCTCATCGATGGATTATGGAACGATCATCGCGAAGTTTCGAAGGAATCTGATGAATTGTTTCTGAAAAAAAAATTCGAAATAAAATTGGAAAATTCTCTAAAATATATTTTCTCTGAATCTTGTACCCCTATAATCTTCACGAAATTCTATGAGAAGTTACGAATTGGTATTCCACAACTAACCAAGTTCAAATCTGATCGCGATAGTTGTTCTTGAAACATAACGAAACGAAAATAACCTGAGATTTCAAAATAGGCACAATTTTTTTTCTTTTCCAATATACCTATCCTTAAATAAATATCCAATCAAAATGAACTTTGAAACACTCTTGTTGAATGTTGATTTGAAGTTCTGTGCCGAATATCTTTGAACTCTGATCAACAGTCTGTGAGAAAAAATAATAATTTGGAAATTTTCTAAACAATTTTTTTTCGAATTTTTAATGACGAGACAGAATAGAAGACAGTTAATTTTGCACTCAGTTCTGCGCTAATGTTCTCCAACTAATAACGAAGTTCTAATCTGATCTCATTGGCACTTTGAAGCTTCCGAAGGTTTGCAGGGTTGCTTTAACCTTTTTGGGAGTGTCAAGTATCGTCCTGGCTTAGTCTGGGGGAACTATAAGGGCATGGGCCAAGCAAAGCCATTTCATGCCTACATGGGTAAACAACCTGTATGCGGATCCTTCAGGAGTGCGCCTCAACGTTAGGGTTGATCAGCGTTATAAGATCTTGAGAGGATCTAGTAGACCAGGGTCGATAATTTGTTAAACCGAAAAAAATAATAGTATATGGAACATATAGAGGAGGAAGAGAATTAAAGAAAAAATCATAAAGGGTTGATCTGAGGTCGGTAATGGAAGGGGGTGAGTGTTAAAGGGTAAAACATGATTCATCTCGATTTCCGGTTAAAAAAATGGGAATAAGTTGAACGGCAAAGTGTTGGGATAGGATATAAAACTTTTTCACATAACCTCAAATTCAATGTGAAAAATTCAAATAACGAAGATTTTGATTTTATAATTTATCTACCACAAAAAATAATTTTTTCCAGGAAATGCTGTGGAAACTTTCCCTTTCATGTTGAAATACTCTGTAATTCTTTCGATTTAAAAATAGTGTCAAAGAAATAAATATTACTATGGTCAATTTTCTTGAAAATTTTATGTAGTATGGCCCAGACCTTCATTCACTCGAAAATATACATTATTTTGGAATAGCAATGAGTAGGCACATACGCATATAATCTGAAGATGATTTCACAACTTTCCCAAAATATTAGGGATGTCTTATTAAATATTGAATTCATTAATTTATATGGTTGTTAACTACAGTGGTATATTTTTGCAATCATCAGAGATTTCAACGAACAAAGTTTTTGAGAAAGTAGATATTTTGACGTGAGAATTTTCGACTGAAAATTAGGGTGCATTTTCGATATTTAGTCAGAATAATGCGAACAGATTATTAGGAACATGAAAAGATAAGTTTTCACCGAATTCTGTGAAAAACTTTTTTGTAGAAGATAAAAATAAAAACTGAAACCTGGTTATTTGAATTCGTCACATGAATTTTGAGTTATGCGGAAAAAGTGAGAACATAAAAGTTGTAGATCTTCCAATTATCTATAAATTTGCCGTTTCCTTTTTTTCCATGGGACTTGTAGATTTGTCGAAAAACGATATAAACTATGTTTCAGCCTTAAAAATCTCACCCCCTACCACTTACCGACCGCAGATCGCCCCAAAATTATTCTTCCTTCAATTTTTTTATATACGCTTCCTTTTAAAATTAGTTTCATCCTACTTAATTTTTTTTATCTTTTCACCATTTTTCGAGGCTTCAGCACTGATCGATGGGGCCGGGCGCTACAGGCAGGTAATGTGGGATTGTGGGATGACGACGCGTGCTCGTATCAAGTAAGGGCTGACAAATCGTTACAATTAATTGAGATATGGAAGTAAGCTTCAAATTTCGAATTATTATAACTGCAAAACCGTTCGAACGATTTCGCCCACAAACGAACTCGATCAAGATTATGTATCGGTGAGTACAACCTAGTCGTAAAGGATAATTTTTCGTGCAAATCATTATGTTACAACCAACAACCAGACTTTAAGCCAAGGCTCATATCCGAATGTTTTTTAAGAAATATATAAGTTGGAAATGACGTAAGTAAAAACCCATTGGATATCGAAGGAGAAGCCTCCACTACTTCAATCTATATTCTTAAATTTTTGGACTGTTCGTTTATTTTTAGAAAAAATCATAGGATAGTTTTACGCATTGAAACATAACAATACCTACTCAAATAACAGGACACTATAAACTTACATTTTATCTCATCAATTAAATCCGGACATCCACTCTTTTCCATAATACAATTGAAATGATGTTCCAAGACGGCATCGTTAGTTAAAACTTCATCGACGTCAACTTTGGGAATTTTTTCGTAAATCTCTCTATTTGGTCTTGTCGAAACAAAACCAGCAAGACAGAGAATTGATAAAAAGAAGTACATTTTACAGATGAAATTTTCTATCAAAAGACACAACGTAATATATGAAAAAATCTGCAGTTATCGTTTTATATGATTTCCTATTGTATAATTTCATAATTCATTTTGTCAGGGAATAGGTACCCCTTTAGTAATACTATAATTTGTCGTCTAATTATATTGAAATGATTGAGAATTTAGTTAATCGCTACCTTTCAATCGGGTATAATTTTAACAAATCAGTAAATCCAATTGTGAATAAGGACTATGATTATCATTGAATCTATGAATTGTTCTCATCAACGATTAGTTTAAGGATCATGCATGTTTGTTCGAGGCTGAATAAATCAAGTTTCCTCTTCTGTTGCTGGATGATGAAATATTTCAGACTGGTGAAAAATATTGTAAATTCAGCATTGAAGCTGAGATTCTTTTCTAGATAAATGTGCATTTCTTTCTATACAAGTGCTCCTTCAAGAAAGAGGTACAACGATTTCAACATTTTAAACGAAAACGAGAAATATATCGAAATATTCTATGAATACATTATGTTATTGCGAAAGTGTCGAAAGAATGTACCTTTGCAGAAATACTATAAGATATCAAAGTTTCACTGTGCGATCCATTCTTTACCACGCTACTCCCTTATTTACATAGTAGTGATCACCACTCCATTGAGATACCAAAGTTCAGTCTTCAAATCCCTCCATATCACATTCCTATGAAATGTTAATTAAAATCAGCCAATTAGGATCGATACATGGAAGGAAATGATTTTAGGATAGCAACTGTTGTTGCTGATGATATAGAAATCACATTTGAGGATCTCTCGAATATAATTACCGAAAGCGCACGAATATCTATGGGAAAGACTAAACTAATAAAGAATCACAAACCTGTACCATGGTGGAATGATAAGTATAATGAAGGTATCGGTGCGAGAAAATGGACACTTATAAAACACGAATGACATAAAAGGTCAAAATCAGATGAATAAACTGAAAGCTGAAGGACAAACTATAATAGATGAAACTAAGAAAACAGTACAGGCAATCAACACCTCCACTCCTATGACGAAAGTTTTGGACAAAATCAATAAAATATTAGGCAACAAAACGTCCTCTCATATTTCGGCCTTTAAAGATAGAAGTGAAAATATTTCCTCTGGTTGCGCTAAGGCTGAATTATTCGCTCCACATTCTGAAGAACATCCAGACGACTCCAATCTCGACCCGACGTTTTTTGAGTGTAGGAATTCTTCGGATTCTCACATTATAAACACGGCTATGGGGAACGTTGACCCAATCAACTTTCCGATTACAAGACGCAAACTTGCGAAGCCCTCTCCGATCTCAAGAACACAGCATCAGGCCCAGATGACATTCTTTTTCCATTTCTGAAGAATCTCCCTGAAACAGCATACATTAATCTCCTAAAAATATTCAATAATATATGGTCGAAATAAAAATTCCCCAAAAAAATGGACCTGATCAATCATTATTCGTGTTCTAAAGCTAAAAAAGTTGCGGCTTAATCCTGAGTCTTATTATATTTATTATATTTATATTATATTATTTAGATAAATCATCGACAAACGCCTGCTTTGGACGCTGCAGAATAAAATTTATTATTTGAAAACTCAATGGTTGTAAACAACTTATTGGATCTTGAAAGTGATGTCCGTGAGGCGCTGTCTACCAAACAAAAATGCTATGCCATATTCTTCGACATCAAAAAGGCCTTCGAAACCATATTTTGAAACAACTAGAAAACGTGAATATGAGCGGGAAGTGTTATGCCTTAATACGAAATTTTCTGAATAATAGATTATTCCAGTCCAACCCTTTTCTTTATAGCAAATTATTTTTCGATCTTTCTGCCGCATTCCACATATTTTCTTTTAATCAATTCTTGAGAAGTGTTACAGCCTTGGTTTCAGGGATGTATTCTCAGATTGGTCGCGAAGTTTCCTGAATGGTAGATCGTTTTATGTTAGGGTTGGGCTTAACCATTCTCAAAATAATGGTATCGGACTTGGAGTTCCTCTGGTTTCCGTGTTGGGCCCGCTTTTATTTCTATTGTTGATAAATGACTTGCCTTTTTGGTTTGTTCGTTATTTGCTGGCATTATTTGGTGATGAAGCATCTGTTCTTGTGGCGGCACGGAGTCATGAGGACCTTCAACAAGCCTGTGAATGTATCATTGAAGAATTCGTGATATGGCATCAAAAAATAACCTGATGGTTAACGTCGATAAGACGATTCAATAGTGTAGTAATCATAAAAAACACACTATTTTTTGTGAATTATTTCAATCTTAGGCGATCGATTTCGGTTAGTTAATCATCATCAGGCCAGCTGAAAGTATACAGAATAAAATTATTATTCCTTTCACGAACTACGTCTTACTTTTATTTAAAAAGTTAGTTTTTAGGTAAGGAGCGTGCAACTTAACATTAATTGAGTTAAAATGGGTCGAAATATGAATTAACATCGATATATTATATTATTTGTATTTGTATTCTTTCCGAATATCCTAGGCTTCAACGAAACCCCTCAGAAGCTTAAAGCTTGTGCGAGTTAGGATACCGGGTGTGTTCTGTGTAGGCTTTGTTACTTATTCCTTGCGCCACGTTAGGAACAGCACTGTTAATTGTTTACCCAACAGCGAATGGTTGGACGGTCCCCTAAAAACCGGAAAAGTTATTTCCCGGCCAAGGGCTTGAACCCCAGACCTTACGATCATGGGGCTTGCGCTCTAACCACTGAGCTACCGCCGCTTATGTCCATATGATTAGTTTTCTCTCATGTAGGTTGTTTTTAGAATCTCTCACTTGTATTAATATTATTCTTCAAAATTAATGTGATACTTTTTTCGATATCTTGATGGTGTAGTATCATCTTTAATGAACCGGTAGAAGGAACATGCGCCAGTTTATTTCCGTTAAATTCTAGATTGTCATTTAAAAGAAAATAGTTGTTTTTATTTTTTAGTATCTCAAGTTGTTCGAGTAATGATAGCCTGATAAAATTACTTTCTTTGTGTAGTATTTTCAGGTTATCTAAGTTAATTGTGTGTTTAGAATCTTCAAGGAGTGAACCCAAAGCAGAATTCGGCTGATTTCTTTTATGTTATTTGAATCTCTTTTCTACACTACGTGTCGTCATTACTATATGAAATGAAGGGCAGTCTGCTTGTTAGTGTATAATTGTATTTTCTCAGGGTTACATCTATTTTCTCATGTTTGTTTTTATAATATAGTGTGGTCACAAAGAGTTTTCTAGTTGATGAGTGGGGATAGATTTCGTTAATTATTCGTTTTCTTTTCATGGAGGTTAGAATTTCGTCTATGAATTGTCTATAATATTAATTGTCCCTTCCTATTTGATAAATAATGTCGATTTCTTTTTTATAATTTTCTGGAGACAAGGGGATGTTGAGTAGTCTGTGAAATAAAAATCTGAAAGCTGCTTTCTTTATTGGTTGTGCATGATAGGAGCTGAAAGGGATAATGAATCCGTTTGTGTTGGCTTTCTGTATATATCGAAAGAAAAGGTTTTATTTTCATTCAATTTTATTTTGAAATCTAGAAAATGTATGGAGTTTGATATAGAGTGCTCTAACGTAAACTTAATTTTGAACTTAGAGTTAATTTCTTGAAAGAATTCTTCTAGTTTATCTACAGCATTATGAGAGTATTATTTGCTTTTCTATATGGTCTACGCAAATATTCGGGTTATTGCTTACTTTAATTTTATGTAAGTGTTCAGGGGTCAGGCAATGGTAGAATCTCAATATCATCATAGTTGTTATTTTCTTTCTAGGTCGTATTTAAAGAGGAAAAATCTCTGTGTTGGGTTTTTATCCCCATTTCGCATGTGCGTATATGTTTTTGCCTTTCTCATTCCTATTTTCTTCCATTTCCTTATCCATTGGTTTGTCAATCTATATTTCAATAGGCATCTTATATAATTTTGTTGTGCTGTATATTTGTGAAGTCTGGTATTTTCCTGTCTTCCCTGATTTGCCAGTAAGTCTGCCCTCTCGTTGCCCTCAATTCCTGAATGACCTGGTATCCACACACAGATGATGTTCAAATTCAGTAAATATGCTTTGTGGAGATTTTTTTTTGTATTTGCCGATAGTATGTCCAAATTGGATGACATGGTCCATCGGGACAATCTTGTAACAAACATTTGTCCATGATGAATTGCTATAGAAGGGTGCCACGCCTGCTCACTACTGATTTAAATCAACAACGCATTATCGACTGCAAAGTCGTAAATATGTGACAGTGGAGGAAGCAGTGGAAGCACCACTACCTAGACTCATTGATCAAACAGAACGTCAACTGAATGGCAGCAGTTGGTGAAAGCCATCCAAGGCGACCAAAATGTTAAACACCAACTGGCAAAGTTATGACATTTGGGAGGTGCATAGAATATCAACGCTTGAATATGACGAATAAAGTCGAATTTCAAGGGATAATGTGTTTTTACTGTTCATACCCGAGACTTATTTAGTTCCAAATTCAGTACTCGACATTTAATTTTTCACCGATCCTTTCTGTGATTAGAAATGGCATCAGACTGTTCTATAATTTCATAGGATTTCCATAGAATTGAAGAGACGAAAGTTTTTCGTCACTTCCAAAATACTCATCGCGTTACATAACATTTGCATTTCCGTATGCAGATATGCTAACGCGTTTAATCCGCGATGTCTTGTCATCACTGAAGAATTGAATCTATTTGCGTATAGTGAGCAAAACCTTTCAGTCGCACCAGCTATCCCCTCGGTAGACAATTTTTTTATGGGTTGGTGTCCTGTTTTATCCGATCAATCCTTTTGAACTAACAAGCTCCAACAGAATTTCCATATATGAATACTTCCGCCTTTCCACAATGCATATATTTAAATCGAATATTTAACATTGATAACCAAGAAATTCCGACCATTAATTAGTATAGATTCAGCTACATCGTGCAGCTCCTATAATTCAACACGATTCCAACAATTTCTATGCCAGATTTCTTTATAATAGCTGCTTTCACCCACCTTAATTATCATTGTGCTAAGTACAATAATAACTCCATCGGTCCTTGCCGCTGTATATCTAACAACAGCTGATCAGCGCGACGCTGGCGTTCCGACGCTCAGTCAGCATCCAGACGCCAAATCTGAGCTCTCGTGAATTTTGAACTCCGGTTTTGATAGTGATTGAATGGTGCGAGTGAATTTTGAAATGGTAGTAACCCAGACTTAGATATCCTGAGTACATTATTTGGGGGTAAATAATATTTTGTCTTATATTTGACCTGTGTCCATTAACGATTTTTGAAATAAACAAGAATATATAAGAATCATTAATGCAAATTAAAAATTGGTTTATATCATCATACCATAATTTCTCACCGAAAGTATACATTTTTATTCAGTATTCGGTTTGCAAGTAGCAAATGCATTAGCATTTGAAGGTTTAGTTCAATGGTAAATGTTCAACACATCTCTCTAAGCCCGGAACAAATTCAAAGTAAGAAATTTAGTCTAAGATTTGACTAAGAATTGATTATACGGAATGGAAGCGCACATATATATTTTAAGCCAAAGCTTTCAGTGTCAAGAGCATCACAACATTCAAAAGAATTGAAATGACGTCAGTAGCTTCATCGCGATCGCGAAAAGATTAATTTACTCGGACCTTCGAATCCATTGACATGCCACAAATCGGTGGAAATGCCTTATAGAAGGAAAATTATATACAGAGTGATCCACCAAGAACTGGACAAACATATATAGCCGTGTAGATGATATTGAAAAAGTCAGTTTTATCCAATGCATTATACTCCGTTTTCGAAGCTTAAGCGAGATACAGGGTTAATGTCAACTTGGGGTAATATTCTGATAACTGTGGTAAGTTATGCGTGAACTTTGAAATAAAGATTGTTGGTCAAATATCTTATTATGTTTTCGGGGTCAATACTATTGTGGTGTAAAATTCTGCAAAAGATAATTCGAATTTTCGATATCAAATGATTTCAATGTATTCGATTTTCTAAGTGAAAAAATTTCAGCAAAATTAAAACTCAAATTTTTTTTTACGTCTACGGTGAAAAAAATATTCATCCGAAATTTTCGGAATCTTTCGAAGTTGAACTCATTTTCATTCTGAACAGTGGTGGAAAACAGAATAAGAAAATATCCATTGGTTTTAATTTCGTTCGGCGTATTTGGGTAACCTACCATGGCCAAAATGGTGCTAATGGGTCCCCAGAATGACCTGAATAGAAAAATGAATTTTTCTATTCATGTCATTCTGAAGGCCTATTAGCTCCATTTTGTCCTCTGTAAAGCCATCAGTTTTTAAATAAAAATTAAAAAAGTACTCAGAGCGGAATCCTTGGACGACTTCAAAATAAAAACCAATGAATATTTTTATTCTGTTTCCACACCGGTGTTCAGAATGAAGGTTAGTTCAACCACGATAGATTCCACATCAAAATTTTGGGTGATTTTTTTTTACTGTGGACATGTGAAAAAGAATTGAGTTTGAATTTTGAAAAATTTTTTCAAGGAAAATCTTAAAAAATCAAGTACATTGAGATGATGCCATCCAATATGGAAATTGAAAATAATTGAAGTGAGAATCACGTCCTTGGTTATTCATGCTGAGTACTTTGACAGGAGCTAGGACAGGTGGAGAAGAACAAGACTAAGTTGAACTAAATGCCGACGTTTCGTCCGTATATTCGAACTCTTTCAAGGCTATATACAAGAAAGATACAAAAATTCATCAGTACAATCCAATAAAATAATCAGAATGACACTAAATAACAACGATAAAATGCATACATACAAAATGATGCAATCTAGATAAATTATTGTATAGAACAAATATCAATGAACAAACCTGATAAATAGATAATAGCACACGTAATATACAACGATAATAAATTAAATTGGGTAAAACTGTGGTATATAAACTTACCAAGTTCCTTCAGTCTGACATAAAAGATGTTATTTCTACTGATAGTCGGAATTGGACATTAAATTGGTTCGTGGGGAGGATGGCACTTTGCTGACGAAATGGTATGTAAAACCTACAAAAATATAAAAGAGACCAAAGAAATTTCGAAAACAAATAATTATCCAACAACATTTGTGAATAAAATAATTAATGAATACAATCCATTTCCCCCTAGAAATAGTGAAACCCTTAGTTCAGACTTCAGACGATCAGAACAAAAGATATTTCAGGTTCCCCTACATATCAGGCCTGAGTCACAGCATTGCTCATTCAATAAAACAGAAATCAAAAACTACAGAGCTTGTTTTTTATAACCTTTTGACGACACAGATTTTATTCTAGAGACTTAAAGATCCAACTCCCAATAATAACCGTTCAAGTATTGTGTATAAGATACCATGTTTGGGGTGTAATAAATGTTACGTGGGACAAACTAACCAACTGCTGAAGACGAGAATCAAACAGCACAAATATGACTGTGATAATAGGTTCCGGGATAGGAATAGTTCCACAGCTTTAGCGGCCCATAGATTTGCTGAAAGCCATCGTTTCAATTTCGACAATGTCGAAATACTCGACTGTGAAAGTAATTGGAGGAAAAGGAACATCAGCGAAATGATTTACATTAAACTAAACGCAACTGTAAACCACAGAACTGACACCCAAGATCTGAGTCAAATGTACACGAATTTATTGTTCCTGTATCGCGATTCCTGTATTCCGGCATAAATGTCATTCATATGTCTTCATTGTTTACATGTGATAACAGCTTCTCTCGATAATTAATCCAACAAGTATCAATGGTAGTAAAGATTTCAAAGTTTAAATTGAAAATTGACAAAGTCTTGACTTGGTTGCAATTTTTCTGACTATCAGTAGAAACAACATCTTTTATGTCAGACTGAAGGAACTTTGTAAGTTTTTATACCACAGTTTTACCCAATTCAATTTATCATCGTTGTATATTATGTGTGCTATTGTCTATTTATCAGGTTTGTTCATTGATATTTGTTCTATACAATAATTTGTCTAGATTGCATCATTTTGTATGTATGCATTTTATCGTTGTTATTTGCTGTCATTCTGATTGTTTTATTGGATTGTACTGATGAATTTTTGTATCTTTCTTGTATATAGCCTTGAAAAAGTTCGAATATACGGACGAAACGTCGGCATTTAGTTCAACATAGTCTTGTTCTTCACCACCTGTCCTAGCTCCTGTCAAAGTACTCAGCATTGAAAATAATGAAAATTTCAACTTTGCAGGTTTTCCGCTATTTTGAATCTTTTCATCAGGATTCTAAACCACAATTATAACAAGCCGTTTATTTCCTATAGATAAAATCCAATTTCAGGATATTCACAAGAAAATCATTATATAAGGTACAAGAGTAGGTATATCATCAGTTCATACAAGTTAGGAATCTTTCCTTAATTGCTGGTAGAATCATGAAAGATGTAACAAATTTCACAAAGGTAATAAAAAAATGTTAAAATGAAATGCATAGGTGTTCGTAGCATAAAATATGTCATACGAGGAACTCCGGCAGTTATGATTGTATCGAACTGAAAATATGATCTCAATGGAATTTCGTATAAAGTTGCGCGTCATTATACTCTAAATAACAGCCAATTTTCGATTCAATCGTTCCAGTAGTTCCGGAATTATCACGGATATCACCTCAAAGCTTCAAAAGGCTCTAACTCCGAAACCGAGTGTGCCCATGAACGAACTCAATCGTCGCATTTTGAAATGCAACCTACCCTGACGGTTTCAGGTCGACAGTATTCTCCGTAGGACCGTTAATCATGCATACGGACGGCTGACCGGTCGGCCGGACAGAATCGATTTTGACACCGGATTTGTCATCAGTGAGTCCAAGCTAGTCATTTTAGATCATTTTCCAAAATTCGAAAATTACAGACATTTGCACAAAACTATAGCACGAGTTACATATCCCAAGAATATGGAAGTCGCTGACCCGACCATCTCCTGGAGATCGAGTTCCTAGCTGGAAGTCTAATGCTGATAAGCTCATTCCATATGTTTTAAATCCCATTATGAACAATTCATACTTTCAGTCCTGATATTAGATACGTATCGCGAACCTATGTCCGATTATCAGAATTAGAATTATTCTTTCGTATCATTTTCAATAAAGGTAATATTTCAAAAACTACACCGCTCATCCCATTATAATTAATGCTGTTCCCCTAAACATGTGCGCAAAAACTGCCTGCAAACCGCGTCGATCATCCAGGGATAACGCGACAACTCAATAGGTTTGTTTTGGTTCCGACTTCAGAACTGTTCTGGAACGGTTCCGCATGCGCGATTGCGATTTTGTGTTTTGGTTCATTTCAGAACCGGTTCAGGATTTGAGTAATCCTGTTTTGGTTATTTTCAGAATCGATTCCGAACTGTTCTATAACAGTGAAAGTGACTTCGGACGTGAGAGTCCGAACTATTTCAGAATTGGGTAGTTCGCACAAGCGTAGAATGGCTGTCAACGATTTAAGGTTAACCTGACTTTTTCGACGTCGTGTTGATTTGGTTTTTGCTTGTATTATTTGTTGAGGAAACGGTTAACTGTTAAATTTAAACTTTTGTTATTGAGGATAATTCCTCCGTTACGATCTACCAGGATAATCTATAGATTATATAATGGATGTTATTTCTATTGTTTCACACCTGGGATGTAAATAAATCTATGAATACAAGGGTCTTCTTCTCTATTGAATAATAATGTTTCGAATTAATTTTTCTCTAAAAAGCACATACCTGACATACCTTCGTCATTAAATTCATTATTATATAACCCAATAATTTGTTGGTTCATTTCGGAATATAATTGAAGTAATGAAGAAAATTCAGAAAAAAAAATCAAGTGGAAGCAAGTACATATTCCCAAAAATATTTTTATATTACATGGTGCGACAAGGACTTTCGCATATTTTCAATTAAACAACACTTAATATATAAGACATGATTAACATTCCTCTTTTCTGCCAACTCAAACGAAAGTTTTTTTCCTCTACGATCCCGATGAGAAACCGAACTTAATTCGTGTTTTAGTTGTATCGCTTTTAGAACTGTTCTTGGATAGTTCAGAATCGGGCTTCCACAGCGCATCGATTCTGTGCAGTTCTAGAACTGTTCTAGGACAGTTCTGAATTTCGGAACCAAAACAAACCTTATGTAATAGTTTAGGCTTCAGCCTGGTCGGTACCTCTAGGAGGGTTAACTCCGTCCTCCTTTTAAGCAATGAATTTATAGAATTTGCGCTGAATCTACTCAAAGCGCTGCTTGTGGCACGAGTAAATAGGCTACCAGATAATAAAAGTGTACTCATAAGGCAAAAATGACTTTCCCAATATGTCATCTACACGGCTATTATATCCAGTTTATGGTGAAACACCCGGATATGAGTTTTCCGTTGAAATAGTAGATTCATTCGATACAAAACATTTTTGTTAAATAAAATACCTATTTTATCGCCTAAAATATATTTATTGACTGAAATCTAGTATTTTAGATTTGTAATTTTATTGATACTTGATGTGTGGTGGGCCTATTTGGACCCTTTGGACTAAGGAATTCCATTTGAGGCCTAGATAGGGAAAAATTTATGGATGCTGAGGATTGGAAAATCAATTCTGAACCAATTTTTCATGAACAATCAAATGGTCACGTTGAGATTTCAATATATATTTTAATTAATAAGATTTTGTGTCTGAAAAATCAAAATCGCGCGTACTCGAACCGTCCCGAACAGTGAGATCAAATTGTCAGATCCATGAGTCGTATTCAGGAGTGATCATGAAGTCTTGAACATGACGTTGAAGACGAGTTGAATGAAAGCAAATTTTAAGATCTGTGCTAACGCCTGGCTTTTGTTTTCTTACTCTCATTGGTCAGAAGTCAGACAACTTTTTACGCGCTTGTTCTGGGGAACAGCGCGTTATCGCTTCGTCACAATGTCTGTAGTTTTCGAATTTTCAGCTGACATTGGTCTCAAACGACTAGGTTCGACTCACTGATGAAGAATCCGTGGATAAATGTAATTCTGACTGTCCGGTCGTCCGTCGTGTGTACCCTAACTTTTGAGAATAAGGATCTAGAGTCTTGAAATTCTCAGGTTAGATTTAGATCCTCAATATCTCGGTTAAGTTCGTTAATGGGTCAAATCTGCCGAAAGGTTTTTGTGTTATATCCATTTGAAATTTTGATTTTCCAATAGCTCATAAAATAAATATCTGATGGAAATGAAACTTGGTTGGTAGATAAAGAGTATCAATAAGAAGGATTATCCATGGAAAAATTTGAGAAAATTTCTTTGAACATTTTTATATTTCATTTAGATTTCACCTCCGGGGGTTTATAACTCTTCGTCGTCGTTGCTATCCCAGCCCTTCTCAACACTGTTCAGAATCTTGACCAACATTTAATAACATGGCCATTTCGGAATTTCATGCTTGCTATAACTACTATATTGTCTGACCTGAATTGTTTGAAGATAACTCATTCCAACATTATTGCTAGTATTGGCGAGATTGAAATATCACAAACTTCGCTTCAAAATAAATTTGATTCGATCTGAAAGGCCATTGGGCTTCATTCTAATTCACTTGCAGAGAATATAAGAATTTGATAGATAGAAATAGAGCAGCTCTTTTTTGTGAAACAATTGGTTCAAAGGTTAAAGCTTTGACTGAGAACATGAACGGCGTGAAATTATCTGGTGTTCCAATCTTGTACACAACACATACTGAAGAAATATTGGAGAGAATGAAACTTTCATATAACACTACTATCCTTGGGGTCTCGTCTTCAAGCTATGCTGGTTTTCTTGGTTCATTGTGGACAGTAACACTATTGGTGTAGATTACTAGAGGATCTGTTTTTCTGCCCCTCAGATTGTCTCGAGTATTTAGAGGGACAATAGTGCATTATTGGTGCATCCCGATTTACATGAGGTGAAAATATACGATGATCCTACTCCATGGAAGAAGAATAATAGTGATTACTGGTTTTTTAGTCATATATAAAATAAAAACATTCAGTCAGGTCGATAAAAATTGAGAGGTCAAGAGTTAAAACTATAAATACGGAACAAACTACATTTTAAAATATTTTCCGGATGGCTGCTATCGGAAATATTTTTTTCCGTGTAAGCACCAGTGTTGTACATTATATTTTTTCCACTAAAACCCTGGATTGCACCTGGTCTACAGAATTGTTTGGTTATAAGAGAACCCTCGAGGAAAGTTTCACTCGCAATGAACAGGATATATATGAACCACAGAGGATTTTCCAGTGGCCCTAGAGTCGAGATCAGTCTGAGCAAGATTATGATTTCCTTTTAGCTACACCAGCATTTATGGCATACTTCAAAAAAAAATGCTCAGAATTTTGTAAACATTTCTTACAAACTTGCGCCCCAAGCAAGAATGACGTGGGCCAGCGTTAGATTGAAGCTGCACCACGCTCACTGTATTTTCCAGAATATACGATATATAATGATCGAACCAGCACCAGAATTTCTCACACATTCATTACATATGAGTGACGGCAAAAAATTCATAATTATTAACCCCAAGGGGATAGACACCGCCTAAATATTGAATAATCAAATTGAATAAGCATCCAAAAGGTGGAGGGTTTGAAATTTTCCACATACCTTGTTGAACAAACATGATACATCATAATATTTTCTAATGGTAGGGATGAAGCATCCCTAAACATCTCGAAATTGCTATTACGTAATTATATCAGCAACTACATATATACTGGGTAAAGCAGTTTTCCGCGGACGGTACATATACTCGTATCTGAGTGGATACTCGTATTCACCGTTTTCTCCTTCTCAAAAATGCATTACAATAGCTCACAATATTGTGACACAGGTTTTGAGATTCGAATGAACTACAATCAGAAAAATAAGGAATTAGTGACGTGGAAGGTGAAAAAAAATGATGATGAAAAACTGCGATATTCACCGATTTTTCTCCTTTTCGGAAATTTATTTTAGTACCCCACACTCATTTTGCACATGCTTGAGGATTTGAATGAAGTTTTCAATTGAAAATGTAAGGAATTAATGACGTGAAATGTGAAAAAAGAAAGTTCGAAATATTATGATGGAAAACGGCGATATTCACCGATTTTGTCGTTTTCAAAAATGTATTACAGTAGCCTTTCTTCTTTTACACATCCTCAAGGATTTCAATGAACTATTTCAATCAAAAAATAAGGAATTAGTGACGTGGTATGTGAGAGAAGGAAGTTTGAAATATTATGATCGAAAATTGCGATATTCACCGGTTCTTCCCATTTTCAAACATTTATTACCGTAGCCCACATTCTTTTAACACATGCTCTAAGATTCGAAATAACCACTTCAATCAGAAAAATAATGATTAATGGACGTGGTATGTGAAAAAAAGTTCGAAATATGATGGAAAATGACGATATTTACCGATTCAACATTACAGTAGCCCAAACTTCTTTTACATATGCTCAAGGATTCTAATGAACTATTCCAATCAGAAAAACGCTGCAATTTTTACACAAGGGTTTATTATTTTCTCAGTTTAATAACCCAATACCATTGATATCTCAAATCAATCGTATATATTATTTATAACTCATTGGTTTTTCACCAAACGAAAATCAATTCCATGAAGAAATTCATGTGAAATATTTAAATTCAATAGTAACTACAAAATTATCCAAGTGGAAACCAAAAGTACCTACATAACTCCTAGAGTCGTTAGAAATCAATAGGTACAACACCCGCAAAATCCTATTGAATGAACAAACAGATGTGAATAGCTCTCCACTACTGAATATTTTTCTGTAACCTAAAAACTCTGTGGCAAACCCCAATTTATACCTACTCTCACTTTTACGCTTTTGTATAATTATTTAGGCACGTTCCGGACCATATTTAAACCTTGTTGTACTACATACCATCAGTCAGTAAAATGTAGATACCTGAAGAAGATTTTTAGCAACTTTCTTCGTGTTTTTTGTGATTTCGTAGTATTACTATGAGTGTTGTGAATTCTCCGCCGAAGTCCTACACACCGTTAGGATCTGGCGTCTAGGAGGTTCGAAAGTTTTCAAAATCAAACTAAACGGTAAAAAAAAACACACTTTAATTCGATTCCTAGTTGTAAAATGAATATACTAGACTAGTGCCGATACGAAATAATCGATCGTGTGAAAATATGAACAAAAACGTAAAAAACCTATTTTAAATATTTGAGCCGAGCCTCGGCGTTTTCGACCTCAAGCTTATCGCTTCCAATTCCAATCCCGACTAACTTATGTCTGGAATTTTCAAATATCCCCAAGGATAAATCTTACATGCCTAAATATGTCTATGTTTATAATAACGCACAAAATCACTTGAAGGGCGAACCGCCTTAGCTCGCTCGAAAAGTGAGACCAATGCAAGTGGCCGCACAGGGCCGTATTCCCTAATTATCTGGGGACAAATCTGTCGAGTTACGACAATGAGATGGAGTTTTTATGTCCGACTGATCATCAGAATTATCAGTCCTGTCACCGATATAATCAATTACCGTATCCATGTTGTCTGTCTCATCTAAATATATTCCCGAAATATGGTAGATAAACCTATTCACTAAGGTATCAACATATAACGAAAATCTTGCTGGAAAGAATTGAAAGAATCACTTTATAATTAAGCCTAGAGGATGTTATTCATAAAAATCTTAAATATTCTTCATTCAAAATCACATTTCCTATGAAATATTGGAGTTGAAGAGAAAATTATCTTGGTGTTGAGTTTCTTAAAAAACTACTTTACAAAGGTCAAGTCACTATGTTGTTTCTTTCGTTAAAGTTAAGTTAAATTTCCGAAAAATATTTTTTACTAATATTTTGCCAGTACGATCTTCACGATATTACTTATTAAATTGCGTGTCGGTATTACACAAATAGAAATGAAATTCAAATCAGAAAGCGTTTGCGCCTTTTGACATATAAGGGAAATAACCTCAAAATTTAAAATGGCCACAAAATTTTCCGCCAATATCTCTGCAAATAAATATGGTTTCAAAATGTTGACTAAGACCTGTACCAAATTATATTGAACTTTGATGAATAGCTTCCGAAAAAAATGTTTAGAAAAAATTAAATTTTTTTCCAATACAATTCTCACGAAATCATGCATTAAATTGAGCGTCGATATTTCACAACTAGTTATGATGTTTCAATTTGATCGCGTTAGTATTTCTTGAGAAACTTTCGGGAAAATTAACTTAAACTCTCAAATTAACAACAAATACGTAAAACAAAATTCAAGATTTTCCGCTAATATTAAATGTGTGGATGTGATTCCTACTAGGATTCAACTTTGTTCTGAAAAATATCAATGAAATGAAAAAAACTCACCCGTCCTGTGCAACTTATCTGAAAAAAATTTTTCCACAGTGCATATATCCGATAAGAGTTCACTTGATTCACAAAATATCCAATACACAAGCTGAAAACCTAAAGTTATTTTCAATAACTTTTCTGTAAAAATCAAATATATCGTGAACCTCTCAAGGTTGAATTCGACTGAATAATTCTAAAAGAGAAATTTCGTTCCGTATAGTTGTCAGATACACTCAACTAAGAGGGTGTCAAATCCCAACGTCTGTTTAATGTAAAAACCTTCAATTCAAACAAGTAGTTTGCGGACCACCAGATGTTGAAACATGCGGAGTATTCTTGTCTACAGTACCCTTAGTATTAGATTCTCGACAATTGATGAGATTTCCGGTTTGTTAATTGATTTGTTTGCATATATCCTCCAATTTGTTTTATCATATACATGCTCATTATCTTTTATATTCACCCCTATTTCAAAGTCTCAGTACGAAAAATATTGGATTTCGATTGAAACCAGTAGCCGATATCCACATGTTGACGATAATTGTACCAAGCAATCCAAAATTGATGGAAACCTCCGATCGACCGAATATTTTGGAAATATTCATTATTTTAAATAACGCTTCTTAATTCGCGTTCTGCATGTGAATGGGTTATTCAGTTACACAAGAGTATTTATTGAGATTTCAATGTTTCAAATGAATTTTTTCATGAAATCAGTTTTCGGGTTGTGAAAAACCAATGATTTATGAATAATATATGTTTTATTTAAGATATAATTGAGCTCCATGAAGAAATTTAATGTTTCATCCCGTAATTCGCAGGGTGATATATATAAATAATAATTGTTATCCGAGTTTTTGTAGTTATGTTTCAGATATTAGGAGAGAAACCCCAAAAATATTTAATTTGAACTACTAACGATTATGAAATTGTCGAGAACATCGATAGGGCATTTGCACATTGTGTTTATAAAATAATTAACGAATCCGTTCGAAATTTCTCAATATATGTTGAAAATTTGGTAACAATCTTTTCATCTACTTTCAGATATATGATTCTGGATGAAAAGTTAACCGATTATTTCACTGAATTCCAATCTTAGAACCGAATGCGATGATTCATTCTCGGGATTATTGGAAATTTGCAGCATTTTTCTTTATAACTCAGAGACAACTGGTCGGATATCATCCGGGTAAAAATTTTCAGGTTGAGTTATACAACAGTAATCAACGTTGGGAATTTCACAAAAATTAGGTGGTAAGTTTCCGAGAAATAATTTTTTTTCCCTCCAACCCCCAATTTTAAGCCCTTAGGGTACACCAATCCTGCTGAAAAGCTTGGAGGATCAATCCCGAGCGACACATGATTTTTCTACCAAGTTTCACGGATTTCGGTTCAGTACTTTCCGAGAAAAGCTCTGGACAACGGACGGCGGACGGACGGATTTTTTTTTATTCGTTCATTCAAATCTACATATTCCAAAACGTAAACTGTGAAATTTTCAGGGGGGGTTAAAATTTTTTTTTTGTTGGTCGATCACTAAGGTTTATTATTTGATTTCATCGAATAATAAACCAAAATGAGGAATTAGTGATGTGGTATGTGAAAAAAGAGAGTTCAAAATAATATGATGGAAAATTGCGATATTCCCTGATTTTCCTCTTTTTGAAAAATTTCCCAGTAGCCCACATACTCTTAATACATGCTTTAAGATTCGAACTAACCACTTCAGTTAGAAAAATGAGGAATTAGTGACGTGGTATGTGGAAAAAAGAAGTTCCAAATATTATGATGGAAAATTGCAATGTTCACCGAATCATTCTCAAGTATTTATTAGAGTAGCCCACATTCTTTAAACACATGCTTTAAGATTCGAAATAACTACTTCAATCAGAAAAATAAGAAATAATTGACGTGGTATGTGAAAAAAAGTTCGAAATATAATGATGGAGAATGGCGATATTCACCGATTCAACATTACAGTAGCCCAAACTTCTTTCATATATGCTCAAGGGTTCGAATGAACTATTTCAATCAAAAAAATAAGGAATTAGTGATGTGGTATGAGCCAAAAGAGAGTTCGAAATAATATGATGGAAAATTGCGATATTTCCCGATTTTTCTCTTTTTCAAAAATTTTCCCAGTAGCCCACATTCTCTTAACACATGCTTTAAAATTCGAACTAACCACTTCAGTTATAAAAATGAGGAATTAGTGACGTGGTATGTGAAAAAAAAAGTTCCAAATATTATGATGGAAAATTGCGATATTTACCGATTTTATTACAGTAGCCCACTCTTCTTTAACACGCGCTTAAGGATTCGAATGAATCATTTCAATAAGAAAAATAAGGAATTAGTGACATGCTACGTGAAAGAAGAAAGTTTGAAATATTATGATGGAAAATTACGATATTCATAAATTCTTCTCCGTTTCAAAAAATTATTACAGTAGCCCATATTCTTTTAACACATGCTTTAAGATTCGAATTGACCAATTCAGTTAGAAAAATAACGAATCAGTGTCGTGTATGCGAAAAAAAAATTTCGATATATTATGATGGAAAATTGCGATATTGACCAATTTTTTAATATGGATATTATATATTAAAGGATTCGAATGGACTATTTCAATCAGAAGAATGAGAAAGTATCGACGTGGTATGTAGAAAAAAATTCGAACCAATATTATAGAAAATTTCGATATTCACTGATTTTTCCCATTTTCAAAATTGAAAATTCTAGCCCACGATATTTTCCCACATGCTTTAGAATGCAAAAGGAATAATTCGACAAGAAAAATGGATAAGAAGAGTGCTTTATGTGAATTAACTCCTAAAGAATTATGATGGCAAAACGTAATATTTACTTCCTAATTTTAAAGCATGTGTAAAAGAAGTGTCTACTGTATTGAATTTTTGAAGAGAAGAAAAATCGGTGAATATCGCAATTTTTCGTCATAATATTTAGAATTTTTTTTTCCACATACCATATCAATAGTTCTTTACATTTTTATTGAAATAGTTCATTCAAATCCTTGACCACGTGTAAGAGAAGGGTGGGGTACTGTAATAAATTTTTGAAATGGATAAAAATCGGTCATCTTAATATTTCGAATTTTTTTTTCAAATATCACGTCGCTAATTCCTCACATTTACAAATCCTTGAATATGTGTGAAAGAATAGTGGGATACTGTAATAAATTTCGAAGTGAAGAAAAATCGGTGAATATCGCAATTTTCCACCATAATATTTGAAACTTTCTTTTTTCACAAATCACTCCACTAATTCCTAATTTTTTGACTGAAATAATTCATTCGAACCCTTGAGCATGGGATTCAATAATGTGGGCTACTGAAATGAATTTTTGAAAAGGAGAAAAATCGGTGAGTATCGCAATTTTCTATCATAATATTCCGAACTTTTTTTCACATACCACATCACTAATTCTAATTGGAATGATTCATCTGAAATCTGTAATGAATTTCTCAAAAGGTGGAAAATCAGTGAATATCGGGATCAAGTATCGGTAAAAGCTTATTTTGGGAGGATTTTGCATCAATTTTTAGGTTTTTCATGGAAAACGCCCTTGCGGATTGAAGGATTGAACTATTTGTCACGGGTATTTTGTTGGAAAACAGATTGACTAATGAACAATACAGGAATAATATAAACGATAAACAATGCGAACTGTGACGTTTCAGAGTACAAATCTGACTCTTTCATCAGACAAACGAAAACATTTTTAGATATATTTTCTTTCGATTTTTCTTTTTTAGACTTCTGTCAAATTGGCATTTTTATAAAAGAGATTTTTTCATAAACCATGGATAGTAATATTGATTTTCGATAGGAATTCAACATAAAAGTCACTTTCGGTTCAGATCTCATTCAGATGTCTGTATCTGCCGCACTTGAGCCGAATTCGATATCGAATAAAGAATATTCGAAACATGTTCGACGTATTGAGGCCAACGTTCATATTAATCGGCAACAGCCCAGCCACACCAAAATTTTTTTCTTTCTATGTGATCGAATGCCCCCCACCGTTACGGAACACTACAAATTAGGGAATAAATTTGCGTTTTGCCGTGGTCCAGAAAGTTGCTGATAAGTGAGAGTGGGCTTTTATGGTGTTATTGTTCCAGAGTCAGTCACGCCGGAAAAGTACAAACCATTTTTTCCGATTGGTATATTCGTTTTTTCCGGTCAGGCATCGCAATAGATAATACACATATTCGACATGGACTATATGGCAAGAACAATGTATTTTTTTCGTTTCAACTTGAATTAATTCTTTGCTTTCAACGAATTGGTTCAAGCGATAAATTTCATTAACGTTTGTCGTGACCGGAAGGCAGAAATAATGTGTTCTCCAATGCACAAATAGGAAGAACAATTGAATTTTTTGTTGATGATTCTTATGAATACGTCGTTGTAAGAGGTATTGAGCTTTATTGAAATAATTTTTGGAATTTTCGACAGTAGCCAGTGAATATTTCATATTTCCATTCCACTAACCTCTACGACAAAGTTGTTTTGCGATCCATTCCCGACGATAGAAATTCCAATAAGCTCGTTATGAAATGAAATCATTAATGTTTATATTTCGTATGACGATTATTTTGGGCTTGAAGCTCCGACAGGCTAAAAATAGACACCGATAGGCAAGGTCGACGAGCACAGTCGGTTGGAACACCGGCTTAAAACGATCACACTGGACGCGAGTTCGTTTTCAGATCAAGCCTTTGGAAATTAGGGAGAATAGAAAATTATCGGGGTATAACACAGGTTGTGGTTTGAAGGCTGTGAGGAAGATATTGGTTCGAATATAAGCACAAACTCTCAATTAAATAGATATGCTTTTCATTAAACTCAAATATCATCTGAGTATTCAGTGTTATATGTCGAATATATTTTAGTATGATAATATCGAAATCTACATAGTTGTGTGCTCAATTCTTTATCATTTTGTTTTTACGCGCATGTTCTGGGGAACAGAGCGTTATTGTTTCGTCACAAAGTCTGTAATGTTCGAATTCTGAGCTGAAATCGGTCTCGAACGACTAGGATGGACTCACTGGTGAGGAATCCGTGGTCAAAATCGATTCTGTCTGGCCGACCGTGTTTGCTCTAACTTTCGAAAGGAAGGGCCCAAAGTCTTGAAATTTCCAGGTTAGGTTTTGATCTTGAATATCTTGGTCAAGTTCGTTAATGGGCCAAGTCTGTCGAATGCTTTTTGTGTTACAGCCATTTGAAATTTTGATTTTTTAATTACTCGAAAAATATTTATTTGATCGAAATGAAATTTGGTTGGAAAATGAACAGTGTCAGTAGGAAGAATTTGAAAAAAAATTCGCCATTTCGCAATGTGAACAATCGCGTGAAAGCTGCTGACTTCACGTCAGTGCTTTTCTTACCTGCTTTTTATCTCTAGACAGCCAACGACCATTAAGTACTAATAGGTTTCGCAACATTCTATCAATTCAAACAATATCATTCTTGTATATTATTCAGAGTGTTCACAGTAAAGGTGCAAATTATGAACAAATCAAAATTTAGGAGGTGCTTGTGTGAATGCTACTGTATGTCAATTCACCGAGTCATCTACTACTGAGTCAATTCACATAATATCATTTGCATACATTTTACTTAGTTTTCACACGATTTGAGATTGAATATTTTATTGCATTCAAGTTTTAAACACCCTCTATAAGGTATGCCAATGATATTGTGAACATTGATCTACTAGAAGACTCTTGGCTCATTGATTATCTGATTTGCGAAACACTCAGTGCCGCAATGAAGAGCACCCTGACAAATTCTATTCTCTCATATTTGATCCTTGGTATAAGTGAAGGTATATTGAAAGTTAAGATTTGTAGTATTCAGTTGAGCGTTCAAATATAGAGTACTTCCAGTGACTATCGTGTATAGTCACTGTGAAGCACATAATACAAATACATAAGAAGTGTAAACTCCATACTAATCTGTGGAAACAAAGTGGCGGCCATTTCAGATGGCTGTTTACTAGCGACACCAACGGCCACATGGGGAACTGATTTTGGATGCAAAGCTCACTAGCGATCCTAACAGGCAGAGTTGAATGTATTTTGTTTGTGGCGGGAATATTTGAATTAACTACTAGAGCTAAGTATAAGATAGAAGGTAATAGAAATTAACTTCATACTACATTTTATGTTTTCAAATGGAATTTTAATCTTTTTCAGTCATGAAAACCAAAACGGCATGAAGTGAAATCAATTACATACCTATGTAAAACATGTTTATTATATTATGATTCTTCATTTATTTCTTCCTTTTAAATATACAAAATCTACAAACATTTCATAAAAACATAACGAAAACGTCATTTGCGATTCATAAACTATTAACATTAACGAAATGATATGTTGAAAATTTGAAAGAATAATAACAATTTTATCATCTAAGGATATGTCCAAAAGAGTCTTCTATCATAGAGTTTCTGAATCCACTTTATTTTAAATCCATGGATCCTGGAACTAGTGGTGAAAATTAAGGAATCAAATATTTAAATTCATTCGAAATTGAAAACTTATTAAAGTGAAAAATGTTGCTTGAAAATATTGGTAGGCTTTCCTACATTAGAAACACAAGTGAAAATAATGAGAACTATTGGTAATGGAAACAAATTGCTCCTACGTTACTGCATCAATACAGCGTTACAAACTTTGAAAAGTATGTACGACTCTGTTAACGCAGAGGCGATTTCTATAAACAGTTTTGATTTTTTTGCCAACTGTTCATTTTGAGTTTGAATAATTTGAAAGATACAGTTCTCTATGAATTTGGTATAAGGATTTCTGCTCAGGGGACAAATATGATTGTGAATCCTCATTTTCGTAAAAATACAGGTTCATTTCCAACTAAAAAGGAATTTTCATTTACCTATACAATTTTGGCAACTTCAGCACTAGAAACAAATCTTGTTGTATCAGGCCTACTGAAGGTTGATCAGATGTTGAAGGCATCAATGATTTTCTCAGAGTAATTACTGGGACTATTATAGCTGTCTTCGGAACTCAAATCATAAGATTCATATCTACATGCCCAATTATGATCATTCAGAACATATTCGAGAATTGCATCAATATTAATTGCCTTATTACTAGGTTAATAATATAGAAGGATTCTTAGCAAAATCGAGAAAATGCAGGTTTTTTTGAGAACCTGCGATACTATCACAAACCTTTTACATTACTCGTATGGACTTTCATCGAAGGAAAATTTTCAAGTGAACTTAAGTTTGATCGAGGAAGGTTTTATTGATTGTTTCAGATATTATTACAGGAGCTAAATGAAGAAAGAATACAAAAAACTGTATAGAATTGTGGGGTCGTGTGTCCTGTGAAATCAAACGCGCAATAAAGAAAGGAGATTAGCCTGTTTATTTTTCTGTCGAGTGTTACAACAAAAGTGAATTCGAAAGGCAATAAAATTCTTCTTGTTGGACAACAGGCTAACAATTCTGGTTGTAAATCCCCTGGGTGCTGATAGGTAGCTGGCGCCGGACGGGTCGGTAATGTCGAAAGGGCTTCCGTCGTCGAAGATGGTAAACCAGATGTTGGACCTTCTTGAATTTCTTCGCTGGCGCCGGATAAAGATGAAATGCAGATGTCGGTCAGGAATGCAGCGTATAGATAGAATATCTTCTTAGCGGTGACAGCAGATGGGAGCGTTACAAGCAGGTAACGTAGGGTACTTAAGACGCAAGAGATGGTACTGCGCGCGCGACTTAAGAAAGAGCTGAGAGAGGGCGCTGGCTACAGGATATTGAGAAACTATTAGCTTATCTAGCCAATATCCTTAGTAAACAACTCCATTTTCATTTTACTGGCAAAAATACTAGAAGTCAAAGTCGAATGCCATTTCGGATCATCCTGTCCCGACGGAGAAAGCTATACTTTCATATCTTCCATCTACCTTAATCTCGAGTGGCCAGTCACAGAAAATTGCTTCTCATATTCCGCTAGGAGTTTCACCCCCCTGCTGTGAAGGTTCTGGTCCAAGTACTGACGTCAATGATTTTTTTTTTAGATTCTTCACACCTGGGGGTGCTCAAAAGTATAATATGTTACTCGATTTTTCGTGGTTTTCGAGTTATAATTTTTTTGTGATTTTTCTGTATGTCAGTGAGGTTTCAAAAATTCATATATTTTATGTAGTGGGTAATTTAAAGATTTTTTTTGTGACAAGATCTCCCTGAACGTTGTTTCAATAACTAAAATAACTCAGCTCCCTGAAAATACCCAAAGTTGCACAAAAAAGAATCCGGAGTTAGAACTTTATTAGCCTCTGGCCTTCAAAAGTCACCCCGTTATATTCGAGTTATAATCAGTTTGCTCTTAGCTACATATAAAATATGCAATGTTTTATCTTATGAACATAACTCTAGTTAGTTCCATATTATCTCGCATTCAGATCAATTACTCATTGATTACTCAACAGACATAATTAGTACATCTCGTATATCAATCTCTAACATATGTGTAGGTGCAAACGCTGTTGACGCTTCCCTATTCATAACTTTTGCGACATCAAATTACTGAAATTTAGGCCAAGATCGAATGGTCAAGTGCAACCTTGTTGCTTTATGCACGAATCTATTTTTATTATTATGATGCGATTGAGTTATGCACATCTTTCTCCATTTCCTTCGGAAATATTTGCATTTGATCATTAAGTTTCCAGAATGTGCATCAATACAGATAATTTTAGAAATGATGAAATTCCAACCCAGATCTTCTTCAAGAAGAGAATGTGGAAAACATTGTGACCTGGTTTAACAGCACCACGATCTACGAAAAATCTTTTGAGCTAGAAATAGACATGTGTAACAGAGGTTTTTGTTTATGGCAATAATAATTTTGTTGAGTAATCGGAATTAGTATCCAGGAAAATAACTGTATAATTTGCGCTCATTAGAATGAGTGGATAAGGAACGACTCCTTTGATAAAGAAACTACATATTTACATTTAGTGGGGGGGGGGGGATATAATTTTGTCTACGATCATTAATATCAGTCACTAAAGAAATATTTTCCGTTCTAATATGAACTCAATTCGTGAGATCGGAGATCGTAAAATGTAGAAACCACTTCATGTGTTGTCCGACGTTACTTACGTAAATCTCATTTTGGATCATCAGGGCTCTAAGAAAAGATCTGGTATATCAGAAGGAGAGGAACGATGACAAAATAATAACTAATATCTAAAATACAATTTACGAATAATAAGAATTACTAATGGTGTAAACGCCATTATGAATAATATATACCCGCACATTAAAAAAAATTTAAGAAGAATTTCCAGACTGACACCCTGCACCATGTGTTATGAAGCGTTCGCAGATCCATGTTCATGGGACATTTTTATTGAATTTAACGTTTTGTCAACTCTTCGAGGTTTTCTTGAAAGAATTTGACCAATCTGTATGTACACCAGCCATTCTCCAGGAATGGAACACTCTAAAAAGTTCTTTCGAAACTTTGAAATAGGTCTCTTGCATCAATTTTTTTTTACCATTTGAATCAAATATTCTATCCTTGAGACCACTGAACTTCAACCGCCATCAAAAATTTTAATTTTTAACGAGAAAATGCCCTTTAAAATTTGGCTCCGCATGTTGGTTGTTTAAACGGACGAAACTTTGCGGTTTCCGTGACGTATGGGGATATATCCACTCTTTCCCTCTTCTCGTGTACTTTTCTCTTCAGCAAGCCAATAGCCAGCGTCGGGCTGTATCGATCGGTGAATCGTACAATAACGAGTGACGTAGAGGCGATCTGACGCGTTCCTCCCGCTTCGACCTTGAGTCCCGATTTGACCATTTTTAATACCGAATTATTCGAAATTCGCGAATTGTTGAAGTGTGTGATAGAATACAGCATGATTTTGTATCGATATAGAATGAGAAAAACATAAAATTTGATAATTCGTTTTACATGCAAGAGACCTATTGCTAGGTCCGAAATCATTCGGATCTCAGTAAGAACAAGTTACGCCTCCTCACTGGTTTCCTTATAGTACACTGTCGCCTGAGGAAGCACATGATGAGAATGGGCTCATCAGAAACTGACGAGTACAGATTCTGTGGGGAAGAGGAGGAAACTCCTGTTCACCTGATAACAGAATGCCTCGCCATTGTGAGCCTGCGCAAGAAATATCTTGGGTATGGGCATTATAGGAGGAATGAGAACTTAGCCTCCTTGAAGCCCCCACAGATATTAGAATTCATCAGAGCTCTAGAGCTGGAGGGCGAGCTGTAGGTACCGCAATGCGAAAACAGCTCTGACGAGGGGGCACAATAGAGCTTAAGCTCGCAGTGGAATGTAACCCCTTACCAAACTATAACTATAACTATACACCAGCCAAAAAATCAGCGATATGAATGCGTAGAAAACAGGGCGCATCCAGTGAAGGAACTTGACTTGTACAATAGAAGCATGGAATTCAACTTCGTTCACATGCAGGGAGTACAAAATTCACTTATTTGCAGCGGTCGGGTCGATTTGTTGAATCAGATTTTCACTAGACCACCCTAATATTTCGGAGGAAACGTCTTGTTGAAGCCACTTATTATTAGTCTGGCGCATGAAAATATTCATGAAATAATGATGCAGGATCTTTTTACGCGCTTGTTCTGGGGAACAGCGCGTTATCGTTTCGTCACAATGTTTGTAATTTTCGAATTTTGAGCTGAAATCGGTCTCAAACGGCTAGGTTTGACTCACCGATGAAGAATTCGTGGTCAAATTTGATTCTCTCCGGCCAGCCGGCCGTCCATCCGCTCTAACTTTCGAAAGGAATGACCTAGAGTCTTGAAATTTCTAGGTTAGGTTTTAATCCCGAATATCTCGGTTGAGTTCGTTATTGGGCTCTGCTCGATGGATTTGATGTTACACCCTTTTGAATTTTTGATTTTCCAATAACTCAAAAAAAATATCCATCTGATCGAAATGAAACTTGGTTGGAAGATGAAGAGTGTCAATAAGGAGAATTATCCATGGAAAAATTTGAAAAAAATTTTTTTTCCAAAATTTTTCTATTTCATTGAAATTTCACTGAAAAAGTCGCCATTTCACAATGTGAACAAGCGCGAAAAAGCTGCTGACTTCACATCAGTACTTCTCTAGGTGTTTTCAGTTTCTTCAACTGACTGTGTCGCGAAGGCTCTTTCGTATTCAATCGATGTGTTCCCTGCAAAAGTAGGGGGAACTATTGGGTATGTCTCTTAGGCATGTACCAAGAGTCATATATGAGTACTTACTCTTCTTAAATTAAATAACAACACTGCTAATTATTGTTATGGAAAATGGAATGAAATTAATTTTCAGTATAACAGATCATATAATAAAACTTGAATTTCATATACAGAGTGGTACAAGTAGTGACGTCAATAAGTTTTTTTAGATTGCCCATACCTGTAGGTATCCAAAAATACCCCATGTATGTTATGCGATATTTTGTAGTTTTCGAGTTATAATTTTTTTTTTCGATTTATTATACCAGCGAGGTTTCAAA
Organism: Myrrha octodecimguttata; assembly: GCA_958510865.1. Lineage (NCBI taxonomy): Eukaryota > Metazoa > Arthropoda > Insecta > Coleoptera > Coccinellidae > Myrrha > Myrrha octodecimguttata. Next base: position 22,620,541 of record OY294059.1, read on the forward strand.
AATTCATATCTTTTTATATAGTGGATATTTTGCCGATTTTTTTTCTGTAACATGATCTCCCCGAATGTTATCTCAATAACAAAGATGGGTCAGCTTCCTGAATTCACTCAACTTAACTCAAAAGAGGCTTGAAAGTTAAAACTTTTCAGTAGGATTCGCTCAAACATTCCATATCAATTCAAAAATACCAGAAGGACTTTTCATGTCTGAACTGAAATTCTTTGCACGGTCCACGACTACCAAAATCATAAGAAAAAATTAGTACTTTATTGGCCTTTTTTTGCTGTAATCGGCCTCCTTTGAAGGCGGATAGGCTAAAAATTATTGAAACACGAATAAAGTTATTTTTCTACATTTTATCATTTTTATGGAAAATTAAACTCAAAAATGTGTTTTTGAAGTAAGTTTAATTAAAATTTCTGTCAACTAACTGTAGGTCGTGTGATTTTTACAATACTTTTGGTCTAATCACTGATATCTATGCCAAATTTCAATTGAATATCTTGTGAAATGCAGATATTATGAGAAAAAAACTATGGAAAAACTCGAAACGTCTGTGGTTTTATGTTCATGAGACTTTTTTCCTCGGAAAAACGCAAGGAATATCCCCTCATCGTTTGTACCCCCAATTAAGGGGTACTCTGTACAAATTAAAGCTCATTTTGGGCGGATTTTGCAACATTTTTCAGGTTTTCTCTGGGTTTTCACTCCCACTGTCTGAAACAGAACTATTGAAAATGAAATAAAAATTGTTTCTTTATATTGAAAATGCCCATGCAGACTGCAGAATTCGACTATTTGTCAAGGACAGTTTGTTGGAAAATCGACAATTCGACAAAAGTCTCATATCGAAAGAAAATAATTCTTGAAATTTTCTGCTATGTCTGATGGAAGAGCCGGATTTGTACCCTGAGACGTGACAGTTTGCTTTCTTTATAGTTTGTATTATTCCTCTATTGTTCATTAGGCAATCTGTTTTGCAAGAAACTGAAACCGTGAGTTCAAATAGTATAACGAGTTTCAGCATCAGCATAAAGTATATCTGCTATCGAATGAATTTTGACACGTGAAAAAAAACAGGTCTCTCAGATTTTTTTAATTTTTTTTTATTTTACATATCTTTAACGTCATTTTCAGGACTTCATTGTCTTGAATATGACGTCTTATGGATGTGACATTTCGACGTCAATTTGGGGCCCCTCTGACGTCTTCAATGACGTCTCCTCCGGCATTTCCAGCCCAAAGATGGACGTCCAGTAATCGTCTCTCCGCTGCCTGGGTAGAAATCGAAATTTCCTAGTCCAGTTGAACAGGAGTTTCCTCCTCTTCCCCACAGAATCTGTGCTCGTCAGTTTCTGATAAGCCCATTCTCATCACGTGCTTCCTCAGGCGACAGTGTCCTGTGAGGGAACCAGTGAGGAGGCGTAATTTGTTCTTATGGAGATTCAAATGATTTTTGGACCTAGCAATTTCCTAGAGTGTTCCATTCCTGTAGAATTCCTCCAGAGTGCCCCACTTTCATTTTTCTCCCTCTCCAAAAACTATTTCTTATAGGTGCATTTGCCTATACCTCAGAAAGGTTCTGGGCCAGTAGGTAACGTTTCCGCTCCCTTTCTGTCTAGAATGTTAGACTCTTCAGTTATTTTGATTCCTTAGTGCCCGGGAACCCAGACTAAGGAGACCTTGTTATTGTTGCCTACTTCATTGAGTTTCCTTCGGCACTCACACATCAGCTTCGACTCGATGACATAGGAGTTCATTGCATAAATAGCAGCCTGACTATCAGAATGGATCACTATGTCACACCCTTGATAGTTTTTTTCCGGTTTTATGTCTATGTATTTTTCGATTGCAAGTATTTCTGCCTGAAAAACACTCGAATAGGAGTCTTGCGATAGTGTACACTTGGTTCTAGTCCCGTATACTCCAGCGCCGGCCCCCATCGAGGTTTTAGAACCATCTTTATACCATTTAACGGTATTTGCTTTGAAGTTTTGGGTAGTGTATTCCTTTTCCTATACTCCCCTTTTACATAGCATTGAGTTAAAGTTCTTCTCGATGCTTATTTTTTTTTAACATAACATCACTAGGTACGTTCGCTGATGAGATGTACTTGTTCAGAGAGGACCAGGCTCTCTGACTTTTAATTCTCTCATTACCTGTACATTTCCTAGAAATTCTAAGGATAGCTTCATGAGCTACCCTATTGCCCACTAGATGTAGAGGACTGAGATCTATGATGACCTCAAGTGCTCTAGTCGGGCACGTTCTCATAGCCCCAGTGATGCAAACACAGGCAAGCCTTTGTATCTTGTCGAGTATTTTCGTTGTGCTTATATGCCCTGCTTTAGCAAACCAGACTACTGCCTCGTATGTTATTATCGGTCTTACAATCATGACGTACATCCATCTCAGTATTTTAGGGTTACAGCCCCAAGTTTCACCGGATAATCTTCTGCACACCATTGAAGCCCTTATCGCTTTACTAGCAGTAATTTTAACATGCTCATTCCACAGAAGCTTACTATCTAGGGTGATTCCCAGATATTCGACTTCAGACTTTCATTCTACAATAACTCCATTTACCGAAATGAATTTCATAGCTGGAAGATTTCTCTTCCGAGTAAAGGGAATTACTGTGGTCTTTGCTGTATTAATAGACCCACTGATAAGCACTATCATTCTGAAACCTTTCTGAAACATCTGCATAGCCTATGCATTCGAAGCCAAGCTCCGTTAGCCTGTGCAATAGTTCATCCACTACCAGGCTCCATAGGAGGGGGGATAATACTCCTCCTTGAGGTGTTCCACGAGTAGTTTTAACAGAGATGGTCTGACTACCCATCAATGTATTAGCTGTCCTCGTCGAGAGCACCTCATACAACCATTTTATAATGGTATCATTTACTTCTCGCCTTACAGGTGCCTCTCTGACATACACATGTGTTGTGTTGTCAAAGGCCCCAGATATGTCTAGGAAAGCGCACAATGCGATTTCTTTATTGTTCAGAGTCTTCTGGATGCCTTCAGTCAGCCCACACAGAGCAGTTTCCGTGGAACGTCCCGCCTTGTACGGATGCTGACAGTTGTGAAGTGGTTTTTTATCCAGATTCTCCGTTCTTATGTAGTTATCTACTACCTTCTCCATCGTTTTGAGCGAAAACGAAATTAGGCAAATGGGCCAAAAAGATCGGGGCTCAGTCCAGTCTATTTTCCCTGTTTTTGAAATAAAGGCTACTTTTGCCCTTTTCCAATTATCAGGTATTTGGCCCAATGCTATGCTGCTTCTTGTGATTTTCAGCAGATGGGGAAGAGTTTCTTCCACTCCCATCTACAGGAGTATAGAAAACACACCATCTTCTCCTGGTGATTTATACGGCTGAAAGGTTCCAATGGCCCATTCCAGTTGTTGCCTTGTCAATATTTTCCTAGCAATATCCCAATCATCCTTGCCGAATTTTTTGGTCTACTCGGTTACTGTTTCAATACTGCTCATGGGTTCACTACCTGGAAATTGTGTTTTGAGAAGAATAATCGATCGTTCTCCCTCAGTTTATGACCCGTCTGGATTTTTAAGCGACAGTATTGGGTTGGTGCCCCCCTTTGCCATGACTTTTCGAAGTCTGGCTGCGATGGGAGTGAAGTGATATTCTCACAAAATGCTTGGAAGTTAAGCCTTTTGGCCTTCCTTATTTTTTTATTATACTGTGTAAGTTTCTCGGTGTACTCCTGCCAAATGTTATTCCGTCTTGCCCTATTAAAGAGCCGACGGACCTCTTTTCGGAGGTTTGACAGGTTCTCGTTCCATCAAGGTGCATCCTTACTGGGTTTAGCTTTGGTGAGCGGACAGCTGGAGTCAAACGCCTCCATTATTGCCCTACTAACCTGCTCTAGCCTTGAGTTCAAATCGAAATGTCGGTCATCCCCCCCATCGATTTGTTCTAGATTTTCCTTTAGATGGTTTTTGTAAAAAAATCAATCTGTTTTTCTAGGATTTCGCAGGAGAATAGGTGTTATCTCCCTCCACCCTGAACTCAATGATCCCATGATCAGAGAGTGATGGTTCGTCCATCACCCTCCAATAAGTAAAGTTTTTCCTGGCCGCAGAATCTACTATTGTAACGTCCAGGACCTCCTTCCTTGCTCTCGTGACGAATGTTGGAGTAGTCCCAACATTAATGGTCTCGAGGTCATAAGCTAAAAGATATTCAAGTAGGTACTCACCTCTAAGGTATTGTTGGTGCTTCCCCAGACAGTATTATGCGCGTTCGCATCACAACCAATTATAATTGGAAGGAGTTTGATTTTGCAGTAACGTACTAGTTCCTGTACCTCCTCTGGCGGTGTTATTGGCCCGTCCCCAGCGAAGTATGCGGATGCAATGATGATGCCTCGGTCAACGCCCGCATCATTGAGGTGAACCATAATTGGTTTTAAGTCCCGAGACATGTATCCTGAACCACAAATATATTTAATATTTTTATTCGTGAGAAAACAAGCACGTGGAGCTTCTTGCCTCACATCATAAATCAAATTTGATTCCTTTGTTACCAAACCTTCGATTTGGCCTTCTTTGTTAATCCAGGGTTCTTAGATCAGAGCAATGCCTAGTTGCAGCCTCCCAAACAACCTTGCAATCACAGCTGAGGAACCTTTCGTGTGATGCTAGTGCTATTTTGGTGAAGAGGAAGGCTCTCCAGAATTCGAGCAAGTCTCATTCAGATCCCTGGCCACCGAACAACACCGCTCAGCTTCCCGAGATGCAGAGGAAGTCTCTGCCTCCTCAGGAGCCCCAGCAAAGCCGCTGCAGCCAGGTTTCTGGGATGTGGAGGTCGTCTCCGCAATCTTCGACCCTTCCACAAGGTCGCTTTTCTGTCCTAGTCCTGAGACAGGGATGCGTCCAAACCTGAAGTTGAAGTGGCATCCCTCTTTCCTCAGGACTTCCTCAGATTGGGGATCAATTCCAATCGCGAGTATGGTTCATTTGCCCTCTTTCCGCTAGTTCAGCACTTTCCACGCTCCAGTGTTAATGTTGGAGTTCTGAACCTCGACAAGTTGGGGGATCTTCTCCGGTGCCATGTCAAGGCTTCTTGGGAAGAATACCGTTATTTTTGTGGGACTTGGGATGTCGGCTCTACTAAGCGCCACTTAGCCAATTCGGGTCCTTCCCAAGATATCAGCTGCGGTACCGACTTCATGAGCCAGTCCGCCGACTCTTGAGACCCACGCTCCACTAGCATCATTCCACTACAGAAATGGAAGCCAGAGAAGTGTATCCCTTTCTCTGTGCTTTGGCACATTTCCTCCACCGGGACGTTCTCATAAGTAAAGAGTTGTTCAGCATTCATCATAGCCCTAGGGTATTCCTTGGGGACTATTCCTACCCTGAATGCTGCCTTCCCTGCTTTGACAGCTGCTGTACAACCAGTGGCTTGCCCGGTTTTAGCTGCAGCCGTCTTCTGCTTTTTCGGCGGAGGCCGCGAAGGAGGTGTGATCTGCTCCGGACCTTTCTTGCCATGCTTGTTCCCCGTCAGTGTATCCTCCGGGTTTGGGCGCTAAAGAGCCTGCTTCCTAGCCTCCTCAGGTTCTAGCCCTTGGGGGAGGAGTCGCAGTTACTTCCGCACTCCTGCTCCACTGAGCTCTTTTCTCAGTGGGTCGTCTCTGCCACCTGGTTGACCTAGTTTAAAAATGTTTCTCTAAAAATATATGAACATACATGAATAAAAAAAACAGACTTTTCATTGCAAAACGAGCCAACACCTTCATCTGAAAACAACGATGCCTGATATCGAAAAAACGTCTTTCCGTCGTCAAAAAAATGACGTCTATTTTCAGTCAATTTTGTGTCATCCCTAGGATGCACAGAAGATGAGGTGTATTGAAAGATGCGCTTTTATTTCGCCAATATTGAGGAATTCGGCAGAATTCGTTTTTTCCACTGAAGGTGGCGCTATTTGGAAATTACGACCGATCGTCAAGGCAACTGTTTGTCAGAAATGAATTTACACCAGACAAGATATAAGGTAAAAAACGTCTGTATGAATGAATTATTTCCACCATATTATGTTTTGCATAACATTCAGTGGGATATATTCTAAGAAATCAATATGCATTGTAATTTTTGACTAATATACACTATCATTCGATGTTTTCCTATATTATAGCAAGTGAGGAATGAAATTATTAGGTAAGCAATGTGAAGTTATTCTAAAGAATCTATTAAAACATCTATATCATTTGATAGCTTATTCAAATATATTAATATTTTCCAGCTTGTGCACATATACAAAGGAATCTGGTGAAACGGCGGGAAGTTCATGGAAGTTGATACAGAACAAGCATCATCCTTACTTTATTTAAGTCAGACTGAGACCTATCAAGAGTTGAACTTCAGAGAGAATGAAAACTCATCGAATAGGCCATATTATTAAACCAGTTCAATTTGAGTTCTTTTCCATTTAAATTTATAAGATCAAAATTCAATTAGAAAACAAGTATTTTATTCAATGGTTAATTTAATTTCATCAGATTTGAAAACTGAGGTTTTGTAGTACGTAGCACTTGATAATAGCATATATTTGTAAGTTTCAGTTTCAAATAAATGAAAATTGTTAAACAATTCATGTATATTCAATAAAGAACCAAGAAAAATACAACACATTGTGAAAATAATATGCTTAATTGGGGGTTGATAACTGTTCCTGGATTAGTGAAAATGATTGAAAGACAATTGTGAAAAGAATGATAAGCAGCTGAGTTTCAAGTTCATACCTTCTATAAATATGAATACTTATTTCTATTTACATCTGCGCTGTCCAAACAAAATACAAAAGGGACCCATTTAAAAGAATCTGAGGATCTACGCAATTCTTCGAAGGTAACACAGATTTCACGCATTTATCAATAACTAAATAATAATCTGAAAAAACATAAATAAATTAAAAATGACAATTCCCATTAATAGTGTCATGCGCTCTGATTGGTCGATTGGTGTATGAAATACATCCGATTTCCCCAGTTTGGTCGAAAGATTTAGTAGGAAAACAAATGAAAATAAGAGCACCATATCTTCTGTGCATCCTAGTCATCCCCTATAGGTCATTTATTTTTAGTCGGAGAAGTCGTCGACCAAATATGACAGAATAATGACGCCGCCAAAGGTTACTCCTGTGCCCGGATAGTTATCTGACTTCGAGAAGACGCCCATTAAATGTCGAAAATATTGAGTTCTTTTTTTAGTCGGTAATGTGACGTGCTTTATAGGTCCTTCATTAGCCGGAGACGTCGTGAATGTAAAATGACGGAAAAAATAAAGTCAATAAGATGATATCTTAGGTCAGTCCGCTACCTTGGTCGGACGATAAAGATTCTTAGAAAGGCCTGCTTGTTCTCAGGACTTTTACATGTAAAATTTTTCCTTGGAAGGTATATTACAAAATCATGTGTTTTCTTTGGAATATTAACTGACTTTAAGACTTAAGTAACTAAATTTACCCTTTCTTCAACAGTAGGTACCTAAAGCGATATATTTCATAAATCATTTCCACCAAACTCGGTAGGTATGAAATTGATTCAACAAAAACCTTGAAAACTGCAAAAATATATACATGTCCCATTCATAATCATAAAACTTCCTATTACCTAGTAACAAAAATATGGGTGTGGATAATTTGCTGACCAATATATAATCCTCTGAATCACGACCTTAAAGAATATTTAATTGAACCAAACTCTAAAACTGAGTTGTGTATATTGAGATTTTCGTGCCACCACATTCAAAATTCAAACCCACCCCAAATTGGGGGTAGTTTATTCTTGTAATTTCTCAAAATAATTTGCTGACCGGAGGTTTCCAGTCGAGATATTTTATCGAAACGCTACATTATGATTAAATATAGCATACCTTTTGTGCCACCATGAAAAAATTCAGTTCCCCCCCGTTTAAGGGTAATTTATTCTTGTTATTTTTTCAGAAATCCTTGCTGATCGGAAATTTCCCGAAGAGATATTTTATTGAAACTATGTATTATGACTAACCGTAGTATAGTGCTGGTGCCACCATAAAAAATATTCAGAACCACCCCCTATTTAGGGTAGTTTATTCCTGTGATTTTTCGGAAATCCTTGCTGATCGATATTTTCCAGTGGAGATATTTCATTGAAACAAAGTATAATAATTGTAAAACGGATACCCCCTGTGTCACCATACGAAAATTTCAGGTCCGACTCGTTTAAGGGTAGTTTATCCTCGTAATTTCTTGAAATACTTTGCTGACCGAAAATTTTCAGTGGAGATATTTTATTGAAACGTTTTATGACTTAACGTAGCACACGCTTGGTGCCACCGTGAAAAAAATCAGATCCGCCCCTGTTTGAGGGTAGTTTATTCCTGTGATTTTTCAGGAATCCTTGCTGATCGGAAATTTCCCGTGGAGATATTTTATTGAAACGATGTATTATGACTAACCGTAGCATACTCTTTGTGCCACTATAAAAAAAATTTTCAGATTCACCCCCAATTAAGGGTAGTTTATTCTCGTGATTTTTCGGAAATCTCAGCTGATCGATATGTTCCAGTAGAGATATTTCATTGAAATAAAGAGGAATAATTGCAAATCGGATACCCTCTGTGCCACCATACATAAATATCAGGTCCGACTCGTTGAAGGGTAGTTTATCCTCGTGATTTCTCGGAATACTTTGCTCACCGAAAATTTTCAGTGGAGATATTTTATTGAAACAATAAATTTCCGATCAACAAGGATTCCTGACAAATCACAAGAATAAACTACCTTTAAACAGGGGCGGATCTGGATTTTTTTCACGGTGGCACCACGCGTATGCTACGTTTAGTCATAATACGTTGTTTCAATAAAATTATTATGTCATCCTGACATAATACATGTCACAAGTTTTTCACTTTATTCCCGATATTTTATTAGATTTCTAGTTCGAAATGAACAATTATGGATCTATGGGAGATGATTCCCCAATAAAGGGGCCTGTAGCGTTCTTCGTTTATCTGAGGATCTGAAAATCATCGCTTGGAGGACTGAACCTGGTCGAAAGACCCTCTCGGTCATGAGCAAATGTAGGTAATATTATTTACTGCTTCCTTCTGGTTTTCTGTCCCTTTTTCTGTTTTCAGATATTATGTCAAGATATTTTGTCGAAATGAATTCAAGATGACGAAAAAATTATTTTCAAATGAAAAAGATGCCATCCATCTTCTATAAACAAATTACTACACTTATGCGGGGAGACAGAATTTTTCCTGAGGTTTTTATCTGTGCTCTTGTATCATACGCAAATATGTATGGTACCCCGTTTACATTTCCTCTGCTAACACTGTGATATATCTTAGAATTGTAATGCTCGTTCTCAAAAGAATATATATATATATATAATAAAATATCTATACTGAAAATTTTCGGTCAGCAAAGTATTCCGAGAAACTACGAGGATAAACTACCCTTAAACGAGTCGGACCTGAAATTTTCGTAAATAATAATAATAATAATAAACTATCCTCAATAGGGGGTGGATCTGAATATTTTTTTATGGTGGAACGAAAAGTATGCTATGGTTAGTCATAATACATCGTTTCAATAAAATATCTCCACGGAAAATTTCCGATCAGCAAGGATTCCTGAAAAATCACAGGAATAAACTACCCTTAAAAAGGAGCGGATCTGAATTTTTTTCACGGTGGCACCAAGCGTATGCTACGTTTAGTCATAATGCGTTGTTTCAATAAAATATCTCCACTGAAAATTTTCGGTCAGCAAAGTATTCCGAGAAATTACGAGGACAAACTACCCTTAAACGAGTTGGACCTGAAATTTTAGCATGGTAGCACAGAGGGTATCCGATTTGCCATTATTTCACTTTGTTTCAATGAAATATCTCTACTGGAAAATATCGATCAGCAAGGATTTCCGGAAAATCACAAGAATAAACTACCCTTAATAGGAGGTGGATCTGAATATTTTTTTTGGTGGAATAATAATAATAATAATAATAATAATAATAATTTATTGATCCCCTCTGACAAGTATTTGTATGGGACAAGTCAAACAAAAATGAGAAAATAGACAATAGAAATCAACAATCCGTCAATACATCGCATAGATAATCATCAACTGAGTAATAACATTTTTTTAACAATAATTTTTTAACAGCTTTCTTGAAGGAATTACAATTCAGAGAGCTACGTATATGCTACGGTTAGTCATAATACATCGTTTCAATAAAATATTTCTACGGGATATTTCCGATCAGCAAGGAGTCCTGAAAAATCACGAGAATAAACTATCCTTAAACAGGGGCGGATCTGAATTTTTTTCATGGTGGCACCAAGCGTATGCTAAGTTTAGTCATAATTCGTTGCTTCAATAAAATATCTCCACTGAAAATTTTCGGTCAGCAAAGTATTCCGAGAAATTACGAGGACAAACTACCCTTAAACGAGTCGACCTGAAATTTTTGTATGGTGGCACAGAGGGTATCCGATTTGCAATTATTCTACTTTGTTTCAATGAAATATCTCTACTGGAAAATATCGATCAGCAAGGATTTCCGAAAAATCACAAGAATAAACTACCCTCAATAGGTGGTGGATCTGAAAATTTTTTTTATAGTGGCACAAAGAGTATGCTACGGTTAGTCATAATACTTCGTTTCAATAAAATATTTCTACGGAAAAATTCCGATCAGCAAGGATTCCTGAAAAATCACAAAAATAAACTACCCTTAAACAGAGGCGAATCTGATTTTTTTTCACGGTGGCACCAAGCGTATGCTACGTTTAGTCATAATACGTTGTTTCAATAAAATATCTCCACTGAAAACTTTCGGTCAGCAAAGTATTCCGAGAAATTACGAGGATAAACTACCCTCCAACGAGTCGGACCTGAAATTTTTGTGTGGTGGCACAGAAGGTATCCGATTTACAATTATTATACTTTGTTTCAATGAAATATCTCCACTGGAAAATATTGATTAGCAAGGATTTCCGAAAAATAACAAGAATAAGTATGCATTCATACAAAAATGTATGAATTCATACAAAAATGTATGAATTCATACAAAAATGTATGAATTCATACAAAAATGTATGAATTCATAGAAAAAAGTATGAATTCATAGAAAAAAGTATGAATTCATACGAAAAAGTATGAATTCGTAGTCCTCCGTGTGTGTATGTACTTATGATGTTATAGAGCTGAAGTGGATAGGACTTTCATTATAATGATTTTTCTTCATGGCGATCACAAAGCAATTAATATCGAATTATTGGAATACTTTATACATGCATTCGGCGTGAGACTAGAACTGTATGTATGATTCTGAAATTTAACTTTAAACGATTTAAAATTTTTTCAAAATTGTCTATAATTTTCCGATTTTTTTTCCGAAATTGGTCCTTATCGACTAAGTTGGATTCGCCATCGACTTGAACCTTCCTGGTTAGGTTGCCTTTCAAAATGCAAATAATTCCGATGGTAATATACTAATTGAAACGTTTGAGGTTATTTCCTTAATATCACAAGAAGTACTGATGAGATCGTATTGAAACTTGGCATTTTATCAGAAAAAAAAGATTCTTGAGATTTTTTCCTGGAAAATTTTATATTTCAGAGAAGAACTACCTGATTGAAAATGAGTTGGAAAACTCTGATGCGCAAAGTTGTAAGAACTTCAATGAGGATCGTATGGCTAGAAAATAATTTATTTTCAAAAATTTTATATTTCATGTGAGTGCTTTCCCGAAGCAGTTTCACCTCCTGATAGAAATATTTCTCATTCTCTTAATCAATCATTTAGTTGTCACTAAATTAGATATGAACCTTTAAGCTTTAATCCAAGTACAGGATTTCTGTTTCATTTCGTTCTGGAAATATTGGGCAAAATACTTTTCGAATCAGTATATCTGCAGAATAATTTGATGGATTTCACCAATTCACGAATGCGTCTTTTTTAATGAAGGTCCAAACCTGCTCCACAAATATTGAGTGTCTATGTTTTATCCTAATCGGAAGTTATCGAGTTTAGGATCAGTAAAATGAACAATTTAGTTAGGTCTCTGAATGATGCATGCAGTTCTGGTTTGGCACCGAATTAATTTATAGATATTGCATTAATTCGGAATTAGTTCATTCTAGGTCCGCTACACGGACTTTTTTAATCGCTATGGAGTTTTCAGAAATAATTATGATAACACAACCCTTGCCGTGCGTTAATCAATTCAATTTCTGCTCTGAAACTTCTGTTGGATTGAACAACTTCCATTAGTGAAATAATCAAGAAAATACGTCAAATATGTCGGAAGAAAATATCATTAATACGTCACACTCGGTGGACTGCGGAATTCATACTTTCTTGTATGAATTCACACATTTTCCAATGAATTCATACTTTTTTGTATGAATTCATCCAAAAATCTATGAATTCATACATTTTTCCATGAACTCATACTTTCTTCTATGAATTCATACTTTTTAGTATATGAATTCATAGATTTTTTTATGAATGCATACTTTTCAGTATGAATTCATACATAAATGTATGAATTCCTCAATTAAATTCTACCATGGCCCCTCTACGCTTTCGTACCGATCAACAAGGATTTACGAGAAATCACAAGAATAAACTACCCTCAAACGGGGGCGGATCTGAATTTTTTTATGGTGGCACAAAAAGTATGCTACATTCAATCATAATGTAGCGTTTCGATAAAATATCTCGTCTGGAAACCTCCGGTCAGCAAATTATTTTGAAAAATTACATGAATAAACTATCCCCAAATTGGGGTGAATTTGAATTTTGAATATGGTGGCAAGAAGGTAATACTCGATAGATATTTGGTTTGCATTATGAGTCTCATATTCTTACTAGAAGGCTGAAATTAACGGTATAATTCTATTTCAGTCAGCAAAGTATTTTTACCCCAAAAATATTGTACTTGGCTGTAAATATCATCTTTTTCATTTAATAGATTTTGTTCTCCGCTAGCAACGTACAAAGGGTGTAATATGATTTCTAGATCTTATATCTTATCTTGGTTAACTTGAGTACAGTACTTAGTGGATTGAGTGCTGGTTTGACCAACCATTTGGGGTTGCAAACGTATTCTAAAATAATTGATAGTGTTCACAGGGATAGAAACCAAATAACGTACAACCAACTTGAACTAAGCCGACGTTTCGTCCACATAAATAATTAATGAGTATACCCCAGTTAACAATAGTGATTCATATCGTGAAGAAGAACAAACAAAAAGATATTTTAGATTCCCTTATATCCCATCTCTCAGCTACAACGTTGCGAACACAATCAAAGAGAAATTACCGAACTATAAATTGGTCTTTTACAACCTCAAGACTCTACGTTCATTATTTTCTGGTTTAAAAGATCTGACTCCTCTAAACAATAGGTCTAATGTGATCTATAAAATACCGTATTTAGGATGTTCAAGTTGTTACATTGGACAGACAAAACAACTCCTAAAAATCAGAATCAAACAACATAAATATGATTGTGACGAGAGATTTAGGGACAAGGAAAATACCACCGCTCTTGCCGCACATCGTTTTGCAGAGGGTCATATTTTCGATTTTGACAGCACTACAATTGTGGATTATGAGACTAATAGAAGGAAAAGAAACCTAAGTGAAATGATACATATAAAACTGAATGATACAGTTAATTACAGGACGGACGCGGAAGATCTAAGTCAGGTGTATTCAAATTTGCTGGCCAGATACCGAGAATTCAACATCCCATAAATATGTAAAATCGCCGCTCATAGAAATAATATTAATCATGCGACAGGTTGTTGGAATTTTATTGACATATGAAATAATCACCCTTGTTGTTGTGGATTCATTCGATGTTTTGCTCCGTTCAAGTATCAAATTTTAATCCTATGTGTCCCTTAATATCTTTTTTCAACTGAGTGGACTTGGTAAGGAGTTGTACGGATATTAATTTATTTTACTTTAATTCCAATGTTGTATTTATACATATATATCGTACTTGTTTTTATACCTATTTTTATTTCTCTGCAGCCTTGATAAAGTCTGAATATATGGACGAAACGTCGGCTTAGTTCAAGTTGGTTGTACGTTATTTGGTTCCTATCCCTGTGAACACTATCAATTATGTTTACTCAAGGACGTGAAGCTACGGAATTTATGTATTCTAAAATATTCCTCATTTGATTTTATGTTTTCTATTTCGATTTTCGTATTCGTTAATATGTGCGTTCATTTTTTTCCCTAACATTTTATTATGCTTTTCAGGAATTGTATGATAGTGTGTGGCAATCATGAATGGTGGATAATGACGTAAGCGTTTCAGTAATCAATCCGATCTAATGCTATGTCCTAGGTAACGGCCGGATATCATTTTGCTGAAATGTCTGTTTTCGTGATTCTGCCTCGAAATGATTTTAGGCGACCAGGTTGGACTAACTGATAAAAAATCTTCTGTCGAAATCAATTATGTCCTGCCAACAGGCCCTCTGTCGGTTACCAGGATTGCTTGAGACCGAAGAGAGTTTGTTTTCAGATATGTTGTATGCTGCGATTTTTCATTTATATAATCCTCAAAAATCTCTGCATGACCATTCGAGCTGTCACTTTTCAATCGATTCGAATATTTCAGTGCGTTAGTGCTTGAGTTGAATTCTATCTACTTGAGGTTATGCAGTTTTTACTCTATTTATTATATGTTGCTTTGAACAACCCATCGTTCCTTTTGTGCAACCCATATTCTGCTTCGTGATTATTTCATTAAATGCATCTAGACATATGTGGTCGTTTTAGAATTTTTGTATTCGTGGGTGTTATTATTTCGTGCTTGAGATAGGTTATAGCATTGTATAAATCCTTTTTGCAATGGTTATACCATGTGGTTGTAACTATAGAACTGAGCCATTTACTCATCCAAGTTTTTCAGGATTTTACATGAGTAGTTGTGGATTTTATCTCGTCCTGCTGTCTTTAAAATTGGTAGCTGTATCAGTATTTTTGTATATTCCATTGTGGTCATTGAATATGGTGCCAGAATGTCACCATTTCAGCTCTTTTTTCCTCTTCCTCCATCAACTCCCTTCCTGTGGAGTTACAGTTCATGGAATATTCAACAATATTGAGGATTGGCTGACAGGCTTCAATGAAATTCTAACTTTTCAACCTGTAAAATGATTTTCAATTTCTCCCATCTTTTGACGAGGAGATGGAATATTTCTTGATTCCCTTGGCTGCAACCCTATCCAACTCATGTTATTCAAACGTGTAGGTGTATCTCAACATACCAATTGTTTCATTCATTATTTTTTTGGGTAGGGTTGCAAAAAAGGTGTTGAAGAAAATATTTCATTTTATATATCAAAAACCCACACACTTTTATTTTAGAGACCTGTGTAACTGAAATTCAGATGTATTTTCCTTTGAAACACCAAATTTTCAAGTAACAAAGCAAGATTATGATATTGAACATATTTTGTTGAAGAATAAGCATTAATGATCCTGTGAACCAGGAAATTCATACGAAATATATTTGATCAGATCAATTTCATTCAGACATATATGATTTTATAATGATGTTTCTCAATTTCAGGGAAGAACTGGTGGAATATAAAAAGACAACATCAAAATGTCTGCTCTCAGCTTAATTTTAACGAGAATACAGTGAGGATGTCAACGAGTACCGAATCAAGGTCGAAATCCTCATCAGAAACATCGAAAACAAAACACAGATCCCGATCAACTCCTCGTAAAAATGAAGAAAAAAAACCTAAGAAGAAGAGGACCAAGAGTACTTCGAATTCTCTCGGATCTATACCGAATACCATCAAATTGTCCATGCTCAACAGTGGACTGATACCTTCAAATAATTGTAAGCACAAGAAATAATTTTGATCAATTTTATCTTTGATTCGCCCATTTTATATATCTCTTTGCTGAGACTTTGGAGTGTTCGTCCCAGTAACAGAGCTATCATTTCTACTCAACGTCGATAATTTCAGAGTTTCGAACCGAAAACAGTCATAAGCGATAGGTTTGTGATTATTTCAACTGTAACCTCTTGATATTCAATCAAACTTTTTTGCTGAAATGTCTGTAATATTTGAATTTTTACCCGTAAATGGTCTTTAACATCCTCACTAATGAAGAATCCGCGATCAATTTCGATGTCTGGTCGACTGTTCGTATAGGCTGTAACAATAAATGAACTTATTATCCGTATATGGTCCTTACTTTCAAAGGAAAATACCAAGATCCTTGACATCTTCATCATAGGTTTGGAGCCCAAGTATATTTGTCGAGTTCCTAAATAGGCAAAATTAATTGAACGGTTTCGAAGCTACTCGTTATATAGTTTGTATTGTATCGACACGAATTTCACGCATAGTTTCATGACGATCGTAACTAGCATGTTTAAGCTTTCTCCAGACAATACGATATTAGCAGTGGAGTTGACTGTGATATGACATGCATACTCTCAGTATATCCAAGCGATTTCAGATCTTTTTCCCAACAGTCAGATAGTCAATTATGCGAAAGAACTCATTACTGGCTCAAAACTACAACAAAATACTTGCACGCTTCTCTGGGTTCCCTCACATTGTGGCATCGAAGGTAATGAGAAAGCAGACCAAGCTACAAAGGACCCAATTTCGGACAGTATCTGAAGTTGATCACCAATAATGACTTGGGAAATAAATGCAAAAATCAAAGACAAATGAAAAAACCTAGAAAAGCCCTGCCGTGAAGGCAGCAGGTTTTGCGCGCATATTAAATAGAGATGAATTTGAACATGCGCGTAAAGCTGCTGCCTTCACGGCAGTGCTTTTCTAGGTTTTTTCGATAAACTACAGGATTTCAATTCGATCTTATCTGTATTTTTGGAAATATTGGGAAAATACAAAAATAAAGATATAGATCGAATTGAAATCCAGCACTTTATCGAAAAATTACAGTTCGAAGATTCATACAGAATTTAATGAGCAGAACATAAAAAGAAACACAGAATATCGAAAAGTTGAAAAAAAATTTGAATTTTTTTTTTCGAATTGTTCTAATGACACGACCATCACGAAATTTCGCACAAAGTTGTCCTTCGGCATCTCCAAACTAGCTAGTTTCATCATGATAAAACTAGTATTTTTTGAGTGATAAAGAAAAAAACAACAATATCGAGAAGAAAACCACGAAATTTCACATATTTTTTCGCAATATCTGCAAAACTAATAGCCGTATCAATTTTTTTTTCGAGTAAAACTTTTTTTCTTGGAATTGAGTAATCAAACAAACCCAACAAAATTTTGCATAAATTTGGGCGACTTCATGCTTCAACTTACTGCCGAGTTTCAATACAATCGCCTCAGTAGTTCCTGAAATATCCGAAACCATTTGGCAGATCTGGCCCATTAACGAACTCAACCACGGCATTCTTATGCGCAATCTACCCTGAAAGTTTCAAGTCGCTAGCTTGCTCCGTTCGACAGTTATCGTGTGCAAGGCCGGCCGGCTGGACAGAATCGATTTTGACACCGGGTTCATAATCAGTGAGTCCGACCTAGTCGTTTGAGATTATTTTCGGCTCAAAATTCGGAAACTACAGACATTTGGACCAAGACATAGCACGCTGTTCCCCTGGAACATGTGCGCAAACACATCTGGCAATACCAACGTTCCAAACTAAACCAGATAGATGCCTCAATAAGCAACCCATCACCCATAACCATAAAAAGAAGATAAAATCAAGGAAGGGTGTATTTCTTCAAGTATTCTTTATTTCTGGTATAACGTTTTCGGTGACTATAGGGTAACCATCTTCGGTATCACTAAAACACATTAGAATAACTAAGTCACAAAAACGATCTGGGTCAGCCCAAAACTTGCATGTCAAGTCAACAAAGAGCAATCAACGGTAATCAACATCAACATCAGGATGGTAAAATTTCTCAATGAGTCGAAAACAATTGCCCGTGGTGGCCCCTAACAAGTTTCTTCAAACTAAAATGTTCTGAAATTTGATTTTTTCATTAGAAAACATAGTGCAGGCGGACGTACAAAGAAGATTTGACATTTCATATGACCGAAGAGACATATATGTAAATGATGCCACTCCTACGAAAGAGACAAACTTACATGAAATTTGATTCTTCTTTTGAAAACTATTTCCACGTGCCAAAATCTAACTCAGATATCATGATTATTTTCAAATTCATTCACGAATAGAAAAAATATGATTTCAAATTTCACACTCTGTATTTGAAAAACTGATATCTTACGAACATCTGTGTTTATACGGAAATCAAAATGGTACGAGAAGTAACAACTAACGCAATAATTATTCATAAAATTTCTCTCAAATATGGTACGGAATGCAAACTGAATCAAATAATGTATTGACACGAGACTTTTGCGAGACTCTCGTTCGAGACTCGAGACGAGACTAGACTGAGGACTGCGAGACGAGACTCGAGACGAGACTTCGATCTCAAAAACGAGACGAGAAGAGACTTTTGGAGAGTCTCGTCTCTTTGGTCTCGTAGGCATCACTATCTCCTAGTACAGTTGATTCAATAACTAATTAGAAGATTAGAAATTGAGTTATATTCAATATGAAGACGTTCTGTTGAAATTCATCAGCTGTTAGCTAAAGAAAATGAAACATGAGGACATTTTGGAATTAAATGGCACCCTACGAGACTTTCGAAACCTGCGAGACTCTCGTACGAGACTACAGACGAGATTTCATAAAAATCTCGTCACGTTTTGAACGAATAATTAACGGTTTCGTCTCGAGTCTCCTCACGTTCTCGAGACGGGACGAGAAGAGACTCTAGAAAACGAGACTCTCGTTGGCATCACTAAACATTGGAGTGCTACAAAACGTGCACTGAGATTTTTACGCGGTACAAAAATTATGAACTAAAATTCAGGATGCTGGAAAGGATATATCTGGATTTGCTGATGCAGATTGAGGTGAATCTGAAATGAATGTGAAATTGATAGAAGATCCATTGAAATGCAAAAATGAAGCGATAGAAAGCGCTAAACCGCACACTAAACCGCTAACAAAAGCATGAAAAGAAGCAGAACACCTCAAAAATCTTACATAATTATGAGCTCTAGAGCACTCCATAGTGCTCAGTGGCCCTTTTCGGATAACCCAACACTAAGCAATATCAAAAATTTTGCGAGGCATGACCTTTTGACCGATATTGTGATCGCAAGTTCAGCGATCAGGAGGAAGAAAGGGCTCAAGTTACTTCAATGAGCATTTAAAAAGGTGAAATGAGGGCACAACCACAAGAAAATTACACTGACTTGATATGAGGTAGAGGCCTATTACACTACCCAATATCTAGGGTCCCACAGTTAAGACCGGGTAGTAAAATGAGGAACCAGCAGGTAGGATACTGATTTAGGGCGATCGAGTTGACCCGATCTGTCGAGCTCCCTATCGTCCGGCGTCTAGGGTAGTGTAATAAGTGACACCCTACCCGGTAGAACGGGACACAAAATATCGGGCCTTTGAGTTTGGATAGTGTAGTAGGCCCTTTAGCATGACGGCAAGCACCGGTGAAGTATTGTTTATCTGTCTAGTGAAGAATAGGGAATGACCAAAAAATATTCAGAGATCCCAAGTAAGGGTTATTGACCACAGACGGTTTCGAGAAATTGATCGAGTTCACACGATTCCTGACCCTGAACGTTGGTTTATTTGACCTGAGTTATCTAATCTAGTTTGGAAGTCTCTGTGTATCCTAAGTTGATCAGTGATAGCGATAATAATTTCCGTACTTTATCTGGTAGGATATCTACCCTTATTGGGAAACCTCTGAGTCTCTTACCCAATCACCCTTTCATTCTGAGATCAAGCGTGAAACTGTGAACAGAATTGAATTGAAGGATATGACTTGTGAAGTTCTGATGGTTCATTTTTCGAACTTCGAAAGAAGTTTTTAATTATGTCGATATCTAAACATAGTGTCATATGCACGGTTTGCCATGAATATTTGCATGTGAATGAAATTTGCTGCGATAACATAAAAAATCAAGTAGCTGTGTTGAAGAACATGCCAGGTACAATGTGGAACTTTATTGAATGCAGAGGCAATTCTTTGAACAACTCATTCACATTTCACTTCCCCATTTTGTTGGTGACCAAATAATCCAGGAGCAGCATGGGTGTCTGAAGAGGAGATTAGTTAAGACCTATCTATTGATTTGGATGAGTTTCTTCAAGACTTCTTGGACCTTCGCCCCCGAGTCGATGCCATATACTGACTTCAGTAAAGTATTTGATGAAATTAATATTAGTGATGTTCTTTCGTACTGAACGAAGTGATTTATATAACTTCAATCAGAAAGATCAGTTGAAGGGATCGTTCTTTCGTTTTCAATCAGTTCCCCCTTCCACAACTCTAAAGTGATTGCAAGTGATTATTCTAATCGCGGAATTCCTTATATCATTTGAATTCAGATTGGAAAGTTAACCTCAAAATTTGAAGTTAGAAGTTGCAGAATTTTCATAGACATATAAGTCTATTAGAATTTTATACACACTGACATTTACAGAGATAGATGAATTAATAATCCAGTCGAAAACATAAATTGTAACTGAAGATGGCAAACCAGAGTTTATTACCAGTTTAGTTGTACACAGTACAAATGAATGAAAATGATGGCAAAGTCTATGGATCAAACTGAGCGCATTCTTTCGGACATTCAGTGATTGAATGCATTCTGATTGCAAAATTACTTTCACTTAAATCACATAAGTTCCATCAGTTCAATCAGTACGAAAGAACACTACTATTGATCGGCTCATCATATCTGCTTTTGCTGGTGTTAGTGTAGGTGGTGTTATGTTGCGATGGTTCGAATCCTAGTTCTGACGGAGAGACGACATTTTGTGTCAATTGTAGGTTACTTCTCTGAAGTTTTCGAAATCATTCCACAGGCTTTTCACCTTGGATCACCTCTCATTTTAATATCTATAAATATAATAATACATCAAAATGCTTCGAGAACTGCAGATTTCTACTCCATTCTGACGAAGTGAAGTTCTTCATGAGGGTGAAGAACATTGAGGACTGTTATCGGCTCTAGCGTGAGCTTAATAGTTTGATTAGTTTGTGTCTTGAAAATTTTCTGGTCTTGAATATTTGGAAATGTAAGATTATCACTTTAACTGAAAATAAGTGCTCTATCAGCTAACCGTACTGTGTCGGTGGTGAATAAATACGAAGAGTAAAACAAGTTCGAATTCTTGGTGTAATTTCAGACTCCAAACTGTTTTTTGATATTTAGATAGAGGCTGTTGTCAATTCCTCTGATAGGCTTTTAGGGTACTTGATTGGTCAATGTCGCCCAATAAATGATTTGAATATTCTCAGAACCATTTGTTTCTCCTCAATCTTTTCTCATCTGAAGTTCACTCTGTTAGTCTGGTACCTTCAGTATTTGATATACATTAATCGCATTGACAGTGTTCAAAAGAAATTTCTCAAATTTTTCAATTTCAAATTAATTCTTGAAAGGGAAAGGATGTTCTATTGTCAGTCGAACTCCTTAACTCCGAGCTTCGTGATGATCACCTTTCGTGGCAAGTTAATATAAATGTACAAGATATCTAAGATGCGCCCAGAATTCA
Source organism: Myrrha octodecimguttata (assembly GCA_958510865.1). Lineage (NCBI taxonomy): Eukaryota > Metazoa > Arthropoda > Insecta > Coleoptera > Coccinellidae > Myrrha > Myrrha octodecimguttata. Next base: position 22,642,219 of record OY294059.1, read on the forward strand.
CCACTTTATGGACTAACTCGGTAATAGTTAGATGTAGGTTTGTTTATTCTTTCTTGTTTTGTAATAAAATGTTTTGTCATACTGTACTGTATTATTTATTGGATTTTTGAATTGTGTTTAATTGATTTTTTTTTCAATTATGAAACGACAAGTTAATATAAATGTACAAGATATCTAAGATGCGCCCATAATTCACCACTTTATGGACTAACTCGGGAATAGTTAGATGTAGGTTTGTTTATTCTTTCTTGTTTTGTAACAAAATGTTTTGTCATACTGTACTGTATTATTTTTTGCATTTTTGAATTGTGTTCAGTTCATTTCATTTTATATGATGAAATATGCATCTCAAATTATGTATACGTGAATACAGTTGTGTACCTCATTTTCAATAAATAAATGAAATAAATGAATTAATAAGTCACACACTTGGTTGCTTTTCATATAACTCTGCTCAAGAAGCATTGTTATCAAGAAACCGCATGTATATAAGCAGCTTTCGGCAATACCACATAATACATTCTGTGACAATATCATGAGAACCACAGTATAGACACAATCACAAACCTGTGATTCTCTGATAATCAGCCGCGACTTTCGTATTTTCTTATAGAGTGTGTAGCGCATCAACCTGAAAATTCAAATAACATTTAAATATAATAATTGAAATGTATGGACTGAAATTCGCAACAAAAACTGAATTGATTCGTTTGATGATGACCACAACACTAAGATAATACACTTCTTTATGAGGCGCCGTTTGGGAAAAAAGTGCGTTTTCAAATATTTATATTTTCGAGCAAATATATTCATTAGTCACAGCAATATATTCATTTTGTGTGCCGATATATTTATTTTTCGTTCCGATATATTTATTTTACACGAAACACAATATATTTATGAGTTGGGTGTTGCAAATATACAAATTCGTGGTATCCAATATATTTATGAATTCGACCTATTCCAAGTTGTCACGAGAGGGCGCTCCAGCAGCGTTCACCACATTCCGCGCATACGGCAACATGGCGTAGCCATTGGTACAACATATCACGTAGTTATCTTCCTTATGTGTAGTACCTACACTGGCTGATAGATGTCTGATAGATTTTCTATACTGAAAGCCGAAAACTAACTTTTCTGTAGCATGTCGTTTATGATGAGATGAGTAACAATCAATGATCAATCAATGCCCATTTATAATAACATAATCAAAGATATGTTTCTTTATTATCTATCTTGTAGATAAGAAGATATTATTATATTAAGGAATCTTAATAAAAGTTGGTTTGTGTTCTTATACTAGAGTACAATTTAGTTCATTCCGTTGGTAGTTTTTTACGGCAAGAAATGTGAAATTACGATTTTGTCAACGGTACTTCACGAAGTTAAATTTTACACAGTGTTATGGCCAATTGATTCCTTCATAATCCCTATTCAACACTTCTTGCAGTAGCACAAACCGAACAGTAATCTTAAACTTGAAATTGTTAGTATTTGTATACAGACGTTTGATTGGGTGCGGTTTCATTTTCATGAACTGATTAATCGGTGTCTCTTCTTCTCTCTTATCTTATGCTCTCCACCAAAGAAGAGAGAGATAGGGGTTAATCGATTTATAAATTCGATGAAAATAAAAACGCACCTAATCTCTTCGTTATCTGCTACAACTATATGGTTATGTTATTTGTATCGTGGTCTTCTAATGCTATTTTTTTGGAACTTGGAACCATGGAGGAAGGAAAAAAGGTAATAGAACTCTGTAAGTTAGATAACTTTCCCAACCATTGCTTATGTGAGTGACTAATGTACTAATAGCTACTCCATGTTGTCAAAAGCCCAGAACTGTACCGAACGCTGGCGGCGCGACCTCTCGTGGCAACTAGGGATAGGTCGAATTAATAAATATATTGGTTACCACGAATTTGTATATTTGTAACACCCAACACATAAATATATTGTGTTTCGTAAAAAATATATTGGCATGCAAAATAAATATACTGCTGCACCTGATAAATATACTGGCTCGAAAATACATATATTTGAAAACACAATTTCGTCCCAAACGGCGCCGCATACCTCTTCATATTAGACTTTAGAAAAATAAAAACAAAATACATTCAAACGCAGAAGTATGCATTGAAAATTTGAAATAAACCATAATGAATCATTTAAAGGGCTACAAGAAAAAACTGAATTCTTTCGCGAATTCATCATTCGTTGAAAGATTTGGAAGACCCTTTGAATTACACAAGTTCAGACAAAATCTGAATGATAGGTACGCACGCAATTCTACTCTTGACAGTTCTAAAAAAGTACTGCCGTGAAGTCAGGACAATTTGGGACTTATTCAAATTCGTTAATAGAGAGATCACATATTCAAGTATTGAATATTGACCTCGCCTAAGGGCAGTTTTACATAGCTATAAATATATTTTGCGATGTTGTCATCATATGGTCCTTAGGAAATTCTGCATATCAACATTGAAGCCAAGTATTAGATTCCAATTCGATCCGATCTGTATTTCTGTGAATATTGCAAAAATGAAAGTCTTCTTCTTCTAATTCCTATTCGTTCTGCATGTTGGCCATCAAACATGCTATTTTGACTCTGTTGGCTGCTGCTCGGAAGAGATCTGTGGTCTCCACATATTACAACATGAAATCCGCCGTATTCCAACACCTTGTCTTCTCATAACTTTTTCCTGCGATATGGTCTGCAACAGATGCAGGTTAATATCTACATAATCATTGAGCAGATTTTACCCATTCACGGATTAAACCTTCATGATCAAGCTATAAACCGCCTCTACAAATATCGACTTTTCAAGTTGTTACAAAGTATTTTTCGAGTTATTGCCGGAAAAAAGAAGTACTTGATACAATATCTGGGGTAACGCGATTGACTGATGGATAAAAAACCTACAAAATATGAATTTATAAGCCCATGTGGAAACAAAACTAAAACCATTTGGGATTTTATTAAAAATGGAACGCGAAGAAAACTGGGAACAGACATTGACTACAATTTGGAGGCTGATACTTTGAGTGAACATTTGGGACATGATGAAAAAATGTACAAATATTTCACTCAAATCCCAAATAATAACTACATAAACGAGTAACTGAACATCGTTTGATAGTGATGGTACCTTTAGGAGCCGAAAAACAACATTTAAATATGGGCTCAGGCTATTTCAAAGATACTGGGTGATATTGGTTGGTTGGTAGAACATTTGGATGTCTTCAATTCGTAAACCGTTCAACGTTTTCGCTTCAAATTACAGTTCAGACCAAGACAATGAAATCCCGATTTCTAATTCTAGGTCTAATAAAACACTCATCTATAAATGGCACATTAATTTGTCCTAACCATCATCTGATTCGGCAAAGAGTTTTTTTCTAATACTGTTTTCTACGCAGACGGCATACGAACCGTAAATTTTTTTCATACGAAAATAATTTAACGACTCTTGAGATTTATTGATTTTGGCGAAACATTTGGACGGCTTTAAGTTCTGAACCGTTAAACTCATTCGCTTCAAATTTGGCGAGTATTGTCATCTCAGGCCTTCGAACTGTTCATATCAACCGAACCGAAATAGCACTCGGAAATTTCGAATTTCACCTCAAGGTCTAATGAAACACCGTGTACAAGAAGAATATCAATTTGTCGTAAATTTCATTTGATATTTCATGGATGTTTGTTTCGAATACCGTTTTTCACGTGAAGAGCACACCAATTTATAATTTCTGAGAGCCGAAAAGGGTCGATATCTCAGAATGTCCTGGTGGTTTGGGACCTCTTTATCAGGATTCCTTCTGCAATATTCTCTAACCATTGCCCATCCTTTCGAATTGCGGAGAATATGAACGAGTACCATATATTTATACCAAATGTTCGACAAACGAGGCATAACTCAAAAAAAAACTCGGAATGTAATAACCAGCAACAAAATTCAATGGATAAGAAATGTTCTGCGCTTCGGGCATGTATTCCATAAATATGGGTGACAAGTATAAGTATTGGCTGAATATCGTAGCTCAATTTGAACATCCAAAAGTGAAATAAGCATTTCAAATTAATGAATTCAAGAAGATTCCAGGAACATATTATACCATCATGCAATGCCGTAAGAGCTATCAGAAAACATAAGCGTTCCATTATTTTCATTGAAAAAAATTTAAAGGTTGGTGTGCCTTTCACGTGAAAAACAGGATTACAAAGAAAAATGATGCAGAATCAGAGGAAAGCTATGACAAATATTTGTTTCTTTGCAGTGTGTTTCGTTAGACCTGAAATTAGAAATCGAAATTCCCCAGTCCTAGTCTGAACTGTTTTGGTATGGTTCATAAAAATACTTCGATGTTGTGAGATCAAAAAAATTACCAAATTTGAAGAGAATTACTTGATTTGTTAAAAACTCAAAAATCTGCCAATATTAATAAATCTCAGAAATTATAAGAGTTGAACAGTATTCGTGAGAAGAATACATGCAGAATAAGATGATAATTACGACAATTTTATATTCCATGAACAGAGTGCTTCTCTAGACCTGGATCCAAAAATCGAAATTTTTTTGTACTGCTCTGCACTATTTCGTTATGGTTCGTATGAACAGTTTCATGGCCTAAAATGACAATACCTGCCAAGGTTGAAACGAATTCGTTGAAAAATTAACGAGTTATAGCCATCTGAAGGTTTTGCTAGAATCAGTTATCAGCCCTGTATCTCAGAAACTAACATCCCTAGCCCATATTTAATCGTTTTTTCTGGCTTCCTAAGGTACCAAAGATTCACCATCAGACGATGTACAATTGCGCGGACCACCATGTATAGTGAAGAGCAAACTAACGAGGTTTACTGAACCAACAGAGTTTGAGGTTATAAGTACAATCAAGAAGATCAAACACAAGAAAACAACTGACATAAAAATCATATTTTCGAAATATATGTGTATAAAAATTGTGAAGCCTCTCATAATAATACTGAGTAAATGTCTAATGGCGAACGTCTTCCCAGAAACGAAGTGTTGCCTATCTACAAGTAAGTAGATGGAAGTAACCCGCAAAATACTCGCCCAATGACTACTGCGAGCCATCTCAAACATTTCTGAAAAATTGAGAAAAGGACCAACAGCAACCCTTCTAAGAAAACTCTAATTCGTCAACAAAAATGCCTTTGGATCTCATGAGGAACATCATAACAGCAATGGATAGACAATGGGTATCTGAGATTGTGTCTCCCGATCTGATTGAAGAATATGGCAGTATAAGTAACGAATTACTGATTGAGAAACCCAGTCGAAATGCTCTGGAATTCAATTTTTTCTTCAAATATTCTATATTTTATGATCTTCTGATCATATCATTGTCACGATATTTAGTGTGAGCTTTCAAGCTTTCCTTTTCGAATACAGTATTGGAACTCAGTTTCATCTTAGCTTTATTTTTCGGAAATTTTGGTGACATAAAATTTTGAATGTGTATTTTGGCCGTCGTAATTGAACTCAAAATCTATTCTACAAATATCAAGTCTCTAAGTAGATTTTTATTCTGTTTACTATCGGCAGTTAGGCCAGCCGTAGACACAATAACTTGCGACAGGAACGACCTAGAGGCTCCCTATCGGTAGAAAAGATTTTGAGTTCAATTACGCAGGCCAATTTTTTTTTAACAACGAATGTCGAATTCTTCAATGGATAGAATTTGACCAATGATTCTTTAGATAAATGTACCCATTTAAATTTTTTTTGTTGGATATTTTCGAAAATCGAAAAGTTTTGTGAGGTAACTTCAACCTCTTTGAGGGAATAACGTTTCGTCCTGGCTTAGTCTGAGGTAACTCTTCGGGACCTGAGCCAAATCATGAAGAAGTATGCCAGGTCATCAGAGATGATCAGGTTAGTAAGATCTTCAGAGTATCTTCTGGGTACAATATAAGCGCTGGTGCCCCCTGCATGTTGTCCGATGTAGCCAGGCTCTACAGGCAGGTAACTTAAGCCACAAGGTATGAAAGTGAGGGCCTGCAACTAAAGTAAGGGCTGAGAGATGGCTCGCGCTTCAATTGTATACATAATTCGCTATCGATTGAAGGATATTTCCCTTTTATCTTATTTGATATTCAACTTCGTAACTTCATATTTGATATTAGAAGATATTTTTCGAAGATTTGTATCGCATTGAATTTATTATTTTTTACAGATGAAAATGGATTCGTTGCTCCAACAGTGAATAACACCCCACCAGTAGAAGTATCAAATTTCGTTAAATATTGTGAACAGCGAAGAAAATGGCCAGTTCTGTACAAATTAGAATTTCAAGTAGGTACAAAGGTCTATGAGTGTGTCTGAATATGTGTAGATTCATATCAAACTGATTTTATTGGTTACAAATTTCTGTGGAGATTTAATGTATGGTTATGTTTTGATAATACAAGGAAGAGATTATGTTCCTCTCGAATGGACACTCATTCTCGAAACAAATATCGGATCGAGCTGAATGATACACAAGTGTCAAATATCAAGGTCTCTAACAAATATCATAAAGTGTGTTGTGAAGTTTTGTAAAATATCGTGAATGTTCATACAGCAAATATACGAGCGTAACGAAATTCAAATGATCAACTTGGAAACAGTTTGGCCAATTTCGCCCATAAAATGACCAAACTGTCGCAATTCGATACGTAACCCACCTTGGAAGTTCGCTATCTCTTTCTCTTTTGTTCTGACCAGACATAATTGCAATCGATACATGATTTTTCATCACTGACATGTTTTTCCACCTTCAAGAATTCAGCTTTCGTTATAAATCCTAACCTACAAATCTCAAATCTTTGAGATTTTTCTTTCGGAAGTTATCCTTTACCACAGCCCAAAACTGCCATTCACGCATTAGACCAAGAAAATTTCATGGGAATCCTATTGAAATATATCACATATAGTTGTTCTGTGTGACACTTCGTATGTATAAATGTGCGGTTTTCGCAAACTCTCTCAGGGTTAGCTGAACTTAATAGTTTGGCAGATGGAGCGTTTAAAAACTATCATTGGAGTTACCTAGGTGGATGAACGCAGAACAAGTACACATACATCTCCCGAAACCCGAAAGGAGTCTTTTTTTGAAATAAGGAATTTTCATGAACATGAAGTGATAAAAATATACCAAACTAGTCGATAGATTTGTCAGAGATAGATTATATTGAAACTAGTAATGCCCACGAGACCAACGAGACGAGAATCTCCTGAAGTTTCTATTATCTCTATGAAAAATTCCATTTCTTCATTCAAAATTTCCTTTTTTCAATGTTTTCAAAAATACGGATCGGATCGAATTGAAATCCAGTCCCCACAAACTTGATTGAAAAATAGTAGCTTGAAGGTTCATGCGGAATTTCGTGGGGAGATGTAATAAAAGGTTCACCGTACAATAAGAACCCTGAAACAGTGTCCGGAGGCCTAGTACTGTTAAAAACAATGCAATATTGTGCATGCATTGAGGAAATTATTTTGCCGCTATGTTGTTTGTATTATCGGGGTAATCTGGTTCAACTTTATGTATTTTGTGATCATTTTTGCGTAAAATGAATGTATACTCTGTTCTATTCTACAAGTTCTGTTTTGGGTGGGTAATTAGCCACTTTATCTCCCGCTTGCATAAATCCGACCTTGATCTCGACGGGATATTTATATTTCGGAATATCACAAAAATGAAATTTCGAACCGACTTACCGTCTGTAGGTGTTATTGGCATTGATAACATGTAGTATAAAAAGCAAGCACAGGCTTCCACCGACAGAACATCTTACTGCAAACTTGAATATATCGAGTCTCAAGCAGAGATGCTAGAACTTGCCTGGAGTGCAGGACGTCCCGGGTTTCGAAACCCGGCCAGCATTCAATATTTTTTAAATTTCTTTCATTATATATTTGTTTGAATTCTGTTGCATACAATTCATTCGTTCACGAATCGTAGGTGCTCCAGGTCGGAATGTGTGACGACCTTTTTTCAGGGTTGTTTCTCAGGTGCCAGCTGCATGTCGCATGGTGGTAATTTCTTTGTCTTAAGAAGACAGTTGTCAAAGGAATAAAACTCACACTGTGTATGCACAAATATATCACATTCACGGTTTAATTCACACTGTTGACCACAATTACATTTACCTACACGAAGAGCTGTCTGATGTGAATTGCCAACATGTCTAAGCTTATATTATATTATCATGATAGGATCAGAAGAAATATTGACACTGTAGAGAAGATGATCTAAGTACATAATTGTATCTTCAACATGGTGGTTACAATAAACATCTGATTGATATGAATATTAACGGAACAAAAATGTAATCTGAAATAATCAGAATGAACGGTATATGAAGATGAGCAGGGCTGGTGATAAAAGCAGTGTAAATGACGGTACGAGCAGATAGGTTAGTGACGGACAATGAGAGCATACAATTTGCAAATACAAGAGAAAAAGCAGTGAGATAGGGCTGGCTTTGCTCACGGAATTGACCTGTGTTCCAAGGACAACTAAATCCAAATATTTCAACCAAATGAGGTGTGCGGCCTAAGGGGCACAACCAGTAAATGATTCCGACCGACGTGGCGGATTTTCTAGTAAACGTATAGCCAAAACACACTCCAAAGTCCTGCAGAGTAGTACACTCGAACTCGGCTCAGAATGCTCAAAGAAGCCTGAAACCTGGAGGGTGGCCTAGGTGTCTCCTCGGCTTAACCCCTATGCAAGGACAATTGAACAGCGAATATAGATAGCACACCTTGCTATGATCTGACGAAGTGTATGAAACAACGGCAGGTGGTTTCAATTTTCGGTGTCAAGGCCAATTGAATCAACAGTATTCTCGATGCATTTCGCCGATCTAAACCTTGACACTAGGCTGAATAGTCCGTCCGAGCTCGGCTTAGTGCGAACCAACCTGATACCAAAGGAATATCCGTAATCAATGCCAACCCGATTGAACCCAATTTAAGGGCAGTGGAACCAAGGATGTCGACAGAGGAACCCAAACTCTCCGAAATTGCTGTCAAAAATTAATGAATAAAACACAAGGACGCGAAAAAGAATCATCAATGACCAGAAGAAAACCCCTGCAACGTTGAAACTCAAATTACCAGGCTGAATAGTTAACAAGAACTCGGCCCAGAATGTTCGACACAACCTGATAATTTGAAATGCACTAATAATTCGATACGTATAAGACGGAAAAGGAAAATCGAACATATCATATTTCACACAAATTAAACGGAGAGTCAAATTAAGCGCCACGGAGTCTTAGAAAATGAAAAAATACTTTCACTTACTATTTACGATTAAATTTGAGAACTCTCTTCTAAATTAGCTGAAAATAATTATCGAGTTTACAAGATGAAAATCGAGAAATGTTGTTCATACCTAGTAGATTTCCACGGAACAGCAATGATTTAACTGGAATTGATAATTTCTCTAACGATTCTCGGAAAATTGTTTGATGACTCGAAAGACTCTCAAAGAGTTACCCATTTCATTCAAAACCGAGGATGTCATGTGTCGAAAATTCCGAGGAATTTCCTGTGGGAAATGATTTGTTGCTCCCGGATTGGTTCATTACATTCGTTTGTTCTCAGAAATAATTACACAGTTGGCCGCATAAATACGCACTTTCCTTTTTTCATACACTCCGTCCTCAGAAGGCATCGCAAACATATGGAACATTTTCCTTTTGAGAAAACATGGCTTGAAAGCCCAATTCATTCACTAACTTTTTTATCTTCACGTGTTTTCGAAAACTCAGCATAAAAAAAAATATATAAATATAACTAATGTTAAATAGCATTCTATTGAACAACTAACCAAATTATGATTCTACTAGGCTAACCGTGGGTTTCACAATACAAAGCTTGATCGTCCGATCGACGCGTTGATATTTTGAGGTTTTGCCAAAAATGAACTGGAATTGATCATAGAATTGTCTTGACCAGAACAGTCACGTTAATCAGAACTTTGTGAAACGCGTAAGCGATGAAATATGCTTGCTGAATTTCTTATCGTTCCACACCCTGCTACAACTCGGTTTTGTAGATCATCGATATTTTTTTCTCGTAAGTGCTTAAGTTTTCGGCAAAGTTTGCAGGGAATAATAAGTTAGTAAATGAATTGGACTTTTCAATCATGTAGTTTCAAAAGGAGAATGTGTATCCAAAATAAAGTTGTAAGAAAAAATATCCTAAGGGTTGACTATCTCCACCCCTTCCAAGCATACTTCAGGGGTTGAAACATTCCGAGATGTGTATTTTATTGACTAATAATATGAACCAAATTTCGTGTCTTCAGCTCAATATAAAGGGAAAATAAGAAAGAGAAACAAATTTTTTGTGAATCTTTGGAGGGGTGTAAGTTTTCCGTGGGCAGGTTGTTCAAAAAATGTTATACCAAGTACTCACCTTAATTTTCTTCACAGAATCACCCCTCAAATTTTTTCGGTGTTACTCAGATACACTCTGTATACTAGGAACTATCTGTCAGGATTCGCTGAATGTTTGCCTAAGCCTTCATACCCTAGTTTTCGAACCCAGTAATAGGGTGCAATTCGATCCAATAAATAAATTTTGAACGGGTATATTTGCGGTCACGAATTCAGCCTTTGTTGTTGTGGTTGTTGTCGTACTCCTTTCCTGCTGTGAAAGACGGTTATGGGTCGGCCTTCGTTGTTGAGGTACAAATCTGTTTTATATATTCAAAATTATATTAACCCAATATTTCCTAAAACACAGATCGGATCAAATTGAAATCTAGAAATTGGTTTGAGAATTACGGGTTGGAGGTTCATATTGAATATTGTTAGAGTCCGAATTTTAAGGGATACGTAAAAGCGCTATACTTCAGTGCTTTTCTACAATGAATACAAAGTATCATCTTATTGTTTTCTTTCAAATTTATTATTGTGCGTTGCTTCGAAGCTAGATTTCAGTTCACAAGCACCAAAAACAAATTTGATCGAATGGTTCAATTGTCACTCCGAAGTTTCTTATAGTGAAGTGGAAGAAAATATTTCGTGATTTCTTACATGATATATATTATAAACGAATTATAACCTCAATCAATTTTGACGTTATATTTGCCGAGAGATTGTCTGTATTACGAAATGAAATGAATTGCCAGAATTTATTGTATTATGTACTTGTAATGATATCTTTGTAATTTCAGTTTGCAACTAAAGTGGAATCCCATTCCTGCAGACATGGTACGAAGAAGTCGAATGTGGAGAAAAACCAAAACCAAAAATGCATTCCTTGTAAGAACCTAGCTATACATAGATTCAAAATTTTTGCATTACCCTGTATCTACTGAAGTATTTTTTCATCATCAAGAATGAAATATACACAATTCATTCGATAAGATTCGGATGAAAAATTACCTTCAGTTTCTGTACAAACTTCTAAGCCACTTTCTTTCAAAAAGAATGTATTCTGAAGAAATCTATAAATTTACAAATGGATTATTCTAGCAACATGCAGGCTTGGATATGCCTAGATACCCGATTAGCGATATAGGGCTGGGGTATATTTAGCCATTCCTCCTGAGCAGGCTCTACAGGGTCCTGTAGGTTTCTGGGCGAATTCCTGCATGTCAAGCACCTTCCGCATGTTCTACGGGATCAATGTCTAAAAATAAAGCGTGCTTGACCAAACGATTAATGCCCTCAGTCTCAAGATACTCATTTGCAGCTCTAGTACGACGAGTTTGAGCATTATAATCCATGAAAATTAATAGATCATCAACAGCCTCTAGCCATAATCTCACCTGAGGATGAATAATCTTCCTGGGGTATTCATCCCAGTCATTGTTTCGTGAATAGGTATTAATTCTGTGCGACCATTTCACCCACCCAAAACATAGCACCTCCTCCAGTGAATGGGGCCATGGGCGAGCTTAGCTCTTCTCTTTGGCTCCCTTCACACACAAATTCGATGACTAATCTGTATCAAACACATTCTTGTATCATCCAAAAAAACACCAAATTCTAAAATTCTTCGGGAAAGATCACGTGCTCTTGAGCCCAATATAGGCGGCAAGCTCTGTGTTTAGGTTGTAGTCGAAATATACTAAGTGGTCGACGACACCTCAAACCTGTCGCAAGTATTCGTCTACGTAATGTAGAGAGCGATATTTGAATTTCCACGGCATGTCTCATATCTCTTTCGAGTGCTGGTAATGCTATCATAGGGTTTCTCTCGACAGTAAAGTGGATTAGTGATAAGTGAAACACCTTCTACAGCTCCTTGGTCTGGCACGCAGAGAATTGATCTGGAGAATTCTTGTCCGAAATACGTCTCTTTGCAAAACAATTACTCTAAAACCTAGGAACCATTGGGAATAGCCTTCTTCATCCACAATTATTCCGTGGTCTATCTCATCTAATACTCTCCGATTCTTTTCGACATTCAATATCATAAATTTAAACTGCTTTTACTGAGGAAATAATTCCACTAAAGATGTGATCTCCAAAAAAATCGCAAAGATCCCATTATTGCGAAAAATATGTGCCAATTTGGAAAGATGCAGATGATAAAAAACTCTCAAAAATGATTGTTATTGAAAAATTCCTTCATATGAGAATAAGGTAATGCAAAACTTTCGAATCTATATGTTTCTGAAAACTTTGATATCATAATAGTAATGATGAATGTTCTCTTTTTCAGATGATTATAACAGAGTAGTTTTAGAACCTATAGCGGGGACTCGTGATACGGATTATATAAATGCTTCGTACGTAGATGTGAGTATACTTTTATACACAATAAGACGATACATGCGATGGAAATTTCCGTACTAGAAACGCGGTGCACTGTACTCCCCGCAAAGCTTCATGAAAATCGACCGTTCCATTTTGAACCTATTTGAGGCAGATTCATGCCCGACCGGGATCACTTCCGGGCTGTCGTTACTGGGTCGTGGTCTAGCCACAACTTTTCACAAAATTTCGTTGGGATCACACTTCCAGTGAAGTTTAGAGAATTTTTTTTTCGGGAAGTTTTTTCTTCTGGAACTGTTCATTAAATCCGGAAAAAATTACCGCTCATACTTTAAACATTATATTTTACAGCAGTGTGCCGAATTTCATTTTGATACTACCATAATTTCTGGAGATATTGAGTAAAATTTCGTGTTTCTTTCTCGATATCGTTGTTTTTTCCGGAATTACTCGAATAACACTGATTCAATCAAAATAAAACTTAGCAGCTAGTTTGGAGATGCTAATGGGCAACTTTGTGCAGAATTCCATGGTGATCGTTTCATAAGAACAATTTGAAAAAAAAGATTAATTTTTTCTTTTAAATATTCAATCTTCTTGGATCTTCTAGTTATATTTTGCTCCTGATATTCTGCATAAACCTTCGAACTGTCATTTTTCGATAAGGTACAGGATTTCAATTCGATCTAATAATGGGTAAAATCCGCCCAATGAGATATACCTACCCAATAGATATACCCATTCAACATTTATTTTCCCAATATTTCCAACAATACAGATTAGATCGAATTGGAATCCAGTGCTTTATCGAACAAAACCTGAAAAAGCACTGCCGTGAAGGCAGCGGCTTTTGTGCGCATGTTCAAATTAGTTGTGGTCATCTCCCTTGAGATAAGAAAATAAATTAAATGAAACAAATGCTTGAATACATATTTTCATTTTATAATACGGTTGTAGGAAAAATATTGTTTCTATCTCGAACGAAAAGTATCTTCTCCGCTCTCGATTTTAAAATTTGTGCGGATAACACCACAACCTAATAATGGTTCTCTGTTTTATACTCAAAAAAGCTGTAATAAATTGCGAGTTTGTTTTGTTTAGGTTGAAATATGTCCAAATAATCAACTGAAGGTACTCATACATCTCCGCGTTTGTGTGGGTAATAACTGCACATATCAGAACTTACGAATAATTATTGTCATTTCCCTCCTCAGAGTTTACTCAAACCAAATGCGTATATAGTTACTCAAGGTCCAACAGAAGAAACTGTGACAGATTTCTGGAGAATGGTGTGGCAAGAGAAGGCTAGTTGCATAGTCATGTTAACGAAAACTTTCGACTTTATCAAGGTGAGCTGTAACTAATCTACGAACTGTTCAGTTCTTGGTATTATTCAAAAAAAAAAAAAAATGTAAGAATTCAGTATTCAGGTTTCGCATTGAATTTGGGTATCATTTCTTATAGGTGATGTGTGTTCAGTATTGGCCTGCATCTAAAGACCTAGATGAAACTTATGGTGGTATAAGTATATCAGTGTTGGACGAGGAAGAGCTAGCACACTTTCATATAAGAACTTTCAGACTATACAAGAAACAAGATGTAAGTATCCTTATATCCTTGAGGAAATTTTTTTTATAGCGATATGCCGTGCTGACCATTTCATTAGTGGACTAAGGAAAAATGTATTCGCAGTTGATTCTATTCTGAAGTTAAAATGTCAAAATAAGTTTGTCGGGCTTTTCTTGTGTTTACGTACCTGTGGCATTTTCAGTCATTTTTGTGATGAAATCGAGCATATTTAATTTTTTATGTCGAAGGATGTACAGTGTGAGAAACATTGCTGATTCCTTTTAGTTTTTGTGATCTAAGGTCTATTGTGGTCGACCATCAGAGCTGTTTCCGCACTGCGTTACCTACACTCAAAGAAATTTACCAGGATATACAACAGGAATTCGGTGACTTCTACAGGAAATTCCCCCTATATAAGCGACAGCAGGAATATTTGTTGAATTTACGTGACAATTCCTGTCGTTCAATTCCTCTAGAAATAACAAGATTCAGATTAGTTAATGCAACCAAACTGCAGTTTGTCATTTCAACAGGAAAATAATAATGTGACGAAAACCGGAATACACGTGACTATTTACAGTACGTAACATAGATTCAACTGGAATATTCTAGTTATTTTAATGAACTACCTTACTTTTACCGGAGCTGTAATTTCGATCTAACAGGAATTTCCTGTTCAATAAACAAACTAGATAGTTGTATTCCAAGCTTCAGACTTCAGTTTCTACAAGAATTTCCAGTAATGAACCATAAACTAGAACAGGAAATACTTTACTCATAACGGAACTGTAGTATCGATTTAACAGGAATTTTCCGTTGGAATGAAGAACTATCGTGCATATATCACAGTACTAGTTAGTTGTATTCGAAGCTTATAACCTGAGCTTTTACAGGAATCTTTTCCAGTTACCTAGTATTTAACAGGAATTTCTTGCATTTCCTATTGAATAATTACGTAGTTTTGGCAGTTGATATTTGTTTCCATGGAATTTTACTGGAAGATTCCGGTTAGTTCTACCGTGAAGCATTGTTGCAATTAAGGGTTCTTCCTGTCAATATTCAAATGATTTTTTGTACAGGGTGTGGCGAAACAGACAGTGTAGTTTTGAAAAGCTATTAAGAAAAAACTACGTTACTTACAAAAATAAGATATACTCAATTTTCTTTAGTATATCATGCCGTTTTATGTATCAGTTTCAAAAATGACATCATAAAGATGGTGGCCGCCAGCAGCGATACATTGATGAAGGCGATTTCTGCTGGTAGCCATCATCTATCTGATGGCATTTTTAGAACTTGATACATAAAACGGCATAATGTACTAAAGAAAATTAACTAAATCTTATTTCTGTAAATTACGTAATTTTAATAGCCTCACAAAACTACATTGTTTGTTTCGCTGCACCCTGTACAAAATAGCACTTGAATATTAACAGGAAGTACCCTGAATTACAGCAACACTTCACGATGGAACTAAGCCGAATCTTTCTGTAAGTTGCGTAGTTTTTTTAGTAGCTTTTCAAATCTCCTAATTTGATTACGGAAAACCCATAAAACAGAGTCTGCACTTCAAATATAGGTCGGGTATGAAAATATGAATTTCTATCTGCTCAAAATTTAATTTGTTTATTAAAAAAAACGATATTTTTACAATGTTTCGTCCACAATAACATAGTTAGAGCTAATATCTGATAATGTTTGGCATACAATTATAATGAAAAGCTACAAATGTAACTTCAAACCTGCCATTTTATCTCGTCTCCCACTTATTGTTTCCTCCTCTTTTACAGCCGATCTCAGGTGTGTTATAAAACCTTCCATTGATTCTATTCGGGATGGCATCTAGGTTGGCTTCTTCAAACGCTACTCAAAATAAGTATATACGTTAGAGAAAGAAAAAGTTCTAGGTTGCAACGTTCTTCTCCACCTAAAATCGAAATTGAAAAATAAATAACGATTTACGTACTAGCCTGTTAGTATGAAAAAGTGATATGTTGTAGCTTAGAACTTGAATGGAATGGACAAAATGACTTCAATAGGTAACATTATTTTACGAATTGGAAAAGCCAAAACTTATAGCTGATCTCGGGGATCTCTATCTAACTTGAGTCCTGAAGTGAATAACTATTCAACAATAGAATGTTCAGTTCAACTACTTCTTGAGTCTGAACCTTCCATGAATATCTGATCAACCCATATAATTTTTTATTATCAATGTGTATAGACTTTGAAAAGCTAGGTAGATATAAGCTGGTTAGTCATTGGTTCAAATATTAATATTGCTTGAACTTGATGATAGATAGGTTATTTCCAACATCCTGTACCTACTTACTGTTTAAACGTGAAATAAAAATCAATGTAGAGTTTTAAATGTTTCAGTCATAGTAAATATCTACTTTAACCACTTTACCCATGAATTTTCGAGTTCGATTTTTTTTATTGCAAAATGAGCGTTTCCATGTGTTTTTCGATTGATTTCAATACTAACACACAAGTTTCAGCAGAAATTTCCAAATAAACGGGATCTGGGGTAAATAAGGGTGCTTGGGCGGAAAACAACTGAAATTATGGCACTAGAAGAAAATTTTGATGAAAAGAATAGGTTTCATAGAGTGGAAAATCACTATATCAGGCACATTTCCTTCCTACTACTAATTTTATAACCTTATGCATGATTTGAAACTCTTTTTATTTCAATGTGTATTCTGCTTAATTCGTTTTTTTGTGTTCAAAACTATTTCTATTACCTTCATTATGTTTGGCATATGAAATCTACGGTTCGCAATACTTGTATGCTCATAAGTTGATTGACGATAACTTCAATATACGTTGCTCTAGTGACAGACACTTCACAGCTACACAACTTGAAATAATGAAATATACTTACTTCTGAATATTTCTGCGTAATTACTAAACCCCATCCTCTTACATAGCCGACTACATCATCCTCGCTGGCTGCCATTTCCATTGATTCTATAGATCACCCAATTGGAGTATATATTTTCTCTTCATCACCATCTTGACTTTGATCTGAGCCAAAGACAATAGGGGCCAAATCATATAAATAATCAGCAGCACTTGATGCATACATAACTATTTTTCCAATAAACGGAAAAATTCACAATAACTGCACTTGTACAGAAGAATGGCGAATACCACAACTACATATACGTGTTCCAACAACCAACGAACCGACACGAACCGCGTCCTACCCAGAGAAGCGGATGGATTTTGACGTTTTATAGGAATTCTGTTAAAATAAAAGTTCTGAGCTGTTAAAACAGTAGCGTCGATCGTAGAGATAACAGGAATAATATAATCTGCATTTATGTGAGATATACGGAATATTCCTGTTGAATTTAATGGGTCCATACTGTTAATCATACAAATATTGTTGGGTGTATATTACGAAATGATTATATTCTACTAGATATTCCTGTAACATTTACTATGTTTGATTCCGGTTGCACTTATGGTTCCGAACTACGTATGTTTTACAGTTGTGGCTCGTAAATATGGCAGAATATTATTCTATATACACAGGAATTATTCCTTATGAATTAAAGGTACAATATCACTGCTAAACTTACTGTTTTTCCTGATCATACGACAGAAGTCACTTGTACCGGAATCGGCATGTTAGATTTCAAGTACAGATTGTTCTCCTAACGGTCTTTTTCTGTTGTAATGATAATAATTGTGTTTAAACAACAGGAATTCATTTAACCGGAATTTCCCGGGATTCTTTTTTCTCAGTGTACAGCTTACCCTCCAGCTATAAACCTGTAATGAACTCCAATATCTGTGAGGGCTTCAAGGAGAGGCTATGTTCTCATTTCTCCTATAATTCTTTTGTCAAAGACTTTTTTTGCAGGCTTGCGATATAGAGGCATTCTGTTATCAGGTGAACAGGAGTTTTCTCCTTTTCCCACAGAATCTTCATTCGTCAGTTTCTCATAAGCCCATTGTCACCATATGCTTTCTTAGGCGACAGTATTCTGTGGGGAGGTCAGTGTAACTTGTTCTTGCCGAAATTAAAATGATTTTGGGACTTTGCAATTTGAAAATTCGAGTATTTTAGAATGCCTGGAGGATTTCTATTTCTCTTTCATTTTCTTCCTCCTCCAAAAATTTTTTCTTATAGGTGCATTTGCCTTTACCACATATAGTTTCTGGGTCAGTAAGTAGCGTTTGTGCTTTCTTTTTGGCTAGAATGTCAGCCTCTTCATTTCCTTTGATTACTCAGTGTCCAGGAACCCGGACCAGGGAGACATTATTTTTCTTGCCTTCTTCAATGAGATTTCTTCGGCACTTCCGAGCTTTGAGTCGATGACATAGGCGTTCAGTGCTTTGATAGCAGCTTGAGTATCAGAGCGGATCACTATGTCACACCCTTCATATTTTTTTTCCAGGTTTAGATCTGTGCATCTTTTGATTAAAAAGTTTGTAATACCTGAACTACAATTTCGTAACCCTAAGGAATAGAGGAAAATAAATGGTGGTTCTATGATCATGGAATGAAATCTTTTACAGTCACTTTTTCGATAGCAACCGACTTCTATTTTTCCTCAGAAAACAATGGCTAATTATGACTTACAAGAAATAACTGCCTGTCATAATAGTCAAGCAAAAAAAAAAACGTTCAAAAACTAAAAGTATAACTCCTGTATACAATTGTACTACTTCGGCAATACATGGCATTCTATGAGTTTCTGGAACAAAAAAATCGTGTTTTTGGCAGGCCATTTAAAGGTATTGTTTTCATGACAAAAACACAACTACTGGATTGGTTTGAAGAAAGTGTCCCCATGATGTTTTTTTCAAGTTCATAACACAAACAAGATAATAGGTAATGACCAAAATTGAAAAAGTCCAGATATCAAGTTTGGCCTGTAACCACAAAATTCACCTCAACATCAATTGTGAATCAAAGCAAACAGCACCGTGGGATTTTTAGCATCACAATAACCCCCAAATGACAAGTCCTCTATACGCTGACCGCTAACCATCGAAAGACAAACAACCCGCTAGTCCATCAATAAGGTTGTAAAGTTGCAAGGTGTGGTTCACTCTGTATTACTCTGTCGAGACTGGTCTCTTCTCCTCTGCAGTTTATGATTCAAAAGCAGATTATAGACGCAATTGGTCATTGGTATCAGATCTCATATTGACAGTATCACTGACCTCAATGAAACACATCTCACTGATATTATACGTTTCTTTCCTCATCCAGAATATCTAGATTTTCCATTTCGAACTGGTGTTCAGTAATCAGGAAGTGTGTGGATAACGCAGAGATCAATAAACATCATCTGATAGTTTGATTTGTCTTCATATCCTTGATACATTTCAGTTAAACACAATTTTATTCTAAATATGACTAATGGTAACATATTTCTTGACAATTTTTCCAGAAAACAGATAATGAAATTATATGCATGCAGCTGCATTATTATGATCATTTGCAATTTTACTCGAACTAACAGAGTATTGTTAGGCTACAATATTGTGCCATTCCGATTGAGGGTAGATTCATGTACCTACCAATAGTCGTTACAGAGATTTAGGCTTTTCTCTGAAGCAGTAAAGGAAATATTCAAATGAATATATTTCAATAGATATGTCAAAAATCATGTGGTCGATGAAAAAACTCCAAGAACATATTTTGATAGAAATTATCTTCACAATCATATCTCTATATATTTTGAACCCAACAATTAAGAATCTATAATTGAAACCAAAATATAACTTGAGGTTTAATATCATTTCGTGATACCTGTCCTCGTTAGTAAATTCACCATAAGCCCGTCATGTGAGAAGGGTGGACGAGGTAGAACCTTGTGGCACTGTGAGATTTATAGTTTTTGCTCCGAGTCAGAAAACATATGTTTTTAGTTACGGGCAACGGTGCAACCATTCCTTGTTGGGTTAACAATTGGCGCTAGTGCAGAAGTGGAGTAGGTGAACAGTAAAAACGCACACATAGACCACGTTCAATCACCTTACTCCCAAATGCTATACACAGGTTTCAGCAGAAAATAGGAGTGCCATTATTCAAGAAATAGGCTATTTGAAAAATGAAAATCAGTAATATTGAACCAAAATGTCTCGAGAACTAAGGATTATAATATAGAAATTTCAATAGCTAAAACAACATTACAATCATCCGCATAGAAAACTTGTCTATTGAAATGACCTACTAACCAATTAAACAACTGTTTGCAGAAAATCGTTGAAGAGAGATTGATTCTACAATTCCACTTCACAGAATGGCCAAGCCATTCCTGTCCTTTTCCGAACTCAGTTCTAGAATTCAGGAGAAGAGTGAGAGCGGTTGTTGGCCATAGAATCAAATCAAACGAAGCTGGGCCTATGATCGTACACTGCAAGTATGAAGTAATATGTATATTTACGTTTTAAAGTTCTAATATCATTCACTTTCAGTGATGGTGGCGGCAGATCTGGTGTGTATTTAGCTATAGATGCCAATCTCGAACTTGCAGAGGAAGATCATAAATTTGATGTTTTCGGTTACTTGAAGAAACTGAGGCAATCTAGGAAGAATTTGGTGGAAAATGTAGTGAGTATTATGAATGCTCAGAAGGTCATTTCAAGAAAACAAATGAATCAAGTCGCTTATTGTGAGTGTAAGAATATTTGGCTGAAGCATGAAGCGGTTTCACACCATTCATATATAGAAGCTAGATTCAATCGAAGTAATTGTCATATTTGCATATTTCGAGGCTTAGCCCACTGACGTTCTGAAGCAGCAAAGCCAGAATATTGCACTCCATTGAGAATAATACCTTGAAATGGTGTATACTCCATTCACTTTAGAAGTACTAGGTAATGGTAATTTTCCTGTCAGATAACTACGTGACGTTCTCCATTTCCATTTTTGTCATGGCTGTGGCTTGGATACTAGACTGGAAGAGCGGAACTGGAAGCAAATCTTCACAGCAAAGTAACAAACTTCAGAACAACCCGATTATAGTTTTCGGAGGTTATTTCGCAAAAAGATGTCAAGTTGCGTTTCTTTTTTCTGTATCTTTTTCATCTCCGGAATAACTCAACAAATACTGACACGATCATGATGAAACTTGATAACTTATTGGCATGTGCTGATGCACGAATCTGTGCAAAATTTCGTGATGTCTTTTCATCGAGATATTTGGAAAAAATTCAAATTTTCTTCTTAAAGTTCTAAGAAGGATTATATTTACATCAATCGATGAATTTCAACCCGATCGTACCTGCTGTCTCTGGAATATTCCGATGATCTGATATTTTGGAGGATTGTTTAGTTTTCATTGAATGGAAAGTGATAATTGAATAACCACTCCTAGACATTATTATTGCGATGACTTTTTTTTCGAGAAAATGGTCTTAACGATATGCATGGTTGAAAAGTAAATTTTTGAATGATTCTATACCCTACTACCTATTAAGTATTACGTTTTCTTGATTGTTTTTGATATACTAAATTGGTGTTCCAATTTCAAGGCGTGATATTTTTATGAAGTACTAAGTTTTTTCATTTGAGCCATAGAATTGATGCTTGCCTGAGATGTCCGTTTTATATCCTTGAAGAAGCTGGATATCCATGGACGTCTATTGCATATCCATTGAACAGACGTTCGAAGGATATCCAAGTTTGAATGTATGTTTGTCGTCCAATTCGTGCCTGTACAGGGTGGACAAAATTCGTTGTCTACTGATGGAAACTCGAGAACTATAGCAGCTAGAAGAAAACTGATAACACATTCTTGAGCTCTTTTTTCCTGACTAATCCGAATCTGAAAACAGATCCAGCTTATCGTTCATAGAACTTAAGTTATGAGCGAAAATTCGAAATCTGTTGATACATTCTACAGGCACTTTTTTAGGAGTAATTCAAATATAATATTTTTTAATCCAGCCATTTTCGAGAAATGAGAAAGATTTTGGATTTTCCAAATGTAAACTATAGTCGAAAGATCTCCTATCTTGCTACAAAATTTTTGCTGATTTCAAAAATGTATCATAAGTCGATATTTACATGAATATTACATGAGAAAATTGTCAATACTTTTTTCCTGTTATTCTTTTCACTGTTGAATTATGAGTAGGCTGACGTTACCATAGCGACGATTGAATATGCATTATCTTTCTGTGAAATTGTGCTTCTATGATTGGAATCAGCGATTGCTGAATAAATATTTCTATGGTTAATTTGTCATAGTTCTTAAGATTAGCAATAGAAAATCTGTTCATTATCCCTAATGACCCGAAATATTGCTGATCTTAAGAACTATGACGAATTAACCATAGAAATATTCATTCAGCAATCGCTGATTCCAATCATAGAGGCGAAAGTTCACACAAAGTTAATGCATATTGAATCGCCGCTATGGTAACGTCAGCCTACACGTAATTCAACAGTGAATAGAAAAGCAGGAAAAAAGTAATGACATATGATTCATTTTCGAAATCAGCGAAAAAATTTTGTAGCTAGATAAGAAAACTTTTGACTATAGTTTACATTTAAAAAAATCCAAAATCCTTCTCATTTCCCGAAAATGGCTGGATTGAAAAATCAGTCATATTATATTTGAATTCCTTCCAAAAAAGTGCCTGTAGAATGTATCAACAGATTTCCAATACGAGTTCAAACAAGCGAGTTATTCAGCATTATTGAAAATGACAATTTCTCAATTTTCGCTCATAACTCAAGTTCTATGAACGATAAGCTGGATTTGTTTTCAGATTCAGATTAGTCAGGAAAAAAAGAGAATGTGTTATCAGTTTTCTTCTAGCTGCTATAGTTCTCGAGATCTCTTCAGTTGACAACGAATTTTGCCCACCCTGTACATTGTACGCCCAATGGATATTCTCGACATACCTAGTAAAAGTTTACATGGCATGACGGCTTACATAGTGATTCAAATGCACCCTTAAACTGAATGCTGAATATAGAACCTTCTGAATTGAAAAACACGTTTGGGGGTTATCTTCTATAACAAACGAGTAGAAAGACAACTGATTGATATCGTCTGATATCATCAAATGAGAACATATTGAATGATCATCATAATAAATCCAGAAATAGTTCCACCAAATTTTCATTTTTCCAACTGTGTTTGGAATCACTGACATTGGAATAAAATTTTCTTTCGAATACTGAAGGAACTTCCTCTCTTTCAATATCCACATGTTCATTTCTCACATCCCTTCTGCTAATTCAAGATTTTCTTCTTATCATCCGTAGGAACAATATAAATTCGTATACGATAGCCTTGAAGACTTCGTCACATGTGGAAACTCTTGGTTTCCTGTAAGTGAGCTTTCCCAAAGGCTCAAACTGAAGTCCGTTAAGAATACTTCAACCAAAATGAATGAATACCAGAGGGAGTACATGCTGATTTGTAAACAGACCCCAAGATTCACTATCGGAGATTGTGCAGGTGGCCACCGCGGGGACAACAGGAAGAAAAATAGAGACGTTTTAATAGTACCACGTAAGAATTACTTGCCGTAATTTAACTTTGTATCCTTATTTATCTAATAGAATAGGTGTTTTTATAGGCTCGAGGACTAGGGCAAATTAAAACCCTTTTCAAATTGTCATGTTTCGATACCTTTTTGGTTCTTTATCACCATCGCATGGCGGAAAAATCCACTTGCCTGCATAAGGGTACGTACAGAGTGGAGCGAAGAGCAAAGCGGTGATATTCCTCCGGTGATAGAACGAAACGTGCGAGCAGAGATTAGAGCGTAGCCATAACAGAGTGAGGAGCAAATAGTTGAGCAAGAATTCGTTCAGGTTGTTTCCACAGTTGGAAGCTTTTGGGCGGAAGAGATCCGACTACCTCATTTTCATAAGAAAACTGGTCACATTCACTCAAAATGTGGCATTTCACCCGCAGAAATCGTGATGGAATACATTTAATACATCGATCATTCTTGATTAACTGCTCGAAAAAATGTACTGCAGGTTGAACAAGATGAGAACAAATGTCATCCTGAGCTTGATCATACGACCTTAACGTCTCGCAGTAGCATCGAGGTTATGATGCACAATAACCATTCAAATCACAACAGAAATAAATTTTTTTTTTCTTCTCGAAAAGTTTATCCCACATTGTATCCAAAATAAACCAGATATAAGTCTTATTTGTATGTATGGTAAAATGAAATAGGACCCTTTTAGAAACAAACATCATTTAAAATTATCACCGTATGATAAATTAAAAATTATTTTAGTTTCTTAGGTCATATAATTGAAAATTTTGATGAATGAATGTTTCTGTTCGAAGATACAGCTATATCTTCGTAGCATTGGCATAAGGAGAAGTTAAGGCTTTTGATTCGGTCTATAAATCTGGTTGTTCCGCTCATAATATCCGAATCACGAAATTCTGCCCTGTTACAAAACCCCTTTTGGTTGCACCCGTAGTCTTTTCCATCACACAGCGGTTTTCTCTTCAATATACTCCACTTATAAATTGATCCCGTTCATTTTCTCGGACGAGAAATGAAAACATGAAAGAAGAAAATAGAATATTCAATTATATTGAACAAAACATGGGTGGATTTGTGGGAGCGTCCGAGCGAAGAAAACAAACAAGTTTGGTTTCGCCGCTTTGCTCTCTGCTAGACGATTTGCTCTATCTTCGGTATACGCTCCACTCTGTGTGCCTGCCTTTAGGTTCATTCGGGTTCCAACAATTACTGTTCTAGAACTGTCAGGAGTTTGCGCAATAGAGTTGGTCACGTTCGGGTTTTGTCGAACTGTTTCAGGACCGACTTGATCTATGTTCGGGTTTTGTCAGAATTATCCTCGGACGGTCCTAGAACTGTCCGAAAACAGTACCTGCTTTCGAGTGGGTACTGTTCTAGGATTTGTACCACCGCATGGTCAGATTTTATATTTTGGACAATGCCATTGGAATCCATTATTTGTATATATTAGTTGAGAGTCATGTTTGAGTTTGGGTGCGTTTTTTTAATTTTTATCCATTGGTCTATCATTGACTACCTAATCGTTATTGTATAAAAGTATATTTTTTCTTTCAATCAGAAAAATGCCGATGACAATTTCAAAGTTGTGTTTTAATTTTCAACATAATTAAATTTCCGTTTTAAATCAAATTATAGATTTTTTTATTTTTGATATTCGACAAGGAAGTGTATTGTGAAAAAAAATCAAATATAAGAATTTTGTTTGGGGAATGAACAATGGGAAAGAGTTTTTTTTTTCATACACATCTGGTTGGTCGAGAGATTCGATGTCGTTTTGTCGATTGTATTCCTATCGCCAGATTGAATTCATTCAATCACTGAGCTGATTTTAATTTAAAAAAATATTCTCCTCTGCCACTTTCTGTCCTTAGTTCTGTTCGGGTTTTCATGTAGTTTGAACTGTCCTAGGATAGTTCTAGGACTCGGAAGGTCTGCTCATCGGTTCTGCGCAGTTCGGGAACAATCCTAGGATAGTTCGGAAATTGGAACCCGAATGAAGCTTTTATAGAACAGCGTTTAATTCCGCCACTTCGATCTTTACTGGTTGCTCTTTGCTCGGTTATCTTTGTCCTCCGCTCCACTCTGTACGTACCCTTAGTATGCAACTGCGTTAACCAGAGCGTCATCGGGTCGGAGCGCTGAGGTAGACGCATTTGCCCATAAATAAATTTGAGCAGGCGGATGTTTGAGCCCCGGCGTGCCCGTCCAATGGACGCCTACCATAAAGAAACAAGGAATGCAACCATACCTTCCTAAATGGATTTACACAGGATATCACAGTTCTTGAATGGGTGCATGGATGAAATAGTATTCAATCAGAAACAAGCACAGTTAAAACAAGTACAATCTAACACGTAGCAAAACATGAGAGTCATTCCATACAATATTATGCGTATTTATACAATACGCATCTTTGTTCTCGACGCGAATTTGCGGCAGTCTTCCTGATATGAAATGGAACTTAACTATTAAGAGCAAACAATACCACGTGGGGTTGAATTACGACTAGTCAACACAGCCGCATTCAAGTTTCATTGAACCTCGTTGATATCTCAAGGTCAGACACCTGCATCGCGGTGTTCATGCTCATAATTCGGAGAAATTTCGACGTTTATAGGAGGAAACGGTGTGTCATTCTGTAGGCTCCAGTGAATATTTTTCGAAATCGTTTTTTTTGGGTTAACCTGATTCTTTTGTGAGAATGCGCAATGTTAGTTATTTTTTCAGTTTTCCCTACCTTTCAGTTTTATTTTACCGAAACTTCTTGAATATGAAAAAGTGGCAACATTGCGCTTCCTCACGATATTTTTCAACCCTTTGCACTGAAAAAATTTTTGAAAAAAAAACGCTGACCTCCAAAAGTCACCCCTTTATATTTAAGGTATTGTTTGGTCTTAAGATTTGGTTTTTGTCAACAGATAGCTGTATACTACGCTCAATAATTCTATCCTCGAATTCAGTGTCACGGATCGATACTTGAATCTTTTCACTGACTCATCTCTTGGAAAAATTTGGTTCCTTATTCAGAATTCTTACATTTTCTGAGTCGATATTATGATTATTATTGAAATGGTGGATTCCCAGCACTATTTTCTCAATTTTATTTCTATTTCTTCTCCACAATCATAGGAATGTTGGTATAATCTGGTTTTTAAATATTGTTTTGTCACGCTGACATAATTGGCTGCAATCTATACATTGTATGAAATATATTTTATTTAGAACTGAGTAATTTGGGAACTAGATCTTTCAGTTGAATAGAGGGAGTACTTACTCTAGTTAACAGCTGGGAATTCTGTTTTTACGTGCTTGTTCAGAGGAACAGCGCGATATCTTTTTGTCACAATGTCTGTAATTTTGAAAATGGTCTTAAACGATTAGGTTTGACTGCTTGAGGAAAAATCCGTGGTCACATTCAATTCTGTCCGTCCATTTGGCCGGCCGCTTGTTTGTACTCTTATTTTCAAAGGAGAGAACCTAGCAAATTTGAAATTCTCAGATCAGGTTTGCAGTCAAAATATCTGGGACAAATAGTTTAGTAGACCGATTTAAGGGTTAACTCGCCGATATCTCATGAATTACTAATTTGATCAAATTGAGATTTTGTATGTAGTTTGAGAATACCTCCACTCAACTCAGTGAACAATTTGGGTTTAATCCAGCATTTCGAAAATTTCAAAATATTTTTTATTCCAAAATTAAAAAAAAATTTGTTGGTCAGTTTCCAACGAAATTTAACGCATAACTTAAAGTTAGTAATCAACAACAAGCTTTCAAATTTCAATCCGATCCGAAACTTACTTTCGGAAATATAAAGGGAAAAATATGTCAAATTCTTTTGTAATTGGGAATTTCGACTTTATTTCCTCAATATACGTAAAAGCTGCTGACTTCACTTCAGTGCTTTTCAAGATTTTAAATAACCGTATTCAATTTCATAGATAATTCCTGAATGAAAGGAAAATTGCAATATGAACTACTGTTATTGCCTTCTCTACTTGATGGTTTGTGTTCATTTAATATAAGTCTATAGTTGCCGTTCTATTCATTAAACTTCTTTGGTACTTGCTCTTTTTTAGCGTATCTATAATTTCACTTCCATTGTGTTTTTGATGTATGGTCACTAAACTTGTTATTAGCATATTCAGGAAGAATTTAAATTCGCCCTGGTCTTAGAACCAATAACAATATCTTGTAAGACTTAGTATCATTCGAACTAAACAGTTAAGAAGACGCCTTCTGAAATAATTCCTTATCTTTATATCGTTAATTCTTGAATTGATTCATTATCCGAAAATACTTCACGGAAGTATTGTGAAATGATTTGATATCCTATCCCCAAATATCAGGAACAAACAAAGAGTTATTTATTATAACATGAATATCAATATAAAGTTGTTTTTATAATTACAAATTTTGATTGGAATCTTTTTTTCAGCTGATAATTTCAGGCCTTATCTCACATCATTCCAAGGAAATAGTTTTACGGATTATATAAATGCTGTTTTTGTAGATGTAAGTATTTTAATAAGATTCTTCCTTCTGATTTTGCTCTGTCGCAGAATGAATTCATCTATGACAGTACGCAATTTTTGCTGCATGCAATAATAATTACGAATATTTGAATAGGTTATTCTACGAGCAATAAGATAAACCTAGGTTGGGAGTAGAAAACATCAAGAATTGAAACTATCTTTATAATATTGAAAAATACAGCATGCATGGTTTCTCACTGTTTCGTCCCAAACCGTGAAATGTTTCAATATTCAGATTACTAACATTGTTAATGTAGTTATCAAATTTTGAGCAAAAAATAATTTAAGTAGGATAGACTCCGATATCAAAATAAATTATGTCCAGTAGTCGCCACCACGAACCGTTCAAACGGAATGAGCTAGAGACATGCAAATTTCAGGCAAGGTCGCGCATCAGAATAAAAATCTGCACGCTTTGATTAGTTAACAGACAAAGTCAACCGAACGGTTTCGGGGAAGGTAATAACTATTTGAATTTAATCGAAACTGCTTCATATTTTCCACAATAGATCCATCAGAATATCGACCAATCTGAGATCCGTTGATTTTTCTCATGAAATCATCAACACTTTTCTCATTCAAATATGAACAGAGATTCCAAATCAACATTTTGTTTCCATATACCTTTCATAGTAAGAACCGATAATTGATCTCGATTCATTTCCGAAACACAAATCAGTAGTCATCAAAGCCATCTAACCTTCAGGCGTAAGAACCGACATTCTGAGCGCTCATATTACGATTTCGCCTGGTATATCTTGTTCTAGGATCTCGCCATCTCGCGGATCTCATTTATATCCAAAATACGTATAAAGAATGAATACACTTTCGACCACGCTGAACAATACTCAAAGTCATCTAACCAGCAGATGTAAGAACCGACAATCCAAGCGCTCCTAGTTCGATTCCGTCTGGTACGTCTTGTCAACGGATCTCGCCATCTCGCGGTTAAATAGATGTGTAAATCCTTGCATTGGGGATATTCCTTGAGGATATTCGTGATGATTTATGATCTATGTTGGCAGAGGTGCTGTCTACTGATTCTGCTATTTTCACATGGCAAAGCCGCATAAGTCATCACAAAATTATCAACAGGAATTTCTCCAGAAATATAATATTCATGTTTATTTACCTGTACGGATATTTTCACTAGAGGCATTTCCTGAAAATATCGTATTCCCAGAAATATCACAATGAGATTTTCTTAAACTCTTCACCATAAGACTGTGTGAGCCAATTACCCATAGACCTCCCATTGTGGAAAGTTTGAGAATTTCTGCATGCGATATTTTCAGGATCTCTTTGAGAATATCGCTGTGGCGGACATTTGGAGCGAATTGAGCACTCCACGTGACTTCTTAGAGAGAAGTAGCAAAAGTACTTTCAATGTTCTAAGAAGATATTGCCGGGATATCTTTAAAACCTCTATGTGTTGCCTGGGAACGAAATAGGACGCAAACATCACCATTCACCATTTACTTCTTCAGAACTTCACTAATATATTTGTGGTCCATCACACAATATTGTAACCACCTGCTATTTCACATATCATGTGCAGCACTCTAGTAAGTGTAGTTCACCTCGTGATGCGACGTTGTCACAAGTCTCTTCTCATGGCAGCTAGACTTTGATACCTAATTCAAAAAGTAGTTAGATGGTTGGATAATATCGTTTCTCCTAATTGGTAATCTTGCTTAAGTAAGAGGTATTACAATTAAATGGAAATATTAGTAATATGGCAGATTTTCATAACATCCCTTTCGAAATATCAACTACTAAAATGCGTTCCTAGATGATCAAAAAATGAAGGGCTTTAATTCATTGAGAATATGGTCCAAGTACCAGAAAGCGGCATTATCCTCGTCTAATGAGAATGTTCAAATTCAGGGCATTTTCAATAACAAAGATTTGTTCTCGGATTTATTATCGAGAAAAAATGAGGAATTGTCACCCATATAACTAGTGTTCTTAGAATTTATCAACCTCCAGGAACTCCCAACTCATACTCATACAACTCAAGGTTGTACAAGGTTCTAAAAGGATTTCTGGATAAACATAGAAGAATCGACAGAAAAAACAATCAAATAAACGATGACTGGCAGCTAGTGTGGTATTTCTCTTCAGCTATAGTAGTTCCCTAGGTTCAGTTCACCTATAGGAGGGGATAAAGTGATATGCTCTATATATGGTATACTGGGTAATATTAAAACCATAAGTCTAGGTAGGAAAATTCCGCGTTACCGAAAGATTGTGTTTCGAGTTTTTGAGCTATACCTATCGACAGACCCAAAGCTATACCTATCGAAAGACCCAGAGATTGAAAATGAATTTTGCGTATCCGAATCAGTTGAGATAGATTCAATTTCTCTCGAATCCAATTATGTGGGTATATTTTGCTGAGGAAATCATGGATCTTTGTGAAATTTCCAAACTATTTTTGACTGGGACAAATATAAAGCCAGCCAAGTCCGTCTAGAATCGTTTGAACATATTTAGGTGATCTCATGGATTCATATCGAATGTGATATTTTTGACGTCAGTTCTATTCTGCGGAAATCAAAGAATGTTGAGTTTCCCTAGTAAATGATGACGATAAAAAAGCCTGAGATTATAACTGCATCCAACGGAAATTGCATAACTAAGAGAAAATAAAGAACCATAATTCATCATTAACTGAGTATATAATGAATACATGTATGGAATATTGATATGTTCATAACTATTTCGATTATTTTTTTCAGGGATACACAAAACCAAGAGAATATATCGTTACAGAGTGGCCCTTGAAAGCAACAGGGGGTGAATTCTGGTCTCTTGTGTATGATTACGAGTGCTCCGCTGTTGTTGTATTGTGCGTCCCCCCTGCGAATTCGGTGAGTAAAGAGATATCTACAGGGTTTTTTAATGTGAACTATTTTATTAAGGGTATACTATGCATAAAATCTGCAGAAAACCATCCATTCAGATTATTTATTTGTCCAGGTCGAAAATGTTTCCTTGTAGGATAGTCAAAGAAATAGATCATTTCGCGAGTACTGAATCTTAATAATTTGTCCTCTTAATCTGATTGACCTTCTGCCACTTACAAGATTTCGATTCTAAGTTCCAAATTCGTCAATCAATCTGTTTAATCTGTTAATCTGAGTTTTGCTATAGCCAATTTCTCGAAAACTTTATTTGGACAAAACTTCATCTGCTTTATATAATTCGAAAGACCTTCCGTTTCGTCTTGAATTTCATGTAAGATTAAGTCACGTATTTCATCCTACTGTCGCCTGAATGCCTTTCAATGTGGGGAGTACCAGCACTTTCCTTTGGCTTCAGAAAAAATTGCGTTAATATAATTACATCTCTATTCAGGTCTCTAATATCTTTCGTCTTATACTCAAGCATTTAAGCTCGAAATCCCCGATGAAATGCTTCATTTATTAACCTCCAATATGCCACAACAGTTTCGAAAGCTGCTCCACGTTATTTTCATCACATCCTTCGAATCAGGATTATAACTTGAATACACTCGAAAACATCAGTGAAGAAATCTGATTCTATAGCGATCTCATATGCAAACACGAAGGGAAATAAGTCACCTTCATGGTTCTCACGTAGATATTCTTTTGCCTTGCATCTTATTATCGTTTCTTTAACTCATATTTGGTGGAGTGGCTACTAACTGGCTGTTTGAGCGATGAATATGTTTTATTATATAGTTTACCTGATAGCACCTTTACGTACATACTTGATAGTTATTCAATTCTTCAGGACAATTATTTTACGAGAACAATGTCTTATGAAAATATTAGCACATAAGAATGCTGCTACCAATATTTGAGTAAGTTATCTAAGGATACGATCAAAACAAATTGGTCGCGGTAGTTGTAAAGGTCAGGGTCGCGATCGATGTGAACATGTTAATCAAATACATTGAAGTGAATGGAAGAGAACAGAACAGTTTAGTCGAGGTGGAGGTTTAGGGCGATGCCACCTAGGAGGTTTACATCGATGCTTTTTGAAATCAAATAATTTGTTTCACATGGATGTCTACTGCGCGATCCACGTGGCCTGGATGAGTTATTGAAGATGTTCGATAACGGTGAAATAGACGTTGTTGCATTTTCTGACGACTTGCTCATCATTGTGAGAGGTAAAAGTCGCCTTCAGCTTGAGCAGAAGGGGACGGGATGCATGACTCGAATGGGCTGCTCAGACAGGTGTAAGGATCTCAGAGCAAAAGACTCTTTGCATAATGTTGAAAGAGAATTTGCCCTCTAATAGGACAAATTTCCTTTTTAATAGGCCACCTTCTATTAAATTGAATGGGAGCCCTTTCCAAAGTACGCGAAAAGTGTGAAATATTTGGGTGTAAGGATAAAGGAGGGTCTCAGATTCCCTGAGCACGTCTCGGATGTCAGGGCAAAGTAAAACCAGCGGGATGCATGCTGCTCGTCTTAAGGAAAGACTGGCGACTCAAGAGGAAGGCGATGAAAGTTGTATATGACGGCACGTTTAGAGCATGTACCATGTACGTGGTGGAAGTCTGGTAGTAGGAGATGGAGAGTGAGCATGCAAGAAATAGCATAAATAGATGTCAGAGGGTGGTAATGGGAGCACGCCTGAGTGTTTGTCGCACGGTGGCCACTGAAGCAATAAACGTGTTGATGTGACTCACCGGTTTTGGAATTGTGAGCGAGCTACAAGCTCAAGAAAGGAATAACGCTGAATGGGTTCGACAGCAAGGTTGCTGGTGAAAGGCATATAAATCCTATGGAAGGTGTGGCTGAGCTGAAGCAAACACTGAGGTAGGTGTGGCAGAGAAGGTGGTGCGAAAGTGGTAAGGGTAGGGCCACATTTAGGTTTATTCCTACTGTTGGCATTGACGAGAAAATTAAATGGTTTTTCTCAGGTCTGTTTTATCTCATCACAGGTCAAGGAAGTATGGTCGAGTTCCTGTATGAAAGAAGCCTCGGCGAGAGCGACAGATGTGTTTGTGGTGCAACCTAATCGTGGGGACACATCTTATATGACGGTGGTAACTACTACTATGAAAGTAACGTGTATTTGAGGAGTATTCTGGAAAGAGCTTAGAGACGGTATAGTTTCTGTTAGCTAATTGGGTCGAACGAGTGTTATGAGCAGATTGGCAGCTCCTCTCGAGAGGTCTTCAGGAAGAATGCCTCAATTATGGACTCGTTGTGGATTTTGTCTCCCGGGATTTGACGATAGTCGAGAAAGGCTGAGTCGGGTAGACTCACTCGGATGTCGGTCTCGTATTGGAGATGTGTGCATCCAAATATAGCATTATACAGCACAAATAAGACAACTAGTATGACTGAGAATGTTTTGACATCCAACAACATCTTGCAATACAATAAAACCAATGAAACTGACCAGTGAAAACTCCATATTAACCACAAAAACATTCGTTATTGAGACTAGGATCTATAACCCGCACCAGGCCGGCAGCTGTAGCTTACTGTAACCCGCCCAGGTCGACAATTGCAGGGATTGAGTGATGGGGAAAGATCGGAAGGTTGGGTGCAAGTCATAACTTATCGCAGTTGTTGGTTTTGCTAACCCGACCTTTGATACGGGGCTGTTAATTAAACCTAGAGGGTCAGAGATCATTGAACGATAATGGCAAACCTTCTACAAACCTGGGCCCAAGCCAGGAAGAAAGAGTAAATAACTCAAAACTCAAAGGTTTTCTGAAGGGTCAAGAGGTCAGATAAGTTTTACCAACACTACCACTTGGAAAGACCATATTCTCTCTTTCTCTCTCTCTCTCTCTCTCTCTCTCTCTTACATTCTCATATTCATTGAGATACATGCTCAACTGAGTTGCAGGAGTACTTCCTGGTCGTTAATTATCCCTTCTACGGTAACTGCACTGGTAATCCAATCAGCCTAACTTGGCCTCTTTTCATGTTGAGAAAAGTATCACAGATCACATGGACGGTCCTTAGTAACGACAATAGGTACCATAAGGCATTCAGCTTGCTTCGAAGAGTAGAAGAACTTAAACAAAGAAAGAAACACAAACACTTATTAGTTTATTTGCAAATAGGGAACTCCCTTCAATAAAACAATATATGTGAATTATCCAAGGAGAGATATTATTGTAAACTATTCATCCAACGGTGTCATCGACTGTAAGATGCCTTCGTGACACATAAATATATTAATGGCATTAACCAATTATGTATTTTCATACGATACTGAAGCAAAAAAATGGTTATAAGGAGGAACACTTACTTTAGTAACGTTTTCTAGTTAAGTTATTATCTTCTGACATAGGTACCTGGTATCTTATTACCAGAAGTTTACAAGGGACGACTTCTGAACTTCAAGGATATACTTTTTCGTATTTTCGTATTCAGTTGGGCCTCTTATTACAAACCAAAAAATCCTATAATATTTCCAAGCTCATTTAGCGAAGATGGCTGCCTATCATGTGGGGAACTCTGGAATGTCCCAACACCCGTCTAGTTACATGTTTCCGACCAAAAAAGAGCCCTTCCAACTCCCCAACAATCTATCTTTCTCTTCTGTCATTTATGTGACCATTCTGAATCCTACTTCTACAGAATTCCTATGAGGTTCCGTCCCGTTCGAAGTGACATCACGACATTGTCCATGCGACAGAGTGTAGCATAACATTTGCCAATCAAATAAATTGAACTTATAGGATGTGGTTCGGTTCAATGATCACAATTGTCGATTGGGATCAATTTCAAACGATTGTTGTTATTGTGAATAGTGAACAAGTGAACGTGTGATAATGCAATTACTAACCTAATGGGTTGATGAAGAAACGGAGGCGAGTCAACACTGGCTTGTCAGCAGAAAGGGCTTCAAAAGTGAAGGAACCAAAGAAAATCATTTTTTGTATATTTTTGCGGTGACATGACGTGAGCCCGAATTCATGACGAGTGAACTTTCGATGCGTGAACGAATTCCCGAACTAATTACTATCACAGTGGGTATGCGCATCGAATATCCATTTGTCTAGAATACGGGGTCGGTGAAAAATATCACAAGGCACTCTACTCAAACTTGATCGATATTACTCTGGTTTGAATTTACGATAATTCAGACGAAAAAAAGTGCGAAGATTGCAGAAGATTACTTCGGTGTATATTGAACTTTTTCGGAGCGTAAGACGATTCGGACGATGAAAATATTAATAAATAAAGATGGCAGTGGACAGTCGAGCAGATTTGTTCTCAAATTTACTCTACAGAGCTCCGTCGAGTTAGGCAACCCAACATTTATTATTATTTATTATTATTATTGAAAATACAATAAGAGTTGAGGTGAACTCCTAAAAACTCAAATGAGCTCACTTAAAAAAATTCAATGTACACTTTCCTATAATGAAGACAAACAAATGAGCGAATACAAAAAAAAGGAAAATGATTCTTAGAAACAGATAACACAAATCAGCACCAGTCACAGCGAACTCCTATCCATCATCAAAGATGCCTCATTTCAGTCTATCCAAGCCATTCTTGAAGCTATTGGTGGTGGAGCTATTGACCACCGAACTGGAAAGAGTGTTCCAGGGTGAAAAGATTCTATTAGGAAGGAACATCTGTCTGGGAACAGTACAGAAATTCTCCTTCCTCAGTTTGAAATTGTGACCTCGGAGATGATTGATGTTTTTGGGGAAAATTGTCTCTTCTTCAGAGCCAAAAAGTCCATGCATACATTTGTACTTGAATATCAAGTCATATATAGCGCGTCTATCAGCAAATGAAGTCGTGCTATTCAGTCGGCGATGGGTCTCATAATCAGGTCGGTCGATTCCATATGGGATTCTGGTATTCCACCTGTACGTAACGTACATTGAATACCAGTGAATCTACCAATCCCATATAATATCTTGATTCCAACAAATTTCAGTTTTAAATTTTAACGTGCCAATAATTACGAAATAACAATAGCATATCGATATTTCCTCCAGCTTACTAGGTTAAATGAAATAATTACAAAACAAATCTTGCTACATTACAACCTGAATTCCAAATACCTTTGCACTGTATAATGAAATTAATCAACTTGAAAGTACTATGTTTGAAGCTCAAGTCATGTAACCATCATCAAAATTTCCACTCATGTCATCGAGCAGACTCTGTATATTGTTTTTACATGTAAACAATAAACGTTCATTATCTAATGATCCGTCCTTACTTTCTCAACGTTTGTGTCTCAAAACAAGTTTTTTCACACAAGTCGAAGTTGAGACACCTACCCAACACCACCTCTGGACAGATTCCAGAGAATTGATCTCGCTAGCAAGGGCAGTCCACCATACTGGGCAAGCGTACTCCATGGGTCAACAATTCTCATATCTTCTCATGAGAAGCGATATTAAGCATTTTGTTTTTATTTTCAACCACTTAACAACACATACCTACCAGATAACATTCACAACATGCATGACCGCAGTGGGATCTGAACCCAATACTACTGGTTTTACATGTAGGAGAGCTTACCCACTGCACCATGAGGTTCACCTTTGTATGAAGATTGTATGAAGAATGTATGAAGATCTCTATATGCAATGGTGTTACTAATATTGGCTGTACACTACCAATACTGCATATACGCTTGCTAGGGCTCTGCCATCTATAAGTTAGGTTAGGTAGAACAAATCATCATGTTATCTCCATAATATGATTGATGATCAATTCATATTGCTATATTCTCGCAACTATACCTATGCAAATGCTGCCAACGCGTCATCACTTCATGATGTGTAAGATAGATGGAATCAATAAATATATTGGAACAAATAAATTCAATTCCTGATTCACAGCATGGCTTTGTCCCTGGTCGATCCATAATTACTAATTTGTTATTTTGTCTGGATAAATGGACTTCAGCATTGAATATGAAGGTCCCCGTTGATGTTATTTATTTGGATTTCTCCAGGGCCTTTGACAAAGTTCCAATAACTCATCTTCTCTTCAAACTGGAAAGTTTGGGCATTCGTGGTGCACTTCTCGCCTGGATCAGGGGGTTTTTGACCAACAGAAAACTCTCCGTGAATGTCGGACAAGCTTGTTCAGAGCCCAGGGAGGTGCTCAGTGGCGTGCCCCAGGGGTCGGTATTTGGCCTTCTTCTGTTCATAGCATACCTAAGTGATCTGACCTCTTCCATCACCTCACCAAGTGGGTTCTATGCCGATGATGTCAAGCTTTTCGGGGAAGCTGAAACTTGCAGAGGACAACTCCAGGAAGATCTTAACAGAGTATCCCTCTGGTCGTCTCGTTGGCTTATACCAACACTTAT
Source organism: Myrrha octodecimguttata (assembly GCA_958510865.1). NCBI lineage: Eukaryota > Metazoa > Arthropoda > Insecta > Coleoptera > Coccinellidae > Myrrha > Myrrha octodecimguttata. The sequence goes on from OY294059.1 coordinate 22,679,866, forward strand.
ACCACACATGTTGACTTGGGTGTGACCATCACCAGTGATCTCTCCTGGTAAAGCCATATAACTAAAGCAATAAATAAAGCAAGGAGATCGCTTTTTATTATACAGAAATCCTTTCAGAGATGTGATGTCGCTGCTGTAGGCCAAATTTATAAAACCTACCTGAGGCCAATCTTAGAATTTGCTAGTCCTGTTTGGCATCCTTGGCTGAGGGGTGATCTGATGCTCCTGGGATTTCAGCGCAGAGTGACTCGTCTGCCTTATGGGGTCTATAGACCATCGTATCAGGAGAGGTTGGAGCGGATGGGGTTGTCTTCACTGGAGGATCGACGGAGCGCGAGGATTTGATCATCACCTTTCGTGCGCTCCATGGAATGTTCGGTATCGATATCTCGCATTTATACCAGCTGAACACAAACAATCTTCGTGGTCATAGCTTCAAACTTATGCGTGAGAGTTTTCGTGCAAAGTGCCGCGAACATTTCATTTCTAATAGAGTGTTCAGTGTCTGGAATGGACTACCCACTGACGTCGTTAATGCACCCTTGGTTAATACCTTCAAGAACCGACTTGATGCCTGGCTTCGTGGCAGGTCTCGCATCTGAATATTCTGCCTGAACATCTTATTTGTGCTCACCATTGTTTTCCGTATTTGTTGTATTTTCTACGTTTCACATTTCTTTGAGTTCATATGCTTTTGCCTCTACTCTGTAATTCCTTTTAATAATAATAATATATATCGGAACGAAAATAAGGACGACAACTCATGAATATTTCGACTCAAAACTGAATATATAACGATGAAATGAAATTTTGTCCCAATAGGCTTCTCATTAATGAATACTATGTTATATTCGCTTATGAGTTCACTCTCAGAATAAATATGTTCGATCAATATGAGCCTCAAAGTTTTCACCGGAAGGTGCGAGGAAAAACTACATAATTCATAATAGAATGAAACCAATATTTGGCCCCGTTAATTTTTCAGCAACCATTTCCATCATTCTGGCCAGAAGGAAGAACTCCGAAAAAGTATGGACCCGTTTTCACCATTGAACATCTCTCCCATAATCACTACAGTAATATAAGGACATGGGTGTTTCGTATCAATAAGAAGGTGAGCTCTTGAACAGACTGTAGAATTATGCTATGACTCGGATAATTCTCTATTTGTTATTAATCGATGTATAATATCCCACGTTACACAGAAATGTTCGAAAGATATCGCGGCAATAAATTTCAGTCTGACTTGCGTCATTTCCAGTACTGAGTAGTCGATTTTCATGCGATAGGTGCTAGTTCAGTTGATTTACTAGTCGTCTCTGCGTTAAATGAATTTTGAGGTTGAATAGACGACTTTGGCCCAAGTTGCCAACCCACAATTTACTTAGCAAGTTTACTTTCACTTGGGAACGGGAATTTCAAGACAAATTCGACATGATAAGGTTTGCGTTATTTATAAATACCCGTAAAACATGCCTCGGCTCTTCAAACCAGATAATTCCTTCCAAATATAGGTTTTTGTTAAGATCGTCCCCGATTGGCTGAAATTTAAGCTGGGGTTTCTGATTTCATGCGAACAGTGTCAATTTTCATGGGATACGTTCCGAAAATCAACTCTGTTGTTTCGGTTGCCGATTTTCCGCTCCGTAAATATAAAATATTCGGATGGTTCCTGGAACAAGCGCGTGAAAAAGGTTATTTACGGAATCTGGTTGATGAAAATGCGGTCGATTTACTGTCACCAGAACGATTTTCTATGGTAAATATCCATAGCATAGAACAATCATGTTTACTTTAGGTTTGTTTTGGTTCCGAGTTCAGAACCACAGACTATTGGTCTATGCTAGAACCGTCCCGAACAGATCTGAACTCGGAACCAAAACAAACCTAAAGTAAACATAGATTGTTTTATGCAATGGATATTTACCATAGAAAATCGTTCTGGTGACAGTAAATCGACCGCATTTTCATCAACCAGATTCCGTAAATAACCTTTTTCACGCGCTCGTTCCAGGAACCATCCGAATATTTCATATTTACGGAGCGGAAAATCGGCAACCGAAACAACAGAGTTGATTTTCGGAACGTATCCTATGAAAATTGACACTGTTTGCATGAAATCAGGAATCCCAACTTAAATTTCAGCCAATCGGGGACGATCTTAACAAAAACCTATATTTGGAAGGAATTATCTGGTTTGAAGAGCCGAGGCATGTTTTACGCTTATTTATAAATAATGCGAACCTTATCATGTCGAATTTGTCCTGAAATTCCCGTTCCCCAGTGAAAGTAAACTTGCTAAGTAAATTGTGGGTTGGCAACTTGGGCCGAAGTCGTCTATTGGAGTTATATGATGAATTCAAATGGAAAAATTTATGTCATTCCGAGCCTTCTGCAGGTAAAAATGGGAATTAGCGACAATCTCGACTTGCAGGTCAAAACGAAATTGAATCTGTAATTATGAGGATCCAAGGCAACTCAGGGCTGAGACATATAACAGTGCTGTCACAGAGAATTTTCAAAAGGATGTAGAAAAAATCTAGGAAAGCACAGACGTGAGGTCAAAAGCTCTACCGCGCTTTTTCACATTCGAAGTCATTTCTCCAAAAACATTTTGCATCAACTTTCACGCCGTAATTTTTCAACCAAGTGCAGAATTTCTTTTCGCACCCATATTTATTGTTGGCAATACCGGGGAAATAAAATTTCGATTGGATATTTCTTAGAAATCAGTAGGAGTGTTTGAAGTTTTCACGACCCCCAAACCTGCAATAAAATATCGAATCTCTAAGTCGTTTTTTTCGGATGTGATTGTGGTTGAGGTTAGCCTACTGCCAACCGTAGAATGAAAATCCATTTAGAAACTTGATATTTGTTGAACTGCTTCAGGTACGCAAGCCAACTTTGCGAATTGGTAAAATCATGCAATGATTCCTCATATATCGATTCGAAATGTCATCATTTCAGTATTTTCTGAGTAACTCTGTAAATAACAACAATACCGAGTAAACAACGAAGAAATTTGACACATTTTTCCTAATATCTCCAAAGATGAATATCGGATCAAAATGAACTCTGAAACACTGTTGTGAAATACTGACTCTAGGTTTTTGCCAATTTTTTTGAAATCTGACGAATTGTTTCTGGTAAAAAATTTTCAACTAAAATTTCCAAAATTTTCGAATACTTTCCAACAATTTTTCATTCCTTCAGACGATCGTGCGTTGATAGTGAGGAAATATCCTTAATCTTTCAATATCGCCGAAAATCAATATAAAATCGAACTAAAATTTGGAGGATTGTTTTTGAGAATTGATTTCAAGCTATATCCCAAGCTTCAATCGGATCGCGTCAATAGTTATCGAGATATTGAAGAAATATTCTCAAAATTTCAAATAACAACGAAATTTGACATAATTTTTCCTAATCTCTCCGAAAATGAGCATCAGATCAAACTGAAATTTGAAAAACTGTTGAAGAAGGCTAACTCCAAGGTCTGGGCCAAGTTTTTTCTAAATTTGGTAAATAAATTTAAAAAAAAAATTATTTTTCGATGAGGATGCAGATAATTTTAGAAAAAACATTTCTTCACAATTTTTAATTAACTGGAAGCACCTTACTTTTCTGTAAGTTACGTGTTGATATTCTCCAAATAATTACGAAATTTCGATGTGCTCGCTTCTGTATATCTTGAGATATTGGGGAAATAACCTCAAAGCTTCAAACAACGGAATTTCACATATTTTTTTCCATATATCTCCGAAAGTGAATATCGTATCAAATTTAAATTTGAACGTTGTTGTTGAATACAGATTTCAGGTCTGTGCCTTGTTTCGTTGAAATCTGATCAACAAGTCTTCGAGAGAAAAAAATTTTTTCAACGAAAACTTCAAACATTTTCGAATAAACATTGCTTCGAATTTTCTAACGACTTAATACATACTGAATTCTGCAATGAATTTCGCGTTGATGTTCTCCATATAATTACGAAGTTTCGATCTGATCGCATTTGTACATCTTGGGATATTGCGGAAATTACGTTAAAATTCCAAATAACAACGAAAGTTGGCATATTTTTTTCCTTATATCTCCGAAGCTAAATATCGATTCGAATTGAGATTTGGATTATTGTTGTGAAATACTGACTCAAAGGTCTGGGCCAAATTTCGTTGAAATATGATCGATATATTTTCCGAGAAAAAAAACGCTTCAACAAAAATTTTAAAACTTTTCGAAAAAAGTTATTTTTTAATTCTCTTACTTCTAGATACGCACCAAATTCTGCACTAAGTTGCCTATTAATATTCTTGAATTATTCACGAAGTTTCGGTCTGCTCGAAGAGTTAACCACAAAATTTCAAATGGGCCTAATTCCGAAACTATCCGATGATTTCACTCATTAACACACGTAACCGAAATAAATATTTGGACTACAAACCTAATCTAGCAATTTCAGGTCACTGGGTCATTTCCTTCGGAAGTTACAACCCATACGGACGGACGGATGGACGGACATAATTGAATTTGACCACGGATTCAACCCAACGAATAAAAATTTTGAAGATCGTTTTTCAGTTGTTATGACACGCTCATCACTAAATCCTACACAAAATTGTGCAATAGCATACCCCACCAAGCTTTCAAGTTTCAATTCGATCGAAAACGTATTTGTTGAAATTTCCCAGAAATATCGACAGCGATCACGAGACTTGACATTTTTTGCAATTTCTTCGAAAATTTGATTCGAATCCAACTGAAATTTGGCATTATTTTGCTAAAAATTATGTGCAGAATTTGATTGCAATCTGATGAATGGTTACGATTCTACGATCCGAACCAAACTAAATAGGGAGTTGCGCGTTACTAATCTACAACTAATAACAAAATTTTAATCCGATTGGTTAAGTGGTTCCCTAAATATTAGAGAGACACTCTCAAATATTCAAATAATTGTAACTTCTAGACTATTCGTCTGATTTTAGCTATTAAGGATCCAACCGTCGTTTTCTGATGCGCGTCCTACCTTTTAAGTTTCCAAGTCGCTTGCTCTGTCTGCTCTTAGGCTTCAAGGTATCGGCCAGCCAGCCAGACTTAATCGATTCTGATATCTAATGCGTCATCAGTGAGTTGAACCAAGTCATTTTAGAGCAGCTTTGGCTCAGAATTCGAAAACTTCGGACATTTGGGTAAACGATGGTAAAAAAATATAGCAATAGATGCTTCAGTCTCTTTATAATCTAAGAACAATAGTTTCAAATTGATAGGATTCTGTAGGTACAATATGTAATAATTCTAATGATTTCAGATTGTTTCTCTAACCGAACTAATGGCTGGCGTGAAAGCTCCCCCGAAAACAGTTCAGTTGTTTCAATTGACCTGCTGGCCTATGGGCCACAATGTACCGACATCCACAAACTCTCTCGTGGAGTTAATGAATATGGTAGAAAGGTGGCGCCAGCGTACAGAATACGGTCCAGTTTGTGTCGTTTCTCCGTAAGTATTTATGTTTCGTTTTTCGCTAACGCTCAGACTATGGCAACGGAATACTGGGAAACTATGATGTTTAAATATTAATTGTCCAACGAATAAAAATATGAAGCCCCGAAGTAAAATCAATTTATGCCCATTTAAAGCTATCAGTGACTTCAAATAAGAAGGAGAGGAATAAATATCGTGACACTCTCCAAAACTGTTCGGGAGATATCTAAGGAAACATCACGAACGGTGAAAAAGACACACATTCTTTATATGGTGGAATGATGAAAACAGATCCAATAAAAAAACTAATAGTCGTTGTTGCACTGAGAACCTCTGTAGAAGGATGTTTCGCGTTTCTCACACTTGTTCTTCCTTATTCAAATCTCCTTATTCAGCAAGTTCCTCGCTAGTACGCAAATCAGATTGATTAACTTTCTGCATAGGTACTCATTTCAGTTGGAGTTTTCACTCTTTTGTCTCCAGACGTTTTTGAGGTACTGGCACCATAATCATTTAGAGCTTTGAAGACAACAGTACTAGTCCATTTCGTTCTTGAGTCATTTCTTCTACCTATGGTGCGTTTTTAGCATAATTCTGTCATGTCATTTTATTGTTTATAAGAATACTCGATTTTATATCGAAACTATGGAAACACACAGTATTCTGCACAGGTAATCGATATTCTAAATCTTGATCAGACAGGTCATGGATCTTATTCAACATTTTATGATCCTCTACATTCGAATCAACGGTTTTCAATGGCCCTCCCTATATTTACCATCAGTCCTGGTAAGAAAATTGAACTCGATGACTCAGGATCAAATCCAATTCCCAATATCCTGTGCTCTGCAATTATATCTTCAGAGTCATTGACGAACTTCAATGGGTTGAGATAGTCGGCAAGATGCAGTCTCATCTCCCAATGCCCCAAATGACACATTTCGCAGGAATTGATTGCCGAAGGTTCTTAATTATATGCTTGAAAGCACCATGAGCTGAATTATACCTGTTGCGTCTCGTATCCCGGACCCAACATTTTGCAACTTTTTGTCTACACAACAAGAAATGTGCCTGCTAATATTATGACCTTGGATACAAAGGGATACCTTGAGCTTGATTAAACGACTTCTGAGAAAAGGGGGTATCCAATAATGCTAACCGTCAAATAGCAGAGGTCGGAAGAAAGCTTTTACCTATTGAGCAGGTACATTTTTTGTTGGGCATGTTTTGAACAAAGGGTGATATATTTTAGACCTTTCTCTTGTTTTTTATTATTGTGATTACAAGGGCGAGCAAAATTTTTATTTTTTTCTTTGTTCATTTTAAAACAAACATTCAAATTTCACTTTGGCAAATGTGGCCAATAGCAGGTCAATTCCTCCCTCCTATTCCAACCCGATTTTGCTTGGAATAGGGAATGTTAGATTTGTAATTCATTCACTCATGGTCGAAGCTGGTCGTTCACTTTGGGCCACCAGTAAATACATTGCACCTTGCTAGTCATTGTCAACTAGAATTTCGTTTTCACACATTGTATCGAACCTTGTGTATAAATCTCATATTCGCACTCGTTATCTATAAATATAGGTAACCAGCAAATATATTTGTTGTTATTGTTAGCAGTGAGTTTGTGTACCCAGTTTCATTCATATCACAAAGTTAAAGTGATTCATCTCGAATTCCAATTGTACACCCCGGCAGACACAGTATCGATAATCATCGAGATTAATCGCGATAAACTAATCGTGGTACGAACAATACCTCAGAAAAAAGTTGGCTATTTCTGTCGATACAGTTGACCTGACAAATTGTAGCGCTTGTGCATCTGAATGAATGTGTCTCTCCTTAGATAGTTTCTGATCTTCAGCTAATTCTTGATAGATGAATGATGAAAGTTCATTAGATCTCCCCAAATTCTAGTCCCTGAGGCCTGGGAATGAAATTCTTAGATCCAGTGAGACGATGTTTCTCATCTTACCTCGGAAAAACTGGATTTGCACTATACTTTGAGGTGCTTTCATTAACATCAATAAGAGAGCTAATGTGCAAATTATATTTTAAAACTGCTTGTTATATCTCCGCTCTTAATTCCTCTTCTTATATAGATATAAATGTTTAGTTTTTTCGGTGGCACGGTGTATTTACAGTATTTTCACTACTGTTCAAATTTTCTCGTTTCGTCTGTCAATAGTCGAACTAAGTTAAATACTTGTGATTTCCCTAGTGTTCACTTTCTCCAATTAGTTCTTGAGATGATTTTGAATTCCAATGATGTTTTAAATTAGATAGAAAAAACTAATATTGGTACATTTATCAATAGTTTTAATAGCCCATACCCCACTCGTCTATATTACCTCCACGAACAGTCCGCTAGTTATTCATCGAATACTATTCCGATTCTTGGTGGGTTTTATATATTTTGGCCATAGAAGGCAGTTAACGATTCATTAAACCTTAGTTGTACCTCAACATATACAATTCTGGAGCAGAGTCTTTTCTGTTCTGTTGACCTGGACACTTTCCATTTTTTAAATTTTTTTTGTGGGACACTTCGACTTATTCATTGGATATTCCAGAATTCCCCTCAAATCCCACGTTGATTAGAGTTGAGTTTATGGTGCTAATTGCTCCTTTGATGTGTAGGTAACATTCTGTGTAACAACTTTTGTTATTTCCCTTGCACTTTCCCTCGGAAAGTTTGGATATCAACAATTTCATGTGCATGTCTCTTGTATGATATAAAGGAGAAGTGTGTATTCTCAGGTTCCTACGAATGCCTCTATTTACTTGTCTGTGATTTTCTTTGTATTCGTCCGTTTTCCTTCCAAATGTTCTCCTCTCTTCCATGAGCTGCACTGTACTTGCGTAATTGTGTCCATCGCAATTTTCCCCTCTCTGAAACATGAAACATGTTTTCTTTGATAAAATTTGGATGCTGGACTCGGATTTTTTCATTTAGTTAGTCAATCTTTATGTTTTTGAGTTCACGTCTGTCAAATCTGTAATTTAGTTTTTTTATATTGGCCCTTATCATCTGCTTGTTCCTAGTTTTGGGAGAAAGGTGTGGTTTTATTAATTCATTTGGTTCTAACTTCGAGGTGGTTTTATATGGGCTCTGACCGGTCGATGATAGCTGCCTGTATGTAATTTGTTGATATCCGAGACATCCTTGCATATTTTCACACTGCTGACTACTCAGAAATCTATTCCGTTCTTCACCGTTTTATCTGGGCTTATCCATGTCCATTTCGTTTGTGGCGGCTTCTTATAGTAGGTGTCCAAGGCAATATAAGCACTCATCGTGTAAGAACCAAGCAATACACCTCTGTTGTTTTGTAAGCCATGGTCCGATGTACTCTGTATCGTTGTACGTCTTTATGCAGATGTTGGCATGAAGTCAACGATGAAATAAGAGAGCCTGAGATTTTTGGTAACAACGGTAACTTTTATAATGAAATGTTTTTTGTTACCATGAGTTTTCTTAATTCAACCTGCCTGAGCAGGTACTCTGTACTTGACTTGTCGTTGGAAAGGTGAGAGCCATTACAAAATAATCATCAAGGCAATTCAGTGCAATTGGAAACACAGTCGTGAGATTCAGCACAGGTGAAATTGCCCCTATATTGTACTTCAATGTGACCATAGCGCTGACATTTGAGACATTGGATAACTGAGGGTATGTAAAGAAGACTCCGGTTCGAATGTTGAAAATTTCAAAATATTTGGTGAGGGAGGTGCTTCAAAACCTCATTGGGCAGGTTCCAGAGGCGACTGATAAGCGTGTTATTTGATTTAGTACCTATATTATTAGAACAAATTTTGATGTAAGTTACCAATCTTCCGACTAATAGTTTCAATTCTAACCCTCTGTCAGTGCAATTGAATCTGAAAGCCTTCCTGAGATTCACTGGGTCATTATTGTTTTCAGAATTTGTGGACAACGTATCAATTTGATGGCATTTGCAGCGACGAGACACGGGGGGACCTTACGTCTCGTGATATGCTTGTTTAGTTGGCGTTAAACAATTTCCTTGACAGTTAAAACTACATTTAACATATATTCATCGATTTCACGCAACAGTTAGGGGAAGGAGACTAGTGGAGGACATTAGTCCTAGCAATAGACAACCCTTTTCGAACCGGTTAATTGAGCTGTTAGCGCAAAAAACCTAAGAAAGTTTATTGGCACGAGATCTAGGTACTTCTCGAGTCGCAAAATGGCGCAGGTACAATGATCGATAGCTTACCATATCGATTTTGAGAATTTTTCAAAAATATTCGAAACAGCCGGAGGATCACGTTCTTAATTGACTTATAAGCCCCAGTTTGCAAGTTTCTCCTTAATGAATCGAAATGTCAACCGAATTTTTCTATTTCGCATATGGAATTAGTAGGAAAATTGCCGGTTTTTCCAAATTCAAAATCGCCCTGATTGAATTGAGGTTATCTTTTTCATTATTGCATATTATTTTCAATTGGATAACCTAAAAGATAATGAAATCTCAACTTCATAATCTGTCACAACACTTCAGTACAACTAATTAAGTTGAAATTTGCTCTCGTTCCGTAGATACTATATGAAGTTGGGATTTTTGGTCAAAGGAATCAAATAAATATCATCAATCGTAAGGCGACGTTTCGGTTGTTTATTTTACACCTTCCTCAGGCTAAAATTGAATATTGTTACAGGTGTGAATACAAAATTGTTTAAGCACTGACAATACAAATCACAAAGAATCAACGAGAAAATATAAATTCATCACAATATCAAATTTAAAATCAAAAATATATACAGCTGAGAACTCCAAAAACACCATACAAGCCAACATGACCAAGGAAAAGACTATAACTCCTCTCACTTTTAAACATTCATATATAACAACAGATACTCAAAATCAATTTGAAAGGAATACATACCCATACGACTAAATTAACACATTAGAAATCATTTGTGTTTGTCGATAATTCGGCTCCAAATTCATAAACAAATATTATGGGTGAAAATGGATAATTTCGGTGACTGTTGTTGATGTGACTTTTGCTCTTCGCTAGTTTACATATCATCTAACATTTATGAGAAAATCGATCGCTTTCGAATGTCAACCATCATTCGGAATGAAAAAGTTCTACATATTTATCTAGAATTCACATCAACATCCTTCATCAAGTTTATGTTTATGCCGTTGATATTTTCTGTGTCTGAGTGAAGATTAACTGTATTATTGAATTTCTTTATAAAGGGTTTTTCAACAAGAACTTTGTTTTTTAAAACAAAATAAATCAAAGAATTTAGTGGAAAATGAATAAAATTTTTATTGCATTACAAAGAGAAAAGTTCGGCAATTATGAATGAAAAATGATATCTGACAAATGTCCACCACGACCACGCTTTGCAAGATGGAGGGTCTATTTCGTTAATGACATCACGGATTTTGAGTTTTAAGGCTGCAATCGATTCGATTGGCTCCGTATAAACTCTGTCTTTAACATAGCCCCGCAAAAAATAATCCAGTTGTGTTAAATCACACGATCTGGCCGGCCACTTAAAAGCTGAATTTCGCGAAATTATGTGATCGGGAAATTTGGTTTGCAATAAATTGATCGTTTCATTGGCTGTGTGACATGTGGCACCGTCTTGTTGAAACCACATTTCAGTGACATCCAGGTCATCAATAATAGGCCAAAATTTAGTTGTTAACATCTCGCGATAGCGTGATCCATTAACTGTTACCGCATTTCCAGCCTCATCTTCGAAAAAAAACGGCCCAATCACACCTCCAGACCACATAGCACACCACACAGTGACACGTTGAGCATGCAAAGGCTTCTCAATAATTGCTTTAGGATTTTCAGAAGCCCAAATGCGGCAATTTTGCTTGTTGACGTACCCTGACAAATGAAAATGTGCTTCGTCTGAAAAAATGATTTTTTGAGAAAAACCAGCAGGTTGTTCCTGAATGAACTGAGCGAATCTACGGCGATTTGAATGGTCGGTCAGCTTCAATTCCTGCACCAGTTGAATCTTGTAAGGCTTCAAAGCCAAATCCTTTCGCAAAATTCGCCATATTGTGCTTTTGGATAACCCCAATTGTTGAGAACGTCGTGAAATTGATAACTTTTGATCTTCTTCAACACTGTGGCTCACGGCAGCGATGTTTTCTGTTGAAGGACCCGGTCGAACACGTGTTGGTGTTGGCACATTTTGTATTGAGCCTGTCGACTCAAATTTCGCGACCAAATTCTTGATAGCGGTCTCAGAAAGGACGTTTATGTTGTCCGAAAATATCACGAATTTTACGAAATGTAACTTTAACAGAACGACCATTTTCATAGTGGATTTGAATTATTTTAATGCGATTTTCGAGCGAAATTGAATTCATTGTAACAATTGCCAAAGCATATACTGCGAAAACGTCAAAAAACTAAATGTCAAAACTGTCATGTGGTGCCGGTGTTACCACATTGAAAAAAAGTTCTTGTTGAAAAACCCTGTATAAATCTCCTTAGATAGTCTTTTGCCCAAACTTGTCTCCCTAGTTAAAATCACAGGATTCTCAAAATCGAAATTATGTCCTGTGCCTTTGTGATGTTTAGATAACACTGTGTTGTCCTTATCTTTAGCGCAATCATTTTTATGCTGTCTCAACCTGGTTTCCAAATATTGTCTCGTCTGTCCCACATAAACTGAACTAAAATCATCGCAATTGATCTTATAAACTAAGATTGACTGTAATAAATCCGGTACTTTATCTTTAAGGTTTGAAAAATATTTATTTACCATATTTCTATAATAGGAGACTATTCTGTTGTTAGTATTTGATAATATTCTCACCAGCCGTTAGGTCAATACTGGGACAAAGACCAATTTAAAAGTCTGTATAGTTGTTAATTCGGATACCGTAGTATCAGGAGGAGAAGTATACATTGCGGCCTGAGGAATAAAAGATATTATTAATCATCGTTTCAGGGTATCCATTATCATGCAATTGTTGAGAAAAAATCTCAAAATTCTTCCTATGGAAACGCTCATGACTAAATGTCAAGATCTTATGTTTGATGTTCTTCACAATTGCTATCTTGTGCTTGAATTCATGACACGACTTATAGTGAAGTAACCTCCCAGAAGCAGTAGGTTTCTGATAAATATCGAAAATGATATTATTATCAGTATTAATAAGTAAAAGATCCAGAAACGGCAGTTTATCATTGTTACCCAACTCCATCGTGAATTGAAGGTCTGGATGAAAAATATTAAAAATACCCAATACCGTTACCGCTTCTTCTCGAGTAAAGCAAGTTATTATATCATCCACGAAGATGAACAAGAACGGAAAATTTTTAGCCTGAGGAAGGTGGACATTAAACTACCCAAACGTCGCCTTACGATTGATGATTTTTATTTGGTTGCTTTGACCTAAAATCCCCACTTCACTTCAGTACAACATTTCAGCAACGAACCGAGTTCGAGTTTGCAATGAAAATCACCGAACGTTCTCAGAGGTGCACGATTACCAATGATGTACAATGTTGTAGTTAATGGAGGTATAACGATTGAACTTATTGTTTGTTTTTTATTGCATCGTATATCCTCAGGACCTCTTATGTAGATACGTTAGTTACCACGTGATCAGTCGACGAATTTTCATTTTTTCACGGTAGTATCAAGAAGACATCAATATCCTAATTGATAAGATTAGTTTTCTACATTTCAATTCCTTCAATGAGCGCAACAAAGTGAAATCAAATGACATATCTTTCTGTAGTGCTAGGTTGAAGAATGAAGGTTGAAAAAATGTATGCGGAATACTTTGGGATTCATATGATCCGGAGGTCTAAAAAACATTTCATAATGATTTATGAAGTGAATATGCATTAGGCGGAGTCAATAAAAGGATTCAGTTACTGACCGCTTCTGTTAAAAATTTAAACAAGTGTGCAAAAGCTCCTGACTTCACGGATAATCATCCCCATTTTGCTTTGAGCCGAAACTTGATTCATTCACATCTATATGAGTTGGAACTATGAAAATTTCCAAGTATGTTGAATTATTTTCCGTTACAACTGAGGTTAATGTAATGAATCATTGCAATATTGAAGTGAATGTGTTTCTGGAAAACATGAACTCAAATGGTGAATTCTCACGATTTCGAACTACATAACTCTAAGCTTTTATTTTTTGTGAGGTATATGTGATTCCATTGTGAGCTTGCAACCCTTTGAATGCTTCAAATATTTGAAAGGCTTATTCCATACATACATAACCTGATAGCGTGCAGCGGACTCTGAACCAGACATGGAAATATGCAATTATCATCGATTTTCCAGTTCGCATTGCTCTGCCATCTTCTTTTCATTATCCGAACCCACCACAACTCATCCGATATTGATGTGCTGCTAGTAGTAGTAATCTATACTATGAACTTTTCGCAAATTTTCGGATATTTACCTCCCAAATAGAATGAACCAACTTTTTCTGGAATACAGCTCGAGTTTTGATTTATTATATGGGTATAAAGACAGTTGATCCGAAATTCTATGCATGGAAGTTCAGTTTTTCCATTATAACACCTTAGCATATCACTCAAAAGTTTCTACGCATTTTCGAGGTAAATACGAGTGAAAATCAATATACTAATGGGGGAACGGAGCTCCCTTGGAGACTCAAACTTGTTTACACAATCTTGATTTAAACTGTTTAATGTCTACATAAATTGACTTACAACCTGACCAACGGGAGCGACTATGTCCCCTTTTTTAAAAATTTATCTCTAATTTTTTCGAATTAAAAAAATATTTTGATTTGGAATATATTCTTTTATATATTCATTTGAACGGTACAACCCTTCACATAGTATATGAAAAAACGAATATCCAGTATGGAAAGAACCGAAGACATGTCAACTAAAAGGCTTAGAGTAATCAAAAAGTAATTCACCTAAAACAACTATCTTGTTGACTCGTTAAAAAACTTGTTGATATCGAATAGGGACTCATTCTACAAATCTGAACCCGATCTCATAGCTGGTCTCATTGACTTCATCGGCGAATTCATTTTGCCAGAAGATAAACACAAACAAAGTTAGCCATCAATATTCGGTAATCTATTTAATTCGACAGAATATTCTCCGTTGATGACCAACTCATTTAATTTTTTTTGTATTCTTTATACAGGATTCCGCAACAGTATTCGATATCTCTACTCAGGATTGAGATAGGAATCTGGTTTTCTGTGATGTTTTCTTATTGCTCGAACTTCACAAATTAAAAATGTTTTTGGCAATACATGGTGTTCCATTTCTTCTGGGCGGGTCCCAACTTTGTTTTTTTAAATGACAACACATAGTTTTTGTCCCCTTTTTGGTTACTACGAGAAAAAATACACTCTATACATACTAAACCACGAAAATATCAACGGTTTTCGAGAAGTTCTGCCTGACATGTCTTTTTTCCAATATTCATCACTCAGAGTATTTGAAATTATCAAGTTGTGCGAAGTACCATTGGCATTCACTTCTGGTCAAATATTGTAAATTTGTTCCACTCTCAAACGGTGTATCTGAAATTGAACTGAAATATACAGGGTATGAAAAACAGCCTGCCACATATTGGAAATAAAATTTAGCAGAATCTTCCTTATTTCAAATGGAACACCCTTTATTTAAACGATTTACGAGAAGGACAAAAAAAGCTCTACAAATTTTGTTCAGAAGGCCTCATGGTTAAGTTCACTAGTTTTCCTTCAAACAGGTTTTATCATGGAAAATGGTAAGTATTCGTATTTCTTCGCTATGATTTCGTTAAACGACTGGATATTGATATGATAGTTTCCACTGTGATGGCCCGCTAGGTCACCCGATTCAACAAAACTTATATTTTTCGTATAGGGATACATAAAATATGATTATTCATGTCGAGCCACCAACTTCATCCGAAAATATACGGCATAGAATATCGGATACACTTTGCAGCATTACACCAGCTAGCTTGCACATAGACTTCATTCAAGAAAATGGAACACACTTTAAACATATGTTTCAATACCAATATTCATTAAACGAATGTAATCATAGCGATAGATAACCTTTTTCAGAACCATCAATTGAGATATGGTGCGAAAAACCTAGCTAAAGATTTTGCAGCGTTGCAGAATGGTGCAGGGCCTGGGATTAATGGCGATTTCAGTAATTTTTCGAAAACACTCGGCAAAGTCGAAACCTCACGTTCTTGAGTCTAATGATTAGCCTTTCCTCGCAAATTCCTCCAAAAGAAGTCGAAATATGGTCCGAACTGTTCTCTTCAGAGTTTTAGCTCCCCACGATTCATATCTTATTTAATTGGTATGGCATAGAAATATTTTTCAGAAAAAAAGAGCTGTTCTAAAGGAAACTAGTGAAACTAACCATGAGGACTACTGGACAAAATTTGAAGACCTTTTTTTGGTGCTTCTTACGGATCGATAAAATACAGTGCTTTCATGATGAAAGGAACAAATTCATCCGAAAATTAGGTTTCTATTTCATGTAAAAATCCTTGGACACGTCGATTAGTATATTTATTTGGACATTTGTCGCAATAAAATTTTGCATACAGGGCGTCTCATTTGAGAGCTATGACTTCATTACTTCTTTTAAATGTTATACCCTGTATAATATTTAACTTTACAATTCAACGAACAATTCTTGTTACATATCAGTCCAGAAGTAATTGAAAATGTGCAACGAAAAACATTGTATCGAATTCAGAAATTCCTCGAAGTAAACGGACATCAGATTGAACATCAATAATTAAATAGGAATTACATTTGTGTGTTTTCATATCGTATCTTTCATTATCCACTATCTCCGTAATATCTGGGAATCCATCGAGTTTAGGCGTATGGTATGATGACAAAAAGTAATAAGAATTTATCGTACAATTATAAAGTGAAATAATATACAGGGTATTACATTTGAAAAAAGTAATGACAAAGTCATAGCTCTCAAATGAGGCACCCTGTATAAAATTTTTCAGTGCAAAAAATGCCCAAATAAATATAATAGTCGACGTGATCCAGTATTTGAAAATGAAATAGAAACCTAATTTTTAAATGAATTTGTTCCTTTCATCATGAAAGCACTATTTGAAATAGGAAAGATTCTGCTAATTTTTTTTTCAGTATGTGGCAGGCTGTTTCTCATACCTCGTATATCTCAGTACGATTTCAGATGAACCGTTTAAGAAAGTGACCAGTGTACAGCATCAGGAATAAATTCCAATGAGACTTAGCACAACTTAATGAATTCGAAAAGTCTGAGAGACGAATATTGGAAAAAAGACATGCCAGGCAGAATATCTCGAAAACCGTTGATATTTTGTGGTACAAGGTGTATCTTATTTTTCTCGTAGAAACTGAAAAGCTAATAAAAAATACCATTTGAAAAAATAAAGTTGGGGCCCGTCCAGAAGGAATGAAACATCCTGTGTGTTAATTTGTGTAGTTCGAGCAATAAGAAAACATCATAGAAAACCAGATTCCTACCTGAATTCCTAATAGAGATGTGGAACACCGCGGCACTATTGCAGAACCCTGAATATCATCGATGTGGACCTGAAATTATGCGGACTCAACAGTAAATCAGCATTGTGAACTGCTTCTTACATTAGCTATACATTCTTTATACCCTCGTCATTCAAATCTTTGGTACTTCGTTC
Source organism: Myrrha octodecimguttata (assembly GCA_958510865.1). NCBI lineage: Eukaryota > Metazoa > Arthropoda > Insecta > Coleoptera > Coccinellidae > Myrrha > Myrrha octodecimguttata. The sequence goes on from OY294059.1 coordinate 22,697,035, forward strand.
AATGAAACCCAGCTTTTTGAACGGTTTTGTTGATATGAAAAGAGGGTAAACTAGCAAGTTTTCCCGTCGCGAAAATATCAATAGGGAACTCACATCTCTGTTTGCAGTTTGTTTTCCTGAACAAAAAATTTTCAGATTTCCGATTATAGGTGGCCCTCTTAGTTTGGAAGATATGGGCTACCAAAGGTTCAAATTTATACAATTTCAGGTTTCTTTTTCCACCTTAAAATCAATCACTCACTTCTTCCATATAGTTCACAAATCATCTTCGAACCTGCAACTAACGATTAGCGACACTCTCATTCAAAAATAATCAGTATTTAATGAAAAAAATCGAAATAATTGGACAACCACCAAATGTAGTATAGTTTATATAGTTCACAAATCATCTTTGAACTCCCAACTAAAGATTAGCGACACTTTCTTTCAAAAACAATCAATATTTAATGGAGAAAAACCTAGAAATGCACCTCCGTGAAGGCAGCAGCTTCTGCGCGCATGTTCAATGAAGATGACCGCTTTGGCAACGCACAAAAGCATTTGCCTTCACAGCAGTGCTTTTCTAGGCTTTTTACGATGAAGAACTGTATTCCAATTCGATCTAATCTGTATTTATGAAATATTGGGAAAATAAAATTTTGAACGGGTATATCTGCAGAACCATTTGGTGGATTTTACCTATTCATGAATTCAGCCTCTGTGATTCAGGCCGTTGGCCGAGCGCCAACACAATAACTACCGAAGGAACCAACTCAGAAACTCGATATTCGTAGAGGAGGTTCAGACCTCAATCAGAGAAAGTTTGGACCTTAATTACGAAGGCCGAATTCGTGAATTTGTACATTATATCTATCTAATGATTCCGCAGATATACCCATTAAAAATGTTATTTTTTCAATATTTTCGAAAATACAGATTAGATCGAATTGAAATCCAGTACCTCATGCAAAAATGACAATTCGAATGTTCATGCAGAAATACATGAAGATATTATGATCAGAAGATCTTAGAGTATTGAATATTTGAAAAAAAAATTTGAAAAAAAAGTTTTTTCAAATGACACGATCATCACGAAATTTCGCAGAAAGTTGTCCATCAGCATTTCCAAGCTAGCTGTCAAGTTTAATCATTATTGAAATAGTATTTTTTGAGTTATTTCGGAAAAAAATTCCGATATCCTGGAAAAAACACGAAATTTGACATATTTTTTTAACATATCTATATATCTATATATAGAGGAAACACGCAGGGATACAGCTTGGACCTGACATGCAACGATTCTGAATCGGAACAGTTGGGCCCCGCTCAAGCCCTTAGACGAGGAAGGCAGCGTTGGACCAGGGAGATGAACTTAGGTCTAGTCAACGCTTATTTCCAGGTGACAGAAGGAGAGACAAAGACGAAAAAATACGCAGCTAAACTGGCAGAGAGATGGATTGAGCTATGATGGGAAAGCATGTAATAGCGCAAGTAAGGAACATCAAGAGTAGAAGACTTCTTTTCCCGGATGAACTAGATACCATGAGAGCTGAAGCACTGACTCGGTCATCAACAACCAGATTGAGGCACATAAGAAGAAGCATTCAAGGAACGATAACCCCGACGTCACTGAGAGAATTAAACATGGGAGAGGAGGAAACACAACAAATATTGGAAACAAACGAATCTATGCACGAGATACTGTCGATATATGAGGAGGTTAATGCAAAGTGGAGTGGAATACCGATCGAAAAAAGACCAAAAATAAGTCGTATCAAACTGAACACAGAAGCAAAAAATATTATCAGAACAATAAATGCCACCTTGAATGATACGATTGATAACACAACAGAATTTGAGAACCTTTACCACAAAGTCTATTGTGCAGCTTTCACTGCGAATCTCATTCTGCAAACAACGACAAAAAAAGAAAGCCAGGGAAATCAAACGCAGAAACCACCATGGGAGAAGCTAATCTAAAAACGAATAACAACACTAAGAAAGGAGTTTCTCACCAATGCATAAATAACGAGAGAGTCAGTAGAAGAGTACGGAAAAAATTAAAAGAATATACACAAAGGATAAAACTGAAAGAAGGAGACGAGCAATATGTACGAAAGCTACGAATACACGTCGAAACACTCAAACAAAAAATTTCAGCTATGGGAAACCGCCTGAGAAGGTATTATAAGAGGTCTCAAAGATAACAACAGAACAATTTATTCACGAACAATCAAAAACTATTCTTCAGAAAATTAGACAAACAAGGCAACACTGACATGCAAGAAAACCCAAACCCTGAAACAATGAGACAGCATTGGTCGTCTATATGGGAAGCAGGTAAAAATCATAACACGGAGGCACCATGGATTAGATCTGAAGAAGAAATTCGCCAAAATCTACAAGAGATGCCCATAGTTGAGGTGAGTGAGGAAGATGTTAGAGGTACAATAAAAAGAATGAAAAACTGGGTCTCACCTGGCATAGACGGAATTCACAACTACTGGTGGAAAGCTCTCACAGCAACACACCCAGTACTGTCCAAACTCATAGGAAGAGCATTGGAGAATCCTCATATTATCCCCGAATATTTCACCAAAGGGATGACTCATATGCTACCAAAGAAGGGAGATCCGACACAGCCTAAAAATTATAGACCGATTACTCGGCTACCTTCAGCTTATAAGATCATCAACGCTGGCCTACAAGATTAATGCTCATCTTAAGCGTAATGGTATCATGGCTTGGGAGCAGAATGGGTGTAAAACCAAAAGTCGTGAAAGCAAAGAAGTTCTGGTAATAGACAGCGCGATCACTAAACAGGCGCAAAAAAAGAACAAGAACATAGCCGTGGCCTGGATCGATTACCAGAAGGCGTATGATTCAGTTCCGCATTTATGGCTTATCGAGGTTCTAGAAATCTACAAAATAGAACGACGGGTGATAGAGATGCTCAGGTTCTTTATGACAACATGGAGAACAACATTAAAAGTCGGCAATGGGGCAGCGTGGTATGAGACACCCAAGATACGAATCGAAATAGGTATTTTCCAGGGAGATGGTCTGAGTCCACCCTGGTTTTGCTTGGCTGTCAACATTCTTAGCGGCATGCTGAATAGATCCGCTTACGGCTATTCCATCAATGAGCAAACACAGCTAACACATCTTTTTTATATGAACGACATGAAACTGTAAGCAAGAGGTCGAGCAAAACTCGAAGGGGAACTGGAATTAGCGAGGAGGTCCAACGAAGACGTAGGCATGAGACTGGGCATGGAGAAATGTACAGCGGTATTTGTGAAAAGAGGGAAAATGGTGGAAGAGGAAAACGGGAAGTTGAAAGACGGGAAAGAAATAAAAAGTCTGAGTATAGAGGAAAGATATAAGTATTTAGGTATTCAACAAACATTCGATGTAAGACATCAAGAAAACAGAGAACAAGTTAAAACAGAACTGCTTAGGAGGGTTCAGCTAATACTTAAATCTGGGCCATACCGTCATTCGTATTTAGCAATACATTGATGGATAGCAACACAGGAAGGCCTTCCAGCCATGACCGAACATGGACTGGAGCGAGAATCCTCAGTGGAAAATCTCAGACAGAGTTGGCAATCGAAACAACTACATGAGAGATTCTACGCAAGCCTGCATCAGCAAGACGTCGATATATCTGCTTTCAATACTTCCCTCACCCAGGGATATCTTTTTCCGTCAACAGAAGGAACAATCTTCACCATCCAGGACCAAGTGGTACCCACCCGAAATTACTGCAAGGATATAATGATACAGCATGTGGAGGACACCAAATGTCGGTTGTGTCATAAAGCTAAGGAGACAATACAACATCTAACATCCGGATGCTCAGTGATAGCAGGCACCAAATATTTGTCAAGACATGACAACATGGGGAAGGTTGTACACCAACTACTGTGCTTGAATAAGCAACTGATTCAACACTACACACCGCACTATCTATACACCCCAGAATCAATTTTGGAAAACAAGGATACAAAAATTTACTGGGACCTCACTTAAATAACCGACAGGGGGGTGGAACATAACAGACCAGACATGGTGGTTTGGGATAAAAAACGCAAGACAGCAACAATTATTGACTTTGTAGTCCCACAAGACAACAATATGGCGAAGACATACTCTAGACTACAAAAGGTCGATATAATTCAACTAATAATTAGTGCTGATGGGCTCGTGCTAAAGAAAACCGTCGAACATCTGAAGGATTTAGAACTGCATCCGAACACCATCACCTGGATACAGAAAGCTGTGATACTGGGGACAGTCAACATTATTCGTCAAGTCATCTTTCCTCACCAAGGAACAGAACCTCTTTTGGTGAAAAACACCCGGGAGGTCTTGAAATGAACCACATGAGTGTGAAAAAAAAATCGAAAAGTACAACGAAATGAATCAGTATAAAAATGTTCACAGGTTTATTTGAAATGGCTTACGAGTACGTCCAGGAAGATTGAAGAACCGGGAAAAGTAGAGATTGACGAAATTCGGAAAGAGAAGAAATACCAAATTTGGGATGGACCATGGGTGCGGAGGAATCGAAAGGGGGTCCATAAAATTTTCCTGGTTTCAGTACCCGACAGAACGTCAAATAAGCTGTTTAGTGTTGAAAAGGATTACGTGGACCCAGGAGCGACAATAATGTCGGATTGCTGGAGAGCCTATAATATTCTGGACCACTCAGAATATGGGCACCTCACAGTTGACCACTCGAGTTCCGAGTAGAATTTTCGGCATCAGGAAGGATTGCTGAATTTTTGAGAGCAACTATTGATGACTAGTTTTTCAATAGTTGATTTTGAATATTCCTCAAACCAAAGGATTTATATTCATGGAAGGTTTTTGTTCAACAGAATTCTCCATTATTTTTGAACTTCTGTTATTGATTTATGATTTATTTTATTATTTTTTTATTATTTGTTTGTTTTTTTTATTCAATATACTATTGTTCTTTTGGTGTTTCACTTTGTGGTCCTTGTGAATTTGTTAACCTCACGAAAATACTCGGTACTTATATTGGTATAGATCTATATATCTATATATTATGAATATCATAAAAAGATATTCCACAACTATGTATGTTTCATCCTTTAAGATTTCAATGGAATCGAATTCACTATCAGCTGTATAGAGAATCGCATTAAAGAACATATTTCGAATTTCGCGCCAGCAAACAATCATTTGCCATCAAGGAATTCACACGATGGCAAGATACCGAACGATGAAATTGGCGGAAATGCCAAACTTCACTTTTCGATGGAGTGGAAGTCAGTAGGAATAGAAGTTAAGTGGTTGTCCAATAATTCCGATTTTTTCCATTCAATATTGATTTTTTTTAATTAGAGAGTCGCTTATCGGTGATTGAAGGTTCAAGGATGATTTGTGATGTGTGAAGTGAGTGATTGATTTCAAGGTGGCAAAAGAAACCTCGAAATGTATAAATTTGGAACTAAGGAGGGACCGCTTATGTTCGACTGAAGATTTTCTGTTCAGGAAAACAAACTGCATTGAGTGATGTCAGTATATTATTGATATCTTAGCGACGGAAAAACTTGCTAGTTTACCGAAAAATTAAATGCCTAGCCTGGAATCGAAGTGACCCACCAGATCTCTAATAACCTCCAGCCCGCTCAAAAGTTGCCCTGAAATATTATAATTGATTATACCTAGTGATGTTGAGTACCTACCATTCCATTCCACACCGAGCTATCAGTGCGTCCAGGTTAGCTCGAATCAGCATACAATCTAAAAAGCTGGAAATCACCGGAAAGAGCTTACGATCATCGGCAATGAGTAGGAAGACATAGTATGACAAAAACACATGGTCATCATTGAGGAACGAAAGAAACAGAAAACGAGACAAAAAAGAACATTGAGGCAGAGTAAACATCGATTATTTTCATCCTCAATTTGTTACCCCCGATTCGCTCGAACAGCTAACTCACTAACGGCCTCCTAACCCCAAATAACTCAATTTGAACATCCAATAGGCCACTATATCACAGACATTAGAGAATACAGAATTAATTAATTTCCATAGTCTCAACCTTCAGACATCTAAATTGCCGTGAAGAAGGTATACATTTTTAGTTGGGTTATGGATTATTACGGATGGAGGTTTCGTATCCATGAGAAAACTTACATTTTCCCTTGTGGCGGAATTCTCTGCTCGCATATTCTAAGGGAGAGCTTGATATCGTTTTGTCCAAATGTCTGTAATTCTCTATTTTCTCCTGAAAATGTTCTCAAACGACTTGGTTGAACTCACTGATGATGAATCCGGTGTCCAAATCGATTATGTTGGGCCGTATGCACTATCACGGTAGTACGCAAGATCCAATCAACTTGAAACTTTCAGGGTAAGATGCATTTCAAACTATTACGGTTAAATTTGTTAATAAAAAAATTCCTCACAGTTTCGGTGTCGAGGTCAATTGAAATTCTAAGGATATTTTCCTGATATTGCAGAAACAACTAAAGTGATTGGATTGAAACTTGGCAGTTAATTGGAATATATTAGCACAACCTGTTGTAAACTTTTGTTGTCAGTTGTCAGTAAATTCTGAAGAATTATTTCTCAAAATCTTTTTGGATTTTCATTCGAAACTATTCATCATATTCGAAAAATATTGGGAAAAAACTATAAATAATTTTATGATTTTTTCTTCGGTATCGTTGTTTTTCCGAAAATACTCAAAAAAACTGATTCTTCGGAAGTGAACCTTGTTAACTAGTCTGAAAATGCTGAAGAACAACTTCGTGCAGAATTTCATGGTGATCGCGTTCACAATAAAATTTGAAGAAAAAAATTAAAATTTTTTCTTCAACTAGGTATGTAATATTCTGAAATATCTTCTATTCATAATTTCCTCACTTAATTCATTATGAACCTTTAAGCTGTGATTCTTCAATCAAGGACCTAACAGCTGATCGTAAACGCAATTACTTCCGGAAGAAAAGTCTTGGTAACTCGATATTTGTACAGTACTGGTGCGTTTTTATTTTCATCGAGATATTATTATTATTATTTATTCGGTAAGAGTTAAGGAGAATTCTATAAACTCACAAAATAAAAGTGAAAATAGTCATAGCTACATGTCACAAGCAAAAAAATTGAACAGAAGAAAAACAACGGCGAATGAAATAATATACAAAAAATGGTTTTATGAAAAAATTGAAATAACATGATCATTCCATCGACCACTCGTCGTACCGGTTCTTGAACACATTCACCGAACCAGCAGTCACTACAGCATAAGGCAAGCGGTTCCAATCGACAAATACTCTGTTGTATAAGAAATGCTCTCTTTGAGCGGTCCTAAATTTCTCCCTCCGCAACTTGAATCTATGGCTTCGAAGAAGATCAGCAGTATTAAGAGTAAATAGCGAGCCCAGGTTGGAATTAAAGAGACCTTTCAGTGCTCTGAAGACGACAATGAGGTCACCACGAAAGCGTCTCTCAGAAAATGTAGGGAGATTCATGAGAGCCAGGCTTTCCTTATAACTGGGTAGCAGTATACCATAAGGCATTCTTGTCCCACTCCGCTGGACACTTTCCAGAAGCTCAACGTCTCGAAAAAGCGATGGCGCCCAAACCGGCTTCGCATACTCCAAAATAGGGCGCACATATGTCACGTACAAAATTCTGCAGGTGGCACGGTCACAACGCGAAAAATACCTACGCAACATGTCTTGTTGACAGTGTGCAAGATATGATTTGACCATGACAAATCCTCAGAAAAAATCACTCCAAGATCACAATGGGAGCTTTTGGTGGGAAGCACTTGATCATTCAAATAATAGGTCAGTCTGGGATTTTTCCTGGACAACTACACACTTGAGAAGGTTAAGCGGCAAGCACCAGGCCTCTGATCATCCATAAACAGCGTCAAGGTCACGTTGTATGGCACCAGCATCGCCGATAGGATCATCTTAGCATCATCAACAAAAAGTGAACTCTGGGATCGGACGATAGTAGGCAAATCTGAAGTGTAGAGTAGGAATAGAATCGGGTCCAGCACAGACCCCTGCGAAACCCCTCTATGAACCCGCCTAGAAGACGGCAGGGAATCCCCAACCTGCAAGCGAAAGCTGCGATCGGACAGAAACGACTCAATCCACAGAAGGAGGTCACCACGGATTCCCAAATTGTCAAGCTTAAGGAGCAGGCGCCTGTGTGGAACACGATCGAACGCACGTGAAAAATCTATATATACTACATCAACAGGCGAGTCCGAATCGATCATTCTCGTCCACGCACCAACACAGGTGAGGAGGTTAGTTATGACAGAGCGTCCAGGTAAAAAACCATGTTGATTACTTGGTATAATATCATTCTCAAGCGAAAATTGTATCATCCTTTCCAATATAATTCTCTCGCATATTTTTGCAACTACAGGCACCAGACTGATGGGGCGGTAATTCTTGGCATCCAGTTTGCCACCCGATTTGAAAATAGGGGTTATCAGGGCCTCTTTCTAACATGCAGGAAGTGAATGAGAGGCAAAAGATTCATTGAACAAAATCGACAAGGGCTCAGCAAAGAAAGATGCGCAGTGCTTAAGGACTCTTGCCGATATACCATCAGCTCCCGGAGAAGAGGAGGGGTCTAGTTGCTGGAGATACTTCAGAACGATGGCCTACCTACAGTCAACAACTGTGGCAGATGCTCCGGATCTAAGGAGTAGGCGGACTCGAAGACGTTTGACAACTCCCCTGCAGATGCCGCAGGCGATGAGCAAATCCTGTTGTGCTTACTGACGAGAGGAATCGTAACCTTGGTTTCCACAGACGATTTCAAGTATTTGAATAAACGCCTACGGTCACCTGGAGATACGAGCTTAAACTCGAATGTACACTTAGCTTTTCAGATAACGTCTGACAGGTGATTCGAATAGTCCCTATGGGCTTGGTAGTCTTGTGCTGATTTGAGACGCATGTACCTTTGCCATATGGCTTTTCTGTGGCAAATCATCTTGAGGATAGTGTGGTCAATCCAAGGCTTGTCAGGAATGATTACCGTGGTTTTGGTTACTGAGCAACGATCGATACTGACCTAGTAGTATCCAGAAACCTGGCCCACATCTCGTCAACGTCGTCGCGCGGAGTGAGAATGCTCATCCAATTTATATCAAGAGCCATCCTAAGGAAATAAAAGTTATTGGACTTAATTGTTTTCGTGAGTTTTTTACTGGAAGAACCAAGAAAAAGATGAATTTTAGACACGAGAGTAATATGGTCTGATTTTCTAAACGGAGGAAAATACTCGAGTTGCGATACCAGGTTACTGTCATTGACAATGATCAGGTCGAGGAGAGACGGATTCTGTTGATTTCGATATCTGGTTGGTTCAGTAACCAACTTGTGCTAGTTAGCATAACGCATCATATTTTCCAATGGGCCAGATCACTAATTACACCGGCGACCACCAGTTAACGGCCACTGTACATAAGGTAAATTGAAGTCCCCAGAAAAATAGACATTTGTCTCTGAAGCAGAGAGCTCGGTTAGAGAGTCGCATAAGTTCTGGTCGTACTGACATTCACGTGGTCTATATATAATTACGTGAAATGACCGATTTCTCTAGCCTTGAGCCCAACCGAGTGCAACAGCCATTCTAACTTGTGCTAAATCGTTTTCCATTTCAAGATCATATTTCTGAAAATCTCTATGTGATAAAATTCTAAGCAAAACAGGATACGCTCGGGTTATATTTCTTTCGGCTTCTCACGATTTCCGTGGCGAAAATATTGTTTCTTTTTTATCTGGAGATGCTGTGACATCGAAATTAATAATGTGAAATAATTTGTATTGTAGGAGCTTTTCAAGAATTCAGTTCTGTGTGAGACTTCATACAAGTCACTTCCAAGTTAATTAAATAAACAAGTTGATTCTGAAAGTGTTCCAATTGCTTGAAAACAAAATTATATGCAGCCGATAGTTAAAACAGAAGAATTGTTGTCCGAATTTTAATGAATAAATTGACTATACCTGGAAAATGAAAAGAGAATGACTTCAGAGTGAACTGTCGACAAACATCATTACTGAAGTAAATACAAACACCAGCATGGCCAATAGTAGTGGTGATATAGCCACGAAAAATGGAATAACCAGGAATTGACACAGCTACATCGGAAAGTCCAGGATGCAGTCACGATTCAGTAATAAGAATGAATTTAAGGCAGTAGTAGTATTAAATCGATTTACCTCTATCTCTCCCTTCTTTGATGGAGAACAAAAGGAGAGAGAGAATGAGATTCTTCGTCTAATCAGTTCCATCAAAATAATCGATAAATAATAATGAAGAATACGTTTGGGGCTTCATTATGATGGTCGAATTCGTGAATGGACAAAATCCACCCAATGCTTCCGTAGTTATGTTCATTCAGATGTTCGTAACGATAATTTAACTAGCTGACCTCCTCTCATCATTTGAAACCTGCCCAGAGAAAATAATATGTGAACCCAAATGTAGTTGAACGAAGACAGATCTAATCGAATATTTAAGGAAACGGCAATAAAGAGTTACACAAAGCCAGTACACGAATCAAAGGAAATAATATATACATTGAAGGAAGATCTGAGTATAAAAGTTCTTGAAATAATTGATGGGTATTGGCAACAAAGAAAGTATTTTGGAATTATAGATTTCTAGTCCGAATATCTGTGAAGGAACTGTTGAAAATCGAATAAAATTATATTTCACAGAAATCTCCCCTGCAGCAAAAATAGAATGAAGGAGGAGAATATTATTTCTCCTCAGTTGTGTTTTCAAGGAAAAACCCCTAAGTTATTAAAGGATGTGAAAGATAATCTGGAACAACGAAAAAAATCTCTTTGAATTTACACTTCATATTGAATAAATTTACCGTACGTCCAAATTTCTTGTCTGAAACAACTACACGAATATTCATAAAAATTGGCATGTGCGGCATTGAAAAGGATCCTATAACTACAAAATGGAATAAATATCACACAGACTTCTAGAAAAGAACTGAAATCAAGTCGGCAGATTTTGCGCACATGTTGGAATTCGTTTTCCAAAGCAGTCCCTAATTTACGTAGTGACCCTGCTAACCAACTTCACTTCTTGATACAAAAAAATTCCGAATTTATTGAATGGATCTAATGATATGATTTCACGTAATAATGGGGTGACATGTCAACTTGAGAATCGACGGGGAACGAAGTGACTTTCAACCTCTCTGCAGACGCATAATACCTTTAGCAATGGAAATTCTTGTTTCTGACTGAGTCTGACCGAATAAGGTTTGGCGACAGAACGACAGAAAATCTCTAGCATGTTTTGAAAAATCTAAAAACTTGTTGCACCAGTATTAAAAAACCTATTTGGACTACAGAAACCAGTTAAGTTTCATTTTTTCAATCAGATTTCACAAGTTAAGATATATTCTATTCATCTGTCAAAATGGCTTTGTGATGCAGATCCTTAATAGGAAATAAATTCTTTTACCTAAAGAACCGATGTGAAATCAGCGAATTTTGCGCATATTTTCAGGAATTGACTCCGCGCAACGCAGCTTAACACATAAATATGTAGAAAAAACTCAAAAATTAACATATTTTTTCAAATTTCTCAGAAATAAGGAATCGAATAATACTGAAATTTGGTAAAATTTCGTTAAATATAGACTCCAAGATATCTGCCAAAGTGCCATGAAAAATTCAGATGAATGAGACTGAAACACTTTTTTTTTTCAATTTTCCATTGGTTTTCATTCAGTTACCGAAAGATTTCAACGATATTTTGCAAAATATCATCCTAAAAGTACCTTGCCTAAAATTATTTCGAGAATTCGTCACAATTATTCAAGTTCTTTCAAGTTAAGTTGAAATGATAGCTGACAAACGTATTACCTTCAGTTACGCCAGTATTTTCATTATTGTTTTGTTAACCATAACGAATACGTAATAAAAATTACTGCTTTCCTCCTTTGTTATGGGAGAGTTCGAAATTCAATAATAAGGGGATTTATGGTCCTACTCCTGTATTTTAAGCTTGAGCTTATTCAACTCATCCTCAGTCATTTTAACTTGTAGTTATTTTACTTGTAAATACTCTGCCATAATTTAAATTCGTGTCCTTATGTATCTAATTGAATGGTTGGTTATTGGCTCGAGGACTAGGGCAAATTAAAATCCTTTTCAAATTGTCGACGTTTCGATTCGTCTTTAGATCTTTATCCAGACTGATACCAATATAATTTATTGAAATCTACAATTTCTGAACTATGCTTTACATCTCGATGGTAACCAAATAGAAACATTCATACATACAAACACTCTCAAACCAACACAAATCAAGCAGTAAAACGAGGAATGCAACCCTACTTTTTTAAAGGGATTTACATAGGAGATCACAGCTTTTGAATGGATGCATAGATGAACAATTTTACTCTTTCAGAAACAGGCACAATCAAAACAAGCACAACCCAACACACAGCAGATAAAGAGTCATCCCGTACAGTATTATGCGAACAATAAAGAAACGGAACATGTTATTATATTTGTACAATACGCATCTCTGTCCTCAACGCGAATGTGTGACAGTCTTCTTGATATGAAATTGTATTCCACTATTTAGGTTTAATTCTGATCAAAAGATTTCTGTGTGCCATACTCAATGATTGTATATCAGTCCTCAAAATCACTGCATCATGAATCGATATTTGAATCATCTCACTAATGACTCTCCTGGAAAAGTTTTGTTCCTTATCTAGAATTCTAACATTTTCGAAATTATTATATTCATTGAAATGGTGGAGCTGTTTTCTCGTTTTTGTTTCTATTTTCTTCTTTACAATCATGAGAATGTTGGTATATTATGTTTTTTAAATATTGTTTTGTCATTTGGCTGCAATCTATACATTGTATGGAACATATTACATTAGAATTTAACACTTTGGGAACTGGATCTTTCAGTTTACTAAAGAGAGTACTAACTATTTCAAGAGGGTAGAATACTAGTTTACAACTGGGAATTCTGTTTTTAATAACCGCATTCAATTCCATCTACAATCCTTGAATGAAAGGAAATTTGTAATGATATACACCACTTTGGTTGTCATTTGTCATTTGGCTGCAATCTATACATTGTATGGAACATATTACATTAGAATTTAACACTTTGGGAACTGGATCTTTCAGTTTACTAAAGAGAGTACTAACTATTTCAAGAGGGTAGAATACTAGTTTACAACTGGGAATTCTGTTTTTAATAACCGCATTCAATTCCATCTACAATCCTTGAATGAAAGGAAATTTGTAATGATATACACCACTTTGGTTGTCATTTGTCATTTGGCTGCAATCTATACATTGTATGGAACATATTACATTAGAATTTAACACTTTGGGAACTGTATCTTTCAGTTTACTAAAGAGAGTACTCACTATTTCAAGAGGGTAGAATACTAGTTTACAACTGGGAATTCTATTTTTAATAACCGCATTCAATTCCATCTACAATCCTTGAATGAAAGGAAATTTGTAATGATATACACCACTTTGGTTGTCTTGTCCAATGAATGGTCTATGTCCATTTGATGTATGTTTAAAGATTGTTATAGTTTAGTTTATCAAACTCATTGGATAGTTGTTCTTTTTTGGCATGTCTTTAATCTATTTTTCATTGTGTTGGAATGATAGTTTAATAATCTACCCGATGAAGTTTCTTTTGAGTGCCAAATTTTCGAGATGAAACCATCATCCCTCTGCTCAGTATGACGTGCAGAAAACCACTTCATGCTCAACTGTAAACTGAATTCTGTGATAGAAATTATTGAACACTTGTAATACTTCGTTGGTTTTCCCTTTTCGTATTGCTAGAATGGTATCATCGACGTAGAGCTTCAAGAAAGGAATTGTAAATACCAACCGCTTTATACAGATTGATATGGCTTTATTCATCCCAATGTTAGCTAGTTATAGTTATAGTTGGTAAAGGGTCACATTCCACTGCGACCTTAAAGTCTATTGTGCCCCTTTGTCGGAGCTGTTTTCGCAACCTACAGCTCGCCCTCCAGCTCTAGAGCTCTGATGAATTCTAATATCTGTGAGGGCTTCAAGGAGGCTAAGTTCTCATTCCTCCTATAATGCTCCTGTCCAAGATATTTCTTGCGCAGGCTCACAATTTCCTCCTCTTTACCACATAATCTGCACTCGTCAGTTTCTGATAAGCCCATTCTCATCATGTGCTTCCTCAGGAGACAGTATCCTGTGAGGAAACCAGTGAGGAGGCGCAACTTTTTCTAACTGAGATCCAAATGATTTTTGGATCTAGCAATTTCAAAGTTTCGGAGGAACTTTTTAGAGTGTTCCATCCTGGAGAATTCCTCCTGAGTGCCCCTCTTTCATTTCCTTCCTTCTACAAAAACTCTTTCTTATAGGTACATTTGCATATACCATAGAAATGTTCTGAGCCAGTAGGTAGCGTTTGTGCTCCTTTTCTGGCTAGAGTGTTGGCCTCTTCATTTCCTTTGATTCCTGAGTGCTCAGGAACCAAGACTAAGGAGACCTTGTTATTCTTGCCTACTTCATGGAGTTTCCTTCGGCACTCCCATATCAGCTTTGAGTCGATGGCATAGAAGTTCAGTGCTTTAATAGCAGCCTGACTATGATAATGGATCACTATGTCGTACCCTCGATAGTTTCTTTCCAGGTTTATGTCTATGCATCTTTCGATTGCAAGTATTTCTGCCTGAAAAACATCCGAGTAGGAGCCTAGCCATAGTGTACACTTGGTTCTAGGCCCGTATACTGCAGCGCCGGCCCCCATCGTGGTTTTAGAACCATCTGTATACCATTCAACGGTATTTGCTTTGAAGTTTTGGGTAGTGTATTCCTTTTCCCATTCTTCTCTTTTACACAGCATTGAGTCAAAGTTCTTCTCGATGCTTACCTTTGGAAATTATTGAACACTTGCAATACTTCGTTGGTTTTCCCTTTTCGTATTGCTAGAATGGTATCATCAACGTAGAGCTTCAAGAAAGAAATTGTAAATAGCAACCGCTTTATACAGATTGATATGGCTATTCATCCTAATGTTAGCTAACGTCGGACTGGCAGGATTGCCCATCGCAGTTCCCTCTATTTGCTGGTATACAATTCCATCAAATGTAAAATAGCTGGATTCGAAGATGATTCGGCGAAATAACGTTTTTTAAATATCGGTGTATGATGATATGAAATTCCAATTGGATTTGATTATTTCAAGCACTAGCTGTTTCGGGATGTTGGTGAATACACAATTTATTCAGGGCTCCAACTAACTGATTTTTTAAGACTCCATTACCGAAGTGAAGGAGAACTTGATATATTAATTGGTTTAGAACAAGTATCTTTAAATTTTTTTCCTTACATAGACACAATATAAAGAAATGATGAAATTGATACGAATGAGGAAATATAATAACCGGAGCCATCCTACGTGTTTGTTTTATTCAATTGAATACCCTACATTTTATTATTTGTTTAATTCATTTCAAGACATCATATAGAACGATTGAAAAAAAATATATGAATTCTTGTTAGGAATGAGAGGAATAATTTTTGATAGATAATATAAATATAATGGGCTCGAAGTAAATCACCAGTGTATAACACGTCAATATAAATGTTCGCAAGAACTATTTCCAGAGGAATGGATGTAGACATTTTCTGCAATTACCTCTCGAATATATTATCACATTTCGGAATTAGTTTATTATGAAATTTAACTGACACTATGGAATGAAAGAGACTTTCTAAGAACAAAAGTGTCTGATTTTCATTCAGATTCTAAACACAGAGAATTCTTCGAAATCAAATATCACCTTAATATTTCGAATATTCAATTGACTGCTTCTAGGTTGCAATAATAATCTAAGGTCGATTGTATGAAAGATGTACCCAATTCCGAAAAAAAAAACAAAGCTCTGCTCATTCGTCTTTTCCTGCCATGTTACCACTACTCGTAAAAAAAATAAACAACAGAAAAAACTGGTTTGAGATTGTGAGTTCCAGTTATAATAGAAATATTTTTTTCAGTGATGGAAGGACAAGATGCGGAATATACTGTGCAGCAAATGCGTGCATCGAACAGGTCATTCAACATGGAGAGGTGGATGTCTTCCAAGCGGTCAGGACGGTGAGAATACATCGTCCACAACTCATTGAGAATATTGTAAGTTGGATCATAGGTCCGAATTATTCAGGAAGTAGAGGGAGCGGATACCACTCCGATACAAGTACGAATAAGACATATTGGGAAAATGTTATCTTTTTTGATATATATACAGGTCTGGCATAGACACTCGGCACTATACGAAACTTTATTTTAATCTGGATGAGTGGAACACTCAAAACCTCAGCGCAATGCCATATCAAATAAACGACTGTTCTTTCGCGCAGGTTGGAGGGGAGTCTCCAGTTCCTCGGTACGCGATCCAAGCCAAGTTAGAATTGCCAGTCGCACAGCCGTTCTCCAACCTTGAGGTGACCTAACTACGCTCGCGAATTTACTCCTATCTTATCCACTTAGTCTCATTTTTTCGATCGCCCCTGGAAAAACTAATAGCATACAGAACTTTTTCCTACTGGTCTAGTAGCTCATAAAATACATCACATTTTCTGGTCAAGTGGCCAAGAAAACTTTCACCATAAACTGGACAAACATATAAAACCGTATAAATGACAATGGAAGTCATATACCCCGGTTTCGAAGCATAAGGATACAGGGTATTTAATGTCAACTTTTTGCAATATTCTGATAATTGTGGTAAGTTATGCTTGATCTTTGAAATATGTAATGGTTTTGGTCATATCATAGTATTTTTCGGTGGTCAATTCAATTGTGGGGTGGAATTCTGGAAAAAATATTTCAATATGGCGGAAAACCTGCCAAATTGGAATTTTTTATTAACGATTGCCAAATTTGATAGAATTACTCCAATGTACCCGCTTTCCTACGACATTCCGTGAAAAAATATTTCCGAAATTCAAACAAGTTTTTTTCAAATGTCTTCAGTGAGAAAACAATCTCATCGAGAATTGTTGAAATCTTTTAAGGTTGGACTCACTTTCATTCCGAATACTGGTGTGAAAACAGAATAAAATAATATCTATTGGTTTTCATTTTGTAGCCTTCAAAATATTCCCCTCAGAGTATTTGAATAATTTCATTTAAAGAACTGGTGGCCTTACGGAGGCCAAAATTGTACAGATAGGTCTCCAGAATAACCTGGATAAAAATATGAATTTGTCAATAAAAAATATATTTTCAAAAAAACTCTGGTGGAAATGGAACTCTCTCTACATTCGGACAGTAGGGTCGAATTCGTTAAACTACCATTGCTTGGTAACAGACATTAATATGATCAGAAAAAATCCGAAAGAGGAGAGAGTTCGATTTCCGCCCAAGCTTTCTTTTAAAATCCAAATTTCTATGCAGGTCATTCCAATGAATATTTGAATGAAGGTGAGTTTAAACTTGAAAAATTTAAACAATTTTAGATAATTTTTTTTACTGCAGACTGAAGGAAAATTGAGTTTGAATTTTGGACCAAAAATTTAAACGGAAAATCTAAGAAAATCGAGTACATTGAATGCTATCCAATTCGGCAATGGAAGATGAAAAATTTTAAACTTGCAGGTTTTCGCCATTTTGAAACCTTTTTTCTAGAATCCTACACTACAATTGAATTGACCACCAGAAATTCTAAGATTTAACCAAATACCGTTATCTCAAAAGTCACGCCTAACTCATCGCAGTCAGAATATTGCTTCGAAAACGGGGTATATGTCATAAGGAAAAATGACTTTCCCAATGTCATCTATATGGCTATGTATGTTTTTCCAATTTCTGGTAAAACGCTAATGCTAATATTTCAAATTCTTTTTTCTTAAAGTTACAATTTACAGTGTTGTGCATATTGGTACAGAAAATAAGGCGTTTGTTGCCCAGAATAAACACGCAAAAAAGACAAGAGACTCAGATTATCATATGAATGAATAAGAATACTTACGAGAGTTCCTCAAAAGAAAATTCTAGTACCGTGTGCAATTCTACTCCATTTTGTTTCTTCACTATTAATTAGTTATGAGTTAATGAAGAAGGAGGCTGTATGTGACTTTTTATCTTTCCAGACCGAGTACAAATACTGTTATGATGTAGTGTTACACTATGTCCTTCACTATTTACAAAAGGACATCAAGGAGATGAGGGAAAAACGCAAGTCTTATGAGGAGAAATGACGACGTTTATTCATTTGGTAATGCAGATTTCAGTGAATTTCTACGAGTAACAATGAAATTCGGGAAGATATTATGAACTTATTTAAAATAATTAATGTCAGTTGTCTTCAATATATTCAATATTATATCTTTTAATAAAACTATGTTGTCAATTATGATTTTTATTGAATTTCAAATCTGATTTCACATTCCATTGACTAAAATATTTTCTACATAAACTGAATTATATAATAATTAAAAAACGAAAAGATGCGAATATTCAGGGCAGTTGTAAAGAGCTGAACTTAAAATTAATTCCGTGCAGTGTCAGATCGGCGATTTGGCAACTGTGTACTGGCAAGACGAAATAGAGCTTGCACTGAAAATGATCTGAATCGAAAATCAGAGATTTTAGAGAGTGTCTAGTAACCAGTGGGACAGCGCTTATATGGAGAAGTAAAGGGTTTTTCGATAAGAGGTGTTATTTTGAATAGCCCACTATTTCGGTAGATGTCACTTTTGAAGTTGTCATTTTTTGGCATTTGACAAGTAGAAACTACGCCATTAATAAAAATTGAACGATACACGCTTCATCAACGCATTGAAATTATTAAAATTCACTATAAAAATGGTGAAAATTTGGCAGAGACGGTTCGTAAAACTCGAAAATTTTTGGGTCATCGTGAAGCACCTGGTCGGACCGCAATGAAGAAATTGGTGGAAAAATTCGAGCTGTTGGAACAAGTTAGTGATGTGAAGAATAAAAACCGTGCACGTCACTCAAGAACACCCGAGAATACTGCTGCTGTAACCGAAAGTGTTGAAGAAAACCCAGGTTGTTCCATTCCTCGTCGTTCTTTGGAATTAGGCATTCCACAAACGTCATTACACCGTATTTTGCATAAAGATTTGGGTCCTAAGGCTTATAAAGTTCAGTTAACACAAGAACTCAAGCCGGCCGATCATCAACAACCTCGTGTCTTTGCTGATTTGGTCGCAATGCATGAAAATGATCCGGAATTCCATCGAAAAATCATCTTGAGTGATGAGGCCCATTTCCACTTCGGTGGCTTCGCAACAAGCAAAAGTGTCGCATCTGGGGCTCAGAAAACCCGGGAGTTATTGTTGAAAAGCCTTTCTATCCTCAACGTGTGACTGTTTGGTGCGGTTTATGGTCCGGCGGAGTCATTGGACCTTACTTTTTCGGAAATGAGGCTGGAGCAACAGTTACGGTGAATGGATTGCCCTATCTAGAAATGATTAATGATTTTTATGGCCGGAATTGGATGGTATTGATCTGGAAAACGTTTAATTTCAACAAGACGGCGCTATGTGTCACACAAGCAACGAAACCATTGATCTTTTGCGGGAAAAGTTTCCGGACCGTGTTATCTCTCGGAGAGGTGATCACAATTGGCCACCGAGATCTTGTGATTTAACACCTTGCGACTTCTTCCTTTGGGGCCACGTAAAAGAGAAGGTCTAAGCCAATAGCCCAGCGTCGATTCAAGACCCCAAAGATGGAATTCGTGAAGCTATCGAGGACATAGGGCAGCCACTTTGCGATTTGGTTATGGAAAATTTCATTGAAAGGATATGGTCCTGTAAGCGTGGTCGTGATGGTCATTTGCCTGATGTTATTTTCCCCTATTAAGGGCATAGCTTCTTCTTTATAATGATAAAAACATCCGATTATTTATATTGAAAAATGGCATTTTTCTTTCAATATCAAAATTATACCTCCTATTGGAAAACCCTTTATATCCGGCGGAAATTGGAATGTTGTGAACGAACGAGATATTTGCTGGAGCTCATTGTTTATTGTTGGTAAACTTGGCATGTATCAGATTTGAAAATGTCTTTTGAGGAAAATAAAGATTTGTGGTAGGAATTCATTCTACTGCATCAGATGAATTCATGCCTATGGGATGTCAAGAGTAAAGATTATCGTGGAAAACAGAAAAAACGTTTCTGGATTAATTCTTCCAATTGAGGAGAAATTACAAGAGTCCTCCTAACTCCTCCCGGTTGCCAGAAACCTCAAGGTAGCAACTAAACGATCTTCTGCACTGACAGCTTTCCTGATTTTTTTTCTATTAGAGGTTTCATTAAACACAATATTTCTTGAAATGTTTCATAGTCCATTCGAACATAAACGATAATGATAGGAATTAGTTCATGGAGAAAAGAGAGCTCCAGTAGTAATATTAACATAATCACAAGGACGAATATCTGTCGATAAATCAACAAATAACTGATACGACAAAATGCTGAACGTCATGCACATCGATCAAAGTACTCTGCACTCGAGGGCAGGATTCGCAAGATGCTCCTGGAAGATGGCACGCTGTACGTTGATAAACTGCAGCGAACCATCTGAAAGGTGACAGAGATTCCTTCAGCGGTTTTATCCGAGGTAAGTTGAGCTGACGATCAGTAATAACTGTGAAACATCTGCAGTCATTCTCCTTGGATCCGTTTCTTCGGTGTAGATGTTTTGGTTGATTGGATGATAAGTTCTGATGAAGTTGGAATATTTGTTGATTTATCGATCGATTTTCATCCTTGTGATTATGTTGGTATATTTGATAATGTCAACCAGATCGCATTATTGTATATATTTCAATGAACATAAATGTGTAAATTGTGCTCTTTTGGCAACCATGCTTTCATCCAAACACCCCTTTTCTTTCGTTCTTCCTCTGTCAACAGGAATCCACCAACTACCAAAGCAACTTTTGCCTTTTTAGATTATCCGGCTCTTTGTCTAGGGCTCACCACATTCAATGTACAAATGAACTTTCTCACAGGGTTCGTGTAATGTGTGCGTTGGCACGGATGGGTCGCATATCAAGTCGCAGTTGGGAGTCCGATTCGGGTTCGAATAGTGAAGGGGGGGGCTTAAAGCATCCCATTCATTAGCGGATCGGTTTGCCAGATAGGTGCGTCTTGACCGGTCCACCGATCGATCCGCTAGTGAATGGTGACTACAAACAACGTACTCACCGGTCGTGTTCGGGTCGCGGGCTCGCCAATCCGATTACCGAACCCAAGACGCGACCCCAACCGATCGTGCAATTTAAACGTGATATGTGGGCGCCAGTGGATTTGTCCGCTGACTCTAAGTTACACGTGGTCTAATTGAGAGATTTAAAAATGTCTTTTGAAGAAAATGGAAATCCGTGGTAGGAATTCATTCTACTGTATCAAGTGACTTCATGCCTATGGGATGTCAAGGGTGAAGATTATCGCGAAAAAAAGAAAAAACGTTTCTGGAATAATTCTTCCAAGCACTTGAGGAGAACTTATACGAGAAAACTTCAAGTCCTCGTAACTCCTCCAGGTTGCCAGAAACCTCAAGGTAGCAACTAAACGTTCTTCGGCAATGACAGCTTTTCTGAATTTATTATTTTTTTTTATAGAGGTTTCATTAAACCCAATAACTCTTGAAATGTTTCATAGTCCATTCGAACATAATTGATAATGATAGGAATTGGTCCATGGAGGAAAGGAAGCTCCAGTAGTTTTTCATTTTTTTTTTTATTTTATGAAAGATGGAATAACAAACGGGCGTTTCAACCCATAAACAGTATACACAAATTTACATTGAACAAAATCATACAATACAAACTGACAAACTCAAGTAAACAATAGTTTACCATGATACAAATTTAAAATTCACAGTAATACTAATATAATTACAAGGACAAATATCTGTCGATAAATCAACAAATACCTGCTACGACAAAAGGATGAACGTCATGAAGATCGATCAAAGTACTCTGAACTCGAGGGTAGGATTCGCAAGTTGCTCCTGGAAGATGGCGCGCTGTACGTTGATATACTGCAGCGATGCATTTGAAAGGTGACAAGTATCGAGATTGCTTCTGCGGTTTTATCCGAGGTAAGTTGACCTGACGATCAGTAATAACTGTGAAACAGCTGCAGTCATTCTCCTTGGATCCGCTTCTTCGGTGTAAATATTTTTGAGTGATTGTATGATTAGCTCTGATCAAGGTGGAATATTTGTTGATTTATCGACAGATGTTCGTCCTTGTGATTATGTTAGTAAATTTGATAATGTCAATGAACGTAAATTGTTTTCTTTTGCAACCATGCTTTCATCCAAACACTCTTTTTCTTTAGTTCTTGCTCTATTAACAGGAATCCATCAATTACCAAAGTAACTTTTGCCTTTTTAGAATATACGGAAGCCATAACGCTCTTTGTCTAGGGAGTCACCACATTCAATGTACAAATGAACTCTCTCACAGGGTTTGAGTGATGTGTGCGTCGGCACGGATTGGTAGCATATCGGGTCGCAGGTGGGAGTCCGGTCCGGTTTTTAATAATGAATGGGGAGCTAAAGGTTCATAAGAGATATTCCAATGACTTTCATATTTTTCAACCTTATTCGATCGATGAATTTCCGATTACTTATTCTAAACTAGGTAGGTACATGTAGGTCCATCCAAAGACAAGTTCGAGGAAATACTTCTAACCTAACTTATTTCATTATTTGGTTTTTCGTTGGATTTTCATTTCTCAGCTGAAGTGAATAGAGAGTATGATACAAGATACAATAGTAAATATATCGTTATGAAAAAAGTGATCAATTATAAAATATCTCCTAGACATTAGATTAGATTAGAGGAGGGGCGATGAGGCTATACTCAACCTCGCTGACACCTTGACCTAAAGATCTATTGTGCAACCCCGCGCTGTTTACCAGTCAGGTAGCAAGGCCTCGATAAACTTTACTACCTTACTGGGTGCTGCACCCATTATTTGTTCCGGTTTTAAGAAACAGGAGCCAAGATGCCGCAGCCTTCTCCAGAGGACAGCTTTACATTTGCATAGCAGATGCTCCGCTGTCTCAGTGGCTTCTTGGCAGAAGCGACAGATATCATCAGGAACCTTCGCCATGTTCCGAAGATGATAATTCACAGGACAGTGTCCCGTGAGTATGACTGTCAGTTTTCTCAGTTCTAATTTGCTAAATGAGAGAGCTTTCTTAGTCCAGCTCGTTGAGTATGAGAGGAATGACTTAGGCTGTCTCTGTCCTTCTCCTAGACATAAAGTGGGAAAAGTTTGAATTGTAAACAATCGAATTCTTCAAAATTCTCATAATTTTGTCTTTATATTCTTCAGATGATTGGTCCATTTTCTATAGATTTGATGACGTTTTGTTAAAAGACTTCACATCGCTAGATGTTGAATTAAAACATTGAGTTTTCAAATATTCGAGTATTTGAAAACTCAATGATTAAAATTCATCAGAAAAGATGATTAGATTAAAGTTATGTTTTGTCCATAGACTAACAAGACGAATCTCTCCACCATTTGCGGGATTAACTGTCTGCCGATCTTGAATCGCGTATTGACAACTGCAATGTGATTGGGCACCCAAACGCACCCCAAAATGCTTGTAGTATACGGCTACGTTCGATTCACGGTCACGAACACGTGCACATGGATTTCCTAAGTAAATGAGGCGAGTGGTTCATCTGGTTGGTCCATAGTTTTGTTTTTTGTTACGTGACACAAACGAACAAAGACCACAGTCATTCCTTTGAAATATAATATATTGCACATATATGGCTATATGATGACAAAATATGTCTACAAACCAAAACATATTTTGCTTTGTCGATTATAATCGTAATCAGTCATTATCATGACTATGATTTTAATATTCTTAATTTGGATTTGATTTCGTCGGGCAAAAGGTATGTATGGAATGCCATACATCGGGACATCTCTGGCTGGCTGGTAGGTACCAGAGACATTCTCTTTGGTAGGTACTCGATAGTTCCTCACCATAGATCGGGCAGGCATTTTGCCAATATAGGTTCATCGATGCCGACACGTTGCCGACGTGATCAACATTGGGCCGTATGAGGCGGCCAGAGATTCAATGGGTATCGAAATTTCTAGTTTTGCAAAATTATTCAAAAACATTTCATTAAACTTTGTAGTATTAAATTCAAAAAAGTCTACTTGTTAAAGGCTTGTAGTGTTTACGTCCATGTTCAACGAATAAACAATATATCGCAGGAATTTGGACATAACAATGAGATAAATCAACTATGATTTGGCCAACGTTTCGAAACTGGTTGTTCCTTTCTCAAGACTCATCATAAAATTAATAAAATATATAAAATTAAAATGGTTAGACAGAGTAAATAGATCAGCTCAGATGCGTGGCAGTCATTGACTTTTACGCTATGAAGCTATTATTTTTCTATGAAGTACTAGATTCACATTGGATCTGATCTGTAGTTTTGGAAATATTGGAAAAATAAATTTGTGAATGGGTATATCTACGAAATCATTCGGCGGATTTTATCCATTCACGAATTCGACCTTAGTAATCAAGCCCCACACTTTCTCTACAAATCTCAAGTATCTATGTCATTTCTCTCAGGAGTCAATTTGTTTGTGGCCTGTCTAATCAGAGATCGTTGACACAATAACTGAAGGAATATGCCGATAGACTAGATAATTGTTGAGCACGATAGAAGTTTTATTTCGATAGCCGAATTAGCGAATTGCTGAAATCCACTCAATGATTCCCCAGATATACCTATTCCATAAATGAATATCGGATTGCATTGACATTGATAAACGAAAAAAAGTTTGAAGGCACATGAAGAATTTCGTGAGGACCATTTGATTAGTGGGTAGAAGGGAAAATATGAATTAGTTGAAAACGTTTCTCTTCAAATTGAAATTTATGAAACATCAGCAGTTTTCAACCAGTTACTCAGTTTCATTATGATCGGATCAGTATTTTCGAGTTCATCCATGAATGAGAGCGATAACGAGGAAAGAACCAAAGAATTTTACATAGTTTTTTCCAATATCTCCGAAGATAAATATCGGATCAAACTGAAATTAAAAACTGACATCTGTGAGATTTTCTATTGAAAACAGATGCAAATTTTTCTAATCAATTGTTTTTGAAAAGTTGGAAAATTTTCTAGTCATCTTTGATTTCAATTCTTCACTCATACCATCTCCACGAAATTTTGCACATAGCTGCTCGTCGGTATTCTTCAACTGAATAGGAAGCTCATTTTTAATCGCGTTAGTTCTTCTCAAGATATTGGAAACATAATCTCGAAATTTCAAGAAGCCCTGAATGAGAAAATATTTCTGATCAAACTCAAATTTGAAGCACAGTGCCAAATATCATTGAAATCTGATAAATAATTTCCTAAAAAACTATTGTTTCCAAGAAATATTCAGGTCCGTTTATATAAACAGACTCCCCCTCCATATTATTCAAACAGTTTCAATCTGATCGTTATTTATGTGGACTCCGCCAGACTATGTGGAAGACTTAACCTGACATCAGATTCTCACCTTAAGAGTTTTAGTCGGCATTGGTAGACACTGTTGAATTTTTAAACTGCATGGAATTCTTGTTAAGCACTGACGTGAGATCAGGTCCTTTAATGCGATTGTTCTAATCATAAGTATTAAATCAACACAAAATTCTGCACTTTGTTGCGCTTTGGTATTCTTCAACTGATTACGAAGTTTCAATTTGATTGCATTCCTACTACTGGAGTTATTGCGGATATAACGCAGTCAATGATATGTGGTCACTGTTCACAAATGAATTATATTGCACATTTGAGAGGTGTTTTCCATACGCAGAAACAACAAGAGCTCATCCAAAAACAACCGAAATGGCTAGAAGACGAAAAAAAAACAAATAAATAGAAGAACAGCTAGACATACTATTCTTAATTCCCAGTAGAATACCCAGCCTCGGTAGTTATTATAAAAGAATAGAAACACATAATGATAATACTTTGAAATAAGTAAAACAAGAATATTATGAATAAAACTAGGGGCAACAACAAATGAGTCAGAGGAAGCCTGGCAGATCATAAAATACCAAAGGGAATTCAACACTTTTTTCGTCAACATGGCAACAAATGTTAGATGAAACCTAGCTGAAACAGAGCACTCAGGGCTTAATTGCAAAAGAGTAATAAATTCATTTTACATCATTGATATAACACCTGAAGAAGTAATCTGAACAGTAAAGAATATGAAAAACAAAAGATCATATGGATATGATGAAATACCGATGGAATCACTATCGAAAATACTACACGTGGCAGCTGAACCACTAGCATACATAATAAATAGATCATTTATAAAGGGAGAATTTCCGGATGCACTGGAACTAGCTATAATTAAACCCATTCATAAAAAATACCCTGTTAATGAGTTAATTGATTGAAGACCTATAAATATGCTGTCATCTTTCGCAAAAATCCTACTACTGGCCATGTCATTCATAAAAAAATTATGTATTTGCAGATCAAGAGCATGAATACACACCCACTAAGAGCATAGAAAATGCAAAACTTGAACTAACGCACGCTGCATTGGGGACTTTGGAGGGAGGTTATCTGCATCATTCCTAGATCTCTCTAAAGCCTTTGATTGTGTTGAATACAAAAGGCTGTTAATGAAACTGGAAAATTATGGCATAAGGGATAACCAACTTAAATTGATGAGAAGCTATCTACAAAAAGGAAACAAAAAGTTGTCATTCAGGAAAAAGGTGAAACGTATGAATCAAAGGAAGAGGAAGTCACCATAGGGGTCATCCAGATGAGTATTTTGGTACCTCTCCTTTTTCTGTTGTACATGAATGATCTACCAGATACTGTGTATAGGGTGTATAGGGTATAGTAATCCACATAGACTACCTTATGGTCATCTACCTAGACCACACCACTATACTCACCATTAGTGATGCAGCCATTATTTTTAAGGAAATACAGGAATGGTGTAAAGAAAAAAACTAAACACAAGTTGGATCAAGTGTACAATATTTCACACAGATGGATCAAAACAAAGGATACCTGACAATTTAATACTGAACGAAACTACTATAATACTTAATGATAATCTAGAATACCTAGGAATATATGTGGACATAAATTTTAAATGGACATAACATATTATCGAACTCAACCGAAATATTCAGAAACAAACCTAATCTGGCAATTTCAAGTCGCTAGGTCATTTCTTTCGAAAGTTAAAGCACATACGGACGAATGGCCGGACGAACAGAATTGAATTTGATCACGGATTCTTCTTCAAGGAATCCAACCTAGTCGTTTAAGGCCATTTTCGGCTCAAAATTCGAAAATTACAGACATTGTGATGAAACGATAACGCGCTGTTCCCCAGAACAAGCGCGTAAATATAATTCTTTCCTGATATATTACAACTGCCAATTTAGCGAATTTCGATCTGAATCTTCTACCTCTCATTCTTCAACCCAGTTTTGGATTTCAAGACGATTGATTCCATTTGTTCTTTTTAGAATCGGCCTCTGAGAGGAACAGCTTGGTGACTCGATATTTGTAGAAAAGGTTGGACCAAAATATCGAAGGCTGAATTTACGGATGGAAAAAATTATTCACGGAATATACCCATTAAGTGTTATTTCTAAAATATTTCTAAGCTTCATGCAAAATTTCGTGGGAACCATATGATGAGAAGGCTGCATTTGGTTGAATCACCACGTGAATTGTTAACTTCCTGTAATGACTTCACATCGGTGACCATCTTAATTATTTTGATTTTCATCTGGCGATACTAATATTATATTGATTTGAAATATGATTTCATTATTCTGGCTCAGTGTTCCTAACTGCCGAATTTACAAATGAAAATAGGCTCGAACGAAACAGCTGGACTCACTGCTCAAGTATTCACCGAATGGAATTCTGAGCGTCTTGTCCAGCCGTCTGTGAGTAGGTTTGATGTAAGAGTACGACGGCTGAGTGAGTAAATAGGTCCACCGGTTCTATGATTTTGGCGATAACCTCCTTCAGATTTTATACCCAATGGTTATGGTGATCCAGGTAAAACGGAAAAAAGTGTTCAATAGTATTACGGCAAGAACATTGGTGCAAATTAAGGAACACATTGGCAGGATTTTGTGGTTTCTTCATCTGAAAGTTGACGAGGTCAGTATCTAGTTGAGTAGTCTCTTTGTATATAAATTCAAACAGCAACAAATTTCGAGTTAGAGTAAATATGTTGAGCAATTTTCTGAATTGTTCAATAATAAAACCATTCAGCAGTTACATCGATGGGTTTTCATTTATTACCAGAGTTGTCTTTTTCTACACTGAATCCAGTTATGTCATATTCATACTAGATGACATTAAGGGTACTCAAACCATGTTCAACAAGTTGTCCTCATTTGTCATCCAATGGTTTAGAATATGGTGGTGAATCATTAGTTTGCAAATAAAATTTTCCTTGTTCTCTCGTTTCCAAATCACTCATTGCAACAACCAAGTCTTGATCACATTGATTTTCTTCGAAATCTTCATAACTTTTACATCGTCTAGCAGGAAATGAACCTTCGACTTCTATAGCTTCCATAAAGAACTGCCATGCTCGACTGTGGTCACATGTAACTGAAAATGGAACATAATAAGAAATTACTGAGTCGAATTAGAGATATACGGAAATGTTAATTCGGGGAATGTGCTAATATAGGGGAAAAGGTACACGTAAAAGTATATTCGATCGGAAAAACGCATAAAGTCAATTTAAGCAGCAGCATCAGACCAGTGGTTAGTTGCATTGATTCGCCATCTCTGTTTATGTCCATCGGATTCTCAACCTCGTCAACTCTACATCGAATTATAATGTTGAAAATTCTTGTGAATTTCTAGCCTCTACACGCAGTTTCAATACCGGATGGTTTTTGTCTCGTTTCACTAGACGTTGTCTCCTTATATACTAATATACCGAAGGCTTTTGTCTTGACCATCATTCAAAAAAGATGGAGATACATATCCACCTATACAGACATGACAAAAGAACTTTTTCTCAAGTTTATAGATTTTATATTTTCGTCCAGCTACTTCAGCTTCAACAATAAATTTTATGAACAGGTTGACGATACTGCTATGGGTAATCCGTCGAGTCCATCCTTAGCCAACTTGGTTATGTCAGAAGTCATTGAAACTTGCATCGGCAGATTATCTTTTTAAGTTTCATTCATCAAGCTATATGTTTATGATATCCTTTTGGCTGTCCCCAACGACAAGTGTGACGATCTGCTAACAGAATTAAACTCGTATCACCCTAAACTCCAATTTACTATGGAAGCGGAAGTTGATGGTTGATTACCATTTTTGGACGTTCTGGTTGGCAGACGCGATGATGGGACTTTGAAAACTTGTTGGTACACTAAGCCAAAGAGTTGTGGTCATGGTTTGAATTTCAAGCGCGTTTTTAACAAGATTTTTACGATAAAAAATCTTATCTACAGATCAATTAACTTGAGTGATTCTGAATTTCATGCCGAGAATTTGGAAAAAATTAAAAATACATTGAGAATGAATAACTACCCGCCATCTCTGCTCTGAAAGATCATCAACACCTATCAGAACACCAGTGAAAAATCAGCTAATGTTAACACAAGGAGACAGTTCCGTTCAAATATTTAAAATTTCCCTATATACCTGGGTTCACCAGTAAGTTTGCCAGACTTATCAGTCATTCCTCAAACAACGTGAAAGTTGTTTCTTATAATTTGTACTCTTTGTTATATATTATACACTAAAATGGTTATATACATATAGATATATAGATATGGTTCTATGATTACACTCAGATTGTAGTTTCTATGATTCTAAATGTCATGTAAAAGAATTAGACGTAAGTATTCTAGAACGCAGAAGAAAAGAATGAATGTGTCGAGTAATGGCGAATAGCACATGTTAAGACATAGTAAGATATTGGAATAAAGGGATTCAGGAAGGTGCTGGTTTTATTACTAAAAACTCCCAAATATCAGGTTATGGGCCCAGATCTGGTTCCCAGGACACTGTCTAGTACATAATACAGTAAATTCAAGAGGACAAAATCCAAATCAAAAGGTGAATTCAAAAAGCCGGGAAAAGGCACGTGGAAAATCTGAAGACTACTCTAGGTTTCAACAATTTACTGGTGGATGAGCGATTCACGAATGGATAAGAAATTGAATATAGAACCACTCAATGGAAGGAACTACCATAATTGGAAATTTAGGGTTGAAATGGTGTTGGCAGAATATGAAGTCTCAGCAATGATCATTTCCGAAGCTAATCCAACACAACCAGCAGAAGTAAAGAAGGACTTCCTGGACAGTTATATCTGAAGAAGAAACTTCTTAGTATGAAATTGAAGGAGAATGAAAGCCCAATCAAATTTCTTGAAGAATTTGAAAATACAGTGA
Organism: Myrrha octodecimguttata; assembly: GCA_958510865.1. NCBI lineage: Eukaryota > Metazoa > Arthropoda > Insecta > Coleoptera > Coccinellidae > Myrrha > Myrrha octodecimguttata. Next base: position 22,727,555 of record OY294059.1, read on the forward strand.
GACAACTCAAAGCTGCAGATGTTAAACTGATCAAGATATAATTTGCAATCTATTATTAAGTTTACCTGCTTCTTATGATACATTTGTTACAGTTATAGAAAATTTGTCAGATGTAACCTATGAATCCGTCAAATCCAAGTTATTAGCAGAAGATGAGAAACGAAAAATGAATAATGGAGAAGACAAGACAATGAAGACACATACAGCGTTTGCATTACAGCGGGGTTGCTTCAAATGTGGTCAAATGGGTCATTACAAAAGAGATTGCCCTCAAAACCGTGGCGGAGAACAAGGGTCTACAAGTCAAAACTTCAATGGAACAGGTGGTGGATTCAACAAAGGCAGTTACAGAGGTAGTCAATCAGGGTTCAGAGGAAACAGGGGCACAAATAGAAGATTTACAGGTGGGAGTAGATTTAGTAGTAATTATAGTAGTAATCAGGCAGAAATGCAAGAAAAATTTCAGAATAATGAAGGTCATGGTAATAGTAATAATGATAGTCAATCAAGTAATGTCTGCTTTATGAGTGATAGTAATTCTGATTTTAGTAATGGTCAAGTAGATTCCAACATTCTCAGATTTTGCATTCAGGCTGTACAGACCATATGGTGAATGATAAAAGCTATTTTTCTAGTTTATTGATATTGAAGAATCCTATAAAAATTGCAGTTGCAAAAGAATCAGATTTTTTATTAGCAGTAGGAGTAGGAAATATAGAAGTTCTTAGTAGAGTAGGAAGCAAAGAGATAAAATGCACCATTAAGAATGTTTTTTATACTCCAAATTTAAGGAAAAACTTACTTTCTGTCAAGAAACTTGAAATGTCCAATATAAAGGTATTATTCGAGAACGGTCAGGCCAAATTACTTAATGATAGAAACGAAATTTTGGAAATTGGTGAGAGGAAAAATTTGTATGAAATTAGTTTTCGGTTGTATTCAGTAGAGTGCCATAATATGGAATATGATTCAGATTATTTAAAATGGCATAGGAGATATGCACATGTAGGTTTTAGTGGTTTGAAACAGTTAATAAAAGGTAACATGGTAAAGGGAATTGATAGTAGTATAAAATTACATGATGTTGATTTTTGCGAACCGTGTGTAAAAGGAAAAATGACTCGTTATCCATTCGGTCTGCGGACTAAAAGTAAGAGATTATTAGAGATCATACATACAGACCTATGTGTCCCCATTACACCACAGGCAATTGATGGCAGTAAATATTTTTTAACATTCATAGATGATTTTTCCAATTTTACTGCAGTGTACATGTTGAAAAGTAAATCAGAAGTTATCGAAAGATTTTCAGAATATATTAATATGGTAGAATCAAAGTTCACATGTAAAATTTCAAAACTTAGATGTGATAACGGTGGTGAATATGTTTCGAATGATATTAAAAAGTTGTGTTTAGAGAAAGGCATAATAATTGATTTCACTACATCATATACGCCACAACGAAAGGAAAAAAGCGGAAAGAAAGAATCGTAGTATAGTTGAGAGAAGTAGAGCGATATTAGATGAATCGGGAATGCCTAAAGAATTCTGGCATGAGGCAGTTAGGACAGTAAATTATGTAATGAACAGAGGTATTGCGGCAAACATAAATGTTACACCTGCAGAAATATGGAATGGTAACAAACCCGATGTGAGTAACCTGAAAATTTTCGGATGTACCGCGTATAGTCACATTCAAAAACAATTTAGAGATAAATTTAATTCAACTACTGAGGAGTGTGTAATGGTACCCAAGTAACACAAACTTCCCGGCGAGATATCTGAGAAGTCCTAACCCGGCTTACACGCGAACTCCTAAAGTGATTTCCTAAAGTGATCACAAACACAACATAATTTGGGAATTCGCAATGCGAGCTCCTAAAGTTATTGCATACGTAACAAGAATCAGATATTCACAATGCGAGTTCCTGAAGCCATCTCAGATGTAACCAGAATAAGAAATTCGCAATGCGAGTTCCTAAACTCATCACTGACATAACAAGAAAGGGAAATTCGCAATGCGAGTTCCTGAAGTCATCTCAGACAGAACAAGAAAGGGAAATTCGCAATGCGAGTTCCTTAAGCCGTCCCAGACGTAACCAGAATAAGAAATTCGCAATGCGAGTTCCTAAAGTTATCACAGACATAACCAGAATAGGAAATTCGCAATGCAAGCTCCAAAGATCATCCCGAGTGTAACAACAATGGAACATTTCGTTGTCCACTATTTATACATAGGCAAAATATGTGTTTGATTCATAGGAACGAAATAAATAACTTCGGAGAGGCTTCCTAGAAACCAATAGGATAATCGGCAAACATACCAAAAACAAATCAGTTAAAACATAATTCACATTGAATGTATCATATTTTGTTACTGGCTTTTATGGTGCCGGATTTTCCGGAAGGTTATGATGACAAAATCACGGCGTTTTTATACATTTGGTGGAGGAGTAAATGCATTTCAGGTTGAATCCTGTATTAACAAGTGAGAGGTGTCTAGCAAATTTATAGTTCTGTTGTTGAATGAAGATTTCCCTTATACAATGGTTTAATACTAAAACTAGTTATCGGCTAGAATACTAGTTGATAACGAAACGAACCTAATTTAGTAGCATTTATGACTTCATTCATCACAAAGAAAGCTCTCTTTTTCACATTATCATATTTCTGGATTGAAACTCACTACCAGTATCGGTTAGACAACGGCAGACTTGTACAACATTGTGCGAGTGAAAATTACGTTCTCAAATCTGAAGAATTCAGAGAATTCTCGGAAGAAAACAGAATATCAAAACTTTAATCGAAACTGCTTCATATTTTTCACGACATATTCGTCTGAATATCGACCAATCTGAGATCCGTTGTTTTTCCTCAAAGAAATCAACACATTTCTCATTCAAATACTAACAGGGATTCCAAATCAATATTTTGTTTCCATACACCCATTATAGTAGTATGGATATATTTTTCCAAGAACCGATAATTAATCTCAATTCATTTCCGAAACACAAATCAATATTCATCAAATCCATCTAACCTCCAGACGTAAGAACCGACAATCTAAGCTCTCATATTACGATTTCGTCTGGTATATCTCATTCACGGATCTCGCCATCTCGCGGATCTCATTCATATCCGAAATACGAATGAAGAATAAATACAAATTCCGACCGCGCTAAACAATACTCGAAGTCATCTAACCACCAGACGTAAGAACCGACAATCCAAGCTCTCATATTATACGATATCGCCTGGATGTCTTGATCACGGAACTCGCCATCTCTCGGATTCCTCGTAAAGTAGATATGTAAATCCTTGCATTGGGAATTTTCCCTGAGGCTGTTCGTAAGGACTTATGATCTGTGTCGGCGAAGTGCTGTCTGCTAATTTTTTGCATAGGGAGTCCGCAGAAGTCAGCATAAAATAATTTCAATAATCAACAGGAAACTTTCAAGAAATATAATTTAAATTTTAAATGTCAATATCTGATATCTGTACTTCCGGATAGTGTCGCTAGGGGCATTGCCTGAAAATATCTCTTGTCGTACTCCCAGAAATCTCGCGATGGGAAGTATTTGAGAATTTCTCAAACTCTTCGCCATGAGACTGTGTGAGCGAATTTCCCATAAACCTCCCATTGTGGGAAGTTTGAGAATTTCCGCATGCGATATCTTCAGGATCTCTTCGAGAATATCGATGTGGCGGACATTTGGAGGAAATATAGCTCTCCCTGTGACTTCGTAGAGAAGTAGAAAAAGTACTCTCAATGTTCTGAGAAGATATCGCCGGGATATCTTTGAAACCTCTCTGTGTTGCCTGGGTAGGATATGCTCCTTCAGGATATAGGCTTTGGAATGTAAACAAAGAAAAAATCATAATAGCAAGGGATGTTAAATTTAATGAAAATGAATATTGGTTTAAGAAAAAAAATATTCGGGTACATTTAGATTTTGAAAAATTAAAAATTACAGAACAAAATGAAGGTAAAGATAAATTTCATGATTTTACAAATGGGGAAATAAGCGACGATGATAATAATGAAAGACCAAATAAACGAACAACAAAAATTCCTAAAAAATTTGAAGATTACGAACTTTACATGGCATTCAATGCAATAGAATTTTTAGATGAGGTACCACAAAATTTTTCTGAGATTAAGGGTCGACCTGATGAAGATTTTTGGATAGGTGCGATGAATAAAGAATTAAACTCAATATATGAAAATGAAACCTGGGAAGAAGTTGATATTCCTAAAGATGACAAGATTTTGGACACAAAGTGGGTGTTTTCTTATAAAAGCTTGGAGAAGGAAAAGAAAAATAGATACAAGGCAAGACTGGTAGTGAGGGGTTTTTTACAAGAAAAGAATTATCAAAATGTTTATGCACCCGTGGCAAAAATGTCAACCATTCGTTTGCTTTTAATAATTGGAAATCAGTTGAAATTCTATTTCATACAGTTAGATGTCAAAAACGCATTTTTGAACGGTATAATTGAAGATGATGTATTCATTTATCCTCCAGGAGGTATTCAGAGTAATCCTAGTGAGGTATTTAAATTAAAGAAATCACTGTATGGGCTGAAACAATCTAGTAGATGTTGGAATAGCAAAATGGATTCTTATTTGTTGAAAATTGGTTCTGAAAGATCCAGTAATGATTATTGTTTATATGTCATGGATAAAACAGATTCTAAAGTTTACTTATTATTGTATGTAGATGATATTATTTTATCAGGACCAGACTTGGTTTTAATAAATAAAATAAAGATCCAATTAATGACAGATTTCAAGATGGTAGATAAAGGAGAACTTAGATATTTTTTGGGATTAGAAATTAAGTATGATAGAGATAAATGTATATTGAGAATTAATCAAGAAGATTATATTTCTAAACTTATTAAAAGATTCAGAATGGAAGATTCTAAATGTTCGCTTATTCCAATCGAACCAAAGTTGTATATTGAGGTATGTAAAAATGTAGAAGATGTAACGAGTAAGCCATATCGTGAATTGTTGGGCTGCATTATGTATCTCATGTTAGGTAGTCGTCCAGACATATGTTTTGCTTTAAATGTTTTTAGTCGGTTGCAAGATAAAGCTTCAGATTATGCCTGGAATAATTTGAAAAGAGTAGTTAGATATCTCAAAGGTACACAAAAATTCGGTTTAGAATATATTCGTGAAGAAAATAATTTTCAATTAGAATGTTTTGTAGATTCAGACTGGGGTGGCGAACAAAGTGATCGCAGGTCTGTATCAGGATTTGTTTTCAAACTTTCCAACAGTACCTTGATGTGGGCTACTCGAAAGCAACATTGTGTTTCTTTATCTAGTCCAGAGGCAGAACTGATTGCACTCTGTAGTGCAGCTTCAGAAGGTTTATGTTTCATAAAACTTTTACAAGATTTCAAAATTGATGTAAAACCTATGTTGATTTATGAGGACAATCAAGGATGTATTTCCATATTGAATAACCCTGCAAATAATAGAAGAGTAAAGCATATTGATATCAAATACAATTTCGTTTCAGAGTGCATGAATAGTAATATCTTAAAGATTTTATATATATCAACTGACATGCAGTTAGCAGATTTGTTAACTAAAGGTTTGAAATATGCTTCTTTTGTTAAATTTCTAAATAATCTAGGGGTTAAGAATTTAGAATAAAATAGAACATTTTAGTGAGGGGGGCTGTTATATATTATACACTAAAATGGTTATATATAGATATGGTTCTATGATTACACTCAGATTGCAGTTTCTATGATTCTAAATGTCATGTAAAAGAATTAGACGTAAGTATTCTAGAACGCAGAAGAAAAGAATGAATGTGTCGAGTAATGGCGAATAGCACATGTTAAGACATAGTAAGATATTGGAATAAAGGGATTCAGGAAGGTGCTGGTTTTATTACTAAAAACTCCCAAATATCACTCTTGTAGCCGTTTGTTTTCTACGTTGAAAAATAAAATTCTTCTTTCACATTGTATTTACCTAGTTTACAAAATACCAAGCGAAAATTGCCAAAACTGTTATATAGGTCAGACGAAACAGCTTCTGAGAAAAAGAATTAGACAACACAGGTGTGATTGTAACGAGACTTTTAGGTATAAGGAGAATAAGACAGCGCTGGCGGTTCATCATTTTCATGAAGGTCACCAGTTTGACTTTAAAAATTTTAAGTTTTGAACTTCGAGTCGAACTGCTTGAAGCGTAATGTAAGTGAAATGATTCATATTTAATTAAACAATACAGTAACCAAGAGAATAGATACTCAAAATATGATTTCAATTCACAATAATATTTTACACTGTTTTGAGAGTGCGAAGGGCGGTGATGGTTGACTAGGGGTTCTTCAGTCCGGAGTATATACGTGCTAACGTGCTACACAAGTATAAATATTGTTTTACGTGAGCATAGACTGGAGCTCACGAATTTCTGTGTTCATTTGACTTTCGCTGGTTGTACAAGTGATGTCGTATTTAGAACAATTTTTTTTTGTTTGTTAGTACTATGTTATCTCTATTTTAGCCCTGAAGAAGCAAACATTTATTTGCGAAACGTTGACATTAGCTAAGGTTTGTTAATATTTCCCGATTCCTAGTTCCTGTCAACTACTTCAAGTGAATAAATCAAGGAATTTATCTATCTATTTCTGTTCTCAATGTTAGAGAGACTATCTGAAATCACCCAAGATGAGACTGATGAATGGTTCAAAAATAATTATTCACTTCTCAACAAAGAAAAAACAAAGTACATACTTTTCAGAACAACACAATAAAAAATTGAAAGAAATTTGACCTTTAATTTGATTTTAATTCCATATAGACAAAAATCTCAATTTGAAAGAAAATATAAACCGTCTATGTGAAAAAATTACAGCATCAATTCATGGTCTAAGAATAGTTATAGATAGTAGATATATCCATAGCAATTACCTGAAAATGGTTTATCACGGAATAATAGAGGCAAAACTAGGTTGTGGCATAATATTTTATGAATCAGGAAACATGGGACCATTGTCCATTCTACAAAAAAGGCATTAGAATACTTAACAACATGAAGTATAATAGATCCTGCAGGAATATCTTCAAGAAAATGAATTATTCACAATATATGCACCTTACACTCAGGAATGTGTCCTCTATTAAGAACAGTGAACATCTATTTGAAAAATATAAAAACAGAAAAACTTTCTACGAAACCAGGAATGAAAATTACATTTATCCCAGACAACAATTTTCCAAAAGCAGACGAAATATAGATGTCTCAGATATATAATATTCTTCCGAAAAATATAAAAGCGATAAAAAATATCAAATGTTTCAAAAAGCATTTATATAACTGTTAACAAAACAGTGTGTAACTACTCTCTTATCCACTTACACTTCCTGCGTCTAACGAACAATTCGGAAACCACGTTTCCTTCATTCAGAGACATATCGTTACTGTAACGATATGTCTCTGGACGAAGGACACGTGGTTTCCGAAACGTGCGTTAGACGCATTAGAGGTTAGTTACACACTGTTTTGTTAACAGTTATATAGATTAGGTCTTTGTAGAGTGTGTGTTAGAAACATATTGCAATAGATCTTGGTTAAAGTTGGGGATAAAGGTGTGAACTCATGTTAATAGGACCACTTGCTATTCGCGGTGGAACGATTCGGAAAAGTATATGTAAATGTGATCAACCCATCGTATTTCGAGATTTCTTTATCATCCCTCAGTCAGATGAGATGAGTATATATTGGATTGGATCGACAGACATCTTTGAGTGATACAATCAATAGTGCAAAATCGATAAGAAAGTTACATTGAATACATCTAGGTCCAAGAAACTGCATATGTACAAACCATTACACTACTGTTATCATTAACTAACAAATTCTGAGCGCCTCGAACAAATACAAAACAATTCTTATTATTTGAATTCGACTCACACAATCCACAACTAATTCAAGATTTGAGATTACAAACCTCAATTTAGAGAGGTCAGGTATGTTTGCTTTTGCCAGAAAAAAAGGTATATATGACAATGTATCCACTTTAATCTAGAGTTTGTTGGAGTTTAGCCAGGTTTGAACGGCTGATAAGCCGTAATGAGCCTTTCTCCCTACAGCCTGCCATGTGTCGTTATCAAAATCTAGAGCTGTATCATCCACATATGATATTAGAGTGCCGCCTGTACGTGTGTCTAGTAGGAAGTTCAGGTGAGTAATAAAGATTAGTGGACCAAGGACCGGACTCTGGGGTTCTGTATTTCATTGGTGTCGCTATACGTATCTCTCTCACAACTTGCTTGAGAGCAATTTGAGAGAAATTTGTTTGTTTTATATTGAAGCTGGTCATCGAAGAAATCAGTTTATAATTTCGATATTACTTTGAAGTGAATTCTTTCAATAGCAATTTTAATCGCTCTTTTTCAAATCAAGTCCAGGGTTTGCGAATTAGTTACAAAATAAAGTCCAATTTTCATCCCTCTATCACATCTTTTTTTGGTCATGACCCCCAATCATGATGTAAGTATGTTTTGCTTACATCATGATCCCAATCTAAGTTGCATGTTTCGCCAATGTTGAGGAATTCGGTAGAATTCGTTTTTTCCACTGAAGGTCGTCAAGGCAAATTTCTGTCAGTACTAAATAGACGACGACGGCCCAAGTTGCCAACCCACAATTTTCTTCACAAATTTTCTATCACTGGGAAACGGGAATTTCAGGAAAAATTCGACATGATAAGGTTTGCGTTCTTTATAGATATCCGTAAAAGATGCCTCGGCTCCTCAAAAAAGATAATTCCTTCCGAATATAGGGTTTTGTTAAGATCATCTCTGATTGGCTGAAATTCAGGTTGGGATTCCTGATTTCATGTTAATAGTGTCGAATTTATATAGGTTAGGTTCCGCGAATCAACTTGGTTATTTCGGTTGCCGGTTTTACATTCCGTAAATATAAAATATTCGGTTGGTTCCTGAAAAAAAGGTTAATTACGGAGCATGATGTAAAAAACCAGGTGTGCTCATCTGAAAAAAAAAGTGACGTCAGCAAGATTGAAATACAAGGAAATATATATTCAGTGCTTTGAATTTGAATGAAAAAAGTGACGTCAACATTGGTAAAACGATCACAGATGAGCACACCATGTTTCTTCTGTCACAAGTACGATAGTCGATGTTTTATGGTAACATATCCATAGCATAGAACAACTTAATTTCAACTTTCAATGTATGGATCAAAAGGTAAATAAGTATATAAGTATATGTTCTATGCATGATGTAAATAAAACATGATATGCTCATCTGTGATCGTGTTCACCAATGATGACGTCACTTTTTCAATTCAAATTCAAAGAAATTCCATCCAAATTCAAAGCACAGAATAAATATTTCCTTGAATTTCAATGAAAAAAGCGACGTCATCATTGGTAAATAGATCAAAGATGAACAGATGAGCATACCATGTTTTACTTACATCATGGTTCTATGCTATGGGTATGTTACCATAAAACATTGATTGTCGTTCTGGTGCATATATTTAATAAACCTATGTTCTGGTGACAGAAAGATTGCTTTTTTATCAATCAAATTCCATAATTAACTTATTTTTTCAGGAACCAACCGAATTTGTCATATTTACAGAACGGAAAACCGGCAACCGAAATAACCAAGTTGATTTGCGGAACATATCCTACCATGATGTAAAAATCATGGTCTGTTCCCCTGAAAAATGACTGACGTCAGCTAGCAGAAAATACGAAGAGTTATATCTTCTGTGCTTTGAATTAACATGCAAATTCAAAGCACAGAATATATAACTTCTTGTATTTTATGCTAGCTGACGTCTCTCACTTCTCAGATGAGCACACCATGTTTTTGACATCATAATATCCATGATGTGAAAAACATGGTGTGCTCATCAGGTAGCAGAAAATACAAAGAGTTTTTTATTCTGTGCTTTGAATTAACATCCAAATTCAAAGCATAGAATATACAACTCTTTGTATTTTAATCTTGCTGACGTCACTCATTTTTCAGATGAGTACACCACGTTTTCTACATCATGATGATCCTACGTAAAATTGACACTTTAAACATGAAATCAGGAATCCCGAATTAAATTTCCGCCTAACAAAAACCTAGATTTGGAAGGAATTATCTTGTTTGGGGAGCCGAGGTATCTTTTACGGATAAATATAAATAACGCGAACCTTATCATGTCGAATTTGCCTGAAATTCCCATTCCCTAGTGATAGTAAATTTGTGAAGAAAATTGTGGGTTGGCAACTTGAGCCGAAGCCGTATATTGACATCAGCCAAGATAAAAGGTAAAAATATCTGGTTGAACGAATTTCTACCATATTATGTTTTGTATAACCTTCAGTGAAATATATTTTTTCGATATACATTGTGATTTTTGGCTAATACACCATCTCACGGTGTTTCACTATAATATAGTGAACGAGGAGTGAAATTATTAGGCAAGCAATGTGAAATTATTCTACAGAATCTACTGACACATCGATGTAATGCCATAGCTAGTTCAAATATATTCATATTTTTTCAGATTTGGCACATATATAACGGAATGTGGTAAAGCGGCGGGAATTTTATGGAAGTTAATACAGAACAAGCATCATCCTTACTTTAAGTCAGACTGAGACCTATCAAGAATTGGAGTTCCACAGAGAAAAAAAACTCATTGAATAGGACATATTATTGAGCCAGTTCAATTTGAGTGCTTTTCCATTTAAATTCATAAGGTTCACAATTGAAAAGCAATGCTTAGTTTTATTTCATCAGATTTGAAAACTGAGTTTTTCTAGTAGCACTTGATAGTATCATATAATAATAATAATAATTTATTTAATCCATTGAGACACTACATAGTGCATAGGACAAGTCAAGATTACGATTACTTCACAAAATATTCCAATTACATGACTAAGTTGTCCGTATAGTACTCATTCACACTGTAAAAACACTTCTTTAGCAACATTTTTTTAATTTCTTTTTTGAATATATTTGCATTTAAAGATTTCATAGAAGATGGTAAGTGATTATACATTTTAATACCCTGATATAAAGGCGAACATTCAAATTTATGTGTTCTATGCCTGGGTATTAGATAAGTTCGCGAATTTCTAGTCTGATATTCACGATGATTTGATAACTTTGTCCATTATTTTTCATTTTCCCTCGCATATAACAAACATTTAAAAATATAGATACTTGGCAGTGACAAAATGCCATTTTCAATGAAAACTGACCTACACGATGTTCTAGGACTTAAATTAATATTAATTATAATTCTTTTCTGTGCAACAATGACCCTTGAACTATCAGTGGAGTTACCCCAGAGCAAGACATTATACGATAAGTGACTATAGACTATGCTATAGTAAACACTGATCACAGAACTGATAGGCATTGAGTTCCTGATTCTACTTATCGCATAAAACGAGTTACTCAATTTTTTGCACACATGGTCTACATGTGCAGACCATCTCAAATTTTTGTCCATAAAAACCCCAAGAAATTTGGTGCATTCAGAATCTTTATTCAGTGCTTCCCTGTCGCTGCTCTTTAAACCGAAATAAATGCGCACAGTCTTCCTGATGTTCACCATGAGGTTATTCTTACGACACCATCTCACAAACTCATCAATAATACTTTCACAGGCACTCAGTAGCTCCCCCCGACTCCGTGCCGAGACAACCACAGACGCGTCATCCGCAAATAATGTTAATAAGAAACAGGCTAACCAAATAGGTAAATCATTTATGAAAAGCAGAAATAAGAGTGGTCCCAACACGGAGCCCTGAGGAACACCAAGTCCGATCAAATGACTTTCAGAATAACAGTCACCCACATTTACAGAAATTGTCCTTCCAACAAGGAAACTACGCAACCAGTCAGAAAATATGCCCCTGAAACCCATATGATAACATTTCTCCAGTATGAACTCAAAAGAAAGAGTGTCGAATACAGATGAAAGATCGAAAAATATTCCTGCCACGTGCAATCCCTTATCCAAACACTCATAGACCGACTCAACAAAATTAAGTGCGGCAGTTTGTGTCGAGTGACCCTGTCTGTAGCCATGTTGTGCAGGGCTCAGTATGTTAAACTTATTCAGACAATTTGTCATTCTCGAGAAAACGACTCTTTCGAGTACTTTGGAAAAAACGCTCAGAATAGAAATGGGGCGGTAATTAGATATATCATGCAAGTCACCATTCTTGAATACTGGAACAACAATCGCTTTTTTAAGGATGTTTGGAAACTTTCCGGTTGTGATGGAAACATTAATGAGATAAGCAAAATGTCCACTTATGACATTAGCACTAGCCTTCAATATTCTTGACGAGATGGAATCAACCCCAACACTTTTCTTATTTTTTAACCTTCTGATGGTTGCCTCTACCTTTGATTCCGAGACCGGATAAAAGAAAAAATTGTTATTAATCAGGGGTGATACCGAGCAAGACTTTGATAAGTCGTGGCCGTAACAATAGTTCAATTTCACCTTAGCTATAGAAGCAAAATGTTCGGAATGTTCGGCGAATACCCCAGCCAGCCGTTCGGAATCATCACACATCATTCCATAGTAGTGAATTTCAATTTGAAGTAAATGAGAATTGTTAAACAATTCATGTAAGTATATTCAGTAAAGAACCAATGATGAAAAAAATATGCATAATTATTGGGGGTTGATAACTCGATCCTCGATTTGTGAAAATGATTGAAAGACATGTATTAAAAGAATGATATGCTTCCAAGTATCATAAAGTGTATACCTTGTATAAATAGGATCGTTTTTTTTTTGAACACTCATTTCCATATACATGCACTGTCCGAACAAAATACAAAAGGGACCGATTTAAAAGTACCTATATGAGGATCTACACAATTCTTCGAAGCTAACACAAAAAAATTCCACTCATCAATAACTAAATAATAATCTGAGGTAACATAAATAAATTCATAATGACAATTGCCGAATTCCCATTAATCTGCGCTCTGATTGGTCGATTGGTGGTGTTCGTGCCGGTGGCGAGACTTAAAAAACAACCGGTTTTCCCAGTTTGGTATGAAGGTTTAGTAGGGAAAAAAATGAAAATAAGAGCACCATGTTCTGTGCATCCTGCGCCAATCTAATAGGTCGGAATCGTGTCTCGTGTTCATCGATGTTAGATGAATATTTACTGGCGGTAAATACTTGTATCAGTCATATACGTTTGCCTGCGATGAAAATGTGTCGTTGTCGCCAAACAATTCAAGTTTGAATAATAATCTGTAGAAAATGAGGTTCCAAGGAATTTCCAATCTATCTCATTGAATATGTAACATTATTGAAAAATTACCACTAATCATCATTCGAAGTACAAAGATAATTAGTGAATCATATTGAAGCAGCGGTTTCTATGACGGAAAAAAGCGACATTGAAATGCTTAATTTATTTTAGAAGATTCAGAGCCCATATTTTCCAAACTATGAGGAGAACATACTGCGTCAATTGATGCAAATGTCAAATCAATTTCTCAACTGCGTGAGTATTTATAGAAGTTTTGAACATGAAACGTAATTTCTTAATATGTCACTTACCTGGACCAGCATATGTGGAGAGATTTCCCACATCTATATCCCAGCAACCAGGCTGACTTTCTCCGCCATTTGGAAAGAAATCTATTGTTCCACACCGTTCTGCAAAACCTAATTTGTCTGCATCGGTATGCATCACCATAACTACATCTGCATCATCTTCATTCAGTCTGTTACGAACTGGCCTCAAAGTGAAAAGGGGGCCGGCAGGATCCAAAGCAATAATTCTTGGAAGTCGCACCCCATTTAGTTCTTGGAATTTTTTTCCAGCAAATCCTGTAATTTGAGCACCTAGGGAATGGCCGATGAGGACAATATTCTCTGTTGGCACCCCATAATTTGTTGTTAGTAAATTGATGAAAGATCCAACAAAATCCCCTGTGAAGCAAATAAGATGCTAAAATCACACTGAATATCGTCGGTTTTATACTGATCAACTGGATGTTTACAGCTCGAATTCGATGAACGAATCAAAATGAACTTTATTCGAGCACTTATATTGTTGATTGACAATCAAGCCCTTGATCGAGCAATCAGAATTTTGTGGAAACGTCCGATTCAATAGGCGGTTTCGGAAACTTGATCGGATTAACATGGGTTACTTACCCGGGTCACTCAATTGACAGATGTTGAACGCTCTATCTGTCATTTGAGTGATCCGGGTTAGGCTGCACCTATACTGGACCCGTAATTTCCACGATACGATGTCGTACGACGTCGTACGATATCGTTGGAGAAACAAACCCATAGCTCGTAATGCAAGTGCCTATACTGGATTCGTAATTTCCAAAACGACGAAGACCGTTAAACGCACGATCGTCGTACGACGGTTGACGTTAGATGCGCCTACACTGGAACCGTATTTTTCACGAAACGATGTCGTACGACGACGGTGAAAAAACAAACACAGGACTTGCAATGCAAGTGCCTACACTGGACCCGTACGCCCGAAACGACGAAGGACTTCAAAGCAACGACAATTTGTCGAAACAAACATGTTTGTTTCCAAAACGATTTTCCAACACGACAGCCCACGATGAAAGGAGGTTGGAGAATGGGAGTTTTGTTTGAAGTTTTTATGAACATGCTATTAAAAATGAGCGCAAAAGGAAACAAATTAATAAAACCTTGACAAAAGGTGAATAGCAATAACAAAACCATATCGTTTTTAATCAATAGGGATTGTATATTCATTTCAACAATTGGAATTTATCCTGGAATTCAATCAAATCGAATAGCTTCTGGTATATATAATTTCCATAGTATTAGCGCGCATGTTATGGTGAACGGGGTGATATATCCAAATGAATGTAATTTCCGAATTTTGAGCCGAAAATGATCTCAAACGACTAGCTTGAACCCACTGATGACGAATCCGGTGTCAAAATCGGTTATGTCCGGCCACCCGACCGAGGAAAAGATAACCGTAAAACGGAGTTGCCGCCAATTTAAAACTAGATCATGCTAGATCATGCATCGAAATGTGGCAGTCAATTTCATTAATGGGCAAAATCGACCGAATGGTTTCAAAATTAGTCATTCAAACTTTTGGAATTTTTTCCTCAATATCTCAGAAACTATTGGTGGTTATGTGATATTAACATGTAATTAACGTAAAACAATTGTTGTTATCGTACGGTTAGTAAATTTGAAAAAAATTTCGAAATTTTCCTTGAAATTGTTTTTTTCTAGGAACTACTACCGATCTCATTTTTCAGTCAATATGGTAATGGAGTTCGATTCGATCCAATCTCTATTTTTGAAAATATTGGGAAAATATCATTTTGGAATGGCCATAACTGCGCAATCATTGGGTTGATTTAAACCATTCATGAATTCGGACTTCGTAATTGAGATACTAACCTACTCCTAGGTGGAATTCCTGAATGGGTAAAATCCGCCCAATGATTCACCAGATATCCATTCAAAATACACAGATACACATAATCGAAATGATATTTTTTCAATATTTCTTAAAATACAGATTGGATCTAATTGGACTCTATCACTCGATTGAAAAATGATGGCTGTAAGGTTCATGCAGAATTTTCTGATGACCATATGAAAAGGACAGCGCCAAAACTTTCCATCAGGAAGTTAAGGTGCATTGGGCGGGGTTAATACATGAAAGGATGAATGCTTTGGTAACGAATTTTGGCATGCACGCAAAAGCTGCTGACATAAGTACTTTTCTAGAAATATTTTTCTAGTGACACGATACGAAATTATGCATATCTGTATCCGTTTTGCACGACTACCCACCTGATCCATTCGACCAGATCGATCATTTTTGATTCACCGAGAGGAAAATTCTAAAAAAAAATAAAGTGGAGTCAACAGTTCTTGCGCGCATGTTCAATTTTTTTGCAAAGGCGTTAAGTGATTCGATATCTAACAGGGTTTTGTTAGTGGTGTTGATACATAAAATTGGAGTTTCGATTTTAGGTAGGTAGTTGTAATTTTGCGAAATATTTTTCCGGTGATAGTGGTCGCGTTTGCAACTGCACACGCGGCGACTATCACTCGAAAAGTGACCATGTGTGCTGGCGCAAGTGTTTCGCAACAACATAACTACCTAAATCCAAAACTCCAATTTTATGTACTTAAAACACTAATAGATATTGAATCAGTTAACACCTTGGCAAATTGAAAATGCGTGCAAAAGCTGTTGACCTACGGTTAGTTTCTTCTGAGATTTATTTCACGAAAAATTATCGCACGATCATATCAAATATTGGTTGGATTTCCAAAAAAACTTTTCAGACTCATTAGAATTCCGTAGAGGGCGCTCTTTTCTTCCTTCAGTGAAAGTATTTCCGTGAACGGTCTGGAGGATATTAATTTGCAATCTGTGGTAGAATCATAAACATTGAGTGTCTATTTTTATCTTTAAGCTATTTTACTATTTTCATTGCTTTATTAACATCTGTCCATAAACATTTTCCCATTAAACACTATTTGGCAAAAATAAAAAACGCGCATTCTCCTCATCCTCTAGACCTTGATATTGAACTCTTTCTCTTCGTGAGATAGGCAATGCTTGGAGTAAGGTCCCATCAAATATTCAGTCAAAGGATATGCATCGTCCTTCAAACATAATGAACAGTCAATATCAATCCCTTCGACTGGTAATGGTTGCGGTTAGGTGGAATGGTACTTCTCTGAGAATGTGAACAAATTAGAAACAGAAAATGTTCCTCCGTCGCTATGTCTTCCGCAACCCCCCCACGTCCACTAAAAACAAATCCATATTGGTTGTCCGTAACGTCTCAAAGTATGAGGAAAAAAATCTTATAAGTAATTATAATACATAGCTTCACTCTGTAGTCGACATTTAATTGGTGTATGTAAGATATTGTGGTTCCCATCAATACATCGGATGGCATGAATGAAATTCCACCTTTCTTAAAATCCTGCAGCTATTTTCCCAAACTGTTAGCGATTAAGAACAGATAGGTGTGGAGAATATAAATTCCTTGAGCAAAAAAACCGCAAGAATTCATTTCTTGACAGTTTACAGATGTCAAAACTTATAATTACTCAGATCTGAGCACAGAACATCAAATATATCTGTGGCTGCTTCCCGATCGTCCGAATTACGGGTCCAGTGTAGGCACACTCATCGTACGACGTCGTACGACGAAATCGTGGAAAATCGTGTCGTGAGAATTACGGGTCCAGTATAGGTGCAGCCTAAGTTACCCTTGTTGATCCGATCAAGTTTCCGAAACCCAGTATAGTCACTTTGAAGACACTTCACCTTTATATTTTAGACCTAGGAAACTTGTATGTGCATGTTCTTTGTCCATTCACGTTTCACACAACAAATTCTACTGAAAAGTTAAATTTTCGTAATTATTAATTTTTTAAGAATAAAATAATTCAAAAGAATTGAAGGAACCAGCTCTAGAAATATCAAGTCTCTAAATAGATATTTCGGAAGATGTTTTCAACGGAGATAACTTAAAATCCTTAACAACTCGAAATTTCGTGAAAATTCCAGCGAATGTTCAAAACCCAGCCGAAAATTCAACAGATATATTCATTCAGAATATAGGTAGAAAAATATAATATAATTGAAAAACAATGCCAAATAAGGTGAATACGGTTGAAAATGTCGAGAGGTAAAATTTTGCATCCTGGTCAACCTCCATACTTGGAATGTGATATAGGTATGTTGCATCTGATGGCGAGATGGTGAAACGTAGGCCTTTCGAAAAAGATTGTCGTAGGAATACAGAGCAAGTCACTGACCCGTGAGTGGCAGTTTTGAAACAATCCGGGCAAGAATGTGTTTCTGGAAGTGATAATCCTTAGGAGCAAACAATAATTCGAATATAACGGGGTAACTTCTAAAGGTCAGAGTTCGTTTTTTTTAAATTTTCGGTGCAAATGGTTGAAAAAAACTTAGGAATGTGCAATATTGCCGCTTTTTTATATTCAAGAATTTTCGGGAAAATAAAAACTGAAATGGATTGAAAAATGGAAAAAAAAACTTACATTGCGCATTCTCGCTGAAAAATTCAATACATCCCAAAAAAAAAATCTCAAAAATTACTCACTGGAGCCTGCTGAACGACACCCCGTTTTCTCCTATAGACGTCGGAATTCCTCCGAATTCTAATATTTCACACGCCTATAGGCTATGTTGAAGCATTTAGACCGGGTCTGGCGGTATGACCTTGAGATATAAACGAGGTTTGATGACATTTAAATGTAGCAGTGTTGCCTAGCTGTAATTTACTACCACGTCCCAAGTAACACAAACTTCCCGGCGAGATATCTGAGAAGTCCTAACCCGGCTTTCACGCGAACTCCTAAAGTGATTTCCTAAAGTGATCACAAACACAACATGATTTGGGAATTCGCAATGCGAGCTCCTAAAGTTATCGCATACGTAACCAGAATTAGATATTCACAATGCGAGTTCCTGAAGCCATCTCAGATGTAACCAGAATAAGAAATTCGCATTGCGAGTTCCTAAACTCATCACTAACATAACAAGAAAGTGAAATTCGCAATGCGAGTTCCTGAAGTTATTTCAGTTGTAACCAGAATAGGAAATTCGCAATGCGAGTTCTTACGGTCATCACAGATAGAACAAGAAAGGGAAATTCGCAATGCGAGTTCCTTAACTCTTTCCAGACGTAACCAGAATAAGAAATTCGCAATGCGAGTTCCTAAAGTTATCACAGACATAACCAGAATAGGAAATTCGCAATGCAAGCTCCAAAGATCATCCCGAGGGTAACAACAATGGAACATTTCGTTGTCCACTATTTATACATAGGCAAAATATGTGTTTGATTCATAAGAACGGAATAAATAACTTCGGAGAGGCTTCCTAGAAACCAATAGGATAATCGGCAAACATACCAAAAACAAATCAGTTAAAACATAATTCACATTGACTCTATCATATTTTGTTACTGGCTTTTATGGTGCCGGATTTTCCGGAAGGTTATGATGAAAAATTTTGTGGTACAAAATCACGGCGTTTTTATACATTCGGTGGAGGAGTAAATGCATTTCAGGTTGAAACCTGTATTGACAAGTAAGAGGTGTCTAGCAAATTTATAGTTCTGTTATTGAATGAAGATTTTCCTTATACAATTGTTTAATACTAAAACTAGTTATCGACTAGAATACTAGTTGATAACGAAACGAACCTAATTAAGTAGCATTTATGACTTCATTAATCACAAAGAAAGCACTCTTTTTCACATTATCATATTTCTGGATTGAAACACACTACCAGTATCGGTTAGACAACGGCAGACTTGTACAACATTATGCGAGTGGAAATTACGTTTTCAAATCTGAAGAATTTAGAGAATTCTCGGAAGAAACCAGAATATCCAAACTTTAATCGAAACTGCTTCATATTTTTCACGACATATTCGTCTGAATATCGACCAATCTGAGATCCGTTGTTTTTCCTCAAAGAAATCATCAACACATTTCTCATTCGAATACTAACAGGGATTCTAAATCAATATTTTGTTTCCATACACCCATTATAGTAATATGGATATATTTTTCCAAGAACTGATAATAAATCTCCATTCATTTCCGAAATACAAATCAATATTTATCAAAGCCATCTAACCTCCAGACGTAAAAACCGACAATATAATCTCTCATATTACGATTTCGTCTGGTATATCTTGCTCACGGATCTCGCCATCTCGCGGATCTCATTCATATCCGAAATACGAATGAAGAATAAATATAAATTCCGACCGCGCTAAACAATACTCGAAGTCATCTAACCACCAGACGTAAAAGCCGACAATCCAAGCGCTCTTATAATACGAAATCGCCTGGATGTCTTGATCACGGATCTCGCCATCTCGCGGATTCCTGGTAAAGTAGGTCTGTAAATCCCCTTGCATTGGGATTTTTCCCTTGGGGCCCTAAGGCTGTTCTTAAGGATTTATGATCTGTGTCGGCAAAGTGCTGTCTGCTAATTTTTCGCATAGCGAGTCCGCAAAGTCAGCACAAAATCATGACAATTATCAACTTTCAAGAAATATAATTTACATGTCAATATCTGATATCTGTACTTCCGGATATTTTGGCTAGGGGCATTTTCTGGAAATATCTCCCAGAAATCTCGCGATGGGGAGTATTTGAGAATTTCTCAAACTCTTCGCCATGAGACAGTGTGAGCGAATTTCCCATAAACCTCTCATTGTGGGAAGTTTGAGAATTTCCGAATGCGATATCTTCAGGATCTTTTCGAGAATATCGCTGTGGTGGACATTTGGAGGAAATATAGCACTCCCTGTGACTTCGTAGAGAAGTAGAAAAAGTACTCTCAATGTTCTGAGAAGATATCGCTGGGATATCTTTAAAACCTCTCTATGTTGCCTGGGCTGGTATTGTTTTCTCTTAAGTTGTCTATAGACCGAAAGGGTTTGCAACTGGCAGATTAGTTTGAGGATGAATTGAGGAGGAAACTACTCAATTCATATCCCAGATCAGAGAATTTCATGATTGCACTGATCTGTTTCCAGATAGTTGCGGTTGATCCTCACTATATGTTTCGTAACCTTCCCGAATCCTAGCCGTTTCGTCTACGAAGACTATTGTTAGATTCAATTGAATAGATACGTGTACACTATTCTTTCATATTACCATCCGTTTTCATGCCTTTTTTTCCCACAAAACTTTTACGAACTGATAATGGAAGGATGCGGAATGTAAAGTGAGAATCAATCTCTAAACGGTCTAGTGCTGCCGTTAGCTTTGGCTTGACTTCTACCCGCTTGTTTCAAGGAACAAGTGTTTTATCGTAACGGTCATATGTCGGTTATTTTGGATATTTCACCTGATGATGTTCCTAAACGACTAGATTGGACTCACTGATGACGAATCTGTCCGATTATTGCCACAGCTACTTTCGGATGGAATGAGTTAGTAAACTGAAATTCTCAGAGCATGTGGCGCTTTGAAATTTAGCTGTTACGTTTGATAATGGTTAAACCCATCTGAAGGTTTCGTAGTTACAACTATTCAATATTTTGAGACTTTATATAATAAATAGTAGCGAACACTCAACTGAGTTTTAGGTACCCTTATATAAAACAGTTTTCACAAAATTGGTCTGGGAATGCAAAAACATGATACTCTGGCGTAATATTACCTGACTCCAGCAAAATAACCAACTGCAAATTCTAGAAATTCATCGTTGTGAGATCAGGAGCTTGTTCAAATTTTCAATTGAGTTCTATGTTTCGATTCGATCCGATTTGTATTTTTGGATATATCAGAAAAGAATGGATTCATTGGGCGACTTTCACGCATCTATGAATTCGACCTTTTCAATTTTCCCCTAAACCTACTCTTCAAATATCGAGTCACTTATATATAGTTGGTAGTTTAGGGAGTTTTTGGATTTGGTATCGGCCTTTTAGGCTCTTGTTCACATTCGAAGCCAATTCCTCAAAATATTTTGCATTACCCTTCGCGCCGTCATTTTTAACCAAGTGCAGAATTTCGATTCGAACACATCTGTATTATCGGTAGTACTGGGAATATAAAATTTCGAATGGATATATATCATTTGGGGGGATTCCAAGTTTTCACGAATTCCATCTTCTTAACTAATCCCCAAACCTGTTGAAAATAGTGTCGAAAATAGAAGTACTATCAGAACTGATTGATGCAAACGTTTCAACTTCCGACACAATTTGAGTATTTGGGAGTTATCAATGAGGATTTATTGAATCTGATAGAATTTGTCTGCAGTTATTCGAATGGAATGAAGTTTTTTCTTATGGATTTTCACCATAAGTGAACACTCAATGAAACACTCCCGTAGGAAAATTATGGAAACAGAGAAATGGTTCGTGAAGATGAAGATGCTCCAGTTAATATTAACTATGAAAGAAATCTAGAAAAGCACTGTTGTGAAGGCAGCAGCTTTTGCGCGCATGTTCAATGTAGATGACCGCTTCGGCAACGAATTTGAACATGCGCAAAAGCTGCTGCCTTCACGGCAGTGCTTTTCTAGATTTTTTCACGATAATTTACTTGATTTCCATTCGATCTAATCTGTATTTTTGAAAATATTGGAAAAATAAAATTTTGAATCGGTATATCTACGGAATCATCTTATCCATTCACGAATTCGACCTTTGTAATTAAGCCCCAAACCTACTCTACAAATATCGAGTTTCTAAGTCGTTTCTTCCAGAAGTTAGAACTCGATATCTGTAGAGAAGGTTCGGACCTTAATTACGAAGGCCGAATTCGTAAATGGGTAAAATCCAACCAATGATTCCGCAGATATACCCATTCAAAATTTTATATTCCAAATATTTTCAAACATACAGATAACATCGAATTTAAATCCAGTACTCTTTCGAACAATGTCAGTTTGAAGGTTCATACAGAATTCAATGAGGATAACATGATGAGAAGATCACAGAATATTGAATATTCGAAAAAAAATTTGAATATTGTTTTCAAATCGTTCTAATGACACGATCATCACGAAATTTTGCACAATGTTGTCCCTCAACATCTTCAAACTAGCTGCGAAGTTTCATCACGATATAATCAGTATTTCTTGAGTTATATCGACAAAAAAAAACGATATCGAAAAGAAAACCACGAAATTCTACATATTTTTTCCCAATATCCCCAAAATGAACAGCCGTATCGAATTTAAATTCGGTACACTGCTGTGCAATATGAAGCTCAAGGTGTGGCTGGAATTGTTCTCAAATATGAACAATGGTTCCAGAAATTTTTTTTTTATTTTTTCGGAAAAAATTTTTCAAAATTGGGTGACCATGAGATTCCAACGAAATTTTGCTTGAAGTTGCTTCAACTAACTGCCAAGTTTCAATCTAATCGCTACAGTAGTTTCTGAAATATGAGGGAAATAACCTCAAAATTTCAAATGGCTATAACTCCGAAACTATTTAGCTGATTTGGCCCATTAACGAACTTAATCGCGGAATTTTGATGCGCGAACTACCCTGCAAGTCTCGAGTTGCTAGCTGGCTCTGTTCGATACTTATTGTGTCTACGGCCGGCCGGCTGGCCGGACAGAATCGATTTTGACACCGGATTCGTCATCGGTGAGTCCAACCTAGTCGTTTGAGACCATTTTCGGAAATCAATCATCGAAAATTACAGACATTTGGACAAAACGATAGCACGCTGTTTCCCTAGAACATGCGCGCAAAAAGGACGAATATTTGTAGATAAATCAACAAATATACCACGATAATCTGAGCCAATCATCTAATCAACCTAAGCCTCTACACCGACATAAATTAAGCGTTCAATTCTAAATATTCCCCATACCACTCACCAGCTTCTTCAGTGTCATGAACCGAGAAAGAATAAAGTTCACCAGCATGCTTTTGCCAATCCACTTGAACAACTTTAGCATCAGGAAGCCTTGTCACCAGAATTTTTGATATATTACGAATCCATTCCGCATCTTTGCTCTGCTGCCATCCGTGAATAATGAAATAAATTTTTCCCTTCGTTCCCCATATATCTCCAGGTTTATAAAAATCGATTTGGGCTGCATTATCCGGATTTTTCGAAGTGACTATATGGAAAGTGAAGTCTTTTAAAGTTAGAGGCGTACCAATCACTCGTTTAACTCCACCGATCACTCCCTTACTCATTTCATAAATTCTTTCATTTATTGTTTGCAAACCGTTTTGAATCATTTGGTCCGTCGAGATCTTGTTCTTCTCAATAGCATCTTGCCAATATCCTGCAGCTAAGTAATCTGTAACAGACAAAAAAATACGAATTGAAATGATTAACACCAGACATGATTGTATATTATTCAACGCATCGAATCGGAGACTGTTATGCGCAACTTTAATTTTTACGCATTTTGTGGCGATCAGCAAGTCAGTAATTTTCGAAGATTGGCCGATCAGCTGGCCCCCTGTTGGCGTGATATCTTTCCTAGGGAACAAGATAGCAATTCAAGTTTCACTATACATTGCGTATCAAAATATGACGTTTCAGTTTGATAATGGGTAAAATCCAGCTTTTCAGGCTTCGGAGTTACAAGCATTCCAAATTATATATCAGGTTTCGAAAAATTTTCATATGAATTCCTAAGGCAATAATTGAAAACAATTTCAACACGATCAGATATTTAGTGTAGAAAATGTTGAAAAATAATATGACAATTTGTTGATATTTCCTCAGGATCAGTTGTTTGTACCAGATGGTTACAAGTGACTCTGATCTTATCTTTCTTCTAATTTTATTCAATATATGAATTGGATAATTACGTTTATCGTTGGAGTCCTCTTGAAATCCAAAAACTTAGGAATATGAATCCAAAACCCTCTCATTCGGGGGAGGCAACATCAGTAACGCTGTGGCCCCAACGTGCTTGTAGAAAATATGTACCTTGGAAATTCCACAAGAGCTCATCTCGGTGAGTCCTATTCATGGCAATAATTCTTTTACTCCGCCGAGTGGAAATATCGCAAAAAAAATGACGCTCATCCGCCTAAGCATTCAGAATGAAAGAAAACAGACAGTAAGATACCATTATTAAAGCTTTTTTTGGGGGCATCATTTTGTAGGTTTTTCCTTCACAAAAGTCCCACAAAACGAAAAATCGAGAAATCGAATGAAATAATTCTGAAAAATTTCTCGTTTTTCTGATGAGAATGCCAGATTGGTACCTTGAAACTTCACAATTCACTTTGTTTATCGTTTGAATTGTTCCAATATTGTCCATAAGGCCCCCTATTTTCTAGAAACTGCCTTGACAAATAGTTCAATCCTGCAATTGGCAAGGGCGTTCCCAATAAAAACAATTCTTATTTAATTTTAATAGTTCCTTTTTAAATATTAGGAGTAAAAGCCCAGTAAAAACATACAAAGTGAAGTAAGATACGAGTTATCAGTATTATGTTATTGTAACGTTTTCTGGTTTTATCAAAACGTTCAGAATGAATAAACTATTTATTTACACTTATTCACACACTACTGTTCTAATAACTAAACAACTTATTCTATCAAAGTCTATGCACAATTTATTTCCACACTAATTTATTTTCACTGAACACTTTCCGCTACGAATTACTCTGCTGAATTAGTCCCTGTGCTGCTCCGCGCCTACTCTTTTATCACTTGTGGAATTTCTAGCAATTGCGAGAAGATTCGAGATAGAGGCGGGTGACTCATAGACGTCTGGAGCTTTCTGGAATATACTAGCACAGACGGGGCCGTACTCGTCACATTATTTACGTTGGAAATTTTGATGAAAACATTTGCCATTTGCATCCTGTCGATTGAAAATTTAATATTCTGAAAGAATCCTATACCATACCCGAGAATATTTTGTTTCTGTGAGAAAGTGGAGAAAAAAAGCTGATAATATAATTCGGATTGTTTTTCAGCGCGAATGAATTCATCGAATCAAAACTTATTGGCTTGAATAAACTTACAAGCATACATAGTTTCATAATTTTCGCCTGCGTAACATTAATGTTTGAGTTTTATTATATACAGGCTGTTTTTTTCATCCTTCTTCACTTGTTGGTCACGAGAAAACCACGTATATCTGTTGAGGGAGAACAAACAAATACTGCGGACGAGTGTTAGCAGAGAAATACCTAGGCCGAATATTTCTGATATATCGGTAATATCACCTCACAAGATATTCAACTGCTGTACAGTAATTAGTCTGATAATAATAGGTAATATTGGATTGTATAAACATCTGACAAATTATTGTAAATGTATTGTGAATTGAATATTATTCACTTCCAATGATTATTCATTCCATAATCAAATCAGCATAATTTCGGTATTTTGATATTTTTACTACCCCAATCCATCACCCAAGATACGAATCCACCCCAGCCGTACTGCAAAGAGGGCAAGTGTACTTCTTCACTAGAAAAGTAGTGCATAATAAATTTCAATTAATGATACTTCTAACATCAAGGTAAAGTGTTACAAATGGTCCCCAAATTAAAAAGTGGTTAGCTGGTTTGAACCGTAATCATTCAGTTTACTTATATTTCCTTATCCCTCACTAGAGTAAGTACCTCGTCGCGGTGTGAAGGCATGAAGCATTGCAATGAGTCCTGAACCTTAGCGACTAGAACTCCGGTTTCTGTCAGGGTCATCACCCATGTTGAGGAGGTTGAAGATGAGCGGAAAACTATGACAAACCAAGAGTTCACATGGCAGGACGAAATCCAAGTTCTGTCAAACCTCACCAATGTATAGCAGAAAGGAAGACATGTCTTAGCTACTCCAATCTTCGCACTTCTGACTGGTCAGAAGATATTTCTTCTTTCCCCACAAAACCTACCTCCAAACCCTTCCTTCCCATCTGCCTACCTATTTTTGTATAATTTTCCAGCTGAAATCTCGTGGCCAAGCAATTGCACCCAGGATTTTGCATATTGGAATGCTGCTGGTGGACTAAGGATCTTAAGAGCCGGTGGATTGGTTCATAAAGTCGGTTTCGCAGCTGAGGTCTAGGAAAGGACCCGAGTTGGTGTCGCTGAGCGGAGACGGCATCCCAAGTATTACCAAAATAACGGTATCATACCCAAGAAGACTGAACTTAGTACCGGAGACGATCCTTCAACTTGTCATGGTTCAGAACTCCAATCTCAACACTGATAAGTGAAGGGTGATGAACTCAAGGAAGGAGGGTAATAAGGGCGCGATCATAGCTTTTGTGATTGATCTAAAATCCGAGGAAGTCCTGAAGTCAGCGGGATGCCACCTGAAATTCATGTTCGTGCGCATCGCAGTCTCAGGACTAGATAAGAAAAGTGGTCCTGCAGAAGAGTCCACATCCCAGAAATCCGGCTTCCTCGGCTCTGCAGGTGCTTCTGGGGAGGCGGATAATTCCTCTGCATCTCAGGAGAGTGAGCTGGGTTGTATGGTAGCCAGGAATTCGAATAAGGCTTGCTCAAATTCTGGAGGGAAAACCTCTCAGATGGAATTCGAGGAAAGATAGGTGGAGAACAAGGAGGGGGTAAGCAACCCATATGAAGACCTAATACCAATTATGTATGGTATGTTAGGGCTTAACCAATACAATATATCATTGCATCCGCATACTTCGCTGAGGACGGCCCAAAAACACCAACAAAGGAGGTACAGGAACTGGTACGTTACTGCCAAAGCAAACGCATACTAATTGGATGTGACAACGCATGACACTGTCCGGGGGAGCACCAACAATAATCTTAGAGGTGAGTACATACCTGAATATCTTTTAGCTAATAACCTCGACACCGTTAATCATTAGGCAACACCAATATTTGTCACGAGAGCAAGGATAGCGGTCCTGGAGGTGACAACTGTGAATTCTGCGGCCAGGAAAAATATTACTTAATGTAGGGTGATGGACAAACCATTACTCTTTGGTCATAGGATCATCGAGTTCAGAATGGAGGGAGATAATACCGAAGGAAATGTATATTCTGAAATTTTAGAAAACGAAATTTACATTTCAGTCGATCAATCCAATATAGAAGCTCGCCCAGAAAACTCGAAAAAACAGTTTTTCTGGATGTTGGGCATAACCTAGACAAAGACAGTGAGAAGGCAGCTTCGGTTTACAATTTGAGACATGTTTCTATGGAGTTTTTTGTGGGAAAAAAAGTACGGAGAAAATATTTAGTAATTTTCTTTCGAATTATTTTTCGGAAAAATTTGCTTCCAAATATATTGGTCCATTCACAATATGAAAGCAATTTTCTCCTTGGGTTTATGTATTGGAAGACGATCATGGCAAAATTTCTGGTACTCGAAGTATCAAAGACCTGAAAGCTCACCCTCCTGAGGAAAATTGATAGTTGGAACATTTTTTTCAATTAGTATTATGGTGTGAACTAAAGCATATTTCGTTTCGATTTTTGTTTTCACTCGAACTGAAGAAAGCATTATATATGTAGGAAAAAATGATTCTCATTTTGGCTTATTTTATGAGGGAAACATGCAGTGTGTTACGGTCTACTTTTCTGTCAGAAATAAAACAATGCAAGAGATGAATACGAGCGATGAAGATGCACATAAACAGAAAATTAGTCAGAACATACGAAACAGATATTAATTGGAAGTAGTATATGGTTTCATGCGATTCTTGCTCATCTAGAGAATTTTGAGAAAGTGTATTATCCACGTTATTTTTATGAATTCGATATCGATTGCGACGGTTTCAATTTGTTCAGTTTTATATTAACAAATCTCCGGGAGCCAAATAGAAACTTATCACAAGATCCGCACAACATCTAAGGTTAGTGTGATAAATAATTTCCGCCTGAGTAACATTAATGTGTGAATGTCATAATATTCAGGCTCTTTCTTTCACTTCGATTTCAAATAGCGGAAATGACACCCTTCTTTACTTGTTGGTCACGAGAAAATCACGTATATCTATTCAGGAAGAACAATCGAATACTGCGGACGATTGTTAGCAGAGAAATATCTAGGCCAAATATATCTGATATATCTGTAATACCACTTCACAAGATATTCAATTGTAGTTAATTAGTCTGAGAATAATAGGTAAGATATAAGACTGTATAAGCCTCTGAGTTCGAACTCCTTAGGTATTTTGGAAGATTGTAAATTAATGGGCTTTACCCTCCTGGTATTGAATATTATTAATTTCATGATTAAATAAGCAAAGTTCCGGCATTTTGATATTTCACTAATCCAATACATCTCTCAAGATCCGAATCCACCCAGTAGAGTAGAGGAGAGCTAGTGTGCAACTTTGCACGCTTCAATAGCTTGCGGATGTTACATTCCCCCATCACCTTATATTCAGCTTTCAGTGAAAGGCAATTCCAATCATTATAAATACATATTTTTCTACTTTCCACATAATATTTCTCGATATTTATATGTTACAAAAAACTTAGAACAATATTGCCCATTGACGAACCTTACGACTTAGAGACTTGATATTCTTAGAGCAGGTCCAATCGGCCAAATGGGTTCGAATTGGAACAAGCGCCTAGAAGATTCTGACTTCACGTCAGTTCTTTGTCAGAATTTTATTTGTGAACTTGATGAAAAAACCTATATAAAAGCGCTGACACGAAGCCAGCAGCTTCAAGGCGCTTATTCAATTTGATGAATTCGGCTGCCATAATTAATCTCTTCACGCCTGGCCTAACCACTGATCGTAAACAAAATAAATACCGAGAGAATCTGCTTAATTAGAGTCTCAATAATTGCAGAGTAGGTTTGGAATTCAATTACGAACGCAAAATTCTTGAAATCTACCCTGTGATACCGCAGATAAACATACCCTTGCAATGATTGATCGGATATATAAGTATTTTTTGATTTATTTCGGAAATAATTTACAGCATAATTTTTCCAACATCTCCCAAGATGAATATCCGATCAAATTCCGAAATATGAGTAGGTATACAGTTGTTAAATAGGGACCTCAAGGTATGTGCCAAACTCCATAGTAAGGTTATGGAGATCTCGGAAGTTATGTGTCGGTATCACTATTAAAAAAGATTAATTTTGATTACCTCACTTCATTTCGGGAAATTGAGGAAATCATCTCTAAATTTGAAAAATCCAAATAATTTTACAATTTTTTTTCTTTCGCTAGAACTGAAATTTGAAGCACGATTATTTTATTTTGACTTCAAGGTCTGTGCCAATTATCATTGAATTCTGATGAATATTTTTCGGACAAAAATCGTTTTTTTTTTAATTCATACAGACCATTTTTGGTTCACAGATACTGAGCTGAACGATAACGCTTTCGTTCCCTAGAACGAGCGCATAATGGCAGAAAATAACTTTTTGCTCAATATGTTCCATAAAATAAAATGAATATCTGATCGAGTAGAAATTTGAACATTGTTGTTAAATATTGACTTCAAAATATGTACCAAATTTTATGCAGATCTAATAAGCAATCTTTCGAAAAAAAGGTTTTCGAAAAACCTTTGTTTGAGATTTTTTTGCCGATAAGATCATCTAAAATTGTGAACAACTTTTCGCGTTGATATTCTTCAACTTATAACGGAGCTCCAATCTGATCGCATGAATCAATTTTGGAACAAACCTCAAAATTTCAAATTGTTAGAATTCCGAAACCTTTCGGTCAATTTTGCCCATTAACGAAATCAAGGAAAATTCTTTAGGCCTTTTCCTCAGAAAGTTAGAGCACACACGGACAGCCGAACAGAATTCAATTCGATTACGAATTCTTCCTCAGAAACTTTACATTGATCGTTTGAGGCCAATTTCGGTTTAAAATTCGATAATTATAGACATTGTGATGGAACGATATAACACTGTTGCCCAGAACCACATGAGAACAAGATATGAGATACTTATAAACTGAATCTCTAAATTTTGAATTGTTGCAATGAAATGATCGAGAAATTTTGCACGAATTTGCGCCTCAAGTTCCAAGTTTCGTCATGATCGGATCAAAATTTTTTCCAGGTATTTCGGAAATATCAATGATTTTCAGGAAACCAGCACGAAATCAGACATTTTTTTTCCGATATCTCTCAAGACGAATATCCGTTGAAGCTGAAATTTGAACCACTGTTGTTAACTAGTGACCCCAAGGTCTGTGCCAGTCTGTAGTATCATTGTTCCAGTAAGGATAGTAGTATCGTCCAGCATCAGCATCATAGACGATTCCGATACACTGTTCATGCGCTACGGGTAAGTACCGGTGGTACTGACAGGAAATAACCTTATGTAGCATAAAGTGTAAACAGACTACTGTAATAAGTCCATTGACGATCTATTGACACCACTATCCTGCAAGAAGTCACTAAAGGATCCAGTAAATGCTTCGACTATTCACCAGCAAACAAATATTCTAAACTCTAGATCTTCTATTTAGGATGATTCAAAGGAAACATATCTGATTGGACTGAAAAAAAGTCTTCGGTGCAGATTATAGTAAAATTTCAAAGGAATCGGAGATATGGTTTCTGAAATATTTGTTCCTCAGAAAAGTAAGGAAATCTGATTGGGCTGATAAAGTACTGGCTTATGAAATGGCGACTTGGATATTTCGGTGAAGGTTGAATGAAAAATAAAAGTGTTCAGAATTTTTTTTTTGGATTGTTCTATGAATAATTCTCCCAATTGATACTGTTGATTTACCAATTAAGATTGATTTAGATCGAATGAATATTGTTCGAGTTATCGAATAAACCAAATTTCAAATGAATTAAACACAAAAACCATTCGGCAGATTTGCCTCATTAACGAACTCAACAGAGATATTGGGGATCTAAATCTACCTTGGGAATTTCACGACTCTAGGTCCTTTCTTTCGAAAGTTAGAACACACACGGACGGCCGGCCAGACATAATTAAATCTGACCATGGATCTCTCATCAGTGAGTTAAACCTAGTCGTTTGAGACCAATTTCATCTCTAAATTCGAAAATTACAGACATTGTGACGAAGCGATAACGCGCTGTTCTCAAGAACAAGCGCTTAAAAATATAGTTTGAGGTTCATTCAGTATTTCATGGGGACCATATGAAAATTGTTTTCATCATGAAGCGGAGGTGCGTTTAGCGGGGTCAATACCTAAAATGATAAATGATAAAATGACCGCTTTGGCAACAAATTTGAATGGCAGGATCATCACAAGATTATGCACGTTATTCCAGGAGAGTACAGTTTTTTGCGTTGTGTCTCCACCAACCACGCTATTGTACACCTGTGTAGAGCATGTATCACAGCTTCACCTTTTTCATTGCTGAAATTTGTAATGAAGTATAGTAACAGTTAAGGAAGTTCTTACTTCGTACTGTTAGATTGCACAGAATCTGGGTAATAGTTTGTAGGGTTCTATGGGTTTATATGAATATAAATAAAACATGTCTTTCATCCTATATGGATTGTACTGAAATGGCACGTGGGTAATTTCTAGCACAGTAAAGTCATAACCATAAATTCGTAGAATCACTGTTTTTTGTGAAAACGAGAGAGCAGGAAACAGTTATCTTTGTTTAGCGAAGAATCGGGAAATAGATTGTACCACAATACACTATACTCAACTACTCTGACAAGTGGACGTCAGTGGATTGTTCATATTTTCTTCAGATATCCCAAATTTTTCGAGCCTATTATCATATTGTCGGCCTTTGTTGTTAAAATCTTAACCTGAGGTTTGTTTGTTTCACCAGCATGAAATTATTATTTTAGGTACAGAGTGGTCTAAATTGGACACTTTTGAATGTCCTAGTTCTATACTATCACCGTTATATAGTTACCAGGTGTTTCGAAAATGTTCATTTCAGAAATATTGCTGTAAGTTTTTCTGGGTTAAAAATTCTTCATTTCGGTAGAAATATTGTAGAAGCAACTTTTCACGTTGAATTCAGTGACGTTCATTGAATTTTCTATTAACTGATTTATTATGGAAATATTTTTTTTAAATGGGACCTCCGTATAATTTCACCATTTTTTATTACCATTTGAAAATTATGGTTTACTTGATATTTTTCTATGAGCAAAATATTCGATTTCAACTTTCTTCTCTTGAATAAATAGGCTTTGGAGTGGTGGTGGTGGATAGTGGTGATTGGAACCATAAATATCTCTGTCATTCTTACTTCTGTTGAACTTTCTGCAATGAAATACGAGAACTAGGACCACTGGGATATGTTAGTATGTGTTACAGAAAACGGATAAAAAGCAGAGGCAGCAAGTTTATTGTGTAAGACTACAACCGTTATACAGTGTGTCCCGCTTTTCATGAATACACTCTAATATCTCAGTCATTAATGTTGCGATTTTCTTGAAATTCTGGGGATGATTATATGATAGCTAAATGAAATTTGTGGCATAGCGAACATCTTCATCGACTATTGGCTTGCGGTGTTCAGAATCAGCATCTCAAAAAACCATATAATTCATATTTTCAAAATCAGAAGAGCTGGGTTGAGCAGAAAAAAATTCAAGTATTTTTATGATCAATTCTTCATTTTTACTGTGGCAACAAATTTACGAATAAAATTATTTTAGATTCTTGTGTTTTCAGCATAACTACCTTTTGAAACAATACACTTTTCAACAATCCTTCTCATAGTACAGTCACTTTTCTTAAAGTTTCGAAATCCTGCCAAGATACGTTCGTCGTCTAGATAGTGTCTTTGATTTGAATCGTACCTTCCTGGTCTTGTCTTGAAAACCACTGCAGTGCTTGCGAACAATCAGTTTATTTTGGCAACGGTATCGTGAGAAATGGGTTTTCTATCATGATATCATCCATTGAATATTTCAGAAGCCTGACGCGTAGATCTTTCATTGTCACCAAATGAGTTTTAAAGAACTACTTTTCGGTTGTGTGCCATTTTATTAACAGTTGAGTAACACTGCTTGACTTATTGACAATTCTTACTGTTTACTGAATTTCAAACGAAAAATGTTGTTCACTCTTTCATTAATATCCTTGAAAATACAAATCGGCAAACGGACGGTAACAAAGCGTGCGTATCTTCGAAAGTAACTGAATTGTAGAATAAGGGCAGTTGCAAAGGATAATGAATACAACGGAAGGAGGTATGTGAAATTCAATAGGATCAGGGCATTTGAACTGAAAAGTTAGAAATAAACAATCTTAAATTTTTACTGCTCAAATTAACACTTGAGATTTTGAAAATATGAACTATATGGTTTTTCGGGATGCTGATCCTGAATCTGAAAAGAAAAGTTGTCTAAAATAAGCCCCAATATCCTGTTCTTAAAAAACAGTTTTTCCTCCCCAACGCCGCACGCCAATGGTCGATGAAATCGTTCACTCCGCCAAATACGTCATTTACCTAACATACCCCAAAAATTTCAAGGAAATTGCATTATTAATCACTGAGATATAAGGGTGTATTCATGAAAATCGGGGCACACTGTAGATATTTTTGAACGATTTTGTCACTACTTAATAAAGGAAGGCAAGTTTGAGGAGAACAGATCAAAGAAATATCCCAGGAATACATATTTTTCAGGAGCTATTAAAAATCAATTCTAGAGCATCAACTCATATCATAAAATAATTTCCATTAGTACCAAGAACGAATGTCAGAAGGGTTCTGAGATATCATAAATTAAAACCATATAGAGCCAGAAGAGTTAATCATCTCATGCTTGGAGATTTTGAATGCCATATATGGAGTTTTGTCAATGGTTCTTGGATAGATCAATCAATATTCAATACTCGCCTCATTTTATTTTCACCGCCGCATAGTCCCCGCATTGTCCAAAGCCTACTTTATCCAAGCTATAAAATTTGAAAATTTAATATCTCGATAATAACTCCAGAAAAACATCAAGTATTCTATCTTTCTGAAATGGTAGTTAATTTCAAGCTCTACCAAAATATGTAAAAAAAAACTGTCCTTCCTATTTGAAATACTTTTTTATCGTGATGTCTCATAAGATATCAGTTTACAAAAAATTCAATACAACGTTGTATGTAGTCCAATTTGCCTCCCCCCCCTGTACCGACAATAACAATACCGACAATATGATAATATGCTCAAAAAATTTAGAACGCTTGAAAAAATATTATTCGTTTTATCCAAATTGTTCTATACCACGACCTTAACGAATTTTACAAACAATTACGAGTCGGTATGCTATAACCAAGTACCAAGTGTCAATCCGATTTCTTGAGTAGTTCTTGAAACACTGAAAAATTAACCTAAAAATTCAAGTGTAACAATTAAAAAATGTCATTATTCAGAAATCAAGAGAATATGAATTCAATTTCAATTGTGATACTCAATGGAATGAATTTGATAAACAATTGTTGTGGATATTACAATAGGTATTTCAATTGTCGTAAAGAAAGAAAATATTCTTATGGTAAGAAAACAGCGTGAAGAAATAAAATGGGACTCGGGTTGAATTATTCAGTTTCATCAATCTATGAATGAATGCTCAGAATAAGTCAATGATATTTTAGATTGAGAAAATATATCCAAGAAATTTCACACCTACACTTTGAGTAGGTAACTTTTTCGAAGCAACTTGAAAATAACACGCGTGCCAAAAGGAGGTTCTCAATTCGTCGAAAGCTATTTTCTTCTTATGAGTGTATATATTTAGTTACTTTTTCATTCCCTACGAATAAATCAATCCTGAGACTAAACATAGTGTTTTCTTTTCAATCAAATCTTGCTTTTATTTTTTACTACCCTTATATTTGCACTGAATAAATAATGCATCCTTATAATTTTCATATATTTACTATTTTACATAAGAAATTTTTCTGTGCGTGTGTATGTAGCTGAACTCCTCCTGAACGGATGGACGGCTTTTGATGAAATGTTTGTGTTTGTTTAGGTGAATTCAAGAATGGTTTGGACACAAAATTTGATCGAAAGTCCGAAATCTGCGTGTGTACAGGACAACGCCTGAAAGGACCGTAAGTTTTGTATAACAATATGATTTGTGATATTCTTTAAATATTCGTTTCGCCTGATGGTATTCAAGACCTCCGTCGTTAGCGGTTGGTATATATTTCAATGAACCTATTCTTATATTAGATATATAATTTTTGAATAGGTCAATTTAGGCGATACCTTAGAATATAAAGTAGTAGCTTTTTACTTTTGTGAAACTCTATAAAACATACAAACCATGTATGAGTTGAAGACCTGGCAAATTAAGATTAATTCATGCATGAATATATCAACAGTTTTCCACTTTTCACTATTCGAAACTTTCTCTGGTGAATTATGTTTTCGTTCGAATTAAAAAAACCTTCTGGTCTATGCCTCCACAATTTATCCCATTGATATTTTGTCAATAGCAGAATAAAGAAAATTCAAAGAATTGAAAACTAAAGAAGAGATTTGAAATACTTACATGGAAATAGGTTGCAAAACAGTACTATCCGAACAACTTCCATCACAACTCGTTTCGAGATATATAAAATATCGAAGTAATCAATCAAAATATTATAGCCTAATTCTCCCCGTTTACGGTGAAAATATGACTATTAGACATATAACGCGAATTTGCCGTTTAATCCACCTTGAATGTTCGTCATTCTTTTCTTATCTCTAATAAGTTTCATTTGACATGAGTTTATCTGAAAACCTATTCAAAAATCACACTCTTTAATAATTTTCGAAGTACTTACTTAAGGCAAATTTGACAAATTGATTCTTCTAATCGAATAATTTTCCACTAATATTTTTGGGCATTCTATGACAAATTGTTGGTAAATTGCAAGCTTATTTGCGTGGCAAACTCGAAGAGTATGAATTTTTTTTGCTTTAGTTCTATCGAATTTCTGTTTTTTCCAAATATTAAGCCAATAAAGGCTTCGAATGATTAGGATGGATTCATTATTGATTAGTAAGTTATTGATAAATCATTACCGAAATAGAAAAATGCAAGGTTTGCGTATAAGGTATATCTGTTTTTTCTCAATTATTCGTAAATGCCAATCCGCCAGAATTTAATATAAGTATGCAGTTGTGAAAATATAACACACAGACTCATGAAATATTTAGTGAAAACTAAATGACTGAGTAAGAATTCTTTCAATCTCATATCCTCGAAACAATTACCCCTACAGGAAAAAATGTTTTCTGTGAGCCAGATAAGTAGTTTTGACTGAAAGCTGAGGAAGACTCATAACCGCAAAGATAACTTGACTCAAACAAATCATCTACAATCCCTTCAAAAGAAGTAATACTCATAACAATTAGATAACCCTATTCATGGTTGAATATTATTGCATCGTTCATTGAATAATACAGATGTTTCTCCAATAATATAACTTTTTCTGACTACTTTTTCAGAAAATCTCTTGATATTGATATATTGCGACGTATATCCTGAGTTTTAAATATCGAAATATTATGAGAAGGTATGCCAAAATGATCTATATTATCATGGAAAAATAAGTATTTTTCAAGGATTGTATTAATAATAATCTGTGTCAATTAGATTCATTTGAATTCAATAAGATTTCATTGTTTCACCACTGAGTGCACATAAATATTGAAGCAATACCACTTTCTGGAATGTTCGAATATGAGAGGTCGGTGTAATAGGCCCCACGTTCCTGGAATTAAAATTAGCAACATTCTTCTCTTCAAAAAAATGGAATGGTACGGTAGGGAGGACATGGGTTACAATAAAATTATACAAAGGTGATTTTTTAACATGTTTTTTTTCAATATCAAGACAGGATGATAAATAAACAGCACAAAAATGCCTACTTGGGAACACTAAATGAACTCAATGGTTATCGGATCTGTTTGTAAATCATAAGCATAATAATAGTATAGTCTTGACTGAAAGCTAAAGTCGACTCATATATCCGCAAAGATAAGTTGACTCAATGCAAGATGCACATTATTCTTATACCTATCAGTTCAGCCTACTTTCGAATACGAAAAACAAATTCAAAACTACTATAGTAATTTTTACTTTAAAATATAGCATAACTTCAAATAAAAATAAGCCTACTTGAAATGAATATAGAACTGAACCTTTCATCAAAACTTTTTAAGTTTGCGGGAAAATTGTAAATACTTGTTATAAGTATAAGAATAACAGAAACGAGAATAAATATCGTTCAATTAACTCAGTAACTTTTATCTTGAATGCTATTTGTACTCCAGCGAAAGATGAGAAAACTTTGAATAAGTAAAAATATTTTCTGAACAACTATATTCTCAGTACAAGAGTAATGATTATTAATAAACGTGAAATGTGAATATATCAAATCAGTTCAATATTACTTTATAGTTAGGTAGAACAAAATTCAAATTTGATTAAAATCTTCTACTATCCTTCCAAGTATAGTGAAACTTAAATCCATTTAGAAGTGTCTTTCAAGTCATATCTCCATTCTTGAAAATAACAATTCGCATAGTATGGAGTGGTATCAAGTGGTACATCAGTAAAAATAATTCTTGTTTTTTTTTACTTCCGACTATCTGTTTTTTTTTAACGATGTGATACTTGACCTTTCATATTTGAACTTTCTCTACAGCATCATCTATTGAGTACCTATTACAGATAGATGACGCTAGAGAGAAAGCTAACTTGGGATGTTCAAACATGGGAGGTCAAGTATCATATCGTCCGAAAAATAATCAGATAGTTCTACGAAAAAATAATTTTTTCGACTGATGTACCCCTTGACACTCCATACTATGTGAATGTATTTCATGTCAAAAAATAGAACCGGTGATTTTATTCGAAATTTTTGCAGTACAAAAGTAACCGGAAGATTCACAACACAACATCGCTACTCTGCAAGATTTGGATAGCGTCATTCACATGCACAATATTTTGGTGGAATAGATTGTTATCTTTCCGGCTGAGTGCCCTCAACGTAGCACTTTCCATATGTTTTCCCGTGAAAATGATTAATTGGAAAAGTGTAAAGTAAAATGTTGCAGAGCGGTTTGGTGTAATAGGCCCCCAGAAGGTTTCTGCTAGTGAAATCACGGGTAATTATAAAATCATACAAAAGTTAAAATTCGACATATTTTTATTCGTACAGCAGAAATATAGAAGAAATTTGTGGTAGAAAATACACTCTACAATAACTCAAAATAGGAACTAAATCCGTATCTTTGATGGAATGAACTTTTATCGGAAAGACTTACCTAACGTCGTTTGGAAATAAAATGAAGTAATTTTCTGTTTTTGTTACTTCATAGGACTGGAAGTGCTTATTGATCCTATAGCGATTTCCCTGGACTCACATATAAAGTGAGATTTTGGTATATCGGATTTAAGTACTGATATGCGGACAATTTGGCAAAGTCTAGGAGTTACAGGATCACATGTGTCATGATAGAGAATATCTTGTTTGTCGTATCGTATACCGTTTTTGTAAAACCACTCAACTTCAGAATAACTACTCCAATTGTGAATTAGTTCATTTTCAAAGCTATATACTTCATATTGGGGGTATTCATTAAGAGTTTGTCCAATTTCTATGGAATCCGATAATCCATCATTAGATGAAAAATAATGAGTCGCGAATATCAGCTGGGAGTTTTTGGCGATTGTGAGTATGCTTAGATATTCGGACTTCAAGAAATCTTTTATATTCTTTATAAATGTCAGAACAAGTTTTCGAGATAAATACGGATAATTTTGTTATTTAGATACTTATTCTATGGCTGAATTTTTCAGCAAAAACAAAAAGTCATTGCGTTTTTGTTCACTATTAAACTCATTTCGAGTATCATCAGGAATATTATTCTGACAACTTTGTGCAAAGCTTGGGAAATTAAAACAGGGATTCGTACATTAAGCACTTTCGGTAATGTTAGCAGTTAAACAGGCATCTTCAATGTTATTCTATGACATGTGTTTCGAATTGAGATGTTTTCTGAAACTATTTTTTCTATGAAATAACCGAGAATAGTAACTAAATGGACACGAAAAGCTACATTGAGTGAGGTTATCATGAGCATCTTCTAAACGAAAAATAAATTTATTGATATTGAAAATATCTTTCCTACAATAGTTGCATTTCGATATCAGCTTTATTCTGACAAATATTTCAAAATAGCTTCGATATATTGTATAGATTTTTCAGTATCACACGAAATCACCTTTTTGTATTAGAGTATAAATATGTTCACTAGGAGGAGGACAAGATAATACTAATTGCCTTCAGAACGCAGCTTAGTTTATATGAAATTTTGTCAACTACAATATATAGGCACTTATTGTTTCGGACAGTTGTGGCTTGACGAGAATGAGGTCCGAACGAGGAAGAGCTGCAACTCCCCGTGAGATATTTTTCGCTTCAGAGCTCTCTCTGATTTATCACCACTTTTTCCACATCTATGGTTTTAAAACATCTTTCCTTTCTGCAGTCCTTCCTTGGAAGGAATCAACCTTCACAGTCATGCCGACTGGTGTCATGAGATTCAACATACATACAAACACGAAAACATCTCAGTGAGATGAACATATGGGTTTGAAGTTTAATAAAACAAATCAGATCCACTCACCTACTGATACATTTTCAT
This sequence comes from Myrrha octodecimguttata, assembly GCA_958510865.1. Classification (NCBI taxonomy): domain Eukaryota; kingdom Metazoa; phylum Arthropoda; class Insecta; order Coleoptera; family Coccinellidae; genus Myrrha; species Myrrha octodecimguttata. Next base: position 22,767,668 of record OY294059.1, read on the forward strand.
CTTTGAGCTTGTTTGAAATACCGTCCGAAATGGGATTTTTATTGCCTAGATGAGGTGTTTTTAAAAGTTGTAACTTCTCAAAAAATTGTCTTCCAGTTTGTCAGCAGCATCAATCCTTTTCTTGGATGAATCAGTTCAAAGTCAGCTCCAACCTAAAAAGTTCACCAAAATTAGAATCCACAAATATTTATGAGACACTAAATAAGATTTTCATTTCTGCATTGAATTTTTGCCAGGTGAAGATAAAATATGAATTTTAAATCATTGATTGAATTGAAATTGGAACAATTATCATTGTCTGGCAAAAAATATCATTGAGCTGTTGATCTGACCAGAAAATCTCCCCTGGGATCCTTTTAGTGGGGGCAAACAATCTATGAGTTCAGATAATGTCTTAGTTTTAGCTTTTACGCGATATTTATGTGTTAATTTCCATAATATCTGTCCAAGTCAAGTGGTAGCTTCCTTTTCCTCTGTCGAATATAATTGAAAGCAATATGATATATCATAACTTATTTCATACATTTTCACATGGAAAACCATACACTTTTTTTCACCAAATATGGTACCTTTCGTTACGTCTCTTGAGGTTTTTGAGGGATTTTCTGCGAATTTTTTTTTTCGGACATATAATTCATCTGGAATTCTTTATAGCAGGTTTCACACTTTACCGACCAATTTGCCTTTCGCCTGCCTAATTGAATCATTAATTTTATGCCCCGATTTTTAACACCGAGTTGAGCACTCGTTTGGAAACAGCGAAATTATTTTGGCACATATATTGTATTGCATTGGGAATGAGTCGGCTACAATATAAAATAATAATTACCCAAAAAATAGCATTTAACGCAGTTCATAACTGCTTTCGCACATAGTGGCCGATCCAGATAACTCTTCAGAGTGATGCGCAAGAAAATATGAAGGTTGTTTCTGAAGTGATGCATGCCACTTGCAAAAATTAACTTTTTGTTGTGTGTCTCAGATTCCGGTTACTAAATTTCGAGAAGAATACTGTTGGAAAATGCGAGGAAATTTATAATTTTGTTTTGGTTTCAATTCAGATTCAACACCCTGATGTGTTTCCCCCTAACTAAGCATTTGTGTGATATATAGTTTTTATAGCAAAGTCACCTTTATTTTCGAGAAGGATTTCGAATGACCGTGGTGATTGAACAGCGACTATGTAGTCAATCGTTTACCTGTAAATTTGAGAATGTTTCACTCATTCAATCGAAAGGTGATGGTGTCTTATGAGACTTTCTAGGTCAATTTTTGGATTAATATTCAAAATATGAATATGTATGAAATACTTATAAAAAATTTTCATTTCGGCAAGAAAAGTTCCTGTTTCATCATATAATTATAAATAGGTTTCATAATTGTTTCTCATATATACTGAGAATACCATGATCTTTGTTGAATTTCGAAATTAAGTCTCCGTAAGGAGAAATTGCTGGAAGTGTTTTTCGATCAAACTCTGGAAAATCCGACTATAAAGCGCTTGTCATATTTTCTTTGCCGTAGAAAGCTGTAATTATATTATCCATTGGCACTACATATAATCCATTATCCTCGTTAACTTGTTGATGATCATCTCCGCAGATGATAGGTGCGGACAACTATTTTTTTTCGAGTATGTCATCTAGCAACTCAGAGGAATAGTCACTTGCAGTTGCAGTAACTCGACTACTTTCTTCTGCCGATGGTGCCAAAAACTAGTTAGTGACTCGATATTTATGAAACAGGTTCTTTGCTGAATGTCAAATTTCTGAATCATTAAAATTAGTCTACATCCAATTATCAAAACTGTTTTGATAATGGGGTAAAACCCGAAACATGCATGTCAACAAGATATTTTGAATTAAAAATTGTGAACGTAGTCAAGTGTTTTTATTTGTTTTAATATTAAATACGATGTTTCACCAGGTGTTGAGCGAGCAATCAATTTCAATTACATGTTATATGTTCCGGCGTAAGTAAGTGTTGTAGTTACATATCATATATGTAACATCCCCAATATATAAATCTTATTGTTAATGTCACGTTGATGTTATATAAATATAGAATCTCCATGGTGTCTTTTTCAGATCTATACAAGAACGAATTAAAATTACATATCAGGTACATATCATTCACAATATATAAATCATTTTGTGAACGTTACGTACATGATATATTTGGAAAACACTGCGAAAATGTCATCTGTTCATTTGCAACCATGACAATTTTTTAGAACATAATTGCTTCTCTATATAAGAACTGATAATGTTTTCATCTCTTCTAGATACAGTACCTTCCCAAGATCGGTGCCAAACTCAAACAAAGGTATTGATTTTATACTCAGCTCATCATCGTTCCCTCAACGGCCTGCAAATCATTACCTAACGAAAAATGAACACACTTTATTGCGTAGTTATTTCACTTTCTTTTGTGATTATAGCTGCAAACCTGTCTATAGTTTTTATTTGTTGCATGTTATGATAGATTGATGAAAGTACGTATTTGTGCATGGCTAGCATGTTTGGAGTTCATTTATATGCAGCTGAATTTTATCTTTTATGGTATTGTAACGTTTTCTTGGTTTCAAAACGTTTAGAATATTCAAACTATTTATTTACACTCATTTACACACTACTGTTCCAATAACTAAGCAACTATTTCTATCAAAGTCTGTTCACAATTTATATCCACACTAATTTATTTTCACTGAACTCTTTCCGCTACGAATCACTCTGCTGAATTGGTCCCTGTGCTGATCCGCGCCTACCTTTTTATTACGTGTGGAATTTCCAGCAGTTTCGAGAATGCTCTAGAGCGAGGCGGGTGACTCATAGACTGCTCGGGCATTCTGGAGCATTCACCAACATTCTAGAATAGACAGGGCCGTACTCGTCACACTGTCCCCTCCTTAAGCCTGTTCTGTCCCAGAACAGATTCCCTGAATTCCTCGGAGGACCGTGATGAAATCTGCAATCGTCACCATTTCTACAGTAGCCCTTTTGATGGAAGTAATAGTCTACGGTTTTGCTGGACTTTTCGGTTTGCTTTGGGTTGAAATTGCATACCAAGATCTGCATACCTGTCTTTTGGAAGACTACTTCAAGCATGCTTCGCACAACTCGCAAATTCAGTTGATCCAGTCCACAACCTAGTTTGGGAACAGCTAATTTCCTAATCCCAAAGCATTGAAGGTCTTCTTTCAAGCCATGCAGCGCTGTCCATAAATTCTGGTAGGTGGGCTTCTGATATGAGTATTGTTTGGTGACTACGTAGTAAATGAACCGACCCTCTGACTTCAGTCTCAGGCATTTTCCGATTCTGGGCTGCTGTCTCATCAGTTCCTCTTGGCGTCCAAATTTATTTCTGAATACTCTTGCTATTCCTCTACTCATCCTTAGATCCGCTGCTACACAATGAGCAAAAGAATATGCCTCGGGAACTGTAAACAGGTCTTGATGAACTTCCTTTGTAACGCCAAACCGTGCAACTCGTGTTCCCCCATAGCTATTCATGAATTCCTGAAAATCGTCACTTTCCTTCGCCGGAACCTCGATAAAACGTACTTCTTCTTCGTCATCCTGTGTTGACGCGTACGGAGCCAATCGATTGAAATGGACGACCTTCGGTTTTCCTCTAGGAAGCTTCCGTATCCGGTAAACTACATCATTTATCTTTTTCATGACTTCATACGGTCCTTCCCACTGTCTCTGCAGCTTCGGAGAAAATCCTCTTTTTCTTTGAGGGTTATACAACCACACCAGATCTCCTGCGGTGAACCCTCCTTCAATGGCCTTGATGTCATAGCGCATTTTCATCCTATCACTTGCTTGCTGCATTTGATTGCGCGCCTTGTCATGGATGTAATCTAGCTTACTTCTCAATTTACTGACGTAGTCCTCCCCGGCTACATCTTCTCCAGGCTTACAACCAAACTCTAGGTCACAAGGTAGTCTAATTTCTAGGCCGAACATTATATTGGCTGGAGTTTCCTTGGTGGATTCTTGAACCGAAGATCTATATGCCATGGTGAATAGATGCTCATCCCAGTCCCGCTGGTGGTCGGAGACTACTTTGGCAAGATGTTTTCCCATGGTCCTATTCATTCGTTCTACCATGCCATCTGATTGGGGATGTAGAGCTGTTGTTCTTGTCTTATTAATCCCCAATTTCCTACAAACTTCTTGGAATAATGTCGACTCGAAATTTCGGCCTTGATCACAATGCAGCTCTAGAGGTATTCCAAATCTGCAGAAGAATTCTTTGACCAATTTATCAGCAACCGTACCTGCCTCTTGATTGGGAATACCGTACGCTTCCTCCCATTTGGTAAAATAGTCCATGGCTACCATTATGTACTTGTTTCCGTGATCTGTTTCGGGAAAGGGGCCCGCGATGTCTATAGCTACTCGTTCCATGGGAGATCCGACGTTATATTGTTTCATTGGGGCCTTCCCTTTGCCGTAAGGACCGTTAGCTGCAGCACAAGCTTTACATGTTCTACACCAGTCTTTAACGTCTTTCTTACAGTTGATCCAATAAAACCGCTGCCTAACTTTCTGCAACGTCTTAGTAATCCCGAAATGTCCACCTGAAGTTCCATTATGTAGTCTGGTCAAAACGTCTGTCACTCGACTCTTCGGCACAATCAACTGGAGCCTCTGTTCAGATCCATCGTCATTCTCCCAACAACGCTTCAGAAGACCTTTATCGATCTTCAACGTTTCCCATTGAGCCCAATACGACTTAACATTTTGATTCAGTCTGGATACTTCTTCCCAAGTAGGTCGTCTACCACTCTTCTTCCAACTCAGGATTACTTTCAAGTCTGGATCTTCTTCTTGTGCCCGTTGTATTTCTTGGGGTAGCCAATCATCTTCAATTACTGTGGTCCGTCTCACATCAGCCTTGTCTTCCACACGTGAGCAATGGCTGCAATCTTTGGGGCAAGGCCTTCTTGATAACGCATCGGCATTGCGATGGGTAGCCCCCGTTCTTTGTTCGGTATCAAAGTCATATTCTTGCAGTCTTTCAATCCATCTGGCCACTTGTCCTTCCGGGTTCTTGAAGTTCAGGAGCCACTTCAAAGCAGCATGGTCCGTTCTCAGCAGAAATTTTCTTCCGTACAAATATTTGTAGAAGTGTTCTACGGACTTGACGACTACTAAAAGTTCTCTTCTGGTCACGCAGTAATTTCTTTCTGGCTTCGATAAGACCTTGCTGAAATATCCTATCACCCTTTCTTGTCCATCCTGAACCTGTCGTAGAACGCCCCCGATGGCTGTATTACTAGCATCCGTGTCGAGCACAAACTTCCCTTCAGCTCTTGCGTAGCTTAAAACTGGAGTTGTGACCAGGGCCTTCTTCAGCTGTGCGAAAGCTTCAGCGCAATCATAGAACCATATGTACTCCTGTCCATCCTCTGTTAATTTTGTAAGTGGTTTGGCAACTTTGGCGAATCCAGATACGAATCTCCTATAATAGGTGCATAAGCCTAAGAAACTTCGCAATTCACTCTTGTTTCTCGGTATAGGCCATTCCTGCACTGCTTTGATCTTATCCGGGTCGACTTTCACGCCCTCTCGAGAAACTACATGTCCCAAATAATTTACCTCTGTTCGGAATAAATTGCATTTCTTTGGACTCAGCTTTAGGTTAGCTTCACGAAGTCGCTGGAAAACCTCGGATAGGTGGTGTAGGTGGTCTTGGAATGATTTTCCCACCACTATCACATCATCTAAGTACACCAGGCATGTCTTCCAGGAGAGTCCTCTCAATATAGTCTCCATTAAACGCTCAAATGTGGCAGGAGCGTTGCATAAACCAAAGGGCATCACTTCAAATTGCCACAGACCCGTTCCAATACTAAAGGCAGTTTTTTCTTTGTCTCTTGGATGTAAGCCAACCTGCCAATACCCACTCTTTCAAATCCAAGGTGGAAAACCAACGTGATCCCGAGAGTGTATTCAGTGTATCATCAATTCTAGGTAAGGGATAGCTGTCCTTTTTCGTAACTTGGTTGAGCTACCTATAGTCTACATAGAATCTGGTAGACCCATCTGTTTTCTTCACTTACACTACAGGCGACGTCCAGGGGCTATTGGATGGTTCAATGACACCTTCTCTCGCCATGTCTTCAATAATCCGTTCAGCCTCTTCTCTTAATGCTAGAGGAAGACGTCTAGGGTGCTGTCGGATAGGTTGTGCATCACCAGTATTGATTTTATGCTGCACAATATCGGTCTTCCCTGTACTTTCGTCAGTTCGGAGAATTTCTGAATCAGTTTTCGCACTTCGGCTAGTTCATAACGGTCCAGATCTTGACATTTCGAGGTGAGAAGGGCCACCAGCTCTTCAGTATTCTTCTGGCTCTGCGAGACTCCTGCAATACCAATCCCACCAGAAATATGGTACACTGGTACTCCGTGTCCAATCAAAGTGTTCTTCTTCAGAGTGACTGGAAACATGTTCATATTCAGTAATCGGATGGGAATACTATCTGTTCACCTTACCAGTGTCTTCCCAAGTAACAGTCCTTTAGCCAGTATTGCATCGTCAGAGGGCTCGATTACTTTAACGCAGCCATTTCTCGTAACATCATCACAACTACCAATCAGTATGCTTTCAGTTCGACCTGGTAACGTGATGTCCTCTGTCAATCGAATCCGATATGTCTTGTCATCCACATCATTGAACGGGATCTCTTCATTTCCCAGTCGAAGAACATCATTCTTCATATCCAGTTGGCATCCAAGTTTCTTAACGAGGTCCAATCCCAGGATTACTTCTTCCGTGATTTCAGCCACTAGAACTTCGTGCCTTGTTGTTGTATTTCCAAATTCAATAGTGGAGAGGACCGATCCATGTGTTGGTATTTCCTGTCCAGACGCAGTTCGAAGTTTGATCACAACTGGACGAATCTTGAATCATTTAGCTATTTCTGGACGCACAATGGTTCTGGTCGATCCAGTGTCTACCAGGATTTTCACATTTCGATCATTTATTTTTCCGGGAACAACTATGCTTGAAGAATCCGTAGACATGATTCCTCGGATTATCACTTCAGGGGCATCCAAAGCTTGGGTCTATTTATGCCCCTTATCACCGACCCTTTTCAGTTTTCCTGCTGTGGCTCTTTTTCCATTTTGGGACAATTTCGCTTAATATGCCCACTTTTATTGCAGTACCAGCACACAGCGTCCTTTTTCTTAGTACGTAATAATCTGCTAACTTCTTCTCTGATGATTTCTTCAACAGGTCGGTCTATTTCTTGGACTTGTCTCACACGAACTTGTCCTCTATGAGATGCCTGCTTCGCTGCCTCGAATTCTAAAGCCTGAGCTAAAGCATCATCCATGGTTTTAGGGCGTGCAAGTCTCAAGGCTTGTTGTATTTCGCTGTACTTGATCCCATCTACAAAGGTTTGGATGGATAGCTGTTCAAGGAAGCAGTCTGGAGCAGTTTGGTACGCCAGCCTAACTAATATAGCCACATCTGCTTCAAACTCCTGGAGATTTTCTCCTGTTTTCTGCACCCGGTTCTTGATTTGGGCATGATAAACTTGTTGTAAATGAGCATCACCATATCTCATCTGAAGTTTCGATGTTAGAACTTCATAACAGGCCTGTTGGCTCTCCGGAATAGTTTGCAGAATGTTGAGTGCCTCTCCTCGTAGAGCTATTATCAATGCTGTAGCTTTTTCGTTATCGCTCCAACTGTTTGCCATCGCAGCAGCTTCAAATTGTTTTTGGTATGTCGACCGTGGGACTTCTCCATCAAATGTCGGTGGCTTGATCTTCATTTTTCCACTTTCGCCGTTATTTTCCATTTTCATGTTGCCATAGGGTGATGAAGCCGGATAATCTTTTCCAATTGACATTCTTTTCAGGGACTCTATTATTTAAGAATGCTGTTCAATTATTCCTGTTATTTCTTCAAATTTTCCGTTAACTTCTTCATATACTTCGTCAAATTTTCCGTCAACTTTTTCATAAACTTGGTCGAATTTTTCGTCAACTTTTTCATTAACTTCGTGAAATTTTTGGTCAACTCTATCAAATTTCTCATTTACTTCGTCCAGTTTTTCGTCAACTTTATCAAATTTTCCATTTATAGTGTCTATTTTCTCATCCAATTTACTTGCAAATTGACTCACCAATTCATTGCTATTCCGAGAATTTTCTTCCATTTTCCGTGAATTTTCTTCCATTTTCCGTGAATTTTCCTCTGCCTTATTTCCCATTTTATCAATTTTCTCATTGAGTTTACTCAAAAATTCCATTATCGCCTGCGTCTCCATTGCGCTCTGCAGTCTTGTAGTCACTGGCATAAATTTCAATAAATAGAGTTTATGTACTTAATTCGAGCGATGTCGAACCGCACACCTGACACAAATGTAACGTTTTCTTGGTTTCAAATTGTTTAGAATATTCAAACTATTTATTTACACTTATTTACACACTACTGTTCCAATAACTAAACAACTATTTCTATCAAAGTCTGTTCACAATTTATATCCACACTAATTTATTTTCACTGAACTCTTTCCGCTACGAATCACTCTGCTGAATTGGTCCCTGTGCTGATCCGCGCCTACCTTTTTATTACGTGTGAAATTTCCAGCAGTTTCGAGAATGCTCTAGAGCGAGGCGGGTGACTCATAGACTGCTCGGGCATTCTGGAGCATTCAGCAACATTCTAGAATAGACAGGGCCGGACTCGTCACAGTATGTTGTGTTTGAGTAAGTGAACATAATTTTGAAAGTGATTATTTTTCACCTCAACTAGGCATCTGAATAAAGTTAACAAATTGTTACTGCCCCTCAAACTATTGTCATTCATGCACAACCCAATTTTCTCAAATAATTATTCACCAGTTTGGAATCAAACAAGGGTGCATTTAAGAAAATATGTATAGGTTCTGAATTTTGCATACATTTGTAATTCGTTCAATGTATGTTGATGTTTTGTCTTCCATATTCAATCAAACGCGTAGGTCGATATTGAAAATGTTGAAGAGTGCGTAAATCTGTTTCAAGTTCAGGAATCACCGTTTAAAGTTTCGTAATTGAAATCGCTATTTTATTACATAGAAATATGTTTGAGTTTTGCATCTTGGTCAGTTGTGCAAAAAGCGGACTTCGAGAAAGTAGCAGAAGCTGAGGTATAAGAAAAAATAATGAAGTTTCAGCCATTGTTTAGCTCCAACATATTACACCTTACACATTAAAGATTTCAAATAATTCTATGATCTTTTATTTGAAAATTCTGAATAGAACCCTTTGGTATATTGTGAATAATAGTCTATGTGTTTTTCTGTTCCTAAATTATTAGAGGGATTTCAAAACTTATGGATTTTGTGGTGCAACCAAACAAAAGGATATGATTTCATTTTAATATTTCATCAATATTGATTTTGTGAAAATATCTTACATCAAGGATGGAAGAAAGAGCGTCCTTTCAGTTAGATTTGGAATACTCCCTATTCATCATTCATTTATAAATATCTCATTTAACGAAATTTATAAGAGAGACATATCTTGTAACGTACCAATTAATATTGGCTAGTTTCAACAGAAATTCTTTGCTATATTTCAGTTACAAAAAATCATCAAGGTAGTTGAACGAGTTGAAATAACTACATTAAATGTACTTGTGTGAAGCCAATATGTTGAAATTTTTTATTTAAAATTACTTTCTTTGTCTTCATGGTCAATGGTATATATATTATTTTACGTGACGTGAAGCATTTTCTACGGAGCACGTATTATGTTATATGAATATAATTTTGTACAGGATGGCTAGCTGTTTTGTGGAATAACTTTAACAGTTGAAAGATTGTTCGATTTCAGGACCATAACATCATATGAACAGGTCTGTAAATTCATCTCAAGAAAGATATCTACAGATTTTTCAAGATTCAGGATATGCTAAGAAAATTGGAAACTTGAACAAGCCGTGAATATATATTTATGTGAAGTTTAAGTCTTAGATCGGAACAATCATTCGACTGATTAAGTCATTAAAAAAACTAAGAGCTGGGAAGACTAACATTTTTTTTTTGTGATAGTACATGAAAACAGTTTTTCAGGATTTACGACAATTTCAGATTATTTATTATTTTGTCAGTGTATTTTTTGAAATCTTCCTTGATATGACACTTACAAAGATTTCTCAACTCAATGTAATGCCGCTGGTCTTTATACACCTCCCAATTATTATGAAGCTTTTATTTACGCTTCAACAATTTGATTGTCTTGTGACTGAAACAACTTGGATACCTTCTGATAATTTCCACTCTAGAGACATTTCTGTTGATCACATCTTATAGAAGTTCATAAAAGATATCAACATTGGTGTTTACGTTATTACTATTCAGTACCTTATTCCAATTAATGTTATCCATTTTAGAATTGATCGAATCGTAATCCGCTTTCTTGAAATTATGGCATTCATTCGTATTAATTCTTAAATCTCTCCAATGATGACAAGTGCGAACCAAGAACTCGAGTGACGGATGAAAACCGTCCTACGCGGTCGATGGACTGAAACAATGTCAATAGTATTGAATTGTTGTAACTCTAAGAAGGAGAACAACTCGATAGAACTCTGATATCTAGGCTCCACTCTTGTAGCCTACAAATAATTGTGAGTATCACTGGATATCCAAGATACCGAAGAACAATTGAAGTCGCCAGAAATCAAAACTGGGTAACCTCCAACCTTTTTCTGTAGAGATTCGAGCTTTGAAGCAAAATATGAAGCGGGTTCTTCATTGCCTTGTGTAAGGTAAGTACAACATAACAAGATTTTATGATTACCAAGAGAGATCTGTCCCCACACATCTTCAGCTCCACTCTGAAAACCCTTAATAGATGAGGGCTTGAGATAGTTTCTCACTGCGATGAATACACCTCCACCATCAATCTTACCATTATAAGTTGAACCTCTGTCGCGACGAAAAATCGAATATTTACTCAGATCAACAATTTCCGAATCGAAAACACCAGAATGAAGCCAAGACTCAGTTATTAAAAGATATCGTGACTATTAGCAGTTATACCAAGTTTAAAATCCTTGAGTTTAGTTCGAAGACCTCGAACATTTTGGTAATAAATATTTGAAGTCATTATGGTTATATAGAATCAAAAATGAAAGATTGCAAATAAACAATGAAACTTTCCAACCTAAATCAATCTAAACCAGACCAGAGCTGTGCCGAGCACTGATGGAAAGTGTGCCGAGCACTGATGGAAAGTGCTCCGAGCACAAAGCATTAAGCCCTTTCGAAAAGTGCTCCGGAATCTCGAGCACTAAGCACTAATTTTTCGTGAAATGCTCGCGATTTCCAAGCACTTTAAAGAAGTAATTCGTTTACACGAGCATCGAGCACTGAGCACTTTTTAATATGAAACTTTGAGTTTAAGACTTTTTCAGCCAATTGTCTGTAATTTTGGCATTTCGGTTCTTCGAAGTCGGAAAACCATCCTAAGACCGACCATAATTTGGAACCCGAACAGAGAGTGAGTCCATTCTCGGTTTGAAATTTCAAACTTACTGACCGACATTCGATTACTTCCAAAATATAGTTTTCGCCATAATAATATGCTGTCGAAATAATGGGAACATAAAGACATGGCTCAGAGAGTGCATGGCCTACGGCGAACTCGTTTTTTCGCGCATGTTCTAGGGAATAGCGTGCTATAGTTTGTTTGGTGTTTGGTTTGTCTGTATTTTTCGAATTTTGAACCGAAAATGGTCTCAAACGACTAGGTTGAACCCACTGATCCGGTGTCGAAGTCGATTCTATTCAGCCGGCCGTCCATTCGAGGACCCAATATCTGTCGAACGGAGCAAACTAGAGGCTTAAAACTTTCAGGATAGGTCGAGCATCCGAATGCCGCGGTTATGTTCGTTGATGGTCACAAGCGGCCCAACGGTTTCAGCGTTATAGCTATTTGAAATTTTGAGGTTATTCCCCTAATATTGAAACTTGGCACTTAGTTGGGGCACAATGACACGCAACTTCTTGCAAAATTTTGTTGAGATCGTACCGTCAGTAATATTGAAAAAATGTTTTTAACTTTTTTTCAGAAAAATTTCCATTATCGGAAACATTTCACTACATTTGAAAAAATCTGCATATATCTTTAACACCATATTTCATATCAGTGTGCCAAATTTCAGTTCGATATGTTCATAATTCTCAGAGATTCTCAATTTTCGATGGTTTTTTTACTCAGTATCGTTATTTTTTTCGGAATAACTCAAAAAATACAATTTCAATCATTGTGAAACTTGGTAACTAGTTCGAAAATGCTGATCTGCAACTTTTTGCGGAATTTCGTTATGATCGTGTCATTAGAACAATCTGAAAAAAAAAATTTTTTTTTCGAATATTCAATATTCTGCGATCTTCTGATCATATTATCCTCACGAAATTCCTTCGAGTTGTCATTTCTCAATCGAATACTGGATTTAATATCGATGAAAATACTGTTTCAATGAACTGACTTCCAGATCAATAGAACCCAAGATTCTTGATATCGAAATTGTATGACATTATATGGAAACATTGACAGGACAGTAACTGCTTCAGAGGTTAGAGAATAAGTTTCGAAATACTAAACTGTGTTGATTTATTTATGTTTTCAACCGTTTTATGATTATAGAGTTCGAAGAAGCAACAAAATAGTTGCGAAACGTCGCTTGAACGAATGAATTAGTGTCTTATTTCCGACCTATTCAAATCCTACGAATTTTCTCGGATTTTTGAAAATATTGGGTGTTAAAATGTTGACTGGCTATATCTGCGGAATCATAGGGTGAGTGGTCATGAATTCGGCTTACGTAATTGAGGCTTCACAAATATCGAGTTTCTAAGTTATTTCTTTCAGAAGTTATTGTGTTTAATATCGGCCGGTTGGCTGGTTAACGAAAGCTAAAGAGTACATTTGTACGATTTCTTGATGATCGTTCAGTTAGATTGAAATAAAATACAAAATTTTGTTTCTACAAATTTTATATTTGAATCATGTCATTCTTCATTGAAGTACTGGATTCAATTCGATTTGATCTTAATTTTTGGAAATACTGGAAATATGATATTTAGAATGGATATACATATTACGAAGGTATAATTCGTGAACGGGTGAAAGCCGCACAATGATTCCGTGGATATATCGATTCAAAATTTTATATTCCCAATATTTCTCAAAAAAACGCAGATAATATCGAATTGAAATCCAATATTCGACGTGTTCCCAGCTGAAAGCTCGCGCTTCGACACTTCGACTCTGAAAGCATTTTATTATTTTCATATAATAGTGGCACAAAACTAAACTTAAACACATATATCACGAATGTGTCGAATGAGGATCCTTGTATTCCCTGTCGAATGATATATTAGTTCTCTTGGTCTACTCCAATCACACGATAGCCCGTCATTTTCCTGTTTCGACAAGTCCATGAAGGGCTTAGTGCTTAGTAATCCCGAAAAGTGCTTCGAAGCCCTAAGGTGCTCGGGAGCACTTTGCGGTGCTCGGGAGCACTGCGGTGCTTGGGAGCACTTTCCGGTGCTCGGGAGCACTTTGCGGTGCTTAGGAGCACTTTTTCGAATTACTAAGCACTAAGCCTTCTGGAAAAATTCTCGAAGCACCAAGCACTAAGCACCGGCTTAATAAAGTGCTTGGGAGCACAGTGCTTAGGAGCACAAAAGTGATTCGAGTGCTTTCACGAGCACTAAGCACAAGGCTTCGGCACAGCTCTGAACCGGACCATCGTATCCAGATCATTCCCACGAACAGTTCTCGCATCGACAACAGCAGGATATTCCCCAGGAGTAGAGGAAGGGCTGGAACCAGCAGTCGGTCTGAACCGATGTGGTTTCCTCATTGAATAAAGAACAACATGTTGTTTCTTCAGAGGGCATCCCATTCAATACATCTCCACATTGTACCTGGTATGTTCTTGAATACTGACACCTGATTTTTTGTGGCATCGCAGCAAATTCCACCCACATGGAAATACTCATGGCAACCCCCGCATATGACACTAGCCGATTTCCGAGTCGTCGCCAACTGATAACAATGTTAACATATCGACATAGTTGAAGATTTCTTTCGAACTATTTGTTTGAAAACGAAAAACGAACCAGAACTTCACAGGTTAAATCCTCCAACTCTCGAACCAATGGAAACTCAAAAAACTGAAGCAGAAAATCTACCTCAGATTCGAATAATTTCGAGGAGCGAACGGAATGCTATTTACAGTTTCACCATTGTATAAAGACATTGTCTTTATTCAATGGTTTCACGCTCGATCGATATTATTTTATATATATATTTCAAAGAGGTCACGCCCAAAACAACGAATGGTTATGGCGCGATGTTCGACATGGGATATAACCGAATCTTGAAATATTTCAAGATTCGGTTGGGCGGTGCGGCATTTCTGGGGATATTTGGCCAAATTTCAGTTCAAAAGAGGAATTCCAGCACCCAGAAGGAATTTTCGAGAGCAACTATTGATGACTAGTTTTTCAATTTTATTAATGTTAGTTGTTTGATTTCGATAGAGTTAGTTGGTTCGAAAATGGACTGTTATATAATTTGGCGTTAAAGTACACTGAGAGTCAAGTTGATAAACCCAAATTACTGGAAAGAAAAGAATTACAAGAGGTCTTACAGAAACTTCCGGAACACTCTTCTTCGGTTGCGGCAGTTCTTCCGTTTCTTGAAGAAAGGGCCCTTTCGAAGTCGGATGATCGATCTTCACAGCTGGTCTTCTTTCTTGATCTAGGTAGCTTAACACGCACTTATCGTGTCCAAATTTAATCACTTATTTTAATGTTTATATGGTTCGAAATAACCGATGCCGACGTGGGCAGAAAATTAATAAAAGGAAAGATGCGACTGATGACATAAAATAGAATAGAAATTCACACAATGATTATCTTTTTTCGTAGCGACGTATAGTCTCGGAGTCATTCATTTATACTGTCTTTTTTTTAGTTTATTGGAGGAAATTCACATGACGATAAACTTATATTCGCGCAGAATCGTGTGAACATAAGCAAATTCGAACCAACCATTCGAATTTCAAACAGTTAGTTTTTCAATATTTGCTTCCAAATATTCTTCAAACCAAAGGCTCTATATTCATGGCAAGTTTTTGTTCAACAGAATTCCCCTTTATTTTTAAAGCTCTTTTTTTTATTTTCCATAATTTATTTTGTTCACATGTAATGTATTTTTTGTTTGTTTTTTTATTGAATATACCTTATTTTGTGGTGTTTAAGTTTGGGGACCTTCTGAATTTGTTAATCTCACAAAAATACTCTGTACTTATATTGGTAGATCTATATAACTATATACGTACACATCATAAAAAGATATTTCAATGCTATGTCTGTTTTATCCTTGTAGATTTCAATACGATCGAAGGTACTATCAGCTTATTTAGAGAATCGCGTAACAGAACATATTTCGAATTTCGCGCCAGCAAACAATCATCTGTCATCGAAGAATTCGCTCGATGGGACGATTTCGAACATTGAATTTGACAGCAATGCCAAACTTCACTTTTTTATTGAGTGAAAGTCAGTAGAAATAGTGAGTAAGTGGTTGTCCAATAATTTCGATTTTTTTCGTTAAATATTGATTATTTTTGAATGAAGTATCGATAATCGTTAGTTGAACGTTCAAGGATGATTTGTGAACTATATAGAAGAAGTAAGTGATTGTTTTTATGGTGGAAAAAGAAACCTAAAAATGTATAAATTTGGAACTTCGGGGGCTCATATCTTCCAAACTAAGAGAAACCGCCTATTTTCGACTTCAGATTTTTTGTTCAGGAAGTATCTTATTCATATTTTCGCGACGGAGAAACTTGCGAGTTTACCTTATTCAGTTCATCTTGTTTGATATTTGGTTTTGGACCAGTGATGAATAGGCAGCTATATTGTTTTGCAGCTGAAGAAATAGTCGTTTCTATTGCTCCCTTAATTGGTTGCGGTCTTTAAAATCGTGGTATATGCTGTTTCTTCGATAGTCAACCTTCTTCCAACCAATGTATTGATCCATGTTTGTTTTATCTAGTATTCCCACCTCACATATCTCTTCACTTGTTTCAGAGTTGATAGATCGTGGGCTTTTTTGAGTAAGTTGTTGTTGTTGAACTCGTATGATCGTTTGAGGTCGAATGATTTCTCAGTGTTCATTGACGCCGTATCATCTGACGTTGACGTTCTGCTTGACGATCTTGACGTACTTGCATTGTTGTGTTCCATGTACACAGCGCTTTTGTCTAGCAGTGGTGGTTCTTTGCATACCTGTGGTAGCTCGTTTATTACTATCGAGATTTTCTTTGGCATCTGCGAATTTCTGTGATCAGCATACTTGATGATGTTTCCTATTAATATTCACGTTTTTTTTTTCAATCGAAACTTGTCTGGTCTTGTTGACATCATATTAACATTGAATCACTCTTGTGTACTACATTTTTCATCCGTTTGACACACCCTTCATGGCAGAAAATATCAACTTCAACATACCCCTACTTTGCATGGTTTAGAGCAACATTTGAAAATTCTTCCGACATTAGATTCGTTACAATTCGATATTTCATCGCCTTCGTGACTTTCCATTGCCCTTCTGCCAATTCCATTGCTATCGCTGTTTAGTATGGTTTATAGAATATTAACTTGACTGTGGACAGTAGGTTAACACTGTTTCAATGTTTAATTCTTTATTTTGGAGAAAATACTATTGATTGTTTGATATTCTAGCCTTGTTTTCAATGCATATTGAGAATATCGTATGTTTTGGGGGTATATGAGGAAAACTGCCACTAAACGAAACTGTAGCGAATTCGTCCACTTCATCAAAAACGGAAAAAAGGGCGGAGTCGAAACACGAAATTCAAATCTCCGAAAAATAGTATAAATATATTTCGCTCCGCTCTCAAAACTCACTCTACTCCAACCCATCTGCATTCACCGCTGAGAAGATATACTATCTATACGCTGCATTCCTGACCGACATCTGCATTCATCTTTATCCGTGTCAAGGCAAAGAAATTCAAGAAGATCCAACGCATCAACATCTGGTTTTTTCACCACCCTCGAAGACGAAAGCACTCCCGACAGTACCGACCGGCGTTTCAGCCCCCTGGCTCCACGATCGACCCCGACCGGCGTCAGCGAAGAACTACCTGTCAGCACTCGAGGAGATTTACAACAAGAATTATTAGCCTGCGTCTTCCAACAAAAAGAATTTTATTGCCTTTCGAATTCACTTTTGTTGTAACACTCGAGAGTAAAATAAACAGGCTAATCCCTTTTCTTTATTGCGTGTTTGATTTTACAGGACACACGACCCCACAAAACAATATCAATACCGATTGTTGAAAAATCTCTATTTTGAAAAGATATATCGATTGTTTTAATTGATAACTATTTTTTGATATGAAGTGCTTTGAAATTTTCAAAAATCGACGTTTACTTGAAGTGGTCTGGCCGGTATTCGAGAACCTTCCATCGTCTTTCTCTGTCTCTTTCTTCCCAGATGGTCAGTTTTAAAAAACAAGGAAAGGAAAAAGGGAAATATCGCATTCAAAATATTCATTTATTTATTTATTGAGTGGAACAATCATTTTACATATTATTGAAAGAACCGATATACATTAACAAAAGATCAAAATAAAGACATTTCCATAATAAGGCTTAGAAAAAAAAAGTGATACACCTAAAAAAATTTTTACCTGTTCTTTATGGCTGACTGAAAAACATGAAATCGAATAGGAACTCATTCAACAAATCTAAACCCGATTCATTAGCCAATCTCATTGACTTTTCCATCGGATTGTTAGATGAATAGTTACAAGCATGGAATTCGGTCTCCAGAAAATCTCTGCGTCGTAAATTAATACTTACTGCATTGAAATTCAATCTTGCCAAAAGATAGCGATAATCCAAGAAGTTATTTGGGAGTTATAAACGAACATTTTTCTTTCTTTTCTGCTGAGTATTCAAGGATAAATTAGCCATTAATATTTCCTAATCTATTTCATTTTCATTTTTCCTGAAACTCTCAAAATGATCGATATGAACCCGATAGTATGAGGACCAAACAGTAGAACAAATGAGGTAAGTCTATCAGAAATCGTAAGCGCCGTAGTGGGAAAAACAACGGAGTAGGTTTGTGGTTAGATATGTAGAAGCAACAATCTTCTATGAATTTTCTTATCAACATAGAGAGCTTGACAGTAGAAAAAAGGCTGAATTAGCGATTAGGTATCCATAGTTTACTTCTTGTATTTCGTCGACAAATCTAATTTGCGTATAATGGCTCTTGAGTATAGCAATATTGAGTATGCTGATATGCTCTACATGTACGGGTTGGCAGATGGCAAAATACCTTGGTTGCTGTTCGAGAATACTAGCTTTGCTTTCCGGGGCACCCAATCCCACATCCCCGAACTTTTCAAGCTGTGTTTAATCGTCTTCGTGAAACATGTAATGTGCAGAAAACGCAAAATGAAGTTGGTCCTGTACCAACTCTCCAATCTGATACAATTTTAAGATCAGTCGATGATGAGCCAACTTTGAGTACTCGGCACATAGTTTTAAGGATGAGAGAATCTCACATCAAGAAAGAAAGTATTCACCCATACCATTTGACAAAAGCACAAATTTATTGGAGCCTGACTACCAACAGAGGGTTGAATTTTGCCAATGGTATGTTGCCCCAATTCAACTGGAAATGAAAGTTTATGGACAGACGAGTCTACTTTTTCTAGATATTGTATTATCAATCTACGAAACTCGCATGTTTATAGCCGTGAGAACCCACATGCCATATTGGTCAATCACTTCCAGCACGACTTTAGAATGAATGTGTGGATGAGACAAATTAGGCCTCATATACTTGGACCAGTATTCCTTCTTCCTGGATTGTATTCGGAATCATTTCTAAATTCTCTACAAAACAACATCAGTGACGTCATGGAGGAACTACCATGAGACATGAGGCAGGATATGTGGTTTCAAGTGGATGGTTGTTCTGCTCATGATGGGTCCATGGTATCAGATTATATGAATGCAGCCTATCCTTTTAGATGGATTGGACCATTAAGTCCGATACATTACCCAGCAAGGAGTCCGGACTTAACTCCTTTGGATTTGTACCTGTGGAGCAAGCTGAAGTCTGATGTTTATAAAGTTACAGTTGTGTCGCTTAAAGATTTAAAGATGAAAATTGAAGAAGCCAGCAACTGCAGCGCGTTAAAACTCAATTAGTAAAAGATGTTCTCTGGTCCTCCAACACGGTGGAAGGTACATCGAGCAGTACATTTGAGTGAAAGAAGTGTTGTCACCCTGATACTTTATTATATTTCGATTTTTACTATTATACATAAAATATAATTAAATAAAATATGAATACTCAGTTATAGCGAATGTAACTGACCTACTTGACCTACCAACATGTGTTAATTAGAAAATCAGTAGGCAGTCTCAGTTACCTATCTACTGCATTGTTTTTCAATGTGGCGCTTACGTTTTCTGGTAGATTTGATCCATTTTTCCTACGTCAGCGATTTTCTCTTGGTGAATGTTCCACATATTTGGAAAGCTGAAACTAGCGGGAAGTTTTCACAATTATAAAATCAATACCTCAGCCCTAGCATTTTTCGAGAAAACGGCGAATGAAATTTCATATTTGTTTCCTTATTGGTCTAAATTTCTCACTGAACCAGTGTTCTTCCGATTCCTTTCGAATTTGCTCTAGCAGAACTAAATACGGTAAATTGAGCATCTTTTTTGGAGTAAGGGCACATTTATTGCCGTAAGTATTGTCATTCCAGAGATGAACTCTCTTTTCTGGAGCAATGTAGGGAAAAAATTGAAGAATTGATATCTGTAAAACCGGGAGGTTTGAGGGAAAAGCAATGGGTACATTTTTTGTTGAAAATGATATGTACTATCACCTCCTTGAATATTATACATCAACTCTGTTACACCCTGTATATATGTTCTTAATAGCATCTATGTCATTGAAATCTTTCGTACTACGTTTAACGTTTAACCGCTTTTTTAATAGTTCCGTTATTATGAAAAACGAAATCAGGCTTGGAATCGAAATGAACTACTTGATCTGTAATAATCTCCACCGCATTCAAATGTAGCCCGAAGTATTACAATTGGAAACCTTTGGAGACCTTCTCCTGATAAAACTTCACCTTACACTTGGTGATGTTGAGTTCCATTCCATTTTTCACGAATGGGGCGGATAAAATATCAGTACAGGAATCGGTTCTATTCGAGAGTGCCATCAATTCACTGCAAACGTCAGCCGAAGAACAGGGCAATCTTTAACGTCGACTGTACTTCCTACAACAATTCAAATCGGGCGATCTTTGAGGCTAAGCAATGGAAGCACCACGATCAATCTATCTGTTTGGATAATTTATAATGAAGTGATTACCCACATTCAAAGCAAAATGGGGTGGAGATCCATCATATTGAAACTACAGGTAGCGATTATGAACATTTTTCCAATAGATCCGGCTAAATATTTTCCAAAAATGGAGGTAAGTTTCACTCTTCTGCAAAAATGTGAGGGCCAAATAAATTTCGTATTTTGTTCCAAGCCAAATATTGACAGAAAATCGGTGTTGTGTATTATGACTTTTCTAAAAAAAAATTCGGAAACGAATTTTCCTGGGTTATATTCTCAAACGCACAATAAATCTAGATTTATCACAATAAAATTCTGTATTTCGAGAAAATATTGCTGTAATAACTATATAGGTCTTTACATTTTGCTTTTGAAAATTATTGAACCTACCATCCAAACTGTAATTCTGTCACCATTCGTAAAAGTATAAAATTTTGATTTCTCAATCTTTCAACTGTCACCATTCAAAAAAATAGGATTAACTCAAAACTAATTCATCTCAACTTACATTTATGTACTAAAACTGTCTGAGAGTTCGTGCTCATGCACTAGGATAGAGTCTTTCGTTTCAGTATTCTTCGGAGTGATAAGGCATCAGGAAATAAAACTAAATACTAAGCACCTTACACTCTATTCGAAAGTTAACGGTAGAACACATACAAAAATTCGAAATTTCCACATTCACATTATTCTCAATAAACCTTACAAATCTTATTCTTAATCGATTTACCCTAAATCAACTTCGACAATTCATTTATGATATACGACGGGTTCACGATAATTAAATCGCAATAATAATCAACCGACTGTTCCCATGAAATCAATTAAATCAAATTGCCAACCTAATTTCAACTATCACATATAGTGATCGATCGAAGAGGTCAGACCACTCAATTCTCAACAAATTTACACAGATTTCACAAATTTAAACAAATCAAAACAATTTGGGGTCGAGAGCTGTCAGCAATATCGGGGAATACCCTAGTAATATTTTACAATAAACAAAAAGGGGTTAATAAGTAATCGCAACCTTTCCTACTTTTTAAACTCTAGCAACCCAGTTGACCCACGGCGTTCCTGAAAGAAAATTCACACGCTTCGAAAATTACCACTGTTTTCCGGCACTCCCGCCACGAATTCGCGCTTAATTTTGTCGACTCTAAAAACCTACTTTCGACAAAATAACTGCATTCTTCTACCTCGAGCTATCACTATCTGTCCCTAACACGGACCTTACCTCCGAACTTTAAGTTCCGTACCACCTTTCTTGATACCCTCAAAACAAACCACCGAGCTGCTATGCCCGGCGTCTAGCTAGCAACTGACTTTTCTTTTTCCCAACACCTCAAACGTGGGGCCTTCCCCCCTTCAAAACGTTACACATAATTTGACTTTTTCTCTCTCGTGCCTCCTACTTCAACGGAAAACACCTACGAATTTTTGCTTTCCTCAAGCTAAAATTTTCCCATGGATTTTAGCCTGCCAAATTCAACGTGTCGTTTTCTTATCACCACATTACTAAGAATTTCCGAACTGACCTGTCAAAATCGCAATATTTATTCGTACAATACGACTCTGTTTTCTGACGATGTTCTCCATAAAAATCACTTATCACAGCGCGGTTCTCAAGTTCTCAAAGAAACACGGTACTCATTTATATTGTTCGACACTCACAGTTTCATGAAAATTGGACGAGACATAGCAAATTTATTAATGAAAGTAAAATCGATTGAAGCGAGATTCCGATATTATCCTTTTTTGAAAAAATTCTCTCGCAAAACTAGAAGTGGACCAAAAAAATTAGAAATACCAAATAATGACTTATTTTAGTAGAATCGTACACAGATAGCGAAGTTTTTGAAACGCGTTTTTTCAACCTGCACGATTAATCTGGAATTATCACAATAACAACCACGTATTTCGGGAAATTCTCAAATGAGATTTTCGCTGAAAATTTCATCAAAATGGAACGAGCCATACCAAAATTATCAATAAAAGTAAAGTCGGTCGAATCGGTCAAATCACCCTGTTATAGTCTCAATAGAGACCCCCATACATAAACCAAATATTGTTTCGAGACTGTCTTGACTAGTGTAAACTTCTCCTTAAATCTCCTCCGGAATTACCCTGTATTGTCATAATTCGAATTTGGAATCATACTCTTTCCATAAGAATTGTAAAGTTTCTTTAAAGAGTGAAATGGATAATTTTGAAGGGAGAAGATCATTTTTTATTGTCAATAAGCAGGGGGAGCTGCTCCCAAAATATGTTTCAACCTTGTAGGGATAGTTATTTTCTTTTCACATTATGGTAATTATTCTTCCCATATATATATATTGGTGGTATAGTGAAAGGCGATGTTCTTGAGGATGCTCGAACATGAGGTCGTATATTATCAATGAGTTGCCTCGTTAGGAGCCTTTGTAATATTCTAATTGATTTTCGAACAGAAAGCTCAGAAGGGTTTCGTATAGGAAGCACATCGACATTTATTTGGTAATGTATTTCCGCATCTTCCTCATAATTGCACTCGCCGGATCCATCTCCCAGTGAAAACAAAACCTTCCAACAGACGAGACATAACCTAAGAATTAGACTTTTGTATATATGGTTCTATCCATGGAGGTTGAAAACGGGAAGGGAACATATCCTATATTTTCCTTGTACTAAAAGTGTCACACACTTTTGAGAAAGTTTTGTGGATTTACCAATACCAATATGGCCGACTTCGAACTATTTAAACCATGCATGGGTAAGATGTGGCGAGAGTTTCGTAATATACCAAACTCCCGAATTGGAAGATTCTTCTGTTCACTTTAATGACGATTGCATTCTAGAATATTTCTCGGGATGAATGAACGATGGAGGTAGGATGAATGAACGATGGAGGTGGGATGAATGAAACAAGCGAAATGTCATGATATACTGCTTTTTGAATGAACGATTTCAATTCCCAGTAGATTGAAAGAATTGTAACCATATGTAGTTGTACGACTTCTTTCGATTTATACGGAAAAATATAACTACTTTGATTTATTTTCTCGATGATATCAAGTGATTCATTTTTTAGTTTTGAATGAATTACATATTCCGCTATAAAAATTGAAATAGGATTCGATAACTCACCAGTTACGATATTTTCTTATGCGAATTGCGAAACTTGTCGTGTTGGTCTGTCTGTATACAAGATAAGGGATCTGAAATGTTCTTCGTTCATCAGAGTATCTGAAATATCATCGCTTGGAGGACCGGTCATGGACCCTCCCAGAAATTAAGTCCAAGGTATTTTGTCAAAATGAATTCAAAATGCAGAAAATATTTTGTTACAATGATGAAGATGCTATTATCCATTATGAATATATATGCTTATCCTTTGAATAAATTCCAATTTCATCACACTTATACGAAGAGACAGAGTTCTGCTGAGGTTTTCAAGCGCCTTTGTATCATAGGTAAAAATGTATGGTACCCCGTCTCCATTTCCACTGGTAATACTGTGATATTGTTTGATATATCACAGAATGTGATGCTCGATCTCAAATATCGATCTCAATAATAATTATTGTGCCTATTATGGATGACATCCTCAGATCATTGCCTGGCAATATGGATTCTCAAATACAATGGAACGAACAAATTGTTTCTCTGAAAGCTATTCACCTTCCATTATCAAGTGAACTTCATGAATTATACAATGAAAATACAGATTCTGACATCCATATTTATTACAATTATACAAGATACAACAATTTAATAAATAATAATATAGCAATTATAATCCAAAATATAATACTGCGTAAGTCAGCTATTGCAGTTTCTTTGAAATTCATGAGATGGCTTGTGCACTTTGCAGCAATCTCATGTCAAAATATTTAATTATAATGGCTTTCATTGAATTTCTTAAATGAATGGAACCAAATTCCTGATCCAGATTGTGATGAGTCATTGGAAGGAAAATTGTTGTTCCAATAGATACTCTGTCCTGAAATGCATCGATTCTTCCTAGCTAACCTTTCATTCATTCTGGCAACTGGCTATAATTATATCTCTTGCTTCGATAGCTTTTTCCTTTTCAACTAAGAAATTCCTATATTTGGGAGCGGTTCTCTTTACATCTTCTATTTTGTCTACTTTCATGGGCGATACTTCATATATGGGGTCCCTTAAAGTTGATGGAGCCATCTCACTCAAAGCAGAATTATCTTCTATGCATGGTTTGATAGAAGTTTATCTCTGATTTGTTGCTCAAAGAACCTGAAATTTTTGAATTGTATAAATTAACAATAATCAGTGAGCGGTAACAGAACTAAATTTCCAGTTATCAACAAAAGAGCTGTGAGTTAATATGTACGCTTGACACCAAAAATTCTCAAATAACTGATGTATTCTCTCAAAATTAAGAACTTTGAATCTCCCCTCTTTTTTGGGTTGCCTGGTTGAAATACCTACCAAGAAAATTGATGAAACAGCAGTTTTTCTAACTCTCACACATTGTTCAAGGATGATAACAATGATGGAGAGGTTCGATCTAAATTCTAAATCCTCTGTAAAATGAATCGAACAAATTCTTGCATAGACCGATATACACCAGTTCTTCATCTCAATTGCCTGGATGATCAACTAAAACTAATTCTCCAAAAAACAAACACTAGAATGAATTAACCTGGGCTAGGTAACTCCAGGATTCTCAAGTTTGGCCTTTGATGTATTAGAACAACCATATATTGAACGAGAAATCATTTTTGAATGATTCTTTATGTCTTTCCACTAAAAACTCTACAGAAATCATCACCAGAAACAACAAAATTCAACGTTGAATAAAATGAATGAAATAGTTCGAAGTCGGCCGTATTGGTATGGGTTAATCAGAACATTATTGAAGATATGTGACACTATTCAAACGTTATGCCCCCTTAATAATTTTTCTACTTCCATGATTCTATCGCAAATCCTAGGAGATGCCCGGCTTCTCCCTGTGGGTCCTTATTCTTGAATCGAGGTAGGGAGAAAATAGGCGTATCGACGCTGTTGTTAAGGAAGCGCGCTGTATTTTTGATGGAACGATAGATAACGTTCATTCCATCACATTCGAGAATAGGGTCCCTGCAGTGATGTTTTACAATAATTCAGTTCAACAATGCCGTTTCGTGGTCAAGTCTGTGTACATTCCCACTATCTCCCATTTATTCTACATCCATGTTTTCAAGAAAAGGTTCAGATTCTCTTGTAGTTGCTACACTACGCCTGTACATTTTTGAATCGTACTCACCCAAATCCTCTAATGACAATGAAATTTGTCGTTGTATATGATTACATGGCATAGTGTTAATGTGCTCATAAGGGCAATCTGAGACCTCGAGAGGCAAGGGATACCGTGGCATTGTGACGCGTAAGTTTTTCTCTGTAAATGTGCCTTCATTCGTACAATTTTGTTTTTTTTTATTCGATAAATCAAATAATAAACCTAAGTGATCGACCGAAAATAAGAAAAAATTACCCCTTCCTGAAGAATTCACAGTTTTGACTCAATTTTGAAGAATGTATAGATTTGAATGAACAGAATAAAAAGACCGTCCATCCGCCTTTCGGGGTTTTTCTCTGAAAGTACTGAACGGAAATCCGTGAAACTTTGTAGAGAAATTGTGTGTCGCTCGAGATTGATCCTCCAAGCTTTTCAGCATGGTCGGTGTACCCTAGGGTGAGCCCCAATGTTGAGCACATTGGGGTTGGAGAAAAAAAAAATTCCTGAAAACTTACCACGGAATTTTCATGAAACTCTAAACGTTGATTACAGTTGCATAACTCAATCTGAAAATTATCACCCGGAGTTATAATGGAAAACGCACCGTTTACTCCACCTCTTCGGTGGAGATGAAACGACTCTTCCCATTCAAAATATTATTTTGAATTATGCTACTCAATTGGCGTTGTGCATGTGGAAATTTCATTCAATCATACAAGAGTTTTTATTGATATTTCAATGTTTCACATGAATGATTTCATGGAATTGGTTTTTGGGTTGTGAGAAACCAATAAGTTATGAATAATATATGAGTTTCATTTAAGATGTCAAAAGTTTTGGGTTATTTAACTGAGAAAACAATAAACCCTTGTGTAAAATTTTCAGCTTTTCTTTATTGGCAGTGGCTGAAATATGCGCATGCATTTGAACCTGTTTTGTTTATTGTTTCAGACATGAAGCGATTTTAAGCGATGGACCAAAAGCTTCGGTTATAGTTACGGTTATCCCCATTTACAGATTCTTCTTTGCCTATCTCTGTCAGTTTGGATAACCGTAACTATAACCGTAGCTTTTGGTCCATCGCTTAAAATCGTTTATGGAAGCTATTAGAACTGGTTTCCCCTAATATGAGGCAGACAGAAGAGCACGAAAATGTCATAAGAATTTGATAGACTTCAAAGCGTCTGAAATTTCGCCCAAAATTTGGATTCTTGGATGTTTATCCAACGTAACCTAGGTGGCTTTATACTGTGCTCTGATTTCCAGAAACTATGATACTAGATACCAGAATATACCTATACACAGAACTACCAAAAATGAGATGACACCAAGGCTGATGGTTATATCTATCTACCCGATAGATTCAAACTATTGAACGACAAATAGTTCAACCAAGAGGTAAACAACATGTTTATTGGAAAATACTATTACAGAAAAGATGAATTCCTGACTAGTTCTTTCAGTCGACTCAACTTTTGCATCCGATTTTTGTTATGAATCTATTTTCTATTTTTGGATATTGTTATATTGTTTTGACGTGTCCTATACATCATTGTTATGTCTTGAGGAATGAATAATGTTGTATTATTCTGTACTGTATTGTGAAAAAGACTTTATTATGTCCAAGTCAATACATACTTCTTACACACATTTATTTCAAGAATCATTTCATACCTGCAAATTTTTGAAATTTTTCACGTACATATTGTGCAAATGACCCATTCGAATCTAGTACTGATTATATTTCTGTAAACATACTACTATACTATGAAATTTTGAATGAATACTCAAAAGCAATTCAATCGGGTCATGTGGTTTCTTCAATATTTAGCTTGGGTGCTTGTTTCAATTTCGTT
Organism: Myrrha octodecimguttata; assembly: GCA_958510865.1. Classification (NCBI taxonomy): domain Eukaryota; kingdom Metazoa; phylum Arthropoda; class Insecta; order Coleoptera; family Coccinellidae; genus Myrrha; species Myrrha octodecimguttata. The sequence continues at coordinate 22,795,219 of OY294059.1, forward strand.
ATTAAGATGAATTGTTTGTCGAATTATTTGTTTCAGTAATATTGCTAATTCCATCTTTTATCTTTTCTACTCCCTCTTTTATGGTGTTGACGATTTTAGGGAGTAATTTGGAATATGACCTATTGGGGTTGGTTTCCAAATAGAAAGTTCCTTGAAGTTTAAGTTCCAAATCTCCCATAGCTGCTTCGAGTGATTCACAAATATTATTCGCAAAATTGCTGAAACTTTTGCATTTCCTCGATGGAAAGGATCCTGTTGTGTTGACAGCTTCTACAAAGAAATCCCATGCACGACTGTGGTCACAGGTAACTGAAAAAATGGGATTCTTGTGAAAACCTGAATTATTAGGGTAAAACTTATTGTTAAATGTTAGTTCATCCGCCGAATTGCCACATTGTTGAATACTCATGAAAATTTTGGCCGCGAGAAATATTGAAAATGCGTGAAATTTAGAAGAAAACGTTGTTCTGCAGGCTTTAGTGATTATTTTTTGACTTTTTTTTGGGATGTACTTAATTCTTCAGTGAAAATGCGCAATGTAAGTTATTTCTTCATTTTTCACTGCATTTCAGTTTTTATGTTCCCGAAAATTCTTGAATATAAAAAAGTGGCAACATTGCGCATTTTCACAATTTTTTCCAACCATTTGCACCCAAAAAATTCCTGCAGTGTTCTTTTTTTCAAGGAATTTTTTGGGTGCAAATGGTTGGAAAAAATTGGAAGTCACCCCTTTTCATTCGAGGTATTGTTTGCTCTTAATTGGTCTGGCTTACTTTTCATACTGGACTTTCATAGTTTGAACGCGCAAATACTGAATGATTAATTTATAGCCGATAAAGGTGAGGTACATTTGCTTTTGGCATGAGACAGATGAGTTATCTTGTATTTCATTTCAGTCTGGGTCACAAAAGGTCTTTTTCGTGTATTTTCCATCATTGGAATCGATTATTCATTTCAGTTTCGAACGAAAAATCCCATCTTTCGAATTAGGTTCAACATAGTGGCAGTTTAAACGATCGAAGCTTCGCGGCTTCCGTTTGTCACGTGTCATATCCCCTCTCTCTTTTTTCTCGTGTACCTCCCACTGTACCAAGCCGATGGATTGCGTAGGCTGTATAGATCGTAGAATCATTGTATAAAGACAACAATGTAAAATCACAGATCAACCAGATAAACCACTCGCGTCATTTACTTAGGAAATCTATCTCAACGCAGTTATGACCCTGAATCGAGCTAATCGGAATTTTAGCAGGCGTTTGGGGTGCTTTGGGGTGCCAATCAGATTGCAGGAATAGGATTACGTCACTCTCGCCGTTTTCGGACTGGCTTGAAGAGGTTATAAACATGTAAACAAACTGAAATGAATTTTTCATCCTATTAATTGATGAATAATTTCGTATCTGTTCCATTTAACAATATAATCTTAACAGTTTTTTACAACCAAATCAATTGTTTAGTCATCTTTGAGGTTCTATTTTATGATGACAGTCCTCATTATATGTTTTAATTATACAACAAGAATTGGAATCGAATTTAGGTGGACTCATTCATAATGTTCATTTTATATAATATAAAGGAATCGCAACTGAAGTAAAAGCATTACAACCTCCATTATTCAATTAAAACGATGGGATGTCTAATAAAATTGTATATGATTGCACAAACACTAGGATTGGAATCGAACAAAGTTGGTCTATTCATAGTTTGATTTTATATTGAAATGAATCTCATTTGATGTGAAACTACAAAGATTCTCTGATTAAGGTAAACAGGTTTTCCATAACATTTTTCCAAAATTTTCATTTACTCCAACCGAGTTCTTCTACAGGAGTTTAAGGTGTGACAAAACACTCGCTTTGGTGTTGGAAATTTGCTTTTCAAATGGTTTCATCGAAAAATCTTAGTCTGATTTTGATTTTGTGATTCCTGAATCCCGACAAATCCGTTTTTACATTTCGATTTTAGATATTCCAAAATCAAGTATTCAATTTGACAGCTGTTTCGAGGAAGAAGAAAGTGTGGTTATGTCTGTTATATTTCTCAAGGTCGGAGAGACGCGATTCCCGCAAACGATGAAGTGATTTGTCTTGTTGGTCTGTGGTAAAATGTTGTCTTTATACAATGGTAGAATCGTGCTGTGACGTGTGACATATAAGGCTATCAATCGTATTCCTCCTAATTTGAACTTGCGTGATTTTACGACATTGCGATGGTACTTCACAATGTTCTCTAATATATGTCGGTATTTTCTCCAAGCCAAAAGGAACACGATTTGTCTCAAACTGGTTTTCTATGAAAAGATTTATGGAGGATAAGTATGGTATACGGGTGGGTGTATAACGGTGTACATTTCGCACACGATACTCGAATGTGAGTATTATTAAAGAGCGAACCTATATAACTTTTCAAATTCATATTGTGTCCAAACAGAATCATGTTGAGAATGGACATATTCCGCTTGACATAAACCTGAATCGAATGTAGCCTTACCTCAATTCAAATTGGAATAAATCAATTTCATATTGGTGCAACATTTGTTTCTGTGTCAATTGAAATTTTATGAGCTATTTCAATTGAATTTTTCCTGCAGTTTCGTATTTTTTACACACCTGTAAGCGAATTACCTCTTGATACTAATGAATTCGCAAGTCCTTTCCAATCGCTTCTTCCCTTAGAAACTGCGATAATCTGCTTCCTTGCTTTTTAAGTTAAGTTACAGCAAAGTTTCGAATCATTCTTGAGTATGCAGTCGCTGACTAGTCCCCTTCGACACACAAGTGGTAATGTTATAAGGTAATGAACTGATCAGTTTACAGAGCAACGAATGTGTACCAATATAAAATTGATTATTTCCAATGTGAATGTGTATTTGCTCTCAATTAAATTGAATTTACTGCCACTTTGATTATGCTCATTCTTAAATTGATTCTAGAATTGTATGAACTAGTTCTGCATATTTCCCATTTTATTCTTTTCGAGCCATCTTTCATTTAGTGTCGAATAAAAGCCTCTTCCAGTTTCTTTCAAGCTTTTCTGTCTTACACTCCAATGTTTTCCGGCTGTATCGACTATATCGTCTTTTCATCTCAAACTAGGTCTTCCTGTGCTTCTTTTTGCGCGAATGTTCTGGGGAACAGCGTGCAACCGTTTTGTCCAAATTTTTGATGATTGACCCGAAAATGGTCTCGAACCACAAAGTTGGACTCACTTATGACGAATCCGGTGTCAAAATCGAATCTGTCCGGCCGGCCGACCGACCGTCTGTCCGTAGGCACGATTATAGGCGTAAGGAGTAAATTGAAAAAAATGTCCGGCCGGCCGTGGACACGATAACTGTCGAACGGATTAAGCTAGCCACTTGAAACTTCCAGGATAGGTCGCGCATTGAAATGCCGCGGTTAAGTTTGATATTGGGCCAAATCGGCCAAATAGTTTCGGAGTTATAGCCATCTGAAACTTTGAAGTTATTTATTTTTTATTTCAGAAACTACTCGAGCGATTGAATTCAAACTTGGCGGTTAGGTGGAATATAAGAACGCGCAACTCTGAGCAGAATTTGGTCGGGATTATACTGTCAGTATATTCTGGAAAATATTTTTGCGAAATTTTCTTCCAAAAAATTTTTGTTTCGGAAACCGCTTATTATATTAAAAAAAAATCTTTTTGGACTTTGAACTTAACATTTCACAGCAGTGTACCAAATTTCGATTCCATACGATCATAATTTTTTGAGATATTGGGAAAAAATACGTCAAATTTCGTGATTTTCTTCTCGATATCGTTGTTTTTTTCAGTATAACTCAAGAAATACTGATTAAATCGTGATAAAACTTCGCAGCTAGTTTGGAAATGCTGAAAGATAACTTCATGCAAAATTTCGTGATGATCGTGCCATTAGAACAATTCGAAAACAAAAATTTCTGTGATATCCTTATCATATCATCCTCATTAAACTCTGTATGAACCTTCGAACTGTAATTTTTCGATGAAGTACTGAATTTCAATTCGATCTGATCTGTATTTTGGAAATATTTGGAAAATAAAATTTTGAATGGATTTATCTGCGGAATCATTTGGAGGATTTTACCCATTCACGAATTCGGCCTTCGTAATCAAGATCCAAATCTTCTCTACAAATATCGAGTTTCTAAGTTGTTTCTTTCGGAAGTTATTGTGTTTACGCAGTCGGCCGCTAGGCTAGCGGCCGACTGCGTAAACACAATAACTTCCGAAAGAAGCGACTTAGAAACTCAATATATACAGGTTTGGGGCTTAATTACGAAGGTCGAATTACCGAATGAGTAAAATCCTCCCAATAATTCAGTAGATATACCCATTCAAAATTTTACTTTTCCAATATTTCCAAAAATACGGATAAGATCGAATTGAAATCCAGTACTTCGTTCAAATTCGTTGCCAAAGCGGTCATCTCCATGGAACATGCGCGCAATAGTTGCTGCCTTCACGGCAGTGCTTTTCTAGAATTTTTGTTTTCCAATATGACACTCTATATGACCACCTCTTCACATTATGCAGCCTACTGCCACCTAAGTTTCGCAATTTTATCCACGATGTCGGTTGCTCTGGATTTCCTTCGTATTTCGGTGTTTGGAATTCTGCCTCTCAGGAGACACCCAGCAGAGACCTCTCCATTGCTCTATGAGCTACTTTCAGTTGTTAGTAACTTTTTTCGTTATTGCCATAGTTACTTGGCCATAAGTTGCCACGTGTGTATACATGTATTTGCTATCTGTTCTAGTTATATTTTTTTCATATGATAAATAAAAACCCTTCGAACTAATCCGAATTGATGTCGGGGATTCTGCGTTATTTGCTTATGAGCTCAATTCATTTCATCCCGTTATATCATTGCAAAGGTGTATTCGTGGCTCAGATTTGGTTTCGTGATTTTTTTTTCAATATAGTTCGCTACACGGTTATCAACTATCGTGAATTAATTTTAATATCCAAATCTCCTGTTGCTGTTGGCGACATAGTACAAACATGTTTTATTGTTCACAAAGATTTCGAAGATAGAAGTTATTTGATTTTACCGTGGATCATTTTATGCCAGTTGATATAATAATTTAGTCATTGAAGACGTTGTACGTCGAAGACATAAAAGTATATCGTAAGATATCGAATCAATATCGAAAGATATTATGTAAAGGTTTCTTTAAATTTTCTGCTTGTACGATCTTGGTAAATGAGGCATTGGTATTTCACAACTATTCACAAAGTTCGAATCTGATTGCGTCCGTTGTTCTTGATTAATTGAGGCAAATACCCCGAAATTTCAAACAGCGGCGAAATTCGACATATTTCTTTTTCAATAGATAGATAGATAGACTTCATAGGTGAGTTACAATACAATTGTTTTCACAGGTCAAGAAATGTATGCGCATTACATTCAAAACAAATTGACAAATACTTGCTATGGGGTACTCGAACAACAAATAAATATTTATAAAGAATCTGTCATCCATCGTCATCACATCAAAACTCATCAAGAGAACAGAAGGGCTTCTGGGCTGAAAACTTCACGAGTTTACTTTTAAGCAGCTTAGTTGGTAGATTTCTGGCCCCACCAGGAAGTTCAATATATAGGGAGATGCCACAGAAAACGGGGCTCCGATGCGATTTCCTGAGTCTCAGGAAGTCAAAAATCATCTTTGTTGTTGTCAATACCATATTGCATACGTGTCCCTATCAGAGCAAAGTGAACGGATTTGAGAACATCCTTCGAAAGACAGCGAGGCATAGCTCTCAGGGCGGAAATCCAACCACTTAATTTGGCAGACAAAAGCCTACATGGCTTCTTCAGGAGAGCTTGGGATCTTAGTGAACTCCAAGAAACTCAATCAAGTCTAGTTGATTGCTTTCTTTCATATATCCCAGACTGAATAAGAGTTCATGCCTTTTCTCAACCGTTAGAGAGCACCGTTTAGTACCCCACGATCGTGCCATGCTCGATCTCTCAAGCAAGGAGTTGATATCTGTGTCATCAACGTTGAAGGTGGTGTCGTCAACAACAAGTATTGTGCTGACCTCATGAACGGACTTAGGTAGGTCGTTTATGGATACCAGAATTAGGACTGGCCCTACTGCAGATTCCTGAATTATTTTTGTCCAAATGGGGCTCAACGCAGAGTATGTGCCGTTCACATACACGATCTGGAATATTTCATCCAGAAAGGATTCATTTGATTCATTTGATTGCCACCTAAGAGAAACCATACATCTTGGGTTTGTTCAACAACTTATCCCGAGAGACGCAATCAAAAGCTTTAGTCAGACCAATGAACGCTCACTGTTTATAGGTTGTTACCTTCCCAGGATTTCGAGAATAGCGACCCTAGACGATAAAAACCAACTCGTTATTCACGAAGTATTCGATCATTTGATCCGACATAACTTTCTCAACTATTTTGGAGGAATATCAACCAGGGATATTGAAAATTAATTGGCAGGGTCATCCGCATCACCTCTCTTGTGGATAGTGATGACATTAGTTGACAAGTTCAGTTAGAGGTCAGACTAAGGAACTTACGATTGATTCCACAGCTGGAACAGAAAGAACGTAGAAAGCATTCGATCGACTGTTCTTCAAACCAGAAATTACTTCCCTTATAGTGTTATGTCCTACTTAGTGGAAGATGAACTGTAGCAGCGGCAAGATATTCTTTTTAAGAGTATTTTGGAATTTTACCTTGTCCTACTTAGTGGAAGGTGAACTGCAGTAGCGGTGAAAGAACGTAGAAAGCATTGAATCGACTGTTCTTCCAACAAGAAATTACGTCCCTTATAGTGCGTTATATCCTACTTAGTGGAAGCTGAACTGTAGCAGCAGCGAGATATTCTTTTTAAAAGTATGTTGGAATGTCAGCTTGGAGAGAGGAATTTTTCCTATGCAAAAACTGAAGTAGTCACTGAATTAGCTCGCGGTCAGGTTGCGAATAGGTTCGTGAACTACAGACCATGTGATTTTAGATTTATAGTTGAACTTTGGATGACTCCATCGAAGAATTTTGTTTTCGTCATCACAACGGCTTTTTGGTAATTCGAACGTAATTGATTTTTTAATTTATACAATACCTCTGATTCATAATATGAGTACATTGACTGAATAAGCGACAAATGTTTTCTCATCGAGTTCATCATGAACCAACCATGTCCTACGTCTGCTCATCGGGCTCTCACTATTCTTTCCAGGATGGAAGCATCTAATAAAATTTCGTGGAATTTGCCCAAGCATTCGTTGATATCCAGAACGATGTCATGTACGAAATTCCACGAACATTCCAAAAGCACCTGGTGCATTATATTGAAACCTACCCGCGAAAGTGGTCTAAACTTGTATCAATATGGCAGTGTAGTTTTAGGTGTACTGATTTGAAGGACCTTTTAAAACCTTCGCATACCTTGTTTGGGTGTCAGAATGAACAAAAACGTCCATTCATGCAGTTTTTTCCTGGTAAGTCCAAAAACTTCATATCTAAAACCGTAGGATGACAGCAGATTCAAAAGGCTAGTTGCTTCCTCATAGAAAATTGAATTGAATTTTACATTGTAATCCCTATAGCATACTATTCTACTACTCTATTTTATATAGTTGGTTGGGAGTGAACAAGGCATTCCATATCACTTTTTTTTTCTTATAGTCTGATCGTTCAGATGTAACAGACCCACATATGACATTTTATTATCTATTCTAGGTGCATTTGTTCTTCGATCTGTCACTTCGACAAAATTCAAAATTGCTGTTGAAACTCTCGTTTTCCTTCGAAAGAACTTTGAAATATATGCTCAATTTGTCCAGATCTCAGAGTTATCAGCTGGTCCAAAATTGTCCTCAAATAGGTATTATTGAAGGAGCTATCTATATTTATCGAGGAATCTTGATGTAAGGGACTGGCATTCTGACTCGGAAAAGATTTGCTTCACCATAGAGGTGAATTCATCTAGTGCGGAATCTGTAGTGATTCTTGAAATAAAAAAGACAGTGTTTTGACGCACTGCTTTCACGAGGTTTTTTTGTGGGGACATCCGTCATGTTCCAGGTATTACTTTAAAGTCTGGCAGGCCCTTTTTTTTGGTGGGCTTCTAGTTTGGAATTTTAGGAGACTTCTCTGAACGTTTTGTAAATTCAGTTTTGGTCTTCGACTTCATTTCCATATTGACTTGAAAGTGTGTGCCAAATCGAATTTTGTCTGGTGAATGGTTTCCGAAAAAACAATTTTTTTCATGGAAAATATGAAAAATTTCCGAAAATTTTTTTTTCCACATTCACACCATTAGAATCATCAAGGATTTCTTCGTTATATTGTGTGATAGTATCTCACAGCTAGCAACAAAATGTTAATCTGATTGCTTCAGTACTTCTTGATATATGTTCAGGACATAACCTCAACATTTCGAATAACGACGAAATTTAACATATCTATTCCCTATATTTCAGTGAATAAATTTTGAATGGAATTTAAGTTTGAAATATTGATGGTAAATATCGACTTCAAGGTATGTGCCAAATCTCATTGGAATATTATCAGCAGCCCCGAAATTGAGAAAATTTTGAATAACAACAATATGCGACATATTTTTTTCTATATTTCCGAGGTTTTCAAATTATTTATCGATTGAATCAACACGAAATTTTGTATTCAGGTGTGCATTGGTATTCTTCAAAAAGTTACAAAGTTTCAATCTGATCGCATCTGTACTTCTTGAGATATTGAGGAAATATCGTCAAAATTGCAACTTATATCGAAATTTTACATATTTTTTTCTCTTAATCGTTGAATACTGACTCTCACGTCTGTGCCAAATTTCGTCGGAATTTGATCACGTTTTGTTGGAGAAGAACTTTTCAACAAAAATTTGGAAAATTTTCGAATGAAAATTTCTGAAGTCTGAATGCACACAAAATTCCGCACATAGATGCGCGTTGACATTCTTAAACTGATTATAAAGTTTCAATCAATTGAATTCGGACTTCATGAGATATCTTGAAATTGAACTCAAAATTTCATATTGGTTTAACTTCGGGACTATTCGACCAAATTTGCCCACTAACGAACTTATTATATTACACATATTCAGGCTCCAAACCAAGCCTTAAAGTTTCAACACTCTTGGTCATTTTGGATACATATGGACGGCCGGACTGACAAAAATGAATGTACATTCTGATTGTATCAATGGCACTTGTTCAAATGTACTATTTAAAATAAAACAAAATTTGTATAAAGCAAAATTCACTGTCATCTGATTCTTGAGGTTCTATAAACTTTTTGAAAGTCATTCTTACAGCAAGACTTCAACATTTTTTTGTAGTATAATAATTGAAATTCTACATTATTATTTTAAACAAAATTTATTTCACTCCAATCGATAAATTTCATCTTGATCATTTCTGGTGTTACGGAAATATTTGGTAATTTCGAGATTTTGGGATGATGAAAACGAGTGATTTTGAGGAATTGGAAATATATAAAACTGAAGTATGAATTCAGGTAGTATTATTTTCACATACTCAGTTTTTTTGTATGAGCCATAGATTTGTTGTTTTGATGAGAGCTCATCACTGTCGTGTATCCACGTGCTGAATTTCGACCCGAGCATGTCTAAATTTTTGTAAATATTTGTATGACGGAATTTCGAATTCGTGGGATCTACTTAACTGGCGGATTCTGTCAATTTCGAACTCGACCTTCGTATTTATGCTTCAAACCTGCCCCGAAAATCTCGAGTCTATAAGTTATTCCTTTAAAAAGTTATCGTTCTTAGAATCGGGTGAATAGTGAATAGATTTCAATAGTTCCAGGCAAATAGGTCAGAACTTGAAGGTTTGAAGTTTTCTCACGCTGACTGATAGTTCCTATCAAAATTTTAAACGTCATTTATTATCTCGGGAGATTCATTTAACATTCGAAGCAATTCCGTAATTTTTATTCACCTTATATTCAAAACTTTATGAAATACTTCAACAGTGGGTTATCTTTGCTGAATAATTCGATCAAACGATTCTCTCGTCATGCACATATGCAAGTTATCTTTTTTACCTGGGTCGGCATAGGTTGCTACTCTGCCCAAATCGACTTCCCAACATCCAGGTTGATTGTCTCCGCCATTAGGAAAGAAATCGACGGTCCCACATGGTATTGGAAAACCCAACTTATCGCCGTCAGTGTGGATCACCATCACAACCTCAGCATCGTGTTTGTTTAGTCTTCTTGAGTTTGGTCGAAGAATGAATAGTGGTCCAGCTGGATCTAAGGCAATGATTCTAGGTAATTTTTTACCAGTAATTTCTCCGAACTTTTTGCCCGCCCATCCACATATTTGACCTCCAAGCGAATGACCGATAAGTACGATATTTTCCCTAGGGACCTTGTACTCCGTTACCAATCGATTCACAAGGATACCCACAAAGTTTCCTGAAAGAATGAGAGAGTTAATATCCCGTGAACTAGCAAATTTTTCATGAATATTTCTAGTGAAAATAAAATTGGTTAAATATATTAGATACAGAAAAGCAACAACAGTCTTGAAACTTCAAGTTCATGGGAACCTTCGACTATTATCTGGGTGACAGGTTTCGGTAGTTTGGCTATACTGCCATTTTCAAACCAACAATAAATTACTGGTTCCTTAATCATATAGCAGATGAAATCATTCAGTCAGGTGAATAAACTGAAAGGTCGGAAGATAAAACAATAAATATGAAACAAACTACATATTGAAGTATCCCGGATGATTAATATTAGATACACTGAAGTATGCTTCGAATAGGGGATCAAAAACCGACCCTTGAGACATGCCACTGAGCACCTCCTTGGCTCTGAACAAGCTTGTCCGACATATGCTTCAAGAATTTTCTGTTAGTCAAAAATCCCATGATCCAGCTGAGAAAATCATCACGAATGCCTTAACTTTTCAATTTGAAGAGCAGATGAGATATTGGAACCTCATCATTAGGTATCTTCCTATTCAATGCTGTCGTCCATTCAATCAAACAAAATAACCAATTATGGATCGATCAGGACATATCAATTTTGTGAATCAGGAATGAGTTTGTGATTCTAGCGGAAAGATGTTAGCTATTCGTAAATAATTATCTCTAAAATTTCACAAGCTTATTGAAGTTAGACTAAGTGGCTGATAATTGTTAGTATTGTGCCTGACACTCCCTTTTTAAATATTGCCCCATGCCAGGATGAGGGTTAATCACCACATGCTAGGAAAAAACTATTGACGCAAGAGGCACATACAAGCTGGTAGCTGACGAAGTACTTTTTTTATTTATTTATGAAAAACATTCAAAAACGGAAAGTATAATTATTATTATACCTTATGTATTCCACAAAAAAAATTCATTCGCAACCATATTTCCATTTTGCATGCCGAAAATTATGTCTCAAATACAGTTCTGATTATGAATGCAATGGTTCCTGCTAAAGATTCATGGTAAGCGACATTCAATATTTCTCCTGAAATGTCAGATTCAGAATAAATTGAAATAGACAAATATTTACAAAGCTTCTCGAAATTGTGTATGGCATTCATTTCAGAAAATCGTATGAGGTATCCATAAAACCGTTTCCAACTGCTCTATAATTATATTCTAAAGTTCACTAAGGGTGTTAAAAATTTTCAAGAGCGGCAAAGTTGTTTTTATAATATGCCAATATTGAATTTATAGGTATTGAATGAGGCATTGAAATTGTTTTTGAGACTACAAATTTCTCATCAGCTTTTGGCTGGATGAGTTTTGATGAGATTTTTTGGTGTGCATGATTGAGTTCGAGAATGTTGCGGCTTCACACTTCTATCAAAACATTTCGGAATTTTTTGAGTGAATGAAAATGGATTAAAAAACCAATGCGAAAAAAATTTCGGATTTTAAACAATTCCCGAATCTTGAACACTCACAAAAATACATCCACACGTCTAGAAGGAATTAAATTACATACAAACGCACCCCATGCTTAAAAAATTATACTGAAAATTGCCACTGTCGTACGGAGATCATATTGTGGAAATGTTTCGAAAAACTAGTTTCTTGAGTGCGACGCTATTTTTGCAGTTCGCTTGATAGCATGAAGCTGCGATTACATTAACGGACACATCGTATCATGATCAATTACAAAATCGTAATGCCAAACAGTGGCCAATTTAACTCCAGACCTACCATTTACAATCGCTTGAAGCGCAATTCGCATAAAACTAGGTGACGATATCAAAAAGATTGCTGCGAGAGAATATTTTTGAACTAAAAAACTATTGACTTAAACACATAAGTGTATGGCATGTTTAAAACATAAAGAGATAGGATCTGTTCTTGTGGTGATAATATCTCGCACTTGGCTTGCCGACCTCACAGGATTTTGATTCGATGGCTGATTGGAAAGCAAATTCTTAAGAAAAATACTCACATCAACTCAGTATAAAATATCAGTGAGAGCTGTAAATTGTATTTATGACCTGTATGGTCATATGGTGGAAGGGAAAAAAATGATTTATTCTATGGGATCATGAGAAGCCAAGGAAGTCGGAGATTCCTTTACAGAAAAAGCTCAACTGAGAATTCCTCCATGCGAATTAGATTAGGATGACAATTTTCTGGGACACCCTAGAAGTTTGGTAAATTATCGCAATAGAGGCAGACTAGATACGAACAGATCATGTCCAATCTGCAATCTACAAAAATGTACATCAACTTTCACAGGATGAATTGCTGAATTCACAATAATAAGCAGAAGGTTGAAAATATTATAATACCCACCTACACTTTCAGTATCGAAAGCGGAGAAGGCATAATTGTCACTTGCTGGCCCGTCCCAATTTACTTGCACAACATGGGCATGTGGGCGAGTTCTCACTAAGATTTCTGATAGATCCTGGACCCATGATGCATTACCACTTGACTGCCATCCATGTATGATGAAGAAAATTTTTCCATCAGTATTTGCTACTTCGTCTGGTTTATAAAAATCTATTTTAGTCGGGCTGCCGATGTTTTTTGAGGTAACGAGGTGGAAAGTCAATTGTTTAAGGTCAACTGGAGTTCCCACAACTTCATCCAGGCCATTTACAAATCCTTTTTCGATGTCGAATACACCCTTGTGAGCAGATTTCAGAACTGATTTAGAGCCACTCACAACTTGTCGATCTGCTGCGTACGCAATATCTGCCGTTGCTTTAGCGCCGTCCACAGCACCACCAACAACTGCTTTAGCTCCACTGTCAATTCCTTTAACCACACTTGTCGCAGCTGATAATGGATCTGGTAAACCCCATGAACCGGCATCTAAAAAAATCAGAGTTGGAATAAGGGAAGGTGAAATTATTCTTCAAAATATCTATGAACGAAAATATTTATTTTGATGGGGAAGTTATTTGAAATTGTCTTGAAGTAGAACATTTGGCATGATAATAGAATTAATAATAATAGTGAAAGTAATACGAACATAGTCACAAGGACGAATATATGTCGATAAATCAACAAATATTCCACATTGATCAGAGCTAATCATTCAATCAACCAAAACATCTACACCGAAGAAGCGGACCTAAGGAGAATTACTACAGCTGTTCCACAGTTATTACGTTCAGTAATAACTGTGAAACAGCTGTAATCCTTCCGACAGTAATCGTGTCATCGGCCGGACGGACGGTCGGCCGGACAGAATCGATTTTGAAACCGTATTTCAGAAGGATTTTATCCACTTGAATATTGTAGCGTGGGTTGCATATCAAAATACGAAGGTTTAGTTCGTTAGGGGGCAAAATCAGTCGGACGGTTTCGGAGTTAGCTATTTGAAGTTTTGAGATTCATTTCCTGCTATTTCAGGAACTACTCATAAGATTGTATTGGAACATGACAATTAGTCATGACAATTAATCGTACGCATAACAGCGCACAACTTTGCACGACATTTTGTTGATATCACACTATCAGTAAATCTCGAAACATTTTTTTTTTCGAATTTTTTTTTCATATTTGATAGCAGTGTACCAGATTTCATTCCGATACAACCATAAATTCTGAAGATATCGGAAAAATAATACATAAAATTTCGTGGTTTTTTCCCGATAACGTTGTTTTCTCCGGATTAACTGAAAACTTCTTATTCAATCATAATAAAACTTGGCAGCTAGTTCGAGAATGCTGATGGGCAACTCTGTGCAATTTCGTGATGATCGTGTCATTAGAACAATTCGAAAAAAAATTTCAAATTTTTTTTTCCAAATATTCAATATTCTGTGATCTTCTGATCATTTATCTTCATGATGTTTCCTTTGAACCTTCGAACTGTCATTTTCCGATGAAATACTGAATTTCAATTCGATCTAATCTGTATTTTTGGAAATATTGGAAAAATAATATTTTGAATCGGTATGTCTGCGAAATCATTGGGTGGATTTTACCCATTCATAAATTCGGCCTTCGTAATTTAGGTCCAAACCTACTCTGCAAATATAGAAATTTCAAGTTGTTTCTTCCGGAAGGTATTGTGTTTACAAAACTACAAATTCAACAAGGCAGCTAATATCATAGCATCGCACAAACAATCAGAATCTCAGCAACAATGCAGAGCTATGCCACCTAAAAATGCACAAAAAATGAAAAGATCCGACATTCGAACACACGACTCCACTTCAAATCCGCATTCGAGCCAAATTAAAAATCAACCTTCGATGCGGGTTCATAATTAATGATCTCAGTCTGCTCTTGAACCGTATGATTAACCAGATATGCACCTAATTTCCCACAGGATGATATTGTAAACCTTGGGACATTGAAGAACGCTGTCGAAAATACTTATGAACCCCCGGCAAAATGAAGAATTCTCTGCTTCGAGATTCATAGTGGTGAGCATCAGGCAAGACTGAACTCGTTCCGCTACGGCGGTATTCCAGGATGACAACAATTAAATACAGATTTTTCTGTATTAACCTTTACATATTAATATCTTTCGATATTGATTTGATATCTTTCGATATACTTTTATGTCGTCGACGTACTACGTCTTCAATGACAAAATTATTATATCAACTGGCATATAATGATCAGAGTAAAAAACCTTAGAAAAGGGTAAAAAAATGAAATACAACCTAAAAACAATACTAGACACAGTGTTTCATCTTCTATCTTTCGATTTAGAATCATCAGTAGCATTTATTCTATATTATATATCAAAAACTTACCACGTGTTTCAACTCACATTTCACATCAACGGAAATAACCAGATTTAAGTCCATACGCATGCTTGTTAGAATTGTGCATAGAAAACAATAATGCCACAGATTTTACTTAAACCTTCTTTTTTCCTTGACAAATGAAATGCAGTAAAAAACATTTTCCAAAATCTTTATAACTTCAAAAATTAAATAATTAAATTTAATATTCCAGGATGACATTGAAATAATATAGTTGCCTAATATCGAATACCTGGGCTTCTATAAAATAGTATTCGAAGAATATCTCTGTTCTTTACCAAGAACCATCCTCAAAAATCGTTGCTGCAGAATTTCAAGTTTTCGCATATGCACGCTCAGAGCGTGGCAGCACCATAACTTGAATAGGTTCCGACTAGGGCATGATACAGGTTCATAAACTGATGCGAGTTAAGTATATTCTTCAGGTATTTGAATCTATTCAGAATAATTCCCAATTTGTTACAAACAAATTGTATATGCTCATTCTATGTCGAGTTACAATCCAATATCATACCTAAGTACTACACCTTCTCTTCAGATAGTATGGTCCACTCTTTTCCTATCGTGACAATCCTAATAGAATTTAATAGTGAATTATTCAATCTAGAACAGCTGAAAGGCAAGTAACTTGATTTCTTTGAGTTGACCGTGAGTAATTTATGTTCAGGCCAATTTTTAGCTCTGAGGGGTATCCTGCCTTTACAATGCCCTTGAGCTCCCCCCAAGTATCTGCCTTATATGAAATTGCAGTTTCATCAGTCTGCAAATTCCAGAACATCTCCGTATCAAACAGCGAGCATGCCATTTATGTATATACTGAAAAGTATCGGCCCCAAAATCTTTCCGCACGGATCCCGTTGTGCACTCGTTTCCTGTCAATCATCACGCTGTCCACTCTCAAAGACTGGGATCTACCTGTCTGGTAGCTTTCACATAAGCTAAGCGGATTACTCCTAATACCGATACATTTCAAGATTTGCAACAGTAAATCATGGCTTACGCTGTCAAATGCCTTCGATAGATCGACAAACAAAAGAGACTAGGCTTGCCCCCATCCAATTCCGTTGAAGTTATCGAAGTCAGAAAAAGCAGGGCATCCTCTGTAGACACCCTTCTCTGAAACCTAATTGTTTGTCTGACAGAAGTTTATATATTGTAATGTGAGCAGATAATCTCTTCGTCAGAACGTTCTCTATCATTTTTGTCAAATGTGTTTTTACAGTGATTGGTTTATAATTGGTTATCCACTTGCTATTCCTTTCCTTGAATATTGGTACAATTACTGCCTCTTTGAATGCCTTTGGTCAATCACTTTTTTTCGAGACAGATTAATTATGTATGTCTGAGGCTCCCGTTAAATGGTGAAAGAGTTTTCAAAGTGTTCACATGTATTTGGTCGATACCTACTGATTTATCAGATCTCAGGCCACTGATTAGATCCTCAATCTTATCAGCATCCGTTGGTAGCGAAACGAAGAAACGAGAGGAGCTGAGCCTCCGCATAATGTACCTAGGATTTCTCTTCATAACATATGTTTTCCCATCTGGGAGTAGACCAAATTGAACTCATCCAGCTAACTTTTTCCTATCGATCAATTTCTCACTCTCCTCGCTAATTATGGCAGATATTTCTCGTTTGTCTTCCTTGGTATGAGCCACCTCCTGTACTATCTTCCATAATGTTTTCGTGTCAGAGGAACTAGCCTTTATATGTTGTTGATGATATTCAGGTTTTTGATCAGGTTCAGTAGCTTATATCTCTAGTTCTTGTACTGACTCAGAGTAGAAATTGGCACTGGCATTTGGCAACTTCTCTGAGAATTATTTTGACATTGCCGATATTTCACGAGTGCCAACCTGCGTCAGTTTTTAGTGGAAAAACTTGATAGACCTAATTCATGGCCAACCAGGATAGTTTATGAAAGTGAATGGAATATACTCTAGTATATCCATTTATCACGGACATATACCCGAAGATGCAAATACTCACTGCTATGATAGGTATAGTCGGTGGTACCCAATATATCCATGTTGATGTCTCCAAAAAAGATCAAATAGTTGTTCTCATCATTATTATCCTGCATATATTCCTGGAAAACTTTATTGAACTCGTACTAATCCGTTGAGTGTGGTGCAAATGCTTCCGTTATTTGCAATGTATTGCCTGCCTCCAGCTCAGAAGTTTTGTATAGTTTGTAAAATTTTTGTGCTCCCTAAAGGTATCATCTCGTAGGTACCATTTAACTCTGACCTCAGATAGACAAAAGCTCCATCATTATGATTTTATTTTTCCTCATTGTAAAATATATAATATCCCCCAATATTGAAAAGCTCAGGGCTATCTACAATCCATGCCTTGGTCAGTACTGCGTAATCGATATCGGAATCGACGGTGTCCAAAAACAAACTGAACTCTTCGAAGTTCTTATTAATGCTACGTACGTTCTTGTGAACTATTCTGAAGTAACGGAATTAGTTGTTTAAATTGAAGATTTTCTGGAACTCTTCGAAGCCTTGTAAAGTAAGTGTCTCTACAGTATTAACTGCGAATGTACTGATCCATTGTGCAACAGTCAAAACTCGAGTTAGACGAGCACATGCAGAAAGTGCATTCAACATATCTCTCAACGACCAGACAGTATGCTACTGTTTCTTTATCACTGGAAATTTTAGTGTGTCGCATTGTATGTCTGGAAGTACTTGATCAAAGGGCATATCGGGTGCACTAGCAGGTATATTAGAATGTTCGTCCTCCTAGTTGACCTCCTCTTCCAGATCTTCAACCCATATATGAAGCGTATAAATGCAAAACCAGACATTCGACATTTTCTCAAAAAATAAGTAAAGGATGGATGAAGATAGCAAAATTTGCTGGGAATATGATTTGTTTACCCTCAGGTGCATAAGTAGACATTTTAAAGCCTGTATTCATAATTCAAATCTAGCCTCAGACGCAAACGCAGACATTCTTGTGAGCTCCTTACGTGCAAAAGCAGACATAAACCTTTTGGCCAATCAAAGTGAGACTTTAGTAGTCACGTGATTCTGCAAGCAGCGCGACACCATACTGTTTAGTTAATAAACCAGTTTGAGTTTGAAAGTGGTATAATAAAGTGTGATAATAACATTTAGCTTAATATTGAAGTATTTCACCTAAAAAAAGGTTTTTGAGAAAGCACTATGGAAAAGATTGGGCGGCTGATGAACAGCTTAATTTTTTCAGAAATGCTTTTGAAAACCCTCATGGGGTAGATAATCCTGAAGACCCTGAAGTGGGTTTCTCTGATGATGAGGATGATGGTTTGAGAATTTAGTTTTAGTTTTTTCCATTACCTTTAGGATTTTTTGTTTTAATACAAAGCTTAACTGTTGCCAGCAAGGATTTTTTTTATATTATGAACTTAAGAATATTAAAAACCTTTTTTCCAACTTTATTCTGTAATGTCTTCAAGAAACTACATGGTAGTCGTACGAAATAAGATGCAAAAGCACATATTTGCTAGTGTCAGGTGCAAAACCAGACATATCTGTTTTTTTTAGCAAAATATCTTTATACTGACAGGCTTTATTTTTATGAATGATGCAATATTAATTCCTATCACCATTTTGAATATTTTGGTGAAAACGGGAAGTTTGTTAGGTTGAAACAATGAGTTTTGCAGGTTTTTCTTGTTTTACTCAAACTGGCTTATACGTAAAATGTTTTGCATTTATATGCTTCATATTGTCCTAACCAGAGTTAATTTGTTTACTTACTACTAATTAGAAAAAGATGATTTCTTACCATTTTGTTCTCTCGTTGTTGCAATGGAGGGTTCAGGAATACAAAAATATACCTTTATCTCAGTTCAATACAATGGACTGGGACACATTTTTCCTTCGAATTTGAGATAAATTCTACCCTTATGGGATAATTTACGGACTCTTCAAGTGGATAAATATCACCGATATCGTTCGTAGTGAAACTCAGACCCAGTAGGGTCTCTGTCTTTGGAAACATTTTCCACGTGTTATATCCTCTCGCTCTCTATCCAGCCTGTGTATTATGATGTTCTTCTTCGTCAAAGACCTATTGAGAGACTCCACTTCTTCTTTCAGTTGGCAGTTTTCCTTCTCCAACGTTATTACCTCACTCCTCCACACCTCTTCGATTTTCAATAGAAGGCAAGTTTCAAGAGCTGCTATGAAGTGATTTATCTCGTTACGATTTCAACGATTTAATCATATAATTGATCAATTGTTGTATTCTCTAAGGACATTCAACGAAAGATGAGATGAAACAAGAGCCGTGTATGAGCTCCTTTACAAATCAAGCTAGTCGCCTGCCTCGAACAACTGTTCCGTTTCTTTCGTATTTACAAGTAGTGATAATAACGACAATAATGAGCAAATCAGACCAAATTTCAAGTTATTATGATAGGTAGAAGTCAGTGTACATATGAATTCTATATTCCAATCAGACGATGCCTACCATGTAACACGGAGTTCCTGGCGAAATTTCTGAGAGGTGCTAATCCGGCTTCCATGCGAACTCCTATTGTTATTTCCTTATAAGTGGTCATAAACATAACATGTTTTAGGTATTTGTAATTCGAGCTCTTTAAGTTATCGCAGACGTAATCAGAATGAAAAATTCATATTGCGAGTTCCTAATGGCATACCAAATAAACCAAAATAGAAAATTCTCAAGGCAAAATCCTGAAATCATCACAGATGTTACCAGAAGAGAAAACTGCCAATGCGAAATCCTCAAGTCATCACAGACGTAACCAGAACAGGAAATTCGCAGTCAGAGTTCCTATAAAGTCCACACAGACGAAACCAGAATAGGAAATTAGCAATGCGAGTTCCTTAAGTCATTCTGAAAGTAACCACAATTGAAAACTCTCTAAAAGTTACTCAAGTTACCCTGAATATGAGGAAGAATTTATTACGATATATGGAGAGGCATAATATGGTTTTGATTCATTGAATCGAAATAATTGATTTCTAATAGGTTTTCTAGAAACCTATAGGATAATCGATAAACACACAAAATACATGTCAGCTTTAGCATAATTCACATCGACTCTATCACATTTTGTTACCTGATTTTATAACGTAGTATTTTGCGGCTATTATTTCCGAAAGGATTCTTGAAACGAACCCATGATAAAAATATTGTGCTACCAAATCACGGTGTTGTTACATGTACGGAGAAGAAGATGCCAGTCATTGACATGTAAAAGTATCCAACAAATGTATATCTATACTTAACCGATTTATAACGAACCTCATTCAGTAATATACATATGCAATTATGATATTATCTTGAAAATCTCTCGTTTTCAAATTCATTCTATGGATATCCTAGACTCGAATTCACTACCAGTATTGTTAATGATGACGGAAAACTTGCACGATTCAAAGCACGTAGATATTACGTTCTAAAATATGAAAAATTTCCAGAATCCTCGGTGAAAACCCGAAACTCATCAACTGAATTCCTATTCAAATATGAAATAGGAATCTGAATCAATATTTGAGCTTATCATGGTAATAAGGATATGTTTCACCATGATCATAATGCGATGAGTACGGCCCTGTCTATTCGAGGATGTTCCCGAACACTCCAGATGCGTATGAGTCACCCGCTTTCCAGAATCTTCCCGTAATCGCTAGAAATTGCACGAGCGATATGAGGGCAAGCGCGGAGCAGCCCAGGGACTAATTCAGGGGAGTTATTCGAAGCGGAAAGTGAGCAATGAAAATAAATAAGTGTGGAAATAAATTGTGTACATACTTTGATAGAAACAGTTGTTGAGTTACTCTTCATTAGTGTAAATAAGTGTAAATAAATAGTTTAATTATCCTTAACGTTTTGACAAACGAAGAAAACGTTACATTGGTGTCAGGTGCGCGGTTGGACATCGCTCGAATTGAACAAATAAATTCTATCGATTCAAATTTATGCCAGTGACCACAAGACTCCAGAAAGCAATGAAGACGCAGGCGATAATGGAATTTTTGAGTAAAATGAATGAGAAAATGGGAGAAAATTCCCAGAAGATCAATGAGAAAATGGAAGAAAATTCTCGGAAAATGGAGGAAAATTCTCGGAATAGCAATGAATCGGTGAGTCAATTTGCAACCAAATTGGATGAGGAAATGGAAACCATTAAAGATGAAATGAAGACAGGAATGTACTAAGTGACTGAATAATTTGATAAAGTTGACAAAAAATTCGAAGAAGTTTATGAAAAAGTTGACGGAAAACTTGACGAAGTTTATGAAAAAGTTGATGGAAAATTTGACGAAGTTTATGGAAAAGTTGATGGAAAATTTGACGAAGTTGACGGAAAATTTGAAGAAATGATACAAATAATTGAACAGCATTCGAAAATGATAGAGTTCCTGAAAAGAATTTCAATTGAAAAAGATTATCCGACTTCATTACCCTATAGCACCATGAAAACGGAAAATAACAGCGAATGTGGTAAAATGATCAAGCCTCCAACATTTAATGGAAAAGTGCCCTGGCCGGCACATCAGAAGCAGTTTGAAGCTACTGCGCTGGTAAACAGTTGGAGCGATAACGAAAAAGCCACAGCATTGATAATAGCTTTACGAGGAGAGGCACTCAACATTCTTCAAACGATTCCGGAGGGCCAACAAGCCTGTTATGAAGTTCTAACAGCGAAACTTCAGGTGAGATAATTATGGTGATGCTTATCTACAACAAACTTATCATGCTCAAATAAAGAACCGGGTGCAGAAAACAGGAGAAAATCTCCAGGAGTTTGAAGCAGATGAGGCTAGATTATTTAGGCTGGCTTACCCTACTGCTCCAGAGAGTTTCCTTGAACAGCTATCAATCCAAACCTTTGTAAATGGAATCAAGTACAGTGAAATACAACAAGCTCTGAGACTTGCATGCCCTGAAACCATGGATGATGCCTTAGCTCAGGCTTTAGAATTCGAGGCAGCGAAGCAGGCGTCGCATAGAGGACACGTTCGTGTGAGACAAGTCCAAGGAATAGACCGACCTGTTGAAGAAATCATCAGAGAAGAAGTCAGCAGATTATTACGTACTAAGAAAAAGGATGCTGTGTACTGGTACTGCAATAAAAGTGGGCATATCAAGCAAAATTGTCCCAAAATCGATAAAAAGTCACAGCAGGAAAACTGAGAAGGGTCGGTGATAAGAGGCATAAATCGACCCAAGATAAGGATGCCCCTGAAGTGATAATCCGAGGGGTCATGTCTACGGATTCATCAAGCATAGTTGTTCCCGGAAAACTAAATGATCGAAATGTGAAAATCTTGGTAGACACTGGATCGACAAGAACCATTGTGCGTCCAGAAATAGCTAAAGGATTCAAGATTCGTCCAGTTATGATAAAACTTCGAACTGCGTCTGGACAGGAAATACCAACTTATGGATCGGTCCTCTCCACTATTGAATTGGAAAATACAACAGCAAGGCACAAAGTTCTAGTTGCTGAAATCACAGAAGAAGATATCCTGTTATTGGACCTCGTTAAGAAACTTAGATGCCAACTGGATATGAAGTGTGATGTTCTTCGACTGGGAAATGAAGAGATCCCGTTCAATGATGTGGATGACAAGATATATCGTATTCGATTGACAAAAGACATCACGTTGCCAGGTCGAACTGAAAGCATAGTGACTGGTAGATGTGACGATGTTACGAGAAATGGCTGCGTCAAAGTGATCTAGCCCTGTGACGATGCAATATAAGCTAAAGTAATGTTACTCGGGAAGACATTGGTAAGAATAACAGACAGTATTCCCGTCCGATTACTGAATGTCAACATGTTTCCAGTCACCCTCAAGAAGAACACCTTGATTGGACATGGGGTACCAGTGTACCATATTTCTGGTGGGATGGATACGGCAGGAGTCTCGCAGAGCCAGAAGAATACTGAAGAGCTGATGACCCATCTCACCTCAAAATGTCAAGCTCTTGACCGTTATGAACTAGCCGAAGTGAGAAAACTGATTCAGAAATTCTCCGACGTGTTTGCCACTGACGAAAGAACAGGGAAGACCGATATTGTGCAGCATAAAATCAATACTGGTGATGCACAACCTATCCGACAGCACCCTAGACGTCTTCTTCTAGCATAAAGAGAAGAGGCTGAACGGATTATTGAAGACATGGCGAGAGAAGGTGTCATTGAACCATCCAATAGCCCCTGGACGTCGCCTGTAGTGTAAATGAAGAAAAAAGATGGGTCTACCAGATTCTATGTAGACTATAGGTAGCTCAACCAAGTCACGAAAAAGGACAGCTATCCCTTACCTAGAATTGATGATACACTGAATACACTCTCGGGATCACGTTGGTTTTCCACCTTGGATTTGAAAGAGTGGGTATTGGCAGGTTGGCTTAGATCCAAGAGACAAAGAAAAAACTGCCTTTAGTATTGGAACGGGTCTGTGGCAATTTGAAGTGATGCCCTTTGGTTTATGCAACGCTCCTGATACATTTAAGCGTTTAATGGAGACTATACTGAGAGGACTCTCATGGAAGACTTACCTGGTGTACTTAGATGACGTGGGAAAATCATTCCAAGACCAACTACACCACCTGTCCGAGGTTTTCCAGCTACTTTGTGAAGCCAACCTAAAGCTGAGTCCCTAAAAATGCAATTTATTTCGAACAGAAGTAAAATATTTGGGACACGTAGTTTCTCGAGGGGGCGTGAAAGTTGACCCGGACAAAATCAAAGCAGAACAGGAATGGCCTATACCGAGAGACAAGAGTGAATTGCGAAGTTTCTTAGGCTTGTGCACCTATTATAGCAGATTCGTATCTGGATTCGCCAAAGTTGTCATCCTCTAACAGAATTAACAGAGGATGGACAGGAGTACATATGGTCCTATGATTGCGCCGAAGCTTTCGCACAGCTGAAGAAGGCTCTGGTCACAGCTCAGTTTTGAGCTACGCAAGAGCTGAAGGGAAGTTTGTGCTCGACACGGATGCTAGTAATAGGGCCATCGGGGGAGTTCTATCACAAGTACAGAATGGACAAGAAAGAGTCATAGGGTATTTCAGCAAGGTCTTGTCGAAGTCAGAACGGAATTACTGCGTGACCGGAAGAGAACTTTTAGCAGTCATCAAGTCCGTAGAACATTTCTACAAATATTTGTACGGAAAGAAATTTTTGCTGAGAACGGACCATGTTACTTTGAAATCGCTCTTGAATTTTAAGAACCCAGAAGGATAAGTGGCCAGATGAATCGAGAAACTTCAAGACTATGACTTCAATACCGAACATAGAACGGGAGCTACCCATCGGAATGCCGATGCGTTATCAAGACGACCTTGTCCCGAGAATTGCAGCCATTGCTCACGTGTGGAGGACAAGGCCGATTTGAGACGGACAACAGTAATTGAAGATGACTGGATACCTCAAGAAATCCAACGAGCACAAGAAGAAGATTCAGACTTGAAAGTAATCCTGAGTTGGAAGAAGAGTGGTAGACGACCTACTTGGAAAGAAGTATCCAGACAGGATCAAAATGTTAAGACGTATTGGGCACAATAGGAAACGTTGAAGATCGATATAGGTCTTCTGAAGCGATGTTGGGAGAATGACGATGGATCTGAACAAAGGCTCCAGTTAATTGTGCCGAAGAGTCAAGTGATTGACGTTTTGACTAGACTACAAAAAGGAACTTCAGGTGGACGTTTTGGGATTACTAAGACGCTGTAGATAGTCAGGCAGTGGTTTTATTGGATTAACGCAAGAAAGACGTTAAAGACTGGTGTAGAGCATGTAAAACTTGTGCTGCAGCTACCGGCCCTTATGGCAAAGGGAAGGCTCCAATGAAGCAATATAACGTCGGATCTCCCATGGAACGAGTAGCTATCGACATCGCGGGCCCCTTTCCTGAAGCAGATCACGGAAACCAGTACATTTTGGTAGCGATGGACTATTTTACCAAATGGGTGGAAGCGTACGGTATTCCTAATGAAGAGGCAAGTACGGTTGCTGATAAATTGGTTGAAGAATTCTTCTGCAGATTTGGAATACCTCTGGAGCTATATTGTGATCAAGGCCAAAATTTCAAGTCGACGTTTTTCTAAGAAGTTTGTAGAAAATTGGGGATTAATAAGACAAGAACCACACCTCTGCATCCCAAATCCGATGGCATGGTCGAACGAATGAATAGGAACATGGGAAAACCATGGGCAATCGCGGAGCAGCCCAGGGACTAATTCAGCGGAGATATTCGAAGCGGAAAGTGAGCAGTGAAAATAAAGTAGTGTGGAAATGAATTGTGTACAGACTTTGATAGAAATAGTTGTTGAGTGTAGATTAATAGTTTAATTATCCTTAACGTTTTGATAAACGAAGAAAACGTTACAATAATAACATGCATCTCCATTCATTGGCGAAATGCAAACGAATATTCAATTTCGATCGCCCTATACAATTCTCAAACCGATAACCGATAATCTCAGCGCTCGTATAACGATCTCGTCTGGTGTATCTTGTCCCCAGATCTCGCCATCTCGCGGATCTCGGGCCGAGTAGAACTGTGATTCCTGGCCTTGAGTTGGTTTCTTGCGGCTATCAGTGTGAATTCATGATCGTAGTAAGGAAATGAGCTATTTGCTATTTTCACATAGCAAGTCCACAAGAGCGATCACAAAAATCTCAAACTTTTCGCCATGAGGCTATGTGAATGAATTTCTCAGAGACCTCCCATTGTGCGCAGTTTGAAATTTCCACATGCGATATCTTCGTGATCTCTTTGAGACTATCACTGTGGCAGAAATTTGGAGAAGATATAGCTTTCCATGCGACTTCTTAAGGGAGTAGCAATAGTACTCTTAATGTTTTGAAATAATTTTACCACGATATTTCTTGAACCTCTCTGTGGTGCTTGGGCTGTCACTCAAAAAATATTTTGTTCTCGAAATTAAATTTCAACTTTTTCCCAATTAATTCATCTCTCGGAACAGATGGAACGATTCAAAACCACATCAATGAATAGTATTATTATTTATATAGGTCAGAGGATTAAAGGTTGATGGATAACTGCGCTATCACCGAAAAATTACGGTTGTACAGCGGGTTTCTCAGGAGTAGAAGTACGGTGATTGTTATGATCCAGATGATGTATTCAATTTTACTTAATTCACAGCGGCACAACAAAATATCAACGTAATATGCTAAGCGGCTGGACAACCCTTCATTTTAAGTCGTTTATACCGGTAGTGTTCAAATATAAAATTCAGCTTTTCGAGATTAATACACTGCAAAGGTATATTATTCCGAATGAAAAACATAGAAATCTGTCATTTGGCACACTTACCGTGGTTTTCACAAAGCTCTGATTAACTTGATTGTTCTGATCAAGACAATTCTATGTTCAATTTCAGTTCATTTTTAGCAATACCACAGAATATCAACGCGTTGATCAGAGGATTAAGCTTTGTGAAACCCACGGTTAAAATGACAATTGACTGATTTATTCGGTCAATATTAGAAAATTGAATATGTGAATTAACTGTTAAAATCTGTACACTGCATAGACATATTAAACTCTCTGGATACGGTGTACGAATTCATTTCTGAAGAGTCGAATGAATGAAGAGTAGCGAGCGAGAGATGGAACTGGTTCGGGCAAGACCATATAGACAATATACCCGATTAAAATATATCTAGTATTCTACAGCGTATGAAGAGAGAGATGGAGAATGATCTCACTTATACAATATGACGTAGAGCTAGGGATAACATCGAGCATTTACTCAGAAAATCTCTAGCGAAATGACTTGGTATTATAAGAATTGAAGAGTATAGTTCTGAGAATTTGTGATTAATGTGATTATTGTTTGGATATGAATGTGAATATTCAAAATGATTAATTTATAAAGATATTTGATAAATGACTCTTTTTCTTTGGAATTCTCTTGCGTTTTGCCCTTTTTCATAACTCCTCGAACAATCAATGGCACAACACGAATTTACCATTATTCATTTACCAGTGAATCCGGTTCAAAATGGAAAGTCTCAAATTCTATTCAGAAAGCTCACGAAAACACAAAAAACACAAACAACACTAAAGCTACCTTTTGTGCGAGGGAGATTCAGGTATTTGAGTAATCGGAGATTCTTCCCTATTGGCCGACGACGATCACGTGATCGTCATCAGCCAACAGGGTGAATCTCTCGACCAATAGGGTGAATCTCCGATTACCCAAATACCCAAATCTCCCTCGCACAAAAGACCCCCTAAAATTATATCTTATATACAGGCTTTATTCTCTAATTCAAAAATGGTTTCAAACTGATGTCTCTTATTTTTGCCGTATTCTATGCCCAGACTAGTTCCATGATTGTCACCTTGCTTCCTCTCTCTGTGAGCCATGTCCATATAGTTTTATAAGTCTATGGTCCACTGACACTGAATTCGGGGGTTTATATTCAAGCGTGAGCTGAGGCCATTAAAAGAGGATTACGTCATGGTGCCAAACAATATTGTACTTAAATTTAGATTTTGGACTTAATCTATGGTTTTGCGATACGGTGCAAGTGGCCCCTCAGTCAATAAACAAATTCATACTGTCAATCAACTATGAAAAAACATTCCAGATATTCGAAAAATGCAATTTTTCTGGGGTTCTGTGTAATCCGAAAACTATAAAAAATAATTGTCAAATTATCGTTAATTCCAAATTACCTCAAGAAGTTTTTTCCGCAATGTTGCTGAGCAGCAAATTTGTGCGAAATTTCGTGAAGATCTGTTTCAAATATTTCTTATTTGGCGTTCCAAATATGATAGCATGAATTTCAAATTGTCGTTCTTCATTGAAATACTAGATTTTAATTCGATGCAATATGTATTTTTTGAATTATTAGGCAAACTCATTACTGAATGGGTATATCTACGGAATCATCCCGAATTCGGCGTTCGTAATCAAACTCTAAATCTACAATGCAAATATCAAGTCTATGTAGATTCTTTCGAAAGTTATTTCGTAAATTATGGGCGGTTAGGCAGATTGTAAAAACATGAATTTCTGAGAGGAACGACTTAGAACCTCGATATTTGTGGAGTAGTTTTTCTTTTTACTGAACAGGGGTCGAATTAGATGATGGGTACAAAATTCCTTATGATTCAGTAGATGAGGGTAACCCATTCAAAATCTAATTTTTTTAATATTTCCAAGAATACGAATTAGATCAGAAAATTGTAGCCTTAGGTTCATGCAAAATTTTGTGAGGACCATGTGAAATGAATATCAGCAAATTTTCTCATCAGGAAGTGAAACTGCGTTTGGTGAGGTCAATGCGTGAACGGTTGACTGCTTTGGTTACGAATTTGAACAAACGCGTAAAAGCTGCTGATCTCAATTCAGTGCTTTTCTGGAATGTTTTTCTTCTGGTACAATCACAAGGAAATTGTGCAAAAATATTCGTGCAAGTATTTTCCAACCAGTAACCAGTTTCAATTCGATCGAAATGGTATTTTCATATTGATTGGGAAACCAAATGTCACGTGCCATAACTCTAAATATAGTCTGGAATTTCCAAACTCTAGGTCTTTTCCTTCGAAAGCAGAACTACAGACAGCCTGTCGGCTTAATGGACAAAATTAAACTTGACCACGAATTTTCCATCAGGAAGCCTCTCCAAGACTAATGAGAGCTCAAAATTCGGAATTTACAGATATTTGGCGGAATCACAATACACTTGTTTCCCAGAATAAGCTCTTAAAAAGTAATTGCAGAACGTTGTGATTCTGACCCATTATTCAAGGTCAAAGTTTCCAGAAATCGTTTGTTTTCCAAGTAGAAACCTTTTTCGATTTCTATACGCGCGCAGCTGTTATTGAGTTCGTTTGGAAAGCAAATCATGGGAAATTGGAAAAGATAATTTTATTACCCTTATAAATGATATGAACGTACAGATAATTTACCTGAATTCTTTTCCTACTGGGATATGTTCATAAACTTATTTTCTTCGATAAAATATCATTCTCTTTCCGTAAGCAGATGAGTGGAGGTGGAAATTACTTTGGATCTTAGACAATCATAATTTATGACTTATAACCCTCTTTTCGACCACTTCCGTTAACCTTTTCTGATGTCAAGCGAGTCGGGAACGAAATAGGATAATTTCGGACATTCACTATCATAGTTATTATTAGTTAGCTCTTTACATGAACGCTCAATCTAGAAAAGCACTGACGTGAAGTCAGCAGCTTTTACGCACTTGTTCACATTGCGAAATGGTGAATTGGAAATTTCTGTGAAATTTCAATGAAATATAAAAATTTTCAAAAAAAAAAAATTATTTCGAATTTTTTCATAGATAATTCTTCTTATCGACACTGTTCATATTCCAACCAAGTTTCATTTCGATAAGATAAATATTTTTCGAATAATTGAAAAATCAAAATTTCAAATGACTGTAGCACAAAAAACATTCGGTAGATTTGGCCCATTAACGAACTTAATCGAGATAATCAGGATCTTAACCTAACCTGAAAATTTCAAGACTCTAGGTTCTCCTTTCGAAAGTTACAGTGCACAAGGCCGGACGGCCGGACGGACACAATCAATTTTGACCACGGATTCTTCATCAGTGAGTCCAACCTAGTCGTTTGAGACCAATTTCGGCTCAAAATTCGAAAACTACAGACATCGTGACGAAATGATAACGCGCTGTTCCCCAAAATAAGCGCGTAAAAACAGTGTCTGGTGCTATCATTCAAGATAACCGATTAATTTAAATATTAAATAGAAATATTCCATTCAATTTTTGCACTAGATAGATTGATATTTCACCCTGTGTGGCAATTTCATATCAATTCTTACATAATATGATCATTCAGTACCACGATCATGATGGTGAAGAAATGTTTATATACAACAAGGTGGAATTATAGTGATCATTATATATCATGTATTAATGAACCAATACAACCGTGATGTTGCGGAAAATATAACTCGTAACTAGGTGGATAATAGAATAGCGTATAGGCTCTCGTGATATAATTGATTAGAAAAAAAAAGAATTGATAAATTCATTGACAAGGGCTCGAATTTGTGTCTGAAAAGCAGAAATCATTTCGAAAACCCAATGCAAAGTTGATCCTTACTTTTGTTCTTCATATCTTTCTTATGCGTACCCAGTGTTTTACTCTCATTCATATAGATTATAGATATAATTTTCTGAATCAAATGATTTCATTCAAAATATGAATAATTGGTTATAGAGTTCTAATCGAAAAAAATATAAGAACTTAGGAACGGCTTGGCATCCTTGGACAATACAGCTTTGCATACAACTTCAGAATGTTATCACTACTTTGTAGCGAACTTTCGATATTATTCTTCTCCGAAAAAATTTTCTGGAGCTTTGCCAAAATATAAATACACCTAAGATGTTTTGGTGAAACAATGCACAGGGTAATTATCAACCTGCACAATTATTCTGAAATAAGTACAATACCAACTCTGTATTTCCAAAATAAATATCGAAATTTTTGATTGAACTCATTCACATTGTACTACACTGTACACACCGAAATTGAATGAGCCATACCAGTTCCAATAGAGGCCCTGAACCATAAACCAAATATTATCTCGAAACTATCCTGACTACTGTAACCTTCCCATGAAATCCGACGGTTTCCACCGGAATCAACCTGCATATCCCTAAAACGATATTTTCAGTACAGAACAATTTGGATTTATCGGCTGAAAAAGTTGCATAATCTGTAGGGGTCGGTATGATACAGATTTGGATGTTTCAATATATGAATATGAATTATTCTCTACACTGATCTTTCGAGTTCTGAAAAACACAAGCTAATCTTTCATACCGAAAACAATCTACTGAGATAATGTGTAGTGTCGTCAGTGATTCAGGCAGTACCTACATAAAAATGACGTGGAAATTGAGCCAGTTCGAACAAACTGCCCTTCTCTTGAGTTCGTTTATTCATTACATATCTTTGAACATCAACAATTCAGTTTACTCACATGATTGATGGGATATCAACAGACAAACAACAACACTGAAAAACAAATCCATATTCGACATTCCAACACTTCCTCCCGATGCAAGAAACAGAATGAGTTGATCTAACTCGGCTTCATTCAATTCAATATCAATTTATATCTTATATTCATGATAAACTTGTATTGATCATAGCGGACATTCGGAAAATTACAACGAGATGCAAACTGATTGAATACTAAGGAGGTAAACCACAAATACTGAATATTATGAAGGTCTGTGAAAAGTAACTAAAATAATTCAATGATAGATTCAACAAACTTATTTATAAATTGATTCACGATTTCTTGCATCTTAATGAAATTCCAGATAGTGTCTTTGGAATTAACTTTTCTATGATGGAATAATCCAATATATTTGTAGGGTCAACTCGAAGACATATATTTTCACGGATCTCATTACTGCCATAATAAATTTTAGATGTAACGAGTTTTTCCGAAAATACTCAGAGTAGTTGATTTTGGAAAAGTACGTCATATATTGTTTCGATTGTTTTCGATCACCTGATGTTTTATGGGGAAATGATGTAAAGTAATTATTCATGGGTACCGAATTTGTCAACTTCTCATTTTAACTTTCGGAATTTTTGAGCTACCTACAAACTGTAAAACATATTGGCGGCAAAAATTTATTCAGTATGAGAAAACTAGCAGTTAGAAAGGAAGCGATTGTAATTAACAACTATTTTCTCTGACTGAATTTTTTTTACAAGAACTGAAATATTGGTACAGAGTACCTCAAGAAAGATTATATGACATTGAAATTTTTGAGAGGCAATCCTGTATTCTTTTTGTGGAATAAAAAAGGAAATATCCTTATTATATGTATAACTAGCAATTGTGTAGCTGTGCCTCGTGAATTTTGTTTATGTTAAGAGTTCCTGCATGAAACAATAAAATATACCAGATGTCTAAAGAAAAATATGAGGCCATCGATATTTTCCCTTCGAAAGGCTTCCCCTCCTTTACTCTGAGTGGAAAAAGAGGAATATAACCCAAATTTGAGTAATTTTACTCTCAGAGAAAACATTTCGTATTGCTTGGTTGAGTTTTAGGTCAGCTGATAACGAGACCTTGTTTTGTATTTTCACTACCAAAGTTCAGTGTGGACATTTCAATCATGGGGGTTAATTGCTTTTTGAAATACCTTGTTGTATGTTTGATGACATCTGAAAACGTCCACAATTACTCAATCGAAATACACGAATACATAAACTTACTTGGCATTGTATTTTTCATTTGGTTATAGGCATTTAAACTTTGCATCGATGATCTTGACTCTACATTATAACTGCTATATAATCAGAATTGAGAGGATAAAAATGAATTTTTGAGCTTTTTGACTTTTGAAAGTAATATGGCTTATAATTATCATAAATACTTCTATATACATAAAAAATTTGGTTTGTTGGAGCTAGAAAATCGTCGACAGGTGCACCCAGTATTTTGGGGTCTATTCTATTTAAAGTTCCTGATATGAGAACACTTTTTACGCTTCTTTCCAGAAAACCACTAGTGGACTAAATGCTTTCATTTATGAATTATGAATAGTAGTTACAATAATCATTGATTCAGATCTTTTCAGTGTATGTCTGGCCCGGTTGAAACGCTACCTTTGGAATGTTTTCTCATGAGTAATTTAGCTTGTATATATCTGAGTGTATTGTGACGAGTGCGGCCCTGTCTATTCTAGAATGTGGCCGAACACTCGTCACGCGTATGAGTCACCCACTTTCGAGAGTATTCCAGACATCGCTGGAAATTGTACGGGCAATATAAGGGGAAGCGCGTAGCAGCCCAGGGACCAATTCAGCAGAGTGATTCGTAGCGTAAAGAGTTCAGTGAAAATAAATTAGTGTGGATATAAATTGTGAACAGACTTTGATAGAAATAGTTGCTTAGTTATTGGAACAGTAGTGTGTAAATAAGTGTAAATAAATAATTTAAATATTCTAAACGTTTTGAAAACCAAGAAAACGTTACATTGGTGCCAGGTGTGCGGTTCGACATCGCTCGAATCGAATAAATAAATTCTATTGATTGAAATTTATGCCAGTGACCACAAGACTGCAGAGCGCAATGGAGACGCAGGCGATAATGGAATTCTTGAGTAAACTCAATGAGAAAATGGATAAAATGGAAAATAAGGCAGAGGAAAATTCACGGAAATTGGAAGAAAATTCTCAGAAGATCAATGAGAAAATGGATAAAATGGAAAATAAGGCAGAAGAAAATTCTCGGAATAGTAATGAATTGGTGAGTCAATTTGCAAGTAAATTGGATGAGAAAATGGAAACTATAAAAGATGAAATGAAGAAAGGAATGGACGAAGTAAATGGAAAATTTGATAAAGTTGACGAAAAACTGGACGAAGTAAATGAGAAATTTGATAAAGTTGACCAAAAATTCCACGAAGTTTATGAAAAAGTTGACGGAAAATTCGAAGAAGTATATGAAGAAGTTAACGGAAAATTTGAAGAAATAACAGGAATGATTGAACAGCATTCTAAAATAATAGAGTCCCTGAAAAGTCAATTGGAAAAGATTATCCGGCTTCATCACCCTATGGCAACATGAAAATGGAAAATAACGGCGAAAATGGAAAAATGAAGATCAAGCCTCCGACATTTGATGGAAAGGTCCCATGGTCGACATACCAAAAACAATTTGAAGCTGCTGCGCTGGCAAATAGTTGGAGCGATAACGAAAAAGCCACAGCATTGATAATAGCTCTAAGAGGAGAGGCTCTTAACATCCTGCAAACGATTCCGGAGAGCCAACAAGCCTGTTATGAAGTTCTAACATCGAAACTTCAGATGAGATATGGGGATGCTCATCTACAACAAGTTTATCATGCTCAAATAAAGAACCGGGTGCAGAAAACAGGAGAAAATCTCCAGGAGTTTGAAGCTGATGTGGCTAGATTAGTCAGGCTGGCTTACCCTACAGCTCCAGACAGCTTCCTTGAACAGCTATCAATCCAAACCTTTGTAGATGGAATCAAGGACAGGGAAATACAACAAGCCCTGAGACTTGCACGCCCTAAAACCATGGATGATGCCTTAGCCCAGGCTTTAGAATTCGAGGCAGCGAAGCAGGCGTCGCATAGAGGACACGTTCGTGTGCGACAAGTTCAAGAGATAGACCGACCTGTGGAAGAAATCATCAGAGAAGAAGTCACCAGATTACTACGCACTAAGAAAAAGGACACTGTTTGCTGGTACTGCAATAAAAGTGGGCATATTAAGCGAAATTGTCCCAAAATCGATAAAGAGCCACAGCAGGAAAACTGAAAAGGGTCGGTGATAAGGGGCATAAATCGACCCAGGATAAGGATGCCCCTGAAGTGATAATCCGAGGAATCATGTCTACGGATTCATCAAGCATAGTTGTTCCTGGAAAAATAAATGATCGAAATGTGAAAATCTTGGTAGACACTGGATCGACAAGAACCATTGTGCGTCCAGAAATAGCTAACGGATTTAAGATTCGTCCAGTTATGATCAAACTTCGAACTGCGTCTGGACAGGAAATACCAACTTATGGATCAGTCCTCTCCACTATTGAATTGGGAAATACAACAGCAAGACACGAAGTTCTAGTGGCTGAAATCACGGAAGAAGTAATCCTGGGATTGGACCTCGTCAAGAAACTTGGATGCCAACTGGATATGAAGAATGATGTTCTTCGACTGGAAAATGAAGAGATCCCGTTCAATGATGTGGATGACAAGGTATATCGGATTCGATTGACCGAGGACATCACGTTGCCAGGTCGAACTGAAAGCATAGTGATTGGTAGTTGTGATGATGTTACGAGAAATGGCTGCTTTAAAGTAATCGAGCCCTCTGACGATGCAATACTGGCTAAAGGACTGTTACTCGGGAAGACATTGGTAAGGTTGAGAGATAGTATTCCCATCCGATTACTGAATATGAACATGTTTCCAGTCACCTTGAAGAAGAACACTTTGATTGGACACGGAGTACCAGTGTACCATATTTCTGGTGGGTTAGGTACTGCAGGAGTCTCGCAGAGCCAGAAGAATACTGAAGAGCTGGTGACCCTTCTCACCTCAAAATGTCAAGATATTGACCGTAATGAACTTGCCCAAGTGAAAAAACTGATTCAGAAATTCTCCGACGTGTTTGCCACTGACGCAAGAACAGGAAAGACTGATATTGTGCAGCATAAAATCAATACTGGTGATGCGCAACCCATCCGACAGCACCCCAGACGTCTTCCTCTGGCAAAAAGAGAAGAGGCTGAACAGATTATTGAAGACATGGCGAAAGAAGGTGTCATCGAACCATCGAATAGCCCTTGGACGTCGCCTGTAGTATTAGTGAAGAAAAAGGACGGGTCCACCAGGTTCTGTGTAGACTATAGGCAGCTCAATCAAGTTACGAAGAAGGACAGCTATCCCTTACCTAGAATAGATGATACACTGGATACACTTTCGGGATCACGTTGGTTTTCCACCTCAGATTTGAAAAGTGGGTATTGGCAGGTTGGCCTGGATCCAAGAGATAAAGAGAAAACTGCCTTTAGTATTGGAACGGGTCTGTGGCAATTTAAAGTAATGCCCTTTGGTTTATGCAACGCTCCTGCTACATTTGAGCGTTTAATGGAGACAATACTGAGAGGACTCTCCTGGAAGACTTGCCTGGTGTACCCAGATGACGTGATAGTAGTGGGAAAATCATTCCGAGACCACCTACACCACCTGTCCGAGGTTTTCCAGCGACTTCGTGAAGCCAACCTAAAGCTGAGTCCCAAGAAATGCAATTTATTCCGAACTGAAGTGAAATATTTAGGACACGTAGTTTCTCGAGAGGGCGTGAAAGTTGACCCGGATAAGATCAAAGCAGTACAGGAATGGCCTATACCGAGATACAAGAGTGAATTGAGAAGTTTCCTAGGCTTATGCACCTATTATAGAAGATTCGTATCTGGATTCGCCAAAGTTGCCAAACCTCTTACAAAATTAACAGAGGATGGACAGGAGTACATATGGTCCTATGATAGCGCTGAAGCTTTCGCACAGCTGAAAAAGGCCCTGGTCACAGCTCCAGTTTTGAACTACGCAAGAACTGAAGGAAAGTTTTGCTCGACACGGATGCTAGTAATACAGCCATCGGGGGCGTTCTATCACAGGTTCAGGATGGACAAGAAAGGGTGATAGGACATTTCAGCAAGGTCTTATCGAAGCCAGAACGAAATTACTGCGTGACCAGAAGAGAACTTTTAGCAGTCATCAAGTCCGTAGAACACTTCTACAAATATTTGTACGGAAGAAAATTTCTGCTGAGAACGGACCATGCTGCTTTGAAGTGGCTCCTGAACTTCAAGAACCCGGAAGGACAAGTGGCCAGATGGATTGAAAGACTGCAAGAATATGACTTTGATACCGAACATAGAACGGGAGCTACACATCGCAATGCCGATGCGTTATCAAGAAGCCCTTGCCCCGAGGATTGCAGCCATTGCTCACGTGTGGAAGACAAAGCTGATGTGAGACGGACCACAGTAATTGAAGATGATTGGCTACCCCAAGAAATACAGCGGGCGCAAGAAGAAGATCCAGACTTGAAAGTAATCCTGAGTTGGAAGAAGAGTGGTAGACGACCTACTTGGGAAGAAGTATCCAGACTGAGTCAAAACGTTAAGTCGTACTGGGCACAATGGGAAACGTTGAAGATCGATAAAGGTCTTCTGAAGCGTTGTTGAGAGAATGACGATGGATCTGAACAGAGGCTCCAGTTGATTGTGCCGAAGAGTCGAGTGACCGACGTTTTGACCAGACTACATAATGGAACTTCAGGTGGACATTTCGGGATTACTAAGACGTTGGAGAAAGTTAGGCAGCGGTTTTATTGGATCAACTGTAAGAAAGACGTTAAAGACTGGTGTAGAACATGTAAAGCTTGTGCTGCAGCTAACGGTCCTTACGGCAAAGGGAAGGCTCCAATGAAGCAATATAACGTCGGATCTCCCATGGAACGAGTAGCTATCGACATCGCGGGCCCCTTTCCCGAAACAGATCACGGAAACAAGTACATATTGGTAGCCATGGACTATTTTACCAAATGGGTGGAAGCGTACGGTATTCCTAATCAAGAGGCAGGTACGGTTGCTGATAAATTGGTCAAAGAATTCTTCTGCAGATTTAGGATACCTCTAGAGCTGCATTGTGATCAAAATTGGGGATTAATAAGACAAGAACAACAGCTCTACATCCCCAATCAGATGGCATGGTAGAACGAATGAATAGGACCATGGGAAAACATCTTGCCAAAGTAGTCTCCGACC
This sequence comes from Myrrha octodecimguttata, assembly GCA_958510865.1. Classification (NCBI taxonomy): domain Eukaryota; kingdom Metazoa; phylum Arthropoda; class Insecta; order Coleoptera; family Coccinellidae; genus Myrrha; species Myrrha octodecimguttata. Next base: position 22,832,801 of record OY294059.1, read on the forward strand.
ACCAGCGGGACTGGGATGAGTATTTGCATCTATTCACCATGGCATATAGATCTTCGGTTCAAGAATCCACCAAGGAAACTCCAGCCAATATAATGTTCGGCCGAGAAATTAGACTACCTTGTGACCTAGAGTTTGGTTGTAAGCCTGGAGAAGATGTAGCCGGGGAGGACTACGTCAGTAAATTGAGGAGTAAGCTAGATTACATCCATGACAAGGTGCGCAATCAAATGCAGCAAGCAAGTGATAGGATGAAAATGCGCTATGACATCAAGGCCATTGAAGGAGGGTTCACCGCAAGAGATCTGGTGTGGTTGTATAACCCTCAAAGAAAAAGAGGATTTTCTCCGAAGCTGCAGAGACAGTGGGAAGGACCGTATGAAGTCATGAAAAGGATAAATGATGTAGTTTACCGGATACGAAAGCTTCCTAGAGGAAAACCGAAGGTCGTCCATTTCAATCGATTGGCTCCGTACGCGTCAACACAGAATGACGAAGAAGAAGTACGTTTTATCGAGGTTCCGGCGAAGGAAAGTGACGATTTCCAGGAATTCATGAATAACTATGGGGGAACACGAGTTGCACGGTTTGGCGTCACAAAGGAAGTTCATCAAGACCTGTTTACAGTTCCCGAGGAATACTCTCTTGCTCATTGTGTAGCAGCGGATCTAAGGATGAGTAGGGGAATAGCAAGAGTATTCAGAAATAAATTTGGACGTCAAGAGGAACTGATGAGACAGCAGCCCAGAATCGGAAAATGCCTGAGACTGAAGTCAAAGGGTCGATTCATTTATTACGTAGTCACCAAACAGTACTCATATCAGAAGCCCACCTACCAGAATTTATGGACAGCACTGCATGGCTTGAAAGAAGACCTTCAATGCTTTGGGATTAGGAAATTAGCTGTCCCCAAACTAGGTTGTGGACTGGATCAACTGAATTGGAGGGTTGTGCGAAGCATGCTTGAGATAGTCTTCCAGAAGACAGGTATAGAGATTTTGGTATGCAATTTCAACCCAAAGCAAAACGTAAAGCCCAGCAAAACCGTAGATTGCTACTTCCATCAGAGGGGCTACTGTATAAATGGTAACGATTGCAGATTTCACCACGGTCCTCTGAGGAATTCATGGAATCTGTTCTGGGACAGAACAGGCTTAAGGAGGGGACAGTGTGACGAGTGCGGCCCTGTCTATTCTAGAATGTGGCCGAACACTCGTCACGCGTATGAGTCACCCACTTTCGAGAGTATTCCAGGCATCGCTGGAAATTGTACGGGCAATATAAGGGGAAGCGCGTAGCAGCCCAGAGACCAATTCAGCAGAGTGATTCGTGAAAATAAATTAGTGTGGATATAAATTGTGAACAGACTTTGATAGAAATAGTTGCTTAGTTATTGGAACAGTAGTGTGTAAATAAGTGTAAATAAATAATTTAAATATTCTAAACGTTTTGAAAACCAAGAAAACGTTACAGTATATTTCAATTCAAATATTTGTATTATTTGATTTTCGATTTCTTCTATTGAAAAGTAACGATATATTTGTTTCAAACTAGGTGAATACTGTTTTTTGGGCTTGGCCGTTGTATTACACACCTAGTTATTAAATAAATAATTATAAAGGTTTCATATTCCATTTGAAAACAATTCCCTTTACGATTTCTTTCCTTTCCAAAAATTTCATTTATGCTTTCATATCTATTCTGTTCGAAAATTGAATCTATGGGTTTTTTCAGTATTCATAAGGAGATCGTACGCTGAAAACCATTTCTCTACATTCATTTCAGTTCTCTTATGCATATTTGTTCTACGATTAGATTTATTGGTGAAGGCAATATTGTCTGTGAAGAAACATGTTTTAGCGGATGAAATATAAATCCATGAGAAATATGAACTGAATAAAATATATATTGTATTGACATTTATGGCCTTCCGGACTGAAAACAGGATAATGATAGTTGAAAATAACTTTACCATATTCAGATAAGAGAAAAGATCATTGAATATCATCATCACCATTGATTCCTGCTCATTTTTGTTGAACTTTGTAAAACTCATCTCCAGCGCATTTCGAGAATTCATTATATGAAGAGCTACCGCGAGCTTCATCACAAATTTCATTAAAACCTGACTATGGGTTTCCAAAACGGAAAATTCAACAAAAATAGGAAACTTCTTTCAGAATACGGACGCGTATTTTTTGTGAATTTGTTCCAATCTAATCTCCAATCGTTAGTAGTTTCTGCAGTATTATCATTGTATATACTTTATACAATGGTATTATTCCGAAAATTAGCTCGAAAATTCTAATTATGATTGATTGGGCTCATTAGGTAACCGCCGCATTTTGGTGCTCAACCTACCTCGAAAGCATCAAGTGGTTAGCTCTTTCCGTTTCAAATTCTGGTGGCAACTTCCTGCCGCTGAATGTTAAGCAATGATAAGGAAATCATGCATCAATTAGCTTATGAAATATAATGATATCCAAATGGATTCAAATCCATAAATCATGTGCAACAATTATTTTGAATATTCTTCATTTATTTTCAACCTCCTGGAATTCGTGGAATAATTTTATTTTTGGTGTCGATGCCAATCAAATTAGATGCTTGCTAATGTTCCCAGTAATATCTGAAGGATATCAAGTTCAGGAAAAAATGGTAGGGGGAAGAATTTGTCGAATTTCAGTAGATATCCATCGTTCTCGAGGTTTATCACTAATACACTAATAGATGAAACGAATTCCTAGTAAAATATTCATTATCAGTTTTTGATCAACACGGAACAGAAAATTTACATTGGCTTTTCGAAATTGTTTACTCTTTTTTGAATATTATTTGCACCGATAGGAATTGGTTTAACGGAGAAGAAAGAGCTCCAGTAATAATATGAATCAACAAATATTCCACCTTGATCAAGGTGGAATATTTGTTGATTTATCGACAGATATTCGTCCTTGTGATTATGTCATTCTATTATTTGCACCCTTCTTATTATATTTTCAATCGATCTTCTGATGAGATTTGGATATTGCTTCAAAATATTGCATTCCCAAAAATTCTTTCAATGATATGTTACCAATTCCTAATTCCTTCTTCACATAGGGTTTTATTTTCGGGTGTCGACACACAAAATAATATAGAGGGCAAAATCAGGCTATCTTCGTGGCCCAGTAATGAAAGCTTCACGATCAATCCATATATTCGGATAATTTCTATTTAAGTGATTTCTCTCATTCAGAACAAAATGGGACGGTACTCCATCATGCTGAAGGTAAATAGAACAGATATGTTAATTTACTTTTTTCAGAATACTACGTATCAGAATATTCTCACTGCTTTGAAGCGAAATGTCGATACTGTCCTTTTTTTTGAAAATTAAACTCTCGGTAAACCACAGGTTTGCTGAAAATTCAGAACAGCTGAATAATGACCCATTATGGTAGAATCTTAAACGAATATTGAAGGTTCGAAAATGCACTGTACATGGATTATTTGTTGGTTGTAAGTAGTGCTTTGATTAGCGGATGGTTGGGCTCCTTTGTCTAAGGTTGGGCTCGTCGAGGAAGAGCGATTCGGCGGCTTAAACAATAGAGGTTATGTTTTTCATCTGTGCGGGCTCTGATAACATGGTTGGAAAACTTCACGTAGATCTCTATTAGGGTATTATCGATTTTTTTTCATTCGGTGTTCGAAGCGGTCCCAAGCCCGTGTGCGAAATTCCTCAATTATTTTTTATTCCTATTTTTTCGCCTTTTTACGCGCTTGTTACATTTCAAACGACTAGGTTGGACTCACTGATGGTTAAAATTGATACTGTCCGTCCTGACGTCCGTGTGAGCTATTACTTTCGAAAGAGAGAACCAAGAGTCTTCAAATTCTCGGATTAGGTTGAGATTTTCCTAATAACAAGTTCAAAATATTTGTTCGCATCGACCTTTCACGGCATCTACTGGTGAAAGTCGAAGCATTTACTGGATCCTACAGTGACACTCTACACCTCATCTGGTGATTCCCTGGAAGTTTAATCGGCACTTCCCCGTAGCGCATGAGGGGTGTATCGGAATCGTCACTACTTCACAAGTGTTTCAAATTTCAGCTTGATTGGATATTCCTCTTGGAAGATATTGGAAAACATATTATGTCTGATGTCGTGCTGATTTCCTGAGAATAATTGATATTTTCGAGATAACTTGAAAAATATGTATCCGATCATGACGATACTTGGAACTTGATGCGCAAATTCATGCAAAATTTCTGGATCATTTCATTGAAACAATTCAAAGATTTAGTTTATGAATATCTTATATCTTCTAATCATATGGTTCTGGACAACAGCGTGATATCGTTCCATCAGAATGTCTGTTATTGTCGAATTTCAAACCGAAATTGGCCTCAAACAATTAGGTTGGATCTCCTGAGGCAGAATCAATTCTGTTCTGCCGACCGTGTGTGCTCTAACTTTCTAAGGAAATGACCTAGAGTCTTGTAATTTTTAGTTTATGCTCGGAATCTGAGAATCACGGTTGAGATCGTAAATGGGCGAAATCGGAATTATATCAATTTGAAATTTTGAGGGGTTATTCCAAAATTAATTGATGAGATCAGATACCAACGCGCAACCTGTCCACAATTTTCAGATGATCTCATCGTTAAAAAAATTTCAACCAAATATTCTTCGAAAATTTGAACCATGCTTTGAAGTTAATATTTAGCAACTTTTTGATTCGATCAGATATTAATAATAATAATAATAATAAATTCTCTTTATTCTTACTTTCAAAATATAACAAAAATATAAACAAAATATAGTGAATGAGGAGAAAACAAAATATAATTCCAAAACGGCATTAACAATGACAGTTTCAAGCCAAGAGAAAAGGCAAGCCTTGTGCTTGGCTGCACCACGCTTAAATATAAATTCCAGAATGTGCCAAAATTTAACATAAAAATATTTTTAATTAAAAGATAAAAATTAAAAACAACGATACAAACATCTAATACAGGGAGAAGAGAATCGATAGAATCCTATGAGATGGATGGATTATTCTTCAAGTCTATCAGATCAGCAACTGACGAGCGTGGTTGGGAGAGCATCCACTTTTTCACCTGGGACAAAAATGTCCCCAACTCACAAATGGATTTTATTTCGAGGGGAATGTGATTGAATGTTCGGACCGCCAAATAAGTGAAGCTCCTTTGGCCTACCGTCAGCCTGGCTTTGACAAGCCGGGAACTGTAGGCAGAGTACCTAGTTTCATATTCATGTTCAATCAAACTCCCCTGGGCTCTGTTAGAGAATTGATAGCGCAATATCCTGTAGCAATACAACTGACGTATATCGAATAAACTACTTTCCGCGTACAGTTGATCCGTAGGGTAAGTTAGGCATCTTCCTAGCATTGACTTCAAAATACGCCTCTGCAGGACGTCTATTTTCCTTAACCATATATTTTCTACGCCTCCCCATACCAAGATTCCATATGTCAAAATGGATTGTACCAGTGAATAATACAAAATTCGTAGCTGATCTGGAGTACAAATTTCTTTAAAGATCTTAAACACTGCCAAAAGGTACTGCAGTTTTTTGGCTATATGTTGCATATGATGGTTCCATCGTAAATGACAATCAATTTCAACTCCTAAATACTTTAAATGATGTGCTCTTGTTATGGTAATGATTTCATTCTCAAAATTGAATTTCAAATCATGGAATTCCGGTAGGTGAGGAACATAGTTAGCGAAGGGCAAGAAAAAAGTCTTCTTTGAATTTAGGGTGAGTAACTTTGATCTGAAGAAATTAATTATCTGTCGGAAATCAAGTTCTACTTTTTCTTTCAATGAAATCCAAGACGAGCCTCTATACAGTTCAGCTGTGTCATCAGCGAATGACAAAATATCTCCACAGGTTGACAAGTTGAAGAGATCATCCATGAATATGATGAATAATATGGGACCAAGAACAGTGCCCTGTGGTACCCCAATTGTGACTTTACTTTCTGTTCCCCTGATTTCGTCGATCATGACAAACTGTTTTCTATCATGCAGGTAATTCTTAAATAGTTCATATGATCTTCCTCTGAAACCTTTGTTCTCAAGAGCTTCTAACAGCAGTGAGTGGGAGACCGTGTCGAACGCTTTTGACAAATCAATGAATACACAAAGAGCAGGAACCCCGCCATCCAACGCCTCATAAATCTTTCCCAGAAGACGTGCCATTGCATCTTCTGTAGATTTCTCGTTTCTAAAGCCATATTGATTTCTCGACAATAATTTATATTTTTCTAAGAATTTCATAATTTGATCTCTCAGTATTTTCTCGAAGACCTTAGTAAATACTGACAAAACGGAAATTGGTCTGTAATTGGATGGCTGGGCCCTATCTCCAGACTTGAAAACAGGTGTGACAAGAGCGATCTTAAAATGAGATGGAAATTCTCCGTTTTCAATACACACATTAAATATTTTTGCCAGTGGTTCAGAAACAATGTCCTTCACTTCCTTGAGAATCTCGGCCGTCACACCATCTACACCTGGTGACACTCCATTTTTCAGCGCACCAATCACGGATTGAACCTCGGCCGCACAAGTTTCCACCAGACCGACCGAATTGACACTTCTTGCAGCGCAATGTATCCTCGTAGATGGAACCTTCAAATTAGTGGCGAGCCTCACTCCTATCTCGGAAAAAAATTTCGTGAAAGCTGCAGCGATGTCCTGTTTGTGACGTAGTATTCTGCCATTTTCATTTGTAATTGAATCAATGCTAGTTTTCGAAGAACTCCTTCCCATGATATCTTCCACATTTTTCCACAGATTCTTCGGAGAACTGTCTGTACTCAGTTTTTTACGGAAATAATCAATCTTTGCTTTCTTCATCAGACATTTTAAGCAGTTTCGATAATTTTCAAAGGCTCTCTAACTGATGGTTTTGACGGTTTTCATTCCACCCTTTGAATAAATTATTTTTGATATTTATACATTTGACTAACCCAGTAGTAATCCATTCTTTTCTTGGTACCTCACGTTTTTTTAGTTGGATAGTAATTGTGCTACTCTCTAAGTGTTGACGAAATTTGGAGACAAAGGTGGTCACCATCTCATGTGCGCTACCGCATAGTAAATCCCAATTCTCATTCATTAGTAGAAGACGCAATTTTTGATAATTAATAAATTTTTTTGTATTCTTAATTTGCTTATTAACCTTCGGTTCCTTTTTGGGAATAACAACACCAGCGATAACTGGGTCGTGGTCGGTAATACTAGTTTGCCAGACAATGGGTGTGAAGAGGCTTGGGTGCAGATTGGTTCTGACATAAATGTGATCGATGCAGGACCCGGATGCACGTCTGGTACAACTATTGATCATCGGCAGGTAACCCTCCTCATGAAGTACATTGTTATATTCCTGAATCAACTCATTATGTTCGTCTAAAATATCTATATTAATGTCTCCCACGAAAAATGAGGCCCTACAAACATTCTCACAATCCTCCAGGCATCTGCCCAAATCCTCAACAAAAGATATCATATTATGAGATGGCGATCTATAAAGTGCGATAATCTGGAATGAGATAGTTTCTGAGATAGAAACGATCAACTTTACTGCCTTAGCATAAGAAATATTAATGATCTCATACTTCCAACTATATTTTTCATTGATAAAGACTACAACGCCATCATTCCTGTTCAATTTACTCTCGTTGTATACCATTGAATATCCCCCTAAGCGAAATACATCCAAATTATCGATATGAAAAGTCTCGGTTAGAATGATACAGTCAAATTTGAACTTAAATTGTTCTAATGCAACGCACAACTCATCAAAATTTTTGTGTATGCTCCTGATGTTAACATGGAAAATCTTGAACCTCTCTTCCTCACCCCTTGACAACAATTCACCACATACACCAGAATCCCCAACAACAACTGTTTCGAAGCCAGATTGCTCCAAATCATGCAGATAGTCATTCATTTTTGAATGTTACTTTTTATTTTTGCACCTCTTCTCCCAGACCTAAGTGATCCGCTCGGTTGATCGGTGTCAGCGCTACCAGCAGACAGAGCAGGAATTTCATTCAGTAACTGATCGGCTGTGAAGGATTTTCCGTCAAGAATGAGGACTTGACCTTTTATTTTCGCAGAGCTTTTTTTCTCTTTAGCTTCCTTCAGGCGAGTTACCAATATTCTATGTTTTTCACGTTCCTCCGATGTTAAATCCGGAGATAAAAATATGCCAGATCCCTTCAATTTGAAGGACTGACTCAAGATTTGCACCTTGTCCTTAAAACTTCCAAATTCAATCAGAACAGGACACTTTTCAGAGACACCCAATTTATATATATCTCTGATTTCAGAAATCGCAGTGTCAGGCGGCAGTACTCTATTTAATACCGACCTGACAGCCTCCTCAGGAGTGCCACCATTCATGTCCAGTCCGTGCACCAGTAAATTGTTCTTTCTTAGTCGTTTATTCAACCTATCCACCTCCGCTCTCAGCTCTATATTGTGCGATTCCAATTCCACGATTCGCTTTTCGTTTTTCTCCACTTTCTGCTTGTATCTCTCCTCAAATTCATTGAATTTCATGAGAATGCCGGCCTCAGACGCCTCAATTTTCTGAGTCAGCCTATTAAAAAAATTTTTCAGATATTTCTTTTGTGCTTCGGAAAAATCAGCCATCTGTGCAAATAAGTGTTGTCCGGTATGGAACTCTTTAGCAATGTATCCAATCCATTTATCAATTACAGATAAGATAAGGGACTCTGTTTACACTATAGTATATGAAGAACAATCGCTTACCAGAGTGCAAAAACGGCCAACTTGAAGACTCGATGATCAACAAAGAGTATCCACAAATCTGATTGGGTGGTTTCCAGAACTTAAATTACACTTCTGTATATCAAAATGATTGAGTCTTCAGGATACGATATGATTCGCTGCTCACTCCTCTAAAGGCACACACACATATCTTATTTCATGAAACATATTGAGCAAAAAGTTATTTTTTTTTTCATTTCGCGCTTGTTCTAGTGAACAGAAGCGTTATCGTTTTGCACAGTGTCTGTGATTTTTTGAGCCAATAATGGTATTTACGGATTGAAAAAAATCGATTTTTTTCCGGAAAAAATTCAGCAGAATGCAATGAAAATTGGCCTTGAAGTCGAAATATAACAATAGTGCTTCAAATTTCAGTTTTAACGAATATTTATCTGTAGAGAAATTGGAAAAAAATTCTCAAATTTCTTGGCAATTTCAAATTTTGAGATGGTTTCCTCAATTTCTCGAAATGAAGTGAGGTTGTCAAAATTAAACTTCCTTAGTAGTAATGCTAACGCATAACTTTCGAGATTTAATTATTTCATCACTATCATTGTTAATTATTCCCGAAATAACTCAAAAAATACCCATATATCCTATCATCTATTATTGAGAGTATGTATACCTGCGGGATCACAGGATCGATTCAAAGTACTTGGCGTTCGTAAATAAACTCCAAACGTTATTTACAATCATCAAGTCTAAGCAGATTCTCGCAGTATCTATTGTGTTTACGATCAGCAGTTAGGCTGTGATGCGTAAAGAGATAAATTATGGCAGCCGAATTCGTGAAACTGGACAAGCGCGCGAAAGCTGCTGACTTCACGTCAGTGCTTTTCTACATTTTATTGTAAACATGCTGTTCTTGTTACTCAATTGAGGCAATGTCGCAAATCAGCTTAAGTTTAAACCTTCTATTTTTCGGTAGATGAGAAAATATAAGCTTCTTGTGGCTTCATAATAGACGCTCTACTGGGGAGAGCCGTGAGTAACGGGAAGGCCGGCATATCACTGTAAGCAGTGGCAAAAACATATGGAACTCCTGATGATCTAATAGATCGAATAGTCAAAAATCTTTATCCATTAGAACATGCTGGACAAACTTTACTCACTTCCAACGAGGTGGAGAGAATCTTCAATAATCTTCATCTGACATCGCAATGGAAATTTCTTCCTACATTATTTGATCTGAGATATCTAAAATAGGCGACCAATAATAAAATACAGTCTATCATTAATAAGCTTCAACGTCCCATCTTTTTTATACAGACCTTACCTTCGAATGAAGCTTTATGAACAATATCGAAATGTTCAGTTGACTGAATCAATAAAAACTCATTTATTAACTCTCCTAATAAAACAACCATCGCGGCAAGAAATCGTCTTCTGACGGTGCAGATAGTACGCCGACTTGCTTTGTTCATTTCACCCATCTGCGGGCTGTTTATAGTACAATAAACTATATTATCACACTGACAGGACCTATAATTGCACATCTCTTCGATTTGCATGGAAAAACGTTGAGCCGCGTACAGACACGAGAGCTGAGCGGCTTTCGAGGCAGTAGCGAGGCACTTGTGAGGCAGAATCATAGAACAAGTATATTTACTTTATGGGCAGAATCGCTTTGTTGAAATGGTTCGCGACACCGTACACACTTGCGAGGCAGCCCAATTAACTTGCCTCGCAAGCCGCTCAGCTCTTGTGTCTGTACGCGGCTTTGGGTTTCATTTCTAATTGGATGAGTATGTGTTTTGATCTTCACCGAATAAATGTGGATTTTTTAAAATGAGAGTAGAATATCATTCAGTCATTGTGTTTTGGTGGTACAACTTATCTAGCTCTTAAAGTTTTCTTCGATTTCTCATTATCACCTAATGAAGCAGTAATGAAACAGCTTTTTCAATCCTGCATAATATCAACTGAAAATTTACCTTGGTCGCCTATTCTGAAAATATGAAAATCACGAAAATCTATTCGGTCGGCACGGGATCATACATTTCGGATCTTGGAGCTGGGCCCTTAGGGGTAACCTTTGTAAACGAAAAATAAACCATATATAGCTCTTTCAATCCTGCATAATATCAACTAAAAATTTTTCTTGGCCGCCTATTCTGAAAACATGAAAATCATGAAAATCTATTCGGCTGGCACGGGATCATACAATTCGGATCTTGGAGCTGGGCCCTTAGGGGTAACCTTTGTAAACGAGAAATAAACCATCTACAGCTCTTGCAATCCTGCATAATATCAACTGAAAATTTTTCTTGGCCGCCTATTCTGAAAACATGAAAATCACGAAAATCTATTCGGCCGGCACGGGATCATACAATTCGGATTTTGGAGCCGGGCCCTTAGGGGTAACCAATGTAAACGAAAAATTAACCATATATAGCTCTTTCAATCCTGCATAATATCAACTAAAATATTTCTTGGCCGTCTATTCTGAAAACATGAAAAGCACGAAAATCTATTCGGCCGGCACGGGATCATACAATTCGGATCTTGGAGCTGGGCCCTTAGGGGTAACCAATGTAAACGAAAAATTAACCATATATAGCTCTTTCAATCCTGCATAATATCAACTAAAATATTTATTGGCCGTCTATTCTGAAAACATGAAAATCACGAAAATCTATTCGGCCGGCACGGGATCATACAATTCGGATTTTGGAGCCGGGCCCTTAGGGGTAACCAATATAAACGAAAAATTAACCATATATAGCTCTTTCAATCCTGCATAATATCAACTAAAATATTTCTTGGCCGTCTATTCTGAAAACATGAAAAGCACGAAAATCTATTCGGCCGGCACGGGATCATACAATTCGGATCTTGGAGCTGGGCCCTTAGGGGTAACCTATGTGAACGAAAAATCAACCATGTATAGCTCTTTCAATCCTGCATAATATCTAGTGAAATTTTTTTTGGCCGCTGTTCGGAAATCATGAAAACCCCGAAAATCTGTTCGGCCAGCATGAGAACCTACAATCCGGTATTAAAGCTGGACCATTAGAGTCAACCTATCTGAATTCTATCTTGGAATTGATCCTTACAGTTAAGATATGTGAACGAAAAATTGTTCATTTCTTGCTCTTCCATTCCTCTATAAGATGAACCTAATTTTATTACGTTCGCGCGTCCAGAAAACATAAAAATTACGAGACAGCGTTCGACCGTGGTGGAATGGAAAGTTCCCGTGGAGCTGGCCGGCCGGGAGCTAACATTACCCAGGTAAAAGCAGTGGCGAAATGATACAAAAATTTCAGAACCACTAACCAGGAAGAGGATTCATGAGAAATTCCCTTCGAAGACATCGCCAAATATTGAAAGAGTAGGAAAAGGCGTCAATCGCTCAACAATCAATAGGTATTTCGACGGATTGGAGAAGAGTTTGAGAGGGATGCAGCCCCACGTATTTATCAATTACGATGAAACAAATATGACGAACGATCCAGGAGAAGATCATTGTTAGAAGAGGATCAAAGCATACTCTTCTAGTTCTGGGTAGCTCTAAGAACAGTCAGTATTTTTAATGTTTGCTGGTACTGCTTCTGGATTTCTGTAGCTACAGTGTATAATTTATACGTTATAACATTCATACAAGACATGGATACATGTGCTAATGTGATTTAACTTGACTTATCATGTAATATTACTGATTTGATGGTGCAAATAAATATTATTATTATTATTATTATAAATATTATTATTATTGAGAAAAACAGGTCAAAGACTTCTTAGTTTAACGAAGCCATTGTCGAAAATTATTTCAGCACTATTGTGCTGCCATAATTCGCATAATTCAATAGGAATAAACCAATAGCTTTGATAGTAAAAACTTGGCAAGTACCGAGAGTTACCCATCGAATGGAAACTAAAAAATCGAGGTGTAGTTTCTGAGGACGTTTTTCAAAAGCCTTCGAAAAAATGCTCGGATGAATGAAAGTGGATAATACATAAAACGTCGAAAAATTTTTCAGCTGGTTTTTCAGCCATAGACATATGCTCCCTTGACCGGAACAAAATACTGAAGAAGTTTTTCAAGGAACCCTTGAAGCCTCAATTATGTTGTTACTATAGTGGACCTAACCGCAGACCGTAAACACGATAACTTCCGAAAGAAACAACTTACATACTCTATATTTGTAGAGTAGGTTTTGACCTTAATGACGAAGGCTGAATTCGAGAATGGGTAAAATCCGCCTAATGATTCCATAGTTATACCCATTCAAAATTTTATTTTCCCATTACTGCCAAAAATACAGATTAGATCGAATTAAAATCCAGTACTTTAACGGAAAATGACAGTTCGTACAGAATTAAATGAGGAAGATATTATTAGATCACAAAATATTGTTTACAGTACAGTTTCGATTATCCGAAATAATGTGAACCAAAGTGATTTCGGATAATCGAAATTTCGGTTAATCCGATTTTTTTTTGAAAGTGGCAGTTTAGAATGCGTATATCATTAGATCGACTCAAAAACATTTATGAAATATTTCATTTGAATTTGTGTATAACATCAACAAATAATTTGTTCAATTTTCACCACTTAATTTTTTTCAACATAGTACCAATATACATAGATGCCTAAATATGTACATACATTCATAAAAGACATTTTAAATGCAAATATATATCCCATTCCACAATTTAATTGATATGTACTTGTAACATTAATACATGTACTTGTACTACATGTACTTGTATACATGTACTTGTAACACTCTGTCGGCTAACCAAAACAATTCGCATTTTAAACCGTCGTATTGCCGTGAAACCCTAAGGCAAACTATCGAGCAGTTCAGGTGAATTACAAACGCTTTTCGTATAATGCAAATTTTTTCGCTCAATCGGGTTTTTTGTTTTTGAATAGTTTGTTTCGGATAAACCAGATTCCGGAAAATCGCGATTCCGATAATAATGTACTGTATTTGAAAAAAAAGTTTAAATATTTTATCGAATTGTTCTGATGACATGATCATTACGAAATTCTGCACAATGTTGTCATTCAGCTTCATCGAACTAGCTGCCAAGTTTCATCGTGATGGAATCAGTATTTCAGTTATATCGAAAAAAACAACGATATCGAGGAAAAAATCACAAAAATCCACACATTTTTCCCAATATTGCCGAAAATAATATTCGTATCAGACTGAAATTTGGTTCACTGCTGCGAAATATGAATTTCAAAGTCTACGCTAGATTTTCCTCAGTTTTCGAAAACAAAATTCTTCTGGAAAAAAATTATTTTGTTTTAATTTACTGACAGTATGATCTCAACAAAATTTCTCGTACAGTTGCGTTATTATACTACCACTAACTGCCAAGTCTCGATCCAATCATTGCAGTAGTTCCGGAATTATCACGGAAATAACCTCAAAATTTGAAAAGGCTCTAACTCTGAAACCTTTGGCCGATTTTGCCCATTAATGAACTTAACCGACGCGTTTCGAAATGCAACCTAAACTGAAAGTTTCAGGTCGATAGGATTCTCCGTAGATACGGACGGCCGGCCGGACAGAATCGATTTTGACACCGGATTCATCATCAGTGAGTCCAACCTAGTCGTTTGAGATCATTTCAGTTCAAAATTCGAAAATTACAGACATTTGGACAAAACCATAGCTCGCTGATTCCCTAGAACATGCCTGTAAAAATGGCAACAGCCTTTTTCGACTATGTGTGCCTCAAGTCGACGTTAGAAAAGCCCGAAAGCCGAAAATTTAATATTTTTGTGGAGCTACTGGAGAGTTTACTATTTATGTGAATCATTCTATACTGCGAGACTCAGATGAAGGCGCAAGCATTAATAATGGATCCTTAACCGTGACTGACGCGTCTTCAAAATTGTTTACTGTCTGTCACCCGGTTGATGAATTGGAAATATTTATTGCCCATTTCATTCCTGAAGAAATTTGTTTTCCTGATTAATTAGTGCTGTTTAATTAATTAACTAACCATTTCATCTCGGACCAGATAAGAATTCAAGTATCAAACTGAATAGAAAGTCGGAATTAAAGAATGCGTAGCATAATAAAAATGTTTTCTTGACATCGTAAATGATAAATTGGGTCGGTGATAAGGTAGAGACAAATTTTGTTGAATGCGAGCTATTAGTTCCAGATAAAAATTGAGAAATTATTCAACCTCTACGTAGTTCATGGATTTTATTAATTAGGGAGCGCCACCTTCAAAAGTTTGATAAATGCTTTTCTTATGGGTCTGGTAATTTTTGATAATTAATGAAAATTTTGTTTGTGGTTGACGTCCATGGTTATAAATTCAATAAATTATTTCAAGAATTCGAACAATAATTCGTTTGAATCTTTAAATACATTGCCTACCTTTTTAACCTTTTGTGGTTCTTTTTCGTGGCTTAAATAGTAAATGACAAAATTCATAATATGAACAGATATTGGGAGAAATCTGTCACACACGTCGTATTTAATTCTATTTGTCAGACACATTACGAATCGAATAACATACAAGGTGAGTGACAGATCCCGACCAATAGCTGCTCATATTATGAATATTGTCATTTACTATTGTAGCCATGAAAAACAACAACAAAAGGTCCGAAACGTTGGCAATATTTAAGAGATTCGAATAAATTATTGTAGAAATTCCTGAAATAAATACTCGTTGACATGATCGTAAGGTTTGTGATTCGAGCACATGCCAGGAATTTTTTTTCCAGTTATCATGTGACCGTCCAACCATTCGGTATTGGGTTGACAGTTAACAGTGCTGTTTCAGTGTCATGAAGAAACATCAAGAAAGCCCACTCAGAACACACCTGCGGGTCTCCTCAATCAGTGTAGAACTAAAGAGGTAATTCCCTTTTTTCACATGCATCATTCAAGAATTTGCGATAGAAGAATTGTCAGGTGGCTCATAGGAATCGACAATTCTATTTCGGATTATCTGCATCAATTTAATATGTTATCAGAGAAACTTCAGGTCCTTCGTACACATACCGTTTTTCTAGCTCAGGCGCCGTTGAGATCCGCAATGGGCTGGTCGGATATCTGCATTCTACCACTGATACTGAGTAGGTACTTCACATCGTAAGTACGGAACGGCAACGTCTCCCAATGTACATATGCATTCACCCCTCTGAATAAACAACAACAGGAAGGATCATAATGCCTCACAAAGTGGGTCCAGGATGGGTGTTTCATATTGCCGACTTCCCTTTCACTTTGAAGAGAGAACAACTTGCTCCGAAACTAACTAACAAGAGTCATACTTGGAGGTTCAATATGGGCGCCTATGTCCCACTGATATACGAAGTAGAAAAGCGTTATGCTTCTTTATGTTCATTTCACCCATTTGATGCTGGTGCGGCTGTAGGCATGATAACGGAGGACGGAAAAGTGTCCATAAAGTTAGCACCCACTTTTTCGGAAGCGAATGAATTTTGTTTGCAATCGTTAGTAACTCATTGGTTTCTATTTGTAACACCAAAATGTTCGTTTGTACCTCAAGATAAAATCACCTTCCGCTGGGTGCTAACTTCACAGGCATTCTTTTTTCGATTTTTCTCGATAACAAAATGAGTGAGTAACTATTTGTAACACCTACACTTCCAGAAATTCTATATTTCTCTTTCGCTTCCAATAGTACTCCGTTAGTTACTTACTGTTAATCCAAAATGCCGTTTGTAACAGACCTTGTAATGAAAGAATGACACCCCAAAAATGCGAACTTATCAGGCACATTTTCAAAAACTCTGTATTTCACTTTAGCTCCGAATAATACCTCATCGGTAACACAAATGATGTGGTTTTCGACGGTATCTTTGATGGAAAAATAATACCCCTGAAATGCGAAGTTAGCAGGCAGATTTTCAAAAATTCTATATTATCTATTGCTTCGGATAATACTCCATTTGTAACGCAAATTTTCTTCTGTAATCTTACCTATAGTGGAGAATTGACACCCCCATATTGCTAAGTTAGCACTCACATTATTTTTAAATTTCATATTCCTTTTTTGCTTCCGATAGATCGTCGTTAGTAACTTTTTTTTGTACAAAAGCAGTAGTTTGTAACCTTACCTATAATGGAAAAATATCACCCCTTAACTGCAAAGTCAGCACCCGCATCTTCTGAAATTCACAATTTGTTTGCTGTCTATAGTATTTTGTGAGTATATAATTGTAACACAAAAATTTTCGCTCGAATCTTCATCCATTTAATGTAGAAAAACCCCCTCCAAAATATTGAATTAGCACCCTCATTTTTGTGAATTCTCTTCTGATCTCAAAAGGGCTTCGTTAGTAACTATTGCTTATACAAGTAATTTCGTTATATGACCTATAATGGAAACGTTCCTTAGTTGAATGCTCTTTCTTGCGTTTTGAATATTCTTTTGTAAGTAACGATTTGTAATGCGAACAGTGCTATTTTCAACCTGGCAGTCGATGGTAAAATGGCACCTATTGAATACGAAGTTTCAACTCAAAATTTTGTAAATTCTGGAATTTAAATTGGCTTTCTGTAGTACTTTTTAGTAACAAATCTGTAATATAGAAAAACTACCCTAGCTGTATATGGAAATTTCCTGCCCATACTCCAAAGATTTCGAGAGTAACTTGAAGGTAATTTCTGGTCATACCATCTTTGAACATACGTTTCTGGGATCACTGCCAAGAACGGTATTATTTCCAGATATGTTCTTAAAGTCTAAAAGCGGAAACAATATTCAGCAGGACCCTTATTATAGTCACAAGTGAAGCTGAAATGTCGATCTTTATGAATATTTCCTATTGAACTAGCTGCTTCTATAAATACACACTTAACGAGGAATATGTATACAGGGTGATTCCGGAGGAGACTGTCAGATTTTGGGATAAGTTTACACTAGTCCAGACAGTCTCGAAACAATGTTTGGTTTATGGTTGGGGGTCTCTATTGAGAATATACAGGGTGATTTCTCCGATTCGACCGATTTTACTTTTATTGATAACTTTGGTATGGCTCATTCGATTTTAGAGAAATTTTCAGCGAAGTACAATATTGATGAGGACATTCATTAATTTCAAAGTTTTTTCAAAATAAGTGGTTGTTATTGTGATAATTCCAGGTGAATTTAGCAGGTTGAAAAAACACCCTGTACATCGCATTTCCAAAACTACGCTATCTGTTTACGATTCTACTATAATAAGTCATTATTTGAGAGTGTCTAATTTTTTTGGCACACTTCTAGTTTTCTGAGAAAATTCCATCAAAAAAAGACAATGTCGGAATTTCGCTCCAATCGATTCTACTTTCATTGATAACTTTGGTATGGCTCATTCAATTTTGATGAAATTTGCAGTATAGAACAATCTGAATGAGTACATTCAATAATCACAAAAGTTTCTCAAAATACAGTGTTGTAATTGTGATTATTTTAGAATTTCAGATTAATTGTGCATTTGAAAAAAAAACACCCTGCACATTGCTCTTCCAAAAGTTTCTTATTCGTTTCAGATTCTACAATAATATGTCATCATTCAGAGGTTTTTAGTTTCTTTGGCACACCTCCGGTTTTCCTAGAAAACTTTTTTGAAGAAGAGCATGATCGAAATTTGGCTCACAAGCAGTGAGAGTATTCCGCACTAGGTAGGAAAGCTGTATTGTCCAAGGATGCAAAGCAGTTCTTAGGTTCTAAAATATTCTTTTCAAATTCCAAATTCATATTTAATTGCTAATATTTTGTAGCAAATCATTCAATTCAGAATATATTTAGAATTTGAAAAGAGTATTTTAGAAGTGACGAACAACTTTGCATCCTTGGAATATACAGCTTTCCTACCTAGTGCAGAATACTCTCACTGATTGTGAGCCAAATTTCGATAATGCTCTTCTTCAAAAATGTTTTCTAGGAAAACCGGAGGTGTGCCAAAGAAATCAAAAACCTCTGGGTGATGACATATCATTGTAGAATCTGCAACGAATAAGAAAGTTTTGGAAAAGCAATGTACAGGGTGTTTTTTTTTCAACTGCACAATTAATCTGAAATTGTAAAATTATCTCAATTACAACACTGTATTTTGAGAGATTGTTGAGAATATTGAATTTACTCATTCAGATTGTTCTAGGCAGCAAATTTCATCAAAATTGGATGAGCCATACCAAAGTTATCAATAAGAGTAGAATCGATTGGAGCGAAATTTCGACATTATCATTTTTTGAAAAAATTTTCTCGAAAAACTAGAAGTGTGGCAAACAAATTAGAAACCCTCAAATAATGACTCATTAGAGTACAATCGTAAACAGATAGCGTAGTTAAGGAAACGCTATGTACAGGATGTTTTTTCAACCTGCACAATTAATCTGGCTTTATCACAATAACAACCGCTAATTTTGAAAAAAAAGATGAAATCAATGAATGCGTTCAACACTATTGTACTACACTGAAAATTTCGTTGAAATCGAATAAGCCATACCAAAGTTATCAATAAAAGTAAAATCAGTCGAATCGGACAAATCACCCTGTATATTCTCAACAGAGGCCCCCAATCATAAACCAAACAGTGTTTCGAGACTGTCTTGACTAGTGTAAACTTATCCCAAAATCTGACGGTCTCCTCCGGAATCACCCTGTATATTCTCTAAATAAAGCTGATCCAAAAACAACTTCAAATTTCCTCTAGAAACGGAAATTTTTGTCACAGACAGTTACTCTCGAAAAAAATTGAACTGTTATATATATGGGTGCTTAATTTCCATTCGAAGGGAACTATATTTTCCTATTATAGATTTTGTTACAAATGGAGTTTATGTATTACAGATAGATACTGAAGAAGTACTACAAAAAGCCAAAGAAAATTTCAGAATTCAGATAACAAACTATATCATTTATACCGGGTGACCCATTTTAACTTAGGCAGCCAAATAACTCGAAAACTAAGCACACTACGAAAAAATGTTTAGGATCAAAATTTCGTCATTTCGAGGAGAACGTACAATGACGTTAAAATGAGCCCCCCCACCCTTCCCCCTGGGCGGTGAGGGGGGGCAAGTTTGAAATCTTAAATAGGAACCCCTATTTTTTATTGCATATTCGGAATCTTTGGCTAAAAACACATACAATTTGTCTGAAATATTTTTCTCGATTCATGATAGATGGCGCTGTAATCGACGAAATTCAATTTCTTCGATTTCTCTGACTGAGAACCCATGCTTACGATTCTGCAATAAATTAACAATAAAAATACCACGTTTTCATTGTTACAAGTGTTTATGTATTTTTTTAACATTTGTACTCTGATAAAATTTTGGTAAAATGGCAAATTATACGCCTACAGAAGTAGTCGATATGCAGTTTCTTGAGAAGTAATTAATGAGTAATAAAAAATAATGAGAAGTTTGTTTTAAGACTAATTTCGAGTATTAACAATGAAAACGTGGTATTTTTATTGTTAATTTATTGCAGAATCGTAAGCATGGGTTCTCAGTAAGAGAAATCGACGAAACTGAATTTCGTCGATTACAGCGCCATCTATCATGAATCGAGAAAAATGTTTCAGACAAATTGTATGTGTTTTTAGCCAAAGATTCCGAATATGCAATAAAAAATAGGGGTTCCCATTTAAGATTTCAAACTTGCCCCCCCTCACCGCCCAGGGGAAAGGGTGGGGGGCTCATTTTAACGTCATTGTACGTCCCCCTCGAAATGACGAAATTTTGATTCCAAACATTTTTTCGTAGTGTGCTTAATTTTCGAGTTATTTGGCTGCCTAAGTTAAAATGGGTCACCCTGTATAAGGCTGCACCTATAATAGAGTCGTAATTTCAACGACACGATGTCGTGCGACATCGTTGGAGAAACAAACACATAGCTTGTAATGTAAGTGCCTACTCTCGAGCCCTAATTCCCAGAACGTCGAGGACCGATAAACGCACGATTGTCTTACGACGGTTGAAGTTAACACTACAGTACACTAGACCCGTATGCCATGCCCTAAACGAGGAAAGAGGTCAAAGCAAAGGCAATTCGTCCAAACAAATCTGTTTTTGTTTGTTTCCAAAACGATTTTCCAACACGACAGCCCACGATGCAAGGAGGATAGAGAATGGGAGTCATATTCAAATAAATATGCTATAGAAAATCAGCGCAATAGGAAACAAATTAACAGGACCTTAGGAAAAGATGAATTGCAATAACAAAACAATATCAATAGGGGTTGAATATTCATTGCAACAATTGGAATTTCTCCTGAAATTCTATGAGATTGAATAGCTTTTGGTATATATAATTTTCATAGTTTTAGCGCACAAGTTTTGGTGAACGGTGTGATATGTCCAAATGACTGTAATTTTTTAATTTTGAGCCGAAAATTATCTCAAACGACTAGTTTGGACCTACTGATGTCGATACCGGTGTCGAAATCGGTAAAAACAAATTCGAAAAATTTTTTCAACTATGTATTCTCTGCTCTGCGATCCTCTGATCATACTTTCCTGACAAAATTCTATTCATGCATTCAAGCTGCCGTTTTTCAAAAACGTACTGTACTGTACGTACGTACTGGATTTTAATTCGATACAAACTGTATTTCTGGGAATATTGAGAGAAAAGTATTTTGAATGTGGATCTACGTAATCACTGGGTGGATTTCAGCCATTCACAAATCCGGCCTTTGCAGTTAAGGTACAAGCTTCCTCTTGAATAGTGATTTCGTAAGTTGTTTCTTTCAGAAATTTTTGTGTTCATGATCGGCCGTGAGGATGATTCTGGCAAAATAGATTTCTTGAATTGTTCAATTTTGTTTTCTTTAGGATATTATTGATCCTGAAGACGTTTCGAATAACTATGTGCTTCAGCATTGTACAACTTTTTTCATCTAATTTTTTTTATTATTTCGATGATAGATATGATCTTCACGAATTTTCGCACAAGTTCATCCACCGCCTTTCCAAAACCCCATACAAAGTTCCAATTCAGTATTTTCTGCGTTATCGAGTAAATAGGAATGATACTTCTGAGAACTGTGCAAACTGTCAGGTGGTTACTGCCCATTAACGAATTCAACCGAAATACCTAGTCAGTCAATTAGTCGAGCAATCTTCGGGTCTTTTGCGTGGTTGTATTTACGGAATCATACCCATTTACGAATACGACCTTTGTAATAATGCCCCAAACCTATTCTACAAATATCAACTGTTTAAGTCGTTGTTTCTTTCGTAAGTGATTTGTGCTTAAGAATATCCATTCGATAACCGTGAACACAAAGACATCCGGAAGAAACGACTAATAAACTCGATATTCAGAAAGAAGGTTTCGACCTTTATTTTGAGGCCATTTTCGTGAATGGGTTAAGTCCACACAATGATTCCGCTGATTCATTTGAAAACCCCAAATAAAACAAATTGTCGAAGTTTTTATTTTAAATACTGTAATCTCAAGCAGTCAAGAAACTTGCCTGCAAAATTTCGTATTAGTTATCGAATTGAAGCATTTTCACTAGACCGTTTATATTTTTGCTTGTTCTAGGCAACACCGCCTCATTGTGTTACCCAAATGTCTATTATTTTCTATTCTAAACCGAAAATGGACTCAATCAATCAATTTGAACTCCCTGAAGAAAAATTCGAGTTCAAGTTCAATTCGGTCCCGCCGACTGGCCGTGTGTGCTCTGATTTTCGGAGTAGAGCTCGTCAATGGGTAGAATTCGCCAAAGGGTTCCGGAGTTATAGGAAGCTGAATTTGCCTTCCTAAATAACACGAGAAATACAGTTCTGGTTGAATTGATACTTGGTAAGCAGTGTGAAGTACCAATGTGGAGACGTAGAAAAAATTTCGTGAGGATCATATCACTGAAAAATTTTTCCAAGAAAAAATATTTTCGAATGTTTTGGAATCTCAGTAACTATTTGCCATTTGCTACTGAAATTTTGTCTTTATAACGGACATACAGGTTGTCAGTTTAAAAACTTGCCAGGCCGATTATGTCACGACAAGGATTTGTTGTGAGGAAATAATATAACATCTCAAATTTCAATCAGAGGAGGACATATTTTAAGCACAATTGGAGCCAAAATCTCCCCAACCACAGGTGTAGGCGTTGTTACCCCTCAATTCTTGATAGGAAACATAGGGAGATCTATACCTACCTCAATTCTACGATTAAAATTCGAGATGCTCCTGCATTTTCTCTCAGACAATTTTTTACGACCTGTAGTAACCAATCAAATTACTTAATTTTGAGTCATGTGTCAAATTTCATCCAATCACCTATGACTTACAGCGATAAAACCCTACATGTGGTGTTTTCAGTTTGGTGTTTTCGACAAAGAGGTTCATAAAGCTTAAATTGAACGTCAGATTGACAATCAGTTTCTTGAAATCTACAAATTAAAAATTATCTTATCGAATACCCCACGGGCCTAGATAAATCCTCAAAATTTTGTCAGAGAGAATCCTTCAAGCGTATTGCTTAAGAAATATTCCATGCAAAAATTTTGAATTAGTAATTTCCCAGATATTGTAACCAATGAAAATGAGGTGATAAAATATTGTGTACTTGATTTATTGGTTCTCAATCGTTATTAACCCCCGCCCTCTCATGAAAAAGAACTATATCCGCCCTTGTGCTTAAGGATAATAGACCGAGGGCTATTATCAAGCAACGCGCTTTCAGCATTCTCTATGACAAAATTATCTCGGTATAATCAAAGCCCTAGGGGTATTACTACTGATTAATCTCTGTCGTGACGAAACTGGCCAGGCAAGTTTTCATATTGACAAGCATATGAAAAATAGTTTCTGAGAAACCGAAGAATTTGAAAATATTTTTTCTGAAAAATTTTGAGGGATATGATCCTGACGAATTTTTTTTTACGTCTCCACGTTGATACTCCCAATTGACAACCAAGTATCTATTCAACCAAGTTCAGCATTTGCCATTGACGAGCTTTACCGAGATATTTAGGCTCCAAACCTACCCTGAAACACATACGGCCGGTCGGCAGGACCTCATTAAACTTGACCGCGAATTCTTCTTCAAATTCGAATTGATCGTTAGAGAACATTTTCGGTTTAAAATGGAAAATTTCAGACATTTGAGAAAAATGATAACACGCTATTCCGCAGAACAAGCGCGAAAATATGAACGGTCTGGAGACAAACGAGTCATAATTATGAGAATGTGTGAAAAGGCTTTGATTTGATAGCTAATACGAAATTTTCCAAGCTTCTATTTAAATTTTTTGGAATCGTTCCTGTTCTTTTGGCTTCTTAAGATTTCGGATTTTGAAATAGAATCTTCGTCAATTTGATAAATTTGGATTTTTTCAATAAATATGTCAGCGGAATGATTATGCGGATTCGACCAATTCACGAAATTACCCTGCAAAAAGGAGGTCCAAACCTACTTTCTTAATATGGGATTCCTATGTTTTTTTTCGGAAGTAAATGTGTTCATGGTTGGCCTAACGGCCGTTTATAAAAGAAAGAAACAGCGATGTAGACACTCGATCTTTGTAGAATAGGTTTGTGACATTATTACAAATATTGTATTCGTTAATGCAAAAAGTTCGCAAAACGATTCCGCAGATATACCAATTCAAAAGACCCGAGAGTGGCATCGACTAATTGACTGACTAGGTATTTCGGTTTAATTCGTTAATGGGCAGAAACCACCCGATAGCTGCACAGTTATCGGAAATATCAGTTTTATTCACTCAAAAACGCAGAAAATACTGAATTGAAACTTTGTGGTGGGTTCTGGAAAGGCGATGGTCAACTTGTGCAGAATTACGTGTAGATCAAACCTATCGTTGAAAAAGTGAAAAAAATGCGAAATATTTTCTTTCGCTTGTCGTTTCGGAGAAAAAATAATTCGATCAAATCGAAACACTGAAATCAGTTCTGAAATGCTGAATAACAAAGTTGTGTGAAATATCTTTAGGATCAATCATATCATGGAAACAATAAAAATCTATATTTCCAGAATCGTCCTCACCCCGATCGTAAACACAGAAACTTCTGAAGGAAACAACTTAGGAAATCAATATTTGTAGAGTAAGCTTGGACCTCAACTGCGAAGGGCTGATTCGTGAATGTGTAAAATCTACCCACTGATTTCGTAGATCCACATCAAAATATTATTCTTCAATATTTCCAGAAATACAGATTATATCGAATTAAAATCCAGTCCTTGTTCAAATAATGGCAGCTTGAAGGAGCGAGCAGAATTTTGTCAGGATAGTATGATCAGAGGATCGCAGAGCATGGAATACATAACTAGAAAAAAATTGTATTTATTATTTATTTTTGCGCGCATGTTCTAGGGGAACAGCTTGCTATCGTTTTGTCCAAATGTCCGTAATTTTCGATGATTGAGCCGGAAATGGTCTCAAACGACTAAGTTGGTCTCACTGATGATGAATCCGGTGTCAAAATCGTTTCTGTCCGGCCGGCCGGCCGTAGACATGATAACTGTCGAACGGAGCTAGCGAGTCGAAACTTGCAGGGTAGTTCACGCATCGGAATGTCGCGGTTAAGTTCGTTAATGGGCCAAATCGGCCAAATAGTTTTGAAGTAATAGCCATTTGAAATTTTGAGGATATTTTCCTCATAATTCAAAGACTAATGGAGCGATTGGATTGAAACTTGGCAGTTAGTTGGAGCATAATGACGCGCAACTTTCTGCAGAATTTTGATGAAATCGTAAATTTGTAAAAAAATAAATTTTTCAAAAAAATTTTGAAAAATTTATTTTTGTGAAACTATTGTTCATATTCAATAAATATTTCAGTTATATCTCGAACTTCATATTTCACAGCAGTGTAACAAATTTCAATCCGAGACGGCTACCAGTTATGGAGATATCAGGAAAAAATATGTAGAATTTCGTGGTTTTCTTCTCGATATCGTTGTTTTTTCGGTATAACCCAAAAAATACTGATTCAATCGTGATGAAACTTCGCAGCTAGTTCGAAAATGTTGATGGAAATCGTGTAATCAAAACAATTAAAAAAAAATTTTAATACTGGATTTCAATTCAATCTAATCAGTGTTTTTGGAAATATTGAGAAAATAAAATTTTGAAACAATTTAAAACTCGATATTCGTAGAGAAGATTTGGACCTCAATTACGAAGGCTTAATAACGAAGGTCGAATTCCTGGATGGGTAAAATCCGCCCAATGATTCCGTAGATATACCCATTCAAAATTTCAATTTCCCAATATTCTCGAAAATACAGATTAGATCGAATTGAAATCCAGTACTTTATCGAATCGTGAAAAGCACAACCGTGAAAGCAGCAGCTTTTGCACGCATGTGCAAATTCGTTGCTGAAGCGGTCATCTACATTGAACATGCGCACAAAAGCTGCTTCCTTCACGGCAGTGCTTTTCTAGATTTTTTAATCTTTCCGATGGCATAATCATCATCAAATTCTGCACAGAGTTGATGATCAGCATTGGCAAACTAGTTACTAATGAGTTGCATCCTCATAGGATAAGTATTTCTTGAACTATTCAGGAAGTAACAACGATAGCGTTGAAAGTTCCGAAAAATTTGATATGATTTTTTCCGATACCTCCTGAGATTTAAATCGAATCAGAACAAAATTCAGTAATATAGAGTCTCTGGTACGTGTGGTATATTTCTCCACATCTGATTGATAGTTTTTGACAATGAACCTTTTCGACGAAGGATTTTTTTAAATTTACAAATCATGCGATCTAATCAAAATATCACGAGAAGTTGCACGTTATCATGCTCCAACGAACTAACAAGTTTCAATCATAAGAAATACAGATTTTTCTGTAATACCTTCACACAATATCTTTCGACATTGATATCTTACGATATTATACTTCTATTTGTCTTCGACGTACAATGTCTTGAATGACAAATTCACTTAAAATTGCGTTCATATGCACTTTGAAAATGTAACCAGATTGCGACAAAGTTAATGGCCACTTTTTCTATCTTCGACATAAATTTATCGGTATTTTCGGCTATTAAGTGAGAATTATTTCAAATTCAAACAATCCAAGCATTATCTGATTAGCAACTCTCTACGATATAAGCAACAAGGGAAATTGCTGCCCTCCACTTATTAATCGCCCTTTTATTTCACGACATACTACCCGGCAACGTACGTAACTGTGGAGATCCATTAAATGTTTGATCCATGCTGGAAGGTAAACTCATTGTATGAAGACAATGGTTTAGTGATTGTGAATCCTCAAATTTTAATCAGTTTTTTCGACAACTAGAAATGGATCACCTTTCAACAGCGGAAAAAGAAGATTTCAAGTATAAAGCTTTCTCATTATCGAGAGAAAGCTTTTTCAACTCTACCTAATATTTGTTCCAGATCATTCAAAAATAATTCCGTTCAGCAATCACCATCCGAAAAACTTTTGCAAGTTCTGACAAGTGATCAGTTAACGAACCTAGAAAGTATATTCAAGAGTGAAAAATTTAGCGATGGTATGGAAAAAGGAGAATTCTTTGAAATAATGAAAAACATTTTAGGTAAGTAGAAGCAAATTTTAGACTATTTCATATGCTATCAACTTTTTCAGTTTCAGCTAATGACGATGAATTATACTTGGAATTTTTCGACACTTATGCAGTGAATGAACGTTTAACATGGAATCTCACCTTGAATGGTCTGATGAAGGCATTTCCTTCTGGCTATGATAATCAAATACTATTACAATTCCTGGAAATAAGGAAAAATGATTTGACGGAAGTAAGTAAAACATGTAGGATGATAAGTTGGTTCTGCGAAATATTTCGTTACCTTAAAATCAACATTTGAAGGTGGCTTCATACGCTGAGGTAAATCATTATGATCGGATTGTAACAATTTATCGTTCAAATGAATCGAAACAGAGGTATATAGTATCTTTCAGTAATCTTTGGGTTTCGACAAGTGGATATTAAGACAAGATATGCGCATGCTCTAACACTGTCTTTTATGGAGCATCGTTGCCAGACTGTGAAATAAATACGATGCCACAAGAATGTCATGTCATCAAAAATTCTGCTTCTTCCATAAGCTGAATGAAATATAAGCCGAGGACATTGAATATGAAAGGAATATGTTTGGAATATGGTTTAAAAGGGGCAATTCTGCACTATTTTTATTTGAAACAGAGATATAGGTAGATTAGTTTTCAATTATCGGATATTTTCCGATTCGGATTGACTGTCCTAAATCAAACTAACCTAACCTAGGACCTAAACAAATCAGACGACGAAATTCAAGTTCACCATCCCGAATTGAATTTCTTCTGATTTGTTCTGGCACTGTCCTCAAACTGAACTAACCTAGCCCCCGGCAGAATTCCTCACATTACTCCTCTGAATAAAAAACATAAGGAAGGAGCATAATGCCTCACAAAGTGGGTCCGGGATGGATGTTGCATATGGTCTACTTTCCTTTCACTTTGAAGAGAGAACGACTTGTTCCGAGACTTCTTTGTCTGATGAAAAGAACTAACATGAGTCATACTTGGAGGTTCAATATGGGCGCCTATGTCCCACTTTTATACGAAGTAGGAAAGCGTTATGCTCCTTCCTGTTGTTCTTTATTCAAAGCATTACTCGATTATAATTTTATGTACTTCATTTTCAAGTCAGAATCAACCATCTCGGTTGAATCAAGATACCATTACAATTCTTTCTTTAAACAAGGCTATACAAGGATCTAATAATATTATGATATAATAATTATAATTATTGCATTATAAGATCATTGATGCTATCACACAAATTCCGCACAATCTGACAACGATGATCCCAAAATGACACTGTTTGTTTTGATTTCCACCCGTCAAAACCCAAAGATTACCGATCTTTCCTTTGAAAGTTTGGACACATTCGGTCAATCGGAGTGGAATTTGACTACTGATTATTCTTCAGGAAACCCGACCTAATCGATATTTTTGACAAAAATTGTGAAACTACTGACATTTAGGCTTGATATTAACGCGCTGTTTCCCAAAAAATGCGTAAAATGTGGCGTAGACCAAAATGTCAAGTTCAGTATTTGCTGAAACTTGAAATTTTTTTACGAGGCACCGTTTGATAGAACAAAAGTGCGCTTTATATCTGAATCGATTTATTTAATAGTTGTAGCAAACATTCATTATGTGGTACTATTCGTTCATTTTTCATTCCAATATATTTATTTTCTGCCTTAAACGATATATTTACGAATTCAGAGTCATGAATACAGATATAAAATATGAAATCTCAACGGTTGTCATCTAAAATATTTTGTTCGAGTAACCTGATTGAAGTATGGAATATATCTATTCGGAAAATCATCAGTTCTTCATAAGCATTCCTGTGAATGAATTTATAATATTTTTATCCAATATGTTTTGTTTGTGTCGGTGTTTTGCGTAGATAGAGGAAAGAGAAGATGCCGCATTCCCCTTCATCCTTCACTCAATGTTTGCAGCCAACATCTCTTGTGTTTGTTGTCAAATATTTGTTTACATTTCTCCAAAGCGATCATTGGCGTACGCATCATAAGGTAGAAAGGAATGGGACTAGTTAACGAAATGATAATATAATTGTATAAAGAGATTTATACGGTGATAATATTGAGCAGTTCTTTGGTGGTATTCAACCCAGAAACTTGCTTTTCTCACGCAAATTACAAAAAAATGCTTCAAGTAAGCTTCAGAATCTGATTTAGGTTAATATTTCAGACAAAACTAAAAGTCTAATGAGTTTCTCTCCTGAAAGCAAAATATTTTCATTGATATGAATAAAATTCAGGAATTGGATCAAATAAGCAACTATATTCAGATTGCTGGATAACGTCCTATATCAATGCATCCAAATAATTGAATGGTTTCTAGATAAATTTCATGGTCGTATATTGTTTATTTTTGAAAAGAGATAATTGTATGGTTACTTATATTAATATATGTATATTGAATACAGACAATCCTCTGAGCTTATATCCAAGTAATAAAGAATACCTTTAAATATTGAACTCCTCGCTTGGTCAAAACAATATTTAATAAAAAGCAAGTGTCCAATTCACCGAGGAAGAGACTATGCTAACTACTTCCTTTCAGTCTACAAATTCGGAAGAGATTCAAAATATTATTGAAAAATTGCAAGGAAACTCCTCTCCTGGTGAAGATCAAGCCACAAGAATAGTCCATTATATTGGTGCTATGAGAAGATTTGCTTAATTTTTGAACAAAAGATCCTAGGACTTATTGAATAACTCATTAATAGCGCCAAATCTTAGTATATCATACCTTGTTGGGAAAACTTCCTAAACGACCTATATTGATTCAAAATAATATGCTGATTAAGGATCATAAATAAATCTTTGAATAAATAAATATTGGTATCATTTTGTATTGGATCAAATTGTATATTTCAGGAGCAAGTTCTTAAATAATGTTAACAATTTTCTCCCATGTATACAGTCATAGTAGATATAATTGTTTATTGGAAACGAGTAGTACATATCAATATAACAAATAGAATGCAAAAAAATCATACATAAGAGCTGGTTTAAGAATAAATAGTTATATTATTGATATCCGAATAATATCTGCATCCAAAATATTGACGACGTACGCCAATGACGAGGAAAGCAAAACACTAACCTATGAACGGAACGATTATTTTCCTTTTCAGCATATTTACCACACACTACACACTTTACTGGCATCCTTAATACTATATAATTGTATTACACTTGAAAATATTCAACTACTTCGGTCTAAATATCACAAATAACTGAATAAACAATTTTGACGTTTTGGAGAAATGTAAATATAAACACAGAGATGTTTGCCACGTTTTTCTGCGTTGTTTACTTCATCTTCTCTTTCCTCTATCTACGGTGTTTTGTGCTGTTAACCTCACTTCAACCAAACCTTAACGCTGTCATTAGTCAAGTCATCCAAAATGGTTGCGTTCTATTTGTTAAATTCACTTCAGTTCGAAGTGAAGAAATTCGGGAATTAATCAGTTAAATAGAAAGCTGGGTAAATATCCACAAATCACATCAAAATCATGTCGGTTTATTGATATTTATAGGCTGTTCAATCCTGAAATTTCAAACTTGACGACTTTAGAGTGATTGAATTAATAAATATATGAGCTTTGATATTTTTATATTTGAAACAATCAAATCGTGAACATACCTAAAAAGCGATTTCATGCGATGGACCATAACCTCCGGTTATTGTTACGGTTATCCAAACTGACATTTGAAACGATTTCAAGCGATGGACCAAAATCTCCAGTCATAATTACAGATATCCAAACTGTCATATAGACAGGATAATAATCTTAGAATTTGGATAACTGTAACCATAACCGGAGCTTTTGGTCCATCGCTTGAAATCGCTTCAAATGTCAGTATGGATAACCGTAACTATGAAACGATGAATGTTTTTGGTAGAAAATATATACAGGGTGATTCAGAACGATAACGTCAGATTTTAGGATGAGCTCCATAGTCAAGACAGTTTCGATACGATGTTTGGTTTATGGTTGGAGGTCTCTAGAGAGACTATACAGGGTGAAAAACACCCTGTACACTGCGTTTTCTAAACTTCGCTATCAGATTTAACCATTCGAGTCATACTCAGGCAGATCCAATTTTTTCGGTACACTTACTGTTTTCCGAAGATTCTTTTTCGAAAAATGCCAATTTCGAAATTTCACTTCAACTGATTTTACTTTCATTGATAACTTTGGTATGGTTTATTCAATGTCGATGAAATTTTGAATGAAGTGTAATTGGTGAATGGATAAGCGCTACTAACTCTACCAACACTCATACGATTAGTCTTGAAAAAGCTATAATCAATAAGCCTTATACAACTTTGATTTCATCGGCAGAAACACTTTGAGCGAAGAGTATTCATCACCAGATATTTCCTTGTTGAGAATCTTTCGTTTGAATCTGTCAGTTCTATCACTGAAACATTTACGTTGTTCCTAATGATCAGTTCAACAGGCAGATTTCTGGAAGGCATATCATTTTTCATAAGTAGCTTTCTCTGCTTGGATTACGGGCCTGGAAAACAATTGTCTTCATGAATGTGAACTAATATTTCATGAACAATTCGTGCTTACCTCTATAGAAATGATTATCATCAGTAAAATGCATGTAATAGACTCTCATAAATCTTGTTTGTTGGTTTCTTCAACACTTCCAGGTCCGACTTGTTAAAGGAAGTTTCTTTCATCCAAAATCGAAATTTTTCACCGAGCTGTGTAAATCTGTGGGAATGGACATTTGAGTTTGCTCTTTCTCCGTAGAAACACTTGTAAAATCACACAAACGCCAAGAAAAATGCATAAACTTTCTCATTTTCTCGACATTTCTTTTAACTTGTCAATGATAATGTCTTTACCTCGGGTTACTCTGATAGCCACCAGAGGAAGTAGCACTTATCTTCATTCGCCAATATGAATGAGTACATCCAATGATTTCAACATGTCTTCCAAAATACAGGGACGTTAATGTGATCATTTAAAATTAAGTTTGCAGGTTAAACTGTACATTGCGTTGCTAAATGTTGTTTATCCGTGTTATATTCTACCAGAATGAGTCATTATTCACGTCTTTCTTTTTTCTCTGTGACTCATTATGGTAAAATATGAACGGATAAAGAAGATTTAGGAACGCCATATACAGGCTATTTTTTCAACCTGCACAATGGATCTTGAACTATCACAATATCAACCCTATTTTGTGAGAAAATTGTTGGCACTTTTTAATGCTATCGTTCATATTGTACAACACTGAAAATTTCATCGAAATTAAATGAGCCATACCAAAGTTATTGATGAAAGTAAAAACCGGCAAAATTTCGATTTTGTCTTTTCTTGAAAACATTTTCTATGGAAACCAGGGGCCTAAAATCCAAAGCGTTTGGATAATGACTTATGATGGTAGAATCGCAATGTAGAGGGTGTTTTTCCACCCTGCACAATAAATCAGAAATTATTCCAATAGCAACAGCGTATTTTGAAAAATATCGTATGTGCTCTTTACATTGTATGTCAGAGTTCAGGAAATATCTAAAAAAATTATTGATCAATTTATTCACTGCAGCTATTAACTGAATTTTATAATATTTCGGAAATTTCTGAGGATTTCGAGGGAATCGATTTTTTTTTCTCGAAATTGGAATCAAATTCTATAAAATTACAATAGGCAATAGAGTTAAGTATAACAATAAATCTTCTTCTTAAATATTGGCGATGAACGTCTTCATAGTTATTCTATTGGCGATCGATTTCGGCGTTTTGCCATCATCTGGCCAACTGAAGATACACAAGCATTTTCAGATATCCGTTTTACATGGTCACAATAATAAAATTCGATTACTTTGTGTCTTCATATACAATTTATCTGATTTTTTTCACTGATTCTGTAAATTTCATTTTTAGTTATTTCTACAGGAAAATACATTTCGGCGATCAGCAACAACGCTCTCTTGGAAACCACTGCCGCGGTTTTCCATGGAACAATTTTTTCTGACTTCACTCACCGTCTTATTACGGCGGATTCATGACGGTACCGCTTCCTTGGAAACCGTCCCTTTAGTGAACATCCCGAATCGTCCGTCCGTCGTTGTGTCCATTTATTTTATCGATCATACCTGTTCCTTAAGGCATTTTTTCAGAGTACTGATATCAAACTTTTCATCGTTGGAACTCCCCGCTTTGGGTGTTTGAGTCAGATGTGAGTTTGGATCTTAGTGCCTTTCATTTCATTTGGTCGAGCACATTGCTTGACTTCCGAATTCAAGTCCAAATCCGATTTACTCACCTTGATATTTTTGACTCGGGGCACAGGTTAGTTCCATGAAGGCTCACTTATCGGCAAAAAGAAAACCTATTTCCTCACTCATTTTCCATGTTGCGTAGTGGTTAAGTGCACGCTGTCCCATTCAATTAAATATAAAGAACAAAATTCCGGTGTACCTTGGGCTGGGCTGTTACCGATAAGTGAGCGTTGGCCTTAAAACGATACAACACTTTTCGCTGCTCAACCGTCTTATCATACTACTTTGTGTGCTCTCATTTATTTACCGCAATAAATTCTCGCCATTTGTATTTTATCTTACCCTTTTGTACATTCTTTACCGTTCTGTAGTTGCATTTAGACTCTGTGTGTTTCCCTACTGTACCCGAACAGTGTCAGTTTCTGTTGTGAGGAAAAGACATTAACATTTTGATTCCTATCAGCCTAGGCCACTCAGGTAATAACATGAGTGAACGATTTGAATAAGGCGTTAGAACCTCGAAAACCCTTTTGTGATTGGCGATTGAGCATGGGTACATTTTAAAAGTTCAAACAGCCAGATTACACCACCTCCGAAAAAAAATCGTCACAGTGTAAAAATTTTTTTGTTTTTCAAGCCGAATTAATATAAGATGAAATAAAAAGATGTGTCTTTCGTTCACAAATTGTTGTTTCATTCCTAAAACAGAATAAGTTCTACATCTTTGAACCTTAAGATGTCTCACTCTCCCCTTCGTGTCGCAACGAAATTTTTGAATATTGCACTCAAATTGTGGACTATTCAAATGAATGTCTAGCGAGCGTAAATTTTTTTTTTATTATTCCTCTCAAATGGAGTTTTGTTTCAGAGAGATGCAATCGCGAAAATACTGACGATCGAAACAACAACCCACTTCTGTTACACAGTGTATTCCAAGTATGGAAAAACAGGAATTTACGACGAAGCATTCACGAAATTGGCAACTTATAATGTTATCTTCACAAGAGAAGATATTAATAGAGCTGCGGAAGATAGGAGAAAAAGAAATCGCTGGATAACGGATGCTATATATCTTCCAGATCTGAAGAAAATAATGGTTGTGAATACTGCTCGAAGTATCGTGGTTTATGATATTATTGGTTTGAAACATACGCCAATATTTCTGATATTATCCACACCAAACATTCCGAAAGTACGTATTCTCTTCAGTGTGTGTCACATATTTCTTATGAAGCAAAATCGTAGTAATTCCTACTTTTGTACTGAATTTTAATTCAGAGCAAATCAGAAAAAGGCTGTGACCAAAAAAGTATGGGCTGCAACTAGCTAGGGTATTCATGAAAAATTTGACCTCGCTCTTCAGCGCTGGCAGATAAAAATTTTTAGGAAAACACCGACGTGAAGTCTCGCAAATGTACAAATTCGTTGCCAAAGAGGTCACCTTTTCTTTCTGTTGGAAAGATTTGGTTATCTTCTAATCAAACTGTCTTTTTGGAAATATTGGACAGATACAATTTCGAATGGATATATCTACAGAATCATTCGGTGAATTTCACCTATCCTCATATTCAACCGATCGTAAGCGCAATAACTTCCGGAAGCTAGAAGCTTACATACAGACATAGATTTTGTTTTGATAATTTTTGATTTCACGATTTATTCAAAGACTTTTTAGACGAGAGTATTACTGGGAGTACATATTCCATTCTTATAAAGTAGGTATGAATCATCCTTCAATCTAATTGAGTGTAGCCATTCTAAAATTACGGGGATATCTTCAAGGTTAGACAGTATTTCAATATTATTTATTTTCAGATCCAAAAGAATGATTTTGGTGGATTTCTTAGGCTGTCTTGAAAGTTGAAAAACAGATAGTATTGTAAAACATACTTTTTGGAATAATAGACAAAAACTCATAACTTTACTTTTTTTATAGTGAAGGACTAAATACTCAATATATTGTAAATAAAATGCATACATTCACATGAAACTGATGCTACGTGTACCGTAAGACTTACTCATTTTGGATTGACAAATAAATTTTCCAACACTCATATGATTGGTCTTGAAAAAGCTGTAATAAATAAGCCTTGATAGCATCCGATATTTCATTCAGGCCCGACTTGTTGAAGGAAGTTTCTTTCACCCTAACTCCAAATTGTTTACCGGACTGTAGAAATCTATGGAAAGGGACATTTGAGTTTGCTTTTCCTCAGTAGAAGCACTTGTGAAATCACACAAACGCCAAGAAAAATGCATAGACTTTCTCATTTTCTTAACATTTCTTTTAACTTGTCAATGATTATGTCTGTACCTCGGGTTACACGGATAGCCACCAGAGGAGTAGCGCTTATCGTCTTTCGCCAATGTTCATTTCGAAAATTAACTCCGAGAAACCAACTGCCTCTTAATATCTACAAGCGATCAGAATATGATATAGTTACAGGGTGTCCGGGAGTAACTATACATAGGTTCTATAACCAGAGGTAAAGTAGTCCTATTTGGTGAGTATGAATTGACAGTTGACAATTGATTTCCAGTTATGTACAGAAATCTTCATGTTGGTTCTGAAAATTCGTGAGAATAGCCTGTTTCTTTTGTTTGTATTGTATGATCGTACACTGTTGAACTCAGTTCTGTACATCACATTTCCGTTCACTTCACCGTCTGAATCGTTTATTTGTAACGGTTCCTTTTGTATTGCTCATAATTGCACTGATTGTAATTACTTTTTTCTTTTTTCAACCTTGGATACATAACATTTCCGTTCTGATTATTTTGTTGCATTGTGTTTTTCTCGTACGTAATAATGTTGTATTTGGGCTTCGAGGCTTTCATTGTTATAACATAACCGTACAGTGTACAATTTTAATACACCGTCTGAGAAAAAAATACGCTAAGAATCTTCAGATTAAATTAGAAGCCTGATTTAACTGTTTGAAAGAAGCCTAGAGAAATCGTATGAGTAACCAGGTCACACCGTGATCAAAAAACTTCGACACAACGTCCAAACTCATACGTTTTCTGAATATAGAATGAATTTTGGCAAGAAAAAAAGTGTTTTTATTTCAGTGTATAGCATACAAATATGGAACTCAAAATTCAGACCGGCATGTATTCATTGGAGACGACAGTGGAAGTGTATTGGTTTTGTCATTTGTTCACAGCAAAGAACCTCTATTCAGGAAGAAACACAACGACAAACTGAGTCTACATTACTGGGGGGTAAGCCTGTTCGAGTATCTCTTGCAAGGTTTGCATCTCAACCTTAATTTATGATTTTATTAGGAAACGTGAAATCCCAGGGTTTTTCCTCTTCGCTGTGACTTCATTCGGCAGTGTTTGTTCCTATTTCCTACAAGTAAAATAGTAAAACATCATCCAGTCATGAGGTATCTGGATGTCTGTAGACATTCATGTCCATTGAATTGGAGTAGGTACAATTGACATCAACACTCATACAAACCTTTGGACAGTCAAATGGAACTTGTACAATCGACATCAAAATGTGATAATTATTTATACTCAGTGAGAATCGTTTTGCAGAGCATCATTCTTTATATCTACCATGAACTGCTTTTCAGCCTTCGTCTCCGGCGCAACCGATGAATCTGGATGAGTTTTGGGAGTAGATCAGTCCATAGTGAAAGAATACTATCTAACTTCCACCTTGTGCCACTCCTCTTTTTGACCGTTCTACTACGCGCGTTCCCTATGAGACTGATTCATGCTAGATCGTATCAGACAGGGCTTGGACCACCTACAGGTTGTTACAACCAGATTGTGGCCGAGCTTCCATGCATGCAATAAGCTATACTATCAGTTCTGAAGGAGCCTTGATGGTTGTGTATAGCAATTGTGACTTTAGAATACTTTGTTCATCAATTGCAATTGATCTTGATGCAGAGGGGAGGGGAAAACTTTCAAATTTTCAAGAAGCTGGTACGGAAGTCGACGAAAGAATTCACAACACTTCACAAAGAATTGTTGGACAGCTGAAGACAATTCTGAGGATATTCTCGAATGTTGAGAAATATTTCAGTATTTTACTCCTAATGAAACAAACTCTATCCATAGACAGTCATTAGCGAGGTGGTAGGTTGAGAATGCGCTTGGTGTTCTAACGCAAAGGTTACAATTTTTTGTGGGAAAATAAAAATGACGCCGAAAAATGTAGAAAACCATGTTTTAGCCTAGTGCGTACTGCATATTTTTCACGTAAACGTAGTAACGGAAGCATTCACAACAAGATTGTAATGATGTCACACATAATTTGGAACAAGAAGCAGCAAACTGCGATCATTTTTCGATCACACTAATGTAGAATGAAACCGGGGAATTATCTAGTGAAGCTGCTCCGAATTTTTGATCTGTTATTATAAGTTATCTTCTTATTTTCCCGAAGATGCTCTAGCCTCTTCAAATCAAATGAATAATTTGAACCTATTACTCTGGTGTAATCTTCTTCCATAAAGAGGATTTGTGAATCATATCCGTATACCTCGAATCCGCCATGTCATAAAGGCGAGTATACTTCCGCAAACATTCTACCATTTTTGACTAATACGTTCTCTGCGTCTGACTTTTTGTCTCAAAGGGAACGAACTAGGAGTCAGAACTGGGCGATCGGGAAGGGGGAAGAATGTCCAGTCCCATTTCCTAACGGGGTCCGACAGGGACACGCTGAAAACATAGGCACGCACGTATCCAATCCGGCGCAGTGCGAATAGATCAATTTGAATTTCATATATGATTATTTTGCCATATCGCGGCTAGACCTCGGGCCGGTCCTGATACGATCTAGCATTAATCAGCCTTTACTTCCCTCAATATTTAAATTTTCTCAGAAGAAGAAAATTTTCATATGATATAAAAATGGCGTGAAAATAATAATTCTTTTATTTGTAAAACTCAATATCGTCAAAGTGAAAATATATCCACAAAATAAATCAATACTTTTTCGATTGAGAAAATGTATCCAAGAAATCAGTTTTACTTCAAGTAATCTTCCCATGTGTGTAGAGAAACAGATTATATTATTGATACATTGAATAATCCAAATAAGATACCAAGTTTCCCAACGTATTTACTCCTCAAATCAACAATGGTCATCTATAGTTGATAGTTCATTTGTACAGAAAATGAGATGCTGTCTTGTTGTATTACTACGTGAGGATTCATTTCCCAAGGATGATGAAATTTCGGTCTATAGAAAAAAATTTCGAGGTGATTTCTAACAAGGTTTTGTTGGGGATGCATTCAATCAACGACTATGAAGTCAGGGATAGACATCTGGAAAGGTTTTCGGTAGTGCTCCGGCATGGTGAACACTATAAAGACACATTGGCCGAATGCATACGAACCTGATTATCATTCAAAAGTGGTTAGAAAAAATCTCTTCGATAAAACCTTGATTCTCCTTACGATAAGGAGGAATCTTAATCCAGAAGCTCTGTTCCTAAAAAGGTCTGAATTCCTCAAAAGAACGCAAATATCTACCCGTAACACTGTAAAAATAAACTCATCTGCAGGCTCTTGGGTAGAGGAACCACTGGTCTATGTTTCTTGAATATTTTTGGCGGTACATTGTTACTACTTATATTCAAAAGCACGAAAATCCTGAATATTTCTAATGGGACAAATGCAATTGCATGAATATACAGAAAATCATTGCAATTGTTATTCGCCGTAGCCTCCTGATAATTTCTATATCAACGATCTCATCCCTTTCACTATCGAATTCTTAGTGAATCTTTGATTTGCTTTTTTGGTGCAAAGCAACTTCATTTGAATATTCATTACTACAGTACTTGGAATCCTTAAAAGCTGAAATTTCGGGTGGGGATTACCAGTGTATCATATACCGCATATGCAAATACGTCCCAATGGAATGACGTCTATATCATGAGATGTATAGAAATAGAATTGAATTTTTCTTCGAATTATAAAACATGTTCATATACTTAAATTGCAAGATTTCATGCCAATGGAAATATTGGGATAAATTTTGTAACAGGTTAATTTTGATCGACATTTATTGTGAAGAATTATTGAATTTATTGAGTAGAATTTCATTGAATAACGATTCAAATGGACGGCAATGAATATCCATTTTTAGTTTTGATGAAGTTTCGTATTTATCTGGGTTAGAGTGATTGAATAAAGTCAGTTTGTGGACATGGCTACCTAGATCACCTGATAATCCACCCACTGAACACTTCTGGGACATTATGGGTAGACGATTCTTTCACTTACCTCAACATCCACAGGCTCTAGCAGTACGAGGTATGGGTAGTCTGGTATAAAAAAGACGAAATCGACCATCTAATTAGGGGAATTTCTAGAAAAGTTTCTGAGTGCATATGACATCGTGGACGCTCAATTTATTCATTTTCTGAATTGTTTCTGAATTTTTCTTTTTGTTTTGGTCAATTTCCAACATAACGATATATATCGATGATTGGAGTTCATTTTCGTGAAAAAATCTCATTCGGATTGTGTTAATCGCTTTATTTGGGATTCAATTCATTTTTTATATCATTATTCGTCTTCCGTTGTTTCTTGTGATATTGCTGAAATTAAAATACACATAATTATCATGATATTATTCCACCAGAATTTACAAGATGAGAGAGAATATGTCAAGATTTCCAACATCCGAAATATACATAACGACATCATTCGAGAAATATTTTACTGCCAAGAAGATAACACGGTGACTACATGCAGCAGGGATCCGAAGGCATCAGTCATAAGAATTTTTCTGGACCACAGAAAGCCAACAATGATTTATGAAATACCCAAGGTAAAAATTGACGTGTACGAATTATACATAATTAATTTAACGGAACAATTCTTCAGGAAATAGGACCAAATGAAAGATATTATGGTTCAATAACAACAGTGGTGACGTTTCGCAAAAGTTTCCTTCGGCTTCCTCAGGCCTACAATTTATTCAAAAACATAGGAATACAAAGTCACACAGAACATCAAAAAACTTGTTTTGTTTCTAAAAAATCTACATCTACAATTTAAAATCAATCATTACAATTATATGATAATCATATATATTTACAAAATGTAATATTTATTAGTATCTTCCGAATATTTTTTATTTATTCATTTAAAATTTTTATATTTTACAATAATGGAACTATAATGTTGAGACAAATGTTCAGTGTCTGTTCTATAGTTTATGGAATCGAACAAACTTATATATATCATTTCCAAAATATTCCTTTTCTCAAAATTCCCCTCCCTTTCACAAACATCAACCTTATCACAATCAATATTATGGTTTTCTTTAAAGAAATGAAAACAAAGACCTTTTTTTTCCTTGTTTTCAAATCATTTTTATGCTCTTTCATTCTACTACTCAAATACTGTCTAGTTTGACCGATATATGCTTTACCACATCCAGAACAAGGGATCTTATATATTAATCCAGAAAGTTGTCCCCTATCTATCCTATCATTTAAATTGCTATAGATGATCTTTCCTATGGTTTTTAAATTATAAAACACTATTTTTACCTTATCGTTAGTTAAACAGCGACTCACTTGTTCAGACAAAAAATATAACTCTGTTCCACCTCGTTATATTGTTTGAGAAAAACTCATAAACAGAGTCTACACTTAAGACCAATTGTTAATGGAATTGACTCCCTCATCTTGTAACATAGCACAGTTTGTTCATGATATTTTAAAAAATGTCGTGAGTACTTTTGAATATCAAATTAAGAACTCATTTGAATTTGTCGAACAGATAAAAGATTTAAAACTTCCTCTTAGATACGTGTTGGTCTCATTTGATGTGGTATCTCTGTTCACAAATGTTACCCATGAAATGGTCACTCGAATTATTAATAAAAGATGGCATATAATATCTGCCTACACAGAATTAGACAAGAAAATTTTTTTGGGTATGATTGATTTTTTGTTCCTTTCAAACTATTTTATGTTTAATGGGCAATTTTTCCCACAGATAGATGGCACAACTGTAGGAGGAATTGCTAGCCCATCTCTAAGCATATTTGTGATGTTCGATATCATAGTGACTGTATTGGATTGTTTGGGGTTTACTCTACCTCTGGTTAAATTTTACGTTGATGACACGATTTTATCTATACCAGAAGATAAAGAAACTGAGGTTTTAGAAGCTTTTTATAGTTATCATCCCAAGATCCAGTTCACAATTGAGCGGGAAACTGATAATGCGGTTCCATTTTTAGATGTGCTAGTGCGGAGATCTCATGACCAGAAAATAACGACTAATTGGTATGTCAAGCCTAGTAGTGCTGGCAGAATTGTAAATTATCTCTCAACACATCCATTAGTATACAATATCCATGCCATTTCGAATATAAGAGCAAATATCTTGAAAAAAAAATAACTATCTCCGTAAATTTTACATAGAATTTTCAATGAAATTATTAATAAAAATGACGGAATACGGATAGATTGGAGGAATGAGTTGAAACCAGTTGATAATGACGGAAAAAAGATTTATTACAAGATACCATACATCCCGAGTTTGTCTGAACAAGTGAGACGCTGTTTAACTAACGATAAGGTAAAAATAGTGTTTTAAAACTTAAAAACCATAGGAAAAATCATCTATAGCAATTTAAATGATAGGATAGATAGGGGACAACTTTCTAGATTAATATATAAGATTCCTTGTTCTGGATGTGAAAAAGTGTATATCGGTCAAACTAGACAGTATTTGAGTAGTAGGATGAGACAGCATAAAAATGATTTGATGTAGCGAGCGCCCTCTCTCAGCTCTTACTTAAGTCGCGCGCGCAGTACCATCTTGCGTCTTAAGTATCCTGCGTTATCTGCCTGTAACGCTTGGCCAACATCATCGGTCAGCGTACAGGGGGCGCTAGCGCGCACGCTGTCCCGGTTAGACTCTCTCAAGATCTCGGATATACGCTCATCCCCATCGGTCTGGTACACTCCCTTGTGTTCCTCACAAGGGGTGTCCACTCACGTAGGCATGTAAACGGCTTAGTTTGGTGCATGCCCTGACGAGTTCCCCCAAACTAAGCCGGGACGAAACGTGAAACTGTCCCAAAGAGGTTGAAGCTACCTCGCAAACCACTAAAAGCTTCAGAAAGATATAGAAAACAAGGAAAAAACAGTTCTTTGCTTTCATTTCTGTAATGAAAACCTTATTATTGATTTTGATAAGGTTGATGTTTGTGAAAGGGAGGGGAATTTTAAGGAAAAGAATATTTTGGAAATGTTATATATATATATATAAGTTTGTTCGATTCCATAAACTATAGAAAAGACACTGTACATTTTTCTGAACATTATAGTTCCATTATTGTAAAATATATTAAAAATTTTAAATAAATAAATAAAAAATATATAGGAGATACTAATAAATATTACATTTTGTAAATATGAGATAGAATGGTTATGATAATTATAATTATAATGTTTGATTTGAAATTGTAGATGTAGATTTTTTAGAAACAAAAGAATAATATTGTGATCTCATGGTTTGTCTCATGGATTGTCAATTTGTTGATTCTGTGTTCTGTTCAGTGGATCTTCTTTCATTGTATGTCTTTCTTTTCGCCATCCTTAAATGAGATTGATTTGCTGGTGCTCAGGTGACAAGATAAATGATTTTTGGATTTTTTCGTGGAAGATTGTAATTTGTAGTATTGTCACACCAATTGTGCAGTGGTTTTATTGGAATTCTTTGGTTAAAAATTTGTTGATGTTCTGTGTGACTTTGTATTCTTATGTTTTTGAATAAATTTTAGGCCTGAAGAAGCAGAAGGCAACTTCTGCGAAACGTCGCCACGGTTGTTATTGAACCGCGTGAACCGTATCTTTCATTTGGTCCTATTTCCTGAAAGAATTGTTCTTTTAAATTTCAATATACTTGCTGAAGCCGTAATTTGCATAATATACACACATTTCCGCAGTTTTTTTGTGAGGTAGTGTACCTATTCGGCGTGTTTCGTTGATAGGCGTTCTAGACGATCTATTATTATTAAGTTTAATGAAACAATATTCAGAGGACTCAAGAATGGTTCACTTGAAATAATCAAAGTAGCACGAATTATTGTTCAATTCAGAAAAATATTAGTCCGACGGACAATAATCGAACGATACTTCAAAAAGCAAAATAAGTGAGCCTGGTCCTCATTAGAAATATGGAATATGTTGTACCTATTTGATTCACAATTTAATTGGGGTACGAACAGTCTCGATAATTGATATATGTTTGTGGGAATAATGAGCTGACTTTATCAATTTGGACCATTTTCAATTTCATTGATGTGTTTTTAGGGTGCTTCAACTATGTGTTACAGTAAAAAATTGAATCTCCTGATAACTGGTAGTTCAGATGGAATTATACGATTATGGAACACTTTAGTGACCAGCAATGCTATCGCTGTATTTAGAGAACATGAATCAGGAATCAAGAGTATTATCTTAATGGAAACACAAAAAATATTTGTCAGTTGTGACAAAATAGGGGTAAGTAAGACATTCTTGCGAGCATATTTTGAGGGACAGCGTGCTATCGTTTTGTCCAAATGGTCTCAAACGACTAGGTAGGACTCACTGATGACGAATCCTGTGTCAAAATCGATTCTGTCCGGCCGGCCGTCCGTAGACACGATTACGGTCGTACATAGAATTTTATCGACCTGAAACTTTCAGGGC
Source organism: Myrrha octodecimguttata (assembly GCA_958510865.1). NCBI lineage: Eukaryota > Metazoa > Arthropoda > Insecta > Coleoptera > Coccinellidae > Myrrha > Myrrha octodecimguttata. The sequence continues at coordinate 22,877,060 of OY294059.1, forward strand.
AGTTGCATTTCGAAAGGCGACGGTTAAATTCGTTAATCGAAAAAATCAGCCGAACGATCAGCCGAACGGTTCCGGAGTTGAAGCCTTTTGAAGTTTTGACGTTATTTTGGCGAAAATTCGGGAACAACTGAAACGATCGGATCGAAACTTGGCTGTTAGTTATAGTATAGTAACGCGCACTTTTTCTCGAAATATTGTTGAGACCATACTATCAGTTAGTTTGAAAGAAATTTTTCTTTCAAAATTTTATTCGAAAAAATTTTTTTTTCGTGAATTGTTCATCACATTTGACAGGAAATTCAGCGCGCACTTTGGGCTCCATATTCCACAGCAGTGAACCAAATTTCGATTCGACAAGGCTATCAGTTTCGGAGATATTGGGAGAAAATATTTGAAATTTCGTGATTTTCTTTCCAATATCGTTGTTTTTTTCGGTATAACTCAAAAAATAATGATTCAATCATGATGAAATTTTGCACCTAGTTTGGAGATGCTGGAAGACATTTTCGTGACAAAATTCGTGATGAATGTGTCACTAGAACAATTGGAAAAAATCATCATTCAAATTTTTTCCTTCGAATACATATTCAATATTCTGTGATCTTCTTATCATATTATCCTCATTAAATTCTGAATAAACCTGCGAAATGTAATTCCTTATAAGGTACTGGACCGTTAACACCATAACTTCCGAAAGAAACAACTTAGAAACCCGATATTTGTAGAGAAGGTTTGGACCTTGATTACGAAGGCCGAATTTGTGAATGGGTGAAATCCACTCAATGATTCCGTAGATATACCCATTAAAAATTTTATTTTCCCGATATTTCAAAAATATAGATTAGATCGAATTGAAGACCAGTACTTTTTCGAAAAACACCTAGAACAGCACCGCCGTAACGGCAGCAGCTGTTGCACGCATGTTCAAATTCGTTGCTTAAGCGGTCATTTACATTGAACATGCGCGCGAATCTGCTGCCTTCACGGCAGTGCTTTTCTAGGTTTTTTCGTATACACATAAGTATGAATGATTTTGATTTATATGTCGACGTATGCGCGCTATAAAGCAATGAGAATTATGTCGCTTGGTATTGATGAAACTTCAAATTGAATGGGACATGATGAAGATCCTTCAATGATTCCATAAAATTGTGAATGCTATTACGATAGTTCACAATGAATCCTACCCTTTTCTGGCAGTTATTTCGGTTGGTTGCCCCTTTTTGCGCGCATGTTCTAGGGGAACAGCGTGCTATCGTTTTGTCCAAATGTCTGTAATTTTCGATGATTGAGCCGAAAATGGTCTCAATCGACTAGGTTGGACTCACTAATGACGAATCCGATGTCAAAATCGATTCTGTCCGGCCGCCACCACGATAACGGGCGTACGGAGGATTCTATCAACTTGAAAATTTCAGGAAGGGAATTTTGATTGTTTGAATACTAGAGAAATACTGATCCGACTAGATTGAGAGTCAGTTATTGGTTTCAATATTTTTTTGCAAATCTAGCAACGTTGAACGAGTTGAGTACCTGAATGGATAACCGCTCTGGGGATGCATTTGCACGAGCTAGTAAAACCAAAATAATTGGCTATTCTGAATAAAAAGATGTATAGAATATCAGGTGGCGACTATTTCCTACTATTAACCAATTAAATTTTGCGTTCAAAAGGAGAAACTAGAATGGTAAAACGTTGTTGTCTTTCTCGCTGAGGTCGCTTTGTCAAGTCCATATAATTAATTTCTCTGAATATAGAAATAAGTTCAGCTATAATACGGTTGAACTATTTTTTGAAAATTAAATGAGATATTTGAAACTAGTAGATGGTCATCAATCAATCCTGGTAATACGATGATTAACCTTTTCGGACCGATCATTTGAGATATTGGTGAGAGACATCCATTCCATAGCAATTTTCTGAAATTACAAAATAGAAAAAGATTCAGGATGGGCCTTTTACATTGTCAATTTTGTGATTTTTTTAAGAGCTCTAAGAAACGTCGTGAGACTCCGTTCTTCAGTTGGCTCTATCTCACAACTCCCCCCAAGGAAGCAAGGAAGTCGAAATGTTCCCCGAATTTTTTTTCGAGTTCAAACCTTTTTCAATTTTATTAGTAAGGAATCATGAATCTTTTTAGTTGTTACGAATAGTTGACTTTTTTGGATTCATTCGCGTAATATGAGTATACAAACGGTGAAACATCTATTGATGATTTCAGGTTGTTAAACTTTGGAGTGTTGAAGAACAAAAATGCTATCAAACCATCAAGTTGGAATTCTCATGTCTACAAGAAGAAGGAAAGATTATTGATTGGGCAGCGAAGTGTATGTTTCTGGGTCCAAAAAGGAAAGACCGATGTAGATCATCTTCTGGATATAATATGAGCGATTTGAAGGAAAAACATACGACAAGGTAAATCTTGCAACATACAGAATCAAATGCTTTGAGAATGACAAAATCTTTGAAAACTGTGTACCCAAATTCTGAATTGTGGAGCTCATTCACGTTAACAAAATTAGAGCAGAGAGTTCGAGTGGTTCGTAGATCGCTTGCCACGGATATAAGTGGAAAACATATAATATACTTACTTAGTATTATATAGGTACCTACAAAATAATTATCAAGATAAACTGTCCATAGGGTCGACATTACAACAGGAAATTGTATTCAAAAGCTTCAGAAAAATGCAGATACATCGATATTTTGGGAATAGCTCATATTTCACTGAAAAGTTTTTATGGCGTTTTTTTCTCAGGTGTTGAAGGAAAAAACTCATAATAAGCTTGTAGAAGAATGAGAAAATGATCACTTTTTTTAGCATCTAAAATCTAGAGGAGGACAAGGAGGATATCTCTCATCCCTAAATGTTCAATGTCTAAAAAAATGTACAAAGAATAGACTTCAAATTTTGAAGTATTATTGCGGACCCATAGTAAAAAATAGCCTTTACCTCATCAACTTATAATAAGATGTTACCAAGTGGGTTTATCTCCCATCCCTTAGTATTCGGAAGAATGTTCATGAAATCAATAATATATTTGAAGGCTGCGTTGAGAAATCCTAGCAGAAAAAATAAATATCTTGTCCTCTTACAGCTAAAAATGGCCAAGGAATGACACACTTTATGAATGAAAAGTTAAAACCTGACAAAGTGTACAAACAGAAGATATTCAAGATGTAGGTAACGCCCAGAAACTCCAGTACGAAGGAACCTTTACTCTTTACCAACTCACACGCCAGAGAGAAGTCGCAGCTAAAAAACTCTCTTATCTCATATATTATACATATAGTGGGCCAAAGTGGGGCATCATTTTATTTCAAATATCTGAGAAACTGTACATAGAAGTGTCATCAAATATTGAAGTAAAATTGAGAATCCTCAGCAGTGACAACAGTTATCCAGTGACATATCACGCGCGCAATGTATTTAATTTTCGAAATTGGCCTTAAACCACTAGGTTATACTCACTAATGAAGAATCCTTGGTCAAATTTGATTCTGTCCGTCCGACTGTGTGCGTTCTAATTTCTGAAAGAAATATCCTAGAGTCTTGAAATTTTCAGGTTAGGTTCAGATCCTCAATATCTCTGTTAAGTTCGTTAATGGGACAAATCTGCCGAATGTTTTTTGTGTTATGTCTATTTGAAATTTAGTTTTTCTAATAACTCGAAGAATATTAATCTGATTGGAATGAGAATTGGTTGGTAGATCAACAGCATACATAAAAAGAATTATGTATAGAAAAATTCGGAAAAAAAATTTCTAAAATTTTTATATCTCTTTTAAATTTCACTGAAATCTCCGAGTCGCCATTTTATATCCGAGTACTTTTATCATTTTGTTTTCACACCATTATTCAGATTGAGAGACAGTTCATCCTTGAAAGATTCCACCAGTTTAGGCGGAATTGCTTTTCACTATAGACATGTGAAAGAAGATGCCGTACGTTGAAATAATGCTATTCGACTTGGCAATCAAGAAAAAATATACATGTTTGGTTTTTTCACAGAATTCTACAACACAATTGAATTGGGCACCTGGAAACACTGAGATGTGACCAGACGAATAGGTCAAGCATACCTTACCACAGTTATCAGAATATTGCTCGAGGTTGACCTTGAGCTGGATATTCATTGGAACAAATGTGCAAGCACGAATAGCTGTGCGGTAGGAACTTAATTATTCGTTATGTTGACATACATACAGAGTATAACAGCCAAATGGAATAAATTCGATAACGAATAAATGAGGGGGTGTTAGGAAAAACGCTCGGACACGTCGATTTGTAATTTTAAATGTGCATAGTTTTCAAGAAAATAAAATTATATAGAGTGATCCATGCGACCGTGGCCAATACGAACTTTCTTATTTCAAATGTAACCCCCTGTATATTACTTATTTTTTGGATTCTTCAGAAAATTCTAGACATAATTCGTGTACAATGTCCTATACCCATCTTCAACTTTTTCGGAAATATTAAGTGTTTCCGGAAATGTTGAGTAACGTTAGAAGACAATTCTACACCAGATTAGCATGTTGCCAAGACGTTCGCGGCGAGCATTTTGAACATTTCCTACATTGACATTAATGTTTTTTTCGTTTTTTTTTAATTATTAAGAAATAATCAGTATTACTTATTAGGTTTTAAGTTTAATGTACCGAATTTGTGAAATAAAATAGTTTATATTGAAAACGTTGATTTTTGCACTAAATCTGAAAACACTTAATATTTCCGAAATAGTAAAGATAGGTATAAGACATTGTGCATGAGTTGTGTCTAGAATTCTTTGAAGAATCCAAAAAATAAATAATATACAGGGGGTTGCATTTGAAATAAGAAAGTTGGTATTGGCCACGGTCACATGGAACACCCTATATAATATTATTTTCTTGAAAAATATGCGCATTTAAAATTACAAATCGACGTGTCCGAGCGTTTTTCCCAACACGCCCTCATTTATTCGTTATCGAATTTATTCCATTTGGCTGTTACACTCTGTATATATCTACATTGAGCATATTGGCTCGGACACTGGGCATTCACGCACGCTATCCGTGCGTGCGCGAACAGCGTGCGCGCACATTTTCTTGAATGAACTCCACCTTAAAGCACCCGGTTACTCGCTTATGCTTCAAAAACGGGGTAGGATCAAGTGGTGTAAAAACGAGACACTTTTCAAATCTTTCCATTTTTTTAATAAAAGGAGTAGTCCCAACGGTTCAAAAATTGTTTGTGATATTTTATTATACATGTACAAACTAAAGCAGTTGGTGAAACTTGCAAATTGTTGGAAAATCTGTGACAAAAATTAAAAGTGTTTGTCTCGTTTCTAGCCTGCGTTTTGGTTAAAAACGAGACAACGTAAGCAAAAAACGAGACGTGCTTCTTTTACGTGCATTGAATCTATTTAGAAGGTTGGATTAAATTCGACGCATAGAAGGTTGAATGAAAAAGTAATTGTAAATATTTTTCATTTCTGTAACCGAAATGTAACTGAAATTTTGGACCCTTATAGATAAGAGTAACATAACACAAAGTTGATTCTAATTTACAGAACTATAAAACTGAAATAAGAATTTTTTTAGCATGAAAGAAATCATAAATAATTCATCAACTTCATTTAATTATTTAACATTATATTCATTAAAATCTATGTTGAATTGGAACTTTTTACAGGACGTTGTGTGTCTCTTTGAACAGTTGGAGCAGGAAGTTGGCATTCTATGTCTGTCATGGATACAGAACATTTTTTTGAGATCACTGGCTCCAAAAATTTGTTACCGTTGCGTCGAAGATATCTAACATCAACTTTTCCTTGTCCAAGCTGTTCAATTTGTGCCACATAAAAAATAGTCTTGGACTTTGTAGCAAATCTCAACAAAATTAAGTCGCCTTCATTCATTTCTTTGGTATCTTCGAAGTCGCTTGGGTATTCTTCATTAGCAACAATATCTTGCAAAGCAAGATTTCCAATGTCAATCTCATCGTTTAATTTAAGGCTTTTCAAGTCCTCATCATCTTCACTCTCAGTCGCACTTGTTTTTTTTATTTTCTTGTACATTTGTTCAATTTGACTCAAAAATTCCGTAGATGTTGAAACTGTGCCCTCTATCTTTTTGCTGGCCGCCCGATATGTTGTTAACTCGCCTTTCTCAATCAACTCCAAAGCTTTTTTGATCTTCTCCAGTGTACGGTCTTACTTCCTTAACATAGGCCTTTGGTATTTTTACTTCTCACTGTCTCCTTTTTTACCAACTGTTGTCTCGTTTTTCGACCACCACTTGTCTTTTTTTTGCCTTTATTACTGATACACCTGGCACATGAACGCGACAAAATATGGCAATGTTCTAAATTCGCCTTCAATACGAGGCTATATGTATAATGCGGGGATTCCACTAACGCCGACCGTACCCGACTTCGAGTGTTCGTGCTGTTAGGAAAGTTTGCAGTCGCCGCTGTAAATTTTCGAGGTCTCTTTTTGCAGAGTTTAGTGGTGCAATTTTTTCAACATTGCTTTTAGTTTTTTCACAACTTTTCAATATGGAAAAATATGACGGAAATATTAAACTTCATTCAAGAGATTCTTCCATTTTGATTGAATGTATTTTATTATGATTTATACCATTGACTCGTTTTTACCCAAAGCTTTGCCAGTCTCGTTTTCACACCACTAGACCCTATATGACATAAGGCAAAAATGACTTTTCCAATGTCATTGACACGGCTGTACAAGGTGTTTCTTTGGTGAATAAACATACGGTAGCCTGAGGTATAGCTACCAAAAAAGAGTCCAAAATTCAATAAATGGTGGATCTAATCAATTCCGTAAACAAGATAATATAGTGTTTCTTGTAATCACCGATATTTTCAATTGCTCCTAACTTCGGAATCACCCAGTCCACCCAGAATAATCTATCGATTTTCAGACCGTAAGATTCAATTATACAGGTCAATCGATTCATATTCAAATAATTGAAAAATTCCAGGTTCGTATCAGAGCAATATGGGACTTCTGTCAAGCTTTGATTGAGTACACTTTATATTGAAATTTCAGTTCAATTTAAATAATTGAGGAGAGCAGGGAATTCCTAATTGATATCAGTTGATTTTATATATTTATATAGCAGGATATGGCACAAACGACTATCTTCAGAACCTGAAAACCCTCATCGAAATATGTGTCGCTCTTGTTGATATTTGCCGACTACGAAACGGCTTTCGATACTATTAATCAAAAAAAGATGATACAAGCCCTAACGAAATGCTGAGTCGATCACAGATATATTACTGTAATCCAGAACATATAGGGAAAGGCAACAATGGGTATGAACATAAACGGCGTGATAGTAAATTAAAAGTTCGTCGACGACATCGTTATAATAGCAGATCGTATTGATGAAGCTAGAGAGATGTTGTGGAGACTATACAGGATGCATCGGTAATGGTAGGACAAAGAATAAACGCCGGAACAACCGAGTTCATGACCAACCTCATTATGAGCGAATATTCAATACTTATATGAAAGAAGCTCCATCAGACAAAACAGCTCGCATAAATTTCTGGGCCATGAAATTCGTTATATGGGAACTCAGCTCCATAGCTGTTTCATGTGAAAAGAATATTAGATTTTCTGATTTGATAACCATCTAACCAATTTTGAAGGAGATATGATGGCGACTTGTTTTGAATATTTCGGTGGGATCGGAAAAATGCCAAAATGTGGATGAACAGAGGAAAGACAAAATATGTCACGAGAAAAAGGAACTCCCACCTTTGAAATTGCCGGGAAATATGAGCTTCAGTAGAAAATATGAAAATATAGTTCGAAAAATAATAGATGGGACTCATTCAAAACGGGAGAAGTTCAAACAAAAAATAAAGAAGAATAATTTAGAGCAGGTCTGAAGTCGGGAAATGGAGGGGGGTGAGTTTTTAGGGGTAGATCTCGATTTCGTTTTCAGGCAAAACTAAAAGTTCTATGGAAAAAAAAATTATGGGAAAAGTTGTAGGCAATATGAAAATCGAGATTTATGTGAAATTCAAATAACCAAGTTTTTGGTTTCTTAATTTTATCTTCTTCTTGATTTCTTTCACGGAATTTGATGCAAACCCACCTTCTCATGTTCCGAATGCAAATAGTTATTTTCTCACCTTATTTTGACCAAATATCAGAAAAGAACCTTATCTTACGTCAGAATATACACTTTTTGGAAAAAGTTGGTCGGCTCTCTGTTCGTTGAAATTTCTACTTCCGGATGGTTTAAAAAAACATATAGGACTACGGAAATCTTTATCAGAAAAAAAAACAGGTAGTGAGACCAAGACCCTCCCAGTCTTTTTCCCACTTTTCTAGGAAAAACCTTTCGATTGGCTGAAATTTTCCCTAAGTCACTCAGGTATTTGAATCATTCCAAAACAGCAATGAATATGCATCCACGCATATAATTATGAATTTCAGATTGAAAACCTTGTTTTTAAAAAACAATTTATTTTGAATACAATGGTATACGACTAATGCGTCTAAGCTCTAACTAACTTCTTCCTGTTGGATAAACAGGTGCAATACAATTTATAAGATATCCTTATCTCAATTCTGAAACGAATAACAATGATTCATTGCTGAGTTGCAATAAAATACATTCTGATATACAGGTCTTATGGGATGAAGGAAAGGATCCATTTATTTAATAAGGGTTAATATTATGTAATTCGTCCCCTTCTTGGAGAAAGGTATCACCTGTAGGTGTAGCTTTATAAAATACAGTTTTCTTAAAATGATTAAAAGTAAAAGCAATAATTATAATTAAAATGAGTATTATCAGAATAAATAAAAGGGTTATTCTGTGGGGTTGAACATTCCACTGGTCTAAGTCTTCCAACACAATATCTGGAATGTCTTCTTTCTTGATAATTTCTTCATTTGAGTCGTTCCTGAACGAATAGGTGTGCTTGGGTAAAACGATATATTTTTCTTCGTTGATAGTGGTTACGGGAAAAATTTCCTTTTGCATGTTACTCAATGCACATCTTGAATGTAATAGTGCCATAGAAGGAGTAAAGAAGTATTTGATTTGTTGAGGGCATTTTTCTTGAATTTTCTCGTTTTCCATGGATAGGATACTTCCATCTTCCAGTAATCTGATATCCGAGTGAGAAACAGTTTTCACTCTGGGGCAATTTTCTGTATGATTTTTCAATATGTTTTTCAAACATCCTGGGGGTTTGATTAGAGATTCTTGATCGCATAAAAAGTCTTCTTCAACAGGGTGACATTGATTAGTTGACCATTCCAATATTTCTTCTTGTGAGAGCATATAGGAATCGGTATGGGAAATGGTTAAATTATTTTGAGATGGGAAATAAAACTTGTATAGATCATAGCTTTTCTCATAAATTGTGGGAATTGATATCAAAAATAATAATTTCTTATTTTGGAATATAACCTTTGTATGACATACTTGATAATAGTCTTTCAGATGATGAACAGGTATTATAGTGACATTTCTAATTAATTCAACGAATTTAGTATAGGGTAGAATAGATTCATGTAAAAGATGTAATCTAGTAAAACTTATTGCTGTTTGAATTTCATCAATAGTATTTTTAATATCTTTAATTTCGAATATCATGAGATGCATCTGTTCGATCTCACGTAATTGTGGAACAATTCGTAGCAATTTAAGATTTTCATTAATTTTTTGAAATTTGGTAATATACTTGTTTTTAAGGTCATTAACAACAGTAGCTTTCTGCTTCTGATTTCTCATAAGTGTATTCAAAAATGATTTCTTCTATCTTATTTAAATCAATATGATAAACCAATTGCAAGTTTCTGTTTGTGATATAGGCTTTTCCTAATAAGACAGGTAATATATTATTTTCTAATAGGATAATTTCCAGTGAAATTGTGAGAACGGCGAACTTCAACAATATTAGGGGAATAATGAACGGCTTCATTGTTATGTCTGAAACAAAATTCTGAACTAGTTTTTTCGTTGTTTCAATATTTTTTTGTGATAAATATGTTTATTTTTGTCATCTCGAATACGATGTGAATCAATTTCGCGAGCATCAATTCTTTTATACGCAGGGTCTAATTTACGAGTTATTGGATTTTTAATATAAGTCGGGTTTTTATTCAAGGGATGACTACTTTTAGCTGCTCGTTTTTCATTCGTTTTTTCCAAACGCTCAATATTTTTCTGCCGATTTTGTTCAATTCGTTTAGTAATATCATTAAGGTTTTCTGCATAATTAGCAACGTAATCTTGTATTTGTTCGTTATGAGTTCTCTCAATGGGTAAAGAATAATTTAAATCAGCTTTGATAATTTGCATGGGGGTCATATCTAAACTTGAATGATTTGAATTATTGTAGCTGAGTAAAGCTTGAGAAAGTTTGTTTTGAAAAGTAGAACTTCTATTTTCGAGTGTTCTCATTTGTTCAATTAGTGTAGAATGAAATCTTTCTACTAACGCATTCGAATTAGGGTTATAATTTGTAATATAATGAATTTCAATTTTATGAATTTTACAGAAATCTTGAACAACTCTATTTTTAAATTCTATTCCATTATCACACGTGATTTTATTTGGGATTCCGTAATGACTAAAATACATGATCAGTTTATCTACAATTTCTATTCCAGTTTTTTGAAGTAAGGGATAACATTGTCCTACTCTCGAAAAGGAATCAATTATACTTAAACAGTATGTTTGACCGAATCTAATGGTATCACAATAAACATGAGTAAATGGCTTTGAACCAATTGGATTGGGTTTAAATTGTAGTTGGATAGGAGTTCTTTCATATTTGTTTTTCTGACATATTTCGCACGAATTTATATAATTCTGAACATCTTTGTTCATATTAGGCCAATAGTACTTTCTCTTTAAACTAATTAAGTTTTCTCTCAAACCACGATGGACAGTTTTAGTTTCGTGATATTGTTGAATTTTCAATTGACGTTCTTCTTCGTCTTCTATATCTTCTAAATATATTTTAGAGATTTTTAAATCAAAAGTCTTTTAGTCAAATTTATCTTGCAAAATTTGAATAAGAGGTTTCTGTAATTCTGGGGATTTAAAATATAAGGTATAGGAACTTTTAGGTCGAATATATTCTTTAATAAATCTAAACAAATCTGTTTCGATTGAATTTATAGAAATTAGGAATCTGAGTTTTTCTCCGAATAATTTGGTTTTTGTTACGTTGTAACTTGATGCTTTTTTAATAATTATTTGTAAAGGTGCTGAATTAACACTTCTCTCTGTATAAGGAAGTTCTAAAATGGGATTTTCTGCACTACTATGAACAGTAAAATTTTCTGTTTCTAAATCAATTATATCTTCAGGTTCTGAATCGTTATTTTCATTTTCATTATTCTGATTATCAGTTGGATTACTTCTATTCAAAAGATCTAAACATTCATCAAGTTCATCTTCCGTGACTTGATTAATTAATGAGACTAAATTGAAATTTAGAGCAATGCCTTTATTCATGTGAAAATCTTTTGAGACGCAATGTGCTAATGCGTATTTTTTCGGGGCTTCAAATAAGTCACCATAAAGTTCGTTTATATTTTTGGAAGGAGTTTTACAATTTTGGGACTCACAAAATTTCAAGAAATTCTCGTAATTAATATTGTTATCAGATTCTAAAATAATTCTACTTAAAGCATCTGCGTTATTAGTTGAACCTTTCTTATATTTGATTTCATAATCAAATTCCTCTAATTTAATTCTCCAACGCATAAGGCGGGAATTTGGTTCTTTCAATGAAAATAGCCATGTCAATGGTTTATGATCGGTATAGATAGTGAATTTTCTTCCGTATAGATAAGGTCGGAAATGCTTACAGGACCAAACGATAGCTAACAATTCTTTCTCTATAGTGCTGTATCTACTTTCAGCAGCGTTCAAGGTTCTACTATCATAAGCAATAGGAAGATCATTGTTTGGAATACCTTGGGATAAAACTGAACCGCTTGCGTAACCTGACGCATCAGTTGTTAATATGAATGGCTTATCAAAGTCTGGATATTTCAATATAGGGTGGTTCAATAAACTACGCTTACAAATTTCGAAAGCTTCGATATATTTCGGATCGTTAACATTTAATTTACTGTCCTTTTTTAGACAACTTGTTAAGGGTTTCGTTATTTTGGCAAAGTTAGGAATAAATTTTCTGTAATATCCTACGAGACCAAGAAAAGACTTTATTTTCTTTTGTGTATCGGGAATCGGGAACTGAGTTACTGCTTTTAATTTATTTGGATTAGGTTTTATACCTTCCGAAGTAATTATATGTCCTAAGAATTCAATTTCAGTTTTAAAGAAATAACATTTGTCTAATTGTATTTTCAAATTTTCTTTTTGTAAAGCTTCTAATATAGTATGGATATCCGCTAGGTGTTGCTCCATAGTTTCCGAGAATATAATAATATCATCCATATAAATGTAACATATTTTACCAATATAATTTTTCAAAACATCGTTCATTAATCGTTGAAACGTAGCAGGTGCATTTTTGAGTCCAAAAGGCATTCTAAGGAATTCATAATGTCCATTTTCTACAGTAAAAGCTGTTTTCTCTATGGATTTCTCATCTAATTCAATTTGATGGAATCCAGACGCTAAGTCAAGAGTAGTAAAATATTTTTATTGCCAAGTTTATCTAATATACTTTCGATTTGAGGTAGAGGGTATTTGTCGTCTATGGTTTTATCGTTTAATTTCCGATAATCGATGGCCATACGCCATTTAACTTTTCCGGACAAATCCTGTTTTTTAGGTACAATAACAACGGGAAAAGACCAAGGTGAAATACTAGGTCTGATAATTTGTTTATCTAACATTTCTTTAATTTGATTTTTAACCTCTTGTCTATGAATTTCGGGGAATCTATAAATTTTAGCGTGAACAGGAACTTCATCGCTAGTTCGAATAGTATGTTTAACTCGGGTTGAAGAATTAAGTGGTTGACCCGGTAATTGAAGAACTTTTTCATTCATTTGCAAAATTTTCGAAAGTTGGCTACTCATTTCTGGTTTTAAATGACTAAGGTCAATAGGAATACTAATAGGATTTTGACATACTTGTTGATATTTGAATGGTATTTCACAAAAATCATTAGTTAAGACTTGGTTTCTAAAGTCTAAATTTAATCCATATTTATTTAAAAAGTCGGCTCCAATAAGTCCGTCATAATTTTTATGGAATTTATATAATATGAAGGGATGAAAATCATTCATTTGAAATTCAGAAAATAGTGGTAAAGAGACTTTTTCATTCGAAGTTTGTTGTCTCATACACGCAGTTAATGTGGTGCTTTCGCGATAAATATTTTTAGGAAAATTATTATATGCAAATTTTGGATCAATAAGGCAAACTGAACATCCGCTATCAATTAATAGTTTACATTTAGGATTTTCAAATTCAATATATGGTAGTTGATTTGTATTATCTAGCGAATGATTCAAGTCAATGAATCTTCTGAGGCTAGGTTTTGAAAATTTTCGGAAATATATTTGCTATCACGGTTTTTATCAGCTTTTATGTGATCAGGGGGACTCGATTCAATATGAGTCAATTCCTCGACTAGGAAATCTGAGTTTCTATTATTATTATAGAATTTTCTCTGGGGGTTATTTTGATATTGGGTACTATAATTAAATCTTTTTTGGGGATAATTCCGTGTTTGAATAGACATTCTTTCTGGGGGACTAGTAATTCGTTGATTTGGATTTGGCTTGAAAACATTTTGATTTGGGTTTCTCGATGTACTTGGTGCATTGAATACTTCACGATTCGTGGGATAACGCGTATTTACTTGGCGTTGTGTGAATTGAATCGGTTGTGAAGGGAATCGCGGTTGATTATTGAAATTGTTACCTCGATAATTATTATTACTATAATGATTGAATTTATTCGAATTATATCGATGATCAGGATAGTTATTTTTAGGTATATTTTTAAATAATGAATTTTTACGACTTTTGTCTAATAATTCATATTGGGCTAAATTACAAATATAATCTTTTACGGCATTAACGGTATCATCAAAGTTGAATGCATTATTAGTAATCAGATATGTACGAAGCTCAATAGGGGAATTGGATATAAGGACTGTTTTACATATTTTCAAGATATTTGACTTATAAATCATTTTTTCAGGATCAGGCATAATATCAGCGTCTATCCTATAATTAATACGAATTTTTAAAGCTATAATTCTATCGATGAAGGTTAACATGTCTTCATTCGGTTTTTTCGATAAAAATTGCAATTGATGTATCAAAACATCTAAGTTTATTTGATCTCCAAATTTGGTATATAAGAATCGTTTGAGAATTTCCCAATTATTTGGTATATCAGAAGTAGATACCTCTGCTAAAGCTCTATCAATTAATTTTGATTTAACAACAGCGAAACAATAATCTTTGATTATCTGTTGTTCATTCGCAAACATAAATAAAAATTGTTCTGCACTACGCACGAACGAATGCAATTCATTCTCAATGCCTGAGAATCTAGGTAAAAGAGTACCGAATTTTTCGGGTAATGACAAATCTATTCTTTCAAGAGCCATTTTTCGATTTTTATTTTTACGATGTGAAAAGTGTTTGATCGAAGTAATATTGAATAATTATTAATAATATTATAAATGAAATTAGGTAATCGGTTTTTTGAATAAGAAACCTAGAAAAAACTCTAATGTCGGTTTTTTAATAGAAACCAAGGAAAAACTATGATACAAGTTTTACGCACAAAACTTGGGAAAAAGGTTGTCTAATTTTGGGCCAGATTAGGTAAACTGGGGGAAGAAAGGAGTTGAATATGCTCACCAATGTTGTATTATGAAGTGAAGTCGTCACGGGGCGCTACTCGGGTGATCAGGCTTCTGGGTGGTTTTCTATCTTGATTTTTCGGTTGTGCTGAACAGTTGAAACTGACGGCTGCTGGGCTTCTCTGGATGAATCACTTTTTCAGGAACATACGCAGAATTCTCACAGCTGGCACAATCCCATCCTCGTCGCCAATTATGAATTTCAGATTGAAAACCTTGTTTTTAAAAAACAATTTATTTTGAATACAATGGTATACGACTAATGCGTCTAAAGCTCTAACTAACTTCTTCCTGTTGGATAAACAGGTGCAATACAATTTATAAGATATCCTTATCTCAATTCTGAAACGAATAACAATGATTCATTGCTGAGTTGCAATAAAATACATTCTGATATACAGGTCTTATGGGATGAAGGAAAGGATCCATTTATTTAATAAGGGTTAATATTATGTAATTATATACAGGATGAGTCATGAGGAATTGTACATATCCCTACCACGTATAGAGACTACTCAGGTGATTAACAAATGACCATTTAAAAGTGCCTTCCTCTCTTCATAAATTTTATACAGGGTGATTTTACCGAAAACTTCAGTCCGTCATAACTTTTGAATGGTTATCTCGAATAGATGGAAATTTTCAGCAAATATTGTCTTCGAAAATTTTTGTTGTTTTGGTCTTTCGCAGGAATTTCACCCAGTGTATGTTTTTTCTTTGTTTGATGAGGAATATTGAAATCATAATGATTATGAAGGAAAACTACCAAAAAAAATTTTCTAACATCATCAACGATTTTCAATTGAATAATGAATTTCAGAGATTAAATTGCACTGAGCTTCAAATAACAATTTTTTCATTGAATTCTGTATAAGGGGCAAGAGTAAGTATCATCTATACACATCATTTAGCATTTTCTTAATTCAGTGCTGTTTCCAGGACCGGTTCATGAAAATTTTCCCAATTCAATTTGATCTTATTTTTGGAACACCCTGTTTGGCTGTTCAATGAGCAATAATCAGTTCTGAACTAGAAGATTCTCAAAATATCCTAAACTTCCAATTGTTTTAGATCCCAAAACACGAAATTATGCAGAAATTTTTCTTGGCCGTTCCAAAACTCAGAACAACAATCGGCACAATGAAATCGTTTATAGAACTATTACGTGCTACCTGAAATATTCTTTTATTAGCCTCGTGGGACCACCATTCCGTGGCTCATGTTTGTTTGTGTAGAAAGAAACAAATCACTTTTATGAGCCCCTCAATGTTTTGTATCCCCGTCTGTCCTTTTCAATTGGTCATTGATGGTTGTTAGACTACAGTTGTTTCCTTAAAGTTTAAAATTTTAGATGAGGACTGGATAGTGAATTCATAAAAGAAAAAAATGTATTTAGAAAAAGCTCAATGGAATGTCTCCTACTTTTTTGTTATAAAAATTGTCATAAACATGAACCATCATTGAAAAAAAAAACTGAAAAAGCACTGCTGCGAAGGCAACAGCTTTTGCGCGCATGTTCAATAGAGATGACCACTTTGGTAACGACTTTGAACAAGCGCGCAAAACCTGCTGCCTTTACGGCAGTGCTTTTCTAGGTTTCTGTCGATAGAGGACTGGACTTCAATGCGATTAAATCTGCATTTTTGGAAATAATGGAAAATTAGATTTTGAATGGGTATATCTACGGAATCATTGGGCGGATTTTTTCCACTCACGATAGGACCTTCGTTATCAGGCCCCAAAGCTTCTCAACAACTATCGAGTTTTTTTTCGGAAGAAATTACTTAGAAACTCGATATTGGTAGAGAAGGTTTGGGGCTTAGTGACTAAGGCAAAATTCATGAATGGGTGAAATCCACCTAATGATCCCGCTGATATACCCATTCAAAATTTTATTTTTCCAAAATTTACAGATATACAGATCAGATCGAATTGAAATTCTGTATTTTATCGAAAAATCACCGTTCGAAGGTTCATACAGAATTTCATGAAAATAATATAAGATAATAAGATCACAGAATATTGAATATTCAAAAAAAAGTTTTGAATTATTTTTTAATTGTTCTAATGACACTATCATCATCGCAGAAGGCTGTCTTTTAGCAACTTCAAACTAGCTGCGAAGTTTTATCATGATTGAATCAGTATTTCTTGAGTTATACCGAGAAAACAACGATATCGAGGAGAAAGTTGACATGTTTTTTCCCAATATCTCCCAAAATTATGATCGTATCGAACTGAAATTTGGTACACTGCTGTGAAATATAAAGTTCAAGTGAATTTTTCTCTCGAATATGATAAACGTTTTTTGAAAAAAAAATAAAAATGTCGAAAAAGTTTCTTCTCTAAATTAACTGACAGTATGATCTTGACGAAATTTCGCTCAAATTTGCGCGTCGTTATATTTCACCTAACTGCCCGGTTTCCATCCAATCGCTGCAGTTTTTGAAATAAAAATAAATAACTTCTTAATTTCAAGTGGCTATTACTCCGAAACTTTTCGACCGATTTGGTCCATTAACGAACTTAACCGTAGCATTCCAATTCGCGACCTACCATGAAAATTTCAAGTCGCTAGTTCGCTCTGTCCGACAGAATCGAATTTGACACTAGATTTGTCATCAGGGAATCCAATCTAGTAGTTTAAACCAATTTCGGGAAAAAATTCGAGAATAACAGACATTTGGGCAACACGATAGCACGCTGTTACCCTAGAACAAGCGCGCAAAAATGGAACCAAACATGAACGAGAAAGACAAAAAATTTTATGGAATTAATAAGAAATAAAATTGATATAACCAACAACAATTATTTCAGATTATTTTAAAATGCTTCCACACATTTCTCTTGTCTTATATTTAAATGTCTAACAACCTTCCTGATTGTACCTGGATCGTTCCTAAAAATATTGGAACAGTTAATTATTTTTACTATCAATGCTTGGCCCGTGTTTGGAGTTTCGGCATACACTAGTTCTTTCAGTCGTCCGCAAACGAAATAATCAATAGGATTCAAATCGGGGGACCTTTGGTGACCAAGGATGAAGACCTCCTCTCCCTATCCTTCTGGAACCGCATGTTTCATTCAAATGTTGGCAGACAGCAACCGAAAAATGTAGAGGTGCCCCATCATGCTGAAAGTAGAGCTACCGAACGTCAACATTAGCTAATAGGTTGGGCAGAATATTTTGTAAAAGGTCCGAATAAACTTCTCCACTCAACGAGCCATCACAGAAATGTGGAACTAGAAGCTGGATATTGACTACCCCAATCACCTATTTACCGAATATTTTGATTGAGAGCGTCCTTCGAGGATTGCAAAGGGATTTTTTTAGTCCCAAAAATGCGTGTTCCTCAAATTGTCAACACCATCTCTTGTAAATTGAGCTTTATCGGTAAGTAAAGTTCTTTAGAGAACGAATTGAATTGGGAAATTTTCATGAGCCGGTCCTTGACTCGGCACTGCATTAAGAAAATCCTGTATGTGTATGATGTGTAGAGGTAATACTTAATCTTGCTTCTTGTACTGAATTCAATGAGAAAATTGTTATTCGAAGCTAAGCGAAAATAATCTTTGAAATTAATCATTGAATTGAAAATCGTACAATAATGTTAGGAAAAATTTTTTCGGCACTTTTCCTCTATAATCATTATGATTTCAATATTCCTCATCAAACATAGAAAAAAACATACACGGGGTGAAATTATTGCGAAAGACCAAAACAACAAAAGTTTTCAAAGCCGGACCTGGCCTCACCGAATTATGAACGAGTCGATACCTGAAGGTCCATCACAACAATACTGCCTGATAATTTCAATCGATTCGGGATAACTGTTCGAAAGTTATGACGGATTGACGTTTTCGGTAAAAACCGAAAATCAGCCTGTATAAAATTTATGAAAACAGAGAAACGCACTTTGGAATGATCATTTGATAATCTCCTGAGTAGTTGCTATACGTGGTGGGATTATGTACAGTTTCTCGTGTATAAGTTTAGAAGATTCCAGATTTTTTCTCCAAATTTTAATCATTTACTCCTTGCTCTACTATCTATGTTTTACCGAAAAAAATTCAAATTTAAACAGCTTCTTCTGGGTATTACAGTTTCTTTGTCAGTAAGTACATTTTCATCCCCTTACACTTTTTCGTTTGAGTTTTTTCTATAGGACTTGTAGTCCTACTATTTTTTTTCACTTTTAAGCATTTTCGACGCCTCCAGCTCTAGTCTACTAACCAATAACGATTCGCTGCCAGTATTTCTCCAAAGAAAAATAGTCGAGACCTTGATTCGTTTCTTACTCTTTTTCGTTTCGTCAAAGATGTTGTTGCAAAGTCACAAAAAAAAATTATTTATCAGGAGAATGGAAGATATCAGTAATCCTCTGATTCTATATGGCATGATTTCTTGTCATTCAGAGTTTTATTTTTGCGGGGTTTTGAAAATCCTATCTCTAGTACAGTGACCAAAAGTCTTAAGCAGATGATATCATATAGTAAAAAATTGACACAATGTGGATGGAAGGATTTCAGGATTTCTTTGGGATAGATTTTATAAGTTGGACAAAGAATTACTTAGAGCTGAAATAAGGGTAAACGTTGATGAAAGGTACAGAAATATCTCTGGTACAATTTCATGTAATACAGAACTTGGTATGTTATCGCTGATAATTTCGACGATTTAGTTGCTTTCAAAGTATACAAAGTAATATATGATGACGATGATGCACAAGAAGAGGTTTCCAAGAAGGTTTGTATAGAGACGATTTGTCTGACAAACAAAATTTTATACAACTTCCGGAAACCTCCAGAAGTGCTCTGATTGTGAAAGGGTTCTCGATAAAGATTGATTCAGTGAAGATTGCGTCTTTTGAGAAACTAAAAATGTATACCTGCATGTCAAAAAAACATTAAAATTCAAGCATCTTTTCAGTATATATAATATCGTCAATTGTCATATCCTTTTAATTTTTTTTATATATGTTCATATTATATCGAACTCTCAAATAAATGTATGTAAAGCAGTGTATAAGTTGAAATTTCATTCATTCTCAGCCTCTATTTTTCAAAATTGTTCCATCGTTTTTTTTTAATGTTTATAGTGAAATTTTGCATGAATATTCGCCCTGTAATTTTCTACGGAAAACTAAACCACAATACAATCGGATATGTTTTTTTCTGGAAAGTTTGTCATAATTTTTCATTTTACATGGAGCCCCAAGTTATATTTTCTCAACCAAGGACAAGATTTTGATTCGATCCTTTTCGAATTCATGGAAATATAATTTTCGAGTGGTTGATCAGCGAAATAATTGTATCGATTCTACCCCTTCGCAAATTTGGCTCTTCTACTTGAGGTGCATACCTGCTCTGCAGATATTCGTTCTCCAAGTTCATTTCTTCAAAAAAAATTTGTGTCTGCGATCGCCCGTCACGCCGACCGTGAACACAAACAGAACAAAATGCTTCAGAGACTCCAGTGTTTGTGGAAGGTTTCAGGCTCCATTATAAAGGACGAATTCGTGAATGGGTGGAATGCGTCCATTCAAAATATCATTTCTCGAATATTTCCATGAATAGAGATTGAATTGAATTGAAATTAAGTAATTTGTTGAAGCTTGGAGATTCATAAAAATCATCATGGGAATCATATGTTTTAAGATATCGCAAAATCATTCGATAACAAAGTGAAGCTATGTTGGGCAGATTTGATATGTGAATAGATTCTGACCTAAACGAGCTGGAGAAAACTGTATAAAAAAATTGTATGAATTTCCATAATCAACCGAGTACAATTACAATAAAATAATATCATAATCTGACTACGTCGAAGAAAAATGTTGGGTACGCCCAAAAACTGCGTACAGTCCCTTGATGTCCTTGGTACTCTGAGGTTTCCACATAAAATTATCAAAATGTGGCAAATTTCGGTTCGTACCGATATCCACCTAATATTACAGTAACGTAATAGGTTTCAATAATTCAAGGTTTTGCGTTCGGCTGTATTCACACTGGTAATCAAGCTCACTTCGCTTAATAGATCAAGAGCACAGTTATCAGAGAAAATTAGTAAATGAAAGAAATGCTTTCACAGCTTCACCTGCTAAATACCTCACAGTAATTATTCAATCTAGTCTGAAGGAAGATTTAGCTCCGAAAAAACCCCAAATTAGTCAATATATAAATTTAATTGTTTCATGCCTTTTGCCAAACATTTTTTCAATAATTCTACCTATATTTCAGTGATGATTATCTGTTAGAAAGATCAAATATATGGATTTCTTGCTGCAATTATCTAGCCAGTATATCTTTGATATTCGAAGAAAAACTACAAAAGCAATTCGAAATGCCAAACCTTGAGCCACCGCCAAAACATAATAATGTTTTCATTCCCAGCACCTGGTTACTCAGTGAAGACAGTTTGGAAGAAATGAAGGAAAAGTAAGGATTCTTCTATTTATAGGTGTAAATGTAGATGTGTTTTTTTTGTTCCCAAATATTTTCACAATATCTTTACATAATGCCTCAGGTTGGTATGAAACTTCAGATAACCCAAATAGACGATCGAATGCAGTATCGCTTGCGATATTCTGTAGTTTGGGAAGCAGTTATCCTAGCAATGAAATAGAATTTTTGTGACCAATAGGTTCAAACATTTACGCATCAATCCCCTTCATCCTACCAATAGCATTACCACAAGTGGGATATCCGGTGGTCCGGTGCATGTCTCTATACAATAATTATAATAATGATTATAATAAAGGTCTTTTTTCATTAAACCAATGATACAAAGTATTTTCATCACAACAAATTATTTGAGCGAGGCTCAGTGTGGATGGTTGTGTCCAAATGGGATAACAATTGACTTTTGACATTATTGCTATAATGACTTATACCCTTTTCATCAGGGTTTGAACTTGGAACAGAGTTGACGAAATATCCATAAATTTGATTCACATTTCCAAGATAAACAGGCAGCTGAGTATGTTTCCTGTCATAATCTTGAAAGACATTTCTTATAGTGCCCCAACCGAATTTTTAATTCGCGTTCTTCATTTAAAAGTGAGTTTCAGTTGTACAAGAGAATTTATTGAGATTTCAATGTTTCAAATGGATTTTGTCATGGAATTGGTATTTGTGTTGTAAAAAAACCAATGATTTATGAGTAATATATAAGTTTCATTTAAAATATAAATGAGCCTCATGAGGAAATTCAATCTCAAGTCCCGTAATCCGTAGGGTGATTTCTATAATAATAATTTATACGATTTTTGGTAGTTACATTTCAGATATTGGGAGGGAAAACCCAAAAATATTTAATTTTAACTACTTTCGATTATGAAATTGTCAAGAATATCGATGGAACATTTGCATATTGTGTTTTTAAAATAATAAACGAATCCGTTGAAAATTTGTTGATCAATCTTTTCATCTACTTTCAGATATATGATTCTGGATCAATTCATTGAATTCCAATCTTAGAACAGAATGCAAGGATTAATTTTCGGTATTACTGAAAATTTGCAGCATTTTTCTTTATAACTCAGGAACCACTGGTTCAAAAAAAAATCTGGGTTAAAATTTCACGTTGAGTTGTGCAACAGTAATCAACTTTTAGAATTTATGAAAATTGGGTGGTGAGTTTTGGAAAAATAATTTTTTCCCCTCAACCCCCAATTTCGAGCCCTTAGGGTACACCGATCCTGCTGAAAAGCTCGGAGGATCAATCTCGGGCGACGAACGATTTTTCTACCAAGTTTCACGAATTTCGGTTCAGTGATTTCAGAAAAAAGCCCCGGACAACGGACGGTGGACGGACGGATTTTTTTATTACTTCATTCAAATACTCATACTTCAAAATGTAAAGTGTGGAATTTTCAGAGGGAGAATTTTTTTTGGTCTATTACTGAAGTTCATTATTCGATTTTATCAGATAATAAAACTACGAAATTTGACAAATTTTTTTCTACTATCTCCAACATTCGAACGGTATCGAAGTAAATTTTGGTACAGTGCTGTGAAATATAGGGTTCAAGGTCTGAGCAACGTTCTGTTTCGAATCTGATGGATTATTTGAAAAAACTATGAAAAATTTTTTTTTAATTCACTTACTGAACGATCTCAACAAACTCTTGTAAAAAGTGACCCATAGTTACGTTCCGACCAACTGCCAAGTTTCAACCCAGTCGCTGAGGGAGTTCCAGAAATATCAGAGGAACAACCTCACAATTTAAAACTACCTCAACTCCGAAACCGTAAGAGAGCTTTTGCCCATTAATGAACTTAACCGTCGCATTTCAAAATGCAACCTACCCTGTAATATTAAACTCAATAGGATCCTCCGTACGCTGGTATCGTGCCTACGGCCATCCGGACACTATCGATTTTAACACCGTATTCGAACCTAGTCGTTTGAGACCATTTCGAAAATCGAAATACAAAATAAGAGACGTTTGGCAAAACAAAAGCATAATTGATTGAAATACGGAGTGAGATAATTTGGTTAAGAAAACTCACTGAAACATATAAATGTCACTTTGCAGGCATGATTTAGTGGGCTCTTCAAACTCTGTTGCCTTTTCTGTTGGGAGAAATGTCAAATGCGTACAAAATATTTGAAGTAGTTTTTGATCATCTGGAAAAATTTAAAATGTGAATAGTTTTGGACAAAAATACATTTTTAGGGAAATATATTTTCGAAATTATTCTAATGAAGCGATCATAACGAAATTCTTCACAAAGTTGTGCAACAGCATTTTTCAACCAGCTAAGAAGTTCTATTTTGAATCAATTATTATTTTTTGGGGTTTTCCGGAAACAAAATGCCCAACTAACAATTGTCGTTCTATAAATGTTCTAACAAGATTTACAGAACTATTTTTATAAAATATCAATGTCGCTATAAACGTTCTAACAACTTTTATACAACGCCTCTAAACCCAAAAAGGGCGCACTCCAGTGCAGCAATTTTGTTCTTTAATTTGTTTTATTATGGCTTCCACGGCTCTTACCGGATAATTGTGTACACATCTACAAAATAAATATGAAACATAGTTTGCAACAGTTAAAAAACAGTTTCGGGGATAACAGTTATAGGGCTAAATATTATGTTATTGTTATGACAATTATATAACATTTATCGAACTTGAATAAAATAGTTTCATATGTGTTGTTTTATAATCCCAGATGTAGCTTTTTTGTTTCAAATGACACTGAAAGTACAAGCTTTTTGGTGTTGAAATATACCCGCTGAGAATAATTTATTGTTCAACAGTCTCTAAGATAACAAAAAAGCAAGCTTTGCATCATCTCCAACAAATAAGATATATGTTCGAGTTAATGTTAAGTCGTCAGCCATATTACATTTAGTACTGATATATACTTACCCAATACCAGGAAGACAGAAATTCGATTTGCTTTCTTATGATTGATTTTACTGGGGAAGAAATTTTTCTGTATAATATATGAGACACATATAACAAAATTTTCAAGCGCCTCAAATATATTGGTTATTATTGAGTTTTAGGAGAAAAGGTTAAAAATGTGACTGTGTAGTTTTCTCTCATTTTGGCGTTTATTATGATGAAATATTTCAAAGGATGCATCTTTTACCATTATATAAATATTTGAGTAGTTAGTTAGGGCATTTCACCATCAAAAATGATTTTTTGTAATGCTCTAAAAAATGGCCGCCGTAAAGTGAAGTTAGAACAACACAAAATATGGCTTCCATGTTATAAAATACTTTTACCACCTTGACAGTTTTTATAAAATATTTTTGCTCTATGAGAGAATTTCATAAAATAATTTACATTGTGGGTATATTTTCGTTAGACTAAAAAATGGCCGCCGTAAAGTGAAGTTAGAACAACACAAAATATGGCTTCCATGTTATAAAATACTTTTACCACCTTGACAGTTTTTATAAAATATTTTTGCTCTATGAGAGAATTTCATAAAATAATTTACATTGTGGGTATATTTTCGTTAGACAGTGCTGCAGGAAGAAAGGGTCGGTGTAAAAAAAACATGATCATGAGTGCATAGAATTGTACGTACTCACGTTATAGCTTGATCACTTCAAATATTAGTATTCTTGTGTATTTCGTGCATGTATTATGTAGGTACCTATGAGATAGCCCGCTCAAAAATATTCACATCGAAATTAAGATGGATTCATTCTTGTGAATACAAAAATATCAAAAACAGTGGGTATTATCAATAAGAACTTTAATACACCAAGACGCAAAATTTTATTTGTTATGCAATGTGCAGCACAAATTCTTTCAATGCACATTTAAATTATTAACAAAATAAAATTACTTGCAAAGAAATCCCCCAGTCGCCCAGTCAGAAATGTAATGCCAAATTTATAGGAAAATTGAACAGAACAGAGAAGTACTCTCTTTTCTGTGTCGAAAATTAATTTTGACCGAAGTCCGCCCCTGAACTGTCAATACATGATATTGCTCAGGGAATTCTGGTTTGCTATTGTTTTCATACTTATAACGTCTCTCTAAAAAAACATTAACAAAACGGGAAATATCAGTGTTGTTTAAATACTCTGGCTGCATCAGCCATAAAATAATTTTTCTCAAATATGTTACACATGCAGCAACAACAGAGCTTATTTGTGCAGAGCGCAACATTCTCTGCACAAAATTGCTTGCTAAGATTCACACTAGGTTTTAGAGGCTACGACATCTGAAGAGACAAGTCAAAAAATAACAATTCTCTCATAGGGTAATTGACACTCAAATTGACGTAAAAGATTCTACCCAATGTGATAACATTTTACTCAATGAAACTGAAGGAAATAATAACACTGACGAAGTCCTAATTCTGTCATCAAAAATTCAAGAGGAGTAAGGCCAGTCTAACTTCGGATCATCAGAATACCTGAACAACAAACTTGATACGATTTTAGTCATTCAGAAGAATATTATTCTAAATCAAAACTTTCAAAATTACAAGATACCTTGGCACCTGAAGATAATCAGAAAATAATAGTGAAATGGCGATTTGTTTTACTAATGTATTAATAAATGCTTCTGTATCCTTAGGTTTTTCAGATTTATAATGAATTTTATTATGACAGTATTCATGATAATTATACAACATTTTTTTTGAGGTAACGTCTGAGTGCAATATGCATTAGAGAGCAATAATATCAAAAAAAAGATATTAATAGAATATTTTTATAAATGTTTCACATAGCGCTAATAAAACAGTTTCACAGATGTTCGCAATGGAACAAACTAGTATCAGATAACACCAGTATAAATATATTTTGAAACAAGTTTGTTCGGTAAGCTGAAATGTCGTATAAAATTGTTTTGTAGATGTTTATACAACAATATTATAATTTTTCGCACTACTTTTTTATATTTTTGCACTAAGAACGTTCTACCAACTCCCTTATGAAACAAAATACTTCTTGAAAACAAAATTGCGTCCGACGAGCAGTAATAAGGGGATTCTAAAATAAAATAGCACGAACAGTTAGGAATTACAAAATAACTTTGCTCGTTGGGTGATACCGAGGAAAAATATATGAAGGAACACCTACAACATCGCCATTGCTAGTCATGATCCATTTTCCACTGCCGACTGCCATCATGGTTCACCAGACCTGTAGTAGCCTATAATTGTCCATTGTATACTTAGGCCTTTAAAAAGATATGGATCTCATACCACCTTCAAATTTTTTTTTACAGAATCAACTGTGATATTGAGTTTCCCGAAAAATTCAAGGATTATGATTATGTATCGCGTAAGGACGAGCAGAGGAGAATGGAACGTACCACCAAAATAAACCAGAAAATTGCTCTTTTAGATGGACAAAAGAGAGAGGTAAGTTTCTGTTGATGTGAAATGATTGAATTCACACTGGCCACATTTACGTAATACAGTTGTTTATAGTTTAGAGTTATTATTATTTTTTGTATTTTACTCATTATTCATTGTTCTTTATAGATACAGGTCATCAGAAAAACCCCGAATTGATACTGAAATAATAATTCGGTTGAATGTTAAATGTTTCACCAAAGTTTGCGAAAGCAAAATGACTTTATGAAAATATACATTATGTAATTTCTGCTTGAGTCATGTCAATTTGTAGCGAATAAACGTTGTTCTGATTCGAAAGAACGCTAAGAATTAAACGACAGTTAACTTCCCTTTGTCATCAGACAAAATTCAGAAATTTTACTTAGAATTAACCTAAGGTCCTATTTTGAATTCCATCATGGTATCCTCTCGAAATGGGAAAGAAAAAGCATACTGGAAATAAAATGAATACTCCTTCATTATGTGACATCGAAGCTTGAATTAGCATCGAGTGAATTTGATGTCAAATTTTTCGACACCAAATTCGAAGTTCAAAGAAAAATTGTGAGTCTTCAATCATATCTTAATTTCACAAATGCAATCATTTATTTTTCTTAGAACATACGACCACTGTTTTTTTTTTGTGGTTCAGTCCATCTCACCGACGATCGTGTCATGAAATAATGGATGGCAAGTCAATTGACGATTTCGTCCGTCCTTCAAAATGTAAACGATATCCAAATCGGATTCATGCGTGGAAATTCACCCTGAAGCTTCTGGGAAGGTTCCAACTCACAACTTCTGGAATTTATATCTCACGATGAATCTAATTTTTTATTTCACCAGTGGACCATGAGGCTGCGTTTGGGACAAAAGAGGATTTGTGAATATAAATATGAATTTCAGATTGAAAACCTTGTTTTTAAAAAACAATTTATTTTGAATACAATGGTATACGACTAATGCGTCTAAGCTCTAACTAACTTCTTCCTGTTGGATAAACAGGTGCAATACAATTTATAAGATATCCTTATCTCAATTCTGAAACGAATAACAATGATTCATTGCTGAGTTGCAATAAAATACATTCTGATATACAGTTCTTATGGGATGAAGGAAAGGATCCATTTATTTAATATGGGTTAATATTATGTAATTCCTCCCCTTCTTGGAGAAAGGTATCACCTGTAGGTGTAGCTTTATAAAATACAGTTTTCTTAAAATGCTTAAAAGTAAAAGCAATAATTATGATTAAAATGAGTATTATAAGAATAAATAAAAGGGTTATTCTGTGGGGTTGAACATTCCACTGGTCTAAGTCTTCTAATACAATATCTGGAATGTCTTCTTTCTTGATAATTTCTTCATTTGAGTCGTTCCTGAACGAATAGGTGTGCTTGGGTAAAACGATATATTTTTCTTCGTTGATAGTGGTTACGGGAAAAATTTCCTTTTGCATGTTACTCAATGCACATCTTGAATGTAATAGTGCCATAGAAGGAGTAAAGAAGTATTTGATTTGTTGAGGGCATTTTTCTTGAATTTTCTCGTTTTCCATGGATAGGATACTTCCATCTTCCAGTAATCTGATATCCGAGTGAGAAACAGTTTTCACTCTTGGGCAATTCTCCGTATGATTTTTCAATATATTTTTCAAACATCCTGGGGGTTTGATTAGAGATTCTTGATCGCATAAAAAATCTTCTTCAACAGGGTGACATTGATTAATTGACCATTCCAATATTTCTTCTTGTGAGAGCATATAGGAATCGCTATGGGAAATGGTTAAACTATTTTGAGATAGGAAGTAAAACTTGTATAGATCATAGCTTTTCTCATAAATAGTGGGAATTGATATCAAAAATAATAATTTCTTATTTTGAAAAATAACCTTTGTATGACATACTTGATAATAGTCTTTCAGATGATGAACAGGTATTATAGTGACATTTCTAATTAATTCAACGAATTTAGTATAGGGTAGAATAGATTCATGTAAAAGATGTAATCTTGCAAAACTTATTGCTGTTTGAATTTCATCAATAGTATTCTTAATATCTTTAATTTCGAATATCATGAGATGCATCTGTTCGACCTCACGTAATTGTGGAACAATTCGTAGCAATTTAAGATTTTCATTCATTTTTTGAAATTTGGTAATATACTTGTTTTTAAGGTCATTAACAACAGTACCTATCTGCTTCTGATTTCTCATAAGTGTATTCTCATTTTTCTCTATACTATTAAAATAGGTTTTGTACAATTCCTCATCATCAGAATCTAGGGTTCCGAATAGAATTTTTGAAATTTTACCTCCAAGATTAACTAATCCTCTTTTGGTTCTAATTTTTGCATTAAGAATCTCTTCAAGGGCCTTGGTGTTTATATCATTGGAATGTTGTAAATATCTATGATTTGCTGTCTTAGCAAAACCTAATTTTTGGGTTTTGAGATTATCAATTTCCTTCTGGTATTCAAAAATGATTTCTTCTATCTTATTTAAATCAATATGATAAACCAATTGCAAGTTTCTGTTTGTGATATATGCTTTACCTAATAAGACAGGTAATATATTATTTTCTAATGGGATAATTTCCAGTGAAATTGTGAGTACGGCGAACTTCAACAATATTAGGGGAATAATGAACGGCGTCATTGTAATGTCTGAAACAAAATTCTGAACTAGTTTTTTCGTTGTTTCAATATTTTTGCGCGCATGTTCTAGGGGAACAGCGTGCTATCGTTTTGATCAAATGTCTGTAATTTTGGATGATTGAGCCGAAAATGGTCTCAATCGACTAGGTTGGACTCACTGATGACGAATCCGGTGTCAAAATCGATTCTGTCCGGCCGGCCGGCCGGCCGTAGACACGATAACTGTCGAACGAAGTGAGCTAGCAACTTGAAACTTTCAGGGTAGGTCGCGCATTGGAATGCCGCGGTTAAGTTCGTTAATGGGCCAAATCGATCGAATAGTTTCGGAGTTATAGGCATTTGAAGTTTTGAAGTTATTTATTTTTTATTTCAGAAACTATTTGAGCGATTGGATTCAAACTTGGTAGTTTGGTGGAGTATAACGACGCGCAACTTTGAGCCAAATTTCGTCAAGATCATATTGTCAATAAATTTAAAAAAAAATTTTTTTCGAAATTTTTTTACAAAAAAATTTTTTTTTCGGAAACCATTCATCATATCCAAAAAAAATTATACTCACACCTTGACCTTCTAATTTCACAGCAGTGTACTAAATTTCAGCTCGATACGATCATAAGTTTTGGAGATATCGGGAAAAAATATGTCAAATTTCGAGGTTTTCTTCTCGATATCGTTGATTTTTTTGGTATTACTCGAGAAATACTGATTCAGTCCTGATTAAACTTCACAGCTAGTTTTAAGATGCTGAAAGACAACTTTGTGCAAAATTTCGTGATAATCGGGTTATTGGAACAATTTGAAAAAAAAAATTTATATGATTTTTTCATCATATCATCCTCATTAAATTCTGTATGAAACTTCGAACTGTTATTTTCGATGAAGTACTGGATTTCAATTCGATCTGGTCTGTATTTTTGGAAATATTGGAAAAATAAAATTTTGATTGGGTATATCTACGGAATCATTGGGTGGATTTTACCCATTCACGAATTCGGCCTTCGTAATTAAGGTCCAAACCTTCTCTACAAATATCGAGTTTCTAAGTTGTTTCTTTCGGAAGTTATTGTGTTTACGCAGTCGGCCGTTAGGCTGACCGTAAACACAATAACTTCCGGAAGAAACGACTTAGAAACTCGATATTTGTAGAGTAGGTTTGGGGCTTAATTACGAAGGTCGAATTCGTGAATGGGTAAAATCCGCCCAATGATTCCGTAGATATACCCAATCAAAATTTTATTTTTCCAATGTTTCCAAAAATACAGATCAGATCGAATTGAAATTCAGTACTTCATCGAAAATAACAGTTCGAAGTTTCATACAGAATTTAATGAGGATGATATGATGAGAAAATCATATAATTTTTTTTTTTCAAATTGTTCTAATAACACGATTATCACGAAATTTTGCATAAAGTTGTCTTTTAGCATCTTAAAACTAGCTGTGAAGTTTAATCAGGACTGAATCAGTATTTCTCGAGTAATACCGAAAAAATCAACGATATCGAGAAGAAAACCTCGAAATTTGAAATATTTTTTCCCGATATCTCCAGAACTTATGATCCTATCGAACTGAAATTTGGTACGCGCGCACGTTCAAATTCGTTGCTGAAGCGGTCATCTACATTGAACATGCGCGCAAAAGTTGCTGCCTTCACGGCAGTGCTTTTTGAAATTTTTTTGTGATAAATATGTTTATTTTTGTCATCTCGAATACGATGTGAATCAATTTCGCGAGCATCAATTCTTTTATACGCAGGGTCTAATTTACGAGTTATTGGATTTTTAATATAAGTCGGGTTTTTATTCAAGGGATGACTACTTTTAGCTGCTCGTTTTTCATTCGTTTTTTCCAAACGCTCAATATTTTTCTGCCGATTTTGTTCAATTCGTTTAGTAATATCATTAAGGTTTTCTGCATAATTAGCAACGTAATCTTGTATTTGTTCATTATGAGTTTTCTCAATGGGTAAAGAATAATTTAAATCAGCTTTGATAATTTGCATGGGGGTCATATCTAAACTTGAATGATTTGAATTATTGTAGCTGAGTAAAGCTTGAGAAAGTTTATTTTGAAAAGTAGAACTTCTATTTTCGAGTGTTCTCATTTGTTCAATTAATGTAGAATGAAATCTTTCTACTAACGCATTCGAATTAGGGTTATAATTTGTAATGTAATGAATTTCAATTTTATGAATTTTACAGAAATCTTGAACAACTCCATTTTTAAATTCTATTCCATTATCACACGTGATTTTATTTGGGATTCCGTAATGACTAAAATACATGATCAGTTTATCTACAACTTCTATTCCAGTTTTTTGAAGTAAGGGATAACATTGTCCTACTCTCGAAAATGAATCAATTATACTTAAACAGTATGTTTGACGAATCTAATGGTATCACAATAAACATGAGTAAATGGCTTTGAACCAATTGGATTGGGTTTAAATTGTAGTTGGATAGGAGTTCTTTCATATTTGTTTTTCTGACATATTTCGCACGAATTTATATAATTCTGAACATCTTTGTTCATATTAGGCCAATAGTACTTTCTCTTTAAACTAATTAAGTTTTCTCTCAAACCACGATGGACAGTTTTAGTTTCGTGATATTGTTGAATTTTGAGTTGACGTTCTTCTTCGTCTTCTACATCTTCTAAATATATTTTAGAAATTTTTAAATCAAAAGTCTTATAGTCAAATTTATCTTGCAAAATTTGAATAAGAGGTTTCTGTAATCCTGGGGATTTAAAATATAAGGTATAGGAACTTTTAGGTCGAATATATTCTTTAATAAATTTAAACAAATCTGTTTCGATTGAATTTATAGAAATTAGGAATCTGAGTTTTTCTCCGAATAATTTGGTTTTTGTTACGTTGTAACTTGGTGCTTTTTTAATAATTATTTGTAAAGGTGCTGAATTAACACTTCTCTCTGTATAAGGAAGTTCTAAAATAGGATTTTCTGCACTACTATGAACAGTAAAATTTTCTGATTCTAAATCAATTATATCTTCAGGTTCTGAATCGTTATTTTTATTTTCGTTATTCTGATTATCAGTTGGATTACTTCTATTCAAAAGATCTAAACATTCATCAAGTTCATCTTCCGTGACTTGATTAATTAATGAGACTAAATCGTCTTCGATTCCGTTTATTTCAACTTCTCGATTGGGAATGGAATATATTACAATTTTAATAGGGCAATTCATAAAAATATATTTTATCATATCAAATATTTTGGACCAATTCAATCTATCTAGGCCACAAGCAATACGTGGTAACGCTAGATATTTTTCATTATTTCGGATACATAATTCCTTTAAATTAACAAGGGATAGGAAGACATTTTCGTATTCCGGTTTTTCATAGTGAAATTCTTTAGTGATTAAATAATAAATATTTCTATCCTTCGTTTTCAACATTGCAACATCACCTTTAGATTTATTTTGCGATTTTAATTCATTAACTCGATTAAATTTCTGTTTGAAATTTAGAGCAATGCCTTTATTCATGTGAAAATCTTTAGAGACGCAATGTGCTAATGCGTATTTTTTTGGGGCTTCAAATAAGTCACCATAAAGTTCGTTTATATTTTTGGTAGGAGTTCTACAATTTTGGGACTCACGAAATTTCAAGAAATTCTCGTAATTGATATTATTATCAGATTCTAAAATAATTCTACTCAAAGCATCTGCGTTATTAGTTGAACCTTTTTTATATTTGATTTCATAATCAAATTCCTCTAATTTAATTCTCCAACGCATAAGGCGGGAATTTGGTTCTTTCAATGAAAATAGCCATGTCAATGGTTGATGATCGGTATAGATAGTGAATTTTCTTCCGTATAGATAAGGTCGGAAATGCTTACAGGACCAAACGATAGCTAACAATTCTTTCTCTATAGTGCTGTATCTACTTTCAGCAGCGTTCAAGGTTCTACTAGCATAAGCAATAGGAAGATCATTGTTTGGAATACCTTGGGATAAAACTGAACCGATTGCGTAACCTGACGCATCAGTTGTTAATATGAATGGCTTATCAAAGTCTGGATATTTCAATATAGGGTGGTTCAATAAACTACGCTTACAAATTTCGAAAGCTTCGATATATTTCGAATCGTTAACATTTAATTTACTGTCCTTTTTTAGACAACTTGTTAAGGGTTTTGTTATTTTGGCAAAATTAGGAATACATTTTCTGTAATATCCTACGAGACCAAGAAAAGATTTTATTTTCTTTTGTGTATCGGGAATCGGGAACTGAGTTACTGCTTTCAATTTATTTGGATTAGGTTTTATACCTTCCGAAGTAATTATATGTCCTAAGAATTCAATTTCAGTTTTAAAGAAATAACATTTGTCCAATTGTATTTTCAAATTTTCTTTTTGTAAAGCTTCTAATATAGTATGGATATCCGCTAGGTGTTGCTCCATAGTTTCCGAGAATATAATAATATCATCCATATAAATGTAACATATTTTACCAATATAATTTTTCAAAACATCGTTCATTAATCGTTGAAACGTAGCAGGTGCATTTTTAAGTCCAAAAGGCATTCTAAGGAATTCATAATGTCCATTTTCAACAGTAAAAGCTGTTTTCTCTATAGATTTCTCATCTAATTCAATTTGATGGAATCCAGACGCTAAGTCAAGAGTAGTAAAATATTTTTTATTGCCAAGTTTATCTAATATACTTTCAATTTGAGGTAGAGGATATTTGTCATTTATGGTTTTGTCTTTTAATTTCCGATAATCGATGGCCATACGCCATTTAACTTTTCCGGACAAATCCTGTTTTTTAGGTACAATAACAACGGGAAAAGACCAAGGTGAAATACTAGGTCTGATAATTTTTTTATCTATCATTTCTTTAATTTGATTTTTAACCTCTTGTCTATGAATTTCGGGGAATCTATAAATTTTAGCGTGAACAGGAACTTCATCGCTAGTTCGAATAGTATGTTTAACTCGGGTTGAAGAATTAAGTGGTTGACCCGGTAATTGAAGAACTTTTTCATTCATTTGCAAAATTTTCGAAAGTTGGCTACTCATTTCTGGTTTTAAATGACTAAGGTCAATAGGAATACTAATAGGATTTTGGCATACTTGTTGATATTTGAATGGTATTTCACAAAAATCATTCGTTAAGACTTGGTTTTTGAAATCTAATTTTAATCCATATTTATTTAAAAAGTTGGCTCCAATAAGTCCGTCATAATTTTTATGGAATTTATACAATATGAAGGGATGAAAATCATTCATTTGAAATTCAGAAAATAGTGGTAAAGAGACTTTTTCATTCGAAGTTTGTTGTCTCATACACGCAGTTAATGTGGTGCTTTCGCGATAAATATTTTTAGGAAAATTATTATATGCAAATTTTGGATCAATAAGGCAAACTGAACATCCGCTATCAATTAATAGTTTACATTTAGGATTTTCAAATTCAATATATGGTAGTTGATTTGTATTATCTAGCGAATGATTCAAGTCAATGAATCTTCTGAGGCTAGGTTTTGAAAATTCTCAGAAATAAATTTACTATCACGGTTTTTATCAGCATTTATGTGATCAGGGGGACTCGATTCAATATGAGTCAGTTCCTCGACTAGGAAATCTGAGTTTCTATTATTATTATAGAATTTTCTCTGGGGGTTATTTTGATATTGGGTACTATAATTAAATCTTTTTTGGGGATAATTCCGTGTTTGAATAGACATTCTTTCCGGGGGACTAGTAATTCGTTGATTTGGATTTGGCCTGAAAACATTCTGATTCTGGTTTCTTGATGTACTTGGTGCATTAAATACTTCCCGATTCGTGGGATAACGCGTATTTACTTGACGTTGTGTAAATTGAATCGGTTGTGAAGGGAATCGCGGTTGATTATTGAAATTGTTACCTCGATAATTATTATTATTATAATGATTGAATTTATTCGAATTATATCGATGATCAGGATAGTTATTTTTAGGTATATTTTCAAATGATGAATTTTTACGACTTTTGTCTAACAGTTCATATTGGGCCAAATTACAAATATAATCTTTTACGGCATTAACGGTATCATCAAAGTTAAATGCATTATTAGTAATCAGATATGTACGAAGCTCAATAGGGGAATTGGATATAAGGACTGTTTTACATATTTTCAAGATATTTGACTTGTAAATCATTTTTTCAGGATCAGGCATAATATCAGCGTCTATCCTATAATTAATACGAATTTTTAAAGCTATAATTCTATCGATAAAAGATAACATGTCTTCATTCGGTTTTATCGATAAAAATTGCAATTGATGTATCAAAACATCTAAGTTTATTTGATCTCCAAATTTAGTATATAAGAATCGTTTAAGAATTTCCCAATTATTTGGTATATCAGAAGTAGATACCTTTGCTAAAGCTCTATCAATCAATTTTGATTTAACAACAGCGAAACAATAATCTTTGATTATCTGTTGTTCATTCGCAAACATAAATAAAAATTGTTCTGCACTACGCACGAATGAATGCAATTCATTCTCAATGCCTGAGAATCTAGGTAAAAGAGTACCGAATTTTTCGGGTAATGACAAATCTATTCTTTCCTGAGTCATTTTTCTATTTTTATTTTTACGATATGAAAAGTGTTTGATTGAAGTAATATTGAATAATTATTAATAATATTATAAATGAAATTAGGTAATCGGTTTTTTGAATAAGAAACCTAGAAAAAACTCTAATGTCGGTTTTTTAATAGAAACCTAGGAAAAACTAGGATACAAGTTTTACGCACAAAACTTGGGAAAAAGGTTGTCTAATTTTGGGCCAGATTAGGTAAACTGGGGGAAGAAAGGAGTCGAATATGCTCACCAATGTTGTATTCTGAAGTGAAGTCGTCACGGGGCGCTACTCGGGTGATCAGGCTTCTGGGTGGTTTTCTATCTTGATTTTTCGGTTGTGCTGAACAGTTGAAACTGACGGCTGCTGGGCTTCTCTGGATGAATCACTTTTTCAGGAACATACGCAGAATTCTCACAGCTGGCACAATCCCATCCTCGTCGCCAAATATGAATTTCAGATTGAAAACCTTGTTTTTAAAAAACAATTTATTTTGAATACAATGGTATACGACTAATGCGTCTAAGCTCTAACTAACTTCTTCCTGTTGGATAAACAGGTGCAATACAATTTATAAGATATCCTTATCTCAATTCTGAAACGAATAACAATGATTCATTGCTGAGTTGCAATAAAATACATTCTGATATACAGTTCTTATGGGATGAAGGAAAGGATCCATTTATTTAATATGGGTTAATATTATGTAATTATATATATTCATTTTCGAAAATTCAATAAATTATTGTTTTTTTTTTTGCTCTCAGAGACTGTTGGTCAGATTATTATGAAATTTGGCAGATACGTTGAAGTCGCTATTGAACAATAGCGTTTCAAATTTCATTTAAATCTGATGTTTATTCTCGGAGTTCTAATGAGAAAGATATCATAAATTCCGTTGATATTTGTAATTTCGGATATTTTCCTGAATATCTCAAGATCGAAGCTTTATATTGAGGTGGAGAATATCAACGAGCAACTTAGTGCGGAATTCGGTGTGGATCTCATTGTTACAAATTATGAAAAATTGTATTTCAATTTGAACAAGGGCGTAAAAAGTCCTTACCACACGTCAGTGTTTTTCTGGAATTTTTCTTCGGTATCGTTGTTCTTCCAGAATAACTCAAATAATGCTGAACCAGTTTTTCTTGGAAAATATTATTTTTCGGAAATAAATCATTCGATTTCGAAGAGAATTAGAATTAACCTCGGAGTCTATATTCTGCGTTCCAACATCGATTGATAAAGAGATATTGTCAAATTCCACAGGTTTTTTCATTATCGTTGTTGTTTCCAGTTTCCAGAATAACTCAAAATTTACCAATTTAGTGATGACGGCACTTGGTTACTGATTGAAAAATGCTGATGCACGAGTTCCTGCAAAGTTTTGTCTCGATCGTAGTATAACAATCGAAGAAAAAAAATTCGAATTGTTTTTTCGGAAACTTCTAGTTCGATTCAGAATAAATCCTGCACACTCTTTAAACCTCAATTCTCACAACAGTGATACAAATTTCAGTTCGATAGGAATATAATTCTTGGAGATATCTGAAAAAATCTAGAGAAGTACTGACTTGAGGTCAGAAGCTTTTACGCGCTTGTTCCGTTGCCAAAGCGGTCATCTATACAGGTTTGACCCTGCCAAACGCAAATCGTCTTTCCATATGCTACTCACGTAATTTTGCATGAACCTCAAGCTATAATTTTCTATACAGTTTTAGGTTGCAATTCGATCCAAAATCGCGAATGTGTATAACTATCTAAGAAATC
This sequence comes from Myrrha octodecimguttata, assembly GCA_958510865.1. NCBI lineage: Eukaryota > Metazoa > Arthropoda > Insecta > Coleoptera > Coccinellidae > Myrrha > Myrrha octodecimguttata. Next base: position 22,914,769 of record OY294059.1, read on the forward strand.
AATCATTGAATATCAGCGTGGGTTGTTTTCGGGACGAAGTAATGAAACGAATTTGATGTTGTATTCGCAATTTGTATCAGCAGCTTTGGATACAGAAGATACAGGTTGATTCGGTGTATACCAATTTAAGTAAAGTGTTCGATAATCAAAAAATCACAACCTCCTCGTATCTTTTTTAGATCCCGTCGGTATTCGGGGGGGATCAGTTGGGATGGTTTGCTCTATATATATAATAGTCAGCTGTTGTGCGTGAATGGGTGCAGATCTGCGTCTTTTGTGGTAACCTATGGAGTGCCTCAGGGCTCAAATCTGGGTCCATTGCTATTTTGGTCTTCATAAATGATGTAAAGTGCTCTTTTCGGTGCCAAGGAATACTTGTATATGCGGACGACCTGAAAATATATGAGGTAAATATATATTCATCCAAGTTCATTCTATGACAAATTCTTGATACATTTATTCTAGGAGTTTACAAGACTCTTGAAATTCCAGATTTCTCGTCCCGTCTCGATTTCGAGAGGAGATTGAGACAAGACTAACTTTTTTCCACGAGACGAGAGTTTTTTCGAAATTGGAAGATTATTTTGAGATTTCTCGATCGCGAAAAAATATATGTGCTGCAATAACTCACAGCTCTAAATACTTCTAACTCCCTAAAATCGAGGAATTAACCTCAGAATTCCTAATGAACCTAATTCCACAAATATTCGACCGAATTCACCCATTAACAAAGTTAACCGATACATTTGAACTGCAACCCTCATCTGACAATTTCAAGTTGCTAGATACTTTCTTACGAAAGTTGAAGCACTTCTGGAAACAATCGGTTCATGTGGTTTTCCCACAAGACGATAACGTCCAACATCTGAAAAGGATTGGAATTGGTTCGTAGAAAAAAGAGATCTCAAGTAATATTAAAATAACATAATCACAAGGACGAGTATCTGTCGATGAATCAACAAATACTCCACCTCGATCAGATAACTGTGAAACAAGTATTCGTTAATTCATCGACAGATATTCGTCCTTGTGATAATGTTATTTTAATATTACTGGAGCTCTCTTTTCTCCACGAATCAATTCCTATCTTTGTCGGATGTTAGACGCTATCGTCTTGTGGAAAAACCACATGAAACGAGTGTTTCCAAAAGTCGTGACGGTTATTTGTAATCTGCTAAATCGCAGAGACGGCGACCTGATGCGACAAGAGGATGAACATCATGAACATCGTTCAAAATATTCTGCACTTTAGGGTGGGATTCGCAAGGTTCTCCTGGCAGATTGCGCGCCGAAGGTAGTTACACCACAGACTAACCAGATGAACCACTTGCGCCATTTACTTAGGAAATCTATGTTAACGTGTATTCGACCTTGAATCGAGTTAATCAGAATTTAAGCAGGCGTTTGGAGTGCTTTGGGGTGCCAATCAGATTGCACATATAGGATTACGTCACTCCCGTCGCTTTTGAACCCGCTTGAAGAGGTTATCAAACTGAAATGAAATCTTTGTCATATTTATTTTATGGATAATTTCGTGTCTATTTCATTGTAAAATATAATGCAAACAGTTTTTACAACAAAATCAATTGTGTAGTAATCTCTGAGGTTCTATTTTATGATGACATTTCCCATTTTATGATGTTTAACTGCACAAAAACAAGAATTGGAATCGAACATAGGTTGGCATGATGTTTATTTTATATAATATAGGGGGATAGCAACTGAAGTAAAAGAATTAAAACCTCCATTATTTAATTATAACGATGGGATGGCTAATGAAATTGTATGTGATTGCACAACCACGAGGATTGGAGTCAAACAAAGTTGGTTTATTCAAATACTGATTTTATATAAAAATGAATCTCAATTGATGAACTTATTCATTTTCCAGTAAAAAAACAATAGTACCTATATCTCTGTTTGCAACGAAGGCACAAAAAATTGATTTCGAAGAACGCAAGATTTGTAACTAAAAAATACCTCTTCTATTGATAAATGACAGTAATATATCTTTATTGATGAAATAATGAAGCAAATATACATTGTACTCAGCTTGCTGAATTCATTCATATCAAAATCAGTGTCTGACACAGTTTGGTAGACTTTACGTAAACATGGTAAATGTACAATACAGCTACTGGAAACTTATCGAATAACATATTTATATAAGTAATTATTGATGGTGTTAGAGAAAAGATAAGGCAATGTGAAATATTTCTATTTCTTGTTTATAAATTTTGAAAGTTTCTTCATTCCTCACACATTAATCAGATTGGATCCACAATTATTAGTAAGGGGCTTGCAATGAAATAGAATACACCCGAACCCTCAACCCTCACAAGCTTTGGAGGGGATTCCTAGAGACCTATAAGTATCAGTCACTACAAAGATCAAAACGTAAATGCTGATGATTCTTTTGAATCGTTCCTCAATAAATCTCCTGTCATTTTCTCCACTGGTTCCGGTGCTCATATGACACGAAAAATTTCATAGTTTGGACCTTCCTACAGCTTTTCAGTTGGCTCGGAGCAATAAAGTGAAAGTAATTTGGTTTAATCCATTTGCCTCTTGTACATGTAAGAGATATCTAAAGCTTCCTTTGATGGATTTATTTCAACTTTTCTGAAGTTCTCAAGTTAGAAAACTTCTATGTCATATATATTTTCACCTTACGGTTCTCTGATTAAGGTAATAATATTTTCCATAATTTTCCATTTACGCCAACCGAGTTCTTCAACTTATTTTCGCAGGACTTGAAAAACTCGCTTTGATATTAAAGGGTCTTTCAATAAGGACGGGTCGATTTTGACATGAAATAAAAAAGGCCGTGTGTGAGATTTTAACGATTTTTTTTTTTTATTTGAAAGAGCTATATATGCCATTATGTGTGGAAAATCACATCGTTTAAATGTCCGCCGCGGCTTCTCACGGTGGCACGAATTCGAGTTGTCCAATGTTCAACAACTCTGCCGCATAGTTCGGGTTGAATTTCAGCGATAGCCTGAGCTATGTTGACTTTAAGGGCATCGGTCGATTGTGGCTTATTGGTATAGACCTGCGACTTAAGAAAACCCCACAAAAAAAAGTCTAAAGGTGATAAGTCGCAGGATCTCGGTGGCCAATTCACGTCACCTCTGCGAGAGATAACCATGCCCTCAAAGCGTTCATGCAGAAGATCCATGGTGGCATCCGCTGTATGGCTCGTAGCGCCATCCTGCTGGAACCACATGTCGTTTAAGTGTAGATCGTCCAATTTGGGCCAAAAGAAATCGGTGATCATCCTTCTGTACCGTTCGCCTGTGACGGTAATGGCCTCACCAACATCGTTTTCAAAAAAGTACGGACCAATAACACCGCCGGCCCAAAATCCGCACCATACGGTCACTTTTTGTGGATGCATGGCTACTTGGTGAACTTCGTGTGGGTTGTTGTCATCCCATATACGGCAATTCTGCTTGTTCACATAGCCATTCATCCAGAAATGCGCTTCGTCGGAAAAAATGATTTTTCTGCCAAAGTTGGGGTCCTCTGCCAAACACACTGTAGCCCAATCAGCGAACGAACGGCGTTGCCTATGGTCAGTAACTTTGAGCTCCTGAGTGAGTTGAATCTTGTACGGGTGCAGCCCTAAGTCCTGACGCAAAATGCGCCACGTTGATGTTTGTGAAAGACCGAGTTCTTGTGAACGTCGATGAATTGACTGCCTCGGGTTCTCCTGCACACTATCACGGACAGCAGCGATGTTCTCGGCCGATCTGGCGGTCTTTGCACGTACGGGTGTTGGCAGATTGTTTATTGAACCGGTCGATTCGAATTTGGCCACCAAACGTTGGAGAGTCGACTTTGAAGGACCACCTCGTCTGCCGTAAAATGGGCGCAATGCACGTAACGTTTGCACTAACGAACACTCATTTTGGTAATACATTTTTAACATTTGGACGTGTTGCTCAACCGTGTAACTTGCCATGGTGATTTGGCATTACTAAGTGAATAAAAAAATATAGGTTAGAAAGACGACGTTAAAACAACATGGCCGCCACAGGCTGCCAACATCGACCCGTCCCTATTGAAAGACCCTTTAGAAATTTGCTTTTCAAATCGTTTCCTGTTCCATCGAAAATCATAGTCTGATTTAAATCTTGATTCCTTAATCTCGACAAATCCATTTATACATTTCAATTGAAGGTATTTGAAAGTCGAGCTGTTTTGTTTAGCGGAAAAAAAGTGTGGTTATGTCTGTTATTTTTCTCAAGGTCAGAAAGACGCGATTCCCGCAAACGATGAAGTGATTTGTCTTGTTGTTCTGTGGTTACACTGCAGCGATCCATCTGAAAGGTGACAAGTATCGAGATTCCTTCTGCGGTGTTATCCGAGGTGAGTTGACCTGACTATCAGTAATAACTGTGAAACAGCTGTAGTCATTCTCCTTGGATCCGCTTCTTCGGTGTAGATGTTTTGGTTGATTGGATGATTAGCTCTGATCAAGGTGGAGTATTTGTTGATTCATCGACAAATATTCGTCCTTGTGATTATGTTATTATAATAATTTATCACATATAATTCGGCCATACACCAAGATACAAATATTACTGAATGACTCAATAAGAATGTTATGGAACCTTTTCTGAAAGTCTTCAAGTATTTCAATGAAGAAATGGTGGATAGTTTTTGTAGCAGGTAACCTTGAAGTAAATATAGCTCCTCGAATTACGAGTAGGAAGAAGGCACTCTGAAGGTTCACTGACCTATGATAGCTCACAATTTACTCACAATAGACCTTCACTCACAAAAATACTCACATTCCTGAAAAATATGAGTAATTACTCACAATTTCACAATCTTGGGATATTTCTCACTCGTTTAAGAATCGCAGGTAACTGTCGACTTCGATTCAAATAGTAGCAACGACCTCAGCCTGCACCTCGACCATGACCCACTCGTTCTGTTCGTACCTTTACGAACTTGAAATGAATAAAAGAGATCATGGCGCCCCAATGCAATGAAGAAGAATCCTGAATAATGTTCTATATGAACAATGTATTTCACGAGATTCTAGAAATCAAGAGAACAATCAATAACACAAATCTCCAGTTTTCCTAATTTTGATAACGGTAATGATGACTGGAGTTGAGAGTTGATTAATTCTTTATGAATTTTAAGTAAAGTTCAATGTTGTGGTATTGGATTTGATATTTGCGATAGCATAATTATTGTTCAACAATGACATAAATTTGAAAAATTTAGAGAAACACTAACGTGAGGTCAGAAGCTTCACGCGCTCGTTTAAATTCAGTCATTTATTCTGGTATTTAGAATAACAACGAAATTTCATATATATTTCTCACTCCGAAAATAAATGTCGAATCAAATTAAAATTTTGAACACTGTTGCGAATATTCATTTCAAGGTCTGTGTCAAGTTTCATAGTAATCTGATAAATATTTGCTTTCCTCGAACCAGTAACAAAATTGACTGAACATAAGCCATAATATTGTTAAATTTTATCTTCACATCTGATACCTTTCTAAGGAGGAATATCTCTTTAATTTGTCTATGACCAGAACCACATAAGAAATCTCATCTTAAGGTTTAGGGAAAATGAGTCTTTTCTATAGTCTTTTGTTGAACCAACAATAAGGGGTCTTTTATTACAGGATCCTTCAACGAAGTCGGACCAGTATTTGGTTTTCGATAACTCTCATATATCTTGAATGAGTTCTTTTCTGGTCAACAAGCCTGAGGTCATAAACGCACATACGATTGTCGCGCGATCGTTTAGTTGCAAAAAATGAAACATAAACTCTTAAATATGAATGCGCGCAGATCGCGATAGAAAATTGCATTTGCGCCTAGCTTAATGATTTCGAAATTCTAACCATTTGCAACATTTGAATTGGATCGGTTAATTTCCAAGCATTCTCATAGTGCCATCCAGAAATTTTTATATATCGTATGCAGAATTCCGCAGTTGTTAAAACTACTTCCGAAATCCGAAATCCAAAGCTTCACAGGTGTTCCCGTATTCTCTTCTTTAAAGTTTTTCCAATTTCGCGACAAGAATCATGGGAGTGGGAACAAGTATGGAAGTTCGAAAAACTATTGAAGATTTAGAAAAGAACATGGGCAGCTCTGGTGAAGGAAGAGATAGTTAAGGCAGGGGGAGAAGCAGCAGCTTGACCTTGAGTCTGAATGAAAGGTTGCGGAAGGTCGGGTCTGACCTGAGAGAGTTTGTGCTGGCTGATAACAATGAAGTCAGCGTCGCGTCGTTCATATTAAAGAGTATGAACGAATTTGAGTGCACGATTGCACAGTTGGCAGCTGAGAATCAGCGGCTGAAGGGCGTGATCTCCGAGAAGAAGAAATGGATGAAAAAGGTGGAGGATGGAAAGATCATTCTAAGTGGTAGGGCCTAAAAGAGTGCCTGAATGAGCGCAAGAAGTAGTGTTGCGCAAGGCAGAGTGCGTCTGCGCAGAGGGTAGCCCCCCCGAAAAGTTAGGTCCCAAAGTTTTACTCACTCGGGGTAAAGGACACGAACGGAAAGCTCGATAGTGTGAAGTGAAGCGAAAGATGCTCCCTGAAGTGGCTTTCGCAGTTGACGTTAGAGTGACTGCGGTTAGGAAGTGTATAAGGGAGGGCGGTATTGTTATAGAGACAAAAACCGCCAGGGAGCTAGAGAGTCTGTCGAGCTGTAAAAAGTTCGGCGACATTGGTATGCAAGTTGACCCAAAATGGAGCTCTGCAGTTAATCTTTAACTTTCCGTCAAAGATGAGTGAGAAAGAGCTGGTGGATGAGCTCTTCAAGAAGAATGATTGTGGACTAGTACTGAGTGTCCCGAGTATCAGGCGAAAAAGAAGCGTATGAAGGTGAGAATGGGCGACTAAGTTGTCAAGATGCAACTTACAATCCTGAAGCTAATTGAGTAATGATGCAACGGCGTCATTAACGGATTAGGCGACTTTATGTTGCGTGAAAGGTTGAGCATATGTATGCTGCAGGAACCCTATGTTAGGTATGGGCGAGTGGCTGGGCTCCCTGGCGTCATGAGAGTTTTCGAGTCGGTCGGCGGTTCGACAGCCATTGTGGTCAACTACTGGGATGGTGACGACCTTATAGATAAAAGCGGCGTATGCATCTGGTCCAGGAATACCATGTATGAAGGATATGTAGTCTATGTGTATTGTCAGTACAACAATGAGTTGGAACCATACTTGGGATATATTGAGAAAGTAAGATTGGAAACAATCTAGTTCTTATGAAGATGTTCATTTTGATTGAGGAATTTGTAAATGAATGTTATGGTGAATAAATGATCTGAACGGTGCACGTTCAGAGGTGCAACGGGTGACTCGAATATCGATCTCGCACTGATGAATAGGAAGGTGGATGAAATTTACACTACCGACTAGTGTGTAAAGCCTGACTGAAGTATCAGTGGCCATATCGGTATACTGATAACTCTTGCCGGGAGAAAAAAAAGGCGAAATAATATGTCGGGGGTGAATAGGTATAAAGTTAAGGACGTCGAATGGGTGGCGTATGAGGATGAACTAAGAACTGAGGCTGAAAGTTTTGGAATTGACCAATACGAGGTTCAAGGCTCGGATGAGAAAGTGAGGATATTGGAAGGCTGGATCACCACGGTGAATGAACGTATGTTGAAGAGGCTAGTTAGCTTCACTACAGGGTGTCCTGGTGGACAACTGACCTACAGAAAGAGGGAAGAGCGAAAGGCGCGCGTCGACTTTCTCAGAGGGCATGAAAGAGGGGCGATAGTGAAGCAGAAAAATGCTCTATCTCCGTCTAAGAGAGAAATGTATGAAGCGAAATAGAAAGACTGGGAGAGATTTGTTGGGAAAATAGGTAACACCTACCCTTGGGGAGAGGTGTATAAGATATACATGGGAAAGAAGAAAAAGGTTGAGCTAAGTGGGGTGAGAGTCGGCGATGGAATGACTATAAAAATTGAAATGAAAAGACACATGCGTTGGTGGATGGGTTTTTCCCAGTTGACGATGAACCTAATGAGTTATAGTGGTGGTTGCTTCCGAGGAGATTACTATGGATGAGGTGAGCATGGCGATACGAAAGCAAAAAATGGGAAGGCCCCAGGTATAGATGGTATATATCCCGAGATGGTAATGATGTGAGTGAAACATGGTGTGCTCATCTGCTCATCTGTGATCGTATTCACCAATGATGACGTCACTTTTTTCATTCAAATTCAAAGCACAGAATTTATATTTCCTTGAATTTGAAATGAAAAAAGTGAGGTCATCACTGGTGAATAATTGCGATGGTCAAAAAGCTCCGGTTATAGTTACGGTTATTCATATCGCGAGATTTTCTTTTGCCTTTGTGTCGGTTTGGATAACCGTAATCATAACCGGAGCTTCTGGTCCATCTCTTGAAATCGATTATAGGTTCGGTTGTCTGATCTATGACTGCAAGGGCTGTTTCACCTCTCTCATCTGTTGCAATGAATGCCACTTTTTCCTCTTCTTCTGTTACATGAGCTCTCTCTACCTTAGAACCTCTTCCGTATCTCCCTCCATAACCTCTTCCTCTTGATTTGCTTTTGCCTTGATTCCATGATTTTGTATTCCTCAAATTTGGAGCAATCTTCAATGAAATGATTACTATCGCCACACTCAAAACATCTCCTTGGTTTTTGACTGTATGTAGTAAATGAACATTCATATAATTCTACATTGACATTCGATGAATCTCTGTATTTGAGTTCAGCATCTAGTCTACTCTTGACGAACTCGAACGTTATACCTTTAGACATAGTTTCCAGCATTGTCGTTACTACATTGTACTTTTCTGGCATAGTTGAAAGTAAAAAACATGCCTTATCATTATCATCTTGTTTGGATTCTAATGATTCCAATTCTCTCAACATGGACTCTACTTCAACAAAATGATTTCGAAGATCTCCATTCTTAAACTCGAGCTTCAACTACTGTTTCATAACGAAAAGTTTCGATAGGGGACTTTTCCTTTGAAATACATTATTTAACACTGTCACCATTTCCTAAGCAGTTTTGGAGTTCTCAATGTATTCGATGTGGCGATCTTTTATGCATTGGATTATAAAACATCTGGCTTTTTTGTCACTAGCCAAATGAAGCCGTTTTACAGTCGGTTCCATTGATTAAACTTTTGCTTCGGTGAATTTTAGAACATCGCAAATTGTTTTCTTCTCAAGGAGCATGGTCACCCTGAATTTATAGCTGGTGAAATTCATGCCGATCAATTGGAGAAATGGCATTGGCACTAACGCCATTTCGTGAATTCTTTCTGCCTTCGGCGACGTCTTCGATAATGGATATTGTTTCAGTTTCTTATTCAAATATTATTGTCGTTGCACTCTGCGATTTTTGGCCGCATAACCTGATAATTATGTGTCTTTCTACTTATATTTGGTCGGAAAGTAATTGGTAATTGTCATTAAATTCAGTGATAACTTATAACACACGAGATGGTGAATTGAAAAACGCGCCCTATGGGCGCGTTTCTTTATTCACCAAACTGGTGTGGTTGTGGTGGAGTATGGTGGACATAAAACATAAATGGTGGATTTTGGACTAGATAATTTGACATTAACGTCATTCAAACAACAATAAAAAAACGATTCGGTGGATCCATCACTCTTCCACCACACCATTTTGGTGAATTAAAAAACTCAGCCACAGCTTCTCTTTCAACTTCATTTCTCACACTGAATCATAGACTTTATAGAATAAATGTCATTTATACAACACAGAGATGACACAAGGTTGTGTTCCAGTATGATAATTAACAACTACCACCCATTATTGGATCTTTTTATTCTGTTGAATGATAACGAAGAAAATACTACACTACATGAATCTTTAATTATTTTTTGTAGTAGAGATTATTTTCATTCATATTCTCAAGAGAATCCACCCTATTCATGGTGGAAATATAACATGGTGTGCTCACAACGTGGGCTTATATTCGTCCTGTTTTCGAGCGTTCTGAAGGCATCATGGTGATTCATTCGCATTTAAGGCTAGGCCAGAACCTGTTGTGTTGTGTGTAGTTGTTCGTTGTAAATTTGAACGGATTATTTTTGAGTTTAGGGCATTTAAGTGTCTGTCTGTGCTGTGGACGATTGTGGTATTTATTCAACAAAAACTGAAGACATTGAAGTGCATTATTATAGTTTTTCAAAAAATGAAGAACTTTGCAAGCAATAGATAAATACCTGTCAGCGAAAGAAAATATAACCCCGAAATACTTAAAATCTGGAATCTTCTCGGAAGCCAGACTGGATACAGTTTATATCTATACGCAATTGATTCATTCTTGTTTGGTTTTTGAAAATTATTCATATTAGGGAAATTCCTATTTTCATGGGAATTATATGAACAAAGAAAAACCTATTTTCACAAACCTGATCGATATAGTTAATCATTGATTAATTCTGAATTCATTAGCTTGAATATCAGCATCCCTGATGAAATTCCACTGTGTATGGCATGTGAACGCTCATTAGATTGCGAAACCTAAATAAAAAGATAACTTCTGAAATTTGTGAAAAAAGTTGAAAAATAAAATGGGAAAATTCACTTATTGCAGGAAATTTCAATCCCCTCCCAAAATTGTATTCTTCTTTCCTATTCGATGCAAGTTGATATCTTGAAATCACACCTTTTTTGTTTTCAGGTGTGAAATCAAATCTTCTGAAAAATAACGTTTGCCTTTTTTTTTGATCTGATGTATTTATACTAGCTTATGTTCATAATTAAAAGTTCATATTACACTTTTACTTTCAATCCTTTTGTGAATTATTCGGTTTGTGAAAACGTTCCCAATTGGCTTCCTTATATTCCACCTCTTTTATAGATGCAAGAAAGTGTTACGAGGAGTGCACCATATTTGGCTTTGAAATTGTTCGATATTGAAGAGTTGACACTTTCATATGAGTTAGCAACACATGGAAAGGAAGAGAAATCACTCATGGATAAAACACACAGTATATTAGCTGATGCTAACAATAAAGATGTCGTATTCTCAGAATTATCCTCAAGCAGATCTAGGTCTTCTAGAAGTAGTGTAATGGAGTTTGAATACTGAATGATATTTTTCTATTAATTCAAATTCAAATATAAATTTCCCTGAAATACTCAACGTTTTACTCATTCCAAACGTTAACCTAATGTCAGGTATGAAATATTATTTTGTATGGCTGTTAGTGCAAATTGAAATGTTCAACTTATCAATAAATGATTTTAAATGTTCTTACCGAAATTGGATTTTATTTTCAGCTATCTTTCTGATTTCAATATAAAATGAATAGACTTATTATACCTCTACATCTAAGACTCTTAACATTTTATGAATATCTTCAGTTGATTCGAATAAACGAAGAATATTGACAGCTTGGGGATCTTCTTTTCTTCAGATAATGATACCTATCATAAACCTGCTTCTCTTTCTGAATTTTGGTTCGGAGTGACACGCACTGATCTTGCGTTTTGTTGATGCGTTACAAATAATCTCAATACTTCCATCAAAAGAACCTAAAAAGGAAGAGGGAATACATAATGAAACATTAAGTTAATTAAATAATTAATAATGTACACATTTTAGGATGAATAAGTCAAAACGAGTGAATCCCAATGCTGAATAATAATGAATCCATAGATAGACAATTTTTTCAGTTCGTAGTAGAGGGGCTTCAATAAAGAGTGCCCCATAATCTTTTGTGAATAAAACATATTATTCATTCAAAAATTATTAAAATTTCTATTTAATTATGAAGTAGGTACAATGAATACCATCAGTTATGAAACAAAATATCATTTGAATTTTCACTACAGAAACGCTGGCAACAATGTAGTCGTTGAACACAAATTTCCATCACCCTCTAACACGAATCAAGTCGTATGTAAGCAATAACTCGTTCAATATCGATCTGTGAATCATCTGAATTTGCTGGATGATTGCTGAAAACCCTCGACTCAAGAGCTAACAATGTTGAATTACGACTAGGCAACTCAGCCACGTTCAAGTTTCATTGAATCTCGTTAATATTTCAAGGTCAGGGACCTGAATCGTGGTGTACATGATTCATCGTTGCCAATAGTCGCGTGAAATCTTCGAATTCGGAGAAATTTCTACGTTTATAGGAGAAAACTGTGTGTCGTTCTGCAGGCATCAGTGAGTATTTTCTGTGATGTACTTTATTCCTTTGTGAGAATGCGCAATGTTAGCTATTTTCTCATTCTGCACTCCTTTTCAGTTTTTACTTTTTGAAAAAAATGAACTCGGGCTTCCTAAATTCACCAAAGGATCCGAGGTATTGTCTGCCCTTAATGTAACCTCAAAGAAAAAAGTTCAATGAAGTTAAATCGCAGGAACGAGGCGGATAATTTATCGGTTCATTTCTTGAAGTCATCGAATCAATTTTTTCAATATATTCATTTTCAGTATACCGAGTGGCACCATCCCTTTGAAACCAGATGTTGTGGAAATCAAGACGAAACAATTCAGTCCATAAAAATAGGTCAATCATCTGGGTGATGCCTCGTTCTTGTGAACGACGGGAAACACTCATACTTGCGACGGTAATATTCTTTTCACTTCTTGCATTTCTTGGTCCCACTATGATACTGTAAATCGACACAATTCAATCGTTCTTTCATTCGGACGATTATGACCAGAAATTGGAGCTTAAGTCGTAAAAACAGATAAACAGATCTGAATTTTCCATCATAAATTCAAACTATTCATAACAGTTAAAAAAGCGTTTATCTGTCCATTATAAAAGTATAAGCATTAACATACACATCTGTCAATGGCACAAATAAAAAAATGGCTGCTGTGCATTAGGAATATTAATTTTGATTCGCACACTTGATCTTAACTAGGGAGGTTATATTCAATTTGTCAATCCTGAAAGTAGAGTTTCTCGATCCTGAGTGATTGTACATAACCACCATTCGTTTCCTTTCGTGAATGTTAAGTGTAACAAAATAAAATGTCATTGAAAAATAACCAAAATGAGTTTAAGCAGCCCAGGGGTGGAAGACTCCCGGGTTACTGAGTGTTTGACTCCCAAAGCACAAAGCACATTGAATAGCTTAGGTCATAACTAATTCTCTTGGTCACATATAGCGCACTGAAAAAACAGTACAACTTGAAATATAGAAATTGATATATTTGAATTATATGTACAAGATAATACGAATATTTGTTTGATGGTACTATTTGTTATTTGGGATCAACAAATCATTTTATTTGTGAGCAACCCACTCTTTGTTTGAAAGAATTGTCTTGACTGAAAGTTATATTTTTTTTCAATATAAACATTCATGCCAAAAAAATTCAAGAACTCCTTCGAAACAAACCATTTCTTTATTTCAAACTCAACTAGGGGTCAAATTCTGTCACATGTTGATCGTCGACAAGAAGAGAGGACCTCGGTGAAGTTTGTAGAACCACTTTCAATTTTCCGGAAAATTTTTCGACAATAAATTGGAAATAATTTTTTGCACTCTTCTTTAGACCGAGAAATCTTGAATTCTGCTAGCTCGACGTCAAGCTGGCAGAGCCCCCTCTGTAAGAGATATATCGTCGAACAAATAAATATGTTATGATTAAGCACTCATTAAACACTAGCAATGGGATTGATAACAAGACCCAGTTCATACTCGAGGCTTATTACAATAGCTAGGTCAGGTTTGAATTACGAGTCATGTTTTATTCACTTAGATGACTATATTTTTTGGCCATTCTCTGCAGAGCCATAATCAAAATCTTGTGAAAGTATTACAACGTCCGAGACAGGTTAATTTGAAATTTAATCCTAGTAAATGTCAATTCTTGAAGAGGGAAATGTTGTATCTAGGTCATATCATTCCGGATAAAGGGATTTCGCCAGATCCTGACAAAATTGAACAACACTTGTTACGCAAAGAAAAAGTTTTCCAATAGGCGAAATATTGTGAAAATGCATTTCAAACTTGGAGGCAAGTCCGTTTGACAGCACCTAATCTTCATTATCTAAATTCTTCAGAATATATATTTTTTTTAAAAAGCTAACTAAAGTCCCGAGGGACTATACAGCTAATACATTACACTTTCGAATTCAAGTGAACAATTGAAGAAGAAAAAAATACAATATATGTCTAAATGTTCAATTTACAGTCTTGGAAATATTTGAAAATCGAGTTTAAGTGGTTAATTTTCAATTCAGACAGAAAAGAATTGGAGATGAAGGGTGGGAACTGTTTGTACCTTGCTAAATGTTCATAAAGTGTAGATCTTTGACTGTCATACAAGGGACATTGCCATAATATGTGATCCAAATTTGGATCTCTACAACTACAGGAATATGATGAGTTTTCTATTATACCAATTCGAGCTAATGACGAAGCTAGATTGTAGTGGTAACTTCTGCAACGGTTGATACTAACTAAAAATTTTCTAGGTAGGTTTTTTTTCCAAAACCAAGGTTCAGTCGACCGAGAAGCAAAATTTTGAAAGTAGAGTTTTCCTTTGAGCATTTCGTCATTCATATTTTCTTTTTTTGTGTTGCTATACATTATCTGTTTGTATAGTTGTCTATAGTCAGTGTACGGTATTTTGATTTTATTTTCACTTTCTTTCCGACCTGCGTTTTTGGTAGATTCATCCGCTTTTTCGTTACCCTCTATAATACTGTGAGATGGTATCCAATAAAATTCTTTTTTTCTGGCGTTTTTGAAACTTTTTTGAAACAGTAAGTATTTTTCTTTTATGAATAAACAAATGGATTGGTGGATCTAACTTGATGTCTTCCAAACATTGTAATGCACTCAGGGAATCGGAGAATATTCTGTAGTTTTTATTAGGGTTTGATAAAGTTATTTTGATTGCCTCATAAATAGCCAGACACTCATCGGTAAAAATTGAGGATTCTTTGGGTAAACTGTTGGAAAATTCCATTCTGCGATTTTCGGAAACCAATGCATTGCCAACAGATTTGGCGTTGGAACATTTGCTTCCATCAGTAAATATATTTACGAAATTATCTCTATCTGCCAAATTGAAATGAAACGAGTTCGTTTCGGTGGAATTTTTTGCCATTTTACCAATTTCGGTGTTTATTGGAATTTTAGTGAATAAAGCCTCGAAGTTGACGTTGTGTAAGCTGTGTATGCCTCTAATGTCAATTTTTTCAATGGTTGTATCATAAACGTTTTCTAAGCATTCTTCAATTAATGTCTTTTTAATTCTGCAGTTCGATTTTCGATTTTTCATAATTTTATGTATATTCTGACTCACAATTGTACTACTGTTCGAGAGTGCCCTCGTTAAAAATGAGTTACACAAAAATTTATCGCTTTCTCGAAGAGAAGGCAGTTTAGATTCTTCTAATATTAGGTTGGTAGGTGTACTCGCTCTATAACCCATTGATATTCACAACGAGGTAATCTGCACCTGTTCTAATTTTTGTAGTAATGTTTTAGATCGAGGTAGGTAGGCCGAGATACCATATTCTATGAAAGACCTTATATAGCTTTTGTATATGGTTATGAGGGTTTCTGGGCTGCAGCCTCACCACGCCCCTCGTAAAAACTTTATCATATTAAGACTTTTGTTGCATTTTTTCAAGATGTGGTTGACTTGAGTTGAGAAGGACATTTTAGAATCAAAAAATACTCCCAAAAAGCGGGTTCATTCACAGGATCTGATGGTGGAGTTATTGACTTTGATCTCAGTTTTTCCCGGAATAATTTTCTTTTTGTTAAAATGAATAAGGACAGTTTTTTGAGTACATAGACCCAATGAGATTAGATTTTTTTGGATTATATGAACAGAATCCTCTATCATTTTAATGATCGTTTCAGTTGAGCCGACATTTGTATATAGACCGATATCATCTGCGAATTGCGAAATCTGCACTTTTTTAGGGATACTTCTTGTGATATCCTTTACGTATATGATATAAAGTAATGGACTTAGTACTCCACCTTGCGGAAATCCTTTGTGAACTAGTCTTTTATCATTTGCGGAACTAGTATATATGGTTCTACATTTGGTTAAAAAGTTGATGAAAGAAATGGGTTAATTTGAACATCCAATTTCAGATAGTTTATTGAGCAACAAATCTGGGTCTACATTATCGAAGGCCCCTTGAACGTCGAAAAATGCCGCTAATGTGTCTCTATTATTTTTAAATCCATTTTGTATATACAGAGACATGTTATTCAAGTTGTTGTTGCAAGAGAGTTTCTTTCTGAAGCCTGTTTGCGAGTTTGGAAAAATTTGCTTCGTCTCACACCAGTATTGTTGACGGTTTTTCACAAGTGTTTCGAAAAGTTTACTCAAACATGTGAGGGCAATCGGTCTGAAATTTTTTTTCGTCTGATTTCTCAATGAAATATATATAGCACTTTTTCCAATCAGAGGGATATGCTTTGGTTTTATACATTTCATTGAATATATCTAACAGTATTAATTTGAATTTTGGTATTAGATTTTTCAAAATTAAATAATCGAAGCCATCAACTCCTGGAGATGATTTGGTGTTCTTACTGTCGAGTGCGTAATTGAATTCTGCATAGCTGAAAGGCGTATCAAAAAAATCGTTTTCATCACACTGTGGAAATATTCGGGATTAGTAGGAACAAAAGGTGAGTTTATCGAGAGCCATTTTTAGTTTTTTCGGTGATTTAAGATTACAAGAAATATTGGGTTCTACATTCACCCATCTGTTTTTAAATATTTTGCATTTATTCCAAGTATACGTCGCATTTGTTCGAAAATTTTTGGGCTAGCGCTTTGGTTTCTCTGTAATTGATGCCGTCTTGTATGTCACATGATGATTCCCATTTTTTCTAAGCTTTTTTCCTCATTTTTTTCAATTCGTTGCATTCCTGATCCCACCAGGGAACGGGGTTATTATGAGGAGACAATTTAGAATTAGACTTTTTTGCTGTATTTTGGAGGATTGCGTCAGATATTATTTTTGAAAGCATTTCATATTCCTCGTTTGCAGGTGAGTCATTCGACATTCTCTCAGTTTGTTCTAGCTGAATAAAATTCAAAGGATTTTTTTACATAAAGTTGTTTCGTCGCATTGATGGTGACGTGTATAGGAAAATGATCTGAACCGAGTGTTTCATCGTATGTTTCAGTTGAAACTATGTCGGCAATTGAGCTTTTAGTTAATATCAAATCGAGATTTGACTTTTTTCCGGTGTAAGAATCAATGCGAGAAAAAGGAGTTCATGTTATGAATGAACAGATATGAGTTATGAATTGACTGTAATAATCTTTCTCCATTATAGTCGTTATGGTCTGAATTCCAAGATACGTGGTGAGCATTAAAACTCTCCCATAAAAAGAATGTTTTTATTCGATTTATCTACATTATTCACTGCTGAATCCCATGTTGACTGGATCATATTAGAGCAGGGGGCTATATATAGAACTATTGAATCTATTCACGGGACTACGTTCAGGGGCGCTATTTTCGATTCATCCGAATCACATTCGTATGCGAAAGTTAGGTCTAGATTCGGCCAAATGTGACAGTTTGGCAACGTGTTGTTTTTCCTTAGAATTTGTATTTGTAGGCAATCCTAATTACATGCCCGAAGCTGACATAATATTCAAACGAAAACACAGTGGATACTCATTAATGTTTTTGATAGATTTTACAGTTTGAGATTGTTTATATTGGCACTCCTTTTGATTTAATAATTATTGCTGTCCTCTTGTGAACTAATATTAGTGATGGAGTGAATATCAGAAAGTTGATGAACGAAAGACGATGTGGATTAAAGCCTTGTTAAACAATGATTGAAGGTAGGATATATATTATATTGTACCCCAATTCGAATGGATATATCGTCACCTGAATATCTAAAATCAATTACTCAAAGCCTCAGGAATTGAATTATGCTGCGAATTTACCTACTACATATGAGGTGTCGAATAGCAGTTTCGGCACAATGTGTAAACGCAGACTTTCAAATGTCTACAATCTTAGGAATACTTTGAAGGCTCAAAAACTGTTTGTAATTTATATGTACAAAATATTGGTAACAATATCAAAATAAATGAAGCATATACAATATGAAGTGTTTCATTTAAAAAAATCATGGTTGAACTGAATGTTCTGAATATTGAACAAAGCATTTTAAATACCTAGTTTGAACTGTTTTCTTGGTGATCGCAACAGAAGTTGCATGTATAGTTAAATTGAACTCAAATGGAAATTTTGTAGATACTCAGTTTATCAGAAATCCACATCAACTAGATTAATTAGTTTCAGTTTGAGCTCATTTGCAGGAGAATTTGAATTTTTTTCCAAATTGAGGATTTCTCAAAACTGAATGAATTTTTTTCGGTTGAAATACAGTTGATTAATATTATACAGGGAAAAATTGTTCGAGAATATTCACAAGAGCAATGCAATAAACAATAATTTTGTTGAACGTGTTGTATATAAATAGTTGAGTTTTGGTGGATTGAAGTGAAAACTTTGGTGGATTAAACTGCGAAAACTAATGAAAATCCTATATACAGCGCCGAAAATGTGAAAAATTAAAACGGTAGTTTATCAGGGATCAGTAAAAGTTTTTTCTGGATCAACTATTCGACCCGAAAAGAAAGAAGATATTTTTTAAGTGCGTGAAGTGAATAGATTTGCTCTATTAATACACGGTTTTTGAAATAGAGAAAAATTAGTGAATCCGCATGCGAGTTTGAATCCAGCTGCCTCGACCCATCCGATGTATTTCAGTCGAAAACGAAGCTATGCGAAAGCATTTTTGCACCGTGCAAAGTGATCATCACACCTGAAAAATGAGACATTTGATTATTTCCCCCTTTTTTGTGGTCATTCGGCTTTTTTTATATTCAAAAATTTTTTAGAGTTAGAATCATCATTGAAACATTCAAAATTAAAATAAAAAAGTTGTTTTCGTAAATAAATCTTGCCCAAGTACACCGTGAACACCAGGTTGCCAAACTGTCGCATGACCGCGAGAGCTCGTAGACGAATTGAATTCGGATGAGCTCGAAAATAGCGCCCCAGTAAGGAAACACCACAAATTTCTAGCGAGTCATTTGAGATTGTTATTTAATCAAGCTTTCAGAGAATAATGAATTCATTTTTAGAACAGATGCTTGTGGATGCGTTAAGTTCAGATTGATCAAATTCTAATGACCATCCGATTGCCTCTGCTTGGCGATGTTTGAATTCAGTGGAAAAAAACTATTGCACAATTGAGAGAGAGCTTTCATCGATAGTTTGGTCAATCAAATATTTCAGAACATATTTGTTTGGACGAAAATTTCAAATTCTAACAGATCACCGGCCACTGATTCATTTATTCAATATAACAAATCCATCTAATAGATTAACCAAATTCTGTTTGCATTCTGAAGAATATGGCTTCATCGTTCATTATGTAAAAGGTTCAGAAAATGTCACAGCGGATGCATTGTCACCCATTAAACTAGAGTCAGAAGAATTCAAAGAATTTAGAAATGTAGTAGTTCAGAACATCAACGTTATGACGAGGTCTCGAACTGAAAATGAATTAGGTTCCAAATAACACGAGATGAAAAGTGTTGAGTTGAGGCAACTTCTAGAAAAAGAGTTTCGTAATTCGAAAAATTAACATTCAGTTCAGTACAATGAGGATTTAATATATAATGTGAATTCACAAGTCATTTTCATTAACCAGAAGATCCGATCAGCGTACGACTTAGGTACATCGTTGAGGAAACTGGAAAGTTATGTGTAGAAATGATATAAGAATTGTACTTAATAAAGCTAGCTAGCAATATGAAATTGATGGAAATATTGTCAAATTATAAACACAGAATTTGAGAAACGTGACGCGAATCGAAGACAAAGAATTAAGACCAATCTGAATGATTTTCACATGCTCCCAACTGGTGGACATGCAGGTATCCGACGCATGTTCAACAATATCGAAAGAGATTATTTTTGGAACTTGTGAAGAAGTGTGGTGATTGTCAACGTCACAAACATTCTTTACCTAGGAAAGAACCATTGACAATCACTACCATATTTTCTGGATCTTTTAGGTCTACTACACATTGATATCGAAAACAATAAATATGTACTAACAATGCAACTTAACAAAATTCGTGAAAGGTTATTCACTACCAAACGAAGAAGCAGAAACAGTATCAGAATCTTTTATTCAAAACTTTGTTTTGAGGTATGGTATACCTGCTGAAGTTGTAACAGATCAAGGCACAGAATTCTTATCAAGAATATTCAGTGAATCGTGTGATTTTCTCAAAATTAAGCAACTCAATTCCACAGCGTATCACCACGAAACACTGGGTGCACTTGAAAATTCGCATAAACACTTAGGAGCTTTCCTTCGTATGCATGTAGCTAAGGAAAGTAACAACTGGAGTAACTGAGCTCCGTATTGGTGCTTTTCATATAAAAACACCGTGAACTCTTCAACTCGCTACACTCCTTAGGAACTAGTTCTCGGAAAACCTGGTGGAATTCCACAAAATTTAAAAAGCTAGGTAGATCCAATCTACAACATTGTCAACTACACCCCTTGAAATAAATATAGGTTACAAACGGCTTGAAAAGATGCTAGAGAAAACTTGGTGGAGACAAAGATTGTAATGAAATTAGCTATTAAGTAGGAGGTAAGGTGTTCTTGAACAACCAGAACATTGAGAATAAACCCGAACATTTTTGTGAAAACGGACGGAACAAACGCAAAGAAGTTCACGAGAACGGAGTAAAACCATATTGTTTTTAATCAGAATGAAGTTAAATTATGCAAACATTCGATAAAACATGACTATAGATGAAAATAAATTGAGACGTGCTCAAAATGTTAGCTACTGGTTTTGGAATCCCACGTCCGTTATTATAATATGATTGATACAATATTTGTGTTTATGTAATATAAGCTGAGACATAATCCAGCGATAAACCGCATTCATTGTTATGTCGTAGACAATTACCAAAGTAATTAAATCCTTTATCGAGTTTCTAGTGCTATTTCCAAACCCTTCCCA
The DNA here is from genome assembly GCA_958510865.1 of Myrrha octodecimguttata. NCBI lineage: Eukaryota > Metazoa > Arthropoda > Insecta > Coleoptera > Coccinellidae > Myrrha > Myrrha octodecimguttata. Next base: position 22,935,821 of record OY294059.1, read on the forward strand.
GTGCCATCAACTGAACGAACCAACCCTAACCGAAGTACATAACATGGCCCCTATTTCGAAATTTCCCGCTTTGGAGATATACAAAGGCCAATAGGAAATTCGTTTGGTGATAGAATGCCAACGGAATATTTATGAATACATTGATTCCTCCTAATGCTGAACTCATTGCGCACTTGCAGAACACCTTATTTTCTACCTCTTCAAATTTTGCACCCTTCTGTTGATGAAGAATGCATGCTTCTGGGGGCTTGACGTCGAGCAAACAAAACCCAACCTTTTGTTTCGGATGTGAGGCAGTTCATTTTCGAAATGTTGTTCTAGTTGGAAAGAGTAGTACTTGCCCCAAATTCCAGTCGAATCGGCAAAGGGGTTCTAGAATTGAAGCTGCAATTCGATGAAAAATACTCTATATCTCTGTTATTTCGGATGGTAGACTGTTCATTTTTGAATCGTTTTTCTGGATTTTGAAGAGGAGTGATTGACCCAAATTTGAAACGAATCAGCAAACTAATTCGAGGGTTAGTAGAGCTGCCATTTGAAAAAAAACACCCTGTATCTCAGATGTCTCGGATGTTCGACTGTTCATTTTTCGATCGTTATTCTGGATTGTGAAGAGGAATGATTGACCCAAAATTCAGTCGAATCAGCAAAGTGGTTCGAGAGTTAGTATAGCTGCCATCTGAAGAAAAACACCCCCTATCCCAGTTGTTTCTGATGTTAGACTGTTCAATTTTCGAACCTCATTCTGGAATGTTGAGAGGAGTGATTGACCCAAATTTCAATCGAATCAGCTAAGTGGTTCGAGAGTTAGTATAGCTGCCATTTGAAGAAAAATACCCTGTATCTCAGTTGTTTCGGATGTTAGACTGTTAATTTCTCGAACGTTATTCTGGATAGTAAAGAGGAGTGATTGGCCCAAATTCTAGTCGAATCAGAAAAGTGGTTCGAGATTTAGTATAGATGCCATTTGAAGAAAAACACCCTGTATCTCAGTTGTTTCGGATGAAAGACTGTTCATTTTAGGAACGTTATTCTGGATTGTAAAGAGGAGTTATTGACCTAAATTTCAGTCGAATCAGCAAAGTGTTTCGAGAATTAGTATAGCTTCCATTCGAAGAAAAACACCTTGTATCTCAGTTGTTTCAGATGTAAGACTGTTCATTTCAAGAAACTTATTCTGGATTGTAAAGAGGAGTGATTGACCCAAATTTCAGTCGAATCAGCCAAGTGGTTCGAGAGTTAGGATAGATGCCATTTGAAGAAAAACACCCTATATCTCCGTTGTTTCGGATATAAGACTGTTCATTTTTCGAAAGTTATTCTGGATTGTAAGGAGGAGTGATTGACCCAAATTTCAGACGAATCAGCAAAGTGGTTCGAGAGTCAGTATGGCTGCCATTTGAAGAAAAACACCCTGTATCTCAGTTGTTTCGGATGTTGGAATGTTCATTTTCGAAACGTTATTCTGGATTGTAAAGAGGAGTGATTGACCAAAATTTTAGTCGAATCAGCAAAGCGGTTCGAGAGTAAGTATAGCTGCCATTTGAAGAAAAACACCCTGTATCTCAGTTGTTTCGGATGTTGGACTGTTCATTTCAAGAACGTTATTCTGGATTGTAAAGAAGAGTGATTGACCCAAATTTAAGTCGAATAAGTCAAGTGGTTCGAGAGTTAGTATAGCTGCCATTTGAAGAATAACACCCTGTATCTTAGTTGTTTCGAATGATAGACTGTTCATTTTAAGAACATTATTCTGGATCGTAGAGCGAAGTTATTGACCCAAATTTTAGTCGAATCAGCAAAGCTGCCATTTGAAGAAAAACACCCTGTATCTCAGTTGTTTCGGATGTAAGGCTGTTCATTTTAAGAACTTTACTCTGGATTGTGAAGAGGAGTGATTGACCCAAATTTCAGTCCAATCAGCCAAGTGGTTCGAGAGTTAGTACAGCTGCCATTTGGAGAAAAACACCCTGTATCTCAGTTGTTTCGGATGTTCGACTGTTTATTTTAAAAATGTTATTCTGGATTGTGAAGAGGAGTGATTGACCCAAATTTCAGTCGAATCAGCAAAGTGTTTCGAGATTTAGTATAGCTGCCATTTGAAGAAAAACACCCTATATCTCAGTTGTTTCGGATGTTCGACTGTTTATTTTAAAAATGTTATTCTGGATTGTGAAGAGGAGTGATTGACCCAAATTTCAGTCGAATCAGCAAAGTGTTTCGAGAGTTAGTATAGCTGCCATTTGAAGAAAAACACCCTATATCTCAGTTGTTTCGGATGTTAGACTGTTCATTTTAGGTAAGTTATTCTGGATTGTAGAGCGGAGTGATTGACCCAACATTCAGTCGAATCAGCAAAGTGGTTCGAATGTCAGTATAGCTGCCATTTGAAGAAGAACACCCTGTATCTCAGTTGTTTCGGATGTTAGACAGTTCATTTCAAGAACGTTATTCTGGATTGTAAGGAGGAGAGATTGACCCAAATTTCAGTCGAATCAGCCAAGTGATTCGAGAGTAAGTATAGCTGCCATTTGAAGAAAAACACCCTGTATCTCAGTTGTTTCAAATGTTGGACTGTTCATTTTCAGAACGATGTTCTGGATTGAGAAAAGGAGTGATTGACCCAAGTTTTAGTTGAATCAGCAAAGGGGTTCGAGAGTTAGTGTAGCTGCCATTTGAAGAAAAATACCCTGTATCTCAGTTGTTTCGGATGTGAGGCTGTTCATTTTTCGAACGTTATTCGGGATTGTAAAGAGGAGTGATTGACCCAACTGTCAGTCGAATCAGCAAAGTGGTTCGAATGTCAGTATTTCTGCCAGTTGAAGAGGAACACCCTGTATCTCAGTTGTTTCGGATGTTAGACAGTTCATTTCAAAACGTTATTCTGGATTGTAAGGAGGAGTGATTGACCCAAATTTCAGTCGAATCAGCAAAGTGATTCGAGAGTTAGTATAGCTGCCATTTGAAGAAATAAATCTTGTATCTCCGTTGTTTCGGATGTTAGATTGTTCATTTCTAGAACGTTATTCTGGATTGTATAAAGGAGTGATTGACCCAAATTTCAGTCGAATCAATCAAGTGGTTCGAGATTTAGTATAGCTGCCATTTGGAGAAAAACACCCTGTATCTCAGTTGTTTCTGATGTTAGACTGTTCATTTTAAGAACGTTATTCTGGATTTTAGAGCTGAATGATTGACCCAAATTCAAGTCGAATCAGAAAAGTGGTTCGAGAGTTAGTGTAGCTGCCATTTGAAGAAAAACACCCAGTATCTCAGTTGTTTCGGATGTTAGACTGTTCATTTCAAGAACGTTATCCTGGATTGTAAAGAGGAGTGATTGACCCAAATTTCAGTCGAATCAGCCAAGTGGTTCGAGAGTTAGAATAGCTGCCATTTGAAGAAATACACCCTATATCTCTGTTGTTTCGTATGTTAAACTGGTCGTTTTTAGAACGTTATTCTGGTTTGTAAAAATAAGTGATTGACCGAAATTTCAGTCGAATCAGACAAGTGGTTCGAGAGTTAGTATAGCTGACATTTGAAGAAAAACACCCTGTATCTCAGTTATTTCAAATGTTAGACTGATCATTTTAGAAACATTATTCTGGATTGTAGAGCAGAGTGATTGACCCAAATTTTCGTCGAATCAGCAAAGTGGTTCGAGAGTTAGTATAGCCATTGTATAAAGACAACAGTGTCTTTATACAATGGTATAGCTGCAATCTGAAGAAAAACACCCTGTATCTCAGTTGTTTCGGATGGTAGACTGTTCACTTTTAAAATATTTTTCGGGATTGTAAAGAAGAGTGATTGACTTCAATTTCAGTCGAATCAGCCAAGTAGTTCGAGAGTTAGTATAGCTGCCATTTGAAGAAAAAAACCCTGTATCTAAGTTGTTTCGGATGTTAAACTGTTCTGTTTTAAAACGTTATTTGGGATTGTAAAGAGGAGTGATTGACCCAAATACTATAATACACAAAGTATCTAACCTTCATTATGTTTCTTTATAGAATCCAATGGTTTTTGTTTCTCGTTTTGTTGCGATGCCGATATCAGTATTTTAATTTGTTTTTCGAGCATATCTCAATGCTGCGATCATTATAGGATAATGGTTAGTTGTTATATTTTTTTTTTTTTAATTTTGTAATTGTTATTATTCGTTTTTAAGAAAGAATATATTTTATGTTTCATAAACTTTTGTTTGCATACCTCTTCACATAGATGAATCAGAATAATTTTGAATTTTATGCATTATGAATCAATATATGAATATAATTATTTTCATCACTTACTTGCTCGAAGAGTGTATCTCAAACAGAGATTTTCAAGATTCAAGCCAAGTGCTCAAACGTATTCAGATCGAAAAAATGTAAGACTTTTCTTCTGAGCATATACCTATTGTAGAATTTACTTTGATTGAGGACTGATAAAAAAATATCAGAGTCATCATTTGCTTACTTCATTTATATTGCACTGAACAAGTTTTTAAATGTTCAGTTTTGAATAATCCACATATTTCTCGAGAAAATGATGATTCAAATGATATACTTGTATCACTGCTCAATTCATGTGAATTCCTAAGGTGTACCTACTCGAACGAAAACATGACATTTTTGAACTGAATATTTTTATTGCATCAGTTTGAAATTTTGAAATTCTCCATTTGAGAGATACTACTTCTTCAAGCGAGTAAAGTAAAGCTTACTCTGAGATTAAATCATTTTTAAACTAAGAAATTCAGATTTCTTATATCAGAACAGCTGTTTCCTTCATATGAGGAAAACACTGTTTCTCGTCAATGAGTGGTAATATGTCCGCACGAGTTAATAGAAAGATTTTTGCCTGAGTAATTCAAAACTCTCGAGTAAAGAGAAATAATTCTCTTACATGAAGAAGAATAATTACCTCAAATCAAGAATATTGATGTCCTTGTACTGAGAAAACTGATTTTCTCAGATCAGAAATATTAACTTTCTTGGAACAAGAAGTTTTATTTCTTGAAATGAAAGAAGTTATTTATTTGACCTGAGAAAATTGGATAAAACAGATTGTATAATTCCAAGAAAATCATTCTGTTATATATGACCGATAAAATATTTGTTTCATTCAACATATTAATTTTCTTCGAATGATTTACTTGATTCAAGAACAAAAAATTTCAGTAGAAGAAAATGGGTTTTCTCATATCGAAGAAATCAATTCTTTTGATATGAGAAAATCGATTTTCTTGATTTGACATATTCAATATTCTTAATTTTAGGAACTGGGTTCTCTTGATTGAAGAAAATTCAAGTTTTTGATGTGAGAAATTCAGGTTTCTTGTTCTGAAATATTTTTTTCTTGTATTGAGTAAATCAGACTGAGAAAATCAATTTCTCAAACGAAAAGAACATTTTATCGGTTATATATAACGATATGGTTTTCTTGAAATCACACAGCCTGCATGAATCCAAGTCATTCTTTTTATGTGTGCTAGACTGTTAATTTTTCAAACGTTATTCTGGATTGTAAAGAGGTGTGATTGACCCAAATTTCAGTCGAATCAGCAAAGTGTTTCGAGAGTTAGTATAGCTGCCATTTGAAGAAAAACACCCTGCATCTCAGTTGTTTCGGATGTTAGACTGTTCATTTTTCGAACGTTATTCTGGATTGTAAAGAGGAGTGATTGGCCCAGATTTCAGTCGAATCAGCAAAGTGGTTCGAGAGTCGGTATAGCTGCCATTTGAAGAAAAACACCCTGTATCTCAGTGGTTTCGGATGTTAGACTGTTCATTTCAAGAACGTTATTCTGGATTGTAGAGTGGAGTGATTGACCAAAATTTTAGTCGAATCAACTAAGTGGTTCGATAGTTAGTATAGCTGCAATTTGAAGAAAAAGACCCTATATCTTTGTTGTTTCGGATGTTACACTAATCATTTTCAGAACGTTATTCTGGATTGTGAGGAGGAGTGATTGACTCAAATTTCAGACGAATCAGCAAAGTGGATCGAGAGTTAGTATAGCTGCCATTTGAAGAAAAACACCCTGTAATCCGTTGTGTCGTATGTTAGACTGTTCTTTTCAAGAACGTTATTTTTGATGGTAAAACGAGTGAAGGACCCAAAGTTCAGTCGATTCAGTCAAGTGGTTTGAGAGTTAATATAGCTGCCATTTAAAAAAAAACACCCTGTATCTCAATTGTTTCGGATGTTAGACTGTTCATTTCAAGAACGTTATTCTGGATTGTAAGAAGGAGTGATTGACCCAAATTTCAGACGAATCAGCCAAGTGATTCGAGAGTAAGTATAGCTGCCATTTGAAAAAAAACACCCTGTATCTCAGTTGTTTCGGATTTTAGACTGTTCATTTTCAGAACTTTATTCTGGATTGTGAAGAGGAGTGATTGACCCAAATTTCAGTCGAATCAGCAAAGTGGTTCGAGAGTTAGTATAGCTGCCATTTGAAGAAAAACACCCTGTATCTCAATTGTTTCATATGTTAGACTGTTAATTTTTTGAACGTTATTCTGGATTGTAAAGAGGAGTGATTGACCCAAATTTTAGTCGAATCAGCAAAGTGGTTCGAGAGTTAGTATAGCTGCCATTTGAAGAAAAACATCCTGTATCTCAACTGTTTCGGCTGGTAGACAGTTCATTTTTGGAATGTTTTTCTGGATTGAAAAGAGGAGTGATTGATTCAAATTTCAGTCGAATCATCCAAGTGGTTCGAGAGTTAGTATAGCTGCCATCTGAAAAAAAACAACCTGTATCTCAGCTGTTTCGGCTGGTAGACTGTTCATTTTTGGAACGTTTTTCTGGATCGAAAAGAGGAGTGTTTAACCACAATTTCAGTCGAATCAGCCAAGTGGTTCGAGAGTAAGTATAGCTGCCATTTGAATGAAAACACCCTGTATCTAAGTTGTTTCGGATGTTAAACTCTTCATTTTTAAAACATTATTCTGGATTGTAAGGAGGAGTGATTGCCCAAAAATTTCAGTCGAATCAGCATAGTGGTGCGAGAGTAATTACAGCTGCCATTTGAAAAAAAACACCCTCTATCTCAGTTGCTTCGGATGTTAGACTGTTCATTTTTCAAACCTTATTCTGGATTGTGAAGAGGAATGATTGACCTAAATTTCAGTCGAATCAGCAAAGTGGTTCGAGAGTTAGTATAGCTGACATTTGAAGAAAAACACCATGAATCTCAGTTGTTTCATATGTTAGACTGTTCAATTTCAGAACGTTATTCTGGATTGTGAGGAGGAGTGATTGACCCAAATTTCAGACGAATCAGCAAAGTGGATCGAGAGTGCCATTTGAAGAAAAATACCCTGTATCTCCGTTGTGTCGTATGTTGGACTGTTCATTTCAAGAACGTTACTTTTTATGGTAAAAAGGAGTGATTGACCCAGAGTTCAGTCGAATCAGTCAAGTGGTTTGAGAGTTAGTATAGCTGCCATTCAAAAAAAACACCCTGTATCTCAATTGTTTCGGATGTTAGACTGTTCATTTCAAGAACGTTATTCTGGATTGTAAAGAGGAGTGATTGACTCAAATTTCAGTCGAATCAGCAAAGTGGTTCGGGAGTTGGTATAGATGCCATTTGAAGAAAAACAACATGTATCTCAGTTGTTTCGGATGTTAGACTGTTCATTCTTCAAACGTTATTCTGGATTGTAAAGGGGAGTGATTGACCCGAATTTCAGTCGAATCAGCAAAGTGATTCGAGAGTTAGTATAGCTGCCATTTGAAGTTAAACACCCTGAATCTCAGTTGTTTCGGATGTTAGACTGTTCATTTTCCGAACGTTTTTCTGGATTGTATAGAGGAGTGATTGACCCAAAATTCAGTCGAATCAGCAAAGTGGTTCGAGAGTCACTATAGCTGCCATTTGAAGAAAAACACCCTGTATCTCAGTTGTTTCGGATGTTAGACTGTTTATTTCAGATCGTTATTCTGGATTGTGAAGAGGAGTGATTGACCCAAATTTCAGTCGAATCAGCAAAGTGGTTCGATAGTTAGTATAGCTGCCATTTGAAGAAAAACACCCTGTATCTTTGTTTTTTCGGATGTTACACTAATCATTTTTAGAACGTTATTCTGGATTGTGAGGAGAAGTGATTAACCCAAATTTCAGTCGAATCAGCAAAGTGGTTCGAGAGTCAGTATAGCTGCTATTTGAAGATAAACACCCTGTATCTCAGTTGTTTCGGATGTAAAACTGTTCATTTCAAGAACGTTATTCTGGATTGTAGAGTGGAGTGATTGACCGAAATTTTAGTCGAATCAGCTAAGTGGTTCGAGAGTTAGTATAGCTGCCATATAAAGAAAAACACCCTGTATCTCATTTGTTTCAGATGTTAGACTGTTCATTTCAAGAACGTTATTCTGGATTCTAAAGGGGAGTGATTGACCCAAATTTCAGTCGAATCAGCCAAGTGGTTCGAGAATTAGTATAGCTGCCATTTGAAGAAAAACACCCTGTATCTCAGTTGTTTCGGATGTTAGACTGTTCATTTTCAGAACTTTATTTTGGATTGTGAAGAGGAGTGATTGACCTAAATTTCAGTCGAATCAGCAAAGTGGTTCGAGAGTTAGTATAGCTGGCATTTGAATAAAAACAGCCTGTATCTCAGTTGTTCCAGATGTAAGATAGTGCCTCTCGAAATTTCATTCTGGATTGTAAAGAGCAGTACCTGACCCAAATGTCAGTCGAATCGGAGAGTAAGTAAAGCTGCCATTTGATTACAAACACCCTGTATCCCACATGTTTCGGATGTGGGATAGTTCATTTTCTATAGTCTGTTTTGGATTGTGAAGAGTAGCATTTGACACAAATTTCGGTCAAATCGACTAAGTGATTCGAGAGTTAGTAAAGCTGCCATTTGATGAGAAACACCCTGTATCTCAGTTGTTTCGAATGTGAGACAGTTCATTTTTGAGATGTTATTCTGGATTGTAAAGAGCACTACTAGACCCAAATTTCAGTCGATTCGGCCAAGTGGTTCGTGAGTTAGAAAAGCTGCCATTTGAATACAAATACCCTGTATCACTGTTGTTTCAAATTTGGGACAGTTCTTTTTCGAAATGTTCTTCTGGATCATAAAGAGCAGCACTCAACCCAAATTTCAGTTGAATAGGCCAAGTGGTTCGAGAGTTAGTATGGGTGTCATTCAATAAAAAACACCCTGTATCTCAGTTGTTTTGAATGTGGGACGGTACATTTTCGTGATGTTGGTATTGATTGTAAATAGTAGTACTTGACCCAAATTTCAGTCGAATCGGCCAGGTGGTTCGGAAGTTGGTATATATGCTATTTGATGAAGAACACTCTGTATCTCAGTTGTTTCGGATGTGAGAAAGTTCATTTTCGGAATTTTATTCTGGATTGTAAAGAGCAGTACCTGACTCAAATTTTATTCGAATCGGCCGATTGGTTCGAGACCTAGTGAAGCTACCATCAGTTAACAAACACTCTGTATCTCAGTTGTTTCGTGTGTGAGTTTATTTTTCGTGGTTCGGGAGTTTGTAAAGCTGCCATTCGACGAAAAACACACGGTATCTAAGTTATTTCAAATGTGAGACATTCAATTTTCGAAATTTTATTCCGGATTGTAAGGAGCAGTACCTGACCCAAATTTGAGTTGAATCAGCCCCGTGGTTCGAGAGTAAGTAAATCCGCCATTTGATAACAAACACCTTGTATCTCAGTTATTTCAAATGTGGGACAGGTTGATAGGCTGCCCTGGATTGTGAAGAGTAGCATTTGACACAAATTTCAGTCAAATCAGCTGAGTGATTCGATAGTTAGTATAGCTGCCATATGATGAAAACACCCTGTATCTCAGTTGTATCGAAAGTGAGGCAATTTATTTCCGCAATGTTATTCTGGATTATGAGAAGTCGTACTTGATCCAAATTTCAGTCGAATCGGTCATGTGGTTCTGGAGTTAGTAAAGCTGCCATTTGATGAAAAACACATTGTATCTCAGTTGTTTCAAATGTGCGACAGTTAATTTTTGAAATTTTATTCTGGATTCTCAGGGGCAGTACCTGACCAGAATTTTAGTTGAATCGGCCTAATGGTTCGAGAGTAAGTAAAGCTGCCATTTGATAAAGAACACCCTGTATCTCAGTTGTTTCGAAAGTGAGGCAATTTATTTTCGAAATATTGTTCTGGATTGTGACGAGTAGAACTTCACCCAAATTTCAGTCGAATCGGCCAGGCGGTTCGGAAGATAGTATAGCTGCTATTTGATGAAAATGTCCCAGTATCTCAGTTCTTTCGAATGAAAGACAGTTCAGTTTCAAACTGTTATTCTGGATTGTAGAGAGCAGTACCTGGCCCAAATTTTATTCGAATCGGCCAAATGGTTCGATAGTTAGTAGAGCTGCCATTCGATAAGAAACACCCTGTATCTCAGTTGTTTCGAAAGTTTCGAAAGGCAATTTATTTTCGGAATATTGTTCTGGATTGTGAAGAGTAGATCTTGACCCAAATGTCAGTCGAATAGACCAGCTGTTTCGGGAGTTAGTAAAGCTGCTATTTGATGAAAAATATCCTCTATATCAGTTGTTTCGAATGTTAGAGAGTTCATATTTGGTATGTTATGGATTGTAAAGAGTAGCACTCGACAAAAATTCCAGTTAAATCGGCTCAATGGTTCGAGAGTTAATAAAGCTGCCTTTCGATAAAGAATACCCTGTATCCCAATTGTTCCGAATTTGAGGCAGTTCATTTTCGAAATTTCGTTCTGGATTGTAAAGAGTAGGACTTGACCCAAATTTCAGTCATATCAGACATATGGTTCGAAACTTAGCATAGCTGCCATTCTATGAAAAACACCATGTATCTCAGTTGTTCCAAATGTGGTGCAGTCAATTTTCGAAAAGTTGTTCTGGATTGTGGAGGGGAGTACTCGTATCAAATTTCAGTAGAATCGGCCAAGAGGTTCGAGAGTTAGTGAGAATGCCATTTGATGAAAAACACCCTGTATCTCGGGTTTTCCACGAGTGAGACAGTTCATTTTTGGTGGGTTATTTTGGATTGTCAGAAGCAGCTCTCGACCCAAATTTCACACAAATTGGCCAAGTGGTTCGAGAGTTAGTATAGGTGCCATTTGATGAAAAACCCCCTGTATCTCAGTTACTTCGAATGTGAGACAGCTGATTTTCGAAATTTCATTCCGGATTTTAAGGAGCAGTACCTGTCCCAAATTTCAGTTCAATCGGCCTAGTGGTTCGAGAGTTAGTAAAGCCGCAATTTGATAACAAACACCTTGTATCCCAGTTGTTTCTAATGTGGACCAGTTCATTTTCGGTAGGCTGTTCTGGATTCAAAGAGTAGTAAGTAGTTGACACAAATTTCAGTCAAAACAGCTAGGTAATTCGAGAGTTACTATAGCTGCCATTTGATAAAAAACCACCCTGTATCTCAGTTGTTTCGAAAGTGAGGCAATTTATTTTCGCAATGTTGTTCTGGCTTATGAAGAGTAGTACTTGGTCCACATTTTAGTCGAATCGGCCAAGTGGTTCGGGAGTTAGTATAACTGCCATTTGATGAAAAACAGCCTGTATCTCAGTTGTTTCAAAAGTGAGACTGTCCATTTTCAGAATGTTGTCCTGAATTGTGAAGAGGAGTACTTGTCCCAAATTTCAGTCGAATCAGCCAAGTGGTACGAGAGTAAGTAAAACTGCCCTTTGATAACGAACACCTGTATCTCAGTTGTTTCGAAAGTGGGACAGTTCATTTTCAATATGCTGTTCTAGATTGTAAAGAGTAGCATTTTATACAAATTTCAGTCAAATCGGCTGAGTGATTCGAGAGTAAGTAAAGCTGCCATATGATAAAAAACACCCTGCATCTCAGTTGAAAAGATTTCTAGACTTGTATCGTATTTGAAGAAGGTGGTATGTATTGTTCAAATATTATTGATACAGGATTTTTAATGTTGCTTCTTTCAATACTTCGGTCTTGTTACACTCGTCGATTAATCTGTCTAATCACCTCTCTTGATAATGTCCCTCTGTGGCCTGGCTGTCGACCACCGAGTCCCATATACGTCACCGGATGCAACCAGTGCTACACCATGTACAATAATTATATTAACCAGCTCCTCACATCCTCTCTCATTCGCCCTTCAGAACTTCAGAAACAATACTACTAAGTAAAACTTTATACATATCTACATAATGATAACACCATACCATCGAAACTAAACTATTTTGTAAAACCACAAAAGCTATATCAGCCTAGTATATACTTAAGTGACATGAAACCCAGCAAAAATTATGAAAAGTAAATTCACAATAATTGTACAAAACCTGTGTACAATTAAGTGCCAGTAAAACAAGCTGATTTCTTTATCAATTTTCGGTATCTTAAATTATATCTCTTAGATTTAAAGTTCAATTCATTTCCATACATTTGGTCACTACTATTGGAATTATCACTCAGAATTATATGTTCCCTGGTTCTTCGATATATACTATTATTACCCTTTGTCGAATAGGAACGTGGTTTTTAACATTTTCCAATTATGTGACCTTTGTGCCATAACTTATTCAATCTGAAATGTACATTACCATTTTCTTTTCCTCCTTTAAGGCTTTTTGTATTTTTTTTGCAAAACTAATGCTGCTTTCTTTCCATTTTCGTAAAAATTTCTTTTAGTTCTTTTTCATTTATCAAGTTGGGCAATTGAAGGGTGTTCAATGATGGTAAGTTATCTTTCAGACGCCTATTAAAGAATAATTGAGCAGGTGACAAATCAATGTCTGGTATGGGACTACTTCTGTACTTCAAGAGATATAATTGCAAATTTCCATTTTCATACGAACATTTTTTCAAAATTCCTTTACGGATAACAACGGATTTCTCTGACATGCCATTACTCCTAGGGCAATTTGGGCTTGAGTTAACAATTTCAATGAAATATCTATTAGTAAACTTTTTGAACAAGTAAGAATTAAATGGTTGATCAGGAAAGCCATAAGAACCAAAACTTTGCATTAACTTCTTAATTACTTCATATTACTGATTTATTACTTAATATCTTGAAATTGACCCATTTAGGATAATTATCTATTAAAGAAATATATGAACAACCTCCAAAATCAAAAATATCAATGCCTATTCTGCACCATGTTCTCATAGGTTCCTATGTTCCTATCATGACTTAACAACGGCAATTTTGCATTCTTCTTAGCAAATCTTCGGCAAATTTCGCAATTGGCAATTAGATTACTAATTTCTTTAGACATATTAGACCAGTAGAAGCACTCCGTTGCTCTAGCACGACACTTATTTATTGCTAAGTGCCCTTCGTGTATTTTCAATAAAATATTCTTACGAGGTGATTTAGGTACAATTAACCTATCACCATAGAAGAGTAAACCCTCATATTCTGACTTATAATTTTTTAAATTATAAAAAATTTTCATGTCTTAGGATGATTTATCTATGTTTTTTCCACCCTTTTTCGAAACAACTTCCCAATTCCCTGAGTGTTTCATCATTTTCATTTGCTACTTTCAACTCCCTGAACTTTTCATTAGATAAAGGCAATGACTTGGCCAAACTAAGAACTTCAATATCCTCAAATTCAGTGAACTCACTGTCTACTTGCTCTATTCAAATATAGATTAGATCGAATTGAAATCCAGTGTTTTATCGAAAAAACCTAGAAAGTACTGCCGTGAAGGCAGCAGCTTTTGCGCGCATATTCAAATTCTTTGCCAAAGCGGTCATCTCCATTGAACTGGACGCAAAAGCTACTGCCTTCAAGGTAGTGCTTTTCTAGGTTTTTTAATAGAGCTCAAGACTTCCTCTAAGTAAATTCTATCGTTCTATTGAGTTCACGATCGCCGTTAGCCAAGCCGTAAACACAATAATTTCTAGATCCGATATTTATTGATAAGAGTAGGTCTAGGGCTTTTAATGTTTCTTAGATATTCTTATTAAAATTTTCATTTTCCCAATATTTGCAGAAGTACAGATCGGGTCGAATTGAAATCCAGTATTTAATTGAAAGATAGCTTGAAGGTATATGAAGAATTTCGTGTGGAACGGATGAAAAGAATATCGCCAAATCTTTCTATCAGAAGATGAAAAATCTTGAAAATTTACATGATTTCATTGGAAAGCTGATCGCATTAGTACTTCTCGAGATATTGGAGAAAAAAACCCAAAATTTCGAACGGGCATAACTCTGACATCGTGTGGCTGATTCCACCTCAATCGGACTAAATCGAGATATATGGGAACGGAATCTGGAATTTCAAGTAGTTTCCTTGGAAAGTTACAGTAGTTACGGACGGACGGCAGGTCGGACAGAAATGAATTTGACCACCGATTCTACTGCAGATCCAACCTAATCGCTTCAGACCATTTTCGTAAAAAATTACAGACATTTTGAGATAACAATAACGCAGTGTTCCCCAGAACAAGCGCGTCAAAAAAAATTTTATATTTCGACATCCTAATTCCTATCATATGATTCCCATGCAATCTTCCATGAACCTTCTGGGTGTCATTTTTCTGATACTCGATGGATATGTATTTTTGGAAATACAAAATAAAATTTGGAATGGATAAAATCTTCTGACCTGACATCAGCACTTGTCTAGAATTTTTATTCTAATGGTAGTTAGCGAAAAATAAATATTTTCGAACTTCAAAACCTACCGAATATTGTCCATCAACTTCAAAATCATAAAGGGTTTTCCAATAAGAGGTGTTATTTTGAATAGCCCGCTATTTCGGTACATGTCACTTTTGAAGCTGTCATTTTTTGACATTTGACAAGTAGAAACTACGCCATTAATAAAAATGGAACGATGCACGCTTCAACAACGCATGGAGATTATTGAAATTCACTATAAAAATGGTGAAAATTTGGCAGAAACGGTTCGTAAAACTCGAACATTTTTGGATCGTCGTGAAGCACCTTGTCGGACCGCAATAAAGAAATTGGTGGGAAAATTCGAGCTGTTGGGACAAGTTAGTGATGTGAAGAATAAAACCCGTGCACGTCGCTCAAGAACAGCCGAGAATATTGCTGCTGTAGCCGAAAGTGTTGAAGAAAACCCAGGTTTGTCCATTCCTCGTCGTTCTTTGGAATTAGGCATTCCACAAACGTCATTACACCGTATTTTGCATAAAGATTTGGGTCTTAAGGCTTATAAAGATCCGTCAACACAAGAACTCAAGCCGGCCGATCATCAACAACGTCGTGTCTTTGCTGATTGGTTCGTTGAAATGCATGAAAATGAACCGGAATTCCATCGAAAAATCATCTTGAGTGATGAGGCCCATTTCCACCTCGGTGGCTTCGGCAACAAGCAAAATTGTCGCATCTGGGGCTCGGAAAACCCGAGAGTTATTGTTGAAAAGCTTCTCTATCCTCAACGTGTGACTGATTGGTGCGGTTTATGGTCATGGGAGTCATTAGACCTTACTTTTTCGAAAATGAGGCTGTAGCAACAGTTACGATGAATGGATTGCGCTATCGAGAGATGATTAATAATTTTTTATGGCCGGAATTGGATGGTATTGATCTGGACAACGTTTACTTTCAACAAGACGGCGCTACGTGCCACACAAGCAACGAAACCATTGATCTTTTGCGGGAAAAGTTTCCAGACCGTGTTATCTCTCGAAGAGGTGATCACAATTGGCCACCGAGATCTTGTGATTTAACACCTTACGACTTCTTCCTTTGGGGCCACGTGAAAGAGAAGGTCTACGCCAATAGCCCAGCGTCGATTCAAGTCCTCAAAGATGGAATTCGTGAGGCTATCGAGGACATAGGGCAGACACTTTGCGATTTGGTTGTGGAAAATTTCATCAAAAGGATATGGTCGTGTAAGCGTGGTCGTGGTGGTCATTTGCCTGATGTTATTATATTTTCCACTATTAACGGCATAGCTTCTTCTTCATAATGAAATAAACATCCGATCATTTATATTGAAAAATGGCATTTTTCTCTGAATATCAAAATAACACCTCTTATTGGAAAACCCTTTATTAACGACACCATGATGTGCTCATCTGAAAAGTGAGTGACGTCAGCTACAGAAAATATAAGGAGTTATCATAGATATAACAAACCATGGATGAGGCCTGTCAGCTTGCACTGTGTAATCATATGTTGCCGAGAGAGATAGAGCTAGTGGTGGCAGAAAGCCCGCGTATTCCATTTAAAAAGCATTAAATGCGTATGAAAATTCTGCTTTTTATGGGTTTTTCCTGGGAATTTTCGGAGCAAATATGAAAATAATGAGAGCTCACATTGGCTAAAGGATTATTTGTTTTTATAGCTACAAAATGGATTACTGAAAATAGCAGAAATTAGATAAAAATGATGGATGTAGGTACTTTTTTCTTGGCGCAAGCTTTCGAGATTTTATTATTCCTTCATCAGGATAACTAAAAATTTACAATGCAGTAGGAGCATTAAAATGAAAGATTATTTTATGATATAGAAGTATTATATTTGACATCAATGATAATTAGTAGGTGAAAATATTGCTGAAAAATATTGACCTAAGTCGAATCGAAATGATATTCTATATTCATTTCTTGATTCAAGGATATTGATTAATCAGAATTTATAAAATCTAAATGAGTCATATGAAAAAGTGGAGTTGAGACCACCTGTATATCTCTTCTTGAATTCATTCTTTTTTCATTTCGTGCAATTCTATTTTTTTAATATCTTCTTCGAACTCTATTATTTTCTAATAAATTATTCTCAAAATTTGGTTCATGTTGATCTTTGTTCTGATATCACAAAAATGTACTAAGCAGGTACTCAAAATTTCAAGGACATCACGGAAGAAAAATAAAAACCTATAGAAGCACTGACGTGAAGTCAGCAGCTTTTGCGCGCATGTTCAAAAAATAAAACACCAAAAGGAAACACTCGCAAAAGCTGCAGATTTCACTTAATTGCTTTTCTAGGTTTCTAGGAAATTATTCCGGAAAAACAACGATACCGAGGTAATAACCACGAGATTTGACATATTTCTTCCCAATATCTCAGAAAATTATAATCGTATCGAATTGAAAATTGGTACACACAGATGTGAAGTATGAAGGTCAAGGTCAGAGCATATCATTTTGGAATGTGATCAATAGTTTCCGAAAAAATTTCGAGAAAATTTTTGTTATATCTACTTACCGTACGAACTGGGAAAAAAACTCGCAAAAGTTGCGCATTGTTTTGCTCCAACTAACTGTAAAGTTTTAACTCAATCGCTTCATCAGTTTTTGAAATATCAGGGAATTAACCTCAAAATTTCAAACATCTATATAGCTTCGAAACCGTTTTACCGATTTAGCCCATTATCGAACTTAACCACGGCATTCTGATACACGGCCTACCCTGGAAGTTTCAAGTCGCTGTTTAATACTTGGGTATTGATATTTAATAGAACACTAGAGATTTGTACTTTAATATTTAATCGGTATAACATATACATTCATGTCTTGTTACAACAGTGTGGTTATGATATCACTCTGACATTCCCGTAACTTGACCATAGAGTATATCTGACATGTTATAATATAGAATAATATTGAACACCTTCCCCTCAAAGATCTAAACGACCAGGGGGTTTCACAATTCTTCCAAAACGGGTCATATTATCTTCTACAGTTTTAGTTTCTATAATTGGGTTGTTCACAATATTGGATGTATTCGATTTGTTCAAATTACCACCATCTTTGTTATGAGGATCTGGTGAAAGTTGGTTCGGGCTCAATTCTGGCTGCAGAATGTATTCGCCACTATGTGGTCTGGTATATGATCGTTTTATATGGTGTGTATTACGTCTTAGTATTTGACCGTTTATTTCCTTTTTCAGCCAATAAGATCTAGGTTCTTTTGCCTTTTCTAAAACAATTGCCTTTTCCCAAATTTTATCATTTGGTGTTTTAATTACAACTTGATCGCCTTTTTTAAATTCTACTGGATTTCTACGTACTGTTCTATTATATTGCATCTTAAGTTGCAACTTTTGATCGCACAATTTTTTGAAAATACCTTTTTGAATTTGAGGTTGCAATTTATCGGTTGTTGGCGGTAAAAGGTCTCTAAGGTGTCTACTTTGTAAAATTTGTGATGGTGATGCTTTCAAACCACTAAGAGGCGTGTTATTGTAGTTCATGACTAGGTCTCTAAAATCTAGATTTTCCTCATTACTCTTTTTCAAAATTTGCTTGCCTATATTTACAGCTTTCTCAGCTAGTCCGTTGCTTTGATGATAATGTGGACTGCATGTTGAAATAGAAATATCTTTACTAACATAATAGTTCCTACATTTACTCGAAACGAATGGTAAGTTGTCAGCAATTATTTGCTCTGGGTAACCAAATCTGGTAAATATATTTTGAAAAGCGTCTATTACAGAATTTGACGTTTTATCTTTCAGTTTTATAATTTCAAGCCAATGAGAGAAATAATCTACTGTTACTAAATAGGAATTGGGTCCAAATTCCAATATATCTGTACCTACTTTATTGAATCTTAATCTTGGTACCGAGTGTGGTAACAATGGTTCCTTGAAGTTACTGGGACTGTACTTTTCACATGTCCTACAACGTTTAACATAGTTCATTATATCTGTTGTTAATTCTGGCCAATAAAATAAAGTTCTAGCCTTATTTATTGTTTTATTCATGCCTGTGTGACCTCTGTGCAGTATTTCAATCATTTGGGTTCTTAGCGTTTTAGGAACGATTATCTTGTCGTCAAGAAATATGATACCAGCTTCTACATATATTGAATCTCTTAGTTTATAATACGGTTTACATTGGTAGGGAATATTTTTCTCTTGAGGCCATCCGTTGTAATAATAATTGAAAATTCTAACCAATGTATCATCGTTACCGGTAGCATTTCTGAATTCAAATTTTTTCTCTTCACTCATGGGTAGATGCTTTGATATTGAATGTACCATCTCTAACATCTCAGAATCATAACTGTCTATTTTTAATGAGGCCCTAGATAACATGTCTGCAAAATGTATATCTTTTCCAGGTACATAATATACATTAAGAGAATATTTTAATAATTTTATTCTTAGCCTTTGTAACCTAACTGATCCAATTTTACATATAGGCTTATTCATGATGGATATTATCGGTTTATGATCACACTGAACATCTACTATACTTTTATAAATAAAATGGTGAAACTTTTGTGTACCGAAGTAGATAGCGAGAAATTCCTTTTCTGTTTGACTATAATTTATCTCACTGTCATTCATATTGCGTGAAGCGCATGCTACCAACTTTAAAATTTTATTCTCATATTCTTGGAACATGCAGCATCCTAGACCATTTTTTGATGCGTCACACTGAAGGATTATTTTCCTACCAGGATCAAATGGAACAAGAGCAGGTGAATTACATACAATCTCTTTCAGCTTTTTAAAACATTCTTCATGCTTAGGTAGCCATTGCCATTCTACACTAGCTTTCAACAATTCGCAAAGAGGCTGTATGTGATTTGTCATATTGGGAACATAGCGCCTAACATAATTAAATGATCCAATGATTCTTTGCAATTCTAATTTGTTACTTGGACTTTTTAGTTCACAAAGTGATTTTGCTCTATCTTCGTCTATTTCCATTCCTCTATCAGAAAAAATTTGACCCATAAATTTAACACTGTCTTTACAAAATTGAAATTTATCTCTATTGAATCTAGCGCCTACTTCTCGAGCTCTTGCTACTACTTTTTCTACAGTTTTATCATGTTCTTCCCTAGTACCACCTGAAACTATCATATCATCATGACATATCAATACATTCTCAATATCGCCAAATCTCTTTTCTACTGCTTCTTCGAATAAATCTTGAGAATTTGATAAACCATAAGGTAACACTAAGTATCTGTAAATGCCAAATGTGGTTGCGAAAGAACATTTCCACGACGACTCTTCATCTAATTTTAAATGGTGATATCCTTCAGATAGATCAAAAACTGTAAAAAATTTTTTACCTCTAATATTTGAACAAATATCTTCGATCTTATGTGTCGCTCTAGGTTTGCGTATAATTTGTTGGTTTAAATCAGCCGGGTCTAGACATAACCTTAAGTTACCATTATTTTTCTCAACGACTACAATTCGATTAATACTCATGCCGGGGCTTACTTCATCAACTTTTACTATTGCTTTTAATTTCACGAGCCTATCCAATTCACACTTCAGCGCATCTTTTATAGCTAAGGGGATTTTACTTGGTGGATGACTGACAGCCTCAAAGTCTATTTTGGTAGTTACTTTATGCTCGCCTAGGAATCTACCGGGTCCTGAGAAAATATCCGAATTTTGTTCGATGAATTTATCTCTTTCCGAGACTTTTCCAGAAGGATTTATATTAACATTATTTACTCGCCTAATAATTCCTAAACTTTCACATGCCTGACCACTTAAAAGGATTCTAGTAGCCCCCTCAACGATCACAAAATCCTCATAAAGACTCTTATTTTTATATTTACAATATAAATTTATAATTCCAACAGTTTTGGCCTGAGTACCTTCAAATCCTTTAATAATATAATTGGATTTACGAACTAAAATCTGTGTTTTTATTTCATTAAACTTTACTTCAGGTATTATACTAATATCCGCACCTGTATCCAATTTTACGTTGAAATTTTCACCTTCAATCTGAATAGTTTCATCCCACATTTTTTCATGACTACAGTTGGGATCACTACATTTACATTTTCCTACATAACCTACAAATACATCTTCCGAACTATGATCATCTTTCTCAACATTCTTAATATTCTTTACGAAACATGAAATGGCAAAATGGTTGAACCTACCACACTTTTTACACTTCTTTCCAAATGCAGGGCATTCACGTGCACCATGTGTTGACTGGCATCTCCTACATTTGAACTTTTCATTTTCCTTGTTCTGGCCCTGTGATTTATATGTGTTTCTTGGTTGTTGGTTGAACTTGTTTACAGCATGAACATCTGACCTCAATTCATTCTGGAACTGCTCGTTCTGTTGTTTGCTTTGTTCACTGGTTCGACAAAATTCAATTGCTTTATCCAAGCTCAACTTTTCGATCCGCAGCAATGCCTCTCGGGTTATAGGATCTCGGATGCCCATAACTATTTTGTCCCTCAGAGCTTTATCTTCAGCTGTCTGATTTGGGTCTCTTTCATTGTAATTACATGTGCGTACCAGGTATTTACATTCCGTGAGAAAATGTTCAAAGGGTTCATCCTCCTTTTGCATCCTTTTTAGGAAATTATACCTTTCGAAACATTCGTTAACCCTCGGGTTCACATATTTTTGGATCTGATCAATCGTATAATTATATTTGTTTACTTCTGTTTCGGGGATGACGAATGTAGACATAATTCTTGCTGCCTCTGTACCGATAATATTTCTCAATATTGATAACTTGATGTGGTCCTGGGATTCGTATTGTCCTGTCGCTATAAGATAGTCGGTGAATGCAGTTTTCCAAAATTTCCACTCCATAGCGGCATTTTTGCCTTGCAAGTCGAAATCTGGGGGTAGTTTTACCGGCCCCGTGTAGCTTGCCATTTTATAGGTTATAATAGAAATCTAAATTTATTTCTTGGATCCTTCACCTTTTCTTCGTATATCACTCAATTCCGTTACGACTGCGCCATGTTTAATACTTGGGTATTGATATTTAATAGAACACTAGAGATTTGTACTTTAATATTTAATCGGTATAACATATACATTCATGTCTTGTTACAACAGTGTGGTTATGATATCACTCTGACATTCCCGTAACTTGACCATAGAGTATATCTGACATGTTATAATATAGAATAATATTGAACAGTCGCTAGCTTGCTCTGTTCGAGTACTACCTAGTAGTTTGAGACCATTTTCGGCACGGAATTCGAAAATTACAGACATGTGGATGAAACGATAGCATACTGTTCCCCTAATAGGAACATGCACGCAAAATGCTGATTGATATCGCCGTGATTCAATTAAATAAACTTTCAATCAATCCAAAATCCAATGTTGGAAGAATTATTCAACATCTATTAACATTTGAGATTTATTAACTTGATTCATTTGAACAAAATTCCATTTATACTAATGTTAATAATAATTTTAAACAAAATGCTTGCTGCAAATTGAAATGGTGTCCGTGGGAACAAATTTTTTTCTTCCTACCGCCACTTACCATCTTTTCCTCAGGACATTGTCCTTTGAAAATCTGTAATATATAGAAAGTCTTATCTCTTATTCAGAAATTAGGAAAAAAATAAAATAAATCAGTTTTAATTAAATAAAAACCCCTTGTGAAATTTGATATTTTGGCCTTTTTACAACCTGTTTGTGCAGTTTACGGCTGATCAAGATTTAAACATGTTGTGTAACTATAATATACACACTTAAAAAAGAAAACTCTTTGAAAAATCTTACAAAAAGCATGAAATAAGATGCTTTTGAATGCGATTTGGCGGCTTCTTGCCACTCCTAGCTCTATCTTTCTCTAGACAACACGTTTCTCTTTCCCTCACCGCTTCCATTGTAAGTTATAATTTCTATGGGAGTTATATAGGATTCTGTGCTTTGAATATGCATGTTAATTCAAAGCACAGAATATATAACTCTTTGTATTTTTTGCTAGCTGACGTCACTCATTTTTCAGAGGAGCACACCATAAGCGATTACAAGCGATGGACCATGATGTAAAAAACATGTGAAACATCTGAAAAATGAGTGACGTCAGCAAGATTAAAATACAAAGAGTTGTATATTCTGTGCTTAGAATTAACATGCAAATTCGAAGCACAGAATACACAGCACCGGAGTTTTTGGTCCATCGCTTGAAATCGATTCATGTTTTTACATCATGAACGATACGAACTCCACAAGTCCACACAGCATGATGTAAGTAAAACATGTTGTGCTCATCTGCTCATCTGTGATCGTATTTACCAATGATGACGTCACTTTTTTCATTCAAATTCAAGGAAATATATATTCTGTGCTTCGAATTTGAATGAAAAAAGTGACGTCATCATTGGTAAATTCAATCACAGATGAGCACGCCATGTTTTGCTTACATCATGCTTCACTGCATGATGTAAAAAACATGGTGTGCTTATCTGAAAAATAAGTGACGTCAGCAAGATTAAAATTCAAAGAGTTGTATATTCTGTGCTTTGAATTAACATGCAACTTCAAAGCACAGAATATACAACTCTTTGTAATTTAATCTTGCCAATGCAAATTCAAAGCACAGAATATACAACTCTTCGTATTTTATTCTTGCTGACGTCACACATTTTTCAGACGAGCACACCATGTTTTTTACATTACATCATGCTCAACAGTAAGCGACGGAGAAGAAATGGACCATAGATAAACTAATTATTCGTAACTGCTGCTAAGCGATACGCCCTCTGGCGATAGAAATTCGGACACTTCCAAGCTAGTAGTTTTTTGACGTGCCTGTTATTCTAACGTATTTTGCTTACTTTTGGAGTTCATTTTCGAGCTTTTGTGTTGTTCTCCATGTTGAAGTTTTGGTATACCGAAAGTGTTTGTAATATTCATCAATCGATTCCTTTCTTTCCGATTAAAATTTTCAACTGTATTAATTCGAAATGGCATCCTCCCGAAATGACTATTGTTGTGTGCCTCAACTCAATGTTATTCATGGTCAAAGAGGGAAGGATCTTCTAGTGCCTCTAGTTTTCATTTTTTCCAAAGCCAAATGAAAGTGAAGTTAATTTGGGAACAGCATTTGGCAGGGAACTCAATGATAGAAGAAAGGCCTAGCTTTATTTATTTATTTATTTATTACCGATAATACACAAAATTAATTACACAAAATTAATTACAATATGTGCAGCTCACAGAGGTAATCAGTTACCTGTTTGTGAGCTCGGTGTAGAAAGTCAATCATACATCATATCCTATTGAAAACTAACAAAAACTGAAAGAAAAAAAAAAATTGAAATCCACAACACCACAGAATATGCACACCTTCAACCCCCATCGCAATTCACAACTACAAAACAATAATAATACGAATTTTGAGCCTAATCACAAACCTGTTGAAACCCATTTCTTCAATTTATTCTTCCTGGAATATCCACTGTTCAAAATTTTTAGCTCATTAGGAAGTAAGTTAAACACACTAATTGCTCTCACAATACTACTTTTACCACTGACTGTCTTGAATCTTATAGGCAATTGGATACTTTTGTTCCTAGTGATGCTTTTTGATTTCATAAATTCATTTAGAAATTGAAGATTGGAAAACAGGTCGCGAAATACATGAAAGTATGTTCACTGCATTTCTCTGAAGATGTTTATTTTCATAAAGGTAAATTACCTACAATGAATTCATTTCGAAACAACTTCATGCATGATGTTTTCAGGTGTAAATGAAAATATGAGAATTTTGAAGAAAAATGCTGCAGAGAAACCACCGAGCACTTCTGCAGCTACCTAATTTACATACTACACAAAATCATATTCTAAAAGAGTGATTTGGTTGAGAACCTGACAAAAACTAGATAACTGTTAGAGTTGATAATAGCTGAAGTTATTCACATAAATACATTAATCCTTTATTTGCTATATATGTATAGGTAGGTTGAACCAGCTGTGACATTTTTCATTTTGTATGTGCATCTTGAGCTGCTGTTATATGAAAATGAAATCAATTATATGTCTATCTGTTTCCCTTTCTTTAGAAATACGATGCAAAAGAACTAAAGCAGAAAATCTATTTCATTTTATTGATTCACTTGTTTGTAAACAAAGAACAAGTCATATCATTTAGACTGATTCTAGATTTACCACATAATATAGCCTGCATTCAGCACTTCTTCACATGAGTAAGAGTCCTTAAATAACTTATTGAGGTGCCTATTTTTCCAGAAATTCAAGTAAACTTAGATATTGGCTCATTTTGATCCACCTAGCAATATGTACTAAAATAACACCGAAATTATCCTCCAGGAACGATTTAAAGTACGATTTTATATCGTGATCTAAAGGAAAAGTTCCTTCTCAAGAAATCTTACACGAAATTATAATAATTTCTTTGAATATTCAAGCTCTGCTTAATAAACATTCGTTCTCCACCACATTTCTAAGGTTTGTTTACATAAAACTACTAGTCTGGACAGATTCCAAATTTATCCGTTATGGCGCTGGCATCTTCGCAGAAGTTCCCAATTGTCTATGAAATGGACTGAAGACAACATTCGTTTTATCACATGGCATTTGCTTACCCGAAAACCAAGATTCTGATGATATCCAATCTGCCCGTAGTCTACGTAAACTACCTAATACGATCTGCCCTGTGATAATATTATGCTATTTTGACCGTATAAACGTCGAGTATCTTTCGACGGTAGTCGAGTATCTTTTTCATGAAATGATATTAACAAGGAAGTTGTTCTACCATGTTGACTTCATACAATCAAGAGGGAAAATCATCATGTGGCCATTGATAGAAAACAACTAAATTGTCAACTATTGACATAGAAAGAACGGTGATAAAATTCTATGGTTATCAAATTTCCTGGCGCCAACAAGTCACTCACTTTCCATAAGGTTATATTTTTAATTTCCAGAAACACCCAAAATATTGCAGACAACAAAACAAACTGCGTTGTTTATATTTTCATGCCCTTCTAATGTATGTTATCGCTTATTTCGAGAACAATTTCAAAAATTCATGTTTTCCCGCTTTTTGTGAGAGTGCCCGCCCTAATATTTGGCGCCTTATTTCAGAAAATGGAAATCGCGGCAGAGAAAAGTGAAACAAAAAGCTTAGAGTGTGTTTACATTTAGACAGTGATTGAAACACCTTTTCAGTTATTGAATTGAGTTACAGAGGTTTTAAACATGGTTTTAGAAGAAGTAGACGATCAGTTATTCAAACAGCACGCAGAATTATGCAATAAATTGAATTTAGATAGCAAAGCAGTAACAGAATCTTGGGAGAGTTTCAGAACTTTGAACCAAAATTTTACTCTGGAGGTACATTGTTTGAGTGAATCTTTAAGGGTTTTACTACATGTATTTATCAATTCCAGGGGGAGCCTCTTCATTGGCTGGGATGTGCAGTTTTTGTTGCTTGCAGGAAAAGTGTCACCCCTACTGTAGGCAGTACTGTTATTGAGGGGAATTGTGTTAGCCTAACAAGCTTACTTCGTTACTGCAATCTGAAGTAAGTATCAAAGTTTCTAGAGTAATCTTTATTCTATCTAATGGTACATAATGGACAAAAAAAAACACTTGAGTTTGGTTCCAATCAATGAAAAAGAATAAATTAGAAATTACTGCGGTCGGTATTTCTGCATTCATATTCCATTATAATTTTTTCTTAATTTTGTTCATAATATATGAACACGTGTAAAATTTGTACAAGCTCTCAATATCCAAGAATTAATGTAACTCTACTAGCACCTGCTTAAAAACTAATGTAACACCAAATTACTCTTGCTACAACATTTTGGTAATGAACAAAGTGATAATCTACCGAAGGGTATCAGTGTTGCACATTCTAATCTTGTGTTTAATATTTTGTTCATTGAGACACATTTTATGTTTGTGTTGTATAGGAAGAAGCTCAGTAGGATTGAGCATTTTCAATTCTCCTTTTTATTTGTTACATATCAATTCCAAAACAAGGTCTGTTACTTATGCATATTAATGTTGGACACCAATGGTATTTGTTAGGTACTGAGGTGTGCAGAAATGTCAATGGGCATTTCCAGTATTTTAAACAAAGGTAATGTAGCCCTAACGATTTATTCATCCTTCATTATAAAAAAAACAACTAATTTATTATTCAGTATTGAAAACGCGATTCTAATAGTTTAAGATAAAGTAATCCTGTTTATTATGTCACTGGATCTGAGTCGAGATTTACGGTGCTATTGAATTCTGTCATTCTCATGTTTGTGGACTATTTCTCTAGTTAGCTTGATGACAAAATAGCATCACTTCCATGTGTATTGTTCATTTATCATTATACAACAAATCAAGAGACAATGGCGAAACAGATTGGCTGCAACTCTGATTTTTGGACGTTTTCAATAATTTTATTCTCAAAAACTTCATTTCAAAAAGAAAACAAAAACTCTATCCGTCGGTTTCACAAAACTTTTGACCTCTGATCAACTCGTTGATTAAGGTTTGCTCTCGATGGTTGGGTTGAAAATGAACTGAAATCGAGCACAGAAATTACTGTTAACTGACAATCAAGCCCTTGATCTGGCAATCAGAGTTTTGTGAAACCGGCCGTTAGAGGTCCAGATAATCCAGGTGGAAATACCAATTTCAACTTCCTGAAATGAAGTAACTTATAAGATATGATGGAAATGTTGAACGAAAAGTAGCATAGGCACTACACCTATATTATGTTTTTTTCTAGTATGTAGGAATTATTTCAGTTCTTTGTTTTTGGTGAGATCATTTGGTGTTCTTGATGTGATACCAGACCTGCGTTTAGGCATTGAGTTCCTTATGTGGGATTATTTGTAATTAACTGGTTCAAATAAACAAATAATGTCTGACTGATATGAAAGATTGTATTGAATTCTGTTTTTGACAATTATACTATGTACCAAGGGAACCTTAAGCTTATAGCTTTCGGTTGCTGTGTATCAAGAATGACAAAGAGAAAATTTGATTGGAAAATACCTTAATATGGGCAGGTTTTGTTTCATGGAAGATAAAGTTAGGACAGTCCCTACGAATTTCGTCTTTTAATTCGGATGCAAAGAAAAATAATGAGTTTAAAGGTTTGAAAGGGTTACCTGTTTGCTAAATACAAATATGCAGCTAGTACCGCTTGACTAAAATAAAACTTCCTTGTCTGGAATCGAACATCGAACCCATGAGATCAGTAGTGCAATGCTCTACCTGTTGAGCTACCGAGATATTCTCATACTGTTTTTGTTAGTGGTTAAATCAAGATGCCTACTTCTTTGTCATCTTCCTTATATTCGAAATATGATCGTATAAATATATAACCATACTGCACTATCATCTGTGCTGAAGCCACCTTTATTATTTCCGTTGATGATTATAGCTGGTGTCCAAAGGCTGTCTATGAACATCATGAATTTTGCAATCATGGAAGCTAATATAAATAATTTCGCATCAAATATTAAAGACTATTCTCTCCACAAAAATATGTTACTGGCCTTTTTTGCGCGCATGTTCTAGGGGAACAGCGTGCTATCGTTTTGTCCAAATGTCTGTAATTTTGGATGATTGAGCCGAAAATGGTCTCAATCGACTAGGTTGGACTCACTGATGACGAATCCGGTGTCAAAATTGATTCTGTCCGGCCGGCCGGCCGGCCGGTTGGCCGGCCGTAGACACGATAACTGTCGACAGAAGCAAGCTAGCTACTTGAAACTTTCAGGATAAGTTGCGCATCCGAATGCCGCGGTTAAGTTCGTTAATGGGCCAAATCGGTCGAATAGTTTCAGAGTTATAGGCACTTGAAGTTTTGAAGTTATTCATTTTTTATTTCAGAAACTAATCAAGCGATTGAATTCAAACTTGGCAGTTTTGTGGAGTATAACGACGCGCAACTTTGAGCTGAATTTCGTTAAGATCATATTGTCGATAAATTTAAAAAAAAAAATTTTTCGAAATTTTTTTACAAAAAAATTTTTTTTTCGGAAACCATTCATCATATCCAAAAAAAATTATACTCACACTTTGAGTTTCTAATTTCACAGCAGTGTACTAAATTTAAGTTCGATACGATCCTAAGTTTTGGAGATATCGGGAAAAAATATGTCAAATTTCGAGGTTTTCTTCTCGATATCGTTGATTTTTTCGGTATTACTCGAGAAATACTGATTCAGTCCTGATTAAACTTAACAGCTAGTTTTAAGATGCTGAAAGACAACTTTATGCAAAATTTCGTGATAATCGTGTTATTAGAACAATTTGAAAAAAAAAATCTCTATGATTTTCTCATCATATCATCCTCATTAAATTCTGTATGAAACTTCGAACTGTTATTTTCGATGAAGTACTGGATTTCAATTCGATCTTATCTGTATTTTTGGAAATATTGGAAAAATAAAATTTTGATTGGGTATATCTACGGAATCATTGGGTGGATTTTACCCATTCACGAATTCGGCCTTCGTAATTAATGTCCAAACCTTCTCTACAAATATCGAGTTTCTAAGTTGTTTCTTTCGGAAGTTATTGTGTTTACGCAGTCGGCAGTTAGGCTGACCTTAAACACAATAACTTCCGGAAAAAACGACTTAGAAACTCGATATTTGTAGAGTAGGTTTGGGGCTTAATTACGAAGGTCGAATTCGTGAATGGGTAAAATCCGCCCAATGATTCCGTAGATATACCCATTCAAAATTTTATTTTTACAATAAGTCCAAAAATACAGATATGATCGAATTGAAATCCAGTAATTTATCAGAAAAAAATTTCAAAAAGCACTGCCGTGAAGGCAGCAGCTTTTGCGCGCACGTTCAAATTCGTTGCTGAAGCGGTCATCTACATTGAACATGCGCGCAAAAGTTGCTGCCTTCACGGCAGTGCTTTTTGAAATTTTTTTTTTCTTATTTTCAATCATTATTCAAGCGAACTGAAAGCAGATTCAAAAGAATGCCACTTCATCCATCAGTTCTAACTGGTTATAATAATATTCTGTTTGAAGTTTGAGGCCATTTCTGTGAATAATATCAACTTTTGTATCACATGTAATCAAATCCTCTATAATGTATATATTTTTTCCAGTCTGATCCAGTTTTTCTGCAATATACGGCGATGGTCTGATATGACCCATATGCCAGAAGAATTCCGAAAAAAGATTGACACATTAGAGGAGTCTTTTTCAGTTACCTGCAATGTCTTCAAGGAATACTGTACAATATTTCCAAAACTGTTTAAAACACCTGAACCATCAGATATGGAAATACCAAAACAACATAGAAACAGAAAACAAAAGTAAATAATTTACAATTTGCAATTTACAGGGTAATACATTTAAATTTCAAAGAATTTTCAGATCTGTGCAATGCACACCTGCGAAAATTTTCGAGTTTATCTGGAATCTTTACATCACAATTAGAGGGGAAGATTCTAGTTATAGTAATGACCTAGTGCAATCATACCATTTACTCTTGGGAATATGTGATTTAGCTTTTAAAAACGCATTCTTGACCGAAAGGAGGGATCTAATCAATCCACAATTTTCAGGTAATAATAATTATACTACTATTTATTCACCATAAAACTATTTACGCTTCAGATCGAAATTATATGCATATGTACCTATCATAGGTTATAGTAATTTTCCTGTCAGATAACTACGCGCCTTTATACGTTTTACAGTCAGGTCGTAGTAATCACTTATGTATCAAAACCAAAGCATAGAGTTGTTCATAAAAATATGTATGAGTTGACAACGTCTGTCCTAATTAGTTTGAACGTGACAACATTTCACTGGGGCAAACCTGGCCCAGCGCTAGTTACAAAAACGTGATAGATCTATTCCAAGGCCTTTTGACTGACTTCATTAATGTGAATAGAGTATATATATGATACATAATACCATCGAAGCTCTAGCTCAGAAGTTATGCTTGGATAGTGATCCTTACTTGTGACCAGTTATTTTGAAATATAGAAGCGACCATTTTCTTCGATTGCAAACAGATTTTGTTAGAATTGGCTTTGGATCCATATAGTTGATTGTTGTTCGGCATTTCTTTGCACCAACAAGAGTTTTTTTGTTGAGCGTCTGTCCAAATGTTCTTGATTTCATTAAATATTTAATGCATGCAGGTGGAACTGTTGACGTTTGTCACATTGAAATTGAATGTGACAAAAGTCTCAAATCGAAAGAAAATAATTCTTGAAATTTTCTATTTTGTCTGATGAAAGAGTCAGATTTGTACTCTGAAACGTCACAGTTCGTCTTCTTTAACGTTTGTATTGTTCCTGTGTTGTTCATAAGGCAATCTTTTCTGCAAGAAACCATGAAAAAAAAAATTTTTATTTAATTTTTAATAGTTCTGTTTCAGATATTGGGAGTGAAAACCCATAAAAACCTAAAAAATAATGCAAAATCCTCCCAAAATATGCTTCAATCGATACTCAAAACTGATAGTTCACTGCTTTCTGTGGTCGAAATAAGTTTTATAATACCAACCCTAGGTATCTTTTGGTACCATTTCTGACACAATATCCGGAAAATACAAACATATGTGAAAAGATGGTAGCACACTAGTGCATACATGCAAAATTATTTTGTATTTTGGCTATTTATGATTTGCAATCTGATTTACCTGGTTATTATTGTCTACCTTTTCAGGATTACCATCTGACTGGTTGAGCCCTGATTTTATATGTCCTGATGACGTCCCTTGTATTATAGATAAAATAATAACTAACTCTTCAAACTCTCTAGATGCCAAGTATATAGAGAAATATCAGTGCAGAAATATTTTATCAACGTTTTTCAAAACTGGGGTGCTTCTTGGAAATGAATTGAATTTTATTGGTTTATTTGATCCCCAAGTATTTGAATCAAATTTCAAAGAAATAAAGAAGGCTTACGAAACACAGTTGCTGAGCAATGGTGGCTTCGATGAAAGAATCTTTTTAGCAGAATATCGAAGAAGAATTTTAGAGAAGGAACAGGAATCCCAAAATAATTGGACATCTATTCAGCCATTATCAGAATCTGGTGAGTGATCTTATTTTATGGGTTTTTGAATGTGTGGACCAGTTTCAAAAGGGCTCATTGATATACACTCATATATGATAAGGGGTGAGGTAGCTTAACAATTTGAATTCATAAATTCTTATGTATATACCTACAAACTTTCAACAGATGGCACTGTTATAGTCAAGGGATAACCGGCGGTAATATTCATGAATAAGAAACAAAAAAATAAATGATGATTCAGATATATATTTTTAATGTGCTAAAAGAAATTAGTATGAATGAAAAATTTTAGGAATGACCGGATGTGAAGTCTGGAGCTTCTACGCGCTTGTTCATATTGAAAGCAATTTCCTCACGAAATTTTGAGTGACATAATTTCTCAGCCAAGTACTAGATTTCAATTATTTTGGAAATATTGGGAAAATTGAATATTGAATGAATAATTAAAATCCACCCAATGATTCCGCAGATATTAATTCATTAAATTGGTGTGGTGGAAGAGTGATGGATCCACCAACTCCTTTTTATATTATTGGTTGAATGACGTAAATGTCAAATTATTTAGTTCAGCCTCCACCATTTATATTCTATTTCCACCATACTCCACACCAACCACACCAGTTTGGTGAATTAAAAACTGCGGCTCTTTTTCCATATAACATAGACATAGATTATATTTCTGTCGTTATTGTCATAATTCAAATTTGAGATAATACTGTAGTCATAAGAGTTGTAGCGTTTCATAAAAGAAAAAAAGGGATAATTTTCAGAGTAAAAAATAACTTCCTATTAACAATAAGCAGAAGATGCTGAATATGAGGTTGTACTTTATGTTTGAGTTGCTTTGTAAGAGTTTCTATTAATTAAACATTTCAATAAACTTTCGATCAGATAGCTCTAAAAGGTTCCGTTTAGGTAGCACATCAAGAGCTATTTGGTATTGTATTCACATCTTCATTTAGTACGTCCCAAATATTTGCACTCGACATATCTATCTTCGAGTGAAAACAGAAATCTTGCAGTGAAAGATAAATGAGATTGTTAAGACCTAATGCCAAACAGATCAAAACTGTCTTACAGCTCAAACGTAACCTAAGAATTAGCGTTCTCTATATATCGTTCTATAACAAATCGTGAGAGATGTATCGCTTTCTCTCAGTGGCGCACTACTCTGCAGTCATTCAGTTCAAGAATGCCATTTTCTTCACTTTCTCTCATTTGTTCTTTCTCCAAGATTTCAAGAATAGCGATGCAGGTGGGGTGAGGATTCACGACCCAACGCGGGCCGTGGAGACTTAAAACTGTCTTTGTTCTACCTTAGACCAGTTTTTAACTGGGTGAATGTGAGCATAGGTCAAGCTTTTTATCTGTGTCTGCTCTAAAGGGGAAGTCGGAGTCTTATTATACCCTCCGCGGACCTAGCCTATGGTCTAACTAGGAGGTGGAGTCCCGCCGGGTGCGCTAGCGGACCAACTCCTGGAGACGGCGGTGGAACGAGGCCATGGCTTATGGTAGACCCCTAGGCGGGGAGTGAGAGTCTCTCAGATTAGGTGGTTGACCCGGATTGGTCGTCATTTGCGACGTCGGGATAGGAGCACTCATCATTCAAAATGAACCAGATCCTGGTTGTGGCTTGAGAGCGGCTACTCTGGAAATGGTCTGAGGCAGGGCAATCGATACCCGCAGAGTGGGGATTGGATCCATAACCCTCCAACCTTCTGGTCTGGCAGCGACTATGTCAAAACCGTCCAGCTTCGCGGTAATCTTTTGCCAACCAAGGGCATCCCGTCGAACCCTGTGCAGGATCGCCTGTGCAGAATGGGATGCCAGCGAACTGAATCACTCTGCCACGTGTTGCAGAAGTGTCCTGCTGCACATTGGCAGCGGATCCGTCGGCACGATCACCTTGTCGACACTGTTCGCAAGATTGCCGAGAAGAAAGGGTGGTTGGTGGAGGTGGAACCGAGAATCCGTTGCTCTGACGGCGCTCTGAAAATCCCGGACCTAATACTTAGACAGGGATCCAGAGTCGTCATAGTAGACGCGGCGGTATCCTGGGAGGGGCCAACCCCCTTATCTGTCGCTTCGCAAAATAAAGCTGCCCTTTATAGCGAGCCACGCTTTATCCATGCCATTAACAACAGGCATCCAGGTGCCATTATCGTAGTAGCGCCTCTAGTCATTGGAGCTAGAGGCATCTGGTGTGGTGAAAATTCAGTCCTATCTAACATCTTGGACTTCACCCGCCAGGAAACAAGATCATTAATAACT
This sequence comes from Myrrha octodecimguttata, assembly GCA_958510865.1. NCBI lineage: Eukaryota > Metazoa > Arthropoda > Insecta > Coleoptera > Coccinellidae > Myrrha > Myrrha octodecimguttata. The sequence continues at coordinate 22,969,791 of OY294059.1, forward strand.
AAAACCATTATGGGCAGCATAATGGTTCACAAGCACTTCATGCGACAGTCGTAAAATGAGCCTCACAGACCTAGAACTGAAGCGTCTGTTACAGGGAGCCACCACCAGAGCACACGACCTGTGTTGTACATATATTTTATTTTTACATTTTTAAAGTGTTTTATATATATGTATGTATTATTGTGGCGTGTTGAGCATTTTTAAAAAAGTCTTGTCGAATAAAAAAATAGTCTACGTCCTAATTTATTATTTTATCTTTACAATCTTTTAAAATGTACATATAATTTATACAAAATTTTACAATAGTCAATTTAAATTATTATTTTATTTATATTTTCCCCGCTCAACACGTCTTTGTTCTTAATGGTGTGGTTGTCTGAGGCATGTCCGCGGGAAATCTTCCGCGAGGGGCACTTACGCCTGGCGGTTGCGCGGCTCCTCTCGCTTAAGTAGAGGACGTGGGAAGATCTCCACGAAATGTGCACACTCCCTGTGGGGGCCCAACGCATCGTCGGGGCTTTGAGGTTACGCAGCGTCACCTCCTAGGCGGGGTAGGATCTTCTCCTGCTTCAGTCTGGTGGCGTGGGCGGCTTCGGAGTTCTGCGGTGTATGGGCTCACTGCAGGGTTGGAAGACCGGACAGGTTACATGATGATGTGCCGCGTTCGAGAAAAGAAAATTTTTGTTGTGCCCTTCTGATAGACCCCTAGGCGGGGAGTGAGAGTCTCTCAGATTAGGTGGTTGACCCGGATTGGTCGTCATTTGAGACGTCGGGATATGAGCACTCATCATTCAAAATGAACCAGATCCTGGTCATGTCCATTGCTTCCTGCGTTTGAGGTGTTGGTATCTTAGTATCCAAATACAGGTAGCTACTATCCGAGGTCAATCCCCTCAGAACCACTAGTGCAATAGAGTCGCCTCAGAACTCCGCCGTACGCCAGGTCGGCTAGGACGCTGAGCTTTGAAAGTAGTAATACCGCTCTCAAATCGCCCATACTGCACATAGAGTTGTAGACCTAGGTGATGTCCGCGAATGGGCGAGGGAGGGCCAATGCCTGCTAATGTGGATTCTTACCTGTCTCGGTGTAAGCCGGGAGGAAGCCTCAGGATCGAATGGAGACAGGCTGATTTTTCCATTTAACCTTCGTAATCAAGCCCCCTACTCTACAAATACCGGGCTACTATTTAATTTCTTTCAAAAATATTGTGTTAACGGTCAATCTAATGGTTGATTGTAAACACAATCAGGTCGATTCTGTTTGCGTATTGCTATGAACCTTGCTATTCTAGTCATATTGCTATCTTTCTAATTTATAGCAATATGGCCATGATGTTACGTATTCTGTTCCGAGTGTTATAGCAATGTTTGTTATGAATTTTGTCATAACAATATTGCTATCATAGACTTCCATAATTGGTGATTTTAGAGCTGACAACACTGTATTTTGTGACATTAGAACTACAAGGAAGAAGAAAATATCCCTAATTCGTGAGTTTTCTTTATGGCTTCGCATACATAACCTCAATCTACGGCTTTCTTTATTCATGTAAACATCGATATAAAAAATGTTAGGAAAAGAAACGAGTCAAATTGGTCAATAACCAATTTCCTGGATACCAATAAAATATTGGTTATCAGAAATCGAATGCAGCAATTTTATTCAGGCGTTAATAATTCGATAAACTTTTTCGTTGGAACCTCAAAGGGATTGCATTTGTTGAGACGAGTAGAATAATCATCTCAGCTGTTGCCTATGCCTGTATCTTAGTCTAAGAATTTTCCTTGAAATTAAATAATACTCTAGAGAACCTTGAACACATTTCCATTAGCGTATACTTTTTTTATTCATGTAAGCATCGACTTAGTCGAAAATGTTACGAAACAGAAAAACCAATTTTAGTCAAATTGACCAATTTTCTGGATACCGATAGAATTTTGGTTTCCAGAAATTAAATGCAGCAATTTTATGCTATTGATTCGAAATTCGATGAACTTTCCTGTTGGCAATTCAAAGGGATGGCTGTTAGATCATTAGAATAATCATCTCAGTTGTTGCTTACTATGCCGGTATTTTATTCTAAGAATTTTCCATGAAATAACAAATTTCTATTACCACATACTTCCCTATCTTCAATATTTTCGAATTCTTGGAAGAAATCATACTTAAACAAATGGATCTCTGTAAGATTCCCTTTCTAACCTATCTTGTTATCAAGCATAGCAAGTACTATTTTGAGGTTGCTAAGATAGCAATATTGATAGCAAGATTCTCGTTAAAGTGACAGATCATATTGCTCAAAATCGTTGATCAGAATACCAATAATTCCAATCTTGTTATGATAGCAATATCTTTTTCTTAGCAATATTGCTATTTGCAAACAGAATCGACCTGATTAGCTTCTGAAAAAAACGAATCATGTAGTCGAAATTTGTAGAGCAGGTTTCAAGCTCCATCACAAAGCTCGAATTCAGGAATGGGTAACATCAACCCAAAATTCCGCCCCTAGGAATATTATTTTTTCAATAATTCCGAGAATGCATACCCACCAATGGAGCTGAAATTTTGTCCATAGTTAAATAATGTAGACTTCAGGTTAATGCCTCCCGAAATTTCGCACAGGTTTGCGCGTCGGCATTTCACTTAAGCTTTTTGGCTTCCCAATTCAAATGAATGTAGATTAGGGGGGATTTTGGATAATTGACATATAGGCGCTTCCAGTAGGAATGAACATTTTCTACAGGGTTCGTTTTTGTGAATGATCACGAAGTTTTATTATTTTAGGGAGAAATAGCAACAAAAGGACGTAATGAGAGAAATTTACTTCTCCATTCTTGAGACAACTGATTATTGGTCTCCTTTGTGTAGCTCTCTAAAGAAATCGTTTTTTATATATATTTTTTTTTTTAGGAGATGAATTGTTGGAAGATTCAATTGGAAAACCACACAGCTTTGGCACAGTAAGTCATCACATGTTGAATTTTAATTTTCCACTTACTCAGTTTTTAGTTATTTTCCTGGTAACTCGAACCAACTGATACTATTTCTCATTACTTATACTCTTTTGTGTGAAGTGTATTAGAGAATGGTTTAGATTCACAAATCGTTCAAAAAAAATTGAATTTTCGGATTTAAATTGTGCGTACCAGACAACATTCATTGGGGCCGCTAGTATGATATATTTTGCGAATTTGCAGCGTCTATTATAGACACACCAAGGAAAAATACTGGCTCTTCGAATATGATATACAAGAATATTATTCACAGATTTCATTTAGGTTTAATATTTATATGCAGGGTATATGGCAACAATGACTCACTGGTTTATATACCAAAAAAAAAGAATTAACAGTTACAATTTTCTTTGATGTTACCATATTGCTCAAGTTCTACAAACTCCAATAGAAAACTGCTCTAACAAAAAAATTTAAATCATAGCGTTTACTCTTTCTTCGCTAAGAGCTTTGGGAAACGGATAAAATGTTTGCTAACCAAGACATTTATTTACTTAACCTGAATTATTTTCCCTGGATTACAAATGGAATAAAATTCACAAGATTGAATTACGCTATTATCTTCCGAAAGAGAACATGAGATACATAAGAATATATCGATATATTGTATCATCCTCTACTGGGAATTTAAACAAAAGTTTTAAAGGTTTTGTGAACACAACTATAAAAAAAACTACTTAAAAAAATCGTTGTACACATTTTACATACAATGATATTATATACATATTATGTATATGTGTTTAATACATTTACTGTCCCATGAATCACATATGATGCTGAATAGTTAATGATACTCCTTGAAACAATGAAGATGAAGGCTTTTTATAAGCATTACATTCACATTACATTACTTGTTGAGTAAACGAAGCCTAAGAGTTCATGAATCACATATGCATGTGGAAATTGCAGAATGACTGCAAAATTATTTCTTTTTGTAGAATATGAAATTTATTAGAATCCGAAGAGCCAACGCGTTCATTTATCACTACGTATTTTCAACATTATTCTAACTACCTACTATAATTCAATAGATCCCTTCACGAATTAGTGATACGCCACTAACAGGTAGACGATTCCTGAGTCCACGAGATGGCAAAGAAGTGAGTTGTTTGGTATCGGCAACCCAAAATATAACACGACTGCAAGTGATACTAAGTGGTAGGTCACCACAACCCAGTGATGCCCTGAAAAGAATTTTCCAGTGAGTAAATCCTTTACCTAAATTTTATTGAATTGGCAGTATTAACTAGAGTAGAAACCATACTATGTTATCAAGAATTGTAACACTTCCTTGTACCATTCTGTTCGAGTATAAAATTTTAAAACCAACCTCCTCAACGAAAATTAATTTCTTTTTTTTTATGCTCACACATATCTAGGAAAAGGATGTGTTTTTATTTCAATCAAAATATCTAATCGATTAATCATAAACGCATCAAGGCGTTTTTATTTCAATCAGAGAAATTCCGATGAGTTTCAGTTTCAGAGTTTTTAACGTAATTTAGTGGATGAATTTCCGGTTACTAATCAGATCCATTGTACTCAGAGGTCGATCGAACTGATTAGATGGATACTTCTACTTGATGTTTTGGCCAGAAGTTTTCGTGATTCTGTCAATATTGTTAATTGTTAGGCGTGAAAAGTGGAGTAATGTATAGTAAAAATGTGATGAAGATGATTGAAGGCTTACTGATGAGCCCACCACTAAATTGGTGGAACTCCGCTACAAAAATTATAAGGGAAGATATTAAGGTACATTTCCCTCAGTATAAATCTTGATTTTTACGTGTCTTTTATTCTTTTTCCTTCCCAAATCAAATATTAAGAATTCTCCATCACCACCAGAAATATCATCATATTTAACATATTTTTCACTACAGAAATAATGCCGCATCCATAATGTTTGGTGAAAATATGTGCTGAAATAGAGCAAATAAGTACCACAGAATGATAGGATATCTGCAGAATAAGTGAAATAACTGATATCTTTCGATTGCTGTACATTATTATATGAAGTGCTCGTTATTAAGCTCTACACCAGAAAACTTCTTATTCAAAACTCAAATCCAATAACGAAATTCATCGAGAATTTTCTGATTTCTGTGTTTATTTTCACTGAACGATTAGTAAATTTTCGACAGATTTGATGACGTCGCGTCAATCGTGTCTTCATCGTTGGATCGAATTCATTGCTTTAACTGATTAAAATAAAAACGCACCAAAATTCTATTTTATTGCAATATCAGACAAAAGCTTGTCAAATTATGAGCTCTACTCGATAATGGTTTTTTATACAGGGTTTTTCAACAAGAACTTTGTTTTTCAATGTGGTAACACCGGCACCACATGACAGTTTTGGCATTTAGTTTTTTGACCTATTCGCAGTATATGCTTTGGCAATTGTTACAATGAATTCAATTTTGCTCGAAAATCGCATTAAAATAATTCAAATCCACTATGAAAACGGTCGTTCTGTTAAAGCTACATTTCGTAAAATTCGTGATATTTTCGGACAACATAAACGTCCTTCTGAGACCGCTGAATTTTGGCCTATTATTGATGACATGGATGTCACTGAAATGTGGTTTCAACAAGACGGTGCCACATGTCACACAGCCAATGAAACGATCAATTTATTGCAAACCAAATTTCCCGATCGCATAATTTCGCAAAATTCAGCTGTTAAGTGGCCGGCCAGATCGTGTGATTTAACACCACTGGATTATTTTTTGTGGGGCTATGTTAAAGACAGAGTTTATACGGAGCCAATCGATCGCTTGCAGCCTTAAAACTCAAAATCCGTGATGTCATTAACGAAATAGACCCTCCATCTTGCCAAAAAGTGATTAAAAATTTTGATGAAAGAATCAACGTCTGTCAGCGTGGTCGTGGTGGACATTTGTCAGATATCATTTTTCATTCATAATTGCCGAACTTTTCTCTTTGTAATACAATAAAAATTTTATTCATTTTCCACTAAATTCTTTGTTTTATTTCGTTTTCAAAAACAAAGTTCTTGTTGAAAAACCCTTTACATCTGAAGTTCAATAAGTAGCAGATTATTTTGAAGCTTTTTTTCATCAGAAGCCATATTAAGTTCCCACCAGAGCAGTGTTTTGATCTTGAAAGCTCCAAAGAGAAATCCAGAGCCGCAAAACTGGTGGACATTTTGATTTTGAGCGTCCGGCAATACAAGTTGTCTATTCAAAAGAAACAAATGACACCATACTTTCGTATTCTCTGTGTCCGCGTCCCTTCAAAAGAGAGATCCCTCAACGTTATTTCAATGGACGTCTGACAGGACGAAGCAAAAGTGTCCGCTTGCAGGTGTCCTCCTAATAGGGAGATACCTACACTACCCTCTGTAATAATGTATATCGAAAATTATTCTTCCAAAGATATTATAATATGAAGGACAAAATTAGGTTATAAATCAAATTATAACAACATACATACAATAATAGGTCTCTTGCATGTAACACGAATTATCATATTTATATGTTTTTCTGCTTCTATTTCGATACAAAATCATAATGTATGCTATCACACACTCCAACAATTCGCGAATTTATAATAATCCGGTATTAAAAATCGTCAAACCGGGACGCAAAACTGAAGTGGTTCAAACGCGATGGATCGCCTCTTACGTCACTCGTTATTCCAAGATGCCCCGATCGATATAGCCGACGCTCCCTATTGGTTTGCTAGAGAGAAATGTACACGAGAAGAGGGAGAGAGAGGATAAATCCCGGTACGTCACGGAAGGCGCGAAGTTTCGTTCGTTTTAACAGCCAACATGCGGAGCCAAATTTATAAGATCGTTTTCTCGTAACAATATAAAATTTTTGACGGCGATTGGAGTTTTTCGTTCTACTTACATATAGAATATTTGATTCCAATGATAAAAGAATGCGTGCATTTCAGGTGCATTATTATTGTATGGCAGTTGAGATTACAATTTTAATTTTGATTTTCATCAAACAGCATTTGTATGATGATGACAAATTTTGCAAGATATTATTGCGTTAGTTTATGTACTTTAAGAAAATATGATGTTTATATTATTGATTCTCCAAAAATTAGTTTCAATATACATGTATATGGAGATAATCAATGGATTCACAGTAACATATTGTGGAACTCATCAACTTTTTACATTCAATAATATAAGATTGAACTGAAACTCCAAAGTATATATTTGCCATAAAAAGGTCATAACTAAACTAAATAGTATCTAGTGCTTTTTGCAACTATAACTCCATTACTTTGCAGATCCTCCTGTGTTTCCCCCATATCTAAAATTGCTGACATTGTTACTCGCTTGGGTGACAAATTTACTAGTGGCTTTGTTCAAAGCAGAAACCCCAGCTATACAGATGAGCTCAATGAGTGTGCCAAGAATAGACTTCTTATGGGGACTAAACTCTTTTATAAACTCGTTGAGAGTATTTTGGAACATGAAAAAACGATCAACAGAGATATTTCGGTAATAGTTTCGAAATTGTCAATTTCAATGCCATAATAATATATTGCTTAATTTTGATCAGGTGTTGATGCAGAAGGATCTCTTTCATGAATGCGTTTTTGCCTGTTCTATGGAAATTGTTCTTCATTGTTACAATAGTCAAACAAAATTTCCCTGGATATTAACAGTTTTGGGAATAGATCCATGTGACTTTGTGAAAATCATCGAACTCATTGTGAGATCCAAGGATCCGTTCTATAGAGATACAATAAAACATCTTAATAAGGCAAGTGTCTCTTATTAAGTGTTGAAAAAAATTTCAAAATTATATATTTTTTTTCTTACAGATTGAAGAAACAATATTAGAATCTCTAGCCTGGAAATCTAATAGCAACCTTTGGAACTTAATCAAGCAATGTGAACAGGGCATACCAAAACAAGAGGAGGTTGCATTACCAAGTCAGGTTGCAAACATAAAACTTCAATCAGATATAAAACAACCACTCATTATTGAAGAACCTAAAACGCCTAGTAAGTTAAAAAAACGTGAAATCAGACTGCTCCTTAGGTGTTGCCAACTTTGTAGTTACCAAGAATTTATGTCTCTAATATTCTCAATTTGATGTGTCAATTTGTTAACCTAATAATTTTAAGTGGGAAAACCTGGATTAGTAATTCGAACGAGAATTACGAACGAAATATTCGGCCGTTTTTCATTTCTTTCGTTATTCAAATACCTGAATTGTTTGGTACTGATATTTAGAGAATGTTTAAACAAAAAACCAGGTACACCCAAAGTAGAAACCACAGATCAACCAGATAAACCACTCGCGTCATTTACTTAGGAAATCTATGTCAACGCAGATATGACCCTGAATCGAGCTAATCAGAATTTTAGCAGGCCTTTGGGGTGCCAATTAGATTGCAGGAATAGGATTACGTCACTCTCGCCGCTTTCGGACTCGCTTGAAGAGGTTATAAACATGTAAACAAACTGAAATTAATTTTTCATACTATTTATTGATGAATAATTTCCTATCTGTTCCATTTTAGAATATAATCCAAACAGTTTTTTACAACCAAATCAATTGTTAAGTCATCTTTGAGGTTCTATTTTATGATGACAGTCCTCATTATATGCTTTAATTGTACAACAAGAATTGGAATCGAACTTAGGTGGACTCGTTCATGATGTTCATTTTATATATTATAAAGGAATCGCAACTGAAGTAAAAGCATTACAACCTCCATTATTCAATTAAAACGATGGGATGTCTAATAAAATTGTATATGATTGCACAAACACTAGGATTGGAATCGAACTAAGTTGGTCTATTCATAGTTTGATTTTATATTGAAATGAATCTCATTTGATGTGAAACTACAAAGATTCTCTGATTAAGGTAAACGGGTTTTCCATAACATTTTTCCAAAATTCTCATTTACTCCAACCGAGTTCTTCTACAGGAGTTTAAGATGTGACAAAACACTCGCTTTGGTATTGGAAATTTGCTTTTCAAATGGTTTCATCGAAAAATCTTAGTCTGATTTTGATTTTGTGATTCCTGAATCCCGACGAATCCGTTTTTACATTTCGATTTTAGATATTCCAAAATAAAGTATTCAATTTGACAGCTGTTTCGAGGAAAAAGAAAGTGTGGTTATATCGATATATTTCTCAAGGTCGGAGAGACGCGATTCCCGCAAACGATGAAGTGATTTGTCTTGTTGGTCTAGGTAGAAACTTAAGTTTGATATTTCTATGGGGGCGGTAGGACTACATAATGTCAATGGCCAATTGCCTAGTTCGGTCAAAAAACTACATTTATTATTGATATTATTTGTATAACAATATTGTGAGGATTGAATTTTACAGAAAAAAATAGAAGGTATTTCATCAAATATATTTGTAGCTGATTAAAGTTGTTTGCAGTGACATATATTCCTGATTGACTGAAAATTTGCGTAATTCATTATGATAGTTGGTTATGAAGATATTGCACATATTCAATTCTAGAAGACATAGTGTGTATATTTATTATATACATTTGTATATAAATTGCATTCAGTTTTGAGTTGAATCATTGTCTATTATAAAGCTCTAGGAATATATATCAAATTTAATCAAATGTTTAATCTCCAGCAAAACTTGAATCACCTGGTCCTTCTGCCACTGAGCATTTTCAATCACCAATAAGTGTCAGTCGGCAATTATTTCCAGGGGCAAAATCAACACCTCAAAAATTAACTGGTTAGTATTTTTTTAATCTTGAGGATCCTTGTTTTATTGAAAAAATGTTTAGGTGATGGTGAATGTAAGGGTAATAATAATTCAATAGAAGAAACATCAGAAGCACAAGCAAGACCTAAAAGAACTGGAGGTTTGGCTATTTTCTTCAGAAAGGTAATTGACGATTTATCATATTTTAATTTCTCTATTAATAATGAAATGAATATCAATCATAATTAATAAAAAGGATCAAATCATTACCTTAAGGATTTCAATGTGTAACGAAAACGCGCTTGCATAGTATAAAAGTTACTCTAAACTGAATAAGATACTTTGGGGCAGCTCTGATTGTGGAAAAATTTAATTGGTTCAGCTCAAAGTGAATTTATGGTAAACACTGGTAGCGCTTATTATGGTGATATTCAACCTCATAGACTAACAACAAAATTGTAGGATTTCCATGCTTTTGTTGATGCTTTTAAGAAATTCCAAAAATTAAATTACCAGAAAAAAAATTAAGTAGGTGCAAACACTTCATATTCGTTGTAAGTGACCAAAGAATAGGAACACAAAGTCATAGTGTGCAACAGAAATGGCATGAATCCAAAAAACCTTACCAGGATAGTTTTTCTTCAAAATCTTAAATCATGTAACTCACACTGGATAACACAAGTTCTGATTACCTTCTGATATTGATCACTAAATACAGTGGATTAAGCTAATGGTTCCCCAGCTAGTTTATACACTAGTTGGTTATTTTGGTGGTAATAAGTCACACACTTATCAGCTAATATATTAACTGAACAAATTTTATTATAGCAAAACACAAAAATGAAGCATTGCTTTTTTGTCTAAGCTACGGTTTTTACTACTACTATTTTCTGTAGGCGTATACATATCTATTTGATGATTTCTGACAGATATGAAATTGTCCCCATGTCTAACTCATGAAGGAGTTATATTCAGCTTAATTCGAGACTATATTTCATATATTGACGAATTGTTTGCAGTAAATATTGAATATTATTGAAAGTAAATGATGCGAATCGTTGCGCAAAGATTCAAGAATAATTTCCAGGCAGACCAGGCAGAAAAATGAAACAAGTGAGGATATAAGGCTCAAACTATCTGTGATTAAAACTACCTAGCAAACAATTTGTCAACATTATTACTTCGCATAATCATAGCTACATGATACTATTAATATTTCAATTATTACTACGAATTGATAAAAAAAATGATGCTAGCCAGAAGCCAGTAAATAATCATGACTTGTCCCTAATATTGCCAAAGACAATATACTGGATGCCATTCACCCCCTAAAAATATTTCTTTTTCAAAATAACAGATTGAAATTTTGTACATTGATATTACATATTTCTCCCATAGACTGAGGTGACAAAGTTTGTTTACGACTTCCATTTAAACAGGAATTTTATTTATGTAGAGAATTATTATTTAACCTCAAACAGCAAACTTCCTCACTGGTTTGAAACTCCCAGATCAGTAGGCAACGATTGAAAAATTCTCAACAAAAATTCATCAAATAAGTAAATAAACTTCTAATAATATACTCCATTCACTTTTACAGAGTATCCCGGTTTGCCATGACATCCTGACAGATTTCACCGTGTATATTTTGAAAATGTTAGGTTATAGTCATTTTCCTGTCAGATAACTACACAACGTTGTCCTCTCTACAAAGAGTTCGTAGTGATTACTTATTTTTCAAAATGTCAATCTATATTTAGAAAGTAATGAATTTGAGAAAATATTATGTGAATTCAATAATTCCAAAGACCTGGCGAATGTTGAAGAAACTTTTTTCTCTGTTAATATTGTATTTATTTCACGTATGTAAACATGGTTGGAAGATTCAGTAATGCTTTTTTCTTGTGCGGAAATCAAGAATCGAGTGTTTTGGAATTTCACTGAAAAATGATGGATAGAGTAGTCCGTTACTTCGAATTCCCTACTTTTCTAAATTCTCAAGAAATAAGCCTACAGAAGTCATTTAAATACCTTGTTTCACAACTTGAAATATTCCAGTATGAAAATGTAGTAGTACTTCGAAACCTGTGTCACAGTTAACCTCAAAAGAACTAACTCCATTTACAAAGGTCTTGGGAATCTACGTGAATGATACATTCACTGGATTGGGATCAACATATTTCTAAACTGGGATGCAGCTTAGCTTCAGTCTGTTATCTTTGGGTGTAATGACAAGATATCTGGATAAATTCTCCATGAAAACTACCTATCATGCAGTACTGGAGTCAAAAGCAAGATATGGAATTATGTTTTATGGACATACTTTGAAGTCAACTCAAATATGCAATTACCAGAAAAAAGCAATTCCTAAAATATTAGAAAAAATAGCATTGAATGAGATATTGTATAATTCATGTTATTTTCGTGCATAAAAATTCAATGTTCTGCCAACATTGGATATACCAAGTTCATTTTCAATGTACTACTTCCTATCGAAACAATTCCACGAAATATATAACTTTTGAAATTATTCGTTGAGGAATTTGTTCAATTCAAACATGTGACTACCTACTTAAGGCTTAATACAATACAATCAAAGCGAAATGTTAATTAATTAGTTTATTATGGCTGAGGCTGAATTGTTATTTGTTATTGAAAGAGAGTAGAAATTGGCAACCTCGCGTCGAATTATTTTGACATTGTCGATATTTCAGGAGAGCCAACCTGCCTTGGTTTTAGTTACAAAAACATGATAGACCTAAGTCATGGCCAACCCGGATACTTTATAAAAGTGAATGGAGTATAGGTATATAAACTGTTTATACTTATCTATATTTTCGAATAATGGTTATCTATATTAATCCTTCGAGCTATCTCATAGCCTACTCGATGTCCTGGCTCCAGTAATAGTTCTTGGTCTTGCGTTATATGTTTGAACACTTGCATATAAGAGGTACGTTTGAGCCTTTAGAGTCCCCGAGTAATGCTTCCTAGATTTGAAGCATTTCTTACATTGTAGAAGTTGTAACATTCATTCACTTTTTATGCGCTTGATCTGGGGAACAGCGCGATATCGTTTCGTCACAATGTCTGTAATTTTCGAATTTTGAGCTGAAAATTGTCTTGAACGATTAGGTTTGTTTCTTTGAAGAAAAATCTCTGGTCAAATTCAATTCTTTCCATCCGTTCGGCCGGCCCCCGTAATGTGCCTTAACTTTCGAAGGAAAGGACCTAGCGATTTGAAATTCTCAGATTAGGTTTGTAGTCCAAATATCTCGGCTAAGATCCTTAATGGGTAAAATCGGTACGAATAGTTTCGATAGGTCTAGTTTCGTTGATATATGAAAATATGTTATTTACTCAATATTTCAAGAAGTACAGATGTGCGAACGGGTGACTAGTATAGCAACGGATTTGAACAAGCGCGCAAAAGCTGCGTCAGTGCTTTTCTAGATTTTTTATTGTCAAGTTTGATTTTAGGGGTTTCTGCTGCGCTAAATTGTGTACAAATTTAGTTGGTTAAAATGTTTCAATTTAAGATTCCAAATTTGCGTTTCTTGATATATGATATGGGTATGTGCACGGTAATCCATTGAATATGTTATTTGTATCGCTTCATTTTTTACTTCGAATCTATCGAAGTTTCGGATATATCAATTTAAATTAATTTCCACATATCAAAATTAATGGCTTAGATAGAAGTCATGCTATTTTATTTTAGTCTCTCGCTAAGAATGAGCTTTCTGCTGTGATTATATTGAGTCAAGGTTCTGCTGTGATTATATTGAGTTAGGTTCTGGTGTACTTATATTGAGTCTAGGTTCTGCTGTGATTATATCTATAGTCTAGGTTCATGAAATTCTCATGTATACTCTTTGATCATACAGTATTAGGGTAAAGAAATAATTCCAGTAATTTTTCTACCAAAAAACAATAACTTTTTTCCGCATCTCGATGGACCTTTCGATTTCTAACCTGTTTTCACAATATTTAAATTTCGTGGGAAAAATGTTAATGAGAATTGATATCGGTGAAAAATATATATAGGTATAATAAATATATCCATAATTTCAATCCGATCAGAAAAAAAAATATCTTTCAATACTTTCTCTTCAACTGTATTCTCCTATTCAAAATTCAACATATTATTTGAAATGCAAAAATATACATTACATCACATGAGAAAATCGAAAGTAAAAGGTATTTCTGAAGATGAGCCTGATTTCTGTGACACCCCATAAAGCTAAGGGGAATCAAAATGAAATTTATCTTCGGAAGGTTCACTCCACAAAGACTTTCACGATATTGTTTCTGGCGCATTTTTGCTGAGAGTAGGCAATAAATTAACCAATATGGGTGCCAAATGCAACACATTTTCAATAAGCAATAGAGTTCCACTTGAAATTCAGTATATTGATATTAATGTGACCAAGTTCTTTCGAAAAAAAATTTTTTTCCGAAAACAGTAGTGTAACAAATTTGAGATTGATCCGAAAATAATTTTTGGGAGCTAGTTTCAGAATGCTGGTGGACAACTTGGTGCAAAATTGTGATGATCGTGTCATTAGGACAATTTGCAAAAAAATTTCAACTTTTTTTTTCAAATATTCAATATTCTGTGATCTTCTGATCATATTATTCTCATGACGCATTGTATGAACCTTCGAAATGTCCTTTTTCGATAAAGTACTGAATTTCAATTCCATCTAATATATATTTTTGGAAATATTGGGAAAATTAAATTTTGAATGGGTATATCTACAGAATCATTAGGCGTATTTTACCCATTAAAGAATTCGACCTTCGTAATTAAGCCCCAAACCTCCTCCATAAATATCGAGTTTCTAAGTCGTTGCTTCCGGCCGATCGTAAACACAATAACTTCCGGAAGAAACGACTTAGAAACTCGATATTTGTAGAGAAGGTTTGGGGCTTGATTACGAAGATCGAATTCGTGAATTGCTAAAATCCGCCCTATGATTCCGTAGATATACCTGTTCAAAATTTTATTTTCCAAATATTTCCAGAAATACAGATTATATCGGATTGAAATCCAGTACTTTATCGAAAGAAACCCTTGAAAAGATGCTGACTTGACGTCAGTGCTTTAATAGGTTTTTAGTTCTGCTGTTCTATTCAAAATATTTTGAATTTTTTGGAATAATCAATAAGTATCCATTGTAATATCAGGAATATATATTATTTCTGTTTTTAGACTTGATACTTCTCCAATGATCGACAGCTTCTCTAGGTCAATTTTTTGTTCTAATCTGATATAATACTTCTCTAGTTCTACAATCTAGCAGCAGTGAGGATGAAACATCTTTGTACGCATCTAAATATCCATGACAATGAGTTGATGAGAAAGATTTGGACAGTGTTTGAAGTTTCAATACAAAAAAGTGCAGAACCATTGCTAAAAGATAGACATCTTGATCAATTGTTAATGTGTGCTGTTTATGTCATCCCAAAGGTACTCAAGAAACCACAAACCTTCATGGATATTATGAAATGTTACAGACAGCAACCTCAAGCAGACAGCTACATTTATAGAGATGTTTTATTAGAGTATAAAACTACCAGAATGGATGGTGAGTATTATATTTTATATTAAATTTAATTGTCGCTTGTCGCTGATGTAAGAAGTGATTCCTTGTCAAAAAATAGGGTGAATCATTCAAACAAGGTGGTTCGAAAAGAGAAGGAAATCTAAAAACTAGAGAGACTACACGTGATTATATGACATTTAAGCCAAATTTTCCTTATATAAATTGTCTTGGTTTGCTAGATACAGGGTGTGAAATCTTCGTTAAGAGTTGCTTTAATTCAAATATTCATGGTAGTAGCAACATGAGAGGTGACATCAGGGAGTGTTTCCTGTGAGAAATGGGAATATGTAACTCTTTTTATTGTAACTCGTGGAGGCAGTAGGTGTGGATAATTACATGAACAAAACATGCCATACTTTTTTTTAAATACTTCAAAGATAAATGCTAAAAGTTGAAGAATTTATTCTTCCTCTATTCAATAATTCTTAGCGGTATCGGGGATATTTACAATCTAAGTCCCACTGCATTAATTAGAATATTATTATTTATGCATATTCATTTCAATATGTAGGGTCTTGTCAAATCTCATTGCTGGTGATATTATTAATTATTGAGCAATTTTCGTAAGAAAAAATGTTGCACTCTATATCTTGTAAACTAACGAATTTTGTATATTATAGTATACGTGATGCAGCTTTGAAACTAATGAAAACCTACTTATTTGGGAGATTGCAAGCGGTAGAAGAAGCCACCACTAGTATTTATTTTTTTCAATTAATATACCATTTAAAATTGAATTATTATACTGAACAAATTAGTTCTATTGTAATTTCTGACTAAAATTCACGGTTTTTAAGAATTAATTAACAATTATGTAGCGTGAGTTGTACCGGCTGGAATAATTTTCATACTGGATGATAAATTATTTTATTTTTCAAAAACCCTGAATTTTAGCAAGAAATTAAAAGAGATGTCATTTGTTCAGAATGAATCAGGTTCACTAAAATAAATTTTAGATGGTGTGATTTAAATAGGCAAAAAGTTTCTTGCCTAACAAATATTAAGTGTGGCTTTTTTATAGTCTTTGTAATCATAGGGGAATATCACCAAAAAAAATTTAGGTTGCCTTTTTGCCAACGCTGAATGCCTTATTTTATTTTTGTCAGTTTTTTGGTTTTTAAAAGATTATTGGATTTTGCTTCTCTGTCGCCATCTCTAGGCAGCTGTATCTAAGCAGGAACTGCTTTCATGTATTTTGAATATATGAAAGGGGTGATTCAAAATGAAGGGGAATTTAGAAACTGCAGATACTACATGTAGTTATAATATGTCGATACAAAACTTGGCTTATAAAAATCTTGCTAGTTAACGAGATACATGGCGTGAAAGTTTTTCTACAAAAATTGTGAAATGGCTGTTACTATGAGAAATTGAAAAATGCAACTGCATGAACAATTTATCAATAGAATATTGCAACTTATGCATTTCGAAATACTATGTTGGCCAAGATGGCTTTTCTTTTTCCTTATAACAAGTACGATTCTGTCAAAACCTGTGATATAATTAATTATAGAGCAAGTATTGTGAAGAGAATTATTTCACACTCATGTTTTCATCATTCTGTTTATTTAGTGTCAGAAATATATTAATTTCCGATGGCACAAGAAACCTATCATTAAAATATTATGACAATGAGTACAGATCTAAAATTAATATCTCCTATGATTTTCCTTTAAAAGATCTGAGATTATCAATAGCCTTGGAATTATTATATGAATTAATAGCTTTGTTTTGGTTCCGACTTTAGAACCAATTCAGGGCTGTTCGAGTATGCGCGCTTGCGATTTTTCAGACTCAAAATCGCATTTGGCATACTCGCATAGTCCTGAACAGTTCTGAATTCGGAACCAAAACAAACCCACTGTAAATCCTTATACAATTATAAAAAGGATGTTTCTCACTTAAGCTCTTCAGTGCAGAGTTCCTGTCTTGTGGGCTGTTACATTGCATCCTTATTTTTGAAAAAAAATACCAAGCATTCAAATAAGTAAATACCTACCATACAATGATTAAATCCTATTACTCCTGAATATTCCCTTTAGTTCTAAAAATTTTAATTTAAACATCACTCACAATTTTTGTATAATAACTATGTCATTTGCTCTTACTCTGGGTCCCCAAAATTAAATATCTTAACTTGAAAGTGATTCAAAATTTGCAAAAAAAAATACTTTCATGCAAGGCTTACTTAAATAGTCACGAACAGATCCTTTTCCATACCCTAGTTCACTCAATTTCGTTAATTGGGCTGTTCTGGTAATTTCTTCTTGATGATATGTAGTGGTTCAGGGGTATTTAAGTTATGTTTTTTTCTAACAGTAATCAATTTTTTTTTGATAATTCTAACTTTGAATGAAAATATTTCAGATGGTGTAGGTAGAGAAATACCTGAGAAGAGAGGGGATCTTATCGAATTCTACAATTCAGTTTACGTAGTTGAAATGAAGGATTTCACAATAAAATTCGCAAATGGGACAGGGCAGGTAATTCAAACCAGAAGTATTTTTTGTTCTTATTTTAAAGTATATTTTTTACAGCCTTGTGATATTTTGGTTAGCCCTCTACCTGTGCCTTGTGGTAGGAGGAGTCTGGTATCACCCAGTGTCCAAATTATCAAGAATGTATTTGTTAAACCATTAGACAGTCCTGTGCCACACAATCCAAGCACACGAAGCTATAATTATTTTTTCAGCAGAAGTCCTTCAAAGGTGAGTTTGAAATGACATTATGTAGAGTGATTACAAACTTGACTTTAACGTTGAAGGAGGTGTAAGTATGACTCATTTGCTGTTGTTTGAGCCATATTTATAGGAAACAAATCAACAGTTTCTGAGATATTTGAGTTCCTGTGATTTGCATCAATTGCCTGCAACTTTTGAACTCCGTCATTCATAAATGCCAAAATTATTTGGAAAACTTGCCATCTTCCTCGTTAAAAAAAGTATTTTTTGAGAATGCCTTCACTAGTTTCGTTTCAACAGATTTTATTATAAGCAACCTTTTCAATGTAACGAATTAATAATTTAGTGTAGTCAAAGGGGATTGAGATTCCAAGTGTAATCATACTAATTCATTTTTAACATCTAATGCAGCATAGTTTTGCTTTTTTCATACATATCCTATCGTTGTCTGATGAAAATAACCCAAAATTATAATTAAATTTGGTTAACATAGCAATAATTGTCCTAAAATGAGCCTAGGTGAGGAACCATTTGAAAATCACAAGAACTCAAATATCTCAGAAACTATTGATTTTCGGTTACCAATAAATATGACTCAAACGACAGCAAATGAGTCCTACTAACACCTCCTCCAAGGTATCACGTCAAATTTGGAATCACCCTGTATGAGAATAGATTGTGAGGAAATAGGAACAACATACAGGGTGTTCCTAAATAAGTGTATCAAAGGTCAACTATAGATTTCCATTTTTTCCACTGGGTCTTCGTTTCAGAGATACAGGGTGTCAAAAATGTATATTTTTTCAGTTTTCTGCTGATATCTCAGGAACCGTTTGAATTACAGAATAGAGGTTTTGTACACACATTGTCACTAATAATAGATACTTTCTTGCACTTTAATCGGTTTCATTGAACGTGCCAGTGCCAGATATTGAATTTGCTCAAAGGTTTTTCTCCCCAACTTTTACACCACTGGACAAATATGCATTTGCACAGCTAACTCTGATGCGCCAATGTGCTTTATTTAAAAAACGATTTGCTGACGCGAAGCTATTTTTCATTAGTTTTAGCGACCATAGTTAACAAGATTACAAAAATTGCTCGAAATTTAAACCGGTTGGCTTAAATACACGTATTACAATAACGTCTGGATCATGTTCCTATGAACGTTGTTCATGAATCTGAGGAGTATTTTCAGTTTGCTCTGCTGCGGCTTCAACTATAGCTGTCAACTCTTCTACGGTGTTAACAGGAGTTTCATAGACAATGGTCTTCATGTGACCCCATAGAAAAATAATCAATGGTAACTATGTTAATTGTTATACTGCTTTATTTTAATTCTCGATCATAAAATGGCAGTTTTCTCGAAAACTGTTCACTTTAGTGCTATGAAATGGGAGAACCTTTTTCATGTGAAACACCTTGGCGCATCAGATTTTGCTGTACAAATGCAAATTTGTCCAGTGGTGTAAAAGTTGAGGGGGTAAAACCTTTGTGCAAATTCAATATCTCCGCCACTGGCACTTCTAATAAAACCGAGTAAAGTGCAAGGAAGTAGCTATTTCTAGTGACAATGTGTGTACAAAAACTCCATTCTGTAATTCGAACAGTTTATGAGATATAAGAAAGAAACTGGAAAAAAATATACATTTTTGACACCCTGTATCTCAGAAACGAAGACCCGGAGGAAAAAATGGAAAAGAAAAAAAAATGTTATTTTTCCATGAAAAAATTTACAGTTGACACTTATTTAGGAGCACCCTATATAGTTATAGCTAAAGTTGCGACTTTGAGGTCTATTTGCCAAAAAAGCGGTTTTTGCACTGTGCCACCTACTGCTCGCCCTCCAGCTCTAGAGTTCTAATGATCTCCAGTATTTGTGAGGGCTTCAAGGGGCTAAGTTCTCATTCCTCCTATAATTCTCCGTCCAACATAGGAATAAGCGATAATAAAACAATGCAAAAACAAAAAAATTCTAGAAAAGCACTAATGTGAAGTCAGGGGCTTTTACGCAGTTGTCATCTTTTCATGTATTTGCCCCACCAAACGAAGCTTTAGTACCTGATGAAAATATTTGCCATATTTCTTCGAAATTGTGACGATACGATAACGCGCTGTTCCCAACAACAAGTGCTTAAAAAGTATGTAAAATAATAACTTCTTGGCATCCATCACTATGAACCATTCCTTTAATTTGAACATTTCTGGATAAAAAGTGTTCATGCTATCTTGGTTGTACCTTGTAATGGTAAAAAACCTGAACCTACTGTGTAAAAACTGTATAGTACACATAGGGTGATCCACTGAGTTTTTCAGACCATTTGGAATTTCTCCAAGGGTTGATGCTTGTAGCTTGGAATCTGTTCAGAGAATTGAAAAAAAAAATGCTGTAATTTTAGTTTGAATTGATTTAATAGCATAGAAATAGCAAGCTTCTCATCTGAGAATTTTTATGAGAAATAATTCGAAGGAATTTGTTAAATTCATGAAGCAATCGGAGGCTGATTTTGTTGATTTTTACACATTATATTCAAGTCGCCAAACAATAACTTTGCATTGAAATAACACGACGAACCGATTAATTTATAGTAATAACTATGGAAACACAATTCTGCACAAAGTGAAAAAACTCTTCCAATTGCAAGGAAGCACTTTTCATATAGTTCTATGTAGGACTTAGGTAGAGGGCCTTCAATACATGTGAAGTTGAAACCGCAGTCTCACCGTTCCTGATTCTAAACGCACAATAGGTCTCTTGCATGTAACACAAATAATCATATTTTATGTTTTTCTCATTCTATATCGATACAAAATCATAATGTATGCTATCGCACACTTCAACAATTCGTGAATGTTGAATAATTCGGTATTGAAAATGGCCAAATCAGGACGCAAGATCGAAGCGGGTGAAGCGCGTCAGATCGCCTTCTACGTCACTCGATACTGTGAGATTCACCAATCGATACAGCCGACTTTGTCTTTTGGCTTGCGAGAGAGAAAAATACACGACAAGAGAGAGAGAGAGGATGAATATATCCCAGTATGTCAAAGAAGGCTCGAAGTTTCGTCCTTTTGAACAGCCAATAGTTGAGTTCCGATATTCCTGGCCAGTAAATTTTGACAGTTGATTTTACTGGCACTGCTTTGGTAAATGTTCGTATCAGTACGAAGCGTTTCGAAATTACTGATACTGGCCAGTACCTGCCAGGAATATCGGAACTCAACTAATATGTGGAGCTAAATTCAAAATATCGTTTTCTCGTTGAAAATGGAAATTTTTGACGACGGTTTAAGTTTTCCAGTAGTCTTATCAATAGAATGTTTGATTTCAGTGATAAAAAATTTCAAAAAGCACTGCCGTGAAGGCAGCAACTTTTGCGCGCATGTTCAATGTAGATGACCGCTTCAGCAACGAATTCGAACGTGCGCGCGTACCAAATTTCAGTTCGATACGATCATAAGTTCTGGAGATATCGGGAAAAAATATGTCAAATTTCGATGTTTTCTTCTCGATATCGTTGATTTTTTCGGTATTACTCGAGAAATACTGATTCAATCCTGATTAAACTTCACAGCTAGTTTTAAGATGCTGAAAGACAACTTTATGCAAAATTTCGTGATAATCGTGTTATTAGAACAATTTGAAAAAAAAAATTTATATGATTTTCTCATCATATCATCCTCATTAAATTCTGTATGAAACTTCGAACTGTTATTTTCGATGAAGTACTGGATTTCAATTCGATCTGATCTGTATTTTTGGAAACATTGGAAAAATAAAATTTTGATTGGGTATATCTACGGAATCATTGGGCGGATTTTACCCATTCACGAATTCGACCTTCGTAATTAAGCCCCAAACCTACTCTACAAATATCGAGTTTCTAAGTCGTTTCTTCCGGAAGTTATTGTGTTTACGGTCAGCCTAACGGCCGACTGCGTAAACACAATAACTTCCGAAAGAAACAACTTAGAAACTCGATATTTGTAGAGAAGGTTTGGACCTCAATTACGAAGGCCGAATTCGTGAATGGGTAAAATCCACCCAATGATTCCGTAGATATACCCAATCAAAATTTTATTTTTCCAATATTTCCAAAAATACAGACCAGATCGAATTGAAATCCAGTATCATCGAAAATAACAGTTCGAAGTTTCATACAGAATTTAATGAGAATGATATGATGAAAAAATCATATAAATTTTTTTTTTCAAATTGTTCTAATAACCCGATTATCACGAAATTTTGCACAAAGTTGTCTTTCAGCGTCTTGAAACTAGCTGTGAAGTTTAATCAGGCTTGAATCAGTATTTCTCGAGTTATACCGAAAAAATCAACGATATCGAGAAGAAAACCTCGAAATTTGACATATTTTTTTCCGATATCTCCAAAACTTATGATCGTATCGAACTGAAATTTGGTGCATTGCTGTGAAATCAGAAGGTAAAAGCGTGAGTATAATTTTTCTTGGATATGATAAATGGTTTCCGAAAAAAAAATTTTTTTGGAAAAAAATTTCGAAAAAAATTTTTTTTAAAAATAACCAACAATATACTCCTGACGAAATTTGGCTCAAAGTTGCGCGTCGTTGTACTCCACCTAACCGCCAAGTTTGAATCCAATCGCTCAGGTAGTTTCTGAAATAAAAAATAAATAACTTCAAAACTTCAAATGCCTATAACTCCGAAACTATTCGATCGATTTGGCCCATTAACGAACTTAACCGCGGCATTCCAATGCGCGACCTACCCTGAAAGTTTCAAGTTGCTAGCTCACTTCGTTCGACAGTTATCGTGTCTACGGCCGGCCGGACAGAATCGATTTTGACACCGGATTCGTCATCAGTGAGTCCAACCTAGTCGATTGAGACCATTTTCGGCTCAATCATCCAAAATTACAGACATTTGATCAAAACGATAGCACGCTGTTCCCCTAGAACATGCGCGCAAAAATCATGCAAGAGATCTATTGGTTATTTATATCCATCAAATATTGCTAATTGTGAACAGAATTAAAGAAATATAATCATTTTCATTTGAATAATTAATCAGCATCTTAAACTAAGAGAAAAATCGTCATGTTTTTTAGGATCTGAAAGACATCAATAAAGCAATCAATAACAATGGTTTGATGAATGTGAGTGGAAAAAGACTTCTTGTTGATGGAGAAGAATTACCGAGTAGTAAGAAAATTGCAACAAGAAAAGTTCAATCTCTTCTTGAAGAAAGGCGGAGACAGTACTAAGGATTATTTATTTATATCTAACCAGTCAAAAAATTTTAATCATTTACCATGGGCTTTGGTTTAAGAATCGAACACATATTTTATAATCTTGAAAGCTCCAACAATATACCAAATTGAAATTCTGAATCATGTTCAAGTGTTTCAAATATCAACAACTCTGAGATGATGTCAACAATATGGAGAATTTATGCTTTGATTCACACTATCTATTAATTAGTACAAGATTTAATAATTAAGTGTTTTATCTTCACAACTCTGATCTCAGCTTTGGTTTAATTTTAATTTATTAATTAAATGAAATTATAAATTTTATTAACTTATTTTCATGTATTATTCCAATCAATGAACATTATAGCCAAATATTCATTTTAACCATAATGATATTCTTAGATAACTAGTCTGACAATTTTAAATCCACCTACCGGAGAGGGAATTCTTTTGAAAAAGAGCTCATCAATATTGGGTTCCGATAATTTAGATACTTGAATTTATACCTATAATTAATGGCATATTATGTTATAATTTGTTACCTTTCTGATGGGACTAAAAGGTAGTTTACATTGTTGAAAAATAAATATTTTTAAATCTATATATTTTATTTATCATCAAATGTTCATAAGAAGTCCTGCATTAAGCATAATTCTTTCACAATTAAATAAGGTTTAGATTATCCACATTGTTTGTAGCGTACAACTATCGAAAGAATTAAAAAAATTCAAAAAGCACTGCCGTGAAGGCAGCAACTTTTGCGCGCATGTTCAATGTAGATGTCCGCTTCAGCAACGAATTTGAACGTGCGCGCAAAAGCTGCTGCCTTCACGGCAGTGCTTTTTGGAATTTTTTTCGGATAAATTACTGGATTTCAATTCGATCATATCTGTATTTTTGGACATATTGTAAAAATAAAATTTTGAATGGGTATATCTACGGAATCATTGGGCGGATTTTACCCATTCACGAATTCGACCTTCGTAATCAAGCCCCAAACCTACTCTACAAATATCGAGTTTCTAAGTCGTTTCTTCCGGAAGTTATTGTGTTTACGGTCAGCCTGACGGCCGACTGCGTAAACATAATAACTTCCGAAAGAAACAACTTAGAAACTCGATATTTGTAGAGGAGGTTCGGACCTTAATTACGAAGGCCGAATTCGTGAATGGGTAAAATCCACCCAAAGATTCCGTAGATATACCCAATCAAAATTTTATTTTTCCAATATTTCCAAAAATACAGATCAGATCGAATTGAAATCCAGTACTTCATCGAAAATAACAGTTCGAAGTTTCATACAGAATTTAATGAGGATGATATGCTGAGAAAATCATAGAAATTTTTTTTTTCAAATTGTTCTAATAACACGATTATCACGAAATTTTGCATAAAGTTGACTTTCAGCATCTTAAAACTAGCTGTGAAGTTTAATCAGGACTGAATCAGTATTTCTCGAGTAATACCGAAAAAATCAACGATATCGAGAAGAAAACCTCGAAATTTGACATATTTTTTCACGATATCTCCAAAACTTATGATCGTATCGAACTGAAATTTAGTACACTGCTGTGAAATTAGAAGGTCAAAGTGTGAGTATAATTTTTTTTGGATATGATTAATAGTTTCGGAAAAAAAAAAATTTTTGGAAAAAAATTTCGAAAAAAATTTTTTTTAAAATTTACTGACAATATGATCTTGATGAAATTTGGCTCAAAGTTGCGCGTCGTCATACTCCACCAAACTGCCAAGTTTGAATCCAATCGCTTGAGTAGTTTCTGAAATAAAAATTAAATAACTTCAAGTGCCTATAACTCCGAAACTATTCGACCGATTTGGCCCATTAACGAACTCAACCGCGGCATTCTGATGCGCAACCTATCCTGAAAGTTTCAAGTAGCTAGCTTGCTTCTGTCGACAGTTATCGTGTCTACGGACGGCCGGCCGGACAGAATCAATTTTGACACCGGATTCGTCATCAGTGAGTCCAACCTAGTCGATTGAGACCATTTTCGGCTCAATCATCCAAAATTACAGACATTTGGACAAAACGATAGCACGCTGTTCCCCTAGAACATGCGCGCAAAAAGCAAAGGCACAATTCTCAGACCTCTACTTTTGTATTTTTAATTCTAAATTTTTATTCAACAAAAATAGTCCTCATTTATTCTATTTATATATATATATATCGGTTTTTTTTTAGCGTTCAACGCCTTCCGATTCCTAGCTTCCATCCTCTTCTATCTTCCCAGTCTCCTGGCTGTAAGTTCCGTTCAGACATTGCTTTGTGTACTCCGCCAATCCATGTTTGTTTAGGTCTTCCTCTTTTTCTTTTCTCCGCTGGCGTCCACCTTAGAACCATTTTGGGAATTCGATCTTCCTGCATCCTTTCTACATGGCCGTACCATACTAATTGCCTTCTCTGCACTTCATCGACATTTATTCTATTTAGAATTCATAAACTCTAGGGGACATTATAACTGTAGATAAGAAATATCAGAGATAGCAAGGTTGGTTTGAAACCTGAGTAGAAGGATCATGTTCTTCTATGACATAAATCATGCTTTGAATAGGTTTATCAATGTTTGAAACTAGAAATGAGTTAAGTTCGAAAGAATTCAAGATATGCCAATTTCCACATATTACATAGACAAGATATATTACAATAATTGTATGAAGACAATAAATTCGAACTACTTCGAAAATAGTGACAAAATGGTCACAGTAGCGTCAAGAGTTGTCCGATTTTCTATTGGTTGATCCTGCCGCATGGTTCCAGGAGATATTTTCCTACCTCCAGGCGTGCAGGCTAAGTTTCATCAAATGACAGAATATTTGTTTTTGTAATATTCACGTTCCCCTGATTAGGTTCTTTTTTAGTTTGTGAAAATAGGGTATCAAAACAACTCGAACTTTATTTAGCTGGGTTTTTAGTCAATGTATATTTTTCGAACATGTCACATCTATGCTAAAAACCTAAGTATTTGAAGGGTTTTACGAAACATGGTGGATATTTGACAGTTTTATGACCTGCTGATGCCCTTATAATTGTCGCGTTCCGAAATTCCCAATCAGTACTGACCAGTAATCCGACCCGTTCCGAAATTACTGAAATCTACTGGCATCGTTTCCCCGCCATCTGTCAAAGTACCCTGTGCGAGGCTAGCAATCTACTGTTGGCGTGTTGGCTACTGCCAGTAAAAGGACGTGTGAGCGCCAGTACGTCATGAAAAGTGAGGTTACGTAAATGTTTTGATTTGATTCACAGAACACATATGAATAAAATGATGATATGATTTGATTTTCCATGTATAATTCATACTTGAAAAGGTGGTATTCATACAAGACAGATATAAACGGCAATACTAACCGAAAATGAGATTTGAACAAACTAGGTGAATAATTTTGCACCACACCTATATAATTTTGAATCCTTGGAAGAGGGATATTCTGACATCGCATGTTGTAATAGAAATAAATTTCTGCTATACAAATGCAAACTTTATATCGGGTTCTTCCTCACCGTTACTGCTAGAACTCGAGTCCTCAGTTGAAGAATCAAATAAATTGTCTACCAACGCAACCATAAAATTCTCCATAATACAATTACCTTCGAAACTCTTGAGAAACATTCAGCTTCTGAATTTTCGAAGTTCAAATTGCCGCGAACAAACGTCAACGTTGAAATATCAGAACTCATTACTGGTTAGCGTTCCGTTATTTCCGTCTGCAGTAGTTTACTGGACCAGAATTCGTTTCGTAATTACTGACTGTCAACAGTACTGGTTGGGAATTTCGGAACGCGATAAATAAGGAACAACTCGATATGTGTTGTGACAGCAGTTTTCCGGAGCTGTGACCCACTGTGACAGTTCCAGAGAAATCACAGCTCCTTTTCGGAGTCGTGACTCGACTGAGTACTTGTGGAGTCATGGCATGCGAGCAAAGCTGAATGCTCACTCTTGATTTTAATGATGCGTGAAGTTAGCGAAACTTCTTTTGCGCCAATAATTTGAACCCAGTTTGTGGCGTTTGAACGAGTTACATATCGTAAGTAATTCTTGAATTTTGTGTTTTACACACAACGCCATCTATGAAAACCAATTCGTAATTGTGGTTCCACCTTTCCGTTGACAGTGTTCAGAGCGGCTTCTTCAAAAGAAGGGTATTTATGTCTTAAACATAGTCACAGAACACCTATATTTACTTTATGAACATAGTTTTGGGCAAACGGAATATGGTCGTAAATTAGATGTGATAAGAGTGCCCTTGCTTTTATTCAGTAGAGAGTAAGCCGGCAAATAATTTCTCTTTATTCGCAGATTCGGTTTCGTCGAAATTAATTTGTTAAGAATAGTTTGAATAGGTTCAAAGGTCTCGAACAAGAAAACCGCTTTTGTGTACTAAGCCGATGTTTCGTTTAATATATAAACTTCTTCAGGGCACTAGAAGAGAACAATACAGATGAAATGTAATAAAGCATTGAATAATAAAACAGAATACACATTAAAAACAGGCAATTTTTGCATAAAGAATTTCTCTCAATCAAAACAATTAATCAATAATCACAACAAACAAAGAAATTTCTAAAAGGTTGTATCTATATTCGTTATTTCTGCTTCATGATAGTGAATGACTGGAATAAAATTCATGGAAATATAAAATGAAACGCGCCACGTGAAAACAATGAGAATCTTCCAACAAAGTAGGTTTCAAATAGCAATTACAACGACAAAGGTAGTAGTATGATAAAGGTGTAGTGTTAAATCTTATGGTACTATGCGCAGTTGTAATTTTCAAAAAAGATACATTCAAACAATAATACCGCAATGAAATCAAGAACGTATTTCCCAGGTAAAAGACTGACAGTAACTGAAGTGCTCAACACAATTATGCGGTTTGAAGGAGGAACATACACGTTTCATCTTTGATATCAAATAATAATAAGCAGTTGTGAGAGGACGGTGGATTGGATGACGTCTTGGCAAAATCTCAATAGAAAATTGGCCTACTATAGAAATACAAAAAGTTTCTGTTATTTTGTAAAAATCAGAATATCATTCCTAATCATCAATAGCAAACAGTAAAATTAACCCATCCAAACTATGTAAAATTGTAACAGACAGACAAACTAGATAATGTTGTCTTTAAACAATGATATTACGATTGAAAGTGAACTTGAGTTGATCTATATATTTGAGGAGTTTATTAATGTACGTTCAGACGTATTACATATTGTACCATCTGAAATTTTCGATTCTTTCGCTGCTCACCAAAAATTGTTTAACATAAAAGAATTTACTTAATTCGAGAAACAGCAGTTCAAGAAATTGATATTTCATTGAAACGGCGTGTCTGCGTTAAGGGATTTTCGGGTAATTTGCGGGATAGATGGCCCTTGAGGTCACGATGAAAGAGACTGCTCTGAGAATTAAGGAATATTTAAACAGTTAATTAATCTTACTGCAGAGCTTGACAGAAATTAAAATTTGGTAGAGTGCACTTTGTGTATCTCTCCTTTAACATGACTCCTTCACCAGAATACGATAACAGTTCAGTGCCTCCACCAAATCTCAATATTTGATAAGGCCGTCTAGCGGCCTACAACTGAACTATTTGTAGGAGGTCTGTAGACAAAGTAAGGACGATGTGTCCATCAAGTGGTCAATGTTGGTAAGTAGCGGTAGGTTAATGGCCGTTACCAAGCGTTGGTGAAAACGTGAAGTCCAGACGTCCATTCGAAGCTTTGAATAAAGAAGAGAGATTCGAAGACTGGTATTGGTGGATCTTAATCACGTTTTTTCGAGGTGTTTATTTTTGAATCAAGGGAACGTTACACGAAATATACAAGTAAATTTTCTCTTCAGAAAAATGTTCTGTGCTGTCCTACTCTTTTTTGAAAGATACAAATATGTTAAAAATGTCCTTGGGTGTGGTACAACCGAAAAATTAATCACCTTTCCTCCTGCCCATACCACTCCACCTACAATATTTACTACCTTCGTCCTGTCAAGGCGTGGAGGGACGGCCTGGTGATCCCCCCTCTCTATGCGATCCCCTCAATACTCAGTTCGAGCCGTAGCACTCTGCGAGTAAGTAGGATTTTCCTGTGCTTGTTGAAAGTAATCCCTTTTTTACCTGCCGTCGGCATGAAGCTCTTCTGATTGAGGAACAGCGCATGAACATCAAGTTTCTTGCAAAGTTAGGTAATAATGGTCCTGAGATTTTTGAGTGTTTGCAACAAGTTTACGGAGAAAATTCTCTGAAGGAACCAACCATCAACAAGTGGTTTAAAAGATTTCGGGAAGACCTAGAAGATGTGAAAGATGACCAACGCTCAGGACGCCCCTTCACATCGAGTCTGAGGAAAATGTTGAACGAATTCGTGATTGTGTCCTTAAAGACCGTCGATTGACAGAATGATTGCTGGGGAGTGTGGCCCTAGTTCGACCGGATTTGGTACAAGGGGGCAGATGGATCCTTCATCACGACAACGCGCCTGCTCATAACGTCTCTCGTGCGTGAGTTTTTGACAAAAGCTCAATCACCGTAACATAATACCGCCTTATTCACCCGATTTAGCTCCTTGCGACTTCTGCCTGTCCCCGAAATGCAGAATGGTGCTCCGGGGACGGCACTTGGGGGATGTGGAAGCCATCAAGGCTGAAACGACAAGGCAAATGAAGGGCCTCACAACTTAAGACTTTCAGCGATCGTATCAGCAGTGGAAACGGCGTTGGCAGGAGTGTATTTTGTCTCAGGAAGAGTACCGTGATATTAAGTGATATTAAGACATTGAGTGTACTTAACTGATTTGAATGTTACGCCACGCAATCAATTTTAGATAAGAATAAATATATCATAATATGTATGTACAGACCCAACAACATAGATATATTTTTTGAGAAAATTAACTTATTATTGGAACAATGTCTTCTTGTAAATGCTGCTGTAATAATAGCTGGCGACATTAACGTAGATATTCTTTCTAATTCCTAAGAATCTAAAATGTTTTTGAGTATTTTAGATCAATTCAAAATTAATATTACTACAAAGGAGCCCACTAGAACAACAGCCACCACAGCTACATGCCCCGACAATATTATAACCAACGTTGATGGGAACACCATGATCATTCAAGAACACCTATCGGATCTTTCAGATCAGAAATTTATTTTTGGTACTACTTCTCTCCTGCAAAGCTTAAAACCTAACAAAAACCAGATCAGACAATACACAGAGGAAGATCATCTAGTTTTCAAAGCACTACTAGAAGATATTGATTGGTCAAACACATATCAATTATCTGAGAATGATGTTAATGAAATGTGGAAATTATTTTTTGAGGACGAGTGATCCAAAAAGTCAATTGCTTAGAAATGAATTGGATCTACTGTTCGTCCAATTTAGATGTAAACTCTAATTTTTGGATCAGTGTAGGAAAGCCAAGAGAGCATACGAAAACATTTTGTGCTCCCAAAGGAAGATATCATACAACACACTTGTTGAGAGAGCTGACAAGAAGACTAAAACTGTATGGAAAATCATAAAGGACGCCACCAAGAAAACCCCTAAGTCTGTCCTTAAACTCCACCCAAAATATTTATACCATAGTAATTTGTCTCGATTGGCCGAGGACTTTAATTAGCACTCCTCCAATATCGCTTCGAACATGAGATCTGTATCCAAGCCAAAACACGTGAGAGCAAAAAACCAATCAAAATCTTTCTACCTATTTGACGTAGTTGAGATTGAGATATTGTCACCAGTTAATAGAATGAAAAACAAAGTCTCCTCTGGATATGACGGTATTCCTTTCTCTGTAATGAAGCAACATATTTCGAACATGTTACACCAATCTGCTTCATTATAAATTCATCTTTCAAAAGTGGAATATTGGCTGATGCATTGAAGACAACTCTTGTGAAGCCATGCTACAAGAAAGGCAATCCCCATAATTTAACATCCTTCGCAAAAATTTTTGAGAACATTCTTGTGAATCGAATGCCGAATTTCTTCTTAAAATTTAAAATCTTATCTAACAGTCAACAAGGTTTCACTAGAGGTAGAAATACTGACACAGCAGTATTCGAGTTCACACAGAGAATTTTTTTCCCTGGAGCAAGATAATGTACCTGCTGGATTGTTCGTCAATTTGTCTAAAGCTTTTGATTGTGTCGAACACAGTATACTACTTCAGAAACTAGAAAGGAACGGGATCAGAGGTATTCCACTAAGATTGATTTCGAGTTACCTAAAGGAAAGAAAACAGATGATTTCACTGAAGATGAATGATGAGGTAATCTTTTCATCTGAAGTGCCCGTATCCACAGAAATACCACAGGGAACTATTGTGGGACCAATTCTATGTATCGTCTACGATAACGACCTCCCGGATACTTTTGAGCAAATCAGCGATCCGGAGGAGACCTTTGAAGATTTTGAGATTGACGCCTACTTTTATGCTGATGACACAAATATTATCGTTTCATCTAAAGAAGCTGAACAAGTTACACTTGGTCTGAAAACTGCCCTCTCAATAATTGAGAACTAGTGTTTCAATAATGCATCAACACTAAATTCAGATAAAACAAACATGGTGTTTTTCTTCAATTCCAGATCAAACGTGGCCTACCCTGAGAGCATCAGAATCAGCTATAGCGTAGTGACAACAAGCGCTAATACAAGACTTCTCAGAATATCTGTAGACAGACATCTGAATTGGATGCAACATTGTGATGTAGTGATATCTAAGTTAAATTCAGTCATTTATACTTTGAAAACTATCAAAAACCACGTAGATATAAATATTATAATATAAAGACCACTTATTTTGCAAACTTTCAATCAGTTTTGTCATATGGTATTGTTTTTTGGGGATCAAGCTCACAAGCAGAAAATATCTTTATAACTCAGAAATATGCAGTACGAACAATGTTCAATATAAAGTTGAGATCATCCTGTAGAGGCTTCTTCAAAGCAAATAATATTTGAAAATTTTTCGGATTGTACATTTATAAGGTATTATTGTATTTTCGTGAACATTAACACTATTTTGAAAAAAATCAAAACAAAAATCTGACAAGAAGAACTCAGGAATATTTCTATCCAATCCACAAGGACTCAAATATACAGAGCGAGGTACTTTCTATAGGGCTATCAAGTTGTATAATTTACTTCCCACAATCATAAGATGCATATCAACATTTAATTTATATCGTAAGACATTATATTTGTTCATATTGAAGTGTGAGCCTTATTCACTCACAGAATTTAGAGATTCTTGTTTGTGAATTTTCGTATCAAATAAGGGATAATCTTGTTTTTTGTTGACCTGTTTTCATTTTGATGTCAATGATGATAATTCTGAAAATAAATTTCTATTATTATTATTTTAAGTATTACTTTGAAGGAGACCACATTGAAATACCTGATGAATTATTGTAAAATAAAGTGATTATTCCAC
This sequence comes from Myrrha octodecimguttata, assembly GCA_958510865.1. Lineage (NCBI taxonomy): Eukaryota > Metazoa > Arthropoda > Insecta > Coleoptera > Coccinellidae > Myrrha > Myrrha octodecimguttata. The sequence continues at coordinate 23,002,481 of OY294059.1, forward strand.
TTTTATACGTATTTTCCGAAAAAACCTCGTATATTGAGTAAATGCAACGACACTTTTGCCACATCTTATCAACGACCTATTCCTATTATCCCAAAACTATGTTTACGACATGTTTACCTCTCTTTTGAAGGAGCCGCTCTGAACATTGTCAATGATTAGGTGAAACCTAAATCACGAATTAATTTTCATTGAATGCGTTGTTAGTAAAAGACAAAATTGTTAATAACTCAAAAAAAAAACTGATGATATGGAACTCATTCAAACGTAACAAATTGAAAAGCAAATTATTGGCACAAAAAAATTAAAAAAGTAAAAGAAGTGAACACTTTTCGCTTATTTCACGCTTCATTAAAAACAAGAGTGGATTACTCGGAATCTAAAAATGATAGAATGAATTCAAACAAAACAAATTGGAACAAATTGCTGTTAGTGTGAAGTTGGCACTAAATGTTATGAATGCCAATAAAACATCTACTGAAGATATCCAGGTTTTTTTCCAGGAAAACAAGTTGGAACAAATTAGTCACCTATTACTGGCATTGAAATTTATCCGCAAACTGAAATTGCTGGTGCGTAGTGTGAAGTCAGCATCAAATCATAGAATTGCGGATTACTCAAAAACTATGATGGTGCATGAAAAATTTTGTACGGAACAAATTGGAACAAATAGCTTATTGAATATGTAGCATAGATCCAGAATTTGTTCCAACAACTTTTCGCTAACTTCATGCGGTCAGCTCCACACGTTGTTCCCAACGCCGGTACCAACCCGGTTAATTTGGTGAAGCGTCCACACGTTGGCTATTGAATCAGTTCCGTACTACCCGTCAGAGCCAACTTGAGGATTTCAGATATTAAAGTTGTGCTAAGCGCTTTAACAGTACTAAGGGCTTGTCTTATAAACATATTTTGACCATTCAAAGCATTTAACTGTCACTTTTGAACCACATTTTAAGAGTTAACTATGCTGGTTATCTTTCAAAAAAGTTTTATAATATCGGCCCCATATGTATGTCATATTTTATATTTATTGGAAGAAATAAAGGAGCCAAATGCTCATTATAACGAGTTTTTCTAACTCTTCAATTAAGAAGATCATTATTTCCATTGTTTGTGTATGGTACGACTAACGCCATGCATCTGCAGTAAGATTTTAATTTTTGTGATCTTTCCAGGACGTTTTTTTAAATTATGAGCCTGGTAATGTTCTAGAAATTCTAAATCTTTTTATTTGTCCATGAGGATGAGGAAAACATCCCGCCATCCAAAAAAAGAATCGGAAGATAGCCATCCGGCCATTCAGCGTCCAGTATACTTGCCATCTCAGTTTTGCTGGAAAAATTGACAATATTGAAATTTACGCGATGTTATGGTTCAAAATAATTCCCTTTATTTTTCAGGATTATATTCTTGGATCTAGCAACAATTTGATTAACTGGATATTTCATTAGTTTTATATTTGGATATTTTAGGTATTTATTTTCGCTTCACAGGTAAGGTGCATTTCAAACTTCATTACAATGTCGGCATCAATAACAGAAGCTTCTAAAAAATACTGTAGTATCAAGTATTCCTGTGAATGTCATTATTGTAAGAACTCTTATGTAAGTTATCTTTTGGAAGGCCACAGAAATATTAAATTTTCCAGATTCTCCAATGATCCATCACGACTGATTTCGTAATGTCGCTCTATTCTTCCTGATCGAAATTGTTCTAGATAGCGTGTATGCAAAGATCACTTCAACAATTCAGACTTCAATAATCCTAGTGATCCTACCACCCTTTAAAAAAAAGCAATTTCAAAGCCTATTACACATCACGATGACCATAATTATGCTTCCACTTCGGATTTTAATAATTCTAAACCTACTCTGGATTTTGAAGAGGCTTCTGTTTCGCCGTCATCATCAGAAGAAACTTCTACAGAGAGCCCCGTATCTCATATTACTAAGAATTTTTTGTGTTCTGAAATGGAGCAAAATTCTTCTGATTTATATTCCTTCTTATCCGAAAACAAATCTGGGTTTTTACGAAAACTGGGGCTTCACAACATAGATTTGTCCCCTGAGCAACAGTCTATTTATAATATTCACTGAACTGTCTCTTCTAGATTGTCTGAATTGATATCTGTGTTGAATAATTAACATCTTCAATTAAGTTCTATCGAATCGATTACATAATTTGAATAGTTCAATGTTTTTCAACCCCGACCCTTCACTTATTTATCATGCATGTAGGTATGTATATATTACAGTGATACAAATATTCATTCCATACGACGTTTTTATGCGTCTCCAAAGGTTATAAGGATTCGGATATAAGTACATGATTGATATTACTTTACTAACGCAATTTACGCAACGTACGTATACCCGGAATTGAAATCTGAGGCTTTGAAGTGTTTGATTCCATTCGCCACCTCTTACTTATGCGAGTTGACATTTTCATAAATATCCTAAATAGAAGGTGAGCAAAAAAATCACTTAAATTTGGCAAACGCTTTAATTCTATGTGTAGCGAATACATTGATTAATCAAAAACAAGCGCAACCTTGGCATCAACATGAGTCTTAGGATTTCATTTTTTGTTAATTTGTTTGTATTAAAATACAATTTTTTATGAGTATATTCTTTTGTTAAAATTCTCTGACTAAATCTTTATTGTTTTTGCGCGCATGTTATCTAGGGGTTCAGCGTGATATCGTTTTGTCCGAATGTCTGTAATTTTCGATGATTCAACCGAAAATGGTCTCAAACGACTAGATTGGACTCACCGATGATGAATCCGTGGTCGAAATTATTCTGTCCGTGTGTGCGATAACTTTCGAAAGAGAGGACCAGCGTCTTGAAATCCTCAGGTTAGGTTAAGATCCTGAATATCTCGGCCAAGTTCGCTAATGGGCCAAATCTGCCGAATGGTTTTTGTGTTACAGCCATTTGAAATGGCTTGATTTTCCAATAACTCAAAAAATATTCATCTGATCGAAATGAGACTTGGTTGGTAAATAAACAGTAGTAATATGAGGAATTATTAATAGAAAAATTTAAAAAAAATAATTTTTTTCTCGAAAATTTTCATATTTCATTTAAATTAAACTTAAATTTCACTGAAATCTCGAAACCGCCACTTCATAACCGAGTACTTAATTTCAGCACAATTAGATTTCCTGATTTTCCTGAGGAAAAAATCAATAGAAAAATTCAGGAAATTTATTTTAGAAATTCATATATTTCAAAAACAATATCTCCGATTCCGTTAAAATATTACTCTCATCGACAGCGAAAACTCTAAGACTCGGTTTCAGTCTAAACAGATATGTATTCTTTGAATTTTCCGAAACATAAGATAAAAGAATATTCCTTTGCATCGACCGTTCACGACAGCTACTGGTGAATAGTCGAATAATTTACTAGATTCTACAGTCACATCATGCAAGAAAGCGGCGTCTGTTCACGCTCTACATATGCTTCATGAGGCGATTCTCAGGAAGTTTTATCGGCACTTTCCCGTAGAGGAGTGGTTTTTTGAAATCATCACTACTTAACAACAGTGTTTCAAATTTCAGCTTGATCGAAATTCGTCTTGGGAGAAATTGAAGTCAATATGTAACAAATTTTCAACTCGATCAGATATTCATTTAATTTAATGAAACATATTGAGCAAAAAGTTATTTTCTTTCATTTTGCGCTTGGTTCAGGGGACAAATAATAAGTTATCGTTGTTCCCAGTGTCTGTGATTTTCAAGTTTTGAGCCAAAAATGGTCTTTATGATTAAAAAAAATCTATAAAAGCACTGACGTGAGGTCAGGAGCTTTTACGCGCTTGTTCCGTTGCCAAAGCGGTCATCTATATAAGTGCCAAACGCAGCTTTTTTTCATATGGTCCTCACGAATTTCTGCATAAATCTCAAGCTATATTTTTCGATCAAGTACTAGATTGCAATTCGAGTCAAAATTTGGAATGGGTATAGCTATCTAAAGAATAATTGGCGACATAGAGAATATATTTGTAGAGTAGGTTTTCAGTTTAATTGAAAAGGTCGAATGCTTAAATAGGTTGAATTCGCCAATTATTCTTTAGATATGTTTATAGCTTGAGGTTTATGCAGAATTTCGTGAGGACCATATGAAAAAAGATCTGCGTTAGGCAGGGTCAATATTTGTATAAATGACCGCTTTGGCAACGGAAAAAGCGAGTAAAAACTCTTGACCTCACGTCAGTGCTTTTCTAGGTTTTTTAAACTCCAGAAGTATTCTGCCATCATGTGCACGTCACATATTCCTTGGTAGCGGTCCTCCATAACTTTAATATCTTGTTGAAATCTTCCATCTTGTTCTTCACTCATATGTTTCCTAAATTTTCTGGGAAACGGACTAAGTGGCTGTGGCTGTGTAAATAGTGTATTTTAATGCTCATATTGCACCCTCTAAGGATTTGAAACTACTGAGCATCTTGTCAACCATTTCAACATGGTTTTGAGCTTTATGTTAGCCAAGGAAATTTTCTATAACTGCAACAAATGAAGTCCAAATTTCTCGTTCAACTTGATTCATTGAATTTATGAAGGAAGGATCCTTAATTAATTGTCTTATTTGTAGGCCATCAAATGTCCCTGCTTTGAGTTTTTCTGTGGTCAACTGATGAATTCTAACCCTATATATACAAAACATGACCCATTCTTATCAACAGCCTTTACAAGTTTCTTCATGAAGCCCAACTTTATATGTAACGGAGGAAGTATGATTTTTTCTCCTTCAACCAAAGCGTCGTTAATGACATTCTTTTCCCCAACGTCCAGGTTTTCTCTCTGAGGCCAATCTTTTCTAACCCAGTGGTGTGTTTTGGTCCCTTCTATCCCAGAGGCACAAGAATCACGGATATTTCGTGTAACCACTTTGCTGCCCAAGAAGAAAGTTTACCATTTTTTTATATATATATATATATATATATATCCATTGATGTCCTTGATACTTTATCTTCTGCAGACCAAAGCTATGGTATTATATTCTTTTTTCAGTTTCGTTGAGTGAGCTAGTGTTACTGAACCATTTTCATTCCCATTATGTAGAAGGACATATTTTTAACTTCGCTTTGAACTGCCAATAAATAGGCGCCAATCTTCCTGATTATATTCAGAAGTCCCATATCCCTTATTTCGTGACAAAATACATACAAGATTGTCTTCTTGAGAAAAAAATGGTAGCAGATGTCTTTCTCTTGTACGGTAAAAAGTAACTTTGGTTCCTTGTTCCAATAAATTTTTGTCGTTCAACCTAGAAGCCAGTACTTCAGAAGCTTTTTTCGATAAGCGTCAAGGAACTGATGACGCCCTCATAGTCACTGTCAGTTTCATTGGCATTAGAACCTGTATTAGCATCACGAGAGCGATCAGAGAGAAAATATTCGTCATCAGAGATATCTTGTAGCTGGAATCGGTATTTCATCTAAGTACGGGATAGAGAGTATTGCAGAGTCTACATTGGGATAAGTCCACTTACTGTGATTATTTTGAATGATTCCATTAGTATTTACAAAACAGAAATAACAATCATTGAAGTGATTTTTTGGTTCTTTCCATACCATTGGTACGCCGAATTTTAGACATTTTATTTTCCCGGTAATCCACTGCCGTAAATGCTCTCTGTACAAGTTTAACATACGAGATGCGAGGCCCACGTTTTATCCTGATCAGCAAGCTTAACTCAAAAGTATCCAAGATACGCTGGCTTCACAGAGTCAGTAATAGTTTGTCTGTTTGTTGAAACATGTATAGCAAATCACATCAGGTTGATTTACACAACTTCCTCTTGAACTGGAACCTGAACTTATTTTAATTCTGTTCAACAAAACCCAAAAACACTCATTTCTTAACATCAAATAACACGCTGAATTCGATGTACTCTCATTAGTAAGAACGCACAAACTGACGAGACTTACCCAAGTTAAAAGGGGATTGAAAGGAGCAGTTCAGGTACCTGATAGGCAATGGTTCCACTATTTATAGATTTACTTGGAATTTACTCAATTACAGATTGACAATAAAACCATTGTACCTACACTAATGAATATACATATAATAATTTCAGAACTCTCATAAATGAATATACTGAATGAAACCCACATTAGTAGATAAGTTGATGTATCTAAAAAAGTAGAGCTGATAGAGAAAAACGGATTGCATGTACAGATTGAGCGTCCTAAATATAGTTAAAATCAGCTCTGAAATCCCAGGCACCAAAAAAAAAAAATTTTTTGTTGCCCTACTATATGGATTTTTGTCTGGTAACTTCTTGTCACCCAAAATTGTACAAAAGATTCACGAACCAAAGCACTGCTACGAAATATGTTTATAGGTTGATATGAAAAGCCATAATTTTCAAGAAAAGTTTTTGGGGACAGAAATTCTTCGTTCGTTTTCGAAAAAATCGAAGACATATTTTGGGTGGGTATAGTCAATTGTCAATTTGACTCAAGTCTGAAAACGAAAATCGGAAGAAAATTGTTCTAAGAAATTTCTCGTTTGTCTTATGAAAGTGTCAGATTTGTACTTTGGAACGTCACAGTTCTGTTTATCAAGAAACTGCCCTTGATAAATAGTGCAATCCTGCAATCTGGAAGGGCATTTAGCAATAGTTCTGTTTCAGGAGTGAAACCCCAGAAAAAACCTAAAAAATGATGCAAAATCCTCCCGAAATAAGCTTCAATCGACAGCAATCAGTAACAAAGCCTACACACTCGGTCGCTTAACTCGCACAAGCTTCTTCTGATGGGTACCAGAGTAGAATCTGGAAGAATCGGCAATATTATCATTCATACTAGGTCGATTGAAACCAATTTTTACATGCATTCGTTAATAGAACAATATAAATATATGTCAGGGGTTGCCTTTCAAAATGTGGCCGAAAATATTTTTGAATGAATAACTAGTAAGTAATCTTTTGGAAGAAATTGCAGTCGCTTGTTTTTGCGCGCATGTTTTGGGGAACAGCGTTCTATCGTTTTGTCCAAATGTCTGTAATTTCCGATGGTTGAGCCGAAAATGGTCTCAAACGACTAGGTTGGACTCACTCATGACGAATCCGGTGTCAAAATCGATTCTGCCCAGCCGGCCGTCCGTAGACACGATTACGGTCGTACGGAGAATCCTATCGACCTGAAACTTTTAGGGTAGGTTGCATTTCAAAATGTGACGGTTAAGTTCGGCCAATCGGTTTCGGAGTTAGAGCTGTTTGAAGTTTTGACGTTATTTTGGCGATAATTCAAAAACTACTGGAACGATTGGATCGAAATTTGGCAGTTACTTGGAGTACAGCAACGCACAACTTCTCGCGAAATTTCGTCGGGATCATACCATCCGTAAATGTTAAAAACATTTTTATCAAAATTTTTTTCGAAAAAACTGATCATCACATTGAAAAAAAAAATCAGCGCGAACTTTAAGCTCCATATTCCATAGCAGTGTACCAGATTTCAATTCGATACGGTTATTAGTTTTGGAGATTTTGAGGAAAAATATATAAAATTTTTCTTCCCGATATCGTTGTTTTTTTCGGTATAACTCAAGAAAAACTAATTCACTCATGATGAAACTTCGCACCTAGTTTGAAGATGCCGAAACACAACTTTGTACATAATTTCGTGATGATCGTGTCATTAGAACAATTTTAAAAAAATTTTACATTTTTTCTTTCAAATAAATATTTAATATTCTGTGATCTTCCTATCATATTATCCCTATTTAATTCTGTACGAACCTTCGAACTGTTATTTTTCGATATTTGGAAATATTGGGAAAATAAAATTTTGAATGGGTATATCTGCGGAATCGTTGGGTGGATTTTACCCATTCACGAATTCGGTCTTCGTAATTAAGGTCCAAACCTTCTCTACAAATATCGAGTTTCTAAGTTGTTTCTTTCGGAAGTTATTGTACTGACGGCCCGGCCGTTAAGCCGACCGTAAAAACAATAACTTCCGGAAGAAACGATTTAGAAACTCGATATTTGTAGAGTAGGTTTGCGGCTTAATTACGAATGTCGAATTCGTGAATGGGTAAAATCCGCCCAATGATTCCGTAGATATACCCATTCAAAATTTCATTTTTCCAATATTTCAAAAAATACAGATTAGATCGAATTGAAGTCCAGTAATTTATCGAAGAAAAATATATTTGGTGATGATCTTATTATCAGAACGATCTGAAAAAAATTCGAAATTTTTTTTTAAATATTCAATAATCTGTGATCTTCTTATCATATTATCCTCATTAAATTCTGTATGAACCTACAAACTGTCATTTTCGATAAAATACTGGATTTAAATTCGATCTTATCTATATTTTTGGTAATATTGGGCAAATAAAATTTTGAATGGGTATATCTGCGGAATCATTGGGTGGGTTTTACCCATTCACGAATGCGGACTTCGTAATCAAGGTCCAAACCTTCTCTATAAATATCGAGTTTCCAAGTTATTTCTTTCGGAAGTTATTGTGTTTACGGTCCAGCCGTTAGTAATTTATCGAGAAAAAATCTAGAAAAGCACTGCCGTGAAGGCAGCAGCTTTCACGCGCAAGTTCAAATTCGTTGCCGAAGCGGTCAACTACATTGAACATGCGCGCAAAAGCTGCTGGCTTCACGGCAGTGCTCTTCTAAATTTTTTTAAGACTTCGAAAAAATCACGACTGCCGCACTTCCTCGCAGCCAGGTATGAACAGAAATGATTTTGTTACCTTTTTACGTTCATAACTTTTAGGCGTGTATAATTTATCTATCAAATGAAAGCTAGTTTGTTTCTGTCAACGATGACATAGGCTTGCTTGAATAAATCTTGCCGAAAATTAGGGTTGCTGCCTGTTAAATGTAATGCGGCCACATTTTGATGAGCATCAGACCTGTTGATATATATTCTCGTATCAAAGAATGTTTGTGAAAAATTGGTTTGAAGACAATACTTGATGAGCGCAGTTATCTTAAGGTGAAAAAATTCTTGTTGATCTTTTAGTATAAACGAAAACACGTATTCAGCGTTTACACCTTACATCGAAACGTTGCGAACGCAGATAGAATGACGAAAGTATGCTCCACGTCTGTTCACACTAAAATAATTCGATAGAATGGATATACAGTGCACGTCAAAATTATGGAACAAATTCATTTTCTCAGAAGAAAAATATTTGGCAACAAAATCCTGAAACAGGTCAAATTTTGTTTCACTGTTACCAAATTCATATGCATTTTTGAAGGATTTTTGTTGCACCCTTCGCCATCCCTATCAACTCGCTAAATTTTTTGAATAGGGAAAGTTGGTCGTGTGGTACTTTTTTGAAGGATTTTTGTTGCACCTGTGCCATCCCCATCAACCCTCTAAATTTTTTGGATAGAGAAAGAAAGTCATGTGGTAATTTTTTAGCAAGCTCTCTGTATATTCCTTACAGGCGTGCAGAAATTTTCAAGAAAATGAAGCTTTTGAAGGTTTGCGAGATAGCTTCAACCTCTTTGGGAGAGTGTCACGTTTCGTCCCGGCTTAGTTTGGGGGAACTAGTCAGGGCATGCACCAAACTAAGCCGTTTACATGTCTACGTGAGCGGACACCCCTTGTGCGGATCACAATGGTGTGTACCAGACCGTTGGGGATGAGTGTATTTCCTTGGGAGGATCTACCAGGGACAGCGTGCGCGCTAGCGCCCACTGTACGTTGACCGATGATGTGGCCAAGCGTTACAGGCAGGTAACGTAGGGTACTCAAGATGCAAGGGTTGGTACTGCGCGCGCGACTTATGTAAGAGCTGAGTGAGGGCGCTCGCTACAAAAATTTTTTTTTTTTTGAAAAATTAGCAACTTCAAAGAGGTTTTCAGTATGTGCACTTTGTCATGGCTCATTTACTTTGAGACGATGGTACCCGAAGAAATTTGTCACCGATTGGATGTCGACTATTACAGTTTTGTTCATGCACAACTTTCCACACTTACGAACCCTTAAATGGAGAAAAAAAATGTTCATATGAGGGGGTTGAAAGTTGTGCATGAACAAAACTGTAATGGTCGACTTACAATCGGTGACAAATTTCATCATGTACCATCTCAAAGTAAATCAGCCATGATAAAGTGCACATACTGAATGAAAACCTCTTTGAACTATTTTCCAAAAAAAATAAATTTTTTCTTGGAAATTTCGGTACGCCTGTAAAGAAGATACGAAGACCGTGCCAAAAAAGTACCACATGACCTTCTTTCCCTATTCAAAAAATTTAGAGGGTTGATGGGGACGGCACAGGGTGTAACAAAAATCCTTCAAAAATGCATATGAATTTGGTGAAAGATAAACAAAAATTGACGTGTGTCAGGATTTTGTTGCAAAATATTTTTCTTCAGAGAAAACGAATTTGTTCCATGATTTGGATGTGCACTGTATAATTATTATGATTAAGTGGAGGTGTTCGAAGTAAATCTCATTTCTAGTATCTTTAGCACCACCTGAGCATCCGCTCGTCTGCTGTAAATCGGCTTGTAGACTAACACACTAGTTTCCTTCAAAGCATCGAGCCCGAAACCGCGGTTGAGTCGTGAAATCGAAACGCGGTTCCGACACAGGAACATGGTGTAAATTAATAATAATAATAATAAATGCATCTAATAGCGCTAACTTATATTACCCCTCGTAATTGCTCGTTCACCTCTGTAACCCCATCTAAAACTCGCGAAACAGCCTGTAAGTACCCATACTACAATCGGGAATATCCTCATTCAGACACACATACATTGCAATTCACGACGGGGTTGCTTTTTATTTCCTTTTGGGTCCCTAAACATGCGCGCGTTCAGACCGGCGCGCCCTACTCACTGAAATCAAGCACCTGTTGGTCCGAGAAGCGAGATCTACAAGCCGGCTCCCTCAACTCGACCATTGTTTGTCTGGAACTGAAACCGGTGAAGCGTCCGGATCAAGTCTCCTCTGAATTTCGCGTGTGTGTACAACTTATTCTTTCCGTCGACCATGTCTACTGAACAGGCTCCAACCCCCGCTGAAGAGCAGAAGGCCGAGAATGGTACATCCGAGGCGAAGGAGAATGGATCTACAGAGGAAGCCACAAACGACAATCAGGCAGAAAATGAAAGTCCCAAGGAAATGAGAGCCGTCGTACTGACCGGATTCGGAGGACTGAAAACTGTGAAAATCTTGAAAAAACCTGAGCCCACCCCTGGAGAAGGGGAAGTCCTCATCAGAGTCAAGGCATGGTGAGTTTTCTTGTTGCGCTCATTTGCAAATGCACTGAATTTTTCCAAAAAACCTTCCTTTAAAATTTACTATTTCAACAGAATTTCAAGTTTTTTCCTCTCTGTTGGAACATCTGAAAATTTCTAGCGTTTTCCCATCAGAACAGTAAATGTAAATCGATATTTTCATCTTTGAGTCCCATTCATTTATAATCTCGAAAATTATCATTACAATTCCTCATTGTTCAAATGAGAACTTTTATATTTGCGGTTTAAAAATAGTTCCATATGTTATATTACACTTCTTGCGTACTTTCGGCAGTAATCGATTTTTACCTGTCGCGTAGAACTGACGAAGCTTCAAATAATTCCGGATGTTGGTAAGCATTGATACGAATTGGGTGCTTATTTTATTGATTAGGAAGGAATCAAGTTGTTATCTCAAAACTTATTCCATTGAAAACCTACATGGATTCAATCATTGAATTCCTTCGTTGTTTATGTTTTTTGTGACAGAATAAAAACTCTACATTTCTTCCATATGTCTTCATATTTCTTTATATCAGTACTATTAATATTCGAATTCCTTCGATTCATAATTGTTATGCATTGTGGTTTCTTCTTTGCAATGCAAGAATTCACGTCAACATGTTAAATTTTTTTAGGTTTAGTGAATTGAAAACTCAAAACTACTGTTTTTCTAGGATCGCTAAAATCGAAAAATTTTCTTGAACGTAAATGTTTTTCATAAAACAAAGAAGAAATCGATATCTCGATCATAACTCTATTTCGAATTTTGGGATGATGATCTTATTGATGAAATATATGAAAATTCAGTGATGACATATCGAAATAGCAAATCATATTTTTGACAAGAACTATTTTTTTCACTTATTGTCTAATTTTTTCCGAATCATTAGTCTGAATTATACACCGAGAAGAAGCATACTTTCATTCAAGTTTTCACTACATTCGAATGAAAAACCTGAAAGTTCATTAGTTTCTTTTTTTTTAAATGTAACTGAATTAGGATGTCGACTCTAGTGCGTAAGAAATTAGTAGTCAACACACCCTGATCCTTCATTAGTTTTTTCCCAAAATATTCGATTTAAAAATTTAATGAAAAATAGTGCCATCCCGGCATTCACACACCCCTTTAAGTTCGTTAATGGGCCAAATCTGCGGAATGGTTTTTGTCTTACAGCCATTTGAAATTTTGATTTTCCAATAACTCGAATTGAAAATTTTCATATTTCATAAAAATTTCACTGAAATTTCCAAGTCACCATTCCTCGATGTGAATAAGCGCGCAAAATCTGCTAATAACGTCAGTGCTTTTCTAGTTTTTTTTTAGTAAAATAACTGACTCGATTTTCTGGAAAAAATGGTAATCACGTGAATGTTGATTTCCCTACAAAAATATGCGCATTTTATGCCTCCAAAGTAGTATGGAGCGTACTCTAACCTTTTTTTGAAAGAGATGATATTTCCATTGAATAAGATAACGTTGATATCCTCAAAATATTCCGTTTCGAATTTGTCTAAATGAGATAATGAAATAATTATTAATAGTAAAATAGTAATAAATTCCTTGCTTAGGAATATTCAGGAATATTCAATAAACAAAAATTTCAATGAAATAGCCCGAAGTTCAAAGGATTTGAGATTTGGATAGGTCCAAGATGTGCCATCGATCCTATTGGGTTGATCAGACCCAAAACATTGTCGAACTCAGGGGTCTGTACTACAAAGTATATGCCTACTTTCTGAAAGATGTTTCAGTACCTATTGAAAAATGAATAATTAGTAATACTCGCGTGTTGGATTATGTGTTGATCTAATGTAACCCAATAGCATTGAAAGGATGCCCTGAACTAATTCTACGGCCATCTAGACTCTAGTTCTTTCACAAATTTATTTGGGTGGAACAAGTCCATGATATAACTGACAGGATACAATCCAGAGGGTATAACCAATCTGATACTCAGAGTATCGAATAGCACGATCTAAAAGGTTTTTCTTGAACGCATGTTGTCTCTGCATAGATGAATGATTTTTTTCTCTAAATACTTATGAATGAAATGAATTTATTGGATCTTTGATTCGAAGATATCGATTGAAAGAAGATTTGAAATCGTTTTTTTTTAAGAAAGTTAAAAATTCATTTCATTTACTGATTGTCATCATCCCTCCTAATTATAATTTGAGTACATTTTACGAGTTTTTGGAAATAACAAAGTACGCATATTTTCCTAGTGAATGAACATGGACATAATTTCTCCCAGAAAATTGGATGAAGATTATGTTTGAAACAATAGAATACAAATATGTCATAACATCTCAATTTCTTGAAAACTTGTTTTATCTGCACTTATCAGCAATTTTTCGAATCAGTCCCAATTTAGGGGCATTGTATCTAAAACATCGAGGTGAGGAAGTGAATTTCCAGGAATTTCCCATATGCCCATTATCTCGAAAAATAGGAAAATTTTGTGGAAATTGAAAAATTGTGGAATATTTACGATGTTTTGAACGCTCAAGACCTTGAGTCTATAACCTGTTCAAATATTGTTCGGTTTGCCTGACTCCGTGTGTACCCTGAATAGGGTGTATTGATAATCGTTAGTCTATTTCGTTGAGTTTCATGAAGTTTCGCAACTGCTAAAATTTTTTACAGTATTTTTTATGGAAGTTACACAATTTTTCATAGCTAATTCTCTGCTCAATATTTCCTGGGATATGAAAAAAGAGAGAGACAAACCCCTAAGAAGAGTTATAATTTAATAGAATTAAAATTTTTATACTGTATTTCTTAATTTCTAGTCAAAAAGGTAAATGTGGGGTTGGATTCAAATTTCTCCTGCTTAGATGCGGAGACATAAATCAATTAAAAATGACGTAATTCATTATTCATATTTATTTGTTGGAAAGGATTTTGTTGATACTTGAAGAATGCTATTGCACACTTTCTGGGATATTTGTTTTCATTGAATGTAATGCTCCACCAATCGCGAAACAAAACCACAATGTGATAAAGAATTACTCACTATTCTCGTGACTAAAATAGAGGTCTGGTGTAAGTACATGATATGAAATCACCGAATCTCAATCGAAATATATATATTTCGCAACAATTTTGGGTGGACACACATGAACATTGTTGTTATTACTGAATAAAAGGAAAGAATTCAATGCAATCCGTTGGTACACCTTCTTGTAGTAAACGGTTACAGTTTGTTTGTTCTTTAAGGTATATTATCACCTAATACCGAGTCTTCTTATTGTTCCATTGATAAAATTTAATAATATTGTAATGTTTTTCCATGCAATGTTCTACGATCAATTTGAGGCTATGAAAAGTAACATATAGTGTATCCGAAAAGTATCCCATAATAAAAATTTACACTGCATATTTCATTCTCGTATATGCGGAGTGTCAACTTGAAAGGTACCTACCACCTTTATTATTTAGGCCCACCTGCAAAATCAGAGAAAAAGCAGAACGAGGTAAACTTCTGAGGGGGTCACTTCGTATGGCTGATTTCAATTCATTTGTACCAACATAGAGAGCGTGATAACAGCAACCCATACAACCTTAAATGGGAAAGAGGGGTGGATTGATACTTTGTTTTTAAGTTAAGTTCAATTGCTTATTCCAGAATGCCATACTCTTTACCTTTTCGTTAGTAGGTTCTTACAAACATAAAAACAAAGAGTAGAGGAAATACGATAACAAGAATTGACATGTGAATCATGAAACATTTTTTACTATAAAAGTATTTGGAATAGGTTATATTTTGTTCTTTAAAATAAAGGTCATAAGTCTGAAAATCTTTTGTAGTAGGAAATTTTTCATAATTTTCATGTTTCATTGCATCTCTTGTATTGTAACTATTCTACTCTTTTTACGCGCTTGTTCTGATGGGGAACAGCGGTTTTCGTTTCGTCACAATGGCTGTAATTTTCCAACTTTGAGCTGAAATCGGTCTCAAACGACTAGGTTGGACTCACTGATGAAGAATCCGTGGTCCAATTTGATTCTGTCTGGCCGGCCGTGTGTGTTCTAACTTTCGGAAGGAAGGACCTAGAGTCTTGAAATTTTCAGGTTAGGTTTTGATCCTGAATATCTCGGTTGAGTTCGTTAATGGGCCAAATCTGCCTAATGATTTTTGTGTTACAGCCATTTGAAATTTCGATTTTTCAATAACTCGAAAAATATTTATCTGATCGAAATGAAACTTGGTTGGAAGATTAACAGGATCAATAAAAAAAATTATTCATGGAAAAATTCGAACAAATTTTTTTTCTTGAAAAGTTTCATATTCCATTTAAATTTCACTGAAATTTCCGAGTCGCCATTTTGCAATGTGGACAAGCGCGTATAAACTGCTGACTTCACGTCAGTGCTTTTCTAGATTGTTTCATTTACGTACTTACTAAATAGTCAAGTGTATGGAATATTTGAAGAGGCCATTGAACTACCTTCAAAATAAGTGACAATCAACTTCTTTTCCCATTTAAGATTTAAGTGGTTGTTGTCATCACGCTTACATGGTTGACACAAATTAATTGGAACGAGCCCCCTACGAAACAAAGTTTACCTTTTTTAGCATTTCTTATGATTTTGCATGTGGGCCGTGATAGAAGGACGGTTGGTACCTCTTCAAATTGACACACTTTTTAAAATAAGATGTTTACCTTTTTACTAATTGACAATCTTAACCTTTGAAATTTCAATGGGAACACAATTCATCATTTACTATTAACAGCACCCGCTTTCCCTTCCAGATCCAATCTTTTATTTGGATTTTAGTTTTCGTCATAAACTTCACGAGTATGTCACATGCATATTATTATGCTCTTTATAGATGACTTAATTTGATTGCTTTATGTTTTGTTGTCCATTTCGCACTTCATTCTTTCGAAAAAATTCAAAAACTACTTCAAAAGGTTATTCTTGCAATAATATGTTTATTCCGACTCATTTTGATTATTATGTTCCAAAGAAAGGTCAAAAGAATCGGTCAAGTACAATTAGTATTTATCTTCTCTGTAGAAAATTAAATATGTATTTATAAAGAAGCGCCTTTATTCGCATTCTCATGAGGGCAGATAATGTGATTTCTTGAAGAAGCGGCATAGATTGAGACATATCCATTAAGATTATCTGTACTAGCACGGTATAATTATTTGAAATCCTGACTTTTTGTAACCCTAATGATTTTAAAAATACCGAGTCTGACCTTGTGATTCTAAATTATCTCTAGAATTCTGATGACAACTAAGTTTCAACCTGTTATGATAAAATAATCAGGATCTTTACCATTTCAGTCTACCAATTAATGAAAAAATGATCTGATTAAAACCGGTTGAAACTTAGTTGTCATGAGAATGATTTGGATTAACGAAGACCCCTCAGAAAGAATAATAGGGCTTTTAAATATCGTATACCACCCTTAATACCTCAGCGTCATGCAAAGTTAGAGAGAAAGCAGAAAGAGGTAAACTTTGGTTCGAAGAGGGAGATTTTATACGTATGTTTCCAATCAACTTGTATGATGATAGCAGCCCCTAAAATCTTAAATGGGAAGGGGGGTAGAGTGATACCATGTTTCAATAGTTTCAAAAATTCTATACACTTGACTTTTTTTTTTAGTACATCCGAAAAAATAAAGAGAAGAGTATAATAGTCACCATGGCAGGAGTTGCAATAAAACATGAAAATGATGAAAAATTCTTAATAGTAGGTATAATTACGGCACTTCCTAGAATACCAGTGAATCCCACGCTTGGAGAAAAAGAACTCACAAATGCCATAATACAATTTTTTTGCGCAATATAAGATACCGACTTATTGAATTTTTGGTTTCATTTCTCAGTTATTTTCTTTACAGTATAAATTGAAGGAGTACAATCAAAAAAGAGTCAAGTGTATACGGCATTTTTAAAAATATAATCGACTTGACTTGCAGCAAAATTTTACTCTACTCCCCTTTCCATTTAAGATTTCAGGGGTTGGCTGTCATAACGCTCACAAGGTTGATACACATTGAAATAAAATGTCCCCCTACCAACCAAAGTTCATATGTTTTTGCATTTTTTCTGATTTTGCATGGGGGCGGAGATATTAAGGGTGGTACATTTTCAAATTGACACACTGTATACCGGATGTCCCACGAATACCGTTCGATAGAATAGTTTTTGGAAAGAATCGTTTGCTATTTCGGACTTGAGCTCTTACTAAAGAGAAGACTGAATGTAAACTTTTTGAGATTCGTTGGACTTCCGGTGTCACCGGAAGTGGCACCAACTTCCGTTTTTCAATGTTTATGTACGATTTTGGGATTTCTGTCAGAAAATTCTTTTCTAACGTGAAATTCAAATGAAACAAATTGAAAATGGCGCTTTGCTGAAACATTGATATCTTCCAGGTTTTTCATCGGTAAAATGCCGTTTTTAGGTTTCCGTGAGAAGTAAGAATAATGCTCCTATCGCAATATTCAGAATTGAAACTCATTATAGAGGAGGTCACAAAGCGTTGTCAGAGTTAGCAATAGCGCAAACGTAAAAACTCAATTTTTTCAAATGAGAACCTCATTTTTACGCGCTTGTTCTGGGGACAGCGCGTTAATTACACCAGATTCCTTTGCATTTTTGCCGAATTTTTCTTCAATTCCAACATACCAATACCTAAAATAATACTGGGATATTTGAGTCCACAAAACGCGATTGTTCTAGGAAACAGCGCGTCATAATTTTGTCAGGATGTCTGTAATTTTCGAATTTTGAACCGAAATTGGTCTCAAACGACTAGGTTGGACTCACTGATGAAGAATCCGTGGTCAAAATTGATTCTGTCGTCCGGCCATGTGCGCTGTAACTTTCGTAAGGAAGGTTCTAGAGTCTTGAAATTTTCAGGTTAGGTTAAGATCCTGAGTATCTCGGTTGAGTTCGTTAATGGGCCAAATCTGCCGAATGGTTTTTGTGCTACAGCCATTTGAAATTTTGATTTTTCAATAACTCAAAAAATATTTATCTGATCGAAACTAAACTTGGTTGGAAGATGAACAGTGTCAATAAGAAGAATTATCCATGGAAAAATTCGAAAAAAAATTATTTTTTTTTGAGAATTTTCAATATTTCAATGAACGATATTCGTGGGACACCTGATATATAGTGTGTCAATTTGAAAAGAAACCATACCACCCTTAATATCTCCGCTCCTATGCAAAATTCTGATTGTTCCAAATATGTCGGATTGTATGTTTACTGACATTCATGGAAAATTCGAAAAGTGAACTTTGGTTGGTAGGGGGGACATTTAAACTGTAAATTTCACATTGAGTGGACTCAGAGTTCCACAAGGAATCTATTTTCATTATAAACTATGAGGCTTTTGAAAAACGCTGCAAAATTTACGCAAGGTTTTATTGAATCCTTAGTTAAATAACCCAATACCATTGATATCTTAAATGAAACTCATACAGCGTGCCAAAAAAGTATAGTAACTCGTCAACAACGCTTGTACGAAAAATTATTATTCTTCGTTCAAAATTTATTGACGGGTTACGTTACTTTTTTGGCACGCTGAATACTATTCATAACTCATTGGTTTTTCACCCCTAAATTCGCAGCGTTTTTCTTTATACCTCAGGAACCACTGGTCGGAAATCATCCGGGTAAAAATTTTTAGGTTGGGTTATGCAACAGTAATCAACATTGAAAGTTTCATTCAAATTCGGTGGTAAGTTTTCGAAACATAATTTCTTCTTCCGTCCGACCCCCAATTTTGAGCTCTTGGGGTACATCCTGCTGAAAAACCTGGAGGATCAATGCCGAGCTACACACGGTTTTTCGTGGAATTCGGATCAGTACTTTCATAGAAAAGCCCCGGACAATGGACGGCGGACGGACGGATTTTTTTTATTAGTTCATTCAAATCTACATACTTCAAAATATAAACTGTGAAATTTTCAGGGTTTTTTTTTGGTCGGTCACTAAGGTTTATCATTTGATTTTATCCAATAATATGTCGGGATTGTATGCTTACTGACATTCGTTTCTCCTCTAGATCGCGATTTGAAATCATCACAATAAACAGATTTAAATACAGTTATGGTGCCAGTTATTATTAATATTTCATTCGGAAGTTGTATTCCGGTCTCTGAGTGCATACGCGAAACGGACAGGTTGAAGTAGTTAGAATTTAGTTCGATTCGAATCCAATTAATTCCTCGTTAGAATACAAAGCAGAATTACACTTCCCAGTGAAGCTTGGATTTTCAATGAAAAATTAGAGTTCAGTAAAACTTATGGAAAAAAGAAAAGTCAGCACGTGTAGTTCCGCCCCACTATGCTGCACTGCACTGGTTGAATCATGAAAAAGCGGAAATTCCGGACGATGACTCATATATGTCAATATACATGGGGGATCTATAATACAATCACAATTAATGATTAACGTTGCGGAGCGCAAAAATATGCACGTAGAAAGGTTGTTACTTCTGATTTTGTAATCAGTGTTTGATGATTATCTTGATGACAAGTGTTGACTTGTATGATTTCATTCATTGAGTTGCTGTAGGCAGTTTTGATTCTGATATTCGAAAAATATTTATTTGCTCCAGAATTTCAGGAGATTCGAATGTCGTCATCTGGATCCCAAGCAGCATTGGGAGGTATGACCGTTCTGTAATAAAATATGTAATTTTTGAAAAGAATAATTCAAATCATACAATGTGGAAATATAAAAATATTTCCACATTGTATGATTCACAATGATAACAATACTGGGTGTCACAGGAATCAATAGATCTACATTTTGCAGGATATCCAATTTCCAAAATTGAAACTACAGATTTTTTCCCGTCGACTGAAGTAATTGATATGTTTCTGTGTCTTATGAATTCTGGTCTAATCGAAAGTGAATGTAAGTTTCGATTTTCTCATATGCACTGATGTATATTTTTGCATATTCGAATCCTACGTTGAATATTGAGTGGAATACCGTCAAAAAAAAATAAAATCAAGACACAAAAATTTTTAGTCGAAATTATTGATATACCGTTATGAAAACAAAACCTGATTCGAATATCAAACCTAACAAACTTCAATTATGTTTTTAATCGAAAATTTTAGAAGTACAGAGATCATTTTAGTATTCAGTTTCAAGGAAACTCTTCAAACTAAATAATAATTATCTTTAAATTTTTAAACCCGGACCACGAATGAAAACCGGACCGAACGCTCTCGAAACTAGGACAAATCCGAGGAAACCCGGACGGATGGCAACCTTACCTTCAAGTGACGTTTCCAAACTGTTTTGTTTCTTCTTCAAGCTCTACAATATTGAACATTCATTATAAGAACGTAACTAACTAAAGATAGCATAGGATTTCAAAGCTTATTCTCTCACATCGGATGCAGTTAATGTCCCGTCAATGTTCCCATATAATGTCATTATATGGGCAAAATAATAGCTGGCTTGAACAAGCAATGAGTATAAGTTGTCTTGAAATCTGTCTCCCTGTCTGAAACCAATTAATCGGAATGTCCGAACATAAAAACAAATTAATTTAATGATTCCACTGACATCTGAATTCCAAATTTTGTAGTACCTTTCGTGTTATCACTGTTCCAGATCCATAAATATTGTTGATCGCTGTTAGTATATTTCTAGACAATGAGGTGTTTCATTCAATAACACGGCTTCTTAAATAATTGCTTACTTGTTTACATAAATGTAATGAAGGTATAGCTTAAACTTGGAACTACTGCGTTTCAATTCAATCTATTTATGCGGTTAGGAACTCATTATAATGTCAACTCATTGATATATTACATTTTTTTAAATTCTATTTGCATTGTATTTTGATATCAGGTTTATGGATACTACGTTGAACACAAAAATATAAACTATGGTTATTTCAGTTCTGATTTGTCTGAATAAAACCGAAGAACTTAGAAGGATTCTAATCTGGGAATTTTTCAGCAACATGAATGGTAGCCGTACAATGTGTCAATTTGATATCGTACCTCTTTATACCGGGTGACCAAGAATATCGTTCGCTAGGATATTTTTGGTAATGAATCAAAATTCACGTTTGCGATTTCGAACTTGAGATTTTACTTGAGAGATGACCTGTAAATGTTTTGAGAATTGTGGGACTTCAGGTTTCACCGGAAGTGATACCAACTTTCATTTTTCAAATGGGAATCCCCATATTTTATAATACAAATAGATTCCTTATGGAATTCTGAGTTATTCTAATGTAAAATTTCTGAATTTCTTTCAGAAACTTCTTTTTTAACGTGAAATTCCAATGAAAAAATTGAAAATGGCCCTGGATCTCTTCCAGGTTTTTAATTGGAAAATACCGTTTTGAGGCTGACGCGAGAAGTAAAAATAATACTGTTGTCGCAATAGACAGAATTGAAGCTCATGATACAGCATGATACGTGGCAATCGCGAAAACGTAAAACCCCAATTTTTGCGCGCATGTTCTAGGGGAACAGCGCGCTATCGTTTTCTCCAAATGTCCGTAATTTTTGGTGATTGAGCCCAAAATGGTCTCAAACGACAACGTTGGACTCATTGATGACGAATCCGGTGTCAAAACCATTTCCGTAGAAACGAAGCTAGTAGCTAGCGACTTAAAACTTACAGGGTAGTTCGTGCATTCGAATGCCGCGGTTAAGTTCGTTAATGGACCAAATCGGCCAAATAGTTTCGAAGTTATCGCAATTTGAAATTTTGAGCTTATTTCTCTCATATTTCAGAAACTACTGAAGCGATTAGATTGAAACTTGGCAGTTAGTTGGAGCATAACGACGCGCAACTTTGAGCAACATTTCGTTGGAATCCTATGGTCATTCAAGTTGGAGATATTGGAAAAAAATATGTAGAATTTCGTGGTTTTCTACTCGATATCGTTGTTTTTTTCGGTATAACTCTAAAAATATTGATCCAATCGTGATGAATCTTGGCATCTAGTTTAAAGATGCTGAAGCACAATATTGTGGGAAATTTCATGATGATCGTGTCATTAGAACGATTTGAAAAAAAAATTTAAATTTTTTTTTAAATATTCAATATTCTGTGATATTCTCATCATATTATCCTCATTTAATTCTGTATGAACCTTCACACTGTCATTTTTCGATAAAGTCATGGATTTCAATTCGATCTTATCTGTATTTTTGGAAATATTGGGAAAATAAAATTTTGAATGGGTATATCTGCGGAATCATTAGGTGGATTTGACCCATTCAGGGATTCGGCCTTCGTAATTAAGGTCCAAATCTCCTCTAAAAATATCGAGTTTCTAAGTTGTTCCTTTCGGAAGTTATTGTGTTTACGATCGGCCGTTAGGCCATACAGAGGCTCGAGAGGGTATGATTTGAGGGAAAACAAATTTTTTCATCAGGTAGTAGAGGTGCGTTTGGCGGGGTCAATAAGTGAAAAGATGACCGCTTCAACAACGAATTTGAACATAAGCACAACAGCTGCTGATTTCACGTCAGTGCATTTCTAATTATTATTAATAACGCGTTTATTATTATTGATAACGTCGTTCTGTTTATATTATGTTACTTGGTAGTAGACATTTGCATAAAGTGAATTCGAAGTGAATGATATTTTTATCATAAAATGACACGACTCTAATATATCGAGACTTAGCATATAAAGAAATTGATTCTGTGATTTGGTTCATTCGACGGATGATCATCTTTCACATGATGTTTTATTTACATCATGATCTTATCCCTAATCATACCATCAGATGATGGATGCATGGAAATTGACAGTATCATCATTGCGCCATAATTTATACGAAATCTGAACTGGATGACGTGTGATGCATACTTGGAATGCCAGCTTAACTCAGAGACTTTAAGAGCAAACAATACCACTTGGTGCTAAATTACGACTAGACAACAGTCACATGCAAGTTTCATTAAACTTCGTTAATATATCAAGGTCAGGCACATACGCGGTCTACATGCTTCAAGGTTGCCAATAGCCACGAGAAATTTTAGAATTCGGAGAAATTTCGACGTTTGTAGTAGAAAACGGGGTGTCGTTGTGCAGGCTTCAGTGGGTAGGTATAATATTTTTTGAATTTTTTCTTGGGATGTATTTAATTCTTTTTTAAGAATACGCAATGCTAGTTATTTTTGTCATTTTTTCCTCCATTTTAGTTTTTATTTACCAGAAAATTCTTGATTATAAAAAAGAGGCAACATTGCGCATTCTCAAGATTTTTTTCAACCATTTGCACCAACAAATTTCCCGAAATGATTACAACTAGGTGTTTTTATGTCATTCGATGTGTGAAATTTCCGATTTGTATTTACTAACATCTCCTTCCATACACATTACTTCGCCCTAAATGACATTTGACATAAAACAATCTTAACGTTACCGGATTGCTGGTTCTTCTCGCGTTTAAATGTAAACAAGACTTTCATTAGCATGTGTTTACAATGTCTCATCTCAGAGACTAGCAGTAGCAACAGATCATGAAGGCGTTAATAATTAAGCCAGAGCTACACAGACTGCCTCGACTTCGGGGTAGACCGTTAACCTTCCGCAGGAAGTGACAGAAGCATTAGACAGAAACGGGAATAAAACTTGTCTGACATCCGAGTCCATCCGCGTTAGCTGGCAAATTGGAGAATGAATGTACACTTACTTCAATTGTGTATTTTTATTGTGCGAAATAAAGTAATAATCTCGTTTGATTTATTATATTCGCAACAAACGAATACTAAGAATCGCCCTGAGAAACGAAACTCAACCAACTCCTTGCGATTTATCCAGTCTAGATGTCGTAAAAAATATGCAGTTCCAAAAATGAAAACTCGTATAATTTCGTTCACCTTTGAACCTTCCAGAGTTCTTACCTAAACTACATAAATAAAGATCATGAACTTCTCATTTACTGGTTGAAATAATCTTCGTTTGTAATTTCATACTATTCTACAGCAGGTTTCGAATTGCGTGAGAAGTTTTTAAGAAACAAGCACAACAGTTTCGGACAGCCTAAATTCAGCTTCCGATCGGCATCGCTAGGAAAATAATTCCAGGAAGCCATTGACGTGAAGTCAAGAGATTTTACGCACTTGTTGAAATTCATTGCCAAAGTAGTCGCCTATTCACTCATTGGCCCTGCCAAATGCTGCTCTACTTCCTGATGGAAAGATTTGACGATTTTATTTTCATAGGATCGTAAATATCAGCTTTAAGAGCAAATAATACCTCGAATATAACGGGGTGATTTCTGGAGGCCGTTCGTTTTTTTCAAAAAATTTCTTCGGTGCAAATGGTTAAAAAAGATTGTAAGAAGGCGCAATATTGCCACTTTTCATATTCAAGAATTTTCGGGAAAATAAAAACTGAAACGGAGTGAAAAATGGGAAAATAACTAACATTGCGCATTCTCACAAAATAATTACATAGGTACATCCCAAACAGAAAATTTTCAAAAAATACTCACTGAAACCTACAGAACGACACTCCGTTTTCTCCTATAAACATCGAAATTTCTCCGAATTCTAAGATTTCACGCGGCTATTGACAACGTTTAAACATGTACACCGCCATTCAGGTGCTTGACCTTGAGATATTCACGAGGTTTAATGAAACTTGAATAGGGCTGTGTTGCCTAGTTGTAATTTAGCACCACGTGGTATTGGTTACTCTTAAGATTTTTCAATCAAGTACATACTAGACTTCAATTCGATCCGATTAGTATTTTGGAGATGTTGAGAGAATGAAATTAAGGATGTGTATATCTACCAATCATTCGTCGGATTTTACCCATTCACGAATTCAGCCTCCGTTTAAGCCTATTAAGATTCTATTGTGCTTACAGGCGGTCTTACTGCCGATTTTATTTTCTGAAGGAATCTGATGAACTTCATATTTGTAGATCACGTTTGACGTTTTATTTCGAAAGCTGAATTCGCGAATAACTGAAATAGCGTGAGAACCATTTGATTAGCAGATCGTAAAATATAAAATATTTGAATTTTTTTTAAAACTGTACTGATGAAAAGCAATTTTGCACAAAATTCCACATTTGCCAAATAGTTAACAAGATTTATTATGATCGAATGAGTATTATTTGAGTTATTTTATAAATAAGAGTGGTACCGAGGAAATGACTAAGGAATTTGACATTTTTTTTTCAATATCTCCGAAGATAAATATCGGATCAAGCTGAAATTGAACAATGTTGTTAAATAGTGACCTCATGGCCTTTGCCAATTTTCATGGAAATCTGTTTCCGAAATAATTTTATTTTCACAAAAAGTCGGATAATTTTTTAATAATTTGATTTTTTTTTAATTTTCTAATTGTATGTTACTCACGAAAATTTTGATAAAGTAGTTGCTCGTTGGTATACTACAACCAACTAGGAAAATTTTATCTATTCGTGTCAGTTCTTCTCTAGTATGAGAGAAAACCCCAAAACTTCATAACGACACGAAATTTGTCACAATTTGAAGCACTGTGCCAAATAACATTGAAATCTGATGAAGAGTTTCCAAATAAAACGATTTTTTTTCGGACAAAACTTTCGAGATAATCTACTCAGAGAGTCCACAATCGAAGGGCAGGTTTGTAGTTTGATTGCAGAGGCCTCATAAGCGAATTGTTATATTCTACCCAACGATTCCTCAGATATAACCGGTCAACATTTTTCCAATATTTCCAAAAATACAGGTCGTATCAAATGAACTCAAGTGCCTACTTGATTAAAAATGACAGCTTTAAGGTCACGCAGAATTTCCTTGGAACCAATATAAAAAAAAAGTTGTGAGTTCTAATTGACCGATCATAAAGAAATGTTGCACAAATCTGCATTTTTTCAACTGGTTTCCTATTTTCATCCTGATCGGATCACTATTTTTTGACTCGTGTTGAAAATAATAACGTTATATATAAAGTCGACATATTTTTTACAATATCTCTGAAGATGAACATGCGATGAAACTAAAATCCTAAATACTGTTATTGAATAGTTTAAACATGGCAGAATGGTATAATTTTAATTCAAAGGCTTTAGTTCTGAGTTAAAAGAATAGCTACCAAAAACGCTTGAACAAAATCACCCCAGAAAATTAACGATAGACCGAATATCCTGTCCAGACTGGAGGAATGTATAATTTCCGGTAACAACACAGAAGGCTCAACAAATCAGTCATTGTCATATTTCCAACATGAATCAACGGCCGAGAATCCCTCAAGTACTCCCTATTTTATTCTTACGGGTCCGATAATAGGCCGGATGTAGACGAGATAAGAACTAATAGACTCGAAGAATAACACGCTTATTAAATCCATTCAATTTGTATTGATTCTAATTCTTTTCGTCCCGAACGTGGGAGGAATGCAGCAGAATTTCTCGATTAAATTCTTTGATATTCCTGCTGTAATTTCGAAGCAGGCATGCCGATAATCCAGAACGCTTAATATGTTTTCCATTCCGCTTTCAATGAAAGAGAGGAATATCCGGTTTCGGAGAATTTATATTGTGATTTGATTATACTAAACCTCCCTTGTAGATATCCATCAGTCTGAGTCTAAAAGATCTAGAAAAGCACTGACGTGAGGTCAGGAGCTTTTACGCGCTCGTCTATCACATCTACACAAAATTTTGCAACTAGTTGCGTGTTGGTTATCTCTACCTGATTATGAAGTTTCAATCTGATTGCATTCTTACTTCTTGAGATATTGCGGAAAAACGTCAAAATTCCAAATAACAACGAAATTTGGCACATTTTTCCTTATATCTCCGAAAACAAAAGTTTACGGCAATAATTTTGAAAATTTTCGAATAAATTTTTTTTAAATTTTTTAACAACTGGATCCCCACGAAATTTTGCTCTATGTTGCGTGTTGGTATTCGAAAACTGTTCGCGAAGTGTCAATTTGATCGAGTCAATACTTCATGAGATATCGAGCAATTAACTTCAAAGTTTCAAATGTGCCTAACTCCGAAACTATCCAACCGATTCCACCCAGTAACGAACTTGACCGAGATATTTGGACTCCAAACCTAATCTGACAATTTCGCTAAGTCTTTTCCTTCGAAAGTTAGTGCACATTCGGACGGACGGAAAGAATTGAATTTGACCACGGATTCTTCTTCAGGGAGTTCAGTCCAATCGTATAACACCATTTTCGGCTCAAATTTCGAAAATTACAGGCATCGTGACGAAATGACAAAACGCTCTGTTTCCTGGAACAAGCGCGTAAAAATGGATTGAGATCTGTGTTGCTTTTCTTACTGAGTCCTTAAACCACATAAGGCAATTCACCGTTAGTTTACTAGACAGAAATTTGATGTGGGGATGGTGGTTACTACCTTTTGACTGGAAAATGTCTTTCCTGGTGCGGGATTGAACCCTAAACCTTTCGCGTCGAATGCTCTGCAGCTGAGTTTGAGATAAGTAGTTATGACCTAGAATAACTAAGCTTTGCTTTTAAGACTGTTTCATTAAGCTTGCCCTGTCTTGTCGAATTCATTTAATTGAATTTATCCCCTACCTGTAGTAAGATTGATCTAATATTCGGTACGCAACTCCAGTTTTCATGACAGTTCAGGAGTAACAGCGTCATCGAAATTGATGATTTGAGATTGATCTGAAATATAAGAGTGAATTTGTGGACTTGAATATCCCAGTATTATTTTGGGTATTGGAACATTGGAATTGAAGGAAAATTCGAGCAAAAACGCAAAGAAACCTGGTTCAATTAGGGTTGACGGATTTATTTCTCGCATTTTCTTCCTGAATGATCTATTTTGCTAGTAAGAATATGCAATTTAGATTTTTTGTTTGATAATTTAATCCACATAAATTATCATGTCTTCAAAACTATCGATAAGAAAAGGTTAACATTGCACATTAGTACTGAAGTTTGGAATCATTTAAAGAAAGAAAAAAAATCGAATTATAATCTACAAACGAAACCCCTTGCCATTCAGTGAATTGAAAGCTCTGAATTCGATTCACTGTGAATCTAAGGTGGGCAGAGGTACAAAAGGGTGAATAACCTATTCTTTTACAACCTGTCTAGTAAAATAAAATGAACTATAACAAATCAAAATCCAGCATGGCCGTCAACAAAATAGTGCTAAACATATACTTTCAGAATCCCCTTATTTTAAATCCTCAACATTAGAAATGGTTTTTCGAATGCAAAAACTTTACGAGTAGACTGCAACAAAATGTCTTGAAAGAGACTTTTTTATAGGACACTTAATGGAAAAAATGAATATTGAGGAACGAATTAAAAACTGAAATAAGTAGAAATTTTTTTTTCAAGTTGAACGGTGTTGTTGAGAAAATATATTGAAGCTAAAAAAACCTAGAAAAGCACTGATGTGAAGTCAGGAGCTTTTACGCGCTTGTTACTTTGCAAAATGACGACTTGAAAATTTCAGTCAAATATAAATGAAATATGAAAATTTTCAAGAGAAAAATGAAAAAAATTTTTCAAATTTTTCCATGGATAATTCTTATTGACACCGTTCATCTTCCAACCAAGTGTTATTCCGATCAGATAAATATTTTTCGAGTTATTGAAAAACAAAATTTCAAATGGCTGTAACACAAAAACCATTCGACAGATTTGGCCCATTAACGAATTTTAAGGAAATTTCAAGACTCTAGGTCCTTCTTTTCGAAAGTTAGGGCACACACGGCCGGCCGGACAGAATCAAATTTGACCACGGATTCTTCATCAGTGAGTCTAACCTTGAGGCCGATTTCAGCTAAAAATTCGAAAATTACAGACATTGTGACGAAACGATTACGCGCTGTTCCCCAGAACAAGCGCGTAAAATGATTCGAAAGTTCTTAAGTACCACTCATCACAGCACTTCTCCCATCAATTCTTGTCTATAGGGCATTGTCGAAGAGAGTGGTGTGATGACTAGGTGAATTATTTTTTAGGTTTTCGTGCATTATCTTTATGAAAGTTGTTCGGTTATAAATTTTGATAAGATGTTATCACAAATAGTGACGTAGATTTAAGGAGATACAAAAAATATATTCTATTAAAAGGGACATCCTGTATATTATTGGATATTTGGATTGACCTTTTTTCTGGTTTCAAAAATATATCATGTCAACCTTATCTGTTACCATTTTCTTTGTTATCGTAAGAACTAATTGGTTTGGCTACTGGTACCTGAAAATGTCCACCTTTCGAAGTAGATATTTTTCGAGTAAGCTACGGAAATTACTACTTCTTTATGTTATGCAAAGTTTAATGAACAAAATCAGTTTGAGATATAGGTAACATATGGTATATTTTTGGAACTCAAATAATATACAAGGAGTAGTATTCAAGGAAAAATATTTAAAAATTTTTTACCGCCTATCGCCACTGCATTTTTGATAACATCTCATCAAGATTCAGTCATAATCAAATAGCTTTCCTATGAATTTTGGTTCTACGGGAATGATAAGATGATGAGGGGGTTATTAATCTTCAAACGCTCATAGACTTTCACCTGTGCCATTTCGGGAAAAACGATAACCATTCAAAATTTCATTTTCCCAATATTTCAAAAATTACAAATCAGATCGAATTGAAATCCACTTCTTGATTGAAGAATGACAGCTGAAAGGTTCAGCAGAATGTCTAGAGGATAACTAATTAGAGAAACGAAGAATATAGAATATTTTCCTTCAAATTGTTCCAATGACATGATCATCACGAAAGTTCGCACAAAGTTGAGCATCAGCATTCATAACCAAGTTTCTTCATGATTGGGTTAGTATTTTTCGCATTATTCCGGAAATAATGACACCGAGGAAAAAACCGTAAATTGAAATCTGATCAGAAGTGAATGTACACATTTGTGAAATTCAGAGTGTGTGTTTTTTCTCCACATTTGATGAGTAGTTTAGGAGAGTGAAATTTTCTGGACAAAATTTACTAATCACACGATCCCAACAAAATTTTGCAAGGAATTGCGCGTTATCTTGCTACATATAACTATCAACATTCAATTCCATCGCTTCGGTAGTTTCTGGAATATTGAGGAAATAATCTCAGAAATTAAAATGACTATAACTCCAAAAAGGTTTGGTCGATTTGGCCCATTAACAAACTTAATCGTCACGTTTTGAAATGCAACCTACCCTGACAGTTTCAAGTCGACAGAATATTTCGTATATTCATTTCACAAGAGGAACAATCCAAAATAAAAGCGGTGAACTGATAGCGGTAATCAAGCATTACGAATAACTAATTTATCGGACAAATAATTTGATCCGATTAATTTATTCCCAATTTTGGAAATCCGAATTATTACTATATGGATTCTTCCAAAATTTGAAATGTGACTTGAGCGCCAACACAGTTTAAGAATATTACTATATATCTTGAACATGACCAAGATATGCCAGGAATGTAAACAACAAGACTATATTCTCATGAATGTATAGAAGCGTAAAGATTAAATGAATAATTCACCCTATCTTTTATCGCAGTCGGTATATGGGCTATTCAGATTGAGATACCATAACTCATTACAATTTTTAATCTCGTGACTCACTAGATAGTTGCAAACAAATTTATTTTGCATGGAATATTCTCAGAATAAACATTCATGTTTTTTTTATCAACGTCCACAAAATATTCTGTCATTTCAGTTCACTGACATAGAAAGTTGGCTGCTTGTACTGAGTAATCAAACAGAGGTATCGTAAAAAAATCTAGAAAAGCACTGACGTGAGGTCAGGAGCGCTTTTACGCGCTTCTTCAAATTCTAACTATTAGATCAACACGAAATTTTGGTCCTAGTTGCGCGTTGGTAAGCTCCACCTGATTACGAGGTTTCAATCTGATTGCATTTGTACTTCTTGAGATATTGCGGAAATAAAGTTAAAATTCCAAATAACGAAATTTGGCACATTTTTTTCCTTGAATCTCCGAAAGTGAATCTAGGATCGAATTGGAATTTGGAACATTTTTGTTGAATACTGACTTTAAGGTTTGTACCGAATGCCATTGAAATGTAATTTTTCATCAAAAATTTTTGAAATTTTTTTAACAACTGGTACCACACGAAATTTCGCTCTAAGCTGCGCGTTAGAATTCCAAAACTGCCCACGAAGTTTCAATTCGATCGAGTCAATTCATGAGATATCGAGGAATTAACATCAAAATTTAAAATGGGCCTAACTCTGAAACTATCCAAACGATTCCACCTATTAACGAACTTAACCGAGATATTTGGACTCCAAACCTAATCTGACAATTTCAAGTCGCTAAGTCTTTTCCTTCGAAAGTTAGAGCACATAAGGACGAACGGACAGAATTGAATTTGACCACGGAATCTTCTTCAGGGAGTTCAAACCAATCGTTTAAGACCATTTTCGGCTCGAAATTCTTGAATTAAAGACATCGTGACGAAATGATAACGCGCTGTTTCCTAGAACAAACGTGTAAAAAGGATGTAATTTTTGGTAGCCTATTCTTCAGGCCAAAGCTTGACTATACTATTGACGCTTTCATATCGAATTGCACAGAAGAATATATTGATAATGAAGCAAAATTGAGTTTCCATATATTCGTTTGAGCATTGCGGACGATGAAAAAAACCTTAATTCATAATTATTTTCTTCAGGAATTTTTTTGATTTGGTTTTTGTTTTTTTGTTTTGCCCAAATGAATGTAATTTTCGAGTTTTGAGCCCAAAAAGGCCTTTTAACGATTACGTTGGACTCTCTGACGAAGAATTCGTGGTGAAATTCATCTGTCTGTCTGCTTGGAGCCTAAATATCTCTATTGAGTTCGTTAAGCTCCGGTTCACACATCCGGTTTTTCCAGCTGCGGTGCCGTACTTACGATCAGGGGGCCGATTCTTGAATCTCGATCAAGAATTGAAGAGTGTGACGGAATATAAACATAAACTTATCACCGTTTGGTTCGACTTAGCAACGAGTGGTACGGCGTATAGGATATATAACATTCTATTATCGAGTGACATTCGGTTCCATGCGCAGGTCATGTCTACTTGTTGTTTATATTTAACTTAGAAAATCGACACGGACATATGGCAATTGTCATACTATTCAATTCTTGATCGAGATTCGAGAATCGGCCCCCTGAAGTACACAGTATCAGTAGTAGAATGCACACATCCGAACTCAACTATAGCCGGAGCTTGAGAAGCTAAAGTGTACACTGGGGGTAATGGGCAAAATCCGCCAAACGGTTTCGGCATTATTTTTGAGTAACTCACAAAGTACCGATTGATTGAATTGAAATTTCTGTATGCAGTTTAGAAGAACCTACCGAAGAGATGATATATGCAAAATTTCGTAAGGATCATATAAATAGAAAATTTTGAAAAAAATCTTTTCGAATTCTCTTGTCCATTTGTGTCTATAAAATTAGATCGCAGGTTTTTCACGTGAAAATATAATTAAGTTTTTTAGTTCGATAACTATCTTAACCACAGAAAAACATCATGATCAAATTTTGGAGGAAGGGTTGTTTTGTTCAAGTCGGATATTTTGTATATGATCATAGAAATGCTTGGATGTGGATGGATAGAGGAAGGACAATAATTTTGATCTCTGTTCAAATATATCAATCTGTTCAAATATATAAAAAAGTAATATTTATTCCTTAAAAATTTGTCATCGAATTATGTGAGCTCCAGTGAAAAATGTGAAAATAGTATAGAATAATTTCCAACCACGATTCGCTTCCAATATATTATGGTATCTTTTCAAAGGGGAAAAGGTCAAGTCTTTTATGGATGCATTTATTAGTTCCTGATTCTTGTTCCTTTCTCCAGAAAAATTCTCGATTAAATTACATTTTTAGGAGCATTTGATAATTCGCATACCGTATTCTTTGATTTCATAGTACATGACTTCCTGTCGTGGTTTGTCGTTTAGAGTTCCTTTTTTTCAGGGTTTCTTTTTCTCCAATACAGTAACGAAAAGTCGCAATTAGATGATCTCACAGTAAAAAAATTCATACCATTGAAATGGAAGAATTTTTGTGGTATAGATATAATAAGTTGCTGCATTTCAGATCTTAAATTATGGTAATCATTGATGAAAAGAACTAACAGTGATATCATTGATATTTTAAGTATAAACCTCCAAAAATACACAATTTGGTATGCTTTTCCTGAACATTTCGACGATTTAGTTGCCCGCGAAATTATATCTGATGAAGATAACTCAGAAGAATAGGCTACCAAGGTTTATGGAAGGACGAGATTTTTTGAACTAATCGCATATCAATCCACCTGTTAACTCCTGGGTGTCTGTCAGAATAATTTTTATAATATTAGCTCCAAGACATGGGAAAGTTAATTTGGATGGAAGTAGTACGAAATATGAACAACCATCCTTAGCAAGTGTTCATTGTTATTGTTAGAAAACCATTTATTGGCGCGCATGTTCTAGGGGAGCGTGCTGTTGTTTTGCCCAAATGTCTGTAATTTTTGAATTTTGAGCCGAAAATGGTCTCAAACGACTAGGTTGGACTCACTGATAACGAATCCAGTGTCAAAATCGATTCTATATGGCCGGCCGTCTCCACGATTACGAGCGTACGGAGGATTCTATCTACTTGAAAATTTCAGGGTAGGTTGCATTTCGAAATTCAAAGGTTAAGTTCGTTAGGGGGCAAAATCAGTCGAATGGTTTCGGAATTATAGCCATTTGAAGTTTTGAGGTTATTTTCCTGATATTTCTAGAGAACTACTATTGCCATTGGACTGAAACTTGGCAGATGGTTTGACCATGAGGATTCGCAACTTTTCGCGGAATTCTGTCGAAATCGTGCTGTCAGTGAATAAAAAAAAAAAATTTTTACTAACATTTTTCCGAAAAAAAATTTTTTTTCGGAACTGTTCATTTCATTCGGTGAAAATTTCGGGCATACCTTGAGCTCTATATTTCACAGCAGTGTACCTAATTTCAATTCGATACGGTTATTACTTTCGGAGATACTGGGAAAAAATATGTCTAATGTCGTGTTTTTCTTCCCGATTTCGTTGTTTTTTCGAAATAACTCAAAAAACCTAGAAAAGCAATGACGTGAAAACAGCAGCTTTTGCGCGCATGTTCAAATTCGTTGCCAAAGCGGTAATTCATTTTGAACATGTGAGCAAAAGTCGCTGACTTCACATCAGTGCTTTCCTAGGTTTTCTACCAGCTTTTGCTCGCATGTTCAAATTCATTGCCAAAGCGGTCATCTCCATTGAACATGCGCGTAAAACCTGCTGCCTTCACGGCAGTGCTTTTCTGGGTGTTGTGCGATGAATTCGGTTGATATTAAATATTTTCAAGGTTTTTCCGCAGGTGAATTTCCGTCTTAGCAATCCAATCTCCCTTCGGGCGATAAGATATATTATGTACACGGCTGGAAATCCAGTTCACAAGTCATTAACTATTCCAAAGTAGCGTTGCGGCAAAATGCGAGCAAATGGGTAGCAAAACGATATTGTGGGTGGTCGATCAACCGTTGTTATGGTTTCTATATATACCCCATTCGATGAGGGGTGAACGATTGTTGGTTGTCGACTCTTTGGCGCCTCTTACGTTCGCGTTGTAACATAATCTAAATAAAGAATCAGATAAATATGGATCGAAAAAACAAATGAAAAACTTCGTTTCTGTTATGGAACTGAGCGAATAATTCTCGGTCAGTTTCCCATAATAGAAGCTCATGTTGTTACCACCACGATATAATAATTATTTTAACATGCACAGAAAATAGTTCAACCCTAATATATCCAATGAAAAAGCTTCTCCTTTTCCTGAAAACATCTTTACAGGGTGTCTCAAAATTAGATGGTAGTAATTCTTCACCATATTCTTCTATAAAAATATTGAGGGAGTTTTTTTGAACATCCCACTTTGAGCTCACGCAGCGAATACCCTTAAATTCTGTATGGTTCTTGTTACTTGAAGGCTCAAACAACAACTGTAAATGAACCTACTATGGAAATTTCAGTTACATGCTCATCAAAATGAGGATTTTAAGGTTTTATTTCACAGAAAAAACATATCGAAATTCCAGAGAATTTTACTAAAAAACATTCACTTGCCTCATTATGATCGAATGCGTCGTAATGAATGGATTCGGGAACTCCTCATTATTGAAATGTCGACACAAAGTTGAAAAATATTAAGGTACGACATTTTGTAAGGTCTTAGAGGGGACATCTTTTGATCGTGAATTTGTGAAATCGTCCTCCCTACCATTTGAGTAAATATCTTAAGATTTATTCGTATTGGTATAGTAAGAGTTCGAATCTTATTGATTGATCACAGAAAAGTTTGGTTTCTAAACTTCAAGTATACCTCTAAGGTTATACAAAAAATTTTCTTGAGGCATTTCCAAAGTAGGTGGAACAAGTGTATGCCATCGGATCTGTGTGAGTCTTTAAGTTGTACATTAATTTTATCCATAGATTCCTCTCATCAAATAAAACACTTTTCTCATTTGCCATTTTTCCAAATTCGGTTCAGGTAAAAAGTTATAAGCATTTTAATATTTCTCAATGTGCTTATGCGTTTTGTTTGAAGGTTAATCACAGATACCTCTCTTTTTTTGGAGAAAAACCAATCCAAGGTTTGAAATTCAAAAAAACAAGATTGAGAAAACTCATTTACTCACTTAATCCTTATGATTTGGTGCTTTTGGCGATATTATCGCAAGGAAAACATTTCACTATACTTGACTTGAAGCACTGATCTTCAACTTGATGTTCATGCAATATCCAATTCCATTCCACTATAAGATTATACACAATTCCATGCTCGCCCATTCTCATATTGAAAACTCCATAATTATACTTTTTTCACGAAATTTCTAAATGAATTATATGAAATCAATCAACCAACCTAAAAATATTCTCTAGAATGTTATCATAGTCTTATAATAAGATGTTATTCTATGTCTATGAATGTTATGGTTAGGTCTGTGGTATGGTCACGAAATAGCATATACCCGAGCCTATATATATATAACTTATACTCCATTCACTTTTATAATGTAGCCCGGTTGGCCATGATTTAGGTTTATCAAGTTTTTTCCCTTAAAACTGACGCAGGTTGGCACTCATGAAATATCGGCAATGTCAAAGGACGTTGCCAAATTTCAATTTCTACTATTATCAATATCAATCGATTCTAGATTTCTAAATCTCAGCATAATAACGCTTGCAAACTAATAAAAATGCCGAAGGTAGTTTTGA
Source organism: Myrrha octodecimguttata (assembly GCA_958510865.1). Lineage (NCBI taxonomy): Eukaryota > Metazoa > Arthropoda > Insecta > Coleoptera > Coccinellidae > Myrrha > Myrrha octodecimguttata. The sequence goes on from OY294059.1 coordinate 23,038,953, forward strand.
AGAAGCAGAGGCAAAGTATCAGGAAGTGCTATGTAGAATTGAAATCGGCTTTTTCTGATAGTAACCCTGATAATTCCCTGATAGATTCCTAAGAACTTAAAATTGAGTTAGTTCTTTCAAGATGACAGGTTTTAGTACCTTCTACTTCATTTTGATACTGGAGTATTTCAAGTTGTGCAATAATGTATTTAAATGTCTTCTGTAGGCTTATTTCTTGAGAATTTCGAAAAGTAGGGAATTCCATAGGTTTGTTGGTTCGTTTAGAAGTTTTACTGCAGGGTTATTCGAGTACTATTATTTTTTTTTTTTTAATGAACTATCACAAAGTAACGAATTACTCTATCCATCATTTTTCAGTAAAATTCCACAACACTCGATTCTTGATTTCCGTACAAGAAAAATGCATAACTGAATCTTCCAACCATGTTTATATACGTGAAATATTTTCAGTATTAACAGAGACAAAAGTTTTTCAACATTCGCCAGGTCTTTGGAATGATTGAATTCACATAATATTTTTTCAAATTCATTACTTTATCAATGTAGATTGACATTTGAAAAATAAGTAATTACTACGACCTCTATGTAGAAAGGACAACGTTGCATAGTGATCTGACAGGAAAATGACTATAACCTAACATTTTCAAAATATACACGGTGAAATCTGTCATGATGTCATGGCCAACCGGGCTACATTATAAAAGTGAATGGAGTATACATTAGTTCTATGCGAAATAGATGAATATTTATGTGTATTCTATGATCCGGATAAACGTGAACACAGCTTAATTTACTTCCTTTACTCGAATATCTCCAAAACGGCGCGTTTAAGGAGAAATTATAGAGAATAAGTATTTTAAAATGATTGAATATTCTTATTATGACATAAGATAAAGTTTATCTGCATTCGTCATGCTAATTTAGTATAGTTTTATAAATCGGCGAGTCTATAACTCGGAAACTGTTTGCAGTAGGATGAAAGTGATAACTGAAGAATATGTGTCATAGTTATAGAAAACTTCACACCAAAATTCATCTCATTTGGAATTACCTTATCAAAGCTACAAAAGAAAAACTGTTTTTTTTGGAAATTTAAACAGCCTGTATCATTTTGCTGGAGCCGAATCTGAAAAAATAATAAATGAAAAAAGTGTTCCATTCGATGAGCGGAATCTATGGTTGAAATTAATGTACAAATTGAAGACTCACCCTGTAGATTCGCTTTTCCTAATAGGTTTATTGGCCGGCTCCACACTTTGGCCCGATCATGTTCGCAAACGGCACTCGTCCAACGGTTGAATTTAGAAAACAGCATTGGTTTCAACGTTGGCGCGAACGTTGGTAGTTGGCCATCACTTGTCAGTTTAATCCATAGAACTTATAACAATGGAAGCGGTGAGGGAAAGAGAAACGTGTTGTCTAGAGAAAGATAGAGCTAGGAGTGGCAAGAAGCCACCAAATCGCATTCAAAAGCATCTTATTTCAGGCTTTTTGTAAGATTTTTCAAAGAGTTTTCTTTTTGAAGTGTGTATATTTTAGTTACAGAACATGGTTAAATCTTGATCAGCCGTAAATTGCACAAACAGGTTGTAAAAAGGCCAAAATATCAAATTTCACAAGGGGTTTTTATTTATTTAAAACTGATTTGTTTTATTTTTTTCCTAATTTCTGAATAAGAGATAAGACTTTCTATATATTACAGATTTTCAAAGGACAATTAATGTCCTGAGGAAAAGACGGTAAGTGGCGGTACGAAAAAAAAATTTGTTCCCACGGACACCATTTCAATTTGCAGCAAGCATTTTGTTCAAAATTATTATTTACATTGGTATAAATGAAATTTTGTTCAAATGAATCAAGTTATTGAATCACAAATGTTAATAAATGTTGAATAATTCTTCCAACATTGGATTTTGGATTGATTGAAAGTTTATTTAATTGAACATCACCGGCGATATCAATCGGCATTTTGCGCGCATGTTCGTATTAGGGGAACAGTGTGCTATCGTTTCAGCCAAATGTCTGTAATATTCGAATTTCGTGCCGAAAATGGTCTCAAACTACTAGGTTGGACTCGCTGATGACGAATCCAGTGTCAAAATCGATTCTGCCGTCCGACAGTGGACACGATAACGATAGAACAGAGCAAGCTAGCGACTTGAAACTTCCAGGGTAGGCCGTGTATCAGAATGCCGTGGTTGAGTTCGTCAAAGGGCTAAATCGGTGAAACGGTTTCGAAGCTATAGCTGTTTGAAATTTTGAGGTTATTTCCCTAATATTTCGGAAACTGATGAAGCGATTGAGTTGAAACTTTACAGTTAGTTGGAGCAAAACAACGCGCAACTTTTGCGAATTTTTTTTCAGTTCGTACTGTAAGTAGATATAACAAAAATTTTCTCGAAATTTTTTCGAAAAAATTTTTTTTTTCGGAAACTATTGATCATATTCCAAAAAAATCTGCTCTGACCTTGACCTTCATACTTCACATCTGTGTGTACCAATTTTCAATTCGATACGATTATAATTTTCTGAGATATTGGGAAGAAATATGTCAAATTTCGTGGATATTCCCTCGGTATCGTTGTTTTTCCGGAATAATTTCCAGAATAACTCGAAAAAAACCTAGAAAAGCAATTAAGTGAAGTCAGCAGCTTTTGCGAGTGTTTCCTTTTGGTGTTTTATTTGCTGCTGACTTCACGTCAGTGCTGCGCTATAGGTTTTTTATTTTTCTTTCGTGATATCCTTGAAATTTTAAGTACCTGCTTAGTACATTTTTGTGATATCAGAACAAAGAACAACATGAACCAAATTTCGAGAATAATTTATTAGAAAATAACAGAGTTCGAAGAAGATATTAAAAAAAAAGAATTGCACGAAATGAAAAAAGAATGAATTCAAGAAGAGGTGGTCTCAACTCCATTTTTTCATATGACTCATTTAGATTTTATAAATTCTGATTAATCAATATCCCTGAATCAAGAAATGAATATAGAATATCATTTCGACTTAAAGTCAATATTTTTCAGCAATATTTTCACCTACTAATTATCATTGATGTCAAATATAATACTTCTGTATCATAAAATAATCTTTCATTTTAATGCTCCTACTGCATTGTAAATTTTTAGTTCTCTTGATGAAGGAATAATAAAATCTCGAAAGCTTGCGGCAAGAAAAAAGTACCTACATCAATCATTTTTATCTAATTCCTGCTATTTTCAGTAATCCATTTTTGTAGCTTTAAAAACAAATAATCCTTTAGCCAATGTAAGCTCTCATTATTTTCATATTTGCTCCGAAAATTCTCAGGAAAAACGCATAAAAAACAGAATTTTCATTCGCATTTAATGCTTTTTAAATGGAATACGCGGGCTTTCTGCCACCACTAGCTCTATCTCTCTCGGCAACATATGATTACACAGTGCAAGCTGACAGGCCTCATCCATGGTTTGTTATATCTATGGTTTAATCAAAGGAATCTGCACCAATGTTCGTAGTAGGTCCACACGTTGGTGGTTTGAGCAATCTTGTTGCGATACGTCTTGAATGCGTAGTTCGAAAAGATGTCATCCTCATCGTCATGGGCGAATCAAAAAGCTATAGAATTTCTAGATCATCCATTAATATGAAAAACGTCTCTGAAAGATCACAAAAATAATCTGATGTGAGATTTTTAAGTATGGTATGGTACGAGATGTACCATACAGCAAAACATGGAAATGATCAGCAGCTTTCACGCGCTTGTTCACATTGCGAAATGGCGACTTGAAAATTCCAGTAAAATTTTAATGAAATATGAAAATTTTTGAAGAAAATTTAAATTTTTTTTCAAATTGTTCCACGGATAATTCTTCTTATTGACACTATTGATCTTCCAACCAAGTTTCATTGCGATCAGATGAATATTCTTCGAGTTTTTGGAAAATCAAAATTTCAAATGGCTGTAACACAATAACCATTTGGCAGATTTGGCCCCTTAACGAACGAGTTATTCGGGATCAAAACCTAATCTGAAAATTTCAAGACTTTTGGTCCTTCCTCTCGAAAGTTTGAGCACACACGGCCGGCCGGCCGGACGGACATAATCAAATTTTACCACGGATTCTTCATCAGTGAGTCCAGCCTAGTCGTATGAGACCGATTTCAGCTCAAAATTCGAAAATCACAGACATTGTGATGAAACGATAACGTGCTGTTCCCCAGAACAAGCGCGTTGAAAGACGGGAATCTTTAATGAGCCATTGGCTTTTCCATTTTTTTCAACCAATATAAACAATGACATACTTATAGGACCGATATTATAAAACTTTTTTGACAGATAACCAGCAGTTAACTCATGAAATGTGGTTCGAAATTGTTAGTTTAGTGCTTTTTATGGCCGAAATACACTGCGCAAAAAAATTAACGCGCATCGTTCAGGAGTACCTTGAAGAGGTTGAAGTCTCTCGAATGGAATGGCCAGCAAGAAGTCCAGATCTCAATCCGATTGAGCAGGTTTGGGACAACTTCAATAGAAGGCTGAGAAATTCAGAAAATCATCCAGCTACTCTTAATGACTTAGGAATCCAACTCGGAGAAATCTGGGAAGGATTAGATCAGAACATTTTAAGATCACTCATTTTGAGTATGCACCGTCGTTGCCGAGCTGTAATTAACGAAAAGGGTGGAAATACCAAGTATTAAATCACTTATCAGCATTTCAGTATTTTGAAAATTGTTCATTTCTCTTCTTTCACATAAGATTCGGTGAAATCCTGAATTTTTCTTCCATTTAATGTGTCTTGTTTCGTTCAAAACCTTCCCGAGAGAACATAAAAAATAAGTTATAAGGTCAATGTAGAGTTAACTTTCATTAAAATTGAGATTTTCAGAATGTGCGTTAATTTTTTTGCGCAGTGTATGTTTTATAATACCAGCCTCCAGGTTGGCTCTGACAGTACGGAACTGATGCTGAAGCTAACGTGTGGAAGCTTCTTCAAATTAACCAGCGTTGAGTCCAACTATCAGATTTTCTAGTGATGCAAAATGGCGCATTCACTCCTTATTCAACTAATATGAAATAGAGTGGGCATTGAAACTGTTCGTTAAGCTTGCCGTCCACATTGAACAGAAGATAGGACGAGGTAATCGCCACCAGTCTCCCTCGAAATCCTCCTGCTGTAATCCGACTTGTTATCCGTGAGACATATGGCAAAGATTAAATTTGAAAACCTTTGACAAAGGGACTTGTTCCTTCATCTATGCGATATTTCACCACATCTTTCAGCACTAAAGGGTATGAGGCTCCGTTTGGGACAAGGGTCAATATATTTATCACTTTCAGCACTATATTTTGTTTGTGACGATATATTTATTTTTGTTCAGATATATTGGTTTTTCTACCGAACACGGATATATTTACGAGTTGGGAGTGAATATGTCTAGAAATGTGAGATCCACTTTACTTATTAATTCGATCTATCAGCTTACAGTTTCCAGCAATCCAACTTCGAAATAGATTGAAAATATAAATAACCATTAAAAAGGTTTCACTGGTTCTTCAAACTTTACACAAAAGGTAATAGAGATTGAATACAAAAGTCTGAATAGAATAAGGATAAACAAGCGAATCACCTATAGCGAGTGAAATAGATTTTATACCAAATCCGATTAATCGAACGGTAAAAATATGATTAATTCAACTAAACTGATACTGATGTCAAAAAATACAATCTCGAAGTCAATTTCGATTCTGTTCGAAATTGACATCATGTCCCGACAGAGAAAGCTATACTTCTTCATCTTCCGTCTCCTTCTGATTGAGTCGGGCCACAGAATACAATATTCTACTAGGAGTTTGATCCCCCTGTTGGCAACACGACGCTCTTCCCACCACATAATATTGCCAATAAGGTTGGTCGTTTGTGAGCAGGTTACAAAACCTGCTGCCAACAACGTTTGGAACCAAGATGTTACCTGAAGATCGCTAACGTGCGTCCCAAGTAGGTTTACAGACGCGGTCGCTCATATCGCTTAGTGGGTGAGGATCTACTTGTATAATGATACTGATAATGTTTGAATTATATGATTATATTTATGTCTAAATTTTATTTTTTATCTGAGATTTCTTTTAATTTTTTTTGTCCTATTTGTATTCTTGACAGTATTGTAGTATCGGAGAGTAGACCGTATATTTGTACGATCAGTTACATCTTCTGATTCCACTGAGGGATTCCATTGACGACATACTTGCCTTTTTCACAGGATTTTCGTTTGGTTAGAATTCCTAATGTCACTTCATCATTATTAATCCTCAAGTATCTGAAGATTCGATTCATAGAGTGAAAACCCGCCTCAACCAGAAGAAGTAATCGTTAATGCCAACAAAACTTTTAGGATCTTTTGTTTCCAAATACTTCGTCTTTGATTATCATATTCAACCCTCGGTTTCAGTATTTCTCTCTCATGAATATCTCATACATCATATACGAGTGCAGTGTTGACAGAGCGTTTTTTCGCTAGAACCGATTTCCTACTAGGAACTCGCGAAGAAATATATTTCATAAAATTTCGCTTTTCCGAGTAATTTCTTTCCACCACGCACATTTGCTTCGTATCCCTTCGAATGGAGAATAATTCAAAATGCAGATATTTCTGCTATGTTGGATTATAATGTCACGCAAGTTCAAATTGAGGACGTTCACGCTTTGTATACTATTCAACACGAAATGGATATCAAATATTGGAATGTCTGCAACTCCATTTTAAAAAAACCCTCGTATTTTTTTTTAATTCAATTTTAAAATATTACGGTGTTTCTTAATTGCTCGTGATTGCTTACACCTATATAGTGTTATTTTGAAGGAGATACTTTTTATCAATGAAAACTTATTAAATTATATAGCTGATACCTATTTCGTGTTGAGTAGTTTAGGGTAAAATGCTAACTCTTTCACATTATTCATGACAAAAAATTTTTTCCACTTGCCTGATATAAAGGTAATTTAATCCTGTAGGTCAGAAGTTCCCAGATCGTATGTCAAGGAGCCCCAGGATTTCGTGGAATATCGTAAGAGTTCAATAATTAATAAATTGAAGTAATCATGATTGATCGTACTTTCACTTAGGGCAAGATAAAATGCGAATATTCAAATTGAAAAACGCGCCGCCTATCAAAAAAGTTTGGGAAACTCTGCCGTAGCTAATTAGTGCATCCAGTGAATATAAAGGGTCTTTCAATAGGGACGGGTCGATGTTGGCAGCCTGTGGCGGCCATGTTGTTTTAACGTCGTCTTTCTAACCTATATATTTTTATTCAGTTAGTAATGCCAAATCACCATGGCAATCACCTAACCGCCAAGTTTGAATCCAATCGCTCAGGTAGTTTCTGAAATAAAAAATAAATAACTTCAAAACTTCAAATGCCTATAACTCCGAAACTATTTGATCGATTTGGCCCATTAACGAACTTAACCGCGGCATTCCAATGCGCGACCTACCCTGAAAGTTTCAAGTTGCTAGCTCACTTCGTTCGACAGTTATCGTGTCTACGGCCGGCCGGACAGAATCGATTTTGACACCGGATTCGTCATCAGTGAGTCCAACCTAGTCGATTGAGACCATTTTCGGCTCAATCATCCAAAATTACAGACATTTGATTTATTTCATGTCAAAATCGACCCGTCCTTATTGAAAGACCCTATATTTAAAATGAATCCACAAAAGCATTGACGTGAGGTCAGCAACTTTTTCGCGCATGTTCAAATTCGTTGCCAAAGTGATCATCTTTATACGTATTGACTCCGCCAAATCAGCTTTGCTTCCTGATGACAAGATTCGGTTATCTTCCAATCGAATTATCCTCTGGAAATTCTGTATGAACCTTTAAACAGTCATTTTTGGGTACACTGCTACAAAATATGGCGAACAGCCTACGAATCGAATTTCTTTCAAATTTGATGAGCAGTTCTCGAAAGAACGAATTTTTGTCGAAAAAAATTTACCGACCATACGATCCTAACAAAATTATGTTCAAAGTTGCGCGTTATTATGTTCAAACTCACTACCAAGTTTCAATGCAATCGCTCGAGTAGTTCCAGAAATATCCGGGGAATAACCTCAAAAATTCAAATGGCTCTAACTCTGAAACCGTTCTACCGATTTTGCCCATTAAAGAACTTAACCTCGCCATTTTGACAATGCAACCTTACCTGAAAGTTTTAAGTCTATAGAATTCTCCGCAAGCCCGAAATCGTGCTTACGGACCTCCGGCCGGCCAGAATCAGATTCATCATCAGTCCAACCTAGTCATTTGAAACCATAGACGGTTCAAAATAAAAAAATTTCAGACATTTGGACAAAACGATAGCACAGTGTTCCTCAGAACATGCGCACAAAAAGACCAGCTGTTTCAAACCATCGTGGGTAAAATTCGAGAAAAGAACTGACATGTTTGAAGCAGTTATCATGCAGGTCTCGATCCACTCCCCGGTGGCGTATCCAGATATTGAGTTGGCGGGGTTGAGTAGATGACAATTTTCAAGAATTATTTCTTGTAAAATGAATTGCTTGATGTTTTTCACTCGCTTGTTCAGTACCAAAATCATCATGTGGAGAATTCAATCCTGGGGGGGTACACCACCACGTGAATGCTCGCCGGACGACCTAATTGGAAAAAGTTTTTTAACGATTTTGCAACCGATATATAAGTTATAGTCAAATGATCCAATGTCATAGTAAAAATGCAGAATATTTTTTCTTCGTAATTTTCAAGTAAAAGATACGGATGGAAGTTGGATCATTTGTCAAGAAAAAGGTGACGAAAACGAACAACAAACTACCTATAAACGGCACCCCATGATATTACCTGGATTTTCATTCATTCCATATATGTAATTCCATATCCAAAATAATGCTGGGTTACGATCATTCATGCATAAAGGGCTAATTACGACTGAATTTTCAAATTAATGAAGTTCCTCAAACTGATATCGCTCAACTGTTCACTAATGACTCTTTTCGTATCAATATTCTTATGGTAAAGACATCCCAGCAATATGGTGAAGCTCTTCTTCATCAGCGTGCAAGAGTACACAGCTTAGTTAGAGTTAGGGATTGACGAATATATCCTTGATCGTTAATGCCATTGAGTCACCTTACTGGTTTACATGAATCAATGAATATTTTTTTGGACAGAATCAATCAACCCAATTTTGACAACGCGTCTATTTAAATAGTCGATATACAATCAAATAAGTTCCCATGCATGTCTGAGATCTCTTCGAAGTTGAAAGTTGATCGTTGTCCTTGAACGAATTTTAATGGTATATATTTCAAGCCTGAAAATTTTGAATTCTCAGAATTTCAAGTATCGATGACGGTAATCGAAACCAATCCATGTGCCTTCGAATAGATAACTATGGAATTGAGAGAATTTCCGGTGTTTACTCCTCAGCCCCTCCCTGAAATTTAGGCCAAGTCGCTCTATATCGGTACAAATGAATGATGCATTGTTCTTCATCATGCTTCTTTCTCTAGTTCTGGTTTATGACATGATATCCAAATTACATTTTTATTTCACTATGACTTTTTACTTTGATTGAGAATGTGCATGTATGTCAAACTATTTTTTTCACTTAGGATAGCAATTTTGATATCTCATTTTCATTCTGAGATACCTACTTAATTATTTGAATGAGCGATATTCCACTAGCCTATTTATACTTTTTCTTTCAATGTTCACGCCTTTCATATGCACACGCTGGATATTATAATTACAGGTGAAAGATAAGAAATCCAAAAAGCGTGGGTGCTCTTCTTAGTCCCCACGAAATTGATCGAAATCTGGCGATTCTTCATTTCCAATGAGAATTATTTGAGCAATCTTGATTTGATTGAGGAAAGATAGTTTCAAAATTTTCGGTGACGTCTCTGAAAAAATGATTTTTATAAATTTATTCTCTGTAAGATTTGAGATTGAAACTGAAATCAACGGAGCGAAATTCTTGAAAGACTTCCATTCTAACTACACCACTCCAAAGAGCTGAAAATATAGCAACCGCTTCGTATTTCTTCTAAAAATTTACTTATCATGGTTGAATTGAGGATACCATGAACATTTTGGGAAATGACATGTGTTGCGCTTGTTTCAGGGAACATCAGCGTCATCGAATTCTGAGCCGGAAATGGTTTTGAACGAGTTGGTCTCACTGACGAAAATAATTCATTTTCAAATTCATTTCTGTACTGATTTACGTATATATGCTCTTACTTGAAAGCAAATATTTTTCTTGATTAATGTTCCAACTTTTTCTCAAAAAAAAATAAAGAAATGATCGTAAATGGGTAATAATGGCTAACGCGATAGCAGGAGGGGGACTCCATATTGAAGAAGCTCACAACTTGAGTTTGCTTTTTTCCAGTAAAAACACTTGTAAAATCACACAAACTCCAAGGAAAATGCATAAACTTGTCTATGCTAATCCGACTATATCGGGTTACTCTGATAGCCACCAGAGAGAGTAGCTGTTATCTTCATTCGCCAATATATATATATTCTTTTGAGATGAGCAGTATATTTTTTTTATATCAAACAATATGTGTCATAACAGTATTAGCAGAGGAAATGTAAACGGGGTACCATACATTTTTACGTATGATACAAGAGCACAGATAAAAACCTAAGGAAAAACTCTGTCTCCCCGTATAAGTGTAATGAAATTGTTGTTTGTTATTGAAGGGCTTCTTTTTCACTGACGAAATTTCGTCTTTCCTATTCGATGCAGGACGAAATCTTGGAATCACACCTGAAAACGAAAAAACCAATATGAACTAGTAAATGATTTAGTACTCATTAAATTCATTTGAAGTTCACGATCCATCTCAAAAAAGAATCAGACACCGAATGAATTGCCTCGAAACCATCGTCAAATTTATATATTGGACAACTATCAACTGAATGTTCTATTGTTTCCTCTTCTTCTCCGCACTCGCACCTTGGACTTTCGACCGAATTCCAATTGAAGAGGAAACTATTACAGCGACCATGACCGGTTCTAAGTCGATTCAAAATGCAGCAAATTTTCCTAGGAAGATTAAAACCATGAACTTTTTCCGAAGGATCGCTGATCAAACCTTCGTTGAAAACATTACACGAATTCCATTCCGCAAAACGCAAAATTTCTTTGTCACTTTTATTGGTATAAAGAAAATCGTTAATCCATACAGGTTTACGAGATTTCAATCCAGCAATTTTAGTATCTGGAAAATAAGTTATGATTGGGAATACATTCGGAAAGGAATAATATTTATCCCAAGACTTTATCATACTGCAACATGTCTAGGAATATGGGACGGTACTATATTTGAGAGAACTGGTAACCACTGTGAAGGTGTAGATCTTATGGTCCCACTAATGATTCTCATAACAACATTAAGCTGTACATCACATTTAACTAACATGAGCGCTATTAAACCAAACCGAATAACAATATTCATCAGCAGAAAAAACCAAAGCCAAAGCTGCGGTACGAAGAGTTGTAGGGTCAGCACCCCATGAAGAACCAGCTAGTTTTTGAAGAATATTATTCCTAGATTTCAACTTCATGCGTAATGGGCCTTGAAATTTAAAGAAGTATCTAATTTAACTTCAAGATATTCAGGAGTGAAATTGTGTTTCAGAACGGCATTATTGAAAGTAACATTCAAAGTTTAAAACTTCTGTTGATTATTCAAATGAAAACGAGATACTTTTGTTTCATTAGAATTTGGACATAAACGCCACTCAACTAAAATAATTCTTCAAAATTCCTAAATCAGTATTTAGAGTGTGTTAAATGTCTTTTTATTCAGAGTGAGGAAAAGCCAGAGCAATATCATCTGCATAGGTGAATTTCTCTGAAGAAGTTGCTGGAATATCACATAAATATAAATTAAATAAAAAGGGAGCTAAAACTGATTCTTGTTGGAGTCCATTATTCAAAGTTTTGAACCTACTACTAACATCATCAACAAAAACACGGAGTCTGCTGTCAGATAAAATATTTTCAATCAATCGAATTACTTTTCCACATTTCAGATATTTATGAAGTTTGAATATTAAACCATCTTTCCACACCGTAAGCTGCTGAAAGATCCAAAAATACAGCCCCCGTTTTCAACTTTTTATTGAATCCTGATTCTTTCGCCAATAATGGAGAATCACAAACTTTTATTAATTTGAATATGTTTGTTTTCCACTGGATGTTAGGTTTCAAATTGAAATTGAAAAGGTATAATACTTGGTGGAAATATGACATCGTGAATATTTCGAATTCGAACCCCTGACTTCACGTATGTGCTTTCCTACAATTTTTACCCCTTCAAATTCAGTGGTTTTCGACTTGACGTCCTGTAATACCATGCGATTTCACCATGTAACACGGGAAAACTGATATCGATTTCAATGAAGTTGGGGAGTGAGTTAACTTGCTGGTTATTATTCTCGAGGTTGAGACTGGGGAGAAATAGCATCATAGGTAATGGTTACTAACCACTACTACTATCATAGTCTGAAATGGTAGAATGAGCTAGACGTTATCATTGTAACTCCCATCAGCGGAGAAAGCTTTCAGAGACTGAGTTAATTTTTATTATTCAGTAGCGTGTGTAGTTAAGATTGCAGACTATCGGATACTGCAACAATCTTATCGTTACGGTCGCCGGTGGCATGGAAATATTTGTCTTTGAAACATATGATAATGATAAAAACGACAAACATATCAATGCGGTTCAGTTTGAAACGACAATCAACAACCCTGCTTAATTATTCGAGTAGGTTCTATAATATTGTCCCAGCATAAAATTTCATACGTAGTATTTTTTTGATGAATTCTAAATAGTTACATAGGGTTTTATAATCATGGTTAGGGTTGATTTTTTGGGTGCAAAGAGGGCATTGTTTCTATTATAGATAGGAATTGGTCTAACGGAGAAGAAAGAGCTCCAGTGAAGCGGATCCAAGGATAATGACTACAGCTGTTTCACAGTTGTTACTGATCCAAGGTAAGTTGAACTGACGATCAGTAACAACTGGGAAACTGCTGTAGTCATTCTCCTTGGATCCGCTTGCTGTGTGATCGTTGCTTGTTTTTATGTCCAATCACAGTTGTTTTCCTTCAGAATGTAACAAACTTCTCAGTGTTCTCATGCCTTAATATGTTGTCACGTAGGTAATAAGGCTCCTATACATCAAAATTGGAGTGTAAATTTGTTGGGTGTTAATTTGGTTGCTGTATGTAGTGTATCTTTATGTTTGAACTTTTGTATTGTTTTGTGTACCGAGTGGTTTTCAATTTCGTCATTTACTGTGAATCATATATTAGGTTAGTATGAAATGAACAGCTCATTAATCGCTCGTTTGAGAGAATCATCTTGAGACTTTCATTTAGACAAAGCAACATAAAAATGATGTGCAAATCATCAACAAAGTAATAAAGGTCATTCATCACGAAATTTTGCAAAATTGGAACTATCATTATGTTTTGGATGGTAATCTGAAATTTTCAAAGTTATTAAGATATACGAGAAAATATTTTTTTGGAGAAAACCTGCTATGTGAAACAGATTTATGTAGGAATACCAATATCACACTATTCCATTAAGATTATTGATGTAAGAAAAGTGTTTCATAGGATTTTTTGAGAGTGTGTTAATTAAGAGCAAACAGTACCGCCAGCTGATAAAAAACGCCTTCGTGGATTTCGGCAACACAGCCACATTCAAGTTTCAAATAGCTTTGTTGAATTCTGAAGGCCAGGCATTTGCCCACGGTGTGCATGCTTCAACGTTGCCAATAGCCGCGAGAAATATCATAATGCTTGAAATTTCGACGTTAATAGGAGAAAACAGGCTGTCGTCCTGCAGGCTTCAGTGGTCATTTTGTGAATTTTTTTTTTTTGGGATAAACTTAATTCTTTTGTGAGAATACGCAATGTTATTTGTTTTCCACACCATATCTGTTTTTATTTTACCGAAAATACTTGAATATGAAAAAATCTAGAAAAGCAAAATGCAGTGGCGATAGGCGGTAAAAATATTTTAAATATTTTTCGAGTGGGATACCTTGTATATTATTTGAGTTCCAAAAATATACCATATGTTACCTATATCTCAAACTGTTTTTGTTCATTAAACTTTGCATAACATAATGAAGTAGTCATTTCCGTAGCTTACTTGAAAAATATCTACTTCGAAAGGCGGACATTTCTAGGTACCAGTAGCCAAACCAATTAGTTCTGACTTTCGATAACAAAGAAAATGGTAACAGATAAGTTTAACATGATATAGTGTTGAAACCAGAAAAATCTAGAAAAGCACTGACGTGAAGTAAGCAGCTTTTACGCGCTTGTTCACATTGCGAATTGGTGACTTGGAACTTTCAGTGAAATTCTAATGAAATATGAAAATTTAAAAAAAAAAAAAAAATTTTTTCGAATTTTTCCATGGCTAATTCTTCTTATTGACACTGTTCATTTTCCAACCATGTTTCATTTCGTTCAGTTAAATATTTTTCGAGTTATTGAAAAATCAAAATTTCAAAGGGCTGTAGCACAAAAACCATTTGGCAGATTTGGCCCATTAACGAACTTAACCGAGATATTCAGGATCTTGACCTAACCTGAAAATTTCAAGACTCCAGGTCCTTTCCTTCGAGAGTTACAGCGCACACGGCCGGACGGACAGAATCAATTTTGACCACGGATTCTTCATCAGTGAGTCCAACCTAGTCGTTTGAGCCCAATTTCGGCTCAAAATTCGAAAATTATAGACATCGTGGCGAAATGATAACGCGCTGTTCCCCAGAACAAGCGCGTAAAAATTATAAACATTTCACAATCTTACTATTTTTTTAACCATTTGCACCCAAATATTTTCGAAAAGAACAAACTCTGGTCTCCAAAATTCACCTCGTTATATTCGAGGTACTGTTTTCTCTTAAGCCTCGATAAAGGTCCGGTTAGTGCCGAAACGCCGGTAATTCGATGTGAGGATATTAACGAACAATAAATTGTTCGAATACCTGAAATAAGTTTATTCTGTGTATCTTCTGAGAAATGCTTCTATGAATTACTCCCTTTATAGTAATTAATTTCTCGTCATCAGAGCTCATGGAGAGGCTTGAAAAGTGAAATTAAATTATGGCATCTAATTATACACTCAGTCGTATCTTTTTCATTCCATTAAGCGGTCACAAGTCCCACTCGCGAAATACGATGAAAAAATAGGGTTTAATTCCGAGAAGAATGCGAGAAATGTTCTTTGCGAAATTAATGTGTTACCACTTGTTTGAAGCGATGTCTTTAGGTCAACGATCCATTTCATTTTGTATAAACATGTATCGCAAATATCTCGGCCATATCTGTTTGCAATGCGTTTATTTATCTGATATATTCTAAACTGCATTCTTCAAAGAAGCACTCTTAAAAATAAAAATATAAGTTTTGGAAGAAAGCTCGATATGAAAAAAAAATATCAATTGTTATCAACAAAGACCGAAATAACAGATGGCCCTTCTTCCATATCTATTACCAACCCAAATTTTACGTAGAACAAATTTTCTCAAAATTGTCGTACGTAATTATTCACCACTATCACAGCGTATAGATATCAAACCTGCTTGGGTTTTTTCAACATGAACAACATGATGATCTCTGTTGGGTCTTCGTTTGTTTTTTATACATGCTCGAAATATACTTGTTTGTCTTCCTTCAATTTATTTTTTACTTGTTCGAAGAATGGGGAAGAAAGTTTGTTTTTACGCGCTTGTTCTAGGAAACAGCGCGTCATCATTTTGTCACGATGTCTATAATTTTCGAATTTTGAGTCGAAAATGGCCGTCTGTCCGTATGTGCTCTCATTTTCGAAAGGAAAGAACTAGAGTCTTCAAATTTTCAGGGTAGGTTTTGATTCTGAATATCTCGGTTAAGTTCGTTAATGGACCAAATCTGCCGGATAGTTTTTGTGTTACAACCATTTGAAATTTTTATTTTCCAATATCTCGAAAAATATTTATCTGATCGAAATGAAACTTAGTTGGAAGATGAGCAGTGTCAATAAGAAGAATTATCCATGAAAAAGTTGAAAAAAATTTTTTTTTTTAAATTTTCATATTTCTTTTGAATTTCACTGAAATTTCCATTTGAATTTCACTGAAATTTCCAAGTCGCCATTTCACAATATGAACAAGTGCGTAAAAGCTGCTGACTTCACGTCAGTGCTTTTCTAGATTCTTTCTTTCATATTTTTGAGATATTACCTGCCATTGATGTCATTAGATTATTACTGTATACAGGGATGCGGTAAACCTTAAACATATTGAAGCTGGTAATAACCCAGGTGATCGCCGTTCAGAATATCGAAATTTTTTTGCTTAAAAGTTTCATCTTTCTCGAGATTAACCATTAGCATTCAAAAAGTCCTGTAGAGTTGCTATATCACCATATGAGTTGCCGCTTGGGACAGAAGTGTTTTTATGAAATAATATATATTTAGTTTCGAGTCTATATATTCAGAAGTTGCAGCAATTTTTTCATTTTCTGTGACGATATATTTACATTTTTTTTCTGATACATTTATTTTTTACCAAACACAATATATTTACGATACGGAAACACTGGAACTGATTCCAGCTGTTTGGATTAAAATCAGGGATCACGACGATAATCACTACAAATATTTCAGGAAAAGTGAATTCAAAATCATGACAGATTATCAATAATTCAATGCTTTTTCAAACTTCCAAATTGCTGAAAACTTTACCAATGCTTCCAAGTCTCCGCGCCGCACCCTCTCTTATTAACAACGCAAGATTGATTAAATTAATGAACATATTGGAAATCACATGTTTATATATTTGAAAGTACCAACTGGTAAATACATATTGATTATGGTAGAAAGTAAATAAATTGGAATGAAAAATTTGTTCATCTTCATACAAAATCAATACAACGCTGCAGTCGGTAGCTCAGTGGCTAGAGCATCGGACGGGTGATCGAAAGGTCTCGGGTTCGATTCCGGACTAGGAAAAAAAATTCTAGATCAGTACTGCCTGCCATTCACTGTTGGGCCAAAAACTAACACTATCAACTATTATCTCGAAAATGAACAATTCAACAGGAAATTTCCTATATCCTGAACGCTCATGACTTAGTCTATCTGTTTGAGGTTTAACGAAAATTATGAAGGGTTATTCAGAAATAGGCTGCCAAATTTTAGGAGCAAATTTTTTTTCCAAAAATAGGAAAATTTGTTCTCATAAATTATTTCAAATTTTAAGCTCTTGCATTTATAACCATATCTTATCAGAAACCGCTGATCGAACCGTGAAGGAATTTGGCACAGATAGTTCTCTTCTCAAAACACAGTGGTTCAACGTTCAATGCATCCACAAAGAGATAAAACTTGCATATCTTTAATTTTTTATATGTGTATTTTTAGGGGATGAAAATGTGATGAGAATTAACACATCAACAAGTGTATTTCATTTGGAATTTTTTGATTCCTTCACTTTCTCTTCGAGAAAACGTTTATTTTGTGATGAATTCGGATGAACTAAAAACAAGCTCAGAGGATCAAAACGTCACCTAGTATTATTTCGTAATTACCTAGAACAAAAAAAAATTGGAAAAAAAAACCGAATGGTCCTAGTTTGTTCCCTTATTTGTATGATTAGAAGGATATCAATAAATAATAAATAGTTTAAAATGCTGGTTCGTCACGTGTTTATTCGAAGTTATTGTAAGTTCGAAGTTATAGTAAGTTCCGAAAACTAGTATCTGAGAAATAAATTGAGACCAATGGGAATTTCCTGCCATTGGAGTATCTCCGCAGGGGGATGAAAACTGGCAAACATGTTATTGAGCAAAATTGTCCTATTTTTTGCCGAAGAGTCTGCTCCTCAATATTTAGGTATATTTCTGAATCACCTGTATGGTAGTAGACTTGAACGCATGTTCCATCTTTTTTACATAAGATTTAAATATCCAAATTACCATCCAATTTGTACCACCATGCGACCACTACTTCGAATAAAATTCCTCGGAACACATAATAATATATTATTTTTTTTCAGTGGCCTCAATTTCCAAGACCTCATAGTCCGTCAAGGCTACATCGATTCCCCGCCAAAGTGTCCCTTCATTCTCGGTTTCGAATGTGCCGGTGAAATCGAACAACTAGGCGAAGGGGTTGAAGGACTTGCCGTAAGTTTAATTATTTATTTTATGTCTGCTCGTACCAATAAGAGCAAGGCTGCTACCTGCCTACTGTCGTCTGCGTGAATCGATATTTCCGCACGGAAAAACTTTGGCTCTATGAGACTCGGCTACGTGAGAAGAATATCGGATACGGAAGTTCCTTGAAATTCAATTCGGGATCAGCAGACTAGCTTGAGAGGAGTTTGAGGGTAGGCGGGATAATTTGTGTCAATCGATGTTGGTGGGAATTTTTTTTTAACATCCTAGTATTTTGTTACTCTGACACTTTTTAGTTTTAACTTTTACTTCAGTTAATTGAATTATAAAAAATTCTCAAAGCACTTGCGTAAGTTCGGAAGCTTTTCAAGCTTGTTCAAATTCTTTGCCAAGGTGGTATTTCTTGATTAAATGGGAAGTTACAACGATACTGGGGAAATAATGAATATCAACGAAATTTGATATATTTCTCCCCCCCGTATTTTCGAAAATGAATATGGGATGGATCTGAAATTTACTATACCTTTTCAACTTCCAATTTTGACTAAACACATTCAAATTGGGAATTAACATATTCAAATTGGTACTGAACAAAATCAAATTGAGACTGAACACATTCAAATTGGGAATAATCAATTTCATATTGATACAACATTCGTTCGTGCGTGAATTGAAGTTTTATAAGCTTTTTCAGTTTGAATTATATGTACTCCTGCTATTTCGTTGGCATTTTCCTTTTGTTTTTTGCCCACCTTATGGCGGTTGACTTCTTGACACCCAAAGATTCGCAAGTCCTTTCCAATCGCCTTTTTCTTCATGGACTGCAAATCTTTGCTTTTTAATTGATTCCGAATACTTTTTTTCAATATTGAAAATCCTGTTTGCCGTCATTCTATACTCTCCTTCGACATTAAAGTGTTAATTTTATAAGTTAATCAAAAAATCCGATTCAAAGAGCAACGAATGTTGTACCCATATGAAACTGATTATCACTTATTTGAAGTATATATATTTCTAATTGGGAGTAATCATTTTCACATGTCAACCAATTCGAAATATATATATATGGGTACAGCATTCGTTGCTCTTTGAATTGAATTTCTGATTACTTTATAAAGTTAACACTTTAATGTCGAAGGAGAGTGCAAACCAGAGTTTAATTCGAAATTATTTCCCTTATTGAAAAGGAAGAGTCGGAATCAATTGAAGAGCAGAGAATTGCAGTACATGAAAAAAAAAAGCGATTAGAAAGGACTTGCGAATTTTTGAATATCAAGAAATCAACCGCCCAAAGGTGAGCAAAAAATAAAAGGAAAATGCCAAAGAAATAGCAGAAGCATACTTCATTCCCAATTTCAATGTTTTTAGTCTCAATTTGATTTTGTTTAGTACCAATTTGAATATGTTTATTCCCAATTTGATTTTGTTAGGTCTCAATTTGAAGTTGAAAAGGTTGTTTTTAAATATGGTCTTCAAGTTACGCGCCAACTGTCATAGGAATCCGATGGATAGTTTCCATGAATACTTTTTTTTCGAAAAAAAAAATTGTGCGATATAGTTTTGTCCAGATGTCTGTAATTTTCGAACTTCGAGCTAAAAATACGACAAGATTGCCTTACTGATGACGAATCCGGTGTCGCAATCGATTCTGTCCGGCTGAGGACACGATAACCGTCGAACACAGTGAGCTAGCAACTTGAAACTTGTTATTTGAACTATTCACATTTTTTCCTCGAAGGAAGTAGATCGGATTTTTCTTAATATAATTTTTTTTCGGAGACTTTTCATCAGATTCCGACGAAATTGTGCGCACATCTCAAACTCAACTTGAGTTTTATCCGATATGAAGTTTTTGAGTGGATTTCACCCATTCACGAAATCGGCGTTCGTGATTAAGGTCGTACTCTACAATTATAGAGTTTCTAAGTTTTTTCTTTCGGGAGTTATTGTGTTTGAATTCGCGTATGGGTAAAATCCAACCAATGATTCCGTAGATATATACCCATTGGGAGTTATTATACTGCCATATATTTTTTAGAATGCAGTTAGATCGAATTGAACTCTAGTACTTGATTAAAAATGATGAGATCCTCACGAAATTGCGAGGTGTAGTCAGCAGCTTTCCGCGCATGTTCAAATTCGTTGACAAAGTGTTCATCTTTTCACGCATCGACCTACGCACCTATACTTTTTGATCGAAAGATGTGTTGACTCTCTAATTATGTTTACGATCGGCCGTTAGGCTGATCTTTCAGTTCGATCCAATCTGAATTTTTGGAAATAAAGGGAATATACAATTTTGAAAGTGTATCTCTGCGGAATCATAAGCCGACCGTAAACACAATAATTTCCTGAAAAAACAACTTAGAAACTCGATATTTCTAGGGTAGGCTTGGACCTTTATTATGAAGGCCGAATTCGCGAATGGGTAAAATCCGCCCAAAGATTCCGTAGATATAACCATTCAACATTTTATTTTTCCAATATTTCAGCAGCTTTTGCGCGCATGTTCAAATTCGTTGCCAAAGCGGTCATCTTCATTGAACATGCGCGCAAAATCTGCTGCCTTAACTGTGCACAAACAGAGTTGGCTTTGACTATGAATACTTCATCAGTGAGTAAATCCTAGCCATCTTAGAGCATTTTCAGTTCTAAATTTTAAAGCTACAGATTTTAGGGTCAATGGATATCGCTCTTGATCCTTAGAACTCTCGCAAAAAGGCCTTTCAAATCATACTCGAATACAATTGCTTCTCCTTTTTCAAATATAAAATATCGATTAGGTCAATAAAATCTTATCAAATATTCACGAAGGTAATATCAAACTGAAACACGTTGAGTACAAATATCACCCACACGAGTTGTAGTAATCCGATATAACATTCCCACAAAGGCTGGTTTGAAAGAGATTAAACGCTAATCTGTATCATAAAAAAATATTATGTTCCTGTGTAGCTTCCCAGAACTCTTTTCAGTAGCAGGCAAAAAATCCAATCTCGACTTAGAAATCTTACCAGATACTTAGGAAAGAGTTCCCCAGTATGCCGGAAGTAGTAGCTATTATGTGGCTGGGAAAGCGTTCTCGAAGACATATGTATTTTCCAAATTTTCCTGGCCCTTTTTGTCGTTACTCTGACGCTGAAGTCGTCGGTATAATTCCAGAAATGTGTATTAAGAATCGTATGAAAAGGGTACACACATTTCGTTTCCTGAGTCGCGCAATTATTCGAGTAAAAGATCCTGAAATAGACAAGTGCCTTCATGCTTCTGAACTGTTTGAAATGAGCCTTAAAATCACATCCCTTTTTTCACATTGATTCAACTCTACTCGAAAACTTGAACGCAAGTCTCAAAAAATTTTACAAGCACGGACGTGAAGTCAGCAGCTTTTGCTTCAAGTGGTCATTTTACTAGCTCGTTCTAGGGAACTATTGGGTTGAACTCCCTGAAGAATCCGTGTTCAAATTCGATTCTGTCCGTCCGGCCTTAGGTGCTCTAATTTTCGAAAGGAAGGACCCATAGTCTTGAAAGTTTCAGGGTAGGTTTTGATCCTGAATATCTCGTTCGAAAATAGGCTCATTTGAAATGTTGAGGTTAATTCCTCAATATCTCATGAAGTATTGACTCGATCAAATTGAAATTTCGTGGACAGTTTTGGAATACCAACGCTCAACTCAGAACAGAAATGCCCGTGGATCCAGTTAGAAAATTTTGAAGAAATTTTATTCGAAAATATTTGAAATTTTTGATGAGAATTTTTTTTCAATAGAATTTGGCCGAATACGTGAATCGGTGAAATCCATCCAATGATTTCGCAGCTATACCCATTCAAAATTTCATTTACGTGGAATATAAAGCTCAAGATAAGACCAAAATTTTTTTCGAATATAATGAAAAGTTTTTATGCTCAAACTAACTGCCAAGTTTCAATTAAATCGCTTCGGCAGTTTTCGAAATATCAGGGAAATAACCTAAAAACTTCAAATGGCTATAACTCCGAAATCGTTCGACCGATTTTGCCCACTAACGGCCACGTCCGGCCGGACAGAATCGATTTTGACACCGGATTCGTCATCAGTGAGTCCAACCTAGTCGTTCGAGACCATTTTCGGCTCAAAATTCAAAAATTACAGACATTTGGACAACACGGTAGCACGCAGTTCCCCTAGAACATGCGCGCAAATTAGGCGATACCGAATCTTCTGAAGAAAGGGAAATTCAAAAGGCCAGGGAAATCGGATTTTCCGCAGTTACTCCCGAAAAATATTAATTGCATCAAATTCAAATTTGTGTTTGAATTATTTTATTATTTCAATGAATATTTTCAGTCATTCTCACTCACCCTTCTATAACGAAAAGTGATTCACTTAGGGCCGTATTTATAGTTGCTCCTTGAGGCTTCCTTACTGAAGGCCGCCTTGAATTTGCTTTTCTATGCAAACAAACTTGAATTTCATTACATAGAAAAGCAAACTCAAGGCGGCCTTCAGTAAGGAAGCCTCAAGGAGCAACTATAAATACGTCTCTTACCTATCTGTCTACCTTAGCAACCAGTGAAAATGATCTACCGATCTAGGAACAAACGCGGTAACTAACAATAGTCGTGCAAAAAGTATAATACTCCAGGGTTGTTATCGGAATGAGCGTAATAATTATATATAACACGTTGACACTTTCTTTGTTTCTTCAAACTACTTTCGATACTTTCAATTTCGAGTCGAAGTGATGAGATGTTTATTTATTATACGATGATAATCTTGATTATGGAAGATTATGCTGAAGCTGAATGTTGCTTTTGAAAGAGAGTAGAAATTAGCTAGGACATTGACGATATTTCAGGGGTGCCAACCTACGTTTATAGATCTAAATAATTCCCTACTGACATACTTCATGAAAGTGAATGGAGTATAGTATCTCCAATTGCAGGATTTCCCTTACGTTCTGAAAGAACTTGTATCAAAGGCTTACGTTTTGGTTAATGAACAATCAAACGTAGCCCAACAAACTATAGCGGCGTACAGACATGCGAACTGGGGGCCGATTCTTGAATCTCGGTAAACAATTGAAGACTATGACAATTGCCATATTATTATGTCCGCGTCGATTTTTCAAGTTAAATATAAACAAGTAGACATGACCTGCGCATGGAATCGAATGTCACTCGACAATCGAATGTTATATTATAACTCCTATACTCCGCACCACTCATTGCTAAGTCGAAGGAAACGGTGATAAGGTTATGTTTATATTCCGATTTGAAATTTCTCGATATCTTGCATTCAGTTTATTTTTTGAATATTTGCTTGAATAAAAAAATAGTCGAAATGGCGAATAGAACTCTCACAAATTTTGCAGATGCTCGAGAAAATTTAGAAAATCGACATGAACATATGGCCATTGTCATACCCTTCAATTCTTGATCGAGATTCAAGAATCGGCCCCCTGAACGGCTCATGAGCCGATCAATACCGATCGTTTAGTTTTCGGCGAGCTCATAGAATGCGCTAGTTTATTACAAGCTTTCAAAAGCTTACTTGCATGTCTGTTTTCACCACTAATGTGTCTGTCTGTATGAACTTATCATAAACTGCGTAGGACACTACTAATTTCGCCTGCTATGCAACGTACAACCAGGATGAAGGTTAACTTTTATTTTCTCTTTTTGTAGAAGAAAGCTAACGGGATGAATTTCCATGAAATCAAAGGTAAAAATTCCAATTTTTTTCATCCCAATTTGTCGGGATTTCTTCTTATTACCATTTCTCATTCGCTTTCAATCCTGGGAGGTGTAATGAATTTTGCCGTCAAGGTTCAGATTAGCTTGGTGAGAGATTGCGGCCTGCTATCTTTTGAATTTAATCAAAGGAAGTTAAACGAATTGCTTCTCTTACATCTCTAGTGGCATGCTTGAAATATCTCTAGAGCCTATAATTTGTATAGAATTAACTCGAATATTTCTGCTTTGAACTGAACCAGTTGCAATCCAATTTCCTAATGCTGTGACCATCGACGAAGACGTAGACTGAGACTTTCTTGACCCCATGATATGAGAGAAAAGTTTATCATCAAGATATTCTACTGGGTTTAGGTATATGAATTATTGTAACTCGCAGTTGGCTTCGAATAATTTTTTCCGAGATTTCCAAATTATATTTTCTTGAGAGCTTAAGAACTCATTATATATAGTAATACAAGACAGAAATATTTTTAAAATGTATTTATCATTATAATTTGATAGCTAATTTCATGGCATCTATTTTATAAATACGATTTCCGGCATATGTCCGCCTCGACTGCGGGTAACTTAGTCCGTTCGATCATTCCAATTTTTACGCGCTTATTCTGGGGAACAGCACGTTATTGCTTCGTGACAATGTCTGTCTTTTCGAATTTTGAGCCGAAAATAACCTTAAACGATAGGACTCCCTGAAGAAGAATCCGAGGTCAAATTCAGTTATGTCCGTCCGTTCTTATGTGCTTTCAAATGAAAGGACCTAGCAATTTGAAATTATCAAATTACGTTTGGAGTCCAAATATCTCGGTTAAGTTCGTTGAATGGGCGAAAGCGCTCGAAAAGTTTCAGAGTTAGGCCCATTAGAAATTTGAGGTTAATTCCTCGATATTCCATTAAAATCTGATTCGATCAGATTTAAACTTTGTTGTTAGTTCTGAAATACCAACGTGCAACTCAGTGTAGAATTTCTTGTGGATCTAGTTGTTAGTAAATTTTAAAGAAAAATTTAAAAAAACAAATTTCAGAGTCAAAATTCAACAACAATGGTTCAGATTTCGATTCGATCCGATATGCCAAATGTCGTTGTTATTTGGAATTTTAACGTCATTTCTGCAATATAT
The DNA here is from genome assembly GCA_958510865.1 of Myrrha octodecimguttata. Lineage (NCBI taxonomy): Eukaryota > Metazoa > Arthropoda > Insecta > Coleoptera > Coccinellidae > Myrrha > Myrrha octodecimguttata. The sequence goes on from OY294059.1 coordinate 23,064,017, forward strand.
CAAGAAGTAGATTTGCAATCAGACTTCGCTATCAGTTGAAAAATACCAACTCGCAACTATATAGGTGCACTTTGTGTTGGTCTAGTACTTAGAATTTTAATGTGAAGCTCTTGAGCTCACGTCAGAGCTTTTCTAGAATTTTTCACTATGTTTTACAATAAATCTGGCTGTAGGACGTAAGTGGTAACTCGAATATTGGCCTCCAATACTTCAAAAATTGCTATTTGTCGGCATAAAGCAATGACTTACCAAAGCTCCATGAAAAATAAGCCAGAGGTGTTGAGACACACGGACAAGGGGCTAGTTAACAGGAACACATCCTGAAATAAAGTTGTCACCAAATTGATTCTGCAGTAAATCGTCGTCCTGTCGGAACAAAATATAGGTGATTTTCTGCTGATAAATTTGTGGAAATCTCTCACTTAATTTCAAAAGAAATAAGGACCTATGATGCTGCCAGAGTGTAAACCGCACCAAGCAGTTAATAAAGTTAATGGCTTGAGGATTGTTTTTGCTCTAGATAAGGTAATTTTGCTTGCTCCCTTGAAAGATTATGTTGACCGTAAAATGAACTTCTCTAACAAATTTATTTTTCATTGAAAATTTTTGAAATTTTGAAGCTTTCATCTGAAAAGGTTCATGATGAATTGCCAAAGATTACTGAACAGAAATGTCAACACAGTTGACAGTTTTGACAATCACAATTTTCAAACCATAGACAACAACCATCGAAACTTTTATGCAGCTAAAAATACTACTTATAAGTTTACCATTTTTACAAATGTGATGTCATGTGGAGATAATAAGGTTATATATGGCGGATGGAATAGACGACTTCGGCCCAAGTTGCCAACCCACAATTTTCTTCACAAATTTACTATCACTGGGAAAAGGGAATTTCAGGACAAATTCGCCATGATAAGGTTCGCGTTATTTATAAATATCCGCCTTTTGTGCTAGGGAGATACGGGTATTTGGGTAATCGGAGATTCACCTTATTGGTCGAGAGATTCACCCTATTGGTTGACGACGGTCATGTGATCGTCGTCGGCCAATAGGAAAAAATCTCCGATTACCCAAATACCCGAATCTCTCTCACACAAAAGGTAGCTTTATAGATGCCTCGGCTCTTCAAACAAGATAATTCCTTCCAAATTAGGTTTTGATATAAATAACTTACATTTGTCAACTTATGCACTTATGTATAGAATTGAATTACATTTTGGTAGGTTCCATATCGTTTCAGTAGAGGCTTTACCTCCTGGTTAGCTATCCAGAAACCTAAAAGTTATGTCACATAATGAGCTGTTCATAATTATTCATTCCCCATTCCAGTAATCACCAACTTATTCCATTTAATTTTTCCAGGTTGGAGATCGTGTGATTGCCTTGCCAGAGTTCCGTGCTTGGGCCGAACTTGTAACAGTTCCTTCCAAATACGTCTTTAAATTGCCAAATAACATCAGTTTCCTAGATGCTGCTGCCATGACCATGAACTATACTGTAGCCTACATTTTATTGTTCGAATTAGCTGGCCTAACTAAGGGAAAAACTGTTCTGGTCAATTCCATCGGTGGTGGAGTGGTAAGTTGAAACTACTTATAACATTTTTAACAAACACGGCCATCCGAAATTCTTAAAAAATTCCTTTCAAAGGCTTCTGTACAGTGTATCAATTCAAAAAGATACTATAGTTAATATTTCGCTACCATGCAAAATTAGAAAAAATGAGAAAAAGGGTGAACTTTGGTTCGCTAAGTTACATTTTATAGGATTGGTTCCGATCAATTGTTATCAACCCTGTGATGGCAACCCCTAAAACCTTGAATGAGAAGAGGAGCTGAGTTTCGAAGCTCATTCAACGGCCTTTTCAAAAATGCCGTACACATATTTTTTTTAGTACTTTTCCAATTTATTATTGACACGTGGGATTCGCTGGCTCTCTAAAAAATACTGACATTGAAGCTATCACTATAGTTATTCATGTATCAAGTGAGTTATGAGGATATTAACTACCGAAGGCAACAGATTTCAATTCCGAGGGACGTCAGTTCCGAGGCATTGTAAGGTGCCCCTGGATGTTAATATTAAAATCACGTGATGGGTAATTGATTTTATTTCATACTAATGAAATATGAAAACCAAATTTTGTTGGTTTTCGAAACCAAACGAACGTTGTCTAAGAATGAAGTATATAGACATGAATACCATGGATATATCAACTGACAAGTTTGAAATATTTGTCAAATTTATTTATTCGTGAAAATGAATCAGAGCTCGGAGAGAGTTGAGATTTAAGGCGATTTGTTGCCATAGGTTGAGAAAGCTCGTGCCGCACTACTACGGATAAAGTTGGAAACAAAATATAAACAAAAAAGAATATGACAAATTGCAGCAGCGGCTGAAAGTTAACCGTATTAAATAACATGATCACAAGGACGAATATCCGTCGATAAATCAACAAATATTCCCCCTTGATCAGAGCTAATCACCCAATCAACCAAAATCAACCTATCTTTGTTAACCGTATTGAAACCAAAAATATGAGTGAAAGTATGATGATGGTTTAGTTTCAAGACATTGTATGTATTTATTCTTCTACATTCTCGTCTAAGTGAGTTGATTTTTTTTCTCAATATCAAAATTAATGATGAGAATTTATAATGATACAAATGCAAGTAAGTTTCACGAACTGGAAAATTCGACAATTGTCGGTTTGTTTTTGTAAATACAGTTAAAGATTGATAACTGCCTAGTATAACTCCCAAGGGAGTTATAACCATGTTTATAGAACGGTAACTGAGGCTTTATCCGTTTATAATTTATCAATATGAAATGAACACTTTTTCACCACTTTCATGTTTTATTGCAACTCTTGATATTTTAGATAGTAATTAAACTCTTTTTTTCATTTTGCGGAAGTACTAGCAAAAAAGGTCAAGTGTGTGGCCTTTTCGAAAAGGCAATCGTTTTTCCTATGAAACAACGTGTCACTCAACCTCGTTAACGATTTCAGATTTTAGGGGTTGGTGTCATCACGCTTCTAGGGTTGGCATAAATTGATTCCAACCCACGGTATATAATGTCGCCCTATGAACCAAACTTAACCTCTTTTTGCATGAGGCCCGAAATATTCAGGGTGGAACTTTTAAAAATTGACACTCTATGTATCCATTCAATGTATGATATTAATAATAATAATAATTTTATTGATTCTCTGCGACAAATAAATGTTTAGAATAAGTCATACGAACAAAACAAAAATAATAATTAGATAATGACTACATCATCATTGAGATAATCGTTCACTGAATAATAACATTTATTCAACTTCAGCTTTTCAACAACATTTTGGAAAAAATTTCTATCAAGAGATCGAATATTGTTGAGCAAATGATTATACAGGGTGATTCCGGAGAAGACCGTCAGATTTTGGGATAAGTTTACACTAGTCAAGACAGTCTCGAAACAATGTTTGGTTTATGGTTGGGGGTCTCTATTGAGAATATACAGTGTGTTTTGTCCGATTTGACTTTTATTGATAACTTTGGCATGGCTTATTCGATTTCAATGAAATTTTCAGCGAAGTATAATACAATATTGACGAGCACATTCATAAATTGCAAAAATGTTTTCAAAATAAGCGGTTGTTTTTGTGATAATTACAGATTTATTGTGCAGGTTGAAAAAACACCCTGTACATCGCATTTCCAAAACTACGCTATCCGTTCACGATTCTACTATAATAAGTCATTATTTGAGAGTTTCTAATTTTTTCGGCACACTTTCAGTTTTCCGAGAAAGTATTTTCAAAAAAAGACAATGTCGAAATTTCGCTCCAATCGATTCTACTTTTATTGATAACTTTGGTATGGCTCATCAGATTCTGATGAAATCTACAGTGTAGAACAATCTGAATGAGTACATTCAATAATTGCAACAATCTCTAAAAATACAGGGTTGTAATTGTGATCATTCTAGAATTTCAGATTAATTATGCAATTGAAAAAAAACACCCTGTACATTGCTTTTCCAAAACTTTCTTATTCGTTTCAGAGTCTACAATAATATGTTATTGTTTAGAGGTTTTTAATTCCTTTGGCACACCTCTGGTTTTCCTAGAAAAAATGTTCGAAGAAGAGCATAATCGAAATTTGGCTCAGAAGCAGGGAGAGTATTCCGCACTAGGTAGGAAAGCTGTATTGTCCGAGGATGCAAAGTTGATCGTCACTTCTTAAATATTTCAAATTCGAAATATATTCTGAATTGAATGATTTCATACAGAATATGAGCAATTAAATATGAATTTGGAATTCGAAGAGAATATTTTAGAATTTGAGAACTGCTTTGCATCCTTGGAATATACAGCTTTACTACCTGGTGCAGAATATTCTCACTGCTTTTGCGCCAAATTTCGATTATGCTCTTCTTCAAACATTTTTTCTCGGAAAACCAGGGGTGTGCCAAAGAAATTGAAAACCTCTAAATAATAACATATTATTGCAGAATCTGAAACGAATATGAAAGTTTTGGAAAAGCAATGAACTGAGTGATTTTTTTCAACTGCACAATTAATCTGAAATTCTGAAATTATCACAATTACAACCCTGTATTTTGAGAGATTGTTGCAATTATTGAATGAACTTATTCAGATTGTTCTACACTGCAAATTTCATCAAGATTGGATGTGCCATACCAAAGTTATTAATAAAAGTTGAATCGATTGGAGCGAAATTTTGACACTGTCTTTTTTAGATTAAATTTTCTCGGAAAACTAGAAGTGTGCCAAGAAAATGAAAAACTCTCAAATAATGACTCATTATAGTAGAATCGTAAACAGATAGCGTTGTATTGGAAACGTGATGTACAGGGTGTTTTTTCAACCTGAACAATTAATCTGTAATTATCAGAATAACAATCGCTCATTTTGAGAAAAATTTTAGAATTAATGAATGTGCTCATCAACATTGTACTCCACTGAAAATTTCATCAGAATCGAATGAGTCATACCAAAGTTATCAATGAAAGTAAAATCGGTCGAATCGGACAAATCACCCTGTATATTCTCAATAGAGACCCCCAACCATAAACCAAACATTGTTTCGAGACTGTCTTGACTTGTGTGAACTTATCCTAAAATCTGACGGTCTCCTCCGGAATCACCCTGTATAGTTTAACACATTGATACATAGGAGACATCTCAAACTTTGTTGTTCTCTGCTTGGGAACATATAATGTTCTCTCACTTCTGCTAGGTACCATAACCATAGTTATGCAAACTAGACAACTGTATAATATTTTTCTCATTTTCCTTCACATATAAGAGACATTTGAAAATGAAAATATATAGTAAATTCAGAATATTGTTTTCTACAAATGTGGGTCTACAGGACGAACGTGGAGGTGTGTTGAATATCATATGCAAAATATGTTTCTGAATTATGAAAGCTCTACCAACATCGGAAGAGTTTCCCCAAAGTAGAATATTATACGACAGGTGGCTGTAGACCAGACTATATTAGATATTCATGAGTGATTCTAAGGGAAGTAAGGTTCTAACCCTATTTATGGTATAGTAGGAACTGTTCAGTTTTTTTGCACACACATTCAATGTGCATAACCCATTTCGAATTGTTGTCGAGGTGAATGCCAAGAAATTTAGTACCTAAAGACTAAAAGATGAACGTCACGCACATCGATAAAAGTATTCTGCACTCGAAGGTGGGATGCGCAAGATGCTCCCAGAAGGTGGCGCGCTGTACGTTGTTAAACTGCAGCGCTCCATCTGAAAGGTGACAACTATCGAGATTCCCTTTGAAGTTGACCTCACGATCAGTAACAACTGTAAAAAAGCTGTAGTCATTCTCCTTGGATCCGCTTCTTCGGTGTAGATGTTTTGGTTGATTGGATGATTAGGTCTGATCAAGGGGGAATGTTTGTTTATTTATCGACGGATATTCGTCCTTGTGATTATGTTAATTTATCATTACTGGAGCTCTTCTCCATCAGATCAAATCCTGAATTTAGTACCATTCTTAGATAGAATATGGCGAATCACCAGCTTACGATCACTATGCCTAATTGTAAAGTAAATACATTCGGTTTTATCGATGTTTATCATTAACTTATTTTCATGACTTCAGTTCACAAAGCTTTGTAATAGTAGCTCACACAGCGCCTGGAATTCTTTGAACGTTGTGGCCGAAGCCGCTACCGCAGCATCATCAGCGAACAGACTCAACAAAAACGTTCTTATCAATGACGAAATGCGTCTACTTGGGAGCAGAAACATTGCTCTCAAATTAACAGGGAGATCATTGATGAAAAGCAAAAATAGTAGAGGCCCAAGGACGAATCCTTGTGGCACCCCCAGATTCAGATCGTGTTCGTCAGATAGACAGCCTTCAACTTTTACAAACATGGATCAACCTTTGAGATAACTTCGAAGCCAATTCAAAAATACACCCCGGAAACCCAATTTGTAATACTTGTCAACAATAAACTGAAACGAGGGACTATCGAATGCTATCTACATTAAAATTTCTCAAACCGACATAACTTGGCCTTCAAACATTGTAGATGCGTTGTAACTTGGCTACGAAGATTACAGCTTTAAAGAAGCGTGTAGGTCACTTGATGCTGATGAGGGCAAAAACGTTACAGTTCCATTGGTTAATCCTTTATAGTTCACTAGGCAACAGTTTTTGTTTTCAAGAAAGTGCCCTCAACAAATCCCAGGATCCGCAAGGGTTATTTTATTGAAAACAATTTTAATTTAATCTTTAGTTGTTCTTTTTCATATATTGGGAGTAAAAACCTGAAACCTCCTTGAAAAATAATGATAAATGATGAATACAAAAATAGCCTTCAACCACTATTTGATATCACGATCATAGCGCTTGATAAGGAAATTCTTGAGACCAACAAACGTCGTTTTCCTCACAACATTATAATGAAACCTTCCTATGAATAAAGGGGCCGATAAACTTGCGAACACATGAATCCCTTTCACAGGCCCCTTTCTCCTTCGAGATGCAATGGTGGAGTTTGCGATTCACACGAATGGCGTAAACTGTTATCGGTTCGCAATCTCTTGTCCATCTCTGTCAAGTAAGGGTGGACAGTTCCGTAGAATAATCAATTTATTTGGAGATAAACAGGGAATACACACACGTTTTCGAAGTCAATTAATTTTTTTCAAATGAGTATGGTGTTATGTGAATATCATGAGGTTGCAAATAATGTAGACTGTCAGGGGCGCTCAACTTGTGGCAGAAACAATGAATGTTATAATACATACTAAAAGTCGAAATGATATCTGACAATTACAATTAAGATAAAATCATATCGGCAAAAGATTATTTTTGGAGGATTTCGCATCATTTTCATGCGCTTGTTTAGGGAACAGCACGTTATCATTTCGTTACGATGTCTGGAATTTCAGAATTTTGAGCCTAAAATGGTCTTTAACGATTGGGTTGAACTCCCTGAAGAAGAATCCGTGGTCAAATTCAAGTAACAGACTTAGCGACTCGAAATCGTCAGATTAGGTTTGAAGTCCAAATATCTTGGTTAAGTTCGTTAATGGGTGGAATCGGTTGGATAGTTTCGGAATAATGCCCATTTCAAATTTTAAGGTCAATTCCTCGATATCTCATGAAGTATTGGCTCGATCCAATTGAAACTTCGTGGACAGTTTTGGGATACTAACGCGCAGCTTGGAGCATAATTTCGTGTGGATCCGGTTGATAGAAAATTCAAAAAAATTTGTTCGAAAATTTTTAACATTTTCGATGAAAAATTTCTCTGAAAATATTGATTAGATTTCGATGAAATCGGCACAAACCTTAGAGTCAGTATTTAACAACAATGTTCCCAATTTCAATTCGATCCAATGTTTGCTGTCGGAGATATAAGGAAAAAAATGTGCCAAATTTCGTGGTTATTTGGAATTTGAACGTTATTTCCGCAATATCTCAAGAAGTACAAAAGCAATCAGATTGAAACCTCGTTACCAACAGGCAAATAGGTGCAAAATTTCGTGTTGATCTAATAGTTAGAATTTGATCTCACGTCAGTGCTTTTCTAGATTTTTTAGATTTTTGGGTTTTCACTCCCAGTATGTGAAACAGAACTTTTAAAAATCAAATGACAATTATTTTTTCGTGGAAAACGCCCTTGCGATTTGCAGGTTTAAACTATTCATCAAGGGCAGTTTCTTCGAAAACAGATTGTCCATTGAACAATAAAGGAACAATACTAACGATAAACAAAGCAAACTGTGACGTTTTTAGGGTACAAATCTGTCTCTTTTTAGAATTTTTAGAATTTCATTCCGATTTTTCGTTTTCCTTGAAAAAAAAAATTTATTCAACTTTTAATAGTTCTGTTTTAGATATTGGGAGTGAAAACCCAGAAAAGTTGAGTTATTAATAAAAAATTTCCAAATTAAAATTTGGTACTCTTTGGTGTAATTATGAGTCTCAAGGTATGAGCAATATTTTTTCAAAAATGATGAATGGCTTCCGAAAACATTTTTTGTTTCCCAGAGCATGCGCGCAAAAAATAATGCACGAGACCTATTAATTGTTTTAGAACCTTTTGTGCAAGCTGAAATGAAGTTTTCAACATGAATGCAGCTCGATCCGACCCCCATCGAAATCTAATTTCGCCACTAAAATTCTTCAGAATCCAAGTTACGGAACTGCCGAAAGCGTCGCGGCGTCTCGTCTGGACTGTGGCGATGACAAATTGGGAAAGTTGCCCACGTCAGCAACCTGTTGCTGGCTTGCCAGACGCTACTTTCTCGACTTTCGCTTTTGCGGAGTGAAATTTGGGCGGCGTGTACAGCCATGAACTTCCTCGGAAATTCCTTTGGGAAGATGGATGGGAAATCGTCTGGAGGCGACCGAACGAAAGGAAGTAATGAACTCTCCGTGGAGCAAGTGTACTGTTCGAATCGATCGGGAGAAGAATAGAATGGAAATTATTGAAAACCTTCTTTTGGGGCTGAACAAAGCATGTTTTACTCCGAGGGAATTATTCCGAGCGCCTTCAAATGTTTATTTTCTCTCAGCCTGATTAAGATTTGGGGAAGTCGGGGAGGTTCGACGAAGGAGCAGAAAGTATGTGAGAAAGTCTTCCTATGGCTTCTGCTCCTGTATTCGTACAGGCTGCGGAAAATTTGAAATTTGATTGGAGCTCATTTCGGTGCCCGGAACTCATTTTTCATGAAAAATTCAGGAGTAAAATTGCATCGTTCCAGAGATCTACAATTTCGAAGAAAAAAAATTTCTATAAAAATTTTGGAATAAACATTTTTCCAAAATCTGCCGACAACTGGAACAAGATGAAATTCTCCACTGAGTTGCGCGCTCGTATTCCCAAACTATATACAAAGTTTTAATTTGATCAGATTAGTACTCCATGAGATAGCGAGGAGTTAACCTCAAAATTTCAAATGGACCTTACTCCGAAACTATGCTATCTATTCTACACATCAACTAACTTATCCGAGATATTTGGACTACAAACAAACCTTATCTCAGAATATCACAATTCTGAAACTTGAAGCATAAACGGACAGCCCGCCTGACGGACAGAATTGAATTTGACCACGGATTTTGCTTCAATTAGTCAAACCTAATCGTTTAAGACCATTTTCGCCACAAAATTCAACAGACATAGTGACGAAACGATAACGCGCTGTTCCTCAGAACAAGCCCATAAAAATTAGGTAGAATCTTATCCGATAAAGTAAAATGTTTCTCAACTTCGTCTGATGACAGAGAAAATTTAAAACTTTCGGAGGAATTTTTGGCGCTCTTTCAAAATAGAATATCGTGACGAATCACAATATTTTCGCAGAGTGACACCATCGGATGCCGGATGCATGTAAATCCAGCTTTCATGGACGTACCGACAGAATTGAAATATGTAGCTATAGAAGGACCGTCAGAATGGAATACAGGGTCTTTCACGAGGAACCTCACCCATATTTATACGGGAAACTACTGAACGTATTTTCATGAAATTCAGCACTTATAAGTATTTCACGATGCTGATGAAATCTAAAATATTTTCAAGGCATGAGCACCTCCGATTTTTCCGGAAATGACGTCAACTTCCGTTTTTCAAATTAGAACACCATTTTTTTATTGCATAAATTGATTCCTTAGAAAATTTCAATTTATTTTGATGTAAAATTTTTCAGTTTTGGTTGGAAAATTCTCTCTGAGCGGGAAAATTCGAAAAAAAAATCGAAAATAGAGCTCCGCTGAAACAAGAATAACTTCGAGGTTTTTGGATGGAAAATTTTTATTTTTGGGATTTTTCAAGATGTAAAATTTATGTATCCACTTTAGAAATCGAAATCGCGATTCATGATACAGGGGGTGAAAAAATCGCTTTCAAAGTTAGGGATGACAAAATCGTGAAAAATCAATTTTTTCAAATTAGAACCCCATTTTTTTATGGCAGATATTGAATCTACGTTAAAAAATAATGTGAGGGTATGCATCACACCCTTGCCCTAAAATGGATATTTTCTGAGTTATTCACAAAATACTGTTTTTCGTCTTGAATTTTCAGCTATTTCTTTTCCCTTCAAATATGCAAGAACTGTAATTTCGTTGTTCTCATCTTCTACTACACTTTTTTCTCTGTGTGTAGTTTTCTTAACGAAAGATCCGACATTTCTCAAGTTTGTCATGGTTCTGTTAATGGTATCTCTCGTTGGTCTGGGTCGGTCTGGAAACCTCTCAATGAACAGTCGAATCGTTCTATCTACAACTTTATTACATTCTCTATGAAGTAGAATGAGATTTAAATAATCTTCATTGGTAAAATTAGGCATAGTGATCGATTTTATAACTTAATACGAATTATCACCAAATTAATAGTAAACACAAAATGCTACTGAATAAAGAGGAATTTGGCAGATGTAATTAATGATATCTATCTTTAAAAAAAAATAATGTAAAACATGGTAAGTTTTTGCATATGGTTCATAAGGAATTATTTATTTATCACTGGAGAGAAAACCGATGGCCGATTAGTTGAAATAAAGAGGTTTCCGATACAAATTCGAATCCAAATTCGCCATCTATTTAGGAACAACCTGTAACTTTTTTCTCTTGCATATTAGGGTAATAAAATCTAAAACATGGTTTAAGTAACAGTTCCTGAAAATTTCATCTTTTTGGCGTGAAGGGAAAAGAAATAGCTGAAAATTCAAGACGAAAAACAGTTTTTTGTGAATAACTCAGAAAATATCCACTTTAGGGCAAGGGTGTGATGCATACACTCACATTATTTTTTAACGTAGATTCAATATCTGCCATAAAAAAATGGGGTTCTAATTTGAATAAATTGATTTTTCACGATTTTGTCATCCCTAACTTTGAAAGCGATTTGTTCACCCCCTGTATCATGAATCGCGATTTCGATTTTTAAAGTGGATACATCAATCTTACATCTTGAAAAATTCCAAAAATGAAAATTTTCCATCCAAAAACCTCGAAGTTATTCTTGTTTCAGCGGAGCTCTATTTTAGATTTTTTTTTCGAATTTTCCCGCTCAGAGAGAATTTTCCAACCAAAACTGAAAAATGTTACATCAAAATAAATTGAAATTTTCTGAGGAATCAATTTCTGCAATAAAAGAATGGTGTTCTAATTTGAAAAACGGAAGTTGACGTCATTTCTGGAAAAACCGGAGGTGCTCATGCCTTGAAAATATTTTAGATTTCATCAGCATCGTGAAATACTTATAAGTGCTGAATTTCATGGAAATACGTTCAGTAGTTTCCCGTATAAATATGGGTGAGGTTCCTCGTGAAAGACCCTGTATAATCACGAATTCTTTGTCAGTGACTCCAATTTGTCACATATCGTGACGTAGTAGACAATTTTCGGAAAACTTCTTTATATGGTTCGTTAAGGGATTTTTCACCCAAAAAGGGTTTATGTTTCAGTTGAAAGCAAATGTTTTCTCATGATCATTTAATTTTTATAAACATTTTAACACTTCTTGTCAAGAACGGGACCTACGTCATGAAGTGCGTTGGGGTAAAATGACCATGTTCGTCGTAGAATGCGTGTTGGTGACTTGCGCATATTACGAAGTTTGTAAACGTAAGCTAATGGATTTGGGTTAAGTACATTAAATATCTTATTCATGGTTAACACTGTCAAAATTTTTTTTGAAGTAGCTCCAAAAAATGAACTTAAAGGATGACCACAAGTATCTCTATTTGAAAAACAACTCCAGACATAAGGTTCGTTCTTTTGCCCGAAAAAGAAAAGATAATATTTGATACCTACCCATAACCTCAACATTTATTCACTTTTTCATAACAGGTCTATAATTTTTTTAAGACTTTAATCGTCTGTTGTCACACAGATGTTTTTGATTTTCCGTAATTCTGCAGAGCAGAAATTAGCTGCCGATACAAAAATTAATTCAGCGTAATATCATACATTTTTGGTGAACTACTAGTATTTCCAACCAGACAACCTGCTTTCATTATGTAAAATTCAGACATCAAATAATATTCGACGATATCGTAGCCAAATTACAGAAAAACGTTTACTAATTCACACTGAATATTCGAAGTATGAATTTATTTGTTAACGTATTGCACTCTGTGATGTCACGAGCTCGGATTCGTGTTCAGTGTCTCATGATTAGTAAATGTATTGTACGATTTTATTTCTTGAAAATATCAAAAAATATTAGATTTTTTTACGTATTTTACTAGCAAAAAAATCAAAGATGCCAATATTTTCTTACTACCCTATTGTACTCATTTAGTGAAAGAAGTCATAGAAACAGCTTTCACTTCTCGGATAAAATAATAAATGTTTTAATAGAATTCGGAACGTTTTCTTATCATAATTTCTTGGTATATTTTCCGAGATAACTGATATCTGTACAACACTAAATCATGTCGGACGTGTCTTCAGGAGAATTCGCTTCATATCGTCCATAATGGCGTGAGACGACGTCTAATAACCAAAGAGAAAAATCGCGATAAAACGCATCGCAGTAAACCAAGAAGTCGTCATATTTCTCTGGCGAATTCGCGTATCTGGTGATTCCAGAATCGGGGGCCCATTGAAGGGCGGCAAATGCTGCCGGGTCGTAGACGAAGGGCGTCGACGGGAAGCATATGGAAGAGAGCGTCGCCCTCGACGCGGGTGTGTCCCTGACCGGCGATCGATAAGAGGGAATCCTCGTCAGTCGCGTGAAACATAAGAGGGGGACTTTCCGTGTCTTCAGGCGTACTGCAACTGGCGACCGAGTGTACGCTGGGGTGACTCAGATGGAAACATTTTATCGATCATCAGTCCTTAGTTTATTAGGATCAACAGTGTATCGTCACAAAAAAACTGTAAAATCACCATGTATATTCATTATTCTATGATGTACCAATTGAATAAGATGTGGATCAGGACGAGCGAATTTTTCGATAAATTTATTGATGGCCCTCTCTAGTTCTATACTATACTGATTGAATAAGGCGTAAATCGTGGCGTCTTTGAACTCGAATAGACGACTTCGGCCCAAGTTGCCAACCCACAATTTTCTCCACAAATTTACTATCACTGGGGAACGGGAATTTCAGGACGAATTTGACATGATAAGGTTCGTGTTATTCATAAATATCCGTAAAAGATGCCTCGGCTCCTCAAACAAGATAATTACTTCCAAATATAGGGTTTTGTTGAGATGATCTCTGATATTTAAGTTGGGATTCCTGATTTCATGTTAATAGTGTCAAATTTATATAGGATATGTTCCGCAAATCAACTTGATTACTTCGGTTGCCGGTTTTCCATTCCGTAAATATGAAATATTCGGTTGGTTCCTGAAAAAAGGTTAATTACGGAACTTGATTGATGAAAGAACGTTCTTTCTGTCACCAGAACGATAGTCAATGTTCTATGGAACTATATCATACATAGACCTATAAATATATGGACATGGCTTAAAGAGAGAGGAAGCGGGCCGACAAAGAGGGAACTAAGGCGGGCCAAACCATCATAGAATACGGCAAAAATAAGACAGATCAGTTTGAAGCCATAGACTATAATAATGAATCTGTTTGAAATAAATTTTTTTCGAAAGTCACATTTGTTTTTTCCAAAGTATTTCAAAGCAGATTTTGATTTATAGTATAAAGACTGTATGTAAGATATAATTTTCGTGTTGTTTTCATTTTTTGTGTTTTCGTAAGTTTTTGAATAGAAACCGGATTCACTGTCAAACGAATAATGGTGAATTCTTGTTGTGCCATTAATTGTACGAGGAGATATAAAAAAGGGGAAAACGTGAAATTCCATAAGTGAGTTTACCTTGCATGAATAACTGTGAATTTGTTCATTTTTTGCGTGCATTTTGTTGGAAAGAAGAGCGCGATATCCTTCCGTTACAATATCAGTATTTTTTGAGCAAAAAATGTTCTTACTGATGAAAAATTTTTGATCAAACTGGATTCTGTCCGTCCGCCTGGCAGGACTGCGGTCTTGGTTTTATGTTCGTTAACGAACTAAATCCCCGAAGAACTATTTTGATTGTGATTGAAAAATGGGACTCAACTGCTTCTAGGGGTCAAAATAATTTTTATAATACTGGTCCGAAGTTTCGTTAATTATTATACATATATCATACTCCCTTAAGATTTCGGAGTTACGGCCGGCTGATCATCTGTTTTTCCATAATTACACGAAAGCTACACTCTGATGATCAAAATCAATGAGGAATATCAGTTCGAGATAAAATACTGCACAGAACCAAAGACACACCATATAGAACAGTCATCATTCACGTTGTGAAGTTCAAAATTACCGCCATTCCGTGTTTTCTCTGATTGGCCGATTTCCTTCATGTCCCTGTCACTAGTCGCATGTTATTTTAATCGTGTATCTTGTCTATGGTCTGCCCGCTCCAGTTCCATCTCTCTCTCGGACCTCTCACTTGGTTCATTATCCCCATTCGACTCTTCAGAAATGGATTCGTACGCCGTGTCCAGAGAGTTTAATATGTCTATGTACTATATCCATAGCACAGAACAATCTTTAGTTACTTTATGATCTATATAACATAGAAATGACAACAATAAACAATGAAAAAATTACTAGGTATGGTCCATGGATCAAAAGGTAAATAAAGATTATTCTATGCTATGGATATGTTACATAGGGCCGTATTTATAGTTGTTCCTTGAGGCTTCCTTACTGAAGGCCGCCTTGAATTTGCTTTTCTATGCAAACAAATACAAGTTTGTTTGCATAGAAACATAGAAAAGCAAATTCAATGCGGCCTTCAGTAAGGAAGCCTCAAGGAGCAACTATAAATACGGCCCATAGACATGTTAAACTCTCTGGACACGGCGTACGAATTCATTTCCAAAGAGTCGATTGGGGATAATGAAGCAAGTGAGAGGTCGAGAGAGAGAGAACTGGATCGGGCAGACCATAGACAATACACACGATACAAATATCCGGTGTTCTATAGCGCATGGAGAGTGAGACGAAGAATGATCTCACTTGCACAATATGACGCCAATCCAGAGATAAAATCAAGCATTTACTTAGGGAATCTCCGGGGAAATGACTTCTTCTTGGTATATTAGATTACATTGAAGTTTTAAAAATTGGTGATGAATGTGAACATAACTCCGATATGAATATTCGAAATGATTAATCAATAACAATATAATATAAATTCTCCTGGGTTGCTTGTTTCAGGACGGTTTTCTAAGCTCCAAATGATTTTTTCTTATCAGAGTACAGACACGCGACTGAGAGGCTTCCGGAGCACTTTATTTGAGCTTTGAGCTGCCTCACAAGTATATACGGTGTTTTGAACAGTACGCGAGCCATTCAACACCGTCCAAACTTTCGAGGAAGCCGAATCAAATTGCCTCGAAAGTCGCTCAGCTCGCGTGTACACTGCTTTTGAATTTTGTGCGTTAGATGGTCTCAAACGATTACAATGCACTAAATAGTGAAGAAACCTCTGCGGAATTCATTTCTTCGCTTGGATTCATAGCAATTATACATTCATTTGATTTTTAACTCTCTTCCCAAATTATTGTATTTTACTTTCATTTTATATCTCCTCGTACAATTAATGGCACGACATAAATTTATCATTATTCACCAGTGAACCCAGTTTAAAATAAAGGAAATCAAATTCTATTCAAAAAGCTCACGAAAACAGAAGAAAAATGGGAATAATATCTTCTATACAGTCTTTATATTCTAATTCAGAATGGAATAACACAAAATCTGCTTTGAAATACTTCGACTTGCAAAACTTTTGAAAAAAATGTATTTCAAACATAAACTTATTATTACAGTCTATGGCTTCTTTTTGCCGTATTCTTTGGGTTGGCCCGCCCTAGTTCCATCTTTGTCGACCCGCTTCCTCTCTCTTTAAGCCATGTCCATATAGTTTTATAGGTCTATGATATGTTACCATAAAACATTGATTGTCGTTCTGGTGCATAGACTTAATATGTCGATGTTCTGGTGACATCAATCAAATTCCGTAATCAACCTTTTTTTTCAGGAACCAACTCAATATTTTATATTTACAGAACGGAAAACCGGCAGCCGATGTAACCAAGTTGATTTGCGGAACATATCCTTTATAAACTTGACATTATTAACATGAAATCAGGAATCCCAACTAAAATTTCAGCCTAACAAAAACCTATATTTGGAAGGAATTATTATATCTTGTTTGAGGAGCCGAGGCATCTTTTACGGATATTTATAAATAACGCGAACCTTATCATGTCGAATTTGTCCTGACATTTCCGTTCCCCAGTGATCCCAGTGAGTAAATTTGTGAAGAAAATTGTGGGTTGGCAACTTGGGCCGAAGTCGTCTATTGGAAAGATTCGGATAACATTTAGACTTTGGAAAAAGTTGCGAGATATAGGTAACAAGTAATCTAAACAATGTGATATTTCGAACATTCCTCGTATTTTCAGAAAAATTCTCAAAATAAGCACAGTAAGGGATCGGTCCCAGCTTCAGCGTCATTTTGCAACTCCAGAAAATGGCTCTCATGCTGATGTCTTTCACTGACATCTCAATTACTATGCATGTTAAAAAACTTATTTCCAAACGAATCAACTCGAAATGATAAAATATCTAAAAAAAGTACTGAGTTTAAGTCAGCAGCTTTTGCGCACATATTGAAATACGTTGCCAAAACGTCTTTTCACGTATTGACCCCGGAAAGCGTATCTTTACTTGATAACGGAAAGATTATTTTGCAATCTTCTTCGGGTATATCAGCTACTGAATCATTGAGCGAATTTTATCCATAACACTTATTATTGAAACTTCGTAATTAAGACCCAAACCATCTCTACAAGTATCGCGTTTCTGAGGCGCTTATTCTGGAAGTTATTGTGTTTATGATTGCCGTAAACACAATAATTGCCGGAAAAAACATCATAGAAACTCGATATTTGTAGAGTAGGTTTGGACCTCAATGATGGCTGATCTCGTGGATGACCGAATTCGCTTATTGGTAAAGTCCACAGATTCCGCCGATATATCCATTCCAAATTTCATTTCTCCACTATTTCCAAATATGTATACAGATTGTATCGAATTGAAATCCAATAATTGAAAAAAAAATAAAAATTATTTTCCGGATATATCAGAAAGTACTCAAGCGATTGAATTGAAAATTTTCAGTTAGTTGAAGTATAAGACAACTTGCAACTTATCGCGCAATGCGATCTCACTATCAATAAATCCAGAAACAAAATTATAAAAAAATGTTTTTTTTCGGGAATTATATCATATTTGAGAAAATTCTGGTTATATCTCGAACGTGATATTTCACTGCATTGTACCCAATTTCAGTTTGATACGATCATAACTTCTGGAGATATCGGGAGAAAATATTCAGTGGTTTTTTTCCGCGGTATCGAGTTTCTAAATCGTTTCTTTCGGAAGTCATTGTGTTTACGATTGGCCTTCAGCTGAAGGTTTCATTTCAACCAAATTTAAAATAGCAGTTTCTGGAAAAGTCCAGGAAATTCAACTTTCCAAATACAAGGGGGGGCTAAAAATCTCCATCTAAGTGCTCAAACGTCGCGGTTTTCAATAGGAAGATAGTTTTCAATTTGTATCAACTATCAATTCTGTAACAGGCTTTAAACTGGTACTAAAATCTGAACCGAATTCGAAATGGAATAAGTTTTCTCGCAATTCAGTATCTGTCAATGACTGGAGGAACTTGAGCCTTGCATACAGAAGAATCTGCTTTGTAATTTCATTCGTCCCAGGACTATAATTTAATTTGTTGGCGGCTGAAATAGGGCCACCGGGTTGGCGAAAATCGTGAGTAATTCCATCAAGCCGGAAGTAATTTCCATGCGGATGTGGATTTTCCGCAGACGCCAAATTACGTAGCGGAAAATCATTCTCAAGAAATACAATTCACCCAGATAGCAATTTAGATGAGGGACTTTTTCTGAAGTTAGATGTTGTCAATTTAACGAATTAGATTGAGTAAAGTTTTGTTTTTTAGAGTTAATCAGTTAGTATTAACAAATTTTGTGACTGCGCATAAAAGCCGACAGCGTAAATATATATGAAGAGAAACAAGCACTTCTACTTCCACGAGTTCTAACTAACTCTACTCCTTCCGCATAGTGGACTTATCCAGTTTGATAATGTCCAACTCTTATTGCTGACTACTATATGGAGATACCAGCATCCCTGGCTACGCACATTATTCATTCGTTTTGCAGCGACATCTACCTCTATTATCGATTCATTCGGTTGACTAAATGAACATTAGGTATTCGGAAATAATACAGTAATGGCGATAATACCAATATTTTCCATGAAAAGTTTGCGAAATTGACCTCTATTAGCAATTCATTCGGTGAACTGAATGAATCATTCGGAGTTTGGGAATTCATTCGTTTTGAGCTCTGCAGCGACAAGGGTAATAATAGTGATATGTCGACTCAAATTCAAAGACCTAATTCTTAATAGCGGTCTCAGAAAGATTATAATATGTTAACCGAAAATATTCCCAATTTCACGAAATGTAACTATACAGATTAACAATAATTCATTATGTATTATTTTAATACGATTTTCGAGTGAAGTTTGGAAATTGTCGAAGCTTCTACTATACAGGGTGTCCAGTAAACTTTAAGCAATATTTTTTGTACTGGTGATAGACTAGGTAATGACCACTCAGAATATCGAAAAATTCGTAGGTAAAATTTTCATCGTTTTCGAGATAATGGCCATTTCGGAAATTCGTGAAAAATCGCTACCTTTCCTAGATGTTTTGTACATCATATCCCTAAATTGGTACTGATTCAAAATATTTTTTTTACTGAGCATTGCTGATGACTGCTTCTTTTCGGATGTATGAAACAATTTTCAAACATTGATGTAATTCTGTCAGAAATGGGGATCAAATGACAAATTTGAATTCCACCTATTATTATTCTCGTTACTTCGAACAGATTTTCTGAAAAAACTTATGTCCACTCCGCTGCAAGAGAATAATGAGATATTCTGGGCTATCCGAAACTCCCACTTCCTTCTGTTGCGAATTTTGCGAAATAAAATTTTCAAATCTTCTAATTATCTTTTCAACCCAGAGTTTCGAACAATAAACTCGCTGAACATGTCACAGAAAAGAAGAATTGAATTGTTTCCTGCCTGGATTGATACCAAGATGACATACTTTCCAAAAGAACTTATTGAACATGCTGTGCCACCGAACCAACGATACGTTGAGTGTCTGTCCATGTGGATACACCATCTCAATTATTGTTCCACGTCAGTTGTATGTAACTGTAAGATACTATCAAATATCCCAAGTGGAATAAATCACATAATTGCAAGAATAGTTTAAGAGTCTACCATACATTATAATATTGGGTGAATTAGATCCAAATATTATCGAACTTGTAGTTCAATATTAATTAATCATTTTGCAATAGGAACTGACCCATCTTTCAGGAAGGTAGGTGTAGTATCGATCGCCTGTGATTTCACCAATGTTCGGGATTAATATACCTTGTACAATGGATGAGACATCCTAGAGCAACCCTAGGGCCCCCAGATCAATGAACTAAAATGTTTTGATAAACTTCACTTGTGCTTCATGACAGAACAAGTTTGAGCAAAAACTGCAACTGACATGAAGCAACTGAGATTGTTTATCAACATGCTATCAGAAAATCGTTGTGAGGGGGGCAAAACAACATTTCTTTCTTGAAAGATTATCATATCTGCGTCAGGAAGGATAAACAATTAAATTTTTTCCTTTTAATATTAGTTTGCTTGAAACTTGATATTGTTTTTTCATTTTTCTGAAAACTCTCAAGCAATGAGTTTATTATTATTTATCATTATTCAAGCATTTTATTCCGAAAAATTCGCAACAGAAGACTTTTTTTCCTCAAAATTGTGAAAGTCTAGGATAGACCAGAATATCTCCCAATTCTCTTACAACGGAAATATCACCCCTTCCAGAAATAATCAGATTATGTTTCATAAAATTTTGTAGAGTGGACAAAGTACGCATATATTTGTAGTAAATGTTCACATTCACGTGGTAATAAGTTTTTTCAAAATATCAGCTCAAAGTTACGAGAATAATAATAGGTATAATTCGAATATGTCATTTCAACCAATTTTTCACAGGATCATATGAAATATTGAAAATCGTTTCAAACATCCGAAAAGCAGCTGTCATCAGCAATGTTCAGTAAAAAACAATATTTCGAATCAGTACCAATTTAGAGACATAGTGTCCAAGACATCGAGGAGAAGTAACCATTATCTCGGAAACATGGACAATTTTACTTACAAATTTTTCGATATCCTGAGTGGTCAGGAACTAGTCTAATACCAGTACAAATATTGCTTAAGGTTTACTGGATACCCTGTATATACCTATGTCAAAAACTTACTGTCGAAACTTTTATGTAGTTCTAGTGTTACGATAGTGAAAAACAAAGTTCTTGTTGAAAAACCCTTTACAAACTTTAAATTTTCGAATGTACTCAAAAATACAGATCAGATCTAGTTAAATTCTACGAACTACCGGGATGTGTAAAAATTTCCGCTTGAAGGTTTTTTTTTCAGTATTTCAGTGAAATCTGGTGGATAAATCCTATTGTTACTTGAAACGAAGGTCCAAAAAGGAAAATAGTATTTCAGGAGAACCCCATCTATTCACTAACGGTATATATCATATTATCACGAGCAAGATTATCGATTCGGAATAAAATACTCATTGTGCCTGAAATGAAAATAGAATTCGTTTAATAAAGATGAAGTGAATCATCTCGAAAAATTTCCCCACTGTCACTCGAAGAAGAAAGGATATTAAACTTCTTTATTTTCGAACATCTTCTGCAGACTATCCTGTCTGTTTTCGAAGTCGGGCAACGGATGATTCAACATGAAAATCTCGATTCTGTCGGTCAGGATATTTCTAGACACATAATTTCCCAGTCGCCAGCAAGGAATATCTGATTGCAGTCGATTCAAATTCGTTCCTTCAACTAGTTGATAAGTTGAAATATATGATATGAGGTTGATGAGGTTCATCATGCATTAATGAGAAACGGCCTATCGTAAACACAATAATGAAAAACTCAATATTTGTAGAGCAGGTTTAAGAACGATTAAGTCGTCCGAGTTAAGGATAGGAAAAATATACCCAATGATTCCGCAGATATACTCATGAAATTTCATTTTCCCAATATTTCCAAAATGAAGATCTTATGCAGTTCAAGTCTACAAAGAGTACAAAAATGAAAGCATGCGTTCATGCAGAGCATCGTGGGGAAAGATATAATTAGAATATCGCCAAATCTTTTATCACGAAGAAAAATTGGGTTTGGGAAAGAACTGTCAGAATTTCGAATATTGTTTTTTCAAGTCTTTTACTGAAATTTCTCGTGATATTTTGGACAAAATTGCACTCTTGTCATTTCTCAGCAATTACCAAGTCTGGAATCGATCGGATTAGTTTTTTTTGAAATTTAAAAAATCATTCTTCTAATTGATCTTATGGCACAAACATTTTTGTGCCAGTGTTCCACAAATAATTACCATTCTGGATTGCATTTTGCAAGTACATGTGGGAAAAAAAAAACTTGAGGAATTAACAAAATTTCATATACTTTTTTTCCGACATCGAATAATAGATGTTTTGGCAGGCTTTCCATTAATCTCCATTGGTTTTCACTCCCAATATCTAAAGGAGAACTATCAAAAATTAAATAGAAAATACTATTTACTTCCTGATGGAGAAGTAATGCAGATATAGATTCTGAAACGTTATTCGTTGATCGTTCACATTATTCCGACAATAATCGTTAGCAAACTCTTATTTCGAGAAATTGCCCTCGACAAATATTTTGAACCCTCAATTCGCAAAGGACTCTTTTATAAACAATAATTTTAATTGCATTTTTGATAGTTATTTTTAGAAATATTCGAGTGCAAACCTGAAAAGGGCTAAAAAATATTTCTCTAATATTTTCTACTACAGATATCCGATGAAGCTAAAATTAGGAAAACGATTTCGAAGTTTTAACCTTGAGGTCTATGCAGATTTTCAAATGAACCTAACAGTTTTCTATACAAAAAGGTTTCTATCAAAAGTTTCGAAAATTGTTCTAGCGGAAGTATCCTCACGACATTTCGTACAAATGTTTAAAAAATCTATAGTAATAATAATTTTGGTAAACCCGCAAGATTTCCCGTCGCCGAGATATTAAAAAGATTTTTACATCATTGTACGCAGTGTGATTTTCTGAATAAAAAATGTGAAATCGAACATAGGCGGTCTCCCTTGATTTGGAAGATATGGGCCCCCAAAGTTCCAAAATGAGTCGTTTTCAGGTCCCTTTTTCCACCATAAAAACGATCTCTCACTTCATCTGTATAGTTCACAAACCACCTTTGAACCTTAAACCAACAATAAGCAACACTTTTTTTCAAGAATAATCTATATTTAATGAAAAAACAATGAAATTACTGGACAACCACTTAACCTCTATTCCTTCTGATTTCGACTCAGTCTAAAAGTGAAGTTTGGCAACGGCGCGAATTTCATCGGTCGGAATCGTGCCATCGTGCGTATTCGTGAATGAGATTATTGCTGGCGAAAAAAATTAAAAATGTTCTTAGTTCTTAGTTCTTACTGTTTACTGCGATACTCTAAATCTTCCAATAGGGGAATTCGTTTCTAATGAAATCTACAAGGTTGAAACACATAGTAATGGAATGAGAATACACCCTGATATATATTTCAACCTATATTTTTTTCATATGTGATAGATCGCGCCCTTCCTAGATTTCCAATGAAATCGAGGTTATTATATAACGCATTTTATTGGAATACCCTGAATCTCATTCTAAACTGGGACCATCTCGAAGACACAACAAAAAACGAAGTAGATAACAACCTCCCTATTTTGAAGGGGATAGAAAGAAAGTTCAAACGAATAAATTGAAAATGAAACAAATAATCTCAATGATTTTGTTTTGATGTTAGAATAACCACCTCTTCTTCAGTGACAGAAGCATTTATCTTACAATCATATCCTTCAACTGTCCATCATTTCATATTTCCCGCCAGCAACTACTACTACTAAATAATACGTTGGCCAGCGATGAAAAGACGCTGTTGCCAAGCTGAGCTTTAACATTGAGAAGTATTTTCGTAGAAATATAGGTTAAGCTGTTGTCTAATATATTCACTTTTCTTCCTTTAAATAATGAATATTCTTGAAAGAAAGTGTCTCTATTCGTTGGTTGAAGGTTCAAAGATGATTTATGAACTAGATTTGAGAAGTGAGAGATCATTTTTATGGCAGAAAAAAGAATCTGAAAACGCAACAATTTGGAACTTTGGGGGCCCATATCTTCCAAACAAAAAGAGACCGCCTATGTTGGCCTTCATTTTTTTTGTTCAGGAACTCACACTGCGTACAATGATGTGAATATCTTACTTATAGCTTCGCGACGGGAAATCTTGCGGGTTAACCATAATTTTTGAGGAAAATGAAAAACACCGTCATTTTTCAAAAATATTGGTGACTTCTTCTTGAAAGACACTCCCTTCATACCTCCGCAACATCATGCTTACATTTTCCATAAGAAACATAATAAAAGGACGAAAATATCATATTATGCATTCCTCATACCAACTTTGTTTTCCAGGATAAAATTCGTGATGAAGCTAGGCACGCAAAAAGGGAAAACAAGAGCTCACCTATATTATGATTCAATTTGTGGGCCCTTTCCTCATGATATATTCGTGTTGTCATTTCACGCGATCCCTTCAAATATTCGAAAGAACATCTGGGCTCTATTTCTGGATCGGGATCCCAAATATAGCATAAAGAAATCTTTGTGGAAGATAGATGGATAAGGGGTTCATTCTGAACCACTTCCGAGTTTCACTGATTATTTTTTGCGAAAATTTTGATGCAACTAGAAATTTATATGTATAAGTTCTGACAGCCTTCAAAACCTTCAGGATTTTATTACTTTCTACAACTCTTTTGAAATTTTTTCGTAATGAAGATTCGTTTGTCGTTTCGTATTCTCACCTTTGGTGTTTTATTCAAGGTTGTCCATGCTCGTGTATTTCCATTTTATAACGACTTTTAAAAGGAGCTTCGAAATCTATTTTTACGCGCATTTTCTGGGAAACACCGTGTTATCGTATTTATTTCCGTCAATGGTCTCAAACGACTGGGTTGGACTCACTGATAACGAATCCGGTGTCTTCTCTCCGGACCTATACACGATTACGGGCGTACGGAGAACCCTATCGACTCGAAACTTTCAGGGTAGGTTGCATTTTAAAATGAGACTGTTAAATTCTTTGCCGGGCAAAATCTGCGGAATGGTTCCGGAGTTATTGTCATTTGAAAGTTTGAGGTTATTTCCTGATATTTCGAGAACTACTGAAGCGATGGACAGCAGGTGAGAGAATTAAGACACGCAAACTCTTGCAACATTTGGTTGTGGTGTCTGAAAGTTTTGAAAAAAAATATTTTTTTGATTTTTTTGGAAACTATCTCATTTGAGAAAGAATAGCTCGTACATTGAGCCTTATATTTCACAGCAGTGTACTGACTTCCTACCTGATAGGGTGATTATTTTCGGAGATAATCGGGCAAAAATATGTAAAATCTTGTTTTTTTCTTCGGTATTTCTGTTTTTTTCGGGAGAACTTACAAAATACTGATTCAATATTGATGAATCTTGATAACTTGTTCGAAAATGCTGATACACAACTTTGTGCAAAATTTCGTGATGATCGTGTGATTAGAACAGTAAAAAAACAATTTGTTTCGAATATTTCATATTCTACGATCTTTTGTTGTGTTTTGTGGTTTTTCTCAAGAAATTTTGTATGAATCTTCAAACTGTCATTTTATAGTCAAGTACTGGATTTCAATTCGATATCATCAGTTTTTCTGGAACTATTGGGAAAATAGAATTTCAATGTATATCTGCGGAATAATTGGATAAATGGATTTTACCCGTTCAAGAATTCGGCCCTCGAATTATGCTCCAAACCTACTCAAACCACACTCCGAATATACAAGTGGTCTCAAAATGAGATATATAATAAAATCAATGCTTTTAATTGGCAATCATCATATAATAATGAAAATGAAAAGATCACAATCTATACAGGTGTCTCAAAAAATTATTCTCGTAATTTTTCTCGTTTACGAACCTATTTCAATGATTTATACTGCTATTGGTTGCGTTTAGGTCCACAGTGTTAAAACCCATTCACTTATTGTAGCAAATGGTAAAATTTCAGCTATATCGGATATGTAGTTTCGAGAATATTGCAAAAATAATACTTCGATTGTCCAAATTTTTCGTTTGCTACAGACAATTTTGTTTGAGTTTGAGTCAATAAGTTCATTTTTTCAGAAGTTATTGAGTTTATAATCGGCCTTTCGATCATGGCTGGATTCACCGGAAGTGACACCAACTTTCTCATCTCAAATGGGAAGCCCCATTTGAACAGAAGATGTCGTTTTTAGGCTTCTGTGAGAAGTAAGAATAATGCTTTTGTTGCAAAAGTCAGAATCGAACTCATGGTACAGGAGGACAGGAGGTCACAAAAGCGTTGTCAAAGTTGACAATTTCGAAAACGTGAAAACTCAATTTTTTCAAATTAGAACCTCATTTTTTTATGGCCAATATGGAGTCTACGTTGAAAAGTGATGTTAGTGTGGGAATAACACCAATGCTCAAAATACATATTTTCTGATATATTCGTAACAAACAATGTACGCGATCACATTTCGAATTTCATTCTTCTCGGGAAGAAAATAATTGCCTCGAGGGGAATGGAGGTCATATTGAACATTTATTTCAGATTATTTTCACAGAAAGTCTGAATTTTCAGTTTTGCTAGTATTTTTGAGTAGAGTTATATTAGAAATGCAATCGCGACTGCATATCTCAGAAAATACGAATTTTAGGGCATTGGTGTTATTTCCATACGTACATTATTTTTCAACGTATACTCTATTCACTTTTTGAAACTATCCCGGTTGGCCATGATATTCTGACACATTTCACCGTGAATATTTTGAAATTTCGATTGATACACTACTCACACTTTTGAAAAATGAAGACTTTAAAGTGTTGATTTTTCCAATTATAATTCCAAATTTGATCTGTTTTCAGAATAAAGTCTTCAGTCAGTGTCTTTTTTGGGTGCACCAATAGAAGGAAATTCTTTGTCGTCCCTCTCACTTGAAATCTTCCTTATTGTGGTGATGTGCAGCTAAAAAATGAATATCTTTCCATATAAAATATAATTTCTTGGTTTTCACTCACATACGTCGAAAATGTTGGATAGCTTGTGATGAAACATGGAATCCGAATTATCAGGGTTACTATCAGAAAAATCATTTTTCAATTCTACATATAGCACTGCCTGATACTTCATCTCTGCTTCTTCAAAACTACCTTCAGCATTTTTAGTTTCCAAGCGTGATGTTGATGTTGAGATTGAGAGTAGAAATTGGCATTGGCATTTGGCAACGTGTCTGAGAATTATTTTGACATTGCCAATATTTCACGAGTGCCAACCTGCGTCAGTTTCAAGTGAAAAAACTTGATAGACCTAAATAATGGCCAACCAGTATAGTTTACAAAAGTGAATGGAGTATAGATTCTATGAGGTTCTAATTTGAAAAAATTGAGTTTTCATGTTTTCGAAATTGCCAACTTTGAGAATGCTTTCGTGACCTCCTGTTTCATGAGTTTCAATTCTGACTATTACGACAAAAGCATTATTTCTATTTTTCGAGGAATCCTAAAAACGGCATTTTTTCAACGAAAAACCTGGAAGATATCCATGTTTCAGCAGAGCGCCATCATCAATTTTTATTGGAATTTCACGTTAAAAAATTATTTTCTGACAGGGAGTGAAAAATTTCACATAGAGACAACTCAGAATTTCATAAGGAATTTATTCTTGTTAAAAAATATATGGCTTTCCATTCGAAAAACGAAAGTTGGAGTCACTTGTGGTGATACCGGAAGTCCCTCGAATCTCAAAAAAATTACAGGTAGTCATCTCTGCAGTCAAAGCTTTCGTCCGAAACTGCAAACGTGAATTTCGATTTCTTCCAAAAAATATTCTAACGAACGGTATTCGTGGGACACATGGTATACCTATTTCGAAAGTTCGTGTTTATAAACTTTCAAGTATTTTCGAATACTGTCTAGTTCAGCTGAATGATATGCAAATATTTCTGCAAGAAAACACTTGAAATCGTAAATCGATTCTTCCTAAGAATAACAATCCTAACTCGACTGAAAAGGAAGGAAAACATTTCTACAAGAATTAATTATTTTTATATTTGATAGTTTCATATGTTGTTTCCGTAATATAATGAATACAAAAACGAGCAATAATTTCTGAACAACATTGAACGGTATAGCGAATATAAGTGTTTAATATATTAATTTCTTTCTCCTGGGTATTTCTGTATTTGTTAATTGATGCTCATAAAATTTTTTGTGAGGAACTAATGATTAATGATTCAATATTCCGAGAACCAAGTTCAGCTGAACATTTTATACACTTGTGGGTACGCTCCTCTTTCGTCTAGAAATAAAATCATGCTGCTCTTTGTGATCATATTTTAGGAAATAGCATGCTGTGATTTCGCCTGAATGGCTTTAATTTTAGAATTATCAATCGAAAATGGTCTCGGGAGATTGTTCCCTGTAGAGTTCGCTCTGTACTTGAAACTTTCAAGGATAGACAGACGAACATGCGCGTATAAAAGCTCATTTCTTTACGTCAGTACTTTTCTCGAATTCGTACACTATACCACTTGATGAAAAAAGTCTTTCCTAAACAATACATGACCTCACGATGATATCTAGCCAACAAATCTAAAGACACAACAGATGTTTTCTGGTTATGGGTCATGATTCCTCAACTTATTTCATGGAGTTAACAGATTTTCATTATCTTTTCAGGGTCAAGCAATTGTGCAGCTAGCCAAAACCGTCGAAGATGTGACCATCATCGGCATCTGCTCGAAGAATAAACACGAGACCTTGAAAAATGCAAACTCGCCCATAGATCATCTCTTAGAACGCGGCACTGACTACCCCAGCGAAGTCCGCAAGATTTCTCCAGAAGGAGTTGACATTGTGCTCGATTGCCTGTGCGGAGACGAGTGCAACAAGGGTTACAACCTGCTCAAACCTATGGGAAGATATATACTTTACGGTTCTTCTAATGTGGTTACTGGCGAAACCAAAAGCTTTTTCAGCGCCGCAAGATCGGTAAGTGGAAAATTTGCAGGGTACATTCTCAACATTTTTTATTTCCGAGATGGTGGTCCGCGGAAACGATGACTGTTTCTTTCTGAAAGGTATGGAGATATGTTTCAATCACTAAGGACCGGTATTATAAAACTCAACTGGAAGTTATCTTTAACTTTAACTGACAGTTTTGACAGATATGTCCGAACATAACTGTCAAAACTGTCAGTTAAAGTTAAAGATAACTTCCAGTTGAGTTTTATAGTACCGGCCCTAAACAGCCTACACTATTATAAAAGGCTATTTGCACTGATTCAGCTCAAAAAAAACAGAAACATGATTTCTCAGTTAATCTTCGATAAAATTTTAAGCTGTCACCTAATTATGTTAGTTGTAACTATCTTCATATTGTTTTTAAAATATATAAGTGTTACATATACTCTGTGATATAAAGAACATGTCTGAAAGCTAGGGTATACAATAACCAATGTGAAACGCTTTATGCTATTGTCATTCTGTGCAGGAGACATGATGACAAAAAAAATTCAGTTCTTTGGCATATTTGCAAAAAACATGGCCGGAGGTGTTCACACAGTCCTGCAACATCTTAGTATCCACACTTCCATACTAGTTGGATGCAGTAGAGAAAATATTAGTCGATAGTTTTCCGCCTAACAGCTGAGACAGCAATGTATGCATTCCAGGCATCATTGTGTGAACATATCTTCTCTGACGGACTATGCTGGCATATCGTGCAGCATTTCCATGAATAGACCATTGTGAACTGGATTCTTTCACTAATGATAAATTCAATTATGGTGTAGAATTCTGGAAAAAAATCGAAATGGCGGAAAACCTGCAGAAGTAAAATTTTTTATTTTCGATTGCCAAATTGGATAGCGTTTTTTCAATGTACTCGTCTTTTCAAGATTCTCCGTGAAAAAATGTTTCCAAAATTCAAACTCAACATTTTTTTACATGTCCACAGTGAAAAAAACCTCCATTCTGAACACTGCTTTAGTTCGTTTCGCATCGTATTTCTCTCGAAATAATAAAAGATTGTTCTCTTGCAATAGCGAGTTGAATGTGTGTGGTGGGGCTGCAGTCGCATAAACGATCGAAGGAAGCGCTAACCGCTTGCCAGTTGCTAGTGTGGCAGTAGCTCTCCAAATGGAAGGTGCGTTCATATTAAAATCAAAATACGACAATTTAATTCCATTGTATAAGAGGAATTTATTTACCACAATTAAGCAATCAAATAATTTGCCCTGTGGAAAAAATTACTTACGTTTTTTTTCGCCATAACTGGTTTGAAAATAAAACGAATTCTATTGAAGAAAGAAATTGAAAAACAAAAATTATTGTCTGTTAGATTGACTGACCGCCGACTTACCATTTTATGATTTAAATTTTTTCTGTTAAACATTTCAGTTTACGAGTAATCCACTTGGTTTTCAACTGATTGGTCTAATGCACCTCATGTTTGGAGAGCTACTGAGAAGCGAAGCCGAAGCGGCCCAGCTCTCCTTGAGAACGCGTATCGTGGACTGGAGCCCCCCATACATCTTCAACTTGACATTGCAAGTCGTTTATTCGATATGGAATCGCGCTGAGATCTTAGTTTTAAACAGGGCTATTTTATTATGTCTCGTTAGATTAACGCTTGGTTTCGCATCTTACCGACTGTCTTTTCTAAACCTGTACATTCGATTTTACCGAAAGTCTTACCAGAGATACACTGTATACAGGCAGATGATAAAGAGATTTTCTCATCTCGGAGATATGATTATCGAACATAAGTAACCCGCCGTTAAATTTTAAACTTACCTGTGTAAAAAGAATTTTACGACACTGAAAAACGTCATACCACCAGGTGAGATCTATTGAGCAAAATCTGCAAATTATATTCGTATTTGTCCGTGTAAAAAGTTACAGAGGGCGCTGATGTTCTTACGAATAGCGCAAAATATAGTATCGTAGGCGATTTCTTACGTCTATGTTAACATAATACGATAATTACGACGATCATCGCAAGCGATATTTGCGTCCGATTTTGTGGCCCAAAACATGTACGATAAGCTCTACGTCTGAATGGGCCTTTTAATTGTTACTAGGCGAGCTCCCAGAGATCTAGCAAAAATCAGTAATTGAGAATTGTTTGAACCTGACGCTTTAAAGCTATGTTAGCTAATTTCACACAGATTTCCCTTAGTGCAATTGAATTGACTATTCCTGCATTTTCATGTTCAACGAAAGTACGAATACCATATAAGTCCAGATTAGGACATAACCTGGTTCTCCTTTTTCCCAAAATGCAAGAACATTGAAACCGACGTTTTGTAGCTCACATTTATACACATCATCTGAGTCAGAAGGTGTATAGCATCAAATCATGCTGCTTTATTATTATATAACTTATTTAGTCGTTGATTTCAAAGCGTCAAAACAAAATATGTTTACGATGATATTGGACGTGTGGTGGTGGGTGGTGATCATTTTGACGACGAGGTTAGTAACCTAATTGATCATCCGAAGATCGCTTTAGGAACTGTTCTGGCGTATGTTCAGTTTTTGAATGTCCTTGAATCTTGCGTGCATTTTCTGGAGATGTACATTATGGTATGACATTCATTCATAAATAAAACAAAAATACTATGCGGCCAAAATTAAACAACTTCGAGGATTGAACCCTTCATGACCCATAAGTTTGAAAAACCAAAATACTCTCAAAGTTTTCCTTGAATGTCATTGTTGTACTGATTCTGGAAATATCACTATTTTAATTGAACTCTAAAAGTATTGAAATTGACTGAATTTTTACGGATACATATTTGTTTTCTTCAGAAACCTTCGTAAATTCTCACCATAAAAAGTCATCACATGATTTGAGTGGATCAGTTAATTCGATTTAATATTTATTGCCCATTCTACTTCATCTAGCATAGTTGATTTGTAATATATAGAAGTTCTTCATTTCATGTTTTTTTCAGTGGTGGCAAGTGGACAAAGTTTCACCATTGAAGCTCTTCGATGAAAATAGAACTATTTCCGGATTCAACCTGAGACATCTTATGTACCAACAAGGACAGGTTAAGTTTGTGGAACAGTGCATTGAAAAAATATTCACATTCTTTCAAGATGGTAAAATCAAACTTCTTGTGGATTCCACTTGGGCTCTAGAAGATGTAAGTATAAATTACTGTTATATTCCAGGCTTAATCATAATATTTTTCTACTTGTTGGAAATGAAGAACTGATTTTACTAGAAATATGTACTGTCTTCAATCATCTCCAATAAACCCACTTGGTCCATGGTTTATATAATATAGAGTCTTTCGAGCATTTGCGATTCTTCTAGGGTGGTCTCGACTTACTGTCTCTATTCAGGGAGGTTCCGACTTTACACCCGTCCCCGAAAACCCTGGAAAGTGTGACTGATCAAAGAAGCGTCTATTTATTTTTCAGTTGTTGAAAAAAGCATTTCCCAGTGTTCTTTTTCGCCGTATGAACCCTCGATATCAAACTGAAAAGTAGAATCTGTACAGGGTGGGAAAAATTAGTGATACCTAAAATACAACTTTTTACCCCCGAGAGATGGAGAGAAATGAATGCCGCAAATAGATTATATCTTCTTTCGTTTTCGAGTTACAACCCGAAATTGACGGTTGGGCAATTTCAACTTTGGTCATCATTGGCATTTCTTTTTGTGCTTTGAGCTTGAAATGATTATATTATTGTACGGGTATTTTTTTGATAGCAATCCACTAGCTTAACAGATTTTATCCAAGGGTTTTTTAAACAATATAGCTTATAATGACATGAAAAAATCAAGACTTTTTTTCTGTTTATATTTTTTGTCATATATTGCCATTGTCCTAACTTGATTTTCACTACCCTTGCTAGGTTTTTATAACTAACCGTAATTCAATCATAATGAACTATTGTTTTCATGATAAAAACACAACTTCTTGTTATAATAGCCCAGCAGGAAAAGCTCTTGAGAAAAATCCGAATATGCCACTGGCAATATATATCGAATTATTCATTTTTGGAAAGATATATGAATGATATTGTTTCCTGAGAAAAATCACCACATTAATGGATAACTCAGCAAGAAAACTCCTTAAGAAACAATCAGCGTCATTGCTTTCAAAAAAGTGTCTCCAAATTGTTTCTATTTTAAATTCATAGTAAAAACAGAAACGTAGTTGATGCCAAAATTGAAACTGCCAAATGTCAATTCCACAGTTGGCGGCATCATGACGAAATAAAGTTGACCACAATGTGCAGTAAATTTTCCTCTATCTCCCATGGTTAAAAAGTTGTAGTTTAGGTATCCCCAATTTCGCCGAACCTGAACACCTGTTTCCGCGTTTCTTCACAGACTCTGCATATCAGCCTCTTCCTGAATGGAAGTGTTGTGAATTACTCCCTCGTAGAATAAATAACCAGGATTGAGTTGAAATTCCTCCAGATTCAGTTTCGTTCGCTGATCTTAAGCCATGCTGTCATTCCTACTCAATCGCGTCGTCCCATTTGGCGACTTTTTCGGGCGATTTCAATCTAAGCGTATCATAGTCAAGCGTCGATCTGGATTACTCATTCATCAAAGATGAGGAATTAATGATGTTTCAGTTCAATACAGAAAACTTATGTATTTCTCATCGTCTTCGTAAACATGAATGCTACACTTGGCAGAGTCTAACTCGTTGTCTCCTTCTTTTGTCTTAGCCATCGGGAGTCCAACCGGGCGGGCACCATCTTGCCGGTACTATATGGGCCGGCTTTTTAATCATCGTCGTATAAACCTTCCTTTTGGAATCAACTTCTGACCTACTGCTGCTAGACGCCTCCTGCGTCGTCTCTTCAGCTCACGCTGCAATTCTCCTTGATAAAATCTGAAGTGACCACCTTATATGCGAAAACACCAGTAGGCTGGGCCGAAGCTGTGGAGTTGAACCGTTCCAACTCATTCGGTTTGTTCATCCTACAAGCCGGATACTTTACCGCACAGCCCATCTCGTTCTCAGAATTGGCAAGTTCGAAGGTTAGAATGGTACTTGATATTCACGAAGACATTAGATTTTTTGGAGCCTCCTGTATGCTCGGAGATAGTCCCCGAAAAGGAGCCTTCCTCCTTTACCACGCTCCCTATCAAAGTCCTGTGCCATCTATTGGATTTAGTCAATTCAAAGAGAAGATTCAAAGTCTTCAGAACCGGCGAATGTTGGTATTTATTTTCAGGGGAGTTAAAACTCGTTGCTGTAATCAACTCCCGATGCCATACTACGATCTGTCTGGATTGCGTTCATGATTGCTGAAATTTTGATAATTGACGGCACTGGTCCTGGACCTGCTGTCCAGCAACAATCGCATACTCTTGTACTGAACCAATTGTACTCAAGGGTTTTTGTTCTTTTTTCATCTTCACATTTCCAACCTTGTCTTTCGCGTTTTTAATTCTGTCTTCCACGTTTTTAATTCTGTCTTCCACCTTTTCAACTGTTCTCCCGCATTTCCAATATTTTCTTCCACGTTTCCAATTCTGTCTTTGAGCCTCGTGCAATCTTCCTTAACCCACTTTCCATCTCCCAAATCATCCTCCATTGATTTCCATGATTTCGTTATTTCTTAGTTCTATTTTCTCAGCGTGTTCCTCCAGTTTATTAACAATTATCTTAGTCTATTATTCCCATTCAGTTTGCATTTCCTTAATGGAGGAACACGTTTATTTTCCATGCCTTTAGCGTTGCCATCCATTTTCAAGCTAAAGCTTTGATTTTTTCCAATGGGTTTCCTTAACTAGCTATAACATAGAGTTTTGTTTTTTTAAGGAAGCAATAGTTTATACTGTCTCGAAAGAATCACAATTTTTTTCTTTTTCAAACATACACCCTCGAATACCGTTCGTTAGAAAATTTTTGAATGGAATCGAAATTCACGTTTGCAATTTCGGACTCAAGCTTTGATTGAAGAGGTGATTGCCTGTAATGTTTTTGAGATTCCTGGGACTTCCGGTTTTACCGGAAGTGACACCAACTTTCGTTTCTCAAATGGGAAGCCCCATATTTCATACCGAAACTAGATTCCTTATGAAATTCTGGATTGTCTTAATGTAAAATTTTTGAATTCCTGTCAGAGATTTTTTTGAACCTGAAATTCCAATAAAAAAATTTAACGGGCGCTCTGCTGAAATATGGATTTCTTCCAGGTTTTTCATTGGAAAAATGCCGTGTTTAGACTACTGCGAGAAGTAATAATAATGCTTCTGTCGCAACAGTCAGATTTGAAAATACATGATACTTCACAAAAACGTTGTCAAAGTTAGCAATTTCGAAGACGTGCAAACTCAATTTTTTCAAATTAGAACCTCATTTCTTATGGCCATAATGTAATTTACTTTGAAATATAATGTTAGTGTGGAAATATCATATATGCCCTAATATTTTGCAAACGAAAAAGATGGCGACTCAATGTTATAGAACAGCCAGAATACCCCTTGAATAAACTAAATATCATTTATTCAATTTTAATCTATCAAGAATCAGTTGCAGTTGATCCTCCTTAGGATCTAAAACTTCCGTCCAATTTTATGGATTCAAATTATTTTGTAGGTTGCTGAGGCAATGCAGAAAATGCACGATCGTAAAAACGTTGGAAAACTTCTTCTAGACCCTAGTTTAGAGCCTAAACCCAAACCTGCAACACCTGCAAAAGGAAAAGACAAGAAAAAACAATCTTCGGAAGATAAGAAAGAGGAAGCGAAAGAAAAAGAAAAGGATAAAAAAGTAGAAGAAGAAAAGAAAGAGGAAAAGAAGGAGGAAAAGAAAGAAGAAAAGGAAGAGAAAAAGGAGGAGAAAAAGGACGATAAGCCCGAAGAACAGGTTACCAATGGAGAATCGGCAAATGAAGAAAGTAAATAATTATGAATTTATAATTTAGGTATTATTTCATTTCGATTTTATCTTCTGAAAATTTCTTTGAATAATTTATACATCAGATTTTATCACATTGTTTTCGTAATTTTTTCAATTTATTGACTTACTGTAGAAACATTTGTATTACTTACTCAATTTAGCGTAAGTTATTGCTTATTGTTGTAGATTCATAATGGAAAAAAGTCCATTTGAGTCAACCAAGTGCTCTGTTCTTCAAAAGAACCTATTTTCGTACCATGTTGTAGATTTTAGCTTGTTTGTGTAGTTTTGTTTTTCCTGAATTTCAATTGGAGCATTTTTCAAAATGAAATAGATCTCAACAGGCTGGTTGTATACATTTCTGATCTGTGTTACCGCCGTAATTCAAAATTTACCAAGAAAACGAATTATATAATTAAATATTCTCTGCTAGGCATTTTACTTTCATTATCACATATTTTTATACGTTCTATCAGTTGAAATTGAAAAAGAATTTTCGTAATCGTTCCAAATTATTGAGATTCATGTTGATTCAACATCTTGTAATATTTAGATCTATTTAGATCTTGCTTCT
The DNA here is from genome assembly GCA_958510865.1 of Myrrha octodecimguttata. Taxonomy (NCBI): domain Eukaryota; kingdom Metazoa; phylum Arthropoda; class Insecta; order Coleoptera; family Coccinellidae; genus Myrrha; species Myrrha octodecimguttata. The sequence goes on from OY294059.1 coordinate 23,100,364, forward strand.
GGATCATAATAAGTAGTTACCTAAGTTTGCCCATTTTCCTTCGAATATGACGTGTTATTATTTGTTATTTTTACATATGATTTTATTTGTGATATAATAACTATTCTGTACGCATTATTGCATTCACAATCTGAAGCCTAGGAACATATCCTTATGGATCAGACCAAAGTAATATACAAATTTTTTATAAAAATATATTTTTTCATTATTAGTTAGGCATTTATAGCTATATTTGTACGCTTAAAAACTTGGAAAAATTTTTAATCTGGTCACAGATATTTTGTGAAGCTTGAAAACTTTATGAGAATAGTGGAAATTAGTTTATTGAGATATTTTTGCTATATAATATTTGGAAAAGCATATCAGGTTTGTGTAAGTTTATCTTCTATTTTAAAGTGTAGCTTAGTTTTTAACAATTTCTGCCAATATTATCAATGTACATCATTTTTTGAATGTAATCAACAACTTAAGATGAAGTTAGATCTAATTCAGAAGTATTGCCTCTTTGTTGAAAGCTGCAAATCCCTGGATATCTGTTGAGCTTACAATGTCTACTGTTCCTTCAGTTTGATGAGATTCTCATACAAAAGTTAACTTGATCATCGAGTTGGCCTATAGTGTAATTTCTAAAATGAGATTGATTTTAACAAACATCGTATCTACTATGTTCCTTCATCATCTTTGTGAGGGAAAGCTAAGCAAAATGAATTATATTTATTAGTTATTGCCATGTTGAGAAAAATCGTTTTGAACATTGAGTGAATTATATTTCTGTTGAGATAATTGACTTGAATATGATAAATATTATATTATTTGCTACCAGTTGCTTTAAAACCACTTTCAATTATTTTTGGAGTTTGAAAAGTTTAACTACATTAAAACAACTTTATGTGTACTTTGACTCCAATGATAACTCGAAAATGGATTCTAGCTGGAAGAAATGCATTCCTGTGTGGAATAGAATTAAATTTTCAGATGAAGCATTTCTTCGAGAATTTTGTGAAATAAGAGTGCATGTCTTCTAGGAATATATGTATATATCAAGACTGATGTAAGCGCTATGCATTTTGTTTGTATTTTAAGCCTGTAAAATAAATTGAGTGAAAATATATGAATTGTTTTTCATTTTTTGTACCGTCAAGATATTTAATAATGAAAATTATTTGTATCTGGCACAGAGAATAGGCCTCTTGCATGTATTTTTTTTTCCACCGACCCTAAAAAAACTAGAAAAGCACTCCCGTGAAGGCAGCAGCTTTTGCGCGCATGTTCAATGGAGATGACCGCTTTGGTAACTTCCGACCTTGAATACAACTTCCAAAAGAAACAACTTAGAAACTCGATATTTGTGGAGAAGGTTTGTACCTAATCACGAAGGCCGAATTCGTGAATGAGTAAAATCCACCCAATGGTTCCGCAGATATACCGATTCAAAATTTTATCATCCCCATATTTCCAAAAATACAGATAAGATCGAATTGAAATCCAGTACTTTATCGAAAAATGACAGTTTAAAGGTTCATACTGAATTTAATGAGGATAATATAATGAGAAGATCACAGAATATTGAAAATTAAAAAATTTTTTTCAAATCGTTCTAATGACACGATCATCACGAAATTTTGCACAATATTGTCTCTCAGGATCTTTGAACTGGCTGCACAGTTTCATCACGATTTAAGCAGTATTTCTTGAGTCATACCAAAAAAAACAACGATATGGAGAAGAAAACCACGAAATTCTACTTATTTTTTCCCAATATCTCCAAAACTAAACTATCGAATTGAAATTTGGTACACTGCTATGAAATATGAAGCTCAAGGGATAACTGAAATTGTTCTCGAATATGATCAATTGTTTCAGAAAGAATTAATTTTTTTCGAAAAAAAATTAAGACAAAACTTTTTTTTGAATTGAGCGCCCATATGATTTCAATGAAATGTTGCTCACAATTGCACGTCATTATGCTTCAACTAACTGCCAAGTTTAAATCGAATCGCTCCAGTAGTTACCAAAATATGAGGTAAATAACCTCAAAATTTCGAATGGCTACGACTCCGAAACCATTAGGCCGATTTGGCCCATTAACAAACTGAAATTAAATTAACTCCTGAATGTATCCCTAATCGTTAATCTGGTGGTAATGATGCAACCTCTTACTCCCTATCTATTTATTTCAACTTTACAATTAAAATTGCTATTTACGAACACAAATTTAGGTACAGTGAATCTGAGATCTGGGATTCGAAGAAGCACTTATCTTAAAAGTAAGGATCCGGTGGTATGATCCTTCAAAATACAGGTATTATGCAGGTAGTCCAGTTTCAAGAGATTCCATCCAGAATAAAGTCCAGAATTAAGATATTCCAGTAATAGTTAGCTTCGGAATAAAGGTATTCCAGTCATAATCAGCTCCAGTATTAAGATAATCCAGTAATGATTGCCTCTAGTACTAAGATGATCCAGTTAAACCTTGGGTCCGGTAGTAGGATATTCAAATGGGCATTAGTCCCAGTAAAAAGATAATCCAGCAGTCGATAGCTCGGTGAAAAGACGGTCCAGTGGGCGACAGCCCCGGTACGAAGATGATTCAGTGGGCGATAGCCCCGGTACAAAGATGATGCAGTAAGCGGTAGCCCCGGTACAAAGATGATTCAGCGGGCGACAGCCCCGGCACAAAGATGCTTCAGTGGGCGGTAGCCCCGGTACAAAGACTGCAAATTTCAAAACTATAAGATAGTGCTTGTAACACGTGATCTCATTCCCAGCGACTCTAGACGTTATTGAAACAATTTACAAGTTAATAAATATGAGATGAAATATCTAGAACTCAGGAATAAGAGCACGTTATTCGATAATAAGAATGAGACAAGAAATCAAATGCACAATATCATACAAAGGAAAAATGTTAACTTGTGTAACCTGCATGGAATGAAATAAATCAGAAATCACAATTTGGCATTCACAAAAGCAAAAAATATTGGTCGGGATATACGTAGTACTTACCGCCTTCTGAATAGACGTCTTATAAGAAACAATAAAACTTCAAAATTCCACGATGTTTATGGATTACGAGATACGTTAATTCGCTAAACTCTAGCAAGGTGTGAATCTTCAACTTCCTACGCAGCAAAAGAAAGAACTTTCCATCGGCTAGACCGAATTGGAAGGGTCGCGCATGCGAAACACACACTCAACCGTCAAAGCGACGAGCGTTCTTTATTAGCGACCGATCATATAATTTCAGTAAGGCGTTTTTTCTTGCGATCGGAATTGAAATTATTAGTATGACGTATTTTCGCGATGGAAACTGAAATCGACAGTGGAGCGTTTTGTTACGTTACAAAACTTAACCGCGGCATTCTGATGCGCGAACTACCCTACAAGTTTCAAGTCGTTAGCTTGCCCCGTTCGACAGTTATTGTGTCCATGGCCGGCCGGCCGGACAGAATGGGTTTTGACACCGGATTCGTCATCAGTTAGTCCACCCTAGACGTTTTAGACTATTTTCGACTCAAAATTCGAAAATTGTAGACATCTCGATATCTCAGAACAGTACTGAGTGGATCGAATTGCAACTTTTTGCGCGCATGTTCTAGGGGAACAGCGTGCTATCGTTCTTTGTCCAAATGTCTGTAATTTACGATGATTGAGCCGAAAATGGTCTCAAACGAGTAGGTTGGACTCACTGATGAATATGTAAAATTTCGTGGTTTTCTTCTCGATATCATTGGTTTTTCTAGTATAAATCAAGATATGCTACTTCAATCGTGATGAAACTTCGCAGCTAGTTTGGAGATGTTGAAGGACAACATTGTGCAAAATTTCGTGATCGTGTCATCAGAACAATTTTTAAAAAATTCAAAATTTTTTTTTTCAAATATTAGATACTCTGTGATCTTCTCATCGTATTATCCTCATTAAATTCTGTATGAACCTTCGAACTGTTATTTTTCGATAAAGTACTGGATTTCAATTCGATCTTATCTGTATTTTTGGAGATACATTGGGAAAATAAAATTTTGAATGGGTATATCTGCGGAATCATCGGGTGGATTTTACCCATTCACGAATTCCGTCGGCCGTTAGGCCGACCGTAAACATAATTACTTTCGGAAGAAATATTGGAGAAACAAAATTTGGAATGGTTATATCATTGTATAATGTCTTTATACAATGGTTATATCTACGAAATTTCACCCATTCACGAATTCGGCCTTCGTGATTAAGGTCCAAACCTTCTCTGCAAATATCGAGTTTCTAAGTTGTTTCTTTCGGAAGTTATTGTGTTTACGCAGTCGGCCTTTAGGTGAGGATCGTTGGGGTAGAAAAAAGTGAAAAAGTATTCGAAAATTTCGTAAATTTTTGTTGAAAATTTTTTTTACTGGAAACTATATTTATCAGATTTCAATAAAATTGGAAAAAACCCCGAGTCCGTTCTTTACAACAGTGTTTCAAAGTTCAGTTTGATCCAATATTTATCTTCGTAGATATTGGGAAAAGAATTTGTCGAATTTCTTGGTTATTTCAACTCAAAAAACACTTAAGCAATTGATGATATTTGGAATGGATATTTATATGCGGAATAATTGAATGATTTCACCAATTCGCGGCTTTTGTTATTGAACAGGGTCAACAAATATTCTGTCTCCAAATGGGTTTTCATTTTATGGTTGACAGTCAGGCCGACCTTAACCACAATAACATCCGAACAAAACGACATAGAGACTCGTTTTTTTTAACAGTTTTGGGGGTTAATTGAGAGTGTCGTTTTCATGAAAATGATTTCGTAGATATATCCATTCGAAATTTTATTTTCCCAATAGTACCAATAATGCAGATATGATCGAATCGAAATTCTGCACTTAAAAAATGGCGGCGTGAAGGTTCATGCAAAATGTCTTGAGGAAATGGCTTCGAAAGTGAACAAGCGCGTAAAAGCTCCTGACCTCACTTCAGTCCTTTTCTAGGACTGATGTAAGCGCTATGCATTTTGTTTGTATTTCAAACCTGTAAAATAAATTGAGTGAAAATATGAATTGTTTTTAATTTTTTGTGCTATCGTCAAGATATTTTTAAGAATGGAAATTATTTGAATCTGGCACAGGGATAAGGTCTTTTGCATGTTTTTTTTTCAACCGACACCAAAATTACATCGGTGCTCAATTCCTCAAAAACTATTTTTTTATGTTTGTTCGGCCATAACTCCGTTGCTCATGGAACGACTTTGATGATTCTTTTCGCGTTCGATTCAGAATGCCTTCGAAGTGGTCTCATTCCAAAATGAAATAATATCGATATTTTTTATTCATATACAATAACACATTCGTTTACTTGTGGCAAGATAGTTATAGTGAAATAAATATACAGGTGTCTCAAATCTCCATTATTATACAATAGCCAAGGTTTCTCTTTTTTTGCAACTGACAATTTTTTCATTGGAGAATTGAAAAGAAAAATTCTTCAACATCTATCTAGATAATTTAAGTAAATATATAGTGTCTCAAAAAATTGATATGCTCATTCTCTCTATTTCAAATATCGATAATTTTCCTTTCTCTGTATCACTTATAGTTTCCACGGTGGCCTTTCAAAAGGATGAAATAGAGAGGGTCCCAAAAAAGAAAAATTATGAAATACACTTGTTTTCAATCCGCAACCAGCGTATTTGAATCGGAAATTTGGCAAGATCACGTTCTTCTACTTACAGCAAGATATTATATTCATGGTGAAATATACAGAATGTTCCAAAAACGATAATGACATCGCTATATTAATAGCGTTGGTTTTTCAATGGAAAATTGAAAAGGCCACATTCTTTTACGTATCAAAAGATAGGTAGGGTTAAATATACAGGTTTTCTTGAAAACTCAATAGACATATTCAAATTCATAATCAAATCAAGATGATTTCAATATTTCTGTATCCCGCATAGGGATGGCTTATTTAAGATTGAAATTTAGAGTTGTTCTAAAAAAAATAACAAAATCGACGTAAGTATTTGAGTGGCAACTAAACTATCTGTATAAGCAAATTGGATCACGTTCTACTACACTATGGCCAGATATTAATGGTAAACTAAACATGGTGTCTCAAAATAGTTACTTTCATAATTGTCTTGTGTACGAACCAATTTCAAATGATTTCTTCTGCCTAAAGCTCCACGTTGATCACAATCGTATCTCATTCTTTTTTGCATTGCTGTAAAATCACTGAATATCTTTGCAATATTTTTCCTCACTTCACTGAGCATGCAACGAAAAATTATGGAGTAAATAATAAACATTACCAACGATGATTTTTTGAACGCGTTGGTCGGAGCTACGTAAATAATGTATTAAACTCTTGTGAAGAAAATATATTTTGCTTTTCAGTTCAATGATTTGCATATTCTCTTTTTTTGAAATTTTTTTTTATCATTCGAATCGAATATTCTGATAAATATCAGAATGATGAAAACATTCAACCGCCGTCAAAGATTTAAAATTTCAATTAAAAGTGATCTTTTGACTGTTTAAACGATCGTAACTGCGAGCGTTCCGTGACGTATTGGCTAATATCCACTCTTTGGCTTTTCTCGTGTACCTTTCTCTCCGTAGGCCAATGGACAGCTTCGGATGTATCGATCGTAGAATCGACAAAATCCTGCAGTAACGAGTGACTTTGGACTTGCAGGTGATCTACAGAGTTTCTCTCAATTTGAACTTGCCTTCTGATTTAACAATTGTAGATACCGAATTAGCTTTAAAGTGTGTTATTGAATACATTATGATTTTGTCTCGATATACAGGGTCTTTCACGAGGAACCTCACCCATATTTATACGGGAAACTACTGAACGTATTTTTATGAAATTCAGCACTTATAAGTATTTCACGATGCTGATGAAATCTAAAATATTTTCAAGGCATGAGCACCTCCGGTTTTTCCGGAAATGACGTCAACTTCCGTTTTTAAAATTAGAACACCATTTTTTTATTGCAGAAATAGATTCCTTAGAAAATTTCAATTTATTTTGATGTAACATTTTTCAGTTTTGGTTGGAAAATTCTCTCTGAGCGGGAAAATTCGAAAAAAAAATCGAAAATAGAGCTCCTCTGAAACAAGAATAACTTCGAGGTTTTTGGATGGAAAATTTTCATTTTTGGGATTTTTCAAGATGTAAGATTGATGTATCCACTTTAAAAATCGAAATCGCGATTCATGATACAGGGGGTGAAAAAATCGCTTTCAAAATTAGGGATGACAAAATCGTGAAAAATCAATTTTTTCAAATTAGAACCCCATTTTTTTATGGCAGATATTGAATCTACGTTAAAAAATAATGTGAGTGTATGCATCACACCCTTGCCCTAAAGTGGATATTTTCTGAGTTATTCACAAAAAACTGTTTTTCGTCTTGAATCTTCAGCTATTTCTTTTCCCTTCACGCCAAAAAGATGACATTTTCAGGAACTGTTACTTAAACCATGTTTTAGATTTTACTACCCTAATATGCAAGAGAAAAAAGTTACAGGTTGTTCCTAAATAGATGGCGAATTTGGATTCGAATTTGTATCGGAAACCTCTTTATTTCAACTAATCGGCCATCGGTTTTCTCTCCAGTGATAAATAAATAATTCCTTATGAACCATATGCAAAAACTTACCATGTTTTTTTACATTATTTTTTTTTAATGATAGATATCATTAATTACATCTGCGAAATTCCTCCTTATTCAGTAGCATTTTGTGTTTACTATTAATTTGGTGATAATTCGTATTAAGTTATAAAATCGATCACTATGCCTAATTTTACCAATGAAGATTATTTAAATCTCATTCTACTTCATGGAGAATGTAATAAAGTTGTAGATAGAACGATTCGACTGTTCATTGAGAGGTTTCCTGACCGACCCAGACCAACGAGAGATACCATTAACAGAACCATGACAAACTTGAGAAATGTCGGATCTTTCGTTAAGAAAACTACACACAGAGAAAAAGTGTAGTAGAAGATGAGAACAACGAAATTACAATTCTTGCATATTTTCGTGTGAATCCTCAAAATTCTCTCAAAGATGCCGAGATTGATCTGGGATTATCTCAATCGAGTGTTTGGAGAATATCAAAAAAATTTCAAAAAGCACTGCCGTGAAGGCAGCAACTTTTGCGCGCATGTTCAATGTAGATGACCGCTTCAGCAACGAATTTGATCGTGCGCGCGTACCAAATTTCAGTTCGATACGATCATAAGTTCTGGAGATATCGGGAAAAAATATGTCAAATTTCGAGGTTTTCTTCTCGATATCGTTGATTTTTTCGGTATTACTCGAGAAATACTGATTCAGTCCTGATTAAACTTCACAGCTAGTTTTAAGATGCTAAAAGACAACTTTATGCAAAATTTCGTGATAATCGTGTTATTAGAACAATTTGAAAAAAAAAATTTATATGATTTTCTCATCATATCATCCTCATTAAATTCTGTATGAAACTTCGAACTGTTATTTTCGATGAAGTACTGAATTTCAATTCGATCTGATCTGTATTTTTGGAAACATTGGAAAAATAAAATTTTGATTGGGTATATCTACGGAATCATTGGGCGGATTTTACCCATTCACGAATTCGACCTTCGTAATTAAGCCCCAAACCTACTCTACAAATATCGAGTTTCTAAGTCGTTTCTTCCGGAAGTTATTGTGTTTACGGTCAGCCTAACGGCCGACTGCGTAAACACAATAACTTCCGAAAGAAACAACTTAGAAACTCGATATTTGTAGAGAAGGTTTGGACCTTAATTACGAAGGCCGAATTCGTGAATGGGTAAAATCCACCCAATGATTCCGTAGATATACCCAATCAAAATTTTATTTTTCCAATATTTCCAAAAATACAGACCAGATCGAATTGAAATCCAGTACTTCATCGAAAATAACAGTTCGAAGTTTCATACAGAATTTAATGAGGATGATATGATGAAAAAATCATATAAATTTTTTTTTTCAAATTGTTCTAATAACCCGATTATCACGAAATTTAGCACAAAGTTGTCTTTCAGCATCTTTAAACTAGCTGTGAAGTTTAATCAGGACTGAATCAGTATTTCTCGAGTAATACCAAAAAAATCAACGATATCGAGAAGAAAACCTCGAAATTTGACATATTTTTTCCCGATATCTCCAAAACTTATGATCGTATCGAGCTGAAATTTAGTACACTGCTGTCAAATTAGAAGATCAAAGTGTGAGTATAATTTTTTTTGGATATGATGAATGGTTTCCGAAAAAAAAATTTATTGACAATATGATCTTGACGAAATTTGGCTCAAAGTTGCGCGTCGTTATACTCCACCAAACTGACAAGTTTGAATCCAATCGCTCAAGTAGTTTCTGAAATAAAAAATAAATAACTTCAAAACTTCAAATGCCTATAACTCCGAAACTATTCGATCGATTTGGCCCATTAACGAACTTAACCGCGGCATTCCAATGCGCGACCTACCCTGAAAGTTTCAAGTCGCTAGCTCACTTCGTTCGACAGTTATCGTGTCTACGGCCGGCCGGCCGGCCGGACAGAATCGATTTTGACACCGGATTCGTCATCAGTGAGTCCAACCTAGTCGATTGAGACCATTTTCGGCTCAATCATCCAAAATTACAGACATTTGATCAAAACGATAGCACGCTGTTCCCCTAGAACATGCGCGCAAAAACATAAAATGCACCCATATACATTCAATAGGGTACAGCATTTGAAGGAAACTGATTTCGTCAGGAGAACAGAGTTTTGCGAAGCTATGATGATTCGATTTCAAGAGAATGAAAACTTTTTGGACTGTATAATTTGGACAGATGAATCTAAATTCACAAAGAATGGTTCTTTCAATAGGCATAACAGTCATTATTGGGATGAAGAGAACAACCACCACTTCCGACAATGGAACTTTCAAGAGACCTGGAGTTTCATTGTTTTTTGCGCCATCAAAAATAATGCAATTCTCGATGTTCACATTTATGATGGGACTTTAACTGGTAAGATAGAACACTACACGTGTTTGCATTATTTAAAGAATGTTCTTCCTTAGGAGATAGATATTCTGACATATTGACTCAAATAATTGAGCCGCTAGTACAGAACCATAATGACTTATGGTATCAACAAGATGGCGCGCCTCCACACAATTCACTCAATGTGTCAAATATCCTCTACAGGCTATTTGAAGATCGATGGTTGGCGAACAATGGTCCACATCTTTGGCCACCACGTTCTCCCGATTTAACTCCTTTAGACTATTATGTTTGGGGTAGGATAAAAAATATTGTCTACTCAACTCCCCTGACTGATAAAGAGGACTGCATAGAACGAGTCAGAAATGCGTTCAGGTTTGTTTAGATTTTTAGATTCAGTTTTGAAACTCAATTTGGTTTTTAAACACTTTTGCAGATCTCTTCCTCCCGATGAAATAAGAAGAGCAACGCACGAAGCATTCCTGAGACGTATAAATAAATTTCTAGAAATTAACGGTCAAAACCTTGAGCATCTTCTCTAGTTATAACTGCGAGAGTTTGCCATGGTTCTCCTAATAGTAACTTGAAGTCGGTTTCAAGAAGGGGTGAAAAATCTACAGCATGGTTCAAATAACAGTTCCTGAAAATTTCATCTTTTTGGCGTGAAGGGAAAAGAAATAGCTGAAAATTCAAGACGAAAAACAGTTTTTTGTGAATAACTCAGAAAATATCCACTTTAGGGCCAGGGTGTGATGCATACACTCACATTATTTTTTAACGTAGATTCAATATCTGCCATAAAAAAATGGGGTTCTAAATTGAAAAAATTGATTTTTCACGATTTTGTCATCCCTAACTTTGAAAGCGATTTTTTCACCCCCTGTATCATGAATCGCGATTTCGATTTTTAAAGTGGATACATCAATCTTACATCTTGAAAAATCCCAAAAATGAAAATTTTCCATCCAAAAACCTCGAAGTTATTCTTGTTTCAGCGGAGCTCTATTTTCGATTTTTTTTTCGAATTTTCCCGCTCAGAGAGAATTTTCCAACCAAAACTGAAAAATGTTACATCAAAATAAATTGAAATTTTCTAAGGAATCTATTTCTGCAATAAAAAAATGGTGTTCTAATTTGAAAAACGGAAGTTGACGTCATTTCCGGAAAAACCGGAGGTGCTCATGCCTTCAAAATATTTTAGATTTCATCAGCATCGTGAAATACTTATAAGTGCTGAATTTCATGAAAATACGTTCAGTAGTTTCCCGTATAAATATGGGTGAGGTTCCTCGTGAAATACCCTGTAGAATGAGAAAAACATAAAAATATAATAATTCGTGTTACATGCAAGCAAAAACTGGAATTTCCATAATATGATGAATGGATAACATGGGTGGCCGAAAAAGTGCCATCAGTTTGTAACCACTCGGCCAGAAATCGAAAAGATTTTTCCGGTATATTCAGTCTGTTTCCTCCTGTCAGAAGTGATCTATTTATAAGGCATTCTTTAAATCCGGCAAGTCGTTGTTTTCACTTCATATCAAGCACCTGAACCAAAGTGTTTTCCAGTGTTTTAGAAGAGTCAAGAGAGGTCCTTAGAAAATTAACTGTTTGCTAACCTGGTACTTGATATTTACAGATTTAGGGCCGGTATTATAAAACTTAACTGGAAGTTATCTTTAACTTTAACTGACAGTTATGTCCTAACCTAAACGTCAAAACTGTCAGTTAAAGTTAAAGATAACTTCCAGTTAAGTTTTATAATACCGGCCCTAAAAGGTTTCCATAATTGTCATGGATGCTTTGGAAAAGTGTCTGAAAACTAGATTTCTTTAGTGTATCCAAAGTTCCTATAGCTAGCCAGTTAGACTTAGATGCCTGTCATATGCCTTTTTCAAAAAAAGATAATATATTTCTCAGGCATTCCTCTTTATGTAAAGCTAGGTTAGGTTTCCAGTGCTAGGGAAGAGTAAAATGAAGTTTTCAGAAAATTTAACTGTTTGCTAATATGTAACTGGGGATAAAACGTCTCCAGAGAAATTCCAGACTTGGAGTTGAATTTTCGAGAAAATTAATATAAATGCTACTAAGCGTAACAAACTAGAAAAAAAAAACAACGATTATAATGAGAAATTTTCAAGTTCCAAACTCGAATTGTGACAGCTGTTGTTTAAGGCAAAAATTCATCAAAAGTGACTTATCATGGCTAGAAGGTTAAAATGGAATTGGGAATGGGAATACGAAAAGTTAAGATCAAAAAGGCTAATGGAAAGCTATAATTGGAAAGTAGTTTTATTACAGAAAAAATAAAAATAAATTATTATTTGAAAACAGTGATTTACAGCTACCACAGCTTAGTTATATCAATAAAAATAAATTCTCAATTCAATTTTTCACTAGCATTATTCAGATTCTCTTTCAACAATATAACACCATTAGTAACACCATTATGCTGTACATTTTCTTTTTTCTTCTTTTGGTCGACAGAATCACAAACGTTTATCACAATCTCATTAAATAATTCTGCTCTTTCAGAATATATGTGATGGCCGGCATTTTCAATATACTATAATAAAAAACAAACACGTTAGTCAGGAATAATAAAACATTTCATCCAGTTAAACTAGGAAAAAGCTTCAAATCAAAAGGGCAACAAGTTTTCAGTTTCACATATCTTTTAAACCTTCAGGACTTTCTTCAAAACACTACTTTACCATTGCCAGTCCAAAAATGATCTCCGTTAGTTAACTTGATATAAAAGACTCCTAGAATATTTCAAACTTGAATTATACATATACTACAGGTATAGCTTCAATAATATTAGGGGTTTCATACTATTAAAACAATGTAACATGGATATTGCAACTAATATGGTGTATAATCAAATCTGAGAGTATTTAATTTGAATTGTATCAGCAAATAAGCCACACTTTATAAAGCAGTGACCAGATGTGTGAACTGAACAGCGAATGTGATTAATGTTTTCCCGAAGAGTGCGGACGGCGCTCCAAATCCCATTGACTATCGTCCTGAAACTCGACTCAAGACAGATCACATCGAGCGCTGTCCCTCTGATCTTGCCGCTCATTAGGGAGACTCCTGTTTGGATTGCACACATCTGGACGCGGCTGAAGGAACAAGTATGCTAACAGAAGTTCATTTAATATCAAGTTCAACACTGAACTGTTACTGCATTTTCTTAGTGGAATTTATATTAATATCATTTCAAGTTCAAGAAAATAACAAAATCTAAATATAATCAATCTTCTAGTTGAACTGAAACTTAAAGAAACCATATGTCAATTTAATGAACTGATCATGGGTAATTAGCTCCATGAGACGCAAATCACCCAATGTGACAATTATCACCATTATTCAACTCCACTACACTTCGTCTGCAAAGATACATCTTTTATATACTCCATTCACTTTTATAATGTAGCCCGGTTGGCCATTACATCGTGACAGATTTATCGTGTATATTTTGAAAATGTTAGGTTATAGTCATTTTCCTGTCAGATAACTATGCAACGTTGTCCTCTCTACATAGAGGTCGTAGTAATTACTTATTTTTCAAATGTCAATCTACATTGATAAAGTAATGAATTTGAGAAAATTTTATTTGAATTCGATAATTCCAAAGAGCTGGCGAATGTTGAAAAACTTTTGTCTCTGTTAATACTGGAAATATTTTACGTATATAAACATGGTTGGAAGATTCAGTTATGCTTTTTTCTCGTACGGAAATCAAGAATCGAGTTTTTCAAAATAAAGTCTGTAATCAGTGTCATTTTGGGTGCTCCAATAGAAGGATATTCTTTGTCGTCTCTTTACTTAAAATCTTCCTTATTGTGTTGATGTGCAGCTAAAAAATAAATATCTATTCATATAAAATATAATTCCTTGGTTTTCACTCACATACGTCGAAAATGTTGGATAGCTTGTGTTGAATTATTGATTCCGAATTATCAGGGTTACTATCAGAAAAAGCCGATTTCAATTCTACATAGCACTTCCTGATACTTTGCCTCTGCTTCTTCAAAACTACCTTTGGCATTTTTATTAGTTTGCAAGCGTTATTATGCTGAGATTTAGAAATCTAGAATCGATTGATATTGATAATAGTAGAAATTGAAATTTGGCAACGTCTTTTGACATTGCCGATATTTCATGAGTGCCAACCTGCGTCAGTTTTAAGGGAAAAAACTTGATAAACCTAAATCATGGCCAACCGGGCTACATTATAAAAGTGAATGTAGTATACATTTCTCATCATGTTAAAAACAAAAAAAGTGTTTTTTTCTTCAAATCGAAATGAATAATCTATCTTCATTTCTTTAGTGGAGAACAAAAGAAGAGAGAGGGAGAGAAAAGAGAGATACCGATTAATCATTTCAATGAAAATAAAAACGCACCCTATGTCTTGGTAAAATATGTACCAAACTTTTTCTGTTGAATATACTCAGTGAAATTAGAAGTGTTACAACCAAAACCCATCAGCCTGTATACTGAAGTATAGATATTTGGCCGTTCAGTAAAGTATTCAGGGAATAAATTTCTCAAGACCGACTAGAAGATTCCAGCTCTTCAATGTTGGCAAATCCTATTACAACAATCAATTTTTTCTTAATTTTATAATCACCCATTCATTCACAAAACTGGGAGCTACTTTCAACTAAGAAAATTACGAATTATCGATTTGAATTTGATTTTTTTCAATTTTTGGACCAACCCTGGCAGCAAAGCATTTTCAGTTACTGTTTTAAACTTACAAATTTTTTTTATTTTCTCTTGATTCCATTGAGGAAATGCACGAGAAAATTTATATGCTAACAACAAAAAGAATTATCATATTTTAGTAATACAGTTCATTTGTTTGAATTTATGTACTTACTCTGAGATCAATAGTATCAGGCCTCATATCCTTTATTCTGGGTCCAATAGTTTTATCCATCCAAGTATTGGTACCATACAAAATTGTTATGGGCAAATCTTCTCTTAATTTATTAACTCGTCGGATCATAGGATTCCTTGCTCTGCCTATTCTCTTAACCATTGTGGTGAAAGCATGTTCCCCTCTGGAAAAAAATATCTGTATAATGTAATTAGTCCATATAGAGTGATCCTAGATATGACTTTTTTTTGTAGAAAAGAATATATGAGCATTCATATGTAAAAACTAGAAAATTGCAAATTGTTAATTGAATACTGGTTCGAAAGCTTTGAGTATTGAATTTCAGTTATAAACTCACAAGCTACAATACTTTGCATATCTAGAAAATAAAGGAATCATTCCAATGAAAACAAATTAGCAAATTGTTGAAGCTATTTACGCAATACTTTTAATATACACACAGATACAGCATACAGTCCAAACATTATACAAGTAACAAATATCAGGACTTGCTCTGTGAAAACATAAATTGAAAGCAAAGTCTTAAATGCCCAGAGCTGGGAGAACTTCATATCTATACAAAAAACTGCACCCCAATCGGCTACTCCACAAGGAAGTCCTAAAAAGTATTCGAATGGAAATTAACATAGCAATGAGGAGTATATAGAATATAGTAGATTTCGAAACATTGACATCACTATAAGAACCTGAAGGGGCTATATGGAGTTTCAGTTCAATCATAAGTATCATACATTCTGTTTGTCTCCTAGACATCTTGGACAGTTATATTGTGTTGGCTTAATCGATACTTGTTAGGTGAAG
Organism: Myrrha octodecimguttata; assembly: GCA_958510865.1. Classification (NCBI taxonomy): domain Eukaryota; kingdom Metazoa; phylum Arthropoda; class Insecta; order Coleoptera; family Coccinellidae; genus Myrrha; species Myrrha octodecimguttata. Next base: position 23,116,070 of record OY294059.1, read on the forward strand.
TGAGGAAAAATGAAGATTCTACTTTCATATTATGTTAGTCCTCACAAGAAATAGTTTTCAATTGCTGTGTTGGAAATGGCAATATTTCAGTATAGTGTGCGTTTTTATCTGAACAAGAAAGGTGAAAAATGTATCCGAAAATTTCACGATTAAAATTAATTACCGAGGGAAGCAACACATTGAGCAAATCACGCACCACCTGACGAAAATGTTCACAAGCACTTGAGTGAACTAAGAAGTAAGTTGCAAAGAGCCGAAGAAAGCGCAATATAAATAATAATATTACATGAGACCTTGAGGCTCTTGATATCCTATTAGCCTATGGTAAGCGTTCAATTTCATTTTAATCGAAATGTTCAAATGATTAATCTCTGTCTCTCTTTTCTTTTGTAGAGAACACAAGAGAGGGAGAAATTCATTTATAGGAATCTCGATTGAATTGAAATTGCACCCTTATCATGAGCCAATCAGATATCAAGGGCTTCAAGGTTCCAAAGAAAATATCATACTGCATTTTCTTCATCTGAATCTGGGCGAAGAGGATGCACGAGATAATTTATTTATTACGTAAGACTATGAACTATCGAATTTGCCGTAGAATAAGAACATTTGGACATTCAATTTATCTATGGAATAAATGTATTAGGTCGATGGTGCAAATCTTTTTCTTTCGCCAAATGTGTCCTGGCCTACAAGCATTAGCTTGTTCTGGGGCACATCGCGATATCGTTTCGCCGAAATGTTTGTTAATTTCGAATTTTGAGCTGAAAAAGATCCTGACCAATTGGTTGAACTCCCTGTTGAAGGGCCCTTGGGCAAATTTATTTCTGTCCGAGCTTCCGTATGTGCTCTAACATTCGAAAGAAAGCACTCAGTGACTTGAAATTTTCAGGTTAGGTTTGGAACCTGTCAAGTTCGTTAATAGGCAAAACCGGCCAAACACTTTCGGATTTTTGCCCATTTAATTTTTTAGGTTAGTTTCTCAATATGCCAAGTACTGATGCGAACAGTTTGAAACTTCGAAATTAATTAAACTTCATGCAGAATTTTGTGAGGGTCTAGCCATGAAGAAATTTAAAAAACTGCAAATTTTCCACAAAGGTTTTTTTTTTCTTAGTTAAATAGCCCAATATACCATTGATAACTTTAACAACTTAGAACCGAATGCTATGATTCATTTTCGACATTATTGGAAATTTGCAGCGTTTTTCTTTTATAACTTAGAAACCACCTGTCGGAAATCATCCGGGTAAAATTTTTTAGGTTAAGTTATGCGACAGTAATGAACATTCAAAATTTCATGAAAAATGGGTGATAAGTTTTCGAGAAATATTTTTTTTTTCCCCCAACCCCCCATTTAGAGCCCTTAGGGTACACCGATCCTGCTGAAAAGCTTGGAGGATTAACCCCGAGTGACACACGATTTTACCACCAAGATTCAAGAATTTCCGTTCAGTACTTCCAGAGAAAAGCCCCGGACAACGGACGGCGGGTTTCGGACGGACGGATTTTTTTTTATTCGTTTATTCAAATCTACGTACTCCAAAACGTAAACTGTGAAATCTTCAGAGGGGCTTAACATTTTTTTTTGGTTGGTCGTACACTAAGGTTTATTATTTGATTTTATCGAATAATAAACCAAAATGAAAAATTTCCTGATAGATCGTTAATAAGATCTTAATCTTATTAAGAGACCTTGGAAATAATATTCAAAAACAGTATTTCAAAGTTAATTTAGATCCAATATTCATTTTCAGAGATAGTGGGAAAAGATATGTAAAATTTCTTTGTGCATTTGAGATAATTCCCAAATTATTCCGAGAAACCCTAAAAACGATAATATTGCAACTAGTTGTATGTATGGATGATATATGGGTAAAAAACTTCAAATTTTTTCCTTGGATAATTTTTTTCCCCAAGACTATAAATCAGATTAGAGAATTGAAATTTAGCGAAAACTTTGAAGGTGACAATTCAACAATAGTGTTTGTTTTCTCGGAATATATTCATCACCTAGCAATGAAGTTTCGCACAGACCTTGTTGTCACTATTTAACAACAGTGTTTTGAATATTTGATATTGGAACAAAAAGCAGTCGAATTTCTTGATTATTTCCTCGGTATAATTGTTATTGCCGAAATAACTCAACACATACTGACCGGCAAATTTGTGCAAAACCTTTATTCCTGGAATACTTATAAAGAAACTGATCCAACTTCATCGTTTGTTGAAGTATACGAACAACCTCATGCAAAATTTTGTGGGGATCTTCTACAGGTAAAAAATTGTAAAAAAATGTTTTTAGAAATCTTTTTATCAGCTTGCTATGATGTTTGGCACATATCTTGACTTCACTATTCAACAACGGTGTTTTAAATTTCAGATGCGATTGTATAATCATAGGGTCTTCACGAAATTCTGCATGAACCTTCAAGCTGTCATTTTCACTCAAGTACTGGATTTCAATTCCATCCCCCATCTGTATTTTAGAAAACCTTGGAAAAATAAAATTTTGAATCGGTATATATCTGCGCAATCTGATACTTACAGTGGTTATTGTGTTAACAATAGGCGGTAACACAATACGTTCCAAGAAAAACGACTCAGAGACTCGATATTTGTGTAATTGGTTAGGGGTCTGATCATGAAGGACGAATTCATACATCAATTCAACTATTTATGATAATGACAGCCCGAGGATTCATGCCAAACTTCGAGAGAAGCTCATGAAGAGAAGATCGCCGTTAGGGATAAATCTCAAGATTGTAAAGGGTGTTTTTTAGAGGTATAGAACTTTAAGTTGGCAAACCTGTTTGAACTGGCTGCCATTTTGTAAGCTGTCAAGTGATTTGTGTTTAGTAAGGTCTGGCATTTCAACATGAATATACTGACGCCTGAACTACGCTTCCAAATTGTACAAATTTACTTCGAAAAATATGGTTCCGTACTTCTTAAAAGACGATGATGGCTATAACGTGACAGTCAATGGTGACCGCTATAGAGCCATGATTACTGACCTTTTCGTTTCTCAATTGAACAACCATGATGTGCAGCAACTGTGGTTTTAACAAGACGGCTCTACATGTCACACAGCTCGTGCCATAGTTGATTTACTGAAGGAAACATATGTATGATAACCGCATAATTTCACGTCCCGGGCCCGTGAATTGGTCTACAAGATCGTGCGATTTAACGCCGCTAAACTATTTTCTGTGGGGATGTGTGAAGTCGCTAGTCTACGCCGATAAGCCCGAAACGATCGACCACTTGCAGGACAACATTCGCCGCGTTATTGCCGACATACGGCCACGAATGTTGGAAGAATGAAAATTTGACCTCCAGATTAGATTACGTCCGAACCAGCCGCGCGTGGCGGTCATATGCCAGAAATGATATTCAAATTATAATGCCAAAAGATCATCTTATGAATAAAGTCAATTTCATGTCAATTTTGAAAATTCATCTTTGTTTTATTTCATTTCAAAGTTCTATACCTCTAAAAAACACCCACATACAAGTTTGAACTTTTGTAGAAAGACAATGCTTGTTTTTATTTCAATTTATTACATAAAATATTAATGTTCTATTGTATTTTCATCGGGAATGGTTATGGGATTTATAAAAAATACCATGATCTTTCGTCACGTATTTCCCGAGAAAAGTTTGACTTGAGATTGGAAGCTTTAGAGCGCTGGTTCAAATAAGTTACCAAAGCGGTTATCTATTTCAGTTTTGACCCGGCCAAACGCAGCTTATTTCATGATGCAGTCATTTGGCGATCTTCTTTTCACATGTTCCTCACGAAATTCTTCATGAACCTATTAATGGTGAGGGTAAGGGTAAGTGTGAAGGGTGGGGGGTAAGGGTATCATTTATAAATTAAATACTAGAGTTCAATTCGATCCGCTGTTTCTTAAAAAATAATAGGAAAATACAAATTTGGGTGGGTACATCAGAGATTTTACACCCCATTCACGAATTCGGCCTTCTTGATTGAGCTCCACACCTAATCTATAAATATCAAGTCATTAAGTCTAAATTTTTGTGTTCACTGAACAACTGAATATAAACTTTGTATTTTCCGATTATCTGAGGCTTGAAGGAAACCTATAATACAGGGTGAGTCTTTGACCTTGCAGAATATTTCAACAGAAGATTCCTGGAGCCAAAAGAAACATTTTTTCCCGTTGCCATTTTTCCGATTCGGCTTGGTTCGTAAGATACAGACTGTTGAAAATCCATAAAAAAATGCATTTTCGATTATATCTCGCGAATGATCTCATCGAATGAGATGATTTTTAAAATATAGTTTTTCATTAATGCGATGAATGTTCCTGGATTACAAAATTTCATCCACATCCTCCAGTTTCTTCAATATGACCATAACATTTCATAAAAATACCAGAAATTCAAAGAATCCAACTTTTAAAAATAATTTGAATGCTATTCAACGAATTTTTGACCATTTTGGAAAGTAAAAGTATTCCTTATTTTTTTTCGTATGATGCGCCGTTTTCGAGTAATCTGAAATTCAAAAATGAAAAATATCTGTGAAATTCCGAGATTTGGGTACTTTGGCTGAATGCAACTCTGTTCAAAAAATTCACAGAATTCAATTCTTCCGCGTTGCCAAGTCTAAAAGTTGAGAATGGAATCCTAGCATTTTTTATTTGGAATGAATTGTAAGTGGAGTAGCCGACTTTGGCCAAGCCACAATGGACGTAACCCTAAGAATCCCGCAACTCGTGCGTAAAAATCAAAGAGGAAACTACAAAATTCATCAGTACCAAAATCTTCACAATAGGTTCAACTTTGCTTTTGACTTCCATAAGTCGAATGCAGTTCTATTCTTATTCCTTATGATTTCTGTTGTTTAATTCTTACATTTTATACAGAAATCTCCTCAATCTGAATGAACTATCACATCTTGAAGTTATTTGTTTTGTATCCATACAATTCCAGTGATGTATTCATGAGGTTTTCCATACTACGATTATTATCACCAAGACGAAATAAGAAGTTTCTCCAAAATAGGCTTCCACCCCAAAACTATATCTGTGTTATACAGTGGTGATTCGATCCTGAATCCATTCATGAAGCTTTCTTTTCAATTTAGAGCTAATTTGTGAGGTATAATTGATTAACTTCTCACTTTTCCATGATAATGGGGATTATTACTGGTTTGAATGCAATCTTTCTGCTGACCCAAATTTCTTGAAATTATGTACAGAACTTTGATAGTATTTACCTGAGGTATTCCTCAAATGCGCTTTCATAACATAACCATGGTGGAAGAAAATCACCATGACATAACCTTAAAACCACGGAGCCACAGATTTATGTTCAGAATCATAGACTGTACAAGTGAATACATAGAATTAGCATATTGTGTGTTATTTGATTTCGAAGGGTTCTTTCTTTCTGTTCGCCAATTTGGCAACGTTTGTACGTTCATAGATAAATTAAGTCCATCTGTTTTATTTATTTATGAAAATGAAAGTTTGAATGGGTTATGTCTGAATCTGATAATTCTTGGAGAAAATGAAATAAACAAAGAAAATTAACAATTACAAATTGAAGATGAATCTCAAAGCTAATATGAGTGATAGCTAGATGAATTCCTCATTATCGAAAATAAAACCAATAGAAGAATATTCAACTTTTATCGCCCACGAAATTTGGAATACCTAACTTGTTTATTGTATGTACTATAAATAAAACTTTTTTCAGCAACTGGAATGTAAAAAGTAAGTTGACGCTTGTTTTCATAACAGAGTTGCTTATTTCGAAGATTTGAATGGTATATCTTAGGCTTGGAAAAACTTCAGTGTTCAGGTTTCCAGGGGCGGCTAGCCTATTATGAAAATTTATAATGCCTATATCTTTTTATCTAGGCCGAATCGGAAAAAATGGTAGAGGACAAATGTGTTTCTTTCAGCTTCAAGAATGTTCTGTTAAAATATTCTGCAAGGTCAAAGACTCACCCTGTATATATATATAATAATAAAAATAATAATAAACCCCACAGAAGCTTGTTAGCATATTGGGTGTGTTTCGAGTAGGCTTTGTTACTGTGTCCTCATGCCACCCTAGGCACAGAACCGTAAATTTTCAACCCAACAGAGAATGGTGGCAGGTACCCTTCTAGAAAATTTGGTCCAAGGTCGAACCCGAGATCTTTCGATCACGAGTCCAACGCTCTTATCACTGAGCTACTGAAATAATTTACTTGGAGACTTTATAATTGTGGAGCTGATTTGGAGTTTAATACGAAGGCAGATATATCCATTCAAAATCTTATTTTTCCAATATTTCCGAAAATGCAGAAAGGATCGAATTAAAATCTTGTATTCGATTGAAGAATTACAGTGGTTCACGCAGAATTCCGTGAGGACCATATGAAGAGGAGATAATATAAAATATTTGAAAACAAATTTTAAATTTTTTTTATTGTTCTTATGGACCACACTCATGAAATTTTGCCTAAGTTTGACGATCAGTGTGTTTTTGGGCAACAACAATTATACCGAGGAAATAATAACGAAATTTGACAGACTTTTTTCCCAATACCTCCGAAGATAAATATCAAGCTGAAATTTTAGACAATGTTGTTGAATATTGAAGTCATAATCTGTGCCAAATTTCATCGCAAGCTAGCGAATAGTTTTCAAGAAAACAATTTTGTTTCAACAAAAATCTGGAAAATTCTTGAAAACAATTTTTTGGATATCCTGCTTCACGAAGTTAAGTGTTGAGTTATGCGTCAGTATTCTAAAACAATGAAGTTGAATTTTGATGTAGTCATATTTTTCGAGATATTAAGGAAATAATCTCAAAATTTCAAATAGCCACAAAAATTGACATTTTTATCAATATTTATCTCTGAAAATAAATATCGATTCGAACTGAAATTCGGAACACTAATGTTCAATTTCCAACTACAACGACTATGTTAAATTTGATTCAATCTGATCCACAGTTCTCCGAAAAAAAAAATATTTAAGAAAAATTTGAATTTTTTTCCAATATCCTCTCGAAATTTTGCATCATGTTTCCCGTCCGTATTATAAAACTAGTTACGAAGTTTCAATATGATCGTTTTAGTGTTCCTTGAGATATAAAGGTGATAATCTCAATTTCAGATGAACAAAGAAATTTTACACATTTTCTTTCCACTATCTCCGAAAATAAATATTGAATTTAAATGAACTATGAAATACTGTTCTTAAATATTGTCTTCAAGGTCTGAGCCAAATTTATCGTAATCTGATTAAGGACCTCCGAAACAACAATTTTTTTTCAACAAAAATCAGGTTTTCGTTTTTTTTTTTAATTTTTTGAGCCGGGTCCAGACGAGTGTAATCCGAACAACGACTGCAATGAAACAAAGGGAGTTTTATGGTTCGAGGCAGCGCCGGGACTCGGTTTTCAACTAGAACGCTGCATTCGAATTTATAATTCGGGGCTGAGCTCGAGTGCCGTCCACACTATTCGCCGAATCGTTTATCAAATTTGATCGCATTCGCTGTTCGGATCACACTCATCTGGACCCGGCATTAACGGCTAGATCCTCAAGAAATTCTGCATGAAGTTGTGCATTGGTATCCTTCAATAAATTTCGAAGCTTCAAACTGTTCGCATCAGTCTTCGCCAAATTTCATTTCTTTAATCTGATTTAGTCTTGCGAAAAAAGGAAATATTCAAGAAAACATTTTTTTAACCCATATCATTCTTACGACATTTTGGATTATGTTGCGCGTATTATACATACAACTAATTTCGAAGTTTCAATATTATTGTTTTTAGTGTTTCTTAAAATAATTTGGAAATTATTTCAAATGCAGAAAGAAATTTTACATATTTTTTTCCGCTAACTCTGAAAATAATATTGGATCGAAATTAACTTTGAAACACTGTTTTTGAATATTGTTTTCAAGGTCTGTGCCATTTCATCGTAATCTTATTAACGATCTCCAAAAAAACAATTCTTTTTCAACAAAAATCAGGAAATTTTCGATTTTTTTAAAAATATCTTAACGGCTAGATCCTTATAAAATTCTGCATGACATTCAACTAATTTCGAAGTTTCAAACTGTTCGCATCAGTACTTCTCGGAATATTGAGGAACTAACCTCAAAAGTAAAATGTTCAAGAATCCCAAACCGTTCGGCCGATTTTGCTCATTAGGCGCTTTCTTTTTGCCGTTTGAAGCCCCAGGGTAGCTGAGTGTTTGTTGCACTTGAGCTACTCTCAAATCGAACGCAAATTAGTGGTTTGGTGCAATGAAAACTCACAGCACATGCGCGGTTATTTACTGTTTTGATTGATCAGCTGTGATCTACACTACACTTGCAGACGAATATTCTAAATAGTTTCTGACTATTCTGTATTTTCATTATTATTGTACGTATTTTTTACTCCAATAGTGGAGGGATTTTTGAATTCACTAATTTTGTTAAGAATGTCTGATTCTGAGGACGAGCATGTTATAAATGCTGTAAGTCCTTTGATTGTCTGAATCATTTATTAGCAATTCCTTGTTTTTACTCATTTTCCAAAATTTGCCTTGTTTTATAGCCAATATATATTAGATTATCTATATTAGATAATCACAGACTGTAGTGGTTTGAACAACAAATGTTATTGTAAATATAAACAAATGATATGACGTAACCCAAAAGAGCTTGCTGCCCCTTGTCAGAGGTTGGTGCATGAGGGGGCAGGGGAAGGTAGTCGGAGGAGCTCAGATGCACGAAGCTCCAATCAAAAAGAACGCGTCAACGTTAGGGTTTCATGCGCTTGGGCAGCTCCGAGCTCCCCAAATCGTCAAATAGAACGCTCGTATTAACGAACTCAACCGGCTCCAAACCTAACCTGAAAATTTCAAATCACCATGTGCTCTCTTTCGAAAACTAGAACACATACAGACTCCCAGACTGAATTGAATTTGACCAGTTTCCTCTTTGCAGAGACCAACATAATAGATAGTTCATGCCTATTATGGCTCAAAATTAGAAAAATACATTTGTGCAGATCGATAACGTCTGTTCCCCAGAACAAGCGCATAAAATGATGCGTATTCAGATGAGGCAAAGACCAACAAGTATGCACAATAGGTGAATTTACAGTTTCAATGAAGAAATGTGAAGATTTCTCTATTAGACATACGAATTTAAAAATATCGGTAGGCTTTTTTTTGAATGTGTGTATTCCAATAAATTACAAATTTGTTTACGATATACTCACGTTGGATTTTGTGCGTTGCAATGATAAATATAGTTTGACATGATAGTCCGATCCTCTAGAACAGAGTTGTAATTGTCTACTATATCATCACAGGTTTTTCGTATCCACCATGGACCTGCAGAAGAAGTAACATGAAAAAAGGCACTCCAATAAAGCAAAGAAAAATTACCCAAACGTCCCAAAGTTCTAAGGAAGTCCAGAGGGCTGATTTTGGAATAAAAATAACAGAGAGCCTTAAGATGTAGATTGGGATAGGTTTTTCTATCACTGAAACCCCAAGGATCACACAAGACTAAATGTTCTACCCTATCAGGGTAATCTATAGCATAAGCTGTACAGATGTAGCCACCCATACTATGTCCTACAAGAACAAATTTTTCCAAATTCATCTCTTTTCTCCATTCTTCAATAGAGTCAACTATTTGTTTCTCAGCTTCTAAACCATTGTCTTCGAACTCTGGCCTCGAAGATCTTCCAAAACCTTTATAATAAACAAAAATCACATCGCATCACTTGCTATTGGAAAGTGCTATTTGAATTGTGAAAGAATAATTTTTTAACAAATCTGTGTCATACATAAAATTTGTTTGAATGTATGCAATAATCTAGATCCACCATTTTTACATTTATTGCATTAAATTTTAGGAAAATTGATGTTTTGGAATTTTCTTAGATATAACTTCAATAGTTTCAATACCATCCTATCACAAATCTGTATGACATCAACGCATTACACAAACCTACACTGAACAAGTAAAAATGAATTGAAAAAACTTACATCACCTAACAAAAAATAAATGTAATGAAGCGACAAAAACTATACAATCCATGAATTGTTTCAGTGATGTGCATTATACATAAATAATTGTGTTAAGTTCCAATATCTACTCTCACTTACAATTACATTTTAGTCTAAAATGTAAAATTAACTAGAATTTCAATTTGGAACCAGGGATGAACTAGTAACCTTGTATTGTAGTTCGTCATGAGCATATACTCAAGAATATGCTTCAGAAGTATCAAATGGTGAGGAGACCAGAATCATTAACTTTTGAAAATCAAAGTGGACAGAAAGTCGAATTCAGGAGAAAATCAGAATATATAAAACATGTCCGAATTATACATGCTCCATAAACCTATGGTTTACTTATACTTCTAAACATTTGTCTGCAACATGCTTCTGACATATTTCTCCGTTGTCACAAACATCTGGTCTAATTGGAGTGCCAGTCAACATAATAATTTCTGTGTATTTAAATGGAATGACATATATCAGAGACAAATATCAAATGAGTATGTGACTGGCCATGGATAGACTTAATACTTAAGAAATTGTAGCTGTCTATTCCTTTAATAATACTTTGTCCAATCAGTTATTTGTTGTTCAAAAAATTTTGCATAAAAATAGAATAGCTATTCAAATCAAGATACTTGATTACAATTTTTGAATGAGTCCATGTCTTTTGAATTATGGAAAACTAGGATATACTAATTATGAATGCATTTTCAAAATTCTACTTTGCAATAAAAAAAACTAAAATAATTCATTCAAAATGTATAATTTCTAGTCATATTAAATTTTATCATGAATTTCACATAAGTAGTTTCAATATCCATATTCCAACAATATGTTTATAAGCAACCTAGTACAAGTGCTCATTATCTCACAAATGTATCTGATTAATAATTTTCTCCAAAATTAGTCCTTTAGAATCGTATAATATATATAGGATATACAGTTCATACAGTGTGGTGAAGATTGAATTGTTTTTATAAATAAAATGAGTTGGGCGGAATTCTCCGAGAAAATAAACATACACGAAATTGGAACATTATGAAATTACTGATAAGAACCAGGATATACATTGGGCCACTAACGTAATTTCTTGAAGTTTATCTTCAAGATATGTGATGACATATTGAAGATATTTTTTAAAAGGACTAGAAATTTTAGATGGTATTAGCTGAAGTAGGATTTAAATCAACAAAAATGTTTCAATCATTTGAAAATAGCGATTGATTAAATACTGGTAAATGTTTTCATCATAAATATGGCCAAAATTCAAGGGGTAATTGGCGGACTTTTTTGATAGTATTTAATCACTTTTCAGACTGCTTCAGTTCAGGAAGAAATTTGTTCCAGAAAAATACACATTTGATCAAGATGACAGTACCTTCATGAAAAGATCTTGCTGTGGAGAATATTTTCGAGAAAAAATCTACTTCATGCAGAATCACCTTAGTTATTTTTATCAAAATTTAATAGTTCTACCAGATATGTGCTCAAATTTGTAATTGAAATTATGACATCATTTCACACAAAGTAGCTGGATATACAAAACTTCCTTCGAGTTCATCCGAAAAACTTATCGAAAAGGTTCAAATTAGGCTAGACTGGACTGCAATATATTGAATATTTTTCGAATGATTTTATTAGCTTTGAGTTGATGCTGAATTACGATTACATGAGAAGATATGAAATTCCTTATTTGTAATTCTACAATCGAAAACAGTTCAATCCATCATATTCAGTTTTTTGAAGCAAATTAGAATCACATATGTACAGCCAAAATTGATTCATTTTCATTTTTATATCTGTTACCAACATTCTATAATTTCTACACACAACTTACCAATAATATCCAGAGCATAAACAGGCCTATCCTTAGCTAATGGATCAAAATTGAGCAACCAAAAACAGCTTCCTGCTGCAAATCCATGAATTAAGAGTATTGGAGTATTTTTAGATTCAATATTAAATGATATTGTCCAAATTTTTTCATTTGAACCACTGGGCAGTTTTATTGGCACATAAAATGTTTTATGGGGAGTTTTCAGAGCTGAAAATGATATAATAATTGAAATGAAAACAAAATTGGGGTAATTTACTTGATAGCATCCGCTTTTCAGCCTTCACCAGTTTTTCTTCAGAATATGGAAATTCCTCGGTAGTATTATGTGACATTTTGTGTTTTGAAGACACAGGGAAGACACTATAGTAAATCTTTCAGATAAAATGTATTCACAAAATGTTCATAGTTTGTACTTTAGCAGTTTGGTAGCCTGTGAAGAAATGATATGAAAATACAGGTATTTTAATGCAAAAATAGAAGAGCCCAGAATAAATATGAAATTCGTCTTTGATATCTTGTACTAATATATACTCGATTAAAAAATTCACTCATTATGGGTCAATTCAATCAGAAAAAGCGGATCTCATACTCACCTAGCTATATATAAAAGTATGTTAAGTTCGATAACATCTATTACTCCCTTTGTTGGTTTAATATTCAGTATTCATGAGTTCTTTTCTCCCTTGAATATAATTCATACACTCTTTCTAATCCTGTGCAAAATTAATTTCTTATTTCAGTTAAATGATATCATTTGCTTGCCGATGTTAATCCCCTCCTATTCCTTATGATTCATGTCACTTTTCCGATCTTTCTATCTAAAATCCAAAAGGAGGTAAAAACGTGATAAGAAATTGTTTTGATGAACATTCATTAGTTCAGTTTTCGATTACTAAAAAATCGTATGGTTGCAGATAAATGAACACTTTGTGTAGGTACTGATATATCAGTAATAGCTAATAATAATAATTATTAATCATTCACTATTCACCTGCCGTCACAGAATACAAATATGCCTGCCGTTGCTTATCGACCACAGACTACCTTACCTACTTCTATCTGTCATTCTGTCTTCTGTCACTGGACCATAGACATGGACCACTGACAATCTGAGATGATTAGAAATGAAATAAGATGGGTGAAAAGATGGTGGAAGTATTCGCAACTACTGCTAAGCGATACGCCCTCTGGCGATAGAAATGCGAACACTTCCAAGCTAGTAGTTTTTCGACGTGCCTGCTATTCTAACGTAATTTGCTTACTTTTGGAGTCCATTTTCGAGCTTTTGTGTTGTTCTCCGAGTTGAAATTTTGGTATACCGAAAGTGTTTGTAATATTAATCAATCGATCCCTTTCTTTCCGATTAAAATTTTCGAGTGTATTAATTCGAAATGGCATCCTCCCGAAATGACTATTGTTGTGTACCTCAACTCAACGTTATTCATAGTCAAAGAAGAAAGGATCATCTAGTGCTTCCAGTTTTAATTTTTTCCAAAGCCAAATGCAAGTAAAGTTAATTTGGAAACAGCATTTGGCAGGGAACTCAATGAGAAGAAAGGCCTAGCTTTAGAAATTGAAGATTGGAAAACAGGTCACGAAATACATGAAAGTATGTTCACTGCATTTCTCTGGAGATGTTTATTTTCATAAAGGTAAATTACCTACAATGTATTAATTTCGAATCAACTTCATGTCATGATGTTTTCAGGTGTATATGAAAATAAGGGAATTTTGAAGAAAAATGCTGCAGAAAATCTACCGAGCACTTCTGCAGCTACCTAATTCACATACTACACAAAATCATATTCTAAAAGAGTGATCTGGTTGAAAATCTGACAAAAACTTGATATACTGTTAGAGTTGATAATAGGTGAAGTTATTCATAAAAATACATTAATACTTTTCATTTCTATATGAAGGTAGGTTGAACCAGCTGTGACATTTTTCATTTTGTATGTGTATCTTGAGCTGCTGTAATATGAAAATGAAATCAATTATATGTCTATCTGTTTCCTTTTCTTTAGTAATACGATGCAAAAGAACTAAAGCAGAAAATCTGTTTTCATTTTATTGATTCACTCGTTTGTAAACAAAGAACAAGTCATATCATTTGGACTGATTCTAGATTTACCACATAATATGGGCTGCATTCAGCACTCTTTCACATAAATAAGAGTCCTTAAATTACTTACTGAGATGCCTATTTTTCCAGAAATTCAAGTAAACTTAGATATTGGTTCATTTTGATCCACCAAGCAACATACACTAAAATACCACCGAAATTATCCTCCAGGAACGATTTAAAGTACGATTTTATATCGTGATCCATACGAAAAGTTCCTTCTCAAGAAATCTTACACAAAATTATAATAATTTCTTTAAATATTCAAGCTCTGCTTAATAAATATTCAGAGCTTGAATATTTAAAGAAATGATTATAGCTTTGTGTAAGATTTCTTGAGAAGGAACTTATCGTTTGGATCACGATATAAAATCGCACTTTAAACAGTTCCTGGAGGATAATTTCGGTGTTATTTAAGTGTATGGTGCTTGGTGGATCAAAATAAACCAATATCTAAGTTTACTTGAATTTCTGGAAAAAAAGGCACCTCAATAAGTATTTTAAGGACTTTATTTATGTGAAGAAGTGCTGAATGCAGGCTATAATATGTGGTAAATCTAGAATCAGTCCAAATTATATGACTTGTTCTTTGTTTACGAATAAGTGAATCAATAAAATGAAAACAGATTTTCGGCTTTAGTTCTTATGCATCGTATTTCTAAAGAAAAGGACGCAGATAGACATATAATTGATTTCATTTTCATATTACAGCAGCTCAAGATACACATTCATAATGAAAAATGTCACAGCCGGTCCAACCTACCTATATAAGGAAATGAAAAGTATTCATGTATTTATATGACTAACTTCAGCTATTATCAACTCTAACAGTATATCTAGTTTTTGTCAGATTTTCAACCATATCACTCTTTTAGAATATGATTTTGTGTAGTATGTGAATTAGGTAACTGCAGAAGTGCTCGGTAGTTTCTCTGCAGCATTTTCCTTCAAAATTCTCTCATTTTTATTTACACCTGAAAACATCATGACATGAAGTTGTTCCGAAATAAATACATTGTAGGTAATTTACCTTTATGGAAATAAACATCTTCAAAGAAATGCAGTGAACATACTTTCATGTATTTCGTGACCTGTTTTCCAATCTTCAATTTCTAAAGCTAGGCCTTTCTTCCATCATTGAGTTCCCTGCGAAATGCTGTTTCCAAATTAACTTTGATTTCATTTGGCTTTGGAAAAAATGAAAACTAGAGGCACTAGATGATCCTTTCTTCTTTGACCATGAATAACATTGAGTTGAGGCACACAACAATAGTCATTTCGGGAGGATGCCATTTCGAATTAATACGATCGACATTTTTAATCGGAAAAAAAGGAATCGATTGATGAATATTACAAACAATCTCGGTATTCCAAAATTTCAACTCGGAGAACAACACAAAAGTAAGCAAATTACGATAGAATAACAGGCAAGTCGAAAAACTACTAGCTTGGAAGTGTTCGAATTTCCATCACCAGAGGGCGTATCGCTTAGCAGTAGTTGCGAATTCGCGAACTAGTAGTTTTTCGACGTGCCTGCTATTCTAATGTAATTTGCTTACTTTTGGAGTTCATTTTCGGGCTTTTGTGTAGTTCTCCGAGTTGAAATTTTGGTATACCGAAAGGGTTTGGAATATTCATCAATCGATTCCTTTCTTTCCGATTAAAATTTTCGATTGTATCAATTCGAAATGGCATCCTTCCGAAATGACTATTGTTGTGTACCTCAACTCAATGCTATTCATGGTCAAAGAAGAAAGGATCATCTAGTGCTTCCAGTTTTCATTTTTTCCAAAGCCAAATGAAAGTAAAGTTAATTTAGAAACAGCATTTGGCAGGGAACTCAATGAGAAGAAAGGCCTAGCTTTAGAAATTGAAGATTGGAAAACAGGTCACGAAATACATAAATGTATTTTCACTGCATTTCTCTGAAGATGTTTATTTTCATAAAGGTAAATTACCTACAATGTATTCATTTCGAAACAACTTCATGTCATGATGTTTTCAGGTGTATATGAAAATAAGGGAATTTTGAAGAAAAATGCTGCAGAGAAACTACCGAGCACTTCTGCAGCTACCTAATTCACATACTACACAAAATCATATTCTAAAAGAGTGATCTGGTTGAAAACCTGACAAAAACTAGATATACTGTTAGAGTTGATAATAGCTGAAGTTATTCATAAAAATACATTAATACTTTTCAT
Source organism: Myrrha octodecimguttata (assembly GCA_958510865.1). NCBI lineage: Eukaryota > Metazoa > Arthropoda > Insecta > Coleoptera > Coccinellidae > Myrrha > Myrrha octodecimguttata. Next base: position 23,132,275 of record OY294059.1, read on the forward strand.
TTCTTTATAAAGGTAGGTTGAACCAGCTGTGACATTTTTCATTTCGTATGTGTATCTTGAGATGCTGTAATATGAAAATGAAATCAATTATATGTCTATCTATTTCCTTTTCTTCAGTAATACGATGCAAAAGAACTAAAGCAGAAAATCTGTTTTCATTTTATTGATTCACTCGTTTGTAAACAAAGAACAAGTCATATCATTTGGACTGATTCTAGATTTACCACATAATATAGCCTGCATTCACTTCTTCACATAAATAAGAGTCCTTAAATTACTTACTGAGGTGCCTATTTTTCCAGAAATTCAAGTAAACTTAGATATTGGTTCATTTTGATCCACCAAGCAATATACACTAAAATAACACTTAAATTATCCTCCAGGAACAATTTAAAGTACGATTTTATATCGTGATCCATACTAAAAGTTCCTTCTCAAGAAATCTTACCCACAATTATAATAATTTCTTTAAATATTCAAGCTCTGCTTAATAAATATTCGTTCTCCACCACATTTCTAAGGTTTGTTTACATAAAACTACTAGCTTGGACAGATTCCAAATTTATCCGTCATGGCGCTGGTATCTTCGCAGAAGTTCCCAATGTGCGAAAAGATGCGCTCTTGTTTCGGCAATTTCCAGAAATTTGTTTCCTCCGCTGTAGGTTGCGCCGTAGCCTACGTGAAGGCTACGGTTGTGCTATGTAGAAGTTACAAGTAGTCTGAATTGTCATTTCCAAGCATTCTGAGAACTGTTTTTTCTTGCTATTTCAAACAGTTTCCAGTTTTAGTCTGAATTCAGATAATATACTTATATATCGATTAGTGCGTGAAGACTCAGGCTTGAAGTCGTGTTTGGTACTTATTGAATACAATTCAAAGCTTTATACAATATAAATGCAGGCTGTCGAAGTCGATCAGGTTGTAATAAGAGGGATATCAATATTTGCAGAACCAAGTATCAGAATCATTTGGCCCAAATTAAGCTGAATCTGACTGTATTGAGAAAAAATTTAGTACATCAGTTTGACGAGTGACTTAGCGCATTCAATAAGGATGCTAACATTCTCTCTCGTACCCACCTTTTGTACAAAAATGGTTTTTTTGAAGAAATTCAGTTTCATTTTATGGCAAGATTCAATAAATTTACAAAACATGTTTAAACTGCCCTCCTTCTGCCGAATACATCCACTAAATTTTTAAAAACGCTACAAATTTTGCACGAGCGGTTTATTATTTTCTCAGTTGAATAACCCAATTCCAATGATATCTTAAATGAAACGTATATATCATCATAACTGATTTGTTTTTCGCAACACAATTTGCAGTGTTTTTCTTTATAATTCAGGGACCACCGGTCGGAAATCATCCGAGTGAAAAGTTTTCGAGAAATAATTTTTGCCCTCCTACCCACAGTTTTGAGTCCTCAGGGTACACCGATCCTGCAGAAAAACTTGGAGGATCAATCTCAAGCGACACACGATTTTTCTACCAAGTTTCACGAATTTCGGATTTTTTATTAGTTCATTCAAATCTACATAAGGTACCTAAGCCAAATATTGCCATGTTCCTAATACTGCCACCAGATCTGAAATCCTGATATCAGTACTCTCGCGGTCGGTTTCCGTACTAAAATTACTAAGGGCCGGTATTATAAAACTTAACGCGAAGTTATCTTTAACTTTATCTGACAGTTTTGACAGTCATGTTAGGACAGAACTGTCAAAACTTTCAGTTAAAGTTAAAGATAACTTCCAGTTAAGTTTTATAATACCGGCCCTGGATTGAGATGTGTTGTGATTTCGGTACCTGTGATTTTGGCCCTGTGACTGGCCTGTCACCGGAGCTACCAGTCCCGAATCCTCCAAATTCGACGTGATTTTCGGTCACAGGGCCAGCCGGCGGAGCGGTCGGTTCCTCTCGTCGATTCAAATCACTTCACAACACACGCATTGAGGAAAAGACTTTCACGGACGGCGTTGACTGATTCCGATTCCAGATTCACCGTTTTGGTTTATTATTTGATGAAATCAAATAATAAACCTTAGTGATCGACCAACAAAAAAAAAATTTTAACCCCCCCTGAAAATTTCACAGTTCACGTTTTGGAATATGTAGATTTGAATGAACGAATAAAAAAAAATCCGTCCGTCCGCCGTCCGTTGTCCAGAGCTTTTCTCGGAAAGTACTGAACCGAAATCCGTGAAACTTGGTAGAAAAATCATGTGTCGCTCGGGATTGATCCTCCAAGCTTTTCAGCAGGATTGGTGTACTCTAAGGGCTTAAAATTGGGGGTTGGAGGGAAAAAAAATTATTTCTCGGAAACTTACCACCGAATTTTTGTGAAATTCTCAACGTTGATTACTGTTGCATAACTCACCCTAAAAATTTTTACCCGGATGATATCCGACCAGTAGTCTCTGAGTTATAAAGAAAAATGCTGCAAATTTCCAATAATCCCGAGAATGAATCAATTCGGTTCTAAGATTGGAATTCAGTGAAATAATCGGTTAACTTTTCATCCAGAATCATATATCTGAATGTAGATGAAAAAATTGTTACCAAATTTCCAACATATATTGAGAGATTTCGAACGGATTCGTTAATTATTTTATAAACACAATGTGCAAATGCCCTATCGATGTTCTCGACAATTTCATAATCGTTAGTAGTTCAAATTAAATATTTTTGGGGTTTCTCTCCTAATGTCTGAAACATAACTACAAAAACTCGGATAACAATTATTATTTATAGATATCACCCTGCGAATTACGGGATGAAACATTAAATTTCTTCATGGAGCTCAATTATATCTTAAATGAAACTTATATATTATTCATAAATCATTGGTTTTTCACAACCCGAAAACTGATTCCATGAAAAAATTTATTTGAAACATTGAAATCTCAATAAATACTCTTGTGTAACTGAATAACCCATTCACATGCAGAACGCGAATTAGGAAGCGTTATTTAAAATAATGAATATTTCCAAAATATTCGGTCGATCGGAGGTTTCCATCAATTTTGGATTGCTTAGTACAATTATCGTCAACATGTGGATATCGGCTACTGGTTTCAATCGAAATCCAATATTTTTCGTACTGAGACTTTGAAATAGGGATGAATATAAAAGATAATGAGCATGTATATGATAAAACAAATTGGAGGATATATGCAAACGAATCAATTAACAAACCGGAAATCTCATCAATTGTCGAGAATCTAATACTAAGGGTACTGGGGACCGTAGACAAGAATACTCCGCATGTTTCAACATCTGGTGGTCCGCAAACTACTTGTTTGAATTGAAGGTTTTTACATTAAACAGACGTTGGGATTTGACACCCTCTTAGTTGAGTGTATCTGACAACTATACGGAACGAAATTTCTCTTTTAGAATTATTCAGTCGAATTCAACCTTGAGAGGTTCACGATATATTTGATTTTTACAGAAAAGTTATTGAAAATAACTTTAGGTCTTCAGTTTGTGTATTGGATATTTTGTGAATGAAGTGATCTCTTATCGGATATATGCACTGTGGAAAAATTTTTTTCAGATAAGTTGCACAGGACGGGTGAGTTTTTTTTCATTTCATTGAAATTTTTCAGAACAAAGTTGAATCCTAGTAGGAATCACATCCACACATTTAATATTAGCGGAAAATCTTGAATTTTGTTTTACGTATTTGTTGTTAATTTGAGAGTTTAAGTTAATTTTCCCGAAAGTTTCTCAATAAATACTAACGCGATCAAATTGAAACATCATAACTAGTTGTGAAATATCGACGCTCAATTTAATGCATGATTTCGTGAGAATTGTATTGGAAAAAAATTGAATTTTTTCTAAACATTTTTTTCGGAAGCTATTCATTAAAGTTCAATATAATTTGGTACAGGTCTTAGTCAACATTTTGAAACCATTTTTATTTGCAGAGATATTGGCGGAAAATTTTGTGGCCATTTCAAATTTTGAGGTTATTTCTCTTATATGTCAAAAGGCGCAAACGCTTTCTGATTTGAATTTCATTTCTATTTGTGTAATACCGACACGCAATTTAATAAGTAATATCGTGAAGATCGTGCTGGCAAAATATTAGTAAAAAATATTTTTCGGAAATTTAACTTAACTTTAACGAAAGAAACAACATAGTGACTTGACCTTTGTAAAGTAGTTTTTTAAGAAACTCAACACCAAGATAATTTTCTCTTCAACTCCAATATTTCATAGGAAATGTGATTTGGAATGAAAAATATTTAAGATTTTTATGAATAACATCCTCTAGGCTTAATTATAAAGTGATTCTTTCAATTCTTTCCAGCAAAATTTTCGTTCTATGTTGATACCTTAATGAATAGGTTTATCTACCATATTTCGGGAATATATTTAGATGAGACAGACAACATGGATACGGTAATTGATTACATCGGTGACAGGACTGATAATTCTGATGATCAGTCGGACATAAAAACTCCATCTCATTGTCGTAACTCGACAGATTTGTCCCCAGATAATTAGGGAATACGGCCCTGTGCGGCCACCTGCATTGGTCTCACTTTTCGAGCGAGCTAAGGCGGTTCGCCCTTCAAGTGGTTTTGTGCGTTATTATAAACATAGACATATTTAGGCATGTAAGATTTATCCTTGGGGATATTTGAAAATTCCAGACATAAGTCAGTCGGGATCGGAATTGGAAGCGATAAGCTTGAGGTCGAAAACGCCGAGGCTCGGCTCAAATATTTAAAATAGTTTTTTTACGTTTTTGTTCATATTTTCACACGATCGATTATTTCATATCGGCACTAGTCTAGTATATTCATTTTACAACTAGGAATCGAATTAAAGTGTGTTTTTTTTAACCGTTTAGTTTGATTTTGAAAACTTTCGAACCTCCTAGACGCCAGATCCTAACGGTGTGTAGGACTTCGGCGGGGAATTCACAACACTCATAGTAATACTACGGAATCACAAAAAACACGAAGAAAGTTGCTAAAAATCTTCTTCAGGTATCTACATTTTACTGACTGATGGTATGTAGTACAATAAGGTTTAAATATGGTCCGGAACGTGCCTAAATAATTATACAAAAGCGTAAAAGTGAGAGTAGGTATAAATTGGGGTTTGCCACAGAGTTTTTAGGTTACAGAAAAATATTCAGTAGTGGAGAGCTATTCACACCTGTTTGTTCATTCAATAGGATTTTGCGGGTGTTGTACCTATTGATTTCTAACGACTCTAGGAGTTATGTAGGTACTTTTGGTTTCGACGTGGATAATTTTGTAGTTACTATTGAATTTAAATATTTCACATGAATTTCTTCATGGAACTGATTTTCGTTTGGTGAAAAACCAATGAGTTATAAATAATATATACGATTGATTTGAGATATCAATGGTATTGGGTTATCAAACTGAGAAAATAATAAACCCTTGTGTAAAATTTGCAGCGTTTTTTCTTGTTGCTCTCGGTTCGTTGTCTCGTTCACGGCATGGCGTTAGGGATAGGGAAGTAATTCGAAGTAGTAGTTGTAAAATGGATGGATGGGATGTTCAAGTTTAGTTGAGAGGTTTAATTGGTATTGTATTCTTGTTACGGACACAGGATTATGATTCATTGCTTCAAAATCGAGGTGTCTGATAATTACTGGTTGTAAAAAGTATTTAATAAAACAAATAAACCTGGTTTATCGTTTAAATTTTAGAGAAGGAACACATTTATTATTTGGGATTTCGAATAAGAACTATCTAATCATTTCTATTTCATCAATTGCAAATGAAATGTGTGTGATTTTTTTTCATTATTATTTTATATTAGATTTTAATCACATTTTATACATCAGGAATGGCAAATAAAATGAAAAGGAATTCGTGATTGAAATAATACCAACAAGTAAACTTCAAAAAAATCACGATTTATTTATTATGGGAAATTACTGAATACAAAATAAATTTGCGGCAAAATACTCCTACTTTTCATGAGTACTTGTTTCTAGGTTCATCAAAGATATCAAGCCTCCCATATTCGTATTTAAAATCTTGAGAGTAACATATAAAATGACCATTGAAATTGTATTCGAGATGGGAAATGATGTGAAAAGTTTTATGAATGAACTTCTACACTATACTTTCGGCAAGCATGTATTCAATCAATAATTATCATTTTCTTGAAACTTAAAATGGAAGAACAATTTATTTGTTTTTTAATAGTTCTGTTTCTACTATTGGGAGTGAAAACCAAAAAAACCTAATAAAATGAAGCAAAATCCTCCCAAAATAAGCTTTCAATCGGTACTTGAAGGAAATGCTTGTCGAAATGGTAATGCATGCGCCTACTGATTTTTTTGTTGAAATGATACATTTAAGTGAAATTATCATAAAAAAATATTGAATAAATTTATTCAGTATGGAGTTGAAATATTTCCGTTAACTATGCTTATTGCATGTTCAAACAATTGGACTATAGTTTCCATATCATTATACACATATTCAGCCTTTCTATATTTCCAATAATTTCATCATGAAAGAACTTTGACTTAACAGAAATCTCGCCGTTTGTTTCATTCCGAAGTTGCAACAGAAGCAGTTACCAAATCATAGCCAGCATACCATTCTCTACTCTAGTTCCGACGTTCCAGACTCCTTAAAACGTTCCGATTCCGCCGGAATCGCAATGGATCATGCGTACTCAGTCCAGTCACGACTCCGAAAAGTAGCTGTGATTTGGCCCTGTGATTTATCCGTGTGGTCCACGGAACACCGGTTGGGAACCACTGGGCTTACCTGTCGAGATAAATTATACAAAAAATTATATGAGGTAAGTTTCAAAGCCCATGTTTTGTTATTGTAGGGTTTTTATGTTTAATATAAAGGTGTTCCTTGAATACTGAAGTTTTTCAGTAGATTCACTGGTGCCTATTATTGCCACGTAAGTATAGACCAAATATTGCCATGGCAATATTTTGGACATATAATATAATTTTATGTAAATAAATACATGATAATAAATAAATATGTGATCAACAAATTGAAAATATTTTATTCACAGAAGCAAACTTATTGCAGTTACTGAATGATATCAATATTAGGCAACTCAACATTTTTCCAATAATAATGATGGATTATTGCTTTTTGGCACTTTAACGAAAATTATTTTTTCACAGATACCAAAGAAGAAGAGGTCTGAATAGTCGGAGGATGATCTTAAAGAAGCAATGACAGCCATAATAAGTGGATCCTGCATCAGCAAAGCCGCGAATGTCTATAAAACCATTTTTATGTATTTTGTAACATTTTTCTTGAGAAATATTCATTTTTATTCTGTAGAATAAGGTAAAAATAGGGATGAAATTAAATTTTCGTAATAAAATTATAGGTTAGTCATTTATTATGCTTATTACAGTGTTTATATCCATGTTACCAATATTGCCACTACATGGCAATATTTGGCACGCATGTTCCAAATATTGTCATTTTACAATGTTTCTAAAAAACCCTCTTGAAAAATAATATTGAAATAAAAATATTTGGTATGCCTTTCTGTCTAGAAAACATGTAATAAAATGTTTTCCCCAAGTCACAGGTTGATCCAGCTAAAAATACTGCAATGAAAAATAAAAATTCCTTAGGGTGGCAGTATATGGCTTACTTACCTTACTTCAAAATGTAAACTGTGAAATTTTTAGGGGGGATAATTTTTTTTTTGGTCGAACACTAAGTTTGAGTTTCTCCAATATTCTCCAATATTCTTCATTTAGATATCTCTAACTGATAGGGCTAATTGTGCTGGACAGCTGTCTCGGTGAAACCATGTTTCTCTGAAAATACCACTTTAGTAAATTGTGTTGGTTCATATAACCATCTTTTTGCGCGCATATTGAAAGGAACATCGTTTCTAAAAATTTGGTATCAAACGATTAGGTTGGACTTACCGATGACGAATCCGGTATTTGAATCGATTCTGTCCGTTCCGCCCCAGGAACGATTACAGGCGTAAACGGAGGATCCTATCGAAATGACACTTTCAGGGTAGGTTGCATTTCAAAATGAGACTGTTAAATTCGTTGCCCGGCAAAATCAGCGGAATGGTTTCGGAGTTATAGCTATTTGAAATTTTGAAGTTATGTCCCTGATAGTTCAGGAAATACTGAAGCGATTGGGTTGAAGCTTGGCAGTATGTTGAAACATAACGACGCGCAACCTTTATCGCAAATTTGTTGAGATTGTATTGACAATAAGTAAAAAAATATTTTTCAAGATTTCTCTGGAATATTTTTTCGGGAACTATTTATGATATTGACAAAAATGTTCGCTCATATATTCAGCTCCATATTTCACAGCAGTGTACGAAATTTCAGTTTGATACGATTATTATTGTCGGAGATATTGGAAACAAAGATGAGATACTTTGAATTATATACATCATATATGAAGTTGGAGTTTCTTAACGTTTGAGATTGTATTTCTTGTTTTCTTGACTTGATTAGTTTAGAGAATAGGAGAAGTTGTAGAGTCATATCATTGACGCCAGAATTGGAGATTGGAATTTTTACGTAAGATAGCCTAAAAGCAACCCCCCTTAAAATACAACCTCAAAGAAACAACGAATTATTTATAGAGTAATATATATTCGAAGGAAAAGTGGAAAATTTTTTTCTGAAAATCTGACAGTATAAAAGTAGCACAACTATATTAAACACAAATTTGTCCACTCTATTTTGAGAAGAAAATTTTCATTTATGATTCCTTCTGAAAAGTATCTTAGATACTTTTAAGTTACTTTTTGCCAACAAAAAAAGGAACTGAGATACAGTAACTTAGATACTTCAAATTATCTATGTTACTGTACAGTACCTAAGATACTTTTTTCTGACAGCTCTGCTCGAAAAATACTCATTCAATAACGATTAAACTTGGTCACTAGTTTGAAAATACTGATGAACAACTTCTGTCAAATTTCGTGATGGTATTCTGATCATATTCGTCACGAAATTCGGCATTAACCTTCAAGCTATCAATTTTCAAGTATTGCAATGCAATTCCGAAGTTTCGATTCGATCGCGATACGATTTCGATCAACGATCTATATCATAGGATATCCGACGGATGGCGAACGAGCAACACTATCCTGATGTTTAAAATGCTGCAAATTTTACACAAGGGTTTATTTTTTTGTCGTCAGTTAAATAACCCAATACGATTGATACCTTAAATGGAACTTATACAGCGTGCCAAAAAAGTAACGTAACTCGTCAATAATTCTTGTACGGAGATTCATTAAGGAAAATCCTCGCACCCGTCGATTTTTTATTTCAAAAGCAATTTATCTTGTGCTTTTTTGAATTTGATAATTCTCACCCTCTACGCCCCGCACCCCACTGCTTTATTTTTCAGATGGGAATATATGGATTGTGATACATCAAATGAAAGGTAATTTGATCACTTATTCAGCGATGTGGCTTGAATTGGTGGGGCTGTTTTTTCATTAAAAAATTTCAAAAAGCACTGCCGTGAAGGCAGCAACTTTTGCGAGCATGTTCAATGTAGATGACCGCTTCAGCAACGAATTTGAACGTGCGCGCGTACCAAATTTCAGTTCGATACGATCATAAGTTCTGGAGATATCGGGAAAAAATATGTCAAATTTCGAGGTTTTCTTCTCGATATCGTTGATTTTTTCGGTATTACTCGAGAAATACTGATTCAGTCCTGATTAAACTTCACAGCTAGTTTTAAGATGCTGAAAGACAACTTTATGCAAAATTTCGTGATAATCGTGTTATTAGAACAATTTGAAAAAAAAAATTTATATGATTTTTTCATCATATCATCCTCATTAAATTCTGTATGAAACTTCGAACTGTTATTTTCGATGAAGTACTGGATTTCAATTCGATCTGATCTGTATTTTTGGAAATATTGGAAAAATAAAATTTTGATTGGGTATATCTACGGAATCATTGGGTGGATTTTACCCATTTACGAATTCGGCCTTCGTAATTAAGGTCCAAACCTTCTCTACAAATATCGAGTTTCTAAGTTGTTTCTTTCGGAAGTTATTGTGTTTACGCAGTCGGCCGTTAGGATCAGATCGAATTGAAATCCAGTACTTCATCGAAAATAACAGTTCGAAGTTTCATACAGAATTTAATGAGGATGATATGATGAAAAAATCATATAAATTTTTTTTTTCAAATTGTTCTAATAACACGATTATCACGAAATTTTGCACAAAGTTGTCTTTCAGCATCTTAAAACTAGCTGTGAAGTTTAATCAGGACTGAATGGGTATTTCTCGAGTAATACCAAAAAAATCAACGATATCGAGAAGAAAACCTCGAAATTTGACATATTTTTTCCCGATATCTCCAAAACTTATGATCGTATCGAACTGAAATTTAGTACACTGCTGTGAAATTAGAAGGTCAAAGTGTGAGTATAATTTTTTTTGGATATGATGAATGGTTTCCGAAAAAAAAATTTTTTTGTAAAAAAATGTCGAAAAAATTTTTTTTTAAAATTTACTGACAATATGATCTTGACGAAATTTGGCTCAAAGTTGCGCGTCGTTATACTCCACCAAACTGCCAAGTTTGAATCCAATCGCTTGAGTAGTTTCTGAAATAAAAAATAAATAACTTCAAAACTTCAAGTGCCTATAACTCCGAAACTATTCGACCGATTTGGCTCATTAACGAACTTAACCGCGGCATTCTGATGCGCAACCTATCCTGCAAGTTTCAAGTAGCTAGCTTGCTTCTGTCGACAGTTATCGTGTCTACGGACGGCCGGCCGGCCGGACAGAATCAATTTTGATACCGGATTCGTCATCAGTGAGTCCAACCTAGTCGATTGAGACCATTTTCGGCTCAATCATCCAAAATTACAGACATTTGGACAAAACGATAGCACGCTGTTCCCCTAGAACATGCGCGCAAAAATTGAATTAATTGCAATTTGTGATTGGAGAATACTGTAATCAGACCATTATTCTTTTATTAACTATTATTAGGGGAAATCCTCGAACCCCTGGATTTGTAATTCGAATTAAATTGATAATTCAATTTTATTTTCGTTCCCATAACTGAATTGGTCATCGAATGACCTTTGATGCGATATATCACATGCAATATTTTTCCAAAAAAAAAACTGTTGAGTTTCAAGGCCATAAACCCCCAACTTCAAAACTGCATGCATTTTTCAAACTTTGAAAATGCAAACCAGTGGGAATGAGGATATTTCTCGAAATTAATTATTTCAAGAATAAAAACCTGACACCAATCACAAATTGTTAACTTTGTGATAAAATAGCTAAACAAATTCTTTTTTCAATCACACCGCTCAATGTGCAATCGAATATCCTGTAATTTGATATATCACAATCCATATATTACTATTTGAAAAAACAGTATAGGGGTGTGGAGCGTAAAGGGTGGGAGATTTCAAATTCAAAAAGGCATATGGGGAGACCTGCTTTCGTAAATACAAATCCATGGATTCGTGGATTCTCCTTAATAATAATTAGTTAAAGAAAAATGATCCCATTGCAGTACTCACCAATCACAAATGTGAATTATTGCCTAATTTTTTATTGAGAAAACGGCGCAACAAAAACAAGGAAATTCTTTTTTTAGTCATATCAAATTACCTTTCAGTTGATGTATCACAACCCATATATTCCCATTTGAAAAAATTAAGTAGTGGGGTGCGACTCGGTGCGTGGCGTAGGGGGTGAGAAATATCAAATTAAAAAAACACAGGATAAATTGCTTTCGAAATTAAAAATCCACGGATGCGAGGATTTTCCATAATAATTCTTCGTACAAGAATTATTGACGAGTTACGTTACTTCTTTGGCAAGCTGTATACTATTCATATCTCATTGGTTCTTCACCCCAAAATTTGCAGCATTTTTCTTTATACCTCAGGAACCAGTGGACGGAAATCATCAGGGTGAAAATTTTTAAGTTGAGTTATGCAACAGTAATCAACATTGAGAGTTTCATGAAAATTCAGTGGTAAGTTTTCGAAAAAAAAAAATTTTCCCTCCAACCCCCAATTTTGAGCCCTTAGGGTACACCTGTCCTGCTGAAAAGCTTGGAGGATCAATCCTGAGCGACGAACGATTTTCACTTCTTACACCTACTTCACAACTGACAAATCCCGCATAAGCTCGCATAACCCTCAAGTGATAATGTTTTTTGTTTTCTATTGCTGAGAAATGTGATAGATATGTATTTTTCGGATGAATATCCTTATCTGCTATATTATTTGGTTTGATATCTCAAATATTTGAAATTTCGGTAAAAAATTCAGAAAACTACCCGAAAAAAGAATATCATATATTAGTTCTCAAAGGCACTCAGTAGCATTTCACCTAAAAAAAAAGATTAGCATAAAAATATACCTTCCAAAAAATGTTCAAACATTTCTATCAGGAGATCGGAGTGGGTTAAAAATAGCCGGGAGTTCACAAGATTGAAAAATCTAGTAAAGCACTGCCGTGAGGCAGCAGCTTTTGCGCGCATGTTCAATGTAGATGACCGCTTCGGCAACGAATTTGAACATGCGCACAAAAGCAGCTGCCTTCACGGCAGTGCTTTTCTAGATTTTTTCTCGATAAATTACTAACGGCCGGATAGTAAACACAATAACTACCGAAAGAAACAACTTGGAAACTCGATATTTGTAGAGAAGGTTTGGACCTTGATTACGAAGTCCGCATTCGTGAATGGGTAAAATCCACCCAATGATTCCGCAGATATAACCATTCAAAATTTTATTTTCACAATATTTCCAGAAATATAGATAAGATCAAATTGAAAACCAGTACTTCATGGAAAAATGACAGTTTGAAGGTTCATACAGAATATAATGAGGATAATATGATAAGAAGATCCCAGAATATTGAATATTTGAAAAAAAATTTGAATTTTTTTTAAAATCGTTCTAATAACAAGATCATCACGAAATCTCGCGAAATATTGTCCTTCAGCATCTTTGAACTTGCTGCAAAGTTTCATCACGATTGAATAAGTATTTCTCCAGTTATACCGAAAAAAACAACGATATCGAGTAGAAAACCACGAAATGCTACATATTTTTTCCCGATATCTCCGAAACTAATAGTCGTATCGAACTGAAATTTGATACACTGCTGTGAAATATGAAGCTCAAGGTAAAACTGGAATAGTTCTCTAATATGAACAATAATTTCAGAAAAAAAAATTTTTTTCGGAAACAATTTTGAAAAAAATTTTTTTTTAATTGAGTGACCATAAGTTTTCAACGAAATTTTGTTCAAAGCCGCGCGTCGTTATGTTCCAACTAACTGCCAAGTTTCAATCCAATCGCTTCAGTAGTTTCTGAAATATGAGGGAAATAACCTCAAAATTTCGAATTCCTATTACTCTGAAACTATTTGGCCGATTTGGCCCATTAACCGAACTTAACCGCGGCATTCGGATGCGCAACCTACCCTGGAAGTTTCAGGTCGATAGAATTTCCCGTACGACCGTAATCGTGCATATGGACGGCCGGACAGAATCGATTTTTCCCCGGATTCGTCATCAGTGAGTCCAACCTATTCGTTTGAGACCATTGGACAAAACGATACCACGCTGTTCCCCTAAAACCTGCGCGCAAACACAGGGTAGTTCAGTTAATCTTTAGGAGCTGGGTCAAACATACCCGAACTTGGGGGATAACTTTGGCCCATCTTTATTTTTTCAAATAAATATTGCGAAATGCAAAACAAAGTTATATTATCATATGAGAATATGGTAGCTGATATTAACATTCAACATTATGAATACAAAGAATCTAGCAATCACGCTTCATCTGAAAAATCCTTCAGAAAATACAACTTAGCTTGGGCAAAAGTTACCCCGCCCGACTGTAGTTGAATAATTTCACATGGTGGGATACTCGAAACATTCAAGAGATTGTTCATTCTCGTCTGTCATGTTTAAACGCACTTGTTAACAAAACAAGTTGGTACTTAGCCATATGAGGTTGAATGCAATGGATGAGGAACTATAGGTATATTGAAGATTATTTTTTTTAACTATTATTGTCTTAGAGGTATGTATGTATATAATCAATTGCAATGGTATAGTGAAGTTATGTGGCAGTTTGAAATATGCGTGTAATTAACTGTCTTTTCAATATTGGTGCGAAATTAATTTTTCTTTCACTTATGATAAATAATTATATTGATTTAGCTACCAACCTCAAATAATCGTTTCTGTAGATCAGACTGATTTCAGCAAAAACAATTTTTCCCCATAGCTTCTTGCATGTCGAAGGAATCAATAGCGTCTATCAATTCAATCCCTCGAAAAATGTAAGTATAAAAACAATCTCTTATATATATTGAAGCAGCAGTGGACCTCGATTCGCAAGCCTATGAATTAGTTTTCCAGGCTTTTTCCTCATAATATGGCTACACACCTCATCCTACGCCAATCCACCATCATTCGACCTTCTTGATTAAAGTGAAAACCTACTTTACAAATATATTCCCTATGTCGATTCTTCCTAAAGTTAATGTGTTTACGGCCGGCCAAACCACTGATAGTGAACAAAATAACTTCTAATGAGAATCTACTCAGTAGCTTGATAATTGTCAAGTAGGTTTGGAGTTTAATTACGAAGGCCGAATTGGTACAAAACTATCGAATGATTCCGCAGATATATATACCCTTTCAAAATTTCAGTTTCCCATATCTCCAAAACATAGATCGAATCGCCCTTCAATGAAAAATGCCACCTTGAAGTTAGTATAGATGTATAGATGACAGCTTTGTCAACGGAACAAGCGCGTAAAAGCTCCTGACCTCACGTCAGTGCTTTTCTGGATTTTCTCAACTACGATGTTCTCTAGAGACATTCTTGCCTGCCAGTTCGAAGTACTATCACTCGGTCTGCGAAGTGATTGCATCAGAAATCTTCGTATATATATTGGTTTCTTACTTAATTTTATGAATTAAATCCCAGTGGTTATCCAAGAAAAAAATTAGAACAGGGATTTTGGTCCAGAACCGGGACAGGTTTTTTAAACATAGTGTAAAAAAAAACAGTATTGTTTATTTTCAGAAATTAAAATTAAATTTAGTCATCTTTCATCATCATTTTGAATGCGCCTAGCAAAACAGAATTTCAATAAACATTTGTTTTTTATTTTTAAAATAAAACAACAATTATCAATATACCGTTATGAAAACAAAACCTTATTCGAATATTAAACCAAACAAACTTCAATTATGTGTGAAATATTATCCTCCATCTTTGTTTAAATAAATAGGGAAGTGTTGGGAATTTGGATTATTCATTGTCTGCTACTTTGATAACAAAGCCAACGTTTCGGGGACAAATTTCCTCTTTATCAAGGCTAGTTAACTAAATTGTACAGACTAAGTCAATAAAATCAGAAAACAATAAACAAGGTGAAGTACCAGGGCAAAATCATACATGAAACTTGTTTATTGTTGTTTCTGATTTTATTGACGTAGTCTGTACAATTTAGTTAACTAGCCTTGATAAAGGGGAAATTTGTCCTCGAAACGTTGGTTTTGTTATCAAAGTAGCAGACAATAAATAATCCAAATTCCCAATACTTCTCTATTTATTTAAACTTCAATTATGTTTTTAATCGAAAATCTCAGTACAGAGATCATTTCAGTATTCAGTCTTCAAGGAAACTCTTCAAACTAAATAATAATTATCTCCAAATTTTTGAACCCGGACTACGAATGTAGACCGGACCGGACGCTCTCTAAACTAGGACAAATCCGGGGAAACCCGGACGGATGGCAACCTTATTCTAGGTTCAAAACCACTCTTAGGGTGATTTAGCTTCCTCAAGACGTATAGGTGAATCGTTAATGTACCAAAATAATTTTTACAGTTGTCAGGAAGTGGGGGGGGGGGGGGCTGTAGGAAATGCTCAATAGGAATTGACTATTCACGAAATTTTTTAACGCCGAGGACCAATAATCTCAGTTGCAAATTCAGAATCCATATGCGAAATCCGGAAAATAGGATTCGAAATCCTCCCAAAATGCCCTTTGATCGACTATCCAAATAGGTTTGTATGTATTTGTATATTTATTTGCAATTTAACAGAAATCGAATGCATACTTAAATATACTCAAATACAAAATTAATTTCATCCACTAAACTGATTTGTCAACTTATGCAAATAACTATATTTATCGACAAGTTAACAAAAACTCAATAAAATATGTATAAACATATTCAAACACATATAAAAATTAATTATTAATGACATCTGAAAAATGGACGAACAACGTGAATGTTACTTGAATGATCCTCAAACAGAACCTTATGAGCGCTTCGATGCATAAGATCGCTTATTTCTGGTTAAACACCCGTTTAAACGCTTGAGTGCGCCTTACTCGCATCATCACGTTCAGCCACGGCGAGGGGGATTCAACAACACATTTTCTTATTTTTTGAGAAAAAACGATTGGCCCTATTGAAATTTTGAAAAATCTATCTGAATCTAGTGTTATCTGTTAACACCTTTTATTTGAAGAATTTTTTCGATATTCCTAACAGTTTTCGAGCAAAATTGAAATAAACATTGAAGTGTCACGTTTCGTCCCGGCTCAGTTTGGGGGAACTCGTCAGGGCATGCACCAAGCTAAGCCGTTAACATCCCTACGTGAGTGGACACCCCTTGTGAGGACCACGAGGGAGTGTACCAGACCGTTGGGGATGAGCGTATTTCCGAGATCTTGAGAGGATCTAGTAGGGACAGCGTGCGCGCTAGCGCCCCCTGTACGTTGACCGATGATGTTGGCCAAGCGTTACAGGCAGATAACGTAGGGTACTTAAGACGCAAGATGGTACTGCGCGCGCGACTTACGTAAGGGCTGAGAGAGGGCGCTCGCTACAACATAATTTTAAACATGCATTTTCAGGGCAGATTATATCATGAGGAACTCCATGTAAGCGCATGGTATCCGACTTTTTAGATAATTAAAATAAAATATTTCTGAAGCGTATATTTTGATAGAAATTTGTCTGAATGAAGAACGCTCAACGTAGATAAAGAAGAACGGAAAAAAATTTTTTGCCAGTTTTTGGAAAAATGCCCCTCACCACTTCCTGCACACGACGGTTTTTTGACGACATGTTGATTTTGCATTGTAAGGATGTAGTGAATGATATTGAGTGGTTCATACATTTTAGCAATGAAGTTCACGCGAAAATCTGTTTTTAAATGAAATATGAAAATTTTCCAAAGAAATTTTTTTTTTCAAATGTTTCTATGGAGAATCCTTTATGTTACTACTGTTTATCTACCAACTAAGTTTTATTTCGATCAGATGAATATTTTTCGAGTTATCAAAATTTCAAATGGCTGTAGCACAAAAACCATTTGGCAGATTTGTCCCATTAACGAACTCATTCAGGATCTTAACCTAACCTGAAAAAATTTGAAGACTCTAGGTTCTTTTATTCGAAAATTATAGCGCACACGGCCGGCCGGAAGGACAGAATCAATTTTGACCTCAGATTCTTTATCAGTGAGTCCAACGTAGTCCTTTGAGACCAATTTCGGCTCAAAATTCGAAAATTACAGACATCGTGACGAAATGATAACACGCTGTTCCCCAGAACAAGCTCGTCAAAAAAGAAATTTCTATAGATGTTTGAAACTAATTACCGATATAGCTCAAAAGTCAATAATAATAATAATGATAAACTCAGCAGCTAGTATAAAGTTAATATTCCAACCATATAATCAGCTTCACCCACCAACAAATTTTTCGAGCATTTGATTTATCGGTAACTTCATTTCTTGACCACATGATTTGTGTATAAATATTAAAGAATATTAGACTTGAATATTCATTTAGACACGTGTGGGCATGCCAAAAGCAAAATTATTGCACTGAAAGTCACTCGCCCATTGTCTGAACAACTTGATCTGGCAGACACATTGTATATAACCTGACGTTAAGCTCTGAACATTATATCATACTTACGCTGAGTGCTTTATATGAGGCGCCGTTTGTGACAAAACTGCGTTTTAAAATATATATATTTTTGAACCAATATATTCATTAGTTGCAGCAATATATATTCTTTTTGTGTGCCAATATATTTATTTTTCGTTCCGATATATTTATTTTCTACGAAACATAATATATTTATGAGTTGGGTGTTGCAAATTCGTGGTGTCCAATATATTTATTAATTCGACCTATTCCAAGTTGTCACGAGAGGGCGCGCCGGCAGCTTTCAGCTACAGTGACTTTATACTTGTATAAAGTCACTGTACGTTCAGCACATTCCGAGCATATGGCAACATGACATAGCCATAAGTACAACATATCACGTAGTTATCTTCTTAATGTGTAGTACCTACACTGGCTGATAGATGGCTTATGGATTGTCGATAATGAAAAATAACTTTTTTGTAGCATGTTGTGTATCTGTCTGATGTGATGAGTAACAATCAATGATCAATCAATACCCAAATACAATGAACTCTATAATATACCTGGAAGGGACCCGTTTTGAGCGACAAGTGAAGCCAATTCGTTGCTTATGCAACCCGCGAAGTGGACGGGTATCTATCTCTTTCTTCCTCATTGCAGTAAAGGGAACTCTGTCGCATTTATTCTAAATCTTTTTAATTTTTCATTTCAAATTAGGAGAACCTGAATTTTTTTCTGACTAATTCGTGAAGAAGGCAGGATTGAAGAAGATCGCACATGTTCAAGTGAAATTTCAACTTAGTGAGCGGTTTTTCTGGGGAACAGCGCGTTATCATCCTCCGTAAATTTGCGTTTTTTTGCCGAAAATGGTTCCAAGCGACCAGGTTGGACTCACTGATGAAGAGTTCAATGTCAAATTGAATTCTATTCAGCCGCCCGTTGCCACGATAACTTACTACCTAGAAAAGCTATAGCGACTTAAAAAATTCAAAATAAGTTCGTTAATGGGCAAAATTTACCTAACAATTTCGAAGTTATATCCATTTTAAATATATTATTTCATTTCCTCTATATCTCAAGAAGTACTGATGCGATCAGATTGAAACTTGCTAACAGATTACATGAAGAATCGTTAAAAAAATATTTTTTTCGGAAACTATCAATGTGATTTCAATGAAACTTGGCGCAGACCTCGAAGTCGAATCTGAACAGCAATGTTCGAAATTTCAGCTCGATTCGACACACATTTCCAAAAATATCGGATAAAAGTATGTCAAATTTCGCATTGGTAATGAATTGTAACCAGCGCTTAGATTTTCCTGACTTCAAGTCAGTGCTTTTCGAGAAGTATTTTCCTATGTTCCTTTTATTTAAATTTATTATAATAATGATGAAACTATCGTCAATCGTCAATGCACAGCTCACACACCAAAATAATTCTTCACTTTTTGAACCACACGTGGTGAAGGCAGAGACAGTAATGGCATATCAGAGAAAAAAGAAGTTCATTTTCAAAAATATTACACTTTCTTAGGGCCGGTATTATAAAACTTAATGGGAAGTTAACTTTAATTTTAACTGAAAATTAAGCAGCAATTTCCAGTTAAAGTTAGATTTGCAGGGTTATCTTATTAGGTGGTTTGGGTATCAATTATAGTTAAAATTAAAGTTAAATCGTTATTTTCCACAGATTCTCTGTCTTTTCGGCTGACATAAGGGGAATATAACCTCGATTTGTTTGTTGTTATGATATTTTCGGAAACATGTTAGCAAGATATAATTCACTTCATTTTTTAAGGACTTTTAATTCACGATGACGAAGATGACATGAATATTGTTGAACATCCTCGTTGAGAGATATTCACTTCATTTTTGAAGAACTTTTAACTGACTATGAAGATGATGCCATGAAAATTGTTGAATATCCTTGTTGAGAAAGGATATTCAGAAATCGGCTGAACCATTTGAACTTATGGGAAGAAACGGAATTCAAAAACCGATTTCGCTTATCTGGACACTCTGCACGCCTGTAATGGAATACATATTCTTAGAAATCGTGCTGTGACGCTAGTGATGCAAATGTGTTGATTACACGCAGAGTTTATGCAGCTTGTTCTTTCTTGATAGTTGCTGGAGATTTTAGGGGTTTTCACAAATCAACTATACTGGCTGTATTATCAGAAATGTCTCATGGAAAATTGCATACTTATTATCTATTTATATCAAAATGCCTGCTATGAACCTCACTCAAGTAATAATCCAATCTCGAGAGTTCCTCATGGCATATTATTGTAATGAAAATATCAGTTACTCTTTCTGTTCAACTATTATAAGATGTAAATGAAAAAAAAATCATTGGCACTTATTCGTTCCGGTGTCTAATATAACAGATAAAAGTTATAAATGCGTAATGAAGCATATTAATTTATACACATTATTTAACTTTCAAGATAAAAGGAAATCATCACAATTGCAATGGATACTTTTCTTATAGTAATGGTCAAGCTGGTAGCTGTACAAATTCTAGATATCAGGGCTCGATAACTCTGAGCCACACAAAACATTACCATATTTTTTAACTGAATGACAATTTTTGCAAATTTAGTGTAGAGATTATTACCACTCCCAGTGTCAGTTGAAAGTGCTTGCCCGTTGGTGAAGTATTTGTAAAAAATTCTGTACCTAATTGGATTTGGACAAATTTTATTGTAATTGTTATATAATTCCTGAATTGAATGTATCTCATTACTGTCAAAGTTTTTCCTTTTAAGCTTTCATTTCCAATATATTCATTAGTGGAAGTAGTTTTTTCAGTTAGGTGACTGAATAAATACCCAAACACCCCTTCCATATTGTAAAAAGTATAAGAATTCAAAATTGATCATTGCAACTCTCCCTCAAATCAGTAATTCTATTTTTATGGAAACCACAATCCATTAAGCTCCCTGATACATAGTGGGAATATTTGTCAATAAAGGATTTGTTTATTCCTATCATATTTTGAAAGGGAGTATTTTTCCAAAGTCCAGCTTTTCCAACCCAGAAATTGGTGGTTAGATTTATTACAGAATCTCAAACTATTTCATTCTCCTTTTCATAGAAATCATCACAGTATTTCTTGTCTATGATAGAAACGAGACTTTTATAATTCCGACATTTTTGAGCATAACTTCAACTGTCGGTTAAAGTTAAAGTTAACTTCCCATTAAGTTTTATAATACCGGCCCTTAACGATATAATACCCAAACTACCTGAATTTCCAAGTAAAACCAAATTTGAGCCGTTCAACACCATTTACTTCAATGGGTGTGACAGGGAGAGGTTACCGTAATTAGCGCTATCTTTGTTTCGTTGCCCCTTGTTACGCTTTAAGCTTAGTTGAAGAAGGGTCGGGTCCTTTCCAGGTAGTAATATAGAGTTCAATGCCCAAATATAATAACATAACCAAAGATATGTTTCTTCGTTATCTATCGTAGATAAGTAGATTTTATTATATAAAGAAATCCTAATATCAGTTGTTCTGTGTCTTAATACTAGAGTACAATTAAGTTCATTCGGTTGGTAGTTTTCTACGGCAAGAAATGTGAAATTACGATTTTGTCAACGGTACTCCACGTAGTTAAATTTTACAGTATTATTGCCAATTGATGCATCATTCATTCATAATCTTTATTTAACACATCTTGCAGAAGCACAGACCAAACAGTCAATTTAAACTTGTTATTGTTAGAATTTGTAAACTGACGTTTGAATGGGTGCGTTTTCATTTTCATCGAACTGATTAATCGATGTATCTCCCTCCCTCTTCTCTTATGCTCTCCACCAAAGAAGAGAGAGATACGGGTTACTCGATTTTTAAATTCGATGAAAATGAAAACCCACCTAATCTGTTTGTAATCTGCTACAACTATATGGTTATATTATTTGTATCGTCGTCTTCCAATGCTATTATTTTGGAACTTGGAACCATGAAGGTTGGAAAATAGGTAATAGACCTCATAAAGGTAGATAACTTTCCCAACCATTGCTTACTGTGGGCGACTTATGTATTAACAACTACGCCATGTTGCCAAAAGCTCAGAACTGTACCAAACGCTGCCGGCGCGACCTCTAGTGACAAATTAATAAATATATTTGTTACCACGAATTTGTATATTTGAAACACCCAACTCATATATATATTGTGTTTCGTAAGAAATAAATATATGGGTCTACAAAAAATATATATTGCTGCTACTGATGAATATATTTGCTCGAAAATACAAATATTTGAAAACACACATTGGTACCAAACGGCGCTTCATATTAGACAAACCTCTTGAGATTTTTCTTCATCTGACTTGAACATTAAACGTTTTTCAATCTTTTGATGATGAGCTTGTAACGAAGTGATTTTCGTTACTAAGAAATTAATCAATTTGTTTCATTTATTTCGAGAGGTTTCCTAGCAGGAATGAAAGAATTATTACATCAAATCTATTCCGATGCATTTCAATCTCCGACCTATTCTGAATAAGTGGTATTCGTGACTTAGGAATTGTTTAATTAGTTTTATTTCGTTTCGAGAAATTTCCTCTGAAAAGGCATTATTCCATCATATTTAATTCGATGCATTTTCAGTTTCCGTCCTATGTATAAGAACCATGCCGTACCCGGCGATTTATCGCTTATCGCAGTTTTTTCACATGATTGTGGCGGTCTCGGAGATTGAATTGTATAAAAAACGGGTAAATGCGTGTTTACACGACCTGCTGTATAATTCTTTCAGAGAACAAATCAAGTTGAATGAACCAATCAGGGAATCGTAAAGCATCTTCCCCTAGGAAATTTCTCGAAATTTTGGACATGTATAATCCCCACTTTTCCGAAGTTATAAAAAGGCTTGTCCAGACGAAACGGGCAATTTTTTGAAGGTATTTTCGAGCTGTCGAGTCGTCTCCTTTTGAGTTTAGCGCTATTTTTCAGTATAGATCCAAATTTTCACAGTTTTCTTAATTCGATTTTCGTCGGACAATTCAATTAAAATCCTTACTGCGTTTAACGAGGAAAAGACTCGAGTTTTCACCGTAAAGGTAGTGAGTGAAGGTGGTGTTTCACCTGGTAAGAACCCTTTGGGCTTTATTCGGCTTTCCGTTTGATTTCTGTATATTTTCCTGTGTTTCATTTCCATTTTCCGTTTAATACGAATCGAGTAATAAAAGAGCTATATAATTTGGTATTCCGGTGAATAATTTGAAGAGTGTTTTCGGGAACGTTGTGAAGGCCATTACCTGCAACCTTCGTTCAATTGCCCTCTCTAGGGGTTGAATTGAGGTGGTACTGTACCCAGGGCTGGGAAAAATACATGCTTGGCTTAATTGAAATACAAATTACAAAATACTTTCTCGCAGGTATTTGAAATTCAAAATACAAAATACTTTCAAGTCGGGTATTTGAAATATAAAATACAAAATACAGTATTTTAACTATTTGTATTTGAAATACAAATTACAAAATACATTCAGGTGTTACGTAAAATGTGAAAAGAGTACAACTCATTCAGCTCAGCTATTGGCGAATGAAGATAAGCGCTACTCCCTCTGGTGGCTATCCGAGTAACCCGAGGTACAGACATTATCATTGACAAGTTAAAAGAAATGTTAAGAAAAGGAGAAAGTTAATGCATTTTTCTTGGCGTTTGTGTGATTTTACAAGTGCTTCTACTGAGGAAGATCAAACTCAAATGTCCCTTTCCATAGATCTCCACAGCCTGGTGAAAAATTTCGAGTTAGGGTGAAAGAAACTTCTTTTAACAAGTCGGTCCTGAAAATGTTGAAGAATCGATAAAAGCCAACAAACAAGATTTATGAGAGTCTGTTACCTTAATTTTTACGATGATAATCATTTTCAAAGAGGAAAGCACGAATTGCCTATGAAATATTAGATCACATTCATGAAGACAATTTTTTTCCAGGCCCCTAATCCAAGCAGAGAAATTTACTTAAGAGGAATGCTCTGCCTTCCAGAATTCTGCCTGTTGAACTGATCATTAAGTAACAATGTAAATGTTTCAATGATAGAACTGACTGAAAAAAGAAAGTCTCAACAAAGAAATATCTTTTGATGAATACTGTTCGCTCAAAGTGCTTCTGTCAATGAAAGCAAAGTTGTACAAGGCTTATTTATTACAGCTTTTTCAAGACTAATCATATGAGTGTTGGAAAATTTAGTTGTCAATCCATAATGAATAAGACTTACGATACAAGTAGCATTAGTTTTATGTGAATTATTCATTTTATTCACAATATATTGAGTATTTAGTCCTTCGCTATAAAAATAGTAAAGTTATGAGTATTTGTCTTTTATTACGAAAAGTATGTTTATCAATACTGTTTTTCAACTTTCAAGGAAGCCTAAGAAATCCACCCAAGTCAATCTTGCCATTCGGATCTGAAAATAAATAATATTAAAATACTGTCTAACCTTGGAGATATCCCCGTAATTTTAGAGTTGCTACACTCAATAAGATTGAAGAATGATGCATACCTACTTTATAAGAATGGAATATGTACTCCCAGTAATACTCTCGTCAACTATAAAAGTCTTTGAATAAATCGTGAAATCAAAAATTATTAAACCAAACACGAACAAACAGTACAAATTCGACTATCAAAACAAAATCTATGTCTGTACCTAAGGTTCCAAAACAGGCCACCGTGGTGCTGCAATCTTGAATTCAGACGCCAATTTAATCGCTAAATAAAGAATTTCCTTTCAGAAACACCAGATTTTTGAATCTAGTATCAGACAAACATCCTCTTGTTGGGGAATGAATAAAACCTGCTAAAGAAAACAGTCTTTCTACAGGTCCTGATGGTCAGAAACTTGTGTTATATTGTATGAACACATTTTTACGCGCTTGTTTTGGGGAACAGCGTAATTTTCGAATTTTGAGCCGAAATTGGTCCCAAACGACTATGTTGGACTCACTGATGAAGAATCCGTGGTCAAAATTGATTCTGTCCATCCGTCCGTGTGCGCTGTAACTTTCGAAAGGAAGGACCTAGAGTCTTGAAATTTTCAGGTTAGGTTGAGATCCTGAATATCTCGGTTAAGTTCGTTAAAATCTGCTGAATGGTTTTTGTGCTACAGCCATTTGAAATTTTGATTTTTCAATAACTCGAAAAATGTTGATCTGATCGAAATGAAATTTGGTTGGAATATGAACAGTGTCAATAAGAAGAATTAACCATGAAAAAATTCGAAAAAAAAATTTTTTTTCTGAAAATTTTTATTTTAATTTTCCTATTTCATTGAAATTTCCAAGTCACCAGTTCGCAATGTGAACAAGCGCGTAAAAGCTGCTGACTTCAAGTGGATTTCTAGATTTTTCATGTTAGGATAATGTTCAATAATGGTAAGCTCTTTGCTCTTATCGTTTTTAGAAGTTGACTGACTCTAACTCCATGATGAAATGACCATTGCGCAGGACCTTTCTTTCCTTTCCATTTGCTGAAAATATGATTGCTAGCAAAATAACTAGATGAAGCAGATGAACGTCGCGCCATCTGAAGGGGGATTCAGGGACTATTTTCTGTAAAGCGCTCAGCGCTAGATGTATTTGTTCGAAAGTATTTCGAAGACAAAAGTATCGAAATACAAAATACTTCAGCGTCAGGTATTTGAAATACCAATTACAAAATACATTTTCAAGAAGTAATTGAAATACAAATACAAAATACGTATTTGTATTTCAAATACGTATTTCAATTACAAGCAATTGAAATACTGCCCAGCCCTGACTGTACCAAGTAATCTTCGAATTACCTGGTTGTATCCGACGCTCTGGGCTGAGTTCGGGCGAAAGATAAAGGCTGTGATTCGAATTTGAATAAGCGAAACGTTCCTGAAATATGCGGTTTATTCATTTTGTATGTTGGAGGACGGCCGTTATATTTTAGCAGATAATTTTTAGATTGTTTTAGGGAACGTTGTGAGGGTCATTTCCTGCAACCTTTGTTCAATTGCCCTCTCTAGGGGTTGAATTGAGGTGGTACTGTACCTAAGTTATCCCCGAATGACCCGGTTGTATCCGACGCTCTGGGCTAAGTTCGGGCGAAAGATACAGGCAATGATTCGAGTTTGAATTAGCGGAACGTTCCTGAAATAGCCGGCTCATTAATTCTGTATTTTGGAGCACTAGTGTAATATTTTAGTAGGTCATTCCTAGAGTGTTTTCGGGAACGTTGTGAGGGACATTACTTGCAACCTTCCTTCAATCGCCCTCTCATAGGGGTTGAATTGAGGTTGTACTGTACCTGGGTTATCCTCGAATTATCTGATTGTATCCGACGCTCTGGGCTGAATTCGAGCGTAAGATACAGGCTGTGATTCGAGTTTGAATTAGCGAAACGTTCTCGAAAGTCCCTTTTAGATTTGCGGAGTGCTTTGTCGTCACGGCCTTGTATTCTGGTCAGTCATATCCGACAGTATTTTTGGAGCATTTAAGGGTGCATTGTCTGCATCTTCGATTCAATTGCCCTTATACAGGGGTTGAAACAGGTCAATACCGTAGTCAAAGCCGGCCCTGTCCGTTTACTACTTTCTCACTTGTACTTGTTCACTACATGCTCTCATTGTCCGTCATTCACTAATTTACTGTCATTTTTCATCGCTTTTATCACCTGCTCTGCTCGCTCATCTCATTTCTCAATACCGTTTACTGTTTTGCCTATTTAAAGATCACATATTTTTGCTCTGTTAACATCTTACTGTATATTATGTTATTGCTTTGATCCACTCTTATACTGCGTAAATAATTATTTTGGTCATATCATAGTAAGTTTAGACACGTTGACAAATCACATCAGACAGCTTTTTGTGTGAATATAATTGTGGTGTAAGTGTAAGTGACACCGTGAAAGTTTTGTAATAAATTTGTACATATATAGTGTGAGTTTCATTCCTGTGATATTTGTTTTCTCTATAAATAAAGAAATTACCACCAAGCAATCGCTTAGACCTTAGATTGCACCGAACCCTTCTCCAACTGTGTAAAGGCTACCTGGGAAGGACTTGGAAGTGTACGACAAGAAGTTGCAACCTTGGACCATAATTTGCAACTGGCGCCCGAGAAAATAAATTTAAACCGTACAGTCACACAAGTCTGAAAAGAGGTCGTCACAAATTGGCGTCCGAGCAGGGACCTAATTTCTTTCGACAACAGGCAGTGCAAAAGGAGAACTGAGGAGTAGAGGAGCAGACATGGAGGAGACTGAGGGCCGAGGAGTTGGTTTGGGAACTCGAAGCCCGAGGCTGCCAGGCCCATAGGACCGTCCATAAACCGTGCAGAACTGCGCAAGGTGATGGACATGAAAGTGCCGTTCCTACCTTAGTCAGGAATACCGAGGAAGAATTGATCAGTGTTAACCGAATCCTAGGCTGCTTGATTGAAGATGTTAGAGAGTTCGACGAGGAAAACGCCGTGAATGAATAATCTTGTATAGGGAGCCGATTGGTCCACGTCCAAAACCGTATTGGTCAGATCAAACCGACGTCGATTGAGGGACAGGACATGATGGACGATCAGAAGGGTATCGTAAATCAAGTATACGAGATGCTGGAGGATGCTAAGACCCTGGCCGAGGTTAGACAGGGTGGTCCAGAAGTCCAGCTAGGAGGGAAAGAGACCCAAGGATTTCGGCTCCACAGTCTGGGACTTACCAGCGGACTGGATCGTCCATTGACTTTTTCCAACGCCTGAGGGAACGAGCTTGCGAAGCAGTCCGAAGACGACTAGACCTCACTAGTCCTCTACGTACACGAATCCGAAAGAGTAGGCCCCTCCGCAGCCGAATCCACCAGGAGGATATTTTTTCCATTCTTGGCACCGGAGGACTCATTTAACGCCAAAACCGAAACCGTACTCCGACCAGATACCGTCGACAGAACCGTGGATAACAGGGCACTGAACCGAAGGATGCACAAACCCCACCGGAGCTGTTCAACAGAAGCCAGTCAGATCAACCAGGTGTGTAGTGGGAAAGACACCGATGCCGCAGATACCCGTCTGGCCGACCACCCGTCCATCCACGTCTACAAATGGCATATCAATTTCCATGTAAATACTAGCGTGAACACATTCCTGTAAGAGGAAGAACAACTGGCAGAAACCAGGAAAGTCAGCCACCAACACATGTTCAAATCCATCTTCGGACTGCTGAGGGGTGATTCAGAGGACGTCCCGAGGAGAGGTTCGTTCAGGGGTTTGAACGACTTCAAGGAACAACTACGTGAAGCTTTCCTCCCCCTGACTATGAGGAAAACCTCTTTGATGAAATCAGGAGAAGAACACAGGGCAAGGAGGAAAAACTTTTACAGTTCGTTACCAGGATGCAGAATTTGTTTCTGAAATTGACCACCAGACGCCCATCCGGAGAAGATCAGATCCTCATGATCAAGAAGCGTCCGTTACCATTCCTCCAAACAGCACTGACCTTCCAGGAAACGAAGACGTACAAGCAGTAATTGGATAAAGGGAGGGCGTTCGAGCTAATGCAGTGGCAGGCCGACACTTATGTCCCACCTCCGGACCGGAAAGGATTCATCGACGAACCTCACCTGGTGTATCAAGGACCTTAGTCGAAATCTTCCAAAAACCTAACCGTAAATGCCGCATATCAGGCGGAGAACCCACCCATACCGCCGTCTTTGCCTCCGAGGCAGTCGCTACCTCAGGCCGTTGAACCGAAGGGAGTGAAGAAGGAGCCTAGTTACAATGAGGTTAGGTCCGGGAACCTAACTCGCCGGGGCCGAAGAGGGTTCAGTTCAAGGGGTCTGGAATCCAATGCTGGTGATGTGGAAAGACCGGACACATGAGAAGAGAGTGCCGATCTTCGCCTAGGCTGTCTTGTTCTCGATATGGACGACAGGGGATCCTTTTGAGAGACTGCAGGTCTTCGGCAAACTAGAACGGAGCTGCCTTGGCCAGGGGAGAAGGCAGTTCCCGTCTACAGTTTCCCCAGTAGAACCGAAACCGTTGACTCGAGAAAACCAATGATCACCATGTACATAAGATGTGAACCAGACCAAGCGCTGCTGGATACCCAAGCATCGAGGTCTTTTTTAAGCGAAAAGTGCGCCAGAGAGTGCCGAAGGGCAGGAATATTCCCGACCCAAGTTCGTGACATGTTAGCTACCGTTGCGGATGGCAATTCCGTTGCCGTCAAGGAGGTCTATGGGCAAAAACTGAGAATTGGGAGTCAACTGATCGCGACACGATTGTTTTTGGTCCTACAACTACCGATGGACTTGATTTTGGGTATGGACCTGCCGTCTTCTCACGATTTGCGAATCGATTTCCGTACAACACGATGTTTCCTGGGAAGAAAACCGTTAACGGGTCCTCAAACCCCAATAGTTGTGCGGCAAAATTCGGCAATCCGCACCCTGACGTCTGGAGAAAAACGAAACCTCGATGAGTTATTGGAGGAAGAACTTAGCAGTTTCGTAGAGATGAAAGGTCTGACGAACATGATCCGTCGCGAAATTGAGATCAAACCTGGGACCGAACCGATCAAGCAGAGGTACCGTCCGTATAACCCTAAGATGCAAGAGATTGTCAATCAGGAGGTAGATAGGATGTTGGAGGAAGAAATTACCGAACCGTCAAAGTCACCGTGGAGCTCCAACGTCGTCATCGTGAAGAAAGCCAACGGACAACCCAGGTTTTGCATCGACTTTCGTGCCGTCAATGAGGTCACCGTGAAGGACACCTATCCACTACTGCACATCACCGGAATCCTGGATAAATTGAGGCGGGCCGGATACATTTCGACGCTGGACTTGAAACAAGGCTATTGGCAGGTGCCCCTCACCGCAGAAAGCAAACCACTCACCGTATTTGCAGTCATGCCTTTCGGCTTGCACTCTGCAGGGGCTACGTTTCAGAGAGGTCTGGACCAGGTAATCGGTCCGGAAATGGACCCTATCGGCTTGGCCTATCTGGACGACATAGTGGTGTTAGGGGAAACATTCGGGGAGCACATGTCAAACTTGCGAGCCGTGTTCCGTCCCCTCCGGTAGGCCAACCTGAAGATTAACCCGGAAAAGCGCGAGTTTCGCAGGAGTTCATTTAAGTATCTTGGTCATGTGGTAACAGAGGAAGGAATTGCCACAGACCTTAAGAAGATATCCGCCATCAATTCCATGACACCGCCGAAGACCGTCCGTCAACTTTTCGGCGATTCCTAGGAGTCGCTAGCAAGTATCGCAGATTTTTGGAGGATTTCACTAAGATAGTGACGCCACTGACTCTGCTGTTGAAGAAGGAGCAGAAGTGGAACTGGAAAACCGAACAACAGCGAGCTTTTGAAGCTTTGAAGGAAAAACTTACTGAATCTCCCGTGTTGGCGTGCCCGGATTTCTCACAACCATTTACCCTGCAAACCGACGCGTCTGAGACAGGACTCGGCGCCGCCCTAACCTGACGGACACGAAAGAGTGATTGCCTATGCAAGCCGTACACTCAACGAGGCCGAAAAGAACTATTCCTTGACTGAAAAGGAGTGTCTGGCGATAGTATGCGCCATCAACAAAATGAGACCGTACCTGGAAGCCTACCGTTACCGTAATGACCGATCACATGAGCCATCGCTGGTTGCAGTTGAAAAAGTCTCCGTCAGGGAGGATAGCTAGGTGGAGCGTATTCCTGCAACAGTATGACTTTGAAATTTACCGGAAAGGAGCTTTGAACCGTGTCGCAGATGCGTTGTCACGAGATCCGTTACCTCATCAAAAGGAGTCATGCCTGCTCGAGGATGTCGTATTGTGTCCGTGGTATGCGAGAAGGTACCAAGAAGTTTCGAAGGACCCAGATTTGTTTCCAGATTACCGTATTCAAGATGGAAAGTTGTATCGACATTTCTAGAGCTCAAATGACTACACAGAACCAGAAATGGGAACACCTTGAAAACTTTGCGTACCGACCGAAAACCGTCAATCCATATTGCAGTAGAGCCACGACGAACCTGTAGCTGGTCATATGAGGATTGCTTAAACCATTTCCAGGGTGGCCCAGGATTACTACTGGCCCGGGATGTTCCGTGAAGTAGCCCAATACGTCAGGAAGTGTGAACAGTGCCAAAAGTATAAGGTTAGCCAGCAGAAACCGTCAGGGAAGAACCCTATACGATCAGCAAACCGTGGAATACCGTGAGCACCGACCTGATTGGCCCACTCCCTCGTTCAAAGAAGGATAATACCTTCCTAGTTATGTTTCAAGACCATTTCTCCAAGTGGATAGAGTGCAGACCTCTCCGGACAGGCACCGGCAAAGAGTGTTTCAGGCTTTTCACTAGCAGGTAGAGCTGAAAATTGGCTGTTCCAAAACCGTAATCAGCTATAATGGATCCCAATACGATGGAAGAATGTAATCGGTTTGCATCCGTATATTCACCGCGGTGCAACCCCGTCGAAAGGGCGTACCGGACCATCAAAACGATGATAGCCCAGTTTTGCAAAGGAGATCACCGTAATTGGGACAAACACGTAAGAGAATTGGGTTTCACCTTGAATTCGGCGACACAGGGTTAACACCAGCGTTCCTGAATTTTGGAAGGGAACTCCGATCACCGGAAACAAACCAGGTTTTAGTCCGTTGCCGGGAGCAAAGGAGAGCCCGTTGAAGAACCCACTATACAAGGCGTGACCCAATACGCTGAGCGAGTCAAGCGACTCCGGGAAACGCAAGAGTTCGTACGAATTCAACTGGCGAAGGCATTTAACCAGCAGAGTAGCTACTACGATCTGCGGAGGAGAGAAGTGCCATGCAGGATAGGAGATAGAGTTTGGCGCCATGAACCCCCTCTTCGGCGGCGGACGGCTTTGAATCTAAGTTTGCCGCCAAATACCCCGGACCTTATACCGTTGTGAGAGTTGTGTCCCCAGTGGTTTACGACCTAAAGGACACGTCCGGAAAATACCTCCGAAATATACACGTGAAGGACTCGAAACCGTACCGTGGGGACGACGGAAGAGATGAGCTTTCTCCGTGCGCCCTACACCTCTAAAACCGTGACAATGAGAGTATACAAGACCCTTCCACCGTCCGTTGCCTTTCATTTTAACATCTCTTCAGAACATGGCAGAATCCGTCGTAGTCGTCTCTTCCACTACCTTGAAGGATAGTCCCACTCGAGAAGGGGTGGAAGAGTCGTCCCGCCCGTTCAAGATGGTCCGTTTCCGGGGGGGTGGAGCATTTGGCCGAGTCTACGAGGTGGCCCGAGAAGACGGCGGCGAAAACTTTGCGATGAAAATGGCGTCCATCAGCGAAGTCTCACTCACGGAGATGGAGCTCCTACGTAAGGTCCGCCAACGTCATCGGCCTGGTCACTAGTTACGTCGACGGAGATCAGCTCGCCCTCGCGATGGACTTGATGGAGACGACCTACACACCGTATATATATATATTCTTTTGAGATGAGCATTACATTTTTTTTTATATCAAACAATTTGTGTCATAACAGTATTAGCAGAGGAAATGTCAACGGGGTACCATACATTTTTACGTATGATACAAGAGCACAGATAAAAACCTCAGGAAAAACTCTGTCTCCCCGTATAAGTGTAATGAAATTGTTGTTTTTTATTGAATGGCTTCTTTTTCATCGACAAAATTTCCTCCTTCCTATGCGATGCAGGTTGAAATCTTGGAAACATACCTGAAAACAAAAAAAGGAGACGAAAAAACTAATATGAAGTAGTAAATGATTTAGTACTCATTAAATTAATTCGAAGTTCGCAATCCATCTCAAAAAAGAATCAGACACCGAATGAATTGCCTCGAAACCATCGTCAAATTTATATATTGGACAAGTATTTACTAAATGTTCTATTGTTTCCTCTTCTTCTCCGCACTCGCACCTTGGACTTTCGACCGAATTCCATTTGAAGAGGAAACTATTACAGCGACCATGACCGGTTCTAATTCGATTCAAAATGCACCAAATTTTCCTAGGAAGATTGAAACCATGAACTTTTTCTGAAGGATCGCTGATCAAACCTTTGTTAAAAACATTACACGAATTCCATTCCGAACGCCAAATTTCTTTGTCACTTTTATTGGTGTGAAAATCGTTGATCCATAAAGGTTTACGAGATTTCAATCTAGCAATTTTAGAATCCGGAATATAAGACATGATTGGGAATAAATTCGGAAAGGAACGATATTTATCCCAAGACTTTATCACTGCAACCTGTCTACGAATATGGGGCGGTACAATATTTGAGAGAACTGGTAACCACTGTAAAGGTGTAGATCTTATGGTCCTACTAATGATTCTCATAGCAACATTAAGCTGTACATCTATTTTACTAACATGAGCGCTATTAAACCAAACCGAACAACAATATTCAGCAGCAGAAAAAACCAGAGTCAAAGCTGCGGTACGAAGAGTTGTACAGCGTAAGGGCCCATTACCAGAGGGGAGAGGCCGAGAAATCCTGCACCAAGCCCTTGCTGGAGTGGCTGCTTGCCACGGATTGTACATTGTGCATAGGGACCTGAAGCCAGAGAATATTTTGGTGAAGGGTCGTCGGGTGTGTGTGGCCGACTTTGGGTTGGCTTTAGAGCTGTCGTCAACCCAACCGACGACGACGCAGTTGGCGGGCACAGTCGCGTACATGGCCCTAGAGGTAATTCGCCGGCAGCCGTATGGTCTACCCGCTGATTTGTGGTCGATAGAAATGGTGGCAATCTACATGATGACCGGCCGGATCCCATTTTCGAAGGCTGACCCAAAGGGGTTCACCAACCTTCAGCTCCAATACTGGGGTCCGGAGCTGACGAAGCTTCCTCAAGGATGGAGCGAGGTAATTGAAAGATTCTTGAGGGTGGCACTGTCCGAACGCCCCTAAGCCAACTGGGGCGCGTCGAAATTCCGTCCAGTCGTCAGAAGTGAGCCACCAAAAGGTACAGCAGTCGTGGGTCCGTACTCACCCGGGACATCATCGCGGGCTGGAGCCCGCTTGCCGAAAGCTGAAGTGGTTGGCCTGAGCTTCCAGGAAGCATTGGAACGCCAAACAAAGGAGGAATGGACTCCCAGTTTCCGGCAGTGACTACTACAGTACCGTCCGCCAGGTCCGACAGCGAAGGGGATGTGATGACTGTTCCTTCTGCCTCATGAAACCGTGAGACGACTGCGTCTGCCCGTGAGGTAACAGTCCGTCAAACCGTGAGCACCCTCTCGAGTGATCCGAGGGGGCATCTCCGTAGGTAGAAAGTATAGAATCCCGTACTAAACCACAGAATAGAGAAGTATTACAGAAGCGACACTCTCCCTTTTTCTAGGTCCCAAATTTTAATGCGCATGCTTCAATCCGCCATTTTTTCGTTAGTTACATCTTCCACGTGCTTGAGTTCATTGCTCTTTTGATACAAGTGCAGTGACCGTTGCGGTTGTGTTCGTAGGTTCGTTTTGATTAAAAACTTGAATATTATTCAGAATGAGTGGAAATAAAAGAGGTGGATCATATTGTTTGGTGTATGGATGTCGGAACCGCACAAGAGACGGTAATTTCACGTTCTTCGGTTTAACAAAGGAATCTGAAAAGTAGGAATAATTTGATACTAGAGACGATGTCGAAATCTTATGACTATTATTTTTCCAGAATAAACCATTGGTTAACCGTATGTTTGCGGGAAGATCTATTTGGAAAAACTCCTGCCCAGTTGAAAGCACATAGGATTTGTGCTGCACATTTCGAGGACAAAATGTTTACTAATTTCTTGAAAAAAAGGCTACTTCCTAAAGCACTACCAACCATTTTTTCCTTTGTTGAAAATATTTAAGGTGATGCACAGAAGGAACTCCCAGTGATCGATTGTCCTAGGAAAACTCCTATTCACTCATGTTTGATAACATTCAAGTTTTGGATATTTTATGTGCCCTATACCCATTAGATTATAAATTCAATTATATATAATTGTTTTGCAGCTCTAGGAATTGTATTTATTTCAAAGATTAAATACATGATCTGGAGATACGGAATATAACTTGCCATACGTACATTAACATTTGGAAAATTTTAGAGTGTATATGAAATATATTATTCAAAACCAATTTTATAATTTCAGAGATGGTCATTGATTATGATGCAGGTCCGTCGACTAGTGCCTCCACAAGTGAATTAGTAATTTGTGAGACTCCTCCAGCAATATCAAGTAGGTATTAAAGCATTGTTTCAGAAGCTTTAATCGAAATATAATATTTATATTTAAATATTTTATAATCCTTATACTCTTTACATTAGTTATAAATACTATCATAGGTTTATAAATATTTTACAGTTCTAGGTATAGTATATATTTCAGGGATAGGTATAGAAGCATTGTTTCAAATGCTCAAATCGAAATCAAATATTTATATTTTTTATTCCCTATACCCTTTGGATTCGAAATATTATATATAATCAAAAACATGATCAGGAGATTAGGAAATATAACTTGCTTTTTTCACATTAACAAGTGGATATTACTCAAAACCAATTTTATCATTTCAGATATAGTCATTGATGTTGATGTAGGTCTGTCGACTAGTGCCACAACAAGTGAAACAGTAGTTTGTGCGACTCCTCCAGCAATATCAAGTAGGTACAAAAGCATTGTTTCAGATGCTTCATTTTGTGATCTTGTATGATATATTACAATCTTCTGAACAAATTCACCATTTTGTAATTTCTCAAAAAGAGCTTTTAATTTTAGGTTTGAATTACATGTATTCGTAACAACTCTTGATGAGATTTCAAGAATAGTGCCCTGAATATTAAATTTTGTTTTTTTCAGGTGTTAACAGTTCCCTACCCACAATCGAAGACATATCATCAATTGATGAGGACCAATCAATTGGTGAGGGAATAGCCTCATCAGTAGAAACTCAAACTCCTCCCTCTTTGAGCCCATACAGCCCAAGGAAGCAAGAACTCAAGCAAAAAGTTAGAGCCCTCCAAAGAAAAATCAGGAAACAATCTGAAGGAAGAATCTATGTCCTTGGATCAATTCCACAAAATCTGCCTTAGGTTTCTGCCCCAGAAATTGGCAGATTTTGTGAGAATACAAGCGGAGTTGAACCTACATAAGGCAAAGGGTAGGAGATATAGTGCAGAGTATAAAAAATTCGCTTTATCTCTGTATTTCCTAGGGCCAAGAGCATAGAAATTTTTCAAGAAGCTCTTTTATTTACCATCTGTTAGGAGCCTTGAAAGAATTACTCAAGAAATACTGTTCAAACCAGGTCTTAACAATGAAGTTCTGTATGAAACATTGAAAGTTAAAACAGTTGGACTGCTAGAGCAAGACAAGCATTGTCTGTTATGTGTTGACGAAATGTCGCTCAAAATGAATTTATTTTATAATATAGGACGGGATGAAATCATTGGGATGAAAGATTTGGGAATAGACAAAAAAGAGTTCATTCCAGCACAAAATGCTACGGTTATCATGGCCAGGGGGTTATATAGTAACTGGAAACAGCCCATCGCTTATTTTTTTGTTGAAAACTGCATGACAGCCATTGAACTTGAAATAAACATAAGAAAATGTATTCGAAAATTAGAAGCTGTCGGTTTAATTGTTGATGGTACTGTCAACGATATGGGGAGTAATTTTATTGAATAAGCCAACAAGTTAGGTGTTACACCTGACAGGCCATACTTTAGAGAATGCGACAGAGATATTGTATATTTTTTCGACACTCCCCATTTAATAAAAGCAACAAGAAACAATTTGATAAAAAATGTTTTCAAGTTCAATGGTATGGAAACTTTCTGGTCATATATTGTGCAGTTTTATGAAAAAGATAAAACACAAATAAACAGATGTGCTCCAAAACTGTCAAATTCCCATATTCATCCCACTAATTTCGAAAAGATGAAAGTGAGACTTGCCACTCAATTGTTGAGTAATACCGTTGTCAGTGGTTTAAGTACCCACATCAGCTTGGGTGCTTTGCCACAAAAGGCAATGGCAACGGTTACATTCATCGACAAATTCAATAAGGTATTTGATTTGTTAAACTCTTCATCACTGAAAGCAGACACTGTTCATAGTAATGCCTTCAGAGATGAAGAGTATCAAATTGAATACCTTAATGAAATGATGGATTTTATAAAATCTATGAAGGTTTATATTAGTCAGGGTAAGGATGTAACATCCATTATAAAATCCCTGAAATGTTGGCTCATCACAATGAATGGTATCAAACACTTGTGGCAAGTCACACAATCATCTGGTTTCAAATATCTTTTCACCAGACGAGTCAATCAAGACTGTTTGGAAAATTTTTTTGGAAGCATTCGTCAACAGGGCGGCAACTCCGTGAATCCCACCCCAATTCAATTCGAAAGAACTTTCAAAAAGCTATTTTGTCAGAATTATTTTCATAGCAAAACTTCCAATTGCTCAAATGATTCTGACATGGTTCTGACAAATCTTGGTAGAATTGATCAAACTTCTGTAATTACTGTGGGTCAGGTAAATGAACTGACACAAAACCCAGTATTGTCATTACCTGATACAGATTACAGGAATGAAGATTTACTATCTCAGAATGGCTTTACATATGTGTGCGGGTACTTACTGAGAAAAGTTTTAAAAGTACATAGCTGTGTGAAATGTTCCGAATTCGGAGGATTCAGTGAATTGGAGACCGGTAGGTTATTGACGTACTACAAGGCATATGACAATATCCTAAGCACATATGGCCCGTTGCAAGCTCCAAAAGAAAAATTCATTCAGTATATTTATAAATTGGAAAAGTTATTTTTTGAAAAATTCGACTCGTTTAGTACTGAAGTAGGAATTGGGAAAAGATATTTGGAACTTTTCAGGGAAATAGAATTTTCTCATGACTGTGCTGCATTCGACAAATTATATTTAATCAAATTGTTTACGAGACTGAGAATTTTCTATTCCCTGAAGTTTTCGAATCGCGACCTGACGTCAAATAAAAGCACAAGCAGGAAAATCAAAATTTTGAGTCATCTGTAGATTTTCAATGTTTCACTGGAATATGGACACTTTGTTGTTAAGTTTTTAACTCAATATATTTTTTCAATGATATGATTGAATCAGAATTTTGAGTAATATATATTTGCATTGTTCAATGAAATGAGCTATTTCAGAAGGAAATCTATATCCAGGGGACTCAGAAGATAGGAGGTGCTGGAGTTTGGGGAGGCGTAGTATGCTATGAACCCGGATATATATACAGTGAAATCGTTTTTGTATTGACACCAATAAACTGCAAAAATTTGTCCGTTCAAAAGAGGTGTCCTGTCTATAAAAAATTTACAATTTGTGAAAATAAAACAAAAAGATCAAATTAAATATTTATTTCAATTGAATAACGTTGAATTACTGAGAAACAGTATATCCCATGAAATTACCATTAAAGCAGAATATAAATTACGTTTATATCATAAGTAATTGTAAAGCATATTTTCAAAAAGATGCAATATCTGCCTTATATATTTAATACTCGCTAAATAAACTTGATCCCGAGAACTTTTGGTTGAATATCTAAGTATCATAGTTCTGTAGTGGTTTGAAAACTTAATGAGAATTCCTTGGTAGAATGGTTCAGAAATAGAAGTACATTGAGGTGGCAAATAATAATAAGTTGTGGTTCCTCATTCTCAAATTCTTCAAAAGAGGTTACTGCTGAATAGGGGTGTCCGTTATGGTAGACTTCACTGTGTATATATAAATATACAGGGTCTTTCACGAGGAACCTCACCCATATTTATACGGGAAACTACTGAACGTATTTTCATGAAATTCAGCACTTATAAGTATTTCACGATGCTGATGAAATCTAAAATATTTTCAAGGCATGAGCACCTCCGGTTTTTCCGGAAATGACGTCAACTTCCGTTTTTCAAATTAGAACACCATTTTTTTATTGCAGAAATAGATTCCTTAGAAAATTTCAATTTATTTTGATGTAACATTTTTCAGTTTTGGTTGGAAAATTCTCTCTGAGCGGGAAAATTCGAAAAAAAAATCGAAAATAGAGCTCCGCTGAAACAAGAATAACTTCGAGGTTTTTGGATGGAAAATTTTCATTTTTGGGATTTTTCAAGATGTAAGATTGATGTATCCACTTTAAAAATCGAAATTGCGATTCATGATACAGGGGGTGAAAAAATCGCTTTCAAAGTTAGGGATGACAAAATCGTGAAAAATCAATTTTTTCAAATTAGAACCCCATTTTTTTATGGCAGAATAATCTACGTTAAAAAATAATGTGAGGGTATGCATCACACCCTTGCCCTAAAGTGGATATTTTCTGAGTTATTCACAAAAAACTGTTTTTCGTCTTGAATTTTCAACTATTTCTTTTCCCTTCACGCCAAAAAGATGACATTTTCAGGAACTGTTACTTAAACCATGTTTTAGATTTTACTACCCTAATATGCAAGAGAAAAAAGTTACAGGTTGTTCCTAAATAGATGGCGAATTTGGATTCGAATTTGTATCGGAAACCTCTTTATTTCAACTAATCGGCCATCGGTTTTCTCTCCAGTGATAAATAAATAATTCCTTATGAACCATATGCAAAAACTTACCATGTTTTACATTATTTTTTTTTTAATGATAGATATCATTAATTACATCTGCCAAATTCCTCTTTATTCAGTAGCATTTTGTGTTTACTATTAATTTGGTGATAATTCGTATTAAGTTATAAAATCGATCACTATGCCTAATTTTACCAATGAAGATTATTCAAATCTCATTCTACTTCATGGAGAATGTAATAAAGTTGTAGATAGAACGATTCGACTGGTCATTGAGAGGTTTCCTGACCGACCCAGACCAACGAGAGATACCATTAACAGAACCATGACAAACTTGAGAAATGTCGGATCTTTCGTTAAGAAAACTACACACAGGGAAAAAAGTGTAGTAGAAGATGAGAACAACGAAATTACAGTTCTTGCATATTTTCGTGTGAATCCTCAGAATTCTCTCAAAGATGCCGAGATTGATCTGGGATTATCTCAATCGAGTGTTTGGAGAATATTAAAAAACATAAAATGCACCCATATAAATTCAATAGGGTACAGCATTTGAAGGAAACTGATTTCGTCAGGAGAACAGAGTTTTGCGAAGCTATGATGATTCGATTTCAAGAGAATGAAAACTTTTTGGACTGTATAATTTGGACAGGTGAATCTAAATTCACAAAGAATGGTTCTTTCAATAGGCATAGCAGTCATTATTGGGATGGAGAGAACAACCACCACTTCAGACAATGGAACTTTCAAGAGACCTGGAGTTTCAATGTTTTTTGCGCCATCAAAAATAATGCAATTCTCGATGTTCACATTTATGATGGGACTTTAACTGGTAAGGTAGAACACTGCACATGTTTGCATTATTTAAAGAATGTTCTCCCTTAGGAGATAGATATTCTGACATATTGACTCAAATAATTGAGCCGCTAGTACAGAACCATAATGACTTATGGTATCGACAAGATGGCGCACCTCCACACAATTCACTCAATGTGTCAAATATCCTCTACAGGCTATTTGAAGATCGATGGTTGGCGAACAATGGTCCACATCTTTGGCCACCACGTTCTCCCGATTGAACTCCTTTAGACTATTATGTTTGGGGTAGGATAAAAAATATTGTCTACTCAACTCCCCTGACTGATAAAGAGGACTGCATAGAACGAGTCAGAAATGCGTTCAGGTTTGTTTAGATTTTTAGATTCATAGTTTTGAAACTCAATTTGGTTTATAAACACTTTTGCAGATCTCTTCCTCCCGATGAAATAAGAAGAGCAACGCACGAAGCATTCCTGAGACGTATAAATAAATGTCTAGAAATTAACGGTCAAAACTTTGAGCATCTTCTCTAGTTATAACTGCGAGAGTTTGCCATGGTTCTCCTAATAGTAACTTGAAGTCGGTTTCAAGAAGGGGTGAAAAATCTACAGCATGGTTCAAATAACAGTTCCTGAAAATTTTATCTTTTTGGCGTGAAGGGAAAAGAAATAGCTGAAAATTCAAGACGAAAAACAGTTTTTTGTGAATAACTCAGAAAATATCCATTTTAGGGCAAGGGTGTGATGCATACACTCACATTATTTTTTAAAGTAGATTCAATATCTGCCATAAAAAAATGGGGTTCTAATTTGAAAAAATTGATTTTTCACGATTTTGTCATCCCTAACTTTGAAAGCGATTTTTTCACCCCCTGTATCATGAATCGCGATTTCGATTTTTTAAGTGGATACATATCGAAATAAAAATTTTATTATAGAACTTAGAAAGATAAAATTTGAGAATTTTAAGAATGTACAAATTGATATCCATGAAGTTCGAATTAGTGTCTTGCAATTTAAGTAGAATATTTAAGTGTTAAAAACGTATTGTGTCATGATTGTTGTTGCTGGTTTCATGTTTAACCTCACTTTCGGTAGGAACCATGCAATATTGTGAATGTTTTTAATTTATTGATAGATGTTCTGTATTATAGAAACCCTGAAGAAGCAATAAACAAATTGCGAAAGCTTGGTTTAGAAAAAAGAGTACTCCCTTTTACTCCAACAACGAGAGTCGTTATACCCTGAAAATAATACATTATCAATACTACAGACTCTGATATTTAATTTATATAAATATATATATTGTCTTAAATATTCTTCAATTAGTATTCCTTGTTTAAATAAAATTAATATTCCTTATATAAAGTCAGTCTTATTGTTCTGCATACCCATCATTTTTTCGGTTTTCAGGGTAGCATTCAACCGTTCGTTGTTGAGGAAACAACCGTGCTATTCCTGATGTGGCGTAAGGAATCAATATAAAGGCCTACACAGACCGCACCTGATCTCTCAACTCGCACAAGCATATAGTTTCTGAGTCGTTCCATAGCAGAACCTCTGAGGATCGCCAACTTTTTCATGAAACTCATTTGACAATTCATTGTCCT
This sequence comes from Myrrha octodecimguttata, assembly GCA_958510865.1. Classification (NCBI taxonomy): domain Eukaryota; kingdom Metazoa; phylum Arthropoda; class Insecta; order Coleoptera; family Coccinellidae; genus Myrrha; species Myrrha octodecimguttata. Next base: position 23,174,223 of record OY294059.1, read on the forward strand.
TACATTATCATCAAATAAATTGTTATATGCACACTATGATAAAATATGTTTGTTGGAGTAAATGTTTTGAATGGTTTTATTTGTTGAAATAAATATAAGAAATGAAAAGGTAGCGTTATTTTTCTGCAATATGCTGGGTTCCTCAAAGACTCCTGCAAATTTGCCTTCATTACGATTAATTGCATGTATTATAAATTATCTCTTTCGAATAAAGAATGGCATAGCATGTTGAAATTTATAAATAATTTATAAAGTTCATTTGATTAGTTAAAAAATTTGAAAATCACGAGATAAGTCAGGTTGCATTCGTACTAAGATATAATATTCAACTCCTGTCCAGAAAGAATTGCTCAAAAAAGATATTTTTTCGAGGAAATGATTGAAAGCTTCTTCATTTCAAATAATAAAATTCATTCAGCGTCCACCTAATTAGTACGATATAAAAAAAAAACTATTTCGGTGTATGCAATAAAAGCGATTTTGTTGTACATATTTTAGGAAAGACAATTCAAATTAGGTATTAAAAGTAACACGTAGCACATTTACTATCAATTCTGAAATCAAATTAAAACTTTCGTCGAAAATATGTTTAAATAAAACTACGACATCCGTAAAATTATCCGAAGCAGTTATGCCTCAAATATCGTGCAGTAATAATACCTACATGTATCCACATGTAATTTTAAATTCGCCGCCATGTAGTCTAGCATCCATTTAGTTAGTGCACAAGGTCACGAATTTTGGGTACATCGATAACAATAGATATGTCAAGGAGTGTCGCTTCTGTAATGTTTCTCTATTCTGTGACTAAACTGTGGCCGTTCTTTTTCAGATTGCCATGTCCAGATTCGAGTGAGAACTCAAAGACGCCGGTCTGGTGGTGTCGTCACCGGATAGTGTGGACGACCTGGTGGAGGAGAAATACCAGGAATGGATGCGAGCCAGGCGTGAAGGACGGGGTGCATGGAAGTCACCGGAGAGCGAGTGTGACTGCCTAGAGCGCGGAACCGTTCCGTTGAAGACGACCGCACGACCCAAATGGCGTATACGAGCCAACGCCGACGGGTACACCACGACTCCCCTGTTGGAAAACCGTTCGGAACCAGGAGAGGCCCAAATAATATCCGAAAGTTCACCCGGGGAAGCCGTGAACCGAAATACGTGCGGCTCACCGAAGGTGCTTGCTGAAGATGCGGCTTGACGGGACACGCGAGGAGAGACTGTAACAACCCCCCGCGTGTTTTTTGTTCTTGTTGCTGCCTGTTGGGAGTCCTCTTCAGAGAATGTCGTTGTGGAACTGCAGGCACATCCCAGGTCGGACCCACCAGAAGCCCTGGTCCATCACGAAGGGGGAAGTTAATCAGCAGGGCCAGGCCCGGAGGCACGGAGGAGGAAGAGCCCATGCCCAAAAGGGCGGTCAGACAAACCCCAATGCGATGGCACTCCCGGTCGATTGGATTCCAGTGCGACATCATACCGACGCCGGTCTTCCTGAGCCCGATCGCGGCAAGGCCTGGGGTGTTTCTCGCCGTATGCAAATAGAATGGAGGGTGATACAGCAGGGGTAATAAAGTGATGCTGGAAAAGAAAACCTTCAGTTTTATTTTCATTTGGAGGAAAGGGGAGTGTGTAACGAAGTGATTTTCGTCACTAAGAAATTAATCAATTTGTTTCATTTATTTCGAGAGGTTTCCTAGCAGGAATGAAAGAATTATTACATCAAATCTATTCCGATGCATTTCAATCTCCGACCTATTCTAAGTGATTTTCGTCACTTAGGAATTGTTTTATTAGTTTCGTTTCGAGAAATTTCTTCTGAAAAGGCATTATTCCATCATATTTAATTCGATGCATTTTCAGTTTCCGTTCTATATATAAGGTCCCGAAATCAGGGACTTTGAACGGAGTGTGAGGTAATAATAGTAAACACAGATTGACGCAGCAACAACTGTAATAAATAAAACAATATTCTTAATAACTATTTACAATAATAATTAATGATTAATTTACCTGATTCAATATTATTGTGGATAACTAAAATTAATTAACAATATTCTCACCCACGTCTTCAATTATTCTTCAGACATTTTGTATTCTTATCTATCAGGAAATGTCATTAATGGAAGTAGTTAGTGGTGTTACCACCAGGGTAATACCAAACAGTTTGGCGGGACGTTCAAACTTACATCCCCTCACTTTGGCAACGGAGTTACTCACTCCAAGTACGGCACTAACTTACTTGCATGAAATAAACTATCATTCTTTCTAGATCTACTAGCGATACCATATATTACATTTGATATTTTTTTCTTAATTCGGAATGGTCCTATTCTGATATTATCTAGTTTATCCCTGTTCAGTTTGTTTTTGTTCTGAACATATACTAAATCTCCTACTTCATATTCTATTTCCCTGGTATTTTTGTCGTAGTATTTTTTGTTTTGTACATGTATTTTTTTTGAATTCTCATATGCTATTTCCTTATTTATTTCCCAATTATCTTTTTTGTTTATTTCTAATAACGTAGGTAGAATAGAGCATTCTTTTCCGTTCAACAAGTAATTTGGAGTGTAACCTGTAGAGCTGTGGATTGTATTATTATAATCCTTTACACATTCTTCTGCTACTATTGGCCACGATTTATTTCTATTTTCAAATATCTTGCACCTCATTCTATTAATTAACGTTTGGTTTGTTCTTTCATTAAGACCGTTAGAAAATGCACAGTCACTTGCTGTAAATATTAAATTTATTTCTTGTTCATTAACATAATTCTTAAATTGAATAGAATTTATGCCAGAGTATTGATCTGTTAATATTGTTTTAATTTTCCCCTGTTGTTCTACTTTTTTTATTAACTTTATGAAATCCTTAGCAACTTGAGTTTTTGATGTGCTTATGTAAGCAAATCTCGTGAAATGATCCACTATTAGATGTATATATCTTTTAGTGCTTTTTCCTTTTAAACCTCCGATTGTATCCAATGATACAAGTTAAAAAGGTTCTTTTGCTGGGCCTAATTGAGACAAAGGTGCTTTAAAACAGCCAATTCTAGTTTTATTTTTTTTACACACTTCACAAGAACGGCATATCAACTTGATATGTTTATACATGTTTTTAAAGTAAAATTTATGACCTATCATTAGAATTAATTGTTTGGTCCCAATATGTCCTTGTTTTTCATGTACTTTTTGTACCAGAGATTTTTCAAAATCTTCTGTTATCCATATTTTTTCTCTGTTATTTAGAGTTTTATATATGATATCATTTTTAATATTACATTTCTCATCTTTGGTTATTTTTTATCTCTTCTAATTGTAAAAATGTTTTCCTAATTATTGAAATTTCATCCCCATCTCTTCTTGGTTCTATTACAGGATTTCTAGATAAGCAGTCTGCTTCTATATTTTCTGTTCCTGGATTATATACTATGTCAAATTCAAATTGTGATATATAATTTAATATGTGAATTAGTTCTGTATCTTTACTTTTCTTAATATTAAAGTTTTCTAACGGTTTGTGATCTGTGAATATAACAAATCTTTTTCCTATTAAATAATATTGTCAATATAGGATGGCTTCTTTGATAGCTAGACATTCAATATATATTACTTTCTTTGTTTTTTGTGAATTATTTAATTTTCTTGAGAAGAAAAATACTGGTTTTAACACCTCGTTTTCTTGAGGTTGTTTTAATACTGCCCCAACTCCATCTATACTTGCATCAGTTAAAATATAGATTGGGGCTTCTGGGTCAAATATAGCTAAAGCTGGGCCAGCGCATAAATATTCTTTAACTTTTTTAAAACTATTCTGGCATTTTTCTGACCAGTTGAAATCAATGTTTTTCCTTAGCAAATAATATAAAGGTTCTAGTAGTCTTGCATGATTTGGGATGTATTCTACATAAAAATTTATCTTCCCCAAAAATTGTCTGATATTTTTTTTTGTTTCGGGTATAGGAAATTCTTTTATAGCAATGAGGTTATTATTCATTAGTTTTATATAGTTATCACTTATCTCATGACCTAGGTAAATGACTTTGTTGCTAGCAAATACACATTTTGATAAATTTAATTTAATACCTTGGTCTTGAAGTGCTTGTAACGTCAGTTTTACTTGTTTTAAATGATCCTCATAGTTTTCTGAATGAATTAAAATATCGTCTATATAGTTCACAGCGAATTCACTTAGCTTATTCTTTCGTAAAACACTAGATAATACTCTTTGAAAGATTGCTGGGGAAGTTTTCAGACCAAAAGGTAAGCATTTCCACTGCCAATGGCCTTGGTGGGTAACAAAAGCTAATTTATATTTGTCCTTTTCACGTACTGGTATCGACCAAAACGCCGAGTTCACATCTTATTTTGTGAAATATTTACAATTTCTAGCACGTATTTTTAAATCGTCAATCCTAGGGAACGGTTGACTTTCCGGAACAAGTATTTTGTTTAATTCTGTAAAGTCTATGCACAAACGAGATTTTCTTCCCTCTTCCTTTTTATACACCATTGTCACTGGAGCCGCATAAGGGCTGCATGACTCTTCAATCAAATCTGCTTCTAATAACTCTTTTATTTGCTTTTCAATTTCAACTTTATCTTGAAATGAGCATCTGTATGGTTTTCTTGAAACATATTTATTCTCTTTTAATTTTACAGTTGCTTCATAACCCTTTATTATTCCAATGTCAAATTTTGTTTTTGCAAATACCTTATCGAATTTTCGCATAATGATTTGTATATCATTGGGTAGTTTTTGTTCATTTTGTAATATATTTAGATTTACTTGTTTATCTTTATTTATTTCGCCTTTTTGTGTAATTTTTAAATTTTCGTTTTGACATAACCTACATTTTTTTATTAAGTCCAGGCCTAATAATAAATCGTCTTTAAAAGTTTTGCTTTTTATTATGAAAAATGAAAAATTACTTTCTATATTACAAATTTTTATTTTAAGCGTAACAGTGCCTTCAGCTTTGGCTATTCCTGCCACTCCTTTTATATTTTCATCCCCACTTATTAAATTTTTTAACATGTTTCTTTTGTTTAAAAATTCGTAGTTTATTAGTGAAATGTTAGACCCTGAGTCATATAGACCCACAGCGGATTCATCATCCACTAATACGTGTAATCTAATAAGTGGGAAAACTATGCGTTTTTTGCCTCCTCGGAATTTGCTATAGCATCTTCCCAATCTACATTATTTACTATTTTAATATTATTATTTTTTTTATAACTTGATTTTTGCTCTTTTAATCTACACATATTTTCGGGGTGGAATCTATTTGGGAATCCTAACTTCTCACAATTTGAACATGGTTTATGTTGATGTATTGTTTTTTTATTTTCTTGTTTTTTATCATTCAAGTGTCCCATTTGTTTTGATTTTGACATTAAGTCCTCAACTGTTCCTATTGTGTTTCTATCTATCCTGTTTTGAATAAAATTTGGTAAGCTAATAACAATTAAGTTTATTTGAGAAATTAGCGAGATATTTTCATCTACTTCCATTAATAAATTTCTTTTTTTAGTGCAAAATCTAATAAAGATCCATTTAAATATTTAAAATTATAGGCGTAAGCTATTTCAGTCCAAGACTGTACTGAGAAAGTTTCTATGAAAGAATTATTCCATAACTCCCAATTGTCCAGAAAACTTTGTTTCACGCAAACATGGTACCAATTGACAGCCGAATCAGTCAAAAACAGCCTTAAAGTTTCTGCATATTTATTTTGAGTGATTCCGACTCTCGTGCATTCCTGAACAAATAATCCAATCCAATTATTGGCTTTAAAATTTTCTCCATTAAAATTTTCAATCACCATATCTTTTGCTAATGATCTAGTTGATTTTTCATGGTTACCTGAGTTATTCGCTTTTACCAAAGGTGCAACCTCTTCTAAATATTCCTCGTTGAATGCAACATTTCCCTCTTCATCCAAATAAACAGCTTGTAATTTGTCATCCAGAGTAATCATCACATTACGAAATTTATTTCGAGTTTTCAAACTTTTCACAACATTTTTGACTACATTCGTATCAAAAAGTTCCGTATGATGGGTGCTGCATTGCTTGTCTTTCGGAAATTGAAAAATTTCTGGTTGATTCACGAGTTGAATTGTTTTTACTTTCACGATAGTGCTTTTAGCATCTCTACCTGCTTCAGAGATGAACTGGAATTTAGCCCTTTCCATAATATTGAATTATAAGGTCCCGAAATCAGGGACTTTGAACGGAGTGTGAGGTACTAATAGTAAACACAGATTGACGCAGCAACAACTGTAATAAATAAAACAATATTCTTAATAACTATTTACAATAATAATTAATGATTAATTTACCTGATTCAATATTATTGTGGATAACTAAAATTAATTAACAATATTCTCACCCACGTCTTCAATTATTCATTAATGGAAGTAGTTAGTGGTGTTACCACCAGGGTAATACCAAACAGTTTGGCGGGACGTTCAAACTTACATATATATAAACACCATGCCGTTCCCGGCGATTTATTGCTTATCGCAGTTTTTTCACATAATTGTGGCGGTCTCGGAGATTGAATTGTATGAAAAACGGGTAAATGCGTGTTTACACGACCTGCTGTATAATTCTTTCAGAGAACAAATCAATTTGAATGAACCAATCAGGGAATCGTAAAGCATCTTCCCCTAGAAAATTTCTCGAAATTTTGGACATGTAACATCCCCACTTTTCCGAAGTTATAGAAAGGCTTGTCCAGACGAAACGGGCAACCTTTTGAGAGTATTTTCGAGCTGTCGAGTCGTCTCGTTTTGAGTTTAGCGCTATTTTTCAGTATAGATCCAAATTTCCACAGTTTTCTTAATTCGATTTTCGTCGAACAATTCAATTGAAAACCTTACTGCGTTTAACGAGGAAAAGACTCGAGTTTTCACCGTAAAGGTAGTGAGTGAAAGTGGTGTTTTACTTGGTGAGAACCCTGTGGGCTTTATTCGGCTTTCCGTTTGATTTCTGTATATTTTCCTGTGTTCCATTTCCATTTTCCGTTTAATACGAATCGAGTAATAAATTAGCTATATAATTTGGTATTTCGGTGAATAATTTGTAGAGTGTTTTCGGGAACGTTGTGAAGGACATTACCTGCAACCTTCGTTCAATTGCCCTCTCTAGGGGTTGAATTGAGGTGGTACTGTATCTTCGAATGACCTGGTTGTATCCGACACTGTCTGCACCTTTGATTCAATTGCCCCTATACAGGGGTTGAAACAGGTCAATACTTTAGTCGAAGCCGGCCCTGTCCGTTTACCACTTTCTCACTTGTTCTTGCTCATTACATGCTCTCATTGTCCGTCATACACTAATTTATCAGATACCGTAATTTTTCACCGCTTTATCACCTGCTCTGCTCGCTCATCTCATTTTTGTATACCATTTACTGTTCTGCTTATTTAAAGATCACATATTTTTGCTCTGTTAACATCTGACTGTATATTATTTCATTGCTTTGATCAACTCTTATACTGTGTAAATAATTATTTTGGTCATATCATAGTAAGTTTAGACACGTTGACAAATCATATCGGACATCTCTTTGTGTAAATATAATTGTGGTCAACAGTGTAAGTGACACCGTGAAAGTTTTGTAATATATTTGTAAATATATAGTGTGAGTTTCATTCCTGTAATATTTGTCTTCTCCATAAACAAAGAAATTACCACCAAGAAATCGCCAAGACCTTAGATTGCACCGAACCCTTCTCCAACTGTGTGATGGCTACCTGGGAAGGACAGAGAAGTTTACGAAAAGGAGTTGCAACCTTGGACCAAAATTTGCAACTGGCGCCCGAGAAAATAAATTTAAACCGTATAGTCACACAATCCAAAAAAAGGTCGTCACAAGCTTGGAAGATGAAATCATGAATACTTGGTTTGAGATTAGAAAAATCAGTCAGGGACGGGCCGAGACCAAATTTTTTTTTGGAGGGGGAGTTAAGCAATCAAAATAACTGTACACTGAAGGAATAGATAACCGAAGGTGATCCAGATGTTCATAACTATATATAAGGTATAATAATAATTAATGACTAGTTCCCCGATCACACAGCATCTACTGGATGTTTTGATTCTCGGAATCCAATTTCGAAGCAAAATGAGTCGCAGTCGGCCGTTAGGCCGACTGTAAACACAATAACTTCCGGAAGAAACGACTTAGAACCTCGATATTTGTAGAGTAGGTTTGGGGCTTAATTACGAAGGTCGAATTCGTGAATGGGTAAAATTCGCCCGTAGATTCCGCAGATAAACCCATTCAAATTTTTTTTCCAATATTTTCGAATATACAGATAAGATCGAATTGAAATCCAGTAATTTATCTTGCCATAGATTAATGGCTATGTTATTATCAGAACAATCATGAGTTACATTTCGTTTATCTTCAGCAGTGTTCGATTTTTTTTATTCAAAAATACCAGAGTTTTGCATTGCGGAATTATTTTTGGAATTACTCCTGTTAACGGTTTTTATTTGGTGACCATCAAACCTTGTTTTTGTTTGCTTTCTTGAAATGGCCTGCAGAGCTCAATGAGAGCCATTAGTTTTTGGAAAGCTCTAAAGTAGCCGATGCACACTTTTCACATTATTTCTTATAACTGCGCATTTAAATTTGAATAATTGTTTTTTGATTCTCAGTTGGGTACAGCATGATCTTCATGTAGCTACTGAGGACTGCTGATAGATTCAATGATTCTACATTCTTCTTATGATTGAAGCTTACATATACTAAATTAACTTAGTTGTTATCAAAACCAAGTTAGTCCAAGTCCATCAAAAATTTCACGAAAACTTAACTCTTCGTTTTTCTGACTTCCAAACGAAAATATGGAAAATCGCTCATACCCGTTACCTTAATTCCCCAACGGGGGCGAGTACAACTTCTTGATTTTGAATACGGACGAGTGGTGTTCGATATCTAATTTTGAAGATTGTATCGATTCCCATTATGTTTTGGTGAACAGCGTGCTATCGTTTTGTCCAAATGTCTACAATTCTCGAATTTTTTCCTGGAAATGGTCTTGAACGACTAAGTTGGACTAACTGATGTCAAAACCAATTTTTTCCTGTCTTAGATAGATAAGTATCGAACGTAGCTAGCGACTTATAACTTTCAGGGTAGGTTGCGCATCATAATGCCGAAGTTAAATTTGTTCATGGGCCAAATAATAATGATGATAATAATTTATTCACATAATGAGCAAAAATTATAATCATAATTCAAAAATATACACTGAAAGAACAGTTTGGTTACATTAAGTAAAAATTATTAACAGTCACCTAATCCGTTATTGAAATATGGCTTATCAAATATTTGATTTGTATAAACAAATTATTTGTTCACGCCTTGATAAATAAAGACTTATTCAAGGTTATTATACATTTATTTCATCATATTATTCATTTATTAATAGTGAATAAATATTTTGTGGTCTATGCTCAATATGGCATAACTATAAATAAATTTTGTTCTTCGGATATTAACGAATATTGAAAGTAAGTTACTTATCATTAGTAATGAACAAATATTTTGTGATTATCAATCAATGTTTATTTCAGTGGAAAAAACATGGAGCTGGATTTCTTCTTCATATGTGGGTATTGGTAGCAATGAAGCAATATATCTTTCATGCAAATTATTTATTTTCAAAATCAATAATAATTATTATTTTTTATACTTGAAACAATGCTCAATATTATGCATTAATTGAAGAGTCCATTTACTAAATAAATGCAGCAGTACATATATTTATGTTTTATGAGATAATTAACTGACATCTTCCTATTTACTACATACAACGAAGTTTGAAATAAAATGTTATGACAGTATTGCAACAAGAAATAAGAGCTATTCTGAAAATAACAATAAACAATAAATTCAATCACCGACTCACTTTTTTCCTGAAGAATAGTTCCAACACGTCAGAAGAGAATATTTGAGAATTCGTAAATGAATGAATTCAATTAGGTTTTTCTTATCAACTCAAATTGCTTAGAATCCACATAAGAAATCTGTTTCGTTGAGTTCAAGCCTTTTTTGAACCATATTTTCTGTACGAGGCACTATCTCATTCAGTTTTATTTGTCTCATATTTCTCCGCTGGCAGTTTGAATGGATTCATTCCATTTTCTGAAAAATTAATCATTTTTGAAACATGTTTCGCAAATATAATCAGAGTCAATTATCTTAATATTCATTGGTTTACAATACTGCTTTTGTATACCTGAGTCATAATCAATGTATAACCAAATTTTGACCTGCCTATACAAAATTTACATTTATCAAGATTTTAATGCACGAACTGCCCATGTCGAATATAGGTTAGAAAAAATTAATAGTGTATACATACCTGATTTGTTTCCTCTTCTTTAACAATTCCAATGTTCCATTTCAATATCACTATGAATGCTAAGAGCCTCGACACAAAAATCAGACCCGATGGAACGATCAGATACTATAACATTATTGACACCACGGACCACGCACACGATAATCGACGAGTCTGAACACGACCTGAGGTGACTCTGAACAGCCCCGAATCATAATAAACGTGAATATGTATTTATTAATAGCTACCCCATTATATATTGATAGTTACCAAAACTTATTGATGAGAAATATTTGAATCTTTGTAATGGACAAATTATTTATCGTTAACTTATATTCTTTGTAATAACTGAATATCGCTGTAACAAATGCTTTGTTTATAGAAAATTTTAAAACATATTACAAACAGTTTTAATGATTCAGCCATATTGATTGTGAATATTATTTACTTATTCTTAACAAATTCGGAAGAAACAAAGGTTTATTCAGTATAACTGAGATTTTTCTTTCAGTGTAAATGTAAACAAACAAAATACATCCCCACGAAGCTAAACTCGTAGTGGGATTAAATTTTCATCAAACGAACAAACCTATGGTAATATATATACAAAAAAATAGGTATACAAGGTGATTCATTGGTAAATAGGCGGAAGCTAAGGGTAGATAGAGGACACTTAGGTGAGTCAGAATAACCTTTATTTTGAGGGTCTTCCTCTCTTTATATTCAAGATACAGAGTATTTTATTGATTTTGTCAATATCTTCAATTACCCAGAACATTCGAACCACCCCATATATTTTCATGATACTTGGTAACTAAATTTTTTTTCAGGTCCGGCCTAGGACAAATTGATAAATAAGATTCAACAGGAAAAAAAACACCCTGTATATTAAAATTCCTTGAATTTTATAAGATATTCGAAAAAAGGAAAAAAAAATGAAGAAAGCAAGATATTTTTCGTACTTGCGCATGCGATTTCAATACTCAATAAATCTAGTCAAATCTGAATAGTCAGACATATACCAAAATTTCAAAAAAAATGAGTGTCATTCGGTATTCATTAATTTTTCCGATTTGATTGAATCTTCTTTCTCTTATCAGGCCCTTATTTTTTGGGTCACAAAATTGAAATACGACGAACGAACAGATTTGTATTAGGATAAATCTGTGATATTTTCTAGTAATTTAACTACTTAAAACGATAACATTCATTTATTAGATCTAAATTTGAGATGAACAATAAAATTAGCACATTCCCATCTTGAAAAACAAACATCATTTCAAAAATCTTAATGCTATAACTACTTTTGAAAGCCTTCAAAATATGGGAAAAAACAAATTAGCCGGATTGGCTATCATTTAGCTTAATGCATTTCTGTGCTCGTTTGGACATAAAGGTCTTATTATTCTATCTTGTTATAACTGTCACCTGTTAAATTTTGAACCAAACATGGTAAATTTTCGACGGCACAAGAAAACGAACATAGTGAAAGAAAACATATCGGTTTGGAGCCAGAAATTCTGAACATGGCGCCGAACAATCCGAAAATCAGCCCGAGAAGAATAAGTCATATCACTAATATTCCTCAATCAACTGTATGGCGAAGATTAAAAACAAAATAATCTTCATCCATATCACGTACGAAAAGTTCAGAAGTTAGAGTTAGGCGATGAAATCGCTCGACTAGTTTTTAGTAGGTGGATATTGCGATATCGAAGAATATTATACAGATGTTCATTTAGCTATGAAGTACAATTCAACAGAGATGGTATCAATAATTAGAAAAATTCACATCTATGGGCCGAACAGAAACCCTTTTGCCACAAGATAAGCCCGTTTACAATACAGGTTCTCATTCAAGGTTTGGTGTGGTGTTAATAACTCCTTTCCAGCTACCGTCTGGGGCGCCTCCGATGTGCCTCGGAGGCACGCCAGCATAGAGAAGTCGTGTTCCAGTACACGGGAGCGTCAGACCCTCGCGCTTCCTACCCCTTCCCCTGATGCACCAGCCGAATTTGAGGGGCTTCACGCACTCACAGCTGTGAAACGCCAAACTTGTCATAATGTGCCGGTTTGTTTATCGTTTCGTTCTCGAAATAGCATTGGCGTGAAGCCCCAGAGCGTCAAGTCCTAGGGGCTTCACGCACTTCACTGAAAAGCTACTTATGATACTAGAATGATTGTTCCGTACGTGTTACCACCCTCTTTAACTGGTGAAGTTTATTTCGATTTCCTTCAAAATATTTTACCTGTTTTGCCTGACGATGCAGCTGTTGATGTTGGAAGCATGTGTTTTCAACATGATGGGGTGGTACCTCATTTCAGGGCCATTGTGATAAACTTCTTGAACGAAAGTTTTCCGAATCGTTGGATAGGTAGGGGTGGTCTGCATAACTGGCCTGCAAGGAGTCCCGACTTCAATCCTATCGATTATTTTGTTGGAGGTCACTTAAAATCAGGAGTTTACTCAACACAAAGAAACGATAGAATGCAACTTCTTCGAATAATCGCAGCTACCTGCAACGAATTGAGAAATAATCAAGAAATGATAAGGAAATCAATAACTAGTCTGATTAAAGAAGCACATAAATGCATTGAGCAGAATGGTGGCCATTTTGAGGAATTTTTGTGACACTTTTGTCTGTGTTTCGCAGGCTTTCTTATAGCATTAAGGTTTTTCATGAAAATGTTATGTTTTTCAGGACTTTTATTGTTTGTTTTCAATTTAGATATTTGTTAAATACATTCAATTACGGACATCTGCAAACCGTTGCATTTCGTTGCGTTTCAAGTTTGTGACCCAAAAAATTTAATTGAATTGTTAAAATTAATAAATACCGAATTTAATTGAGTTTTTTGAAATTTTGGTTACTGTGTCGCTGAATTACTAGGTTTGACTAGATTTATTGGGTATTAAAATCTCATGCGCAAGTACGAGATATACTTTGCTTCCCTCAGTTTTTTTATCCTCTTTTCGAATATCCTATAAAATTCGAGGAATTTTGATATACAGGGTGTTTTTTTCGGTTGTATTTTATTTATCAATTTTTCCTAAGCCGGACTTGAAAAATATTCAGTTACCATGTCTGTATGAAGTAGCTGTAGATGAGATTAACGTACCAAGTATCATGAAAATATATGTGGTGGTTCGAATGTTATGTGTAGTTGGAGATATTGAAAAAATCAATAAAACACTCTGTATCTTGAATATAAAGAGAGATAGACCCTTAAAATATAGGTTATTCTGACTCACCTCAGTGTCCTCTATCTACCCCAATATAGCTTCCGCCAATTTACCAATGAATGAATGCTTTATCCCGAGATCCTCTGCCCGAACCAACCGCTTCTGTGCAAACCGAGGGTACCAACGACGGAAAGGCGAAGACAATCACCTGAAACTAGTGTTCGTGGTACAATAGGAAAATGAAAGAAGTCCGACAGACACCCGAGAACTTTCCGGATTATTCCATACGTGGAGGGAAATTATTTCGACACTTCTGGGAGTTCAGCGACCTCAAGGAAGAAAAGGACACTGATCCTTGGAAACTATGTGTACCAACTCACCAGCGTACAACTGTACAACAAGAGAATCACGACGTACCCACAGCCGGACATTTAGGCATTGCCAAGACCGCCGCTCGCGTAGCTCGGTGCTACTATTAGCCGAACATGTACCGTGAAATCAGCAAGCACGTTTGAGGTTGTACAGTCTGCCAGTCTCACAAACCGTCGCAACTACAACCACCCGGAAAGATGCAACCTAATCCAGTCCCCAAACCATGGAAACTGTGAGCACCGACTTGATAGGACCGCTTCCCCGGTCTTCTGAAGGAAATAGCTATTCAGTTATGTTCCATGATCGGTTTACCAAGTGGACCGCATACCGACCGATCCGCAGAGCAACTGCCGCCGCCGTGACCAAGGCACTTTACGAGGACGTCATCACACGCTTTGGGTGCCCCAGAACCATCATCTCCGACAACGGATCAAAATACGATAGCAAGGTTTTTAAGGGAATGATGGAGGAAATGGGAATTCAACACCGAGTTACCCCTGTCTACACACCGCAGTGTAATCCTGTCGAGAGGACGAACAGAACCATGAAGACTATGATCGCACAGTTCTGCGGGAACAATCACAAACTATGGGACCATCATCTGCATGAACTCACCTTCGCCATCAATAGCTCTCGACATGAGTCAACAGGTTTCACCCCCGCATTTCTGAACTTTGGCAGAGAATTAGAGGCACCAAAAACTATCTACAGGAAGGCCACTAAGAATCCCACAGAAACGAGCGATGTTGAACCGTGTCCAGTTTCCTTGCAAGAACGCACCGACCGTTTGGAAAGACTACAGGGGACCTTCATTTTGGTACACCGTCAACTAGCTCAGGCCTTCAATAAACAGAAAAGGTACTATGATCTACGCCGTCGGGCTTGGAGCTGTCATATGGTTGATAAGGTATTGAAACGGGAGCATCCTCTTTCGCGTGCTGTTAATGATTTCGCGGCGAAGTTAGCCCCAAAAAACACCGGACCGTTTACTGTTTGCCGAGTTATATCGCCAGTAGTGTACAATTTGCGGGATGAAGCAGGGAAAGTAGTCCGAAGAATATATGGTGAAGATCTCAAACCCTACGGTGAACCGACCAATTATGTTACAGACGATATGCCGAAATCAACTAAGCCATTGAAGATGAGGGCACCTCCGAAGCGAAGGGAACAGAAACCACTGTTCCCCGACCTCGTGGTGCCCAGGTTAATAAGTCCCCTTCCGCCGAGTCCACCGCCGCCGCCGACCAAGGAGGAGCTTATAGAACGGTTTGGGCAGCTGTTAGAAAAGCTACCCCCGGGCCCCGATAATTGGACGCCGGACGGTTGATCTTTGGCCAAAATAATCCGTCCGCATGATTGGCCGCCAGAAAAATACTTCCGAGTGAAGATAACCGTCGGACCTAAGAAGAAATGGGTCAAGATCCCCGCCGCCCCTTGAAAAAAAATTTATTTCTTTTTTTTGTTGTTAATATAAAGGAAAACCGAACCGTCTTTTTCTGTGTCTTAACCCTCCTTTGTATGTCTTACAGATTCAACGATGGCAGACAACGTGCTGGTTTTACAGGAGGAAGTGGTGCTCGAGCCTGGCAGCGCCTCGGACAGCGACGGCCGACAGAACGATCCAGGTACCGGCAAAGACGAAGGGAAACCCGTAGAGAAGAAGTTGGATCCGCTCTACCTCCCGGTAAATCAATTTCCGCTGTGCTGGCGTTGTGGGTATCCCGACCACGACCGCAGGACTTCTCAGAGGCCCGCACTTACTTTTTGTTCAAGGTGTGGACGGGTAAAAATCCGTTCGTATCAGTGCAGGTGTCCGCCGAAGAAAACGACGGAAGCACGGCCAGTACCTCGGCGTTCCAGGTAGTGCAGTGCGACCTCATCCGGGTGATGGCTTCCGGTAGCCCAGGGTGGAATTTGGACAAATAATAGGTTTTTTTTTGTGTGTTTGGTATGAAGTGAATAAAGATTTCGATTATATATTCTACATGATTTAGCATTGTAAGGTTTAGGTATTCGAAAAGAGAAAACTCGTTTCCTCTTTTCGATCCGAAGAAGGAGGGGATGTAACGAAGCAATTCTTTATTTAATTTTCGTTCCGCTGAATCGGAGGAATACTGACACATATGTATGTGCGGTATGTCGCGAGTACCTATAGTGAACAGATGGGCGTGGTCAGGCTCAGCAGTACTGGCGGGTATAAATTCGCGTGCGTAATTAGGTCGAAAGGAAGTCAATGAAGCGACAGTGTGACCGCCAGACCACCGATCCGACACCGCCGAAGGAGTAAGTAACCCCAGAGGTTCCGCATGGGCAAGGCATTAGGGTAAGACCATACATTTTCTCTTTGCTGGTATTATTGTATTATTCGCCTCTATTCTTCCTCACCTTTTCCTATCCTGCATTGCTCAAGGCCTTCGAGGTCGTGTAGTAGCTTGAAACAGCCTACATGACTTTAGGGGTCTCAGAGTGTGCAAGGGTGCGTATGTTAGCTTGAAACGGCACATCATGCACCCTTGTATCGTTCCTACCAGTCGCCCGAATTCCTCAGGATTGTGTAGTAGCTTGAAACGGCCTGCATGACCCTTTGGATTTCAGGGTACACAGGGATGTGTGTGCTAGCTTGAAACGGTGCATCATGCACCCCCGTATCCTTCCTACCGTCCGACTGCCCGAATTCCTCAGGATTGTGTAGTAGCTTGAAACGGCCTGCATGACCCTTTGGATTTCTGGGTATACAGGGATGTATATGCTAGCTTGAAACGGCGCATCATGCATCCTCGTATCCTTCCTACTCACCGACCGCCTGAGTTCCTTAGAGTTGTGTAGTAGCTTGAAACGGCCTGCATGACTCTTCGTAGTTCGAGATATACAAGCTTGAAACGGCGCATCATGCATCCCTGCAGAATCCTTTTCGTATCTTCACCTACCAATCGCCTCAATTATGCCAGCAGGTTTCAGGATCATTTATTTACAATTGTCATATATTTTGCCCATGTTAAACCTACCGCTTGTTATTACCGTAGATTGCTTTGTAGCTATTTTCCGCACGCACTTTCGCTTCATCCCGGCTTCCACCGCATGATTCCGCATTCAACTTTGCTTACTTTACCATTTTCACTCATTCCGTAGATTTCTTAAGGTTCGTACCCAGGCACCGTTTTGAAGGCATGTTACATTTTAGACGAAATATTCCGGTTGAGCTTTTGAATGGACAAAATCGGTCAAGCGGTTTTGGAATTATATTCATTTGAAATTTTGAGAATATTTCCTGACTATCCTGAGAATTACTAAGGCGATCGGACTGAAATTTGGTAATTATTAAATATCTAAACGCATTTTAATGCGCCGAATGGTCGACCGTAAACACAATAACTTCCGAAAGAAACAACTTAGAAACTCGATATTTGTAGAGTAGGTCTGGACCTTAATAACGAAGGCCGAATTCATGAATGGGTAAAATCCACCCAATGATTCCGCTGATATACCCATTCAAAATTTTATTTTCCCAATATTTCCAGTAATACAGATTAGATCGAATTGAAATCCAGTATTTTATGGAAAAATAAGTGTTCAAAGGTTTATACAGAATATCATGAGGATGATCTGATCAGAAGATTACAGAATATTGAATATTCGATAAACAAAATTGAAATTTTTTCTTCAAACTGTTCTAATGTTACGATCATCACAAAATTCTGCACAAAGTTGGCCATCAGCAATTTCCAAGCTAGCTGCCAAATTCCATTCGATTAAGTATTTTTTGAGTCAATCCCGACAAAACAACGATATCGATAAAAAAACAAATTTTATATATTTTTTCCCAATATCTCCATAAATTATGGTTGTATCGAAATGAAATTCGGTACACTGCTGTAAAATATGATTTTCAAGGCATGAGCAGAAGTTTCTTCTGGATTCAATCAATAGTTGCCGAAAAAAAATTTTTTTTTGATTTTACTGACAGTGTAATCTCAGCAAAAAGTGTGGAAACTTCTGCGTTGTTATGCTCCAACTAAGTGTAAAGTTTTGATTCAATCGCATGAGTAGTTCCTGAAATATCAGGGAAATTTCAAATGACCATATCTCCGAAACCATTCGACCGATTTGTCCCATTGACTGGGTTGGGCAGAATCGATTCGGACCATTTTCGGCTCAAAATTCGAAAAATACATACATTTGGACAAAACGATAGCACGCTGCTTCCAATCTGTCAGATTTTATGAAATTTGGCACATACCTTGAAGTCACATTTAATGATAAGTGTGACAAATTTCTGCTCGATCCGATATTCTCTAAAATGTTGAGAAAAAATATATAAAATTACGTTATTTCCTCAATAACTCTCGAGAAATAAATACTGCTATGACAACGAATTTGAACAAGCGCTTTTCTAGATTTTTTCATATTATATTTTGGCCTGGATGAGACAATCACCTATAAACCTCTTGATTAGCTAACAACCATATTGTCAGCAGTAGCTGTTTCTCGGGACACGACGGTCTACCACCTAGAGGAGATGCCTTGTAAATCGCATTGCCCATTTTTTCAAGGAGAATTCGAATTGTCCTCAGTTGTAAACGATAGTAACTCTGAAAATCGATCAAATATTTCATTGTATGATGGACTCGCGAATGAAATCAGTTACATTTACCGTTCACTGAATATCTCATGATGACGCTCTCATAATTCTTAATGTAGACTCGTCTGCGATTAAAAATATTTTGTTTCACTGCTTTAGACGCTATCACTAAACTTACTACTTCTTTTTCATCATCATCATCATCATCAAAAAAATCATTGATTAATGAAGCTATAAGGGCTAATTTACGTTTGTTCATATTTACAAATTGAAAATTTAATTGAATTGAATATTTGAATTTTTGACGTAGTGCGCTGTACGGGCTAAAAACGTAGACTGTGATT
This sequence comes from Myrrha octodecimguttata, assembly GCA_958510865.1. NCBI lineage: Eukaryota > Metazoa > Arthropoda > Insecta > Coleoptera > Coccinellidae > Myrrha > Myrrha octodecimguttata. Next base: position 23,193,065 of record OY294059.1, read on the forward strand.
GGTTTATCATCAAAACACAATGGTTCTGTGGGTTTGACCACTGAACTCTGGACTACGTAGTTATAATTCTATGGGTCGACTATCGTGGGATTTATAAGGACCCTGATGCGCATGCGATTTCCTTCAACCCTGCTTTCCGAGCAGAGTTATGATAGGATGATCCGGATAACAGATCCAAAGGATTTCGAACGCGGATAGGTAACCTACTAGAGGCGAATTTTGGCGCTGTAACCACAGGTAACCATAGTTAGTAATTACCCGTGACGTCATAGTCACGTAGTTACTTCTGTCAACTCCAAAGAGAACCTCACTTTTCTTTCTTACAACTCCAAAGAGAACTTCGATACTATCTTGTATCGGAAGACTTCTTTTATTTAGGAGAATGGATATTGTATCCATTTTCATCAAACAAGCGTGCAAAAACAATAATGAAAAAACCTGCCAGATGTTTCAAAAATGAACATGAAAAATTGGGTAGAATTCTCGACTTCGTTAGAAATTAATATATCGTTATCGGGAAAGAAGTCAAATAAATTAATAAGGACTACAAGTGTATTCTTTATTGATATTTCCTAGCTTTCGTTCCTACTTTTGGAACTTCTTCAGGGACTGAAAACAAAATGATGTTACTTGAAATGAGCATTCACTTATAGAAGTGCTAAAAAAAAAAACTTACATTCAATGTGAATTTTGAATACATAGGACCAATTACTATCTACCGTATAATTTAATGTTTTATGAATAGCTGCAACTTCTGAACCATAATTGGTTTCACAATAGTAAATTTTTAATTAAAATTTCCCACACTTTCTTTTTAAAATCTAAAAACAACAAGTAATGACAAGCTCAAATGCAATATAAAAAATTTTTGCACCAGTACAAAACGACAGGAGGAGTGACTTCTCTTCCGAAAACGATATATGAACATAAAAAATATTTGACTTATTTAACTCCCATAGAATATGACCCCCAATTATTTTCATCCTCGAATCTATGTTCATAAACTCATTCCATTTCACTCTTTCGAAAGAGATAGAACTACATACTACACCTTTGAATAAAGAACAACTAGAAGTAGCATTACGCTGTTCTACCTCGTATATCAGTGGGACATAATCGCCCATATTGAACCTCCAGGTATGACTCATGTTAGTTCGTTTCTTCAGACAAAGAAGTCTCGGAACAAGTTGTTCTCTCTTCAAAGTGAAAGGGAAGTCGGCCATATGCAACCTCCATCCCGGACCCACTATTTGAAGCCTTATGCTCCTTCCTTATGTTTTTTATTCAGAGTACTACGCGAGTAACCCTGCTCAAGAGGAAGGTTACGCGGTATGGTATACGTGACGTCATCAATACGTCATAGTTACATATGCCGCGTTCGGTATTTACATCGGACTGCTCAGACCAGTCCAGATCGTTCGTTTATTACATCTGAAACTGGAGGGGATAGCTCTGGATCGTTCGGTTATTGAATCCGTCTGATCTGCGAGCGATCTTTTAGCTCGGCTAGTTTTGACCGACAAGACAGATTAATCTGAGTTTGTGAGGTTATGTCTATCTTGTTGACAGTTAAGTGATTTGTTTATTTTTCTGCTGTCACTTATTTACTTGTAATATTTTGATTTAATTTATCTAAGCAATATCAAAATGGAGACTTAAGGCGAATTTTGGCGCTGTAACCACAGCTTACTACAGATTGTGGTTACATGTAGTTACTTGGGTTACCACATTTTCGCGGAGCTAACTATGTAACTATGACGTATTGATGACGTCAAGCATACCATACCGCGTAACCTTCCTCTTGAGCAGGGTTACTCGTATAGTATGTATTTCTATCTCTTTCGAAAGAGCGAAATGGAATACTTTTAGGAACATAGATTCGAGAATGAAAATAATGGGGGTCATATTCTATGGGAGTTTCAAATATTTTTAATGTTCATTTTTGAAACATCTGGCAGGTTTTGTTCATTATTATTTTGCACGCTTGTTTTATAAAAATGGATACAATTTCCATTCTTCTAAATAAAAGACCTGTTTCGATTCAAGATAGTATAGAAGTGATAAAGCAACTGGAAAAAGGTGAGTTATAGCATTATTCAAACGATGATTATATGATCCGTTTATTCTGACCGGCAACTCTTTCCGTTATTCCTAAGTTCTGTATTGATCTTATTAATTTAAACTTGAATGTTTGATTTTTCAGATGATGAAATATTAATTGATTATGTCTGCCGGGCTGTTTCTATGGGAAGAATAGAATTTTGTTCTATTCAGGATTTAGCCACTCTTTCCATAGAATACAGACTCCTTTGTTTGATGTTTTGCCAGGAGTGGCAGGGCCTTCTTCTCAGTCAGAAGAAATAGTACAGGCTCCAGAGACAACAGAATATATTCCAATAAACTTAAATGTTTGGACGAGCAAAGGCAAACCCACCAAAGAGGACAAGGAGGCAACTTTTCAGCTTCTCCAATTAAGAGGGTCAGGAAAATATACCAAAAAATTCAATAATAAATCTTCGGTGAAGATACAACTTTGGAAGGAAATAGCGAACCAATTGGTATCTATTGGATACGATGTGAATGCTTCAAGTTGCCAACAGAAGTTCACAAACTTGTATAAACAATACATAAAACATAAACAGCACCTAAAAACTACAGGTGCTGAAAGAAAAGAACCTCCAGAGTTTTTTGAACAAATGGATGCAATATTGGGCCAAAAGGACAAAGTGAATTTAAGCCATACTGTTGACAGTATGGAATGTTTTTTTACAGAACCTCAAACAAGTCAGGTTGTTGATAATATGTTGAATATCGATATCTGTGATACTAGTTCGAGTTCCAAATCTAGCGAAATAAGTGAAGCAAATGGGACGAAAAATGAAAATACATTGCCTAAAAAGCATAAGGTTACCAAAGTGGATATTATTGAGACACTGAATAGATCCACTGAAAAACAAATGGACCAACAAAAGACAGAATTTAATATTCTGATGGAAGCCATAAAAGAGCAGAATAGTCTGCTAAAAGAACAGAATCAGCAGAGAGAAGGTTTTTTGAAAATTATGAAAGAATTCTTGAATCCAAGAAAATAATAATTGTGATATTTTGTGTTTGTGTTCGTTTGATTTTTATATTTATTTTTTATATATCTGTTTATTATGTTTTATATTTATCTGAACTTATTTTATATATTTCTGTTCATTTTATATTTTTTTATACAGTTCAGGGTCAGATGATTTTTTATATATCTGTTTATTTGTTTCATATTTATCTGAACTTTATTTATTTCCGTTCATTTTGTGTTTTTATATACAGTTCAGGGTCAGATGATTTTTTATAATATTTATTTTTTATATATCTGTTTATTTGTTTCATATTTATCTTATTTATATATTTTTGTTCATTTTATGTTTTTATATACAGTTAACTCAGGGTAAGATTTTAGACAAATTTGTTGTAAATTTTTGAATAATTTAATAAAAATTTGTATTACATTCGAAATGATTTTTATATAATTATCTATCTTGCCATAGTAAATTGGTGATTTCCCTACGTTTATTCATCCCTCTAGTATCATCATTGCCCTCGTGAACTCCCCTGATAATATTTCCATTGTCTTCTACGTCGAAGTGATCTCCTTTCAGAATGCAATAATTATGAAGTACACAGCATGCTATGATTACTCCTACTGCTCTTTCGATAGAATACGTATCAATATCTTTTAATACTCTCCACCTTCCTTTGAGCAGACCAAAGGCATTCTCTATTCTAACTCTGGTTTTCGAAAGTAGAAAGTTGAAATGCCTCTCCTCTCTCATTAAACGTCCATTATCTCTGAAATCATAATGTTCCTGTTTATTATTTGGTAAACCGCATATTTTTTATTTGTGTGAATTGTTTAGATTGCAAAATGCTCACCGATATGGACACATAAGCCAAGTTTTGCAGGCATAGGCAGAGTCCCCTACCAAGTGGTACTCTCCATAAAAGTATTCATCTTCGCCCTGCATTACTATATTCCGGTAAAGGCTACTCTCTTTCAATATCTATAAAAAATCACCAAGTTTTATAAATCATTTGATGTTTCTTGAGAATAATGATCAAATAATGAAATTACTCACTCTGGCATCATGTAAGGAGCCTGGAAAGCCAGCTGAAATATTGAAAAACAGCTTCTCAGGTGAACATATAGCTTGAATGGTGATTGAGAGCTGAGATTTTCTATCTTGATAGCTATCTTGCTGATGGACTGGCACTTTGGCTTTAATATGACATCCATCGATGGCTCCTAAGACTCCTTAAAAATTGTACATCTTAGATCAATCTTTCTTATTATGTACTGATTAAATATCTGAATATTAAGGCTCAAATATTAAGTTTTTTTATATGAAAAAGAATTGATGAAGTAGTGTATTCGATCAAGATTTACCACTGAATATTCTGAGGATTTGGATAAACAATAGATAACAACATTTAACATACCAGGAAAACCGCATATTTGTTTGAATTTTCTTTCTGTTTCTTCTGCAATAGCCCATGAAGGCCAAGTTATGTACTTCTGCATCAAGTCTTTGGACATAATCTTTAAGAACTGTGTTATACACGCATGCACTGTTGAACATGCCACATTAAATTTGTCAGAAATTGACAATATCGTTTCCTTCCTTGCTAAATATGCAATAGATATAAGCAATGACTTTTCCAAATCAATTGGGAAATGTCCACCACAATAATGTTTTTCCTTCAAATTGTGTCCAAAAACACTCATCAAAGAATAAAAGGTGTTTTTCTCCAATCGAAACAACAAAAAAAAATCATACTCGAGGTATTTAGGTATCCATGATTCAAAATATAATTGACATCTAAAATGTTCATCATTAACCAAAAGTGTCAGCCACTTTGAAACATTCAAACAATTTTTCTTCATCCAAGAATGAATCGACCCCATTAATGCAGGGGATGCAACGGTTTGATTTTGAAGGGTTCCAAAAAAAAGTTCTTCGCCAGCAAAACACAATGACATTTTCATCCTTTTAGCCATCGGTGAATCCATCACAACTTATTAATATGGACTAAAACAAAATCAGTTCTCAGTTACAGACTTTAAAACAAATTGAAAACTTACCTGATACGAGAATGCAAGAAAAATGAGGTTCTCTTTGGAGTTGATGTTGATAGACAGAAGTAAGAAAGAAAGTGAGGTTCTCTTTGGAGTTGACAGACAGAAGTAACTACGTAACTATGACGTCACGGGTAACTACTAACTATGGTTACTTGTGGTTACAGCGCCAAAATTCGCCTTTATTGATCCTGACACAGGCAAGACACATTCGTTATGGTGTCAGATGAGAATTATCAAGAAGTTGGTTTTAATAACAGTAAGTGAATGCTTCCTCTAATTTTATATAGCTTATGACGATACTTTTGCAGCAGCCCTTCCCGAAAACGAAGAGAAGGAAAATTTCAAAGCTGCATTAAATATGATACAAAGTACCACGTAGTCGTCAACTTTTATAGTAGCTTCAAATGATATATTAACTTGTGAAGTTAAGTTCAGTCAATAGTTCTTTTTACGATTTTTAATTTCACTTCAAGTTTCTAAACTGAAACTTCTAGTTGAGAACTATTAACGTATTTGCCAACTTTTATTAATAACTTTATGACTAAAATTTTTGTTATTTCACAGGTCGAACGTTGAATTTCAAAAATTTTATGGAGAATGACTGCAGTTTGGTTTTTATGGAATGGACAAAAAAATGCTTGGAAGGATAATCAACATCACTACGACTTCAAGCTCCTTAAATGAAGATGCTTACCATGTTTCATTGTGATTCAAATCAATAGTTGATATTATATTCTTTTGCAAACTTGAATTGAGGAGTGATGAGTGAAGGTTACTTTGATTGGTTCTTGCCTTCGCAAGCTGTTTGGACCAAGCAATCCACACATTCAATACATTTTTGGAATCATGTTTATTTCATATCAGTATGTGAATGTAAATTTCTATAAAATAAATAAATTTGAAAAATTAATTAAGAACTTGCTCACATAAATAGGTATATAAAGTAAAGAAGGAGGATTGTATTTTGGTTTGTAAGGGCCATCCTATGTACGGGCAATATAGCCTATAGGTCCTATATTCTACGTATATGGAAAAATGGAATAAATTATTATTATTTGCTCTGCCCTGAAACGGTTGATTATAGAATTGAGTATTCAGTTTGTTCGTCAAAAGTATTTCCAAATGTAATAAGTCGGAAGAGTAGAATCTCAATCTTTGTGAAATTGGAATTATTATGATTATTTTATATCAGTTATGTAAAATGATTATCAAGAATGCACCCTGCTTGTTCAGTATAAATGTGTGTGAACAAATTTTTGTGGTCCCATACACATTGTAATGAAGCGGAATGGTAATTTTCTTATGAGACTGTCATCTATGCCAATTACCCCTAAAAGACAAAATATAGGTCCATAAACATCAATATTTTTACTCTTCCTTCAAATACATTGATTTCTCGAAACCCCATATCGGAAGCTTGTTGCCTAGATGGCCAAGAAAAAATACCGAATGTGTAGTACTAAATTGTATCAGTTCAATATATCAATTATGGTTACCGATAACTTTCTATGTTGGCTTAGCACCATAATGCAATCTTCACTTCCTTTTTTAGCGCTATTTGTGGGTGACCAATAAGTACCGCTGAATTACCTCACTCAATGTAATTTTCTTAAGAAATCTTCAAACGAAAACATTCTAAGTTTATGCTTGATTGCATGTCTGTAAAATGAGCCCCTGTATTTTCAGCAAATTTTTTCTACTTTTTCCAAAACACATTTATTCTCATCAAATAAAAGTTCAAGTCCCTCAGCCAAAATTAGTAGTACTTTTTGAATACTCATTGTAGTAGATTTTCTACTAGAACTAAAAACGCTGTGAATAATAAAATATTCAAAGCTAAAAATACAGGTATGTCCAAAAACAACGACACTATCGCTGCCATGTTCATCTTGTAAACAAGTGTCAAGATCTGACAGATCTGTAGCGTTCGTTTATTGCCGTTTGCTCTGATCAATCTGTGATGACGTCACTAAAATCTGCTCGAATCTGGGATGTAAATACCGAACGCGGTAATAGTTAGCTCCGCGAAAATGTGGTAACCCAAGTAACTACTTGTGACCACAATCTGTAGTAAGCTGTGGTTACACGCTACAATTCGCCTTAGATAAAGGACGGAAAGGATTAGCACGATCACTGATCGAGTAACAACACAGGGGCAGCGTGACCAATTATTTTTTTCAGAATCTACCAAACTTTCTGTAGAAATCTACTTTTTTCTACCAAAGTCAATTACAGAAATCTACTAAAAATCTACTGATACCTAAGAGCAGTCTTTAGCACTTTATGTTGGAAGGAAAGTAGAAAACTTTAATGTTTCGTGTAATTTAAAAAAATATCTCAGAAATTAACATTGGCTTAGCAAAAAAAGCTAGAGAAGCACTGCAGCAGCTTTTGCGAATGTTCAATAGAGATGACCGCTTAGACAACGAATTTGAACATGAGCGCAAAAGCTGCTGCCTTAATTCACAGCAGTGCTTTTCTTGGTTTTTTTTCGATAAAGTACTGAATTTAAATTTGATCTAATCTGTATATTTGAAAATATTGAGAAAAATAAAATTTTGAATGGGTATATCTACGGAATTATTGGGCGGATTTCACCCATTCACGAATTCGACCTTCGTAATTAAGCCCTAAATATTCTCTACAAACATCGAGTTTTTAAGTCGTTTTTTCCAGAAGTTAACGGCTGACCGTAAACACAATAACAATAAACAAGTAAGAAATTCGATATTTCTAGAGAAGATTTGGACCTTAATTACGAAGGCCGAATTAGTGAACGGGTAAAATCCACCCAATGATTCCGCAGATATTCTTATATATTCACCTAAATGAAAGGCTCTTCCTTTTTGGATGGAACCGATAAAAAAGCGGGAAAATGTAGAGCATACACGCACCTATGATGGGAAATACGATATACTTATTGAGTGAGACGGGATTAAAAGAAATACCCCAATGTCAGTCAGAGCCATCTATATGAGATGTGCTATTTTTTCACATAATTCATGCGATTATAGTTAGGTTAGGTTAGCTTGTGCCACTTCTCAACTCAGACAGAAGCGTTCTACTGCTTCAACAATTGAAAGTAGCATTCTACTAAGATAGTTCGAAATACTACCAAAATCTCTGTCTACTAACAATGATGAAATTATAACGAAAATCTACCAAAAAAGTAGATTTCTACCAAAATTGGTCACGCTGCACAGGGGGTCGATTCTCGAGTCTATTCGTTGCGAAATGTGTACGAGGGGCGACGGGCGACGTCACATGGTTTTTAGCGCATGACATCCATTAGATCAATTCTCGAAACTGTCGGCGTCGTATACGTTACTGAAATATGCTATTCGACTGAGTAATCTTGGCAACACTGCAAAATGGACGAATGGATTGCTTGAATTGTATGCGCAAGTCAATTGTATGTACGGTCCCAACTCCGAATTTACCATGATACAAATACATGTATTTGTATCATGGAATTTACCCTTTCTAGAGGCCAAAATATTAGATTGAAATTCATATAAAAGATCGAGGAAAGGGTTTAATTTTGTGTTAACTGTAACAAGCATGCTGTATAATGTGCGGTTATAGTTCTTCAACATTAGGTGAGTTTTTAAGCTTGAGTGTTTCCGTTGAATTGTGAGATTTGTGTTCAAATTAGAAATGTCTTCTCAAAGTAGAACAGGCAAAATAAGTGAAGATCAAAAATCAACTGATTGATTTCATCTCTTCGAACCCCGATTTAAAAATTGGTAAATTCACCCAAACATTTACCTATAAAAGGGCTCAGCAAAGCTGGAAAGACATTTCAGCAGTTCTTAATGCAATTTCTGGTGGAGCAGAAAAAGAATGGCGTCAATGGAGGAAGGTGAGTGAAAAATTAAAATTCCTAAAAAGAGGAAATGAAAACCTATTATTTCATTTTAGATTTGGCATGACATGCGAAGCAAAACAAAAACTAAGAATGCCACAATAAGGAAACACAGGGAAGGTATAGGCGGAGGGGCACCATTAAATGAACTTGACAATATCTGAAGAAAAGATAGTACAGCTGATGTGCCCAACTTCTATAGAAGGACACCAAGACATTATGGAGTCGGTGATTGTATACGTGAGTTTTTTCATTGTTGCTTTGTATATTTCATTAATCAACATCTAGCTGTTAGCTTTCATAACACATTAATATTTATTCCCACTTCATGTAGGATTATCCACCAAACAAAAACCAGAGGATATTGCCAGTACTTCAGCTGTTCCCGAGGTAGTGATAGTCACCGAGGAGGTGAATATCCCTATTCCAAAAGTTTATTCAAATATTGCTTTGTATATTTCATTAATCAACATCTAGCTGTTAGCTTTCCTAACACATTAATATTTATTCCCACCTCATGTGGGATTATCCACCAGAACAAAAACCAGAGGATATTGCCAGTACTTCACCTGTTCCCGAGGTAGTGGTAGTCACCAAGGAGGTGAAAATCCCAACTCCAAAGGCAGTTGCCGAGGAGGTGAATATCACTGTTCCAAAAGTTTACTCAAATATTGCTTTGCATATTTCATAATTCAACATCTAGCTGTTAGCTTTCCTAACACATTAATATTTATTCCCACCTCATGTGGGATTATCCACCAGAACAAAAACCAGAGGATATTGCCAGTACTTCAGCTGTTCCCGAGGTAGTGATAGTCACCAAGGAGGTGAAAATCCCAACTCCAAAGGCAGTTGCCGAGGAGGTGAATATCACTGTTCCAAAAGTTTATTCAAATATTGCTTTGTATATTTCATAAATCAACATCTAGCTGTTAGCTTTCATAACACATTAATATTTATTCCCACCTCATGTGAGATTATCCACCAGAACAAAAACCAGAGGATATTGCCAGTACTTCAGCTGTTCCCGAGGTAGTGGTAGTCACCAAGGAGGTGAAAATCCCAACTCCAAAGGCAGTTGCCGAGGAGGTGAACATCACTGTTCCAAAAGTTTATTCAAATATTGCTTTGTATATTTCATAAATCAACATCTAGCTGTTAGCTTTCCTAACACATTAATATTTATTCCCACCTCATGTGGGATTATCCACCAGAACAAAAACCAGAGGATATTGTCAGTACTTCAGCTGTTCCCGAGGTAGTGGTAGTCACCAAGGAGGTGAAAATCCCAACTCCAAAGGCAGTTGCCGAGGAGGTGAATATCACTGTTCCAAAAGTTTATTCAAATATTGCTTTGTATATTTCATAAATCAACATCTAGCTGTTAGCTTTCCTAACACATTAATATTTATTCCCACCTCATGTGGGATTATCCACCAGAACAAAAACCAGAGGATATTGCCAGTACTTCAGCTGTTCCCGAGGTAGTGGTAGTCACCAAGGAGGTGAAAATCCCAACTCCAAAGGCAGTTGCCGAGGAGGTGAATATCACTGTTCCAAAAGTTTATTCAAATATTGCTTTGTATATTTCATAAATCAACATCTAGCTGTTAGCTTTCCTAACACATTAATATTTATTCCCACCTCATGTGGGATTATCCACCAGAACAAAAACCAGAGGATATTGTCAGTACTTCAGCTGTTCCCGAGGTAGTGGTAGTCACCAAGGAGGTGAAAATCCCAACTCCAAAGGCAGTTGCCGAGGAGGTGAATATCACTGTTCCAAAAGTTTATTCAAATATTGCTTTGTATATTTCATAAATCAACATCTAGCTGTTAGCTTTCATAACACATTAATATTTATTCCCACTTCATGTAGGATTATCCACCAAACAAAAACCAGAGGATATTGCCAGTACTTCAGCTGTTCCCGAGGTAGTGATAGTCACCGAGGAGGTGAATATCCCTATTCCAAAAGTTTATTCAAATATTGCTTTGTATATTTCATAAATCAACATCTAGCTGTTAGCTTTCCTAACACATTAATATTTATTCCCACCTCATGTGGGATTATCCACCAGAACAAAAACCAGAGGATATTGTCAGTACTTCAGCTGTTCCCGAGGTAGTGGTAGTCACCAAGGAGGTGAAAATCCCAACTCCAAAGGCAGTTGCCGAGGAGGTGAATATCACTGTTCCAAAAGTTTATTCAAATATTGCTTTGTATATTTCATAAATCAACATCTAGCTGTTAGCTTTCATAACACATTAATATTTATTCCCACCTCATGCAGGATTATCCACCAGAACAAAGCCAAGAGGATATTGCCAGCACTTCAGCTATTCCTGAGGTAGTGTTAGTCACCGAGGAGGTGATCTATGAATTCAAAATTCTAAATGTATGAGAATTCTGAAAAAAAGGTAACGAGTGCCGAAAAGGAGATTAAACACAAGCATGTTCATTGTTGAGCATGTTTGTGCGTCATATTCTGACATTATCTCACAGTAGTGCTTGTGTGGAAACAATTTTTAGTCAGATTAATATTAATAAAACAAAGATGAGGAATGAACTCTCAACTGAAACTCTGGAGGGTATTCTCAGGAGCAAAAATATTTCAAATATTCAAAAAAAAGAATGTTCCAACTGTTGTTTAACTGGTAACATGCTCAATAAACATAGTCAGTCAATAAAAAATTTTAAGTGATTTCTGTGATATCATATGAAACTATGCATTTCCTAAAGAGATATACATAAACATCACTGAATGAAAATATAAGAAAGTGAAGATTTTTTTTGTGAAAGTGAGGGTTTTTTTGCGTTGGTAGTGAATATTTCATGGATTTCTGGTTGGCAACACTGATAGTGACGGGATTATATAGAAAGAAGAACGGTTAATAGAAACACGCTAAGTTTGAGTATTATCAGATTATCAGTTTCGTAATCGTGAGAATATCTTGCATGTGTTTAACGTTGAGACGAAAAGTATTTTTCGACTTCTTGGAATTGGGAAGTTGTGTGAATTCTAAAACCTTCTTCTCCTTTTTAATGGGATAGTTGAGCACAGTAGGTCACTTCTTGCTTCATATTGACCACACTAGCCACAAGGTAGTTTTCAAAACGTGACCCCCATAATTTCCAATTTTCCGCGATGTTTCAATCCATTGATATCGGAAAAAAAATTTGTCCAAATTATAAACTCCCATGAAGAGATTTGAAAATCATTTTCTACTTAAGGAACGTACGAAAGGTACATTTTTTTTTCGTGTAAACAGAAAGGGGGCCAGAAATGAAAAATTAATTAATTAAATTAAGCAAAATGCAACTTGGAAAACTTGCAGGAAAGTCTAACCAAAACGGTATTGGTTTCTGACCTACTGAATAATGAAATGAGAGAAAAATTGTAACGAGAGGATCAGGACGATGAGATGTACCATTGAAGGACGCTATCCAATAGGCGGTTTCGGAAACATTCTGGTCGATTCTGTTTGCAAATAGCAAAATTGCTAGGAAAAAGATATTGCTATCATAACAAGATTGGATTTATTGGTATTTTGATCAACGATTTTGAGCAATATGATCTGTCACTTTAACAAGTATCTTGCTATCAATATTGCTATCTTAGCAACCTCAAAATAGTACTTGCGATGCTTCATAACAAGAAAGGTTAGAAAGGGAATCTCACAAAGATCCATTTGTTTCAGTATTACTTCTTCCAAGAATTCGAAAATATTGAAGAAAGGGAAGAATGTGCTAATAGAAATTTCTTCAAGGTTCTCTAGAATATTTAATTTTAAGGAAAATTCTTAGACTAAAATACCGGCATAGTAAGCAACAGCTGACCGGATTATTCTAATGATCTCAACCACAGCCATCCCTTTGAATTGCCAACAGAAAAGTTCATCGAATTTCGAATTATTATCGCCTGCATAAAATTGCTGCATTTGATTTCTGGAAACCAAAATTCTATCGGTATCCAGGAAATTGGTCAATTTGACTTTAATTGGTTTTTCTGTTTCATAACATTTTCGAATAAGTCGATGTTTACATGAATAAAAAAAAGTATATGCTAATGGAAATGTGTTCAAGGTTCTCTAGAATATTATTTAATTTCAAGGAAAATTCTTAGACTAAGATACAGGCATTGTTCTCCTTAAACAATGATACAGGCATAGGCAACAGCTGAGATGATTATTCTAATCATCTCAACAACAGCAATCCCTTTGAAGTGCCAACGAAAAAGTTTATCGAATTTCGAATTATTAACGCCTGAATAAAATTGCTGCATTCGATTTCTGATAATCAATATTTTATTGGTATCCAGGAAATTGGTTATTGGTCAATTTGACTCGTTTCGTTTCCTAAAATTTTTTATGTCGATGTTTACATGAATAAAGAAAGCCGTAAGCCGTAGATAGAGGTTATGTATGCGAAACCATAAAGAAAACTCACGAATTAGGGTTATTTTCATCTTCCTTGTAGTTCTAAAGTCACAAAATACAGTGTTGTCAGCTCTAAAATCACCAATTATGGAAGTCTATGATAGCAATATTGTTATGACAAAATTCATAACAAACATTGCTATAATACTCGAAACAGAATACGTAACATCATGGCCATATTGCTATAAATTAGAAAGATAGCAATATGACTAGAATAGCAAGGTTCATAGCAATACGCAAACATAATCGACCTGATTATCAGGGTTACCTAGTCGATCACCTGTCAGATTCCTGGCGGGATTACTCACCCGAGTCAAGCAGTAAACGAAAATTTTAATTCTTCTTCTTCTTTCTCAGACAAACTGTGCCATGATCAGTCTTGCCCCTGATCTGGAGGTTTGAATATGGGCTCAGCCTAATAGACTATGTGCCCAATCTCAGTGGTTATAGTTCGATCAGTCTTGATCCTGGGTCCTGGGGCAGCAGGAGTCTTGGAGTTTTCAATCCCAGAATCAGGTTGCAGATTGCTGTGATATTAGCTTCTGTTGGAATTGTTGGATTTCTCTGAGACATTAATCAGTTTGTATTAGTTATTTCTTTTTACTTGTGTCATGTGATTAGCCATTAATGTGCTCTAAGCAAAAAGCAGGTGAGGGTATACAGGATACAGGTGGAAGGAATATATGCGGGACCACAACAAAGGCATTATCCAAGCTGGCAAGCAAACTACAAAGCTATCCCACAAGCAACTACAAAATCCACAACTAACTGCAAAACATCTAGTTTTGGTGAGAATACAACCTCGAATATGTTGATCGGCAATTGAAAACCCTTCTCAGTAAGTGAAGTGTATAAAATGTTGATATTGGCCTTGTGTAAGGAACAACTTAGAAATATATGAGGGATGTCGCCAATTTCGCCACAATCACATAATGGGGTGTCTTTAATACCAATTCTGTGCAGGTGAGCAGGGGATAGGCAATGACCTGATTTTAACCGAAGAATGGTCGTTATAAATCGCCTGGGTTGTTTTATTTTTGTGAACCAAGGTTTGTCTGGGAAGTCATCTTGTGACAAGAACGATCTATAGATTTTACCCTTTTCTTGGCAAATCTGAAAGAATTCAGCAGCCCACAGCTTTTTAAGCTGATTACGAAAGGATGGCCAAAGTTCTTGGGGGTCGGCTGGAATGCGGGATGGATACTCCAGGTATCGACCTTGATTTGCCAGTCGGTCTGCAAGATCATTATCCTGTATATATGAGTGACTTGGTATCCACAGACAGAGAACTGTGATCCCCTGTGTGAAGGCGTTATACAAAATGTTTCTAGTTTGCGCAGTGATAATGTTAGTGTTTGCACTAATGTTATTCGATTTTAGCGCCATGAGCGCACTGAGAGAGTCCGACACAATAAGAATGTTTTTCGACTGTTTTTCAAGAGCAACAGTGACAGCTCTTTGGATTGCGAACATTTCTGCAGTGAAGATTGACCAATGATCTGGTAGGCGACCAGATAGCCTAACGTCAAGGGCTGGTGAGTATATGCCATATCCCACTGAGTCAGGATTCCTGGAGAGAGATGCGTCAGTAAAATATAAGGTATGATCAGAAAACTTTGTTAGTATAAGCTCCCTGAATTTGACCGGATTAGTAAGTGCATGCTTGGGGAGACCAGATGTATGTACTGGGATTTTATGTATCCTTGCCTCCAGGGGGATTGAAAAGAAAGGGATGTTTAGACTTCTCTTAATTAGTTCCCTGCATTCCTGAAGATCGATTATCGCCTGGTAGAGAGAGGGGATGGAACCATTGAACCACAAGTGTGCCAATTCTTGTGGATTCTTCATGATGTTGAGTACCGGATGGAATTTGAACCTGTAGAGCTTTGAAACATATTTATAAGCAAGCCATCTTCGCCTATATTCAAGGGGTCTTTGGCCACTCTCGACAAGCAGAACATTTATAGGGGTAGACTTCATAAGTGATAAGGCCGATCTCAGTATGGATCTTTGGGCCCGGTCTAATCTAAGAAGAGTGTCCTTCGAGCATCTCCCGTAAAGAAAGCTCCCATAATCCAAATGGGGTTGTGCCAGAACTTGGTAAATTCTCAGCAATGTGGTTGGATGTGCTCCCCATTGTGTTTTTCCTAAGGCTTTGATAATGTTATGCGCTGCAGAAACTTTCCCACAGGCAGTCTCAACTTGTATTTTCCAGCGAAAGTTGCCCTCCAGATGTATGCCCAAATATCTCATACTGGACTTCCATGGTATGTTGTTGCCTCCACAAGAGACATTCGGTAAGTCTTTGAGGCTGCCGGCCTTTGAGAAAACCATTGCCGACGATTTCTCTGGTGAGAGCGTTAGATTCTTGCTGGCAAGCCAGGACTGTAAGTTATTTAGCGCCTCTGTTAGGGTAAGTGACATCCGATGTATGTCCGTTCCCCTGATTAATACACACAGGTCATCTGCATACTGTAGCAGATATATTCCAGCGGGAACTAGCCCACCTGGGGTAATTGAATAAAGGTTATACAGTATTGGGGCCAGAACTGAGCCCTGAGCAAGCCCAACAGAGCAATATTGGGGCCCCAAGAATGGCATTTCAGGGTTATGATGCCTCAGAGAGAGAGAAGAGAAATATTTCTCTGTGATCGTGTGTTGTTTTGATTCCAAATATAAATATAACCCCGATAATTCTCATATTTGGGTACAGCTGTAATATGGGTATTTGTGCCAATAATTATTGATAATTAGACTCGTTAAAGTTACAATAAAAGATTATCTCATCTCATCTTCAATTTTTTGGTTAAAAATTTAATTTAACTCAAAAATGGATATGCTCGCGAGGTGTGAAGAATGTGGGTTTATCAGTCAGGAGAAAAATGTACGTGACCATATCGCGGAGGCGCATCAATTTTCTGGTAGGGAATTATAAATCATTTCTATCAAATTCTTCAATTTGGATTTTCTCATTGAAGTGTTGGATGAATATGATCTGGAAGATACAGTAATCAAAGAACCAAAGGAAGGTAAAACTAACCTCTTTCTATTCTAAGTAAATTTCGAATGTAAAATGAATAAAATTATTCTAGAATATTCCCAGAGTGGTGCATGCTCAGGTTCATATGAAAACTTTTCAAGTTGCTGTATGATGATATTGATTGGTTGGTTGACAGTGACTGAAAGTTTTAACAGGAATGCTCAATGAATTTTCATGTTTGTTTCATCAAATAAAGTTATTCATATAGATATATGATACGAACAGGACAAAATTTGGGGACAAAAAACCAGAAACAAAAAAAAGAGGATAGCAACTGATATTTTGGAAAAAGGTAGCCTACAGGTAACGCCGGAGCATTTCAGTGCATAGCATCCTGCACTAATTTGGAAGGTTCGAGTAATAGAACTCAAGAAAACGGCAGCAATGAACGGGTTATTCAATGCTTCAGTAATTATTATACATAAAGCATTTTCATAGCTAAATTCATCCTTGTGAAAGAATTAAAACTCAACGACTTTTTACACGTTTTTTGCTGGGGACCAGCAATATCAGTAATTTCTAAATGGTCATAACCGAATAGGTTGAACTCATTCATGAAGAAATCGATGTCAAATTCTATTATGTTTGGCCTTATGTGCCCTGAGTTTGAAGGAACATATCTAGAGTCTTAAAATTTCAGTGTACCTTTTGAGACGAGATATCCCGGATGAGCCAGTGAATGAGCAAAATCGATCAAGCGGTTTTGGAGTTATATTCATTTGGAATTTTGAGGATATTTCCTGAATATCTCAAGAATTCCTTAGGCGATCGGATTGAAATTTGATGCCTGGTAAATCATATTGCCCATTTTTTCAAGGAGAATTTAAATTGTCCTTCCTTGTAGAAGAAAGTGCACGTTGCACTTGCCAGAAGCGTGGACTAAATAGCTTCATTCTTTCTCGCTCTCTCCCGCTGATATCGTATATAGCCCTCTTTCTTACCTTACGTTGAAGTGGAACTATTGTGTTACTTATTCTTTCGATTTTCGACATGTTGGAAAAAAATCTCCACATCTTCGAGAGAAAACTAAGGAGTAACAGTGATAATATTTGTTATGAAAAAATATTTTCCATTCAACCCCAATGCAAATGATAATATCGAATCAATCAAGGTTCTCTCAAACAATTCATTATGTTCAAAGGCCGCATCTGCTTGGTATTAGGTTATAATGGTGAAATGCCTAATTTAATTTTGGGATAGGAACGTGTTCCCGCAACTTATCAAAACTTTGCAGCGATGATTGTCGATGAAAATTACAAGTGACTTTGAAAATTTATCAAATACTTAATTGTATGATGGATTTGCGAAAGAAATCAGTTATCTCGTCTGAGCTTAAAAATATTTTGTTTCATTTCTTTAGGTGCTAACATTAAACTAGCTGTACTTCTTCATCGTCATCATCATTAATGAAATCTTTGAATCATGAAGCTATACAACCGAATTTGTGTCTGTTAATGTTTACATATTGAATTGAATATTATGATTTTTGAAGTAGGCTTATCATCAGAATACAGTGGTTCGACCACTGAATTCTCGACTACTTAGTTATAATTCTATGGTTTTGAATATAGTGAATTTTATGAGGGCCCCGATGCGCATGCGGTTTTCTTCAACCCTGCTTTCAGAGCAGAGTTATGAAAGGATGATCCGGGTAACAGATCCAAAGGTTTCCGAACACGAGTAGGTAACCTACTAAATAAAGGATGGAAAAACGCAGGGATAGGGATCGTGTTATCTCGATCAAGTTTCCAAAACCGCCTAATTAAGTATTATGTTTGATGTTGTAAATATGCACTGAAATGTTCGCCACTGAAAAACGCTGCAAATTTTACACAAGGGTTTATTATTTTCTCAGTTGAATAACCCTATATACCATTGATATCTTAAAAAATATATTATGCATAAATCATTGGTTCCCACAACACAGAAACCAATTCCATGAAATAATTCATGCGAACATAGAAATCTCAATAAATACACTAGTATAATTGAATAACATTTCCACATGCCGAACGCTAACTGAGAAGCAAAATTTAAAATAATATTTTGAATGAGAAGAGAAGTTCCACAGTCGTTTAACCTCTTTGAAAATCTAACTATTTTCCACAATTATTAAATTTCGTGTCGGTATTCTACAACTGAAAATGAACTTCAAATCAGATAGGGTTTGCCCTTTTTGAGATATTAGGGAAATAACCTCAATATTCAAAATGGTCACGAAATTTTTTGCCAAATGAATATCGGTCAAAACTGAAATTTGAAACACTGTTTCTAAATGTTGACTCTGAAACCTGTACCAAATTTCATTGAACTTTGATGAATATGTATTCGAAAAAAAAATTTTTGAAAAAAATTCGATTTTTCCACTATACAATTCTCACGAAATTTTGCATTAAATCGAGTGTCTATATTTCACAATTAGTCATGATGTTTCAATGTTTCAATCCGAACGCGTTCATTTTTCTTGACACTGAGGAAATAAACTCAATCTTTCAAACTAACACCAATACTTAAAACAAAATTCAAGACTTTTCGCTAATATCAAATGTGTAGATGTGATTTCTACTCGGATTCAACTTTGTTCTGAAAAATATTAATGAAATGAAAAAACTCAACCTTCCTGTGCAATTGATCTGAAAAAAAAAATTTCCTCAGCAGATATCCGATTCACTTGATTCACAAAGTATTCATCACACAAACTGAAAAACTAAAGTTATTTTCAATAACATTTCTGTAACAATTAAATATATCGTGAACCTCATTAGGTTGAAATCGAAGGAATAATTCTAGATTATAAATTTCGTTCGTTGTTATCGTCGTCAGATACACTCAACCAAGAGCGTGTCAAATCCGAAAAACATGCGGTATATTTTTGTCTACGCTATATCCCTTGTCTTAGGTCTAGACCCGGCACCGTCCCCATTCAGAACAGGTAGACAGATGATCGGCTCCTAACTTCAGTCTAAGGCTCCAACCCTCAGTATTAGATTCTCGACAATCGACAATTGATGAGATTTGCGGTTTGTTATTGATTTTTTTGCTTATTATATCCTCCAATTTGATTTATCATATAAATGCTCATTATTTTTTATATTTACGCTTATTTCAAACTATCAATACGAAAGATTTTGGATTTCGATTGAAACCAGTACGGATATCCACATGTTGACGATAATCGTACTACGCAAACCGAAATTGATGGAAACCTCCGACCAACCGAATTTTTTGAAAATCTGCATTATTTTAAATTACGCTACTTAATTCGCGTTCTGCATTCAAAAGTGTTATTCAGTTATAAAAGGGTATTTATTGAGATTTCAATGTTTCAAATGAATTTTTTCATGGAATTGGTTTTTGTGTTCTGAAAAACCAATGATTTATGAATAAAATAAAAGTTTTATTCAAGATATGAATGAGCTTCATGAAGAAATTTAATCTTAAATCCCTTAATCCGCAGGGTGGTTTCTATAAATAATAATTTGACCCGATTTTCAGTAGTTATGTTTAAGATATTGGAAGAGAAAACCCAAAAATATTTAATCTGAACTTCTCACGATTATGAAATTGTCAAGAACATCGATGGGGCATTTGCAAATTGTGTTTATAAAATAATAACGCATCTATTAAAAATTTCTCGATATGTGTTGAAAATTTGGTAATCAATATTTTCATCTACTTTTAGATGTATGACTCTGGATGAAAAGTAAACCGATTATGTCAGTGAATTCCTATCTTAGAACCGAATGCGATGATGTCATTTTCGACATTATTGGAAATTTGCAGCGTTTTTCATTATAACTCAGGAATCGCTGGTCGGAAATCATCCGGATGAAACTTTTTTGGTTTAGTTTTGCAACAGTAATCAACGTTCAGAGTTTCATAAAAAGTCGGTGGTAAGTTTTCGAGAAATAATTTTTTTTCCCCCCAACCCCCCATTTTGAGCCCCTAGGGTACACCGATTCTGCTGAAAAGCTTGGAGGATCAATCCCGAGCGACACACGATTTTTCTACCAAGTTTCACTGATTTCGGTTCAGTACTTTCTGAGAAAAACCCGGACAACGGACGGCGGACGGGGGACGGCGGACGGACGGATTTTTTTTTATTAAATTATTCAAATCTACATACTCCAAAACGAAAACTGTGAAATTTTCAGGGGGGGTTAAAAATTTTTTTTTTTTGGTCGATCACTAAGGTTTATTATTTGATTTTATCAAATAATAAACCAAAACGCCTCACACATACCACAGCCGTCTCTAGAAATTAAAGACGGCTGTGCACATACTCTGTGATTATGTCAAGTTAAATGTGCTAATTTATGGTTCTCAAATCATGCAGTCGAAGACAACTAACGAAAAAAGAATATTGCAATGGCGATGATCTGTTTTATTTTGCTGAAGTTCAATGATTTATTCGGAGATTTTGAGTTGTGAAATTGACTGTTTTAGTAGACTATTTTTCTATACACATTTGCATGCCGTCTTTTTGTATGGTAGTTGGCTGGGGAAGTAAGTCAGGAAGTAAAAATAAAATACAAATTTAAGATTCTTCAGGTGCTTTCAGATTTCGAAACTTATAAGTCAATGAACATGATCACGATAATAAGTTGCTGACTTTAATATTTTTGTTTGGATTTAAATGGGTTCGAATGTGGAAGTGGGTAAAATTTTAGAATTTCAGTAGGAATAATATGGGTTGGTGATGCACTCAATCAAAATGTTTTAGTGATTTATTAGTATAAAATATTTATGAATGAAATCGATGAATATCGATCCTCCATCCTGAATTAATTTGAATTTGATACATTTAAGGCTGCCATCTGTCGTTACAAAGGGACGAAAGATTTGTAATCTCAGCAAAGAACGAAGAGATTTGTGGATTCGTTCTTTGAAGAGATTAGACCTCATAGGTTTGAAAGTTAAGTATGGTAGGATCTTTTCGAAACATTTTTATTCAGGTGTGTGGTGAAATTGTATTATGAATTGTTTCTGAAGTAAGAAGAAGGCTTATTATACACAATATTTTGTTCAGGTAATCCAGCTGATTTGGCTGATAAAAATCACCCAAATCGGGTCCCTTCAAAGAATATGGGTTACCATTCATCTTCAAAAAGCTCTTACAATACTGACCGTTATGTCAGATTGCTGAATCGATTATCGTTATCTAGGGTATTCAACGAGTTAATCATGTTTTGGGGAACGCTTCCATCCGAATTGATGATTATTTTTGCATGTCTGTTACGCTTTATTATTTGGCTTTTTTATTTCGTAGAATTTCTCATAATTCACAGCAAATTGAGCAGGTCATATATAGCCTCTTTAATATATTTGATGATCTCGTGATTATGGGGTAACCAAATTGATTCTGCTTTGGAAGTCCTGGAACAAGATACACCACAGGAAGATGAACCAGTGAAGCCATCCTAAGAAGATCTGAAGAAATCTTTTGAAAGTGATAAAGAGGAAGTTGAGGAGTGAAATTTCAGACTTGAAATTAACGGAGGGAACTTTGATGGATGAAAATAACCAACTATATTTCGCAGGTTTTCCAAAATTAAATGTTCTGAAGAAGGCATTCATGGAGATTGAGCCATATTTATCGAGATCATCTTCAATGATTCCGAAATTTCTGCAATTCCTTTTGACATTAGTGAAACTTAGCTAAATTTTGATTTCACTTATTTAGGAAAAATCTTTCAGTGCCGTCGAACAACTGCCTCTTATATTTTTGAAAAGGTCATCGGTATTCTTTACTGCAGGTTCAAAATTTTTGTGAGTTGGCATACTCGTTATGAGCTTCAAATGAATGTGCCAAAGTCTTTCATGGATGCCTTTGGAAAAAACGTCACAATAATAATTGATTGATTTGAAGTTGCGATAGAGTGTGCATCAAATTTGAAAGCAGCAGCTAAAACTTGGTCAGAGTACAAACACAACCAAACAATGAAGTTCCTCATCGGAATATCCCCACAAGGCTACATAATGTTAATTTCAAATGCATATGGTGTAAGAGCTTCAGATAAATTTATAATTGAAAATGGCAATTTTTTAGAGAATTTGAATCCAGGTGATTCAATAAAAGCTGACCGAGGATTTTCAATTGATGAGAGTAGGAGGCTCCATTGCACACAAGTAAATTATCCAGCTTTTCTTCACGGGAAAAACAGTTGGATCCAGAAGATAGAGTGCAGAAGAAAATTGGTCATTGTACGTATTCATGTTGAAACGGTTTTCAGACAACCAAAGGGAAAAATAAGAATTTTCGGAACACCCATTCCAATCAATCAATTAAGAAAGGTTAACGAGGAAATAGCTCTGATTAACAAGATTGTGCGAGTATGTTCCTGCATTTTAAGATTGTTTCCACGCATAATCCCAGTGAATTGATGTTGAAAATGATTACAAATAGAACTTGGCAGTCTAGGACTTGTGGTAAAAAGTTGAAAGTTCTCTGTTTCGATCAAAAAATGTTAAAGCTTGTGGAACTACGGCAGAAAGTACTTACCAGCAGAACACCATGAAAAGGTCTGCCTGGTTAAACAATCCAAAAAAAATTAACTCCATACTTTGATGTTGAAGATTGGAAAAGTTGGCTTATTATCGTTGAAAATTTTGTTCCAATTAGTTCAGAGGTAAATCCCACTAACGGTGAAATTTTTGTTCAGCCTCTGCAAGATCAACGTGCCCACGATATTAGACCTTATTTAAACGTATCCATATCTGACGAAATTGTATGTATAAGCCCTACTCGATAGCGATAGTTATGTCTCTATACTTGGTTCTCCATTTTTAAACATTCGAAAAACACAAACCCCAATGTTTCTGTCAGTTTGTCTACAGCGGATGGTCAGTTATGAAAGTTTTCAATATTGAAATCGACACTTCTAAATTTTCATACGATTCTTCTGCATTAACGTCAGAAGCCAACCATTCATGCCATTCAACCAATTGATAAAATGTCAGCTTGTCGAAAAGAAGAGTGATTCAATTGTTCAAGGCTGTTGCACCTGACAGTAAAATAGGTAGAAAACACCTTTATACTCATATCAAACTGAAGGTGAACCACTTAGATAAAGACAAAAATATCCATTATCTCCAGCTATGCAGGATGTTGTTAACAAAAAAATCGACCAAATATTGGATTCAGATATAATTGAACCAGTAACAACATGTGCACCTTGGTTATCACCATTAAAGGTACAGCTTGTTGATAAAAAGGACGGATCAAAAAGAGTATGTTTCGATGCGCGAAAATTAAATTCCTTGACTGTACCTGATAGCTATCCAATGCGTTCGATTAATTTTGTAATAAGTAAGGTAAATAACGCTTCACTTTTGAATTGAATAGATTTGAAATCGGCTTTCTTTCAAATTCCTTTAGATCAAGAGTTGAAACGACATTTTCAATGCCAGGTAGAGGTCTTTTCTGCTTTGAAGTCGAGTCATTTGGTCTTAATAATTCAGCTCAGACAATGTGTCAGGTTGTGGATACTGTAATCGGCCCATATCTAGGATCTCACGTTTTTTATTATATCGACGATGTCATCATTGCTAAGCCCGAGTGTGAGAATCATTGGTGCTTTTGAGAAGACTTTTTAAGCTCATTAAGGAGGCAAATTTTACTCTCAATTTTGACAAGTGCAAGTTTTCCCGTCCTTCACTTGAATTTTTAGGTTTTATAGTTGATGAGTTTGGGCTAAGAACTGACCTGATAAAGTTCTACTATTCTCGACCACCCTGTATGGCAGGATACTACACAAATTAGACTTTTGATCATCGGCTATTACCCCAAGTTTTTGAAAGATTTCTCATCTATATGTAGTGCTATAACAGATCTTTTAAAAGGACGTAAAAAAGGGTAAATGTTGCTTTTCTTAAGATTACGAATGCACTAGCGTCAACTCCAGTTTTGACTAGTCCCGATTTTTCTAGAAACTTTTTTCTTGTATGTGATGCATCGGATGTTGGGGATGGAGCGATACTTTTCCAAGAACAAGATGGTTCGTAACATACTATTGATCCTTGAGGGAAAATTAACCTGCAATTTACGATCACGCTCAGAAAACAATTTACCACTCAGATAGGATCAACGACCAACGTTGCAACTTGAGAAGAAGAGTTATTAGATTGTTTTTGAGTTGGCGATAGAATTTGGTCAAAGAAAATTGTACTTTCAGATGCTGTTAACCATTTCTCCGCCAAATTAGCCCAAAATTCGTACCATGTATCGTGAAAAAAGTTCTATCAGTATTAGTTTATAATTTAGAAAACTAAGATGGAAATAATCTTGGTAACTTCCATGTATCTCACAACAAGCTCGATTTTACACAGGATGAAGCAAACCCACAGGATATGGTGGTTGGAAGTTCTTCAAATTAATTGATCCATTTTTTTGCTTTTTTACCTTTCCTTTCATTGAATATTACCTTCAATCGATTCTACCAATCAGATGCGTTTCACTTTATTTGAATTTGCCTCTTGATTTTACGATTTTGAATACAGAAATATTCAAAATGTATGAATTATGCGAGTGTATGAGGGCATACATGATGATTTGGTATTGAGTTGATTCAGAAAAACATAAACATATGATATTTCGCATTACATGAAAGAGATCTATTAATAACATGCAGGGACAGTACCTATTACCATTCCTTACGGACATAATACCTTGTAATCAAAATGCTATGTGTTTGAAAAGGAACGAACTATAGGTCCTTTGCACTCACTTTCCTGTGGTTGGTATCTGCGACAGTTTTGTGATTGTTATCGACGACGCATTTCGTTTGTGGTCGAAATGGACTGCAGAATGTCGGCCGTGTGAGTGATATGATGCGTTTCCCTACTAATTGGCTACTTTACAACATGCGACCGCAGATTTGTGGTCGACTCGTGGTACGTGTGAGTTAGACGAGCGTCTCGCGACAGTAAAGTATTGGCTGCGAAGGTCATAATTGTCAAATATTATGACAGGTGACAGTTATTATTATTAAAAATTTCGCTTACTACACTACTTTGAGTTTTGATAGCCGCTTCCGATTAGAGAAGATATGGATGAATAACGTTACTTTTATTTGTGAAGACTGTGATGCAGATTTACACTGAAAGAAAAATGTATACGCTCATTTACGAAAACAACAACTAATAAGAAGATGGCGAAAAAAGATTTGGATGCCATTTGTGATATATGTGGGAAATAATTTCATAATCCGTCGAACCTAATGCGACACAAGTCAAATCTTCATGGAACTTCAAAATGTGCACGGAGACTTGCTTGTCTCGAAAATGAATGTTCAGATTATTTCATCTCCCTTGAGGAATCATATTACGTACTTGCATAAAGTACTTATTGAATAAAAGGAATTCAATTTTATTCCTATTCAGGTGGGTTACACATATCACATATCCAAATATCCAAAGAACATTTATATAATCTGTCTAATACCAGAAAGTCCTAGCGTATTTCCTATTTCATGAATGTATACCTATATTCAGAATATCTATAGAATATGTCGCAAGAACACCGAAAAACAATTTCCGATCCATAATCCCACTTGAATATGCCAGGAATATTATGTAAATATGTTATTTATAGAATATTGCTGGATATCCAAAGAATTATCTTGATTGTATATGCTTTATCAATCATCGAATCATCTGAAAATTCAACTTTTATTGCCTTGCACTTGCAGCCTTTTCCGAGTGGACAAACGGGATTCAAGAAAACAAGAGTTTCTTTCTTGTCCTTGACAATGAATAGCTCTAGCTATCAGCAATATGAAGGGCAAGGAAAAGGTTTGAGGTCTATGAAAAGTACCAGTACCAATAAAATTGGCAAAGCAAGCTCTTCACGAATGGAAGTAGTTTCAAATGAGGTCTCGGGTTCAAGCTCTTGGCTGGGAAATAAATTTTCAGGGGACCGTCCCACCATTTGCTGTAAGATAAACAATTAATAGTCCTGTTCTTGATGTGGCGTATAATCAGTAACAAAGCTTACACAGAACAATCCTGGTCTCCTAACTGGCACGAGCATTAGCTTCTGAGGAGTTCCATAGCAGAACCTAGTAGGATCAGCAACAATATCAGTGAATACCAAGTAATTGTAAAATTCTGAATCACACATATATCGGCCATACACCAACACCTTTCTACATGAAGTTGAGGTTTGAATGAATGATATGAAAAAAAAAATTTCTCTTTCTCAACTTTAGATTACTTTCCTTCAACATTAATATTTATTTTTTCAATTTATTACTGTACTTATTTGCTTGAAGTTTATAATACAAACAATTTAAAATATGATTATCTCATAATTTCTGTGCCCAATTCCTTTCAAGTAATAACCCATACTTTCATTAACTTATTTTGCAATTCGGTGAATTAAATAAACCGAATCATTGATGAAATAGGACTCTCTGGATTCATTACTAATTCGCAGACAAAATTGAGATATAGAATATATTTAGACATACATCTATTTGGAAGTTCAATTGGAACATGATAAGTTCATAAAAATATAAGTAATAAAACTCCGAAATTTAATAACTATAACAAAGTTTTTTCTTTGGCATAGCGTTACAGAGGCAAGAATCAAGGGAACCATCAAAGGAATCACGGAAATGATATCTAAAAAACTATTCAGGTCCCAAGCTATATCATTTTTGGGATATCCATATGACGGTTGATTCTCACTATACGTTCCGTAACCTTCCAGTATCCCTTCCGTATGGTTTAAGTCAAAATTTAGTAGGGAAAAATGTCATGTTGACGGAACGTATAGTTTGCATATATCAATTCATTTACACGTTATAATATTTCACGGGAAGTACACTGGAAGGTTACGGAACGTATAGTGAGAATCAACCTTGACTCTGAATTCATCACGCAAATAATTCACATTAGCAATATTCGCATTATGAATCGAAAAAAAATTCCTAACTACTAACTTGTCAAGTTATCAGCTGTTCTGTCTGATTTCAAAATTGACAAATATTACCTTGGCAGCCAAGAATTTACTGTCGCGAGGCGCTCGTGTAAATTAGCCCTAAATATGATGTATGCTACATCTATGTTGTTTGTTACTCTGAGACATGAACTGACAAGAACATAGTTATCTCAAAATTTAAGACCCGCAGTAATCCCACCCAATCCATGATCATCTCAATTTTAGTGGTTTTTCAGAACCCTTAATTTCGTTTACTGTTGATTTTATACAAAGTATAGATGAGATACCTCAAATGTACCTAAATTCACTAATTCCAAGCATAACAAATAAATATTTTTCTTATTCCCCACGAAAAAGTTTTCCTAAAATATTTTTTCGGGAATGTACTAAGATTTGTTACACTCAAACACCGAAAACGCTCACTGAGCGAAATAAACGAACACAACGCGTTGTGGACGGTTCTCAATAACCAAACACCGAAATATCATCATTAATCGCGTTGTGGCCGGCCCATTGCGTCCACAACGCGTTCTGGACCATCTTTAAATAGTAGTGATGGGCATAATCGAATGATCATAATCGATTCATTCGATTATTGAAACCTCTCGATTATCTCGAGATATTTTCAAACATCCGAATGATATCATTCGAATGATTCTCGGGATCGGTACGTGACTGCCGAGGAGTCAGAATCTTGCCGAACCAACAATCTACGCAACGATTGTGTTGTGATCTCTCGAATGATCATTCGAATGAATGAAACCTCTCGGTGTTGCGTCGATTATTGGTCGATGATTCATTCGATGAATAATCGAGGCTGGATCTCTCGAATGAACGAAACCTCTCGGTGTTGCATCGATTATTGGTCGATGATTCATTCGATGAATAATCGAGGCTGGATCTCTCGAATGAATGAAACCTCTCGGTGTTGCGTCGATTATTGGTCGATGATTCATTCGATGAATAATCGAGGCTGGCGATTCTCTCGCATCTCGGATTACTAATTTGGATCTCTCGAATGAATGAAACCTCTCGGTGTTGCGTAGATTATTGGTCGATGATTCATTCGATGAATAATCGAGGCTGGATCTCTCGAATGAACGAAACCTCTCGGTGTTGCGTCGATTATTGGTCGATGATTCATTCGATGAATAATCGAGGCTGGATCTCTCGAATGAATGAAACCTCTCGGTGTTGCGTCGATTATTGGTCGATGATTCATTCGATGAATAATCGAGGCTGGCGATTCTCTCGCATCTCGGATTACTAATTTGGATCTCTCGAATGAATGAAACCTCTCGGTGTTGCGTCGATTATTGGTCGATGATTCATTCGATGAATAATCGAGGTTGGCGATTCTCTCGCATCTCGGATTACTAATTTGGATCTCTCGAATGAATGAAACCTCTCGGTGTTGCGTCGATTATTGGTCGATGATTCATTCGAAATAATAATCGAGGCTAGCGATTCTCTCGCATTTGGGATTACTGTTTTTGATCTCTGTTTAACAATCGATGCATGCGATTCTTTCGCATCTCATCGGTATTACTGATTAAGACTAGTAATTGATGTATTTCACTAATTTGATGAGTAGCTTTAAATATTTAAACATTCAATAGTTGTCACTTGAAGTGAAATGCGTTTGCGATTTGTTCAACTTTAAGTCGTTAAATGCCTTTATTGATTCAAATTTTAGTATTTCTAGAGCAAGGACAAGATATGATTGAGTAGTAACTCTGTTTTCCTGGATTTTCCCTAGTACTATAGCAATTCTCCGTTCTTCAAGACAGAAAAAAATTATAACAAGGAATGTTCCAGGATTTATCCGAACTTGAGGAAAAAAAGAGTGAATTTTTAAAATTTTGTTTCAATTGAATGATAAGCAATTTTCAGAATCGACATTATCTATTCTAAAATGACCGGCACATATTGAATTTACATTGAAAAAATCACATAATCTTAAAATATATAAAAGAAAAAATCACATTTCATCAAAGAAATATGTATTTCGTGTCAAGGTGTGAAAATTTTTAAATCAACGACAAATATGTAGTGTGAAACCTATAAATTATTCCCTTTAAAAAAACTGGAATGAAATAACAAGATATATGGCAGAACAAAGGCGAATGTAAAAATAATAAGATACAAGTCTGTTTTCAATGAATATATTTTATTTTTCATTTACTGGTTCTATAAATGTGTGTAATGGAATATCATAATATGAAGAAACATGAAATTTATTACATTTCACCATTCAAAAGAATTATCTGGTTCAAATTTTTTGGGGAAAGTCTATTACGACGGGCATTCGTCAGTTGACCACATTTGGAAAAAACCCTTTCCGATGGCACAGAAGTTGCTGGAATACATAAGTATTTCATAGCCATCTCATATAATTCTGGAAAAAATTGCTTATGTGCCTTCCAAAATTCCAGTGGGTCCTTTTTTCTCTCTAAAAGTGGCATTTCTACATACTGACGCACTGAAACCATTATTGTCGTGGCTATGCATCTGGGAAACAAACATCGGTATATCTTGTCCATCATCTGTACTTTCGTTGCCGGCGGATTCGTCGAAAAATTCCGAAAATTTACGGGTAGGGGACCGCTAGTCTGGATTTGAGTCGAATTGTCCAAGACCTGAAGTCCCCTGATAATACCCCGTGGAAGAATTTTTATCCAGAAGAAATCCCCAAGAAAAAATAACCGAGTGAAAAAAAATCCCATCATCTTCGGGAAAAATCCCCTAATCTGACAACTTTGAATTCAAATACAGTAATTCAACCCACCCGAGAGGCGAGTTGGACTATTCGAGAGGTGGACCTCTCGAATGATCATTCGAATGATCATTCGATTATTGAAATATCTCGAATGCCGATATTTCGATTATTGAAATCATTCGATTATGCCCATCACTATTAAATAGCCAGAACGCGTTCTGGGAATATTCAAACAACCACAACGTGTCTGAAAGCTTGGGGAGGGGTTAACGAACCACGTGTTCCAGTCCAGACTTGTCAGTGTGATCCCAACTGTTATCGAGTAAGGTGCGTTTTATGTTCCTAGGTTCCTAGTATACCTATCATAACCTAAAGGCTAAAATGAGAGATGCGTTTATTGAAAAAATTAAAACTATCGTCGACAACAGCAATAATCGAAGCGATTATTTCACAAACGAACGGTATGAAGAGGTCGTCCGAGAGGTAAAAGAAGCCAAACGTTTGAGAGACAGCAAAATGCCGTTGTCTGCCAAGCAATATAGAAGGCTAAAGAGATACGATATCATAACAATTGGGGAACATGAAAAATTAATTGCTAAAAACAAAGGAACACGAGATGAAAGCTTTCGATATTACTGTAAAACAGAGGATCTTTTTGGCATTATTGAAGCTCCACACATAGCAACTGGACACAAACGAACTAGAGGTAAGTATAATCATCTAATTTCATTAGTGATGTCGGAAAACCCAACCTAATTTTAATGTAATCCTTATGGAACACACATAGTATTTGCGGACACCGGTTATGATAAAATAAAACAACGTGTTTATTTGTTTTTTAGTCGTGGAGGCTGAAATCAACAAAAAATACTGCAATGTTACTAGAACAGCTATACAGGGTGATTCATTAAGGGTGGCCACCGGCCGTATCGCGGAAACCGTTTATCCTATAACTTCCGGAAAAAAAATCTTATAACAAAATCGGCCCTTAGAAAATGATTAAAAATATTTTCAAGTTCGTAGTTCCCCACTAGAGGGCGCAATCTATCACTTGTAAAATATAATCTCATTTTTTACGAAATATTCTCCAGCTAACAGTGGTAAAGAATAATAAAATAAGAAAATACTCTTCCTATTCAACAATTTTTGTTTCAGTAATTTGTCTTTATTTCCTTTTTTTTTACTGATGGGATGGAAAAACTGTTCTTCACAAAAAAAACACTGTTACGTCTGTATGCGTGAACCGATTTTCACGTAATTTGATTTCATTCGAAGGCCATCAAAAGCGGATCACAGAAAAATATGTCAACAACATACCGGGTGATCCAATTAAAAATTACAGGCTGTTTTATGTTACTTCACCCAATTTGCGCGTTTAACTGGAGAATTTCAAATGCAATGCTATGATTCTAACCGATTGAGAATAAGCTAAGCATTATCACCTATTGACTTGTTAAAACCGCAGACAGATATCTCCGGTCATTCCGAAGATATTAACATTTTTGCAGATTTCGATAAGTGTTGATCAACCCTGTGAAATTCAGGAGGAATTGAGTTATTTCATCATCTAAACGATCAAATGAAAGAAAAAACTTATCAAAAATGTATGTCACTCACAAAACAAGCTGATCTAGATCCAGTAAGCTTTGGCGTTAGATACTGTTTATTCTCGGTTTCTATAGCTGTAAAATTTATTCAGTTCGATTGCAAACTACTAGTTTATGAGGCCTCATTATTCAAACGGAGAAGCATATGATATGCTCAATGTTTATGCTGAATGTTTAGAAAATGCAGTAGCTGAAAGGGAATACCCGATACGATATCCTGAAAGACGTCGTCATTCCAGAAAAGTATTCAAAAGACTGACACGAAGAGTGCGACAAACATGGAAGGTTCAATATGTTGGAAGAAAAAATAGAGAACGTAGAAGCCGTAATGAGGATAATATCATAAAAGTTTTGGCTTAAGTTTATGCTGAATCACATTCAAGCATCTAAAAAATTGCAAGTGATTTGGGATCGGATTATTCGCTAGTTCAAAGGATACTAAAGGACCATAAACTGCATCCGTATCATGTTGTCTTGCACCAAGAATTGAAAGAGACGACAGGACTTTTGCTATTCAAAGCAGGTTAGATATGTGGTATCAACAAGATGGTTGCCCGGCGCATTATGCTGCTAATGTTAGGGAATATTAAGATACCGTCTTCTCAAAGAGGTGGATTGGACGAGGGAGTATTTTTCCAGCAAAATCACTCGACCTCACAGAATTAGATTTTATTTTTGGAGGAGAATGAAGACTTAGTTTTCCGAACACCCCCAGCAACAAGTGAGGATATGAAAAATAGATTTCAACAGGCAGCTGAAACTTTTTCTCATACTGAAATTGTGAAAAGACTAAATTTATGTATAGAAAAAAATGGTAGATATTTTAAATATTTGAAATGATTATGTATAAGGGTTGGTTTTTAGTCAAATATTTTCGTTGTTGCTAATTTTTCTTTCATTTTATCGTATCATTGTTATTTCATGTGTATTTAGAATTTTGCTGCGTTGTCATGACAAATAAATTCACTTCCTTGTTTTTTCAAGCTCACAGGGTTGATCAACACTTATCAAAATTTACAAAAATGTTAATATCTTCGGAATGACCGGAGATATCTGTCTGCGGTTTTAACAAGTCAATAGGTGATAATGCTTAGCTTATTCTCAATCGGTTAGAATCATAGCATTGCATTTGAAATTCTCCAGTTAAACGCGCAAATTGGGTGAAGTAACATAAAACAGCCTGTAATTTTTAATTGGATCACCCGGTATGTTGTTGACATATTTTTCTGTGATCCGCTTTTGATGGCCTTCGAATGAAATCAAATTACGTGAAAATCGGTTCACGCATACAGACGTAACAGTGTTTTTTTTGTGAAGAACAGTTTTTCCATCCCATCAGTAAAAAAAAAGGAAATAAAGACAAATTACTGAAACAAAAATTGTTGAATAGGAAGAGTATTTTCTTATTTTATTATTCTTTACCACTGTTAGCTGGAGAATATTTCGTAAAAAATGAGATTATATTTTACAAGTGATAGATTGCGCCCTCTAGTGGGGAACTACGAACTTGAAAATATTTTTAATCATTTTCTAGGGGTCGATTTTGTCATTAGAATTTTTTTCCGGAAGTTAAATAATGAACGGTTTCCGATATACGGCCGGTGGCCACCCTTAATGAATCACCCTGTACAAATTTATTTGTCTCTTTGCGAACAATGTCAAGGAAAAAAGAAAATAAGGAAAAAGGGGTTAGTTGTCGCACCAATTTTATCAGATCACATGAACTCCAGATGTCAAGTGGATTTGATCGATATGCAGAGTGAACCCGATCGAGACTACCGTTTTATATTAAACTATCAAGACCACCTCACAAAATTTACCATTTTGAAACCACTTAAATCAAAAACCGCTGAAGAAGTTGCGTATGTCGTGGTAGACATTTTTTGCATGTTCGGCGCTCCGTTTATTCTACAAAGCGACAACGGAAGAGAATTTTCCAATAGGATTATAGAAGAGTTAAAGGATTTGTGGCCAGGTCTTAAACTTGTACACGGAAAGCCCCGTCATTCACAAAGCCAAGGATCTGTAGAACGATCTAATCAGGATGTAAGAGATATGTTGGTAGCTTGGATGCTTGACAATAATACCAAACAGTGGTCAGACGGTTTACGGTTTATTCAGAGTAAAAAAAATCGAGCCCTACACGAAGGGATTAAAAAAAGCCCTTACGAAGCTATGTTTGGTAGCAAGCAAAGAATCGGACTGGCAGACTCCTCCCTGGAAAGTGAAGTATATGATTCTTTGAAAACTGAAGAAGATTTGGAGAAAATGTTAGAAGGGATGACATGTGAAACAGAACAGCAGAATGAAGAGATAGTGACGAATGCAGAACCCAATCCTGTTGCGACAAATGCAGAACCCAATCCCGTTGCATGTTACACTTGCGAAGAATTTGGAATTACCCAACCCTGTACAATATGCGGTTTAAACGTACACATAAAGTGCGGTCTTGAAAATGAAGGAGAAGTCACATGCAGCCTTTGCTTTCGAAGTGATACAATCAAAGTGCAACGCGAGGACGCAAAAGCCGGATTGGAAAAGCAAGCTGAAAAAATGCTGACTTTATCCCGGGAAAAACTACCCCTTGCTGAAATTGGTCAAAATGTTGTAGTAAAAGTTCCGGATGTCGACAGGGGGCGACTTGCTCCTAGAAGTGTTCTAGCTGTGGTCTTAAACGTTAATGAGTCCAGCTTGTATAAGTTGGGAACCAAAGACGGTGCACTGGAAATACTTTATAGTCGTAATGAATTTATCTTTGCGGATTCAAATTTTATAAATTTATCAGATGTCCCGAGTTGCTCTATAGATTTGAGAGAAGCTTCCGCTCTTTCGTCTGGATCAAGACAAGGTTTTGTTAAGTGCAATTGTAAGCGTTATTGTAACACAAAAAGGTGCAACTGCAAGGCCAATAAGGTGTTGTGCAATTCGAAATGTCATGATAATAGTGCCTGCAAAAATAAGTAAATAGACAATTATAATGTCCTTTTAACTAGGTATCTGTTTCGCGTTTAATCTGGTATACCTATATTCGACCTTTTAAATATTTTAAAATTTTCTTTCATTTGTGTTTTATGTTTGTACTTAGGTTTCCAACTTAGATCATATTATATTATATTATTATTATAGTATATTATATTATTATTATAGTATATTATATTATTATATTATATGATCTAAGGTTTCCAACCCTTTGATTATTTTTTCTTTGTTAACCCTGTTCCATATTAAAATATAATCGGTTTACATGCGTCTTTTATTCTAAATGCGTTGTGGTTGTTTGGATATTGCCAGAACGCGTTCTGGCTGTTTAAAGATTGTCCAGAACGCGTTGTGGACGCAATGGACCGGCCACAACGCGATTAATGATGATATTTCGGTGTTTGGTTATTGAGAACCGTCCACAACGCGTTGTGGCCGTTTATTTCGCTCAGTGAGCGTTTTCGGTGTTTGAGTGTAACATATTCACTAATTCCGAGCATGATCGAGTCAAATTTTCGGAAGATACTGTTTTTCTTTAATTGTTTACTCGTCCAAGTTCGGAGCTATATTATTCTTATTCCTCATGAAAAAGTAAGTTTTCCGAAAAATTTTTTTTCGAAATTGTTCCAACCGAATCTACTTTTTGAGCGCTTGTTCCGGGAAAGAACGTGTTATCGTTTCGTCACAATGTCTGGTCTGTAATTTTCGAATTTCAAGCCGAAAATGGTCTTAAATGATTGGGTTGAACTCCCAATGAAGAATCCGTGGTCAAATTCAATTCTGTCCGTCCGTCTGTATTTGCTCTAACTTTCGAAGGAAATGACCTGGAAACTTGAAATTGCGAGGTTTGGAGTCAAAATATCTCGGTTGAGTTCGTTAATGGGTGATAGTTTCAGAACTAGGCCCATTTGAAATATTGCGGTTAATTCTTCGATATCTCTTGAAGTACTGATTCGATCAGATCGAAACTTAGTATATAGTTTAAAAATACCAATGCGCAAACTCGGTGTTAATTTTTTTTGGATCCAGAAGTCAGAAAATTGGAAAATATTCGAAGATTTTTTGAATTTTTGTTCAAATTCTTTTTTCTCGGAAAAAATTGATCAGATTCAGGGATTGCACTACCGATTTAACCGGGTTACCGATTCACCGCCTTAAAACTTCTTTAAATTACCGACGAAGAAATCGAAATCTTTTACCGGTAATTTCAGTGAAAAATACCAATATGCCAATATTCCGATAACGAGGAAAATGAAATTTTAAACGACAATTTGGAAATTGCTGAATGATGATATTGATTGGTTGACAGTTACACTGAAAGTTTTAACAGGACTGCTGAATGAATTTTTATTTTTGTTTCATCAAAGTTGATAATTTCAGACTCTAATCAGCTGTATTGGTCAACCCCTCAAATAAAGTTACTAATACAGATGTATGATACAAATAGGAAAAGAATTGAGGACAAAAAAACAAGAAACAAAAAAATCTGGAAAATGATAGCTAATGATATTTTGGAGAAAGGTAGCCTTCAGGTAACACCAGAGCAGTGTGAAAATAAACTGAAGAATTTGAAAAGACTGGCCATTTTTCAAAGAGATGGACTCAATATCTTCTGGAGATCCTGATGTTCAGTGCATAGCATCATGCAGTAATTTGGAAGGTTCCAGTAATAGAACTCAAGAAAATGGCAGTAATGAGCAGGTAAATCATTGCTTCAGTAATTATTATAAATGAAGAGTTATTCATAGCTTTATTGTGAATGAATTCATACTCAACGAACAATAACCAGCACTGACCTAATAACAAGCGATAAATATCAGGTCTGTAAGTTATTTATTCTAAAATTTATCATGTTTGTAGCTGTAACGAATTTAATTCAGAAATCACTTCTTATCCACTGATTTTAATGTCATAATTTCCAGCCTAAAAATAGACCTAAAAATAAAAACTAACTTGCCAATCTGTTGAGTAACTGCATCCATTATAAACATTATTGAAATGACGAGTATAAGGAATTTGTAAACGACATACCTATTTAAATGTTAAACCTTCAATGATCAAACTGCAAAGAAAAAATATTTAATACCCAATTAAAAATTTCTCAAATTATCATGACAAGTCTCAAGAAAAGAGAAATAGTGTTCGATATGTTGGCAGAGTAATTGAAGATTTAACATCAATAAATCTCTTTCCCAAATTCCTGTTTTCATTTAAATAGAATCTATCCATACTTTATTGATTTGAAGTACATAATAGGATTATGTTTTTTCCTGCAGAAAAACTTTCGTGGGTCCAAAAAGAGAACAGGAGCCAGAGTGATTCAAGAAAATCAGGGAGAACTGTGATAGAAGACATGAAGAAAAGATGAAAAGGCAAGACACCCTCCACGAACTTCTTGAAAAATTAATTGACTAATGTTGAAATGATAAAATTTTCGGGATAATTTGTAGTTTTTATATGTGAATGCAGTTAAAAGTTGAGAATAAAGTAATTATTTTTGAAAATATGTACTTTTAATATATTTTGATAAAAAAACAATATGATAAACATTACATAAGGTTTTACAAGTTGAGGAATCATTTGTCTACATATCTTATTCCTCTTGTTACATGACGTTGGATCCCCTCTAATATCTTGGTTGGATATTGAATCAATATCTGAAATTCCACAGAAATTTCAACATAATCATCTTCATTCAGAATGCATATGTTATGCAGCACACAACATACAATGACTACATTAGGTATGAACTCTGTCCTGAGAATATTCATGAATTTCAATGATCGAAATCTCCCTTTCAGCTGCCCAAATGTCTTTTCGATTGGAACACGAGTTGCTGAATGATTATGTTGTTGTTCATTTGAAAATCCATTGCCTCGATATGGTGTTATCAAATTCGCTGAACTTGTATAGGCAGTATCTCCCAACAAATGACAATCCTCGTTGATAGTAGTCATTATGTGCCTGAATAAGGGGGAAACACGGACATCATGTACACTACCAAGGCATCCTGCAACCAACAAGTTTTATTTTTGATTCAACTGAGTTTAAGACATGTTTGATAAGACAGAAGTACATACAGCTCATGTATGTCAACGTATTCAAATGATTTCCAGTGTGATAATGTAAGAAGAATCACAAACGGCTTGTAATATAATCGAATGCAGGAATTGCTACCTGCTGGGGTACCTATTTGGCATCAACTCAGGATACATGATCGAAATATGTGTTTCATCGATAGCTCCTATTACACCATCCATTCCTCCTTTTTTTGATGATTTCTTCATTTTTGCACGTTCCTCAGGCCATTTTATATATTGTGGAGAAAAAGATACCAGAATATTGACCAGCCTTTGAAAGTGTAACCTAGCTGTTCTTATGGATACATCGAACCGGTCAGCCACTGACCTATACATAAATATAGCGAATCGAATTTCATTACTCTTTATGATTGTAGTAGTAGTAGTAGTAGTAGAAACCGTCGAAGCAATTTACTACCAACCTGGTCGAAAGAGACTCCTGGTCAGAGAGCCAATGTAGGTTATCTTATTTACTGCTTTCTGCTGGTTTTCTCTCCCTCTTTCTGTTTCAGATATTATGTCAAGATATTTTGTCAAAATAAATTCAAGATTATAAAAAATAATTTTCCAATGAAAAAGATGCCATCCAACTTCTTCAAACAAATTAAAAAACTTGCCGTGGAAGAGGAAGAATCGAAGCAGGTGGTGACAGAGCCAGTGGGGGATTTCTCAAAAAAGGAAGATCCCGAAGACCATCATCAAATAGCAAACGATGTGCACAGTTCGGAACCCGATCTTCCCATAATTGAATCAGAGGTGCTGCCTAGAAGGTCCCAAAGAGTGAAAACAAAGAAGATGGACCCAGACTTCGTGGAATATGCATGTTCTGAACATATAACTGCCCTAAGTATCCCGCTAACTGTTACAGATGCTTTGTCTAGGTCTGATGGAAATTTTTGGAGAATTACCATCAAAGAAGAAGTGCAGTCCTTCAAAGAAAACCAAGCATGGGAATTAGTCGATCCAGAGGAAGATACCACTGTTGTCGACTCTAGATGGATATTCAAGAAGAAGACAAGTGCCGATGGAGAAGTAAAATATCGGGCCAGGTTGGTCGCCAAGGGATTCACTCAAAAATTTGGAATTGATTACAACGAGACTTTTTCTCCTGTAGTGAGGTATTCGACTCTTAGATTTTTGTTTTCATTGACGGTCAACTTAAATTTAGATATAAGGCATTTGGACATAAAAACCGCTTTTCTGAATGGTCATTTATCAGAAAAAATGTTCATGAAAATACCTGAAGGTTTTATATGTTCTAAGTCAGATGAATGTAAAGTTTTAAAACTCAATAAGGCTATTTATGGTCTCAAACAATCCGCTAAATGTTGGAATGACAAAATTAATTAAGTGTTGTCAGAATTAGGATTTGCTAGATCTGAATATGAACCTTGTCTATTTTTCAAAAAGGTTGAAGATAGTTTCATATTTATAACTTTATACGTGGATGATTTTCTCATTTTTTCAAATAATGTTGTGGAAACTAAAAACTTGAAGAATGAACTGAGCAAAATATCCAAGGTTAAAGATTTAGGTGTTATCAAGGTATGTCTTGGTATGAATGTTAATTATGATAAAGACCATAATATTTTGACTTTAAATCAAGAACATTATATTGACCAAATTTCAAAAGAATTTAATATGTCAGATTGTAAAATTGTGAAAACACCTCTGGAATGCAATCTAAATTTAGAAGACGGTGACCAAATTAATCTTGGTAAATATCCTTTTCAAAATTTGATTGGTAGTCTTATGTATTTAGCTGTTTTAACAAGGCCAGACATTGTTTTTAGTGTGAGCTATTTAAGTCAATTCAATAAATCATACGATCAATTACATTGGAAGCATGCTAAACGCATATTAAAATACCTTTTTTTTTTGTCATCCTGACATAATACATGTCACAAGTTTTTCACATTATTCCCGATATTTTATTAGATTTCTAGTTCGAAATGAGCAATTATGGATCTATGGGAGATGATTCCCCAATAAAGGGGCCTGTAGCGTTCTTCGTTTATCTGAGGATCTGAAAATCATCGCTTGGAGGACTGAACCTGGTCGAAAGACCCTCTCGGTCATGAGCAAATGTAGGTAATATTATTTACTGCTTCCTTCTGGTTTTCTGTCCCTCTTTCTGTTTCAGATATTATGTCAAGATATTTTGTCGAAATGAATTCAAGATGACGAAAAAATTAATTTCAAATGAAAAAGATGCCATCCATCTTCTATAAACAAATTACTACACTTATGCGGGGAGACAGAATTTTTCCTGAGGTTTTTATCTGTGCTCTTGTATCATACGCAAAAATGTATGGTACCCCGTTTACATTTCCTCTGCTAACACTGTGATATATCTTAGAATTGTAATGCTCGTTCTCAAAAGAATATATATATATATTAAAATACCTGAAAGGTACTAAGCATTATTGCTTACGTTTTTCAAAGGAAAACATGGAACTTGTAGGCTATGTAAATGCCGATTGGGGCAACAATTTAATAGACCGAAGATCATACACAGGGTATGCTTTTAAATTTTGTGGTTCCTTAGTTTCCTGGCAAAGTTGTAAGCAAAAGACAGTTGCGCTTTCAAGTACCGAGGCAGAGTACATGGCTATCTCTGAAGCGGTAAAGGAAGCTATATATTTAAAAGGTTTATTGTACGAGCTAATGGAAATAGCTCTTTGAGTTGATATGTTTAGTGATAATCAAGGTGCAATTAAATTATCTGCTAATAATACTTTCCATAAGAGGTCAAAACATATTGACTATAGACATCATTTTACTAGAGAAGTTATTGCAGAGGGGCAAATTATTTTGAAACATATACCCACACATGAAATGCCAGCTGATATCCTAACAAAAAGTTTACCACCTGTTAAACATAATTTATTTGTAAAAATGTTAGTTATTCATGATACTTGAGTAGTTTTTTTTTTGTTTGTATTTCATTTCTGGTACTGTGTAAGTAGGGGTGTTAAAATATATATACCCAGTACATAAATTCATATTCTGGAGATTCTGTGAATAATATTGAACAGAATGAAAGAGAATGGCAAACTGTCGCCAGAAAGAAAAAAGGTAAACAGTTCAATAAAATTATTTGCACTGGTACAAAGTCTGGTCAGACATCCCTACATGGAGCAAAGAAAAGGAAATGGATATATCTGGGAAAAATTCAAGGAAAGGAAATAACGGTGAAGGATGTGGAAGATTATATGAAGCAAACTAAAGATATTAATGGTCTTCAGGTTAAGAAACTTGAGACGAAGGGTGAGAATTCAGCATTCACAATTGGTGTTACAGAAGAAGAAGATTTCAAGTCAATTTGTGATGAAGCATTTTGGCCTGAAGGAGTGGTAGTCAGGGAATTCAGTTTCAGAAATTTTTTTCAATGGAAGAAGAACAGTCTGCACACCTGAAACAACTCTCAGAATGCAATTCAAAAATATTCAAAGTCGCACATATTAATATACAATGCTTGAATACATCACATAATGCACTTTTGGATTTCATTAAGGACACCAACATTGATTTTCTAGCTATAACAGAACATTGGCAAACTGAAGAGCAACTTGACAGCTACCATATTAATGGATATATGAAAGTAACCATTTACTGCAGAAAGGATAGACTACATGGAGGATCGGTTATTTATGCTAAGAATGAATTCTTTTGCAAATACAGGTCAGATATTTCTAAATTCTCTGTTTCAGGAGTTATTGAATGTTGTGCTTTGGAATCCTACTATATGGGTGATTTCAAATTAATGTTACTATGTTTTTATAGGCCGGATACACCACCTTATGCTAGTGCAGACATATTTTTTGAAAGGCTAATTGAAATATTGAATATTATTAATTTGGAAAATAACGACAGAGTCATTATTGTAGGAGATTTCAACTTTGATTTTCTTATAGAAAATAATAATAACACCTGTGCTATGACAACAATTATGGATAGTTTCAATTTGCGAATGCTAGTAAGAGAGCCAACTAGACTTACACATCACTCGTCTACTTGTCTCGATAATGTTTTTACCAATATAGAGGAGTGCACAGTTCAAGTAGTTCAACCGCATTTATCTGACCATTTGGCACAATTGATGTCTTTTGAAATTAAAAACGCATCCTACCACAAAGCTTACAAGAAAATGATTAGAAAATACAACGATAAGAATTTGTATAAATTTATGAGTGATTTAGCATCTTTTGACTGGAGTGGTTTAGGTGTATTTGGTGATGAACAGGTCGATGAGATGTGGGATTTCTTTTCTGATAATTTTGGCAATATGTTTCACAGTTCTTTTCCACTTGTTACGGTTACAACAGATAGTAAGCGCATTTCTAATAAATGTAATGTTAGTTATAAAAATGATCCTGAGATTTCTGATTCGAGGCAGAAACTTGATTTACTTTATGTCTTATCACTTAATGAACCAGAATATATTCAACAATACAAAACAATCAAAAAGCAATATGATCAGAAGATTACTGAAAAAAAAACAAAACTTTTTAGCAAACAAGATCATATGCTCTGATAATAAGACTAAAACAACTTGGGAATTGATTAAGTCATTAACTGGTAAAGGTAGTTCCAAAAAACAGGCTCTACCATCTGTCAATCCAAAACTACTAGTGGAAGATTTCAACATCTATTTTGTCAATGTTGCTTCCAATAATGTAATGATACCACAAACAGAATACTATGGTAGATTGAAGCACGTAAGTGGATCCTTCTTTGTTTTTGAAATTGAATCAGAGGAGATTATTAGAGTAGTCCAGCAATTGAAAAATTCTTTATCATCAGGTCATGATCAAATTCCTAATTTTATCATAAAAAAGGTTAGTCACTTGATTGTTGAGCCATTAAAGTATATCATTAATAAGGCCTTTATAACTGGTATATTTCCAAGTGCACTTAAAGTTTCAATTGTTTCACCTATACATAAGTCTGGTACTGAGGATGATCTTGGCAACTACCGACCGATTAATCTATTAACAACTTTTTCTAAGATATTTGAAAAGATTTTGGCCAATCGTCTAGTTAAGTTTTTCAGAAAACACGAAATTTTCTGCCCAGCCCAACATGGATACATGAATAAGAAAAATACAACAACTGCAGTTTTTGAACTAACTCAAAAAGTTATAGAAGCTTTAGAGAGAGGAAAAATTCCGATTGGTTTATTTCTGGATTTATCTAAAGCGTTTGATTGCGTTGATCATGATATACTTTTAAAGAAACTCAAAGCTTATGGAATTCGAGACAATCAACTCAAGTTAATGAAATCATATCTTAAAGGCCGAAAACAGAAGGTGCGTATTAATGTTGATAACAATATTTTTATATCTGAAGAAAAAGAGATCACTCGTGGTGTGCCACAGGACAGCATTTTGGGTTCACTCCTTTTCATTCTCTACATCAATGATCTGCCCTTCAATATTAGTCAGTTGCTTAATATGATTTTGTATGTTGATGATACCAATATACTGAAATTACTAAATGATCTAGTAAAATTGGTTGAAGGATTGAATAACGCATTTGTCGATGTGAAGGACTGGTGTTCCATGAATGGCTTGAAATTAAATGCTGGAAAAACGGAATGTGTAATTTTTCATAATTCTAGATCAAAAACTCAGTTACCAAGTAGTGTAGTTTTGGAGAACACTAATGTAGAAATTGCTGGTTCTACTAAATTTTTGGGTATTCATGTTGACAGCGAATTGAAGTGGAAAAATCATGTAGATCAGTTGAACAAGAAATTAAATTCGTCTTTGTATGCCATAAATGTTTTGAAAAAGTCTGTAGATATTCCTACATTGAGGGTTGTTTATTTTTCATGTTTCCAATCTAACCTGTCTTATGGTATTGTGTGCTGGGGCAATAGTTCATTTATATCAAGCCTATTTGTTAAGCAAAAAATGATGATAAGATCTATATTTGGTATGAAATACAGGCAAACATGCAGGGGTGTTTTCCGTGCTCACAGAATACATACCTTGACTGGACTTTACATTTATAATTGCATAAAGTTTCTTCTGCAGCACAAAGAATTATTCGAGAAGTTCAAAAATAATAATTTAAAAACAAGGCAAATTGATCAATATCTCTATCCAGTACACTCTTTAACTGTGACTCACAATAATGCTATGTATATGTGTATTAAATTGTATAATGTCCTACCAAAGCAATTTCGTAATGTAAATAGGGAAATTTTGTTTATTAGAAAATTAGATGAATTTATAATGAAATGTGAACCATATAATATAGAAGAATTTATGGATTTCTGTAAGAGGGAAAGGAATGTAACCCTTTAACTTTTATGCTTTTTTTTTTTTGACATTTATTCTTGTACATTCAAATGTCCTATGAATTGAATAAAGGTTATTATTATTATTATTCTATGTGCGACATGCGCAATGATCTTTCTTGGATCCTACCCCCTCTGTGTAATCTCTAGCATCTCCCCTTTTTTTTTGGTTTCGTCTGTAGCAGAGTAAGGTTGTATGGTTTAATGTTTAGTAGTCTGTGTACTCACATCACAGTTATTTCATTTCCTTTTATCATTAAAGACTGTAAATACAATAAAGTGTGTTTCTTTATTGTCTTTAATAACAGTATTTTGCTGA
This sequence comes from Myrrha octodecimguttata, assembly GCA_958510865.1. Classification (NCBI taxonomy): domain Eukaryota; kingdom Metazoa; phylum Arthropoda; class Insecta; order Coleoptera; family Coccinellidae; genus Myrrha; species Myrrha octodecimguttata. The sequence continues at coordinate 23,237,485 of OY294059.1, forward strand.
AGTTCAACGATTTATTCGGAGATTTTGAGTTGTGAATTTGACTGTTTTAGTATTTAAGAATAAGAACTATTTTTCTACCTTAACTTAGCATGCCGTCTTTTTGTATGGTAGTTGGCTGCGGAAGTAAGTCAGGAAGTAAAAATGATACAAATTTGAGATTCTTCAGGTACTTTCAGATTTTGAAACTTATAAGACAATAAACATGATCACGATAATGTTGAATAAGTTGCTGACTTTAATATTTTCGTTTGAATTTGAATGGGTTCGAATGTGGAAGAGGGAAAAGCTTTAGAATTTTAGTAGGAATAATATGGGTTGGTGATGCACTCAATCAAAATGTTTTAGTGATTTATTAGTATTATTAGTATAAAAAATTTATGAATGAAGTCGATGAATATCTACCCTTAAGGCTGCCATATGTCGTTGGAAAGGGACGCCAGATTTGTAATCTCAGCAAAGAACGAAAAGATTTATGGATTCGTTCTTTGAAAAGATTATACCTTACAGCTTCGAAAATTAAATATGATAGGATTTGTTCGAACCATTTTCATTCAGGTATGTAGTGTAATTGAATTATGAATTGTTTCTGAAGTGAGAAGAAGGCTTATTTTACACAATATTTTGTTCAGGTAATCCAGCTGATTTGGCTGATAAAAATCACCCTTCAAAGAATATGGGTTAACATTCATCTTCAAGAAGCTCTAGCAATACTGAGCGTTATGTCAGATTGCTGAATCGATTATCGTTATCTAGGGTATTCAACGAGTTAATCAAGTTTTGGGGAACGCTTCCATCCGAATTAATGATTACTTTTGCATGTCTGTTACGCTTTATTATTTGGCTTTTTTTATTTCGTAGAATTTTTCACAATTCACAGCAAATTGAGCAGGTCATGTATAGCCTCTTTAAAATATTCGATGATCTTGTGATTATGAGGGAACCAAATTGATTCCTGGAACAAGATATACCACAGGTAGATGAACCATCCTACGAAGATCTGAAGAAATCTTTTGAAAGTGCTGAAGAGGAAATTGAGAAGTTGAGGCGTGAAATTTCAGACTTGAAATTAACGGAGGAAACTTTGATCGATGAAAATAACTAACTATATCTTTCAGTGCCATTGAACAACTGCCTCTCATATTTTTGAAAAGGTCATCGGTATTCATTACTGCAGGTTCAAAATTTTTGTGAGTTGGCATACTCGTTATGAGCTTCAAATGAATGTGCCAAAGTCTTTCATGGATGCCTTTGGAAAAAACGTCACAATAATAATTGATTGATTTGAAGTTGCGATAGAGTGTGCATCAAATTTGAAAGCAGCAGCTAAAACTTGGTCAGAGTACAAACACAACCAAACAATGAAGTTCCTCATCGGAATATCCCCACAAGGCTACATAATGTTAATTTCAAATGCATATGGTGGAAGAGCTTCAGATGAATTTATAATTGAAAATGGCAATTTCTCACAGAATTTGAATCCAGGTGATGTAATAATTGCAGACCGAGGATTTTCAATTGATGAGAGTAGGAGGCTCTGTTGCGCACAACTAAAGTATCCAGCTTTTCTTCACGGGAAAAGCTATTGGATCCAGAAGATAGAGTGCAAAAAAAAATTGGTCATTGTACGTATTCATGTTGAAACGGTTTTCAGACAACCAAAGGGAAAAATAAGCAGTCTAGGACTTGTGGTTAAAAGTTGAAAGTTTTCTGTTTCGGTCAAAAAATGTTAAAGCTGGTGGAACTATCGCAGAAGGTACTTACCAGCAGAACACCATGAAAAGGTCTGCTCGGTTAAACAATCCCAAAAAAAATTAACTCTATACTTTGATGTTGAAGATCGGAAAAGTTGGCTTATTATCGTTAAAAAAATTTTCAAGCCAGACCAACTTGTTCCAATTAATTCAGAGGTAAAACTCACTAATGGTGAAATTTTTGTTCAGCCTCTGATAGATCAACGTGCCCACCATATTTAAATGTATCCATATCTGATGAAATTGTATAAGCCCTACTCGATAGCGATAGTTATGTGTCTATACTTGGTTCTCCATTTTTAAACATTTGAATAGGGATGCTAGCAAAGTATCGATACTTCGGAAGTATCGATACTTTCGTTTCGATACCAAGTAATTTTGGCATCGATTCTTTGAATGCGATACTTAATTGGTATCGATACTTCAAATCCCGGTATCGGTTAAGTACCTTATCTCGGTAATGTAGGTTTTCACTAAAAAGCGCCATCTGTTATTTTGTAAGAGAACCGGCATAATAATAACATTAAAACTTGTAGATTTATTCTCAAACCGGGGAGTAACCGGAGGAACAAACGGGGAAAAACCGGAGGAACAAAAAAGGGAAAACCGGAGGAACATACGGGGGGAAAACCGGGGGAAATACCGCACTTGCAATATAAATACTTTCGTCGTTGATATTGCACGATTTCGTTTTCTGTTGCCGCGTGATTGAAGCATCTGACTTAATTTTAATCAAAATTTTTGGAATGGCTCCGCCTAAAAGCGACGTTTGGACGTATTTTAAAAAATTAAATTCTTCTACTGTAATTTGCAAACAATGCACTAGATCCTTAAAAACTAGTGAAAATACATCCAACTCGATGAAACATTTGAAGGTGAGTGTTATGATGTTGCGTTCAATTCTTCGACTCAGAAATTTTCATCAAATAAATTTCAGCTATATCTATATTTTCTTATAGATTCACAATTTTTCAATTCAGAAAATTTCACAAATACAGTTTCTGCTATATATCTTTTTGTAGAGTCATGGAATCGATCCACGAACCCACAAAGCAAAAGGATGTTATTCAGATGATACTCCAAGACCAAGCACATCAAAAGATGCTGATATTATTTTAAATGAAGAAACCAAACTAGAACAAGACTCCCTCAATGAAGGCTGCGAAACTCATTCTATTAGTTCTGTTAGTACCACCACTACAACCAGTGATATATTACAATCATTTAAAACCATCGAAAGTTTTGAAGGTAGGATAAAAATGATATTGTTATACTTTTTTTCAACCGAATATTTCTTCATTTGTAGTCGGTGGGGTAAAACACAGTGAGATAAGTAACACCATAGCTTATTTCATATGCGCAGATAACCGCCCCTTCTCAACAGTTGAAGGACGAGGGTTTAAAAAATTAATGAAAACTGTTTGCCCATTGTACAAATGAGGCTATGAGTGCAATATCGGACTAACCCACAAAAATTCAAAATGAGGTTTTTCGCAGAATCATAATCGTTACGTCAATATCCTTCAATTGCAAAATGGACTAACCGACCTTATGCATTTCGTCATGAGATGGCAGCACTTAACTTTTTTGCCATTTTATATTCCGGGGAAATACAGAGAAGCAAAGTGGACCAAGCTTAGTCAGTCAACTGATAATTATTTGATATATGCGTACTTATTGTTTGTTGGTGAAACATTTGTTATCGCTTAACAATAGTGTTCAGAAGGGAAAGATGGAAAGTAAGTACTTGTTTTGTCTTATTTTTGTATTGAAACACAGGAAAGCAAGAATAATATCTCCCAATTTCAGGTTATATAGATTTTATTACCAATGAAATAATTTGAAGGATATTCTTTTGCTTGAGTTTGTAACTAACTTGTACTTTTTGTTGCCTACTGATTAAATAATACATAATAATCACGATGTTAACAAATTGGTCAGAAATTCTTCTTGAATGTGGGTTGGTCCACTCTCGCTCTATAACTACGCCGACATTACCAATATAATATTCTTTTGTTCAGGTACCTCAGATTTGGAACCATTTCAAGATTCGGGGTCCGAATACGTGCCTTCCGATGAAGAATTGGAACAGAATATACGAGCAATTATCGAAGAAGACGAACCAACAACATCTATATGTTCAAAGCCGAAAAAACGAGTCAGCAATCCTTCCAAATGGAAAAGAAATGTGAACAAAAGGAAGAAGTGTGCTGGCCTACAATATGAATCAAAATCTGGAAAAATTGTTTTACCAAAGTCTTTTAAACCATTCGAGTGCACCTGCAAAGGGAAGTGCTCAGTCTTGATTCCTGCCGAAAAACAAATGGAACTACACAAAAATTTCTATTCCTTGAACAGTTACGACTTACAGAACGCTTACCTATTTGCTTTGGTTAAAGTTGTAAACAAGTTACGTACCTACACACAAAACCCAGAAAGTAAAAGAGAAAAAACTAGAAGTTATTACTTGCCCTACGAAGGAGGCGTGGAAACAAAAGTGTGCAAACCATTTTTTCAAGCAGTTTTTCAGATTTCTGCAGGAAGATTAGATAGACTGCTGAAACATAAATCACTAGGAGCACCACCACCTGCTGACAAACGCGGAAAACACCCACCTCATAACAAGACAACGGACGCAAAGAAAAAAGAACTAAAGGAATTCATAGATAAGTTCCCTTCTTATGAATCTCATTATGCCAGAGAGAAAAGCAACCACAGGAGATATCTTTCCCCAGATTTGAGCCTTGGTAAAATATATCAGTTGTAATCCACAGAGACAAAGGATCCGTTGTCTTATTTCATTTTCCGAGAAACCTTCAATAAAGAATATAATTTGCACTTTCATCCTCCAATTTCGGACTCATGTAAAATGTGTGACTTATTCAATGTCCAAATAGCAACAGCTGATCAAGCCAGAAAACACCAACTGGAAAGTGAGAAGGAACTACATCAAAGAAAGGCCCAGAGTGCAAGAGATGGTCTTAAACATGATACCGAAATGGCAAAAAATGGTGGAACTTCAGTGATATGTTTCGACCTGATGAAGACTCTACCTACCCCTGTATTGACCACGGGGATTTGCTACTACAAAAGGCAGTTATGGACGTATTGCTTCAATATTCACGACATGGGCACTGATAACTCGTTTATGTTCGTATGGGACGAAACCGTTGCTTCTAGAGGTCCTCAAGAGGTGGGATCTTGCATTTTGTTTTACATAAAACATTTTGTCAAATCTAAAAAAATCATTATGTACTCTGATCAGTGTGGAGGTCAGAATCGCAACATAAAGCTCTCTTTATTATGTAATTACATTACTGCGTCTCCGCTTTTCAATGTGGAAGAAATAAATCACAAATTCTTGGTAAGCGGTCATTCGTATCTGCCTTGTGACCAAGACTTTGGACTTATAGAAAAAGCAAAAAAATATCATCCGCATATCTTTATACCTGAAGACTGGCAAAAAGTTATTAAAGATGCCAGAAAGAAAAATCCTTTTAAGGTCATTGAATTAAAAAAGTCCGATTTTTTTTCCACCAAATTATTGGAAGCTAACACAACAAACAGAAAAATTTCTACTAACAATGTCAAAATGGAGTGGTTCAAAATCCAGTGGCTGAGGTTTATTAAAGACTCTCCATACACTATTCAATATAAATATTCTAACAACGTTGATGTTGATTTTGCAGTCGTTGACATAAGTAAAAGAAAATCTGCTTCCAAACAGATATTAGAACTTCCAGTTTTATACCCAAATGGAAATATCATAAGTGAAGCTAAAAAGAAAGACTTGTTGCAGTTAATGGAATTTATTCCACCTGTGCACCACGAATTTTATAAAAATATCCAATCCGAACCGCAAGCAACCGGAGGTGATATAGCTGGCACATTTGATGCGGAATAAATTTTAAAATTTTATACTTTTTTATGTGTTATATTACTTTTTATATCAGTAAAGTTTGTACTCAACAAATATAAAGTAATTGAAATTCACCAGTAACTACTAAAACTCCAACTGCAAAGTGGACCAACCCACATTCATAAATCGAAATTGAGTCCCCAGTTGAAATATTCCAGTAAATTCATGATATTTAAGCGCCTCTTTGCACACTACAATTGATATGACTCTAAATCATCTAAAACAAGGTAATTACAAGTGAACGAAATTTCACCATTCTTTCTAACCCATTTTCTCGAGCTTTAAGATATTGGGTTTAGCCGGTTAATGCACTCACAGCCTCAAATTACCATCGAGAGAATATTTCAAAAGCAATATTGACCTGAAGTATGATATTATGCATTCCGTATATAAACAGAAAATGTCTGAGATTGAGCATTTTTGTCTGACTATGGATATATGGAGTGAAATGATGACAGGAAGGAGTTTCTTAGGTGTAACTGCACATTTTATCCACAAAACGAGAAGAAACTCAATATCGTTGGATGTGAAGGAATTATGTGACCGCCATAATGCGACGTACATATCAGAACAATTAAAAATCATTTTGAATAGTTGGGACATCAATGAAAAAAAGATTGTTGCTATCGTAACAGACAGCTGTACGGTTGCTGCAGGGTTGATGGAGGGAAATCAGCATATACCCTGTTTTGCTCACATCATCAACCTGATAGCAGAAACACCCTTATCCAACCCACAAATATCCACTTTGATAGATAAGGTGAGAAATATTGACAAGTGGATAAAGAATTCTGTGATTTTATGTGACGATCTCAGAAATAGACAGAGGCAAAATAATGTTAAGGAGGGATTGTTGAAAAAAGTTATTCTTGATGTAAAAACAAAATGGAATAGCACCTTCTATATGCTGGAAAGGTTCATAGAACTATCCTCGCTTATAAGCGAAATTCACTTTAGCAGACGTAATGCCCCTCCAATGGTAGTTGCTGGGGTATTGGAAGCAGTTGCAGAAATCATGAAAATTCTGAAGCCTCTGGAATATATGTCCAAGGAACTATCAGGGGAGGATTACATAACAGCCTCTAGAGTAATTCCCGTGATTAATTGTGCAATGCATACCTATGAAAATAATATATTCGAAATGGAAGAGTCCCATCTACTCAACAATCTCATATTGACTGAAATGAGAAAAAGACTGAGCAAAGCAGAACATATCCCTGTTTTGGCTGTTTCTACACTTTTGGATCCTAGATTCAAAAATATACATTTTAAAGATTCGCAAGCAGCTGCAAATGCAATTTCCTTTGTAATGAGGCTATTGAAACACGATGTAATGCCTGAAACTCCTGAAAGGAATAGAGACAAGAAAGGAAACCGATGAATTAGCAATGTACTTATCGAATCCTCTGACTCCATTTGATTCCAAAGAGGATCCAGTAAAATATTGGGAGGATACTAAAAATGTATTTCCTAAGCTGTATATGGTTGGAATCAAATACATGTGTTTGGTGGCAACCTCGGTTCCATCTGAAAGGCTTTTTTCAAAAGCTGGTGCCACTTTAGTTCAAAATAGAAACAGGCTCCTTGGAAAACGATTAGGAAAACTGTTGTTTCTAAATTCTATTCCTGAAAGTGAATGGTTTTGAGTTCTAAACTTGTTAGTTCCTATTTTCATTAATTTTTTTCATTTTTATTATATACCTACTACATTTTCAGTTTTTTATATTTTTGCAATAAAATTCATAATACTTCAATGAATTTCTTTCTTGCCCACGTAAAACATTATAACCAAAGGTAAAAAAGAGATGATTTTGAGCAATGAGCAACTTAATATTTAGAATTTCGATGTTTTGATCATTTGAGGATTGAGGTTAGATCTAAATGATAAATAATGCAGGATAACTTTCATCATAGAATATGTTATTGTATGTTCTGTGAATTTTGTTTTGAAGTATCGATACTTCGGTACTTCATGGTATCGATACATTAGTGTGAAGTATCGAATGAGTACATGGTATCGATACATTCTGGGTATCGCTGCATACCTACATTTGAAAAACACTCAACCTTTCAATTGATTATAATGTTTCTGTCAGTTTGTCTACATCGGATGGTCAGTTACAGAATACCTTGGAATATGTCTATCTATTAATTCGAGTCTGTTACGCTTTATTATTCAGCTTTTTTTATTTCGTAGAATTTTTCATAATTCACAGCAAATTGAGCGGGTCATATATAGCCTCTTTAAAATATTTGATGATCTCGTGATTATGGGGTAACCAAATTGATTCTGCGTTGGAAGTCCTGGAACAAGATACACCACAGGTAGATGAACCAGTGAAGCCATCCTAAGAAGATCTGAAGAAATCTTTTGAAAGTGCTGAAGAGGAAATTGAGAAGTTGAGGCGTGAAATTTCAGACTTGAACTTAACGGAGGGAACTTTGATGGATGAAAATAACTAACTATATTTCGCAGGTTTACCAAAATTAAATGTTCTGAAAAAGGCGTTCATGGAGATTGAGCCATATTTATCGAAATCATCTTCAATGATTCCGAAACTTTTGCAATTCCTTTTGACATTAGTGAAACTCAGACTGAATTTTGATTTCACTTATTTAGGAAAAATCTTTCAGTGCCATCGAACAACTGCCTCTTATATTTTTGAAAAGGTCATCGGTATTCTTTACTACAGGTTCAAAATTTTTGTGAGTTGGCATACTCGTTATGAGCTTCAAATGAATGTGACAAAGTCTTTCATAGATGCCCTTGGAAAAAACGTCACAATAATAATTGATTGCTTTGAAATTGTAAAAGAGCGTGCAACAAATTCGAAAGCAGCAGCTAAAACAGAGTACGAAAACAACCAAACAATGAAGTTCCTCATCGCAAGGCTACATAATGTTCATTTCAAATGCATATGGTGGAAAAATATCAGATAAATTATAATTGAAAATGGCAATTTTTTAGAGAATTTGAATCCAGGTGCCTTGAGCCTAGAGCTCCTCAACTCAGAGCCCACTCGCGATTGCAAGAGGGCGTTAATTCGATATGGCACCCCGCTGAGATTTCGATTCTTCCACTGGTGGTTAGGATTGTGATCTCATCTAGATTAACTTAAGTTTCGCATCTTTCCGACTGTCATTCCCAAACGTGAAGCACTCATTTCATGGGTTATTAATTTTCAGATGCATTACCAAATTATTGCGAATTCTCATATAATGTTCAATACCCAAAAGTACCTACGCATCTTGGTCAAAATATAAAATGTACCTCTGGGGAGACTTCAGGTAGCTTGATTATAGGACCTTCTCAATTTTTTCTATTAATTTTATTATTGTTTCAGAAAACACTAAGATCTGTAGTGATGATGCTATAGAGCATCTTATACATTTATGCAAAAAATATGACAACGAATTCTCAACAAGAATGAAAAAGTTCGTTTGGCGCAAAATTGGGAAACAGCTCACAGATAAATTCGGACAGTTGTTTACTTCTCAGCAATGTGATACCAAATGGAAGGGGCTCAAAATCACATATAAAACGGTAATAAATCACAATGATCGATCGGGAAACAGCTTCAGGTATTGGAAATTTTTCGATGCAGAGTATGAAGTGTTGTTTTCAAAACCTGAAATAAACGCAGTTGCCACTTGCTCCAGTGCAACAGGGCTTCATGTGAACTATCTGGATGTTGCACAAAATATAGAGAGTAAGTTAATTTCAAGGCAATCCTAAGGTTGCTTTTAAAAATCCAATAAAGTTTTATATAATGTATTAAACTGGACTTTTGCCTTTTGTAGATGATAATCAAAATGGAGATCCCACTGGAAGGTTTCGAAAAAACTTTCAATCATCATTTATGCACAAAAGAGAATCTATGGAAAGTTCTTCAGAAAGGCGCCACAGAGAAAAAATGGCCAGGCAGGATAAGTTCTAAGAGTACCTTGGACGTATGTATAACAACTGCAATCGAGACCAGCGTTTCACCGAGTAGCCCTGGGTTTCACAAAGATTCCTCAATCCGTCAATCAACTGATTGCCTTGTCAAATTTAATTCGCTGTTTAACAAATTTGGGTTTCACAAAACTTTATCACTCGGTCAAAATTTCTGATTAGTTAATGAAGGAGAACAATCTGACAACTCTGCATTTACCGACCTCTGATCAACGGAACCATAGAAATAGTTGAGAGTAAGGTTATTTTATTGATGTTATATCCGACTGCGTCTCTTCGTTTATTTAGTTGGGAAAGTGGCAACTAACAAAATGGATAATAAGAAGTTCCCAAGAGGAAAGAATTACACTGCCGAGGACAGAAGTGTACTTCTGTCAATAGTTGAATCGTAAGTAATATGTATTGTTAAATTGCTGAAAAGGATTGAATTGATATTTTGAACTGTCCCATAACCTACCTACACAATACTTGATTCCCTGTATTTCCAGAAAATAGGACATTATCGAATGTAAACAAACTAATAAAGTTAGTTGGGAGGCCAAAAAAGAAGTTTGGTTGGATGTAGCTAATAGTTTCAATTCTTTAGCGTCAGTCCCAAGAACCGCCAATCAATTAAAAATATTTTATGACAATATTAAAAGGAAAATCAAGAAAGATGTGGCCATGGAAAATGTACGTATTAACTTGAAATAGTTGATCATATTGTGAATATATTAATTTGTAGAAGGACAGGTAGAAAGATCTTCTCAACAATGAGGAATTTGGGGAAGGACATGAATTGGATAAACTCAAAGAGCTTAAAGAAAGAGCCAGACAGAAAAAAGTGAGCCATTATTCATTCATACATGAATGGATATGAAATTCTTGAAGTTCTTTTACTGCTCGTATCTACCAATGTGTGGTCACATGATGATAAACATCATTATTGCCTACAATACAGGGAGAAATACTTAAAACAGGAGGAGGCTACTTCAGTTCCTCCCTGACTGAGGTTGATCATAGACTAATAACTCTCCTTGGGGAGAATATAAGGCCATTGGATAATCCTTTCGATGATGCCAATTTATATTTTGGTGAGTTCAACCAACGCATAGACTATCTGCATTTCCAGAAACTCAGGAATTTTGGTAAGGTTGAATTCAAATTTTGACAAACCGAAGAAGTTAATACGTTGACTGCCAACTAGGAGATATCCCGTAGATTGCGTTCTTGCCTAGGACGCCGACTACGAGTTATCTCCTACTGCGTTTACCTGCCTTGATCATATTTCACTAATATAAATTACTTTTCAGCACAATATATTCCTATAATCCTAGAAGCGGATGATCCTATGTCCCTTGAAGACATAGTTCCTTCACATACTGAAAATACCAACTCCTATCCTATAATAACCCATAATGAAGAAAATCCCTGTACATCCAGTGCCACTGTCCAAAAAAAAACCCAAAAAGACTCGCAAATAGTGACAAAAAACAAACAAAAAAATTCAAATATTTTACCTCGCCTAAAGATAGGTACTACCTGCAAAAATTAGCAAATGCCAAAATAGAAAATAAGATTTTACGACTGATATTAAAAAAAGAAATGAAATCGAACATTTAATTCTTTCAATAAACTTTTGATTTTTGGAAATTTTTTGCTTCTCTTGTTGTACTCCGTACCATTATATTTTCGAACTATTTTTGGTGAGACCCAATGGGGGGTCAAAATCCAACAGGAATAAAGCTTCAACGAGAAAGGTTAAATAAAGAAATCAGTCCCTTCCTATTATGCACTTGTACTAGTTTGCTATTAATTTTCCTGACTGTCTATTTTAAGTAATCTGTAAACTAGGTAGAAGTCGAAATGAGGAAATTTCCTTACTTCTATGATAAAAATTTAATTTGAATGTACAAGTGCACAATGTGAGATGTTAGTGATCACATAATTTCCCCAGTCGTTAGAGTTTTTAAAGCCAGCTATTGCATGTTGAAATGTTGTAGATACCTTTTCTTATTTCAAAGTGAATCTTTCTGCATTTCTATATTTTTCTGAAGAAAGATGAGAGATAGATCGCCTACGGGTCAATAATATGAATATTGAATAAATTTTCATTGAATAGTTTTGATATGAGAAGAGTATATTTTGAAAATTAATGTTACAAGTTTGAAAAAAATTTCTCAATCTAGGGAAATGAGAGAAAATTGCTGATATCATACTATTCGAAATTTACACTACTTGTGAAATTTTTTCAACCTACAGAATATTAATTCGTATCGTGAATAATATTACTGAGAAACTGCACATTGCGCTCTTAAATTTACAAACAAGTTTGCAACAGTTATCAAAGTTCATTTTAATTTCAACTGTATATTTTGATTCATTTGAAAAATTTAAATAAACAAGAACATATTGAAGAATTACTCAGATACAGTAAAATGAAAGATAGAAGTGATCCTTTTCTAGATTATAATGACAAGGAATTTAAGAACCGCTTCAGAATTTAAGAACCGTTTCAGATTCAACAAGAATACAGTTATGGAGTTGTTACATAAAATTTGACCAGAAATTGAACCACGTAATAAAAGGAACAGATCAATTGATGGGAAATTGCAATTATAAGTTGCTCTGCGATTTTATGCAGCCAGTGGTTTCCAAATGACGATGGGAGATCACATCGATATCAGAAGTATGTTCCAGGTATCATCAAATGCATCCATATCAAAATAAACTTCACAGGGACAATTTATGTCTTCAGGAAACGAAAGAGCCGCTAAAATTGTCCAATATCAAAGCACTTCTCAATGCTATGTTCTGATGACCAGGATCGATGTTATTTTCCATGGCATCGATGTTGAATTCCTCTAAACCATCCATATTGTCGAACTGAGCCAAAGCATAGTTATGGAGCACGCTGCAAGCTACACTAATGGTCAGTGAGGTTTCCATCTTATTCCTCAGACCGTAGTGCAAGCAAGGAAATCGCCTCTTCAATACTCCAAAACACCTCTCGATGGTATTCCTTTAATTTGTGCTTGGTTATACTTCCTCTCTGCTTCGGTCCTTGGATTTAGAACTGGGGTAAGGGGAAAATGCTTACAAGCATAGCCACTATCACCTAGCATGTAGCTGTTACCGTAACATCCACGCTCCAATTCGCCAATTAATGGGGAATCGTTAAAAATGGTGGAGTCATGAACAGAACCTGGCCATCGAGCTATTATGTGCCTTATTTTTAAATTTGAGTCGCATACCACCTACATACTCTGGGAAGTCCACTCATTATATAGAACCCTGCAGCCACATCCAGTCTATCCTGTGTAGTTTTTGGCATAGAAATGTACTCCGGTTTCATCAGAGCGATTTGAGTTGATACTCTCTTCACAGCCTGCATACTGTTGCTTTTGTTATATTTATGTGATCTCCTATCGTCATTTGGAAACCACCGGTTGCATAAAATCGTAGAGCAACTAATAATTGCAACCTCGCATTAATTGATTTATTCCTTTTAGTACGTGGTTCAATTTCTGGTCCAATTTTATGTAAAATTCCATAACTGTAATCTTGTCAAATCTGAAACGGTTCTTGAATTCCTGGTCATTATAATCTAGGAAAGGATCGCTCCTATCTCTCATTCTTCTGTATATCCGTGATACAATATTTGCATTATTTTCGTCTGATGAACTGATGTCTGAAAACATTTTAAAACAGTATTCCACACTGATACACGAGAAAGTCAACTAGTGATTTACTGTCTTGATTGCCCAAATTTGTCCGATCAAGCTAATTCAACGATCAAGTGAAGTTTCTATGTTAATCATGACTTGAAAATGTTTTGTGAAACCCAAATAGTGCTTAATCGGCAATCAACGGTCGTTAAACAACAGTTTTTTGATGGAGCCGTCAAATCCTTAACCGCCAATTAACTTAGATTTTAGAGCATACAATTTGGTTTTCAACCGCCGATTAAGCGCTTGATTCCCTGATTAACCGTGATCAACGCTTTGTGAAACCGACCGTAAGACTGACAATAATGACATCCATTAGAGCCTTACTACCTGTTCCTGCTATTTTCACTTTTTCAAAATTCAAACTATATTGAAATGTGATTTATGTTATACAATCAAATTTTTTATTCAATTTAGTTGTTTACACATTGAGAGTTCAATTTATGTTAGTTTTTGTTTTGTTATTTCAATGTGAGGTTTTTTTGATGTAGTATTTATACAAACTGTTTATTTTGATAATTTCTATTAATCTAATAATTACATACAAACATTCCCATTCCTATACAGTGCTCAGTTGTAATTGCTTCATTATTCTCAGTCTCTTGGCAATAGCAGACTGATTTCCCCCTGTATTATAAGGCCTATCATTATTTTCTGTATTTTGATATATCTCTTCCTCCAATTCCTGCTGAAGGTCTATTAAATCATCACTCACCTCTCCATTGAGTAGGCAAACATTATGTAAAATACAGGCAAAAACAACTAACAAGCAAATCAGATCCAGCCTAGTGGTTTCCATAAATTTAATTCTTCGAAAACGTCCTTTCAGTAGAGCAAAACTATTTTCTATGTAAACCCTCACTTGTGGTGACTTCACATTAAAGTTTTTTTGTCTATTAGTCAAATTATCGTTATTTTTGAATCCAACCATCATACAATCGAATAATTTGTATGCCAAATCCCCTAGCATCCGACCTCCATTGGGAAATAGAAATTCTCCCCTTTGTATGCTTCCAAAAAGATCCGATTTTTCAAACAAACGACTATCGTGTATTGAACCTGGTTCTCCAACATACATATGAGTGAACATTTTCCTGTGATCACATACCCCTTGTAACAACACAGCATGAAAACCTTTTCTGTTACAATATGAATTTTGATGTACTTTTGGTGGTAGAATTCTTTCTTATATGACTACCATCAATGCAGCCAATTACACCTACAATGAAGGAGAAATATGAATCATGTGACAAATAATGATGATGTTATTATACCTTCAAATCCATTTATTCGTCGGAAATAATGGAATGAGCGCTCTGGCTTGACGGCCAGTTGATAATTTTATAAGTAGCATTTATATTTAAAAATTTTCTACAAATTCTATATAAAACATCCCAGCATGTTAACTTGGTAATCCCGAAACGATCAGCAACAGAACTAATATGAAATATGAACTGTTAAAGAAGATGTTAGATCCGCTTCTTCGGTGTAGATGTTTTGGTTGATTAGATGATTAGCTCTGATCAGGGGGGAATATTTGTTGATTTATAGACGGATATCGTTAGGAGGTGTTATAGATCCACCTCCTTTTGCCTTGTCTCTCCCTACGGGTGTTCTATCGTACGGATATGATACTGTGGAAGTCTTAAAAGCAGGAGCTAGGGGACTGATAACGAGTAACACCATTCGCTTGGATAAAAGAAATTGGTCTTATCTAAAGCTGGAACACGAAGAAAGTGTGAGAGCAGGAGGATTGCATTACAGATCATTGTCAACAAAGAAGGATTTATCTATAATCGAAAACAGTTTTATAGACATCCCAGAGAGAGAGACTACCCCAAACTGGCTCATCATGATTTCTCTCAATCCATTGAGGAAACGGGCAGAGAGTTCCAACAGATTTATGATAACTTGCCCAATGATGTCACGTTATCTTCCCCGGCAACATACATTGGTGGAGTCTTATATCTCATTATTTTGGTTATCCTGATATTGATGATATTTGTCCTCTGGAGAAGGATCAGAGCTTTGGAGGGCAGAGCAGAGAAAGAATCTAAAAACACCCTTATGATTATGTTAATTTGAAAAATCTAGAAAAGCACTGACGTGAAGTCAGCAGCTCTTAGGCGCTTGTTCATATTGCGAAATGGTGACTTGGAAATTTCAGTGAAATTTTGATGAAATATGAAAATTTTCAAGAAAAAAAATTTTTTTTTCGAATTTTTCTGCTTATTCTTCATATTGCTACTGTTCATCTGCCAACCCAGTTTCATTTCGATCAGATGAATATTTTTCGAGTTATTGAAAAATCAAAATTTCAAATGGCTGTAGCACAAAAACCATTCGGCAGATTTGGCCCATTAACGAAATTGAACGAGATATCCAGGATCTTAACCTAACCTGAAAACTTCAAGACTCTCGGTTCTTTCTTTCGAGAGTTACAGCGCACACGGCCGGACGGACAGAATCAATTTTGACCACGGATTCTTCATCAGTAATCCAACCTAGTCGTTTGAGACCAATTTCGGCTCGAAATTCGTTCCTTTCATATGAAGTGTCTTCATCTTATATTTTATATAACTTATATAGAAACATTGTTTGAACAATGATAGAAGAAAGAGAATTCAAAACGATGCATCCTGAATGACACTGTTGGTGCATGCGCCGATCATGTTTTGATTTCCACCGTTTGAAACTGTACAATGAACAAGTCGTTTACCCACTCCTCATTAAAGTAGTATATATTATAGTATATATTACCGGAAACTTTCTTCATTAGATAAACACCATATTGCTATCATCGTCTCTTTTTCCAAACTCATTCCCGGATATCCAACTGCACCGAATCTATTCATTGAAACCGCATGTATTTTTATTGATAAATCCTCGAATGTAGTTGGGGACATTCTGAAGTGATATTTGAATTGATGGTTTGCAAATTGGGGTACTATTTCTTCAGCGAACCCCTCTATATGAATAGGTAGATATTCTATATGCATTGCAAGAAGTCCGAGTTTGTTGCCTCCTGTCTTGTGCGCGGATGTCTTCTGAGTATTTGAACTTTATATCCTGGTTTTATTGTGAAGATTTTCATGACATGACATGACAAAAATAAAGGTCGAAACGTCGGCATCTCATAAAGGATTTTCATTTTCCCAGTCCTCTTAGCCACTCAATCTATATCAGAAGATTATCAACGCGCAACTTACCACAAATTTTCAATCATCTTCAGTCGTTAAAAAATTTCGAAAAAATGGGTTTTCTTAAATTATTCACATCGTCAACGAGAAAAAAATATTTTTTCTGAATTTATCTATCTAGATTTCGATTAAACTCGACACGGATCTTCAAGTTAGTCCTCTACAACAGTTTTCTGAATTTCCGGAGATATCAGGAAAAATTTTGTCAAATTTCGCTCTTATTTGAGATTTTGAGAATATTTCTTCAATATCTCCATAACTGCTGACACGATCATATTGACAATTGGGAAATACCTAGAAGTAAATATTCAAAAACAGTTATTCTAATTTCAATTTGATCCGAGTTTCATTCTCGAAGATACTGAAAGATTAAAGTTATTTCCTCAATCTATCAAGAAGAACAGACGCGATCATATTTAAACTATGTGGTAAGTTAAAGAATACCAACGGACGACCTGATGCAACATTTCGTGAGAATTGTATATAGGGGTAAAAAATTGTTGAAATGTATTCCAAAATTTTCGAAATTTTTGTGGAAATTTTTTTTTTCCGGAAAGTATTCATCAGATTTCAACAAAATTGGCAAAAACCTAGAGTCGATATTTTACAACAGTTTTTCAAAGTTTAGTTTGATCAGATATTCATCTTCGGAGATATTGGCAAAAAATGTGTCGAATTTCTTATTGGTTATTTTCTCGGTATTGTTGTGATTTACTGAGTTAACGCAAAAAATACTGAAATAAGGACATTTCGAATGGATATGTATGCGGAACCATTGTATGATTCTACCAATTCGCGAGTTTGGCTTTCGTTATTTAACCGGTTCAACAAATATCCAGTCTGTGAATCGATTCTCATTTTACGGTTAGCAGTTAGGCTGACTTCAAACACAATCACATTTCGATATTTTTAAAGCAGATTTGGAGGTTAATTAGGTAGGTCGAATTCGTGAACACCTTTCCTATTGACCTCACGTCAGTGCTTTTCTAGATTTTCATAAATCACACTGTATTTCTGAAACCAATATCTTTATGAGGCGTTCAAACACCCAATCTTCATTCAGTTCAAGGTCATCTATCTCCACTGAGCCGTTGTCATTTACTTCATCAGTCACCCTACCCTGTACAATATTAACGCGCAAGGTCATGCAATATTACTAGGGGATCGAATTAGAAAATTGTTGAAAATAATTCTCTGGAACATTTCATCATATTCCAAGGAAGTTTCCGACCGACCTTGAAATCAATATATAACAAAAGTGCATTAGATTGCAGTTTGATCCAATATTTATTTTCCAAATAACACCCTTAAAATTTCGCTTTTGAGCGAAATGCCAACGATCGTGTGGAAAACTCTTCATACAAAAAAGGATATAGTTAGATTATAATGTAATATTTTTCTTCTACTTCTTTTTTCTTTTCAGTTTAAGAATTCAAGAAAAGATGGGAAAGGGCTCCAAGATTCTTTCCGAAGAGAATTCAGGAAATCTCTGAAACCTGGACAGGAAGCACCGGTAGATTTCATGTCATCCTGGCCTTTCTTTGAACAAATTTGTTTTCTGTACGATATAACGGAACAGAGAATTGAAAGGAAGTGTTTTTCCTTCGGAAAATGATGAATCTGAAATGAATAGTCCTCAATGTGATCTGGACATTGGGGGAATCAAGGAAATATAGTCGCCACAGATGCTGGAGATATCTATCGGATTGTATCTACAATCCGATACAAATAGAACCCAGCATATCATCAGAACATAATTCAAAAAACGTAAGGAACTATATTCGGAGGCTAATGAAACAGAAATGAGAAAAAACCAACGGAAGGAAAAGCTTGAAAACTCCTATGCTCAGTTTCTGGAGATCGAGAGAGCTAAGCTACAATTATTTTCAGAGACAACAGCGATGAAGAATGATAGCGAGTATCAATTCCTAGTCAGCCTACTTCCACGTTTGAAAAAAATTCCAGAAGATAGACAGTTCAGCGTGAGGGGGGAAAATCCAACAGGTGTTAATGACTGAACAAGAATACCATACTTCCAGTCAACATTCACGTGTTTATTTAATATTTAATGAATTCAGCATCATCTTCGTCGTCTTCGTTCTGGAACTCCTATACTGATCGAAACTGGAATACAGAACCATTCCAAAATGAACAGCTTGTCTTAACAGGTCACCGTGAGGGCAACTACCTCCCCTGCTCACGAATTTATAATACTAACAATTATTTTTTCAGTCCTCAGTAAATATATTTTATTTTGTTTGAAATATACTTTTGTCTCGTAAAAATTAACATCATTTTCCACATTGAGTTATGACAAAATTAATTGCAGTTCTCTATTTTATATTTCATTATATAAATTAAATCAAAAGGCTTTTTTCTCACTTCGAAGTCACACTAAAATGTTCTGTAGGTGTGGTGAAATTAGGGTTCTTTGCAATTATTGGCTTAATAGCATTCAAAATATATTGAAATGTTGTTAGAAGCATATAATAATAATCGAGAAATATTTGTGGATTTTCTTCCAATTCAGCATGAAGATCGTAAAATTCTCCCAATAGTTTCCTTGTACCTAATATTTCATCAACCCAGAAATATTTCCCTTTCGTAGCTAATCAACGCCTCATCAAGTAGGAATTTTTCATGAAATAACATATTTCCTCTGCATCCATCTCCACTCACAATTCACAACAAAGAAGTCCGAAGTATACCTAACAGATACTTTGCAACGCGAGAAGAGGAATGAATAGCAAATAGCAACCTCACGAACTATCTTGCAGTAGAATACCCCGAAGTCTGAGACCGCTCGGGTCGTAAAAGCTCATCGGCGGACGTAAAACGCGTTGCTCATAACAGCTCCAAATCGCTTCCAGTGGAAGGCCAGGGGGTCGGTTCTCGAGTCTATTCGTTGCGAAATGAGTACGAGGGTCGACGAGCGACGTGACATAGATTTTAGCGCATAGCATCTATTGGATCAATTCCCGAAACTGTCGGCGCCGTATACTCAACTGAAATATGTGATTCGGACGTAGATAGAGGAAAGAGAAGATCAAGTAAACAACGCAGAAAAACGTGGCAAACATCTCTGTGTTTATATTTACATTTCTCCAAAACGTCGAAATTGTTTATTCAGTTATTTGTGATATTTAGACCGAAGTAGTTGAATATTTTCAAGTGTGATACAATTATATAGTATTAAGGATGCCAGTAAAGTGTGTAGTGTGTGGTAAATATGCTGAAAAAGAAAATAATCGTTCCGTGCATAGGTTAGTGTTTTGCTTTTCTCGTCATTGGCGTACACGTCGTCAATATTTTGGATGCAGATATTATTCGGATATCAATAATATAACTATTTATTCTTAAACCATCTCTTATGTATGATTTTTTTGCATTCTATTTGTTATATTGATATGTACTACTCGTTTCCAATAAACAATTATATCTACTATGACTGTATACATGAGAGAAAATTGTTAACATTATTTAAGAACTTGCTCCTGAAATATACAATTTGATCCAATACAAAATGATACCAATATTTATTTATTCAAAGATTTATTTATGACCCTTAATCAGCATATTATTTTGGATCAATATAGGTCGTTTAGGAAGTTTTCCCAACAAGATATGATATACTAAGATTTGGCGCTATTAATGAGTTATTCAATAAGTCCTTGGATCTTTTGTTCAAAAATAAAGCAAATATTCTCATAGCACCAATATAATGGACTATTCTTGTGGCTTGATCTTCGCCAGAAGAGGAGTTTCCTCACAATTTTTCAATAATATTATGAATCTCTTCCGAATCTGTAGACTGAAAGGAGGTAGTTAGCATAGTCTCTTCCTCGGTGAATTGGACACTTGGTTTTTATTAAATATTGTATTGCCCAAGCGAGGAGTTCAATATTTAAAGGTATTCTTTACTACTTGGATATCAGCTCAGAGGATTTTCCGTATTCAATATACTTATATTAATACAAGTAACCATACAATTATCTCTTTTCAAAAATAAACAATATACGACCATGAAATTTATCTAGAAACCATTTAATTATTTGGATGCATTGATATAAGACGTTATCCAGCAATCTGAATATAGTTGCTTAGTTGATCCAATTCCTGAATTTTATTCATAGCAATGAAAATATTTTGGTTTCAGGAGAGAAACTCATTAGACTCTTAGTTTTGTCTGAAATATTAACCTAAATCAGATTCTGAAGCTTACTTGAAGCATTTTTTTGTAATTTGCGTGAGAAAAGCAAGTTTCTGGGTTGAATACCACCAAAGAACTGCTCAATATTATCACCGTATAAATCTCTTTATACGATTATATCATCATTTCGTTAACTAGTCCCATCCCTTTCTACCTTATGATGTGTACGCCAATGATCGCTTTGGAGAAATGTAAACAAATATTTGACAACAAACGCAAGAGATGTTGGCTGCAAACATTGAGTGAAGGATGAAGGGGAATGCGGTATCTTCTCTTTCCTCTATCTACGGATTCGGATTAGTGATCTTGGCAACACTGCAAAATGGACGAATGAATTGGTTCAATACGCAAGTCAAAAGTATGTACAGTGCATCCCATTTTGGGCGAGACACCCAGGTTTCTCGCTTGTTATTTGAGATAGAGCCTTGCGGTTTTCACGTTCCTGTCCTACTTTTTTGTGGAACTCAAGTTGGCCTAATCAGATTTCGCATAACTGTTTCCGTTTATGAGATACAGGGCGATTTTTGATACTTTTCGGACCCCTCCTTTATCTCCGGAGTTATAAGAAATAATGCTCAGGTGAAAATTACGTCTGATACAGAATTCTGCGTAGAGTCCAGTGGTGTACTCGATTTTTTTTCCGGGGTATGGTTTTGAAGATACGACACAAACCTATATTTTTTTCAATGGAACACCCTGTATCTCATTACTTCGTTGAATTTGTAATTTTTTTCCCTTCAAATTGATGTATAATAGTATATAGGTAGGATGTTCATAAATGCTAAAAACACTAAAACATCCTTGTTGTTATTATAGCTACTTTTTATTGGGAGTTTCATCAAGCAGGCATTGGAGAGAAAAAAACAAATCTGATCTATCTGTCATCGCTTTGAATTATTATTGGGTTCCATCGTGTTTGGGTTTGAAGGTATATTGAATATTGTAGAAAAAATTGTTTGTGAATTTGATTTCTCAAAACAATGAGAAATATGGCATTATACAATGTTTCAATCAATCCAATGAAAATGTTGGTGAAGCTTTGGAACTTTATCTGAACAGGTATGACGTCGAGAATTCCACCACAAGACATTTCCTTACATCGTGCTTTGAATACTTTCAGATATCCTGAGAGGCATCAACCTAGTCGAGCAACTGTATTCAGACACAAGTATAATTTACTGAACTATGGTGCATATTCCAATCCTCGACCCAAGGTATATAAAAAACGCTGCAAATTTTACACAAGGGTTTATTATTTTCTCAGTTAAATAACCCAATATACCATTGATATCTTAAAAAATATATTATGCATAAATTATTGGTTTCTCACAACACAGAAACTAATTCCATCCTCAGCAGATATCCGATTCACTTGATTCACAAAGTATTCATCACACAAACTGAAAAACTAAAGTTATTTTCAATAACATTTCTGTAACAATTAAATATATCGTGAACCTCATCAGGTTGAACTCGAAAGAATAATTCTAGATTATAAATTTCGTTCGTTGTTATCGTCGTCAGATACTCTCAACCAAGAGGGTGTCGAATCCGAAAGACATGCGGTATATTTTTGTCTACGCTATATCCCTTGTCTTAGGTCTAGACCCGGCACAGTCCCCATTCAGAACAGGTAGACAGATGATCGGCTCCTAAATTCAGTCTAAGGCTCCAACCCTCAGTATTAGATTCTCGACAATCGACAATTGATGAGATTTGCGATTTGTTATTCATCATTATATTTATCATATAAATGCTCATTATTTTTTATATTCACGCTTATTTCAAACTATCAGTACGAAAGATTTTGGATTTCGATTGAAACCAGTACGGATATCCACATGTTGACGATAATCGTACTACGCAAACCGAAATTGATGGAAAACTCCGACCAACCGAATTTTTTGGAAATCTGCATTATTTTAAATTACGCTACTTAATTCGCGTTCTGCATGCAAAAGTGTCATTCAGTTATAAAAGAGTATTTATTGAGATTTCAATGTTTCAAATGAATTTTTTCATGGAATTGGTTTTTGTGTTCTGAAAAACCAATGATTTATGAATAAAATAAAAGTTTTATTCAAGATATGAATGAGCTTCATGAAGAAATTTAATCTTAAATTCCGTAATCCGCAGGGTGATTTCTATAAATGATAATTTGACCCGATTTTCAGTAGTTATGTTTAAGATATTGGAAGAGAAAAACCGAAAATATTTAATCTCAACTTCTTACGATTATAAAATTGTCAAGAACATCGATGGGGCATTTGCAAATTGTGTTTATAAAATAATAACACATCCATCAAAAATTTCTCGATATGTGTTGAAAATTTGGTAATCAATATTTTCATCTACTTTTAGATGTATGGCTCTGGATGAAAAGTAAACCGATTATTTCAGTGAATTCCAATCTTAGAACCGAATGCGATGATGTCATTTTCGACATTATTGGAAATTTGCAGCGTTTTTCTTTATAACTCAGGAACCACTGGTCGGAAATCATTCGGATGAAACTTTTTTGGTTTAGTTTTGCAACAGTAATCAACGTTCAGAGTTTCATAAAAATTCGGTGGTAAGTTTTCGAGAAATAATTTTTTTTCCCCCCAACCCCCCATTTTGAGCCCTTAGGGTACATCGATTCTGCTGAAAAGCTTGGAGGATCAATCCCGAGCGACACACGATTTTTCTACCAAGTTTCACTGATTTCGGTTCAGTACTTTCTGAGAAAAGCCCCGGACAACGGACGGCGGACGGACGGATTTTTTTTTTATTAGTTTATTCAAATCTACATACTCCAAAACGTAAACTGTGAAATTTTCAGGGGGGGTTAAAAATTTTTTTTTTTTGGTCGATCACTAAGGTTTATTATTTGATTTTATCAAATAATAAACCAAAAGAGAATCAAGAAGTAGATGAAAAAAATGTGTTAGCTAGCGTTCATGCCTATCATCAGACTTCTTGTGCAGAATTAGAAAATGAAACTGGCATTTCCAGATCACGGTTGCACAGAACTTTAAATAAAGTATAAGTTTAAACCCTACAAAGTCGGTATTGTCCAACACTTATATATTGGTGACGCAGCAAGATGTGTAGATTTCTGCAATTGGTTTTTGAACCATGCTCAGAGAGACATTGATTTTGCAAAAACAAGTTATTTGGTCAGACGAATCACATATAAGTAGTGCTGGTATATTCAACAGGCAAAATACAAGGCATTGGTATGATGAAAACCTGCACTTAATTTTTGAACGACAACAACAGGGTCGATTCGGTTTTAATGTGGCATGTTTCATATTAGGGACAAAAATCATATACCGCATTTTTGAAGGATCTCTTACCGCAAATAAGTACCTGACAATTTTAGAAGATGTGTTACCGGAATTACTGGAAGATATTCCCCTCGCCCTTCTTAATTACATACATTTCCAACAGGACGGCGCCCCTGCCCATAATTCAAGGTTGATCGGGCGGTTTCTAGATAATAATTCTCAGGGTTGTTGGATTGGAACTCATGGACCCATCAGGTGGCCTCCAAGGTCACCTGATCTGTCTATACTAGACTTTTTCTTATGGGGTTATTTGAAAAACAAAATATACAGTAACAGAAACAACAGTCCAGAAGAACTTCGTGCATCAACAGAGGCAGCCTTCCAGGATTTACAAAACCAACCTTTTATAATATTGAATGCACTCAGACGTATTGAAAAGGTTTGTCGATTATGTATTAGGGAAAATGGACAGCAATTCGAACAGTTTAATTCGTAAGATATTATACAGTGTTGAAAATTTGATCAATGATAAATATTTTATTGTGTATTTCTTCTGTATTTAATTTGTATTATGAATTGTTGTATTATTTATTTGTTGCTATTAGGTAGGTATTACTTTTGTTTTTCGTGTTAGTGATGAGTGTATTATCTTTGTTTGCTTACTCTCCTATAAATCAAAATCACAAATGAAAATTATCCAATTAATTCTTTTTCTATTTGGGAAATCCATGATCCACTAACAAAAAATCATAATTATGTGATGTTTCAGTGTTTTTTAGCATTTCTGAACATCCTACCTATATAGTATTATACATCAATTTGAAGGGAAAAAAATTACAAATTCAACGAAGTAATGAGATACAGGGTGTTCCATTGAAAAAAATAGAGGTTTGTGTCGTATCTTCAAAACCATACCCCGGAAAAAAAAATCGAATACACCACTGGATTCTACGCATAATTCTGTATCAGACGTAATTTTTACCTGAGCATTATTTCTAATAACTCCGGAGATAAAGGATGGGTCCGAAAAGTATCAATTTTCAAAATCACCCTGTATCTCATAAACGGAAACAGTTATGCGAAATCTGATTAGGCCATCTAGAGTTTCACAAAAAAGTAGGACAGGAACGTGAAAACCAAAAGGCTCTATCGCAAATAACAAGCGAGAAACCTGGCTGTCTCACCGAAAATGGGATGCACTGTACGCACTGTTTTTGGCTTTTCCCGCTTTGGTTTATCGATGAGGATGCCAGTTTCTTTCACTTTTTTCACAAGATAACGAACATACGGAACTGACGGTGCTTCTCTTCTTCCAAAATCCGTACGCAATTTTCGCACACATTCTGCAACATTACCATGATTTTCAAAGTAGTGTCGCAATATTTCACAGTGTTGTTCAAGCGTATACACAATCATATTCGTTTAGCGGAAGGATAAGACTAATTATCTGTCAAATCAGACATGAGCTGAGTGTTACCATTCACGAAATAAGCACTAGTTGAAAAAAAAACGTTAGATGGCGGACCCGTTAGTAGGTACCTTCACATATACATAACTCTTCGATTCGAATTTCAGACTCCGGATCCAATTATTTGCTTTCCCTTTAGAACCATATTTAACGAACTACAAAAGGAGAAGTTCATGTACGACACAATCAAATACTTTACTCAAATCCATGAAAATACCTAACGCCATATGTTTATTTTATTAAAACTGCAGTTCGCATTCATGAAAATTGCAAAATTATGTTATGCGATACATGTGCAATACAGCTGTCCCATAATTAGACAGCTTCTAGTGGATGTTCTTGACATTAGACACATCGGTCCCAAATCATATAATGCAAAAATATGCTTCGTTAAGGAGCTAGGGCCCTCTGAATATGACGTTTAATTCTTGTTGCTTCATTACAACTTCCTTAAAAAAATTAACTATAAGTAAATTAAATGATTTCGTATTGATTGTTGTATGAGGTAAGGCTTTTATGAATGAATTGAAATCAAGTATAAGAAATCAATATTTTACTTACTTCATTATTGTTCTTTAGATAACCATCATTGAGTAGTGAACGGAAACAAATTATACGCTTATGTTTGAGATGAAAAAATGCACTGAAACCATTCGGTGCGTATTCTTGTCCAATGTGTGAAATTTCAACACTTTCGGTAACGCCGTTTTGGAGATATGTGGCAAAAGTGTTGCCTGGACTTCCTCGAATCATTTTTGAATTGTATGATTTGGGTCGAAAGTGTCTAAAATAATGTCTAGAACATCCACTAGAAGCTTGTCGGTTTAATTATGGGACACCTTGTAGAATACATCACACTGATTACATTTTTGCTCTAAGAATTTATTTTCGTCTACGAATTTCTGTTATATAAAAAGTGGAAAAACTTTTGCGTGCTGATGTTTCTACTTATTTCGATTCGTGACTAGCAAAATCAGTTCCCATTCATCTAATGGCCGATCGTGTGTAGGAATTTCGGTAAGGTCTACTATTTAACGAATTTTTTCTTCCTTCAAAGAAGTGATGGCCATTTTTATTTGCGATTTTCTGTTAAAGCAGTTACCTGAACATGCCCATTGTCTCTTATTTGGTAAATAGTGTGGAATTGAAGATGTTTCTTCAACCACACTCTTTCACTTTCTGGGTGCATTCAGATGCCTTACCCAGTAGACAAAAATCGCACAGTAGGATTTTACTTGGTTGTAGCCGTTGACAAAAGATTCATCTGAACAATACGGTATTATATCTGTTAATGTCAAATTTCATCTCATCTTACATAACCCCCCAAAATGATTTTTTCGTTTTTGGCAGCCCCAAAATGTATATACAAGGAAGAAATATATATGTCTTC
The DNA here is from genome assembly GCA_958510865.1 of Myrrha octodecimguttata. Lineage (NCBI taxonomy): Eukaryota > Metazoa > Arthropoda > Insecta > Coleoptera > Coccinellidae > Myrrha > Myrrha octodecimguttata. The sequence continues at coordinate 23,264,354 of OY294059.1, forward strand.
CTCTGGGAAAGATAACAACTATTAAATCTGATTTCGAAATTGTAAACATAACCCAAACTTCCCAATCCTGTCATTAAAAACGGCAAATCGCATGCGGGTCAATTTCTACGCCAGGTAAAGGTTCCTCCAAGCATCTGAACGACCTAACCATCTGCCAGAAGTAATCATTTGAATGCTTAGGACGCACCCCTATAATGTCTCTCAACATCCTCTTCGTTGTTTATAATTTGGAATTTAAAAATATGCGCTGTTAATCAGAGCGTTTTCATGGTGAATTAAAAACGCTTTCATTACTTGTTCTTGGTAACAAGAAGGTTATCATTGAGTCACTATGTCTTTAATATCCAAAATTCCTGCGAAAATTGAATGAAAAAGCCGTTCTGGCTGTGAGCACGACAACTTTCGAGGAAAAAGACCTAGACACATAATATTTTCAGGATAGGTTGTTACAGTTCGTATAAAGTGCCAAATATTACGAAATCTTCATCTTTATTTAATATAAATCTCCCGCATTTGTTTTTTGCACGTTTGTTTCTAGAAACGAGAGAGTGATAATTCTGCTTTGCTCATTTGACTGAATTTGCGAATTTTCAGTTTTGCATTCGTGGTGAAATTCAATTTTGTCCAACCAGCCAGTCCTTTGTGATCATTTAATCTTCTGAAGAAAAGTACCCATAGACCAGACTTGAAATATTTATAGGTCGATAAGCTCGTTAAACAGCCCAATGCACCCAATAGTATGAGAGTTATGATATCTGATATTTTGCATGTTCGAAAATATAGACTTTTGAACTAAAATTCGGTGATTATTTGTGGAATACCAATCAGAATTCTGCATAAACCTCCATCCTTTTTCGAATAAATACTGGATTTCAATGTATTTTGTTCACGATCGGACTATTTCGGTTTGAGAATTCAGAAGACTCTCAATACTTCTCATTCCATAACTCGAAAGAAAAATATCCATCTAGATTCATGTATGTAATAGGATATTTTTATGAATTAGGTTTGAGTCGATTTTTATGGATGTCTGAAGATATTCCATTATAAATTCAAATAATATGGTTTCTGTTTCTTCGATAAATGTAATTGTCTATAAAATAAAACATACCTTTATTTAAAATATTAATATGCAACAATGGAAATTCAGTTAGAAGTCTTGTTCTTTTTCCATTTAGATTTCGGTTTGAGTTGTTTAGTACACTTTATTTTTTTCAAATTAATCATTTCTTGTTTGGAAAGTTTCCTTTTCAATTCTTCTAATGCTATTCTGTAATTTTTTCCTAATGATTCCAGGTCATCAGTTGGAAACTCAATCTGTAATGTTTGAAGAAAAAGAACACATCTATGGTTCTTTATATTTTTCGATGTAAGAAAACAACATGAGAACCTAACCCTCTTTTTTCACTGCGGACTCTCACATGTAAACATTGTACCTTGTGCTTGTTGTAAATAAAATTAAGTTAAAACCACGTGTATCTTTCTACAAAAATACATTATATTGGCGACGAGGAAAAAAAACTGGTAAACGCAAGTGCAACAACACATAATTTAATAAGTACATTATCAAGAAAACCAGAAGATGGCTAATAAACAAGGACCCCAGGTAATTTATAGAGCTACAATCGGGTCGATCGTGGAGTATAATTCAGGGGACGACTGGAACCTTTGGGTTGAACGGCTGGAACAATATTTTGCAGCTAACGACATTGTTGAAGATAAAAGAGTGTCAGTACTGTTAACCCTGATTGGTGAGGAAGCCTATAAAACTCTAAGAGACCTTTGTGATCCAGAAATGCCGAAAGATAAGACTTACCAGGAACTGAGGGACATGTTGACTGCCCAATTCTCGAAGAAAATTTCAGTCTTCAAGGAGAGGATCGAATTTTACAACTTGAGACAAAGCGAACGGGAGGCAGTCCGACTGTGGTACGTGAGGATCAAGAACAAGGCAAGTGCATGCAAATTTGGAGGAAACCTAAACGAGGTTCTGAAGGATACATTCATATCTGGGATGACAAGGAGTCCAATCCTAGATAGAGTCTGTGAGGAGGACCACACCAGAAGCTTAGAGCAAATCCTGGAAGTAGCAGTGAATAAGGAAGCAGCGTTAGGGTCCAGTTATCAAGTAATACACCAATTGAAGACGACAAGAAGAGAGCAGGAGCAGAAGCCAGCTGGGAAGAGCAAAAACAAAAATGTTTCTCACCAAACCCAAGGGGAGAAGAGGAATGTTCAAGGGATAACAGAGCAGAAATGTAAATGTTGTGGAGTAACGAACCATACAAAACTTAATTGTAAGTATGCCAAATACAAGTGTAAGATTTGTAATAAAGTAGGGCATTTAGCTAAGATATGTTATAAACGTCCAGTGAATCAATTAGAGACATTGGAGCCCAAATTAGACTATGTGGAAATGTACCATTTAAAGGGTGACGATTATGTAAAATCACCACAAATTTCTTTGATGGTCAATGGAATTTGTGTTAACATGGAACTCGATTCAGGTGCTAGCATTTCGGTAGTTCCTGAAAATTTTTTTAAGAACAACTTCAATCAAGCCGAATTGAAAGACACTAACATAAGATTGAAATGTTACAATGGAACCGAAATTGTACCTGAAGGCGAATTTCATGCTTCAATTGAATATAAGGGGCAAATATTTGAAAACTGCAGATTTTTAGTAGTTAAAGAAGGTTCAGTACCACTGCTCGGTAGAGAATTGATAAAGCGTCTTCAGATTAAAATTGACTTGGCAAATCCAAATTTAAATTGTTTAGTGGAGAAGTCAGGGGATGATTTAAGAATTCTGTTAGATAAATTTCAGGAATTATTTGTTGAGGAATTAGGCACCTATAAATATGAAAAAATAGAGCTGAATATAGAACCGAATGTAAAACCTATCTTTTGTAAACCAAGACCTGTTCCGTTCCTCTTCAAGGAAAAAATAAATAATGAATTGGATAAATTAGAAGAAAAGGGGGTAATCTCTAGGATTGAGACCTCCGAGTGGGGTACACCTCTAGTGCCAGTAATGAAAGAAGGAGGTGAAATAAGATTATGCGCAGACTATAAGGTGACGGTGAACAAATATTTAATAGACGTCAAACACCCATTGCCAAGAATTGATGAACTTTTCTCTCAGCTCCATGGGGAATTTTTTACTAAATTAGATTTTTCTTGCGCATACAATCAATTGGTTTTAGGAGAAAAAACTCAGCTTTTGTTAGCTTGGAGTACACATAGAGGAATCTACAAGGTGAACAGATTACCTTATGGTACAAAACCGGCTTGCTCAATTTTTCAAAAAATAGTCGAAAAGGTGTTACAAGGTGTTAAAGGTACAGTTATCTTTTTAGACGATATTGTGGTTACCGGGAAGAATAGAGAAGAACATTTAAGAAATTTAGAAGAGGTTTTCAGCAGATTACGTAGAGCGGGTTTCAGGCTAAATATTAAAAAGTGTAGATTTTTCGAACCCGAAGTTAAATATTTAGGACATTATATAAATAAAAATGGTCTGCATAAAGATTTTGATAAGGTCAAAGCCATCACAGAAATGCCGACACCAACAGATCAAACGCAAGTCAAAGCCTTGGTGGGAATGATTAATTATTACGGACGGTTTATTCCAAATTTAGCAACCCTCTTGAATCCTCTGTACAAATTATTACAAAAAGATAGTATATTCAAATGGTCAAAAGAATGCGAAAATTCGTTCAAAAATGTAAAGGAAGCATTAACGTCAGAGCAAACTTTAGTTTTCTTTGATAGAGACATTCCTTTAAAATTGATTTGTGATTCATCGCAGGTTGGTATTGGTTGTGTACTTGTACATGTATACCCCGATGGTAGTGAAAGACCTATTAGTTTTGCCTCCAGAAAATTGTCGAAAGCAGAATTGAATTATTCCGTTATCCATAAAGAAGCTTTGGCAATTTATTGGGGAGTACGAAAACATTATCAATATTTATTAGGTAATCCTTTCACCTTATGTTCTGACCATAAACCACTGTTAGCCCTATTCGGAGAAAAGAAAGGCATCCCTCAAATGGCTGCGGGGAGATTACAACGATGGGCGCTTTTCCTTAGTGGATTTGATTACAAGTTCCAATATATTAAGGGTTCAGAAAATGGTGGAGCCGATGGTCTTTCAAGATTTCCGATAGATTCCAAAGAAATCGGTGAAACTTCTGTGGATTATTTCCATTTTTTGATAGAAAACAAAATTCCAATAACTTCTAAAGAAATACGCAAAGAGATTTCCGGAGATAGTATTCTTAGTAAAGTTTATCTGTTTGTCAGAGATGGTTGGCCCTCTGAGATTTCAGACGATTTGTTACCTTTTAAACGTAGAAAACTAGAACTTAACATCGAAGGTGGAATTTTGCTCTGGGGATTTAGGGTGATAATTCCAAGTAAATTTAGAAAGCAAATGTTGGAAGAACTTCATGGTGCTCATAACGGAATTGTAAAAATGAAGGCTTTGGCCAGGCAGTATCTATGGTGGCCAAATTTAGATTCCGATATAGAGAAACACGTAAAGAATTGTAATCCTTGTATGACTTTAGCTAAAAATCCAAATAAAGCCATTCTGAGTAAATTTGTAGATGCAAAGCATGCTTTTGACAGAATCCATTTGGATTTTCTCGGTCCAATTCGAGGAAAGAATTTTTTGATTATAACTGATGCGTATTCCAAATGGCCCGAAGTATACGATATGAGTCAGATGGATTCAACATCGACCATTAATAAGTTGAGGGACTGCTTCGCTCGATTCGGATTACCAAATAAAATTTTTTCGGACAACGGGACGCAATTCACAAGTATGGAATTCCAAGAGTTCTGTAGGTTTAATGGTATAAAACATTCCACTTCTCCACCGTATCATCCAGAAACTAACGGCGCTGCGGAAAATAGTGTTAAAACATTTAAAAACGCCTTAAAGAAATTGCTCATGGATACTAGAGAACGAGGTTCATCTCTGAAAACTTTGATAAATAAATATTTGTTCTCCTATCGTAACACACCTCACTGCACAACGTTGGAAACACCAACGAAACTTTTATTAGGAAGAAATGTAAAGACTAGATTAGATTTTCTGGCAAAATCTGAAGCGGATGCAAATAGGGAGAGACAAATTGAATTTCATCATGGAAATAGGTTTGTCACTTTCGAAGAAGGGGAAATGGTATATACAAAAGATTACAGGGATATTACAAGAATTAAATGGGTCGAAGCAATTGTTTGTAATAAATTAGGTGATAAAACATATATGTGTACACCAGTAGATAATAAGTTTTTGAAGTGGAAAAGACATGTCGATCAAATAATAAAATTAGGAGAATTTTATAATGATGTCGAAATAGATATATCTGATAAATTTGAAATTGTCAAACCAAGAATCGAAAATAAAGATTCTGGGTTAGATCTAATACTAGAAAAACCGGACTGTAATTCTGAGTTAGCCGATAAGTTGGTTGAAAAGGAGTGTTCTGAAAATATTGAAAACTGTAATGTAGATAATAAGGTAGAAGATGATAAAAGTGTGTCACTTGCAAATTCTAGACCTAAGAGAAATATAAAACCTCCAATTCGTTTGAATTTGTAACACTAATTTTTCAGCTTAGGTTGGAGGAAATGTAATGTTTGAAGAAAAAGAACACATCTATGGTTCTTTATATTTTTCGATGTAAGAAAACAACATGAGAACCTAACCCTCTTTTTTCACTGCGGACTCTCACATGTAAACATTGTACCTTGTGCTTGTTGTAAATAAAATTAAGTTAAAACCACGTGTATCTTTCTACAAAAATACATTATACAATCTGAAAATGATCGATATTAATTCACATTGTCGAGTTAAATCAGCATTTAATATAATCTTCTATTATACATGAGGTATACTTGGTAATTTTATCCATTAATAATTTGTGAGAGGAAATCTCAAGAACCAATGGAGACTCATAATGATATTCAATATTAGTCAGTACAATGCTTCAAATGAATTATACCCTGGACGTCTAGAGGAAAAGAGTTTGCTGTAACCTATTTTCAGTTGATTTGGAATGGTTATTGATAATTGTGATTATATTCAATAGAATATTCCTTCCTTGTATATATGGCCACAATCAGGCATGAATACATAAAATTCTTTCATATGAAATACAGCCAGGAAAAATGTATTTATGAGTTCTTTAAGGGGTGTAGTTACCGTTACACTGAAAACCTATTCAATTTTTCATCAAATAAAACAGTATCGATGAGATAGTTGGTCACAGATATGCGCACACGGGTATAATCCAAGTATATGTCACATTTCATAGAAATCTGAAGAATTGTTTCCGCTAGGATCCTTAAAAAATAATATATAAAGTTGCGTTTGGGAATTCCTCAACTAGTTACGAAGTTTCAATCCGATCTCATCAGTATTTCTTGAGATATCGAGGAAACATCCTCTAAATGTTGATAGGGTAAGTCCGGGAGAGATCGACCATCGGTAGAGACCGACCAGTGCCAATTACTAAAAAACAAAGCAATAGATGGCTCTGTTACTCGCATAGATGATGAAACTGTTTGACCTTGATACATCGAGCATGTAAACACGGCCCGAGGCAAAGTATTATTTTATGAAATAGGCTCAAGAATTTGCGCATACTTGAAATATTTTTTTATCATTTACTGTGTTGGTGATATTTCAAAGGCGGGTGAGTTTATTTCAATTATCTCAATACAGATTGATAAAATATGAATGAAATTATAACATAACCTCAAAAATCTAGGGGTTTATGATTTTTCCTCCGATTAACAAGGTGGTCGGTCTCTCCCATAACTTTGGTAGAGTACGACTACATTAATACGGGAGAGAACGACCACTGGTCGTCTAATGGCCGATCGTGTGTAGGAATTTCGGTAAGGTCTACTATTTAACGAATTTTTTCTTCCTTCAAAGAAGTGATGGCCATTTTTATTTGCGATTTTCTGTTAAAGCAGTTACCTGAACATGCTCATTGTCTCTTATTTGGTAAATAGTGTGGAATTGAAGATGTTTCTTCAACCACACTCTTTCACTTTCTGGGTGCATTCAGATGCCTTACCCAGTAGACAAAAATCGCACAGTAGGATTTTACTTGGTTGTAGCCGTTGACAAAAGATTCATCTGAACAATACGGTATTATATCTGTTAATGTCAAATTTCATCTCATCTTACATAACCCCCCAAAATGATTTTTTCGTTTTTGGCAGCCCCAAAATGTATATACAAGGAAGAAATATATATGTCTTCCTCTGGGAAAGATAACAACTATTAAATCTGATTTCGAAATTGTAAACATAACCCAAACTTCCCAATCCTGTCATTAAAAACGGCAAATCGCATGCGGGTCAATTTCTACGCCAGGTAAAGGTTCCTCCAAGCATCTGAACGACCTAACCATCTGCCAGAAGTAATCATTTGAATGCTTAGGACGCACCCCTATAATGTCTCTCAACATCCTCTTCGTTGTTTATAATTTGGAATTTAAAAATATGCGCTGTTAATCAGAGCGTTTTCATGGTGAATTAAAAACGCTTTCATTACTTGTTCTTGGTAACAAGAAGGTTATCATTGAGTCACTATGTCTTTAATATCCAAAATTCCTGCGAAAATTGAATGAAACAGCCGTTCTGGCTGTGAGCACGACAACTTTCGAGGAAAAAGACCTAGACACATAATATTTTCAGGATAGGTTGTTACAGTTCGTATAAAGTGCCAAATATTACGAAATCTTCATCTTTATTTAATATAAATCTCCCGCATTTGTTTTTTGCACGCTTGTTTCTAGAAACGAGAGAGTGATAATTCTGCTTTGCTCATTTGACTGAATTTGCGAATTTTCAGTTTTGCATTCGTGGTGAAATTCAATTTTGTCCAACCAGCCAGTCCTTTGTGATCATTTAATCTTCTGAAGAAAAGTACCCATAGACCAGACTTGAAATATTTATAGGTCGATAAGCTCGTTAAACAGCCAAATGCACCCAATAGTATGAGAGTTATGATATCTGATATTTTGCATGTTCGAAAATATAGACTTTTGAACTAAAATTCGGTGATTATTTGTGGAATACCAATCAGAATTCTGCATAAACCTCCATCCTTTTTCGAATAAATACTGGATTTCAATGTATTTTGTTCACGATCGGACTATTTCGGTTTGAGAATTCAGAAGACTCTCAATACTTCTCATTCCATAACTCGAAAGAAAAATATCCATCTAGATTCATGTATGTAATAGGATATTTTTATGAATTAGGTTTGAGTCGATTTTTATGGATGTCTGAAGATATTCCATTATAAATTCAAATAATATGGTTTCTGTTTCTTCGATAAATGTAATTGTCTATAAAATAAAACATACCTTTATTTAAAATATTAATATGCAACAATGGAAATTCAGTTAGAAGTCTTGTTCTTTTTCCATTTAGATTTCGGTTTGAGTTGTTTAGTACACTTTATTTTTTTCAAATTAATCATTTCTTGTTTGGAAAGTTTCCTTTTCAATTCTTCTAATGCTATTCTGTAATTTTTTCCTAATGATTCCAGGTCATCAGTTGGAAACTCAATCTGTAATGTTTGAAGAAAAAGAACACATCTATGGTTCTTTATATTTTTCGATGTAAGAAAACAACATGAGAACCTAACCCTCTTTTTTCACTGCGGACTCTCACATGTAAACATTGTACCTTGTGCTTGTTGTAAATAAAATTAAGTTAAAACCACGTGTATCTTTCTACAAAAATACATTATATTGGCGACGAGGAAAAAAAACTGGTAAACGCAAGTGCAACAACACATAATTTAATAAGTACATTATCAAGAAAACCAGAAGATGGCTAATAAACAAGGACCCCAGGTAATTTATAGAGCTACAATCGGGTCGATCGTGGAGTATAATTCAGGGGACGACCTGAACCTTTGGGTTGAACGGCTGGAACAATATTTTGCAGCTAACGACATTGTTGAAGATAAAAGAGTGTCAGTACTGTTAACCCTGATTGGTGAGGAAGCCTATAAAACTCTAAGAGACCTTTGTGATCCAGAAATGCCGAAAGATAAGACTTACCAGGAACTGAGGGACATGTTGACTGCCCAATTCTCGAAGAAAATTTCAGTCTTCAAGGAGAGGATCGAATTTTACAACTTGAGACAAAGCGAACGGGAGACAGTCCGACTGTGGTACGTGAGGATCAAGAACAAGGCAAGTGCATGCAAATTTGGAGGAAACCTAAACGAGGTTCTGAAGGATACATTCATATCTGGGATGACAAGGAGTCCAATCCTAGATAGAGTCTGTGAGGAGGACCACACCAGAAGCTTAGAGCAAATCCTGGAAGTAGCAGTGAATAAGGAAGCAGCGTTAGGGTCCAGTTATCAAGTAATACACCAATTGAAGACGACAAGAAGAGAGCAGGAGCAGAAGCCAGCTGGGAAGAGCAAAAACAAAAATGTTTCTCACCAAACCCAAGGGGAGAAGAGGAATGTTCAAGGGATAACAGAGCAGAAATGTAAATGTTGTGGAGTAACGAACCATACAAAACTTAATTGTAAGTATGCCAAATACAAGTGTAAGATTTGTAATAAAGTAGGGCATTTAGCTAAGATATGTTATAAACGTCCAGTGAATCAATTAGAGACATTGGAGCCCAAATTAGACTATGTGGAAATGTACCATTTAAAGGGTGACGATTATGTAAAATCACCACAAATTTCTTTGATGGTCAATGGAATTTGTGTTAACATGGAACTCGATTCAGGTGCTAGCATTTCGGTAGTTCCTGAAAATTTTTTTAAGAACAACTTCAATCAAGCCGAATTGAAAGACACTAACATAAGATTGAAATGTTACAATGGAACCGAAATTGTACCTGAAGGCGAATTTCATGCTTCAATTGAATATAAGGGGCAAATATTTGAAAACTGCAGATTTTTAGTAGTTAAAGAAGGTTCAGTACCACTGCTCGGTAGAGAATTGATAAAGCGTCTTCAGATTAAAATTGACTTGGCAAATCCAAATTTAAATTGTTTAGTGGAGAAGTCAGGGGATGATTTAAGAATTCTGTTAGATAAATTTCAGGAATTATTTGTTGAGGAATTAGGCACCTATAAATATGAAAAAATAGAGCTGAATATAGAACCGAATGTAAAACCTATCTTTTGTAAACCAAGACCTGTTCCGTTCCTCTTCAAGGAAAAAATAAATAATGAATTGGATAAATTAGAAGAAAAGGGGGTAATCTCTAGGATTGAGACCTCCGAGTGGGGTACACCTCTAGTGCCAGTAATGAAAGAAGGAGGTGAAATAAGATTATGCGCAGACTATAAGGTGACGGTGAACAAATATTTAATAGACGTCAAACACCCATTGCCAAGAATTGATGAACTTTTCTCTCAGCTCCATGGGGAATTTTTTACTAAATTAGATTTTTCTTGCGCATACAATCAATTGGTTTTAGGAGAAAAAACTCAGCTTTTGTTAGCTTGGAGTACACATAGAGGAATCTACAAGGTGAACAGATTACCTTATGGTACAAAACCGGCTTGCTCAATTTTTCAAAAAATAGTCGAAAAGGTGTTACAAGGTGTTAAAGGTACAGTTATCTTTTTAGACGATATTGTGGTTACCGGGAAGAATAGAGAAGAACATTTAAGAAATTTAGAAGAGGTTTTCAGCAGATTACGTAGAGCGGGTTTCAGGCTAAATATTAAAAAGTGTAGATTTTTCGAACCCGAAGTTAAATATTTAGGACATTATATAAATAAAAATGGTCTGCATAAAGATTTTGATAAGGTCAAAGCCATCACAGAAATGCCGACACCAACAGATCAAACGCAAGTCAAAGCCTTGGTGGGAATGATTAATTATTACGGACGGTTTATTCCAAATTTAGCAACCCTCTTGAATCCTCTGTACAAATTATTACAAAAAGATAGTATATTCAAATGGTCAAAAGAATGCGAAAATTCGTTCAAAAATGTAAAGGAAGCATTAACGTCAGAGCAAACTTTAGTTTTCTTTGATAGAGACATTCCTTTAAAATTGATTTGTGATTCATCGCAGGTTGGTATTGGTTGTGTACTTGTACATGTATACCCCGATGGTAGTGAAAGACCTATTAGTTTTGCCTCCAGAAAATTGTCGAAAGCAGAATTGAATTATTCCGTTATCCATAAAGAAGCTTTGGCAATTTATTGGGGAGTACGAAAACATTATCAATATTTATTAGGTAATCCTTTCACCTTATGTTCTGACCATAAACCACTGTTAGCCCTATTCGGAGAAAAGAAAGGCATCCCTCAAATGGCTGCGGGGAGATTACAACGATGGGCGCTTTTCCTTAGTGGATTTGATTACAAGTTCCAATATATTAAGGGTTCAGAAAATGGTGGAGCCGATGGTCTTTCAAGATTTCCGATAGATTCCAAAGAAATCGGTGAAACTTCTGTGGATTATTTCCATTTTTTGATAGAAAACAAAATTCCAATAACTTCTAAAGAAATACGCAAAGAGATTTCCGGAGATAGTATTCTTAGTAAAGTTTATCTGTTTGTCAGAGATGGTTGGCCCTCTGAGATTTCAGACGATTTGTTACCTTTTAAACGTAGAAAACTAGAACTTAACATCGAAGGTGGAATTTTGCTCTGGGGATTTAGGGTGATAATTCCAAGTAAATTTAGAAAGCAAATGTTGGAAGAACTTCATGGTGCTCATAACGGAATTGTAAAAATGAAGGCTTTGGCCAGGCAGTATCTATGGTGGCCAAATTTAGATTCCGATATAGAGAAACACGTAAAGAATTGTAATCCTTGTATGACTTTAGCTAAAAATCCAAATAAAGCCATTCTGAGTAAATTTGTAGATGCAAAGCATGCTTTTGACAGAATCCATTTGGATTTTCTCGGTCCAATTCGAGGAAAGAATTTTTTGATTATAACTGATGCGTATTCCAAATGGCCCGAAGTATACGAGATGAGTCAGATGGATTCAACATCGACCATTAATAAGTTGAGGGACTGCTTCGCTCGATTCGGATTACCAAATAAAATTTTTTCGGACAACGGGACGCAATTCACAAGTATGGAATTCCAAGAGTTCTGTAGGTTTAATGGTATAAAACATTCCACTTCTCCACCGTATCATCCAGAAACTAACGGCGCTGCGGAAAATAGTGTTAAAACATTTAAAAACGCCTTAAAGAAATTGCTCATGGATACTAGAGAACGAGGTTCATCTCTGAAAACTTTGATAAATAAATATTTGTTCTCCTATCGTAACACACCTCACTGCACAACGTTGGAAACACCAACGAAACTTTTATTAGGAAGAAATGTAAAGACTAGATTAGATTTTCTGGCAAAATCTGAAGCGGATGCAAATAGGGAGAGACAAATTGAATTTCATCATGGAAATAGGTTTGTCACTTTCGAAGAAGGGGAAATGGTATATACAGAAGATTACAGGGATATTACAAGAATTAAATGGGTCGAAGCAATTGTTTGTAATAAATTAGGTGATAAAACATATATGTGTACACCAGTAGATAATAAGTTTTTGAAGTGGAAAAGACATGTCGATCAAATAATAAAATTAGGAGAATTTTATAATGATGTCGAAATAGATATATCTGATAAATTTGAAATTGTCAAACCAAGAATCGAAAATAAAGATTCTGGGTTAGATCTAATACTAGAAAAACCGGACTGTAATTCTGAGTTAGCCGATAAGTTGGTTGAAAAGGAGTGTTCTGAAAATATTGAAAACTGTAATGTAGATAATAAGGTAGAAGATGATAAAAGTGTGTCACTTGCAAATTCTAGACCTAAGAGAAATATAAAACCTCCAATTCGTTTGAATTTGTAACACTAATTTTTCAGCTTAGGTTGGAGGAAATGTAATGTTTGAAGAAAAAGAACACATCTATGGTTCTTTATATTTTTCGATGTAAGAAAACAACATGAGAACCTAACCCTCTTTTTTCACTGCGGACTCTCACATGTAAACATTGTACCTTGTGCTTGTTGTAAATAAAATTAAGTTAAAACCACGTGTATCTTTCTACAAAAATACATTATACAATCTGAAAATGATCGATATTAATTCACATTGTCGAGTTAAATCAGCATTTAATATAATCTTCTATTATACATGAGGTATACTTGGTAATTTTATCCATTAATAATTTGTGAGAGGAAATCTCAAGAACCAATGGAGACTCATAATGATATTCAATATTAGTCAGTACAATGCTTCAAATGAATTATACCCTGGACGTCTAGAGGAAAAGAGTTTGCTGTAACCTATTTTCAGTTGATTTGGAATGGTTATTGATAATTGTGATTATATTCAATAGAATATTCCTTCCTTGTATATATGGCCACAATCAGGCATGAATACATAAAATTCTTTCATATGAAATACAGCCAGGAAAAATGTATTTATGAGTTCTTTAAGGGGTGTAGTTACCGTTACACTGAAAACCTATTCAATTTTTCATCAAATAAAACAGTATCGATGAGATAGTTGGTCACAGATATGCGCACACGGGTATAATCCAAGTATATGTCACATTTCATAGAAATCTGAAGAATTGTTTCCGCTAGGATCCTTAAAAAATAATATATAAAGTTGCGTTTGGGAATTCCTCAACTAGTTACGAAGTTTCAATCCGATCTCATCAGTATTTCTTGAGATATCGAGGAAACATCCTCTAAATGTTGATAGGGTAAGTCCGGGAGAGATCGACCATCGGTAGAGACCGACCAGTGCCAATTACTAAAAAACAAAGCAATAGATGGCTCTGTTACTCGCATAGATGATGAAACTGTTTGACCTTGATACATCGAGCATGTAAACACGGCCCGAGGCAAAGTATTATTTTATGAAATAGGCTCAAGAATTTGCGCATACTTGAAATATTTTTTTATCATTTACTGTGTTGGTGATATTTCAAAGGCGGGTGAGTTTATTTCAATTATCTCAATACAGATTGATAAAATATGAATGAAATTATAACATAACCTCAAAAATCTAGGGGTTTATGATTTTTCCTCCGATTAACAAGGTGGTCGGTCTCTCCCATAACTTTGGTAGAGTACGACTACATTAATACGGGAGAGAACGACCACTGGTCGTCTAATGGCCGATCGTGTGTAGGAATTTCGGTAAGGTCTACTATTTAACGAATTTTTTCTTCCTTCAAAGAAGTGATGGCCATTTTTATTTGCGATTTTCTGTTAAAGCAGTTACCTGAACATGCTCATTGTCTCTTATTTGGTAAATAGTGTGGAATTGAAGATGTTTCTTCAACCACACTCTTTCACTTTCTGGGTGCATTCAGATGCCTTACCCAGTAGACAAAAATCGCACAGTAGGATTTTACTTGGTTGTAGCCGTTGACAAAAGATTCATCTGAACAATACGGTATTATATCTGTTAATGTCAAATTTCATCTCATCTTACATAACCCCCCAAAATGATTTTTTCGTTTTTGGCAGCCCCAAAATGTATATACAAGGAAGAAATATATATGTCTTCCTCTGGGAAAGATAACAACTATTAAATCTGATTTCGAAATTGTAAACATAACCCAAACTTCCCAATCCTGTCATTAAAAACGGCAAATCGCATGCGGGTCAATTTCTACGCCAGGTAAAGGTTCCTCCAAGCATCTGAACGACCTAACCATCTGCCAGAAGTAATCATTTGAATGCTTAGGACGCACCCCTATAATGTCTCTCAACATCCTCTTCGTTGTTTATAATTTGGAATTTAAAAATATGCGCTGTTAATCAGAGCGTTTTCATGGTGAATTAAAAACGCTTTCATTACTTGTTCTTGGTAACAAGAAGGTTATCATTGAGTCACTATGTCTTTAATATCCAAAATTCCTGCGAAAATTGAATGAAACAGCCGTTCTGGCTGTGAGCACGACAACTTTCGAGGAAAAAGACCTAGACACATAATATTTTCAGGATAGGTTGTTACAGTTCGTATAAAGTGCCAAATATTACGAAATCTTCATCTTTATTTAATATAAATCTCCCGCATTTGTTTTTTGCACGCTTGTTTCTAGAAACGAGAGAGTGATAATTCTGCTTTGCTCATTTGACTGAATTTGCGAATTTTCAGTTTTGCATTCGTGGTGAAATTCAATTTTGTCCAACCAGCCAGTCCTTTGTGATCATTTAATCTTCTGAAGAAAAGTACCCATAGACCAGACTTGAAATATTTATAGGTCGATAAGCTCGTTAAACAGCCAAATGCACCCAATAGTATGAGAGTTATGATATCTGATATTTTGCATGTTCGAAAATATAGACTTTTGAACTAAAATTCGGTGATTATTTGTGGAATACCAATCAGAATTCTGCATAAACCTCCATCCTTTTTCGAATAAATACTGGATTTCAATGTATTTTGTTCACGATCGGACTATTTCGGTTTGAGAATTCAGAAGACTCTCAATACTTCTCATTCCATAACTCGAAAGAAAAATATCCATCTAGATTCATGTATGTAATAGGATATTTTTATGAATTAGGTTTGAGTCGATTTTTATGGATGTCTGAAGATATTCCATTATAAATTCAAATAATATGGTTTCTGTTTCTTCGATAAATGTAATTGTCTATAAAATAAAACATACCTTTATTTAAAATATTAATATGCAACAATGGAAATTCAGTTAGAAGTCTTGTTCTTTTTCCATTTAGATTTCGGTTTGAGTTGTTTAGTACACTTTATTTTTTTCAAATTAATCATTTCTTGTTTGGAAAGTTTCCTTTTCAATTCTTCTAATGCTATTCTGTAATTTTTTCCTAATGATTCCAGGTCATCAGTTGGAAACTCAATCTGTAATGTTTGAAGAAAAAGAACACATCTATGGTTCTTTATATTTTTCGATGTAAGAAAACAACATGAGAACCTAACCCTCTTTTTTCACTGCGGACTCTCACATGTAAACATTGTACCTTGTGCTTGTTGTAAATAAAATTAAGTTAAAACCACGTGTATCTTTCTACAAAAATACATTATATTGGCGACGAGGAAAAAAAACTGGTAAACGCAAGTGCAACAACACATAATTTAATAAGTACATTATCAAGAAAACCAGAAGATGGCTAATAAACAAGGACCCCAGGTAATTTATAGAGCTACAATCGGGTCGATCGTGGAGTATAATTCAGGGGACGACCTGAACCTTTGGGTTGAACGGCTGGAACAATATTTTGCAGCTAACGACATTGTTGAAGATAAAAGAGTGTCAGTACTGTTAACCCTGATTGGTGAGGAAGCCTATAAAACTCTAAGAGACCTTTGTGATCCAGAAATGCCGAAAGATAAGACTTACCAGGAACTGAGGGACATGTTGACTGCCCAATTCTCGAAGAAAATTTCAGTCTTCAAGGAGAGGATCGAATTTTACAACTTGAGACAAAGCGAACGGGAGACAGTCCGACTGTGGTACGTGAGGATCAAGAACAAGGCAAGTGCATGCAAATTTGGAGGAAACCTAAACGAGGTTCTGAAGGATACATTCATATCTGGGATGACAAGGAGTCCAATCCTAGATAGAGTCTGTGAGGAGGACCACACCAGAAGCTTAGAGCAAATCCTGGAAGTAGCAGTGAATAAGGAAGCAGCGTTAGGGTCCAGTTATCAAGTAATACACCAATTGAAGACGACAAGAAGAGAGCAGGAGCAGAAGCCAGCTGGGAAGAGCAAAAACAAAAATGTTTCTCACCAAACCCAAGGGGAGAAGAGGAATGTTCAAGGGATAACAGAGCAGAAATGTAAATGTTGTGGAGTAACGAACCATACAAAACTTAATTGTAAGTATGCCAAATACAAGTGTAAGATTTGTAATAAAGTAGGGCATTTAGCTAAGATATGTTATAAACGTCCAGTGAATCAATTAGAGACATTGGAGCCCAAATTAGACTATGTGGAAATGTACCATTTAAAGGGTGACGATTATGTAAAATCACCACAAATTTCTTTGATGGTCAATGGAATTTGTGTTAACATGGAACTCGATTCAGGTGCTAGCATTTCGGTAGTTCCTGAAAATTTTTTTAAGAACAACTTCAATCAAGCCGAATTGAAAGACACTAACATAAGATTGAAATGTTACAATGGAACCGAAATTGTACCTGAAGGCGAATTTCATGCTTCAATTGAATATAAGGGGCAAATATTTGAAAACTGCAGATTTTTAGTAGTTAAAGAAGGTTCAGTACCACTGCTCGGTAGAGAATTGATAAAGCGTCTTCAGATTAAAATTGACTTGGCAAATCCAAATTTAAATTGTTTAGTGGAGAAGTCAGGGGATGATTTAAGAATTCTGTTAGATAAATTTCAGGAATTATTTGTTGAGGAATTAGGCACCTATAAATATGAAAAAATAGAGCTGAATATAGAACCGAATGTAAAACCTATCTTTTGTAAACCAAGACCTGTTCCGTTCCTCTTCAAGGAAAAAATAAATAATGAATTGGATAAATTAGAAGAAAAGGGGGTAATCTCTAGGATTGAGACCTCCGAGTGGGGTACACCTCTAGTGCCAGTAATGAAAGAAGGAGGTGAAATAAGATTATGCGCAGACTATAAGGTGACGGTGAACAAATATTTAATAGACGTCAAACACCCATTGCCAAGAATTGATGAACTTTTCTCTCAGCTCCATGGGGAATTTTTTACTAAATTAGATTTTTCTTGCGCATACAATCAATTGGTTTTAGGAGAAAAAACTCAGCTTTTGTTAGCTTGGAGTACACATAGAGGAATCTACAAGGTGAACAGATTACCTTATGGTACAAAACCGGCTTGCTCAATTTTTCAAAAAATAGTCGAAAAGGTGTTACAAGGTGTTAAAGGTACAGTTATCTTTTTAGACGATATTGTGGTTACCGGGAAGAATAGAGAAGAACATTTAAGAAATTTAGAAGAGGTTTTCAGCAGATTACGTAGAGCGGGTTTCAGGCTAAATATTAAAAAGTGTAGATTTTTCGAACCCGAAGTTAAATATTTAGGACATTATATAAATAAAAATGGTCTGCATAAAGATTTTGATAAGGTCAAAGCCATCACAGAAATGCCGACACCAACAGATCAAACGCAAGTCAAAGCCTTGGTGGGAATGATTAATTATTACGGACGGTTTATTCCAAATTTAGCAACCCTCTTGAATCCTCTGTACAAATTATTACAAAAAGATAGTATATTCAAATGGTCAAAAGAATGCGAAAATTCGTTCAAAAATGTAAAGGAAGCATTAACGTCAGAGCAAACTTTAGTTTTCTTTGATAGAGACATTCCTTTAAAATTGATTTGTGATTCATCGCAGGTTGGTATTGGTTGTGTACTTGTACATGTATACCCCGATGGTAGTGAAAGACCTATTAGTTTTGCCTCCAGAAAATTGTCGAAAGCAGAATTGAATTATTCCGTTATCCATAAAGAAGCTTTGGCAATTTATTGGGGAGTACGAAAACATTATCAATATTTATTAGGTAATCCTTTCACCTTATGTTCTGACCATAAACCACTGTTAGCCCTATTCGGAGAAAAGAAAGGCATCCCTCAAATGGCTGCGGGGAGATTACAACGATGGGCGCTTTTCCTTAGTGGATTTGATTACAAGTTCCAATATATTAAGGGTTCAGAAAATGGTGGAGCCGATGGTCTTTCAAGATTTCCGATAGATTCCAAAGAAATCGGTGAAACTTCTGTGGATTATTTCCATTTTTTGATAGAAAACAAAATTCCAATAACTTCTAAAGAAATACGCAAAGAGATTTCCGGAGATAGTATTCTTAGTAAAGTTTATCTGTTTGTCAGAGATGGTTGGCCCTCTGAGATTTCAGACGATTTGTTACCTTTTAAACGTAGAAAACTAGAACTTAACATCGAAGGTGGAATTTTGCTCTGGGGATTTAGGGTGATAATTCCAAGTAAATTTAGAAAGCAAATGTTGGAAGAACTTCATGGTGCTCATAACGGAATTGTAAAAATGAAGGCTTTGGCCAGGCAGTATCTATGGTGGCCAAATTTAGATTCCGATATAGAGAAACACGTAAAGAATTGTAATCCTTGTATGACTTTAGCTAAAAATCCAAATAAAGCCATTCTGAGTAAGTTTGTAGATGCAAAGCATGCTTTTGACAGAATCCATTTGGATTTTCTCGGTCCAATTCGAGGAAAGAATTTTTTGATTATAACTGATGCGTATTCCAAATGGCCCGAAGTATACGAGATGAGTCAGATGGATTCAACATCGACCATTAATAAGTTGAGGGACTGCTTCGCTCGATTCGGATTACCAAATAAAATTTTTTCGGACAACGGGACGCAATTCACAAGTATGGAATTCCAAGAGTTCTGTAGGTTTAATGGTATAAAACATTCCACTTCTCCACCGTATCATCCAGAAACTAACGGCGCTGCGGAAAATAGTGTTAAAACATTTAAAAACGCCTTAAAGAAATTGCTCATGGATACTAGAGAACGAGGTTCATCTCTGAAAACTTTGATAAATAAATATTTGTTCTCCTATCGTAACACACCTCACTGCACAACGTTGGAAACACCAACGAAACTTTTATTAGGAAGAAATGTAAAGACTAGATTAGATTTTCTGGCAAAATCTGAAGCGGATGCAAATAGGGAGAGACAAATTAAATTTCATCATGGAAATAGGTTTGTCACTTTCGAAGAAGGGGAAATGGTATATACAGAAGATTACAGGGATATTACAAGAATTAAATGGGTCGAAGCAATTGTTTGTAATAAATTAGGTGATAAAACATATATGTGTACACCAGTAGATAATAAGTTTTTGAAGTGGAAAAGACATGTCGATCAAATAATAAAATTAGGAGAATTTTATAATGATGTCGAAATAGATATATCTGATAAATTTGAAATTGTCAAACCAAGAATCGAAAATAAAGATTCTGGGTTAGATCTAATACTAGAAAAACCGGACTGTAATTCTGAGTTAGCCGATAAGTTGGTTGAAAAGGAGTGTTCTGAAAATATTGAAAACTGTAATGTAGATAATAAGGTAGAAGATGATAAAAGTGTGTCACTTGCAAATTCTAGACCTAAGAGAAATATAAAACCTCCAATTCGTTTGAATTTGTAACACTAATTTTTCAGCTTAGGTTGGAGGAAATGTAATGTTTGAAGAAAAAGAACACATCTATGGTTCTTTATATTTTTCGATGTAAGAAAACAACATGAGAACCTAACCCTCTTTTTTCACTGCGGACTCTCACATGTAAACATTGTACCTTGTGCTTGTTGTAAATAAAATTAAGTTAAAACCACGTGTATCTTTCTACAAAAATACATTATACAATCTGAAAATGATCGATATTAATTCACATTGTCGAGTTAAATCAGCATTTAATATAATCTTCTATTATACATGAGGTATACTTGGTAATTTAATCCATTAATAATTTGTGAGAGGAAATCTCAAGAACCAATGGAGACTCATAAGGATATTCAATATTAGTCAGTACAATGCTTCAAATGAATTATACCCTGGACGTCTAGAGGAAAAGAGTTTGCTGTAACCTATTTTCAGTTGATTTGGAATGGTTATTGATAATTGTGATTATATTCAATAGAATATTCCTTCCTTGTATATATGGCCACAATCAGGCATGAATACATAAAATTCTTTCATATGAAATACAGCCAGGAAAAATGTATTTATGAGTTCTTTAAGGGGTGTAGTTACCGTTACACTGAAAACCTATTCAATTTTTCATCAAATAAAACAGTATCGATGAGATAGTTGGTCACAGATATGCGCACACGGGTATATAATAATAATAATAATATTGTCTTTATTTCACCAAATTGAACCTCAAGGGGAAGTTCACCAAGAAGGTGCTCTACCACTTAACCCTTGTTACATAAATAATTAAATTCGAATGATCATTGAAAAACAAAAAAAGGAGAATATAATGGAAATGAACAAAATAAAGCAGAACTAAGATAATAATAGAAAAAAAGCATTCAAGACATTGAGTACTACTATAGTTTCTGTAGACAATCAGGAACTTTACACATTTATCGTACGGAAAAGATGAGCCCTGATTTCTTTCCTAAATCTAACCATTGTGAATTTTTTATATTCGGTTGGAACCTCATTGTAAAACTTCACTATATTATAAGAGAAACTTCTTTGAAAGATCGATGTTCTGTGCTGGGGACAAGAAAGCAGATTCCTATGCCTCACGTTCAAGTCATGAATATCAGTTCTATACCTCAGTTTCTTGTGAAGATATGGCGGACACTTCTCAATTATGACTTTGTGATAAGTACACAGGGCATAATATTCAAAACAGGTTTTCATAGGCAACCAACATAACTCCTTCAACTTATGCGAAACATGCTCATATTTTCTGATCCCATATACAAACCTAATGCAGCTATTTTGAACACGTTGAATTCGACCTAATGTCTCTTGATCAAGACAAAAGCTATAAACAGGGGAGCAATAATTAAACTTAGACAAGACAAGACTCTCACATAGAACCCTTTTTGTAGGGATGGGCAAATACGATCTATGCTGGTACAGCATCCTAAGGGCCCCATAAGCTCTCCGAACTGAACACGCCACATGTTCACGAAATCTTAATGAGCCATCCACAACCAAGCCCAAGTCCCGAGCGTTCTCTACAAAATGTATATTATCACCACCAATTACAGGCCTAAAATTATTTTCAACGAAACTTCTTATATTTTTGGAACCAAAGACCAGAGCGAATGATTTTCTTGAATTCAAAATGAGGGAATGTTTCTCCGCTATGAGTGCCAACCGATTCAGATCTTCAATAATTCTCATGGTTGCGGTATTAAAATCTTCAATGGAGAAATCGAAAAAAAGTTGAAAATCATCAGCAAACATGTGAACCTTGCCGTGACGGATGAACTTGATGAATTGGCTTGTGTATATTATAAATAGAAGAGGCCCGAGAACCGATCCCTGAGGTACCCCACTCAGCACAGACTTAGCAGAAGAGATTTTATCACCCAACTTCACGAATTGTGTACGCCCAGTGAGGTAAGAGCTCAGGAGGCGAAGAGCCTCACCTGACACTCCACAAGACTTCAAAATAGCCACAAGAACATCATGCCGCACAGTATCGAAGGCTCTACTGAAATCCAGCAGGAATAACATTGCACACTTAGAATCATCAATGGACCGAAAAATGTCATCAGTCACATCGAGAAGGGCACCGGTAGCACTGTAACCTTGACGGAAACCTGACTGAGTCGCAGGAAGAATCCCATTCAGCTCAAAATACTCAGAGAGTTGGACTGCCATTATTTTTTCTAGAAGTTTAGATAAACCAGGCAGTATACTGATCGGTCTCAGATCTGAAAGCTCATGTGGACTACCATTCTTTGGGATAGGAGTGACCTGAGCACACTTCCAAGAAGTAGGGAACTTTGAACTCAGTAAAATACTGTTGAAAATATTGACAAGAAATGGAAGAATATGAGGACAACAAATTTTAATGAACGATATCGAGATATTATCAGAACCCGGCGCACTATTCTTGATTTTTTTCAGCTCTGCAATTATATCATTTTCTTCCACTAAGCGGAAACTGAAACATTCAGAACTTATTGGATTGTCTCTGTAGTAGTTAGTAACCGAATTGTCCGAATTGTTACCCGGAATATTCAAAAAATAATCATTAATCTCATCAGGATCTCCAAACTTCAATTCGACATCGGATCGTGACTCATTCAAAATACCTAAAGACTTCAACTCCCGCCATTGCCCCTTAGCAGACGCATTCATAGAAATATTCTGAAAATACTTCCGCTTTTCCCTCGTTATAGCGTGGTTTACTGAATTTCGCAGGCGCTTGTACTCTTCCCACCTTACTCTTGATCTGCTACTCCTATATCCCCTCCCAGCTTTATCCCGCTCCTTCATCATTTCCCGCAACTCGTCAGTCATCCACGGCGCGCGCCTCTTAGAAATTCTTACAACCCTAGGAGGAAAATGTTTATCGAAAAGATCCACCAAAGTCTCAGAAAACAGTCTTACCTTATCATCAACATCAGTCATGTGATATATATTCGGCAAATCCGAATCTAAAATATCATCAAACAATAACTGTTCATTGAATTCTCTACAGTCCCTCAGTGTCAAAATTCTGGGCTTAAACTTTGGTTTTTCAATTTTCACAGTACATCCAATACATTCATGTCGAGAGAAATCAGATGGACAAATGAAAGTAGAACCGATTATTTTGTTTTCATTACATATTATAACATCTATGAGAGACTCGGAACCCGTCGCAATGTGGGTTGGTTCCTGTACTAGTTGTTCACAAGTATATGTCACATTTCATAGAAATCTGAAGAATTGTTTCCGCTAGGATCCTTAAAAAATAATATATAAAGTTGCGTTTGGGAATTCCTCAACTAGTTACGAAGTTTCAATCCGATCTCATCAGTATTTCTTGAGATATCGAGGAAACATCCTCTAAATGTTGATAGGGTAAGTCCGGGAGAGATCGACCATCGGTAGAGACCGACCAGTGCCAATTACTAAAAAACAAAGCAATAGATGGCTCTGTTACTCGCATAGATGATGAAACTGTTTGACCTTGATACATCGAGCATGTAAACACGGCCCGAGGCAAAGTATTATTTTATGAAATAGGCTCAAGAATTTGCGCATACTTGAAATATTTTTTTATCATTTACTGTGTTGGTGATATTTCAAAGGCGGGTGAGTTTATTTCAATTATCTCAATACAGATTGATAAAATATGAATGAAATTATAACATAACCTCAAAAATCTAGGGGTTTATGATTTTTCCTCCGATTAACAAGGTGGTCGGTCTCTCCCATAACTTTGGTAGAGTACGACTACATTAATACGGGAGAGAACGACCACTGGTCGTCTAATGGCCGATCGTGTGTAGGAATTTCGGTAAGGTCTACTATTTAACGAATTTTTTCTTCCTTCAAAGAAGTGATGGCCATTTTTATTTGCGATTTTCTGTTAAAGCAGTTACCTGAACATGCTCATTGTCTCTTATTTGGTAAATAGTGTGGAATTGAAGATGTTTCTTCAACCACACTCTTTCACTTTCTGGGTGCATTCAGATGCCTTACCCAGTAGACAAAAATCGCACAGTAGGATTTTACTTGGTTGTAGCCGTTGACAAAAGATTCATCTGAACAATACGGTATTATATCTGTGAATGTCAAATTTCATCTCATCTTACATAACCCCCCAAAATGATTTTTTCGTTTTTGGCAGCCCCAAAATGTATATACAAGGAAGAAATATATATGTCTTCCTCTGGGAAAGATAACAACTATTAAATCTGATTTCGAAATTGTAAACATAACCCAAACTTCCCAATCCTGTCATTAAAAACGGCAAATCGCATGCGGGTCAATTTCTACGCCAGGTAAAGGTTCCTCCAAGCATCTGAACGACCTAACCATCTGCCAGAAGTAATCATTTGAATGCTTAGGACGCACCCCTATAATGTCTCTCAACATCCTCTTCGTTGTTTATAATTTGGAATTTAAAAATATGCGCTGTTAATCAGAGCGTTTTCATGGTGAATTAAAAACGCTTTCATTACTTGTTCTTGGTAACAAGAAGGTTATCATTGAGTCACTATGTCTTTAATATCCAAAATTCCTGCGAAAATTGAATGAAACAGCCGTTCTGGCTGTGAGCACGACAACTTTCGAGGAAAAAGACCTAGACACATAATATTTTCAGGATAGGTTGTTACAGTTCGTATAAAGTGCCAAATATTACGAAATCTTCATCTTTATTTAATATAAATCTCCCGCATTTGTTTTTTGCACGCTTGTTTCTAGAAACGAGAGAGTGATAATTCTGCTTTGCTCATTTGACTGAATTTGCGAATTTTCAGTTTTGCATTCGTGGTGAAATTCAATTTTGTCCAACCAGCCAGTCCTTTGTGATCATTTAATCTTCTGAAGAAAAGTACCCATAGACCAGACTTGAAATATTTATAGGTCGATAAGCTCGTTAAACAGCCAAATGCACCCAATAGTATGAGAGTTATGATATCTGATATTTTGCATGTTCGAAAATATAGACTTTTGAACTAAAATTCGGTGATTATTTGTGGAATACCAATCAGAATTCTGCATAAACCTCCATCCTTTTTCGAATAAATACTGGATTTCAATGTATTTTGTTCACGATCGGACTATTTCGGTTTGAGAATTCAGAAGACTCTCAATACTTCTCATTCCATAACTCGAAAGAAAAATATCCATCTAGATTCATGTATGTAATAGGATATTTTTATGAATTAGGTTTGAGTCGATTTTTATGGATGTCTGAAGATATTCCATTATAAATTCAAATAATATGGTTTCTGTTTCTTCGATAAATGTAATTGTCTATAAAATAAAACATACCTTTATTTAAAATATTAATATGCAACAATGGAAATTCAGTTAGAAGTCTTGTTCTTTTTCCATTTAGATTTCGGTTTGAGTTGTTTAGTACACTTTATTTTTTTCAAATTAATCATTTCTTGTTTGGAAAGTTTCCTTTTCAATTCTTCTAATGCTATTCTGTAATTTTTTCCTAATGATTCCAGGTCATCAGTTGGAAACTCAATCTGTAATGTTTGAAGAAAAAGAACACATCTATGGTTCTTTATATTTTTCGATGTAAGAAAACAACATGAGAACCTAACCCTCTTTTTTCACTGCGGACTCTCACATGTAAACATTGTACCTTGTGCTTGTTGTAAATAAAATTAAGTTAAAACCACGTGTATCTTTCTACAAAAATACATTATATTGGCGACGAGGAAAAAAAACTGGTAAACGCAAGTGCAACAACACATAATTTAATAAGTACATTATCAAGAAAACCAGAAGATGGCTAATAAACAAGGACCCCAGGTAATTTATAGAGCTACAATCGGGTCGATCGTGGAGTATAATTCAGGGGACGACTGGAACCTTTGGGTTGAACGGCTGGAACAATATTTTGCAGCTAACGACATTGTTGAAGATAAAAGAGTGTCAGTACTGTTAACCCTGATTGGTGAGGAAGCCTATAAAACTCTAAGAGACCTTTGTGATCCAGAAATGCCGAAAGATAAGACTTACCAGGAACTGAGGGACATGTTGACTGCCCAATTCTCGAAGAAAATTTCAGTCTTCAAGGAGAGGATCGAATTTTACAACTTGAGACAAAGCGAACGGGAGACAGTCCGACTGTGGTACGTGAGGATCAAGAACAAGGCAAGTGCATGCAAATTTGGAGGAAACCTAAACGAGGTTCTGAAGGATACATTCATATCTGGGATGACAAGGAGTCCAATCCTAGATAGAGTCTGTGAGGAGGACCACACCAGAAGCTTAGAGCAAATCCTGGAAGTAGCAGTGAATAAGGAAGCAGCGTTAGGGTCCAGTTATCAAGTAATACAACAATTGAAGACGACAAGAAGAGAGCAGGAGCAGAAGCCAGCTGGGAAGAGCAAAAACAAAAATGTTTCTCACCAAACCCAAGGGGAGAAGAGGAATGTTCAAGGGATAACAGAGCAGAAATGTAAATGTTGTGGAGTAACGAACCATACAAAACTTAATTGTAAGTATGCCAAATACAAGTGTAAGATTTGTAATAAAGTAGGGCTAAGATATGTTATAAACGTCCAGTGAATCAATTAGAGACATTGGAGCCCAAATTAGACTATGTGGAAATGTACCATTTAAAGGGTGACGATTATGTAAAATCACCACAAATTTCTTTGATGGTCAATGGAATTTGTGTTAACATGGAACTCGATTCAGGTGCTAGCATTTCGGTAGTTCCTGAAAATTTTTTTAAGAACAACTTCAATCAAGCCGAATTGAAAGACACTAACATAAGATTGAAATGTTACAATGGAACCGAAATTGTACCTGAAGGCGAATTTCATGCTTCAATTGAATATAAGGGGCAAATATTTGAAAACTGCAGATTTTTAGTAGTTAAAGAAGGTTCAGTACCACTGCTCGGTAGAGAATTGATAAAGCGTCTTCAGATTAAAATTGACTTGGCAAATCCAAATTTAAATTGTTTAGTGGAGAAGTCAGGGGATGATTTAAGAATTCTGTTAGATAAATTTCAGGAATTATTTGTTGAGGAATTAGGCACCTATAAATATGAAAAAATAGAGCTGAATATAGAACCGAATGTAAAACCTATCTTTTGTAAACCAAGACCTGTTCCGTTCCTCTTCAAGGAAAAAATAAATAATGAATT
The DNA here is from genome assembly GCA_958510865.1 of Myrrha octodecimguttata. Lineage (NCBI taxonomy): Eukaryota > Metazoa > Arthropoda > Insecta > Coleoptera > Coccinellidae > Myrrha > Myrrha octodecimguttata. Next base: position 23,291,691 of record OY294059.1, read on the forward strand.
GGATAAATTAGAAGAAAAGGGGGTAATCTCTAGGATTGAGACCTCCGAGTGGGGTACACCTCTAGTGCCAGTAATGAAAGAAGGAGGTGAAATAAGATTATGCGCAGACTATAAGGTGACGGTGAACAAATATTTAATAGACGTCAAACACCCATTGCCAAGAATTGATGAACTTTTCTCTCAGCTCCATGGGGAATTTTTTACTAAATTAGATTTTTCTTGCGCATACAATCAATTGGTTTTAGGAGAAAAAACTCAGCTTTTGTTAGCTTGGAGTACACATAGAGGAATCTACAAGGTGAACAGATTACCTTATGGTACAAAACCGGCTTGCTCAATTTTTCAAAAAATAGTCGAAAAGGTGTTACAAGGTGTTAAAGGTACAGTTATCTTTTTAGACGATATTGTGGTTACCGGGAAGAATAGAGAAGAACATTTAAGAAATTTAGAAGAGGTTTTCAGCAGATTACGTAGAGCGGGTTTCAGGCTAAATATTAAAAAGTGTAGATTTTTCGAACCCGAAGTTAAATATTTAGGACATTATATAAATAAAAATGGTCTGCATAAAGATTTTGATAAGGTCAAAGCCATCACAGAAATGCCGACACCAACAGATCAAACGCAAGTCAAAGCCTTGGTGGGAATGATTAATTATTACGGACGGTTTATTCCAAATTTAGCAACCCTCTTGAATCCTCTGTACAAATTATTACAAAAAGATAGTATATTCAAATGGTCAAAAGAATGCGAAAATTCGTTCAAAAATGTAAAGGAAGCATTAACGTCAGAGCAAACTTTAGTTTTCTTTGATAGAGACATTCCTTTAAAATTGATTTGTGATTCATCGCAGGTTGGTATTGGTTGTGTACTTGTACATGTATACCCCGATGGTAGTGAAAGACCTATTAGTTTTGCCTCCAGAAAATTGTCGAAAGCAGAATTGAATTATTCCGTTATCCATAAAGAAGCTTTGGCAATTTATTGGGGAGTACGAAAACATTATCAATATTTATTAGGTAATCCTTTCACCTTATGTTCTGACCATAAACCACTGTTAGCCCTATTCGGAGAAAAGAAAGGCATCCCTCAAATGGCTGCGGGGAGATTACAACGATGGGCGCTTTTCCTTAGTGGATTTGATTACAAGTTCCAATATATTAAGGGTTCAGAAAATGGTGGAGCCGATGGTCTTTCAAGATTTCCGATAGATTCCAAAGAAATCGGTGAAACTTCTGTGGATTATTTCCATTTTTTGATAGAAAACAAAATTCCAATAACTTCTAAAGAAATACGCAAAGAGATTTCCGGAGATAGTATTCTTAGTAAAGTTTATCTGTTTGTCAGAGATGGTTGGCCCTCTGAGATTTCAGACGATTTGTTACCTTTTAAACGTAGAAAACTAGAACTTAACATCGAAGGTGGAATTTTGCTCTGGGGATTTAGGGTGATAATTCCAAGTAAATTTAGAAAGCAAATGTTGGAAGAACTTCATGGTGCTCATAACGGAATTGTAAAAATGAAGGCTTTGGCCAGGCAGTATCTATGGTGGCCAAATTTAGATTCCGATATAGAGAAACACGTAAAGAATTGTAATCCTTGTATGACTTTAGCTAAAAATCCAAATAAAGCCATTCTGAGTAAATTTGTAGATGCAAAGCATGCTTTTGACAGAATCCATTTGGATTTTCTCGGTCCAATTCGAGGAAAGAATTTTTTGATTATAACTGATGCGTATTCCAAATGGCCCGAAGTATACGATATGAGTCAGATGGATTCAACATCGACCATTAATAAGTTGAGGGACTGCTTCGCTCGATTCGGATTACCAAATAAAATTTTTTCGGACAACGGGACGCAATTCACAAGTATGGAATTCCAAGAGTTCTGTAGGTTTAATGGTATAAAACATTCCACTTCTCCACCGTATCATCCAGAAACTAACGGCGCTGCGGAAAATAGTGTTAAAACATTTAAAAACGCCTTAAAGAAATTGCTCATGGATACTAGAGAACGAGGTTCATCTCTGAAAACTTTGATAAATAAATATTTGTTCTCCTATCGTAACACACCTCACTGCACAACGTTGGAAACACCAACGAAACTTTTATTAGGAAGAAATGTAAAGACTAGATTAGATTTTCTGGCAAAATCTGAAGCGGATGCAAATAGGGAGAGACAAATTAAATTTCATCATGGAAATAGGTTTGTCACTTTCGAAGAAGGGGAAATGGTATATACAAAAGATTACAGGGATATTACAAGAATTAAATGGGTCGAAGCAATTGTTTGTAATAAATTAGGTGATAAAACATATATGTGTACACCAGTAGATAATAAGTTTTTGAAGTGGAAAAGACATGTCGATCAAATAATAAAATTAGGAGAATTTTATAATGATGTCGAAATAGATATATCTGATAAATTTGAAATTGTCAAACCAAGAATCGAAAATAAAGATTCTGGGTTAGATCTAATACTAGAAAAACCGGACTGTAATTCTGAGTTAGCCGATAAGTTGGTTGAAAAGGAGTGTTCTGAAAATATTGAAAACTGTAATGTAGATAATAAGGTAGAAGATGATAAAAGTGTGTCACTTGCAAATTCTAGACCTAAGAGAAATATAAAACCTCCAATTCGTTTGAATTTGTAACACTAATTTTTCAGCTTAGGTTGGAGGAAATGTAATGTTTGAAGAAAAAGAACACATCTATGGTTCTTTATATTTTTCGATGTAAGAAAACAACATGAGAACCTAACCCTCTTTTTTCACTGCGGACTCTCACATGTAAACATTGTACCTTGTGCTTGTTGTAAATAAAATTAAGTTAAAACCACGTGTATCTTTCTACAAAAATACATTATACAATCTGAAAATGATCGATATTAATTCACATTGTCGAGTTAAATCAGCATTTAATATAATCTTCTATTATACATGAGGTATACTTGGTAATTTTATCCATTAATAATTTGTGAGAGGAAATCTCAAGAACCAATGGAGACTCATAATGATATTCAATATTAGTCAGTACAATGCTTCAAATGAATTATACCCTGGACGTCTAGAGGAAAAGAGTTTGCTGTAACCTATTTTCAGTTGATTTGGAATGGTTATTGATAATTGTGATTATATTCAATAGAATATTCCTTCCTTGTATATATGGCCACAATCAGGCATGAATACATAAAATTCTTTCATATGAAATACAGCCAGGAAAAATGTATTTATGAGTTCTTTAAGGGGTGTAGTTACCGTTACACTGAAAACCTATTCAATTTTTCATCAAATAAAACAGTATCGATGAGATAGTTGGTCACAGATATGCGCACACGGGTATATCACAAGTATATGTCACATTTCATAGAAATCTGAAGAATTGTTTCCGCTAGGATCCTTAAAAAATAATATATAAAGTTGCGTTTGGGAATTCCTCAACTAGTTACGAAGTTTCAATCCGATCTCATCAGTATTTCTTGAGATATCGAGGAAACATCCTCTAAATGTTGATAGGGTAAGTCCGGGAGAGATCGACCATCGGTAGAGACCGACCAGTGCCAATTACTAAAAAACAAAGCAATAGATGGCTCTGTTACTCGCATAGATGATGAAACTGTTTGACCTTGATACATCGAGCATGTAAACACGGCCCGAGGCAAAGTATTATTTTATGAAATAGGCTCAAGAATTTGCGCATACTTGAAATATTTTTTTATCATTTACTGTGTTGGTGATATTTCAAAGGCGGGTGAGTTTATTTCAATTATCTCAATACAGATTGATAAAATATGAATGAAATTATAACATAACCTCAAAAATCTAGGGGTTTATGATTTTTCCTCCGATTAACAAGGTGGTCGGTCTCTCCCATAACTTTGGTAGAGTACGACTACATTAATACGGGAGAGAACGACCACTGGTCGGTCTCTCCCGGAATGACTTTTTGGTGTAGAGTTAGTGAGAATTTGGGCAAGCAAAGAATAACTCAGTATAGTTTGTCCCAACGTTTCGACATTTATTATGTCTTTTTCAAAGGTTATTGAATATATAATATAAATTACATAAATGGGCGGCATAATAAATGTAGAAACGTTAGGACAAACTGAATCAAGTTTTTCTTTGCCTGCCCAAATGCCCACAAGTCTACACCAAAAAACTATTTGCGCTGGGCACTACGACATCTTCTTACCATACTATAAAATAATATTGTTACAGATGTGAAAAATGCCCACTACTTACAAAAGGAAAAATGAGGAAAGAGCTAAATGGAGTGCCGATTCTTTAAGAAATGCAATTGAATGTGTACGAAATCGTACAATGGGTGTAAACGAAGCCGCTAGACAATTTGGAATTCCAAAAACAACACTAAAAGATAGGATTAAGAAGGGGGACGTAATTAAACATCACAGACTAGGCCCGTCATCAGCGTTGGGAGAAGAAGCAGAACTAAAATTAGTGCGACATATAAAAAAATTGCAAACATTTGGATTTGCACCAGATCGAGAATCCGTCAGAATATGGGCTTTTCAACTCGCAGAAGAACTGAAATTGAAGCATAACTTCAATAAAGAAAAAGGCAGAGCTGGCTATGATTGGCTGAACTCCTTTCTGAGACGTAATCCTGATATCTCGATAAGAAAAGCGGAAGGAGTTTCTATCAATCGAGCGACTGGAATGAACCGTGTGACAGTAGAACACTATTTTAACCTTTTAGGAAAAGTTCTCACTGAAAACCAACTTCACGACAAACCATCTAATGTTTTTAATATGGATGAAAGCGGTTTGCAATTAAACAATAAACCAACCCAAGTGCTAGCCGCAAAAGGTTCGAAAAATGTTCCTTCATTAACATCAGGCGAGAAGGGTGAAACTATCTCTGTTATAGCGTGCTGTAATGCAGAGGGAATGTTTCTCCCACCTTACTCAATATTCAAAGGAAAAAATAGAAAGGCGGAATTTTTAGATGGAATGCCACCTGGCTCTCAAATTTCTATGTCAGAAAAATCGGCATATGTCAATGCTGCCATTTTCAAGAATTGGTTGGAGTTTCATTTTTTGCCACGAAAACCAGCTGGAAAAGTTTTGTTAATTGTCGATGGCCATACTTCTCATACCAATTCTGTGGAAGTACTGGAATTTTCCGAAGCTAATGACATAATTCTTTTTTGCTTACCGAGTCACACGACTCATTACCTACAACCGTTAGATAGGTCTTTTTTCAAATCATTGAAAAATCATTACTACGCGGCTTGTAACAATTTTTTAAAGGCAAATCCAAGTAGGAAAATAACAAGATTAATTTTTGGGAATCTTTTGGGACAAGCCTGGGGTAAATCAGCAACTGTGGAGAATGGGATGTCTGGTTTTAAAGCTACAGGCATTGCACCTTTTAATCCAGCAATTATTCCAGATTACGCATATATTAATATCCAAATGGAACAAGATGCAGAAGCCAGGCCTGGTTCAAATAGTGCAGCTGAAAATCCACCCCCTCCGTCGACTCCACCCCGATTTCCTAACATTGAGACAACGAACATTCGCAATATCCCACCTCTGCCTGGTTGTTCGAAGGACTCTGTAACTGCAACAGTTGAGATTGACCCCACACTCGATCCCACACCGGGAAAATTGTTGGAGAACGTGATTTCACCAGTTCCAAAAACTAGTGCAAAAGCAGTAGTAAAAACACGAGGTGGGCAGCTTGCAACCATTCTGAACAGTTCACAGCTGATTGAAATTCAGAAGGACAAAAAGAATACAAGGAAAAAAACAGAAATCCAGTTCAGAAGAAAACTGTGGTTGAACAGAAAAAAAGATTAGAATCTTCAGATTCGGACAACGAAAGTCTAGTATTGCAGGAAAGTGATGCAGACGCAGAAGATTGGGACGAAAACGAATGTGTAGGTTGTGGGGAAAATTATTTCGAAACTACCAAGAATGACGAATGGATCAAATGTGTGAATTGTAGTCGTTGGTTTCATAACGGATGCTCAAAATTTGAGATATTTTGCGATTTATGTGGAAAACTGAAAAAGAAAAGCCGTAAAAATTAATTATATGTACACGTTTCTATTTTACTTTTATTATTATGCTCTTTTAATGTGCTATACTATTTCACGTTTTGTTATTTTTCGAAGTCGGTCTCACCCGTAATTCGTGGTCGGTCTAACCCGGACATGCGGGTGAGATCGACCAGTTGCAATGTTTGAACTTTTAGGTCAAAATAAAAATGTCTGTTCGTATTACATCATATTTTATAATTTATTTACTACCCTAACCCTTTGAGTAATGCCTTAATGTTTAAAAAAAATATATATCTCCGAAACTAAAAAAGTTACATATCTTTTTTAAAAATGTGGTCGATCTCTCCCGGACTTACCCTATGAATTTCAAGACTGCTGATCCTTCGCTTCGAAAGTTAGAGCACTCATGGACAGAATTACATTTAGCAACGGATATGGGTTTGTTTAATACGATTTCAATTATCAATGTAATTATACTCTTCATCAATACAATATACAGGGTGTATCTAAATAGCACCGAGAAAACGTAAGGGGGATTCTGTGAGGAAAATTAAGGTAGGTATTTGGTATAAAACTTTGTGAAAAAGTTACACCCCTCCGAAAATAACCAAAAAAATTTTTTTTCTTTTTTATTTTCCCTGCATATTGAGCTAAAAATACGAAATTTGGTTAGTATTATTTGTCAATCAAACTACACATTTTTAATTTTTTTCAACCCTGAAGTATGCTTAGAAGGGGTTAAAATATTCGACCCTTAAGATATTTTTTCTTAAAACTTTTTTTTGGATTAAAATTTTCCCTTCAAAAAACATGGCTTCAAAGCCCAATTCATCCACTTACTTTTTTATCTGTACAATTTTTTTTCTAAAACGTAAGCATTTACCTGAAAAGTATAACTCATGTTAAATAGCGTTTTATTAGACCAACCAAATTATAATTCTACTAGGCTGACTTCCACTACTAGAACAATAGAGAACAATGAACAAAAACCTGTCGAATATCGACAATGAAATTATTATAATAAATGTTGAAAATGACCGCCTTCATCTTCAATACAAGCATTTACTATTCTCCTCATTGAAATGCGTCTGCGATGAAATATGCCTACTGAATTTCTTATGGTTTCACACCCTGCTACACTGCGATTTCGCAGAAAATCGATGTTTTTTTCTCGTAAGTGCTCAAGTTTTCGAAAAAAGTTGTGGAGATAAAAAATTTAGTAAATGAATTGGGCTTTTTAGTCATGTGGTTTCAAAAGGAGAATGTGTATCCAAAATAAAGTTCTAAGAAAAAATATCTTAGGGTTTGACTATTTCAACCTCTTCTAAGCATACTTTAGGGTTGAAAAAATTTCAAAATGTTTAGTTTTATTAATAAGAAATATTTACCAAGTTTCGTGTCTTCAGCTTAAATACAGAAAAAATAAAGAAGAAAAACATTTTTTTTGTCAATCTTCGGAGGGATGTAACTTTTCTGGGCGAAGGTTTTTCAAAAATTTTTATAACAAATACCCACTCTTATTTTCGTAACAGAATCTCCCATAAAAATTTTTCAGATACACCCTGTATATTCGCCATCAAATCCAATGAGAAAATATCGAACGGCGGCTAACCAAAATTATTGACTCCCGAATAAATTTACTACAACAACAAAACCATATGTAAATTAAATAAATACAGTAAGAATAAGTTGATTGAATACATTTCAAGAAGTTCGCTATGGTGAAAGAATACATGGTGTATTCTGCTTCTTCAAAATCGTTCGTTTTAGCGCATGCTCCACAACAGACATTTGAGGGAAAGGTCTGTGTTGTCTGCAATTAATTTTGATATAGAAATAAATTTTTATCTAGAAATATGCATATCCTTTCGTATGTTTCTTGTTCTTGCAATATGCACTGTACTTTGAATTAGCTGCTTTTTAGTAACGCGAACGAATGGAAAATACACGGAAGTGAGGTTTGTTTACTTATGAGTGAACGTTAGAAACCTCTGATATTATTCTTGTGCTCGAAAACTGTAAATGGCGAAGAAGAAAGAAGATATGAAAAATATGTTGACTGATGAACATGAATAGAATAAAGCTTGTTTGTTCTACTTCAACTATTCAACAAACTCCGACAGTATTGAAGGCAATGAAGATGAAATCGTCTTGATGAGCTGTTCATTCGTTCACCAAGCCAGATATTTAATTGAAAAATAATTGTTAAATAGGTCTCAATATACTGATTTTGTTAATACAAGTAATAATAATACAAAATATTTTGTTTGAGCGCAATCCACACCTTCCTTCGACCAGGTATAGATAAAGTACACCTCATCTACACTGGTGTTATCCAATCATCAATGGAATACTTATATCGAGTGAAAATAACACTGAGTGTAGGATATCGCTACCTATCCTTTGCATAGAAATGGGAACTTCTAAAGCCTTGAGAATTTCAGGATAACTTTGGAGCCTAGTATTTAGCTCGAGTTATGAATGGCAAAATGGGCCAGAATGTTTCACAACATTAACCTATTGGGAATTTAAATAATACTGTCGTAATATCTCAACAAATGCTAATGCGATCAGATTTAAAACTGGTGATAAAAAGTACTCATCCATTAAGTTATAATTATTAATTCTGGGCGATATGTAAAATCAGATTTCGAGATGCCAGCTAACTAGTTAGAGCTTGTTTCTTCAGAGTGAATATAGATACTGAAAATATATCAGTCTGACATTCATTTTCTAGCCGAAGTGCTCTTAATAAGGTACTTTGAAGACTAATTGGTTGGAGCAAAGCTTATGTGAAAAACCTCTCGAGTTCTGCGGCACGCAGGGCTACCATTGAGTTTCAATCTGCTCATCGAATAATTTTGATTGACCAGTTTGAAAATAAGCATATTGCTAAAATTATCTTTTCTCAAAGCAAAAAATCGTAGTCCGATTATCTCTTGATTATAACTTTCGAATGACCTTGTCAACTCGGTTTTGTATCAAACCAATTTCAAAAATTTTCTCTGTACATACACGTTCAATACTTTTACCATGTACATTATAGTATAGCGACTATACCACTGCTGAATACTCTTGTATACTCCTCGTGTTTGAGCATTAGAGGGTTTTCATTGAATCAAGATTATTTAAGCCTGCCTACCTTGATTTTTTGATGAAACTGTATGTGTAGGATAAAACTCATTTTAGGAACGGAATAGACTATTCGATTACATTTGCGCTCACCAGAGTTTGCTGATTGAAACGATAACCAAAAGTGCGAGGAGAACTTAGTCTTCCAAACCTCATCACCTGGCACTTATCAACATTGAACTCCAAGACACCAGTTCATCATTCCATCGAGATCCCGCGCTAGGAGCTCACAATCAACAGCGGATGAAATTCGTCTTCATCTCAAACCATGCTGTGTCTCTATGAAAATACTGCCGAAAAGGGGAAAGATCTTTGCAACAACCAAAGTATCGAACAATGTTGCTATGTGTGTAGTTTTGCAAATAGGTCTGTACGTTTTTACTTCGTTTGTTTCCTGATTTTAATGGAATTATGAAATTAATCTTCCACTGAACTGGGAATATGCCTGATTTCAGTGATTGATTAAATACATTACATAAGGGGCGTGCTAATATACTACTACATCTTCTCAAAAATATGGCTAGTAAAATACCAGGAGTATTGTCGTTTTTTTCATTCAATGGTTGCATCATCACTTCTTCGCCATTGAAAGTGCAATCATATAAGTCGATACTATTTTCGTATCGGATATTCACATCTCTGGGATTGGTCGATTTGAAAACTAACGAGAAATGATATTTAAAGAAGTTTGGCTATTTCCTGGGGTTTATTAGATATTATACAGTTTGAGACCATCGTATTTCACACGTTTCCACTCTGTTTGCGATCGTTAATGAATTTCCAGAAATATTTGGGATTACCATGAGGAGACTGCTCCACACAAGATATGTATTCGCTGAAACAAGTTCTGTTTTCAGTTTCACACCCCTCTCTAATTGTGAAGAAAATTTCATAATCTTCTTCATTTCGGGTTCGCTTGAACTTTTTATGGGCTGCTTTTTTGCTTGATATCAGCTTTTTTAAGTCCGCAGAAAACCAAGAAGGAAAGTTACCTTTTGATTTCATTCTCTTGGGAAAGTACTTGTTTATGAATTCATAACTCACGCCGTTTTGAATTTTCTTAAATATTCAGGATTTCATTCGATCGTAAAATTCTTAAATGAAATATCGAAACACAATGGAGGGTAATGAGGATCGCAACTAATCAACTCATCATTTGCCCTAAATACCGCGACGTTTTCCTGTGACCTAAAAATGAGATCTAATAGAGTATTATTTACGTTTTTACGCGCTTGTTCTGGGGAAGAGCGCGTTATCGTTTCGTCACAATGTCTGTAATTTTCTAATTTTGAGCCGAAAATGGTCTTAAACGATTAGGTTGGACTTCCTGAAGAATCCGTGGTAAAATTCAATTCTGTCCATCCGTCCATATGTGCTCCAACTTTGGGAGGAAATGACGTAGCGACTTGAAATGGGGGCTTTTCCTGAATTTGGGTTATTGTGGTTTGGGATTTGCCAGGCATGCACGAAGTGACAACGGTGTTTAGTAGAATAGCTCTTTCTGCTATAGAATAATGCAATATTTATTCCTATTCTGTGGTACACACGTGTTCTTTGTCAATACAACCAAACAATTTCCGTTTGCGAATTGTCAGTAATATGACAGTATGACAGCCTGTGCTCTTCTTTTCCTATTCCTAGGTCGTTGTCTTCTACTCTAACCAGATCGAAGTATAGCTATCTCTGTTTTCCTAAGCAATGTGACACATTTGACTTCCTTTTCTGTCCGAGAAAGCTGAATTCGACGTTGCCATATCGTGCACTCAAGACAAATCCCTTCAAATGCAAATCCCCATTTTTATCTTTCAGTTTTAGGTGATCAAAGATTTTTTTAAAAATATAATATTGAAATTATATGCTTGAAATGTGATGTTCTGAAGGTTTTTCATGAAAATAACTGCATTTTCGTTTAAAGGAAAACTCCCCATTACCAGATTAAGTTTGTAGTTCAAATATCTCGGTTAAGTTCGATGAAAGGTGATATCGATCGAATAGTTTCGGTGATAGGCCCATTTGAAATTTTGAGGTTAATTCCTGGATATCTAATGAATTACTGAGTCAATCAAATTGAAACTCTGTGAACTTTTTTTTGCAATACCAACGCGTAACTCAATGTAAAATTTCGTGTGGATCCAGTTTATAGAAAACTGAAAAAAAAAATTATCTGTATATTTTCCAAATTTTGGTTGAAAATTTTTTTTCTCGGGAAATTTCGTTCATATTTCAACTAAATTCGGCCGAAATCTTCGAGTTAGCATTTAACAACAACAGTCCAAATTTGAATTCGATATGATATTTACCTCTGGAGATATAAGGAAAAAAATATGCCAAGTTTCGTTGTTATCTCAAGAAGAACAAATGCAATCAGATCGAATATTCGTTATCAGTTGAAGAATACCAACTCGCAACTAGGTGCAAAATTTCGTGGTGGTCTAATAGTTAGAAAATGTAAAAAAAAATATTCGAAAATGTTCGAAATTTTTGTTGAAAAATTTTTTTCTCGGGAAGTGTTGATCAGATTTCGGAAAATTTTGACACAGACTTTAAAATCAGTGGTAGTCAACAACAAATTCGATACGATACTCAATTTCGGAGATATATGGAAAAAATAATGTCAAATTTCGTTGTTTTTGATATTTTGTCGTTTCATCAATATCTCCAGCAATAAAGATGAGATTCGATTAAAGCTTCATAATTATATGAAGAATACCAAAGCAAAACTTATTGCAGAATTTCGCAAGGATCAAGTTAGAAAATGTTTGAAAAATGTTCATTCGAAAATGTTTTGTTGAAAAATTCTTTTTCCTAGGAAAATGTTGAACAGATTTTAACGAAATAAGGCGCAGACCTTAAACTCAGTATTCAACAGTATTTCGAATTTCAATTCGATAAGATATTTACTTTTGGAGATATATGGAAAAAATAAGTCAAATTTCGTTGTTTTAAATTTTGAGGTTGTCAATATTCCAAAACAGTTCTTCAAACTTCAGTTTGATCTGATACCTATTCATTTCCGGAGATATTGAAAGATGAAGGTTATTTCCTTAATATCTCAAGAACAGACGCTATCAGATTCAACTATGTAGTAAGTTGAAGACTTAATGCAACATTTCGTGAGGATCGTATATAGGGGTAGAGAATTTTTAAAAATTATTCGAAAATTTGGGAAATTTTTGTTGAAAATTTTTTCACCTGAAACTATTCATCAAATTTCAACTAAATTGGCAAAAACCTAGTCAGTATTTCACAACAGTATTTCAAAGTTCACTTTCATCTGATATTTATCTTCTTTACATATTTAGATATGGGAAAAATGTCTCAACTTTCTTAGTTATTTCCTCGGTATTGTTGTTTTTACAGACTAACACAAAACTTGAAATAATGAAATTTCGGATGGATTTATATGCGGAATCATGGATGTTTTTACCAATTCGCGAATTCGGCTTCCGTAATTGAACCGTTTCAACAAATGTCAACTATCTAAATGGATTCTCATTTTATGGTTGGCAGTTAGGCTGACCTCAACCACAATCACATCCGGAAAAAATGACTCAGAGACTCGATATTTTTATAGCAGATTTGGGGAATCCAAATTCTGCACTTGGTTAAAAAATGACGGCGTGAAGTTTCATGCAAAATGTCTTAAGGAAATTGCTTCGAATGTGAACAAGCGCGTAAAAGTTCCTGACCTCACGTCAGTGCTTTTCTAGGTTTTTATTTTGTTTATTTGTTTTAAATCGAGTATAGCGATTGTACTACTTATGACGAATTGAGATTTTGACATAGCACATGTGGAATAGACCGCTTATTCATATCAAAGATCCCTCGCAAATTAAATTCCCCACCGCATGGAAGAGAATGAAGACAGCTTCCATAGTGCAGTCAGATTGAATCAAACAGGAAATCAACAAACATTCCACCTTGATCATAGCTGATCATCCAATCAATGTATGTAGTTATACTGCATTGTTCGAACTGACAAGTGATAAGTTTCTTGAGTTTTATTATGTGGTCTACCGAGGTAAGTTGATCTGAAGATCAGTGAAAACTGTGAAACAACTGTAACCATTTTTCTTGGACGCCGCTTCTTCGCTGTAGATGTTTTGGTTGATGAGATGATTAGCTCTAATCAAGGTGGAATATTTGTTGATTAATCGACAGATATTGGTCCTTGTAGTTATGTTAGTTTATTATTTCTGGAGCTATTTTTTCTCCATGAACCAATACCTATCTTTGTTAGATGTTGGATGTTATCGTTTTATGGGAAACCACATGAACCGAGTGTTTACAAGTCGTGACGGAGATTGAAAACTGCAATATCACAGATGCAGCGACCTGATACGACAAAAGGATAAAGGTCATGCACATAGATCAAGGTATTCTGCACTCGAAGGTTAGGATTCGCAGGATACTCCTGGGAGATGGCGCGCTGTATGTAGTTATACTGCAGTGTTCCATCTGAAGGTGATAAGTATCTAGATTCTTATTCTACGGTTTACCAAGATAAATTGATCTGAAAATCAGTAAGAAATTTAAAGTAGCAGTAACCATTCTCGTTGGACGCCGCTTCGTCGTTGTAGATGTTTTGGTTGTTTATTGGATGATTAGCTCTGATAAAGGTGGAATATTTGTTGATTTATCGATATATATTCATTCTTGTGGTTATGTCAGTTTATTATTATTGGAACTTTCTTTTATCCATGAACCAATTCCTATCATTTTATTACTGCAGTTAAAACTCCACCTACCAGTTTTTTATTACAAGTACTAGCATCTCTATCCCTTCGGAAAACTGAATAAATATTCAAACCTAATGCAGCATTATCGAAATCAACTTATAATCACGTTTCAGTCGACATAATTACATCGTAATCGCAGATCGAAACAGCCAAAGCTAATTGGTTCAATTTGGTACGTAAACCTCTCACATTTTGATAATAGCAAGATCAAGTTTTCTTTTTAGTAACGATTTGAGATTGGGAACAACTTACAGGATTAGTGCCCCTGATTTCAGTATTCGTTACGAAAAAGCCAAATATTTATTTCACTGGGCCAGGCTTTGGAATGCAGAAGTTCTTCCTGAGGGATATCGTTACTTCCGAGCTTGAACGACATCTTTGGGGGTTTTGATTTAAGCTCGAAACAAAGCACGTCCTTGTCGGGCCATTTCGTCTCAGCGAAGGCTTTGGTGTTTTCAACGGTTGTGAATGCAGTCCTCCCAACCATATCCAATTCCTGCCTTTTGTTGCCGGCTGCAACCTATCATGTGGGCCACCTTGCCCTTGACAGCAATTTATCTTTTCTTCTGATTTTGTCTTACTGGATCCTTGCCTGACGTATATTTTTTACCCTGACAGTTGTGGACCACTGAGTGCTTGTCCTTTGGTAATTTTTGAGATTTGGTAGCTTCCACGAAATTATGTTTTCTTTGTAGTTCTTTACGGCATTTGTTACCAAAATCAGTCTCTCTTTTATTATTGAGCTGCATTTCCGCCAACTGTCCCTGGTTACTTCCCATTATTAGTTCCTCGTTGATGGTTCACTCTCCACTGAGTTTACAAAAATCTTCAGATGAGATAAGTCGTACCAAATCGATGTTAAGACTCTTTAATGGATCATATTTCCTCTCTGAGTTGTGCAAAAGACTCGGCTATTGCATCGGCAATCACCCTGATCACGATATTCTGATGTCTAACTGATAAACCAGCTTCACAGTGCTCACCCTCATTGAAACCATTACTGCACGTCGCTAATGCAACCATCACAGAAGAAGTGTAAATTTTTGGACTACGATATTGCCCTCCATAGATTATCCTCCATTTTTCCACAATGGACGTGTTGTTCCGCCCCACAATTATTGCAAACGAAGTATTTGGTGTTAACGATAAAATTATGCTCACATACTGCACATGAATTCGCCATCAGGTTTGGAAACGAGAGTGTATGTAGATCTTCAGTTTTTAATCCAAAAAATTATCGAAATCAAACAGAATACCAGATAAAAATTTTCCCACTTTTTGAAGATTATCCTATTTTTCACTGGGTGAGGAGATCCAACCAAAAATTTAAAAAATACAGCCTAAAATCCAAAACTCCATGGATAACAACCAAAACGTGTTTAACCAGCGAGAACCAATGTTGAACACTCTTCAATGGAAACTATTCATTAGACTAGGATGAAATTTGCCGTATACCTTTCAGGCGACGTGTAGCAACAGTGCACCAGCTCGATGGAATATGTATTTTCGGAAATATTGTTGGAATAATATTTCGAATCTCCAAACATGATCTTCCAATTTTGAATCCATCCTTCAATTCACCCTGGATAAATACTGTCAGATAAACTTATGAGTCTAATTAGAATTTCCATGGTTGCTTTGGAAGCAGTATAAAGCATAAGGTTACAAAACTACCAAATTTTACCAGAATACGAATAGATTATGATTTTCGAAATACTAGCTGACACGAATTCATGATTGATTATCTACTCATATCCATGAACTCATTCCAGTCAGATATTGGATCTCATAATGGGGAACTTTGCAGAGATAAGAAGTGAATAGAACCAATTCCAGTATAGTGTCTAAACATTGAATATCATAAGTTTCGTTATTTTATAGCTTGGTAGAAGCGTGTTTTGCAATATATCAATTGAAAAGGTGATAGCACCATATGTATCAGCGTTAGCAAATGATTTTTTTCCTGATGATCCAGTTCAGAACAAATTTATAAAATTGTTTTATTGCGGTTGGTCGTAAAAATCATAAGAAATGAAGATGAGCATATTGAGTTCATTTCAACAATTGAAAAAAATTCAATTTCTAGTTGAAGTTTCTGGTTAATTTTATTCGAAAACTTCATGGGATTTGGGCCTTACTACATGGGTGGGAGTCTTAATCCTCAGTTATGATACCCAAGGCTTCTAAAGGCATCATCAGGTTTGTTGGGAACATTGATGTTTTCCTTGTACTTAGTAATGGACTCATTTTGGATAATAGAACATCTATAGTTAATTTTTCCGATTTAATATCGATGAAAAAACTGACATTTAGATTTATAGGACCCAATATTCTTGATTTTCGAAATTGTATGACATTATATGGAAGTATTGACGATACATTAACTGCTTCCGAGGCAGGAAAATAAGTTTTTGAAATCCTGTACTATGTTGATTTATTCATAAGTATTCTTATACTATAGAGCTTGAAGAAGCAACAAAACAGTTGCGAAACGTCGCTTATTGACTTACTTTGTAAATGTGTCGATATTCTTGAAAATGATGAAATCTTTTCCTATTTACAAAAAAAAGAAGAAATATGATTCAGTACATAAAGCTGAAGCTGGAGCTTCGAAGGTTGTTGCTGATCTGTGTATTCTGGCTGGAAAAGAATTACAGATTGATTGTAAATATCACTACTGGGATTGTGAGTCCAAAATCATATTTGGTACATTCAGAACTTACCAGAAAATATTTTGGTGAGCTTTGGGGATTATTTATTCGATGAACCCCCAGAGTTGTTAAATAATAGTGGAATGACCCTGATAAAATAAATAATTGAAGACCTCGTAGCAAGAACCGCATACGTGAACTTGTCCACGTCAATCGCCTTCGGTTTCAGTTTGGTTTTATTTGCTGTAGTGATTGGCTATTTGATATGTCAATGTGTTCGGAAAAGGAACCCGAAATGTTTCAAGATTCGGACAGTGAACATATTCCGAGTGATTTAGACCAACCAAGTACACTTAAACGTCCGGATAGAAGGGCAGTGAAAACAAATGAGACACGTGTTCGCAGAAGCGTGAGTGCCCTTAGAGAAAACAAAGGCAGAGAACGATAAAGAAATGAAAGTCGTTGGCGAAGAAATATAACAAAAATTAGTTTGTGTTTCAAGTCCTTCCATAATAATATAAGTAAGATTTCACAGGGTTAGGACTCAAATGACTACAACTATTTTCAAAACAAAGTCCACCAACCACCGACAGAATATTGGGTCAACAGGAGAATATCTTCTATTTTAAGTTTCCCTGCATACCAGGCTTGTCCATCAATATAGCCAACTCTATACAAAGGGCTTCATCTGGCACGAAACTCGTCTTTTACAATTTGAAGACTGTTAGGTTGCTTTTCTCCAGGCTGAAGGATGGAATAGAAAATCAGGATCGATCTAATATTATTTAAAGAATTCCCTGCAACAACTGTGACAAATTCTACGTGGGACAAACCAAGCAATTATTGGGCAATAGGATCAAACAACATAAAAATTATTGCAAAGAAAAATTTGAAGATAAAGACGGAAAAACGGCACTGGCTTTGCTTTCCTTCAATACGCGACAGCAATTTAATTTTGATGGAATGACTATCTTGGATGTGGAAAGAAATTGGTTTAAATTAAATTTAAGCGGGATGATTCATATCAATGTGAATAGTACAGTGAATAATAATAGTGATACTCAGGGATTGAACCAATCTTATAATCATTTAATATCACTTTTCAAACAGTTAAAATATCGTTGAAAGTAGTCCATGTGAATTGTACGTTAGATCATTTGTATCGTGATTGAATATTGTCTATGTTTGTCGCATTTGTATGGCCTGGTTCTTTCATCGTATTCGTTATTACGTCTGTTTATATTTGTCATTCACATCAAAGCAATTATTTTAATTTTGGACAATTTTATTTCTATGAGACGAAGTGATCTCCACATATATATTATGCTCGAATCAATGTTAGATGTAGACAAACTAGGTAGGAAACAATGATTTCTGTTTGTGAAGAAAGTTCTGTAGCGAATTCATCCACTTCAAGAAAAACAGAGAAAGGGGCGGAGTCGAAACACGAAATTCAAATCTCCGAAAAATCGTATAAATATATTCCGCTCCGCTCACAAAATGAATGAATTAAAAGTCAAGGAAGAAACCCAAAGGTACCGGAATGAGAAATTCCAAATCTTTCTAGAGAGAATCAACGAAGAGTGCAACGAACACGATGCCCACTACAAACCACTGTGGCGCCTCAATAAAACTCTCAAAATGAAAGAGAACCCTACAGCCCCCATCCACGGCCCAAGTGGACTAGTATACACAGACCAACAAAAAGCCGACACATTTTCAGAAAAATTAGAACTACAGTTCTCCCCAAACCGGTCCCCTGGCGATGACATCGATTTTGAGCAGATGGTGAAACGAAGTACCCGAAGAATCCTGAGACAAGAGAGCTCAGATATCATCCAACCAACATCAATCGAGGAATTGAAAGATATCATCAAACATACTAAGAAAAAATCGGCACCTGGAGAAGACGGGATCAATAATAACCATATTAGCAATTTACCAGACAACGTTCTCGACCAACTTGTGAACATAACAAATGCCATACTACGTCTCAAGTACTTTCCCAAAGCTTGGAAAAACGCTATCGTTATTATGATCCTGAAGAGCGGCGAAGATACGCTATTTCCTCAAAACTATCGACCTATCAGTTTACTATGCAATCTTGGTTAACTGGTTGAAAAAAGTCATCCTCAGAAGACAGCAAGATGAGCTAGACGAAAAGAATATCATCCCCCAAGAACAATTTGGATTCAGGGATGGCCACTCAACAGAACTCCAGGCACTTAGACTAACAGAAAATCTGATTCTCAACCTGAACAGGAAACACACAAATGAAGCCGCATTCTTTGATGTGTCCAAAGCCTTTGACAAAGTGTGGCATGAAGTACTGTTATACAAGATGAACCAGGCAAGCATCACAACACCAATCACTCAGCTCATCGGGAACAATATCCGAGGAAGAACGTTCCAGGTCAAGATAGGATCTTGCTTGTCACCAAAGACCCCTATTACAGCCGGCGTCCCACAAGGAGGAGTCCTCTCAGCAAAATTGTACAACATCTACACGGCAGATATTCCCACCGATCTCTCCAACGACACCAAAGTGTTCACATTTGCAGACGATACTGGAGTCCTGGCGCAATCAAGAAACATGAACCTGGGAATGCGTTACCTGCAGAGTGCCACCGACATCATCCTTGGTTGGATGTACCGTTGGAAGATTAAGGTTAACCCACAAAAAACCAAGGCAGATATACGGAGGATATATTGTCACGGTAATATATAATAGAGCACTGTTAGCACTCAATGGTTCGGCAAGATATGATGTCAAAATCAGTTGCTCTGGGACAAACAGAGATTTCCCATAAGAGGTAATGTTAATGTTTCGTGTATTATCTAAGTGGAAAAACGTTTTGAAATGCTTTTTTCAATTGATTTTGAACATCAAACCTTCGTGAATACCATCAGGTAGGAGAATAGTTCGCAAGGGTGAATTGAATAGAGATCTTCCAGTTTAAATATACCGATTCCTATTTGTTACATACTTTTTCAGATTGAATTCGAACATGACATTTTGTTCAGTTGTGACCGGTAGTCATCGGTCCAATAGTGATGAGCACACCAATTTTTTCAGATTTTTGCCCCTGCAAACTAAGCAGGTAGAACATGCTCGGTTGGAAAGACAAGCTTGGTTTCATCACTACGTAGGGATGATTTTTCCGATTATGAAGTGAAAAATTTGGCTTGACATCCAAGATACAATAACAATAATAAATTTATATAGTTACCAGTAGAAAGGCATTCTGAAATCAAAAACAGATACATGGTAACATAAGTACAACCGATAACTGTGAAACATTTTTGTAGCATTAGAGAACATCGTCTGTCTTCCAACAGGAAGCTCGCAGTAAATCTATAAATCTCAAAATAATTCCAGTATTTTCTTGGAGCTCTTTTACTGTGTACCTGTATGAATATTGACGATCTTAGTCCTAAAAATTTTGTGAAAATTCAGACCAATCATATAAGGAAATTACCACATACTGTAAGTCGCCGCCAATTAATATCGTCAAAGTCTCAAAAAATCAGTTAAGCCTCAAACAGGCATTCTTAAACGAAAACCTTGACTTGTGTCCCTTTTATTGTATCACAACCATTGTGAAAATAAACACATATTTATCTTATGTTATCACTCAAATATATAACTCTGACCAATGAATTGTGTTTAGTCAAAATTGACTACTTGGAAAAGATGATTAGAAGAATTATTCCTAACTGGTATTCGAACCCAAAGGCTAACTACATTTTATATATTCTATAGTAAAAGCATTTATTTCAACTGGTCTTGATCAATTGAATAATAGAATAAATTGCAGATTTTCTTTCGACTGAAATGCGCTTCAGATTGAATATCTGGTTTATACTTCCTATGTATTGTTCATTGAAGGTAAGATGTAAGTTCACAATAGGATAATCAAAATTGTTCGGAATTTAGGCTAGTGTAGCGCAAAATACTTATATAGGGTCAAGTGGTGTAAAAATGAGACTGGCAAAACTTTGGGTAAAAACGAGACAAAAGTACAAATCATAATAAAATACATTCAATCAAAATGAAAAAATCTCATGAACGAAGTTTAATATTTCCGTTATATTTTCCCATATTGAAAAGTTGTGAAAAAAACTAAAACCAATGTAATAAAAATTGCACCAATAAACTCTGCAAAAAGTGACCTTGAAAATTCACAGCGTCGACTGCAAACTTTACTCACAGCGCGAACACTCGAAGTCGGCGTTAGTGGAATCCCTGCATTATATAGCCTCGTATTAAAGGCGAATTTAGAACATTGCCAAATTTTGTCGCGCTTATGTGCCAGGTATTGAAGGCAAAAAAGGAGACAAGTGGTGGTCGAAAAACGAGACAACAGTGGGTAAAAAAGGAGACAGTGAGAAGTAAAAATGCCAAAGGCCTATGTTAAGAAAGTACGACCGTACACTGAAGAAGATATCAAAAAAGCTTTAGAGTTGATTGAGAAAGGCGAGTTAACATATTGGCGGCCAGCAAACACATAGAGGGCACAGTTTTAACATCTACGGAATTTATAAGTTAATTTGAACTAAAGAACTAGAAAAATTTTCCAGAAAAGAAAGTTAGCAAAAAAATCAAGTGTGATTGACAGCGAAGATGACGAGGACTTAGAAAGCCTTAAATTAAACGATGAGAGTGACATATATCCAAGCGACTTCGAAGATATCAAAGAAATGAATGAAGGTGACTACATATTGGTGAAATCTGCAACAAAGTCCAAAACTGTTTTTTATGTGGCACAAATTGAACAGCTTCGAGAAGGAGAAGTTGATGTTAGATATCTTCGACGCAACGGTAACAAATTTTTAGAGCCAGAGATCGCAAAAAAATATTCTGCACCCATCACAGACACAGAATGCCAACTTCCTGCTCCAACTGTTCAAGGAGGAACACAACGTCCTGCTAAACAGTTCCAATTCAACATAAATTTGGATAAATATAATGTTAAATGATTAAATGAAGTTGATCAATTATTTATGATTACTTTCATGCTAAAAAAATTCTTCTTCTAGTTTCAATAGTTCTGTAAAGTAGAATCAACTTTGTGTTATGTTACTTCCAAAATTTCGTTTATTTTTCAGAATACATAAATGAAAATATTCACAATTACTTATTCATTTAACCTCCTATGTCTTGAATTCAACCCAACCTTCTAAATAGATTCAATGCACGTTAAAGAAGCACGTCTCGTTTTTTGCCTACGTTCTCTCGTTTTTACCCAAAACGCAGGCTAAAAACGAGACAAGCAATTATAATTTTTGTCACAGATTTTCCAACAATAAGCAAAAATTACCAACTGCTTTAGTTTGTACATGTATGGTTTTATAGCACAAAAAATTTTTGAACCGTTTGGACTACTCCTTTCATTAAAAAAATGGAAAGATTTGAAAAGTGTCTCGTTTTTACACCACTTGACCCTATAGATAACTTCCAAGAAAGATTAAAGATCTTTAATGTTTACTCTCTAATATCTTCAATATGAAGTCCCCTGAAACAGTGGAAAGCTTAGTTGGTAGGTTCATGAGGATTGATGTATATACTCAAAATTTCAATTGGAATTCTCCTACTATTACCAGTACAGAATGCTTCGATAAAATCATCCAATACAATCAACCAGAAAGGAATAATATTGCCGAAATTATTCGATTTTCCAAAGGAATTCGAAAATCTCACAGTATAATCTTCTGGATTATGTTTATATGAAGCCTCTCAACTTTGATAACAACTGAATATCCACAGGAAAACAAAAACTCATGAAATAGACAATAATCTGCAGCAGCATAGCAAATGTCAGTCTACAATAACAATAACAAACTATTTGTCCAGAAAAGAAGCTTCAAATAGACCAACATATCAAGACAAATCTTCACATTACCGAATTAAAAAAGAAATGTCCACGACAACAACTTATAACCTCGTCTAGATCTAGCTCTGAATGCAAACAAAAGACTAATTTAGTATGGATTTATGTGGATCATTACTTCCAAGTAATATTCCCCTGCATAAAATCAACAACCTTACCCTCAAAAAATTTCTGAAAAAATATTGATCAAATCAAAATGTACCAGATGAATGAACATTACGTGAAAATTATATACCAACCGTTTATCAACATGTTATGCAAGAAATACGTAGTGAACTCTAAAAGACAACTACATTAGGATTTCAGGTGATGAAACTACCGACAGTTGTGGACGTTATATAGCAAATTTAATTGTTGGTAAATTAAAACTTGAGCCTTCTCCTTCCTATTTGGTGGTCTGCAAGGAATTGGAAATTTCTACGATGTCTAGATTTGTAAATGACGGTGTCAAAAAAATATTTTTCGAATCAGCTGCAGAAGAAAAAATATTGATATTTCTGTCAAATGTTACTCCCTATATGATCAACGCAGCCAAGGCCCTGCAAATATTTTACCCAAATTTGATTCATGTAACGTGCTTTGCTCACGGAGTACATTGACTTGCGGAAGAAGTACGTGTTGTTCTACAATGAACATTTTGAGGCTATCAAAGGAGTAGTAAATGACTTTGACAGTGCCGACTCACAAGCAGTTTGTCATTTCAAGGCAGCATTTGACGATTATTCAATAAAGAAATATATAGCAATGATTTGCACTCATTTTTCTTATATACCTGTAAGCATTAAGAAGCTTGGAACTCAAGGTTTGGCCTTGAATGAATTTGTCCAAATAATGAGTAAAATACGACAAATGAACTCCACTTTGTCTATGGCATTGCCAAATGAACTCAAAGAAAAGTTTGAGAACATATTGAAAAGAAATCCAGGTTTTGAAGATTTGTGTCTAATCATTAGTTTTATTAATGGGATGGCAGAAGTTTTACAAGAAACCATAAGAGAGAACATACCACCAAGGTTCAAATTTTGCTCAGTTACATCCGTGGCTGTGGAGCGAACCTTTTCCACATATAAAAATATCGTGAAATATCGAAGACACAATCTCACAATTGAACATTTGGAACGATACTTGATTTTTAACGTTTACAAAAACATTAAAAAATTTTATAACCATATTATTAAGAGTTACTGATATGCTGACTTCGAAATGAAAATTATTTTTCTTCTTTTTTCGAGTAGCTAAAATTCATTATTCAGTTTTGAATATTCTGCATATTTTCGAGCATATTCTGCCAATTTTCGTGCATATTTCAGGCATTTTTCATGCATATTCGCATGCATATATCAACCTTTTCATGTTGCATATAGTCCGGTCTCTAGTGATTACTATGACCTCTATATAGAACGGACATCAGGTAGTATTCTGAAAGGAAACTGGACTATACTTCAATCACTTTTATAAAGCCAGTCGGTAGGCCTTGGAATAGGTTCATTAAGTATTTGTAACTAGAAATGATTCAGGTTGGCATTCGTGAAATATCGTCACAGACGAAATTACTACATTTCCATCAGGAATTCTGTGGTTCCGTTCAGTTCCATACGGAATTGCAACGAAGTTCATGAAGAGCGAACGACGGACGTCGCATAGTTATCTGACTTTAACTTAACATTTTCACAATGTACACAGTGTAATATGTCAAACTTCCATGCCCTACCGACTGACTTTATAAAAGTTAATGGGGTATAACATACATATTCAAAAATAGAAAATACACTGAAGTGGCCCAGTAGCTTCTTCCACGAGGTCAAATTTACGATGAAGTTGCCTTTATTAGGCTGCTTCGGTTGTTTTGATATTCAGTCGCCGAGAGTTGTTGGGAGGGGTCAGTATACTTCGCTACGCGAAATATGATGCGTCATTACAGGCGCTTGGCTGGTTCCAGCCGTATAAAAATTATTCACAAGACTTAGCTGATGCAGTGCAGGCTGTCAGAGTGGAGAGGATGTCACAAGTGCAAGCCTCCAAACACTGGAAAATACCAAGGGCAACCATTCAAAATAGACTATTTTAGAGGCATGTCGGACGTGTAGGTCACCTACCTAAGCCAACAGGAGGAGGCTCTTATATCGGAGACCATCAACCAGGTAGCAACTTGGGGTTTTCCCGTTACTGCCGATGACACCAGAGATATAGTACAAAAATATATATTAAAACAAGGAAGAAACATTCCTGAGTGGCCCAACAATAGACCAGGACCGGATTTCATCGAAAAATTTGTTACCAGGAAAAACATACGTATTCGATTAGCCTCTAATAGTAAGCGTGCACGTGCATCTGTTGGACGCACGGACCTAATGGAGTTTTTCAACAATATCAAAAATGTTCTCGAATCTGTTAGTGCTAAACAAGTGTTTAACTATGACGAAACTAACTTTAGTGATGACCCTTGGGCGAAGGAAGTGCTAGTTCGTAGGGACACGAAGAGGGTTGAGGGGGTTCAGGAACATTCGCGTTCGGCAATAAGTGTAATGGTTTGCGGAAGCGCAGATGGGATCCTCTTATCACCAATGGTAGTCTATAATAAAGCCAACAACATCTACGAAAATCGGACTGTGGGTGGCCCCCCAGGGGCAATTAACGACAACAGCAGCAGTGGATGGTTTGATATGAATCTCTTTGAGAAATGGTTCTTCAAACTCTTGCTGCCCCACATCAGAGAAAATTGTAATGGAGAAACATTTGTGGTTTTAGATGATAACCTAGCATCACATTTTTCTCCAGCCGTAAAGAAGGCTACTAAAGAAAATAATATCTACATGGCGCCCTTATTCCCTAATTCAACTCACTTTATGCAACCCTTGGACGTGTCCTTCGTTGCTCCTATGAAGAAAAAGTGGCGGGCTATTTTGGACGATTGGAGAAGGATGAGTCGCGTAAAAGACACACTTCCGAAGGTATTAACATTTTCCGAGTCTTTTATATCGTTTGTGGAAATCGATCGCAGAAACAGTGGGAAAAAAATTGAAGTGAGGATTTCGTGCCACTGGAATTTTTCCGAATGATCCGCAACAACCTTTATCTAAACTGCCAAAAACTCCCATTGAAGCATCCATGAGCTCTATCCTGAATGACAGTGTATTAGAGTTTCTCCAGGAGACACGTGGACAAACAAGCCCTAACCCGAAAAGAAAACGCGGCAAAAAAATTATACCTGGCAAAGAAGTTGATTGTGAAGTAAATGGAGACAGGCAAGATGAGGAAAATATAATAATTGAAGATAAAAATACCGACCCAGAAAATACGTTCAAGGGGAAAGGGAAAGGCAAAGGAAAAATAAAAATTTTCAAAAAATAGACACAAGAAGAGGTTAATCAACCATCATGTTCAAGAAGTAGAAATGAAGACGAATGCGGAATTTGTACTGCTAATTGGACTAGTTACTCTGGACCAGACTGGATTCTATGCATTAACTGTGTCAACTGGATCTGCGGTATTTGTAACGGTGGATCCAAAAACAAATATACTTGTGGAGAATGTAAAGATGATTCCTGATATTTGTAAAATAATTTTTATATCTGTGTTGTCCTGAAGTAATGAACATAATTGTTGTCATTGTGATATGAATGCTCTAGGGCGTTAATTCTTGGTTGGTTTTTGTTGTTCACTTTCGTCTATAAATTTGTCGGAAATATTTGGAAAATTCACGCCTGTGTCATAGGCAACTAACAATTCGCTTGGGTCTGTCTGAGAGAAAAACTGGTTCGACAACTTTCCA
This sequence comes from Myrrha octodecimguttata, assembly GCA_958510865.1. Lineage (NCBI taxonomy): Eukaryota > Metazoa > Arthropoda > Insecta > Coleoptera > Coccinellidae > Myrrha > Myrrha octodecimguttata. The sequence goes on from OY294059.1 coordinate 23,317,897, forward strand.
CTCGTTCCCAACTGTCTGGTGTGAGATTTTATTCATTCTTTCTCGAGCGTTATTAATGATAATCAACAAGTTTTTTCCAATTATACGGATTTTCTTCGTACAACCTTTTGTTGGATATTTTGGAAAATTGTTGAGGATTTAGAATTTTGCTGATTTGTGTGGTTTGGATTTTTGAAATTAGGCAAAATTTCCGTCTTGTACGGGATTAAACCTACACTCTTGAGGGACGTTCTCATAGAAGCCACCCACCATCTTAGGTATGTGAAAATTGTCTTTATCGACATGTTCTTCATTATTACACTTATTTTCAACTGGAACGTTTTGGTGTATGCAATCTTTCGTCGGATTAACAACCCTTGAACTTGTGAACTTGTGGCTGAGATCCTTTATCCACGTCTATATGGTTGAGGAGAACCGAGCGTGAAGCCTATAGGATGTTTATTTGTGGATGAGTACATTTTTTTCATCAGTACCTTTTATAAAAGTGCTTCAAAACTCTTAAATTGAACAATTTATTGCATTGAATAACATTGGGCCATTTCATTTCATTTATTTCAGTTTTATCATTCATTCCGTTTATTTCCTGTTGCATTTACGTACTTATCGTTCATTCCAAGTAATTTCAAGATCACATATTGTATATTATCCAACTAAACTTTGTCATTTAGTGAATAATTCATTTGGATGAATAATTGAGTAATAATCATAAAGAGGTTTATGCCATCAAAATTTTAAACTGTATGAAGTTTCTGTACATGAAAGCCGGCATTCATATCATTTTATATTCTTTCCTTGTGCAAACTTTCTTGAAGAACAACAACTCGTGTAATATCAATATCCTTATGTTTTATTAAACATAATCCTTTTCTTTAGTAAGATTTTAAATTTCCTATGATTTGTTTTGGTAGTTTGGTAAGAATTTGGAGAAAAGTGATCTTAAATAAAAACTACCTGGCGCCCATTTTTACTGAATTAACTTATAGAAAGAAAATAAGCGGAATAAGAATCTACCCCCTCCTCCACTAGAGCTAAGCCGCGAGCTTCATTTTTCTTGATTTATGTTACAATCTCGAAACATTCAGTAAACAGTTGAGTCGCACAAGTAAATAACGTAACATATTCATGCCTTTTTGTATATTTGAGAAGGCTGTATTAGTTTCATTTACGATGCCAAATATTAAGAATGTTATGTTTTATTTTGTTTATAATGTTTTGTTTATTTTGATATTTATTTACATTTAGTCATTTACCTACCTATCTTATGTTAAGACTGAATAATGTGCCTTAAGAATACTCTAGAAGTGTAAAATACAGTCATATTTCAATGAAAAATATTGAGTCCATCATTTAAAAACTAAAAAAAACGTTAAATGGTGCCGAAATGAACCCACGATGGGTTAACATTGTTTTTGTTCACTTTTCTACTTGGGTGCCAATGTAACCCAAAATACGAGGCTACTTCGGCACCCAATTTGTAATTTTTTTCTCTCAAAAACTCTCATTTTATGAGAGGTTATAGGTTATATTGTTTCCCTTGATTTTTTTCAAGTCGATTCAATTATAAATACAGCGCCTAGGGTGAAAAATTCCTCAAAATCGACACAAACTAGCACCTTTTTACGGCATCTCTATGGAAACCTGTGAAAGTGCTCCAGTTAATCCAACCGTGCCAAACGCGACAGTGAAAATAAACCCGCCGATTATCTTAGTACGAAAATAACTGACTATACCGCCTTTCATAAGGAATTAAAAGAGAAAATACAAGGACGCTTCAATATTAAATACAACAAGAATGAAACTTAAATCTTTGTAACCGAAAACAGTGAATACAAAAGACTCATGTCGTCGTTGAGGAGTGAAAGCGTCGGTTTTTATACCCATACCCCCCGTGACGAGATGATGAAGAAAATTTTCACTGAATCTGAAGAAATTATAGTGAAAATCAAAAGTGAACTTAAATTGACCGACGAAACCATCGAATGCGTCAAAATGAAAGGTAAGAGTGAATATTCCCACTCATTCTTAGTTACCCTCCCGAAAAAAGTGAACTTGAGTGACGTCAAGATTCGCAATCTATATCAATAATTCAGAATATTTGTTGCTGAAGGAAATAACAATTCGCACCAGTTCTTCAACAGTACTCTTGAGCATGCTGGTAAAAACAGAATCGAGTTAACGATGATATGACTTCTAATTGGATTCATTCAAGTTGAAGTGATGAGATTTCCTGATTTGATTCGGAAGTAAAATACGAATGTACTCCGGATTGAGTGACCAACACTGACCAATCAGGTTTGTCTACCGTTCGAGTCATACTGTAGCGAATTCAACCACATTAAGAAATACAGAGAAAAGGGCGGAGTCGAAACACAAGTTCAAATCCTCGATCTTATCGTATAAATATACTCCGCTCCGCTCTCAAAAATCATCATTCCCAGACGAGCAGTCAAGCAGAGCAGACGTATCCGGAGAAGTTTGAGTTTGCAGCCCAAGCATCGACGGTGTACCAGCCTTGTTTACCGCATTGACGGATATGTGTTCTTATCAGAACAAATCCCGAATAAGCCTGAACTGTGGTTTTTACCGCAATTTTAGAGAAGTTTGTTATTGCTGAATTTTGGTGACCCCACCATGGGGGAACCGAACGTGGCAGCAGTGATGGCTATGCAAGCCGAAACAATCCAGGCCCTGAAGAACCAAGAGGACCAGCTGACAAAAATCATCGGTGAACTCCGGAAAGAACTTGCTGAGAGCCGAGCCAAGAAGACCGAAAGGAAAAGGAGGAGAAAAGCGAAGACTGACAGCAGCCGAGAGCGTTCCGACGTGAACGGAACAGCCAAAGACTCGGATCCTGAAAAAGAGATGCTGCCCCCAAGCAAGCACCGCACATGGTCGAGCTTGCTGAAAGGTGTCGAAGCCATGGATGCATCGGACACCGCCTCGACCGTTCAACCCACCCCGGGCCCTAGCCGACAATCCAATGTCACCAGCTGCTCAACCCCAGGTTCGACCGGCACACTCGCAGGTAAGCCTTCCACAGGTCTATCCACGAACTCCATAGCTCTGGTCATGAGCCAGACCACGAGCTGCACAACCCCAGCGACAAACTGCACAACCGCAGGTAAGACGTCCACAGGTTCACCGACGAGCGGCACAGCCCCGGTTCCAACCGAGGCAAGAAGAAGGGGGATTCCCCCAATAGGATGGGACGGACCTTCAGAGCGAAGATGATGGCGAACGAGAGGATCCACATCTTCGTCGACACCGCAGAGGACTACCGGGCGACCGTGAAACTCCTGGACCACATGAAATTACAGTACTTTTTTCATGGCCTACCCGAGGACAAGCCGCTTAGGGTCATAGTTAGAGGGGTCCCGACGATCTTCGAGCCAACGGATATCCTCGAAGACCTGAAGAATCAAGGATTCAACCCGCTTCAGGTATCCAGACTGAACAGGAAGGGTAAGTCTTTACCGCTTGTTTTAGTTATAGTGCCAACAAGCCAGGAGGAAGCCATCTTCAAGCTGAAGTGGCTGTGTAAAATCGACGTCCAGGTCGAAGACCCCCGCCCCCAGACCTAAACACGGCAGTGCCATAGATGCCAAGGATTTCACCACGCGCAGAACAACTGCAGAGTGGCTCCGAAGTGCGTCAAGTGCGGCGCAAACCACTCATCAACAGTATGCAAGAAATCACCGACAGTACCAGCCAAGTGTGCGAACTGCGGTGGTCCTCATCCGGCGAGTTATCGGGGCTGCCCGAAATTCCCGAAACAGAGGAAATTGAAAACTGAAAAATCGACGAGGCCACAGAAGAAGACGCCTACGACGCAACCACGGACTCAGAAAACAACAACCAAGACGCCGAAACAGCAAGGACCCGCCGAGAAAACTACCGTGAAACAAACGGAGAAGAAATCCAAGAAGGAAGACAAGAAGAAGCCCCCAAGTCAGGCCATGGACAAGAACACCTACATGGAGAGAGTCATGAAGGCAATGGCGGAATGCTCTTCAACCTCCGACATGTCGAAGATTCTAGGAATCTTCGCTAAAGTATTTCCATAAGCCGGTATCAGCAGGTAAGTAATGGCTTCCCTACTAACTCCCCTTTCCTTACAGATTGTTTACTGGAACGCGAATGGACTACAGGCTGGACGGAACGAACTGGAGGAACTCATCCGCAACGAGGACCTAGATGTCATTCTAGTGGGTGAGACGAAACTCCAGCCTCCCATCCCAGACCCCCGCATCCAAGGATTCAACATCCATCGATCCGACCGCACTAGCGGCCCTGGTGGAGGAACAGCGATCTACGTTAGAAATACAGTCAGGTACCAATTAACCCCAACTCTGAATCTTCAAAAGCTAGAAGCCACCGGCATAATTGTCTCTACGAAGAGAGGTCCACTCCGGATCTTGTCCTGCTACAACAGATCCGGACACTCCACATTGCTCGAAACGGACCTTCGAGCAATATTCGACGACCACATTCCTACAATCGCAGCAGGGGACTTCAACGCGAAAAGTCCGGAATGGAGAAGCCGTACTAGGAACCCAAATGGCCGACTACTCGAGTCATTTATACAACATCCTGATATTGTAGTGGATTCACCGGTCGAACCTACCTACTACAACTATTCAACTGGTCTTCCCGATTGGTTGGACAATGCCATCACGAAGAACGTGAATAGAGAAGTCCAACTCACAACTATAGATGCGCTTGGATCGGACCACCAACCTGTACTAATGCAGATTGGAGATAGCGTAGATGTAGTGGAGAGAAAACGACCCGACAACGTGGATTGGAAAAAGTTCACGAGCGTCGCCGAAGAAAAATTCCGAGTGATGCCAGAAATCAACAGCCTCCAAGAACTAGACCAGGCAGTGGCCGAGTTCGAGGAAAAACTGAGGTCCTCGGTTGCCGAAGCAACCAGACCACCGAGAGACGACCAACCACCGAATCGAAGAACGATTCCTAACAGAATCGTAAGGCTCATCGAGGAAAAGAAACGTGCGAGAAGAACGTTCCGCCGGTCCGGACTCCCAGACGACAGAACAGCGGCGAACAAACTCCAGTGGGAAGTCCGCAAAGCACTGAGTGAGTATAGAAACCAACAATTTCAGCAAATACTTCAGTCACTCGAAACAGAGAATAACTCTCTGTGGAGAATGTCGAAAGTCTTTAGATCAAATCAAAACACCATCATCCTCCAACTGAATGAGTGGCATGACATCTTACAACCCACCACTACGAAGAAGTTCAACAGGGAAATATATACCCAAACACTTCAGACCATCACCATTCAACCCACAGTGTTAAGATCTAGAACAGACGCAGATGACGAAGTCCAAAAATTAACACCCAACATATACAGAACGCTATATCGGAAGCAACAACAATTATCTCCAAGCCAGCCACGAACAAAAGCCAATTACCGCTGGAACTAAGGACGCTCATTAAAACAAAGAACAGAGCACGTCGAATTGTCCAACGGATCCCAACCCAGATGATGAAAGAGGGACGAACAGACTTGGCAATAAAGTCAAGGCAGAAATCCAAAAGTACCGGAACGGAAAATTTCAAACCTTTCTAGAGAGTATCAACGAAGAGTGCAGTGAACACGATGCCCACTACAAACCGCTGTGGCAACACAATAAAACGCTTGAAATGAAAGAGAACCGGAGAGCCCCCATCCACGGCCAACAGCACTGGTATACACGGACCAACAAAAAGCTGACACATTTTCAGACAAATTCGAACTACAGTTCTCCCCGAACCGGTCCCCTGGCGATGACATTGATTTTGAGCAGGTGGTGGAACGAAGTGCCCGAAGAATTCTGAGAGAAGAGAGCTCAGATATCATCTAACCAACGTCAATTGAGGAATTGAAAGATTTCATCAATCATACTAAGAAAAATCGGCACTTGCAGAAGACGGGATCAATTATAACCACATAAGCAACTTACCGGACAACTTCTCTACCAACTTGTGAACATAACAAATGCCATTCCACTTCTCAAGTACTTCCCCATAACTTGGAAAAACGCTATCGTTATTATGATCCCGAAGAGCGGCGAGATTACACTATTTCCTCAAAACAACCGACCGATCAGTTTGATGAGCAACCTTGGTAAACTGGTTGGAAAAGTCATCCTCAGAAAACTGCATGACGAGCTAGACGAGAAGAATATTATCCCCCAAGAGCAATTTGGATTTAGGGCTGGTCATTCAACCGAATTCCAGGCACTTAGGTTGACGGAAAATCGGATTCTCAACCTGAACGGGAGACACACAAACGCAGCCGCATTCCTTGATTTGTCGAAAGCCTTTGACAAGCCAACGACACTAAAGTGTTCACATTCGCATAAGATATCGGAGTCTTGGCGGATTCAAGAAACTTCAACCTTGGAATGCGTTACTTGCAGAGTGCCACTGACACCATCTTTGATTGGAACCGTTAAAACATTAAGGTTAACCCCCAAAAAATCAAAACGGTAGTTTTCAGTAGGAAATCGACACTACCAACGGAAGAAATTGAGGTGAACGGAGTAAAGATTCCGTGGAGAGATCAGGTGAAATACCTGGGGCCTTATTCTTGAGATACGATGATATAGAACGTTCTCTATGGCACAGTCTCCCGTTCGACCTTCCTCCCATTTGTCAAAACGTCAATTCCGTATTCTTGAACATCAAGAAGCGCTATTCATGAATTCTGGGAAGAGAACAAACGTCGAAAAATGGGCGTTTCGACGCCGTAGGCAAGGAAACGCAAGCATTTATGATGGAACGATAGAGAACGTTTATACCATCGCAGTCAAGATGGGGATCAGTCCGACTGAGCAGTCATAGACGAACAATCATGCCAAATGTTCTAACCAATCAAAAACAAGTATTTTCGAAAGACATGAAGATAACTTCATTCATGTAGCCAACTTTATGTATAAAACATCGACATAGACTATATTTCTGTGATATATTCAAATTTTTAATCATACAGTTGTCATAAGAGTTGGGAGCGTATTTCGGAAAATTGTAAAATGGATCATTTTGAAAAAAAAAGATCACTTCCAATATACTATAAACAGAAGGAGCTGCTAACCGACTACATTACACGAAGACCTGAAATGTACATAGGTTGGTTAAATTCAGATTATAAAAGGGAGCATATGAAAAAAACTGGAAGTAAATCACAGTATTCCGAGTTGAGCTTTAGTTAATCGAAACATTTTGATGAATTTTGGATCAGATAGATCAAACGGGCTCCATTTAGAAAGCACATGGACACCTATTTGGTATTGTTGTTCTGCATCTTCCACATCTTCATTCAGTACTTCCCACATAATTGCACGCGCCATGTCCATTTCCGAGTGAAAACAGAAACTTTGTAGTGAAAGTTAATTGAGATTGTTAAGACTTATAGCCAAACAGATCAAAATTGTCAAATACCCGAAACATAATTAGCGTCCTCTATGTATCGTTCCATCACAAATCGTAAGAGATACATCGCTCGCTCTCCGTGAAGCACTCATTCATTTCAAGAATACCGTTTCCCTGAAAAACTCGTAGACACGCCCCCTTACGATCAATCGTTCTCTTCCCCGGTTTCAAGAATAGGCGCCCTGGGGATAACATCTGACAGGAAACTTACGTGGAAAGAGCATGTCGAAGAAAAAAAAACGGAGAGTAAATGCTAGGAAAGGTCGAATGTATCCCCTAATAGCACGCAGCAGCAAACTTAGAGTGATCAATACACTCGGGCTATAAAAATCTACGAAATTTGTAACGAAGCATTTTCGTTACGTAAAAATTCCGTTAAATTCATTTTGGTCAATTTCCGTTTTCCGAAATAAATCAGGTCGCAAGATAGAAATTCTACTTGCAATTAAGAATTTCTAATACCGTTGAGACCTCCGAAGGTTCATGTAGAGTTATTTTCCGTTTTATGGAAATTGAATAATTCCATTTATTAAAGTTTGCTGTGTAGATTTCCATCCTATATGGAAAAACCCCGTTCAATAAACATCGCATGAAATTTCACGTCTCAGGGTTTTTTTCTAGTTGTTATTTGGTTCTTTGTGGAGTCAAAAGGCGCAAAAAGGGGTAACAGATGTCTTCTCCGTTGTCTTTTCCGAAAAATTCCAAACCCTTCTAGAACAATCAGGTGACCGTAAACGACCAATGAAATGGATTTTTGACCGAAATATGGCTCCCCTTCTCGACTCCGAGGCAATAAAGCTGAGTCCAAAGGCGATTAGAGTCACTTTTAGCATCATCATTGCTTTTGGAGTTTTTCTCCGAAGTGTTATTGAAAGCTATTCTTTTCCGATTCAAAGTTAATACCGTTTTGTCAAGTAAATCACAGCGTCGATAAGACTGCCACGTATCCTGGTTTCATAAAGCGGCTACATTACTTGATTGAAGGAACTACAAAGGAGTTTTATAGGATCATTCGCATTGAGCAAAAAGTGAGATACGCATAATATAATGGATCCGGAGTATATCGGTTTCTCGCCAAATGCCGACCAAATTGGGAAGGATGAAATGTCGAATATGATCACAGCAGTGATATTTGCTTTAGGAATTGAAACAATAGATTTAATTCCTTTTACCGTTCAGTGAAACCGTACGAGATAGAGACTCCAGTGTACCGTAGTGTTCATTCAGTGCTACAAATAGGTGAGTATATACTTTGGAACCAAACCATCCATTTAATTCTTTTGTGTTTCCGATCAGTTGAATTTATTTGTTTTCATTTCAATACTCCCGTTGGAATATAATTCCTTAGCGGTCTCGCACGCACATATGCGAGATAAGAATTCCGTCGGCCGGGCTCTTCCTACATCGCGAATTCAACGCGATTGGAAATTACAGTGACGCGGTATCAGTAAGATCTTGTCTCGTTCTGTATTATACAGGGTGTGGATAGTGTTGGGAAGTGTTTAGAGGGATTCCGAGGGATGCTTATTTGGCTTGACTGACCTTTGGACAAATGCTTATGTGGTAGACCCAGAGGTAGTTTCCCAACCCAGTCTTGACAAGTTTGAGTCCTGTTGTCCTCGAGTTCACTGGTCCTTATCCTTTTCAGGACAGACTCTGTGTCTCGAGGCGGTTTTTCCAATTGCATTTCTGCTGATTCGCTTTCACGTCTTCGTTTCCGATAGTACCGGTTGTGTGGGTTCCGAGGGATACTTATTTGGCTTGGCTGACCTTTGGACAAATGCTTATGTGGTATAGCCCGAAGTAGTTGCCCAAGCCAGCCTTGACAATTTTGAGTCCTGTTGACCTTCAGCTCACGGGTCCTTGTCTTTTTCAGGGCAGACTTGGTGTCTAAGGGCGGTTTTCCCGAGTGCACTACCGAGGACATTCCGAGCTGTGTCATTATTTGTCTTAATATTGAGAACAAACTTACAACTGAAGTTCTGACACAGCTCTAATCGAAGCGTACGCCTGTTACTGACCTGATCTGGAACGCAAGCCCGTATCACGGTTCATTGTATTTTCATTGCTTCATCACCTGTACATAACCTCCCTGTATACTCCCTATATATTTCACCGCTCTGACCTCACACCGTCCGTGCTTATGCATCCTTCCGTTCATTATATACCGCTATTTACTGCTCGAATCATTCTATTCAAAACCGTTACGTAGATTTTATTTCTTCCGTTTGTATTATCTGACAGTACATTGTGTACCACTGTTCTATAAAGTGCATTTTCGTCTAGATTACCGTTAGATCTGATTGTTTGCTTCGGTTCATTTTATACAACCGATTTTATTATTCGATTGTGTTTATTTCATTACCATTTTGGAGCTTAACTCTCTGCACAGTTTGTTTATTACCGACCGTTTAACCGATAATATTTCGTGTAATTATTTTGAAACTGCATTTCTTTGTAGACACTGTCTCTCAGTGTCAGTGTTTATTGACTTGTTAATATTGTTTGATTCTCCTGACACTGTACTCTCGTTTGGACACTGCACTCAGTGTCGGTGTTTAGTGAGTTGTAAATATTGTAATGAAGTTGTACATATATTTTGAGTGTTTTACTGATATTACCGTACAGTACCAGTGCAGCCTGAGAAAGAACACATACTTTTTAATCGCTAATACCTCAGATTGAACAGGACCCTTCTCCAACTGCTTAAGAGCTACCCAGAGGTGTTAATAAAAGTGAACGATTCCGTAAAGGAGTTACAACCTTGCAAAACCTATTTCAACTGGAGCCCGAGCGAGTTGTCGAAAAATAAATTTTAGCAGGTAACACCGTCACCAAGAAAAGGTCGTCACAAACTGCCAGTGATGTTGTACTGTTCGACGGTTTGGAGACAAACGGCCAAGACCCACATGAACACTGAAGAAGTCCTTCAAAACAAAGTCCGATTTCCCATTGGTAGCAAAGAAGTGGTTTAAGTCACCAGTGGAGGGCATGGAAAAAACATGACTTTAGATTGTGCAATGAACCCACACTTTTCCATATTTCCTGGGGTATGAATGTGATTTGAGCTTTTATATGGATGCCCTTGTCACTTGGAAGGTATAATTCAAAGCCTGCAGGACGACACCCCGTTTTCTCCTATTGACTTCGAGACTTCACGAATTCTGATATTTCTAGCTGCTATTGGCATGCAGAACGCGGATACCTGACCTTGAGATGTTAACGAGGTTCAATGAAACTTGAATGTGGGTGCGGTGCCGAAATGCGAGGCGTAATTCACCAGCCCGCGTTACTGTTTCTTTTGAGCGTTACAGCTTACTACACAAATTTTCATGGTATAATATTCATCCCCTTCATTTTAGCGAACGCCACTTTCTTGGCGTTCGCGACCAAAATTGGTAACTTTTTGTCGCTGTCATACTGGAGGGATGTCGCTTGTGAATTTGTGTTGTGTAAGCGAACTGAAGGAACCGCGGTGTTTCAACCTACCAGAGAAAACCCGTAGTGATATCAATATGAGTATGAAATTTAACATATTATAAGTGAATGTGAATAAGTTGAAGGGTTTATTTTGGTTTCGAGTTAAGAACTGTTCGGGACGGTTCGAGTAAGAGCAATTGCGATTTTCAGTCGGAATCGCGCATACTCGAACCGTCCCGAACAGTCTTGAATTGTTTCTGAAGTCGGGAGCAAAACAAAGCTTATAATTCCGTTTCAACTTGAGGTAGTTCAGTCATCTATGGTTTATTCCACACCCTGGTTATGTTAGCTCCCAGCCGACCAGCTCCACGGGCACGGGGTTCTTTGAACTGGGCTACTTGAGGTAACCTATCTGAATGAATAATTATAGGTTTACTTTATTTCTCTATAAAAACAATGAAAATCTCTTCGGTCGGCATAAATTCTATTTTTGAATAGGCCCCTAAATGTAATTCTTCTCTTACAGCTCTTCCATTTCTCTATGGGGCGAACCTAATTTCATCATGTTCACCCATCTAAAAATCACAATAATCACGAAAATATGTTCGTGTTCGTGCCCGTGGAGCTAGCTGACCGCGCGCTACCTAACACTATCAAGGTATATTTTACGCCGATATAGGAAATCTACAACTAGCGAATCGCCTACAGCTGTAGCCTTCTTCAACCGGTGCCTCGACTGCAGTCAAAGGTTTGAGGATAAGGGATCTTCAAGAAGATGTTGCCTAGTCGCATATTCGTTCGGTATCGTTAGCGAAACCAGGTCGTCTTTTACAATTAGAAGACTAAATCGAACATTTCAATGAGAATGTGTAAAAAATGTGTGTACTTGAAATTCCCCCCTCTACTTGAAAAGTCGAGTTGAAGAACGAATGATATTCGTTATATTTCTGTACAGGCAATCAACACGAATATCAATTCTTTATATTAGTTCGTTGAGTTTACGATTAACCATCACCCAATAATATCGAGGGATGGGTTGAAGAGTCTATACCATGAATAAAATTGGCAACGTCAGTATAAACATTGATGAAAATGAAAACAAGCGACATTCTCCAGTATTACCCAGCAAAGTACATGTACAGGGTGATTCAAAAGGAAGGAAAGATACTATATATAACTAAAGTGTGTAGAAGTTTTTTTCTTAATCGAAAGAATGCTACAATTATGATCATTTTGACAGTGTCAACGTGACTATTGACATCCTAGGGTATTCTGAAATGAGCTGTGGAAACACATACAATGTGAGAGTGTAGGAGGCAACCCAAGACGGAAATGATGCTGAAAAGATGTGGGATTGGAGTTCAAAAGATAAGACAATAAAGTTCCTAACAACTGATATGGAACAGTATCCCCTTATTTGAACTTCTTTTGCGCAAACAATTCAAGATTTGGAGAGTTGCGATTAGGTGATGGAAAGATCCCAATAGGAAAAGAGACTGTCACCACTATATTAACAGACGAAAGTATATATGGTTTAGATGGAAGCCATCATATACTAGACAAAGAGAAAATCATTGGATAGAATGTAATGATGAAAAAATCAATGAGTTAAAGAACTTCAGTTCTCCTCTGGGCGAAGAATATACAATAATTATTCTAGAAAACGAAAGCTAGAGTTTATATAATTAATTACTGACATGTCAAATAAAATTAATGTGAATTAAACAATTGCTAAATGACTTACTTATTCACTATTAAATTCCCATTGGTAGATCTGAAGGTGTTCAGCATAAAGATATACATCTCTTCTCCTTAGCAGTAGAAAAGCTGGCTAAAAATACCACTCTACCCATCATGAGACTTGATGAGAACTATCGACAAATGCTCCTCCCACCCCACAAGATCAGTGTAATGTGGTTCATTCAAAATTGATAAATAAAGCGATTTCAAGCGATGGACCAAAAGCTCCGGTTTTAGTTAGGGTTATCCGAATTGACAGATTATAATTTTCCTAAATGTCAGTTTGGATAACCGTAACTATAACCAGAGCTTTTGTTCCATCGCTTAAAATTAATTAAAATCATTCATACCATAATTCAATAAAAAATGTCAGTGATTAGCTTATGTAGAACATGACATTAGGCGATACCGGTAGGTATCAGTGGCGCAAAGCTGCTGGTAGTTGCCATTTTTGGCAACTATACTCTGTTTCCAGATTAGGACGGTTATGTTCAGATTTTACAATCAGTTTGATATCTTCTCTATGGGTAGACGTTATTCTAGAAACGAACTTGGGTATATCGTGTTAGTAGTTTCGTTTCATTATTTCCGAAATGGATAATTTACATTTGTTCTTCGACCAAGGCAATATCATGAACAATATCCCCAGCGGACTCGTTCAAGAATTGACCCGGCCTTTGGCGCTTTTCGAAGATGAGGAGATTCTGTCCCCGGAAATCAAAATTTTTATGAAGATACAATTCCTCAATATGTGGGGGGTTGTGTTTCATTCAAAGAAAATTTGGAAGGTTCGCACAAAATTCCTTCGGAAAAAATATTAGTATTCTGTCTATGGGTAATCGCAAATCAAGAAGGCTTTTTTGGCTGCAGGTGATCGCTTCGGAATTGCTAGGAGTACAGCACATGGAATATTTAAGGAAGTAATTGGTAAAATTACTCGGTGGCCAATTCCTTTATAATTTGACCAAATGATTATACCAGTGTTGAGGAGGTTTGTACTTTTTTTTCTTTTTGAGTAGAATATATTTTTTTATAATTATTTTGTGGCATTTTCTGATAGGTACCAAATATCAGGGGTTGGCAGTGCTATAGATGGCTGTTATGTGGAAATAAGGCAACCCATCCAAAACGGCCATGATTATAATAATAGATTGAATTATCAACATTCAATAATTCTTCAAGGTACGATGAAGAATATCAAAGTAATTTCATGTAATATATAACAAGAAGATTTAGGAATATGTGATATAAGATTGAAATTCTTGGATGTCTATATTGGGGTTCCTGGACGTGTGCATGATGCTAGTCTGTTTAGGAAAAGTCCAATACACGATCATATTCAACATATGCCATCAAGTCTACATCTCTTAGCTGATTCGGCCTATGCCTTAACGACTAATTCTTAAACTCTATTTCCTAACAATGGGCATCAAACTGATATTGAAATCAGAAAAAATCAGAAAAAATCAAAATTTCAATATACGTCATAGTGCAGCAAGAGCGGTTATGGAAAGAGCGTTTGGACGCCTCAAAGGAAAATTCCGTAGACTGAAATATCTGGACGTATTGGATCCAGAATAAGGGTGCGATATTATTTTTAGCTGCATGTGTTGTTAGAGTTTTCAATGATTCTAATTTCATCAGTTGATACATATAATGCCATCTATGATCTTCATATTATATTCAAATATGTGCTGAAGTGGAATCTCTTTCATTATTGTATAAAATACCTACATATGTGTAACATCGTACGAAAAGGAGATCAATCTCAACTGCCGAAGAGACAACATATTGCTATAGTTTGAAGAATAAAGTTGAAATTAAGAAAGCTGCGAATATTATTGATATTCAATCGCCAAAACCTACCAATTCCTGAGCCAGTCTAATGCTTAATTAAACAGCAGTGATGTCGTGGTACGACAATACAGAACCAACGGAAGCACAGGTGAGTGATTTGTATCCTGGTTTTAATATCGCAAGAAGAGGGGTTAGTGCTAACACGACAGTGAACGCAGAAATAGGTCATCAAATTTTTGGACGAACTTTTGACAACCGCGGAGAGTTATCGAATGCACTGTTAGAGACAAACGGTAGAGGTATGAGTCTGATGAAATTGTGTGTTGAACACTTTGCGCGCGGAAACCGCTTTGTTTCCGCGAACTTTGTAAGAGGTTGGCTCTCAGGAGCCTTTGATCAGGTGGTAACTACTGAAGAGGCGTATATGTCACAATGTGAGACATGTGCGTGTATGAAATTGAGAAATGCTTTCGACTGCCATATGAAAATTGCGGACAACTTTCTAAAAGTTAATATGTTTGTAGGCGAAAACCATGAACATATAACTGGATTAAGAAGTATGCTGGATGCGGAGGTAAAATACGCAGGAAAAGTACTTGAGCTAGGTCATCTATACACGGTTGACATCGAGGACGTCACTTTTGCGGGCGCGCTCGATTTCATCCGAGTCTTCAGATGTGCTCATCGATGTGTACGAGATATGCATCTTAATATGTCAGAACGAGACAAAGGCGAACATAACGCTATTTTCGACCACGTAATTTACGCGATCGATTGGACAGATAAACCAGAAGGAATGATTTATAAATTATTGAACTGTAGATACAATCTAGACCCGATAACGCTACCGCCAAGGACGGTTGTCAATTCGTATAGTGTTTTAGTTGAATGGGCAAATGATCAAGTTTTCATAGTAGGCCCAATGCATACTATGTTGAGAGAAATGCTGAAGAGGTCGATGATCTGGTACCCCACCGAATAGCTGTCCGAGTTGAAATAAGCCACTCCTTCCATCGCTGGCCTTCATGCGGATATGTTTAGCGACCACTACCGCGTGTCGCACGTAGGGAAGTTTGTCTTGCCATGTGTATACAATACACGATCATATTAAACATATGCCATCAAGTCTACATCTCCTAGCTGATTCGGCCTATGCCTTAACGACTAATTCTTAAACTCTATTTCCTAACAATGGGCATCAAACTGATATTGAAAAAAATTTCAATATACGCCATAGTGCAGCAAGAGCGGTTATGGAAAGAGCGTTTGGACGCCTCAAAGGAAAATTCCGTAGACTGAAATATCTGGATCCAGAATAAGGGTGCGATATTATTTTTAGCTGCATGTGTCCTACATTACTTCATCATCGTCAAATATGGGGGGTATATGATGAACATCAAGAGGCTGAGGAGAATATGTTTATTTTCAGCAGCAGTGATGAGGATGAAGGAGATACTAGTTTGGGAACACAGAAAAGAATAGAATTAGCAAATCTAATGCACAGATAATTGTTGTTTTCTTCTAAATAAAATTGTCAGTCTTTTTATTTGGATAATAATTTTCAACCAAGTAACTTTATTTTTGAATTGCTATAGATTTGAACAATGAACACAGGAGTAATGTTCTGTATCAGTTCACCAATAGCTATAGTTAGCCTTCGTTCATCAATGAAATTTGTGTGGCTTTTTTTTCCAGAGGATTGCTTGCTTCCATTTCACAAACAACCAATTCTTGAACTTACTTGTCGATATATTTTATATATCTTGGAAGCATCCCTAACGATTTAAACTAAATTTTTCATTCAAATAGTTTTGATTTCTGAGAGTACCCATCTAATAATTTTTTCAGCCAAGGTTTGTCATAGAACTTGTTAAATACCCTGCATTCCACGACTCTGAGAAAGCGAAGAACTTTTCTTACAAAAGCTGCTGCTGTTTCGTACAACGTGACCGGCCATCATTTTGAAACTAAAATGACAGAAGACGTCAAATCAGGTAATACCGTATACTCTATAATAATTGATGAGAGTACGGATATTACCACTATATCGAATTAGACGATATAGAATACGCTAACCGCAGCTACTTCATCCCAAAAGGCCCATCCTTAAAGGCCTCAATCTTTCCAATTCCAAAGAAAGAAAGTGCTGATCTTCTTGATTCTACAGAATCATCAACTAGCGACTCTAGCTCTAAATCCGACTCTAGTAATTCACGATCCCCTACGAAGACACGACAACAACCGATAGACGCGAGCTCTTTACATCTCGTCACTGATAAGCAATTCAGCTACTCATCCTGTCCGTTTACTTTCTCTAGATTTGACCCCTCCATAAATGTGTTCCCATGTGGAGAAAAGGCTGGTGTTATTAGCAAAACTCGTGCTGAAAATGGAAGCTGAATATTCATAAAATGTGTGTGCCACTCGGTTGCCTTATCTGTGAGTTATGCATGTAAAATTTTTCCCAGAACCATTGACCAGATGGTGAGAAATGTTTACCAATTATTTCTCACAGAGTTCAACCATAATAACCTTATCCAGGGTTGTGGCTGCATTCGCCGAATTTAGCTTTGAACTCACCACCAAATCTAATCCACCCTCGCCTGTGTCTGCTGAGAAATTTAGCAGCGTTTCAAATATGTCATCTATAGTAGAACTGCCAAACTGGTTAAGAGGGCAGTATGTGGCATCCTTAATCCCAAAGACATCGGGAGTACAAGATACTAATCGATGGAACGTATTTTTCTCTTGCGTTATTTTTAGCGCCTCTTTAACATGCCTCATCAGACGAGTATCCACAGCTGATGACATCAGTCAGGTACTTAAAGATAGCACTATGTACACGGCTAATGCCTATGAGTCGGATGCTATATCTGAGGAAACCAGAAATAAATGCTTCACCAAGATAGTTGAGATGACAAAGGTGGAGTTCTTTCAGGAACTAGCAGAATGATTCGGCTATAGAACCTTGTACCGAAATTTCTCAAACAGTTGAGATGTCAAAAAATGCAATAAATAGAGTTTAAATTTTGGTAACTCCTACTGATTTGAGTCTAGTTCCAGTCGGAAGTAAAAGAAAGTCAAGAAAACGTCAAAACACTTCAGTTCTAAATTCAATGCCAAATTTGAAAGGGGTTAAAGAAAGAAGCAAACCAAAAACGAATATTCCAGTGAAAAAAAAAGAAACAAGAGAGATTCTTAGAGAATTAGAGCCAAATGAAAAAAAGAACCCTTTTCTTCAGACGAAAACGAAGGAGATTGTGCTTGTATATATTGCACAGAATTGTACAAACTATACAAAAAGGGCGAGCTTGGGCCTCAATGTACTTTATGTGCAGTGGCATGATGTATGAGGTCGGGAGGGCGCAAGTAGTAAAGATTGTAGGTTGAGTGGCTTGGGTAGGAGGAAAGCTCGACGCCGGCGGCGAAAAAGACCCAAAGACTTATTTTCAACATATTTGTATCTTTTAAAAAAATAGAAGAACCGCACAGAACATTTGTCTCAGGAGAAAATTTTAATTTTTGTCATTTTTGTCAAGCTCTGCAGTAAGATGAGTGTTTGAATATTCCTTGATTCTCGGTGCAGTCTCTTTCATCGTGACCTCTAAGGGCCAAATAAAAAGTGCTACAAATTTGACGTTAGAGATGATTTTTTTTGAATGTGTCTATTTTCTTAAACTCATTATTATATAAAATAATGCTTTCACTGAATGCATAGCATAACTGGGACAGACAATTTACCTCACAAAGTAAGGCAAAGGTAGTGCAAGATTATATGTGGTCACGAGACGATTCATGTTTCCTCATTTTTTCTAAAAGATGGTGTAACTCACTGACTCCTTTTCTTTCCCAGTTGAGATCCATTCTTGAGTGAACTTTATGAAATAACAAACACGGAAAAAAATATAACAAATTCTTCATTTCCCACTAACATATCAAGTTATTTTTTTTTTGTGAATGTCTATTGAAAAACGTCGCGTAAAGAACTGTTTTCGGCTTTTCAATCAAAAGTTTGTGATAACTTCATAACTGGCAGGGACCGGCCCAGTTCCTTGATTTTTAATTAATCGGCTAATTGCAGCTTAAATCCTGCCAAAAAAATTCAGTTGAAGAATGTTGAGGGTTCCGGCCATCCTGGCCGTGAGGTACGCCCGAAATACACTTTCGATGTTCCCAAATGAAGACGTATTCTGTTGGGGGCGGATTGATGGATCGTTAGAAAGAATGGATATTATTATCTTTAATGAAGGGTGTTCATCTTCCAAAATCAAACTTTATTGCACATTCAATTCAAACAACTAAAGAAAACTAGGTAAGGCACAACTTTCAAATTAATTTCATTGTTGGTGACGTATTGTGGGTTCATATGTAAGTGTGAGAACGTACATTTTAATCTCGATTATTGTTTATCTTGAAAAAGTCGAAATATATTGTCGAAACGTCGACTTCGTTTTTATAAAAAAAAAGTTGTTTCAATTGAGTCCTATTCCTGTGACATTAACTTCAATTACGATGGAAGGACGTGAAATGCAAATCGAGGATTACTCGGAAATGTTAAGAGATTCTGCTACTCTTGTCGCAGATTTGCACTACAAGCAGTCAACTACAGGACAAAACCTTATTAGCATGAATTTAGACCCAAGCATAAAGGACATGGTATCTACAGTGGGTGATCAAATTATTAGAGCCACAGTGCGAAATTGGCAATTTTGGATTTTATGAAAAATTTATGCAACTTTTTTATGAAAATTTGTCAGTTTTTCATCCAAAAATAAGAACACAATATGAATATTTCAGTTTTAATCGGGAATTGACATGTTGACACCAAAAAATTTGCCCGAGACCTAATATTTGGTACTGCCACCTTTTGCGTCTATGACTGCCTGGCACCTCCTGGGCATGCTTTCTATGCATTTTTGGCAATTTTCTTTTATTTTTTCACTCCTGTGCCACACTTCAATTAAACGTTCTATCAAGTGACGCTTTGTTGTGATCATTTCATTGGAAATTTCCTTCTTCATCAACTTCCAAAGGTTCTCGATCGGGTTGAGATCTGGAGAATTACCAGGCCAGTCTAAAACCTTTACTTGCCGGTCAGAAAGAAATTTAGTCACTTTTTTAGCTTTGTGACATGGAGCTGAATCGTGCATAAAGATATAGCGTCCACCTGGGAACCACTCTTGGACCTGAGGAAGCATTTTGCTTTCAAGGACCTTTAAATACTGGTCCTGCCTCATCGTTCCTTCAACGATATACAGGCGACCTGTTCCCTGACTGCTGATTATGGACCAAACCATGATGCTTAGAGGATGCTTGAACATTCAGAAATTTCATTAGTTTACCTTTTATTTATTGTCGAATTTTTGGATTACCTGCTTCCAGTCATCAACTGTCCAGTCCTTGTGATGTTTAGCCCATTGTAACCTTTTTTTCATCATCGCTGGGGTAAGAAGGGGTTTTTTTGCAGGTCGGCGTGCTGAGAACCCCATATCCTTTATTCGTCGTCGAGCAGTCATTGGTGAAATATTGACCCCAGACTCCTGCATTATTTTCGTGAGTATCCTGCGCGGTTGCTTTCTATTTGCCAACACAATATCACGTATTTTTCGCTCATCTCTTGGTGTTGTAATTTTTTTTCTACCACATTTCCCTTTACGTCGTGGGGTAAGATCAACATTTTCATCCATTTTTTTCTTTATGCGATCTACTGTTGCCCTCGAAACTTTTGTAATGGATGCTATTTTTCTGTTGGAGTAATCAGTATTCATGACCAGAGATTTTATCTCTGCTGTTTTCTTTGGTGTGATGTCTTTTGACTTTCCCATCACAATTTTTTTTTTTTTTTTTAATTCAATTGTTGTAACAACAGCGGAACGAAGATTTCACTGGCAAATTCACTTGAGAATGAAGAACAACACTATAGTTCGTCGATTAAAAGTACCAATAGAGTCCAGAACGTCTTTGAAAACAATGAATAGGGTGATGAGAAGGACCGCACGGGGAGGCTAGATAACTAGGAATGACAACTTCGATACATTATGGCGCATGAGTTAACTGGTGGGGGTATCGACAGGGTTGCCAGTTTGTCTCCTGCACATAAATATACTCCATTATCATAATTAAATGATAAAAAGCATATTGAAATGATTTTTACCCTGATTTCAAACCATTTCATAGAGAAAAGTTCAATTTTTCGAGGTGGCTCTAATAATTTGATCACCCACTGTAACTATCATGAGATGATATCCAGTTTGGAGAAGACTTATCAGAATGTCTCAAAACAAAGAAGATCCATAAATTGCAATCTATATCTAACGAAAGTAAAGACTTATTGCTGTCCAAAACTAGGTTGCCACACCCTTTATGGAGTAAAAAGTCACTTTTTATTGAAATTGATAAGAGTTTCACTGAAACGAGCACTGGCAAGTTTCGAAATTTTACTTTTTTCCATTTCATCTTCAACCATGAAGCAGTATAGTAGTTCCTTAATAATATTTGAAAATAATATTCAACAGAAAATTTCAATAATGGTGAATGCTATGGTACACTGGACAAAATGAGATCGGCTCTACCCTTTATGATATCTTCAGTAAATATAATGCAGGGCTTTGTAGTCCAGTAAGTCAACTTCTGCTGAAACATGACATTCCTCAAGGACAAATATACAAGGAAAAGAAGACACTGAAATATTGTCAGAGTGGAAATCGAAATGTCCATGTTATAAAGACTTGAGCGTTCTTAATGAACATGTTCAGGAGATAAGCTAATGAAATTTAATACTTAAAGAATAATAATATTTTTAGGGAAGACATAAAGTGATTTGAAAATGAGTCATCTTTCACTTCAAAGGCATGAGGATAAAACACAACAAATATTCAGGGGAATGCGCAATAATGGGGGCTTTTTCTTAACCCAGATATCCCCAACGTCCTAATAAAAGGACACCACAATTTTTGGCTACGCCCCTGGGTCATATTGCGGCTGCGCGATACTTTGTTATTCTTAATACCTACTGCTGTTGTTATATGCGACCAGGCTGCTAATAGCTGCGTTGGAGTTTTATTTGGTGACAAATTCTCGTGAAAATGAATGATTTTTGCATCAGATTTTCAAAGTGAGTGAAAAAATCGAAAAAATATTTTTCATCCTTCACTTCCGTATGTAGAATGTTGAATTCTACCTCATGTCATCATTTAGCTTGAAAAACGCATAGAGTATTATCGTCCTATATGTAGTACGTCAGGAGTATCTAATTCATTTGGATCACAGTTTTTCCATGATTATGTTATTTATTTATTCCTTATAATTTCAGAGGTTTTTCGTTGCACGAGAAGCTGGCAATTATAGAGGAAGATGATTCTTCGAATCCTTCTGCAAATATCATTATGCTTCCACCAGATGACGGAGCTGAGACTGAAGGAGATTCTGGAAAGGTATGGCGCTGTTTGAAAAATTATCAGAAATTGGTTTACTGGGAACTGGTACAATACGGAGCAATATAATCGTAAAAAATCCTCTGAAATCTACCGCTAAAATGAAAGAGACTACAAGACAGACCTAGATAGGAATCTGACAGTTTTATGTCGGAATGACAACAGTGTGGTCTCTCTAGCATCGAATGCAGTTGGTGTCAATCCTATCCATATGGTATTCCCAACAAGAAAAAAAATCAGTACAACTTCCACAGCCGTTCATGATACAACTGTACAACGAGAACATGGGCGGCGTCGACAGAAGTGATCAAAACATATCTCTATACCGCACTGGAATCAGAGGCAAGAAATGGTACTTCTGTATGTTTGCCCATTGCATTGATATGGCAATACATAATGCGTGGCAACTAAGCCGCCTCATGGAACATGATTGACATTTGGACCATTTAGCATTTCTTAGAAGAATCGCTACTTCACGAAAAGTAAAACAAGTTCAGTTGGTCGTCCTTGTCAACGGGAAAATATTGATTCGTGGAATGATGGTATCAGTCATTATGTGATCCCATGGGATAAACAAACTAGATGCAGTCACTGTCATCTCAAAACCACCACGAGGTGTGTGAAATGTGCCGTCGGACTCCACGTTGAGTTTCATAGATTATCACACAAAATAATAAATATAGATGAATCCTTCTGACGTCCCATATAAAGGACAGTCGTTTTTGTGTTGATCATGTTTGATTGCATTTCTTGGATAGGAATATAGTTCTACACAAAAATTTTTGCATTTTAATTGAATTTGTTATGGTTCGGGAATAAGTGGGTTAATGCAAGAGATGATAAATTGCTGAGATTGTAATGGACCCATAATAAATTATATATTTAGTTCAATTCACTTCTCAAGGAAATTATTCCTTGTTTAAGGTCAATGAACTATTCACCTCGCATGCTTATGAAATTGACCATTGTCGCAAGAGTTCATAGGCTGATATTGATGATACGACACTTTGTAAGTAAGTTAAATACATAGATAAATTATTTTGTTAAGAATTATTAGAAGAAATCTATCAATAGACGTATTAGAAGTAACATGTTATAATATATTTCTCTAGATGTTCTCCTCGCTACACTCTTGTGAACTTAATAAACCCTAATAAGAACACAATTTATCACATGGCGATCCTGCCATTCCGAACCAGACTTGATCAAATTAAAATTCCACAAAAGTATTTGTGTCAAAAATGGAAAAAACGCAATCTTAGGAAGAAGTCATAATAACAAAAGCAGGTAATTCTGGAGGGCAAGCCACAAACACGCGCAGCAGAAATTTGTCTATGGGTGAAGTTTTCTCAATTATGGCATTAATCCTGTCACTTCGTGTTCTTATTTACTTGGTAACCCAATGGTTAAAGAAACGCATACAGCAGAATATAAGGACCGACATACGACGAGGAACTGATCTGAAGGAAGTTCAAGTGCAAAGTGATTAAGGACTACACAAAAAAAACTAACTGAAAACTTCATGTAAGCTACAATAAAAGTTTAATCTGCTTCATTTATAATTTAAGTATTTCATCTTGAGCACGTATGACAGTATTAGTTCATTAAATGAGCGAATTCGAATGTCTGAAATTGTTATATGACGAACGCACTAAATTTCATATTAATTTAGAAGAAGATAATAAAGATGGTGGAAGTCGTGCAATTATTTATGAAAAATATATAGAGCCAGGGGATAGAGAAAAATTACAACGTTTTATTGTCGAAATTGAAAGAACATTACCAAAATATCTGTTATTTAAGAAGATAGGTTGAGTTTTTGTTATTTGGCAGATCATTCCAATGACCCCAAGTGGCAATAATTTAAATCAAATTACGAGTGTTGTTGCAGAAATACCAACAATGAGTGAGACTTCCGATTTAAAAATTGCATCCGGTTTAATTCCGTGCATGGATGGTACAGAGAATACCACTCATCGGTTAATAGACGCGATCGAATTATACGAAACTCTATTGAACGACACAGGGAAAAAACTTCTCATAAGGTTTGTCTGGAGAACCAAACTAACAGAATCATCCAAAACCCGATTAAATTCAGATTACCAGACTGTCCAAGAGCTCCTCGATGATATTTCTAAACATCTGTTATCAAAAAAATCGGCATCAGCGCTTTCAGCATCATTTCATTCACTATCATAACTTCAAGATCTTGATATTTCATGAGACTATTCAATGATCTTCCGATTTGAGATGAAAATAACCATTTTTGATATGTTAGATCTGTTAGATCATTATGAAACGAACTGATTATGCCGCTCGAATAAATGCAAAAGAAAATCCAGAAAATGGCCTACATGGTGGTCATTTACACATCGGTGGTCAAAATAGATTTTCACTGCACTAATAATATGATATTGGGTCTACATACTCCAACAGATGCTATAAAGTGTTACAAATTCTGAAAAAATCATTCAATTATGATTCACAGTACCAGAAGTATAGTCGAATGAAATTTTGGTCAGAAATGATGAAACATCCTGTAGATGGTTAAGGAAAAATAGGACGCATTCCCGAGTGGCCATTTCGTGATGCTGATGATAGACTATATATAAATGGTAGGATTATGCAAGGTGCTGCCTCCAGATCAAGAGAAGGCAATAAGAGAAAAAGATTGTTCAATTTCCGAAGGGAATGGAGACTTTAGAAAAAGCCAATTACGCGGAAGTCTCAGAATGAAATCGCGAGAGACCTGCAAACCGAATCTACAGTTAAATGGAGACGTAGATTAGCTGGTGAAATGATGGATGAGGAAAATACTGTAGAACCGCGGGATTTGTAAGATGCGGGTGTTCTGAGAGTTGTAAAACCTTAATATATCCGATCAAAGTATCTCGACCAACATCCAATCCGAGCAATTGAGATTATAAAAAGAAGTTCTGTAAGACAAAATGTGATTATTGTATTTGGATATGACCCATTTCACGTCATAATCACCTCGGTCCATCAAATTCGTGTGTTCAATAAAATGAGAACAATCTGTGAAACATATTTGTGTATAGATGCCATTGGTGGGGTTGCCAAAAAAATTGTTTATGTTGAGAGAGTGTCCCCAATACAATGCATACTGTGGAAATCAACACTTTTCAGTCACATCACAATTTTCAGAGTCTCCTGACATGGCAAAGGTTGTGGGGAAAATGAGTTGTGGAATGGATTCTCCTCGGCAAGTGATGAGAAATAAATTGATTGAAATGAATAAAAGAGCTGATAAAACTTACTTTCAGGTGTTTCAATACTGGAAGCTCGGACGTCTCAAAAATTTATATAAGAACTGATGTACCACATTTCATCAAGAGTTGGATGAATTTTTTCAAAAAAAGAGTGTAGAGAAAAATGGAAATAACAAATCTGCTTATGTGCGATTGGACAATTATAATTTGCCGTAACAGACACTCTGCTTAGTGCGTAATTTCCGGACTATTGAGAACTATCGAGAACGCAGGTGTAGACGCAGGTTGAAGATACCGAAAAATCAGTAGTTTTCGAAGACATAAAAGATGACTTAAATCATACGGAAGGTACTGGAAGGTTACGGGACGTATAGTGAGAGTCAACCTTAGAACGGAAATCAAGCATTGAAATCAGTTAATATTTAAGTAGCTGTTCCAAGCCATTTCTTTTTCACCTTTGGATTTTCAGGTATTTGTATTCTTTGGCTTGAATGTTATGAACTGATACTCCCAATAATATTTATATTACTCGGGGGCCCATTCTTGAATCTCGATCAAGAATTGAAGAGTATAACTGTCATATGTCGATTTTCTAAATTTTCTCGAGCATGTGCAAAATTTGTGAGAGTTCTATTCGCCATTTCGACTATGTTTCGAAACAAATATTAAAGAAATAAGCTGTATGCAAGATTTCGAGAAATTTCAAATCGGAATATAAACATAACCTTATCACCGTTTCCTTCGACTTAGCAACGAGTGGTACGGAGTATAGGAGATATAACATTCGATTGTCGAGTGACATTCGGTTCCATGCGCAGGTCATGTTTACTTGTTTTTTATATTTAACTTAGAAAATCGACGCGGACATATGGCAATTGCCATAATATTCAATTCTTAATCGAGATTCAAGAATCGGCCCCCAGATCTCTATTGCAGTTGCCGAGTTACTATTATTCAACGTTTTAGCAAGGTATTTTCACCTACATTAATTTTGTATCATATCCATGAAAGAGTAATTTGTCACTGCAAAATTATTCTGCAAAAGATGTGTGAACATTAAATTTTCAAATTGAGGTTATATCGCACTTTTTTCAATTTCTAATTCAATTGTATTTCATTGCAATGTGATCACGTACATCGTTTTTCACGAATATCTCAGAAAATATGAATTTTAGGGCATTGGTGTTATTTCCACACCATTATTTTTCAACGTAAATTACAATATGGCCATAAAAAATAAGGTTCTGATTTGAAAAAATTGAGTTTTCACGTTTTCGAAATTGCCAAATCTGACAACGCTCTTGTGACCTCCTGTATAATAAGTTTCAATTCTGACTATTGCGACAGAAGCATTATTCTTACTTCCCACGGAAGCCTAAAAACGGCATTTTTCCAATTAGAAACCAGGAAGATATTGATGTGTCAGCAGAACGCCACTTTCAATTTGTTTATTGGAATTTCACGTTAAGAAAGAATTTTCTGACAGAAATTCAGAAATGTTACATTCATTCCATATTTATTCATAGAAATTCTGAATTTTCAGTTTTGCTTGTATTTTTGAGACGATTGATACTAGACACGTAATCGCGAGTGCATATCTCATAAAATATGAATTTTAAGGCATTAGTGTTATTTCCAAACCTACATTTTGTTTCAAAGTAGATTCCAATGTATCCGTAAAAAAATGAGGTTGCAATTTGAAAAAATTGAGTTTTCACGTTTTCGAAATTGCCAACTTTGACAACGCTTTTGTGACCTCCTGTATTATGAAATGCAATTCTGACTATTGCGACAAAAGCACTATTTTTACTTCTCGCGGTATCCTTCAAACGGCATTTTTCCAATGAAAAACCTGGAAGATATGCAGAGCAGAGCTCCATTTTTACCTTTTCATTGGAATTTCAAGTTAAAAAAGAATTTTCTGATGGAAATTCAAAAATTCTACATTAAGACAACTCAGAATTTTATAGAAAATCTATTTTCATTATAAAATATAGGGCTTCCCATTTGAAAAACGAAAGTTGGTGTCACTTCTGGTAAAACCTGAAGTCGCTAGAATCTCTAAAATTTACATCTCTTTAGTCAGAGCTGAGTTCCAAAATTGCAAACTTGAATTTCGATTCCTTCCCAAGAGTATTTTAACGAACGGTATTCGTGGGACACTCGGTATATAATGACTATAACTCCGAAGCAGTTTGGCTGATAAGTCACATTAACGAACTCGACCGCCACATTCTTCTGCACGACCTACCCTGAAAGTTTCAATTCACAAGCTCGTTCCTTTTGTCACTTATCTTGATTTTTCCCATGGCCGGAGTCCTACCCAGTGGATTAAACCAATTTCGGCTGAAAATTCGAAAATCACTGACATTTTGACAAAACGATAGCCCGCTGTTCCGCGGAGCATGCGCACAAATATGACAAACATGAAAACATGTTCCCAAGCATGTTTCGTTGAAATAATAAGAACGGCTATATAGACTCCTCAACGGTACATAGTATTACATCCTTAGTAAAGATGAACTTATTGGATGAATCAATCAAGCATTTAAGCTTAGTGAAGTAGGATAATACTGAAATATATATTTTAGAACATTAAAATAATATCACCTTCACCAAACGTATGTTTTTCATACAGAAAACCTCTTCAACAAGGTTATAAGCAATCACTCGTAATTATAGATCAAGATGGATTACCCTGCAACTACTACGAGCTGATAAACATTGTTATGATTGGAAACAAAATTAATTTTTTTGACATAAGATCGTGTTATGCATACTTTTATAAAATATAGTAAATTCAGTAATCGACTGATTCAGTATCATGACTTTTCAATAAATGGTACGGTTTTTGAAATGTAAAGTTTATATTTTTTGGTTACAGAGTAATCAGTCTACGCCACCGATATGTATTTTATTGCACTTTTTATCAAATAACCCATTGTATCCACAAGAAATATCTACTACAATTAATTTTGGTTGGCACTTCATTGCATGGTAGAAGTTTCCCCAATTTGTGTCATTCAAATAGTGTGGAGAATTGAGCAGCTTTCCTATTTGAATACTTGAAATGTAGAAAATATCAAGCAACTTTTTCCATAATTTATAATCTACAACTATACAGAAATGATTACCTCTTGGCATTAGGCATAAAGAAGTATCAACCACTCTTTCTGATATGGCTGACTGTTGAACAGTCGAATGTTCCCAATTTTCCCCCAGATGCATAAGAGACTAAGAGTATGCAAAAATTCACAACCTTATATGAAGATAATAAAACCAACAAACTTAAAAGAAAGGACTATTCAGAACTTGAATATATACAGAGTCACGTTAACTCAAAGACAAATAATATAGATAGCCGAACACTTGCCTGAGCATATTTAATTCCTCCTCCTGCTGTAAATATTGTGTATATTTTGAATAAAGATTATTATTATAAAGTTATATTAATTCATCGAAGCATATTGGAAAACAACCATGACATGCTTCAATTCAAAATTATATTCGCAAATTTTTTTGTTCAATTTGTTGTCGAATACCTTACAACAGAAGAAATTCGAAATTTCTTACCGCAGCAATCAAAACGAAGGAAGGTTTCGAATCTTGATATATTATTATGCGAGTTCTTTCATTTGGCATGTTATAAAACGGTAAGTGTATGCAGATGTGAAGATATACCAGTCAATCCAAAAGTTTGCATGGTAGGTCTCCTACACAAAACTAGTAAAGAAACAGTTTCTTACAGGGAATTGATTGGATCTCTCATCTTCATCGCTACCACTTGTTGACTAGATAAATTATAGATCACTAACATACTAAGTATGAATAACTACAGCAAAATTCATTGAGATAGAATCCAACGGGTGATCGGATATCTTGAAGGAATTGATGATGAAGGAATTGTATACAATTCATCGGAAACAATAACTAGGAACAGCTATTTAAGAACATAACTCACCAATAACCTACAGTGTTCAAAATACCTAACTTCATACATAGTCTCCCCAGAAGGAAGTGTCATCACATGAAAAACACAATAGTTCTAAAATATTGTTTCATCTACAAAAAAAGCCCAACACAGAATAATCAAGTCTAAAGACTCAGCGTTCTGAGGGTCAGGTGAATATCAAGGCAATCAACCTACTGATATTCCCTCTATTCTTATAGAATAGATGAAGCAAATCATTAACGAGAACATTCCTATAAATATTGACCCTTGTAAAAGCAAGACTGCAAGACTGCCACAAAATTGAAAATTCAGAAACTCTCTGCTAGTAATGGCTCAAGGATTGGTTAGTGGATCCAAATGGAGTTAAGCTTAAGCTTCTAAGCAGCCCCTATAGAAAGTAAATCTGTGAACCCGATATTTCAAATGTAAATATATATTTTTTCATGTCGACAATCAATATAAAATTTTCTACTTTTATTCATAGCCAAACTTTCAAAACTCTTTTGTTTCTTGTTCTGAGCAGCAAATGTGAGGTTCAAAAACAAACATCAAATGATGGAAGAAAACTCCTTGCATTAACAACACATAATACAATCATACAGTATAAACCTACTTTCGTCTTCCTGAAGGTTCTAATATCACAATTAAATTTGAAATTTTTTTTCTTATGAGATGTGCCTTTACATTTGCTGCCCTTAAGCAAGAACAAAACAGTTTCAAAAGCTCGGCTATAGATAAAGAGTAAACATTATATTCTCATGGTGGGTATTTCTTATCTGTATGTATTAAAATTAGTAAGACCTTTACTTTAGCAAAATCTAATACAAAAGGGTTGCGCAAATACCGCTAATAGTTGAATTATGGTGTGAATCATCAATTTTCGATTGTTTTATTAATGAGGATGATTATTATTCGCAGGATACCACAACTCCACCCAGACGAGTATGTAGAAAATTTCGGACAGAGGAGGAGCGAAAGCTCCTGGCCAGAAGCGAAGCAAGGCTCTTACAGGCAGGGGTAAAACATCTGAATAAGGAGTTGCACAAAATGTATCCCGGCCGATCCGTTGGCGCGAGCAGAAGTCAGCGGAGTAGGGAAGCCTATAAGGGTATGGTCAAGCAATTTTATAAGTATTTACCTATACCACCTAGGAGCAGGCATCAAGAACGTTCTTAGTTTGTTCGAGTTCAAGGATGGAAAACAATTCAACCAGGTTTTCCATTTCAATAAAAATATGGTACATATGTTACATAATTTGGGAATTGAACACACATTGGAAAGTTGCAGGTAAGAGGATAAGAAATTACATTGTTTATTTCATGAATTTTCTGAAGTTTTTGAATTTGTTATATTGACTTCCCTTCTGGATAGCCGTCAGAACCTATTAAAAACAAAATAAGTTAATGTGAACACATATATTTTAAGGAATTAGTGTTTGGGTCTGACTGACCCCAACTTACCAAAGGCGTTATAGAAACATTACCGTATCAGTTACAGGTTAAAATAAGTTGAGATTAACTCATATGATCATTTCGTGAATTCATAACTATCGTAACTTGCATTATTGCAGCCATCTTTCCAATGAGGTAAGATATATCAGATATGGAAACAATAATTACCTTATCTGCAGGCAAAAAATACTCAAATACTGGTTTAGTGTAGGTTGTGGTCATCTTTGCACTACAATGAATACACCATACATGTTCGTGACAAAAAGGAAGTTTGTGAGAGAAACATACCATTCATTTTACACATACTGAAACATATTTTTCTTGTGATCGATTCCGAATAATTCTTGCTTCCTAGAATAGTTTCAATATTCCGAAATTTCTTAAATATCAGAGTGATCGCAACTGCAGCAACATAAATAATTAAAACAGTTGGGTGTATCTGTACGAAATGAATATTGAAAAACGAAATATGAACTTGATCTTATACATAGACATGTAATAACTATGATCATATACCTATAAAAGTATAGAGAATATAGAAATTGATATATTTACTGTGTTTCCTGGACATCATTTGCAGCCCCTTCTAGTGAACCAGGACGTTTTTCCGATATAAATTTGATATTTCCATCGATATATGCAATGAATATTTTTGACCTGGAGTCGAAACCATGCAGTCCTCTTAGATTAGAAAATATGAGTCCTCAAAGAACTGAATCGATGCGTTTTCAAGCCAGTTTTTTTCTGCATAAATTCGATCACTCACTTCTTTTGAATATTTCACAAACTATCTTCACACAACGATAAGCGACAAATTAACAATATTTGTAAAAATCCTTAGAATAAAGAATGTTCTAAGTTCTAAGTGAAAATCGGACAACTTAACCTTTTTTTCTTCCCACTTTTCAAGCAAACCATAGACACAGACGAAAAAAAGTAAACAAGAACAGTGAAAAAAGAACAGAGAACAAGTGAAGAAAGTTGTGCATTGGCGCCAATTTCATCGGTTGGAATCGTGCATATTCGTCGATGACAGAATAATATTTACTGGCGCGAAATACGAAATGATATGGAGGCCATTGGTTCTGTGCGTAGATCATAGAAATCTATATTACTATAGTATATAATATAGAGTTCATTGGCGTAGATAGAGGATCCTCTATCTACGGTTCTATGCAATGTTTTGTTGGCAACACACGGTGCAGACTCTTGTAATGTGGGTTGCTGATTCATAAATGTTTAACTTTGTGGGAAATTCACGCCCATACATAATGAACTATTTTTTCGTGCTAATTATCTTGAAAACTTCATAAAGTGTTTTTTTTTTGATATTTTCACTTACTTGGTATACTCGCATTTATTGGAATAAATATTGATAAAGTTGATAAGTGATAGAGACAGTGGCTTAGAATTAGTTGACTTCGAATGAACTTTTGAGAATAATAAGCATCCAGTGTATGGAAATAGCCTTTTCTCTTAGAGTGATCCCTCCAGGCTCTCTTACTGATCTAGAATCTGTGATTGTGTCTGCTGCCGCAAAATACAACGAAAATACAGTCCGTTTAGCCAGATCTGAGCTCCTGTACTAGTTAGTATGTTTTATGTACCTATTTTCATTTTAATCTTTTGACTAGATATATCATGATTTTAACCATATGACTTTGGAACCTAAAAATCAATCCTTGGTTTGATAATGGCAATGCGCCGGAACATGTAACCAGATGATTTAAAATAAAAGGTTCCACGAACAGAAGTGTTTCATGACTTTTCCTTCAGCTCATACTCAACGCTTCAAAATGGGATCTACGTAAAAATACGGTTAAACGCATCATTTCTTGGTCCTTTGTGCCTCCTTCAGAGGTCTTTCCTAATTTGATTTGGATTGCAGGTTTCATTTGTTATCAATTCTGCTGGTGTGTGTAATTTTTTCCGCGACCGCAGGGTTATTTGACTTGTTTCTTGGTTTAGTTGTCAGAAAACCACGTCGAAAATACAAACTGAATCGATTTGTGCTCCTAGAATATTTTTACGCATTCAATTTCTTGAATCTCCTTCGTGAAAGCATTTTTTACCGTTGAATGTCATATTCTGCTAGTTTCTTTTGAAGCTTGAAAATTTTCAAACCGCAAGTACGCGTCGATCGCACTCACGCAAATCGAATGGTCCATCATGTGATTTTATTGTTTTTATGCACTTCTCGTTGAAAATTCACCTTCCAGAATTCGCCCGACAAAATAGCTAGTGTCTAAATTATTAGATTTGGTTTGGAGTCTAAAATATTTCTGATATGTTGTTAAATGGGTCAAATCTACAGAACGATTTCGTAGTTATAACAATTTCAAATTTTGAGTTCCTCGATATATTAGGCAGTGCTGATGTGATCAGATTGAAACTTCGTTATAAGAGAAAACCAACTCGCAACTTAATGCAATGTAAAAATTCAAAAACAATTATAAGTTGAAAATTTTCCAAACTTTTGTTGTATTTTTTCTCAAGCACTATTAATCAGATTTCAATGGAATATGACATTCGACACTGTATGTCAATGTTTAGCCAGGGCTTTCTAAATTTCAGTTTGATTCGATATTCATTTATTCAGGAGATGTTGGGAACGAAATATCTCGTATTTCGCGGCTGTTTGGAATTTGAGGATATTGAGGTACTCAATTTCTCAAGAAGAACTATCGCGATCAGATGTGAACTTTTGAATGGGCTTTAGGATATCGATGTGCAACGTCATAAGGTCATGATGATAGTACATGAATTAAATTAAATTACCTAGGAAAGCACTGATGTGAGTACTGTGAGGTCATCAGCAGCTTTTGCGCGAGTTACAATTCCATAAGGAATTCCCGTAAGATGTATCAGGGGTATCTCGACGTACCCGTGGGAAGTTCTACCACAGCTTTATTTATATGCATGTAGATGTAGGAAATAGAACCTATTCGATGTAGTTATTCAGTTCTGATCATAGAATAACAATATTCTAGAAGTGCTAACTGCCTACTAAATCAGAGAAACATAGTGGCCGCCATCTCTTGGGGACGTGGCGGGAAAAATGAGAGCGATTCGAATATATTCATGCAGGTACCTTCATACATTTGAAATATTGAAATTTTTATTGTCTGCTATAAATCATATTTACCAGCACATGGTAGTGTTTGCTCTTCAGCTCCTCCCTGTGTTGTCCCTTTTTACAGTCAAGACGCCCATCTGGAAATAAACATGTATTACCATCTTGAATAAAAACAAAGCACTTTTTCAAGATTATCAAATGTGAATGAAATTCATTTATGACTCTCAGTCAATCTTAGTTGTTTGCTTCATATTGAATGATCCAATCACGAACTGACCCCACCAAACGCAGCTTTACTTTCTGTTGACAAGATTCTTCTTTTCATCATAGGGTCCTCACGAAATTCTTTTTGGACCTTCAGGATATAATATTTCAACCGAGTAGGTACAAGATATCTTTGGAAATATTGGAAGAATAAAATTTTGAGTGGTAATTATCAGGTTGATCTACCATTCACGGATTCCACCTTTGGGCGACACGATAAAGCGCTGTTCTCCGGAACTAGCTGGTGGAAATTGATATCTGATTACAGTTTCTCATAGAACGAAAAAAATAGTTATTTATTATACAAGGGAAAAAAGTATTCAGATTTTAGCTTCGCGTCGGGAGACAAAAAACTGAGAGCTAAAATCTAATATTTTCCCCGAATATAATACACTATTTTTTTCTGACAGGAAAAACGATAATTTAATTGGGAACTTCTGCGAAGATGCCAGCGCCCTAACGGATAAATTTGGAACCTGTCCAAGCTAGTAGTTTTATGTAAACAAACCTTAGAAATGGTGGTGGAGAACGAATATTTATTAAGCATAGCTTGAATATTTGAAGAAATTATAATAATTTTGTGTAAGATTCGTTGAAAAAAAACTTTTTGTTTGGATCACGATATAAAATCGTGCTTTAAATCGTTCCTGTAGGATAATTTCGGTGTTATTTTAGTGTATATTGCTAGGTGGATCAAAAAGAACCAATATCCAAGTTTACTTGAATTTCTGAAAAGATAGGCACCTCAATAAGTAATTTAAGGACTCTTATTTATGCGAAGAAGTGCTGAATGCCGGCTATATTATGTGGTAAATCTATAATCAGTCCAAATGATATGACTTGTTCTTTGTTTACAAACAAGTGAATCAATTAAATGAAAACAGATTTCCTGCTTTAGTTCTTTTGCATCGTATTTCTAAAGAAAAGGAAACAGATAGACATATAATTGATTTCATTTTCATATTACAGCAGCTCAAGATACACATACAAAATGAAAAATGTCACAGCTGGTTCAACCTACCTATTTATAGAAATGAAAAGTATTGATGTATTTATATGAATAACTTCAGCTTTAACAGTATATCTAGTTTTTGTCAGGTTTTCAACCAGATCACTCTTTTAGAATAAGATTTTGTGTAGTAGGTATGTGAATTAGGTAGCTGCAGAAGTGTTCGGTAGTTTCTCTGCAGCATTTTTCTTCAAAATTCTCTTATTTTCATTTATACCTGAAAACATGAAGTTGTTTCGAAATGAATACATGGTAGGTAATTTACCTTTATGAAAATAAACATCTTCAGAGAAATGCAGTGAACATACTTTCATGTATTTCGTGACCTGTTTTCCAATCTTCAATTTTTAGTGCTAGACCTTTCTTCTATCATTGAGTTCCCTGCCAAATGCTGTTTCTAAATTAACTTTACTTTCATTTGGCTTTGGAAAAAATGAAAACTTGTGGCAGTACATGATCCTTTCTTCTTCGACCATGAATAACATTGAGTTGAGGCACACAACAATAGTCATTTTGGGAGGATGCCATTTCGAATTAATACAATCGAAAATTTTAAACGGAAAGAAAGGAATCGATTGATGAATATTACAAACACTTTCGCCATACCAAAATTTCAACTCGGAGAACAACACAAAAGCTCGAAAATGAACTCCAAAAGTGAGCAAATTACGTTAGAATAACAGGCACGTCGAAAAACTACTAGCTTGGAAGTGTTCGAATTTCTATCGCCAGAGGGCGTATCGCTTAGCAGTAGTTGCGAATAGTGAAAGAACATATTATTACAATATATTAAAATCAGAATGTTATCGATATGAAATTGGAATTTTTTAACTAGTAAGCAGTTCTGAAATATCACCCAATTTGCGACCAGGTACATCAACAGCAGTTGTGTCCATGTCAGAGAAAAATATTATTTCCACACAAGAAAATTGGTCTGTTGTACCGAATAGTTCAAGGAACATGTCATTCACGCAATGCACATTTAATAATTGTACTTTTGATATAAAGGAAATGTAACTTATGTTCAATAAAATATTCTAAAATCAAATATCTTCTTTTATCTATATGTATATATATATCCGGGAAAAAAGTACTCACTTTTTTCCCGGGGAAAAAAGTAATTTCGTGGAAATTTATATTTTGTTACCTGTCAACAGAGGTCAAATGTCAAATTTATTTCCCGTCACAGAAAAAAAGAGTTTATACGGTGACGAGTGAATTGGACGCTCTGATTATATTTAGATATTCACTTTCTCATCTTTATTATTTTCCTTTACATTTTGCTCCAGAAATTCCGTCGCCATTTCCATATTTCAAATTGAAGTTCATGACAATCTGAAAAATGATTATGTTTTTATGGTAATGGCAAGGAATTACTGATTTCAAATTAACAATCGGAACCGTGGAGGCTCTTTGTAGTAGTGCCATTTGTCCAAAATTTTTTGCGTTGTATTAATCGAATTCGTATCGTTCATTCTGAATTTGCTGCAGGCTTTCCAACAATTGTCGAATTCCTGCCTAAACAAATTATCGAATTTCAGAGATCTTTATGACAACCTTCCCTATATGCTATATAATATAATTCTCGATATTCTTGTGTGCACTTATCACATAAATTCGACAATATCCCAAGATACACATACCAAATTTTATAGTAAGACAATTTCCTTTTTGTTTTATATCTGTTGACGTTGGATTAAGGTGATTTGAAACTGCGTTCTTGAAGGAGGCATATGAATTTCGCCACTCAGTCTTTTTCCTTTTTGTTGTCCGATAATACTCCTGCAATGAGATATTCCTATCTAGTCATATCTTCAATACACCAGAATGATTCAATTGAATGTCCACAAGGAGATTCATGCAAGCAGAAAGTTCACGAATAAAAAACAGAAAATGATTTTGAGAGGAAAAATATGTGTTCCTTGTTCTTAAAAATACTTCAAGTTTCAAGAAGTATCCATCATCTGAACTGGAACAATTAGAATAGAAATAATTTTTGCCAGAAAGTGTTTCAATCATTTGAATCTGTACCACAATCCAATTTCCGGGTGTATTAAATAGTGTACTTAATTACCATTTTTTCCGTTTAATATCTTCTTAGTATTCCTTTTTTCAGACGATATCTGATTTTCATGGTCGCAAGGTTGTCACGTTCTTCGAAGTATGATTACATTTCAACGAGAATATTTCTCTGTTCCTCTTGAAATTTGGAATATTTGTTAGAATATTCTAGCCTTATGAGTAGAATTCAGTTTTTGCGATAATGTGATGCTAGATCCAGGATCACAAGGATCGTTCTGATGGGTATGCAGAATATGTTGTGCTTGATGGAGAGGCACGACTCTCATCAGAGTTAGGGGTACCTGGGGGAAACGCCACTGGCGAATTCGATAATATGTCAACGGCCAATGTCGGACAGTGTGGGATGCCCATCATATGACGCCACCCTTCCAGATTATCCTCAAAGATTATTTGATTGCCCATATCGAATTTCTTTAGAAGTCTCTCGATATGATGCCTCTTTATCACTCGAAGAAAACCCACAAATACCTTTTCACCTGAAAAACCACATGAAAGTTTCAACTGATGACAAAGAAATGTGAAGAGATACATTCCTGTAAATATAGGTATAGATATAATACGGCGACACACCTACCTATAAGATGGTACAATACATGTTTCTGCTTGCAGCTGATCGAAAGTGAGCGAAATTCTTCAATAACATTGTTGATTGAATTTTTTATTAGAGGAGGATATAAGTATTTTCAATAATGTATGGTTCTGATGAACTAGTGGCGCCAACTCAGTCTGATATTTTCTTGACTATGATGCTATTCCAAAACGGATCGTTCAGAACCGTCGAAATCCAATAAATAGATTGAATTCGTAGGTATACATATCCTACATTGGGACGCTGACACCTCCGTATGATTCCATTGCATTTATGTTTTGTATACCCTTATTTCGATGAAGGCGTGGATGGCTGGGAAATTGATATTTGAAGAATTTCTAAAGCTATATCTAGTGACACCACAATAGGGTTCGCTTCATAATACTTCAGAACCACACCTTTTCCAACGTAATTTCCGAATTGATCATACATTCTAAAAAAATCTTGGTGTGAATGCCGATTTTATACTTCCAAAGAAATATCGACATATTTTATCAACAACATTCAAATTTCCTATCATATTTTTGAAATTGAAATTTTTATGATATGATGTTCGGTTGTGTGACTTTTGATATAAAATATTACAAGCAGGTGCAGAATCAATAACATAATAATAAATTGAAATTCCACCTTTCTTATCAAGTTATAATAAAAGTTCATGAAATAAAACACTCACAATATCAGAATAATCTCTGATAAAAATGTGCTCAGCATGGGGAAGTTTCAAATAATAATTTCAGAGAATTGATAATTTTTCAAGATAATATCCATATTCATACCAGATTTATCAAAACCGCATACTTTTGTTTTGTAAATGCTTACAGGGATGCCACATATCCTACATTAACGTCATTTTCAAAAGAGAACGCCTTGAGGACTAGTAAATAGCGTTATGTTTTAACGTAAAAGCAAATGCTTTTGGAGAAACTGTATCAAGATTTTTACGCGGTTGTTCTGGGGAACAGCGCGTTATCATTTCGTCACGATGTCTGTAATTTTCGAATTTTGAGCCGAAATTGGTCTCCAACGACTAGGTTGGACTCACTGATAGAGAATCCGTCGTCAAAATTGATTCTGTCCGTCTGGCCGTCCGGCCGTGTGCGCTGTAACTTTCAAAAGGAAGGACCTAGAGTCTTGAAATTTTCAGGTTGGGTTAGGATCCTGAATATCTCGGTTGAGTTCGTTAATGGGCCAAATCTGTCGAATGGTTTCTGTGCTACAGCCATTCGAAATTTTGATTTTTCAATAATTCGAGAAATATTCATCTGATCGAAATGAAACTTGGTTGTAATATGAACAGCGTCAATAAGAAGAATTATCCAAGGAAAAATTCAAAAAAAAATTTTTTCTTCTCGAAAATTTTTTTGGAAAATTCATATATTTCATTGAAAATTCACTGAAATTTCCAAGTCACCATTTCACAATGTGAACAAGCGCGTAAAAGCTGCTGACTTCACATCAGTGCTTTTCCAGATTTTTACAGCTAGTTCACGTAATTTTGCCGACGTCTTTCAAATGCTCAATTGAGTCACCTAATTTCAACCAACTGGTTCAGAAGAAAACGTCTGGAAGACATATGAAAAAAACCTAGAAAAGCACTGCCTCGAAGGCAGCAGCTTTTGCGCGCATGTTCAATGGAGATGACCGCTTTGGCGACGAATTTGAACAAGCGCGCAAAAGCTGCTGCCTCCACGGCAGTGCTCTTCTTTGTTTTTTCTGTAGTGTACTGGATTTCAATTCGATCTAATCTATATTGTGGAAATATTGAGAAAACAAAATTTTTAATGGGTATATCCACGTAATCATTGAGCGGATTTTACCCCTTCATGAATGAATACTCGATATTTGTAGAAGAGGGTTGGACCTAAATTACGAAGGCCGAATTCGTGAATGGGTAAAATCCCGATGATTCCGAAGATATACCCATTCAAAATTTTATTTTCTCAATATTTCCGAAAATACAGATCAGATCGAATTGAAATCCAGTACTTTATCGAAAAATGACAGTTCGAAGGTTCATACAAAATTAAATGGGGATAATATGATAAGATCACAGAATCTATATAAATAAAAGGGGATCTATGGTATATTGATACTTCGACAACGCACTACGCATAACTTGCAATTTTCTGCACCAAATCGGATTTTTTTTTCTGTTGTATTCATTATTGTCAGGAGAAGGTTTGTACAACGGAATATTTCCAAAAAATATATACAAAAGGATAACAAAGCTTTCCTTTTTCATCCCACCATAGAACTCTATAATACGCAAAGCATTCTACCGAACTATTGCGATCATAGAGTACTCTGACGTCATTAACACTTAGGTTGAGGTTCTACATAAACCATAGACATATTAAACTCTCTGGGCATGGCGTACGAATTCATTCCCAAAGAGTCGAATGGGGATAATGAAGCAAGTGAGAGGTCCGAGAGAGAGATGGAACTGGATCGGGCCGACCATAGACAATATACACAATACAAATATCCAGTATTCTATAGCGCATGGAGAGTGAGATCAAGAATGATCTCACTTGCACAATATGACGCCAATCCAGAGATAAAATCAAGCATTTACTTAGGGAATCTCCGGGGAAATGACTTGAAGTTTTAAAAACGCTGCAAATTTTACACCAGGGTTTATTATTTTCTCAGTTAAATAACCCAATATACAATTGATGTCTTAAAAAACTTACATATTATATTATGCATAAATCATTGGTTTCTCACAACACAGAAACCAATTCCATGAAATAATTCATGCGAACATAGAAATCTCAATAAATACACTAGTATAATTGAATAACATTTCCACATGCAGAACGCTAACTGAGTAGCAAAATTTAAAATAATATTTTGAATGAGAAGAGAAGTTCCACAGTCGTTTCACCTCTAACTATTTTCCACAATTATTAAATTTCGTGTCGGTATTCTACAACTGAAAATGAAGTTCAAATCAGATAGGGTTTGCCCTTTTTGAGATATTAGGGAAATAACCTCAATATTCAAAATGGTCACGAAATTTTTTGCCAATATCTGCACAAATGAATATCGGTCAAAACTGAAATTTGAAACACTGTTTCTAAATGTTGACTCTGAAACCTGTACCAAATTTCATTGAACTTTGATGAATATGTATTCGAAAAAAAATGTTTGAAAAAATTCGATTTTTCCACTATACAATTCTCACGAAATTTTGCATTAGATCGAGTGTCTATATTTCACAATTAGTCATGATGTTTCAATCCGAAAGCGTTCGTTTTTCTTGACACTGAGGAAATAAACTCAATCTTTCAAACTAACACCAATACGTAAAACAAAATTCAAGACTTTTCGCTAATATCAAATGTGTAGATGTGATTTCTACTAGGATTCAACTTTGTTCTAAAAAATATTAATGAAATGAAAAGAAACTCAACCTTCCTGTGCAATTGATCTGAAAAAATTTTTTTCCACAGCAGATATCCGATTCACTTGATTCACAAAGTATTCACCACACAAACTGAAAAACTAAAATTTTTCTACATTATTTCTGTAACAATTAAATATATCGTGAACCTCATCAGGTTGAATTCGAAAGAATAATTCTAGATTATAAATTTCGTTCGTTGTTATCGTTGTCAAATACACTCAACCAAGAGGATGTCAAATCCAAAAGTCTGTTTGATGTAAAGACGTGAAATTCAAACAAGTAGTTTGCCGACAACCAGATGCGGTATATTTTTGTCTACACTATATCGCTTGTCTTAGGTCTAGACCCGGCACAGTCCCCATTCACAACAGGTAGACAGATGATCGGCTCCTAACTTCAGTCTAAGGCTCCAACCCTCAGTATTAGATTCTCGACAATCGACAATTGATGAGATTTGCGGTTTGTTATTGATTTTTTTGCATATTATATCCTCCAATTTGATTTATCATATAAATGCTCATTATTTTTTATATTCACGCTTATTTCAAACTATCAGTACGAAAGATTTTGGATTTCGATTGAAACCAGTAACGGATATCCACATGTTGACGATAATCGTACTACGCAAACCGAAATTGATGGAAACCTCCGATCAACCGAATTTTTTGGAAATCTGCATTATTTTAAATCACGCTACTTAATTCGCGTTCTGCATGCAAAAGTGTTATTCAGTTATAAAAGAGTATTTATTGAGATTTCAATGTTTCAAATGAATTTTTTCATGGAATTGGTTTTTGTGTTCTGAAAAACCAATGATTTATGAATAAAATAAAAGTTTTATTCAAGATATGAATGAGCTTCATGAAGAAATTTAATCTTAAATCCCGTAATCCGCAGGGTGATTTCTATAAATAATAATTTTACCCGATTTTCAGTAGTCATGTTTAAGATATTGGAAGAGAAAACCCAAAAATATTTAATCTGAACTACTTACGATTATGAAATTG
Organism: Myrrha octodecimguttata; assembly: GCA_958510865.1. Taxonomy (NCBI): domain Eukaryota; kingdom Metazoa; phylum Arthropoda; class Insecta; order Coleoptera; family Coccinellidae; genus Myrrha; species Myrrha octodecimguttata. The sequence goes on from OY294059.1 coordinate 23,359,796, forward strand.
TCAAGAACACCGATGGGGCATTTGCAAATTGTGTTTATGAAATAATAACGCATCCATTAAAAATTTCTCGATATGTGTTGAAAATTTGGTAATCAATATTTTCATCTACTTTTAGATGTATTACTCGGGATGAAAAGTAAACCAATTATTTCAGTGAATTCCAATCTTAGAACCGAATGCGATGATGTCATTTTCGACATAATTGGAAATTTGAAGCGTTTTTCTTTATAACTCAGGAACCACTGGTCGGAAATGATCCGGATGAAACTTTTTTGGTTTAGTTTTGCAACAGTAATCAACGTTCAGAGTTTCATGAAAATTCGGTGGTAAGTTTTCGAGAAAAATTTTTTTTTTCCCCCCAACCCCCCATTTTGAGCCCTTAGGGTACACCGATTCTGCTGAAAAGCTTGGAGGATCAATCCCGAGCGACACACGATTTTTCTACCAAGTTTCACTGATTTCGGTTCAGTACTTTCTGAGAAAAGCCCCGGACAACGGACGGCGGAGGGCGGACGGGGGACGGCGGACGGCGGAGGGCGGACGGGGGACGGCGGACGGCGGACGGACGGATTTTTTTTTATTAGTTTATTCAAATCTACATACTCCAAAACGTAAACTGTGAAATTTTCAGGGGGGGTTAAAAAATTTTTTTTTTTGGTCGATCACTAAGGTTTATTATTTGATTTTATCAAATAATAAACCAAAATTGGTGATGAATGTGAACATAACTCCGATATGAATATTCGAAATGATTAATCAATAACAATATATTATGAATTCACCTGGGTCGCTTGTTTCAGGACGGTATTCCAAGCTCCAAATGATTTTTTTCTTATCCGAGTACAGACACGCGAGCTGAGCGGCTTTCGGAGCACTTTAATTGAGCTTTGAGCTGCCTCACAAGTATATACGGTGTTTTGAACAGTAAGAGAGCCACTCAACACCGTCCAAACTTGCGACGAAGCCGAATCAAATTGCCTCGAAAGTCGCTCAGCTCGCGTAAACGCAGCTTTTGAATTTTGTGCGTTAGATGGTCTCAAACGATTAGAATGCACTAAATAGTGAAGAAACCTGTGCGAAATTCATTTCTGCTTTCACTTTTATTAGTTCATTCAAATCTACATACTCCAAAATGTAAACTGTGAAATTTCCAGGGGGGGGGTTATTTTTTTTTAGTCTTTCACTAAGGTTTATTATTTGATTTTATCAAATAATAAACCAATGCATTATAGTAATGTCTACACGGTCGATCACTTGGGGTGATGGATATCAGGCTCAGAATTTTTCTCTGTGAACATTTCAAAAATTCAAATTCAGCAACATACCAGAGGACCTCTGTTCATATACGAATTTCCTTATAAAGGTATCACAGCGCTTCAAAATATGTTTCTGTTCTGATCATTTTTCGCATTCTTTTGCAATATCTTCATTCTGTAGCATTCTCGAAGAACAGAAGAAAGGTAAGCTAACCAGGGACACAATTTCCGATGGTCAAGGTAGGTGCCTTTGTATTTTTAAAATTTTAAAATACACATCATTCCGTAATCACGGAATGATGTGCTAATTGAAATTCAGAAATTTTAAAATTTTAAAAATACAAAGGCACCTACCTTGACCTTGACCTTGACTATTTGTTATATTATGAGTATATGTTAACATATACTCATAATATAACAAATAGTGAAATGGAACTGGGTGAGGCAAGGTATAATTTGAAATATTAGTTGAAATTTTATTGGTGGTTAACGTCCATGTTTATAAATTCAATAAAGTTTCTCAGGAATTTGGACCGTAATTTATTAGAATCTATTAGTACATTGCCAACGTTTCGAACCTTTAGTGGTTCTTTTTCAAGGCTCGTATTTAATTTAATTCGGAATGTGTCTGGTAAAATAAAACATTTATTTTCTCTTCGTGACAGAGAATCGAATAACTCTGATTTGACTTTCAATAAGTTTTCCGGTGAAAATTGGAGTTATTCGACTGTCTGTCACGGCGAGAAAATGAATGTATTATTTTACCAGACATAATCCGAATCAAATTAAATACGAGCCTCGAAGAAGAATCACGAAAGGTTCGAAACGTTGGCTTCGTTTCTATAGATTCTAATAAATTACTGTCTGAATTCCTGAGAAACTTTGTTGAAAATTAGTTGAAATCTGTTTCAATTTCCCCTTTGGTGTTGCTCAAATCTGTGAATTGAACTTAAACTGAACATTCAAGCCGATGGTACTGAATTTTGAATGGTTATATCTGCGGAAACATTGACTGAAATCCACAAAATCGTAAATTTGGCCTTCGTTATTCAATTCAAAACCCGCTCTTCAACTTTGAAGTCTTCTATGAAAGATTCTTTCGGCAGTTATTGTGTTTACGATCGTTCAATCAGATAGTAAGGCTGCGTTTGGAGAGGTCAATATGTGAATAGGTGGCAACGACTTTGATCAAGCACTTGTAAAATCTCCTGACTTTTCGAATTTCTGATTTTTTTTGTTATTCAATTCTTATTGAAATATTCCACAAATTTGTCGTGGCACCCAAAGATCTTTATTTTCTGAAAATAAGTAGGACAAAATCATCTATTTGAAAGGTATGACCTTAAACTGCCCACATAATCGGTTGAGGCAATATATGTATAGCCGATTTTATTGATTATTATCATCTACACACATACAATATTTTTGTATCTGAATACAAATTTATATACAGGGTGTTTCATCATGAACTGGTCAAACATATATAGCCGTATAGATGATATTGGGAAAGTCATTTTTGCCTTATGACATATACCCCGTTTTCGAAGCATAAGCGAGATACAGGGTGTTTAATGTCAACTTTGAGCAATATTCCGATAACTATGGTGCAGGGCTGGGCAGTATTTCAATTACTTGTAATTGAAATACGTATTTGAAATACGAATACGTTTTTTGTATTTGTATTTCAATTATTTCTTGAAAATGTATTTTATAATTGGTATTTCAAATACCTGACGTTGAAGTATTTTGTATTTCGATACTTTTGTCTTCGAAATACTTCTGAACAAATACATTTTGCGCTGAGCGCTCTAGAGAAAATAGTCCCTGAATCTCCCTTCAGATGGCGCGACGTTCATCTGCTTCATCTAGTTTTTTTGCAATCATATTTTCGGCAAATGGAAAGGAAGAAAAGGTCCTGCGCAATGGTCATTTATCATGGAGTTAGAGTTAGTCAACTTCTAAAAACAATAAGAGCAAAGAACTTACCATCCTTGAACATTAACCTAACATAAAAAAATGTGTTCATACAATATAACACAAGTTTCTGCCCATCAGGACCTGTAGAAAGATTGTTTTCTTCAGCAGGTTTTATTCATTCCCCAACAAGAGGCTGTTTGTCTGATACTACATTCAAAAATCTTGTGTTTCTGAAAGGAAATTCTTTATTTAGCGATAAAATAGCTGAGCTGAATTAGTTGTACTCTTTTCACATTTTACGCAACACCTGAATGTATTTTGTAATTTGTATTTCAAATGCAAATAGTTAAAATACTGTATTTTGTATTTTATATTTCAAATACCCGACTTGAAAGTATTTTGTATTTTGTATTTCAAATACCTGCGAGAAAGTATTTTGTAATTTGTATTTCAATTAAGCCAAGCATGTATTTTGCCCAGCCCCGATGGTGAGTTATGCGTGACCTTTTAAATAACGGTTTTTGGTCACATCTCAGTAGTTTTTGGTGGTCAATTCAATTGTTGTGTAGAATTCGGGAAAAAATATTTCAAAATGGCGGAAAACCTACAAAGTTGGAATTTTTTGTTTTCGATTGCCAAATTGGATAGCATTATTTAAATGTACTCAATTTTCTGAGATTTTCCGTGAAAAGATATTTCCAAAATTCAAACTCAACTTTTTTTTACATGTCTACAGTGAAAAAAATTTCACCCAAAATTGTTGAAATCTTTTGAGGTTGAACTTTTCTTCATTCTGAACACTGGTGGAAAACAGAATGAAAAAATATCCGTTGGTTTTCGTTTTATAGCCTTCCAAACATTCCACTCGGAGTACTTAAATAATTTTTATTCGAGAAACTGGTGTATCTACGGAGGCAAAAATTGAGCTAATGGGTCCCCAGAATGATCCGGATAGAAATATGAATTTATCAAAACAAAAAATTTTTCAAAATAAAACTTCAATGGGATTCGTACTCGCTTCATTTGGGTCGCCTATAAATTGAATTTATTCTGATTATAATGACGTCCGTTACCAAGCAACGGTAGTTCATCGAATTTGACCCTATTTTCCGAATGCGAAGAGAGTTCGATTGCTACCAAAGTTTTTTTGGAAAAAATTTTTCTTTTGATAAATTCATATTTCTATGCGAGTCATTCTGGGGACCCATTAGCACAATTTTTGCCTCCACAGGGCCACCAGTTTCCCGAATAAAAATTATTTAAGTACCTACTCCGAGTGGAATGTTTGGAAGGCTATAAAACGAAAATCAAAGGATATTTTTCATTCTGTTTTCACACCAGTGTTCAGAATGAAAAAAAGTTCAACTTCAAAAGATTTCAACGATTTTGGGTGAACATTTTTTTTTACTGTAGACATGTAAAAAAAAAGTTGAGTTTGAATTTTGGAAATATTTTTTCACGGGAAATCTTAGAAAATTGTGTACATTGAAATAATGCTATCCAATTTGGCAATCGAAAACAAAAAATTCCGACTTTGTAGGTTTCCCGCCATTTTGAATTTCCTTTTCCAGAATTCTACCCCACAATATGGACCACCAAAAAATACTAATATGTGACCAAAAACCGTTATTTAAAAGGTCACGCATAACTCACCACAGTAATCGGAATATTGCTCAAAGTTGACATTTAACACCCTGTATCTCGCTTATGCTTCGAAAACTCGCCAGCTAAGTGAATTTGAAAGAGGTCGAATTATTGGTCTACGGGAGGCGGGGTTGTCATTTCGAAACCGTACGAACAGAAATACAACTACTGTTATGAGATGTTGTTAACCGTGGTTCGATAATGCCCAAAATCGAAGAAGATTAGGCACCGGACGTCGAAGGGCACAAATGGAGTTCAAGATCGATGTCTGAGACTTATGGCCATTAGAGACCGATTTGCGACAACTCGATCTTTGGCTGATGAGTGGTTAGGAGAACAAGGCCATCCTGTAACTGTCCGAACGGTTTACCGCCGTATAAGGTCTTTTGGGATGCAGCATTATAGACCCCATTTTGTGTTACCTCTTACGGATGAGCATCGCCGGCAACGTTTACAGTGGTGCAGAGAACGACAGACAGCTTTGGAATGTAGAATGGCATCAGGTCGTCTTTTCTGATGAATCTCGGTTCTCCTTGTGTGCACAAGATGGCCGAAAAAGGGGTTTGCGACGTCGGGGAGAAAGACGTGACACTCATCTTGATGTTGAGCGTCATGTACACCGCACAGTAGGCGTCATGGTCTAGAGTGCTACTGCATACGCAAGTAGGTCACCTTTTAGTCTTTATTCGAGGTAACATGACAGCGCTGCGTTACGTTCAGGGAATAGTGGAGCCATATCTTCTCCCTTACTTTAACCCACCCGAGAATTCAATATGCAAGATGATACTCTACCTCATGTTGCCAGAGTTAGTTTAAACTTTCTTGAAGCGACCCATGTGAATCTTTTGCCATGGCCGCCCAGATCCCCCGATCTTTCGGCCATAGAGCATGTTTGACACATCATGTGTTTAAGGCATGGGAATTTACCCCAGCCCCCACGGACTTTGGCGGCTCTGAGACATGAAGTACAGATAGCTTGGGATAGTATCTCTCAAGAAGAAATGGACCATCTTCTTGCATCAATTTCAAGACGTCTTGGGAAGTGTATAGATAACCGCTGTGGACAAACATATTATTAACAAATGTAATAAAAAAATTGTAAGCCCTTCGTTTTTTACTCCAAATTTTAATCATTTACTCCTTGCTATATTATCTATGTTTCATAAAAAAAATGAAATTTAAACAGCTCCTTCTGGGTGTTGCAGTTTCCTTGTCAGTTAGTTTATAATACCAACCGATATTGTTCCTTTGTAAACACATGTTCCAAAATGAACACATGTAATTTACTCAAAACTGGTGGAAAATGATCAGAGCCCCTCGAACAACAATACCATGGTAACATTGATCAAACGAACGTCAGAAACGTCATTTAATCTAGTATGGGTCGACTTGGCTTTGCCTAATATCTCGTTGCTATTCGCGGAAAGTAATCCGTAAATAATGCAACTTGAAAGAGATATTGCCTTCATACCTCAGACAAAATGGAATTCTATAACCAATTGGCTGACCGACAAGCAGTACGAGGAGGAAAGTCGAGAAAGGGCAGAAAGTTACCCGAAAAACTTGAAAGAAAGAAGCTCGCAGGTGGTCGCCGGAAACGATTCAAAGAAGGTAGTTCTGTACTTATATAGATTCCAACAATTTGTTGAAATTATGGCTCCACTTTACTGGACTGTGCTCGATTCTGTCCATGATTTTATGGATGCAGACTTCCATGAAAAATCGATTGGTACCGGTCTCAACTACGGCAAACTCGTAGTTTAGAATATTTGATTTTTGAAAAACGCATTTTTCTCTCTTATTTTTACAACACAGATGCATTTTTCCTCTGTCATGTATATCAAAAATATAAAGCGATTTCAAGCGATGGGCCAAAACTCCGGTTATAGTTACGGTTATCCAAACTGACTTATAAACAACGGATAATCTGTTAATATGAATTACCGTAACTTTACCCTGAACTTTTGGTCCATCGCTTGAAACCGCTTATAGATTGTGGATTTATGATCCATAGATCATACTATCATACTTAGGGCCAATTGCACCGTTTTCGTCTTAAGCTACAGTTAGTTAAGCAACGATAAACTTATTAAACTCTGCTTTAAATATTCGGCTTGCACCGAGGCTGAATGTAACTAGATTAAAATTAATCTACAAATCTGGTTACTTTCTCATGAATTGGTACTTGTGACTAGCTTCATGTTGTTTATTTTAACCCTAATTGAAGAAATATTTTAATTCAAAAGATGAAACCCATTATTATGGGTTACTACTACCATATTTCCATAAGTTATGAAAAATCAAGATGCATCTATTGAAAACCCCAACGAAAAAATATATATGACAGACTTTATAGCTTCCATAAAAATATTGCATGTAATGTTCCTGACTTGTTTATTATCATTAAGACTATAGGGATCTCTTACAGACCTGTGTTCTTACCTCTGCATCAGGCTTTAAACCTTATTCAAATTTATAGTCATATACTCAAGTAAACTCATATTTTGTAATATCTCAAGATTTAAGTTTCTGCATGGAATTACAATCCTGGCGTTTGTAAAATGAATAGTATTGATTTATCCGAAACAACTTTCCGATAAGGAACGGCTCACCTAAGAGTAGACTTTCTATTGAATTATTTTGTTTGTAATAAATAAGTATATTATGAACTGAGTTAATCTTTGGTCGAAGATAATGAAAACTCTGATGTGGATCCGCAGACTAAAAAGTATTCTATATAAATATTGAAGTATCATGGATGGATTGACAAAGGTGTACGTTTGAAGATTGTCTAACACGAGGATGCAATTTCTTTCACATTAATTCGTTTGTAGTTATATTTTGAGTCCAATTAATATATAATAGAGGATAATGATAGCACAGAGACAGCACCTGCACAATAATGAAGTAGTACATGATAGCTTTCCACGTAATATATCACTGAATGAAATAGTACTGAAGAATCTTCATGAAACTATGTTTTCTCATTCCAAATATGTCTTCGATTTCATTCTGCTATTCGCTCTTGGAAATAAATGAGCATATCATTATAACTTTTTCATTTCAAATAGTTGAAGGCTTATAGAAATACCATTAAGTTTACGAACTTAATGGAAATAGTGGTGTTAATTCTTCATGCTTTAAAACATACGGATCAATGCCTACTGATGCCAGTTTCTCCCTATATCATTTTTCATAAATATCATCTGAAAATCAACCACTTTTAATCAAAATTTGATTATCAACTCGTAGGAGTTCTCCATCAATGTCCAATGTAAACAAAAAAAACGTAAACAAACTGGAGGTTACGTCCAGAAAAATGTCAAACTTGTACGAAATCGCTCGAAAGTAGGGTTAGATTCCGAAGCTTACCATTAATCCTTCTTTTAAACCCCTAAATTCGTAGGCTTAAATATAACAGTCTGTTAAGGCCATTTAACGAGGATTACGTAACGGTGCAAGATAATTTTGTACCAAAACCTTGCTTATGGACCTAATCTATGGTTTTGTAATACGGTGCAATTGGCCCTTAGTAATTTTTTCATTGTTGATTGTTGTCTCGTCTATGTTCTATGGATCATAAAGTAAATAAAGATTATTCTATGCTATGGATATGTTGCCATAAAACATTGACTGTCGTTCTGGTGGCAGAAAAACTTTTTTTCATTAATCAAATTCCGTAATTAACCTTTTTTTCAGGAACCAACCGAATATTTCATATTTACGGAACGGAAAACCGGCAACCGAAATAACCAAGTTGATTTGCGGAACATATCCTGTATCAACTTGAGATTATTAACATGAAATCAGGAATCCCAACTTAAATTTCAGTCAATCAGAGATGATCTTATAAGATCATATATATATATTATATATTAGTTATATATACCTACATAGTTTATATAGGTATTTGTTATAACAAAAACCTATATTGGGAAGGAATTATCTTGTTTGAGGAGCCGAGGCATCTTTTACGGATATTTATAAATAACGCGAACCTTATCATGTCGAATTTGTTCTGAAATTCCCCTTCCCCAGTGTTAGTAAATTTCGAAGAAATTTGTGAGTTGGCAACTTGGATAGGTATTTGTTATAACAAAACCTATATTGGGGAGGAATTATCTTGTTTGAGGAGCCGAGGCATCTTTTACGGATATTTATAAATAACGCGAACCTTATCATGTCGAATTTGTTCTGAAATTCCCCTTCCCCAGTGTTAGTAAATTTCGAAGAAATTTGTGAGTTGGCAACTTGGATAGGTATTTGTTATAACAAAACCTATATTGGGGAGGAATTATCTTGTTGAGGAGCCGAGGCATCTTTTACGGATATTTATAAATAACGCGAACTTTATCATGTCGAATTTGTTCTGAAATTCCCCTTCCCCAGTGATAGTAAATTTAGAAGAAATTTGTGAGTTGGCAACTTGGATAGGTATTTGTTATAACAAAACCTATATTGGGGAGGAATTATCTTGTTTGAGGAGCCGAGGCATCTTTTACGGATATTTATAAATAACGCGAACTTTATCATGTCGAATTTGTTCTGAAATTCCCCTTCCCTAGTGATAGTAAATTTAGAAGAAATTTGTGAGTTGGCAACTTGGACCGAAGTCGTCTATTCTCAATGCAGCTCTGAGTGTGGTTGAGAGTAGTGGCAGATGACACAATGGGTGGAGTTAGTGTAGTTCAATATGTTCTATGATTTTCTAAGAACACAAATATATGATTTCACGCTGACGTCACAACATGGCCGATGGGGGGACAGCCTGTCAAACGTTGAAAGTAAAACAACACAACCTCACTTTCCCGTTTTGTTTATGTTATGAAGTACAGCATTTTCAACAATTTCAGGATGAATTCACAAGTTAAAATGATTTATATTAAAAGAATTGGTGGATTACTAGGCCAAGTTAGTGTGTCGTTGTGAAATTCAACATAAATACACCGAGAGACGAAGGAATACATTCCCTTTGTTTACATTGGCGAAGAGCGATTATTTGGAGATTTTAGTGATTTCACAAGTGAAATTTCGTGATAATGGATCTGATTAACTGATATTCAATCTCAGATGATAATCATTCAAAACGATATAAATGAAAATTGCAGTATTTATTCTTGTCTTTCAAAGCCTAGAGTATCAACATCAGAGATAGCATTCATTATAGTTATAACTATTGAAAATGAAACAGTAAAATGTTTGGCTCATTTATTCCTGAAATCCAACAAATGTATGGAATGGAAAAAACATGGGTTCCAGAGAACTTCTCAGTACTATTTCAAATAACATTATATGTTGCAAATTATCAAATTACTACAATATTGGACTGCAGTTGCTATGTCAGTGTTATCATAATATTCAATCATATATTTATTATACTACATATATGTTACAAATAAAATAATTCATATGAAATTTTTTCCTTGAACACCTATTTCGATTCATCCTCAAAAAATGCTTTACTATCCATATAAAATGTTTTTTATTATGCAGATGCAACGTTAAGGCTTTCATAATCTTTAATTGACAATAAGTTCAATTCGAAACATATTACAAACAACAAAATGTAGAAGTTCCATCCTTGGGTAGTCAAGCCACGTCGGAATATGTTTGGTTGAGAACAGAGGAAGTTATCTGGTTCATTATTATTTTGAATCCATACAATTTATACAACATATAGAGATGTGAGTGGTAAACAATCAGGATGGGTTTGTCCATCATAACGCCAGCTATCGTAGTTTGATATCATTCTTGAAATGTGTACAATAAACACGAAATATTCTTATCATGGTTATCTCATCATGATTCAACTTATTAAACAGAACAAATTGAATAGATAGTCTTAACATAATTCATTCACCAGTGTGGAAACGTCTCCAACGAACTCTACCATAGTTTGTTACTTTGTCAGAACAGTTTTTTCAATTTATGGCGAGAATATAGTATGATTGCCTTCTCTGGGATATTTCACATAGTATTCTGTTTCTTCCAATACCAGATAAAATGTAGGGGAATGGGTCAAAAATGCAAATATTCAAATATAAAGTCTACAGTACAATATATCTGAAACATCGGATTCTTTCGTCTCTCGGTGTATTTATGTTGTATTTCCCAACGAAACAATAACTTGGCCTAGTTATTCACCAATTCTATCAATATAAATCATTTTAACTTGTGAATTTATCCTGAAATTGTTGAAAATATTGTACTTCATAACATAAACAAATCGGGAAAGTGAGGTTGTGTTGTTTTACTTTCAACGTTTGACAGGCTGTCCCCCCATCAGCTGATTCATCTCGATGAACCATAGATAGCTGGAATTGCTCTATTCCAAGAGGACAGAATTCTATGCTTCTTTTGTCTTCGCTACAATTTGGAGGTTATGTGGTTATGTTGATTTGTCGTTAAATTTTTTTTAAAGTTCAATCCAGTGATTGCTATCAGATGCAATGACAGGTGTCTATGTTCATGATTTATGCATGATCCACTAACATTACGTGTAACTATCACAGAAGAATCGCTCATTGCACTCTTAGTATTTGACTACACTAGCTCCCATCATTTTGAGCAACCAACAGAGTGCCAGTTCATAACAAAGCATACCGGTATTAGTGGAGTTAGTATATAGTTCATGCAGTTACAACGAACAAACCTATTCATAGTTTGAATATTTGGGTCGAAGATTATTCGCAAACTTTCAAATTTCCAAGTCGAAAGGCAGTAGCATTAATACGAGATTGCGGGCTTGTCCCGATTCATAATAGAAGAGACATGATGAAATATAACGAAGACACCAGTCATAATTAAAACACGTTTTGTAATTTATATGTTCACTGAATAGAATTATGACTAAAATCAACTACCAAATAGTAACGGCTGAAACAGTTCTATATTTGAAGGTACTCATGGTGAAACTATGTGAAGTTAGTAACTAAACATGCAACACTTCTAATTGATTTTTCTCGTAGAATTTCGATATTGTAAGATAGAAATGAGCAACGGTAGAGTTATGCACTTAGAGCAAAATAGAGTTAATTAAATTTGTCGTCTAGTAAAGTTAGGTTAGGTCAGTTTAATTCAGGACAGTGCCAGTTTGAATCAGAAGCGGAAATAAAATTCAGGATTGTGCCTTGGATTTCGTGTTCTGATATGAATCGATTAAAACATTCACACATTGATTGAAGCAAACCATTTCTAAATGATGAATTTGAACAATTGCTTTGAGGAGCAAAACATCGAATAATGATACGTGACAAACCCTTGAATTTTAAGCAAGGGGCGATAAAATAATATCTGGGTAGACGGGTGACAAATAGCCCTGAGGCTATAACAAGGGAATTGTTTTCAAGAATCATTCCTTATGCAACATCTAACAGATACTTCATTAGGATTTATTGATTATTTCAATACTACATGATATATCAACCTATACAGATGAGTGTGAAAATGAAAATTCAAAAAGCACTGCCGTGAAGGCAGCAACTTTTGCGCGCATGTTCAATGTAGATGACCGCTTCAGCAACGAATTTGAACGTGCGCGCAAAAGCTGCTGCCTTCACGGCAGTGCTTTTTGAATTTTTTTTCTGATAAATTACTGGATTTCAATTCGATCATATCTGTATTTTTGGACATATTGTAAAAATAAAATTTTGAATGGGTATATCTACGGAATCATTGGGCGGATTTTACCCATTCACGAATTCGACCTTCGTTATTAAGCCCCAAACCTACTCTACAAATATCGAGTTTCTAAGTCGTTTCTTCCGGAAGTTATTGTGTTTACGGTCAGCCTAACGGCCGACTGCGTAAACACAATAACTTCCGAAAGAAACAACTTAGAAACTCGATATTTGTAGAGAAGGTTTGGACCTTAATTACGAAGGCCGAATTCGTGAATGGGTAAAATCCACCCAATGATTCCGTAGATATACCCAATCAAAATTTTATTTTTCCAATATTTCCAAAAATAGAGATCAGATCGAATTGAAATCCAGTACTTCATCGAAAATAACAGTTCGAAGTTTCATACAGAATTTAATGAGGATGATATGATGAGAAAATCATAGAAATTTTTTTTTTCAAATTGTTCTAATAACACGATTATCACGAAATTTTGCATAAAGTTGTCTTTCAGCGTCTTTAAACTAGGTGTGAAGTTTAATCAGGACTGAATCAGTATTTCTCGAGTTATACCGAAAAAATCAACGATATCGAGAAGAAAAACTCGAAATTTGACATATTTTTTCCCGATATCTCCAAAACTTATGATCGTATCGAACTGAAATTTGGTACATTGCTGTGAGATTAGAAGGTCAAAGCATGAGTATAATTTTCCTTGGATATGATGAATGGTTTCCGAAAAAAAAATTTTTTTGGAAAAAAATTTCGAAAAAAATTTTTTTTAAAGATTACCGACAATATAATCCTGACGAAATTCAGCTCAAACTTGCGCGTCGGTGTACTTCACCTAACTGCCAAGTTTGAATCAAATCGCTCAGGTAGTTTCTGAAATAAAAAATAAATAACTTCAAAACTTTAAATGCCCATAACTCCGAAACTATTCGATCGATTTGGCCCATTAACGAACTTAACCGCGGCATTCCAATGCGCGACCTACCCTGAAAGTTTCAAGTTGCTAGCTCACTTCGTTCGACAGTTATCGTGTCTACGGCCGGCCGGCCGGCCGGCCGGACAGAATCGATTTTGACACCGGATTCGTCATCAGTGAGTCCAACCTAGTCGATTGAGACCATTTTCGGCTCAATCATCCAAAATTACAGACATTTGGACAAAACGATAGCACGCTGTTCCCCTAGAACATGCGCGCAAAAAGGTCCATTTCGTGAATGGGAAAATCTGCCTAGTGATTCCGTAGATATACGTATTCGGAATATGTTATTTTCCAAATATATCAGAAATACAGATCGAATCGGATATAAATCTAGTACTTGATTGAAAAATGATAGCTCGAAGTTTTATGTAGAATTTCCTGAGGACTCTTCAAAATGTAGATCGCCAAATTTTTTCATCAGCAAATCAAACTTTGTTTGGCGATGTCAATACGCGAAATGATGACCTCTTGGGAATCGAATTTGAACAAGCGTAATTGCTCCTGATCTCACGTCAGTATTTTCTAGAATTTTACGCGCTTGCTCTGGGGAACAAGGCGTTATCATTCCGTCACAATGTCTGTAATTTTCGAATTTCGAGCCGATAATGGTCTTAACTACAAGGTTGGACTCACTGATGAAGAATAAGTGGTCAAATTTGCTTCTGCGCGCTCTAACCTTCGGAAGAAATAACCTAGAGTCTTGAAACTTTCATATTAGGTCTGGAGTTCAAATATCTCGGTTGAATACGTTACTGGGTGAAATCGGTAGAATAGTTCCGAAGTAAGGCTTGTTTGAAATTTCGAGGTCAACTCCTCGATATCTCATGAAGTGATGATCAAATGATCAGTTTAAAACTTTATACATATTTTGAAATTACCAACGCGCAACGGTGCGAAATTTTGTGTTGATTCAGTAGTCAGAATATTAAGCTGATCTGATTTTTACGAAATTTGGCACAGACCTCAGGGTTTGTATCAACAAAAATATTCCAGATTTTAAATCGATCCAATATTTTCTTTCGGAAATATAAGGAAAACAACATGTCTAATTTCTCGGTAATTTGAAATTTTGACGTTATTTCCTTAAAATTTCAAGAATTACAGAGGCTCGCACAGGAGACTGCTTTGGCAACTAATTTGAACAAGCGCGTAAAAGCTGCTGATTTCAAGTCAGTGCTTTTCTAGGTTTTCATTTGACAGTAGGTATAATAGTTTCTTTGTCAGCATTTGAAAGCATTCGGTCTCTTCATACCTATACTATATATAATACCAATTACTGGATTTAATTTCGATCGGATCCGTATTTTGGGGACACTGGAAGAATAAAGGGTCGAATGGATAATCCTTCAGGTGTTTTTAAACGATTCACATACGCGACCTCTGAATAAAGAACATAAGGAAGGAGCATAATGCCTCACAAAGTGGGTGAGGGATGGATGTTGCGTATGGCCGACTTTCCTTTCACTTTGAAGAGAGAACAACGTTGTTGCGAGACTTCTTTGTCTGAAGAAACTAACTAACATGAGTCATACTTGGAGGTTCAATATGGGCGCCTATGTCCCACTTTTATACGAAGTAGAAAAGCGTTATGCTCCTTCCTGTTGTTCTTTATTCAATGTACTCGACTTTGGCTATTCAGCACCATAACCTATTTACTTTAAAAGATGTTCGATTCAAGGGCAATCTGTTGGCTCCCGAATTCATTTCGCCAATATTTCTGGAGATGGACTTGAAATAAACAATACCTCCTTTTTCGCGCATGTTTAACAGCAGAAAAAACAGCGTGCTATCGTTTTGACCAAATGTCTATAATTGTCGATTCTTAAGCCGATTATGTTTTCAAACCACTTGGTTGAACTCACTGATGAAGAATCAATTCTGTCCGGTCGGCCGCAGCCACGATTACGTGTCCCATTTTGCCCAATTGTCTGTAATTTTCACAAGGGTGGACTCACATTAGGAAATCGATGTCCAAATCGATCCTGTCCTGCAAATCCTTCCACGGTAACTACTTGTGAACGGCAAGAACTATCGGCTTGAAACTCTGAGGCTAGGTTTCTTATCGAAATGCGACGTTAATGATCCTCCAACATAACAAATTGGCCGGACTGATTCGGAGTTATATTCATTTGAAATTTCGAATATCTTTCTTGGCAGTTAGTTTTAGAATACCGCTACTGCATGCAAAATTTCCCTCTATGGTTCTTCCGTTTGTGGATTCAGAAGAAAATAGTTTACATTTTTTCTTTGGAAAATTACAATTCAATATAAATTTTGGGCGCGTTTTTTAATTCACCAAAATGGTGTGGTTGTGGTGGACTATGGTGGAAGAGTGGTGGATTGGATAATTTGACATTTACGTCATTTCAACCAATAATAAAAAAACGACTTGATGGATCAGTTTGGTGCAAGGTTTGACATTTGTCAAACATTAAGGTGAATCAACCCAAAACAACCTCAGTTCATGGTATGAAATACCATGAAGTGATTAAATTAATAGAATTATCAAAGTACCAGGCCGAGCTATTGTGCCATTGTGAAAATGCATCGAGAGACGGCAGAATACGGCGTAGGTTTTATATTTGAGTGTTTGCATCTTCGACCCTTTTAGAAGAGATAGTGGAATTTCCTAGTGAAGGTTTACAGCTTGGATTCATGTTATAAATTGGGAGAACTGGCCTGAGAATCAAAATATGAAGGAGTTTGTTAGAGAAATTTTCCACGCTGGTGAAGGAAATTGTTTGAAAATCTATTCAATTTGTTTTGTATAATTCATTGAATCGTGATGAGAGCAATATGGTGAAAACAGTTCTCTGCTACTTATCACACATATTTCAACAATTATTACTTCCCGATAATATATGATACATGGCTGGTCTGATATACAAAACCCATCCTGATTCGGTTCCACTACCATAACTCTATATTCTATGTGAAGCCATCAAAAATATTCATTATGTGATTTATACAATAGGTTCGATAAAATATTGCGAATATTTTAAAGTGACGAATCGAAGAACTTTCTGTTCTCAATTGAACCTATTCGGCATATCCATGGATGGAATATCTTCTGCATTATTCTGTAATATATTTTGAATTGAGATATTTGATTATAGATTATGAAAGCTCTGACGTGGCTACTGCAGAATTAAAAACATTGTTATGGATGATAGAGTGTTTTGTATGTATGATTCATAGGTGTTCATTTGAAGATTGTCTAACACAACATCATTTGCATTATTTCTTATATCATGTGTAACAATTATATAATATAAAATTATAGATTAGGATAGCACTGACATTACATCTGCAGAATAATAAATTAGCAATTTGATCATTTGCAATATATATCACTTCGAAATAGAACTGAAAAAGTTTTCTTCATTCATGTTTTTCCATTTCATGCATGTTTTATTTCATTCCCATAATCGTTTCAGGGAATAAGTAAGCCACCATTTTTCACTGTTTGTTCCATTTTCAGTAGATATAATGAATGATATCTTCGATTTCGATTCTTCAGGTTCCAAAAAGCAAGAATCTATGTAAAATACTGAAAGTTTCCCTTTATATCGTTTGTAATGAGAATCGTTGGAACTGAAAAACGGTTAATCAGATCCATATCCTCACTCGTAAAATGAATCTTCACCAATGATGTTTGTTTAACCTCCAACCTCCACCAATGTCATTTAAATGTCAAACATTCCACCAAACCGCGGCTGTGGTGGGACTGTTGTCACGACACTGGTGGACTGAATATTCCGTGACATAAGGTCGGTGATTTTGTGATTATAGTCTGTGGTCTTTGTGTTCATGCAAGGAACACAGTATAGAAACTACCCAGTAGTTGCACTCCCTGGATTTTTTTACTCCGTTTCCGACTCGCGCATACTTCGGTGCGTCTAACCTCAAATTCAGTTTCGTTCACTATTCCGGTTTTTTTATATTATGAATTACATCATTTTCAACAGTTTCAGGATAAATTCACAAGTTATAATTATTTATATTAATAGAATTGGTGAATTACTAGGCCAAGTTATTGTGTCGTTGTGAAATACACCGAGAGACTAAGGAATACATTCGCTTTGTTAACATTGGCGAAGAGCGATTAATTGGAGATTTTACAAGTGAAATTTCGTGATAATGGATCTGATTAACTGATATTCAATCTCATATGATAATCATTCAAAACGATATAAATGAAAATTGCAGTATTTATCCTTGTCTTCTAAAGCCTATAGTGTCAACATCAGAGATGGCATTTTTAATAGGTATAACTATTGAAAATCAAACAGTAAAATGTTAGGCTCATTTATTCCTGAAAATAAACAGCAGAAAGTAATCCAACAAATGTATGGAATGGAAAAAACATGGGTTCCAGAGAACTTCTCAGTACTATTTCAAATAACATATCTGGCAAATTATCAAATTACTACAATATTGGTCTGCAGTTGCTATGTCAGTGCTATTATAATCTTCAATTATATATTTATTGTACTAAATATATGTTACAAATATAATGCATATGAAATTTTTTCCTTGAACACCGATTTCGATTCATCCTCAAAAAATGCTTTACTATCCATATTAATATTTTTCTTATTATGCGAATGCAACGTTAAAGCTTTCATAATCTTCAATTGACTATAAGGTCAATTCGGAATATATTACGAACATTATGTAGAAGTTCAATCTTTGGGTAGAAGATCCACATCAAAACATGTTCGATTGAGAACAGAAAATTTTCTGGTTCATTATTATGAAAAAAATGTGTTTAACACCAATTATTCATATCATAGTTATCTTCGCATGATTCATCTTATAAAATGAATCGAACATTTATAATTCCTTCACCAGTGTGGAAATGTCTCCAACAAACTCTACCATATTTCGTTACTTCGTCAGGACAATTTTCTCAATTTATGGCGTGAATGTAGGATGTTTTCCTTCTGTACCATAGTTCATAGTATTCTTTTTCTTCCAATAACAGATAAAACTTTGAGGAATGGGTCAAAGGTCCAAACATTAAGTTTACAATATATCTGAAAAATTGTATTCCTTCGTCTCTCTGTGCATTTCACAACGGCACAATAACTTAGCCTAATGCTTCACCAATTCTATTAGTATAAATCATTTCAACTTGTGAGTTCATTCTGAAACTGTTCATAATGCTGTACTTCGTAACATAAACCAAGCGGGATAGTAAGGTTGTTATCTCCAACGTGAGACAAATGTCAAACTACTGACGTTTCAAACCGGTGGAAAATTAAAAAATTGGTGGACCAAACAATTGAATTAAAAAACAAAAATGGTTCCCTGTCACTTCCACCACAATAATATAAAAACGAGTTATTGTATCCACCACTAATCCACCACATCAGTTTGGTGAATTTAAAAACACGCCCTTTTAGAAGAATATCCGTCGGTTCCACAAAACTTTTGACGTCCGATCAACTTGTTGATTAAGGTTTGCATTCGATGGTTGATCGGAGAATCAAAGTTTTGTGAAACTGGCCGTCAGTCAAGTTTCAATTTGATGCCAGTCTCAGTGATGGTATTGAAAAAAATTTCCACGGCATCGTTGATCTTTCCGTAATCTTCCAAAAAATACTGGTATGATCATGTGAAACTTTGTTATCATCGACGAATGCTTATGTACAAACTTGTAGAATATTTCGTGATCGTGATCGTATTACCATTATAACAATTTGAAAAAAAATCCATGAAATTTGCCTAAGCTTTCCGGCTATCATTCTTCGATCATTCGAACATGTGCGCAAAAGCTACTGACTTCATGTCAGTGCATATTTAGAATTTTTCTCACTCCCAATCAGAAGTTGATCATAGATCGATTAAAAATTTATGAGTGAGTAAACTGAAACGTATTTCCAAAAATATGAACAATGTCAAACTGACACCATTATTAAGAGTAACCAATCCAAGATGGTGAATTAGTCAGTTGAAATATTTGTGAATGACGTCATCTGAAGAAAAAAATCTAGAAAAGCAATGCCGTGAAGGCAGCAGCGCATGTTCAATGAAGATGACCGCTTTAGCAACGGATTTGAACATGCGGGCAAAAGCTGCTACTTCCACGGCAGTGCTTTTCTAGGTTTTTTTCGATGCAGTACTGGATTTTAAGTCGATCTAATCTGTATTTTTGGAAATATTGAGAAAATGAAATTTTGAATGGGTATACCTACGGAATCATTGGGCGGATTTTACCCATTCACGAATTCGACCTTCGTTATTAAGCCCCAAACCTTCTCTACTGGTATCGAGTTTTTAAGTCGTTTCTACCGAAAGTTATTGTGTTCACGGTTGGCCGTTAATGGGCAAAATCCACCCAATGAATCCGCAGATATACCAATTCAAAATTTTATTCTCCCAATATTTCCAAAAATACAAATGAGATCGAATTGAAATCCAGTACTTTATCGAAAAAATCCCAAAAAAGCACTGCCGTGAAGGTAGCAGCTTTTGCGCGCACGTTCAAATTCGTCGCTAAAGCGGTCATCCTCATTGAACATGCGCGCAAAAGCTGCTAAAATTGACTGATGGTATGATCTCAACAAAATTTCGCGAAAGTTGGGCGTTGCTATACTCCAACTAACTGCCAAGTTTCGATCCAATCGTTTCAGTAGTTAACCGTCGCATTTCGAAATGCAACCTACCCCTAAAGTTTCAGGTTGATAGGATTCTCCGTACCACCGTAATCGTGCTTACGGACGGACGGCCGGTCGGCCGGACAGAATCGTTTTCGACACCGGATTCGTCATCAGTTCAACCTAGTCGTTTGAGACCATTTTCTGCTCAAAATTCGAAAATTACAGACATTTGGACAAAACGATAGCACGCTGTTCCCCTAGAACATGCGCGCAAACAGAAAGGATTTCCTAGCAAAGTCAACAAGTGATGTCACCTCCAACTATTTAATTATTGATAACATCAGGGTTCAGAATATATCGAAAGTTTATTTTTGCGCATATCCTTTAGGAATCAGCGTACTTCCATCTGGTACAAATGTCTGTTTTTTTCGATTTTTTCCCGGAAATTTTCTCAAACTTCTACAAGCTGAGCTTACTTATTGGCAATTCTATATTTAAATCGATTTTGTCCGCCAGCCGTCTTTTGCCCCGATAATTTGAGAACCAAATTAGCTTGAAGTGTAGGTGGCGCACCTTAATGCGACTGCTTAGTTTGTCAATTGGTAGAATTGGTCGAATGGTTTCGGAGCTTTGAATAAAGAACAACAGGAAGGAGCGTAAGATCTCACATCGGGGACCTGGGATGGAGGTTGGCCGACTTCCATTTCACTTTGACGAGAGAACAACATGTTCCGAGACTTCTTTGTTCGAAGAAACTAACTAACATGAGTCATACTTGGATGTTCAATATGGGCGCCTGCGTCACAGTTTTATACGAAGTAGAAAAGCGTTATGCTCTTTCCTGTAGTTCTTAGTTAGTTAGTCTTAGTTTCGGAATTATACTCATTTCAATTTCAGGTTATTTACTCAATGACTTAGGGAACTGCTCATGCAATCGTACTGAAACTTGGTCGATAGTTGCAGAGCTCTGACAACTTTCTACAGAATATCGTTGGGATCGTTCGGTTGGAAAATTAAAAAAATTTTTTCTAACATTTCACAAATTATTGTGGAAATGTTTCTTCTGAAAACTATTCGTCAGATTTCAGTGAAATTTGGCGCAGAAATTGACAATGCCCTAAACTTCAGTTTGATTCGATAACTCAAGAAACATTGTTTCAATCATAATGAAACTCAGTAACTAGCTGCAAAATGCTGATGCTAGAACTTGTATAAAATCAAGTTATAATCGTTTCTTCAGAAAAAACTGAAAAAATCAAATTTTGTTATGAGAAAATAAGGCTGCGCTTGGCAAGAAAAATACGTGATAAGGTCTCCGTTATGGAAATTAATTAGAACATGCGCTGCTGAATTCACTTCAGCTTTTTTTGGGATTTTGCAGTATACACACCAATAAAGAAGATTATATTTGCAGATTATTCATCTTATATTTTATTCCTAGGTAGCAGCAGCAAAACGCAAAGACGAAAAAAAACTACTATCTGAAGGTAAAGACCAAAAAGTTCTACTTGATTATTTACGAATTAGAGAAAATCAGAAGATCGAAAGAAAGAAAATAATGGAAAAATACCAAAAATACAACGTACTAAACAAAACGCCCACATTCGAATTAACTTGTGCATTGAAAGAAGCTCAGGTTCTGGTTGAAAGGCAAAATGAACTTGAATTCCGACAAGAATTGAGAAGAATAGAGAAAGACATGAAGGATAAGGAAAAGGAAGAGTTAAAACGTCAGTGGAACATCACTAATATTCTGAGCAGACAAGAAGAGGAAGCTCGTAGATCTCAATTGAACGCAATTAAAACTGAAGTGTGGAAACAGTAGGTTAAACCATTTGATATTTTCAGAATGCCCTGGTGTACAGGATGATTCACTTGTCTTAGAGCCCCAATTTTCTTCAAAACGACCAAATATTTTTTCAAACTGTATATCAACATTAACTTAGATCTCGCGTAAAAGTTGGCGAAAAATAAAGATGGCAGGTGTCGCGGCGCCATCAGATTTTTTCTGGACAGACAACATTTTCATCAGGCTATTGGAAAAGCGATTTTATTCCTAATTTTTTCTCCAATTGCCATACCTTTCAGTTTCTAAACGTTAGCGATCTACAACGTCTTTAATGTTTATTCTATTCCATTTATTATTTTCTGTGTTGTGACAGTACGTATGCCTTGATTTGAAGACATAGATAAGCTTTTGATTCTTAATTTCGAGGGGGCATTTTCGACATTTTCTCTCTGTTATTATATTCAATGAATTATATATTACAATAACAATAATCTCTGAAACAAAATTGATATCTTTATAAAATTGTTGCTATTTCGGAAATAATTATGAAACCTTGTAAATTACCATGAAATTCAATATATTTCTTCCGTAATATCTCCGATGATGGAGCAGATACGATCGGACTGAAATTCAAAACACTACGAAGGCATATTAGTGTCACTGTGGAAAATAACAAATCTAGCAATCGACGCATTTAATCTTTCAATTGCCTGATTTATTTTTGTCAATTGTCAGATTTTATCTCTTAGTTGTCAGAATTTATCTGTCAAGTGCTCGATTTATTCTGTCAATTGTCAGATTTTGTCTGTTAATTGACAGTTTCCAACTGTCATTCTGTCAATTGACAGAATGAATCTGGCAGTTGTAGACGAGGGAATGGAATTCATTCAAAGTTGCCAAGTGTTCAAAACTGCTATGTCTATGTCTCCGAAAATAATAATGGAATCGAAATGGAATTTTAGATACTGTCGTTGAATGTCACTGTTAGGTCTATGCCAATTTTCATGGAAACCTGATTGAAATTATCCGAGGAAAAAAATTCCAACAAAAATCGGGAAAATTTTCGAATAATTTTTTTTGTCAATTTTGTACTTACTAGATTCACAAGATTTTTCCACTTAGTTGAGCGTCATTATTCTTCATCCTACTTCATACGAAGTTTCAATCCGATCGCATTCTTCATGAGATATCGAGGAATTTAGCTCAAAATTGCGAGTTGCCATAACTCTGAAACGGTTTGGCCGATTTTGCCCAATAACGTAAGAGACCGAGATTCAGGCCCAAACCAAACCTGAGAATGTCCACACTCTAGGTCCCTCCCTTCGAAAGAAGGAGCACATTCGGCAGACTGTCGCATGGTCGGACAGAATTAAATAAATGTCACATCTGATTTATAATTATTGAAATCGTCGCATTTTTCATCAGGTGCCAGGATAATCGACAAAAAAAGAATGAAGAATACAAGAATCAGGTGAAGCAAGAAAGGATGGATCTCCTGAAAATAAACGAAGAATTGGAAACTATGGAAAGACTTAAGGAAGAACAGGTATTTATTGATCTCAAGATTTTTGTGGAACTACAAACTATCACAAATAGAATTCATGCTTAAAAATGGCTTCGCGGCGTAGCCTTTTCCTGCTAAAATGGGAAGTCCACGTCGAAGAAACATAATATTGTAGTACAGGATATAGAGTTGTTTTATGGGCCTTAGAGCAACTAGCACTGTATTAGTGTTAGGCGTTTTTTAGTAGAGCCACGATACCATTTTTAAACCCTTTAATTAAATATTCGGCTTGCACTGAGGCTAACTTTAAATTGAAATTAATCAACAAAACTGGTTACATTCCTATATATTTGTGACTAGCTAATCGTTGACTGATGCATCAGTATTTGAAATGATCTTTGTTTTATTTTTCTATACTATTAGATATACGCCTTTGCATTTTATTACCACCCTAGTGTAGCTTTTGCGCGCATATTCAAATTCGTTGCTAAAGCGGTCTAATTTTCACGTATTGACCCCAACCAAACCCACTTTTAATGCCTTAAAATTCTGCATGAACCTTCAATCTGTTAATTTTCAATCAAGCACTGGATTTCAATTAAATCCACTCTGTATAACAGGAAATATTGGGAAAATAGAATTTTCAATGGGAATATCTACGGATTCATAGAGTACATTGGGTTGGGGCTCAATAACTACAGTCGAATTCGTGAATGGGTGAAATCCGCCCAATGATTTCGTAGATATACCCTTTCAAAATTCTATTTTTCCGATATTTCCAAAATTGCATATTGAATTGAATTGAAATACAGTAATTGATTGAGAAATGACAACTGAAGGTTCATACACAATTTTGTAAGGATAATATGATCAGAATATTGCAGAATATTGAATTTTTGTGAAAAAATTTTTCGGGAATTTACCGACACAACGATCTCAACAAAATTCTGCTAGAAGTTGCGCGTCGATATTCTTCAACTAACTGACAAGTTTGAATATAATCGCTTCAGTACCTCCTGAAATATCAAGGAAATATCCTCAAAATTTGGCACATTATAGAAACTGACCGCAGCATTCTGATGCGCGACCTCCCTCGATAGTTTCAAGTCGCTAGCTTGCTTCGTTCGACATTTATCGTACCGTCGGCCAGACAGCCGAACAGATTCCATGTTGACATTATACTCGTCATCAGTGAGTACAGCCTAGTCGTTTGAGAGCTTTTTTGGGAAAAAATTCGAAAATAGAAGAGACTTGGACAATTTGGCATATGTTCTTTACAATTTTCGGGACGTGGTAAGTATTTCCACTATGCTAAGAATTTACGAGGCCTTGGTTGAGTTGATGTTGAGATATGCCTTGGTTGTGTGGGGGGGTCTGTCCGATGATGCACTGGGAAGCTCAAAAATCCTTCAGAAGTATATTTTGAATGTTATTTTGAAGGCAGAGAGATCATATAGTTCCGAATTATTATTCAGTGATACCAAAAAAATGAACATGAGACATACATAGTGCATCAGATAAAAAACAATACTTATTACGTTGATCATAACTTTGCAACGAGATATCGATGTGGACAATCACTGCGTGTGCCGCTTATTTGCAAAACTCATTTAAAGCGATGTTTTGAATTCTTAGGACCTAAGTTTTTCAATATTTTGCCTCCCGCTCTGAAGGATATAAATCTGAAAATTAAACACAAGACATGAACTAGCGGAGTATATCAGACAGTAGGATGCTTCTCTTCTTTGTTGTGCTCGAGGATCTTTGCTGAAATTCTGTTAAATTTTCAATTTTTTTTTCATTCTCTCCTTTCTGGAGTTATTGTGAGCGTTATCATGTATGGGATGGATGTGATATGGGGGCTGAGTTGGTTTTGTATGGTTAATGTATTCGGTAACTGTGAGACGCGATGCAGCATACAAGCTTATAGCTTAGGTTAGGTAAAGAATAGTTTTCTCAATAATAAAATGATATCATACTTCAATTTTCACTTGTAAACCGAATAAATCAATATTATTATTATTTGTTTTCCCATGTTTTCTTTGATTTCATTCGGCTATTATTCGCTTTTGGCAATAAACGGGCAAGCCATTTTTTACTATATGGTTTATATCGATATGCTTATGATAAATCCTGTCACTGATATCAAAGTTTTCGATCTCAAAAGATGAAAAAGTTAAGAATCAATGACTAATAGTGTAATTATCTGTTTTAATCATTTTCCATCAATATCATCTGGAATTGAATAACACTCAATCAAATCTATGTTCAAGACATTCCTTCTTTTGACATCCCGAATTCTAGGGTTGTTATTCAATTAAGCGTTTGTTGAGACTATTAAGCGAAGATTACGACAAGGCACAAAATCGCTGTTTTCAATACAGTGCAAGTGGCCCTTAAAAGGTAGTTCGATACTTACATTCGCCCAATGCTGTATAATGTATATTCAATACATCATTTACTGGAATGTTTCTCATGCAAATCGATTGATTTTTCGCATGTGTCTTCAGATATTGAATACGAAGCCCTGTACGTGCGAATTTCAGTCGAATTATACGTATATTCGCGAAAAAATAGTTTTGAAAATAATTTTTATTTAAATTAAGCCTGTATCCCTAGTTCAATGAACATTTCATTTCAATGTTCAAATTCCTTGATTCAAAGCATTCTAAACATACCAGAAATGGAAAAAAATGTATGTGGAATATTTGGAATGTCGAATTAGTTGCGAATTTAGTTTATCTGCCACGCCTCCCATTGGACACGCCCCTCTTTCTTCGGAAATCAGTGAGGGTATATTCAACCAGTATCCTAGTGGATGCCTTCTTGTTTCGGTACTGTGCGGTCACAGAATAGAGAAGTATTACAGAAGCGACACTCTCCCTTTTTCAAAGTCCCAAATTTTCATGCGCATGCTTCAATCCGCCATTTTTTTGTTAGTTCCAAAGTGTTTATGTTTACGTTTAAATAACTTCGACTTCTTGATTCGTTTTGAATATTATTTTATTATTTGCATTTACCATGAGTGGGAATAAAAAAGATGGATGTCTGAGCCTACAAGAGACGGTAATTGCACGTTATTCGATTCACCAAAAGAATCTGGAAGGTAGGAATAATTCGATACTAGGGACGATGTCGAAATCTTATGACTATTATTTTTCCAGAATAAACCATTGGTTAACAGTATGTGTTCGGGAAGATCTATTTGGAAAAACCCTCTCCCAGTTGAAAGCATATAGGATTTGTGCTGTACATTTCGAGTTGATGTACAGGAGGAATATGCCCAAACCGAATGTCGTAGGAAAACTCTTATTCACACAGGTTTCATGACATTCGAGATTTTCTTATTTATATTCCTTATACCCATTAGATTAGAAATTATATTTATTTATTTTGTAGCTCTAACTGTCGGTTTCACAAAACCTTTGACGTCTGATCAACTCATTGATTAAGGTTTGCATTCGATGGTTGGATTGAAAATGAAGTGGAATCAAGCACAGAATTCACTGCTGACTGACAATCAAGCCCTTGATCTGGCAATCAAAGTTTTGGGAAACCGGCCGTAGGAAAAATTGTAATTATTTCAAAGATCAAATATGTGATCTGGAGATTAGGGAATATCCCTTGCTATACTCACATTAACGAATGGAAAACTTTAGAGTGTATATAAAATATATCACTTAAAACCAATTTTATCTTTTCAGATATGGTCATTGATGTTGATGTAGTGCCACCACGAGGGAACCAGTATAGTTTGTGCGACTCCTACGGCAATATCAAGTAGGTATGAAAGCATTGTTTCAGATGCTTTAATCTGTAATTTGTCATATAGAGCTTCTAATTTTAGGTTTGAATTACATATATTCGTAACAACCCTTGATGAGATTTCCAGAATAGTGCCTTGAACATTATATTTGGTTGTTTTTCAGGTATTTACAGTACCCTAGCCTCAATCGAAGACAGATCATCAATTGATGACGGACCATCAATTGGTGAGGAAATAGCCTCATCAGTAGGAACACAAATTGCTGCGTCTTTGAGTTCATACAGCCCAAGGAAGCAAAAACTTAAAGAAAAAGTGAGAGCCCTCAAAAGAAAAATGAGGAAAACATCTGAATGAAGAGAGGAGGGGCTACTAATGACTTTGGATCAATTCCACGAAATCTACCTTAGGTTTCTGCCTCAGGAATAAGCTGATTTTGTGAGCATGCAAGCAGAGTTGAACCTGCATAAAGCGAAGGGTTGGAGATATAATGCAGAATATGAAGGAATTCGCTTTATCTCTGTATTTCCTGGGACCAAGCGCTTATAAATTTTTTGAGAAACTCTTCTATTTATCTTCTGTGAAGAGCCTTGAAAGAATCGCCAAAGAACTTCTGTTTAAACCAGGTTAATGTTTTCATAATTTTCATCAAACTAATTGAACATTTCATTGTCCTAAAATTTCATCAAATAAATTGTTATATGCACACTATGATAATATATGTATGTTGGAGTATATGATTTGAGTGGTTTTATTTGTTGAAATAAATATAAGGAATAAAAAGGTAGTGTTAATTTTCTGGAAGATGCTGGGTTCCTCGAAGACTTCTGCACGCTTTCATTCACAACGATTAATTGAACATTACTAAAGTGGAATTAAAATTTATTAGGACTTTGTTTTGCGTAGTTTATGAATTGTCTCTTTTGAATAAAGAATGGCATAGTACGTTGAAATTAATGAATAATATACGGTGAGTATAGTTATAAAGTTCATTTGATTAATAGAGAAATGGAAAATCACCAGATGAATTAGGTTGCATTCGTCCTGAATTAAAATATTCACCTCCTGTCCAGAAAGCATGTCGTTCAATCAAGATATTTTTTCTATGAAATGATTGAAGGCTTCTTCATTTCAAATAATAAACTGAGTCAGCGTTTGCCTTATTAGTACGATTTAAAAAAGAATATTGTATAATACAATAAGGCGATGATGTATTCCACGCAAGATAATTCAAATAAGGTAATGAAATTAAAAATAAGGAGACAGTATTTAGTATCCACGAAATATTTTGTGGAAACTATTTTTTATTGAAATGAGTTTCTACCGAGTAAAGACACAAACTATCAAACACAAGGTAATAAAAGTAACACGTAGCCCATTAAATATATCAATTCCACAAATTTTCGCCGAAAAAACGTAGAAATAAAACAACTGCATCCATAAAATTATTCAACGCAGTTATGTCTGAAATATCGGGTAGTAATAATACATATAACATACATAAGTATCCTTGTGTAATTTCAAATTCGCCGCCTACCAGCCATTTGGTTAGTATTCAAGGTCACGAATTTTGGGTACATCGATAACAATGGAAATGTCAAAGAGTGTCGCTTCTGTAATACTTCTCTATTCTGTGGTGCGGTGGTACTTGTTCTACGTATTTCAACGACGATATACGTATTGCATTGAACTGAAGATGGCGAAAGGAAAATCTCAAATTCCACCCTCTAGGGTAATCAAACGTACGGCAAGGTCACGTAGAATGAAAAATTTACAGAAAGCAAAGTAAGTACGATTTAATTTTTTTTATCATCTAGCATGCTCTTTTATACATAAGTATCAGAAAAGCATCAGAAAAGTATAGGCATAATTCCATTGAATTAGAATATAAATGACCTTTCAATATCTGTATTTATTAGGTATGATAGTGGAGAAAAATTATGTTGCGCAATCTTATAAAATTTTCATTTCATATTTCAGGGCAGCGAGTTGGGCGAAACTAATGAGCGACCAGAGCGAACAAGTAACTGCAAAAAATGTCAGCTTTATGGAGTGAGTAATTTTTCTTTGCGAGAAGATCTCACTAAAATTTGAACCATAGAAAAGGTTACTGAAATATGACATTTTTAGGGAATGTGAAGAGAATTTGCCCGAATTTGAAACAGAAGTAGATTCGAATTATAGGACAATTCGGCAATTGTTAGATTGCCGCAGAATTGCTAATTTAGGTTACGTTCTTCAGGAATATGACCGCATAATTAGGCATAGTTATAGATGCACAATGGGAAAGATGGCATTCGTAAAAGAAACTAGATTTGGCATGAATTCCAATCTTCATTTCTTCTGCGATAATTGTGAAAAATCTGCGGTTGTGTGCACTGATCCAGATCATAAGGAAAACAGTTTGTCTGATGCTCTAGTATGGGGCTGTCTATCCATAGGCATCAGAAAAAATCAATGTGGAGAATTATTTGCTATAATGGACGTACCTTTCATGACACAAAAGACGTATAGCCAGAAAAGGGCACATGTGAAAAAGGTGAGATTTGAATAAAATATTATTTCAGTAGAATTACATGGATAAATACATATTTATTCATTTTATGTTTTAGATCTGGGAAAAACAAAATGCATACAAATATGCAGTTAGCGGATAAAGAAGAGAAAAAAATAGCCATCGAGAAGGGAAATGTATGTGCTGATGACACGCCTTTCATAACAGTTATTGTAGATGGAGGCTGGTCAAAACGAACTTATGGACACGGATACAACGCAGCTTCCGGAGTTGTGTCATCAGTTATTCATTTGGAATTTCAAATTGATCAGTTAAATTTCAGGGAATTATTATTGGTGCCGAGACAAAAAAAACACTTTTTTTGAATCAGGAATAAAACATGCTCTGCTTGTTCATTTTATAAGGAACAGAATATACCATCAAAGTCACATAATTGTGCGCTGAATTTTATTGGACCATCAACCGCAATGGAACAGCAAATTATTGTTGAAGGAGATTGTAAAAGAACATCACGGAATAATATACAAATATCTAATTGGTAATGTAACATGAAAAACGATTACTCTTCTTCTTTTATGTATTTTGGTTGTATGACAATGTGTAATTTTCGTTCGAGCTTGTACACTAAAATTGTTGAAGGGGTCCCATACGGTCGGCAAGTAATAAAAATCGAATGTGCTCATCACATGACTCGTTGTTTGAGTGAAAAACTCTATAGGTTATCAAAAAATACCTCTTTTGAAATTTCAAACAGAAAAATTATCACCAAAAAAGCAGAAAATATATCGAATTTGGAAAGATTGGTCAAATTGGTCAGAACCATAGTAAAAAACAACAAGAAGGATGTCATCATGTTGCGCAAAGATTCAGCTAATGCGCCTCATCATGTATTTGGAAGCCATAAAAACTGCAGGTTGGTTAACACCTTTACTTTTGCTTTTTCTGTGAAACAGATACATTTTGCACCAGGAATAATTCCACTGGGGAAAACTTCACGGAAAACCTGGATGGACCTTTTTTTCTCGAAATACTGAAAATCTTAGAAACAACCCATGATGAATAAGGCGGATAGATTAGCTTTCAACGAAATCACTAATCAAGCAGAAAGGTATGTAGGCTTTACAATATTGATATTATTTTTCGTGTTTCGCTCTATAATTGTGAACACCTCTATATATACATTTATTCAAATGTACTTATATCGTTTCACTATATTTATGCCTGTAAATATCAATAGGGGTACCAGGAGGTATATAAAACGATATATGCACAACTTCATCAAAGTAGTTTGTCGATTTATAGGAATACTATAAGATACACACGTTTAGTGTGTAGGAACTAGGTACAAAAACTTAAAAATATGGCGCCTCCACAAACTACTATCATATTGATAAATGACTCAATAAATAAATTTCCATATAAGAACACTATTATTACAGGTATATGGCTCTGGTGCACCGGTGGAAAACGGGTCAATTTCAGTAAATCCTTATCATACACTGTCAGAGCGTACGGCGCAGCTATATCGCACTCTATGGGACCTGCTTGGCATCTTCATACTTGGAGAGGCAAGGTTAGACGAAGCACTCAACAAATGTTGCTTAGGAGAAGAAGAGCTCATGAGCGACGAAAGGGAAAATGTACGACTAGTTTGAAGAGAAGGAAAATTGCTAGTAACGGACATGATTTCAACTACGGTCCGAATGTTGCCTCTTCGGATGCGAAATTGGCTGAAATCGTGGAAAAACAAGAGCGCAGCATGATAACGCAATATGGGGAAAATCGAGGATGGATTATCTTACATCGAATTTTGGTTCGGTGTTGAGAAGAAAATCAACGACACCTTGTCACAATTTGGTGAAAACTCTTCTGTACAAGAAACTATTGAATACTCCTGGTATAGTGTATAGAAGGGTGAATGAAAGCAGAGCTGTTGAGCAATATGAGAAGGGACGGGATTTTCTGTGAATTGATGCGGATTATCCATAGATCAACAAAATCCATTCCTTGCTACCTCCCCTGATGGTTTAGTTGGAGAAAATGGTGTGATTGAGGGAAATGTTTTCAGTCTCTGAAAAAACAACTCTTAGAAAATAGTCTTCGTCGTTGTTACACTATAATAGACAATAAAATAATGTGAGAAATGGAAAGAAATCATGATTATTTTTCCAGATACAGGGCCAGTTGAATATCTGTAGGAGGGAATATTGTGATTTTATAATGTGCACAGTTGATGACTTCCACATCGAAAGAATTGAGAGAGATGAGACCCTACGGCAAAACGTGATGCTTTCAAAGCTCACAGATTTTTAATTCCGTTCTCCCTGAAATATTAGATGGCAGAATACCAAGGGGGATGAAAGTTAGAGAGCCTAATGAATTAAACGATTTGAAAAAGTATCAATTTGTCGTTTTGAATAATATTGATATACACCCAGACAATGTCCTCACATTATTCTATCCCTTTGTTACATTTCTATATTGTAAAATGTCCCTGTTTTCACGCGCGTCGTTGCGCATGCTAATACGCGCTTGTTCTGGGGAACAGCGCGTTATCATTTCGTCACGATGTCTGTAATTTTCGAATTTTGAGCCGAAATTGGTCTCAAACGACTAGGTTGGACTCACTGATGAAGAATTCAAATTTATTCTGTCCGTCCGACCGTGTGCGCTGTAACTTTCGAAAGGAAGGACCTAGAGTCTTGAAATTTTCAGGTAAGGTTTAGATACTGTATATCTCGGTAAGTTCGTTAGTAGGCCAAATCTGCCGAATGGTTTTTGTGCTACAACCATTTGAAATTTTGATTTTTCAATAACTCGAAAAATATCTACCTGATCGAAATGGTTGGAATATGAACAGTGTCAATAAGAAGAATTATCCATGTGAAAATTCGAAAATTTTTTTTGGAATTTTTTTTTTAAATTTTTATATTTCATTGAAATTCCACTGAAATTTCCAAGTCACCATTTCGCAATGTGAACAATCGCGTAAGAGCTGCTGACTTCACGTCAGTGCTTTTCTAGATTTTATAATATTTCCTTTTTCACACTGCAAATCAAGAATGTTTGTTCGTATTCAATATATATTTGGACCGTTTTTTAGCGATCTTTCCGCACAACTCTTAATATCCACCTAATTATAAATTTAGGTTTTAGGTAGATGAACTGATATTGTATCTGTTTTAGAATATCAGTTAATTTACATATCCTTCATAGATTCCTGAAATCGATGCGATCTGAAAGTTTCAAGTTTTGCGTGTGAAACCTGGTAACTAATGGATAATAAAATATCCGCCAATATTAGTGCAATTTAGGGTTAGACAACGTTCTATCCACTTATAATCATAATAAGTTTAAGAAATCGGTACCATTTGAAGGGTTCAGGTAATAATAACCTGAACACCAACCGAATATTGCAAAACTTATAACTATTGATCCCTCATCATTCTAGAAATCGGTACGATTTTGTGGTTTCAATTAGTGCGTTTGTAACTTGTGAAACGATGGATAATAAAATAGCTGCCAATATTAGTGCAATTCAAAACTTGACAAGCGTTTATCCATTTATGATTCAAATGACACATAACTTACCCATCCCTTATAAGTTGCAGAAATCGGTACCATTCGAAAGGTTCCGGTAAGAAGAAAATTCATTTAATATTCCCTTCATTCGATAGAACCTATCTCGAGAATATGTTACTCTACACCTCCCAGAGTGAGCATATAACGCATATGAGGGTACCTACGACAAAGGTGCACGCAAGATTGTGATATCGCGAATTAGCTTCTAACTTTGTTATGAAATTGTAAACAGTTAGAGTTGAACAAAAAAGACTGTTCGAACTCTCTATCTAAACTTTGACCCCCTTCAGCTTTTATATTTTACAAACTGTCAAAACGAAAAGTCTCTAAAACGACACGCCTAGTCGAGATATCACAATATCGCTTGCAGTTTGTCCGAATACTCACGAAGAGTACGTTCACGCTATCACTAAGTCTAGTTTTATAATTTCATGAAAATTGAGGAAAGTCGAAGAATTCACTAATGCTGGATTTGTTCTGTAGAACACACTCTTTATCGGCAATATAACCAATCAGATATTGCAATCTCGCTATGAAATGTAATTTAGTCTATCGTGAGAACGGCTAGTTTTCTCTACGGGCTAAGAGTATGAGAATATACCTGATTTATTGTCATAATTAGTATTTTAAAAATCATCAGATATTTGGATGAAAATTAGTTTTCAATATCTTTAATCAGATTAGGTAAAATGACTAGTGGAGACTTTCGAATAATGTTAGCCATAGATTTACCTTCCTCGACAGATGGATAAAAGCCAACGCTCACTCATCGGCAACAGCCCAGCCCACGGCACATCGGAATTTTATTCTTTTCATGAATGGGACAGCGCACACTTGACCGCTACGGTACACGGCAATTTAGTAGGGAAATAAGTTTCCTTTTTTCCGTGGTCCAGTCTGTTGCCTATAAGTGGGCGTTGGCCTTAACTGAGCCAAGATACAATAGAACGTGAGATTGCCATTTTGCAAAATGGCGAAAGCGCGCTTCGTTCACTCAGTTAGTAGACTAGTGAAGGCCATCAGCTAATTTCAACAATATATAACTATTTTTGGATGTGAGTGTAAAAATCCCAAAAGAAAATATCAACCCACGACCTTTTCTTAAATTGCAAATTGGCGGAGGAATCAGGAAAGATTACCTACTGTTAGCTGTATTCCTCAAAAAAAAAACGAAATGTCGTCCGTATTCTTCTATTCCGATTTCAAGCTCTCTACGATTTATACATTATCCAATTAGTATAGTTTAGCACAAATATTCCAAGAAAAAGTATTTGGAGTGAGAAGCGTGAACTAAGATCATAAGCGTTAGGAAAGAATACCTGGTTTTCTTCGAACTGATCTTTTTCAACTGATTAATCACTCCCAAATTGTTTAGGAGGTTCGCAATATTAGCAGTATAAAGACAACGTTTGTTCTCATTGTCTTGAACTTTCCCCCCTTTCATAATAATTACAAGATACAACAAACTCTTGCTCAGCGTAATATAATCTAACAAGGAATATTCCTTCTAATATTATTGAAATCGAATCGGGTTTACCAGAGCAAATTCAAACATTGTGTTTGTTTCCTTTCCGTAGTAACAGAAAAAGGAAAATGAGTTAATGAATCCTTTCTGTTTTGAAGTCCTGTGAATGAATTAACTACAAATCAGGACTTACTCCGTCTGTAGATAAATAATACTGGAATCTTGATTATTTTCCTACTCAGAATATAATTTCTAGTGGGCTCTATTCGGTATATTGTGTTCATATATAACCAATTCAACCCATTTGAAATATCGAATTCACAATCTGATAGTAATTATTCAATTCGCCCACAGCGACAATACGGCAGAAGAAAAACTTTAGTTTTCATGAAAAAGGCGGCGGAGGAGGCTGGGCAGAATCGATTCATCAATAATAAGAAAGATAAGGAACTCTACAGAGTCAATGAGGTTATAAATAATGCATTGGCTGTAAGGGATTGTCATATCAAATCGAAGCTAAAAGAAGTAAGTACAGAATTATATTAAAAAATGCAGGCATTTTTAGTAGGGTTGAAGATAGAATTCACATTATATCTATAAGTCAGAATCAGATGTGGTATATCGTATCTCATGTGGAGGTTGCGAGTTGGTTTATGTTGGCCAGACGTCACAATGTCTGAAGAGACGTATCGCTATACATAATAGAGGGATATTGCAACTTTTGAATAGCGCAAACGTTATGTTATCACGGTTACGCTAAATATTACGTTTCGCTTTTAACGGTCGTTCCAAAAGTGGACCTATTGCTACACGTTTTCGTTACCGTTGCGTTAGTTGTCAGTTTGTTTGGTAAGGATATGTGAGATGTCACATTTTTGTGTTACAAACTCACGTTTAAACTCCTAAAGTTAACGATCTTGAGAGTATGTTATACTCCCAGCCGAATGGTTACGATGTGGTGTGTCTGACGGAGCATTGGTTATCCAGGACGGAGGCTGACGGACTATGCTTGGATGGCTGGTGCGTGGGTGACGCATACACAAGGACGACCCTTTCTAGGGGAGGATCCATGATTCTGGTAAATAATACTGGAACTATTCTAGATTGTCCTACGATAATGAATGTTCGCAGTTTGTCTGTAGAGTTACACTGTGAAATATCTGCCTCGAAGTTGAAATTTAACAAGGTCAATTTTATAGTACTATGTATATACTCTTCTCCCTCCAGAAATTTTAACTTGTTCATAGATAGTCTAGAGTCTTTACTTGAAAAGATAAATGTATTAAATGAGAATGTTTTGTTATGTGGTGATTTCAATATCAAATTTCAAACCAGTGTAAATTTTGTTCCAGACCGGGAGGCTAAAGTGTTTTTAAGTCTTTTGTCATCTTTCGGTTACAAGCAAAAAATTTTTCAGCCCACCAGGAACAACAGCTGTTTGGACAATATCTTCACCAATTTTGACGCCCAGAGCGAGTACGTGGATGTTTTGCCGACGGCGTTCTCGGATCATGACGCGCAGGTCTTGAGGGCGATTTTTCCAGATAAATCTGAAACATACAGATATAGGAAAATCCGGCCTCTCACGGCTGAGGGTTTTATCGGATTGCATGAAGCTCTCCAAGGAAGGAATTGGGGCTTTGTTGATGACGATGCCTTAGATCTTGAGTTGCGGTTCAATTTGTTTGTTTATTTTTGCCCTGAGAACGTTGGCCTTTTCCCTAACAACGGGTGTGTTGGTTTCTGTGTACTTTGCACTGGTTGAGTCCCATCTGAGATATGGCATTTTGCTGTGGGGAGGTAGCGCTCATCGTGGGGCCGTTTTCAGACTGCAGAGGCGGGCAATAAGGATTCTGGGAGGTCTGGGGTATCGGGACTGCTGTAGAGATACTTTCAAGTCTTTGGGTATTCTCACATTCCCATCGTTGTTCCTTTTGGAAAATTTAATCTACGTACATAAAAATAAAGACAAATACCTATTACAATCAGACATACATGGATACAGTACCCGAAATAGGTCACTCATTAGGAAGGACTTCTTAAGACTAAGTAAGTCCCAACAGGCTCCTGGATACCGCGCGGTGTCTCTGTACAATAAACTTCCTGGTGGGGTGAAAAATCTGCCAATGAATGCGTTTAAAACGAAATTGAAATTGATGTTGGCAGTTAATGTATTTTATTCAATTGATGAGTTTTTAGGCTTGACTCTGGATGAGACTGATTTTATGTGATCCTCTTCTGGAGCTGTTTTTATTTAATTTTTTTTTTCAAGCAACTCGATTGTTATTTATGTTATGTTATGTATGTGTTTATATGTTGAGTAAGCATGCTCATATTATTTCATATTGAGATTTTTCAGTTTCCTTACAATGTCGTGTGAAAACAAAGTATTATTTGTAGTAATCACCAATAAATCTCTCTCTCTCTCTCTCTCTTTACTCATTTGCATTAGTTTTTTGATTCTGGACAAAGAGAATCGGTAATTTCACTGGTGTTATTTCAGAAAATGTGGAACTAGTTATATTGCACAATATAATCAGCATGGTTCAAACTATTCCTAATTTCAAAACCCTCATATTGCTTCCGAAAGTATTTCTTAATTCTTGGAACAGCAGCAAATACCTATATATGAAAAAAATTTGTTTTAGTGGCACTAATGAATCTTAATGTGAAATATCAGTTGTGTGTAAAAAGTGTTATGAAATAGATTCAAAAAATCTTAGGAATTTGTGTAATTAACGCCAAAAAACGAAAAAACATATAACCAAACAGCTTTTCTATTACAGTAGTCGGAGCCGGAAGGACCCGAAGCTTAACGAATCCTTCCGATATAGAATAGCGCAACGTGAATTACGGCTCGCAATTTTGCGTAAATAACGTTAGACGCTAACACTAGTGATGTTCTTTCGTACTGAACGAAGTGATTTATATAACTTCAATCAGAGAGATCAGTTGAAGCGATCGTTCTTTCGTTTCAATCAGTTCTCCCTTCCACAACTCTAAAGTGATTGCAAATGATTATTCTAATCGCGGAACAAGTTCCATCAGTTCAATCAGTACGGAAGAACACTACTAATATTAACGTCGCGTTATTCTGAAACTGAATCTGCGCATGCTTAGATGTCAAGAATAACGTTTGCGCTAATAACGTCACACAAATTTAGAGATGTGCTGTGACAGGATTTCTCCGGAGCTGTGACTCACTGTGACAGTTCCGTAGAAATCACAGGGCCAAATCACAGCTCCTTTTCGGAGTCGTGACTGGACTGAGTACGTATGATCTATTGCGATTCCGGCGGAATCGGAACGTTTTAAGGAGTCAGGAACGTCGGAACTAGAGTCGAGAATGGTATGCGGGCTATGATTTGGTACCTGCTCCTGTTCCTACTTCGGACTTGAAACAAACGGCGAGATTTCTGTACAGTCGAAGTCCTTTCATGATGAATCATTGGAAATATGGAAAGGCTGAATATGTGTATAATGATATGGAAACTATAGTCTCAATGTTTGAACATGCAATAAGCATAGTTGACGGAAATATTTCAACTCCATACTGAATCAATTCATCCAATATTTTTTCATTATAATTTCACTTAAATGTATTATTTTAACAAAAAAAAATCAGTAAGCGCATGCATCATAATTTTGACAAGCATTTCCTTTAAGTATCGATTAAAAGCTAATTTTGGATAGATCTGAAACAGAACTTTTAAAATTAAATAAAAATTGTATTTTCATTTGAAGTTTCAAAAAAATGATAATTATTGAATATGCTTGCCGAAAGTATGGTAGAAATTCATTCATTCAATTTTTCACATCATTTTCAATTTCGAATACAACTTCGATGATCATTTTATGTGGTACTCTCAAGATTTTGAATACGAATATGAGAGGCTTGATATCTTTGATGAACCTAGAAACAGGTACCCATGAAAAGTAGGAGTATTTTGCTGCGAATTTATTTCTTATTCACTAATTTCCCACAATAAATAAATTGTGATTTTTGAAGTATACTTGTTTGCATTATTCAATCCCGCGTGAATTCGATTTCATTTTTATTTGCCATTCCTGATGCATGAAATGACATTAAAATCTAATATGGAATATGGAATTAAAAAAATCACACAAATTTCATTTGCAATTGATGAAATGGGATTGATTGGATAGTTCTAATCGAAATCCCAAATAATAAATGTGATTCTTTTTTAAAATTCAAACAATAAACCAGGTTTATTTTTTCAATTGAATACACAACACCAGTAATTATCAGAGACCCCGATTTTGAAGCAATAAATCATAATCCTGTGCCCATAACAAGCATACAATACCAAACCTTTCAACTCAACTCAAACTACCCACCCATCCATTCTACAACTGAGTTCCGATCAAGTGGAATACTTCGAATTACTTCCCTAATGCCATGCCGTCAACGAGACGACGAACCGAGAGCAACAAGAAAGAACGGTGAATCTGGAATCGGAATCAGTCAACGCCGTCCGTGAACGTCTTTTCCTCAATACCTGTGTTTACTGTGAAGTGATTTGAATCGAGGCGAGGATACAGCGTGACCAATTTTGGTAGAAATCTACATTTTTGGTAGATTTTCGTTATAATTTCATCATTGTTAGTAGACAGAAATTGAGCAGTAGATTTTGGTACTATTTCGAACTATCTTAGTAGAATGCTACTTTCAATTGTTGACGCAGTAGCACGCTTCTGTCTGAGTTGAGAAGTGGCACAACCTAACATAACCTAACTATAATCGCATGAATTATGTGAAAAAATAGCACAACTCGTATAGATGGCTCTGACTGACATTGGGGTATTTCTTTAATCCCGTCTTACTCAATAAGTATATCGTATTTCCCATCATAGGTGCGTGTGTGCTCTACATTTCCCCGCATTTTTATCGTTTCCATCCAAAAAGGAAGTGCCTTTCATTAAGGTGAATACATAAGAATATCTGCGGAATCATTGGGTGGATTTTACCCATTCACGAATTCGGCCTTCGTAATTAAGGTCCAAATCTTCTCTACAAATATCGAATTTCTAAGTTGTTTCTTTAGGAAGTTATTGTGTTTACGGTCGTCCGTTAACTTCTGGAAGAAACGACTTAGGATCTCGATATTTGTAAAGAAGATTTAGGGCTTAATTACGAAGGTCGAATTCGTGAATGGGTGAAATCCGCCCAATGATTCCGTAGATATACCCATTCAAAATTTTATTTTCTCAATATTTTCTAATATACAGATTAGATCGAATTGAAATCCAGTACTTTATCGAAAAAAAAACCCTAGAAAAGCATTGAAATGAATTAAGGCAGCAGCTTTTGCGCTCATGTATAAATTCGTTGCCGAAGCTGTCATCTCTATTGAACATTCGCAAAAGCTGCTGCCTTCACGGCAGTATCTAGCTTTTTTTGCTTAGCGAATGTTAATTACTGAGATATTTTTTTAAATTACACGACACTGTAATTGACTTTGGTAGAAAAAAGTAGATTTCTATAGAAGGTTTGGTAGATTCTGAAAAAAATAATTGGTCACGCTGGCGAGGAACTACCGCTCCGCCGGCTGGCCCTGTGACCGAAAATCACGTCGAATTGTGAGGATTCGGAACTGGTAGCTCCGGTGACAGGCCAGTCACAGGGCCAAAATCACAGATTCTGAAATCACAACACATCTCTACACAAATTTGACACTGCAATATCTCTCTTATGCTGCGTAGACACGAGAGCTAAGCGGCTTGCGAGGCAAGTTAATTGGGCTGCCTCGCAAGTGTATACGGTGTTTTGAGCGGGAGCTCAATAGTATTTTTTTCCGGAATAATTCGAAAATTCTGATTAAATCATGATGAAACTTTGTTATTAATCTGAGAATGCTGATGAACAACTTTGGCGGAAATTTGGCGATGATCGTGTCATCGGAAGAATTCGAATAAAATCCAATTTTTCCTTCAACTATTCGTTATTCTGCTAACTTTCAATTATTTCCTCCTCACAAAATTCAGTATGAACCTCCCAGCTTTCATTTTTACGCGCTTGTTCTGGGCAACAGCGTGTTATAGTTTCGTGACAATGTCTGTAGTTTTCGAATTTTAGTTTCGAACAACTAGGTTGTACTCACTAATGAAGAATCTGAAGTCAAATTTGATTCTGTCTGTCCGGCCTGCCGTCTGGCAGACCGTGTGTGCTCTTACTTTCGAACGTAAGGACCTAGATTTTTGAAATTTTCAGGACAAGTTTTGATCTCGAATAGCTCGGTGTTAAGTTTATTAGTGGGCAAAATCGCCCGAACAGTTTCGGAGTTATGCCTATATCGATACTTGAGGTTAATTCCTCGATATCTCATGAAGTTCTGATTCGATCGGATTAAAAACTTTGTGATTAGTTTTTGCATACGAACATGCAAGTCGATGGGGAATTTCGTATCGATTCCGTTGTTAGAAAATTTTAAAATGAATATTCGAAAATTTTTGAAATTTTTATTGAAAAATATTTTTTTTTCAGAAAGTGATCATCAGATTTCAACAAAATTTTGCATAAATCTTAAAATCATCCTTCTACAACAATGTTTGAAGTTTCAATTCGATACGATAAGAATATGTGAAATTTCGTTCTTGTTTGAAGTTTTGACGTTATGTCCTTAATATCTCAAGAAGTACAAATGCGATCAGATCGAAACTTCGTGATTATCTGAAAAATACCAACGCAAAAAATTAAAATTGAAGAATTTTGTATAGGTCCAATTGTTAGAACATTTTTAAAAAATGTTCATTCCGAAATGTTTGAAATTTTTTTGCAAAATTTTTTTATTTCGGAAAATTATGAACAGATCTTAACGAAATTTGGCACAGACCCTAAAATCAATATTCAACAACGATGTTTCAGATTTCAATTCCAAACTATATTCACTTCCGGAAATAATATAAAATCTCGTTGTTTCAAATTTTGAAGTTATTTCCTCAATATCTCAAGAAGTATAAATGCGATCACATCAAAACTTCGTAATTATTTGGAGAATATCAACGCGCAACTACGAAATTTTCCGTTTCGAAAATTATGCACATCTTCATCGAAAAAAATTGTTTTTCTGATTTATTGACCAGATTTCGATGGAATTCGGCACAGACCTCGAAGATCGTATTCGACAACAGTTTTTAAACTTCAATTTGATCTGGTGTTCATTTCCGGAGATAACCAGAATACCATTCGAAAAAACGACTATGAGAGCATAGCAGGTTCGGGTGTTTATTGAGAAGGTCGAATTCGTGAAAAGTTAAAACCCCTAAACAATTTCGTAGATATATCCATTCGAAATTTTATTTTCCTAATATTACCAACAATGCAGATATGATCGAATCGAAATTCTGCCCTGGTTTAAGAATGACGGTGTAAAAGTTCATGCAAAATGTCTTGAGGAAATGGCTTCGAATGTGAATGAGCTCCTGACTTCACGTCAGTGCGCTTTTTTTCAATCGAATAATGGATTGAAATTCGATCTTATCTGTACTTTTGGAAATATTCGGAAAATGAAATTTTGAATGGGTATATCTGCGGATTCATTGGGTTGATTTTACCGACCGTCCGTGAACACAATAACTTTTGGCAGAAATATTTAACAAAATCTATATTTGTAGAGTCGGTTTGGGGCTTAATTACGAAGGTCAAATTTGTGTTTAGGTAAAATTCGCCCAATGATTCCGTAGATATACCCATTCAAAATTTTATTT
The DNA here is from genome assembly GCA_958510865.1 of Myrrha octodecimguttata. NCBI lineage: Eukaryota > Metazoa > Arthropoda > Insecta > Coleoptera > Coccinellidae > Myrrha > Myrrha octodecimguttata. The sequence continues at coordinate 23,402,175 of OY294059.1, forward strand.
TCCAGTATTTCGAAAAATCAAGAAAAGATCGAATTGAAAATTAGGGCTGGATTGAAAATGACAGAGTGAAGGTTCATGCATAATTGGGCGAGGATTACCAAATGTTCCCATCAGGAAGTAAAGGTGCATTTGGCGGGGTTAGTACGTGAAAAGATGACAGCTTTGGAAACGAATTCGATTATGTGCACAAAAGCTGGTGACTTCATGTCAGTGCTTCTCTAGATTTTATACTTTCACGATTAGATTTTGGTGCCTTATTCTTCCTTAGGTGTTGTAGGTGATACCGAGAAGATGCCTTTCCATGTGAATTCAATCAAATTGTTTTTTTCACTCTGATTTTCTTCGCCCAAATAGCACAATTTCACACAAAAAATTCTAGCTTCTTTTAATTCCTTTAAACTTCTATAAATAGATATAGTCAAAGAGTGGGGAGATAATGCATTTCTTCCCATACTCACTGCTTTTTTTCAGGAAATAAAGGAGAGAATTGAAAAAAATGAAGTTTCATATATTAGATATGTATCACAAATACCACATGTAGGACCAACTGATGAAACGATTCACCAGAACGGAGTTCTCGAAAACCAAGAATTGTAAGTATGAGCAATATTTTTTTTTGCAATATGTACACATGTGTCTAAGCCACTGTGCCGAAGAATTTCATAATCTCTATGTTTTAAAAAACTTGAAGATTTCTTACCAATGCATTCCTGAACTAAAGTTCCCTTAGTGTCAAATTTTAATTTCAATTTATTATGGATTCCAAACTGAAAAAATTTCATGCTGGGCGCGGAACAGTAAAAGTGGTCTAACTTACTCCAAGAATTCCCTGCATAAATGAATCACATAAAATGATTTGACTGAAATAAGTTCAACCGAGTTGAAAGGCCGCCTCCACGGATAGAAAATTTATTACCATAATTTCATGAAATTCAAACTTCGATGAATCTTCTAGTTGAAGATATCAATACTGAAATGGAAGAATCCGGGGATTTCGAACATAATTCTGATCGAACCATTTCAGAAGCCGCTAATTTTATCGAAAATAGATCAGCATAAGCACAAAATCATGCTTCAAATAATCAAAATACTAATTTGAAATTACACAATTACTAGAGTGGCTATGGTTTCAAGATACATTATGGTTCTCCGATCAATAAAAATTCGAAAATATATGAAATACAGCATTTTCATGACCTTAGAGCATCACAAGTTATTTCATCCTTGGAAATTCACTCCGCCACTTATTATTATTAATATATCTATTTATCCATGTTACAATTAAAAATCACAGGTATGAATATTTGCCATTGAAATATTATATGGCCTGTCAACAAAAAGAAAATATACATATATTCATAAGTCACCACCATTCACCTACAAAATATAAAATCAATAAGATATCTACATAAAAATACAGTGAAGAAAAACTTAGTCACATCAATAAACATGTAACACTTAGAGGCAAAAAGATTTCAGTTAAGAAACTCGGTCATTCATAAAAAGTTTTTTTCAGAAGCAAACTTCTCGCCCTTCTTGTTAATGCGGGTAGGCTTAATGCTTTAACATGGCTGGGAAGCTTGTTATAGAGTTTTTAGGCATGTATGATTCGGACCTTGTTGCGTTCTCCTTATTCTTGCGTATAGGATAGTATAATTATTTTTGTCCCGAGTGTAATAATTAAGGTAGTTAGCATTCTTCGGGAATTCATTCTGGTGTTTATGAAAATAAACTGCTCCACAAGAGTTAGGGATATCGTATTCAATCGTTTTTAAAAGTATGTAAACTTCGAGAAAATCGCTGTAAAATCATTTAAAACCCAATAACAACTTGAATCGATCCAACAAAAATCAGTATGAGACATTTCGTCAATCTGGTCTCCTTTTTTCTGAAGTTTGGTTCTTTGCATATGCTTCATGAATGTTCTTATTTTGAAATGAAGTCAGTTTATCAACGGCTTCGATTTGAAACGAGTTTTCTGAAAATGCCAAGACGTAAATTAACAAACGCTGAGGCTTATAGGGTTATCGGAATGCTACAGGGTGGCCTAACTCAGGTTGTTGTAGCGGAAAGGCTCCAAGTCAGCCAAAGTGTGATATCTCGACTTTGGAATAGGTTCAGGGAGACAGGTTCCGTGTTGAAAAGACCAAGGCTTGGTGGGCGACAAAAAACAACACCTGCTCAGGATCGTTTCATCATCGTTTCGGCGAGATGAAACCCTACATCTACGTGTAGAATGCTACGGAATACTCTCCAAAATGCATATGGGGTCCAAGTTTCCATCGAAACCATCAGACGACGTTTGAGAGAGGTAAATCTAGGTTCTAGACGTCCATTAAGAGGAGTTCCATTAACACGTGACCATAAGCGTCAAAGACTGGAATGGGCAAAGCAACATATCAATTGGAACGATCAATGGCGTAGTGTCCTTTGCACTGATAAATCCAGATATGGACGATCTTCAGATTCTCGAAGAATAAGGGTATGGACAATCCCACGCATACCCCGTAATAGTCGCTATGTCCAAGAAGTCCATCCATTCCGAGGTGTTATGGTATGGATCGGGATATGTTTCAACGGGCGCACAGATCTACACATTTGTCCTGGGAATATGACCGCCTTACACTATAGGGAGCATGTCATTGACAATGTTGTGCCAAATTTTCACGCTGCAATTGGTGAAACTTTTCAATTTCTAGACGATAACGCTAGACCGCACCGTGCAGCCATAGTTGAGAATGCGCGCGAGGAGCTTGGTATTCCACATTTACCAATACCTCCACACTCACCAGATTTGAATTGCATAGAACATGCATTGGATATGATCCAAAGAAGATTAGATAATCATCAACCTACCCCAGAATCCTTAAATGATCCGAGAGAGCTTCTGCCCGTTTATGGAACCAAATTCCTCAAGAAATGTTCAACAACCTCGTGTGTAGTATGCAAAGAAGATGTCAAGCTGTTATTGATGCCCGTGGAGGCCATACATTGTATTGATAGTCTTAAAATGCTTGAATTCTCTGGAAATAAAATTTCGTTATTTCACTCGATTTTTCTTAACCACCCTGTATGCGCTGCAGACCTACAGGCTAAAATTAATTTGCAACTTGAAATCATATTAATATGAATTTTCATCACAAAAATCTTATTTCAACTATATTTTTTGGAATTTAGGTCAATATCCCTAACTCATGTGGAGCAGTTTATTTAAAGCAAGAAAGAATAAAATATGCAGTGATGGTAAGTATCCTTTCCTTCCTAAATATTTCTTGACAGCTGTCAGTGATCTCCAACTGATATAGGGTCCTAATAGCACTTTTCTGTTTGATAAGAACTTTTCGAGCATCTATACATTGTCCCCAGAGCAATACACCGTATGTGGCCACACTATGGAAACTTGAATAATATGTGAACTTTGCCGTGTTTATGTCTGATATTTGCCCCATTCTTCTGATTAGGAAGTTAGAAGTCGACAATTTTTCACAAAGGTTGTCTATATGCTTGCCCAAGCTCAGTGATGGTTGAACCTCAAGTCCCAGATATAACAGAGATGAATCATTAGGCACTCTGTTCGCGAACACCAGTTTGTGGGTTTTGGTCGAGTAATCAGTAATCGATTGGCTGAAAATCATCTCTGTGCGTCCGTCTCGCTCACCTTTGTTTTTTCATGAGGTTCATTTTTATTGTCTGATCTATTCAGAACTACCACATCACCAGCATAACTAAAAAAACTTGCTTCAATTTATATTATCGAACATATCATTTATGAACAAAATGGAAAAAATCGGGCCCAAAATCGATTCCTGACAGGCACCACACTTCATTCTGATAGGATCGGATCTGCATTCTTTTCCGATTCGTCTAATATGACTGTCACTCCTCTAATTCCATAATATTGGAGTTTTTCCAGCAGTATTTCGTGATTGCGCTATCAAAGGCTTTACACAAATCAATGGATGTTACCTCTACTTCTTCCGAATCATTATACTATTATTCTAGCACGATTTCGAGGACGTCAAGTATTGCAGTTATTGTTGTTTAATTTGTATTTAAGAACATCTAATCGGAATCTTTGAATTATATTTGTTGAATAGTACCTATGGCAGGTTTTTCATAACAGAACTTGTTTACTTTATTTATTGATTATCCAGCTACTTCATTGTATTTCAGTCCTTTCCGAAATTTTGCAAATTTCTATTGCTTTTCCAAGCGTTAGATCTTTTGTTCGTAGCAGAGTTTGTTTCACTTTAGAATCTTGTGAACCCAAAACCAGTCGATATTCAATCAAACTGTCACGAAGATTATCAAATTCGCATGTAGCACTAAGTTGACGCAACTCAACAAAATATGTATCAATGCACTCACCACCTTGTCACCTTAGGTGGTCGGTAATACGAAGGAAGCTTTCTGAAGTGCTTTGAGACGTTTAATTTTGCACCTCGGTAAAGCTAGCAGAAACACCTTCGATTTTTCATGAAATTTTTTGACAATGATTTGGAACTGATTAAATACTAATAAGGATCCTAGGTTCTGCTAGCTCGATGTCAAGCTTGCAGAACCCATCCTCGTAAACATATAAAATTGAAGAAATAAATATTTCATAAAAAAGCAGTGATTTGGACCCCTATTTTTAAAATCTGCACCCTTCTGTTGACCTAGTAAAACTGTACTACCCAGTAGTAGATATGTTATTGATTAAATAAAGCACTAATCTAACACTAATTTAGAACCCTAGTTCAAAATTTCACGCTTTACTCATTTCGGAGATATACAGAGGGGTCAATAGAGAATTCGTATGCTGATATAGTATTGATCGACAATTCAGAAACAAATTCATTTCTCATCATTCGGAACTTGTTTCGCAATCACAGAATACGTTTTTTTCAATTGAACCCATTTTTTGTTCCTTATTTTAAAATTTTGCACCCTTCTGTAGACCGAGAAAACCTGGAAGTGCTAGCTAGCTTGCGGTCAAGCTAGCAGAACCCATCCTGTAGTAGACAAATCATTAAAGAAATAAATATGTCAAAACAAGCGCTAATTGAACACTAAAGCTAACTTTTGTGCTAGGGAGATTCGGGTATTTGGGTAATCGGAGATTCTTTCCTATTGGCCGACGACGATCACGTGATCGTCGTCAGCCAATAGGGTGAATCTCTCGACCAATAGGATGAATCTCCGATTACCCAAATACCCGAATCTCCCTAGCATAAAAGGCCCCTTTAACGCCTATTTTGAAATTTCACGCTTTTTTTTGGAGATATACAGGGGTCAGAAGAGAATTCGTTTGGTGATTTTCATTATTATTGATCGAATATTTAGCGATAAATTCAGTCCTTCTAATTCCGAGCCCGTCTCGCACATAAAGATTTTTTGTCGGAACATCTTGTACCTGATGTCTAGAAGGTCTGATTGTTTCGGTTTCTCTATGATGGCTTACACATTTTACATTTTATGGTGGCAAATAAGCAGCCTATCGCAAAGATGTTTTCTGAAAAAATAACCGCTTCATTCCATTTAAACTACATCTTCTTTCTGAAATGGTGGGATTTTGAAAATTGCCTTTGAAAAAAAAACAAAAATTTTGAAAAGCGACTTTTCTGTGCAGCCTGTGGTTATATATGAAAGGCCTCATAGCCTAAAGGAGGTATTTACGATGGCAGTGATTGTGAAGTGGACATCGAAAAATTTTCTGTATTTGTTACGCAAGATGATTTATTCGAGTTGGTTGAAGGCAATATCGAAGAACGGAAAAGCCCCTAAAAAAAAATTCCGTACTGTCATCCGGGGTGAACTCGGACAGTAGGAGTGAATTCGGACATAGTGTCTTTTCATGCAAGTCTATTCTTGTCGGTAGCGGTAACGAGATTTTCAAGTCAGTGGGTGACTAGACACAACCAAGCATAGATGTGTGTTAGGTACAAACGAGCTAACTTATCAGTAAGTATTTATTTTATGGCTCTTATAATTTGTTGATGTTTTACATTTTCTCAAAACTATAAAAAAAAACTTCTGTGCAGAAGATTGAGAAATATTTCTTCGTGCAGTTTTAGTCTGAGTGTGAAAAGTATTCTATAAACAACAATTTAGCATGAAAACATTGTTTGACCTCGATTTTTTGGTGAAGTGGATTAATTGAAAAATATGTTCCTAGGTGGGGTGATTTCGAACGACCATCCCTCGCGAATATGTGAAGAAACTCGGAATCCAGTTTATGAATTATTCACCAGAGACCTTGCAAACTCGCCCTAGAGGATGTTAGACAGGGAAGGAGGTCCATTCGTGAAGCTTCACAAAACTATAATATTCCGAAATCGACAATTAGCGACAAGTTAAGAAACACGCACAGTCGAAAACATGATGGACAGTCTGTTCTATCGGCAGAAGATGAAAGATTTTTGTCGGAGCGAGTCCAGAAATTTGGCGAATGGGGTTTTCCACTTACGCGTTCCAACATACGAAATCTCGTCAAGAACTACTTGGATCGTAAAGCAATCAGGATAGCAAAATTCCGGGATAATATGCCAGGAGAAGATTGGTTTTATCGGTTTTTGGACAGAAACAACCTTCTGACTGAGCGACTGGCACAGAACATTAAGCATGTCAGAGCAGCAGTTAAAAGAGAGACTATTGTGGAATATTTTTCAAATTTGAGGGAAACGTTTGAGGAAGTGCCAGATACGAACATAGTTAATTATTACGAAACCAACATGAGCGATGATCCGGGCCGTGTTAAGGTGTTGTGTCGAAAAGGCTCAACACGAGCAGAGAGAATAATGAATTCGAGTAAAAACAGCATTTACTTTAAAATTTCGGGGAGTGCCTTCCTTTTCTTATTCTTCCTTTCTACATAGCATTGACTTGAGATTTTCTCGATGGTTACCTTTTTAAGTTCCATTCTACGATATCTCCATATACAGAAAGTGATTTCACAGCTGAAAGGTTTCTTCTCCGAAAAAGCGAATAACTATGTTCTTGGCTGGGTAAATGTTGAGCCCCACTAACAAGCAACACTGCCCAATAATTTTAAGGCCTCTCTGTAACAAATCACAAAGCACATCCTCGAATTTGCCCCTCACTATTGGGACTGTGCCATCGTCATAGCCTATACATTCGAAGCCAAGCTCCGTAGGCCTGTGCAGTAGTTCATATACTACCAGGATCCACAGGAGGGGAGATAGTACTCCTCCTTGAGGTGTTCCGCGAGTAGTTTTGACAGAGATGATTTGATTGCCTATCAATGTCTCAGCTGTCCTTGTTGACAACACATTTTTATAACGGTATCATTCACTCCTCGCCTTACAAGTGTTTTTTCTGACACGCATGTGTTGTGTTGTCAAAGGCTTCAGATATGAAAGCGCACGATGCGATTTCTTCATTGTTCAGAGTCTTCTGGATGCCTTCAGTTATCCTTTATAAAACAGTTTTCGTGGAACGTCCCGCCCTGTAAAAATGCTGAAATCTGTAAAGTGGTTTTCGTCTCCAAATTCTCCGTTTTTATGTAGTTATCTACTTCCTTCTCCATAGTTTCGAGCAACAATGGGATTAGGCAAATGGGCTTAAAACATCGGCCTTTAGTCCCGTCTTATCGGAATAAAGGTTACTTTTGCCCTTCTCCAATTATCAAGTATTTGGCCCAATGCCAAGCTGTTTCTTAGGAACTCAGCAGCTCCCTTCTGTAGGACTTCAAGAAACATTCCATTTACTCCTAGTGATTTGTACGGCTGAAAGGTACAGCTGATTGCCTATTCGAGTCGTTGTCTTGTGAATATTTTTCTCGCAATATCTCAATCTTCCTCACCGAATGTCTTGCTGTATTTGTTGTTGTTTCAAAACCACTTATGGGATAATGTGCTTGGAGAAGAATCGACTGCTACAAAATGCTTCGATATATCGTCTAATACAATCAACCTGAAAGGAATAATGTAACCGAAATTACTCGATTCTTCAAAGGAATTCGGAAATCTTATAGAATAATCTTCTAGAGTATGTTTTGTGTCCGTCGGGACTCAGCTTTCTTATCGTGATCCAAAGGAATTCGCAGTTTACGTTTGGACGACGTTTGTAGTAGTATATAGTGACTATGTGGACCAACGAACAATCGCTAGGGCCGATTAGTTCGGATAGAATCAAACCGGTGATGTGGGATCCGTCGGACACGGAATATTTCAAGAAAAGTATGAAAAACGAAGCATGGAGGGATATTGCTCGATTGTTGGAAAATAAGATGGATGATTGCAAACAGATACTCGTTTCTCGCCGAAGAGGAAAGTCTTGAGTCAAAACCAACCAGAGCACCGGAAAAGGTATTCATAATTTTACTCTTTCGAAATCAAACTGTTGCGCTCAATAATAATTTCATTTCTTTCACACGATTGTACGAAGGCTCATTTTGTTTTGATTTGGAAAATGAGTAATCGATGCTTACAAATATTCTAAGTCACTATGGGCCATTCGTGTCAAATTGTTATATTAACAATTCATTATTTTGTAGTTTATACTGCATGAATGCTGTGCCAGCTTCCACGCTCTTTCTATTCGGCATGTTGGATAGAACTGAGCGGATCAACTCGAATGACGAATGCTGCATTCGAATTATTCATTCAATTATTCGGGGCTCAACTCGAGTACCGTCCACACAATTCGCTGAATCGTTCAGCAATTTTTTTTTGCATTCACTGTTCGTATTACACTCATCTCGAGCTCAAGGAATCATTGGGAGCATCTCGCTCATTAATGGACGAATTCGAGTCTTATTGGCGTTCGCGAACAAAGTAACTTTCGAAAGAATCAATATATTTGTAGAGCAAGTTTAGAGGCTAATTATGAAAACTGAATTCGGGAATGGGTCGAATTCTCTCAATGATTATGCAAATATATTAACTCAAAATTTGTCCCAAATTTTCCGAAAATACAGATCCAGTCGAACTGAAATCTGATATTTCTGAAATATTCTGGAAGTTAGATTATATTCAAGGAAAAATTATATAATTATTTTAGAATATGGGATGCAACATTTAAATTCTCCAGATAATGATCTACTTTGTTAAGTTTAAAATTTGCAGCTTGATTTCATTGAATCAGTTTTTATTTCAGGCAATCAAGATTGAGGAAAATTTCTTAAAGTCTTATTGGCGTTCGCGAACAAAGTAACTTTCGAAAGAATCAATATATTTGTAGAGCAAGTTCAGAGGCTAATTATGAAAACTGAATTCGGGAATGGGTCGAATTCTCTCAATGATTATGCAAATATATTAACTCAAAATTTGTCCCAAATTTTCCGAAAATACAGATCCAGTCGAACTGAAATCTGATATTTCTGAAAGATTCTGGAAGTTAGATTATATTCAAGGAAAAATTATATAATTATTTTAGAATATGGGATGCAACATTTAAATGCTCCAGATAATGATCTTCTTTGTTAAGTTTAAAATTTGCAGCTTGATTTCATTGAATCAGTTTTTATTTCAGGCAATCAAGATTGAGGAAAATTTCTATTATTTGAAAAATACGTGTGCACTCGACAGCCCTCTTGAAATTTTCTTAGTTGGTGCTTTCGACTACGGGTAAGTGAAGAAGCTCATAAATGATCTATCTGCTAGAGAACTTGATTTCGCAAAAATTGTTGATGAAATGGTCGGAAACAATTTTTAAATTGATTGCGAATCCAATATTGTCTAGTTAGCAGAAAGAATTTTCTCGGATAATCAAAGCATAAAAGAAGTAGAATTCTGCTGCGAAAACTGCTCCACCAGCAGAGCCAAGAAGATAAGGATAGCATCAGCTGATAAAATTCTTTAAGATGAAAATATATTTCCTTGTGTCATCCAAAATCAAATTATGCTGAAAGGGAAGCTGAAATGCTACAGATCTGCATGAGTACAAACATCGAGACTTGCAACTGGTGATTGACTTTTATTTTAGGGCAATTTATTTCCATGGAATTGTTGAACTTGGTTTACCTTCAGACATTTTTAGACCCGATTTCAGACAGGAAATACTATATAATGGGATTGATAAATTATATACCTGGTGTTGGGACCAGTAATGACGTGTTCCCGATTGGACATTACACAGGGAATTGCTGCAGCTAGACGTTCTGGTTCGAGTATAATGACCTCTGTGAAAAGAAAATGAAACTTAAACAATTCACCAAAAGAGTAAATCCACATTTATTGGAATACTTCAAAAAATAAAGATGCGAAAAGATATATTCATGGTGTGATAATATAATGATTCGGTTTTTTTTTAGGAATTCACGAATAAATATTCGTTCAAACCAGTGAATGTGAAGTGAAGGGGTGGAAAAAACAATAGGCCATTTAAGAGCTATTTGTGCAAAATTCCCCTATTTAATGTAGACCGACAGCATCATTAAGGGGTTCCAGGATTGTCCTTAATTTCAAGTACGAGAAATACCGACGGAGCGGGCTAATGGGTCTAGGAACAATCATTATAATATAAATTGTGAAACCATTGATTAAACCATTTAGAGGTTGATCAAAGCAAAGCCTATCGAAATGATGAATTGAAAAAATAGCTCTGAGTGACAAAAAACATCGAAGAATGATACGTGACAAACCCTCGCGAATTGTACGCAAGGGGCAATGAAAAATAGTCTTCGTTAGGCATGCCAAATATAAGAGATAATTCATTAGGATTCAATCATTATTTCGATACTATATGATTTATCAACCAATACGTGTAACGATTAGTGTGACTTAATTTTCTGCGCACAGATAACCCATTATGTAATTTACCTATATCAAATAATGTTACTCCATAGGTGAGATACGATGAGAGTACTGTATAAGTGCAGAACAATTTCTGAATAATATTTAAAATTTGATTACTACTCTATCACTTTACGAATATTCTATTGACCCCTGTATATCTTTGAAATGAGAAGAGCGGAAATTTTAAAATAGAGGTCTGAATCAGTATTGAATAAGTGCTTTATTATGACATATTCATTATAGGGTGGATTCTGTTAGCTTGACGTCAAGCTAGCTGAACCAAGGTTTTTTGGGTCTACATAAGGATGCAAAATTTGAAAATTGTGTTTAATTAGTTCCAAGTTATTTTCGAAAAATTTTCCCAAAAAGGTGGTTCTGCTAACTTAACCGAGCTGCAAGATGAAACGTCTCAAAGCACTTGAGAAAGCTTCCTTCGTAAGATCCGAGACCACCTCAAGGCCTTTGTCGTTGAACAGTCACAAAGGATAAAGATTACAAAGGGGTGAACCCTCAAAATTTTATTCGGATTATAGAACCAACTTTATCGATATCAAAAATGGGCTTGAAGCTTTAGCCATAGTTCTCAAAGATGATGAACTGCAATCATATTGCTACAATGAAGGTTTTTACTGGAAATTCAATACCCTCAAGTCAGTGGTCTGTGAGAGGACGGCGTAAAATCTTCAGAGAGTTATTGGCAATGCAAATCTTGTTTATGAGGATTTTCAAACCGTTTTAGCGCATTCCCGGAACCTCCCGCCATTATCCTCAGATCACATGACGTGAATCCTTCACACTTCCTCATTGGAAGATCTCCCACCGCCTTACAAGAACCAGATTTGGGTAATATCGAAGAAAACAGACCGTTCTCAGGAAAATACAGAGCCACGTTTGAGAACGATATTCGAAAGAATATACATATCACACCGAGCTACAGCAACGTTAGAAGTCGCGACAACTCCGTGCTAGTCAAAACTAGCAATCATTCTCCTTCAATTTTGGAGTCTCAGAAGAATAGCAGATGTTCACCCAGGCAGCGATGGCGTCTGCGTTGTAGCGATTCAAACAGAACGAGGTCTAATTCGAAGGGCAATGATATCAAATATTCCTTTGCCGGTAAATTGTGATAAACACTGAGTGATGCAGTGGCAGTGAGTAATAGTGCGCAAAGACATAGAGTTATCACTTTATGTTTATCCAGAATTCAAATAGCTAATTGGAAAAAGTGCGCAAAGACTTTTCTCTCTATCCACAACCTCTATTTATTGATTGTCATCATTTCAATGTTTTTTTCTGTTTTAATTTTGAAAGACTTTGATCTCTCAAGCCGGGGGCATGTCCACGCTTCTATGCCGAAGAATTTCAATTTATTTTTGTTTTCAAAATTTCGAAGATTTTTAGTTTAGGAATCATATGTTCAAACCTTGCATTATATTTTTGAAACAGTCGGTAGAATTTCTTTCACGCCCCGGAAATGCTGGTCCATTTTACTAATTCACAAGATTATTTCATATAAGACCACATTCCAGACGCATCATTATCTATGTTCGCGGGTCGGATAACGAACCAATTCTGAACCAACTCCTTATCCACCCAGAATCGTCATATTGCGCATGTCTAGTGCTGAACCAATTCCGAATTCCTTTCAGCACGAACGTTTACGGAACCGAAGAAGAACCTTTAGAAGGAACGTGAGTAAAGCACTAGGCACTACTTCATCAAACTATCCTTTACTTTTAGGCATTTCAACAATTTGCAGTAATTCTTTGATCTTGATCACTTTTACGATCCAGATTCAAAACATCGCTCGGGAAAGCTATTCGGGAAAGCTATCATGAAAAGTCTTTTTCTGAATAAAATAAAACTCTAACTAACTTGAAATGCAATACGCTGTCTGAACATGAGAATTCACATACACCTCGGAGCTGTTATCGATATATTCTTGTGTAAAATTGCGTTTTCACGAAAAATACACAATGGGGGTTTTTCCTGAATTTGGGTTATTACTGCAAACGCAAATTTGAACATAATTTTTATAGGTTTGATTCATCATTTTCCCAAATAACCTTCAGAAAGTATTCAAAATTAGATTTCAAAATTGGGGTTTGGGATTTGTCAGGCATGCACGAAGTGACAACGGTGTTTGGTAGAATAGCTCTTTCTGCTATAGAATAATGAAATATTTATTCCTATTCTGTGGTACACACGTGTTCTTTGTCAATACAACCAAACAATTTCCGTTTGCGATTTGTCAGTAATATGACATAATGACAGTCTGTGCTCTTCTTTTTCTATTCCTTGGTCGTTGTCTTCTACTCTAACCAGATCGAAGTATAGCTATCTCTGTTTTCCTCAGCAAAGTAACACATTTGACGTCCTTTTCTTTCCGAGAAAGCTGAATTCGACGTTGCCATATCGTGCACTCAAGACAAATCCTTTTAAATGCTAATCCCCATTTTTATTTTTCAGTTTTACGTGATCAAACATTTTTTTAAAAATATAATATTGCAATTATATGTTTGAAATGTGAATTTCTAAAGGTTTTTCATGAAAACTACTGCATTTTCGGTTAAAGGAAAAACTCCCATTCCATCCAACTCGTGACAACCGATTTCTAGATAGGCAGAATATAACCTATATATTTATTTAAACATTTGTAGGGATATATTTTACCCCTCAAGCGAATAATTATTGCACATATTTGTACAAGAATTGCTTGTTTGAATGATTATATAAGCTGATATTCACTGATTTGTCGCCTAAACCTAGTTGAGTTAGAATGAAACGAATCTAGAACAACAAGTTCTTTCAACAGTGCGGGAACTGCTAGTTCGAAATTGTGCGACTTCAAAGTACGCATGCCTTCGGTACGGAACTGGTTCGGAATCGGACCTGCGAACAATGCGAACATAGCTCTTATAAATTATACAGTAAGTGTTGTCACACAAACAGTATTTATGGAGTCACTGATAAGTCCTCATTCAGGGTGCATCCCTGTTAATTATACAATGATTATTGTCTTACAAACAGTCTTTTTAAAACATCAATCCAGTAAAGAATAAAGATTCGAGCAACAAAACTACACATGTACAGAACTGACAGTCGGAAAATAAGAAACTCAAAAGTAATAGTGTAAGAATCGTTACCTCAGTGCGATGTGGTATCGAATAAATGACTGTTCTCTTCTAATGGCAAAGTGGGGAGACTTTGGGTCCTGGGTTCTGAAGTTTCTGCATAGCCATGCGACGAGATCGAAGATTGAATTACTTGCACTCCAAAAGTGAGATAGATACGTTAGACCATATCGGTTGAAAATGAATACAATTGTATTCCTTTGTAAGCAAGGACTTATTCGTCACAATATTCATTGTGTATAAAAATATAAATAATTTTCTGTGTGAATATTAGTACTTACGTTCTGTTTCGCCGAAAGAAAGAAATAAGAGAACAAGTGCAAATTCTAAAAATGCGAAATCGAAGGTAGACATATATAAATGATATGTTCCAAAAATCTAACTCCATGTATCATACAGTAGTCAAATTATGGAGAGATTAATCGATTTCAAGCGATGGACCAAAATCTCCGGATATAGTTACGGTAACCCACATTAACAGATAATCCTTTACCTACATGTCAGTTTGGATAACCGCAACTATAACCGCTTGCTAATGTTAATTAGTTTCTAGATCTTGCGCTCTGTTTTTTTGGTTTGAACCCACCTCAAGACTGCTTGGATTGCTCGCTGAATCGGAGCGAGTCGACGACGATCTTTTTCGTCGGAGTATTGTTTTGATGGTGCAAAGCTATTTCATTTGTATAATAATCCCCAGAAGGAGCTGTTTAAGCTTTGAGTGTTTTGGTGAAACATGGATAGTATAGCAAGGAGTAAATGATTAAAATTTGGAGAAAAAAATCGTGAAGGTTTTTCATGTAAAATTTTTTTTTTACTTAAATATTGTAAAAAATATGCATATTGAAACATGGAATATTTCCTAATAATTTGAAATAAGCATCAATAAAGCCTATATACAAAAAAGGAGACATAGGTTCTCTGGATGAAAGTCATAGACCGATAAGTATTTTGTCCAGTTTCTCAAAAATTTCTGAGCAGGTTATGAGTATGAGTTTTTTGGTGGGACGTTCAGTTCAGACCACGTTGTATCAATTTACAGAAAGGTTATTGAAGATAATTGAAGAAGATAAGCTTGGTCTCGGTCTGTTTATAGATCTGGCGAGCGCCTATATGATTGCTTATTCAGGCCATTCTTATTGGAAAAGCTGGAAAGATTGGGAGTCAGGGGCAATGCGAAGAAGTGGATTGCTTCTGGACGATCGCAAAGGGTCTCTATCGTTAGAGATGGTAGAGAAGTAAGATCGGACATAGTTCAGTCAGATTATGGGGTTTCTCAGGGCAATGTTAGAAAAAACAGATTGCTTACAGTATATGGTATATGTTTAGTGGAGTGCTTAATTTTCTTTTTCAAAAATAGGGATATTTTCTCAGTCCACGCAACTAGAAGCAACTACCCTATAAGATCATTTTATTTACATTATCCCATACATAGATTATCTTTAACCAAAAAATATCCTTCTTCTATGTGTATTAAGAGTTTTAATAGATTAACTTATGATATGAAGAGATTGAATCATTTCAAATTGTTCAAGAGAAAGTGACAGATTTTGTAATAGAATTGGGACCATATAGTTTGTCTGATTTTTTGGTTTAACTATGTGGTATGACACTTGACACTGTTTCTCTTATGTATCTATGCTTGTAGTTACATACATTTTATTTGTTTATTTCCATAACATTGTAATGTGGAATGGCATCAGGTCGTCTTCTCTGAGGAATCTCGATTCTTCTTGGGTGAACGTGAAGCCGAAGATGGATTAGACGACATCGTGGAGATCATGTACACTGGACAGTAGGCGTTATGGTATGGGGTGCTATTTCACACACAGAGAAAAAAGGATCTCTCAAATCAAATATAAACATATTCTTGAACTGAAATGTTCCCCCAAGTTATAATTCAAAATTAACCAATATTCCTCTATGTTCCACTCATTTCGTTCTTTGCCTTTTTATATGAATTTTCTTGAATCGAAATTAGTTGAACCAAGACATACGTACTCTTCACTTCAGAAAACAGTTTCAGCGAATCCTAGTTCTCTCGGATCAAGAATATCATTTCTTATTAAATGTGTTGTGATGACGAAGGCACGTACACGTGACCCCCTCGACCAATAGGCGGTTTACTGCTGAAGATGCGTGGAATGTAGAATCGCAGACGGCAGAACATATGGATATTTAGACAGGAAACAACGCCATGGCCGCCATAGTGAATAGTGATCAATTGCGTTTGTGTTTTTGATGGTGCATTATGGAAAACTAGTTATCAAGATCGAAGTTTTTCGGGAACAGAGTTTCGAAAAGACAAGAGGAAAAGGTTGGTTTTAAGAATAAGTTTGGTTAATCGCGAACAAACTTTCAATTGAAACATGTTTGTGCATGCTTACATGTATGTGTGTTATGCACAAACATTGGCACATGTATATTCGTGAACTCCAGACAAGACATTTTTTATTTTATGTTTGGAGGTCGTGAATATACATAGTAATCGAGCAAATTGTTATAATATTGGTACTTCTGCTCTTGGATCTTCGAAACCATGTTCCCAAAAAACTTTCTTGTTATAAGGTGATCCTCCATTCGCACCTTATTTATCTTCAAGAATGATTATGAAAAGCTTTTCGAGATACTCATTTTTTGTATTTGAGAGCCGCTAATTGCAAATATTTCATATTCTCTTGGAAAACAATTTTGAAATCTGATCAAATACAATAAGCAGAAATCTTTCATTCCTATCAAAGACACAGTATTCAGAATAATAATATGAAATATATTCAGAAAACTTATCCGGTAATTCTTGTTAGTTTTCTTATTTGGATCAAACGTGATTCCGCTTGAATCAAGAGGATCATTATTCACATGGGTCAAGAGTATTCAATCGAAAAATGAAACTAATATTTGGTCGGACCAATTCAAGAGTACCATTCTCTTGAATTAATGCGGTTACAAATTGATTTAAAAGAACCTTTTTCTCTGTGTTGCGGGTAGAACAGCTTTAGTCTTTATACGAGGTAACATGACAGCGCTGCGTTACCTTTGAGAAATAGTGGAGCCATATGTTCTCCCTTACTTTAACCGGCTTGAGAATCCAATATTTCAGCTCGACCTCATGTTGCCAGAGTTAGTTTAAACTTTTTCGAAGCGACCCATGTGAATCTTTCGCCATGGCCGCTCAGATCCCCCGATCTTTTGCCCATAGAGCATGTTTGAGACATCATGGGTAGAAAGAAGGCTTGGAAATTTAGCCCAGCCCCCACGACTTTGGCGGCTCTGAGACATGAAGAACAATTAGCTTGGAATAGTATCCCTCAAGAACAGTCATCAACAATTCCAAGACGTCTTGGGGAAAATTGTAAACACTTCGATTTTTTCTCCAAATTTTAATTATTTACTCCTTGCTATACTATCTATGTTTTACCAAACAAATATTTAAATTTACACAGCTCCTTCTGGGTGTTGCAGTTTCTTTGTGAGTTAGTATATTAGAAGAGTTGAGTTTGACATCACTCAGAAATCATTTCCTGTTCTTTAATCAATTCGACATTTGGTGTAAATGCATTAATAGTTACATTGTTCAAGGGTTCTGCTTGGAGATTCGTAGTGAGGAAAATATTTTTTTTCATGTTTCATAATATGAGAGCAGGAGTTCAGGATGTGATAGCTCGTCCGAAAATATGCATCAGGGTTTTCTATCAACTTACCCTCTAAAATTCTCCATTTTCGAGATACAGGGTGTTGAAATTGAAAAAAAAATCGTTTTTCGCGAATATCTCCGGGAACCTTTTATCGTACAGAAAACAGCTTTTGTAAGTATTTTCTAATCGTAATGAGCTACTTTTAGTGCGGAATATTTTTTAAGTCTCAATTGGTGAAGGTTTTGAAGGGTAAGTGGGTGTTTTTCTCCCCAGCTTCTACGCAACTGGAAAAAGTAAGGTTTTTAAGACACTCATTTGAACCGCCACTGTTTTCTACACGAAAAGGTACTCAGGGTCATCATATATAAGCTCTAATGTAGACCTTTTTCGAGAAAAATCAACTTTTATGTTAAAGAAGCCCACTTTCTGTTACCAGTGTTAACGTTTAGATAAATTTGATTCAATTAGTGAGAGAAAAATTTTATTTAAAAAATTGACCATGTGTTTCAACATTAAAGTTGATTTTTTTCTCGAAACGGTCGACTTCAGAGCGTATGACCAATAGTCCATTTTTTGTGTAGAAAACAGTGGCGGTTCAAACAGGCGCACTTTTTCCATTAGCGTAGAAGTTGGGGGGAAAAACACCCACTACCACTTCAAAACCTTCATCAATTAAGTCTAAAAAATTCCGCACAAAACACAGCTCATTATGATTAGAAAATACTTACGGAAGCTGTTTTCTGTACGTTGAAAGGTTCCGGAGATATCCGCAAAAAACAATTTTTTGTTTCAATTTCACCCTGTATCCTGAAAATGGTTCATTTTAGAGGGTGAGTTAATAGAATTTTTTTTTTCATTTTTTTTGTATATTCATATATACACAAGACAAATTCATTCGCAGAATTTTCACTCATTCAGTACGAGCAGGTGAAAACTGGACAAACATTCATGGTCTTTAACTTTTCGATCACTGTTTCCTCAGAATGAATTTCTGTTGCCAATTTTCATGTCCAAGCCTCGTGTTAGGGAAAGATGATGTATCGTATCATAATTGATGGTCAACAAAGCAACAATTGAATTCAGGTCTTCAAAGAATGTTTATTTACTGAAACATGCACCATCTTGATTTACATAGGTGTGATTACAACGAAAACTTCTGTTACACTTGAATGAATATTATATTTTTGATGTAGATACGAAAAAAAAATAAGAGAAAAACGAGACCTCAGAAAAAAATACGCTGAAGCTAAGATCCAGGATTACGAAGAAGATATGAGGTGGAAAAAAATCAAACAAGCAGAGGAGGCAAAAATGGAACATATGGAAATGATAGAACGATATAAGAAAATCGAAGCAATGCAATACTTGGAGGACATCAAACAGAAAGATGAAAATGAACAGAAAACAACATATGGTAAAGAACTATTGAATCAAGCAGTAAGACAGCCAAACATGCACCGTTTAAAACCTGAAAGTAATGATTTCTATTAAATTTCAGGAAGAGTACAAAAATAATGCGATTCACGAAAAGAAACTTGAAGATGAATATGTTTTCTATGCCTTTTCTAAGCAGGACGACGGATTTGCTGAATACGCTGATGAAGTCATCAAATTTGCTGAAATGAAAAAATGGCCAACGATGCCTATAAGGAAAGTCATCGAGGTGAGGATTTGACGATCACTTTATGTTAATATAAAACAAGCATATTTCAAAGAATGAATAAGAACTCTCATATATTCTAGGTGATGTGGAAGTTCAAATTATGTTATGGAAATTGTTCGTTTTTCCGTTTTGTTTCTTGAGAGGTCTGGCCTGTAGGATATTGAAACTCGTTGATTAAATATCTCCTTTATTTCTTTTCCAAATAACAATAATACCTCTTTTGTGAAACTCTCTTGAATCGCCATATTTTTTAATTTTCAATTTTTTGGCGGTGCGCTCACAACTTTTTCAAAGGATTTCATATATGCTACAAATCAAAATATCCTTCCAACATGAGAAAAAATCGAACACTAGGGAATTCAAAATCATTCTAATTGATCGCCCTCTTCATACTCCCATTGAGAAGTTTAAGTTCTACGAGTTCGAAAATTAATTTACTTAGGTTCGCATGAAAATTTCCGAACGAATCCCTCAAATATTTTTCCATGTGTGCATTCTGACATCTGAGCGGCTTAAGTAGGTCGAAATATATCGATGAAATGTCGGATTTGCTTCAATAAAAGTTATAGTCAATTCAGTCCTAATTATGAGATAACCGCCTCATATATTATGTTATTGATCTCCTTATATAAACATAATTCATTCTTCTATGTTACTAGTGTTACTCACTTTCTTTAGAGTATTATCATTGTGATTTTTTCCTCACGATATTTCTAGAGATCTAACAAATAGTATAGAATATTTTCTGAAAAATTTCGATGAAGTTTTGTTTGTATATGATTCCACATTGAATCTGAATGCAAATTCAATTTGACGAGAAGACAGTCCATTGTGAAAAATGTAAATTTTGCAGAACCATGAGATTTGAGGAAATGGTACGGGTCCATTTTTTTGAAAATGATCTTTCTTTTAACCTTAATAATTTACAGTAAATCTGTTACACCCTATACCGTGTTCACCGTTCCAAGAATTGACCTCGACCAACTATGCTATATTTTTGATTCTTCAAGCCTTTTTGTCCTAACTGATAAGTACTAGTATCAAAGGTTTGAAGGTTCATGATTAATATAATAATAAATCTGGTTTCGTCGAATTAAATTGGAACACGCCGTATACTCTGCCCTTAATTATTTCCCAAATAGAGTTCATGAAACACGGCCGTATTATTTGTCGATTTTTATTGTTTTCTGAAATCCTCACATAAAACTAAATCACACTGTACAATCACTGGATAATGGATATAATACGATAATTCTCGGATTTCAGAATTATAAGAAGTCAACCCATACTGCAAAGAAGACAAAAAGAAACACGTTCTGGAAAAGAGCAGACTCCATTGATGATTCGAAATGAGTGCAAACATATTTTTCCCGAGAAGGAAAAACGCTTCCTCGATTTGAACACCGACCTGAAGCAATGAAAGGGCATACACACTCACTAAGATCATTGTTTCTCCTTGAACAATGCTAAGATCATACTTTTCTTGGATAGAAATCAGTTATAAATATGTTTCTTGGGAAACTCCATATAGGCGAACTGATTATCTCATATATATGTTTCTATTGATAGTATATAAACCCTAAGTATTCAGATTATTTCTAAGGAACTTTCTAATATTACTGTTGCATTTGAAACTCAAAGAATTGAATGTTTTGGAACTCATATTGTCTTCTTATTTTTGTACATGTTAGTGTTTTCCAATAATCTTAGGTTTCTAGGTACACCTCAAGGTACGATTCGGAACTGTGCAGTAGCTGCCTGGCAGTCGCGACCACTGAGAATAGAGAATATTATTTTCTCTCTGGTCGCGGCCCGGCAGCGACTACCGTACCGCTTCCGGGGAATTACATGCAATACTTCACCCTCAGAAATTAAAATTGAAAATCAGATTGAATTCCTAGTGGACAAGAATATAAATGATTCGTGAAAATTCATATGTTGAGCTTAACTATCGAACCGAGGTCAAAAACGAAACAAAAATTTTTCGATTGAAATATTTTTTTTCTCTATATAATTTCTCGTTTCTGTCCAAGGGGTCAATTTCTAATGAGAATAAATTTTGATTATTTGTAATAACGGCATAATTAGAATCGAACCGAAGACAAAAACAAAACTTTCTCATTGAATTTTTTTCTCATTTTATTTTTCCCTTGATAAAATTCCACTCAAAATTTGACGAGGAATTCCATTTGGTTTTCATCTGTTGGGAAAATGCAGTCATGACTCTCTAGCATTTCCATTCCAATCCATCAATGAGAAACTCATCGTGATATTCTATGATTGATAAAATAGGAATAATTTTCTGGGTTTTGTCTGGAATACTTATTACCTTTAAATTGAGTTGGTCCATTATGTTCAAGAAAATTTACAAACACCTGAAGTCATAGATGTCCAAAATTTCAATGAGATATCTTGAAAGATAGAGATTTGTTTGGGGACGAAGTCGGTACATATGTGTCTACTTTTGAAAAACGCTGAAAATTTATATATTATGCATAACTCATTGGTTTCTCACAACACAGAAACCAATTCCATGAATAATTCATGTGAAACATTAAAATCTCAATAAATACTCTTGTATGATTAATAACATTTCCACATGCAGAATGCTAACTGAGTAGCATAATTTAAAATAATATTTCGAATGAAAAGAGACGTTCCAAAGTCGTTTCACCTCCTTAAACATCCTACTTTTTTCCACATTTATTAAATTGCGTGTCGGTATTCTACAACTGAAAATGAACTTCAAATCAGATAGCGTTTGCCCTTTTTGAGATATTAGGGAAGTAACCTCAAAATTTAAAATGGTCACGAAATTTTTTGCCAATATCTGCTCCCCCACAGAGGAAGAATCGGTGCTCTCAAGAAATGAGCATTGTGGTCCCTCAGAACAAACTGCTGTGATCACGCAGGTACCAACCAATGATGATGCTGTGCTGCAGGAAGCACCTGATGCACCATCTTTAATGATGGCCACAGTAATTAAAATTTCAGATTTATCGTGTGTTACCTATATAATATATAACATGTGTCACAGTTTTAGTTCAGTGGTAAGAACTCAAGCCTGATGATCGTACGATCGGAGGTTCAAGCCTGTGGCCGGAAAATAATTTTTCTGGTTTTCAGGGGGACCGTCCCACCATTAATGTTGGATCTTAGGTAAAAATCAACAGTGATGGTCCTAACGAGGCGCATGGAATTAGTAACGAAGGCTACTTCCGGTATCCTATCTCGTACAAGCATTAGCGCACAAGCACAGCGGAACCTAGGGGAATAGGCAAAATACATAACCTATACGAAGTAGGTTTAATCGAAATTGAACTTTGGATTACATCTCAAGAATTGCTACATATTTTTGCATATTCGAATTCTACATTAAATCCTGAATGAAATTCTATCAAGGGAGAAATAAAACTGAGAACACAATTTTTGACTTCAGTTTTAATTCATCATATATCAATTTTGCCATTATTCAAAATCATTAAGATTTATTTCCACTACAAATTGACCGCCTGAACCGAAATCATATACATTTTTGGATGGAAAAATAGTTCATATTCAATTAACAACCATATAGCAAAGGGGGAAATTTTTCCCTCATTTCAATGGAGCATTCGATTTCGCGAAAAGAAAGAGGGTAGAAATTGGCAACGTCTCGTAGAATTTTTTTGACTTCGTCGATATTTCAGGAGTGCCAATCGGCCTTGGTAGCTTGATAGACCTAAATGATGACCAACCGAGAGTGAATGGAGTATATATACGTACAGTATAGATAATCGCCCTGGCAACGACTTCAAACAAGCGCGTAAAAGCGCTCGACCTCACGTCAGTGTTTTTCTAGAATTTTTCAGTCTTAATTATTTATTATGAATTTGAAATGGGTGCCAGGTGAAGATTGTATTTATCATTTAAATGTCGGCCCCTTGTGGTTTCAGCTTCTTTCCCTGGCAGACACACACGCACAGCGCTACAGAAAGGTATTAGTCTAGTAGAAAAAAGTAATTTTATTTTTCAGTTCGATGATTTACGGTAGATTCCATTTTTTCTGAAAAGTTTTATATTGACAGAAAATAGTTATTTTGGAAGCAATTAACCAGACTTCGATGAAATTTGACAAACACGTCTGAGATTATATTCAAGAAGAGTGTTTCCAATTTCAGTTCAATATAAGTTTATTCATGATATTGAAAAAAAAATTTGTTGGGTATTTGAAAGTTCGGGGTTATCCTTGAGGTATTAGTCGAGCTGAAATTTTCAGGATCTGTTCCGGAAATAGAAAATCATTTCTACTCGTGACAGACAAAATTTAGCTTGAAGGAGTCTATATAAAAAAAAAATTATGAAGTGAATAAAATGAAATCAAGAAATCCGTGGCATCCGTATTCTTCTCAGCATTCAACATGATTTTCAATTCAAAATGAAATATCATCAAAAAGGGGTGAAAATTATATATGTTTGATGAAGTTGAACAAATTAAGCATGGGAGCAGTTAAACTGATAAAGTACAAATTCTGTTTTGTTGAAATGAAAAGATCATGGTAATATCTAGCACATGACCAACACTGAGCATTCGAAATCTCCTTTTGGTAAACTTAACAGCTTCGAAGGATAACATAGAGCAAAATAAAAATAGAATATGAAAAGGGTAATAGGATCACATAAATTGATACTCTTCTCTCCTATTAGGAAGACTCAGACCAGAAGAGGGAGGGCCAGGGATACTGAAGTTGAGGGACGACAATTGTTATAGGAATGTCAAAGTTCGATGATACGCTCCCAAATTGTCGTTGATACTGTTGAAAGACACACGCGCTTGATCACAGTGCGACAGAATACAGTTAAACCTTGGATCGACGAGAAAATAATTTGTCAAATAAGATTCAAAAAATCTTTGTGGCAACGCTACATTAGGAGTGGGCGTGATGCCGACTTCGAAATCCATAGGAGATATTCAAACAATCTCTGTCTTAGCATAAAATCAGCTAAAAAAAATTGAGTCTAAGTTACTTTCAAGTAGTGACAAGAAAAGTTTTTTTAAATACATCCGTCGAACATTTAATACCACTGTTTCTGTTCCGGTGATTCGAGATGAGTCAGGAGATCTCTGTGGCGACCATGTGAGTACCGCTGACACCTTTGCTGATACTTTCGCTCATGCCTTCTCAAAGGAGCCCGATGGCCCTCTTCCACGGATTACAACACCAAGAGTCCAGCAATCTTTTGAGATTGTTGATATCACTCCGGAGGCGGTTAAACAAGTCATTGGGTCCTTCAAAACTGGCACTGCTCCTGGTATGGCTTATCGATGAAGCTTTTTAAGAGCTGTGTGAAATCTCTTGCCTGTCCACTTTCCAAGATTATGAACACGGTTCTGGGTCCCATTCTGTTTCTCATATATGTTTCGGATCTACCGGCGTCTGTGACTTCTCAGCGCTGCTCATATGCGGATGATACAAAGTTATTCAACTTCCCAACCTCTCATCATTCTGTTCTGCAGAAGGATCTCGACTCTATGGCTAAATGGTGTAATGACTGGCTGCTTCCGTTAAATATCGAGAAGTGTAAGGCGTTACATTTGGGAAGGAGGAATCCACATCTTCCCTACTTTATTGAGGGTCAACAGATTAAACAAATTTCAGCTTATAACGATTTGGGCGAGATAATGACGGAGGATCTCTCATGGACTCAGCATATAGCGCACTGCACAAGCAAAGCAAGAAAGCTTCTCTACCTTTTCGGAAAGTCTTTCGCTGGTTGCGATCCTTCGACTGCAGCACAATTATATAAGACCTACATTCGCCCAGTTCTGGAGTTCGCCGGCCCGCCGCATATCATATGGCTTGTGCGTCCAGACTATGAAAATAGTTTGGCTCTCATGGATATCACCAGGTTCTCGTTGAGGAGGTTGAGAGGCGATCTCATAATCACTTATAGATCACTAGGTGGTCTCTTCGGTTGTGACCTCAGTCATCTTTTCGTGCTCAACCAGAATAATCTTAGAGGACACGCGTTCAAACTCTCACGGGAGAGATTCTTTACCACCACAAGGCAGTACTACATGATATTTTGTATGAACCTTCAAACTGTCATTTTTCGATAAAATATTGGTTTTCAATTCGATCTAATCTGTGTTTTTGGAAATATTAGAAAATTAAATTTTTAATGGGTATATCTGCGGAATCATTGGGTGGATTTTAACCATTCACGAATTCGGCCTTCGTAATTGAGGTCCAAAGATACTCCACAAATATCGAGTTCCTGAAATTCTTCCTTCGGAAGTTGATGTTTAAGAAACAGTCCATGAAAAATTCACCAAATAAGTCCCTACCCTCATTTCAACGCTCTTGTTCTAGGGAACATCGCGTTATCATTTCGTCACGATTTCTGTAATTTTCTAATTTTAAACCGATAATATTCTTAAACGATTGGGTTGAACTCCCTGAAGAAGAATTCTTGGTCAAATTCAATTCTGTCCGTCCGTCCGTCCGTCCGTCCGTCCGTATGTGCTCTCACTTTCGTAGAAAATGACTTTGCAACTTGAAATTGTTAGATGAGGTTTGGAGTCCAAATATCTCGGACAAGTTCGTTTATGGGTAGAGTAGGTTGGATAGTTTTGAGTAAGGCTCATTTGAAATTTTGAGGTTAATTCCTCGATAACTCATGAAATATATTTTACCAATTTTTCCGCAATATCTCAAAAAGTAAAATACAATCAGAATGAAACTTCGTGATCAGGTGGAGATAACCAACACGCAACCAGGTGCAAAATTTCGTGTTGATCTAATAGATAGAATTTGAACAAGCGCGTAAAACCTCCTGACTTCAAGTCAGTGCTTTTCAAGATTTTTAATGTCCCCTATTGTTGCCCCCACGGTTTGGAATAGATTGCCGAACGAGATAGTTTGTGCGCCTAGTGTGAACAGTTTCAAAAACCAACTTGACTTGTGGGCGTCGCGTTATGCTGTGGAATTGTGAAAGTGCGTTCATTTTCTTTTTGTAATTTGTTAATTTTTCTGCTGATTTTTATTTCTCTGTGAAAGCATTTCTTATTTAAACATAATTTTGAGTTCATAGGCGATGCCTCAATTCTGTAACCAGTAATAATAATAAATTTCGTCAAGCGACAAATCCGAACAACGGGTGTTAATGCAACACTTATTATTTTTCTGTTAATTTTTTTGTTTTCTTTGTTTTCAATATTTTGGTTTCAATTCATTCGTATTTATTTCTTGTCGCGTTAAATGCGTTAGAAGTTTTCTCACGGTTGTCAGCATATGGATGACGTAGTCAGTCGCTCGTACCTAGCGTAAGTCCCGATTAGACGTTCTGTTCGTTATTTTCACGTCGCTCAATTTTCGTTGTTCAACGAGTTGTCGCCAAAGAAAATCTCCATTGGAACTTCAAGCCACCATTCTGGAGAAATCAACTTGTTAGATGATTTCTGCAGAAGGGTGGCTTGATGTTCCAATGAAGATTATCTTTCTTGGTGACAACTCGAGTGCTTCCAACGTATATTTTTTTCTCCTGTTTCAATTATTTAATTTCATATCCTCTAATTCTTTATTTTTTTCATTGAGTTACCGAAACAACGGGACGACACTGTTTTATGTATAGCCGCTACCGCCTCATCGAAAGTCGACACATGCACCCCTCTCAAAGAAGAAGAAATCGATGGTTTAGTTGAATTTTCAAAGGAATGAATTGTTTTTCAATATATGATATGTGTCAAATTCAAGCAACGTACCACAATGAAATTAATAACTTAGAATAAACTACCACTTATCTTCTAGGTAGATCTGGGCGCAAAGTCTATAATCTCATCTCAACTGGTCTCTAATACTGAACGCTTTATAGGCAACACCGCCGAAACCACTTCAGGAGATCAAGAAAATTTTTGCTAAGAAAGGGTTACTTTTAAAAATTTCAAAAAGCACTGCCGTGAAGGCAGCAACTTTTGCGCGCATGTTCAATGTAGATGACCGCTTCAGCAACGAATTTGAACGTGCGCGCGTACCAAATTTCAGTTCGATACGATCATAAGTTCTGGAGATATCGGGAAAAAATATGTCAAATTTCGAGGTTTTCTTCTCGATATCGTTGATTTTTTCGGTATTACTCGAGAAATACTGATTCAATCCTGATTAAACTTCACAGCTAGTTTTAAGATGCTAAAAGACAACTTTATGCAAAATTTCGTGATAATCGTGTTATTAGAACAATTTGAAAAAAAAACTTATATGATTTTCTCATCATATCATCCTCATTAAATTCTGTATGAAACTTCGAACTGTTATTTCCGATGAAGTACTGAATTTCAATTCGATCTGATCTGTATTTTTGGAAACATTGGAAAAATAAAATTTTGATTGGGTATATCTACGGAATCATTGGGCGGATTTTACCCATTCACGAATTCGACCTTCGTAATTAAGGTCCAAACCTACTCTACAAATATCGAGTTTCTAAGTCGTTTCTTCCGGAAGTTATTGTGTTTACGGTCAGCCTAACGGCCGACTGCGTAAACACAATAACTTCCGAAAGAAACAACTTAGAAACTCGATATTTGTAGAGAAGGTTTGGACCTTAATTACGAAGGCCGAATTCGTGAATGGGTAAAATCCACCCAATGATTCCGTAGATACACCCAATAAAAATTTTATTTTTCCAATATTTCCAAAAATACAGACCAGATCGAATTGAAATCCAGTACTCCATCGAAAATAACAGTTCGAAGTTTCATACAGAATTTAATGAGGATGATATGATGAAAAAATCATATAAATTTTTTTTTTCAAATTGTTCTAATAACCCGATTATCACGAAATTTTGCACAAAGTTGTCTTTCAGCATCTTAAAACTAGCTGTGAAGTTTAATCAGGACTGAATCAGTATTTCTCGAGTAATACCAAAAAAATCAACGATATCGAGAAGAAAACCTCGAAATTTGACATATTTTTTCCCGATATCTCCAAAACTTATGATCGTATCGAGCTGAAATTTAGTACACTGCTGTGAAATTAGAAGGTCAGAGTGTGAGTATAATTTTTTTTGGATATGATGAATGGTTTCCGAAAAAAAAATTTTTTTGTAAAAAAATTTCGAAAAAAATTTTTTTTTGAATTTATTGACAATATGATCTTGACGAAATTTGGCTCAAAGTTGCGCGTCGTTATACTCCACCAAACTGCCAAGATTGAATCCAATCGCTCAAGTAGTTTCTGAAATAAAAAATAAATAACTTCAAAACTTCAAATGCCTATAACTCCGAAACTATTCGATCGATTTGGCCCATTAACGAACTTAACCGCGGCATTTCAATGCGCGACCTACCCTGAAAGTTTCAAGTCGCTAGCTCACTTCGTTCGACAGTTATCGTGTCTACGGCCGGCCGGCCGGCCGGCCAGCCGGCCGGCCGGCCGGCCGGACAGAATCGATTTTGACACCGGATTCGTCATCAGTGAGTCCAACCTAGTCGATTGAGACCATTTTCGGCTCAATCATCCAAAATTACAGACATTTGATCAAAACGATAGCACGCTGTTCCCCTAGAACATGCGCGCAAAAATTGCCGAAAAATACCGAAAATATTGATATTTCCCAAAAGTGCAAAACCACAGGAAAGAATTTGGCGACTGGGTTCAAAAGCTAGGTGAAGTTTTTTGGTACGAACAGAAAGACGAAAGACGAAATGGATTCGTAACCG
The DNA here is from genome assembly GCA_958510865.1 of Myrrha octodecimguttata. Taxonomy (NCBI): domain Eukaryota; kingdom Metazoa; phylum Arthropoda; class Insecta; order Coleoptera; family Coccinellidae; genus Myrrha; species Myrrha octodecimguttata. The sequence goes on from OY294059.1 coordinate 23,431,046, forward strand.
GCCCCCTTTTTCGATTCTCACTTTCGTATGCTTGCAGGAATGATGGAAAAATGTGACATTTCTACGGAAATCCTGTAATAATTCGACATTTCAAGTATTTCTGTGGACTCGGCCGAGATCGGCTATCTACTCCGCCTTCGGGTTCGGTTTATAGGTAGAATCCACTACTGTAGCTATGAATGGCAACATGGAACTGCGATTTTGTGCCGTTTTTGGTGTAAACTTGAACAAAGGACGCTCCGAAGTTCGGAGACGAGTATGGTGGACATATAACATGAATAGTGGATGTTAAACTAGATAATTTAACATGAACGTCATTCAACCAACAATAAAAAAACGATTTGGTGGATCCATCACTCTTCCACCACACCAATTTGGTGAATTAAATAACTCGGCCTGTATGTCAATATTGTCAATTGTCAGTAACATCAATTCCAATTTACCGTCAAAATAGCATCCTATATGGAAGCTACATTGAAATTGACGAAAATGAAGTTGATAACGAATGGAAATGCATTAAGAAGTATCAATCAATGGTATACTGCCTATTTCCAAATCTAACAAATGAAAACTCATTTGCATTTATGAAAACGACTAACAAATTCATAATACTAAATAGACAATCGCATAAAGAATCATATTTCAAGCCTATTTATCGCTAAAATTATTTTTTAGAATGAATAAATATTTTCATCTATTCAAAAACATGGATCTATCGTCCTGCAGATCTATCACCGAGAGAGATCTGGGCGCACCAGTCTACATATAACAATAAAGGAAGTATGTATATGTTCAATGAGTTCGAATGAATTTTTGACAATTTTTGTACATCAGAATTCCCAAATACCGATAGAAAAAGCTGAAGATGAAACTGCCCTAAAATTGACGAATCACATCAAGAGATATCTCAAAAAGTTGAGGATGCAAATGTTGTCGAAGATGTAATGTTTTTTTCGTTAGAAGATCATGGTCCTGGCCCAATAATTTATTTAAGTTCCTAATTAATTATTAATTATTAGTAGAAACAGGCCCTACCCATTTCACAAATGACACCTGCACGTTATCCTAGAAACGAACAAGGACGTAAATTTTCTTCTGCATATTTTATTCGAGTTTTACCTAACAGGGAAGAAGTGAGAAGACAATGGCTCTTATATTCTAAGGAAAAAATGATGTGTTTTGCTTTGAGTGCAAAGTTTTCAACACGCATAATATTTTAAAATTAAGTAGGTTTAGTGACAGTCACGGGTGAACAACTTCAAATTCATGAACAGAGAAAATTACGTTATGAGAATTCGAAGAAGTTTGTTCAATTCAGAAGCCAGTCAGATACTAACAAATCTATCGATTCTATTGCAGAAAATTTATTTGAATCAGGAACTAAATATGGGAATTCAGCTATCGAACGCATTATTCATGTTATGCAGTTCCTAGATGAACAAAATTTAGTGTTTCGGGGAACTTACAATAAATAATTTGTCCAAAGCAATGGCAATTTTCTGAAATTCATTGAAATGATGGCTTTTTAATAGTTTGATACTGCAAACCGCGAGGGCGTTTTTCATTAAAAAAAAATTATTTAATTTTCAATGGTTGTGTTTCAGATATTGGGAGTGAAAAGCCGAAAAAACCTCAAAAATGATTCGAAAATCTCCCAAAATAAGCTTAAATCGATACTAAAATTTGATCTTGTGATGTCAGAACATTTGAAGAAGATACAGATGAAAACTGAAAAAAGAATGCCTCATTATATCGGTGATAAAATACAAAATGAGCTTATTAACCTTATAGGAGAGCATATCAGATCTGAAATTTTGGATTCGGTCAAGAAAACTAAATATTTTTCAATTATTCTCGAATGCAACCCTGATACGAGTCAACAAGAAAAAAGATCTGTTTGTTTCAGGTTTGTGAGCTTGAATCAGAACAGTTTTCTCATTAACGAATTTTTCTTCACATTTGTCCGATTACCGATACAACGGGGTCTGGTTTGAAGAGGTTCTCATTGGAAATTTTTGGCAAATATGACTTGGACGATCTCTGCGTTCAAGGAATTGACAATGGTGCCAATATGTGAGGAAAACAAAACGGTCTGCAGAAGAAAATTCTTGAATTGAATTCCAGAGCGTTTTTTGTGCCATGCTGCAATCACAGCCTAAATCTTGTGGTAAACGATGCTGTAAAATGTAATCTTTCAATTGTATTGTCCATAATCGACCGGTTTATGTTCATTGTTCGCTATTGTTTTAGTTCTAAAAGTCTTAGCCTAGTAGAATCCTAATTTGGTTGGCTGTTGTTCAATGAAATGCTATTCAACATGAGTTATGTTTTTCTCGTAAATGTATAAGTTTTCGAAAAAACTTGTGAAGATAAAAAAGTCAGTGAATTGATTGGGCTTTTAAGTCACGTTTTTTTTAAGGAAAATTTCACCCAAAAAAAGTTCTAAGAAAAAATATCCTAGGGGTTGTTTATTTCAATCCCTTCTATGCATACATTCCATAATGTGTACTTTTATTGACAAACAGAATTGCAAAATGTGTAATTGTATTGACAAATAATATTTACCAAGGTTTGTGTTTTCAGCTTAATATACAGGGAAAATAAAGAAGAAAAACATGTTTTTTTGTTCATCTTCGGAGGGGTGTAACTTTTCCGGGTAGAGGTTCATCAGGTTTTTTCGGTGTTATTCAGATACACCGTGTATATAAAATGATGAAAAACAAACAGAAAAAGATGACCTTAACCCCAGCCATCCATCAAATAATGAGTCAATTACTTTTTAGAGATAATTTTCAAAATGACTGGTTCGGATAAAGTAGAATTCTGAAAGATAACATCTGTTACTATGTGCCCTTTTTCTTGGGCAGTGAATTCGTCCAAAATTTTATATTTGTAGCTTCAAGAACTATCAGGTCACCATAAATATCGAAGCTGGGGGATAATTTTGATGCTTCGAGGCCAAGTATAGAATATGATGAGTGGCCTGCGACCTATAATGGTGCAGTATATGTATAGCATTGAAGAAGCCCAAAAGAAAGTTAAAAACGACTCGAATCTATCTTCTGATGAGGATTAAATAGCTGAATTCACAGATATGATTTTAATCCCGTTTATGGTAGATATTCAAGAAAACACCCAACAAGATAAATTTCGGAACCATGTATGTGAAGTACACCCAAACGAAGATATTCAGAAAAAGAAGCAGGTGAACTATCAAAAATATTTCCAAAATTCGTTAATTCATACTTCTTACCATCTTTTGGTATGGCAAGTGCAAGCAGCAACATAAAAGTGAATTCACCCTCATTGAAAAATGCTGCTGAATAAATAGCTATGATCCCAGATGAATCCAGTTCATTGTTCGTACAATTGTTTGGGTCCGATGGAAATGAAGAAGTCAAAAATAAGTTTTTGATGAGCATCAGGTATGACATCACAGATATGAGAAAAGACATCAATGAATTTAATTTAGGTCTGTAAATTATTAATGAACTTCCCAATTGAAGGGGAGTTCAACTCTCTTAGTGCCTTACATAATATGTCATCTAAAAATCAAAACCGATAATGGAAGTACGAGTTCAATGAGTTCGAATAAGTTTTTGATTCAAGGTCATCTAGAACATTTCAGCCAGAATAGAGCTGAGCAGGTTTCCAATTTTTCTTTTTTTATTTGGGATATAAATGATCCCATTAAATTAAAAGTAATTTTTTCCAAGACATATCAACATAATGCAGAATATCGTTGATTATGATTGGTTGACATTATTTGGAAGGTTGATATTAACATTATCAAACAGATAGAATTCAACGATGGTTTCAATCCATCAACCCATTCAAGCTTCACAAATAAAATGATAAAAAACAAACAGAAAAAGATGGCATTGACACCCAGTAAATAATGATTCAATCAATAACTTTTCAGCGATAATTTCTACAATGGCTGGTTGGAATGCAGTCGTATTTCGGAAAGACAATAGCTGTGAGTATGTGGTTTCTTCATGGGCAGAGAATTCGTCAGGTAACCACAAATATTGAAGCTGAGGGATAATTTTGATGCTCCCAGGGTAAACATAGAATATGATGAGAGGTCTGAGACCTATAGGGATGCAGACTATAGCATTGAAGGAGCCCAAAAGCAAAAGCTTCATTCACCTCAAATCTGTCTTCTAATGAATATGAAATTGCTGCATTCACAGATGATATTAGAAATGTTCTAATCAATAATTGTAGAATTGAATTTTCGATAGAAAAGTTTGCTAGTATGAATCTTATACATGAGGCTTTCCTCACTGATAAGACTTAACGGATGTATAAATGTTCAAACAAACTGAAAGGAAAGGGATTTCGATTTTAAGTCAAATGGATTGATGAAAATAAAAGTAATTGTAGCTGCTTAACAACTGTGCCACACTGTATCGGCTGCTATAGAAACTTTCCATGCCACTGCACCTTAACCCAAGCATTCCATACAGCAGTATTTTACCACGTCATAGATAATCTATCTGCTTATCACTCAAATAATAATGAAGACAAAAAATTTCGTTGTGCATTGGCAGAAAAATCCCCTCATATGGGATTATGGCCGGACATGTAATGTAGCCAATCAGCGGAAAATTTAAGAGACCCATGAGTAGATTATAAATTATTTTAAATTTGTTGAGGGGTGGCAGATAACTTTTAGCGCTGTACTATTATCGTGGAAAAATTTAAAGGCGAAAGGTTTTAGATTTTCAAATTACAGGAATTCACCTACTTAGTACTCGCGAGCCTTCCATTAAATGAAAGAGCTTTGTGGTCGATATTTTGAAGCACTTTTGATTCAGTGCAGCTCTGTTACAAAAATAATGTTTTTATGTTCCTGCAAGTGGAATATCTGGTGGATCTATTCTACTTTCCCAACTTTCTTGGCCGTGTACATCTAGTTGAATGGAAATTACTCAATATTCCGGAAAATGTCTAAATTCAACATGGTTTCATTCACTTCAAGGGTATGAACGAAGTTTTGATGCGACCTGATGTTACAATTGTCTTAATAAGGTGGAACAATTTACAAAAAAACACTAAGAGCTGTTCGGTCTCGTTATACCTTGATATTTCCGCGTGCTGGCAAGCTAGAAGAAAAATCTGATCACACTAAAGTTTTAACAGTAGGAAGTATGGGATCTACAACCAGCACTAGGCCTACAGCTGTAGTTTCCTTCAACCAGCCAAAAGCCTATAATTGAAGGAGGGGATCGGGAAAGATCGGTAGGATATATTATGCCAATACCACTAATACACAATCTAAACCGTTTCAGTTACACATCTTCCGCTTTAATGCCAACGAAATTTTAAAAGGTGATTTATTTCAAATTTGGACTACTCTACAGACGATCTAATATATTAAAGTCGCTAAAAGGTATAACTATACACCAAGTATTGGATTCGTTCGTTTCGGACCAAATTAACTGAAGGGTTTAATTAAAAAACCGTTTGAATAAAAGGAGTGGACCTACTTGATAGACTAAGTACGAGCAGATGTGACGAGACCAACGATTAATCACATAGTCATATCGACAAATTTAGCTCTGCGAACGATTATTTTGTGGCGGAAGATTCACTTAGGGATTATTCAAAGGACTGAATTCTTACCTTACTGGTGTACCAAACTACTTCGAAACTTTTCTCGTGAACCGCACTTCTCAAAAAAGAAAGTATAGTAATATGTTTCAGCAAAATTTCCAGAGTAATGTAATCCACTGAATTACTTCACTTCATGGGATTGCAAAGAAAAATGTTGCAAAATAGATTGGTACAATAAGCTAACCGTTACATCTTTGCGCGTACATGAAAGGGACTGACTGAATTATTATGGAACTCCACTATGAATACAAAAAAATACGAGGAAAGCAAAAGGCTATTTTGGGCCCTTTACGAGGTTTGTCTGGAGAAGGCGTACAAAAGTGTACGTGTGAATAATCAGTTTATTTTACAATTATTCAAGTGTTGAACGAGCAATCAATTTCAATTATTCAGGTATTTCAATATGGTATCCTTCAACGTACTCCATTTAGGAGAATATGCACTTCTGCCAACGCTGAAAGTCTTCAGTTGTGAGGTTCTTCATTTGCCCTGTTGTTTCAGCCTTGATGGCTTCCATATCCCATATCCCCAGTTTGGAAGAACTGACCTGGATATAGGTAAAACAACTTCCATTCACAAAGCGAACTTGTCGAAAGGCAGAAAAGCTGTGAATTAAAACTCTAACGGCGAGAACCAACAAAGTCAACAATCGCATTAGAAAACACAACGATTGAATAATCGTTAAAACAAAAAATCTAGAAAAGTACTGACGTGAAGTCAGCAACTTTTACGCGCTTGTTCACATTGCGAAATGGTGAAATTTTAATGAAATATAAACATTTTCAGAAAAAAATTATTTTTTTTTTCAAATTTTTCCATGGATAATTCTTCTCATTGACACTATTCATCTTCCAACCAAGTTTCATTTCGATCAGATAAATATTTTTCGAGTGATAAAGAAATCAAAATTTCAACTGGCTGTAGCACAAAAACCATTCGGCACATTTGGCCCACTAACGAACTTAACCGAGATTTTAGGACTCTAGGTCTTTCCTTTCGAGAGTTAAAGCGTACACGGTCAGACGGACAGAATCAGTTTTGACCAAGGATTCTTCATCAGTGAGTCCAACCTAGTCGTTTGAGGCCAATTTCGGCCCAAAATTCGAAAATTACAGACATCGTGACGAAATGATGACGCGCTGTTCCCCAAAACAAGCGCGTTAAAAATAAAATTCAGAATGCAGGCTAGCCGCTCCAAATTATTCAACGAAAGTAGCTTCTAACACTATCGTGGCTTCATCAGATATCAGTGGGGACATCTTCGGCGTAGGCATTGAACCAGTCGTAGAGATTCCTATCGATGACGAACACGAGTCAAAACGATATATGATAAAGCTGTATGAACGCCTGAAGCGTTTAAATAGTGATGTGGAATCTGAAGTAGTGAATTCTAGCCAGTCTAGCTCATCATCAGTCAGTCTAAATTGGTCTGACGACTCCGTCGATGAAGACATACCAGAGATGCTGAAGCCTGAGCAGTTTGTGCAAGCAGACATTCAGGGTAACGTAACGATGGTGCCAGTTTTCAAAACGGCAGGAGGAATGAAGCAATAGACAAAGGTACTAGATCATCACGATCTAAAATTATAAAATCCATCACACACAAACTCTCATCCATTGAGGGAGCGCAACCACTACTACAAGTGTTAGAAGGAGCAAAGCAACAAGCTTTAAGGATGAATTTCAGTAAGATCAAAGACAAGTCAAAGGGAGACCTGGCAAAACGCACTGTTACAGTTGCGATTGTTGAGGACGCGCTAGTCAAACACCTAGGTTCACTGGCCTTTCATCTTCGTGATTTACGAGCGATGATAGACAATGCAACAGAAGGACTTTTTCTGGATACACCGTCAGACAACATAGCCAAAGGGATACTCAAAGACCTAGCTACAAGTCGAATAGTAGTAGCTAAGAGATACATGATTAATCTACTTTTCTCAGAGAAGATGGACGTCAGAGCGCAGGCAAAGTTGAATCTGAACACAAGATAAGATCACCGCATATATCATGATGTGATGACGAGGCCAGAGCAAACACTTGAATTAGTGCGCGCAGAGGCACAGCTTACCCAAATAGAAGTACTTCACTTGGTGTTCCCTCAGAACGACAGGAGCACAGTATATGCTTAACCTGCGTAACCGCTGTATCACTGAGCAGAACACTATATCACAAAGAGTGTCGCACAATCACCTGGCTCAAACAGTATTTGTATATGATACACGGGATCAATGTCTAACACCAAAGAACTACTTGTACACCTGAGAGCAGAAGAACACTCATAGAGGTTCTTTAAATGCATGCTCAATTACAAGGAGACAAAGTAGTAAAAAACAGTACTGAAACAATAATCTGGGAACGACAAGACGATGGTACACTGCGCAAGGTACCAGTCAGTAACAGAAGCGAACATGAAATCGTCGGCACATATGCTTGGTGAAAAGCTCATGGATTAGCTAGAGATTAGCTAAAACGCTTAGAAAACCGCAATACAAACTTAGATTTTGGAGCGGGAACCAAAATGACCGAGGCCACGGCGAGTAGCATCAAGGGTCCAGTCTTACTTAAGAAATTTTTATTCTATATAAAGCAGAAAGCGAATCGTTTTACGGAACGCAAACTTTTATGGGTTTATAGCCGCCCTCGGAGCACCATGTTGCATTTCGGGAACAGAAGAAGTCACAAGGAGCTAAATCGGGTAAATAAGGCAGGTGTTCTGTTACTGTGATTCAGCTTTGGGCCAAAAACTTTCCTTGCTATCTGTTCTGGAGTCAAGAGCTTCGAATCGATTTTCGCGCACAATTTTTTCAGCTCAAGTTTTTCTCTCAGAATTTCGCGGACGATTGTTTTGGGGATTGACAGTTTCTCAGCTATCATTCTACATTGCAATCTACGGCCTTCAAGGACACAACCACGAATTCGCTCAACATTTTCTTGAGATCTCGATGTGGTGGGGGGGGGCGCAATGAGCGTTGTTCATCTTTCACATCTTCTCGGCCTTCCCGAAACCCTTTCAACCACTTGTTGACGGTTGATTCCTGTAGAGAATTCTCTCTGTAAACTCGTTGAAAACACTCAAAAATCTCACGACCATTCTTACCTAGCTTTGCAAGAAACATAATGATGCGCTGTTCCTCAATCATAGAGAGCTCCAAGCCGACGGTAAGTTAAAAAGGGGTTACTTTCAACAAGCACATGTAAATCCTACTTACTCGCAGAGTGCTACAGCAACGGGGGGGCAACACAAGGCGCCCCACCCCCTCCACAACGCCTTGACAGAACGCCCCGAATTTTTCATACGTCTTTTCCGGACAAACCTCGTATATGAAATTGATTCTGTATTTTACTGACAAAAGCAACTGCCCATGAGGGTGCGCATAGTTAATCGAATGAATTACAAAATGCTTCTATGTACATCAGGCATGATCAAAAATCAGATAAAGTCCTTATATTTACCCTTGAAGTTTTATTTGGCATACCAAATGAAACCTTCGAAAAATGAGGTCAAGATATTGAAACAATATAAATAAGGATAATTCCACATACATAATTTTCAACCAGGTATCACCTCATCAGCTGATTCTAAACTTCAAGATATTCACTGAGATTCAGGGTCTATTTATGTATTATAATTACTGTTTCAATCTTGAACATAATTATGATCACAAGCATTAGATTGAACGAACCTGTGCATTCCATTGAGAGTAGTTATAAATCATATTCATAACCGATTGGCACAACACATATGATTATGCTATGATGGTTAGTATGGTTATGATTATGATGCATTAATAGACCCTTGCACACATTCAATTACTGAAATTATCGAAGGAGGAGGGGATCATCTCATGTTGAAAAGTTTGCATAACAATATTTCAATATAATGATGGCAATTGAAGAATACCAATGAGCAACTAAGTGTAAAATTGGTTCATTCACTTGTATGAAAATAAAGGAAAATATTCAGATATTTTCAAAATTTAGATGGAAAATGTCCGATTAAATATCGGATCGCACCACGGACGATCACGAAGGCATTTTCAGGCTAGCCCAAACAACCACGGTATTTACAGGTGAACTCTACACTGTATGGAAAGCTCTACAATTCTACAACAATGAGAACCATCGACAATGCGTCATCATCACAGAGTCTCTCAGCTCATTGCACGCCATACAAGAGCTCTACACTAACCATCCAATTCTGACAAGGATAAAACAAGAGCTAGGAAGGGCAAGAACCAACATATCAGGAATTAAATTTATGTGGATTCATGGGGATCATAGGAAATTAGTGAACCGACTATCTAGCTAAGAATGCCACAACCACTGTAGACGCTACACCTGTTCTCCATAACGTGCAAACAGATCTGACACCTTTTCTAAAAGAAATCCAGATGAAACTGTGTCAAACAGATCCGAATTCGTCCAAAAAAAAAAGAGACAACAAGTGATACTGAGTAGACTCCGGATTGGAAATACTAGACTTACGCATGAAAGCCTCATTGCCAGGGCCCAAGAAGCTTTCTGTGACACGTATAAGACTAAACTTACAGTCGAACATATCTTGTGTGAATGTCCATTATACAATGAGAAAAGGACGATTAATCTAATAACAGGGAAATTTTGGTGGAACAGTGTAATGTGAAAAATATCATAAGCTTTCTCAACAGTGTGCAATAAATAGGAAAAATATCTTTTATACGCAATATGTACAACTACATAACTAATAACCCTTGTAGTCTTAACAACAAAAAATATCGGATCACATTGAAATTTGGAATGTTGTTCAATAGTGACCTCGAAGTATATGCCAAATTTCATAGAAATCTGTTCGATAGTCCCCGGGAAAAATAGTTTTCAACCAAATTTGGAAATTTTTTTATTATTATTATTATGCCATCAGAATTCTACATGCTACATGGTATAAAATTCCGTATAGAAATAGTCGTACGAAATTTTTCCGAATTATTTTTAAAAAATTTACCTCATTTTTGTTGAAAAAATTTGTTTTTTCGACTATTTATAATATTTCAATGAAATTTGGCACAGAACTTGTAGTCGATATTAACCAACAATATTTCTAATTTCAATTTTATCGGATATCCATTCACGGGAAAAAGTATGCTAAATTTTGTTATTCGAAATGTTGCGGTTATTTTTGTTGGTTTTTCAGTCCCTGCTGAATGTTCAAAAATTAAGTCGCATTAAATCATAGTTGTTAGGTTTGCTTGTGGTCCATTCCCAGCTAATAAATTCTTAGATAACCAATTGATATAGTCGACTCGAAGCAGAAATGCCCATTCAGAATGTTTACATTATATAAGTGTATAGACGAAGGGACCCTGAAGAAATGCTTACATTCTGTATTATTTGGAATGAGAGAATTTCTGTTGATTATTCAAATTGGTTCTTATAAATCCTTCCTTGGCTAAAGATACCTTTTGGTGTATTTATATTTGAAATAAACTGCATTAGAGTGCCGAATCTTTTCTTATTTATAATAGCCTTTCCAACAATTTTTCCTCAATATCACAAGAACAACTAACGCAATCAGGTTGAAATTTCGCAACTTGTTGTAAAATACTGCCGCTCAGCATTACGAAAAATGTCTCGAGGATTTCAAAGATAAAAATGTGAAAAAAAATTTATTACAAAAAATTGGTTTATCGGAAACCATTAATAAGAATGCAATGAATTTTGCACGAACTTTCAAATCATTATTCAGCGAGTGCTTAAAATTTCAGTTTGATCTTCATTTTGGAAACATTGGAGTTCCTTTCCAATATCTCCAAAAATGTCAAATTACGTGGCTGTTTGGAATTTTGACGTCATTCCCTCAAAAACTCAAGAACAACTAACGCGATCAGATTTAAACTCTGTACATAGTAGTAGAATACCAATGCGTAAATTTTGGCAAAATTTTCCAAAGATCGTACACGCATATAAATGAGAAATCATTTCTTTCCGGAAATTTTCCCATTTTCATTAAAAAAATTCATATTTCCACGAACTATTCATCAGATTTCATAAAAACTAATCGCAGACCTTGGAGTCCCTATTCAGCAACAGTGTTAAAAATGCCAGTTCAATCGTATATTAATTTTCGGAAAGATATGAAAAATTGTTGATTTCTTGGTCGTTGTTATTTCCGAAATACCTCAAGAAATTTCGATCTGATGATAATGAAACTTGGCAACTTGTCAATTGCTGATCACCGATTTTTGTGCGAAACTTCGTGATGAACGTTCAATTAAATCAATAAAAGAAAACATGGCAACTTTTTTTTTCAAATATTTTATTGATGGCAGTGTACTGGATATTAATTCGATACGGTTTGTAGTTTTGAAAATAATGGGAAAATTGAATTTTGAATGCGGAATCATTGGGTGGATTTTACTAAATCGCAAATTCGGCCTTCGTCATTTAACTCCAAATCTACAATGTAAGTATCAAGTCTCCACGAAGTTTCTTCCGGAAGTTTAGGCGTTTAGGTAGGTCGCAAACACGAGAAATTCTGAAAGAGACGACTTAGAGACTCGATCTTTGTAGGATTCGTCGAATTCGTTAGTTTGTAAAATTCAATATTTCCAAAAATACTTGCGTCTGGCGGAGTCAATACGTGCACAGGTTACAGGTGCTTTGGCAAAGGATTTGAACAAGCGCGTAAAAGAACCAGACATTACATTTTTTTGGTTTTTTCTTCTGGGCCATCGCTCTAATTAATCATTTATCTACACAAATCTACACTGAACACAATATCTCTTTGTGTAAAGCAACCGATTTATATTCAATGAATCCATATGAAATGAACATCCGTATCAGAAAAATTACACAGTGGGACAAAACGACAATTCGAACTCATCTCTCTTTTAAATATCTACAGTGAATAAATTGAAATCTTAAACATGTTCTGAAAAAGTTCTAGAAAAGCACTGGCGTGTAGAGAAGTTTTACGCACTTGTTCAAATTCAATTCGATTGAAATGGAATATAGTCAGGGTTACAAAAGATACTACGTCGGAGATCTAGCCCTTTGATTATTTTCTACTCCCCTGTTCTGAAAAATTGATTTCCACTTCGATTCGGTTATCTGGTTGAAACATGTAGGTTGTCATATGTCAACAAATATTAGTTTTCTGTGATAACAATATGTATAGACCTATATTACTTGTCACTGTTAAAGTACTATATACAGGGTGATTCATTAAGGGTGGCCACCGGCCGTATCTCGGAAACCGTTCATCCTATAACTTCCGGAAAAAAATTCTAATGACAAAATCGGCCCCTAGAAAATGATTAAAAATATTTTCAAGTTCTTAGTTCCCCACTAGAGGGCGCAATCTATCACTTGTAAAATATTATCTCATTTTTTACGAAATATTCTCCAGCTAACAGTAATGAAGAATAACAAAATAAGAAAATACTCTTCCTATTCAACAACTTTTGTTTGAGTAATTCTTCTATATTTCCCATCTTTTAGTGATGGGATGGAAAAACTTTTCTTCACAGAAAAAACACTCTTACTTCTGTATGCGTGAACCGATTCTCACGTAGTTTGATTTTATTCGAAGGCCATTAAAAGCAGACCACAGAAAAATATGACAACAACATACCGGGTGATCCAATTAAAAACTACAGGGTCTTTTATGTCACTTCACCCTATTTGCGCGTTTTACTGGAGAATTTCAAATGCAATACTATGATTCTAGCCGACTGAGAATGAGCTAAACATTATCACCTATTGACTTGTTAAAACCGCAGACAGATACCTCCAGTCATTCCGAAGATATTAACATTTTTGTAAATTTTGATAAGTGTTGATCAACCCTGTGAGCTTGAAACAACAAGGAAGTGACTTTAGTCGTCATGACAACGCAGCAAAACACTAAACACACATGAAATAACAATAATACGATAAAATGAAACAAAAATTAGCAACAACGAAAATATTTGAACAAAGAACAACCCTTATACATAATCTTTCCAAATATTCAAAATGTCTACCATTTTTTTCTATAGGTACATAAATTAAGTCTTTCTTTAGTTGATACTGGTCACAATTTCAGCTGCCTGTCGAAATCTATTTTTCATATCCTCACTTGTAGTTGGGGGTGTTCGGAAAACTAAGTCTTCATTCTCCCCAAAAAATAAAATCTAATACTGTGAGGTCGAGTGATCTTGCTGGAAAAATACTCCCTCGTCCAATCCACCTCTTTGAGAAGACGGTATCTTATTCCCTAACATTAGCAGCAAAATGCGCCGGGCAACCATCTTGTTGATACCACATATGTAACCTGATTTGAATAGCAATATCTTCTAAGAGATTTCGACAATTTTCCGTTAAAATTTCAAGCACCTTTGTCCCGTTAAGATACTATCGAAGAAAAATGGTCCGAAAACTGTTCCATCAAAAATTCCGCACCACACGTAAACACTCCAGCGATTCTGATTATTGACTTATCTTTGCCAATATGTATTGTTAGATGATCAGTAGTGGCTGTTGTGTAAATTTACTTTGCCATTGCTAGAAAAAGTAGTCTCGTCAGTCCATGATATTCTATGAAGTGAGTTAGGTTCGCCGTTAAGCATTCGTTTCAAACAATTGCAAAAGTCCTGTCGTCTCTTTCAATTCTTGATGCAAGACAACATGATACGGATGCAGTTTATGGTCCTTCAGTATCCTTTGAACTAGCGAATAATTCAATCCCAAATCACTTGCAATTTTTCGGATGCTTAAATGTAATTCAGCATAAACATAACCCGAAACTTTTATGATATTATCCCCATTACGGCTTCTACTATTTCCATTTGTTCTCCCAACATATTGAACCTTTCAAGTTTGTCGTAGTCTTCGTGTCAATATTTTGAATACTTTTCTGGAATGACGATGTCTTTCAGGATATCGTATCGGGTATTCCCTTTTAGCTACTGCATTTTCTAAACATTCAGCATAAACATAAAGCATATCATATGCTTCTCCGTTTGAATAATGAGGCCTCATAAACTAGTAGTTTGCAATCGACCTAAATAAATTTTACAGCTATAGAAACCGAGAATAAACAGTAACGACAAAGCATACTGGATCTAAATCAGCTTGTTTTGTGAGTGACATACATTTTTGATAAGCTTTTTTTTTAATTTGATTGTTTAGATGATGAAATAACTCAATTCCTCCTGAATTTCACAGGGTTGATGAACACTTATCGAAATCTGCAAAAATGTTAATATCTTCGGAATGACCGGAGATATCTGTCTGCGGTTTTAACAAGTCAATAGGTGATAACGTTTAGCTTATTCTCAGTCGGTTAGAATCATAGCATTGCATTTGAAATTCTCCAGTAAAACGCGCAAATATGGTGAAGTGACATAAAACACCCTGTAGTTTTTAATTGGATCACCCGGTATGTTGTTGTCATATTTTTCTGAGATCTGCTTTTAATGGCCTTCGAATTAAATCAAACTACGTGAGAATCGGTTCACACATACAGAAGTAAGAGTGTTTTTTTTGTGAAGAAAAGTTTTTCCATCCCATCACTAAAAAAAAGGAAATATAGAAAAATTACTCGAACGAAAATTGTTGAATAGGAAGAGTATTTTCTTATTTTATTATTCTTTACCACTGTTAGCTGAAGAATATTTCGTAAAAAATGAGATTATATTTTACAAGTGATAGTTTGCGCCCTCTAGTGGGGAACTACGAACTTGAAAATATTTTTAATCATTTTCTAGGATCCGATTTTGTCATTAGAATTTTTTCCCGGAAGTTATAGGATAAACGGTTTCCGAGATACGGCCGGTGGCCACCCTTAATGAATCACCCTGTACAGTCCAAGTAGTGACATCAATGAATTTTTTTACATTCTTCACACCTGGGGTAGGGAGGTTTAATTTTTTCTCGTATTATTTCAATTTATTATGCCAGCAAGGTTTCTAAAATTCATGTTTTTTATGTAGAATGTATTTTGCAGATTTTTTCTGTTACATGATCTTCATGAATGTTTTTTCTTACACATAAATAACTCAGTTTCATGAAATTACTCTAAGTTACTCGAAAAAGGTTCGCAAATTAGAACTCGAGTTTCCAGTAGGATTGACTTAAACATTCAACTTCAATTTAAAAATACAAAAAGGAGTTTTCATGACTTCTGGCTGAGTTTAGAAACTTTGCAAGGTGCTAAACTACCCAAATCATACCAAAACAATAGAACTTAATAAGCCTTTTATTGCTTTATTTAATCAGCCTTCGAAAGTAGATAGGCTAAAAATCTTTGAAACACGATTAATGTCATTTTTCTACTTTTCATCCTTCTTATGGTGAATTGCACTCAAAAATTTGTTTTCAAAGTAATTTCAATTGAAATTCTTGTAAGCTTACTAATCTGTCAATGTGGATAACCGTAACTATTACCTTTCGGTCAATCGCTCGAAATCGCACAATGTTTATCTTGTCTATGACCATAACTACCTAGTTGGGATATGTGGCATATGCCTATTCATATCAAAGTAGATATACAGAGTGTAACAGCCAAATGGAATAAATTCGATAACGAATAAATGGGGGCGTGTTGGGAAAAACGCTCGGACACGTCGAATTGTAATTTTAAATGCGCATATTTTTCAAGAAAATAATATTATATAGGGTGTTCCATGTGACCGTGGCCAATACCAACTTTCTTATTTCAAATGCAACCCCCTGTATATTATTTATTTTTTGGATTCTTCAGAGAATTCTAGACACAATTCATGCACAATGTCCTATACCTATCTTTAACTATTTCGGAAATATTAAGTGTTTTCAGACTTAGTGCAAAAATCAACCTTTTTAAATAAATATTATTCTATTTCATAAATTCGGTACATATCACTTAAAACTTAATAAGTAATACTGATTATTTCTCAATAATTAAAAAAAACAAAAAAAAAAATTAATGTCAATGTAGGAAATGTTCAAAATGCTCGCTGCGAAAGTCTTGGCAACATGCTAATCTGGTGTAGAATTGTCTTCTAACGTTACTCAACATTTCTGAAAACACTTAATATTTCCGAAAAAGTTGAAGATAGGTATAGGACATTGTACATGAATTATGTCTAGAATTTTCTGAAGAATCCAAAAAATAAATAATATACAGGGGGTTACATTTGAAATAAGAAAGTTGGTATTGGCCACGGCCGCATGGAACACTCTATATAATTTTATTTTCTTGAAAACTTTGCGCATTTAAAATTACAAATCGACGCGTCCGAGCGTTTTTCCTAACACCCCCTCATTTATTCGCCATCGAATTTATTCCGTTTGGCTGTTACACTCTGTATAACATGTTTGTTAAGTCAGTATATTATTCGACTGTAACTATCTGTTTCTCTAGGTATAAATATTTTCTATAATGATTCTAACATAAATTATGCGATAATATTTGTTTCTAATGAAATATCTCTTGTTACACTATAGAGGAAGATGGTCCAAAATGACCCCTGCGGGCATAATGATCACCCCCTTTTGTCTTTGAAACAAATGCTGCCCTCTGTGATTCGAACGCGTACCTACGGTCACTCGAGTCGTTATGATCATTTGAGCATTGAAATGAACTGAAGTAACATCGTTTCATAAAAATATTTGTTAAAACGTGTTCTTTGTGCTGTCTGATCTAACGTAAGTGCTTTCGATCTATTGTAGTAGTGTTGTTATAATAACAGTAACATTAACTTGCTAAATATTTTATGAAAACACATAGTTTTGTCTTATATTTGACAAGTTTAAAAGAATATTGAACAGAGCTAGCACTAAGTTACCATAATCTAATACAAGATGTAGACTGTCGGGGCAAAACGATCCCTCACTGTCTTGGGTAAAATGATCCGGGATCATTTTGCCCGCCCCACCTTATTCATTTGATTTCCTCATATTTTAACCAATTCTTAAGTATTCTTTGCAGTGACTGAATGTTTTATTGTTTTTTCCATCGCAGATAAGAACATGGTTCAGAAGTATAAACGAAAAACTGAAAGGCAGTTATGGGACGAAGATCAAATGCGACGAGCAATAGAAGCTGTCCGTGGTGGCTTAGCCTTTAAAACTTCCGCTAGAAACTTTGGTGTTCCACTAATGAGCTTGAAGAGACTCTGTAAAGGAACGAACAAATTAGCTGTTGATGCTGTGAAAAAATTGGGAAGCAAAAGATCGGTTTTCACTGAGGAACAGGAACAACAACTGGTGGTGCATATACTTGACATGGAAAGCAGAATGTATGGTCTTACGACAAAAGATGTAAGATCGATTGCTTATCAACTTGCCGAGAAAAATAATATTGTTCACCCCTTTTCCAAGGAAACATGTCTAGCTGGTAAAGATTGGTTGACCGGTTTTCGCAAGAGGCACCCCCAACTTTCACTAAGATCGCCTGAGGCAACATCAGCGGCTCGCGCTCGTGCTTTTAATAGACCTGTCGTCACTAAATTTTTCACGCTGCTGAAGTCAGTGTATGACAAAATACATTTTCGAGCACACAGAATCTTCAATGTTGATGAAACATCTTTGAGTACGGTCCCGGGTAAAAATAGTAAAGTTCTAGCTCAAAGAGGAAGAAAACAAGTTGGCAGAGTTGTATCCGCAGAAAGAGGTATGTCCACAACTGCCGTAATTTGTATGTCTGCATCTGGTTCTTACGTTCCACCTATGGTTATTTTTGCTCGTAAGCGAATGAAAGAAGAGCTGAAAGATGGCGCGCCACCAGGAACAGCATTTATTTGCAACGATTCTGGCTGGATGAAACTCGAGGTTTTTGCGGTGTGGTTTGATCATTTTCTCTCCTTCATTAAGCCTTCTCAAGAGGACCCAGCATTGTTAATTCTTGATGGCCACCTTTCACATAGAAAAATTTAAGTGTCATCGAAAAAGCCAGAAGTAATTATGTGACCATTTTGTCTGCCGCCCCACACGACCCACAAGCTTCAACCATTAGACGTGAGTTTCATGTATCCGCTCAATCATTATCACGATAAAGCATTGGAAAAGTGGCTAACTAATCATCCCGGAAGGGTTGTAACAGTTTTTCAACTGTCACAAATCTTCAACGAATCCTATATGCAGGCCAGTATACCCCTTAACGCCATTAACGGTTTCAAGAAGACTGGAATTTTTCCGTACAACCCTGATATATTCCTTGACATTGAATTCGATGCTGCTGAAGTAACAGAGCAAAATGACCATAGGAATGACGATGCCAATGAGAAAAATAATGTGGTGCAGGAACAGCATGAGGATGTCAATGATGAAGTCCATGAGCAACATGATGGGGCTAGTGAAAGCCTTGAATGCATTGAGCCGAATGATGCTTCACCTTCCAACATCAAACAATCCTTAGATTCCGTAAGTGAACCCTCAACATCAAGGGACACAAGGTATTTCAATGTTCAGCCAAATGATGTTCGCCCACTTCCTAAAATGGCACAAGAACAACGGAGTTCAAAAACACGAAAGTCTGGAGGCACTGTAGTTTTGACAAGCACTCCGTATAAAGATCAATTGTTGGAGGAGCAACAGAGGAAGGAGAAACAGGCCGAAAAAAAAGATTTAAAGAACAGGAAAATGTTGGCAGAAAGAGTACTTCCGAAAGAAAAAAATAAAAGACGAATATTGAGGAAATATGTGAATAATAAAAAAACAAAACAGGAGATAAATGACGAAGAATCTTTGGAGGAATCCGAAGAAGATACAGATTGTCTGATTTGTACCGAAACATTTCTACAGTCTCATTCAGAAGAAGGTTGGGTTCAGTGCTCAATGTGCTATCGATGGGCACATGATGAGTGTGCGGGAAGCGACAATAATGACTGTGATCCATATTGTTGTGACTATTGCATTGATCATTCCAAAGTGAACAAAGTGCGTAAACAGTTAACAGATGACTTGTAAAGTCAACTTGTTTTCTGTTCTAGTATTTTTGTATTTTGTTGTTTCTAAATACTTTTATTTTTGGTGTACAGCAATTCGATATTGTTTGTTAATTTGGTTGAGCCGAATAAAGTTAATTTCGTTGACGTTAATAGGATATTTTATTACATAAAACAGGTAAAGTGCATCTTTACCAAGGGATCCTTTTGCCCATCCTTAGGGGATCATTTTACCCAACCTATAAGGGTAAAACGATCCCTTTGTGAACGTGAACATTACTAGCTTTAAAAACTTGCTTCCACTTTATATCGAAAAATTGATCAAGCAACATTTAGGAACAATCCTTCAGCTATGCAAAAAAATATATTTGAGCTCCTTCTGTTGTATACTTTGCTTTTTACAGTCATTTGTAGCTTAGGGGGATCATTTTGGGCCACCTTCCCTTCTAGTTATCTATTAACTTTATTTTCTTATATTAAAACATATTCATAAAAAATTATTGAATGGTTTTTTGAATTCACACTTCTCATAGAGAAATAACCCCTTTATAAATTATAATAATTATATTGAAGACATGATGGATCAATGGATATAATATAAAGTAGAGGAATTCCATGTACATTTCGACTCTTATTACACGCTTACTGACATTGGTGACCTAATTATTGTGATGTACAGGAAATTATGCAAGTATGAAGCTGTTAAACTAAGAAATAATATTTAATAATCTATTTCCATTAAAATTAAATTTGTATATAATTAATATATTTATTGATTCATATTAGGACGGCTGCAGGAGCTTGTGTAGTTAAACGGTGCTCCTTTCTGTCACTTTATATTTTGAGCGCATTGGTTTTATATAAAGCAAGTATGTATTGCTTTCTGTATATTTTCGATCTGTGATCAACAATGAAACTTCTATATCAAGTTATTTCTTCGGAAAAGGGTATTAATAGCTATATATTTTCAAACAATGCAGATTTTGATTACATCGTTATGACTTGAATGAGTAAGTTTAAACATGTTGAATCTTTGATCTCTCAATATCATTGTAGCTCATTGAATATAAAATTGTTATTTGCTGTAATTATGGAATAAATATTATAGATTTGTGAATTAATTGACTACTTTTTGTTCTATTTATCTAATACTATCATTTCAAGCAATGCTTTAATTTACGAATGCTCTGAGAGACCCTTAATATCAGATTGCTCATTAGTAAATTTAACGAGCCTGTTCTGAGGTACGAGAGCGTTCTTATTCGAATTATAAGTTGAACAGTGACGGTATTTCAGTGGTTAGAACTCATGCCCATAATTTTAGAGTCTGGGGTCTGAGCCTTTGGCCGGTGAAGGAAGGAAGACATACAGAGTGTAACAGCCAAATGGAATAATTTCGATAACGACTAAAAGAGGGGGTTTTAGGAAAAACGCTCGGACACGTCGATTTGTAATTAGATTTACCGGGGATCTACCCACGAATTGATCAGTTGCTTATTCCTGGCGCATGCGCACAACACATGATTCGAGTTATCCTAACCTTCGATTCGTTCGAGTCGATCTGTTGCAAACAAATCATTTATGTATAATAAAAAGTCTACATTTTACTGGCTCTTTGAAAAAGTGTTGAACAGGTTATAAAGGTCGATTACAAAACTTGGGAAAGAAGCAAATATTCCGTCAACTAAATTCAGCGAAGTCCAAAGGACATACAGAATAAGACATATTGAAATCGCAATTCCATCAAGTAGCTCGGATAGTTCTGTAGACACATAGGCATATTAAACTCTCTGGACACGGCGTACGAATTCATTTCTAAAGAGTCGAATGGGGATAAGGAAGCAAGGGAGAGGTCCGAGAGAGAGATGGAACTGGATCGGGCAGACCATAGACAAGATACACGATACAAATATCCGGTATTCTATTGCGCATGGAGAGTGAGATGAAGAATGATCTCACTTGCACAATATGACGCCAAGCAAGAGATAAAATCAAGCATTTACTCAGGGAATCTCCGTTGGAATGACTTCTTGGTATGTTAGGTTACATCGAAGTTTTGAAAATTGGTGATGAATGTGATCATTACTCAATAACAATGTCTGATAAATGACTCTTTTTCTTTCGGGTTCTCTTGGGCTGCTTGTTTCAGGAAGGTATCCTTAGCTCCAAATGATTTTTTCCTAAGCAGCGTACAGACACGCGAGCTGAGCGGCTTCCGGGGCACTTCAATTGGGCTGACTCACAAGTATATACGGTGTTTTGAACAGCTCGCGAGCCATTCAACACCGTCCAAACTTGCGAGGAAACAGAATCAAATTGACTTGAAAGTCGCTCAGCTCGCGTCTGTACACAGCTTTTGAATTTTGTGCATTAAATGGTCTCAAACGATTAGAATGCACTAAATAGTGAAGAACTGTGCGAAATTCATTTCTGCGCTCGGATTCATAGCAATTATACATTCATTTAATTTTTTAACGCTTTTTCCAAATTACTGCATTTTACTTTCATTTTACATCTCCTCGTACAATTGATGGCACAATACGAATTTATCATTATACTTTATCAGTTAACCCGGTGTAAAATAAGGGAAATCACATTCTATTAGAAAAGCTTACGAAAACACAAAACAAAACGGATTTTATATCTTCTATACAGTCTTTATATTCTAATTCAGAATGGAATAACACAAAATCTTGTTTGAAATACTTCCGAAAACACAAATTTGACTTGCAAAATTTCTGAAGAAAAATGTATTTCAAAAATAGACTCATAATTATAGTCTATGGCTTCAAAATGATCTGTCTGATTTTTGCCGTATTCTATGGATTACGCGCCCTCGTTCCAACATTGTCAGCCCGCTTCCTCTCTCTCTAAGCCATGTCCATAGGTCTATGTGTAGACAACAGAATGATAGTTGAATATGATGACAGTACAAAAACAATCTGACTCTCATGTTGACATATAACTAATACGAGATGAAATAGAAACTGAGAAAATAGATCGCATACTTCCTAGTTCAACGTTCTCGATTTGATTAGGAAGTGATCATGAAAAATAGTGATTTGTGGTAATGAGAGAAATTTGTCAGAATTATTGATAATGATGGCGTTAGTACAATCATGAAGATGACAAGAACTTTTGGCAACAATTTAAGGATAATGAAGATAAATCGCTGCAAATTTTACACAAGGGTTCATTATTTTCTCAGTTTAATAACCCAATGCCATTGATATCTCAAATCAATCGTATATATTATTTATAACTCATTGGTTTTTCACCAAACGAAAATCAATTCCATGAAGAAATTCATGTGAAATATTTAAATTCAATAGTAACTACAAAATTATCCACGTCAAAACCAAAAGTACCTACATAACTCCTAGAGTCGTTAGAAATCAATAGGTACAACACCCGCAAAATCCTATTGAATGAACAAACAGATGTGAATAGCTCTCCACTACTGAATATTTTTCTGTAACCTAAAAACTCTGTGACAAGCCCCAATTTATACCTACTCTCACTTTTACGCTTTTGTATAATTATTGAGGCACGTTCCGGACCATATTTAAACCTTGTTGTACTACATACCATCAGTCAGTAAAATGTAGATACCTGAAGAAGATTTTTAGCAACTTTCTTCGTGTTTTTTGTGATTCCGTAGTATTACTATGAGTGTTGTGAATTCCCCGCCGAAGTCCTACACACCGTTAGGATCTGGCGTCTAGGAGGTTCGAAAGTTTTCAAAATCAAACTAAACGGTAAAAAAAACACACTTTAATTCGATTCCTAGTTGTAAAATGAATATACTAGACTAGTGCCGATGCGAAATAATCGATCGTGTGAAAATATGAACAAAAACGTAAAAAACCTATTTTAAATATTTGAGCCGAGCCTCGGCGTTTTCGACCTCAAGCTTATCGCTTCCAATTCCGATCCCGACTGACTTATGTCTGGAATTTTCAAATATCCCCAAGGATAAATCTTACATGCCTAAATATGTCTATGTTTATAATAACGCACAAAATCACTTGAAGGGCGAACCGCCTTAGCTCGCTCGAAAAGTGAGACCAATACAGGTGGCCGCACAGGGCCGTATTTCCTAATTATCTGGGGACAAATCTGTCGAGTTACGACAATGAGATGGAGTTTTTATGTCCGACTGATCGTCAGAATTATCAGTCCTGTCAGCGATATAATCAATTACCGTATCCATGTTGTCTGTCTCACCTAAATATATTCCCGAAATATGGTAGATAAACCTATTCACTAAGGTATCAACATATAACGAAAATTTTTCTGGAAAGAATTGAAAGAATCACTTTATAATTAAGCCTAGAGGATGTTATTCATAAATATCTTAAATATTTTTCATTCCAAATCACATTTCCTATGAAATATTGGAGTTGGAGATAAATTATCTTGGTGTTGAGTTTCTTAAAAAACTACTTTACAAAGATCAAGTCACTATGTTGTTTCTTTCGTTAAAGTTAAGTTAAATTTCCGAAAAATATTTTTTACTAATATTTTGCCAGTACGATCTTCACGATATTACTTATTAAATTGCGTGTCGGTATTACACAAATAGAAATGAAATTCAAATCAGAAAGCGTTTGCGCCTTTTGACATATAAGGGAAATAACCTCAAAATTTAAAATGGCCACAAAATTTTCCGCCAATATCTCTGCAAATAAATATGGTTTCAAAATGTTGACTAAGACCTGTACCAAATTATATGGAACTTTAATGAATAGCTTCCGAAAAAAATGTTTAGAAAAAATTCAATTTTTTCCAATACAATTCTCACGAAATCATGCATTAAATTGAGCGTCGATATTTCACAACTAGTTATGATGTTTCAATTTGATCGCGTTAGTATTTCTTGAGAAACTTTCGGGAAAATTAACTTAAACTCCCAAATCATCAACAAATACATAAAACAAAATTCAAGATTTTCCTCTAATATTAAATGTGTGGATGTGATTCCTACTAGGATTCAACTTTGTTCTGAAAAATATCAATGAAATGAAAAAAAACTCACCCGTCCTGTGCAACTTATCTGAAAAAAATTTTTCCACAGTGCATATATCCGATAAGAGTTCACTTGATTCACAAAATATCCAATACACAAACTGAAGACCTAAAGTTATTTTCAATAACTTTTCTGAAAAAATCAAATATATCGTGAACCTCTCAAGGTTGAATTCGACTGAATAATTCTAAAAGAAAAATTTCGTTCCGTATAGTTGTCAGATACACTCAACTAAGAGGGTGTCAAATCCCAACGTCTGTTTAATGTAAAACCTTCAATTCAAACAAGTAGTTTGCGGACCACCAGATGTTTAAACCATGCATTAGTATTAGATTCTCGACAATTGATGAGATTTCCGGTTTGTTAATTGATTTGTTTGCATATATCCTCCAATTTGTTTTATCATATACATGCTCATTATCTTTTATATTCACCCCTATTTCAAAGTCTCAGTACGAAAAATATTGGATTTCGATTGAAACCAGTAGCCGATATCCACATGTTGACGATAATTGTACTAAGCAATCCAAAATTGATGGAAACCTCCGATCGACCGAATATTTTGGAAATATTCATTATTTTAAATAACGCTTTTTAATTCGCGTTCTGCATGTGAATGGGTTATTCAGTTACACAAGAGTATTTATTGAGATTTCAATGTTTCAAATGAATTTTTTTATGGAATCAGTTTTCGGGTTGTGAAAAACCAATGATTTATGAATAATATATAAGTTTTATTTGAGATATAATTGAGCTCCATGAAGAAATTTAATGTTTCATCCCGTAATTCGCAGGGTGATATCTATAAATAATAATTGTTATCTGAGTTTTTTGTAGTTATGTTTCAGATATTAGGAGAGAAACCCCAAAAATATTTAATTTGAACTACTAACGATTATGAAATTGTCGAGAACATCGATAGGGCATTTGCACATTGTGTTTATAAAATAATTAACGAATCCGTTCGAAATTTCTCAATATATGTTGAAAATTTGGTAACAATCTTTTCATCTACTTTCAGATATATGATTCTGGATGAAAAGTTAACCGATTATTTCACTGAATTCCAATCTTAGAACCGAATGCGATGATTCATTCTCGGGATTATTGGATATTTGCAGCATTTTTCTTTATAACTCAGAGACTACTGGCCGGATATCATCCGGATAAAAATTTTTAGGTTGAGTTATGCAACAGTAATCAACGTTGAGAATGTCACAAAAATTCGGTAGTAAGTTTCCGATAAATATTTTTTTTTCCCTCCAACCCCCAATTTTAAGCCCTTAGGGTACACCAATCCTGCTGAAAAGCTTGGAGGATCAATCCCGAGCGACACATAATTTTTCTACCAAGTTTCACGGATTTCGGTTCAGTACTTTCCGAGAAAAGCTCTGGACAACGGACGGCGGACGGCGGACGGACGGATTTTTTTTTATTCGTTCATTCAAATCTACACACTCCAAAACGTAAACTGTGAAATTTTCAGGGGGGGTTAAAATTTTTTTTTTGTTGGTCGATCACTAAGGTTTATTATTTGATTTCATCAAATAATAAACCAAAATTACTGGTTCTGTTTCATGTGATGAATTATCAAGATTGTATTGATGTTCGAAGTTCTGATAAAGAAGGGTGTCTCCTTTGTTTGAATTTGAATCATCCTTTTCGACTCTTTAATATTTCCATTAAATATATGATCTGCCCTGGGAAACATCATGCCATTATGTATCTATACTAAGCTAAATAGGAAAAGGTAGGACAACAACAAAAACGTTGACAGTGAAGAGAAGTATGACATGTACAATGTTCAATGTTAAATGCTGCAGTTATTGAAGAAATTTTAGGACTAGTTTATAAAAACGAATCGAAAGAAGGGTGAAATGAATAAATATTATGATATAGATGATTTCTACGAAGGAAAAATAAAAATCGCATTTTTAATAAAATCAAATGAATAGTTTAATCCCGTCAGATTCTTCAGACATTCTATTCCGATATTGAAGGAAGTGCCTAGCTGAAAGGAATCTATTGATACTATTTCTGGCTGCTGTAACGAAGTGATTTCCGGTACTTAAGAATTAAATCATTTGTTTTATTTGTCTCGAGAAGAAGAAATTATTCCATCATATTTGTTCCAACGCATTTCAATCTCCAACTTATGCAGGAAAACTGTCCTGTAAACGGCGATTTACCGCTTATCACAGTTCTTCATATGTTTGCGACGTTTTCGAAGGATTTAATTGTGTGGAAAAAGTAAAATGCCTATTTATTCTGCCGACTATAATTATCTCTAGACCCAAGGAATTTGAATGAACCAATACGGGACCGGCGAATCCTTCTCCCCTGAAAAATTTCTCGACAGGTGGACACGTGACATCCCCACTTTTCCTAGTTTATAAAAGGATTGGCTCAGTGTTCTGAACTATCAAGTGGTTCTGAAGTTTTTCACTATTCTTATCCATGATTTCCGTGGGAATAATTTCCTAGATTTTTCTTGCTTGGTTCTCATCAAAGTTGGCCGCCAAATACGCCGAACCGTACACTGTCGTCCGAGTAGTGTCACCAGTATTCTATGATGACATCAAGGATAGGTCGGGAAGATACTTCCGTAACATCCACGTCAAAGACCTAAAATCCCCCAGGCGAGATGAGGGTAGTGAGGAGCAACCAGCGGGAGCTAATACCACGGACCAACAAGACAAATCACTTCATCGTTTGCGGGAATCTTTCCGACCTTGAGAAATACAACAGACATAACCACACTTTCTTATATCTCAAAACAGCTGTCAAATTAAATACTTGACTTTGGAATATCTAAAATCGAAAAGTAAAAACGGATTTGTCGGGATTCAGGAATCTCAAAATTAAAATCAGACTAAGATTTTTCGATGAAACCATTTGAAAAGCAAATTTCCAATACCAAAGCGAGTGTTTTGTCACATCTTAAACTCCTGTGTAGAAGAACTCAGTTGGGGTAAATGAAAATTTTGGAAAAATGTTATGGAAAACCCGTTTACCTTAATCAGAGAATCTTTGTAGTGACACTTATAGGTCTCTAGGAAACCCCCCAAAATCTTGTGGGAGTTTGGTTGTGTGCTATTTCATTGCAAAGCTTTTTCTAATATGTGTGGATACAATCGAATT
Source organism: Myrrha octodecimguttata (assembly GCA_958510865.1). NCBI lineage: Eukaryota > Metazoa > Arthropoda > Insecta > Coleoptera > Coccinellidae > Myrrha > Myrrha octodecimguttata. Next base: position 23,458,724 of record OY294059.1, read on the forward strand.
AAGGTGTAAGAAATGAAGAAACCTTGAAAATTTATAAACAAGAAATAGAGTTCCTTTAAAAACTACATTGTCTTATCTTTTCCATAACACTATCAATTATTACTCATTAATATGTTATTCCTTAAGTTTTCAGAAACTTTTTTGTAGTAAATATACCATGTTTACGTGAAGTCTGCCAAACTATTTCGGACACTGTTTTTACATAATTAAATTCAGCGAGTTAAGTATAATTGCTTTACTATTTTATCAATAGAGAAGATATATAACAGTAATTTATTTAGAGAGGTATTTCTCGGCGAAAACTTATTCTTTGAAATCAATTCATCAAGCAAACAGAAACATACGATTTTATTACATGGAAAATGTATGGAATGATATACTCTAACATCAAATGAGATTCATTTCAATATAAAATCAAACTATGAATACACCAACTTGGTTCGATTCCAATGCTTGTGCTTGTGCAATCATATACAATTTTATTAGATATCCCATCATTTTAATTGAATAATGGAGGTTCCAATTCTTCTACTTCAGTTGCGATTCCTTTTATATTATATTAAATGAACATTATGAATGAGTCTACCCAAGTTCGATTCCAATTCTTGTTGTTGTACAATTAAAACATATAATGAGGACTGTCATAACAGCGGCGGTAGCTCAGTGGTTAGAGCGCAAGCCCCATGATCGTAAGGTCTGGGGTTCAAGCCCTTGGCCGGGAAACAACTTTTCCGGTTTTTAGGGGACCGTCCATCCATTCGCTGTTGGGTAAACAATTAACAGTGCTGTTCCTAACGTGGCGCAAGGAATTAGTAACAAAGCCTACACAGAACACAACCGGTATCCTAACTCGCACAAGCTTTAAGCTTCTGAGGGGTTTCGTTGAAGCCTAGGATATTCGGAAAAAATACAAAAAAAATGAGGACTGTCATAATAAAATAGAACTTCAAAGATGACCAAACAATTGATTTGGCTGTAAAAACTGTTTGGATTATATTCTAAAATGGAACAGATACGAAATTATTCATCAAACAAATATGACAAAAATTTCAGTTTGTTTATATGTTTATAACCTCTTCAAGCGAGTCCAAAAGCGGCGAGAGTGACGTAATCCTATTCTTGCAATCTGATTGGCACACAAAAGCACCCCAAACGCCTGCTAAAATTCTGATTAGCTCGATTCAGGGTCATATCTGCGTTGACATAGATTTCCTAAGTAAATGAGGCGAGTGGTTTATCTGGTTGATCTGTGCTTATACTCCAGTGGCTTGTACCACAATGAGAACCAAACTAATCAATTTCCTTGTCCGTTTCCTAAGCTCGAAACCCCTTCCTTTCAGTTCATGACCGATCAGATCACCCTGATATACTCCGTACGAAGGAGATATCGTCACCAATAAAAGAATTGGGGTCGTCCCACCCATTTAGGATGTTGCGCTTTCTGGTGGGAGGAGCATTCGGACGAGTGTATTAGCGGGAACTACGCAGTAAACTGGATCATCCGAACGTCGTGAAATTGCTCCTGAACTATATCGACGGACCGACAGTGATCAGTTAGCCTTGGGGGTAGAATTGATGGATGAGGACCTGCACGGCAACGAGGAGGTTTATTGTCTGAGGAGATGAGCAGAGGTCGAGGTCGCCTGCCATTCGTAGTGTCCACAGGGACGTTAAACCCAAAAACTTGCTAGTAAAAGGGCCTGTCTGGCCGATTTAGGCTGGCTATAGAACTGTCACCCGCGTTGCTGCTGACAGTCGAGCTTGCTGGTACCGTCCAATAAATGGATCCCGAAGTAATACACCGACATCCGTTTGGTTTGCCTGCCGAGTTATAGTCGATAGGCATGGTAGTTATTTACGTGACCACCGCAGAGATCTCCCTTCTTCGAGCATCGCGGGAAGTGATCGCCAACCAGCGAGGCCAGTTCAAGATCGGCAGTGTAGAAGTTACCTGAGAGGTTGGTTGAAGCCTGCCGGATGTTGAAAGTCGACCCATCCCTTGAACCCTATGCGAGGTGAGGGGCCGATTTTTCAACAAGACGTCATCAAAACACCATCACGGAGCAGAAGCAGCATCCACGCAGGAGGCTGCCAAAAAAACTCGTAGGAAGCAGTGGTGGACGGTACAAAAGAACGCCGGTAGGGGTTAGATTTCAAAGAGCGCTGGCCCATCAACCGAGACTGCGACAGAACAGAAGGCCTAGCTCAATCGCTGGAAATTCGTCCTTCCAAATGGGGCACTGAAAAGGTTGTGGCTACCGATACAGTAACCGTCCATCCGTCAACCCGAAGCGTCCTGAATCTCCTAGTAGGCTACGCCGTAACATGAGGTCACATAGTTCCATAACTAACTTTTGGTCCTTTGCTTTCAGATCAACATGTACCGTTCCAAGTGGGACCCCATCGACGCTGGCATAGAGGTGTTTTCTTCCCACTGGCGAAAGGAGCGTGTTGGCGCTGTGGTTTAACCGGATATGCGATTAAGAATTACACCAATGCCCCCGTCTCTACTGCACTGGGTGCGGTCTTCTAGGGGTCGTAGCCCGAGAATGCTCGTATCGAGCCAGAGGCGAGATTAGAGCGACGATGGCACGTTCTGCGGATCATTCCCGTGTGATTAACAGCCCCTACAATACATTGCTCACAATTTTCAACAAAATCTTTTTAGGAAGAACATTTGTGAACAAATGGAGAGAAGCAATAATTATACCTATCCTTAAAAGCAATCATTCTAAAATAGAACCGAAAAGTTACCGCCCAATCTCTCTCACATGTGCAAGGTTATTATGGTTTACTCTTGACAGTAACAAGTTGATCGACAGATTCCAAAGTGGCTGCCGTAAACACCGCTCAACTATAGATAACTCAGTTCAATTTCACACCGAAGTTCAAGATGCTTTTGCTAACAAACAAGAACTTATAGCAGTCTTTTTTGATATTAATAAAACTTTTGATACAACTTGGCGCTATAGATTATTGAGGAAGCTGAAACAGTGGAGAATACACGGAAATATATTGCACCTCATCAAGAACTTCTTCTTAGATGATAGAACTTTTAGAGTGAGACTAGGAGACGTATGTTCCGATCTGTACTCACAACATAATGGTCTACCGCAGGGCTCAGTATTAAGTCCCACGCTATTCCTCATAGCCATCGAGGACGTCATCAACTTCATCAGAGCTCCCATAAAACCATCAATATTTGCTGATGACTTATTGATCATGTGTCGTGGAGACAACGCTGACACTACAACGAAAGGTCATATTTAATGGGGGTGGGTTCATGAAGTTGGGAGTATTTTCATGGGAAAGTTGTTGATGAATACTAAATAAAACATTCCAATACTAATGTGTATTCCATAAAATGTGATTTAAAGCTTTGCATAAAACGTATTATATTTCTATATTTTTTTTGTACGTAAATTTATTTAATAGAATGTTAATATATTTTATAATTTTTATAGTGTTTTCGTCATTATATAGGTTTTTCTGATTAAAACATGTTTTAAGGTGTCAATACTCAAACAGTGATTTAGAAATAGGAAGAAATACTAAAAAATTAGCTATTAAAAGAAAATCGAAGAAGAAAAACGTCTTTTTTCTCGTGATAACCTGGTAAATATTGAGAATTTGGGATGTAAATAATTGCCCGAAATGAACAGTTTTAAATGCAAAAATTCAAAATACTCCAGTAAACATCATTTTCCTTTCAAACATGTCTCATGCATACCTTTCAAGGTCACGAAAAGACGTTTCAAAGTATGCCATTTAAAACTGAGGAATAAACCACTCCAAACTGTGAAACATAATACCTTCCTCAGAGTTATCTTTGACACAAGGCTCACCTGGCGCGAACATATAAAACAGTTGAAGTCGGATTGTATGAGACGATTGAATATAATGAAGGTATTAGCTAATAGTCACTAGGGCGCCGATGAAAAGACTCTATTGACAATATACCGAACACTCACCACCGTCTCAGGCAACAAAGAGAGGTTTTAAAGATATCCCGGCGATATCTTCTCAGAACACTGAGAGTACTTTTTCTACTTCTCTAAGAAGTCACAAGGAGTGCTATATTTCCTCCAAATGTCCGCCACAGCAATATCTTCGAAGAGATCCTGAAGATATCGCAGGAGGAAATTCTCAAACCTCCCACAATGGGAGGTCTATGGGAAATTCGCTCACACAGTCTTATGGCGAAGAGTTTAAGAATTTCTCAAATACTCGCGAGATTTCTGGGAGTACGACATGTGATATTTTCAGGAAATGCCTCTAGCGAAAATATCCGGAAGTGCAGATATCAGATATATTAACATGTAAATTATATTTACGGAATGTTTCCTGATGTTAATTATAATGACCGTAGGAACTCTCATTGCGAATTTCCTATTCCGGTTACATCTGAGATAACTTCAGGAACTGGCATTGCGAATTTCCCTTTCTTGTTATGGCTGTGATGAGTTTAGGAACTCGCATTGCGAATTTCCTATTCTGGATACATCTGAGATGACTTCAGGAACTCGCATTGTGAATATCTAATTCTGGTTACGTATGCGATAACTTCAGGAGCTCGCATTGCGAATTCCCAAATCATGTTGTGTTTGTTATCACTTTAGGAAATCACTTAAGGAGTTCGCGTGAAAGCCGGATTAGGACTCAGATATCTCGCTGGTAAGTTTGTGTTACTTGGGCTGCATTTCACAAAGCTTGATCGTCCGATCAACGAGTTGATATTCTGTAGTTTTGCTAGAAACGAACTGAAATGGAACATACAATTGTCTTGATCAAAACAATCACGTTAATCAGAGCTCTGTGAAACCCGCTGTCATACGATCAAAACTAGACTACGGTTCCATAATATACTCAACAGCTAGCAAGACCTTACTGGCAAAACTAGACCCCTGACATGGACAATTAAGGGCCCAATTATTGACACCTCCTCAAAAGCTCTTCCTAAAAATGAAACTCATCCTGATATTATAAAAAACCACTTCAAGGATGGTGTATCCCACTACCAGAACGAAGATTTTGTTTTCACAGATGCCTCAAAGTTTTCTAAAAGAACAGGATTTGCATTCCTTTCAGCGAATTCAATTAGAAAGTTCGAACTCCCTATAGATTGTATCATATTCACAGGTGAATTAGTTGCAATTCAGAAAGCTCTAGAGCTTATAACTGAACAAGGAACATCTCAGCCCGTTATATGTACCGACTCTACAGCGCAATTCAAGCCATCCAGAGGCCTTACACTGACAATACCATTGTTAGTAACATCACAGATCTCATCTGTTCCATCAAAAACACCAATCAATCCCTGATATTGATGTGGATTCCCTCCCACTGCGGCATTGAGGGTAACGAGAACGTATATGCAGCTGCAAAGGAAGCTGTTGTTGATGGTATTTATATAGAAGTAGTGACAAATTACGACCTGAGAAGCCACTGCAAAAATAAAATTAAAAACAAGTGGAAATCCATCTGGCAACAAAGAAGTTCGAAACTTGCTCTGATAGATTCCACAATCAACACAAATCCTCCAATCACACGAATACGACAAAACCGTGTTATCCTCAGAAGACTCAAAATTGGCCATACAAGAAAAACACATCAATATCTACTGAAGAAAAAATCCCCTCCATGGTGCCAAATGTGTAACTCACAACTGACCACACGTCATATCATCATAGAATGCCAACTACTTCCCTTTTACCATGTAATGGTGTAGAGAATACTTCAAATTCTTTCTTCATAAACGAACTTCGACCATTTCTTCTTGTTGGTTGTCATCATCTTTGCTCTTTTCAAAGTCTGTCCCCTTTCTCGAATTATCCCCCCCAAAGTTTTATACCAAACATATAAAGCAGCCTGTATTTTCGTCACCAATGAACAAAAAAAATTTTTTTGGCGGATTTTGACTCGCCTTGAAATACTCTATCCGCCCTTGACGTATGTAAAGTCACCCATGAAATACCCTGTATAATAATGAATCTGTTTTCTTCTTGGTCGCGGGATCAGGCCCGAATGAGCGAGTACGAAATTAAATTTACGGTTGTGTTTTCTCGAGTTTGAACGCGTGTGCCGATGAGTTTTTTTGTTATATAAAAGAAATACTGTCGAAAAATTTCTCAAGCGAGAGCTGATCAGGAAATTGAGCTGAGTTGAACAAATTATAGATTGAAGTACTTTAGAATGTATCGATAAGAGGTTGAAACCATTTCTTCCTACTCCCATAACATCAACTTTGAGATATTTTCCTGATTCCAGCTTAATTTGTGTCGGTTTCTTTCCTGGCCAGAATGTAGGTGTTTACATACATTTTCTGCTGATTTTCAATCGAAACTTTAAGAACAAAATGATTCCATCAGAGAAGTCCAGCTTAAAAAGTCAACTTTGGAATATAAAACGGACTTCCAACGATTTGAAAGAAATAAAAATTCAATGTTATGCCTCATAAAGAATTAGAATAATGAATGATTATGTTTGCGCATATGTTCTGTCAAACAACGTGCTATCGTTCTGTCCGAATGTCTGTAATTTTCGATTTTTTTCCGTAAATGGTCTAAAAAAACAACTAGGTTGGGCCCAATGATGACGAATCCTGAGTCAAACTCGATTCTGTCCGGCCGCCTTACTGGCCTGCCGTCCGTATGCACCATTTTGGGTATTAACCTTTAAGGTGTATAATTCATCACAATGTCTCTTATTTTCGAATAACTTTTTGAAATATTAGGAAAATAAATTTTTGAATGGATATATCTACGGAATCATTGGGTGGATTCACCTATTCACCAATTCAGCCTTCGTAATTAAGGTTCAGACTTACTCTACAAATATCGAGTTTCTTAGTTGTATCTTTCAGAAGATATCGTATTGACGATCGGCTTCGTAGCTGCCTCTAGTTTTTGAACTATTACTGAATAGCAAGTCTCTTTCATGTAATACGTAACATATTTTTATGTTTTTCTCAATTGACTTCTACAGAAGATTATCAAAATACGTGAATTTTGAATACATCGGTATTGAAAATGCTCTATAATAAAAGAAGCAAATTTAGGCTAGGTTAAAGGCACCTTATTAGAAGATTGCCTTTACGTCACACATGACAGCACGAATCTGCGATCCAGTAACAGTTGATGCTGTCTATTCGCATGGTATAGTGAAAATTGCAGGAGAAGAGAAGAGAGAGCGACTGATGTCGCGGAATACCGAAAAGTTTCGAGAGTTTGAACGGCCAATCTCAAGTACCAAATTCCAATCATCTTTTTCTGGAAAATCGAAATTTTTTGCGGTGCTTTAATTTTTTTCACTATTCATATAAGAAATCACTGAAGACGGGTAAAAAGTTATGCAAAGCACAAAAGTTTTTCTTGAAAAGTGCGTAAAAATTGCATTTCCGCTCGCAAATACATCTATTAGGGTTTGGGTCTGAAATCCTTTATGTGTCCAAAAGTGAGAAAACTATGCTCTAATTATCATTCAAGAATCTCGAATCATAATATGATACAACACTGCTGGGCATTCTGAGGCGACCTGCATGCTGTTTTACATTTTCTACGCACAGGCTGCACTCAGTCTCAGACATCTTAAAAATGATCGTGCTAAAGACAATGATAATACAGAGTTCCTCTAAATATGATGAAGAAAAATGTTACAATTTAGAACTAGGCAGGCAGTTAGTCAAGATGGGTCACTTTTAAAAAATTTAATGATACGTTTAATCTTCAATCTGACACGGAAAATATGAACGGTATATAGGGTGAGTATAAGTTGTACATTGATTTCAACCATAGATTCCTCTCATCAAATAAAACATTTTTTTCAGATTCGGCTCAGGTAAAAAGTTATAAGCATTTAAATATTTCTCAATGTTCTAATACACTCCTGCGCTCTGTTTGCAAGTTCACCACATAAATCCCTTACGGTGATCTCTTTTGGAAAATAACCAATGCAAAGTTTGAAATTCAAACAAACAATATTGAGAAAACTCATTTACTTACTTTATTCTTATGATTTGGTGCTTTTTTCAAAATTATCGCAAGAAAAACATTTAACTACACTGGACTTGAAACACTGATCTTCAACTTGATGTTCCTGCAATATCCAATTTCATTCCACTATAAGATTATACACAATTCCATCCTCGCCCATTCTCTAATTGAAAACTCCATAATTATAGTTTTTTCACGGAATTTATATATGAATTATATGAAATCAATCAACTAACCTAAAAACATTCTCTAGAATATTAAGTTTATGGAAAATCTTACCATAGACAGGGACTATGTCTGTGGTGTGGTCAAGAAATAGCATATACCCATAGAAATTATAACTTAATGTTATACCTATGCATATACCTAACATTATTTCTATTCGAAATAGATGAATACTTCTGTGTATTCTATGGTCCTGATAAACGTGAACCCAGCTTAATTCACTTCCTTTACTAGATCAGGGGCGGATCCATGAATATAAGGAAATTTTTCGAATTTTTTCCGATTTTATAATATCCAACGTTGAGTATCTGCAGAACGGTGCATTTAAAGAGAAATCATAAAGAATTATCAAATATTTTCAAAATAAATGAAGATTCTTAAGATGACATAAGATAAGCTTAATCTGTTTTCTTCATGCTAATTTCGTTTTATGAATCGGCGAGTCTACAACTCGGAAAATGTTTGAAGTAGGATGAAAGTACTTACTGAAGGATATGTGTCATAGTTATAAAGAAAACACCAAAATTCATCTCATTCAGAATTACCATATCAAAGCTACAAAAGAGGAACTGATTTTTTTTTTTGGAAATTTAAGCAGCCTGAATCTTTTCGCTAGAGCCGAATCTAGAAAAATTAAAAAAGTGTTGTAGTTGATGAGAGGAATCTACCGTTAAAATAAATGTAAAACTTAGAGACTCACTTTGTTTATACAACATGAAGCTAGCAAATAAATATGTTGAACTTTTTCACTCTGAATGATGACTTACATCTATCGATTTATTTTTATTAAGGTTGATATTCAGACTCTTGAAAAGCAAAAGTCACGTCAAAGACAAGTCAACAATCAATTTTCACCCATACTATCGTTTTTTATATTAAATTCAAACGAATTTGCTTCATGAAAGCTACGCACTCATTAAACATGTAGATTTCTCTGTAATACCTTTACATAACATCTTTCGATATTGATATCTAACGATATACTTTCATTGTCTTCAACGTACTACGTCTTCAATGACATTTTATTTGTCAAGGAAAGAAGAAGTTCTGGAACTTGTCACATAATTGTTCTCCGCACAATTTGACAAGCTTGTCAGTGGGTCCATATCAGGATAATTCCGTTGTAGCGAAGTGTTGGTAAAAACACTTGGTGATATTTATTTATAAAAGTAGAATAAACGCTAATGATGATTTTAAATTGAAAGAAGATGAAACATTGTGTTTATTATTTTTGTATTGTGTGTTATTATGTTATAGTTTTTTCACGTTTTTTACTCAAAGCAAATCACTATATTCTACTGCGAATGGATTTCCTGATTCAGAATGACGTTCAGTTAAGTCAAGCCACCGGCGAAATCCTACTTAACGGAAAACCGCTGCATATTCGGGGTTTGAATATGATTTCCGAAGAAAGATCAACGGCCCAGTGTGAGAAACCCAACTTGGATCTGACACCGCGAGAACAAAAACGACTTCAGGCATTTTTGTCGGAGGAACTGGCCAAGTTTGAACAAATTAAAGGGGCGACACCTTTGGTGAAGCACAAGATTCACCTCCTGAAGAAGGAACCTATAGAGCGGCGCTACCGACCACAGAATCCGAAGATGCAGAAAATCATCAATTAAGAAATAGACTGAATGTTAGCCGAGGAAATCATTGAACCTTCCAAAAGTCCTTGAAGCAGTGAGAAAGAAAGACTGAAAACGCCGATTCTGCATAGACTTTCGATAGGTGAATGAAGTCAGCCGTCAAGATGCGTACTCACTACCGTACATCTCCGCCATTCTAGACCGTCTCCTCACCGCGAATTACATCCGGAAAAACCATCAACCATCGTCCGTTCCTTAAGACGCTTTTAGGGAGTGTGTTCCTGGTGTGGGGGTTCATACCCAACTTTTCAAGGATCGCAGCCCCTCTGACAAGTTTACTCAAGAAAGGTTCTTCCCAAGAACTCAACCGATTTCAGTAGGCCATTCCAGTTGCACACAAACGCTTCAGAAGAAGGCCTAGGAGCGGCATGGACATGATCGTATAATTCCCTACGCCAGTCGCACTTTACATCCTGCTGAACGGAATAACTCTGTCACCGAAAAGGAATGTTCCGCCATCGTATGGGGTAAAGAGAAGATCATTCCTCACCTGGGGGGTTACCGCTTCATTGTCATCACTGATCATAAGATGTTGGAGTGGCTATTTTCTATCAAAACCCGACCGGACTGATTTCTCGCTGAAGTGCCTTCCTACAACAGTACGATTTCGACATTAAATACTGAAATGGAGTAATGAACAAAGTGGCCGATGCTTTATCCCGAGATCCAGTACCCTAACTAACCGCTACTGTACATACCGGGAGTACCGACGACGAAAATGCGGGGACAATCATCCAGAACCAGTAGTGTTCGTGGTATGAAAGGAAAATGTGGGAATCCAACAAATACCCGAGAACTTCCCGGATTACTCCAGAGATGAAGGAAAATTATTTCGACATTCCTGAGACTTCAGCGACCTCAAGAAGAAAAGGACACCGATCCTTGGAAACTATGTGTTCCAACTAAGACCGCCGCACGCATAGCTCGGTGCTACTATGGGCCGAACATGGACCGTGAAATCAGCGAGTACGTCTGAAGTTGTACAGTCTGTCAGTCTTACAAACCGTCGCAACAAAAACCGCCAGGAAAGATGCAACCGAATCCAGTCTCCAAACCATGGAAAACTGTAAGCACCGACTTAATAAGACCGCTTCCCCGATTTTTCAAGGAATATAGCTATCTGGTTATGTCCCATTCACCAAGTGGACCACACGCAGGCAGCGAATTGGAGGCACCAAAAACGATCTAAAGGGAAGCCACTGAAAACTCCAAAGTACAGGATGATGTCGAACCGAGTCCAGCTACCCTGCAGGAACGCGTCGACCGCATGGAAAGACTACAGGATACCTTCATTCTGCCCAGGCCTTCAATAAACAAAAAAGGTACTACGATCCTTGTGGTCGGGCTTGGAGCTGCCGTCTGGGTGATAAGGTGATGCGACAGGAACATGAATGATTTCTATGCAGAGTTAGTCCCCAAATATACCGTACCGTTTAACGTTAGTCGAGTTGTATCGCCAGAAGTGTATGATCTGCGGGATGAAGCACGGAAAGTAGTCCGGAGAATCCATCTTTAAGATCTCAAACCCTACGGAGAACCGACCGATTATGTTAAAGACGTAATGCCGAAATCAACGAAGCCGATAAAGATTAGGGCACCTCAGAAGCGACGGGACCAAAAACCGCGGTTCCCCGACCTCATGGTGCCACGACTAATGAGTCCCCTTCCACCCACTCCCGCCGCCGCAGACCAGGGGGGAACTTACAGGGGTTCGGACAATTTATAGGGAAGCTACCCCCGAGACCCAAAACTGGACGCCATAAATCTGGTCTTCAGCTGGAATGATTGGTCCCCATGATTGGCCGCTGGAGAAGTATTTTGGGGTTAAGATATCCGTTGGGACGCAGACGAGATGGGTTAGGATCCCCGCCGCTCCTTGAAACCTGAACCGTCTTTTTCTGTGTCTTTGTCCTCTCGTGTATGTCTTACAGAGTCGACCATGGCAGACAACGTACTAGTATTGCAGGAGGAAGTGGTGCTCGAGCCAGGCAGCGTTCCAGACAAAGGCTAAGAAAAAGACATCGGTACCGTTAACGAGGACCGAAAACCCGCACCCAAGAAATTGAATCTGATCTACCTACCCGTCAACCAGTTCCCGTTGTACTGGCGTTACGGGTATCCAGGTCACGACCGCAGGACATGCCAATGACCCTTCCTAACTTTTTTTCGAGTTGTGGACAGGTGGGAGTCCGTTCGGACAAATGCGGGTGTCCACCGACGAAGGTAGTGGAGCCGGCCAGAACCGCAGCGTTCCAGGGACTAGAAAATCCAGTGTGACTTGATACAGGTGATGGCACCCAACAATTTGCACAAGTAACCATTTTTATTTTTTGTTTGTTATAGAGCAAATGAAGATTTTGAATTATTATGATTCAGATTATTTAGTGTTATAAGGTTTAAGACTTTGAAACAAAAACTTCTCTTGTCGCTATGAAGAAGTAGCGATTCTTCACTTTAATTTTCGTTCCGCTGAATCGAAGGAATAATGACACATGTGGATATGCGAGTCGATGAAACGACACTGCGACAACCAGACTACCGTCCTCTGACCTCGTAGAAGAATTAAGTAACTTCGGAGGTTCCGCATGGGCAAGGTAGAAAACAATTGTAGAGAACTACATTCACGAATAGATGGATAACGGTTGAAGGAGAGAGAGAGAGAGAGAAAGATTATTATTAGCTCATTGATCAAATTGAACCTCAGAGGGGAAGAAAACGAAATATTTGAAAAGATTTCATGGAATTGGCTTAGATGAGACATTCACTATGAATCATGAAGTCGCTTGAAAAAAAAAACTTCTTGGGTCATATACCATTGCAATTTAAAAAAATGTGCTTGCCAAGAGATCTATGGATTTGGCATTTGAGATTAATTTGGATTTAGGTCCCCTTAGGGCTGCAAACTTCACGCATGAAAGATGTCTATTTACTCGCACAAAATGAATGCTGCTGTCGTAAGTAAGAAAATTGTGAATTTCTTCCTCACATCGTATATCCAAATCTGAACACATTGATCAGGATGTTTTTTCACTCTGTCATTCAGTAAACTGAAATAAGTAAAAAACTACTGAATATCTCCGATTGGGCAGGGAAATCTAGTAAACTTATCAACAATTGAAATAGAATTAACAAACACAAATCCAAAAAAGTTCATTTTACAAAATATTGATGATTTCTGATATTTTGAACTTGTTGGATGAGGATATTTATTCATTCGCCTTCGAAATGTTTGTTCCTTCACACACGTGCATTTTGTATTCTTCACGTTTCAAATATTCATTGCATACATTGATGACATTTTATAATTTTTTTTTCTGGTGGTGCAGTTTATCAACATATTTCCTTCATTCTGTTTTTCTTTCACATTTTTCTAAGTTTTCTATGTTCAGGTAATATTCGAGAAAAATTAGCATTTATTCCATCCACTTTGTTTTTGCGTTTCTTGATGATGCTTTTCCGATTTCAATACGTCAGTGAGTTTCATTCACCACCTTGAGAGATGAGAAGGATTTTTGGGAATAGAGAAGTTCTTCGAAATATACCATCAATTGTGAGAATTGATTGATTGAAAAATGTCACTTCTCCCACACGATAGCCAATTGATTATTTTAAAGAAAAATTCGTTTTTTCAATAATACTTATATCTGAAAATTATGTTGTTATTGAAAAAACAAGGGCCAGGATTCTTCGGTTTTGGGTTCGAAGTAACAAATAACATGAGGTAGCATACGTCATTTAGAGGGCGATTACTGCCTGCAACATGTCATACAAAATTTGACACTTTGACAGCAATTAAAACAAACTTTATAGAAAGTAGTTACCAAACTGTGATACGATATTTCACTCAATTCACGGGATTTTCCACGAACAACAACACTTCTTACGTCCCATAGTGAATTGAAGTATTGTAATAATTCAAAAAATATTGAACTTAACAGCTAGAAATATGTAAAAACTCGATACCGAAAAGGGTGAATATACTTCCTACCACAAATTCGAAACTGAAGGAAAATATCGATCATGAATTGTTCGAATTTCCATACCAACTGAAAATTATTTAAATTAATATTTTTAATTTGATTTAATATACGATTACACTAAGTTAATATCGCATTTCCAAATATATCACAATATGACTTCGTCGAAAAAGAAGGTTGCGGATGCCCGAAAACTGCGTACAATCCCTCTATGTTGTTTGTTACTCCGAAGTTTTGAGACCTGGATACTGCGAACTGTAGAAATATGATCATTTCTAGTGATGAACACCTAGAGGCGAGGGAGTCAGCAAACTCCAAGAACGCTTCAGATTCAGAAATACATTGATGATCCTGATCACAACATGTCTGTTATTCACCATTGAGTATCGAGAAAGTTTCGAACAAAAGCAAATATAGAAAAAATGTTTCCAACGTAAAAATGGGAAATTCAAGAAAATTCCGATTTCAAAGCTAAGTCGGCAAAAAACAACAAATTTCTATTCGAAAATCCCTATGCATGCGGATTTTGTTGTGCATGATTCACTACCTACAAAAAAATTTTGATTTTCTTTGTTCTTATTGAGATCTATTCGCAAAACTGTAATGAGCGTTTTTTAATCAATTGAAAATTTTTCTTGCGGCTGAATTCGAGTTAGGAAAAAATGGAGGTTAAGAACTGTTTTTGAAAAAAAACGAAAAATATGGGAAATGGGTAGTAGCGCTCCACAAAAAATACTACAACTAAAAAGAGACAGCTTGCAAAAATAATCGATTCTCACACTTTTTCAGCTCATCTTTCCATTCAAATCACAAAAAGTACCTCCTCGTCCAAATTCCTACCTAATATCACGCAAACTTTCAGATTGATCGAGAAATAAGAAAAATGAATCTGAAAAATGGAACACTCCTTGGATAGTGAACATTTGTGAACCTTTGTTCATTGAAAATTTTTGTCTTGTAATCAAAAATTCTATCAACTGTTGAAAACATTCAACAAAAAAGTGGACCACCCATTATAGAATAAGCTGTGGTGTTGATAATTCGTTGATCATAATCATTCATTATTTCGAGGGGTTTTCAAAAAAACATTATCGCATTATCTCAATGATTCAACTCATCATTCCATTAAAACTTCGGAGAGCACCTCATCGTCAATGTTAGATCCGAATATTGCTCAATACAAGAGTTATCCAAAAAAAATCGGATAATTTAACAATCTACAGCCTAGATAACAATTTGCGATTTGTGTATGAAAATCTTTCTTCTTAGAATTGAGCATTCTAGCGACTTTTAGAATCACTAAACAGAAAAATGGACTATTTTATATATAGAAGAAGTAATGAGGTCAATAATTCATAATTCGTTCAGGAAAAAACAATTGACTCACCAATTTTTCGATGTAGTCACGACTATTTCTGACCCGTCATCAAGACCTTGCATGAGGAATCTGCTTCTTCCTATCTGAACTGATGTTGATGATATGAGTATTCAAACTAGAAATAAAAAAAAAATTGAATTTGAGGTGAATTATTTCCTAATTTTTTATCGCAAAGAGATTTTCCATTTATCGAAGGCGAATTTGAGTCTTTTTAATTGTTATGTTTCATTTATTTCGCGGTGATCCAAACTCTTCAGAGAACATCTCTTAGTGTGTGTAAACTTCCTAACAACTGTATTAGTATTATTCGGATATTCGGAAAAAATACAAATACAAATACAAATACAAATTAAAAGAATAGATAACAATAACTGTAGAAATCCATAAAAGTAACAGTCATAGGCACGGAAATGCTCAAATTCCATTGTACGAATTCGGTCAACAGGAATAATGAAATGAATAAATTCTAGAAAAGCCTAACATCAGGTCAGGAGCTTTTACGCCATTGTTCAAATTGCCAGAGCATTCGAGAAATATCTACGAAAAGTATACGAATTACTAATTTAAGTTTGTGATGACAATGAATGAAACTATTATGAATTGGACACATTTGCAAATTGAACATGAAATGAATGAAATCGTTTGGAAACATTACCTTGCTTAACAGAAAGTTGAATCAATACCCCAGAAATTACCAGAATTCAAAAGGTAGAAATAATTCGATATATTTTCATCACAAGTTAATGAGTATTTTGCTATTTTTAGGCATGAAGAGTATCCATCCCATATTGTAACGAAGGTTATGCAAATATATAAATATTAGGAACTACTCAATTGATGTCGAAAAGTTTTATCATGAATACCTAGTGGTATTATCTTTGTACTGGATGATTTTAAATTTATTTCTTGAATATCAAACAACTAACTGAAATCTCCTGCAAAACAGTTAAGATAATCAATTTGCAGAAACTAACGATGAGTTAATTAATAAGAGAATTCCTCCGAGGAAGGATTATTTCTCTCATTGTTTAATTTTTTGCATAAACAAATACATGTAGCTGACAGCCAACAAACAGAGTATTGAATATCGAACAATAACATTAAATATATTTTGGAGAGATGCATCTTAATGTTGGAGACTAGTATCTGACACCCATCGAGTATGTTCGATGGCTAGAAAGAATAAACCTCTTTGATTGGTGTTAACCGTTCCTTTCTTCACAACCCTCCCTGCATGAGTGATAATCAAGAACCAAGTACTAATGGGAACATTATCGAGGCAATTACTACCTGTACCATTTAAAAGACCAGTTGTTTCGTCTTACAGTTGCAGCTTTTCGGAACATGTATTGATGTAATGAATATAATATACTTGAAAAGAATACAAAAATACTTATCATTTTAAATTTTCCCTCCTGAATTTACTCGCTGGTGGATAAAGCTAGTATAACGCATTAATTTCACTTTCTTTTCACTTTTACTTTTTGTTTTTTGTATAATTTCTTGCAGTTTGATGGTTCTTATTTTTTTTTCAATTTAATTCTCATTCATTATAATTTTAGAACTGGATTTTATCCTGTTGATGAAACAGACCATTGAAAAATTGAGAATTTAATTAAATAGAATAGATGAATTTTCCCAGAACCTAACTGTTCAATGTCATTCAACAAAGATATGAAAATTATCTTAATTCACTTTTAAAAAAGAGTTCAGTTAATACTTGCAGAATTTTAAAAATCTGGTGAGATCACATCTCTTTTGCACGGATTCAAAAGGAGGAGATTTCGTTATTTGCGCTTATTTCTGTGAATCTAGAATTGTGACTGTTCTCGTACGTTATGGCTGATTTTGAAAACTCCAATGAATCGTAAAAACTTGAAACGACCATTTTATGTATAATATCTGTTAAATTTCGGGGAGTGGGCTCTCAGCTTTGAGAAAATGATGTAGATTTGGGCATTGATTTGCCTTTTCCTCCAAAATGAATATACGCAATATTTTCTTTTTCTGTATTTTTTCATCCTTTTTGTGATAAATGCACAGACAACTGCTGCCTCGAAATCGAGATCTGGCGACTGACTAGTCCACGGTTTCCATGACTACTCTAAATATAAGCGAATTCGTATTCTGTGGTGGCAGAATGTCGCCGTTTTGGTGACTCTGCAGTGCGCGGGGTTGAGTGACGTGGCGGTGACGTGGCGGTTGCGTGGCGGTGACGTGACGGTGGCAAAACGCCACTAGTGCGCGGGTGTCCTTCATATCGAATAGAGCTGAAATCTGGTTATATATCCACTTCAAGGTTTACGCCGAATTCCCTATAAATATGATGAACATCTTCAAGAAAAATAACTGAAAATGTCTGAAAATGTTTCAATTTTATTTTATGACAATAAGATCCTCCCGAAATTTCGCTCGCAGGCCAGACAGAATCGGATTCGTCATCAGCTAGTCCAACCTAGTCGTTTCAGATCATATTCAGGAACTACAGACATTTGGATGAAGAGATAGCACGTCATTCGCCAGAATATGTGCGCAAAAAATAGGCAAATTTATCATAATCGCTGTTATCAAAAGACAGAGAGCTGTTCACGCAATAGCCAAATAGAATTGAAAACGCTTTACGAGACAAAACGACATCCTATGTGCTCCAAAAGTAGCCCGGAAAATTGTTTGCCCTAATATTATAGAAAATAGCTTTTCAATTTTGTTCGTCTGGCTTTTGACTTTTTTTGACTCAAGGTGAAATGAAAATTTTTTTTTTTGGAGAAATGCATTCCAGAAGAGAAAGTCGAACGTAAATGTCCAAGAATGTATTGCTGTACTAGATACAATGTACAAATTTTTGATCCACTATTCACTATTGGGTCAAAAATTATGATAGTATAATAATATGACTAAGGAGGCGTAAGGTCACAGTTACAAAGCTCACACAACCGATATCGTAACTCGCACGAGGTACAAAATCCTGAAAAGTTCCCTGGAAACCTAGGATAGTAAGTCAAAATGCAAATACAAATGATCATATAGACATCTCAGCAGAAAAATTACCTTTTTCGTTTCCTGTCAAATATTTCTTCCAAGAGCATTTCGCTGTATTCCTCTGAGGTGAATTTCCTTCCATCAGAAAGAGTTATAGTATTTTGGGTAGAATTTCCACAATTCTGTATAAGGGGACAATCGATCCTCTGAAAATTCAAAGTTTTCATCATGAATTAGTTATATATTACACTTCGATGCTCTTCTTTTTTCCACTTTTCATATAGTCTCCACGAAATCATGCATAAACCTCAAAGCTATCATTTTTTAATCAATTACCAGATTTTAATTCGATCCAATCTGTATTTTTGGAAATAAAATTTGAGAATAGGCCTATCCACGGATCATTCGGTGAATTTAACCCATTCACGAATTCGGCCTTCATAATTGAGACATAATCAACTCTATAAATTTCTAAGTCTCTAAGTCGACTCTTTCAGAAGTCATTGTGTTGACGGTCTTAGTGTCGATCGCTCACAAAATAGCTACCGAAAGGAACAACTTAGAACCTCGGTATTGTAAGAGTGCGTTTAGACCATAATATAAAAGGCCGAATTTTTGAATGGGTCAAAACAACCCAATGTTTCCGCAGATATACCCATGCAAAATTTAATGTTCTCAATATTTCCAAAATACAGATCATATCAAATTTATATCCAATATTTAATGAGAAATAACAGCTTGAAGGTTCCTGTAGAATTCCGTGAGAATAATTTGAATAGGAGATGGCAGAATTAATAAAATTTTTCGAATTGTTCCAATGACTCGACCATCATGAAATTCTGCTCAGAGTTGTGCATCAGCATGTGAAACTAGTAACCATGTCTCATCATGATTTGATGAGTACTTTTTGCGTTATTCCAAAAACATCAACGATACCTAGAAAAAACTACGAAATTCGTCATATTTTTTCCAATATCTCCGAAAATTATTATCTGTTCGAACACTGTTTTGAAATATAGCTTCATGCTCTGTGAAATTTCTTGCGAATCTGATGCATAGTTCGAAAATTCTAAATTTTTTTTGGATTTTAAGGACCATTCGATTCCAAAAAAATTCCACAAAAAGGTGCGCATCATTATGTTTCAATCCAATATCTTGAGCGGTTCCTGAATGAGCGAAATAAGTTCAAAATTTCAAATGACTAACTCCAAAACAGCTCGGACAATTTGGCCCATTAAAGAACTAAACCGTTGCATTTTGAAATGTCAGCTATGTGAACCTGGCAATTGACCTTGAAATTTTCTCGTGAAAATTTTGTGATCGATTGTACCCGGTAGGTACCCGATTGTACCACAAAAATTTTCGTTTGTAGCCCTAAAGTTTTCCTTATACAGCCATTGCGACCTTAGAACCCACCGACAACTAGAAAAAAAAATGTTATATTTTTTCATGAAAACTTGGTGAAAGATTGTAATAGATAGGTACCCGTTTGCACCACTTTCATTTTTGCTGAAGTCCCCATGGTTTTTCCTGCATATCAATTCGAAAATTTCTTCTCTTCAACTCGTGATTGGCCGATAATCGATGGAACTTTTGTGTGAAAATTCTGTGGTCGATTGTACCCGGTAGGTTCCCGATTGTACCACTTTTGTTTTTGCCGAAATCCCCATGGATTTTTTTACACATCAATTCGAATTTTTTTTTCCCTTCAACTCGTGATTGGCCGATAGTTGATGGAATTTTTGTATTAAAATTCTGTGGTTGATTGTACCCGGTAGGGACCCGATTGTACCACAAAAATTTTCGTTTGTACCCCTAGCGTTTTCTCTATACAGCCATTATAACTTTTGAACCCACCGGCACCCCAAAAAAAAATAGAAATTTTTTCATGAAAACTTGGTGAAGGATTGTACCAGGTAGGTACCCGATTGTACCACATTTCAACTCGTGATTGGCCGATAATCGAATGAATTGTTGTGTAAAAATTCTATGGTCGATTGTACCCGGTAGGTACCCGATTGTACCTCAAAATTTTTTGTTTGTACCCCTAACGTTTTCTCTATAGAGCCATTATAACTTTTGAACCCACCGGCACCCATAAAAAAAATTCGGAAATTCTTCATGAAAACTTGGTGAAGGATTGTACCAGGTAGGTACCCGATTGTATCACTTTTATTTTTGCTGAAATCCCCATGTTTTTTTTCACACATCAATTCGACATTTTTTTTTTCTTCAACTCGTGATTGGCCGATAATCGATGGAATTTTTGTGCGAAGATTCTGTGGTCGATTGTACCTGGTAGGCACCCGATTGTATGACAAAAATTTTACATCAACTTGAGATTATAATCTGGAATTATACTGGGATATTTCGTTAATGTACGATGAACAGCATTCCAGTGCTGCAAATCATAAAAGTGCAAATTAAAAGAGTCTACACCATGTTTATCTACGGCAACGAAATGTGTATGTATATAATGTGGATAAGTTCACAGCTAAACGGGCAGTGATTAGTTGGAGATTGACGTGGGTGAATAACTTCAACTTAAGTACTCTCGGTTTGATAGTTAGCACATATTTTTAATTTCAATCGTTACTGATTCTATAATATAACATCTAGTACAATAATGCCTAAAGCACATTTCGGAAACAAATTCCTTTGTCGAGAGACATCGTTAAGTTCATATGAGATTTCTAGACCTCCATCCATGAGACTCATCCAATAAATTTCAATGGAGGTGTAAAAGGCCTTGAAAGTATAAAAGGAAATAATACAATCAAGCATCCATACAGCCATTATAATCCATCATACGATTCTCGAGGAAGAACACGAACTTGTGATTCCTATGAGCGACAGATAAATTTTTTTTCATAAGATATGGAATATTTTTTCCATTTTCGCAAGCTCCTATGAGAATGGAACAAAAAAATCGAATCGCTGTGTAGCACAAATCTGGAAGTTCGAACCGAACTGAGGTGGATATTCGCCTACCTAGGTACCTACTCGGTACAAATCTAAATTAAATTTTGACAGAGAAATTCCGATTTTTTTAGCTGCCGACAAATACAGAATTTATAATTACTGTATAGACCAAACAATATGAGAAATTTAAATTTATATCCGATCACAAAATTTTGAAGCAAACATTTTCATTTAAATTGAAATTTATTTTTGGGTGTCGGTGGGTTCAAAAGTTATAATGGCTGTATAAAGAAAACGTTACGGGTACAAACGAAAATTCTGTGGTATAATCGGGTACCTACCAGGTGAAATCGACCACAGAATGTTCACACCTAAATTCCATCGATTATCGGCCAATCACGAGTTGAAGAGAAAACAATATTCGAATTGATGTGTACGAAAAACCATGAGGATTTCAGCGAAAATGAAGATGATACAATCGGGTACCTACATGGTACAATACTCCACCAAGTTTTCATGAAAAAATAAAAAAAAATTTTTTTGGGTATCTGGGGGTTCAAAAGTTATAATGGCTGTATAAAGAAAACGTTTGGGGTACAAACGAAAATTTTTGAGGTACAATCGGGTACCTACCGGGTACAATCGACCACAGAATTTTCACACAAAAGTTGCATCGATTATCGGCCAATAACGAGTTGAAGAGAAAAAATTTTCGAATTGATGTGTACGTAAAACCATGATTTCAGCAAAAATGAAGATGATACAATCGGGTACCTACATGGTACAAAACTCCGCCAAGTTTTCATGAAAAAATTTAAAAAAAATTTTTTGGGTATCGGTGGGTTCAAAAGTTATAATGGCTGTATAGAGAAAACGTTAGGGGTACAAACAAAAATTTTTGAGGAACAATCGGGTACCTACCGGGTACAATCGACCACAGAATTTTCACACCAAAATTCCATCGATTATCGGTCAATCACGGGTTGAAGAAAAAAAAAATTTCGAATTGATTTGCAAGGAAAACCATGGGAATTTCAGCAAAAATAGATGTGGTATAATCGGGTACCTACCTGGTACAATCCTTCACCAAGTTTTCATGAAGAAATTTCGATTTTTTTTTGAGGGGTGCCGGTGGGTTCAAAAGTTATAATGGCTGTATAGAAAAAACGCTAGGGGTACGAACCAAAATTTTTGTGGTACAATCGAGTACCTACCGGGTACAATCGACCACAGAATTTTCATACAAAAATTCCATCAATTATCGGCCAATCACGAGTTGAAGAGAAAAAAAAATTCGAATTGATGTGTAAAAAAAACCATGGGGATTTCAGCAAAAATAAAAGTGGTACAATCGGGTACCTACCTGGTACAATCCTTCACCAAGTTTTCATGAGGAAATTTCGAATTTTTTTTTTGGGTGCCGGTGGGTTCAAAAGTTATAATGGCTGTATAGAGAAAATGTAGGGGTACAAACGAAAATTGTTGTGGTACAATCGGGCACCTACTGGGTACAATCGATCACAAAATTTTCACGAGAAAATTTCAAGGTCAATTGCCAGGTTCACATAACTTGAAATGTCACCAACCTTAAAGTTTGACAGTGATCAGAGAGTCCAGCCTAGTTGTTTTAAATCGAGGCTTCCTAGAATATGCACGCCGATTAATTTTTGCGTTCTTGTTTCTGGTAATCAAAGTGTTTTCAGATATTAATATGTTCTGGAACGATTATGTTCGCATAAACGAAGCATAATTTGTCGATAGACCCAATTCTGTTGGTCCCTACAGATGGATGTGAATACTAGAACTAAGTATACATGAAGGAGAGACCTTGACTTCAGATTTTTTTGGTGGGTTTATTATTACAAGCGAGTCCTACATTGCTCGTAATTCGTAAATTACCTGTTGAAACCACCGAAATGAATTCATAATTTGAATTTCGAATAGAAGATTCCAGGGGCGGTTCTGGAAAACACTGAATTGGTGTCCAAGGTATGATCTATAGATTACAGTAGAAACCGTATTTAACGACCCTGTAGGAACCGAAGATACTTCGTTGTATAACCTGATAAATAATGGATTTTCACTATGTATAAAATAATATAACTGATATTCATATTATTCAATAACGATATGGTTAGAAGAGTTTCTATTTGTGCGAAACACACATCAAATATTAAACATCGTATATGTATTCGCTGATATAAAAATCTGTAATTATAGTTTGATAAGGACCGATTTTTGTTTAATAGCAGGAAGCTCGTCCGCAATGTGAAAACGATAAGTATATCATACTTTTGACGACATCAGCACCAAAATTAATTTGAACAAACATACTAAGGGTCTCTGCAGCTTCCATAGCTTCAGACGAACTGGAGGAACAGCGGATAAGCCGGCTTCTAACAACAACAATCAGTTTTTCAAAACGGACTATATTTGGAAAACTGCTTTATATGGTTCCTTGAGGAAGATTTCACCTGAAATGTTGATCTTTGAGTTGAAAACGAACGTATTTTTACAATTTTCCTCCTTCTCATAATCATTTTGCACTTCATTGTCATAAGCGGATCCTACGTCAGGAAGTGCTGGTATAGGTAGAACAACCATGAGCGTGTGATTGACGTGCAAACCTCAGGAAGTTCATTCTGTGGTGATCATTGAATATTTTCTTATGGTTAACACTGTCGACAAGTCAACTAGTATTTTGGAACTCCATTCAATGAATTTTAATTATAACTAAAAGAATTTCTTGGAAAATTTAACTCCAGGAAAACGTTAGTTCATTAGACTGACAAAGAAGATATAATATTTGATGCCTTCCCATAACCTCAATATTAATTTATTTACTTTTTGATGACAGGTTAATCAATTCATAAAATTTCAATCGAGTATGCGAACTTCAGACAGCAAATGAAAAACGACGATTTCATAGCAAGAAGGATTATTAATTTACATTGGATATTAAAGTTATTAATGTGTATGTTTACGCACGTCGTAACGTCACGACCTCTCATTTGCGTTCAGTGTTACGTGATTAGTGAATGTATTCTTACGATTGGATTTCTTGGGAGTATCGAAAAATTATGAATATCTCAACTAATTTAATAGATTTTTATGCGCTTAGCGAAAATAAATCAAATCTGCCAATATTTTTTTACAATCGAATACCCTCGAATTCAGGTGAGTTCAAAATGTGAAAAACATGATGTGCATGAGCACATGAGTGCATGCAGAAAATATATATTTTGTGCTTTGGATATTTTTGTCACCGACATCATTTTCATTTGCACATGAGCACACCATATAATTTACATCACCTGAAGACAATTGAGCTACGATAAACAGTCAGTTTTGAGAAACGGAACGTTGTCCTTAACAAGTGATAAGTTATCATCACCGTAGCTATCTTGGCTGTTGGTGTCGTTAGCGATGATAATTTGCACCATTTTTCAATCATCGGGTCTTCACATGTGACAACATCATCATTAGCATGCCTATATGAAACGTAAGTAGAATTTACATCTACGTCGCTAAAAACGGAAAGTCAGTCGTTATACACGGATTCTACTGTATACGGATTATAATCCGTTGAAAGTAATTCATTTCAATGTGTCATTCGAAAAAACATCATATGTTGTAGAAAATGAATGGGAAATAAAAATGAGAATGTGAATAAATACATTTCGGTTTCTTATTTGGATTCATCGAGAAATAATCCACAGCGATAGTTACAAAAAAATGTCAACTCCCCCTGAAAAGTTCACGTTTTGAAGCAAGTACATTCAATGAACGATTTAAAAAAATCCCACAGTCGGCCGTCCAACGTAGGCAGTTTTTTCGGTAATTCGCGGTGTATTCATTCTAAAGAGGAAAATAATCCTTTTTACGGCGTTTGGTCTGGGGACAGCGCAATATCGTTTCGTCCAAATATTCGTAAATTTCGAATTTCGAACTCAAATAGTTTCGAACGATTAGATAGGACTCCCTGAAGAATTCAATGCTGTTCTTCCGTCCGTATATGCTTGAGAAAAAACCTAACGACTTTTTCCAGATTGGTTTTGGACTGCAAATATCTCGGTTGAGTTCGTTAATGGGTGAAATCTGCCATATGGTTTCGGCACTATCCCATTTTAAATGTTGGGGTTAGTCCCTCATATCTCAAGAACTGCTGATGCGATCTGTAAGAAACTTTTTTCGGGGACTATTCATATGATTATTACAAAATTCGGACCAAAACCTTGAAGTGAAGATTTAACTTAACAAAAGTATTTCGAATTTCTATTCGATCCGACATTTATTTTCGGAGATTTTTTTCCTCAATATCAAAAGAAATACTTGTGCGCTCAGGTTCAATCATCACAACAAGTTGTAAAATACTGACGCGCAATATAATGCAAAATTTCATGATGTAAAAAATTCTACGAACAATTTTTTTCACACATTTCTCGTGAAATTGAATTTTATCAACTACAATTATAAAATCAACCCTTCAGGTATGTCCACCTGTATGCAAGGCTTAAGGAATCAGTGGGCGGTATAAAATATAGTCTAATTGCCCTCAAGTCCAGAAGAAAATTTTCATACGTAAGGCAAAAGAAAAGTCAAAATGGAAATACATACCCTATCATCACACATTTGGTTCATGCCTGGCATCTTCGAAGGTAACACTGGTTCTGCATCATCTGAAAGAAAATATGTTATTTAAGGGAAGGTTAGTATATAAGTATATGTATTATATAACAATCTTTATATATAAAACCTAGCAAAGCGTGAGGTCAGCAGCTTTCACTCGCTTATTCGAATTCTAACTTTTAGATCGACCCGAAATTTTGCACCTAGTTGCTCGTTGGTATTTTTCAACTGATAACGAAGTTTCAATCTGATTGCATTTTTACTTCTTGAGATATTGCGGAAATAACGATGAAATATCAAAAAAATTTGTCATATTTTTTTCCTTATATCTCCAATAATAATTATCGAATCGAATTGAAATTTGAAAATTATATTGTTGAAATCTGACCAATATTTTCGAAAAAAAATTTCGACAATTCGGAAAATTTTCGAATTGAATTTTTTTTTTAATCTCTTACATCCATACGGAATTTCTAACTAGGTTGCGGGTTGGTATTGAAAAACTATCTACAAAGTTTTAATCTGGTCGAATTAGTACTCCATGAAGTTTCAGATGGGCCTGACTCCAAAACTATTCAATCAATTTCACGCATTAACGAACTTAACCAGATATTTCGACTCCCAACATAATCTGACAATTTCAAGCCGCTAGGTCTTTCCTTCGAAAGTTACAGCACATACGGATGGACGGACTGACCTAATCGAATTTGACCGTGGATTCTTTCTTCTTCAGGGTGTTCAACCTTATCTTTCAAGACCATTTTCGGCTCAAATTTCGAAATTTACAGACGGTAATGCGCTGTTCCCCAGAACAAGCGCGCATAAGTATGAATACCTTTTTCCATTGGTCACGGCATCACGCGTGACCTGTTGGGCAAATTTCACTTGTACTTTTTTTGTTGTGTTTGTCAGGAGAATGTTCTTATGAAAAAAAAAATGAAGAAAGTTGAACAAATAATGTGAAAAGATCATTTTTTCTGAATGTTATTTGTTCTATTCATTAGAAACGTATCATTTCCGTATTCCACATGTTAAACAAGCTAGCATTGATAGTAGGCATTGGATTGTGTTTGTTTTTGGAAATTGAATTGAAATAGTCAAAACAAATATCAATATATAACAAAATCACTTCAATCACGGAAATTCATGATGGTGAAGAATACAGAAGAAAATGAGAAAACAATCACTTGAAAGAGAAAGTGACGATCATAATAATATTCCTTATAGACGAGCTTGTAGAGCACAATGGAAAGAGAATTCATAAAAAATTTAAACGAGTCCACAGAGTCTGCGATAAGGCCGTATTTGGAGTATGGAAATAAGCACATTAGATCGAATCGCAAAATAACAAATAGGCAAAAAACCCAATATGTTGCATTTCGACATCAGCAGGAATGGAAAAAAATTATCCTTACTTAAAATCAATTCATGAATGAGTATGAAATGGCTCCCAAAAAGTCCTATAAATCAAAATAATTGAGAAAAATCCGGTAGTTTTGGTGTTGGTAAACCTTGGACGCAGTACCTACTGTGAAAACTAAGGAAAAATTGGTAGATAAGGTACTTATTAAAAATTATCGAGATAAATTTCCAAAATACGCCAAAGAAGCGGAAGAGTCATTTTACAGCCAAAAATGTCGAAGAAGGCGATTTGCAACAAACCATGAAAAATATCGCAGGTAAAACAACGATATAAAATTCCATTGACTATGCAATTCAGCAATGTGAGGGCAGTGAGTTTTTCAATCGAATTTCCCAACCTAAACGATTCTGAGGAAAGGACCAATAAAAGAAGTAGAATATTCAATTGCTCAAAAATTTGAAAAGATTAAATTATTTCGCTTCCATTGTACTGCTTACAGATGCTACCTCATTCTTTCTATATTTAATAAACCTATAGTCGATTTTTTATAAGCTACCTTATTAATATCTGAATAAGCGATAAGCCACAGCAAAGCGTGGCCTCGACCACGCTCGTTAACTCGTTAAACTAGTGATAATCATAATAATGATAATAATCGTGTGTGAACAGGTGTCCCTCGGTTGATGGCCTATTAGACGTTCACAAAAATAATATACTTTTCTGCTGAGAACTCGCATTTAAGAATTTTCGATACTAAACCTCCCTTCTTAAATATTTTCAACCCTTTGAAACTTCTAGTTTTTTCGTTGCCAATATGTATTGTATTATAACAATGTTCAGTTTTCATGAGAGGATCATCAAATTAGACTAATCAAATTCATCGAAACCCAAGATTTTCAAATAAGAGAAACATTTTCTTCATTTTATCAGTCGATTCTACATAAAAGAGAGGAAGGTTACTTTAACAAGTACTTGAACGGACGTATTTTTCCAAAAATAATCTTTTTCTTTCCGATTTAGCCTAATATAGTATTGTATCAATGTTGGATATTCGGACTGAAAATAAACAAGGTGTTCATGTAAGGGTTTTCGAGTTAGACAAATCAAATCCATGAAAAAAATCATATTAGAACTTATACAGTGGGAGTCAAAATTACGGAACAAATTCATTTTCTCAGAAGGAAAATATTTGGCAACAAAATCCTGAAATAGGGAAAGTAGGTCATGTGGTACTTTTTTGGCAAGGTCTTGTATCTTCTTTACAGGCGTGCAGACATTTTCAAGAAAATTTTTTTTTTTGAGAAATTTGTTACTTCAAAGAGGTTTGCAGTATGTGCCCTTTGTCATGGCTCATTTACTTTGAGACGATGGCACCTGATGAAATTTGTCACCGAATGAAAGTCGATCATTACAGTTTTGTTCATGCACATTTTTCGATCCCTTTCAAACCCCTCACCCCCTTCTCCATTAAAGGGTTCGTAGGGGTTGAAAGTTGTACATGAACAAAACTGTAATGGTCGACTTTCATTCGGTGACAAATTTCATCAGGTACCATCGTCTCAAAGTAAATGAGCTATGAAGAAGTGCACATACTGAAAACCTCTTTGAACTAACTAATTTTTCAAAAAAAAAATTTTTTTCTTGTAAATTTCTGCACGCCTGTAAAAAAGATACAAAGACCTTGCCAAAAAAGTACCACATGACCCACTTTCCCTATTCAAAAAATTTAGAGGGTTCATGAGAATGGCACAGGGTGCAACAAAAGTCCTTCAAAAATGCATAAAAATTTGGTAAAAGTGAAACAAAAATTGACCGGTTTCAGGATTTTGTTGCCAAATATTTTTCTTCTGAGAAAATGAATTTGTTCCATGATTTTGACGCGCACTGTATTTTATAATATTTCAGCGGCTCAAGCAAACCTAATATATACGTAAAGAAAACTTTCCGAGTTATCAAGAAAATACTCTCCAATGATTCTCAACAATCCCAACTATATATATATAATTAATATGAAAAAAATTCATGTTTTTCAGTTTTGTCAAAATGTAATATTATAGCAAGGTTAGCTATTCTGACTAAAAGTGTAACGGTGTTCATGAGAGAATCATCAAATTGGACAAATCAAATGCATAGAACTCAAGATTGTCAAATTAGAACCTTTAATTTTTGGTCTTTCAGACGATTCTACCTAAAAAGGAGGAAAGGTTACTCAAACAAATCCTATACCCTATAAATGAAAACTTACTGAGTTATCATGGAAAAAAACTCCGATGTTCAAGTACATAATCATAACATTCAATGAATTAATTGAAAATGAAAAATATTCTTGCGAAAAACACTTCTACAATAGAAATATTTGAGAAAGTGCGAGTTCTCGTCGACACCATTTCTTTCATAAGAATTCAAATAACTCAGAAACCAGTGAGTTTTCTCCCGAGGTACATATGGAATATTATTGTAAAGGTTACCAAACAAGCTATCTTATGATGCAATAATAAACTAGGTGTGCAATTTGAAGTAAGAGAATAGTAGGCTGCTTAAAGAAAGTTATTTTCGAAAACGCCCGAATGCTAATTTTTATAACAAAATTAATGTCCGTTCTCCATGAAATAGGCTATCCACTGTGGGACAGCCTGTATACTATGAAACAAATTAAGATCAATTTCAAAATCAAGAGTCTACAAAAATTTGTATACGAGCCACTAGAAGAAACAATAATCCAAAGAAACTAAAATTGAAAACACGAAAAAGTAGAAACGAGACGCGAGAAAAAGAATAATTCTTAAAGAAAACACATGTATTTGTTTTGAGTTTGTCGTAACATGAAGCGGTTCGAGAATTGGTTTCGAACAGTGATCAAGGGAAGTTCTGGGGTGAGAATACATGTTATTTTTGGATAAACTCACTAGGCTCCTAGAGGATTACAAATCAAGAACTGCGACTAGTAACTGGTTTCTAGTGAATTCATGGTGTTGCACAAAAGATGTACAGGTATAACATTACAGGTCAGTTTTCATTACTTTCAAAATACCATTGGCCTTTTAGGCTAAAAGATCAATTCTATAAATATTGAAAAAAAAATGGATCGGTACATTTGCGGAATCATAAGGGTAATTTTACTCATTCACGAATTCCACCTTCATAATTAATCCCTAAATTCAATCTGCAAGTATCGAGTGTCTAAGTCGATTCTTTCGGAAGTTATTCTGTTTACGGTCTTCCCCATGGCCGATAGCTCCAAATAACTATCGAAAGAAGCATCTGAGAAACTTGATATCTGTAGAGTACGTTTGGACCTTGATTAGGATGGGATCACTATTTCTCTAGTTCCGAAAATAACAACGATATCGAGAAAATAACCACGAATTGAACATATTTTTCACAATATCTTCGAAAATGAAAATCGGATCGAACTGAAATTTCGTATCCTATCGTAAGATATAGAATTTAAGTTCGGTGAAAAATTTGGTCGAAATCTGAATGGTTTTCGAAGATTTCTCAAGAAATATTTGGAAAAAAAAACTTTTTTCGAATTCACAAACCACATATTTCACACCAAAATTTGTATGCAATTGAGCGCGTGTGTACTTCTTCTTACTACAAAGTAGGACCAATATCATTGCTGTTGCGGTATTTAGTTTAGAGTTTCTAGTGTTGATTTTGAGGTTGATAATCAAAAATTCTCCCTAAAAAAAAACATTGACTTACTTATTATTTGTGAGTCCTTAGAACGACCCTGGCCACCATGTTGTGGGATAGGCTTTTGTTCAATTGGTCTTGTATAACATTCCTGGGGTGCTTGGATCATTTTCCTACTGAAATATTAAAATAATTTTAGGTGGAAAAAACCATACTCTCTTTGGGTTTGTTTCATTGTTTATTGCAGTTCTAAAATAACTGAAACTGGTCATTCAAGACAGTCATGAAAAATCATTTCCCAACAACTATATCCTCAGTTTATTTAGCTAGCTCCAGCAATGCATAAGGACTCGATGTGTATACAGGAATAAGAATACAGTCAAAATGAAAGAGCAAGATATCTCCATTTACATTGTTGGGGTATGTTCCCTTGAATGCATGACGCTTCCGAAAACTTTTTCAATTTGCCCATATAATTTTAACGATACCTGTTGATCTGAAGATAGGCACTTTTTGGCTCAGAAGCTGCCATGGTCCACGAAATAATGAAACATTTTTTTTTTAATCTCAACTTAGTGATTATTTTCGTGCACCAGGGCAGCTCCGCAGCTACCCGCAAATTGAAAAAAATTATACAGATGAGAATTCTGTTACACGAATATTTGAAAAGGGAACGAATATCGAAATTTTAATACCTGCGTCTTAGAGAATGATACGACTGGAAATTTACATCATTTACATTTACATTAGCGAGGTACAGGGTCAACTTTGAGCAATATTCTGACAAATGTGGTAAGTTATGCGTGACCTTTGAAATAACGGTTTCTGTGGTCCGCATGAACGTGGGCGGATCTTGAATTGAGGCCTTCATAGGTCAGGGGAAGATCCATAATAATAGGGAAATTTCTCGAATTTTTATCATATTTTATAACATTCAACGACGCATACCTCTAAAACGGTATTTTATGAGACATTATAGAGTGTAATTAAGTATTCTAGAATGATTAAAGATCTTACAGTGACTTAAGGTAAACTTTATCTGCATTCCTCATGCTTATTTTTATAGTTTCATGAAACGGCGGGTCTTTAACTAGCAAAACGGGTTTTAGGTAAAAACTTCAGGGAAAAATTTAACATTGAGGTATGTTTCATGTTCAAACCGAAATTTATTTCATTCGTAATACTCATTTAAAAGCTATAAAAGAAAGAATTATTTCTTATAGAAATTTCAACAGCCTGTTGTATCTTTTTTACCGGAGCCGAATCTGTAAATATGCGAAAAGAAAAAAGTGTCTTATTTGATTAGATGAATCTGTGATCAAAATAATTTTACAACTTGAAGACTCGACCTTCATATCTTTTTCTCTGATTTGTTATGCAAAATGACGAATCCGTTGGTTGACATTTGAAAAAACGGTAAATATCAAAGTTTAGGGTCCCCGCTGATATTGAGTTCAAATTTGGTCTCTCTTACTAAATTGAGTCCCCCTGAACACGAATCTGCAGTCAAACTTTGGCGGTCTACCTTATTTTCGAAAATATGGGCCCCCAAAGTTCCAAACATGTCCATCAATGTTTATCTGTCATATAAACATTGCGAATTTCGAATTGATATTTTATAAGCCTAATAATTTGAAATTTTTCTTTCAGGTGGTTTAGTAACTAATAAAACTTCTCACTTAAGAAGATATTAGTTATTGGTTAGGTTAGGTTAGTTTAGTTTAGAACTGGCACTGTTCTAAACTAAACTAACCTAACCTTACCAAATACCTCAACAACTCAGAACACGAAATTCATATTACGAATTCGACTACTCCTCTTTTCAGTAAGAAAACACGAACGATAATACTCAAATGCTTCAAACGTCAGTTGGTATTCGCGCCTTTGCCAAACTTTGGTTGTTGTATGATTGAATGTAAGCAGATTTTGAGGTTAAATGGCAGTTCGCTAATTTCGCATTTATTCAATAAATAATGAATATTCCCGGCAAAAATCGCAGTGAATAGTTAGGCAAAGGTTCATAGATGATATATGGACTAACAAACAGTGGTTTGTGATTGTTTTTATAGTGAAAAAAATGATCTGAAAATGGATATGTTTGAAACTTTGGGGGCCCATTTCTTCGAAAATAAGATAGACCGCCAAGGTTTTACTGCAGATTCGTGTTCAGGAGACCAAATTTAGTAATAAAAACCAAATTTCAATTCAATATCAGCGGGGATCCAAAACTTCAATATTTACCTTAAATTTCACTACACTATACTATTACAACAGTGATCTCCTACTTGATATTGATCCAATACCCAAATGTTTCCACCATAAGATCATACAAAATTTCCTCCTCGGCAATTCTCATATTGATAATTCCATAATCATCCTAATTTTCATGAAATTTTATATGAATTATATGAAATCACTTATAAAAGGTTATACTTACAATGAATAAGTGTTGACTGAAGTCTTGTTAATGTTAACACACTCACGAAAATAGTCTAAGAGATAAGATTTATATAAGAATTGAATCAAACTGAGAATATTCGATTCAACGAAACTGTTAGTTGATCGCACGAAAGCCATACGATCACTGACTTATCTCCGTCGACAGTCGTACCATTCTCCAACATGTGTTCGTGGAAAAAAAATTGAAATAAAAAATGTCGAAAATATTCACCTAATTCGATGAGCGGAATTAATGAAAATTAGTTAAAAGTGGTGGCAGTAAAGGCCGATTTACATCACACGAGAGAATGCTCATTCTATACCAATTCTACCAAATTATTCATCATCATTTATAAGAACGCAATGAAACTATTCCATAAAGATCTTTAAACAATGATAAACCTTAATCGATCAAAGGCCATCGCGACAAGTGGTATCCGTATTTCCCTTTATAGGTATTTTTCATTACCTGTTTTGCCGTTCCTCTACTAAAACCTGACGGTATTCCTCCATAGTCAATATTGAGTCCTCATATTTTCCGTTTGTTTTCGGTTTACTGGTGTTCTTGCTCACTGGATTGCTGTTTTTACTCTTCATCTGCTAAATGAAAATACTCATGAATAATATATTGCGGTCGACAACAAAAACATTCCACTTAATCAATAAATAACAGATGTACCAGGTAATCAAACTCCACACCTATATTCTACGAATATTGAGCCTTTAAATCGTTTTTTTGAAAGTGATTCACGGTTGGCTTAACCGCCGAGTGTAAACACTAAAACTCCGAAAGAAAAAATGAAGAGATATTTTTAGAGAAGAATTAGTGTAAATGGTAAAGGCCATCAATAACTATATAATAGATAATAGACTAGATATTCCATTTCAGGCGGGTCAACTGAGATGTAAGTGCAAAAATCTTAGTACAGGTCGCAACGTAATTTCTTTCTTTTGGTTACATATTTGCAAATGGCAGCTTTTCACCGGTGAACATTTGGGTTTTATATAACTTACAAAATTCCCAACATCAACATTTAAATTAACTGGGCGACACTTGATTTAAGTGATAGGAAATGATATAAGTATGAATCCACTGATTAAAAATCAAGAAAGAAACAGTGTCACTCGAAGGTATAATTGAATGAGAAAATGATTTCCTGATGATAGTTTATAATGAGATATAATTTTATGATGTACAAAAAACCTAGAAAAGCAGGTTTTGAGCGCATGTTCAAAGGATATCACCAAAAGTGAACATGCGCGCAGAAGCTGCTGACTTCACGTCAGTACTTTTCTAGGTTTCTTTTTTTAAATTTCCAAATAAATGAACTAATGGATAATCCCAATATATTAGTAGATTCCGAAAATGGTCGAAAATGATATCTGATGAAAAAATATAGAAAAGCACTGCCGTGAAGGCAGCAGCTTTTGGGCGCATGTTCAATGTAGATGACCGCTTCGGCAACGAATTTGAACACGCAAAAGCAAAAGCTGCTGCCTTCACGGCAGTGCTTTTCAAGATTTTTTTTCGATAAAGTACTGGATTTCAATTCGATCCAATCTGCATTTTCGGAAATATTGGAAAAATAAAATTTCGAATGGGTATATCTAAGGAATCATTGGGCGGATTTTACCTATTCACGAATTCGACCTTCGTAATTAAGCCCCAAATCCACTCTACAAATATCGAGTTTCTGAGCTGTTTCTTCCAGAAGTTATTGTATTTACCTAACAACCGACAGTAATCTGTTTCCTTCGGAAGTTATTGTGTTTACTTAACGGCCGACCGCGAACACAATAACTTCCGGAAGGAACGACTTAGAAACTCGATATTTGTAGAAAAGGTTTGGATCTTAATTACAGAGTCGTGATTGGATAAAATCCACACAATGATTCCACAAATATACATACATTCAAATTTTTATTTTTCCAATATTTCCAAATTACAGATGAGATCGAATTGAAATCCAGTAACTCATCGAATGACAGGTTCATACAGAATTCAATTATGATAATATGGTCAGAAGATAACAGAACATTGAGAATTTGAAAAAAAAAATTGAAATTTTTTTTTTCGAATTGTTCTGACACTATCTTCACGAAATTTTGCACAATATTATCCATCAGCATTTTTGAACTAGATACCGAGTTTTCTTATGAGCGAATAAGCATTTTTTAAGTTTTTCCGAAAAAACAACGATATCAAGAAAAAACCACGAAATTTTCATTTTTTTTCCCAATATCTCCTAAAATAATAACCGTTTCGAAATTAAATTTAGAGCACTACTGCGAAATATGAAGCTCAATATCTGCTGTTGATTTTTTTTCAAATATGATGTACAGTTTTCGGAAAGAAAATTCTTTTCGAAAACAATTTTGAAAAAAATTTTTTTGTAAATTTACTGACAGTATGATCTCAAAGGAATCTCGCGAAATGTTGCGCGTCATTATATCCCAACTAACTGCCAAGTTTCGATCTAATCGTTCAGGTAGTTCCCGAATTATCACGGATATAACCTTTTGACCGTTTGACTGATTCTGCCCATTAACGAACTCAACCGTCGCATTTTGAAATGCAACCTACCCTGAAAGTTTCAGGTCGATAAGGTTTTCCGTACGACCGTAATCGTGCCAGACAGAATCGATTTTGACACCGAATTCGTCATCAGTGAGTCCAACCTAGTCGTTTGAGACCATATTCGGCTCAAAATTCGAAAATTACAGACATTTGGATAAAACGATAGCACGCTGTTCCCCAGAACATGCGCGCAAAAAAATTGAGGGGTTAGTAATCCTACTTATTATATTTCTCCAACAATCTTATAGAGGATGTCATTGTTTCAAGAGGTAAAACGTTATCGAAATTATTACAACAAACTCTTCTTTGATATTTAACGGTATAAGATGACAAGAATAAGACAGTGTAGATTGATACTGGCCTTGATGTTAGAAGCCCTTTTGGGACAGCTGTACTTTCACACAAAATGGCTTCAGCTTGATGTATTTTGTGTATGATGATGGTAATAATTGAAGTAATTTAGGTAAGTATGCTCGAAAATTCAGAACAGTGAGCAAATTCCAATGAAAGGAACTTCTGGCAGTAACAAGCAAGAACATCAGCACTTTCAATGCCTACGGTAGAAACCCTAAAATTTACGTTTTCACGTATGAAACAAAAGAAAGTGCAACTCGAGGAACACTCACCGGATCGACGATGAAAAATCTGCCATGATTCTTATCTATCACGCCACGATACGATAACAATCAAGAAACATATGGACAACGATAGCGACCTGTGTAGTTGAAATAAATCTTTTCGACTTCAAATTAATCTCAATTGATTCCGGTAGATGGACATGGAGTGAAAAGAGGAAAACTTTGATTTCTGAATAGAGAAAGAGCTTAAAATATTCCAAAATGAAAAGTGGAATTTGATAACGTTACAAGGCATAGACACAAGAGCAATTTTCCAAGTTACAAACTAGAGAAGCAGCCCAGCCAGTATCGATGACTTACTGTATCGAATTTCAGAATTTTTTAAACATACTTGAAATTATGTCGAATCATCAACCTCTCTAGTTAATTGTTAGCTCTGTCTTGTAGCTTTCTCCCGGAGGAGATTAAATGTCGTCCGATTTTTCCTATTTCGAGCTTACGCTCGCTTGAATTCACACTTCATTCATCTTATTATAGGCCGAATTCGTGAAATGGTAAAATCCACCAAATGATTCCGCAGATATGAACACTCCCAATTTCATTCTCACAATATTCTCGAAAACCAAAGATCGGATTGAATTGAAATTCAGTATTTGATGAAAAAATTTCCATTGATTAAGGTCGTAAAGTATAAAATATTTTAACGAAATTTTAACTTTTCGTCACGATGTCTGTTATTTTCGAATTTTGAGCCGAAAATGATCTTGAACGATTGGGTTGAACTCCCTGGAGGATAATCCGTGGTCAAATTCAATTATGTCCGTTCGTCCGGCCTTCCGTCCGTATGTGGTCCAAGTTAAGTAAAAAAAGACTTAGCAACTTCAAATTGTCAGATAACGTTTGGAGTCCAAATATCTCGATTGTGTTCGTTTATGGGTGGAATAGGTTGGATAGTTTCGGAGTTGGCCCCATTTTAAAATTTAGGTTGATTCTTCGATATCTCATGAAGTACTGATTCGATCAGATCAAATTTTGTCGATAGTTCAAGAATACCAATGCGCAACAAAGTTCAGAATTTCGTGTGGATCCAGATTTTGAGCTTAATTCCTCGATATCTCACGAAGTTCTGACTCGATGAAATTGAAACTGCAGTTTTGAAATACCAACGCGCATGTCACAGCATTTCATGTGGATCTAGTGGTTAGAAAATTTGGAAAAAAATTTTATTCAAAAATTTCGAAAAAAATTTTTCCCTGAAAATATTCATAACCTTTCAATGGAATTTTGCACAAACCCTTGAGTCAGTATTTAACAACAATGTTTCAAATTTCAATTCGATCCGATATTTACTTTCGGAGATAAAAGGAAAAAATATGTGCCTTATTTCGTTGTTATTTGGAATTTTAACGTTATTTCTGTCATATCTCAAGTAGATCAGATGCAACCAGATTGAAACTTCGTAATCAGTTTGAGAATACATACAAACGTGCAACTTAGTGCCAAATTTCGTGGTGATTTAGTCCCAACAAAATGAAAAAAAAGTTATTCGAAAATTTTTGAAATTTTCGTTGAAAAATTTTTCTTCCCAGAAAGTGTTAGTAAGATTTCAACGAAATTTTGCACAGACTTAACAATCAGTGACCAACAACAACGTTTCAAATTCCAATTCGTTCTGATTTTTACTTTTGGAGATACATGGGAAAAAATATGTAAAATTTCTTTGTTTTAAATATTGAGGATATTACGAAATATCCTAATAACTCGAGAAGTACAGAAGCCATCACATCGAAACTTCGTGAGTATTTGAAGAATATAAACCCTCAGCTTACTGCGAAGTTTTTTGTGTCTGGAATCGTTGAAAAATGTTGAAGAAACGATTCTTCTAATCCACAATTATCCAAATCTTTATCGAAAAAAAATTTTTTTTTCGAATTTATTGAGCAGATCTCGATGAAACTCGGCACAAACCTTAGATAATATCTTTCCCAACAGTTTTTCAAATTTCAATCGGATCTGATGTTTATTTCCGTAGATTAGATTAGAAACAATTATGTAAAATTTCGTTGTTATTTGAAATTTTGACAGTATCTCGATAACGATTGAAGCGATCAAATTAACATTTTGGGTTGTACCTTGAAGTCAATATTCAAAAACAGTTCTTCAGATTTCAGTTCAATCCGATATTAATTTTCGGAGATATTGTAGATTAAGGTTATTTCCTCAATATCTCAATAAGAACAGACGCGATCAGATTGAAACTATGTAGTAAGTTGGAGAATACCAATGCACGAAAAAATGTGCCAAATTTCTAGGTTATTTCCAGGTCATTGTTTTTCATAGTGTAACTCGAAAAATATTGAAATAAGGACATTACGAATAGATATATAAATATATATGCGGATCATTGGGTGGTTTCACCAATTCGCGAATTTGGCTTTCGTAATTGAACAGTTTCAACAAATATCAAGTCTCTAAATGGATTCTCATTTTACGGTTGGTAGTTAGTCTGACCTCAACCTCAATCACATCCTGAAAAACGACTCAGAGACTAAATATTTTTATAGCAGGTTTGGGGGTTAATAAAGAAATCGAATTTGTGAAAACTTGAAATCTCCCCTATTCATTTCGACGATATACCCATTCGAAATTTTATTATCCCAGTATTACCAATAATGCAGATGTGTTCGAATCGAAATTCTGCTCTTGAGTGAAAAATGACGGCATGAGGGTTCATGCAAAATGTCTTGAGGAAATGCTTCGAATTTGAACAAGCACGTAAAAGCTCCTGACCTCACATCAGTGCTTCCTTAAATTTTTTCAAGGTACTATCCTTACAACATTTTGCTCAGGTTAGCACGTCGGCGTTCTACAGTTCAACGTTTCAATCACATCGCAACGATTCTTGATATATCGAAAAAATATACTCGAAATTTAAATTTGGTATAACTGTGCAACGTTTTAGCAATGCGCAATCAATTCCCGAAAGACAGCCGAAAAGAATTAAGCCCAGGACACATATACGCGATCCCGATCACGATTGCGTTCACAATGGCGAACAAATTCTGCCCGGAACATACAACTCATGTCTCACTGTCTTTTAAACTTTTCATAGAAAGTTAGAGCTGTTTCATTTCTTGTGCAATTATCTTATCGTCATCGCCATCGTGAACGCCATTGTGGTTGTGAGCGCGTTCATAGTACCTCCATTTAAATTTGAATTCGGATTCTTCAGTCAGTACGTCCTAATCGGTTAATTCGAAAATTACGACTTTTGTACAACAATTCGCATTTCTATTGACATAAATCTTACTTCGTCACTAAGATTATATTCATTTTGTGTTGAAAATGAGCAATGTTGAGACATTTGGATAGAATTAATACAATCGATGTTCAATTTATCTATATATTGAAATAAGTCTCACCTCAGATTTCTCGAGAGTCGAGCAGGTGTGACATGCACATTGCTCCAGAAAATGAGCAGGTATATGCTCGATTACTGCTGTCGTATTTATACTTAACGCATGAGTAGTATTCTGGAAAATAAAAATTGAATCAGTCAAGATTGGAATATTTCGAGAAGTTTGTTTCACAGAAATGAGACACCAAATAATGTTGGAAAGGCTAATTCCATTATGCCAACGTTTCGTTGGGTTTTTCCAACATTTTCAAGGCTGTAACAACATAAGGCTATTTGACTCAACTGTGCAGACGGACAATATAGATGACTTACCTATATACCTTTAAATTAACATGGATGTAATGAATGAGCTTAAAGAACGATTCACCACTACAGAGACGAAACAAAATTTCACAATAAGTTAAAAGCATCATAAAAACCCTTTCATATACAGGGTGTCCCCGGAAGAGTGCGAAAAACGGATTCCGAGAATCAAAGACATCAAGGAGGACTCATATCAAGAGTTTTTAATCGCCTGAAGGCCTTCGTTTGGAATATACAGGGTGATATTCATCTGATGGGTGAACTCTAGACTGAACAAATCAAGTTACAAATACTGTGTTACAGCATAATTAAAAAAGCTTTTCCAACCTTTGGTATCTCATTCCTGTAAAACAAACTTCGTATAATCAAAAGAGGCGTGAAAATCATGAACAATTGGAACATTTATTTGGTTGAAGAAGTGTGGAACTGCGTATGGTTAGATGGTCCCCTGATAACCGGAAAAGGTATGGCTCGGTGCTTGAATCCCTTAATATTGCCATAATGGGCAAGGGTCCTAACCACTGGAGCAACGCCACTATAAAACAGACTCTTGGTATGTAATTCTGAGCTTTGTTCGTTGTTCCTGCATGAAAATGTTTTTTATACACTACACTCCACTAGCTTTCAAATTATTGCAGGTTGTAGTAGAGTAAAGTGTAGCTCAATATGAATATTTGTTTATTCTTCGCAAATCGAAGATTTTTTTTATACTCAAATACACAAACTGTTTTCAGTTCTATATGATCTACTCTTGTGTACTACAGTGTAGTTCATGGAGACACAGCAACCACACTTTCAATTTAAATACCTTTACTCTATTCCTATTTATGAATTCAGTAGATAGGCCAAGGACTTTTGAAAAATTCCACTCTGAACACTTGAAAATGTTAGGTTATAGTAATTTTCCAGTCAGATGATTACGCGGGGTTGACCGTTCCACACAGACATAGTGGTGACAGGAATCTTCGGCAAGTCTTCAAGTAGTACATTGATAAAAACCATATTTTCTAAATTCGGCTCCAGTAAAAGGATGCAGGATGTTGAAAATTAAAAAAAAAACATTCATTCTTTTAGAGCTTTCATTTTTACTTTGAATGACTTTCATTCTACTAAAAACGATTTCCTAATTATAGACGATTCATGAAATTATAAAAAAATAGCATGAAGAATGCAGATGAGGTCATTATAAGTAACTTCGATAATTTTAGAATACTTTACTACCCTCTATGGTTACTCCTAAAATACATAGTTTTCGAGATATTCCACATATTAAATTCAAACTTGGTAAAGGTTATTGATACCATCATTAAAAATACAATATTATCTGCAATAACTTCACATAATATCTTTCGATATTGATATCTTACGATATACTTTTATTGCCTTCTATGTTCTACGTCTTGAATGACAAATTTAAGAATTATATCAACTGGCATATATCACAGTGTTTCATATTTATCTTTCGATTTAGAATAGAATCATCAATAAATAGCATCTATTCCATATTATATGTCAAAATCTTACCACGTGTATTCGCAAACAAACGAACTGAGGTTGCATTGTTACTGGTAACCTTGTTAAATGCGTGCGCAAAGAACAATATTGTCAACAGGTTCTATGCCATATTCATTCTTCGATAAATGGAATGTAGAATAGATACTACTGATGATTCTAAACCGAAAGATGAAACACTGTCAAGTATTATTTTTGTATTGTATTTCATTATGTTACAGTTTTCCCGAATTTTTTACTTCTATCATTATATGTCAGTTGATAAAATAATTAAATTTGTCATTCAAGACGTAGTACGTCGAAGGCATTAAAAGTATATCAGTATCGAGAGAAATTATGTGAAGGTATAACCGAAAAATCTGTATTTTTAATGAATATGTATTGCACGTTGAATATCATAAAATATGATAAAAATTCGAAAAATTTCCTTATTTTAGTGGATTCGCCCCTGAGCTCATAATGGCTTTCAATTAAGCTTCGCCCACATTCATCCGGACCACAGAATACAGATATTCATTCGATTTTTGACGAGAGCCTAGCCATCGAGAATATATCTTCATGTCTATGGACCAGATGTTCCATAGAATTCATAGATGTCAATTAATCATGTGGTTTCATATAATTATTTTATAAATTCAATGAAAACTATGATAATTATCGAATTTTCCAGATGAAAATGGCAGAGGATGAAATTGTGTTTAATTTAACAATTGATGGATATTCCATGAATGTCGAATGGAAAATAAGTGTTTCAATGGTCAAGTGTTGTGAAATATCTTCTTCACAATGATACCGCAACTAAAATGAAATCATAATGAATAAGTGATAAGATGAATTTTCTCAGTCACGTTCATCTGAATTCGAAGCAATAGATACTGGTTTTTCTGAAATTCAGATCACCGTAAGAGATGAATATGTTGAACTAGCAAACAAAGTTCAGGAGTGAATTAGCACAATGAGAAATATCTAAATGCCTATAACTTTGTTCATGAGCCGAATTTGGAAAATAAACAAGGAGTTTTACACGATGAGAGGACTTTATGTTTAAATTTTTTTTAATTTAAATGTACAAACCACTAAAAATAACTAAGAATTGACAACGTCCCGCCGAATTATTTTGACCTTGACGGCATGTCGGTATTGCCAACTCAGTTCTGTTGTAGTTACGAAACAAGATGAACCTATTCGAAGGCCTATTCACTGACTTCATGAAAATAAATTGGGTATACTTTGAAATATCTGTTTGGAAAAGAAATGTGATTGTAAATTGATAGCTATGCTGATATGACGTTTACTTTACTGAATATATCAGCCGAAGGTCACTGGACAACAATAAGGGTATGCATCACAAGGAATGGAAAAACAAAAAACAAACCTCGTCGTCACTACTGTCTTCTATTTCAGGGCAGTCATCTTGGATTGAAGGCATCAGCATCTCCGGTTGTTCGGGTTCATCTTGTGTTGTTGATGGCCTCAAATAGAAAAAGAGTCTTTTGTAAATAGAATTGAAAGACTTATATCCAGGGCTAGGCAAAATACATGCTTGGCTTAATTGAAATACAAATTACAAAATACTTTCTCGCAGGTATTTGAAATATAAAATACAAAATACAGTATTTTAACTTTTTGTATTTGAAATACAAATTACAAAATACATTCATGTGTTGCGTAACATGTGAAAAGAATACAACTAATTGAGCTCAGCTATTTTGTCGCTAACTATCGAATTTCCTTCCAGAAAACCAAGATTTTTGAATGTAGTATCAGACTAAGAGCCTTTTGTTGGGGAATGAATAAAACCTGCTAAAGAAAACAATCTTTTTACAGGTCCTGATGGGCAGAAACTTTTGTTATATTGTATGAACACATTTTTCATGTAAGGATAATGTTCAAGGATGTTAAGCTCTTTGCTCTTATCGTTTTAAGAAGTTGAGTAACGCTAACTCCATTGCGCATGACCTTTTCTCCCTCTACATTTGCCGAAAATATGATTGCTAGCAAAAGAACTAGATGAAGCAGATGAACGTCGCACCATCTGAAGGGAGATTCGGGGACTATTTTCTGTAGAGCGCTCAGCGCTAAATGTATTTGTTCGAAAGTATTTCGAAGACAAAAGTATCGAATTACATAATACAAAACACTTCAGCGTCAGGTATTTGAAATACCAATTACAAAATACATTTTGAAGAAGTAATTGAAATACAAATACAAAATACGTATTTGTATTTCAAATACGTATTTCAATTACAAGTAATTGATGCAGCCCTGCATATATCTATATTATATTTTCGGCATCGAACTAGTAACTAGAATCAATTTCGACTTTCATATGGCTTTGTGCGTCCAGATCCTGAAGGTAGATTGGCTCACATGGATATCACCAGGTTCTCGTTGAGAGGCGATCTCACAATCACTTATAGATCGCTAATTGGTCTTTTCGGTTGTGACCTCATATTTTTGTACTCATCCAGAATAACCTTGGAGGGCACGCGTTCAAACTTTCACGAGAGAAATTCTATACCACCATAAGGTAGTACTTCATTTCCAGCAGAGTATTCGATGATTGGAATAGATTGCCGAACGAGATACTTTGTGCGCCTACTGTGAATGGTTTCAAAAACCAATTTGAATTGTGGGCGTCGTGGAGTGCTGTGGAATTGTGAGAGTGCGTTAATTTTCTTTATATCATTTTCCATTCATTTGTGGCTCGATTTTTCTCCTGTTAATTTTTTTTTATTGGCGATGCCTCAACTTTGTATCAACTTATAATGATAATAATAAAACTAAGTACCGATTATTGATAACCAAACTCAGATATAGTTTACTTCTATATTTTTTGTAAATCAGAAAAGGCTTCACATGTGGAAATTGGTTTGTTCCAAGCAGGGTTGCTATCTCTTTATTATTTAGAATTCAACAACAAGGGCAAGAAAGATTTTTCAAAACCCAGTCATGTGGAAAGTTTTTTTCAAACTGTACAACGAAAATGGTTGAAAATGTCATACTAAACTAGTATTTTTCATTTCTATCCGAGAAAATCATTCAACATTTCAGGCAACAACATTCAATTTTCGATTATATCTAGCGAACGATCTCATCGAATGAGATGATTTTTGGAATATAGTTTTTTATTGATACGATGAATATTCCTGGATTACAAAATTTCATCCACATCCTCCAGTTTCTTTAATATGACGATAACATTCCATAAAAATACCAGAAATTCAAAGAATCCAACTTTCAAAAATAATTTGAATGCTATTCAACGAATTTTTGACCATTTTGGAAAGTAAAAGTATTCCTTATTTTTTTTCGTATGATGCGCCGTTTTCGAGTAATCTGACATTCAAAAATAAAAAATATCTGTG
The DNA here is from genome assembly GCA_958510865.1 of Myrrha octodecimguttata. Taxonomy (NCBI): domain Eukaryota; kingdom Metazoa; phylum Arthropoda; class Insecta; order Coleoptera; family Coccinellidae; genus Myrrha; species Myrrha octodecimguttata. Next base: position 23,503,672 of record OY294059.1, read on the forward strand.
AAATTCCGAGAATTGGGTACTTTGGCTGAATGCAACTCTATTCAAAAAATTCACAGAATTTCATTTTTCCGCGTTGCCACGTTTAAAAGTTGAGAATGGAATCCTAGCATTTTTTATTTGGAATGATTTGTAACCGGAATAGCCGACTTTCGCCAATTCACAATGGACGTAACCGTAATAATCCCGCAACTCGTGCGTAAAAATCAAAAAGGAAACTACAAAATTCATAAGTACCAAAATCTTCACAATAGGTTAGACTTTTTCCAAAACTATATCTGTGTTATACAGTGGTGATTCGTTCCTGAATCCATTCATGAAGCTTCCTTTTCAATTTCGAGCTAATTTGTGTAGTATAATTGATTAACCTCTCACTTTTCCATGATAATGGGGATTCTTACTGGTTTGAATGCAATCTTTCTGCTGACCCAAATTTCTTGAAATTACAGAAATTTGATAGTATTAATTTTGAGGTATTCTTCAAATGCGCAATGCGCTTTCATAACATAACAACCCATGGTGGAAGAAAACCACCATGACATAACCTTTAAACCACGGAGCCACAGATTTACAGTTCAGTTCAGAATTATAGACTACACAAGTGTATACATAGAATTAGCATATCGTGTGTTGTTTGATTTCGAAGGGTTCTTTCTTTCTGTTCGTCAATTTGGCAACGTTTGTACGTTCATAGATAAATTAGGTACATCTGTTTCATTTATTTATGAAAATGAAAGTTTGAATGGGTTATGTCTGAATCTGATAATTCTTGGAGAAAATGAAATAAACAAAGAAAATTAATAATTAAAAATTGAAGATGAACCTCAAAGCTAATATGAGTGATAGCTAGATGAATTCCTCATTATCGAAAATGAAACCAAGAGAAGAATATTCAACTTTTATCGCCCACGAAATTTGGAATACCTAACTTGTTTATTGTACTATAAATACAACTTTTTTCAGCAACTGGAATGTAAAAAGTAGGTTGACGCTTGTTTTCATAACAGAGTTGCTTATTTCTAAGATTTGAATGGTATATCTTAGGCTTTGAAAAACTGCAGTGTTGAGGTTTCCGGGGGCGGCTAGCCTATTATGAAAATTTATAATGCATATATCTTTTTATCTAAGCCGAATCGGAAAAAATGGTAGATGATAAATGTGTTTCTTTCAGCTTCAAGAATCTTCTGTTAAAATATTCTGCAAGGTCAAAGACTCACCTTGTACTTTTTATGCAATTGAAACATTTCACTCCAAGATCTCCTAGAGATTGTTTATATTTTCCAGTTTTAATCTCATCTTTTTCAATCTTAACCAATAGTATAATCATCAATTAGTGCGTGAAGACTCATTAGAAGGTTGAAATCTGTGCACATTTTGTGTAGATCCTCAATAACACATTCTAATGAGTCTTTTCGCACTAATCGAAATATAATTGATTAAGGTTGAAAAAAGATTATACTTTTTAAATTAAGATCAAGACTGGAAAATAATTGAAATAAAAGAAAAAACAGTTACGTTCAGCTATCAGAATACTCATTTATGATGAAAATTCAGACAATTGCCTTGACCTGTAAGTTCCGAATACCTTCAGTAAAGGAAACGAATGTCCTAGAAATAAGCGAAACAAAGCGTATCCTTTCATTAACCTCATTTCTAATCATCTCAATCCAAATATACCGAACCGAATTCAGCGACGCCATTATATTCTTTCCACTATAGAAATTTTAGTGATCTATAGTACAGATTACAGCAGATGTTACAGTGCGCCGTTTTGTAAAGATCAAAATTTCGTCTACCTTATAGTTCTCCAAGAATCTTGCCAGATCATTTGACTGACTCAATTAGAGGCATATAGACCTGACGAAAATTACCTTTTATTTTCCTCCGAAGATTTGCTTTCTGATTTTAGTCGAGATAGTTCTTCCATGAGCATTTTCTTTTCCCTCTCGATACGGTCGATTCTGATACTCTGCTTTCTGATTTCCTCTTTAAGGAGCTCACATTCCGCACATGGCATTTTATATTGCTGCTGGCAATCCTTGAATAAAACAGAGAATTAACAAAACTAGAAATTTACAGACATTGTGACGAAACGATAACGCGCTGTTCTCCAGAACAAGAGTAAAAACGAATAAATACGGAATGAGGAATTGTATTTTAACAAACGAGGAAATACATTGACCTCAGTTATTATCATAGTCTTAATATTTGAATTTGGTTGAGAGAAAAATAATTGGACATAAACCTTTCAACAACAAGGAATTGATATTTATGTAATAAACCAGAAATATATCCTCCTTGAATGAAATCTCCTTCACCTATGTTGATTCACTGAAAAGGTGTCCTTTCTAGATTACGCTCTAGATTTGAAAGAATATTTTAGATCTGTATCAGTTGTGAAGAGAATTCACTTCAACTATAACTATGAATTAGTTTTCACATAGAAAAGAAAAACCGAGAGAAGCACTGCCCTGAAGACAGCAGCTTTTGCGCGAATGTTCAATAGAGATGACCGCTTTGGCAACGAATTTGAACCTGCACACAAAAGCTGCTGCCTTTAGTGCAGTGCTTTTCTTGGTTTTTTGTCGATAAACTACTGGATTTCAATTCGATTCAATCTGTATTTTCGGAAATATTGGGAAAATAATGATTATATCTACGAAATCATTAGGCGGACTTTGTCCATTTACGAATTCGACCTTCGAAATCAAGCCCCAAACCTACTTACAAATATCGTTTCTCTAAGTCGTTTCTTCCGGAAGCTATTGTGTTTACGGTCGGCCGTTAGGCAAAGAAACAACTTAGAAACTAGATATTTGTAGAGTAGGTTTGGACCTTAACTACGAAGGCCGAGTTCGTGAATGGGTAAAATCCACCCACTGATTTCGGAGATATACCCATTCAAAATTTTATTTTCCCAATATTTCCAAAAATACACACTGGATCGAAATAAATTCCAGTAATTCAACGGAAAATGGCGGTTCGAAGGTTCATACAGAATTTAATGAGGATATGTTCACAAGGTCACAGAATATTCAAGATTTGAAAAAAAAATTGAATTTTTTTCAAATTGTTCCAATTACACGATCACGAAATTTGCTCAAGGTTGTCCATCACCATTTTTGAAGTAGATGCCAAGTTTCAGTTTGATTGTATAAGCATTTTTTGAGTAATTCCGAAAAAAAGCAACGATATCAAGCAAAAAAAACAAGAAATTTTACATATTTTTTCCGAAAATCTCCGAAAATAATAATCGTATCGAATCGGAATTTGGTACACTACTGCGAAATATAAGGCTCAAAGTTTGGTATGAATTTTTTCGAAAATGATGAACAGTTTTGGAAAAAAAAAATTTTTTCGTAAATTTGCTATACTTCAACTAACTGCAAAGTTTCAATCGAATCGTTTCAGTAGATCCTAAATAATCACGGAAATAACCTCAAAATTTCAATAGACCAAAATATCGTCAAAACTTCAAAAGGCTCCTACTCCGAAACCGTTTGGCCGATTATGCCCATTGACGAACTTACGTCACATTTTGATTTGCAACCCGCTCTGAAAGTTTTAGGTCGATAGTAATCTCTGTACGACCATAATCGTGCATACGACCGGCGGGCCGGACAGAATCGATTTTGACACCGGATTCTTCATCAGTGAGTACGAACTAGTCTTTTGAGGCCATTTTCGGCTCAAAATTCGAAAATTACAGACATTTGGAAGAAGGATAGCACGCTGTTCCCCTAGAACATGCGCACAAAAAGGGTAAGGTGGGAATAATTTCGTTCCATGGATATCATGTTTGATGAGAGCATGTTTAGCATAAGTATAATAAAGTTGACTAATACAGGGTATAAATGAATGATTTCAACAAAGCAGTTGTCTTTCAAATATATTCAAATTTCAACCATTGTTGATAATGAAGTTTGGCAACCCCTGTGACAGATGGCATTGAGTAATTCAATACAACTGCAATGTTGTAGTCATGTATGTACTCTGAAAACTCACTTCCAAGAAACCCACCTCATTGATGTGTTCTGTACCGGGCTTGGCATTCATCATGGGATATTGGTTATCCGTCGAAGGCCGGCTTGATTTACCAACCGCAGGCGAAGAATGGCTGAAAATACAAATTGCGTGATGATGTTTGAATTAGTATTAAATAAGTTTATTCGTCCAATGAAGTCCGAGCGAACCTCATAAACTTTTAAACTTACCCATCAGAAGAGATTTTTTTCATCATCACGATTCTCTTCAATTCACTAGGCTCCTCCAAGTTTACTTCAACTGTGGGTTCTCCCAGTTTTCTCTTCGTACTCCTGACCTTGAAATAATCAAAGGTGAGATTGAAGAAATGAGATTGATACTGTATACGTTCCGTAACCATAATGTATCCTCTCCGTTTTGTCTACTTAAAATACTGTAAGGTGTAAATGAATGAAGTATGCATAGTATCCTTTCCGCTGACGCTCCGGCCAGTTTTGCCTACTAAATTTTTACGGAGTGCATACGGAAAGCATAGTGATAATGAACCTTAATTTTTATTTTTTTATGTTCTTCCGAAGTTGATTACTACTTGATATAGATTCGGAACCTAAACCTACGAATAACTAAATTTATTAGCTGGGTAAATATTACATCCTCACGAAACTTAGCGCAAGTCTTAGCGTTTGTACCACTGAACCAACTATACCATGAGATCGGATGAGTTATCGAGAAAAATCAAAAAACCCCAGCTGGGAATAGACCTTGGATATCCGCATATTTACTTACGTACCTATCTATCCGAAATCTGATGGCTCCCAGTTGTAAAATTACGGTTTGGCGACCTTGCAATGAGATGGGAAATACCAAATACTCATTTGTATTAGTATTTTTTTGAGTTATTGAGAAAACCATGAGGCAGCTTTTGTGAATTGGAGAACTCCACCGAGATTTTAGTTTCGAAACTACCTTGAAGCTATCTATATAGATATTTTCCTCCCATTCTTAGAGGGGGAGTTCAATCATGGTATAAAGAGGGTTTCTCCTTATACTGTTGTTCAATATGTCAATCTGGGAACGTGGCCGGCTCAGAATTCGAGAAATTTGGTCAAAATAAAAATGCTTTTGTCCCTACCTAGAACGAACGCGTAAAAATTTCTGATATGGTCAGATTAGGGTGCTTGAATTCCGAGAGTTTTTTTTGATTTGGTCCTTCAATTTGAATACACCATAACTAATTTACCATAACCAGGTTTGATATGCAGCACATTAATTAATTCGAGCGACAAAATGCGTCGGCGAAATAATGATATTGCATATGAGTACTGGATTTGTGGATTGTGGATGCGAATTGTTGCAAATGGTTCGCATGGCGATAAAAACAACTGTGAGTACAAAGTTCCACATCAGATTCTTCTGTCTGCACCTTTTCTGATCAGCCAAGATTTTTCCGTTTGAAACTTACCTCCTTCTCCAGACTCCTTCCTCTTTTGCGTCCTCTCTGTACCTGGAAAATTGAACGATTGAAACAACAACTACAAAAATTACTTCATCTACGGGTACATGTTTCAGATATGTATTTTGCATAATAAATACCCATAGTAGGAAGGATCCACCAATTAACATTTATATTATAACCAGTTTCATTGAGCAAATTGTGAATCAGTGGATGTTAAATCGAAAAACTGATTAGTTCGTAATTTTCATCAAACAGGAGCAAGAACCAAAAATGAAAGCGTTGAATTAATCATTTCTTTCAGACAGATAGGTCATTTCTCCTATTTGAAAATTGGCAAGTGCCGATTATAGCATATTTTATTTTCGTTCAGCAGAATAAGTTGTATTGGCTCATATTTACAAAGCGACATAGGTTACATAGAAAAGTAGAACAATATTTCACAATTCTAGTTCCGTTTTTTGACCGAAAAGTTTTATGGATCATGATGTAAAAAACATACATGGTGTGTTCTTCAGCTTCTCTTCGTCCGTTTAAACAACCGACATGCGGAGCCAAATTTAAAGGAGTATTTTTTCGTTAAAAATTGAAATTTTTGATGGCGGTTTAAGTTTTTCAGTGGTCTTACGGATAGAATATTTGATTCCACTGATGAAAAATTTCATGCAAGAGACCTATTCTCGTTGACAGACGAAAAATACTCCTCGAAAGCTGACACAATCCTTTTCGGTTTCGTGCAAACTTCATTATTTATGCTGATAGTCATGCCCCGATTATCAGATGAGGATGCACCGAGTTGTTCCTTAACGATTCCCCACATAGTTTTACTTTTTATTTATTTTCAGCCAGTAAAGTTTTTTTAAATTTTGACCCCGTCTGCTTTAAATAATCTGTGACCCAAGTGCGCATGCCAAGATCGCATGTAAGACAGCATTGATCAAGTGATTCATGCATAATAGATATAAATTTATCGGAAGAATCATCTATATCAGAAAAGAAACAAAATTCTTCGAAGGTCAGCTGCGATATCACTAAAGAAAAATTCGCGAGATTACGCTAGTGTAAAACGTGGACAGTCTTCTGCCCTGGTTTATTACTAACATGTAATTGTCCTCCCAGACGACATTCTAAACAAACAGCTTAGTGATCGGTGATATGAGGTTCGAAAACTATAGTTCTGAAGTTTTTCAAGTTTTTATTTATTATGATATAATCAAATTTTGATAACCCCCTGGTTGGTTCCACAGATAGCAAGAGGATCATCAAGCAACTTTCCTGATGGTCAGCTATCACTCAGACAGTCGATATTGATATCCCCACACAAAAATACATAGTTGCTCTGCTTGCAACAACGCTGCAAGATATAGGACAATCTTACAAAAAATATTTCTATGTTACCTGTCGGTGGTCGATAAACACTCATGACTCATGTATGGACACCTTTACACAAAATTCGCAGTGCATTTCCTCCGAATATTTTGACCAGTCCAATCTGTCAAACTTGGTACCCTTTCTGACATAGATTATGGATCCTCCATGTTTTCTAGTTGTTCGACAATAATGGTAACCTGCCTGTGTGTAATTACTCAGTGCAATCGGTGCACTGAGCTCGTCACACCAATGCTCAATCACACTCACCACATCGGGCTCCTCAGTAGCAAACAAGGCTTCAAGCTTATTGAACTTATTTAAAATACACTGAACATTGATTTGAAGTACCTTGACTGTTGAATGCGAATCAAACTCGCATAATGATGTTATTGATTCGTTAGGACAACAGGAAGAACACAGTTGCAGAAGGGTTCGTGTTGAACTCGCTCGAGTCAAGTAACGTTCACGATAAAGGTAAGATCTTGTTTTCTTTCGATTAAGGGTACATTTATCGATGTACGACTTATGGTTTCAGATATAAATATACTCTCTTTTCCGGAACAAGGTAGGAAATGTACCGCTGAAATGACAGAACTGATATCTTAAGAAAATTAGGTTTCAGAAAAAAGTTTAAGAGACCTTTTTCGATTTGGAAATTATGAACTATCACCTCTCTTAATATTTAACATGAAGATTGTGACACCTTGTATACTAACTAAATATGGAGTGCATTCATCATTATGAGCCATTAAAAAATATCTTTTACACTGCCGCTTCAACTGATGTTGGAAGGGACAAATCTAACAATAACGGATTCGAGATTCTGAACTAGATGAGTTCTGTTCTATAAAAGAAATCACTAACTACCTCTGCTGAAAACACATCCAAATACTTCATAATTACTTTAATTCGTCATGAAACAACTGGCATGCAGAGTACAAAATGTTCTTCTGAATTTTCTCTCCCAATATATATCGAAAGAACTATGAAAAATTCAATTATAATCAGTTTTTCATTTAATTTTTGATAGTTCCTTTCCAGATATATAGAGAGAAATCCCAAAAAACTAAATAATGCAAAATACTTCAATAGTTGAAAACAGATTCATTTTCATGAATTGACCTTGAATGTATATGCCTATCAAAGTGTGGTACATTATTATAAATACTATTTGACTACTTTTGATGTCCACCGGGAAGCATGCTGTAGGAGCTACATGGTGCTTTCACACTGAAATATATATAAAATTCGGACATTCATGTCACGAGGAGTTTTTAGTTAACCTATAGATTCTAGAATGTTCCTAAATAATGTTCCTACCTCAGCATTATTTGGACCTACGAGCTGGTAATCGGTAAGGATAACGACTGGAAATCTTGATTTGGCTAATCTTTCTGAGTCGAATTTCTGAAATATAAAATGAAGTGAATGATTATTTTTGATAATTCCAGATGAATATTTCAATAACATTTTTCGTTATTCTCTGACACTACTTTGTACGAAGGCGTAGAAGGGCCACTCTTTGTCTACAAAAATTTTTCCACCTAATTCCGACTTTAATCTCGGAATTAGACTAATTCCGACTTTGAACTCGAAATTATAGACTAATTCCGACTTCAAACTCGGAATTATAGTCTATAATTCCGAGTTCAAAGTCAGAATTGGTCTATAATTCCGGGTTCAAAGTCGGAATTGGTTTATAATTCCGAGTTTAAAGTCTGAATTAGTCTATAATTCCGAGTTCAAAGTCTGAATTAGTCTATAATTCCGAGTTCAAAGTCGGAATTAGTCTATAATTCCGAGTTCAAAGTCGGAATTAGTCTAATTCCGAGTTTAAACTCGGAATTAGGTAGAAAAATTTTTTTCGACAAAGAGTGGCCCTTCTACGCCTTCGTAACTTTGGATTTAATTCTTGTGAATCACAAAAATTTGGTCTCCTTCTTGGACTATGAGCCACCAGTGGGCAAATCAGATCATGCTGTCCTGCGCCCCAAGTTACAATTATCTGTGAAGAATTGGCCGTCAGTATCGAGGAGTAAAATATAAAAATTACTGATTTTGAGAAAAGATTTGAACCTTGAATCGACGAGAAAATGATTCGTCGAATAAGATTCAAAAAATCTTTGTGGCAACGCCACATCAGGAGTAGGCGTGATTCTGACTTCGAATTAAATAGGAGACAGTCAAACAATTTCTCTCTTAGCATAAAATCAGCTGAAAAAATGTTTGAGAAAAAATGGACATTGGATAAAACTGAAATTATGGATATTGACTTCAAGGTCTGTACCAAATTTTCAATGAAACATTATAAATAGTGCCCGAAAAAAAATATTTTTCAAGAAAAATGAGGAAAATTTTCGAATGATGATTAAAAAAAAAATTTTGACGACCTAATCCATACGAAATTTTTCATCATGTAGCTTGTGGAAATTCTTCAACTGACTACGAGGTTTCAATCTGAGGGCATCTTTAGTTCTTGCGATACCTGGGAATTAACACCGAAATTTCATCATATTGAAATTTGAAAGATTAATATATAATAATATATAATAAACCTTTTTTTTAATTTTTCAAGTACCTACTGAATCCACACGTAATTTCGCTTCAAATTGCCCGTTGGCATCCCCAAACTGTTTCAATCTGATCGAACCAGTTCTTTATTAGATATCGAGAAATTCACCTCAAAATTTTAAATGGTCCTAAAACTCTGAAATCATTCGACCGATTTCATCCAGTAACGAACTTAAAAAAGATATATTGTATAAATAATGAGAGGATACTTTTTGGTCTGGATTAGAGAGAAAAAACTCAATTTTACAGAATGCCGATGTTTCGATATATTGGATATCTTCTTCAGGACTCTACAAGAACGATATGAAAGATTAAAAAGTGAATATGGTGAAAAACAATATTATAACATCCTCGAGCAGATTAGAAACTGTTGAGAAACTCGGAGACGTAACAAGTGAAAATTGATCACAAACTAGCACTAGAAAGGTCAAAAATATAACGAACAAGGTATAAATAAAAATCGTCAATACAAAAAAAGCTGACATAATTTTGAAACAATTGAAATATCGATAGAAATCGATGTTTCAAAGTTATTTTAATCGTTATTTTTTTTTTGTCTTGACGATTTTTATTCATACCTATTATATTTGTGACCTTTCCAGTGCTAGTTGGTGGCCAATTTTATGTTCAACTTGTTGCATCTCCGAGGTCTTCAACAGTTTGTTTTCTGCTCGAGAATTTTATAATATTGTTTTTTACCATGTTCACTTTCTAATCTTTCATGTCGTTCATTGAAGAAGATATTAAATAAATCGAAACGTCGGCATTCTGTCAAATTGAGTATTTATCTCTAATCCAGACCAAAAAATACCCCCTCATTATATATACAATAGTCTTACTAAGGTCGTTAAAGCATCAGAATTGAACGAGATATTTGAACTTCAAACCTAATCTAACAATTTCAAGTCGCTTATTTCTTTCCTTCGAGGGTTAGAGCATATACGAACGGACGGACCGAACTGAATATGACCCCGGAATCTTTTTCAGAGAGTTCAACCCAATCGTTCAAAACCATTTTCGATTCAAAATTCGATAATAACAGACATAGCGACGAAACGATAACGCACTGTTCCCCAGAACAAGCGTGTAAGATGCTCGATGTGATGAATTTTGGGAGAAAATCGAAAGTGATATAAGATGGATTCGCCTTTCTTATAAAAATTATTTCAGATTCATTGGAGTAGTGAAAGCAGTAGCAAAAAAAATATTTCTAGGGGTGTCAGCCGAAACTATATTCCTGGATGCTCTGGTGAAGCAGAAACTCTGTACAAGGAGTATCTATTGATAGTCGAAGAAATTATTGGAACCTAAAAACATTGCTCGTAAAAATAGTTTCGAATATGATTTTTTCTCATTCGAGTAGAATCTCTTCGAATGTTCTGCGGAGCACCTCTTGCACATCTTCCAAAATTAATCCGGAATTGATTGCAGGCCGGCTTGTAAGTGTTTCCAACTCGGTTAAAATCTCTAGTGCAAAGATGAAAGAAATTAAGAAAAAAATTTGCATAGGTTGAGTTCATCGTCGTCAGTTTGGGATGTTACATCTAGTCCTTTCAACATGCATGAATTGAGGACTGCAATGAAGTGTAGTGATCTCGGAAAGCTGCTGCTTTTGATTGGATTCATTATTGAGTCTTCAACCATTTGGGACAAAAGGTATTATATTGATTATTATTTTTCTTCCCTGATATTTTGAATTCTGGAAATATTCCAACTGAATTTCGTAAGGCAAAAGTAAACGCAATTCTGATTTCTAGAAAAAATTCATCAGACCCAAGTAGTTGTAGGCCCATAAGTTTATTGAGTGTACTTATCGAAATTTCAGATAAATTGAGATTATTCAGGATAGAATCAGGTGTTGAGGATATTCTGCAGAATTTTCAGGGATTTTATACAGGAAAAAGGAAGTTGTTCTGATCAGATTGTTTAGCTCACTACTTTCATTGAAGTGGGTTTCAATGAAATGTTGAACACAGGGGCTGTATGTGGAAAAGTAATTCGATTGATTGAAAATATGTTTTCTGACAGAAAACTCCGTGTTTCTGTTGATACATAATTCACTGGATGTCTTTCCATGGCAAGTAAAAGTGCGTTTGGCAGGGTTAATAGTGCTTAAAGGCAATGAAAATGCGCGCAAAAGCTGCCAATTTCACGTCAGTGCTAGAATTTATTTCTATTCATTATTTGATCTTAGCAATAGATTGAAAAAAAAATATTGGTCTCCACATAAGGAATCCGAGTAATTGATGATCATAATCATATTATGATTCCAACGCATTGTGTTTGATCATGTGAGATATTCGGCATACAACTCTCAATGAGACTATGGATATGATAAAAGTGAACAAAACTGAGAAGACTTACCTCATCTCCGGTTTTCTTCTTTCGGACAACTGAAACAGAAATTCTGAGTTTCATTGAATTGAATCGAAAGTTCATATGGGGGGTGGGTTGTACATTAATTTTAATCATAAGATTTCTCTCATCAAATAAAAAATTTTGTTCGTTCACTTCCATCCTACTTCAAACAATTTCCTAGTTATAGCCTCGCCGATACATAAAACTATTAGAAATTAGCGAGAAGAATGAAGATGAAGTTTATCTTATGTCATAAGAATCACCAATCATTCAAGAATACTTGAGGATTCTCTATAACTTCTCCTTAAATGCACCGTTTTGGAGATGTTCTACGTATAATGTTATGAATCTAATAAAAATTCGAGAAATTACCTAATTTTTATGGATCCGCCCCTGAGCTAGTAAATACCGTAAATTAAGCTTCGCCCACGTTTATCCGGATTTTAGAATACACAGACATATTTATCTATTTCGCATAGACCTTATGTACTTATATTAGGTCTGTACCATTTCGTGATCCAGACAATAGACATGTAGGCTATTTCTTCATATCTTTCAACATAATTCAAGAGTTCAGTGTGTGCAGATTAGTTGGGTAATTTTATATCCGTAATTCATTCATGATCTCAATGAAAATAAGGATAATTATCGAGTTTGCAATATGAGAATATGGGCGAGGATGGAATTGTGTATAATCTTATGGTGGAATGAAATATTGTCATTTATTCCCATTACTCGGAAAAGAATCCGTCCAGCAATGAAATCCATTTCGGTAAGTGGAGTTATTGTAGAATGGAAGTAAAATATCTGGGAATCACCCTAGCCAGTAAGCTACTGTGAGATGAGCATGTTCAAACTACTGCTAATAAAGCAATAGTGCCTTTAGGGCCGGTATTATTAAACTTAACTGGAAGTTATCTTCAACTTTAACTGACAGTTTCGACAGATATATCCTAACATAACTTTCAAAACTGTCAGTTAAAGTTAAAGATAACTTCCAGTTAAGTTTCATAATACCGGCCCTTAATGGTGTGCAGAAGACTATCCCGCCGGTAAACTCATGTTATGTTATGATAAAAAAGTAAGCATAGAGAAGAACTTAAACTCAATGCTATGTAGAAGGGGTGAATGTGAAAAGGAAAACACTACCTAAATTTTCAAAGGAAGCACTGGCTTCCTCACAGAGCACTGTCACCTTAGGAAGCACATAATGAGAACGGGCTTATCACAAACTGACGAGTGCAGAATCTGTGGGGAAGAGGTGGAAACTCCTGTTCAGCTGATCACAGAATGCCTCGCCATTGTAAGCTTGCGAAAGAAATGTCTTGGACAGGAGAGTTATAGGAGGAATGCGAACTTAGCCTCCTTGAAGCCCTCACAGATATTAGAATACATTAGAGCTCTAGAGCTGGAGGGCGAGCTGTAGGTAGCGCAGTGCGAAAACAGCTCTGAGGGGGGGGGTGCACAATATACCTATCCATAATTAATATATGATTTTAAAAATGATATATGATGAAAATAAAGATAATTATGGAGTTTTTAATATGAGAATGGGCGAGGATGGAATTGTGTATAATCTTATGGTGGAATGAAATACTGCATGAATAGCAAGGTAAGTTATATGTTTCAATAGTCAAATGTAGTGAAATGTTTTCGTTACAATAATATCGCCAAAAGCACCAAATCATAAGAATAAAGTGAGTTAATGAGTTTGCTCAATTGAATTTCTAACATTGGATTGCAAAAACAGATCACCGTAAGAGATATCTGTATTAAACTCGCAAAAAAGTGCAGGAATGTATTAGCACATTGAAAAATATTCAAATGCTCATAACTGTTCACCTGAGCCGAATCTGGAAAGATGGAAAATGAAAAAGTGTTTTATTTGATGAGTGGAATTTATGGTTAAAATTAATGTAAAACTTAAAAACTCGCCCTGTATACAGAAGTGGGGACGAACAATTACTATGAAATAAATTTTAAGGAAATATGTTAAGAGTTGTGATTCACGAATTAAACGATGTAGAGTAAATAGTAGATTCAATAATGTGACCAAACTACGAATTTCTGGTTCAATTCGAATTCGGGTAGGTGTCCCACTTCTGAAAAATATTCATGAATCTCTCATAACCAGCATATTATTAGTTACCTATAGTCAGTTCCTGATATATCGTTTTCATATATACAGGGTGTCCGGTAAAACTTGAACAATATTCATACAGATGATAGACTAGGTCATGGTCATTCAGAATATCTAAAAACATATAAGATAAGATGGAACTTAACTATTATTATTCTCGTAACTTTGACCCGATTTTCTGAAAAAACTTATTACCACGTGAATGAAAACATTCACTGCAAAAATATGCGCACTTTCTCCACTCTTCAAAGTTGTATGAAACATACTCTAATCAGAGTAATATAAAATATCACCCCTTCCAGAAATAATCATTTCTGGAAGGGGTGATATTTCTGTTGCAAGATAATGAGGAGATATTTTGGTCTATCCTCAACTTTCACAATTATGAGCAAAAAAGTCTTCTGTTGCGAATTTTTCGGAACAAAACGATGAAATAATTATGAAAGATAATAAATTCATTGCTTGAGAGTTTTCAGGAAAATCCAGAAATAATTTTAAACCTTCTTCTAATGAACATCTTTTAAAACCATAGTTTAAAGCAATAAACTTTACTAACAAAGATTTAGAGAAAATTTTTTAATTATTCTCTATCCTTTCTAGCGCACAATGATAATATTTCAACATCGAATACGATACGTTGTATGTACTGCCAATTGTGATCATGTTAAGTAATTATCGATTCAATATCTCAGGAAATAAATATCAGATCAAATTGAAATTTGGGAAACTGTTACAGAAGACTAACCTTAAGGTCTATGCAGAGTTTCATCGAAATCTGGCAAATAAATTCAGAAAAAAATATTTTTTTTCGATAAAGATATGGATAATTTTTGAAAAACAACTTTTTCGAGATTTTTTACGATTGGAACCACACGAAACGTAGCGGTAAATTGCGCGTTGATATTCTTCAAATAAGTGCAAAGTTTGAGTGCTTCTGTACTTGTTGAGATTTAGAGGAAAATAACCTCGAAGTTTCAGACGAACGACGTTTTACATATATTTTCCATACATGTATCTCCAGAAGTGAATATCTATCGAATTAAAATTTGAAACATTGTCATTGAATACAGATTCTTCGGTATTCCCGAAAAAAATAAATTTTCAACAAAAATTTCAAACATTTTCGAATAAACTTTTTTTCATATGTTCAAACAACTTGATCCATATGGAATTCTGCAATAAGTTTCTTCTTCTTGAGATATTGAGGAACTAACGTCCAAAATTCAAACAACGAACTTTGACATATTTTTGTCCATATATCTCCGAAAGTAAATATCGTGTCGAACTGAAGTTTGAAATGTTATTGAGGAGTTCTGATTCCAAAGTCTGTACCAAATATCGTCGAAATCAAATCAACACTTTCCGAGAAAAAATTTTTCAACAAAAATTTGAAAAATTTTCAAATATTTTTTCTAATCAATATCTATTTTCTGAGGAAAAAAAATTGACAAAATTTTAAAAATATTCAAATAAAGGTTTTCTTAAAATTTTCAAACCTCTATGTCCACACAAAATTCTGCACTAAGTTGCGCATTGTTATTCTCGATCTATCTACAAAGTTATTGCTCGGTTATCATCCATTGTCAACTATTTAATATTGGACACTGTTATATTTTATTGTTCAATCAGTAACAACGCCCACGTTTCGAAACTGTTAGTTTCTTTTTCAAGGCTGAAAATAAACTCATATATAAGGCACACAATAAGACATAATGTAAAAACATTACCTAGTTAGGGTAAATAATATTGTACACTCATTAAAAACATTTAAACATTTAAAAAATCGAATCGAACAAAGCAGGCACGCAATATGAACATCATTAATCTGCCATACAAATCTTAGTGGGGAAAAGTTCTTGGAATTGGTTGATCTTTGTTTTAAAGGTGGCTATTTTGTTTATGAGAGAGAATTTTACAGACTTCATGGTGCTGCTATGGGTGCACCAACAAGCACAAGCTTTGCTAATCTAATTTTGAATGAGATATTCTTTTATGTTGTTGAAAAATTTGGATTTTATATCCCACTCATACATTATTGTTGGTAGCATAAATGATAAAGTACAATACATTTTAGATATTTTCAACTCTTACCATCATAAAATACAGTTCACACTTGAAGTAGAGAAATACAATAGTTTACCCTTTTTGGATTTATTGATAATCAGAGAAAACTCTAGTATTATTACTGAGTGGTACACCAAACCAGTAAGTACTAATAGATGCATACATTTTTACAGCAATCACAGCATGCAGCAAAAAACTAATATAATGGAGAATTTAATAAAAAGATCTTTAAAGATAAGCAACAAAAAGTTTCATACGAAGAACTTAGATAAAGTCAGAGGCATTCTGAAACAAAATAACTATCCTACATACTTAATACACAGAACAATAAATAAACACACTTCCAACATGCGTCATACAACTGATGCTCCTTCTAGACCGGTTGTTACTTCTTACTTTAAGTTTTCATTCTTGCCTAGTCTTTCTCACAGAGTAAATAAAATATTTAGCGCATTAAATGTCAGGTGTGCTTTTTATAATTCACGAAGCACAAAAATATTTTTCACTAATTTGAAATTTAAAACTCCTTTTAACCTCGAATAGGGAGTAGTATATGTATAAGATACCTTGCGCTGACTGTAACAAGTGATATGTTGGCCGAACTTAACAATATTTACGTGATAGAATAAAACAACATAAAAATGATAGTGAGAATATTGCAAATTTTGATAAAACAGCTTTAACTTTACATCTGAGAACCATGGGTCATAAAATTAATTTTGATAGTGTACGGATTCTTGATAGGGAAGAGGTTGGTTATAGAAGAAATGTTAGTGAGAGGATCCACATAAAAAGAAACTATACTGTCAATCACAGAGAAGATGTGCAACACCTAAGTATTATTTATAATAGTATACTTAGAAGATGAGTGCTGGCCTCATGAACAATGTTATAGGGATATTTAAGATCATGTCATGTTGTAACCTTAATGTCATTGTCAAGTTGAATGTGATTAATAATGTTTATATTGCGTGCCTGCTTTGTTCGATTCGATTTCTTGAATGTTTAAATGTTTTTAATGAGTGTACAATATTGTTTGCGGTAACTAGGTTATGTTTATCACATTATGTCTTATTGTATGCCTTATATATGTGTTTATTTTCAGCCTTGAAAAAGAAACGAACAGTTCCTAAACGTCGGAGTTTTTACTAATTAAACAATAAAATATAACAGTGTCCAATATTCCCAATATTTTCTTTCAAATATATACAAAGTTTTGATCTCATCGAATCAGTACTTCATGAGATATCTAAGAATCAAGCGCAAAATTTCAAATGGACCTAATTCCGAAACTATTCTTTCGATTTTACACATTAACGAACTAAGGGTTATTTGGACTCCAAACCTAATCTGGCGATCTCAGGTCGCTAGGTCATTTCCTTTGGAAGTTATAGCACATACGGACGGACGGGTGAACGGACGTACGGACAGGATTGAATTTGACCACGGATTCCTCTTCATGGTGTCCAACCCAATCGTGTAAGACCATTTTCGGCTTAAAATTCGAGAATAACAGACATTGTGACGAAACGATAACCTTCTGTTTCCCAGAACAAGCGCGTAAAAAGATACACGAAAAAGCTTTTTGCGAACCTGTCCCTCGAAAAGAAATAGAGTTATAATTTTCAATTATTTGTGTAGTTTTCTAATATTGGAACAAAGTTGTCGAGAACGATTACATTAGATGCTCTACGATAAATAATTCGTAGTCAAGATTGAATTTGCTCGAAACTACGAATTTATAGAATTTGTGTCAAAACCCACAATGGTTGAGCCAAATTTCTACTCACAGCATGAACTTTTTACATAAATTACTGCAATACAATGCGTAGTTTCGCAACTATGATTGAAAAGAATCAACTTGAATACGTTCTTATTCAGCACCACATTGATTTATGATTTATTGCAATCATTTCATATACTTTAGTTTATTTAGGGTCGCTTCCAAAAAAAAATCAATCTCTACGATTAAGATTTTTGGTCGTGTGTTAATCACAATTCAATTCCAGTTGGTAAACCATCCTTGGAGTAAATATCCGTCTTTTAGTTTTCAAGAAAATCGCTTCCATGTATACTTTCCAGTATAAATTCATACATTTTCGATTCATTCCGTTATGAATTCATTAATATTTGAATTCATACTTTGTAGTATGAAATTCAACCATTGCCTGCCTACACTTTCACTCATATTCTAATATCAAATGGTCCTATCTAAAATCTGTGAGAATTATTTTGAAATTATGAGATTCTTGCATTCAGATATATCAAATTTTCAGATCCGTCATCTCAGATACTTGAAAAAACCATATCTCCCGAAAGAAAAATTCCTAGGTTTGAAACTGTCATTAATCGATTCGATATGATGAAAAGTATCTTGAAAAATTTCACGGAGAAAATCGGTCTCTGGCCAGGAACTGCAGTATCGTCAGAAAAATGAAATTCTCAATTTACGAAAAATCATCTTTCGCAAATGAAGAGTTTCCTGGGATTGATGCTGACACCAATCGATTTGCTATTATGAAAAGTTTTGTAAATGAACTGATTATCAAAAGTTCAACAATAATCATATATACAACCTCAAACAACTTCAAGACATCGAATTCAAGCTAATCTGACAGCCGGTTAAATCATAACAGAAGTACAAATCCTTCACAACTTCAATTACTTTCAGATTGAATTTTTTGACTTGATCTCATTTTTGTCAATCAAATAAACGGCATCTCACAAAACCTATAGGTATCTCAAACACTGGAATATTTTCAAATATACTTCGAACCACCGTAAGTACCTTTTTTCTTGGAAAAATCCGCAAACTTTCCATAAAAGTCAGGTCGTCTCCTCGCCCTCGTTGATCTTCGAAGACCTAGAAATAAGAAAAATATCAACAAAAAACATAATTTGCTTGTGAACTTTGATTACAGGAAATTCTTGAATCATCAAGGAAATGGAGGAATGAGGATCAATAAAATGTTTTCATAATACTAAAAATACCTGATAATACACACCATGAGCTATGAATTTTAGAAGCCGACAGTTGCCCATAACTACTCGTTAGCAGATAATATGAGTTGAGTTTATGAACAATACTGCCTATTTATTAAATATTTGCTTAGCGTAAGTATAGCTTACTATGGTTTTAAATGGTTAACAAACTGTAAAGTTGTCAGGCAGTCTTTATGATCCTCTCTGGTTCAACGTGACACACTAGGGACGTTCGTTTATTACCTCAGACTGCTCCTGAGTCGTTCGTTAATTACATCCATGATTTAAAAATCATAGTGTTATCATCTGTAAAATGAATGACGCCAGCTAGTTGAAAATACAAAGAGTTATATATTCTGTGCTTTGAATTTGCATGTTAATTCAAAGCACAGAATATATAACTCCTTGTATTTTCAACTAGCTGACGTCACTCATTTTACAGATGAGCACAACATGTTTTTTACATCATGATTACATACAAATGGAGGAGACCATGATGTTTTGTTTACATCATGGAGGAGTCTACAGATGTCACCTTGTTCGAAACAAGGTGTTAAGTTTTCGCTGTGCGGTTCTTGGTTCGATACTGCGATTTGGTGCGCCGTTGTGGATGCCTACCGAGAACCAAATTTTAATCGATGTCAAGGTGCATATCACTCATCATTGAATTTCGTTTACTTATATATGAATAAATAATGATTCAAACAATTATCGGTGAATTCATATAAATGTAAAACATTCTGAGGGATCTTTAAACTATTGATTTGCAAATAATAGCCATGTTTCTTCAGCAAGCCCCTTTATCTCTTCAAAACTGATCAAACATTATTTGATATTCTTTTCTGATCAGCTCTAATGAAGTTACATTTAGGTATACTCATTTTTTCGAACGAGCTGAGAAATAAACATTGCAGAAAATAAAATGTATGATTAACAATTTTGATTCGACATCAGATTTGATACAAAGATGAGAGGATATCAGGTATTTATGGTAGTGATTCTGATTTCGTCTGAGTCGTTCGTTCACTTCAGATAAAATCTGATAAATCCAAAAGATCTGTGGCCACAATATTAGATTAATATTTATAATTATTATAATTTATTATTAATTTGAGCCAAAACCTACCATCAGTAAGGGCTATCACAGAAAATCATGGTCAAGTAGTATTTGAAGATGACAAAGTATATGTTATGAAGGAAAATAAAAAAATATTCGAAGGAACTCAGAACGAGAAATATTATAGAACAAAAGATGACAACTGGGGTGAAAATTCCCTTGTTACAACTAAAGAAGAAAAAGTAAAAAATTGGCATTGTAAGTTGGGGCACATTAATATATAAATGATATCAAGAAACTTACCGATAAACAACGGGTGACAGGAATGGACATTAAAACGTCAGATTGTGATCGGAGTATTCAACCCAACAATGAACAACAACAAGAATGCGATATGGAAATACAACGTAGTAGACGTACGGTTTGGAGTCCAGATATCTCGGTTGAGTTCGTTAATGAGTGAAATCGGTGGAATAGTTTCGGACAAAGGCCCATTTGAAACTATCAGGTTAATTCGATTAGATTCAAACTTCGGAGATAGTTCGAGAATACCAACGCGCAACAAAGTGCAAAATTTGTCCATTTAGTAGTTAGAAAATACTCGGGAAGTATCGGATAGATTTCTATGAAATTTGGCATATACGAGGGCAATTCAGAATCTAACCTCCGGTTGATTGAAAAAAATACACCAAGTTAAGTAAAAATATTTTAATATATACATCTTACAACTACATCTTTGCACTATTTTTCGACATAGTCTCCATAACGATTGAGGCACTTATCGTATCTCTTCACAAGCTTTGAAATTCCTTCTGCATAAAAATCACCCGCTTGTGCCTTGAGCCAGCCTGTGACCGCATCTTTGAGCTCTTCGTCGTCATCAAACCGCTGGGACCCGAGCCATTTCTTCATATGCATGAAGAGGTGATAATCGCTTGGCGCCAGATCTGGGCTGTAAGGTGGATGGTTGAAAACGTCCCACTTGAAGTTTTCTGCCAGAAAACTGATGGCAACGGTGTTTTGGGATGCCAAAGGGGTGTTGTTGGTTGAATTCATGGAACGTGGGACGACCATTAATCAAGACGTGTACTGTGAAACACTAAAAACATTACGACGGGCTATACAGAACAAACGCCGTGGTATGCTGACTTCCGGTATCGTTTTTTTGCAGGATAACGCCCGTCCTCACTCTGCTCGCAGAACAACAGCCCTTCTTGAGTCCTTCAAGTGGGACGTTTTCAACCATCCACCTTACAGCCCAGATCTGGCGCCAAGCGATTATCACCTCTTCATGCATATGAAGAAATGGCTCGGGTCCCAGCGGTTTGATGACGACGAAGAGCTCAAAGATGCGGTCACAGGCTGGCTCAAGGCACAAGCGGGTGATTTTTATGCAGAAGGAATTTCAAAGCTTGTGAAGAGATACGATAAGTGCCCCAATCGTTATGGAGACTATGTCGAAAAATAGTGCAAAGATGTAGTTGTAAGATGTATATATTAAAATATTTTTACTTAACTTGGTGTATTTTTTTCAATCAACCGGAGGTTAGATTCTGAATTGCCCTCGTATTTTGGGGTCAATATTGAATAACATCATGTTATTGAAATTCGAGGGATTTGCTCAATATCGCGAGAAATATAGATGAGGTCAGATTGAAAAATCGTAGTAAATTGAAGAATTTCTATATGCCACATGACATTTTGGGGGTTGACTAATCATTTGGTCCTCACGAAATCCGGCATGGATCTTCAAGCTGTCATTTTAATTTAAGGACTGGATATTAATTCGATAAGATTTGTGGTTTTGGAAATATTATTATATAAAATTCGCCAAATGATTCCGTATATAAAGGTACCCATTTAAAATTTCATCTTTTCAATATTCACGAAAATACGTGAGTTTGGCGCGGTCAATACGTGAACAAGTGATTGGTGCTTCGGAAACGAATTTAAACAAGCGCGTAAAAGACCTCACGTCTTCCAATTTTTAATTTCAGAATTAGCATTCTGTTAGCACAACGTTCAAGGGTAACCCAAAATCAAGAGTATGAGGTATTTATTATACTCATCATTTGGAGATATTAATGATTTTTCTTAATCTACTATATTTTTAATGAAAGAAAATGCAAAAATGAAATTTGCACTATTGAAGTCCGATACTCGATTGAAAAATATGTGTGCTGGAATCAAGGAAATTATGCAAAAAGTGGCGCGTTGGTATTCTCCAACCAAAGGATTCTCCAATAAGAGGTGTTATTTTGATATTCAAAGAAAAATGCCATTTTCAATATAAATGATCGGATGTTTTTTTCATTATGAAGAAGAAGCTATGCAGTTAATAGTGGAAAATAACACCAGGCAAATGACCACCACGACCACGCTTACAGGACCATTTCCAGTCCTAATGAAATTTTCCATAACCAAATCGCAAAGTGGCTGCCCTATGTCCTCGATAGCTTCACGAATTCCATCTTTGAGGTCTTGAATCGACGCTGGGCTATTGGCGTAGACCATCTCTTTCACGTGGTCCCAAAGAAAGAAGTCGCAAGGTGTTAAATCACAAGATCTCGGTGGCCAATTGTGATCACCTCTTCGAGAGATAACACGGTCCAGAAACTTTTCCCGCAAAAGATCAATGGTTTCGTTGCTTGTGTGACACGTAGCGCCGTCTTGTTGACAGTAAACGTTTTCCAGATCAATTCCATCCAATTCCGGCCATAAAAATCATTAATCATCTCTCGACGGTGCAATCCATTCACCGTAACTGTAGCTGTAGCCTCGTTTTCGAAAAAGTAAGGTCCGCCGCACCATTAACCGGACCAAACAGTCACACGTTGAGGATGGAGAGGCTTTTCAACAATAACTCTCGGGTTTTCCGAGCCCCAGATGCGACAATTTTGCTTGTTGACGAAGCCACCGAGGTGGAAATGGGCCTCATCACTCAAGATGATTTTTCGATGGAATTCCGGATCATTTTCATGCATTTCGACGACCCAATCAGCAAAGACACGACGCTGTTGATGATCGGCCGGCTTGAGTTCTTGTGTCAACTGAACTTTATAAGCCTTAAGAACCCAAATCTTCGTGCAAAATACGGTGTAATGACGTTTGTGGAATGCCTAATTCAAACCTGGGTTTTCTTCCAACACTTTCGGCTACAGCAGCAATATTCTCGGCTTTTCTTGAGCGATGTGCACGGGTTTTATTCTTCACATCATTAACTTGCCCCAACAGCTCGAATTTTAACACCAATTTCTTTATTGCGGTTCGACAAGGTGCTTCACCACGACCCAAAAATGTTCGAGTTTTACGAACCGTCTCTGCCAAATTTTCACCATTTTATAGTGAATTTTAATAATTTCAATGCGTTGTTGAAGTGTGTATCGTTCCATTTTTATTAATGGCGTAGTTTCTACTTGTCAAATATCAAAAAATTACAGCTTCAAAATTGACATTACCAAAATAGCGAGCTATTCAAAATAACCTCGAAAAACCCTCTAATTACGGCGTTTAAATCTGATCGCATCCGTTCTTCTCGAGATATTGAGGAACAAACCTGAAAAATTTTTCTCGTCCGACACGGATGCATCGCAGAAAATAGTCAAATTAGTAAATACCAATCTTACTGAGACGATCGTCTCGAATTTGTTTAAAGTCTTTCTGTTGATACTATTCCTCTACAAATGCAATTTTGTTTTGGGTAATTGAAAAACAAAGTTTCAGGTGACTATAAACAGAGAAGGTGTTGTGCGATTTTGCCTGTTGAATCAATTAACCGGAAATTTAGGATTCGAATCAACCCTAAAAAGTTCAAGGCCCAGGAAATTTCCTTCGGAAGTTAGGATACACCCGGCTGTCTGACAGCTAGCAGATTTTGACTACGGATTCTTCATCAGTGAGTCCAAACTAGTCATTCAAGACAACTTTCGGCTCAAAATTCGACATTTGGACCAAACGATAATGCGCTGTTCTACAGTACGCGTCAAAATTATGGAACAAATTCATTTTCTCAGAAGAAAAATATTTGGCAACAAAATCCTGAAGGTCAATTTTCGTTTCACTTTTACCAAATTTTTTTGCATTTTTGAAGGATATTTGTTGCACCCTGTGCCATCCCCATCAACCCTCTAAATTTTTTGAATAGGGAAAGTGGGTCATGTGGTATTTTTTTCACTAGGTCTTTGTATCTTCTTTGTAGGCGGGCAGAAATTTTCAAGAAAAGAATTTTTTTTTTAAAAATTAGTTACTTCAAAGAGGTTTTCAGTATGTGAACTTACCTGAAGAAATTTGTCACCGAATGAAAATCGACCATTACAGTTTTGTTCATGCACAACTTTCAACCCCTACGAACCCTTCAATGGGAAAAAAAATGGAGTGATATTGGACATTTATTTCGGCATGGAAGTACCACCCGGAAAATCATTGTGCATTACAAGATAAGTTAAATTAGTGTTTCACACATTCTAATTTTTCACAGGAGGGGGTTGAAAGGGGTTGAAAGTTGTGCATGAACAAAACTGTAATAGTCGACTTTCATTCGGTGACAAAATTTCATCAGACACCATCGTCTCAATGTAAATGAGTCCATGTCAAAGTGCACGCGTACTGAAATCCTCTTTGAACTAACTACTTTTTCAAACAAAATTTTTTCTTGAAAATTTCTGCACGCGTGTAATAAGATACAAAGACCTTGCCAATTAAGTACAACATGACTCACGTTCCCTATTCGAAAACTTTAGAAGGGTTAATGGGGATGGCACAGGGTGCAACAAAAAATCCTTCAAAAATGCATAAAAATTTGGTAGAAGTGTAACAAAAATTGACCTGTTTCAGGATTTTGTTGCCAAATATTTTTCTTCTCAGAAAATGAATGTGTTCCATGATTTTGACGCGCACTGTATATAAGAAAATAGCGTGAAATTATGTCAAATTATGTGGGTATTCAAAATTTGAAGATTATTTTCTGAACATCTCGTGAAGAACTGATGCTATTGAAATTATACTTCATTGTTAGTTGTGGAATATCGACTCATAGCTTCATGCAAAATTTCGTGAACATCGAACAAGTTGAAGATCAAAAAAAATTCTATTTCGAGAATTTTCCAGATTTTAATTGAAGAAATTGTTTTCTGGAAACTATTCATCTGCGTGCGATTAAGTTCAGCACAAACCTTGAGGTCATTCGTACATTTTAAATATCAGTACCATCGGATTTTTATTTTCGGATTTGGTAGATATTTCTATGATATAATTATTATTCACGCCAAAAATCATAAAAAAACTGATCATGATGAAACTCGTTAACTAAACTTGTGGGAAATTTTTTGACGACCGTTGCATCAGAACAATTAGAAAAATTGTAAATTTTTTGTTCGACTATTGAATATCTTCTGAGAATTTAATCCCAATGAAATTCTACATGAACCATCAAGCTGTCTTTTTAATCAAGTCCCAACTGGATTTCGATCCAATACGTATTTTGGGAAATATTAGGTAAATAAAATTTTGAATGGGTATTATATCTACGAAATCAATGGTACAGGATTTTTCAAATTCGCGAATTGGGTCTTCATAGAAAAACTACTCTACAATTATACAGTCTCTGAGTAGATTCTTCCGCAAATTAATGTGTTCACGATCTCTGAAACTATTGCTGATTATTTCAAAGTAAATTTCGAATCCAAAGTATCCTTCAGAACAAACAATAATTAACAAACAAAATGAAAACAAATCCTTTGTTCACTATCCCTATATTGTTTGAGGTTCAACAGTGACCCGATTTTCGTAGTAGGTACTACATTTTCAGAGGATTGTATTCAAAGCTGTGTAACAAGTAATTTAAATGTGTTCGGCACTCCTATTTCTTGAGAATTTCAAAAAGTGGGGCATTCCATAATTCCGGCTGTTCGTTCAGATGTTTTATTGCCGATATATACCTGTAGATTTTCAACGATTTCAATAGGTACAATTTTCTGCTTTTTGGTACCAGATATAAAATATTCCGAAGTTATTCAGGTCTGAGGAAGTATTGATTTGTTCCCTAGACCTGAATAACCTATACCTGGTGCCAAAAAACGGGAAATTAGACGTTTTAGAACCGTTGGAAATCTACCAGTACCTAACTGAATAACCCGGTAGTAAAACTTCCAAACTAACAGAAGGACCTATGGAATTCTCTACTTTTCGAAATTTTCAAGGAAAGAGACTACATAACACATTTCAATAACTTTTTACACTTCTTGGAATAAAGTAGTACTACGAAACTTGGGTCACTGTTGAACCATAAGAAAAATTATACCTAATGATAGTAAACAAAAAAATTTCTTTTATTCTATTCCAAATTAACTATCACAAGGAGCTCTCAAGAGAAGAATACGAGAACACAAGAAAAGCTTCACAACAGACATCCCACGTACAAATAGTCGAACCACGAATTCGGACATGATTTCACCAACTATGATATCCCGAAAATTAAACTTCCAGGCCGACATTACTGAAATAATTAGACAATAACCGATCCCAATCAACGAGCAGACATATGTCAAAAGATCTCCCCTGCTGCACATCTTGAGGCACAACTTCTTCCGCTACATCGAATAAATTTTTCTATAGAAACTCATGAATACCTTATTTGGAATTGGTTCGAAATATAATCCTGAAGAAGCCACAGTGTCGTAAAACAATTGTTGAATGAATTAAAACTTGAAACTGTAGAAAAAAGAGTCCATTCAGATATCTTCGTGGGAATTAACCATTTGAAAAGAATTTCGCCAAATCTATCCATTTGGAAGTGAACCCTCCCAATCATCTTATGAAGGAGTCTTATATATTGGATGAAAAACGTTATAAAGGGTGAGTCTTTATGTTGTATATTAATTTCAACCATAGATTCCTCTCATGAAATGATACACTTATTTCATTTACCATTTTTTTAGATTCGGCTCCAGCAAAAATATACATGCTGTTTAAATTTCCAAATAAAATCAGTTTTTCCTTTGTAGCTTTGATATGTTAACTCCGAATGAGATTAATTTTTGTGTTCAGTTTTCTATAACTATATGACACATATTCTTCAGTAATCACTTTCATCCTACTTCAAACAGTTTCCGAGTTATAGACTCGCCGATTCATAAAACTATACGAATCAGCATGAAGAATGCAGATAAAGTTTATCATATGTCACTATAAGAATCTTCAATCATTTTAAAATACACGATTATTCTTAATAATTTCTCCTAAAATGCACCGTTTTGCAGATATTCAACGTTGAATATTATAAAATCGGATAAAAATTTGAGAAATTACCCTGTATCTATGGATCCGCCCCTGATCTAGTATAGGAAGTAAATTAAGCTGGGTTCACGTTTATCTGGACCATAGAATACACATAACTATTTATCTATTTCGCATAAAACTAATTTAGGGATATGCTTTTTCGTGATCATACCACAGACCTAACCATAATATTCATAGACATAGAATAACATGTCATAAGTCTAGAGAATAATTTCAGGTTAATTGATTGATTTCATATCAAATTCATTTATAAATTTCGTGAAAAAGTATAATTATGGAGTTTTCAATATGAGAATGGGCGAGGATGGAATTGTGTGTAATCTTTTGGTGGAATGAAATTGGATATTCCATGAACATCAAGTTGAAGATCAGTGTTTCAAGTCCAGTGTAGTGCAAAAAGCACCAAATCATAAGAATTAAGTGAGTAAATGAGTTCTCTCAACCTTGGATTGGTTATACCTACTCCAGAAGAAATCACCGTAAGGAATATGTGTGGTGAACTTGCAAACAAAGCGCAGGAGTGTATTAGCACATTGAGAAATATTTAAATGCTCATTACTTTTAACGTGAGCCGAATCTAGACAAATGGCAAATGAAAAAAGTGTTTTATTTGCTGAGAGGAATTTATGGTTAAAATTAATGTACAACTTAAAGACTCACCCTGTAAATGCGTTTACCTGTTAACTTCATTTCATATTATTCATTAGAAAACATTGTTTCCGAAATGGGCTCAAATAGTGTATAACGAAGACAGGAGAAATTTCTACAATTATTATTATTTATTTTCATTACTTGTTTTTCCGATATTGAGAAAAGAAAACTCATAAAAATTTCAGGGCAAAAGAAAGCTCCATCACCCACAACATCTTCAGTCGATATACATATAATTTTATCATCTATATTGCTGTTCACCAAATATACTTAAATAAGAATTATGATTTTCCAAGGGTCTTCGAATCGGATTGAAAGTAGTATACAAAATTTACTCATGATATTAATTCCTTTATGGACAAGAAATATTTTTCATGGAGAATAAGAAAAATATAGCTCTAAACTTGTACAAGTAGACAATTGAAGAAAAATAGTATCTTCAGAAAAATTGACTCGATTATGCTTGGAACTAGTGAATATTGGTTAACATTCGAGGTATCTAAACTATACTTTGTATGAAATCAACAGTAAAAATAACTTTGTTACCACAGAAGGAAGTAAGGCTTCTGAAAAACCACTTAGATTGAGATGATCGTCGATTTAGTGGGATATCTGCGGGACTTTAATTTCGAGAGACTCAGTTTTTGTCAGTTCATGCCTCAGAGTAACAAACAACATATAGGTAACATACGTTATATTTAGGGTTAACTCACACGTACCTTGAGCCGACCACAAACCTGCGGTCGCCTGTCGTAAGTAACGAATTAGTAGGGAAACGCATCATATCACTCACACGGCCGACTGCAATCCATTTCGACCACAAAAAAAACGCGTCGTCGACTCGTCGATAACAACCACAAAACTGTCGCAGATATCAACCACGGGAAAGTGAGTGCAAAAGCCCTATAGTTCTTTCCTCGTCGCACACATAGCGTTTTATTACAAGGTGTTATGTCCGTATAAGGGACGGTAATAGGCGCACGTTATTTCTTATGAAGGTACACGAAAATGAACTCTATCACAAACTCGCTCGGTGTACCGAATAATAATTTAATTCCCCAAATTCCATCGATTCAATTATCACTAAAATTTGACAATGAGTGGGAAAAGTTTCAAATTAAAGAAGTGTTATTGCTGCAAAATGAATGATTATTCGAAAGCCGAATAATCGTACGATTGAGAGACAAGACAAAATCATCATAAAATTTTACACAAAGTTGTCTTTCAGCATTTTCGGACTAGCTGCCAAGTTTAATCATGTATACAGAAAAGTTTTGAATTGAAGACCGCGTTATTTGCTGCAAAATGAATGATTATTCGAAAGCCGAATAATCGTGTAATTAAAGTCCGGTGCACACATACGGTTTTTCAAGCCCGGGCGCCGTTGTAGTGCCTTACTCATGTGTGCATTCTGATGCTGTGAACTTCAGACCGTCCGGGTCCGGAGCTGGGAAAACCGGATGTGTACTCCGGACCTCTCAGTCGCAGCAACAGCGCCGGAGTTGGAAAAACAGTATGTGTGCATCGGACCTCACTGAAGTGCTAATAGAGTTCATTTTCATATGCTTCTATGAGAAATAACATAGTATTATTGTCTTTAATATAAGAAAGTAACGGTAACTTCAATACTTTATTTAGTTCGATTATTGTTTCATCAAGTCGTCATATTTAAAACCTAGAGAAGCACTGCCGTGTAGGTAACAGCTTCTGCGCGCATGTTCAATGGAGATGACCGCTTTGGCAACGAATTTGAACATGCGAGCAAAAGTTGCTGCCTTGACGGCATTGCTTTTCTGAATTTTTTTCCTTCAGTAAAGTACTGGATTTCAATTCGATCTAATCTGTATTTTTGAGAATATTGAGAAAATAAAATTTTGAATGGGTATATCTACGAAATCATTGGGCGGATTTTACCCATTCACGAATTCGACTTTCGTAATTAAGCCCCAAACTTTCTCTACAAATATCGAGTGTCTGAGTCGTTTCTTCCGAAAGTTAGAAACTCGATATTTGTAGAGGAGGTTTGGACCTTAATTACGAAGGCCGAATTCGTGAATGGTTGGTTTGGGTAAAATCCACCCAATGATTCCGCAGATTTGCCCATTCAAAATTTGATTTTCTCAATATTTCCAAAAATACAAATTAGATCGAATTGAAATCCAGTTCTCTATCGAAAAATGATAGTTTGAAGGTTCATACAGAATTTAATGAGGATAATATGATAAGATCACAGAATAGTGAATATTCAAAAAATCAATTTTTTTTTCAAATTTTTCTAATGACACGATTATCACGAAATTTTGCAATAGGTTGTCTTTCAGCATCTTCAAACAGGCTGCAAAGTTTCATCATGATCGAATCATTATTCAATTATAATAATAATGATACCAACTTTATTTCCTTAGAATGTAGAAGCATTATGGAAAAAGTCAAAAACAATGCAGAAAAAAAATCGAGATAGTTACTCCAAATACGATAGGAACTCAACAATGCTGTAGCTCTTTGACTGAGAAGTTCTTCAATTGTTTTTTGAAAGTGAATAGTGATTTTGCACTTTTGATAGTCATTAAGTTTATTATATATGCCTAAACCCACATAAATTGGACAATTCCTACCAATTCTGTACTTGAAATTTGGGAGCACAAAAAATCGCCTAGTCCGCGTACCATACTGGTGTCGGTCACCATGCCTCAAAAATGTATCCTGATTTTTGTATATAAACGTAGCCAATTCGAGAATCAAGAGCGAAGGCAATGTGATAATTTTCAACGATTTGAAGGAAAGTGTACAGAACATAGTCTGAGGAATGCCGACCAAACATCTTAAAAGCTTTTTTTTGGCAAAGAAAAACATCATTCGAATAATAGGAAAACCCCTAAAACATAACGCCATAGAAAAGACTGGAATGAGCCTGGGCATAATACACTGATAAAAGCTGACCAGATGTCAGAACACTTCTCAAGTTCCTTAACAAAAAGCACACATCAGTCAAATTTCTAGAGACACTCCTACAGTGTTTCTTGCGTTTTACCGAAAAAAATAACGACAACGGGAAGAAAACCACGAAATTTTTTTTGAATATTGGCAATGGTTTCGGAAAAAAAAATTTTCTCGAAAAATATTTGAAAAATATTTTTTTGTTTAAATTGAGTGACCATACTACAAATTTCGCTCAAAGTGTCGCGTCGTTTCAATCCAATCGCTCCGGTAATTCCTGGAATATTAGGGAAAAGACCTCAAAATTTCAAATAGCTCTAACTCCGAAACCATTCGGCTGATTTGACCCATTTACGAACTGAACCTCGGCATTCCGATGCGCGAACTACCCTACAAGTTGCAAGTCGCTAGCTCGCTTCGTTCGACGTTCGAGATCACGGCCGGCCGGACAGAATCGATTTTGACACCGGATTCGACATCAGTGAGTCTGACCTAGTCGTTTGAGGCCATTTTCGGCTCAAAATTCGAAAATTACAGACATTTGGGCAAAACCACAATACGCTGTTCCCAGAACATGCACGCAAAAAGCTGCTGAATCAATTTGAATTTCATCAAACAATATTCTAGGTTGATAAGTAATTTAAGCCCCCTAGAATATTCGCGCAAAAATGGAGTGTTCAGTAGGAAACACTGTGTTACAGTAAGCAGTAAGAGGGAAATAATTGATAGGAATGTTCTAGAAAAGCAATGACGTAAAATCAGCAGCTAGCTCGGAAGGTTCAAATTCGTTGCCAATGCGGTCATCACACCTTTGCTTTCTGATGCAAAAATTTGGTTATCTTCTTTGTAATCATATTACCGTCACAAATTCTGCCGGAACCTTCAAGCTGGCATTTTACAATCATGTACTGGATTTTAATTCGATCACATCTTAGTATCGATTAAAGCTTATTTTGGGAGGATTTCGCATCATTTTTTTTTCAAATTGTTCCTAAGACACGATCATCATGAAATTTTGCACAAAGTTGTCCTTCAGCATTTTCGGACTAGCTGCCAAGTTTAATCATGTATTCAGTATTTACGAGCATGTTCTGGGGATCAGCGTGCTATCGTTTTGTCCAGATGTCTGTAATTCTGGATGATTGAGCCGAAATTGGTCTCAAACGACTAGATTGGACTCCCTGGTGACGAATCCAGTGTCAAAATCGATTCAGTCCGTCCAGCCGGCCGTCACGGACACGATAACTACCGAACGGAGTAAGCTTGCGACTTGAAACTTTCAGGGTAGGTCGCGCATTGGAATGCCTCGGTTAAGTTCGTTAGTGGGCCAAATCGGTCCAACAGTTTCGGAGTTATAGCCATTTGAAATTTTGAAGTTATTTATTTTTTATTTCAGAAACTACCGAAGTAATTGGATTTAAACTCTGCAGTCAGGTGAAGCTCAACGACGCGCAACTTCATGAAAAATTTTGACAGGATCATACTGTCTGTGAATTTTTCGAAGTTTCTTTTTCAACATTTTTCTGCAAAAAATGTTTTTTTCGGAAACCGTTCATCATATCAAAAAAAAAAATCACTTGGACAATGAGCTTATTTCACAGCACTGTACCAGATTTCAGCTAGAAACGATCATAATTTTTGGAGATATTGGGAAAAAACAAGTCCAATTTCGTGGTTTTCTTCTCGATATAGTTGTTTTTTTCGGTATAACTCAAGAAATACTGTTTCAAGCATGATGAAACTTCGCAGCTAGTTCGGAAATGCTGATGAGCAACTTTGGGCAAAATTTCGTGATGATCGTGTCATTAGAACAAAAAAATTGAAATTTTTTTCAAATATTCAATATTCTGTGATCTTCTTATCATACTATCCTCATCAAATTCTGTATGAGCCTTCGAACTGTAATTTTTCTATGAACTACCGGATTTCAATTCGATAGTATCTTTATTTCTGGAAATATTGGAACAAAATATTGAATGGGTATAGCTAAGGAATCATTTGGTGGATTTTACCAATTCACGAATTCGGCCTTCGTAATTAAGGTCTGAACCATTTCTACAAATATCCAGTTTCTAAGTTATCTCTTTCGGAAGTAATTGTGTTTACGCGGTTGGCCGTTAAGCCGACCGTTAGGACCGGAAGAAACGACTTAGAAATTCGATATTTGTAAAGGTTTGGGGCTTGATTACGAAAGTCGAATTCGTGAATGGGTAAATTATTCCGTAGATATACCCTTTCAAAATTTTATTTTCCCAATATTTCAAAAAATACAGATTAGATCGAATTGAAATCCAGTACTTCATCGAAAAAAACTAGAAAAGCACTGCCGTGAAGGCAGCAGTTTTTGCGCGCTTGTTAAAATTCGTTGCCAAAGCGGTCATCTCCATTGAACGCAGTGCTTTTCTAGGTTTTTTTGATCAAATCCGGAAAAAACAACGATATCGAGGGAAAAAACAAGAAATTCTACATATTTTCCCCCAATAACTCCAGAAATTATAATCGTCTCGCACTGAAATTTGGTACATATAATACAAATTGGGTAAAATCTAAAACGATCGGATTTTTTTTTCGAAATTTACTGACTATACGATACTAACAACAAAACTCTGTGAAATGTTGGGCGTTGCTATGCTCCAACTAACTGTCATTTTGTCAATCTAATCGCTTCAGCAGTTTCTGAAATCCCTGGGAAATAATCTCAAAAGTTCAAATGAATACAACTCGGAAACCATTCGGCCGATTTCACCCATTAACGAACCGCTGCATTCCAATGCGCGTGCTGATCGGAAATTTTGCGAAAAAATGCGCGTCGTTATGCTACAGATATCTGATGCCGAGTTTCAATACAATCGCTCAAGTCGTTCCTATAAAATCAGGGAAGTAATCTTGAAATTAAATGTTTTCAAGGAAAGCGTTTGACCGATTTGGCCAAACCTAACCGCCGTATTCCGATGCTTGACCGAGCCTGAAAGCTTCAAGTCGCGAGCTTGCTCCGTTCGCAGCCTGCGAACGGAGCAAGGGCGGAGTGAGGGCCCTGCGAATCCCAGGGCCCTCACAAGGGCTACTGACGCCTGTGTGCAAAAAGGGATAATACTCATACTTGGATATTTAAAAAATATGCAGAAACTTTTGATGACTCTTATATCGCTTGAATACATACCATCAAAAATTTCTCCTATAATTGCTTATACTGCTAGACCAGACAATCTTTCTTGAAGCATTGTCGATCTTTAATAATTTTTAATGGTTTGGGATGAAAAATAATTATAACCACTATCCTGAAAAAGGTTCAATGTTGATAGTATAAAGTAAGGATCACTCATTACCATTTTATAAAAATCAAACCATTGAAATTGCAGTCAGCAGGTAAGCAGCACTTAATTTTTTAGAAAAAAGAAGTAGTAAACTAAATATTATACAACACAACACTTATGTCCAGCGCTCCAGGCATTATTCATGTCTGAACAGGAAAAATCAAGAAACTCCCGCCTGACATATTCTCGCAAGATAGGAATCGGCAATACCTGGGATGATATAATAATTCAATTTCGTGTGTATTTATACCTAATCTTATTTTATTTGTCAATCCTTATTTTGATATGAAGTTTTGTTTTTCGTTTTTTTTTTGCAAATTCTTTTGCAATTATTTTCGGAAGCTGGGTTTTGGTGCAACTAAACGGTGGCGCCCGTGTGCATTGCACACTTTGCACATATGGCAGCGGCGGCCCTGTCCGTTCGACAGTTATCGTGTCGTCGGCTGGTCGGAGCGAATCTATTTTGAAAGTCATCGCATTCGGAAGAAAAACATGCGCTCAGAAATATGATCAAACGTTTAAAAGCTCCCTTGTTGCTTGCGCTAAATATTTCAGTTGAAATCTTTCTGTTCAAATCGAAACTAGTAGAAAATAAGGGATGAAGGGGCAAGGAACATTCGTGTTTGAAGCCACATTTTAGAACGCTCAGAAGAATTTCAAACATTTCGAAAAGCATGTAAAATAATCAGAATTAAATAATGACCGATATAAAATTGAGTTGAATTCATTGATGTGAAACAAATTCAATTGAATATTATCCCGCTTACCTAAAACAGGAGCTTCTGATCCTTCTCGATCGTTGATATTTCGACTGTGTCCCATGTTAATTGTTAATTGAGGATATTTCTGAAAGAAACAAAGAATATATAGTATTTGAATTAGGTATCACGGTTTGTTGGAAAATCAAGAGAAATATACAGTGCGCGTCAAAATTATGGAACAAATTCATTTTCTCAGGAGAAAGATATTTGGCAACAAAATCCTGAAACGGGTCAATTTTTGTTTCACTCAAACCAAATTCATATGCATTTTTGAAGGATTTTTGTTGCACCCTGTGCCATCCCTATCAACCATTCAAAATTTTTGAATCGGGAAAGTAGGTCATGTCGTACTTGTTTTGCAAGGTCTTTGTATCTTCTTTACAGGCGTGCAGAAGTTAGTTCAAAGAAGTTTTCAGTATGTGCACTTTGTCATGGTTCATTTACTTTGAGAGGATGGTACCTAATGAAATTTGTCATCCAATGAAAGTCGACCATTACAGTTTTGTTCACCCACAACTTTCAATCCCTTTCAACCCCCTCACGTGAAAAAAAAAATGTTTTCTCCATAAAAGGGTTCTTAGGGGTTGAAAGTTGTGCATGAACAAAACTGCAATGGTCGACTTGCATTCGGTGACAAATTTCATCAAGTACCATCGTCTCGAAGTAAATGAGCCATGACAAAGTGCACATACTGAAAACCTCTTTGAAGTTATTAATTTTTCAGAAAAATTTTTTTCTTCTTCAAAAAATTAAGAGGGTTGATGCGGATGGCACAGAACGCAATAAAAATCCTTCAAAAATGAATAAAAATTTGGTAAAAGTGAAACAAAAATTGACCTGTTTCGGGATTTCGTTTCCAAATATTTTTCTTCTGAGAAAATGAATTTGTTCCATAATTTTCGACGCGCACTGTATTCTTAATGGCATTAACACAAGTAGATGAAATACTTACCAACAGTTACAAAAATAAAAATCTAAGCACAAACTTCTTCAGATATCACTAACGCACTTTTATACCACTTGACAACTAGAAAGCAAATGAGACAATGATGTTCCGTCTGTGGCCTGTGCGTCCATTGAGTATTTTGAGATTGGTGATGGGGTGAGCTAGGACCTCGAACCAATCGAATTGATCTATACTGGTCGGGAGCGTCCCATTCCGACGTGGGGTCTAGAGAATAGGAATAGAGGGAGGAGGGCATTCAGAATGTAATAATTAATAATAAGAGCATTATAGAAATATATTTTGTATTTGTATCGTGGATAAGAGCGTAATCTCTTTCTCTCTTCTTTGATCTCATCTGAGACCGATATATGTTTTTTGATTCAACAACCCTCATAAACATAATAACAGCAACAAGATGAATGTAACTCAAGTACGATCTATAAGATTAGGAACTACCTACTTAATAAATAATAACTCAAACGATTATATATTATATACAGGGTGTTCCTTAATTATATGTTGATATTTAAAGGGGCGTTTTTGGAGCAACTTTGAGAAAAATCTTCATATGAACATATGTATAAACGTGCTAACTTGTGAAACACAGGGTGGTAGAGTTTCCAGAAAGAAATCATTATTTCACAACGAGAAAGACGCTATTGCAGATGTTTGGTACACTTTTTTTCTGCATCAAGGTACCTACATTTTCTGATGTATCTAAAAACAATTTTATTATTTTCACTGGTGGCGTCTATATGGGTTCTGCATTGAATATTTTTGGAGAAAAATGGTACTACACTACTTTTTCTCGAATTTGAAATAACATGAAATCGTTCGAAAAAGTGTTCTCCATAGTAAATCAAGATTTCTTTTTGGGAATGAGGACAATAATAAACTGAATTGAATTATGTTCATAGTCGGTGACGTTTCGCAGAACTTTTTCATCTGCTTCTTCAGGTCTAAAAAAATTCACACATTCATAAGATTTGTTGATAGATATACAACAATATTATGAAGTATTCGCAAACAAACATGAATTACTTCCATAAAACTCATTAATTCATCAGTGATGAAATAAAAAGCACAAAGTGTTACAATTATTAATACATCTCAACAAATGACATAACCTCACATAAATTAACTATACATATTTTCATCTTTTGAATTAATTAAACATAATTTAATTCAGTTCATCATTGTCCTAATTCCCACAAAGAATTTTTCAATCTTGATTAAAATTACTTCTGAAATTTTCATTTATTTCGGAATAAATTTGATTTCTTGATTCTTCTATGTCCAGCCATTGTATCTTCATACAATAGCCCGGCGTAGGTATATGGTTCAAGCTTAAAAAAATAAAAATATTCTACTTCAGCGTCACACACTGATAAAATATTTTGCCGAAGCGCAAGCATCAATTTCTACGGAATGATCATCCCTTCACAGTTTCAGCAATTGACGCTGAAGTGAAACGATTTTATATTTTTGAGAAATAGTATATGCGCCAGAGATAGTAAAATAACGAAATCAAAAATGATCAAAAATGTTCAAAAAAGAACGAGAAACACAAACATATATCAAAAATATGTTTTAATTTGAGAAAAAGCAGTGTCGGACCATTTTTTTCAGTTCAGTGTGAAATCCATAAAGACTCCTCTGATGAATAATAACATAGCTCTTATACATCCGAATATGGCTCTTGATTCAGTGATACGTGTAGGTACATACAAAATTTCATACAGATATCTATACATGTTCCTGTGAACAATGTCTGGAAAATTTACCAACCTGAAAAGTTGGCATGTTTACCACATATATAAGTTATATGAAGTTTTTGTTCTCAAGATGGCTTTAAGAATATCCCCCTATTTAATATAAAATATCATTGAATGCCATGTATTAATAAAATAGTTCAGAAAAATTAAAATAACTATGAGCTGCAAAGTGAATATGTGTATTTTTGAACTCTTATATCACGGTGTATCATTTAGGGCTACCATATGATTATTTTCAATTTACTCTTTCCGTTAAACGATTCAAAATTATTGTATCAATATAATATAGCGGATATTACAAATTTTTTGCTTGAATGAGAGGGTAAAATGAAATTAATGTATCGAAACATAAATAAGAACTTCAACACTGGATATTCTAACTGGCAGAAAAAATCATTTGGCAAACAAATTTTGAAAAAAAAAAGAATCAATCGCGCTTTTTCAGTTTCTCCTGAATTATCTTTTATTTCGCACATATTCAAACTCGAAATATTCTCGAGTAACCATTGAGTCAATAAGTAAATGGGTTAACTTATGAGTGAATTTCTATAAAAATGCATATATACCTGCAACCCTAAATTCCTTCTCGCATGACGCGTTTATGTTCACCCTTAGGATTCTATCTTGATGAGACGAAATTCGAAATCGATGATTAAAAAATATCATACAATTTGGATACTTGATATTTTTACTCTGAAAGACAAGTGAATGAAATATAGCAAAGCTTGTATTAAAGCTTTCGCGAACACATGTTCAAATTCGATGCCAAAGCGGGTTTTACATATTGAGCCTGCCGAACGCACCTATACTTCCCGAAAGACAAATTGATGATCTTCTAATTATATTATCCTCACCAAATTATGCATGAACCTTCTAGCTGTCATTTTTCGATCAAGCACTGATGGATTTCAATTCGATTATAGATTCATGGAAATATTGGGAAAATAAATATAGGATCGAACTGAAATCCAGTACCTACTTGATTGAAAAATGACAACTTGAACGTTCATACCGAATTTCGTGGGGATAATATGAGCAGAAGATCGTAGAATATTGGACGTTGGAAAAAAAATGAGTATTTCTTTTAAATATTGAAAACTCAATGACATAGCTTAATTTTTATACGCTTCTTCTGGAGAACAAAAATTCTTCAGTATCGCTCAACGTTGCCATTCGTACGATAATTATCGTTTTATACGATAATTTTGGTGCTCCGTACCATGTACGATACCACATGTACGATTATAGCGTTTTTTTCGATAATTTCAGAGTAAATATAATTTGAAAATTCAATTCAGCTTAAGTGTCCGAAGATCCTAAAAATTATAGTGAACCTGTTCAAATTAATGATGACCCTCATACTAGTAGCAAGTAGCACTTTTTTTCAAATATTTCATGCTGTAACACAGATGCCATAAATCCAACTTTGTCGGCATAACAGTTTTCAAATCCAGACTAGCTGTCTTATCCATTCTTCCCTTCCTTCAGAGGAAATTAAAAAATTGCGATTTTCGGAAACCGGCAATAATTGTATAACGAAAGTATTGATGATTCCCAGATGCACAAAAGAAGACCAATAAAAGTTTCGCCCTTTCCTTCTCCCATTATTCAATAGGTTTGCTTTACAGTTTGTACCTCTCTCCATTATGAAGGTTACGAGGATAAACAGATTGAGATAAACAAATTCCATTTTGCGTCGGAATCTCCCAATTGCAGGGTAGCAAAATTTCCCAATTCATTTATGACCCACCATAATCTACACATTTCGTGTTCTTTGTCGGCATATTCAGTTATGGAAGTATTTACGAAAGGGATCTCAAATATTTTTTGGTCCAGTGGTGAATTTGGGTAAAAATACTTTGCTGACTGAAATAGAATTATACCGTCAATTTCAGACTTCTACTAAGAATATGAGACTCATAATGCAAACCAAAGATCTATCGAGGATCACCTTCTTGACAACATATTCAAAATTAAAATCCACCCCAATTTGGGGGTAGTTTATTCCTGTAGTTTTTCAAAATAATTTGCTGACCGGGGGTTTCCAGTCGAGATATTTCATCAAAACGCTACATTATGATTGAATGTAGCATACTTTTTGTGCCACCATAAAAATAATTCAGATCCGCCCCCGTTTGAGGGTAGTTTATTCTTGTGATTTTTCAGGAATCCTTGCTGATCGGAAATTTCCAGTGGAGATATTTTATTGGAACGATATATTATGACTAACCGTAGCATAGTCTTTGTGCCACCATAAAAAATATTCAGATCCACCCCCTACTAAGGGTAGTTTATTCTTGTGATTTTTCGAAAATCCTTGCTGATCGATTTTTTTCTAGGCTCGTTATTTCTCGGAATACTTTGCTGACCGAAAATTTTCAGTGTAGATATTTTATTGAAACAATGCATTATGACTGAACGTAGCATACCCTTGGTGCCACCATACAAAAAATCCAGATCCAGTTTATTCTTGTGGTTTTTCAGGAATCCTTCCTGATCGGAAATTTCCCGTAGAGATATTTGATTGAAACGATGTATAATGACTAACCGTAGCATACCCTTTGTGCCACCATAAAAAATATTCAGATACCCCCCCTTATTAAAGGTAGTTTATTCGTGTGATTTTTCGGAAATCCTTGCTGATCGATATTTTCCAATAGAGATATTTCATTGAAACAAAGTAGAATAATTGCAAATCGGATACCCTCTGTGCCACCATACAAAAATTTCAGGTCCGACTCGGTTAAGGGTAGTTTATCCTCGTAATTTCTCGGAATACTTTGCTGACTGAAAATTTTCAGTGGAGATATTTTATTGAAATAACGTATTATGACTAAACGTAGCATACGCTTGGTGCCAACGTGAAAAAATTCAGATCCGCCCCTGTTTAAGGGTAGTTTATTCTTGTGATTTTTCAGGAATCCTTGCTGATCGGAAATTTTACGTGGAGATATTTGATTGAAATGAAGTATTATGACTAACCGTAGAATAGTTCTGGTGCCACCGTAAAAAATATTCAGATCCACCCCCTATTAAGGATAGTTTATTCTTCGGATTTTTCAGAAATCCTTGCTGATCCATATTTTCCAGTAGAGATATTTCATTGAAACAAAGTAAAATAATTGCAAATTGGATACCCTCTGGCCACCATGCAAAAATTTCAGGTCCGATTCGTTTAAGGGTGGTTTATCCTCGTAATTTCTCGTGATTCTTTGCTCTAATGAGGGTAATTTAGTCTCGAAATTTTTCGGAATAGCCTGCTGACCGGGCGTTCTCAGTAGAAATATTTCATCAAAACAATTCACCTTGAATAGGTGTATGTGTAAGAATAAACTATCCTTAAACGAGTCGGACCTGGAATTTTTGTATGGTGGCACAGAGGTTATCCGATTTGCAATTATATTACTCTGTTTCAATGAAATATCTCCACTAAAAAATCTCGATCAGCAAGGATTTCCGAGAAATCCGAGGAATAAACTACCCTTAATAGGGGTGGATCTGAATAGTTTTTATGGTGGCACAAAGGGTATGCTA
The DNA here is from genome assembly GCA_958510865.1 of Myrrha octodecimguttata. Classification (NCBI taxonomy): domain Eukaryota; kingdom Metazoa; phylum Arthropoda; class Insecta; order Coleoptera; family Coccinellidae; genus Myrrha; species Myrrha octodecimguttata. The sequence goes on from OY294059.1 coordinate 23,544,863, forward strand.
CGGTTAGTCATAATACATCGTTTCAATAAAATATCCCTACGGGAAATTTTCGATCAGCAAGGATTCCTGAAAAATCACAAGAATAAACTACCCTTAATAGGGAGTGGATCTGAATGTTTTTTATGGTGGCACAAAGAGTATGCTACGGTAAGTCATAATACGTTGTTTCAATAGAATATCTATACGGGAAATTTCCGATCAGCAAGGATTCCTGAAAAATCACAAGAATAAACTACCCTCAAGCAGGGGCGGATCTGAATTTTTTTTTACGGTGGCACCAATCGTATGCTACGTTTAGTCATAATACGTTGTTTCAATAAAATATCTCCACTGAAAATTTTCGGTCAGCAAAGTATTCCGAGAAATTACGAGGATATACTACCCTTAAACGAGTAGACCTGAAATTTTTGTATGGTGGCACAGAGGGTATTCAAATTGCAATTATTTTACTTTGTTGAAATATCTCTACTGGAAAATATCGCTCAGCAAGGATTTGCGAAAAATCATACGAAAAAACTACCCTTAATAAGGAGGGGTATCTGAATATTTTTTATGGTGGCACCAAGAATATGAGACGGTTAGTCATAATACATCGTTTCAATCAAATATCTCTACGGCAAATTTCCGATCAGGAGGAATTTCTGAAAAATCACATGAATAAACTACCCTTAAACAGGGGCGGATTTGAAATTTTTTTACGGTGGCACCAAGCGTATGCTACGTTTAGTCATAATTCGTTCTTTCAATAAAATATCTCCACTGAAAATTTTCGGTCAGCAAAGTATTCCCAGAAATTACGAGGATAAACTACCCTTAAACGAGTCGGACCTGAAATTTTTGTATGGTGGCACAAAGGGTATCCGATTTGCAATTATTTCACTTTGTTTCGATGAAATATCTCCACTAGAAAATATCAATCAGCAAGGATTTCCGAAAAATCACAAGAATAAACTACTCATAATAGGGGGTGGATTGTTATATTTTTCATGGTGGCTCAAAGAGTATGCTACGGTTAGTCATAATACATCGTTTCAATAAAATATCTCTACGGGAAATTTCCGATCAGCAAGGATTCCTGAAAAATCACAAGAATAAACTACCCTTTAACGGGGGCGGATCTGATTTTTTTTTATGGTGGCACAAAAAGTATGATATATTTAATCATAATATAGCATTTCGATAAAATATCTCAACTGGAAACCTCCGGTCAGCAAATTAATTTGAAAAATTACAAGAATAAACTACCCCCAATTTGGAGTGGGTTTGAAATTTGAATGTGGTGGCACGAACATCTCAATGTACACAATTCAGTTTTAGAGTTTGGTTCGATTAAATATTCTTTAAGGTCGTGATTTAGAGGATTATATTTTGGTCAGCAAATATCCACACCCGTGAATTTTGATTTCATTATTGCGAAATGATTTATTCGTATTTGTAATGGAATGTTTAATATTTTTTTTTAATTTAAATTAACGTTTCTCGACAACTAGATCATTGACACATGTTACAATGTTCTATTATTCTATGAGCTACAGAATGAGATAATAATGGTCACAAAGTATGATAATTTACAGAAAAAGGAAATGTTCTATAGATGCATTGATCATATATGATTATATAGTTGGGATTATTTTAGGAATTTTATTGTTGCTTCAATTAGCGTCGGTGAGCTCTGGTTGTCCTTTAAATTTTCTCTTAGTCCCATTCAATGACGCAGTTCATCATAATGTGAACATCGAGATAAAAAGTGTTCTACAGTTTAACGGGTTCCTCGGCAGTAATTGCATATGGGATGTTCTTCTGATAATATCAAGAAGCCGTGTGTCAGCCTGGTGTGACCTATTCTGTTATGGGGATTTTTGTTCGAAACACTTCATTTTTGGGGTATTTAAGGAATTACTGAAAATGTTTGGGCAACAACTAATGTTCAGTAGATTCCATGAATTGTAATTAAAAAAATTTTGGGAGATTTTTTCCTGAAAGTCTTGAATTTAGGGGGTTGTAGACTGGGGATATTGAACCAAAACGTGCTGGCAATCCTAATGGGGTAGCCTATTTGACGCCTTCTATCGAATTTGCTAGAATACTGTGGGGAAGTCTTTGATTTTTATGATAATAATAGCTATTTTCAATCGATCCCTGAGAATATTGTTTCTTCAGGGAAAGATTTAAATGCTCAGGTCCTGATAAAAACCTGCTATTTTCATATTATTATCATTTTCAGACACAAAAGAATTCTTGTTATCACTGAAGAGACAAAATATTCAGTTTTTTCATAATAATCAAAATTGTGAATAGTGAGGAGTATGAATTTCCTTCATATCGAATATGTACGATAAAAAATATGGGAAAGCACTGCCGTGAAGGCAGCAGCTTTTGCGCGCATGTTCAATGTAGATGACCGCTTCAACAACGAATTTGAACATGCGCGCAAATGCTACTGCCTTCACGACAGTGCTTCTCTAGATTTTTTTTCGATAAATTACTGGATTTCAATTGGATCTAATATGTATTTTTGGATATATTGGGAATGTGAAATTTTGAATGGGTATATCTGCGGAATCATTGGGTTTATTTTACCCATTCACGAATTAAGCCCCAAACCTTCTCTACAAAAATCGAGTTTCTAAGTTGTTGCTTTCGGAAGTTATTGTGTTTACGGTCCGAAAGAAACAACTTAGAAACTCGATATTTGTAGAGAAGGTTTGGACCTTAATTACAAAGGCCGAATTGATGAATGGGTAAAATCCACCCAATGATTCCGCAGATATACCCATTCAAAATTTTATTTTCCCAATATTTCCAAAAATACATATTATTGAAATTGGATATTGAATTGAAATCCAGTACTTAAAATGACAGCTTGAAGGTTCATACAGAATTTAATGAGGAAAATATAATGAGAAGATCATAGAATATTGGAAATCTAAAAAAAAAAAATTTAAATTTTTTTTTCAAATTCTTCTAATGACACGATCATCACGATATTTCGCACAATGTTGTCCCTCAACATCTTCGAACTAGCTGCGAAGTTTCATCACGATTGCATCAGTATTTCTTGAATTATACCGAAAAAAACAACGATATCGAGAAGAAAACCACGAAATTCTACATATTTTTTCCCAATATCTCCAAAATTAATAGCCGTATCGAATTGAAATTTGGTACACTGCTGTGAAATATGAAGTTCAAGGTTTAACTGAAATTTTTCTTCAATATGAACAATAGTTCAAAAAAAAATTTTGATATTTTTTTTTTGAATTGAGTAACCACACGATTTCAACGAAATTTTGCTTCGAGTTGCGCGTCATTATGGTCCAACTAACCGCCGAGTTTCAATCCAATCGATTCAGTAGGTTCTGAAATATGAGGAAATTAACCTCAAAATTTCAAGTGGCTATAACTCCGAAACTATCTGGCCGATTCAGCCCATTAACGAACTTAACCTTCGTATTTTGAAATGAAAGCCTTCCTGAAATTTTCTAGTTGATAGAATCCGTACGCCCGTAATCGTTGTGACGGCCGGCCGGCGGGACAGAATCGTTTTCGACACCGGATTCGTCATCAGTGAGTCCAACCTAGTCGTTTAAGACCATTTTCGGCTCAATCATCGAAAATTATAGACATTTGGACAAAACGATAGCACGCTGTTCCCCTAGAACATGAGCGCACAAACAATGAGATACAATAATGCGTACGATAAAATACGATGATTTTAAAGAAGTAAAACGTTATTTTAGGCTTGTCACCCCGGCAACGCTAGTATAGCTCGAAAATGGAATATACCCAAATGAAAACAATACGCATACGGTATGCAAGTGCTTCATTTCATAGTAGGTTCAGTCATACAATATCTTGTTATTTATTGATCCATGGAAATTTATCCGTATAAATAATTCGCAATGATGTCAAAATCCGGAATATCGGTAATTTTTTGTGACTAAAATCAGTCCCATGCCGACATCCGGTAAAGAACGGTAGAGGTACCTGTTTTCTTCCTTTCGAAGTTTGGAAATTCCAGAAGAATTCCGAAAGTAACTGGTTCGAATTTTGCATGCAATAAACTCTTAAACTATCCCCTGCACATTATGAATTATGAAAAGGGATGGAAAGGATATAAGAAAGTACGTGAATACCGGTAAATTTCCAAAACTACCTACCTGCTTTTTTAAATTTAAAAAATTCTAGGAAAGTACTGATGTGAGGTTTAAGGCTTTCAGGCGCTTGTTCAAATTCTCTGCTCGAGCAGTCAGCAATTCACATATTATAACCACCAAACACTGCATTTCTTCCTGATGGAAATCTTATTTTGTTAACGATCATAAACACAATTACTTACGAAAAAAATCTAGAAATGCACTGACGTGAAGTCAGTAGCTTTTACGCGCTTGTTCACATTGCGAAATGGCGACTTAGAAATTTCAGTGAAATTTTAATGAAATATAAAAATTTTCGAAAGAGAAAAAAAAAATCTTTCGAATTTTCCCATGAATAATTCTTCTTATTGACACTGTTCATCTTCCAACCGAGTTTCATTTCGATCAGATTAATATTTGTCGAGTTATTGGAAAATCAAAATTTCAAATGGCTGTATCACGAAAACCATTCGTCCGATTTGGCCCATTAACTGACTCAACCGAGATATTTGAGATCTCAACCTAACCTAAAAATTTCAAGACTCTAGGTCCTTTTTTTCGAGAGTTACAGCGCACACGGCTGGACGGATAGAATCAATTTTGACCACGGATTCTTCATTAGTGACTCCAACCTAGTCGTTTGAGACCAATTTCGGCTCAAAATTCGAAAACTACAGACATCGTGACGAAATGATAACTAACGCGCTGTTCCCCAGAACAAGCGCGTAAAAACAACTTCAATCCAGTACTAGATTTCAATTCGATCCGATTTGCATTTTTGGCATTGTCCTAACGGCCGATCTTGAACTCAATAACTTTCGAAATATGAACCTATGGAAACTTAATATTTGTGGAAGAAGTTTTGACCTTAATTAAGAAGGACGAATTCGTGTATGTAAAAAATCCTCCTAGTGATTCCGAGTAAATATATCCATTCAAAATTTTATTTTTCCAATATTTTCCATTATACAGATCGGATCAAATTGAAATTCATTAATTTTTTGAAAAACGCTTCAAATTTTACACAAGGGTTTAATATTTTCCCAGTTAAATAACCCAATACCATTGATAAAACTTAAATATTATTTATAACTTATTGGTTTCTCACAACACAAAAACCAATTACATGAAAAAATTCATGTGAAACATTGAAATATCAATAAATAATTGAATAACATTTCCACATCCAGAACGCTAATTGAGTAGCATAATTTATAATAATGTTTTGAATGAGAAGAGACATTCCACAGTCGTTTCACCTCCACCGAAGAGGTAGAGTAAAATGCGCGTTTTTCTTTATAACTCAGGGTCGGAAATCATTCGGGTGAAAATTTTTATGTTGAGTTATGCAACAACAGTAATCAACGTTTACAGTTTCGTAGAAATTATGTGGTAAGTTTTCGAGAAATAATTTTTTCCCTCCAACCCCCAATTTTGAGCCCTTAAGGTACACCGATCCTGCTGAGAAGCTTGTAGGATTAAGCTCGAGCGACACACGATTTTTTTACTAAGTTTCACGGCTTTCGGTTCAGTACTTTCAGAGAAAAGCTCCGGACAACAGACGGCGGACGGCTTACGACGAGGGATTTTTTTTATTAGTTCATTTGAATCTACATACTTGTGAAATTTTCAAGGGGTATTTTTTTTGGTCGATCACTGAGGTTCATTATTTGATTTTATCAGATAATAAACCAAAATGGCACCTTCAAGGTTCATACAAAATTCTGTGAGGATCATAGAATCAGAAAATCAAAGAATATACGATATTCGAGAAGAAAAATATTGTTTTTGACGAAAGGATTATCACGAAATATTCTACAACTTTGTGCATAAGCATTTTCCAACTAGTTATCAATTTTCATCATGATCAGTTCAGTATTTCTGGCGTTGTATCAGAAATAATAACATGACGGCATATTTTTTCCCAAAATCTCCGAAAATAAATTTCGAATGGAATTGGAACTTTAAACATTAATTAACTTTACCAGCGAATTTGGATGAGAAATGAAAATAATCAAGTACATATTGCGTGCTGTCATTCTCGATTTCTTTCCCAAAAATGTTCTGAAGACATTGGACTGATGAAGAATCCGATGTCAAAATCGATTCTGTCCGACAGCCCGACTGTTCTCTAGTTTCACGTGCCGCGATAACGTGATAACCGAAAGGACCGTAGAACAATTATAGATATCTATATTTACTTTATGGAAAGATATAGCGACTTGAAACTTTCAGGGTAGGTTGCGCATCTAAATGCAATGGTTAAATTAACCTGTGAGCTGAACTGTTTTAATAGGACTTCCAGAAGATGTTTTCTTGATATCTCAAGAACTACTGATACGATCGGATTGAAGCTTATTAATTAATGCTGTTTTTCTTGAGATATTGCGGAAATAGCCTCAAAATTCCAAAGAACATCGAAATTTGGCATATCTTTTTCCTTTTATATCCGAATATAAATATTGGATGGAATTCAAATCTTGAACATAGTTGTTGAATACGGACTTCAAGATCTCTTCCAAATTACGTTTATATCTGATAAATAGTTTCAAGGAAAAAAATGTCCACCAAAAAACCTTTTTTACTATTTTCAAAGTACTGACTCCTCACAAAATTTCGCACTTAGTTGCGCGTTGGTATTCTCATACTATCTGCAAAGTTTTAAACTGGTACTTCATGAGATATCGAGGAACTAACCGCATCATTTCAAATGGTTCGAACTCCGAATTCCCTACTTCACTCATTAACGAACTCACCCGAGATATCTTGACTCTAAACCTAATCTGTTAATTTCAAGTCGCTAGGTCCTTTCCATAGAGATATTGGGCATATAGGGACGGACAGAATTGAAATTGATAACGGATTCTTCTTCAGGGTCCATTTTCGGCTAGATACTCGAAAATTACAGACATTTTGACGAAACGCTCTGTTCCCCAGAACGAGCGCGTAAAAAGTGGTACAATCGGGTACCTACCTAGTACAATCCTCAACCAAGTTTTCATTCAGAACTTCAATTTTCTTGTGGGTTGCCGACGGGTACAGAAGCTTCAATAGCTCTTCGAAGAATTAGCAAAAATGAAAATGGTACCTGTACGTGATCCTTCACCAAGTTTTATGAAAAAATTCCAATTATTTTGGGGGGAGGAGGTGGGCGTTGGGTGAAATAGTTTCCATAGCTATATAAAGAAAACGTTAGTGGTTTATGTTTACGGTCGGCCGCTAGCCGACTGTAAACATAATAACTTCCGAAAGAAACAGCTCACAAACTCGGTATTGGTAGAGAAGGTTTGAGTCTTAATTACGAAGGTCGAATTCGTGAATGGGAAAAATCCGCCTAATGATTCCTTAGATATAACCCATTCAAAATTTGTTCTGTTTGACAGTGCTCTTGTCGCTGGGGGGACAGAATGGATATCGACACCGGATTCATCATACTTCCAACTTTCAGATAATTTTCGGCTCGAAATTCGAAAATTACCAATAGCACGCAGATCCGTAGAACGTGCGTGCAAAAACTTGTTGTGGTTAACTACTCTTATGGTTCCTGAGGCATCAATGATGAAGGAAAAATGTTCTCTTCACTTCACATATTTGATTGATAAATGAATAAAATAAATGTTTGGTGGGTCGACCCCACGAATAATAATTATCATATTCATTCCGTAACAGGGCCTTATTGCAACATACAAACACATCATATACAATTTAATAATAAAGAAAATGTATTGAAAATAAACACCAACAATTACTGGGTCCTAATTCATTCATCTATGGAATACGCAGCTGTTTACTATAAGAAAGCTTTGTCCCCCAAGCGGTCGAAGAACAAAAATTAAAAAAAAAAATTATTTCATATGAATTTTGTACGTTCAGGAGAATAACAATGAATAATGAAATTCATATTAAATATGGATTGTTTTTCCAAGCCCATGAAACATCTGTGGTTCTAACATTCACGCAGACGATTTTCGGTACACATGCATGAATGAATGAAATGAGTTGCCAGATGGAGACGAAACTCGTTACTCGAATCCCATTTTTTATTACTTCAAAAATATGAGAATATAGAAGAAAGAAAGAAAGAAAGAATAGTTCTGTTCTGAATTATCTTCCACTGTCGGTTAGTTTGATGTTTTATTGCCTCCCTTCACGGCTGGTTGTTGAATAAGTATTTGAATTGTTGAATAACATTCTGTGCACCATTTTATTATCCAGAGAAAAACCCAAATTCTGAAATCTTCAGCTGTTTCATTACTCATTATTTCATTTTTGTAATATTTCCAGAAACATAGTTGATATCAAATTGAAATCTTGTATTTGATTGCAGTATTCATTTTTTAACAACTGTGTGATTCTTTTTTGCATCAAAAAGCAGTTGTGTTCAGAGAAAACACATTACTCCTAACAGCCGACCTTAAACACCATAACTTCCGAAAGAAACAACATAAAAACTCGATATTTGTAGAGTAGGTTTGGACGTTAATTACGAAGGCCGAATTCGTTAATATATACCCCACAAAAATTTTATTTTCCCAATATTTTCAAAAATACAGATTAGATCGAATTGTAATCCAGTACTTTATCGTGAAATGACAGTTCAAAGGTTCATACAGAATTTAAAGAGAATAATATGATCAGAAGATCACAGAATATTGGCTATTCGAAAAAAACAATTTGAAATTTTTTTTCAGATTGTTCGAATGACACAATCATCACGAAATTTTGCACAAAGTTGTCCTGCAGCATGTTCAAACTAGTTGCGGAATTCCATCATGATTGAATCTACATTTCTTGAGTTAAATCGCAAAAAACAACGATATCGAGAAGAAAACCACGAAATTTTACATATTTTTTCCCAATATCTCCAAAACTAATAGCCGTATCGAATTTTAATTTGGTACACTGCTGTAGAATATGAAGCTCCAAGTATGAGAAAAATTGTTTAAGAATATGATTCATAGTTTCTGGAAAAAAAAATTTTTCGAAGCAAATTTTGAAAAAGAAGTGACAATACGATCCCAACAAAATTCTGTTCAAAGTTGCGCGTCACTATGCTCCAACTAACTGCCAAGTTTCTATACAATCGCTCCAGTAGTTCCTGAAATATCAGGGAAAACACCTTAAAATTTAAAATGGCTATGACCCAGAAACCTTTTGCCCGATTTGGCCCATTAATGAAATTAACCGCGAACTACCCTAAAACAAGTCGCTAGCTTGCTCCGTTCGACAGTTATCGCGTCCACGGCCGGCCGGCTGAACGGACAGAATCGATTTTGACACCGGATTCGTCATCAGTGAGTCCAACCTAGTCGTTTGAGACCATTTTGGGCGCAAAATTCGAAAATTACAGACATTTGGACAAAATGATAGCACGCTGTTTCCCTAGAACAGAGATATCCAGGAATTAACCTCAAAATTTCAAATGGGCCTAACTCTGAAACTATCCAATCAATTCCACCCATCAAGGAACTAAACCGAGATATTCGGACTCAAAAGCTAATCTGACAATTTCAAGTCACTAAGTCTTTTCCTTCGAAAGTAAGAGCACACTCGGACGGATGGACGGACAGAATCGAATTTGACCACGTATTCTTCTTCAGAGAGTTCAACCCAATCGTTTAAGAACATTTTCGGCTCAAAATTCGAAAATTACAGACATCGTGACGAAATGATAACGCGCTGTTCACCAGCAAGTAAAAATAATAATTGATTCATTTTGACAGTATTCAAGTTCATTGTGAATTGATGGCACAAAAACTCACAAAGGCTGTTCCTAAATTGGAGGTACAAATGAAGAAGGCAGACTCCTTGCATAATTTTAAGAAAAATAGTCCCATCCACATGGGACCGCAAACACTTCGTTTTCGAGTTACAGGATGTTAAAATTTAAAAATTTTTTCAAGTTCTTCTCTTTCGTATTATCTATACTTCACAAGATAATTTTACAAGTATATCGAATCTTCATGAATCATTGTTACAAATCGAAAAAATATCCGTAAAAAATAATAATGAATTTATTCACCGCAGCACACCTACTGGATTTTATGACAAATGGGATTTTATGTGGATTCCCAGAGAATCGTTCAAATATTTTTGTCAAAAACGGTAGCAGATACACTACAAACAACAGTTTGGTGTAACAACACCTAAGGAAAACAGGGGACTTTATTTAAGAAAAAAAAAACACCCAGTAGATTTGCAATGGTAGGCATGTCACATGGTGTAGACCCTGAATTGTAATATATTTGGCAAATTTCAATTGAATATCTTGTGAAATGCAGATACTGTCCTGGATTTGTCAATATAGACCGCAGCCTATGGGCGGCAACGTTCTAGCACAGACCAACAAGAAAAATCACTTCATCGTTGGGTGTGGATAATTTGCTGACCAAAATATAATCCTGTGAATTACGACATAAAAAAATATATAATTGAACTAAACTCTAAAAGTGATTTGTGTGTATTGGGATGTTCGTACCACCATATTCAAAGTTCAAATCCACCCCAAATTGTGGGTAGTTTATTCTTGTAATTTTTTCGAAATAATTTGTTGACCGGCGTTTCACTGAAACGCTGCGTCATGTCTTAATGTAAGCATACTTTTTGTGCCACCATAAAAAAATTCAGATCCGCCCCCGGGTAGTTTATCCTTGTGATCTTTCAGAAATCCTTGCTGATCGGAAATTTCCCGTGCGGATATTTTATTGAAACGATGCCTAATAATGCCACCATAAAAAAAATCAGATCCGCCCCCTACTAAGGGTAGTTTATTTCTGTGATTTTTCGGAAATCCTTGCTGGCGATATTTTGTAGTGGAGATAATTCATTGAAACAAAGCATAATGATTGCCAATCGGATAACCCCTGTGCCACCATACAAAAATTTCAGGTCCGACTCACTTAGGGGTAGTTTATCCTCGTAATTTCTCGGAATACGTTCCTGACCGAAAATTTTCAGTGGAGATATTTTATCGAAACTATGATGCAATGTGACTAAGCGAGGCATATTCGTGGTGCCACCATGAAAAAATTTAGATCCGTTTCCTGTTAAGGGTACTTTACTCCTGTGATTTTTCGGAAATCCTTACTGATCGATATTTATCAGTGAAGATATTTTATTGAATTAGAGCATAATGATTACACAATGGACAACCTCTATGCCACCATACAAAAATTTTAGTTCCGACCCGTTTAAGGGTAGTTTATCGTCGTAATTTCCCGGAATACTCTGCTGACCAAAAGTTTTCATAGGAGATATTTCATTGAAACTATTCATTCTGACTAAGCGTAGCATACTTGTGGTGCACCCATGAAAAAATTTAGATCCGCCCCCGTTTAAGAGTAATTTATTCTTTTGATTTTTCAGAAATCCTGGCTGATCGGAAATTTCTCGTGGAGATATTTTATTGAAACTATGCATTGTGACCAAGCGTAGCATACTTGTGGTGCCACCATAAAAAAAATAGATCTTTCCCCTATTGAGAGTGATATTTCGGAAATCCTTGCTGATCGGTATTTTTCAGTGGGGATATTTCATTGAAACGAAGCTATAATTGCAAATCGTATACCCTCTGTACAACCATACAAACATTTCAGGTCCGACCCATGTAAGAGGGCAGTTTATCCTCCTAATTTCTCGGTAAACTTTGCTGACCGAAAATTTTCATAGGTGATATTCTATTGAAACGATGCATTATGACTAAACGAAGCATACTCTTGATGCCACCATAAAACAATTCAGGTCCGCCCCCTATTAAGGGTAGTTTACTTTAGTTTTTTCGGAAATCCTTGCTGATCGATATTTCCCTGTGAAACAAAGGTTGATGATTGCAAATCGGAGACCCTCTGTGACTCCATACAAAAATTTCAGGCCCGACTCGTTTAAGGGTAGATTATCCTCGTAATTTCTCGGAATACGTTGCTGAAATTTTCAATGGATATATTTTATTGAAATCATGCATCATGACTAAACGTAGCATACGTTTTGTGCCACCATAGATAGAATTCGGTTCCGTATCCAGTAAGGGTAGTTCTTTTTTGTCATTTCTTAAAACACTTTGCCAAACGGAGGTTTCCAGGCGAGACATCTTATTGAGAGAATGAATGAATATACCAATCGTTCAGATCTCCACTAGAAAATATCGATCAGCAAGGATCTCCGAAAAATCACAAGAACAAACTACCCTCAATAGGGGGCGGATCTGAGTTTTTTTCATGGTGGCGCCAGAAGTATGCTTCGTTTAGTCATAATGCATTGTTTCAATAACATATCTACTATGAATGTTTTTGGTCGGAAAAGTATTCCGAGAAATAACGGGGATTAACTACCCTTAAACGAGTCGGACCTAAAATTTTTGTACGGTGGCCAAGAGGGTAGCCGTTATCCTTTGTTTCAATGAAATATCTCCACTGGAAAATATCGATCATCAAGGATTCCCGAAAAATTACAGGGGTAAACTACCCTTAATAGGGTGCGGATCTGAATTTTTTTATGGTTGCACCACAAGTATGCTACGCTTAGTCACAATGCATAGTTTCAATAAAATATTTCCCCGCGAAATTTCCGATCAGCAAGGATTTCTGAAAAATCACAAGAATAAATAACTACCCTTAAACGGGGGCGGATCTGAATTTTTATTATGGTGGCACGAAACATATGCTACATTAGGTCACAATGCAGCGTTTCAATGAAATATCTCGACTGTAAACCTCTGGTCAGCAAATTATGTTGAAAATTCACAAGAATTTAGTACCCACAAATTGGTGTGGATTTGAATTTTGAATATGGTGGCAAGCAGGTAATACTCGGTAGATATCTCTTGCATTATGAGTCTCAAATTCGTACTAGAATGCTAAAATTAATGGTATAATTCAAGTTCAGTCAGCAAAGTATTTTTACCAGGAACTGATTGCTCATCGGCTTGTAAGTATTTCAAACTCGGTTGAAATTTCTAGTTCAAAGATCAAAGAAACGAAGAACCATTTGCTTAGGTTGAGAGTAGTGTATGCAATATAAATTCCTTAGAGATTGATTCGCCTATTTCTAAATGTCAGAAACAGCATGTCAAAAGAGCAAGCGGTTAGATGGTCCAATGTTGCAAAATGGCGAATGCATCCTTATTCAATTAGTATAGTGAATCATCGTCATCAGTTTTGGATGTTATATCCAGTCCTCTCAACATGGATGAATTAAAGTCTGCAATAAAGTGTACGCAATCTCGAAAACCTGCTGGTTTCAATGGGATGTATCCCGAGTTCCAAAAACATTTGGGCAAGAAGGTATTATCTTGGTTATTATATTATTTAAATTATATTCATGTCATATTCCAATTGGAGAGGATATGGATAACGTTACTTTTATTTATGAAGACTGTGATGCAGATTTTAAACTGAAAAAAAATGTATACGCTCATTTACGAAAAAAACAGAACTAATAAGAAGTTGTAGCGAGAACTTAAATGGCATTTGTGCTATTGTCGCGTTCCGAAATTCCCAATCAGTACTGACCAGTAATCCGACCCGTTCCGAAATTCCCAGGCAACACAGAGAGGTTTTGAAGATATCCCGGCGATATCTTCTCAGAACATTGAGAGTACTTTTTCTACTTCTCTAAGAAGTCACAGGGAGTGCTATATTTCCTCCAAATGTCCGCCACAGCGATATTCTCGAGGAGATCCTGAAGTTATCGCATGCGGAAATTCTCAAACTTCCCACAATGGGAGGTCTATGGGAAATTCGCTCACACCGTCTCATGGCGAAGAGTTTAAGAAATTCTCAAAAACTTCCCATTGCGAGATTTCTGGGAGTACTACATGCGATATTTTCAGGAAATGCCCCTAGCAAAAATATCCGGAAGTACAGATATTCTGTAAATTATATATCTGGAAAGTTATCTAATGATAATTTTAATGATTTTGTGCTGACTTCTGCGGGGTTGCTATGTGAAATTAGCAGACAGCATTTTTGCCGACACAGATCAAAAATTCTTACGAATAGCCTCAGGGAAAATACCCAAGGTAAGGATTTACAGATCTATTTTAACAGGGATCCGCGCGATGGCGAGTTCCGTGATGAAGACATCTTGGCGACAATGTATCATAACAGCGACTGTATTGTGGGTTCTTACGTCTGGTGGTTAGATGACTTCGAGTATTGTTTAGCGCGGTCGGATTTATATTCATTCTTCATTCGTATTTCGGATATGAATGAGATCCGCGAGATGGCGAGATCCGTGAATAAGATATACCAGACGAAATCGTAATATGAGCGCTTAGATTTTAGATTGTCGGTTCTTACGTCTGGAGATTAGATGGCTTTGATGAATATTGATTTGTATTTCGGAAAAGAATGGAGATTAATTATCGGTTCTTGGAAGAATATATCCATATCATTATGATGGGTGTATGAAAAGAAAATATTGATTTAGAATCCCTGTCAGTATTTGAATGAGAAATGTGTTGATGCGATTTCTTGAGGAAAAACAACGGATCTCAGATTGGTCGATATTCTGACGAATCTGAAAATTTGGATATTCTGTTTTCTCCCAAGAATTCTCGAAATTCTTCAGATTTGAGAACGTAATTTCAACTCGCATAATGTTGTACAATTTTGCCGTTGTCTAACCGATACTGTTAGTGAGTTTCAATCTAGAAATGTGATAATGTGAAAATGAGAGCTTTCTTTGCGATTAATGAAGTCGTTAATGCTACTCAATTAGGTTCGTTTCGTTATCAACAGGTGAACTAGTCGATAACTAGATTTAGTATAAAACCATTGTATAAGGAAGGTCTTCATTCACAGAACGATAAACTTTTTAGATACTTCTTACTTGTTAATACAGGTTTCAACCTGAAATGCTTTTACTCCTCCACCGAATGTATAAAAACGCCGTGATTTTGTACCTCAAAATTTTTCATCATAACCTTCCGGAAAATCCGGCACCATGAAAGCCAGTAACAAAATAGGATTGAGTCGATGTGAATTATGTTTTAACTGATTTGTTTTCGGTATGTTTGCCGATTATCCTATTGGTTTCTAGGAAGCCTCTCCGAAGTTATTTTTTTGGTTCTTATGAATCAAACACATATTTTGCCTATGTATAAATAGTTGACAACGAAATAAAATAATCTGCAATTTCTCTTTGTTCAAACTACGCACGAGGGATATCGTAAAAAATTCTGCCTCATGTTTGGGATAACTTCAGGAACGAAGACAATTTTACATTGTTGTTACTCGGGATGATCTTTGGAGCTCGGCTGTGAATTTCCTATTCTGGTTATGCCTGTGATAACTTTAGGAACTCGCATTGCGAATTTCCTATTCTGATTACATTTGAGACGACTTCAGGAACTCGCATTGCGAATTTCCTATTCTGGTTACATTGAGACGACTTCAGGAACTCGCATTGCGAATTTCCCTTTCTCGTTATGTCTGTGATGAGTTTAGGAACTCGCATTGCGAATTTCCTATTCTGATTACATCTAAGATGACTTCAGGAACTCGCATTGTGAATATCTAATTCTGGTTACGTATGCGATAATTTTAGGAGCTCGCATTGCGAATTCCCAAATCATGTTGTGTTTGTGATCACGTCAGGAAATCACTTAAGGAGTTCGCGTGAAAGCCGGATTAGGACTTCTCAGATATCTCGCCGGGAAGTTTGTGTTACTTGGGTTAGTAGGCGTCCACAACGGCGCACCAAATCGCAGTATCGAACCAAGCACCGCACCGCGAAAACTTTACACCTTGTTTTTAAAAGCAATAAACCTCCATTCATGATATCGACCGTTGTACTGACCGTAGAACTTATTTTAGCATTCATCTTCAAATTTCATTTTGTCTTTTTACAAGCGCATAAACATTTTGTATAGGTTAAATTTGTATATTTGCGGTGGTCGGTGCCATGGTCAGTTCTTGGTGCTCCGTTGTGGACTCGCACTTACTGAAATCTACTGGCATCGTTTCCCCGCCATCTGTCAAAGTACCCTGTGCGAGGCTAGCAATCTACTGTTGGCTACTGCCAGTAAAAGGACGTGTGGGCGCCAGTACGTCATGAAAAGTGAGGTTACGTAAATGTTTTGATTTGTTTCACAGAACACATATGAATGAAATGATGATATGATTTGATTTTTCCATGTATAATTCATACTTGAAAAGGTGGTATTCATACAGGACAGATATAAACGGCAATACTAACCGAAAATGAGATTTCAACAAACTAGGTGAATATTTTTGCACCACACCTATATAATTTTAAATCCTTGGAAGAGGGATATTCTGACATCGCATGTTGTAATAGAAATAAATTTGTGCTATACAAATGCAAACTTTATATTGGGTTCTTCCTCACCGTTACTGCTAGAACTCGAGTCCTCAGTTGAAGAATCAAATAAATTGTCTACCAATGCAACTATAAAATTCTCCATAATACAATTACCTTCGAAACTCTTGTGAAACATTCAGCTTCTGAATCTTCGAAATTCAAATTGCCGCGAACAAACGTCAACGTTGACATACCAGAATTCATTACTGGTAAGCGTTCCGTTATTTCCGTCTACAGTAATTTACTGGACCAGAATTCGTTTCGTACTGACTGTCAACAGTACTGGTTGGGAATTTCGGAACGCGATAATTATATGTGCCAAATTTGAAGGTGACAGGATGCTTCATAAAAATATTGCTGAAAGAATTCCACCCCAATGGCGCCGCCCTGACGGCTGACGAAACTGAGTATTTTTTCGTCGTTTGCTACTCACAGACAACAAATGTGCCAAATTTCAAGATGACAGGATGTTTTATGAAAAAATCTAAAAAGCACTGCCGTGAAGGCAGCAGCTTTTGCGCGCATGTTCAATGTAGATGACCGCTTCGTCAACGAATTTGAACATGCGCGCAAAAGCTGCTGCCATCACGACAGTGCTTTTCTAGTTTTCTTTTAGATAAATTACTGGATTTCAATTCGATCTAATCTGTATTTTTGGAAATATTGAAAAAATAAAATTTTGAATGGATATATATATATCTACGGAATCATTGGGCGGATTTTACCCATTCACGAATTCGACCTTCGCAATTGAGGTCCAATTATTATAATTATTTTCTCAATATTTCCAAAAATACAGATAAGATGGAATTGAAATCCAACAGTTCGAAGGTTCATACAGAATTTAATGAGGATAATATTACAGAAAGATCACAGAATATTAAATATGTATTTGAAAGATAAAATTCGATTTTTTTTTTCAAATTGTTCTAATGACACAATCATCACGAAATTTTGCACAATGTTGTCCTTCAACATCTTCGAACTAGCTGCGAAGTTTCAACACGATAGAATCATCGAAAAGTACAGACATTTGGACTAAACGATAGCATGCTGTCTCCCTAGAACATGCACGCAAAAATAGTGCTGCAAGACTCCACCCACCGCCACGGCGTCCTGACGGCCGGAAATTTGAAACTGAGGATTGTTTCGTCGTTTGCTACTCACAGACAACATATATGTGCCAAATTTCAAGGTGTCAGGATGCTTTATGAAAATATTGCTGAAAGACTTCCACCTCCCATCGCGCTGCTCCTACGGCTGGAAATTTGAAACTGGGGACTTGTTTCATCGTTTGCTACTCACAGAGAACATATGTGCCAAATTTCAAGGTGGCAGGATGCTTTATGGAAATATTGCTGAAAGACTTCCACCTCCCATCGCGTTCGAAACCATTTTCGGGAAAAAAAAAAACATGACACGAGATTTGGACAGAACGATAGCACGCTGTTCCCCAGAACATAAGCGCCATAAGGTGTTTGACGGAAACTTTCTCAAAGCGTTCTACATTTTTTCTCAATCCCAAATAACTGTAAGCATAGCTTATTCTTTGCCAAGCAAGTGTCATGCACTTTGCACCGGCCCCTTCACACAATAACCCCTTTCCAGCTACCGTACGGGGCGCACCCGAGGCGCTCCTGCATAGACAAGTCGTGCTCCAGTACGCGGGAGCGTCAGACCCTCGTGCTTCCAACCCCTTTCCCTAGATGCACCGCCAGAATTTGCGGGACTGCACGCACTCACAGCTGTGAAATGCCAAACTTGTAGTTATTTGCTGGTTTATTTATCGTATCGTTCTCGAAAAAGCGTGGGCGTGAAGCCTCAGGGGCTTCACGCACTTTACTGGAAAGCGACTAATATTCACGCTGGCATGTAGGTATACCTTGATTTCAAAGAGATGCTGACAACTATTTACTACACCGTTTTGGGAATTCATTGCAGTCATTTAAGGATTATTAGAGAAAACATGCAGAAGGGGAACCTTTGATTAAATGTTATTTTTTTATAGACAGATACATTTTTTTCTAGGTCTGGTTGCTTTGAGTATAACTGATAATTTTCACGTTATTCTTCATTCTGAAAAATTGTTGATTCGATAAGGGGACCCTGTGGACATCGGGCCCCCAGTGGACGTGGGGCCCTACGCTTAAGGTTACTAAGCGTACCGGTTAATCCAGAACTGCTTGTTACCATGTTTCACCCTGATTGAATTAATATTTTTGGAGTATTCCGGAAAAAACAACGATAGGTACCGAGATAAAACAAGAAATTTGACAAATCATTTTCCAGTATCTCCGAAAATTAAATATGTAGCAAACTGAGTTTTGGTACAACCCCTGGTGATAATACATAATATTCAATACAAATAAATGTACTGCTCATTGTCAAGATAATATATATATATATATATATATATATATATGAAATGATCGTGATTTTATTGTATTAATGTATATTTAATTTAAGATGCTAATTAAGAATCATATGTATACTGAAGAAGGCGGATGCTCCCAAACCGAGATACCCAATTCATCGTTTCATACAATACGAAACTAGGTAACCAAACTTAGACTATCTATATGAAAGCTTCTTGTTTTCGCCAAGTGTTGCTCTTTCACACTTTTCTGACCGTACTGAAGAAGGCTGAAACCCAGAAACACGTGTCTACAGGTACTCTATCTGAGGGGTCCTTAAATTCTTCTCTTTCCAAACAAACCCCGCATTACTTCTTTTTCGTAAATTTATATGAATCTAATATATACTGTTTTCACGTGGCAAAATAAAACCGATGTCCCTCGGATGAAGTTATCGAAAATATCAGAAAACTAACTTGAGATCCATTCGTGTTACTTCATATCATTTTGAGCTATTTATCCTTGAGTTTTGCTCCTATGATGTCTAGTTTCAAAACAAACTTATCTATGTAACTTATTAGGGTTGTACTGAATCATAATCAATATATCAGTGAATCCTATCTACAACGTTGTCAGTTCTCAATTTGCTATGTTAATAGAAGCAAAAATATGAAAATAGGAAGTGTTATTTATTCATGTTTTGTCATTTCTACATTCACTCAATTTACAAAGGTTTTGGAGAGTTACATTTTGTTTGAATTTGCTTTTAATGAAAACTTCAACCCAATTATCGAATACGTCGTTAATAGTAAATGGATCCAAACCAGGTAAACTATGAAATATCTTGAAATGTAATTTGTAAAAAATTAAATACACATCTCCTTCATAAAAAATAGGATATCAATTAGAAATTGACTTACTGGTTGAAAAATGGAAAATTAATACTAAAATTTATTTTGTATATTAAAAAAATTGACAATAAATCATTTCATTAAATAACATAGTTCCATCTTCCATTGTTATTTTTTGTTTTCAGCATTTTTTTCTCTGTTTTAGTGATAAGTAATTTGAAAAGATATTCAGATCCTTGGTCGCTATTTGCCTCATACTACTGGAAGTAAGGCACCAGAAATGTATTAAAAATGATAAAGAAAATTTACAAAGAAAAAAAAGCTGATATTCTGTATTGGTGTGGCACTATCTTCATTTCTCAAAGGGTAGTTAGTTACCTGTAACAGAATCACTAAATGATTGAGTGAAGATATTAGACAAAAGTTATAAAAATGAATTTAGCATGAACAATGAAGTGGATAATGGACATCAAATCACTATATTTCATTGATGTATTGCTGCAAATATTTAAAATAAAATTTCAAATTAGTGTAGTCCCCCCATTTGCTGTAATTAAAAATTTCGTTTTTGAAGAAAAGAATTGACCAAGAACTATTCATCAGCGACTATTTCGCGCTGCATGATTGCCTATTGCAAATGAAGTTTGAACGATTAAAGAACCTTGGCACAATTTGTGTTTGTTTCAAGAATGTGCAACAACCAATAGAAAAATAGTACTGTGCGTAGAGCATACAGAGTTAACACGCTAGTTCTCTTCAGAGAGTCCAACTTAGAACTGTGCTTGAAGTTATAAAAGCTCTTAATCAAACCACCAACCTGATGTGAACAAAAACGGGATTCAAAGAACTTTGTAGTTGAATTAATTTGCCTGCATAGAAGTGAACTAAAAAAAATGACCTGACAGGATGTCGTTTGGTATTTCATTTGATGTCTGCGATGAATATTTCAACCTTAAATAAGCTGAATACAAACGTCCATATGAGTATCTTAATTTATTAATTTTCGAATGAATATATAGTTATGTTGCTGAGTGATATTTTTGGGGTTTTTAATGATTATATATTAATTTTCTCTGCAACAATATGAACGATTATACCTTCTCAACAACAATTAGTCAATAAGATCGAGTTTTTACTGTAATAAACTGGTTCCTTTTTTGAATTTGAAGGAGTCAATAAAAAAGCTCAGTTTTCCCATGCCTCCTTAAGTTCTTGGAATCCCCCATTTGAAAACTAATTTTGCACCTTTACATGTTCCAAATGTCGAACTACTGCTTTTAACATCACAGGGTATCAAAATGGTATACGTAAGCAACGATCAAATAAAGTATATCTATCTATCTAATATGAAGTATGCCAAATAAGTTAATATCTGTTGCAACCCGTTTCTTATCAATATCTCGTGCTGAAATTTTCAGTTACATCATTATTTAGTCTAGGGACCACTCTTGGCAAAGATTTGATGTGACGTTTAGCAATGTCCACAGTCATATTGAGGAATTTGATAGCCAAATGGTTGTCTATTAATTGCGATCTTTCAATCAACTGAATAGATATCTTGTTTGTAAACACTATAAATTGTTAACTAATGGTAAAAAAATTAATTAGAGAATGGTAAAATTATTTCGTGCCAGAAAGGAGCGATATTTGCAAGACTGTATCAAATAACAGGATGAAATGATCAAACTTCCATGTCAGCAGTTCGGAAACTATATATACACAGGGTGTTCCACCATAAACTGTTCAAACATATATAGCCGTATAGATGACATAGGGAAAGTCATTTTTGCCTTATGACATATACCCCTTTTTCGAAGCATAAGCGAGATACAGGGTGTTTAATGTCAACTTTGAGCAATATTCTGATAACTGTGGTGAGTTATGCGTAACCTTTGAAATAACAGTTTTGGTCACATGTTAGTATTTTTTGGTGGTCAATTCAATTGTTGTGTAGAATTCGGGAAAAAATATTTTAAAATGACGGAAAACCTACAAAGTTGGAATTTTTTGTTTTCGATTGCCAAATTGGATAGCATTATTTCAATGTACTCAATTTTCTAAGATTTTCCTTGAAAACAATTTTTCAAAATTCAAACAACTTTTTTTTTTAAAGTCAAAATTGTTGAAATCTTTCGAGGTTGAACTTACCTCTATTCTGAACACTGGTGTGAAAACAGAATGAAAAATATCCATTGGTTTTCATTTTATAGCCTTCCAAAGATTCCGTCTGGAGTACTTAAATAATTTTTATTTAAGGAAATTGTGGCCCTACCGATGCCAAAATTATGCTAGTAGGTCTCCAGAGTGACCTAGATAGAAATATGAATATATCAAGAAAAAAAATATTTTCTAAAAATTTTTGGTAGGAATAGACGACTTCGGCCCAAGTTGCCAACCCACAATTTACTTAGCAAGTTTACTTTCACTGGGGAACGGGAATTTCAGGACAAATTCGACATGATAAGGTTCGCATTATTTATAAATAACCGTAAAACATGCCTCGGCTCTTCAAACCAGATAATTCGTTCCAAATATAGGTTTTTATTAAGATCGTCCCCGATTGGCTGAAATTTAAGTTGGGATTCCTGATTTCATGCTAACAGTGTCAATTTTCATAGGATACGTTCCGAAAATCAACTTTGTTGTTTCGGTTGCCGATTTTCCGCTCCGTAAATATGAAATATTCGGATGGTTCCTGGAACAAGCGCGTGAAAAAGGTTATTTACGGAATCTGGTTGATGAAAATGCGGTCGATTTACTGTCACCAGAACGATTTTCTATGGTAAATATCCATAGCATAGAACCATCATGTTTACTTCAGGTTTGTTTTGGTTCCGAGTTCAGATCTGTTCGGGACGGTTCTAGCATAGACCAATAGTCTGTGGTTCTGACCTCGGAACCAAAACAAACCTAAAGTAAACATGATTGTTCTATGCTATGGATATTTACCATAGAAAATCGTTCTGGTGACAGTAAATCAGCCGCATTTTCATCAACCAGATTCCGTAAATAACCTTTTTCACGCGCTTGTTCCAGGAACCATCCGAATATTTCATATTTACGGAGAGGAAAATCGGCAACCGAAACAACAGAGTTGATTTTCGGAACGTATCCTATGAAAATTGACACTGTTTGCATGAAATCAGGAATCCCAACTTAAATTTTAGCCAACCGGGGACGATTTTAACAAAAACCTATATTTGGAAGGAATTATCCGGTTTGAAGAGCCGAGGTATGTTTTACGGGTATTTATAAATAACGCGAACCTTATCATGTCGAATTTGTCTTGAAATTCCCGTTTCCCAGTGAAAGTAAACTTGCTAAGTAAATTGTGGGTTGGCAACTTGGGCCGAAGTCGTCTATTGAACTCTCTCCGCATTCGGAAACTAGGGTCAAAATCGATAAACTACCGTTGCCTGGTAACGGACGTCATTATAATCAGAATAAATCCAATTATTTATACGCGTCCCTATTTTCCGTAAGTGGAGCGAGTTCGAATCCCATCAGTTTCCTTGAAAAATATTTTTTTTTTTTATGAATTCATATTTCTATCCAGGTCATTCTGGCTATAAAGGCTATAAAATGAAAACCAATGGATATTTTTTGATTCTGTTTTCACACCAGTGTTCAGAATAGAGGTAAGTTCAACCTCGAAAGATTTCCACAATTTTGGATGAATTTTTTCTTCACTGTAGACATGTAAAAAAAAGTTGAGTTTGAATTTTGAAATAATTTTTTGCGTAAAATCTTAGGTAATTGAGAACATTGAAATAATGCTATCCAATTCGGCAATCGAAAACAAAAAATTCCAACTTTGTAGGTTTTCCGCCATTTCGAAATATTATTTTCCCGAATTCTTCACAGTTGAATTGACCACCAAAAAATACTAAGAAGTGACCAAAACTGTTATTTCGAAGTGTAGCGAATTCATCCATTCCAACAAAAACGAAAAAAAGGGCGGAGTCGAAACACGAAATTCAAATCTCTGAAAAATCGCATAAATACATTTCGCTCCGCTCTGCAACTTCACTTGACTCGATTACACTCTCTCCGATCCATCTGCATATCACCGCTAAGAAGATATTCGATCTCGACGCCGCATTCCTGAACGACATCTGCATTATTTCAACTTTACCCGGCGCCACGAAGAAATTCCAGCAAGATCCAACATCTGGTTTACTATCCTCGACGACAGAAGCCCTTGCGACGTCACCGACCCTTCCAGCGCCAGCTACCTATCAGCACCCCAGGGGGACCTACGCCGAAGAATTGTTAAACTCTGCCTTTTCAACAAAAAGAATTATTGCCTTTCGAATTCACTTTTGTTGTAACACTCGACAGAAAAATAAACAGGCTAATCTGTTTTCTTTATTGTGTGTTTGATTCCACAGAACAGACGACCCCACAAATTGGTGACCCCAGACGACCGCAATAAGGAATTCCAGTGGCATAGACGACATCAGGGCCGACCCGAATTCTTGAAGGAAGGAAGAACGTACCTCAACAAACAAAATGCAGAGCGACGAAGCGCAAATCTCCAGAGTCGCAGTCCGGATCCCAGAATTCATTTCTGCCGACCCGGAATTATGGTTCGCTATCGTAATAAACAGGCTAATCTGTTTTCTTTATTGTGTGTTTGATTCCACAGAAAGACGACCCCACAGAAGGTTACGCATAACTCACCACAGTTATCAGAATATTGCTCAAAGTTAACAAGTAAACACCCTGTATCTCGCTTATGCTTCAAAAACGGGGTATATGTCATAACACAAAAATGACTTTCCCAATGTCATCTATACGGCTATATATGTTTGACCAGTTTATGGTGAAACACCCTGTATAAATAAGAGCAATATTTGAGTATGAAATTTTTTTATACAAACCTAGTCGCTGCTCCCCTCCGAGTCACTCTCCTCTTCAGCGTTCTGTAGCCAGTCCACAAACTGACGCATCTGATCAACAAACATCATTTTTCCTTTGACACTGTAATCTTGCTTGTACCATTTAATGATAGCTTGTTCCGGTAGCACATCTGTTTTATAGAAGAGCATGACAATCTTCAAGAATGCTCTCATGAATGTCATATTGGAGTAGCAGTATTCCTGAACCTTGAGCAAAAGACTAAGCTGTGCACGTTCTGTTTGTGCAAACGCCGTGAAAAGTGCAATGTATTGCCTCAGATGGCGGACGGCTTGATCAGTTACCAGCTCCTGAAAATGCGAAATGAAATAAATCATTACTGGAGCATTGTTGAAAATCATCTATTTAAATGAGATCAATGGAATTTATTGAACCATAAACATAATTAGTGTATGAGAACACAAGTACCTATTATATGAGAATGACGTCTGATAGAAAGTAAGAACCTCATAAAACTCAAATTTGAAGTCAATAGACGACTTCGGCCCAAGTTGCCAACCCACAATTTACTTAGCAAGTTTACTTTCACTGGGGAACGGGAATTTCAGGACAAATTCGACATGATAAGGTTCGCATTATTTATAAATAACCGTAAAACATGCCTCGGCTCTTCAAACTAGATAATTCCTTCCAAATATAGGTTTTTGTTAAGATCGTCCCCGATTGCCTGAAATTTAAGTTGGGATTCATGATTTCATGCAAACAGTGTCAATTTTCATAGGATACGTTCCGAAAATAAACTCTGTTGTTTCGGTTGCCGATTTTCCGCTCCGTAAATATGAAATATTCGGATGGTTCCTGGAACAAGCGCGTGAAAAAGGTTATTTACGGAATCTGGTTGATGAAAATGCGGTCGATTTACTGTCACCAGAACGATTTTCTATGGTGAATATCCAGAGCATAGAACCAACTATGTTTACTTTAGGTTTGTTTTGGTTCCGAGTTCAGAACTGTACGGGACGGTTCTAGCACAGATCTTAGGTGTATGCTAGAACCGTCCCGAACAGATCTGAACTCGGAACCAAAACAAACCTAAAGTAAACATAGATTGTTCTATGCTATGGATATTTACCATAGAAAATGGTTCTGGTGACAGTAAATCGACCGCATTTTCATCAACCAGATTCCGTAAATAACCTTTTTCACGCGCTTGTTCCAGGAACCATCCGAATATTTCATATTTACGGAGCGGAAAATCGGCAACCGAAACAACAGAGTTGATTTTCGGAACGTATCCTATGAAAATTGACACTGTTTGCATGAAATCAGGAATCCCAACTTAAATTTCAGCCAATCGGGGACGATCTCAACAAAAACCTATATTTGGAAGGAATTATCTAGTTTGAAGAGCCGAGGCATGTTTTACGGTTATTTATAAATAATGCGAACCTTATCATGTCGAATTTGTCCTGAAATTCCCGTTCCCCAGTGAAAGTAAACTTGCTAAGTAGATTGTGGGTTGGCAACTTGGGCCGAAGTCGTCTATTAGAGAAGGTGCGGAAGGAAATGCACAAAATTATGGACATTTCCAAAACTGCAGAATGACTATAAAGGGAGGACTCAAGTGATTATTCACAAAAGTTCATTCCAATAAATGGATAGTTGGAGTGATGTGTAGTTTTGAGAAGACAAAGAATTCAACATGCATCCTGAAAACATTGCAATATTTAGGTGATAAAACTAGTATAGGCAATCGAATTTTCCTAGCAGTAGATTAGTCTTTCGACAGATCCATTAGACATCGGTGAGTACAACCCAATGCTTAGATTTTTGTGTATTGCAAGATGACGAATGCACTCTTTATTCGATAATTATACAGTATAGATGATGCACACCAGTTTTTAGTCAACAGAGAAATTCTATTATCTATACAGGGTGAGTCTTTGACCTTGCAGAATATTTTAACAGAAGATTCCTGGAGCCAAAAGAAACACTTTTTTCCCTTACCATTTTTTCCGATTCGGCTTGGTTCGTGAAATACAGACTGTTGAAAATCCATAAAAAAATTTAATTTTCTATTATATCTCGCGAAGGATCTCACCGAATGAGATGATTTTTGGAATATAGTTTTTTATTGATACGATGAATGTTCCTGGATTACAAAATTTCAACCACATCCTCCAGTTTCTTTAATATGACCATAACATTTCATAAAAATACCAGAAATTCAAAGAATCCAACTTTTAAAAATAATTTGAATGCTATTCAACGAATTTTTGACCATTTTGGAAAGTAAAAGTATTTTTTATTTTTTTTCGTAGGATGCGCCGTTTTTGAGTAATATGAAATTCAAAAATAAAAAATATATGTGAAATTCCGAGAATTGGGTACTTTGGCTGATTGCAACTCTGTTAAAAAAATTCACAGAATTCAATTTTTTAGCGTTGCCACGTCTAAAACTTGAGAATGGAATCATAGATTTATAGTTCAGTTCAGAACCATAGACTATACGAGTGTATACATAGAATAAGCATATAGGTCACGAGCAGTTTTGACGTTTCTTAGAGAGATTGGAGGACCAACAAAAGATCAACATAACCTCTCCTGTTGTTTGAGCACTGTGAAAAGAGATTTTGCTGGAGTTTAATTGTTTATTAGGAGATTTTCAGTTGAGAAATTTACAATTAAACTCCAGCAAAATCTCTTTTCACAGTGCTCAAACAACAGGAGAGGTTATGTTAATCTTTTGTTGGTCCTCCAATCTCTCTGAGAAACGTCAAAACTGCTCGTGACCTATTGTGTGTTGTTTGATTTCGAGAGTTCTTTCTCTCTGTTCGTCAATTTGGCAACGTTTGTACGTTCATAGATAAATTAGGTACATCTGTTTTATTTATTTATGAAAATGAAAGTTTGAATGGGTTATGTCTGAATCTGATAATTCTTGGAGAAAATGAAATAAACAAAGAAAATTAATAATAACAAATTGAAGATGAATCTCAAAGCTGATATGAGTGATAGCTAGATGAATTCTTCATTATTGAAAATGAAATCAAAAGAAGAATATTCAACTTTTATCGCCCACGAAATTTGGAATACCTAACTTGTTTATTATACTATAAATACAACTTTTTTCACCAACTGGTATGTAAAAAGTAAGTTGACGCTTGTTT
This sequence comes from Myrrha octodecimguttata, assembly GCA_958510865.1. Lineage (NCBI taxonomy): Eukaryota > Metazoa > Arthropoda > Insecta > Coleoptera > Coccinellidae > Myrrha > Myrrha octodecimguttata. The sequence goes on from OY294059.1 coordinate 23,572,555, forward strand.
TCATAACAGAGTTGCTTATTTCGGAGATTTGAATGGTATATCTTAGGCTTGGAAAAACTTCAGTGTTCGGGTTTCCAGGGGCGGCTAGCCTATTATGAAAATTTATAGTGCCTATATCCGAATCGGAAAAAATGGTAGAGGACAAATGTGTTTCTTTCAACTTCAAGAATCTTCTGTTAAAATATTCGGCAAGGTCAAAGACTCACCCTGTATAAAGGCAATGAATTACTGCAGTAAGAAAAACAGGGGATTGAACTTTGAATTGCATTCTCAAGCACCACTGCGTTTTTATGCAGAGTGTGATTAGTTTACATTTTTATAATTAGTTAAACCCAGCTCCTAAGAAATCGGTCTATTCTTTTTCTCAACTTAATCACTATGTTACAATTTCTCAAACAAAAAAAAGTTTTGTTCGTCTATACGTTGAGATACATTTGATCTACTTGAGTGTGAAATAATACTCTTTGAGAACCCTCAAAAGAAAATTTTGATCTCAAAGTGTGTACTCATGGGATTATCCACGGAAATAGAAAGAGTATTTTCCATACTACATACTGAGTGAAGGCATAAACTAAACTTGTGCTTGAAAAAACTGCACTGAAGTTCAGACTTTCAATTCATCAGGAAATTTATTTTGTATACGCACTTCTTTTTTGGACCATTCAGGAATCGCCATAACAGTAGTCCAAATAATGCAGATGGTTTCATGAGGTTGAATTTCTTCTTTGGCAGCCATTTCTTTCAGTTCATTGACTATGTCTTTATGAGGCTTTCCTTCAGTTAAGCTGTCTTGTAATAAAGTCTGCAGCTCCTTCTTGGCCACTTGTTGGCTCTGGTCATAATACAGTTTCAATATTTCTTCTAAACCATTTTCCTGAAAAAATACAGGACTCACATTTATTCCATGTAATTCGAGTAGTTATTTCACATATAGAATTATGTTGAGAGCTATTTCAACTATGATGTAATTACTATGTAATAGACGACTTCGGCCCAAGTTGCCAACCACCAATTTACTTAGCAAGGTTACTTTCATTGGGGAACGGGAATTTCAGGACAAATTCGACATGATAAGGTTCGCATTATTTATAAATAACCCTAAAACATGCCTCGGCTCTTCAAACCAGATAATTCCTTCCAAATATAGGTTTTTGTTAAGATCGTCCCCGATTGGCTGAAATTTAAGTTGGGATTCCTGATTTCATGCAAACAGTGTCAATTTTCATAGGATACGTTCCGAAAATCAACTCTGTTGTTTCGGTTGCCGCTTTTCCGCTCCATAAATATGAAATATTCGGATGGTTCCTGGAACAAGCGCGTGAAAAAGGTTATTTACGGAATCTGGTTGATGAAAATGCGGTCGATTTACTGTCACCAGAACGATTTTCTATGGTAAATACCTAGAACCGTCCCGAACATATCTGAACTCGGAACCAAAACAAACCTAAAGTAAACATAGATTGTTCTATGCTACGGATATTTACCATAGAAAATTGTTCTGGTGACAGTAAATCGACCGCATTTTCATCAACCAGATTCCGTAAATAACCTTTTTAACGCGCTTGTTCCAGGAACCATCCGAATATTTCATATTTACGGAGCGGAAAATCGGCAACCGAAACAACAGAGTTGATTTTCGGAACGTATCCTATGAAAATTGACACTGTTTGCATGAAATCAGGAATCCCAACTTAAATTTCAGCTAATCGGGGACGATCTTAACAAAAACCTATATTTGGAAGGAATTATCTGGTTTGAAGAGCCGAGGCATGTTTTACGGTTATTTATAAATAATGCGAACCTTATCATGTCGAATTTGTCCTGAAATTCCCGTTCCCCAGTGAAAGTAAACTTGCTAAGTAAATTGTGGGTTGGCAACTTGGGCCGAAGTCATCTATTAGAAATAAATAGGACCTTTTTGACCCAGCGTCACCTTATTCAATTAGTTATAGAATTATTCTCATTAGAGCCATAACAAAGATGAGACATCCCCAAAACCCTCTCCATAATCCCCCTAACTCTCTGCTTTATGAAATAAACAAAATAACACCCATAAACTCACGTATGAGCGAGCTCTCCAAAAAGTCTGCACATTAAGAACAAAATAAAGACATCTTAGAGCAATTTTGCGCAGAAAAAGACCATAGTAGGAGGGCCAGGAGAAAGGTCCCAAGGCATAGAAATGAAGAAACCTAAAAAAGACAACATAAAAGTGCGTGAACTAGAAATAGTACAGTCAATAGGCAGTGCTAGATATCAACTAGAAGTAATAACCAATGAGAGAAAGGAATTGGGTATTCTGTGTTTATTAGAACATTAGAATTAAATTGAGCTTTTCCAAATTTCAAGCTGGCAACTGCATAGTCGAAATGAAAATGAACATGGTGGTACGGCAATATATGTCAGAGATAATATAAAGTTCAAGGTGAGAGAAGATATAACGAAACTATTGAGAAGGTGGTAGAAATACCAGCAATTGAAATGCAGAGAGAAGGAATTTCAGTGTTAACAATATATTCGACACCCGGTGAAGCAACCATGTTCTTCAATATACTTGAAAAAATTCTGAACCTCATCAACGGAAACAGGAAAATTATTATAACAGGTGACTTCAACATAGACATGCTGGATCAATATCATAGCAGCACACCAACATTCTCGCAACTATTGAACTTGTATGGTTTACATGCAACAATAATGAAACCAACAAGAATGACATCAACTACAAAATCTTGTATCGAACATTTTGACAAATTACACAGAATATAAATCGGGGACATTTCCAACGAACATGTCAGATCATAAAAATGCACAAACTATAACAATACAGTGGAAGGATATAAAAAAAAATAGAGTTGCATATAAAAAAAATTGTGAATGAATATACACTCATTCCAAAATGAAGAACTCAAAGGAGAAAAAACTGGGATGGAATTTGGCTGATACCACAAGAACAAGTCAGTGAGCAATGGAACTTATTCTTAGAATGTTACACAGAAGAGTTCAGACATGCTTGTCCATTGAAAAAAATGAGTAAGGCACATAATACGACAAAACTGTCAAAAGGAAAACTTACTCAGAAACAGATAATTTGTAAGAAAAAGCTTGATATACTTTACACCCTCGAGATATTCGATGAAAGCTATAATGAAGAGTACAAAAAAGTTAAAAAAGAATATGACTATCTCTTGAAAGAACAGAAAAGACAAGGGTATAGAGATAAAATCCTCAAATCAGATAGTAAAAGCAAAAGTCTATGGCAAAGTGTGAAAAATATTAAAAGAGTGGAAAAGAAAAACAATAGAGAAAGAAGGTAATCCAAGGCAATTAGCAAATGACTTCAATCATCATTTCTCAACAGCAGCATATGACCTTATTGAAGGAATGAAAAGTGTTCCTTTTACCTATAACATCGAACATGTACCAGAAAAACTTATCTTCAGACAAGTAACTGAGAGAGGTACTATTGGCTTGTTCCAAATTAAAGAATAAAGACAGCTGTGGTTCACATGGTATTACTAATGAAGTCATCAATAGCTCCATAGACTTAATAGTTCAACCAGTTACATATATTCAGGTCGATTCTGTTTGCGTATTGTTATGAACCTTGCTATTCTAGTCATATTGCTATCTTTCTAATTTATAGCAATATGGCCATGATGTTACGTATTCTTTTTAGAGTGTTATAGCAATGTTTGTTATGAATTTTGTCATAACGATATTGCTATCATAGACTTCCATAATTGGTGATTTTAGAGCTGACAACACTGTATTTTGTGACTTTAGAACTACAAGGAAGAAGAAAATAACCCTAATTCGTGAGTTTTCTTTATGGTTTCGCATACATAACCTCTATCTAAGGCTTTCTTTATTCATGTAAACATCGACATAAAAAATGTTAGGAAACGAAACGAGTCAAATTGAACAATAACTAATTTTCTGGATACCAATAAAATATTGGTTATCAGAAATCGAATGCAGCAATTTTATTCAGGCGTTAATAATTCGAAATTCGATTAACTTTTTCGTTGGCACTTCAAAGGGATTAGAATAATCATCTCAGCTGTTGCCTATGCCTGTATCTTAATTTTCCTTGAAATTAAATAATATTCTAGAGAACCTTGAGCACATTTCAATTAACATATACTTTTTTTATTCATGTAAACATCGACTTATTCGAAAATGTTATGAAACAGAAAAACCAATTAAAGTCAAATTGACCTATTTCCTGGATACCGATAGAATTTCGGTTTCAAGAAATAGTATGCAGCAATTTTATGCAGGCGATAATAATTCGAAATTCGATGAACTTTTCTGTTGGGAATTCAAAGGGATGGCTGTTGTTGAGATCATTAGAATAATCAGGTCAGCTGTTGATTACTCTGCCGGTGTTTTAGTCTAAGAATCCTTAAAATTAAATATTCTAGAGAACCTTGCACACATTTCTATTAGCACATTCTTCCCTATCTTCAATATTTTCGAATTCTTGGAAGAAATAATACTGAAACAAATGGATCTCTGAGAGACTCCATTCCTAAACTTTCTTGTTATGAAGCATAGCAAGTACTATTTTGAGGTTGCTAAGATAGCAATGCTGATAGCAAGATTCTTGTTAAAGTGACAGACCATATTGCTCAAAATCGTTGATCAGAATACCAATAATTCCAATCTTGTTATGATAGCAATATCTTTTTCCTAGCAATATTGCTATTTGCAAACAGAATCGACCTGATTATCAACAATACGCTAACATAAAAAAGGAGATACTAATGAGTCTCTTGGAACATGATACATTAGCACTGTCACAACATGGATATATGAAAGGAAAATCAACCAGTACTGCCATTTATGATTTCATAACATAAATAGTGGAGGCGATTGAAGGAACAGATCTGACTATGGGTATTTTTCTAGATCTTACAAAGGCATTTGAAAGCCTATCTCATCAGCATCTACTGGATAAAATGGAAAAGATTGGAGTGAGAGACAAGTCAGCTGATCTGATAAGATCATATTTACACAACCGAACGCAGCATGTTTATACAGAGAAACCAGAAGGACAAGGCTTGTCAGATACCGAACAACTGGTACTGGGGATGCCACAGGGAAGTGTTATGGGACCACTCCTATTCATTATCTACATAAATGATATTGAAAATCAGAAATGACAACTTTGCATCCTTAACAAACTATACAGATGACACAAATGCTACAATGAATTGATAGGGAGGACTACAGAGGTGTTTGAAAATATCAAAGAATGGTTTTTGAAAAACAAACTGCATATGAATGAAGGAAAAACAAATGATGTACTATTTAAATCTGCATACACAGCATTGGAGACTCCAAATGAAGTTCTGATATCAACAAGAGAACAAAAACTAACTCCATTTGCAAACTTCTTGGGACAATACACTGAAGTGGAAAGAACATATTTCTAAACTGGGAGGCAGCTTAGCTTCAATCTCTTATTCTTTAGGTGAATTGACGAGATATCTGAATAAATTCTCCATGAAAACTATCAAAAGCAAGGTATGAAATTATGTTTTATGGGCACACTCTGAAGTCAGTTCAAATATTCCATCTCCAGAAAAGAGCACTTCGAATAATTCTCAAACAAGAATACAGAGAAACATGTAGAGGAAAATTCAGGAAGAACAGAATACTCACAGCACTGCACATACAAGAATTGTTTTCAAAAACAAGAATAAATTTGAACTGAAATCATCGAATATTTATTATACAAGAAAATTTCAAAAAGCACTGCCGTGAAGGCAGCAACTTTTGCGCGCATGTCCAATGTAGATGACCGCTTCAGCAACGAATTTGAACGTGCGCGCAAAAGCTGCTGCCTTCACGGCAGTGCTTTTTGAAATTTTTTTCTGATAAATTACTAGATTTCAATTCGATCTGATCTGTATTTTTGGAAATATTGGAAAAATAAAATTTTGATTTGGTATATCTACGGAATCATTGGGTGGATTTTACCCATTCACGAATTCGACCTTCGTAATTAAGGCCCAAACCTACTGTACAAATATCGAGTTTCTAAGTCGTTTCTTCCGGAAGTTATTGTGTTTACGGTCAGCCTAACGGCCGACTGCGTAAACACAATAACTTCCGAAAGAAACAACTTAGAAACTCGATATTTGTAGAGAAGGTTTGGACCTTAATAACGAAGGCCGAATTCGTGAATGGGTAAAATCCACCCAATGATTCCGTAGATATACCAAATCAAAATTTTATTTTTCCAATTTTTACAGATCAGATCGAATTAAAATCCAGTACTTCATCGAAAATAACAGTTCGAAGTTTCATACAGAATTTAATGAGGATGATATGATGAGAAAATCATAGAATTTTTTTTTTTTTTCAAATGGTTCTAATAACACGATTATCACGAAATTTCGCATTAAGTTGTCTTTCAGCATCATAAAACTAGCTGTGAAGTTTAATCAGGACTGAATCAGTATTTCTCGAGTTATACCGAAAAAATCAACGATATCGAGAAGAAAACCTCGAAATTTGAAATATTTTTTCCCCATATCTCCAAAACTTATGATCGTATCGAACTGAAATTTGGTACACTGCTGTGAAATTAGAAGGTCAAAGTGTAAGTATAATGCTTTTTCGGATATGATGAATGGTTTCCGAAAAAAAAATTTTTTTGGAAAAAAATTTCGAAAAAATTTTTTTTTTTAAATTACTGACAATATGATCCTGACGAAATTTGGCTCAAAGTTGCGCGTCGATGTACTTCACCTAACTGCCAAGTTTGAATCCAATCGCTCGAGTAGTTTCTGAAATAAAAAATAAATAACTTCAAAATTTCAAATGCCTATAACTCCGAAACTATTCGATCGATTTGGCCCATTAACGAACTTAACCGCGGCATTCCGATGCGCAACATATGCTGAAAGTTTCAAGTTGCTAGCTTGCTTCTGTCGACAGTTATCGTGTCTACGGCCGGCCAACCGGCCGGCCGGACAGAATCAATTTTGACACCGGATTCGTCATCAGTGAGTCCAACCTAGTCGATTGAGACCATTTTCGGCTCAATCATCCAAAATTACAGACATTTGGACAAAACGATAGCACGCTGTTCCCCTAGAACATGCGCGCAAAAAACGAACCTAAAATATCCCATTCACAGAAAAAGGACGCAAATATGTATGTGTCAAGTATTTCAACACAATGCCAGACATGATAAAGAATGAAACAAGACTAAAAACGTATAAAAAGAAAACATACAGGATGCTGCTTGACATAAAACCCTACAATATTGAAGAATTTTTGAGGGGGGCTAAAACTTGGAAGGAGACAACTTCTGAACAGCAGCTTCATTTTTGGTTTTTTTTTGACAGTACTTCATTTCAAAGAACACTTTGTTGCCATTGTTACTTTTATCTGAAATAAATCTCATCTTATTATTATAAGTCCCATATTCGTCAATGCAATTAAAAATTAAAATTGCGACAGACTCCAACTCTCTTCTAGATTCATAGGGCAACAAAATGATTCTACGGCCATAATAACAAGACTATTAATTTGCAAAATGATATCTCACCTTGAAGGCAGTGCGGAAATATGTTTGTGCCTGCTTAGTATCAGGCACAAAACTCATCAACAGTGATTCAATGTTGGATTTCTTGATAGCGGAGTAAAGGGAGTTCACTCCCCTCTCTTGACGCCAAACCTTGAAAACTTCAATAAGGAAGTCCAAAGCCAGATTGTCTTTCACCAGGTAAGAGCTATTAAGCACTGTGATAACATTGAATGGGATGCTTCCATTTGAAATCCACAAAGATACCATGACGGATAGCTTCTTTCGCTCTTCCACGCTGAAATACTTCACGAATACGAGAATCTTCTTTATCTCATCCTGAAATAAAAATCTACGTTTATGAAAATCTACCGAAAACTCAAAAGGTGGAACTAAGGCCAGTTATAAACGATACAATGAAAAGTTTATTTGTGTGCACAGTAGAACAAACTTATTTTATAGTTTTGCCTTTGGTTGGTACTACTCATTGTACAACAATAAACAGTTGTTTAATTTTGTACCCAGAAATAATTAACTGAAACCAAACTAAGGACTACCAAAACAATACTTAACACGATATTTCATTCTGACCAAACTTCCCATTATTAGATTACTTTTCAAATAGTACTGTTTTGCATGAATTCTTTTTTCTTCTCAAGTTATCATATATTTTATTTATTACTGGCAATAAACCGATTTTTGTCTTCTTTTTGGCTGATGGATGCTAATGCAACCCAGCCAATCAGAACATCTTTTCATCACCTCTCAGTATTGTTTGGTGGACAATTCAATTGTGTTTTCGAATTCTGGAAAAATTTCAAAATGGCGGATACCCTGTGGAATTGGGTACTATTATTTCAATGTACTCGATTTTCTGTGAAAAAATTCTTTCAAAATTGAAACTCAACTTTATTTTTACATGTCTACAGTGAAAAAAAAAATAACCCATAACTGTGGGTAATCTTTGTTCTGAAATATGCTGTGAAAACAGAATAAAAAAATTCAAAAAACTGGTGGCCTTACAAAACAAAAATTTTTTGTTGATAAATTGATATTTAAATCCAGATCATTCTGGAGGCCCATTAGCACAATTTCGACCTCCGTGAAGCCACCAGTTTTTTAAATGAAAATCATTTAACTACTCAGAGCGGAATCTTTGGAAGGCTTGAAAATGAAAACCAACAGATATTTTTTCGTTGTTTTCAGAGCAGTGTTCAGAAGAAAGAATAATTCAACCTCAAAAGATACCAACAATTTTTGGCGAAATATTTTTTTTCACTGAAGAGATGTGAAAATGAAGTTGAGTTTCTTTTGGAAAATTTGTTTCACGGAAAATCTTAGAAAATCGAGTACATTGAAATAATGCTATCCAATTTGATGATCGAAAATAAAAAAATCGAAATTATAGGTTTGTCTGCCAATTGGAGTTTATTTTTCAAAGTTGTACACCACAATTGAATTGTCCACCAAAAAATACTATGATGTGATGAAAAACCGTTATTCCGATGGTCACGCATAACTTATCACAGTTATCAGAATATTTCTCGAAGTTTACATTGAACACCCTGTTCCTCGCTAATGCTGCGAAAACGGGGTATACGGATTTGGAAAAGAGTGAAAGACACAATGCGAAACCCTACGTTAATCTATATCAACTGAGAATTCAATCCGCCAGTGGAAGAATCGAAACCTCAACGCGATGCCATATCGAATGAAAGATTGTTCTTTTGCATTGGCAAAGGAAATCAATGGAGGGGGATTCAGTCCACGTCCACGATACGCGATCGAAGGAAACGCTTGTCAGCAGCTCTCCAAATGTGAGGTGCGAAGACCATATCGGTTGAAAAGAAAGTAGATTACTCGTTAATCGAAATGTTCAGTGTGAAAGAAAAAATTCAAATCATAAAATGGTATTCTGTAGGTTGATCAATTCAAGAGGCAATAATTTTTATTTTTCAATTCCTTATTTATGTAGTATTAGTTTTATTTGCCAACCAGTTACTACGAAAAAAAACCTAAGCCATCACAGAGAAAATCATGTGACTCATTCATTGTGTCAAATAAATTCCTCTTGTACAATGGAATAAAATTGTCACATTTGTTTTCAACCGATATGTTCTAACACACCTCATGTTTGGACAGGTGCTAGCAAGCGGTTCCTTCGATCGCCCGATCGCGTATCGTAGACTGAATCCCCCAACCAAGATTTCATTTTCCTTTGCAAAAGAAGAGTGGTTTATTCGATATGGCATCGCGCTGAGGTTTCGATTCTTCCACTGGTGGATTGGATTCTCAGTTCATATAGATTAACGTAGGGACATTGTGCGGACTTGTCTTTTCTACACCTGTACGTCATAAGGCAAAATTGACTTTCCCAATGTCATCTCCATGGCTACATATGTTTGACCAGTTTATGGTGAAACACCCTGTATACATATATGGCACCATATTATTATACATAAATTTGTTTACACATACAGTTCCATTTCTGTCTAACGAACTAATTTGATTATGAATTCATCCAAGTTCGGAACTAATCAATCAAAGTCACTTATTGTAGTTCCATTGTTTGCCTTTCACAGCTGTCAGTGCACGAAGCCTCGTGTGATTTATCGGGGGAAAGGGGTATGAAGCGCGAGTGTCTGACGCTCCGCATAATCGAAGAGGTGCAACACACTCATGAAGCGCAGCTAGTGCGGCTTGGCCGGTGACTAGTTATTATGTTCGCAAACCAAATATTAGTATTACTCTAGTTTAACTCTGAACAAATGTTTCACATCACTTACCTGAAATATCTTCTCTAAATATTTATATCTCCGCATGAGCTTGATGAAGACTTGCTCCCAATTCTTCATTACCTCCATGTTGATCTCTGAAGGGGTACTGAATATACATGCATCTGTCTTGCATGGTCCTTCTCCTTCTTGAGAAAGTGTGCCGCCAGGAACTAGTTGGAACATAATAAATCAAATTTCATTGTGTAATACAAAAAAAATAGTGCATCAGAATTTGTAAAATGTCTGAAGCAAATTAAATAAGAACGATAAACCGCAGGTTTAACAGAACCTTTGACAGCAGAACAACTCGTTGATTACAACTTGGCTGCCCCCAAAAGTGAAGAATAATCTCAAAGCAATGGATCTCGATCTGTGTGGCAAAGCTAACATCATGCGTAAGTCATAAGACTAGATCGCTTAGGCGCTTCGGTCAGATATAGCTTCCCAACGCGTTATCACCAGTATCACCACTGAGAATAGAATTAACTAGAGCGGCCACCCAGATGCTCGCGGTATGTCAAGCTTCTCCCACTATCTGGTGCCCTACTAGCTGTCTCATACTAGGCGAGCGCTTATAAGAATTGCATTATTGTGAAGTGTAATTAGTTTATCATACAGAGGATCACAGGGTTGATTTTTCTAATGTTAAAATCCTAGATAATGAAAAACACTTTAGAAAAAGGAACATCTTAGAGACGATATACATTAATGTTAACAACTCCGTCAATTTTAGATCTGATTCTGAACATCTTAGTAAATTATATAATTCAATTTTGACAAGATATATGTTTATACAGAGCGGACAGACAGGGTGAGACTGTAATCAAGAAATAAATTACAATCTTGATAAATTGTGTACACTATCCTGCCATATCAATAAAAAGAAGAAATTTGTGGTGTTTGTGGTTGACAATTGTAATATGACATGACGGTTTTCGTGGGGTTAGGATTTTCTGTGTTCGACCATTTTATGGTTAGGTTTTTGCGTTGTAGCTTGATGTACCTTTCTGGATATTTGAAAGATTGATTGTGAATTGAGTTTGTACCTCGGAGTTTGATGTTAGACTTGTTCTTTAGTTTTAGAACTTCTAATTTTTATAGAGGTAATTTGCTGTTTTGTTTGTACCATTGTATAAGTGATGTCATTTTGATGTTTTTAGGCCTGAAGAAGCGGATGTAGATCTGCGAAACGTAGCTGAATATATGATCTAGAAGTCATTTGTATGTTTATTCCTGTCCTATTCCCGCAATTTCTGAACTAGATTACTTGATTAGTTTATCATATTCACCCTTTTTGTTTTGATTGAATAAAATAGAAAGAATGGGAGTGTTCATCGCTTTTAAACCCAACAGGAAGAAAAAGTTCCTCTTCATCGTTTACCTTAAGATCCCGAATTCACGGAAAAATGGATTCAAGCGCGTAGGAAGTGATCAAAGTCGTGTTTAAAGTGGCCAGTATGAAGTAAATGGTCATGATAATTAATCTCCCATTCGTAGGCACTCAGAAAAATGCTTTTTCATCGGTTTCCCCGCATATTTGCCTCATTAACAGAATTCAACATCTTCCAAATCCTCAATGAGAGTTTTAAAGCGTGGCCCCTCCCTGATTATTTTCCCAACAGCAGAAAAAATAGCTAAATCTGATATGGAAATCAGAACCTCCGAAAATACTAAACAGAAGCCAATTGAAACGAAAATCGCTGATTCAAAAAAAATTGTTGAAAAATTACAGGAAAAGACTTTTATTTCATCAGAACATGGTGATTTACTGAAGAAAATTTCAAACAAAAATTCTTTCTGCCTTATGGAAAGAGAGAATCTCAAGAAAAATATCTATTCTTCTCGTTTCAGAACATAGAAGTACTGAGTAAGAAAATCAGCAAAATATCACATCATTGTCCCATACAATCAATCCTACCTCGATAAAATCTTCGAAGGTGTCACGTTTTTCCAAAAGTATTGAATTGTTCAGATGTTATTATGGTTTTGATGAAATTCTAAATGATAATTGTATTTAGAGATTTTTTTCATTAATTTATGACTTGTCCTATACACTTCCCCTGTGTCTAATTGGATGATTAAATATCAACTATCCTAAAATGAGAAAATTATATGATGATCGATGAAGAAATTTTACCACTATTTTACATTTTCTGAATATATCGCAGGATAACTAAGTTGTTCAGGGCCTCAAAACCAAGATCAAGTGTGAAGAATTTTGTTTGCAATAACTTGAGACGAAGAAAATACCCCTCAGAATTTGAGAACGAAGTTAATATCATTGAAAAACCCAGCAGGACAGATAAGACCGTCCTCAGATGTGAACCGAATTTGTATAACCTGGGAAAGAATATTCAACGAATCAGTTCGGAATAACAAAATCAATAACAACATTACCAAATACACCAATGAATTACTTTCCTGTTACAAGTATTACATTTTTTATAGAATCATGTCATTTATCAATCAATGGAGAGGACAACTATAGGATCTAGTTGATTTAAAGTATAGAGAAAGTATTATATATTTCACCATTAGAATTAAAACCGTGACCAGACCATCAATAAATAAAAAGTGCGACAGAACTTCGAAGTATGTTCCTCTCATATTTCGTTTTCTTTCAATGCATTCGATACATTTATTTCTTTGCATTTGGATAGGTTTCAATAGATTTGTCGTAACCATATTTTTTAGTCTCCATCTATCAACTTAAAAACTTGGAAGAAATAAAAATCAAAGCGAATAGCACCTGGGAAAACGATATAAATCATGATATAGCGGACCCGATGAAGAGACGGTAGGGCACCAGAGAGTGGGGGAATAAGAGCACATATTCGGAAGCGCGTTCGGAATACGGTAGCCGCTCTAGTATATTCTCTCTGGTTATCACATGATATTTGAATCAACAAATGACAGGTGTCCTTGTTTCCAAAAAACAACCTGTACAGCCTTCGAAGTATATGCAATGTACATCAATTGTCAATGATGATAATATAAAAAACCATGATTATTTACCCAGTATTCCTCCGGCAATGAGGATGTCAAAGAGGCATTCTCCATAACGACGGTAGTCTAATTTATTACCACCACTGTCCAGAAAACGTGATATAGATTCAAAGTCATTCGAACACTTATCAAGTCCTGAAATTATCGCATCTCTGAATCCAGTTGGATCATATCTTTCTTTTTCATCTGAAACAAGAATTCAGTTAAATAATACAAATTGTCAATTGGATATTAAATTCTGGATAAGTTTTTCAGTGTACAGTTTCTTAACCAACATATTCACAATTGTTCATCGTTCATGAATAAAATGTTGGAAATTGCAAATGAAGTTGATTCTAATTATATATTTACTAAAGAGAATCAAATAATATGCAAACGATAACTTGAATCCAACATTGTTATACATACTTATTCATTGAAAATAAACATTATATCTCGAACATTAATAACGATAAGGACAAAAATGATTCTCTCACCGGGCAATTATAACTAATCGCTCCTCTATTATTCCTTTCAATACACATAATATTTAGTCTATTGCATTCTTGTTGTTACTATCTAAATTCTGATAATAAATAATCTTTTCATTGAAGAATAACTCAAATGATATTGATCATTGTTTGAAAAAAATTACCTGATGGCTGACAGTACCCGTACAATATACAGTGAAAATATACAATATCATGATGGCAAGTTCAACCGTTGTGCTTTAAAAATACTCTCGGGGTCTGACGCTCAGTTCAGATAAACTATGATTTCTTCATCAGGAGACATTTCTTTAATACGCAAGTTAGAATTTCGGGTGTGTTCTGGATAGATTTTGATACGGTTTCCTTACGCCACATTATGCACATAGTTGATTTTCCACCAAAACGGTGAATGGTAGCCGGAACAGTATTACTATAAAATTCATTTCCCAGTAGGGAATCGAACCCAGAACCTCTTGACCACGAGCTCGATGCTCTACCAACTGAGCTACTGACACTCAAGAATTCTTATACAAACATTTGTACTGTAAAATTCTGAGAATAACATGGATATTGCTGTGTAGACTAGTTTTAATGACAGTGCTTCTATATACTGTAACCTCATAAAATAAGTATGCAAGCAGTCTGAAAATAGGTCAAGAATATCAAAGTAAAAAAAAAAATAGGTTTCACAAATCTTTGAACTGCCGATCAACTCTTTGATTTCCATGAATGAGTTGAAAATGTACTGAAATCAAGCATATAATTTAGTGTTGATTGACAATCAAGCTGTTGATCTGGCAGAAATTTGTGAAACTGAACGTATATCTACCAGTTAGATGAAGTCATGAGAGTGGTTTTTGTATATATAGAGAATTGTCACTGCAGAACTTGTCAAATACAAGGCACTCCATTTAAGAGTATAATTTTGTCATTCTCGAAGAATTTGGAATGAGCTTCAATATAGAAGTACTTTCTATAATATATAAGTTATTTCAGAAAGTAATTATTTCACTTTCTATTAATATAGCCCTCAATTGAATTAAGTATAACTACATTTAAATGAAACATTTAGGGAGTTTTTCGTTGAATTATGAACTACACTTTATTATTTTTGGTGTCGGTAGTTGTAAACTCACACCTTGAATATTCACGTATCATAAGGGAACGCATGGTTGAATGCATGTTCTATTTACGCCATTGAAATTCCTGATGCCAGCTCAAATATTCATGATTAGAGCCCTTTCAGGAAGAACATTTTGGGCAAAACATTATTTTTATATTTGAAGGCAGTCAGACGATTTTTCTTGTTAGTTCTTTGATGTCTACATAGATCACAAGGTGGACTGTAAAAACTTCGGATTAAAGCAATTCATAAAGATTCATTATGTCGATATACACTTAACTCAAATATAGGATCAATCCCAAATTGGTAACTTACTGATGATTCTAATGAAGTGAATCAGTAAGAAAGCTTCTTGAATACTTCTCCATATATTACGTATGGTTGAGTTTGATTCAAAAGACTATGGACTTTCCAAGTAGGTATAGCATAGGTGGTGCAGTAGTTAGCTCCTAACTGGATTTTTATCGACAATATAAATTAATGAATAGTTGAACTAGTCCATATAAATATATGAACATTTGAAGTTTCGGCACCGAAATTATTGGTTTTAATATGGAACTTTCAAGCAAATTAACCAAATTTCATGAAAATGTGAGGTTCCCACAATAACTCCCATTCATAGGGATGTATATTTATTCACTCCTGAATTTGCTTCAGTTCAAGAGCTTCAGTAGTGTGCATTTTTTTGTAAGGTAATTTAGTGTGGAATAGTTCACTTCAAGCAACTCTGTATCCTGTTGAAAAATCCACATAACATACATATACCCCCAATATCGAATTAATTCACTGTAACATTTGAGTTCATTATGGATTCCGGTTGAAATGTCCAAAACCAATCTATAGCCTTGAAGCCATTTCTAGAGGGCAACAAAAAAAATTATACAGCTGTTAACATCTCTTCCTGCATGTCATGAAAGATTTTCATAACAATGAATAGTAAAAGCCAAGAAAATCATTGAATCAACCAAAAAACATTAGATATCCAAATAAAATAAATAGGTTTAGTATGAGAGAATGAGAAATGAAGCTCATTCTTAAATAGAATATACTTGAAAACATTCAAATTTCTTTTTCTTTCAGAAATAAGAATTATACAGAAGAATGAAAATTCTTTCACTTACCTCTTTTTCTGGTCTTGATGCGTTGACCGGATAAGACTGGTTTTTCTACCTTTTGACTCATACAAAAATTTCTGAAAACAAAGGTATTGTTCAAATGGTCATGTTTTCACACTATGTATATATATATATATATATAACAGTCAATTTTTTGAGTAGTAGCAACGTACATTTTCATACGTTAACTGGGTTAGGAACTTCCAAATTTCACGCAAAGAAATAAGTCAACGACCTAACGAAATTCATAATAACTGTACTCCCAAAAGCAAAGTGTCAAAACACAAAGAATACAAATAAAAATTTCTCAAATGAATGTGAGAAACCCCAGAAAGGAGAACGTACACTGCATTCGATAGAACCTTACAAAAATTTGTGGAATAAACTTTATAAAAATAGTTTGAACTTTCTCAGCATGCATGGCCTCCATTGTTGAAATTCACTACATGAAAAAGCATGATGGAATCCTAGAAGAACAACAAAATCTTATTGCTGTAATCCTATTCAAAGCATTGTATCTCGGAAAAATTCAGAAATAGAGAAATTACTTACATAAAGACTGTCTTAAAGAAGCACCTCACGCGACCAAAGAAACCGACAGTTCTTGAGAACAGTCAAATGGTATGCTTTCACGAACTGCGTCTGCCTCTGCAATACTAGCGGCACAATGGTGAAAAATTGAATCAGTAGTTTGAACCGCGGATATTCAAAAATTTTCCGTGTGAATAAGAATGAAATACCCTGGTAATTTAATTAAAGTTAAAGTAAAAATAAAGTCGAATAATGCAATAACTTCCTCAAACTTACTTAAAAAAATTAAAATGATCTAAATTGCTCCAACGAATGAAAGTTACAAACTAGGATTTTGGTTTGAAGTCATGCATTTTTCTGTGATCCCTATTATTATTATGAATATATGGCCACGGTATAGTGTTGTTCGGTCTCTGTCACAGTTATTGCAGTTTCACCTAAATTAATTCTTATACTAAGTAATTAAGTATTAATATATTGAATTATTTTGTTTGAATAATAAGAAACTATATAAAGAATTATCCATAGAAAAACTAAAAATCAGTATCTGAATGCCAAATGTCACAGTTCATCTCATAGAATAAACATTTCCATGGTGCTATGTCAAGGAGGTTAGTAGTCTGTGGTTCGAGCGGTAACTGGAATAACAGCGTTGCCGAAGCTACTGATTCTTCAGTATTTCTACTGATTTGAAGACGCCGAATAACGAAAACTGAGAAATAGCTAACACCTACCGATTTTTTGAAATTTATATGGATATTCTATCAAATTGAATATCTCTGAAAATTCAAATATATGCGAAATAAAATTTCGTTCCAAATGCAAATGAGGCGAAGCTAGGTAACTGTTTCGTCCGATATACAAATCCATACTAGATATCCGGGTTAATTTTCAATTTTTCATATTCTATATACGAAAATCAAGAACGTTCTTTTTTGCATTTGTATTATTTTTTGTTTGAAAGATATGACTGATATTTTACCAATGAAATGGTCTATTTTGCGCGCATGTTTTGGAATAGCGTGCTATCTTTTGTCAAAATGTCTGTAATTTTTTAATTCTGAGCCGTGAGATTGAACTCACTGATGACGAATTCGGTGTCAAAATCGATTCTGTCCGGCCGTCCGTTCATACGATTACGGGCGTACGGACAAATCTATCGACTTGAAAATTTCAGGTTTGGTTAATGCATTTCTAAGGGCCGGTATTATAAAACTTAACTGGAAGTTATCTTTAACTTTAACTGGCAGTTTTGACAGTTTACGTCCTAATATAATTGTCAAAACTTTCAGTTAAAGTTCAAGATAACTTCCAGTTAAGTTTTATAATACCGGCCCTTAATGCGAACGTTAAGTTCGTTAATGGACAAAATCAGTCATATATATGATTTCGGAGTTATAGCCATTTTGAAGTTTCGAGGTTTTTTCCCTTATATTTCGTGAACCCCTGAAGCGATTGAATTGAAATTAAGCAGAGTAAGTTTGAGTGTAATTTTTTTCTCGGAAACTGTTCATTACATTTGAGCTTTATATTTCACAGCATCGTACAAAATTTCAATTCGATCGGATCATAATTTTCGAAGATATTATGAAAAAATGTGTAAAATTTCTTGTTTTTTTTCAAGATATCGTTTTTTTTTGCCGGAATAACTCAAAAAATACTTTATCAATCATGATGGCACCTAGTTTGGAAACGATGATGAAGAACTTTGTGCAAAATTTCGTGATGTTCGTATCAAGAGAACAATTTGAAAAAAAAATTTCAAAATTTTCTTTTCAAATATTCAACCTTCTTGACATATTATCCTCATTGAATTCTGTATGAACCTTCGAACTGTAATTTTTCGATAAAATACTGGATTTCCATTTGATGTTGTCTGTATTTCTGGAAATATTGGGAAAACAAAATTTTTGATCGGTATATCTGCGGAATCATTGGGTGGATTTCAACCATTCACGAATTCGGCCTTCGTAATCAAGATCCAAACCTACTCTACAAATATTGAGTTTCCAAGTCGTTTCTTCCGGAAGTTTCTGTGTGTTTGGGGCTTAATTACGAAGGTCAAATTCGTGAATGGGTAAAATCCGCTCAATGGTTCCGTAGATATACCCATTCAAAATTTCATTTTCCCAATCTTTCCAAGAAAACGGATATGATCGAATTGAAATCAAGTACTTCATCGAAAAAAACTAGAAAAGAACTGCCGTGAAAACAGCAGCTTTTGCTCGCATCATGTTCAAATTCGTTGCCAAAGCGGTCATCTCCATATTTAGATGACCGCTTTCACTATTGAACATGCGCGCAAAAGCTGCTGCTTTCACGGCAGTGCTTTTCTAGGTTTTTAAGGTTATTGCTTTTATTAGCAACATCAGTTTCATCAGTATTCCTGCCTGTATCATATCCTCTATCAGTATGTTCGTGTCCACATTATCATAAGCAGATTTCATATCAAGAAATATGATTGTAGTATATTGTCCCCTGACGAATGAATTAGATAACCGGGTGAGACCATATATATTAGACTGTCATATACAGAGTGTAACAGCCAAATGGAATAAATTCGATAACGAATAAATGGGGGCGTGTTGGGACAAACGCTCGGACATGTCGATTTGTAATTTTAAATGCGCATATTTTTCAAGAAAATAAAATTATATAGGGTGCTCCATGCGACCGTGGCCAATACCAACTTTCTTATTTCAAATGTAACCCCCTGTATATTATTTATTTTTTGGATTCTTCAGAAAATTCTAGACATAATTCATGTACAATGTCCTATACCTATCTTCAACTTTTTCGGAAATATTAAGTGTTTTCAGATTTAGTGCAAAAATCTACGTTTTAAATAAAAATTATTTTATTTCATTCGGTATATTACACTTAAAACCTAATAAGTGATACTGATTATTTCTTAATAATTAAAAAAAAAACATTAATGTCAATGTGGGAAATGTTCAAAATGCTCGCCGCGAACGTCTTGGCAACATCTGGTGTAGAATTGTCTTCTTACGTTACTCAACATTTCTGAAAACACTTAATATTTCCGAAAAAGTTGAAGATAGGTATAGGATATTGTACATGAATTATGTCTAGAATTTTCTGAAGAATCCAAAAAATTAATAATATACAGGGGGTTGCATTTGAAATAAGAAAGTTGGTATTGGCCACGGTCGCATGGAACACCCTATATAATTTTATTTTCTTGAAAAATATGCGCATTTAAAATTACAAATCGACCTGTCCGAGCGTTTTTCCCAACACGCCCTCATTTATTCGTTATCGAATTTATTCCATTTGGCTGTTACACTCTGTATAGATGATTCTCTACGAAACCTGAAAATCAGTTTGCTTGGTTCTAATGATTCCAAAATCTTCTCGACTCGGTTTTTAATAAGGGTTTCAATGCGATTTCAACCAGGCATGGTGCAAACCCTATTTATTGTCTAATTCCTGTTATGTCATTGGCTCTACGACCTGGTTTAACAAAAGGTTTTATCAGAATTTTCATGATTTCCTGGATTTTAGCTGGGTCTTCCAACAAATCGTTTACAATGTCAACTAGTCTTGGCTTGGTATGGTAGGTGTTATATATCGGGTACATTGAAGCGTTTACACAAGGTGCTGTGTCCTTGCTCATCTTTAACAAAAATCTAGAAAATCACTGCCGTGAAGGCAGCAGCTTTTGCGCGCATGTTCGATGTAGATGACCGCTTCGGTAACGAATTTGAACATGCGCGCAAATGCTGCTGCCTTCACGATAGTGCTTTTCTAAATTTTTTTCCATAAATTACTGGATTTCAATTCGATCTAATCTGTATTCTTGGAAATATTGGAAAAATAAAATTTTGAATTGGGCGGATTGTATCCATTCACGAATTCGACCTTCGTAATTAAGCCCGCCCAAACCTACTCTACAATTATCGACTTTCTGAGTCGTTTCTTCCGGAAGTTATTGTGCTTACGGTCGGACCGTAAACACAATAAAAATCCACCCAATGATTCCGTAGATATACCCATTCAAAATTTTATTTTCCCAATATTTCCAAGAATACAGATTAGATTGAATTGAAATCCAGTAGCATCCCAGACAGCACCGGATATTCATAGAATATCCCCTAAATGTGCAAAATGGGATATGTATATTCCGAATATTCGTATAATATTCATAGGATATCATAGAATATCTTTATCCCATAAAGCATATTCCAGGAATATTTCGATACGAATATTCCAGGGATATTCATAAAAGAATATGATATGAATGTTCCAAAATGAATATTTTCTAAAGAACATTCCCAGAATATTCATAAAACATTCCAAATTGTATATTCTCCGTAGGGCATCTGTGGAATATTCGACACATAATATTCCCTGAATATTCTATCTGACATATTCATGGAATATCAATTATTTTCATATGACGTATTTGTACGTTGAAAATGAAATCTCGAAATATTTTCGGACCGCAATATGCAGATTGTAACTGTATCAAATTATGCATATAATATTCAGTACTTATGCTTCTATTTCGTTGAATTATTATTATAAATTCAACCAAATCTCCTTAATTTTCATTTATTTAGAAATTTATAATCGTTTATGTGACCAGATGCCAAGTAGCGTAGCGATTTCGGTACGACGTACGATAGGACAAGAGAGAGACAGGTCTAGGGGATGATTCAGATTCAGTATCATTCAGTAACAATTGGACAGCGTTATAGCGATGTATGCATGAACCGGGCATTCTGTTAAGATGATACGTAAGTATCCCAATAAATAATATTGAAGTGAAACTGCGTTTACTTTCATACGAGTAAATTAGTAAAATTCAGTTTATTTTCAGAGGCAGTACAATTATGCAGTAATGCCAAAATGAAGGACATTGAAATAGCTAGGTCTACCTTTCTCGCATAGGCCAAGGAGAAACTGAGCAGAATTGGGTGAGTAGTTCTCCTTAAATACTTTCAGGGTGTGTAAAAACAT
This sequence comes from Myrrha octodecimguttata, assembly GCA_958510865.1. Classification (NCBI taxonomy): domain Eukaryota; kingdom Metazoa; phylum Arthropoda; class Insecta; order Coleoptera; family Coccinellidae; genus Myrrha; species Myrrha octodecimguttata. Next base: position 23,594,103 of record OY294059.1, read on the forward strand.
TTTCATTTGCATTCACATTCTGATACCTATTTTCAATGTCGTGTTATTACTCGATCAATTAAAACTATTAAAAATGCTTTTTTTTCAGCGTTTTGGCAGGTCCCGCAGACCCACCTTCAGCAACTGATTCATTTATTTTTATTTTATTGTTTGTTTTGAATAAATATCTCGGTTTATTCAATAAGATTTTCATTTCCTATCCAGCAGATACAAAATGTTGAAGTTTTGTACATCAACCAAGAGTTAAACTGGGTGTAGATCCGAAGGCGTGAGAGTGATTTTTTTCTCATTCTTTTACTATCAATTAAGAAAAATCAACTTTTGCACCAAACCATCTATCATACTCGTTTCTCAATTGTCCTTCAGGGTGCGATGGCTCGCAAATAAATTTCATTTCACGCCTCAAAACCCAGACCCATATAAATCATTATCTATTTTCCTGAAAATGCAATATTATACAATACATAAAAATGCATATATATGAGCCTCAAACTATATTCCCTGAATGTTCAAATGGTCGATTTCAAGATATTCATAGAATATCTCTAGAACATTCTGAATATTATAGATACATTCTATAAATATCCTTCTGAGATTTTATACGAATATGCCGTTTAGAATATGCCTAGGATATAAATTGAATATCCAGAATATCCCTAGAATGTTATTTCCCGAATATTCTGGGAATATCCTATGAAGAATAATCTCGGTACGTTCTATGTATATTCGAAATATTCCAATAGTATTCTTTACGGAATATTCTGCGAATATCTGAGATATTCCCAGGCGCACATTCATAGGATATTCGAATATGCCAAATCGTATATTCATGGAATATTCGAGGAATATCTGGTGCTGTCTGGGATAGTTCTAGTGCCACCATAAAAAATATTCAGATCCACCCCCTATTAAGGGTCGTTTATTGTGATTTTTCGGAAATCCTTGCTGATCAATATTTTTCAGTAGAGATATTTCATTGAAACAAAGTAAAATAATTGCAAATCGGATATCTTCTGTGCCACCATACAAAAATTTCAGGTCCAACTCGTTTAAGGGTAGTTTATCCTCGTAATTTCTCGGAATACTTTGCTGACCGAAAATTTTCAGTGGAGATATTTTATTGGAACAACGTATTATGACTAAACGTAGCATACGCTTGGTGCCACCCTGAAAAAATTCAGATCCGCCCTTGTTTAAGGGTAGTTTATTCTTGTGATTTTTCATGAATCCTTGCTGATCGAAAATTTCCTGTGGAGATATTTTATTGAAACGATGTATTATGACTAACCGTAGCATACGTTTTGTGCCACCTTAAAAAATATTCAGATCCACCCCCTATCAAGGGTAGTTTATTCTTGTGATTTTTCGAAAACCCTTGCTGATCGATATTTTCCAGTAGAGATATTTCATTGAAACAAATTATAATAATTGAAAAGCGGATACCCTCTGTGCCACCATACAAAAATTTCAGATCCAACTCGTTTAAGGGTAGTTTATCCTCGTGATTTCTCGGAATACTTTGCTGACCGAAAATTTTCAGTGGAGATATTTCATTGAAACAATGCATTATGACTAAAAGTAGCATACCTTTGGTGCCAACATGAAAAAAATTGAGATCTGCCCATGTTTAAGGGTAGTTTATTCTTGTGATTTTTCAGGAATCCTTTCTGATCGGAAATTTCCCGTGGAGATATTTTATTGAAACAACGTATTATGACGAAACGTAGCATATGCTTGGTGCCACCGTTGTGGGGTCGTGTGTCCTGTGAAATCAAACACGCAATAAAGAAAAGAGATTAGCCTGTTTATTTTACTCTCTAGTGTTACAACAGAAGAGAATTCGAAAGGCAATAAAATTCTTTTTATTGAAAAGCACAGGTTAACAATTCTTGTTGTAAATCTCCTTGAGTGTTGACAGGTAGTTCCTTGCTGACGCCGGGCCGGGGTCGATCGTGGAGCCAGGGATGCTGAAGCGCCGGTCGGTACTGTCGGGAGCGTTCCGTCGTCGAGGGTGATAAAAAGCCAGATGTTGGGGTCAGGAATGCAGCGTATAGAATATCTTCTTAGCGGTGACGTGAACGGTGAATGCAGTTTGAGAGCGGAGCGAAATATATTTATACGATTTTTCGGAGATTTGAATTTCGTTTTTCGACTCCGCCCTTTTTTCCGTTTTTCTTGAAGTGGATGAATTCGCTACACACTCCGTCGTCGAGGGTGGTAAAAAGCCAGATGTTGGTCAGGAATGCAGCGTATAGAATATCTTCTTAGCGGTGACGTGAATGCAGACGGAGTGGATTGATTTTTGACATTTTTTTTTTTTTGGTTAAGCAGGGGGAATGCTTCATGCACGAACCACTGGGTGTATCGATCATGATACTGCCCTGTGGAACAGTGTGGGACTACTACCCACTAAACCTACCTGCGTCGGGCTTTTCGAGTCCCTGACTCCTTTAACCCCATCGATTTGGGTTACGCTGGTCTTTTGACTGCTTGGCTAAATCCTCCTCCTTTTGTGGCCGTTTGCGAAAAGGAGGCGTTGGTAATCTGGGGTCCTTCGGGTGAGATGTGCACTAGGTGCTGGCAAAACGGGAATTCACTTCTCGGTGGTTATCGGAATAAGAAGATATTTATACGATTTTTCGGAGATTTGAATTTCGTGTGTCGACTCCGCCCTTTTTTCCGTTTTTCTTGAAGTGGATGAATTCGCTACACCGTGAAAAAATCCAGATCCGCTCCTGGTTAAGGGTAGTTTATTCTTGTGATTTTTCAGGAATCCTTGCGGATCGAAAATTTCCTGTGGAGATATTTTATTGAAACGATGTATTATGACTAGCCGTAGCATACTCTTTATGCCACCATGAAAAATATTCAGATCCACCCCCTAATAAGGGTAGTTTATTCTTGTGATTTTTCAGAAATCCTTGCTGATCGATATTTTCCAGTAGAGATATTTCATTGAAACAAAGTATAATAATTGAAATTCGGATACCCTCTGTGCCACCATACAAAAATTTCAGGTCCGACTCGCTTAAGGGTAGTTTATCCTCGTAATTTCTCGGAATACTTCGCTGACCGAAAATTTTCAGTGGAGATATTTTGTTGCAACAACGTATTATGACTAAACGTAGCATACGCTTGGTGCCACCCTGAAAAATTCAGATCCGCCCTTGTTTAAGGGTAGTTTATTCTTGTGATTTTTCATGAATCCTTGCTGATCGGAAATTTCCCGTGGAGATATTTTATTGAAACGATGTATTATGACTAACCGTAGCATACGTTTTGTGCCACCTTAAAAAATATTCAGATCCACCCCCTATCAAGGGTAGTTTATTCTTGTGATTTTTCGGAAACCCTTGCTGATCGATATTTTCCAGTAGAGATATTTCATTGAAACAAATTATAATAATTGAAAAGCGGATACCCTCTGTGCCACCATACAAAAATTTCAGATCCAACTCGTAGCCAGAAATACGTATCTACGGTTATTCTACCTGAGGGATATGTCCTTAAATTCCTATTCTCATAAACAATCCCCTCATTAATCCAATTTGATATTTTATCCTGGACACGGATGTTCACGCAGGTAGCTATAGCTGCCTCCGTGGGTAACGTTAGTTGTTGCTCTGGAATTCAGAGTCTTCTAACTGAGACCACAAATGTGCGGCTGGCTTCTGTTGTTGACTCCGTTCGTTTGTTGTTTTTTCCACCAAGTGTTGCTTATCTTCCACACTTTTCTCACCGTACTGATGAAGGCCTTTAGCCAGAAATACGTATCTACGGTTATTCGACCTGAGGGATATGTCCTTAAATTCCTATTCTCATAAACAATCCCCTCATTAATCCAATTTGATATTTTATCCTGGACACGGATGTTCACGCAGGTAGCTATAGCTGCCTCCGTGGGTAACGTTAGTTGTTGCTCTGGAATTCAGAGTCTTCTAACTGAGACCACAAATGTGCGGCTGGCTTCTGTTGTTGACTCCGTTCGTTTGTTATTTTTTCCACCAAGTGTTGCTTATCTTCCACACTTTTCCCACCGTACTGATGAAGGCCTTTAGCCAGAAATATGTATCAACGGTTATTCTACCTGAGGGATATGTCCTTAAATTCCTATTCTCATAAACAATCCCCTCATTAATCCAATTTGATATTTTATCCTGGACACGGATGTTCACGCAGGTAGCTATAGCTGCTTCCGTGGGAAACGTTAGTTGTTGCTCTGGAATTCAGAGTCTTCTAACTGAGACCACAAATGTGCGGCTGGCTTCTGTTGTTGACTCCGTTCGTTTGTTGTTTTTTCCACCAAGTGTTGCTTATCTTCCACACTTTTCTCACCGTACTGATGAAGGCCTTCAGCCAGAAATACGTATCTACAGTTATTCTACCTGAGGGATATGTCCTTAAATTCCTATTCTCATAAACAATCCCCTCATTAATCCAATTTGATATATCTATATTTAATATCACAAACACAAAAGAAATGAAATCATTAAGGCAATACTTTCTTTCGAGCAACTTACCTCAACATCAGCGTATGACAGAAACCACACTTCCATCCATTAATCTCCCCTGCAAGAACCGGAGGCATGTCAGCTGGAAAGCCTTACTGAAGGTTACCTTTTCCCGGATACTGAAGGGGGTGGTCCCGACCAGAAATTAAAGTTTATAATGAAGTAGCAAATTGAAAACACCAAATGAAAATGCAGAGTTTTGCAATGTTGCCAAGGAAACTGTACAGCATTTGTTAGGTGGTTGCTCACCCCTTGCGTCCACTAAATATCTGGGAAGACCATAACATGGCAAGATAGTCCATCAGATGCTCGTGCTATAATGGTAAATAGCTGCACAGTTCATAATTATGCGCCGTCCGCAGTAGCAGAAAACAGCCTAGCGAAAATGTATTTCCCCTTTATAATGGACAGACCATTGGAACACAACCTCCCGGACTTAGTTTTATGGAGAAAACAAGAACAAGTTGCTGTTATAGTTGATTTTGCTGTACCGTTCGATTACAACATGTCCCAAACATATACAGCCAAGATCAGAATTATACAGTTGAACAGAGAAGTAAAATGTGTGTAGAATCTCAGGGTCGATATATTTCCACTCATCACAAGTACCAACGGGCTCGTTCATGTCAACACCGTAAAACAAGTAGCAGAGCTCCAGTTACCAAATGACACAATTACATGGATGCAGAAGGCAGTGGTTGCAACAGCCCAGGTCGTCGAAGGAAAAACCACGTCAAGTGAGAATTGTAAAAAAAAAGCGTGCGTTTCCACTTCGTGGCGGTTGCTGTACTAACTGCAGTACGCAGATACGGGACCTGAAACGACAATAGGATGAAAAAAATCATGCAAATCGGTCCAAGTATTCCACACTCTGAGATTAGGATTCGTAAGATGCTCCTGGGAGACGGCAATGTATGTATTTTAATACTGCAGTATCCCGTCTAACAGGTCATAAGTATCTAGAAACTAGGTGAGGTGGTCTGAAGAACGGTAAAACGTGGAACAGCTGTAACCATTCTCCTTGGACACCGCTTCTTCAGTTTAGATGTTTTGGTTGATTAGCTCTGATCAAAGTGGAATATTTGTTGACTCAACAACAGATATTCGTCCTTGTGTCATGTTATGCCAGGCATGCAGGAGACTAACCACTCTCATGTCTGAGATACTAACCGAGTGGATTAAGCTACTGCTGATTATGTAAATCCTGAACCATTCTCAAACACAAAAAAAAAATTTCATCAGAATCCGTCCATCTGTTCAGTAGAAGTTCAGTTACATACATACATGCAAAAGATTTGTATATAAAAAGGTACAGTACAGAGTGTGGTATTACCCTCCCGAAATTGAACCAAATATATGGGATCGAATAAAATAAGTAACCTAACTACTCATTTTCAATTTAGATGTTCTGATGAAATCTTGTGTTTGCTTGATTACTCACCAATCGACTGAATTAAATACAAGTTAAGAGAAGCTTCACAGCAAATGCGCTGTCGCAATTTAGGAGGTATTTTGAATGACATTCATCTGAAGATCGGCAATTATTTAATTTTTTAATTATTTTATCAGCTTACTTACATATGCTTACACTTCAAGCATTTTCATTTGTGAAAAGATCATTGATTCATTCCAATAATGATTATCCGAAGGGTATTAAGGTTTACAAGAATAAAATGATTTCGAAAATGTAAACCTTTATTTTATTTTGATTTGTCTGTACATCAGCTGTTAGTTTTTTTAGGTTTGTAGTATCTTATAATTTTTCTTTTATTTTTTGTATTGTTCTCTATTGATTTCTTCATGATATCAATTGCGTTTTCTTTGATTTGGACATCATCAACCAATGATTGTCCAATTATTCCTTTGGAAAATATTGGTTTCTGCAATAAACTAGATAGCTGTTTTCTTTTGAAATCATACAATTTTTTACATTTAGGGGTATCTTCTGAATCATATTTGAGCGACCTGAAAAATATAAAATAATAATAATTAAATTCCTTTTCAACATTATCGAATCAAAGCTAGATTTCCATGCATCTGTTATCTGATGTTTTCGTACCATCTTACTGTTTGATGCATGGAAATCTAGCTTAACGCAGGAAAAAATATACAGGATCTTCCATATAGAATTTTTGTAATGGAAATTTCGACTATAGCGTCATCAATTCATATTCTTTCTCATTTAGTAGAGGCCATTGCTTTTCTAAATGGTGGTAAAAGCTTTGATATTTCAAATGGCATTATGGTGTGGCACTTACATACAGCTATGTGGATAATAGATGCACATTGGACTGTAGAAAACAGAGATTAATACACACATATACTGACATTATATAAAGTAGTGGTCTTTATACAATGGATGGGTTCATAAAGAAATGGAATTCCTATTTATCGAAAAAATGGTTGATGACTTCATATCTCAAATTTCGGACATGCTGTGTAACATTTTCTTAGATGAAAGACCGCTATATAATACTAATCGACCTATCTGAGCATATTAACAACTGAAAAACTGGCTTTGATTCACTGAATTCCTTTCAGATTAGAAACTTGCACCGTATTGTTGTTTATCGAACAGCAAATAGTTGGACAGTACCTTAAAACCAAAAGGTTTCTTTCTCAGGCTCTGTGTAAAAACTGCTATAACGGTGGAGAATTGTAGGAGTCGAACAAACGACACATTAACTATATAATTGCAATGAACCGCAATAACTTCAGAAAATATTTGAACAGCCACAAGTTAATCAATTTGAATAAATTCTAAACTACCATGCCAAGAGGAATGGAGGGCACTAAACAAAGGTTGATACAAGATTATACTGAATAAAGTAGATCTTTTTTGAAAACAGTTAAAAAACATATTAACATACATGTCATCAATGATTATGTCCATTTCTTTGGCTGCTTTCTCGAACCAACCAAGTTCAGAACTTGACTTTCGAACTTGTAATTGTAACTTATCAACTTCTCTTGCCAAATTCACTCGCTCTTTAACAGCATCCAGATAGTTGTGTTCAACTGGAAAATTAGGAAGATCTCCATCTGCAAATAAAGTCCAGAAATTATACTATTAGTTGTATTCAGAAGACCTCCCTTCCCGTAGAGTTTTTTTCAGAAGAATATAGATATATGTATAGGAGTGTGTGTTCTACGGACAGGTTTCCGTGGTTAGAAATATTTGTTCCGGATTGGACTGTGTCTAATGTTTTGTTGTGTTCGACGTTTCAACTCCGATTTTGGAGCCATTTTCAAGAACTGTTTCATCAATGTGAGTTGTCAGAGGTGTGGGCGTCTTCACTCCAGTCGCTTCGGACGTTTTCAAAAAGCAAAGCTACATTTTATATTCCCGGCTAATTCATTCATAAATTCATAAATCATTACTTTACTATACAATTCCAGATTTAATTATGGGCTCTGTGAGGAGTTTAGTATTGCATTATAGAATAGTTTTTTGATAAAATTTCGGCTTTCTTGCAGAGTGAATCCACCAATTTGCGAAGAATATCGAAAGGAGTATAGTAGCGTAATAAGAGACACAGAGAAGTTTTCATGCTATAAGCATTTTACAAGTATCCCCAACGTAAAAATCACAGAAAGTGTTATTTATTTCAGAAGCCGTGAAGAGTTTGAAGCCCAGTGAGGAAAGGAAAACAGATGTTGTTTAAGCATGAGTTAGGACTGTTGAAACTAAGAAGGGGGATATAATTGTAGTCTACTATTGTAACAGAAGCAATTATAGAGCTACGTAGGATACTTCTGATTATGGAGAACCAACTGTGTGGTATTTTATGATACAATTTATGCAATTGAAGGAAAACTATTTCAGACATTCGGAAATCAAAGGGGGAAATGATTTTCTCCAGTATTTGCAGAAGTAATAATTATTATTTTGAGAGAATGTGAATTAAAGAGTAATATGTATTTCTTTTTAGCAATTATTTTCGGAATTAAAATAAAATTATGATGTGGGCTCACTGTTATAGAATTAATAAAGGGATTAACACTAATAGGGCCATTGAAAGCAAATGTATTTTCCAAATGATAAATAAAACTTTTGTTGGTGGTTAACGTCCATGCTTATAAATGCAATAAAGTTTCTCAGGAATTTGGACATCAGTTTGTGTTTTCATATAGCTTAGGTGTAGTAAATATTGCTAATGTTCAAGATGCTTGGGAATTGTTGAATGTATATGATGTTTTGGAGGTGAGGATTAATGTGATATGTGTATAGTTACACTTCTTAACATGTAAGGTAGTTAACACTCTCGTAACACTGCTACTTTCTTAAAAAAGGTGAAAGTATTCAATTTTGGAATTTTATTTTTTTGGAATGAAATGTGCACTGTATTTATACAAATATAACATTTTGTTCAAGTGTAGGGGAGTTGGGAGCCTAAAATAAAAAATAAATGAACTTGTCATTAATGATAATCATATTATGTTAACTTGGAGTTTGAATCAATGATTTGTGTTCACAGTTCTGAACAGGAAATTTTCATAATTCCATTAGAATTAATTTCATTATATAATTCTGAGAAATAGGTAGCGTCCTGTATAAGACTTCCTATGAAAATTATTAAAAGGAATTTGTCAACTTCATAAAGCAATCCAGGGCCAACTTTGTTGATTTCATCATATTGAGGTCCCCAAACAATAACTTTGACCATTAAGTTATACGATGTCCTGAATAAATGATAGTAGGGATCATGAAAATGCAATTCTGCACAAAGTGGAAATTCTTCTGATTGCCTTCTCTTGTAAGTTGGCACTTTTCATATAGATTCTCGTAGATCTTAGGTAGGGGGTTTTAATATAAATGTAATGTTAAGATCAATAAAATTATCATTCCCCAAAGTGATCAATTATTACATGCAACTGTGAAGTTAAGAATTTCTTTAAAATGGCTGAGTCTGGTCGTTTGGTTGCAGGTACAACAAACAACTACAAAATCCTCATAATTGGTAATTTGACAGTCCACTAATATTGCCAATTATGAACAATGAAGTGAAAAAACTGTTTTCTCTTTGAATCAGTAACCCTGGAAGTTATCGGATATTAATTTTTTCATTTGTTGTAATTATTTGCTTGAAGTTAATAATACAAACAATTTCGAATATATGATTATTGTAAATTTTTTCTGTTCCTAATTCCTTTGGAGTAATAACCTTCACTTTTCATTGACTGTTTTGTAACGAAAATTCGGTGGATTTATTAACTGAAACATTGATTAAATGGAGATTTTTAACCGATTTGCAGATAGTGTGCCGAGTTGAATATTAAGACATACTTATTATTTTGGAAGTTCAATTAGAAAATACTAAAGATTTCATAGAATAAACACTAAATTTTAAAAATTGAAAAATCATAACTAAATTTTTTTTTTTTTGAATAGTGCTGCAGAGACAATATCATTCAATAATCAAAAGAAAGTTAATTATCTAACAATATATTAAGGACCTGAATATTTCATATTTGAGATATCCCCATGATTCAGAATTCATCATGCATTGTGATAATTCATAGTGATATTCCTACCTTGTTCTCTACAATTATAAACATATAAACTTATTTATTAATGATATGATAATTGATACACACCAAAGCCAAAACATTTTAATTTTTGGTCAACGTACGGAATGAATAACTTGTAGAAATGATACTAATATAATTTTCATTAAATGACGTAAAAATAAACTTTCTCAGTACACCCTTCACATACTCATTCACACTCATATACATTATTCTTCATCTGAGCACTGGAGTTCTCTATTATATTGATTTAGTTCATTGAACTCTGAATTATCGTTTGTTTATAATATAATCAAATTGTGATTGAGTGCAATAAACTGAAATACTGTAGTATTATGTTTATAATTATTGTATTTATCTCTGAAATAAAACAGGGATCCGATGCAGTAGAATTTACAGTACACCATATACACATTAACTTCTTGTGCGCAACGTGAGAAGATGACAGTTTTGTTAAACTTCGAATAGTTCCAAGCAGGAATTCAATTCAAATTGGCGCCAGAGAGACTACGCCCACATCGTCTTCGATTGGCTAAGATTTATGACAATCAATAGGGGCTTTCCAGTAAAGTGCGTGAAGCCCCTGGGGCTTGATGCACCGGGGCTTCATGCCGTCGCTATACGGGAACATGCCAAAACCACAGTACTGCATCGAAACTATGAACTGTCAAATTGAACTAACCCCACTTTTATTTAATTTATTAATTTATTTAATACAAACCATTGACTACTCTCCTATACGTTTCCTCATCTAAATGTAGTTCGTGAATTTCACCCTCATATTCTACTTGATATATATATAATTCTTTTCCGGCCATTATTCAATCAAACAAAAAATTTTGAACGAAATCTCTGTTGAAGTGATGACTGCAAAATATTCCACGACTTATATTCTGTGATGAGAAATACGAAATGAAATACTACAATCTAGACCAAAGATCTAAACCTTGCACAAATATAAAAGACGGTATTTGTATCGTGTTCCAAACATAAACAAAAACATACGCAAACCGGCTTAGGCTGCACCTATACTGGACCCGTAATTCTCACGACACGATTTTCCACGATTTCGTCGTACGACGTCGTACGATGAGTGTGCCTACACTGGACCCGTAATTCGGACGATCGGGAAGCAGCCACAGATATATTGGATGTTCTGTGCTCAGATCTGAGTGATTATAAGTTTTGACATCTGTAAACTGTCAAGAAAAGAATTCTTGCGTTTTTTTTGCTCAAGGAATTTATATTCTTCACACCTATATGTTCTTAATCGCTAACAGTTTGGGAAAATAGCTGCAGGATTTTAAGAAAGGTGGAATTTCACTCATGACATCCGATTTATTGATGGGAACCACAATACCTTACATACACGAATTAAATGTCGACTACAGAGTGAAGCTATGTATTATAATTACTTATAAGATTTTTTTCCTCATACTTTGGGACGTTACGGACAACCAATATGGATTTGTTTTTAGTGGACGTGGAGGGTTGCGGAAGACAAAGCGACGGAGGAACTTTTTCTGTTTCTAATTTCTTCACATTCTCAGAGAAGTACCATTCCACCTAACCGGAACCATCACCAGTCGAAGGGATTGATATTGACTGTTCATTATGTTTGGAGGACGATGCATATCCTTTGAATGAATATTTGATGGGACCTCACTCCAAGCAGTGCCTATCTCACGAAGAGAAAGAGTTCAATATCAAGGTCTAGAGGATGAGGAGAATGCGCGTTTTTTATTTTTGCCAAATAGTTTAATGGGAAACATGTTTATGGACAGATGTTAATGAAGCAATGAAAATAGTAAAATAGCTTAAAGATAAAAATAGACACTCAATGTTTATGATTCTACCAAAGATTGCAAATTAATATCCTCCAGACCGTTCACGGAAATACTTTCACTGAAGGAAGAAAAGAGCGCCCTCTACAGAATTCTAATGAGTTTGAAAAGTTTTTTTGGAAATCCAAACAATATTTGATATGATCGTGCGATAATTTTTCGTGAAATAAATCTCATAAGAAACTAACCGTAAGTCAACAGCTTTTGCACGCATTTTCAATTTGCCAAGGTGTTAACTGATTCAATATCTATTGTGTATCGAGGTTTTGTTAGTGTTTTTAGTATATAAAATTGGAGTTTTGGATTTAGTTACTTATGTTGTTGCGAAACACTTGCGCCAGCACACATGGTCACTTTTCGAGTGATAGTCGCCGCGTGTGCAGTTGCAAACGCCACCACTATCACCGGAAAAATATTTCGCAAAATTACAACTACCTACCTAAAATCGAAACTCCAATTTTATGTATCAACACCACTAACAAAACCCTGTTAGATATCGAATCACTTAACGCCTTTGCAAAAAAATTGAACATGCGCGCAAGAACTGTTGACTTCACTTTATTTTTTTTTAGAATTTTCCTCTCGGTGAATCAAAAATGATCGATCTGGTCGAATGGATCAAGTGGGTAGTCGTGCAAAACGGATACAGATATGCATAATTTCGTATCGTGTCACTAGAAAAATATTTCTAGAAAAGTACTTATGTCAGCAGCTTTTGTGTGCATGCCAAAATTCGTTACCAAAGCATTCATTGTTTCACGTATGGACCCCGTCAAATGCACCTTAACTTCCTGATGAAAAGGTTTGGCGCTGTCCTTTTCATATGGTCATCAGAAAATTCTGCATGAACCTTACAGCCATCGTTTTTCAATCGAGTGATAGAGTCCAATTGAAAAAATATCATTTTGAATATGTGTATCTGTGTATTTTGAATGGATATCTGGTGAATCATTGGGCGGATTTTACCCGTTCAGGAATTCAACCTAGGAGTAGGTTAGTATCTCAATTACGAAGTCCGAATTCATGAATGGTTTAAATCAACCCAATGATTGCGCAGTTATGGCCATTCCAAAATGATATTTTCCCCATATTTTCGAAAAAAAAGATAGGATCGAATTGAACTCCATTACCATATTGACTGAAAAATGAGGTCGGTAGTAGTTCCTAGAAAAAAACAATTGCAAGGAAAATTTCGACATTTTTTTCAAATTTACTAACCGTACGATAACAACGATAATTGTTTTACGTTAATTACATGTTAATATCACATAACCACCAATAGTTTCTGAGATATTGAGGAAAAAATTCCAGAAGTTTGAATGACTAACTTTGAAACCATTCGGTCGATTTTGCCCATTAATGAAATTGACTGCCACATTTCGATGCATGATCTAGCCTGAAAGTTTTAAATTGTTGTCAACTCCGTTTTACGGTTATCTTTTCCTCGGTCGGATGGCCGGACATAACCGATTTTGACACCGGATTCGTCATCAGTGGGTTCAAGCTAGTCGTTTGAGATCATTTTCGGCTCAAAATTCGGAAATTACATTCATTTGGATAAATCACCCCGTTCACCATAACATGCGCGCTAAAACTATGGAAATTATATTTACCAGAAGCTATTCGATTTGATTGAATTCCAGGATAAATTCCAATTGTTGAAATGAATATACAATCCCTATTGATTAAAAACGATATGGTTTCGTTATTGCTATTCATCTTTTGTCAAGGTTTTATTAATTTGTTTCCTTTTGCGCTGATTTTTAATAGCATGTTCATAAAAACTTCAAACAAAACTCCCATTCTCTAACCTCCTTTCATCGTGGGCTGTCGTGTTGGAAAATCGTTTTGGAAACAAACATGTTTGTTTCGACAAATTGTCGTTGCTTTGACGTCCTTCGTCGTTTCGGGCGTACGGGTCCAGTGTAGGCACTTGCATTGCAAGTCCTGTGTTTGTTTTTTCACCGTCGTCGTACGACATCGTTTCGTGAAAAATACGGTTCCAGTGTAGGCGCATCTAACGTCAACCGTCGTACGACGATCGTGCGTTTAACGGTCTTCGTCGTTTTGGAAATTACGGATCCAGTATGGGCACTTGCATTACGAGCTAAGGGTTTGTTTCTCCAACGATATCGTACGACGTCGTACGACATCGTATCGTGGAAATTACGGGTCCAGTATAGGTGCAGCCTAAGGCGGCAAATATTCAAATATTGGCGGCATTTCACAGCTGTCAGTGCGTGAAGCCCCGCAAATTCGGGTTGTGCATCAGGGGAAAGGGGAAGGTAGAGCGAGTGTCTGACGCTCCGCTTACTGGAACGGTCAAACGTAGGTGTGACGCACTCCCGAGGCGCATCGGATGCACTCCAGACGTTTGCTGGAAAGGGGTTAATGTATCCTGGATTTACACTCATTCCGAGGTCTGCAACACTTTTTAAGAGACATCAAATTCGCAAGTTTGGAAGATATCCAAAATGCAATTTCTAGATATTTTGCTGAAAGCCCAATTAGTTTTAATCGATCGGGGATTAAAAATTTACTCACTAGATGGCAAAAAGTTATTGACACTAATAGGGAATACATCATTGATAAAAAATGAAGACTCCTCAAAAACGTATGTTTGCATGTATAGTAAGAAAACGACATTACTTTCCAGTCCCCCTAATAGATAGCGTATTTGGTTAAAATCTTGTTTCGGCGGAAGGTTCCTCTGCATAATTCATAAAACTTCATGTTATATAATATTCTAACTGCTTTCTTCTGCAGGGTGAATAAGAAATAAATATTCCCAGAACCATAAAATTTCAGGCCAAATCGTAGTTTGTATTCGACGATTGCATGGTGCACTGTTTTCAGTGCACTTCCACAAATATCTTGAAGTTATTCTGCAGGCATATATTGATGATCCAAGCTTTTACTCTAGGTTTGCTTAGTGAGCCTTCCCGTTGAGTTCTACATCAATGTAGACTCGTAATAATTAAAGGGCATTGTGATATTTTGAACTCTTCATTATCTAAAGAAATTTTTTCTCGACAATCTATGCCAGTTAGTCGGACAAAATCGTGATATTTTAGTCTTTGACTTATTTCAAAATCCAACCACTCCTTTGTGTGAATAAATATTGTATTGATAAGATGTTTGAAATTTAGGCCACAGGGACTGCAAAAAGTTTGGTATCATCGACAAAGTGAACCTCTATAACTCTATTCATTTCCCATTTCACTTCTGTGCCATTTATATAGACAAGGAATACAAACGTACCGGCTATACTTCCCAGTGGAATTACCAATGTCAACTGCTGTTTTTCTGAACTTACTTAATTATCATATCAACTGGGTTCTATCACTAAAATAGGATATAATCCAATCGATATGGATTGATGGTTACCAGTGTAATCGATTGGTATTAACAAAAAAACGAAATTTGAGAATTAATTTTCTAACTTATGATCTCGACGATGTAATTACCACTTTAATGCAAGGTTTGCGTTATGTTTATGGAATTGCCCTTGTTCTAGAGGTCTGAAATCAATTCTTATCTGATAGGGTAATACTATTTTCCTAATCTACAGTAATCATTAATATCGGCCTCAGTTAGATCCTCCAATAATCAATGCAGCCAACTTCACTGGTTTATTGAATCCAAAAACCCTCTCTAATATACTTTCGTCTTGCATCTTCACAAATTGGAAAAATTAGTTAGTAATTTTTGAGAGAACTCCGCTCCCAATGTCTTTTTTGAGTTTTTTGTGTTCAAGACGTCTGCTAGATTGATATGCCAAGTCAATCCAAAACAACAACCCACTTATTATCCTCGGTGTTTTATTCAGACAGATTGTTTTTTCTGTCCAACTGGTGACTTAAAATGAATAGAATTCAACCATATAGTTCTCTGGATTAATGTACACTTTTTCACAAGTTGAATTCGGAAAATGTCACGAAGCGCAATTCGATGATGTATATTCATTTATTCACTTAGCAGTCTTGGCTAGGTTTGAGTCAGATTAACACCTTGGATCCCAAATTTGTGACAGGCATATGTAAGCCTTTGTTCTAATACTTGATCACTTGATATTGAATGTTGTCATTTCTCATACTCGTCCTCCGTCCGATAGTAAACACAAAAACTTTCGAAGAAACAACTTAAAAACTCTATATTTGTGAAGGAGGTTTGGAATGACATGAATAGGTAAAATTCACCCAATCATTCCGCGGATATACCCATTCAAAATTCTTCCCAATATTCACAAAAATACAGATATAAGATCGAATTGAAATACAGTTATTCATTAAAAAATGACAGCTTGTATTTCGTAAGGGTATTTATTATGATCAGATGATCGCAGAATATAGAATATTTGAAAAAAATATTGAATTTATGTACAATTATTCTAATGTCACGATCATCACAAAATTTTGCACAAAGTTGTTCATTAGCATTTTCCAACTATAGGTTCACTTTTATCAGGGTCGAAATATTTCCACCATGCACGTGTATATTTTGAAAATGTTAGTTTATAGTCATTTTCCCTTCAGATAACTAAGCGGCATTGTCCATTCTACATAGAGGTCATTGAATTTACGTACATAACTAAACCAAACCATAGAGTCATTGATAAAAATATGTTGGAATTAGCATCGTTCCGCCAAATTATTATGACCGTGATGTTATTTTGATAGTACCAACCTGGCTCAGTTCAAGTTATAAAAACTTGTCGAACCCATTCTAAGGCCTACCGGCTGACTTTATAATATTGAATGAGTGTAGTGTTAATGGAAAGTCCCCAATTGCTGATATAGCAATCTGCGATATAATATAAATGATTGTACATTTTCCTTTGAGGTTATTAGGTTGACGACCATAGTCTGGTCGATGTATCGGCATTCTGATTAGCTAATAATAAATAATGTAATAAGTAGTGTTTGGTATTCTCCCAGAAAACTTCCTGAATAAAGAAACTTATCTCAAGATATGGCCATCCTGCCTTGTGATAGTAGAATCAGAAGACTCCAGAATAAGTGAAGACTAAATATATGGTGATCTGTAAAACTAGAGTGCAGAAATGGGCTTGTCGAAGTCAAAGGAAATCAAAGAAGAAGTAATCATCGCACAAGCAGGCAACAGCGGTGGCCAAAGTACAAACCAGTGGGATGCAATTTCAATGAGAGGGAGCTGCGAGATGTTGGTGTTCCTCATTCTGTGGCTAACGTCATATATTTCTACCAGGTTTGCAAGAGGAAGATGGAACGCAAGATCAGGAGAGAAGTCACCCGTAGCCAGATATTGATGAACGCTGTATGATGTACTTCTTTGATAATCAGTGTATTTAACCAGCAGCAGGTAAATCTGGCGTCTCCATCCATACCGTTATCCCGTGCGTTAGCTCGATAAATATGAATATCATGAATATAGATCCTAATTTCCAAATTCAGAAGAATTAAATCCTAAATAATAGGTAAATATGATATGTCTCTATATATTTAATTTAATGGACAATAGTAGTTTAGAAGAAGTTTTCGAATCATTGAATTCCATACCGATATATCTAAGGAAGATTGGTCCTGAAAGGCGAAAAGGAGACATTTTGTATAGAAAAATATCTGAAGCAAAAACTGCTTACAACAATTAAAAAAAAAATTCAGATGCCCTACAGGAACAGTTTTCTGATATACCCTCAAGTATTTTGGAATCATTTAAAAGATTAACTAACCAAATTCAAGCAATTTACAATGAAATCATTGAATTAGATGAAGAGGAGATCTGTATTGTCAAAAACGAGTTGTTTGTGTTACGATTCAAAATCGAAGATAATTTATATAAATCCGAATACTTCGAAAATCTTGCAGGACGAATTATTGGGAGATTTGGAAGAATTTTGTAAAAAATTGAATATTGTAGAAGTAACTATAATAAAGAACGTGTATAATGAGTATATACTAGAATATTTCATGAAATTGTTCGATAATATTAAATGGACCGGTCCACGAATTTGTGTTATCAAGCATGTGAGAACAATATTCAATCCAGAAATTAAGAAACTGATTTTAAACGATTTTCATATACCACCAACTGCAGGTCATTCCGGAGTTCGTAAAATGATAAAAAATATAAGAAGATATTATTTTTGGCCAGGCATCTCCAGCGATTGTTATTCCTATATGAGAAAATGCTCCAGTTGTCAAAAATAGAAATTTAGTAGACCCACAAAAGAGCCCATGGTAATTAAATCTACTGCTAAGTCAGCATTCGAAATGATTTATTTAGACCTAGTCGGTCCTCTAGAAAAAGATGAAGATGGTTATATATATATTTAAACATTACAGTGTGATCTCACCAAATTTGTTGATGCATATTCGTTGAGATACTCAGCTTATGAATTAGTTTTTGGAAAAAAAAATGTAATTTACCATTTGACAAGCAATGATAATTTACCATTTGACAAGCAATGATAATGTAGAACCACTGTATAATGCCGATTCGTATCCATTAAAGCTTAAATTTAGATTACAAAGAGCGCAATGGGATGCGAGAAGAAATTTAGAACCTGCTAAACTCAAAAAAAAATGGAGTATGATGAGAAAACAAATCCTGTTGATTACAAGAAAAATGATTTAATTCTTCTGAAAAATGAAAGTGGTAATAAACTGCTGAGTGTTTATAACGGACCATATGTTGTAATAAGAGAAGAAACTGCGAATGTGCGATTTATAAAAAACGGGAAGGAATGTGTCGTTCATAAAAATCGAACTAAAGTGTTTGTGCGCCTTATAAATGAAAGTGACCTTTCATGAACCCATAATGTAAATAAAATAAGAGTTTATTTATTTTATATATTTTGATATTGGATAACCATTATCTGAATGAATTATGAAATAGGCTAGGTTAATTATTGTTCTCATTTTATGTATTAAAGTAGGATAGCTGATTAATACTAATAATTTCTGTCTTAAAATTAACGAAAAAATTATTTTCAATTCGTGGGAAAGATGTGGTGTTAATGGAAAGTCCCCAATTGCTGATATAGCAGTCTGCGATATAATATAAATGATTGTACATTTTTCATTGAGGTAATTAAGTTGACGACCGTAGTCCCGTCGATGTATCGGTATTCCGATTAGTTAATAATAAATAATGTAATAAGTAGTGTTTGGTATTTTCCCAGAAAACTTCCCGAATTAAGAAACTTATCACAATTTGAGGTTGAATGTTTCGTCATGATTGAATCAGTATTTTTTTGAGTTATTTCGGAAAAACAACGATACTGAGAAAAAAATTACGGAATTTTACATATGTTTACCTAATATCTCCGAAAATAATAATCGTATCAAACTGAAATATGGTACACTACTGTGAAATATAGAATCCAAGGTCTGAGCCAAACTTTTTTCAAATTTAGTCCCTGAAATATCAAAGGAATAACTTCATAATTTTAAATGACTATAACTCCGAAACCGTCTGGCCGATTTTGCGCATTAATTAACTTAACCTTCTCAGTTTGAAATGCCACCTACCCTGGAAGTTTCAAGTTGATAGGGTTCTCCGCTCTCCAGTATTCGTTCCTATGTCCGGCCAGACAGAATTGATTTTGACACCGGATTCGTCATCAGTGAGTTCAACCAAGTCGTTTGAAACCAATATCAGCTCAAAATTCGAGACTTACAGATATTTGGATAAAACGATAGCACGCCGTTTTCCAGAACATGCGCGCAAAAATGGGCAGATTACAGTATCTAGTTTTTGTGCGCTGTGCTGTTTCATAGGGATCCATGTAAAGTGTGAATGAACTCAAAAAATAAGTAGAAAAATGAAAAACACCTATGTACCAGAAAACCTACTCTTAAAATCTTGTTAGTACTGAGCCAGAGACCCTGTGAGCGATAAATTAATACAGAAGGCGTTCCTAAATAATTGTCGTAACAGAAAACTGTCTATTTCATTTTTGTCGTCTTTGGTCCTTTATCTCTAGGTTTTCGTTTTTGAGTTGCAAGTTGCATTTTTTAAATTTTTTTTACTAATATCCTACGGACCATTTGAACTATGGGACTGGGCTTTTGTACACAGATTACCTCTATCAATAGCTACTTTTTTGAATTCATGGGACTGCATCGTTAGGGGTTTTCCTATCAATTTTTCGTACCACTATACTAAACAAAGGCCGATATCATTAATTGATTTACTCACTTTTGTTCAGTGTTTTACATACACCAATGTAATTTCTTATTTCAGATGCATCAATTATTAGAAGAGTAAATCCTTCCTTAGATGCTCTAGCAGTTCTTCCAGACCTATGAATATAGCTTTCACTAGTACGTGGTGTTTGGTAATGAAGAACATTATCGACACTTGGAATATCCAACCCTCTGGCAGCCACGTCAGTAGCAATCAACAAAGCATTCTCCCTATCTCTGAACCTAAAAAAATCAAAATATTTTTAATAATTGGTAATTTGATCATTGGGAAAATTCCAATGGTTTGATAAATAAACGAACACTCAGCGCGTTGAGGTTGAAAATGGTTTATTTTCATAAACTCCAACCCCAAGAGGTATCCTGAAACTGTTTCAATTTTGTTTTTATTTTGGTTTGATACGCGCTTGAGCAAAGGAACATAAGCGTAATCATTTTGCCCAATTTTTTTTAATTTTGACCTTAATTGAGTTCCAAATTTACTATACAAATAACGAGTCACTAAGTTGTTTCTTAGTTAATTGATTAATAATAATTGAGGTCGAAGTCGTGAATGGGTCGAATCCATCCAATGATTCCAGAAACTTTGTTTTCCCTAATATTTCTAGAAATATACATCGGATTGAATTGAAATCTTGTACTCAGTTGGAATCTATGCAAAATATCAGCGAAATCTGATTCAGATTTTTCCAAAGTACCTTTACTTTCTGACAAGACTTATTTTCCAACCAAGTATTAGATATCCATTTCATCCAATCTTTTTTTCAAATATGGGATAATTAAAATTTGGATGTTATATTTATAGAATTTTTTGGCAGATTTTCCCCATTATGACAATCGAAAGCCCGTTCCTTGGTAACAGCCTGAAGCCGAAGGCTGAGGGTTGTTACCAAGCAACAAGCTTGAGAAATTGGTTATAACATTATGAGGCATTTATCAGTAGGTCCTTTTGTTTGCAAAGAAAGTGTAGCACTTTCCTACACTCGGTGTCGATATACAATAGAATATCTACACTGAGTGCGGGAAAGTGCTACACTTTCTATGCAAACGAAAGGACCTAATGTTCGGCGAAAAATTTTTTGATAGCTGTCAAACTCAATCGTTTCGTCATAATGATTAATGATTGCACTGCATGCAAATATCAGTGCAATTTTGACGTGATACGTGAACATGTATCGTGACACAAAATGACAACACTTAATTGGTTGTTAGAACTTTAAAAAAATTATTCACCTAATTTATCGAGGAAAAATATGTATTTCCGATACCAGTTATTAATCGAATCTGGATTACTATTCATGGCAGATATTACTTTTGGATATTTTATTTTTACAATGATTCCGAGAATACATTCTTGATCAAGCTGAAATTTAGAACTTGATTGAAAAATATCGGGCTGAAGGTCCTTGAAACATTCAAAAGAATTTGATATTGATTATTGAACATAATACTCAAGAAATGAGTGACTGGATCTGAGAACCAAATTCAAGATAATATGTAAATAACATTTATTTTGAATTCGGTTTTCAGATCCAGTCAGTTATTTCTTGAGTATTATGTTCAATAAGTCTGTAATTTTGGAAAATAAATCAGCCACGTTGGAAATTCTACATTTCAAAATTAATTTTACATTGATATACAAGAATTTACAGCAGATGAAGTGTAAGTGTCTTTCTTCTGTTGGCATCCCATTTTTGCTGCCCTGTTCCATATTCACCAAGACCTCATTCAGTTTGTGTAAGCAGAACAAATCGAACAGAAAAAGAAAATTGAAGAGAGGATGATGTGAGCTTGCTCTGATTCTGAGAGAAGATTTCAAAAATGTGAATTGAAGAATTCTAACAGAACCGTCACTTCCACAGCCTAATGTTCTCGTAAGTACCAGCATTACAGGAAGCTCAGTCCACTATGAATGAGGGAGGATTGGAAGAAAAATTAATTATCTCAGAACAAGGTACTTGAAAACAAAAGGCCAAATACTGTAACAGTTTGTAAAGTGTAATACGATGGTATACGTCGAAAGTCGAAATAAATGTATTTCAATCATTAAAAAATACAGATTTTTCTGTAATACCTTCACATAATATTTTTGGATATTGATATCTTACTTTCATTGTCTTCAACGTACTACATATGAATGACAAATTTATTTAATTATTATTTCAACTAAATTTTATTTATCAAAGAAGATGATGTAGAACCTGCTGTCAGAATTGTTTTATGCACAAATATTCGCATTTGACGAGTTTGCCAGAGGTTTTAGGTTAGCATAGTCTATCAGGTGTTTGTGAATACACGTGGTAAGAGTTTGACATATAATATACAATAGATGCTACTGATGATTCTGAATCGAAAGATAAAAGATGAAACACTGTGCCTAGAATTATTTTTGTATTGTGTTCTTTATTGTGTCAACTAGACTCGTCTTAACTTTATGTTTGAAATAAAACAAATACATTTCAATTGAAAAAAATCTCACCTTTCAAGATTTTTTAATCGTTGCTTCTGCTGCATAGATGCATGAAGCGGAAGAGGATGACATTCCAATAAAGTCAAAAGAGTTGTCAAACGTTTCACACAGCCAATAGAGTTACAAAATATTATAGTTTTGCCAGGATGCTTCTGGAGGAAGTAATAGACATAATAATCTTTTTCTTCTATTAAGCAGTTAATTTTTCCCTCTGAAAGACTGTTTGACAAACCTGAAAAAACTCAATGTAATCAAAAGACAGTTGAATATTTTAGATCATTACCAATTCCTTTAGTGATATCAACAACTTTCGGATCACGAATTCCCAAAGTGTCAACTATTTTTTTCAATTTTTGTGCTGGATTCATCTCAGCATTTTTGTGGAATCGTTTCATTTTTTTCATCAAATGTTTCGGTAAATCGTGAGTTAATGTTAAGGTAGCAGAAAAGACGAAATTTTGTCTCGATACTGCAGCATCTTCATTGCCATTTACTCTCTCCAAAATACTCTGTAGTTCTTGAAAATGCCCCTTTTCAAGCATTCTGTCAGTTTCGTCTATAACCAGGAATCTGAAATCAAAACAATTTTGGATTAAGAAGTGTCATAAGGGAAGGCGGCCCAGTCTTTTTAGTGTAAGATTCGCCTTTTTCAACAGACTGTTTGTGAAATGGCCAATGTAATATAAATGTGAGGATTTTTCATCATGATGATGAAGAAATCATCAAAATGTCATGAAAATTGAGCAAACAATCAAGAAAATTCGAGAAAGAGCTGACAGGAAGTTGCCGATCGCTTGATATTGCGGAGCGTTACCAGAAATTTCAGAGCGTTCAGGTTGTATATATCTTCCCCGTAATGAATAAGTTCAATTTGTTGAAAATCAGCTTCTAATTCAATCTCACGTAGAAAAGTGTCGGTCGTCAACCACAGTTCGCGAAATCTGGTATTAAAGTTTCTTCACACGTCCTGATTTTTGAAGTTGAACAGCTCAGATAATCAGGGAAGCCTGTAAAGCACCATTTACCCCAAGACCCACCTATCTCTCATATTGTCAGAATTTTTGGACATGTGACGAAAAACAGCACTACAGATTTAATTTTGTTAAAGCTGATTGCTTCTTCCTAGAAATCATGTTGAGCGTTAAACCCAGGTCGATTATCCGATTCTCTCATTTCCTAATCTTTCCTTATTCATATTTTCTGTGTTATACAGGAGGCATCAAAATTAGGGAACAAATTCATTTTCTCAGAAGAAAAATATTTGGCAACAAAATCCTGAAACAAGTAAATTTTTGTTTCACTTTTACCAAATTTTTATGCATTTTTGAAGGATTCTTGGTGCACCCTGTGCCATCCCCATCAACCCTCTAAATTTTTTGAGTAGGGAAAGTGGGTCATGTGATACTTTTTTGGCAAGGTCTTTGTATCTTCTTTACAGGCGTGCAGAAATTTTCAAGAAAAAATTTTTTTTTTAAAAATTAGTTACTTCAAAGATGTTTTCAGTATGTGCACTTTGTCATAGCTCATTTACTTTGAGACGATGATACCTGATGAAATTTGTCACCGAATGGAAGGCAACCAATACAGTTTTGTTCGTCCACAACTTTCAACCCCTACGAACCCTTTAATGGAGAAAAAATGAACAGACATTGGAAATTTATTTCGGCATTGAAGTACTACTACCCAAAGGATCACTAATTTTTCAAAAAAAAAATTTTTTCCCGAACATTTCTGAACTCCTGCAAATAAGATACAAAGACCTTGCCAAAAAAGTACCACATCACCTACTTTCCCTATTAAAAAAATTTAGAGGGTTGATGGGGATGGCACAAGTTACTACAAAAATCCTTCAAAAATGCTTCAAAATTTGGTAAAAGTGAAACAAAAATTGACCTGTTTCAGGATTTTGTTGCCAAATATTTTTCTCTGAGACAATGAATTTGTTCCATAATTTTGACGCGCACTGTGTATTCAACAACAATTGATTATCTGTTTTTCTCTTTCATACGGGAAACTGGGTATTCAGACATCGCCAACTTTCGAGCATTCAACGATGCCTTTACTATTATGGAAAACAAAACGAATGTCAATACGTTGATTCTTTAGGGAGTAAGCACATATTATAAACTGAGATTGTAGGACGTGCAATGCGTATTCCTGATCCAATAGCTCTCTTGGATATTGCAACATTTCTTTGAGTTGACTGCACGTCTTACGGTCCTTCAGATCAGTTGATTTGGTGAAGTTCTGAGAGATTTACTACTCTGACAAAAAAGTATCCGGAAATAAAACGCAAAAATATTAAACTTCTTCAATATTTGTTGAATCTCCTTCAAAATATGCTCCATTTGAAACGATACACATGTGCCAACGTTTTTCCAATCATGGAAACATTTTTTATAGGCGCTTTCAGGGATGGCCTTCAGCTCCTTCTGCGAATTTTCTCTTATGGCGTCTATGGAGTCAAATCTGGTTCCCCGGAGCGGTAATTTCAGTCTGAAGAAGAAAAAAGTCACACGGAGCTAGATCAGGCGAATAAGTTGGCTGGTCGATGGTATTTATCGAGTGTTTGCTCTTAAAATCGTTAAAATCGTAGCTCGATGAGATGGTGCGTTATCGTCGTGCAAAATCCACGAATTGTTTTGTCGCAAATCCGGACGTTTACGGCGAATATTTTCACGCAAACGTCTCAAAACAGTTAAATAGAAGTTCTTATTGACCGTTTGACCTTGCTGAACGAATTCATGATGAACCACACCACGAATATCGAAGAAAACCATAAGCATCGTCTTGATATTCGAACGACTTTTGCCAGGTTTTTTCGGTTTCGGCTCATTTTTTCCCACCCATTCCGATGATTGTTGTCTCATTAGTGTGTCACATTCATAAACTCATGTCTCGTCACCAGTTATGATCCGTCCCATGAACGTGGGATCAGAATTCGCACGATCCAGCATGCCTGCAGCTACCTGCATCCGGTACTGTTTTTGAAGAAAATTCAGCTCTAACGGAACGAGACGAGCGGAGATGCGCTGCATGCCCAATTTGTTCACCAAAATCAAAGCGGTTTCACCAGAGATGTTGAGATCACGAGCTATCTCTCTAACACTGGTATGACGATTTTCGAGCACAATTTCCTTGATTTTTTCGACGTTATCGTTGGTTGAAGAGGTCAACGGTCGTCCTGAACGAGGCAAATCTTCGACGATCTCCCGACCGTTTTTAAAACTTTGTACCATTTGTACACTTGGGTTTTCGATAAAACAAAGTCTCCATAAGCCTTTTCTAGCATTCGAAACGAGTCAGCAAATTTCGTTCAAAACATAAAATATGAGACAAACTATGTGTTCAATATTTTTTTTCATTGTAAAATTCGCAGACTACCACGAAGGTCGACTGATTTCAACAGCTGTCGTAAACAAACTAGTTGACACTCCGCGCTTATGTTGGGTATAGTAATTACGGACAGTCCTACCAACATACAGGGTCTTTCACGAGGAACCTCACCCATATTTATACGGGAAACTACTGAACGTATTTTCATTAAATTCAGCACTTATAAGTATTTCACGATGCTGATGAAATCTAAAATATTTTCAAGGCATGAGCACCTCCGGTTTTTCCGGAAATGACGTCAACTTCCGTTTTTCAAATTAGAACACCATTTTTATTATTGCAGAAATAGATTCCTTAGAAAATTTCAATTTATTTTGATGTAACATTTTTCAGTTTTGGTTGGAAAATTCTCTCTGAGCGGGAAAATTCTAAAAAAAAATCGAAAATAGAGCTCCGCTGAAACAAGAATAACTTCGAGGTTTTTGGATGGAAAATTTTCATTTTTGGGAATTTTCAAGATGTAAGATTGATGTATCCACTTTAAAAATCGAAATCGCGATTCATGATACAGGGGGTGAAAAAATCGCTTTCAAAGTTAGGGATGACAAAATCGTGAAAAATCAATTTTTTCAAATTAGAACCCCATTTTTTCATGGCAGATATTGAATCTACGTTAAAAAATAATGTGAGTGTATGCATCACACCCTTGCCCTAAAGTGGATATTTTCTGAGTTATTCACAAAAAACTGTTTTTCGTCTTGAATTTTCAGCTATTTCTTTTCCCTTCACGCCAAAAAGATGAAATTTTCAGGAACTGTTACTTAAACCATGTTTTAGATTTTACTACCCTAATATGCAAGAGAAAAAAGTTACAGGTTGTTCCTAAATAGATGGCGAATTTTTAAAGTGGATACACCAATCTTACATCTTGAAAAATCCCAAAAATGAAAATTTTCCATCCAAAAACCTCGAAGTTATTCTTGTTTCAGCGGAGCTCTATTTTCGATTTTTTTTTTCGAATTTTCCCGCTCGGAGAGAATTTTCCAACCAAAACTGAAAAATGTTACATCAAAATAAATTGAAATTTTCTAAGGAATCTATTTCTGCAATAAAAAAATGGTGTTCTAATTTGAAAAACGGAAGTTGACGTCATTTCCGGAAAAACCGGAGGTGCTCATGCCTTGAAAATATTTTAGATTTCATCAGCATCGTGAAATACTTATAAGTGCTGAATTTCATGAAAATACGTTCAGTAGTTTCCCGTATAAATATGGGTGAGGTTCCTCGTGAAAGACCCTGTATAGAAACTTCAAATACTCAAATATACTCAACGCGGACAATTTAAATGAGAATTTCCGGATACTTCTTTGTCAGTGGGTATGACATGCAATTAAAATTCCTGGTCCAATATTTCACTTGGCTGTTTCGCAAAAGGTTTGTCGGCCGATCAACTCGTTGATTGCTCTTAGAATTCAATGGTTGGCTTGAAAATAACCAGGAATCGAGCACATAATATTCTGTTGATTGACAATCAAGCGCTTGATTGGGCGATCTATGTTCAATGAAACCGGCCGCAAGAGCATTGGTCGGATCGGAGTTGATTTCAAGTCTGATTATCAACAATATCACCGGTGACTAGTAAAAAAAGCTACGGCCAACATATTTTTCACATTATAGGCAATCATTAGTCAAATTACTCGAAGAATTTCAATCTGCAGACTATGTAACCATAATTACATTGAATAATAAACTCCTGTCCTCATCTACCATTGCTAAATATATTTTAATCGTATAATTATAAACACAGTTCTTCTTCGAAGGCAGAGAGCTTCTGCATCGAAATTTCGCTTCACTGTAGGACCTTCAAGTTTAAATTCCTTGGGTCTAACCCTATCCAATATAGGAGTAGCCTCAACCGATTCGTCCTAGTTAGCCTAGTATCTGAAGTGATACATTCGAGAGCATTTGAGCGTTTCGAACCTTCTGGGGCGTGCAACTTGAGTTATTGCTCCAACTACAACATTTGGTTGGGGTGAGTTCCCATAATGTTGGAGTTGTATCGAAATTGTTTCCACTTCATGGCTTCTTTGGACGCGTTGGGTTAGTGAGCCGTGCACACATTTCTGACAACTCCAACATGGTTGACGCGCTGCGCTGCTGCTCGACGTACCTTATACTATAGACATACTTCTACTGGTTACTAGGAACTTTTAGTCAAAGCAGAGTCACTAAACAGGCAGCATTCATAGTAGATACAGTACAGGATTGTTATTCCAAAGCTCAATTCTGTGCAATGCATGTCACTTCTGCTTTCCTTCGAATACATATTCTTCGTATTCTCTCATAAATTTATCCACAATACGTTTCTCCGTCAGTTTTTCTGCTTGCATAACCTACCCAACTCTATTGAGTCACTTTTACGTTTTACGTTACCTAGAAAAGCACTGACGTGAAGTCAGCACATTTGCTGTTTGCGCATGTTCACTTTTGGTGATATAATTTGAACAAATGCGCAAAAGCTGCTGACTTCACGTCAGTGCTTTTCTAGATTTTTTTTGATGAAGTACTGGATTTCAATTCGATCTAATCTGTGTTTTTGGAAATATTGGGGAAATGAAATTTTAAATAGGAATCTACGGAAGCATTGAGCGGATGTTACGCATTCACGAATTCGACCTTCGTATTAAAGGGCAGCTATAAGGCCAAAAATACAAATAAAATCGCATTGAAATCCAGTACTCCATTGAAAAATTACAGTTTGAATGTTAATACAGAATTTTATAAGGATAAAATGATGAGAAGATATTTGAACAAGAATTGGATTTTTTTTTCGAATTATTAGAGAGATATTGCAACTTTTGAATAGCGCAAGCGTTATGTTATTTCGGTGCGCTATATATAACGTTTTGGGGGTTAACGTGGATTTAACGGTCGTTCCAGAAGTAGACGTATTGCTACACGTTTTTGTTACCGTTACTTTAGTTATCAGTTTGTTTGGTTAGGTTATGTGAGACGTCAGATTTTTGTGTTAGAAACTTACGTTTAATGCATTTCCGCATTAGTTTTTTGATTCTGGACAAAATGAAAATGGAATCGGAAGCGGTAATTTCACGTGGTGCTAATGCAGAAGAAGTGGAACTAGTTATATCACACAATATAATTGGCATGGTTCAAACTATTCCTAATTTCCAACCCCTCATGTTGCTTCCAAAAGTATTTCTTGATTCGTGAAAATGTATCAAATACCTATTTATGAAAAAAAATTGCTTAGGTAGCACTAATAAATCTCAATGTCTAATATCAGCTGTATGTAAGAGGTATTGTAAAATAGATTCGATAAATCTGAGAAAGTTGTGTAATTAATTTCGAAAAACATATTAACAAACGGCTTTTCTATGACAGTGATCGGAGCCGGTAGAGCCCGAAGCTTAACGATTCCTTCCGATATAGAATAGCGCAACGTAAATTGCGGCTCGCAATTTTCCGTAAATAACGTTAGACGCTAACGCTATTAACGTCGCGTTATTCTGAAACTGAATCTGCGCATGCTTAGATGTCAAAAATAACGTTCGCGTTAATAACGTCACACAAATTTGACACTGCAATATCTCACTATTCTAATGACACGATCGTTACGTAATTCCGCACAAAGTTGCCCATCAGCATTCTCAAACTAACTGCCAGTTTTCATCATGATTGAATCAGTATTTTTCAAGTTATTACGGAAAAATCAACGATACCGAGAAAAAAAACACGAACCACATTTTTTTTCTCCAATATCTCCAAAAATCATGGTCGTATCAAAATGAAATTTAGTACACTGCTGTAAAAAATGATGTTTAAATCAAAAGCAGAATTTTTTTCGGGATTTAATTAACAGTGAACTTTACTGACTGTCTGATCCCAACGAAATTTTGTGGAAAGTTGTGCGTTATTATGCTTCAATTGAATGTCAGGTTTCAATTCAATCGCTTGAGTAGTTCCTGAAATATCGGGGAATTAATCTCAAAATTTCAAATGACAATTACTCCGAAACCATTCGACCCATTTGTCCCATTGACGAACCTAACCGCCGCATTCCAATGCACGACCTTATCTGAAAGTTTCAAGTCGCTAGCTCGCTTCGTACGACAGTTTTCATGTCGTCGGCCGACCGGCTGGACAGAATAGATGAGTTCAACCTAACCGTTTGAGACCATTTTCAGGAAATAATTCGAAAATTACAGACATTTACACAAAACGATGTTCCCCTAGAACATGCGCGCAAAAACAACTATGGGTAACTTATCGAAAACATATTTTGGGCGCGTATGTTCTGGGGAACAACGTGCTATAATTTCGTCCAAATGTCTGTAATTTTCGAACTCTTTCCGAAAATGGTCTGAAACGACGATGTTGGATTCACTGATGATAAATCCGGTGTCAAAACCGATTTTGCTCGGTCGGCCGGCTGGAGGCATAATTCGAGCGTAATTCATCGACTTGAAACTTTCAGAGTAGTTTGCGGTACAAAATTTGACTGTTGAGTTCGTTAACGGGCGAAATCGGCCTAACGGTTTCCGAGTTCAGGAACTACTAAAGCAATTGGATTGGAAGCGCAAGAAGGAACAACTTTTTGCAAAATTTTGTTCCGATCGTACCGTCGGTAAATTGAAATAAATATTTCAGAATATTTTCGAAAAATTTTTGTTTTTCAGAAACTATTTATCATACTTGTGCTTTATACAAGTAGTATACCAAATTTCAGTTCGATACGATTATCATTTGGGGAGATATCAGGACAAAATATGTCAAATTACGTGGTTTTTTCCTATGAATTGTTGATTTCTCCCAAATAACTCCATTAATTAATACTGATTCGATTATGATGAAATTTGGTGGTATTTAGTTCAAAAATAATAATGACAAACTTTTCCTTTCCCTTTCCCATTGGTCCTGTATACCATCCCCTCACTAGTGCAACAGATGCGCTTGTAATGTAGTTAGTAACGATATGTCTTTGACAAAGGAAACTTGGTTTCCGAAACGTGCGTTAGACGCAGAAAGTGTAAGTGGATTAGAGAGTAGTTACACACTGTTTTGTTACTTTCTCACCGAATTAGAGGAGTTTGAAAATAAAAAGATTGATGCTTCTCCTAATCACTCACAAACAATGGCTAAGTCTGGTCGACTAATTAAAACACCAGACAGACTAAATTTGTGATCTCATTGTAAAAAAGGAAGGGGATGTATTAGACTTTAGTTACATTTATAAGTATAAGTAAGTATAAGTTATGAATTACAAATCAGGAGCCCGCCGATATATGTCTATGACAGATATCATTCAGTGTTCTAAAGTTAACATGCTAAAAAGCTTATAGTATAGGCTGTAAAATTTTGAATTGGGTAAATTTTACCCATTCAGTAATTCCGCCTTCGTAATAAAGGTCCAAACCTGCTCTATAAATATCTATCTAGACTAACGGTCGATCTTTCCATCGGTAAGTAAAGGTGCGTTTGGCGGCGTCAGTACGTGATAAGATGACCGATTTGGCAGCAAATTTGAATATGCGCTCAAAAGCTGCTGACTTTACGTCAGTGCTTTTATGAAAAATTTTCATTGGAATCATATAACATGACAAGCTTCTGAGTTGTTCAAGTTTCAATGCCGCATGGACCTTGGCATCGTGCCGTATATGGGAGTTATCGCTTTCGACGTAGTCATTTATCCAAACATGCGCCTCATCGCCAGGATGATTTTTCGGCCAAAATTGGAACTTTCTGCCAAATGATCAGAAGCTCAACCAGTGAAAAAACGGCGTTGTCTATAGTATTTAACTATGAGCACCTGGATATTTGGATCGTATACGGGTGTAGACCAGAATTCGGAAAAAGCCGAGTTCATTTGCATTCATTAAGCGGAATTGTTGAGATCGTATAGTCACTCAATTAAAAAAAAACTTTAAAAATGCTGCTCGGGAAGTGTCCAATACGAAAAAAATTTTGCTCATACCTTGAGTTGTTTATTTCACAGCAGTGTACCAAATTTCCATTCGATATGATTATTATTTTCGGAGATATTGGGAAACAAATGTGAAATTTTGTGTTTTTTTCTCGATATCGTTATTACTTTCGGAATAACTAAAAAAATACTGATTCAATCATGATGAAACTTGGCAGCCAGTTCGAAAATGCTAATGGACAACTGTGAGCAAAATTTCGTGATGGTCGTGTCAGAACAATTTGAAAAACAATTTTATTGATATTCGATACTCTGTGATCTTTTGATCATATTATCCTCATGAAATTCTGTATGAACCCATTAGAAAACTGAAAAAATTGAATCGCTGTAACAAATTTCGATTTTCAACGAGAAAACGATCTTTCTAATTTGGTTCACCATATCGGCTATTTAACCGATTGAAACTTCATATTCACTCTCTCTCCCCGCGTTGCGATATTACTGAACAGTACTACCCAGTACAGTTTGCCGTTCCGATTTTCCGATATTTACTGGCAATGATTTAGCGCCAACATTCTCGATACCCTGTTGGAGGCTAGAAAATTACTGATGCTACTACCACAGAATTGGTCGTGCTGCTCCACTATCCCTTCCCTTTCCCAAGTTTGACATTTCGCTTTGTTTATGTTATCATTGGCGAAAAACGCAAATTTGTAGTCAAAGAATAATTTTTGATTTCGACTCTGTGGAGTTTTCTTAGTGGATTACGACTAAAATGGATATGCTCAACAATATAAAGAGAGAACTGTAGTGTGCCTTATTTGGCGTTGATCCTCATCTTTTGTAGCAGAAAGAATCGGCATCAGAGATATTGTTGATTAAAGGCATATATCTATTGAATATGAAACATTGTAAAAATATTCAGTAAAGGTGGATAGCGGAATGAGATCAAACATACTATTTATGTAATTGAAAAACAGGTTGGAGGAAACTAAGATTTCGAAGCAAGTAGTGTTATAAGTTAGAAATTATCGATTTGCTACTTCTTATGTTGTAAAAGTCATGATAGTGCTATCATAATCTTGATTTCAGTGTTTACTCAAGGAAAAATATGTTATAAACGAAATTATGCGGAATAACTTTGATTCTCGTGTTAGCGGATCCTAAACTGAACAATTTCCGATCATCCATACAAAACACTTCAATTCGTAGATGCAATGTCAGTGCTTTTATGACCTTATACGGGATATTAACTTGACTAATAAATTACAAGCAATAAAAATGTCATTTTTGATGGAGCGGATTCTCATCCGAAAACCTTCTTTGATTCATCCATATAAAAGTCTTCATTATCCTGCAGATATCATGTCAATGCTTCAATGATATTCAATTATATATTAACTTGACTGAAAATAAATATATAACAAACAATATAATGCAAAAGAAATCTCATCCCTGAAATAGGTGATCCCTAACTGGGTGGACACCCCTTCTGTTTTTTCTTCATGAAATACCTAAAATATTTTTTGAACATATTACATCTATCATTCATTATATTGTTTCGATGGTTTGATATACCATATTTATGGCTTGGTGATTCCCAATCAGCATGTGTTTCATACGTTAGGCGAGAGCTGGCTATCCTATAACATTGGGTCATTTTTTTTAAAGTGTATAATAAATACAGATTACTTCTATCATGGTGATCTCGTCACGATTGAGTGAAATATATAGACTGAAATAAATAGACTCAACACAATTCCACTTCCATTATAGCACAACTCCAGACTGTTTGCCTTCTCTAGGAGATCCCACATATTTTTCTATTTCTCATAATGACAGAAAAAGTGACTAACATTCAAATATGAATCAATACTACAGTATATCCGGTGCTATCGGCTTAAGAAAATTTTTTTATCACAATCAACAAGATCCTTTCAACTGACAGTCCAAATACACATTCATTTTGAATTTGCCGCCAACGTCATTCAAAGTTACTGATGAAAGTACTGACACCCGCTCCGATATTTTCCTTCAATAGTAGTTTACTGGACCAGATTTCGCTCCGATATTGCTTACTGTTGTTTACTGATGGCCAGTACTACCAGTAATATCGGAACGCAGAGTCTGTATTATTATGTACTCCCCACTCTCCAAGCCAATGGACAGCGGAGGCTGTATCGATATTAGAAACGCACTGTTACGTGAGACTTACGACACGATCTACCGCGTATCTCCAAATTTGAACGTGTGTCTCGATTTTACCATCTACAATTATAAAAAGTTTGTAATAGTATACATTTTGATCTTTTATCGAAATAGGTTGAAAAAAACATAAAAATAACGATATATTACATGCAAGAGACCTATTGAAATAGACCTCGAATTTCTCAAAAGCCATGTTCGCGCTGATAGTTAAAGATCAGTTTCTACTCAGATCTAAAAGAAGACAGGCTTTACAACGAAATGGAATCGCTCATATACACTAGTTTATATCTCGGACGATATACAACATTATATCGACCCTATATTTATTGTAGCTTTCCAAATACTTCAATGCGCCAAATCTTCTACATTTATTTTAAGGAGAGGCGTGTTTGTGACCAAATATCCTAAACCTTATTTCAATAATAATTCACTGTGAAGCAAATGGAGTGACACGTCTATCACATGACTAAATAAAATGTCGTTAAGTATGGAGGTATAAATAGGATCCAGCGAAGACACTAGACGCTTGCCACTGAATCGAGAAAAAAATTGAAGTGAAGTCAGGAGCATTCGTTCAGCTAGAAGGTTGAAAGAAGCTGCGCACATGTGACTATTCCGAAATATCCAGAATGTTAGTAACAGTATTGAATTTCAGTCACTTGAGCATCACAAATTAAGCAAGATTTCTGAAAAGTCAGTGGGTGCGCCTTGGAAAAGGTCCATCAAGTTTTTGTAACTGGAATTGAACCAAGCTGGAAATTTCGTCAAGGTAGGCAGGACGTTGCCAATTCTTACATGTTTTAATAGATGACTCCTTGGTTTGGTTAAGTTATCTACGTTACCACTACATTTGTGTAGAATGGACAATTGCAAGGGGTTAACTGACAGGAGAATTACTATAACAACCTAACATTTTTCCATTTATTCTCTAGAAATTGGCCTTCAACGACTAGGTTGGACTCACTAATGAAGAATACTTGGTCAAATCTGATTCTGTCCATCCAGCCGTTTGCGTTCTAATCTTCGAAAGAAATAAGCTAGCATCTAGAAATTTTCATATTACGGTGGGAATTCAAGTATCCCGGTTTAGCTCGTAAATGGGTGAAATAGGTGGAACAGTTCCGGAGTTAGGCCCATTTGAAACTTTCAGTTTAACCCCTCGATATATCATTATTTAATCAGATAAAACTTCATATGTAGTTTGAAATTACCAACGCCCAACTTGGAGCAAAATTTCGTGCAGATCCAGTGGTAAACAGGGTGGTCCAAGTAGTGACATCAATAATTTTTTTTAGATTCCCCACACCTGGTTATATCCAAAAATATCCCATGTATTTTACGCGATTTTTTTGTAGTTTTTGAGTTATAATTTTTTTGTGTTTTTTAATGTATTATGCCAGCGTTCTCAAAAAATTCATATCATTTTATGAAGAGGGTAATTTGCAGATTTTTTCTTGTGACATGATCGTCCAGAATGTTGTTTCAATAAGCAAAATAACTCTGCTTCCTGAAATCACTTAAAGTTACCCAAAAAAAGGCTTGAAAGTTAGCAGTTCAGTTTTCAGTAATGACAACTTACTTTATTTTATCAATTTCTAGTAGGTGTTCATAACCTAGCTGCACCAACTCCCACAATCTCCCTGGTGTTGCCACAATAATTTCTGGACATTTACTAAGTACCCTTTCCTGTTTTACAAGGGCCATTCCTCCTACCAAAACTGCTATACTGATACCTGAAAACAAATCGATACGATATTCATGGTTAGATACAAAAGGGGGTTAATTACAGAAAATCTCAACATAATAGGATAAGTTCTAGCTATTACCTAATAAATAACAAGCACAAGAAGCCATTTATGAAATAAGTACATATACAGGGTTTGGATAAAGTATGAAACCAAGTAAATATCTTTTGAACGAAAAAGACAATATTTATGAAATTTTGCAGTCAAGTGTATCTGATGTTCAATTTTTTGTTGATAATATACTTCCGGTTGAACCGGAAATACCCTCACCTTTTTAATGTATATGGGACCTCCTGTATATCTTTGCAGATGTTGAAAGTGCTTCGGATTTCGAATGCGCGCATACTGAGTTTATTG
This sequence comes from Myrrha octodecimguttata, assembly GCA_958510865.1. NCBI lineage: Eukaryota > Metazoa > Arthropoda > Insecta > Coleoptera > Coccinellidae > Myrrha > Myrrha octodecimguttata. The sequence goes on from OY294059.1 coordinate 23,630,230, forward strand.
TAAAAAATCTATAAAAGCAAGAAATTATTGCACGTTAATCAACTTCTCTTGAGTTTTTTACATAACCGTGAAAAAACGTTCAGATGAACAAATTGATGTTGTATGTATGCATAAACGAGTATTATCTAGCGGTGACAGTTGCCCAAGTGTCAAATTCGAATCTACATAAATTCAATTGTACAATAAATGCGATCTCTTTTACTTAAATGAAGCATTCTTTATTGTACAATTGAATTTATGTAAATTCGAATTTGACACTTGGGCAATAGTTACCTCTAGATCGTACTCGTTTATTACTTATTATTATTTATTACTTACTATGCATACACACAACATCAATTTGTTTATCTGAACATTTTTCTACGGTTATGTAAAAAACTCAAAAGAAGCTGATTTTTTAGACTAAACTTAGTATGTGCGCATTCGAAATCACAGGCTCTTTCAACATCTGCAAAGATAAACGGGAGGTCCCATATAAATTGAAAAAGTTGAGGGCGAGTTTAGGCGCTTGGGGGTATTTCTAGTTCATTATATATTATTAACAAAAAATTGTACATTAGATGCATTTTGCGCCATTGCACTCACCTGCAAAATTTCATAAATATCGTTCTTTTCGTTCAAAAGATATTTACTACTGTGAACAACTTCATCAAATATGCGAATCATGTTTTCCGTAAATTTTGTAGAGCCCTGAGGATGGAAATAAATTTTTCCGAAACGTCGGCGAACTGACAGAGTATCGTTTCCTGCATCCTTGATCCTTACACCACCAATCTATCGTGAAGTAAAATATTTAATTGGTTCCATACTAAATACCAACCCTGTATATTAATTATACACTCGGGAAATTCAGAAATTTAGAACGGGCAGTATAAAAAAACGTAAGATGATACTAAAAAATAATTAGCACAGAAAGCACCCTCCTCAACCAGTTATCCCAAATAAAAAAAGTTTAAATAGCAAGTACCAATTTGTGATACATCATTGAAAATCTGATGTTAATTAACAATTTGGAACTGCTTTGCAGAAACGACAAATTAAATCTTCACAGCAAAAAGTAAATCCAGACACTTATAATTGAAATGATACTGGGAAATACATCGTTAACTAATCTGAAACCAATTGGAATGCTACAGAAGCAAAATAGCCCTATTCGATTTCCGTTATAAAGCTCCAACTTCTGTTTTGAATAGGAAATCAAAGATGATGAAATTTGGAATTCGCCCTCGACCAGCATTAATTTCTATATAAAGCAAGTGACAAACTTGATACTTTTCGTCCAAAGAAAGTAAGCACCCCGGGTGTGAAGGGATACAACAACTTGCCTTAAAATCATGTGAAAATGAATTTTTCGAATTTTACGTTGAATGACAAGAAGAGTCTTCTCATTCTTATGTTGTAAATATTAATTCGAAATTAACTAACCTTATTCAATTAGTTTAGTATAGAATTATTTTTTTTATGTTCGAGGGGGAGGAAACTTTATTTTTGTTCATCAAAACGATACAATTCAAACTATAACTTTCGAACCAAAAAGCTAATGGCCGAAAAAAATGCTATTATTAACGGATTCACTACGATTGATCTTAAGAGGTCATCAATGACAAAAATTTAATCAATTGGTTTAAACTGTGATCGATCTCATGACCCTAAGCTGCAGATTTAGATCGATACAAGGAGCAATTACGACAAGTTTGATGTTTCACAGTTGTGAAATTCCAAATTTGTAATTTTACGAAATGCTTATCGTCTCGTTCTCGTATCAGACGGGGTGTGGTGCTCCAGTGCATCAAGCTCCGGGGACTTCACTCACCTGACTGGAAAGCCACTATTATTACTTTTAGGTGCACGATTGAAACGAAACCCTCACTGGAAATCGCTGTGGACTTGAAGCTAGAGCTCATTGTCGGCCATGGAATTAAAAAATAGCGAGAAGCACCGACTCGAAGTAATGAGCTTTTGAGCACTTAAACCACCAATCCAATTCATGGGAAAATTCTAGGAAAGCAGCTTTGGTCGCATATTCCGATTTGTTGCCACGGCGTTATGTCTTGGGTAATTTGGAAAATAATATGACGAAATATTAAAGCAATTCGACATATTCTAAGGTGTACAGAGATTGTAGAGTTTGTCCTGTTCCACCAATCTACACTATATCATACTTTGGATATACACGGCTCAATTTGTATACAACACTCTGGAAGACTTGAGTTGCGGAAAAACTCTTAAATAAGTTTCTCAAATATCAAATATCATTATAATTGTGCACTAGACCACTCGCAGGCTTGTCTGTTACCCGACATGCGGTAGACAATATGTGTTTTTTAAAAATTGACAATTCATAGATATATATGTATTTCAAGTAATAGACCTAAGAAATTCAATGTTTTTTAACTCAAAACCGGTATTAGATGGCAATTACAAGTATTCATTATATTTTTAAAATCATAAAGATCATTTAATAAATTCAACAATATACAGGGTATCTTTTCTCAATTTCCTGAAATCTGCAAGCTAATTTGTTATCGATACAGAATTGTGTAATAACCTGACAAAATTGTCCATTTCTCGAAAGACAGACATACCCCCTCTGTATGAAGAAAAGATGCCAGATCTTCTTTGTTTTTTTCTATCTAGATAGAGGAAATAAGCTTTGCATCCCTCGAATCTTTACCACTCATCTTTCACTTTCAAAGGAAAGGCGCATTCCATCTTTTTAGGTGTATGTAAATAACCAAAGAACCTTAACATATTTTTTTTCTATAGTCCATAATAACGATAACAAGGGTTGGGTAATTTAAAAATCAATAATCATTCGACACAAACCACAGTATTTAGAGCAAGTTTGTGGTCATTCAGGAAATAGTGAGGAATGTACCTGTATATTTTGCTACAGATGTCAGGTGTTCTTTTATTTGCATTGCAAGTTCCCGGGTTGGTGTTAAGATGACAGCATACAAAGGACGATCCTCAGCATTGCCTAGAAAAAAATAATCAGATATTGCAAGGGAACGTGAAAAATAGTTGGTTCTGTGAATATTTGATAACTGTTAAAAACAACAACTAGGAGAATTCGATAAATATACTTGAGACTAATCCAGCCAGAATGTGGAGGATATGTGGTATGTTATGCAAACGATATATGGTTACCATGCTCCTTGAACCCTCATGCGATCTTGTTTATGGGAGGGTAGAGTTAGCTGTGAGCAAGATTAGGTGTCAATCCAATTTTATGTGTTCTACTCAGAATATAGGAACCTACCCTTCTGAAGCTACATTCAGAATCAATTCGCGGGCGAAGTACTACTTCAGCACGCAAGTCGGCACGAAATTTGCCATTCACAATTAAATTCGAGCTCTCTGGCAATTCTATGATTAATGTTCTTAGATTAAATCCAATATAAGACTATTTAAAGAGTTTCACAGTCCTCATCCATTTTTTCTTTATTCAGTAGTTAATACTTGTTGCAAATGTAAGCAACAGAAGGGATGCGCATGTGCGATATCCGAAACGAACGAACGAAGTCGAATTGCAAGCTTGCATGAAATTTTGCCGACTTCAACTTACCTGTCGGCACGATCTTCATTTCGAATGCTTTCAAAAAATCTCAACTAGATACCTAGGTATTTTCCTTGACATGGCGGTTCCATATAGATTATCTAACAACTTAACTGAAGAAAATGTATTACAGATTATATAAAATCAGAGATTGGTTACCCAAGAAAAACCTAATAAACGTTTATCAGGCCTTAAGTGAGCCAATTTTAAATTATGGTATGGTAGCCTGGCGATCCGCTTGTAAAATTGTTTTGCTCCACCTGATCATAGCCCAAAAAAGAATTCTAAAGATAATTTCATTTGGAAATAGGAGATTTCCCAAGAAAGAATTATTTCATGGGGCCAAGGTTTTGAACACCTAAAAGTTACACATAGTAATCATTTGTAGATTGGTACTTAACAAGAAGTACACAATGCAGGAGGTATCACACAGTATCACTACCCAGGCTGTGAGTTTAAGTCGTATTGTTGTTCCGGGCACCTCCTTCACGTCAATACAAAGGTCGCTCTACTACATTACTCCGGAAGGTGAGCGCTATTTGGAAATCACGACAGGTCGTCAGGCAACTGTCTGTCAGAACTGAATTGACATCAGACAAGATAGAAGATAAAAAATATTTGGATGAATGAATTTCTACCATATTATGTTTTGTATAACTTTCAGTGGAATATATTCTAAGAATTTAATTTAATTTTTGGCTAATACACTATCACAAGATGTTTTACTACAATATACTAAGCGAGGAGTGAAATTATTAGGTAGGCAATGTGAAATTATTTTGATGAATCTACTGATACATCGATATCATGCGATAGCTTGTTCAAATATATTCATATTTTTCCAGATTTTTCACATATACAACGGAATGTGGTAAAGCGGCGGGAAGTTTATCGAAGTTGATACAAAACAAGCATCATCTTTAGTTTAAGTCAGACTGATACCTATCAAGAGTTGGAGTTTCATAGAGAATAAAAACTCATTGAATAGCCCATATCATTAAACCAGTTCAATTTGAGTTCTTTTCCATTTAATTTAATAAGATTTCCAATTGGGAAACAGGTGTTTTCTTCAATGGTTAATTTTATTTCATCAGAAAACTGATGTTATCTAATAGCACTTGATAGTGGCATATAGCATGATGTAAAAACATGATGTGCTCATCTGAAAAATGAGTGACGTCAGCTAGCAGAAAATACAAAGAGTTGTATATTCTGTGCTTTGAATTAACATGCAAATTCAAAGCACAGAATATACAACTCTTTGTATTTTAATCTTGCTGACGTCACTCATTTTTCAGATGAGCACATTATGTTTTTTACATCATGGCATATAGTAGTAAATTTCAAGTAAATGAAAATTGTTAAACAATTCATGTAGGCATATTCAATAAAGAACCAAAAAAAAAAACACATTCAATGGTGAAAATAATATGCATAGTTATTGGGGGTTGATAAATCGATCCTCGATTAGTGAAAATGATTGAAAGACAATTATGAAAAGGATGATATGCTTCCGAGTATCATGAAGTTTATACCTTGTATAAATAGGATTTTTTTTTTTTTTGAACACTTATTTCCATATACATGCACTGTCCAAACAAAATACAAGCTAATACAAAAAGATTTCACGCATTTATCAATAACCAAATAATAATCTGAGAAAACATTAATAAATTCAAAATGACAATTGCCGAATTCCCATCAATAGTGTCATGAGCTCTGATTGGTCGATTGGTGGCGTTTGTGTCGGTGGCGAGAGTATGAAATACAACCGTTTTCCCCAGTTTGGCTTACGATATTTTGGCAGAAATTTATCGATGATGCGCATCCGAATGCGAAATTTTAAGTTTCATACATCAGTGGTTTTCTTGAATATTTAAATTTTTGTGCCGTATTGGTTTCCAACGAAAGAAATCATTGGATTAAGGGCAACTTGCATCTGTTAATAAAACCGCCATTAATTTATTACATCTCGGATTGAATATGTGATTTACAGCGAGGCTAAATATAACTATACTCCAAACACCTTCATAAAGTCAGTCGGTAGACCATGAAACTTTAACACATTCCACTCTTTATAATTAAAAAACGTTGAAATGATTTTTCCTGTTAGATAACTACGTGGAGTTGTCCGTTCTACACAAAGGTCATGGTGATAAAAATATGTAGGAATTGATAACGTCCCGTCGAATTGGTTTGACCTTGATGACATTTCACTAGTGCCAAGCTGGCTCAGTTCTAGTTACAAAAACTTGATAGTGGACTCCAAGGTTTACCGACTGACTTCATAAAAATGAATGGAGTATGGATTCAAATTCATCCCAGATCGGGTTTTTTCTATGAATTGGTACTTGTGAATAACTGCAATTTTTTTCATTGAAACCATATTAGTGCGAAAATATACATTATGATATATTTATGAGGTATAACTAATATATAGAACTAAATTTTGTTTGACTTCATATAATTTGGACCAAAGTAAGGATATGGCCAAAAGCTGTAGCTGCGCCAACATGTTGAGGACCCCATAGGTTGACATAATTGATGATAATTGTCTCTAATTTAATATTCATACATAATTCATGACTGTAGTCAGCTGAGATGGCAAAGTTTAATTAGAGCTATTTTAACACTTAACTTACCAGCCACAGGTAACGAGTATGATTTTTCGTGAACAAAAATCAGACGAACAGTATGAAAAATAAATGCCTAAGTAGATCAAGTCTATTTTCTGTCCTCATGAATATGAATAAATTAACAAATATTTTATGAATTTTAACCACCTCATAATCAAGAGCCTCTTCACATCTTCAATTCAGATAATGACAGCCGTTTGTACAGAGTGTGCAAGCTTACTTTGCTGATTTGTGTATGGCGCCAAGCATTGAAGGTGGGTCTTATGCCCGTACGCATAGTCAATACTCCGTAACTGAGAACGTCTTAAGTCGACGCGTCCATCCCATATTGGTTACTTGACAGCCGAGCACCACTTCGCCAGTGCTCCAGTGCTTGGTGGCATGCTTGCTCAAGTCTACGAACGACCTAGCTTGAGGCGTGTTCAAGCAAGACATAATCACAAAATAGCGAAGCTAATTCATTTTCTGTGATTTTTTACAACCCAGCGTTGCTATTTTTATATCTTGGTGTTCTGCACTATGTACGATACCGCATGTACGATGATATCGTTTTGTGCGATAATTTCAAAGAACCTACCATTTGAAAATTCAATTCAGCTAAAGTATCCGAAGATACTGAAAATTTTAATGAAACTCCTCAAATTATTTTCGATAAACAGATTGCTCTCAGGAAATGAAGATGATTTTCTACGAATTCATCATAGTAATTGCAGAACTTAATACATAGTGGCCCTGTTCTTAATGACCATCATGCTAGGAGGCACTACTCTTTTTCGGAAGCATCATAGATGCCATAAATCATCCACTCTGTCGGCATTTTATATAACAGAATTACGGTTCGTTTTACGGGGTGGCTTCTTTGACACTTTGAAGAGATACTGTCATATAATAGCAAATTTTCAGTGCGACCAACATGAAAACATTTTGGATTTCACCGATATCCATGAACTTCGCCGAGAATTGCCGAAGGTGTGTTTAGTGGATAGAACCCTAGCTAAGCATGAGTCAATACTTGAGCTTGTCTCAGCGGAGAATTTCTCAGGTAGGATTTATAGATCGGACTATGCGTATTGGCATTAGAAGGGTGAGGTTGGTTTTATTCGAAAGAGAAGGTCGTTTACCCGCCATGCAGAAGAACTGTGTGTGAGCACACAGCCACTACGGAATATTCATCAATAAGTCCAAACTACTCTTTTGAGATTTTTTGGGACATTTTGGCAAAATCCTAACACTCCTATTCCCAGAGCAGGTGTGTGAAAAGATTGATACTTTTAACGCTTCTCGAACTAGAAGGGGAAACCCTATAGACAGAGTAAACAGAAGTTTCCATTTTCTTCAATACGCTAGGATCAGTGATTATCATGATAAAAATATATCTCTTCATTCCATAATAATTTCAGTTAATAAATTAAATATATGGACAAATGCTGTAGATTGTTATTGAAAGAGATACACAATGAATGTCTAGCACCTACTGATAGATGCAAAATTATTTCTGTTGTTCTAATTGTAGTTGAAACATTTCAACACCACAATGAAATGTCATCTGTCAGACAAAAAACGCCCGATTTGGGATTCTATGACATAGCTGACGAGAGTTCGAGAAAAAATTCAAGCAATTTTTATTTTCCATCACGGATGTGAGTTGAAGCCTTCAGACTTTTGCTACATGCAAATAAATTGTTTTATTGTGTTGTAGTGAGATATGAATGATATAACTATTTCCATCATTACTGATGTAATTCATATGATCTCTTTTTGTTGCATCAAAAAGGCATATTTCCATGCGATTTCAATTATATAAGCACATTTATTTCTGAACAACATAAAATATATGGAGTTATTATGGAATGCCATCTTGTGAATCTTCAATGAATAAACTTACTTGTTTTTGATTTCATTTCTAAGATGGAATTCAGTATAGGAAGGCCAAATGCTAAAGTTTTTCCACTTCCTGTTTCTGCTGCTCCTAGAATATCTTTTTTTCCTGCAAAGGAAAGATAAAACATTTATCAGGAGATTGAGAACCACACACATCCTTATTTACCAAAAATTGCAGCAGGCAGAGTAAGGGACTGAATTTCTGTTGGATATTTGAAGCCCTGATCATTTATACCCCTCAGGAGAGATTCTGCAAGACCAAATTCAGCCCATGCATTTATATCCAGGTTGGAATGCTCATCTATTTCCTGAATAGTTGCACCTAATTTGGACGGAGTGAGGTCCAATTCTATTTTTTTTGTCTTCTTCTGTTTTTTTTTCAATGACCCCTCCTCTCCTTTCTTTGAAACTTTTCGTTTCCTACTCTTGAAATAATAAATAAAATACAAATGCAAGTAGGAAGACATTAAGAAGTATTTGAAAGAAATGCTTGTTGTTCATAGGGTACGGCCAAAGTGCATGCAAGATTGCGAGTCAGCCTGTCACTTTTGAAAAATTCGTTTTGACAATTGTGCAAATTCAACCTGAGAGGTATTCATAGTGCGGGTAGAATGAATTAGATTCATAGACATATTAAACTCTCTTGGACATGGCCTACAAGTTCATTTCTGAAGAGTCAAATGGGGATAAGTTATGGAGCGAGAGGTCCGACAGAGAGATGGAACTAGTTCAGGCAAGACCATAGACAACATATACAATACAAATACCTGGCATGCTATTGCTGTTGGAGAGTGATTCCACTAGTATGATATTATGTAAGCTAGAGATAAAATCAAACATTTACTTAAGGAATCTCCAGGGAAATTGATTTCTTGTTCGTGTTGATGACAATACAGTTTTGAAAATTGGGTATTGATGTGAGTATTATTCAGATATAAATATTTGAAAATAATTAATTAACATCAATATCTGATGAATGATCTCTTGAGCCACTGATTTCAGGAAGGCATAGAACTCTAAACAACGTTATTTGTAGAGAGTTTATTTCAGGACGATATCCTCAGCTCAAAATAATATAATATATTCTTCAAAATTGTGCATTAAATGGTCTCAAGGTAATTCAATGAACTAAATAATAAAGAACTTTGTGCGAAATTCATTTCAACGCGCCGATCCATAGCAATCAATAAATATGTACGCAGCTTTTCTATTTTGTGCAAACAAAAGTTATATCTTCTAAACAGTCTTCATTATACTCTAATTCAAAATAAAATATCACAAAATCTGCTCTGAAATACTTCCGAAAGCACAAATACAACTTTCAAAACTTTTGAAAAAAAAGTATTTCAAACATAGACATGAAGCGATTTCAAGCGATGGACCACAAGCTATGGTTATCCAAATTGACAGATTATCCTTGGCCTATATGTCAGTTTGGATAACTGTAACTATAACCAGAGCCTTTGTTGCATCCCTTGAAATTGATTTATAGAGTTTAATGTTTAATTTAATATGTCTATGGTTTCAAACTGATCTGTCTTATTTTTGGTCGTAATCTATGGTTCTGCCCAAACTAGTTCCATCCTAGTGTTTTCACTTCCTCTTTCTCTGAGTCATGCCCATTGTTTTATAAGTCTATGATTAGATTGCTCTTGAGCATGGATGTATCCTAGAATGATTTTACTTTTATAACTCTAAATGCTTACAGTTTTTTCAAACGTGACAGACTGACTCGCAAAATCTTAATCTCATGTGCACTTTGGCCATACACTTCGACTAGAATTCTGGTATACAGGGAGTATGTAGAGCAAAGTTTAAATAAAATAACGGCACCTTCCAAAAGTCCCAATGTATGAACTCAAGCGAATCTCAGCAGATGAAGGAAGAGGTCCATCCATTTTACTTGTCATGGTCCTAATTACTTTCTCAGGCTTAAATATTTCAAGGTTGATTATTCTCATTATACGTTCTATAATCTTTCAGTATCCATTCCTTAAAATATTATGTGGTGCAAATGAATTGATGTGTGCACAGTATCCTTCCGGGTGAAGTTCCATCTCTCTGTCTCCATGCCATTAAATGTTTAAGGAACATATACTGGAAGGTTTCGGGACGTATAGTGAGAATGAAACTTTATCATGACCAAAACTGCGAAGACAGCAATCAGGAAAATCATAACTATGCATAAAAAGACCCTCCTCAGTTTAATTCTAATTCGTGATTAAGATTAGTTTACGTCAAGCCCCGTACGATCGAATATCCTAACTGGATTAATTGATAGTACGACGAATATTCGGAGAATCTACTTGCCCACGAAAAAAAACGGTATGCCTAAAGACTTTCCTTAAACTGTATGAACAAATATATCCCCTTACCTCATTGAAAAGCTCATATTCTGAACATTCCTCAATTCCTATCAAATCCTCAAAGCCTTCATTGAAAACTGACCCACTAATCACAACAGGTTTCCATTGTTTATCGTTTAGCTCCAGTCTTTTTGCTTTCATGTTGATAGTTAAGATATCAGAAACGAAACGAATTACAGAAAAATAGAAAACAATAAACTTTCAAATTAAATTGAGGTTAACGAGAAGAGCACAGCATATAAATAGAAGAGAATAGATCATAGAATAATGAATCACAGAATACAAATATCAAACCACAGATAAAGAGAGATAATAGATAGGACCATGATGTAAGTAAAGTTATTTACATCATGGATGAGACCCTGATGTGAAAAACATGGTGTGCTCATCTGAAAAAAAAGTGACGTCTGCCCCGTGACCACATATGAGCAGCTGTGCACACCATATTTTGCTTACATCATTCGCAACTACTGCTAAGCGATACGCCCTCTGGTGATAGAAATTCGAACACTTCCAAGCTAGTAGTTTTTCGACGTGCCTGTTATTCTAACGTAATTTGCTTACTTTTGGAGTTCATTTTCAAGCTTTTGTGTTGTTCTCCGAGTTGAGATTTTGGTATACCGAAAGTGTTTGTAATATTAATCAATCGATTCCTTTCTTTCCGATTAAATTTTCGATTGTATTAATTCGAAATGGCATCCTCCCGAAATGACTATTGTTGTGTGCCTCAACTCAATGTTATTCATGGTCAAAGAAGAAAGGATCATCAGGTGCCTCTAGTTTTCATTTTTTCCAAAGCCAAATGAAAGTGAAGTTGATTTGGAAACAGCATTTGGCAGGGAACTCAATGATAGAAGAAAGGCTTAGCTTTAGAGATTGAAGATTGGAAAACAGATCACGAAATACATGAAAGTATGTTCACTGCATTTCTCTGAAGATGTTCATTTTCATAAAGGTGAATTACCTACAATGTTTTCATTTCGAAACAACTTCATGTCAAGGTGTTTTCAGGTGTAAATGAAAAAAGAGAATTTTGAAGAAGAATGCTGCAGAGAAACTACCGAGCACTTCTGCAGCTACCTAATTCACATACTACACAAAATCATATTCTAAAAGAGTGATCTGGTTGAAAACCTGACAAAAACTAGATATACTGTTAGAGTTGATAATAGCTGAAGTTATTCATATAAATACATTAATATTTTTCATTTCTATATAGGTAGGTTGAACCAGCTGTGACATTTTTCATTTCGTATGTGTATCTTGAGCTGCTGTAATATGAAAATGAAATCAATTATATGTCTATCTGTTTCCTTTTCTTTAGAAATACGATGCAAAAGAACTTAAGCAGAAAATCTGTTTTCATTTTATTGATTCACTTGTTTGTAAACAAAGAAGAAGTCATATCATTTGGACTGATTCTAGATTAACCACATAATATAGCCTGCATTCAGCACTTCTTCATATAAATAAGAGTCCTTAAATTACTTATTGAGGGGCCTATTTTTCCAGAAATTCAATTAAACTTAGATATTGGTTCATTTTGATCCACCAAGCAACATACACTAAAATAACACCGAAATTATCCTCCAGGAACGATTTAAATTACGATTTTATATCGTGATCCAAACGAAAAGTTCATTCTCATGAAACCTTACACAAAATTATTATAATTTCTTTAAATATTCAAGCTCTGCTTAATAAATATTCGTTCTCCACCACATTTCTAAGGTTTGTTTACATAAAACTACTAGCACAGACCAAGTTAGTCTGTGCTACTAGCTTGGACAGGTTCCAAATTTATCCGTTAGGGCGCTGGCATCTTCGCAGAAGTTCCCAATGGATGAGACCCTTACCCCCACCATAGGTACTGTTTTTAAGTCTTAGAGCAAACGTATAAGGCCGCTGCATGCGCAATGAATTCTTTTTCCGGCCGATAGGCACCGCTACCATGAGCGATGCCAGATGTTACATAATTTTGACCCCAAGTCACAAGTAGTCAATAAATGTATCATAATCCATAATTGTACCATAATATTGGTCGATTCAATATTTTGCTCGAAAACTTTTCTGCTTAAAATCGATTCCTTTTAATAACTTATATAACGGTAGATACGCGAACACGAAGAAGACGGAGAAACTGCAGTTCAAAGATTTATTTTGTCGAATAAAGACAATTTTATTGCACAGCGAATCTTTTTTTCCACAGGTTCAAATTCGAAGCCGAAAAATGTTCTCTTCTACCTTAAAAATAAGCATTATTCGTTTCGGACCCTTTTTATTACATCATCATTTTCATTGATTGAAGATCTCGCTTTTATGACACCCTTACAATGGGTGTAGTAAAGACTAACCTTTTGCTCGGATATCTAAGGGCCGTATTTATAGTTGTTCCTTGAGGCTTCCTCACTGAAGGCCGCTTTGAATTTGCTTTTCTATACAAACAAGTACAAGTTTGTTTGCATAGAAACATAGAAAAGAAAATTCAAGGCGGCCTTCAGTAAGGAAGCCTCAAGGAACAACTATAAATACGGCCCTAAGTCCCAAAGCAGATAGGATATAGGTACCCAAAATATAAGTTGAGGTACGCAAAATTTAATATATGTTTTTTTTTCCATTTTCGACCATCTTTTGGGCTGAAATTCTGGGAATATGACAAAAAGTTTCAAATAGATTATTTCAACATTGTGGATTCGAACTTACTCGAAGTAGAAGTAACGTAAGTAACGTTCTGAAATTTGTACCATAATTTTGCCTGAAATCCCATAAATCTGACATCGCTGCACCATAATTTCATCTTCGACATTTGGCATCACTGATTAGATGACCACATAATTAAATATACTTGTTCTATGTTCTATGCCATATCTCATTTTATTCTGTGCCATATCTCGTCTATGAAAGAAACAGATCTTGTCAATGAATTCCCTCTTGTGTCTCCTAAACAACTTTAACCCAGAAAAATGACGAGGTTTTCTATTTGTTCTATCGAATTTTGAGGATGCTCTCAGAAAACTCTAATGATTTGATTCAAGAAAACGATGTTGGATTTTCTGCATATTCAAGGAAGATTAGGTAAATATTTTTTTAGAGATTTTTGGGTCAGGTATTTATGCTATTAGTTTTCAAGCAGTAAACGACCACGAAGTTCTATAATGAATCGTCTAATATCGCTGGACTGTATGATAACAGTTTAATTTGTGTCAGTTCTTATCCTTATCACTTGGTTATTTTCTCTATGCAACAAATTCATAATGATGAAAGATTCAGACCCGTCGTCAATATTAAGTTTATTTTGACACAAATATTCATCTGTTAGGGTCTATTTATGCACCATAAGCATATTCACAGCCACAGTCCCGACATACCCACCATATAGTGCTAATCTGTAACGACTATAATTCCTAGAAGCTCCAATGGAAATGCACGAGTTGTATTTCATCTTATGATTGTGACAATGCTCGAGACTGTCAGGAATTTTTCACATGAACAAAATTGGTGCTTCTGAAAAGAGCAAATGGATGATATCATTAATTAAGTATCAAAGATCTTATTAGTGGAGGAAGATATTATAAGACAAATGATTGAAGTTGAGAATATAAGCTCTAAAGTGACATAAATACAATATGATAAGCCTGTAACTGTTGCATGATACCTCTCGGAGCTCTTTTATTATTGTATAAAGGTTCTTATACAATTATGATATGCACATTCAGGTTCATTGTATACATTTTGTATACAATGTTTGTAAGTACATTGTTACTAGATTCTTGCTTGGGACAAACATATTCAAGTCAATCTTTCCTGATTGAATGTAGTCACGTTTCCTTCCCAATCCTTTCACGTGTGAGCTCCTTAAAAATAATTTGTATTTCCACTGGGTAAAAATGGAAACAGAACAAAAGCAAGAAGGATAGTGTATATGTATCAATTTATTTACTTCACACCTTAATTATAATATAAAATATTAATTTCATGTAGACAGAACAGAAAGGATATAGAAACTTAAATGAACATATAGTGAGAATCAGGGCCGGTATTATAAAACTATTTTGACAAATATCTAGAACTACTTGTGAAATCAAAATATGTTTCATAATACCCGAAAAAAAACCTTTATTGTTCAAGTTTATGTTCAAATATATAAATGTATTTGAACATTCAAATACCTTTATTCATTTAACAGTGTATCACATATTTTTGTGAGGTTGAAAAATAAGACATTTTTAAAAAATTCACAGTAGTTGCAGAGGTAAATATCCAAATAATATGCTTTAACAATTTTTTATTTATCTATGTCAGCATAACTTCAGGGTTTGAAGTTCAGATACATTTGGGTAATCTCTTCATCGTCAGTTTGTCTTCAGAAAAAAGTTATAAAAGTACACTGGTGCATTGAGATGTTTCGTAATGAAATGAATACCTTTTCGAACATTTATTAGCGCTTAAATTACTTATCAACCTAGAATATTGTTTGATGAAATTTAAATTGATTCAGCAGCTTTTTGCATATATGTTGAAATTTTGAGGTTAATTTCCTGATATTTCAGGAACTACTGGAGCGATTGGATTAAAAATTGGCAGTTAGTTGGAGCATAACGACGCGCAATTTCGTTGACATCGTATAATCACTAAATTAAAAAAAAATTAAATAGAGAAGTATTGGAAATTTGTATTATTTATTGTCTGCTTCTTTGATAACAAAGCCAACGTTTCAAGGACAAATTTCCTCTTTATCAAGGCTAGTTGATGTTTCTTATTTTATTGACGTGGTCTGTACAATTTAGTTAACTAGCCTTGATGAAGGGGAAATTTGTCCTCGAAACGTTGGCTTCGTTATCAAAGTAGCAGACAATAAAAATCCAAATTCCCAATGCTACTCCATTTGTTGAAACAAAGACGGATGATAAATTTCACTTAAAAAAATTTTTCGCAAAAATTTTACCATCTATCATACTTTGAGCTCTATATTTCTCAGCTGTGTAACAAATTTCATTTCTGTACAGTTATAATATCCGGAGGTATTAGGAAAAGATCTGTCAAATTTCGTGGTTTTTTCCTCGGTATCGTTGTTCTTTCCAGAATAACTCAAAAAATCTAGAAAAGCACTGATGCGAAGTCAACAGCTTTTGCGCGCATGTTCAAATTCGTTGCCAAAGCAGTCATCTCCTTTCAACATGCTCGCAAAAGCTGCTGACTTCACGTCAGTGCTTTTCTAGGTTTTTGCGCGCATGTTCTGGGGAACAGCGTGCTATCGTTTTGTCCAAATGTTTGTAATTTTCGAATTTTGAGCCGAATATGGTCTCAAACGACTAGGTTGGACTCACTGATGTAGAATCCTGTGTTAAAATCGATTCTGTCCGGCCGGCCGTCCGTATGCACGATTACGGTCGTACGGAGAATCAGTAAATCAAACCAAATTTTTTTCCCGCGAACTGTTCATCACATTCGAAAAAAGTTGGCGCATACTTCAACATCCAAATTCCACAGCAGTGTACCAAATTTCAATTCGATACGGCTATTAGTTCTATTTTTTTCAAATATTAAATATTCTGTGATCTTCTCATCATATTATCATCATTGGATTCTGTATGAAATATGGAAATATTGGGAAAATAAAATTTTGAATTGGTATATCTGCGGAATCATTGGGAGGATTTCATCCATTCTAGAATTCGGCTTTTGTAATTAAGGTCCGAACCTTCTCTACAAATATCGAGTTTGTAAGTTGTTTCTTTCGGAAGTTATTGTGTTTACGGTTTCGGCATTACTTTGGATAATTCTTCATATTGGTACTGAACATCTACCAATCAAGTTTGATTTCGATCAGATGAATATTTTTCGAGTTATTGAAATATCTTGATTTCAAATGGATATAATATAAAAACCATTCGGCAAATTTGGCCTATTAACGAACTAAACCGAGAATCTGAACCTAACCTGAAAACTTAAAGACTTTAGGTTCTTCCTTTCGAAAGTTAAAGCTCACACGTACGGCCGGCCGGACGGAAGACAGAATAAAATTTTAACGCGCTGTTCCCAAGAACAAGCGTAAAAAGGTCATCTAATTCATTTCACACATATCAGAAATATCTGTCGGTGTATAATTTCGGAAATGGAATGTTTCCATTACTCAGCATTATAAGGTGAATTGTTTTTGGAGGATAGAAGATTTAAAAATCCTAGAAAAGCACTGAGGCAAGGTCAGGACCTGCCTTTTACGCGCTTGTACCGTTGCCAAAGCGGTCATCTATACACGTATTGACTCCGCCTAACGCAGATCTTTTCATATAGTCCCCACGAAATTCTGCATGAACCTCAAGCTATAATTTCCGATCAACTACTAGATAGCAATTCGATCCAAAATTTTGAATGGGTATTAAACTATCTAAGGAATAATTGGAGATTCAACCCATTCAAGCATTCGACCCTCCTGAAAACCTACTCTACAAATATATTCCCTATGTCGATTCTTCCTCAAGTTAATGAGTTGACGGCCGGCTTAGGCACTTGTAGTGAACAAAATAACTTCCGGAAGAATCTACTCAGTAGCTTGAGAATTGTAGAGTAGAATGATTCACAGATATACCCTTTCAAAATGTCAGTTTCCCGATGTTTCCAAAAACATAGATGGAATCGCCCTTCAATGAAAAATAACAACTTGAAGTTGAATGCAGAATCTCGTGAGGAATATACAGGGTATCAATTTGAAAACTTCCCACCCCTATTATCTCTAAACGGGATGGGTTTTTATAAAATCGCTAGGACACGTCAATTTTATTTTTGAGGGAGAATAATTTTTATGTAGAAAACACTTTGCCTCTTTTTACCCCCTACCTCTAGAACCTCCCTCTCGAAAATCTTAAATGGCAATAGGGGTTGAGTGGTACGTCATTTGAAAGAACTTTTGATTCTCTACATTTTGGTACCATTTTTTTCAAATTTGAATGCTGCGTTGCCAAGTTAGGGTTATTTAAAGATCGTAAATTACTCATTATTCCTGTGAGTGTTTTTATTACGTTAAAGCTAAGACTTTTATTGGAACATATTTTTTCAGGTTAGTAAATTGTTTTAATACACCAAAAAATCATTTCACTAGCATCTTGACTTCCTGGTTTTTGACACGACCATAAGGAGAACAGGTGCATTTATCACTGAAAGTGTTTATCATGACCAAAAGAATTCATCGGATTGATAAAAACTTTCAGTGATAAATTCACCTGTTCCATTCATGGTCATGTCAAAAAACAGTACGCCAATATGTTAGTGAAATGATTTATTGGTTTATGGAAACAATTTATCAACCTAAAAAAACATGTTCCAATAAAAGTCTCAGCTTTAACGTAATTAAAACACTCGCAGGAATAATGAGTAATTTACAATCTTTAAATAACCCTAACTCGGCAACGCAGTACTCAAATTTAAAAAAAAATTGGTGCCAAAATGTAGAAAATAAAGAGTTCTTTTTAATGACGTATCACTCAACCCCTATTGCCATTTAAGATTTTCCAGAAGGAGGTTCTGGGGGGCAGGGGGTTGAAAGAGGCAAAGTGATTTCTACATAAAAATTGTTCCCCCTCTAAAATAAAATTGACGTGTCCTAGCGATTTTATAAAAACCCATCCCGTTTCGAGATAATAGGGGTGGGAAGTTTTCAATTGACATATCACACATATATACTTGTAAAAAAAATTTGAATTATTTTTATTATTAATCTAATTGAACAATCATCAAAAAATTCAGCACGGATTTGCTCAATAACATTTTCAAAATACTATCTGATCGCGTTGATTATTTCTGAGATATTGAGGAAGTAAGCTCAAATTTCCGAATAGCCACGAAACTTGATATTATTCGTTTCCAATATCTTCTGAGATGAACATCAGGTGCAACTGAAATGTAAAATAATTTCATTGCAATCTGATTGAAAGTTTCCGAAAAACCATTGTTTTTCAAGAAAAATTTGGGAAATATTCGAAAACAAATTTTATTCACATTTTTCACCATTCCAATCCTTGGGACATTTAACCTTACGTAGCACGACGATATTCTAGAAATATTTACTAAGTTTCAAGATGACTATGATCAGAAAGAATGAAATAATAGTAATTTGATAATTTGCAACATACATTACCTACTATTCGAAATAGTACTTAAAATTTTTCTACAATACACGTTCCTTCCATTCAATACATATGGTTCATTTCATTCTGTTATTATTTTTTTGGAATAAAAGAGCCAACCATTCTTACTGCTTCAATTTCCAAAGTTTTACTTCGAAAAAATGGCTTCCAAAGACAAGTTTCAAAGTGAAATATTGCAATTTTTCCTTCAAAACGTTTTTATTGTGTAACATTTTGGATTGAAAAGCAGTTAATCAGATCCATTACCACGAAATTTCATTCGTAAAAATCTAAAAACTTGAAATAAAGAAACTGTATACGTCCTTGGCTTTTGAAAACAAAGTTGATGTAACAAACATTGACATATTATCTACCTATGTACTACCGTTACCTATACAGTGACTATATTCATATGGTATCATGGTAGTACAGTCACTGTAGTTACCCAATGCAGCCTACGCCATCAACTAACGCGCCGATAAAATGATGCTCCTCAAAAGGTCACGAGCACTTTTGACAGTTGAGAGACTGGAGGACATAGACATATTAAACTCTCTGGACACGTCGTATGAATCTATTTCTGAAGAAACGAATGGGGATAAGGTAGCGAGTGAGATGTCCCAGGGAGAGATGGAACTAGCTCGGGCAAGACCATAGATAAGATAGACGATACAAATATCCGGTATTCTATAGCGCTTGGAGAGTGATATGGAGAATGATCTCACTTGCATAATGTGACGTTGAACCAGAGATTCTTCTTGGTATATTAGATAACATTGAAGTTTTGAAAATTGGTGATGAATTTGGTTATTACTCCGATATCAATATTCAAAATGATTAATCAATATTCTTTCAAATTATCTTGGGCCGCTGGTTTCAGGACGGTATTCTCAGCTCCAAATGATTTTTTCTCAAGCAGCGTACAGACACGCGAACTGAGCGGCTTCCAAAGCACTTTATTTGGACTGCCTCACAAGTATATACGGCGTTTTGAACAGCTCGCGAGCCATTCACCACCGTCCAAACTTGCGAGGAAGCCGAATCAAACTGCCTCGAAAGTTGCTCAGCTCGAGTGTCTGTACGCAGCTTTTGTATTTTGTGCATTAAATGGTCTCAAACGATTAGAATGAACTGAATAGTGAAGAAACCTGTGCGAAATTCATTTCTCCGCTCGGAGAGCAATTACACATTCATTTAATTCTGTAACGCTCTTTCCTAATTACTTTCATTTTATTGTATATCTCCTAATACAACTAATGGCACAACACGAATTTGCCATTATTTTTTACCAGTGAACCAAGTTTAAAATGAACAAAATCAAATTCTGTTCAAAAAGCTTACGAAAACAAAAAAAAATGAAAATTATATCTTCTATACAGTCATTTATATTCTAATTCAGAATGAAATATCACGAAATCTGCTTTGAAATACTGCTAAAAACACAAATTTGACTTGCAAAACTTTCGAAAAAAATGTATTTCTGACATTGACATAGACTTATAATTATGGTCTTTGGCTTCAAACTGATCTGTCTTATTTTTGCCGTATTCTATGGTTTTGCCGGAACTTGTTCCATTATTGTCACTCTTCTTCCTCTCTCTCTAAGCCATGTCCATATAGTTTTATAAGTCTATGCTGGAGGACCAACAATAACCTCGAATGCATTTGTTACTATGAGAAAAAGCAATTTGGCTTGTGATTTTGTATTAATTTATATGTTTTGGGCTGTAATAGTCATTTTTGCACTATCTAGGAACTAAATCCAATGTATTTAATATCTTGGTACAGTAACAGCTCTACTAAACATATCGCATTTTTCGAATTAATACAATTATTGCTAGTTGATGCCGTGTCTTTGTATGTTGCTGGGTTTAGTTAGGCAGAAAATACAATGAAAATACAATACTAATCCTTATTTTTTTGAAATCGGCCGGTCGGAAAGATTCGATTTTAACACCGGATTCGTCATCATTGTTTCCAACCTAATCGTTTGAGACCATTTTCGGGAAAAAAATCAAAAATTGACATAGCACGCTGTTCCCCAGGACATGCGCGCGAAAAGTGAATATATCGCTTCAGAATTTTCAAATGAATGCGATATCACAAGAGAAATCACTTTTCGCCATAGTAAAAATGCATTCTAGGTTATGGTTGGTCCTCCAGTCTCTCTCAACTGGCAAAGCTGCTCATGACCACTTGGAGATTTCATTTTTAGTTTCTTATAATTCAAATCTGTTCGAGCTGAAATTAACTACTCGTGAAATGGTGACTTGAAAATTTCAGTGGAATTTCTATGAAATGAAAAATTGTCGAAAATTTTTTTTTCAAGGGATTATTCTATGGATAATTATTCATATTGATACTGTCCATCTACCCACCAAGTTTCATTTCGATCAGATAAAAATTCTTCGAAATATTGAAATATCACAATTTCAAATGGCTATAACACAATAACCATTTGGCAGATTTGGCCCATTAACGAACCTAACCGAGAAATTCTGGATTTTAACCTTACCTGAGAATATGAAGACTCTAGGTCCTTTCTTTGGAAAGTTAGAGCACAGATGCTCGGCCGGACAGAATCAAATTTGACCACGGATTCTTCTTCAAGCTAGTCGTTGGAGTTAAATTTCGGCTCAAAATTCGAAAATTACAGACATCGTGACGAAATGATAACGTACTGTTCCCCAGAACAAGCTCGTAAAAAGGCCCAATATCAGTCAAAAATCACACGAAAAATAAACCTAAAAGATTCGCTGTTGCCAAAAATGCGAAATTTACTTAGAATCCATGGAGTTTTAACTGAATTGATATGGTTTATAACGAAGTCTTTTGTCATTTTTCTACATTTGAAATCCAAAATATTTCAGTGAAAAATGACAGCTTGAAGGTTCATGCGGAATTTCGTGAGGACCATAGGATTAGTAGACTGTCTAATATATAATATTAATCGAAAAGAGTTTTTGAATGTTGTTTTTTAATTGATCGAACCATCATCACAGAATTTTGCACATATTTGCTAATTAGCAGTTGTCAACTAGCGAGTTTCATCATCATCGGATCAGAATTTCTGAGGTATTACGCAAATAATAACGATACCTAGGAACTAACCAAGAATTCCAGTTTTCTGCTTGTACGATCCTTGGGAAATCTTGAGTAAAATTGAGCATCGGTTTTATTCTACAAGTACCAATCTGATCGCGTTAGGTATTCTCAAAGAAATTACCTGAAAATTTCAAACAGCCACGAAAGTTTACATATTTTTTCTCCAATGTCACCTGAAATAAATATCGGATCAAGTATTATCGTCCCTTACGGACATAATACCTTGAGTCCCTGATAAGTATCGCTTCGAGACGAAATCAAAATGCTATTTGTGCGACAAGGAACGAACTATTGGCGTCTGAATTTAAAATTGCAGTGCTAAGCTGGCCAGTTTCAGAATCTTAGATAGATAGGAGCTAGGTTTTCAAGTGTTTGCTTCTATATTTGATTGATTAAAATGCGATTTTACAATATATTCAAATACTTTCCCAGTTAACAGAAGTAGTTCTGTGTATACATATTTCATTTTTATGAAGGAGTTGTGTATAATCTATTCTAATGCAGTGTAGCAATGGTACAATTACTGCTAGAAGTATTTTAACATCAACGTACTTAAACTGTAAATGGCAAGATCAATTTTGAATTATTCGGAGTATTTTGAAGGCATATAGGCTGGAATGGTTCAGGAAGGTGCATCTGATTTAATGTTGCGTGTTATTTGGCAGATCAATTAACATTCAACTTTTTTACTCCACTAAATTGATCGTTGATAAAATACCCCCCCTCAAATATACTGCTCAAAATTTTGAAAAACAAAGGATTGTATAACTTACTTTTCGGAATAGTAGACAAATATTCATTACAACGTTTCTATTTATATAGGGAAGGACTCGATTTAAACAATATCTCATGAATAAAACGAATACATTCACATAAAATTAATGCTACTTGTAACGTAAGCCTTATTCATTATGGGTTGACAAATAAATCCTTCAAGCACGCATATAAAATTGTACTTGAACAAGCTGTAATAAGCCTTGTGCAGCTGCGATTTCATCGTCAAAAGCACTTTGAGACCCATTTGTTTCAATAGGTCAGTTCTACCAATAGAACATTTACGTTGCTCCTTTATGATCAATTCAACAGGAAGATTTCTGGAAAGTATAGCAATCCTCTCTAGTAACTTTATCTGCTTGGAGTAGGGGCTTGGAAAATAATTGTCATCATGAATTTGATCTTATATTTCAAGAGCAATTCGTGCTTACCTCTAAAAAATGATCATCATCGGTAGATTGCAGGTAAGAGACTCATGAATCTTGTTTGTTGGTTTACCAATTTTGAGTTCCAACTTGATAAGGTTTTTATCGATTGCACTTTTAGGCTCGACATCTTTTTACCCAAACTCGAAATTTTTCATCGGGCGGTGGAAATCTATGGAAAAGGACATTTGAGTTTGCTTTTTCTCAGTAGGGACACTTATAAAATCACACAAACGCCAAGAAAAATAAATAAACTTTCCCATTTACTTGTCTTTTCTTCTTGTCAATGATAATCTGACTATCTAGGGTTACTCTGAGAACCATCAGAGGGAGTAGGACTTACCTTCATTCGCCAATATCTGTTCTTGGCTTTCCTGTGATATATCGACGACGCGTTTTGTTTGTTTTCGAAAAGTAGTGCTGAATGTCGGCCGTGTGGATATGATGAGTTTTCTTTCTAATTCTCTACTTACAACAGGCGAACGCAGAACATTGTTTACCATCAAATCTGTTCTTTATTCGATCAGAATGTTTAATTCTAGAGACATCTCTATGATAATCATCTCATAATGTAAGACAAGACATCGAAATATAGCCATTATACAGTCTGTCAGTATCCTCGTTTTATTTATTTTTCTCATTATTTGAGACAGAAATGCATAATCAAAAGGGATCCACTGTACATAATATAAGACTAGGAATATCCACGAAGAATTTCACAACTTGAATTCCCCAGAACCTACCTTCACATTTGTTTCTTTTCGTGAATTAACACTTCAAATTCGGACTATATTGCCGCAAATTTGAAAAGGCAATTATGTAGGTGTGGATAAGAGTGTTGAAGAGAAATTCAGACAGGGACCATAAACAGATTCAGCAAAGTGCACATATTTTGTCAAATTACAATTGGCGTCTCCATGAATCACAGTGACATCGCAGTTGGTTCTGAACCATTCTTATCAAGCACTCGTTCTAGGACGTTATCATTACATTACATTTTGCCCGAATGTATTTTTGAAATTTTAGACAAAAGTGGTCCCAAACAATTTTATTGACTCCCTGAAAGAGAACCAGCTTCCAATATTAATTCTGTCCGTCCTACTTTCGAAGTAACAAACTTATAGTGTTTTCAGGGTAGATTTGATTTTTTTGGTTCCTTCGAAGTTTTGATGTCATGTCCCAAATATTTGGAAAACTGATGCGGTGGGATAAGGACTCCGTAATTAGAGGAAAATGAATTCTTCAGAAAATTCCTCGCAGATTTTTTGTTGAAAGAACTTTTTACGAAAATTCTACCCAAGTATTGTTAATAGTGGTATGGGAATAACATTCTACTGCGATCTTTAGGTGTATTGTACCCCCCTCATCAGAGCTGTTTTCGGATAAGCTTGGAGGACAATATCTAACAAAAGCGCACCAATTTTCAGCGCGATCTGAAATTAATTTCCAGAGATGCTGGAAAAAAACTGTGTTTAATTCCGTTGATATTTTTGTGTATAGTTACAATTTCGTCAATAACTCAAGCAATACCCCATTGGCAACGAATTCGAACAAGCGCTTTAGAGCTCTCGTTAGTGATTTTCTCAATATTATTTGACTTCATAGAATATAAAGAAGGTTGGGCGATATTCTGAAATATACCGCATATTTTTCACAGAATAACTTACATTGAATACGACGGAGCCTGTTAATTTATTTTCAATTTTCTTCATGGTTGCTTCGATGAAATGCAATATTTCCTTTTAAATTGCCCATGACACTATTCAACTTCACGGGCCCGATCTGCAAGGTAGGGTGTCGCTTACTATACCACCCTAGATACCGGCCCTGTTTGCCGGGCGATAGAGAGTTAGGCAGATCGAGTTCACTCGATCGCCCTAAATCAGGACCCTAACTGCCGGTCCCTTATTAAACTACCGGTTACTTGTCTGCGGGGTCCTAGACATTTGACATTTCAAGCGATGGACCAAAAGCTCCGGTTATAGTTTCGGTTATCCATATTAACAGATTGTCTTTTGCCTTTATGTCATTTTGGATAACCGTAACTATAACCGGAGCTTTTGGTCCATCGTTCGAAATCGATGTATGTTTTTTACATCATGGTTACCGTTATCAAAAATGTCATATAGGCAAAGGATAATCTGTCAATTTGGATAACCGTAACTATTACCGGAGCTTTTGGACCATCGCTTGAAATCGCTCATAAATCAGTCATGATTTACTGCCTGAAGCAGTAAGCAGTTCAGCCAGTGAAACTAGCAGGAGCGAAACTGATTCCTCAAAGAAACCAATTTGACCTAATAAAAAATCTAGAAAAGCACTGACGTGGGATCAGGAGCTTTTACGCGCTTGTTCAAATTATAACAATTAGATCAACACGAAATTTTGCACCTAGTTGCGCGTTGGTAATCTCCACCTGATAACGAAGTTTCAATCTGATTGCATTTGTACTTCTTGAAATATTGGAAATAACGTTTAAATTCCAAATAACAACGAAATTTGGCTCATTTTTTTTTCTTATATCTCCGAAAGTAAATTTCGGATCGAATTGACGTTTGGAACATTGTTGTTAAATATCGACTCTAAGGTTTGTGTCTAATTCCATTGAAATCTATCAATATTATCAGAGGAACAAAAAATTTTTGAATACATTTTTTTTTATTTTCCAACAATTCGTCCCACATGAAATTTTGCTCTTAGTTGCGCGTTGGTAATCCAAAACTGTCCACGAAGTTTCTATTTGATCGAGTCAATATTTCACGAGGTACCTATCGAGGAATCAACCTCAAAATTTCAAATGGGCCTAATGCCGAAACTATCCAGCCCATTCCACCCATTAACGAACTTTACCGAGATATTTGGACTCCAAACCTAATCTGACAATTTCAAGTCGCTAAGTCTTTTCCTTCGAAAGTGAGTACACATACGGACGGAAGGACATAATTGTATTTGACCACGGATTCCTTTTCGGGGAGTCGTTTAATACTTATGTGAACAGATTACTATGAATTCCTATGAAAGAAGAATCCTTCGATAAAGAGGTCAATACTCTCGATATAAAGCTATTACAAATGGATACGCACTTGATATTATCGAAAATCTGATGAACAAGAAAACACAATCCATTGAAGCAGCTTTCATCCAGTCAACCTCTGAACCAAGAACTAACATTATAACTGAGAAAATTTGCAACCGTACTATAGAAACATATCTCATAAAATAGCAAGAGTTCTGGGAAATATGGAGAATACGAAGAAGCCCTTGAATCACAAAACACTTCAAAATAATTTTTGATCAAAAATAAAACCTCTATAGACAACCTGGAAAAACCAAGTGTTTACAGACTCGAATATGGTGATCCTGAGTGCATTGCTGTATACGTGAGTAGGAGCGTAAGGTCCATACAAACCAGGACAAAGGAACATCCAGCCTCAGAAACCCTAATATGTAATAACAAATCTATTTTCGGTTCACACCTTAGATACGAGGAACACTGCTTTGACATTAACCCCAATGTAAGATTTATACATCATTGCATTTCGGGTTAAGCCGGGTCCAGATGGGTGTAATCTGAACAGCGAATGCAATTAAATTTGATCAACGATTCGGCGAACAGTGTGGATTGCATTCGAGCTCAGCCTCGAATAATACATTCAAATGCACCGTTCGAGTTGAAAACCGAGTCCTGATGTAGCCATAAAACTCCCTGTGATATATGGCATTCGCTGTTCGCAGAACACTCATCTGGACCCTGCTTTAGAGGAAGTTGAAATATTCAAACATCTTCGTAACAACTAATATAACACACTCAATACAATGTTTACTAATAATATGAAAAGAAACATAAATTATAACTGCCACCTAACATGCGAGCTTGACTGAGCCTGAAATGGATGATTTTTGTATTTGTTTTGTATCCGTGATCGGTGTACTTAGTCATGTGTTTCGCTGTCCGATCAATTTTTGACGTGTCACCTTTTCGGTTTTTACAGTCGTATTGTGGTATTTGATTTGTCTCTGCCATTTTATTGTTTGAATGCTTGGTTTTAATTTTAATTGACACCAAAAATATGTTTTTCACTTGATGACAGTTTTATTATTTTCATTGTTTTTTAATTTATTCATTTGATTTTTTTTAAATGTGAAACCAACAAAAAATTCATATTTACATTTCTATTTCTTCGTTCTAAGATTCGTTTATTTATATTGTAGACATTCATGGTTTGATAATGGCTGGAATAGCCGAAACATGTCCCCTGTATGATTAAAATATAAGGTTCCAAAAAATCAAAATGTTTCAAAGACTACTCCTGTATTCAACACTTCAAAAATGGGCTTCTATGAGATTGTTATTGTGATAATTTCAGATTAATTGAGCAGGTTGAAAAAATACCCTGTTCATTGCATTGCCAAAACTTCGCTATCTGTTTACGATTTCAACATAATAAGTCATTATTCAAGCGTCTTTAATTTTTTTGTGCACACCTCTGGTTTTCCTAGAAATTATTTTCAAAAAAGACAATATGGAAATTTTACTCCAATCGATTTCACTTTCATTAATAACTTTGGTATAGCCCATTCAATTTTGACGGAATTTTCAGTGTAGTACAATATAAATGAGAACATTCGATAATTTCAACATTCATCTCAAAATACAGGAATGTTAGTAATAATAATGCTAATGAAATCAAGAGTCATGAGCTACACCTAAACATCGAACAAAATAGCGTTAAAGATTACATCTTTGTTTATCATTTATATTCCTTGCATCAAAACTAATTTTTCAACCAAAATCAAAACTCACTCTCACACCTTGAAAAACTCCTTTGAGTTGTAGGATTATCTTTTTATTATTTTCAATAAATTGCTTACTATTCCTGATCTCTCTAATTTCATTTGAAAGTTTATTAAAACGTGTCATGCACATATATGTAGGATTCCTCTCTGTAAGTGTTATTGTGCTAATTTCAGATTAATTGTGCAGGTTGGAAAAACACCCTGTACATTGCGTTTCCGAAACTTCGCTGTTTCCGATTATACCAAAATAAGTCATTATTCAAGCGTCGTTAGCCCTTTGAAACATTGTTGTTGAATACAATGCGACAATGGAAATTCTGAATTCACATGACCAACGAGATGAAATTCTTTATTAGTTCCATCTCGTTCTTGAAACTGACGTCTCAAGTCTCGTTCGAGAGTCTGGCAGTCTCGTGCCACTTGAGGCTGGTATTATGAAACAAAGATGAATAGAAATAAGGTGAATTCAAAAAATGCGCTTTTATTTCACCAATGTTGAGGATATCGAAAAAATTCTTTTTTTTTTCACTGAAGGTTGTTGCGCTATTTGGAAATTATGACCGGTCCTCGACGAGGTTTGGTCCTGCCAATGTTGAGGATATTGCTAGAAGTCGTTTTTTTTCACTGAAGGTGGCGCTTTTTGGAAATTACGACCGGTCTTCAAGGCAACTGTCTTTCTGGTATACCCCAGTTTGGTCTAAAGATTTAGTAGTACAAATCGAAACAAATGAAAGTCAAAGCATCATATATATATATATATATATATTATCAAAAAACCCAATTACCATATAATGGTGTAGGGTATTCCATTTCAACTTAATTAAATTTCAGTATATACAAAATCAAAGTATCTCATTTCTATGTACAAATTTGGTCCACCGTTTCTTATCCCCAGCCATATTCCTTGCTTCATTCCATGTTTGTCCTCTCCTATTAATTATTTCAGTGATTGTTTCGTTCCACGTCAGCTCTGGTCTTCCTCTCCTTTTCCTCTTTTGAATTCTAGCTTCCCATATCTGTTTAACAGGTCTCTCCACATTTGCTCTGTTCAGATGTCCCCACCAGCTAAGTTGTCTTCTTTCTACGAAATCATGTATTGGTTCAATCTCTAGGTCTTCACTTATTCTTTCGTTCCTTATCTTATTCATTCTGGTTACGCCCTTTACTCTTCTTAGGTATTTCATTTCTACTGCTTGGATTTTACTTTTCTGTTTATTGTTCAAGGCCCATGATTCACATGAAAATGTCAGGGTAGGTCTATATATTGCTCTATACACGTTCATCCTTGTCCTTTGGGAAATTTCCTTTTTACCTATGAAACTCTTATTCATCGTATGGTACAATTTAACTGTGTTTTCTATTCTTTTATTAATTTCCACATCTTGTTTTCCCTCTTCATCTATTTCGACACCCAAGTATCTGAAATTTTTCACCTGTTCTATTGTTGTTTCGTCTAGCTCTATATTAAGTTCTTCTGAGTTTCCTATCACCATAACTTTTGTCTTGTCTTTATTTATTTCCATTCCATACTTTTTGACAACTTCATCCCATATCTTCATATTTCCCTGCAAATCGTCTCTTCGTCCAGTAATCACGATAATGTCATCTACAAAAGCACATTCTGATATTTCCACCCGCTGCATATTTTTGTGTCCTACGTGAAATTTTTTTTGTTCTTCTTGTGCATTCCTTTAAAATCTCGTCCATGAAGATAGTGAACAGTACCGGACTCAAACTTCCTCCTTGCCTTAGTCCTGTTTTTGTGTGGAATGTTTTTGATGTTCTATTGTGGCTAACAATCCGGTTTTTATTCAATCTATATATATTCTTTATAATGCAGATCAATTTTTTATCTATTCCTCGTTTCTTCAGTATTGTCCACAGTTTTTCCCTGTTCACTTTGTCAAAAGCTTTCACCAGATCAATAAAGCCCAAGTACAATCTTCTATTCTCTTGTTTTGCTTTCTCGCATAATATCTTCATAGTGAATATATGATCTTGAATACTCCTTCCTCTCCTGAATCCACTCTGTGTTTCTTCCATTGTTAACTCTATTTTCTGTCGTATCTTTTTGTCTAATATTTTCTCGTAGAGTTTCATAGCTGTACTCAATAAAGTTATACCTCTGTAGTTATTACAATTATGTTTGTCTCCTTTCTTATATATTGGAACTATTAAGGCTGTTTGCCAATCCTCTGGTATCATTTCATCTTTCCATGCTTTTTCAAATATCTCCAGCAATGTGTTCAATCCTATTCGTCCCAAGTTCTTAAGCATCTCTGATGTTATTTTATCATTTCCTGGAGCTTTTCCATTTTTCAATGATGATATCGCTTATTTCAGCTCATCCAGAGTTATTCCCTCAAATTCTTTATCTTCAATATTTTCTTGCTGTTCGTATGTATCTTCTACCTCGCTATGTCCCCCATCCAGTAGTTCTCGAAAATGCTCTCTCCATCTATCCATTATTTCATCGTCACCCCTCAATAGAGTTCCTTCTTTATTCTTTATATTTACGCTTTCATTCGTTTGTCTATTTCTTTGCGCTTTCAGGACTCCATAAAACAGTTTTTGATTAGTCTTGAAATCGTTTTCCATTTTTTCCCCGAATTCTTCCCATTTTTCCTTTTTACGTGCCAATATAAGTTCTTTGACTTTCTTTCTCTGGTTTTTATACTGTTGGTAATTGTCTGTAGTTCTTTCATTCAAGTATATTCTCCATTTTTCCTTCTTCATCTTCACTTCAGCTTTCAGTTCTTTCGTCCACCATGCTGTTTGTTTTTTCTTATTTGTTTTCCTGTAACTTCCACAAACTTTTCTTGCTGATTCTATAATTATATTTTTGAATTTAGTCCACATGTTGTCAAGTGAAGAGCCTTCTTGTTTATATCTTTCTTGCTCGAATCTCCTTTCTGTTTCTATTTGGTATCGTTCAGCAATTTCTCTTTTAACTAATTTGTAAGTTCTCAGGCATTCGTGTTCCATCTTTTTCCCCTGGTTATTTCGGTTGTTCGTTGTACTAATTCCATCCATTTTGACTTTAGCTATTACTACGTAGTGGTCACTGCCTATTTCTGGTCCTCTTCTTACTCTTGAATCTAAAACAGTTGATCTAATTTCTTTTTGAAACAATATATAATCTATTATCGATCTCTCTCCCCGGCTACTAACCTCCCTTGTGTATCTATGGATATTTTTATGTTCAAAAAGTGTGTTGGTTATTAACATAGAATTAAGTATACAAAAGTTAAGTAGTCGCTCACCGTTATTATTCCTTGTTTCTTCTCCAAAGGGCCCCATTACTTCTTCATACATTTTGTCTCTTCTACCTACTCTGCCATTGAAGTCTCCCAAGATAACAATTTTTCCTTTCGCTTCTTCCGTAATCTCTGTTAAGTTCTCCCAAAATGTCTCTTTAGTTTCTGAGCTGTCATCTTCATTAGGCCCATACACCACTATTATTGTTGTTATCTCGTTGTTTCCACCTTTAATTTCCACTGACAATATCCGCTCGGACCAATTTTTCCAACCATTTATATTCCCAGATATTCTATTCTCTATTAAACATCCTACTCCTGCTTTTGCTCTAGTATTTCGATCCACTCCGCTATATATTAACAAATGGCCGTTTCTTGTTTTCATTGATCCTTCTCCCTTTTTCTTTGTTTCCGTTATTGCCAAAACTTTCAGTTCCATTTGCTCAAATTCAGTCTCCAGTTCATCTTCCTTTCCACTTAAACCTCTCACATTCCATGTTGCTATCCTCCATACATCTCTTACGCTCGTTCTACCGTCTCGTTGTCCTTTATTCTGCTCAGTCGTAATTTTCAATTCCGTTCCTACCTTCATCCTCTTCAATAGTTTTTTGACATTGATTTCTCAATTTTTCCTATATCATAATTCCATTTAAAGTGCACATTGTCTATGATTAGCTTTTGAAAACCCTCTTTAACATTCCTACCTCTTCCTCTCTCTTCCTTGGCAGCCGATCTTAGCTTTTCCTGTATCTCCCTTTGTACCTTCGTCATATCATCGTTTATATAAACTACTTCATCCGTATAGTTCTTTAGTTTATTCTTATTTCGCATCAACTTCATTTTTCCGACGTATTCTCCAATTCGATAAGGTAAGTTTTCACTCCTATTTTCCTGGCAGTTTTCAAAAGAGGCTCTATCTCCATATTTTTCTTGAAAAACTGACTCATTTTATCCTGTATTGAGTCTTGTTGGGTTTCATTCATAGTTAGACCACTGACCACTACATTATTTCTTCTTTTATCTCTATCTATAATCTCTAGTCTAGAATTAATCATCTTAATTTCGCTTTTGAGATTTTCGTATTCTTTCTTTATTTGTTCATTTTCTTCTCTC
Organism: Myrrha octodecimguttata; assembly: GCA_958510865.1. Taxonomy (NCBI): domain Eukaryota; kingdom Metazoa; phylum Arthropoda; class Insecta; order Coleoptera; family Coccinellidae; genus Myrrha; species Myrrha octodecimguttata. The sequence continues at coordinate 23,662,266 of OY294059.1, forward strand.
AAATTCTTCATTTCTGTCTGGTAACTCCGCTGTTCAGATCTTATCTCCTTCATTTCCCGCATCATATTCTCCATCATTTCCATCATTCTATCCATTTTATCATCCTGAGTGTTTGGTTTTTGTTTTTGTGGTGTTCGAAAAATTTTTCTGCTTTTTGTAAATATTTCCTCTTCGTTGTCTTCTTCCCTTCTTCTTTTACCTTCATCGCTAGTATATTCCTCTTCGTTTCTCATCTTAATATTTCGATTTCGCGATTTCGAATTAAACCTGAGTCCGCCTCTGTCAACTCCGAAATCCAGCTCGCTTATCTGCGGCGATAACGATGTTTATCACTCACACCAGCTGCTTTTTCTACCGATGCTATACCTCTATGTCGAGTTGCAATATCAAAACAATTATTGTTTTACAAGTTTATATTTCAGAAAACTAAAATCTTCGACCACTCTCGCCTAGTGCACAAATAACAGATATGGTATTCACTATTGAAAATAATTTCTCGCTCGTAATTTTCGAGTATATCGAGTTTAATTACGGAGCTCCGAATTAGCGTGCGCACAATATGACCATATTCTTTGAATCAATCAAGATTATTCAAAGAATATTATCAAAGCATCATTATTCTATTAATCTAATATAAAACTTATGATGACCCAAGAAAGCAGTAAACCATCACTTTTGAACCAGATTTCACAGCTTCAAGTAACGTGTCAAAATAGTGTTATATTAGGTTATAATATAACTCGCACAAGCATAGACCTTCTGAGGGGTTTCCCAGAGAAAACAAAGAGAATCGGCTAATAACTAAGCTGCATTATTTCATTTTAGTGTGAGGTTCTCAGTTGGTTGATGAAATATTGAAATATTTCTTCTTGAGATTGGGAGGAGTTTCGATTAATAATTATCGACAAATTGCTATAAAACTACACAACTTTTTGAAGAATATAATTCACTCTTCAGAGTTAACCTCAGCTACGACGGTTTGTGCGCGCTTGTTAAACGATTAGGTTGGACTCTGAAAGAGAACCTGTGGTCAAATTTGATTCTGTTGGTCCGTCCGTATGTACTCAAACTTTTGAAGGAAAAGGGCTGAAGTCTTGAAATTTTCAGGTATGGTTTGGAGTCCGAATATCTCGGTTGAGTTTGTTAGTGGGTATCATCGGGTTTCGGAGTTATACCAATATAACATTTTGGGGTGAGTTCCTCAACACCTCATGAAGTACCAACGCGATCAGATTAAAACTTCTGCGTTGGAGAAAACTAACTCTACAAACAAATTTTTTTGAAAATTTTCTAATTCTAATTTTTGTTCAATTTTTTTTTCTCGACGAATTTGAATCATATCCCAATGACATTGGGCACAGAACTTGAATATGAAATTCAATAACTTAACATCTCAAGAAGTACTGATGCGCTCAGATTGAATCTTGTGATTAATCAGGTCTCAATGAAATTTTGAACGGATCTTTTAGTCACTACGTAGCAACAGTGTTGGAAATTCAATTTAAGTGTACCTATATTAATCGTTGGTATTTCCGAAATATGTACTTCAAAAAATACTGATTCGATCATGATGAATCTTGGTAACTAGTAATAATAATAATAATAATAACTTTATTTAATCCTTTGTGACACAACATGGTGTATAGGACAAGTCAGAATAAGAGTAATAATAAAAAATAACAATAAAAGTTAAGAAACCAAAGAGTCACACAAATATTCCTGTACAGAGTAGTAGCCTTTTACTAAAAGAAGGTTCTTGACTTCTTTTTTGAACATCTTAGAATTCAGGGACTTAATAGGAGGTGGTAGATGGTTGAACAATTTTCTAGTTCTCGCAAATTTTGATGATCGTTTGATTGGATAGATTTGAAATTTTTTTTTTTCAAATATATTTCATATTTAGCGACCTACTAATCATATGATCGTCACGCAATTCCGCATGAACCTTCAAGACGTCATTCTTTATCGGAGTACTGGATTTTAATTCGCTTAAATTCGCATTCTTGGAAATATTGGTGAAATTAAATTTTGAATGTGTATATTCGCGGTGGTTTTTACCAAATCACGAATTCGGCCTTAATTGAACTTCAAACCTACTCTAGAATTACCACGTCTCTTCAGTAGTTTCTCCGGAAGTTATTTTGTTCACTCACAGCGGTTAGGCCGGAAGTATACGCAATATCTTCCGAGAGAAACTAGTTAGCGATTCGATATTTGTAGAGAAGGTTTTCGGTTCAACTTCGAAGGTAGAATTCGTGATTGGGTTATATTCGCCTAATGATTCCGTAGACGAAGGTATTCGAAATCCCATTTTCCCAATATTTTCAAAAATATAGATCGAATCGAAAATCGATAGATTCATACCGAATTTCCTGAAGACCATATAGTAAAAAGATCGCTAAAGCCTGTTTGGCGGAGTCGAAACCGCTTCGTCAAGGAATTTGGACGAAACAGCTCCTGACCTCACGTCAATGCTTTTCTACAAATTTACAATTTTCCTCCCAGTTATTTAGGTCTCGCAGATGACGTTAAGCTTGATCATCATCTAATATTTAGTTCTTGTGATGGCTAATTCCTATACACTATGAAGTTTTGCTCTCCTTATCTGGGGAACCGCGTGCTTCCGATTCGTCCAAATGTCAAGCTTTCGAACAGAGGTCTCGATTCACTGGGTTGGACATACTGACAATAAAATCGATTCTGTCCGGTGCCGCTATAACTTGAGAAACAGAAATGACGTGAAGTCAGCAGCTTTTACGCGTTTGTTCACATTGCGAAATGGTGACTGAAATTTCAGTGAAATTTTAATGAAATATAAAAATTTTCAAGCAAACATTATTTTTTTTCGAATTTTTCCATGTATATTTCTTCTTATTGACACTGTTCATCTTCCAACTAAGTTTCATTTCGATCAGATGAATATTTTTCAAGTTATTGAAAAATCAAAATTTCAAATGGCTGTAGCACAAAAACCATTCGGCAGATTTGGCCCATTAACTTAACCGAGATATTCAGGATCTTAACCTAACCTGAAAATTTCAAGACTCCAGGTCCTTCCTTTCGAAAGTCACACCGCACACGGCCGGTCGGACAGACAGAATCGATTTTGACCACGGATTCTTCATCAGTGAGTTCAACCTAGTCGTTTGAGACCAATTTCGGCTCAAAATTACAGGCATCGTGATGAAATGATAACACGCTGTTCCCCAGAACAATCCCGTAAAAAGAGCTAAGGACTTTAAACTTTGAGGGTAGGTGGCCCATGGAAATGCGCCAGTTAGTTCGGCAATGGACCAAATGGTTTTCGAGTTATACCCATATGAATTTTGGATCCTACAGTTGAAAAAAATTTTGAATCATTTAAAATTTCTGTTTTTTCGGACAACTATCATAATATTTCCATGAGATTTCATACAGACCTTGGAATCAATATTTTACTTCAGTTAACTAAATTTCGGTTTGATCCGATTTGTATTCTCGGAGATATCGGGAAAAAATATCCATTATTTCGTGTTTTATTTTCTCGGTATCATCGATATTTCTGGAATAACCCAAAAAATATTAATCCGATCATAATTGGACTTGGTGAATGCTGAAGCATAATTTTGTTCCAAAAATAGAGATCGAATCGCCCTTCAATGAAAAATGCTACCTTGAAGTTTCTGCCAAATAGGGTCTACAGAACAATGAGCAAAATAACTCTCTCCATTCAGAAAATGCAGGAGGACTCTTTAATTTTTTTTTGCTCATTGTTCTATAGACCCTATTTGGCTGAAACATCAAGGTAATATTTTTCATTGAAGGGCGATTCGATCTATGTTTTTAGAAATATCGGGAAGCTGAAATTTTGAAAGGGTATATCTGCAGAATCATTCGATAGTTTTTACTAATTCGCCAATTCGGCCTTCGTAAAATTCGTAAAATTGTAGAGTAAGTTTGGAGTTTAATAACTCCAAACTTACTCTACAATTTTCAAGCTACTGAGTAGATTCTTCCGGAAGTTATTTTGTTCACTATCAGTGGTTAGGTTACTTTAGGAAGAATCGACATAAGGAATATATTTGTAGAGTAGGTTTTCAATTCAATTAAGATGGTCGAATCCTTAAGTGGGTTGAATTCGCCAATTATTCTTAAGATAGTTACACCCATTCAAAATTTTGGATCGAATTGCAATCTAGTTCTTGATCGAAAATTAAAGCTTGAGGTTCATGCAGAATTTCGTGGGGACCATATGAAAAAATCTGCGTTTGGCAGGGTCAATACTTGTGTAGATGACCGCTTTGCCAACGGAACAAGCGCTTAAAAGCTCCTGACCTCACGTCAGTGCTTTTCTAGGTGAAAAAAAGTTTCCTCCCAGTTAATCAGGTCCCGCAGATAACGTTATGCTTGATCATTTTCGAATATTAAGTTCTAGTGATGGCTAATTCCTATAAATTTTGAAGTTTTGCTCACTTAATCTAGCGAACAGCGTTCTTCCGATTCGTCCAAATGTAGCTGAAGCTTTCGAATTTTTTTCCGACAATGGTCTCAATTCAGTAGGTTGGACACACTTACAATTCTGTCCGGTGCCGCTATAACTTGAGAAACACAAGAGCTAACGACTTGAAACTTCGAGGGTAGGTGGCTCATGGGAATGCGCCAGTTAGTTCGGTAATGGGCCAAATGGTTTTCGAATTATACTCATATGAATTTTGGGTCCTACAGTTGGTGAAAAAAAATTTTGAATCATCTAAAATTTTAGTTTTTTCAACAACAATCATAATATTTCAGTGAGATTACATACAGACCTTGGAATCAACATTTAACTTCAGTTAACTACGTTTCGGTTTGATCCGATTTGTATTCTTGAAGATATCGGGGAAAATATTTATTATTTCGTATTTTTTTTCTCGGTACCATCGATATTTCTGGAATAACCCAAAAAATATTAACTCGATCATAATGGAACTTGGTAAATGCTGGAGCATAATTTTTTTTCCAAATTTCATGATGTTTGTGATATTAGAAATTTGCTAGAAAAATTCTCAATTTTTTTCCGTCTACAGATTTGAACGTGGGCGCAAAAGCTGCTGACTTGACATTATTTCTTTCATGAGTTTCTACATTGAATTATTGATACAACAATTGATTCGTCAACACATTCCTTCTCGAAATGTTCGGCATCGGCTTCTGTGTAAGCGAAACAATTTCCATATTATATTCTCGAATGATGATAGTGGAAATTTGAATAATTTATGGTAATTCTCGCTTAATAAGAACTGATTAAATTAAGAATCAATTAATTTGAGTAACAAAACATGTTTCTTGAAAATATAACAAGATGTTTAACATTTTTTTAATTAGTGAGAATTAATGAAACTGAATACATTCAATTGTAAGATAGGGATTCAACGCTAGTTCCTTGAAGAGGTACATAATTGTGGCAACACAATCATCACTCATTACAGGCTGAGCCAGTTACAATTATTTTTTTATCACAATAAATATTGATGTATTATGATACATTTTTTCATTCAATTCATTTAAGACGTCATTTATTTTGAGTATTAGTTCAATAAAAACTATGCTCCCATATCAGTAACGTCATTCAGAAGTGCGGTCATAATTCCGATTAAAATGATTGGGTTTTCAAGCCTCTATTGAATGTTCTAGTAACATTAATTTATTGGTTTCTTGGAGAAGAACAGAGCTCCAGCAATAATATGTAACATAATCACAAGGACGAATATTTGTTGATTTATCGACGGATAGATAGATAGATAGATAAGTTTATTCATTCCATAGTATACCATACATGTAAATACATAGAAAAAATGTCAAAATAAAATCAATTCAACTATAGCCATTATTACATTTGCAGTAATCAAGATATTCCTGCAAGTTATAAGGTTCACATTTCATGATAAATGAAAACAACTCTTTTATAAAAACCTTATCATTGCTTATAGAACGGAAATGTTTTGGAAGAGCATTAAATAATTTGATGCACATATACATTGCATTATTCTCTGTCAGTGTGAGATTGTGAATAGGATACATATATTGATCCACCTGCCTAGTTTTGACATTCTTATTTTTAAATTTTTCAAATAACTCTCTGTGTTGTATGAGAAATTTTATACAATTGAAAACATAAAGTCCTGTGAAAGTATGAATATTATTAGCACGAAAGACACCCCTGCACGTCTGCCTGTATTTCATGTTTAGCATTGATCTTAAAGCCATTTTTTGTTTCACAAAAAGGCATGCAGAGCAGGAACTGCCTCCCCAGCATACAATACCATACGACAAGATAGACTGAAAATTAGAGAAATAAATAATTTTCAGGATGGATACATCCACTGACTTTTTCAAAACATTAATAGCATAGATGGTAGAATTCAATTTTTTATTCAAGGAGTCAATATGATTTCTCCACTTCAGATTGGAATCAACATAAACACCAAGAAACTTTACACATTTCATCATCTTAATTTGAGAACCATCTAGTGAAATGTTATTAGGAGGCATTATTTTCGATCTCTCGGTTTGGAACATTATGCAATCCGTTTTTTTAGCATTCGTCCTTGTGATTATGTTACATATTAATTTATTATTTATAAGTTTATTTGTCATTTATTCCGAACCAATATATTATGAGATGAAAATTGTTTTAGTTGACTCCGACAGAAATGCTCTTATAGAATATTTACATTATACGTGTATGAGCAGAGGGACCATGGCATAATGGCATTTCGTATTATTAAGGGTATTATGAGATAATTTTTTTATATTATTCCAGTAAAAAATCGAAAATGTTCCTTGAAGAAAGTTCACAATAAAGACATTGCATATGAAAGACCAACCTTTCATCATATTTCACTTTTCATTGAGTTATGGGGACAAGAGCAAGAACATTTATTAGTTCAAAGCTCGTTTCGTGAAACAACAAAAAATTCTAGAATGCCACTGACGTGAGATCGGAAGGTTTCGCGTGTTGACCCAGCCAAACGCAACATTGCTTCCTGATGGTAAGATTTGGCGATCTTCTTCCCATATGGTCCTCACGCGATTCTGCATGAAACATCGGGTTATTATTCTTCAATATAATACTAGATTTCGATTCGATCTAATCTCTACTTTTTGGAAATGTTGGAAAGATAAAACACGAATTCGGCCTTCGTAGTCGTTGTGGTTACGGCTGATCTAACCGCCGATCGTGAATACAATAACTACGAAAAAAATATAGGTACTTTATGATTGTAGCGTAGGTGGAGTTTAATTAGGAAGTTCGAATTCGCGAATTGGTATAATACATACAACGGTCTGTTCTGATTCCGAAATTCAAAACTGTCCTAGGACAGTCCTAGAACTGCCCAGAATCGATGCGTTGTTGAAGACTGATTTTGAACTATCCAAGTTTTGAAAGCGATGTCTATTGTTGATACCGTCCTTAGTGAAACGAGCCTCGTCAGACCACATGACAAGCGAAATGAATCTACTATTTTGGGCATGTTTTTGAAGTAACCATCTACAAAATTCTATCCGTCGTCGTAACCTTTCGTCAGCATGTGGAGCTTGTACATTTTGGGCATGAAATGGATGCAACATTTCTATTTTCAAAACACCCCATACGAAATTTGGTGATAAATGTAGCTATTCGTCGAACACTAATCAAAGGGTTGCCAAGGACAGCATCGTTTGCATTTTCGTGATTTTCTACATTCATTTCATTTGGCCGATTGGTTTTCTTTGGAGCAGGATTGCTTGTTTCTCGAAGTCTTCGGTGTGATGCACAAAATACTATAGGAGCAGGTTGGTGTCTATTAGGATATTTTCTTCGGTAATCTCGATCTGCTCTTCTGTAATTTCCATTAGAATACCCATATTCAAATACAATATCTGCATATTCCTGAGTCGTTTTGAATCCTTGACACCCATTCTACGCTTGTGCGAACTACTCAATTCTGAAGCAGTTCGAACTCATTTCAATTTCTAGAACAGTGGGCCGATTCTTGAATCTCGATCAAGAATTGAAGAGTACGATAATTGCCATATGTCCGCGTCGATTTTCTAAGTTGCATATTGTAACGTTTTCTTAGTTTAACAAAACGTTCAAGGTAATTAAACTACTTATTTACACTTATTCACACACTACTGTTCTAATAACCAAACAACGTATTCTATCAAAGTATGTGCACAATTAATTTCCACACTATTCATTTTCACTGATCACTTTCTGCTACGAATAACTCTGCTGAATTAGTCCCGGTGCTGCTCCGCGCTGGCCCTTATGTCGCTCGTGGAACTTCTAGCGATTACGGGAACATTCTAGAAAGCGGGTGACTCATAGACGTCTGGAGTTTTCGGGAACATTCTTGCATAGACAGGGCCGACTCGTCACACTGTCCCCTCCTTAAGCCTGTTCTGTCCAAGAACAGATTCCATGAATTCCTCGGAGAACTGTGGTGAAATCTGCAATCGTCACCATTTCTACAGTAGCCCTTCTGATAGAAGTAACAGTCCACGCTTTTGCTGGACTTTTCGGTTTGCTTTGGGTTGAAATTGCATACCAAGATCTGCATACCTGTCTTCTGGAAGACTACTTCGAACATGCTTCGCACAATCCGCCAATTCAGTTGATCTAGTCCACAACCTAGCTTGGGAACACCTAATTTCCTAACCCCAAAGCATTGAAGGCCTTCTTTCAAACCATGCAGTGCTGTCCATAAATTCTGGTAGGTGGGCTTCTGATATGAGTACTGTTTGGTGACTACGTTATAAATGAACCGACCCTCCGACTTCAGTCTCAGGAATTTTCCGATTCTGGGCTGCTGTCTCATCAGTTCCTCTTGACGTCCAAATTTATTTCTGAAGACACTTGCTATTTTTTTTCCCTGGGAAGCTTCCGTATCCGGTAAACTACATCATTTATCCTTTTCATAACTTCTTACGATCCTTCCCATTGTTTCTGCAGTTTCGGTGAGAATCCTCTTGCTAGTTATACAACCATACCAGATCTCCTGCGGTGAACCCTCCTTCAGTGGCCTTGATGTCATAGCGCATTTTCATCCTATCACTTGATTGCGCACCTTGTCATGAATGTAATCTAGCTTACTCCTCAATTTACTGACGTAGTCCTCTCCGGCTACATCTTCTTCAGGCTTACAACCAAACTCTAGGTCACAAACATTATATTGGCTGGAGTTTCCTCGGTAGATTCTTGAACCGAAGACCTATATGCCATGTTGAATAGATGCAAATATTCATCCCAGTCCCGCTGGTGATCGGAGACTACTTTGGCTAGATGTTTTCCTATGGCCCTATTCAATCGTTCGACCATGCCATCGGATTGAGGATGCAGAGATGTGGTTCTTGTCTTATTAATCCCCAATTTTCTACAAACTTCTTGGAATAACGTTGACTCGAAATTTCGGCCTTGATCACAATGCAGCTCTAGAGGTATTCCAAATCTGCAGAATAATTCTTTGACCAATTTATCAGCAACCGTACTTGCCTCTTGATTAGGAGTACCGTACGCTTCCAACCTTTTGGTAAAATAGTCAATCGCTACCAAAATGTACTTGTTTTCGTGATCTGTTTCGGGAAAGAGGCCCGCGATGTCGATAGCTACTCGTTTCATGGGAGATCCGACGCTATATTGCTTCATTGGAGCCTTCCCTTTGCCATAAGGGCCGTTAGCTGCATCACAAGCTTTACATGTTCTACACCAGTCTTTAACATCTTTCTTGTAGTTTATCCAATAAAACCGCTACCTGACTTTCTCTAGCTTCTAAGTAATCCCAAAATGTCCACCTGAAGTTCCATTATGTAATCTGGTCAAAACGTCTGTCACTCGACTTTTCCGCACAATCAACTGGAACCTCTGCTCAGATCCCTCGTCATTCTCTCAACAACGTTTCAGAAGACCTCTGTCGATCTTCAACGTTTCCCATTATGCCCAATACGACTTAACATTTTGACTCAGCCTGGATACTTCTTCCCAAGTAGGTCGTCTACTACTCTTCTGCCAACTCAGGATTACTGTCAAGTCTGAATCTTCTTGTTGTGCTCGTTGAATTTCTTAGGGTAGCCACACATTTTCTATTACTGCGGTCCGTCTCAAATCGGCTTTGTCTTCCACGCGTGAGCAATGGCTGCAATTCTCGGGGCAAGGCCTTCTTGATAACGCATCGGCATTGCGATTGGTAGCTCCCGTTCTAAGTTCTGTATCGAAGTCATATTTTTGCAGTCTTTCGATCCATATGGCCACCTGTCCTTCCGGGTTCTTAAAGTTCAGATGCCTTTTCAAAGCAGCATGGTCCGTTCTCAACAGAAATTTCCTTCCGTACAAATATTTGTAGAAGTGTTCTACGGACTTGATGACTGCTAAAAGTTCTCTTCTGGCAATATCGTTCTGGCTTTGACAAGACTTTGCTGAAATACCCTACGCCCCCGATGGCTGAATTACTAGCATCCGTGTCGAGCACAAACTTCCCTTCAGCTCTTGCGTAGCTTAAAATTGGAGCTGTGACCAGAGCCTTCCTCCGCTGTGCGAAAGCGTTAGCGCAATCATAGGACCATATGTACTCCTGTCCATCCTCTGTTAATTTTTTTAAAAGGTTTGGCAACGTTGGCGAATCCAGATACGAATCTTCTATAATAGGTGCATAAGCCTAAGAGACTTCGCAATTCACTCTTGTCTCTCGTTATAGGCCATTTCTGTACTGCTTTGATCTTGTACGGGTCAACTTTCACGCCCACTCGAGAAACTACGTGTCCTAAATATTTCACTTCTGTTCGAAATAAATTGTATTTCTTTGGACTCAGCTTTGGGTTAGCTTCACGAAGTCGCTGGAAAACACCAGGCAAGTCTTCCAGGAGAGTCCTCTCAATATAGTCTCCATTATTCGCTCAAATGTAGCAGGAGCGTTGCATAAACTGAAGGGCATCACTTTAAATTGCCACAGGCCCGTTTCAATACTAAAGGCCTCTTTGTCTCTTGGATCCAATCCAACCTACCAATACCCACTCTTCAGATCCAAGGTGGAAAACCAACGTGATCCCGATGGTGTATCTGGAGTTCGACCTGGCAACGTGATGTCCTCGGCCAATCGAATCAGATATGCCTTATCATCCACATCTTTCAACGGGATCTCTTCACTCCCCAGCCGAAGAACATCACTTCATATCCAGTTGGCATCCAAGTTTCTTAACAAGGTCCAATCCCATAACGTCTTCCGTGATCTCAGCCACTAGAACTTCGTGCCTCGCTGTCGTGTTTCTCAATTCAAAAGTGGAAAGGACCGATCCATAAGTTGGTATTTCCTGTCCAGACGCAGTTCGAAGTTTGATCATAACTGGACGATTAAGCCATTTCGCTTAATATACCCACTTTGATTGCAGTACCAGCACACAGCTTCTTTTTTCTCAGTACTCAATAATAATCTGCTGACTTCTTCTCTGATGATTTCTTCAACAGGTCGGTCTATTTCTTGGGCTTGTCTCACACGAGCGTGTCATCTATGCGACGCCTGCTTCGCTGCGTCGAATTCAAGAGCTTGAGCTTAAGCGTCATCTATAGTTTTAGATTGTGCAAGTCAAGTTTCAGAGCTTGTTGTGTTTCACTGTCCTTGATTCTGCCAACAAAGGTTTGGTTTGATAGCTGTTCAAGGAAGCTGTCTGGAGCAGTTGGGTAAGCCAACCTAACTAACCTATACACATCGGCTTCAAACTCTTGGATAACAGGCTTGTTGGCTCTCCGGAATCGTTTGCAGAATGTTGATTGCCTCTCCTCTTAGAGCTATTATCAATGCTGTGGCTTTTTCGTTATCGCTCCAACTGTTTGCTAGCGAAGCAGCTTCAAATTGTTTATGATATGTCGACCATGGGACTTTTCCATCAAATGTTGGAGGCTTGATCTTCATTTTTCCACTTTCGCTGTTATTTTCCGATGATGCTATAGGGTGATGAAGCCGTATTATCTTTTCCAATCGATATTCTTTTCAGGGGAATGCTGTTCAATAATCCCTGTTATTTCTTCTAGTTTTTCGTCAAATTCGTCGAATTTTCCGTCAACTTTTTCACAAACTTCGTCAACTTTTTCATGAACTTCGTAAAATTTTTGGTCAACTTTATCAAATTTTTCATTCACCTCGTCTATTCCTTTCTTCATTTCATCTTTTATGGTATCCATTTTCTCATCCAATTCGCTTGCAAATTGACTCACCAATTCATTGCTATTCCGAGAATTTTCTTCCATTTTCCGTGAATTTTTTTCTGCCTTATTTTCCAGTTCATCCATTTTCTAATTGATCTTCTGGCAATTTTCTCTTTCATTTTACTCAACAAATCCATTATCGCCTGCGTCTCCATTGCTTCCTGAAGTCTTGTGGTCACAGGCATAAATTTCAATCAATAGAGTTTATGTACTCAATTCGAGTGATGACGAACCGCACACCTGACACCAATGTAACGTTTTCTTGGTTTATCAAGACGTTCAGAATAGTTAAACTATTTATTTACACTTATTTACACACTATTGTTCTAATTACTAAACAACTTATTTTATCAAAGTCTGTGCACAATTTATTTCCACACTATTCATTTTCACTGATCACTTTCCGCTACGAATCACTCTGCTGAATTAGTCCCTGGGCTGCTCCGCGCTTGCCCTTATATCGCTCGTGGAACTTCTTGCGATTACGGGAAGATTCTAGAGAGCGGTTGACTCATAGACGTGTGGAGTTTTCGAGAACATTCTCACATAGACAGGGTCGTACTCATCACAATATAAACAAGAAGTAGACATGACCTGCGCATGGAACCGAATGTCACTCGACAATCGAATGTTTTATCTCCTATACTCCCTAGCACTCATTGCTGAGTCGAAGGAAAGGGTGATAAGGTTATGTTTATAATCCGATTTGAAATTTCTCGATATCTTGCATTCAGTTTATTTCTTGAATATTTGCTTGAAAACAGTCGAAATGGCGAATAGAACTATCACAAATTTTGCACATGCTCGAGAAAAATTAGAAAATCGACATAAACATATGACAATTGTCATACTCTTGAATTCTTGATCGAGATTCAAGAAACGGCCCCCAGTTCGGAATCAAAACTGAAATTAACCAAAACTCGATCACTCAAATCCTGAACCGGTTCTGAAATGAACCAAAACATAAAATCGCAATCGCGCATGCTCGAACAGTTCTGAACTTTGAACCAAAACAAAGCTAACGATTCCGCAGATTCCCGTTCAAGATGATATTTTCCCAAAATTTCCCAAAAAACCGATAGGATCGAATTGAAATCCAATATTTGGTTGAAATCTTCCAGCTTCAAGGTTCATGCAGAATTTCGTGAGGACCATTATAATAAATTCGACTGATTAATACTTTCGAAATTTTTTTGAGATGAAAAATATTGCCGAAAAAAAATATCTCACACCAAAAATGAAGACAAAGAGAAAGAAAAAAATAATAACAAAAAATACACGTACATGCCTACCTGTGCCATCACCAATCACAATAGAGTAGGCAATAATATTGGGATATCAAAATTCTCACATTTGGTTTGTAGTCCAAATATCTCAGATAAGAATAATGGCAATTTTTCTCAGTTATTGTGAGGTGATGTTTAGGATATATGTAATGTGGATTTCTACTTTCATTTCTGCTTGGATTTACATTATTGGCAAAAAGATGTTTGTTTTGAAAAAGGAAATTCAAGCATTCTTGGATATACTGCATAAACTGTGAGAAAGTTGTTGATCAAGCCTCTACACGATTCTCTATATTTTAGAGCGAAGATAATCTTCAGCAGTTGTTTCTGTGTAGTGGAGATGTTATTGATGTTCCTATTTGACCCATAAAAAATCATTCCATATCTCATTCTCGACTCGAAATTTGCAAAATATACAGTTCTCAAAGATATTTTGATAATACTCTGATGCTATAACATACTGAATTCAGGTTGTTATTTACAGTTTTTATATGTTCTTTCCATGTGAGGTGTTCATCCCGTGTTATTCCTAGAAACTTAGTTGTTTTCTGCAGCTTGAAGGTTGATTTCTTCATTTGTATTTCTTCTGCGGTACACTATTTCTTGAATTATGGGTTCTGAAGCACACTATACTGGTTTTCTCTGTGTTAAGGTTCAATTTGCGAGATTTCAACCATTTCCCTATTTCGCCGAATATATTTGTTGTATTGGTAAATAATTTTCGAAAAATTTTTTCCCAGAGTAGTACATTTGTATCGTCAGCAAACAATACCATCAGTAATGCCTGTTAAATCATTTATGTATAATAAAAAACACTGCAAATTTTACACAAAGGTTTATTATTTTCTTAGTTAGAATGCAACAGTAATCAACATTTAAAATTTCATGAAAATTGGGTGATGAGTTTTTGAGAAATAATTTTTTTACACCCCATTTAGAGCCCTTAGGGTACACCGATCCTGCTGAAAAGCTTGGAGGATCAACCCCGAGTGACATACGATTTTTCCACCAAGTTTCAAGGATTTCCGTTCAGTACTTCCAGAGAAAAGCCCCGGACAACGGACGGCGGACGGACGGATTTTTTTTATTCCTTTATTCAAATCTACATACTCCAAAACGTAACTGTGAAATTTTCAGGGGGGGTTAAATTTTTTTTTTGGTTGGTCGATCACTAAGGTTTATTATTTGATGAAAAAAAAATTATTTCTCGAAAACTTACCACCGAATTTTCATGAAACTCTGAACGTTGATTACTGTTGCATAACTAAACATAAAAAATTTTACCCGGATGATTTCCGATCAGTGGTTCCTGAAATATAAAGAAAAACGCTGCAAATTTCCAAAAATATCGAAAATGAATCATAGCATTCGGTTCTAAGTTGTTTAAGATATCAACTGTATATTGGGTTATTTAACTAAGAAAATAATAAACCCTTGTGTAAAATTTGCAGTGTTTTTTATATACTTGAATTTTTTTCCAAAAAAACTGAAATTTTCAGGGAAGGAGATTTTTTTTGTTGCCGATCACTAAGGTTCATTATTTGGTAAAATCAAATTCAAGGCTTTTGTTGAATTGAAAAAAGTGCTGAATGCTAGCTAGCTTTAAATCTATGCGGTAAATCTCGAAAGCGGTCCGAATGATCTGACTGTTTCCAAACGAGTGAACCAATACAAATAAGGAACAGCCTTTCTGTTCTAGGTCGTTTTGCATCTTATTTCGAAAGTAAGGAAAACAGATGGACTGATCAATAATTTTATTCACATGACACAACAGCTCAAGATGCAAGCAAAATGAAAAATATCACAGCGCGCTGAGCCAAACCACATAGGTATCTTTAGCTCTTATCAACTATAACGGTATCAATAATTTTTGTCAGTTTTTCAATCAAACCCTTATTTTCGAATATAATTATGTCAGATGCTCTACATCCATATGTTTCACTGATAAACGTAATCATTACCTAGGGATACACCAGCCATAAACTTAACAAAAGGCTGTGAAAAAGGTTGGCATATTCCTCTGTAGGTCATATTCAGATCGATAACATACCCCTAATTTTGAGACTACGAATAAAATTATCATCATTGATTAAGAGTAATTCCTGAAGTGCCCGTCAGGTTTTTCGCCGAAGGAACAGTATTTTTCATCAAAATTCTCCTCTTATTTTCATTTACACATAAAAACCTATAGAAATTAAGTTGTTCTGAATAAAATACTCCATTATAAATTACCTAATTACCTTCATGAAAATAATCATCTTCAGAGAAATGCAGGGAACATATTCTCATGTATTCGTTGACCTTTTTTCCAATATTTAAAATCTAAGCCAAAGGCTGTTTCCAAATGAATATTCCTTTCATTCTCCTTTAAGAAAGTAGATAATCCTTTCGTCCTTGACCATGAATTGTATTGAAGACCACAGTAATTATTATTTCGTGAGGATGCTATTTCGAATCAGCATAACAATAAAATATCAAAGAATTGAATAACTCTGAGAATAGGAAGAAAACTCGTGAATGAACTCTTAAAGTAAGCAAAATCAATTCGGAATATTCAAAACAAAGGAAATGTACTTACTAGCTCAAACAAGTTGGAATTTCTAACGTCCGAGAGCGTATCGCTTGCCAGTACATAGACCTCAGTTTCTATACGATAATGTGAATTACTTTTTGCGCGCATGTTCTAGGGGAACAGAGCGTGCTATAGTTTTGTCCAAATGTCTGTAATTTTCGATGATTGAGCCGAAAATGGTCTCAAACGACTAGGTTGGACTCACTGATGACGAATCCGGTGTCAAAATCGATTCTGTCAGGCCGGCCGTGGACACGAGAACTGTCGAACGGAGCCAGCTAGAGAATCGAAACTTGTAGGCTGGCTCGCGCATGGGAATGCCGCGGTTAAGTTCGTGAATGGGCCAAATCGGCCGAATAGTTTCGGAGTTATTGCCATTTGAAATTTTGAGGTTTTTCCCCTCATATTACAAAAACTACTGAAGGGATTGGATTGAAACTTGGCAGTTAGTTGAAGCATAACGACGCGCAACTTCAAGAAAAATTTCGTTGAAATCATATGTTTAATCAATCCAAAAAAAAAATTTTATTTTTTTCGAAAAAAATTTTTTCCCTGAAACTATCATTCATATTAGAGAACAATTTCAGTTATACCTTAAATTTCATATTTCACACCAGTGCACCAAATTCAATTTGTAAACACAATAACTTCCGGAAGGAACGACTTAGAAACTCGCTATTTGTAGAGAAGATTTGAGGCTTAGTTACGAAGGTCGAATTCGTGAATGGGTGAAAACCGCCCAATGATTACATTCAAAATTTTATTTTTTCAATATTTTCAAAAATACAGATTAGCTCGACTCGGAATCCAGCACTTTATCGAAAAAAACCTACAAAAGCACTGCCGTGAAGGCAGCAGCGCATGTTCATATTCATTGCCAAAGTAGTCATCTCCATTGAATATGCGCGCAAAAGCTGCTGCCTTCACGGCAGTGCTTTTCTAGTTTTTTTTCCTTGCAATTATTCTCAAACCGGCGGTTTCACAAAACTTTTGACGTCCGATCAACTCGATGATCAAGATTTGAAAATGAACTGAAATCGAGCATAGAATTTGCTGTTGACTGACAAAATCCCTTGATCGGACAATCAAAGTTTTGTGAAACCGGCCGATACCTGCACTAATTCCTGGGCTGAACCTTCAATCGTTGCACTCACACGTTTTCATTAATATCCCTGGTAATTATGTATTTCTAGCCCGTCTAAAAATCATTAACCCCCGAAGAAAATGTCTATTTTCTGGCATTGCTTGAAATGTTATGTATATAAGATTATGACCCATTAATCAAACAGTTTTCATTATCCAAAAAATGCAATTTTGATTTTTCTACTCCAAGGCATTTAAATTATAGAATAGTTTTCGTTTGAACTTGAATTGAAGACTTATTTTCGTCACCTTGAAAAACATCCTTCGGGTAATTTCGTTCAATGTTACCTCGTCCGGAATGGTTTGCCCCCACCAATAAAGTTGTGATCCGTCCGAGTTTCTTTAGATTTCTTCTATAGTCTCAATGGTGTCTGGCATTTCTTGTGTTTCCGTGTTTCTTTTCTATCGCTGAATAAATTCGCAGTTGTTTCATCTCATGGTAGATAAATCTAGAATAGCATCTCTGGAGAGTACGGATTATTGACAAATAATCAATTTCTGTAATCGAATCATCGGAAAATCAGAATATTTTGTGGTCAGTATTTGAAGAAAAATCTGTTGATGACTTCGGGAATACGAAACATCAGATTTCAAAACTGACAAGGCCACCTTGCAAAAGGATCAAAAAGCGGTGATAAAGTGTCATTTATTTCTATGAATTTCTTCAAATGAATTCAGGAAAATATGAAATAGGTTTCATGATTTTTTGTTCCTGACATCTCCGGAAGTATTCGGAATATTTCGAATTTTGAAGCGGAACTTTATTTCGCATCAAATATTACAACTTCTGTTACGGTTTTCGAAATACCGGTGAACCTAAAATCTCGGTCACCCTGTACATATATAAATTGAAATATTGTGGACTTTTCTGAACTTTGGTCAGCGTATGTTTTGTTACTTGAGATAAAGATATAGACTTATGACATTTTGAACAATTCTTATTATACTGAGTGATTCAAATAAGATCTTCAGAAATTTCTCGGTTCTGAGCTGCCAAAATTCGGGCTTTTGAAGCTCCACGCCTAATTGCCATATTATTAGGATGGCAAGTTGCCATTGGCAACCCTATCTCCCGATGACTCTTCATGCGGCTGTGGTAACAGTCAACTCTTCCGTCGTCAACAAGATACATAATAAGTCCATATATATTTAAGATGATTTCGACATTCCGCTATATAGATATTTTTTTTTCAGTTGAATACATAGATATAGACCTAACGTTATGGCTGACATGGTGTCTGACCCCGTTGATGGTAACATTTCTGCTTCCCTTAATCATAGTGATATTATTTTATTTCACCGCATTTACTCTGTATATATACAAACTCCATTGGAGGAACATAAAAGACACACTTTCATCCGGAGACAAATGGGTAGCAGCGAGGAAGTTTGTTGGAGCTATTTGGGACGCACATGGGTGGATTTGGCACAGTGAGTATCTTCACCTAATAAAATCAACAACCATTCCAATGAAAGGAACATATAGTATTAAATTATGAATATGATATCTTTTGGCTCAGGTTTTCAAAGATACGAAACTTCTTACAAAATTTAGAGAGTTACAAAATGAGGAAGAAATTTTTCAGTGATTACTTAAAATACTTTCTGGTGCTAAGGTATCGTGTGATAGGCGGAGTTTTTGGTGAGATAGCTTCCAGCCCCAATTTGTGGCATTCGTACCACCTTGCTACATGGTGGCCTACAGCATTTTCTGCTGTTGGCAAACAGACGCAGGTTCATGCCCATTGAAGTCGTATAAGTCTAAAGGACTTCACACACCAACGCGGCCGCGGTGGCGATCACTATCAACTCGCATGTGTTTTAGTTGATTGCGATCGATATCGCTTGCTGATCGCCACTGCGGCCGTGTTGGCTTGTGGAGTTCTTCATACCGCTGGCAACTCAAAGTGTCCCTCACTCTATCACCCTCATATAGAGCCACAAAGCATACTGCAGAATATCATCTTTGGCCAAGCACGTAGGTATCTGAAACAATGTATGACGATATTGCAATTCCCGATATCTTTTTTTTTTTCATCGAAGAATTTTAGGGTCAATTTTTGATTATTGAAACTCGTGAAGAAACGCGAGAACGCATTATTTCCATTCCTTTCGAAAGCCTCTCATGACTGGTTTTGGTTGTCTGTCGTTTTTGAGAGAACCGCTAGGCCTACAGGTATCATTCTGGTCTAAAATGGAAGACGCTACTAAAACTTAAAATTTCAGTTTACAGTCGAATCTCTATAACTCGAACCCCTCTTCAACTCAAACTATCTCAGCGATCTCTTCACATTCTCAAGAATCCCCTGTATTTTAACCTCTGTAACTCGAATCTCTATAACTCAAACACCTCTTCAACTCGAACCCAATGTTGCGACCTGCGACCAGCCAAAGTGAAAATCTCTTCATGTCCAACATTCGAATACAAAATGATCAGAGTATTGACTTCAAGGAAAAGGTGACTCTTTTATTAGCAGCAAATACGAGTGGCAGCATGATGTAAGTAAAACATGGTGCGCTCATTTGCTCATCTGTGATCGTATGTACCAATGATGACGTCACTTTTTTCATTCAAATTCGAGGAAATATATATTCTGTACTTTGAATTTGAATGAAAAAAGTGACGTCATCATTGGTAAATACGTTCACGGATGAGCAGATGAGCACACCATGTTTTGCTTACATCATGAGTGGCAGTGAAAAATTAACACTTTTACTAATAGGGAAAAGCGCAAAGCTTCGATGATTCGCAGGAGTGAAATGTTTACCGCTTACTTATTACAGTAGCAGAAAGGCCTGGATGACGAGTGAGCTATTTGAAAAGTGAATGTTGAATCGAGACAAACATTTCCAACTTGAAAATCGTAAAGTTCTATTTCGGATTGACAACTGTAGTGATCAGCCAAATATCGATCATCGAATTTATCTTATATGACATCAAAATTACAGCACCTGGATCAAATTATACAAGGTTCCAAATTTCATTATAAACGCAGAATCTCACAATTAAAATGTACTAGATGTAATCGAGTCCAATGGCACTATCTCGAAAGTTGAACTCTAACTTTTTTGCGTCTCCCTTTCAGTTTGAGTTATAGAGGTTCAACTGTATTTGACTTAAGTATAGAGCTAATCTTGTTTCCAAATAGTAGGACATTCAATTATCTCTGAAAGTCATAAGGTTTGTTCGTTGTACCTGCATGAACTACACTAACTCCACTGATACTGTTCGCTGTGTTTTGTTGTTAACTTGCACTCTGTTCGTTGCGGAAATGTTGGGAGTTAGTGTAGTCACAGAATACTTGTGATGTGCATAGAGTGATGATTACACGTAAATATAATTCATAATCATCAACACCTGTCGTTGTTTCTGATACCTGGTTGGAACTGTTCTGTATGTGTGGTTATTTTTGGACGGAATTAATTTTCATCATATCGTTATTCAAAATGGATATTTTTTTCTGTGACTACGAAAAATTAACGTCACCCTGAAATGGTAGCGAAAACAAAAGAAGCATAGAATTCTGTCATCTTGGATTTGCGTCAAATCATATATTTGTATTCTGTGGGAATCATAGAATAGATTGAATTACACTCATTCTGTTATCTGTGACTACACTCACCTGCACTGAGAATTGGGAGTCAGTGGAGTTAGTGTAGTTGGTGTAGTTCATGCAGTTACAAAAAACAAACCTTTAGAGACCGTAACTGCAGTTACTTCGTTCACTGAAATATTAAGCAAAAACTGAAGAAGGTGAAAAAATTTCATGGATATCGCTATAACGCCGGTCAACAAGTCTAGAAAAATTGCAAATCTGGTTCATTACTCTTGGTTTATGTCCGAACAATATATAAAAAAATTAGAATGATCTGATCTTTTGCGAGCAGGTCAATACGCATTACGCAGGTCGTAAGAAACATCACTAGCTGAGTATTCCATCTGCAGAACTCGTAAAAACTAACAAATTTTGATTCCTCCATCTGTTACTTCCTCAATAATAGGAAACATTTTCAGACTCAGTTCAGTAATTTGTGACCGTTATAAATGGAATCTTTAATGATAATAAATAATAATATCCAGTTCAATTGCAAACTTATCTATTTGCATTCGTATTACATTTCATTTCAAGGTGGTAATCCCATTTTATTTATCATTCCCGAGAGGTTATTCTCGATTTGTTTGTTTTAAGTCATATAAATTCAGTAAGTAACAAAAACGAACTAATAAAAATTAACACGCATGGCATTGAATAATAATTACTATGTATTTAGATTGATTAGCGATGTTCCATTGAGGATAGCTTTTGATGTCCACAAAAAATTCAATGAAAAAATGATTATTTATTCATCGTTCTGTTCACTGCAAAGAACGGTGATTAGATTTTTTCTGAGAAATTGGAATGGATTAGTTCTGAATTAGTTCTTCAAATAAATCGTTGTTGAATTCGTGATAATCTGTTCGCCCGCTTTCAGTTTTACGAGACTTCTCGAAAAGTACCGGAGGTATTATGCTTGATAGAAAAATCGTATCGTATCGATTAAAGCTTATTTTGGAAGGATTTCTCATCATTTTTTTCTGGGCTTTCACTGCCAATATTGTGAGTGAAAACCCAGAACAATCAACAAAATGCAGGAATATCGTTTGTTACTCGAGACAACCTGACATAATACGAGATACTCAACTTAAACATTAAAATGAGAAATGAATGTTGGAAGCTGCATTCTTTTTCAATTGCAGTGCGCGACTAAGGAATTCAATCTGTTAATTCTATTTGAAAGAAGGACCATCCCTTTGAAAATCTGTGTATAGATTATTTGACTTAAAAGAATAAGTAGCTCTTATTTAAATACTTCTGGAAATAATAATTGAAAACTTCTTCAGGTTATGAAATAGATGGATTGGAAAACATTCCAGATACGGAGCCAGCTCTTATTATTTATTACCATGGAGCCATTCCAATAGATATTTATTATCTCTTAGCCAAAGTGTATTTCCACAAAAACCGTATTGTGCATACTGTAGCTGATAACTTTCTGTTCAAATTCTCAGGTAAGAATTTTCTTTTTTATCGAGAAGATATAGGTATTTTTTTGGGTGGACTATGATACAATAACAATTAACTATTGTTCACGTCAGATTATGCGATTTCAACCGCGCCTTCGAATACCAATTTCAAATTGACGGTTGGACAGTTCTCTTTAGAATTCTTCCCATGCTGTATTCCTCCCTGTAGTCAGGAACAAAGAACCCTCAAAGGCGCAAAGTAACCGCAATTCGTTCTTCGAAGGCTATGAAACAATATTTCGAAATCTCCATTTTATCAATCTAAAACTATGTGTAATGTGGTCAATTCCATAGGAGGCGCCGTTTGGGACAAAGTTGTGTTTTCCAATATACGTATTTTCCAGCCAATATATTTTATAAGTTGCAGCAATATATTCATTTTGTACTCAGATATATTTATTTTCTACGAAACACGATATGTTGGGTGTTACAAACATACAAATTCGTGGTTACCAAATTTATTGAGTCGACCTATCCCAAGTCGTCACGACAAGTCGCGCCGGCAGCAGTAAGTAAAATTCCGAGCTCATGGCAACATGGCGTAGTTATTAGTACATTAAGTTGCTGACAGTGAGCGATGGTTGGGAAAGTTATAAGTTATCTAACTTACGGAGTTCTATTAACTTTTTCCTGCCTACCTGGTCTCAAGTTCTGAAATAACAGCCATAGATCACGATACAAATAACATAACCATGTAGTTGTAGCAGATTACAAAGAGATTCCACCGTCCGTATACAAATACTAATAATAAGTTTAAGTTTACTGTTTGATTTATGATTGTTCTACTTCAAGAAGTGTTCGATAAGGATAATGAATGAATAATGCATAAATTGGCCTATTGGCCATAATAATTCGTGAAGTACCGCTGACAAAATCTTAATTTCACATTTCTTGCCGTAGCAAAGCACCAACCGAAATTGTAGCCTAGTATCTGGACACAAACCAACTACTTTTATGCTTAATACAGGGTGTTCTACAAGCTCTATGTCAAACTTTGACAGATGGTAGCTGTGCTTATTCTGAACATTTTTTTCCTATGAACATAGGTCTGATTCGTTCTCGTTTCGAAGTTACAAGCATTTGAAAAAATTTATTTCTATGTTTTGATCAAGTAGACAGACATAAAATATCGGTTGATATGGTAATTGACGTTATTTTAATTATTGATTTGACACTTGGTGTACGTTTCGAATAACAATGCATTCTTTCACGACTCAGGAATATGCAGATATTGTATTCGAATATGGGTATTCTAATGGTAACTCCAGAAGAGCAGCTCGTGAATACCGAAGAAAATATCCTAATAGACACCAACCTGCTCACACAGTATTAAATGCATCATTCCGAAGACTTCGAGAAACAGGCAATCCTGCTCCAAAGAAAGCCATTTGGCCAACTGAAGTGAATGTAGTATGAGGAAAATGTAATAGATGCTGTCCGTGACAACCGTTCGATTAGTGTTCGACGTATAGCTCATAATCTTCATTTATCACCAAATTTCGTATGGAGTATTTTGAAAGGAGAAATGTTGCATCCATTTCATAGACAAAATCTACAAGCTTTACATGCTGACGAAGGATTACGATGGTTAGAATTTTGTAGATGGTTGCTTCAACAACATGCCCAAGATAATAGATTTATGTCGCTTGTCATGTGGTCTGAAGAGGCTTGTTTCACTAAGGACGGTATCAACAATAACCATAATGAACATGTATGGGCACTGCAGAATCCATATGCCATTAGACAAAAACAATTTCACCAACGTTTCAATGTAAACGTTTGGGGTGGGATTTTCAACAATGATTTGATGCCAGTACATGTTATAAATGAACGTTTAAATGCAGATTTGTATAAAAGTTTTTTTGAGCACAACCTTTTTGACTTCATTGATGACTTAGATCTAAATATTGTAGGAAAAATGTAGTATCAGCACCATGGTGCACCACCACATAGAGGGAGACAAGTGGGCAGTTGACTGAATGAACATTTTCTGAATAAATGGATAGGTCAAGGAGGATTAATACAATGGCCACCTTGTTCACCTGATCTAAATCCCCTAGATTTTTATTTATGGAGTCATGTGAAGCAGCTTGTTTATCATGTTGAAATCGAATCTCATCAACAATTACAAGATGCAGCAAACCAAATAGGAAAAGACCCGAATCTGATCCGCCGAGTAACGGCATCTTTAGTTCGTCGATGTGAAGGTTGCATTCAAGCCGAAGGTGGACATTTTGAATAATTTTTATCGTATCAAAATTTTCATTTATAATTATGATTCGAACATGAAAATATAATTTTTCAAATGCGTGTATCTTCTTAACAAAAACGAATCGGATATATGTTCATAGGAAAAAATATGTTCAGAATAAGCACAGCTAACATCTGTCAAAGTTTGTCATAGAGCTTGTAGAACACCCTGTATAATAATATCTACTAATCTACAAGATAGATAACGAAAAAACATATCCGTGAATAAACTTGCGGTTGTAAGTTATGTTGTTATGGATGGAAATTTTTACCAATAATGATCTAATAATATATTATTAGATCATTGCATACTAATCTGATATACAAAGACAACATGCTACAAAAAAGTGAAAGGTTTCTGCTTTCAATATCGACAAGAATCCTGCTAAAGCCTCAGGAGATTTTGCCATCTAATAACCAGTGTACTACAGATTAAGAAGATAACTACGTGATGAGTTGTACTTATGACTGCGCCATGTTGCCATATAATCGGAACTGTACAAAACGCTGCCGGCGCGTCGCATGAAAACTGGAAATAGGTCGAATTAAAAAATATATTGAATACCACGGATTCGTATATTTGCAACACTCAACTCATAATTATTGTGCTTCTTAAAAAATAAATATATCGGCACACAAAATGAATATATTGTTGCAACTCATAATATATTGGCTTGAAAATACATATATTTGAAAACATAATTCCAAGTGCATTTTACATAGTTTTCTCCTCCGTCGAATGATCTCACATGAGTACACGTGTTAGAAGACTCAATTCGGTTCGATGCGTTGTAATAAGTGTTCTCAAAAGAAGTGATTTCCTATCCATGCGGCTAGTAGCTGAACGATTTCAAAATGAGATTTTTGGGAACTATTAATTATATTCGAAAAAATCTTGTGCATTATTCGAGCCTCATATTTCACAGAAGTGTACAGAATTTCAGTTTGATACGATTATAATTTTAGGAGATATATTGTAACAAAATATCTCGAATATCCTATATCTGTTCAATCATGATGAAACTTGGTAACTAGTTTTAAAATGCGTGCGATCGTGATGATGTGTCATTTCAACAATTTGAAAAAAATTTCAATTTTTTTTTCAAGTATTCAATTTTTTAATGACGAATATTCAATGTTCTGTGATCTTCTGATCGTATCATCCTCAAGAAATTCTGTATGAACCATTCGAGCTCGAGTGCCGTCCACACTATTCGCCGAATCGTTTATCAATTTTTATTGCATTCGCTGTTCGGATTACACTCATCTGGACCCGGTTTTACAGATAGAGCTTTCGTATTCGGTGAAAATTGAAATAATTGATTCGTTTGAAATCACTCCAGTGTAAAGTCAATCAGATTTGAACTGTTCGGCTCGGGGCCCGTAAAATGTCCATGAAGTGAATGCATCTTCTCGCGAATCAATTTTATTAAAAACTACTATATAAACTTTGCCTACTATATGTATTATATCGATTACAACAATTAACTTTATCGGGGATTATCGGGTGTAATAATCACAACTTGCCAACTATCTGTTTATTATATCATACCAAGCTTTCGGTCGGCAATGCGACCATCTTCAGGGAGCTGAAATATTATTTAAATAGAGAAAATATTAATACAAAAACACTCATGGAAGCTCACAATAATGTGAGATGGCTTTCCTTAGCCTGGCATTCAGGATGGTGAACAGGCTTTTTTTGAAAATTTTTGGAACAATTTTTGGGAGTCCAAGGAGACAAACAACAATATATAGATGAACTAAATTCAACTTTCCCAATTTCCCTCTGATTTTGAAAATCTCTCAAAAACCGGAAGCACGCTAAACACAGAACATTCCAGAATAACCTGGTAGTTGACTGGTACAGAAAGGACATTTCATCAAGTTGATTCTTAAATAACAGATCATCACATGAACTGAAACACAAGATGAACTTGGTGTTGGGATTAAAAAACCGAAAGGAAGGATTAGTGAGCTCCCATCTGATCCACTAACACTTTCTGCGTCTAACGCACGTTTCGGAAACCAAGTTTCTTTTGAAGACATCGTTACTGACTACAGTTACAAGTGGCATGTTGAATGAGTGAGAGGATGGTATACAGGACCAATGGGAAAGGGTTGTTAAAGGCCATTGGGGTAGTGCTGGGCTATCAAGGGTTAGTCAGGTAAATATTTGGAATAATGGGGGAGATCATTGTTTAGCAAACTGTCTTTTCTCTTGAACATATGTATACCTTCAAGGGGCGCTTTTCAATAGCTTTACGGAATTTTCCGAAATTAAATGACGGGTTATGAAAACGTGATTAGCAACCGCCGATTTGTCAGGATGGTTGTTACGGATATGGCTCATGTGTTCCTTGATTCTCGTGTTGATGTTCCTCGCTGTTTGCCAGATGTAAGATTTATCGCAGTCTGGACATTTTATTTTATCTGGAATTTTATCAAACGTATTTCCCAAAAGTTTTTTGTTTTCGAAATCCAGACAACTGTAGGGAAATACGATTGATAAAATTCCGTATGAAAGGATAGAGTGCTAAATAATTATCTCACCCCCATTAGTAACCCATCATTCCAAATATTTACCTGACTTACCCTTGATAGAGCACTACCCTAATGGCCTTTAACAACCCTTTCCCATTGGTCCTGTATACCATCCTCTCACTCGTTCAATATGACACTTGTAACTGTAGTTA
The DNA here is from genome assembly GCA_958510865.1 of Myrrha octodecimguttata. NCBI lineage: Eukaryota > Metazoa > Arthropoda > Insecta > Coleoptera > Coccinellidae > Myrrha > Myrrha octodecimguttata. The sequence continues at coordinate 23,689,477 of OY294059.1, forward strand.
GTAACGATATGTCTGACAAGAAAGTGTAAGTGGATTAGAGAGTAGTTACACACTGTTTTGTTCTCTCTCGAAGATTTTTCATCAAATTGCAATTTTCTGACGAACGAATCAAACGCTTCCTTGATTGTTATTCATACTGCTCCTTGTGATACACCTTCAAGGGCACCAGGAACAATCTGAAAATATAATACAATTATCACACCGCGATAATTATGATGAAAGAATCGAGGAGAGAAATCAATTGATCAATGTTACTACTAATTACATTAATCATAGTCTACACGAGCGTGAACAGAACTAATTTATATCCAAATGTATAAAGTAACAAAAAACTTTATTGACGACTTATTGATTCTGAGAGCTAATAAAGGTGATTCTACGATTCTCAATGATGACAGTACGTACGTAAAACTATAGGGTGACCCTACTAAAACTATACAAAACAAGCTGAAGAAAATGGTTAGACAGTTTAACAAATCGGGCCACATTGAAGAAACACCTTTCAAATACCTTCGTTGTAACAGTGGGACATGTCCCAAGATATATTTTCTACCGAAAATCCATAAAAAAAAATATTCCACTAAGACCCATTGTTAGTTACATAGGGAGTCCCCTCTATAATTTGTGTAGGTTTCTAGCTAAACCCTTGTCATTCTCTCTCGAGAAGATGAATACATAAAAATACTTTCGATTTCGTTGATGGTCTGAAAAATGTACGGTTGCCTGAAAGTAACAGTAAATGATTTAATTTGACATCATATCGCTGTTCACGAATATACCTAATTGAACTTGCATGCTTATTCACAAAACATTGAAATCGAATTAATACATGCGCTACTTCATGTAGATGATTCTAACAACTATTTGAATTATGTACTGATAACAGTTTAAATATTATTCTCGCTTCGGTACCAGCAGACTGTGTTGACGTCGTGTTTTCAACTCCTTTCATGTACGATTACAGGTTACAACTGAAATTAAAAAATATAAAGCCGCGTACAGACTCGAGAGCTGAGCGGCGTGCGAGGCAAGTTAATTGGTCTGCCTCGCAAGTGTGTACGGTGTCGCGAGCCATTTCAACAACGCTAGGCTGCCTCGCAACTGCCTCGAAAGCCGCTCAGCTCTCGTGTCTGTACGCGGCTTAACACAATCCCCTACTTAGAAGATGTTTTGATGATGTGAACAGGCAACAAACTGAAGACTAACTGGTGCCATAAACCAACTTTTTCAGAAAGATTTATTAACATCAATTCATCCTTTTTCTCGCAAATTCTACGTAGTATAAAATATTGAACATAGTGTAATTTTTTTATCTGATGAGAAATTTCACAATGATAATTAAAAACCAAGTCGTATCTTCCGAAAAATAACTATCCCTCCGCCATTATCAAAAAAGTCCTATTCAGCAGAACAAATGATCGAGAGGATCTGCCTGAAATATCAAACGGATCAAAATTTTATTTTCCCAATATTTCCAAAAATACAGATTAGATCGAACTGAAATCCAGTACTTTATTGAGAATAACAGTTCGTAGGTTTATAGAGAATTTAATGAGGATAATATGATAAGAAGATCACAGAATATTGAATATTCGAATAAAAAATAATTGATTTTTTTAAAGATTGTTCTGATGATACGATCATCACGAAATTTGGATTAGGTTGTCTTTCAGCATCTCCAAACTAGCTGCGAAGTTTTCCCAATATCTCCAAAAATTATGATCGTATCGAACTGAAATGTAGTACACTGCTGTGAAATATGAAGCTCAAAGTCCCAGTTGACCTTTTTTCTGAATATGATAACAGTTTTCGAAAAAAATATTTGAAAGATATTTTTTTCTGAATTTACTGACAGTATTAATTCGACAAAATTTCGCTTGAAGTTGCGCGTCGTTATACTCCACCTAAATGTCAAGATTCAATCCAATCGCTGCACTAGTTCCTGAAATAAAAAATAAATAACCTCAAAATTTCAAATGGTTTCAACTCCGAAACTGTTCGACCGATTCGGTCCATTTTTCAATTTTTCAATTCTACCTCTTTTCCACGTAAATTCAGCCAAATAGGGTCTATGTCTACAGAACTATGAGCGAAATTACTCTATACATTTAACAAAATGCAAGAGGACTCTTTAATGTTTCTTTTAATCATCTCATTCCAAAATCAGTATTTTTGTATTGTCCAATCTATCATGTGATTCTCAGTGGTCGAACATATATGGTTCGCTATTTGGGATTTTCGTCTCTATTCCTTAGTGTACCATGAGAAGGTAACCAGAAACGCTTATCCCTGCCTATATTCCGAACATATCTTTCGGAAATCAATGATAATCAGACGATAAGCGATTTCGAAGATAATGAACATTTTTTTCAATTATCCAAAAATTAAGTCGCTTTCCGTAATGAGGTGAAAAGGCTCAATCCTAAAGAATTAAAAAAAAATGATTACTTTTTGCCGCAGCATGCGTTTCGGAGTGTGCAAGAGTTCCTGTCCAGTTATTTGAATTTATAGTATTTTTTAAATAATTTATTTCGTGATTGTGAAATGTCTTTGACGGGAAATTGTATTTTATCATTCACATTTTGTCTTACAATACATCAAGTATTTTATTTCTTTTATATTCTGACAATGATGAGGGATGGTATTTATATCATTTTGAAATTATTATTATTTACATTGAAATTTTGGGACATGTTCAATACAATGAATTTTGTACAGAAGCACCAATAAATTATACAGGGTGTTTCACGATAAACTGGTCAAACATATTTAGCAGTATAGATGACATTGGAACAGTCATTTTTGCCCTATGACATATACCCCGTTTTCGAAGCATAAGCGAGATACAGGGTGTTTAATGTCAACTTTGAGCAATATTCTAACTGTGGTGATTTATATATTACCTTTGGAATAACTTTTCATTGTTGGCATTGTTGGCGTCGAATAGATCGGATGTTCATTTTGTGTGATGAATCGTTGAGTTGTACATACACAACAATATTTAAATATCTCACAGAATAAAGTAGTTAACTGTCCGGTGTGCGAAGAAATCGTCACCCCGAACAATAAAACAATTAGTTGCTCTATGTGTAAGAGGCGCTATCAGGGTCAATGTGGAGGGGTGAAGGATTCACTTTGTAAGGCAGTACTGGAAGTAAAGAATCTACATTTTTTATGTGATACCTGTCTCTATCAGTTCGATGATGGGGAGCAGGTTGGAGTTAGGTTAGCAGCAGTCAGGGATACAAGTGTGGATCTTGGACAAAGTGATCGCCGTGGTAAAAACTACCCTGGTTGGAGAATTTGAATCCCACATGAATATCTTGAGGAAAGATGTCGAACGTCTGAAGGATAGCAATGTTGATCTCGTAAGATTGTTGACTTCGAATAAACCGCCCATCAGTGCGAATGCGGAGGTTGTTAATCTCGAGAGTGCCACTTCCTCAAAAAAAGGTATATACGTTTCAATGAAAAGCAGGTCGAAGGCCGCTGAAAAGCCAGTCGATGCTCATAAAACCTTGATCCCAATGAGTGCTTCTCAATCATTCATGAATTCTAAGAATGAATTAATCGAGGGCAAGGGAAATACCAACCCGCTTTTACAAGCTGCACCGAAAGGAGGAGATTGGATCTGGATTGGTGGATTGTCTGATGCTACTAGTGAGTCCAGTGTTTCGGCCTATGGCAAAGAAAAATGGCCAGATAAAGAGTTCTTGTGTTTCAACCTGAAATCTAAAAGTAGGGGAAAATCTTTTAAATTCGGAAGTGAAATGGTCTCTTTGGAGGAGCTCTTAGACGAGAAGATGTGGCCGGAGGGAATAACCGTTCGTCAGTTTCGGAGCGTCCAACGATAAAAGAAATTTACCCAGTAAAAATACTGCGCTGAATCCCAAGTTGGTAATTAATGGTAGGAGTTTAGGTAATGAAATAACATGTTATTATCAAAATGTTAGGGGTCTCAAAACTAAGACTGTTAATTTCTTTAAATCTTTATCTTTGTGTAATTTCGATATTGTTTTGTTGACAGAAACTTGGTTATTTTCTGATATTGCCAGTTCTAAGATTTTCGGTGATAAATATTCAGTGTATCGTAAGGATAGGGATTCATTCACGAGCGGTAAAATAAGAGGGGGTGGGGTTTTGGTAGCTGTTCATAAAAAGGCAGCTTCCCAAATCTTACTCCCCGACTTTGATGGTTTGGAGCACGTAACTGTAAAGGTTAATTATGGTGGTTTGTCATTGTTGATATCAGTTATATATTTTCCACCCGGAAGTGATTTAGCTTCGTATGAGAAATACGGGGAGGACATTGAGAACTTGATGGGTAAATACGACGAATTTGACGTGGTGTGTTGTGGCGACTTTAACCTGCCGGGAATGTGCTGGGACTATTCAGAATCGAATCGTGAATCTGTTAGTTTATCAAGTAAACAAATGTTTTTGTGGAATTTTCTTTCGTTCTCAAATTTGCGACAGATTAATAATGTATTCAATGGTAATAATGTTTTACTCGATTCGATTTGTACAACATTAGAATCCATTAAAGTGGAACCAGCCACTGAACAATTAGTCCCTTGTGATAAACACCTTCCAGCGTTATATTTCGAAATTTTAACCCAACACCGTGCGAGTTTAAGTAAGCCATCGTATACATTTTTTGACTACAAGAACGGAGATTATGAATCACTGAACAACTTCTTCAGTGATATTCATTGGGATGATGTTTTTGCTGATATTAGAGATGTCGATTTATTCGCCGAGAAATTTTATGAGATTATTATGGAGGGTGTTAACTTGTTCGTCCCTAAAAAGGTGTCCAGATAATATTCCTTTCCTGGCTGGTTTTTTTTTAGAGTTGAAAACTTTAATATTTATAAAGAAAGAAGCGCACAAAAAGTACAAGAAGTTTGTCAGAGCGGAAGATTATCATAATTTTTCTCTTTTGTGAAATAAAGACTTTATCAGAGTCTTGTTATACCGAATATATATATAATTCATCTATATATTTATCAGAGTCTTGTTATACCGAATATATATCTATGTATTGCAATTATATAATGACCATATATGCCAGTTTGAAATGCTTGTAATGTAGTTTATGTCTTTTCAACATTAAGGCGAAAATAAAAAGGTCATTCTTCACTTAAGATAAATTATTATATTGATTTAAATATCTCTCTATCTCATCATTTCTGTAGAACAAACTAATTTCAGAAAAACAATTTTTTTGTAGCAATGTGCATGTCCTAGGAATCAAAAGCGTCTATTTATTCAATCCCTTGAAAAATATAGGTATAAAAACAATAAATATACTCATTATGAACCCGACCCACGTGGGAATAAATTCATACTATTCGAAATGTTATATTTCATGAACAACCGCACGTTTTCATATTGACATATCTGCCACAGATGACATAAGGCAAAAGAATCGCGCGATTTTTATTTTTTGGTACGTTCATGAGTACGAGCCTTAACAAGGTCGCTGTGACCATTCCCTTATAAGTATGTGAATTCTGACACAGAAATCAGATAATGCGAATGACCAATATTTCCAGCCAGTTTTTGACACTCTTTCCTATTGCGGTATTTCCGTCGGAAGAATATCGGATTAGAATAATAATCAAAAATGCATGTGATATTTTATATATTATTATTTTGACCCGCAAATCAGTTCATATTTTAATTTTAGGTTTTGGTATCATAGCAGATTGTATGAAGGTAATACCTGGGACCATACAGAGTTGTGCCAATCTTTTAAAAGAAGGCAACCTTCTAGCAATATCGCCTGGTGGTGTGTATGAAGCGCAATTTAGCCGAAATTACAATTTAATGTGGAAAAAACGTTTCGGTTTCGCAAAAGTAGCAATAGAAGCAAAAGTGGTAAGTTCAAAGAATTCAAATTACGTATGATTGTTGTGGAGAAGTTCGTAAGCCAAATGGGTACCTTGACTGGGGACAGGTACGACGATAATAACAAAGGACTGTTATGAAGTCTAGAGCTTGTATTCGTTTGTTTAAATTTTAAGCCAGATCGGTCACTCATCCAGGATATCACTGCAACCATACATAGCAGCTTTACGTGATGAAAGAATTCACAAATCTCGTGATTCTTTTTTCCTGAACACGCAGTAATTTTTCGACAGAGTTCAAATTTTGTCGGATGTGTCTTGGAAATAATGGAAAAATAATGGATGTATAGCCTTAAGAGTATATTAATTTCAACCATAGATTCCTCCCATCGAATAAAACACTTTTCCGTCTAACATTTTTCTAGATTCGCCTGCTGTAAAAAGATATAGCCTGTTGAAATTTCATACCAAAATCAGTATATTGTTGCATTTACATGGTTATTTCGAATAAAATGGATTTTGGTGTTGTTTTCGGTAACTATAACACTTATTCTTAACTTTCATCCTACGGTGGTCACTATAAGAATCTTCAATCATTTGAGAATACTGAGTTATTATTTATAATACCTGCCGAAAGGAACCGTTTTCGGGATATTCGACATTGAATGTTAAAACTGATGAAAAATCGAGAAATTTTCCTATCTTTGTCCACGTTCATCTAGTTATTCATCTATTTTGTGACTACAACATATACATAAGACTATGTCTCCATCTCCATGGGCCAGACTTTCTATATAATTCATAAATTTCGATTAATGTGTCCACGCTGATTACTGATTTCATATAATCGAATAATAAATTTGATGAAAATTAGGATGATTATGGAAATATCCTTTTGAGAATAGCCGATGATGAAATTGTGTATCATCTTGGATATTGCATGAATATCTAGTAGTAGATCAGTGTTTCACATGGTCAAGTGTTGTGAAACATTTTCGTTACAATAATACTGCGAAATGCACCAAGTTATACAGGGTGTTCTACAAGCTCTATGACAAACTTTGACAGATGGTAGCTGTGCTTATTCTGAAATTTTTTTTTCCTATGAACATTCCGATTCGTTTTTGTTAAGAAGATACAAGCATTTGAAAAATTATATTTTCATGTTCAAATCATAATTGTAAATGGAAATTTTGATACTATAAAAATTGTTCGAAATGTCCACCTTCGGCTTGAATGCAAGCTTCACATCGACGAACTAAAGATGCCGTTACTTGGCTGATCAGATTTGGGTCGTTTCGTATTTGGTTTGCTGCATCTTGAATTCTATCAAGTAATTGTTGATGAGATTCGATTTCAACACCATAAACAAGCTGCTTCATATGGGCCCATAAATAAAAATCTAAGGGATTTAGATCAGGCGAACGAGGTGGCCATTGCATATACACACCTTGACCTATCCATTTATTCGGGAAATGTTCATTCAGCCAACTGACTACTTGTCTCCCTCTATGTGGTGGTGCACCATCGTGCTGATACCACATATTTCCTACAATGTTTAGCTCTAAGTCATCAATGAAGTCAAAAAGGTTGTGCTCCAAAAAATATTCATACAAATCTGCATTTAAACGGGCATTTATAACATGTACTGGCATCAAATCATTGTTGAAAATCCCACCCCAATCGTTTACACCGAAACGTTGCTGAAATCTTGGGTATGTTGTTGAAGTAACCATCTACAAAATTCTAACCTTCGTTACCCATCGTCAGCATGTAAAGCTTGTACACTTCGTCTATGAAATGGATGCAACATTTCTCCTTTCAAAACACGCCATACGAAATTTGGTGATACATGAAGATTAGTAGCTATACGTCGATCATTAATCGAAGGGTTGCCACGGACAGCATCTATTACATTTTCCTTATTTTCTACATTTACTTCAGTTGGCCGAATGGCTTTCTTTGGAGCAGGATTGCTTGTTTCTCGATGTCTTCGGAATTATGCACAAAATACTGTGTGACCAGGTTGCTGTCTATTAGGATACTTTCTTCGGTATTCTCGAGCTGCTCTTCTGGAATTACCATTATAATACCCATATTCAAATACAATATCTGCATATTCCTGAGTCGTGAAAGAATGCATTGTTATTCAAAACGTACCCCAAGTGTCAAATGAATAATTAAAAATAACGTCAATTACCATATCAACCGATATTTTATGTCTGTCTACTTGATCAAAACATGGAAATTAATTTTTTCAAATGCTTGTAACCTCGAAACGAGAACGAATCAGACCTATGTTTATAGGAGAAAAATGTTCAGAATAAGCACAGCTACCATCTGTCAAAGTTTGTCATTGAGCTCGTAGAACACCCTGTATATAAGAATTGAGTGAATTTTCTCGAACAAGTTTCTTTGAATTTCAATCAATGAATTGCTTTAGAGTAAAGTCTTGAAAATAGTAATTTTCAATCCTTTTTCAAGTTTTGCTGGGTTTTCACTCCCAATATCTGAAACAGAACTATTAAAAATTAAATAAAATTGTTTTTTCATGGGAAACGCCATTGCGGATTGTATGATTGGGCTATTTGTCAAGGGCAGTTTCTTGAAAAACAGATACAGGAACGATACAAAGCGAACTGTGACGTTTCAGAGAACAAATCTGACACTTCATCATACGAAGGAGAACATTTTTAGAAATATTTTCTTTCGATTTTTGGTTTTGTGTTGAGAGCAGGGACTTTTGTGAAATTGACATTTTTGAGAAAAAATAGCAACACAGATTCATTTGGTTTGAAAGTTTTTCAATTTTACCACTCTTTTAAGTGAATTCGGCCAAAAAGGGTCCATTTCCACAGAACAATAAGCAAAATTACTGTCTCCATCTAACAAAATGCAATGACTCTTTAATTTTTCTTGTCAAATTATCTGATTCCGACATCAGTATTTTTGTATTGTCCCAATCAATCATGTGATTCCCAATGGGCGAACATACATGGTTCGCTATTTGGGATTTTTGTATGTCTATTCCTTATCAAGCTGATGAACACAATAGCTTTGTTTTGGTTCCGACTTCAGAACCAATTCAGGAATGTTTGGGACGGTTCGAGTATGCGCAATTGCCGTTTTGGGTCTGAAAAATCGCAATCGCGCATACTCGAACCGTCCCGAACAGTTATGAATTTGGAACCAAAACAAACCCACTGAGAAGAAAATCTTTCACAAGATATCTTCTCGCCTCATAAACTAGACTTTCTGAAGTCTTTTTGCTTTTACATTTTTATGTTTTGACCACTGTTAAGGTCAAAGGAAAAATTTTTTAACGTTCCTATTTCAAAAATATGTTCGCATGAAAAATTGATGTTTTTCATTACATTGAGAAAATCAAAAAACCTGACGTGGGGTCAGGAGCTTTTACGCGCTTGTTCCGCGACCAAAGTGGTCATCTATACAATCATGACCCCGCTAAACGCAGATCTTCTTTTTATTTGGTCCTCAAGAAATTGAACATGAATCTGAAGCTATAATGATCAAGTACTAGATTGCAATTCGATCTAAAATTTTGAATGGGTATAACTATCTAAGGATTAATTGGCGAATTCAACTCATTTTAGCATTTAACCTTCCCAATTATAGTGAAAACCTATTCTACAAATATATTCCCCAAGTCGATTCTTCCTGAAGTTTATGTGTTTACAGCCGGCCTAACCACTGATATAGTGAACAAAATAACTTCCGGAAGATTACTCATTAGCTTGAGAATTGTAGAGTAAGTTTAATTACGAAGGCCGAATTGGCGAATTTGAAAAACTATCAAATGATTCCGCAGATATACATTTTCAAAATTTCGTTTTCCCGATACTTCCAAAAACATAGATCGAATCGAATTAATATCCAGTCCTTCAATGAAAAAATCTAGAAAAGCGCTGACGTGAGGTCAGGAGCTTTTACGCGCTTGTTCCAGATTTTTTCTTCATGTGGTCCTCACGAAATTGTGCATGAACCTCAAGATATAATTTTCGATCTAGTACTAGAAAGGAATTCGATCAAAAATTTTGAATGGGTATTACTACCTAAAGAATAATTGGCGAATTCAACCCATTTAAGCATTCGACCTTCTTAATTAAATTGAAAACTTACTATACAAATATATTCCCTATGTCGATTCTTTCTAAAGTTAATGTGTTTACGGCCGGACTAACCACTGATAGTGAACCAAATAACTTCTCATAAGAATCTACTCGGTAGCTTGATAATCATAAAGTAAGTTTGGAGTTTAATTACGAAGACCGAATTGGCGAATTAGTTAAAACGATCGAATGATTCCGCAGATATACCCTTTCAAAATTTCAGTTTCCCCATATTTCCGAAACATAGATCGAATCGCCCTTCAATGAAAAATGCCACCTTGAAGTTAGTATAGATGTATAGATGACCGCTTTGTCAACGGAACAAGCGCGTAAAAGCTGTATATGAAATGAAAAATATCTGCTCAGTATGATTTGACTATTCAAGAAATTTTTTCACGCCTAGGACCAATAATCTCAGTTGCAAATTTAGAATCCATATGCGAAATCTGAAAAATAGAATAAATACATATTAAAGAAATTCTGGAAAAATTAATTTCATCCACTAAACTTATTTGTCAACTCATGCAAATAACTATATTTATCAACAAGTTAACAGAAACTCAATAAAATAAGTATAAACATATTCAAACACATATAAGAAATTAATCATTTGAATAATGACATCTGAAAATGGGCGAACAACGTGAATGTTACTTGAATGATCCTTAAACTGAACCTTATGAACGCTTCGATGCATAAGGTCGCTCGTTTCTGGTTCAAGACCAGTTTACACGCCAGAATGCGCCTTACTCGCATCTTCACGTTCAGCCACGGCGAAGGGGATTCAACAACACATTTTCTTATTTTTTATATTGGTCCTATTGAAATTTTGAAAAATCTATCTGAATCTAGTGTTATCTTTTAACACCTTTAATATGACACATTTTTTCGATATTCCCAACAGTTTTCGAGCAAAATTGAAATGAACATAATTGTAAACATGCATTTTCAGCGCAGGCGACTATTATATCATACGGAACTCCATATAAGCGCATGGTATCCGACTTTTTAGATAATTAAAATAAAATACTTCTAAATCGTATATTTTGATAGAAATTTGTCTGAATGAAATACGCTCAACGTAAATGAATATGAATGGAAAAATTTTTTTTACCAGTTTTTGGGGAAATGCCCCCACCACTTCCTGCGCATGACGATTTTTTGACGACATGTTGATTTTGCATTGTGAGGATGCAGTGAATGATACTAAGTGGTTCGTACATTTTAGCAATGAAATTAACAAGAAAATCAGTTTTTAAATGAAATATGAAAATTTTCAAGGAAAAAAAATTCTTCATATTGCTACTGTACATCTACCAACCAAGTCCAACCATCAGATAAATATTTTTCGAGTTATTGATAAATCAAAATTTCAAATGGCTGTAGCACAAAAACCATTCGGCAGATTTGGCCCATTAACGATCTTAACCGAGTTATTCAGGATCTTAACCTAACCTGAAAATTTGAAGACTCTAGGTTTTTTCTTTCGAAAGTTATAGCGCACACGGCCAGACAGAATCAATTTTGACCTAGGATTCTTCATCAGTGAGTCCAATCTAGTCGTTTGAGACCAATTTCGGCTCAAAATTCGAAAATTACAGACATCGTGACGAAATGATAACGCGCTGCTCCCCAGAACAAGTGCGTAAAAACACAGAATTTCATAATCGGTTGGTTCCTGAAAAAAAGGTTTGTTACGAAATTTGATTGATGAAATCTAGAAAAGCACTGACGTGAAGTCAGCAGGTTTTACGCGCTTGTTCACATTGCGAAATTTGAAATTTAATTGAAATATAAAAAGTTTCAAAAAAAAAACTTTTTTTCCGAATTTTTCATGGATAATTTTTCTTATTTACACTGTTCATATTTCAACCAAGTTTCATTTCGATCAGATAAATATTTTTCGAGTTATTGAAATATCAAAACTTCAAATTGGTGTAGCTGAAAAACCATTCGGCAGATTTGGGCATTCAGGATCTTAACCTAACCTGAAAATTTCAAGACTCAAGGTCCTTCCTTTCGAAAGTTACTGCGCACACGGCCGGACGGACAGAATCAATTTTGACCACGGATTCTTCATCAGTGAGTCCAACCTAGTCGTTTGAGACCAATTTCGGCTCAAACTTCAAAAATTACAGACAAAGTTTTCTCCAATCCAAGTTTTTTCCATTCCATACATATGTTTCATTTCATTCTGTTATTTGTTTTTTTTTTTTAATAAATGAGCCAACCATTCTTACTGCTTCATTTTCAAAAGTGAAGTGAAGTGAAATTGTCGATATCACTATGCCAGATACAGAATTTAGAAAAAAAAATGATTTCACTACTTGCGATTTTTCCAATCAATAATTTTCTTCTTGTGAAGGGTAACCAATCCGCCATTTCAAACTTCCATCAAACTGGTGTTCATCTTGACTCCTGAATCATCTAGCTCCAAACATTTTACTCAACAAACAACCCTTTAATGTCGCCCTGAAAAAGAATGATAACAAACGAATTGGTGATCTGATTAATTCCGCCTTCTAATAAATTTCAAAATCTCTCATATCATTCACAGGCTGCCGCTCCCCTTCTAATCCATGTCCCCTTTCATCCATTCAAGTTGCCTTCACCACTCTGCCGATTTTTCTCCTGCTTATCAGACGGAATTCCCTCAATCTTTCCCAAACGATCGGCATAACTCAACCATTTTTCACTAGAAGTCTCCACTAATCTCAAAGTTTGAATGTGACGATTATATCTTTACATATACCCCATTCTCTACATGATTCGAAATCCAGTTTGAATCATATCGGGAGAAAGAAAAAATATATAGAGAGGAATAAAGTGATGAGCGCAAGTACACAGATCGCCAAGGGACTCATCGAGGCTTTTAATCTTCATACACACATATGAAATGAACCACGGAACCAAGAAATGGGATAAACAAAGGGAAATAAACAACAGCATCAATGAAGTCAACAATCATCGAAATTTAAACTCACAATTCATATCACTGTAGAATAATTGTCCACAAAAATCATTGAGAAACTATATCCATATCCGAATCTTGTTCGAATTCTGATTCAACATCTGCAGCGTTCGGGAACGTAGGATCTACTTTCAAGGGCCGGTATTATAAAGCTTAACTGGAATTTATATTTATTTTTAACTGACAGTTTTGACAGTTGTGTTAGGACATAACTGTCAAAATTGTCAGTTAAAGATAACTTCCAGTTAAGTTTTATAATACCGGCCCTAAGGGCCGTATTTATAGTTGCTCCTTGAGGCTTCCTTACTGAAGGCCGCCTTGAATTTGCTTTTCTATGCAAAAAAACTTGAATTTGTTTGCATAGAAAAGCAAATTCAAGGCGGCCTTCAGTAAGGAAGCCTCAAGGAGCAACTATAAATACGGCCCTTAGTCCTTTACATGTTGCCTTTACAGTTGCCCATATCATCATCATTTTCTGTTTTCAATGAATAAACTAACGGAGATAGTACGTTATCGACTTTGCCAGGAATATATTTCGGAGCAAGTTTAGCACTAAATTCATTTTCAGCCTTGGATAATACGTAATTTCTTTTCAGAATTCTATCGCCAACTTAATATATTATATGTCGTTTCCTCAGATTAAAAATAGCAGTATTTTTTCTGATATGCTTTCTGTACACGTTCAAGAACCTTCTTGAATATTTCCGGTAACTCTTGTAGATCGTTGACTCTTTGATTTCTCTTCGTTATGGTATCAATATTCTCAGAATTTTCCGCAATTAATCCATAATGATCACCTGAAACAGGCTCATTTCTTCCAAACGTGAGAAATGCTGCTGAATATCCCGTAAAGTCAGTTTTGGCCGTTCGAATTGTCTGAGCAATTTTGCGCACAGCCTAGTCCCAAGCTTTGTAGTTTTCTTTAACGTATGATCTTATTGTCAGTAACAATAACCTCATTTTGCCTTTCTTTGGCCTTTATTTGTGAATGATATCTAGCTATACCTTATATTGGGGCAAAAATGATTTGAATTCTCTACTCGTGAAAACTGATCAATTATCGCAAGCGATAATTTGTGGTACACCAAAGATAAGAAATACCTGGTTCTCCAAAAATTTTATAATTGATCTTGATGTTGCCTTAGATGAGGGATGAACCAACACATACTTGGTAAACCAATCTACCACCACCAGCAAATACTTCCACTTTTGAATTTCGGGTATGGTCCCAACAGATCAGCAGAAATTAGCTGGAATGGAACATTCATATTTTTATAGCAACCCATTAGTCCAGCTTGAGATCAATAAGATGGTTTACAAGCAGCCCATACTTGAGACCTACGTACGTATCTATATACACTCTTACGCATGTCTGGCCAAAAGTACAGTTCTTGAAGACGTGCCATTTGGCGATTCTGGTAATAAAAGCTCATGAGAATAAACTCCTCGTCAACTTTTGTCTAGCGTTTGTTCAGGCATTCGCGCAAATTACACATCCTTCAGTATGCGCCTTCAAGGTAAGGAGTTCGATCAACCAGAGCACTGTGATATTAGTAACATCATTCGGATAGAAGAATCAGAATTATAAACTAACATAACCACAAGGACGAATACCTGTCGATAAATCAATAAATATTCCACCTTGATCAGAGCTAATCATTCAATCAACCAAAACATCTACACCGAAGAAGCGAAGTCCAAAGAATATGGTTACAGCTGTTACACAGTTTTCATTGATCTTCAGATCACCTTACCTTGGTGAAACCGCAGAATAAGAATCCAGATGCTTATCACCAGTCAGATGGAACACTGCATTATAACTACATACAGAGTGTAACAGCCAAATGGAATAAATTCGATAACGAATAAATGACGGCGTGCTGGGAAAAACGCTCGGACACGTCGATTTGTAATTTTAAATGCGCATATTTTTCAAGAAAATAATATTATATAGGGTGTTCCATGTGACCGAGGCCAATACCAACTTTCTTATTTGAAATGCAACCCCCTGTATATTATTTATTTTTTGGATTCTTCAGAGAATTCTAGACACAATTCATGCACAAGTCCTATACCAATCTTTAACTATTTCGGAAATATTAAGTGTTTTCAGATTTAGTGCAAAAATCAACGTTTTAAATAGAAATTATTTTATTTCGCAAATTCGGTACATTACACTTAAAACCTAATAAGTAATACTGATTATTTCTTAATAATTAAAAAAAAACAAAAAAAACATTAATGTCAATGTAGGAAATGTTCAAAATGCTCGCCGCGAACGTCTTGGCAACATGCTAATCTGGTGTGGAATTGTCTTCTAACGTTACTCAACATTTCTGAAAACACTTAATATTTCCGAAAAAGTTGAAGATAGATATAGGACATTGTACATGAATTATGTCTAGAATTTTCTGAAGAATCCAAAAAATAAATAATATACAGGGGGTTACATTTGAAATAAGAAAGTTGGTATTGGCCACGGTCGCATGGAACACCCTATATAATTTTATTTTCTTGAAAACTATGCGGATTTAAAATTACAAATCGACGTGTCCCAGCGTTTTTCCTAACACCCCTTCATTTATTCGTTATCGAATTTATTCCATTTGGCTGTTACACTCTGTATATTCTCTTCGGGGGGCTTTCCTTCGGTGTAGATGTTTTGGTTGATTGAATGATTAGCTCTGATCAAGGTAGAATATTTGTTGATTTATCGACAGATATTCGTCCTCGTGGTTTTGTTAGTTTGTTATTACTGGAGCTCTTTTTTCTCCATGAACCAATTCCTATAATCAGAATTATGTTTGTTCAGAAGAATTCATGAATAACTTAAGGAAGTTGCGATTTAGTGTTAACATCAAATCTGAGGGACACCGCACTATCATTTCGTCACAATGTCTATTATTTTCGAATTTTGAGCTGAAATTGGTCTTAAACGACTAGGTTGGCCTCACTCATGAAGAATCCGTGGCCTTATTTGATTCTGTCCGTCCAGACGTCCATCCGGGCGTGTGCGAAAGAAATAACCTAGATTCCTAAAAGATTCAGGGTGGTTCAGGTCCTACATATCTCAGTTGAGTCTATTCGCCACCTATTCGACATCTAAGGATCTAACCTCAACAGAGACCTTTTCAATGAAGTCTTTCAAGCAACAATAGAATGAGTGTACTATTGGAGCAAACGTTTGATCCTCAAACGTAATATAATATAAATATTGTCTGCCCGCTCTAATTAAAGAAAAAATATTTTTTCCATGAAGGATAAATAATCTGAATTAACTAACATAATCACAAGGACGAATATCTATCAATTAATCGACAAGCATTCCTCTTGATCAGAGATCCAATCAACCAAAACAACAACACCGAGGAAGCGGCGTCCAAGAAGAATGGTTACAGCTGTTTTACAGTTTTTACTGATCGTCAGACCATCTCACCTCGGATAAACCACAGAATAGGAATCTAGATACTGATCACTTGTCAGATGGAATTCTGCAGGATAACTACGTACTGCAGCAATCAACCAAAACATCAACACCGAAGAAGCGGCGTCCAAGGAAAATGGTTACAGCTGTTTCACAGTTTTTACTGATCATTAAACCATCTCACCTTAGATAAACCACAGAGTAGGAATCTAGATACTTATCACTTGTCAGATGGAATTCTGCAGTATAACTACGTACAGCACGCCATCTCCCAGTGCATGATACTTTGATCGATGTGCATGACGTTTATCCTTTTGTGGTATCAGGACGCTGTATCTACGATTTTTCAGTTTACAACGTCCGTCACAACTTTGGAAACACTCGGTTCATGTGGGTTTCCCACAAGACGATAACGTCCAACATCTGAGAAAGTTAAGAATTGGTTCATGAAAAAAATAGAGCTCCAGTAGTAATAAACTAACATAACCTAATCATATTACGAATATCTGTCGTTTAATCGATAAACATTCAACCTTGGTCAGATCCAACCTTCCAATCAACCAAAACATCTACACCGAAGAAGCCGCGTCCAAGGAGAGAGCTTTTACAGCTGTTTCACAGTTTTTACCTATCGTCAGACCTTCTCACCTTGGATAAGCCGCAGAATAGGAATCTAGATACTTATCACCTGTCAGATGGAATACTGCAGCATAACTACGTACAGCGCGCCATCTCCCAGGAGCATCCTGCGAATCCTACCTTCGAGTGCAGAATACTTTGATAGATGTGCATGAAGTGCATCCTTTTGTCGTATCAGGTTTCTGCATCTGAGATTTTGCAGTTTTCAACGTCGGTCACGACTTTGGAAACACTCGGTTCATGTGTTTTTCCCACAGGACGATAACGTCCAACATCTAACAAAGATAAGTGTGTTTTTCGATTAATCGACAGATATTCGTTCTTGTGATTATGTTATTTTATTACTAACTCTCTTTTCTCCACGGACCAATTCCTATAATTTAAATTGTTTCCGAAAAAATCGATGGGGACTTTTGAGTATTGATCCTCGCAAAAAGGAGCAGTGTTTTTCCCACAGGACGATAACGTCCAACATCTAACAAAGATAAGTGTGTTTTTCGATTAATCGACAGATATTCGTTCTTGTGATTATGTTATTTTATTACTAACTCTCTTTTCTCCACGGACCAATTCCTATAATTTAAATTGTTTCCGAAAAAATCGATGGGGACTTTTGAGTATTGATCCTCGCAAAAAGGAGCAGAATATGTTTCCAAATTTTGATGTATTCGACTGTCTGAATTGACGTGATACATTGTCGTGCAAAGTTTACTACAGATATTCTCCAGATCCTAGTTTTGGGATTACTCTGTTAATTTTTTTTTCGAAATTCATTCTTCAAGTCCTGAGAAATATCGGTCATATTTTTCTCGATCTCTTTGGTGATTCAAGACCATTACTCTGGGTAATTTTTTCACTTAATTCCTTCCTGAGATATAATACTTTCAATGAAAATAGACCTTACGTCCTTAATAAGCAAACAGTGAAAACAGTTCTACCTTGATTAAAGCTAACCATCCAATCTACACAGAAGAAGCGATGTACAAGGAGTACGGTTACTGCAGTTTTACGGTTTTTCCGATCATCAGACCGATGATTGGATGATTAGCTCTGATCAAGGTGGAATATTCGTTGACTTATCGTCAGATATTCGTCCTCGTATTCGTGTTAGCTCATTATTGCCCGAGCTCTTTCTTCTCCATGAACCGAGTCCTATTGTTAGATGTCGTATGGGAAAACCACATGAACCGATTGTTTCCACGTCGTGATGGATGCTGTACGAACTGCAATATCGCAAATGCCGCGACCTGAAATGACAATAGGACAAACGTCATGCAAATCGATCAAAGTATTTCACCCTCGAAGGTTGGTAGATGCTCCTGAGAGATATCGCTGTATGTCGTTGATACTCCAGCTTTCCGTCGAACAGGTCATAACTATCTAGACCCAGAGTCCCATCTGAGGTTTCCAAGGTATGTCGGTATGAAGACCGGAAAAAACCGTGTAAACTGTAGTAACCGTACTCCTTAGACGTTGCTTCTGCAGTGTACATGCTTTGGTTAATTGTATGATTAGCTCTGATCAAGGTGGAATATTTGCTGCCATATAAACAGTTATTCATTCGTCCTTGGATTTATGTTAGTCCACTTCAAATGTATCGCAAAAACATACTGTTCCGCTGCATTTTGTACAGCGACCCTGTTATTACTAATTTTAATTGATAAATTCATATTTCCGGGACTATTATAATTCCAAACCCCACTAACCAACATATCTCGTGAAATTTGCGGATGGATCCAAGGATATGGGGGAGGTGCAGAGATCACGTAACAGCAACATCTGTCGATGGGGCAACCCTAAAGACAATAAATTCTGAAAGAAATTACATAGAGATTCAGTATCCCTAGGTGAACGCTTTAGGTACTTATTGAAAAACGCTCCTGTTTTCACATGAGTGCCTTTCTAGAATTTTGTTGATTTTGGCCACCAATTCTATACATGCAAAATGAATATTTCATGCGGGAACCATTTTACGAAATATACAGTGCGCGTCAAAATTATGGAACAAATTAATTTTCTCAGAAGAAAAATATTTGGCAACAAAATCCTGAAACAGGTCAATTTTTGTTTCACTTTCACCCAATTTTTATGCATCATTTTTGAAGGATTTTTGTTGCAACCTGTGCCATCCCCATAGCCCCCCAAATTTTTTGAATAGGGAAGGTGGGTCAAGTGGTACTTTTTTGGCAAGGTATTTGTATCTTCTTTACAGGCGTGCAGAAATTTTCAAAAAAAATTTTTTGAAAAATTGGTGAGTTCAAAGAGGTTTTCAGTATGTGCACTCTGTCATGGCTCATTTACTTTGAGACGATGGTACCTAATGAAATTTGTCACCGAATGAAAGTCGACCATTACAGTTTTGTTCATGCACAACTTTCAACCTCCTCACGTGATTTTTTTTCTCCATTAAAGGGTTCGAAGGGGTTGAAAGTTGTGCATGAACAAAACTCTAATGGTCGACCAATCGGTAACAAATATCATCAGGTACCATCGTCTAAAAGTAAGTGAGCCATGACAAAGTGCACATACTGAAAACCTCTTTGAACTAACTAATTTTTCAAAAAAAAAATAATTTTTTCTTGAAAACTTCTGCACGCCTGTGAAGAAGATACAAAGACCTTGCCAAAAAAGTACCACATGACCCACTTTCCCAATTGAAAAAATTTAGAGGGTTGATGGGCAACAAAAATCCTTCAAAAATGCATACAAATTCGGTAAAGGTGAAACAAAAATTGACCTGTTTCAGGATTTTGTTGCCAAATATTTTTCTTCTGGGAAAATGAATTCGTTCCATAATTTTGACGCGCCCTGTATATACGTGATCCCTGAACAAGTATGTATCTGCGCAAGCGGTTCCAGTTTCCAACATAATTCGATGGGAAAACAGAACAGACTTTATACCTTGTTCATTTTTTGAACTGATAGGTCATGCCCCAACTCTAGCATGTTAAGTTCAATTGAGCTTTCCTGGTTATGCTCATATTTCATTTCGGAATGGTTCAAATAATCCAAATGAGCTTCTTTCTTTTAGAAAATTATACCAATGTACACCGAAAATTTGAGGGAGGCGTTCAGAACAGTTGGTATCGGACGGAGACTCTTTCTTCGGTTGTATGCAACGTTCAAGATGCCTTTTGCACCTATTTATGGAGGTTTTCCAGTTAAACTCGTCAGTCATATTGGGCAACCAATTGAATATGATCCAAATCTAACGCCTGAGGAACTGCAACAAAAGGTAAACATGACTGATGTCTTTAGTAATTTATAATAGGATAGCTTCCAAAAAAATGACAAGCACTATCAATGTTGAATGATCAATAAATAATAAAGATTTTTCCCTTATACATATGATGATTGAACTCAAAATTTTGAGGAAAAGGCAATGAAAAGTATATGTAGTACAAAAATAATATTTGACGCAATGTTTTATCTTTTATCTTTCGATTGAAAATCATCGGCAGTATCTATTTTCCATTATGAATCAAAATCATACCACGTGGTCCAAACAAACACTCAATTCGATTGAACGAGATAAAATTGCAGACAAGCCTGTCAAATGCTTGACATAGGACAAAAGGTTTGCTCGCACAGCTGTGAGAAACGAGTTTGCTCATCCATTCGAAATGCAGAATCCATAAACAAGTATATCGTGATACTTACGCTCAAAAAACAAGGCATCACCCAAAAAAACTCTGAGAATGTAATAACCATCAAAATTTAATTGATTAAAAATGTTAAATGAAATGTATGTTAGTTGAAATGAAATATTTCAGTGCGTTTCAGGCATGTATTGCATAAATAAGAATATAATAATTATATAATTTTCGGCTGAATATTGCAACTCAATTTGAACTTCCAAAAGTAAAACAAGCAATAAATTCAATAGCAGGAACATCTCACTACATTATGCAGGGCCGTAAGAGCTCCGGAACATCAAAAGCGTTCATTTATTTTCGATGAAAAAAAAATTTGTTGGTTGGTTTGCCGTTTACGTAGAAAACAGTGTTCGAAAGAAAAGTATATGCCTAATCAGATGATAGTTACGACAGATTGATATTCATTCCATGTACAGATTTTCACATCATTTGTATTATTAGACCTGGACTTAGAGATCTGAATTTGCTTATCTTGGTCTGTATTATTTCGGTATGGTTCAAATGAACGGTTCGATGGCCTGAGAATCCAATACCTGCCAAATTTGAAGCGAATACGTTGAATGATTCACAAGTTATACATCTCGAACGAATAGCCTTAGCCCATATTCAATTGAACACTTGTATTTCAAAGTGATACTTAATAAAATCAAGTTGAGAAAAAACACATTGAAATTGGGACCAATCAATTTCATATTGGTGCCACATGCTTGCTTCATAGATTTTTTTCTTTATGTCAAAGAACAGTATTGCACTATTCCTTTTCAACTTCAAAATGAGACGCAACAATTTCAAATTGGAAGTTCACATATTCAGATTGGTACTAAACGAAATCAAACTGAGACTTAATACATTTAAATTGGGAATGATTTCATATTTTTTTCAACATTCATTTCTATGTAAAATGAAGTTTTCATAATATTCTTCAGTTTGAACAGTTCCTGCTATGTCATTTTCCTCTTTATTTTTTTTACCCACCTGAGGCAGTTGACTACTTGATACCCATTAATTCCTCTCCAATCAGCTTTTGCCTTATGGACTGCCCATCTGCGCCCTAGTTCTAGGGAAACAGCGTGCTATCGTTTTGTCCAATTGTCTGAATTTCTCGAATTTTTCCCCAAATTGGTACCAAACGACTAGATTGGAGTCACTGATGACGAATCCAGTGTCAAAATCTATTCTGTCCGTCCGATCGTGGATACGATAACTGTCGAACGGAGGAAGCTAGCGACTGGAAACTTTCAGGGTAGGTCGCACATTGGGATGCCTCGGTTAAGTTGCTTAATGAGCCAAATCGGCCGAACGGTTCTGCAGTTATAGCAATTTGTTTCGAAGTTATTTTCCTTATATTTCAGAAACTACTGGAGCGGTTGGGTTGAAACTTGGCAGTCAGTTGAATCATAACGACGCGCAAGTTCCCGCGAAATTTTGTTGAAATCGTTTTGTTACTAAATCAGAAGAAACATTTTTTCGCAAATTTTTTTTTGTTCTGAAAGTATTCTTCATATTCGAAAGAAATTTTGCTCATATCTTGAAATCCATATTTCACAGCAGTGTACCAAATTTCAGTTTAGTACAATAATAATTCTCGGAGATATTTGAAAAAAATCTGTCAAATTTCGTGTATACCGATCCTGCTGAAAAGCTTGAAGGATCAATCTCGAGCGGCACACGATTTTTCTACCAAGTTTCATGGATTTCAGTTCAGTACTTTCAAAGAAATGCCCCGACAACGGACGAACGGATTTTCTTTTACTAGTTCATTCAAATCTACATACTTCAAAATATAAACTGTGAAATTTTCAGAGGGGTATTTTTTTCACTTAGGTTTATTATTAGATTTTATCAAATAATAAACCAAAAAGTAGAAAAATAACTTCCATCGTGTTTTAATAAATTTTAGCCTGTCCACCAATCGAAGATCGGTGACAGCAAAAAAAGGATAGTGAAGTACAATTTTTTTGTTATGACTTAGGTAGATGAGGACCGTGCGGGGTTCTGGAACTCAGCCACAAGCTAAGAAAACTCATTTTTGTATTTTTCAACTGAAGTTGAATGTTTGAGTGCATCCTACTGAAAACCATAGTTCTTATTTTGAAGCCTTTTAGTTCTAACTTTAAAGCCTTTCAATGGTGATTTTAGGAAACTGAGTTATTTTTGTTATTAAAACAAAAAAAATACGCAAAAAATTATTACTCGAAAACTACCAAAAATCGCGTAAAATACATGGGGTATTTTTGGATACCCCCAGGTGTGAGGAATCTAGAAAAAAATTATTGACGTCACTACTTGGACCACCATGTATAGACTGGTTAACGTACCCATGACACAAATGAATTTCGACAAAGAATACGATATAATCAAAAACAGCATCAAATAATGATTTCAATTCCTCAATCGTAGATAATCTATTAAACAAAATCCAATATAAACAAGCGATCTCATTGGTATAACCCAAAATCACCAATGAAAGAAATTATATCACTTTAACCCACATACGACCAAAAACATGTTGTTAGATACTTGAAAAGAAACAATGTTATTAAAATCTCATACAAAACAATTCATTCCCTCGGAAAATTCATGAAAAGCAATGAAGAAAAATTTTTAAGAACAGTTAATCAGGAGTTTACAAGTTGACTTTCGGTACTTGCCCATACGTATATTTTGACCAGGCAGAAAGATCATTCCAGACAAGAATAAGGGAACACGAAAAATTTTTTCCTAACACCAAACAAAATTCCACATATGCAAACCATTTCTTAGGCACAGGCCATACCTTCAACAACGATTTAACAATTTCACATATGGAAAACAAAAGCTAGCGACTGAATTAATTAGAAGCCTTAGAAATCAATAGATATAGTAAAAAACCAATTTTACCAAATGACCAGACAGATTTGAACAGATCATCGTTACTCAATCTTTTGGTTGATACCACGGAATTCCCCAACAATGGTGGAAATCACCCTCTCCTTCCTATTTGCATAAACCTCACTATTTAAGAACATCCCTTGTATTTCTACAAGCAATAGTTAACATATACTCACCTGAAGAAGTCATGGTATGACGAAACGGCTATTGTGAAAGCAAATAAAATCAGCAAAAATTGAAATTTCTTCAATTTATTCCAAAATTACGTTTCGTAAAACTCACCATTAACCTAACAAGAATCAAAAACAATGAGAACCTTCTTCTTGATTTTCAGAATATTTTTAGGCCTAAACCCGAATTTGGGGGGAATAAAAATCACTTGTTCTTATCTTTTCAGGTCAGCGATGCTCTCAGAGAATTGATTGACCAACATCAAAGGATACCAGGAAGTATTTTAATGGGACTTATGGATAGAATCCCATACTTCAGAAACCGATTTTCTAACAAAAATAAACAAGACGATTGAGGTTGAAATACGTATTCAAGAACAAGATATTTTTGTTTTTAATTTATGGAAAATTTATGGCAATTGGAATAAGTTATAGAATAGAAATAATTTTGAATTTAATACAGAATTATATTTTTTGTATGATAAATAAGGTCTAAAGAAGATGCTCTCTTGAAACGAAAAGTGAAATCAAATAAGAGTTTTTTTTCAAATCTCCACGAGAAATGTTTTTCAATCTGGACAGTTCGCAAATCAGATATAACTTTGCATCTGAGATACTTAACCGAATGAGTATCTGCTCTGAATGTTTTGTATGCAGATACATTCAAAACTATAAGTGAAAATTCAAGTGTTCCTTCTAAAGTCATTTCTGAAACTGATACAACTGTCAACTTGGATATTCTAAGATGAGTTAGAACAGAATATTCCATACGTTTCATTCGTTATGGAGATCATATACCGCTTCGATAACGAAAAAAAAACATTACCTACTAATTTATGTAATTATGTAATATCGCTCGCTTCAAAATTTTTCTAGAGAAGAATCAAAAATTTTCCGTCGTCACTCAACTAATCTCCCTCAATTTCGAACTGTTTCATACATGCAGATTTTTGTAAGCCATTAAAAATTAATGTTTCAGTGAATTTTAACCACAAAGATTGCTAGGATAGGTGAAATTTTTTGATTTATTCATTGTTTACAATTCGTCATGTTCGATAATATCAATGGTAGTCTTAACTCGTAAGTGCTTACAGTTTTATCACTATAAGCAAGAAGCCGAGTCGCGATATCGCAATCTCGTATGCACTTTGGCCGTACCCTTAGCGTAGTGATCTATATATTGCAATGTTGCCAGAGCGATTCAACTCCCTAGATTGTTAGACAGGCGCAAGAAAGTTCCTATAACATATTACTTATAACACCAACCTTTCAGAATTTTCATATTTCCTGTACTTCGAAAATAAAGATTATTCATTTGTGAACTATTTCCTTGCGTAGGTCCTAAGTAAGAAAGTAAGGTAAGGTCAGTTTGATTTAGGAAAACTGCAATCCTGATGAGTTTCCTGAATGAACAAACATACAAATTATTGCCCAGCGAATCAAAATCTAAACCATATTTACATATTCAACCGGAACCTCAACAGAAAATTACATTGACAGGTGCACATAAATGACAGAAACAGAACATATAAAAAGAGGAGGAATCGGAAACAGAAAAATAAGCCTCTCCATTGAGTTTCATTTAACATTAATACATGAAATGCAGATATGGCAGGCAACATGAAATGTGTTGTTTGCAAAAATGTTTCATGGAAATGGACTGGAATTAGACATTAATAATAGATAATGGGAATAGGACAGCCTTTCAAGTAATGCAACTTCTTAATTATGCGACGTTTCGTCTATATATTTAAACTCCTTCACAGGTAAAATTACACAATGAACTATCACAGAATGTTCAGCATTTGGTAGAAACTTACCCTGAATCAATCGTTGTAGGCAAAAGATGGAATATAAGTCATCGAACACACAGTGTATAGATAAAATTGGTCGAATATTTACAGTTATACAGTTAAAATAATAAATAATAAAGGACATCACAATCGAAATACAAACAGGTACAAAAGAAAACATTATTGTTCTACGACTATCCTCAAACGACAATCAACGTATCTCAATATGAAAACGACGGTGCATATGTTTATGTTATTCTTTCTTTCAGTCGGTCCCTATTAATCTTATACATATTCAGAAGATTACTATAAACTCTGCTCAAACTTCGTGTATCAGTTCTGTCGTTCACTGTAGAATTGGTGTTTATATGAATCATTTCGCTGATACATCTTTTATAGTAAACGGTCTCGTAATCTAAACCTCGACATTTTCAAAATCAAATGTATGCTGTTCACTGAAATGATGTTTGGCTAAAGCAGTTTTGTCGATCTCAATGCGGTGTTTATCTTGACAGTCGAACTTGTGTTGTCTGATTCTATTCTGCAGATATTGTTTGGTCTGTCCTATGTAACTCTTGTCGCAATTCATACAGGGTATCCGATAAACCAAATTCCGATCAAGTTGGCGCTCTATACTACAAAAAAGGTTGGTGCATTCCGAGATTAAAAGATAAATCATCTTTACACCAGCGGTCTAATATTGTTTATCGGATACCCTGTATGAATTGCGACAAGAGTTACATAGGACAGACCAAACAATATCTGCAGAATAGAATCAGACAACACAAGTGCGACTGTCAAGATAAACACCGCATTGAGATCGACAAAACTGCTTTAGCCAAATATCATTTCAGTGAACAGCATACATTTGATTTTGAAAATGTCGAGGTTTAGATTACGAGACTGTTTACTATAAAAGATGTATCAGCGAAATGATTCATATAAACACCAATTCTACAGTGAACGACAGAACTGATACACGAAGTTTGAGCACAGTTTATAGTAATCTTCTGAATATGTATAGGATTAATAGGGACCGACTGAAAGAAAGAATAACATAAACATATGCACCGTCGTTTTCATATTGAGATACGTTGATTGTCGTTTGAGGATAGTCGTAGAACAATAATGTTTTCTTTTGTACCTGTTTGTATTTCGATTGTGATGTCCTTTATTATTTATTATTTTAACTGTATAACTGTAAATATTCGACCAATTTTATCTATACACTGTGTGTTCGATGACTTATATTCCATCTTTTGCCTACAACGATTGATTCAGGGTAAGTTTCTACCAAATGCTGAACATTCTGTGATAGTTCATTGTGTAATTTTACCTGTGAAGGGGTCTAAATATATAGACGAAACGTCGCATAATTAAGAAGTTGCATTACTTGAAAGGCTGTCCTATTCCCATTATCTATTGTTAATGTCAGTTAATGAAGGACGAGAATCTATATCATGGTTGAATATTCTCTTTTAGTTTTTAAAAGGATGCTGAATACTATGCTTCACGTTCTCCAGAATGGCCTGAATTCAAAACGATTATTCAGTAATTCACTCAAAAGATGGAACACATGTTAAATTCGCAAGCGATGATTCTCATTAAAGGGTCCAACCTACCATCATTTTTTTTGTTGGCATTTAGCCCCTCATTCAAGTCTACTCTAAAATTATTGTTCTTGAATACATGGGGGCATCTCAAAACCAAATGGAAATGCCAACCCTGTCTAACTAACGGCAGACATTCTAGCCTTACTCATATGGCTTTGTTCAAAATTTGAGGGCAATATTGAAGTTCCTGTTAATACTTGGAAGGTCAATTTTTTCAATACTCAAATTGCCGCCAAGATTATCAGGTACAAACATGCTTTGCTGGGACCATAGACTACATAGGGCATTTAGCCTATGCTTGGAACATCGTCTTTTTCGCAAGGTGAGGATTTCGGATGATATGAATAATCTACAGAACATTTGAGGGGTTTCAGAGATGAGCTGATGACGAGGCAAAGGGAGAATCACGATCAAGTATTACCTAGGCCATCCTACTATTGTTAAGTCCCCAACTACTCAAAAAAAAGTGGTATTGTATCGTCTGTACATAGGGAGTGGAATTTTATGTGCACGAACATAACAGATAACAGTCACTTCATTCGTAGTTATGTAAATTGTTAACCTTTGCGAGTGTCAACAAACCTTCCCTGATACTTTTCACGGAGAGTTGGCTTCACCCGGCTACTTTTCCTGATTACTCTCCATCTTAAGATGTGACAGTGTCACCACAGTGGGTTTTGGTGGAGCTATTTATCTCTATTCCTGAATCTGATCTGATTCGACAGTTTCAACTAATAGTCTCACAACGCCTGGCACTGACAATGTATTTTTAATTATCTTAGGTGCAACTTTCTCGTTGAATTTAGGATGCATCTACAATTCACAGGGCAACAATTTTAGAGCTGATTTTGACTATATTCGGGACGCTTAATCTGTGCATGCAATCCGTCTTTCTCTATCGGCTCTATTTTTTAGATACATCAAGTTATCTACCAATATGGGTTTCATTCAGTATATTCATTTATTTCATATTGATACATTTTAGACAATAAAGCCTTAGTTACCGTAACTATAAACATGGTTATAACTCTTCCGTGGGAGTTATACTAGTCAGTTGTAAATCTTTAACGACCTCTAATATATTTACAAAAACAAACCTACAATTGTCAAATTTTCCGGTTCGTGAAACTCACTTCCCTTTGTAACATTATGAATTCTCATCAATAATATTGATATTGACCAGTTCAGGCTGTAAGAAAAATAAATCCATTCACTCAGACTAGTATGTAGAAGAATAAATGCATACCATGTCTTGAAACTAAACCAACATCATACTTTCACTCATATTTTCGGTTTCAATGCGGTAAACTTTCAGCCGCAATTTGTCTTATATTTTTTTGTTTATACTTTGGTTAACTTTATCGGTAGTAGAACAAACTTTGGTAGTCTTGTTTTATTAGTATGCAATAAAAACAATTATCTATCACGTGAGTTATTGAATATTAACAACCTCGGGCAACTTACAATCCCTCAGAACTGACGTCCCTCGGGATTGAAATCTGTTGCTCTCTGTAATTAACATCCTCATAACTCCCTTGATGCATATATAACTATTATGGGAGTTCTAAAATGATTATATATTCATTAATGTAGGTACCATGGTTTTATTGTCAGTCTGTAATTGAGTAAATTCCAGGTAAATCTATAAATAGTGGAACCATTGCCTATCAGGTACCTGAACTGACAGTCCAAAGCGAAGTTCAAAATGTGTCCTACATAATAGGAACAAATATGGTTCAATACCACTAGCTTACTCAAAACTGAAAGAAGTATATAATACCATAGCTTTGGTCTTGCAGAAGATAAAGTATCACCATAGACATGTCTAAGAGTATTACCAACAACAATGGATGATTTGTGTAGACGTAAAAATGGTAAACTTCTTGATTACACGAACTATCGGTATTTCTTGTGCCTCTGGGATAGTAGGAACACAACACACCACTGGGTTAGAAAAGATTGGCCTCAGAGTGAAAACATGGACGTTGGGGAGAAGAATGTCATTAACGACGCTTTGGTTGAAGGAGAAAAAATCATACTTCCTCCGTTACATATAAAGTTGGGCTTCATGAAGCAATTCGTGAAGGCACTTGATAAGAATGGGTCATATTTTGCATATACAGGATGTAACAGAGTTGATGTAAAATCTTCAAGGAGGTGATAGTACAGATTATTTCCAACAAATTATGTGCTTTTTCCTTGAACCCCCCCGGTTCTACAGATATCAATTCTTTTGGCTTTTTTGGACACTTCCCTACCTTGCTCAAGAAAAGAGAGTATATCTCCGGAACGACGAGACCTACGACAATAAATGTGCCCTTACTCGAAAGAGAAAAAGATGGTTCATTCGCCATATTCAATTTTACCCGAGCAAATTCAACAGGAACCAAAAGAACACAAGATCCAATGAGAAAATCAACATAATATTTTATTCCCCCATTATATCGAAAAATGTTCCAGGTAAGGTATTGATTTTATAATTGTGAAAACTTCTCTCAAGTCTCCACTTCTCAAATATGTGGCACGCTCATCAAGAAATAGTCGCTGACGTAGAGAAGAAATCGTATGCGCCATAGTGGAAACAAAATATCGAAGTAGGTTTGTGGTCAGATATGTAGAAGCAACAATCTTCTATGAATTTTCTTATCAACATAGGGAGCTTCACAGTAGAAGGATGGCTGAATGAGCGACTAAGTACACATACTTCTCA
The DNA here is from genome assembly GCA_958510865.1 of Myrrha octodecimguttata. NCBI lineage: Eukaryota > Metazoa > Arthropoda > Insecta > Coleoptera > Coccinellidae > Myrrha > Myrrha octodecimguttata. The sequence continues at coordinate 23,719,306 of OY294059.1, forward strand.
TATTTCGTCAACAAATCTGATCGAATCTCACATCCTTGAACTTTTCAAGCTGTGTATAAACGTGTTCGTGAAACAGGTAATGTGCAGAAAACGAAAAATGAAGTTATTCCTTTACCCACTCTCCAATCTGATGCCATTTTAAGATCAGTCGATGATGAACCAACTTTGAGTACTCGGCGCATAGCTTTAAGGATGGGAGTATCTCACATGACGGTGGACCGAATTATCAGGAGAGAAAGTATTCATTCATACCATTTGACAAAAGCACAAAACTTATTGAAACCTGACTACCGGCGTCCGGCGGCAGGTAGAATTTGGCCAGTGGTATGTCGACTGGACATATTTTTTGGAAATGAAATTTTATAGACTGATGAGTCTACTAGATGTTGTATTATCAATCTACAAAAGCCGCATATTTATAGCTGTGAGGACCCACATGCCATATTGGTCAATCACTTTCAGCACGACTTCAGAATTAATGTGTAGATGGGACTAACTCGGCCACATTTACTTGGGCCAGTATTCCTTCTTCCTGGATTGTATTCGGAATCGTTTCTAAATTCTCTACAAAACAACATCAGTGACGCCATGGAAGAACTACCATTAAACATAAGGCAGGATATGTGGTTTCAAATGGATGGTTCTTCTGCTCATAATGGGCGCATGGTATCACATTATATGAATGCAGCCTATCCTGATAGATCGATTGGACGATTACCCAGCAAGGAGTCCGGACTTTAACTCCTTTGGATTTTTATCTGTGGAGCAGGCTGAAGTTTAGAAAAGGTACAGTTGTGTCGCTAGAACATGTGAAGATGAAAATTGAAGAAGCCTGCGATATGGTCCTCGACGATCCGCAGGAACTGCAGCGCGTGATGAACTCAATGGGCAAAAGATAATCTCTTGTCCTCCAACACAGTGGAAGGCACATCGGGCAGTACATTTGAGTAAGGGAAGTGTCTTCACCAAAATACTTTCTTATGTTCTTATGATTTTCACTGTAGTACATTTCTTATTTTTCGTGTATTCTTTCAATTCTTACCAAGCAATAAATACTCAGTTATATCGAATGTAACTGAGCTACTTGAAAGCCAACGTGTTCAGTAGAAAATCGGTAGGCAATTTAAGCAACCTATCTACTGCAATGTTTTCCAGTGTGGCGCTCACGTTTTCTGGTAGATTTGATTCGTTTTTCCTACGTCAGCGATTTTCTCTTGGTGAATGTTTCATATATTTGGAAAGCTAAGACTAGCGGGAAGTTTTCACAGTTATGAAATCAATACCTCACCTCGAGCATTTTTCGAGAAAACGGCGGATGAAATTTCATATTGGTTTCCTTATTGGTCTGAATTTCTCACTGAACCTGTGTTCTTTTGGTTCCTGTTGAATTTGCTTCAGCAAAACTGAAAACAGTGAATATAACACTTTTTTCTCTTTGGACTAGGGACACATTAATTGCCGTAGGTCTTGTAGTTCCAGAGATATACTCTCTTTTCAGGAGCAAGGTAGGGAAGTTTAGAAAAAAACAAAAGAATTTATATCTGGAGAATCGGGGGGTTCGAGGAAAAAGTTATGAGCAAATTTTTTCATTGGAAATGATCTGTACTAACTACCACTTCCTTGAATATTTACATCAACTCTGTTACACCCTGAATAGGGGTAAAAATGCATCAGTTGAGCACAGAATAACTCAAAGCGGGGATATTATATAAGACAATGAATTAAGGATCCTGCCTTCATAAATTCACTGAATCAAGTTGAACGAGAAGCTTGGACATTTTTGCAGTTGTAGAAAATTTTCTACGCGAATATGAAGCTCAAAACTATGTTGAAATGGTTAACAAGATGCTTAATAGTTTCAAATCTTTAAGTGCAATATGAGTATTTTTACGCTATTTACATATCCACTTAGAACCGTTTTCCAGAAAATTTACGAGACATCAGTGAGGAATAAGGTGAAAGTTTTCACCAAGATATTAAAGATATGGAGGACCGCTACCAAGTAAGATGGGACGTGCACATGATGGCAGATTACTGCTGGAGTTTAAAAAGGGACTGTTTAAAGAAAGTTCAAGATTGTATATCTTAAAAATTTGAGCTCCTAGGTAAAAATGAATACGTTATTTGAATTCAGGACATCAAATTGATACAGACCCCGCATTCCGATATTACTGAACAGTAAAGCCCAGTATATTTTGCCGTTCCGATTTTCCTGAAATTTATTGGCAATGATTTCGCGCCAACTTTCTCGATGCCCTGTTGAAGGCTGGAAAATTACTGATGCTACTCCCACAGAAGTGGTCGTTCAGCTCCAGTGTTAAGATATTTTGTGAAGATATTACAGGAAAATCTTTATTTTTGCGCTCATATTCCTGGAGAAGACCGTGCTGTCGTTTCGTCCAAATGTCTGTAATTTTCGATTTTGTATGAACTCACTGATGACGAATGAGGTGTCAAAGTTAATTCTATCCTATAGACTTGAAACAGGGTACCCAGGTTGCATTTCAAATTGTGATCGTTAAGTTCGTTGACGGGCAAAATCGGCCCAAATGCCTTCGGAGTTATATTTGAAATTTTGAGGTTATATTTCTGATATTTCAAGAACTTCTGAGGCTATCAGTCAATAAAAAAAATAAGAAAATTTTTTTTTTAATTATTTATAACATTTAAGAAAATGTTGTTAGTAGGTTGAACTTCATATTTCACAGCAGTGTACCATATTTCAGTTTGATACGATTATAATTTTTCGAAATATTGTGATTTTTCCTAAAAACCTAGGAAAACACTGACATGAAGTCAGCACCATGTTCAAAGGAGATGAGCGCTTTGGCAACGAATTTGAAAATGCGCGCAAAAGCTGCTTACTTCACGTCAGTGCTTCTCAAGGTTTTTTTAATGATTGTATTGGTAACCTTCATAAGGTAGACTCGTTTGAATTTAAAACAATTTTCTATCTCAATTCTCCTTTGAAGTCCACTTCCAGTGCTAGATAGCGCAGGTCTTCTTTGACACAAAACGTACATTTATCTAACCCTGAAACTGTTATTTTGGACGTTGAATTGAAAAACGCTGCAAATTTTACACAAGGGTTTATTATTTTTTCAGTTATATAACCCATGATATCTCAAATAAAACTTATATGTTTATTATTCATAACTCACTGGTTTTTCACAACATAATTTGCATCGTTTTTGCGCTCATGTTCAAGGGGAACAGCGTGTGTCCTAATGTCTGTAATTTTCGATGATTGAGCCGAAAATGGTCTCAAACGACTAGGTTGGCACACTGATGACGAATCCGGTGTCAAAATTGATTCTGTCCGGCCGGCCGCGGACACGATAACTGTCGAACGAAGCCAGTTAGCGACTTGATGACATCCGAATGCCGCGTTTAAGTTCGTTAATGGGCCAAATCGGCCAGATAGTTTTGGAGTTATAGCAATTTGAGATTTTGGAGTTATTTCCCTTATATTTCAGAAAGAACTGGAGCGATTGGATTGAAACTTGGCAGTAAGTTGGAACATAACGACGCACAACTTTGAGCAGAATTTCATTGAGATCTTATGGTCACTGAATAAAAAAAAAATTTTTTCAAAATTATTTGAAAAAAAATATTTTGTCTGAAACCATCATTGTTCATATTCGAAAAAAATTCCAGGAATACCTTGAGCTCCATATTTCACAGCAATGTACCAAATTTCAGTTCGATACGGCTATTAGTTTTGGAGATATTGGGAAAAAATATGTAGAATTTCTTGGTTTTCTTCTTGGTATCGTTGTTTTTTTCGGTATAACTCAAGAAATACTGATTCAATCGTGATGAAACTTTGCAGCTAGTTCAAAGATGCTGAAGGACAATATTGTGCAAAATTTCGTGATGATCGTGTCATTAGAACTATTTGAAGAAAGAAATTTCAATTTTTTCCAAATATTCAATATTCTGTGATATTCTCATCATATTTTATGCGCATTAAATTCTGTATAAACCTTCATTTTTCGATAAAGTACTGGAGTTCAAACCAATCTAATCTGTTTTTTCGGAAATATTGGAAAAATAAATTTTGAATGAGTATATATCTGCGGAACTATTAGGTGGATTTTACCCATTCACGAATTCGGCCTTCGTAATTAAGGTCCAAACCTTCTCTACTAATATCGAGTTTCTAAGTTATTTCTTTCGGAAGTTATTGTGTTTACGGTCCGGACGTAGACATACCCATTCAAAATTTTATTTTTCCAATATTTCCAAAAATAAAGATTATATCGAATTGAAATCCAGTAATTTATCGAAAAAAAATCAAGAAAAGCACTGCCTTGAAGGCAGTAGCTTTTGTTGGAATGTTCAAATTCGTTGCCGAAGCGGTCATCTACATTGAACATGCGCACAAAAGCTGCTGCCTTCACGGCAGTGCTTTCCTAGATTTTTCTTTAAGGACCACTGATCGGAAATCATCCGAGTGAACATTTTAGGTTGAGTTATACAACAGTAATCAACTTCGAGAGTTACATGAAAATTCGGTGGTAAGTTTTTCGAGAAATATTTTTTTTTCCTCCTACCCCCAGTTTTAAAAGCCTTTAGAGAACACCGATTCTGCTGAAAAGCTTGGAGGATCAATTTCGAGCGACACGTACGATTGTTCTATCAAGTTACGGATTTCGGTTCAGTATTTCCAGAGGAGAGCCTCGAAAAACGAACGACGGACGGCCGGATTTTGTTTAATTAGTTCATTGAAACATTCTTCAAAACATAAACTGTGAAAATATTTTCCGGTCAATCACTAAGGTTTATCATTTGATTTTATCAAATAACGAACCAAAAGACAATATTATGTGCAAAAGTCTGAAAAACCAGTACAAGGATTTTTGTTCAATGGACTAGTTTCAAAACTATGGTCTTTACTATCACAAGACCACTCAAATGGAAGTATAATTTCCATGATGCTCCATGAATGAAGTAACAATCAAATTAGTTCATGAATTCGCCTCGAGAAATAACACGCACATTCATACGGTTTTAACTTGATGATATTGACATTCTTTATCCATAAATCGTACACAATTGTAATATTTTCCATAACATAAATTATTAAATTAACTCAACATCAACTTTCTTGACAAACCAATGAGAATTTTACAACCATCCGATTATTGCAACCAGATCTATCTTTGCGGAAAACATTGAAATTATCACTGGGCAGTCCCAAAAAGCCATGACTGTCACGCATGTATGTCATGCTTGCAGATGATGGATGAAGTGAAAAATCCCTTGGTCTCTGTGCGAAGACCTTGATAATTCAGAAAATAGACTTTTATGTCCACGAGATTGACCAAACTGAAAAAAGCTAGAAAAGCGTGAGGTCAGGAACTTTTACGCGCTTGTTCCGTTGCCAAAGCGGACATCTATACAAGTATTGACCCCGCCAAACGCAGATTTTTTCATATGGTCCTCGCGAAATTCTGCATGAACCTAAAGCTATAATTTTCGATAAAGTATTAGATTGCAATAGACGACTTCGGCCCAAGTTGCCAACCCACAATTTACTTAGCAAGTTTACTTTCACTGGGGAACGGGAATTTCAGGACAAATTCGACATGATAAGGTTCGCATTATTTATAAATAACAGTAAAACATGCCTCGGCTCTTCAAACCAGATAATTCCTTCCAAATATAGGTTTTTTTGTCGATTTAGGGCCGGTATTATAAAACTTAACGGGAAGTTAACTTTAACTGAAATTTTGACAGTTGTATTGGGACATATCTGTCAAAACTGCCAGTTAAAATTAAAGTTAAGTTTTATAATACCGGCCCTTACTCTCACTAGAACGATTTTCTATGGTAAATATCCATAGCATAGAACAATCTATGTTTACTTTTGGTAAACATATATTTATCTGATCGAAATGAAACTTGGTTGGGAGATGGACAGTATCAATAAGAAGAATTATCGATGAAAAAAAAAATTTTTTTGAAAATTTTCATATTTCATTTAAATTTAAAGTCGCGATGTGAACAAGCGCGTAAAAGCTGGTGACTTTACGTCAATGCCTTTCTAGATTTTTTCTTTACTGAGAAATGAACCTTCTGGATTCACTATGTTATAATGTACTTGTAAAATTACACTTTCATTCAATAAAAGTACAATTGGGTTATCGAATTAAATGCTTGGGTAATCTTTATGTATATGTCTGATGAGGAAATGGATAAGAACAGACAAAATTTCCATCATACCTCTTGTCCTACTAGCCTCATACAGGCTGTCCCAGTGAAAAGGACCAAACCCATAATATAATAAATAACTGAATTTACATGAATAGACTAATGTTCGTAGCGGGGCATATGTACAGTGGATGCTTGAATACGCAACCCCCGATGAGGCGCTATAACTAGAGATGTGTTGTGACAGGATTTCTCCGGAGCTGTGACTCACTGTGACAGTTCCGGAGAAATCACAGGGCCAAATCACAGCTCCTTTTCGGAGTCGTGACTGGGCTGAGTACGCATGATCTATTGCGATTCCGGCGGAGTCGTTTTAAGGAGTTTATATTTTGATGTTCTGTGGTCGGAACTAGAGCCGAGATTCGGGAATGGTATCCGGCCTATGATTTGGTACCTGCTTCTGTTGCAACTTCGGAGTTGAAACAAACGGCGAGATTTCTGTACAGTCGAAGTCTTTTCATGAATAAATTATTGGAAATATGGAAAGGCTGAATATGTGTATAATGATATGGAAACTATGTCTCAATGTTTGAACATACAATAAGCATAGTTAACGGAAATATTAACTTCATATTGAATAAATTTATCCTATATTTTTTCTATAACAATTTCATTCAAATGTATCATTTAAAAACAAAATCAGTAGACGCATGCATTATCATTTTGACAAGTATTTCCATCGAGTATCGATTAAAAGCTTATTTTGGGAGAATTTTGCATCATTTTATTAGGTTTTTTTTCGTTTTCACTCCCAATATCTGAAACAGTACTATTAAAAATTAAATAAAAGTGTTTTTTTCATTTCAAGTTTCAGGAAAATGATCATTATTGAATATGCTCGCCGAAAGTATGGTAGAAAATTCAGAAAATTTTTCACAATAACATTTTCAATTTCGAATACAACTTCTATGTTCATTTTATATGTTACTCTCAAGATTTTAAATACGAATATGCGAGAGGCTTGACATCTTTGTTGAACCTAAAAAAAGTACTCATGAAAAGTAGGAGTATTTTGCCGAAAATTTATTTTTAATTCACTATAATTTCCCACAATAAATAATTTTTTTTGAAGTATACTTGTTTGCAACATTAAATCCCGAATTCCTTTTCATTTGTATTTGCCATTCCTAATGTATGAAATGTGATTAAAATCTAATATGAAATAATAATAAGAAACATTTACACACATTCCATTTGCAATTGATGAAATAGGATTGATTACATAGTTATTATTCGAAATCACAAATAATAAATGTGATTCCTTTTTGAAATTCAAACAATAAACCCGGTTTATTTTATCAATTAAATACTTCACAACCAGTAATTATCAGAGACCTCGTATCCGTAACAAGAATACAATACCAATAAACTTCTCAACTAAACTTAAACATCCCATCCATCCATTCTACAACTGAGTTCCGATCAAGTAGAATACTCCGAATTACTTCCCTAATGCCATGTCGTGAACGAGACAACGAACCGAGATCAACAAGAAAGAACGGTACGTGAATCTGGAATCGGCATCAGTCAACGCAGTCCGTGAACGTCTTTTCCCCAATGCCTGTGTTAACTGTGCAGTGATTTGAATCGCCGGCTGGCCCTGTGACCGAAAATCACGTCGAATTGGGAGGATTCGGAACTGGTAGCTCCGGTGACAGGCCAGTCACAGGGCCAAAATCACAGGTACTGAAATCACAACACATCTCTAGCTATAACCCCAAGAATTTGAATGGGGAACAGGGGTCGAACGATACCTCATGTTTAAGGGCTTTAAATCACCTTTCGTAGAAATGGCCTATTCGATATTTTTAGATCAATGGATTATCCAAAGAATGGAAATATCTGTTTGCCATTCGCATTGTATTTAGTGTACATAACGAAACATTGAATTCGAACAAATGTTTCTTCGAGTTTGAGTAGAATGTGAATAGCAAACAGATATTTCGTTTTTTTGGCTAAACCACTACACTAGCTACGTTCGTTAATGGCATCCGAGAGGCGACGGATTTTTTCGTCACATGACCACAGATCTCATGAATTTTTCTGAAGTAAACGGAATTGTCAAATTTAATATATATACATATGGATAAATCGCTTTGCTCTATCAGAATACTCCAACGAGAAAGATCGTCATCTACTCGCTCTAAATTTGTTTGCCGGGCGGTTGAGATTTGTATTCCCCTCCATCTGGATGTGATTAACCAACGACTTAGGAGCAATCTCAGGTAATAAACGAACGCCCATTCCGAAAATATCGATTAGAACATTTCTACAAGAGCTAGGCTTCGAAGCCTTTAAATGAGGTATCATTTGACCTCTGGTCCCTTTCCATTCTTGGGGTTATTGCGCCCCCTCATCGGGAGTTGCGTTTTCAAGCATCCACTATACAGGATGGGCCAAATTGGACACTTTTGAAGGGGAACTCAAATTTCTGTACAAGAAAACATAAGAACTGATGTCGGTGTCATTGGCGAAAACCGCAATTCCATAGCTATCACCGTTACATGGTAACTGGGTGTTTTTCCATAACGTTCATTTTAAAAATATTGCGGTACCTTTTCTTCTGTTGGAAATTTTCTATTTCTGTGAAAACATTCTCGTAGAAACTTCTAATGTAGAATTCAATGACGTTAATCAAATTTTCTGCAAACTGATATTATATGAGATATCACCATAAAAACATTTTCCACAAGTGGGTTATCCCGTATATGTATGTACATTTTGATAGAGCTTAAAATTGCCAATTGAGTAATATACCATACTTGACATTTATCTATAGTTATGTTCGAGATAATGAATTTTATCTCTTGGATAAGTAGGCTTAGGACTATGATACGGTGGAAAAAATAATGCGAACTTTGGTTGTTGGATGTCAGTTTGATTCAAACAGTTAATGTTTTGAAAAAAACCTGCAGTCCTCTTGAAATCCTCAAGAAGTGGAACTTCATTTAAAAGTAGAAAGAAATGAATAATTTCATCAAATGAGGTTTCCCAAGAGTAGGTCTTTTTGTTTCAAGCACATATGGCACAAAATTCTTCTGAGATAGGAGAATTGATGTTCTGGGATCGATTTCAACAGCTCCTAAAACAAAGACTTCTTCTAAATATGTATTCCAAAGATATTTTTTCCGCTTCCCAAGTTCACCTTCATTCTTTGAATCGTGTCGCAATATTGTGCCAAAATATACTCATGTCATCGTTTTCACGATACAAATCACTTGCTGCCTCTGCAATTCATCCGTTTTGCATAAAACAGACACTAACATATCCCACTCCTCATAATTTTCGTATTTCAAGGCAGAAAAGTGAACAAAAGTTGCGAACTGAACAGAACTTCTTTCAATAGACGTTCAATAACTAACATTTCCATGATTTCATTCACCATCGCATCCTCCAATAGTCATTGAATTCTACCTGAGAAGTTGGCTATGAGAATGGTTCACAGAAATAGAAAATTTCCAACAGAAGAAAAAAGTTACAGCAATATCTCTGATATGAAAATTTTCGAAAACTACCCAGTAACTATGGAACTGCTGTTTTTATGGAAATTGGCCATCAGACACAGACATCAGTTTTTGTCTACCTAATACAGAAATAGGAGATCCCCTTCAAAAGTGTCTAATTTGGCCCACCTGTATAGTGACATGTGTCGCAGTACTAACTTTAGTGAACATATTCGTAAATTTCTTTAATTATTTATTTCTTATATTATGAGAAATGTCAGGGGTGGTTCATTTTTATTGGGACACTCTGTATTCCAATACACAATGATGTCAAGCATATATATTAAAATTGATGGTCAATGACTATGATACCTCTAATGAAACAAATTTGTTGTTCAATATCTATTTCACCTGAATTATAATAACTTAAAAATGGTTTTCAGTGAGAAATAATAATTTAAAATCATATTTGGCTAAGGTGATTCAAAAATCAGTTCATCAAGTCCTATCTCTAAAGTCTATCAAGAGAAAACTAACCCGAAAATGTTTCTTAATGAAGAAATGTGATCTTACATGAGAAGACTTTTTAGTATATCTCAATAATTCACGTCAATCTGAATGCATTCAACACTTCGAACTTCTCAAATTATTGGATTTCAATGAAGATTAACAGTCTAGGTCCAATTGTAAATTACTTTCACATATTATGCACAAAATGATGAATGGTGTCACTTTTACATTACGCCAATAATTACACAGTTCACAAAATGTCATTCGAATGTCTCTTGAGTTATTACTCGTAGTAAATATATCACTGAGAAAAATACATATCTACATTAAATATTTGAATATTCAAAAATCATTTATTTATTCACGGTTGTATCGGTAATATGATCCGGTTTGAGACCAGCTGCAAAACGTTGCCACATTCTAGAATAAAGTAGTTCTAAGCCTTGTGCATAAATTTTACAATCAAATAATGGGGAAGTCGATCTTGCCGCCCATACTTTATGTCTCATAGCCTTCAAATATTCCTTGTCTGTTCCAAGTTTGATAGCAATATCTTGATAGTCCATTTCAGATTTCGCTATCAATTCAGGACATCCCAAAGTTTTTAATTGGCTAGCTGCTACTCTTGAAGCTAAGGTTTCGCCTGGCAACGTTACTACTGGAGTTCCTGTCCATAAAACATCCATGCTTGTAGTATGACCATTGCATAATGGGGTGTCTAAACATACATCAGCCAATTGACCTCGTCTAACATGCTCTTCTTTGGCCGCAACATTACTGAAAATTATCTTTCCAGGAGGTAAACCAAGCTGCTGAGCAGTGGCTTGCAAATTCGGTTCTCCTACTGCTGGAAATCTAAGCAACCAGAGGACGGCATTTGGTACTGCCTTCAAAATATTAACCCACATCTTGAGGGTAGAAGGATCTATCTTATAAAGCTGATTGAAATTGCAGTAAACAATGGCATCATCAGGTAATCCATATTGTTGTCTAGTTGTTATAACGATGCTTTGAGGTACTTCTTCCCCAGTTGCTGCTTTGTTATTAGTCTGGGTAGTGGCCAATCCGTTTTGAACCACAACGCCGTTCAGAGAGGTCTGAACTTGACCTGAGGCAATCATATTTTCAATTGGTGTGGTAGTAGGTAATTCAGCTACTTTCAGGGTGATCTCCACATTTTTCGCAGCCCTTACCACCTCTTTTAATTCAATTACTTCGGTGTTTTCCACCAGTGGTGACAAGTCAGTAGCGTTAATTATGGCTACGTTATCAGCCAAGTTATAGTTATCTGTGTTACTTCTATCACTCAAAATAAGTCTTTCTTTCAGATGTGGAAACATTTGTTTGTGATCTCCCACGAAATAAGTGTAAGGCATGTAAGCCAATTTCTCGCTATACTGACTTGCAAGTTCAATCGGAGAAGTAACAGCATCAGTTATCAAGTAATCCATAAAGCTAGCTCCACTAGTTCCTGGATATCCCAACCACATAACCTGAACAGGTGCCGGTCGGAGTGCAAATATTTCATTTCTAGCACCCTTAGTATATCCATTCATATTTACTAAAATCTGTATTCCGTCCTGATAAATCCTATCTGCAGCCTTCCCATTGCAAGGAATATGGGATAAGTCGATGAAATGATCGGCTTCTCTCGAAATCTTGCTTCTAAAAGTCGTTCCGTCATCTACACTTAAAGCATAGCAGAATATTTCAACTTTAGATCTATCGTGAAGACCAGGAACAGATTGCATCAAGTGGGACGTAGGATGATTACCAAAGTCACTACTGACATATCCAATTCGAAGTCTCAGTCCAGTTTCAGAACCAAATTTGTAGGGATGTTTATGCAATACATGTATTTTTTCTAAGCACAAGTTTGCGTGACGAGCAGCAATTGCTTTGCGAAACTCGTGAGATAGAGGGTAGAGCATGGAATGATGAGGGTGTACTGAAGGTAATCTGTTCTTCTCCAATTGATCTGCCACAATATTCACTAATTTTTTCATTCTAACTCCGTAGTCAGTCCAATCACACACAATCTGTAGACAATGGGCTAAGTTGCAATAAGCATCTGGAAAATCTGGTTTCAATTTCAGAGCAGTTCTATACGATTGTATAGCTTCTGGTATATTTCCTGAATCTTTATGAATGCTTGCCAAATTACTATGAGCGTCTGCAAAAGCTGGATTTATTTGAATAGCCCTTGTATAACATTGCAATGCTCCAGATACATCCTGCATTTCCTTGAGAGTATTACCCATATTTGAATAAGCGTCAGCAAAAGTTGGTTGGATACGAATGGCTTCCTTATAATGCATAAGGGCTTCATTCAACTTCCCTTGTTGCTGTAGGACTGAGGCTAAATTACTGTGTGCTGCAGCGAACTCAGGGAACACTTCGAGAGCCTTCAAATACAAACGAGTCGCTTCTTCTATATAACCTTGTTCCCTCTTGATATTAGCTAAATTATTCAAAGAATCTGCATGAGTTGAACAAAGACGTAGAGCTGTATTATAACATTCTTCGGCTTCAGCAACCTGTCCTTTCTCTTTCAATGCATTCGCTAGATTACAATATGCATCAGGAAAATTCGGCTGCAATTCAATTGCTCTACGATAGGTATCTATAGCCAAGTCAATCAGACCTTGTTCATAATAAACGCAGGCAAGATTGCCATGTACCACTGCATTATTAGGTGACAAATTTAACGCTCTTAAATACGCGGCGACAGCTCTATCAAATATTCGTGCTTCTTTGAGAACGTTCCCCAAGTTTATGTAAGCATCTAAGAAATTCGGATCCAGACCAACTGCCTTCTCAAAATGGTGAATTGCAAGCCAAATTTCGCTTTGTGCATTGAAGACACATCCTAAGTTACTCCAAGCCACTGCAAAATCTGGTCTGGTTTCGATCGCTTTTAAATAGCAAGCCTTAGCTTCATCTAGTCTACCCAGGGCTTTTAAAAGATTACCCAAATCACTACGGACGCAGTACAAGTCAGGATTATACTGCAGGGCCGTTATGTATGCTTGAACAGCTTGCTCCATATCGCCAGCCGCAACCAGAGCAGCTGCAAGATTGATGTAACCATCAATAAAATCTGGTTTTAGCCTCACAGCGTGTCTGTAGTTATCAAGTGCCTCTTGAAGCTGGCCCCTTTCTTTAAATACATTTCCCAAATTGCTATAAGCCTCCGCTAATAATGGATTCTGCTTTATCGCTAAAGTACTGAAATGTGCAGACTTATCAAGCCTCCTACACTGAAAATGAATGCTTGATAGTAAAAGAAGTACACCTGTATTCGTTTGATCCTGTCTCCATAACTGCATACAGTGTCTTTCTGCATTTTCATAATCACCTGCTTGATATTCTCGATGGGCCAGTTCGAGCAAGCCAACAGATGAAAGTTGTGGCAAATCATTCATTTTCAAAATTGCAATACTCGAAAGTTCGTGCGTGATATTATTTTGGGGATTCATCGATTCGTTGATTGGTTACTTTCAATTCAAATCTCTGGTATTGGATTAATCTTAATTGAAGTGGTTGTTCTGCTATATTGCTCCACATTAGTGTATATTATCGACCCATACAAGCAGGAGCTGTCCTGAAAAAAAAAAGTATTTTAAAACAAGGCAATAATCAAATGGAATTTTCAAATATATAAAAATTATTGAAGCTTCCATCATCTATATTATTCAAGATTTCTTATCTATAATTCACACTGACCCAGTTGTACCAATCCAGGCGTGCAGTTTTATGTTATTGATGCCCATTCTCATAAGGTTTCATTAGCTTTGTTTTGGTTCCGAGTTCTGAACTCGGAACCAAAACAAACCCACTCTGAAACCCCTCCGAAGCTATACACTTGTGAGAATTCAGCTGAACAAACTTAAATATTCAATCAAAAATCACCTGTACCTTAAGTGGGTAGGCTCTGAGCTTACATTGCAATGCTACGAGAACGAATTAATCGCCATACAAACGTGAGTTGCGTAAGACCATATTGGTTCAAAATGAATACAGTAATTTAACTGCATTGTATACCAAATTTATTATGAAGAGATAATAATGTCGCGATTATGTTTGCAAATAGCAAAATTGCTGGGAAAAAGATATTGCTATCATAACAAGATTGGAATTATTGGTATTCTGATCAACGATTTTGAGCAATATGATCTGTCACTTTAACAAGAATCTTGATATCAATATTGCTATCTTAGCAACCTAAAAATAGTACTTGCTATGCTTGATAACAAGAGAGGTTAGAAAGAGTCTCTTAGATATCAATTTGTTTCAGTATTATTTATTCCAAGAATTGAATATTGAAAATATGGAAGTGTATTTGTTCAAGGTTCTCTAGAATATTTAATTTTAAGGAAAATTCTTAGTCTAAAATACCGGCATAGTAAGCAACAGCTGAGATGGTTATTCTAATGATCTCAACAACAGCCATCCCTTTGAATTGCCAACAGAAAAGTTCATCGAATTTCGAATCATTAACGCCTGCATAAAATTGCTGCATTTGATCTCTGGAAACCAATATTCTATTGGTATCCAGGAAATTGGTCGATTTGACTTTGATTGGTTTTTCTGTTTTGTAACATTTTTGAATAAGTCGATGTTTACATGAATTAAATAAATATATGCTAATGTTCGAGGTTTTCTAGAATATTTAATTTCAAGGAAAATTCTAAAATACAGGTATAAAAGACAACAGCTGTGATGATTATTCTAATCATCTCAACAACAGCAATTCCTTCGAGGTGCCAACGAAAATGTTTATCGAATTTCGAATTATTAACGCCTGAATAAAATTGCTACATTTGATTTCTGGTAACCAATATTCTATTGGTATCCAGGAAATTTGTTATTGGTCAATTGGACTCTTTATGTTTCTTAACATTTTTATGTAGATGTTTACATGAATAATGAAAGTCGTAGATAGAGGTATGTATGCGAAATCATGAAAAAACCCACGAGGTATGGTTATTTTTTTCTTCCTTGTAGCTCTGAAGTCACAAAATACAGTTTTGTCAGCTCTAAGATCACCGATTGTAGAAGTCCATGATAGTAATATTGCTATGACAAAATTCATAACAAACATGGCTATAACACTCGGAACAGAATACGTAACATCATGGTCATATTGCTATAAATTAGAGAGATAGCAATATGACTGGAATAGCAAGGTTCATTCATAGGAGTACGCAAACGGAATCGATCTGAATAATCTATCCCTGAGAATTTTCGGCGTAGTTTCTATTTGGCACAAAGTTAAATTATTTTGAACCTAAATTCATATACAGAGTGTAAAAGCCAAATGAAATAAATTCGATAACGAATAAATGAGGGCGTGTAGGGAAAAATGCTCGGACACGTCGATTTGTAATTTTAAATGCGCATATTTTTCAAGAAAATAATATTATATAGGGTGTTCCATGTGACCGTGGCCAATACCAACTTTCTTATTTCAAATTCTTCGAGAGAATTCTAGACACAATTCATGCACAATGTCCTAAACCTATCTTTAACTATTTCGGAAATATTAAATGTTTTCAGATTTAGTGCAAAAATCAACGTTTTAAATAAAAATTATTTTATTTCACAAATTCGGTACATTACACTTAAAACCTAATAAGTAATACTGATTATTTCTTAATAATTAAAAAAAAAACATTAATGTCAATGTAGGAAATGTTCAAAACGCTCGCCGCGAACGTCTTGGCAACATGCTAATCTGGTGTGGAATTGTCTTCTAACGTTACTCAACATTTCAGGCGTGACTGATATAATCGCAAGCGTGATTCGGTTTTTTAGGTCATCTAACTTTAAGGGTTTCGTTTCGTATACAATACTTTTGACATATCCCCACAAAAAGAAGTCTAATGGTGTCAGATCAGGAGATCGTGCTGGCCATTCTATCGATCCGCGCCTCCCTATCCACCGATTTGGAAAAATTTGGTTCAAATACTGCCGGACATTGATTTGGTAATGGGGCGGTGCTCTTGCTGAAACCATATTATATTGGCAGGAACTTGTGGATTTGCTGAATCAGGATATAAGTTTATCAAACTTGGTACGAGATTATTTTGGAGTAGTTCAAAATATTTTTCTCCATTCAAGTTGCCCTCAATGAAAAAGGGACCTACGATATGATTTCCAACAATTCCTGCCAAAACATTAACATTTTCAGGATATTGCGTATGTTCTTCTCTCATCCAGTGAGGATTCTCATCAGACCAAAAGCGGACGATTTTTTGACGATTAACATGACCGTGTAGTGTAAACGTACTCTGATCAGAAAACAAAACCTTTTCTGATTGTTCACATTGTTATCTAACATTGTCATCATTTGCTCACAAAAATGCGTTCTCCTATCGAAATCGTCTTCTATGAGCTTCTGAGTTGCCATCATTCTATAGGGATGCATCTTACTTTCCTTTAATATTCGAAATATTGACGTGTGGCTAACGGTGAACAGCGGGGCTACTTTTCGAACAGAATTATGTGGGCTTTCTTGAAACTCAAGCATAATATCCAATTTCGTATCATCGCTTACTGCATTGGCAGCATTTTTTTTTTATTTGTCTTACATGACCAAGCTCTCGAAACTGCTTTTCTATTTTGCTAATTGTTCCTTGGGTAATAGGCGGCAAATTTGGAAATTTTTCGTGAAATAAGCGAGAAACTTCCATTTGTGTCCATGTGTAATCTCCATAACCAATCATTTGAAGAATGGTTATTTTGTGCATTTCTGTTAAATGAACCATTTTTCTAATATCATTACGTACAGTTATCGAAATTCAAAAGACAATAGCACTTACACTGATCACTTATTGTCATGCAAACAGACGTGTTACTAAGGCTATGAGAATAAACAAATCTGTTTTTGTTTTTTTTAATTTCTTCTCATAGTAATGGTTTTTGCTTACTTTCTTCATATCAAGAGATGAATGGGAAATTAGTATTGAGTGTAATGTATCGAATTTGTGAAATAAAATAATTTTCATTTGAAATGTTAATTTTTGTAAAAAATCTGAAAACACTCAATATTTCCGAAAAAGTTGAAGATAGGTATAGGACATTGTACATGAATTATGTCTAGAATTTTCTGAAGAATGCAAAAAATAAATAATATACAGGGAGTTACGTTTGAAATAAGAAAGTTGGTATTGACCACGGTCGCATGGAACCTTATATAATTTTATTTTCTTGAAAACTATGCGCATTTAAAATTACAAATCGACGTGTCCGAGCGTTTTTCCTAACACCCCCTCATTTATTCGTTATCAAATTTTTTCTATTTGGCTGTTACACTTTGTATATTCGTCACTCAATCAATTTCTCGCCCACATTTTTTATTAAGTGTTCCTAAAAGAACAAAATTATTTGGAGATTAATCTGATCAGGGGGCGCAGTTCATCGTAGCATTTGTAGAAATGACACGGTCCGAAAATGATATTCTCTGACTACTCTTGACTTGTGACTTGGACAGCCATCCTGTTGAAAGCAGACATCATCGGAATTAATTGGAAGCTATCGAACTATCGGATTAATTTGATTCTTCATAAGCTCCAGATATTTGTCAGCGTTTAGGTTACCATCGATAAAAAATAACCCTATGATATAATTTCTCAATTCCTTTCCAAATACCGAGTTTTTGAGGATACTGCGTACGTACAGGAAATACATTTAGATGCTTATTCTACCAGTACAAGTTTTGAGTGTAATACATGAAGCATAAATGCATATTAATATTTATTCATAGATACAATTTTCAGTTTCTTTAATATAAATATATTATTATATTTCTGAGAAATTTGAAATGGTTATTTCATTTAAGTTAAGTGATATTCGTCTTTTGGAATATCAGCATTTTCTATATTATTTGACCTTGAAATATAGCTTTCAGCACAAGTTCGAAGTATTTTTTGAATAATTTCAACATCATGAGACTATTGGAGAATAACTTGCATTCAATTCTTTGTGCAATAACCAAATAGGAAAGGTTCCAAAGTTGAATCATTCCCATTTATCAGGAATTGATCTGTTGACCTTAACCGTTCTAGGTTGACATGCATGGGCAAGCAACCTCTGTACACTTTCGTTAAGCTCCTAGTGAGTGTTTTTCAAGCAGAAATACTTGCAATCGAAAGTTGCATAGACATAAACCTGGAAAGAAACTATCAAGGCTGTGACAAAGTGATCCATTGCCACAGTCAAGCTGCTATCAAAGACCGAACTCCTATGTCATCGACTGAAAACTGATATGGAAAAGCAGAAGGAAACTCAATGAATTCCTGATCACTCGGGAATCAAAAGAAACCATGAGGCCAAATCACAAGCCAGAAAATGAGCACAAACGCTACTTACAGGACCAGAACCTTTCTGTGGTATGAGTAAAAGCATCCATATAAGAGAGTGTTTGGAGAAGGACTTAAATAAAATCACTCTGGAGGAATCTTCCAGAAATGGATCATTCCAAAAATTTCCCTCGGATTTCGGAACTGACAGAACCAAATATTTGGGTCTCGGTAAGAATAAGTTACGCCTTCTTACCGGCTTCCTCACAGGACATTGTCGCCTCAAGGTACGCGTTCGTGCCTGGGTTCATCTCATAGCGGGAAAATCCCCCTGCCTGTAGTTGTATTCAACTGCGTCCACTAAAGCGCTCCGGTCCCATGTCGCTCTAGTGGGCGTAGTTGCTTACGAATGCAGGCAGGCGTATTTTTCCTCCATGCGTTGAGCCTCAGCCTATCCGCCTAATAGACGCGTAACTAGAATGGACCTATCAGAAACTGAAAACTGTAGATTTTGTGGGGAAGAGTGGGAAACTCCTGTTCACCTGGTTATAGAATGCTTTGACATTGCAAGACTGCGCGATTAGTGACTTGGGCAAAAGCATTATAGGAGGAACGAGGATTAAGCCTCCTTGAAGCTCTCTCAGATACTGGACTTCCTTGGTGCTCTGGAGCTGAGGGCCAGCTGTAGATATCGCAGTTTCAAGAACAACTCCGATGGAGGGCAAAACAGAACTTAAGGTCGCAGTGGAATATAACCCCCTTGCCAAACTATAAAATGAGTTCGATTCGATTATTAATAAACCACAACTGAATTTTGCAATTTTCCTTATATTGCATTTTCCATTTCACAGTCAAAAGAGTTTACTTGGAACTATTAATTTATACATTAGATTGGTAGGCACATATGAGGCAAATCTATCCGTGTTCACAGCTTCTGCTCTTGCAAGGATTAATCATGAGATTGCTTCATGTTAATTCTGAATATCTTCTAGCACAATTAATTATAACTCAATTTTTCGCTGCTCGAAGCTCAAATTTGCTGTTTTCAAACTTTTTCGATCACTTTCAATTATTGGTTATGTCCAGAACAAAACACAACGAATAAGATAAATATATGTTCACCTGAATGGTGCCCTCTGGCGGGTTATGCAGCAAGCGGTTTTTTATAGACTATATTGACTATATTTTTTTCAATTAAATGGGTTACTGTGATATTTTCTTCGATGAATTCGTTTGGAATGTAAATAAGAAGGGATTGTCAATGATTTTACAGAACAAGAAAAATTTGTATGGCAATTTTTCGGATTTTATGCGTGCAGCGTAAGTATTTCAACAAGGGTTTCGGTATTAATTCGTTAATTGATGGATAAGTTTTTTTCAGTGAATCTATCCAAAATGTGATAATCAGAGATCAGAACACAGAAGCGCGTCAAATATTCTTTATGTTCTTTTCCGACGAATTTTCTGATCGAATTTTATTAGATGGAATTTATGAAAATACTACTTATTGGTGAATCTGTGAACGCTTTATGAACAGGTTTTTGGTAAATTTTAGAGATTTGATGGACTATGGCACAGTTTCTTTCTGATTAATGCAACCTACCAGTGGAATGTTATTGCGAATCTTATTTATGTTTTTTATTCGAGAAAATTAATGGAAATGGTAACGGAGAACGGTTTCTGAATAAGTTTGTGGTATTTATTAGAAATTGGATGAATCATGTACTTTCCTTTTTGAATGTTTAAAAGGGACTTGGGTTCCTCATACCCTCACTCTAACCCGACTAATACTCAACAAACATAACCCTCGTTTACCGGCGTGAACTTGGCGCCAGGTTCGAGAAGCCGAATTATTTCCAGTATCCAAATGACCAGTGGCATCTTTACAAATTTAGACAAACGAAACAGTGGGGTTTTGAGGTAGAAAGAAAAGAATTCAAAATTGAGAACACTTGATCAACTTCAGGGAAGTTTAACAGCATTTCGATGCACAACTTTGTAATAAATATGAAAACCATTAGACAATGAATTACCTAAACTACAATCACTTTTATAGTCAATCGGTAGGCCTTGGAATCGGTCTATCAAGTTTTTGTTACCTTCTAGAACTGAATAAGGGTCGCTACAGAGTGGAGCGGAGAGCAACGATGATAGAGCAAAGAACTACGAACAAATCGAGATGGAATAGTGGTTCTTTGCTCTCCGTTCCACTTTGTAGCGACCCTTAGGTTGGCACTAGAGAAAAATCGTCAAGGTCATAATAATCAGACGAGACGTTGAGAAGTCCTACATACTTCAATCAAAGACTCTATAGTTCGATTTAGTAACATCTGTAACTACTACTACCTTTATGTAGAATTTACAACGGTTTGTAGTAATCTAACAGGAAATTAAACCTAATAAAACATTTTTCATTTATGCAGAGTGGGGTTTGTCAAACTTCCACGACCAACCGACTGACTTCATAAAATTTAGTGGAGTATAGCTGCATTTTCACGAATGACCCCTTCAAAAATATTCAGTTGGGTAAATATTTGCCACAGTTACTTTTAATCTTCCCCCCAGACTAGAAGGGATCGTGGTGACTTGATCGTTGCCTTTCGAGCTTTGACTCAGAGATTTGGGATCGACATGGGTGATATGTTTGACCTTGCGACAACCAGCCAATTTAGAAGGCACAGATTCAAGTTGACACGGGAAAGATTCAAATATACCCCACGGCAATCTTTCATCGCCAATTGGATATTCCACAATTGGAACAGTCAACTACTTCAAGAACAATTTGTACTCTTGGTGGCGAACCGGTGTGTGTTGATGGCCGGGTTTGTGTTTTGGTGATTTCACTAGTTAATTTTGTTTTGAATTCTTTATTATCAATAGTTTCACACTAGTTTTTCATTTGAATATGTGTCTATGAGTTGAGAAAACTCTTTTCTGTTGTATAATAATAATAAATAGTTGACACAGTTACTCTTCAATTAGTGAAGAACTAGTTAAGGACATAATATTATATTAATCCTAGCGACACATCCTTTTTTTTGGACAGATGAATTGAGTTTGTAGAGCAAAACACGAA
Source organism: Myrrha octodecimguttata (assembly GCA_958510865.1). NCBI lineage: Eukaryota > Metazoa > Arthropoda > Insecta > Coleoptera > Coccinellidae > Myrrha > Myrrha octodecimguttata. Next base: position 23,740,854 of record OY294059.1, read on the forward strand.
AACATCGACAGCAGAAATGTTTCACGGTTTCAAATTGGTGCAGGGGTCAGGATGGTTATATAACTTTGTCGAAATTTTTTGAAAATACTCGGAATCGTCCGAAGATCACCTGTTTAGCTACCTCTCAACTGTAAATTTTCTATTCCGCGTTAAGCTCGGCGAGATCCACATTTTATTGAATTAGTGTAGTATAGAGTAAGATATCACAAGCATATTGACTTGGGGTTCGTGCAAGGGAGTCTTCACACCTGTCAAATTTTCGAAATGTCCACGATGACCATTTCTGATGTTTTGCAATGTTCAAATTTGGCGGAGTTACCCTTCAAAAGATGGAAAGATTTCAAAAATGGTCATTTCCAAAAATTATCCAATTTAAAATGTTTAGCCAGGTTGCTATTTGGCACAGTTATTCTTTCATCGAGGAAAGAATAACATATCAGAAGTATATTGATTTGCTGATTGTCCAAGGGATAGTTTACACCTGTCAATTTATCGATATTTCCACGAATAATTCTCGCAAAAACGTCTACCCGTGTGTACATTTGACATAGTTAATCTTCTATGGGTAGAGAATAGCATTTCAGAAGCAGATTGATTTGCAGACTGTCTAAGGTCTATGGGGTTACAATTGTCAATGTTTCCAAAATTTTCACGAATTGACCTTTCAAAAATGTTTTGACCAGAGTAATATTTTTAGTTACTCTTCAATAGGTAGAAAATAACATTTCAGAAGTAGAAAAATTTGCAGGCCCCCTTAGGGGTTGTTTTCACTTGTCAATTCGTAGAAATTTCCACGAAACTACCCTTTCGAAAATGTTTAGCCAGGTAGATATTTGGCACACAAGGTAAGCAAAAGCAATAAAATATTGAATTGCATGGAGTAAGAGGCCAATTTTTTAAAACATCAACAAATGATCCTTTCAAGAATGTTTAGTCAAGTTTATAATGGCACTCTTCAATACGTTGAGAATAAAATATCAGAAGCATATTGATTTGCAGGTCTTTTAAATAATTGTTTACACTTGTCGATTGGCAGGAGTAAGCAACCGCTTTGAAAGCCTGCTTCTAAAAGCGATTTCAAGCGATGGACTGGAAGCTCCGGTTATCCCCATTGACAGATTTTCCTTTGCCTATATATCAGTTTGGATAACCGTAACTATAACCGGACCTTTTGGTCCATTGCTTGGAATCTATTCAAAATGTTATTCAAAAATTTCCCAAGGGGATATTCCTGAAGATATATGTACTCCATTCACTTTGAAGTTTGACAGATTTCACTCGGTAAATTCGAAGTATTCAATATCTTGTTACAGTAACAGCTATCCTGAACACATCAATTCTTAGGAATAAATAGGATTCTTGCTAGTTGATGCCGTCTTTGCATGTTGCTGATTTTAGCGAGGAAGGAAATTCAATTTAAAACCAAGGCTTTTCAGAGCAACTTTAGATATCTAAGCTCAAATAATCATAATCAAAACTATGGAAAGTACGAAAGAGTTGCTGAAGTATTTTCATTTGAGATGGTACCATCCAGATGTGGAGAGGAACTTAACTCATCCATTTTGGAAGGGAGAAATAAAAAAAAATTACCTATTAATTCTTAATGGGAAAATCATATTTTCTCAATTCATTCAATCAGGTAACAACGTTTGAAAACTGAAGAATTAACTCAACAAATTTTATATCCCAACTTGTCGATTATCTCCGTTAAGAACACAGGGTGGAGATTGGACAATCAATTAAATCTGAATTAGATAGGGTTTATTCGCAACTACTACTAAGCGATACGCCCTCTGGCGATAGAAATTCGAACACTTCCAAGCTAGTAGTTTTTCGACGTGCCTGTTATTCTAACGTAATTTGCTTACTTTTGGAGTTCATTTTCGAGCTTTTGTGTTGTTCTCCGAGTTGAAATTTTGATATACCGAAAGTGTTTTTAATATTCATCAATAGATTCCTTTCTTTCCGATTAAAATTTTCGCTTGTATTAATTCGAAATGGCATCCTCCCGAAATGACTATTGTTGTGTGCCTCAATGTTATTCATGGTCAAAGAAGAAAGGATCATCTAGTGCTTCTAGTTTTCATTTTTTCCAAAGCTAAATGAAAGTAAAGTTAATTTGGAAACAGCATTTGGCAGGGAACTCAATGATAGAAGAAAGGCCTAGCTTTAGAAATTGAAGATTGGAAAAGAGGTCACGAAATACATGAAAGTATGTTCACTGTATTTCTCTGAAGATGTTTATTTTCATAAAGGTAAATTACCTACAATGTATTCATTTCGAAACAACTTCATGTCATGATGTTTTCAGGTGTAATAGAAAATGAGAGAATTTTGAAGAAAAATGCTGCAGAGAAACTACCGAGCACTTCTGTAGCTACCTAATTCACATACTACACAAAATCATATTCTTAAAGAGTGATCTGATTGAAAACCTGACAAAAACTAGATATACTGTTAGAGTTGATAATAGCTGAAGTTATTCATTTAAATACATTAACACTTTTCATTTCTATATATAGGTAGGTTGAACCAGCTGTGACATTTTTCATTTTGTATGTGTATCTTGAGCTGCTGTTATAAGAAAATGAAATCAATTATATGTCTATGTGTTTCCTTTTCTTTAGAAGTACTTGAATAAGACATAATTTTAGTTTATTATTTGATAAAATCAAATAATAAACCTTAGTAATCGACCAAAAAAAAAATAAAAAATTAAGCCCTATGAAAATTTCAGTTTATATTTTGAAATATGTAGATTTGAATGAACTATTAGATAAAAATCCGTCTGTCCGCTGTAGAAAATCGTGTGTTGCACGAGATTGATAATCCAAGCTTTTCAGCAGGATCAGTGTACCCTAAGGGCTCAAAACTGGGGGTTGGAGAGAAAAAAATACTACTACAGAATTTTCACGAAACTCTCAACGTTGATTATTGTTGCATAACTCAAACTAAAAATTTTCACCGGGATGATTTCCGACCAGTGATCCCTGAGTTATAAAGAAAACTGCTGCAAATTTTCAATAATACCGAAAATCAACCCCACTGTTTCTTTAGAGGAAATGTTCACCGACACCACTGGTCATTTGGCTGAGGTAAAAAATTTAGCTTCTGAAAAATGGCTGGTAAGGTCATTCCGATCCCTCGTTTACGTATAAAATGGTGCCAAATCTTGATCAAATAGATTCCTGGATAGTGAATCTAAAAAATAGAGAATTTTACGTCATGAGAAAAAGTCTTGAAACTAACAAAAAATCATGAAAACTTAAATCTCAAATATGTATAGGGATTCTGGAGTTAAGAGTATTGAAACTTAAATTTTTGGAGCTTTTTTGTGTAATGAAATTCAGAACTTCTTTCAAGATACTACTTACTAAGGTTCATGTATCCTAACGATCATCACGATCTCTTGATAACTGAGATATCAGGTGCTTTCTTTTCGGCTTTAGTTGGTAGCACCGGTATTCAAAACATCAACAAAGACTCATTATTTTAAATAATTCATCGAGTACTTGCGCGTGTTGGAGACCACCCACAAAATCAAAGCAACATATGAGACATGAATGCACCCATTGAGTTTCAAATTTATATGCTTATACATGCTACACTGCTAATACACGCTACACTGCTAATACACAATATTTATTTGTATTGTTACTAGGACTTTCAAATATGAATTTATGTGAATGCAGTTTATCACTAAAACTGAAAGAAAAAATCTATGTAATGAAATTTGGTTTTGGAATAATCAAACACGAATAATGCAACATTCATGATCCGTTTAGCTTCCCAATTTTAATATCATATTATAAATATATATAATATATATATGTTCTTCATATGTTCCAATTCTTACCTACTGTATTGAAACTAATAACCAATTTTATTATCGAACATCCCTAAAATGTATAAGATGTTCATTAGGAATGTGGTATACTCAAAAATGTATTGCATTCAGAGTCTGAAGCTTGTATCAATCTATATTTCCAAAAGCAATCTTTGATATTTACTCGAAAAATCTTTCCAAGTCGAAATTTCGGAAAGCTTCTTGTTACACAGTCTATGAATTTGGATGGACATTCACAAATATTTTTGATGCTATTCCAAATGTAGTACCATTGTTTCACAATTAGAAAATAATTCCTGAAAAATATGTACATGTGGAAAAATACAACATTTTGGTATGAAAATTGAATCAATTGAGGGTAAGTACATACCAAAATCACTAATTCATCATCCAAAACTATCCATCAGTTTAAGCCAAATTATTCCTTCCATTGCTTCAACATTGACGGCTACTCACTTCTGAATGGCCATTAGGACATTAGGACTTACGAACCGACATAAATCATCAAATGATGATGTCATCTCCAAAGATGCAAAATCAAAAGAAGAGGCTAAATTGTCGAAACCACCGTAAAACTTATTTCAAGGAATATCGTGTATTCGCAAAATCGCAAAATGTAATAAGTCGTGTTTCACTGTCAAAAAGTGACGTCATAAACACCATTTCTATCGTAATGAAATACATTATTCTTACCACTCGTCGTGACACAGCTTAGAAGGGACTTTAAATTCACTTGAATTATTGAAATTATTTTATCTGTTCAGAAATGAATCTTAATACGAATTCCTCATGAACTCACCGTTCAGTTATACATCATATTTAGATATACAATATACATGAAATGACAGAAGTCCAGAAATATATTACCTTTTAGAGTACACTAGTGCAGGATGTCAGCGAATATCCAAAATATGAACACAACACAACTATTAAAATATTTCACTTAAATCACATTTTATTCAATAGCCTGTCTGTAACATTCATTTTAATAAGATGCACCGCAATCACAGAACACTTGTGATGAATGGAAAGTCGAAAGCGCCATCTCTCTGCGATAGCAGAACAATAAAATTGACATTTTTGTGCAGTAATCAGGCATTCTTTAGCGGGAAAATTTCAAATCACTCTTGGCAGAAAAGTAAAAGAGAATTTCATCTAGTTTTGTTCACATGATAAACAAAGAAATAATTAGACTCGTAAACCATTGTAGTGGAGCAGGTTTGTGGCTTAATACGAAGGTCGAATTCGTGAATGGGTAAAATCCACCGAATTATTCCGTAGATATACCCATTCAAAATTTTATTTTCCCAATATTTTCAAAAATACAAATGAGATCGAATTGAAATCCAGTATTTTATCGAATAAAACTTAGAAAAGCACTTACGTGAAGTCAGCGCAGCTTTTACGCGCATGTTCAAAGGATATCACCAAAAATGATCATGCACGCAAAAGCTGCTGACTTCACGTCAGTGTTTTTCTAGGTTCTATTTTTATGGAATTGATTAATAGATTAACTACTATCTCATTCATTGAGTTCAGCCAAAAGGGGGTCGTTCAACAATTTGTACGTAATATCAAATAGTGTTAATTACATTAATCATACAAATATAGCGCGTCCTCTAATGGACGCATCCCCGCAACCCCTTTATTTACGAACTCTGTGATTCTTCTTACTATTTTCGGGATATATCTCAGGGAACTATAAAATATCCAAAATTACTAAACAGGCCTACCATCATATTTCCCCTCCTACTGCCCCCTTAGCTCAGGCATAGTATATATAGCCTCAGGTAACCTCTTCTTTAAAAGTTCAATTGTATCGCAACGCCTCCATCTGTCACTCGTCGAGTTCTCCATGATGAATAAAAAATAACTAGCGCATATTTTAAAATTTGTGTTTCACTAATAATGTTGATAGTTGGAGCTGAATCAAAATGCAAAAGTATTCCACAGATAACAGAATTGTAGTGTACTAACCTCAGCTCAGTATTCTATACACCTCAGATGTAGGTGCTCCTCAGACTTGTAACCAGTGCGCAAAGCTATACCGACTTTTTCAGCGGATCATTAGATCGGTGAAAAAATATTTTTGACCAATTAATCAAATAACGACCCACCAAGCAATAATCCGCAATCTCTCCTGTATTGGGAAAACCAAGTTTTACTCATTACTACGTTATATTTCTCTAGCAAAAAATTGAGCTGGCAACATTGCTGCTCAAGTTACCAGATAGCCAAAGATTAAATCTTTGGTAATTGAATCGGATTCCAATTTTAGGACAATCCTAGAATTTCTTTCGAACTGCGCAGAATCGATGAGCAGGTCTGTTTCGAGTCCCAGAACTATTGGGAACTTCTGCGAAGATGCCAGCGCCCTAACGGATAAATTTGGAACCTGTCCAAGCTAGTAGTTTTATGTAAACAAACCTTAGAAATGTGATGGAGAACGAATATTTGTTAAGCAGAGCTTGAATATTTGAAGAAATTATTATAATTTTGTGTAAGATTTCTTGAGAAGGAACTTTTCGTTTGGATCACGATATAAAATCGTACTTTAAATTGTTCCTGGAGGATAATTTCTGTGTTTGTTGCTTGGTGGATCAAAGTGAACCAATATCTAAGTTAACTTGAATTTCTGGAAAAATAGGCACCTCAATAAGAAATTTAAGGACTCTTATTTATGTAAAAAAGTGCTGAATGCAGGCTATATTATGTGGTAAATCTAGAATCAGTCCAAATGATATGACTTGTTCTTTGTTTACAAACGAGTGAATTAATAAAATGAAAACAGATTTTCTGCTTTAGTTCTTTTGCATCGTATTTCTAAAGTAAAGGAAACAGATAGACATATAATTGATTTCATATTTATATTACAGCAGCTCAAGATACCCATACAAAATGAAAAATGTCACAGCTGGTTCTACCTACCTATCTATAGAAATGAAAAGTATTAATGTATTTATACGAATAACTTAAGCTATTATCAACTCTAACAGTATATCTAGTTTTTGTCAGGTTTTCAATCAGATCACTCTTTAAGAATATGATTTTGTGTAGTATGTGAATTAGGTAGCTACAGAAGTGCTGGGTAGTTTCTCTGCAGCATTTTTCTTCAAAATTCTCTCATTTTCTTATACACCTGAAAACATCATGACATGAAGTTGTTTCGAAATGAATACATTGTAGGTAATTTACCTTTATGAAAATAAACATCTTCAGAGAAATACAGTGAACATACTTTCATGTATTTCGTGACCTCTTTTCCAATCTTCAATTTCTAAAGCTAGGCCTTTCTTCTATCATTGAGTTCCCTGCCAAATGCTGTTTCCAAATTAACTTTACTTTCATTTAGCTTTGGAAAAAATGAAAACTAGAAGCACTAGATGATAGTTTCTTCTTTGACCATGAATAACATTGAGGCACACAACAATAGTCATTTCGGGAGGATGCCATTTCGAATTAATACAATCGAAAATTTTAATCGGAAAGAAAGGAATCGATTGATGAATATTACAAACACTTTCGGTATATCAAAATTTCAACTCGGAGAACAACACAAAAGCTCGAAAATGAACTTCAAAAGTAAGCAAATTACGTTAGAATAACAGGCACGTCGAAAAACTACTAGCTTGGAAGTGTTCGAATTCCTTTCGCCAGAGGGCGTATCGCTTAGCAGTAGTTGCGAATTCTAGGATGTTTTGAAAACGGTTCAACCTATATGGAAACTCTTAACAGGTATAAAGATAGAAAGAGCGGAGGAAATAATTCAATGTTTTTCAAATTTCAATCAGTATAAGTGATACGATGAATATAAAGCGGTAGAAATACGATTGACAAACCTCAGCGAATCTATCGATCATCTGATGAGTATAAAGAAAAAAACATATTTTTTCTCATTTTTCATTTCTCAAACAAAATACTCATTTTTGATTACCCTCCTTCACAATACAGGAATTATTGTATTATATCAAATATATGGTGAAAATGAAAAAAATTCTAATATTTTCACTGAAAATCAGAATTCCATGATTTAATTATGTTGAAGATTAAAAAACAATGTTGAAATTCATCGATACTTCTCTGATAAATATATACCTACTTTTATACATTCTCTCAACTAACATATTAAAAAAAATCGGATTTTAAAGGCAATATATGTTCCTATGTCTCCTCGAAATAACAAAGGTTTTAGGATTGAGACGGTCAGTACAATAACAATAACTCGTCATTCATGCTTTCTGAGCACGAGGAAGAACTATTGAATTAAGGGCCGGTATAACAAAACTTAAGTGGAAGTTATCCTTAACTTTAACTTATGTTAGGACATATCTGTCAGTTAAAGTTAAAGATAACTTCCAGTTGAGTTTTATATTAGCGGCCCTTAATCATATTCATAAAATGCCAGATTTATCTACATGCAAATGCTCATTTAATATTACACCTTATTTATTTCAAATGTTGTCACAGAAGTCACGCGCGCGCTGACCATGCTTCGGAAGAAATCCTAAATCCATAGACAAATAGAGATTAGTCCCGACTCGAATGCAGGTACTGTTTTCGGTTAGTTCTAGGAGTTCTAGGACTGTCCGAGGATAATTCCACAGAATAGAGAAGTATTATTATTATTATATTATTATTAATATACTTCTCTATTCTCTGATAATTCTGAGGAAGCCCGAACACGGATCAAGTCGGTCATGAAACAGTTCAACAAACAAAACCCGAACTACGCAAACTTGCTCACTACTCTATCACTAAGGTGCATAGAAGATATGGTGAATTCAACGATGCGCTTTTGTTTCGCCAATGTTGGGGAATTCGCTAGAATTAGTTTTTTTCACTGAAGGTGGCGTCATTTGGAAATAACGACTACAGTGACTATATTATTATATTGGTAATATAGTCACAGTAATTACGACCGGTCGTCAAGGCAACTGTCTGTCAGAACTGCATTGACATCAGATAAGAGTGACAAGACATAAGGTAAAAAATATCTGGATGAATGAATTTTTACCATATTATGTTTTTGCGAGCATGTTCTAGGGAAACAGCGTGCTATCGTTCTGTGCAAATGTCTGTAATTTTCGATGATTGAGCCGAAAATGGTCTTAAACGACTAGGTTGGACTCACTGATGACGAATCCGGTGTCGAAATCGATTCTGTTCGTGGACACGATAACTGTCGAACGAAGCCAGCTTACTAGCTAGCAACTTGAATCTTGTAGGGTAGTTCGCGCATAGGAATGCCTCGGTTGAGTTCGCTAATGGGCCAAATCGGCAGAATAGTTTCGGAGTTATGGCCGTTTGAAATTTTGAGGTTATTTCCCTTATATTTCAGAAACTACAGGAGCGGTTGGATTGAAACTTGGCAGTTAGTTGGAGTATAATGACGCGCAACTTTGAGCAAAATTTCGTTGAAATCGTATGATCACTCAATTAAAAAAAAAAATTCGAAATTTTTTCGGAAATAATTTTTTTTCTGAAACTATTGTTCTTATTTGAGAAAATTTTCAGTGTTATCTTGAGCTTTGTATTTCATGGAAGTGTACCAAATTTCAATCCGATACGGACATTAGTTTTGGAGGTATTGGGAAAAAATATGTAGAATTTTCTGGTTTTCTTCAACATGTCGTTGTTTTTTTTCGGTATAACTCAAGAAATACTGATTCAATCGTGATGAAACTCCGCAACTAGTTCAAAGATGTTGAAGGACAAAATTATGCAAAATTTGGTGATGATCGTGTCATTAGAACAATCTGAAAAAAATATTTCAAATATTTTATTTTTCAAATATTCAATATTCTGTGATCTTTTCATCTTTTGCGCGCATGTTCAAATTCGCTGCCGAAGCGGTCATCTACATTGAACATACGCGCAAAAGCTGCTGCCTCCACGGCAGTGCTTTTTTAGATTTTTTATAACTTTCAGTGGAATATATTCTAAGAATTCAATATATGGGCATCGTAATCTTTCGCCAATTCACTATCATTCGATGTTTTCATTTAGTATAGTAAGCGAGGAGTGGAATTATTACCTAATGTTGGGTGAGCAATGTGAAATTATTTTACAGTGGTAAAGCTGTGGGAAGTTTATGGAAGTGGATCATCGGATCCTTACTTTGAGTCAGACTGAGGCCTATCAAGAGTAGGAGTTTCCCAGAGAATAAAACTCATTGAATAGGCCATATTATTGAACAGGTTCCTTACCATTTAAATTCATAAGATTTCCAATTAGAAAACGAGTGTTTTATTCAATGGTTACTTCATTTCATCGGATTTGAAAACTGAGGTTATCTAGTAGCACTTGATAGTAGCATATTTCAATTTCGAGTAAATGAAAATTGTTAAGCAATTCATGTATAGTCCAATAAAGAATCAAAAAAATACAACACATTCAACAGTCCGACTCTGGTATTTTTCCCCAATCAAGGTTAAGTGATTATTTGATGAAAATCGTGTTCTCCTTAGCCATTAGAAAGCATTTGTATTTATTTGACCGCAGCTGCTGAGGGCAAAAGTACCTAAAAAAATTCATGGAAGTTTGTTCTATCCGACTCCGATATTTTTTTCTCCGATCTAGTGCAAGTGATTATTTTATGAAAAATGTGTTCTCCTTAGCCAACAGAAAGCATCTGTATTCATTTTATCGCAGCTGCTGAGGGCAAATTACCTAAAAAAATTAATGAAAATTTGTTCAGTTCCGACTCTGGTATTTTTTCCCAATAAAGTGCAAGTGATTATTCTATGAAAGACGTGTGCTCCTAAGCCATTAAAAAGCATCTATATTTATTTTACCGCAGCTTCTGAGGGCAAATTACCTAAAAAAATTCATGAAAATTTGTCCAGTCTGACTCTGGTATTTTTTCTCCAATCAAGTGTAAGTGATTATTTTATAAAAAACGTATTTTCCTTAATCATTTGAAGGCATCTGCATTATTTCATTGCAGCTGCTTTGGGCATAAATATCTAAAAAATTCATGAAAATTTGCTCAGTCCGACAGAAGACAAAAAAATTCTTTTCTCAATCGAGTGCAAGTATATAACTATGACAAATGTATACTTTCATGAGAAAGCATCTGATTATAATTGAGAACAGCTTTTGTGTAGCTGAGTAGCGAAATAAATTGTTTGGATATATTCCGTCAGTTCGTATTAGGTAAAACTTCCATCATATTGAACATAAACTGAGTGGATCTCATCGAATTCGCGACGACGCCACTGGCTTATGCCACTGGCCGTTCGGGTATCTCTGGAAGTTTTGCCTGCAAGCCACAGAATACAAATATGCTGGCAGCTGAGTTCCACCTGCCAACTTCACATTGGGAATACAATGGTTGTTCTGTGAATGTATCATTCGATCTGTCATCTGTGATCGTGTGATATATTTGTATTCTGTGGTGTGGTCTGTCAATGAACAGTTTGAACCATAGAACAAGTATAGATAGAATGGAAACTCCCATGCTATGATTCGGCACAGTTTTAAGCGACCTCGTGCGGGTGATTAGGGAAGTATTTGGCCCTCTGGCGGTGTTTTTCGGAACGAATGCCCGCGAAAATTTAAAATGCTGCCCATTGTATACACAGATTTGATATCTTTGATTTCAAGAGGGAAACAAACGGTAATCGAATATATCGATAATAGAGCATTAATTATAAATAAATTTGATTACATTGAAGATACTAAATGCTATCGATATATTACGATCACCATTTGTTTCATGTCTTGGTGAGGATAAAATTTCGGAAAAAAAAACACAAATGTTTACGAAATATCATTTTATTTTCGCATTGTTGGGTTTTTAGATGAATTGATAAACTTTTTTGGACAATTTCCTTGATTGGGTCAACCATACCATGTGCACTTTGATATAAAAACTATTAAATTTTGAATCAGTGCCTTTCGTGATTGCATTCACACGTTCACAACAAAAAATTAACAAATAATTTACAGGCAGCAGTTCCTGATTCAGGATGTAACCTGCAGTGAATTGGTTTAAATTCTTGAAATTCTTACTTTAGAAATGTTGAAATCATAGGAAGGCTGAGGAACATAATCAATTTAACAAAATTCGGAAAAGAATTGAGTTTATCTGCCTTTTCTAATCTTTCTTTGAATGAGGCCAACCAATTATTAGTCCAACACAATTTGCAACTTTAATCAATAACATTCTTAGAAAGATATTTTTTACGGTCACTCAACCTTGCTTGTTCTCTCCAGTTAATTGCAGATTTCCTTGGTCCTCTTCAAGTCCAAGTTTTAAAAGGCCCTGCCAATTCGCTTGGGACAGCATCCAATAGAGGACCTTGGACATGGATATGTATCTTCAGTTTGACCTGTAAATCATAATGAAAAATGGTTAAAAATGCGTGAAACACAAGTTTGACGTGAATTTATCTTCACCTTCATACTAATGAAAAATGTGTAGGTGGAATTATAAATAATGAATCTTACCAGTAAGAAATAAGACAGGTTCAGCTGTATTCCAAATACCTTTTCGACCTAATTTCACTTCATCTGTGGAATGTCTATCACAGACATACTAAATTTTTCGTATTTGTTCCTCTGTTTATACTTCGAATAACGGATTATTCACTTTTCAACCCAAAGTTTGAAAAGTTCAGGTTTCTTATCTGGTCCAGGAAAACGATGGCGTTTACTATACCGATCTTCACAATTAGGGACGCAACATTTGTCAATTTCAACAGCTCCAGACACCGACATATTTATAAATTTATAAAATTCGAAATCAACGAGCAATCAAGCCGACTGTTGAAAAAATAGAACGAGAACGAGGTTATGTTATTGTTATGGAAACATATAAGCAAACTTAAAATCAGAAATCGGCGATGTGAGCGGCTCCCCGCGGGTGATTATGGAACTAAACTATTGTTCCAAAGCTTAGTAGGCAAGTTTCCTCTCTATCTATATTTACTTTATGGTTTGAACCACTGTGATCTGGTGATTTGGATTTGAACATTGCTAACTAATGTTAAGTCAAAAGTCAAATCTTGTGTTAGCTTCCTTCTCCGCGACTTCTTTTGAGATGCGAGATGTATGTCGGGTATCTGTTGCAATACTCAAACTGAAAATGTGAAATAAGGAGGAAGTTCCATTACATAGTAGCAGGATAAAATGCACTTTTTGTAATAACTTGCTGTTATGTAAGCTTTTAGAAAACTCAAAAAGGATATGAAAAAATCAAAAAAACCCTTTAGAATGTAGATTATTTAGATGTTTATAAAATAATCTGATAACAGTATTTCGCATAGATAATTAGCGTATTTGAAGTCATGCCATGTCAGTGAAAGTTAATTCAATTAAGAATATTAAGATGGTATATGATATCAAATGGATATTCCCGAATTTGAGAAATCAGTCAAAATTGTGGACTCTAGCGAGTACTATTACGGTAGCAGCAGTTGGTCTTTTCAGCAAAATCTTAATAGGTATGTTAATATTTATTGGGAACTAATTATATTAGAGTGATGAAGTAATTTTTTCTAGGCTGGTTAAGCAAGACTAAAGTTCATAATTTAAAAACTATGAATTCCTTATTGGATGAGAGACCAAAAAATGTTCCCTTGCTTACTGTTTCAAATCATCATTCTTGTTTTGATGATCCAGGGCTTTGGGGTGAGTTTTGAATATGAAATCGAACAGAATCATTTCTTTACATGCTACATTTTCCTGAGTATGAAATGCTATATCTCTAAGGATATAATTGAACATCTCTTCCTTTTCAAGTCATAGTTTTACCGAGTATTTGATCCAATTCTAGGTACTCTTAATTGGAGGCATTTACTGAGACCTTCACTTATGAGATGGTCCTTAGCAGCACATGATATCTGCTTCACCTGTTGGCAACATGCTTCCTTTTTTGCACTGGGAAAATGTATTCCTGTAATTCGAGGAGCAGGTGTCTATCAAGAAGCTGTTGATCTATGTATAGAATTATTGGCTACTGGAAGTTGGGTACATATCTTTCCAGAAGGTTAGTGATAGTTTTTCATCATTTAATGCGCTATTACAATAATAGTCATAAAAAGAATTCCTTGAAATTAATCAGCAACTAAATATTTCATTTAAAATGTGTATTTGTGGATATAGTGCCCCTATTTCTCTCTTTCTCAACTCTGTTCATCCTAAAAGCTATCCCAACTGGTAGAAAACAGATTCTTATTTTGGCAGTATCTTGGAGGGAAGATTTTCATTCGAACAGGAAAGTTAAGTTAACAAATAGACCAAATCCACCTGTGTAAAATGTTTAATTTTTTCAAGATTTCAAGTAATTCAGATAAATGAGTTATAATGAAGAAGTTATATTTTATAGCATATCATAAGTTGCTTGGGAAAGTAAATTAATATAAACAAATTCGATGTACCTGCGTATATGTATGTATATATTATAATAAGCCCTTTCCAGCTACCGTCAGAGGCGCGCCAGCATATAAAAGTCGTGTTCCAGTACGCGGGAGCGTCAGACCCTCGCGGTTCCTACCCCTTTCCCCTTATGCACCACCCAAATTTGCGGGGCTTAATGCACTCACAGCTGTGAAACGCCAAACTTGTCAAAATTCGCCGGTTTGTTTATCGTCTCGTTCTCGAAATATCGTGGGCTTGAAGCCCCAGAGCGTCAAGCACCAGGGGCTTAACGCACTTTACTGGAAAGCCACTAATTTAAATACAGTCGAACCTCTATAACTCAAAGTTGAAGGGAAAGCCAAAAATTTCGAGTTATGGAGAGTTCAACTTATAGAAATACCTGATTCATACCCGACAAAAAAATAAACTGAAATACATTTTGGTGATAGTACCATTGGACTCGAATCCATCTAGTACCTTTTGTGAGATCCTGCATTTATAAGGAAATTTGAAACTTTAAATAATTCCCTGATCAAGGTGCTGTTATTATGATGTAGTATTAGGTCACCCTTTCCTTGACGTCAAAACTCTGATCTTACTGTTTTTGAATGTTCGACTTGAAGAGATCTTTACTTTGGCTGGATGCAGCATTGAGTTCAAGTTGAAGAGGTTTTTTGGGTTAAAGAAATTCGAGTTATAGAGGTGAAAATACAGGGAATTCTTGAGGATGTGAAAGGAACGCTGTGAAAGTCTGAGTTGAAGAAGGGTTCGGGTTATAGAGGTTCAACTGTATCGATATGTAATATCTTGTGAGGATTGTCTAATTTTTCTGTATATCTGAAAAAGAGCTGTTGAAAATTATTATTATTTATAGAAATGACCCATGAGGATTGCTAGATTCAAACTATTTGTCAAGAGAAGTTTCTTGAAGAAATATTGACTAATGAACAGTATCAGAATAATCTCAACTATTGAATAAGTTGATGGTAATGTTTCATGTTGACTCGTTTCATCAGACGATAATTCTACAACTTTTCGATTTATTGTTTAATGAAGGGGTTGGCTATAGACCCTGAAAGTATCTAGTTCACTTTCTTGATCGTATACATTATTTTGATGTTGTTCCTTAGGAACATTTTATCAAAGAACTACCCTTGACGAAATAATTTGAATCCTTCAATCTGTCGGGGTGATTTCTATAAAATTAACGGTTTTATTAAATTTTTCATGGTTCTTTTTCAGATAGGAGCGCAAACCTAATACAATCCTGAAAAATAATTTATTCAGATAGTTTCCAGATAAGCTTGGTAGTAAACAAACTATCTATTGTTAATGTCGTTTCGATTTAAACCATCTTTAACCAAAATAGCTGCAACTATTGACTTATTCCTATTCTATCCAGCTAAATTAGAATCTGCTCTATACTTGTAAACCGAATACAAACCATAAGAATATTTCACAAAACCATCAGTTTTTCACTGTAGTAATATAGAGCCAGATTTCGTGTGGATTCAGTTGTTAGAAAATCAAAAAAAAATTGTTCGGAAATGTTTGATGAACATTTTTTTTCTCTGAAAATATCGACCTGATTTCAATGGAATTTGGCATAAACCTCAGAGTCAGTATTTAACAACAATGATCCAAATTTCAATTCGATCCGATATTTCGTTGTAATATGGAATTTTAAAGTTATTTCCGCAATATCTCAAGAAGTACAAATGCAATCAGATTGATACTTCGTTATTTGATGGAGATTACCAACACGCAACGAGGTGCAAAATTTCGTGTTGATCTAATGGTTATAATTTTTAGAAGCGCGTAAAAGCTCCTGACCTCACGTCAGTGCTTTCCTAGATTGTTCATCGAAGGGCTGGATTTTAATTCGATTCGATCTATGTGTTTGGAAGCATCGGGAAAATGAAATTTTGAAGGGGTATATCTGCGGAATCATTCGATGGTTTTAAAACATTCGCCAATTCGATCTTCGTAATTGAACTCCAAACTTACTCTACAATGGGGGTTTTTCCTTTAAACGAAAATGCACTAATTTTCATGAAAACCTTTCAGAACATCACATTTCAAACATATAATTTCAATATTATATTTTCAAAAAAATTTTTGATCACCTAATACTGAAAAATAAAAATGAGGATTTGCATTCGAAAGCATTTGTCTTGAGTGCACAATATGACAACGTCGAATTCAGCTTTCTCGGAAAGAAAAGGACGTCAAATGTGTTATTTTGCTTAGGAAAACAGGATAACTATACTTCGATCTGGTTAGAGTAGAAGTCAATGACCAAGGAATAGAAAAAGAAGAACGCAGACTGTCATACTGTCATATTACTGACAAATCGCAAACGGAAATTGGTTGGTTATACTGACAAAGAACACGTGTGTACCACAGAATAGGAATAAATATTTCATTATTCTATAGCAGAAAAAGCTATTCTACTAAACAACGTTGTCACTTCGTGCATGCCTGGCAAATCCCAAACCCCAATTTTGAAATCTGATTTTGAATACTTTCTGAAGGTAATTTGGGAAAATGATGAATCAAACCCATAATAATTATGTTCAAATTTGCTTTTGCAGTAATAACCCAAATTCAGGAAAAACCCCCATTATCTGCTAAGGAGTAGATTCTGCCGGTAGTTATTTTGTTCATTATAAGTGGCTAGGCCGGCCGTGAACACGTTAACTTCAGAAAAATCTACATAGGGAATATATTTGTAGAGTAGGTTTTCAGTTTTATTAAGAAGGTCGATTGCTTAAAAGGGTTGAATTCGCCAATTATTCCTTAGATAGTTATACTCATTCAAAATTTTGGATCGAATTGCAATCGAATACTTGATCGAAAATTATAGCTTTAGGTTGATGCAGAATTTCGTGAAGACCATATGAAAAGAATATCTGCGTTTGGCGGGTTCAATACGTGTAGTGATGACCGCTTTGGCAACGGAACAAGCGCGTAAAATATCCTGTCCTCACGTCAGTGCTTTTCTATGTTTTTGTTAAACATCTGCTAATCAATGGAATTATCTTGTTTTTCTTCGGAACAAAAGGGAATATTGAGTTGGTATATAAAATATTTCCCTAAACGGGACGCATACATTCTAGCTTGAACTCCTTAATGTTTCATATGTACAAGATAATGGATTTTATTCAGTTTTGGTTTACTGTAAATTTCTTGGGTTTTCGTTTCTTCCCAAATTTCTAAGTTGCATTTTTTAGCAATTTCTATAGGGAAGGCTCCAAATCTTTTGAGAAACGATATTATTATCATTGACTTCCCAACAATAATGATTATTCAACTCAAAAAACGAAATTATAAAACGGGTAGCTTGCAACAATGCAAAACAATAAACTATCATAGATGAATCAAAGTCATCACAAAAATGCTCTGCGGAAATATGTCCATTAAGCAAGGGAAATTTCGTTCCAAGTAATCATCAAAACAGTGGAAATATCGGCCTCAGGAACTACTTCTTCACAATGTCGCGGCCCTTTATCAGACCTCCTTCAGGCTGAAAAACAATATAATAATCAGTGACACACTGAAATCAAATAATAATGCAAGTGGCAAAATCATTATTATTATTATTATAAAAAAACAATGGAAATGACAATTATGTTTGCACATTATAGCAATCAAAATGTAAACAACCACTATATAATAATTACAATATTGGTGGTTATTTAGCAAGACACTGCCATGCACTGCGCATGAAAATAGAACCAAAAAAAAGGTAGAACTCTATTCAGAACAATAAAAATATCAAGATTTCCATATTTAGAAAATCGAGCCAGTTCTTCAGAATCCAATCGTATATTGATCTGTTTGTTTGCTGAAATCGAACGTACAGAAATAAATGAAAGGAATAATTAACAGACCAGTGAAAAAACGAAACATAACCCGATATATCAGTGGCGCGGCGGGACAAATCAACGAAATCTAGCAACACTTTCCCAACATTGAGTTGTAATATGCTACACTCAATGTACCCGCCAATTTAATGAAGTCTTTCGTTTCGGAAGCTGATGTTCTAATGCATAAATGATTCATTAGATACTCGTACCCATTCGAAATAATACTTTTCTAATATTTCCAAGAAAACAGATGGGATCGAGTTGTATTAGAGTATTTTGCCGTAAAATAACAGCAAATTGTTTTTGAGATATTCAACTCAAAGAACAACATATTATACTAACTCTAATTCGATCGGATCAGTATTCTTCGAATAATTCGATCCGATCAGTATGTATCTAGTTATTGAGGAAGAAAGTCGAAAATTTCATATCGGGATAGCTGCGAAACCGTAGTTGATAAGCCCATTGACGATTTTATCCGCCAAATTATTCCGTTCGAAAGATATGGCGGCAAAAGGTCGACAGAATTTAATTTGACCCCGAATTCTCCATCAGTAAGCGAACCATATTCGGTCATTCGAAAATTACCGCTATTCGGACATAATTTTTGAATATGCTCTGCATAATTTGTTGTCCCATAGAATATTTAACTAATCTGGTAGTTCGTGAAATAGTAACTGTCTTAGAACTTTCGTTTTCTTCAATATGAGCCTTTCCAACTGTGGAATGCTTTGAAGCGAATCGCTTCTACGGGAACATAGATGAATTTACAGAAATGGCGGTTTCTGATGAATGCTGAATTAGTGACGATATACCCCTTAAATCGAACAAGACATCTGGACTTGATCATATAAAAACCGAAACATTGAGGGCTGTGGCGGAAGAGATTGCTGGGCTGTACACGCATCTTGTCAATTGTATATTTCAAAATGTACAGTTTCCAGAATTATTGAAAAAATCCGTTGTTTAACTTTCTTCTATACAAAAAAGGCAACAATAATGAGATTTGCGACTGTAGACCGATATCCATCGTAACCTCGATGCCAAAAATTGTAGAAAGAACAATGATTAACAGATTAACTTACTACGTTAAATAAAAAAATTATATCTGATGAACATTTTAGGTTCCGCGATTGATTATCAAGAAATAATGCGAATATAAGTTTGTTAGAGAATAGAATATTGTTGTTGAATATTGACTCCGATTTTATAATCATCTGATGATTGACTGACTCCGAAGGAAGTAATTTTTCAATATAAATGAGGTAAATTTCCTTTTAAATTCTTTAACGAGGATTTCTTCGCGAAGTTATGATCAAAGTTGCGCGTTGGTAACTAATTTCGTAGCTTCAAACTGATCGTATTTGTATCTTTTGAGATACCTATTGTAGAATGAAAAATTTTTCAACTATACAGAATTTCGGACCAAAGAACAAAAAAAATCTAAAAAAGCACTGCCTTGAAGGCAGCCGCTATTGTGCGCATGTTCAATGTAGATGACTGCTTGGCAACGAATTTGAACTAGGTCGTGAAAGCTGCTGCCTTCACGGCAGTGCTTTTCTAGATTTTTTTTCGATGAATTACTGGTTTTCAATTCGATCTAATCTGTATTTTTGGAAATATTGGAAAAATAAAATTTTCAATGGGTATATCAACGGAATCATTGGGCGGATTTTACCCATTCACGAATTCGACCTTCGTAATTAAGCCCCAAACCTTCTCTACAAATATCGAGTTTCCAAGTCGTTTCTTCCGGAAGTAATTGTGTTCACGGTCGCCCGAAAATTATATCTTGAGGTTCATGCAGAATTGCATGAGGACCACATGAAAACGGAACAAGCTCGTAAAAGCTCCTGACCTCACTGCAGTTATTTTCTAGATTTTTTATATTTGCTTCTGTATAATATTAAAAAATACTGCCAGGCATTAAGCATCGTGGCAACCCTTCGCAGGACACATTTAAATGTCAATAAAATGTATACTCCATTCTATTTTATAATGTCAGTCGAATGGTCATGGAATTATGACACTATGTTTGATTTAAAAATACGATTATTCCGAGGCTTAAAGATTGATTTTCTGTATTATGAAGCACCTCAAGCGGTGAGTGATAATGAACATAGAGAAACAGGTCAGAAACGTAGTGAAAATAATCTCCCTTGGTATGTATGAAAGTAGAATATTAAATGTAAAAAAATTCAATTATTCTTGAAAAGCAGGAAAAATTGTGCCAATAAAATGTTTCATTTCTATTGGTACAAATCTATCTGTGAAACTACGATTTGTCAAAGGCACGCTCGAACAGATTTTCTCATATCACTGAACTTTATGCGGCGTGAAATGTTGGAATTATCATGTGATTGAAATGTTTTCATGGTACGTTTATACAGGGTCTTTCACGAGGAACCTCACCCATATTTATACGGGAAACTACTGAACGTATTTTCATGAAATTCAGCACTTATAAGTATTTCACGATGCTGATGAAATCTAAAATATTTTCAAGGCATGAGCACCTCCGGTTTTTCCGGAAATGACGTCAACTTCCGTTTTTCAAATTAGAACACCATTTTTTTATTGCAGAAATAGATTCCTTAGAAAATTTCAATTTATTTTGATGTAACATTTTTCAGTTTTGGTTGGAAAATTCTCTCTGAGCGGGAAAATTCGAAAAAAAAATCTAAAATAGAGCTCCGCTGAAACAAGAATAACTTCGAGGTTTTTGGATGGAAAATTTTCATTTTTGGGATTTTTCAAGATGTAAGATTGATGTATCCATTTTAAAAATCGAAATCGCGATTCATGATACAGGGGGTGAAAAAATCGCTTTCAAAGTTAGGGATGACAAAATCGTGAAAAATCAATTTTTTCAAATTAGAACCCTATTTTTTTATGCCAGATATTGAATCTACGTTGAAAAATAATGTGAGTGTATGCATCACACCCTTGCCCTAAAATGGATATTTTCTGAGTTATTCACAAAAAAATGTTTTTCGTCTTGAATTTTCAGCTATTTCTTTTCCCTTCACGCCAAAAAGATGAAATTTTCAGGAACTGTTATTTGAACTATGCTGTAGATTTTTCACCCCTTCTTGAAACCGACTTCAAGTTACTATTAGGAGAACCATGGCAAACTCTGGCAGTTATAACTAGAGAAGATGCTCAAAGTTTTGACCGTTAATTTCTAGACATTTATTTATACGTCTCAGGAATGCTTCGTGCGTTGCTCTTCTTATTTCATAGGGAGGAAGAGATCTGCAAAAGTGTTTCAAAACCAAATTGAGTTTCAAAACTATGAATCTAAAAATCTAAACAAACCTGAACGCATTTCTGACTCGTTCTATGCAGTCCTCTTTATCAGTCAGGGGAGTTGAATGGACAATATTTTTTATCCTACCCCAAACATAATAGTCTAAAGGAGTTAAATCGGGAGAACGTGGTGGCCAAAGATGTGGACCATTGTTCGCCAACCATCGATCTTCAAATAGCCTGTAGAGGATATTTGACACATTGAGGGAATTGTGTGGAGGCGCGCCATCTTGTTGATACCATAAGTCATTATGGTTCTGTACTAGCGGCTCAATTATTTGAGTCAATATGTCAGAATATCTATCTCCTAAGGGAGAACATTCTTTAAATAATGCAAACATGTGTAGTCTTCTATCTTACCAGTTAAAGTCCCATCATAAATGTGAACATCGAGAATTGCATTATTTTTGATGGCGCAAAAAACATTGAAACTCCAGGTCTCTTGAAAGTTCCATTGTCTGAAGTGGTGGTTGTTCTCTTCATCCCAATAATGACTGTTGTGCCTATTGAAAGAACCATTCTTTGTGAATTTAGATTTATCTGTCCAAATTATACAGTCCAAAAAGTTTTCATTCTCTTGAAATCGAATCATCATGGCTTCGCAAAACTCTGTTCTCCTGACGAAATCAGTTTCCTTCAAATGCTGTACCCTATTGAATTTATATGGGTGCATTTTATGTTTTTTTAATATTCTCCAAACACTCGATTGAGATAATCCCAGATCAATCTCGGCATCTTTGAGAGAATTTTGAGGATTCACACGAAAATATGCAAGAACTGTAATTTCGTTGTTCTCATCTTCTACTACACTTTTTTCTCTGTGTGTAGTTTTCTTAACGAAAGAACCGACATTTCTCAAGTTCGTCATGGTTCTGTTGATGGTATCTCTCGTTGGTCTGGGTCGGTCAGGAAACCTCTCAATGAACAGTCGAATCGTTCTATCTACAACTTTATTACATTGTCCATGAAGTAGAATGAGATTTAAATAATCTTCATTGGTAAAATTAGGCATAGTGATCGATTTTATAACTTAATACGAATTATCACCAAATTAATAGTAAGCACAAAATGCTACTGAATAAAGAGGAATTTGGCAGATGTAATTAATGATATCTATCATAATAAATATATAAAAATAATGTAAAACATGGTAAGTTTTTGCATATGGTTCATAAGGAATTATTTATTTATCACTGGAGAGAAAACCGATGGCCGATTAGTTGAAATAAAGAGGTTTCCGATACAAATTCGAATCCAAATTCGCCATCTATTTAGGAACAACCTGTAACTTTTTTCTCTTGCATATTAGGGTAGTAAAATCTAAAACATGGTTTAAGTAACAGTTCCTGAAAATGTCATTTTTTTGGCGTGAACGGAAAAGAAATAGCTGAAAATTCAAGACGAAAAACAGTTTTTTGTGAATAACTCAGAAAATATTCACTTTAGGGCAAGGGTGTGATGCATACACTCTCATTATTTTTTAACGTAGATTCAATATCTGCCATAAAAAAATGGGGTTCTAACTTGAAAAAACTGATTTTTCACGATTTTGTCATCCCTAACTTTGAAAGCGATTTTTCCACCCCCTGTATCATAAATCGCAATTTCGATTTTCAAAGTGGATACATCAATTTTACATCTTGAAAAATCCCAAAAATGAAAATTTTTCATCCAAAAACCTCGAAGTTATTCTTGTTTCAGCGGAGCTCTATTTTCGATTTTTTTTTCGAATTTTCCCGCTCAGAGAGAATTTTCCAACCAAAACTGAAAAATGTTACATCAAAATAAATTGAAATTTTCTAAGGAATCTATTTCTGCAATAAAAAAATGGTGTTCTAATTTGAAAAATGGAAGTTGACGTCATTTCCGGAAAAACCGGAGGTGCTCATGCCTTGAAAATATTTTAGATTACATCAGCATGGTGAAATACTTATAAGTGCTGAATTTCATGAAAATACGTTCAGTAGTTTCCCGTATAAATATGGGTGAGGTTCCTCGTGAAAGACCCTGTATACAGGGTCTTTCACGAGGAACCTCACCCATATTTATACGGGAAACTACTGAACGTATTTTCATGAAATTCAGCACTTATAAGTATTTCACGATGCTGATGAAATCTAAAATATTTTCAAGGCATGAGCACCTCCGGTTTTTCCGGAAATGACGTCAACTTCCGTTTTTCAAATTAGAACACCATTTTTTTATTGCAGAAATAGATTCCTTAGAAAATTTCAATTTATTTTGATGTAACATTTTTCAGTTTCGGTTGGAAAATTCTCTCTAAGCGGGAAAATTCGAAAAAAAAATCGAATATAGAGCTCCGCTGAAACAAGAATAACTTCTAGGTTTTTGGATGGAAAATTTTCATTTTTGGGATTTTTCAAGGTGTAAGATTGATGTATCCACTTTAAAAAACGAAATCGCGATTCATGATACAAGGGGTGAAAAAATCGCTTTCAAAGTTAGGGATGACAAAATCGTGAAAAATCAATTTTTTCAAATTAGAACCCCATTTTTTTATGGCAGATATTGAATCTACTTTAAAAAATAATGTGAGTGTATGCATCACACCCTTGCCCTAAAATGGATAATGGATATTTTCTGAGTTATTCACAAAAAACTGTTTTTCGTCTTGAATTTTCAGCTATTTCTTTTCCCTTCACGCCAAAAAGATGAAATTTTCAGGAACTGTTATTTGAACCATGCTGTAGATTTTTCACCCCTTCTTGAAACCGACTTCAAGTTACTATTAGGAGAACCATGGCAAACTCTCGCAGTTATAACTAGAGAAGATGCTCAAAGTTTTGACCGTTTATTTCTAGACATTTATTTATAAGTCTCAGGAATGCTTCGTGCGTTGCTCTTCTTATTTCATCGGGAGGAAGAGATCTGCAAAAGTGTTTAAAAACCAAATTGAGTTTCAAAACTATGAATCTAAAAATCTAAACAAACCTGAACGCATTTCTGACTCGTTCTATGCAGTCCTCTTTATCAGTCAGGGGAGTTGAGTAGACAATATTTTTTATCCTACCCCAAACATAATAGTCTAAAGGAGTTAAATCGGGAGAACGTGGTGGCCAAAGATGTGGACCATTGTTCGCCAACCATCGATCTTCAAATAGCCTGTAGAGGATATTTGACACATTGAGTGAATTGTGTGGAGGCGCGCCATCTTGTTGATACCATAAGTCATTATGGTTCTGTACTAGCGGCTCAATTATTTGAGTCAATATATCAGAATATCTATCTCCTAAGGGAGAACATTCTTTAAATAATGCAAACATGTGTAGTGTTCTATCTTACCAGTTAAAGTCCCATCATAAATGTGAACATCGAGAATTGCATTATTTTTGATGGCGCAAAAAACATTGAAACTCCAGGTCTCTTGAAAGTTCCATTGTCTGAAGTGGTGGTTGTTCTCTTCATCCCAATAATGACAGTTATGCCTATTGGAAGAACCATTCTTTGTGAATTTAGATTCATCTGTCCAAATTATACAGTCCAAAAAGTTTTCATTCTCTTGAAATCGAATCATCATAGCTTCGCAAAACTCTGTTCTCCTGACGAAATCAGTTTCCTTCAAATGCTGTACCCTATTGAATTTATATGGGTGCATTTTATGTTTTTTTAATATTCTCCAAACACTCGATTGAGATAATCCCAGATAAATCTCGGCATCTTTGAGAGAATTTTGAGGATTCACACGAAAATATGCAAGAACTGTAATTTCGTTGTTCTCATCTTCTACTACACTTTTTTCTCTGTGTGTAGTTTTCTTAACGAAAGATCCGACATTTCTCAAGTTTGTCATGGTTCTGTTAATGGTATCTCTCGTTGGTCTGGGTCGGTCAGGAAACCTCTCAATGAACAGTCGAATCGTTCTATCTACAATCTAATTTTGGATTGTACCATCATAAGTAGTTAAGTTTATTTTCGATTTTCTCTGTTATAGCCCTGAAGAAGTGGAAATATATCCGCGAAACGTCGGCATCAGTTGAATAGAGTTTTTTCAAAAAACCACTTTCCTTCATCCTGTGAAAATCTAATTTAATGATGAACTTAGTAGGAAATGAAACATCGGATTCTATCTACAACTTTATTACATTCTCCATGAAGTAGAATGAGATTTAAATAATCTTCTTTGGTAAAATTAGGCATAGTGATCGATTTTATAACTTAATACGAATTATCACCAAATTAATAGTAAACACAAAATGCTACTGAATAAAGAGGAATTTGGCAGATGTAATTAATGATATCTATCATTAAAAAAAAATAATGTAAAACATGGTAAGTTTTTGCATATGGTTCATAAGGAATTATTTATTTATCACTGGAGAGAAAACCGATGGCCGATTAGTTGAAATAAAGAGGTTTCCGATACAAATTCGAATCCAAATTCGCCATCTATTTAGGAGCAACCTGTAACTTTTTTCTCTTGCATATTAGGGTAGTAAAATCTAAAACATGGTTTAAGTATCAGTTCCTGAAAATGTCATCTTTTTGGCGTGAAGGGAAAAGAAATAGCTGAAAATTCAAGACGAAAAACAGTTTTTTGTGAATAACTCAGAAAATATCCACTTTAGGGCAAGGGTGTGATGCATACACTCACATTATTTTTTAACGTAGATTCAATATCTGCCATAAAAAAATGGGGTTCTAATTTGAAAAAATTGATTTTTGTCACCCTAACTTTGAAAGCGATTTTTTCACCCCCTGAATCATGAATCGCGATTTCGATTTTTTTAAGTGGATACATCAATCTTACATCTTGAAAAATCCCAAAAATGAAAATTTTCCATCCAAAAACCTCGAAGTTATTCTTGTTTCAGCGGAGCTCTATTTTCGATTTTTTTTTCGAATTTTCCCGCTCAGAAAGAATTTTCCAACCAAAACTGAAAAATGTTACATCAAAATAAATTGAAATTTTCTAAGGAATCTATTTCTGCAATAAAAAAATGGTGTTCTAATTTGAAAAACGGAAGTTGACGTCATTTCCGGAAAAACCGGAGGTGCTCATGCCTTGAAAATATTTTAGATTTCATCAGCATCGTGAAATACTTATAAGTGCTGAATTTCATGAAAATACGTTCAGTAGTTTCCCGTATAAATATGGGTGAGGTTCCTCGTGAAAGACCCTGTAGGCACACAATAAAAGGTTCTATAATTCACATGAAATACTCAAGACAATATACTCGTACTTTACTTCATTGAAGGACAAAAATATCAAATTCAAAACTCAGTAGGCAAATCGAAAATTGTATATACCTGATGATTCACTCTAAAACAAGCTCATATTTGATTTTGTAGATGACATCAGGGGCCCGTTCAATAAAACAACAAATAACAGTTTACAATATCTAGCACAATCTTTTAGCTTCTCAGGGGGATACCTAGAGAAACGTAGGAAAATCGGCAACAATATGAATTTCTGAAATCGACAAAACATTCGTAATTCAAAAGAAAGCCTTACGAACTACGTAAAATACAAACGCCTGTAAATTGTTATTTGTAGTTTTATTGAACGGGTTCCAGGAGTCATTTTTGCCTTATTGCTTGATTTACCTCTTTTTGCGCGCATGTTCTAGGGGAACAGCGTGCTATAGTTTTGTCCAAATGTCTGTAATTTTCGATGATTCATCCGAAAATGGTCTCAAACGACTAGATTGGACTCACTGATGACGAATCTGGTGTCAAAATCGATTCTGTCCGGCTGTCCGACGACACGATAACTGTCGAACGGAGTGAGCTAGCGACTTGAAACTTTCAGGGTAGTTCGCGCATTGGAATACCGCGGTTAAGTTCGTTAATGGGCCAAATCGGTCGGACAGTTTCGGAGTCACTTGAAATTTTGAAGTTACTTATTTTTATTTCAGAAACTACTTTAGCGATTGGGTGGAGTATAACGACGCGCAACTTTGAGCCAAATTTAAAAAAAAAATCTCAAAAAATTTTTTTTTTTGGAAAATGTCATCATATCCGAAAAAATTTCACTCGGACTTCATATTTCACAGCAGTGTACCAAATTTCAGTTCGATACGAGCATAAGTTTTGGAGAAAAATATGTCAAATTTCGAGGTTTTCTTCTCGATATCGTTTTTTTTTCGGTATAACTCAAGAAATACTTATTCAATCCTGATAAAACTTCGCAGCTAGTTTGAAGATGCTGAAAGACAACTTTATGCAAAATTTCGTGATGATCGTGTCATTAGAACAGTTTGAAAAAAAATTGTCTGTCATTTTCTTATCATATCACCCTCGTTAAATTCTGTATGGACCTTCGAACTGTAATTTTTCGATGAAGTACTGGATTTCAATTCGATCTGATCTGTATTTTTGGAAATATTGAGAAATAAAAATTTGAATGGGTATATCTGCGGGATCATTGGGTGGATTTTACCCATTCACGAATTCGGCCTTCGTAATAAAGGTCCAAACCTTCTCTACAAATATCGACTTTATGAGTTGTTTCTTTCGGAAGTTATTGTGTTTACGCAGTTGGACGTAATTTATCGAAAAAAACTGCCGTGCACTGCCGTGAAGGCAGCAGCTTTTGCGCGCATGTTCAAATTCGTTGCCGAAGCGATCATCTACATTGAACATGCGCGCAAAAGCTGCTGCCTTCACGGCAGTGCTTTTCTAGATTTTTTTGAAACATTATCGAGAGAGGGTGTTTCATGGCAACTTGATACAATATTTTGCTCGGTGTTGCGAGACATGACCTTCGAAATATTAAATTAAATATCTTAATATATTTTGGGACTCAATACAAATGTGATGTAGAATGTTGCATTTGCGCGCATGTTCAAATTCTTTGCCAAATCGGTCATTTCCATTGAACATGCGCGCAAAAGCTGCTGCTTTCACGTCAGTGCCTATAAGGTTTTTGCGCGCATGTTTTTTATTATGCCATTGAAATGTTGCCTTCATCCTCATTTTTTTCCGAGTACCATTTGTTTTGATTTGAAACCGTAAGTGATCTGAAACTTGTTCTATGTTTATTCTGTTCGAATTTTGTTTCTCTATTGTGACAGTATGTTTGCCTCGATTTTAAGACATATACAGGGTGTTTCATCATAAACTGGTCAAACATATATAGCCGTATGAATGACATTGGGAAAGTTATTTTTGCCTTTACGAAACATAGTTTTTTTGAAAAAAATTTTTCTTTTGATAAATTCATATTTCTATGCGGGTCATTCTGGGGACCCATCAGCACAATTTTTGCCTCCGTAGGGCCAACAGTATCTCGAATAAAAATTATGTAAGTATTCGGAGCAGAATGTTTGGAAGGCTATGAAACGAAAACAAACGTATATTTTCTCAGTTTTCACACCAGTGTTCAGAATGAAGAAAAGTTCAACCTCAAAAGATTTCAACAATTTTGGGTGAAAATTTTTCCTCGATGTCGACATGTAAAAAAAAGGTTGAGTTCGAATTTTGGAAAAATTTTTTCACAGAAAATCTTAGAAAATTGAATACATTGAAATGAAGCTATCCAATTTTGCAATCGAAAACAAAAAAATCCAATTTTGTAGGTTTTCCACCATTTTGAAATACTTTCTCTTGAATTCTACACAACAATTGAATTGACCACCAAAAAATAATAAGATGTGACCAAAAACCGTTATTTAAAAGGTCACGCATAACTCACCAAAATCATCGGAGTATTGCTCAAAGTTGACATTAAACACCCTGTATCCCGCTTATGTTTCGAAAACGGTGTATATGTCTTAAGGCAGAAATGACTTTTCCAATGTCATCTATACGGCTATATATGTTTGACCAGTTTATGATGAAACACCCTGTATATGATTTTGTTTTTCAAATTGAAAAAGGCTTTACAACAAATTCTTTCTCAATCATTATAGTTAATGAATAGTATATTTTAATAACAATAACCAATTTTACGCGCTTGTTCTGGGGAACCGCGTGTTATCATTACGTCACATTGTCTGTAATTTCCAAATTTTGAGCCGAAATCGGTCTTAAACGACTAAGTTGGACCAGATGGGTAGCCACCCAGTAGAATATATAGAAATATTGAAAAAAAAGTATTACAAATTCAATCGACCTTCGAAATTGGTTACGAAAACTTCCTAATGAATTTATACAGACCCACAATCTAGGCTATGGATTGGCCTGTAAATTTTTTTGGTCCCCTTCAATTCTTCGCCCAAAAAATCAAAAGAAGCATTTGTTTAACGAAGAAAGAGTTTTAAGCCTTGAACATTGAAAATAATATTGTTTGTACGTTAATACTGAAAAGCACCTCTACTGTCGGCAGCTCAGTGGTAAAGCATTGGAGTGTAGATAGATAGATAGATTTACTTTTTCGTGTCATAAACACATCGTACACTTAGCAGCTCTGAATTATCTAATACCTATCAACTCGATCTTGAATTATTTATCGAATTTGCTTTTGAGTCTGACTTCACCTGTTTGTGTACGAGAAGATCAGCTGAGTCTTTTGGACATCACCTCCTCGCTCGCATTTATTGTCCACTAGCGTTTCGGACTCCAGAAATTCATACAACTATTCCTTTCAGAATCGAATTAATTATTATGGAGAAATTCTCAAACCATCCTCCTATAACCTAATCGAAATTGATGTGAGTCGTTGAGAATTGTAGTAGAGGATCTCGGCCTGTTTGTTCATTGCTTTCTGGTCTCGTCATGAATGTCATTAAAATCGATCAAAAATTACTTATCATTGAATAAGTATTGAATCAAAACCAAGGGAAATTCTGGGGAATTCGTTTCATTCATATTTTCTATTCCTCAAACAGAACATGACTATTTATTACTCTCTATAAAGAAACAATTACAATTTTATCAAGGTCTTCATTGATCAAATTCATAAGGTAAGATTATAAATATTCCATTTTATCGGTTCTACCTACCTCGAATCACGACTGATTCAATTAATATCCCATCGTGAATTCGTCGATTGAATTCATTTACAATTACTCGATTAGATATTCCGATTAAAATGATACCCCTTCGATATCAGCGAGATGCTCGTACGAGTCCCAAGACGAGACTACACGAAAGTCTATTCTCGAATGACGAGTTTGCTTTCTAGTCTCGTTCTCAAGACTAGATGAAACTCTCGGAAACGAAACTCTCACAAGCATCACTTAACACTCATTTCCTCAGGAAATTCTTAAGTTATATTCATCTAATTTGTAAATGTTCAAACTTCATGACATTTCTGGGCAGTATTTCAATTAATTGTAATTGAAATACGTATTTGAAATACAAATATGTATTTTGTATTTGTATTTCAATTACTTCTTGAAAATGTATTTTGTAATTCGTATTTCAAATACCTGACGGTGAAGTATTTCGTATTTTGTATTGCGATACTTTTGTTTTCGAAATACATTTGAACGAAACATTTAGCGTTCTACAGAAAATGATCCCTAAACCTTCATTGAGATGGCGCGTAGTCATCTGCAGTTTCATCACCTAGAATCTAATCATTCTATTCTTAAAATGCAAAAAAACAATGAACCCTGAAGCTGATGAATACTCAAGTGAATTTATTTATTCATGCAATATATGCATAAGAATCAGAAATAAAATTGTTGGAAACATTTGTCAATGTCAATTTTTCACAAATTACTATATTAACTCTCTTCCAACTGCAAATTTGTGCATACAGTATACCTAATACAAGTTTGTGCTCATCAGGATCCGTAGAAAGATTGTTTTCTTTAGCAGGTTCTATTCATTCCTCAACAAGAAGCTGTTTGTCTGATACCAGATTCAAAAATATTGTGTTTCTGAAAGAAAATTCTTCTCTTACTGATTAATTAGCTGCTGTGAATTAGTTGTAGTCTTTTATATTTTACGTTTCCCTTGAATATATTTTGTAATTTGTATTTCGAAAAGAATAGTTAAAATATTGTATCTTGTATTTTAAATTTCAAATACCCGAGAGAAAGTATTTTGTAATTTGTATTTCAATTGACCCAAGCATGTATTTTTCCCAGCCCTGCTTCATGATAATAAATCCATTTATGCGCGTTTATTCTGGAAAACGGCATACTAGCGTTTTTTCCAAACTTGTCTGTACTTTTCGAATTTTTCCCGAAATTGCTCCGAAAATGGCAACTGATGACGAATCCGGCGTCAAAGTCATTATGACGCGCAACTAATAGCTAAATTTTGTTGAGATCGAGTGTTTGATGAAAGTTTTTTCTATATTTTCCTTTAAAAAAATTTCTCCTGATTGTTTCTCGAGGTTTTTTATGAAGGAGACAAAATTTAACTGTAAGAGGCAAACAGTTTCTGAGAAATCGTAGAATTTGAAAAAAATATTTCTTGAAGAATTTTCCAGTGATCCTCACGAAATGCACGAATCTGCACGTTGGTTCTTTACAACTGAAAACCAAGTTTCAATTCGATCGAATCGGTATTTTTCGGCTTAAAGGGAAAAAATTTCAGCTGGCTATAACTCCGAAACCGTTGGGAACACAACCAAGGTATTGTAATTTGTGCGGCATGATAACAAAAGAATGCTGTTTGGGATTAATTGGCCGCATTCAGCAGACGGAACTGTTACCAAATTTTTCTGCTTCCTTGGATTGTGCTCATCTGCGGTAAGGTGTTGTTATTTGAAGACATGGCAACATCAACATCTGTTTTGGATGAAATAATTATGTAATTACAAATACTTACTATATTTCAGAAAATAATGTCCCAAACTTGTTGAGCCTTGGATCCTCAGGAATTTCATACTTCAAAAACTAATGACCTGATTTCAATCAACAGTCAAAAATGGGAGCTCCTCCATTCAGCAGTTTGCGCTACCGATACCTTCCAGTAGCGCAGATAGGTAGCATTCTCTATCTTCTGCTGAATGCGGACATTGGAGTACTCCTCAATAGATGCTTTACCAAATGTTGTTGGATATTTTTACACCACTGACTCACTTCTTTCAATTATTTAATGCCTGTCCAAGGAAAAATGTAAGGAACTATGTGACTATCGACCGGTTTCACCAAACTTCGATCGCCCGATCAAGGGCTCGATTGTCAATCAACAGGAAATTCTATGCTCGATTTCAGTTCATTTTCAACTGAAATGTAATTCGAACTGTAATCAACGAGTTGATCAACCATCGAAAGTTTTGTGAAACCGATGGTAAGTCACCAAAAAAATCCATATTCTAAAACTGTATAAATGCCCCCTGAATGTGGACTTGATCGATGAATCCATAAAATACCGTTTTGAAGACAATATACAGGGTGGTCCAAGTAGTGACGTCGATAATTTTTTTTTAGATTCCTCACAACTGGGGGTATCCAAAAATACCCCATATATGTTATGCGATTTTTGTAGTTTTCGAGTTATAGTTTTTTTTTTCGATTTATTATGCCAGCGAGGTTTCAAAAATGCATATCTCTTTATGTAGTAGGTATTTTGGAGATTTTCTTTCTGTAACATGACCTCCCTGAATGTTTTTAAATGACAAAAATAACTCACCTTCCTGAAATCACCCAAAGTTACTCAAAAAAGGCTTGAAAGTAAGTCAATAGGATTCACTCAAACATTCAACATCAATTCAAAAATACAAACACAGCTTCTGGCTGAGTTTAAAACTCCACACGGTCCTTACCTACCAAAATCATAAGAAAAACCTAACCTAATCTACCAAAATCATAAGAAAAAATAGTACTTTAATGGCCACTTATTGCTGCAATCGGCTTTCGAAGGCGGATAGACTAAAAAACATTTTAATTGAAATTCCTGTAAACAAACTGTAGCTCTTGTAATTGCGCGCATGTTCTAGGGGAACAGCGTGCTATCGTTTTGTCCAAATGTCTGTAATTTTCGATGATTGTGCCGAAAATGGTCTCAAACGACTAGATTGGACTCACTGATGACGAATCCGCTGTCAAAATCGATTCTGTCCGGCCGGCCGGCCGGGGACACGATAACTGTCGAACAGAGTGAGCTAGCAACTTGAAACTTTCAGGGTAGGTCGCGCTATAAGAATGTCGCGGTTAAGTTCGTTAATGGGTCAAATCGGTCGAACAGTTTCGGAGTTATAGCCACTTGAAATTTTGAAGTTATTTATTTTATATTTCAGAAACTACCTGAGCGATTGGATTCAAACTTGGCAATTAAGTGGAGCATAACGACGCGCAACTTTGAGCCAAATTTTGTCAGGATCATATTGTCAGTAAATATAAAAAAAAAAATTTTTTCAAAATTTTTTTCCAACAATTTTTTTTTCCGGAAACCATTCATGATATCCAAAAAAAAATTTCACTCACACTTTGAACTTCATATTTCACAGCAGTGTACCAAATTTCAGTTCGACACGAGCATAAGTTTTGGAGATATTGGGAAAAAATATGTCAAATTTCGAGGTGTCATCAGAACAATTTGAGAAAAAATTTTCTGTGATTTTCTTATCATATCAGCCTGGTTAAATTCTGTATGAACCTTCGAACTGTAATTTTTCGATGAAGTACTGGATTTCAATTCGATCTGATCTGTATTTTTGGAAATATTGGGAAAATAAAAATTTGATTGGGTATATCTGCGGAATCATTCGGTGGATTTTACCCATTCACGAATTCGGCCTTCGTTATTAAGGTCCAAACCTTCTCTACAAATATCGAGTTTCTAAGTTATTTCTTTCGGAAGTTATTGTGTGTACGCAGTCGGCCGTTAGGCCGATCGTAAACACAATAACTTCCGGAAGAATCGACTTAGAAACTCGATATTTGTAGAGTAGGTTTGGGGCTTAATTACGAAGGTCGAATTCGTGAATGGGTAAAATCCGCCCAATGATTCCGCAGATATGCCCATTCAAAATTTTATTTTCCCAACATTTCCAAATATACAGATCAGATCGAATTTAAATCCAGTACTTAATCGAAAAATTACAGTTCAAAGGTTCATACAGAATTTAATGAGGATGATATGATAAGAAAATCACAGACATTTTTTTTTCAAATTGTTCTAATGACACGATCATCACGAAATTTTGTTACGACTGCGAGAACACAATAACTTCCGGAAGAAACGACTTCGAAACTCGATATTTGTAGAGTAGGTTTTTGGCTTAATTACGAAGGTCGAATTCGTGAATGGGTAAAATCCGCCAAATGATTCCGTAGATATACTCTTTCAAAATTTTATTTTTCCAATATTTCCAAAAATACAGATCAGATCGAATTGAAAACCAGTAATTTATCGAAAAAAAATCTAGAAAAGCAGTACCGTGAAGGCAGCAGCTTTCGTGCGCGAGTTAAAATTCGTTGCCGAAGCGGTCATCTACATTGAACATGCGCGCAAAAGCTGCTGCCTTCACGGCAGTGCTTTTCTAAAATTTTTTACAATAATTTTGGTCTCATCACTGATCGAAAATGTGAGCATATTTCAAAATTGGTAGTTGTGAAATCACTTGCTTTTGGATGAGAAAAATTAGAGCACAAATTACTGAAAAATTACCATATACTGCAATAAATCTTCAAAATCCCTTCCTCCATTTTGAACACATAATCGTCAACGTTTTTTGTTTTATTTTTCTTTCCGCTTCCAAAAGTTTTTGTAATTCTGCTTTCTAGTTGCTTTTCGTCGCTCTTTAGAATCCCCAAATAAAAAAATCGATGGGGTTCAAGTGTGGCGAACGCGCAGGCCATTCGATCGGCCCTGCACGCCCAATCCATCTTAATGTGAAAATAACACGAGCTACAATTATTTTACGGGAATTTCAATTGAAATTACTCTAAAGTCACATTTTCGAGGTAAATTTGCCATAAGAATAATAGCCAATCCGCCATCGAAGGCCGATTTCAGCAAACAATAGCCGATAAAGTACTATTTTTTTCTTATGATTTCGGTACTTCAGGACCGTGCAAAGTTTTTAAACTCAGCTAGAAGCTATGAAAACTCCATTTTGTATTTTTAAATTGATTTTGAATGTTTGAGCGAATCCAACTGAAGCAATGAAAACTTGTATTTTTAAATTGGTATTGAATGTTTGAGTGAATCCTAATGAAAACTAAAGTTTCAAACTTTAAAGCCTATTTTCAGTAAATTTGAATGTTTTCTGGAAGCTGAGTTATTTTTGTGCGTGAAACAATATTCATGGAGATCATGTTACAAAAAAAATCTGCAAAATACCTACTATATAAAAAGATATGAATTTTGAAACCTCGCTGGCATAATAAGGGCCGGTATTATAAAACTTAATGGGAAGTTAACTTTAACTTTAATTGAAATTTTGACAGTTATGCTAGGACATATCTGTCAAAACTGTCTGTTAAAGTTAAAGTTAAGTTTTATAATACCGGCCCTAAATCGATAAAACACAAAAATTATAACTCAAAAATCTCGAAAAATCGCATAACATACATGAGGTATTTTAGATACCTCCCAGATGAGAGGAATCTAAAAAAAATTTATTGACGTCAATACTTGGACCAGCCTGTATATTGTATAATTTACAATGATGTGTCCTGAATGTGGATATGAAATAGGAAACGAAGATGTGCGCTGTACGCTAAATAGTCAATAGTCAAAGAATTATTGGATGAACCAGTATTTCTGGGGTGTGAAAATAAATTGTTCTAAAAATAGAACGCAGGATTCGAAAATATGGTTGAAATCTTGAAGTTTTTTTTGGCAAGACAAAATACATATACAAGTCTCAGAGGGACACATATATATTTCTCTATCTGGGATACAAGTAATTCGACAGCTAACAACTATTAAATCTGGTATGTAAATTGTAAAAATATCTCAAATTTCTCACTCCTGTCATAAACTATAGAGCGCATGCGGGTCAATTTCTGTCCACGTACGGGCTAGGTTGGACGCCCGGTAAACTATCAATTTGCCAGTCGTAATCATCTGGGGTGCGTTCAGATGATTACGTCTGGCAAATGTTCGGGTCCACGATACAAATATTTATATTTTAGAGATTGACCCTCATGCGCTCTGCAGTTCATAATGACAGCAAATTTCCAAATCAGATTTAATAGTTGTTAGCTCTCGAATTACTTGTATCTCAGAGAGAGATAAATATATATTTCTTCATCTGAGACTTGTTTATGCCAAAAACGGAAATATCAAAAATATTTTTTCATTTCATCATAAGATGAAATTTGACATTTACAGATATAACACCACATCGTTCAGATGAATCGTCTGTTAACGGCTACAACCAAGTAAAATCCTACCGTATGATTTTTGTATACAGGGTAAAACATATGTATTTTCATGTCATTTCTGAATGGAACTCAAATTTGAAATGAGTTGGCAGACATGTAATGCAATTTAGCGCTTTGAGCTAAATAAGTTCCATAGAATCTTTGAATTGGCTAACGCAGTTGGATACATACCTTTCAATATAAACCTCTTTCCATCTACCGTCTGCAATATATTAATTCTATTCTCACACACGTGCTTCGTACCCCTTTCCCCTGGTTGCACGGTTATGTCGGCTATGGATATTATTGTATTATTTTATATTTTGGCAGTTGGATTTGCACACATTGCGCAGCCGAGACAAATTTTCATCAACTATTTACTGGGTTGAAAGGGATTTCCTAACCGAATCGTGGACACAGTTGAATTTTACCCATCGACGATTGTGAACAGCCGTATGACAATAGGGCGTCGTCGTGAACGCACCCCAGAATTCGAGAGGAGCTTCATGCATTCATTGCTGTGAAACGCCAAACTTGTCATAATTTGGCGCTGCGTTTATCGTCTTGTTTCCGTAATAGCGTGGGCGTTAGTTAAGTCCCAGTGCTTCAAGCTCCAGGGGCTTCGCGCACCTGAATGGAGAGCCTGTCTAATTGTGCTGATTTGGTTCGGCTTCTTTTCTTTTTGTCTTGGAAAACGTTTATGCATCATATGAAGTTTTAATTCAAGTTAGTTCGTCTTAAAACGTTCATCTGTGTTGTATAATTTTCCTTCCTTATGTATAATTTACAGAATAAAGATTTGAACAATTACCAGAGATCTAAGTACCATGAAAACATCCCTCCTAACATAGAGAAATCATAGCAAAAAATCGAGAGAACTAGCCTTTCATATACACGTAATAATACCCTTTCTAAGTATATTCCTTAGCCTTTTTATTCCTGATCCCAAATGTCACCATGTCATATATATATGAATAATCTCCAGGTTTGGAATTTAGTTCGTTTATATTCAACAACAAAATGTAATTGGTCCTGTTTTATATATATGTTTAAAAGTTGATTGAACATATTTCCTTTATTTACTCGTAGTATTATTTTTTGAGTCTAACTCTTCGTATACTCCTCTTATGCTCATTCTTTCTGATCTGAATCAGTGATTTATGATCGCCAGTATCGAATGATATAGCCAAATTAAGTAAAACTGCTGCGTTTTTCCTTCTAAATATTCATTGTATGAAGAATATTCTCAATGGAAACATGCATTGCATTTACCGTCCCTGAATCCTTATTGTTTAGAATGTGTCAAGTTTAGCATATCAAAAATAGTTTATAATCTATTTTTGAGAAATACTCAAATCCTTCAAGCATCAGTCGGAAATCACTAATTATATTTACTAAATAATTTCTTATGCAATATATTTAAGGTTGTCTTTTATCTCAATGGAGTACATAATAATCAGATCAATGTGGAATATTTGTTGACTTATCGACATATATTCGTCCTTGTGTCATGATATTTTGTTTACTATATATTTAAGCTAATCCGCACAATTAATATCCTAATTATTAGTCAAAAAATCTCCATTTTGCTTTTCACCAATTATTTCATTAAAATATCATTTATTGTTTCAGGAAAAGTTAATATGACTAAGGAGCATATGAGGTTCAAGTGGGGTGTTGGCCGTATGATATTTGAAGCTCCTGTTACACCTATAGTTCTTCCAATATGGCATGTTGGAATGGATGATGTTTTACCAAATGAACCACCCTACTATCTCCATATCAAGAAAAAACTTACCTTCAATTATGGACAACCAATAGATCTGACAGACATGGTTAAATCATTGAAAGAAAAAAAAGTGACCGATGTTGAAGCACGAAAGGCTATCACAGATTTTCTGGAAGAAGAGTTATATAAATTGAAAATAAAAACAGAAGAACTGCATAAAAATAATTTCCCTTAGCAAATAGAATCTACTGCATAGATTATTCGGAGTTATGTTGTCCTCTATTCCTGCTAGTCATTTTTTTAATTATTGGGTTTATCTAACATAATTGGATAATGTGGTAGAATTCTGAACCTTTGTTTTATTGGTGAAATCGATTAAGAATGTCTGGTATTAAATGAAAATATCATTCTAGCATTGTTGATTGTGTGGTGAATGGGTGGACCATATACATGTGAGAGAAGTTTGACACAAATGTTATATCATTGAAAAATATATTTAGAATAAGGATTTCGATCTATAATGGTTATAAAATCAAAATAATGAACCTATGAGTCAGCTACTTAGTTTCAGATTTTCAGAAATTTTAGGTGCAATTGTCCTAGTTATAAGATCTAAATATGAAATATTTAAACATTCTATGTCAGCCTAGTAAGTACAATTCTGAAACATTCCATCAGTATCAATCAATAAAGTTTCCAATGAATGATATTTTGTTTTTTTATATTATTAGTAGGTACATCAGAGTTGGGGGAAAATAACTATGCATTCTTTCAATTACCCATTGAACAGATAATGAGAAGACTGTCCAAAAATTCCCCAGCTTGACGTATAAATTGTCGGTGTTCTTTGAATGGAAATTCTTAGATTAACGAAATTTCGGGCGTTAATTCTGTGAATATTCCAGTTCAAAATCGAAGTTTTTCAGTATCTTCGCTAGAACCAAGCAAGTTCAAATTTAGTACTTTGCTAGAAGATTGTGATTTGAAAGTTCATGCATAATTCCACCACATATGGTTACTGAAAAAAATGAAATTTTTGAATGGTCTAGTTAAAAAATATTG
This sequence comes from Myrrha octodecimguttata, assembly GCA_958510865.1. Taxonomy (NCBI): domain Eukaryota; kingdom Metazoa; phylum Arthropoda; class Insecta; order Coleoptera; family Coccinellidae; genus Myrrha; species Myrrha octodecimguttata. Next base: position 23,780,208 of record OY294059.1, read on the forward strand.
CAATCCTCGCATGGGTACCTCACAACCAAATATTAATCTCTGATTACAACTATTCGCTGTGTTTCAATTCCATAATATAACCATTTTTTGAATGATTGTGAAAATTCAAATATCTGTGACATAATTACCTGAAACGATCCAAAGGATTTTGCTTTTTGATGAACTCGATCCGCTGGTTTGAATCCAAATCTCCTCTGAAATTTTCAAGTCCCTTAGTACTTTGTTTTGGGGTTACAGCGACGTTGATTTTAATGCCCCCTTCGACATTCTTCAGTGCCTCCCGGAATACTGCCCACAAGTATTCATTGAAGAGGAGTGGGGACATAACTCACCCTTTCTGATTTCCATCCCTTCGGATGCAATACTCTCTATCATAATCTCTGCTAACGTTTGGTGCCAGTACAGCTGCGTGATGATGTTCAGACACACGCATCAACTCCGGTTTGTTCAAGGATATCAATGAGCTTCTGGTGCGAGAACAATCAAAAGATCTTCGGTAGTCAATAAAGCAGGCGTATACATCAACATTCATGTCTACATCGCTGTGTTAGAACGTTGGGAGAGAAGAGAGCTTCCCGCGTGGCCACTCCGTTCTTAAATCAAAATTAAGTTTCACCAGCCTGTCCCTCACATCTAGCGTATATGCGAGTGTGGACAATATGGAGAAAGAGTACTTAAGACATTAGGCTTATCATTCGGTGGTCGTAGCATTAACGGTCGTGTTCGGTTTTTTGGCAGAGCGATGAACGTCGACCTCAGCCAGTCCGTTGATATTCTCCCCGTTTCATTTATTGCATTGAACAGCGATGTAGGAAGTTTTAGGCCTCTCTCATCTGCACCGACGATCAATTTCAAGGTTTCCGCGTGAACATTATCCGGTCCTACAGCCTTGTTATTTTCCTGAACCTGAACATCGTCTACAGGTGGTTGGTGGGATCGTATGTCGTTAAAGAGGGCCTCAACATACTCCTTCCATCTTCTAAGCTTTTCCTCAACGCTGGTTGAAATCTTGTTGTTAGTGTCCTTCAAATCACCATGGATGCTTGCTTTGTGTGTTTGTGAATTTCCCGATTGTTTTGTGGAGATTTAACGAGTCGTGTTTTCTTTCCAGTATCCCCATTTCCTTACATTTTTCATCCAGCCATCCTTCCATTGCATTTCGGCATTCTGATCTCACCGACCTGTTCAGCTCCTTGTACCGGTTAATGTCCGTGGCTTTGTGTTTCCTTCTCTCGTTCATAAGTTGGAGAATTTTTTCTGTCATCCACTCATGCTTTTTAGAGGCTTGTGCATATCCAATGTCACTCTCCTGGGTTTTCGAAAGTGGCTTCTTTGAGACAATCCACCGAGGCTTTACGTCGTCATCGTTGTAAATGTTAGTTGTTTGTAGACGCGCCTCGAGATTCTAGGCTGCTCTGGCTCGTATCTCGGAATCAAGAAGTCGACTCGCTTAGGACATTGGACTCTAGTGAAGTAGCGGAACTGTAGACTTATCACAATCCCATGATTGTGATCCTCAATCATCTCATCAGGTCTCCTGTTGGAGCATAAGCTTGAATTACGTTCATAACCCTATGAGTAATGAGCAGTCTCAAAAGCATCACACGATCTCCGAGTGGGACAGAACCAATTACAGATTTTTCTAGTTCAGAGGAGATTTGTTTAGCTATGCATTTCCGTTATTTGGGCTCGTCGCTACCCGATTAAGGGGTGCCCCGGACTGAGGGCCGTGTTTGTATTTGTTTCAGCCATGTTGAAAAAATGGAAAGATAGTGATAGCGTTTTCCTTTTTTCAGGGTGAAAGCCGTTAAACTGCTGCAATATCGCCTCCCACTTCCATATGTGACCCTTTGTATGAAGTACTTCTTCGACCAGTTATGTCAACTTTTAGGAACCTTAGTGGAGGTCACACCTATTATACACCCTATCCTGGTGGCTAGATGAGTATTGTTCAGCGCGGTTGGAATTGATATTCATTCGTATTTCGGATATCACTGATATCCGCGAGATGGCGAGATCCGTGAACAAGATTTACAAAACGAAATCGTAATATGAGCGCTTAGATTGTCGGTTCTTATTATGATGGGTATATGGAAACAAAATATTGATTTGGAATCCCTGTTCGTATTTGAATGAGAAATGTGTTGATGATTTCTTGAGGAAAAACAACGGATCTCAGATTGGTCGATATTCTGATGAATATCCTGTGAAAAATCTGAAGCAGTTCCGATTAAATTTTGGATATTCAGATTTGAGAACGTATTTTCCACTCGCATAATGTTGTACAAGTTTGCCTTTGTCTAACCGATACTGATAGTGAGTTTCAATCCAGAAATATGGTAATGTGAAAAAGAGAGCTTTCTTTTCGATGAATGAAGTTATAAATGCTACTTAATTAGTTTCGTTTCGTTATCAACTATAGTAAACTAGTCGATAACTAGTTTTAGTGTGAAACCATTGTATAAAGAAAGGTCTTTATTCAATAACAGAACTATAAATTTGCTAGCCACCTCTTACTTGTTAATATAGGTTTCAACCTGAGTTGCATTTACTCCTCCACGGAATGTATAAAAACGCCGTGAAAAGTTTCCATCATAACCTTCCTGAAAATCCGGCACTAGTAACAAAATATGATAGAGTCAATGTGAATTAGGTTTTAATTAAATTTTTTTTTGGTATGTTTGCTGATTATCCTATAGGTTTCAAGGAATACTCTCCGAAGTTCTTTAAATTATTTCGTTCTTATCATTCGAACACATATTTTCCTATGTATAAATAGTGGATAACGAAATGAAATTATCTGCAATTTCTCTTTGTTCGAACTACACACGAGGGATATCGTAAAAAATTCTGCCTCATGTTCGGGGTAACTCTATAGGAACGAACAATTTTCAATTGTTGTTACACTCGGGATGATCTCTGGAGCTCGCTTTGCGAATTTCCTACTCTGGGTACGTCTGGGATGACTTAAGGAACTCCCATTGCTAATTTCCTTTTCTGGTTACTTCGGGGATGACTTTACGAATTCGCATTGCGAATTTCTTTTTCTGGTTACATCTGAGATGACTTCAAGATCTCGCATTGTGAATTTCCCATTATGATTACATTTGGGATGACTTTATAGGAACTCGCAAGGTGAATATCTTCTTCTGGGTTACGTAGGCGATAACTTTAGGAGCTCGCATTGCGAATTCCCAAATCATGTTGTGTTTGTGATGACTTGGAACACCACTTCAGGAGTTCACGTGAAAGCCGGATTAGGACTTCTCATGAGAAGTCCTAATCCTACGTAACCCAGAAGAAGATATCTCGCCGGGAAGTTTTCCACTAAACACGAAACATTACGAATCATTGCAGCTACATAGTTTCCAGCTTGTCCCTACAAGGGTGTCTATAGAAAATTGTTTTTAAGTTTTAGTAAGATTAGAAAATTATACATTATCATTTATAAGTTTCTACAACAATGAAATATCGAAGATTAAATATAATAACATTGACTGAATGTTTCTCGAGAAACATGACACAAAGTTAGTTTAACTAATGAGTGCACAATATTACATGAGTAATGTTTATTCACTAATATAGCTGTAGCTTCATAAACGCAATCTACCATTGATATTTTATCTGAAACATTAGAGGGTGGTTCCAAGAGTAAGATAAGACACATATTACTGAAATGTTACAAATTCTAAGGTAATATCCACTTTGGCCAACGCTGGATGAGAGTTATAAAATAACCTATAAATGGTCGTTTTCTGCACTTGTTTGCGTGTCTTTCAGTATTATCCACTTTCGATGGTGTTCCCGTCTTTCCTCACTGGATGTTCAAAGTGATCGAATCTATTAATTTTTTTATCATCCAACAGCATAAATGGGGTAAAAATACTTTGCTGACTGAAATAGAATTATACCGTCAATTTCAGACTTCTAGTAAGAATATGAGGCTCATAATGCAAACCAAAGATCTATCGAGGATCCCCTTCTTGCCACCATATTCAAAATTAAAATCCACCCCAATTTGGGGGTAGTTTATTCTTGTAATTTTTCAAAATAATTTTGCTGACCGGAGGTTTCCAGTCGAGATATTTTATCGGAACGCTACATTATGATTGAATGTAGCATACTTTTTGTGCCACCATAAAAAAAATTCAGATCCGCCCCCGTTTGAGGGTAGTTTATTCTTGTGATTTTTCAGGAATCCTTGCTGATCGGAAATTTCCCGTGAAGATATTTAATTGAAACGATGTATTATGACTAACCGTAGCATACTATTTGTGCCACCATAAAAAATATTCAGATCCACCCCCTATTAAGGGTAGTTTATTCTTCGGAGTTTTCGGAAATCCTTGCTGATCGATTTTTTCTAGTAGAGATATTTCATTGAAACAAAGTAAAATAATTGCAAATCGGATACCCTCTGTGCCACCATACAAAAATTTCAGGTCCGACTCGTTTAAGGGTAGTTTATCCTCGTAATTTCTCGGAATACTTTGCTGACTGAAAATTTTCAGTGGGGATATTTTATTGAAACAACGAATTTTGACTAAATGTAGCATACGCTTGGTGCCACCATAAAAAACATTCAGATCCACCCCCTATTAAGGGTAGTTTAGTCTTCGGATTTTTCGGAAATCCTTGCTGATCAGAAATTTCCCGTTTGGATATTCTATTGAAACAACGTATTATGACTAAACGTAGCATACGCTTGGTGCCACCGTGAAAAAAATCCAGATCCGCCCCTGTTTAAGGGTAGTTTATTCCTATGATTTTTCAGGAATCCTTGCCGATCGGAAATTTCCCGTGGAGATATTTGACTGAAACGATGTATTATGACTATCCGTAGCATTTTCTTGGTGCCACCATAAAAAATATTAAGATCCACCCCCTATTAAGGGTAGTTTATTCTTCGGATTTTTCGGAAATTCTTGCTGAAGTGAAATAATTGCAAATCGGATACCCTCTGTGCCACCATACAAAAATTTCAGGTCCGACTCGTTTGAGGGTAGTTTATCCTCGTTATTTCTCGAGATACTTTGCTGACCGAAAATTTTCAGTGGAGATATTTTATTGAAACAATGCATTATGACTAAACGTAGCATACCCTTGGTGCCACCATACAAAAAATTCAGATCCTCCCCTGTTTAAGGGTAGTTTAGTCTTGAGATTTTTCAGGAATCCTTGCTGATCGGAAATTTTCCGTGGAGATATTTTATTGAAACGATGTATTATGACTAACCGTAGCATACTCTTTGTGACACCATGAAAAATATTCAGATCTAACCCCTATTAAGGGTAGTTTATTCTTCGGATTTTTCGGAAATCCTTGCTGATCGATATTTTCCAGTAGAGATATTTCATTGAAAGAAAGTAAAATAATTGCAAATCGGATACCCTCTGTGCCACCATACAAAAATTTCCAGTCCGACTCGTTTAAGGGCAGTTTATCCTCGTAATTTCTCGGAATACTTTGCTGACCGAAAATTTTCAGTGGAGAGGGCACAGAGGGTATCCGATTTGCAATTATTTTACTTTGTTTCAATGAAATATTTCCACTAGAAAATATCGATCAGCAAGGATTTCCGAAAAATCCGAAGAATAAAGTACCCTTAATAGGGGGTGGATCTGAATATTTTCTATGGTGACACAAAGAGTATGCTACGGTTAGTCATAATACATGGTTTCAATGAAATATCTCTACGGGAAATTTTCGATCAGCAAGGATTCCTGAAAAATCACAAGAATAAACTACCCTTAATAGGGGGTGGATCTGAATGTTTTTTATGGTGGCACAAAGAGTATGCTACGGTTATTCATAATACGTTGTTTTAATAGAATATCTCTACGGGAAATTTCCGATCAGCAAGGATTCCTGAAAAATCACAAGAATAAACTACCCTTAAGCAGGAATGGATCTGAATTTTTTTTACGGTGGCACCAAGCGTATGCTGCGTTTAGTCATAATACGTTGTTTCAATAAAATATCTCCACTGAAAATTTTCGGTCAGCAAAGTATTCCGAGAAATTACGAGGATAAACTACCCTTAAACGAGTCGGACGTGAAATTTTTGTATGGTGGCACAGAGGGTATCCAATTGGCAATTATTTTACATTGTTTCAATGAAATATCTCTACTGGAAAATATCGATCAGCAAGGATTTCCGAAAAATCCGAAGAATAAACTACCCTTAAGAGGGGTTGGATCTGAATATTTTTCATGGTGGCACAAAGAGTATGCTACGGTTATTCATAATACATCGTTTCAATAAAATATCTCTACGGGAAATTTACGATCAGCAAGGATTTCTGAAAAATCACAAGAATAAACTAAACTTTTACGGGGGCGGATCTGAATTTTTTTTATGGTGGCACAAAAAGTATGCTATATTTAATCATAATATAGCGTTTCGATAAAATATCTCAACTGAAAACCTCCGGTCAGCAAATTATTTTGAAGAATTACAAGAATAAATTACCCCCAATTTGGGGTGGGTTTGAAATTTGAATGTGGTGGCACGAACATCTCAATGTACACAACTCAGTTTTAAAGTTTGGTTCAATTAAATATTCTTTAAGGTCGTGATTTAGAGGATTATATTTTGGTCAGCAAATTATCCACACCCCCTATTAAGGGTAGTTTATTCTTGTGATTTTTCGGAAATCCTTTCTGATCGATATTTTCTAGTGGAGATATTTCATTGGAATAAAGTAAAATAATTGCAAATCGGATACCCTCTGTGCCACCATACAAAAATTTCAGGTTCGACTCGTTTAAGGGTAGTTTATCCTCGTAATTTCTCGGAATACTTTGCTGACCGAAAATTTTCAGTGGAGATATTTTATTGAAACAACGTATTATGACTAAACGTAGCATATTCTTGGTGCCACCATGAAAAATATTCAGATCCACCCCCTATTAAGGGTAGGTAGTTTATTCTTCGGATTTTTCGGAAATCCTTGCTGATCCATATTTTCCACTGGAGATATTTCATTGAAACAAAGTAAAATAATTGCAAATCGGATACCCTCTGTGCCACCGTAAAAAATTTCAGGTCCGACTCGTTTAAGGGTAGTTTATCCTCGTAATTTCTCGGAATACTTTGCTGACCGAAAATTTTCAGTGGATATATTTTATTGAAACAACGTATTATGACTAAACGTAGCATACACTTGGTGCCACCGTGAAAAAATTTCAAATCCGCCCCTCTTTAAGGGTAGTTTATTCTTGTGATTTTTCAGGAATCCTTGCTGATCGGAAAATTCCCGTGGAGATATTTGATTGAAACGAAGTATTATGACTAACCGTAGCATACCCTTTGTGCCACCGTAAAAAATATTCAGATCCACCCCCTATTAATGGTAGTTTATTATTCTTGTGATTTTTCGGAAATCCTTTCTGATCGATATTTTCTAGTGGAGATATTTCATTGAAACAAAGTAAAATAATTGCAAATCGGATACCCTCTGTGCCACCGTACAAAAATTCCAGGTCCGACTCGTTTAAGGGTAGTTTATCCTCGTAATTTCTCGGAATACTTTGCTGACCGAAAATTTTCAGTGGAGATATTTTATTGAAACAACGTATTATGACTAAACGTAGCATACGCTTGGTGCCACCTTGAAAAAATTTCAAATCCGCCCCTCTTTAAGGGTAGTTTATTCTTGTGATTTTTCAGGAATCCTTGCTGATCGGAAATTTCCCGTGGAGATATTTTATTGAAACCGTAGCATACTCTTTGTGCCACCATGAAAAATATTCAGATCCAACCCCTATTAAGGGTAGTTTATTCCTGTGATGTTTCGGAAATCCTTGCTGATCGGAAAATTCCCGTAAAGATATTTTATTGAAACGATGTATTATGACTAACCGTAGCATATTCTTGGTGCCGCCATAAAAATATTCAGATTCACCCCCTATTAAGGGTAGTTTATTCCTCGGATTTTTCGGAAATCCGTGCTGATCCATATTTTCCACTAGAGATATTTCATTGAAACAAAGTAAAATAATTGCAAATCGGATACCCTCTGTGCCACCATACAAAAATTCCAGGTCCGACTCCAAGCTTATGCTACGTTTAGTCATAATACGTTGTTTCAATAAAATATCTCCTCTGAAAATTTTCGGTCAGCAAAGTATTCCGAGAAATTACGAGGATAAACTACCCTTAAACGAGTCGGACCTGAAATTTTTGTATGGTGGCACAGAGGGTATCCGATTTGCAATTATTTTACTTCGTTTCAATGAAATATCTCTACTGGAAAATATCGATCAGAAAGGATTTCCGAAAAATCACAAGAATAAACTACCCTTAATAGGGGGTGGATCTGAATATTTTTTACGGTGGCACAAATAAGGGTATGCTACGGTTAGTCATAATACTTCGTTTCAATCAAATATCTCCACGGGAATTTTCCGATCAGCAAGGATTCCTGAAAAATCACAAGAATAAACTACCCTTAAAGAGGGGCGGATTTGAAATTTTTTCACGGTGGCACCAAGTGTATGCTACGTTTAGTCATAATACGTTGTTTCAATAAAATATATCCACTGAAAATTTTCGGTCAGCAAAGTATTCCGAGAAATTACGAGGATAAACTACCCTTAAACGAGTCGGACCTGAAATTTTTGTATGGTGGCACAGAGGGTATCCGATTTGCAATTATTTCACTTCGTTTCAATGAAATATCTCTACTGGAAAATATCGATCAGAAAGGATTTCCGAAAAATCACAAGAATAAACTACCCTTAATAGGGGGTGGATCTGAATATTTTTTACGGTGGCACAAAGAGTATGCTACGGTAAGTCATAGTACATCGTTTCAATCAAATATCTTCACGGGAAATTTCCGATCAGCAAGGATTCCTGAAAAATCACAGGAATAAACTACCCTTAAACAGGGGCGGATCTGAATTTTTTTTACGGTGGCACCAAGTTTATGCTACGTTTAGTCATAATACGTTGTTTCAATAAAATATCTCCACTGAAAATTTTCGGTCAGCAAAGTATTCCGAGAAAATACATAGGATGAAAAATTCCTTTCAGTTTGTTTACATGTTTATAAACTCTTCAAGCGAGTCCGAAAGCGGCGAGTGTGACGTAATCCTATTCCTGCAATCTGATTGGCACCCCAAACGCCTGCCAAAATTCTGATTAGCTCGATTCAGGGTCATATTTGCGTTGATATAGATTTCCTAAGTAACTGACGCGAGTGGTTTATCTGGTTGATCTGTGCTTTTATAATGTAGCCCAGTTGGCCATGACATCCTGACAGATTTCACCGTGTATATTTTGAAAATGTTAGGTTATAGTCATTTTCCTGTCAGATAACTACACAACATTAGTCCTCTCTCGAAGAGGTCGTATTAATTACTTATTTTTCAAAATGTGAATCTACATTGGGCAAGTAATGAATTTGAGAAAATATTATGTGAATTCAATCATTCCAATGACCTGGCGAATGTTGAAGAAATATTTTTCTCTGTTAATACTTCACGTATATAAACATGGCTGGAAGATTCAGTTATGCTTTTTTCTTGTACGGAAATCAAGAATCGAGTGTTTTGGAATTTTATTGAAAAATGATGGATAGAGCAGTCCGTTACTTTGCGATAGTTCATTCGAAAAGAAATGAAAGTACTCGAATAACACGGCAGTAAAACTTCCAAACGAATGGACGGACCTATGGAATTGCCTACTTTTCTAAATTCTCAAGAAATAAGCCTACAGAAGTCATTTAAATACCTTGTTGCACAACTTGAAATATTCCAGTAAGAAAATGTAGTAGTACTACGAAACCTGTGTCACAATTAACCTCAAAAGGACTAACTAACAGTTCTTGGGAATCTAGGTGAATGATACATACACTGGATTGGATCAAAATATTTCTAAACTGGGATACATACAGCTTAGCTTCAGTGTATTATCATTGGTTGTAATGACAAGATATCTGGATGAATTCTCCATGTAAACTACCTATCATTCAGTATTCGAGTAAAAAGCAAGATATGGAATTATGTTTTATGTACATACTTTGAAGTAAACTCGAATATTCAATTTCCAGAAAAAAGCAATTCCTAAAATATTAGAAAAAATAGAACTGAGTGAGATATTGTATAATTCATGTTATTTTCATACGTAAAATTTCAATGTTCTGCCAAGATAGGATACACCAAGTTCATTTTCAGTGTACTACTTCCAGTCGAAACAATTCCACGAAATATATAATGTTTGAAATTATTCATTAAGGAATTTGTTCAATTCAAACATGACTATCTACTTACTTAAGGGCCGTATTTATAGTTGTTCCTTGAGGCTTCCTTATACTGAAGGCCGCCTTGAATTTGCTTTTCTATGGAAACCAATAAAAGTTTGTTTGCATAGAAACATAGAAAAGCAAATTCAAGGCGGCCTTCAGTATAAGGAAGCCTCAAGGAACAACTATAAATACGGCCCTAAGTCTCAATACAATCTTTGAATAATAAATAGATTTTTCTGTGATTCCTTCTCATTATATCTGTTGAGATTGATATATTACGATATACTTTCATTAAATTCAAGTCTGGAATTACTAATTTAATTATTATATCAATTGACAAATAATGATTGAAGTCAAAAACTTGAGAAACCATTAAGACAATAGAAAAAACTCGTTTTCGATACATAAAATATCAATAATATGCAAGTAGGAGATTAACTTTCTAATATCATTAGATATTTACATTTTTATTGAAAAAGAGCAGGTTCTTTGATACATTCAACTATATAGCATCACGGTATAAGCAAGAGGGAATGAATAGGGCACCATACGTTGTTAACTATGATACAAGAGCATAAATATATAAACCTAAAAAAAAATATAGTGTCCCCTAGCATAAGTGTAGAGAAATAGGCTGACATATTCATAAGGCCTTGATTTCCAAGACAGAATTTCTTCTTTCTTATGGGATTAAAACTGACAAAATATCTTGAAAACATGTCTGCAATAGAACAGAAGATAGAAAATGAGCAGAAAATTGAAAATAGTTTTACCTACATTTGTGACCTTACTTGGAAGGTCTTTCGACCAGATCTGGCTCGCCAAACAATGATTTTTCAGATCCTCACTGTATACCGAGAATCCTAGATGCCCTGAATAATGAAGAATCTTTGCAATAACATGTTTCTGTTCACATAAAATTTTGTGTTTAGTGTGTTATTAGCAACCGATTGATTTTGTGTTTGTGCTTCCTTGATTGTATTCCAAATGTTCCTTCACAAAAAAGAGTAGGGTGCTCGGCAGTGTGTCAATCGAAAAATGGTAATTTTTCAAATTATAATTCCAAACGGTACGTTGCAGATCAGTTTTCCAAAATAAAATCTTCAGTGAGTTTCTTTTTAGGTGCACCAATAGAAAAAAACTGTTATACCAGAAACTATTTGGCTTCCTTTTCATTATAAATCTTTCTGATCGTGGTGACGTGTAGCTAAAAAAGAAATATTATTTCTTAGAAAATATAATATTTTGATTTATACTCACATACATCTCGATGTAAGATAGCTTCTGATGAATGATCGTTTCCAAAATATCAGTTACTATCGGAATGAGCGCAATTCTATATAGCACTTCCTGAAACTCTGTCCTTGCTTCTTCAGATCACTTTATGTACTTTCAATTTCGAATCAAAGCGAAATGTTAATTTATTGTCTATTATTGTATATGTAATTAATTGGCAACGTCCTGTCGAATTATTTTGACATTTGTCGATATTTCAGGAGCGCCAACCTGCCTTGGTTTTAGTTACAAAAACATGATAGACCTAAATCATGGCCAACTGGGCTACTTTATAAAAGTGAATGGAGTATAGTATATAGCCTCAGGTAACCTCTTCTTTAAAAGTTCAATTGTATCGCAACGCCTTCATCTGTCACTCGTCGAGTTCTCCATGATGAATAAAAAATAACTAGCGCATATTTTAAAATTTGTGTTTCACTAATACCTCAGATGTAGGTGCTCCTCAGACTTGTAACCAGTGCGCAAAGGTATACCGACTTTACTTCATTTTGGTCAGTTTGGTACTTCTCCTCAACTCTGCTAGATTTTTTCGTTTTCTCTTGCATATTGAAGATTATTTAATATCGTTACAAGTTAGTATTGATATAAAGCAGAGTTTCCACAAATTCGGATTATTTTTCAGCGGATCATTAGATCGGTGAAAAAATATTTTTGACCAATCAAATAACGACCCACCAAGCAATAATCCGCAATCTTACCTATATTGTGAAAACTAAGTTTTACTCATGTTTTATTCAATCTGAGTTAACTGAAAATTACGTTATATTTCTCTCGCAAAAACTTGAGCTGGCATCATTGCTGCTAAAGTTACCAGATAGCCAAAGATTAAATCTTTGGTAATTGAATCGGGTTCCAATTTTAGGACAATCCTAGAATTTCTCTCGAACTGCGCAGAGTCGATGAGCAGGTCTGTTTCGAGTCCCAGAACTATTCTAGGATGTTTTGAAAACGGTTCAACCTATATGGAAACCCTAACAGGTATAAGGATAGAAAGGGCGGAGGAAATAATTCAATGTTTTTCAAATTTCAATCAGTATAAGTGATACAATGAATATAAAGCGGTAGAAATACTATTGACAAACCTCATCAGCGGATCTATCGATCATCTGATGAGTATAAAGAAAAAAACATATTTTTTCTCATTTTTCATTTCTCTATCAAAATACTCATTTTTGATTATCCTTCTTCACAATACAGGAATTATTGTATTATATCAAATATATGGTGAAAATGAAAAAAATTCTAATATTTTGATTGAAAATCAGAATTCCATGATTTAATTATGTTGAAGATTAAAAAACAATGTTGAAATTCATCGGTACTTCTCTGATAAATATATACCTACTTTTATACATTCTCTAAACCAACATATTAAAAAAAATCGGATTTTAAAGGCAATATGTTCCTAAGTCTCCTCGAAATAACAAGGGTTTTGGGATTGAGACGGTCAGTACAATAACAAGAACTCGTCATTCATGCTTTCTGAGCACGAGGAAGAACTATTGAATTAAGGGCCAATTGCACCGTATTACAAAACCATAGATTAGGTCCATAAGCAAGGTTTTGGTACAAAGTTATCTTGCACCGTCACGTAATACTCGTTAAAAGGCCTTAACAGACTGTTATATTTAAGCCTACGAATTTGGGGGTTTAAAAGAAGGATTAATGGTAAGCTTCGGAATCTAACCCTACTTTCGAGCGATTTCGTACAAGTTTGACATTTTTCTGGACGTAACCTCCAGTTTGTTTACGTTTTTTTTTGTTTACATTGGACATTGATGGAGAACTCCTACGAGTTGATAATCAAATTTTGATTAAAAGTGGTTGATTTTCAGATGATATTTATGAAAAATGATATAGGGAGAAACTGGCATCAGTAGGCATTGATTCGTATGTTTTTAAGCATGAAGAATTAACACCAGTATTTCCATTGAGTTCGTAAACTTAATGGTATTTCTATAAGCCTTCAACTATTTGAAATGAAAAAGTTACAATGATATGCTCATTTATTTCCAAGAGCGAATAGCAGAATGAAATCGAAGACATATTTGGAATGAGAAAACATAGTTTCATGAAGATTCTTCAGTACTATTTCATTCAGTGTTATATTACGTGGAAAGCTATCATGTACTACTTCATTATTGTGCAGGTGCTGTCTCTGTGCTATCATTATCCTCTATTATATATTAATTGGACTCAAAATATAACTACAAACGAATTAATGTGAAAGAAATTGCATCCTCGTGTTAGACAATCTTCAAACGTACACCTTTGTCAATCCATCCATGATACTTCAATATTTATATAGAATACTTTTTAGTCTGCGGATCCACATCAGAGTTTTCATTATCTTCGACTAAAAATTAACTCAATTCATAATATACTTATAATAATTTAATAGAAAGTCTACTCTTAGGTGAGCCATTCCTTATCGGAAAGTTGTTTCGGATAAATCAATACTATTCATTTATTCATCTTACAAACGCCAGGATTGTAATTCCATGCAGAAACTTAAATCTTGAGATATTACAAAATATGAGTTTACTTGAGTATATGACTATAAATTTGAATAAGGTTTAAAGCCTGATGCAGAGGTAAGAGCACAGGTCTGTGGTAAGAGATCCCTATAATCCTAATGATAATAAACAAGTCAGGAACATTACATGCAATATTTTTATAGAAGCTATAAAGTCTGTCATATATATTTTTTCGTTGGGTTTTTCAATAGATGCATCTTGATTTTTCATAACTTATGGAAATATGGTGGTAGTAACCCATAATAATGGGTTTCATCAATTCATGAGAAAGTAACCAGATTTGTAGATTAACTTTAATCTAGTTACATTCAGCCTCGGTGCAAGCCGAATATTTAAAGCAGAGTTTAATAAGTTTATCGTTGCTTAACTAACTGAAGCTTAAGACGAAAACGCTGCCCTAAGGGCCGGTATTACAAAACTTAAGTGGAAGTTATCCTTAACTTTAACTGACAGTTTTGACAGTTATGTTAGGACATATCTGTCAGTTAAAGTTAAAGATAACTTCCAGTTGAGTTTTATATTAGTGGCCCTTAATCATATTCATAAAATGCAATATTTATTTACATGCAAATGCTCATTTAATATTACACCTTATTTATTTCAAATGTTGTCACAGAAGTCACGCGCTAACCATGCTTCGGAAGAAATCCTAAATCCATAGACAAATAGAGATTAGTCCCGACTCGAATGCAGGTACTGTTTTCGGTTAGTTCTAGGACTGTCCGAGGATAATTCTTAATTCTGAGGAAACCCGAACACGGATCAAGTCAGTCATGAAACAGTTCAACAAACAAAACCCGAACTGCGCAAACTTGCTCAATACTCTATCACCACAGAATACAAATATATATCTATCTATCACTCAGGGCCACTTGCACCGTATTACAAAACCATAGATTAAGACCATAACCAAGGTTTAGGTAAAAAATTATCTTGCACCGTCACGAAATCCTCGTTTAATGGCCTTATCTGACTGTTAAATTTAAGCCCTGGAATTTGGTGGTTAAAAGAAGGATTAATGGTAAGCTTCGAAATCTAACCCTACTCTCGCACAAGTTTGAGGTTTCTGCCGACAATTTGAAAAAGAAAATGTGGTTATCGATGAAACTTAAGACTGTTTTTGATTCGCAACTACTGCTAAGCGATACGCCCTCTGGCGATAGAAATTCGAACACTTCCAAGCTAGTAGTTTTTCGAAGTGCCTGCTATTCTAATGTAATTTGCTTACTTTTGGAGTTCATTTTCGAGCTTTTGTGTTGTTCTCCGAGTTGAAATTTTGGTATACCGAAAGTATTTGGAATATTCATCAATCGATTCCTTTCTTTCCGATTAAAATTTTCGATTGTATTAATTCGAAATGGCATCCTCCCGCAATGACTATTGTTGTGTACCTCAACTCAATGTTAATCATGGTCGAAAAAGAAAGGATCATCTAGTGCTTCCAGTTTTCATTTTTTCCAAAGCCAAATGAAAGTAAAGTTAATTTAGAAACAGCATTTGGCAGGGAACTCAATGAGAAGAAAGGCCTAGCTTCAGAAATTGAAGATTGGAAAACAGGTCATGAAATACATGAAAGTATGTTCACTGCATTTCTCTGAAGATGTTTATTTTCATAAACGTAAATTACCTACAATGTTTTCATTTCGAAACAACTTCATGTCATGATGTTTTCAGTTGTATATGAAAATAAGGGAATTTTGAAGAAAAATGCTGCAGAGAAACTACCGAGCACTTCAGCAGCTACCTAATTCACATACTAGACAAAATCATATTCTAAAAGAGTGATCTGGTTGAAATCCTGACAAAAACTAGATATACTGTTTGAGTTGATAATAGCTGAAGTTATTCATAAAAATCCATTAATACTTTCCATTTCTATATAAAGGTAGGTTGAACCAGCTGTGACATTTTTCATTTTGTATGTGTATCTTGAGCTGCTGTAATATGAAAATGAAATCAATTATATGTCTATCTGTTTCCTTTTCTTCAGTAATACGATGCAAAAGAACTAAATCAGAAAATCTGTTTTCATTTTATTGATTCACTCGTTTGTAAACAAAGAACAAGTCATATCATTTGGACTGATTCTAGATTTACCACATAATATAGCTTGCATTCAGCACTTCTTCACATAAATAAGAGTCCTTAAATTACTTATTGAGGTGCCTATTTTCCAGAAATTCAAGTAAACTTAGATATTGGTTCATTTTGATCCACCAAGCAACATACACTAAAATAACATTCAAATTATCCTCCAGGAACGATTTAAAGTACGATTTAATATCGTGATCCATACGAAAAGTTCCTTCTCAAGAAATCTTACACACAATTATAATAATTTCTTTAAATATTCAAGCTCTGCTTAATAAATATTCGTTCTCCAACACATTTCTAAGGTTTGTTTACATAAAACTACTAGCTTGGACAGGTTCCAAATTTATCCGTCAGGGCGCTGGCATCTTCGCAGAAGTTCCCAATGGACGCGAAATGTATTCTGTGATATTAGATCTATGAATATAGTTATTCTATGTTCTATATTTGTATTCTGTGGTTCTATGTATGGAACGAAGAGTACATCCATATTTGATGTTTTGTGAGTACACCATAGAACAATATATATGTTTACTTTATGGAGTACACGTGCATGTTTGATTAATTTTTATTTTATAAAATAAAATTACTGAATGATACAAAATGCCTGATATAGAAGAACCTCTTGAGAGGTGCTGTAAATTTATAGAAACAATATCTGATACTCCAGAGTATGAGTAAGTATTCTTAATTCTGTTAGGTATTTGGATCTAATAATACTTTTCAGGATAAATCATGAACGATCCACTGAAATAAAAAAAAATATTAAGAGTATTTACGATTATTCCAAACAAACAGAACTGAAATGTATTGACCCTTATGTCCTCCAGAAATTAATCATTCAAGACTTGGATAGTGAGCAGATTTGGCAACAAGTAGAATTGCAGAATAAACTTGTCCTGATAAATGTCCACAAGAAAGTGGATAACTTGTTGTCAAGGCTGGATGAAGTGGATGATCAAGTGTTAGAACCAGACGAGAATAGTGATTCAGAGGATGATGATATTCATTCTGATGAATCTATTCTTGATGAAGAACCAATAAATGATGAAGTTGAAGAAGAATTGTCAGAAGATAATTGGAGTGAGGATGAAATTTCAGAAAAAAAGGCATTGGAACCCAAAAACAGATCATATGAAAAGACTGTGGTTGATGATGACTTTTTCAAGTTGCGTGAGATGGAAGACTTTCTTATTTCAGAAGAGAAAAAAATAGATGACAATCCTGATAAACTTAAAGAAGATGATTCCGATGAAGAAGATGAGGATGATATAGATTATTTTGCAGATGAAGTCCTAGATGAAAGTCATGTTGATGAAGCAAGAATGGCTAAATTTAAGGACTTCTTCGTTTCTAAGGAGGAAGACAAAACACTCCCAAAAAATAAATTCTTGAGTGAAATCTCCGAAGATGAAGAAGAAAATTATCAGTCTAATTTTGAGCTTCGTCAAGAAAGATTACAGAAGAGAATAGAAGCGATAGAAAATAATGCAGTCACTGAGAAACCTTGGACACTCAAAGGAGAGATAAGGGCGGACAGTAGACCCATCAATTCTCTGCTAGAGCAAGATGTAGATTTTGACAGAACTACAAGGCCTGGTAAGTAAAGTTTTTACTTTCTAGATTTGGTCCCTTTAACACGAATCTGCAGTCAAACCTTGGTGGTCCACCTTATTTTTGAAGCTATGGGCCCTCAAAGTTCCAAAAATGTCTATTTTCGAATCACTTTTTACACTATAAGAATGATCACAAACCACTTTTAGTTAGTCCATAAATCATCTATGATCCTTTGCCTAACTATTCACTTCGATTTGTTCCAAAAATATTCAGTATTTAATGAATGAATATAAAACTTGCAAAATACCTCTTCCCTCATTTAAAAATAAGCAGAAATGCTTGTTTTACAGCATTAGAAGTTCTTTGAGTTTTTCATGTACTTTTTTTACTGGCATGCATCCTATTTAAACCTAAGACCTTCCACAAGAATTTTGGAAATGTTTTTAGAGCAAATAGCAAATATTTTCCTTTGCAGCTCCTATTGTGACTGGCCAGACTACAGTTCTACTGGAAGATATAATAATTCAAAGGATAAGAGATAGGGCCTTTGATAGCGTGGAAAGAAAACTGAAAGTGGTAGACAACCCAACTGAATATAAGAAGAAATTGGTCATAAATCAAGAGAAAAGTAAAGAATCACTGGCTCAAATTTATGAGAGGGAATATTTGGAGCAAAAAGCTGCGCTAGATCCAGATAATGAAGAAAAAGAAGAAGAGGAGCCACCACTCCATAAAGAAATAAAAACTGAGATGGCAACTCTTTTCGATCAGTTGGACGCTTTGTCTAATTACCATTATACCCCAAAACCAGCAATACCAGAATTAAAAATAATAAGCAACGTGCCTGCTCTCAACTTGGAAGAAGTTGCTCCAGTTGCAGTCAGCGATGCTGCACTTTTGGCCCCTGCTGAAGTGAAAGCAAGAACTAAAGGAGAGATTCTAGGTGAGCACTTTCGCTGTTTCTAAACTTATAATTGTATTATTTTTTATGGTGATATATTGTTTATTTGTATTTCAGCCAAAAGCGAAAGAACTACCACTGATAAAAATCGAGAAAGAAGGAAGAAAAAATCTAAACAAAGGTATCATGCACAATTAAAAGAAAAGAAAGAAAAAGAACAATTAACAAAAGGAAAAGTACCAAAAAATAAAGCAGATGAATTACTGAAGAAGTTGTGTAAAGACTCCAGCATTAAAAAGGTATGTTCTACCCTCTTGATATGATAATATATTGTTCTACAAATTCAAACTATCAATAATTTGACATTTTGTTCTTCCCCAGATGTTACCGAGTTCAGATACTATAAAGTCTTCCAAGTCCTTCTTCATGAATCTGGAGGATAAGAAGAATATTAGTTCCAACATGAAGAATGGGAATAAAAGAAAGAAAAATGGAGATGTCAACACCTTCAATGCAAAAAAACTTAAATTATAATTTGTAAATATATTTGTTTATTTTGTTGATGATGAGTTTTGTTTTTCCAATTTAATATTTTTGGGAAAGTTTGGATTGAAAATCCCAGAATTGAAGCATAAAAAGGAATGTGAATGTTTGTCCTAAACAGCTTCATATTTTAGAGACAGGTTTGTTGGATCATATTTTTACGAACTTGTTCTAAAAAACAAAATCCGCTCAACAATTCGGGAGTTAGGGCCATCATTGTTTTGACAACAATTCAAAATATAAGAATCTGATATTATTGGAACTTGGTATTTCATTCAATTCACACTACTGAAAAATGAAAAAATTCATAACTAAAATTAAAAACCTAGAAAAGCACTGACGTGAAGTCAGCAGCTCTTGCACGCATGTTAACTTTTGGTGATATCCTTCGAACATGCTCGCAAAAGCTGCTAACTTCACGTCAGTGCTTTTCTAGGTTTTTTCTCGTATTTTTGAGTTATTCTGCAAGAAATTTCGATGCCGAGGAGAAAACCACTGAATTGACGTATTATTTCACATTATCTCCAAACATTATAATCGTGTCAAACTGAAATTTGGTACACTGCTGTGAAATATAAAGATCAAGGCACGAACAAAACCTTCCACAAAAAAATTTGAAAATATTTTTTTTTTTATTTACTGACAGCATGACCTTAAAAAAATTTTGCAAAAAGTTGGTCCTTAGGCTTCAACTACTTGCTAAGTTTCAATCTAATCGCTTCAGTAGTTCTCGAAATAACCTCAAAATTTCAAATGGCTATAACTCCGAAACCGTTTGGCCGATTTTGTCCATTAACGAACTCAACCCCCGCATTTTAAAATGCAACCAACCCTGGAATTTTCAAGTCAATAGAATCCTCTGAACGCCCGTAATCGAGCATAAGGACGGCCGGCCGGACATAATCGATTTTGATACCGGATTCGTCATCATAGTGAGTCCAACCTAGTCGTTTGAAACCATTTTCGGCTCAAAATTCGAAAATTACAGTCATTTGGAAAAACGATGTCACGCTGTTCCCCTAGAACATGCGCGCAAAAAAAGTATTTCCTCAGTTTTTTATTTATTGTATATCGATCTGAATTCTATATATGTCATATGTAAAAAATATTCTCTTTTAAAAGCTGCAGTCAAATAGTCAGATTACAATCAAAAAAGTGTTTTGGACGAATCTGCATAATTAATAAAGTAGATATTTTTTTATAACTCGCCCATATCATTGTATACAATGCCCATATCCTGATTTCGGTTGAATTCATCATCATGCAATTTATTAGTCATTTTTATCTGTCGTATAAAACAATAACATCAATTTAAACTGATATCATGATAAGGATAGATAAAATAGGAAAGAACGAGAAAATATAGAATCATAATTCATAAAATTATGGGGTATCTGTAGTTAAATAGAGCATACTTGGGAATTCTCAAAAAATTAAAAATATGATTTTTCAATTAGTTTTTTACTTTGTTTCAATATCATTGGTTCACAGTTTAAAATATGATTTAGTGACCGATTATAGTGCAAATGACTGTTTAATGGTGGACAATGATCAAAAACACAAATATTTTGATCTTGATCAAGATAATTTTCCCTACTGTGCCACCTATGATGGTTAGTATACTTTTTTAATGCTTCAATGAATGTTCATTCTCATACTTGCATAATTTTTGCGCGCATGTTCCAGGGGAACAGCGTGCTATCGTTTGGTCAAAATGTCTGTAATTTTGGATGATTGAGCCGAAAATGGTCTCAATCGACTAGGTTGGACTCACTGATGACGAATCCGGTGTCAAAATCGATTCTGTACGGCCGTCCGTCCGGCCGTGGACACGATAACTGTCGACAGAAGTAGCTAGCAACTTGAAACTTTCAGGATAGGTTGCGCATCAGAATGCCGCGGTTAAGTTCGTTAATGGGCCAAATCGGTCGAATAGTTTCGGAGTAATAGGCACTTGAAGTTTTGAAGTTATTTATTTTTTATTTCAGAAACTACTTGAGCGATTGGATTCAAACTTGGCAGTTAGGTGGAGTATAATGACGCGCAACTTTGAGCCCAATTTCGTCAGGATCATATTGTCCGTAAATTTAAAAATAAACTTTTTTAGAAATTTTTTTTTCCGGAAATCATTCATCATATCAAAAAAAAATTCCACTCACACTTTGAGCTTTTTATTTCACAGCAGTGTACCAAATTTCTTTTCGATACGATCATAAGTTTTGGAGATATCGGGAAAAAATATGTCAAATTTCGGGGTTTTCTTCTCGATATCGTTGATTTTTTCGGTATAACTCGAGAAATACTGATGCAGTCCTGATAAAACTTCACAGCTAGTTTTGAGATGCTGAAAGACAACTTCTTGCGAAATTTCGTGATAATCGTGTCATTAGAACAATTTGAAAAAAAAAATTCCATGATATTCTTATCATATCATCCTCATTAAATTCTGTAAGAAACTTCGAACTGATATTTTTCGATGAAGTACTGGATTTCAATTCGATCTGATCTGTATTTTTGGAAATATTGGAAAAATAAAATTTTGATTGGGTATATCTACGGAATCATTGGGTGGATTTTACCCATTCACGAATTCGGCCTTCGTAATTAAGGTCCAAACCTTCTCTACAAATATCGAGTTTCTAAGTTGTTTCTTTCGGAAGTTATTGTGTTTACGCAGTCGGCCGTTAGGCTGACCGTAAACACAATAACTTCCGGAAGAAACGAATTAGAAACTCGATATTTGTAGAGTGGGTAAAATCCGCCCACTGATTCCGTAGATATACCCATTCAAAATTTTATTTTTCCAATATTTCCAAAAATAAAGATTTGATGGAATTGAAATCCAGTAATTCATAAGTGAAAAATTTCAATAAGCACTGCCGTGAAGGCAGCAGCTTTTGCGTGCATGTTCCAATTCGTTGCTGAAGCGGTCATCTACATTGAACATGCGCGCAAAAGTTATGCTGCCTTCACGGCAGTGCTTTTTGAAATTTTTATTTATCAAACCTGGAGATGCATATATATTGTATTACAAAAACCAAGATAGATATCACTCTAGCTGTGAGAATATGAAGCGATTACAATTAAAGTTGAAATTTAGATTTTTCGTTTGGTTAATTAGCTGCAAATATCTGCTCTACTAATTTTGAGTCTATAAGTAGCTAGATTTTTTGGAAATTATTGTGGCCGCTAAGTTGATCGTAAACGTTAGCACAAGGTGGGAAATTGGTAAATAATTGGGTGGATTTTAGCATTTTCGAATTTGGCCTAGTTCCGAATGAAACGATCGATCTAGATACTCGATATTTGTATAGCAGGTAGAATTTTGAATGGGCATAATCTGACTAATGATTCCTTAGATATATCCATTCGAAATTTTACTGTCCCAATTGAATTGAAATCTAGTATTCAATTGAAACATGAAGGCATGAATGTTCACGCAAAAGTTTATGAGGAAAATGGCTTATTCATTCTTTATTGATGGCTCTAAATATGCGTTCATATATTACAGAATCAAAGAGTTGCGATCCTAATGTCGAAAAATCTTGTGCACCTGGGTTAACATGCGGAACATCAAATAAATGTGAAATCGACACCAACTCATGTTTCAAATACTACGCGAATATCATGGGAAATGAGAATATACTGAAATTATTGTGGACCCCCGACTGCTTGGAAGACGGCTCCTGGGCAGCCAAACAATGTAAAGGAGGAAGTGCTGGCAGGTATTCTTTTCATTTTTATAGCACACATAATGATTAGTTAAAACCAAAATAAGGTGCGTTTTTAAGAGAGATTCGAAGTATGTAGCATATTTATTAGTGCATCTCTGTTGTGTTTTTTGTCAGTATTCATTTTGATATCGCCTTCAAAAAAAGGTTTCCCCGGAGCACATAATTATACAAACCCGCAAGATTTCCCGTCGCGAAGCTATAAGTAAGATATTCGCATCATTGTAAGCAGTGTGAGTTCCTGAATAAAAAATATGAAGGCCAACATAGGCGGTCTCTCTTTGTTTGGAAGATATGGGCCCCCAAAGTTCCAAATTGTTGCATTTTCAGATCCTTTTTTCCACCATAAAAATGATCTCTCACTTCTCAAATCTAGTTCATAAATCATCTTTGAACCTTCAACCAACGAATAGCGACACTTTCAAGAAAATTCATTATTTAAAGGAAAAAAAGTGAAAATATTAGACAACCACTTAACCTATATTTCTACGAAATACTTCTCAATGTTAAAGCGGAGCTTGGCAACAGCGTCTTTTCATCACTGGCCAACGTATTATGACCGAAGAGTAGTTGCTGGCGGGAAATATGAAATGATGGACAGTCGAAAGATACGATTGTAAGAAAAATGCTTCTGTCACTGAAGAAGAGGTGGTTATTCTAACGTCAAAACAAAATCATTGAGAATATTTGTTTAAGGTTTTACTCTCAATATTTTCGTTTGAACTTTCTTTCTATCCTCTTCGAAATAGGGAGGTTGATATCTACTTCGTTTTTTGTTGTGTCTTCGAGATGGTCCCAGTTTAGAATGAGATTCAGGGTATTCCAATAAAATGGGTTATATAATAACCTCGATTTCATTGGAAATCTGGGAAGGGCGCGACCTATCACATATGAAAAAAATGTACGTTGAAATATATAGCAGGGTGTATTCTGATTCCATTACCATGTGTTTCAACCTTGTAGATTTTATTAGAAACGAATTCTCCTATTGGAAGATTTAGAGTATCGCAGTAAACAGTAAGAACTAAGAACATATTTCATGATATTTCATTTTTCTCGCCAGCAATAATCTGTCATTCACGAATACGCACGATGCCGACCGATGAAATTCGCGCCATTGCGAAACTTCACTTTTAGACTGACTCGAAATCAGAAGGAATAGAGGTTAAGTGGTTGTCTAGTAATTTCATTATATTTGTATTTTGTATTTTTTCCGAATATCCTAGGCTTCAACGAAACCCCTCAGAAGCTTAAAGCTTGTGCGAGTTAGGATACCGGGTGTGTTCTGTGTAGGCTTTGTTACTAATTCCTTGCGCCACGTTAGGAACAGCACTGTTAATTGTTTACCCAACAGCGAATGGTTGGACGGTCCCCTAAAAACCGGAAAAGTTATTTCCCGGCCAAGGGCTTGAACCCCAGACCTTACGATCATGGGGCTTGCGCTCTAACCACTGAGCTACCGCCGCTGTTTTTGCTCGCATGTTCTAGGGGAACAGCGTGCTATCGTTTTGTCCAAATGTCTGTAATTTTGGATGATTGAGCCGAAAATGGTCTCAATCGACTAGGTTGGACTCACCGATGACGAATCCGGTGTCAAAATTGATTCTGTCAGGCCGGCCGGCCGACCGGTTGGCCGGCCGTAGACACGATAACTGTCGACTGAAGCAAGCTAGCAACTTGAAACTTTCAGCATAGGTTGAGCATCGGAATGCCGCGGTTGAGTTCGTTAATGGGCCAAATCGATCGAATAGTTTCGGAGTTATAGGCATTTGAAGTTATTTATTTTTTATTTCAGAAACTACCTGAACGATTGGATTCAAACTTGGCAGTTAGGTAAAGTACATTGACGCGCAACTTTGAGCCAAATTTCGCCAGGATCATATTGTCGGTAATTTTCGAAAAAAATTTTTTTCAAAATTTTTTTCGAAAAAAATTTTTTTTTCGGAAACCATTCATCATATCCAAAAAAACATTATACTTTCACTTTGACCTTCTAATTTCACAGCAGTGCACCAATTTTCAGTTCGATACGATCATAAGTTTTGGAGATATGGGGAAAAAATATATCAAATTTCGAGGTTTTCTTCTCGATATCGTTGATTTTTTCGGTATAACTCGAGAAATACTGATTCAGTCCTGATTAAACTTCACAGCTAGTTTCATGATGCTGAAAGACAACTTTATGCAAAATTTCGTGATAATCGTGTTATCAGAACACATCCTAGTCGATTCAGACCATTTTCGGCTCAATCATCCAAAATTACAGACATTTGGACAAAACGATAGCACGCTGTTCCCCTAGAACATGCGCGCAAAAAGGTATTGACACTGGAAAAGTTGAGTGTCTATCTTTCATCTATCAACCAAAATATCACTATTCTTGTGTGAATACTTGAAAATTTTTGTGAAGGTGTAGTACTAATTTTACTTACTACAATTCACTTCTGCTAACTCTGCTATTTTCTCTTTATGATAAGACATTTTTTGATTATTTTTTTTCACACAATAAACCCTGAAAAAAACATGTCATTTGTATTCATTCGATATATTACCGACTTACGAAGGATTTTGTATTGTGTATGGTCCATAGCTACCATCGTTGAAACAGGCTACGATCTGAATATTTGGTGATGAAGTACCATGTCTCTTCATTATATCTATTATTTTTGTTTGGGCATAAGCTTGAGATTCGCATTTCCTCAAGTATTGAGAACCTTGGAGTTTGTTAGCTACAATAAAACTTCAATGTACTGTCCTGTGATCGAGTTATAAAGTGTTCATCATTGAAATAGCAGATGTGATATGATTTTCTCATCATATCATCCTCATTAAATTTTGTATGAAACTTCGAACTGTTATTTTCGATGAAGTACTGGATTTTAATTCCATCTGATCTGTATTTTTGGAAATATTGGGAATATAAAATTTTGATTTGGTATATCTACGGAATCATTGGGTGGATTTTACCCATTCACGAATTCGGCCTTCCTTATTAAGGTCCAAACCTTCTCTACAAATATCGAGTTTTTAAGTTGTTTCTTTCGGAAGTTATTGTGTTTACGCAGTCAGCCGTTAGGCTGACCGTAAACACAATAACTTCCGGAAGAAACGACTTAGAAACTCGATATTTGTAGAGTAGGTTTGGGGCTTAATTACGAAGGTCGAATTCGTGAATGGGTAAAATCCACCCAATGATTCCGTAGATATACCAAATCAAAATTTTA
This sequence comes from Myrrha octodecimguttata, assembly GCA_958510865.1. Taxonomy (NCBI): domain Eukaryota; kingdom Metazoa; phylum Arthropoda; class Insecta; order Coleoptera; family Coccinellidae; genus Myrrha; species Myrrha octodecimguttata. Next base: position 23,806,342 of record OY294059.1, read on the forward strand.
TTTTTCCAATATTTCCAAAAATACAGATCAGATCGAATTGAAATCCAGTAATTTATCAGAAAAAAATTTCAAAAAGCACTGCCGTGAAGACAGCAGCTTTTGCGCGCACGTTCAAATTCGTTGCTGAAGTGGTCATCTACATTGGACATGCGCGCAAAAGTTGCTGCCTTCACGGCAGTGCTTTTTGAAATTTTTTCATTAAATATTGATGATTCTTGAAAAACAGTGTTGCTTATTGTTGGTTGAAGGTTCAAAGGTGGTTTGTGAACAATATAGTTGAAGAGAGAGATTGTTTTTATGGTGGAAAAAGGGACCTGAAAACGACTCATTTTGGAACTTTGGGGGCCCATATCTTCCAAATTAAGGGAGGCCGCCTATGTTCGATTTCAAATTTTTTATTCAGAAAAACACACTGCGTACAATGATGTAAATATCTTTTTAATATCTCGGCGACGGGAAATCTTGCGGGTTTACCCAATATAATTTCAATTTCAGATGCTTTTGTTATGATAAGAGAGGAAAGAGAATTTTTGGAGATGCCTTCAGAGAAAATAGTGCAAACATGACATGTGGTAAGGATGATTTGTTTCAACTCATTAAGATAATTATGACGAAAATATTCTAGAAATGCACGGTCGAGTGCTTTTGCGCGCATTATCAAATGCGTAGGGAAAAAATGTTGAGATTTTTTTTTCGAATTGTTCCAATAACGACACGATTAATTGCGCGTCAGTGTATCTGCCTGCTACCTACCAAGTTTAATCATGGTTGGATCAGTATTTTCCGAGTTATTCCAGAAAAACAAAGGTACCGAGAAAAAAATTTGATTCACTAACAATGCAATCCTAACAAAATTTGGCAATCTGTTGCACCTCAGTACTTTATATCTAATTACTAGTATTTGATTGATAGTATGCTGTTTCCTAGTACATGAGCGCAAAAATTCAACCCATATACAGAGTCCTCCTTAATTGAGGGTACTAAAAAAGGACAATTACTTGAATGACGACCTCATATTGATGGGTTCGCGAACGCAGTATTTTCTTAATACAGGCTGTTGAAATTTTAATTTTCTCAGTTTTTTCTTTCATAAGATCTGCCATTCTCGAGATATTCATTTGAAATTTGGAGAGGATATTACACATTAAGGTTTACAACATTTGAAATCTCATAAAACTCTCCATAGGGATTTTTCTGTAGAAATATCACCTCTTTTCCTCGAGAAAATTGAAAATGAATAAGAGAATGGAATGGCTTACCATTATTTTTTCTGGAAATTGGGAGCAGTTACGACAAACAACAAGAAATAATATGGACAATTTGTAAAAGATACCAGTACATGTTTTCCAAATTTTAAGATAACATTTTTCACAACCATGATATATGTTCACCTTGAGGTATAATATCTCTGACAAATTTCTGCTGAACATCTTAAGAAATGCAGATGCTATGAGGAAATTTTCAAAGTTGAACACCCTGATATCTTCCGATTAGAGACCACTTTTCATCTGTACCACCAATCTGGGAATAGCCTGCACAAATGATTCTTTTAAATTTATAGAAACTAAACAGTGTGCAATCGTTTTGTCCAAATGTCTTTAATTTTCGAATTTCAAGCCGAAAATGGTCTCTAACGACTAGGTTGGTCTCACTGATGACGAATCCGGTGTCAAAATCGATTCTGTCCGGCCGATGACAAGACTGTCGTACGAAGCCATCTGGCGATTTGAAACCATCAGATTAGGTCACACATTGGAATGCGCCGGTTAAATTCGTTAATGGGATAAATCGGCCGAATGGTTTCGGAGTTATAGCCATTTGAAGTTATTTCCCTTATATTTTAGGAAGTACTGGAGCAATTGGATTGAAACTAATCAGTTGGTTGGAGCATAATTTCGCACAACTTTGAGCAGAATTTTGTTTGTATAATCACTTAATTAAAAAAAAATTCCCAGAAAAATATTTTTTTTCAGAAACTATATTGATCGTATTGGGAAAAAAATTTGTTTATATCTCGAGCTTCATATTCTACAGCAGTATATCAAATTTCAATTCGATACGGCTATTAGTTTTGGGGATATTCGGAAAAAATATGTAAAATTTCATGGTTTTCTTCGATATCGTTGTTTTTTTCGGTATAACTCAAGAAATACTGATTCAATCATGATGAAACTTCGCAGCTTGTTTGAAGACGCTGAAGGACAACTTTGTGCAAAATTTCGTGACAATCGTGCCATTAAAACAAATAGAAAAAAAAATTTGAAATTTTTTTTTTTTCAAATATTCAATATTCTGTGATTTTATCATATTATCCCCATTAAATTCTACATGAATCTTCGAACTATAATTTTTCGATAGAGTACTGGACTTCAGTTCGATCTAATCTGTATTTTCCCAATAATTCCAAAAATACAGATTAGATCGAACTGAAATCCAGTAATTTATTTAGTATCCACACCTATCCCTGTTGTTTAAACCCAATGCATTGTATTATTATCTTCCATTAGCATGCAGCAGGAGAAAAGCAGAATTGCTGGACAGTTCAAATCCCAACAGAAGAACATATGTGAGTTTCCATTGTGATTATCAAGGAAATTACGAAGAATTGCAATGCGACAGTGGTCACTGCTGGTGTGTTGAGCCCAAAACCGGCGAACCAAAGTCCATGATTGTTCCTGAACAAGCAATGAAATTCTTGAGTTGCGGTAAGTACTAAAATTGTTATTTTCCCAGTTTCCATGAGAAAATAAAACAACGAATTTATGAATGAAGTTCCTTTGAGCTCTACTGTACCTATATCACCTCATATTTATTTTGTATGTGTGTGTATTCATTTTTCTACTATATTGTACTAAATATATTTTGAAACACACCTGTGTATTTTAATTATATACAAAATTATTTCTCTGAACTTTCATTCTAATTTGTTCATTGAATTCATCTGCTATTTCAATGATGAACACTTTATAACTCGATCACAGGACAGTACATTGAAGTTTTATTGTAGCTAACAAACTCCAAGGTTCTCAATACTTGAGGAAATGCGAATCTCAAGCTTATGCCCAAACAAAAATAATAGATATAATGAAGAGACATGGTACTTCATCACCAAATATTCAGATCGTAGCCTGTTTCAACGATGGTAGCTATGGACCATACACAATACAAAATCCTTCGTAAGTCGGTAATATATCGAATGAATACAAATGACATGTTTTTTTCAGGGTTTATTGTGTGAAAAAAAATAATCAAAAAATGTCTTATCATAAAGAGAAAATAGCAGAGTTAGCAGAAGTGAATTGTAGTAAGTAAAATTAGTACTACACCTTCACAAAAATTTTCAAGTATTCACACAAGAATAGTGATATTTTGGTTGATAGATGAAAGATAGACACTCAACTTTTCCAGTGTCAATACCTTTTTGCGCGCATGTTCTAGGGGAACAGCGTGCTATCGTTTTGTCCAAATGTCTGTAATTTTGGATGATTGAGCCGAAAATGGTCTGAATCGACTAGGTTGGACTCACTGATGACGAATCCGGTGTCAAAATCGGTTCTGTCCGGCCGGCCGTAGACACGCTAACTGTCGACAGAAGCAAGCTAGCAACTTGAAACTTTCAGGATAGGTTGCGCATCAGAATGCCGCGGTTAAGTTCGTTAATGGGCCAAATCGGTCGAATAGTTTCGGAGTTATAGGCAGTTGAAGTTTTGAAGTTATTTATTTTTTATTTCAGAAACTACTTGAGAGATTAGATTCAAACTTGGCAGTTGAGTGGAGTATAACGACGCGCAACTTTGAGCCAAATTTCGCCAGGATCAGATTTCCAGTGAATTTAAAAAAAACTTTTTTTCGGAATTTTTTTCCAAAAAATTTTTTTTTTCGGAAACCATTTATCATATTCGAAAAAAAAGTCCACTCACACTTTGAACTTCATATTTCACAGCAGTGTATCAAATTTCAGTTCGATACGATCATAAGTTTCGGAGATATCCGGAAAAAATGTGTCAAATTTCGAGGTTTTCTTCTCGATATCGTTTATTTTTTCGGTATAACTCGAGAAATACTGATTCAGTCCTGATGAAATTCCACAGCTAGTTTTGAGATGCTGAAAGACAACTTCATGCGAAATTTCGTGATAACCGTGTCATCAGAACAACTTGAAAAAAAAAATTTCTATGATTTTTCTTATCATATCATCCTCATCAAATTCTGTATGAAACTTCGAACTGTTATTTTTCGATGAAGTACTGGATTTCAATTCGATCTGATCTGTATTTTTGGAAATATTGCAAAAATAAAATTTTGATTGGGTATATCTACGGAATCATTGGGTGGATTTTACCCATTCACGAATTCGGCCTTCGTAATTTAGGTCCAAACCTTCTCTACAAATATCGAGTTCCTAAGTCGTTTCTTTCGGAAGTTATTGCGTTTACGCAGTCGGCCGTTAGGCTGACCATAAACATAATAACTTCCGGAAGAAACGACTTAGAAACTCGATATTTGTAGAGAAGGTTTGGGGCTTAATTACGAAGGTCGAATTCGTGAATGGGTAAAATCCACCCAATGATTCCGTAGATATACCCATTCAAAATTTTATTTTTCCAATATATCCAAAAATATAGATTTGATCGAATTGAAATCCAGTAATTTATCAGTAAAAATTTCAAAAAGTACTGCCGTGAAGGCAGCAGCTTTTGCGTGCATGTTCAAATTCGTTGCTGAAGCGGTCATCTACATTGAACATGCGCGCAAAAGTTGCTGCCTTCACGGCAGTGCTTTTTGAAATTTTTTTTTCCAGAATTCATTCTTGCAATATTTCTGCCTTATTAATTTACTGTATATACGACAGAATGAACAAAAAAAATATTTAAATTTTTCAGACTGTGGCCGTGATTCAGAACTTTATGAAAGCCTAGGTAAACTATTCAATTTAGTATGCAGTGATGATGGAAGTTACGAGCCACTTCAAAGTATCATCGAAGATAATACAGTTAAGAGATTTTGTGTTGACAGTGATGGTAACAAAAAAGTGGATAATGTAGGCAAAGATGAAACAAATGCATTCTGCAATGAATTTTACGATTGAGTTGAATAAAATACCATAGTAGTACTTATGAAACTTTAATTTTCTTACTATTTTCCTCTACATTAGTTGAAGATTTCCGTTTATTGTCTTCATCTGTTTCATCATCTGTTGATTCTTCATTTTCCATCTCTTGAAAAATGTTGTATTGGGAGTATTTGGGATTTTCAATATGTATCAAACAAATGCTTACCAATCATATCACCATTATTTTTATTAATCAAGGATGTTAGTTCGATATTAACTGCTTTTTGAATGTTCGACAAGGAATCCGTGAAGTTTTGCCAATTGTTTATATCATCAATACTTTGCGATAGAGTCTTGGAATACCCGGCGGTACCATTTATTTGAACATTTATTGAGTACATAATAATCAACAAGATGAAGCACTTGTCTATGATGAATATTTGGAAAATAATCGAAAATAGAGCCCCTGCTAATCTGCAACTAACCTAATTGTTTGTTTTGATGAGATGTTGACCATAGAATAACAAAATCGTTGACCATGGAGTTGCCTCGGAGATATATCTCTCAGAGATATTGTTATTCTATGTATATATCATGGTGTGAAAAATGTTTTACTTACCTCATGATATATATCCAATGATAGGTAGTTTCATTGTTTGAGGATATCCTTAAACAATGGTAGTATATATTATTAGATCATTGTATATATTTATTGTTGCGTTCCGATATTCAGTACTGGCCAGTATCAGTAATTTCGAATCACTTCGTACAGATACGAAAAATTACCAAAGCAGTGCCAGTAAAATCGACTGTAAAAATTTACTCACAAATACTGGCCAGGAATATCGGAAGTCAACTATTATCTCTATGTAACCTCTGTGATTTTCACAAGACGCAGGATATTGTATTTCTATGAGACACAGTAACTTTTCGCAGGAAACGCATGATTGGTCATCCTTTGTCACAGAATATCTATCCTGAAGAATAGATATTCTGTGGCTTTGTCTAGTTCACAGAATACTAGGTGATTTAGAATTCTGTGATCCGTCAGAAAGTCGTAGTCTTCTGTGGTTGTAGTCTGTCAATCAAAATAAAATCGGCAATCTACTGATAACAGAACGATCTTTAAATTATCTGAAGGAAGAAGAGGATTAAAATGAATATATAATTTAAATTGAATAAGTGCCTCGCCATTAAAAGGTAGAGATGAAACCCATTATTATTCAATTCGATGTGTACGTATTCTGAGAATAAACAATAACGCCACACATACGAATGTTTTAACTTAGTAGATATAAATTAGGACTAATAGCACAAATCACCCTTAATCAAATGTCGAAAATATTAAAAATGCTTCAATTCGTACTAACCATTTTTTTACTCCTTCCTTCTCTTAATTCGGTGCATGGTTATCTAGGTAAGTCGAAATATCAGTTTGTATATATTCTACTGATTTGATCATTTTAGGCAATCAGTGCAACATTTATGACCTGAGAAGTAAGCAATGTAGTGAACAGGAAATATGCGATGAAAATACAAATTCTTGTCAGTGTGCTCCAGGATTTAGAAAAGTTGACAATTCTTGTGAGCTGGATATAAAACCTGATGCAGATGTGCAACCTGTATCACCAAGTAATACTGAATTGGATAGTAACCAAAAGAGTTCCTTGCTCACAGGAATATTGATGTTCATATTCGTGGTTGTTAATATTATTGTTGTTATTTATGTTTTGAAAAAGTATAATGTGGTTTATTGGGTGAGGAATAAAGTTCACTCTTTGAGACAATCTAATTACGATGAGTTTATGATAGGGCAAGATATAGATGATGATCCACCACTTCGATAAATTATGTCATTCAAGGAAGTTTTGAGTTTCCAAAAGAAATTTTTAAAGGTCAGTGTAGTTTGAATGTTTATTTTCTGTGAGTCTATGAATATATCGAGTTAAAATAGCTAATAGTGGTCCTTAAATTAATTTGAAGAGATAATTTATTTTGGTGAATTTTTAAAAGTTTCTACCTGTTGTGAACCAAGTTCACAGCATAGTACTGATGTTGAATATTAGAAAATTAAAACTTTAGTTGTGGTCATAGTCCTTTGTATATGTGTACATATTTAAATTATTACAATAAGTAGAAATGTGTGATATTTTTTCATGAAGCCTATGAAATACGAATATTGATAATTTAATTGCTAATAAACTTATGTTGTCGAATATCAATTTATTTTTTACTGTCATAAAAATTTTACTGAGCAATAGAATCAATCTTTTACGCCTTGTTATTAGTTAGCTTTCTGTGAAATTAGGCAGGTGTCAATATGGCTGTTTATATTTATTTTGAATACATCTTGTCACATCGTTGTGTAATATATCATAACTCGCATAGGAGTTTTGTTTGGAGGGAATTATGCTATATAAGAAAAGTATTCACAGAATTCCTATCATTCCTGAGCTTATTGTAACTGAAACCTTCGATAAAGTGACCGTGCCAAAAGTATACCTGTACTGAAAAAAACAACCTTTTCATCACAAGAATTTTAATTTATCAAACAGTATCATAAAATTGTAAAATAAACACAATGCTTTCTACTACACTTAATTATTTTCTTCAAAAGCTACTTCCATAACACCCTGGATATAAAAAGCCCCTTCTTTGACGTAACTTCTTAATCTTTTCACAGTTGATGAATCAAGTATTGAACTCAAACTCAAAACTTTAATTATTTCATATTTAATGTCCTTGCATTCTTTATGGGTCTCTGCATTTCTATCAAGTAGAAACTCTATTAGTCCTGGAGTATCTCTAATGATTTCTTGTCCCCAAACCTGATTCGCAATGGACATAATAATATTCAATCCTGCTATTCTGAGTTCGTAAAATGGATTCTTTGCATATTTTAATACAATATTATCCATTGCATTATCGCCTAGCGCAGAAAACAACTTCTGACAGATAAATGATACTTGAAGGTTACTTTCGTCAGTAGCCAGCAGATTTTCAATACATTTTAATGCCCTAACAGTTATCTCTGTCGGAAAAGAAGCCAATTTTTTTGAAATTGAAGAAATACCAGTTTCTGCAATTCCTAATGAATCGAGGGCAATTTTACCACTAGGAGTTGAGCCAATATAGCCAATAGAATCCAGAGAAACCCCTACAAGACTAAAGTCAGAACTGTTTATATTTTCAAACATCTTTTTCAAAACATAAGAATATTTCTCAGACATCCTTTTAGGATTGAAATAACCTATATTTCCAAAAAACTTTAGAATGCCTGGTTCACATAACTGTAAGTCCATGGAATTTTCAGTTTTTAATATTGAACAAAGCTGTGACACCACATCATTCGATTCTAGATATTCAAATCCATATTCTGTCCTACCCAACTGAGATAAGATTTCTATGACATTCATCTTCAGGAGTACATCATTAGAATTTAGATCATTTAAAACTGGCGAAATGAGACCTGCACCATTCAGGTACTGAAAACTAGATTTGGACTCTTTAGAGATATCCACGAAAACTTCGAAAACCCTCAGACGTATTATTTCACTAATACTTTCCACTTCCTGAAATACATGTATCAATTCTGAGGAAGTTAGTTTTCTGATGCCAATATCTGAACAACCAATTAATAATATGATCTTTGAAGCTCTTGTAGCAACCTCAAGAACTTCACAGCCTAAACATCTCACAAGAGATTCTAATAGTGAAAATCTCTTACAAAGATCTACCAGTATATCATCGTTTTTCATATTACGTTCTAATTCTTTGAGAACCATCAATTTGACAGCTGGATAAGGATGAGCTAAGGCTCTTTCTAAGGGCGTTCCATATTTTGTAGAACTTTCTCCGATGCTCAAATTATCTAAACAGATAGAGAGTACATTACAAGCTAAGTCCACTTGTTCCGTGTTTGAATTATTCAAACAGTCGAATACTAATGGGAGATCCAATAAATTTACAGTAGGTTTTACTTCATGGGTAGGCAGCGATTCCAGGTGATCTTTAATTTCATTCAATGTAGATATTCTTAACTCTTCTTTCAGTAATTTTGATAATTTGTCAGCGCACCATTCTTCTCTAGTTGCCATACTTGGTAGATTCTCTTGTTGGTTTTGTTAGTCAATTCAGTAACTATTCAATAATAATGAACTGTTGTTATAAATCAACTATTTGAAAAAGTTGAAATTCATCTTCCACAGAACATAATATATATTTCCATAGAAAATTTATAGCATTTCTCTTTTCCAACATAGAATAATATTTTTTTTTTCAATGATTCGCAACTACTGCTAAGCGATACGCCCTCTGGCTATAGAAATTCGAACACTTCCAAGCTAGTAGTTTTTAGACGTGCCTGTTATTCTAACGTAATTTGCTTACTTTTGGAGTTCATTTTCGAGCTTTTGTGTTGTTCTTCGAGTTGAAATTTTGGAATAATGAAATTGTTTGTAATATTCATCAATCTTTTCCTTTCTTTCCGATTAAAAATTTCGATCGTATTAATTCGAAATGGCATCCTCCCGAAATGACTATTGTTGTGTGCCTCAACTTAATGTTATTCATGGTCAAAGAAGAAAGCGTCATCTACTGCCTCTAGTTTTCATTTTTTCCAAAGCCAAACGAAATTAAAGTTAATTTGGAAACAGCATTTGGCGGGAACTCAATGATAGAAGAAAGGCCTAGCTTTAGAAATTGAAGATTGGAAAAAAAAGGTCACGAAATACATGAAAGTATATGTTCACTGCATTTCTCTGAAGATTTTTATTTTCATAAAGGTAAATTTCCTACAATGTATTTATTTCGAAACAACTTCATGTCCTGATGTATTCAGGTGTGAATAAAAATGAGAGAATTTTGAAGGAAAATGCTGCAGAGAAACTACCGAGCACTTCTGCAGCTACCTAATTCACATACTACAAAAATCATATTCAAAGAGAGTGATCTGGTTGAAAATCTGACAAAAACTAGATATACTGTTAGAGTTGATAATAGCTGAAGTTACTCATATAAATACATCAATACTTTTCATTTCCTTATATAGGTAGGTCGAACCGGCTGTGACATTTTTCATTCTGTATGTGTATCTTGAGCTGCTGTAATATGGAAATGAAATCAATTATATGTCTATCTGTTTCCTTTTCTTTAGAAATACTATGCAAAAGAACTAAAGCAGAAAATCTGTTTTCATTTTATTGATTCACTCGTTTGTATACAAAGAACAAGTCATATCATTTGGACTGATTCTAGATTTACCACATAATATAGCCTGCATTGAGCACTTCTTCACATAAATAAGAGTTTTTAAATTACTTATTGAGGTGCATATTTTTCCAGAAATTCAAGTAAACTCAGATATTGGTTTATTTTGATCCACCAAGCAACATACACTGAAATAACACCAAAATTATCCTCCAGGAACGATTTAAAGTTCGATTTTATATCGTGATCCAAACGAAAAGTTCCTTCTCAAGAAATCTTACACAAAACTATAATAATTTCTTCAGATATTCAAGCTCTGCTTAATAAATATTCGTTCTCCACCGCATTTCTTAGGTTTGTTTACATAAAACTACTAGCTTGGACAGGTTCCAAATTTATCCGTTAGGGCGCTGGCATCTTCGCAGAAGTTCCCAATGATCAATGATCAATGCTGATTTTCGATGATCATCACAGAATATAAATATCAGCAGTTTTATTTTATGTGATATTCTATCCACAACATAGAAAAATAATATCCACACTTCACACCAGAAAAGCCGTTCTTCGATCATAGACTTCGATAATAAGGGATATGCTTAAAATGTTTCGATGCTTGATTAAAATTATCATTAGTGATTTTTATCATTCTATACGTTGGGTATTCGCCATTTATTTAATAGCTCATCGATCTAATTGATATCATTTCATAATAGTCATTTTCTACAAAAGCACGTTCCTTTATCACAATAACCTCCTAACTTTCCTAGTCGAATACAGTTCAATGCACACAATGAGTCGTTTAGCTGGAAACCACCAGCAGAGAAGCTCAGCACATCACAAGTTAATCTCTTCAACCTTATGTGTGGTGAATACGCTGAAAAAGTATTAAATCGATGTTAATTTATCAAATCTTAAATTTTGCCTAGGCGAATACGAACTTCCGAACCCGAACTAATTACTACCATGATGTTTTTTTACATCATGATTACCATGATGTTTTACCATTGTATAAAGATAATGGCCAATAGGGCGAATACCCGAATCTCCTTCGCACAAAAGGCCTTTCGGCTTGAATTCAAACACAGAATTCTGTTGATTGGTATTCTATGCTGCTCATAGAAAAACACGAATGTAGAAAAATGTAGAAAAAGACTTATTTGGCAGTTCACTAGAAGTTAACTAGTAAAATCTGGTTCAAACTGCTCCAACTGGTCCGAATAAGTTTTATAAAACAGGCCCTTAGTTACTATATTTTCAAAGTAAAAATTCATTTCTGTGGCATGATTCATTCAAATTCATTCAAATGAAAGAAAAATCTATTTGAGCCATAGACATAGAATAAATCTATGGTTTGAATTATTTAACAAAAGAATAGAGGATATACTCGACCGTCGTGTTAAAATTGTAGCGAATTTCCCTATAAAAACTTTCTTGAGCCAAATTGTAAACCAATGAAATTTACTTACCATTCAAAAACTGACCTGAGGTTACTTTCAACAATAAACTGATGAATATCAAGAATTGTTTCAGTTTCATGTTTTATTCAAGTGGAATGGATATTTCATCAACGATTGAAAAAATGAATATGCCAAAACACATGGATAGCATGTCTATGAAAATTGCTCTTTCGTGATGATGCGATCTAATTATTTTGAATCTGGAAATTATTATCTGATATGAATGATATAAATATATCGAAATTCATTTAATTGAGGACATGAATAATTTACCGAACTGACTAAAATCTATACGAATTATTCAGAACGATGGGTAGGTATACCATTTTTGAAGTGTCGTTGGATTATTTTTGTTGATTAAGTGAACATTTTTTCTAGAAAAGTGATATTGAATAGCAACACGCTTGGCACACTTCCTCAGATGTTTTAGGACCGCATTATGCTGGTCTTATTGCCAATAGTTTTTTGGCAAACAAAGGAATCCCCATTGTTTACATATCCCAATTATACGGAAATACACTGTTCTGTTGGCAGAGTTGAGATATTGCAAAATTTCATATCAGCACAAAATAGTTTCTTGTGCGTTCGTTCTGAAGGCACATTTTAATATTTCTATATTCTGAATATCGGTCGTATAAGAAAGATTTCGATAGGATTGTATCAATACAAAAACGAATAAAATTTCAAAAATTACAATCCCAGAAACTAAGATCGATGAAATTTCGCTACATAAATTACGCATAAAATTATGCCTCTATTTTTTGAGAAAATACTATTTTGAATTCGTCCGGATCTGTCGGTATCGATATCCGATATTTCGTGAGGATCATACATGATTATTGAATAATCAAAAAAAAAAGGTCAGCAGCTTTTGCGCGCATGCGTTTAAATGATTCGGCCAAAGCGGTCATCTTTTCCCACGTCCACCCTCATAAAATTCTGTATGAACATTCAACCTTTCATTCAACTGGATTTTAATTCGATCTAATCTGTATTTTCGAAAAATGGGATTCCAATATGATAAATAGTTTCCAAAAAAATTTTGCAAAATATTTTTTTTGAAATTTATTGACAGCACGATCTCAACCAAATTTCGCGAGTCGTTGCGTTCCTGATATATCAGGAAATAACCTTAAAATTCCGCATCGCTATAACCACGAAACCATTTGGCCGATTTCCAACCCCGAATGTTTCAAGTCGCTACAATCCTCTGTACGTCCGTAATCTTGCGTACGGCCTGCCGGACAGAATCAATTTCGACAACAAATTCGTCATTTCAAATTGTTTTTCGATTTCCAAAAGTTAGGACCTAAAGATATTGTTATTCTCCAAAAAACTACCCAGTTTCAATCCTATCCTATCAGTATAGTTCTTGATATATTGAGGAAATAAACTAAAAAATTCAAATATGGGTATAACTTCGAATCAGTTAGACCCATTTTGCGATTTCGCCAATTAGCGAACCTAACCGGCGCTTTTTGATGCGCAACCTATTCTGAAAGTTTCAAGTCCCAAGCTTTTCTCGTTATCAAGCTATCGTGCTTATGACTGACAGGACATAATTGAATTTGATCCCATCTATTCACTTTTATGAAGTCGGTCGGTTTACCAAGTTTTTGTTACACGAACTGAGTCAGGTTGGCACTCATGAAAAGTAGTCAACGTCAAAATAATTCAGCCAGAAGTTGTCAAGTCCTACATATCTTTACCAAAGTCTCTATGGTTTGATTTAGTTACATGCCTAACTACCACTATCTTTATGTAGAATGTACAACGTTGCAGAGTAAACTGACAGAAATTAACTGAACGAATTATTTTTCATATACAGATAGTACGAGATCCGTCTGCAGACTTACTGCGCTCATCGAGTATTTGCTTGAAACCAATTCTCACATATATTTGTTAATAGGAGAATATATATATATATATATATATATATATATATATATATATATATATATATATATATATATATCCTTGTATCATTATGGCCCCAGTATCAATGCCAACTCCATTCACAACGGACTCATCCGAATTACGGACTCAGTATATCTGACGCCCTAATGTTTTCGCGTTTTTCTCCTCGTACAGGCCATCGATTCGATAATGGTGCACATCTCTAGATCCAAGGAGAAAAACCCAACTCCATACCATGCATAAATCAACCCCAGTTTTTAAGATAACAGCGCTATTAACGTTTTTGTGTGAGGTGCTAATGTATGGAATTTGTTAAATTCGTATATTTTTAGTTCGGCACTTTGCCGCCAGGGGCGTGGATGGAATATACATATGGAGTATATCGAGTACCATGTCGGGCATATTGAGGACTCTTTGAGATGGCAACATTGCAACGTATATCGAACATCGCTTCGCTGGGAGTATTCTCATAGAGGATCTGAATTGGAATAAGCTCGCATTCCGCTGGTGGGATATTTAACGTTTCGGGAGAATTGATTCGCAAAAATTGTCGTTTATTTTTGAAAAAAAAAAATATGTAGCTGGTTTACAGGTACTTCTCACTGAGATTATGGGAATTCGTAGTTAAGTAGATTCGATCAGGCAGCTCAATTTTTGAAAAACTATTTTGCGACCTTCTTATCCTATGATTCTTATTAAATTGCACATGAACCTTCACGCCATTCTTTTTCAAATAGTTACTTGGTTTGAGTTTGATTAGTTCTGTATATTTAAAAACATCGCGAAAGTAGAATTTCGAAGGATATATCAGTAGAATTATGTATGGCTGAGAGACTGGAATTTTGTAGGGCTAAAACGGAAAGGTGAAGATCATGAACGTGTGGAAGCATACCATTTATTTCACAGATGTATCAATTTGAAATTTTATTTTCTAACTATTTTCGGAAATACAGATCTGATGGAATTGAAATCCGATAGGTACTTGGTTAAAAAATATAGGCGTGAATGTTCATGCAAAATTGTTTCTATGATTAAATGATGATACAATAGATAGTTGAAAGCTGCTTTTCAACAGCGATCTCAAGATTTTTTATATAATCCATAGTTCGGATGACTACAAATGTATTCGGGAGAATATTGAGCGCATACATGAATTGTTGGTCGTTTTTAGAGATAATGCAAAAAATTTCAAAAAGCACTGCCGTGAAGGCAGCAACTTTTGCGCGCATGTTCAATGTAGATGACCGCTTCAGCAACGAATTTGAACGTGCGCGCGTACCAAATTTCAGTTCGATACGATCATAAGTTCTGGAGATATCGGGAAAAAATATGTCAAATTTCGAGGTTTTCTTCTCGATATCGTTGATTTTTTCGGTATTACTCGAGAAATACTGATTCAGTCCTGATTAAACTTCACAGCTAGTTTTAAGATGCTAAAAGACAACTTTATGCAAAATTTCGTGATAATCGTGTTATTAGAACAATTTGAAAAAAAAAATTTATATGATTTTCTCATCATATCATCCTCATTAAATTCTGTATGAAACTTCGAACTGTTATTTTCGTTGAAGTACTGAATTTCAATTCGATCTGATCTGTATTTTTGGAAACATTGGAAAAATAAAATTTTGATTGGGTATATCTACGGAATCATTGGGCGGATTTTACCCATTCACGAATTCGACCTTCGTAATTGAGCCCCAAACCTACTCTACAAATATCGAGTTTCTAAGTCGTTTCTTCCGGAAGTTATTGTGTTTACGGTCAGCCTAACGGCCGACTGCGTAAACACAATAACTTCCGAAAGAAACAACTTAGAAACTCGATATTTGTAGAGAAGGTTTGGACCTTAATTACGAAGGCCGAATTCGTGAATGGGTAAAATCCACCCAATGATTCCGTAGATATACCCAATCAAAATTTTATTTTTCCAATATTTCCAAAAATACAGACCAGATCGAATTGAAATCCAGTACTTCATCGAAAATAACAGTTCGAAGTTTCATACAGAATTTAATGAGGATGATATGATGAAAAAATCATATAAATTTTTTTTTTCAAATTGTTCTAATAACCCGATTATCACGAAATTTTGCACAAAGTTGTCTTTCAGCGTCTTAAAACTAGCTGTGAAGTTTAATCAGGCTTGAATCAGTATTTCTCGAGTTATACCGAAAAAATCAACGATATCGAGAAGAAAACCTCGAAATTTGACATATTTTTTTCCGATATCTCCAAAACTTATGATCGTATCGAACTGAAATTTGGTGCATTGCTGTGAAATCAGAAGGTAAAAGCGTGAGTATAATTTTTCTCGGATATGATAAATGGTTTCCGAAATAAAAATTTTTTTGGAAAAAAATTTCGAAAAAAATTTTTTTTGAAAATAACCAACAATATACTCCTGACGAAATTTGGCTCAAAGTTGCGGGTCGTTGTATTCCACCTAACCGCCAAGTTTGAATCCAATCGCTTAGGTAGTTTCTGAAATAAAAAATAAATAACTTCAAAACTTCAAATGCCTATAACTCCGAAACTATTCGATCGATTTGGCCCATTAACGAACTTAACCGCGGCATTCCAATGCGCGACCTACCCTGAAAGTTTCAAGTTGCTAGCTCACTTCGTTCGACAGTTATCGTGTCTACGGCCGGCCGGCCGGACAGAATCGATTTTGACACCGGATTCGTCATCAGTGAGTCCAACCTAGTCGATTGAGACCATTTTCGGCTCAATCATCCAAAATTACAGACATTTGATCAAAACGATAGCACGCTGTTTCCCTAGAACATGCGCGCAAAAAATGTATAATTTTGAATTTGTTTCCTCAAAGGTTACGAGCAGTTTTGACAGTTGAAAGAGACTGCTGGAGGACTAACAATATTCTGAAATGCATAGGGAAAAGGAAAGGAATTGTCTTGTGATTTTATATTTTATGGGATATTTTGGTCTGATATACTTACTTTCAACACGAGCGTTCTGGAAAACAGCATTATCGATTTGTGTAACTGTCTGAAATTTTCTAGTTTTTAGCCGAAAACGGTTCCAAACGACTAGGTTGGACTCGCTGATGAAGAGACCGTGGTCAAGTTCAATTCTGTTCGTCAGTCCGTCCGGCTGGCTGTATAAGTATGCTCTAAGTTTTGAAGGAAGGAACTAGACTATTTCAATTTTCTGGTTCGTTTTGTAGCCCGAATATCTCGGTTAATTTCGTTGGTGGGCGTTATAGTCCTAAAAGTTTCGGAGTTATACCAATATAAAATTTTGAGGTTAATTTACCGTTATCTAATGCCTCTACCAGATTGAAACTTTGTAATCAGTTCGAGAATACCATCGTGCAACAAATTGAGAATTATGTGGGACTCAGTCGTTAGAAATTTGAAAAAAATGTTTATTAGGATATTTTCCTCGGAGACTGTTGATCGGATTGAAATGAGATGCGGCACATACCTGAGCGTCAGTATTGAACAACAATATTTCAAATTTCAGTTCGATCAGATTTCATTCACTGAAAAAAATATGTCAAATTTTGTTATTTGATGTAATTTCCTCAATATCTCAAGAAGTACAGAAGCCATCAGATTGAAACCTTGTGATAGGTTAGAGAATGCCAACGTGCAATTCGATGTGAAATTTCGTGTGGATCTAGTCGTTCAGAAATTTCAAAAAATCACTTTTTGTTGGATATTCTTTCTTCGGGGTCATTGATGAGATTTACGTGAAATTTGGCACTGACCATATAGAAACATTGTTGTGATATTTATTCACGGAGATATAGGGAAAAATATGTAAATTTCGATATTCTTCGAAATGTTGAGGTTATTTGCCTAATATCTCAAGAAATAATGGGGCGATCAGATTGTTACTACGTAACTTGTTTCGAAATACTGCCGCGTAATATGATAACTGTAATGGTAAAATATGAAAAAAAATTTGGAAATTTTTCTCGGGAAAAATTGCATTTTTGAAAAGCATTGATCAGAGTTCAATGAATTTGGCACAAATTCCAAAAAAATATTCGGCGAAATTGTTTAAAATGTTTGATAATATGGTATTTATTTCAGGAGATATTGGAAAGGTATATGCAAAATTTCGTGGTTGTTTCTGAGGTAACTTAATAACTCATGAAAAACTAACTAGATCAGATCTGAACTGGAGTACTGGATTTTAATTCGCTACGATCTGCATTTTTAGAAATATTGAGAAAATGAAAATTCGGCCTTCGTGATTAAAACTCTACAAGTAGTACAAGTAGATTCTTCCGGAAGTTATTTTGATCCCTATTGGCCGCGAATACAATAAATTCCGAAAGAAACAACTGGATATTTCGTAGAGTAGGTTTTCGGTTTAATTTCGAAAGTCAAATATGTAAATGGGTTAAAATCGCCAAATTATTCTGTAGATGAAGGTTTTCATTTGAAAATGTTTTATTCTTCAATATTTTCAATTGGATCGAACTTAAATTTCCTACTCAATCGAAAAATGGTAGCTTCAGGTTCATGCAAAATTTCTTCAAAACCACCATATAAAAATGAGACTAATCTTTCCTTCAGGAAGTGAAGTTGCTATTGGCGGGTTCAGTATGTTAACAGGAAACTACTTTGGCTACAAATTCGAACAAGCGCGTGAAAGCTCCTCACTGTGCTTTTCTAGAATTTTTAACGATCAAGATAGTATATTTTGTGCACTTGATTTGATTATTATAAATAAATAGAACTTTCTTCAGTTCAGTTCAGTTTGATGTGTTTCTGTGTTGTAGTTCAGTATATAGGCACCTTGACACTTCTATAAGCAGGTACAATATGGCTAAAAGGCCAACGTAGTAGATGGACTGTGTATTGACACAGGGGATATTTCTGATAACTGTAAGATACATTGAAGGGTAATGATATATGGCTAAATTAACGATCACTTATGATTTGGACCCTTTCTTCATGAAAAATAACCACAAATAGTTATCAAAAAATGAAGATTTGCTGGAAAAAATTCCTCACCTGGAATCAATCGGCATACCCAAAAAAACATAGTTGGTAATAATACTTGACTTGATAATCAGCTCAAAATTTAATTGCAATGCATACCTGAATGGAAATGTTTTCTTTAAATGAATCCTGTCTGTTCAAGTAATACAGAAATAATTTTCTGTTACTTCAACAACCCATTCAGGGTTTTCAATGTTTTTATGTTGCCATCTGAAGAAGAACGCCCTTGCGGATTGCGGGTTACAAATTATTCGTCAAGGCAGTTGATAGAAATAGAGTTTTATAGTAATGAACAATATCGAAACAATGGAAGCTATCAACTTTTTTTTGATTTTTTTTTAATTATTTCGTGAAAAAATAATTCTACAAATTTTCGTGTTGGTGATGGTCACATATTGACTTCGAAACGTAACAGTACACTTCTTTCATCGTTTACATTATTCCGTTATTGTTAATTAGGCATTAATTTTTCCAGGAACTTTTCCCTGACAAATAGTTCGAATCCCGCAATTTGCAGAGGCGTTTTTTACAAATATCAATTTTTATTTGATTTCAACAGTTTTTCTTCAGTGAAAACCTCGAAATCACATAAAAACATGCAAAATCCTCTCAAATATCCTTCAATCGGTATAAGTTTGATCGTAGATCGAAGATATTGCAAAAAATATGAAAAATTTCTTAGTTGTTTTCTAGGTATCGTTGAGAAGAAAAATATTATTAAAAAATATTATTATTATTATTATCATGATGTATCCGAAATAACTCGAAAAAAACACTGATCCGATCTCAATGAAATTTGATAACTAGTTGGCGAATACCGATGAACAAATTTGTGCGTGATGATAGTTTGATTGGATCAACTGATAAATACATATTTTTCAAATCTATTAATATTATAACTTGGCGATCTGCTAATCAAATGTTCCACACGAAATTCCGCATGAACCTTCAAGCTGTCTTTTCTCTATTTAGTAGTGAATTTCAATTCGATCGACTCTGTATTTTTAGAAATATTTAGAAAGCAAATTTTGAAATTCTAAAGTTTTGATCCTGCGGAATCATTAGGTGGATTCTACCCATTCACGAATCCAGTATTGGTAACTAGGGTCCAAACCTACTGTAGCATTATCGAGTTCTTAGGTTGTTTGTTTCAGAAGTTATTGTGTTGAAGATCAGCCTTGAGTTAAAATAAAATTTAAAAACAAATCGATGCTATATCACATATATAGTTCCCCTCTCGATACAAGTAGGGTGCGACCCCACCACTTCAGCAATAAGAATGGTGCAGACTCAAAATCATCAAGCTAAAATTTTTCTTTCTGAGAGAACCTGCTTATTTTGCTCTGAAGTGAAAGCAGCGGAAACAAAGCACGAAAACTCATTGGAATAGGTAAGTAAACGAGTGAACCGATATATTTCACCATAAATATCTTGTTCATTTCGAAGGCTACTGCTTTTCTAACATTCCAATGGAAACTTTAGTAAAGGATTCATGTGAAGGCAGTAACTTTTGCGTTCGTATTCAGCCTACCTACTCATATATTGAGCCCGCCAAACGCTGCTCTACTTCTTGATTGAAGGATTTTGGTATGTTTTATTCATATGATCCTCACGAAATTATGGATTAAGTGTTTTTAGCTATCATTTTCGATCAGTAGGTACTTAACTTCGATTCGATTCGATCTGTTTTTTTGGAAATATTGAAAAAATCAAATTTTGGATAGGTTTATTCCTAAGGCATTTTCAGGCGGATTTGAATGATTGACGATCTCGACCTTCGTGATTGAATCCGAAACCTAATATACAAATATTCGATTTTTCGAGTAATTTATTCGGGAAGTAATGGTTATAACAATGAGTCTAATTGCCGATCGCAGACACAATAACTTCCAGGAGAAACAACTGAGGGACTTAATATTTGTAAATTTAATAAAAAAATATTGGAACCTTAATCACGACGGCCGAATCAGCGAAGTTGTAAGTTTCACCCAATAATTTCGTAGAAATACCCATTCAAAGTTCTATTTTCCTACTATTTCCAAAAACAAAGATCGGATCGAATTCAATTCAGTGGTCGATTGAAAAATGACAGCATGAGGGTCCATGCAAAATTTCGCAAGGCTGATTGGTCACAAAATATGAAATAATTTGTTTTTTTCCGCTACCTAGATTCATCATTATCAGTTATTCCGAAAATAAAAACGGTTCAGTCCAAAGGACGACGAAATTCGTTATATTTCAATCCCGACACCTTCGTAAGTGGGGAGCTGATGAGACTGAAAATTGAAGTTTTGATTCTAATAGCATTGAAATGTGATTATCGAATTCTTAGGTTGTTTGTTTCGGAAGTTATTATGTCTACGATCAGCCTTGAGTAAAATAAAATTTTAAAACAAATCGATGCTATACCAAATATATAGTTTCCCTCTCGATATAAGTAGGGTGCGACCCTACCACTTCAACAATAAGAATGGTGCAGACTCAAAATTATAGAGGTAAAATTTTTCTTTTTGAAAGAACCTACTTATTTTGCTCTGAAATGAAAGCAGCGGAAACAAAACACGAAAACTCATTGAAATAGGTAAGTAAACAAGTGAACTATTCGAATTAACCGATATATTTCACCATAAATATCTTGTCCATTTGAAAGGCTACTGCTTTTCTAACATTCCAATGGAAACTTTAGTAAAGGATTTATATGAGGACAGTAAGTTTTGCGTTCGTATTCAGCCTACCTACTCATGTATTGAGCCCGCCAAACGCTGTTCTACTTCTTGATTGAAAGATTTTGGTATGTTCTATTCATATGGTCCTCACGACATTCTGCATTAAGCGTTTCTAGCTATCATTTTCGATCAGTAAAATTTGTTCTGTTCTGCTACCTAGATTCATCATGATCAGTTATTCCAAAAATAAAAACGGTTCAGTACAAAGGACGACAAAATTCGTTATATTTCAATCCCGACACCTCCGAAAATGAGGAGCTGATGAGACTGAAAATTGAAGTTTTGATTCTAATGTTAACTTTTGGGTGAAAAATTACCATTACCGGCAATTTGGTAAAACTATACAACGCTGTTCGCTAGAATATGCACGCAAAGATCTTGCTTGCCATTTGAAAGAAACATCTCCCTTTTTTGGATGTCTTGTATATTTTATGTTAAAATAACACCTCCTGAAAACCTCATCAAGACAATCGCTTCAGGAATCATCAAAATACTTTAACAAATCAGAATATTATGCGAATTAATTTTTTGGGATACCCTGTATGTACTTGTCGTCTGAGGAAGAATATGACTTTTGCAATTTTCCGATAAGGATATGAAAGTAATCAATTGAAAATACCATCAGTTTTATATTTCTGCGCTCATGTTTAAAAGAACAGAAAGCTATCGTTTCGCACAAATGTCTGTGATTTTCAAATTTTTAGCCGAAAATGGCCTCAAACGAATAAGTTGGACTCACTGATGACGAATCCGGTGTCAAAATCGATTCTGGCCGGTTGGCCGTCTGCATGCACGATAACGGTCGTATGAAGAATCCTAAGGACCAGGGTTGGATGTATTTTGAAATGCGACGGTTATGTCCGTTAATGGGCGAAATCTGCCGAACGGTTTAGTAGTAAGAGCCTTCTGAAATTTCGAAGTTATTTCAGTGATAATTTGGGAACCACTCAATTGATTGGATTGAAACTTGGAAGTTGGATGAAGTATAACGATGCGCAACTTTTTGCGAAATTCAGTTGAGATCATACTGTTGGTAAATTTGATTAAAAAATTTTCTATTATAGATTTTTTTCAACATTTTTTTGAACTGTTCCTCACATTAAAAAAAAATAATTTGCCTGATACTATAGGCACCATACTTCACAGCATTGTACCAACTTTCAGTTGGATACGATCATAATTTTCGAAGATATCGGGAAAAAATATGTCAAGTTTCATGGTTTCTCCCTCGGTATTCTCGTTTTTACCGAAATATGTAAAAAAAACCTGAAAAAGCAGTGACGTGAAGTCAACAGATTTTGAGTGCATGTGCAAATTTGTTGCCAAAGCGATCATCTCATTTTAACATGCGCGCAGATACTGCCGACTTCACGTCAGTGTTTTTCTAGGTTGTTTTCGTTACCCTGTACATTTCATGTAAGAATAGGTCCATCACGAAGCCGTACTAAGAAGTCGAAATAAGTTTATCAATAAGTTAATTATGCAAGTTGTCTTTCAGGGACACCCTGCATATTTCACCGTAACTGTTATATGTGGAAGCAAAAACCTTCGAAATCTTCCAATAAAACTGCTGGTCACTGATTGCGATAAAAGGATGATTATACATATTGAATTTCTGAGCCACCTTGTATTTTTTTACTATAAATATCTGGTCGTATGTGGGAAGATATTAGCTTTCAAATTCACAACAGAAAAATTCTGATTTACAGCTGAAAAATTGTCCATGCTTTTATGGAAAAATCTGTATATGTTATGATCGAATAGTACTACCTTTAAGTAATACTGAAAGCAATCGAAAAAAATAATTGGCTCATGAGTAAGGAACATATGCTCGAATAAAGTATACGAATTTTCAGGATCTCCAAACGCCTTTTTAAGTCGATTAAAAAGGATTTTCCAAATCAGTCTCAATGCAACTATAGAAGAATACTTTTATTTCGATTTTTCAATATCATCAACAAAGCTATAAATTCGAATACCGTAGCATCTGAACGAGGTTCAATTCATTCGGCTTAAAAAATTACGTCATTTAATGAAAAGAACAGTATTACGTCTTCTCAGAGAGCAGAATGTAAACTGACCACATTTGGCAACATTGGATGACGCCTTAATGTACATCATGTGAGTCTTCAATGTACGCAGTTCGAATGAATATTGTATAAAGGAAGCGCTAATGATAGCAAGTCGTAGAAAGGTAACAATGTTAGGACAGTGATGAAGAATCGTATGTTTCAATTTTAATGCTACGGTATTCTCGTTTGCACAGAAGTGCAGGAAATGCATTTTTATTCAATATATATGAAATTGTACGAAGCTACCACATCTCCATCACAAAGAGGCCATAAGGTTGGAATATGGTTAGAGTCCCTAATGATTAGGGATGTATATATATATATATATATATATATATATATATATATATATATATATATATATATATATATATATATGTCTAACGGTTAATTCCAAGACCGTTTTCGATTTCATTGTATATAGGTTGATTTGGTCATATATAAGGTACTAT
Organism: Myrrha octodecimguttata; assembly: GCA_958510865.1. NCBI lineage: Eukaryota > Metazoa > Arthropoda > Insecta > Coleoptera > Coccinellidae > Myrrha > Myrrha octodecimguttata. The sequence goes on from OY294059.1 coordinate 23,830,209, forward strand.
ATCGAATGGTCGTCGAAATTTTGGAATCCGTTCACTTATGTTCATTTATTTTCAATTATACGGTTGAACCTTCAATTCCAGGACATTTCTTTATATCTATTCAGGAATTAAGTACATTTCATCGTTTATAGGTTGATTCGGTCATATATAAGGTACTCTATCAAATGGCCGTCAAAATTTCGGAATCCGTTCACTCATGTTAATTTATTTTCGAATAAACGGTTGACCATTGAATTCCAGGACATTTCATGATATTTATTCAGGAATTTAGTACATTTCATTGTATATGGGTTGATTCGGTCATATATAAGGTACTCTATCAAATGGTCGTCAAAATTTCAGAATCCTTTCACTTATGTTCATTTATTTTCAATTATACGGTTGACCCTTCAATTCCAGGACATTTCTTTATATCTATTCAGGAATTAAGTACATTTCATCGTTTATAGGTTGATTCGGTCATATATAAGGTACTCTATCAAATGGTCGTCAAAATTTCGGAATCCGTTCACTCATGTTAATTTATTTTCAAATAAACGGTTGACCATTGAATTCCAGGACATTTCATGATATTTATTCAGGAATTTAGTACATTTCATTGTATATGGGTTGATTCGGTCATATATAAGGTACTCTATCAAATGGTCGTCAAAATTTCAGAATCCTTTCACTTATGTTTATTTATTTTCAATTATACGGTTGACCCTTCAATTCCAGGACATTTCTTTATATTTATTCAGGAATTTAGTACATTTCATTGTTTATAGGTTGATTCGGTCATATATGAGGTACTCTATCGAATGGCCGTCAAAATTTCGAAATCCATTCACTCATATAAATTCATTTCCAATTATACGATCGACCATTGAATTCCAGGACATTTCATTGTATTTATTCAGCAGTTTATTGGGTTTCATTGTTTATAGGTTGATTCGGTCATATAAAAGGTACTCTATCGAATGGTCGTCAAAATTTCGGAATCCGTTCACTCGTGTTCACAAATTTTTAATTATACGGTTGACCATGGAATTCCAAGACATTTCATTATATTTACTCAGGAAATTACTTGATTTCATAGTATATAGGTTGATTCGGTCATATATAAGTTAATCTATAGAATGGTGCACTCATGTTCATTTTTTTTTTCAATTGAACGGTTGACCATTGAGTTCCCAAACAATTCATTATATTTGTCAGGAAATTATGGTATTTCATTTTATATAGGTTGATTCGGTAACATACAGGGTGATTCCGGAGGAGACCGTCAGATTTTGTGATGAGTTTACACTAGTCAAGGCAGTCTCGAAACAATGTTTTGTTTATGGTTGGGGGTCTCTATTGAGAATATACAGGGTGATTTGTTCGATTCGACATATAGCAAATAACTTGTTCTATCATGAAGCCCAAGTGACGTTTATCAAAAGATTGCTCTAGGATGCCACGTACATTGTACAAAGTACATCAAACCCAAACATTGTCAAACTAATGGGCCAGAAATACTCGGTCTACCTTCCTTAAAGATTGGTCAATTCCTAATACGAAATCGGAAGTTATTATTGAATCACAAGTTCGATAATATTTGGTTCTAATTTACTCAATATCAATAATAGATTGGAGACTCTAAACCAATCTTGCAATAATGTAATTAATTTCACTTGATCTTGAGTTGGTATATCCAAATGGATATTCAGAGTATCGTTGGTTCGGTGGCAAAGCATGTTCAAAAAAGTCCTTGGAAGTATGTCATCTTGGCATCAGAACACATAGAAAACAATTGAACAATTTTTTCTAACTTGTTTATGGAATTTATTGCTTGAATCTCTGGTTTGAGAAGATTTTTATTAGAAGAAGATTTGAAATCTTTTTTTTCACCGAGAACTCTCGAGCAAATGAATTCATTATAAATAATCATTATTTCATCATTTCATTCCGAAAAATTCTAAACAGAAGAATTTTTTCTTAAAAATTGTGAAAATTTGGGATAGACCAGAATATCTGCCCATTCTATTGCAACGGAAATATCACCCCTTCCAGCAATAATCAGAGCATGTTTCATACAATTCTGGAGAGTGGACAAAGTGCTCATATTTTTGTCATGAATGTTCACATTCACGTGGTAATAACTTTTTTCAGAAAATGGGGTGAAAGTTACAAGAATAATAATAGGTAGAATTTAATTATGTCATTTCATCCCCATTTTTTGCAGAATAATATCAATTTTAGGTTATTATTTGATGGATTAAAATAATAAACCTTAGTGATCGATCAAAAAAAAACAAAATTTCCCCCCAAGAAAAACTCACAGTTGACATTTTGTAGTATTTGGATCTGACAATTATGACGAATATGTATTATGTTGTTAATATCAACATGAACAACCCTAAGCTTTCCAACTTCCATCGGCGCATCCACCAGATTATCTCGGAAACGGTGAAGATTCTACCTACGAATTTTTCGATATTCTGAGTGGTCATGACCTAGACTATCACCTGTTTGAATATTGTTTAAGGTTTACCGGACACCCTGTATATTTATCGAATTCATCAAGGTCACCTTGAAGAAGTCCTTTTCGATCGGGTCACAGTATGTTCAGCTCTTTCTGAGATTTGATATGAAACACTTACGCAGAAATAATTCGAATGCACCATAGAAACGACTTCGGACCTGAATTGCACCTTCTGTTTCAAAATTTTGGAAAATGTTTGATTTTCATCTGGAATATAGTCATTTTAATTCGAAAAATGAATGAGTTATACAAAAATCCATAGAGTTGACGATTTGGCAACACCCAGTGTCAAATTTTCGTGACTATATTCATCTAACACTTTTTTGCTGACAATATTAATATATTGTGGTAGTTGTTACAGAATCAAGATCAGATACATCTCTGTAATTGGGTTATTTAAAGAACTACCCGTCAGAGTCAGAGGCCGCCCCACAGTAACCTGGTTTACAGTGACTATATTAGTTGAGTTCCGATATTCCTGGCCAGTACTTGTCAGTAAATTTTGACAGTCGATTTTACTGGCACTGCTTTGGTAACTGTTCGTATCAGTACGAAGCGTTATTACTGATACTGGCCAGTACTGATTGGGAATATCGGAACTCAACTATTATAATATATTATTATTGGTATTATGTCACTGTAACCCAGTTACAATGACTATACACTATACTCTATACAAGTATAGAGTCACTGTAAACGAGTGTATACTTTATACAATTAAATGTTGTGTGTTATTGAATATGGTTGTAAGTTGTTAGCGAACAGCGAAGCGAACCGTAACAGTGATATCATTGAGGATTCAACTTGTAGTTGAGTTGAGTAGTTGAATACTTTATAGTATCATTGAATCAAGACAAAATTCGAACGGACATTTCTACGGAATCCCTATTGAAGATTTTGACATTCAAATTTAGGCCAACACCTGACGTACAAAAAATATAGAGGAGCCTAGGTGATTCTTTGAAAGATATTGTATTAAGGATCGGTCAAAAGGGATGTTTGGAACGTATTCATGAATGAGTAAAATCCACTCAATGATATGTTGAATTCGTTAATTAATTGGAAAATGATGGCGTGAAGGATAATGCAAAATTTCGTGAGGAACATATGATATGAATAACCAAGTGCATGATTTCAATATGATCATATTAGTATTTAAGTAGATGATGGAAAAACGAATTTCGAATGGAAATATTACTAATGGGTAATAGTGGGTTGGGTCCGCCCATAGTTTTTTCCAATATTTCCCAAAATACACTTTCGACCAAGCTGAAATTTCGCACACATTTGGAGATTATCGACTTGAATTCCACTTTGATCAGATCAGAGTTTTTCGAGATTTTGAGGGAACAATAGTGTAAATCACCCAATATACATATTAAGTTTCTGCACCTAATGTGAAAATATCCATACCGGCTCTCCATGCATATTCAAGAGTTGCAGTGTCTTGGGCTAGCTGGACCGTTCGTTGAAATGTTTGAATTTGGCCACAGATTTCTTAAGGTACAGACATAGAACAAAACTTCGTAGTGTTACGCCTTCGCGTTACAATTTTTTGTTACGCATAGAAGATACGGCGTGTTAACAAATGTAGTGTATCAATATACATCGTTGCGTATCTTATAAACGTAGCATTCTGCCATTCCATCTTCACAACAGAACAGTGAACGTTTGCTTGTGTGCTATATACAAGCATTACTAAGTTAAAGAAAATTTTAAAAAACGTGCAGAAAAAGTTACGGGACTCTCCGATGTTTCTGCTACGGTGATACGCTGTTACGCAATGCCGTCCAGACTTGTTACGCGACGGAGTTACGATAGGAAGATTTGTTCTGTCTGTACGCACCTTTATAAAAAGGCTTACGTTTAAGACTTCTGGTTCAAAATTAGAAAATAACAGACATGAATGCAACATGATAACGCTTTCGTTTCCTAGGACCAGCACGTTAGAAATTAAATGAATGTTTACAACTTCTATTATATTTTCCCCTTATTCAATACGGTTCTAGAGATATTCCACAAAATGTATCAAATAGGACAGCTTAAACTTTTTGAACAAGTGGGTGTCAACGGCAGAAATAGATTGTGCTATCCACAAAAATCCATGTTCTATGTAGATGACCGCTTCGGCAACGAATTTGAACATGCGCGCAAAAGCTGCTGCCTTCACGGCAGTGCTTTTCTAGATTTTTTTTCGATAAATTACTGGATTTCAATTCGATCTAATCTGTATATTTGGAAATATTGGAAAAATAAAATTTTGAATGGATATATTTACGGAATCATTGGGTGGATTTTACCCATTCACTAATTCGACCTTCGTAAATAAGCCCAAAACATACTCTACAAATATCGAGTTTCTAAGTCGTTTCTACCGGAAGTTAGAAAGTCGATATTTGTAGAGAAGGTTTGGACCTCAATTACGAAGGCCGAATTCGTGAATGGGTAAAATCCACCCAATGATTCCGCAGATATACCCATTCATATTTTATTTTCCCAATATTTCCGAAAATACAGATTAGATCCGATTGAAATCCTGTACTTCATCGAAAAATGACAGTTTGAAAGTTTATACAGAATTTGATGAGGATAATATGATGAGAAAATCACACAATATTGGATATTTAAAAAAAAATTGGAAATTTTTTTTTAAATCATTCTAATGACACGTTCATCACGAAATTTTGCACAATGTTATCTTTCAGCATCTTAGAACTAGCTACAAAGTTTCTTTACGATTGAATCAGTATTTCTTGAGCTAACCAAAAAAACGCTGCAAATTTTACACAAGGGTTTATTATTTTCTCATTTAAATAACCTAATATGCCATTGATATCTCAAAAAACTTATATATTATGCATAACTCATTGGTTTCTCACAACACAGAAACCAATTCCATGAAATAATTCATGTGAACATTGAAATCACAATAAATACACTTGTATAATTGAATAACATTTCGACATGCAGAACGCTAACTGGGTAGCAAAATTTAAAATAATTTGAATGAGAACAGACGTTCCACAGTCGTTTCACCTCTTCGAAAATCTAACTATTTTCCACAATTATTAAATTTCGTGTCGGTATTCTACAACTGAAAATGAACTACAAATCAGATAGGGTATGTCCTTTTTGAGATATTAGGGAAATAACCTCAATATTCAAAATGGTCACGAAATTTTTTGCCAATATCTGCACAAATAAATATCGGTCAAAACTGAAATTTGAAACACTGTTTCTAAATGTTGACTCTGAAACCTGTACCAAATTTCATTGAACTTTGATGAATATGTATCCGAAAAAAAAAATGCTTAAAAAAAAATTCTGCATTAAATCGAGTGATTATATTTCACAATTAGTCATGATGTTTCAATCCGAACGCGTTCGTATTTCTTGACACTGAGGAAATAAATTTACGGCCGGTTTTACAAAACTTTGATTGCCAGATCAAGGACTTGATTGACAGTCAACAGTGAATTCTATGCTCAATTTCAGTTCATTTTCAACCCATCGAATGCAAACCTTAATCAACGAATTGATCAGAAGACAAAAGTTTTGTGAAACCGACGGTCAATCTTTCAAACTAACACCAATACGTAAAACAAAATTCAAGACTTTCCGCTAATATCGAATGTGTAGATGTGATTTCTACTGGGATTCAACTTTGTTCTAAAAAATATTAATGAAATGGAAAAAAACCCAATCTTCCTGTGCAATTGATCTGAAAAAAATTTTTTCCACAGCAGATATCCGATTCACTTGATTTACAAAGTATCAACCACACAAACTGAAAAACTAAAGTTATTTTCAATAAAATTTCTGTAACAATTAAATATATCGTGAACCTCATCAGGTTGAATTCGAAAGAATAATTCTAGATTATAAATTTCGTTCTTATTCTTATTTCAAACTGTCAGTACGAAAGATTTTGAATTTCGATTGAAACCACTAACGGATATCCACAGGTTGACGATAATCGTATAACGCAAAGCGAAATTAATGGAAACCTCCGATCAACCGAATTTTTTGGAAATCTGCATTATTTTAAATTGCGCTACTTAATTCGCGTTCTGCATGTAAAAGTTATTCAGTAATAAAAGAGTATTTATTGCGATTTCAATGTTTCAAATGAATTTTTTCATGGAATTGGTTTTTGTGTTCTGAAAAACCAATGATTTATGAATAAAATAGTTTTATTCTAGATATGAATGAGCTTAATGAGTAATTTTATCTTAAATCCCGTAATCCGCAGGGTAATTTCTATAAATAATAATTTGATCCGATTTTCAGTAGTTATGTTTAAGATATTGGGAGAGAAAACCCAAAAATATTTAATCTGAACTACTTACGATTATGAAATTGTCAAGAACATCGATGGGGCATTTGCAAATTGTGATTATAAAATAATAACGCATCCATTAAAAATTTTTCGATATGTGTTGAAAATTTGGTAATCAATATTTTCATCTCCTTTTAGATGTATGACTCTGTATGAAAAGTAAACCGATTATTCCAGTGAATTACAATCTTAGAACTGAATGCGTTGATGTCATTCAATTATTGGAAATTTGCAGAGTTTTTCCTTATAACTCAGGAACCACTGGTCGGAAACCATTCGGGTGACATTTTTTTGGTTCAGTTTTGTAACAGTAATCAATGTTCTGAGTTGCATGAAAATTCGGTGGTAAGTTTTCGAGAAATAATTTTTCTTCCCCCCACTCCTCCATTTTGAGTCCTTAGGATACGCCGATTCTGCTGAAAAGCTTGGAGGATCAATCCCGAGCGACACACGATTTTTGTACCAAGTTTCACTGATTTCGGTTCAGTACTTTCTGAGAAAAACTCCGGACAACGGACGGCGGACGGCGGACGGCGTACGGCGGACGGACGGATTTTTTTTATTAGTTTATTCAAATCTACATACTCCAAAACGTAAACTGTGAAATTTTCAGGGGAGGTTAAAATTTTTTTTTTGTTGGTCGATCACTAAGGTTTATTATTTGATTTTATCAAATAATAAACCAAAAACAACGACATGCATCGAGAAGAAAAACACGAAATTCTACATATTTTTTTCCAATATCTCCAAAAGTTAATAGCCGTATCGAACTGAAATTTGGCACACAGCTGTGAAATATGGAACGGAAGGTATTACTGAAATTGTTATCGTATATTAACAATGGTTACAGAAAAAAAAATTTTTCGGAAGAAATTTTTAAAAAAATTTTTTTGGAATTGAGTGACCATGAGATTTCGACGAAATTTTGCCCAAAGTTGCGCCTCGTTATGCTGCAACTAACTGTCGAGTTTAAATCGAATCGCTCTTGTAGTTCCGGAAATATGAGGAAAATAACCTCAAAATTTCAAATTACTATAACTCTAAAACTGTTCGGCCGATTTGGCCCATTAACTAAAATAACCGCGGTATTCGGATGCGCGAACTACCCTACAAGTTTCAAGTCGCTAACTGGCTCCGTTCGACAGTTACCGTGTCCGGACAGATTCGATTTTGACACCGGATTCTTCATCAGTGAGTCCAACCTAGTCTCAGACCATTTTCGGCTCAATAATCGAAAATTACACACATTTGAACAAAACGATAGTTCGCTGTTTCCATAGAACATGCGCGGAAAAATGGGCTCAGGAATTTCGGTGTTTCGTAATGATCAGAAACATCTGAAGAAAATTGTGCTTCACGTAATCTTATTTGTTTCGTTGAAACTTTTACGGAAATCCTGCGGATTTTCCAAAAGAGAAAAATTCTGGAAGGAAGTAGGACTAGTACTTTCAAACTTTTCTCTGTTGGAAGTGGTTTTATTTAGTTGTACCACATTTGTGCCGACCTGTACCGGTCAGATTTTCAGAAAGAAAATCTCAAATTTTCCTTCAAACTGTGGAAATTAGAAATAATCAGCAGATTTTTTGCATATCAATATACAGTGAAACAGGCTTGAGCTTCGGACCGTGGAAAATATGAAAGAAGCCGCCACGAAATCCAACTACGCTCTTGGATGATTTATAGCATAAGCCGACCGACATACTACGATAAGCGTGCGCGGCACCTTTTAATATAGTTGTGGGTATTTCACTTCTCTACTTAACTACTCTTTTACACATCTATACATGGAAGAATTTAATTTTGACCGATTCCTGTAACAATCACCGAAAGTTACTCGAATACAAATAAATCTGGGCTCTGTGAAGATTGCCTCCTCAAGAGTACCCTAATGACTGGGGAAAAACAATCCAGAGAAGTGGAGGAAATGAGTATTTTTCGTTTATTCTATTTCACACATTCGCTGACTAATGCATAATCTTTCGAAGGACTGAAAAGTAGGGCCAAGTCACATCTTTCCAAAAGCCGAAGCGTAATTTGATAGTAACTATTCAACACCAAATGGAAGTAAATCAAACATCCTCTTATTTGATCCAAATAGAACGCCTTCTAGTTGCGGTTTCCAATGGTCTTAATCTCATGCCGGTTATCATGTATACTGTGTGTCAAACAATTAACAATCCAATTTCCACCGTTTGAAGGAAAAGTTGAGATATTTTTTCTGAAAATCTGACGGGTACAAGTCGGGCAAATGTGATACAACCAAATGAAACAACTTGCGACAGAGAAAAGTACGAAAGTACTAGTCCGCTTTTCTTCCAGAATTTTTCTCTCTTGGACAATTAGCAGGATCTCTGTGAAAATTTCAACGAAACAAATAAGATTACAAGGAGCACAATTTTCTTTGTATGTTTCCGACCATTACGAAACACCAAAATAGCTGAGCTAATTTTTTTCTTGATTTTTTATTTCTGAGAAATAGGGCGCGCTTTACGGAAAAATTCGATCGGCACAACTCGGTATGCGGATAGCACAATCTATTTCCGCCGTTAACACCCACTTTTTCTTGAAGTTTCAGCTGTCTTTTTTCATACATTTTGTGGAATTTCTCTAAAATGTATGGATTAAGAGAAAGATCTAAACAGCACGAAGCAGCACAAACCTAGCTGAATCCAGCAAAACCAAATTCAGTACGAACCTAGCACAATTCATTCCGAGAAAACAAATTCAAAAATCAAAAAATATTGGAAAACATTTTTTTCGAAATCTTTTTTTTGGGAAATCAGCAGGATTTTCGTGAAAATTTTAACGGCATAAGTTAGCTTGCATAAGAGACGATTTTTTTCATTCATATTTTTATCAGAAAAAAAGGAATGTGCTGGCAAACTTTTCTTTCAATTTCGCGATTTTTCGGAAAAGCCGACAGAATATCGGGAAAATATTTATGGCACAAGTCAGCACAAATGTAGCACATACTTTTCTATTTAATTTTTGAGAAGAAAAAACAGAAGTGCTGGGCTTTTTCCTTAGTTTTTGATTTTTCTGAAAACGAGAGGGACAACACAAATCAGTATATGTACAACACAATCTAGAGCAGCAATCAAAATCTACTTTTTTGAAATGTGCTGAGCTGGCCTACTTAATACATTTTGTGCAATATCTGGAGAACCGTACGAAATTTAAAAAAATTTCAACGACACGAAGCAGAAAAACTACGCACAATTCGAGACAAAAAAAGTCTTGAAAATCGAAAAGTGCTGGGCCAACTTCACACACATAAATGTACACGTGTGTTATGTGCTGATGAGCTTTTCACATCTTCTGAAACTCACTCTCAATATAAAAATCTAGAAAAGCACTGACGTGAAGTGAGCAGCTTTTACGCGATTGTTCACATAATTATTCTCTTTGACACTGTTCATCTTCCAACCAAGTTTCATTTCGATCAGATAAATATTTTTCGAGTTATTGAAATTGAATTTCAAATGGCTGTCGCACGAAAACCATTTGGCTCATTAACGAACTTAATCGAGATATTCAGGATCTTAACCTAACTTGAAAAATTTCAGGACTCTAGGTACCTCATTTCGAAAGTTACAGCGCACACGGCTGGCAGACGGACAGAATCAATTTTGACCACGGATTCTTCATCAGTGAGTCCAACCTAGTCGTTTGAGACTAGTTTCGGCTCAAAATTCGAAAATCACAGACATCGTGACGAAATGAAAACGAGCTGTTTCCCAGAACAAGCGCGTCAAAATGTATTTACCTTTCTTGTAAACCATTTGATTACGGATACAATTGTAGAGGTATCATTGGAAATCATTTTATAGGAAATGTTGTGCACAGGGTTCACCATTCAAACAACATCAAAATAGCATAATTAATACTATTATGTTATCAATATCGACATAAACAACCCTAGGCTTTCGAACTTCCATGGGCGCATCCACCAAATTAGGTCGAAAACGGTGAATTTGCCTACAAATTTTTCGATATTCTGGGTGGTCATGACCTATCTATCGCCAGTATAAATATTGATTACCGGACAGCCTGTATATGCAAAATGAAATATCTACGGAATCATTGGATTTTACCCATCAATGAGTTGGAGTTTCGTAAGTAATCTCCAAATAAAATCTACCAATCGCTATGTCATTCCTTTTGAAATAGTTTTGATCACTAACGTAACGCTGGTGGATGAAATATTTGGTCATACGATATTATTACGAATATGTGCAGCCAGTCTGCAGCAGATGGTGTAAATGGTTGATACCAAAGATTGAAGAGCTCTTCAACCTTAGGTTGGTATATTTATCGATCTTGAAAATAGTGTTTTTTTATGCATATTGTATAAAGGTATGGTGGTTGCTTCATGAATGTGGAATATATTGATCGGTGAATTATTTGTTGAAGACATGGTGGAAATAGAATATGTATTTCCACCATGGTTGAAGCCTAGGATCAAATTCTCTTTAATCTCCGTTCGAAGAGTTATGATTATGGACTTGGAGGGTTTAATGGCATATGACAATATATAGGTATTGGTACCTATGGTAGTTGGCCATGACAATCAAAATAGTCTTTTTGTATTTTTCCAATTATCCTAGGCTTCATGAACACCCTCCAGGATCTGAAAGCTTGTGCGAGTTAAGGATATGGGGTGTTTCCTGAGCAGGCTTGGTAACTGGCTCGGATCTTATTTTTGCTTGCATGTTCTAGGGGCAGAGTGCTATCGCTTTTCTCAAATGACTATGTAGTTTCCGAGATATTTCCCGTAAAAGGTCTCAAAGGACTAGATTGTACTCACTAATGAAGAATCCGATGTCAGAATAGATTCCGTCCGGTAGGCCGTGATTTGAAAACGGAAAGAGTTAGCGACTCAAAACATACAAGATAGGGTGTGCATAAAATGCGAAGTTCAATTTCGATAATGGTTCAAATTGACCAAATGGTTTCGGAGCTATAATTATTCCAATTTTTGAGGTTATTTTCTCAATTTCTCAGGAACTGCTAATGGGATCAGATTGAAACTCGATCGTTTTGTAGAATACCGACGCGAAACTTTTTGCACAATTCTGTTTGGATCGTAACATTGACGAAGTGAAAAAAAAATCGACAATGTTCCTAGTTTTTGTTGGAAAAAAATATCCACTAACCACTGTACCGCATGCGCAATACGAATGCCTAACAACTTTTTCTTGGTGTATGTTCTGCAAAGATATTTTCATCAGGAGAAGGGCTGGTTTTTAGGATGTCCCGGAAATAACGATATCCCAAATATATTTTTCATTCCGCAAGCGCCCATAGAAGCGACGAAACATCAAAGGAACATCTGCATCAAAGGTTATCAAATAAATTTGGATATATCCATGATTAAAAAAACCATGGATGCAGGTGCGCAGTTATGTGTCGTTTGTTCTCTCTCCAAAAAAACTGGGAGTAAATCGGCGTTGCCAGCGTTGCTTTTTTCGACGCCCCTGTTCTGGAGAGTAGTACGTTATCCTTTTGCCACAAATCTAAAATTTTCTAATTCTGTGCCGAAATAGTTTCAAACGTCTAGGGTGGACTTAATGATGAAGAATCCGTCGTCAAATTCAATTCTGTCTGTCTATTCGGCCGGCTTGAGTGCTCTTTCGTTCGGAGGAAAATACAGAGTCTTGAAGATTGATCTGGTTTTTTAATTCTGAATATCTCTGTTGAGTCCATTAATGCTTAAAATCCGCTCAATGGTTTCAGTGTTACAGCCATTTGAAATTTTGATTTTTCAATAACTCGAAAAATTTTAATCTCATCGAATCGAAACTTGGTTATTCCTGGAGATATTGGAAACGAAATATGTCAAATGCCATAGCTATTTGAAAGTTTGAGATTATTCACTCAGTATCTCAAGAATAAATAAAGCGATCAACTATGAACTTCAAAGGTAGTTGTAGAATAATCCACAGTATTTAAAATTTCAGTTCGATCGTTTATTAATCTTTGGAGATGTTGCAAAGAAAATATGTAAAATTTTTTGGTATGGCTGCTTTTTCCGAAATATTGAAAAAAATACTGATCAGATCATCATTTACCTTGGTAAATATGTACTTTTCAAATGCTAATGAGTAAATATGTGCAAAATTTCGTGATTATCGTTCGATAAGATCAATCAAAAAAATGTTTGAACATAGTTTTTTTGGAATATTTTATAAATGGCGATCGATAAATCATATGGTCCTCACGAAATTTCGCACGAACCTTTAAGCTGTCACCTTTCATTGTACTCGATTTTAATTCGATTCGATCTGTATCGAATTCGGCCTTCGTGATTAAAGTCGATTAAATCTACTCTCCAATTATAATGCTTTCAAGTTGATTCTTCCGGAAATCATCTTATTCACTATCGGTGGTTAGGCCGGTCGTGAACACTATAACTTTCGAAAGAAATGACCTTCGATTTCGTAATATTTCAAATTTTGGCATTATTTCACCAATATCTCAAGAAGAATAGATGAAATGTCTAAATTAGTTGGACAAACGCGCAGCCACAGTTTCGTGTGGATCTGGTTTTTATAGAAAATTCAAGGTATCGTTGGGAAAATTTCACCAGTTTACGAATTAGCAATTTGTGTTAATTTGAACCGATGGCCCATATTTTAATCGTCAATTCCTGACGTTCTTAATGCACCTTAGTGAATTTTTATAAACAGGGTATCCCATAATTAGACCAACAAGCTTTTAGTGGAGTTTCTAGACATTATTTTGGACGCATTCGTCCCAAATCATTGAAGCTTTGTTAAGGAGCCAGAGCTCTCTGAAGATGAAGTCCAGGCAAAACTCTTTGTCGCATATCTTCAAAACGACGTCACCTAAAATTCATAATTCATAACTCTGATATTTTTTCTTGAAAACAGGTGCTCTTGTGTTATATCATTTAATTCACAAAAAGTGTTGACTAGACGTTATCTTTAGAGCGCTCTAGCTCAGGCGAAGCGTTTTTGCATTATATGATTTGAGTCGAAAGTGTCTAAAATAATGTCTAGAACATCCACTAGTAGCTTGCCGGTCTAATTATGGGACAGCCTTTATATTCACGTGAAGTATGTACTCTCGCTCGTTCTTTCAAAATCGTAGACAGAGCGATCATCTACCCTTCCACATACTGACCTGTTCACCCTTGCTCGATGTACAGATAAAAACAAATTTTCCATTTTTAACCGCATGAAATTTGTCATGAAGCTTGAGCTCAATCGGATGTGATTTTTTGAAATTTCGCGGAAAAAAAGTTTCTGATTGGGTGTATTCTTGGAATCATTTGAAGAATTTTACCAACTAAAGAATTCGCAAAATTGTGCCCAAAATCTACCCTACGAACGAACACAACTAGAGTAGACAACAGGCGGTTGAAATCTGAGAGATGGAAGTCAAGAAAAAAATGTCTCATCAGGAATTTGGAACATTTTCTAATATATTTTTCTATTTTCTAACGATGAGATCCACCTGAAATTTTCAGTGAGTTGTGTGTTTGTATTACCTCACTAATAACAGAATTTCAATTGGATCGCGTCAGTACTTCCCAAGAAAATAAGGCATTATAGCTACTCAAAATTTCAAATAACAACGGCATTTTATATATTCTTTTGACTATATCTACGAAAATGAATATCGGATCGAATTGAAATTCGGAACGCATTCGAGCAGCCAGAATTTAACCACGGATTCTTCATCAGTGAGTCCAACCTAGTCGTTCAAGTTCATTTTCAGCTACAAATTCGAAAATTGCAGACATTTGGGCAAAACAATCTGTCCATTATTACTTCAGAAAGATATTGACAGTATTGTTGATTGGTGTGGCCTGAATGAGCTGGACATTAGTGTAGATAAGTGCCAGACTATGCGATTTTTTCGTACCAGCTCAATGATCATGGTCAACTATTCGGTAAACAGTTGTCCACTAAAATTGGTCAATACAGTCAAAGATCTTGGAATCCTGCTTGGCACTAATTCAAGTTTTATAGAGCATATCAAATATATTTCATCAAAAGCCTCCAGAGTGCTGGGCTTTCTCAAAGGACATATGCAGGACTTCAATGTGTCCTTCATCAAGGCAATGTACATAGCGCATCTAAGAAGTATTATGGAATATTGATGTGTAGTAGGGTCACCTCATTACGCTGTATATAAACAAGCCATTGAAAGGGTCCAGAAAAAATTTTTGAGCTGGATAAGGTACAAATGGGGATTAACTTCTGAAACCTTCCAAAACGAGGCCATTCGATACTAATTGTCTCCCGCATCCCTTGAAACGAGACGCCATAATTTCGAAATAAGGCTTGTCCATGAGATTTTGCACAGCTTCATTGACTGTCTTTACCTTCTGAAAATGGTGAAATTGAATGTCCCCCAAAGGAATCTTAGAGCTTGGGAACAATTCAATATAAAATTTTGCAGAACCAATTACTCGATTAACAATTTCTCGATAGAGCATTGCGAGCTGCTGGTTTGGTGGAGATAGATCTTTTTCATATCTCAATATTTGAGTTGAAGAAATATTTCAGAGTGCCTTGATGTTGTCACAAACTTTTGTTTTTTTTAATGATAGGGGTACTGGAATTATTATAAATTTGACCGTTAATAAATAAATAATACGACAACGCGCTCTTACTCAGAACAAGCGCGTTATAACCTATACCTCTGTTGTGTTCATCAAATGTTCACGAGAAAAAACCGATTCGCTGTAAATAACGATAACTGACATATTTCAATATCAGGAATGAGCAATTTTCAGATATTTACTTATTTCTTCGAAGCAACTGTTATCCAAATGATAAATTGTTTGCTCTGATTCCTTTCATCCTCACTTGGGGCACTAATGAAATAAAAAAAAAAAATCGGAAATTTATCCAATTTGTTTTTTTCTAGAAATATACATCAGATTTACATTAATTTTGGCACAGACCTTAAGTCCAAACTTTATCATCAGTGTGAAAATTCATATCGGACGTTCTGAAAAAACCGTGATCTTTCCAATTTTCTAATTCAAATATGGTGGTTACTGATTGGAAACATAGAACTTACTATATTTCTTTTTCAAGACACACTGTTACTATAGCTCTTCTTTAGAACACCTGGTTATTTTAACATACATTTCTAGCTATGAGTAAAAGAACGTAATCTTTGCAATTTTCGAATTCAAATATTTTAGTTTCCGATTGGAAATATTGTAATTTCCGATTGGAAACATGGATCTTACTATATCTCATTTTTGGGAGACCTTGTATATTTATTCTTCAAAATGGCTAAGTTGAAACTATATACGGCATACATAGAAAGAGGAATCTTCGATATTGTTTACTAAAAGAAAGAAGAAGAAAGAATCGAGCACATTAGTTTTTTGAGATGCTCTATATAATTTATTTCACCATGAGTACCTCTCTATACGTAGCAGAATGTGTCAAATTTTCCAACTAATCATATTCTTCTGATCGAAATGAGACATGGTTGGTATATGTACAGTAGCAATATGAAGAATTATCCATTAAAAAATTCGTTAAAAAAATTTTTTTTTCACGAAAATTTTCATATTTCAATAAAATTTCACTGAAATCTTCAGTCACTTCATAACCGAGTACTTCATTTCAGCCCAATCAGATTTCCTGATTTTACTGAGGCACAAATAAATAGAAAAATTCAGGAAATCTATTTTAGAAATTCATATATTTCGAAAAGCATACCTCCAATTCCGTTGAAATTTTACTCTAATATAATCGACAGCGAAAACTCGAAGACTCGGTTTCACTCTTTACAGATATGTATTCTTAGAATTTTCCGAAACATAAGATATTCTTCTGAATCGACCCTGTACGACATCTACTGGTAAATAGTCGAAGCATTTACTGGATCCTAGTCACATTATGCGGGACAGCGGCGTCTGTTCACAGTCTCTGCTTCATGAGGTGATTCCCTGGAAGTTTTATCGGTGCTTCCCCGTAGCGCATGAGCAGTTTATCGGAGTTGTCACTACTTAACAACAGTGTTTCAAATTTCAGCTTGATCGGATATTCGTCTTGGGAGATATTGAAGTCAATAATTAACAACTTTTCAACTGGATAAGATATTTATTTTACTTAATGAAACATATTGAGCCAAATGTTAATTTCTTACATTTCGCACTTGTTCTAGGAAACAAAAAAGTTACCGTTTCGCCCAGTGTCTATAATTTTCAAGTTTTAAGCCAAACAGTCTTTATGTATTCAAAAAAATCTAGAAAAGCACTGACGTGAAGTCAGCAGCTTTTACGCACTTTTTCACATTGCCAAATGGTGACTTGGAAATTTCAGTGGAATTTTAATGAAATTTGCAAAGAAAAATTTTATTCCGAATTTTTCCATGAATAATTCTTTTTTTTGACAATGTTCATCTTCCAAGCAAATTTCATTTCGATCAGATTGATATATTTCAAAATATTAAAAATTAAAATTTCGAATGGTTGTAGCACAAAAACCATTCGGCAGATTTGGCCCATTAACGAACGTAACCGAGATATACAGGATCTTAACCCAACCTGAAAATTTCAAGACTCTAGGTCCTTCCTTTCGAGATGTAACAGCGCAAACGGACGGACGGGCGGACGGACAAAATCAATTTTGACCTCGGATTCTTCATCAGTGAGTCCAACCTAGTCGTTTGAGGCCAATTCTGGCTCAAAATTCGAAATTACAGACATCGTGACGAAATGATAACGCGCTGTTCCCCAGAACAAGCGCGTAAAAACCTGGAAAAGCACTGACGTGAGGTCAGGGCTTTTAAGCGCTTGTTTCGTCTATACAAGTATTGACCCTGCCAAATGCAGATTTTTTTATATGGTCCTCACGAAATTCGGCATAAACCTCAATGTATAATTTTCGATCAAGTACTAGATCGCAATTCGATCCCTCATTTTCAATGGGTATAACTATCTTGAGAATTATTGGCAAAATCAACCCATTAAAGAATTCGACTTTCTTAATTAAACTGAAAACCTACTCTACAAATACATTTCCTATGTCGATTCTTCCTGAAGTATTTAATTACGGCCAACCTAACTACTGATAGTGAACAAAATAACTCCCGAAAGAATCTACTCAGTAGCAAGATAATTGTAGAGTATGTTTGGAGTTAAATTACGAAGTCCGAATTGGCGAATGAGTGAAAACTATCGAATGATTCCGCAGATATACCCTTTCAAAATTTCAGTTTCCCGATATTTCCAAAAACATAGATATCTAACGTGAATTTCTGGAAAGTCATATTTTGTTTTCGATAATTCTCAATAGTTACCTAAAGAATATTACCTGTGAATTTAGTGATGCAGGTTTTACGATTTCTCATCGAAAACGGACGCAGAAGTTAAGGGTTGAAAATTCAACCCCTGAACCCCATCCGAAGTCATATTTTGTTTTCGATAATTCTGAATAATATCCTGAAACATATTTCGTGTGAATTAAGTGATGAAGATATTACGTTGGCCCATTGAAAAACGTGCCACAATATTAAGTTGAGAATTAAAGCCCTAATTCTCATCCAGAGTAATTTTTTTTTCTCGAAAATTGATGATTTCACCCTTCAAAATATTTCTCCCAAATAAAGTCATGAAGTAAGTACTGATATTGTTGCCTTCTTCGTTGATTTCAGGTCGACATCGATAAATTTACCAGCCTTGAATAAATCGAGTCCGATTCGAATAATAAATGTCCGAGTTTCCTTCATTCCTCATAGAATAAATTTACTGAATATGTAAAACTTTTGTTTCACTGATTATTTCCATATTCACCCATTATAAACCGATTCCGTTTGATTAAAACGGAATCTCTGCGGACGCCACTGGTTGCGTCGTTCGGGTGTTTCCGGAACTTTTGGCTGCTATCTTTGGCCGCTCTTTTCATACCGGTACCCTGCACGACATCTACTGGTAAATAGTCGAAGCATTTACATCCTACAGTCACATTATGCGGGACAGCGGCGTCTGTTCACACTCTCTGTTTCATGAGGTGTTTCCCTGGAAGTTTTATCGGTGCTTCCCCGTAGCACATGAGCAGTTTATCGGAGTTGTCACTACTTAACAACAGTGTTTCAAATTTCAGCTTGATCGGATATTCGTCTTGGGAGATATTGAAGTCAATAATTAACAACTTTTCAACTCGTTGAGATATTTATTTTATTCAATGAAACATATTGAGCCAAATGTTAATTTCTCACATTTCGCACTTGTTCTAGGGAACAAAAAAGTTACCGTTTCGCCCAGTGTCTATGATTTTCAAGTTTTAAGCCAAACATAGTCTTTATGGATTCAAAAAAATCTAGAAAAGCACTGACGTGAAGTCAGCAGCTTTTACGCACTTGTTCACATTGCCAAATGGTGACTTGGAAATTCCAGTGGAATTTTAATGAGATTTTCAAAAAAAAATTTTATTTCGAATTTTTCCATGAATAATTCTTTTTTTTTGACAATGTTCATCTTCCAAGCAAATTTCATTTCGATCAGATTGATATATTTCAAGTTATTAAAAATCAAAATTTCGAATGGTTGTAGCACAAAAACCATTAGGCAGATTTGGCCCATTAACGAACATAACCGAGATATACAGGAACTTAACCCAACCTGAAAATTTCAAGACTCTAGGTCCTTCCTTTCGAGAGTAACAGCGCAAACGGACGCACGGGTAGAATCAATTTTGACCTCGGATTCTTCATCAGTGAGTCCAACCTAGTCGTTTGATACCAATTTTGGCTCAAAATTCGAAATTACAGACATCGTGACGAAATGATAACGCGCTGTTCCCCAGAACAAGCGCGTAAAAACCTGGAAAAGTACTGACGTGAGGTCAGGGCTTTTAAGCGCTTGTTCCGTCTATACAAGTATTGACCTTGCCAAATGCAGATTTTTTCATATGGTCCTCACGAAATTCGGCATAAACCTCAATCTATAATTTTCGATCAAGTACTAGATCGCAATTCGATCCCTCATTTTCAATGGGTATAACTATCTTGAGAATAATTGGCAAAATCAACCCATTAAAGAATTCGACCTTCTTAATTAAACTGAAAACCTACTCTACAAATATATTTCCTATGTCGATTCTTCCTGAAGTATTTACTTACGCCCGGCCTAACTACTGATAGTGAACAAAATAACTCCCGAAAGAATCTACTCAGTAGCAAGATAATTGTAGAGTATGTTTGGAGTTTAATTACGAAGGCCGAATTGGCGAATGAGTGAAAACTATTGAATGATTCCGCAGATATACCCTTTCAAAATTTCAGTTTCCCGACATTTCCAAAAACATAGATAGATGAAAAATGCCACCTTGAAGTTTCAGCCAACTGGGGTCTACAGAACAATGAGCAAAAACATTAAGGAGGCCTCCTGCATTGAATGGAGAGAGTTATTTTGCTCATTCTTCTGTAGACCCCATTTGGCTGAAACTTCAAGGTGGCATTTTTCATTGAAGGACGATTCGATCTATGTTTTTGGAAATATCGGGAAACTAAAATTTTGAGAGGGAATATCTGCGGAATCATTCGATAGTTTTCCCTAATTCGCCTTCGTAATTAAACTTCAAACCAACTCTTCAATTATCAAGCTACTGAGTAGATTCTTCCGGAAGTTATTTTGTTCACTATCAGTGATTTGGCCGGCCGTAGGCACATTAACTTTAGGAAGAATCGACAAAGGAAATACCTTTGTAGAGTAGGTTTTCAGTTTAATTAATAAGGTCGAATTCTTACATTCGCCAATTATTCTTCAGAGAGGTATACCCATTGAAAAATTTGGATCGAAATGCAATATAGTACTTGATCGAAATTTATAGCTTGAGGTTGATGCAGCATTTCGTGATGACCATAAATACTTGTAAAGTTGACCGCCTTGGCAACGGAACAAGCGCGCAAAAGCCCTGCCCTCACGTTAGTGCTTCTTTAGGTTTCTAAAATAAAACGACTGCAAAAATTTCCCAAAATTTGTGAATAGCTGTTTTTTATATCTAAGGGTGTTATGGTGAGTTCCGAGACGGTCTTGGAAGTCCAGTGTCTTGGAAGTGTATGATTCTCAGCTCTAATGAGACCTGCTTTCATTGGAGCTGAGGATCATATAGTTCCAAGACAATGGACTTCCAAGACCGTCTTGGAACTCACCATAACATATAAAAAACTTCCAAGACCGTCTTGGAACTCATCGAAAGTCTTGGAAGTATCGAGTCAATCGCTGTTTCAGTCCTGGAAGTGATCTTTAGACATATATATATATATATATATATATATATATATATATATATATATATATATATATATATATATATCTACAGGGTTGCCTATAAAAGTTGACCCAACCTATTCGCATCCAGATGCGAACAGATACTGTTTAAAAATAATCACAAGGACGAATATCTGTCGATAAATCAACAAATATTCCACATTGATCAGAGCTAATCAACCCAAACATATACACCGAAGAAGCGGATCCAAGGAGAATGATTAGAGCTGTTTCACAGTTATTACTGATCGTCAGGTCAACTTACCTAGGATATCTCGATACTTATCACCTTTCAGATGGATCGCTGCAGTATAGCAACGTACAGCGCGCCATCTTCCGGGAGCATCTTGCAACTTCCACCCTCGAGTGCAGAGAGATACTTTTTTTTTACTTTTAACGTTCATAACGTACATCTTTCATTTATATATCAAATCAAAGATAATTTTTTGAGCGCATGTTCTAGGGGAACAGCGTTCTATCGTTTTGTCCAATGGTCTGTAATTTTCGATGATTGAGCCGAAAATGGTCTCAATCGACTAGGTTGGATCCACTGATGACGAATCCGGTGTCAAAATCGATTCTGTCCGGCCAGCCGGCCGGCCGTCCGTCCGGCCGTAGACACAATAACTGTTGACAGAAGCAAGCTAGCAACTTGAAACTTTCAGGATAGGTTGCGCATCAGAATGCCGCGGTTAAGTTCGTTAATGGGCCAAATCGGTCGAATAGTTTCCGAGTTATACGCACTTGAAATTTTGAAGCTATTTATTTTTTATTTCAAAAACTACCTGAGCGATTAGATTCAAACTTGGCAGTTAGGTGGACTATAACGACGCGCAACTTTGAGTCGAATTTTGTCAGGATCATATCGTCAGTAAATTTTAAAAAATTTTTCGAATTTTTTTCTGGAAACCATTCATCATATCCGAGAAAAAATTCAACTCACACTTTGAGCTTCATATTTCACAGCAGTGTACCAAATTTCAGTTCGATACGATCATAAATTTTGGAGATATCGGGAATAAATATGTAAAATTTTAGGTTTTCTTTTCGATATCGTTGATTTTTTCGGTATAACTCGAGAAATACTGATTCAGTTCTGATAAAACTTCACAGCTAGTTTTGAGATGCTGAAAGACAACTTTATGCGAAATTTCGTGATAATCGTGTTATAAGAACAATTTGAAATAAAAATTTCTATGATTTTCTTATCATATCATCCTCATTAAATTCTGTATGAAACTTCGAACTGTTATTTTTCGATGAAGTACTGGATTTCAATTCGATCTGATACCTGTATTTTTGGAAATATTGGAAAAATAAAATTTTGATTGGGTATATCTACGGAATTATTGGGTGGATTTTACCTATTCACGAATTCGGCCTTCGTAATTAAGGTCCAAACCTTCTCTACAAATATCGAGTTTCTAAGTTGTTTCTTTCGGAAGTTATTGTGTTTACGCAGTCGGCCGTTAGGCTGACCGTTAACACAATAACTTCCGGAAGAAACAACTTAGAAACTCGATATTTGTAGAGTAGGTTTGGGGCTTAATTACGAAGGTCGAATTCGTGAATGGGTAAAATCCGCCCAATGATTCCGTAGATATACCCATTCAAAATTTTATTTTTCCAATATTCCAAAGATACAGATTTGATCGAATCGAAATCGAGTAATTTATCAGTAAAAAAATTCAAAAAGCACTGCCGTGAAGGCAGCAGCTTTTGCGTGCATGTTCAAATTCGTTGCTGAAGCGGTCATCTACATTGAACATGCGCGCAAAAGTTGCTGCCTTCACGGCAGTTTTTGAATTTTTTGTTTTTTCGATGACATAGGGTTGCCTGAATAAATTTAGCCAAAAATGCGGCCACATTTTGATGAGCAGCCCCGTAGATATATTCTCCTATTAAAGAATGCTTGTAAAAAATTGGTTTTGAGCAAATACTCGAAGGCCGCACTAATTCTGCAGCGGGATCTAAGACTAAGAGTGAAAGTTGTCAATTTCCATGGACAATCGACTGACTTCATGGAAGTTAATGGAGTATAGTCATTGAATTTATATTTTGGCAAAAAATTGAAAATAATAGACGTTTGTGCTGTATGGAAATAAAGCAGTCTACCAAGCCGAAACAACCAAAATTTAAACGCATCACTTACTGTATAACCAGATCCCCCGCACTTATCAATTCATTCTATTTGTAAATTTTTGTTTTGTCAACAATTCAAATAGGTCGAAAATTATGACGTCAGCGTAATCAACGCATGCGCCGCATCCATGGGGGCTTTCCGCGATGTCTCCCTCGAAGTCTATATAGATTTCGTTTTAAGATCGCCTGAGTAAATAAGATATTTTATTCGCGGTTGAAATATTTTCAGCGGTTTATGTTCTGCTCTCCCGAATGAAAATAAACAGACACATTTCATCATTTGAAAGGTTTCGTTGAACGATGGTGGGGGAAATGCGCAAAGATCAATAGCAGGGATGTTACAATTGTTACCATTGTATAGGTTTTGTTACATTTCAACAGCGGTGTTACGGGGTTACGAAGGTTTCTGACTTCAGGCAAAGGTGTTACGATTTATGGACATTTTAAATTTTGAAGTTCATCCGTACTGAAAAGTTAATTTTGATAATTTTCCTGAATTTCGAAGGATAACATTGATTGATCTTTGATGAGACAGATCAGGTACAATTTAGGTTTTTTGAGATATTATTTCTTATGAAAGTTATCAATTAGAAATAGACTGGTCTCCCATTCAAATGATAGTTACCCAAAACGCTACTAATTTTCCGGACAATAACCAATCTTGAGAACTAAGATCGTTATTATTTGGGCTAAATATCTACAATTTTCGAGTTTTGACCCGCAAACATCCTTAAATGATTAAAAAAAATCTTTCAGATTGCTCTGAAATTATACGCAAACCTTCAAACGACTTTTCAATTTGAGCATCTACCAACTGGTCTCCCTTGCAGTTATTTCTTTTTGCGTGCAGTATCTGGGGAACAGCGGGCTATCGTTTTGTCCAAATGTCTGTCATATACGATATTTTCCGAAAATGATTTTTAACGACTAGACTGGATTCACTGACGACGAACAAGGTGTCAAAATCAATTCTGTTCGGCCGGCCGGCCGTTTGTAGGCACGATTAGGGGCGTACGAACAATCTGATCGATTTTTAACTTTCATAGGGCCGGCCGCATTTCGGAATGCCGTGGTTGAGTTCGTTAATGGGCAAAAATGGCCGAATAGTTTCGGCGTTACAGTCATTTTGAAATTTTCAGGTCATTTCCCTTATATATCAGGAACATCTTGAGCGATTGGATTGAAACTTGGCAGTTAATTGGAGAATAACGACGTCCAACTTTTACATACTCTAAAATGTGAAGTGTGAAATTTTCAGGGGGGGATATGAATGATCAATGATTTAATGAAATCAAACAATAAGCCCTAGTGATCGACCAGAAAAAATTTTACCCCCTGAAAATTTCACAGCTTATATTTTGAAAAAAAATACGTCCGCTGTCCGGGACTTTCCTCTGAAAGTACTGAACCGAAATCCGTGAAACTTGGTAGAAAAATCGTGTATCGCTCGAGATTGATCCTCCAAGCTTTTCAGCAGGATCGGTGTACCCTAAGGGCTCAAAATTGGGGGTTGGAGGGAAAAAAAAATATTTCTCGAAAACTTACCACCAAATTTTCATGAAACTCTCAACGTTGATTTTTGTTGCATAACTGACCTAAAAATGTTCACCTGGATGATTTCCGACCAGCAACGCTGCAAATTGTGTTTTGAAAAACCAATAAGTTATGAATAATATCTTTTATTTAAGATATTAGTAGTATTGGGATATTTAACTGAGAAAATAATAAACCCTTGTGTAAAATTTTCAGCGTTTTTTCTACGCCAACGGCAGAAAAATGGGCCCTGTAACGAAAAGTGACACTTTCATACCAAGTGTTACGATTGTCAAACGCTATAGAACAGAATTAAATTGATCAATAGCGTGGAGAGGTGAAGAGATGCGGCAAAAGCTTCGAAGCTAAATACATCCTCCTAATAGACATTTTTAAGCATGAAAATAAGAAAACGAAATGTTGAGGTTCAACAGAATTAACTTCGACATATCAAAATGATCCGTTCTTTAGAGTAGTGAACCGAATTTATCGGTTTCATTCAGATTTTTGAAGGACAGTAGAAGAAGAGTATGGTTGCAATATCGGTATCATAAACATTATGTTAAAGTGTATCTTATTCTTTAGAGGTAATAAATCGAGTATAATCGACGTGTGAAATTTAATGTCAGTGATGTTTGTGATGTTTTTATTGCAGCTATTTTGTTTTTAATATTCGTCGCATATGTTCATGGAGAATGTCAGAGTGAGTACATTTTTTTGAAATATTATTCAAATCCTTATATTGTATTATATATAGTGTGTTAATTCGAAAATGTACCACCTTTATACAATCACTCGTCCCCCATGCAATATCAGAAAAATGCGACAAGAGATAAACTTTATCCGTGATGACAGTAAACCCTAATATCTTAAATGAAAAGGATGGTTGAGGTACACCTCATTTCAAAGGTAATTCGATTGTTTTTTCAAATATGCCATACATTTCACCTATTTTGTAAGGTCCTCTAACAGCATTTCCTAGTATACCAGTGAGTTCAACCTGAAAGAAAATACGTAACTTCCCAGATGCCATGATAAATATTTTTCCCACAATATCACTTAATTTTTTACAACATTCTTCCATTATTTTTATTATCTTCAGAATAATGAATTGAAAAGGTACAAAAAAGGCCAAGTGAGCAGCATTTTCGAAAAGGTCATCAAATTACCTTCAAAACAAGGTGTCCTTCAACTTTCTCTCCCGTTTTAGGTTTTATGAGTTGCTGTCATCACGCTCAGACGTATTTTTGCATTTTTTCTGATTTTGCATGAAGGCCAAGATATAATAAAGGGTGGTATCTTTTCGGATTGACACAATGTTTGCCTTTTCTCTGCTGTTTCAACCTGAATGTTCGATATTGAAGAAGATCTATTTATTCCATATAAAGAATTTAATAAATTTATCAAAAAAAATTTTTCATCGAACAGAAATTTTCATTCAGTTTACACTTCAGAAACGTATCTTTTGAGAATGGAATAATCGGATAATGCTGCAAATTTAAAACAAAGATTAACTCAGTGTCTCCCACTTCGTAATGGTCTAATTTCGATAAATATATTCTATTTTGGTTTGTTATCTCAGTAAATAATGAAAACCGAACCAAAAATTATTTATACAGGGTGAGTCTTTAACCTTGCAGAATATTTTAACAGAAGATTCCTGAAGCCAAAAGAAACACTTTTTTCCCTTACCATTTTTTCCGATTCGGCTTGGTTCGTAAGATACAGACTGTTGAAAATCCATAAAAAAATTTAATTTTCGATTATATCTCGCGAACGATCTCATCGAATGAGATGATTTTTGGAATACAGTTTTTTATTGATACGATGAATGTTCCTGGATTTCATAATTTCATCCATATCCTCCAGTTTCTTTAATATGACCATAACATTTCATAAAAATACCAGAAATTCGAAGAATCCAACTTTTAGAAATAATTTGAATGCTATTCAACAAATTTTTGGCCATTTTGGAAAGTACAAGTATTCTTTATTTTTTTTTGTGTGATGCGCCGTTTTCGAGTAATCTGAAATTCAAACATAAAAAATATCTGTGAAATTCCGAGCATTGGGTACTTTGACTGAATGCAACTCTGTTCAAGAAATTCACAGAATTCAATTTTTCCGCGTTGCCACGTCTAAAAATTGAGAATGGAATCCTAGCATTTTTTATTTGGAATGATTTGTAAGCGGAGTAGCCGACTTAGTACCAAAATCTTCTATTCTATCTATCCATTCATAAAGCTTCCTTTTCAATTTCGAGCTAATTTGTGTAGTATAATTGATTAACTTCTCACTTATCCATGATAATGGGGATTCTTACTGGTTTGAATGCAATCTTTCTGCTGACCCAAATTTCTTGAAATTATGTACAGAACTTTGATAGTATTTATTTTGAAGTATTCTTCAAATGCGCTTTCATAACATAACAACCCATGGTGGAAGAAAACCACCATGGCATAACCTTAAAACCACGGAGCCACAGATTTATAGTTCCGTTCAGAATCATAGACTTTACAAGTGTATACATAGAATTAGCATATTGTGTGTTGTTTGATTTCAAAGAGTTCTTTCTTTCTGTTCGTCAATTTGGCAACGTTTGTACGTTCATAGATAAATTAGGTAAATCTGTTTTATTTATTTATGAAAATGAAAGTTTGAATGGGTTATGTCTGGATCTGATAATTCTTGGAGAAAATGAAATAAACAAAGAAAATAAATAATCACAAATTAAAGATGAATCTCAAAGCTAATAAGAGTGATAGCATTGATAGTTAGATGAATTCCTCATTATCGAAAATGAAACCAAGAGAAGAATATTCAACTTTTATCGCCCACGAAATTTGGAATACCTAACTTGTTTATTGTACTATAAATACAACTTTTTTCACCAACTGGAATGTAAAAAGTAAGTTGACGCTTGTTTTCATAACAGAGTTGCTCATTTCGAAGATTTGAATGGTATATCTTAGGCTTGGAAAAACTTCAGTGTTCAGGTTTCCAGGGGCGGCTAGCCTATTATGAAAATTTATAATGCCTATATCTTTTTATTTAGGCCGAATCGGAAAAAATTGTAGAGGACAGATGTGTTTCTTTCAGCTTCAAGAATCTTCTGTTAAAATATTCTGCAAGGTCAAAGACTCACCCTGTATAAATCGGTATTGGAATATCGAGACCAATATATACTTGGATAATTTTTGTGCTGAAAATGCAACAAAATTTGGTTATTCAAATTCCAAAATCTACCCAAGTTCTCGAACGGATATAAAAAAATTTCGCTGTTAAAATTTCTCACTATGAATTACACATTAAGTATGAAATAGTATTGAGACTTGGGGCTTTCCATGTATATATATATATATATAGGTATGACTTGTATAACTTGATTTAAAATTTTTGGTAAATAAATATTGTTATTATTATTATAACTATTAAGAAAAATAATAATGATAATTATTATTATATGCAATGGAAGAACGGCATGAAGGTTAATAAGAAGATTCGAAGAAAGTTTATTCAGATCCTTGAAACACCAGTATTTAGCATTGTAAGATGAAAGGTTCACTCGAAAACTAAGGAGCTTCGGTAAAATATAGATATGAATGTAAACGGTGCAAATACGAATGCAAATGCTAATGCAACTACCAGTGCAAGTGCAACTGCAAATGCAACTGTCAATGCAAGTACATATGCAACTACCAGTGCAAGTGCAACTACAAATGCAACTGCCAATGCAACTACCAGTGCAAGTGCAAATGCAACTGCCAATACAAGTGTAAATGCACCTGCAATGCAAGTGCAAATGCAACTGGCAATACAAGTACAAATGCAACTACCAGTGCAAGTGCAACTGCCAATGATAGTGCAAATTCAAATGCTATTCAACTATCAGTGCAAGTGCAACTGTAACTGCCAATGCAAGTGCAAATACAGCTGCAAGTGCAAATGCATTTACAAGTCACGTTACGTCTTTTCCCGCAGCATCAGGCAATGCAAGCGCAAATGCGAATGCAAGTGAAAAAGCATTTACAAGTCACGTTACGTCTTTTCCCGATTTTGGCAAAATCATGTGAATATTACTCAAATATTACTGTTGGTATCGATTTATACACTCACTTCTTGTATTTTTCACTCAGTTCGAGGGTTCATTCCGATTGGTACATTTTCTGTGAACTGCATTGTTGCAAATTTTTAGCCCGGCAGATATGGTGCTATGAGTGCGATAGCTGGTCGGATATCAGATGTAAGGACCCCTTCAACTACACTGCCTTACCAAGAGATCTACCCCCCTTGATGACCTGCAATGGATGTTGCGTCAAGATGGTCAGAAATTCTAAATCAGGTGAGTTCAACATTCAGTTTTGTTGACATTCTACATATCCGAATATTAGTTGCATTTGCAAATCTTCGTGAAACTGTGAAAATACTTGGCCTCGAGGAATGCGTATGGACTCTTTTCAACTACATCAGGAGCTAATGCTAATAAGTATGTTACTCCATTGGGCTTAAATGACTAAAACTAGATCACGAGGGTGCAGTGCACTCATCGAAGCCCCAATGGCTAACCCTCTTATTTCCTTCATGCAAATGAATGCTTATAAATAACGTTTTTTGGTTCCAGCGTACGAAGTGGTGAGGAGAACCTGCACCTCTCAACTTCAGATAAACCTCTTTATGGTCGACCACGTGTGCATGATGGAAAGTAGCGGGACCGGTCACATGTGCTTCTGCGAGGAAGACATGTGCAATGCTAGCCCCAAACAAGTCACCTCCCTTTCCTCCTGCCTGACACTAGTAGTTCTGGTTGTTTACCTGTGCATGCTCATTAGACCATGATAGTCGACCAGTAGGTACACTAGTATATGCTTCGAATAATGCAATGGCAATAAGATTTCGTGAACACCATGTCATGTTTAAGATAATTGATAGAGTATCACAGTTCCACCGGAGTATGAAGAAGAAATAGGTTTGTTCGTTGTGTCTTTACTATAACTACACTATTGTAAACCTGCGAAAATCGTGTAGCACTGGTATGTTCGGCGATTTTGCTAAAAGCGGCACTCTGTCCGTTGCTGGAATGTTGCAATGAATAGCAGTCATAGATAATGATGTTCCGACTTCGTACTCTATGAGATAGCACAGAATAGTGTGGGATTATGTATGTTTATATGAATGTAAATATAAATCTCATCCTGTGAAGCTTCCATTTATGCGAGGGAGATTCGGGTATTTGGGTAATCGGAGATTCTTCCCTATTGGCCGGAGAAGATCACGTGATCGTCG
The DNA here is from genome assembly GCA_958510865.1 of Myrrha octodecimguttata. NCBI lineage: Eukaryota > Metazoa > Arthropoda > Insecta > Coleoptera > Coccinellidae > Myrrha > Myrrha octodecimguttata. Next base: position 23,860,281 of record OY294059.1, read on the forward strand.
TCGACCAATAGGGTGAATCTCCGTTTACCTAAATCGCCGAATCTCCCTGGCACAAAAGCACTCTTAAGCTACCTTTTGTGCGAGGGAGATTCGGGTATTTGGGTAATCGGAGATTCGCCCTACTGGCCGAGAGATTCACCCTATTGGTCGACGACGGTCATGTGATCGTCGTTAGCCAATAGGGAAGAATCTCCGATTACCCAAATACCCGGATCTCCCTCGCACAAAAGGTAGCTTAAAGGATTGTGCAGGCGTAAGTAACTTCTAACAACAATCACTGTTATATGATAACCTTGAAATTGTAGGATTATCGTTTTTCACGAAAACAAAAGGAACATAGAGTAGACATCTTGGATTGGCGAAGAATCAGTGAACATATTGAACTAATCTCTACCATAATCTCTGACTCTACTACACTCATCTTCAGTGTGGTCTACGCAATAACATATTCCTGAAGGAACAACGAACAAACCTACATCTTGAAGAACAAAGATTATATTACAAATAGTCATGTCCTTGAAAATTATTAAAATTAAGAAAATGAAGAATTGTCCCTAGTTTAAAGTATTTTTATAATTCAAAGAAGTATATCAAGCTTACACTAAATGATTATTAACTTGAAGCTATACATGTTTAATTAAAGCTACTGTCGAGGGGATCACATTTGGTAAATGAGGAAATATATCTGAAATTGTAAGAAATTATCCAATATTAGATCTATTTCGAGTTTCAAACGAAGAAAGAATGAAATAATTTAATAATTCTTACCAACTTCACAGGGTGGATTCTCTTATGTTGGTAAAACTTAATCGACCTGTATCAAAAGCGGAAAAAATCTACAGTGCAGCAGCGTCCATGTCGTTTCCGATAACACTATAGTACAGTTTTTATAATTTTCCGAGTCTTCGGATCTACTCGGAAAATATGATTTCATTTTTATGCTGATCACTATAAATATTGTAAGTCATGGAAAATCTTCCACTATGAAGATCGAATCAATTTCAATTTGGGCAAAATATTCGAAAAACGGAAATATTGTGTTAATGTTCAATTCGAAGATGCACCCTGTATACTTGATTTCATTCAACAACGAATATTGATTTTCTGGTATGAATGTATAAAGAATATTTCTTCTTGGCGAATTTCACTTCTACTGGGAAATTACAACTTTAAATAATATAAACGAACGCAAACGAAAATAAAAATGATAACGGTTATGCATATCATTCTGCATTATATGAATTTCATATCATGTTATTGCATGTGTATTTGCCAACAAGATTCTCTTCGTTGTAGAATTACTAGAATTAGTAACTGATGTTTCAACATATACATTATTACTGATAAAGAAAAATAAAGCTAAAATTTTAACTGGGTTCAGTTGGTCTGACCATTCTTTCCAAAGCTTCGATTGGGCTTATCTCGTAGTGGTTGTGCACAATTGTGGGAATCCATTTGCTCAATTTGATATTTCCACGTATTGAATCATCGTCAGTGCTCACCTAATTTTTTTACACTGTTGTTGAGCTTTCGCAACAATTACAATTACAAGAATTGATGAACAACTGGGACAATATCTGCATAAGCCGAATCATGTCAAGAATACACATTTATGCATCTTTTGCTGAATATGCAATTATCTGTAGGAATAAAATGTTATATACATGGACATGGAGACTGTATGGCTATGCTGCTATCACAATTATATATACTTATGTTGACTATGTCTATGCTCCGACCGCAGAGACTGGATAGTCAAAAATATTAGAGAATGTCAACAGAAAGTCTCTATGTCTATGCTTGATTTCCATCTCACATTTAATTAGATAACAGTTTGCAGCGTGCACCTTATGGAGTAGACACGAAGAAATGAATGAAAATATCCAAGCATGTTAGATTGTGTTGGTTTGTAATGATTTGAGACATTGGAAGAACATCATATTGTGTATTTAATATGTAATATAACTTGCATGATATTCAGAGAAGACAAAGTTTATTGCATTCAAACGAACATGTTTCAACTTGAAAGGAAAAGAGATGAAAATGTTTCTGAAAGATCTGATTTTTTCACTTTTCTGCGGAAAATCTCAATTTTTGGGAAAACCGATTTTTCGGTTTTAAATAAGTACAAATCAGGGAATAATTTTTTATATTTAATTCTCCGCTCGTTATATTTTATAATTTTGTTGTTGAAAATTAAGTTCAACTTAAAAATTGTAGAAACACGTTCGTAAAACAAATTTTCCAGAAATTTGTAGCATGTTTAATCATATCTTGACAGTTCGAGATCATATTTATTTTAATTGAAATTGTAGTATTTTTATTTATATACGTTTTAAGGGTACCTACTAACAAGAATTCGTGGGGGCGTAAACTTTTATTTATTACATTAAAGGTGAACAAATTTAGGTGGCTAATTTTGATTTCAATGGGATGGGATTGACTATACGACATTCTTATAATATTTTGTGTTTGATATGAAAAACAATGATTGAAATTCCATTGGAAAAACTTGATGATACAAATTTTAAAAATAAGTTTTCATACTAACAGGACGTAGAAACAATCCAAAAAGACAATCTAACAAAAAACCTGGTAAGTTGTTGGGTATGAGGGGTTTTCTTTCGAACTACTTGTTGATCGTATATTTGCTTGAAAACCAAGAAGGACACGAAGTTTGATGAAAAATTTCAGCGGAATCTGATAGATGGTTCCCGGAATATTAGATCGAAAATCCGAATTGAAAGTTTTTGAAAAAAATTTTCGAAATATTTTTTTTTAAAACTCTTGACATTTTTATTTTATATGCATATTTTAAGTGAAATGATTGTTCCCTGTGATAAGCTTGCGCGCTGGAATTCTCCAACAAATCAACAAGTTTGCATCCCATTGTACCGTGATTTTCTTATTCATCGAAGGAATAGGAACAAAATTCGCAATGAGTTTAACTCCAAAACCGTTCGAGCGATTATGCCCATCCAATTTCAATGCACTAGTTTATTCCATTCGAAAGTTATTCGACACTATTGAATTCGACTTAGAATTGATCATAAGTCAAATCATTGTATTTTTCGCGCGGTTCTCTGAAAATTACGTTAATGAAATTTTCTACTGAGTAAAGTGATATATGTGAGAAGGTCCATTTAGGTGATTTCAACCCCCTGTTGCTGGGAGAATACCCTCTTTTCAAAATTTATAGATTCCTGATTTTCTGTCACACCTGCATGCCAATTAGATTGATCTCGTAGGTATCTGGTAAATTGTTCATGAGTTGTAGAGAAAAAATTCGGATTTTTGCGAATGTCTAAGAGTTTGACAGCTTGTCAACCTGAAGATTTGAGCATGAAAAGAAAGTTGCTGTAGTTGTAGAGCAGAATTGAAAACAGAATGGCATGAATTTCAGATAAGACATATTTCTTCCTCTCAGAAGAAATGGGACCCTAACGCTATTTACATTATTGTAGTATTGTTACACGAAGTTGGCTGACTTGAAATTTTCTGCATTCGTGTAGGCGGATTTCATTTGCAGTCAATTTCTTCTATACCCCCTCGGAATCTATACTATGTAAAAATGTGAAAAAATGTAAAAATGAATTCCTACTGTGAAAAATTTTATTGTTAATTATGTTGTTAATGTGTAATAAATTTATGACATTAATGTTTTTACGATAACATGAATTTTATTCAAGGATTCATAACACTTATGTTTTGATTTGAGATCGTTTATCAACATAGAGCTATTATATCGATATTTGTCAACCATTCTATAGTGATGTCATGATGTAAAAAACCTCGTGTGCTCATTTGAAAAAAAAGTAACGTCTGCAAGATTGAAACACAAGGAAATTTATATTTTGTGCTTCGAATTTGAATGAAAAAAGTGACGTCATCATTGGTAAATACGATCACAGATGAGCAGATGAGCACATGTTTTACTTGCATCATGAGTGATGACATACTATAGACTTATAAAACTATTAATAGTTTAATATGTCTATGTGCCATACAGATACCATAAAGATATCTTAGGGTATCAAATCAACAGATAACGGAGAATATTGAATATTTCATAATATTTAGATATAAAACGGATAACAAATAAATATTTTTTCATTTTCTGTTTACCTTTAGAAAATAGGTATAACTTTTTCGAATTGCTATCTATAGCTATATTTTTCAGGTACCTACCTATATTGTGGAATGAAATTTTTAGGTCACCCTAATTTTTTTTCGTTCCTGACAAATATGGAAATTTCTTTATTTTTCTCCAAACTTCTTATGATGAAATAATATCACAAGATTATATTGCAGCTCCTTATTATCGACCCTCAGAGTGAATAGAATCGTAATTATAAAACGCAACTAGTCATGGTTTTGATAATGTTCAAAATTTTTAAGTTCTTCAATTACAATCTTTTGACCCTAACTTTAAGACGTAATATTTATTTGTATTATATAATACATCTTTCAGACAACGGGGATTGTTAGTTAGGATGCTATGGACTTATGTAATATTTATTTATATATGTATAATATGTAGCTCGAATTCTCGGATTCACCTATTGATGACTCAAGTTTTGTTTTATTAATTTACATTCATCAAATCAGATCAAATATCAGGCGGAACAATGCATAGAAACAAGTCATTTTATTTTTGAGTTGTATATTATTCTGCTTAATTTAGGAGTTAAAATCAATTTTCAAACATCTCTGCATTGGAAATCTGCAATTTTGTTTAATATTCGTCGCATAGATTATGTTAAAGCCGAGCACTGTCAAAGTGAGTAATTTTATTGAAATACTTTTACATTACTTCGTATTATTGCTATGTTTCAGTCTGAGTTAATGAAATAATTTTTTTAAATGATCTTTCATTTTCAAATGCAGGTTCTTCAAAATCTAGCAGGCTCCTTGTTTGCAATTCCGAACAAGATAAAATTAGGTTCCCTGAATTCGAAATATTTTCCTATTCACACGAAGGCGAGCTCCCTTTCGTCTCTCTCACATCCTTACCAAATTTTGTTCGCTGTTTTTAAGGAAATGGGCAGTCCATGCCTAAATGAATATGGAATCTATATACCGAGGCAAGAAGTATAGATGAAGGAAGGTCAGTTCGTTCTTTCTCTTTTGGGATTATCCTTGCCCTTTTTCGAAGAAAAAAATATCGATTGTTTATTCATTTCTTTTGCTATACGGAATGTATAAAATCGTACAAGTTCAAGTTTGGGAAATTTCTAGCTAGCTGCTGAGTTGCACATCGACTCGACATCGACTAATGTCTGATATCATTCATGCAGCGATGCAGCTCTGCTTTTTGTTGTGACGATCGACTTTATTTGGTTATTGTGTTTTTTTGGAATTTCGGACTTATTTTGCTTATTATTTGTAACGATTAATTACGAGTGAATGAATCAAAGATGGACTAGGAGAATAAATCTGTTGTAACGCTTGTAGATGGATCTAACCCTAAAATATGATCGCATATCTTAGTTCTATCAAGAGTGGCGAATTTCGTTTTGAAGTTGCACTTCACCCACGAAGCAATTCTGAAATCTTATGGTAGCCATACTCACCTGCGCAGGCTCTATCTCTCGTCTAGTTGCACATTATGTGTAGTTAATTCATTCTTATTTTACTGTTTTTTTTTTTTTTTTTTTTTTTTTTTTTTTTTTTTTTTCTCTTTTTTGGGCTCGCCATAGTAGCATGTACCCAGATTACGGTGTTTATTCTCATAATTTTAACGAGACGACAAACATCCATGACCTCGCCGGGATTCGAACCCAGTACCTTCGGCACCCTAGTCCACCTCTCAGCCAACTAGTCTACCGAGGTAGCCTTATTTTACTGTTCAGGTCTGAATATCTAGGATGAAATTATCTTTTTGTTAATTTTCCACTGTATTTCTATGTAAATTACCCTTTCTTCTTTCGATAAGGAACGACACTGGCAAAGGAGAAGTAGAACCACAGATGGTGATTCGCAACTACTGCTAAGCGATACGCCCTCTGGTGATAGAAATTCGAACACTTCCAAGCTAGTAGTTTTTCGACGTGCCTGTTATTCTAACGTAATTTGCTCACTTTTGGAGTTCATTTTCGAGCTTTTGTGTTGTTCTCCGAGTTGAAATTTTGGAATACCGAAAGTGTTTGTAATATTCATCAATCGATTCCTTTCTTTCCGATTAAAAATTTCGATCGTATTAATTCGAAATGGCATCCTCCCGAAATGACTATTGTTGTGTGCCTCAACTCAATGTTATTCATGGTCAAAGAAGAAAGGATCATCTAGTGCCTCTTGTTTTCATTTTTTCCAAAGCCAAATGAAATTAAAGTTAATTTGGAAACAGCATTCGGCAAGGAACTCAATGATAAAAGAAAGGCCTAGCTCTAGAAATTGAAGATTGGAAAACAGGTCACGAAATACATGAAAGTATGTTCACTGCATTTCTCTGAAGATGTTTATTCTCATAAAGGTAAATTACCCACAATGTATTTATTTCGAAACAACTTCATGTCATGATGTTTTCAGGTGTAAATAAAAATGAGAGAATTTTGAAGGAAATTGCTGCAGAGAAACTACCGAGCACTTCTGCTGCTACCTAATTCACATACTACACAAAATCATATTCTAAAAGAGTGATCTGGTTGAAAATCTGACAAAAACTAGATATACTGTTAGAGTTAATAATAGCTGAAGTTACTCATATAAATACATCAATACTTTTCATTTCCTTATATAGAGGTAGGTTGAACCGGCTGTGACATTTTTCATTTTGCATGTGTATCTTGAGCTGCTGTAATATAAAAATGAAATCAATTATATGTCTATCTGTTTCCTTTAGAAATACGATGCAAAAGAACTAAGGCAGAAAATCTGTTTTCTTTTTATTGATTCCTTCCTTTGTAAACAAAGAACAAGTCATATCATTTGGACTGATTCTAGAGTTACCACATAATATAGCCTGCATTCAGCACTTCTTCACATAAATAAGAGTCCTTAAAATACTTCTTGAGGTGCCTTTTTTTCCAGAAATTCAAGTAAACTTAGATATTGGTTTATTTTGATCCACCAAGCAACATACACTAAAATAACAGCGAAATTATCCTCCAGGAACGATTTAAAGTACGATTTTATATCGTGATCCAAACGAAAAGTTCCTTCTCAAGAAATCTTACACAAAACTATAATAATTTCTTTAAATATTCAAGCTCTGCTTAATAAATATTCGTTCTCCACCACATTTCTAAGGTTTGTTTACATAAAACTACTAGCTTGGACAGGTTCCAAATTTATCCGTTAGGGCGCTGGCATCTTCGCAGAAGTTCCCAATAGAGAACAAGAACAAAGGATATTGTTATTCTATGGAGTTAGACATAGAATATCAATAACTGAAAACCATAGATTAGAGAATACACGTGACTGCATTATATTTTATGTTCTGTGACTGCAAGTAAATACGTCAACGAGTCGGCAAGGTAAAATCAAAATATTAATCGTCATAATGATAACCTTTAAAATTTTAAAATTTTTCAGTTGCTTCTTTTTGACCCTAAGTTTAAGTCGAAATGTTTATTTTTGAAAACACTTTTATGTTGTGTTGCAAGACAACATTCAGATAAGGATATTAAATTATATATTCAATTTAGAATTGTTGTTGGTGAGGGTGCTGGCAACCCAAATGTTAATATAAATTGACAATATAGTTTGAATGACCTATTTGATAAGCCAGGATATCCCGAAAGGTGCAATATTTACCTATATGTTTTAAAGATAATCGATTTGATTTGTGATAATCTTAAGCGTGAAAATAATTTAAATCATCATGCATAGACACAAGCTATTGAAAAATATTTGCTCAGGTGAGTTGTTTTTATATTCTGTTTGTTCGTTCATCGTAATTATAATTAACAAATTTCTGCATTAAATTTTAACCTCAATACTTTCTGTCATAACATAAATACCAATAATCCCAACTCAAAATGTTATCATGTTTCTTTCCTTTGAATTTTATATGGGTGTAGAGAAGATTTTGCAAATAAAATTTCCGAATTTTAGGGTTCAGTAATCATGCCAAGAAGTTAAGTGGGTTGAATTCCTCATCCAGCGACCAACTAGAGTTAAATAAAGTATTAATTCTTTCCAAATTAACTAGGTATGATTATGAAAGGATGAAATTCAAGGAAATGAACGACCAGGATTTCGAAAAAATGTTGAGGAATAGAGGAACCAATTTCGATAAACTTAAACATCATAATGTGTTACAGAAAACAAATGTTGAGAAAATATATAAAGTTTTGAAAGACATGGGAAGTGATGTCAGGATAGTGAATAGGTTTGTTTTTATTGCTCTGAACAAGAAAATGGTGACTATAACAATGTGATATCCTCCCAGGTTTACTTATAATAAGGATGCAATATCTTGGGCAGACTGTGTAGTTCCTGCAGGTGGTGATGGTACATTTCTTCTAGCTGCAAGTTTGATAAGTAACAGTAAAATACCTGTGATTGGTATCAATTCAGATCCAAATCGTTCTGAAGGATTCCTTTGTCTACCAAAGAAGTACTCTTCAGAGCCAAGAGAGGCATTCGAGAGACTCAGAGGGGTGAGTTAAAAGATTATTGAATCTGTGAAGTAGGTTGGATTATCAGTTTATCAAATACTTTTCTATTTTCGTTTAGGGTCAGTTCAAATGGATGTTTAGGGGAAGGATACGTAGTAAAATCATTAGTGCTACCAAAATGGAACCAAAGTTGTTACATCAAACACCATTTTATGATCCCGAAAAAATAATTGGTAAAGAATGGGAAAGGCTAAATGAAAATGGGAGTAAAATTCTGCCTGTTTTGGCTCTCAATGAGGTGAGTGATGAGGTTTATAATGCAAAAATTCATCGAAAAGTGTACAACGTTGATTTAATGGTTCAATTTTAAAAGTGATTTTTTTCTCAGATTTTCATTGGGGAAACCTTATCAGCAAAAGTTTCTCATCTAGAACTCAACTTTGATGATTCTGATCGTTTCACCAACACTAAATGCTCAGGATTATGCATTTGCACAGGAACTGGTTCAACATCTTGGTTTTACAGTATTAATAGAATTTCTGTACAATCTGTGGCAGAAATACTGAGATTGATGAATATGAACCCTACAGAAGACAAAAATAGTTTGGCTACAATTTATGCCGACATGTATAATCACAATTTGAAATTTGCTCCAGGTAATGCCTTATTCTCCACTCACTCTTCATATGAATGAGGGTTTCTTGTCTTTCCTCATCATGAATGCATCATTTTATGAAATTATCTCGTTGAATGGTGAAGAATTTAGTTGTATGCTGAGTTTAATTCAACTACATTGGTTTATTTTTTCTAGATGATGAAAGAATAGGGTTCAGTGTTAGAGACTTGATATCAGCTGGAGTATGGCCAGATCCTAAAGGATTGAAACCTAGAGGTTTTGCTAAGAAAATTATAGTTAAATCAAATTGTGATGATGCGTATATCGTGGTGGATGGAGGGTTATCTTTTGCCTTCAACGATGGTGCTGTTGGTATCTTTGAATTGCATCCCGAAGATAACTTACGAACTGTTGTGATGGATTGAACATTTTCTCAATCAGTGAAGACTGCCTTACATAGCTCTTAAGGATAAATGATTAAGAATCAAACAATCAAAAATTATTTTAGGTTAAGACCAAAAATTGTAGAATATTTTTAATTCTTAAATTATTCTTCTCTTTATTACATTCCATCATTCTCAATGTCTGCTGTGAAGATTCATCAATGGTGAAATAAATCATATAAATGAAATATCTTCATGTTTTCATTTCACATGATAAGTGGTTGGACAATAATAATAGTTTTTAATTGTGGATCCCCAATTTGAAACGATTTTCTCCACCACCGCTATGGCTACTGCAGTTTGAACATGCTATCAAAAACTCCCATCACTTGGTTTTTGTTGTTTCGTTTTTGTCAGAAATAAGCATCTTTTATTATTCTTATAGATTCAGATAGAAAGTTCGCAGATAGGGGGAGGGGGGTTGCGCATTAAAATAGCTGAATAGGACTTAAGATTCCTTTCATCCTAACCTAACATGATTCCCTATTTATATTCTGTTTAATGGCTGTTTCAAGTTGGTGGAAAGGGGCTGAGACTATACATTAACCTTATTTGTCTATGAGACTTAACAAGTTGCAAGCAGATCCGTTTTCCAATGGTATATTCAGCAAAATTTGTTGAAAAGTTCGATGTGGGGGTTTTTCCTGAATTTGGGTTATTACTGGAAATGCAAATTTGAACATATTTATTATGGGTTTGATTCATCATTGTCCCAAATTACCTTCAGAAAGTATTCAAATCAAATTTCAAAATTGGGGTTTGCGATTTGTCAGGCATGTACTAAGTCAGGGGGGTGAAACTCCTAGTGGAATATGGGAAGCAATTTTCTGTGACTGTCCACTCGAGATTAAGGGAGATAGAAGATATGAAAGTATAGCTTTCTCCGTTGGGACTGGATGATCCGAAATTCCGAAATGACATTTGACTTATAGTATTTTTGCCGGTAAAATAAAAATGGAGTTGTTTACTGAGGGAACTGGCTAGATAAGCTAATAGTTCGTAAATTTTCTATACAGTTTTTTGTATTCTTTACTCGTTTAACTCCTGTAATAATATTTGAAAAATCAAGGAAACCTTCCTCGATCAAACTTAAGTTCACATGAAAGTTTTCCTTAGATGAAAATCCATAGGAGTAATGTCAAAGGTTTGTGATAATATCACAGGGTCTCAAAAAAACCTGCATTTTCTCGATTTTGCTACGAATCCTTCTAGATTTTTAACCTGGTAACAAGGCTTCAATATTGATGCAATTCCCGAATATGTTCTGAATGATCATGTAGATATGAATCTTATGATTTGAGTTCCGAAGACAGCTATAATAGTTCCAGTAATGACTCTGAGAAAATCATTGATGCCTTCAACATCTGATCAACCTTCAGTAGAAAGGCCTGATACAACAAGCTTTGCTTCTAGTGCTGAAGTTGCCAAAATTATATAGGTAAATGAAAATTCCTTTTTAGTTGAAAATAAACCTGTATTTTTAGGAAAATTAGGATTCTCAATCATATTTGTCCGTTGAGCAGCAGTTCTTATACCAAATTCATAGAGAACCGTATCTTTCAAATTATTCAAACTCAAAATGAATAGTAGGCAAAAAAAATTAAAATTGTTTATAGAAATCGCCTCTGCGTTAACAGAGTTGTACATACTTTTCAAAGTTTGTAACGCTGTATTGATTCAGTAACGCAGGAGCAATTTGTTTCCATTACCAATAGTTTTCATTATTTTCACTTGTATTTCTAATGTAGGAAACCCTACCAATATTTTATAGCAACATTTTTCACTTGGAAAAAAAAGGATTTCCTAAAGTTTTCAATTTTGAATTAATTTGAATATTTGATTTCTAGGTTTTCACCAGTTGCTCCAGGATCCAAGGATTAAATAAAGTGGATTCAGCAACCCTTTGCTGGAAGACTCTTTTGGACATATCCTTGAATGCTAATATTGTTATTATTCTTTCAACTTTTCAACATATCATTTCGTTAATGTTAATAGTTAATGAATTGCAAATGACCTTTTGGTTATTTCTTTATATAACGTTGGTAGATTCTGTATAATTAAACAGAAGAAATAAATGAAGAATCGTAATATAATTAACACATATTACATAGGTAATTGAGTTCACTTCATGTCGGTTTGGTTTTCATGACTGAAAAAGAGTAAAATTCCATTTGAAAACATAAAATGTAGTATGAAGTTAATTTCTATTACCTTCGATCTTATACCTAGCTCTAACAGTTAATTCAAATATTCCCGCCACAAACAAAATACTTTCAACTCTGCATGTTAGGGTCGCTAGTGAGCTTTCCATCCAAAATTAGTTCCCCATCTGGCCGTTGGTGTCGCTAGTGAATGTCCATCTAAGATGGCCGCCACTTTGTTTCCACAGATTAGTAGGGAGTTTACACTTCTTATATATTTGTATTCTATGGTACTAAGTGACAACCACAGAATACAAATATACAGAATACAAATATGACAACGGTGTTTTGTAGAATAGCTTTTTCTGCTATAGAATAATGAAATATTTATTCCTATTCTGTGGTACACACCTGTCCTTTGTCAATATAACCAAACAATTTCCGTTTTCGATTTGTCAGTAATATGACAGTCTGCGCTCTTCTTTTTCTATTCCTTGGTCGTTGTTTTCTACTCTTACCAGATCGAAGTATAGCTATCTCTATTTTCCTAAGCAAAGTAACACATTTGACGTCCTTTCTTTTCGAGAAAGCTGAATTCAATGTTGCCATAACGTGCACTCATGACACATCCCTTTAAATGCAAATCCCCATTTTTATTTTTATAATATTGAAATTATATGTTTGAAATATGATGTTCTGAAGGTTTTTCAAGAAAATTACAGCATTTTCATTTAAAGGAAAAACCCCCATTCAAGTATTGATCGATTGGATTGGATTTCTTAGATCTGATTCATTCAACACCTTCAGTTTTTCAGTTCAAGAACCGTCAGCAGAGTAAGGGCCTTCCGCCCTTAAATTTGCAATTATATAAACACATACTTCCAACATGATAATATGGCATTGAAACTCGAGTTGATGGTAGATATTTCATTGTGATAACTGCTCTATGTAGGAAATATTTTCTACAATAACAAACATCAAGTCGTTTTTAATATAAAAACTATGAATACAATAACTATTTATATATAGGAATATGTACAACTTGAGTATAGTTTATAATAGAATTAAAATATGTTAGAACAAGAATCTTCGTAATAATTTCTCATCCAATTATTCCTAATGATAATTAATCTATCTACGACTATATTACAATTAAAGCTTCAACAGCAAGATACCCACGTTTTTCAATCAAAGTGGCAGTTGTATACTTGATACAATAAATTGAAAATGTTTCAAATGAAAAAGGCATACTGATACATACAGGAACAACTATTATAATGCATTCATACTTTTTTTTCTGAAAGTTCACAGGTAGGTTTTCTCAAACCTAAACATTTAAAGCTTGATGTATCAAATATCCCAATGAATTTTTTAAATCTGAATGTAAGAAAATGTGAAGGTTCTTGTATGCCACGTTCTATTTCAGGTTCCGTTTGTGAATATAAATTTAAACTATTCACCATGGTGAAAAAGATGGAAAATACGGACAAAAAGAATTTAACTAGAATTCAGTATAATACGTTTTCTATGATATACGAATACGTGGTATTATTCCACAGAGAGTCTGTGATTATGATGTGATCTCGAAATGTGCTCGAAGCACACACAGAGGGATCTGGTCAGTTTTCTATGTTGGATCCATAGAAGATGCATTGATACTTTCTACGTTATCTATAAGCACAGATCTTTGATACTATTTAATTTTCAGAATTTCAGTATTTTCTCACATTGCACCCAAACCACTAGAAGCTGGATCCAAAAATGACTGGCGGTGGGTTTCACAAAAGTCTAAGCGGCCGTTTCCTTTTTGATTTTAGTTTGAATTCTATGGGTGAGTTCATGATGTAAGTTTTTTACATCATGGGTGGGTTCATGATGTAAGTAAAACATGGTGTGCTCATCCGCTTTTCTGTGATCGTTTTCACAACGTATGAAACTACATGCAAATTCAAAGCACAGACGTCACTTTTTTTTGCAGATGAGCACACCATGTTTCGTCCATCATGGGTGTGTTCATGATTTAAGAAAAACATGGTGTGCTCATCTGTGATCGTATTGACCAATGATGACGTCACTTTTTTTTAATCCAAATTCAAAGCGCAGAATATGATTTCCTTGTATTTTAATCTTGCTGACGTCACTTTTTTTTCAGATGCGCACACCATGTTTTTCACATCATGGGTGGGTTTTATTTAAATAAAGCATAGAAAAGCATTAACTGTTGATTGACTTGACAATATTACAATATCGAGCCCTTAGGGCCGTATTTATAGTTGTTCCTTGAGGCTTCCTTACTGAAGGCCGCCTTGAATTTGCTTTTCTATGTTTCTATGCAAACAAACTTGTATTTGTTTCCATAGAAAAGCAAATTCAAGGCGGCCTTCAGTAAGGAAGCTTTAAGGAACAACTATAAATACGGCCCTTAATCAGCAATCAAACTTTTGTGAAACCGACGATTTGTTTTGATTTTTTCGAATTAATAAGTATTTTTTTTCCTTTGAAGAAACACTGCTGTCTACTTCTAACATCATTTCTTGGACGGAAGATGAATTTCATATCTTGGATACTGCAAAGTATACAGGATGTTTCCTGTGGTGGTACGTAAGACCTTTCTTTACTCATCTGAGATCATTTTTTCTTCCAGAATTACACCATAAAAAATTCGATAGGCTGAAGCTGATATTTTAACCTTATTTTACATACTTATCATTTAATATCTTATAAGAACTATATTAATTTGAGATAATCAAACTGTTCCTTGTTAATCTTGTAATATTTCTTGAATGGATATCATGACTGGAACTGAAAATTTGTGAGATTTGCAATTTTTTAAACAAAAATCAGAATACGAAGGCAAATTCGACTAAATTAGCTGTATTCAACAAATATTCTGCAACATTATGTAAACTTCTTTTGAAAGGACACCACTTTCAGCGCATTGTGGAAGACAGCAGTGCAAAAATAAACACCTGGTTTAACTTCATGTATTGTGTGGAAGTTTCTGGACTCACCCTGTATATTGTATTCGCATTGAAATGAAAAATAAATATATTTGCAAACACACTTTTGTCCCAAACGGCCCCTCATAGAAGTCCACCAAACTATCAATGTGAGTTCGGTACAATTTGATTCTCTCAATGATCCGTTCATTCCAAGCGGAAAGTTGGATATTATATTACATTGTTCAGTTATATCCTCGAAATGCAATTAGGTACTTTGGGCGGGATTAGTTAAGCATTATGGTCCCTATCACATACTAGAACAATAATTAATTATGTTGTTAAGTTTATCACCCTCAAAGTGCTCAAGATTTTATTGTTTGCTGTCTAGCATTAATAAGATAAATAATAAAACTATATTCAACATATAATTCCTGGATATATATGGTTTCCGGGATAGTATAGTGACCATACTTTAATGGTAGGTTCTCTGATCCATTTTATGCACAAAAAAACCCTCCAAGTTTTTAATCAAGACTTTCAGCTAGTTAAAAATTTGAATAATGAGTTTGCAATATCGAGAATATGCGACATTTCGGAGTTGATGGATGGTAAAGAAATCTAGAAAAACACTTTTTCGATGAAGTACTGGATTTCAATTCGATCTGATTTGTATTTTTGGAAATATTGGAAAAATAAAATTTTGAATGGGTATATCTACGGAATCATTGGTCGGATTTTACCCATTCACGAATTCGACCTTCGTAATTAAGCCCCAAACCTACTCTACAAATATCGAGTTTCCAACCCGTTTCTTCCGGAATTCGTGAATGGGTAAAATCCACCCAATGATGCCGCAGATATACCCATTCAAATTTTATTTTCCCAATATTCCCAAAAATACAAATCAGATCGAATTGAAATCCGGTACTTCATCGAAAAATTACACTTCGAAGGTTCATACGGAATTTAATGAGATGATATGATAAGAAAATCACAGAAATTTTTTTTTTCAAATTGTCCTAATGACACGATCATTAAAAAAATTGGCATTAAGTTTTATCAGGATTGAATCAGTATTTCTCGAGTTATACTGAAAAAAACAAGGATACCGAGAAGAAAACCTCGAAATTTGACATATTTTTTCCCGATATCTCTAAAACTTATGGTCGTATCGAACTGAAATTAGGTACACTGCTGTGAAATATGAAGCTTAAAGTGTGAGTGGAATTGTTTTTTGGTATGATAAATGGTTTCCAAAAAAAAAAATTTTTGGAAAAAAATTTCGAAATTTTTTTTTTTAAAATTTACTGAAAATATGATCCTGACAAAATTTTGCTCAAAGTTGCGTCGTTATACTCCACCTAACTGCTAAGTTTGAATCCAATCGCTCAGGTAGTTTCTGAAATAAAAAATAAATAACTTCAAAATTTCAAGTGGCTATAACTCCGAAACTATTCGACCGATTTGGTCCATTAACAAACTTAACCGCGTCATTCCAATGTGCGACCTATCCTGAAAGTTTCAAGTCAAACTTCGTTCGACAGTTATCGTGTCGTCGGACGGACGGCGGGCCGGACAGAATCGATTTTGACACCGGATTCGTCATCAGTGAGTCCAACCTAGTCGATTGAGACCATTTTCGGCTCAATCATCCAAAATTACAGAAGTTTTCAAAATATCTAATATCCATCACATTTGGAAGTTATTAGAATTACATTTTTGCACGCATGTTCTAGGGGAACAGAGTGCTATCGTTTTGTCCAAATATCTGTAATTCACGATTTTTTTTTCCGAAAATGGTCTTGAACGACTATGGATTCACTGATGTTGAATACGGTGCCGAAATCGAATCTGTCCGTCCGGCCGGCGTCCAGTGGACACGATAACTGTCGAACGGAGCAATTTAGTGACTTGAAACTTTCAAGGTAGGTCGCGCATAAGAATGCCTCGGTTGAGTTCATGAATGGGCCAAA
This sequence comes from Myrrha octodecimguttata, assembly GCA_958510865.1. Taxonomy (NCBI): domain Eukaryota; kingdom Metazoa; phylum Arthropoda; class Insecta; order Coleoptera; family Coccinellidae; genus Myrrha; species Myrrha octodecimguttata. The sequence continues at coordinate 23,876,957 of OY294059.1, forward strand.
GCAGCCGAACGGTTTCGGAGATATAGCCATTTGAAATTTTGGAGGAATTTACCTTATACTTCAGACTTCTGCAGCGATTGGATTGAAAATTGGCAATTAATTGAATCATAACGACGCGCAAGTTTTTGCAGAATTTTGTTGAGATCATATCGTAACTAAATAAAAAAAATTCAGAATTTTTTTCGAAAAAATTTTTTTCTTCGAAAATTATATTTCATATTCGGAAAAAATTTTGCCCATACCTTGAATTCCATATTTTGCACCAGTGTACCAAATTTCAGTTGGATATTTTTCTGATCTGACCTGATCATCCGTCAACACCAAAATGTTGTGTTGTGTTGTTACAAACTCATTGTACATATATTTGAGTAGCTGTAGGTCATAGCTGCACATTTAAAACACTGTTATAACGCGAAAGAGGTAAGGAGGAAACTCCCAAATTGGGGTGTTTGGTGCATGAACTCAACCAAAAAAATACCATCCCTTAAGTATCGAAACCATAATATCGGACACCCTGTATAAATAATTCCCTCAAACTCACGAAGTTCTAATTAAAAGTTTGGCATCTAATATTTCCGAACCGACTTTACATACATCTGTCTCAAGACAGTAACTTCACCGTGAGTTTTCACGTTATGGATTCATTCCATTTATATTTTCCCAGATTTGGGTTTGGTAAAAGGATGCAAGTTGTGATTTTCCAAAATAAAAGAGTGATATATCCTGTATACATATATGGCTGGATATCTCACAGAATAGAGAAGTTTTATAGAAGCGACACTCATTGACATTTCCATTGTTTTTGATGTACACAAATATCGTGACCTTGAAAAACCATAATAAGCATGACGCAATTTCAAGCGATCGACCAAAAGCTCCGGTTATATTTACGGTTATCCACATTGACAGATTATCCTTTGCTTATATGTCAGTTTGTCTAACCGTAACTATAACCGGAGCTTTTGGTCCATAGCTTCAAATCGGTAATGGAACGTGGCCACAGAAATCATATCACTATCACAGAATAGTAAGTATTATATATATCCCTATTATATATAATACTTTTCGATTCTGTGTTGGTATTGTATAAATATTATCTTGAAACGAATCAAACAACAAAATAAGAAACAGACACTGTATAAAGAACCATAAGTACTATGAATTCGAACATTTGAAAGTGAGTGAACCGACGCACGTTGACCACAGAATTGGGAAGTTTCAATAGACGACTTCGGTCCAAGTTGCCAACACACAATTTTCTTCACAAATTTACTATACTGGGGAACGGGAATTTTAGGACAAATTCGACATGATAAGGTTCGCGTTATTTATAAATATCCGTAACAGACGCCTCGGCTCCTCAAACAATGTAATTTCTTCCAAATATAGGGTTTTGTTAAGATCATCTCTGATTGGCTGAAATTCAAGTTGGGATTCCTGATTTCATGTTAGTAGTGTCAAATTTATGAAGGATATATGTTCCGCAAATCAACTTGGTTATTTCGGTTGCCGGTTTTCCGTTCCGTAAATATGAAATATTTGGTTGGTTCCTGAAAAAAGTGTTAATTACGGAATTTGATTGATGAAAAAACGTTCTTTCTGTCACCAGAACGACAGTCAATGTTCCATGGTAACATATCCATAGCATAGAACAATCTTTGTTTACTTTATGATCCATAGAACATAGAAGAGACAACAATCAACCATGGAAAAATTACTAGGCATGGTGTATGGATCCTAAGGTAAATAAAGATTGTTCTTTGATATGGATATGTTACCATAAAATATTGATTGTCCTTCTGGAGCATAGACTTAATATGTCTATGTTCTGATGACAGAAAGACTGCTTTTTCATCAATCAAATTCTGTAATTTAATTTTTTTTCAGGAACCAAGCGAATATTTCATATTTACAGAACGGAAAACCGGCATCCGAAATAACCAAGTTGATTTGCGGAACATACACTTTATAAACTTGACACTATTAACATGAAATCCGGAATCCCAACTTAAATTTCAGCGTAACAAAAACCTATATTTGGAAGGAATTATCTTGTTTGAGGAGCCGAGGCATCTTTTACGGATATTTATGAATAAAGCGAACCTTATCATGTCGAATTTGTCCTTACATTCCGGTTCCCCAGTGATAGTAAATTTGTGAAGAAAATTGTGGGTTGGCAACTTGAGCCGAAGTCGTCTTTCTAGGCTAAGGAAAATGAAATCGTAATAGGGTCGAAAAGGTTCGAAACGATTGAATTTACTTTTCATAGTAAACAGACTGTTTGCTGGATGAAAAACTAAAAGTGAACTAAAGAGATTGAATTGATTAGTAAAAGAATCGTGAAATAGTAAGTTAACAGATTCGAGAAAATCTCGAGAAAAATCATGAATACTACCTACTCGTGAGTTTGAAAGAATTGAAGATACTCATTTATTCAATTCACTTTGGAAGATATCGTTTCAAATTCGACAAATCGAATTCTACACTATAATACTGCAAAAACGAGTGTGAGATTCGTTATTGTCACTTATAAAACTAATTTATCGACAGACAAGATAATACGGAGATTTTGTTGGATGTTCACTTCTTCTTATAACCTGAAGAAATTGAAGAAACCCCTTCCCTTGTCTGGCGGTGGACCCATCAGCATTGGTACCTGGTTTTTATGTGTTATTTTTATCTGGAATAACCGATAAGATTCATTTAATTAATTATTTATTATTAGGTATGATGCAGTTGAATACAAGCCGTTCCTGGATTGGAGATAGAAACGAAGTGACCACTGGGATGATATTAAGAATAATAATCCTATAATGTGGCTCCGCAATAAATATTTCGTTTTTGAATTTCTTTCTGAACATTTGAATTTCTCAAATTATGCAACCGAGATTTCACCAAGATTTTAAACATTAGTGGTTTCATCATATAACATGACTACTGTGTGTGAAAATCAATTGAGTGATATATTTTCTTCTCCCCTCTCCAATTAAGGAACGCACCCTGTATAATAAACATATAATACTCCCGCCAATTTTCCCGTCACCAAGATATTGTTTAGATATTGGCATCAATGTTAGGCTGCGTATTGTCCTGAACAAAAATACAGCAAATTTTACTCGAAGGTTTATTATTTTCCCAGCTTAATGTGCGAATTCTTCAGCGATTTTTATCACACTTTCATCGTCGCGAGTACCACGAGTGAGAAGTTTGATAGTGGAATAAATCAATTTTCAAGATTGTTCGCCAATATCGGCTAGTAAATATTATAGCAGGATTCAAAGTTTTTCCGGAGAAAATTCTGAAATGTGTGCAGCTGTATCAAGTGTCTTGCATTTCGGAATATTCATTCAGAAAACTGCGATATTTGCGAGCAATCTCTTAAACTGTTCAAGTTCATCTCTTATTTCAATTCCTTCCTGGCTGGAAAAATTGAAGCTTTCCAAAATTGAATCATATAAATAGAACAGGTGGATCATCGGCTCCTACCTTATTCTAAGGCTCTAACACTGTAGTATTAAATTCTCGACACTTGATGAGTTTTCCAGTTTCTTATTGATTTTTTGCATATATCCTCCAATTTGTTTTATCATATACATGCTCATTATCTTTATATTGACCCTTATTTCAAACTATCAGTACGAAAAATATTTGATTTCGATTGAAACCAGTAACGGATATCCACATGTTGACGATAATTGTACTACGCAAAAAAAATCGATGGAAACCTCCGATCAACCGAATTTTTTGGAAATCTTCATTATTTCAAATTACGCTACTTAATTCACGTTCTGCATGTAAAAGTGGTTTTCAGTTGTGCAAGGGTATTTATTGAGATTTCAATGTTTCAAATGAATTTTTTCATGGAATTGGTTTTTTAGTGTTGAGTAAAACCAATGATTTATGAATCATATAGAAGTTTTATTTAAGATATCAATGGTTTTGGGATATTTCACTGAGAAAAAAATGAACCCTTGTGTTATGAATGAGCTTCATGAAGAAATTTAATATTTAATCCCGTAATCCGCAGGGTAATTTCTATAAATAATAATTTTTATCCGATTTTTAGTAGTTATGTTTCAGATATTGGGGGAGAAAACCCAAGAAAATTCACTTTGAACTACTAACGATTATGAAATTGTTAAGAATATCGATGGGGCATTTGCACATTGTGTTTAAAATACTCTACAATATGTTACAAATGTCTCGATATGTGTTGAAAATTTGGTTATCAATCTTTTCATCTACTTTCAGATAATATGATTCTGGATGAAAATACCGATTATTCCACTGAATTCCAATCTTAGAACCGAATGCGATGATTCATTTTCGGTGAAAATTTTTAGGTTGGGTTATGCAACAGTAATCAACGTTGAGAGTTTCATGGAAATTCGGTGGTGAGTTTTCGAGAATTAATTTTTTCCCTCCTACCCCAAGTTCTGAGCCCTTAGGGTACACCGATCTTGCTACAAAGCTTGGAGGATCAATCTCGAGCGACACACGATTTTCCTACCAAGTTTCACGAATCAGGGGGGGTAAATTTTTTTTTTGGTCGATCACTAAGGTCTATTATTTCATTGGACATGTGGACAAAACGATGGCAAGCTGTAACAGACCTAGAACATGCGCTTAAAAGGTGAACTAAAAATGCATTGATTAGATATCTTCGGAACTTTGAAAGACCGCCTAGCTTCGACTACAAATCTTTTGTTCAGTAGAATACACTGCCTACGTTGATGCAAATATCTAATCAGTTTCTTCTATATTTCAAGCATTGAATTTTAGCCATATAGAGGATAGAAGAATCTTTAAAGAAAAGTGCCATTTAAGGTAACCGCAAACCGGTTTCGCTATTTTATGCAACTCTCATCAGTACGGTGCAACCATGAATTATTTCTATTTGTTGGCTTACCGTTGTTGGAGGCTGCATCCAGGGCTCTCCATCGATCTGCATTGGGAATGTTTTTTTCGTTTTTATCACAACTGAAGAGCACTGGGCCAATCTTCTTCCACTAGCTCTTAGGCCGGTTCGGACCTGACCCATATGGAGACAATTTTCCAAGCCTATGACTTCTATCAAACCGTCACCAATATCTGAATTGAAATGACAATTAGTTTTGCTTAAATCTATAGTTTCAATGAACTGGCAGTATTTCATCCACTGTTGTTATATAATCTAGAACATATGACAAATAAGTGAAAATAAAAATTCATATCAAATAATATAGTGGAAGCAAATAGCGACCTTTTTGTATCGATGGAATTTTTTGTTTCACCGGGTATATATGTGATTTTTGACTGGAACATCCTTATCTCTTTTGTTTCTGATGAAGAAGGATTAACCTTAGCATACACAAGGAGAATTTATGAACATGGATTTTTCCATTTCATCATTAAGTTCGAATGATTATTTGCTGCAATATATCCCTTTCAAATTGGGTGGAAGATAAAAATTATAATTAAGAAATGAAATTTAATAAATCTTATTAATATAATAATTAAGAGATTCACCTTGTACAGCACCCTTGAGGTCTATGGAATTGAAACTACTCGTACTAAGTTCTTTTTGCCTTTTCTTCTTCTTACTCTTCTTCTTCGCACCCGTTAAATTGTCACCCCATAAATTGGAACCTCCATGGGTATAAGGAATATTCAGGAGCGCTACCCCCTGGAGTGGTAGTCCATTCGCGAGATCTAACGACACATCGTCACACTGAAAATAATCAAGCTCAAAATTGTGAATTTCTTGACAGAATGTAGAATACCGTGAATATATGTTTTCCGCGAATCGCTAGGAAATTTTGACATTCCAGACAAAATCTTTCAGAAGAAAGAGTCACGATTTCTCAACTGTTAATTCATTTTCTTAGAGATGTAAGTGTTCTACATAAATGATTGTAACACGTTTATAAGGAACAAATTTATATCTTTCTAGGGTCGCCTTCAACATTGAATAATTGGTCCACAATGTTGAAGATTTCTTTTTTAAACAAATGTCTAGGAAGTATGCCATCACAACATTTTCCAAGAAAGAACTCGTGTTTTTACTCTTGCGATAGTCTATAAAATGATACTATGCATATTCGTACTTTTATCTTGATTTCTTCAGCAATAATTCTAATGAAACATGATTAAAAAGTAAAATAACTTATTTCCGCTTTATATATTTATTTTCACAACAATTGTTTCGTCATGATAACATGACTTCATCAGGTGAGTATGGTAAGTAACATGTGAAAATAAATATATAAAGCGGAAATAAGTTATTTTACTTTTTAATCATCAAGATGAATTTCCGACAAGTAAAGACTGAGACAATCAAGTATCTAATGAAACAGTATCCACTACCTTAACCATTTCTGAGGGTGTCCCGGAAATGAAAGAAACTTTACTGCCAAATGGGGCCTACAGAACAATGAGCTAAATAACTATCTCCATTCAACAAAATGCAGGACGACTCTTTAATTTTTTTTTGCTCATTGTTCTGTGGACCCTATTTGGCTGAAACTTCAAGGCAGCATTTTTCATGGAAGGGCGATTCGATCTATGTTCTTGGAAATATCGGGAAACCCAAATTTTGAAAGGGTATATCTGAGGAATCATTCGATAGTTTTTACTTATTGGGCCATCGTAATTAAACTCCAAACTTACTCTTCAATTATCAAGCTACTGAGTAGATTCTTCTGGAAGTTATTTTGCTCACTATCAGTGGTTAGACTGGCCGTAAACACATCAATTTTAGGAAGAATCGACATAGGGAATACATTTGTAGAATAGGTTTTCAGTTCAATTAAGAAGGTCGCTTGCTTGAATGGGTTGAATTTGCCAATTATTCTTCAGATAGTTGTATCCATTCAGCATTTTGGATCGAATTGCAAGTACTTGATCGAAAATTATAGCTTGAGGACAATGCAGAATTGCGTGAGGACCATATGGCGTTTGGCAGGGTCAATTCTTGTATAGATGACTTGCTTTGGCAACGGAACAAGCGCGTAAAAGCTCCTGACCTTACGTCAGTGCTTTTCTAGGTTTTTTTCAAACTATCCAAATTGTTGAAAAATGCAGACTTACCATAATATCGATATGTTCGTGAAGATTCTTGCAAGAAGCTGCAAATTGTTCCGAAGTGGCGTACTCGAAATACCAGAGTTTATTCTTCATGCGGCTGTTGAATTTTTCAGGATTTTTTTCTCTTTCGAGATGGAACTTCACACAAATGGCGGCATCCTGCAAAAAATGAAAAAACCTTTCAAGACAAGCTAAATGATCTGAAGAACATTTTTTGGTGAATAATTAAAATTGATGAAATTTATTTTTTTGCGCGCATCTTCTAGGAAACATCTTGATATCTTATTTTCGGCATTTTTTTTCAAAACTGCCTTAAACGGCTAGGTAATATTGGCCAAATAGTTTCGGAGTTATAGTAATTGAAATGTTCGAGGATATTTCCTCAATATCTAAGGAAATACCAATGCGATCGTATGGTAGGTGATCACAAAAAAATTTTCGAAAATATTTTGAATTTTTGTGGAAAATTGTCAGTCCTTGATTTTAATATTTCCCAACAATGTACACAATTTCAGTTTGATCTGCTCCGAATTTCCTGGCATTTTGGGAAAAATATGACAATTTTCGCGGTTTTACCTCGGTATCGTTGTGATTTCCAAAATAACTCAAAATATACTGATCTGACAAAACTTTGTGTCATTTGAACAATCTTGAAATAATTTTCATTGACATTTTTCATGAAAAAATGTTTTTTCGAAACTATCAGAATTTATAGAAAATTAGGACAGACCTTGAATCCCATATTTCAAAACGGTGCAAATTTATATTTCGTCCATGAATAAGATCATGCGCGCAAAAATTGCTGACTTCTCCTTTATGATTTTCTAGATTTTAGTTGTGCCGTTTTTTTTCCTTTTTATGTCCAAATGCATATTTGAGTGTGATTCAGTACAAACAACGCAATTCAATTCACTGCATTGAAAGGTTATGATATTGGAGAGTTTTTGAAAAAATTGACGAAATTTTTCAATAAGATGTTTTCTTATTTTTCTCGGAACATCAACTTTTTTTTGAATTTAACTGTTTTTTGAATTCAGCAGTTTTTCTCGTCGCAATGGTGTGAAATCATCTCAATAACCTTTTTTATGTCTGCGAGGCACACTTTCCACCTATCTTTAAAAAAATTAACTTCTCTGTATTAAATTTTTGGGAAACCAGTAGGAACTAAATCGACAAAAAACAGAATATCTAATGTATGAAGACTCTCAAGTGCAATGTGATACACATACACATTATCCTAATATATCTATGATATTACTAAATTTTCTAAACTATTAGTGACCGATTTTCTCAAATACAATTTTCGTTCAATACATTCACGAATATTTGTAACGAATTATGCTGAAATAGTGCTCAATTTCTCAAAAAGTGGCACCCTAAACCTCAAAAGGATTTCTCAGAAAATTTCCCTGTCGCTTTTCATGCACTAATTCCATACTATGCGGCTCTGAAGTAAAATATAAAGACCTTCCATTATGAATATGAAAGGGTTTTCGTGACTTATTAATCAAAGAAGTGCACAAAAGAGCGTGTTTGTTAATTCATCTCTTTATATTCAATAATGAAATGGAAGTTGGTGCTCTGAAATGTATGCATGTTTGCAAGGCGAACAGAATTACACAGGTAGAAGAGAGAACATGAATAAATGTGGCGTATAACGAAAGTGGAAAAGACAAACAAACCGTATAATTTTTGTCGTTTGCATATGCTCGTGAAAAATATAAAATATGTAGCAGGAATTTTTTAGCATTGAAATTGTATGTTTACCTGACTAAAAAGAATACCTCACTGTTCTCATACTGCGTCGATGGAATTTGAGATGGATTTCCGTATGATACAGTGTGCGTGAACACAATTACTTCCGAAAGAAACAACTAAGAAACTCGATATTAGTAGAGAAGGTTTGGACCTTAATTACGAAGGCCGAATTCGCGAATGGGTAAAATCCACCTAATGATTCCGCAGATATACCCATTCAAAATTTTATTTTCCCAATATTTCCAAAAATACAGATCAGATCGAATTGAAATCCAGTACTTCATCGAAAAATTACAGTTCGAAGGTTCATACAGAATTTAATGAGGATGATATGATAAGAAAATCACAGATTTTTTTTTTCAAACTGTTCTAATAACACGATCATCACGAAATTTTGCGTACAGTGGTCTTACAGCATCTGCAAACTAGGTGCGAAGTTTCATCAGGATTGAATCAGTATTTCTCGAGTTATACCGAAAAACCATATCGAGAAGAAAACCTCGAAATTTGACATATTTTTTCCCGATATCTCCAAAACTTATGATCGTATCGAACTGAAATTTGGGACACTGCTGTGAAATATGAAGCTCAAAGTCCGAGTGGAATTTTTTTTGGATATGATAATCGGTTTCCGAAAACAAAAATTTTTTGGGAAAAAATTTTGAAAAAAACTTTTTTTCGAATTTACTGACAATATGATCCTGACAAAATTTGGCTCAGAATTGCGCGTCGATATACTCCACCTAATTGCCAAGTTTGAATCTAAGCGCTCAAGTAGTTTCTGAAATAAAAAATAAATGACTTCAAAATTTCAAGTAGCTATTAATCCGAAACTATTTGACCGATTTGGCCCATTAACGAACTCAACCGCTCCATTCCAATGCGCGACCTACCCTGAAAGTTTGAAATTGCTGGCTCACTTCGTTCGACAGTTATCGTGTCCACGGTCGGCCGGACAGTATCGATTTTGACACCGGATTCGTCATCAGCGAGTCCAACCTAGTCGTTTAAGATCATTTTCGGCTCTATCATCGAACATTCCAGACATTTGGACAAAACGATAGCACGCTGTTCTCCTAGAACATGCGCCCAAAAATGGTGAATGAAAATGATGTGTTATTTGATGATATTAATCCATGGCTGAAATTAGGTGACAATTTAAAGATCCACCCGGTATGTATACATTCCTGAAAGGTATAAATAAGCAAACAACTTACCACGCCAACCGAAAAATAATTGTTGATGATGTTGTAGGGTATCCTGGTGTCGGCCTGGGTAAGATCAGGTTCAGGAGGAGAACTATCCGACAGTTCGATTAGCCATCTGTCGAGCAGTACTGTGGATGCCCTCGCTATCTTGTGCAGGATTTTATGAATGGATTCACCCTCGTACCCCCCGCCCCAGCGTAGGCATCTTGCCAGGTCGTTTCCAGTTCCAAGTGGAATGACACCAACAGCTGGCTGGCATTCGAGCTCCACTTTGTCTGGAAAATGAAAGATTATGACACCTGCAGAATGGAATAGGAAGAGCATCATGGGGTGCGGAAAAAGGTTGAACGATTTATACTTCAGAATATATGCAGCTTGTTTCTCAAGTGAATCTCATTTATAAGGTGCTAGAACCATTTCGCATACCACAGCCTTCTTTAATATGAGCCAGGAACACAAGAAATGTGGCAACGCTGAGGAGGTACCCTGTCTATTCACGATAGACCCCGAACTCTATGCATTTCGCGGCATTTATATTGGTTTTTACAGTAGCAGGTGGTGTTTTGTTTGTTTTGCCGTCTTCTGGAACTATGAACTCACGGAATTGAGCTCTAGACCTAAGTACTTCACAAAGATGAAGTTTATTAGTCGTTTGGTAGGCCGTTAACTCAATGAAATATAATGAAACGACAGTGAGAAGGTGCATGCGTTTTTTAGGACATTATACGATAAGAAGATAGCGACACGCAACATTGTTCCAATAGGTGCGTTGTCAGATTTCGCAGAAATTCTTCATGAACTTTCATGTCATAATTCCACAATTAATCAGAATTCCCCTCTAGAAAAGTTTTAAAACATTTCTGTAACGATATCCTTATCCTGATACTGCACGAAGCCAAACAAAGTCCGCACATAATCAACCGGAAGTATCAAGTTTTTGCACCAGTTTAACTTCACGTCGACTTGAATCGAAAACAAAAGTCATAAACCCCGCAAACACGAGGATCCCATTTTCGCGTTCCCAGAAACTTCCCCCGTCTGCACTAACTGTTAAGCCCCAACTAGACTGGCGTAATTCAAACCGAGCTCGATAATTCTTCTCGTTTGTGTGTGGGCGTGATTCCTGCTGGAGATGAGTTGGCTGCTGGCCTGGATGTTCCCACAGGAGACTCCCGATCGTGAGGTTTCGATATTTCAATTATTTCGAGGTCGGGACAAGAGCAAATGCCGTCGTGGAAGGCCTGGACGCTTCAATATGTCTGTTTGGGTTTGTATCCTTCGCAATCTTCTGGGTGCTGTTGTGGGAGATATAGCCTGATGGTTAATTCATGGAATGAGCTCGGATTCTTCGAGATGAAAGTTACTGATTTGATACGAGGGAGTCCAATATGTTGAGTTGAAATAAGTACCTTCATTCTGATCCACGAATGCTTTCAGGAAAAGATCGACAAGTGAAAATAGGTTTGTTCGTTGTATCTGCATGAACCACACTAACTAAAATACCTCCACTGATACTGCTCGGTGTGTTTTGTTGTGAACTTGCTCTCTGTTCGCTGCGGAAATGTTGGCAGTTAGTGTACTCACAGATTTCGTGTGCAGTGCATAGAGTGAGGTTATCTTCTGTGATGGTAATGCCAATGATATAAGTAAAACATGGTGGGCTCATCTGCTCATCTGTGATCGTTTTTACCAATGATGCCGTCACTTTTTTCATTCAAATTCAAAGCACAGAATATAAATGTAAAGAAAGTATACTTTCTTCAGTTAAACATTCTTATATATATTTCCTTGTATTTTAATCTTACTGACGTCACTTCTTTTCAGATGAGCTCACCATGTTGTTTACACCATGGGAAAACCTTAGTGGTAACAAATTCATAGCATAGAACAATCTATATTTACATTGAGATTTAAAGACCAAAGCTTTCATTGTTAAAGCTCCTTTTTGTGCAAGGGAGACTCGGGTATTTGGGTAATCGGGGATTGTTCCCAATTGGCGAATGAAGATAAGCGCTACTCCCTCTGGTGGCTATCAGAGTAACCCGAGGTACAGACATTATCATAGACAAATTATGTTAAGAAAATGAGAAAGTTTATGCATTTTTTTTGGCGTTTGTGTGATTTTACATGTGCTTCTACTGAGAAAAAGCAAACTCAAATGTCCCTTCCCATAGATTTCCACAGCCCGGTGAAAAATTTCGAGTTTGGGTGAAAGAAACTTCCTTTAACAAGTCGGGCCTGAAAGTGTTGAAGAATCGATAAAAACTTTGGCAACTTGTTACTCAAAATTGGTAAACCAACAAACAAGTTCATGAGAGTCTGTTACCTGCATTTTACCGATGATGATCATTTTCATAGAGGTAAGCACGAATTGCTCATGAAATATTAGATCACATTCATGAAGACAATTTTTTTCCAGGCCCCCAATCCAAGCAGAGTAAGTTACTTAAGAAGAGGAATGCTATGCCTTCCAGAAATCTGCCTGTTGAACTGATCATTAAGGGACAACCTAAATGTTTTAGTGATAGAACTGACGGATTGAACCAAGAGTCTCGACAAGGAAATATCTGGTGATGAATACTCTTTGCTCAAAGTGCTTCTGCCGATGAAATCAAAGTTGTACAAGGCTTATTTATTACAGCTTTTTCAAGGCCAATCATATGAGTGTTGCAAGACTTTATTTGTGAATCCATAATGAATAAGGCTTACGGTACAAGCAGTATTAGTTTCATGTGAATGTATTCATTTTATCTACACTATATTGTGTAAATTTAGTCCTTCCCTATAAAAATAGTTAAGTTATGAGTATTTGTCTATTATTCCAAAAAGTATGTTTTACAATACTGTTCTTCAACTTTTTGAGCAGTAGATCTGAGGGGTCATTTGTTCAATAATCAAGTTGGGTAGGTAAAAAGGTATAAAGTTCATTAGTTCTGCAAATAACATGCAATATAATATCACATGCATCTTCCTGAACACTTCTAGCTACTGAGCCTTCAAGATACTCCAAATAGTTTGAAATTAATCTTGCCATTTGGATCTTAAAATAAATGATATTAAAATACTGTCTAACCTCGGAGATATTCCCGTAATAGTTGCTACACTGAATTAGATTGAAGGATGATGCATACCTACTTTATAAGAATGGAATATGTACTCCCAGTAACACTCTCGTCAACTATAAAAGTCTGAAAAGTCTTTGAATAAATCGTGAAATCAAAAATTATCAAACCCAACACCAAAAAACAGTACAAAATCGATTATCAAAAGAAAATCTATGTCTGTATCTAAGGTTCTAAAAGTGGCCACCGTGGCGCTGAAGTCTTAAATTCAGACGCCAATTGGCCGACGACGATCATGTGATCGTCGTCAGCCAATAGGGTGAATCTCTAGGCCAAATGGGTGAATAATTTTAACTATGGTCTATGGATCATAAGGTAAATATAGATGGTTCTATGCTATGGATATGTTACAATAGAAAATTGACTTTAGTTCTAGTGACAAAATTTGCTTTTTCATCAATAAAATTTCTTAATTAACTTTTCTTCGGAGATGATCCTAACAATATTTGAGAAGAAGTATCCTGTTTGAGGAGCCAAGGCACCGTTTACGGTTATTTATAAGTAAGGCAAAACTCATCATGTCGAATTTTTTTCTGAAATTTCCCTTCCCAGTGATAGTAAATTTGACGAATTTCGTGGGTTGCCAACTTGGACCGAAGTCGTCCATTATCTGGTTTGAGGAGCCGATGCACAATTTCACCTCATCATGCCAAATTTGTGCTGAAGTTTTCCCTCCCCAGTGCTGGTAAATTTTACGAAATTTCTGTATCGGGCGGCCGAAAAATAAACAGTTCCAACCTGGAAATAGGATGGACCGTATAATGTACTAAAGGACTCCACGACTTAAATCCAGATGAACGGATGATGATGCAATTTGGCCCTCCGCTAAATTGCCCGGCATATTCCGGGGATATTTCGAGACTCCGGCTTTAATTGAATAACAGAGGGTCACCAACTTCCGGTAGAACGAACTACAAATCGAGTCAGGGTTGGGTACGATATAAAACTTTTTTTTTTGAAAGCGAGATCGTTGACGAAATGGGAGTCAGTAGTCGAAGGATTATACTGGTAATTGGAGCGATAGAGATTATTATTTCCCTCGAGACCGGGTTCGAACGGAATACTTGAACTCTGTGCTCTTTGACATTTGATTTTTTTTGGTGAACATATTCCTAAGTTATTAGATGAATTTGATTGTTTACTCCTTGCATTTCGTTTTTAATTCAATTAACACTAATAAAAGTTTAATAACATTGCACCAAAAACATCATGCCACTTAATTATCACATCGGTGCGAAACGTTGTTGTCCATATACTTGACACTTTGGAGCCACAGTAGACGACTTCGGTCCAAGTTGCCAACCCACAATTTTCTTCATAAATTTACTATCACCGGGGAACGGGAATTTCAGGACAGATTCAACATGATAAGGTTCGCGTTATTTATAAATATCCGTGAAAGATGCCTCGGCTCCGCAAACAAGATAATTCCTTCCAAATATAGGTTTTTGTTCGGCTGAAATCTAAGTTGGGATTCCTGGTTTCATGTTAAAACGGTCAAGTCTATAAAGGAATGCCAGGTTTCCGTTCTGTAAATATGAAATATTCGGTTGGTTCCTGAAATAAAAAAGGTTCATTACGGAATTTGATTGATGAAAAAGCAATCTTTCTGTCACCAAAACATAGACATATTAAGTCTATGCACCAGAAAGACAATCAATATTTTATGGCAACATATCCATAGCATAGAACAATCTTTATTTACCTTATGATCCATAGACCATACCTAGTAATTTTTCCATTGTTGATTGTTGTCTCTTCTATGTTTTATGGATCATAAAGTAAATAAAGATTGTTCTGTGCTATGGATATGTTACCATAGAACATTGACTGTCGTTCTGGTACAGAAAGAACGTTTTTTCATCAATCAAATTCCGTAATTAACCTTTTTTTCAGGAACCAACCGAATATTTAGAATTTATGGAATGAAAAACCGGCAACCGAAATAACCAAGTTGATTTGCCGAACATATCCTTCATAAACTTGACACTATTAACATGAAATCAGGAAGCCCAACTTAAATTTCAGCCAATCAGAAATGATCCCAACAAAACCCTATATTTGGAAGGAAATGCAGTAATTTTCATGAAAAACCTTTGAAAATGTTTGATCACCTAAAACTGAAAAAAAAAAATGGGGATTTGCATTTGAAGGAATTTGTCATGAGTGCACGATAAGGCAACGTCGAATTCAGCTTTCTCGAAAAGAAAAGGACGTCAAATGTGTTACTTCGCTTAGTAAAACAGAGATGGCTATACTTTGATCTGGTTAGAGTAGAAGACAACTACCAAGGAATAGAAAAAGAAGAGCACAGACTGTCATACTGTCATATTACTGACGAATCGCAAACGGAAATTGTTTGGTTATATTGACAAAGAACACGTGTGTAGCACAGAATAGGAATAAATATTTCATTATTCTATAGCAGAAAAAGCTATTCTACTAAAAACCATTGTCACTTCGTGCATGCCTGGCAAATCCCAAACCCCAATTTTGAAATCTGATTTTTAATACTTTCTGAAGGTAATTTAGGAAAATGATGAATCAAACCCATAATAATTATGTTCAAATTTACATTTGTAGTAATAACCGAAATTCTGGAAAAACCCCCATTATGTTGTTTGAAGAGCCGAGGCATCTTTTACGGATATTTATGAATAACTCGAACCTCATCATGTCGAATTTGTCCCGTTCTCCAGTGATAGTAAATTTGCGAAGGAAATTGTGGGTTGGCAATTTGGGCCGAAGTCGTCTATTCTTTCTTAATGGCGTTTGCTCAATAGATTACATGATTTAAAAAACATGGTCATCTGAGAAATGAGTGACGTCATCAAGCAGAAAATACAAAGAGTTGTATATTCTGTGCTTTGAATTAACATGCAAATTCAAAGCACAGAATATATAACTCCTTGCATTTTCTGCTAGCTGACGTCACTCATTTCTCAGATGAGCACACCATGTTTTTTACATCATGATTGACTAGTGCTTAATCAAAGTTGTGCTTGAAAGAAGTTGCAAAGGAATTCAATAATTAATTTGCAATGAATATTTAAATAAATTTTGGCTGAATAGAATCTATTACAAATTGGAGATATTGATTTCCATGAACTGTTTTCCATAGAATGTTTGAGATTGTAATTTTTGCCAATTTTTTCTCGAGAATGTTTCTCAGACGACTAGGCTGGACTCCCTGATGAGGATTCCGGTGTCTGAATCGATTCTGTGTTGCCAGCCAACAGTTATGTTTTTTAATGGGTAAAATCAGTCTTATGGTTCCGGAGATATAGTCATCTGAAATTTTGAGATTTCCCTGATATTTCTAAAAATAAGCACGCAATTGGATTGAAACTTGGCAGTTGGTTGGAGCATTTGGATCCACAACTTGCCGCGAAATGTTATTGAGATCGTAGTGTTGATAAATTTGAAGGAATTGTTTTTTCGAAATTTTTTCAAAAATTTTTTTTTTCGAGAACCATTCAACATGTTTGGAGGAAAGTTTGCTCAGGCCTTTACCTCCATACAGCAGCTAGTAAACCTAAACATTCGGTCGATACGATCAGGATTCTCGAGTCGAGAATATTGGTGAAAGACATGACAAAGTCCGTGGTTTTTGCCTCAGCATCGTTGATTTTTCCGGAATAAATGATGAACAACTTTGCGCAGAAGGTGAATAATCGTTCTACAAGAACAACGCGAAAAAATTCAATCATATCCCCACAAAATTATGTACGAACTTTCCAGCTGCAATTTTTCAATCATGTCGAAAAAATATTTGGAAAATAAAATTGTGAATATGTATATCTGCGGAATCTTTTGGCGGAATTTACTCATTCGCGGATTCGACCTTTGTAATCAAGTTCCAAACCTACTTAACGAATTTTGGATTTCTTAGTTGTTCTTTTCGGAAGTTATTGAGTTCACTATCGACCGTGAGAAAATTTCTGAAACGAAAAAGGATTGCTTCAAGAAACATCACCCTGTAGAATTTCACTGGCTGACATGTCATTGAATCTGAACCGCAAAAATTTTCAACCTTCGACACCCACTCGAAAAGAAAGCTTAGTTTTCCTGATATAATCCAAGTAACACCCTACCTCAATGATTTTCGTCGAAACAGTTCCTTCTCATAGGTTCTACAACCTGTTAACAAAAAGACTAAACCTCACAACACCAAGTATAAACAAAGAAAAGAGTTTTTTCTCACCCATTGTCTCCAATACCCATCCAACAGTGCCGTCACCACCGCAACATATGACCTTGAAATTCGGCACGTCCTTGAACATGTTGAGCCCGTGAATAGGTCCACCTGTTGCCAGGTTGTGCACTTGTCTGGGGTTCAGGATGTACTGGAACTTCCTCATTATCCGGAGACCTTGACGGCCACCTGATTTGGGGTTGATAAAGACCAAGAGGGGAGTTGTGTTCGAGGTCGGAGAGATGTGGAAGGAGATTGCGGGTTGTTTATTCGCCGAGGAGTAGCCGTTCTGAAAAAGGAACGATGATAGATTGTTTTTTTTTTAAATAGGAAGCTTTTTATACGTATGAATGTAATAACGTTTGTATATTTCGAGGGGTGATTTTAGAGATCAAGCCCCCCCATGTAATCTCCGGCTCTGGTCAGATCCAGCCAATCTTTTTATCACCAGACGATTGAGATTCTCAACAAAATGTACTGAATCTCAATAGACGACTTCGGCCCAAGTTGCCAACCCACAATTTTCTTCACGAATTTACTATTACTGGGGAACGGGAATTTCAGGACAAATTCGACATGATAAGGTTCGCGATATTTATAAATATCCGTAAAAGATGCCTCGGATCCTCAAACAAGATAATTCCTTCCAAATATAGGTTTTTATTAGGCTGAAATTCAAGTTGGGATTCCTGATTTCATGTTAATAGTGTCAAGTTTATGAAGGACATGTTCCGCAAATCAACTTAGTTATTTCGGTTGCCGGTTTTCCGTTCAGTAAATATGAAATATTCGGTTGGTTCCTGAAAAAAGGTTAATTACGGAATTTGATTGATGAAAAAGCAATATTTCTGTCACCAGAACATAGACATATTAAGTCTATGCAACAGAACGACAATCAATGTTTTATGGTAACATATCCATAGCATAGAACAATCTTTATTTACCTTATGATCCATAGACCATTCCTAGTAATTTGTCCATTGTTGATTGTTGTCTCTTTTATGTTATATGGATCATACTGTAAATAAAGATTGTTGTATGCTATGGATATATCATCATATAACATCGACTGTCTTTCTGGTGACAGAAAGAACGTTTTTTCATGAATCAAATTCCGTAATTAACCTTTTTTCAGGAACCAACCGAATATTTCATATTTACGGAATAGAAAATCGGCAACCGAAATAACCAAGTTGATTTGCGGAACATATTCTATATAAATTTGACACTATTAATATTAAATCAGGAATCCCAACTTAAATTTCAGCCAATCATAGATGATCTTAACAAAACCCTATATTTGGAAGGAATTATCGTGTTTGGGGAGCCGAGGCATCTTTTACGGATATTTATAAATAACGCGAACCTTATCATGTCGAATTTGTCCTGAAATTTCCATTCCCAGTAAAGAAAATTGTGGGTTGGCAACTTGGGCCGAAGTCGTCTATTAAATCCGCCTAGTTTAGACAAAGGCATCGACAATTTATTGGATTTGGAGGTTATGTTGAAGAGGCTCTAACGCCCTTGGCGTACATTTTAGGACTAACGTTAATATGAATTTTTCTGCATATTTTGATCTCTAAAATCAACAAATAATATATGAACGTAAATTCCTGACACCCTGTAAAAAGGTCGATCCACAAATATCCGTGTCGGTACGTTATATTCCCTACCATGCAGTGCTAAAGATTATCGGTAGATGGCAACAGTATGTAGCCAAAGCTACAGTGACTCTAACACTCTCGTATAAAGTCACTCTAGCCATAGCGGGTATAAGCCCTGGCCAACGCAGTTTTCCCGAAAATGTATGTCCAATCGAGCTGACATTTGATACACAGATCTAAAACGTCAACTTAGAAGTGAATACGAAATTTTAGCAGAATAGATCTACAGTGACCCCGTATAAGAGTCTACTTTATGTGGATCGACCTTGAGGTTGATGAATTGGAGCTCACATTATCCGGACCATATTTTGAACCTCGCTTCTGTAGTGATCTCTGTCTGTCTAAAACAATTGGACAAATAGCTGTAGGAGGTAGGATATGTACAGCATGTTCCCCTAATCCGCACTCAGCCTTTACCTGAGAAACGCATTTATTGTGGAGCTGAAACAAAAAAGAAGAAAAGTTTCGCATGTCTATGCTTTAATTCAAGTTCTTAATCGAGGGGCAAATATCAACGTTGGACATGGAGATCAAACACCGGCCAGACCGAAAAAACATAAAATATGACATTTCGTGTGGCATGCAGTAGCCCTTATATCATTTGGCCATTCTACAGAACACGAATGAGGTATGGAACCGATGAACCAAAGGGAATATATCTCTGTGACTACTGAGCAGGTTGGAAAAGGTGATATTTGGTGAATACTCACAGTACTTTGACACCATCTGCAATGGAGTCCTGTTATGCCGGACTTGACAGGTTTCCGACATCTTGCACATTTTCCGTGACAGTTTCCTTCCACCCAGAAGTGATTCAAAGCTTGAGAACTCTTTTTACTTTTCACATAGGTTGCTATACAACTCGCAGGTGCTCTATGAACGCATCGCTCATGTACAGTGAATTTACAAACTGAAATAATACGAGTGGTGTTAGATTCAAGTCAGCAGTGCAGTCTGCACATGAATACTACTCAATAAGTTCGTAGGACAAGGGAAAAGAAAACAACTTCGGTCAAAATTCACTTCTGTTAATAAACATAGTTGCCTTCAACGGCGAATCATAAAGTGATATTTCAATTTTTCGATACCATTTTTGTGGTACGATTAGCCTTTTCAAAATAGATTCCAGTGACGGTGGTTATTTCATTACTAGGATGAATCTTTTCCCCGGCGAATTCTCAGATCATGAGAATAGAAAATAATCCCTGGATGTCAAATGCTTACAATTTTGTCATCGTTTCCAGCAATGATGCATTGGCTCGTGAGATAATGTTTTTTTCCTCTTCAAATTTGTCAATTTCATAGCGATTGCTTCCTTCAAACGCTTCGGTAACGTCATATAGTGGTCACTGATGATCGTTCTCCCAACTTCAATGTAAGCAGACGATAGAAATTATTCCATGTCTATCTCAAAATACGGAAATTGTAACCTTGCCGAGAAACTATTGCTTTTCTCTAAGCTTAGGATTGGGTTCCTTGGGTGTAGTCCACTCATATGAATGCCGATTGGTGTCTGGAGTGTAGTGATGAATCAATGTTCCATCCATTGTCACAAATCGATACAAAATTCGGATTCATCACAGTTTTACAGCTGCGAATACTGCTTTGAATCACCAACACGTTGATGTACTGATCGGATGTGAGCTAGCGAGGCACCCACTTTGCAAAGAGCTCCCGTTTGTCAAAATGATATGCTAGATGGTGGCTACCCTGTCATCCGATAATATTACAATGTTAGCTATCTGGTATGCTTTCAATTACCGACCAACCAAAATTATTTTTTGGGCTTGTTGATGTTTTCCGGTGAAGCAACCTCTTTTGGGCTTCCATTGGGTTCTTCATCGTTCTGGTACGGCTACCGTTGAAACCGGCAACCCACTTCTTTACCATTGGTTCAGTTGGAACACAGTCCGGTTGAAAATTATCCAACCATGCTTTGGTTTGCACAAAATTTGAATTTTTCAATTTTTTGGGAACCATCGAAAGTTTCGTGAAGTTCAATTCAAGTTAAGAACCAATGGGCTAATTGCTGACAAATTTTGACACGCATCATTTCAAAACTTCCTAATTTGGGAACCGTTCGAAATTTTTCGACCTACAGGCTTAATGAATGATCTATCAGTAAGTTAAAGGTAAGAACAATATACGGATATAAATAAAACATAAATTCCAGAAAAAAATCACTCACAAGTACAACAAAGTCCTTTCTTTCCCAAACCGACCAGCATGTTCAGGCATAAATTGCAGTAAGCTGGCCTATTGAAATGTTTGAGTCGCCATAAATGATTGCCGTCCTCTTTCACGTTCTGGTCTAATCCGAGGAGAACCAGAAGCGGAATTGTGGTTAAACCGCCACGTTTCCATTCCTCAAGAGAGACCGTGCCGTCGGCATCGTAATCGATCTCTACCATCATGTCCTGGAGGATCTGGAAGAAAATGATTCCATGAATTTTAAGTAACACTTAGGACGTGAACGATGAGAATCGAAAGTAGCTCTTTAATTCCGTAATGAAAGAGTTACAAACAAACCTTGGGGAATAAGACTGCTACGATCTTAAAGATCGCAATAGAAATTACCATCACTCAACAGTTCCCAGGCTTGCGTACAGATGGCAGCACCAGATCCATACCCTCTTTCTCGTTCATATAAAGCTTCAACAGACGCGTGTCAAAATTTGGGAACTGAGTTGAATCTGAACCAATAGATTGAAGGCCACATTAGTTGTTTAAAAAATTGGTGAACTGTCGTAGATGTGTATTGATAAAACACTGTTCTTTGATGGGAAAAACTACCGTACAAGCAGAGTAATAGCTTGATAAGGGTTAGTCAGACTCTGCTCTATCGACAACAAAGGTTGAAGGATAGAATTCTGCCTTCAAAAATGATGGAAGGATTAACGACTACACTGAACACTCTGGTCGCTCGAATTCGTCAATCGTTTCATAAAACATCAAAAAAGTCTACGAAAAAGTTTTGAGCGATCATAAATTGAAATTGCGTGAGATACTGAGGGAGTTGAAGAAGGTATAAGAAGACAGTATTCACTATTACTCATGAACATTTGTCCTTGAGGAAGCTCTGCTCAAAATGGGTGCCGCACTTACTCACCACAGATCAAAATCAATACAATCATCGATTCCGAACCAACCTGGGAAATATCAGTTGAAGGGCATGATAAGTGGCTTTAAAAATGTTATTCAGAATCAGCCTTAACGACAAAAATGGATAAATGGTAGTACGCTGGCTTTAAATATGGTCGAGGGATTTCCGATCATGCCGGACTCTCTATTCGTTCGAATTCTGTTTCAGAAAACATAAAAAAAATCTACGAAATGGTTTCGAGCGATCGTAACTTCAAGTTGCATTAGATACGGCAGATTCAAAGGTATAACAAGGCAGTATATTCGATTTTTCTCGTGAAAATTTGTACTTGAGATGAATTTGCTCAGAATAGGTGCAGCACTTGCTCACCACTGATCTGAAGCAACAAGCCATCGTCGATTCCGAAGGTTATTTGGAGCTATTCTAGTGGAATACAGAGAATTTTTCGCGTCAATAAGTGACGGTGAATCAAATAAAGGTTCACTCCTGAGTTAGTTTTTCGAAAATTTTGAATGAAACGACTTCAGGTTCGAGGCTCAAATATAAAGATCGAACTCATGAACCAAATGGGTAAAATCTAAGCAATAACTTATTCGACGGATCCATTAGAAAATGTATTTTCCGGATCCCCCGAAAATATAGGACTGGTCGAATTGAAATTTTCAAAACTGGTTGTTTCTACAGAACCATAAGAGTTTGATTGAATGTTAAGTTAAGGGTTAATAAATTGAGTATGCGATTCAAGAATACTGTGTACTGTATGATGAAGAACCAATCCATTTTCATGAGAAATTCTGAGTCCTGCCGATGATGAGACTGAGTTCAAAGATTTCTTTTAACGCTTTGTCTGATTGTCATTGCGATTGAGCAAGGGTTGGCCAGATTGTAAACTATAAAGCAAAATGATATTATTTCTCGATTTTCTATTGTTTCTTGAATTTTCCATATCGGAGAACTGGCCATACCTATAGGTAACTTGCATGTCTCACGAAATATCATATTTTTGATTTTCAAGAATCTATTTCGATCATAAAATGTATGCTATCACACAGTCGCGAATTTTGAATAAGTCGGTATTAAAAAGAGGAAATTTAAACCGCAAGTTCGAACTGGTTGAGATTTCACATGTCACAGCACGATTCTACGATCGATACAACCAACTACCATTGGCTTGGTGGAGTGGAAGGTACATTAGAAAAGATAGAGTATTGATATAGCTCGTTGTTTCGAGCTTTTAAACTAAATTTAAATTTAAATTTTGAAGGCGATTAAATTTTGCTGTATTTTTATGGGTAGAATAATCAGTACCAATTATGAAAATACAGTGCGCGTCAAAATTATGGAATAAATGCATTTTCTCAGAAGAAATATATATGGCAACAAAATCCTCAAACAGGTCAATTTTCGTTTTACTTTTACCAAATTTATATGCATTTTTGAAGGATTTTTGTTGCACCCTATGTCATCCCCATCAACCCTCTAAATTTCTTGAAAAGGGGAAAATAGGTGATGCGGTACTTTTTTTCTTTGTATCTTCTTCACAGGCGTGCGGAAATTTTCAAGGAAAACATTTTTTTTTTGAAAAATTAGTTAGTTCAAAGAGTTTTTCAGTATGTGCACTTTGTCATGGCTCATTTACTTTGAGACGATGGTACCTGATGAAATTTGTCAGCGAATGAAAGTCGACCATTACAGTTTTGTTTATGAACAATTTTCAATTTTTTTCTCTATTGAAGGGTTCGTAGGGGTTGAAAGTTGCGCATGAACAAAACTGTAATGGTCGACTTTCATTCGATGATAAATTTCATCAGGTACCATCGTCTCAAAGTTAATGAGCCATGACAAAGTGCACATACTGAAAACCTCTTTGAAGTAACTAATTTTTGAAAAAAAAATTTTTTTCTTGAAAATATCCGCACGCCTATAAAGAAGATATAAAGACCTTGCCAAAAAAGTACCACATGACCTACTTTCCCTATTCAAAAAATTTAGAAGCTTGATGGGTATGGCACAGGGTGCCACAAAAATTTTTCAAAAATGCATATAAATTCGGTAAAAGTGGAACAAATTTGACCTGTTTCAGGATTTTGTTGCCAAATATTTTTCTTCTGAGAAAATTAACTAGTTCCATAATTTTTACGCGCACTGTATACATGGGAAAGACCTACTTCGAATTATTAGGAATTAAGTACTGAATAAGCCTAAAATAGATCACATACCCTTTTCGTCTTGACGTAGTCTGGCGGTATGTTAATTCCACACTAGCATCAAAAAGACTAAGCAGATCTGGACGGATACATGCCATCCTGCACTGATGGAGGTATCGCTATACGTCTCGCTGCTGACCGACCTGAATTATTCATGAAGAACCATTGACGCATTCCGATGCCGCATGGATTTCGAACGGTACAATCTGCATTGTAATTTATCGGGAATAAGCCGAGAAGATTGAACAAAAAAAAACTGGAGTAGGTTGAGCAGAATTGTACATGGCGTGAGTTGGTCGGTTTTCAGCGGATACTAGATAGGAAAGTTTGAAATGCGTAACAAAGCCGGTCAGATACCTATACGATATTTGTCTGCGGCATAAAGGGTGTTTCACATTGCGCGTTTTTTTTAAGAATAAATAAAACATATTATTTGCATTCATTTTCAAAAACTTTTTATTGGTAATTAAAGAATCAGTTATGACATTTGAAAACGAAAAATAATATGTGTCAAATGGCCTCCTCTTGCAGCTCTACAGACGTCCACTCTTTTTTTGAATTTTGACATAATAGACGACTTCGGCCCAAGTTGGCAACCCACAATTTACTTAGCAAGTTTACTTTCACTGGGGAACGGGAATTTCAGGACAAATTCGACATGATAAGGTTCGCATTATTTATAAATAACCGTAAAACATGCCTCGGCTCTTCAAACCAGATAATTCCTTCCAAATATAGGTTTTTGTTAAGATCGTCCCCGATTGGCTGAAATTTAAGTTGGGATTCCTGATTTCATGCAAACAGTGTCAATTTTCATAGGATACGTTCCGAAAGTCAACTCTGTTGTATCGGTTGCCGATTTTCCGCTACGTAAATATGAAATATTCGGATGGTTCCTGGAACAAGCGCGTGAAAAAGGTTATTTACGGAATCTGGTTGATGAAAATGCGGTCGATTTACTATCACCAGAACGATTTTCTATGGTGAATATCCATAGCATAGAACAATCTATGTTTACTTTAGGTTTGTTTTGGTTCCGAGTTCAGATCTGTTCGGGACGGTTCTAGCAGAGACCAATAGTCTGTGGTTCTGAACTCGGAACCGAAACAAACCTAAAGTAAACATGATTGTTCTATGCTATGGATATTTACCATAGAAAATCGTACTGGTGACAGTAAATCGACCGCATTTTCATCAACCAGATTCCGTAAATAACTTTTTTCACGCGCTTGTTCCAGGAACCATCCGAATATTTCATATTTACGGAGCGGAAAATCGGTAACCGATACAACAGAGTTGACTTTCGGAACGTATCCTATGAAAATTGACACTGTTTGCATGAAATCAGGAATCCCAACTTAAATTTCAGCCAATCAGGGACGATCTTAACAAAAACCTATATTTGGAAGGAATTATCTGGTTTGAAGAGCCGAGGCATGTTTTACGGTTATTTATAAATAATGCGAACCTTATCATGTCGAATTTGTCCTGAAATTCCCGTTCCCCAGTGAAAGTAAACTTGCTAAGTAAATTGTGGGTTGCCAACTTGGGCCGAAGTCGTCTATTGAAACTCTATCTCACTAAGGACACGAATAATTTCATCCTTTAGTTCAGGAATAGATTGTGGATTATTCTCATAGACCTGGCATTTCACATAACCCCAAAGAAAATAGTCCATCGGTGACAAATCACATCATCTTAGTGGCCAATTAACATCACCGTTTCTGGAGATTATTCGTCCAGGAAATTTTGGTCTCAATAAATCAATTGTGTCATTTGCAGAGTGAGGTGTAGTGCCATCCTGTTGAAACCAAATGTCCTGTGGATCAATATTCATTAACTCAGGCCACAAAAATTCGATTATCATTCGACGGTATCGATCACCATTGACAGTTACAGCTTCACCGGCAGCATTTTCAAAGAAGTAAGGTCCAATTACACCACCTGACCATAATGCACACCAAACAGTGACTCGTTCAGGATGCATAGGTTTCTCATGAATAATTCGTGGATTTTCCTCACCCTAGATACGACAATTTTGTCTATTAACAAAGCCAACAAATTGAAAATGTGCCTCATCGGAAGACATGATTTTTTGAGAAAAATCAGCGAGTTGTTCATTGATGAAATTGACGAATGAACGACGTTTTGAATCTTGCCCATTCTTATATTGAGAATTCCATAATTATTCTGATTTTCATCAAATTCATAAATGAATTATGAGAAATCACTCAACTAACCTAAAAACATCGATTGAACTCAAGAATTCTATGGAATGTCTGGTCCATAGATGGACTATGTCTGTGGTCTGGTCTCAAAATAGCAGAGAACTAATATTTGGTCTACGCGAAATAGATAAATGTTTCTGTGTATTCTATGTTCCGGATAAACGTGAGCGCAGCTTAATCCACAGTATTTACTAGCTTAGGGACGGATCAACGAAAATAAGGAAATTTCTCCATTTTTTTCGGAATTCATAACATTCAACGTTCATAGTCATAGAGAACAACAACTACAGCGTGTATTTTTTTGGCAGAGCCGAATCAGGAAAAATGATGAATAAAAAAGTCTTTCATTTGATGGCAGGGATCTAGGGTAAAATCACTCATCCTGTATATTATGTGAAATACGGTTATCCTAGCTGGACTGGAAATTATTCTCGCTGGAAAAGGATTGTCAAATTTCACTCCCCAAATAAAAAAGTGGCAACATTGCATATTACTTATATACTTTGAACAATTGGAACCCAAAAAATTTTTGAAGAAACGAATCGTGCCGTCTAAATGTTTTGCCGTCGGTACTGTTTTCTCTGATATAATTGCAGTTCCAATATTGTACACGGTGTATTGAACACCTAATATATCCAGTGAATTCTATAAAATATTTTGAGCTCGAATCAATTCTCTTGGCATATAATTCGCAATTTATTTCTTGTCCTGTTTCCATCTCGATAGCTAGACACGTCATCGAGAGCTCCTCATATCCGATTTCGGAAAAACATTTCACGGCAAAGTGGACTGCCGCGGATGCGTCATTCGTCCTGAAGGTTTTGTCAGGTGGGCGAACAGAAATAACGAGTGCTGAATTGTAGCAGGATTTCCGTGAAAGCAGAAGTGAATTGAAACAGCTGACTGGTTCTGATGGCCGTCGGGGTTAAAAATGAGCACATAAGAAAAATCGAAAAAACCAAGGACGTACGGAAGATTTTGCCTGCCCGTTCACATCTCCATATTTCTAATGTATTCTTCTAAGTCTAAGGGTACGAATAGAACAAGCGCGTCGCTGTCTAGGTGGAGGTCGAAGTCGATGCTACTAGTTAAGTCGCGGTGGATGTCGACAGCACATAACAAGGAGGTTACCTGCCATGCTCAGTCGAGCTGGGAAGACTGCATGGTTGCCAATATTTGAAGAATTTCGTTTCATGTGAGACTAGGTTGGACTCACTGATGACGAATCCGGTGTCAAAATCGATTCTGTCCGGCCGGCCGGCCGTCCGAGGACACGATAACTGTCGAATGAAGTGAGCTAGCAACTTGAAACTTTGGGGGTGGGTCGCGCATTGGAATGCCGCGGTTGAGTTCGTTAATGGGCCAAATCGGTCGAATAGAATGTGTTATCAGTTTTCTTCTAGCTGCTATAGTTCTCGAGATCCCTTCAGTAGACAAACGAATTTTGCCCACCCTGTACAGGATGTCCCACGAATACCGTTCATTGGAATATTTTTCGGAAGGATTCAAAATTCAATTTACAATTTCGAACTCAAGCTTTGACTGAAGAGATGACTGTCAGTAATTTTTTTGAGATTAGTGGGACTTCCGGTTTAACCGGGAGTGACACCAACTTTCGTTTTTCAAATGGGTAGCCCCATTTTTGCGCGCATGTTCTAAGGGAACAGCGTGCTATCGTTTCGTCCAAATGTCTGTAATTTTGGATGATTGAGACAAAAATGGTCTTAATCGACTAGGTTGGACTCACTGATGACGAATCCGGTGTCAAAATCGATTCTGTCCGGCCGGCCGTCCGTCCGTCTGAGGATACGATAACTGTCGACAGAAGCAAGCTAGCAACTTGAAATTTTCAGGGAAGGTCGCGCATCAGAATGCCGCGGTTAAGTTCGTTAATGGGCTAAATCGGTCTAATAGTTTCGGAGTTGTAGGCACTTGAAATTTCGAAGTTATTTATTTTTTATTTCAGAAACTACTCGAGCGATTAGATTCAAACTTGGCAGTTGGGTGGAGTGTAACGACGAGCAACTTTGAGCTGAATTTTGTCAGGATCATATCGTCAGTTGATTCTAAAATAATTTTTTTTCAAAATTTTTCTACAAAAATTTTTTTTTCGAAAATCGTTAATCATATCCAGAAAAAAATTCCACTCAGACTTTGAGCTTCATATTTCACTGCAGTGTATCAAATTTCAGTTCGATACGATTATAAGTTTTGGAGTAATCGGGAAAAAATATGTCAAATTTCGAGGATTTTTTCTCGGTATCGTTGTTTTTTGCGCGCATGTTCTAGGGGAACAGCGTGCTATCGTTTTGTCCAAATGTCTGTAATTTTGGATGATTGAGCCGAAAATGGTCTCAATCGACTAGGTTGGACTCACTGATGACGAATCCGGTGTCAAAATTGATTCTGTCCGGCCGTAGACACGATAACTGTCGACAGAAGCAAGTTAGCTACTTGAAACTTTTAGGATAGGTTGCGCATCAGAATGCCGCGGTTGAGTTCGTTAATGGGCCAAATCGGTCGAATAGTTTCGGAGTTATAGGCACTTGAAGTTTTTAAGTTATTTATTTTTTATTCCAGAAACTACTCAAGCGATTAGATTCAAACTTGGCAGTTTGGTGGAGTATAACGACGCGCAACTTTGAGCCAAATTTCGTCAAGGTCATATTGCCAGTAAATTAAAAAAAAAAATTTTTTCGAAATTTTTTTACAAAAAAATTTTTTTTTCGGAAACCATTCATCATATCCAAAAAAAATTATACTCACACATTGACCTTCTACTTTTACAGCAGTGTACTAAATTTCAGTGCGATACGATCATAAGTTTTGGAGATATCGGGAAAAAATATGTCAAATTTCGAGGTTTTCTTCTCGATATCGTTGATTTTTTCGGTATTACTCGAGAAATACTGATTCAGTCCTGATTAAACTTCACAGCTAGTTTTAAGATGCTGAAAGACAACTTTATGCAAAATTTCGTGATAATCGTGTTATTAGAACAATTCGAAAAAAAAAATTTCTATGATTTTCTCATCATATCATCCTCATTAAATTCTGTATGAAACTTCGAACTGTTATTTTCGATGAAGTACTGGATTTCAATTCGATCTGATCTGTATTTTTGGAAATATTGGAAAAATAAAATTTTGATTGGGTATATCTACGGAATCATTGGGTGGATTTTACCCATTCACGAATTCGGCCTTCGTAATTAAGGTCCAAACCTTCTCTACAAATATCGAGTTTCTAAGTTGTTTCTTTCGGAAGTTATTGTGTTTACGCAGTCGGCCGTTAGGCTGACCGTAAACACAATACTTACTTACTTATAAGACTTAGAAACTCGATATTTGTAGAGTAGGTTTGGGGCTTAAATACGAAGGTCGAATTCGTGAATGGGTAAAATCCGCCCAATGATTCCGCAGATATACCCAATCAAAATTTTGTTTTTACAATATGTCCAAAAATACAGATATGATCGAATTGAAATCCAGTAATTTATCAGAAAAAAATTTCAAAAAGCACTGGCGTGAAGGCAGCAGCTTTTGCGCGCACGTTCAAATTCGTTGCTGAAGCGGTCATCTACATTGAACATGCGCGCAAACGTTGCTGCCTTCACGGCTGTGCTTTTTGAAATTTTTTCAGTATAACTCGAGAAATACTGATTCAATCCTAATGAAACTTCGCAGCTAGTTTGAAGATGCTGAATGCACAATTTCGTGATGATCGTGTCATTAGAATTATTTGAAAAAAAAAATTTCTGTGATTTTCTTATCATATCATCCTCATTAAATTCCGTATGAACCTTCGAAATGTAATTTTTCGATTAAGTACTGGATTTCAATTCGATCTGATCTGTATTTTTGGAAATATTGGGAAAATAAAATTTTGAATGGGTATATCTGCGGGAGCATTGGGTGGATTTTACCCATTCAAGAATTTGGCCTTCGTAATTAAGGTCCAAACCTCCTCTGCAAATATCAAGATTCTAAGTTGTTTCTTTCGGAAGTTATTGTGTTTACGCAGTCGGCCGTTAGTCCGACCGCTAACACAATTACTTCCGGAAGAAACGACTTAGAAACTCGATATTTGTAGAGTAGGTTTGGGGCTCAATTACGAAGGTCGAATTCGTGAATGGGTAAAATCCGCCCAATGATTCCGTAGATATATCCATCCAAAATTTTATTTTTCCAATTAGATCGAATTGAAATCCAGTAATTTATCAAAAAAAAATTTAAAGAGCACTGCCGTGAAGGCAGCAGCTTTTGCGTGCATGTTCAAATTCGTTGCTGAAGTGGTCATCTACATTGAACATGCGCGCAAAAGCTGCTGCCTTCACGGCAGTGCTTTTCTAGATTTTTTGAGTAAAGGTCTATTGTGAGTAAATTGTGAGCTATCACGAGTCAGTGAACATTCAGAGTCCACAATACAGGAATCCTTCCTTACAATTTGAGGAGCTACCTCATTGTTACGGAGTGCAATTTTTCGCGCGCATGTTCTAGGGGAACATTGTGCTATCGTTTAGTAATTTTCGATGACTGAGCCGAAAATGGTCTCAAACGACTAGGTAAGATTCACTGATGACGAATCCGGTGTCAAAATAGATTCTCTCCGGCTAGCCGTGGACACGATAACTGTCGAACGGAGCCAGTTAGCGACTTGAAACTTGAAGGGTAGTTCGCGCATCCGAATGCTGCGGTTAATTTGGTTAATGGGCCAAATCGGCCAAATAGTGTCGGAATTATAGCAATTTGAAATTTTGATATTATTTTCCTCATATTGCAGAAACTACTGGAGCGATTGGATTGAAACTTGGCAGTTAGTTGGAGCATAATGACGCGCAACTTTGAGAAACACTTCGTTAAAATCTTATGGTCACTCAATTTTGAAAAAATTTTCTGTAAACAATTTTTTCGAAAAAAATTTTTTTTCGTGAAACTCTTGTTCATATTCGAGAACAACTTCAGTGATACCATGAACATCATATTCCACCGCAGTGTGCCAAATTTCAGTTCGATACGGTTATTACGTTATTAGTTTGGAGATATTGGGAAAAAATATGTAGAATTTAGTGGTTTTCTTCTAGATATCGTTGTTTTTTTTCGGTATAACTCAAGAAACACTGATTCAATTGTGATGAAACTTTGCAGTTAGTTCGATGATGCTGAAGGATAAAATTGTGCAAAATTTCGTGATGATCGTGTCTTTAGAACGATTTGAAAAAAAAATTAAATTTTTTTTCAAATATTCAATATTCTGTGAAGTTCTCATCATATCATCCTCATTACATTCTGTATGAACCTTCACACTGTCATTTTTCGATGATGTGTTTGATTTCAATTCGATCTTATCTGTATTCTTGGAAATATTGGGACAATAAAATTTTGTATGGGTATATCATTGGGTGGGTTTTCCCCATTCACGAATTCGGCCTTCGTAATCAAGGTCCAAACCTTCTCTATAAATATCGAGTTTCTAAGTTGTTTCTCCCGGAAGTCATTGTGTTTACGGTCGGCAGTAAGACCTCTCGTTTATTGAACTATTTCCTTAAAATTAGGCAAGAAGTCTCCACTCTTCGTTTGTACCTTCAATTTAGGAACACCCTGTATATTGAAGGTGAGGATCAATAATTTCTGTTAGCTACAGGTTCGAAGACGATTTGGTGTAGCTATTGCTTGAGAGTTCTTCGAATTGGCAAACAGCCTTGACAAGATGGAAATATATTGGACGCCACTGTCGGTATGTATCCAGGAAATCGAATTCGATACAAGATGGAAATATTCCGCATCGGCTATTTGACTATTCTATCTGTACAACGACGTATATACGTTGCAGGAAATGAGGAATGTATTGAGGTATAAAGATCGCCCGTCAGAAAGATTTTCTGATGTATTGCCCATTTCTCTGGAGCGGAATTGAAAGTTACGCTCTAGGTTTGATTTGTACCGAGGATTCTTCCGATAGTTTATCATTTTTTGCGTTCTTGTTCCTAGTAACAACTTTGCTTTGATTTTCCCCAAATGGAGTCGTCCATTGAAGAAGAATGCTTGGTCGAATTGGGTTATGTCTGTCTGTTCGGCCATTGTATAATCTCTTTATACTATGGTTCGGCCAAAAATACAGGGTTGAGATAAAGTTTGGAACCTAGTAAATATCTTTGGAACGAAAAGGAAAATTTACATGAAATTTTGCCCAAACTGCATCTGATATACCATTTTTCGTAGAGAATATGCTTTCGGTTGAACCGGAAATACACTCACCTTTTTTAATTTTAATGGGACCTCCTGTTATATCTTTGCAGATATTGAAAGCGCTTGGGATTTCTAATGCGCACATACTAACTTTAGTGTAATACATCTATAAAAACCAGGAATTATCGCATGTTAATCAACTTCTTTTGAGTTTTCACGCGCTTATCATTTCGTCACAATGTCTGCAATTTTCGAATTTTGAGCCGAAAATGGTTCAAAACGATTGGCCTATTTAAAATTTTGATTTTAATTCCTTGATTTCTCATGAAGTATTGATTCGATCAAATTGCAACTTCGTCGACAGTTTTGGAATACCAACGCGCAACTGAAAGCAAATTTCGTGTGGATCCAGTTGTTAGAAAAATAAAAAAATTTCATTCGAAAATTTTTGGTGAAAAACTCTTTTTTCTCTGAAAATATTAATGAGATTCCAATGAAATTTAGTATACACCTTAGAATCGTTATTTCACAACAATATTCCGAATTTAAATTCGATCCGATATTTACTTTCGGAGATATAAGCAAAAAAAATGTGGCAAATTTCGTTGTTATTTGGATTTCTAACTTTATTTACGCAATATCTCAAGAGGTACAAATGCAATCAGATTGAAACTTCGTAATCAGGTGGAGATTAACAACTCGCAACTATGTTTCGTTTTGATGTAATTGTTAGAATTTGAACAAGCTCGTAAAAGTTCAGATTTTAATAATGACTCAGAGTATTTGATTGATTCGGTCTTTACGTGTTGGAAATTCATTTTGAATAATTATTAACCTACAATTTTTAATATTCCTTCGATGTATTACAACAATAATTGTTTCCTCACACTGTGGCTTCTTCAGGGTAACATTTTTCTAAACGTAATTCTGAATTGTTGTGAAACAATTGTTGAAATACATGATGAAATATACTAGTTGATTAGAAATAAATTCATCAGATTTGCGGATAATTTTGCACATACCTTGAACTCAATATTTCAGTATGAAGAACTGGATTTCAATTTTTTATTATCCGTATTTTTGAAAATATTGTGAAAATTGAACTTTGAATGAGTAAATATATATCTGCGAAATCATTAAGTGGATTTCACCCGTTCACGAATTTGACCTTAGTATGTAAGGTCCAAACCCTCTCTACAAACATCAAGTTTCTGAGTTGTTAATATTTTCTGAGGTTATTGTGTTGGCGATTGTTCTCACGGCCGATTATGGATGAATCAACAAATCTTTCCATCAGGAAGTAAAGGTGCGTTTGGCAGGGTCACTAGGCGAAAAGATGACCGCTTTCACAACGAATTCAAAACTGTACTTAAAAGCTGCTGAATTTGTGCCAGTGCATTTTTAGAATTTTTCTAGATGCTTCAAAACCCATGCATCTCCCTACTTATAATTTCAGATGTCAAAGCTGTTACATACGGAGAATCTCCTCTCAATAATTCGAAATTGAAGCTTTTCAATAGACACCAAATCTTTATGCAGTGCCGTAGTAGATTTTTTGCGGTGAAAATAGTACTCAGAATTGACTTTTATTGAAAAAAATAAAAAAAAAAATTTTTTTCCAAATTTTTTTCCAAAAAATTTTTTCCGGAAACCATTCATCATATCCAAAAAACAATTCCATTCACACTCTGAGCTTCATATTTCACAGCAGTGTACCAAATTTCAGTTCGATACGATCATAAGTTTTGGAGATATCGGGAAAAAATATGTCAAATTTGCAGGTTTTCTTCTCGATATCGTTGTTTTTTTCGGTATAACTCAGGAAATACTGATTCAAACCTGATAAAACTTCGTAGCTAGTTTCAAAATGATGAAAGACAACTTTATGCAAAATTTCGTGATAATCGTGTCATTAGAACAATTTGAAAAAAAAATTTCTGTGATTTTCTTATCATATCATTCTCATTAGATTCTGTATGAACCTTCGAACTGCAATTTTTCGATGAAGTACTGGATTTCAATTCGATCTGATCTGGATTTTTGGAAATATTGGAAATATAAAATTTTGAATGGGTATATCTTCGGAATCATTGGGTGGATTTTACCCATTCACGAATTCGGCCTTCGTAATTAGGGTCCAAACCTTCTCTACAAATATCGAGTTTCTAAGTTGGTTCTTTCGGAAGCTATTGTGTTTGCGCAGTAGGCCGTTAGGCTGACCGTAACCACAAAAACTTCCGGAAGAAACGACTTTGAAACTCGATATTTGTAGAGTAGGTTTGGGGCTTAATTACGATGGTCGAATTCGTGAATGGGTAAAATCCGCCCAATAGTTCCGTAGATATACCCATTCAAAATTTTATTTTTCCAATATTTCCAAAAATACAGATTAGATCGAATTGAAATCCAGTAATTTATCAGAAAAAAAATTCAAAAAGCACTGCCGTGAAGGCAGCAGCTTCTGCGTGTATGTTCAAATTCGTTGCTGAAGCGGTCGACATTGAACATGCGCGCAATAGCTGCTGCCTTCACGGCAGTGCTTTTTGAAATTTCTTCTATTTTCAACTTCGAAAATGATCCTATATACAGGGTGAGTCTTTGACCTTGCAGAATATTTTAACAGAAGATTCCTGATGCCAAAAGAAACCCTTTTTTCCCTTACCATTTTTTCCGATTCGGCTTGGTTCTTAAGATACAGACTGTTGAAAATCCATAAAAAAATTTAATTTTCGATTATATCTCGCGAACGATCTCATCGAATGAGATGATTTTTGGAATATAGTTTTTTATTGATACGATGAATGTTCCTGGATTACAAAATTTCATCCACATCCTCCAGTTTCTTTAATATGACCATAACATTTCATAAAAATACCAGAAGTTCAAAGAATCCAACTTTAAAAAATAATTTGAATGCTATTCAACGAATTTTTGACCATTTTGGAAAGTAAAAGTATTCTTTTTTTTTTTCGTATGATGCGCCGTTTTCGAGTAATATAAAATTCAAAAATAAAAAAATATCTGTGAAATTCCGAGAATTGGGTACTTTGGCTGATTGCAACTCTGTTCAAAAAATTCACAGAATTCAATTTTTCTGCGTTGCCACGTCTAAAAGTTGAGAATGGAATCATAGATTTATAGTTCAGTTCAGAATCATAGACTATACGAGTATATACATAGAATTAGCATATTGTGTGTTGTTTGATTTCGAAGAGGTCTTTCTTTCTGTTCGTCAATTTGGCAACGTTTGTACGTTCATAGATAAATTAAATTAGGTACATCTGTTTTATTTATTTATGAAAATGATAGTTTGAATGGGTTATGTCTGAATCTGATAATTCTTGGAGGAAATGAAATAAACAAAGAAAATTAATAATTACAAATTGAAGATGAATCTCAAAGCTAATATGAGTGATAGCTAGATGAATTCCTCATTATCGAAAATGAAACCAAGGGAAGAATATTCAACTTTTATCGCCCACGAAATTTGGAATACCTAACTTGTTTGTTGCACTATAAATAGAACTTTTTTCACCAACTGGAATGTAAAAAGTAAGTTGACGCTTGTTTTCATAACAGAGTTGCTTATTTCGAAGATTTGAATGGTATATCTTAGGCTTGGAAAAACTTCAGTGTTCAGGTTTCCAGGGGCGGCTAGCCTATTATGAAAATTTATAATGCCTATATCTTTTTATTTAGGCCGAATCGGAAAAAATGGTAGAGGACAAATGTGTTTCTTTCAGCTTCAAGAATCTTCTGTTAAAATATTCTGCAAGGTCAAAGACTCACCCTGTATACATGATAGATATTTATATTTAAACACCCTTGATATTGATCTCAATTTTACATAGACAAAAGACCTGCTTCATAAAGTATCCAGACATCAAAAAATTCAGATATCAATCGAAATACGAAGAATCTTTACATTAAATTCGTTCCGCTATGATGAAAGCTCTAAAACGTTCCAAGTATCTTCTGTCTTTATTTCCCGATCATAAAATATTTCATGGATTCATGGTACTCTAAATTTTGCGAGTTCAGGAAGACATCTAGACATTTTACGATTTCATTGGAGTCACTCACCGGCTTTAATTCGGAAACGTCCCATCCGAGATATTCTGCAACAGCCATCATTTGATTTATTATCGAATCCATCTCGTTCTTATCCAGGACTCCGTTTCCATCGGTGTCGTACAGCCTGAACATGACTGCAACAGAAGGAAGAATTTCAACATGGTGCATTGGTGCATTGTTTCTTAATATACTGATTAAATACGAGAGAGTTTGTTTTTAATAGACCAGTGCTGAAGCCTTTTCAAATAATGAAAAGTAAAAAAAAACAATAGTAGGATCTTTGAATAAAGAACAACAGTAATGAGCAAAACGCTTTTCTACTTCGTATATCAGTGGGACATAGGCACCCATATTGAACCTCCAAGTATGACTCATGTTAGTTTGTTTCTTCAGACAAAGAAGTCTCGGAACAAGTTGTTCTCTCTTCAAAGTGAAAGGAAAGTCGGCCATATGCAACATTGATCGCGGACCCACTTTGTGAGGTATTATGCTCATTCCTTATGTTCTTTATTCAGAGGTTCTTTGCTTTGAATAAAGAACAACAGGAAGGAGCATAACGCTTTTCTACTCCGTTTAAAAGTGGGACATAGGAGCCCATATTGAACCTCCAAGTATGACTCATGTTAGTTAGTTTCAAGAGACAAAGAAGTCTCGGAACAAGTTGTTCCTCTCTTCAAAGTGAAAGGAAAGTCGGCCATATGCAACATCGATCGCGGACCCACTTTGTGAGGTATTATGCTCATTCCTTATGTTCTTTATTCAGAGGTTCTTTGCTTTGAATAAAGAACAACAGGAAGGAGCATAACGCTTTTCTACTCCGTTTGAAAGTGGGACATAGGAGCCCATATTGAACCTCCAAGTATGACTCATGTTAGTTAGTTTCAAGAGACAAAGAAGTCTTGGAACAAGTTGTTCTCTCTTCAAAGTGAAAGGAAAGTCGGCCATATGCAAAATCGATCGCGGACCCACTTTGTGAGGTATTATGCTCCTTCCTTATGTTTTTTTTCAGAGAGTAGGATGAATCTCACTGAAAAAGGAAGGGAATATAACATCTACGTATATAATTTGAAGAAGATTTGAGAATTTCCTGAGAATATTGTAGATGTCTTATAAAATATTTACTTTAATAATTTATCTGGTTGTTGATTATGGTAGTATATTTTTGCATTTCCGTTACATCTCTGGAAATGAGAACCACATCAAAGTTTAATTTGATACACTGTTTTGAAGTATTGACTCCATTTTCGGCTAAAATTCTAAAATGTAGGACATTAAGGAAACATTTTGCCTAGCTGTTCCATAGAACATACATACAGTTTTTAATTCCACTGCTAAGTAGAGTATTCATGCAAATTTTTGAAACGAGCCAGAAAATGTTCACCGAAATTCCCTGGACGGTTTAGAATTTATAAGCGCTCCATCAATTCCGTTGAACTACCTGAATATTTTAAACTTTATATTTATCGCGGCTGTTCCTGTTGGGATTTCCCCGATATGGAAATTTACTAGGCAGATTTTTTGTTCAACTTACGGAAAGTTTCATCGTTATGGGACATTCCATCGATGAGTACGTTTCGAAAGAAGTTTCACCAAAATAAACACACGGACAAAAGTTTGGTACATCCAGATATGGCTGAAGAGAGATTCAGCGAACAGAATATTTTATTGTAGGCTTGATTTATTTTTTTTGGGAACGATGCTTACATGTCTTGATAGCTTGTTTATGTAGGGGGGGTTCGAACAACAGGCCCAGTTTAATCAGCTTTTATATGTGTCATAAATGGAATGGAAGATGAGGACTGACAAGTTGGCAATGAATATTAAGGGTCGAATAACTATTGTCAGTGATGATTCACTTCGAGCTGGATTGTTTTCATTTTATCCTTTTGTTTGTATGCATTTGGGTTCGATCCGTGGCAAATTTCCCAGTTGAGATCTCAGATGAATGAAAAACAGTGAATTACTCCAATGCCTAACCAACTACAATAGACGACTTAGGTCCAAGTTACCAACCCACAAATTTCGTCCAAATTTACTATGTCTGGGGAAGGGGGATTTCAGAACAAATTGAACGTGATAAGGTTCGCGTTATTTATAAATGTCCGTAAAAGATGCCTCGGCTTCTAAAACAAGATAATTCCTTCCAAATATAGAGTTTTGTTGAGATTATCTCTGATTGGCTGAAATTTAAGTTGGGATTCCTGATTTCATGTAAATAGTGTCAAGTTTATATATGATATGTTCCGCAAATCAACTTGGTTATTTCGGTTGCCGGTTTTCTGGTTGGTTCCTGAAAACAGATTGACTGATTGATAAATGAGCAATATTTCTGCAACCAGAGCGACAGTTAATGTTCTATGGTAACATATCCATGGCATAGAAATATCCATGATGTTTTACTTACATCATGGAACAAGCTGTATTCACCATATGATCCATAGACCATACTTAGTAATTGTTTCATTGTTGATTGTTGTCTCGTCTTTGTTCTATGGATTATAAAGTAAATAAAGATTATTCTATGCTATGAATATGTTACTATAGAACATTGACTGTAGCTCTGGTGACAGAAAGTTTGCTTTTTTATCAATCAAATTCCGTAATTAACTTTTTTTTTCAGGAACTAACCGAATATTTCATATTTACCGAACGGAAAACCGGCAACCGAAATAACAAAGTTTCGGTCCATTGATGATTCTAAGTGTGCAATGTTATTCCTGCTGGATTTCAGTAGAGCCTTCGATACTGTGCGGCATGATGTTCTTGTGGCTATTTTGAAGTCTTGTGGAGTGTCAGGTGAGGCTCTTCGCCTTCTGAGCTCTTACCTCACTGGGCGTACACAATTCGTGAAGTTGGGTGATAAAATCTCTTCTGCTAAGTCTGTGCTGAGTGGGGTACCTCAGGGATCGGTTCTCGGGCCTCTTCTGTTTATAATATACACAAGCCAATTCATCAAGTTCATCCGTCACGGCAAGGTTCACATGTTTGCTGATGATTTTCAACTTTTTTTCGATTTCTCCATTGAAGATTTTAATACCGCAACCATGAGAATTATTGAAGATCTGAATCGGTTGGCACTCATAGCGGAGAAACATTTCCTCATTTTGAATTCAAGAAAATCATTCGCTCTGGTGTTTGGTTCCAAAAATATAAGAAGTTTCGTTGAAAATAATTTTAGGCCTGTAATTGGTGGTGATAATATACATTTTGTAGAGAACGCTCGGGACTTGGGCTTGGTTGTGGATGGCTCATTAAGATTTCGTGAACATGTGGCGTGTTCAGTTCGGAGAGCTTATGAAGCCCTTAGGATGCTGTACCAGCATAGATCGTATTTGCCCATCCCTACAAAAAGGGCTCTATGTGAGAGTCTTGTCTTGTCTAAGTTTAATTATTGCTCCCCTGTTTATAGCTTTTGTCTTGATCAAGAGACATTAGGTCGAATTCAACGTGTTCAAAATAGCTGCATTAGGTTTGTATATGGGATCAGAAAATATGAGCATGTTTCGCATAAGTTGAAGGAGTTATGTTGGTTGCCTATGAAAACCTGTTTTGAATATTATGCCCTGTGTACTTATCACAAAGTCATAATTGAGAAGTGTCCGCCATATCTTCACAAGAAACTGAGGTATAGAACTGATATTCATAACTTGAACGTGAGGCATAGGAATCTGCTTTCTTGTCCCCAGCACAGAACATCGATCTTTCAAAGAAGTTTCTCTTATAATATAGTGAAGTTTTACAATGAGGTTCCAACCGAATATAAAAAATTCACAATGGTTAGATTTAGGAAAGAAATCAGGGCTCATCTTTTCCGTACGATAAATGTGTAAAGTTCCTGATTGTCTACAGAAACTATAGTAGTACTCAATGTCTTGAATGCTTTTTTTCTATTATTATCTTAGTTCTGCTTTATTTTGTTCATTTCCATTATATTCTCCTTTTTTTGTTTTTCAATGATCACTCGAATTCAATTATTTATGTAACAAGGGTTAAGTGGTAGAGCACCTTCTTGGTGAACTTCCCCTTGAGGTTCAATTTGGTGAAATAAAGACAATATTATTATTATTATTATTATTATTTGCGGAACACATCCTATATAAACTTGACATTATAAACATGAAATCAGGAATCCCAACTCAAATTTCAGCCAATCAGAGATGATCTTAACGAAAACCTATATTTGGAAGAAATTATCTTGT
Source organism: Myrrha octodecimguttata (assembly GCA_958510865.1). Taxonomy (NCBI): domain Eukaryota; kingdom Metazoa; phylum Arthropoda; class Insecta; order Coleoptera; family Coccinellidae; genus Myrrha; species Myrrha octodecimguttata. Next base: position 23,917,968 of record OY294059.1, read on the forward strand.
TTGAGGAGCCGAGGCATCTTTTACGGACATTTATAAATAACGCGAACCTTATCATGTTGAATTTATCCTGAAATTCCCCTTTCCCAGTAATAGTATATTTGAAAGAAATTTGTGGGTTTGCAACTCGGACCGAAATCGTCTATTGCAGATGGTTTATGTACGTTGAGGAGAACTTGGCCTCGAAAAATGGCAGTGTTGCCAAGAATAAGATAATCCACGGTGGTTATAATTCCCAGAGTGTCTACTAGATTGTCAGTTGAAAAGGATATTTTATTTCAGACTTGAAAGATTACTTTCCAACTTTTGGAAAATGGATATTTTTGCGTGCATATTCTAGGAAACAAGCGTGCTATAATTTAGCTGTAATGTAGGTTTTTGCGCGCATGTTCTAGATGAACAGCGTGCTATCGTTTTGTCCAAATGTCTGTAATTTTGGATGATTGAGCCGAAAATGGTCTCAATCGACTAGGTTGGACTCACTGATGACGAATCCGGTGTCAAAATCGATTCTGTCCGGACGGCCGGCCGTCCGTCCGGCCGTGGACACGATAACTGTCGACAGAAGCAAGCTAGCAACTTGAAACTTTCAGGGTAGGTCGCGCATCATTATGCCGCGGTTAAGGTCGTTAATGGGCCAAATTGGTCGAATAGTTTCGGAGTTATAGGCACTTGAAATTTTGAAGTTATTTATTTTTTATTTCAGAAACCACTTGAGCAATTGGATTCAAACTTGGCAGTTAGGTGGAGTATAACGACGCGCAACTTTGAGCCAAATTTTGTCAGGATCATTCTGTCAGTAAATAGACAAAAAAATTTTTTTCGAAATTTTTTTCCAAAACATTTCTTTTTTCGGAAACCATTCATCAAATCCGAAAAAAAATTCCACCCGCACTTTGAGCTTCATATATCACAGCAGTTGACAAAATTCAGTTCGATACGATCATAAGTTTCGGAGATATCGGAAAAAAATATGTCAAATTTCGAGGTTTTCTTCTCGATATCGTTGTTTTTTTTGGTATAACTCGAGAAATACGGATTCAGTCCTGATAAAACTTCGCAGCTAGTTTTAAAATGCTGAAAGACAACTTTATGCAGAATTACGTGATGATCGTGTCGTTAGAACAATTTGAAAAAAAAATTTCTGTGATTTTCTTATCATATCGTCCTCATTAGATACTGTATGAACCTTCGAACTGTAATTTTTCGATGAAGTACTGGACTTCAATTCGATCTGATCTGTATTTTCGGAAATATTGGAAAAATAAAATTTTGAATGGCCCTCGTAATTAAGGTCCAAACCTTCTCTACAAATATTGAGTTTCTAAGTTGTTTCTTTCGGAAGTTATTGTGTTTACGCAGTCGGCCGTTAGGCTGTCCGTAAGCACAATAAGTTCCGGAAGAAACGACTTGGAAACTCGATATTTGTAGAGTAGGTTTGGGGCTTAATTACGAAGGTCGAATTCGTGATGGGTAAAATCCGCCCAATAATTCCGTAGATACACCCATTCAAAATTTTATTTTTCCAATATTTCCAAAAATACAGATTAGATCGAATTGAAATCCAGTAATTTATTGAAAAAAAAACCGGCTTCTGCGTGCATGTTCAAATTCGTTGCCGAAGCGGTCATCGACATTGAACATGCGCGCAAAAGCTGCTGCCTTCACGGCAGTGCTTTTTGAATTTTTTTTTAATTCCTTCCCGAACAAGCTCTAGGTTGAACTCAAGATAAAGAATTGATCTGCCAACTTTTATCCGGACCATAGAATACACAGAAATATCAATCTATTCTGCATAGACCTTTTATTCTTATATTAGGTCTGTGCTACTTCTTGATGAGATCACGATGCTATGGATGTTATGTCTCTATGTCTAGGAACAAGACTTTAATCGTGGATGCTGAAGGTACCGGCTTCGAATGCCGGCGAGGTCGTGTATGTTGTATAAATTTAGGGTGAAGGTTTATGTAGTTTCTCTTAAAAATGAAAATTGTCTATAGTATAGTATGAATTTAATTGAATGTAATATATAAAGATTTCGTGACTGGGCACATAACCACAGTTTGAATAACCCAATAATAGTGAGTGAATGAACGAATGACCATAGACATGGAGACATAGCCTCCATATCTGAGGTCTGATCACGAAATAGCATAGAACACATATAAGCATAATACTTCTATGTGGAATAAGAAAAATATTTGGAGTATTCTATGGTACGGATAAACGTGGAAAGAGCTCAATTTAAGGCCTTTTTTTGGAAATTTGAACAGCCTGAATCTTTTCACTAGAGCCGGATCTGCGAAAATAGCAAATGATTAAAGCGTTTTATTAGATAGAGAATCTACGGTTAAAATTAATTTTCAACTCGAAGATTTAACCTGTATAACCACACAACAAGAGTATATTGCTGCAAAAAGGTTAAATTTAATCTTCGGCTGCACCTAATGACTATATTTACTCGGAAATAATTATATTTCCAAACACACTTACTTTTGTCCCAAACGGCGCCTATTTTGTGGCGTTTCCGTCGTTGCCGTGCAACTGAATCTTCAGCATCAGAGTCGAGAACCTATCTCGAAAGTCTAAACTTTGTAAGTCGTCGCAATGGTGTGGATTCATTGTTTTATTCTGGAAGCTGAACGAACGCGAAATGTCAAAGGTCCCAGGACTTCGATCCGCTATGAGGATTCTGCGGAACACTGCAAACTGCAATCCGAAGCAGACCGTGTTTCGGTTGGTTGATATTTCCTTGAGTCAGAATTAATGGGTTCAATTGTTTACGAATTGATGCAATTACGGCCCACCTAGGAGCCTATTCTTGAATGAGATGGAATTAACGTTCTCTACCGTCCAAACAAAAATGCACCGCGTTGCCTCGACAACAGCGTCGACACGCCTATTTTCTTCCTTCTCCGATTCAAGAATGGGGACCCCTGTGTAGAGCTGTACTCTCTGGACGGACCAGTCAGAATCGTCGAAAGCTATTGCATCTCGAATTGCATGTACAGAACGCGAACCTTCGAAGATTGTGAATATTTTCAAAACATTCCCGAATTCGAGAGAAGAAGCACTCGGCGCCGGCCCCTGCGCCATTTTGTAACTGTAGGGAATTCATCCGGGTCTATTACCTCTAGAATTTATTGATGCTGTCAGAAAGTATCATTACTCATGAGCTTTTTCATCAAAATTATCAATGTTCTTTTAAAGAAATATTCCTTTCACTTCACTATATCAGGGAATATTCTTCGAAAACCACCATGGGTTTTTATTTTATCACAACATAAAAGAACTTTCCATCGAAAACTTACATTCTAGCTTGTCTTCCGGTCTTCCAGCTTCAAGAAGAGATAGATAACACACTATGTCCTTGAGGGAAATTTTCACGCTGTTAACGTCAAGTGTGCTTGTTTTTCTAACGATATGTCTGACATCTGAAACAAACATTCGTTTAAATACATTTTCATAGTGAACCAAACTGTTTTTGACCTGAAGAGAATTTTGTTTTTCATGACGACTTAGAGATGAATGTTGAAAATTTTTTGTTTTCTGCCAAGCACAATATAGGGTTGAGAGTTATAAATATACGAAGTGTAAAATCCAATTTATTTATTGATTTGAGCTATTGGTTTATTATTTGATAAAATGAAATAATAAACCTTAGTGATCGACCAAAAAAAACCTAGAAAAGCACTGACGTGAGGTCAGGAGCTTTTACGCGCTTGTTCCGTTGCCAAAGCTGTCATCTATACTAGTATTGACCATGCCAAACGCAGTTTTTTCATTTGATCCTCACGAAATTCTACATTGACCTCAAGCTATAATTTTCGATCAAGTACTAGATTGCAATTCGATCCAAAATTTTGAATGGGTATAACTATCTAAAGAATAACTGGCGAATTCAACCCATTCAACATTCTTAATTAAACTGAAAACCTACTCTTCTAATATATTCCCTATATCTATTCTACCTAAAGTTAATGTATTCACGGCCGGCCTAACCACTGTTGGTGAACAAAATAACTTCCGGAAGAATTTACCCAGTAGCTTGATAATTGTAGAGTAAAGTTTGGAGTTTAATAACGAATGCCAAATTAGTAAAAACTATCGAATGATTCCGCAGATATACCCTTTCAAAAATTCAGTTTCCCGATATTTCCAAAAACATAGATCGAATCACCCTCCAATAAAAAATACCATCTTGAAGTTTCATCCAAATAGGGCCTACAGAACAAGCAAAATAACTCTTTCATTCAACCAGGATTCTTTAATTTTTTTTGCTCATTGTTCGGTTGACCCTATTTGGCTGAAACTTCAAAGTGGTTTTTTTCATTGAAGGGCGATTCGATTTATGTTTTTGGAAATATCGGGAAACTGAAATTTTGAAAGGGTCTATCTGCAGAATCATTCGATCATTTTCACTACTTCGCCAATTCGGCATTCGTTATTAAACTCCAAACCAACTCTACAATTATCAAGCTTCTGGGTAGATTCTTCCGGAAATTATTTTGTTCACTATTAGTAGTGAGGCCGGCCGTAAACACATTAACTTTAGAAAGAATCGACATTGGGAATATATTTGAAGAGTAGGTTTTCAGTTCAATTGAGAAGGTCGAATGGGTTGAATTCGCCAACTATTCTTTAGATAGTTATAACCATTCAAAATTTTGGATCGAATTGCAATCTAGTACTTGATCGAAAATTATATCTTGAGGTTTATGCTGAATTTCGTGAGGAACATATGAAAAAATCTGCGTTTGGCTGGGTTAATACTTGTATAGATGTCCGCTTTTGACCTCATGTCAGTGCTTTTCTAGGTTTTTTTTCTTAGAAAACGAAGCTAGGTATGGGAAAAACTCAGAAAATCAAAAAATTGTATCTGAACTCTCGTCAATCTGAAAAAAATCGGTGTGTATATTTTTTCTCAATATTGTTATCTGCGCCAATGGGACCTGATAATTTCAATTCAATTAGGTCTGAGGGAGGTCCTTTTTATTCATGAACGCTAAACCTCAACCCAATCCAAGAATATTTATGATATTTTGGAAATACCGTTTGATTTTGAAACCTCTGTATCTCAGAAACATAGCAATTCTGGACATTCCTTTTTTTTCTTCTTAAAATGACCTCACGAATTACCCTCCGAAGTTTCCTATTATACAGGGTGATTCCGGAGGAGACCGTCAGATTTTAGGTTGAGTTTACACTAGTCAAGATAGTCATCATTTGAGAGTTCCTAATTTTTTTGGCACACTTTGAGTTTCCCGAGAAAATTTCATCAAAAAAAGACAATGTCGAAATTTCGCTCCAATCGATTCTACTTTTATTAATAACTTTGGTATGGCTTATCCGATTTTGATGAAATTTGCAGTGTAGAACAATCTACATTCAATTCATTCAATGGTTCCAGCAATCTCCCAAATACAGGGTTGGTGATAATGATATTTCGAGAATTTCCGATTAATTCTGCACTTGAAAAAAAACCAGCCTGTACATTGCTTTTCCAAAACTTTCTTGTTCTTTCCAGATTCTACAATAATATGTCATTATTCAGAGGTTTTTGATCACTTTGGCACACCACCGGTTTTCCGAGGAAAAGTATTTGAAGAAGAGCATAATCGAAATTTGGCGCAAGAGCAGTGATAATATTCTGCACTTGGTCGTAGAGCTGTATATTCCAAGGATGCAAAGCAGTTCTTAAGTTCTAAAATATCCTTTTCAAATTCCAAATTCATATTTAATTGCTCATATTCTGTACGAAATCATTCAATTCAGAATATATTTCGAATTTGAAAAGAATATTTTAGAAGTGACGAACAACTTTGCATCCTTAAACAATACAGCTTTCCTACCTAGTGCGGAATACTCTCACTGCACGTGAGCCAAATTTCGATTATGCTCTTCTTCAAAAATGTTTTCTAGGAAAACCGGAGGTGTGCCAAAGAAATTAGAAACCTCTGAATAATGACTTATTTTTGTAGAATCTGAAACGAATAAGAAAGTTTTGGAAAAGCAATGTACAGGGTGTTTTTTTTCAACTACACAATAAATCTGAAATTCTGAAATTTCCACAATTACAACCCTGTATTTTGAGAGATTGTTGCAATTATTGAATGAAGTCATTCAGATGGTTTTACACTGCAAATTTCATCGAAATTGGATGAGCCATACCAAAGTTATTAATAAAAGTAGAATTGATTGGAGCGAAATTTCGACATTGTCTTTTTTTGATAAAATTTTCTCGGGAAACTCAAAGTGTGCCAAAATAATCAGAAACTCTCAAATGATGACCTATTATAGTCGTATCGTAAACAGATAGCGTAGTTTTGGAAACGCGATGTACAGGGTGTTTTTTTCAACCTGCACGATTAATCTGGAATTATCAGAATAAATACAGTTTATTTAAAAGAAAAATTTGGAATTAATGGATGTGCTCATCAATATTGTACATCACTGAAAATTTAACTGAAATCGAATGAGCCATACTAAAGTTATCAATAAAAGTAAAATTGGTCGAATCGTACAAATCACCCTGTATATTCTCAATAGAGACCTCCAACCATGAACCAAACATTGTTCCGAGACTATCTTGACTAATGTAAACTTAACCTAAAATCTGACGGTCTCCTCCGGAATCACCCTGTAGTTAGGAAACACCCTGTATATTAGCAAACGAATTTTTGTTCCAAACAACTCCTTATATTCACGTTCCGTGTTCATAATTTAATGTGCCTAACGTGTCGAAGGGTGCCGTTATGCCTGGATCATAACCTCAATTTCATCGAGATGATTACAAGAACGATGTTCCAACTTGAGGAGCATACTACGTTATCCGTTTAATGTCAGCGCACTTTGTTGATACATGACGGTGATTAAGAGGCAACTAACTCCGAATCCTGAATTCATAACGATCCATTCGGGGCTTAACATTCTGCACGGGGAATATTACGAATTTGGGGCAAGGGGATTATTGCTAACCTTGAGCATGTCGGTTTGTTACGATTCGATGAACGTTGAAGCAATGTTTTTGTTTGTGAAGAGCATAGAGGGTGAGTATTGAAGTTATACTCCATCCAATTCTATAAACTATCTCGATTGGCCATGTAATTCTGACACATTTCACCGTGTATATTTTGAAAATGTTAGGTGCTAGTCATTTTCCTGTCAGATAACTACGCGACGTTGTCCTCTCTACATAGAGGTTGTAGTATTTACGTATTTATCAAAATGTTTATTTACACAAATCTGGGATTTTCATCCAACGATATATACTGTGAAAATTTGCACAGAAAAGTAATTTTGGCTGTAACATGTTCTTGTTCACATAAAATTTTGTGTTCTTTAACCTTTTTGTATTTGTAACCCATTGATTTTATAAGTTTAAAAAGTGATGTCCATCTCCAGTTATATTCCAAATGTTCCTTCGCAAAAGTGAGTAAATCAATCGAAAGGTGTTGATTTTTCAAATTATAATTCCAAATTTGTCGTTGCAGGTCTTTTTTCAAAATGAAGTCTTCAGTTGGTGTATTTTTGGGTGCACCAATAGAAAATAATTTTTTGTCGTCCTTTTTACTTAAAATTTTTCTTATTGTGGTGATGTGTAGCTAAAAAATTAATATCTATTCATATAAATATAAAACCTTGGCTTTCACTCACATACGTTGAAAATGTTGGATAGCTTGTGATGAATTATTGATTACAAATTATCAGGTTTACTATCAGAAAAAGCAGATTTCACTTCTACATACACTTCCTGAAACTCTCTCTCTGCTTCTTCAAAACAACCTTCTGTATTTTTAGTTCCCAGGCGTGATGATTATCTTGAGATTGAAAGTAGAAATTGGCATTGGCATTTGGCAACGTCACTGAAAATTATTTTGACATTGCTGATATTTCACGAGTGTCAACCTGCGTCTAGTAAAAAAACTTAATAGACCTTAATCATGGCCAACCGGGATAGTTTATAAAAGTGAAAAGACTTTATACATTAATTTTAACTATAGATTTCTCTCATCCAATAAGAGTATATCAATCAACGAGCATAGAATGACCGTTATTATTCACGAGGGCGACGTTTGCGACAAGACCTGCAGGCGAGTGTCGCAAATCACCCATGTGAATAATAACAATTATACACGTCTTTTATCCACGGGCTTGATTAATGACTTGGACAAATATAAGTTTTATTTGTCCTTGACTGTCGCGAACTGAAAAGAAAAACTAAAAATATGTATAAAACATAAAGAATATAATTTCGATATTGCATTATACCTTCTAGTTTTCCATTATTGACTAGCAGCGAGTTATTTGATTTTTTCGATGAGTTCCTTGATATCTGGCTATGTGATGGTGATGATTCTGTGCTTTTCTTTCCTAATACTTCGTGGCAGGAATATGAAGTGTGCGTGACAGTCAGCATAGGATGGACAGTTCCTGAAAATCAGAATCAGTGTTTAATGCGGAATACTATTCAAACGCACATGTTGTTTGAAACGATATCGTTTTGCCCAAGTATCTTCGACTAGAATTTTGAGTCGAGTGCCGTATGAAACGACTTAATTAATATTGAAAAATATTTAGTTTGAAAACTAGGGAAGGCCATCAATTTATGATCTTCAACACTTGCCATTCCGGGCAGTTTCATAGAGCTGGTGTAGTGTAAAAAACCTAACTTAAAAATCACCACAAGAAATTTTACAGTTACAAAATGTCGGAGGGACAAGGCTAGATTGCTTGCTGTGTCGGAATTGAGAATTTTTTGAAGATACTGGGAATTATAAAAAGATCACCTTGTCCAGTTGACCTGCAAGCCTTGTTTTGCAACTTCCTCCAGGAGAAATTAAAATGATGCCAAACTTAACTATTTCCGTGATCCTCACCTTATGCAATAGTAGGATTGAATCGTCCGTAATTTCACTGAATTGAGGCACAAACTTCTGAATCAATATTTATCAGCTCCATTCGAAATGTTTTTCGAAAATTCCGAAAAAATATGAGCTGATCCGCCTTTTTGCGCGCATGTTCTAGGGAAACAGCGTGCTATCGTTTTGTCCAAATGTCTGTAATTTTGGATGATTGAGCCGAAAATGGTCTCAATCGACTAGGTTGGACTCACTGATGACGAATCCAGTGTCAAAATTGATTCTGTCCGGCCGCCCGGCCGGTTGGCCGGCCGTAGACACGATAACTGTCGACAGAAGCAAGCTAGCAACTTGAAACTTTCAGGATAGGTTGCGCATCAGAATGCCGCGGTTAAGTTCGTTAATGGGCCAAATCGGTCGAATAGTTTCGGAGTTATAGGCTTTTGAAATTTTGAAGTTATTTATTTTTCATTTCAGAAACTACTCGAGTGATTGGATTCAAACTTGACAGTTAGGTGGTATATAACGACGCGTAGCTTTGAGCCAATTTTCGTCGGGATCATATTGTCAGTTAAATTTTTTTTCGAAAATTTTTTCCAAAAAATTTTTTTTTTCGGAAACCATCCATCATATCCAAAAGAGAATTCCACTCACACTTCAAGCTCCATATTTCATAGTAGTGTACCAAATTTCAGTTTGATACGATCATAAGTTTCGGAGATATCGGGAAAAAATATGTCAAATTTCGAGGTTTTCTTCTCGATATCGTTGATTTTTTCGGTATAACTGGAGAAATACTGATTCAGTCCTGATAAAACTTCACGGCTAGTTTTGAGATGCTGAAAGACAACTTTATGCGAAATTCAGAACAATTTGAAAAACAAAATTATCATCCTCATTGAATTCTGTATGAAACTTCGAACTGATATTTTTCGATGAAGTACTGTATTTCAATTCGATCTGATCTGTATTTTTGGGAATTTTAGAAAAATTTAATTTTGATTGGGTATATCTACGGAATCATTGAGTGGATTTTACCCATTCACGAATTCGGCCTTCGTAATTAAGATCCAAACCTTCTCTACAAATATCGAGGTTCTAAGTTGTTTCTTTCGGAAGTGTTTACGCAGTCGGCCGTTAGGCTGACCGTGAACACAATAACTTCCGGAAAAAACGACTTAGAAACTCGATATTTGTAGAGTAGGTTTGGGGCTTAATTACGAAGGTCGAATTCGTGAATGGGTAAAATCCGCCCAATGATTCCGTAGATATACCCATTCAAATTTTTATTTTTCCAATATTTCCAAAAATACAGATTTGATCGAATTGAAATCCAGTAATTCATCAGTAAAAAATTTCAAGAAGCACTGCCGTGAAGGCAGCAGCTTTTGCGTGCATGTTCAAATTCGTTGCTGAAGCGGTCATCTGCATTGGACATGCGCGCAAAAGTTGCTGCCTTCACGGCAGTGCTTTCTCAAATTTTTATTAAACGTAAATTCATTAGTACTAGCCCAAACGGAATTACGCTTATGAGAAATCATAGTACTGACAGCGTAATGTCAAACTAAACGGTATCTAAGTTCTCTAATTTTCGATGGTTCAAAAATGACAAAGCAGGACTTCAGGTTAAGAACAGAAAGTTTCAACAGAAATTTGAAAAATTTTCGAATAAACAATTTTTTTGAATTTTCCAACAACTGGATCCAGACGAAATTTTGCACCAAGTGGCGAGAGAGTATTCCAAAATTATTCACGAAGTTTCCATCTGATTGAATCGGTACTTCATGGGATATCGAGGAATTAACCTCAAATTTCAAATGGGCCCAACTCCGAAACGATTCGACCGATTTCAACCATTAACGAATCCAACCGAGAAATTTGGACTTCAAACCTACGACGATTTTGAGCTGCTAGGTTTTTTCTTTCGAAAGTCAGAGCACATACGGATGTACAGAGGGACAGAATTGAATTTGACCACGGATTTTTCTTCAGAGTGTTCAACCCAATCCTTTAAGACCATTTTCGGTTCAAAATTCTAAGATTACAAACACACATACAAACGATAACGCGCCGTTTCACAGAACAAGTGCGTAAAATTTTTCAAATCAGATAACAATACCTACTTGAAAAACCATTCAGCAGATAACATTCAATTACGAATTCCGTCAGAGTTAATTGAAGGAAAAACCTGCCGGAACTTGCAGATATCTCAAAACGTCGCCTCCTCAGCCTTTTCGGTTTGTTTGAGGGTTTTCCCCCCTCTCTAGAGATTAATGGCTTTTTATTATGGTGTGCCTGCAGGAGCTAATTTCACGTAGTCACTTGAAGAAGGGAAATCAAGATTGATCGATTTCCTTTCTTCCTTTTTCTACAGGAAAATTCAAGAGGAACACAAATTAAATTGTTCTATATATAATGTTTTCATTTCCTTTTTGCCGGCTTCAAGGGGAGGTTCATTATTTTTTTTCTCAGATTTATATCCTCCCATTTTTTTATTTTTCCCATTTAATGGCTTTTTCACATACATTTCTCATTCAATTCCACAACTAATCAGTGTTGAACTGAGCGAAATGGTTTTTTGAGCTCGAATTCATTTGCAAACTCGACTCTGTCTTGTTTCAAATTCGTAATCCTGCAAATTTTTTTCGGCGGCATTAATTAGATATTTGAATGATGTGAACAGTGTGTTCTACATATTTCTGAAAAGATTCATCTTCAGGTCAGTTGTTCCATCGAGAAAACAATCTCTCAATGCTTCTTTATACAAGGTGTCTCAAAAGGAATTTAATATTTCAAAAGTCGATAAAAAATAAAATAAGCCGTTCATCAAAAAAAAGTTTATTGATTTTAAAATACTCTCTTTGGGAATTTATTTCTTGAAAAAAATATCGTCTATTTGTTTTGCCTCATGTTCGCGATATTTATTCAATCTAACATTGAAATTTTTGATGGCGAATTGGCAGGTAGGCTCCGTGATGGCTCCCATTTCTTGGCGAATATTTTGTGATAATTCCTCGCGATGACATCGCAGCCCATACGGTCACTTTTTGCGAATGAAGGGGTTTCTGATGCTTACATTTGGGATCGGTTGCACTCCAATAGCGACAGTTATGCTCGTTTACGTGCCCATTGAGATGAAAATAATTTTTCAAGGAGGACCTTTTGAATGTTTTTTTGTACACCTTGCAACGATTTATTGATAGCATGTTGATACACCATCTCAGTTGTTTCATGTTGCAGTTGTTTCTCAAACTTGTTGTATCATAAAGTTCAAGTGGATTTTATCAAGAGATTTTAGTTCATTGATCTGAGGGCCCTAAAACGGGTGATCGCTTTTATGGTGGTAAAGGTGACTTGAAATCCGATTCAGAACTTTGGGGGCCCATATCTCCTGAACTATCTGAGATCACCTAGTTGCAACAGTAGGTTTCTTGTTCAGGAAAAAACACTTAGAACATTGAATCAAATTTCTAATCAAATTCTTCGCGAGGGGAAAAAAAAACCTCTGTACCAAACATACCTGTTTTACCAGCACGTGTCGAACAATCACTATCTGATCGGTGGTGCCCCATTAGTTTTTCGTGAAATCCGTGGATTTTCTCCACAATCATCTCACCGTAAGTGGATGGTTTTTCCAGGGTGAAATTCCGATCCATTATCTCACAAATGGAATTCACATTCGGTGTAGAACCTGCAAGAATAGTCATTTGTTAGAAATTGAACAAGGGTGGTTGATGAAATTAGTATTCTGTTTTCCTGAAAATTAAAAGTCGAGCACGAAAGCTTTCTTCTGATGAAAATTCACCTTGGGTTAAACATCTTCGAGAAGCTTTCATATACGATTAAAAAATTTCTCTCAAGGTTTAACACCTTCACTTCGTTCATTTAAACTGAAGTAGAAACTTAAATCTGCTAGGACTTGATTGGGAGTTCACAATTGATGCATTATTTCGAAAATTTACGACGAAAATACTCGAACACAAATTATCACAAGATATTATTCGAATTGGATGAGTAGGATATGTATCACAAATATATCCTGAATTTTAATATCATTTATAAGGATGAGTGATTGAACACAACAAAGACCTTACAACACTCTGAAAATTGTTATATTTATTCTTCAAGCTTTTACATCGAAGTTTTTTATAAATCATATGAATTTTTCATGTTTGTTCTGAAGGAAATTACGCAGAAATATTACAGGAAAGAATAATTCAAATATTTTCTTGACTATAACTATTTCAGTTCGCTGTGGATAGGATGCTGATAACAAAACAGTGTGTAACTACTCTCTAATCCATGTACACTTTTTGCGTCTAACGCACGTTTCGGAAACCACGTTTTCTTCTCTCAGTGAAAATGTTGGAAATTCGTTGTGAAATGGTGCATGCGTCGGTTTGGTTTCGAAGGATTCTAATAGGGGTTTTTCCTGAATTTGGGTTATTACTGTAAATGCAAATTTGAACATAATCATTATGGGTTTGAATCATCATTTTCCCAAATTACCTTCAGAAAGTATTAAAATCAGATTTCAAAATCGGAGTTTGGGATTTGCCAGGCATGCACGAAGTGACAACGTTGTTTAGTAGAATTGCTTTTTCTGCTATAGAATAACGAAATATTTATTCCTATTCTGTGGTACACACGTGTTCTTTGTCAATATACCCCAACAATTTCCGTTTGCGACTCTGAATAAAGATATAAGGAAGGAGCATAATGCCTCACAAAGCGGGTCTGGGATGGATGTTGCATATGGCCGACTTTCCTTTCACTTTGAAGAGAGAACAACTTGTTCCGAGACTTCTTTGTCTGAAGAAACGAACTAACATGAGTCATACTTGGAGGTTCAATATGGGCGCCTATGTCCCACTTTTATACGAAGTAGAAAAGCGTTATGCTCCTTCCTGTTGTTCTTTATTCAAAGGTTTGCGATTTGTTAGTAATATGACAGTATGACAGTCTCTGCTCTTCCTTTTCTATTCGTTCGTCGTTGTCTTCTACACTAACCAGATCGAAGTATAGCTATCTCTGTTTTCCTAAGTAAAGTTACAGATTTGAGGTCCTTTTCTTTCCGAGAAATCTGAATTCGACGTTGCCATATCATGAACTCATGACAAATCCCTTTAAATGCAAATCTTATTATTCAGTTTTAAGGTGATCAAACATTTTTTAAAAATATAATATTGAAATTATATGTTTGAAATGTGATGTTCTGAAGGTTTTTCATGAAAATAACTGCATTTTCGTTTAAAGGAAAAACCCCCAACGAGGGTTTGGAGTTTGGAGAATGGACTTGCAGTTCCATGCTTGTTATTCATAGCACAGAATAGATGAGTATTAATTCTATTCTGTGCTCGAAGTTTCAATTGCATTAAAGGTATCCTACCTCGTATCATTATTTTCTCTCTTCTATTATTATTTCTTTTTTGCACTGTATCGATCCGTCCTCAATTAATTATGTACCACTTTCAAATAACATCATACTTATGGAAATCGATAGGATACTTCGCCTTGGGATAGAATCACCCACCAATCACTTTGTTTCCAAGTTTAATCCCCTGGGTAATCAGAGTATATGGAGAACTTATTATGATTATGATTACGCCGGCCATAATCAACTTGGTCGATATACTAACCACAATTTCCTGAAACTCTGTTCGATAGGTAAACACTTCTGAAAATTGGCAATGACATTTCCTCGGATAACGTACGAGTTCGAAGGTATGGAACGACAGGGCTGTATCCAGACATTGCTCTGATATATTTGCGACGAAAATCTCTGCATAAAACGTCGTTCAATTTTTGCGCGACTATTCGAAGGAACAAAACTCAGATATCAGATCGAATAGAAGATTTTGTTCAGATTTGGGAACTAGTAAATGCCATCAATATATCCTAGAAATAGGGTCACACCTTTGGACAGAACAATTGAGGTGTTAATGCAGAGAAAACTAATAGAAAACATCCGAAATTGAAATAATTTCAAGAGTTTCAAAATGGCGCAGGGACTGGGACATATCCATACTATATCAATGTTGAGAATTTATTGGAAATGCTCAGAACCATCGAAACATTGCATTCTTTAGTTTTTTGCTAGCTCCTTCTTCGAATTCTGGTTGGAAATAACGGCATGTCGTCCTTATTATTCTATTTTTATCTCACCTTGATACACACACCTTTTTCAATCAGTAAGATTATAGAATACCGACACCTAGCGTTTGTACTATATTTATGAGAATCGTTTCAATAAAACAATGAATTATTTATTTTATATTCGGGTATATTTTTCACCTATTGATTCTCCTAGTTTTGTGAGAATTTTTTTTGTTTCCATTTTTCCAGATACAGGCTGTTATATTCCTGAAAGGAGTAGCGTTCCTTTTGTAGTTTCGACATAGTTATTCCGAATAAAAGGACTTTTGGCTTGAAAACTTGTGTTAAAATTTCAAGTTACAGAAATAGTTTATTTGAGGTCATTATGACTGCATTTATTCACGAGAGTGGAGTTTTCGAGACTGAATTTTTCGACACTCGCCTGAGGCTCGTCTCGCAAATCACCCAAGTAGCAATTATACAGTGCGCGTCAAAATTAGGGAACAAATTCATTTCCACAGAAGAAAAATATTTGGCAACAAAATCCTGAAACAGGTCAATTTTTGTTTCACTTTTACCAAATTTTATAAATTTTTGAAGGATTTTGTTGCACCCTGTGCCATCCCCATCAACCCTCTAAATTTTTTGAATGGGAATGTGGGTCATGTGGTACTTTTTTGGCAAGGTCTTTATGTCTTCTTTATAGGCGTGTAAAAGTTTTCATGAAAAAAATTTTTTTTTTTTGAAAAATTAGTTAGTTCAAAGAGGTATTCAGTATGTGCACTTTGTCATGGCTCATTTACTTTGAGACGATGGTACCTGATGAAATTTGTCACAGAATGAAAGTCGACCATTACAGTTTTGTTCATGCACAACTTTCAACCCTCCCACGTGAAAAATCAGAATGTGTGAAATGTTGTTCTATAATTTTGACGTGCATTGTATATGAGAGTTAAATACCCTACTTTGTCCACGACTTCATTGAAAAAATTCCAATGATTCTGCATTCTCAAAAACCTAAAATAGGGTTGTCAGAATGCTGAATTTCATTCTCTGTGATTGCTGAAAATTGTTAAGCTTACGATAAACGTTTAAACTTCCACTTGATCTATGCATGGAGTGCATAATATTCATTAAACACGCCTATTATCCTTACATAATATCGAGTTTTGGGTTAGAATTATCCGAAATTTCATTGTACTTTTTGTGAAACGAAGATTTGAAATTTGTATCGGCAAACCAACATAAACTATATCGTGGTGAAATACAATTTCGTCTTTCCGTAAACGCAATAACTGCAAGCCTTGATGAATTGAGTTTTTTTAATTCCTGAAACTCTCTAAATCCTGTCCTTACTTTCAGTCAAAATACACAATATACATTCCAGTTATCGAGGTACTTCTACGAACTCACAAAGGGCGAGTTTCAACGAGAAACTTTTCGCATTTTGCTATACATAGATATTCCTCTTTCCATCGACTTCGGCAGCTTTTCAGTTGATGTGGACGTCTAGAAACGGTCCCAATGAAAACTTTCGAGCCGAAACTCCCAACACTCACTTTCCAACGATAAAGATCTTAATAACTTTTCGAGAGGGTTAAGTGGATTTTAACATCATTTGTTCGGGAAATATCTCTCGTTGAATTGGACGGCAATATTCTCCAGTAAGACCGGTGGAAATGTGTTGTATTGCTTGGGTTACCATTTTCCAATTATTTCAAAAGAAATACCTGGGTTTCAACCAAGAAATGATGCATCCAGCATAGTTTGAAATTAAGGCAATACAATTTTTCTGTAAGCTTACCGATGAATTAAACAGAAACAGAAATTTTCAATTTTTGTTTCACTTGTTCTTATAGCAAGATTATCACGAAATTGTGCATACATTGGGCTGAGCGTTTGTTAACTTATTGGAAAGATTCAATTTTATCGGATCGATGAAGTAGTTCCTGAGGTACGAGTATGTAACCTAAAAATTCAAATGAATATTAATCCAAAATATTTCATTGTCCATTGACGAACTCAACCATTGAATTTTGATACGCAAGCTTCCCTGAAAGTTTCAAGTCGCTAGTTCTATTCGTTCTCATGTTATATTGTGGGAACACGTGGCTGGTCAGAATCGATTTTCGTATCGGATTCTTCATCAGTGAGTTTAGCTTAGTCGGATAAGACTATTTTGGTTGAAAATTCGAGAACTATATAATTATAGTTCCTTTCAAATATGAGTTTCACTGAAAGATTTCGATGCCATGAAGATGTATTGCGTGTTTGTTTCTCATTCAGAGCTGAAAAGGACCTCAGAACATTATAGGGTGTTCGATCCACTTATGTCCATCCATATGACCTAACGTGAACGTGAAAGACCTAGTAGCTTGACTCTAGAGTAAATTTGGAATGCAAATACGTCGGTATGCCACAAGGATCTCTACTTGGACCTCTACCTTCGCATCTCATACACCAAGAAATCCAGAGCCTAGAAACAATATCCCCAATTGGTATTCGATATAGAAAATCCAGATAATAAAGCAATACCACTTCGAAAAAGATGATGAACGAAATTTGGAATATGATTGAGATTAAGGTGAATTGAAGAAAGAAACCAACTATTTTGGAGTGACAGTTGACAAAAGATTGACATTGAAGTAACAGATCAAATTTGCAAAGGGTATATTGCAGTCAGAAACGAAAGAATTTGTCCATTCATAGTAAGAAGAAAAACTTTTCTGCTTCCGCTTATGTGGCAGAAAAAGATTCGTCCACTGCTATAAGTTTCCCTATTTTTTCCGAACAATTCTGGCAAACGAATGCTGGACATTAATAATTGAGCGCTCTTTATCACGTTTGCGTTCATTCCGGAAAAAAATAGGAGCCCATTTGTTCCTTCTGCGAACATGTTCACATCAGTGTTGCCATATCTCATTCATTCATTCACCCCTTTAATGTCCCGGCTACTTCGGCCATGTAGACTAGTTTTCAAATATTCGTATTATATTTTTACACTAACATTAATTTAGATGAATTTCAAACTAGGGAAATTATTATTTATGGATACAGAAACATATACTCCATTCACTTTCAAAAACTATCCCGGTTGGCCATGATTTAGGTCTATCAAGTTTTTTTACTTAAAACTACGCAGGTTGGCACTCGTGAAATATCGGCAATGTCATAATAATTCTCAACGGCGTTGCCAAATGCCAATGCCAATATCTAATCACAATCTCAACATAATCATCACGCTTGGAAATTAAAAATGCTGAAGGTAGTTTTGAAGAAGCAGAGACAAAGTATTAGGATATGTAGAATGTAAGTCTGCTTTTTCTTACAGTAACCCTGATAATTTGGAATCAATAATTTGTCACAACCTATTCAACTTTTTCGACGTATGTGACTGAAAACTAAGGAATTATATTTTCTATGAATATGTATTTATTTTTTAGCTTTTTAACTGACTGGAGACTTTAAATTGGATGAAGATCTGCAACGACAAATTTGGAATTATAATTTGAAATATTAACATTTTAGATTGATACACTTCTCACTTTTGCAAAGGAATATTTGGAATATAAACGGAGGATGGACATCACTTTTCAAAATCATAAAATCGATGGGTTACGAATACGAAAGGGTAAATGAACGAAAAAATTCAATGTGAACAAAAACATGCTGTTGCAGCCAAATTACTGTCCTGCGAAATTTTTACAGCATAAATCGAATCTGAAGTAGCAATCCTAGCACCGAATAGAATAGGTACTCTTCCATAGGGGAAAAATTATAAATAGAAAACTCCTTTCACCATCAGAAAAATCAGTTGAGGGCTCAGTCAAGTTTTATGAGGAACTGAATGAAACATGTCAGAAAGTAACACAGATGAATATACTATCTGACCAAGAAACTGCAACACCCAGAAGGTGCTTTTTAAATTTAATTTTTTTTTGTGAAACATAGATAGTATACTAAGGAGTAAATTATTAAAATTTGGAGAAAGAAGACGAAGGGTCGTCAATTTTTCTATTAAATTGTTAATTATGTTTCCGTCCACAACGGTTATCTATATACTCCCCAACACGTCTTGGCATTGATGCAAGAAGATGATCTATTTCTTCTTGAGGGATACTATTCCAAGCTACCTATACTTCATGTATCAGAGCCGCCAAAGTCCGTGGGGGCAGGGGGAAAATTTCCAAGCGTTCTACCCATGATTTCCCAAACATGCTCTATGGGCGAAAGATCGGGGGATCTGGGCAGCCATGACAAAAGATTCACATGAGTCGCTTCAAAAAAGTTCAAACTAACTCTTGCATTATGAGGTCGAGCATTATCTTTCTGAAATATTCGATTCTCGGGCCAGTTAAGGTAAGGGAGAATATATATATTCTATTATATAGAATAATATATTCACTATTTCTTGAAGGTAACGTAGCGCTGTCATGTTACCTCGAATAAAGACTAAAGGTGACCTACTTGCATGTGCAATAGCACCCCGTACCATAACGCAGACTGTCCGGTGAACATGACGCTCAACATCAAAATGAGTGACACGTCTTTCTCCACGACGTCGTCTAGCCCTTCTTCGGCCATTATGTGCATCCAAGGAGGATCGAGATTCATCAGAACAGACGACCTGATGCCATTCCACATTCCAATATTGTCGTTCTCTGCACCACTGTAATCGTTGCCGGCGATGCTCAACCGTAAGAGATAACACAAGATGTGGTCGACAATGCTGCAGTCCAAAAGACCTTATACGGCGGTAAAACGTTCGGAAAGTTACAGGATGGCCCTATTGTTCTAACCACTCATCAGTCAAAGATCGAGTTGTCTCAAATCGGTCTTTTATGGCCATAAGTTTCAGACGTCGAACTTAATTTGTGCCCCTTTGACGTCAGGTGCCTACTTTTCTTCAATTTTGGGCATTATCAAACCACGCTTGACAAAATCTCATAAAAGTAGTTGGATTTTTTTTCGTACGGTTAGCGATTTCTCGAAATGACAACCCCGCCCCCTGTAGACCAATAATTCGACCTCTTTCAAATTCACTTAGTTGGCGATAAATTCCGCGTACACGTGGTTTAGGCATTTTGACAACATCTAAACATCGACTTTGGATCTCCTCGAACATCTGATTTGTTGTAAAATTTGAAAAATTTACAAAAAAGACTACAATATTTAAGTAAAAAAAAATGTTTAAATGAAAAAACCTTCACAATGTTTTTCTCCAAACTTTAATCATTTACTCCTTGCTATACTATCTATGTTTCAACAAAAAAAAATTGTAATTTAAACAGCTCTCTGGGTTTTGCAGTTTCTTTGTCAGTAGGTATATATTAGGTATACTCCATTCACTTTTATGAAGTATCCCGGTTTGCCATGATATACTGACAGATTTCACCGTGTATAGTTTGAAAATGTTAGGTTATAGTCATTTTCCTGTCAGATAACTACACAACGTTGTCCTCTCTACGAAGAGGTCGTAGTAATTACTTATTTTTCAAAATGTGAATCTACATTGGGAAAGAAATGAATTTGAGAAAATATTATGTGAATTCAATAACACCAAAGACCTAGCGAATGCCGAAGAAACTTTTTTCTCTGTAAATACTGGAAATAATTCACGTATATAAACTTGGTTGGAAGATTCAGTTATGCTTTTTTCTTGTACGGAAATGAAGAATCGAGTGTTTTGGAATTTGACTGAAAAATGATGGATAGAGTAGTCCGTTACTTTGTGATAGTTCATCCGAAAAAAAAACAAAAGTACTCGAATATCCCGGCAGTACAACTTCTAAACGAACAGACGGACATATGGAATTCATTACTTTTCTAAATTCTCAAGAAATAAGTCATTTAAATACATTGTTGCACAACTTGAAATATTCCAGTATGAAAATGTAGTAGTACTGCGAAACCTGTATCACAGTTAACCTCAAAAGAACAAACTCCATTAACAAAGTTCTTGGGAATCTACGTGAATGATACATACACTGGATTGGGATCAACATATTTCTAAACTGGGTTGCAGCATGAATGATTGTTTCCAATATATCAGTTACTATCGGAATGAGCGTAATTCTATATAGCATTTCCTGATACTCTGTCCTTGCTCCTTCAGATAACTTTATGTAATTTCTTTCGAATCAAAGCGAAATGTTAATTTACTAGTTCATTATGGTTGGAGCTGAATTGTTATTTGTTATTGAAAGAGAGTAGAAATTGGCAACGTCGCGTCGAATTATTTTGACATTGTCGAGATTTCAGGAGCGCCAACCTGCCTTGGTTTTAGTTACAAAAACATGATAGACCTAAATCATGGCCAACTGGGCTTTGAATATTCATAAACCCTTCACCATAGCCCCACCAAGGAGTTTGAGGATTTGATTTGAACTACACGCGGGACCTTCATCTTGAGTCTTGAGGTTTCCATGCAGATATATTCAAAGAGCTGCTCAACCATTATAATAATACAATAATTGAGAAAACATACTCACCTTTGGTATGAGAAGTGATGGCAGCACAAGCAGTAGTGGAGCTGAGAACGGTCATCTCTTTGAACGCTTTGCCTTCCATGTGAAAACCTTTGACGAAGGAGAGAAACAAGTGCCGGCAGAGTTCATCAGGGGTTCGCACTTCCAGAAAACTGTCGAGGAACTTTCGGAAACCGTCAAAGTCTATGTCCTGTAAAAAAGGAGCATATTGATTGCACTGATAATTTCATCTTCAAAATGAGCAACTTCAAATGCGTTCATCTACTGAAACCTTAGGGCCGTTTTTGTGCATTCCGAACTTGATCTTCGTATTTAATCTACGAACCTGCCTTAAAAATTTTGAGCCTCAAAGGTATTTCATTTGCAAAATTATCAAGTATGGCTCAAGGAGTATTCGGGAAAAGTTTAAAGCTCAAGTTTCAATTCGGTAATGTAATGAGTCCTCAAATGACATAAACAATCGCTTATGCAGTAGCTTGAGTAGAAGTTAACTTCAGTTTGCACTCAGATATGTTGATTTCTATTTCAACCTTTGAACAATTGGCGAATGAAGATAAGCGCTAGTCCCTCTGGTGGCTATAAGAGTAACCCGAGGTACAGACATAATCATTGACAAGTTACAAGAAATGTCGAGAAAATGAGAAAGTTTATGCATTTTTCTTGGCGTTTGTATGATTTTACAAATGTTTCTACCGAGAAAAAGCAAACTCAAATGTCTCTTCCGATAGATTTCCACAGCTCGGTGAAAAATTTCGATTTTGGATGAAAGAAACTGCCTTTAACAAGTCGGGCCTGAAAGTGTAGAAGAATCGATAAAAACCTTGTCAACAAAACTCAACTCAAAATTGGTAAACCAACAAAGAAGATTTATGAGAGTCTAATACCTGCATTTGACCGATAATGATTATTTTATAGAGGTAAGCACGAATTGCTCATGAAATATTAGATCACATTCATGAAGACAATTTTTTTCCAGGCTCCTAATCCAAGCAGAGAAAGTTACTTATGAGGAATGCTATGCCTTCCAGAAATCTGCCTATTGAACTGATCATTAAGAACAACGTAAATGTTTTAGTGATAGAACTGACCGATTGAAAAAAAAAAGAGTCTGAGCAAGGAAATATCTGGTGATGAATACTCTTCGCTCAAAGTGCTTCTGCCGATGAAATCAAAGTTGTACAAGAAGATGCATGTGATATTATGCTGTATGTTATTTGCAAAACTAATAAACTTTCAACCTTTTTACCTACTCAATTTGATTATTGATCAGATACCCCTTGAATCTACTGCTCGAAAAGTTGAAGAAAAAGTTGAAGAACAGATAGTATTAAAGAACATACGTTTAGTAATAATTGACAAATACCCATAACTTTACTATTTATAAAGGAATGACTGAATTCATACAATATGTTGTCAATAAAATGAATAGATTTAAATAAAACTAATGCTACTTGTACCGTAAGCCTTATTTATTATGGATTGACAAATAAATTCTTCCAACACTCATATAATTGGTCTTGAAAAAGCTGTAATCAATAAGCCTCGTACAGCTTTGAGTTCATCGGCAGAAGCACTTTGAGCGAAGAGTATTCATCACCAGATATTTCCTTGCTCAGACTCTTTCGTTTCAATCGGTCAGTTCTATCACCAAAACATTTACGTTGTTTCTAATGTTCAGTTCAACAGGCAGATTTCTGGAAGGCATAGCATTCCTCATAAGTAACTTTCTCTGCTTGAATTAGGGGCCTAGAAAGAAATTGTCCTCAAGAATGTGATCTAATATTTCATGAGCTATTTGTGCTTACCTCTATAAAATGATCATCATCGGTAAAATGCAGGCAACAGACTCTCATAAATCTTGTTTGTTGGGTTACCAATTTTGAGTAACAAGTTGCCAAGGTTTTTATCGATTCTTACACTTTCAGGCCCGACTTGTCAAAGAAAGTTTCTTTCATCCAAAATCGAAATTTTTCACCGAGCTGTGGAAATCTATGGGAAGGGGCATTTGTGTTTGCTTTTTCTCGGTAGAAACACAAAATCACACAAACGCCAAGAAAAATGCATAAACTTTTTCATTTTCCCGAGATTTCTTGTAACTAATGTTAATGTCTGTATCTCGGGTTACTCTGATAACCATCAGAGGAAGTAGCGCTCATCTTCATTCGCCAATACACTTAACAAATTTTCGAAAGGATCACATTTCACAGCCCTGCGAAAAGCTAAGGCCGGATGGAACTTTCCCATCAGTGGCTACGAAAATGGGAAAATTTCCCTATGAAAAAAGAAAAATATGCATATCCCATTCGGTGAAAGGAGCATATTTTAGGTTAATACAGCGGATTCCTTGTCCTGAATATTTCGCACATAAATAAGTCAAAAAAGGATGCTCCTAGCTTACATCAGCTCTGAGTAGGGAATTTGTGGAATTTATAGCTGATATATTAAGGTACGAGCAGAATCTCACGAAGCTTGTTACCCGTCATAGCACCTTTATATGTGAGACTTGTAAGGATGATTTGTCGCAATTTTCGTGAAGAGAACTATGCTTTATTGGGGTACGACGCATTAGGGTTGACTTTAATGGCTCATAAATAAGAGGACGAAAATGAAAACAATTCGAGAAAAGCCAAGGACGAGCTTGATTATATAAATATTAATTATACAGGGGGAGTTTTCAATTTCCCAATGTGCCGTTACACTCCTGCACTTTGTTTATTATAAGTTCAAAACAAAATATCTCGAACAGAAATTTTCTCGCAGAATAACCAATCCATTGTTTTAAATTCAAAGAAACTTATAGAGGAAATTCATTAACTCACTCAATTCTTATGATTTGGTGCATTTTGAAGTATTATTGCAATAAATCATTCCAATACAGTTGAAACATTGATCTTCCACTCGATAGTCATGCAATATTCAATTGTTTCCACCATATAATTATATCATATTGATAATCGCACTAGCAGGTGACATCACAACATGGCCGCTGGGGGGACAAACAAAGAGTTTGTTATTGTTAATGTAAACTGACATTTGTTATGCTGCTGCAGATTATTGTCCATTTTATGAATTTAAGTTGTTGGCAAACTTTGGAGGCTTGAGATTAACATAATCCAGGAGAATAGATGATTTTACATCTTCAAGTAGTGAATTTTGATTAAACACAATTTGTTGTTGAGGGTTCTATATTTGAATAATAACATGAGATGAATATGTTGTACAATGGTTGTAATACAATAAAAGGAATTCTAGTCAATATTTTCATTCAATAAAGTCTGTTTGAGGATTAACTGATTGTTCGAGACTTTGCGCCGCTATTAATCTTTTGGCATCAACTTGCAGTATGTGGCAATATCCTAGTGTGACTAATCTGTATTTTCACAAATTTTTAAGGTCTAGGATCCTCCTAGAGAATACTGGAATTATATTAGGATTCATAGATTCGACATGAGCCTCCTGTCGTAAGACATATTCTCATCAAGAAAATAATGCCACAAAAATTTTCACAGTTGTGTGTTTTACTTCTGTTACCATCTATCTTCTTTTTATGATTTCAGAATGCCCTACTAATGGTAACTATATAAATTTATAATTGTTATTGTATCTTGAATATCATTCCAATTCCAAGTTAGTTTAAAGGTTGTCCTGAAATGGTATTTATCCATAAATATGTTAAATAACTTTGTTAGTTCATTACCTGTTAAAGATAATGCAGAAAATAAAAGAATTTTTCACTTAGGAATCGGGGAAGTCATCCCCATGTAGAGATAAAAGCAAGCGTACTTCCTGTTTCCACCTGGGCAGGTTCTACCTGCTTCTATTTAGTTTTCAACGACAAAAATCTGAAAAACTGGGTAAGATTATCACTATTGGACCGATGACTACAGCTAACAGCTGAAAATAATTCCATAGTTGAATTTAATCTGAAATAGGAGAAATAACAATGTATGTAACAAATAGGAGTGGGTATATTTAAACTGGAAAAATCTTTATTCAAATCACCCTTGCAAACTATTCTCTTACCTGAAGGTATTCAAAAAGGTTCAATGATCAAAATTAACTGAAAAAAACAGTCTCAAAACGTTTTTCCACTCAGATAATACACCAAACGTTAACATTAGCTCAAATGGGAAATCTCTTTGTTTGTCCCCCCAGCAGCTGATTTTGACGTCTCATCTTGCTGAACCATAGAGTGCTGCTAGTGCTCTATTACATGATAATCTAAATTACAGGTGAAAATTATATGGAACCACTCATTCAGTGTCAACATATTAATTGAACTCTATGAATTTTCTCGATAGTCTGATCCGCAAACTACGAACTTGAAACTTCTGTGGTCTGTTAAGAAAATAAAGTAACCATAGACTAAAAGACATGGACTGAGCCTTCTCTTCAAAACTGTGAACGAAAGTTGTTAATGATGTGAGAGAAGCGAAACGAATTTTGCCCAAAAAAGATAGGAAGATGTATTGACTAATAGTATACATCATTTGATGAAACATTATTAATATTAATATTTAAAATGAAAATGAAATTAAAATAATGACAAATATACACTTTGCTCAAGCTAAGTCTATTCATTTGTGATTATATTATGAAGATAGGAAACGATTTATGGGGTTGATAGGTTGGTCTCTTTCTAGAGGGTGACTCATTTTTTGCGCGCAGGTTCTAGGGGAACAGCGTGCTATCGTTTTGTCCAAATGTCTGTAATTTTCGATCAATGAGCCGAAAATGGTCCCAAACGACTAAATTGACGAATTCGGTGTCAAAATCGATTCTATCCGGCCGGCCGTGGACACGATAACTTTCGGAGGGAGCGAGCCAGCAACTTGAAGCTTTCAGGGCCAAATCGGTCGAATAGTTTCGGAGTTATAGCCATTTGGAATTTTGAAGTTATTTATTTTTTATTTCAGAAACTACTTGAGCGATTGGATTTAAACTTGGCAATTGGTTGGGGTATAACGACTCGCATGTTTGAGCCCAATTTTGTCAGGATCATACTGTCAGTAAATTGGAAAAAAAAATTTTTTTTCAAAATTTCTTCCAAAAAATTTTTTTTTGCGAAAACAATATCCAGGAAAAAATTTCACTCGGACTTTGAGCTTCATATTTCACTGCAGTGTACCGAATTTCAGTTCGATACGATTATAAGTTTCGGAGATATCGAGAAAAAATATGTCAAATTTTTCTCGATATCGTTGCTTTTTGCGGCATAATTCGAGAAATACTAATTCAATCCAGATAAAACTTCGCAGCTAGTTTGGAAGATGCTGAAAGACAACTCTATGCAAAATTTCGTGATGATCCTGTCATTTGAACAATTTGAACAAAAAATTTCGGTGATTTTCTTATCATATCATCCTCATTAAATTCTGTATGAACCTTCCAATTGTAATTTTTCGATGAAGTACTGGATTTCAATTCGATCTGATCTTTATTTCTGGAAATATTGGGAAAATAACGACCGACTGCGTAAACACAATAACTTCCGAAAGAAACAACTTAGAAACTCGATATTTGTTGAGAAGGTTTGGACCTTAATAACGAAGGTCGAATTCGTGAATGGGTAAAATCCACCCCATGATTCCGCAGATATACCCATTCAAAATTTTATATTTCCAATATTTCCAAAAATATAGATTAGATCGAATTGAAATCCAATAATTTATCGAAAAAAAATCTAGAAAAGCACTGCCGTGAAGGCAGCAGCTTTCGAGCGCAAGTTCAAATTCGTTGCCGAAGCGGTCATCTACATTAAACATGCGCGCAAAAGCTGCTGCCTTCACGGCAGTGCTTTTCTAGATTTTTTATGATTTCATTCAGTAGTCCATATCTCTATGTCTATAGAATTGACTCTATCTATTCTGTGCTCTGGATAAAAGTGGGTGGAGCTCTATTCAACGAAGAATAGAAGAAAAATTTTCAGAATAAATCAGATACAAGGGTGGTCCAACGAAAACTTAACACCTCGATTTTCCAACTTTCAAATGAAAATGTGATGAATCGCTCGGATCCGTCAATTTTGATTCATTTGAATTTGATAACTATGGAATAGTTTCCGAAAAAAAATTTGCAGAAAGTTGCGCATTGTTATGTTCCAGTCAACTGTCAAGTTTCAAGCCAATCGCTCAAATATTTCGTGAAATATCAGAAAAAAAACCTTCAAATTTCAAATTGTGGTGTTTTAGTTAACTGGCAGGATCGCCATGTGGTCTACCCCGGTCGGGGTTGGTTCGTCCAGTTGGTTTGTACAGGAGAGGGTTGGAAATAACACTCGAAGAACTCGTTAGAGGGTTTAATTACTATGGGTAATCTACTACGGCATCAAATATCAATGAACGCTGCGCTTCATTGTTCTTACGCACTCACCGTTTTTTTAATACAATAACAAAATATTATATATGTTTTGTCAAGGTGTTTACAAGCATATTATGACAACAGACGTGGGAATTCAATATCAGTAGGTAATCCATCTGAGCACGTTTTATCGATGATGCGAGGTTCTATGGACCTTGCTCGTCTTCAAGTAATAATTATACAGAGTGTTTAGTCTGACATACGTTACAAAATAACTATAACTCCAAAACCATTAGGCCGATTCTGCCCATTAACGAACTCAACCGTCATATTTTGAAATGCGACCTTACCCGAAAGTCTCAAGTCGATAGGAATCCCCGTTCTCTGTTCTTTCGTAATCTTGCCTTCGGCAGGCCGGACAGAATCGATTTTGACAGCGGGTTCGTTATCAGTGAGTCTGAACCAGACGTTACAAACAATTTTCGGAAAACAATTCGAAAATAACACACATTCGGGCAAAATGATAGCACGCTATTTCATGAGAACATGGGCACCAAAATGAGAGCATGCAAACGTTCTAGCAGAATTTCATCAGGGAGTTGGATGGAACTTTTTCGTACTTCATTTAAATTGAAATTCTCTATACTTTCTTTTTCAATCAAATGTGAAAATAATCTAGGCAATATTGATTCTCTGAGAATTTCAGACTAATCGTTTCACCCTTGGATTCCTAATTTCGTATTTCGCGAAGAACACTCCAAACTTTGATACTCCCAAATAGAGGGAAACTTATACCGTGCTCTTTCACTAATGAATTTTAAGTCAGAAATTTGTGTACCCATAGAAGTACAGCAAATTCCACATTTCTAATATGAAGTCATGTCATGTCACAGCGGTTATAATTTGCCAAGTTATGACTCATTAAAACTTTATTCGCAGGGTTCGAAAATGAATTGTAAAAGTCAGCATAATAAGTTAGATTAACGTACTCGTCGGAAAACTACTAGCTTGGACGGGTTCGAATTTCTATCGCCAGAGGGCGTATCGCGTATCTCCGTAGATTCGAATACAATCCCTACATTTTGCATGTAAAGGGTGTTTCAAATTGCGCGGTTTTTCAAGAATAAATAAAATATAGATGGCGCACTGAATTCGTCTGGGTAATTTGAAATTTAAAAAGTGTGATGTATGACATTCATAAAAATGACTTCGTTCACGATACAACAACGCGTTCAAATTGTTGAATTATTTTATGAAAATCAGCGTTCTGTAAAAGGTGTTTTTAGAAAATTACGTGAATTTTATGGTTTACATAATCGTCCATCCCGAAGCACTGTTGGTCGAATTATTAAAAAATTTCAAGAGACCGGTTCGGTGGAAGATCAAAAAAGTGAAGAATACAGTCGTAGCGGTCGTTCACAAGGAAATATTGATTTGGTTAGTGAAAGTGCTGCTGATGACCCGAGAATGTCCATTAGACGACGTTCCCAAGTTGGACTTAGTGGGTCCACAGCATGGCGTATTTTACACAAGGATTTAGCTCCGAAGGCATATAAGGTTCAACTAACGCAGGAACTAAAGCCATTAGATCTTTCAAAACTTCGTTCTTTTGTCAATTTCATCAATGACCATGAACAACCAGCTGATTTTCCTCAAAAAATCATGTCTTCCGATGGGGCACATTTTCAATCTGGTGGCTTTGTTAATGAACGAAATTGTCGTATCTGAGGTGAGGAAAATCCACGAATTATTCATGAGAAGGCTATGCGTCCTAAACGAGTCACTGAAAACTTCTTTGAAAATGCTACTGATGAAGCTGTAACTGTCAATGGTGATCGATACCGTCGGATGATAATCGAATTTTTGTGCCCTGAATTAATGAATATTGATGTAGAGGACATTTGGTTTCAACAGAATGGCGCTACATCTCACTCTGCAAATGACACAATTGATTTATTGAGACAAAAATTTCCTGGACGCATAATCTCCAGAGACGGTGATGTCAATCGGCCACCAAGATCATGTGATTTGACAACGATGGACTATTTTCTTTGGGGTTATGTGAAAAGCCAGGTCTATAAGATTAATCCACAATCGATTCCTGAACTAAAGGATGAAATTATTCGTGTCATTAGTGAGATAGAGTCTCAATTATGTCAAAATGTCAATGAAAATTTTAACAAAAGAGTGAACTTCGGTACAGCTGCAAGAGGAGGCCATTTGACCGAGATTAATTTCCGTAAATAAATGTCATAACTGATACTTCAATTACCAATAAAAAGTTTTTGAAAGTGAATGTAAATTATGTGTGTTATTCATTCTTGAAAAAACGCGCAATTTGAACCACCCTTTAGTTACGGGTTAGTGTTCTCTACTATATTATCAATTTTCAATCCGATCGCTCAGGTAATAACCGAATTTTTCGCATCGCATAACTACAAAGATTCAATTTGATGGAATAACTATTTCATGACTTCTCGAGGGAAAGACAGCAAGATTCCATATAAATAGATATATCTTTTTGGCTGAATTTGTGGATTCAAGAAAACATATGCTAAAAATTCAAGCCTTGTTCGTTAGAACCAGCAAGTAAAGAGAAGAAATAGAGGACCAAGAAATAAATCACAAATCAGCTGTAACTGAAATAAGAACTGCCACCCTTAAACTCCCCTGAAAAAAACTCATAAAAACTTCATCACCGAATATTTCTTGGAAATTCTCATTAGTCCCAAGGCAACAGAGAAAATTTGCATGAAACTGGCTGAAATCAACAGAAATTTGCCGAATCACGCCTTTCATCTTCAGCGAAACGTTATCAGCAAACAGAGAAGTCACTCCAGCACATCTGCCATCTTGAAAATAAACACGCAGCCGTCGGAAAATAATTCAGTTATTGAGTCGAATGAATGAATATAATTTGATATTCATTTATTCATCGGAAAACATCGTGGAAATCCATAATTCAATCTCCATTTCATTGAGGAAAACGTTAGAATTCTGGTGACAAGAAACTGTTTACGTGTTCCTGAATTCCAGAAAGGAAGCAAAATAAAATGGCGGTATCAAGTGGCCTCGATAAAAACAACCAACCATGGTTCTATACCATCTAAAAATTTGGATATCCTGGAAAACTGTGCTCTTAGCAAATATTTCTATTGGAATGTTCCTATTTGAATTAATAGTTATTTATACAATGAGTTGAATGAACAAACATTTATAAAGTACCCCCTAGACAGTCAATCATTGGATCAAATGATTGAGTCAAGTGGTATTTCCAAGCTATCCAAGAAAATTGAGTCTCCATCTTCATGGTCTTATTACTCGTAACTCAAGAAAATGTTGGCTCTGAAAGAAAATAGAGATACAGTGTGGTCCAACGAAAACTTAACACCACGATTTTCCGGCTTCAAAATGACAATGTGGAAAATCGCTCGGACCAGTCAATTACTGATTCTATTAGGGGACAACGTTTTCACTCTTTGCATCCACGTAACTGCAACCCCATAAGAGGGGTGAGCAAAACCCCTTTATTTTGAATAAGGATTAGGGGCTTGTGAAACCTAATTTTGAAGAACTTATAGAGTACTATCTGATCCTGAAATTTTGTTCCAAAATTTCTATCGATCACGAAATGACAGGAAAAAATAGTGAAAGAATACTTACTTTTACTCAACAAAATAGCTACTAAATAAGTTTAAAATGTGCCCGATACGAAAAATATTCTCGAAATAAGTTCCACATTGCCTATTTTACTATTTTTGATGTTATCTCCAATATCAATGGATATTTTTAAGCGAGATTTCAGGGTCGGATGATAACCGATACAATCTTCAAGAGAAGTGATTACAACACCCCTCATCACTGCTCAAAATCAAGTAGCTTTGCTCATCCTCGCTAGGGGATTGAAGTTACGGGGAAGAAAAAATTGAAAAGTTGTTTCAACTCGTACCAGAAATTGATCCGAGTCATTTCACACATTTTAATTTTAAATTCGAAAAATTGAGGTGATGAGTTTTCGTTGGAGCACCCTGTATAAGCAGATTATACAAAGTTACTTTCTGTGTGATGCAACATTTCAGAGGATACATAGCAAAGAAGTGAAAGATAAGTTTTCAAAAGTGAAGAATTGTAATGCTTTGTAGATGTCGCTCCAGATGAGCAATAATAATTGAATAAACGTGAATGTTGACGTATGTTTTAAATTCAATAATCTTAAGTTGAAATTTGTTTTACTTAACTAGGTGATGAAAAAAATTTTCAATTCACCGAGTGGATTAGTGGCATATTACCCTCGTTGCCATAGGCCAAATGATTTCCTTTTTAGAGGTCAAAATGGAATGAAAATCCTGAAAAAATCCAGCCACATATTTTCACCATCGAAAGAATTTTATTTCGGAGAGTAGTATGTGCTCCTTGAAAATTCTTGTTCGCGTATTTGGATGCCCTTAAATAATCAACTCTCGAATGAATTTGATCAGCTGATGGGAATTTGAAAAATCTAAAAAACACCCAGCCACGGATTTCTTCGGTCCGAAAAATATCTGGATAAAATAGACGGGCTTCTCAAAAATTCTCTTACCCCTAGAGAACCCTAATATACGAGGTTTCTCCGGAAAACACATATAAAAAACTCGGGGCGTTGTGGAGGGGAGGCCTGGTGGTCCCCCCTCTCTATGCAATTCCCTCAATCTCAATGTTCAGTTCGAGCCGTAGCGCTCTGCGAGTAAATAGGATTGACTTGTTGTTTACTTGTTGAAAGTAACCCTTTTTTTACCTGCCGTCGGCATGGATCTCTCTCTGATTGAGGAACGGCGTATCAACATTAAGTTTCTTGCAAAGTTAGGTAGGAATGGTCGTGAGATTTTTGAGTGTTTGCAACAAGTTTACGGAGTCAATTCTCTGAAAGAGTTCTGAGAAAAATGTTGAACGAATTCATGGTTGTATCCTTAAAACCGTAGCGTGACAGTAAGAATGATAGCTGAGGAACTGTCAATCCCCAAAACAATCGTCCACGAAATTCTGAAAGAAAAACTTGAGATGAAAAAATTATGCGCGAAGATCGTTCCCAAGCGCCTGCTCAGACGTCTCTCGTTGTGCGCGAGTTTTTGGCCCAAAGCTCAATCACCGTAACAGAACACCCGCCTTATTCACCCGATTTAGCTCCTTAGGACTTCTTCCTGTTTCCGAAATGCAAAATGGTGCTCCGAGGGTGGCACTCGGGGGATGTGGAAGCCATCAATGTCTGAAACGACATGGCAAATGAAGAGCCCCATGCACAACAGAAGACTTTCAGCGTTGGCAGAAGTTCATCTTGTCCCAAGGGAAGTACTTTGAAGGAGACAATATTGAAATACCTGAATAATTGTAAAAGAAGTGATTATTCCACTTTTATACGTATTTTCCGGACAAAATAGGTTCTCATTGGCAACGAATTTGAACAACTAGCTCCTGAAATCACGTCAGTGCCTTCCCAGATTTTCCCATCAGTATACCCTGATTGGATACAGCAGAATCCTCCGAAAAAACCGGAGTAATTTACTTGAGTATCCACCTCAGATAGAGAACATCGCAGTTATTAACTCCATTCGTTTCAATTCTGCTGAAGGCCTCTCGCCCGGATTCTGTCTCTAAATAATCGTTATTGAGACCTAATAAGTTGCTCGGGGTGAAATAATCCCTCTTCAATGAGTTCAAGTGGTTCGCCTCAGCCTAGAAAACGTTTTCCAAAAGGACGCAGAATTAAAAGCACCCGGCGATTGAAGTTCGAACCCAGCGAAGAAAAGAATCGCTTCTAATTAGAATAAATGTGAACATTTACATCTTAGGCGTTCGACTGAGATGGTGCAGTTGCGTAGAATGCTATTAGTTTGCTTTTCTCTTCCGAGAGTTGATGGAACATGGAAAAGAGTGGTTTTTATGAAAGTAATCTAAGGTGTCTGAAATCTGGTGTGTCCATTGCTCCGATTCTATCGCAGACTCTTGCGGCGACGAAAAATTTGACTTTGATGCTACTTTCCCTTTCTTTTTTCCAAAGCAGGCTCTTAAGAACATTCTTCACACAGAAGTTAGGTATAGAAAGGCATATCATTTAGAACACCACACGCAGTTAAGAGACATATCGTTTCTGTAACGATATTTCTCTGGACGAAGGAAACGTGGTTCTCGAAAGGTGCGTTAGACGCAGAAAGTGTAAGTGGATTAGAGAGTAGTTACACACTGTTTTGTTATCAGGTGAAAATCTGCACGGTTGGAGATATCGATGAGATGATGTCTTGGTCATATTCAGCGACCTCGAAAACCTATGTTTTCATAACGAACTTACCCGGTAATTCTGGTATTTTCGAAACGAATTCAATTTGAAACTTTCGCGTTTTTCATTTCCGAGTTTTGTTTGAAGGGCTCTACAAGGAAGACATGGAGGGTGTACATTTTCATTATTGCTTTGGATCATTGAAACCAATGAGTTCAAGAAATTCACAGCGAAAAACTACACGTAGGTTCCACTGAATTCTTGAAAATAAGCCAAATATAGCGTTTTTGGGGGGTCTAGACCCTTAGTAAAATTTCGATGAAAATTAGAAAAAATATATTGCCTTCAAAATTGGTATTATCGAAAAGGGTTTGATGCTGAATTATAATCTGCAATTCCCAATCGATTTCGTCAAGTGAGAGGGAAAATAAATGATTTTGATATTTCGACTCCGATATTTTCGAAACTATTTCATTTAGAATCTTTCGCGTTTTTCATTTCCTAGTTTTGTTCGAAGGGCTCTACAAGAAAGAATTGATGAGTGTGCGATTCTATTATTGCATTTTGTCATTCACATGAACGAGCTCAAGAACTTCACTGCAAAAAACTACACGTAGGTTTCACTGAATTCTTGAAAATAAGCCAAATATAGCGTTTTTGGCGGGTCTAGATCCTTAGTGAAATTTCGATGGAATTTTGAAAAAATAGATTTCCTTCCAAATTGGTATAATCGAAGAGGATTCGATGCTGAATTATAATCTGCAATTCCCAATTGATTCTGTCAGTTGAGAGAGAAAATAAATGATTTTGAAATTTCACATTTTGGAAATTTCTCATTTGACAGGTGAAAATATAAACGGTAGGAGATATGGATGAGATAATGACGAAGTCATATTAAGCGACCTTAAAAACCTATATTTCCATACCAAACTTGCCCGGTAACTCTGATATTTTTTAAACGAATTCAATTTGAAACTTTCGCATTTTTCATTTCCGAGTTTCGTTTGAAGAGCTCTACAAGGAAGAATTGATGGATGTGCGACTCTATATTACTTTTTATCATTGACACCTACGAGCTCAAGAACTTCACAGCAATAAACTACACGTAGGTTTCACTGAATTCTTGAAAATAAGCCAAATATAGCGTTTTTGGCGTTGTCAGTTGAGAGTGAAAGTAAATGATTTTGAAATTTCACATTTTGGAAATTTCCCATTTGACAGGTGAAAATATAAACGGTAGGAGATATGGATGAGATAATGACGTAGTCATATTCAGCGACCTCGAAAACCTATATTTCCATACCAAACTTGCCCGATAACTCTAGTATTTTCGAAACGAATTCAATTTAAAACTTTTGCGTTTTTCATTTCCGAGTTTTGTTTGAAAAGCTCTACAAGGAAGAATTGATAGATGTGTGACTCTATATTACTTTTTATCATTCACAGCAATAAGCTACACTGAATTACCGTTTTGGGGGATCTAAACCCGTAGTAAAATTTCGATGAAAATTTGAAAAAAACTAGAAACGCACTGACGTGAAGTCAGCAGCTTTTGCGCTTATGTTCACTTTTGTTAATATCTTTTACACAAACGCGCAAGAGCTGCTACCTCCACTTCAGTGCTTTTTTAGATTCTTTCATTTTCCGTGTTTCTATATTCGGCTCAGGTAAAAAGTTAAATAAGCTTTTGAATATTTCACAATGTGCTGAAACACTCCTTGACTTCGTTTGTAAGTTAAACACAGATATTTTCACTGTGATCTGTGTTGCAGAACGACCTACTCATGGCTTTGAATTCGAAGAAAAATGAGCCAGAAAAAACATTTATTCACTTGATTCCTATCATTTGGTACTTCTTGTCGTATTTTTGTAATGGGGGTTTCTCCTTTAAACGAAAATGCAGTAATTTTCATGAAAAACCTTCAGAACATCACATATCAAATATATAATGTCAATATTATATTTTCAAAAAAATGTTTGATCACCTAAAACTGAAAAATAAAAATGGGGATTTGCATTTGAAGGGATTTGTCATGAATTCAGATTTCTTGGAAGGAAAAGGACGTCAAATGTGTTACTTTGCTTAGGAAAACAGAGATAGCCATACTTCGATCTGGTTAGAGTAGAAGACAATGACCAAGGAATAGAAAAAGAAGAGCACAGACTGTCATACTGTCATATTACTGACAAATCGCAAACTGAAATTGTTTGGTTATATTGACAAAGAACACGTGTGTACCACAGAATAGGAATAAATATTTCATTATTCTATAGCAGAAAAAGCTATTCTACTAAACACCGTTGTCACTTCGTGCATGCCTGGCAAATCCCAAACCCCAATTTTGAAATCTGATTTTGAATACTTTCTGACGGTAATTTGGGAAAATGATGAATCAAACCCATAATAATTATGTTCAAATTTGCATTTGCAGTAATAATCCAAATTCAGGAAAAACCCCCATTCCACTACACCATTGAAACACTTATCTTCCACTCGGCATTTAGCGTGAACACATTAATTCTGACGCTTTAAATTGTTAGGTCTGGTTCATAGACTTGGAGAAGTAACCTCAATGTCTGTTTTCTGGAGTAACAATCTAAAAACTACAAAAGAAAGACAATTTTTTTGGCAATTTCAACAGACTTCTTTTCACATCAGCTGAATCTTGAAAAATGATAAATGGAAAAGCGGGGATTATATGGTTAAAATCCGTCATTCCTTGGCACGAATCTTAAATTATCCATAACATTTAAGTGAACCTGCCAAGCTTCCAATTTATCATATTTTCCGAAGTGGAAAATCTGCCTAGATTCAAACAGTAAAATTCACTTTATATGGGTAGATAAGTTAGGAATATCGTTCCTTACGTAGAGTAAAAATCGAGTCGCTGAGTTTCACGACCATATATCTACTGGAATAATGAGGGGTAGAAAGTTGACACAGCAAATATTTGTCCTGAAGATCACGGAAGGCCGCACAGAAAAGGGTCTCTGAAACTGAATATCTGACGAATAAAACTTTTCGGGTAGGAGGGATATTGGAAGGATTGGAAAATCTGAGCTGAGTTTGTTTGAGAACTATCGTGAAGGTGTCAAAACGACAAGTCAGTTTGTCAATATTTATTTTCGAGTCGCACATTTCCGTTACTGCATTTCAGATCTGCAGGCTTCAGTGATTTTTCCTTCGGAAATTGTTTTTTTGGGATGTACTTTATTTTTTGTGAGAATGCGCAATGTTATTTATTTTTTCATTTTTAAATTATACATTATATATTATTTATAATTATATAGTTTTTATTTTGTATATAAAAAATTTCAAAAAGCACTGCCGTGAAGGCAGCAACTTTTGCGCGCATGTTCAATGTAGATGACCGCTTCAGCAACGAATTTGAACATGCGTGCAAAAAATGCTGCCTTCACGGCAGTGCTTTTTGAAATTTTTTTCTGATAAATTACTGGATTTCAATTCGATCATATCTGTATTTTTGGAAATATTGGAAAAATAAAATTTTGAATGGGTATATCTACGGAATCATTGGGCGGATTTTACCCATTCACGAATTCGACCTTCGTAATTAAGCCCCTAACCTACTCCATAAATATCGAGTTTCTAAGTCGTTTCTTCCAGAAGTTATTGTGTTTACGGTCAGCCTTACGGCCGACTGCGTAAACACAATAACTTCCGAAAGAAACAACTTAGAAACTCGATATTTGTAGAGAAGGTTTGGACCTTCATTACGAAGGCCGAATTCGTGAATGGGTAAAATCCACACAATGATTCCGTAGATATACCCAATCAAAATTTTATTTTTCCAATATTTCCAAAAATACAGATCAGATCGAATTGGAATCCAGTACTTCATCGAAAAATAACAGTTCGAAGTTTCTTACAGAATTTAATGAGGATGATATGATAAGAAAATCATAGAATTTTTTTTTCAAATTGTTCTAATGACACGATTATCACGAAATTTAGCAGAAGTTGTCTTTCAGCATCTCAAAACTAGCTGGGAAGTTTTATCAGGATTGAATCAGTATTTCTCGAGTTATACCGAAGAAATCAACGATATCGAGAAGAAAACCTCGAAATTTGACATATTTTTTCCCGATATCTCCAAAACTTATGATCGTATCGAACTGAAATTTGGTACACTGCTGTGAAATATAAAGCTCAAAGTGTGAGTGGAATTTTTATTCTTCGATATGATGAATGGTTTCCGGAAAAAAAAACTTTTTGGAAAAAAACTTGGAAAAAATTTTTTTTTAAGTTTACTGACAATATGATCCTGAAGAAATTTGGCTCAAAGTTGCGCGTCGTTATACTCCACCTAACTGCCAAGTTTGAATCCAATCGCTAGAGTAGTTTCTGAAATAAAAAATAAATAACTTCAAAACTTCAAGTGCCTATAACTCCGAAAGTATTCGACCGATTTGGCCCATTCACGAACTTAACCGCGGCATTCTGATGCGCAACCTATCCTGAAAGTTTAAAATTGCTAGCTTGCTTCTGTCGATAGTTATCGGTCGGCCGGACAGTATCGATTTTGACACCGGATTCGTCATCAGTGGGTCAAACCTAGTGGTTTGAGACCATTTTCGGCTCAATCATCGAAAATTACAGACATTCGGACAAAACGATAGCACGCTGTTTCTCTAGAACATGTGCGCAAAAATTGGCAGCATTGCGTATCCTACAATTTTTTTCAATCATTTTCACCCAAAATTTTCTTAAAAAAAAAAACGAACTCTGGCCTCCAGAAGCCACCCTTATATATTCGAGGTACTGTTTGCTCTTAAGACAGTTCTCGGCGAATTAAGAGCAAACAAAACCAAGAGTCTGTGAATTACAGGAATGTCACCACTTTGTGTATTCCTTCCCATTCTACTGCTAAATTTGAATGTAGTCCTGTGTATCAAGCTATAACCTTGTACAACCATTTTCACAAAAATGTTAAATTATTAGATACGATCAAGTTCAGGAAGCTTATAGAACATGTTTCACTCCGAAAGGGCTTCTATAGCATCATGGAATTTATGGATGATGAAGAATTTTCATGAAATTTTTATTTTTGTTTTCTGTCAATCTTCTTTAATCTCCTAGTTTTTGCGCGCATGTTCTAGGGGAACAGCGTGCTATCGTTTTGCACAAATGTCTGTAATTTTCGATGATTGAGCCGAAAATGGTATTAAACGACTAGGTTGGACTCACTGATGACGCATCCGATGTCAAAATCGTTTCTGTCCGGCCGGCCGGCCGTCACCACGATAACGGGCGTACGGAGTATTCTATCGACTTGAAAATTTGAGGAAGGGTTGAATTTCAAAATACGAAGGCTAAGTTCGTTGATGGGCTGAATCGACCAAATAGTTTCGGAGTTATAGCAATTTGAAATTTTGAGGTTATTTTCCTCATATCTAAGAAAAACCTATAGCTATTGGATTGAAACTTGGCAGTTGGTTGAAGCAAGAGAACGTGCAACTTTGAACGAAATTTCGTTGAAATATTATGATCACTGAAATTTAAAAGAAAATTTTTTCAAAATTTTTTCTTCTGAAACCATCATTCATATTCGAGAATAATTCCAGTCATACCTTGAGTCCCATATTTTACAGCAGTGAACCAAATTTCAGTTCGATACGGCCATTAGTTTTGGAGATATTGGAAAAAAATATGTAGAATTTCTTGGTTTTCTTCTCGATATCGTTGTTTATTTCGGTATATCTCGAAGAATACTGATTCAATCGTGATGAAACTCCGCAGCTAGTTCAGAGATGCTGAAAGATAATTTTGTGCAAAATTTCGTGATGATCATGTCATAAGAACAATCCGAAAAAAAATTTCAAATTTTCTTTCAAATATTCAATATTCTGGGATCTTCCCATCATATTATCCTCATTATATTCTGTATAAGCCTTCAAACTGTAATTTTTCGATACATTACTGGAGTCCAATAGACGACTTCGGCCCAAGTTGCCAACCCACAATTTTCTTCACAAATTTACTATTACTGGGGAACAGGAATTTCAGGACAAATTCGACAAGATAAGGTTCACATTATTTATAAATATCCGTAAAAGATGCCTCGGCTCCTCAAATAAGATAATTCCTTCAAAATATAAGGTTTTGTTAAGATCATCTCTGATCGGCTGAAATTTAAGTTGGGATTCCTGATTTCATGTTAATAGGGTCAAATTTATATAGGATATGTTCCGCAAATAAACTTGGTTATTTCGGTTGCCGGTTTTCCATTCCGTAAATATGAAATATTCGGTTGGTTCCTGAAAAAAAGGTTAATTATGGAATTTGATCGATGAGAAAACGTTCTTTCTGTCACCAAAACGACAGTCAATGTTCTATGGTAACAAATCCATAGCATAGAACAATCCTTATTTACTTCATGATCCATAGAACATAGAAGAGACAACAATCAACAATGGAAAAATTAATAGGTATGGTCTATGGATCATAAGGTAAATAAAGATTGTTCTATGCTATAGATATGTTACCATAAAATATTGATTGTCGTTCTGGTGCATAGACTTAATACGTCTATGTTCTTGTGACTGAAAGATTGCTTTTTCATCAATCAAATTCCGTAATTTACCTTTTTTCAGGAACCAACCGCATATTTCATATTTACAGAACGGAAAACCGGCAACCGAAATAACCAAGTTGATTTGCGGAACATATCCTTTATAAACTTGACACTATTTACATGAAATCAGGAATCCCAACTTAAATTTTAGCCTAACAAAAACCTTCATTTAAAAGGAATTATCTTGTTTGAGGAGCCGAGGCATCTTTCACGGATGTTTATGAATGACGCGAACCTTATCATGTCAAATTTGTCCTGAGATTCCCGTTCTCCACTGATAGTAAATTTGTGAAGGAAATTGTGGGTTGGCAACTTGGGCCGAAGTCGTCTATTCGATCTGATCTGTATTTTTGGAAATATTGGGAAAATAAATTTTGAATAGATAAAATCCGCCGAATGGTTTTTATTGAATGAATTTCATATTTCCAAAAACAGATTAGATCGAATTGAAATCCAGTTATTTATCGAAAAAATATCCAGAAAAGCACTGCCGGGAAGGCAGCAGCTTTTGTTGGAATAATCAAATTCGTTGCCGAAGCGGTCATCTACAATTAACATGCGCGCAAAAGCTGCTGCCTTCACGGCAGTACTTTTCTAGATTTTTTTTTGACCTATCCCATACATCCTGTCATATATGTC
Organism: Myrrha octodecimguttata; assembly: GCA_958510865.1. Classification (NCBI taxonomy): domain Eukaryota; kingdom Metazoa; phylum Arthropoda; class Insecta; order Coleoptera; family Coccinellidae; genus Myrrha; species Myrrha octodecimguttata. Next base: position 23,959,195 of record OY294059.1, read on the forward strand.
TGAGGGGATCGATAAATTATTATTATTATTATCATTACAGCTACGCAACACAACCACATTCGAGTTTCATTAAACCTCGTTAATATCTCCAGGTCAGGCACCTCGCATGCGGTCTACATGCTTCCACGTTGCCAATAGCCGCGTGAAATATTAGAATTCGGAGAAATCTCGACGTTTATAGCAGAAAACGGGGTATCGTTCTGCAGGCTTCAGTGGATATCTTTTGCATTTTTTTTATGTACTTAATTCTTTTGTGAGAATGCACAATGTAAGTTATTTTTTCTAGTTCTCACTCCATTTCAGTTTATTTTCCCGAAAATTCTCGGATATTAATAGGTGGCAACATTGCGCATTCTTACGATTTTTTCAACCAATTGCACCAAAAAAAATTTTTGAATAAAAAAGGAACTCTGGCCTCCAAAGTAACCCTGTTTCATTCGAGGTACTATTTGCTCTTAAGGTTTACAATGTATACAATAAATCTGTGTAAATTCACTCTCAAAACGATCGCAGTTTAACGCCATCGATCAATTCACTAGGATTAATAACACACACCTTGACTGTTCGGTAATCAATCTTCATATGTTTCCCCACGAAATGAGACACAAATTAGCTCTTATTTATAGTTACATTCGATCGATGCAGAAGATCTCAACAAACATGATTTATCGGCGTTTCTATCCTAAATGAGCAGCTTCAATCGGAAAGAAAGAAAACAACTTATTTTTAGAACCATTTGTGGCTAACGTTCGGCGTGTAGGCTGAAATTGACTTATCGCAATCAGATTATACCGATCCGAAGGGATATTGTGATTGGAAGAAAGATAAATAAGAAATTCAATATGGGGCGTCCGATTTTATTTATTTTCCGGGAGTATCTAAGGAGAAATATCGTGCCTAATGAAATAGATTCTGAGTAATCTATGAGGGATTAATTCAGATTTGGAGCCGTACTTATAATGAGGGTTTTTCCTTTAAACGAAAATGCAGTAATTTTCATGAAAAATCTACAGATCATCACATTTTTACGAAGGTGTAGAAGGGCCACTCTTTGTCGACAAAATTTTTTCTACCTAATTCCGAGTTTAAACTCGGAATTAGACTAATTCCGACTTTGAACTCGTAATTATAGACTAATTCCGACTTTGAACTCAGAATTATAGACTAATTCCGGCTTCCAACTCAGAATTATACATAATTCCGACTTCGAACTCGGAATTAGTCTATAATTCCGAGTTCAAAGTCGGAATTAATCTATAATTCCGAGTTCAAAGTCGGAATTAATCTAATTCCGAGTTCAAAATCGGAATTAATCTATAATTCCGAGTTCAAAGTCGGAATTACTCTATAATTCCGACTTCAAACTCGGAATTATACATAATTCCGACTTTAAACTCCGAATTAGTCTATAATTCCGAGTTCTAAGTCGGAATTAGTCTATAATTCCGAGTTCAAAGTCAGAATTAATCTATAATTCCGAGTTCAAAGTCGGAATTAGTCTAATTCCGAGTTAAAAGTCGGAATTAATCTATAATTCCGAGTTCAAAGTCGGAATTAGTCTATAATTCCCACTTCCAACTCGGAATTATACATAATTCCGACTTTAAACTCAGAATTAGACTAATTCCGAGTTTGAAGTCGGAATTATAGACTAATTCCGACTTAGTCTATAATTCCGAGTTCTAAGTCGGAATTAATCTATAATTCCGAGTTCAAAGTCGGAATTAATCTATAATTCCGAATTCAAAGTCGGAATTAGTCTAATTCCGAGTTTAAAGTCGGAATTAGGTGGAAAAATTTTGGTCGACAAAGAGTGGCCCTTCTACGCCTTCGTTCATTTCAAACATATAATTTCAATATTATATTTTTAAACAAATGTTTCATCATCTAAATCTGAAAAATAAAAATGGGGATTTGCATTTAAAGAGATTTGTCTTGAGCGCACGATATGGCAACGTCGAATTCAGCTTTCTTGGGAAGAAAAGGACGCAAATGTGTTACTTTGCTCAGGAAAACAGAGATAGCTATACTTCGATCTGGTTAGAGTAGAAGACAACGACCAAGGAATAGAAAAAGAAGAGCACAGATTGTCATACTGTCATATTACTGACAAAAAGCAAACGGAAATTGTTTGGTTATATTGACAAAGAACACGTGTGTACCACAGAATAGGAATAAATATTTCATTATTCTATTGCAGAAAAAGCTAATCTACTAAACACCGTTGTGCTTGGCAAATCGCAAACCCCAATTTTGAAATCTGATTTTGAATACTGAAGGTAATTTGGGAAAATGATGAATCAAACCCATAATAATTATGTTCAAATTTGCATTTGCAGTAATAACCCAAATTCAGGAAAAACCCTCATTGCTCCTTTATTGGGTATTCCCTCGACCTTGAGGCTTCCTTATACATGATTTCTGATTTATGGTCGCCTAGAAACGCCTTGATTCTCCCTCGAATGCAAGGAATCTAGGATCGTTTTATAGACATATAAATAGTAGGTTAAATCATAATGAGGTCACGAGCAGTTTTGGCAGCTGAGAGAAACTGGAGGACGAACAATAAACTTAAATGCATTAACTCAATCACGAGGACCTTGATCAGAGCTAATCATCCAATCAACCAAAACGTCTACACCAAAGAAGCGGGCAAGCAGCGTCCAAGGAGAATGTTACAGCTTTTTCACAGTTATTACTGATCATTAGACAAACTTACCTTAGATAAAACCGCAGAATCTATACACTTATCATCTGTCAGATGGAATACAGCAGTATAACTACGTACAGCGCGCCATCTCCCAGCAGCATCTTGCGATGCCTATCTTCGAGTGCAGAATACTTCGATAGATATGCATGACTGAGCGTCATCCTTTTGTCGTATCAGGTCGTTGCATCTGCGATTTTGCAGTTTTACAAAGTCGGTCACGACTTTGGAAACACTCGGTTCATGTGGTTTTCTCACAAGACGATTACGTCTAACATCTGACAAAGATAGAAATTGGGTCGTGAAGAAAAGAGAGCTACAGTAATAATAAACTAAAATAATCTCAAGGGAGATGGCGCGCTGTACCTAGTCTTAAGTGAAGTATTCCATCTGACAGGTGATATAAGTATCTAGATTCCAATTCTTCTGTTGTATCCACATCACGTCAATGATTTCCTATATTTTATCCGTTTCAAGCCTTATGGAAATGTTTCAATTTCATCCTGCCCTGAAAACAGGAAGATCATCTATGTGTGAAATGCCCAACGGAGCAAAATCGAAGGGAAAATAAATCTGTCCTTGATTTCCCTCTCTCTCCAGGAAACAATACCAACTGGGCTCTTTATTCTTGGACAGTTCATGACAGCTTATGCATCATTAACCTCGAATGAGGAAAGAAAGGAAAACAAATAGGAATGAACTTCAATAAGAAAGGGATTCTGTGCAAACACAAGACTATTTGATAATCTTCCTTCCCTCGTCGGTTTGAATAACATGAATAAGTATTTCTGATCCATCAGCGAAACGGCAACACCGCTTTTTCCCCTGAATCTGGAATTGAGTCGTTCAGAGCTGGACCATAATTATCCAGTCAGTTGGATGGCCAAAGAAGTTTGCCGATTCCACTCTTTATAAATGAAAGATGTTTGATTACAGGTTTATTTTTCCATCAGATATCTATGCTTTGTTGTACGTTCCTAATAAAGGGAATGTATACGTCTATTTGGTAATTTTTCTATGGATACTAACAAATGAACCTTATAAAGTTGGTAGATAATTTACTTTTAGGATTTGACAGCCTTCAAATTGTTTTATGCATACTATTGTATCGTTGTTCATTTTGAAATTTTTTTCTCTATATATTGCTTTAAGCCATATTTTCGTCTTTTTACGGGATCTTTAGGGAATCGAAATTTGGAAACCTTTGCGCGTGTAGATTTATAATTACTGTACGAACCAGGTATTTCAAAAGTACTAGCCATGATAAACTCGAATAGAAGATTTCCAAGGCTTTAAATATCTAGTACCTCTTGATTACCCTTGATATAGACTCGTCTCATGGAATTACAAAACACAGCGAATGTTGTGAATAAAAGCAACCGGAGTGCTGCCGTAGCCTCCGAAGTAGAAAAGCAACACCGCATTTTCTGGCATCCTTCTGTCCTGATAGTTTACGAAGGTTACGATTGACTCTATAAAAGTGAAGGGAGTATAAGTTCCATGTTTCAAAGATTGATTCTCACCATGATGTGAAAAACATGGTGTGCTCATCTGAAAAAAGTGACGACACACAAGGAAATATATATCACAGACTAACCAGATGAACCACTCGCGTCATTTACTTAGGAAATCTATGTCAACGCAGATATGACCCTGAATCGAGCTAATCAGAATTTTAGCAGGCGTTTGGGGTGCTTTGGGGTGCCAATCAGATTGCAGGAATAGGATTACGTCACTCTCGCCGCTTTTGGACTCGCTTGAAGAGGTTATAAACATGTGAACTAACTGAAATTAATTTTTGTCCTATTTATTTGATGAATAATTTCGTATCTGTTCCATTTTAGAATATAATCCAAACAGTTTTTACAACAAAATCAATTGTTTAGTCATCTCTGAGGTTCTATTTCATGATGACAGTCCTCATTATATGCTTTAATTGTACAACAAGAATTGGAATCGAACTTAGGTGGACTCATTCATAATGTTCATTTTATATAATATAAAGGAATCGCACCTGAAGTAAAAGAATTACAACCTCCATTATTCAATTAAAACGATGGGATGTCTAATAAAATTGTATATGATTGCACAACCACAAGGATTGGAATCGAACAAAGTTGGTCTATTCATAGTTTGATTGTATATTGAAATGAATCTCATTTGATGTGAAAGTATCACAACCTATACATTTTCCATTTAATACAATAGTATGTTTCTGTTTGCTTGATATATTGATTTCAAAGAACAAGTTTTCGCCAAAAAATACCTCTTTCAATGAATTACTGTTATAAATATTTTATATTGATAAAATAGTGAGGCAATTATGAATTATACTCAACTTGCTGAGTTAAATTATGTAAAAACCAGTGTCTGAAACAGTTTGGCAGACTTCACGTAAACATGGTATACTTACTACAAAATGGTTACTGAAAACTTAACGAATAACATAATATATTTATATGAGTAATAATTGATAGTGTTATGGAAAAGATAAGACAATGTAGTTTTTGAAGGAAGTCTATTTCTTGTTCATAAATTTTTAAAGTTTCTTCATTTCTTACACATTAATTCGATTGTATTCACACATATTAGAAAAAGGTTTGCAATGTATTAGAACACTCCCAGAAGATTTTGGGGGTTTTCCTAGAGACCTATAAGTGTCACTACAAAGATTCTCTGATTAAGGTAAACAGGTTTTCCATATCATTTTTCCAAAATTTTCATTTACTCCAACCGAGTTCTTCTAAAGGAGTTTAAGATGTGAGAAAACACTCGCTTTGGTATTGGAAATTTGCTTTTCAAGTGGTTTCCTCGGAAAATCTTAGTCTGATTTCAATCTTGTGATTCCTGAATCCCGACAAATCCGTTTTTACATTTCGATTTTAGATATTTCAAAGTAAAGCATTTAATTTGACAGCTGTTTTGAGGAAGAAGAAAGTGTGGTTATGTCTGTTGTATTTCTCAAGGTCGGAAAGACGCGATTCCCGCAAACGATGAAGTGATTTGTCTTGTTGGTCTGTGTATATATTCTGTGCTTAGAAATTTGAAGTTTTTTACATTATGTCAAATTTCGAGGTGTTTCCATTTGTATCGTTGTTTTTTCCGTATTGAGGTTGATTTTCACTATATGTTCCGTAACCTTCTAGTATACTTCCCGTAAAATATCTTATATTTTCCAATCCCTCCGGAAATTATTTCCACATAGTAGATAAACGTCAACTCACCCTTGTTCCTATGGGTTGAATAATGTAGTTTTTTCAAACGTCAAAATGGGATAAAAAATTAACTTTCATGTAAAATAAAACATCGTATTTTTCGACTGGTGCGTGTAGAAATAAACTGGATTAATCAGGACACTGCTGGATCGTTTCCTGGAATGCAAGCGATCCCCCTAGTCGTTAATATCCAGAAGGAATTAATTTCTCATGACAGAATGGAGCCAGGATCGTTCGACGGCAATAAAATGTCGATAACATTTGTGTCATTTAACAAGAAAATCGACTGCCGGGTTAATGGATGCTAATAGTAGGCAATCGTGGAAGAGCTGACTCGAAAAGCCATTCATCTCGATTTTATCTATGATTATCGGCGAATTTCTCGGTTCTCTCCAAGCTGATTTTCATCCGATCTGAATTTCAATGTGTTCAAATGAACAGTGTGGGATTTCAATTTTGTCGCCATCTTTGATATTCAGTCGTTTTGGATTCACTCAGCTCGAATTCGTTTCGTGGAAAGCATACTGTTTCTATTGAAGCAAGCAATTGCATAAATTCAGTGGTTTCTATGGATCTATGTTTACTCTTGTTGTAATAACAATTGGGTTGTTCGTTGTACCTGCATAACTATTCTAAATCCACAGACTTCCAATTAATTCTCCGTGCAGCTGCGTATTGTTCAGTGTAGTCACAGTTATTGGCGTCTGAATTTAAGATTGCAGCGCCACGGTGGCCAGTTTTAGAACCTTACATTCAGACATAGATTTTGTTTTTATAGTCGATTTTGTACTGTTTGTTAGTGTATGGTTTGTTTTTTTTTTTTTTTTATTTCACGATTTATTCAAAGACTTTTTAGACGTTTATAGTTGACGAGAGTATTACGGTAGTAAATTACGGGGATATCTCCAAGGTTAGACAGTATTTTAATTTTATTTATTGTCTTGAAAGTTGAAGAACAGATAGTATTGTAAAACATACTTTTTGGAATGATAGACGAATGCTCAAAACCTTACTATTTTTATAGGGAAGGACTAAATACTCAATATATTGTGAATAAAATGAATACATTCACATGAATCTAATGCTACTTGTACGTAATCCTTATTCATTATGAATTGACAAATAAATTTTCCAACTCTCATATGATTGGTCTTGAAAAAGCTGTAATAAATAAGCCTTGAACAACTTTGCTTTCACCGGCAGAAGCACTTTGAGCAAAGAGTATTCATCAACAGATACTTCCTTGTTGAGACTCTTTTTTTTCAATAGTGAGTTCTATCACTGGAACATTTACGTTGTTCCTTAATGATCAGTTCAACAGGCCGATTTCTGGAAGGCATCGCATTCCTCTTAAGTAAATTTCTCTGCTTGGATTATGAGCCTGGAAAAAAGTGTCTTCATGAATGTGATATAATATATTTCATGAGCAATTCGTGCTTACCTCTATGAAAATGATAATCATCGGTAAAATGCAGGTAACAGACTCTCATAAATCTTGTTTGTTGGTTGTTATCGATTCTTCAACACTTTCAGGCCCGACTTCTTAAAGGAAGTTTCTTTCACGCTAAATCCACATTTTTTACCGGGCTGTAGAAGTCTATGGGAAGGGACATTTGAGTTTGCTTTTCCTCAGTAGAAGCACTTTTGTAATCACACAAACGCCAAAAAAAATGCATAAACTTTCTCATTTTCTTAACATTTTTTTTAACCTGTCAATGATAATGTCTCTACCTCGGGTTACTCGGATAGCCACCAGAGGGAGTAACGCTTATCTTCATTCGCCAATAGCAGAATGAGTTAAGTCCATGATGTAAGAAACATGGTGTGTTCATCTGTAAAATGAGTGACTTCAGCTAGTTGAAACTACAAGGAGTTGTATATTCTGTGTTTGGATTTGCATGTTAATTCACTGACATCGCTCATTTTACAGATGAGCACACCATGTTTTTTACATCATGGTTTAGTCCTTGAAGTTCAATCTGTTCTATGATTTTCACAGAATAAAAACACATATATGACATGATTAAGGTGCATAGAACAATATGCTGCTTCCATTTTCCTTTGTTTTCCTACTAAATCATTAGATCAAACTGGGGAAACTAATTTTATTTCATACTCATACCACCGACACAAACGCCACCAATGGCGGTTTTTACTTTAAACGAAAATGCAGTTATATTCATGAAAAACCTTAGAACATCAGATTTCAAACATATAAATTCAATATTATATTTTTAGAAAAATGTTTGATCACCTAAAACTAAAAAATAAAAATGGGGATTTGCATTTGAAGGGATTTGTCTTGAGTGCACGATATGGCAACGGGGAATTCAGTTCTCTCGGAAAGAAAAGGACGTCAAATGTGTTACTTTGCTAAGAAAAACAGAGATAGCTATACTTCGATCTGGTTAGAGTAGGAGACAACGACCAAGGAATAGAAAAAGAAGAGCACAGACTGTCATTTTACTGACAAATCGCAAACGGAAATTGTTTGGTTATATCGACAAAGAACACGTGTGTACCACTGAATAGGAATAAATATTTCGTTATTCTATAGCAGAAAAAGCTATTCTACTGAACACCGTTGTCACTTTATGCATGCCTGGCAAATCCCAAACCCCAATTGTGAATACTTTCTGAAGGTTCTTTGGGAAAATGATGAATCAAACCCAAAATAATTATGTTCAAATTTGCATTTGCAGTAATAACCCAAAATTCGGGAAAAATCCCCTTTGACCAATCAAAGCGCATGACACCATTAATGGTAATTCGGCAATTGTCATTTTGAATTTATGTTTTCTCAGATTATTATTCATTTATGAATAAGTACGTAAAACCTTTTTGTGTAAGCTTCGAAGAATTGTGTAGATCCTCAGATACTTTCAAATGGGTCCCTTCTGTAGTTTGTTTCGACAGTGCAGATGTAAATGGAAATAAGTTTTCAAATGAAGAGAGAATCCTATTTATAGAAGGTATAAACTTCATGATACTCAGCAGCATATCATTTATTTTTCATAATTGTTTTAACAACCCTTTCCCTATTGGACCCGTATACCACCCTCCCCACTTGTTCAGCATGTGAACTTGTACCTGTAGTCAGTAACGATACGTCTCTGAACGAAGGAACCGTGGTTTCCGAAACGTGCGTCCGACGCAGAGAGTGTAAGTGGATTAGAGAGTAGTTACACGCTGTTTTCTTATCAGTATTCTATCCATAGCGAACTCAAGTAGTTATATGGAACAGATTGAACTACACTTACTCCACTCATTTTGTTATCTGTAACTTCACTCAGCTGCACTAAGAATTGGAAATCAGTGCAGTTGGTGTTGTTAGTATAGTTCATGCAGGTACAACGAACAAACCTATACCTAGTCAGTGTATCTTGGATGAGCTCTCGGCGACATCTATGAAGTATAAAATGATTATGGATGCGGCTAAATTCGTCCACACGCAGAAGGGATTCACAGGTGACTGCGTTTTTAAGCAATATACACGCAGTTGAATTATTCACTGTTTCCTATAAGAATAATTGGGCGTTTTGCTGGTCTCCAACGCAAGTCGAATCTGCATAATGTACTTGTGGCATCTGATGGACGCCTTCTCAACGATTAATCATATCAAACAAGATATGAAGCTCCCTCGTGACACTCGCATAGAGAACTTGCCACCCGACCAAAAAACACTCAATATTCAATTCTTGTTCTTGGAGGCGGGCATCATCAATCTTTTCGGCCCGGATATTCATGGCTCAGACCAGAATGATTTATGGAATGATTATCCCCATTTCCCTACTGCAGAATTCCACCCAACCGAGACTTCCAAGGAGAAATTGATAACTTCATTCCGTTTAATTCGATTTGCAGCGGGAGCGTAAAGAAATTCGCCGACCCGTCTCGAGATTTCATTGAGTTCCTTGAGGGTCCTTGGCTGAAAACTCATAAATTTCGATTTCTTTTTCTCTCGACTTTCACCTCTGCTTACTTGAAACGTATTCTGGCTCGTTGAGCAACAGGGGCCTTGAAAACCAGCTCTGTATTGTATATTTACGTTGCCACGACAATTGGAGAACGGAATGAGCCAAATCGGTCAAACGTTTTTGATTTAAACAAAAATTATAACTATTATGAAATATTTTAAAATATGTAAGATTTACATTTTTTGACTATAATAATAATAATATTTAATTACAGCATCAAAGAAAAATTACATGCCACGTCAAATAAAAATAGATCTCAATTCCTAACAAATTCATCTAATGAGTAGATTGGGTTGTTGAGGAGAATCTTTTTCACACTATTCTTGAACTTCTTCCCTGACAGATTTTTCGTGTAGTCAGGTAGGTTATTGTAGATTTTCGGACCCCAGAAGTCTACACCTTGCTGGGAGAATTTACGGCTGTGGTATGGAATGGTAAGTTTGTCTCTTCTTCTAGTATTGTACTGATGAAACAAACCATTGGATGGAAAGTTTTCCAAGTTCTTATGGACGTAGACTGCTTCATATTCAGGATTATTCGAACTGCCCTCTTCTGAAAAAGAAAGAGATCTTGAACATGTGCTGACATACCCCATAAAAGAATACCGTACGTTGCAATTGAATGGAAGTTGGCAAGGTAAGTAATCAAGGCCGCCTGCCTGGAAGGAGCTCTATTCACTGTTGATACTGTATAGATAGCTACTGTGAGTTTTTTCTTCATCTCTTTGATATGCGTTTCCCAAGACAAAGCTGCGTCAACTGTAACTCATAGCAATTTGATTGTGTTATTCTTGTTACTTCTTATTTGAAGGTATTGGGTTTTGGACTCATTACTGGTGAGAGCAATGTAGAGCAACCATTCATCAGATGCCTGGATCACATGTCTCTTTATCTGCTGCAGATGTTCAGCATCAGGGGCCTTCATGTAGAAGGAAGTATCATCTGAAAAAAGTAGAGTTCTCAAAAACGATCTGGTTTCCTCATATTGTAGGTTGAGATCATTCATGTATATGATGAAGAGTAGTGGTCCAAGTATCGATCCTTGAGGAACCCCAGATTTCATATAGCATTTCCACTCAACTTGTTGTTGTCTTTCCGAGAGGAATGAGTCAATCAAATTTAAGGCTGTGCCCTCCAGACCATAGCACTTCATCGTTTCCATCAAGATATCATGATCCACCGTATCAAATGCCTTCGATAGATCCCTAGAAAGTACCTCTGATGTCCATTTTTCATCCATTGCCTCAATAATGTGGATAACCAGCTCCAGAAGCATTGTTGTTGTAGATCTTGAGTTTCTGAATCCGTGTTGTTGTTTGTTGAGCATTTCATTGTCTTCGAAATGTGCAGATAGTCTTGTCTTGATGATTTCTTCAAAAATCTTCGATATGACTGGTAAAATTGAAATAGGTCGGTAATTCGATGGATCCGAATCATCTCCCTTTTTGTGAATTGGCAGCACTTTTGCCATTTTGAGTTCTTTCGGGGACACTCCCTCTGAAAGACATTTGTTCAGAATTATTGTGAGGGGTTTGGCATATTCCTGTAATAAATTTTGTTGACATTCCATATATGTCTGTAGTTTGTTTACTCTTTATGCCTTTGATGATGCTTATCACTTCAAACTCTGTTGCCTGCTGGAATTCAGCCAATTTGCTCTTTTCTTGGTTTGTCTGTTTCAACAACCTAATGGCCTCATCTTTGTTTTTTGTCGGTTTCAAACTTTCGTTTGTCCTCTGACAACTAACCTCTGAGCACATGGTATAGAGTATTCATGCAGATTCAAGTAAAACGACGTGATAACAGCTTTTAAGCGCTTGTTCAATTTCTAACTATTCGATCAAAACGAAATTTTGCACCTACTTGTGTGTTGGTAATTTCCACCTGATGAGGAAGTTTCAATCTGAACGCATTTGTTCTTCTTGAGATATTGCGGAAATAACGTTAAAATTCCAAATAACAACGAAATTTGGCACAATTTTTTTTTTATCTCCGAAAGTGAATATGGGATCGAACTGAAATTTGAAACATTGTTGGTAAATGACTTTGAGGTATGTGCCAAATTCCATTGAAATTTAATCACTATTTTCAGAGAAAAAAACTTTCATCAAAAATTTTAAAAATTTTCAAATATTTTTTCAAACATTTTCCAACAACTAGATCCATATGAAATTTTGCTCTGAATTGCGCGTTGGCATTCCAAAACTGTCCTCGAAGTTTTAATTTGTTCGAGTCAATCCTTCATGAGATATCGAGGAATTAACCTCAAAACTTCAAATTAGTCTAACTCAAAAACTATCGAATCGATTCCACCCATTAACGAGCTTAACCGAGATATTTGGACTCCAAACCTCATATGACAATTTCGAGTCACTAAGTGTTTTCTTTCGGAAGTTGCAGCACATACGGTTCTTTCAAGAAAAGCAGATGTCTTAGGGGAACCCTGTGATACCCCGATCAGTAAAAATAGCTCTATGACTTGAAAATTTGAACAATAACTGAGAACAATAGAATCATACGACATGTGATCGTTTGAAGAAAATAGTTGTCTTTTGGATAGAAGCAGTGAACTAGTCTTATATCGAAAAAACTATCTACGAAAAATTATGAAGCTCATTATATGTAGAAGTTGGTATAATGGAGAAGAAGAAGCTCCAGTAATAATAAATTAACATAATTACCAGGACAAATATCTGTCGATTAATCAACAAATATTCCCCCTTGATCAGAGCTAATCATCCAATCAACCAAAACATCTACACCGAAGAAGCGGATCCAAGGGGAATGACTACAGCTGTTTCACAGTAATTACTGATCGTCAGGTCAACTTACCTTGGATAAAACCGCATAGGGAATCTCGATACTTGTCACCTTTCAGATAGACCGCTACAGTATAACAACGTACAGCGCGCCATCTTCTGGGAGCATCTTGCGAATCCCACCTTCGAGTGCAGAATACTTGGATCGATGTGCATGATGTTCATCCTTTATATGTTGATTTATCGACAGATATTTGTCCTTGTGATTATGTAAACTCATTATATGTATCATTTAGTTTATTGGAGACTTGAGATATTTCTTCTTCTCAATAACCCTATAGAATTGTGCCTCATATGCTCAAACTGCACCGAAGTTGAATGCGATTAAAATCGGACGAGCATTTGAAAATTTGAACAAGGGTCGAGCTAAATCGATGAATCGGTAAACCTCTCCGTCGAGTTCCTGAACTCTCCAAAATTTCAGACCTTCAGTTCAGCCAGAACACAATTCGAAGTAGACTAGATATTCGTTGGGAACAATTCAAAACATCTGCGAACTAAGTTTCGTGATAGCATCAGGAATCAAGAGCACAAAGGGCAAAGGTATTGGAATAACTTCGAGACGAAGTTTGCTGTGAAGCTCGACAGCAAGCCTCGTAAGCTTATACGTAGGTTTGTTCGGTAAAGCCCGTATAGTTCCAAAGGTGGTTAATAATTTATCTCGAAAAAGCCGCATAGCGAGTTCATGAATTATTAAGGACGCCCATACGAATCGGTAGATTTCGTACGGTTTTCGTTTCATGTTTATCCCTTCTTATCATCATCATGAACTCTTTCACTATGCCAACTTGTTATCAATGGGTTTTTCCTGAATTTGGGTTATTACTGCAAATGCAAATTTGAACATAATTATTATGGGTTTGATTCATCATTTTCCCAAATTACCTTCAGAAAGTATTCAAAATCAGGTTTCAAAATTGGAGTTTGGGATTTGCCAGGCATGCACGAAGTGACAACGTTGTTTAGTAGAATTACTTCTTCTGCTATAGAATAACCAAATATTTATTCTTATTCTGTGGTACACACGTGTTCTTTGTCAATACAACCAAACAATTTCCGTTTGCGATTTGTCAGTAATATGACAGTATGACAGTCTGTGCTCTTCTCTTTCTATTCCTTGGTCGTTGTCTTCTACTCTAACCAGATCGAAGTATAGCCATCTCTGTTTTCCTAAGCAAAGTACCACATTTGACGTCCTTTTCTTACCGAGAAAGCTGAATTCGACGTTGTCACATCGTGCATTCATGACAAATCCCTTTAAATGCAAATCCCCATTTTTATTTTTCAGTTTTAGGTGGTCGAAAATTTTTTTAAAAATATAATATTGAAATTATATGTTTGGAATGTGATGTTCTGAAGGTTTTTCATGAGAATAACTGCATTTTAGTTTAAAGGAAACACCCCCATTAACCTATCCCACATAAAGAAATTACAGAAAAATGCTCGATTCCTGTTGGCGTCTTGTATATTTATTATTTATTTTCATTCAATGAAACGATGAACGTAAAATTAAATGACCTTATGCGTCAGTTACGCATGTTTTAGTATCTTGCATCCTGGAGTTAGTCGTTGTTGGTATATGGAAGAACCCGCTCATATTTCCGCTTTCGATTTATATGCATTTTCTCTTATAAACTATCCCGGTTGGCCATGATTTTGGTCTATCAAGTTTTATACTTAAGACTGGTGCAGGTTGGCACTCGTGAAATGTCTGCAATGTCAAAATAATTCTTAGCGTCATTGCCAATTGCCAATGTCAATTGCTACTTTCAATCTCAATATAATCATCACGCTCGGAAACTAAAAATGCCGAAGGTAGTTTTGAAGAAGCAGAGACAAAGTATCAGGAAGTGCTTTGTAGAATTGGAATCTGCTTTTTCTGATAGTACCCATGATAATTTGGAATCAATAATTCATCACAACCTTTTCAACATTTTTGACATATGTGAGCGAAAACCCAATGTATCGTTTACATAGATTCCCAACAACTTTGTAAATTAAGTTAGTTCTTTTAAGGTGACACAGGTTTTGTATTACTAATATATTTTCCTACTGGAGTATTCCAAATTGTGGAACAAGGTTAAATGTCTTCTGTAGAATTATTTCTTGAGAATTTTGAAAAGTGGGGATTCCATAGGTCCGTCTGTTTGTTCGGAAGTTTTACTGCAGGGTTATTCGAGTACTTATATACGTAAAATATTTTCAGTATTCAGTGTTAACAGAGAAAAAAGGTTGTTCAACATTCGCCAGGTCTTTGTAAATACTGAATTCACATAATATTTTCTCAAATTAATTATTTTCTCAAAGTAAATTCATATTTTGAAAAATACGTAATAACTACGACCTCTATGTAGAGAGGACAACGTTGTGTAGTTATCTGACAGGAAAATGACTATAACCTAACATTCTCAAAATGTTGGCCATGACATTCTGACACATTTCACCGTGTATATTTTGAAAATGTTAGGCTATAGTAATAAATACGCAACGTTGTCCTCTCCACATAGAGGTCGTAGTAATTACGTATTTATCCAAATGTTCATTTACACAAAACTGAGATTTCCATCCAACCATTTATTCTGTAAGGATTCGCGCAGGAAAATAATTCTGGCTGCGAAATGTTTTTGTTCGCATAAAATTTTGCGTTCATTTACCCTTTTGTATTAGTTACCCATTGGTTTTATAATTTTAAAATGTTATGTCCGTCCCCAGTTATATTCCGAATGTTCCTTCGCAAAAGTGAGTAGTAAATCAATCGAAAAGTGTTCATTTTTCAAATTATAACTCCAAATTTGTCATTGCAGATCTTTTTTCAAAGTAAAGTCTTCAGTCAGTGTCTTTTTGGGTGCACCAGTGGAAGGAAATTTCTTTTACTTCTCTTCCACTTACAATCTTCCTTATTGAGGTGATGTGCAGCTAAAGAATAAATATCTATTCATAAAAAATATAATTCCTTGAATTTCACTCATATATCGAAAAAGTTGGATAGCTTGTGATAAATTATTGATTCCAAATTATCAAGGTTACTATCAGAAAATGCAAATTTCAATTCGACATAGCACTTCCTGATGCATTGTGTTTGGTTTTTCAAAAGTACCTTCGGCATTTTCAGTTTCCAAATCCTAGACCGGTTCTGAAATGAACCAAAACAAAATAGCAATCGCGCATACTCGAACCGTTCTGAACTTGAAACCAAAACAAAACTTGGTCCGTTTCGAATATTTCCGAATAAAAAATCCAAGCATAAAGAGCGAAAAATGAAGCTTGAATCTAAACTTCAATACACTGCATTTACGAATATGATATTTTCGTAAATCCATCAATAAATACCTGCCAGTTTCAGTGACATGCAACACGACAATTCCATCAACCAACAATTGGAATTGAAATAATGTGAGAATTGTTTTCCAGGCCGGCAGAGAGATTATTATTTCGGCCATATCCATCATAACTAAAGCTGCAAAAATGGCTTTCGAAAAACGAAAAGAGGTGAAATCGGCGCTCGTACGTAATATACGAAGCGGCAATATATCAGGTTATGCCTCCATAATAACACTCGTACAGTTATTTCCGGATACAATATGGGATCGCAGATTCGAGCCATCTCGTCTAAAAGCTGATTCTTATCAGGAAAATATCGTCATATGTTTGACAGCTGACAGCGGTTAGGAGCAAGCTTTGGGTATTTCCAGTTTTTCCGGACGTTTCACTGGATCTTTCCAGGAATACCTTGGATACTTTGCCATTATGGGAAAACAAAATTTAGAATGAGAATATCTGCGGAATCGTTGGGCTGATTATACCCATGATGATTAAAAAGTAAAATAACTTATTTCCGCTTTATATATTTATTTTCACAACAATTGTTTCGTCATGATAACATGACTTCATCAGGTGAGTAAGGTAACTGACTACATTTTTGGGATACAGTTCTTTAAATAGTTGAAAAAAACGAAAAAATATGGTGCGAAATACAAGAAATTATGGGAATTCCTGGGTTTCAAAAAAGGTTGAGTAAGGGAGATTTATTCAGGTCCTTACTCAACCTTTTTTGAAACCCAGGAATTCCCATAATTTCTTGTATTTCGCACCATATTTTTTCGTTTTTTTCAACTATTTAAAGAACTGTATCCCAAAAATGTAGTCAGTTACCATACTCACCTGATGAAGTCATGTTATCATGACGAAACAATTGTTGTGAAAATAAATATATAAAGCGGAAATAAGTTATTTTACTTTTTAATCATCAAGATGAATTTCCGACAAGTAAAGACTGAGACAATCAAGTATTTGATTATACCCATTTATCAGTCCGGCCTTTATAATTATGTCCCAAAGTATTCTACTAAAATCGGGTCTCCAAGTATTGACTTTCTGGGGTTATTTTGTTCACCATCGGCGCCTATAATTTTCACCTGGAAAGGAAAACGAGCTCCCTGTAATTTTCAGACTTAGAGCTGAAGTTGATGAATGGCTAGGTCAGACTCGCCTGTAAAGAATCCGATGGCAAAATCGAAAATTTAGCGGTCGTTGACAAGAAAATATTGATTTGGTTCGTAAAAGTGTTGCATAAGACCCTGGAATGTCCATTAGACGACGTTCTCAAAAAATTGGACTTAGTGGGTCCACAACATGGCGTATTTTACACGAGGATTTAGCTCTGAAGGCATATGAGGTTCAAATAACACAGGAACTAAAGCTGTTAGATCATTTAAAACATCGTTCATTTGTCAATTTCATCAATGAACAACCATCTGATTTTTCTCAAACAATCATTTTTTTCGATGAGGCACATTTTCAACTTGGTGGCTTTGGTAATAAACAAAATTGTCGTATCTGGGGTGAGGAAAATCCACGAATTATTCATGAGAAACCTATGCATCCTTAGCGAGTCACTATTTGGTGTGCATTATGGTCAGGTGGTGTAATTGGACCTTACTTCTTTGAAAATGATGCTGGTGAAGCTCTAACTGTCAATGGTGATCGATACAGTCGGATGATAATCGAATTTTTGTGGCCTGAATTAATGAATATTGATCTAGAAGACATTTGGTTTCAACAGAATGGCGCTACACCCCACTTCGCAAATGACACAATTGACTTATTGAGACAAAAATTTCCTCGATGAATAATCTCTAGAAATCGTGATGTCAATTGGCCACCAAGATCATGTGATTTGACACAGATAGAGTTTTTTCTTTGGGGTTATGTGAAAAGCCAGGTCTATAAGAATAATCCACAATTGATTCCTGAACTGAAGGATGGAATTATTCGTGTCATTAGTGAGATAGAGCCTTAGTTATGTTTAAATGTCATTGAAAATTCTAACAAAAGAGTGGACGTCTGTAGAGCTGCAAGAGACGGCCATTAGACAGATATCATTTTTCGTATATAAATGTCATAACTGATACTTCAATTACCAATGGGGGTTCTTCCTTTAAACGAAAAGTAATTTCCATGAAAAACCCTTAGAACATCACATTTTGAACATATAATTTCAATATTATATTTTAAGATAATGTTTGATCGCCTAAAACTGAAAAATAAAAATGGGAATTTGCATTTAAAGGGATATGTCCTGAGTGCACGATATGGCAGCGTCGAATTCATCTTTCTCGGAAAGGAAAGGAAAGGACGTCAAATGTGTTACTTTGCTTAGGGAAACAGAGATAGCTATACTTCGATCTGGTTAAAGTAGAAGACAACGACCAAGTAATAGAAGAAGAAGAGGACAAACTGTCATACTGTCATATTACTGCCAAGTCGCGAACGGAAATTGTTATATTGACAAAGAACACGTGTGTACCATAGAATAGGAATAAATATTTCATTATTCTATAGCAGAAAGAGCTATTCTACTCTGTGAATAAAGGAAGGAGTACATAACGCTTTTCTACTTCGTATAAAACTGGGACGTACGCGCCCATATTGAACCTCCAAGTAAGACTCATGTTAGTTAGTTTCTTCAAACAAAGAAGTCTCGGAAAAAGTTATTCTCTCTTCAAAGTGAAGGGGAAGTCGGCCATATGCAACCTCCATCCCGGACCCACGATGTAAAGCCTTATGCTCCTTCCTGTTGTTCTTTATTCAGAGATTCTACTAAACACCGTTGTCACTTCGTGCATGCCTGGCAAATCCCAAACCCCAATTTTGGAATCTGATTTTGAATACTTTCTGAGGGTAATTTGGTAAAATGATGAATCAAACCCATTATGATTATGTTCAAATTTGCATTTGCAGTAATAACCCAAATTCAGGAAAAAACCCCATTCGGAACACCCTTTATATCGCAATTGGTGAATGAAGATAAGCGTTACTCCCTCTGGTGGCTATTCAAGTAACCCGAGGTACAGACATTATCATTGACAAGTTAAAAGAAATGTTAAGAAAATGAGAAAGTTTATGCATTTTTCTCGGCGTATGTCTGATTTTACAAGTGCTTCTACTGAGGAAAAGCAAACTCAAATGTTCCTTCCCATAGATTTCTACAGTCCGGTAAAAATTTGGAGTTAGGGCGAAAGATACTTGCTTTAACAAGTAGGGCCTGAAGTGTCGAACAATCCATAAAACCAACAAACAAGATTTATGAGAGTCTGTTACCTGCATTTTACCGATGATCATCATTTTTATAGAGGTAAGCACGAATTGCTCATGAAATATTAGATCACATTCATGAAGACAATTTTTTCCAGGCCCATAATCCAAGCAGAGAAATTTACATAAGAGGAATGCTATGCCTTCCAGGAATCTGCCTGTTGAACTGATCATTAAGAAAAATCGTAAATGTTCTAGTGATAGAACTGACTATTGAAAAAAGCGTCGCAACAAGGAAATATCTGGTGATGAATAGGTCAAGGTGCTTCTACCGATGAAAGCATAGTTGTACAAGGCTTATTTATTACAGCTTTTTTAGGACGAATCATATGAGTGTTGGAAAATTTATTTCTCAATCCATAATGAATAAGGCTTACGGTACAAGTAGCATAGTTTCATGTGAAGGTATATTCATTTTATTCACAATATATTGAGTATTTAGTCCTTCCCTATAAAATAGTAAAGTTATGAGTATTTGTCTATTATTCAAAAAGAATGTTTTACAATACTATCTGTTTTTCAACTTTCAAGCCAGCCTAAGAAATCCACCAAAGTCAATCTTGCCATTTGGATCTGAAAATAAATAATATTAAAATACTATCCAACCTTGGAGATATCCCCGTAATTTTGGAGTTGCTACACTCAATTAGATTGAATGATGATACCTACCTACTTTATAAGAATGGAATATGTACTCCCAGTGACCCAGTAAAACTCTCGTCAACTATAAAAGTCTGAAAAGTCTTTGAATAAATCGTGAAATCAAAAATTATCAAACCAAACACTAACAAACAGTACAAAATCGACTATCAAAACAAAATCTATCTCTGTATGTAAGGTTCTGAAACTGTCCACCGTGGCGCTGCAATCTTAAATTCAGACGCCAAGAAGACTTTTCAGATTTTTATAGTTGACGAGAGTATTACTGAGAGTACATATTCCATTCTTATAAAGTAGGTATGTATCATCCTTCAATATAATTGAGTGTAGCAACTCTATATAAAGTTAGGGGGATATCTCGAAGGTTAGACAGTATTTTAATATTATATATTTTCAGATCCAAATGGCAAGATTGACTTTGGTGAGTTTCTTAGACTGTCTTGAAAGTTGAAAAACAGACAGTATTGTAAAACATACTTTTTGGAATAATGGATAAATACTCATAACTAAACTAAATATAATTGTCTTCATGAATGTGATCTAATATTTCATGAGCAATTCGTGCTTACCTTCATAAAAATGATCATCATCGGTAAAATGCAAGTAACAGACTCTCATAAATCTTGTTTGTTGATTTTTATCGATTCTTCAACACTTTCAGGCCCGACTTCTTAAAGCAAGTTTCGTTCAACCTAACTCCAAATTTTTTACCGGGCTGTAGAAATCTATGGGAAGGGACATTTGAGTTTGCTTTTCCTCAGTAAAAGCTCTTGTAAAATCACAAAAACGCCAAGAAAAATGCATAAACTTTCTAATTTTCCTAACAATTCTTTTAACTTGTCAACGATAATGTCTGTACCTCGGGTTACTGGGATAGTCACCAGAGGGAGTAGCGCTTATCTTCATTCGCCAATAAACAGCCATGCTCACATCCAAAGTCAGCAGGACTAGTATCGAATACCCAAAAAAAGGAGATAATTTACATCACCCATGATTCACTGTCATGAAAGCCGCATCCATTATCACCCCAAAAATCCAGAAACCGCACTTAGTGACTAACACTCAGCCATTACTCTGAAACCAGAGCGTAGGCAGGATAATGGCAGTTGATAATGAGCCAGAAGGACCTTGATCAAATACCTCCGTACACAGATCCGAAAATGTCAAGGAATCACTCTTGAACGAAGCGATCCGACCTATCCCCCCATCTCACTCTTTCTGACGTCACCACGTGACCCACATCGGCCTCATCCTGGGCGGAAGGCGGGATGAACTCCTCTCTGCCACCCGTTTATGACGTCGCATTGACGTCATCGCGGGACCAAAACAAATTTCGAACGAGATCGATCCGAGGATTTATGGATATTGGATATCGGTAGTTTGAAGTGTCCTGGTGTATTTCTGGACGGAATTATATGGATAAAGTTCGAAATTTCGATGTTGTTATTTGGATCGCCAGTTTCGTTGAGATACGAGGAGTGTGTTGTGGTTCATTTTTAGATTGGGAGATTTCGGAGGATGTTGATCCAATTTGAAAAAGTTGAATCAATGTTGTGAGATGGGAATTGATTTCGGTTTATTATGTCATAAAATCAAATGATGAACCTTAGGGATCGACAAAAAAAAATAACCCCCCCTAAAAATTTCACAGTTTAAATTTTGAAGTATTATTATTGTTGGGTGGAATTTCAGCTTTTCAAAAAACTGAAGTGCTGTTCGATTATGAACTAGAAATTATTTGAAATATCATAAAATGAAAAAAAATAGCAAATGGACTGCATCGTTGAATTTATTTAATTAATTTATTCCCAACACTAATGAAAGGATAAGTGTCCCCAAAAGCAATAAAAGTTCTTACCTTTATCAGCAACTCAGATGGATCTTGATGGTGTCTCCACTATCCATGAACAGAGTGATCGAGATCGACAAATGAACATGGAAATGGAGTATCCTTGGAGTCAGGGTTGCTAATAAGCAACCCTGATGGATCACACTTATCCTTGTAAACTTTAAAATTCACGCCACTGGTAACAATGACTTAAATCGACACTATATGTATCAAATTTACTTTCGATGTTGAATTCGAAAATATTGGAAACAAAACACGATTATCTGATTAAAACCGTTTCAAACCGGAATCTTGAAATGTAATAATATTCAGAATTCACTGAACGTACTTTGAATTGATTGTTGTTTTTATTTTGGAAGTAGAAGGATGCGATTTCGAATCAATCTAATCTCATACTGAATTAGATGGCAACAAACGTGTGACAAAATATTTTCTTTCGCGGGTGGAAACGAAGGAAAGAGACGAAAAATCAACACAGCTGAAAAATAATGTGTTGAAAGAAGACGAAGAACTTTGGGAGTTCTCCTATGTAAAAGGGTTCACATCTGAATAACAAAACACAAATTATGCGTTTAAAAATTCGAGAAATTTATTTTGAAACTCGTTCACTTGCAGTGAACAATTATTATTATTAAACTCCATGAAACTTGGTGGAAAAATATTTTGTCGCTCGATATTGATCCTACAAGCTTTCTAGGCAGATCGGCGTACCCTAAGGGCTCAAAATTGGGGGTAGGAGGGAGAAAAATTATTTCTCGAGAACTTACCACCGAATTCCATGAAACTCCCAACGTTGACTACTGTTGCATATCTCAACCTAAAAATTGTCGATGCTGAATTATAATCTGCAATTCCCAATTGATTCCCTGAGTTGAGAGGGAACTATATGATTTTGATATTTCACATTTTGGAAATTTCCCATTTGACAGGTGAAAATCTAAACGGTAGGAGATATCGATGAGATAATCATCGATTTCAAGCGATGGACCAAAAGTACCGGTCATAGTTACGGTTATCCAAACTGACATATAGGCAAAGTAAAATCTGTCAATGTGAATGACCGTAACTATAACCGAAGCTTTTGGTCCATCGCTTGAAATTGATTCATGTCTTAATCATATTCAGCGAACTCGATAACCTATATTTCCATAACAAACTTGCCCGGTTACTCTAGTATTTTCGAAACTATTTCAGTTAGACACTTTCGCGTTTTTCATTTCCGAGTTTTGTTCGAAGGGCTCTACAAGGAAGAATTGACGTGTGTGCGATTCTATCATTACTTTTTATCATTCCCACCAACGAGCTCAAGAAATTCACAGCAAAAAACTACACGTAGGTTCCACTGAATTCTTGAAAATAAACCAAATATAGCGTTTTTGGGGGGTCTAGACCCTTAGTAAAATTTCGATGAAAATTTGAAAAAATAGATATCCTTCAAAATTGGTATAAACGAAGAGAGTTCAATGCTGAATAATAATCTGCAATTCCCAATTGATTCCGTCAGTTGAGAGGGAAAATAAATGAATTCGAAATTTCACATTTTGGAAAATTCCCATTTGACTGGTGAAAATCTAAACGGTAGGGGATATCGATGAAATAATGTCTTAGTCATATTCAGCGACCTCGAAAACCTGTATTTCCATACCAAACTTGCCTGATAATTCTGGTATTCTCGAAACAAATCCAATTTGAAATTTTCGGGTTTTTCATTTCATTTTCAAGGGTGTGCGACTCTATTATTATTTTTCATCATTGAAACCAACGAGCTCAAAAATTTCACAGCAATAAACTACCAGTAGGTCTCACTGAATTCTTGAAAATAAGCCAAATATAGCGTTTTTCGTTAAAATCACAGATATACCCAATCCGTATTTTCTGAAATATTGGCACAAAATGAATGTAGATTCTGAAGATAACTTTTCTTCTTCCAGATCCCTCAGTGAATAAACGCAGGGAGGAAATTGGTGAAAATAACATCGGAAAACTCGATACAAATGCGTCGAATTCCAGTCAGTAACCCCTTGAAAGTTAAAAGCTTTCGATGCCTTCTGCATCGAATGTGTTCCTTTGTTACATCCCGGTAACTAGGCCGGATGATGTAATTATTACCGGTGAAACGCTTTCATTACAGCGGTAAGCAAGGAAGTGGTCTATTTACCGTTGATTAATCGAATTATCACTGTTCGATGAATTGGGTTCAGAATCACTCCAAATTGATGAAAGTGACGAGTGATGGGCGATTTGAAATTCTAATTTGTTTCCGGTGTCGAAATACTGAGGCCATCCCCCGTCACAGACCGTCACATGAATTAGTCAAGAGTGAGCCAGATATGAGCCATGCCATATCTAGATTAACAGTACAAGTAATTAATGAGGAGATGAGAGAGCTCCAGCAAATAAATCAACATACACAAAGAAGGATATTTACCAATATAAAGGGTGTTTCGAATTGCGCGGTTTTTTTGAAAATAAATAAAGTATAGATGGCGCACTGAACTCGTCTGGGTATTTTGACATATAAGAAGTGTAATGTATGACATTCATAATAATGACTTCGTTCACAATACAACAACGCGTTCAAATTGTTGAATTATTTAATGAAAATCAGCGTTCTGTGAAAAGTGTTTGTAGAAAATTACGTGAATTTTATGATTTACATAATCGTCCGTCTCAAAGCACCATTGGTCGAATTATTAAAAAAATTCAGGAAACCGGTTCGGTGGAAGATCAAAAAAGGGCAAAATACAGTCTTAGCGGTCGTTCACAAGAAAATATTGATTTGGTTCGTGAAAGTGTTGCTGAAGACCCTGGAATATCCATCAGACGACGTTCTCAACGAGTTGGACTTAGTGGGTCCACAACATGGCGTATTTTACACAAGGATTTAGCTCTGAAGGCATATAAGGTTCAAACAACAAAGGAACTAAAGCCATTAGATCATTTAAAACATCGTTCTCTTGTCAATTTCATCAATGAACAACCAGCTGATTTTTCTCAAAAACTTATGTTTTCCGATGAGGCACATTTTCAACTTGGTGGCTTTGTTGATAAACAAAATTGTCGTATCTGGGGTGAGGAAAATCCACGAATTATTTATGAGAAACCTATGCATCCTAAAAGAGTCACTGTTTGGTGTGCATTATGGTCAGGTGGTGTAATTGGACCTTACTTCTTTGAAAATGCTACTGGTGAAGCTGTAACTGTCAATGGTGATCGATACCGTCGGATGATAATCGAATTTTTGTGGCCTGAATTAATGAATATTGATCTAGAGGACATTTGGTTTCAACAGGATGGAGCTAACCCTCACTCTGCATATAACACAATTGATTTGTTGACGCAAAAATAGGTTCATATCATGAAAAATTTCCAACAAATAATGACTGAAGCCTTCAGAACGACAATCTGCAATCAACGTTGAAGCATGCAGACCGTGGGCAGGTGCCTGACCTTGAGATATTAACGAGGTTCAATGAAACTTGAATGCGGCTGTGTTGCCAAAATGGAAGAAGACCTAATTCACATGCACATGGTAGTGCTTTCACTTAAGAGATGACCACTTTGGGAACGAATTTGAATCAATTTCGAACTTAGATGTGCACAAGCATTATTCAACAATACTTCAAGTTTCATCATGATTAGCTCAATATTTTTTCGAGTCATTCTGGCAACAAGAACGATACTGAGGAGCAAACCACGAAATTTGACAATTTTTTCCATTATTTCTGTAGCGAAGTAGCGAAGTATCACTTGACGAAGAAATCTGCGTTGAAGGACAAAAATACAAGTGGATTAGAAACCAGTTCACCACCATTTCGTTCTGAGTATTCCATTCTCATAGAGATCGAATATTTCATATGCAAGCCTCAGAAATTCGAAAGATATGTATTCCTTCTAATATTGTCTTTCATCTTCAAAACTAACAGGCAAGAGAATCCAATCGCAAATATTAGCCACTTGACTCATAATCCAGTTTCCAGGACCTGGAATCCTGAAAATTGTTTTCTCTCCGACGAAATTCTGATCAATATTGACGCTACTAAATGAAGTGATCTCGAGCTGACGAAAATCGAGCCAACCGAATTATTGTGTTTATATTTTCGAAAATTGAATGTAAACAAACGTTTGGCTCTGAATTACCCATAGATTTATACACAGAAATAACATATTTATGCACTATACTATACACTAACTTCACTGACTTCCAATTCTCTGTGCAACCATTGTATAATTGTATATGTCTTTATACAATAGTGCAACTGAGTAAAGTTTAGTGTTGTCACAGATAACAAAATGAGTGGAGTTAGTGTAGTTTAATCAGTGTTATAATTCTCACAGACTTCAAATATATGCTTCTTTTTTGTTCGTTGCCATTTCGAGATGATGTTGATTTTTCGTCAAGATTTCCTAAAGTCGTCACGGAAAAAAATTCCATTTCGAATAATGATATTTTGGCGGTTTTCGTGAGTTCGCGCTATCTGAAGGACGGCACGCTCATAGAGAGCTCATCAGATAGGCTGAATCCTCTGGCACCTGCCTAAGAAAACCGCAGAAGCGTCATAGTCAGCGACCATGGCGCGCTTGTGCTGTGTTGAAATGAAGTAGCTAGCGTGCGTCGATCAGTGGCGCCATCGTCTGACATCTCAGGTAAACTACGCCGCCTACACACACTCCCCCACGCTACGCCGCCTACAATATGTTGAGAATTAACTTCGTCCAACAATAACCACACATAAAGAACAAAATACGTCCAACCATTGAGTTTCAATGGTCCAACCGAGAACCAGAGACAACAAGAGATGTCTATGATTATTAATTATACTTACGCATAAACCGTCATAGAAGATAACCTCACTCTATGCACTGCACTCGTAATCTTTTACTACACTAACTTCCAACATTTCCGCAACGAACAGAGAGCGAGTTTACAACAAAACACATCGAACAGTATCAGTGGAGTTAGTGTAGTTCTTGCAGGTACCTCGAACAAACCTCTTGATGTTCAAAAATTCGAGGTTTACCGAGAATGTCGAGGGTTCACCAAAATTGACGGAAGAACGAAACATATTTGTTGGTAATTTGTAATTTTTTTTTTACCGGTTGAATATTTATTATGGAAATCATTCACAGCTACAGAAAGCTTCAAAAAGAATTGCATTCATTCATTCTCATGTTAACCTAGTTCGTATCTTGAAAACTGCAGTATAGTTATTATTATTCATTAATCGGATTTCCTAGTTCAATTCACGGTTTGATATTTGGAGATATTTTCTGTGCAGTGATCAGTCCTTCTCATCTCCTATATTTTGTTTCTTCTCTTCCTCCTTTATCGACTTTTTTATTCTCTCGAATTTTTTCTTCTGCAACCGTTGTAACAAATCCTTATTTTGTCTGTGAAAGTATTCCTCTTCCAAAGCCTTTCTCCTTTTATCTAGTTGACCACTCGTTTTGTTGTATTCACATTTCAATTTTTTAGCCAAATGTATTGTTCTTTTGAATATTCTTGACATAATTTGTACGGATGAATTTTAAGTTTTTTGCCTAATGATTTTTATGGAGAATTTCTTCATGACTATGAATTTGGAGATGAAATTGACATTTGTTATTTTATAGACATTTCGCATAGAAGAATAAGATCCGATTTTTAGAGCTGTATTTGACATGGAACACTGATTTACAATGATCATAAGTCAGTGTTCCATATCAAAAACTGCATGACATGACGGCCGAGTTTTTCAATTCACCAAATTGGTGTGGTGGAAGAGTGATGGATCCACCAAATCGTTTTTTTATTATTGTTTGATTGACGTAAATGTCAAATTATCTAGTCCAACATCCACCATTTATGTTCTGTGTCCACCACACTCCACCACAACCACACCATTTTGGTGAATTAAAAAACGCGCCCGATTAGTGAATTTATCATCACCTGATTGAAAGTATAATAATTAGGTTTGATTATTATGGCTAGAACATATCAAGACCCCAACGGAAATTGATGTTAAGTCCATACTTATCACAAACCGAGATAATGTTACCATCTGATGGAGAATGGCTCAAACTATAGCCTCATACTCTTAGAAGTAATAGTAAGAAATTGCTAAATCTCTGTTTTAACCAGTGGCGGCTGCTCAAAAAGGCCGCGGGCCGCGCGCCCTCCCTTTATTGTCGTACGACACAATTAATTCTTTTTAAAAGAATTATTATTTTATTGAGGAACTGCCACCGTTGGTTGATATTCCAACAAAAATAGAAACATCAAATCTTTTCAACGATCCATCAATCCGCCCCCAACAGAATACGTCTTTATTGACCGTGGGAATATCGAAAATGCATCTCGGGCCCGCGAAATACGCGGCCGCATGGCCAGGTTGACGGGAACTTTCATTAAGGAACAAACAACCACAGCGAATGCTGTCGAATGACCTCGAGCAACTCCGAACTATGAGTACACCAGGGCCGCGGAATTTCTACGGCCTCAGTTCGAGTTCAGGTGCGGTCTGATTGATTACTGCTGATCGTTGAGTTGACGAACGTCTGTTTGCGTATTTTGCCTACGAAAGAATCGATTTGGACAGCGGATTCGTTATCAGTGAGTCCAACCTAGTCGTTTGATACCATTTTTGGGAAAATATTCGAAAATAACAGACATAACAAGAAAAAATCTAGAAAAGCACTGACGTGAGGTCAGAACTTTTACGCACTTGTTCAAATTTAAACAATTATATCAACGCGAAATTTTTCTAGTTGCGTGTTTGTAATCTCCACCTGATTACAAAGTTTCAATTTGATTGCATTCGTACTTCTTGAGATATTGCAAAAATAATGTTAAAATTCCAAATAATAACGAAATTTGGCACATTTTTTTCCTTATATCTCCGGAAGTAGATATCGGATCCAACTGAAATTTGGAACATTGTTGTTAAATACTGACTCTAAGGTTTCTGCGAAATTCCATTGAAATCTAATCGATATTTTCAGAGAAAAAAAAATGTTTCATCAAAAATTTAGAAAATTTCCGAATGAAATTTTTTTTCGAATTTTCTAACAACTGAATCCACACAAAATTTTGCTCTGAGTTGCGCGTTGGTATTTCAAAACTATACACGAAGGTTCAATTCGATCCAGTCAAAACTTTATGAGATATCGAGGAATTAACCTTAAAATTTCAAATGGGCCTAACTACAAAACTATCCAACTGATTCCACCCATTAACGAACTCAACCGAGATATTTGGACTCCAAACCAAAACTTCTTCAGGAAGTTCAACACAATTGTTTAAGACAATTTTCAGCTCCAAATTCGAACATTCGTGACGAAATGATAACGTGCTATTCCCTAGAACAAGCGCGTAAAGATCATGAACCTTCTGTATATAACTTATCCGAACGAAAAGAAATAAGAAACAGAAGACACAAGATTGAGAAACTTGGTAAAAAGGTAGAACTAATTTAAGCGATATAAGACGTAGCAGAAAAAGAAGATTTTGAATTAGGACTTTATTCGTAGAGAAGTACTCAAACCCTTAGGACTTAAAAGTCCTGTCCTGAGTCATCCGTACTTCATGTCGAGCATTCTGATGTTACAGATTCCCAACACGCTATCATATTTCTGAGAACAACGAGCCATTATGGAGCAACCTCATATTACTCGAGGAAGGTCCGAAATGAATCAAGGAGATGAATAGAGGAGCTGCAACACTGTCGGCAATTCAGAGGAACATAACGAAAACTCAAAGGAGATTAGAAAAGATTCCGTTTAAGTAAGATTCATTATTTGATGTTCTTTGCTTGACGGTGCAGAAGATAGGAAGTCTAATTGAGAAATATGAAGCTAATTCGAGTGCATCTTCAGTGGGTGGTGGTTCCTGAAAAAGCGGATGTAGCTGGAGATGCTACCATTTCTTATTATACTCTAGTGACTATACAGGGTGAGTCTTTGAGTTGTACATTAATTTTAACCATAGATTTTTCTCAACAAATTAAAAACTTTTTTCATTTGTTTTTCCCAGATTCGGCTCAGGTAAAAAGTTATAAGCGTTTAAATATTTCTCAATGTGCTAATACACTCCCGTGCTTTGTTTGCAAGTTCACCACAGATATCCCAGTGATCTCTTTTGGAGAATAACCAATCCAAAGTTTGAAATTCAAAGAAACAAGATTGGGAAAACTCATATTCTCACTTGTACTGTACCCGGTTTTAAATCATAATATTTCCCTATATTTAAATACTACGCCTATGGGCTAAACTGTGATTCATTCATTCATTCATTCGATTCACGGTTCTTTCATTTCCCAATCATAGAAGGGAACGTTGATTTTTCAATGGTTCGAGAAACTAACCTGGAGAGAACCAGAAACGCTAAAAGGTCTCTATTAAATTCACAACGGAAGAAGTCGAAAGAGTCCCTCTTCGAAATTACGACGAACAAAGGATGGATTTAAACACAGCCATCTTGGCATAGTGTACTTGTTCAATATTCGTTTTTAGCCACGTAAGTCTTTGTTACATTATTACAATTACTAGAAGCTTGTTCATTCTGATTGCCATTATTGAATCTCAAATATTATGTAGTGGCACCAGTACATTTCGAAGTTATAATCTAAATTGATATGGATCATCCTGTTCAAGGTGTTTCTACGATCGTTAGGGATTCATCGGTTTTCATTATGTGTGAATGGTCAGTGCTTTTTGTCTAGAATACTGAACATCCCGGTGTCGATCCAAGATCTGGTTAGTCTCTAGGAGCGGGCAATCTTTGAGTTGCTCCGTTTTCACCTATCGACTACCATTTATTTACCCTAATATTATTTACGACTTAGCTGTTAATCATCCCCTTTTCATTGTGTTTCTTTGCTAAATATTCAAATAATATATTTCTACAATGTGTAGGCTTTGGCTTGACACCAACTAATTTCCTGTCTTGGGTCAGCGCCGTAGGGCGGGGTCAAGACTTTTGTAGCTAAATTCTAAAGGGGTTAGGGCGAGAGACCATTTAAGTTAGCCGTATGGCTCGGCTCCACAAGAAGATAGAACTCACCCCTAACTAACAAGTAGAGTATTTATATTGTGATGAACCGAATGTGGAATGGTGACCGATGATCCTTAGCTCTAGAACCCCTTTGAACTCCGTCAATCTGCATATTGTTATTCCACCGATGGTGGTATTCCGAAATGTAACTGTTTCCACTATGTATCTGTTTAAGATATCCTATTCATCGCGGTTATTTATACAAAGGTATATTTGACTCTATATATCATACATAAGAACCTAGAAGTACTGACAGCTGAGTGTCTTCTCATGAACCTGTTATACATCTACCTTTGTCATTTATTGGCGCCTAAATGGCAGAGGTATTCCTATGAATGAGGCTTATGAGAGGAATTTATCTGTTGGACAACTTTCGTGGTTCTTTGCTTCATTCATTAGAGATTTGCTATCACTGATTGCCTGAGCTTAATTGACTTCTGCATTTACTGCTAATTGTTCCTGATGTTACATTGTAATAAATATCGATTGGGGGTTTTCTAAGGCATTCTTTTTCCTCCTGCAAGAGAACCGCACCGAATAGCCAAATTGTTGTTTTATTCATTCTTAACTGAACTTCCCATCAATCTTCTCTCTCATTCTCTGAATATCAAAGTATTTTGGGTTGCGAACACAACGTAGAGTCCTATTCATTTTACTAGACGATCACAGCGTATTGGCCATGAGTGGGTTAGCGAGTAGGTAGACGGGGGCAAAAAAGGTTGGGATAGTACACACTCAATTTTGAGAATTTGGTGTTTTTTGCGATATTATCGCAAGGAAAACATTTCACTACACTAGAGTTCAAACACTGATCTTCAACTTGATGTTCATGCAATATCCAATTTCATTCGGCTATAAGATTGTACACAATGCCATCCGCGCCCATTCTCATATTGAAAACTCCATAATTATACTTTTTTCGCGAAATTTATAAATGAGATATATGAAATCAATCAACTAACCTAAAGACATTCTTTAGAATGTTATGGTTATGGAAGTCTATAGACACAGATAACAGACTCTTTGTATTCTGTGGCACTATGTCTGTGGCGTGCATGATGTAAGTAAAACATGGTGTGCTCATCTGGTTTGGCCCATTAATGAACTTAACTGGCGCATTCCAATGCGCGACCTAATCTGAAAGTTTCAAATCTCCAGCTGGCTTCGTTCGACAGTTATCGTGTCGTCGGCCGGCCGGACAGAATCGATTTTGACAACAGATCTGTCATCAGTGGGCCCTATCTAGTCGTTTGGGACCATTTTCGGCTCAGAATTCGAAAATTATAGACATTTGGACAAAACGAGAGCACGCTGATCCCCCAAAACATGTGCGCAAAAATTATTTTACCTTCGATTCAAATATAAATATAATAATCCTTAAATCAATGGCATAAAACGAATTTACCAATATTAATTTACATTTAATCCGATTATAAATGAAACTCAAATACTATTCGAAAAGCTTACGAAAACTCAAAAAATACAAACAACACGTTTTACCTTCTATACAGTCTTTATACTCTAATTCAGAATGGAATAACACAGAATCTGCTTTGAATACTTCCGAAAACACAAATATGACTTATTGAGTATAGATTAAAGCTTATTTTGGGAGGATTTTGCATCATTTTTCAGGATTTTTCTGGCCAACTGGTCAACACATTAAATTTTTTCATTTTATATGGTACTGGAACAAATAATATTTTATCCAAACTGTGTTTGACGGAGTGAAAGTAGCTAGAATGAGACGCTTAACGTTTTTGCCCCAAAACCGAATTAGCGCTCTAATTAAATGAGAATACTGTCTTGTCTGATTTGAACAAGAAGGCTTACAGGAGAATTCCTCTCAAGACATTACTGGGATTTAATAATATCTTCAGCGTGCAAGTGGCAGGAACGGAGATTTCAGAGTAGACTTTGGTAGAGTGGAAATTAGTACTTGATGAGATTTGAAGAAAAGTTTTTTCTTATCCTATTCCTCTGCAAAGTATATTCGTTACTCGTTGAATCAAGGAGGCTTTATACCCTTCAGAATTCTGTATTTCGCTAATCATCTGAAATGATCTATATTACAGATGCAATACAATGAGTACTCTGATGTGAAAAAACTCTAGAAATGTGCTGACATGAAGACAGCGTCAATATACAGGGTGATTCCGGAGGAGACCGTCAGATTTTGGGATAAGTTTACAGTAGTCAAGACAGTCTCGGAACACTGCTTGGTTTATGGTTGGGGGTCTCTATTGAGAATATACAGGCTGATTTGTCCGGTTCGACCGATTTTACTTTTATTGATAACTTTGGTATGGCTCATTCGATTTCAATGAAATTTTCAGCGTAGTACAATTGTATTGAACAAATTCATTGATTTCAAGTTTTTTTCCAACATAAGCGGTTGTTATTGTGATAAATCCAGATTAATTGTGCAGGTTGAAAAAACACCCTGTATAAAGCGTTTCCTAAACTACGCTATCTGTTTACGATTGTGCTATAATATGTCATTATTTGAGAGTTTCTAATTTTTTTGGCACACTTCTAGTTTTCCGAGAAAATTTTTTCAAAAAATGATAATGTCGAAATTTCGCTCCAATCGATTCTACTTTTATTGATAACTTTGATGTGGCTGATCCAATTTTGATGAAATTTGCAGTGTAGACGAATCTGAATGATTTAATTCAATAATCCCAACAATGTCTCAAAATACAGTGTTGTAATTGTGATAATTTCAGAATTTCAGATTAATTGTTCAGTTGAAAAAAAAACACCCTGTACATTGCTTTTCCGAAACTTCCTTATTCGTTGCAGATTCTACAATAATATGTCATCATCCAGAGGTTTTCAATTTCTTTGGCGCACCTCCGGTTTTCCTAGAAAACATTTTCGTAGAAGAGCATTATCGAAATTTGGCTCACAAGCAGTGAGAGTATTCCGCACTAGGTAGGAAACCTGTATCGTCCAAAGATGCAAAGTTGTTCGTCACCTCTAAAGTATTCTTTTCAAATTCGAAATATATTCTGAATTGAATGGTTTCCTACAAAATATTAGAAATTAAATATGAATTTTCGACTGCACAATCAATCTGAAATCCCAAAATTATCACAATTACAACCCTGTATTGTGAGAGACTTTTGCGATTATTGAATGTACTCATTCAGATTGTTCTATACTGCAAATTTCATCAAAATTGAATGAGCCATACCAAAGTTAACAATGAAAGTAGAATCGATTGGAGCAAAATTTCGACATTGTCTGTTTTTGATGGAATTTTCTGAAAAAACTAGAAGTGTGCCAAAAAAATTGGAAACTCTCAAATAATGACTTATTATAGTAGAATCGTAAACAGATAGCGTAGTTTAGGAAACGCTATATACAGGGTGTTTTTTCAACCTGCACAATTAATCTGGATTTATCACAATAACAACCGCTTATTTTGAAAAAAAAATTGAAATTGATTAATGTGTTGAACACTATTGTACTACGCTGAAAATTTCATTGAAATCGAATAAGCCATACCAAAGTTATCAATGAAAGTAAAATCGGTCGAATTGGACAAATCACCCTGTATATTCTCAATAGAGACCCCCAACCATAAACCAAACATTGTTTCGAGACTATCTTGACTAGTGTAAACTTATCCTAAAATCTGACGGTCTCCTCCGCAATCACCCTGTATATATATCGATAGACTAGGTAGGTTGTTTCGATGAATATTCAAGTTTCAAGCGGCAACAATATTCATGATTCATACAATTCCCTGGTATAGGTATATACAGTTGAAATCAGTTTTAATGATTGAATTGAACCAACCATGTTAGTGCACATATCAAAAAAATTAAAAAACTACTGACGTGAGATCAGGAGATTTTACACGCTTGTTCAAATTCTAACTATTAGATCGACACGAAATTTTGCATCTTGTTGCGTGTTGGTAATCTCCACCTGATTACGAAGTTTCAATCTGAATGCATTCGGACTTCTTGAGATATTGCGAAAATAACGATAAAATTCCAAATAACAACAAAATTTGGCACATTTTTTTCCTTACATCTCCGAAAGTAAATAACGAAACGATTCGAAATTTGGAACATTGCTGTGAAATACTGCTTCTAAAGTTTCTGCCAAATTCCATTGAAATCTAAACAATATCTTTGGAGAAAAAAAAATGTTTCATCGAAAATTTAAAAAATTTTTGAATAATTTTTTTTTAATTTTCCAACAACTGGATCCACACGAAATTTTGTTTTAAGTTGCGCGTTTAAATTCCAAAACCGCCCACGAAGTTTCAATTTGATCGATTCTATACTTCATGAGATATCGAGGAATTAACCTCAAAATTTCAAATGGGCTTATCCGACATATTTGGACTCCAAACCTAATCTGACAATTCCAAGTCCCTAAGTCTTTTCCTCCTAAAGTTAGAGCCCACGGATGGACAAAATTGAACGCTTCTTTCAGTTTGTCTGGGTCTCAATACGGTTGTACGGTTATAAGCACATATTTTCGGAAGAC
The DNA here is from genome assembly GCA_958510865.1 of Myrrha octodecimguttata. Taxonomy (NCBI): domain Eukaryota; kingdom Metazoa; phylum Arthropoda; class Insecta; order Coleoptera; family Coccinellidae; genus Myrrha; species Myrrha octodecimguttata. The sequence continues at coordinate 23,994,555 of OY294059.1, forward strand.
TCCCAACATGCGGCGTTCCATGGCTTATTTGCAAATGCTTTAGTCAACTTGATGGTTTCCTGCACATGTTTGCCCAGGTACTATGCAGGTGTTATATAGTTTCTGTTTCAAGTTAATTGGTATTGTGTCGTTTGTCAGGATGTGTCCCAATCTATCTCCACATGTTGGCTGTCCTTTCCAATTTTGATTTATTGTATTGTATTTTCCGAATATCCTAGGCTGCGACGAAACCCCTCAGAATCTTAAAGCTTGTGCGAGTTAGGATACCGGTTGTGTTCTGTGTAGGCTTCGTTACTAATTCCTTGCGCCACGTTAGAGATAGCATTGTCAATTGTTTACCCATCAGCGAATGGTTGAACGGTCTAACGCTGATGGTATAACAAATATATACAGGGTGAGTCTTTGACCTTGCAGAATATTTTAACAGAAGATTCTTGAAGCTGAAAGAAACACATTTGTCCTCTACCATTTTTTCCGAATCGGCCTAGATAAAAAGATATAGGCAATATAAATTTTCATAATAGGCTAGCCGCCCCTGGAAACCTGAACACTGAAGTTTTTCCAAGCCTAAGATATACCATTCAAATCTTCGAAATAAGCAACTCTGTTATGAAAACAAGCGTCAACTCACTTTTTACATTCCAGTTGGTGAAAAAAGTTGTATTTATAGAACAATAAACAAGTTAGGTATTCCAAATTTCGTGGGCGATAAAAGTTGAATATTCTTCTCTTGGTTTCATTCTCGATAATGAGGAATTCATCTAGCTATCACTCATATTAGCTTTGAGATTCATCTTCAATTTGTAATTATTAATTTTCTTTGTTTATTTCATTTTCTCCGAGAATTATCAGATTCAGACATAATCCATTCAAACTTTCATTTTCATAAATAAATAAAACAGATGTACCTTATTTATCTATGAACGTACAAACGTTGCCAAATTGACGAACAGAAAGAAAGAACTCTTCGAAATCAAACAACACACAATATGCTAACACTTGTATAGTCTATGATTCTGAACTGAACTATAAATCTGTGACTCCGTGGTTTTAAGGTTATGTCATGGCGGTTTTCTTCCACCATGGGTTGTTATGTTATGAAAGCACACTTGAAGAATACCTCAAAATAAATACTATCAGAGTTCTGTACATAATTTCAAGAAATTTGTGTCAGCAGAAAGATTGCATTCAAACCAGTAAGAATCCCCATTATCATGGAAAAGTGAGAAGTTAATCAATTATACTATGAAAATTAGCTCGAAATTGAAAAGGAAGCTTCATGAATGGAGTCAGGACCGAATCACCACTGTATAACACAGATATAGTTTTGAGATGGAAGCCTATTTTGGAGAAACTTCTAATAGCCAATTTACAATGAACATAACTCAACCGTAAATTTACTTATACATAAAATGTAAGAATTAAACAACAGAAATCATAAGGAATAAAAACAGAACTGCATTCGACTTATGGAAGTCAAAAGCAAAGTTGAACCTATTGTGAAGATTTTGGTACTTATGAATTTTGTAGTTTCCTCTTTGAATTTTACGCACGAGTTGCGGGATTCTTACGGTTACGTCCATTGTGAATTGGCCAAAGTCGGCTACTCCGCTTACAAATCATTACAAATAAAAAATGCTAGTATTCCATTCTCAACTTTTAGACGTGGCAACGCGGAAAAATTGAATTCTGTGAATTTTTTGAACAGAGCTGCATTCAGCCAAAGTACCCAATTCTCGGAATTTCACAGATATTTTTTATTTTTGAATTTCAGATAACTCGAAAACGGCGCATCATACGAAAAAAAATAAGGAATACTTTTACTTTCCAAAATGGTCAAAAATTCGTTGAATAGCATTCAAATTATTTTTAAAAGTTGGATTCTTTCAATTTCTGGTACTTTTATGAAATGTTATGGTCATATTAAAAAAACTGAAGAATGTGGATGAAATTTTGTAATCCAGGAACATTCATCGTATCAATAAAAACTATATTCCAAAAATCATCTCATTCGATGCGATCGTTCGCGAGATATAATCGAAAATTAAATTTTTTTATGGATTTTCAACAGTCTGTATCTTACGAACTAAGCCGAATCGGAAAAAATGGTATGGGAAAAAAGTGTTTCTTTTGGCTTCAGGAATCTTCTGTTGAAATATTCTGCAAGGTCAAACACTCACCCTGTATACGTATTCGCTTACATTTTCAACGGGATTATTTTATATCTTATAAGATAATAAATACAAAATCTAATTCCACAATAAAAATTCAAGCCCCTCAATAAGGTTACACCTCATATTTTCTTCCAATTTCCATACCATAAGTCGAGATAATTTTTTCGTCAAAATCTAAATTACCGAGCATATCTTTTCTTAATCAGCCCCAAATTTACATAGCACAAGAATGGGCTCCGTGGGCAAGCTGAAAATGCCTGCTTTATGTATGAGAAAATTGACTTCTCGTATTCTTCCTTATCTATATACCGGGCCTGCCTGCAGATAAGCCCCTGCGAAAAGCGAATGGAAATCTCTTTGTTTCCGTTTCTGACGATCACCGCGAGGCTTAGAACTTGATCTCTCTTTCCTTTATATTGCGATATTTTATTCAGAATTGCGAGGGTACAAACGTGCCAAATGCAGATCCGCCGAAGGTTTTCTTGGATTTCCTTTCAGGATCGGGTATCTGGGTGTATCGGGAAAGTGAAAGGGAATTTTCCCTTCTCCTTATTTTTCTCACCTATCACCCTTGAATGTTTGTCCAGTTAAAAGTGTTGTGCTGTTTTCAATATTGAGGTGATTGTAGCTGAGAATGGATTTCCACAACACTCTGCAATTGAAATTTCACATATACTCCATTCGACTTTTACGTGCGTTATCGTTTCGTCGCATTGTCTGTAATTTTTGCGCGCATGTTCTAGGGGAACAGCTTGCTGTCGTTTTGTCCAAATGTCTGTAATTTTGGATGATTGAGCCGAAAATGGTTTCAATCGACTAGGTTGGACTCACTGATGACGAATCCGGTGTCAAAATCGATTCTGTCCGGCCGGCCGTCCGTCCGGCCGTAGACACAATAACTGTCGACAGAAGCAAGCTAGCAACTTGAAACTTTCAGGATAGGTTGCGCATCAGAATGCCGCGGTTAAGTTCGTTAATGGGCCAAATCGGTCGAAAAGTTTCCGAGTTATAGGCACTTGGAATTTTGAAGATATTTATTTTTTATTTCAGAAACTACTTGAGCGATTAGATTCAAACTTGGCAGTCAGGACCATATTGTCAGTAAATTTAAAAAAAAATTTTTTCGAAATTTTTTTCCAAAAAAATTTTTTTTTCGGAAACCATTTATCATATCCAAAAAAAAATTCCACTCACACTTTGAGCTCCATATTTCACAGTAGTGTACCAAATTTCAGTTCGATACGATCATAAGTTTTGGAGATATCGAGGTTTTCTTCTCGATATCGTTGATTTTTTCGGTATAACTCGAGAAATACTGATTCAGTCCTGATAAAACTTCACAGCTAGTTTTGAGATGCTGAAAGACAACTTTATGCGAAATTTCGTGGTAATAGTGTCATAAGAACAATATGAAAAAAAAAAATTCTGTGATTTTATCATATCATCCTCATTAAATTCTATATGAAACTTCGAACTGTTATTTTTCGATCTGATCTGTATTTTTGGAAATATTGGAAAAATAGAATTTTGATTGGGTATATCTACGAAATCATTGGGCGGATTTTATCCATTCACGAATTCGGCCTTCGTAATTAAGGTCCAAACCTTCTCTACAAATATCGAGTTTCTAAGTTATTGTGTTTACGCAGTCGGCCGTTAGGCTGACCGTTAAAAAATAACTTCCGGAAGAAACTACTTAGAAACTCGATATTTGTAGAGTAGGTTTGGGGCTTAATTACGGAGGTCGAATTCGTGAATGGGGAAAATCCGCCCTATGATTTCGTAGATATACCCAATCAAAATTTTATTTTTTCAATATTTCCAAAAATACAGATTTGATCGAATTGAAATCCAGTAATTTATCAGTAGAAAATTTCAAAAAGCTCTGCCGTGAAGGCAGCAGCATTTGCGTGCATGTTCAAATTCGTTGCTGAAGCGGTCATCTACATTGAACATGCGCGCAAAAGTTGCTGCCTTCACGGCAGTGCTTTTGGAAATTTTTGAATTTTGAGCTGAAATTCATCTCAAACGACTAGTTTAGACTCCCTGATAAAAAATCCGTTGTCAAGTTCTATTCTGTCCGTTTGGCCGTGTGTGCTCTAACTTTCGAAAGAAGGAACCTAGAGTCTTCAAATTCTCAGGTTAGACTCCGATCCTGAATATCTCGGAGAGATCGTTAACGGAAAAAATCGGCCTGATAGTTTCAGAGTTATATACCTATATGAAATTTTGAATTTAATTCCTCGATATCTCATGAAGTACGAATTCGTTCGGATTGAAACTTGGTAATCAGTTCTTGAATTCCTTCGCACGACTTAAAACAAAATTTCGCGTAGATGCAGTTGTTGGCCAATCCAAAAAAAAATTGTTTGAAAAGTTTTCAAATGTTTGTTGGAAATTTTTTTTGTCGGGAAGTGTTGACCAGATTTCAACGGAATTTGCCACATACCTTAATATCAGTATTCAACAACAATTTTTCGGATTCCAATTTGATACGATTTTCACTTTCGGAGATATATGGAAAAAAAATATGTCAAATTTCGTTGTTGGTTGAAAAATTGACGTTATTTCCTCAATATCTAAAGAAGTGCAGATGCGATCAAATAACGGATTTTCCAATAAGAGGTGTTATTTTGAATAGCCCGCTATTTCGGTAGATGGCACTTTTGAAGCTGTCATTTCTTAACATTTGACTAGTAGAAACTACGCCACTAATAAAAATGGAACGATACACGCATCAACAACGCATTGAAATTATTAAAATTCACTATAAAAATTTGGAAGAGACGGTTCGTAAAACTCAAACATTTTTGGGTCGTCGTGAAGCACCTTGTCGGACCGCAATAAAGAAACTGGTGGAAAAAATTCGAGCTGTTGAGACAAGTCAGTGATGTGAAGAATAAAACCCGTGCACGTCGCTCAAGAACAGCCGAGAATATTGCTGCTGCAGCCGAAAGTGTTGAAGAAAACCCAGGTTTGTCCATTCCTCGTCGTTCATTGGAATGAGGCATTCCACAAACGTCATTACACCGTATTTTGCATAAAAATTTGGGTCTTAAGGCTTATAAAGTTCAGTTAAAACAAGAACTCAAGTCGGCCAATCATCAACAACGTCGTATCTTTGCTGATTGGATCGTTGAAATGCATGAAAATGATCCGGAATTCCATCGAAAAATCAGCTCGAGTGATGAGGCGCAACTAGGGCTCGGAAAACCCGAGAGTTATTGTTGAAAAGCCTCTCTATTCTCAACGTGTGACTGTTTGGAGCGGTTTATGGTCCGGCAGAGTCATTGGACCTTACTTTTTCGAAAATGAGGCTAGAGCTACAGTTACGGTGAATAGATTGCGCTATCGAGAGATGATTAATGATTTTTAATGGCCGGAATTGGATGGTATTGATCTGGACACGTTTACTTCCAACAAGACGGCGCTACGTGCCACACAAGCAACGAAACCATTGATCTTGTGTTATCCCTCGAAGAGGTGATCACAATTAGCCACCGAGATCTTGTGATTTAATACCTTGCGACTTCTTCCTTTGGGACCACGTGAAAGAGGAGATCTACTTCAATAGCCCAGCGTCGATTCAAGACCTCAAAGATGGAATTCGTGAGGCTATCGAGGACATAGGGCAGCCACTTTGCGATTTGGTTATAGAAAATTTCATTAAAAGGATATGGTCCTGTAAGCGTGGTCGTGGTGGTCATTTGCCTGATGTTATTTTCCACTATTAACGGCATAGCCTCTTCTTTATATTGAAATAAACATCCGATCATTTATATTGAAAAACGGCATTTTTCTTTGAATATCAAAATATCACCTCTTATAGGAAAACCCTTTAGAAACTTCGTAATTATTTGGAGAATACCAATTCGAAACTTATTGCGAACTTTCGTATGGAGCCAGTTGTCAAAAAATTTCGAAAAATAGTTTATTCAAAAATGTTTGAAGTTTTTGGGGATTTTTTTTCTCGAAAACATTGATCAGATTTGAAATTGCTCGGGTGTCAACTTGTCTCAGTTCTAGTTGAAGACAAGCGCGTAAAAACTTAATGAAAGTATAAAGTATATACATATAGATTACTTTCCCAATCGAGTATACGTTGTTCATAAAAGCAACGTCAAATTATTCGATTGACCCCATTCTCAATTTTCTGAGGAATTTGATCTCGATACACGAAAAGACGTGGTAGAATATCACATTTTCACGTGTCAGAAATAAATATAATATTATAAGGATATAATACATGAATCTTTTGAGGCGAAAAATTGACATGCGAAAAAACAATTTTTATATTGTAGCGTAATTATCTGACACGTATTACTTAGTGTTAGTATTATTTTCTCTTATGAAGATTATATTTTATTTTAATGGGATATATAGGGTTTGTTTTGGTTCCGAAATTGAGAACTGTCCTAGAACAGTTTTAGAACTGCGCAGAATCGGTGCGCTGTGGAAGCCCGATTCTGAACTATCCCAAAACAATTCTAAAAGCGATGAAACCAAAACAGAAATTAAGTTCGGGTTCTCATCGGAATCATAGAGGAAAAAAAAACTTCCGTTTGAGTTGGCAGAAAAGAGGAATGTTAATCATGTTTTATATATTGTGTGTGGTTTGAATAAAAATATGCGAAAGTCCTTGTCGCACCATGTAATATAAAAATATTTTTGGGAATACTTGCTTCCACTTAATTTTTTTTCTGAATTTTCTTCATCACTTCAATTATATTCCGAAATGGGCCAACAAGTAATTGGTTGATATAATAATGAATTTAATGACTATGGTATTTCAGATATGTGCTTTTCAGAGAAAAATTAATTCAAAACATTATTATTCAATAGAAGAAGAGGACTCTTGTATTCATAGATTTATTTAAGAAGTATACATCCCAGGTGTGAACAATGGAAATAAATTCCATTAGATTATCCAACAAATAAAACGATCAAAAACCAAATCAACACGACTTAGAAAAAGTCAGGTTAACCATTTAAATCGTTGACAGCCACTCTACGCTTGTTCGAACTACCCAATTCTGAAACAGTTCGGACTCTCACGTCCGAACACCTTTCACAGTTCTAGAACAGTTCGGAATCGATTCTGAAAATAATCAAAACAGGATTGCTCAAATCCTGAACCGGTTCTGAAATGAACCAAAACACAAAATCGCAATCGCACATGCGGAACAGTTCCAGAACAGTTCTAAACTCGGAACCAAAATAAACCTATAATCTGATTTTCTTCAATGTTATGAAATCACATTCAGTTATTTCTCATTCGGGTCAGGAATGATTAGAGGAAAAATGTAGATGCACCAAAATTAGAAGATCAGACTTACCCCGTCCGGATTATGTTTATATGGGGGTCCAGTGCCACAAAATTCCACCAACACATCTTGCAACTTTCTATTCGAATCTGAAAAGATAAGAAATCAACTTATAATCAACTTGAGCTCACAATAAACTCTGCAAATTCTGCACGAGTTTAATTACGAAGGCCGAATTGACAAATTAGTAAAAACTATCGAATGATATACCCTTTCGAAATTTCAATTTCCCGGTATTTCCAAGAACAGATCGAATCGCCCTTCGATGAAAAATATCACCTTGAAGTTTCAGCCAAATAGGGTCTACAGAACAATGAGCAAAATAACTCTTTCCATTTAACAAAATGCAGGAGGACTCTCTAATTTATTTTGCTCATTATTCTGTAGACCCTATTTGGCTGAAACTTCAAGGTAGCATTTTTCATTGAAGTACGATTCGATCTGTGTTTTTGGAAATATCGGGAAATTGAAATTTTGGAAGGGTATATCTGCGGAATCATTCGAAAACTTTCAATATTTCGCCAATTCGGCATTCCGTATTAAACTCCAATCTTAGTCTACAATTATCAAGCTACTAAGTAGATTCTTCCGGAAGTTATTTTGTTCACTATCAATGTTTATGCCGGCCGTAAACACATTAACTTCAGGAAGATTAGACATAGGGAATATATTTGTAGAGTAGGTTTTAAAGTTTAATTAAGAATGTCGAATGCATGAATTCGTTGAATTCGCCAATTATTCTTTAGATAGTTATAACCATTCAAAATTTTTGGATCGAATTGCAATCTAGTACTTGGTCAAAAATTATAGCTTGAGTTTCATGCAGAATCTCGTGAGGACCATATGAAAAATCTGCGTTTGGCAGGGTCAATACTTGTATAGATGACCGCTTTGGCAACGGAACAAGCGCGTAAAAGCTCCTGACCTCACGTCAGTGCTTTTATAGGTTTCTTAAATTTCTGATGACCATAACTTCGTCACCGTTTGACCGATTTCGCCCATTAACGTAATGAACCGTCTCATTTTGAAATGCGACCTTCCCTGGAAGTTCCCGTAATCGTGCCTACAGCCGGCCGGTAGGAAAGCATCGATTTTGACACATGATTCGTCATCAGTGAGTCCAACCTAGTCGTTGGAGACCATTTTCGGGAAAGGATAACAGACATTTGGACAGAATGTTAGGACGCTGTTCCCTAGAACATGCGCGCCAAACGGCAAAAAGTATAGTGTAGAATATCAATATCGAAAAATGTCATACAAAGGTATTGTCGTCTGAATTTAAGATTGCAGCGCCACGGTGACCAGTTTTAAAACCTTACATACAGACATAGATTTTGTTTTGATAGTCGATTTTGTGCTGTTTGTTAGTGTTTGGTTTGATAATTTCTGATTTCACGATTTATTCAAAGAACTTTTAGACTTTTATAGTTGACGAGAGTATTACTGGGAGTACATATTCCATTCTTATAAAGTAGGTATGTATCATCCTTCAATCTTATTGAGTGTAACAACTCTAAAATTACGGGGATATCTCCAAGGTTAGACAGTATTTTAATATTATTCATTTTCAGATCCAAATGGCAAGATTGACTTTGGTGGATTTCTTAGGCTGTCTTGAAAGTTGAAAAACAGATAGTATTGTAAAACATACTTTTTGGAATAATAGACAAATACTCATAACATTACTATTTTTATAGGGAAGGACTAAATACTCAATATATTGTGAAAAATTTCAAAAAGCACTGCCGTGAAGGCAGCAACTTTTGCGCGCATGTTCAATGTAGATGACCGCTTCAGCAACGAATTTGAACGTGCGCGCAAAAGCTGCTGCCTTCACGGCAGTGCTTTTTGAAATTTTTTTCTGATGAATTACTGGATTTCAATTCGATCATATCTGTATTTTTGAACATATTGGAAAACTAAAATTTTGAATGGGTATATCTACGGAATCATGTGTAAAATCCACCCAATGATTCCGTAGATATACCCAATCAAAATTTTATTTTTCCAATATTTCCAAAAAAACAGATCAGATCGAATTGAAATCCAGTACTTCATCGAAAAATAACAGTTCGAAGTTTCATGCAGAATTTAATGAGGATGATATGATGAGAAAATCATAGAATTTTTTTTTTCAAATTGTTCTACGACACGATTATCACGAAATTTTGCATAAAGTTGTCTTTCAGCATCTTAAAACTAGTTGTGAAGTTTAATCAGGAGTGAATCAGTATTTCTCGAGTTATACCGAAAAAATCAACGATATCGAGAAGAAAACCTCGAAATTTGACATATTTTTTCCCGATATCTCCAAACTTATGATCGTATCGAACTGAAATTTGGTACACTGCTGTGAAATTAGAAGGTCAAAGTGTGAGTGGAATTTTTTTCGTATATGATGAATGGTTTCCGAAAAAAAATTTTTTTGGAAAAAAATTTCGAAAAAAATTGGCTCAAAGTTGCGCGTCGTTGTACTTCACCTAACTGCCAAGTTTGAATCCAATCGCTCTGGTAGTTTTCGAAATAAAAAATAAATAACTTCAAAACTTCAAGTGCCTATAACTCCGAAACTATTCGACCGATTTTGCCCATTAACGAACTCAACCGCGGCATTTTGATGCGCAACCTATCCTGATAGTTTCAAGTTGCTAGCTTGCTTCTGTCGACAGTTATCGTGTCCTCGGCCGGCCGGACAGAATCGATTTTGACACCGGATTCGTCATCAGTGAGTCCAACATAGTCGATTGAGACCATTTTCGGCTCGATCATCCAAAACTACAGACATTTGGACAAAACGATAGCACGCTGTTCCCCTAGAACATGCGCGCAATAAAATGAATACATTCACATAAAACTAATGCTACTTGTATCGTAAGTCTTATTCATTATGGATTGACAAACAAATTTTCCAACACTCATATGATTGGTCTTGAAAAAGCTGTAATAAATAAACCTTGTACAACTTTGCTTTCATCGGCAGAAGCACTTTGAGCGAACAGTATTCATCATCAGATATTTCCTTGTTGAGACTCTCTTTTTTCCATAGCCAGTTCTATCACAAAAACATTCACGTTGTTACTTAATGATCAGTTCAACAGGCAGATTTCTAGAAGGCATAGCATTTCTCTTAAGAAAATTTCTCTGCTTGGATTATGGGCTTGGAAGAAAATTGTCTTCATGAATGTGATCTAATATTTCAAGAGCAATTCGTGCTTACCTCTATAAAAATGATCATCATCGGTAAAGTGCAGGTAATAGACTCTCATAAATTTTGTTTGTTGGTCTTTATCGATTCTTCAACACTTTCAGGACCGACTTGTTAAAGGAAGTTTCTTTCACCATAACTCCAAATTTTTTACTGGGCTGTAGAAATCTATGAGAAGGGACATTTGAGTTTGCTTTTCTCAGTAAAAGCACTTGTTAAATCACATAAACGCCAAGAAAAATGCATAAACTTTCTCATTTTCTTAACATTTCTATTAATTTGTCAATGATAATGTCTGTACCTCGGGTTACTGGGATAGCCACCAGAAGGAGTAGAGCTTATCTTCATTCGCCAATTAGCTATATTATTCGATTAAAGATCAAATTAAATAATAATAAAATAATAAAAATTCACCCTATCACCCTTCAGTAGCCATTAGAAATCCGAAATTACAAATGAACAACGATCGAATTATGGAGTTCAATGAAGTCTTCCCGTGGCATCCAATCTCCTTTGATCTAATGTCTGAACAGTAACCAGCCGAACGAAGTTTCGTGTTTACGACCAGTTTCAACACCTATCAATTAACGTTTTCGAATGTGCTGTTTAGCTGTTCAACATCTTCGAACATGAGTCTAAACAGGTACGGAAAAATCGTAGTAGGAAAACATCTTAGAGCGAATTAGAATCAGCAGCGTGGACTTGTTGAGAGATTTATGGAGCTATAAAACGTGATTATTAAAGGTTTTCATTGTTTGGCAGTTTGAGGTCTATACGCGTTATTATTTTATGTATCGTTGTTTCTTCGAGTGATCGAATGTTGTTGTCTGGTGTGAATCGATTTCAAGGTTGTTCATGTATGGCACACTTGCGAGGAAGTCGATAAAAACCATCTTAGAAATTGTCGAATATGTGTCGAGTATGTGTCGTGAGGGAAAAAATTTTTCACACTTTTAGTAGTTTTTAAAAGGTGTGGCTCTGCTAACTTAATCTCAAAATACGCATCGAATTCGTTCAATATGGTTATGAATAATTGTCGAGTATTTGTTGAAGGACATCCAACGTGAAAAAAAACAGAGAAAATCATTTTGAAGCTTTTTTAGGTTGAGAGAATTAACTGATTTCTGAGGACATTTCGCAGACCCAGCAACACTGCATTTGTATATTGATATTTCAATTCCATCCAATCTGTATTTTTGGAAATATTGGAAAAATAAAATGTTGAAAGGGTACGGAACCATTGGGTGGATTTTACCCATTCATGGATAAAATCCGGAGGATTGGACAAAATTGGGTGGATTTTACCGAAGAATGGGTAAATCCGCCCAGTGCTTTCGCAGATTTCCATTCAAAATTTTATTTTTCCAATATTTCCAGAAATACAGATTTTATCCAATCGCAATCCGGTCATTCATCGAAGACTGACAGTTCGAAGAATACAGAATATCATGAGGATAATATGGTCAGAAGATCACAGAATATTGAATACTTGAAAAAAAAATTTTTATTTTTTTTCAAATTGTTCTGAAGACACGATCATCACGGAATTCTGCATATGTTGCCCACCAACATTTCCAAACCAGCTGCCAAGTTTCATTTCAATTGAATTAGTATTTTTTTAGTTATTCCGGAAAGAACAACGAAATCGAGAAAAAAACCACGAAATTTTTCTTATTTTTTCTCAATAGTTGCAGAAATTATGGTCGTATCAAAATGAAATTTGGTACACTCAAGTTGAGAGCAGAACTTTTCTGCGGATTTATGAACAGTTCCCGAAAAAAAAATTCGAAAAAATTAAAAAAAAAAAATTCTAAATTTACTGACAGTGTGATCTCAACGAAATCACATGAAAAATTGTGCGTTGTTATGCTCCAACTAACTGTCAAGTTTCAATGGACGACTTCGGCCCAAGTTGCCAACCCACAATTTTCTTCACAAATTTACTATCACTGGGTAACGGAAATTTCAGGACAAATTCGACATGATAAAGTTCGCGTTATATGTAAATATCCGTAAAAGATGCCTTGGCTCCTCAAACAAGATGATTCCTTTCAAATATAGGTTTTTGTTAGGTTGAAATTTAAGTTGGGTTTCCTGATTTCATGTTAATAGTGTCAAAGTTATATAGGATATGTTCCGCAAATGAACTTGGTTATTTCGGTTGCTGGTTTTCCGTTCTGTAAACATGAAATATTAGGTTGGTTGCTGAAAAAAGGTTGATTACGGAATTTGATTCATGAAAAAGCCATCTTTATGTCACCAGAACATAGACATATTAAGTCTATGCGTCAGAACAACAATTAATGCTTTATGTAACATATCCATAGCATAGAACAATCTTTATTTACCTTATGATCCATAGACGATAACTAGTAATTTTTCCATTGTTGATTGTTGTCTCTCTAATGTTCTATGGATCATAAAGTAAATGCAGATTGTTCTATGCTATGGATATGTTACCATAGAACATTGACTGTCGTTCTGGTGACAAAAAAAACGTTTTTTCGTCAATCAAATTGAGTAATTAACCTTTTTTTCACGGACCAACCGAATATTTCATATTTACGGAATGGAAAACCGGCAACCGAAATAACCAAGTTGATTTGCGGAACATATCCTATATAAATTTGACACTATTCACATGAAATCAGGAATCCCAACTCAAATTTCAGCCAATTAGAGATGATCTTAACAAAACCCCATATTTGGAAGGAATTATCTTGTTTGAGGAGCCGAGGCATCTTTAACGGATATTTATGAATAACGCGAACCTTTTCTTGTCGAATTTGTCCTGAAATTCCCGTTCCCCAGTATAGTAAATTTGTGAAGAAAACTGTGAGTTGGCAACTCGGGCCGAAGTCGTCTATTCGATCGCATTGCTAGTCTGAAATATCAAGAAATTATAATTTCAAATGACCATAACTCCGAAACCAATCGACCGATGTGTCCCAATAACGAACTTAATCGCGGCATTCCAATGCGCAACCTAACCTGAAAGTTTCAAGTCGCTAGCTTGCTTCTTTCGACAATAATCGTGTCGTCGGCCAGACGGCCGGCCGGACAGAATCGATTTTGAAACCGGATTCGTCATCAGTGAGTCTTTTGACCTGAATTGGTTTATTTAGGTGTTTTGGGGATTTCAATAATAGAGACTCCGTGTGGGTGAATTAATCGCACTTGAATAATTTTGTCGTTATCCAGATAAAGATACGACCGAAGAATAATTTTCTGATACTTTATCAGAAACGATGATGCTTCTATAATTACGGCACAAGTGTTGAACTTATCGATCAGTTATTCAATATCGTTGCACTGATGATCCGAAAATGGTGTTGAGGTGTATTAAAAACACACTTTTAACACGTAACAAAAAATGTATTTTCTTGTATCTGTATTAGATAACAAGACCGAAGTGGTATACAATTTATACAATAGAATCTTCCTTCTATATCTGACGATATAGCAAGGTCGAAGCGAATTTCAAATGAGAAGTTACGATTTTTACAATACAAAAATTAACGTATAAGTCTTGTTTGCCATTTCAAGAGCGGATTGTTGTTTTTACTATACAACGGTCAAATGAAGAGTGTCTAAAAACTAACTAAACCCAAATTAAGAAAATTCCCTTTTTCACATTCTAGAGGGAGAATATAAATTTTGATTGGTTTTTTGAATTAAGCGACGCCCTTCTAAAATCCGAAAAAACACCTCGGATTGGCTGGTGTGAAAGAGAGAGCACAAATGTGTGAAGGAAATTTCCTTAAATGGTCTAAGATGATAAAATCTATAAACTGTCACATGTGGTGTCTGGATTCTTCGAATAACCGAAGTATACCACCCATCAAGCTCCGATTCCTGGAATGCTAAGAGCTTGAATTTTATCTGAGTGTTTTCTGTCATGCAGAATTATACTTTATTTTTGGCTTGAGATAAAATGCTCTTAAAGCCGGTTTCAATTAATTTAAACCAAAAATATTGAGTTTCGGGCATATTCCTGGGAACCAAAGAATTCAGACTCCCACGTTGCAGAAGCAACAGTGAGTTCAACCAAACCGTTTGAGAACATTTTCGGGAAAAAATTCGAAAATTTCAGAAGTAAAAATAAAGTAATTTTTTTGGATGCAAGGCTTCTGATGTCACTAGGTATATTTCTACTTTTTGGGTTGGCCCTTTATTTGAGTAAGTGCGGTTCAAGCCTTTTATTCCATAAAAGGTGAAAGATCCTGTATAAGGATAAACATAGTCTTGAGCCGCTGAAAGCTGGATCAAGTCCAATAATGAAAATAATCACGATGCATCCAACTTGGGAAACGACTTCCCCAAATTTATTCAACGCATTCCGTCTGAATCAGTCATTATATCATTCAGAATCGGCTGTGTGTAATTTCGAGCATTTCTCTCCGACGTAAGCGTTTTTGGTCCCACTTCGGAATGCATGGAATTCTTGATTTGCCCGATGAAATTTTCATTAAATCCGGAATTATTTTCCATGATGCCGAGGCTTCGTCTTCTCGGATAGAGGCTAAAAATAGAGATGATTGTGCGTGCCTATGGGAAATCAAAATTAATTTCGTAAAAAAATACGAACGGTGAAGATAAGGAGGAGAAGGCCATCATTATAGTGATGGAGGACTCCGTTTTCAACTACTCGAGAGGCACTATCGAGGAAATTGATTAGAGATGAATTTCAGCCTCGGTTTCATCCATGAGAATTCATCAATGAATTCTGGAAGATGGTTCATTACGTATTATTTCCTGGGAAAAAACTTTGAAGGGTTTTACGTTCTCATTACAGTTTCAGTAGAGAGTTTCAGTGGAAAGTTCAGTAATAAAAACTTGGTTTATCTAATCATATTAAATTATACAGGGTGAGTCTTCAAGTTGTACATTAATTTCAACCGTAGATTCTTGTCATCGAATAAAACACTTTTTGCGCGCATGTTCTAGGGGAACAGCGTGCTATCGTTTTGTCCAAATGTCTGTAATTTTCGATGATTGAGCCGAAAATGGTCTCAATCGACTAGGTTGGACTCACTGATGACGAATCCGGTGTCAAAATCGATTCTGTCCGGCTGGCCGGCCGGCCGTCCGGCTGGCCGGCCGGCCGTCCGTCCGACTGTAGACACAATAACTGTCGACAAAAGCAAGCTAGCAACTTGAAACTTTCAGGATAGGTTGCGCATCAGAATGTCGCGGTTAAGTTCGTTAATGGGCCAAATCGGTCGAATAGTTTTCGAGGCACTTGAAATTTTGAAGAATATTTCAGAAACTACTTGAGCGATTAGATTCAAACTTGACAGTTAGGTGGAATATAACGACGCGCAACTTTGAGCCAGATTTCGTCAAGATCATATCGTCAGTAAATTTAAAAAAAAAATTTTTTCGGAATTTTTTTCCAAAAATTTTTTTTTTCCGGAAACCATTCATCATATGCAAAAAAAATTCCACTCACACTTTGAGCTTCATATTTCACAGCAGTGTACCAAATTTCAGTTCGATACGATCATAAGTTTTGGAGATATCGGGAAAAAATATGTCAAATTTCGAGGTTTTCTTCTCGATATCGTTGATTTTTTCGGTTTAACTCGAGAAATACTGATTCAGTCCTGATAAAACTTCGAAGCTAGTTTTGAGATGCTGAAAGACAACTTTATGCGAAATTTCGTGATAATCGTGTCATAAGAACAATTTGAAAAAAAATTTTCTATGATTTTCTTATCATATCATCCTCATTAAATTCTGTATGAAACTTCGAACTGTTATTTTTCGATGAAGTACTGGATTTCAATTCGATCTGATCTGTATTTTTGGAAATATTGGAAAAATAAAATTTTGAATGAGTATATCTGCGGAATCATTGAGTGGATTTTACCCATTCACGAATTCGTCCTTCGCAATTAAGGTCCAAACCTTCTCTACAAATATCGAGTTTCTAACTTGTTTCTTTTGGAAGTTATTATGCTTACGCAGTCGGCCGTTAGGCTGACCGTTAACACAATAACTTCCGGAAGAAACGACTTCGAAACTCGATATTTGTAGAGTAGGTTTGGGGCTTAATTACGAAGGTCGAATTCGTGAATGGGTAAAATCCGCACAATGATTCCGTAGATATACCCATTCAAAATTTTATTTTTCCAATATTTCCAAAAATACAGATTTGATCGAATTGAAATCCAGTAATTTATCAGTAAAAAGTTTCAAAAAGCACTGCTGTGAAGGCGCAAAAGGCGCAAAAGTTGCTGCCTTCACGGCAGTGCTTTTTGAAATTTTTTCATATACCATTTTTCCAGGTTCTGTTCCAGCAAAAAGATACAGGCTGTAAAAATTTCCAAAAAAAATCAGTTTTTCTTTTTAAGCTTTGATATGGCGACTCTGAATGAGATGAATTTTGGTGTGAAGTTTTCTATAAATATGACACAAATTCTGCAGTAATCGCTTTCATCCTACTTCAAACAGTTTCCGAGTTATGGAATCAACAATTCTTAAAGCTATATGAAATCCGCATGAAGATTGCAGATGGAGTTTATTTTATGTCATAATGAGAGTCTTCAATCATTTTAGAATACTCAATTATTCTTTATAGTTTTTCCGTGAAAGCACCGTTTTGGAGGTATTCAACGTTGAATCTGATAAAAATTACCTCATTTTTATGAATCCGTCCCTGATCTAGTGAAGGCGGTAGATTAAGTTCCGTCTTTACTTATCCGATACATAGAATACACAGAAATATTTACATATTTCGCATAGAATTAATGTACTTATATTAGGTATATGCTATTTCGTGATCAGACCACAGATATGGAGGCCAGTTCTTCATGTCTATGAACCTGAATTTCCATAGAGTTCAATTTATGTGTTCACAGGTTAGTTTATTGATTTCATATAATTCAAGTATAAGTTTGATGAATATAAGAATAATTATGTAGCTTTGAATATGAGTATATGTAATTGTGTATAATTTTATAGTGGAATGGAATCAAATATCTCAAGAATATCGAGTGGAAAATCACTGTTTCAATAGTCCAGCGTAGTGAAATGTTTACCTTGCGATAATATCGCAAAAAGCACCAAATCATTAGAATTAAGTGAATAAATGAGTTTCTCAATCATTTTTTTTAAATTTCAAACATTGGATTGGTTATTCTGCCGAAGAGATCACACTAAGAGATATTTGTGGTGAAGTTGCAAAGAAAATGCAGGAGTGTATTAGCACATTGAGAAATATTTGAATGCTTATAACTTTTTACCTGAGCCGAATCTGAAAAAATGGTAAAGGTTTTATTTGATTAGAGGAATCTATGGTTAAAATTAATGCACAACTTAAAGACTCAACCTGTATATTCGTCATTCAACAGATTTTGAGCAATTAGTAGTATCTGTAAACGTGAGTAAACTTACTACGATAACTCACTGAAATAAATCGGAGAGGAAAGACGAAAATTGCTGATGGCAAGGGTCCATGGTTTGGGCCGAGGGTGGGTAGAGAACGAAACCCTTTTTCTCCTTTAAACGTCGAAATTTCTACAAATTCTAATATTTCACGCGCTATTGACAACGTTAAAGCATGTAGACCGCGTGCAAGGTGCCTGGCCTTGAGATATTAACGAGGTTTAATGAAACTTGAATGTGGCTGTGTTGCCTAGCCGTAATTTAGCACCAAGTGGTTTAAGCTTCCATTTGAAGTGATTTGACATAGTTATTAGATTATACCATTGACCGAAAGGCGACATTTTGTTTCCTCGATAACGCTGAAAATGATAAACAGGTCGAATGAAAACTTGGTTTGTTGTTGTAAAATATCAATATGAATAAGATTCATGCATAATTTCGTCGGGATTGCAATTATGAAGGGATATGTAACTCACACCAGACGCTGCTTGTCTTTGAAATAATTAGAGATGTATATTTACTCATATTTATAGTCCTGAAAATAACAGAGAAATATCCATTTCCACAAAAAGATAAAATGTAGTTTACAGCTTCCGAAATGATAATTATTCTAGAAATCTCAAGAAATTACCACAAATTTTCTTAGTTTTGGCAACACTGCTTAGTCGCCTTCGGACTCCCCTAGTGTTTTACTTTGGTTCAAACGTAAACACCCCAGAGTTTCCTGCATTGCATATTCGCTTCGAATTCAATTGATCTGATTGACATGTTGGATATTCAAAAACTAATCTAGGGTGCGAATTTTATCCAAAAATGTTCTTAATCGACTCAGTTCTTCTCACTCATGGAGAATCCGATGTCAAATTTGATATCGTAGCCACGATAGCTTGAATATGAGGAAAGCTCGCTACATGAAACTTACAGAGTAGGTTGCTTATCAAATGGGGGGTTTTCCTTTAATCGAAAATGCAGTAATTTTCATGAAAAACCTTTAGAACATCACATTTCAAATATTTAATTTCAATATAATATTTTTTTTAAATATTTTTGATCACCTAAACCTGAAAAATAAAAATGGGGATTTGCATTTAAAGGGATTTGTCATGAGTGCACGATATGGCAACGTCAAATTCAGCTTTCTCGGAAAGAAAAGGACGTCAAATGTGATACTTAGCTCAGGAAAACAGAGATGGCTATGCTTCGATCTGGTTAGAGTAGAAGACAACGACCAAGGAATAGAAAAAAAAAGAGCACAGACTGTCATATTACTGACAAATCGCAAACGGAAATTGTTTGGTTATATTGACAAAGAACACGTGTGTACCACAGAATAGGAATGAATATTTCACTATTCTATAGCAGAAAAAGCTATTCTACTAAACACCGTTGTCACTTCGTACAAATCCTACAACCCAATTTTGAAATCTGATTTTGAATACTTTCTGAAGGTAATTTGGAAAAATGATGAATCAAACCCATAATAATTATGTTCAAATTTGCATTTGCAGTAATAACCCAAGTTCAGGAAAAACCCCCATTGCGACTTTTCATTCATGGGGATTCTTCTCCATATTATATATATTATATTATAAGTTGTAATCTATTGAATTTTCGGAGTTATTCGTTCAATCTGTCAGGAATCAGTAATGGGATCTAGAATGACTCAAAAATTACGGCTTATACAACCAACTGGAATATGCGCGCAAAAGCTAAATTTTCTCAAACCTGTTTCATAATTTCCATAGAAAAGATACAGTATTATAGGGCAGTATTCTATTCGAAAAGTGGCGGCACAGAGTAATTTCTTCAAAGCAGTACATAAATTCACAAAGCATGCAACTTTCATTTTCACTACATTTCACATTCGTTATAAACTCGAGGTAACATTACTACATAAATATTAAAATCTTCCGCTACATCATAAGAATAGGATTGATTTCAGCTTTCGTTATCAAAACAATATTTACGATGTGAGACGTAACAATAACAATTCTATTAGTTTTCTTTTCAGGTAGATTTACGATAATAATAATGTATCATGTTTTCAATTACACGGAAAACCTTTGTGAGCATACATAAAGCTAAAAATAGATTTTGATATCCATTTTCGTAAGCGGAATTGCAATATTTGATTGATTATAATGTGGAAGCAATGAAGCTGAGTGGTTGTTTGTGGATAAAGTCGATATATTGATTTCCATTGCGAAGAAGACGAAATTATGAGGAATTGATTAATTGAATTCATAAAATATTTTCTCATCAGCCAAATGATTCAATTCTTTAATAATTCCATGTTACTCAAGTTCACTTGTATTTTTTCATCATCTGCATTCAAGGATTATATCAATAACAAAACAGTGTGCAAATACTTTCTAATCCACTTACACTTTCTGCGACTAACGCACGTTTCGCAAACCAAGTTTCGTCTGTCAAAGACATATCGTTACTAACGACAGTTACAAGTGTCATATTGAACGAGTGAGAGGATGGTATACAGGACCAATGGAAAAGGGTTGTTAAAGGCCATTAGGGTAGTGGTGGGCTATCAGGTAAATTTACTTGACTCACCCTTGATAGCTCAGCACTACCCTAATGGCCTTTAACAACCCTTTTCCATTGGTCCTGTATACCATCCTCTCACTCGCTCAATATGACACTTGTAACTGTCGTTAGTAACGATATGTCTTTGACAGACGAAACTTGGTTTGCGAAACGTGCGTTAGTTGCAGAAAGTGTAAGTGGATTAGAAAGTATTTGCACACTGTTTTGTTATTGATATAACAACCCTTTCCCATTGGTCCTGTATCCCATCCATTCACTCGTTCAACATGACACTTGTAATGGGTGTTTTTCCTGAATTTAGGTTATTACTGCAAATGCAAATTTGAACATAATTATTATGGTTTTGATCCATCATTTTCCCAAATTACCTTCAGTAAGTATTCAAAATCAGATTTCAAAATTGGGGTTTGGGAATTGCCAGGCATGCACGAAGTGACAACGGTGTGTAGTAGAATAGCTTTTTCTGCTATAGAATAATGAAATATTTATTCTTATACTGTGATACACACGTGTTCTTTGTCAATATAACCAAACAATTTCCGTTTGCGATTTGTCAGTAAGAGTGACAGTCTGTGCTGTTATATTTCTATTCCTTGGTCGTTGTCTTCTACTCTAACCAGATCAAAGTATAGCTATCTCTGTTTTCCCAATCAAAGTAACACATTTGACGTCCTTTTCTTTTCGGGAAAGCTGAATTCGACGTTACCATATCTCGCACTCAAGACAAAGCCCTTTAAATGCAAATCCCCATTTTTATTTTACAGTTTTAGGTGATCAAACCTTTTTTAAAAATATAATATTGAAATTATATGTTTGAAATGTGATGTTCTTAAAGTTTTTCATGAAAACTACTGCATTTTCGTTTAAAGGAAAAACCCCCATTGTAGTTAGTAACGATATGTCTTCGACAAAGGAAACTCAGTTTCCGAAACGTTCGTTAAACGCAGAAAGTGTAAGTGGATTAAAGAGTAGTTACACACTGTTTTGTTATCAGTATTCTATCCACAGTGAACTCAAATAGCTATTTTCAGGATTATATTGGTATGACAAACAGAAAATCAGAACGGTCACCCTTCCAGATAATTATCTCACCCCTTGCAGATTCACTGTATATAATCCTCATATTATCGATTGAAGGATATTTTGGGAGAATTTGGCAGGATTTTTCAGGACTTTTCGAGGTTTTTCCCCCCAATAATTGACAAACTATGGATAAAACTATTATTTATAGAAAACCCTGACGGCTTATGCTATTCAAACTATTTGTCAAGATAAAGGTGAATGAATAAGGTTCATTGAATGAAAGAAAAAACAAAATTCATCGAACAGAAATCAAAATGAAATAGTTGCTGATCGAATAATTTTTTCGTGTATGAGATTCCAGATGACCCCTTCAGAGAAAAATGGTGTCTCCGAACTGGAATATCCCATAAAACCCAGTTTCCTCTAGAATTCCCTTGTCGAATGAATAATGCATAAGGGTTTTACTGCCGAATTGTGTTTTTTTTTTTCAGGTTGTTTGCGTAACAAAGTAACAATCATGAAAAACGTGGTGTCAGGATGAATGTGGATTTTATGACATGTCAATTCTGACTTTGTTTATAGGGGGAAACATCATTGAGAGGTTTGAGTTCATTACGGTCCCATGTGAATTTTTTTATGAATATATGTGGTCTTTACCAGAAATTATATGCTTTCATCAAATTTTAATGTTTGTTCATTATGATTTCAGCAGAATAGATGACTCTGGTCCAAGTAACACAAAAATTTCGTCAAATTTACTAGCAGTGGGAAAGTGGAACTTTAGAACAATTTCGATGATGAGGTTCGCGTTAACTCTGCATCGGCCCCTCAAACTTGATAATTCGATCCAGTTCCAGATATAGAGGTATTCGATAAGATCATCCTTGAAATTTGATTTGGATGAAAGACCAACAATGAAAAAACTACTGTGGTCTATGGATCATAAGGAAAATATATGGATTGTTCTATGCTTTTGGCGAATGAAGATAAGCGCAACTCCCTCTGGTGGCTATCAGAGAATCCCGAGATAGACAGATTATCATTGACGAGTTAGAAGAAATGTTAAGAAAATGACAATGTTTATGCATTTTTCTTGCTATTTGTTTGATTTTACAAATGTTTTTACTGAGAAAAAGCAAACGCAAATGTCTCGTCCCATAGGTAAATGACAAAGTTTATGCATTTTTCTTGCTATTTGTTTGATTTTACAGATGTTTTTACTGAGAAAAAGCACACGCAAATGTCTCTTCCCATAGATTCCCATAGCCCGGCGAAAAATTTGGAGTTGGGGTAAAAGGAATTTCCTTTAAGAAGTCGGTTCTGAAAGTATTGAAGAATCGATGAAATCCTTGAAATTGTAACTTAAAATTGGTAAACCAACAAACAAGATTTATACGAGTCTCTTACCTGCATTTTACCGATGATAATCATTTTTATAGAGGTAAGCACGAATTGCTCATGAAATATTAGATCACATTCATGAAGACTATTATGTTCCAGTACCCTAATCCAAATAGAGAAAGTTACTTAAGAGGAATGCTATGCCTACGGGATATCTTCCAGTTGAACTGATCATTAGGAACAACGTAAATGTTTTAGAGGTAGAACTGACCGATTGAAACAAGAGAGTCTGAACAAGGAAATATCTGGTGATGAATACTCTTCGCTCAAAGTGCTTCTGTCGATGAAATCGAAGATATACAAGGATTATTACAGCTTCTTCAAGACCAGTCTTTTGAGTGTTGGAAAGATTTGTTAGTCAAACCCATAATGAATAAGGCTTACGGTACAATTAGCCTTTATGTTATGTGAATGTATTCATTTCATTTACAATATATTGTGTGAATTCAGTTCTTCCCTATATGAATAAAAAAGTAGTTATGAGAATTTGTCTATTATTCCAAGTTTTTGAACTTTTTGAGCAGTAGATTCAAGGGGTATTTGATCAATGAACAATTTGGGTAAGTACAAAGATTGAAAGTTTATTAGTAGTGCAAATTACATGCCACATAATATCACATGCTTATCCTTGAATATTTCTAGCTTCTGTGACTTCGAGACACTCCAAATAATTTGAAATGAATCTAGCCATTCAGAGCTGAAATAAGTTGATATTAAAATACTTCTGACACTTATTGTAGTATTGCTACTCTGAATTAGAATAGATGATACATAAGTCTTTCATGAAAATGAAATTTGTATACACAGAATCACCAATGTCAACCGAAAAAGTCTTTGAACAAATGACTTTTACGCGCTTGTGCACATTGCGAAATGGTGACTTGAAAATTTCAGTGAAATTTCAATGAAATATAGAAATTTAAAAAAATTTTTAAAAAAAATATTTTTTTTCCGAATTTTTCCATGGATAATTCTTCTTATTGACAGTGTTCATATTCCAACCAAGTTTCATTTCGATCAGATAAATATTTGTTGAGTTATTGAGAAATCAAAATTTCAATTGGCTGTAGCACAAAAACCATTCAGCAGATTTGGCCCATTAACGAACTCAACCGAGATATTTGGGATCTAAACGTAACCTGAAAATTTCAAGACTAGGTCCTTCCTTTCGAGAGTTCCACGGATTCTTCATCAGTGAGTCAAACCTCGTCGTTTGAGACCAATTTCGGCTCAAAATTCGAAAATTACAGACATCGTCACGAAATGATAACGCGCTATTCCCCAGAACAAGCGCGTAAAAATCTAGCTCCTATCTGTCTATCTAAGGTTCTCATACTGGCCACCGTGGTGCTACAATCTGAAATTCAGACGCCATAGAAAATCCACTGTTCAAAATAAATTAGTGAATTTTCGTAGGAAGTTACATAAGAATTAAAATAGGAGCAGTCTCAACTAATAGTAGCAACTAGACAGGTACATCATTTCGAATATCAAATTAATTTTTGAGGAAAGCTTTTCATCATATCAATCAGATTATATAGCTCAATCTATTTCATTCAGCGAAAATAATTGTTTGCACTTTACAAAGCTTCCTCAGAAAATAGAACGATAGTTAACAACTCTAGTTCCAAGTTTATATCCAAATTTTCAGTGGATAGTATATAGGAAAGACTAGGCACCTGGTATTTCATGCTTCTTGAATAGAGAAAACTAGCTTGTTTTCAGAATTATTCGTAATTTTATAAATAAACCAATTGTCTCTCATATTTTGATTTATCACAGTTGTTCTCTCGCTTGAAAATAACCTACTTTTGTTAGTCGTTGAACAATTCTACTGTATAGAATTCACTGCGTTTTTCCACCCAAAATTCAACACATTCATGAAACAACATGACCATTCATATTGTTAATTAAATTCATTAATCATTTCATACTGATTACCCATGAACATTCCTGAACAAAAGCTGAACTCACATGCAGCCAGATCCTGTAGTTGCTGGAATTCTTGAGGTGACAGCTTTTCCCACTGCTGAGCCATCATCCGGCTTCCGTTCTGTGTCATCTGAAAATATGCACAGAGTTATGAGTCGAGGAAATTTGTCTCATGCGAATAAAAGTAGCTAGAGACTCGAGTTTCCCTATTGTACACTGAAAATTCTTCAACACGAGCAGTTTTGAACGTTTTTATCTTTGTATTTCATGAAACATTTCATCGTGTAGACAAAAAGAAAATATTTCTGACTCTGTTAGATCTGGAAATACTTCCTCTCTATTGTGTTGTTAGCAACATTTCAACCTGCCCTTAGGGCCGGTATTATAAACCCGCCTGAGATAAATTGAATTTTAGCAGTAGTTTTTGAACCTATTCGGTCCACCAGCTTCTGGTTAATTCTCAGAATAAATTGTAAACAAAGGACCTCAACCGCAAAAATCATCGCAAAGAGAAGGAGTAAAAAGTTTGTTCGTTGTACCTGCATGAACTTCACTAACTACACCAACTCCACTGACTTCCAATTTTCAGTGCTGCTGAGTGTAGTCACAGATAATTGAATGAGTGGACTTGGTGTAGTTCAATCTGTTCTATGATTCTCACAGAATACAAATATATGATAGATGATTTAACGCAATCCCAAGATGACAGGATTCTATACTTCTTTTGATTTCGCTACCATTCCGAGGTGATGTAGATTTGCCGTAAAGTTTTTCTAATGTCGTCACGGACAAAAATTCTATTTCAAATAACGATATGATGAAAATTAATTTCGTCCAAAAATAACCACTCATAGAGAACAGAACTCATCCAACTAGGATCCAAGAGACAACCACAGATGTCTATGATTATGAATTATATTTACGCATAACCATCACAGAAGATAACCTCACTCTATGCACTGCACACGTAATCTGTGACTACACTGACTGCCAATATTTCCACAACGAACAGAGTGCAAGTTTACAACAAAACACACCGAACAGTATCAGTGGAGTTAGTGTAATTAGTGTAGTTCATGTAGGTGCAACGAATAAACCTAAGGCAAGTTGAAGAACTATCAGTCAGAATTGGCGAATGAAGATAAGCGCTACTCCCTCTGGAGGCTATCCGAGTAACCCGAGGTACAGACATTATCATTGACAAGTTAAAAGAAATGTTAAGAAAATGAGAAAGTTTATGCATTTTTCTTGGCGTTTGTGTGATTTTACGAGTGTTTCTACTGAGGAAAAGCAAACTCAAATGTCCCTTCCCATAGATTTCTACAGCCCGGTAAAAAATTTGGAGTGAGGGTGAAAGAAACTTCTTTTAACAAGTCGGGCCTGAAAGTGTTGAAGAATTGATAAAAACTAACAAACAAGACTTATGAGAGTCTGTTACCTGCATTTTACCGATGATGATAATTTTATAGAGGTAAGCACGAATTGCTCATGAAATATTAGATCACATTCATGAAGACAATTTTTTTCTCGTCAACTATAAAAGTCCAAAAAGTCTTTGAATAAATCGTGAAATCAAAAATCATCAAACCAAACACTAACAAACAGTACAAAATCGACTATCAAAACAAAATCTATATCTGTATGTAAGATTCTAAAACCGGCTACCGTGGCGCTGCAATCTTAAATTCAGACGCCAATTGTGACACAAGAAAGCGGACCACAGAAAAACAATTCTCTCGATTGTAGAACGGTACAAATGGAAACAATTCAATTTCAGTTCCATCAAAGCTGAAGGCATAATTGAGCGTCGATGTGTTCGAGAGTCCCTACCCTAGATGGGATACGAGAAATTGACAGGTAAACTCCATTCGCTTGTGTGAGTTGCCAATAGAAACAGAAAGCCTTTGTTGTGGTCACGTACGGATATACGAGTACAGTTCATAGACAAGATATACTACATACAGTTCAACCACAGACTGTCTGTGGTTCAACTTCGCTGCTGTAGAGCAAGAGGCGTAGATTTTGAATAATTCTAGCAGTTATTTACTGATTTGAATGGCTGAAGGATTTGAAGGAGAGCATTCCATTTTGATAGGGGGTTGTATAAATTATTCTCCCTCATTATTGTTATATTTGCCCATGGGAAAAACTCTCATATGAAGGTTGCATAGAATACTATGTGTGGACACTTTCCTACTCTTACGAACGATAAAAAAATGCAAATAATTGGCGTCTGAATTTAAGACTGCAGCGCCACGGTGGCCAGTTTTGGAACCTTAGGTACAGACATAGATTTTATTTTGATTGAGTGTAGTAACTCTAAAATTACGGGGATATCCCCAAGGTTAGACAGTATATTATTTATTTTCAGATCCAAATGGCAAGATTGACTTTGGTGGATTTCTTAGGCTGTCTTGAAAGTTGAAAAATAGTTAGTATTGAAAAACATTCTCTTCGGAATAATAGACAAATACTCATAACTTTACTATTTTCATATCTAAGTACTCAATATATTGTGAATGAAATGAATACATTCACATAAAACTAATGCTACTTGTATAGTTAGTCTTATTCATTATGGATTGACAGTTAAATTTTCCAACACTATGATATACATTGTACAACTTTGCTTTCATCGATAGAAGCACTTTGAGCGAACAGTATTCATCACCAGATATTTCCTTGTTGAGACTATCTTTTTTCAATAGTCAGTTCTATAACTAAATCAGTTCAACAGGCAGATTTCTGGAAGGCAGACCATTCCTCTTAAATAAATTTCTCTGCTTGGATTAGGGGCCTGGAAAAAAATTGTCTTTATGAATGTGATCTAATATTTCATGAGCAATTCGTGCTTTCCTCTATAAAAATGATCATCATCGGTAAAATCAAGGTAAAAGACTCTCATTAATCTTGTTTGTTGGTCTTTATCGATCCTTCAACACTTTCAGGACCGACTTGTTAAAGGAAGTTTCTTTCACCCAAACTCGACATTTTTCACCGGGCTGGGAAATCTATGAGAAGGGACATTTGAGTTTGCTTTTCCTCAGTAGAAGCACTTGTAAAATCACACAAACGCCAAGAAAAATGCATAAACTTTTTCATTTTCTTAACATTTCTTTTAACTTGTCAATGATAAGGTCTGTACCTCGGGTTACTCGGATATCCACCAGAGGGAGCAGCATTTATCTTCATTCGCCAATCGATTATTATCACACACAGAAAACAGTCTCACTTTGATACCGACAAAATTTCTCGTTTGTCAGATGGAAGAGTCAGATTTGTACTCTGAAACGTAACAGTTCGCTTTGTTTATCGTTTGTATTGTTTTAATAGTTCTGTTTCAGATATTGGGAGTGAAAACCCAAAAAAAACTAAAAATGATAAAAAATCACTCGATCTGTTCTGCAAACTCATTATAGCCGCTCAATTTCAAAGGATGAGTAGAAACCATAAGCAAACAGACTTTCCTATCATACCAAATTTTCACTGGAACGTCCCGGAATATTTCATTAGCTCACACCCATTCTCTATTAAGAATAAAATTTACCGCCTCAGACGTGACATCCATCTTGATTGTCGAATTTTCCCACTTGAAAGTGTCAGTTCCAATACCCGTTCCGGCTGAAAAATATTATTTCCCGAGACATTCTTCGCGAGGTTTTCCATCTGATAAAATATCGGCAAAATGTGACCTTTCCCAGATCTATAAGCGAAAGGTTTCCTTTTCTTTTGAATGTCTGCCATTCAATATCCTACATAGGCGGAATTTACTTCGTTATGTAAATTTGGACGGAAAAATATCGTTCCGGGACTGCTGACTCTTCGAAATAATTTATTTTTGCTGAGGTGAGTAGGATTCTGATAGTGGCGAAAAAATATTAGTTGCTGGTTTTTGCACGATCGTTCTAGGACACTATAATCCTGGAACTCATGACACATGTTTCATGAAGTGTTTGATTCAAGGTGAAATTTTACAGAATATTTTATACAGGGTTAGTCTTCAAGTTGTAGATTAATTTTAACCATAGATCCCTCTCATCAAATAAAATGTGCTACGTGCTATCGTTTTGTCCAAATGTCTGTAATTTTTCAATTTTGAGCAGAAAATGATCCCCAATGACTCACTGCTGACGAATCAGGTGTCGAAATCGATGCTATCCGACAGGCCATCCGTAAGCTCGATTACGGTCGTACGGAGAATATTATCGACCTGAAACTTTCAGGGTAGGTTGCATTTCAAAATGCGACGGTTAAGTTCGTTAATGAGCAATATCGGCCAAACGATTTCTGAGTTAGAGCGTTTTAAAGTTTTGACGTTATTTTGGCGATAATTCGGGATCTACTGGAACGATTGGATCGAAACTTGGCAGTTAGTAGGGGTTTAACAACGCGAAATTTGGTAAGATCATACCATCAGTAAATTTCTGAAAAAAATGTTTTCAAAATTTTTTTTTTTTTAAATTTTTGTCGCGAACAGTTGATCACATTCGAAAAAAATTCAACGCATACTTTGAGTTCCATATTTCACAGCAGTCTACCAAATTTCAATTCAATATGGCTTATTCGTATTGGAGATATCGAAAAAAATTATGTGAAATTTCGTGGTTTTCTTCTCGGTATCGTTGTTTTTTCCGGTATAACTCGAGAAACACTGATTCAGTCATGATGAAACTTCGGAGTTAGTTTGAAGATGCTCGAAGACATCGTGATGATCGTGTCATTTGAACAGTTTGAAAAAATTTCGAATTTTTTTTTCAAATATTCAATATTCTGTGATCTTCTGGACATATTATCCTCATTGAATTCTATATGAACCTTCAAACTGTCATTTTTCGATGAAGTACTGGATTTAAATTCGATTTAATCTTTTTTTTTTGGAAATATTGGAAAAATGAAATTTTGGATGGGTATATCTGTGGAATCATTGGGTGGATTTTACCCATTCACGAATGCGGCCTTCGTAGTTTAGTTCCAAACCTTCTCTACAAATATCGAGTTTCTAAGTTGGTTCTTTCGAAAGTTATCTTGTTTACGGTCGGCCGTTGGGCGTGTGTCTAGATTATGATGGTGCAATAACAAAATTTGCAGATATGAAAATGAGAAAACAATATCTTTTTGATTATTTTTTCGGCATTTCATATTATTTTAAGTATCCAATAATTTTTATAATTTTTTTGTTTTTTTTTTGTTGAAAGGAATATTGCCTGGTAGTTTTAACCAATAAATTTTAGCAAATAATGTTATATTTGTGCTGGAAAAACCAAATTCTTATTGAAAAATTGTTTAGAAAGAAATTGAAAGAGTAGAGGGGGCCCCGAAAATTCACAAGCGTAGGGCCCCGGAAATCGTCGATCCGCTACTGAAATTGACAATGTATACATATCCAATAGACGACTTCGGCCCAAGTTGCCAACCCATAATTTTCTTCACAAATTTACTATCACTGGGGAACGGGAATTTCAGGACAAATTCGACACGATAAGGTTCGAATAATTCATAAATATCCGTAAAAGATGCCTCGGCTCCTCAAACAAAATAATTCCTTCCAAATATAGGGTTTTGTTAAGATCATCTCTGATTGATTGAAATTTAAGTTGGGATTCCTGATTTCATGTTAATAGTATCAAATTTATATAGGATATGTTCCACAAATCAACTTGGTTATTTCGGTTGCCGGTTTTCCATTCCGTGAATATGGCAAAATTACTAGGTATGGTCTATGGATCATAAGATTACTATAGATTGCTCTATGCGATGGATATGTTACCATAAAACAATGATTGTTGTTTTGGTGCTGAGACTTAATATTTCTATGTTCTCGTGACAGAAAGATTGCTTTTTCATCAATAAAATTCCGTGATTAATCTTTTTTTCAGGAACCAACCGAATATTTCATTTTTACAGAACGGAAAGCCGGCAACCGAAATAACCAAGTTGATTTGCGGAACATATCCTTCATAATACTTGATTGTCTCAGTCTTTACTTGTCGGAAATTCATCTTGATGATTAAGAAGTAAAATAACTTATTTCCGCTTTATATATTTATTTTCACAACAATTGTTCCGTCATGATAACATGACTTCATCAATTCAATTGTTGTGAAAATAAATATATAAAGCGGAAATAAGTTATTTTACTCCTCAATCATCATATCCTTTATGAACTTGACACTATTAACATGAAATCAGGAATCCCAACTCAAATTTCAGCTCAACAAAAACCTATATTTGGAAGGAATTATCTTGTTTGAGGAGCCGAGGCATCTTTTATGGATATTTATAAATAACGCGAACCTTGTCATGTCAAATTTGTCCTGAAATTCCCGTTCCCCAGTATTGTAAATTTGTGAAGAAAATTGTGGGTTGGCAACTTGGGCCGAAGTCGTCTATTGAATTGAAATGTATATATATAGCAAAATCGTCATATCTGGTTGCGGTATCTACTGCTCGAAGGTTTATCAAAAACAACCTACCAAATCCTAGAATTAGCAGCCTCATGCAACAAATGGTTGAACGTCATGCACATTGCTTGAAGTTTCCTGCATCTCAAAGGGTAAGGTTTCAAAGGATTCACATGAGATGGTGCTAGTGTGAAATTATTCATGAAGCTACCATCCAACAGTAGTACTTATAGTTATATTAGATCAAGAAAGAATATTTGTTGAATGAGGGTTTTTCCTGAATTTGGGTTATTACTGCAAATGCAAATTTGAACATAATTATTATGGGTTTGATTCATCATTTTCCCAAATTACCTTCAGAAAGTATTCAAAATCAGATTTCAAAATTGGGGTTTGGGATTTGCCAGGCAAGCACGAAGTGACAACGGTGTTTAGTACAATAGCTTTTTCTGCTAAAGAATAATGAAATATTTATTCCTATTCTTTGGTACACACGTTTTTTCTGTCATTATAACCAAACAAGTTCCGTTTGCGATTTGTCAGATGTATGACAGTCTGTGCTCTTCTTTTTCTATTCCTTGGTCGTTGTCTTCTACTCTAACCAGATCGAAGTATAGCTATCTCTGTTTTCCTAAGCAAAGTAACACATTTGACGTCCTTTTCTTTCCGAGAAAGCTGAATTCGACGTTGCCATATCGTGCACTCAAGACAAATCCCTTTAAATGCAAATCCCCATTTTTATTTTTCAGTTTTAGGTGATCAAACATTTTTTTTTAAATATAATATGTTTGAAATGTAATGTTCTGAAGGTTTTTCATGAAATTACTGCATTTTCGTTTAAAGGAAAAACCCCCATTATGGATGAATAATCAACCTTTCATTCACAATGATTAGTTATTTTTTTCTAATCCAACTTTTCTCTCGAAATAATCAGCCGAATTCAAATATCCCCGCTTGTTCCTCGTCAGCTCGGCACTTTAAGAAACATTTCGCTTTTGACCTTGAAAACAACCCCCTCTGGCTCATTTGGTAAATGGCCGCCGCATAGGGTTAATCTATTTGCTCTCATAAGTTGGTCGCATCGAAATAATAAATTCGCAATTTGCCGAACAACGTGATCCGAGCGAGTTAATTCACTCTGAGAGGGCAGAACCGTTCGACAATTCAATTTCCGCATCGACATGCGAGCTATAGTGTCTAGCCTAGCGCAAACAACCAGAAACGTTGGCCGATTCCGAAAATGCAGTCGCCTCGGTCCAATCGATACAGACAGTGTTGCCATTCTAGGTGATATATCCCTGACAGAGGGATATGGAGGACATTCGAAATATTATTTTTCCGATTATTCTAAATAAATATATTTGATCGAGTTAACATCTAATCTACACGGATGTGAAGTTGTATGCAAAATTTCAGCACTACCTAATGAATAGTAGAAATATTACGTTTTTAGAAGGAATATATGTTGTGACGAGTACGGCCCTGTCTGTGCGGGACTGTCCTAGTCCATTGGACCTTCGCCTGGTGACTGGAACTTTCTGGATAAATTCTAACATAGGTTTGTTTTGGTTCCGAAATTCAGAACTGTCCTAGAACAGTCCTAGCACTGTGCAGAATCGATGCGCTCTGGAAGCCCGATTCTGAACTATCCGGGAACAGTTCAAAAAGCGATGAAACCAAAACACGAATTAAGTTCGGGTTCTCATCGGGATCGTAAAGGAAAAAAAAACTTCCGTTTGAGTTGGCAGAAAAGAGGAATGTTAATCATGTCTTATATATTGTGTGTGGTTTGAATAAAAATATGCGAAAGTCCTTGTCGCACCATGTAATATAAAAATATTTTTGGGAATACTTGCTTCCACTTATTTTTTTTTCTTCATTATTTCAATTATATTCCGAAATGAACCAACAACAAATTATTGGTTTATATAATAATGAATTTAATGACGAACGTATTTCAGATATGTGCTTTAAAGAGGAAAATTAATTCGAAACAGTATTATTCAATGGAGGAAAAGTACTCTTGTATTCATAGATTTATTTGAAAAGTATACATTCCAGGTGTGAACAATAGAAATAAAATCCATTAGATTATCCTGGTAGGTCGTAGCGAAGGAATTATCCGCAATAACAAAAGTTTAATTTCAACAGTTAACCGTTTCCTCAACAAATAAGGGCCAATTGCACCGTTTTCGTCTTAAGCTACAGTTAGTTAAGCAACGATAAACTTATTAAACTCTACTTTAAATATTCGGCTTGCACCGAAGCTGAATGTAACTAGATTAAAATTAATCTACAAATCTGGTTACTTTCTCATGAATTGGTACTTATGACTAGCTTCATGTTGTTTATTTTAACCCTAATTGAAGAAATATTTTAATTCAAAAGATGAAACCCATTATTATGGGTTACTACTACCATTGTATAAAGATATATGCTACTACCATATTTCCATAAGTTATGAAAAATCAAGATGCATCTATTGAAAAACCCAACGAAAAAATATATATGACAGACTTTATAGCTTCCATAAAAATATTGCATGTAATGTTCCTGACTTGTTTATTATCATTAAGACTATAGGGATCTCTTACCACAGACCTGTGCTCTTACCTCTGCATCAGGCTTTAAACCTTATTCAAATTTATAGTCATATACTCAAGTAAACTCATATTTTGTAATATCTCAAGATTTAAGTTTCTGCATGGAATTACAATCCTGGCGTTTGTAAGATGAATAAATGAATAGTATTGATTTATCCGAAACAACTGAGAGCAGACTTTCTATTAAATTATTTTGTTTGTAATAAGTATATTATGAATTGAGTTAATTTTTGGTTGAAGATAATGAAAACTCTGATGTGGATCCGCAGACTAAAAAGTATTATATATAAATATTGAAGTATCATGGATGGATTGACAAAAGTGTACGTTTGAAGATTGTCTAACACAAGGATGCAATTTCTTTCACATTAATTCGTTTGTAGTTATATTTTGAGTCCAATTAATATATAATAGAGGATAATGATAGCACAGAGACAGCACCTGCACAATAATGAAGTAGTACATGATAGCTTTCCACGTAATATATCACTGAATGAAATAGTACTGAAGAATCTTCATGAAACTATGTTTTCTCATTCCAAATATGTCTTCGATTTCATTCTGCTATTCGCTCTTGGAAATAAATGAGCATATCATTGTAACTTTTTCATTTCAAATAGTTGAAGGCTTATAGAAATACCATTAAGTTTACGAACTCAATGGAAATACTGGTTTTAATTCTTCATGCTTTAAAACATACGAATCAATGCCTACTGATGCCAGTTTCTCCATATATCATTTCTCATAAATATCATCTGAAAATCAACCACTTTTAATCAAAATTTGTTTATCAACTCTTAGGAGTTCTCCATGTCCAATGTAAACAAAAAAAAACGTAAACAAACTGGAGGTTACGTCCAGAAAAATGTCAATCTTGTACGAAATCGCTCGAAAGTAGGGTTAGATTCCGAAGCTTACCATTAATCCTTCTTTTAAACCCCCAAATTCGTAGGCTTAAATATAACAGTCTGTTAAGGCCATTTAACGAGGATTACGTGACGGTGCAAGATAATTTTGTACCAAAACCTTGCTTATGGACCTAATCTATGGTTTTGTAATACGGTGCAATTGGCCCTCAAACAATCAAAATTCAAATCAACAAGACGTCGTAAAATTCAGGTTAACTTAAATCGTTGACAGCCACTCTACGCTTGTGCGAACTTCCCAATTCTGAAACAGTTCGGACTCTCACGTCCGAACTCCTTTCACAGTTCTAGAACAGTTCGGAATCGATTCCGAAAATAACCAAAACAGGATCACTCAAATTCTGAATTGGTTCTGAAATGAACCAAAAGACAAAATCGCAATCGCGCATATGGAACCGTTCCACAACAGTTCTGAAGTCGGAACCAAAACAAACCTAATCTCTAGAAGTTCCACGAAGTGTATAACGACGGGCGTGGGGCAGGACAGGGAGTCATTCAGCGGATTTCCCGAAGAAATTATTTAGCGGAAAGTAACCAGCGAAAACAGTGTGGAAAAAAATTGTGCAGAGACTTTGATAGAATTAGTTGTTGAGTTTTTTGTTATTAGTGTAAATAAGTGTAAATAAATAGTTAAATTATTCAGAATGTTTTGACGAATCAAGAAAACGTTACAATATTGTTTTAAATATTGAATATTTCGAATATACCTGAAATATGCAGAAAAACCTTCTTTCCAAAAATCATTAATTTTTGGAGAAAGAACTGTGTTTCTAATGAACAAAATTTTCCACAGCTTATAACCTAGTTGAAATTTGAAATTCGTTCCCAAACTGTCATCTTTTTGACGTATTGACTCTGCCAAACGCAGCTCCACTCTTTGATGCATATATTTGGCGATCTTTTTTTTTTCTATGATCCTCACGCAAAGGGGGTTTTTCCTTTCGACGAAAATGCACTAATTTCCATGGAAAACCTTGAGAACATCACATTTCAAACATATAATTTCAATATTATATTTAAAAAAAAATGTTAGATCACCCAAAACTGAAAAATAAAACAGGGAATTTGAAATTCAAAGAGATTTGTCTTGAGTGCACGTTATGGCAACGTCGAATTCAGCTTTCTCGGAAAGAAAAGGACGTCAAATGTGTTACTTTGCTTAGGAAAACAGAGATAGCTCTACTTCGATCTGGTTAGAGTAGAAGATAACGACCAAGGAATAGAAAAAGAAGAGCACAGACTGTCATATTATTGACAAATCGCAAACGGAAATTGTTGGGTTATATCGACAAAGAACACGTGTGTACCACAGTATAGGAACAAATATTTCATTATTCTATAGTAGAACAAGCTATCCTACTAAACACCGTTGCCACTTCATGCATGACTGTCAAATCCCTTTAAATTTTTAAACCCCAATTTTGAAATCTGATTTTGAATACTTTCTGAAAGTTATTTGGGAAAATGATGAATCAAACCCATAATAATTATGTTCAAATTTGCATTTGCAGTAATATCCCAAATTCAGTAAAAACCCCCATTCCGCATGAAACTTCATCTTTCAGTATTCGCAGATATACACATTCGAAATATTATTTTTCAGTATTTCCAAGATTTTCAAAGATTTTATATAATTATTCAACACTCTTCGGTTCAGCGCTCATACAGAATTTCGTGAGTATAATATAATGAGAATATCGCAGAATATAGAATATTTGAAAAAAATCGATTTTTTCTTAAATTGTTCTTTGGCACGATCTTCACAAAGTTCTTCAAAAAATCGTAAATCAGAATTTGAACCAAGTTTCATCATGAGATCAGTATTCTTTAAGTCCGGAAGTAACATCGGTAGATACCGGGTAAAAAACCACGAAATTTGACACACTTTTCCCATTTATTTATGTCTGGGAGTTGAGATGGTAGGAAACTGAAATTCTCTACACTGCTGTAAAATATAGGGTTCAAGGCTGAGTCAAATGTCTCAAAATTTCGGTTGTAATTTTCGAAAATATAGAATTTTCAGGAAAAAATTCGGAAATTTTTCTTTCAGATTTTCAAGCGATGCGTTCCCTACAGAATTTCCCAGGCTGTTTTCGTTGATCTCTTACAACTAACTGCTAAGTTTCAATCTGATCGTCCAAGTGGTTCCTAAGATATTGAGGAATTAAACTCAAAAATTCGAATAACCATAATTCCGAAACAGTTGGCCCGATTCTGCCCATTAACAAACACAACTATCGCATTTTGAAATTCAACCTTCCCCAAAAATTTCAACTCGACGGGGTTATTCGTTCTCACGTTATCAGCCGTATCGAATCGATTTTGACATCGGATTCTTTGTCAGTCCAACCTAGTGGTTTGATACCATTTTCTGCGAAAACACCGAATATTAAAGAATTCATGCAAACGAGTAAAGCTACAAAATCCAAACCTGTATCTTAGATGTACGACGCAGTCAGGACCATACCCATGAATGAATGTGGCAACAGTGTAAAAATCCATTGCATTAGGTGGTTGCACGAAAAATCGCAGCTGATGAAAATTTCAATTGAGTGGAATGAAACACTGGCTGTCCGCTCGATTTATCGAATTGCATTGAATTTATTCATGGGTGAAAAGGAGAGAGATATAAATGAAAATGGAGAATTTCATGGATGATTCCGGGAAATACAGTAGTTAACTCAATCGGAAAATTCGCATCGGTTCGTGAAAAATCCGGAAATGTGTTTATTTTTCATGATCATCCGGAAAACGGAATGAATGAAATAAAACATAAAAAATGTTTGCGAGTCAATATTATTTCACAACTTATTCGCATTCACTGAGTAGCGATATGCCCTCTGGCGATAGAAATTTGAATCCTTCCAAGCCAGTAGTACTAATAGTAGAAACCGAATTTTTTTTGTAAATCTTCATTATTTTGAATTAGGCTACTTGATTCTCATTCTGCATGTGAAAGTTATACAAGAGTATTATTTGAAATTTCAATGTTTCAAATGAATTTTTTCATGGAACCAATAATTTATGAATAATTTACAGGGTCTCCGGAGGAGACCGTCAGATTTTGGGATGAGTTTACACTAGTCAAGACAGTCCCGGAACACTGTTTGGTTTATGGTTGGGGTTCTCTGTTGACAATATACAGGGTGATTTGTCCGATTCGACCGATTTTACTTTTAGTGATAACTTTGGTATGGCTTATTCGAATTCAATGAAATTTTCAGCGTAGTACAAAAGTGTTGAACACATTCATTGATATCAAAATTTTTTTTCAAAATAAGCTGTTGTTTTTGTGATAAATCCAGATTAATTGTGCAGGTTGAAAAACCACCCTGTACATAGCGTTTCCTAAACTATGCTATCTGTTTACAATTGTACTATAAAAATTCATTATTTGAGAGTTTCTAATTTTTTTGGCACACTTAGAGTTTTTCGAGAAAATTTTTTCAAAAAATGATAGTGTCGAAATTTCGCTCCAATCGATTCTACTTTTAATGATAACTTTGGTATGGCTCATACAATTTTGATGAAATTTGCAGTGTAGAACAATCTGAATGAGTTAATTCGAAAATCACAACAATCTCTCAAAATTCAGTGTTGTAATTGTGATAATCTCAGAATTTCAGATTAATTGTACAGTTGAAAAAAAAACACCCTGTACATTGCTTTTCCAAAACTTTCTTATTCGTTGCAGATTCTACAATAATATGTCATCACCCAGAGGTTTTCGATTTCTTTGGCACCCCTCCGGTTTTCC
Organism: Myrrha octodecimguttata; assembly: GCA_958510865.1. NCBI lineage: Eukaryota > Metazoa > Arthropoda > Insecta > Coleoptera > Coccinellidae > Myrrha > Myrrha octodecimguttata. The sequence continues at coordinate 24,033,252 of OY294059.1, forward strand.
TAGAAAACATTTTTGAAGAAGAGCATGATCGAAATTTGGCTCACAAGCAGTGAGAGTATTCCGCACTAGGTAGGAAAGCTGTATATTCCAAGGATGCAAAGTTGTTCGTCACTTCTAAAATATTCTTTTCAATTTGTAAACATATTCTGAATTGAACGATTTCATACAAAATATAAGCAATTAAATATGAATTTGGAATTTGAAAAGAATATTTCAGAACTTAAGAACTGTTTTGCATCCTTGGACAATATAGCTTTCCTACCTAGTGCGGAATACTCTCACTGCTTGTGAGCCAAATTTCGATCATGCTCTTCTTCAAAAATGTTTTCTAGGAAAACCGGAGGCGTGCCAAAGAAATTAAAAACCTCTGAATGATGACATATTATTGTAGAATCTTAAACGAATAAGAAAGTTTTGGAAAAGCAAAGTACAGGGTGTTTTTTTTCAACTGCACAATTAAACTGAAATTATCACAATAACAACACTGTATTTTGAGAGATTGTTGCGATTATTGAATCAACTCATTTAGATTGTTCTACACTGCAAATTTCATCAAAATTGAATGAGCCATACCAAAGTTATTGATAAAAGTAGAATCAACATCATAATTTTTTGAAAAAATTTTCTCGGAAAACTAGAAGTGTGCCAAAAAAATTAAAAACTCTCGAATAATGACTTATTATGGTACAATCGTAAACAGATAGCGTAGTTTAGAAAACGCTATGTACAGGGTATTTTTGCAACCTGCACTATTAATGAGGATTTATCACAATAACAACCGCTTATTTTGAAAGAAATTTCGAAATCAATGAATGTGTTCAACACTTTTGTACTACGCTGAAAATTTCATTGAAATCGAATAAGCCATACCAAAGTTATCAATAAAAGTAAAATCGGTCGAATCGGACAAATCACCCTGTATATTCTCCATAGAGACCCCCAACCATAAACCAAACATTGTTTCGAGACTGTCTTGACTAGTGTAAACTTATCCTAAAATCTGACGGTCTCCTCCGGAATCACCCTGTATAAGTTTTATTTAAGATATGAATGAGCTTCATGAAGGAATTAAATCTTAAATGGGTGATTTCTATAAATAATAAAAATTTATCCGATTTTTAGTAGTTATGTTTCAGATATAGCCAGAGAAAACCGAAAAATATTTAATTTGAACTACTTACGATTATGAAATTGTCAAGCACATCGATGAGGCATTTGCAAATTGTGTTTATGAAATAACGAACGAATCCGTTAAAAATTTCTCGATATGTGTTGAAAATTTGGTAATCAATCTTTTCATCTACTTTTTGATATACGATTTTTGATGGAAAGTTAGCCGATTATTCCACTGAATCTTAGAACTGAATGCGATGACTCATTTTCGGGATTATTGGAAATTTGCAGCGTTTTTCTTCATAACACAGGGACCACTGGTCGGAAATTATCCGGGTGAAAATTTTTAGGCTGAGTTATGCAGCAGTAATCAACGTTGAGAGTTTCATGAAAATTCGGTGGTAAGTTTTCGAGAAATAATTTTTTGTCCCTCCTACCCCCAGGTTTGAGCCCTTAGAGTACACTGATCCTGCTGAAAATCTTGGAGGATCAATATCGAGCGACACACGATTTTTCTACCTAGTTCGACGGATTTCGGTTCAGTACTTTCAGAGAAAGTCCCGGACAACGGACGGCGGACGGACGGTTTTTTATTATTAATTCAAATCTACATACTTCAAAATGTAGACTGTGAAATTTTCAGATGGGGCAATTTTTTGTTTTGGTCGATCACTAAGGTTTATTATTTGATTTCAGCAAATAATAAAACGAAATCAAAATTCCAGTATATTCATCGACTGTATCGTAAACAGATTCGATTTCGTAAGAACTTTCTGAGGCTTTCCTTAAGTTTGAATACGAATGCTAGAATTTCATTTGGTAGCGCCTTTTCCCCAAAGCAAACAATGTAAGAACCACTCTGCCGTAAATTTGAGGGTTAAAGCTTAGACTAGGAGGAACGTTGAGCTCTCTATTCATACACGCAACAAACTAATGCTATGTTTACAAATACACACTCTAAATTGTCCATAACAATGGAACATTATGGTTTGTATTTACGACGGTATATAACTTAACATAATTATGTTACTTTAAGTTCTAGGAAAAGAGGAAACAATGTGTTGTCAGCTAATAACCTACTTGCTGCAGTTATTTCTGTTATTTCTAATTTTACAAGATACTACACAGAACTTCGGATAAACACAAGCTAAAGTATAATCATCGGTTTATAATAATCAGGATGCAATGTTATCCAGTGTTGTGGAAATTATTTTATACGGAAACTCATCTTTTTCTCCGAATCTTTTCGTTATCATTGTCACTGAATGTCTGTTATTCCCGAATTTTGGGGTGAAATGTCCTCAAACCCCTAGGCGCATCTGTAATTCTTGAAATATTGCGGAAATAACGTTAAAATTCAAAATTACAACGAAATTTGACATATTGTTTTCCTTATATATCCGAAAGTAAATATCGGATCGAATTGAAATTTGAAATATTGTTGTTACTACTACTAACTCTAAGGTCTGTGCAAATTTCGTTGAAATCTGATCAACATTTCCGGAGAAAAAAAAATTTCGACAAAATTTTGAATTTTGGAAAAAACTTTTTTTTTAAATTAGCTGACTACTGGATTGACACGAAAATTTGCAAAAGGGAAACATTTCGAGCGATTTTACCCATTAACCAACTCAACCGAGATTTTCAGACTGCAAACCTTATCTGGGAATTTCACGTTGCTAGGTCCTTTTCTCCGAAAGTTAGAGTCCAACCTAATCGTTTGAGATAATTTTCAGGAAAATATTCGGAAATTACAGACATTGTGACGAAACTATAACGCGCTGTTCCCAGAACAAGCGCGTAAAAATGAAAACCTTACATATTAAAAAATAATAAATGAAAACAAAGGTCTGCTCCACTCGAAAAGATTTAATTCCTTAAAAGTTGCAATGCATTTCGGCAAGGTTACTTGCCATCATCAGGCATTCAAAATATACATTAACGTCAACAACGATGATAAAATGGCAAACCATTTGCCATTTTATGTATATATATTTTGAATGCCTGATGATGGCAAGTGACCTTGCCGAAATGCATTGCAACTTTTAAGGAATTAAATCTTTTCGAGTGGAGCAGACCTTTGTTTTCATTTATTATTTTTTATCTATCCAACTCCACCAATGGACTACTATCAGACCTTACATATTGTTGAACATCTCACTATATTAAGTATCGATTAAAGCATATTTTCAAAGGATTCTACATCATTTTTGCGCGCTATCGTTTTATCCAAATATCTGTAATTTTCGATGATTGATCCGAAAATGGTCTCAAACGACTAATTTGGAATCACTGATGACGAATCCGGTGTTAAAATCGATTCTGTCCGGCCGGCCGTCCGTATGCACGATTACGGTCGTACGGAAAATCCTATCGACCTGAAACTTTCAGGGTAGGTTGCGCATCCAGATGCCGCGGTTAACTTCGTTGACGGGCTACATCTTTCGAATAGTTACGGAGTTATAGCCACTTGAAATTTTGAAGTTATTTATTTTTTATTTCAGAAACTACTTGAGCGATTGAATTCGAACTTGGCAATTAGGTGGAGTAAAACGACGCGCAACTTTGAGCAAAATTTTGTCATGATCATACTGTCAGTGAGTTTGAAAAAAAAATTTTTTTTTCGGAAACCGTTCGTTATATCCGAAAAAAAATTCCACTCTGACTTTGAGCTTCATATTTCACAGCAGTGTATCAAATTTCAGTTCGATACGATTATAAGTTTTGGAGATATCGGGAAAAAATTTGTCAAATTTCGAGGTATTTTTCTCGATATCGTTGCTTTTTTCGGTATAACTCGATAAATACTGATTCAATCCTGATAAAATTTAGCAGCTAGTTTGAAGATGCTGAAAGACAACTTTATGCAAAATTCCGTGATGATCGTGTGATTTGAACAATTCGAAAAAAACACTTCTATGATTTTCTTATCATATCATCCTCATTAAATTCTGTATGAACCTTCGAACTGTAATCTTTCGATGGAGTACTGGATTCCAATTAGATCTGATCTGTATTTTTGGAAATATTGGAAAAATAATATTTTGAATGGGTATATCTGCGGAATCATTGGGTGGATTTTACCCATTCACGAATTCGGCCTTCGTAATTGAGGTCCAAACCTTCTCTACAGATATCGAGTTTCTAAGTTGTTTCTTTCGGAAGTTAGTGTTTACGCAGTCGGCCGTTAGGCCGACCGTAAACAGATGAGCGACCACCAAAATTGTTCCAAAAACCGTAGGAATGTTGAATTTCAACCTGGAATTCTGTCGCAAAATTCTGAATAACATGCCATCATTCCAGCTCTTTCCTTCAGTATTTTCATATCGAAGCCGCTGAAACCGAAACTACACAGTTGATCCGGATTTCGTTGTGTTGGATTCTGCGATAACATTGTGTAACAATACATCCCAAAAGTGATTGACATAAGCCGTAAAAATTTCATTATGGGCTCAGCGTGCCGCACTGGCAATGAAAACGTTTTTTATCTCTTCATCGCTGTTTTACGTTCGTTATCGAGGTTTTCACGGGGTCATAAACAAGCGGAGAATCCTGTGCCTTTTGCCCCAGCGAATTGAATATTTTTCAAAGTGCAAAGGCCTTCTATGCCTACAGAGGTTTTTCCCCAGATGAATGAGAAATATGAGTGCTATTGTTGAAAGCCGTGCCAACTATGGGAATCATCTTAATAGCGGCTTGTGGCGTTTAAACGCGCTTTATCGTTTTGTCCAAATGTCTGTTAGTTAATTGCAAAACAAGACAAGATCGATCAACACAGGATATTTCGAATGTCAAGATGGACCATATCAAGATATATATAAAATATATCAGGTGTCGACTATCACCTCCTGAAATTTTGGGCCCAAAACGCGGTCCTAGAAGTGTCAAATAGTGTCCTACTTGGCTCTGTAAACGATGATGGCGCTAACGTCGCTTTTCCAAGTTCATTCAATTGATTACGCTGAATTAAAATCAATAAATCTGATGAAACTATTTCCCAAAAAATGAATCAGATATTTGAAATGATGGATTCTTACCAATATATGAGAATAGTTTAAAACATGTGGAAGATCTACTCATTTATAATACAAAATATGTATAAGGGAAAAACTAGCAATATGAGGTTAATTTCAAGAACACTTCCATGGATGGATACAAGAAGTTATTTCGAAGCCAAAACAACGGTCAAAATGGAACAGGAGATTGATATAACTAATGGATTTTATTGGATAGTTTGGATCTCCTTCCATAAAAATATGGTTTATAAATTTTTTATGTACCTATTAAAAAATATTCAATAGACGACTTCGGCCCAAGTTGCCAACCCACAATTTTCTTCACAAATTTACTATCACTGGAGAGCGGGAATTTAAGGACAAATTCGACATGATAAGGTTCGCGTTATTTATAAATATCCGTAAAATATGCCTCGGCTCCTCAAACATGATAATTCCTTCCAAAATCCAAATATAGGCTTTTGACAAGATCATCTCTGATTGGCTGAAATTTAAGTTGGGATTCCTGATTTCGTGTTGATAGTGTCAAATTTATATAGGACATGTTCCGCAAATCAACTCGGTTATTTCGGTTGCCGGTTTTTCATTCCGTAAATATGGAATATTCGGTTGGTTCCTGAAAAAAAGGTTAATTACGGAATTCGATGAAAAAACGTTCTTTCTGTCAACAGAACTACAGTCAATGCTCTATGGTAGCATATCCATAGCATAGAGCCATAGAACAATATTTACTTTATGATCCATAGAACATAGAAGAGACAACAATCAACAATAGAAAAATTACTAGGTATGGTCTATGGATCATAAGATAAATGAAGATTGTTCTATGCTATGGATATGTTACCATAAAACATTGATTGTCGTTCTGGTGCATATACTTAATATGTCTATATTCTGGTGACAGAAAGATTGCTTTTTCATCAATCAAATTCCGTAATTAACCTTTTTTTTCAGGGACCAACCGAATATTTCATATTAACAGAACGGAAAACCGGCTACCGAAATAACTGAGTTGATTTGCGGAACATATCTTCTATAAACTTGACACTATTTACATGAAATCAGGAATCCCAACTTAAATTTCAGCCTAGCAAACCCCCATATTTGGAAGGAATCATCTTGTTTGAGGTGCCGAGGCATCTTTTACGGATATTTATAAATACCGCGAACCTTATTATGTCGAATTAGTCCTGAAATTCCCGTTCCCCAGTAATAGTAAATTCGTGAAGAAAATTGTGGGTTAGCAACTTGGGCCGAAGTCGTCTATTCAAAAGTTATGAATTCTGTTACATACTCCGTGGGTTTCACAAAACTTAATTTAATTGGAATTCGAACTAGCAATCCACGCCAATGCGCATTTCGAAAAATTTAACGTGGATTGCATCGCTGATTGACAATGCTGATGTCAAAAATTTCGTGATGATCGTGTCATCAGAACAATTAGAAAAAAAACATTTCACTTTGTTTCAAATATTCTATGTTCTGCAATCTTCGGTTTTTATCCTCACGAAATTTCGCATGAACTTTTTTCGATCAAGTATACTGGATTTCAATTCGATCGAATCTGTATTTTTAGTCATATTGGGACAATTGAATTTTTTTGGATTTTTCTGTGAAATCACTGGATGGATTATGCCCATCGACAAATTCGACCTTGGTCATTTATCTCCAAATTTCATTTATATATATCAAGTCTCTAAGTTGTTTCATTCGGAAGTTTGATCGTCCTTAGTTCGAAAAACTTGTTCATGTGAAGTGCTCATGAGAAAAAGTTGACATTTTCAATTTCTCTTTTCAAGAATACACATAGGTACATAAATGTGAATTAACCTTTCGGTATCGCCTGAAATCCAAAAAACAAACATCAATAAAAAAACTCAAACTAAGGAACAAAAGTTGAAAATATCCACCCTAATATTTCCATAGACTGAATTCATGAATGAGTTAAATCCACCCGTTGATTCCTTCAATATGATCCTCGCCAAATTTTGCATGTACCTTCTCGTCGTCATTTCGCGTCTAATTCGATAGAATCTGCATTTTAGGAAAAATTGGGGTAATGATGATTGGATTTTTCTGCGGAATCATTGGGCGAATTTTACCCATTCACAAATTCAACCTTCGTTATTAAACTCCAAACCTACTGTACAAATATGGAGTCTCTCAGTTATTTCATTGGGAAGTTATTTCGATCGTTCGTTAAGAGTCCTATTTCTGGATTTCTTCAAAAATAATGTTCATGTAAAGTGTAAAGTTTATGAATTCTATTATTTTTCAATGAAGCATACATATAAAAATTATCTTCTCGAACTCTCTCGTAAAAATGATCCATCAATGTTCAACCATATCGCATATGCGAACAACGAACCAAATCAAAAAACAAACATGGATTACGAAAAAAACTTAATCTCAGACTCAAAAGTTAAAAATAATCCAACCTAATATTTACATAGACTGATTTCGGAGTCCGGTACTTACTCCATAATATGTCGGTCTGATCTTGAGCGAACACGTCGTCCGATTTTAAAATAATCGCGAAAAGCCGGCGTCTTGCGAGATTGCGCTCCGTATGATCGCGCGAACTTCACTGACGGCGGGGCGCCGCAACGCTCGCGATGCCTCCCGACGACGGCGTTGGCGCGAGGAAGCTGCGGTCGTCATGGAAACGTACCGGGGCGTCCGGGCTGGAAGTATGGATGTGAGAGAGTATGCTCCATCTAGCGGTCCGAGGCGGGAGTGATAGTTCAAAGCAATCGGCGAATAGGATTCTGTTATAACTTAAAGAGCTCTGCAGAGAACCGTGGGATACCCCATAGATGTCACCAGATACGGTGAATTCATATCAGAGAGGTGATTAAAACTAATATCATTGTTTCTAATCCATCGTTTCTCATTGAACAATGATATTAGCATTGTTCAAGGAGAAACGATGGATTAGAAATGAATTAGAAACAATGATATTAACAATGATATTAGTTTAAATCACCTCTCTGATATGAATTCACCGTATCTAGTGACATTTATGGGGTATTCTACGGTTCTCTGCAGAGCTCTTTAAGTTATAACAGAATCCTATTCGCTGATTGCTGATAAGGATATTTGATGAAATCGAATAATAAACCTTAGTGATCGATAAAAAAAAAATTACCCCCCCTGAAAATTTCACAGTTTACATTTTGAAGTATGAATATAGGAAATAAAAAAAACAATAATTTTTTTTCGAATTTTTCCATGGATAATTCGTTGACACTGTATATATTCCAACCAAGTTTCATTTCGATCAGATGAATATATTTCGAGTTATTGAAAAATCAAAATTTCAAATGGCTGTAGTACAAAAACCATTTGGCCCATTAACGAACTTAACCGAGATGTTCAGGATCTAAACCTAACCTGAAAATTTCAAGATTCTAGCTCCTCTAGTTACAGCGCACACGGCCGGACGGACAGAATCAATTTTGACCACGGATTCTTCATCAGTGAGTCAAACCTAGTCGTTTGAGACTAATTTCGGCTCGAAATTCGAAAATTACAGACATCGTGATGAAATGATAACGCGCTGTTCTCCAGAAGAAGCGCGTAAAAATGTGTTCATACAATATAACATATAACACAAGTTTCTGTCCATCAGGACCTGTAGAAAGATTGTTTTCTTTAGCAGGTTTTATTCATTCCCCAACAAGAGGCTGTTTGTCTGATACTACATTCAAAAATCTTGTGTTTCTGAAAGGAAATTCTTTATTTAGCGATAAAATAGCTGAGCTGAATTAGTTGTACTCTTTTCACATTTTACGTAACACCTGAATGTATTTTGTAATTTGTATTTCAAATACAAATAGTTAAAATACTGTATTTTGTATTTTATATTTCAAATGCCCGACTGGAAAGTATTTTATATTTCAAATACCTGCGAGAAAGTATTTTGTAATTTGTATTTCAATTAAGCCAAGCATGTATTTTGCCCAGCCCTGATACTCCATATGGGCTTCGACTCTATTAATATTCCTTTCTGTATAAATAAATAAGCATTAGCTTCTGAGGGGTTCCACAACCAGGGCTGGGCAGTATTTCAATTACTTGTAATTGAAATACGTATTTGAAATACAAATACGTATTTTGTATTTGTATTTCAATTACTTCTTGAAAATGTATTTTGTAATTGGTATTTCATATACCTGACGCTGAAGTATTTCGTATTTTGTATTTCGATACTTTTGTCTTCGAAATACTTTCGAACAAATACATTTAGCGCTGAGTGCTCTACAGAAAATAGTCTCTGAATCTCCCTTCAGATTGCGCAACGTTCATCTAGTTTTTTTGCAAGCAATCATGTTTTCGGCAAATGGAAAGGAAGGAAAGGTCCTGCGCAATGGTCATTTCAACATGGAGTTAGTGTTAGTCAATTTCCAAAAACGATAAGTGCAGAGAGCTTACCATCCTTGAACATTATCCTAATATAAAAATGTGTTCATACGATATAACACAAGTTTGTGCTCATCAGGACCTGTAGAAAGATTGTTTTCTTTAGCAGGTTTCATTCAGTCCCCAACAAGAGGCTGTTTGTCCGATACTACATTCAAAGATCTTGTGTTTCTGAAAGGAAATTCTCTATTTAGCGATAAAATGGCTGAATTAGTAGTCCTCTTTTCACATTTAACACCTAAATGTATTTTGTAATTTGTATTTTGTATTTCAAATACAAATAGTCAAAATACTGTATTTTGTATTTTATATTTCAAATTCCCGACTTGAAAGTATTTTGTATATTGTATTTCAAATACCTGCGAGAAAGTATTTTGTAATTTGTATTTCAATTAAGCCAAGCATGTATTTTGCCCAGCCCTGTCCACAACTGAAACCAGGATAATCGGCAACAATACAATAGCTTAATTATTGTTATTTAAATACTTACACGAAGGTTAACAAATGGTGCGGTGAATTCGTCAGTCTTATGGCACATTCATCTAAAACCTATAGAACGAGAGGTGAAGAAACAAAAAAATGAGTGATTTCATCAGTATTTTGAGTGAAAGACCCATTTATAGGAGTTATTTCTTTTACTGCTCGATATTAGTGATGAAAATGATGATGATGTCCCTTATAACGGGACTCAAAAGAATTGCTTTCGGAGTGAGTATCAATGAAGATATTAGTTTTTTGAGTGCATCTCCTGGTGGGGAATGGCATGTTATCGTTTTGTCCAAATGTGTGTAATTTTCTATTTCTACCAGAAGAAAGTGGAGAAGATGGGTTGCATTTCAAAATGTGACGCCCCAGTTCGATGGCAGTTCAAGCATAACGACACACAACTTTTCGCGGAATTTCCTCGAGATCGTATGATTATTGTAGTAAAGAAAAACCTAGAAAAGCACTGACGTGAGGTCTGGAGCTTTTACGCGCTTGTTCCGTTGCCAAAGCGGTCATCTATACAAGTATTGACTCTGCCAAACGCAGATTTTTTTCATATGGTCCTCACAAAATTCTGCATGAACCACAAGCAATAATTTCCAATCAAGTACTAGATTGCAATTCGATCCAAAATTTTGAATGGGTATAACTATCTGAAGAATAGTTGGCTAATTCAACCCAATTAAGCATTCGACCTTCCTAATCAAACTGAAAACTTGACCTACAAATATATTCCCTATGTATATTCTTCCTAAAGTTGATGTGTTTACGGCCGGCCTTACCACTGATAGTGAACAAAATAACTTCCGGAAGAATCTTCCTAGTACCTTGATAATTCTAGAGTAAGTTTGGAGTTAAATAACGAATGCCGAATTGGCGAATTAGTAAAAACTATCGAATGATTCCGCAGTTATGCCCTTTCAAAGTTTCCCGATATTTCCAAAAACATAGATCGAATCGCCCTTCAATGAAGAATGCTAGATTGAAGTTTCAGCCAAAAAGGGTCTACAGAACAATGAGCAAAAAAAAATTGAAGAGTCCTCCTGCATTTCGTTAAATAAAGAAAATTGTTTTGCTCATTGTTCTGTGGACCCTATTTGGCTGAAACTCAATAGACGACTTCGGCCCAAGTTGCCAACCCACAATTTACTTCACAAATTATATGAAATATTAGGTTGGTTCCTGAAAAAAAGGTTAATTACGGAATTTGATTGATGAAAAAACGTTCTTTCTGTCACCAGAAAGACAGTGAATGTTCTATGGTAACATTCCCATAGCATAAAACAATCTTTATTTACTTTATGATCCATAGAACATATAAGGGATAACAATCAACAATGGAAAAATTACTAGGTATGGTCTATGGATCATAAGGTAAATAAAGATTGTTCTATGCTATGGATATGTTACCATTCAACCTTGATTGTCGTTCTGGTGCATAGACTTAATATGTCTATGTTCTGGTGACAGAAATATTGCTTTTTCATCAATCAAATTCCGTAATCAACCTTTTTTTTACGAACCAACCGAATATTTTATATTTATTGAACGGAAAACCTGCTACCCAAATAACTAAGTTGATTTGCGGAACATATCCTTTATAAACTTGAAGCTATTAACATGAAATCAGGAATCCCAACTTAAATTTCAACCAATCAGAGATGATCTCAACAAAACCCTATATTTGGAAGGAATAATCTTGTTTGAGGAGCCGAGGCATCTTTTACGGATATTTATAAATAACGCGAACCTTATCATGTCTAATTTGTCCTGAAATTCCCGTTCCCCAGTCATAGTAAATTTGTGAAGGAAATTGTGGGTTGGCAACTTGGGCCGAAGTAGTCTATTGAGGGCACAGAAAGTTTGGAAGAAATATACTTCAAAAACTTGTTCTGAACATTTCAATCTGGACCTTAGGTCCGTGAAATCGGCAGCATTACGCCTTATATACCCAAACATTTTAAGTGCTCTGTTCACAATATAAACATAGTGCTCTCTACTGGAATCAAGATGAGAGTAAAACCCACTTTTTTGAATTGTTCTAACGACACCATTTCACGAGATTTTGCACAAACTTGTCTTTCGGCATCTGTAAACTAGCTGCGAAGTTTCATCATAATTGAGTTGGTATTTCTTGAGTTATACCAAAAAAACAACGATTTTGAGAAGAAAACGACGAAATTTTACATATGTTTTCCAAATATCTCCAAAACTAAGAGCCGTATCGAAATTTAATTTGGTACTCTGCTGCAAAATATGAAATTCAAGGTATGAGCAAAATTGTGTGCGAATATGAATAATAGTTTCTGAAAAAAAGAATTTTTCTGTAAAAAAATTTTAAAAACAAAAAAAACAAAATTTGCTTGAAGTTGCGCGCCGTTATGCTTCAACTAACTGAAATATCAGGGAAATAACCTCAAAATTTCAAATGCCTATAACTCCGAAACCATTCGGCCGATTTGTCCCATTAACGAACTTGACCGCCGCATTTTAATGCGCGACTGACCTGAAAGTTTCAAGTCGCTAGCTGGCTCCTTTCGACAGTTCTCGTGTCGTCGGCCGGGCAGAATCGATTTTGACATCGGATTCGTCATCAATGGGTCCAACCTAGTCGTTTGACAACATTTTCAGCTTAACATTCGAAAATTACAGACATTTGGACCAAACGATAGCAAGTTGTTCCCATGAACATGCGCTCAAAAAGTAGTTGTGATTTTGGGTTCTGAGTTGAAAATGATCTCAAATTTCAGGTTCAAATCACTTAAATGTATGTAATTCTGCTCTGGAACAGAATGAGGTAGAGACCAAATTTCAGGATATCTTGCAGATTCTAATGCGCCGTTCTAGTTGATAAAATCAGTTGAAAAGCTTCAGAGTTATTCAAATTTCGAATGACCTGCGCTTCTTCACCTGGATGACATTCATTGTTTTCCAATTTGTTTGCAGATTTTCATAAATCCTGAAGATACAGTACTACATAGAGTGAAAGTTACCACAGATGAGAGAGTGGAAAGAGTCCGAAGGTAAGTGAAAATAAGATACTCGTGTTAGTCCGGTCTACCGGAGAGGTTGAACTGTGCAGATTTCAGGCCTGCCACCATTACATGTATGGCATGGTCGGAGATCTCGCACGCATGCTCAGGTTCACCGTAGGGTGGTTCGAGAAAGAATCGAATTTCGCTTCTTCTCCGGTCGCCTGTACAGGTCTGTTGCAATACACGCACCGGTTGGACTGTGCAAGTAGACCTGCGCAAGTCAACCTCTTCGGTAGACCGTAACGTATATGGCTGGCATTATAGTAACAGTAAAGATATATGAGCCAATCAGAGGCCAATAAACATAGGTCAATCTTCCATACGAGAACCTCACGAATTAAAATAAAAATTAATTCCTGTTGGGTAATCAAACATCCAAGGACCTATTTATCTTATTCATTTCGTTTTGAAATGATAAGATATGTTGAAACACTCGAAAGAAACTCGAAAAATGCTCCCCTGTGAAATTTTCAAAATTGGACTTAGGTTGATTGGCCTCTGAGCTATTCATATGTCTTTTGACGAGGGAAATATTTTCTTAGAAACTTGTGATAGACGCTTAAAGTATAAGTTTATTAGAGAGTAGCTAGGGACTGTTTTTAACGGTTTTTCTTCAATAATCAGATTATTCCTTTTCGTAAGCCATCTGATAAAAAATTTTCACCCTGTAGATTTTTTTCAATGAAAATACAACTAACATTCCTTTTTTTCAGAGCACACTTGTACGATTTGGAAAATATTCCAATTTTCTTCGTGACAGCTTTCATGTACTGTCTAACTGGACCCAGTGTTGAATGGGCCACGTTTTTGTTCAAAATATTCACATTCTCCAAAATCATCCACACTTTTGTTTATGCCATCAAACCTATGCCACAGCCCTCTAGAATGATAGCACACACTGTTGGCTTTGTCATTACGGGCTATATGATTTTAAGTTGCTTTTTCTATTTCATGTGAAACAGATTGTCGGATTTTTGAATTTATACTTGTGTGAAATACAAATTGGACCAACTATTCGACTAATTTTTTTGAACAACTCATTGAATATTCATCTTTTTTCCCAGATGAATCTAGTGAACTGTGCTCGAGGTAATGGATTTTTTTTATATTTAATTATAGGGAATAGTGGTGTTAATCGTTAACACATTATTATGGAAAAAATTGCACTTAGACTCAATTTGGTAGAGTAACAAGGAGCATAATTACGAATGTAGAATTAATAAATAGGTCGAATAAACCCGATGGTTTGATTCTCACTAATTTTTTTGTGCGTATAATTTTATGCCGTTATTTTCCGACTAAGAACCAGATTTCAATTCATTGAGATCTGGGATATTGGAAAAATAAAGTTTCTAATGGATATTTACGTGAAATTAAGCTCTAAATTTGCTCTAGCAAAATCGATTCAAAACTTATTCATTCCGGAAGTTATTATGTTTACGATTCTACGCGCTTGCTTTGGGGAACAAAGTGCTCTTTTCTCTCATTTTTGCGCGCATGTTCTAGCGTGCTATTGTTTTGTCCAAATGTCTGTAATTTGGGATGATTGAGCCGAAAATGGTCTCAATCGACTAGGTTGGACTCACTGATGACGAATCCGGTGTCAAAATCGATTCTGTCCGGCCGTAGACACGCTTACTGTCGACAGAAGCGAGCTAGCAACTTGAAACTTTCAGGATAGGTTGCGCATCAGAATGCCGCGGTTAAGTTCGTTAATGGGCCAAATCGGTCGAATAGTTTCGGAGTTATAGGCACTTGAAGTTTTGAAGTTATTTATTTTTTATTTCGGAAACTACTTGGCAGTTGGGTGGAGTATAAGAACGCGCAACTTTGAGCCAAATTTCGTCAGGATCATATTGTCAGTAAATTAAAAAAAAAATTTTTTTCGACATTTTTTTCCAAAAAAATTTTTTTTTTCGGAAACCATTCGTCATATACAAAAAAATTCCACCCACACTTTGAGCTTCATATTTCACAGCAGTGTACCAAATTTTAGTTCGATACGATCATAAGTTTTGGAGATATCGGGAAAAAATATGTCAAATTTCGAGGTTTTCTTCTCGATATCGTTGATTTTTTCGGTGTAACTCGAGAAATACTGATTCAGTCCTGATAAAACTTCACAGCTAGTTTTGAGATGCTGAAAGACAACTTTATGCGAAATTTCGTGATAATCGTGTCATTAGAACAATTTGAAAAAAAAATTTCTATGATTTTCTTATCATATCATCCTCATTAAATTCTGTATGAAACTTCGAACTGTTATTTTTCGATGAAGTACTGGATTTCAATTCGATCTGATCTCGATATTTGTAGAGTAGATTTGGGGCTTAATTACGAAGGTCGAATTCGTGAATGGGTAAAATCCGCCCAATGATTCCGTAGATATACCCATTCAAAATTTTATTTTTCCAATATTTCCAAAAATACAGATTTGATCGAATTGAAATCCAGTAATTTATCAGTAGAAAATTTCAATAAGCACTGCCGTGAAGGCAGCAGCTTTTGCGTGCATGTTCAAGTTCATTGCTGAAGCGGTCATCTACATTGAACATACGCGCAAAAGTTGCTGCCTTCACGGCAGTGCTTTTTGAAATTTTTATGCTGAAAATTGGCCAACATGACTAGGGAAGACTCACTCATGACCGATGAGAAATCCAATTCTGTCCGCCTGGCTGGCTGTAGACACGATATTCGATAATGTTAAGTTATACTCGTCTGAAATTATGAAGCTATTTCCCCAATATCTCGAGAAAAACTGATGCGATCAGGTTGAAACTATGTGAGTAGTTCAAGAATAACCACGCTTGACTTCATATTCAATTTCGTAAGAATCGTGTGATTTTAAATTTGAAAAAATAATTATTTTCGAGAATCTTTGTCACTTTTTCGAAAAGAATGTTTTTTCTGGATCTATTCATCTGATTTTCATGGAACTGGGCACACACTCTGAGAAAGATATTCAATAATAGTTTGCCAGCCCAATCTGATATTCATTTTCGGAAATATGACTGCCTTGGGAATTGGTACAAGGGTGTGAAGCTTCTGACCTCACAGCAGTGCCTTTCTAGAATTTTTCTTTTTTTGGCGTCTTCGCAATCAATACTGAAATCTAAAAAAGTAGATTTCAATATACAGGGTGATTCCGGAGGAGACCGTCAGATTTTGGGATAAGTTTACACTAGTGAAGACAGTCTCGAAACAATGTTTGGTTTATGGTTGGGGGTCTCTATTGAGAATATACAGGGTGATTTGTCCCATTCGACCGATTTTACTTTTATTGATAACTTTGGTATGGCTTATTCGATTTCAATGAAATTTTCAGCGTAGTACAATAGTGTTGAACACATTCATTAATTTCAATTTTTTTTTTCAAAATAAGCGGTTGTTATTGTGATAAATCCAGATTAATTGTCCAGGTTGAAAAAACACCCTGTACATAGCGTTTCCAAAACTACGCTATCTGTTCACGATTCTAATATAATAAGTCATTATTTGAGAGTTTCTTATTTTTTTGGCACACTTCTAGTTTTTTGAGAAAATTCCATCAAAAAAAGACAATGTCGAAATTTCGCTCCAATCGATTCTACTTTCATTGATATCTTTGGTATGCTTTCCTACCTAGTGCGGAATACTCTCACTGCTTGTGAGCCAAATTTCGATAATGCTCTTCTACAAGAATGTTTTTTAGGAAAACCGGAGGTGTGCCAAAAAAATTAAAAACCTCTGGATGATGACATATTATTGTAGAATCTGTAACGAATAAGAAAGTTTTGGAAAAGCAATGTACAGGTTGTTTTTTTTTCTCAACTGCACAATTAATCTGAAATTCTGATTTTATCACAATTACAACACTGTATTTTGAGAGATTGTTGCGATTATTGAATTAACTCATTCAGATTGTTCTACACTGCAAATTTCATCAAAATTGGATGAGCCATACCAAAGTTATCAATAATTTCGACATTATCATTTTTTGAAAAAATTTTCTCGGAAAACTAGAAGTGTGCCAAAAAAATTAAAAACTCTCAAATAATGACTTATTATGGTACAATCGTAAACAGATAGCGTATTTTAGGAAACGCTATGTACAGGGTGTTTTTTCAACCTGCACAATTAACCTGTAATTATTACTATAACAACCACTTTTTTTGGAAAAAACTTTGAAATTAATGAACGTCCTCATTAATATTGTACTTCGCTGAAAATTCCTCTAAAATCGAATAAGCCATACCGAAGTTATCAATAAAAGTAAAATCGGTCGAATGGGACAAATCACCCTGTATATTCTCAATAGAGACCCCCAACCATAAACCAAACATTGTTCCGAGACTGTCTTGACTAGTGTAAACTTATCCCAAAATCTGACGGTCTCCTCCGGAATCACCCTGTATACGCTATTTTGCCATACTTACAAAGCTTAATCATTCATTTTCAGAGATTTTTTACTCGTCTGTAAATATAAGAATTTACTTTTTATGTGTTATGAAATTCTGAGTGGGCACACCTGTGAATACATATCCGTAAGTATGACGAAAATTTACGACAACCAAAAACAACCATGCATGAAAATATTCAGACTATTTTATACCACGAGAATTAAATGAGTATTAATAATAATAAGTTATTCTCGAATTCCTGCTGAACCTTGTTCAAGGTGAACAAGTTACAAAAGTTACTTCGTAAAAAAACACCTGAGTAAGAGCACTGTTCTGGTGACATTTTACAGGGCAAAATTGGGATCATCGGTGTTTTGAAAACTGAATAACATTTCAAAATGGTGAAAAAAAAAAGATTGACATCAGGAGGCTGATTAGGAAAGCATAAATTTAAATACTTCCTCGTCCTTTCATTATTGGCAAATTTTATTCTGAAAACACTTTTGTATTCCGCGTAAGAAAAAACTTAGCAACTCGATATTTGTAGAGTAGGTTTGGACCTTAATTACGAATGGTGAATCCGTGAATAGGTAATATTCACCCAATGATTCCGCAGATACATCCATTCAAAATTTTATTTTCCCAATGTATCCTAAAATACACTTTGGATAGAATTGAAATCCACTACTTTATCGAAAAATTACAGTTCGAACGTTCATGCAGAAATTCATGAAGATATTTTGACCAGAAGATCACAGAGTATTGAATATTTGAAAACAAAAATTTGGAAGTTTTTCGAATTGTTCTAATGACACGATCATCACGAAATTTTTCATTAAGTTGTCCATCAGCATTTTCAAGCTGCCAAGTTCCATCATGATTAGAGTAGTATTATTTGAGTTATTCCGCGAAAAAAATAACGATATTTTGATATATATATATATATATATATTCTTTTGAGATCAGCAGTACATTTTTTTTTTTATATCAAACAATTTGTGTCATCACAGTATTAGCAGAGGAAATGTAAACGGGGTACCATACATTTTTACGTATGATACAAGAGCACAGATAAAAACCTCAGGAAAAACTCTGTCTCCCCGTATAAGTGTAATGAAATTGTTGTTTTTTATTGAAGGGCTTCTTTTTCATCGACAAAATTTCCTCCTTCCTATGCAATGCAGGTTGAAATCTTGGAATCATACCTGAAAACAAAAAAGGAGACGAAAAAAAACCGATATGAACTAGTAAATGATTTAGTACTCATTAAATTAATTTGAAGTTCGCAATCCATCTCAAAAAAGAATAAGACACCGAATGAATTGCCTCGAAACCATCGTCAAATTTATATATTGGACAAGTATTAACTAAATGTTCTATTGTTTCCTCTTCTTCTCCGCACTCGCACCTTGGACTTTCGACCGAATTCCATTTGAAGAGGAAACTATTACAGCGACCATGACCGGTTCTAAGTCGATTCAAAATGCACCAAATTTTCCTAGGAAGATTGAAACGATGAACTTTTTCTGAAGGATCGCTGATCAAACCTCCGTTAAAAACATTACACGAATTTCATTCCGAACGCCAAACTTCTTTGTCACTTTTATTGGTGTAAAGAAAATCGTTGATCCATAAAGGTTTACGAGATTTCAATCTAGCAATCTCAGAATCCGGAATATAAGACATGATTGGGAATAAATTCGGAAAGGAACGATATTTATCCCAAGACTTTATCACTGCAACCTGTCTACGAATATGGGGCGGTACAATATTTGAGAGAACTGGTAACCACTTGAAAGGTGTAGATCTTATGGTCCCACTAATGATTCTCATAGCAACATTAAGCTGTACATCTATTTTACTAACATGAGCGCTATCAAACCAAACCGAACAACAATATTCAGCAGCAGAAAAAACCAAAGCCAAAGCTGCGGTACGAAGAGTTGTAGGTTCAGCCCCCCAAGAAGAACCAGCTAGTTTTCGAAGAATATTATTCCTAGATTTCAACTTCATGCGTAACTTTTCCAAATGGACCTTGAAATTTAAAGAAGTATCTAATTTCACTCGAAGATATTTAGGAGTGAAATTATGTTTCAGAACGGCATTATTAAAAGTAACATTTAAAGTTTTAAACTTCTGTTGATTATTCAAATGAAAACATGAAACTTCTGTTTTATTAGAATTTGGACAATTTATTTTGATGAAAACCACGAACTTTGACATATTTTTTCACAATATATATCTGCGGGAATTATAATCGTATCGAACTGAAACTTGGCACAATAATGTGAAATACAAAAATTATGGTATGACCGAAATTTTCTTCAAATGTAATGAACAGTTTCCGAGAAAACATTTACAATTTACTGGCAGTACGATCTCAACATAATTTTGCAAACAGTTGCAAGTCTTCACGCTCCAACTTACTGCCAAGTTTCAATCGCTTCGGTAATTCTCGAAATAGCAGAAAAATAACCTGAAAACTTCAAATGGTTTTAACTCCGAAATCATTCGACCGATTTTGCGCAATAACGAACTTATCCTTCGCGTTTTGAAATGCAACCAACCCTGGAATTTCCAAGTCGATAGATTCCCCTGTACGCCCGTTATCGTGCCTACGGACGGCCGGACAGAATAGATTTTGACACCGGATTCATCAGTGAGTTCAACCTATTCGTTGCAGACCATGTTCGGCTCAAAATTCTAATATTCCAGACATTTGGACAAACCGATAGCTCGCTGTTCCTCTAGAACATGCGCGCAAAAATCTCCACTTATTGATTAAAATTATCGCTACAATTCATTTTCCATAAACAATCCAACGACGTAATACACTATTGGGTTATCTCTATAATATAGAAATATCATCATTTAACGAAAAATATTAATAAGTGCACTCAAGTTTATTTTTATATCACTTCAGTACGGATCTGAACGATTCGAATGCAGATTCACGTACGATTTGTTCGAAGTTCAGTCAACAGCAGTCGAACAAAATTCGCTAGAGAAGGCGGTGGTGATAAATAACCAACAAAATGAATAACGTGATTAAACTTTTAAGTGAAGATCCTGTATATAGAAGTTATTTCTTCTATTGCTCGATATTAGCTCTGAAAATGATGATGATGTCGTCTTTGACAGGAATTAGGAGAATGATTTATGGAGTAAGTCAAAATGAATCAAGATATTTATGTGAATATTCACTTTAAAAATCCAAAAAAGCACCGATGTAGGTTCAGAAGTTTTTAAACTTTTTTGAATTCGTTGTCGAAGCGGTCATCTATCTGGGTCGTCCAATATGCTTGGCTTTCAGATCAAGACAATATTGCTGAGTCATTCTCACGAAATTTTTGTGAACCTACTACATGTCCAATCAAGTCGATATATGTAACTTGGTTGTATGCAAAATTTCTCTATGTTTTTATAAATGAGAAGCAACTTATTCATGTGTGAAAAGAAATATATTAGCAAACTTCCCAATGAATTTGTGGTTTTGGTATGATAATTAAGCAATAAGTGATAAGCAAAATGATTCAATCCATAACTTGTACAGAGTGATGATCATGCCGGGTGTCCCTCAAATAGGTACCGTTCGTTAGAATATTTTTGGAAAGGAATCAAAATTCAAGTTTGCAATTTCGGACTTGAGCTTTCACTAGAGAGATGATTGAGTGTAAATTTTTTGAGATCGTGCGACTTCCGGTTTCATCGGAATTGACACCTAATTTCGTTTTTCAAATGGAAAGCCCCATATTTTATAATGAAAATAGATTCCTTATGAAATACTGAGTTATATTAGTGCAAAATTTTTGGATTTCTGTCAGAAAATCCTTTTTTAACGGGGAATGGGGGTTTTTCCTGAATTTGGGTTATTACTGCAAAAGCGAATTTGAACATAATTTTTATGGGTTTGATTCATCATTTTCCCAAATTACCTTCAGAAAGAATTCAAAATAAGATTTCAAAATTGGGGTTTGGGATTTGCCAGGCATACACGAAGTGACAACGTTGTTCAGTAGAATTGCTTTTTCTGCTATAGAATAACGAAATATTTATTCCTATTCTGTGGCACACACGTGTTCTTTGTCAATATAGCCAAACAATTTCCGTTTGCGATTTGTCAGTAATATGACAGTATGTGCTCTTCTTTTTCTATTCCTTGGTCGTTGTCTTCTACTCTAACCAGATCGAAGTATAGCTATCTCTGTTTTCCCAATCAAAGTAACACATTTGACGTCCTTTTCATTCCGAGAAAGCTAAATTCGACGTTGCCATATCGTGCACTCAAGACGAATCCCTTTAAATGCAAATCCCCTTTTTTATTTTTCAGTTTTAGGTGATCAAACATTTTTTTAAAAATATAATATTGAAATTATATGTTTGAAATATGATGTTCTGAAGGTTTTTCATGAAACTTACTGCATTTTCGTTTGAAGGAAAAACCCCCATTACAATAAAACATTGAAAATGGCGATCTGCTTTAACATGGATACCTTCCAGGTTTTTCGTTGGAAAAATGCCGTTTTAAGACTTCCGCGAGGAGTAGGAAGAATGTTTCTGTCGCCATAGTCAGAATTGAAACCCATGATACAGGAGGTCACAAAAACGTTAACAAAATTGGCAACTTGAAAACACGATTTTTTCGAATTAGAACCTAATTTCTTATGGCCATATTGGAATCGTTAAAAAATAATGTAAGTGTGGAAATGACACCAATGCCCTTCAATTCATATTTACTGAGATATTAGTAGGTAAAATATAATGTACGCGATCACATTTCGAATTTCATTCTTTTCAGAAAGAAAATTTTTGCCTCGAAGAGAATGGAGGTGATACTGAAAATTTATTTTAGATTGTACCTATTGATAGACATTCTGAATTTTTAGTTTTGCTTGTATTTTTAAGAAGATTCATATTAGAAATGTAATCATGACTGCATATCTCAGAAAATATGAAGTTTGGGGCATTGGTGTCATTTCCACACCTACGTTATTTTTCAACATAGATTCCAATATGGCCATGAAAAATGAGGTTCTAATTTGAAAAAATTGAGTTTTGACGTTTTCGAAATCACCAACTTTGACAACGCTTTGTGACCTCCTGTATCATGGGTTTCTATTCTGTTTATTGCGACAAAAACATTATTATTATTACTCGCGGTAGCCTAAAAACGGCATTTTTCCAATGAAAAAACTGAAAGATTTTCATGTTTCAGCAGAGCGCCATTTTCAATATTTTTATTGGAATTTCACGTTAAACAAGAATTTTATGAAAGAAATTCGAAATTTTCGCACTAGGACCACTCATATGGAACCTTTTTTCATTATAAAATATGGGGCTTTCCATTTGAAAAACGAAAGTTGGTGTCACTTCCGGTTAAACCGCAAGTCCCACAAATCTCAAAAAATTTACATTCAGTGATCCCTCTAGTAAAAGCTTCAGTCCGAAACTGCAAACGTAAATAACGATTCCTTCCGAAAAATATTCTCACGAACGGTATTCGTGAGACACCCGGTATAATCACTATAATTTATTCAGGAAAAGTAGTTTCTAATTATTTCGTAACAATGATCAATTCGTATTTTCATATTCGAATAGTTTTTGAATTTGGAAGACTTCAATCAGATTGAAAATTCTAGCAGACGTACGGCCGGTTTCACAAAACTTTGATTGCCAGATCAAGGGCTTGATTGTCAGTCAACAGTAAATTCTGTGCTCGATTTCAGTTCAGTTTCAATCCGACCATGGAATGCAAACCTTAATCAACGAGTTGATCAGAAGTCAAAAGTTTTGTGAATCCGACGGATAGATTCTCATAATGAATGTTAAAATTACTCAGTAATTCGTTGTTAACTGTTCCAGTAGTTTTCAAAATGGAGGAGAAAATAGAATTTCCTAGAGGAAATGTTCTTTACTTCAAATTTTCCCACATAATATTCTCACAGTAAAAATCAGTCTAGTATTCGCCTCAAAAAAAATTTGTGATACAACAGAATATAATTTCCAAAAAACATCAGCTCAAATTCAAGTGTGGACACTCACAAATGAATCAAAAAAATCAGGACAAAGGTTAACTCATTAGCATGAAAAAGCATGGTGTTATTATGGCCATCTCTGAAAAAAATTAATTTAGTGTGAACGTATAATGAACGTTAAACATTCAACATTTCGCATATTGAAAGTGGAATTATTAAACTGCAGCACCGTGTTGTCACATCCATTAGACGTATTCAATAAACATTTATTTGCTCATTAAAATAGGATTTCGGTATTTATCTGTACATGGAATATCAAGGTGTAGGTACACGAATTTAAATGCAGTAACAATATGTATTTTGGTTTTCTTCAATGCTACTTCAGAGATTATATAAACTATTATTGTAAAAGTGATTATCCTTAACTATTGAAACATTTTCACTCCATGGTTGCTTTGAAACTTCTCAAAGTCCAAGTTTTAGAAAACCTACCGGAATTATAAGTTTGTTTTGGTTCCAAAATTCAGAACTGTCTCTAGAACAGTTCTAGAACTGCGCAGAATCGATGCGCTGTGGAAGCCCGATTCTGAACTGTCCGTAGATCTATCTACGGAACTGTCCTAGAACAGTTCTAAAAGCGATGAAACCAAAACACGAATTAAGTTCGGGTTCTCATCGGGATCGTAGAGGAAGAAAACTTCCGTTTGAGTTGGCAGAAACGAGGAATGTTAATCTTATATATTGTGTGTGGTTTAATTGAAAATATGCGAAACTCCTTATCGCACCATGTAATATAAAAGTATTTTTGGGAATACCTACTTGCTTCCACAACTTTTTTTTCTGAATTTTCTTCATTACTTCAATTATATTCCGGAATGAACCAACAAATTATTGGTTTATATAATAATGAATTTAATGACGAACGTCATTCAGATATGTGCTTTTTAGAGTAAAATTAATTCGAAACATTATTATTCAATAGAGGAAGAGGACTCTTGTATTCATAGATTTATTTAATAAATATACATCCCAGGTGTGAACAAAAGAAATAAAATCCATTAGATTATCCTGGTAGGTCGAAGCGAAGGAATAATCCTCAATAACAAAAGTTTAATTTCAACAGTTAACCGTTTCCTCGACAAATAAAACAATCAAAATCTAAATCAACACGACGTCGAAAAAGTCAGGTCAACCATTTAAATCGTTGACAGCAATTCTGTGCGAACTACCCAATTCTGAAACAGTTCGGACTCTCACGTCCGAACTCCTTCCATAGTTCTAGAACAGTTCGGAATCGATTCTGAAAATAACGAAAACAGGATTACTCAAATCCTGAACCGGTTCTGAAATAAACCAAAACACAAAATCGCAATCGCGCATGCGGAACCGTTCCAGAACAGTTCTGAACTCGGAACCAAAACAATCCTAGTATCAGATGGGAGAATTCACACATCCGGCCAGTCCTTCGCGCCACCGTTGCGTTTATGTTTTTCCTAGAACTTTTTTGCCGGTGCCGCACTCGCGGTGCGAGGTACACAGTATCATAAGGAGTTAGGAGAATGCACACATCGTTGCGGCGGTAGTAGAGTGCTCGGCAAATATCGACCGTTGCGGCGCCGCACCGGGCCTGGTCTTGCTGCATGTGTTCATTTTCCCATTTGATAATGTGTACTTCAGATCTCAAGTACAGCCCTGCAACGACGCCAGAAATAGAAAAACCTTTTAGAACAATCTAATCTTATCTTCTGATACAATAATAATATCAGTACAATGATAATAATATTCTATATTCTTGAGCTTGAGGAGCATTGAATTTGATAGCTTCATTATCTGTTTCACTGCCACTTCATAAACAAACATACCCTCCCTTTTTCACCCAAACCACAAATAACGAACTTAGGTACACTAGAATCAATTTGGAGTACATAAGTGAAAAAAATTAGTTGGAAACTGGGGATATTGAAATAAATTAAGTGTGTTCTATTCAAGATAAAATGTAACAAGAGTATCATATGATTTTAGATTTCTTGAAGTGAGCCAACAATTATTAGAGTTACTCGTCAAACTCGCGTAGTATTTTATCTTTCAGTACCTACAGTCAATTGAAGCTAGGCGAAGTGTTCACTTTGAATATTTTGTACAGCAAATAGTGACATTTTCTTTCGGCCTGAAGCAGCTGGCTTCAAATTCTAGGACACAGTATGCAGTAGCAATATTAAGAATTATACAACAAAAAAATATATAGAAAAGTAAAGAATCGTAACAACAGAAGTGAGAAAACCGTCACTGGGTAAAGATGATTTTCTCTACTTTTTGCGCGCATGTTCTAGGGGAACAGCGTGCTATCGTTTTGTCCAAATGTCTGTAATTTTGGATGATTGAGCCGAAAATGGTCCCAATCGACTAGGTTGGACTCACTGATGACGAATCCGGTGTCAAAATCGATTCTGTCCGGCCGGCCGGCCGGCCGGCCGTAGACACGCTAACTGTCGACAGAAGCAAGCTAGCAACTTGAAACTTTCAGGATAGGTTGCGCATCAGCATGCCGCGGTTAAGTTCGTTAATGGGCCAAATCGGTCAAATAGTTTCGGAGTTATAGGCAGTTGAAGTTTTGAAGTTATTTATTTTTTATTTCAGAAACTACTTGAGAGATTAGATTCAAACTTGGCAGTTGGGTGGAGTATAACGACGCGCAACTTTGAGTCAAATTTCGTCAGGATCAGATTCTCAGTGAATTTAAAAAAAAATTTTTTTCGAAATTTTTTTCCAAAAAATTTTTTTTTCCGGAAACCATTTATCATATTCGAAAAAAAAGTCCACTCACACTTTGAACTTCATATTTCACAGCAGTGTACCAAATTTCAGTTCGATACGGTCATAAGTTTCGGAGATATCCGGAAAAAATGTGTCAAATTTCGAGGTTTTCTTCTCGATATCGTTTATTTTTTCGGTATAACTCGAGAAATACTGATTCAGTCCTGATGAAATTTCACAGCTAGTTTTGAGATGCTGAAAGACAACTTCATGCGACATTTCGTGATAATCGTGTCATCAGAACAATTTGAAAAAAAAAATTTCTATGATTTTTCTTATCATATCATCCTCATCAGATTCTGTATGAAACTTCGAACTGTTATTTTTCGATGAAGTACTGGATTTCAATTCGATCTGATCTGTATTTTTGGAAATATTGAAAAAATAAAATTTTGATTGGGTATATCTACGGAATCATTGGGTGGATTTTACCCATTCACGAATTCGGCCTTCGTAATTTAGGTCCAAACCTTCTCTACAAATATCGAGTTCCTAAGTTGTTTCTTCCGGAAGTTATTGTGTTTACGCAGTCGGCCGTTAGGCTGACCGTGAACACAATAACTTCCGGAAGAAACGACTTAGAAACTCGATATTTGTAGAGAAGGTTTGGGGCTTAATTACGAAGGTCGAATTCGTGAATGGGTAAAATCCGCCCAATGATTCCGTAGATATACCCATTCAAAATTTTAAAATTTTATTTTTCCAATATTTCCAAAAATACAGATTTGATCGAATTGAAATCCAGTAATTTATCAGTAAAAATTTCAAAAAGTAATGCCGTGAAGGCAGCAGCTTTTGCGTGCATGTTCAAATTCGTTGCTGAAGCGGTCATCTACATTGAACATGCGCGCAAAAGTTGCTGCCTTCACGGCAGTGCTTTTTGAAATTTTTTTAATGTCTAATGTTCAAAATACATGCCGGTTTCGGCTTGAAGTTGACATCTGGGATCTGGGACATCCTGGGTAGGCTCTGTTCCCGAATTCGATTTTACTGATGATAGATTCATCATTGGTTCAAGGGTGACTAGAGCTGGAGCCTTTATTTTTTTTTTTATTTAAATAACTGTGATAAAATGTTATTCACTTACAGATATTCATCAATCCTGAAGACACTATAGTGCACAAAGTCAAGATTTCAACGAACGAGAAAGTTGAAAGAGTAAGAAGGTAGGTGCATCTTACTCACAAAAAAAATTGGTAAAAATATTGGAAAAAAAAAGAACAGGGGGTAAACCCGCAAGATTTCCCGTCGCGAAGCTGTAAGTGAGATATTCACATCATTGTAAGCAGTGTGAGTTCCTGAACAAAAAATATGAAGGCCAACATAGGCGGTCTCTCTTTGTTTGGAAGATATGGGCCCCCAAAGTTCCAAGTTGTTGCATTTTCAGATCCTTTTTTCCGCCATGAAAATGATCTCTCACTTCTCAAATCTAGTTCATAAATCATCTTTGAACCTTCAATCAACGAATAGCGACATTTTCTTACAAGACCATTCATTATTTAAAGGAAGAAAAGTGAAAATATTAGACAACCACTTAACCTATATTTCTACGAAATACTTCGCAATGTTAAACCGGAGCTTGGCAACAGCGTCTTTTCATCGCTGGCCAACGTATTATGACCGAAGGGTAGTTGCTGGCGGGAAATATGAAATGATGGACAGTTGAAGGATATGATTGTAAAGAAAATGCTTCTGTCACTGAAGAAGAGGTGGTTATTCTAACATCAAAACAAAATCACTGAGAATATTTGTTTAAGGTTTCACTCTCAATATTTTCGTTTAAACTTTATTTCTATCCCCTTCAAAATAGGGAGGTTGTTATCTACTTCGTTTTTTGTTGTGTCTTCGAGATGGTCTCAGTGTGGAATGAGATTCATGGAATTCCAATGAAATGGGTTATATAATAATCTCGATTTAATTGGAAATCTGGAAAGGGCGCGACCTATCACTTATGAAAAAATGTACTTTGAAATATATATCAAGGTGGTTTGTGAACTATACAGATGAAGTGAGAGATCGTTTTTATGGTGGAAAAGGGGACCTGAAAACGACTCATTTTGGAACTTTGGGGGCCCATATCTTCCAAATTGAGGGAGACCGCCTATGTTCGATTTCACATTTTTTATTCAGAAAAACACACTGCGTACAATGATGTGAATATCATTTTAATATCTCGGTGACGGGAAATCTTGCGGGTTTACCAAAATAGGATAAGAAAACACTGAGGGGAAGTCTGAAGCTTTTGCACGCACTGACTTCATGTCAATGCTGATCCTAATTTTTGAATTAATCTTCTGAATCATACTCGAATTTGAAAATATATACTTATTTACGTTTATAAATTCAGTCGGTAGTCCACGAAAGTTTGGCATATTCCACTCTGTATAATTGAAAAATTTTGGGTTTTAGTGATTTTCGGAACAGATAACTACGCTCCGTTCCACACGAAGGTCGTAGATATATATTAAGTATAAACAAGGAGAGGGAACTTTTTGGTCTGCACTAGAGAAAAGCTCAATTTGACAGAATGCCGACGTTTCTATATATTTTTTATCTTCTTGGCGGCTCTCTTAGTCTTTCAACACTTTCCTTGCTCGCGAATGTTGTTTTTTGTCGTATTCTTTATCACTCTCTTACTTTCATATCGTTCATTGTAGAGCTCTGAAGAAGATGTTCTATATATCGAAACGTCGGTATTCTGACAAATTGAGTTTCTCCCTAATCCAGACCAAAAAGTACCCTCTCATTATTCATACAATAGTCTTACTAAGGTCGTTAAAGCATCATAGAGCTATTGCTTTTGTTACTTAAACAATACATAAAATCATTAATGAAATATGTAGGAATTGACAACGTCTAGTGAAATTATGTCGACATTGACTACATTCGACTAGTGACAACCTAAATAAGTTCCAAAGCCTACCGACTGACTTAGTAAAAGTCAATGGAGCTATACCTAAATCTGTATATTGGAAGGTCCAAAGTATCCATAATACTGATCCTGTTTTTTTTTCAGGGCACACTTGAATGACGTGGAGAATATTCCCCTATTCTTCGTGACAGCGTTCATCTTTTGTTTAACTGGACCTAGCCTTGCATGGGCAAACCTTCTGTTCAAGACCTACACATGGTCCAGAATCATACACACCATCGTCTATGCAATCAAACCTTTACCTCAGCCCAGCAGGATGATAGTCTGGATAGTAGGCTATGCAATAACAGGATATATGGCATTGAGTGGGGTTTTATATTTTATGTGAATTAGAATTTAGTCTGTTTTTGAACTTTTTGTTATGAAATACATTTGGACTGATAAGAATGTTATGCTTTCCCTCATTTATTACCTTCTTATTATGAAACTATAGACACGATTAAGGGTGTATGGGAAACCCTATCAAAATGAAACTTTCAAGTTAGATTCCATTTCAAAATGCAATTTTAGAGAGTTCTGTTTCAGTTATTTGGAGTGAAACCCCATAGAAAACCTAAAAATTATGCGATGATTGAGTTCGTTGATGGGCAAAATTCGACTGACAGCTACGCAGTAATAGTCATTTGGAATTTTGAGGTTATTCCTCTGAAATTTCAGGAACTATACGAGCGGTTGGATTGGAACTTGGCAGTTGAGTACGCTCAACTTCTTGTGAAATTCGGTCGGGATCGTACTATCGGTGATTTCAATATAATGAAATTTTTCGAATTTGTTTTTAAAAAAATTTTTTTCCATTTTATTCGTCATATTTGAAGAAATTCCTGCTCAGACCTTGTACTTATTAATATTTTTCCTAGCAGTATACTGAACTTCAGATTCGATTATAATTTTTGGAAATATTAGAAAAAAATATGTTAATTTTTTTCTGTTTTTCCTCGCTTTCTCCTGAAATTTTTTCGGTACAAACGGATGGAAAAATAGTAAGAATGCTCAAAGTAGCCACTTATTTATTTTCGAAAATTTTTGGGAAAATGAAACTGAAATGGAGTGAAAAATGAAAAAAATACAAATATTGCTCATTGCCACAGAAGAACATCCCTTAAGAAAACCGAAATTGAAATCAACTCCGTTTTCTTCTACTCACGTCGAGATTTTTAAAAGTTCACGCATTCGAATATTCCTCGCTCCTATTGGCATCATTGCAGCATGCAGACCGTAGGCGGGTGTCTGAACCTTAAACACTCTGTGGCCGAAAACCATTTAACTTACATCGGCTTACCTCAGTCTAGATTGATTCAATCATTGAACTAACCGTTCGATCGAATTGATTTCAAACTTCTACAGTTAATTAATACGCTGATCATCCAACGATGAGGTTGATTATTCCAACATTATTTTCTAGAAGCCGTCTACTTCCCAAATAATCCATCTTTGTCCAGAACAAATATTTGCAGTATATTCCTGTTATCGTCAATGAACAATCACAATTCCAAGAATGACCTTTTGAACTTCCATTATCTCAATTCGTGAATCAATCAACATCAATCAATCGAATAATTTGTAAAAATAGAGGTCTACCAGTTGATCTAAGTCATTGTGAGGTGCAACTTGGTAAAAGCTCGGAAAATGTAAGTTGATCAAACATTAACTTTGCGAATAAAAATATTTCAATTTTTTTATAATCGTAGAGCTTATTTTGTGCCCTTACATCTTTCTATTATGCTCAAATATCACTTATAAGGTTTAGGCCCCAAAGCGTTTTTTTTCCGGCGTGCGGTTAACCGCCAAACCGCTCAAACCGCATTCGCTGCGGTTAAAAACTTACCGAATTTTTCAGGAATGTTTCAATGTACCGGATGATTCATTAAGGGTTGCGACCAGCTCTATCTAGAGAACCGCTTATCCGGTTTTCATTTGAAAATGGTTTCAATCAGTTCTGAGGGACCACTTCTGTCAAAAAAAAAATTTCCGGAAGTTATAGGGTAAACGGATTTCGAGATACGGCCGGTCGCTACCCTTAATGACTCACCTGGTATACATGCTGTTCCTGAATTGAAGGTACAAATGAAAAGGGGAGATCCTAACATATTTTCAAGGAAGAAAACTCACATAATCAAGGGACTGCAAACGTTTCGTTTTCGAGATACAGGGTGTTACAGTTCGAATTTTTTCCGAATTTTCTATTATTACCTGCATTTCACAAGATATTCAACTGTTATTTGGCATATATATCACAATTTAGAGTTTACACCATGGGACATGCCAATTCTGATCTGATCTATAAATCTACAGGGTAATATTTTTTAGTTTATTCGAAAAATTCTTAAGAGAAAAAAACAAAGTTTAGAATGCGTATATGTACGGAAACATTTGGCGGTTTGCACACCCCCACGAATTCGATCTTTGTATGATTGTTCCCCGAACATATTCTACAAATATCAAGTCTCTAAGCCTTTAACTCCCTGAATGAACTGTCTAGAAAGTTGATAGTTTTAGAGTAGGTTCAAAGCTTGAATTAATATTTAATTACCAATGTTTCCGGGTATATCCATGCAAAATTTTATTTCCTCATTATATCCAACAATACATATTCCATCGAGTTTAAATTTAAAGGTTTGTATAGTATTTGGTGGGGAGTATACCAGCACAAGATGATAAAATTCATTTCACCTTCGAGTCAAGCAGTATTGGACGAGATCAGTACCTGAATGGTTGACCGCTCCAACTATGTATTTGAAAAAGAGCAAAAATTCGTCAAATTTAGTTCTTCATTATCAGATTTTCATTTGCGATCATTTTCAGGAACTCAATCTTTCCATATTTCACTTTCGTACTGGTTTTGCTGTCCTATGAACCAGCCAACGCATTACAGAAGGACTTTATTGTAAAAGATTTCAATGGACCAATCACTATAGAGTTGATTGAAGCATTGAAAACTGCCGAAACCTTAAAGATAATAAACAGTACTATCACAGAGTATCCAACACGAATATTTTCGAGACTGCCGAATATTAAGGAAGTTCTTGTTGTGGAAAGCAGCTTCAACCGTATGGACCCGACCATATATGAAGGTAAAGTATCTGTCCGAAAATAAATTTGTTCAAACATTTTATGATCCAATAGACGACTTCGGCCCAAGTTGCCAACCTAAAATTTTCTTCACGAATTTACTATCACTGGGGAACAGGAATTTCAGAACAAATTCTACATGATAAGGTTCGCTTTATTCATAAATATCCGTAAAAGATGCCTCGGCTCCTCAAACAAGATAATTCCTTCCAAATATAGGTTTTTGTTAAGATAATATCTGATTGGCTGAAATTTGAGTTGTGATTCCTGATTTCATGTTAATAGTGTCATGTTTATATTGGATATGTTCCGCAACTTGGTTATTTCGGTTGCCGGTTTTCGGTTCCGTAAATATGAAATATTCGGTTGGTTCCTAAAAAAAAAGTTCAAAAAGCACTGCCGTGAAGGCAGCAACTTTTGCGCGCATGTTCAATGTAGATGACCGCTTCAGCAACGAATTTGAACGTGCGCGCGTACCAAATTTCAGTTCGATACGATCATAAGTTCTGGAGATATCGGGAAAAAATATGTCAAATTTCGAGGTTTTCTTCTCGATATCGTTGATTTTTTCGGTATTACTCGAGAAATACTGATTCAGTCCTGATTAAACTTCACAGCTAGTTTTAAGATGCTAAAAGACAACTTTATGCAAAATTTCGTGATAATCGTGTTATTAGAACAATTTGAAAAAAAAAATTTATATGATTTTCTCATCATATCATCCTCATTAAATTCTGTATGAAACTTCGAACTGTTATTTTCGATGAAGTACTGAATTTCAATTCGATCTGATCTGTATTTTTGGAAACATTGGAAAAATAAAATTTTGATTGGGTATATCTACGGAATCATTGGGCGGATTTTACCCATTCACGAATTCGACCTTCGTAATTATATAAGCCCCAAACCTACTCTACAAATATCGAGTTTCTAAGTCGTTTCTTCCGGAAGTTATTGTGTTTACGGTCAGCCTAACGGCCGACTGCGTAAACACAATAACTTCCGAAAGAAACAACTTAGAAACTCGATATTTGTAGAGAAGGTTTGGACCTTAATTACGAAGGCCGAATTCGTGAATGGGTAAAATCCACCCAATGATTCCGTAGATATACCCAATCAAAATTTTATTTTTCCAATATTTCCAAAAATACAGACCAGATCGAATTGAAATCCAGTACTTCATCGAAAATAACAGTTCGAAGTTTCATACAGAATTTAATGAGGATGATATGATGAAAAAATCATATAAATTTTTTTTTTCAAATTGTTCTAATAACCCGATTATCACGAAATTTTGCACAAAGTTGTCTTTCAGCATCTTAAAACTAGCTGTGAAGTTTAATCAGGACTGAATCAGAATTTCTCGAGTAATACCAAAAAAATCAACGATATCGAGAAGAAAACCTCGAAATTTGACATATTTTTTCCCGATATCTCCAAAACTTATGATCGTATCGAGCTGAAATTTAGTACACTGCTGTGAAATTAGAAGGTCAAAGTGTGAGTATAATTTTTTTTGGATATGATGAATGGTTTCCGAAAAAAAAAATTTTTTGTAAAAAAATTTCGAAAAACCGACCGGCCGGACAGAATCGATTTTGACACCGGATTCGTCATCAGTGAGTCCAACCTAGTCGATTGAGACCATTTTCGGCTCAATCATCCAAAATTACAGACATTTGATCAAAACGATAGCACGCTGTTCCCCTAGAACATGCGCGCAAAAAAGGTTTTTGACTTAATTTGATTTCTGTCACCAGAACATAGACATATGAAGTCTATGCACCAGAACGACAATCAATGTTTTATGGTAACATATCCATAGCATAGAACAATCTTTATTTACCTTATGATCCATAGACCATACCTAGTAATTTTTCCATGGTTGATTGTTGTTTCTTCTATGTTCTATGGATCATAAAGTAAATAAAGATTTTCGTATGCTATGGATATGTTACCATAGAACATTGACTGTCGTTCTGGTGGCAGAAAGGAACGTTTTTTCATCAATTAAATTCCGTAATTAACCTTTTTTTCAGGAACCAACCGAATATTTCATATTTAGGGAATGGAAAACCGGCAACCAAAATAGCCATGTTGATTTGCGGAACAAATTCTATATAAACTTGGCATTAACATGAAATCACGAATACCAACTTAAATTTCAGCCAATCAGAGATGATCTTAAGAAGAACCTATATTTGGAAGGAATTATCTTGTTAGATGAGCCGAGGCATCTTTTACGGATATTTATAAATAACGCGAAACTTATCATGTCGAATTTGTCCTGAAATTCCCGTTCCCCAGTGATAGTAAATTTGTAAAGAAAATTGTGGATTGGCAACTTGGGCCGAAGTGGTCTATTGACATTTAGTTGAAATCCATCGAAAATTACTGACGTGAGGTTAGAAGGTTTTACGCGCTTGTTCAAATTCGATGCCAAACCGAATCCCACGAAATTTTGCATTATATTGCTCGTCAGTATTCTACGAGTCACAAAGTTGGAACTGATCGCTTCAGTATTTCTTGAGATATTGTGGAAATATTCTCAAATTTAAATTCAAAATTAGCGAAGGAATTTCAAAAGTGTGAATCCAATATCTACGAAAATTTCACGAAATTTCAATTGGGCATAGATTCCACCTATTAGCGAACTCGACCGGGAATTTGGACTCCAAACCTAATCCGATAATTTCAAGTCTCAAGGTCCATTCGTTCGAACTTCAAAGTACTTACGTACAGAAGGACTGAATTGAGTTTGACCACGTATTCTTAATTCAGGAAGTCCAATCTAATGGTTTAAGACCATTTTCTGCTCAAAATTCGAAAATTACAGATATTGTGTTGCGCTGTTTCCTAGAACAAGCGCGTAAAAATAAGGGCTTTCATTGTTATTATTATTGTGCGCATGTTCTTGGAAACGGCGTGCTAAAATTCCTGCTTCAATGTCTGTAATTCACGATTTTCGATTTTCGAACGTCTATGTTTTTGAGCAATCTGATGTCAGATTCGATTCTGTCCTACCAGCCGTGATCACCATGACTTGAGTACGGAAAAAGCTAGAGATTTGAAACATTCAAGGTAGATTGCGTATCAAAATTCGCCAGTAGAGTTCGTTAATTAGCCAAATCGGCCGAACGGTTCCGGAGTCATACCCATTTGAATTTTCGAGATAATTTCCACAATATCTCAGAAACTATACTCAATCTACTTTTCCATCGGTTGGCCATGGAAGTTTGACACATTCCTCTCTATAATATGTTAGATAACTACGCAAGCAACGTTGTAAGTTCTACATAAAGGTAGTAGTAGTTACGTATGTAACTAAATCGAACCATAGAGTCCTTCATAGAAATATTGAGAAACTATTCACAACGTCCAGTCGAATTATTGTTGTTATTTTCATGGAATTTTGTTCGGACTGTATATCAGTCAGTCAGTATATCAAAAATTATTCGAAATAGTTCGGGAATATTCCGATTTTTTGCTGAAAACTTTTTTTTCGAAAGCTATTCCTCAGATTTTCCATAAGTTTAGCACAGAAAATAAATGTGTCAAATTTCGTATGGTTTTTCCGTGGTATCGGTCTCAGTTCCAGAATATATCAAAAAATACTAATCTGATCATAATGAAACTCTGTAACCAGTTGTTTTTACGCGCTTGTTCTAGGGAACAGCGCGTTATCATTTCGTCACAATGTCTGTTATTTTCGAATTTTGAGCCGAAAATGGCCTTAAACAATTGGGTTGAACTACCTGGAGAAGAATACGTGCTCTAACTTTCGAATGAAAACACTTAGCGACTTGAAATTGTCAGATGAGGTTTGGAGTCCAATTATCTCGGTTGAATTCGTTAATGGGTGAAATCGGTTTGATAGTTTCGGAGTTGGGCCCATTTGAAATTTTGAGGTTAATTGCTCGATATCTCATGAAGTATTGACGCGATCAGATTGAAACTTCGTGGACAGTTTTGGAATACCGTCGCGTAACTTCGAGCAAAATTGCGTGTGGATCCAGTTGTTAGCAAATGAAAAAAATGTATTCGAAAACTTTGGATAAAAATTTTTTCTGAAAATATTGATTAGATCACCAAGGAATTTGGCACAAACCTTAGTCAGTATTTAACAACGATGTTCCAAATTTCATTTCGATCCGATATTTACTTTCGGAGATATAAGGTGAAAAAGTGTGCCAAATTTCGTTGTTATTTGTAATTTTAATGTTATTTCCGCAATATCTCAAGAATTACAAATGCAATCAGATTGAAATTTCGTAATCAGGTGGATATTACCAACATGCAACTAGGTGCAAAATTTCGTGTTGATCTAGTAGTTAGAATTTGAACAAGTGCGCGTAAAAGCTCATTACCTCAAGTCAGTGCTTTTCTAGATTTCTTCAAATATATGGCAATTTTCTGATTATATGATTTCTGCATCAAACTTTCAGCTATAATTTTCCAATCATTCGTTCACCTCAGAAGAATTTTTATTAAAGTATCAGCATTCATTTCAGAATCCAAACAACTAGAAAGTATCGTATTCTCCAAAAACGACGTTCCAGATCTACCCCTAACACTGCTTCGAACAACAACCTTTACAAAAATCGTCATATCGCATCAACCACAAGTGAAGATAATCCCTGAAAATTTTGCCAACGAAACAAAGAACTTGAAAATCTTCGAGTGTTCCAGATGCAGCATAGAAACAATAAAAAATGGAGCATTCAACAATCTGAATCAACTGGAGACCTTAAATCTCCAAGAAAATTCTATCAAAGTTTTATCCTCGGAAGTTCTGGCGCCTCTTCACAAGCTGAAGAGGCTCAATCTTTCGAAGAACCTGATCGAGAAATTCACAGCTAAAGACATAGAACAGAATGAAGATTTGGAAAATATTGATTTGAGCGATAATCCTCTCAAAGAACTCCAGATTCCTGAAGTGATCAAGAGTGCCCCGAAACTGAGGAAACTGGATGTCAGAGGGACGAAACTATCAAAGGATCAATTGAAAGAAATCAATAGCGTTTCAACTGTTGAAATTCTAACTGACTGAATTATGTTATCTAGTTATAAAACAGACTTATTAATTGAATGAACCTTCCCGTCAAAATGTATGAACTGTGTTTATCCAATAAAAAATAGTTAATGAGTATTATATTATTTACCATGACACAAGAAATAATTATAGAATCCTACACTGACTCTATGGAATCCATAAACACAGAGACATCTCTAGGTCTATGCTGTAAAAAGAGACTCATATGTCTATCACAGAATACTATAATATGTGTATTGAAATTCTATGATGTAAAGCTATCCAATGTAGGCGAGCACAGAGAATTCATGTCTAGGAGAAAGACCATAGACCTACAGACATGAATTTCACCTTTCCTCCAAAAAATTCAACGAAAATTGATAACAATGTGAGAGAGATGGAACGAACTCCCTATGGAAGAAGATAGGAGAATATTGAGTTCTGTAAAATCACTTGATGAGAAATTTTTAATATTTATGAAATAATGACGAGTATACTTAGCTTAAGGCATTGGTATTACGCGCAGTGCATGTCTCAAATGAGTTAGACATAGTTTATGCCTGTGAAATATAAAGAATGGATTCAAAATGTTTCCTTGAATAGAATAGACTTTTGTGATACCTTTGATATTCCCTTCACCATTTTGTTTTCTTTATAGCTATGTCCATTTCCATGCTTTTTGAAAAATGCATTCAATTATGGCCAACCATTCATGCATACATAACTTAATACGCACAATAACTACGGAAAGGAATACCTGGATCACAGATCAGCATATGAGCAAACCATGTTTTGCTTACATCATGAGTTATAATCAATCGAATGTTCATGTAGAATTTCTTATGGACAATCTTGGAACTATTGATAAATAAATTGAAGAAAATTCCATCTTCACAACATTTCATCAGACACTGCTGAAAATGCGTGTCTACATACTAGGTATATATCCTTTAGTCAAATTATGTTTACCCCGAATCACTTAAAAAAAAACGACTATGATAATCAAATCTAGTTTTCCGAATATTTCCAAACGTTACAACATTTTCCACGACGTTGGACAATGGAGGTTTCCTACTTCAATGATTAATACGTATTAATCCTTTATCTACGGATTGATATTTAGTTTGGCAACATCGTGAGTTTCTACGAATGGAATCCTCCATTGAGCTTGGAAATATTCCATTCCATCATCTTTTTCTGTGTTTGACGTTCGACTTGACGTAAGGAACGTCTTGTTCTCTTGTTTGTGGTTATCAGTTGTCAGAAGAAAATGCAATAATTTTAATTAAAATTTGGGATAATTACTGCTTTCCCTTATTCAATAGGCAAATGTAACATTGTATTTATTAATCTTGAATTATACAGAAACAGTTGTCAATTAAAATATTCAAAGATGTCTGAAGACGAATGTAAGTGCTTAATTGTTACTAACATTGAGAATGTTTTTTTGTAGATAATACATAAATAAAATTATTATGCCTTATTTTTAGATGCAAATTATCCCTCATCAAAAGATTTGAGCAATGAAGCAGGTCCTTCCATGTATGTTGAGGACAGTCATAATTTAACTGAAAGTATTGAGCATACTATTGATAATTTGAGACATTTTTTTCTGGGGAGAATTGGTTTCGATGAGGAAGAGGAAGAAGAAAATGAAGTACAAGTAAGTATTTCTACTATACCAAACATGAAAGTCAACTGCGTTTATTATCGGAAAAAATTTGTTTGAAATCTCAAATGTTACAGTTGAATGGGATACATGCTAGTTAACTCCACTAGCCTGAAAATATTTTGCCTCTCTTCATCCTTTATTGGAGTAGACAGTAGAGTAGACTCTTGGTTTTCTAGATCCATGCAAGAGTTTTTTACATTTGATAGTTTTTAGATTACATTTTATGCAATGAAAGTGTGCTTACCCTCGCAAGTTTTAAGTTCTACTATTAATTATGACAGTTCTCTGTGATACTAAATTTATGAGAAGAATTCCAGCTACAGTAAACATTCAACTTTGAATGCATAAAATGAACATTGTTAAATGTAAAGACAGTACTTTATGTTTCAATTTTTAACCTGAAATTAACATCATTATGAACTTTCTCAGTATTGAATCCACTTTGAAGATGAGATATCTTATAATCCTCACTCTTTGACACATCGAAAGTAATGTCAAATTTGGAAAGTAGTCTCAACTGTCAGTATTTTAAATAATTATCAAAATGATGAAATATTTCTGTTGCGTGCAAGATAATCCTATATCAGTGAGTTGTATCATTTCTGTAGAGAACGACATAAATCATTTAAATAAAAAACTTTTAGATTCTGGATGAGCAATCTATTGACGGGATTGTGAAGTACATACAAGAGAACAAATGCAAGAATATCATAACAATGGCAGGAGCTGGTATATCAACTTGTGAGTTTATTGACAATATAATATTAACAAATGTGTATTTCAATTTTCAAACCAGTTTTAATTTGTAACTGTGCTGGTTTATTTTCATTTGGAATTCTTATTGTGCTCTGCACATGATGCATATTTGATTTGAATATTTATTATTATGAGATGCCTGAAGAAGCTGATTGAATTTTATGGAAAAAATCAGTCTTGTTTCAAATCAAATCTGTGGAAAAACCACGAGTACTGTCTGCTGCAAAACATTTTTGTTGTGTTTTTGAATCTTTGAGGTGTTACCCCTACCCGTTTGTTGAATAGACGAGTTCTAAACATTTTCTTTATATTCCACAGCTGCTGGAATACCAGACTTCCGTTCACCAGGCAGCGGCCTCTATCATAATCTACAGAAGTACAATTTGCCCCATCCGACAGCCGTGTTCGAACTGAGTTTTTTCCACGAGAATCCTAGGCCCTTCTTCGAATTGGCCAAGGAACTGTATCCGGGCAAATTCAAACCAACCCCATGTCACTATTTCATAAAATTATTAAACGATAAGGGTTTACTACTAAGGCATTATACTCAGAATATAGATACTTTGGAGAGAGTTGCCGGCCTACCGGGTGACAAGATGGTTGAGGCTCATGGAACTTTTCACACGGGGCACTGTTTGAAGTGTCAGAAAGAATACCCTCAAGAGTGGATGAAAGGTATGGTAGATCAGATATATTCTCATTTTGTAGGAGTTCAGTGCTAAAATAATCATGCAAATACAGGGTGAATCTTGTAGTTGTACACATAGACCTATAAAACTATATGGACATGGCTTAAAGAGAGAGGAAGCGGACCGACAAAGAGGGAACTAGGGCGGGCCAAACCATCATAGAATACGGCAAAAATAAGACAGATCAGTTTGAAGCCATAGACTATAATAATGAATCTGTTTGAAATAAATTTTTTTCGAAAGTTTTGGAAGTCACATTTGTTTTTTCCAAAGTATTTCAAAGCAGATTTTGATTTATAGTATAAAGACTGTATGTAAGATATAATTTTCGTGTTGTTTTCGTTTTTTGTGTTTTCGTAAGTTTTTGAATAGAAACTGGATTCACTGTCAAACGAATAATGGTGAATTCTTGTTGTGCCATTAATTCTACGAGGAGATATAAAAAAGGGGAAAACGTGAAATTCCATAAGTGAGTTTACCTTGCATGAATAACTGTGAATTTATTCAAATTTTGCGCGCTTTTTGTTGAAAAGAAGAGCGCGATATCCTTCCTTTACAATGTCAGTATTTTTTGAGCAAAAAATTTTCTTACTGAAACAAATTTGTGATCAAACTGGATTCTGTCCGTCCGCCTGGCAGGTCTGCGATCTTGGTTTTATGTTCGTTAACGAACTAAATCCCCGAAGAACTATTTTGATTGTGGTTGAAAAATGGGACTCAACTGCTTCTAGGGGTCAAAATAATTTTCATAATACTGGTCCGAAGTTTCGTTAATCATTATACATATATCATGCTCCCTTAAGATTTCGGAGTTATGGCCGTCTGATCATCTGTTTTACCATAATTACTCGGAAGCTACACTCTGATGATCAAAATCAATGAG
The DNA here is from genome assembly GCA_958510865.1 of Myrrha octodecimguttata. NCBI lineage: Eukaryota > Metazoa > Arthropoda > Insecta > Coleoptera > Coccinellidae > Myrrha > Myrrha octodecimguttata. Next base: position 24,074,525 of record OY294059.1, read on the forward strand.
GAATAGCAGTTCGAGATAAAATACTGCACAGAACCAAAGACACACCATATAGAACAGTCATCATTCACGTTGTGAAGTTCAAAATTACCGCCATTCCGTGTTTTCTCTGATTGGCCGATTTCCTTCATGACCCTGTCACTAGTCGCATGTTATTTTAATCGTGTATCTTGTCTATGGTCTGCCCGCTCCAGTTCCATCTCTCTCTCGGACCTCTCACTTGGTTCATTATCCCCATTCGACTCTTCAGAAATGGATTCGTACGCCGTGTCCAGAGAGTTCAATATGTCTATGGGCCAATTGCACCGTATTACAAAACCATAGATTAGGTCCATAAGCAAGGTTTTGGCACAAAATTATCTTGCACCGTCACGTAATCCTCGTTAAAAGGCCTTAACAGACTGTTATATTTAAGCCTACGAATTTGGGGGTTTAAAAGAAGGATTAATGGTAAGCTTCGGAATCTAACCCTACTTTCGAGCGATTTCGTACAAGTTTGACATTTTTCTGGACATAACCTCCAGTTTGTTTTCGTTTTTTTTTGTTTACATTGGACATTGATGGAGAACTCCTACGAGTTGATAATCAAATTTTGATTAAAAGTGGTTGAATTTCAGATGATATTTATGAAAAATTATATAGGGAGAAACTGGCATCAGTAGGCATTGATTCGTATGTTTTAAAGCATGAAGAATTAACACCAGTATTTCCATTGAGTTCGTAAACTTAATGGTATTTCTATAAGCCTTCAACTATTTGAAATGAAAAAGTTACAATGATATGCTCATTTATTTCCAAGAGCGAATAGCAGAATGAAATCGAAGACATATTTGGAATGAAAAAACATAGTTTCATGAAGATTCTTCAGTACTATTTCATTAAGTGATATATTACGTGGAAAGCTATTGTGTACTATTTCATTATTGTGCAGGTGCTGTCTCTGTACTATCATTCTCCTCTATTATATATTAACTGGACTCAAAATATAACTACAAACGAATTAATGTGAAAGATATTGCATCCTCGTGTTAGACAATCTTCAAACGTACACCTTTGTCAATCCATCCATGATACTTCAATATTTATATAGAATACTTTTTAGTCTGCGGATCCACATCAGAGTTTTCATTATCTTCGACCAAAAATTAACTCAATTCATAATATACTTATAATAATTTAATAGAAAGTCTACTCTTAGGTGAGCCGTTCCTTATCGGAAAGTTGTTTCGGATAAATCAATACTATTCATTTATTCATCTCACAAACGCCAGGATTGTAATTCCATGCAGAAACTTAAATCTTGAGTATATGACTATAAATTTGAATAATGTTTAAAGCCTGATGCAGAAGTAAGAGCACAGGTCTGTAGTAAGAGATCCCTAGTCTTAATGATAATAAACAAGTCAGGAACATTACATGCAATATTTTTATGGAAGCTATAAAGTCTGTCATATATATTTTTTCGTTGGGTTTTTCAATAGATGCATCTTGATTTTTCATAACTTATGGAAATATGGTGGTAGTAACCCATAATAATGGGTTTCATCTTTTGAATTAAAATATTTCTCCAATTAGGATTAAAATAAACAACATGAAGCTAGTCACAAGTACCAATTCATGAGAAAGTAACCAGATTTGTAGATTAATTTTAATCTAGTTACATTCAGCCTCGGTGCAAGCCGAATATTTAAAGCAGAGTTTAATAAGTTTATCGTTGCTTAACTAACTGTAGCTTAAGACGAAAACGGTGCAATTGGCCCTATGACAAAGATTCACCGGCACTTGTACCTGATACAATGTTGAGTCTAACTTTAAAACGACTTAACCAGCTCGCAGAAAAATTTGGATTGCTCATGATTTAAATAACATGGTGTGCTCATGTGCATTCAAAAGTGAAGTCAGCTAACTAAAACTATGAAAATTCAAAGCATAGAATATGTATTTCCTTGAATCTTCCAATTGCTGACGTCATTTTTGAATGAAAATGAGCACACCATGTTTTCTACATAATGGGATTGCTTATACCAAAACAAGAGAAAAAACCTTTAAAATAGGGCCGCTGACAGGTATTCCTTTGTTTCTTGTGATTTTAAACCATTTAAGTTACACTTGGTAGACATTCTCTTGTCGTGACTTCCAATTCTTCTTTGGTTTCAAAACATTCGAATTGATCGATTCTTCAATCTGGTCCTTGTTTTTAAAAATAATTGGAAACATCGCATAGGGTATGTAGGTTCGCGAAAACTGTCTGGTTATAGTGACCGCTCACTATAATTTCCTCAAATTGGTTCATAATAAACGACAAGTAAATACAAGCGAAGTCATCTTATCCGAACGCTGTTATATGAAGCTTTATATAGATACCAAACTTCACACTGCAATCACGTCATATTTAGCGGTTGGTCAATATAGCCGGCGTCATAAACGGATTCTATTGTACCTCTTTTTGTCAAATCATTAAAACAACAAATTGTTTGGTAGGTTATCGTAAAAATTGTTGAGGCATATTTATTTCCAAGAAAATAATCTTCCAGGGCCAAGATATAATATTTTCAACTGACAAATTAGCAGGCACTGTAAAAATTGTAAGCAGTTTCCATGAATAATCGCACTCTTGGCAACACTGCCTACAGCTAACATCCCATGTGTGTTGTTTCGGTTCAAGAGTTACTAACCAAACAAACCACATTCTTGAACTCATCAACACTTTAAAACGTTGCTTGATTAGTCAGTACAGGAAATTTTCTGTTATTTTATTGCAAGCTTTGTCCGCTGTTGAAAATATGATTTCAGCTCTGAAGACGTGTATGACGGATTGAAGAAATTGTTTGAAAAATTATACAGTGTAAAATTGTATTTTCAGAAATTATTTTCCGCGATGAAGTTCCACAGTGTGAAGCTTGCAGTGGCGTAGTGAAACCGGACATTGTATTCTTTGGAGAAAATCTTCCAAGTAGATTCCACAAGTTGCTGTTCTCAGATTTTCCAAAATGTGATCTCCTCATCATCATGGGATCTTCCTTGGCAGTCCAGCCGTTTGCTTCTTTAGTCGAAAGGTGAGCTCACATAGAAATACACGTATCTGTGATTTATAAAACCTGTTTCTATGATGATACATTGATCCATGTGATTTTCCAAAATCTTGACTTTTCTACTAGAGGAGGCCTCTCTTTCCTGTTCAATGTGACAGCCTGTATGAACACGTCAAATATCGATGTTGATAGTCTAGTTTAACATCAAAATGACAAACTCAAATAACTCACATTCGAAGGATATTTGAATCTGTTTGTATTGCAAATTGTGACGGCACTCGCTCCGATTTTCATTCAGCTACAAGTGACGATTTGATTCAAATTAAAAAAAAAACACAGACAGCCGGTAGGCTATGAAAGTTTGGCGCATTCCACTGTGTATATAATCAATGCATTTTTAGAATGGCGGTCTGTTGGTCATGGAAGTTTGACACATTCCATCCTGTGTAATTGAAAAATCTGAAGTTAGTTAGGTATTTTGTCAGAAACTACCCATGGAGGTCGTAATAATTACAGTTATAACTAAACCAAACCATAGTGTCATTGATAAAAATATGTGAGAAATGACAATGTACCGCCGAATTATTTTGACCTGATGACATTTCACGGGTGCAAACCTGACTCAGTTCGTTACAAAAACTTGATAAACCTATTCCAAGGCCTGCCAACTGATTTTATGAAATTGAATGGAATGTACCTATTATTTCGATTGTCGGTATTTTTGCGCGCATGTTCTAGGGGAACAGCGTGCTATCGTTTTGATCAAATGTCTGTAATTTTGGATGATTGAGCCGAAAATGGTCTCAATCGACTAGGTTGGACTCACTGATGACGAATCCGGTGTCAAAATCGATTCTGTCCGGCCGGCCGGCCGGCCGTAGACACGATAACTGTCGAACGAAGTGAGCTAGCAACTTGAAACTTTCAGGGTAGGTCGCGCATTGGAATGCCGCGGTTAAGTTCGTTAATGGGCCAAATCGATCGAATAGTTTCGGAGTTATAGGCATTTGAAATTTTGAAGTTATTTATTTTTTATTTCAGAAACTACCTAAGCGATTGGATTCAAACTTGGCGGTTAGGTGAAGTAAAACGACGCGCAACTTTGAGCCAAATTTCGTCAGGATTATATTGTTGGTTATTTTTAAAAAAAAATTTTGTCGAAATTTTTTTCCAAAAAAATTTTTTTTTCGGAAACCATTTATCATATCCAAGAAAAATTATACTCACGCTTTGACCTTCTAATTTCACAGCAATGCACCAAATTTCAGTTCGATACGATCATAAGTTTTGGAGATATCGGGAAAAAATATGTCAAATTTCGAGGTTTTCTTCTCGATATCGTTGATTTTTTCGGTATAACTCGAGAAATACTGATTCAGTCCTGATTAAACTTCACAGCTAGTTTTAAGACGCTGAAAGACAACTTTATGCAAAATTTCGTAATAATCGGGTAATTAGAACAATTTGAAAAAAAAATTTATATGATTTTCTCATCATATCATCCTCATTAAATTCTGTATGAAACTTCGAACTGTTATTTTCGATGAAGTACTGGATTTCAATTCGATCTGATCTGTATTTTTGGAAATATTGGAAAAATAAAATTTTGATTGGGTATATCTACGGAATCAGCCTAACGGCCGACTGCGTAAACACAATAACTTCCGAAAGAAACAACTTAGAAACTCGATATTTGTAGAGAAGGTTTGGACCTTAATTACGAAGGTCGAATTCGTGAATGGGTAAAATCCGCCCAATGATTCCGTAGATATACCCATTCAAAATTTTATTTTTACAATATTTCCAAAAATACAGATCAGATCGAATTGAAATCCAGTACTTCATCGAAAATAACAGTTCGAAGTTTCATACAGAATTTAATGAGGATGATATGATGAGAAAATCATATAAATTTTTTTTTTCAAATTGTTCTAATAACACGATTATCACGAAATTTTGCATAAAGTTGTCTTTTAGCATCTTAAAACTAGCTGTGAAGTTTAATCAGGACTGAATCAGTATTTCTCGAGTAATACCGAAAAAATCAACGATATCGAGAAGAAAACATCGAAATTTGACATATTTTTTCCCGATATCTCCAGAACTTATGATCGTATCGAACTGAAATTTGGTACGCGCGCACGTTCAAATTCGTTGCTGAAGCGGTCATCTACATTGAACATGCGCGCAAAAGTTGCTGCCTTCACGGCAGTGCTTTTTGAAATTTTTTTATCGTATGTGTTGTCATTATATCATGATGTGAATGACTTTGTAATTTTTTTTCAGGGTGCCCAGAGATTGCCCGAGGTTGCTGATTAACAGAGAGAAAGCAGGTCAGAGGTCTGGTCTTATGGCACTTATGGGAGTGAAGGGTGGTTTAGATTTCGATAACACAAAAGCTAAGAGGGATGTTTTTTGGTTGGGCGACTGTGATGATGGCTGCCAGTTGCTGGCTGAAAAATTAGGATGGGGGGTAAGTTAGCAGTGTCAATTTAAAGATAAAAGCAAAATGTTTTTCATTTTTATAAGAGAGAAAAAATGTCAGCGGTGTTTCATGAAAATTTTCAAGTAAAGTGGGTTTTACACTAGTCAGTATTCAAATTTAAATTTTTTCGACTGTTTTCTAACTAAATCAAGTGTGTTACAACGGCTTTAAGCTGAAGAGCAATGAGGACTTACTTTTGTGGAATTTCCTAGGGAACCTTACGCTATCTTTCTGTCCAAACGTAAAATTTTTTAGTTTTTTCCAAAAATGGTTTTGAACCATAAGATTCTACTCCCTGATGAAGAATTCTATGTTTGAAGAAATTATGTCTGGCTGCTTACAGTTGCCTCGATATCTTTTGAACAGAATGAGCTAGGGAATTTAAATTTTTAGGTTCAATGAGTGTATAATGTGACAGTTTCTAAATCAACTTCCCCCTGCCTATCTCTTGCCATTTCTGAGTGATTGGTTGACCCACTTCTTATCATTCAATTCATTTTAAATTCAAACCCCTTACAATTTAGGCATTCCATTTGAGAAAACGCGCGCAAGTTCTAGGGAAACAGCGTGCTATCGTTTTGTCCAAATGTCTGTAATTTTCGATGATTGAGCCGAAAATGGTCTCAAACGACTAGATTAGACTCACTGCTGACGAATCCGGTGTCAAAATCGATTCTTTCCGGCCGGCGGGCCGTGGACACGATAACTGTCGAACGGAGTGAGCTAGCAACTTGAAACTTTCAGGGTAGGTCGCGCATTGAAATGCCGCGGTTGAGTTCGTTTATGGGCCAAATCGGTCGAATAATTTCGGAATTATAGCCACTTGAAATTTTGAAGTTGTTTATTTTTTATTTCAGAAACTACTTGAGCGATTTAACTCAAACTTGGCAATAAGGTGGAGTATAACAACGCGCAACTTTGAGCCAAATTTTGTCAGGATGATACTGTCAGTAAATTTGAAAAAAAAAAAATTAAAAAATTTTTTTTTCGAAAACCGTTAATCATATCCAGAAAAAAATTCCACTCGGACTTTGAGCTTCATATTCCACAGCAGTGTACCAAATTTCAGTTCGATACGATCATAACTTTCGGAGATATCGGGAAAAAATATGTCAAAGTTCGAGGTTTTTTTCTCGATATCGTTGCTTTTTTCGGTATAACTCGGGAAATACTGATTCAATCCTGATAAAACTTCGCAGCTAGTTTGAACAGTTAGAACAATTTGAAAGAAAAATTTCTGTGATTTTCTTATCATATCATCCTCATTAAATTCTGTATGAACCTTCGAACTGTAATTTTCCGATGAAGTACTGGATTTCAATTCGACCTGATCTGTATTTTTGGAAATATTGGGAAAATGAAATTTTGAATGGGTTCATCTGCGGAATCATTGGTGGATTTTACCCATTCACGAATTCGGCCTTCGTAATTAAGGTCCAAACCTTCTCTACAAATATCGAAGAAACGACTTAGAAACTCGATATTTGTAGAGAAGGTTTGGGGCTTAATTACGAAGGTAAAATTCGTGAATGGGTAAAATCCGTCCAATGATTCCGTAGATATAAGAATTCAAAATTTTAAAAATACAGATTAGATCGAACTGAAATCCAGTAATTTATCGAAAAAAAAATCTAGAAAAGCACTTCCGTAAAGGCAGCAGCTTTCGAGCGCAAGTTCAAATTCGTTGTCTCAGCGGTCATCTACATTGAACATGCGCGCTATGCTGCTGCCTTCACGGCAGTGCTTTTCTAGATTTTTTTTTATCATTTCAGTATGTCACCGAGAAGCTTCGGATATTGAAGAACCTTGTTTGATTTGGAACGTATGTATCTATATCTATACCTACATAATACGTGGTCAGCAGCTTGTGCATGCATGTTCAATTCGTGGGCAAAAAAATAAGTTTGAATTTTTTTAAAAATATCGTTATAATGACATGCAGCAATTTCAAACATGCTATTAAGTTTCATCTTGGTCAAATCAGTATTTTTTGAATTATTTTGGAAACTACAACCATATGGAGGAAGAAACCGTAAATGATATATTTTCCTAATATAACCAAAAATTGACATCCCATTATCAATCCGATCGCATGAGTTTCTGAGATATTGAGGAAAACCTCAAAAACTCTTATGGCTAGCTCCAAAACCGTTTGGACCATTAACCAACTGTGGGTCGTGTTTCCTGTCCTGTGAAATCAAAACACGCAATAAAGAAAGGGATTAGCCTATTTATTTTTCTCTCGAGTGTTATAACAAAAGTGAATTCGAAAGGCAATAAAATTATCTTTGTTGGACAACAGGCTAACAATTCTTCGGCGTAGATCCCCTGGGGTGCTGATAGGTAGCTGGCGCCGGAAGGATCGGTGACGTCGGAAGGGCTTCTGTCGTCGAGGAAAGTAAACTAGATGTTGGACCTTCTGGAATTTCTTCGCTAGCGCCGGATACAGATAAAGATGGAATGCAGATGTCGCTCAGGAATTCAGCGTCTAGATCGAATATCTTCTTAGCGGTGATATGCAGATGGATTGGAGAGAAAGTGATTTTTGGAGCGGAGCGAAATGTATTTATGCGATTTTTCAGAGATTTGAATTTCGTGTTTCGACTCCGCCCTTTTTTCCGTTTTTGTTGAAGCGGATGAATTCGCTACACAACATTGCATATTGATAGGAGACCTACCTTGAAAGTTCCAAGTTGATATAGGGTTCTGAAGTAAATGTTGTTTCGACTGAAAATTGCAGACATTTTGGCAAAAGGAGAGCACTCTGTTCCCTAACAGCTAGAGATAGGGATAAGGAAGTTAATACAAAAAATTCTCTAGACACTACGGCCAATCGAAAAACGTAAAAATATACAGGGTGTTCCATCTAGAATATTGTTGTTAGTACTCCTTGATATGAACTTGAAAATATTCTGGATCAATTTTCAATGAAATCGTACGTCCGTATTTCCTTAAAAATCCAGATTACCATCGACAGTGGTTCTCCTTGTATTTGAGAAAATATTGATTTCCACCATTGACCTGAAAGTGCGTGTATCCAAGACATGATTCAAAAATTTCTATCAAGTGAAATTTCAGAGAGTGTGAGGCGTGAATAGACCATTTGACACGCATAATAACTTCACATCAGTGCTTTTCTCGATGTTTCTGATATTGAAGAAGAAAACAGTGATACTCAAAATTTATTTTCAGGTGGAGTTGAGCGAGACAATCAAGAACGAATATCGCCGAATTGATGACGGAGATCACAGCGTTCCAGAGAACGAAAATTCAAGTGAATTTAAAGGGCGTCTTTTAACCTAGAAAATAAGCGAATTACACCTAATTTCTTTCAACTATTATGATTCCTGAGTTGAACATTTTCTATATATTTATTCTAAGTTGCTATTGTTATTGCTTTCGAAATGATTCAAACGTTCTCTGAAGCAATCAAATCAATTCCCGACTCTCTTACTAATAAAAATTACAGAAAGCAAGTATTTTTCAAACGATATACTCTTGTATATTTGTATTTATTGAATTGTGCTTATTTTTAATAGTTTAATGAGAATAAATTATTTATGTACATAAAATTATCTCGATTTCATTAGCAGTTAAGATTTCCTTCATGATCATCTTTTATAGATGATTAATGATGAGGTGAATAGGATTTCTGGATTTAATATAAGGAATAAAATAATATTATGAGTATATGTTTTTTCATTTTATTTCAAAAAGTCGAATGAAACAAATCAATAACTTCGTCCAAATAAGGTGTAAAACTGAGGTTTTCTGCTACAACTGGGATGAATACATTTATCTGTTTCTTTTATTTCGGTAGGTTGATCTAGAGGAATACATAGCGATTTTGCCCCACTTGAGGGGGCGGCAGTGTCGGCTCCGTCATCTCTGAAAAAAATTCTAGTTATAATCCATTCACTTCTATGAAGTCCGTGAGTAGGTCTTGTAATAGGTTTATCAAGTTTTTCGTAACTAGAAAAATGTTGTCAAGGTCGAAATAATTCAGAAAGACGTCAATTCCTGAATATTATTGCAGTGATAAAGTCTTGGGATAAATATCGTTCCTTTCCGAATTTATTCAAAATCATGTCTTATATTCCGGATTCTGAATTGCTAGATTGAAATCTCGTAAACCTTTATGGATCAACGATTTTCTTTACACCAATAAAAGTGACAAAGAAATTTGGCGTTCGGAATGGAATTCGTGTAATGTTTTTAACAAAGGTTTGATCAGCGATCCTTCAGAAAAAGTTCATGGTTTCAATCTTCCTAGGAAAACTTGGTGCATTTTGAATCGACTTAGAACCAGTCATGGTCGCTGTAATAGTTTCCTCTTCAAATGGAATTCGGTCGAAAGTCCAAGGTGCGAGTGCGGAGAAGAAGAGGAAACAATAGGACATTTAGTTAATACTTGTCCAATATATAAATTTGACGATGGTTTCGAGGCAATTCATTTGGTGTCTGATTCTTTTTTGAGATGGATTGCGAACTTCAAATTAATTTAATGAGTACTAAATCATTTACTAGTTCATATTAGTTTTTTCGTCTCCTTTTTTTGTTTTCAGGTATGTTTCCAAGATTTCAACCTGCATCGCATAGGAAGGAGGAAATTTTGTCGATGAAAAAGAAGCCCTTCAATAAAAAACAACAATTTCATTACACTTATACGGGGAGACAGAGTTTTTCCTGAGGTTTTTATCTGTGCTCTTGTATCATACGTAAAAATGTATGGTACCCCGTTTGCATTTCCTCTGCTAATACTGTTTTGACACAAATTGTTTGATATAAAAAAAATGTAATGCTCATCTCAAAAGAATATAATTATATATATATATATATATTGAATGACTCTACCATCTTTAAGTAAAACGTACAACTTAGCATTGTTATGTGACAGGAAAATAAACCTAACCAAACATTTTCCAATGCGGGTTTTCCTGAATTTGGGTTATTAATGCAAATGCAAATTTGAACATAATTATTATGGGTTTGATTCATCATTTTCCCAAATTACCTTCAGAAAGTATTCAAAATCAGATTTCAAAATTTGGGTTCGGGATTTGCTAGGCATGCACGAAGTGACAACGGTGTTTAGTAGATTAGCTTTTTCTGCTATAGAATAATGAAATATTCATTCCTATTCTGTGGTACACACGTGTTCTTTGTCAATATAACCAAACAATTTCCGTTTGCGATTTATCAGTAATATGCTTTAAATAAAGAACACCAGGAAGGAGCATAACGCTTTTCTACTTCGTATAAAAGTGGGACATAATCGCTCATATTGAACCTCCAAGTATGACTGATGTTAGTTAGTTTCTTGAGACAAAGAAGTCTCGGAACAAGTTGTTCTCTCTTCAAAGTGAAAGAAGAGTCAGCCATATGCAACATCCATCCCGGACCCACATTTTGAGGCATTATACTCCTTCCTTATGTTCTTTATTCAGAGGTAATATGACAGTCTGTGCTCTTCTTTTTCTATTCCTTGGTCGTTGTCTTCTACTCTAACCAGATGGAAGTATAGCTATCTCTGTTTCCCTAAGCAAAGTAACACATTTGACGTCGTTTTCTTTCCGAGAAAGCTGAATTAGACGTTGCCATATCGTGCACTCAGGACAAATCCCTTTAAATTTCAAATCCCCATTTTTGTTTCTCAGTTTTAGGTGATCAAACATTTTTTTAAAAATATAATATTGGAATCATATGTTTGAAATGTGATGGTCTGAAGGTTTTTCATGAATATTACTGCATTTTCGTTTGAAGGAAAAACCCCCATTATACAAAATAGCCAACCGGTAGTAGAAAATAGTAGGAAAAATTTTATTTCGTTTGAAAACTGGTTTCATGCAATCTTTTAATGTATGCTAAATTTCCAAGTTCACTATTGTAGGCAGCATGTTTGTTGAAAACTTCAATTTCACCATGAACACTTATTGGCTGATTTTGATTTTTTTAACGATACAGAAAATTGTTATATTAAATTTTATTTAACGAATCGATTTTTCTGGAATTTTGAATATTCGGTTTTTCCCCTACCTCTTGGGAGCATATTCTTGAGAATATTATGCTATCTGTTGAACAGTATCCGAGTAGAAAAATGTTTTTTCGAATATGTCTCACGATACGATCCCAACAAAAGTTTGCAAGCAGTTGTCGTTAGTATGCTACAACTAATAATCTAGTCTCAATCCAGTCGCATAAGTTAGAGTAATATGGAGGAAATAATCTCAAGAATTCAAATGAGTATATCATATTACTCCAAAACAGTTTGGCCTATTTGGCTCATTATTGTACTCAACCGGCGCATCCTAATGTTCAACCTACCCTGAAAGTTTCAAATTTCTAGCTCTCTTCCGAATTTTCATCAGGAAGCCAAACCTAGTTGTTGAAAACCGCTTCCGAAAATGCTACAGACATTTGGACACAATGATTTGACCCCATTCCCTAGAATATGCCGGCAAAATATAAAAACCTAGAGTTTTTCAACATTCCTTTTGTCTGAATCAGCTGTTACGAAAAAATTGCAGGAAATTAAAAAGATTTTGATGATGTAAAGTCCAAAGTGTAACATCTCGTTTGTAAAGGATATTTTTGATAAATAATACCAAGTAATACTCGAATTTGACCTCCAGGTGCGAACTTTATAAATATTAAATGACACAATCACAAGAACGAATATCCGTCGATAAACAAAAAAAAATTTCAACTTGATCAGAGCTAATCATCCAATCAACCTGAACATCTACACCGAAAAATCCAACGAGAATGACTACAGCTGTTTCTCAATTGTTATTGATCGTCAGGTCAACTTACCTTGGGTAAACCGCAGAGGGATCTCTCGATACTTGTCATCTTTCAGATGGACTGCTGCATTCAATGAACTCTATATTATATACCTGGAAGGGACCCGTTTTGAGCGACAAGTGAAGCCAATTCGTTGCTTATGCAACCCGCGAAGTGGACGGGTATCTATCTCTTTCTTCCTCATTGCAGTAAAGAGAACTCTGTCGCATTTATTCTAAATCTTTCTAATTTTTCATTTCAAATTAGGAGAACCCGAATTTTTTTCTGACCAATACGTGAAGAAGGCAGGATTGAAGAAGATCGCACATGTTCAAGAGAAATTTCAACTTGGTGAGCGGTTTTTCTGGGAAACAGTGCGTTATCATCCTGCGTGAATTTGCGTTTTTTTGCCGAAAATGGTTCCAATCGACCAGGTTGGACTCACTGATGCAGAGTTTAATATCAAATTGAATTCTATTCAGCCGCCCGATGCCACGATAACTTACTACCGAGAAAAGCTATAGCGACTTAAAAAATTCAAAATAAGTTCGTTAATGGGCAAAATTTACCTAACAATTTCGGAGTTATATCCATTTCAAATATATTATCTTATTTCCTCTATATCTCAAGAAGTACTGGCTGCGATCAGATTAAAACTTGCTAACTGATTGCAGGAAGAATCGTTAAAAAAATATTTTTTTCGGAAACTATCAATGAGATTTCAATGAAACTTGGCGCAGACCTTGAAGTCGAATCTGAACAGCAATGTTCGAAATTTCAGCTCGATTCGACACACATTTCTTAAAATATCGGAAAAAAGTATGTCAAATTTCGCATTGGCAATGAATTTTAACCAGCGCTTAAATTTTTCTGACTATTCTAGAATGTTGCTGAATGCTCCAGAATGCCCGAGCAGTCTATGAGTCACCCGCCTCACTCTAGAGCATTCTCGAAACTGCTGGAAATTCCACACGTAATAAAAAGGTAGGCGCGCAGCAGCACAGGGAGCAATTCAGCAGAGTGATTCGTAGCGGAAAGAGTTCAGTGAAAATAAATTAGTGTGGATATAAATTGTGAACAGACTTTGATAGAAATAGTTGTTTAGTTATTGGAACAGTAGTGTGTAAATAAGTGTAAATAAATAGTTTGAATATTCTAAACGTTTTTAAAACCAAGAAAACGTTACATTATTATTACTGGAGCTCTTTCTTCTCTGTGAAACCAATTCCTATCTTTATAAATATCAATACAGGTAAAGGTGATTAAGTAATTCACCCTGAATAATATTGAAAAAATAATTCACCTTGTGCTATCAGCTTTGATCATATCTTCACATTCTTCTTCTCCACAGAAGGGTACCAAATTTAAATTTTTCTTTTCCAAATTGGGTATGAATTCAGACCAATTTTTGAAGGTGGCTATGTGTGCATTCAAATCCTCGCACGCCCTATGAAAAAATTGTAAAAAAATCTTGTGTTGCAATGAAAGGATAAACTTACTTCGAATAAAGATTTGCATGAATCTTCTTCAATAAGTTCTTGATTTCAGCAACTGCTTTACTTAAGGGAATTGTTAACTTTTCACTGGTATCCCTTCGAACGGCAACCAACTGCTTCTTCTCAAGATCTTTAGGACCTAATTCGATTCGAATAGGGACACCCTGCAAAAATAAAAAAAAAATCAGTAAAGAACTGACGTGCATTTATTCAAATTCGGTCATCCTTTCACGTATTGATCCCGGCAAACGCATCTTCACTACGTGATGGAAAAATGGCGATCTTCTTTTCTGCAGGAAGCTCAAGGTTTTCATATTTTCAATAGAGTACTGAATATCAATTCGATCCAATCTATATTCTTGGAACTATTGGGAAAATAATATTTCTTCGGAAACATTGGGTAGATTTTAGCCATCCGCGAACTCGACCTTCGTAACTTGGACTCATTCAAAATTTTATTCACCGATATTACCAAAAATACACATCGTACTCGATTGAAAAATGAACGCTCGAAGGTTCATAGAGAATTTCATGAGGATGATATGATTACAAGATCCCAAAAAAGATGAAACGTTTTTAAAAAATTTTAATATTTTTTTACTATTCCAATGACGCAATCATTGCCACTTTGTAAAAGTTTGCGCATAAGGATTTGCCAAATAGTTACGAGTTCCATCATGATCAGATCAGTATATTTCTGAGTTATTCCTGAAAAAATAACGATACCGAGGAAAAAACGAAGAAATATAACATATTTTTTTCAATATCTCCGGAAAAAAAAATCGTGTCAAACTGAAATTTGGAATACTGCAATAAAATATTGTCTTCAAGGTCTGTGCTAAATTTCATTGAAATCTGATCAATGGATCCTGAAAAAAAAATCGAAAAAGTTTCGATTTTTTCAACATTTATTGAAGATATGATTCCAACAAAATTGGCAAAAATTGAGCATAGCTATTATACAAATAATTACTAAGTTTCAATTCGATCGCATAGGAAATATCATTAATTATTTAGGTTTCAATTTTCTCGAACTGAAGGCCTGTCGCCCGAGAGACTAGAATTTTATATCGGATTCTTCATCGGCAAATACAACCAAATAAGTCTCTTGTAGGTATTTATTTATGATTGGAATCGACTATTTCATCCATAAGAATACTGCAAAACTTCAATCGCCGACAAAAATTTCAATATTCAACGGGAAAACGATCTTATGAATCGGTTCTAATATTGGCTGTTTGAACGGTCGAAACTTTTCGGCTTTCCGTGAAGTATCGGGTCATGACAACTCTCTCTCTTCTCGTGTACCTTTCTCTCTACCAAGACAATGGACAGCGTCAGCAGGACCATTTTTGAATACCGAATTGTTCAAAATTCTCGAATTGTTGAAGTGTGTAAAAGCATATATCATGATTTTGTATCGAAATAGAAAGAGAAAAACATAAAAATAATCTTGTAATAATAATAGACATTTGGACAAAATTAAAGCACACGCGGACAAAAAACGGTCAGTTTTTTAACATATACGCAAAACCAAAAAATCTGAAAGAACATTTTTACCTTTAGTTCCCAATGATTGAATTTCCAACCAGGAGAATAATAATCCCTATAATCTCCTTCAACCCTCACATCGGCTGATCTCAATTCCTTTTCTAGTGAACTGCAGGCTGATTGAAGGTTTGCACGACCTTCTTCCGACAAAGTGGTGTTTATTCCACAGGGTACAATAACAACCTGTACACTGGCTACATTTGGTGGTAGAACTAAACCCTGATTGTCTGAGTGGACCATGGTCATTACACCTGGGAAGAGAAAAAATATTTCAGTACCAAACAACTTTAGTCTTTTTTCCATTGTTGTTTTTTTCCTTTGATTCTGTGTGCAGATTTCTGAATTATAAACTTTTCCTTTGTTATAGTTGATATGAGATTCTTATAGTATGTCATTAATATTAAGAAGGTCCCAATGTTCGAAATAATCAGTCAGAATATAAATATACTTATCAATACATATGAAATTCTACAAAAACACTGACGTGAAGACGAGCATCCATTGACAAAGCGGTCTTTTTTTCACGCATTGACCTCGGACCTCGACGAACGCATCTCTACTTCCTGATGGTAAAATTTGAAGTTCTTCTTTTCATATGATCCTCATGAAATTCTACAGGAACCTTCAAGCTATCAGCCTGGCCGTCCACTGGAAGCGATTTGGGGCTTTTATGAGCTACGCGTTTTACGAGCGCCGAGGAACTTTTACGACCGAAGCGGTCTCAGGCTTCGGGGTCGTCCACTGGCAGATAGTTCGCGAGGTTTCGGTTCGTTCTTGTTCTTGCGTAGCAGAGGATTTTTACTTCAGATTTCCTTGTTTATTGAAGAAAATGTGATACGGAATGGATTTAGAATTAATAATTCATTTCAAGGATAAATCTCACTTGATCAGGCATATGTTAGCTGCGGAATGGGGAAAATTTTTGAGCTAAGGTAGATTCAAATTTAGAAAAAATGAAATTATCGGAAAAAATTCACCATCTTGATAATGAATGATTATTATCGTATACTCATTTATAATACTGGAATGGAAGTTGAAGTGTGAATGTTGATGACCTGGGTACTTCGAAAACAAACGATGTAAAACTTCGAAATTATGGCTGATTTGAATTTTATCTGTGAAAGTCCGCTTCAGAAGGTAAATATGTTATTGATGTATCTAGAATGTGACTTCAAAACTTTAAAAACTACAAACATCGAAAGAAATGATGGTGACACAGATATTCAGAAATTTTTAAAATTTTGCAGAAGTGCATGCGTATTTTAGAAAACAGGTCACTAGTAAAAATGCGTAGCGTTTTATGAAGAAAAAATTATGTTTATTTTGTGATCGAAAAGATCGTTCTGCATATGAGATTGATTGAAACGTAGTTGAATCATTACAGTACGTTTGGGCCAAAAACACTTGAGCATATAGAAAAACATTCGGAATAAAATTGGTCGGAAACTAAAAAAACAAATTGATAATAGATATTGAGATAATAAGAGCTATAAAACCCGAGATAATGGCGAAACACGCTGGATTAATTATATTTGGAATGCTATACAGCCGATTATTGCCAAATAGTCAAATTTCAGGTAGACTACTACACCTACAGAACTTCTGGATGTGAGTTTAATGTAAGAAAAAAGACAATATTTATTAACCTTTCAATCTGATCCATCTAAAATTCACCAACAATAAACAACGAGCTTCAACAAATATTCCGTTCACAAACCATACATTCCACTTTCCGACGGATAGCTCCTCTTTTCGAGCGTATAGACTCTGCATATCCAAAGTGATCGGGATACGATTGCGCCGCTCGAATTCTCTCGAAATCGCCCGTATGAACTCGCTGCCAGTCGACGAGGGTACCTAGAATTCCATTCATTTGGATCTGTCGCGCAAATTCGTTCGTTTACGCTCCTATCGCGCCTCTCGAACTCGCTTGCAGTGGACGACCAGCCTCATTTTTCAATCAAGAACTTGATTTTTATTACAATCGATCTGTATTCATGAAAATATTAGGAATAAAATTTTGAATTGGCATATCTGAGCAATTGGCGGATTTTACCTATTCACGCATTCAGCCTTACGCAATGAAGGTGCAAACCTACTCTACAAATATCGAGCTAATCGAGTAACTTCAGAAAGAAGCAACTAAGATACTCGATATTTGTAGAGCAGGTTTGGCCTTAGGTTCGAAGCTCTAATTCGTGAACTGACAACAATGTCCTCATTAGAATCTTGCACATGATGAATTACAACGTAATGAACATAATAAAAGTACAATAAAAAAAGAAAACCTATATAAATTATACACATTAATCAGACAGATATGCCCATTCAAAATTTTGTTTTCCCTACATTTCGAAAATTACAAATTAGATCGATTTGAAATCCAGTAGTAGTTTATTCAGAAATGACAGCTTGAAGGTTCATGCAGAATGTCGTGAGGATAATATGATTCAAATATCGCATAATATAGAATATCTGAGTGATTTTGTTTTTCAAATTGCTGTTTATATCTTATCCCCTTCAAGCTGCTCAATTTCTGTATGGATTGTCTTGATTTGCTGGTCAGGCTAAACTTTCGTATTCCAGGCAACGGTAATCGACTTGAACAGGTGCTATACCTCCCTAAACCCAGGACTAACATGATGATTAGATCACCAATGTATGTAATGTGTCAACAGTTCAGTGTGCTAATATTTATGTCTTCAATGATAGTTTGGGAACTTTTGAGCATAAACTGAGGAGTTACTTTATCTTAGGCAAATTGATCATTTCTATTGAGTTTTCTTTTTTTCTCTTTTCTTTTTAGTTAGTATTCGATTTCGTTGTATTCATCAACTTTGTACAATATAATATGGTGTCTTGTAATTTAGATTCAACTGTTTAGGCAATAAACTATTTTTTGGCAATAAAATGAAATGTTAGGAGAATAACCTCAAAACTTCAAATTACTCTAACTTCAAGTACTTACGAGCGATTTAATCCATAAACGAACATAACCGTCACATTTTAAAATACTGACTACCCTGAAAGTTCAAGTCGAAAAGGTTCTCCACTCTCATGTAATGGGGTTTTTTCCTGAATTTGGGTCATTACTGCAAATGCAAATTTGAACATAATTATTATGGGTTTAATTCATCATTTCCCCAAATTACCCTCAGAAAGTATTCAAAATGAGATTTCAAAGATTAAGGTTTTAACATTTGATGGGATTTGCCAGGCATACACGAAGTGACAACGGTGTTTAGTAGGATAGCTTGTTCCACTATAGAATAATGAAATATTTATTCCTATTCTGTGGTACACACGTGTTCTTTGTCAATATAACCAAACAATTTGTTATTCGTTTCCGTTTGCAATTTGTCAGTAATATGACAGTCTGTGCTCTTCTTTCTATTTCTTGGTCGTTGTCTTCTCTGTTTTCCTGAGCAAAGTAACACATTTGACGTCCTTTTCTTTCCGAGAAAGCTGAATTCGACGTTGCCATATCGTGCACTCAAGACAAATCCCTTTAAATTTTAAATCCCCATTTTTATTCTTCAGTTTTAGGTAACCAAACATTTTTTTAAAAATATTTTGGAACTATATATTTAAAATATGATGTTTTTAAGGTTTTTCATGAAAATTACCGCATTTTCGTTTGAAGGAAAAACCCCCATTGTAACTACTGTCGGCCGGCCGGACAGAATCGATTTTGAAAATGGATTCATCAACAGTCCAACCCAGTCGTATATAAACGTTCCACTTACCAATTGTTCTAGTAGTTATACCCCATGAATTCTGGTAGACATATTTCTTTTCCTGCGTTTCGGGATCCTCGTAAGACAGTTCGAACATTTTCGAGAAATTTTGACCTAGATGATGAGAAGTAGCTCCCTGAATAGCCCGGCCACTTGCTGAAATGTAAGCTTCAACGGTGTAAGTGTAATCGCCCCCAGCGAACTTTTCCTTCGCCGTTTTCCTTCCTTTGATCACTGGTACCGCAAGAAGATCGGTGTAAACTCTAGCGTAAAGATCTGGAAAATGATTCGAATAATAATGCTATTGCTGCGCATTGAAGGGAATTTTCTCTTACCTAATATAACAGGTACTTCTTCTTTGGCCTCTTTCTCTGAAGCGTAGGCAGTATGTCCTTCTTGCCATAAGAACTCTCTTGTCCTGAGGAAAGGTTGGGGGTGCTTGAACTCCCACCTCTGAGGCATAGAGTGAAGATGAGAACGAATGATAAGATCTAGTACGTATTTTCTGGGTTCGTTTTATAACACAGTATACAGGGGGTCGCGGTCGATAGGGCACTCGACTTTTACGGAGAACAGGGCGTATCATTATATTGATAATTTTCTTGTGTAGAGCTCTATCGATTTAGAATATTCACATCCCTGCGATGATTTCATTAACATAAAAAACTCACAAATTTATTGATATTACAAATGTAACACCCTGTATAGTATTGCTTTTTTCGATTCGCTGTAGCCTTTGGATTATTTCTGTATCAACCTTCTCATCCCATTCTTCAGCAGGTTTCGAGTAATTAATTGATTTACTTCTTTTCAAGGATATCTATACTCCATTCACTTTCATAAACTATCCCGGTTGGCCATGACATTCTGACACATTTCACCGTGTATATTTTGAAAATGTTAGGTTATAGTCATTTTCCTGTCAGATAACTACGCAACGTTGTCCTCTCTACATAGAGGTCGTAGTAATTACGTATTTTTCAAAATGAGATTTTTCTTTTGGAAAATATTTAGTGAATTCAATAATTTCAAAGACCTGGCGAATGTTGGAGAAACTTTTTTTTCTGTTAACACTGGAAATATTTCACGTATATACA
Organism: Myrrha octodecimguttata; assembly: GCA_958510865.1. NCBI lineage: Eukaryota > Metazoa > Arthropoda > Insecta > Coleoptera > Coccinellidae > Myrrha > Myrrha octodecimguttata. Next base: position 24,094,703 of record OY294059.1, read on the forward strand.
CATGGTTGGAAGATTCAGTTATGCCTTTTTCTTGTACGGATATCAAGAATCGAGTGTTGAAAATTTACTGAAAAATAATGGATCGAGTAGTCCGTTACTTTGTGATAGTTCATTCGAAAAAAAAATAAAAGTACTCGAATAACACTGCAGTAAAACTTCTAAACGAACAGACGGACCTATGGAATTCCCCATTTTTCGAAATTTTCAAGAAATAAGCATACAGAAGAAATATCTTGTTGCACAAGTTGAAATACTCCAGTATGAAAATGTTGGATAGCTTGTGATGAATTAATGATTCCAAATTATCAGGGCTACTATCAGAAAAAGCAGATTTCAATTCGACACAGCACTTCCAGATACTTTGTCTTTGCTTCTTCAAAACTACCTTCGGCATTTTTAGGTTCCAAGCGTGATGATTATGTTGAGATTGAGAGTAAAAATTGGCATTTGGCAACGTCTCAGAATTATTTTGACATTGCCGATATTTCACGAGTGCTAACCTGCATCAGTTTTAAGTAAAAAAAACTTGATAGACCTAAATCATGGCCAACCGGGATAGTTTATAAAAGTGAATGGAGTATACTACAAATTGTACCTCATTATTCTCATAGACATGAAATCATGTTTTAATTCAAAAGCCTTACAACTTATTATTAACTAACATAATAAAAAAATCCAATCGAAATTGAAAATTGAATGATGAACGGATATACGGCATAGTTATAGAAAATTTCGAAGCAAAATTCATTTCATTCGAAATAAGCATGTCAAAGATACAAAAGAACTGATTCGTTTTAAGTACAAAAGCGTTTATACCTTCACCAAAAACAAATCATATGAAGTGTTAGGTGAAGAAAGTGTGCTATTCGACAAGTAAAATTTACAACTTCCAGGTTTCTCGAAGAACAAAATTTTGAATGGTGGTTTTCCTCTAATTGTAGAAACAATAAAATTTTTCTGGAATGAGCGCCAAAATAAGACAGAAATTTCTACACATACCACAACATTGTTCCATTGGTTATATTTGATAGGAAGATCTCTATAAGACTGAATCAATTTAGCGTATGTGGCATACATAGCAGTTTCCGATGTCGGTCTGACAGCAATCGGTTCGCTCATTTCTGAATCTCCAGCTCTTGTTACCCAAGCAACCTGAAATCCAAACCAATTAAAATAGAGAGGTGTTTGCAAAATTCGACTTAAATCTGATGAATACCATTCAATAGGCGACTTTGGCCCAAGTTGCCTACCCACAATTTTCTTCACAAATTAACTATCACTGGGAAACGGTAATTTCAGGACAAATTCGACATGATAAGGTTTGCGTTATTCATAAATATCCGTAAAAGATGCCTCGGCTCCTCAAACAAGATAATTCCTTTCAAATATAGGGTTTTGTTGAGATCACATCTGATTGGCAGAAATTTAAGTTGGGATTCCTGATTTCATGTTAATAGTGTCAAATTTATATTCGCAACTACTGCTAAGCGATACGCCCTCTGGTGATAGAAATTCGAACACTTCCAAGCTAGTAGTTTTTCGACGTGCCTGTTATTCTAACGTAATTTGCTTACTTTTGGAGTTCATTTTCGAGCTTTTGTGTTGTTCTCCGAGTTGAAATTTTGGTATACCGAAAGTGATTGTAATATTCATCAATCGATTCCTTTCTTTCCGATTAAAATTTTCGATTGTATCAATTCGAAATGGTATCCTCCCGAAATGACTATTGCTGTGTACCTCAACTCAATGTTATTCATGGTCAAAGAAGAAAGGATCATCCATTGCCTCTAGTTTTCATTTTTTCCAAAGCCAAATGAAAGTAAACTTTATTTGGAAACAGCATTTGGCAGAGAACCCAATGACAGAAGAAAGGCCTAGCTTTAGAAATTGAAGATTGGAAAACAGGTCACGAAATACATGAAAGTATGTTCACTGCATTTCTCTGAAGATGTTTATTTTCATAAAGGTAAATTACCTGCAACGTATTCATTTCGAAACAACTTCATGTCATGATGTTTTCAGGTGTGAATGAAAATAAGAGAATTTGGAAGAAAAATGCTGCAGAGAAACTATCGAGCACTTCTGCAGCTACCTAATTCACATACTACACAAAATCTTATTATAAAAGAGTGATCTGGTTGAAAACCTGACAAAAACTAGATATACTGTTTAACTTGATAATAGCTGAAGTTATTCATATAAATACATTAATTCTTTTCATTTCTATACATAGGTAGGTTGAACCAGCTGTGACATTTTTCATTTTGTATGTGTATCTTGAGCTGCTGTAATATGAAAATGAAATCGATTATTTGTCTATTTGTTTTATTTTCTTTAGAAATACGATGCAAAAGAACTAAAGCAGAAAATCTGTTTTCATTTTATTGATTCACTCGTTCCTAAACAAAGAACAAGTCGTATCATTTGGACTGATTCTAGAGTTACCACATAATATAGCCTGCATTCAGCACTTCTTCACATAAATAAGAGTCCTTAAATTACTTATTGAGGTGCCTATTTTTCCAGAAATTCAAGTAAACTTAGATATTGGTTCATTTTGATCCACCAAGCAACATACACTTTTACACTAAAATTACACCGAAATTATCCTCCAGGAACGATTTAAAGTACGATTTTATATCGTGATCCAAACGAAAAGTTCTTTCTCAAGAAATCTTACACAAAATTATAATAATGTCTTTAAATATTCAAGCTCTGCGAAATAAATATTCGTTCTCTACCACATTTCTAAGGTTTGTTTACATAAAACTACTAGCTTGGACAGGTTCCAAATTTATCCGTTAGGGCGCTGGCATCTTCGCAGAAGTTCCCAATAGGATATGTTCCGCAAATCACTTGGTTGTTTCGGTTGCCGGTTTCCCATTCCCTTAATAATGAAAAAACGTTCTTTCTGTCATCAGAACGACAGTCAATGTTGTATGGTAACATATCCATAGCATAGAACAATCTTTGGTTGGTTGATTGGTATTCTTTTATGTGTCCTCCGTTACTATGACCATTTAGTCAGGCTTTCAAAATGACTAGCTGAGCCTGCCATACCTAGCAGGTCTAGGATACTCCAATACTCAGCCGGATTATATCACACTTTTTTGCAACAATCTCTACATTATTTGGACGAAAACTGGTAAATTTTCACAAAACACAATGAAATCTTTGACTATACGTCAATATTTTCAGGCTCTTTCAAAACTTGTGGAATTCGAAAATGGGAAGCGTGGAAAGTAGACATCACGCTGTGACGACCATTTTCGAACTCCAGAACAATCTTTATTTATCTTATGATCCATAGAACATAGAAGATATAACAATCAACAATAGACGACTTCGGCCCAAGTTGCCAACCCACAATTTACTTAGCAAGTTTACTTTCACTGGGGAACGGGAATTTCAAGATAAATTCTACATGATAAGGTTCGCCTTATTTATAAATAACCGTAAAACATGCCTCGGCTCTTCAAACCAGATAATTCCTTCCAAATATAGGTTTTTGTTAAGATCGTCCCCGATTGGCTGAAATTTAAGTTGGGATTCCTGATTTCATGCAAACAGTGTCAATTTTCATGAGATACGTTCCGAAAATCAACTCTGTTGTTTCGGTTGCCGATTTTCCGCTTCGTAAATATGAAATATTCGGATGGTTCCTGGAACAAGCGCGTGAAAAAGGTTATTTACGGAATTTGGTTGATGAAAATTCGGTCGATTTACTGTCACCAGAACGATTTTCTATGGTAAATATCCATAGCATAGAACAAATATGTTTACTTTAGGTTTGTTTTGGTTCCGAGTTCAGAACCACAGACTATTGGTCTATGCTAGAACCGTCCCGAACAGATCTGAACTCGGAACCAAAACAAACCTAAAGTAAACATAGATTGTTCTATGCTATGGATATTTACCATAGAAAATCGTTCTGGTGACAGTAAATCGACCGCATTTTCATCAACCAGATTCCGTAAATAACCTTTTTCACGCGCTTGTTCCAGGAACTATCCGAATATTTCATATTTACGGAGCGGTAAATCGACAACCGAAACAACAGAGTTGATTTTCGGAACGTATCCTATGAAAATTGACACTGTTTGCATGAAATCAGGAATCCCAACTTAAATTACAGCCAATCAGAGACGATCATAACAATATTTGAAAAGAAGTATCCTGTTTGAGGAGGCAAGGCATCGTTTACGGTTATTTATAAGTAACGCGAAACTCATCATGTCGAATTTTTTTCTGAAATTTCCCTTCCCAGTGCTAGTAAATTTTCCGAAATTTCTGTATCGGGCGGCCGAAAAATAAACAGTTTCAACCTGGAAATAGGATGGACCGTATAATGAACTAAAGACCTCTACGACTTAAATCCAGATGAACGGATGATGATGCAATTTGGCCCTCCGCTAAATTGCCCGGCATATTCCGGGGTTATTTCGAGACTCCGGCTTTAATTGAATAACAGAGGGTCACCAACTTCCGGTAGAACGAACTACAAATCGAGTCAGGGTTGGATACGATATAAAACTTTTTTTTTGAAAGCGAGATCGTTGACGAAATGGGAGTCAGTAGTTGAAGGATTATACTGGTAATTGGAGCGATCGAGATTATTATTTCCCTCGAGGCCAGGTTCGAACGGAATACTTGACTCTTTGACATTTGATTTTTTTTGGTGAACATATTCCTATGTTATTAGATGAATTCGATTGTTTACTCCTTGCATTTCGTTTTTAATTCAATTAACACTTATAAAGTTTAATTTTATTGCACCAAAAACATCATGCCACTTAATTATCACATCGGTGCGAAACGTTCTTGCCCATATACTAATAATAATAAAGTAATAACCGAAATTCTGGAAAAACCCCCATTATGTTGTTTGAGGAGCCGAGATATCTTTTACGGATATCTATAAATAACGCGGATCTCATCATTTCGAATCTGTTCTCGAATTTCCCTTCCCCTTGGCAGAGTTCGAGTAACAAAATCTTGATAAACCTATTCCAGAGCCTACCTACGAATTAATGATGTATTGGTTTCGTGCGTCGTTTGACATTTGTCATACGTTGGAGGTAAAACAAACCCACTTTCCCGCTTTGTTTATGTTATGAAGTACAGCATTTTCAACAATTTCAGGATAAATTTACAAGTTTAAATGGTTTATATTCATAGAATTGGTGAATTACTAGACCTGTGAGGCCAAGTTATTGTGTCGTTATGAAATGCAACATAAATACACCGAGAGACCAAGGAATACATTCGCTTTGTTTACATTGGCGAAGAGCGATTATTTGGAGATTTTAGTTATTTTATTCATTTTACAAGTGAAATTTTGTGATGATGGATCCGATTAACTGATATTCAATCTCAGATGATAATCGTTCAAAACGATATAAATGAAAATTGCAGTATTTATCCTTGTCTTCTAAAGCCTAGAGTTTCCACATCAGAGATAGCATTTATTATAGGTATAACTATTGAAAATGAAACAGTAAAATGTTTGGCTTATTAATTCCTGAAAATAAACAGCAGAATGAAATCCATCAAATGTATGGAATGGAAAAAATATGGGTTCCAGAGAACTTCTCAGTACTATTTCAAATAACCTTCTATGTTGCAAATTATCAAATTACTACAATAATATTGGTCTACAGTTGCTATGTCAGTGTTATCATAATCTTCAATTATATATTTATTATACTATAAATATATGTTACAAATAAAATAATTCATATGAAATTTTTTCCTTGAACACCGATTTCGATTCATCCTCAAAAAATTCTTTACTAACCATATAAAATGCTTTTTTATCATGCAGATGCAACATTAGGGCTTTCATAATCTTTAGTAATTGACAATAAGGTCAATTAGAAACATATTACAAACAACTAAATGTAGAAGTTCCATCCTTGAGTAGTCGAGCCACATCGGAACGTGTTCGGTTGAGAACAGAGAAAGTTATCTGGTTCATTATTATAAAATGCATGCAATATTTTGACAAATCTATCACATAACGAATTGCCTTGATTGGCTTTGAATAACATATAGAGATGTGAGTGGTAACCAATCAGGATGGGTTTGTCATTCATAACGCCAGCTATTGGAGTGTCGAGAAGATATAATTCTTGAAATGTGTATAACAAACACGAAATATCCTTATCATACTTATCTCATCATGAGTCAACTTATTAAACAGAATGAATTAAATAGATAGTCTAATATGATTCGTTAACCAGTGTGGAAATGTCTCCAACAAACTCTACCATAGTTTGTTACTTTGTCAGAACAGTTTTTTCAAATTATGGCGTGAATATAGGATGTTTGCCATCTCTGGGATAGTTCACATAGTATTCTATTTCTTCCAATATCAGATAAAACTTAGGGGAATGGGTCAAAAATGCAAATAATCAAATATAAAGTCTACACTACAATATATCTGAAAAATCGGATTCCTTCGTCTCTCGGTGTATTTATGTTGTATTTCACAACGAAACAATAACTAGGCCTAGTAATTCACCAATTCTATGAATAAAAATCATTTTAACTTGTGAATTTATCCTGAAATTGTTGAAAATGCTGTACTTCATAACATAAACAAAGCGGGTAAGTGAGATTGTTTTACCTCCAACGTATGACTAATGTCAAACGACGCACGAAACCAATAGAATCAATTCCCCCATAAAATACAGTTCCTAAGGAATAAAAAAAAATCATTTGAAAAACGTATCATACCTCTGGTGAGAAATCGGCAATATGAGTCTTCTCTTTCTCCAACATAGCTTTGGATACGAAGATTGGGAAATAACAATCCTTCACCCCTAACTTCGCGATTTCCTTTTTCAGAAAGCTTCTGATTGCCTCCCAAATATCATAAGACCACGGTAGGTAGATGTAACACCCGGATACATCATAATACAAAATCATTTCACCTTTCGTCAAAACTTGGGAATACCAGTTTGGAAGATCCTCTTCTTTTTTGGCTTCTAATCCTAATCTAGTTTGTTTTTTTACTCCTTTGTCGTCGTTCTGTAAGTTTCAAATAATGAATTAAAGTATTTCAACAATCAAACTTGATACTTACTGTTGCTGATTGTTTATTTTCATTTGGTTGTTGTTTAGGCTTGTTTTCCTTTTTTTCTTTGGGTTGTTTGGCTGGTTTGTTATTTGATTGTTTTCCTCCAGTTGGAAAATCTGTGCCTGTTAATTTCTTGTACTCGGCTTTCAAGTCCAGCAGAACCTTGACCTCCTTGTCGATTTCATCCTGAATGTAATTTATTTTGGTAAAGGTATCTTTGAAATGTACAAGAAAATGTTTTTGTGTATGTATTTTGAATGCTTTTGATTGATCCAAATCGACATTTACCCTATTTTATTACAATTAATGTAAAGTTCAGGGGTCCTGAATACGGGTATTATCTTATTTATTGATATCAACTGTGTTTCTGCAAGATACAGGATTTTGAAAATACTTTCCTCTGATACAGTTACCAAAAGTCAAAACCCCCAACATTGGTGAAGTGCGGCTATAACAATATGTTTTCTATTTTACATTTAAAACTTGGTATGTTATCAATGATTAATTCGACGACTTAGTTGCTTACTGAATCATTTCTGATGAACATAATGCACAAGAATGGGCTACCAAAAAGCTTAATGGAATTACGAGAATTGTTTGACAAACAGAATTTTATACAACTTCCAGAAACCTCGAACAATGCTCCGATTGTTAATTGATTTTCGATGAAGTTTCACTGAAAGTTTTCTTCGGATATGTGTTCAAAATAAAGTTTTAAATGGACATATTATGTAAGTATCAGTAAAATCATTGGGTGGAGTTTATCAATTCGAGAATTCGACCTATGGTAATTGAGCCAGCTATAAAAATATCACTTATCTAAATGGATTCTCACGGCGTTAACTATAGGCCGTTGGGACTACTGTTAACACAACTTCAGAAAAAATCGATTTTGAGTGGTATACATCGAAGTTTTGGGTCCCCGCTGATATTAATTCCAAATTTGTTTCCACTTACTGAATTAAGTCCCTTGAACATGAATCTGCAATCAAACCTTGGCTTTCTACCGTATTTTCGAAGATTAGGGCCTCCCAAAGTTGCCAAATTTTTCATTTTCAGATCATTTTTTATACTAAGATTTCCTTCAAAATTGGTATATTCGAAGTGGGTTCGATGCTGAATTATAATCCGCAATTCCCAGTTGTTTACTTCACTTGAGAGGGAAAATAAATGAATTTGAAATTTCACATTTTGGAAATTTCCCATTTGACAGGTGAAAATCTAAACGATAGGAGATATCAATGAGATAATGTCTTGGTCATATTCAGCGACCTCGAAAATCTATATTTCCATACCAAATTTGCTCGATAACTCTGGTTTTTTCGAAACGAATTCAATTTGAAACTTTCGCGTTTTTCATTTCCGAGTTTTGTTTGGAGGGCTCTACAAGGAAGAATTGATGGTTGTGCGATTCTATTATTGCTTTTTATCATTCCTACCTAGCTCAAGAACTTCACAGCAAAAAAACTACAAGTAGGATTCACTGAATTCTTGAAAATAAGCCAAATATAGTGTTTTAGGGGGGTCTAGACCCTTAGAAAAATTTCGATGAAAATTTGAAAAAATAGATTTCCTTCGAAATTGGTATGAACGAAGAGGGTTCCATGCTGAATAATAATCTGCAATTCCCAATTGATTTCGACAGTTGAGAGGGAAAATAAATTAATTTGAAATTCCACTTTTTGGAAAATTCACATTTGACAGGTGAAAATCTAACCAGTAGGAGATATCAATGAAATAATGTCTTAGTCATATTCAGCGACCTCGAAAACCTATATTTCCATACCAAACATGCCCGATAACTCTGTTATTTTCGAATTAAATTTGAAACCTTAGAATTTTTCATTTCCGAGTTTTGCCTAACTATTCACTACGATTTTTCCGAGAATATTCATTATTTAAATCAGGTGAATCGCCAAGGTTTGAATGCAGATTCATGATCAGGAGACTGAATCCAATAAGTAAAAAAAAATTTCGAATCAATATCAGCGGGGACCCAAAACTTTAATATTATTATGCAAAATTTCGGGAGGAAATAGGTTCTAATTCGAACAAGCGCGTAGAAGCTCCTGACTCCACGTTAGTTCCTTTTTAGAATTTGTGTAACTTTTAAATGTACCCCATTTTTTGCCTTGTTTGGTAGAAAAATTTCAAGATGATGTTTCTGCGTACCTTGCTAGCCTTTTTGGTCTTCAAGTCTCGTACTTTACAGCCCTGCTCGTTAATTGTCGCAGTCAAACCCTCAGCACTAGTTGCGTCTCCGCTACTGCACACAGATGTTTCCGTTTTTTGAACGATCGGCTTCATGTCCGGTTTCCAATCTTTCCCGCTTATATTTTTGAACTCCTCCTTCAACTTTAGCAATATCTTGACTTCCTCGGCTATTTTCGATTTATCTGAAAAATATTCAGAATTTCAGGAAAACGTGTTATCCATTGCATTCCCTATACCTCTGAGTGAAAGCAGATATTCAGAAATTGTAACATTCGGAAACATGAAGTATAACTTGTAACACCCCACATTTCTTCTTTTCTACGTAGCCGACACATTTCCGTAACCAACATTGCTGGTATCGCAAAGTCAGAAAATGTTAACCTATTATTTTCAAGTGTCTGTTATAATTCCCCGCTAAAGATTTGACAGAACAGTTTTGCCATTTTAGACTTGAATCTTTCAAAGTGATGGAACGTATGCCTCCTTCGAGCAAAATGCGTGACAATGTCACACAAAAACGTATCGCAACTGTAACGTTTGTAACATCTTCGACTGAAAGATGAAACAATTAGTCCAGAGAACCGTACACGAATAATTTTGCAGTACGATTGAAAATACAGTTATATATAATAGCGGAAACAACGTGATTGGAAGGAGAGAGAATGAAAGTATGTCTTGAGAATCGTATCAGCTGACCCAGGAATATTACCGGAACAAGTTTGGAAGGCGAACAACCTTCATGCACTCAAACCGTTTTATGTACAAGGACTGGCCGAAAATACTATTTCTCTGAATCACTCTTCAATCGATTTAAGCCGGGTCCAGATGAGTGTAATGGGAACAGCGAATGCCATAATTCATAGGGGGTGTTATGGTTTGAGGCAGCGTTCTTTCTGCTCTAACGGGACTCGAACGAGGCATTTGAAATTCGCCGAATCGTTTATCAAATTTTATTGCATTCGCTGTTCGGATTACACTCATCTAGACCTGGCTTTAGGTTATTTTCAGGGCTGCGGTGTTGCCGCTTTCATGAAAAAGTACTGAGAACTTTGGTATTTCAAATGGAGCTTCTAGTTTACTATCGTTCTTTACAATTTCGGAAAAAAAATATTTCAATTTGTTTTCAGGTTATCTAACCCTGCGATCTTCGGGAAATTCTGCAGAGTTTGAGCATCAATATTTTACAACTAATTAACAAATTAAAACTTGACTGAGATATTAAAGAGTGTAGATCTTTCCCTTTGGAAGTTACAGTATTTACGTCCGTAAGGCATTATTGAATTCGACAACAAAATTACATTTGGACATAATTTTCTTGTTCTTTTGGGAACTAATTGAATTTGAAGTTTATATAAATACCTTGAAAACAAATAAAAATTACTTGACTTACCAGCTTTTTTGGACTTCAGATCTCGCACAATATTGCCTTGTTTAGATATTTCTTCATTGATACTCTCAGCATTCGGAACTGCAGAGGTAGATTTTGCTTCCTGAAAGATTTTGGTTACGAAAATTCGAGAACAGTTTCACTCGAAAAAATTCCTTTTGAGAATGAATTGCATACAGAACAATTATTATTGTGGTGGAAAAAGTCGATATCTGAGAGGAAAAAGTAAATGTCACTTCTTCCTAGGGTTATTATTAATATTATTTAGTTTGAGGCACATAACCTTCAACCTAAGGCAAGTAAAAGAAATCAAATTGATCGAATATAAACTTCACTCCATTCATTCTTCAAACGTCAATTGGCTGGCCATGGAAATTTGACACATTGAACTCTGTACATTAGGCAAAACTAAGACGGGAGTCATTTTGACAAACTTTATACTTACTGTTGCTGGTTGTTTATTTTCATTTGGTTGTTGTTTAGGCTTGTTTTCCTTTTTTTCTTTGGGTTGTTTGGCTGGTTTGTTATTTGATTGTTTTCCTCCAGTTGGAAAATCTGTGCCTGTTAATTTCTTGTACTCCGCTTTCAAGTCCAGCAGAACCTTGACCTCCTTGTCGATTTCATCCTGAATGTAATTTATTTTGGTAAAGGTATCTTTGAAATGTACAAGAAAATGTTTTTGTGTATGTATTTCGAATGCTTTTGATTGATCCAAATCGACATTTACCCTATTTTATTACAATTAATGTAAAGTTTAGGGGTCGTGAATACGGGCATTATCTTATTTATTGATAAAACTATGTTTCTGCAAGATACAGGATTTTGAAAATACTTTCTTCTGATACAGTAACCAAAAGTCAAAACCCCCAACATTGGTGAAGTGCGGCTATCGCAATATGTTTTCTATTTTGCATTTAAAACTTGGTATGTTATCAACGATTAATTCGACGACTTATGTGCTTACTGAATCATTTCTGATGAAGATAATGCACAAGAATGGGCTACCAAATAGCTTTATGGAATTACGAGATTGAACAGAACAAACAGAATTTTATACAACTTCCAGAAACCTCGAACAGTGCTCCGATTGTTAATTCATTTTCGATGAAGTTTCACTGAAAGTTTTCTTTGGATATGTGTTCAAAATAAAGTTTTAAATGGACATATTATGTAAGTATCAGTAAAGTCATTGGATGGAGTTTATCAATTCAAGTATTCGACCTTCGGTAATTGAGCCAGCTATAAAAATATCACTTATCTAAATGGATTCTCACGGCGTTAACTATTGGCCGTTGGGCCCACTGTTAACATATTAACTACAGAAAAAATCCGTTTTGCGGGTATACATCGAAGTTTTGGGTCCCCGCTGATATTGATTCCAAATTTGGGTAAACCCGCAAGTTTTCCCGTCGCGAACATATCAATAAGATTCTTACATCACTGTATGCAGTTCGTTTTCCTGAACAAAAAATCTGAAGCCGAACATAGGCGGTCTCTCTTAGTTTGGAAGATATGGGCCCCCAAAGTTCCAAATTTGCACATTTTCAGCTTTCTTTTTCCACCATAAAAACAATCACTCACTTCTTCTATATAGTTCACATATCATCTTTCAACCTTCAACTAACAATTAGCGACACTTTCTCTCAAAAATAAATAATATTTCATGGAAAAAATACAAATTATTGGACAACCACTTAACCTCTATTTCTACTGACTTCCACTCAATCGAAAAGTGAAGTTTGGCATTGCCGCCAATTTCATCGTTCGGAATCGTGCTATCGTCGATGACAGATGATTGTTTGTCGGCGCGAAATTCGAAATATGTTCTTTAATGCGATTCTCTAAATCAGCTGATAGTTAACATGAGCCTTCGATTTTATTGAAATCTACAAGGATGAAACAGATAAGTAGTTGAATGTCTTTTTATGATGTGTAAGTATATAGTTACTTAGATCTACCATTATAGGTGAAGGGTATTTTCGTAAGGTTACCAAATTCGCAACGAACACGAACTGAAACACCAAAAAAACAAAAATATATTCAATAAAAAAACAAACATAAAATATATACCATATAAATAAAATAAATCATGGAAAATAAAATGAAAGAGGTTTAAAAATAAAGGGGAATTCTGTTCTACGAGAAACTTTCCATGTGTAATGACGATGAGATAGGTTTGAAGAATATTTAAGAGCAACTATCAAAAGACTAGTCATCAATAGTTGCTCTCAAAAATTCGACAATCCTTCTTGGTGCTGGAATTTCCCTTTTAAATTGGAATTCAGCCAAATATCCCCGGAAATGCCGCTCCACCCGGCCGAATCTTGGGATCCCATGTCGAACATCGCGCCATAACCGTTCGATATTTTGGGTGTGAACTCCTTAAAATATATATATTATAAAATAATATGTTAAGACATTGCATACAGTTTTTTGTCTATCTGATGACTCACCTGAATCGGGATCTACAAAATTGTAGGAATGATAAACTGAGAGGTGCCCATATTCTGAGTGCTCTAGAATATTATAGGCCCTCCAGCAATCCGACATTATTGTCGTTCCTGGTTCTGCAAATTCCCTTATAACATTCAATAACGTATTCGTCGTCCTGTCGGGTACAGGAACCAGGAAAATTTGTTTGGATCCCCTTTCAATCCCGCCGAACACCCATCGTGCATCCCAAATTCGACCGCGGTTGTACTTCTTCCCGAACTTCGCCTCGTCGATCTCTACAACCTTTCCCGGTCCTCCGGTCCGGTTCTTTCGGGGCGTACTCTGAAGCCATTTCAAACAAACCTGTGAACATTTTCAAACTGATTCATTTCGTTCTACATTTTCGATCATATATTTACCTCTCGACAGTAGTTGTTCCAGTTCAACGCTGTATTTTCCGAGATGTCAATGTTATAACACATCGCAGAGAGCCGGGGATGCGGTTGTAGACAGAAAAATGCTATTCGCAACTACTGCTAAGCGATACGCCCTCTGGCGATAGAAATTCGAACACTTCCAAGATAGCAGTTTTTCGACGGGCCTGTTATTCTTAAGTAATTTGCTTACTTTTGGAGTTCATTTTCGAGCTTTTCTGTTGTTCTCCGAGTTGAAATTTTGGTATACCGAAAGTGCTTGTATTATTCATCAATCGATTCCTTTCTTTCCGATTAAAATTTTCGATTGTATTAATTCGAAATAGCATCCTCCCTAAATGACTATTGTGTGCCTCAACTCAATGTTATTCATGGTCAAAGAAGAAGGGATCATCTAGTGCCTCTAGTTCTCATTTTATCAAAATCCAAATGTAAGTAAAGTTAATTTGGAAACAGCATTTGGCAGGGAACTCAATGGTTGAAGAATGGCCTAGCTTTAAAAATTGAAGATTGGAAAACAGGTCATGAAATACATGAAAGAATGTTCACTGCATTTCTCTGATGTTTATTTTCATAAAGGTAAATTACCTACAATGTATTCATTTCGAAACAACTTCAAGTCATGATGTTTTCAGATGTAAATGAAATTAAGAGAATTTTGAAGAAAAATGCTGCAGAGATACTACCGAGCACTTCTGCAGCTACCTAATTCACATACTACTCAAAATCATATTCTAAAAGAGGGATCTGGTTGAAAACCTGACAAAAACTAGATATACTGTTACAGTTGATTTCTATATAAAGGTAGGTTGAACCAGCTGTGACATTTTTCATTTTGTATGTGTATCTTGAGCTGCTGTAATATGAAAATGAAATCAATTATATGTCAATCTGTTTCCTTTTCTTTAGAAATACGATGCAAAAGAAAATCTGTTTTCATTTTATTGATTCACTCGTTTGTAAACAAAGAACAAGTCATATCATTTGGACTGATTCTAGGTTTATCACATAATATAGCTTGCATTCAGCGCTTCTTCACATAAATAAGAGTGCTCAAATTACTTATTGAGGTGCCTATTTTTCCAGAAATTCGAGTAAACTTAGATATTGGTTCATTTTGATCCACCAAGCAACATACACTAAAATAACATCGAAATTATCCTCCTGGAACGATTTAAAGTACGATTTTATATCGTGATCCAAACGAAAAGTTCCTCCTCAAGAAATCTTACACAAAATTATAATAATTTCTTCGAATATTCAAGCTCTGTTTGATAAATATTCGTTCTCCACCACATTTCTAAGGTTTGTTTACATAAAACTACTAGCTTGGACAGGTTCCAAATTTATCCGTTAGGGCGCTGGCATCTTCGCAGAAGTTCCCAATAATTTGCATGATTTTTTGTACAGGCAAGGTTGAACGAAAGAAAGTTCCTGTTCTTGCCGACTTTTCGAAATGGCATTTTTCGATCTTAGGTTTTTTTTTGGTCGGCTTATTCGTCGTTGCCGGCCGCACGAATACAACAACGTTTCCTTGTTCAACAAACAAATTGCACCACAAGTGGTGCAATTAATGGTGGGTTTAAAAATACCCAACCCAATTAAAAAATTCACCAGAGCCAATTTGACTCTTATTAAGTTAAATACTTCGTGCCACTTCATTATTTTTATTTAAATATTCGATAAAAAATTTGGTATAACCCCTTCTATCTCAACTGACGATCAGATGATCAGAATCAGATCAGGGATGAAATTAGGTAGGGGGGGGTCGAGTAAATCCCACTCCAATTTCCCCCCGCATAATTCCGTTTGACATTAAATTTGTAGAGCTCACGAAAACACCCGTTACCTATATAGGTCGATCTAAATAACTATATACTTACACATCATATATTCACATCTAACTACTATGCGTCTGTTTCATACTTGTAGATTTCAATAAAATCGAAGTCCCATGTTTACTATCAGCTGATTTAGAGAATCGCATTAAAGAACATATTTCGAATTTCGCGCCGGCAAACAATCATCCGTCATCGACGATAGCACGATTTCGAACGACGAAATTGGCGGCAATGCCAAACTTCACTTTTCGATTGAGTGGAAGTCAGTAGTAATAGAGGTTAAGTGGTTGTCCAATAATTTGTATTTTTTCCATGAAATATTAGTTATTTTTGAGAGAAAGTGTCGCTAATTCTTAGTTGAAGGTTCAAAGATGATATCTGAACTATATAGAAGAAGTGAGTGATTGTTTTTATGGTGGAAAAAGAAAGCTGAAAATGTGCACATTTGGCACTTTGGGGGCAAATATCTTCCAAACTAAGAGAGACCGCCTATGTTCGGCTTCAGATTTTTTGTTCAGGAAAACGAACTGCATACAGTGATGTAAGAATCTTATTGATATCTTCGCGACGGGGAAATTTGCGGGTTAACCCAAATTTGCGGGTTTACCCAAATTTGCGGGTTTACCCAAATTTGTTTCCACTTACTGAATTAAGTCCCTTGAACATGAATCTGCAATCAAACCTTACTTTCTACCGTATTTTCGAAGATTAGGGCCTCCCAAAGTTGCCAAAATTTTCATTTTCAGATCATTTTTTCCACTAACATTTCCTTCAAAATTGGTATATGCGAAGTGGGTTCGATGCTGAATTATAATCCGCAATTCCCAGTTGTTTCCTTCACTTGAGAGGGAAAATAAATTAATTTGAAATTTCACATCGTAGAAATTTCCCATTTGACAGGTGAAAACCTAAACAATAGAAGATATCGATGAGATAATATCTTGGTCATATTCAGCGACCTCGAAAATCTATATTTCCATACCAAATTTGCTCGATAACTCTGGTATTTTCGAATTAAATTTGAAACCTTAGAATTTTTCATTTCCGAGTTTTGCCTAACTGTTCACTACGATTTTTCCGAGAATATTCATTATTTAAATCAGGTGAATCTCCAAGGTTTGAATGCAGATTCATGATCAGGGGACTGAATCTAATAAGTAAAAAAAAATTTCGAATCAATATCAATATCAATCATATCAATATTATGCAAAATTTCGGGAGGAAATAGGTTCGAATTCGAACAAGCGCGTAGAAGCTCCTGAATCCACGTAAGTTCCTTTCTAGAATTTGTGTAACTTTTAAATGTCCCCATTTTTTGCCTTGTTTGGTAGCAAAATTTCAAGATGATGTTTCTGCGTACCTTGCTAGCCTTTTTGGTCTTCAAGTCTCGTACTTTACAGCCCTGCTCGTTAATTGTCGCAGTCAAACCCTCAGCACTAGTTGCGTCTCCGCTACTGCACACAGATGTTTCCGTTTTTTGAACGATCGGCTTCATGTCCGGTTTCCAATCTTTCCCGCTTATATTTTTGAACTCCTCCTTCAACTTTAGCAATATCTTGACTTCCTGGTCTATTTTCGATTTATCTGAAAAATATTCAGAATTTCAGGAAAACGTGTTATCCATTGCATTCCCAATACCTCTGAGTTAAAGCAGATATTCAGAAATTGTAACATTCGGAAACATGAAGTATAACTTGTAACGTTGTAACACCCCACGTTTCTTCTTTTCTACGTAGCCGACACATTTCCGTAACCAACATTGCCGGTGTCGTAAGGTCAGAACCTATTAACCTATTATTTTCAAGTCTCTGTTATAATTCCCCGCTAAAGATTTGACAGAACACTTTTGCCATTTTAGACTTGAATCTTTCAAAGTGATGGAACGTATGCCTCCTTCGAGCAAAATGCGTGACAATGTCACACAAAAACGTATCGCAACTGTAACGTTTGTAACATCTTCGACTGAAAGATGAAACAATTATTCCCGAGAACCGTACACGAATAATTTTGCAGTACGATTGAAAATACAGTTATAATAGCGTATACAACGTGATTGGAAGGAGAGAGAATGAAAGTATGTCTTGAGAATCGTATCAGCTGACCCAGGAATTTTACCGGAGCAAGTTTGGAAGGCGAACAACCTTCATGCACTCAAACCGTTTTATGTACAAGGACTGGCCGAAAATACTATTTCTCTGAATCACTCTTCAATCGATGTAAGCCGGGTCCAGATGAGTGTAATGCGAACAGCGAATGCCATAATTCATAGGGGGTGTTATGGTTTGAGGCAGCGTTCTTTCTGCTCTAACGGGACTCGAACGAGGCATTTGAAATTCGCCGAATCGTTTATCAAATTTTATTGCATTCGCTGTTCGGATTACACTCATCTAGACCTGGCTTTAGGTTATTTTCAGGGCTGCGGTGTTGCCGCTTTCATGAAAAATTACTGAAAACTTTGGTATTTCAAATGGAGCTTCTAGTTTACTATCGTTCTTTACAATTTTGAAAAAAAAATATTTCAATTTGTTTTCAGGTTATCTAACCCTGCGATCTTCGGGAAATTCTGCAGAGTTTGAGCATCAATATTTTACAATTAATCAACAAATTAAAACTTGACTGAGATATTAAAGAGTGTAGATCTTTCCCTTTGGAAGTTACAGTATTTACGTCCGTAAGGCATTATTGAATTCGACAACAAAATTACACTGACACTGACATTTGGACATAATTTTCTTGTTCCCTAGAACAAATGCTTCGAAATATTATTTGGGAACTAATTGAATTTGAAGTTTATATAAATACCTTGAAAACAAATAAAAATCACTTGACTTACCAGCTTTGTTGGACTTCAGATCTCGCACAATATTGCCTTGTTTAGATATTTCTTCATTGATACTCTCAGCATTTGGAACTGCAGAGGTAGATTTTGCTTCCTGAAAGATTTTGGTTACGAAAATTCGAGAACAGTTTCAATCGAAAAAATTCCTTTTGAGAATGAATTGCATACAGAATAATTATTATTGTGGTGGAAAAGTCGTAATCTGAGAGGAAAAAGTGAATGTCCCTTCTTCCTAGGGTTATTATTAATATTATTTAGTTTAAGGCACATAACCTTCAATCTAAGGCAAGTAAAAGAAATCAAATTGATCGAATATAAACTACACTCCATTCATTCTTCAAAAGTCAATTGGCTGGCCATGGAAATTTGACACATTGAACTCTGTACATTAGGAAAAACTAAGGCGGGAGTCATTTTCCTATCCGACAAATATTGCGGTTTTTTTCATTCTCCACCAAGCTCATAGTTATTACAAATGTACTAAAGCACACCAAATCCTTGATGAAAATTATGTAGAAATTGGCAACGTTTCATCAAATTAATTGGACCGTTACGATAATTTACGAGTGCCGAATTGAGGTAGTTTTAGTTTAAATCTGATAAATCTATTCCAAAGTCTACTGACTGACTTCATAAAAGAAATAGAGTATACATCATTCATGACAAAAATTTTTTTTTGAAAGATTATAATATTAGTTTTAGAGCTCTGATACTTTTAAAATGATCAACCTCAAAGTTTTCTGTTTGCTTTTCTCTAAATATTTTCATATGATTGATTGAATGAGGGTTTTTCCTGAATTTGGGTTATTACTGCAAAAGCAAATTTGAACATAATTATTATGGGTTTGATTCATCATTTTCCCAAATTACCTTCAGAAAGTATTCAAAATCAGATTTCAAAATTGGGGTTTGGGATTTGCCAGGCATGCACCAAGTGACAACGGTGTTTGGTAGAATAGCTTTATCTGCTATAGAATAATGAAATATTTATTCCTATTCTGTGGTACACACGTGTTCTTTGTCAATATAACCAAACAATTTCCGTTTGCGATTTGTCAGTAATATGACAGTATGTGCTCTTCTTTTTCTATTCCTTGGTCGTTGTCTTCTACTCTTACGAGATCGAAGTATAGCTATCTCTGTTTCCCTAGGCAAAGTATCACATTCGACGTCCTTTTCTTTCCGAGAAAGCTGAATTCAACGTTGTCATATCGTGCAGTCAAGACAAATCTTTTTAAATGCAAATCCCCATTTTTATATTTCAGTTTTAGGTGTTCAAACATTTTTTCAAAAATATAATATTGAAATTATATGTTTGAAGTGTGATGTTCTAAAGATTTTCCATGAAAATTACTGCATTTTCGTTTAAGGAAAAACGCCCATTCATGATAGAAATAATTTAACTGAGCTATCAATAAAGTTTGATGTTCAAGAATTTACCTTTTTAACAGGTGTATCCTGCTTTGAGGCTAAAGCAGCAAAAGAATTATCTTTAGATGAACCATCAGGGATGTAGAACAAGACGACTGGCTGTTCTTTACAAGTGAAGGGGTTTCTTTCACCATAAGGCACATCCACCCTGAAGAAACCTTTTCTTTGAATTTGTATTATATCACCCTGTTTCAAATTTTTCAATTCTGGATCGCCAAGAACTTGAAGATCTCTCTGAAAGATAAAAATAAATTTTTAACTAAAAAAATATCAGGTGGAATTTTCCACTTACTCTAGTTTTATGTCCTATGTATTGCTTGAAATCTTCGTCTTTACCCAAAAGAGGTTTACTGATGATGTGATCAAAGTATACGCAGAATGTATGCGTAAACGTGGCTTTTGGAGTATCGCACAAGAAGGTGACTTTGGTCGTTTTCTTGTAATCTTTGTTGTCTAAATTAGGTTCAGCTTCCACTGATTCCACTTTTCCTTCTTTTCTGGAATTGAAAACAAAAATGAGATTTGAATCACAGACTAACCAGATAACCCACTCGCGTCATTTACTTAGGAAATCTATGTCAACGCACATATGACCCTGAATCGAACCAATCAGAATTTTAGCAGGCGTTTGGGGTGCCAATCAGATTGCAGGAATAGGATTACGTCACTCTCGCTGCTTTCGGACTCGCTTGAAGAGGTTATAAACATGTAAACAAACTGAAATTAATTTTTTGTCCTAATTATTTGATGGATAATTTCGTATCTGTTCCATTTTAGAATATAATCCAAACAGTTTTTACAACATAATCAATTGTTCAGTCATCTCTGAGGTTCTATTTTATGATGACAGTCCCCATTATGTACTTTAATTGTACAGCAACAAGAATTGGAATCGTACTAAGGTGGACTCATTCATAATGTTCATTTTATATAATATAAAGGAATCGCACCTGAAGTAAAAGAATTACAACCTCCATTATACAATTAAAACGATGGGATGTCTAATAAAATTGTATATGATTGCACAAACACTAGGATTTGAATTGAACAAAGTTGGTCTATTCATAGTTTGATTTTATATTGAAATGAATCTCATTTGATGTGAAAGTATCACAACCTATACATTTTCCATTTAATACAATAGAATGTTTCTGTTTGCTTGATAAATTGATTTCAAAGAACAAGTTTTCGCTCTTACCTCTTTTTAGAATAGAATAGAATAGAAATAGAATAGAAATTTATTTAATTTCTACAATTATTGTAATACAACAATGAGAAACAAGTCAAATTTTATAATTTTTACTTGGAATCATCTTTGCATCCTTGGTAGAATTCCTGCAGACAGTATGGTTCAATATTCACCAAAAATTGGAATATTTTTGTTTTCAAGATTTTTACATCTTTTATGTAGTGAAATTTTCTCGGCAAGGCATTGAAAATCTTAATGCACATGTATCTTGTGTTATTCTGTGCTAGGGTTAGTTTTTGCTTTGGGTGGATATAGGGGTCTATTTTTCTGGTTTTGTTTTGGTTGAGAAACTGTTCAAATAATTCGCTGTGCATTCTCAGAAAGATGACACACTTCAACACATATAGTCCTGTCAGTGTCAGTAGATTGTTTCTCTTGAAAACTCCTCTACAGGTCTCTCTATATTTCATCCGATATATTACTCGTATAGCTCGCTTTTGAGTTTTGAATATTTTGCTTTGAGATATACCATTTCCCCAGTGAACTATGCCATATGTCAAGATGGACTGGAAATTTACAATGTATAGGATTTAATGTATCTTCCTGAATGTGATTTTTGTATTTGTATTTGTATTTTTTCCGAATATCCTAGGCTTCAACGAAACCCCTCAGAAGCTTAAAGCTTGTGCGAGTTAGGATACCGGGTGTGTTCTGTGTACTAATTCCTTGCGCCACGTTAGGAACAGCACTGTTAATTGTTTACCCAACAGCGAATGGTTGGACGGTCCCCTAAAAACCGGAAAAGTTATTTCCCGGCCAAGGGCTTGAACCCCAGACCTTACGATCATGGGGCTTGCGCTCTAACCACTGAGCTACCGCCGCTATTTATTGATGTTTATGATGCTTCATTACATTGAAGGTGTAGATAATGGTGTTGAGTTTACTGTTCATATTTTCTATTTGTGGGTTCCACTTCATGTAAGAGTCAAGCCAAATTCCTAAAAACCTCACTTGTTCTGATCTTTCTATAACAATGTTATTTAGGGTTATATCGTTTGGTAAGGCATTTCTGCTTCTATCGGTGTTAAATATGATGAACTCTGTTTTGCCTGTGTTGAGTTTAAGTTTATTGTCGTTGCACCATTTTTCTACTTCTTTCATAATGGTTTCACAATTGTGTGTTAAAGTTTGGATGTTTTTTGCCTTAGTGACAGTACCTGCATCATCAGCGTATATAGTTGTGATTAAGTCTACCTCCTGGGTATTTGCCTCCATTTCCTCTAGTAAGTCGTTGATATAAACAATAAACAACAATGGACCAAGTATGCTGCCCTGTATAACTCCCATTATTATTTGTTCCTCCTCAGATGTGTACTCTTGATCTTCGACTTTTATTTTTACTTTTTGAGTTCTGTTTTTATGAATTACTTTTGTATATATTCTTTATTGATAAAATAGTGAAGCAATTATGGATTATACTCAACTTGCTGAATTGAATTATGTAAAAACCAGTGTCTGAAACAGTTTGGCAGACTTCACGAAAACATGGTATACTTACTTACTACAATATAGTTACTGAAAACTTAACGAATAACATATTTATATGAGTAATAATTGATAGGGTTATGGGAAAGATAAGACAATGTAGTTTTCAAAGAAAGTCCATTTCTTGTTCATAAATTCTTAAAGTTTCTTCATTTCTACCACATTACTTCGATTGTATACACACATATTAGAAAAAGGTTTACAATGAAACTCTCCCAGAAGATTTTTGGGGGATTTCCTATAGACCTATTATAAGTGTCACTACAAAGATTCTCTGATTAAGGTAAACTGGTTTTCCATAACATTTTTCCAAAATTTTTATTTACTCCAACCGAGTTCTTCCATAGGAGTTTAAGATGTGAGAAAACACTCGCTTTGGTGTTGGAAATTTGCTTTTCAAATGGTTTCATCAAAAAATCTCAGTCTGATTTTAATCTTGTGATTCCTGAATCCGGACAAATCTGTTTTTCCATTTCGATTTTGGATATTCCAAAGTCGAGCATTTAATTTGACAGCTGTTTTGAGGAAGAAGAAAGTGTGGTTATAAAGTGTGGTTATGTCTGTTGTATTTCTCAAGGTCGGAAAGACGCGATTCCCGCAAACGATGAAGTGATTTGTCTTGTTGGTCTGTGTTTGAATATTCTATTCACAGGTCATAAGAAACAACAAAATACTACTCTGGTTGAAACAAATCTAAAATAATTCTCTTGAAATCAACCTTATATCTACAACTTACCTATTAACTTTTTTGATCAACAGATTTCCCCAATGTATAAAGGTAGCATTTTCACCTTCTTTCAAACATTCGGCATCAGCTTGATCAATCAGTAATTTGGGACCGACCCAAACAGATTTCATGCCGATTTCCGCATTTTTAGGATGTTTAGAAACAGTTAAACATTCTTCTTTGACTCCTTTCACTGTTACTGGGACATGTGTGTCAAAATCAACAACTGTGTAACGTGGAGCAATTGGATCAATAACCTAAAAAGATCTCATCTTTAACGAATTATGTCTTCGACGTAAAGACGTAAGTATAGAGCAATAATTATATTTTCTTCATCTAGATTGTCTAGACATATGGTATGAGTATAACATATTAAAAAAAATAATTATTAATGTGTACCTTTTTATTGAAAGCCCATATTTTATCCCATTCCATAAAAACAACTGATCTACTAGAACCTTGAGCTATAATGAATTCTTTCAAGCCTGCGACTGTCATACCCCTCCTCAAAACTCCTCTTACAGTTGGCATTCTTGGATCATCCCTTAGAGAAGTAAAAATGAATGTTTTTTAGCATTTCCGCTCTTCTTCCATTTGATTAAAAAATAATGTTCTCAAAATGTATCACATACTTGAAAAAAAACTATTCCTCTAATAGATAATACACGAACCTTCACATAACCGAAGAATGTAAAAGCCAAAAATTGATAAGATTTAAGTGAAATCAGTATTACTTGTGAATCTGAAAAATTTTAAATTTTCAATGGCTGGGTGATTATTTTTTCAACATCTTTCATCATCTAATTAATGAATTAAGTTTACAAATACACAAAACTAGAGTGAATCAATTTTACAATGTATACAAATATAACATTAACTTAATTGAATGTAAATTGAAGTATAATCCATTCACTTTTATGAAGTATCTCGGTTGGCCATAATTTAGGTCTATCATGTTCCAAGGCAGGTTGGCGCTCCTGAAATGTCGACAATGTCAAAATAATTCGACGCGAGGTTGCCAATTTCTACTCTCTTTCAATAACAAATAACAATTCAGCCTCAGCCATAATAAACTAATAAATTAACATTTCGCTTTGATTGTATTGAGCCTTAAGTAGGTAGTCATGTTTGAATTGAACATATTCCTTAACGAATAATCACAAAAATTATATATTTCGTGGAATTGTTACGATAGGAAGTAGTACATTGAAAATGAACTTGGTATATCCTATGTTGGCAGAACATTGAATTTTTATGCACGAAAATAACATGAATTCTACAATATCTCATTCAATGCTATTTTTTCTAATATTTTAGGAATTGCTTTTTTCTGGGAATTGAATATTTGAGTTGACTTCAAATTATGTCCATAAAACATAATTCCATATCTTGCTTTTGACTCGAGTACTGCATGATAGGTTGTTTTCATGGAGAATTTATCCAGATATCTTGTCATAACACCCAAAGATAACAGACTGAAGCTAAGCTGCCTCCCAGTTTAGAAATATGTTGATCCCAATCCAGTGTATATCATTCACGTAGATTCCCAAGACCTTTGTAAATGGAGTTAGTTCTTCTGAGGTTAACTGTGACACAGGTTTCGAAGTACTACTACATTTTCATACTGGAATATTTCAACTTGTACAACAAGGTATTTAAATGACTTCTGTAGGCTTATTTATTGAGAATTTAGAAAAGTAGGGAATTCGAAGTAACGGACTACTCTAGAGAGAGAGAGAAACTAAATTTATTGATCTTGCAATCAAATGGCCATCGACCGCAGTCTTCCAGCAAGTTATATACAATTTTATATTACAGTTCAATTAGGAATTATTATATATTGTTGAACAATAACGACTGTTATTCTAGGGATTTCAGGTGTTCGAAAAGTGGCAAAGTTGGCAACTTTGCCTTTGGTGTAGATTCTCTATTGTAGTGGTGTAACAACGGCTCGATTAGGTTGATGTTATTTTGGTTTGTGATGAATTTCTTGCTGAGTTTTGCATTCTTTCCAGTATTGGTTCAATTTCCGTTATCTGGTATAAAAGTTGATTGGATGGGTTATAGAGTGGATTATTGGGATGTCTCAATTTTGTGATTTTTCGTAAGCAAGTTGTTTCCGCCACCTCAATTATATTTAGAGCTGTTTTTGTTGTATTTGAAAATACTGTATGTCCATAGTCCAATAAAGGTCTGCATATCATTTTGTAAATCATACTTGCTGTTTTACTGCTGATTCCTTTGTTTCTATAAGTTAGAGACCTAAAATGTCCCGCTTGTGTGATAGCTGTTTTCTTTTGAAGTTTTAAATGTGCTCTGAAGTTCAACTTGTTGTCAATCTGTATGCCCAGGTACTTGCATGAATCTGTTGGAGTAATTCTGTCACTTCCAAGTTTTATATTGGGAGAGTTGGCGTTGATTTTGTGGTTGAAGATGATGAATTTGGATTTTGCTGGGTTGGGTTGTATCCTTCAATGTCTCATCCATGCCACCGTGACATCTGACAAGTTCTGTAGTGCTTTCATACATTCTTTCAATGTTTTGTGGTGAGATATTAATGTTGTGTCATCAGCAAATTGAAGAATGTATGCTTGTTGATGTTCTTGTTACTGTCTTTGTGTTGTCTGTACATGTCACAGCAGAACAAATTGTAAAGCAGCGGAGAGAGCGGCGAGCCTTGTGGTAGACCTTGTGCTGGTGTAAATTCTTCCGGTACTTCATTTTTGACTCGTACCTGTAATTTTCTGTTTAGAAGGAAATTGCTTATCATTTTTGTCAAATAGATGGGGCATTTTAGATGGAAAAGCTTGGAGATCAGACCAGCGTGCCAGACACTATCGAAGGCTTTTTGTATTTCCATAAATATAGCAGCGGACTACTCTATCCATCATTTTTCAGTAAAATTCCAAAACACTCGATTCTTGATTTCCGTGAAAGAAAAAAGCATTGCTGAATCTTCCAACCATGTTTACATACGTGAAATATTTCTAATATTAACAGAGAAAAAAGATTCTTCAATAATCGCCAGGTCTTTGGAATTATTGAATTCACCTAATATAGATTGACATTTTCAAAAATAAGTAATTACTACGACCTCTTTGTAGACAGGACAACGTTGTGTAGTTATCTGGAAGGAAAATGACTATAACCTAACATTTTCAAAATATACACGGTGAAATCTATCAGGATGTCATGGCAAACCAGGATACTTCATAAAAGTGAATGGAGTATAGTGATACTAGTAATAAAATAACTTACCATCCATCAACCAATCCTTGTTCCACGAACCATGTCAGTTTTCTCTTACTTAACACGGTATTTGTCATAGAAAGTCTACTGTA
Source organism: Myrrha octodecimguttata (assembly GCA_958510865.1). NCBI lineage: Eukaryota > Metazoa > Arthropoda > Insecta > Coleoptera > Coccinellidae > Myrrha > Myrrha octodecimguttata. The sequence goes on from OY294059.1 coordinate 24,121,165, forward strand.
CTCCCAAATATAAGGCTTTCTCAAACCGAGGACATCGATAAACCAATAGAACTGAGGATCTCTGTCGTGGTATTCCATAGTTCGCAAGGTATGCGTTACTCCTTCAATCGAATCGACAATAGGACATGCAAAATCATAGGTTGGATAAACCCTAAAAGTAATTCATTATTATCCATTCATTAAGTATTATAAAGTGTTTTTCAACAAGAACTTTGTTTTTGAAAACAAAATAAAACAAAGAATTTAGTGGAAAATGAATAAAATTTTTATTGTATTACAAAGAGAAAAGTTCGGCAATTATGAATGAAAAATTATATCTGACAAATGTCCACCACGACCACGCTGACAGACGTTGATTCTTTCATCAAAATTTTTAATCACTTTTTGGCAAGATGGAGGGTCTATTTCGTTAATGACATCACGGATTTTGAGTTTTAAGGCTGCAATCGATTCGATTGGCTCCGTTTAAACTCTGTCTTCAACATAGCCCCACAAAAAATAATCCAGTGGTGTTAAATCACACGATCTGGCAGGCCACTTAACAGCTGAATTTCGCGAAATTATGCGATCGGGAAATTTGGTTTGCAATAAATTGATCGTTTCATTGGCTGTGTGACATGTGGCACCGTCTTGTTGAAACCACATTTCAGTGACATCCATGTCATCAATAATAGGCCAAAATTCAGCGGTCTCAGAAGGACGTTTATGTTGTCCGAAAATATCACGAAGTTTACGAAATGTAGCTTTAACAGAACGACCATTTTCATAGTGGATTTGAATTATTTTAATGCGATTTTCGAGCGAAATTGAATTCATTGTAACAATTGCCAAAGCATATACTGCGAATACGTCAAAAAACTAAATGTCAAAACTATCATGTGGTGCCGGTGTTACCACATTGAAAAACAAAGTTCTTGTTGAAAAACCCGATATTTCAGATAATCAATCACATCGACTGATAACTGCTTCAACTCTAACATTTGCTCACCTATACTTAGTTCCCGTTCTCGGATGGGATTCATTCTTACACCGATAAATGGTAGGATCCCTCATACAACCATTCAGAGATTTCATGTCTATTTTTGCTCTTACACAACATTTTTGTCCATATTCTGTTCCGTTTTTCATCTCTTCCCACATTTTGAAATTTTTCTCAACAGCTTTGAAGAAAATAAATATTCAAAATTTCGATTACATAAAATAATAGTCATAAATCAGAATTTCATTTAGATGATAAAACTGATTTTAAATTTTACCAAACAATAATAATCCAACTCACAATTACTCCTATTAGCCGATTCCACTTTTTGTTCACGTTCTTGTTTCATAACCTCAGGTTCTGTGTCGTCAACATAGGCATTGCCGTCTTTGATCATTTTCTGACAATATTCTAGAAACAGATCGAAGTAGTCTGAAGTGTAAGTAAATCTATCTGGTTTAATCTCTAGCATGGCCACATCCTCCAATATGACTTCTTCAAAGTGAGTGTTTTCCTTGGCAGGATTGGTATCATCAAATCTCATAATTAATTTACCATCAAAGGCTTGTTGGTAATATTGATTTAATAATGCAGCCTTAGCATGACCTATATGCAAATATCTGGAATTCATATTAATAATAGACTCTCGTCAGTTAACATGTAAAATGAACTAATTTCATACTGGAGACATACCCTGATGCCTCTGGAGGAAATCTAACCACCACTTTTCCCATTTCAGCACCAGGCAGTTCAACAAACTTTCCTTCCCTAGCTCTTCCCCCTGCTGTGAGTTGTTGTTCACCTTCATCACTGGCATCATGAGAAGATTTACTTAAAGCTTCTAGTAATGCTGGTGTTAGTTCCTCAATCACCTTTTTGACATAGTCTTGGGACTCAATAAATTTATACCACCTCAAAACATTGATAGGAGCCGCTTTTTTGGAAGCAAGTGCTTGCCACTGCTTATTACCTAGAAGTAAAGTTGAATGAAAAATATGTCTTTTTGCTAAGATATTCCCTTAACAAATGACTTTTTAACAATTATATCATTTGCACCCTCCATTAGCATCCTCTAGTTATATCGACTCACCAAATAGACAAGAAAATATAGCAAAATCTGCTATCGAAATCTTATTTCCACAAAAATAAGTTAATGGAGCTACAATCTTATTTAAATTGGATAAAGCTGATGAAAACTCATTTTTGGAAGCTAAGGGTCCCAAAGTGTAACACAACCAATGATCAATTTGAGTCTTTTCAAGAGGTGATACACCATATAAGTTTGCTTCTTTGCATACTTGGACAAGAGTTCTCAAGAGTTCTTGTGGTGTTTCACACAATATTTCGGAGGAAGAATGTTCTAAAGAATTTTTTTGGCCCCATTCGACTCTTATCAAATTGCTTTTGGTTGAGTTTATTAGATTAGTGGCTAACAATGCACCTGAAACAAACTATGATGCAATTCTTCTTCTAAGAATTGTAATTGTATCTTACCTAGCGGTGGATACGATTTATCGCAATGTAGTTTTATAGTCATTTTTTAGAATAATTAATGGGCTACTAGTAACCTATATAAAATTGGAACAGCTTGCCTCAAGATGGCCAAAAATGGACAGGTAGACGACACACTTTTGCTTTCAAAATAGTGAGGTTAATTAAGTTTATGAAGAAAACATACATAGAAAAACACATCCACGTGGCCACAGAACGCAAAATTATTGACATTGAATCTTATAAGAATTGATTAACAGACTCAGGCATAACCATAACTTTAGAAATTGAGATTGTTCTAAAAATCGCATACTAAGACCCTCCTGCTCCTATTAATAGTTGAATAAATCTGAACCTAATCCAGAATGGACTTCATTTTTAACAAGGAGACCAAGGGATTGTTGAAAAGTTGACGTCACAGTCAAGTCATGACATTTCCTTAACCACAATTATTTTTGCCGAGGTGCCGTTACTCAGCGTTTCCTCTGTGGCAAAAACAAAGATTCATTTCATAAGAAATAATATCCTTTGAGATCAGATTTGTTGAAAATCTGTTAGAAAAAAATGTCGGAAGCTAAAGTAGCAACACCTAAAAGTGATCCTAAAGTAACTGAAGATGAAAAAAATGAATTGTCAGAAGAAGATAAACAACTACAAGAAGAACTTAATATGTGTGTAGAAAGACTAGAAGATAAAGATGAAAATTTATACCTTCAAGCCCTCCAATCTCTTGCAAATCATATCAGAATGTCCACTACATCTATGACATCTGTACCCAAGCCTTTGAAATTCATGAGACCCCATTATGCTACAATGAAAAAAGTTCATGAAAAAATTGCTGACATTGAAGTTAAAAGAGTATGTGCTGATATTATATCAGTTCTAGCAATGACTATGGGTGAAGGTAGAGAATGTTTGAAATATCGTTTGTTAGCAGACCTGAATAGTATCGGTGAGTGGGGACACGAGTACGTGAGACATTTGGCAGGAGAAATAGCTTCTGAATGGCCAGAAATTGATGCTGAGGAGAAAGTCAGTAAGGTGCTCTTATTGGTAAAACAAATTGTCCCATATAATCTAGCTCATAATGCTGAAGCTGAAGCTTGTGATCTTCTAATGGAAATAGATAAATTAGAATTGCTTGAAGAATATGCTGATGAGAACACTTACCAGAGAATTGTTTTATACCTAACAAGTTGTGCACCTTATGTTGCAGAGCAAGATGTTCAAATGCTTCTTCGAGTGGCATTAGCTTTATGCAGGGAATTTGATCAATACGCTCAAGCCCTGAGAATTGCAATGCAAATGAATGAACTTGTTCATATTGACGACATTTTCTGCTCATGTCCAGATATTGCCATTCAGAAGCAATTGGCATTTATGCTTGCAAGGCAACAAATATTCTTAGAAATAACAGATGTATTACCAGAACATGAAGATCTAGTAGATATAATGTCAAATTGCCATCTAAGTAACCACTTCCTGAATTTAGCCCGTGAATTGGATATAATGGAACCAAAAACACCAGAAGATGTGTATAAATCGCATCTGGAAAACACAAGACCCCAGTTTGGGGGCAGTCAAGTGGATTCAGCACGTCAAAATTTAGCTTCGAGCTTTGTAAATGGTTTCGTAAATGCTGCTTTCGGTCAAGATAAGCTCTTGATGGAAGACGGAAATAAATGGCTTTACAAAAATAAAGAACATGGAATGTTAAGCGCAACTGCTTCTCTTGGTTTAGTCCTCCTCTGGGATGTAGATGGAGGTTTAACTCCAATAGATAAATATTTGTATTCCTCCGAGGACTATATCAAGTCAGGGGCGCTCCTCGCATGTGGCATTGTCAATTGCGGAGTAAGAAATGAGTGCGATCCTGCTTTAGCATTGTTGTCCGACTATGTTCTGCATAGCTCTAACATAATGAGAATCGGTGCAGTGGTGGGCCTTGGATTGGCTTATGTGGGTTCCAATAGAGAGGCAGTGTTGAGCCTGTTGATTCCAGTTCTGAGTGATTCCAAATCCAGCATGGAAGTTATAGGTATGGCTGCTCTAGCTTGTGGAATGATTTCTGTAGGGTCGGCCAACCATCAAGTTACAAGTGCTATTATCCAAACGCTCATGGAAAAATCTGAAGCTGAGCTTAAGGATACCTATGCAAGATTCTTGCCTCTAGGACTTGGGCTGTGTATGTTAGGTAAGTGAAAATCTGTATAGACCAATGATTCAGTGTTTCAGGAGTTATTCAAGATACCGCGAATATTTTACGGTAAACCCGCAAGATTTCCCGTCGCCGAGATGTTAAAGGGATACTTACATCATTGTACGCAGTGTGATTATCTGAATAAAAAATGTGGAATCGAACATAGGCGGTCTCCCTTAACTTGGAAGATATGGGGCTCCAAAGTTCCAAAATGAGTCGTTTTCAGGTCCCTTTTTCCACCATAAAAACGATCTCTCACTTCATCTGTAAAGTTCACAAACCACCTTTGAACCTTCAACCAACATCAAGCAACACTTTTTTTCAAGAATAATCAATATTTAATGAAAAAACAATGAAATTACTGGACAACCACTTAACCTCTATTCCTTCTGATTTCGACTCAGTCCAAAAGTGAAGTTTGGCAATGGTGCCAATTTCATCGGTCGGAATCGTGCTATCGTGCGTATTCGTGAATGAGAGAATATTGCTGACGAGAAAAATGAAATATGTTCTTAGTTCTTACTGTTTACTGCGATACTCTGAATCTTACAATGGGAGAATTCGTTTCTGATGAAATCTACAAGGTTGAAACACATAGTAATGGAATGAGAATATTGAGAGTGAAACCTTGAACAAATATTCTCCATGATTTTGTTTTGATGCTAGAATAACCACCTATTCTTCAGTGACAGAAGCATTTTCTTTACAATCATATCCTTCAACTGTCCTGCATTTCACATTTCCCGCCAGCAACTATACTCTTCGGTCATAATACGTTGGCCAGCGATGAAAATACGCTGTTGCCAAGCTCCGCTTTAACATGGAGAAGTATTTCGTAGAAATATAGGTTAAGTGGTTGTCTAATATTTTCACTTTTCTTCCATTAAATAATGAATATTCTTGAGTGAAAGTGTCGGTACTCGTTGGTTGAAGGTTCAAAAATGATTTATGAACTAGATTTGAGAAGTGAGAGATCATTTTTATGTCGAAAAAAAGGATCTGAAATTGCAACAATTTGGAACTTTGGGGGCTCATATCTTCCAAACAAAGAGAGACCACCTATGTTGGCCTTCATATTTTTTGTTCAGGAACTCACGCTGCTTACAATGGTGTGAATATCTTAGTTATAGCTTCGCGACGGGAAATCTTGCGGGTTTACTACCTATTTTACTTTTTGTTCCCCAATATCTCGGGAAATTGAAATCTGATGAATAAAACCCAACAAAATTTAAGTATTAGGTTGAAAAATCATGAAGTAAATAAACAAAGAACCTGCTGCCCTTCTTGACTCCACATCACTACTCGTCTAACTCCACCATTCTTTTCCAGGAAAACAAGAAGGAGCAGATGCAATCTTGGCTGCCTTGGAGGTCATTCCAGAACCATTCAAATCAATGGCGACAACCATGGTCGATATCTGTGCTTACGCAGGTACCGGAAATGTTCTTAAAGTGCAGCAGCTATTACACATATGTTCTGAGCACTACGAATCTTCAGACAAAGACGATTCAAGCAGTAAAAAGGACAAAGATAAAAACAAGGAGAAAGAGGACAAAGACAAGGACTTGTCTTCTAAACAAGCTATTGCTGTACTGGGAATTGCCCTCATTAGTATGGGAGAAGAAATTGGAAGCGAGATGGCATACAGGACATTCGGGCACTTGCTCAGATATTGCGAGCCATCAATCCGTAGGGCTGTTCCATTAGCTCTAGGTCTCATCTCTGTCTCCAACCCGAAATTGAATATATTGGATACCCTCAGTAAATTTTCGCACGACAGTGATGCCGAAGTTGCACATAACGCAATTTTTGCAATGGGATTGGTCGGCGCAGGAACAAACAATGCCAGATTAGCCGCTATGCTCAGACAACTCGCTCAGTATCACGCCAAGGATCCTAACAATCTATTCATGGTTAGGATAGCTCAAGGTCTCGCTCATCTAGGTAAAGGAACTCTTACGCTGAGTCCGTACCATAGCGACAGGCAGCTGATGAGTCCCGTAGCTGTAGCCGGTTTGATGGCTACTTTAGTAGGATTCCTGGATGTTAAAAACATAATCCTTGGAAAGTCTCATTATTTACTCTATACTCTAGCCGCTGCAATGCAACCGAGAATGCTGGTAACTTTTGATGAAGAACTGAACGCACTTCCTGTTCCCGTAAGGGTTGGAGTAGCTGTGGACGTTGTGGGACAGGCTGGTAAACCTAAGACTATAACTGGTTTCCAAACCCACACCACCCCAGTGCTTTTGGCGCATGGAGAGAGGGCGGAAATAGCCACAGAGGAATATATTCCACTCACACCTATCATGGAAGGATTTGTGATTCTTAGAAAGAACCCTAATTATAACCCTTAAGCTAAGCTTTTTTTTTTACTCTATGTGAATGGAATGATATTTTGTAAATCCACGTTATCTGTTTCATTTCTTTATTTCATCAATATAACTATAGTGGAATCCGATAAACGTCAATAAAGAGTGAAAAGTTCTATTTCATAAAGTTCTGTTTCATTTATCTATTCAATTAATTCTTATATGTAGGATTTTGCTACACTTGAGGTAAAAATGGAGAAGGGATGATGGCAAGTTATATTTTTCCGATAGTTTTTCCTTATAGCATTTGTCAAGATATTTAGCTGAAATTTTTAATTGATACAATTACCAAGGACACATAGACAGAATCATTTTTTTGTATATGACACAGACTTCCTATGTTAGCATCCCCAGTGCAATCAATTACAGAATACAAGAAATATGTTCAGGAATATATAAGTGCAAATAATCGTTACATAATACACGTTATAATTGAGAAATAGCATTTCTTCAGAAAAATGTAAGCGCCCATAGTGCAAATAAAGACAGAATATTCAATTTGGAAGAGAGCGCTTCTTAAGAACAGTGTAAGCATATCTACTGCAAATAATCCAAACACGAAATATTTGGTAAAGGGTTTGTAGCGCAAAAAAATCAAAAAAGTAAGTGTCTGTAGTGCAAATAATTAGAGAATATCAAAATATTTCGAACAAAAAAACTAGTCTTCATAAAATGTAAGCGGTACTGGTCCAAACAATGGTTACAGAAAAAATTACGTATTAGAGCAAAGGCAATTCTTCGTAAAAATTTCATGTGCAAATAATCGATTTGAGGAAAACAGCGATGGGTCAAGAATAGGTTAGCGTCTCTAGTGCAAATAATCGATTTGAGGAAAAGAGCGATAGGTCAAGAAAAGGGTTAGCGTCTCTAGTGCAAATAATCGATTTGAGGAAAATAGCGATAGGTGAAGAATAGGTTGGCGTCTAGTGCAAATAATCGATTTGAGGAAAAGAGAAATTAGTCAAGCAAAGGTTAGCGTCTCTAGTGTAAATTATCGATTTGAGGAAAAGAGCCATAGGTCAAGAAAAGATTGGCGTCTCTAGTGCAAATAATCGATTTGAGGAAAAGAGAAATTCGTCAAGAAAAGGTTAGCGTCTCTAGTGCAAATAATCGATTAGACGAAAAGAGCGATAGGTCAAGAAAAGGTTAGCGTCTCTAGTGCAAATAATCGATTATCTATTCAATTAATTCTTATATGTAGGATTTTGCTACACTTGAGGTAAAAATGGAGAAGGGATGATATTTTTCCGATGGTTTTTCCTTATAGCATTTGTCAAGATATTTAGCTGAAATTGGACAAAGATATCAGTTCATGATGCAAGTCAATGTACACTCCATTCACGTTTATAAATCCTGTCAGTACGCCTCGGAATAGGTCTAGCTAGTTTATGCAACTAGAAGTGATGTAGGTTGGCACTCGTGAAATCGCTTCAAGGTCAAAATAATTCCTCGATACGATGTCATACATATTTTCATGAAAATCTCTATGGTTTCAGTGCCGGTTTATCAACTGGGTGCAAGGGCCCTAGAAGGCCTAGAGACAAACATAATTTCCAGAATCAAGGGGACTCGTCGGTCTTCTGCGCCCAGGTACAAAAATACCTTAAACCGGCACTGTGACCTTCATGTAGAACAGACAACATCGCGTAGAAATCCGACAGGCAAATGAACAAAACTAAAAATTTTGTAGTGAAGGTGTAAAACTTTCATCGCCTGCCGACCGACCGTATAAAATTGAATGGTGTACATTTTTACGCGCATGTTCTAGGGAAACAGCATGCTATCGTTTTGTCCAAATGTCTGTAATTTTCGAATTTAGGCGAAAATGGTCTCAAACAACTAGGTTGGACTCACTGATGACGAGTCCGGTGCCAAAATCGATTCTGTCCTGCCGACCGTGGACACGATAACTATCGAACGGAGCCAGCTAGCGACTCGAAACTTGCAGGGTAGTTCGCGCATCGGAATGCCGCGGTTAAGTTCGTTAATGGGCCAAATCGGCCTAATAGTTTCCGAGTTAAAGCCATTTGAAATTTTGAGGTTATTTTCCTCCTATATCCGAAACTACTGGAGCGATTGGATTGAAACTTGGCAGTTAGTTGGATCATAACGACGCGCAACTTTGAGCAGAATTTCGTTGGAATCCTATATGGTCACTAAATTAAAAAAAAAAAATTCCGAAAAAAATTTTTTTTCTGGAACGATTGTTCAAATTCGGAAACACTTCCAGTTGTACCTTGAGTTTTATATTTCACAACAGTGTACCAAATTTCAATTCGATACGGCTATTAGCTAGTTTTGAAGATATTGGGAAAAAATATGTAGAATTTCGTGGTTTTCTTCTCGATATAGTTTTTTTTTCGATATAACTCAAGAAATACTGATACTATCGTGATGAAATTTCGCAGCCAGTTTGAAGATATTGAGTTACAACATTGTGCAAAATTTCGTGATGATCGTGTCATTAGAACAATTCGAAAAAAATTTCAAATTTTTTTTTTCAATTATTCAATATTCTGTGATCTTCTCATCATGTTATCCTCATTAAATTCTGTATGAACCTTCAAACTGTAATTTTTCGATAAAGTATTGAATTTCAATTCGATCTAATTCGTATTTTTGGAAATATTGGGAAAATGAAATTTTGAATGGGTATATATCTGCGGAAGCATTGGGTGGATTTTACCCATGCACGAATTCGGCTTTGGTAAGGTCCAAACCTTCACTACAAATATCGAGTTTCTAAGTTGTTTCTTTCGGAAGTTATTGTGTTTACGGTCCGGCCGTTTCCATTATTTTATATTGTTGAAAGAGAGGAACTTACTCAATATAAGTTGAGTCGAAGTTTAGACCTTGACCCCTTCTTCACAGCTGTAAAGAAGAGTTGTTCTCAAACTTAAACTCCATAATTGATATTTTTTTGATGAAACATCTGTCGAGACTGAAGCTTCTTACAACGAAACAATGCAACATATAAATTTAATTCTTTATTGAAATTTGAATTTTTCACAGTGGAAGGTAATAAAAAAATTACAATAACCAGATCGATAATAATTGAGTATACAAAATTTTGATGAATTCCATAGTAGAGATAATATAAGCTTACATTAAATTATTCACAATTTACAGATATTCAAATATTTATCACAGGCTTCTTTCTCTCCAAACATACAATTGTATATTCATATATAATATTATGTTCTCTAAAACACTAAAAAACCAATTTAATTCTCTCAACAATCAACATAAAACAGCTTCTACTGATGTTCCATAAAAGTACATTGGTTAACATGCAATTAACCTAACTTTCTTTGAATATCAGAATTTCAAAGATCTTATAAGATAGAAGAAAATCAGTGAGACCACATCTCAAAGTAACAGGTTTTCACAAGTTTCACTTCAAAACGTCTTCAATTCAAACCATGCAGCTTATTTTCAAAGGTGAGTCCACAGTTAGAACTCATTTATTTATACAGTGTAACAGCCAAATGGAATAAATTCGATAACGAATAAATGAGGGGGTGTTAGGAAAAACGCTCGGACACGTCGATTTGTAATTTTAAATGCGCATAGTTTTCAAGAAAATAAAATTATATAGAGTGTTCCATGCGACCGTGACCTATACCAACTTTCTTATTTCAAATGTAACCCCCTGTATATTATTTATTTTTTGGATTCTTCAGAAAACTCTAGACATAATTCATGTACAATGTCCTATACCTATCTTCAACTTTTTCGGAAATATTAAGCGTTTTCAGAAATGTTGAGTAACGTTCTACACCAGATTAGCATGTTGCCAAGACGTTCGCGGCGAGCATTTTGAACATTTCCTACATTGACATTAATGTTTTTTTTTAATCATTAAGAAATAATCAGTATTACTTATTAGGTTTTAAGTGTAATGTACCGAATTTGTGAAATAAAATAATTTTTTTTATTCAAAACGTTGATTTTTGAACTAAATCTGAAAACACTAAATATTTCCGAAATAGTTAAAGATAGATATAGGACATTGTGCATGAATTGTGTCTAGAATTCTCTGAAGAATCCAAAAAATAAATAATATACAGGGGGTTGCATTTGAAATAAGAAAGTTGGTATTGGCCACGGTCACATGGAACACCCTATATAATATTATTTTTTCGAGAAATATGCGCATTTAAAATTACAAATCGACGTGTCCGAGCGTTTTTCCCAACACGCCCTCATTTTTTCGTTATTGAATTTATTCCATTTGGCTGTTACACTCTGTATACAGCCAATGTTAAGTTAACAACAGTTAAAATTTCCTTGGTTCGGTGAAATTAGTCCAAAATTTCGAGTAGATTCAAAAGTATTGGTGTTTATGCCGTCATAATTTGAAAGAAAAGAGATTCCTCCGGATTTTTCGTCGAAATTCACACTTAACTCTGGAATTCATACTTCAAATAAATTCCAGATCTGTATTAGGATTTTTGCACTTAAGATATCTTCGATAACACCCTGTATATTTCTGCGTTCTATCCACGCAATCTTGATCAAAAAATACTTCAACAGACTTATTCCTCTATCTCAGAGTGTTCCGAATGACCCAAATATCAGATAGCTCGAGATATTCTTTTAGCCCATAGAACCAAGAACCCACATGAAATTCGTGAATACCCTGTATAATAAACAATGAAAACATCTGCTCTACAACACGATCAAATATTCGATTTCCGCAATTCAATTGTTCAATTGTTTCCGATGATGTAATAATTGGATTAATGAGAAATTCGATAATGACCCTACGCGGATCCAGATGAAAGAAGACACGGTTTGTTCGAAATATTCCGAGCAAACCGTTCAAAGTTGTCTGAAGATGCTCCCGGATCCTTGGGAATTTGTTATATTCGTGCACACGTCGAGAAGCGTGCTGAACACATAACAGTTTGGTGGCGATGACCAAAGAGAACTATTCGGGACTCAAAGTAAGTCACAATCTATTCACAATATGATGCAGCATCTGCAGTATCTCTGACGGTTGCCCCCAGCTGACGGAGGTGGTGTCACGGGGGCAAAGTATGCGTGAACTTTTATGTTGGGAAGATGACTCTGAAAAAAAACCAAGTGTAATAAATGTTGTCTACATAAATGGTTGTACCATCACAATAAGCTTTGAAATATTCGTATTTTGCCTCTTTATATGAGTTCTGTTCACATTTTCGATTCCAGCTACATATTTTAATTGATTCGTGTATGGCATAGCAAGCATATTCTCACGTTCAATTCAGAAAATATGAATAGAATTTTCTTATTTCTCCCTAGCAAAATGGATAAGTTGAGTTCCTCTCCACATCCCGCTGTAAGTACCATTCAAATGAAAATACACCTCATTTGGTAGTCTTTATCGATTTTATGTTGATTATTCGAGCTTCAATATCTGAATTTACTTCGAAAAACTTATTCCAGGAGTTTCATATGTTTAGTAAAGTTACAAGATATTAAATACTTTAGATATAGTTTCTAGATAATGCAGTAGAAAATATTTCAGTCCAAAATATCCCAATTAATACAAAATCATAAGCCAAATCGCTTTTTTCCTTAGTAAACAATCATGGACAGATAAACAATGCATTTTAGGTTATTGTTCAGTTTCTCTCAACTGTCAGAACTGCTCGTGACCTATAGGTCACGAGCAGTTTTGACAGTTGGGAGAGACTGGAGGACCAACAATAACCTAAAATGCATTGTTTACTATGGGAAAAAGCGATTTGGCTCGTGATTTTGCATGAATTTGGACATTTCGGACTGAAATATTCACTATTGCATTATCTAGGAACTATATCCAAAGTACTTGATATCTTGTAACAGTAACAGCTTTACTAAACTTATGGAATTCTTCGAATAAATACAATTCTTGCTGGTTGATGCTGTTGTTGCATGTTGCTTGATTTAGGAAGGCAGGAAATACAATTTAAAACCTAAGTTTTCTGAAGTAAATTCAGGTAATCAAGCTCGAATAATCAACATCAAATCGATGAAAACTACCAATGAGTTGTTGAAGTATTTTCATTTGAATGGTAGGTACTAACCGGATATGGAAAGGAACTCAATTTATCCATTATAAAAGAGAGAAATAAGAAAATTCTATCGGTTCTGAAAGGGAAAATCATATTTTCTGAATTGAATCAATAAAGAAATGCGGTCTAAAACGAAAATTCATAATAAATGTTACTTTGCAACTTGTCAGTTACATCGGCAAAGAACATAGGATGGAGATTAGTCCTCACAATCAATAAAACTTGAATTATATAGGATTGATTCATACCATTGACATTCAGGTATGTAATGACATCGAGCTTTGAGCTGATTTTCATGTTTAGTCGAGTAATATCATGTACGTTATTTTGGTAGGGCATACCGAACGATTTGGGGTATGGCATATTTGAAAACTCATAAGTCCTTTATAAGCATTTCTTTATTACTTGAACAAGGCAGGATTTATAAAAGATATTTCCATTCAAGTATTCAATGCAGTCAAATTTTCAGCTGGTTCTCACTTAACGTGCAGTATTACTACTGACAATGTTTCGTTTGGGTATGCCGATTGATACCAGGTAAGGAATTTTCGTAAAATCGTCAGTTTTTGATAAACATTCCCGTTTGTTTTCACAAAAAAAGATCTAAATCATCACTGATCGGCATTCTAGCCTAATTTGATCACCCTTGAGTCGTATTTTAGAAAGAAAAACTATACACTGTTCCTATCTACTACACCCAGGAATACCTGGCAGTGTCTATGAATGAAAAAATTATTAGCACGATGATATCACAAAATATTTTTGCAATATTTCACCTACATATGAAAGTAACAAGGTGCCTATATAATATACCACAACACACAAAAAGACTGTTGACTGAACTAACCAAAGGTCTGTTTATTTGCCTGTTTATGAAATCAGGGACTAATTTCATATTGAGTACACCAAATTTATACTATTCTTTTAAAAAAAAAGTGAATATATCAATCCAAAATTTCCAAATGAATACGAAATTCACCAGCGAAATCGCTTTTTCCCATAGTAAACAATGCATTTTAGGTTATTGTTGGTCCTCCAGTCTCTCCCAACTGTCAAAACTGCTCGTGACCTATTGGTTTATGACAGCTGACGGGAAATTTCGCCAGCGATATGGAGCCGTTGTTGCCAGACTTCACTTCAAGATTGGTTTACAATCAGAAGAAATAGGGGTTATCCGATATTTTCAGTATTTTTCATTATTTACCGTATATTCTTGAATTAAATCGCAAATTGAAAGACAATTTGGGGACTATGTAGAAGCAGTGAGTACTTGTTTTTATGACAGAAAAAGTTACTTGAACATACATCTTCTCAGAACTTTGGGGGCCTTCATCTTCCAAACTGTGAGAGACTGCCTAGTTTCTGCTGGAGATTTGTTGTTCAGGAGAACACTTTGCATACTTCGATGAAAATATCTGATGAAAATCTTCGCGACTGAAATTTTTTTAACCATATTACCTCAAAAAATGTTCCGCCCTCATTTCGAACAAATAATAGATTTCAAGTCGATAGGATCAATATTTTTGTAACTAGGGAGAAAATAAAATTTCATTTACCCTCAATCTCCTGATTCCATATCTTGTGATGAGTTGACAGTCGTACAATTCTACTCTCTGCAAATTGTGACATGAAGTAAGATGCTCCAAAGAAACGTCCGTTATGAGAGGGCAGTTGTCCAATTCTAAAATAGTCAAATTCTCTGCAGCGCATGGGGACATCGAAAGATGCCTTATACCTTCGTCGGTGATCAATTCGCAATGGGAAAGTGTCTGAAATAAAAATACAGTAAAGTGAATGCAATTGCCTGATAACTCTTGTTTTCAAACGAGAGGAATAAACCTGAAGTTACATAGACTCGGAATTTTAAATTTATGAATTAATTCTTCAGAAAAAATTTTCTTGTATCTAATTAAATTTCATATGAAGCTTTCAATCTCTAATTAATACTTCAAATTCTTGAGAATCTATCGGAATTCATGATTGTTCTCAATTATTTTTTAATACGGGAAAACTTAAACATAGGAACTTAATAATTTGCCTTAACGAAATCTTATCACCTTAATATTAATGAGTAAATATGCTTACTTACCAAATATTCAATTCTCGGACACCCCATCGCCAAATGTATTAACGTAGAATCCGTTATCAAAATACATTCATCTAAATCCATTTTTTCTAGATAACGGCAGCTCTAAAACATAAGATTAATAATACAGACGTTATTTCGATATCAATTAGAATGCTTACCCTTGCTAACGCCTGGAAGCCCGCATCAGTGAATTGGGAACAGCCAGCTACTTCCAATGTGGATAACAACGTACATTTTTGTGCTAAAGCTATCAATGAAGCGTCTGTTAGGAATGAGCATCCAGAGAAACAAACGTAGTGTAAATCGGGACATTTCTCAGCTAAAGATTGAACTGCTTCATCCCTGACATTCTGCAACGTAATACCTTCATGAACATTTCTCTTCATGAGAATAAATCGAAATACAAATTTATAATTGATACAATTACCAAGGACACATAGACAGAATCATTTTTTTGTATATGACACAGACTTCCTATGTTAGCATCTCTAGTGCAATCAATCACAGAATACAAGAAATATTTTCAGGAATATATAAGTGTAAATAATCGTTACATAATACACGTTATAATTGAGAAAAAGCATTTCTTCACGAAAATGTAAGCACCCATAGTGCAAATAATGCCAGAATATTCAATTTGGTAGAGAGCGCTTCTTAAGAACAGTGTAAGCATATCTACTGCAAATAATCCAAACACGAAATATTTGGAAAAGGGTTTGTAGCGCAAAAAAATCAGAAAAGTAAGTGTCTGTAGTGCAAATAATTAGAGAATATCAAAATATTTCGGAAAAAAAAACTAGTCTTCATAAAATGTAAGCGGTACAAGTCCAAACAATGGTTTCAGAAAAAATTACGTATTAGAGAAAAGTCAATTCTTCGTAAAAATTTCATGTGCAAATAATCGATTTGAGGAAAGAGAAATTGGTCAAGAAAAGGTTAGCGTCTCTAGTGCAAATAATCGATTTGAGGAAAAGAGCGATAGGTCAAGAAAAGGTTGGCGTCTCTAGTGCAAATAATCGATTTGAGGAAAAGAGAAATTGGTCAAGCAAAGGCTAGCGTCTCTAGTGCAAATAATCGATTAGAGGAAAAGAGAAATTGGTCAAGCAAAGGTTAGCGTCTCTAGTGCAAATAATCGATTTGAGGAAAAGAGCGATAGGTCAAGAAAAGGTTAGCGTCTCTAGTGCAAATAATCAATTAGCGGAAAAGAGAAATTGGTCAAGCAAAGGTTAGCGTCTCTAGTGCAAATAATCGATTTGAGGAAAAGAGCGATAGGTCAAGAAAAGGTTGGCGTCTCTAGTGCAAATAATCAATTAGAGGAAAAGAGAAATTGGTCAAGCAAAGGTTAGCGTCTCTAGTGCAAATAATCGATTTGAGGAAAAGAGCGATAGGTCAAGAAAAGGTTGGCGTCTCTAGTGCAAATAATCAATTAGAGGAAAAGAGAAATTGGTCAAGCAAAGGTTAGCGTCTCTAGTGCAAATAATCGATTTGAGGAAAAGAGCGATAGGTCAAGAAAAGGTTAGCGTCTCTAGTGCAAATAATCAATTAGAGGAAAAGAGAAATTGGTCAAGCAAAGGTTAGCGTCTCTAGTGCAAATAATCGATTTGAGGAAAAGAGCGATAGGTCAAGAAAAGGTTAGCGTCTCTAGTGCAAATAATCAATTAGAGGAAAAGAGAAATTGGTCAAGCAAAGGTTAGCGTCTCTAGTGCAAATAATCGATTTGAGGAAAAGAGCGATAGGTCAAGAAAAGGTTGGCGTCTCTAGTGCAAATAATCGATTTGAGGAAAAGAGAAATTGGTCAAGCAAAGGTTAGCGTCTCTAGTGCAAATAATCGATTTGAGGAAAAGAGAAATTGGTCAAGCAAAGGTTAGCGTCTCTAGTGCAAATAATCGATTTGAGGAAAAGAGCGATAGGTCAAGAAAAGGTTGGCGTCTCTAGTGCAAATAATCGATTTGAGGAAAAGAGAAATTGGTCAAGCAAAGGCTAGCTTCTCTAGTGCAAATAATCGATTTGAGGAAAAGAGCGATAGGTCAAGAAAAGGTTGGCGTCTCTAGTGCAAATAATCGATTTGAAGAAAAGAGAAATTGGTCAAGCAAAGGTTAGCGTGTCTAGTGCAAATAATCGATTTGAGGAAAAGAGCGATAGGTCAAGAAAAGGTTGGCGTCTCTAGTGCAAATAATCCATTTGAGGAAAAGAGTGATTGGTCAAGAAAAAGTAAGCGTCTCTGGTGCAAATGATCGTCTCAGATTAGATTTTTGGGGAAGAGTTGTTTTCAGAAAAATTTTAGCGTCTGTTTTTCGTAAAAATGTCTCTTCAATGCAACTATTTGGAAAAGACCGATGCCTAACTTTAGTGCAAATATTCAAAACACGAAATATTTGAAGAAAAGCTATTCTTAATGAGATTGTTGAGTCTCTAGTGCAAATAATCGAAATTAGTGCCACCTGAGATATTGGGAAAAAACAGTAGGAATAGCAATAAATTTAGTGAATTTTAATACTCACACAACATCCTAACAAATTAATGACTTCCAGATGTTTACAGAACCTAGCTAGGCAAATGACTGCCCTAGAGGTAACCTGCTTACATCCCTTCGATATGAAACTCTTCAATCTTGGACATCCCCTGGCCAGAGCCTCCACACCGTTCTCCGTTATATTGCTGCACCAACTGACATTGATGTGGGTCAGGTTAGGACATCCGTCACTCAGAGCTTTGAGCGACATATCGGTGATCGCAGCGCAACTGTCTAGATTCAACTTTTGTAGCTTGCTGCAGTACTTGGAGAAGGCGTTGCACGTCGAATCGGTCAATTTTTTGCATCCGTTCAAGTTTAGATCTTCCACGTTCTGACACTGTTGAGCCAGTGTTTTCATTGAGCCATCTGCGATAGATTGGCAACCTCTGAGGGAGAGCTGTCGGAGGAATCCACCGCATCTTCTAGATATGTTTTCGATGATTGGACCCTGAAAGTTACTCAGGCTTTTGATGACGATTATTACAGAGAGTATTAGCACAGACCAACAAGACAAATCACTTCATCGTTTGCGGGAATCGCGTCTTTCCGACCTTGAGAAATACAACAGACATAACCACACTTTCTGCTTCCTCAAAACAGCTGTCAAATTAAATGCTTGGCTTTGGAATATCTAAAATCGAAATGTAAAATCGGATTTGTCGGGAGTCAGGAATCACAAGATTGAAATCAGACTAAGATTTTTGAGGAAACCACTTGAAAAGCAAATTTCCAATACCAAAGCGAGTGTTTTCTCACATCTTAAACTCCTATAGAAATCTGTTGGAGTAAATAAAAATTTTGGAAAAATGTTATGGAAAACCAGTTTACCTTAATCAGAGAATCTTTGTAGTGACACTTATAATAGGTCTATAGGAAATCCCCCAAAATCTTCTGGGAGTTTGGGTGTGTTCTATTACATTGCAAACCTTTTTCTAATATGTGTGAATACAATCGAATTAATGTGTAAGAAGTGAAGTAACTTTAAAAATTTATAAACAAGAAATAGACTCCCTTTAAAAACTAGGTTGTCTTATCTTTTCCCTAACACTATCAATTATTACTCATATAAATATGTTATGCGTTAAGTTTTCAGTAACTATATTGAAGTAAGTATACCATGTTTACGTGAAGTCTGCCAAACTGTTTCAGACACTGGTTTTTACATAATTTAATTCAGCAAGTTTAGTATAATTCATAATTGCCTCACTATTTTATCAATAAAGAATATATACAACAGTAATTCATTAAAAGAGGTACTTTACTGGCGAAAACTTGTTCTTTGAAATCAATGTATCAAGCAAACAGAAACATTCTATTGTATTGAATGGAAAATGTATAGGTTGTGATACTTTCACATCAAATGAGATTCATTTCAATATAAAATCAAACTATGAATAGACCAACTTTGTTCGATTCCAATCCTTGTCGTTGTTCAATCATATACAATTTTATTAGACATCCCATCGTTTTAATTGAATAATGGAGGTTGTAATTCTTTTACTTCAGGTGCGATTCCTTTATATTATATAAAATGAACATTATGAATGAGTCCACCTAAGTTCGTTTCCAATTCTTGTTGTACAATTAAAGCATATAATGAGGACTGTCATCATAAAATAGAACCTCAGAGATGACTAAACAATTGCTTTTGTTGTAAAAACTGTTTGGATTATATTCTAAAATGGAACAGATACGAAATTATTCATCAAATAAATAGGACAAAAATTAAATTCAGTTTGTTAACATGTTTATAACCTCTCTAAGCGAGTCCAAAAGCGGCGAGAGTGACGTAATCCCATTCCTGCAATCTGATTGGCACCCCAAGTCCCCAAAGCACCCCAAACGTCTGCTAAAATTCTGATTTTGATATCTGCGTTGACATAGATTTCCTAAGTAAATGACGCGAGTGGTTCATCTGGTTAGTCTGTGGTATTAGTGAAATTTTGGGGAACGGCTTTTAAAGACAATATTCACCTCGACGTCCTTCTGAAAATCAAACAAATCGATCCTTTGCCAATTAGATCCATCTAGGGCTAAAATATTCCAAGATTTGGAAACCTGGGCACACCTACAAAGGGAAACGACATCCAAATATGAGAATATTCTCAGAAGAAGCTCTTTTGGTAGTTTCTTGTTAATCATTGCTTCGTCGTCGTTGAAAACTTTATTCAGCTGAAAAAATAATCATTTATTGAGCAGAATCTTCCAATTTAGTTCAAAATAAATGATGTTATATACAAAGCGCAAGATAGAAGGTTCATTTGAATATGTCCAATTTCTTTGGAGATACAATTTTCTCAATACACGGCACTTTGTTAAAACTAGCATTAAATTTAGAACTTTTTTGAAAGAAACTGCTAATTCCACACCAAAGAAGACCAAAATAATCGAACTGTTTGCCTGCATCCCCTAATTTAGTAGCAAAATTTGTTCTCAAGGTATTTCGTTCAATTAATACTGTTATTCGTAAAGATTAATCACTCAAACTATTGGGTGATTCATATATTAATTAGAAATTTTGATATTCGACTGAAAAAATAAATATTATCGAACAGCTATTTCACCTGCCATTTCAGGAAATTTCCTAGCCAGTAATTGAGGATCTTGCAATCCAAATAAGAAGATGAAATGCAAGGGCACTGTCCTAAACAAAATTATATATTAACTTGAGCAAATTTATTTGGATCAATTGATTAGACATCCTTATATCTCAAACCTCCGGTGTTTATAAACAGTGATGAAATTGCGTCGATGCCAAACTTCATTCTTGATTGAAGTCAAATTCCAAAATGACATGTGCATTGGTTTTTCGGCAAATTTGTTCTACAGTAAAATATTGGATATTTTCAAACGAAATCACCGCGAATTGTTCTGGAAAAGTTTAAGTTTTAACTGGAAGTAGAAGTGGGGGTTTTTCCTGAATTTGGGTTATTACTGCAAAAGCAAATTTGAACATAATTATTATGGGTTTGATTCATCATTTTCCCAAATTACTTTCAGAAACTATTCAAAATCAGGTTTCAAAATTGGGGGTTGGGATTTGTCAGGCATGCACGAAGTGACAACGGTGTTTAGTAGAATAGCTTTTTCTGCTATAGAATAATGAAATATTTATTCCTATTCTGTGGTACACACGTGTTCTTGTCAATATAACCAAACAATTTCCGTTTGCGATTTGTCAGTAATATGACAGTATGACAGTATGTGCTCTTCTTTTTTTATTCCTTGGTCGTTGTCTCCTACTCTAACCAGATCGAAGTATAGCTATCTCTGTTTACCTAATCAAAGTATCACATTTGACGTCCTTTTCTTTCCGAGAAAGCTGAATTCGATGTTGCCATATCGTGCACTGAAGACAAATCCCTTTAAATGCAAATCCCTATTTTTATTTTTCAGTTTTAGGTGATCAAACATTTTTTTAATAATATAAGGTTTGTTCCAACACCCAGTTCTGTTACTGTCTTGAACTCGTTCAGAACTGAATCAATTCACACGTCTTCGCTCATTCTAGTTCGGGACTAATTCTGAATAGATAGTTCGAAAGTGTTGGAAACGCATCATTCTTAGAAATTCCCTTGTCATAGCCTAAGGGCTGTTTGTCACCCGAAAAATACAGCCCGTCTCTGCCAGATGTGGTTTTATTGCCCCTTGCTGCATTCGAATGGCACGAAACAGATGACCGATTCAATTCCTCCTTCTCAGTTCTTGCCTAAACCCAAGAACCGAATTAACCGTTCTAGAACTGGTCTGACACAAATTCTTTTCACGTTGGAACACTTGGTTTGCAATTCCGTACCAGTTCGAAATTTGTTGGAACGCTAATATCGATATGCGCAAACTCCGCCCGATTCAGAACTAGTCCCAGAGTGTGTAGGAACAGACTTATAATATTGAAATTATATGTTTGAAATGTTCTGAAGGTTTTTCATGAAAATTACTGCATTTTCGTTTAAAGGAAAAACCCCCATTGTTCTGAAATAAGAAAAAATTATTTGAAAGTTCAGAAGACCTGTTTGAGTACATACAGAAAACCAAAAATCTACTCCGCATTTGAATGCTGGCAAAA
Organism: Myrrha octodecimguttata; assembly: GCA_958510865.1. Classification (NCBI taxonomy): domain Eukaryota; kingdom Metazoa; phylum Arthropoda; class Insecta; order Coleoptera; family Coccinellidae; genus Myrrha; species Myrrha octodecimguttata. Next base: position 24,142,918 of record OY294059.1, read on the forward strand.
CTTAGATATTTACCGAAAAAACAGACGTTGCATGTAAAACTCAATAGAATTTGAAGAAATACAATTCACTCTCCAAATTGTGGATTTTTTTCCGTTTTTCTCAAAATGAGATTGCAGACTGGAAGATGAGTAAAACCTAATTTTGAAAGGTTCTATTGGTATTTACCTGTTGTTTGACAGAATCAACAGCCATCTTATGAAGTCCCAGAAAATTATTCTATCCCTAATATAAGATGACCAACAGTTGTGATATAATATTTTTCACTCAAGCGTCCATGAAGACATGCTGCCTATAAGTTATCTGAAAAAAATAGAAACAATTGCAGAAGAAGAGCGTACACCGACCGCTTCGATACAGAAAATGAGAAACACTGCAAATTTCACTCTCAAAATGTATTTTTCTAGTCGTTTTTTACGCGTTTATCGGTTTGCCCGAAAAATTTCTGTAATTTTCGTTTTTACGAAAGTGATCCTAACTCTTTTTGGTGGATCCACTGATGAAAAATCCGTGGTCGATTCAATTCTGTTCGGCCGACACGGAAACACTATAACTTCCGAAAGAGGAGACCTACAGTCTTAAAATGTTAAGGAAAAGTGTGCATCCTGGGGATATCTCGGTTGAGTTCGTTGATGGGCAAAATTCATCAAACCGTTTCGAAGTTAAACTCATCTGTAATTTTGTTGTTGTTTTGAAATGCTGATCTGATAGCATTGAAAAAGACAGACTAGCCAACTTGTGAAAAATTTCGCGAGAATTTATCGTCGGAAACATTAAATCATTCCAACATTTAATATTTCATAAGCACTCTTTTCCTGAACTTTCTCATAAACTTTCAAGCCGAAATTTTACAAACAAAAGTATGTACACTGAATTCACACATTAAACAGTCGGTAGGCTCTGATAGTTTGACACATTCCACTCTGTATTATTGAGAAATGAAAGGTTATCCTAGTAATTTTCCTCAGATCAGATAACTTCGCGGCGTTGCCCGTTCTACACAAAGCCAATTCTGGAACTTGACGCGATTTCACAATAAGTGCCACCCTGGCTAAGTTCTAATTACAAAAACTTGATAAATCTATTCCAAGGGCTAACCTCTGACTTTAGAGAGGAAAATGAGGGATAGGTTCTGAATTTCAGCTGGATCAAACATGCCGATTTGGAAATATTGGATATGTCTGCCCAATCTTTGGTTGGATTTTGCTCGTTCATGAATAATGAACTTCAAGCTCCAAGTCGATACCTTTTTACTCTCGGAAGTTATAGATGGATTTTACGAACGACCGTTGAGGCGACCGTAAACACAATAACTTCCGGAACAAACGACATACTCTCGATTTTTATAGCGTAGGTTTGGGGCTGAATCAGGAAATTCGAATTCATGAACAGATATTCCATTCTCGAAAATATTGGCAAAATGAAATTTCTAATGAGTACATACCTATACCTCTATTACAAAGGCCCATCCAAGATCTACAATTTATGGATCTCCGAGTAGTTTCTTTTGAAAGTTATTTTAAAAAATTAATGTAAGTGTTCCAAAGCCAAACCAACATTTATTGAGGAGATAATAATAATAGTATGATATTGTAAATTTCACAAAACTTTGATCGGCACTTTAATTGAAAGATTTTTAAATATCATCATATCCTATCCGCACTTCATGACTATCGAAATAGTTCAATCATATCATATAAAATAATTATTGGATCTGAAAAATTCAAATATCCATCAAAGGATATTTTCGGAAGACTGCATTATTTCTTACAGTAACACACTTATTGCTGATCGAAAAATAATTTCACTGAACCAAAATCTCTTTCAAAGACCTCACAGAAAATATTCAAGATGAGAATATTAGTATGAAACACGAAACGGTGTTCGACGAATATTCAGTCTTTGTTCGCAACGTCTTGTTTGGGTCACGTCCAAGGTCTTGGAACAACTAAATGCGGTCTCTTTCAAGCAGTAGTATGCCAATACAACACAAATGCATAAAATTCCACAATAATAAATACAACTCAATTCGCTTACACGCTTACTTCCTGGTTTCATTCAATACGTAGAAATGAGGAACAATTGGTAAAAGAAAATGATACCTTATAAATAAAGAAATACGGACTCTGCCAAAAATATTAACTGGCCAAGACTCGAGTCACGTACAATCAAAATATTACAGTTGAATTGAATTAAATTATTCTGCACTAGTCGTGAACACCTATAATTTTAAGACGTAGAATGGAATGGCAGACATTTTCATGTCATAAATTATGAATATCAAGATACCAAGTTCACTCACCTTCGCTAAAAAGAACGGTAAATACGTCACATTCCAGAAATCCCTTTTTCCAGGAATAACAGCTAGACGTATAAAGAAAATAATAGCAATAACAAAGAATACACATGGGGTTTGACAGTCTGGCAAGTCGATCAGCTGTTTTACATCAATACATATCACGAATGCAAACAAATTGATAACAGGAAGAACGAATCAAGTTTTTATTGACTTGTGTCTACTTACCATAATTCCTTATCATTCTTAATTGTGTATAATCAAACAAAACCAGAAGAACACTTTAATGCACCAGATCTTCGATTAGTTTTGCTCCGGGTTTCACTACGCAGAACCACAGAGAAAGAACATTCAACTAGGAAAGATTGAGATTGTCGAAATGCTAAACCTGTACCCTTGGCAACGGCTCATTTTACGTCGAATGGAAAGCGATGATTTTGTTTATCACGACAGGATTGGACCTTTCAACGTTATACAGCCTTGCTGTAGTGACGGAAATGGCTTGCGAACTGCATTTCTCAACAGCACCATAACAAACACCTCGGAACAGCCTGCTCCAGACGGCTGGGATCGGATTGGAGTCGCGACGCGGCTGAAAATTCGTCAAAACAAAAACAAGGGATTTCCGCGCCGTGTTGTCAGACTTTAGCGGAACTTTGAGATATTTTCTGGAGTTGTTTTGTTTTTGACGGTTGGAGTTCATCCTATAATTTCAATAATCTAGGTATATTCTTCAGATTGTGAACGAAATTGGTCCCTAGCTATCACTTTAGGACTCACTCATGATGAATTCGTGTATTAACGGATTTAAAATAAACTATAAATGTTTTCTATTTTCATCAATTTCAAACTTGAACATTCGGAGTTAAAACTCCTTAATGTGAAATAAACCACTCAAAATTTTAATTTCCATTTTGTAATGCAGATCTAATCGAGTTGGCAGTTAAAATAATATTCCGATCATCTATAGGTATTTGAATTGATTTTTTGCTCTAGAGCGGGATACTCAAGCGCAAATTCCGGTCATTTACGATTTTTTTTTAATTACTTTTCGGAATAACCGATCGAATAAAGCATTAGCTTCCGGAAGAAATACACAAAAGAGATTTGGATACCTATATTTGATATCATTTAGTGGACTTTATCTGTTGACTTGTGTTCAAGTAATTGTCTATTAAATATCCGCCATGAATGAATCGATAACAAAAATGTTTAGCATAATTTTTGCTGAGCATTTTTTTCATTCATTGTAAGTAGCCGTGAAATGGTGGAATAAATCTATCGTTTGGCAACAGTGTTGAAGAAACATGACCTAACGTCAAAGAGCGATCGCCTCTTGAGGTCGACGAACAGCCGTTTGCCAGGCGGGTGGCAGGGTAGACGACAAATAACACGTAACGGTTTATTTTTCGTTTTATTACTTCCAGAAATTACAACCCGAGGAATCACGTAGTAAACGAGCATTGTCGGTAAAATTTATAATAGCAACGGTGTCAATTCCAAAATTTAAGCATTTTTGGTTTGTTTCGCCGGTAGAATGCAAGCAAGATGCGTAAAACACCTGTACTCTATGCATCTTCGATTCTATGACTGCCACATAGAGTATTCTACCCACAGATCACAGTCATTTGTGATTCTGTGAATCTAGTAGAACTTTTGATTTCCGCAAAAAAAAAATCATAGCAACGCTTGATATTGATACAACACGTCAAATTAGCATGAATATCAATGAAACAGACGAGATTTTGCATTCCTATTGAAAATGGCGAAGAGTTACGAACCTCTGATGTGTACATCTAATTCTCGTTATCACATAGACTATGGCATTCCTTTGGTCGCAAATAAAAGCACGGATTATAGAACAACAACGGGCACTTTTCATGATTGTGTACCGCCAAATCCTGACGATTTCGATTGTGTGAGTTTGAATCGAAAAAATACTTCAAAAACATTATTCGCGATCTCTCAAAGAATTATTTTTCCGTAGAATAAGCAAATACAAAAATTGTACGTAATGCTTTTTTTCTATTATCTTTCAATCTTTCCGAAACATTTCAGAGAGTGAAGGTTAACTTGAGAAACGATTGGAAATTTCAAGATATAGCACTAAAAAATTCCTTAGAGAGCACTTATAGAAATGATTTCGACACGAAACATTCACAAACAAGGGTTTGCGATAGCTACCGGAAAGCACCCAGGAAAGATAAAAACTATACAAGAACAGTCGAAGAAAGTGTGAGTATAACAAACAGTTGGATTCATTAAAGAGTCCTTTAATAAACTTTTCTTTAATTTCGCTGTAACTCGGCGCTAGTCGAAATCCGTATCAGAGAATATAACACATGTTCTTTTAAGATCATGATAACCCTAAATAATAAAGACACATATATAGTTGGGAGAAACTTTTTATTATTATAATGTGGTACATAATTTCTTGGCATTTATATTTTTAAAATGATTTCTAGCATATGTCCGTCGCGACTTAAGCTACCTTTTGTGCTAGGGAGATTGGGTATTTGGGTAATCGGAGATTCTTTCCTATTGGACGACGACGAGCACGTGATCGTCGTCAGCCAATATGGTGAATCTCTCGACCAATAGGATGAATCCCCGATTACCCAAATACCCGAATCTCCCTCGCACAAAAGGCCCCTTCAGTGTTACTTTGTTCATTCGTCCAGCCCAATTTTCCACTTATTTTTTCAATAAATCTGGCCGTTTGGCGACGATGGTGACTTGAATATTGTCTTCCAATGTTTCAAGAGTTGCTGGTCTGTCGGAACGAACCAATGACTATAGCTCCATAACCCCATTGCAAACTGTATGTATACATCACTGTAAACAACAAAAGAAGCAGTAAAAATCTGCAATAATAATACTAAATTAATGATATAAAACTAGCAGATATAGAGACGTTAAGTCGCACGAACTAGGTTACCGGCTAACAGAATATATCACTTCTGGAAATATGTCATCCGCCAAATTGATATTGCAATCAATGGTTTAGCGCGCTGTATGGCAAGTTGCGCCGTCTTGTGGAACCGAAAGGAGTGTTTAGCTTAATAACTTTTGGATTCGTCAACAAATCAGTCAGCATGGCTTCATATAGCGCTTGTCATTCACCGTAACCGCAGCATTTCTCATATTTTGAATCAAGAATAGTGAAATGAGTGCGAAAATGATTTATGATGCATTGTCAAACCTTGTCGAACACAACGTCAAAATTCTCAACTGTCAAACCATAGACAACGCAAACGAAATTTTTCTTCTTCTTCTTTTAAGAGTGCCACTTAAGGTGCATAGAAGTGCCACTCCATCGCTTAAGATTGACGATCATCATGGCAATTTGAATGTTGGGTAAACCCGCAAGATTTCCCGTCGCCGAGATATTGAAAAGATATTAACATCATTGTACTCAGTGTGTTTTTCTGAATGAAAAATGTGAAATCGAACATAGGCGGCCTCCCTTAATTTGGAAGATATGGGCCTCCAAAGTTCCAAAATGAGTCGTTTTCAGGTCCCTTTTTCCACCATAAAAACGATCTCTCACTTCATCTGTATAGTTCACAAACCACCTTTGAACCTTCAACCAACAATAAGCAACACTTTTTTCTAAGAATAATCAATATTTAATGAAAAAACAATGAAATTACTGGACAAACACTTAACCTCTATTCCTTCTGATTTCGACTCAGTCTAAAAGTGAAGTTTGGCAATGGCGCGAATTTCATCGGTCGGAATCGTGCCATCGTGCGTATTCGGGAATGACAGATTATTGCTGGCGAGAAAAATGAAATATCATGAAATATGTTCTTAGTTCTTACTGTTTACTGCGACACTCTAAATCTTCCAATAGGAGAATTCGTTTCTAATGAAATCTACAAGGTTGAAACACATAGAAATGGAATGAGAATACACCCGGATATATATTTCAACGTACATTTTTTTCATATGTGATAGGTCGCGCCCTTCCCAGATATCCGATGAAATCGAGGTTATTATATAACCCATTTTATTGGAATACCTTGAATCTCATTCTAAACTGGGACCATCTCGAAGACACAACAAGAAACGAAGTAGATAACAACCTCCCTATTTTGAAGGGGATAGAAAGAAAGTTCAAACGAAAATATTGAGAGTGAAACCTTAAATTAATATTCTCAATTATTTTGTTTTGAAGTTAGAATAACCACCTCTTCTTCAGTGACCGAAGCATTTTCCTTACAATCATATCCTTCGACTGTCCATCGTTTCATATTTCCCGCCAGCAACTACTCTTCGACCAGCGATGAAAAGACGCTGTTGCCAAGCTTCGCTTCAACATTGAGAAGTATTTCGTAGAAATATAGGTTAAGTGGTTGTCTAATATTTTCACTTTTCTTCCTTTAAATAATGAATTTTCTTGAAAGAAAGTGTCGCTATTCGTTGGTTGAAGTTCAAAGATGATTTATGAACTAGATTTGAGAAGTGAGAGATCATTTTTATGGCGGAAAAAATGATCTGAAAATGCATCAATTTGGAACTTTGGGGGCCCATATCTTCCAAACAAAGAGAGACCGCCTATGTTGGCCTTCATATCTTTTGTTCAGGAACTCACACTGCTTACAATCATGTGAATATCTTACTTGTAGCTTCGCGACGGGAAATCTTGCGAGTTTACCGAATGTTGTTTGAGGCAGCATGGAACAGTCCTCTCTGGTGCTCCTTCCAAAACATCCTCGCAGGTTAGCCAGCCAGAACGTTCTTCTCCTGCCGAGAGCTCGTCTACCTTCGACGAGACCCTAAATGATGAGTTGAGAAATGTGGAATTTCTCGTTTCGTTAAAAAAAACTCCAACCATTTGAAACCCGTAATCCGTTTATCTGGACACAGATTGCATAGGGTCATCAAAAGCAATCAAAATTTGGTGAAAAATCTTCATAAATCTATAGATCTTTCCTTCCACAGATGTTTGCTCATCCGCCTAGGCCTATAACCCCTAAAATCTCGGAAATGAAGGATAACTTCCGAATCAACTACGCCAACTTGGAGACAAGAGAAGTCATACCTCCCGCTATATCAGCCATATGTCCCGTACGTACCTGACGCCATACTTGTTAAATTTATTATTTTTAATCCAACGATTTATCGATAGGTTCAAGGTCTAGGAAGAGACGAACAGCCTCCTGTAAGACCAGAAAAACCGGGATTTTGGAAATGGTTGGATCCTTACATGACAACAAACAAGAGCAGCCATATACAGTTCAACAACAATCAGCGCAAGGACGCTAAAAAAGACTTTCCTACCTACTACAACACGTACGGAAAATGGCCGGTAATTTAATAACTTCAATATGCTTATTTCATTAAAACTTGTTTTTAAGCTGTGTTTTTGTGCATCCGTTATGGCACAAAAAAGTTTCGATTGGTCGAAATATTCAAATTTGAATACTTCGACCAATCAAATCGTTTTGGTACTATTACGAATGAACGGAAATCCAGTATTATCTTGATTATAAAAATTAGTTAATTCTCATTTTGAACCACACTCCGCAAGTTAACTGCTAGTCATCAGTCAAAAAAAGTTATAAGGCTCACTCATGCACGCGACGAAAAATTGTCGATCGTAAAAACAGTAACTTTCGTAAGAAAAGACTTACGAACTCGATATTTGTAAAGTAGGTTTGGGGTTAAATAACTGAGATCGAGTTCGTGAACAGGTGAAATCCGCCCAATGATTCCGTTGATATACCCATTCAAAATTTTATTTTCCAAATATTCACAAAAATACATCAGATTGGAACGAATTGAAATATTGTACTTGATTGCAAACTTATAGGTTGAAGGTCTATATAAAAAAAGATCTCAAAATTTTTCATCACAAACTAAAGATGCGTTTAGTGGAGTGAATAAGTGGAAAGATGACCGCTTTGGCAACGAACTTGAATAAATTGAATACATAGGAATTCAATTAAAAGACACAAGTGTGGTTGATTTCTACTTTATTATAAACACATGACGCGTTTCACTACATTGTAGTTTCATCATATGCTGATTCTACACCTAGAGAACAAAGGGCGGAAGTTAAATTTATTGGAGGCTCTAGAGATAAACCGTTTAAGAAATTCTGGGAATTTATTAAACGACCAGACGGAACTGTCAAATTCACCATTGTTAAACCTATTCAGCAAGGAGCCCAGTTTGGTTTTTCCATGATTGACCCGTTGGAAATATCTCTGTACCTGTATTGGTTTATGTGAAACTGTAACACACTTTTTGAGACAGTTGCAACTCAGCATCTGATGAAACTACAATGTAGTGAAACGCGTCATGTGTTTATAATAAAGTAGAAATCAACCACACTTGTGTCTTTCGATTGAGTTTACAATGGATTTCTATCAAGTAAAGGCCACCACAATACGAAGTACATAAGAATTTCTTAAGTCCATATTCAATTAAGGCTTTTATTTTTTTATATATATAGATTGCCCTAACACACCAAAGCTAATCGGCTATTAAACTGTAGCGAGCGCCCTCTTTCAGCTCTTACTTAAGTCGCGCGCGCAGTACCATCTTGCGTCTTAAGTACCCTACGTTATCTGCCTGTAACGCTTGGCCAACATCATCGGTCAACGTACAGGGGGCGATAGCGCGCACGCTGTCCCTACTAGATCCTCTCAAGATCTCGGAAATACGCTCATCCCCAACGGTCTGGTACACTCTCTCGTGGTCCTCACAAGGGGTGTCCACTCACGTAGACATGTAAACGGCATAGTTTGGTGCATGCCCTAACGAGTTCCCCCAAACTAAGCCGGGACGAAACGTGACACTGTCCCAAAGAGGTTGAAGCTACCTCGCAAACCTTCAAAACCAAAAAGATATATGAATGTGCTAAGCTAAAACAAACTTTCCATGGGGGTTTTTCTTCTAAACGAAAATGCAGTAATTTTCATGAGAAACCTTTAGAACATCACATTTCAAACATACAATTTCAATATTATATTTAAAAAAAAATGTTTGATCAATAAAAATGGGGATTTGTCTTGAGTGCACGATATGGTAACGTCGAATTCAGCAATCTCGGAAAGAAAAGGACGTCGAATGTGTTACTTTGCTTAGGAATGTAATAACGTATGTCAGAGTGGACACTCTGTATAATTATTAAAAGACGATTAATAAAACGTGCTCAGATAGATTACCTACTGATATTGAATTCCCACGTCTGTTATCATAATATGCTTGTAAACAAACCCGTCAAAACATATATAATATTTTGTTATTGTATTATGAGAACAGTGTGAGTGTGAGTAAGAACACGAAGCGGAGAATCCATTGATGGGTCCGCCGTAGTAATGACCCATAGTAATTAAACCCTCTACGAGATCTACGAGTGTTATTTCCAAACCCTCTCCTGTACAATCCAACTGGACGAACCAACCCCTTGACAGGGAACACCACAGGAAAACAGAGATAGCTATACTTCGATCTGCTTAGAGTAGAAGACAACGACCAAGGAATAGAAAAAGAAGAGCACAGACTGTCATATTACTGACAAATCGCAAACGGAAATTGTTTGGTTATATAGACAAAGAACACGTGTGTACCACAGAATAGGAATACATATTTCATTATTCCATAGCAGAAAAAGCTATTCTACTAAACACCGTTGTCACTTCATGCATGCCTGGCAAATCCCAACCCGTAATTTTGAAATCTGATTTTGAATACTTTCTGAAGGTAATTTGGGATAATATGATGAATCAAACTCATAATAATTATGTTCAAATTTGCATTTGCAGTAATAATCAAAATTCAGGAAAAACCCTCATTGCGGTTATCTCAAAACAAAAAAATTGTGACTCAACATGATTTTCCATCGGGGTCTTCATATGCAATGCATATATACTTATTCCTTTATGACGATATTGAAGAAACTTGCTTAGCAATAAATCCATTGAATAATATTATTGAAGGGTTTTCATGGCGTTCTACCACCTGCTAGTGGAAATAAAACTGTGATCGACAATGTCCCATTCAAGCACCAGTTACCAAACAGAAATCTACCAAAGATTGTGAAAAGAGTTCCTAACTCGTGAGTATTATCTTGAATACTTACCTATATACTTTTTCTTGACTTTTCAATCTAAGACACTTCGGGTAATGCACAAAGATAACCTTATTTTGGTTTATCATTTGATGAAATCAAATAATATTTGGATTTTATCAAATGATAGATGCATGTAGATTTGAATGAACTAAATAAAGAAAATCCGTCGGTCCGCCGTCCGGAGCTTTTCACTGAAAGTACTGAACCGAAATCCGTGAAACTTGTAAAAAAAATATTTCTCGAAAACTTACTACCGAATTTTCATGGAACTGTCAACGTTGATTACTGTTGTATAACTCAACCGGATGATTTCCGACCAGTGGTCTCTGAGTTATAAAGAAAACGCCGCAGAATTGGTGTAAAAAAACCAATGAGTTATGGATAATATGTATGAGTTATATTTAAGATATCAATAGAATTGGTTTATTTAAGTGAGAAAATAACAAACCCTTGTATAAAATTTGCAATTTTTTTTCAGTAATTCAATTTATTTCAACTTTGCTTTGGATAATGAAATCTAACTAGCGCTATCTCAGTATCTTACGAACCCTAATCTGCATGACGTTCATCGATTTATCCTAAGTTTTCGGTACTCGAAGGTTGGGGTTCGTAAGTTGCTCCTGAGATGGCGCTAGTGAAATTTTAGTCACAAAAGCATCATCCAACAGGTTATAAGTATCTAGATCCCCTTCGGCGTTCAACAAGGTGGGTCGTTCAGAAGATGAAACTGCACACGAATTCCTTGTCAAATGCTTATCTTTTTATCTACCAATGTTATTATTTTCCGTTTATATCCTCAGTTCGGCAATATCCTAAAGATCCTGATTTTGGCATTTCAGTGGAATCAAGACGGAATATTCCTCGAAGTATCAGACCAACTCCAAATCTGATTTGGCACCATACATCCAGGCGGCAGGCGAAGAATTTGCAGAATCCTTGTCCGGAGCATCGGCTTGGCAGAATCTTGCAGCGCCTGGCATGTACTGTACGGAATACTGCCAGTTGGGTACATCCAAATCGGCGAGAACCGTAATTGCAATGGATACCCCGAAAACAACTATTGTCCATAAGCCATGTCGAACGAAATACACAGATAATTATGATGGCTGATTCAATAAACAAAAACTTGTTTTATCACTTTGAATTCTGATTGTTCATCAGTAAAGAATATGACTTTCCAGAAACGTCTACGAATATACCTCTTAAAACTCTTCCGAAAGCTGTCGACTTCTGAAGGCCCGATTTATTTTTTTCTCAAAAATTTTTTGGATGGAAATGGTTAAAAAATTGTATTAATTTTATATTCAAAAATTTTCGTGAAAATCGCAAAAATAATTAACATTAATGATAGCCCGTTTTCCCCTATTAACGTCGAAATTTCTGCGAATTCTAAGATTTCTCGATGATATTGGCAACGTTGAAGCATGCAGACTGTAAGCAGGTGCCTGACCTTGAGATATAACAAGTCTTAATGAAACTTGAATGTGCTTATGTATTTAAGTTGGCTGAGTGATTTTATATATTATAATTAATTTATAAATTTGATGGCAATAAGGATTGTTATGGAATTTTTCAATGTGAGAATGTGCGAGGATGGAATTTTTTGTAAGTCCTTTGAATTTCTAGCAATGGGTTGGTTTTTCTGCAAAACTCATAGTAAGAGATATCTGTGGTGAACCTGCAAACAAAGTGCAGGAGTGCAGTGCTGTAGCTACAATTTACTTAGATGTAGGTCTTTTGCTTTTCAAGGAAGGGGCATTACCTCGCTACTGCCCTGTTGTATTAGCACTTCGAGAAATTACAAATGCTTATAAAATTTCCCCAGAACCATTCTTGAAAGACAGAAATGAAAAAAAAGTGTTTCATTTGATTAGAGGAAATTATGGACAACTTGATAAAGACTCAACCTGAGTACTCATTGACGTTTCACGGGATTGTCCATCTGAAGGACGGCGCATCAGACACATCAGATAGGCTGAATCCTCTGGCCTGTGACAACCGCTGAAGCGGCGTAGTGTGCGACCATGACCCACGCGCTTATGCTGTGTTGGAATGAAGTAGCTAGCGTGCGTCGGTTAGAGGTGCCACCTTCTGGCAACTTAGTTAAACTACGCCGCCTACATCCTGTTAGAAGGTGACATTATGTGAACTTTTGCCGAATCCAATGATCTCAGTAGGCACATGCCAAATATTTTACCTGTCGAATTCTTTCAAATGAAACTTTTTTACTGGCTTTGGAAAAATGACGGAACCTCAACCAGATGAATCGATCTCTGCAGTTTCAATCGATCTAACGGAAGAAACCAGAAAAGAACAAGGAGTTTCGGAAATATCCACAGTTACTGTAGAAACTGGTGCCTCATCAACACTTACTGCAGCCATCTCAAGTACTTCCGGTTACAGCGTTGAATCAGAAGTCGTAGTTGAAGATGATATGCAAAAAAACGAAATATCGGAAGAAGCGGTGGTGAAAAAAAACCCACTGGACGGTAATTATCAAAAATATACAACTGAATAGAAAAGGTAGTTTTTGTCAATTCTTTTCAGATCTCACATACGAAGAGCTTGCTGCTTTTGTTAATGATTTGAAGTCTGAATTTAAACACTTAACAACAGAGAATGATATGTTAGAGCGATACTTACGTTTGAATGATCCGCAGTTGCTTGAAGGTAACTATTGGTACGAATAAGTATCCATACTCAAATACATCTTCAAATTTGAAGTGGGTTCTTTGGCTAGGTTTAGATTGGTGATATCGCATCGAATCTTTAAAAAAATATCTGTGATCTACACAGTTTTCTCTGGTTAAATCTGCAGATATTAGAATACGCGACTACCTCGGTAGACTAGAGGATGGAAACATGTTCTAGGATGCTGAAGGTACCGGGTTCGAATCCCGGCGAGGTCATGGATGTTGTAAAGTGTCTAGGTGGTGGTGATTTGAAAGAATCTTAACCAAATGATATGTTCGATGTGTCGATGGTTCGAAATGGCCAAGCACAGTAAAAGATAGAAAAAAAAAAAAAAAAAAAAAAAAAAAAAAAAAAAAAAAAAAAATTAGAATACGCAAATTCGATATGTGATTACATCACAAACTTCTGAGCATTAGTCTGTGGTTAAGCAGCAATGAAAGAATACAAATAACTCATCTGCTATACAACTGTATGTTTTTTTTGTAAACTCTCCAAGAAAGTGGCAAACTAAAAAAAATACGGGGTAAACCCGCAAGATTTCCCGTCGCCGAGATATTAAAAAGATATTTACATCATTGTACGCAGTGTGTTTTTCTGAATGAAAAATGTGAAATCGAACATAGGCGGTCTCCCTTAATTTGGAAGATATGGGCCCCCAAAGTTCCAAAGTGAGTCGTTTTCAGGTCCCTTTTTCCACCATAAAAAAGATCTCTCACTTCATCTGTATAGTTCACAAACCACCTTTGAACCTTCAACCAACAATAAGCAACACTTTTTTTGGTAAACCCGCAAAATTTCCCGTCGCGAAGCTATAAGTAAGATATTCACATCATTGTAAGCAGTGTGAGTTCCTGAACAAAAAATATGAAGGCCAACATAGGCGGTCTCTCTTTGTTTGGAAGATATGGGCCCCCAAAGTTCCAAATTGTTGCATTTTCAGATCCTTTTTTCCGCCATAAAAATGATCTCTCACTTCTCAAATCTAGTTCATAAATCATCTTTGAACCTTCAACCAACGAATAGCGACACTTTCTTTCAAGAATATTCCTTATTTAAAGGAAGAAAAGTGAACATATTAGACAACCACTTAACCTATATTTCTACGAAATACTTCTCAATGTTAAAGCGGAGCTTGGCAACAGCGTCTTTTCATCGCTGACCAACGTATTATGACCGAAGAGTAGTTGCTGGCGGGAAATATGAAATGATGGACAGTTGAAGGATATGATTGTAAGGAAAATGCTTCTGTCACTGAAGAAGAAGTGGTCATTCTAACATCAAAACAAAATCATTGAGAATATTTGTTTAAGGTTTCACTCTCAATATTTTCGTTTGAACTTTCTTTCTATCCCCTTCAGAAGAGGGAGGTTGTTATCTACTTCGTTTTTTGTTGTGTCTTCGAGATGGTCCCAGTTTAGAATGAGATTCAGGGTATTCCAATAAAAAGGGTTATATAATAACCTTGATTTCATTGGAAATCTGGGAAGGGCGCGACCTATCACATCTGAAAAAAATGTACGTTGAAATATATATCAGGGTGTATTCTCATTCCATTAATATGTGTTTCAACCTTGTACATTTCATTAGAAACGAATTCTCCTATTGGAAGATTTAGAGTATCGCAGTAAACAGTAAGAACATATTTCATTTTTCTCGCCAGCAATAATCTGTCTTTCACGAATACGCACGATGGGACGATGCCGACCTATGAAATTCGCGCCATTGCCAAACTTCACTTTTAGACTGAGTCGAAATCAGAAGGAATAGAGGTTAAGTGGTTGTCCAGTAATTTCATTGTTTTTTCATTAAATATTGATTATTCTTGAAAAAAAGGGTAAACCCACAAATTTTCCCTTTGCAAAAATATTAATAAGATATGGGCGAAGTGAGACTTAACACCCGTGCTAAGCATATGGGTTTCAAACGTTGTCATTCACAATGAATCAGAACTTTGGGGGCTCATATCTTCCAAACTATGAGAGGCCGCCTAGTTTTGGCAGCACATTTTTATCAGAAGAACATACTGAGTGCATCGTTGAAAATATCTAATGTATATCTTCGCGACCGGAAAATTTGCGGGTTTAGCGAAAATGCTTAAAACAATATCATACATAAAGTAAGTTATTTCCTCTCAAGTTAAGACTCCAAAACCTGCTTGATACAAATCGTTTTCAATTTCAAGGAATGGCCCAAACAATAGAAAATGCAATAAAAATGCAAGGAAGTGAACTAGTTAGAAGAGCTACCTTGGCAGATACCTATTCAACAAAATCCTACACATCTACCAATAAAGCTGAGAGTTCTGTGGTTGGAACAAGTTCTATAATAGACAAAGGACCAAGGTATGATGAAATACCGTACCAATTCCTAAAATTATAACAAGGCAATGCTGAGGCTACCTAAGAGCAGAATGAAAGAAAGCAAAATAATATTCAAATGAAAATTTATTCAATATTCAAAACAATGCAATCATCACTTACATAATCAATATACAACGTTTCCCCATCTATAATCAATTCCTTATCCAGTAAGAACTTGATATTCCCTGACATAACTTTTGATAAAATATTATGGTCAGGTTTGAATAACCTAAGTTTGAGCTCACCACTTTTATTGTTATTGTTCTGCAATTTGCATTCTTCTGCGATAGCATCAATGGCCCTTCCTACTGTCCAATTCTTTGAAACGAACACAGCCTTCTCAGATTTTGAAGGCATTATCACATTGAAATACACACGTTCGGAAGGGGGTAAAGATTTGAGGCCCACTGCCCTGCCCTTCAGACGCATCAGTTGTACCTTGCAGGCCAATTTGCGCTTCTTGTCGTTTTTCTTAGCATCCTCAATAACTTTGGTAATCTAGAACAAAAAATGCTGCATGTTTGTAAGAATTACTACAAATGCACGTGAGCCATTAAATATTATTGTTAATAGTAACCTACCTCTTTATCTACATTCTCCTTTGCTTCATGGAACTTTTCACTTGGAATAGCCAGTTTTTTCCTTGCTGCCTGGTATTCTTCTTCGGTCTTCTTGACACATTCACCAATATGACGATGTTTGACACAGAAATGTTTGTTACAATTTTTACACAATAATGGAACAATGCTCCTCTCACGACAACCTTGCTCAGAGCATGTGAGTACACCATCAAACTTACTCAATTCAGAAACTACATTATCTTTGATGTGGCAGCATAAACTGTGTACAGAAAAGTGTTCTGAACAAAATGTTTTCGTACAAGAGCAAATGTGTGGAAGAAAATCTAGTTGATTACAGTTTTCTTGGGAACATTGGGAACCTACACTAGGAAATTCCATTGTGGGAGTGTTAGCAGCGTTCTATAAGTGCGTTCAAGTTGACGTCCGACCACCTCTGTTCCTGTTCTTTCAAACTTATATGAGAATCAGCTGTGTCAGCTTCGGGATCAGACAATTCGTGGGCAGGTACTTCTATATCATCTTGAGGTAATTTATCAGACCTCCATTCATCGTCTATTAAGTCCACTAAATATCCATCGATGAATAAAGTTCCATCCATTTGAAATTAGTAATTGTAAGATACTTAATTAATTTGATCAACAAAACGATAATGATGAGCTCACTTTTCACAAATCACAACCTCCAAAACACATAAAACCACAGAATTAGATTAAATTTGCGATTTGTACACAGAACATAAAATTTCATCAAACCACAGAATAACCAATAGAACGTTTCTATGGATCTGATGAGCATGGAAAGGAACCATTAAGCCGCTACTGCACAAGCCTAATAAGAACATTGTATCATTTTGTTTAAGGATTAATCTTACCCAAAAAAGTGATATGATCATGAAGGAGATGGAAGAAATACAGAAAAACCTCAATAAATTCTACAAAGATTCTCACAGACGAAAATGTATTTTGAAAGCGGAACTGGAAGAAGTCGGCATAGAACTAGGAGAAATGGATGAAACTATTGCCCAATTTGAACAGACGGTGGTAATAGAAGGCGTGGATCCTTTGACGCAAAGGATACCCTCAGAAAAATTCGTAAGGTACGTGAACCTTTGAGGGAAAAATATAAAAGTAACTATGTTGACATTTTCACCTTGTAAACAATATATGTCCAGCTCATAGAGATGTAAGAATTTGGAATATACCATTCGAGGCCTACGTTAACGATATAGATCTAGTCTACGGTAAACAAACGTTAGATCGAGTAGGCCTCGCCTACCGCTGTATTAGGGCACGATTTTGTTAGTCGGATTCTTTCTTTTGAAAAAACTGTAAGCATTATTTCTTGTATATATCCATACACTATAATTCATTCTACGTGCGATATGACCACCTGTTACGTTGACGTTGCCCAAATTATCAACAAAACAATTTTTCCAGGGTGACAGGGCAACTCGCGATATCGCAATCTCGCGTGGACTTTGGCAGTGTCCTTAAGCCCGGTGTGCACACCCAGGTTTTCCAGTTCCGGCGCCGTTGTGGTGTCGGATCAATTGAATACATATTTGTTCTTAAAATACCACGAGTATGTTCCCGATCGAAGCCATGATGTGTGAACTGCTCGATATACAACAGATATCTAGGAGACCGTGGTACCCTTTGAGACGCTCTTACGGCCTTTTGGAAAGTGCTAAGCGAAATCGCATAAAAGTGTTCTGTACTTCAGACCGTAAGATCCGGTGTACACATCCGGTTTTCAAGTTCCGCCACCGGAGCTGGTAAAACCGGATGTGTACACCGGATCTTAGTATAGTACGACATCGTGAGGGCACCGGAGCTGTATAGCGAACCTTAGAACCATTAGTCTTTGTACAATGATTAATATAAAATGATTTGAAACCCAGAAAATAGATAAAATATTTTCATTTTCTGTAGATTCATGCAAGAATGGCTGAAATCGTCGTTATCCATGATTCAAAAATACAGACTAAGACAGAGTACTTTATCAGTACATCTGAGGAAATTGAAAGAAATTCTCAAACAGAAGAAGGAATTGGGAGAAAGTTTGCATGCAGTCGATTTTGAAAAATTGCAGATAGAAAACAATCATTTTCTCAAAGAAATAGACTTGAGAACGCTTCAGCTCATAGATTTGAAACGAATGAATGGTAAACATAAATAGCACTTAGACGAAAGTGCCATTTTTCGCATACGTACTCGAAAGAACAATACTTTTATTTCTTTTCCTATCAATTCGTCAAACCCTATTATGTTAAGTACTTCCTGCCTTATTTCACTAATCATATTTACAATAGCTATGACGTCACAACTCAAAAGCGTTTGTATATATCTCAATCGAGAGCGCGTATCTTTTCAACAAAGTTATTTATTTTGTGAAAAATGAGAATTTCCTATGAAAGTGTTAACTTCATTACAGCCTAAAAATTCTCAGGGGGCGCCAATTTGATCCTGACAAACCAGAAGAAATTCCTGATGAAGCAAATAGGAGAAATGCAGAAAATTCAGAGGGATATCGATGATAAAAGAAATAAAATAGAAGAGTTGGAGAAAGAAACGGAATTAGCTGAAGAGCAGCTCGATAAAGTGAAGATGCACTATGAGAGCATAAGACAAATGATAGAAGAATATAAAGTATGCCTTGTCTCTGCTCCAGTTGGAAAGCTGAGTACCAAAATACGGAAGTTATCAGGACTAACTTTCTGACGATCTTTTCAAAGTGCTCAGCTTTCTCTCGAATTTTTATATTCATCTTTGAATATTTTTATGTGAAATTTCAAGGTACCCGAAGTTATGGATTACGTCAGAATCAAGGGCAAAGTCTATGAATTACAGAAAAATATCAAGATATGGTCTAGAAGAAGTCATTTGCAGGATGTAATTTATTGCTTTATTATTAAATAAGTCCGATATTCAACGATTAGAAGTATTATCGTTGTGCCTTCTTTCTTGTTATTACTTTCTTCTTTTCATAATTCGTTTGAATATTCATCATCATAATTAAATTATATCGAAAATATTGTACGCATTTTGTTTTTTAGGTGGCTCTCAATTCGTCTATCAGGGAAATGAAGAATATAACAGGAAGCAAAAGAGTGTCTGATGCCTGGTTTGAAATGTGAGTAGAAATTGATTCCAAGAATGCTTATTACACATTTTATTGCGAGATACTGAAATTTAAATGTTATTTTCAGCAATCATCCTCAGACGACCAGTTCAGATCTTGAATTAAAAATCAGACAAAGTTCACAGGATGACGATGAGGAATCGGAGATTTCTAATTATTCACAACCTGCTGAGGATTAAAAGTTGTATTTTAGATATTATGACATTTCCCTGGTAGTAAAATATAATTTTTGAAAGACAATGATTTTCATTCACAAATTTGAACAAACGAATCAGTGGATTCATATATGAAAGCGCTAAGGAAAAATCCTCAAATTAATTTTGTTTGCGCTCTTGAGCGTATAAGAACGCCAGATTTATAATAGAGAGAGTGCAAATTTGAACTTTTAATGCATTATTCCCACAGAATAGAGAAATATCGATACTGCTCTTTTCTATGCTTTTCCGTGTTTTTGGCATAGAAATTATAACTTACTTGGTATGTTATATCTATGGTTTTTGCATGAGGTTTTTGGTAAGTTGGAATCTGTCATGTGCAAAAAGTGACGTCAGCAAGTTGATGAATCAAGGAAATATATATTCTGTGCATGATGTAAATACCATATGGTGTGCTCATCTGAAAAAAAGTGACGTCAGCAAGATTAAAATACAAGGAAACATTTATTCTGTGCTTCGAATCTGAATGAAAAAGTGACGTCATCATTGGTAAATACGATCACAGATGAGCACACCATGTTTTACTTACATCATGATTCTGTGCTGTAGGTACGATCACAGATGGGCACACCATGTTTTACTTACATCATGATTCTGCGATGTAGGAACGATCACAGATGAGCACACCATGTTTTACTTACGTTTTGGTCTATGGAATCGGCCAATCAGAGAAAACGCGGAAAAAATTAATTAGTTGCTAATTCCATTTTATGATCGTAAATATTAATTTATCAACCAATTGATTAAGAGCAAACAATACCTCGAATATAACGGAGTGACTGTTGGATGCCAGAGTTCGTTTTTTCCAAAAATATTTTTAGGTGCAAATGGTTGAAAACAATTGTACGAATGCGCAATATTGCCACTTTTTTGTATTCCAGAATTTTCGAGGAAATAAAACTGAAACGGAGTGGAAAATATTTAACATTGCGCATTCTCACTAAAGAATTAAGTAAATCCCAAAAAAAATCTCTGAAGCCTGCAGAACGACACCCCGTTTTCACCTATCAACATATTTCGTGGCTGTAGGCAACGTTAAAGCATGCAGACCATGGGAGGTGTCTGACTTTCAGATCTTAACGAGTTTTAGGCGTTTATTTTGATTTTTATTATAGCACAGCCGTCTTCACTTCTATCTAAAGAAAGAATAAAAATTGTTAAATCGGAGATTATACAAGATGACTACAACCCCCTAACCGTTAGGGGTATTAATTTTACCCATTAACGAATATCTTAGAAATTTGACCACCAATTCTTCATCAGTGTGAGTCCAACCTAATCATTCACAATCAGCAACAGTTAGATATGATTTTTTATGCATTAATTTGTTGTCAGACCTAAGAAATTATACGTCTGGAATGGATAATTTCAAGGGCAAGAAATATAAGTTGCATTATCACCGGATTCTAAATTCTTTGAAAGTTGCTAGGCAACAAGAGGGAAGTATACTCACAATACAATCATGGGGACCTGCTAGTTTTCTAGAAACGCGGTTGACATAGCAGTATATACCTATTTAAAGTTAAACATCAAAAATGGAATGGGATATTTTAAAGAAAGAACAAGAATATCGAAAAGAAAATGAAATTATCGAATCGAAAACGAAAGCTCTTTTGAGAAAAGTCGATGATGCAATGGTATGTGATTAATTAAATATAATTTCCTATCCAAGTACCTGCCTCCATTATTTTCGAAATACTTTCAAGGACCTATCATGAAATTAATCCAATACGTTACAGAAAATGCAAGAGAATCTCCTGAAAGAGTCCAACATGAAATTAGATAAAAATCCAACATTGCAATCCAGACATGCTGAAGAGCAAAATGTCCCGAGAATTCCTCTAAATGATCCTTCAGTACCAAACGAAGAAATCCTGAATGATATGGGTCAAAAGGGAATGCATCATTTTTATAGATCGAAAATAAGATCGCTTAAAGAGGAGAATGATAAAATGCAAACTCAGATGAAAAGTTTGGTAAGAATACGTACTTGCGTCAAAAGAAAATTCATGGACAGTATTTGTAGCCACTTCAAAGAGATTGGCGCTTGGACAGTTGACTTTACCTTTACATAGTAGTACCTCTGCCGAATGAAGATTGAATTCAGTCAGAATGAAGGAAAATGTGGACTAAAAAATTGTATTTCTCGCCATCTGCAGAAAAAGCAGAGAACTTGCGCCAATCTCGAATTCGCATTCGAAGCAAAATTGTAATATTTTCACATTTCGAAGCAGTTTAATGCTTTATCTTGGTGACAGTAGATTTTTGTTAAATATTTCTTTATTATCATATACTTTGAAATGTATTAATTCTTAGAATTCAGAGACCAAACAACTTCAAAAAGATCTGTACCAGTGTTCAGAAGAAAAAGACAAATGGTTCCTTCAATACAATTTGGGAAAATCGCAAATAGGTAAACTAGAAAACCAGGTGAATAATTCATTATTTCTATCAAGAGATTTTACATCAGATTTTCTTTCAGATAACACAATTGAGTTCCAAACTCCAGACCAAAGACGCAGAAAATTTAGCAATGAAAAAAGAAATAGATACATTAAAAAGAGAAGTAAAAGTAACAGCTCAATCTACTAACGCCAACGAATTGAAACTGAATAAAGCTCTAGAAGAAAATGAAAAAAACAAAATGTTGATAAGAACACTGAAGAAAGAGGAAAGGGTAAGATGCACACTAAAAGATAATGGGCATTTGTATAGAAATTTTTCAGGATTCAAAGGAGAGTCATAAGAAACAAGTTCAAGAGTTGACGTATTACATTCAACAGACAGAGAAACACAAAAATGAGCTGATTCACGGGTTCAAGAAGCAATTACAGCTAATTGACAATTTGAAAAAACAGAAAGTAAGTATCACTTCTTGGTCCGAATTTTCATTAGAAATCATAAAAAAAATGAAAGCTCAAAAAACATTTTGTGGGCATAATTTTTTTACTCACTAAAATTCAAAGACAACATAAGGCAAGAACCAATTACAGATAATTGACAATTTGAGAAAAACAAGTATCACTTCTTGGTCCGAATTTTTATTACAAATAATAAAAAACTAAAAACTCTCCTCTGAAAACATTTTGTAGGTATGATTTTACTCACTAAAATTCAAAGACAATATAAGGCAAGAAGCAATTACAGCTAATTGACAATTTGAAAAAACAGAATAGGTATCACTTCTTGGTCTAAATTTTTGTTAGAAATCATAAAAAAGTAAAACTCTCCACTGAAAACATTTTGTTGGCATTATTTTACTCACTAGAAGGTAAACCCGCAAGATTTCCCGTCGCGAAGCTATAAGTAAGATATTCACATCATTGTAAGCAGTGTGAATTCCTGAACAAAAAATATGAAGGCCAACATAGGCGGTCTCTCTTTGTTTGGAAGATATGGGCCCCCAAAGTTCCAAATTGTTGCATTTTCAGATCCTTTTTTCCGCAATAAAAATGATCTCTCTTCTCAAATCTAGTTCATAAATCGTCTTTGAACCTTCAACCAACGAATAGAGACACTTTCTTTCAAGAATATTCATTACTTAAAGGAAGAAAATTGAAAATATTAGACAACAACTTAACCTATATTTCTACGAAATACTTCTCAATGTTAAAGCGGAGCTTGGCAACAGCGTCTTTTCATCGCTGTATGACCGAAGAGTAGTTGCTGGCGGGAAATATGAAATGATGGACAGTTGAAGAATATGATTGTAAGGAAAATGCTTCTGTCACTGAAGAAGAGGTGGTTATTCTAACATCAAAACAAAATCATTGAGAATGTTTCTTAAAGGTTTCACTCTCAATATTTTCGTTTGAACTTTCTATCCCCTTCAAAATAGGGAGGTTGTTATCTACTTCGTTTTTTGTTGTGTCTTCGAGATGGTTCCAGTTTAGAATAAGATTCAGGGTATTCTAATGAAATGGGTTATATAATAACCTCGATCTCATTGGAAATCTGGGAAGGACGCGACCTATCACATCTGAAAAAAATGTACGTTGAAATATATATCAGGGTGTATTCTCATTCCATTAATATGTTTCAACCTTGTAGATTTCATTAGAAACGAATTCTCCTATTGGAAGATTTAGAGTTTCGCAGGAAACAGTAAGAACCTAAGAACATATTTCATTTTTCTCGCCAGCAATAATCTGTCATTCACGAATACGCACGATGGCACGATGCCGACCGATGAAATTTGCGCCATTGCCAAACTTCACATTTAGACTGAGTCGAAATCAGAAGGAATAGAGGTTAAGTGGTTGTCCAGTAATTTCATTATTTTTTCATTGAATATTGTTGCTTATTGTTGGTTGAAGGTTCAAAGGTGGTTTGTGAACTATACAGATGAAGTGAGAGATCGTTTTTATGGTGAAAAAAGGGACCTGAAAACGACTCATTTCGGAACTTTGGGGGCCCATATCTTCCAAATTAAGGGAGACCGCCTATGTTCGATTTCACATTTTTTATTCAGAAAATTACACTGCGTACAATGATGTAAATATCTTTTCAATATCTCGGCGACGGGAAATCTTGCGGGTTTACCCACTAAAATTCAAAGACAATATAAGGCAAGAATATCAATTCCTTACCTAATAAGTGAGCATGTGTGGTACCCAATGCAGTTCCTCATAATTTCAGGCTCATTTGGAAACATTCAATCTTGTACAAATAGCCGAAGCAGAGTTCATGAAAATATTGGATTGGCAGGGTGATAAATAATGTATTTTGAACATTGTGATGTTGAAACCATAATACTGTGAATGAAAATGTTTACACTTACCTTCTTATTTGATTGAAAGAAAGAGATAATAAACGATGGAACTCTTGGATGTGTTGTTTTAATTAAGAAAGTGTGTGTGCCACTTTTGAAGGGTACTATTCCAGCCATAGTATCCAACAGAACAGAGGTCATATGAAGAGAAAACCACAGTGGTAAATAGGAAATTATGTTATTTTCAAAGCGGGATATGTTCAGTATTTCAGTAATAAATGTTCTTATAAAATAAAACAATTTCTCTGAAAACCACAACAAACTAAAATTAAAAGAACAAATATAAAATTAAAAACTTTATTGTAAAAGAAACTATATAAAAGTAAAAACATTTTATTCAAAAAAAAAGTTACTTATTCTGGCATTTTCTACAATCTATTAATAATAATGAACACTTATTCTTCAAAAATAGAAATTTGAAAAGAAAACGAACTTATACTACTTACAAAAAGTAAAGTAACGTGTCAAGACTCGGGTGAGCTGGCCTGTGGAGACTCTGAGCCGTAAGGAATGCCAGTTTGTGAGCATACTGACATGGGGCAGGAACTCTAATGGTTCCGCTCCAATTGAAATACAAATGACACATTTTGTATGTCAGCATTTGTAGCCTGTCGGGGCTCAAACCGAAATCAGTGAAATCGATACAGTTGAATCCGGTTGGGGTAACTGTTCCTTGGTTAACGCACTGAGGGACTAAGAAGAAATCAAACCTGAAAAGAAAGTTTAAATTGAAATGGCGAAATAATGCATGATGATGGAACCAGGAATCAATCAGATGCCTGATTCAGTAAACTTCCACTGCATATCATGAGCAAAATATACAGGGTGAGTCTCTGAGTTGTACATCAATGCTAACCATAGATTCCTCTCGTCAAATAATTAAACACTTCTTTCATTGCCTATTTTTCAGGCTCTCCCCCTGATATACACATTTAAATATTTTTCAATGTGCTAAATCGAATCCATTGCTTTAAATTCGAAGAAACATGATGGAGAAAAATCATTTACTCACACAATTCTTATGAGTTGGTATATTTTACGGTATTATGGTGAAGAAACTATCTCACAACACTTGACCATTGAAACACTAATATTCTACATGATATTCATGCAATATCTAGCTGTTTCCACCATGAGATATTATACATTGGGGGTTTTTCCTGAATTTGGGTTATTACTGCAAATGCAAATTTGAACATAATTATTATGGGTTTGATTCATCATTTTCCCAACTACCTTCTCAGAAAGTATTCAAAATCAGGTTTGGGATTTGCCAGGCATGCACGAAGTGACAACGGTGTTTAGTAGAATAGCATTTTCTGCTATAGAATAATGAAACATTCATTTTTATTCTGTGGTACACACGTATTCTTTGTCAATATAACCAAACAATTTCCGTTTGCGATTTGTCAGTAACATGACAGTATGACAGTCTGTGCTCTTCTTTTTCTATTCCTTGGTCGTTGTCTTCTATTCTGACCAGATCGAAGTGTAGCTATCTCTGTTTTCTTAAGCAAAATAACACATTTGACGTCCTTTTCTTATCGAGAAAGCTGAACTCGACGTTGCCATATCGTGTACTCAAGACATATCCCCATTTTTATTTTTATTTTAGGTGATCAAACATTTTTTTTAAAATATAATATTGAAATCATATGTTTGAAATGTGATGTGCTAAGGGTTTTTCATGAAAATTACTGCATTTTCCTTTAAAGGAAAAACCCCCATTTCATCCTTGCTCACTCTCTTAAAAATTTCATTATTATCCTGATATGTATCAAATTTATAAATAAATCTATGAATTCTATGGAAAGTCTAATCCATAGACATTGAGACATAGCCTGTATAGTGGGTCATGAAATATATAAATACTTCTCTGTATTCTATGGTCTGGGTAAACTTGGGCGAAGCGTAATACCTGGCCTTCACTAGCCTAGGGGCGGATCCACTATAATAGTCGAATTTCTTTAATTTTTATGAGATTTTATAATATAAAACGTTGAATATCTTGAAAAAGGTGCGTCTAAGAGGAAATTATAAGGAATAATTAACGGTTTTAAAATTGAAGATTCTTATAACGACTCATTTGTAATCGAAATATTTTGGCAAACCTGAGCGTTCGTCTATTCATTTTAAGAAATCTTCGAAGAGCGCGAGGTGAAATTCAAGCGCAAGATCAACCTTATTTTCCAAATACTTCAAGAAAAAAATATTTGATCCAGCTGAAATTTTGCACCAGGTTGAAAAATGGCCCAAAATTTAGAATTTTCTACACTTGCATATTTGAATTTCTATTTGTAATCAAGCATAAACTCGCGTTTCAATTCAGTACTTTTTGAATTATCGAGGAAATTCCGTTGGTAAACTCTTGAACTTATCAGCCGATCACCCTCCTTAACGAACTCAATCGCTACATTCTTACGCTCAACCTATCCAGAAAATGACCTTCAATTTCTACAAAAAAGAAAATTTTACTAGAAATATTAGACGCTCCCAAAAATTATTTCTTTTTTTCAAATCAGTCATAATGCCTACAAATATTGCTGAATATTTTGGTTTCGTGCGTCGTTTGACATTTGTCATACGTTGGAGGTAAAACAAACTCACTTTCCCGCTTTGTTTATGTTATGAAATACAGTATTTTCAACAATTTCAGGATAAATTCACAAGTTAAAATGATTTTTATTCATAGAATTGGTGAATTACTAGGCCTAGTTATTGTTTCGTTGTGAAATACAACATAAATACACCGAGAGACGAAGGAATCCGATTTTTCAGATATATTGTAGTGCAGACTTTATATTTGAATATTTGCATTTTTGACCCATTCCCCTAAGTTTTATCTGGTATTGGAAGAAATAGAATACTATGTGAACTATCCCAGAGATGGCAAACATCCTATATTCACGCCATAATTTGAAAAAACTGTTCTGACAAAGTAACAAACTATGGTAGAGTTTGTTGGAGACATTTCCACACTGGTTAAAGAATCATATTAGACTATCTATTTAATTCATTCTGTTTAATAAGTTGACTCATGATGAGATAAGTATGATAAGAATATTTCGTGTTTGTTATACACATTTCAAGAATTATATCTTCTCAACACTATAATAGCTGGCGTTATTAATGACAAACCCATCCTGAATGGTTACCACTCGCATCTCCATATGATTTATAAAGGCAATTCGTTATGTGATAGATTTGTCAAAATATTGCATGTATTTTATAATAATGTACCAGATAACTTTCTCTGTTCTCAACCCAACACGTTCCGATGTGGCTCGACTACTCAAGGATGGAACTTCTACATTTAGTTGTTTGTAATATGTTTCTAATTGACCTTATTGTCAATTACTAAAGATTATGAAAGCCCTAATGTTGCATCTGCATGATAAAAAAGCATTTTATATGGTTAGTAGAGAATTTTTTGAGGATGAATCGAAATCGGTGTTCAAGGAAAAAATTTCATATGAATTACTTTATTAGTAACATATATGTAGTATAATAAATATATAATTGAAGATTATGATAGCACTGACATAGCAACTGCAGACCAATATAGTAGTAATTTAATAATTTGCAACATATAACGTTATTTGAAATAGTACTGAGAAGTTCTCTGGAACCCATGTTTTTTCCATTCCATACATTTGTTGGATTTCATTCTGCTGTTTATTTTCAGGAATTAATGAGCCAAACATTTTACTGTTTCATTTTCAATAGCTATACCTATAATAAATGCTATCTCTGATGTGGATACTCTAGGCTTTAGAAGACAAGGATAAATACTGCAATTTTCATTTATATCGTTTTGAACGATTATCATCTGAGATTGAATATCAGTTAATCAGATTCATTATCACAAAATTTCACTTGAAAAATTAATAAAATCACTTAGATCTCCAAAAAATCGTTCTTCGTCAATGTAAACAAAGCGAATGTATTCTTTGGTCTCTCGGTTTATTTATGTTGCATTTCACAACGACACGGGTCTAGTAATTTACCAATTCTATGAATAAATATCATTTTAACTTGTGAATTTATCCTGAAATTGTTGAAAATACTGTATTTCATAACATAAACAAAGCGGGAAAGTGACTTTGTTTTACCTCCAACGTATGACAAATGTCAAACGACGCACGAAACCAATTTCTGTTGATCTGACTAACCGCAGACATGATAAATAATAAAACTTACTTTTGGGGCATAGTAATGACGTCATCTATAACTGTACCAGGTGGGGGATTCTGGTCTCCGTAAAACAGTCTCGTATTGATCCTCTTCGTGACGATGATGGTACATATTTTGAGGGATTTCGCCTCCGGATACAATTTGGCCCTCAGCTGGGTCTTGATCGCGTCGACTTCATTCTCGAAAACGTAGGGGATCTGACCGTCTCCCACACCGTCCCTGTAGATCAGTATCCTTCCGGGTAATCTTCCGTTGATCTGTCTATATCTTTCGCAGGCCATGCACATGAAGTTAGCAAAGTTCTTTGAGATTTCCTCAGAGTACATGTGTTCCGTTACAGAAGAATAATACCGACTGAGAGTTCTGTTCATGGATGCCACCATGGCACCAAAGGATTTTCCTTTGTTTAGGGTGTCTCTGCATACGTCGTATCCGACTACCATGAGGTCGTCTAGGGGTACCGCAACACTCCATGGGGTACCGCCGAGCTTGCAGTTCATCTGTATGGCTATTTTACTAGCTATGGACATAACGCCTCTAGCGCGGAATTGTTTTTCAAGTATGACCTGGAAAAGAACATTCAAATTCAATTTATTTAAATTCGTGATACATCCTATTTTTATTTTGCCCCGATCGATTGATTTTTCAATCATTTGCTCTTTTTAATTATAACAGAGTTCGAAAATTCCAGGTGGACTTAATTCTGTGCATCATCCTGGTTAACACCCTGTGGCATAAGAAAGCATCGTGAGGTAGCAATTGTTAAGAAATTACGTGAAAGTATTCAAAATCAGATTTCAAAATTGGGATTTGGGATTTGCCAGGCATGCACGGAGTGACAACTGTGTTTAGTAGAATAGCTTTTTCTGCTATAGAATAATGAAATATTTATTCCTATTCTGTGGTACACACATGTTATTTGTCAATATAACCAAACAATTCATGTTTGCGATTTGTTAGTAATATGACAGGAGGACAGTCTGTGCTCTTCTTTTTCTATTCCTTGGTCGTTGTCTTCTACTCTAACCAGATGGAAGTATAGCTATCTCTGTTTTCCTAAGGGCCAATTGCACCGTTTTCGTCTTAAGCTTCTGTTAGTTAAGCGACGATAAACTTATTAAGCTCTGGTTTAAATATTCGGCTACTTGGGACTAACTTCATGTTGTTTATTTTAACCCTTATTGATGAAATATTTGATTTCAAAAGATGAAAGTCATTTTATGGATTCTACCATATTTCCATAAGATATGAAAAATCAATAGATGGAAAAACCCATAAAAATATTGCATGGAACTTGTTTATTATCATTAAGACTAGGGATCTCTTACTACAGACCTGTGCTCTTACTTCTGCATCAGGCTTTAAACATTAATCAAATTTATAGTTATATACTCAAGTAAACTTATATTTCGTAATATCATAAGATTTGAGCTTCTGCATGGAATTACTATCCTGGCGTTTGTGAAATGAATAAATAAATAGTATTGATTTATCCGAAACAACTTTGTATAAGGAACGGCTTACCCAAAGATAGACTTTCTATTGAATTATTTTGTTTGTTACAAGTATATTATGGATTGAGTTAATTTTGTGTTGAATATACTGAAAACTCTAATGTGAGATCCGCAGAATAAAAAGTGTTCTATATAAATATTGGAGTATCATGTATGGATGGATTGACGAAGGTGTACATTTGAAGATCGACTAACACAAGGATGCAATTTCTTTTACATTAATTCGTCTGTAGTTATATTTTGAGTCCAGTTAATAATCGAGGAGAATGATAGCACAGAGACAGCACCTGCACAATAATAAAGTAGTATATGATAGCTCTCCACGTAATACATCACTTAATAAAATAGTACTGAAGAATCTTCATGAAACTATGCTTTTTCATTCCAAATATGTCTTAGATTTCATTCTGCTATTCGTTCTTGCAAATAAATAAACATATCATTGTAACTTTATCAATTCAAGTAGTTGAAGACTTCTAAGAAATACCATTGAGTTTTCGAACTCAATGGAAATACTGATGTTAATTCTTCATGCTTTAAAAGATACGAATCAATGCCTACTGATGTCATTATCTCTTTGTATCATTTTTCATGAATATCATCTGAAATTCAATAACTTTTAATCAAAATTTGATTATCAAATCCATTAACTCGTACGAGTTCTTCATGAATGTCCAATGTAAACAAACAAAAATTTAAACAAACTGGAGGTTACGTCAAGAAAACTGTCAAACTTGTGCGAAAGTAGGGTTAGATTTCGAAGCTTACCATTAATCCTTCTTTTAAACCCCCAAATTCCAGGGCTTAAATTTAACAGTCAGTTAAGGCCATTAAACGAGGATTACGTGACGGTGTAAGATAATTTTTTACCTAAACCTTGGTTATGGTCTTAATCTATGGTTTTGTAATACAGTGCAATTACCCCTTAAACAATTTATTCGGGATATTGGCAAGAAAATACAAAGCTGGATGTTATTACATTCTCTGCTAATTTGCTGTTTAAGAGTCAGGAGTAAATAAACAGAATAAATAAATAAATAAACCAAAAAAACCCGTTTCTTATCTTCTGGTTGAGTTATATTCCTGCCAGATAACTAAGCGGCGTTGTCCATTCTACACAAAGAACGTAGTAATTACATATGTAAGTTTACCAAACCATAGAGAGTCATTGATAAGAAATTGTAAGAAATGGCAACGTCCCGGCTACATTGAGCCATCAATAAAAAAAAATCGCCAGAATAGGAAATTTTGGTCCAAGTTGACAGTCAGTCAGAGCGCAAAAAGAGTTTGAAATATGCCGCAACGAGGTAGATAAAAATAAAATTGACAAACAGATATTTACCTGCGAGGGTATTCCTCGATCAACGCAGCACCTCTTCTTGATCCCGTGGTACCTCTCGGCATTTTTATTGGGCACAATACAGGTGATAAGGGTCATCTGATCCTTTTGGATCCTGACCTGGTCGATTGCGTCGAGGTAATCGCGCATGTTACCTCTTCCCACGCTCTCCAACGTTAAACGAGGCATCTTCCAGCCCATGCCACTTCCTGCCTTGCAGACGGCGCCCATGAAATTCTGAGTGTCCTTGGAGTTCGGATGAAGAACTACCATCTGGTCGAACCTGGCCAAGTCCAGCATGCCGGACTTGCAGCTGTTCATCCAATCGGCCTTCTGGCTGGTTGGGGTTCTTATAGTCGCGCTGACTTGGATATCTAAGGAGAAACGACACATCTAAGTTAATTTTCATTTTGAGATTTTTTGAAATACGATGATTTTTTTCGCTTCGAGATCGCACAATTACAGATATTTTGATTGAACTTTAAGAAAAGTCTGTGAAAAAGGTTATTTACGAAATCTGGTTGATGAAAATGCGGTCGATTTACTGTCACCAGAACGATTTTCTATGGTAAATATCCATAGCATAGAACAATCTATGTTTACTTTAGGTTTCGAGTTCAGAACTGTACGGGACGGTTCTAGCACAGATCTAAGGTCTATGCTAGAACCGTCCCGAACAGATCTGAACTTGGAAGCAGAACAGACCTAAAGTAAACATAGATTGTTCTATGCTATGGATATTTACCATAGAAAATCGTTCTGGTGACAGTAAATCGACCGCATTTTCATCAACCAGATTCCGTAAATAACCTTTTTCACGCGCTTGTTCCAGGAACCATCCGAATATTTCATATTTACGGAGCGGAAAATCGGCAACCGAAACAACAGAGTTGATTTTCGGAACGTATCCTATGAAAATTGACACTGTTTGCATGAAATCAGGAATCCCAACTTAAATTTCAGCCAATCGGGGACGATCTTAACAAAAACCTATATTTGGAAGGAACTATCTGGTTTGAAGAGCCGAGGCATGTTTTACGGTTATTTATAAATAATGCGAACCTTATCATGTCGAATTTGTCCTGAAATTCCCGTTCCCCAGTGAAAGTAAATTGTGGGTTGGCAACTTGGGCCGAAGTCGTCTATTTGGTGAATCAAAAAACTCGGCCAATGCTATGGATATGTCATCATAAAACATTGGCTGTCGTTCTGGTGACAGAAAGAACGTTTTTTCATCAATCAAAATCCGTAATTACCCTTTTTTCGGGAACCAACCGAATAAACCATATTTACGGAACGGAAAACCGGCAACCGAAATAACCAAGTTGATTTGGGGAACATATCCTAAATAAACATGACAACATCAACATGAAATCAGGAATCCCAACTTCTCTCAGCCAATCTTGACAAAAACCTACATTTGGAATGAATTATCTTGTTTGAGGAGCCGAGGCATCTTTTACGGATATTTATAAATATCGCGAACCTCTTCATGTTGCATTTGATCTGAAATTCCAGTTCCCCAGTGATAGTAAATTTGTGAAGAAAATTGTGGGTTAGCAACTTGAGCCGAAGCTGTCTATTAACGAACGACTAAGGAGCAATCCGAGCAGTCTCAGGTAATAAAAGAACGCCCCTCCTGTTACAGCTCCAGAGAAATCACAGAATAGAAATTGTGTCGCAATACATCTCTAATATCTACATGTCAAGCTCAAAGAAAGGGTAACGAACACAGCCGAATGATATCGAAAATTGCCGATTTCGAATGATTCCGGCACTGATCCCCGTTCGACGCCGACCGCGTAGCGCAAACGACCTAATGGACGGATCTAGTTCATTTTGGTTAAAACTTCCAGCACAGCGCTTCCGCTGTACACCGTGCAGCGCTTCGCCACCGACCTAAGCTTGAAAGGAATTTCACTTCCCTCTACAAAAAGTTTCCATTCATTGTTTTCAATCTAGTGGGCAGATGAAGGGTTTTCCAATAAGAGGTGTTATTTTGATATTCAAAGAAAAATGTCATTTTTCAATATAAATCGGATGTTTATTTCATTCGGAAGAAGCTGTGCCGTTTATAGTGGAATATAACATCAGGCAAATGACCATCACGGCCACGCTTGCAGGACCATATCCTTTTAATGAAATTTTTCATAACCAAATCGCAAAGTGGCTGCCCTATGGCCTCGATAGCCTCACGAATTCCATCTTTGAGGTCTTAAATCGACGGTGGGCTATTGGCGTAGACCTTCTCTTTCCCGTGGCTCCAAAGAAAGAAGTCGCAAAGTGTTAAATCACAAGATCTCGGTGGCCAATTGTGATCACCTCCGGTCCGGTCCGGAAACTTTTCCCGCAAAAGATCAATGGTTTCGTTGCTTGTGTGGCATGTAGCGCCGTCTTGTTGAAAGTAAACGTTGTCAGATCAATACCATCCAATTCCGGCCATAAGAAATCATTAATCATCTCTCGATAGCGCAATCCATTCACCGTAACTGTTGCTCCAGCCTCATTTTAGAAAAAGTTAGGTTCAACGATTCCACCGGAGCATAAATCGCACCAAACAGTCAAACGTTGAGGATAGAGAGGCTTTTCAACAATAACTCTCGGGGTTTCCGAGCCCCAGATGCGTTAATTTTGCTTGTTGACGAAGCCATCGAGGTGGAAATGGGCCTCATCACTCAAGATGATTTTTCTATAGAATTCCGGATCATTTTCATGCATTTCAACGACCCAATCAGCAAAGACACGACGTTGTTGATGATCGGCCGCCTAAAGACACAAATCTTTATGCAAAATACGGTGTAATGACGTTTGTGGAATGCCTAATTCCAAAGAACGACGAGGAATGGACAAACCTGGGTTTTATTCAACACTTTCGGCTACAGCAGCAATATTCTCGGCTATTCTTGAGCGACGTGCACGGGTTTTATTCTTCACATCACTAACTTGTCTCAACAGCTCGAATTTTTCCACCAGTTTCTTTATTGCTGTCCGACAAGGTGCTTACGACGACCCAAAAATGTTCGAGTTTTACGAACCGTCTCTACCGAATTTTCACCATTTTTGTAGTGAGTTTTAATAATTTCAATGCGTTGTTGAAGCGTGTATCGTTCCATTTTTATTAGTTTCTACTTGTCAAATGTCAAAAAACGACAACTTCAAAAGTGACATCTAGCGGAATAGCGGGCTATTCAAAATATAACCTTTAAAAAATCATAATCATAAGGACGAATATCTGTCGATAAACCAACAAATATTCCCCCAGAAGATGGCGCGCTGTACGTTGTTATACTGCAGCGGTCCATCTGAAAGGTGACAAGTATCTAGATTCCCACTCAACGGTTTTATCCAAGCTAAGTTGACCTGACGATCAGTAATAACTGTGAAACAGCTGTAGTCATTCTCCTTGGATGTAGATGTTTTGGTTGATTGGATGATTAGCTCTGATCAAGGTGGATTATTTGTTGATTTATCGACAGATATTCGTCCTTGTGATCATGTTAGTTTATATATAATATATTATATAACACCTCTTATTATTAGCACGTTTGAGGACAATAAAATATGTTGTGAAATATTAATATCAAAAGATACTATGTGAAAGTATTACAGAAAAATGTCTACTATTTAATGATAACCATGGTAAACAGTTTGGAACCCTTACTTTCATTGGGTAGCACTCTACCCGTCAGATGGACCAAGTTGTCCGCAAGCTTGAGATCCCACTTCTTGATCTCACGCATGGCGTCTTCATTGCTGATGAGTCGCCTTGCGAACGCAATCAGCTTTTGCTGTCTGGGACCCGGTGGAATTCTGGTCTTTGTCGCCATCGCAGACATCAGATGGAAATTGGCCCGTTGTTCATCGCTCAATCCGGTCAATTGACACAGTTCGGGAACCAAGAGTATTAGATCGGGGGCTCCAGCTCTCCTCTCTCTCGCTTGAGTCTTGGAGACCAACAGTGGTTGGTTGTCAACTTGAATTTGTATCTTGTATCTCTGTAGGGAAAGGTGTTGATTGATCGATTATTAGAATCGCTTTCATAAAAAAAAAGAAAAGCGCTGTGAAGTCAGCAGGTTTTGAGCTCTTGTTCAAATAGATTCAAGGTTCAAGCAATAGAGTATTCAGGAAATAAAAACGATGATGAGGAAATAACAACGAAGTTTGACATAATATTCTCCTGATATAACCTAAAATAAATATTCTATCGTACAGAAATTTGCACATTTTTATGAAATCTAGACTGGAGCCAAATCTCATTGATATATGATGGTTAGTTCCAGAAAAATTATTTGAATAATTTTAGATTGAACTTTTTTTTTGAATTTGTAATGGTACAATAGAGGTTTTTCCTGAATTTGGGTTATAAATGCAAATGCAAACTTGAACATAATTATTATGGGTTTGATTCATCATTTTCCCGAATTACCTTCAGGAAGTATTCAAAATCAAATTTCAAAATTGAAGTTTGAGATTTGCCAGGCATGAACGAAGTAACAACGGTGTTTAGTAGAATAGCTTTTTCTGCTATAGAATAATGAAATATTCATTCCCATTCTGAGGTACACACGTGTTCTTTGTCAATATAACCAAACAATTTCCGTTTGCGATTCGTCAGTAATATGACAGTATGACAGTCTGTGCTCTTCTTTTTCTATTCCTTGGTCGTTGTCTTCTACTCTAACCAGATCGAAGTATCGCTATCTCTGTTTCCCTTAGCAAAGTAACACATTTGACGTTCTTTTCTTTCCGAGAAAGCTGAATTCGACGTTGCCATATCGTGCACTCATGACAAATCCCTTTAAATGCAAATCCCCATTTTTGCGCGCATGTTCTAGGGGAACAGCGTGCTATCGTTTTGTCCAAATGTCTGTAATTTTGGATGATTGAGCCGAAAATTGTCTCAATCGACTAGGTTGGACTCACTGATGACGAATCCGGTGTCAAAATTGATTCTGTCCGGCCGGCCGGTTGGCCGGCCGTAGACACGATAACTGTCGACAGAAGCAAGCTAGCTACTTGAAACTATCAGGATAGGTTGCGCATCAGAATGTCGCGGTTAAGTTCGTTAATGGGCCAAATCGGTCAGATAGTTTCGGAGTTATAGGCAGTTGAAGTTTTGAAGTTATTTATTTTTTATTTCAGAAACTACTTGAGAGATTAGATTCAAACTTGGCAGTTGGGTGGAGTATAAGGACGCGCAACTTTGAACCAAATTTCGTTAAGATCATATTGTCAATAAATTAAAAAAAAAATTTTTTTCGAAATTTTTTTAGAAAATAATTTTTTTTTCGGGAACCATTCATCATATCCAGAAAAAATGATACTTACATTTTGACCTTCTAATTTCACAGCAGTGTACTAAATTTCAGTTCGATACAATCATAAGTTTTGGAGATATCGAGGAAAAATATGTCAAATTTCGAGGTTTTCTTCTCGATATCGTTGATTTTTTCGGTATTACTCGAGAAATACTGATTCAGTCCTGATTGAACTCCACAGCTAGTTTTAAGATGCTGACAACTTTATGCAAAATTTCGTGATAATCGTGTTATTAGAACAATTTGAAAAAAAAATTTCTATGATTTTCTCATCATATCATCCTCATTAAATTCTGTATGAAACTTCGAACTGTTATTTTTCGATGAAGTACTGGATTTCAATTCGATCTGATCTCTATTTTTGGAAATATTGGAAAAATAAAATTTTGATTGGGTATATCTACGGAATCATTGGGCGGATTTTACCCATTCACGAATTCGACCTTCGTAATTAAGCCCCAAACCTACTCTACAAATATCGAGTTTCTAAGTCGTTTCTTCCGGAAGTTATTGTGTTTACGGTCAGCCTAACGGCCGACTGCGTAACACAATAACTTCCGAAAGAAACAACTTAGAAACTCGATATTTGTAGAGAAGGTTTGGACCTTAATTACGAAGGCTGAATTCGTGAATGGGTAAAATCCACCCAATGATTCCGTAGATATACCCATTCAAAATTTTATTTTTCCAATATGTCCAAAAATACAGATATGATCGAATTGAAATCCAGTAATTTATCAGAAAAAAATTTCAAAAAGCACTGCCGTGAAGGCAGCAGCTTTTGGGCCCACGTTCAAATTCGTTGCTGAAGCGGTCATCTACATTGAACATGCGCGCAAAAGTTTCTGCCTTCACGGCAGTGCTTTTTGAAATTTTATTTTTCAGTTTTAGATTATCGAACATATTTTTAAAAACATAATATTGAACTTATATGTTTGAAATGTGATGTTCTAAAGGTTTCTCATGAAAATTACTCCATTTTCGTTCAAAGGAAAAACCCCCATTCCAAACTAATTTGCAAAGTTGCCTGTCACTTTGCTGCAACTAAGTACATACAAAGTTTCAATCGCTTTAGTTTTAGTAGTTCCGGAAGTATAGAGGAAATAACTCTGAATTTCAAATATAATGAATAATTCCTAATAAAAAAAAATTTCGAAAAAAGGATCAATTTTTGTTTTCAAAATTTAGTGGTAATACGATCTTAACAAAGTTTTGCGACAAATTGCGCTTCGTTGTGCTTCAACTGCAAGTTTCAACCCAATCGTTTCAGTAGTTCTCAAAATATCAGGAAAATAATTTCAATCTTGGCTATAACTCCGAAACCGTTCGTCCGATTTAGCCCATTACGAACATGACTTTGGCATTCAGATGCGCGACCTGCCCTTTTTCAATTCGATAGTTTTTTCCGATCTCGAAATATCGCCAGAACCAATTTTGACATAGGATTCTTCATCGATGAGTTTAAAACCATCTTTGAATAACGATTACATGTTGTGTCCAAGAGCAAGTGCGCAAAAAGTGCAAAAAATATCAATATCAATTAAAGGATATTTTCGGAGTATTTTGCATTATTTGGCAGGGTTATCACTCCCAATATCTGAAAAAGAACTATTGAAAATAGATGACAATTTTTATTTATTGAAAATTGTGGTAATTTCTAAGAGTTTCTCGAAAAAATCTTGCGTACTGAGCAATATCGGAATAATGTAAACGATCAACGAAGTGAACTAAATATTTCAGAGTATATATCGGATAATAATGAATTTTTCAAGTATTGTCTGATGAAGAAGTCAAATATAGACTACAGTGCGCGTCAAAATTATGGAATAAATTCATTTTCTCAGAAGAAACATATTTGGCAACAAAATCCTGAAACAGGTCAATTTTTGTTTCCCTTTTACCAAATTTATATGCATTTTTGAAGGATTTTTGTCGCACCCTGTGCCATCCCCATCAATCTTCAAAATTTTTTCAATAGGGAAAGTAGGTCATTTGGTACTTTTTTGGCGAGGGCTTTGTACCTTCTTTACAGGCGTTTTTTTTATTGAAAAATTAGTTCAAAGATGTTTTCAGTATGTGCACTGTAATGGCTCATTCACTATGAGACGATGGTACCTGATGAAATTTGTTACCGAATGAAAGTCGACCATTACAGTTTTGTTTATGCACAACTTTCAACCCCTACGAACCCTTTAATGGAGAAAAAAATGGAGGGGGTTGAAAGTTGTGCATGAACAAAACTGTAATGGTCGACTTTCATTCGGTGACAAATTTCATCAGGTATCATCGTCTCGAAGTAAATGAGCCATGACAAAGTGCACATATTGGAAACCTCTTTGAACTACCTAATTTTTCAAAAAAAAAAAAAATTTTTCCTTGAAAATTTCTGCACGCCTGTAAAGAAGATACAAAGACCTCGCCAAAAAAGTACCACATGACCTACTTTTCCTATTTAAAAATTTAGAGGGTTGATGGAGATGGCACAGGATGCAACAAACATATATATTTGGTAAAAGTGGAACAAAAATTGGATTTTGTTGCCAAATATTTTTCTTCTGAGAAAATGAATTTGTTCCATAATTTTGACGCGCACTGTATGAATCATTACAGTTCACTTCGTTGATCGTTTGTTCAATAGGCAACATTTATTCTAGAAATTTACCTTGAAAAATAATTTGAATACCGCAATCCGCAAGGTCGTTTTCTATAGATAATAATTTTTATTTTGGTGTTTATTCGCATTACTAGAGTCTTACTATTGTAAATTGAAATTGAGTTATGAATTAACATATCATTATTATTTCATTTTTGCGCGCATGTTCTAGGGGAACAGCGTGCTATCGTTTTGTCCAAATGTCTGTAATTTTCGATGATTGAGCCGAAAATGGTCTCAAACGACTAAGTTGGACTGATGACGAATCCGGTGTCAAAATCGATTCTGTCCGGCCGTAGACATGCTAACTGTCGACAGAAGCGAGCTAGCAACTTGAAACTTTCAGGATAGGTTGCGCATCAGAATGCCACGGTTAAGTTCGTTAATGCGCCAAATC
Organism: Myrrha octodecimguttata; assembly: GCA_958510865.1. Taxonomy (NCBI): domain Eukaryota; kingdom Metazoa; phylum Arthropoda; class Insecta; order Coleoptera; family Coccinellidae; genus Myrrha; species Myrrha octodecimguttata. The sequence goes on from OY294059.1 coordinate 24,182,475, forward strand.
GGTCAAATCGTCAAAATCGATTCTGTCCGACCGGCCGGCCGTAGACACGCTAACTGTCGAACGAAGTGAGCTAGCAACTCGAAACTTTCAGGGTAGGTCGCGCTTTGTAATGCGTCCGTTAATGGGACAAATCGGTCGAATAGTTTTGGAGTTTAGCCACTTGAAATTTTGAGGTTATTTATTTTTTATAACAGAAACTACTAGAGCGATTGAATTCAAATTTGGCAATTAGGTGGAGTATAACAACGCGAAACTTCGAGGCAAATTTAAATTTTTTCTGAAAAAAAAATTCACTAGCACTTTGAGCTTCATATTTCACAGATACGATCATAAGTTTCGGAGATATCGGGAAAAAATGTCAAATTTCGAGGTTTTCTTCTCGATATCGTTGATTTTTTCGGTATAACTCGAGAAATACTGCTTCAATCCTGATAAAACTTCACAGCTAGTTTGAAGATGCTGAAAGACAACTTTATGCGAAATTTCGTGATAATTAGAACAATTTGAAAAAAAAAAAATTTCTGTGATTTTCTTATATAATCCTCATTAAATTCTGTATGAACTTTCGAACTGTAATTTTCGATAAAGTACTGGAATTCAATTCGATCTGATCTGTATTTTGGAAATATTGGGAAGAAACGACTTAGAAACTCGATATTTGTAGAGAAGGTTTGGGGCTTAACTACGAAGGTCGAATTCGTGAATGGGTAAAATCCGCCCAATGATTTCGTAGATATACCCATTCAAAATTTTATTTTTCCAATATTTCCAAAAATTACAGATTAGATCGTATTGAAATCCAGTTATTTATCGAAAGAAAATTAAGAAAAGCACTGCCGTGAAGGCAGCAGTTTTCGCGCACAAGTTCAAATTCGTTGCCGCAGCGGTCATCTACATTGAACATGCGCGCAAAAGCTGCTGCCTTCACGGCAGTGCTTTTCTAAATTTTTTATAAATTCCTTTTCAGATACTGGGAGTGAAAACCTAAAAAAACACCTGAACAAAAACGCACAGTAAATAGTTCAAAATGAAAAACTAAAGACTCACCTCATAGTAATACTGTTTGTAACTGATGGCGGTTCCGTCCTTCTTGGTAAAAGTACTGAGCGGATTAAGCGTATTGTCGATATCGTCAACTCTGTATGTCTTGTTATTATAGTACGTCAGAACTATATTGCCGGCCAATTTTCTTTTATATTCCGCCAGATTCCACTTGTTATAATTGTCCACGCAAGTCAACAGTAAATCGTAACAATTGTCCTTTCTCATGACTTTGAAACACAGGTCGACGTTCATCATTATCTTTTTTTCATATTGTCTGATCGATGTGAAGTAACCAGGCCACACTCTCAAAGGATGGTTTGGTATGTCCTCCTGAAATTGGAAAGATCGGGCATGATTATGCAAATAAAAGAATTTATTGAATTCTTTGCGTATACTCAATACATTCAATTTTATCAAGTCAGTCGGTTGGCGTAGGATAGTTTTATCAAATTCATTTTTAACTGGAACTGAGTTAGGTGAAGACTCTCGAAATGTCTACATAGTCAAAATAATTCAGCGAGACGTTGTCAATTCTTACATATTGGCATAAGGATTCTGTTGTTTGGTTCAGTTAATCACTACGACCTTCATGTAGAACTGACAACCCCGCGTAGTTCAAGAATATTTATAGTTTCGTCAAATTTGTTTTCAACTAAAACTGAGTTAGGTTGAGACTCTTGAAATGTCGAGACAGAGTCAAAATAATTCAGCGAGATGTTGCCAATTCTTACATATTGGCATAAGGACTCTGTTGTTTGGTTCAGTTAATCACTACGACCTTCATGTAGAACTGACAACCCCGCGTAGTTATGCGACAAAAAAATTAATCCAAGCTCAACTTTTTCTATTATGCAGTGTGGAATGTGTAAAATTTCCATAGCCTACCGACTGTCTGAATTTAAATAGAATCTGTAGGTTATTCGTGAAAATCATGAATGAATCTAATAATCAAGTTAAAATTTTAACTTGCTTGAATTTTTATATTATTGGAATCAAATATTCTATCCGTGAGGCTACTGAAAAACTTTAACCGCCGTATAAAATTTCAATTTTCAACGAGAAAACGATCTTTTAAATTTGGCTCCGCAAGTCGACTGTTTAAACGGACGAACCTCCGCGGCTTCCGTGACGTACCGGGATATATCCACTCTCCCTCTTGTCGAGTACTTTTCTCTCTAACAAGCCAATAGACAGCTTCGGTTGTCGTAGAATAACGAGTGACGTAGAAGGCGATCTGACGCGTTTCTTCGGCTTCGACATCGAGTCCCGATTTGGACATTTTTAATACCGAATTATTCGAAATTCGCGAATTGTTGAAGTGTGAGATAGCATACATTATGATTTTCTATCGATATAGAATGAGAAAAACATGACAATTCGTTTTACATGCAAGAGACCTATTCGGCAAAATTCTCTCTCATAGTTTTAGATGAGAATGAAACTACAGAGTACGATATTTCAACATGACCTAATGCATTTACAAAGATGAAAGATGAGTAGTCGCGAGCAATGGTTAAACGTGGCAACACAGCATAAAGATATTTTCGAGCAAATAATTTCCAATAGACGACTTCAGTCCAAGTTGCCAACCCACAATTTCCTTCACAAATCAACTATCTTTGGGGAACGGGAATTTCAGGACAAATTCGACATGATAAGGTTCGTGTTATTTATAAATATCCGTAAAAGATGCCTCAGCTCCTCAAACAAGATAATTGTTTCCAAATGTTGGGTTTTGTTAAGATCATCTCTGATTGGCTGAAATTTAAGTTGGGATTCCTGATTTCATATCAATAGTGTCAAGTTTATAAAGGATATGTTCCGCAAATCAACTTGGTTATTTCGGTTGCCGGTTTTACATTCCGTAAATATGAAATATTCGGTTGGTTCCTTAAAAAAAGTTAATTACTGAATTTGATTGATGAAAAAACGTTCTTTCTGTCACCAGGACGGCAGTCAATGTTCTATGGTAACATATTCATAGCATAGAACAATCTTTATTTACGTTATGATCCATAAAACATAGAAGAGACAACAATCAACAATGGAAAAATTACTAAGTATGGTCTATGGATCATAAAGTAAATAAAGATTGTTCTATGCCATGGATATGATATACCATGAAACATTGATTATCGTTCTTAATATGTCTGATGTTCTGGTGACAGAAAGATTGCTTTTCCATCAATCAAATTAAGTGAAAAACTTTTTTTTTTCAGAAACCGACCAAATATTTATTTACGGAACGGAAAAACGGCAACCGAAATAACCAAGTTGATTTGCGGAACATATCCAATATAAACATGACACTACTAAAATGAAATCAGGAATCCCAATTTTAGCCAATCAGAGAAAACCTATATTTGGAAGGAATTATCTTGTTTGAAGAGCCGAGGCATCTTTCACGGATATTTATAAATAACGCGAACCTTATCATGTCGAATCTGTCCTGAAATTCCCGTTCCCCAGTGATAGTAAATTTGTGAAGAAAATTGTGGGTTGGCAACTTGGGCCGAAGTCGTCTATTAACGTGAGATATTTACGCAATTCTGTTGGTTTCACATAAAAAATTATTATAAAGGTGAAATATGCTTTTATTTATAAAATATGAAAGATAAAAAGGGCTCACCATAGCCTTGGCATCATAGTAGTTCCTCTGGATAAGCTCAAACTGCATGAGCTGCAGACACTTTCTTATTATGATGTTGAACACTTGAATGTAACTCCAGTCACCCCACGCAAGTACGCCAGTTTGTTTAATTGTTATTTCGACATTACCGAAAGCTGAAAAATGTTGGAAATTTTTTTTCAGATTGTTATTGAAAGTGAAGATTCTAAAAAAACACCGAGGTCGGGATCTTTTTAGCATTTGTAGAAATAATTGATAAAGCGGTCATCATTCACATATTGACTCGACAAAGGCAGTTTCACTTCCTGAAGGAAAGAGATCGTTCTTTCATATGGTCCCAACGACCCTACGTAATGGGGGTTTTTCCTGAATTTGGGTTATTACTGCAAATGCAAATTTGAACATAATTATTATGGATTTGATTCATCATTTTCTCAAATAACCTTCAGAAAGTATTCAAAATTGGGGTTTGGGATTTGTCAGGCATGCACGAAGTGACAACAGTGTTAGTAGAATTGCTTTTTCTGCTATAGAATAACGAAATATTTATTCCTATTCTGTGGTACACACGTGTTCTTTGTCAATATAACCAAACAATTTCCGTTTGCGATTTGTCAGTACTATGACAGTATGACCTCTTCTTTTTCTATTCCTTGGTCGTTGTCTTCTACTCTAACCAGATCGAAGTATAGCTATCTCTGTTTTTCTAAGCAAAGAAACACATTTGACGTCCTTTTCTTTCCTAGAAAGCTGAACTCGACGTTGCCATATCGTGCACTCAAGACAAATCCCTTCAAAAGCAAATCCCCATTTTTATTTTTCAGTTTTAGGTGATCGAACATTTTTTAAAAAAAATAATATTGAAATTATATGTTTGATATGTGATGTACTGAAGGTTTTCTATGAAAATTACTACATTTTGGTTTAAAGGAAAAACCCCCATTATTTAGTAGACAAACAATTGGAAGTGGCCGTACCATTACTCTAGTAATGTTTATAAAGTTTGTAGATTTACAAGTAATTACTATAATTGCATAGTGTTTGTAAGGTGAATAAATAAATAATATCAATCCCAATGAACCAGTAGTTCATATACACCATCCCTACTCAAGCACATCAACTTTTGATTGATAGAAGTGAACTACAGTACAGTTACTGTGCCCCTTGTTATGATTTAGTTTTGATATTTGTTTCTTCATCACTATTTTATTTTTCAACAATTAAATACAGATTTTTCTGTATAACCTTTACATATAATATCTTTCGATATTGATTTGATATCTTACGATATACTTTTTATGTCTTCGACGTACTACGTCTTCAATGACAAAATTATTTTATCAACTGGCATATAATGATCAAAGTGAAAAACTTGAGAAAAGTGTGAAAAAATGAAATACAACCTAAAAACAATACTAGACACAGTGTTTCATCTTCTATCTTTCGATTTAGAATCATCAGTAGCATTCATTCTATATTATATATTTCTAAATCGAAAGACAGAAGATGAAACACTGTGTCTAGTATTGTTTTTAGGTTGTATTTCATTTTTTCACACTTTTCTTTCTCAAGTTTTTTACTTTGATCATTATATGCCAGTTGATATAATAATTTTGTCATTGAAGACGTAGTACGTCGAAGACATAAAAGTATATCGTAAGATATCAAATCAATATCGAAAGATATTATGTAAAGGTTATACAGAAAAATCTGTATTTAATTGTTGTTTCAATAGCCTTTAACAAGTAGACTTTTTTGAATTTAATATTTTATTTTTCATTTTATCTTTAAGATCTTGCAAGTGTAGAACAGAATATACTCTTTCTAAGAACCATGTGAATGAAAACTGGGATTACTCACCATCATCTTGGACATATTTTTTCAGCGGATCGGAATGAATCTTGATAGGGGTGAACAAAGAGGAACCGTCGAAAATGTAAGCTCTAGACGCCGGCTCATCTTTGAACGCTTGGTACATCATCTTCTTTTTCAGTCTGGTATCGTCGATCTCTGGGGCGTATTTCACTTCGTACTGCACCAAGTGCCAATCAGCGTGTTCGATGAGTTCAAAGAAGTTAGCAGTCAAATTGATTTTGGCACCCGAAGTACCTGAAAATCGGCATTACTTTTTAAAGTTAAAACTTTTGAACAAATTTTTTTTTAGTCTTGAAACATACGATTCTCACGACATTTGTATGAAGTCGCACGTCGATACTCTCCTACCTAAGTTTCAATTTGATCACATAAGATATTCTTGAGGTACTGAGGAAATAAACCTCAAACATTTCCAATGCGTATAACTTTGAATTTTTTATGTCGCTAACTAGTTTCATTCTTAAACTATGGCTAATAAGTATGACACCTTACCTTGCTTGCTGTTTTTCATTTCAGCAGGTCGAGTCCAAATTATCTCGCTCCGATTAAGACGTCCTCGAACGGCTCCACCATTCCCACCTCCCCGTTCTCTGCTTGCGACCCCTCTCTGGACTCCGGCTTCTATAAGAGAAAAGATTAAATGGAAATGAAAGTCTTGTAAGTTTATCTAGAAAATATTAATAAACATCTCCTGCATCAATTTTTTGAATCGAAAAGAAACTAAGAGATACTGCTCAGTAATAAAATAATTTTTTCCAAAGAAGACAATTGGTTTCGTGCGTCGTTTGACATTTGCCATACGTTGGAGGTAAAACAACCTCACTTACCCGCTTTGTTTATGTTATGAAGTACAGCATTTTCAACAATTTCAGGATAAATTCACAAGTTAAAATGATTTATATTAATAGAATTGGTGAATAACTAGGCCTAGTTATTGTTTCGTTGTTAAATACAACATAAATACACCGAGAGACGAAGGAATCCGATGTTTCAGATATATTGTAGTGTAGACTTTATATTTGAATATTTGCATTTTTGACCCATTTCCCTAAGTTTTATCTGGTATTCGAAGAAATAGAATACTATGTGAACTATCCCAGAGATGGCAAACATCCTATATTCACGCCATAAATTGAAAAAACTGTTCTGGCAAAGTAACAAACTATGGTAGAGTTTGTTGGAGGCATTTCCACACTGGTTAAGGAATTATATTAGACTCTATTTAATTTGTTCTGTTTAATAAGTTGACTCATGATGAGATAAATATGATAAGAATATTTCGTGTTTGTTATACACATTTCAAGAATTATATCTTCTCGACACTACAATAGCTGGCGTTATGAATGACAAACCCATCCTGAATGGTTACCACTTACATCTCTATATGTTATATAAAGCCAATCAAGGCAATTCGTTATGTGATAGATTTGTCAAAATATTGCATGCATTTTATAATAATAATGAACCAGATAACTTTCTCTGTTCTCAACCGAACACGTTCCGATGTGGCTCGACTACTCAAGGATGGAACTTCTACATTTAGTTGTTTGTAATATGTTTCTAATTGACCTTATTGTCAATTACTAAAGATTATGAAAGCCGTAATGTTGCATCTGCATGATAAAAAAGCATTTTATATGGTTAGTAAAGAATGTTTTGAGGATGAATCGAAATCGGTGTTCAAGGAAAAAGTTTCATATGAATTATTTTGTTACATATATTTAGTATTATATATATGATTGAAGATTATGATAGCACTGACATAGCAACTGCAGACCAATATAGTAGTAATTTAATAATTTGCAACATATAACGTTATTTGAAATAGTACTGAGAAGTTCTCTGGAACCCATGTTTTTTCCATTCCATACATTTGTTGGATTTCATTCTGCTGTTTAGTTTCAGGAATTAATGAGCCAAACATTTAACTGTTTCATTTTCAATAGTTATACCTATAATTAATGCTATCTCTGATGTGGATACTCTAGGCTTTAGAAGACAAGGATAAATACTGCAATTTTCATCTATATCGTTTTGAACGATTATCATCTGAGATTGAATATCAGTTTATCAGATCCATTATCACAAAATTTCACTTGTAAAATGAATAAAATCACTAAAATCTCCAAATAATCGCCCTTCGCCAATGTAAACAAAGCGAATGTATTCCTTGGTCTCTCGGTGTATTTATGTTGCATTTCACAACGACACAACTCACGGGTCTAGTAATTCACCAATTCTATGAATATAAATCATTTTAACTTGTGAATTTATCCTGAAATTGTTGAAAATGCTGTATTTCATAACATAAACAAAGCGGGAAAGTGGGTTTGTTTTACCTCCAACGTATGACAAATGTCAAACGAATAGAAAAGTCCATTTGTAGGACAAAAAGAATACATTTAAACACTATCTTCCCAGATCGCAATGGCAGGAAAATAGTTAACGATAAATATTTAACAAACAATAAGAAGTTTACAAATTCCAGAAGAGCATTGTGACGAAGTCAGCAACTTTTGCGCGCATGTTCAAAGTCGTTGCCAAAGCGGTCATCTTTCACGTATTGACCCTGCCAAACGCACCTTTACTTCCAGGTAGGAAGATCGGATGATGTAATCATAGTGTTCACCTGAAATTCTGAACGTTCAAACTGTCATTTTTCAATCAAGTACCGGACTTCAATTCGATCCAATCTGTATTTATGGAATTATTGGGAAAATAAAATTTTGAATGGGTATGTATATTTGCGGGATAATTCCAAGAATACGGATCAGATCGAATTGAAATCCAGGGCTTGGTTGGAAAATGACAGCATGAAGGTTCATACAGAATTTCGTGATGATAATCAGGTCGATTCTGTTTGCGTATTGCTATGAACCTTGCTATTCTAGTCATATTGCTATCTTTCTAATTTATAGCAATATGGCCATGATGTTACGTATTCTGTTTCGAGTGTTATAGCAATGTTTGTTATGAATTTTGTCATAACAATATTGCTATCATAGACTTCCATAATTGGTGATTTTAGAGCTGACAACACTGTATTTTGTGACTTTAGAACTACAAGGAAGAAGAAAATAGCCCTAATTCGTGAGTTTTCTTTATGGTTTCGCATACACAACCTCTATCTACGGCTTTCATTATTCATGTAAACATCGACATAAAAAATGTTAGGAAACGAAACGAGTCAAATAGACCAATAACCAATTTCCTGGATACCAATAAAATATTGATTATCAGAAATCGAATGCAGCAATTTTATTCAGGCGTTAATAATTCGAAATTCGATAAACTTTATCGTTGGCACTTCAAAGGGATTGCTGTTGTTGAGATGATTAGAATAATCATCTCAGCTGTTGCCTATGCCTCTATCTTAGTCCAAGAATTTTCCTTGAAATTAAATAATATTCTAGAGAACCTTGAACACATTTCCATTAGCATATACTTTTTTTATTCATGTAAACATCGACTTATTCGAAAATGTTATGAAACAGAAAAACCAATTAAAGTCAAATTGACCTATTTCCTGGATACCGATAGAATTTTGGTTTCCAGAAATCAAATGCAGCAATTTTATGCAGGCGATAATAATTCGAAATTCAATGAACTTTTCTGTTGGGAATTCAAAGGGATGGCTGTTGAGATCATTAGAATAATCATCTCAGCTATTGCTTACTATGCCGGTGTTTTAGTCTAAGAATCCTTAAAATTAAATATTCTTGAGAACCTTGAACACATTTCTATTGGCACATTCTTCCCTATCTTCAATATTTTCGAATTCTTGGAAGAAATAATACTGAAACAAATGGATCTCCGAGAGATTCCTTTTCGAAACTTTCTTGTTATGAAGCATAGCAAGTACTATTTTGAAGTTGCCAAGATAGCAATGTTGATAGCAAGATTCTCGTTAAAGTGACAGATCGTATTGCTCAAAATCGTTGATCAGAATACCAATAATTCCAATCTTGTTATGATAGCAATATCTTTTTCCTAGCAATATTGCTCTTTGCAAACAGAATCGACCTGAATATGATCAGAAGATCACAGAATATTGAAAACATACTTGAAAAAAAAATTATTTTTTTCGAAGTGTTCTCAAATATAACGAAAATTTGCACAAAGTTATTCATGCATTTCTAAAGTAGAAACCGAGTTCTATGATGACAGAATCACTATTTCCAGAGTAATTCCAGAAAAACAACGATAACGAGGAAAAACACACGAAATTTGACATATTTTTTTGGTTTTATCTCCAAAAACTAGAATCACATCGAACTGAAATTTGGCACACTGTTGTGAAATGTAAAATTCAAGGTCCAAGGAAAATTGCTATCAAATATGATGAATAGTTTTCGAAAAAAAATCCGAAATATATGATCCAAACAAAATTTTGCAAAGTTAAGCTTCAACCAGTTTCATTCCAATCGCTCAAGTAGTATTTCTTGAAATATAAGGGAAATAACATCAAAATTTCATGAGTAACTTCAAAACAGTCAGGCCGAATTTTTTTCTCAAACGAACTCACTCCGGTAATCGTCCACAAACACGTCCGCAAAGAATCAATCTTAACACCAGATTCGTCATCAGTAAGTCCAACTTAGTCGTTAGAAACCAAAAAGATAGCACGCTGTTCCCACGAACACGCTCGCAAAAATGATTCATCAAAAGAAAATAGTTCAAAGAACTTAAGTGTTAAAAAAGCAAGTAAAAAAGGTGACAAGATAAACTGAAGGTTGATAAGTGAGTTAATGAGATGCAAAAATGATGTTTTTGTGATGGAAGAACCTTAACACGTAATTGAAATAAAAATGTGAAAAGTTAGTTTGGTTGTATTAGTGTATATATAATTTTGATATATTGAACATTTCAAACTGCTACTATTTAAAAATAGTGGATCAACTCTCAGTTACACTTAGAATCTAGTTTGGATATGAAAATTTGGACAGAAAATAGCCTTTATCAACTAACACTCACCGTTTCCCTCTCCTGATCCGTCTTCTCCACCTGTACCTTGAGTACCACCACGTCCGCTAGGTTTGGGAAAGTCCTAAAAAAATTGGAGTTCAGTAAAATAATTTAATCCATATTTTCATTATCTAATGGCGTTCTCCATAAAAGAAACCATTTATATCTAATTTCAATAGTTCTGTATGCAGACATTGGGAGAGGAAACCCAGAAAAATTCTTCAAAATAAATATTTTTTCACAGGTTCGAACAACAAATAACTTATTTGGAGGGTAAGGGCAATTTATATGAAGAATATTAGTATCTGGGAGTGAGGCGACGTCATTTTGACAGTAAAATATATTTATAGTATTATTTAGGTATAAGTATAACCAGAATTAAATTCACATCACTTCAATTAAGAGCTAAGAAATTGCATTTCATGTTTCAAGAATATTGAAATTATTTTATCTTAACTTGTTCAGATAACAGATATAATGAAAGCATTGTGTTTTTCATGTGATCAAACTGACTGACAATACTCAAATTTAAGTAATATACTACAATGTATTTACTTTAATAATTACATTTAAGGTGCGAAAATCACCTGTGTAATCCTTAATAAATAAAAATAAATCACTTACTTTAGAGGGACCTGCTTCTGCAGGTGAAGGAGCAGCAGGTTGTTGCTGTGGGGCCCTTGCTGCCGGCTGATATTGCTGTTGCGGGGGAGCCTGACCCTGCTGCTGATCCCATCTCAATGGAGGCTTATTACCCCAAGTCGCGGCACCTTGCTGTGAACCACCTCTCTGTTGTTGCGACTGTGGTTGCGGCCATTGAGACTGCTGCTGGGGAGGACCTTGCGGTCTTTGCTGTCCCCATTGAGACTGTTGTTGGCCACCTCGGGGCTGACCTGGTAAAGATCTCCCCCAAGCACCCTGGCCATCCCCTTGTCCTCCTCTATAACCTCCCCCTTGTTGACCGCCTCCTTGTGGTCCACCTCTATATGACCCTCCTTGTTGTCCACCTCTATACTGGCCTCCACCTTGTGGTCCTTGGCCTGGACGTTGAGGCTGCTGCGGTTGATCTCCACCGCGCGAACGACCTCCCCTTTGTGCTCTTCCACGACCCCTCGGCTCCATTATTGCAGAGACACCCTAAACCATAATAAATTATACAGTTATGTACAAATAAACAAACGCGTAAGCACAGCCAGCTCAAGTATATCTTGACTTAATAGAAGTTAATCTTACAGGAACCAGCTGAATTCATAGAAAAATGGCGAAACCACATGTTGAATAATGAGGGATGCAGTTTTGATGATAGGGAGTAAAGGCATGTATGCAAGAATTATAAATATTACTCTAATGGGTATTTAACAATGATATTAATATGAAAATTCATGTCACAGTGTCAATTACCTTATATCTCGAACAGTTCCGTAATAATAAAACAATCAAAAAAAAAACAGACACAAGCTTCCCTAAACTCTATCGTTATCGAAATAAAGAAAGAAAGGCGCTCTACTTATCTTTGACGAAAACATGAACGGACTAACGGATATGATGAAACCAATGCTGCCAATGTCAGAGAAAGTGTTGTTAACAGTAACTTTCGAACTATTTTTCTTCTTCTTCCAATAAAGCACTGCCGAAACAAAGTTTTCCAGGAAGTCATTTACATTTTATTCAATGCTAATTAGTGATTAATGTGTTTTTTTTATCTTTACAGCCATGTTACTGGGTAAAATTTCCACGTTAACGTACATTTTCTATCCGAAATGCATGGATTCCTTTCTATAACCAGTTCTACTCGGTTCAAAAGATTTATTCTGAGTCTTTCACAGGTGTATGAAAGATAGATTTGTATGGCAGGCATGATGGGTAAAATCCTTTTGACGATTTTATTATACGATGTCCGTTCAAATTTCAATTTTCACAATATTTTCAAAAATACTTATCCGGTCTCGTTGAAATCTTGTTTCCACTAGTTGAATTTTATCTATTTATTTACCTATTTGCCTATTTAACTAGTGCACGATGAATTTTTTTCAAGTAACGGGCCACAAAATTCGAAATATCTCCCCATCTGTTTTGGAGATGGGCTGAATTCATGGACAAATAAGCTATATAAAGCTCAGTTGGAAGAATTTCTAATTATCATAACTATATTCAAAGGTTTCCGAATTTGTTCTGAACGGATGTAGTCATCGGAGTTTTGTATTCGTTGGTATTGGGGCACAGACCAACCAGTTAGTCTGTGAATCTGATGTTTTTTTTCGAGATCCATAATGGGCAGAATTCAATGTATTTTCACCATTGTATAAAATACTAGTCTTATCGTAGACTTTATACAATATTTTCACTAGTTCTGAAAGTCATCTCTGAATATGAATTCGTTGCATTCTTCCAAGATTCCAAAAGTTTTTTGTGAAGATAAAGAAACCAGAACATGCTGAAACCTTGAATAAATTTCAAGGTCAAAATCAGACTAAATACCTTGAAGACCCAGAAGTAGAATTCTCAAATATAATATAGCTGAGCTTTTCAACAGTCCGATTTATTAATAGCTCGTTCGAATGAGTTGTGATGTTATATAAATGCTGACTCAATAGAATTCTTCTCTTCTCGGAAATTTCTCCAACTATAATAATAATATAATTACTAGATTATTGGAGTTCGAGAAATATAAAACCAGATCCTCAGACGATCATTTCGAAAACCAGGTCGTAAAAATTGAGAGGTGCACAGACATTCGAATTCAAGAAATTTACGCGTTTGTCAAAATTCACTCACACGGCGGTCACCTATCCAGGTACCAACCTCAAATGATTCTGCTTGATTTTCATATGAAAACAAAGATTTTCCAACCAATCGCATAGCTAAAATATTCAGGTTATGTGCGAATGCTGGATATCACGGTTAAGAAACTTTGTCTAAATTTCTTCTGGAAAAATTTTTCTGAACGAATTTTTTTCTCGGAAACCATTCTTCAGATTTCGATGAAACTTTACACATACCTCAAATCCCATGTTTCAGTGTACCAGTATACCAAATTTCGGTATGATCCGATTCTAATTTTCGGAGATATTGGGAAAAGATTTGTAAAATTTCGTGATTTTTTCGCTGTATGTTTGTTATTTCCGGAATAACTCAAAAAATACTGATCCAATCAGCATGAAACTTGGTTACTAGTTGAAACATGCTGATGCACAACTTTGTGCAAAATTTCGTGATGATTGTTGATCTTTTCACGTATTGACTCCAAACGCACCTTTAACTGCTGATTGATTTGGTCATCTTTTTTTTCATTTGGTCCTAATGAATTTCCGCATGAACCTTCGACCTTTCGTTCGAGTCCTAAAGTTCAATTCGATCTCATCTCTATTTTTGGAAATATTGAGAAAATTTGGAATGATTATAACTGCGGAATAATGGGTTGGATTTTACCCATTCAGGGCCGTGAATACAAGAACTTTCGGAAGAAACGACGTAGAAACTCGATATTTGTTGAGTAGATATGGGGCCTTATTACGGAGGTCTAATTCGTGAATGGGAAAAATCCATCCAATAATTCCGTCGATATAGCCATTCAAAATTTTATTTTAAAATATAGATTGGATCGAAACGAAATCTAGTACTTGATTGAAAAAGATGAAAACTTGAAGGTTCATGCAGAATTTCATGGGGACCATATGAAAAGAGGAACGCCCAATCTTTCCATTAGGAAATACAGGTGTGTTCGGCAGGTTCAATACTGGAAACGATGACCGTTTTGGCAATTAATTTGAAAACGCTCTCAAATGCTGCTGACTTCACATCAGTGTTTTTTTATTTTTTTTTTACTTGTGAAGTGATCCCCACGAAAATTTGCATGAATCTTCATGTTGGAATTTTAAAACTACTAACCAAACCCATATGAAACAGTCGGGCAAATAATTTTCAAGGCGTTTCCAGAAAAACTAATATTATGGAATTGTCTAACGTGTGGATAGGCCACTTCGTATAGAAATCCAAAAATTTTTTCGTCAAATACTTTGAATCATAACAGTTTAATATGGAGAAGATTATCGAAACTATATCCACGTATATTTCGTCACAAACAAAGAGATTTCTCTATAGGTGTACACGAGATAAGATAATGTTTTATCTTGAGGCAAATCGTTACAAAATTAGTGTATTCAATCAGGATGCATTGGAAACATTAAGGTGATCATAAATCAAGAAAAATCGCCATGTTTGCGTATCAAAGTTTCGAGTTTTTAGTAAACGAATAGTTCCTGAAATAAGAGTTCTACGGAAAAAATGTCCGATACCCAAGGTAGAAATGTACGAGGCAGCATCATTGATGAAGTTGTGTCTACTCAACCTGAATTAGGACCCAAAGTACCAGATGGTGGATATGGCTGGCTGGTTTTTACAGTGACGTTGTTCTTTCAAGTAAGTTCACCTTAGGAATTCTGTTGAACGTTACTTGATATAGAAATTAACAGAGCCGGATCTAGGGCGTGGGGATAATAATTTTCACACTTTTCCAATTAAAGACCACGAATACGTTCACCCAAGGCCGAGGGGCTAGATGAACCCAACCTTATTAAAATAATTCTCTTTTCTCGCATGTCACATCAATTCGAAAAATATCAACTTATTATATAATACAGTGCGCGTCAAAATTATGGAACGAATTCAATTTCTCAGAAGAAAAATATTGGGCAACAAAATCCTGAAACAGCTCAATTTTTGTTTCAATTTTACCAAATTTTTATGCATTTTTGAAGGATTTTTGTTGTACCCTGTGCCATCCCCATCAACCCTCTAATTTTTTTGAATAGGGAAAGTGGGTCATGTGGTACTTTTTTGGCAAGGTTTGTATCTTCTTCACAGGCGTGCAGAAATATTCAAGAAAAAAATTTTTTTTGAAAAATTAGTTACTTCAAAGAGGTTTTCAGTATGTGCACTTTGTCATGGGTCATTTACTTTGAGACGATGGTACCTGATGAAATTTGTCACCGCATGAAAGTCGGCCATTACAGTTTTGTTCATGCACAACTTTCAACCCCTACGAACCCCTTAATGGAGAAAAAAATTTCCCCTGAGGGGGTTGAAAGTTGTGCATGAACAAAACTGTAATCGTCGACTTTCATTCGGTGACAAATTTCACCAGGTAGCATCGTCTCAAAGTAAATGAGCCATGACAAAGTGCACATACTGAAAATCTCTTTGAACTAACTAATTTATCAAACAAAAAAATTTGTCTTGAAAATTTATGCACGCCTGTGAAGAAGATACAAAGATCTTGCCAAAAAAGTACCACATGACCCACTTTCCCAATTCAAAAAAATTAGAGGGTTGATGGGGCTAGCACAGGGTGCAAGAAAAATCCTTCAAAAATTCATAAAAATTTGGTACATGTGAAACAAAAATTGACCTGTTTCAGGATTTTGTTGCCAAATATTTTTCTTCTGAGAAAATGAATTCGTTCCATAATTTTGACGCGCACTGTATATTATGTGTCAAACGGTTATCGTTTAAGCAGACCTAGAAATTATTCGTGAAGGAAAAGAGTTATCAAATTTCTACCAGGTATATTCAACTTATTGAATTAATGTCTGTTCATCAGATGCTTTAGATAACTCATAATAATAATAATAATAATAATAATAATAATAATGTTTATTGAAGCAAAATAAGAACACTTTCTAAATAACTGGTTCAATAATTGGTTTCAAACCGTATTTTTTCTGGGTTGAGGATACATTTTTTTTTTGTTATTCTCGGAAAAATCCACTGGGCTCCTAGAGGACTACAATTGAGAAATTGGACAAGGCACTGGTTTCTGGTGAATTCCTACAGTACCGCCATAGCCTTCTAAAGCAGCTTTAGAAGGCTGTGGTACCGCAAAGGGTGTACTGGTATAACAATACGGGTCAGTTTTCATTAGGTACTTTGGAGAAACCATATTGGTCTTTCAGGCAAACAAACTTAATAGTAGTGATCTTAATATTTATGTCTGGTCATTGAGTAAATTTCCAGTATTCCGATTTATTTCTAAACTTTCCTATGAGCTCAGCGGCAGGCGTTTATTTTCTGTGTGTAAAACTTCGAAGTGCTTTTCTAGTATTAATCTGTAACTGCATACATGGAATCTAGTATAAGAAGAACCCCTGTATGTCCGATAAAAATTTTTGGACAGATAACTTCCACATGAAAATTGGTAAACACCACTTAAATTTGTTTCTTACGTTTCGCAATTAGAGTTATTCAAAATCTCATTTCTTATGTCAGTTATTGGTTCTGAAGGATATACAGGATGGTCCAAGTAGTGGTGACCTACGTAACTAGCTAGTTATCAGTTGTGAAAAGCAATCACGCGAAATTTTGGTTGAATCGTATGTTTAGTAAATAAAAAAAAATTCAAACATTTTCCAAATTTTTGGGGCAACATTATTTTCATTGAAAATTATCCATCAGGTTTTAATTAAATTTTGCACATACCTTAAAGTGAATGTTTTATAATTTTCAGAGATATTTGACAGGAAGTTTCCTTTTTTTCCTCGGTGTGCACAAGTATGTGCAAAATTTCGTGATGGTCACGATATTGAAACAATCAAAAAATATTTTCGAAATTTTCGCTCACGCATTTGAATATGCACGTGAAAGTTAATGTCTTCACGTCAGTGCTTTTCTAGAATGTTTTTATTATCTTCAACCTAATTTTCCGCTGCAACTGATAGTCAAGAGCGTTATCATTTAGTCCAAATGACTGTAATTATTGTCTCATCAATCGACTCCAAAAATTGCCTTTAACGACTCATTGATAAAGAATCTGTGGTTTAATTTAATTTCGTCCGACTTGACGAATATGTGATCTCTATGAAATGACCTATGAAGTCTTGAGGTTTTCAGGTAAGGTTTGGAACCCCAAAAAATATATACCAACGGTTCCGGATTGATAGCTATCTGAAATTTGTTTCCGTGATAATATAAAGAATGCGGATCCGATTGAAATAAATCGAGGTAGTTAGATGTAAAATATCATCACTTAAACCCATGCAAAATTTCGTGCGGGTCGTACCGCTAGAGAAATAACTGAGCCTCTCCCTCTCAGATTCCAATCAAATTTTGAAAAGGGTCAGGCCGTATTTATCAATTAAGTATCAGATTTCAGCTAAATCGAACACTTATACTAAGAATTATTGTAATAAAAATTTCAAAAAGCACTGCCGTGAAGGCAGCAACTTTAGCGCGCATGTTCAATGTAGATGACCGCTTCAGCAACGAATTTGAACATTGACGCAAAAGCTGCTGCCTTCACGGCAGTGCTTTTTGAAATTTTTTACTGATGAATTACTGGATTTCAATTCGATCAAATCTATATTTTTGGAAATATTGGAAAAATAAAATTTTTATTGGGTATATCTACGGAATCATTGGGCGGATTTTACCCATTCACGAATTCGACTTTCGTGATTAAGCCCCAAACCTACTCTACAAATATCGAGTTTCTAAGTCGTTTCTTCCGGAAGTGATTGTGTTTACGGTCAGCCTAACGGCCGACTGCGTAAACACAATAACTTCCGAAAGAAACCACTTAGAAACTCGATATTTGTAGACAAGGTTTGTTCCTTAATTACGAAGGCCGAATTCGTGAATGGGTAAAATCCACCCAATGATTCCGTAGATATACCCAATCAAAATGTTATTTTTCCAATATTTCCAAAAATACAGATCAGATCGAATTGAAATCCAGTACTTCATCGAAAAATAACAGTTCGAAGGTTCATACAGAATATAATGAGGATGATATGATAAGAAAATCATAGAAATTTTTTTTCGAATTGTTCTAATGACACGATTATCACGAAATTTCGCATAAAGTTGTCTTTCAGCATCTCAAAACTAGCTGTGAAGTTTTATCAGGACTGAATCAGTATTTCTCGAGTTATACCGAAAAACTCAACGATATCGAGAAGAAAACCTCAAAATTTGACAAATTTTTTCCCGATATCTCCAAAACTTATGATCGTATCGACATGAAATTTGGTACGCTGCTGTGAAATATGAAGCTCAAAGTGTAAGTGAAACTTTTTTTGGATATGATGAATGGTTTCCGAAAAAAAAAATTTTTGTAAAAAATTTTCTGTTCAAATTTACTGACAATATGATCCTGACGAAATTTGGCTCAGAGTTGCACGTCGTTATACTCCACCTAACTGCCAAGTTTGAATCCAATCGCTCAAGTAGTTTCTGAAATAAAAAATAAATAACTTCAAAACTTCAAGTGCCTATAACTCCGAAACTATTCGACCGATTTGGCCCATTAACGAACTTAACCGCGGCATTCTGATGCGCAACCTATCCTGAAAGTTTCAAGTTGTTAGCTTGCTTCTGTCGACAGTTACCGTGTCGTCGGCCGGACGGACAGGATCGATTTTGACACCGGATTCGTCATCAGTGAGTCCAACCTAGTCGATTGAGATCATTTTCGGCTCAATCATCGAAAATTACAGACATTTGGACAAAACTATAGCACGCTGTTTCCCTAGAACATACGCGCAATAAAAAGATCTTTAGGCAAACCTAGGTTGATTCCTGTCTGGTATTTTAATTCTTTTTCTCGATATCCGATCGGGTGAGATTTAAAATTGATCTTTGGTTGTAGAGTAGTGGCATAAGGACGTATGCAAAATTTTGTGAGGATTATAGCATTAGAAAATAACAAAAATGCAATTTCTATCTCAGAAACTTTAGTACTTAAGCCTTCATGCTGTCATTTCTCAACCGAGGTTTACAGAAAATTATTTATCCATCAAGTAAACACAATTTTTATTATGATTTTTTCCAGATATTCATACCTAGTCTGATTGTTGTTTATGGCATACTCATAGCTTCAGTAAAAATCAACAAAGAGATCAATGAGGAAGATGTTCTACATTTATGGGATGACAAACTCACACATGTTCCCTTATTTCACTTAATAGGATGGAGCTTATTTGGTGAGTTATTGTGGAGAATGTCCCACGAAGTTCCGCAAAAGATGACACAAGAATTCAGGAAAATCACTGACGTGAAGTCATGTAACAGCTTTTAATGCGCCTCTGTTCAATCAAATTCGTAACCATTTTCTCGAGAAATTTTATATGAACCTTCATGCGGTCATTTTTCGACCAAAAATCAAATTTCAATTCGATGGAATCTGTGTTATTGAAAAAAGATATTCGTAACATACATCATGTAATCATTTGGCAGATTTTACCCATTCACGGATTCAACCATCGAAATTACGCTACAAATATAGAGTCGTTTTTTTTCAGGTTTGAATAATTTGATTCGTCCAAGTTCTTGATCCTCTCATTAATACCTAGCCTGTGCATATCCGAATAGCAAATATTGTTATAATACTACCTTTTGGCAAAATTGAAAATTTTTTTCGCAGAAAGTATACAAAAAAGTATTTAACCTTGGACATATATTTTTGCGCGCATGTTCTAGGGGAACTGCGTGCTATCGTTTTGTCCAAATGTCTGTAATTTTCGATGATTGAGCAGAAAATGGTCTCAAACGACTAGGTTGGAATCACTGATGACGAATCTGGTGTCGAAATCCATTCTGTCCGGCCGGCCGTGGACACGATGACTGTCGAACGGAGCCAGCTAGCATTTCGAAACTTGCAGGGTAATTCACGCATCGGAATGCCTCGGTTAAGTTCGTTAATGGGCCAAATCGGCCGAATAGTTTCGGAGTTATGGCCATTTGAAATTTTGAGGTTATTTCCCTCCTATTTCAGGAACTACTGGAGCGATTGTATTGAAAGTTGGCAGTTGGTTGAAGCATAACGACGCGCATCTTTGAGAAAAATTTCGTTGTAATCGTATGATCACTCAATTAAAAAAAAATTGTTACAAAATTTTTTTCGAAAAATTTTTTTTTTTTTAAACCATTGTTCATATTCGAGAAAAATTTCAGTTATACCTTGACATTCATATTTCACAGCAGTGTTTCAAATTTTAATTCGATATGGCTATTAGTTTTGGAGATATTGGGAAAAAATATGTAAAATTTCGTGTTTTTTCTCGATATCGTTGTTTTTTTCGGTATAACTCAAGAAATACTAATTCAATCGTGATGAAACTTCGCAGCTAATTCGAAGATGTTGAGGGACAACATTGTGCGAAATTTTGTGATGATCGTGTTATTAGAACAATTTGAAATATTCTGTGATCTTCTCATCATATCATCCTTATTAAATTCTAAATGAACCTTCGAACTGTCATTTTTCGATAAAGCACTGTTCAATCCGATTCAATCTGTATTTTTGGAAATATTGGGAAAATAAAAGTTTGAATGGGTATATCTGCGGAATCATTGGGTGGATTTTACCCATTCACGAATTCGACCTTCATAATCTACAAATATCGAGTTTTTGGAAGTTATTGTGTTTACAGTCGTCCGTTAGATCTTAACATCGAATGCAATAAAACACAGGGATTTTTATGGTTCCAGGCAGCGCTCTCTCTGCTCCGTCAGGACTCGATTTTCCTATTATTCTAGTCTGAGGTCTGACCTCGAGTGCCCTCCACACTATTTGCCAAATCGTTTATCAACTTTTATAATATTATTATTACCATATTATATTATTTATTATAAAGGTCATTCCATTTTTTATCGTTTAAGTATATTGCGGAAAAGTCTCGGATTTTGACGGACTCTGAATGATTTTGTAGTATTGCAGATTCTTAGTTCGGAGACCGGGTGTTTCCTGTGTAGGCTTTGTTAATAATTCCTTCCGCCAGGCTAGGAACATAACTTTTAATTGTTTACCCAACAGCGAATGGTTGGAGGTTGCCCTAAAAAAAGGAAAAATTTTTTCCCGGTCAAGGCCTCGAATCCCTGACCTAAGTATTCCTTCGCAAAAAAACAACTTTTCAATAAAAGCGTACGTCCCATTCTCCGATAAAATGAAAGTTCCAATTGAATGAGGCCCACATCCTATATATTCCATTTGAAATTTTATTTATATTTTGTTATAAATTTGAATTCTGTAGAGAATTTCAAAAATAATTTTCTTAATTTTTTCAATGATACGATGCTCACGAAATTTTGAGTTTTGAATCAATATCACCAAGTTTCAAGTCGAGGGTACTTGTATTTTTTAAGTTATCGATAAAATAACCGTCCATTTTGATCAATGAATAATACAGATTTTTCTGTAATACCTTCTCATAATATCTTACGATGTACCTAGGTACTTTGTTGTGCTCGAACTTACTTCGACTTGAATGCCAAAATTAAAAATTATTTCAACCACCATATAATGATTGCAGTCGAAAACTTGAATTTAATATTCAACAGAGATATTCAGGTTTCAGACCGAATCCTTACCGGAAATTTCGAGATAATGCGAGTAAAAAGGATATTCCCACATTTGATTTTGTCTCATAATCTTACATAATTATTATTAACCTTTCGCATTGTGATAAAAAATAATGATGAAAATTTTTACTTCTGTAGGTATCGGTTAATCTACCACATTATATTGCATGAACCGATTATTCCTTCCTTCCTCTGATTATTGTAGATGTTTTTCCTAAGTTACCTACGTCATATGTGCAAGTTTTTCCTCAATTTTTTTATCAGTTCAGTGCCACCGTCTAGATGGTTTCACTAAATGTGAACCAAAATACTTCGAAAAATTTCATACCTAATAATTATCTATCATCCTTCGAACATCTAGCAACAATGGAGGATTTTCAAATTATCAAGATTTTTTCATGTTATCTACAATTGAAGTTTTGTGTTATCTTCATGAACAAAAATATCAAATTCATTCTTTAAAAATATATTTCGTAATACCTAACATCGAAAAGAATTGCAATCATATAAATCTACATCTTAATTTGTGTCTTTTGAAGTCTTTTGTGAATTAAAGATTGCTATTACAATAATAAGTTGGAGCGAAAATACATTTCATAAAAAGATTATAATTTAGCTCGGCGAGAAAAAAAAAATTACTCACCTTCGATAAAGGTTCGAAGATTAAAAAATCTTAAATTAGCACTTCAACAGCTTGTCCTATACTGAAGATTGACAGAAGACAGATCTCAAAGGAACCGCACATGTTCTCTAGTTTCTTTGTTTATCTGTTTTTTATTACAAATAGTTGGATCTATCAATGAGTTTAGTACGCGTAAAGTTGTATTTCACTCATAGGCACAGCTATTAAACAGATTGATTTGAAAACGCTGCGAATTTTACACAAGGGTTTATTATTTGCTCAGTTGATTAACCCAATCCCATTAATGTCTTAAATAAAACTTATATATTGTTCATAACTCATTGGTTCTTCACCCCAAAATTTGCAGCATTTTTCTTTATACCTCAGGAACCACTGGACGGAAATCATCCGGGTGAAAATTTTTAGGTTAAGTTATGTAACAGTAATTAACATTGAAAGTTTCATGAAAATTCGGTGGTAAGATTTCGAAAAATATTTTTTTCCCCTTCAACCCCCAATTTTGAGCCCTTAGGGTACACCGATATTGCTGAAAAGCTTGGAGGATCAATCCCGAGCGACGAACGATTTTTGTACCAAGTTTCACGGATTTCGGTTCAGTACTTTCAGAGAAAAGCCCCGGGCAACGGACGGCGGACGGACGGATTTTTTTTATTCGTTAATTCATTCAAATCTACATACTCCAAAACGTAAACTGTGAAATTTTCAGGGGGAGTTTTTTTCGTTGGTCAATCACTAAGGTTATTTATTATTTGATTTTATCAAATAATAAACCAAAAATCTAGAAAAGCACTGCAGTGAAGGTGAAGGCAGCATCTTTTCGCGCATGTTCAATATAGATGACCGCTTCGGCAACGAATTTGAACATTCCAACAAAAGATGCGGCCTTCACGGCAGTGCTTTTCCAGATTTTTTTCGATAAATTAATGGATTTCAATTCGATCTAATCTTTATTTTTGGAAATATTGGAAAAATAAAATTTTGAATGGGTATATCTAGGGAATGATTGGGCGGATTCTACGCATTCACGAACTCGACCTTCGTAATTAAGCCCCAAACCTACTCTACAAATATCGAGTTCGTAAGTCGTTTCTTCCGGAAGTTATTGTGTTTACGGTCCGGCTGTTAGGCCAGATATACCCATTCGAAATTTATTCTCCCGATATTTCCAAAAATACAGATTAGATCGAATTGAACTCCAGTGCTTTATTGAAAAATGACAGTTTGATGGTTTATACAGAATTGAATGAGGATAATATGATGAGATCACAGAATATTGAATATTTGAAAAAAAAATTGAAATTTTTTTTTCGAATTGTTCTAATGATGCGATCATCACGAAATTTTGCACCATGATATCCTTCAGCATCTCTGAACTAGCTGCAAAGTTTCATCACGATTGAATCAGTATTTCTTGAGTTATACCGAAAAAAACAACGATATCGAGATGAAAACCACGAAATTCTACATATTTTTTTCCAATATCTCCAAAACTCTTAGCCGTATCGAATTGAAATTTGACACACTGCTGTGAAATATGGAGCTCAAGGTATGACTCGAATTGTTTCCGAATATGAAAAATGGTTTAAAAAAAAAAAATTTTTTTTTTAAAAATTTTGAAATTTTTTTTATTCAAATTCAGTGACCATAAGACTCCAACAAAATTTTGCTCAAAGTTGCGCGTCGTTATGCTCCAATTAACTGCCAAGTTTCAATCAAATCGCTCAAGTAGTTTCTGAAATATGAGGAAATTAACCTCAAAATTTCAAATGGCTATAACTCCTAAACTATCTGGCTGATTTGGCCCATTAACGAACTTTACCTTCGTATTTTGAAATGCAACCATTCCTGAAATTTTCAAGTTGTTAGAATCCTACGTACGCCCGTTATCGTGGTGGCGGCAGGCCGGCCGGACAGAATCGATTTTGACACCCGATTCGTCATCAGTGAGTCCAACCTAGTCGATTGAGATCATTTTCGGCTCAATCATCGAAAATTACAGACATTTGGACAAAACTATAGCACGCTGTTCCCCTAGAACATGCGCGCAAAAAGGAATATGTATAAACAAGTTAATTTACAATGGAACAATCGATGTCGTAAAAAAATAACCCCCTATATGACTAAACATGCTTTGTCTCAGGAATAGTTCATAAGAATACTTATTATTTTATTTGAATAAGAGTTGAGGTATACACCTATAAACTCACATAACAAACTGAATAAAAAGTGAACTCCTAGAAATGAACAAAGTACATATGGTTGAAAATATCATAAAGAGGAAAAAAAACAAAAACACCATCATAACTACAAGATCACCCATCGGTCGAAGCTGTTCTTGAATCCATTCACCGAAGATGATTCTACGACGATTTCAGGCAAGGAGTTCCAAACATTGAAAACTCGGTTTGACAAAAACATTTATTGCCTCTGGGTAGTCCTGAATTTTTCCTTCGCGAGCTTGAATCCATGGCCCCGTAAATTGTTCGTATTTATACGGTACATGTTCATGATATCCGGACCAAAATGACCATGGACGGCCCTGTAGGAGAATATTAAGTCGCCTCTCGCACACCGTTGTTCAAATGTGGGAGTATCGAGCACTTTCAACCTTGTTGCGTAATCAGATCTTTTAACGCCGTAAGGAATTCTGGTGCTCCATCTCTGAACAGAGTCCAACCCATCCACCTTGCCCCGCAAAGAAGTCTACCAAGCCGGACTAGCGTACTCCATTATAGGCCGAATATAGGTTTTATAAATCATTCACACACTGATAACATCAGTGTTTTGGAATGTTTTGCTGAAGAGGTAGATCATCTGTCTCGCTTTTGTTGTTACTGACGCAATATGGTCCGACCAGCTTAAGTCATCCGCTACAGTCACACCGAGATCCAAGTGGCGAGTCACTGTGCCAAGTCTCACCCCATCGATGTAATAGGGAGCTCGAGGGTTTTTCTTTCCCATGTGCATAACACAGCATTAGCTCAAATTCAGAGGCATCATCCACTTCCGGAACCAACTGCTGAGAGCATCGAGATCCTCCTGAATAACCCGTGAATTAATTGAGCGATTGATAATCTTCGTGTCGTCGGCGAAGAGTGCACATTTCGATCTAATTGATGTTGGTAAATCGGCTGTATATAAAATAAAAAAAGTGGGCCAAGGACCGAGCCCTGCGGGACACCACTTTTGACATTCTTCGCGGACGTAGACAGACCACCACCAACTCTTACACGGAATGACCTCCCCGACAAAAAGGATTTGAACCACTCCAACTTAGTTTCAGTATTCTAAAAGGTCGTGTCAAAAAAAAATACAATGCCTTCCTCTTGATTGTTACAGATCCAACTGCCAGAAATTTGATTTCCCGCAGCTCATGGCCGAGATTGGTGGGACAAGCAGGAAATTGTCTAACGTGTGCAGGTCTGCTTTTCGTGTGGATGGGAACGGCAGAATTTTCTAACAGCGGCAGACAAATACTTTTTTTTGTATTCGCTGGAATGCTTTCGGGTATGTTTGCTTTGTATATTAATCGAAAAAATACTGATCCATCCTTATCGAAACTCGATTAGTAGTTGTAAAATATACCCACATGCATAATTTCGCGAGAGTCGTTACACTAGATAAACAATACCACATGGTAGTATAAATTACAGCTAGGCATCACAGCCACATTTAAATGTCATCAAACCTCGCTTATATCTCATCGAAAAAAACCTAGGAAAGCACTGGGAGAAGTCAGCAGCTTTGGCGCGCATGTTCAAAGGATATTACCAAAAGTGAACATGCGCGCAAAAGCTGCTGACTTCAAGTCAGTGCTTTTCTAGGTCTTTACGCGCTTGTTCTAGGAAACAGCGCGTTATCATTTCGTCAAGATGTCTGTAATTTTCGAATTTTGAACCCAAAATGGTTTCAAACGATATGCTTGAAATCCCTGAAAAAGAATCCGTGGTCAAATTCAATTCTGTCCGGCAGTCCATCCGTATGTGCTCTAACTTTCGAAGGAAGAGTCTTAGCGACTATAAATTGTCAGATTAGGTTTGGAGTCCAAATATCCCTGCTATGTTCGTTAATGGGTGGAATCGGTTGAATAGTTTCGGAGTTAGGCCCATTTGAAATTTTGAGATTAATTCCTCGATATCTCATGAAGTATTGACTCGATCAGATTGAAACTTCGTGGGCCGTTGTGGAATACCAACGCGCAACTTGGAGCAAAATTTCGTGTGGATCCGGTTGTTGGAAAATTAAAAAAAAAATTATTGGAGATTTTTTTAAGTTTTTGATTAATTTTTTTTTTCTCTGAAAATATTGATTAGATTTCAATGGAATTTGGCACAAACCTTAGAGTCAGTATTTAACAACAATGTTCCAAATTTAAATTCGATCCGATATTTTCGTTCGGAGACATAAAAGAAAAAAAATGTTCCAAATTTCGTTATTATTTGGAACTTTAACATTATTCCCGCAATATCTCAAGAAGTACGAATGCAATCAGATTGAAACTCAGTAATCATGTCGAGATTACCAACACGCGACTAGGTGCAAAATTTCGTTTTGATCTAATATTTAGAATTTGAACAAGCGCGTATAAAAGCTCCTGACCTCAAGTCAGTACTTTTCTAGGTTTTTTTTACTTAAATTCATGCGAGTTTCGCCCCTCTTCGTTTGTGCCTGCAATTAAGGAACACCCTGTATTATATATTGTATTTTTTTTCAGGAATTGGATCTTCAATCCAAACTGCTCAATGTGAAATACTCTTGGCTCAATATTTCAAAACAAAGCATTTATATCTGACGCATTTAACGCACGTTTTCGTGGCACTAGGTTTCATTTTATCTCCGATATTGATCAGTCATCTAAGAATGCGATACAGTCTCCTACAGGTTGTGCTGATTTACCAGGCCATCCTTCTACAGGGTCTTCTGTTGAACATCGTCTTCAAAAAACCGGAATATTTGAAATCAAAACTGGTGCGATACCATTACGTAACCGAAAATGCCGAAGAAGAGGAAGATATATTTTCGAAAAGCCTAACAGAACTGAAGATTAAAACTGAGAATGTCCTCAAAAGATTCGAAATAAAAAATGACACCTTAGCTAGTACGAGTGAAGAAACTCGAAGGAAAAACTGGGTTGATTTCGAAGAAGAAGAAGAAAACACGCGAACAAAAACATGGGAGAAATTCGAAGAAACCGGAGAAAAGAACGATGACGCAAAATACACAGAGTTACAAAGAAATGAACATACTACAAATGGTCCTTCACCTTTATTCAACGATATGTCGGTTAATTTGAACACAACATATGCTTTCGATGATGAAAATATAGACTACGGTCCGAAAAGTGTACCCACTGTGTTTGCAGATACACAAGATACACCTGGTTTCGATATTATGAAGTATCTTAAAGTTTTCAAGTCGCCAACTATATATAAATCTCTCCTGACAATTGTTACCACGAAATATTCGATATTCTGTTTTTATGTTTTATTCCCAAGCTATCTATATGTACGGATTGATGATTACATATTCAAGAAGAGTGCTTTAGTGGTCGGATGTTTGTCTGTTGGCACCCTTGTGTTTTCTGGCTTCTCCTATTGGCTGAATGTGACTAAAAAGAAGAGGCCAATAATTCTTTTTCTCTTGTGTTGGATTGGAGCCAATGGATATTTTTGTAAGTATGAATTATTGTAAGTAATCAAGATGGATAGATTACCTGGTGAAGTGATTACCCCATTATTTATTATATTAAATGTGCGCATTGTGAAACGTCAAATGATGGCCAGCTTCAGAGTGTAAGCAAAGATGGCGCTAAAATCAATTTTGGCATGTTCATACGACCAATTCTTCTGAACAAATTAGTAATTGATTTATCCATATGATTATGCTTATTTAATGAATTATGTTTCAGTGATTGCCGTGTACAGTAACAATGAGTTCATGATAATATTCGGAGCTTTAGAAATAGTCCTGAGTATTGCAAGTTTACAGCACATAGGAGGACCTTTGCTAGGGCTTACAATAAGGGGTGAAAGTAATACTGAATATTTTGTATTGAGTGTATTAACAGGAGCTTGTTTTTTCATATTTTTAGCAATAGGTAAGTGTCTAAATTATTTTAATTTTTAATGATAAGAGATGATAGTGTCAAAGATGAGAAGGGAAATTTGTTGATAAGAGTGTGTCAAGAAAGTTGATAGTGCCTAAACGATATTCTTCGATAATATTTATCTATGAGTTTCTTTAAAGGACAAATTCGAAAATCCGTTTCAGGAAAATGAGAATCGGAGGTTTTCTTTACTATTTTGTAGAAAAATTCAAAAACTATATAGAACAATGAGAAAATAACTTAAGTTGGGTACATAGTTACATAGTTGGTATGTAATTTGTTTACTTTATTCTTGCTTTTTTTCATTTGGAATGTGAGGAATATTGTTAACTTAGGTCCTGTCTGATAGCATGTCTTTTTGGACGTTACTCAACACCAAATCAATCCCTTTGTCATATTGCATATTTATTATTCAGATGTTTAACTAGCTGAAGGTCATATACACATTGACAACACTACAACGAGTTTTTGTCTAGGGGAACAGCGTGCTTTCGTTTTGTCCTAATGTCTGTATTTTTCGATGATTGAGCCGAAAATGGAACCAAACGACTAGATTAGACTAATACTGTTATGACCCAAATTGTTTGATATAAAAAAAAATGTAATGCTCATCTCAAAAGAATATATATATATATATATATATATATATATATATATAGATTAGACTAACTGATGACGAATCCGGTGTCAAAATCGATTCTGTCGGCCGGCCGGCCGTGGACACGATAACTGTCGAACGGAGTGAGCTAGCAACTTGAAACTTTCAGGGTAGGTCGCGCATTGGAATGCCGCGGTTGAGTTCGTTAATGGGCCAAATCGGTCGAATAGTTTCGGAGTTATAGCCACTTGAAATTTTGAAGTTATTTATTTTTTATTTCATAAACTACTCGAGCGATTGGATTGAAACTTGGCAATTAGATGGAGTATAACAACGCGCAACTTTCAGCCAAGTTTTGTCAGGATCATACTGTGTGTAAATTCAAAAAAAATTTTTTTTCAAAACTTTTTTCCAAAAAATTTGTTTTCAAAAACCGTTCATCATATCCAGAAAATAATTCCACTCGGACTGTGAGCTTCATATTTCGCAGCAGTGAACCAAATTTCAGTTCGATACGATTATAAGTTTTGGAGTTCTCGGGAAAAAATATGTCAAATTTCGAGGTTTTTTCTCAATATCGTTGCTTTTTTCGGTATAACTTGAAAAATGCTGATTCAATCCTGATAAAACTTCGCAGCTAGTTTGGAGATGCTGAAAGACAACTTCATGCAAAATTTCGTGATGATCGTGTAGTTAAAACAATTTGAAAAAAAAAATTATGTGATTTTGTTAACATATCATCCTCATTAAAATCTGCATTTTTGGAAATATTGGGAAAATAAAATTTTGAATGGGTATATCTGCGGAATCATTGAGTGGATCTTACCCATTCACTAATTCGGCCTTCATAACGGCCGACTGCGTAAACACAATAACTTCCGAAAGAAACAACTTAGAAACTCGATATTTGTAGAGAAGGTTTGGACCTTAATTACGAAGGTCGAATTCGTGAATGGGTAAAATCCGCCCAATGATGCCGTAGATATACCCATTAAAAATTTTAATTTTCCAATATTTCAAAAAATACAGATTAGATCGAATTGAAATCCAGTAATTTATCGAAAAAAAATGTAGAAAAGCACTGCCGTGAAGGCAGCAGCTTTTGCGCGCATGTTCAAATTCGTTGCCGAAGCGGTTATCTACATTGAACATGCGCGCAAAAGCTGCTGCCTTCACGGCAGTGCTTTTCTAGATTTTTTCTGTATGAAATTGACATGAGAAATTGCCACTAACTGAAATTTTTGTCTAAGAAATTCAATTAAATTTCCCTACTTTCTCGATACACTTCAATAAACAAAAACACAAGAAAATCTCAATTCTCCAGCATTTTCATTTCAGATATTTCTTACAAGTCCTGCTTCCTCCTGATGGCTGTGCTACACCTCATCACCGGTCTCCTCTGGGTATCAAATTATTTTTACAAAAAATTAAGATTATACAACATCATGTGATATATTTAATAAACATAGCCGAAGTACAAAACTTTTAAATTACAACTCAGACAAAGAACCACTAGATTTTGTTTTTTGAACACTGAAAATAGCTTGAAAAACTTGTCAGAAGATGTTTTCATCTTCTCGTTGATTTGATCGTTTTTCTTCACTTTTGTTTCTGTCCGAGAATGTTAAACATTCGTTTTTTCCCAAATTTGAGGTTTTTTCTTACCGCCCAGTAGATGAAAAGCCCAAGGAGTTTGGATCAGTCCATAGACCTTTGTCTAAGGATCAGTCAAAGGTTCAGTTAAACCACCTGTTAGTTTGTCAGTTGGTCATTGGTGGTAATTGAATTACTTCTACGAAACTACAATTATACAACATTTTGTGACATATTTATTGAACAGAGCCGAACCGAAAAACTTTTAAATTACAATCCAAACAAAGAGCCACCAGGTTTTGTTCCTTTGAACACTGAAAGTGGCTTGGAAAACTTGTCAAAAGATGTGTTCATCTTGTCGTTCAACTGATCGTTTTTCTTCACTTTTTGTTTCTGTCCGAAAATGTTGAACCCTCCGTTTTTTCCATCGGTTTCAGATTTTTTCTTACCGCCCAGTAGATTGAAAGGGTCCAAGGAGTTTGGATCAGTCAAAGGTTTCGTCAAGCCGCCTGTTAGTTTGTTCAGTTGGTCATTGGTGGCGTTAACTGTGCTGAAGACTGTTTTGCCGACGTTCTTGATTTCGGAATCTAAGACGTTTAAAAACCCGCAAACTGATGATTGGAGCCTCTGGGCTAAGCCAAGCCAAAGCCCCATCTTGCAGAATTCGAAGTTGTCTACCACTTTGGGGTCCGGTGTTATCTGTATGTAGCTATTTGCGTCGCCGGAGAACGGTTTGACAGGTTTATCGCCGATGTTGACTTTTCCACCACGTGCGAAATCAGCGATCATTTGGGCGAAGTTGGCTCTGACTTTCTCGTCTTCTTCGCTGACTTCACTTTGCTCTGCTGGGGTCCCGTCCAGATGCTGGGGATCGAAGATATAGGCCAATTCGTCTCCATGGCTTACGTCGTCTTCTGATGCTGCTGAAATTTCATCCGGGTAAACAATTATTATTTATATAATATCCGGAAAACTTCGCTAGCCAATTTGGTAGATAAACTGCTCCACAAGAGTTAGGGATATCGTATTCAATCGTTTTTGAAAGTATGTAATCTTCGAGAAAATCGCTGTAAAATCTTGTAAAACTCAATAACAACTTGAATCGATCCAATAAAAATCAGTATGAGACATTTCGTCAATCTGATCGCCTTTTTCTGAAGTTTGGTTCTTTGCATATGCTTCATGAATGTTCTTATTTTGAAATGAAGTTAGTTTATCAACGGCTTCGATTTGAAACGAGTTTTCTGAAAATGCCAAGACGTAAATTAACAAACGCTGAGGCTAATAGGGCTATCGGAATGCTACAGGGTGGCCTAACTAAGGTTGTTGTAGCGGAAAGGCTCCAAGTCAGCCAAAGTGTGATATCTCGACTTTGGAATATGTTCAGGGAGACAGGTTCCGTGTTGGAAAGACCAAGGCTTGGTGGGCGACGAAAAACAACACCTGCTGAGGATCGTTTCATTACCGTTTCGGCGAGAAGAAACCCTACATCTACGTGTAGGATGCAACGGAATACTCTTCAAAATGCAGATGGGGTCCAAGTTTCCATCGAAACCATCAGACGACGTTTGAGAGAGGTGAATCTAGGTTCTAGACGTCCATTAAGAGGAGTTTCATTAACACGTGACCATAAGCGTCAAAGACTGGTATGGGCAAGGCAACATATCAATTGGAACGATCAATGGCGAAGTGTCCTTTTCACTGATGAATCCAGATATGGATGATTTTCAGATTCTCGAAGAATAAGGGTATGGACAATCCCACGCATACCCGTAATCGTCGCTATGTCCAAGAAGTCCATCCATTCCGAGGGGGTAGTGTTATGGTATGGGCCGGGATATGTTTCAACGGGCGCACAGATTCACACATTTGTCCTGGGAATATGACCGCCTTACACTATAGGGAGCATGTCATTGACAATGTTGTGCCAAATTTTCACGCTACTATTGGTGAAACTTTTCAATTTCTAGACGATAACGCTGGACCGCACCGTGCAGCCATCGTTGAGAATGCACGCGAGGAGCTTGATATTCCACATTTACCAATACCTCGGCACTCACCAGATTTGAATTGCATAGAACATGCATGGGATATGCTCCAAAGAAGATAAGATAATCATCAACCTACCCCAGAATCCTTAAATGATCTGAGAGAGCTTCTGCCCCGTTTATGGAACCAAATTCCTCAAGAAATGTTCAACAACCTCGTGTGTAGTATGCAAAGAAGATGTCAAGCTGTTATTGATGCCCGTGGAGGCCAAACATTGTATTGATAGTCTTAAAATGCTTGAATTCTCTGGAAATGA
Organism: Myrrha octodecimguttata; assembly: GCA_958510865.1. NCBI lineage: Eukaryota > Metazoa > Arthropoda > Insecta > Coleoptera > Coccinellidae > Myrrha > Myrrha octodecimguttata. The sequence continues at coordinate 24,215,585 of OY294059.1, forward strand.
AATTTCGTTATTTCACTCGATTTTTCTTAACCACCCTGTATACGCTGAAGACCTAAAGGCTAAAATTAATTTGCAACTTGAAATCATATTAATATTCAAGATGGCTGTTACGTGCAACAGGTGCCTAAAATCGATAAGTCGTTATGATGATTCGATTCAGTGTTCTAATGATAGTTCTCATTTGTTTCATACACAGTGTGTTGATATAACTGTGGACAAACTAGAGGCATTGAAAAAATCCGGAAAAATTAAGTCTTGGATGTGTGGAGAATGTTTGCCCAACGACATAACCTCTAAAACTGATTTCATCGAGGAAGTTTCTTCAGATGTGAGACAATTATCTACTGAATCTATCCAAAGCATCAGGGGGGTCATTGCCGAATCTTTGAGTGATCTGTTTGGGCCTGTGATGGAGAATCTAAAACTCGAGATTTCTAATCTTCGACATGAAGTTTCGAGTTTAAGAGAAGAGAATACAAAACTGATTAAATTCATTGAAATTGCTGAAAAGAAAACATTATCTTCGGAAGTCAAACAGTTTTCTGAAGTGGCTAAAGTAAGTTTAAACTTAAATGCAAAACCTTATAAATCTTCAACTCGTTATGGAGGATCAAGACCACATACGAATTCTGTTGAGATTGGAAAGAAAACAGTTGATTCCGGAGCAAAAGCTAATGAGGAGGTGTGTACTATTGGGCCTGCTGTGGATCAGTCTATTGTGGATAAATCCCAAGTCATAGTGGCGTCACCTCTGGATAGCAATGATGGCTTCACTTTAGTTCAGAAGAAGACAAAAAACAGAAGTTTTAATAAAAGTATACTGGGTACATGTAAGAGTGATCAAATCGATATTAAGTCGGCTCCCAAATTGAAACACCTACATGTCTGTTATCTTCATCCCACTTTGGCAGAAAACTCCATTGTTGAGTATCTGAAAAATTGTGGATTGCCTGACGTAAAGTGTACCAAACTTAAGTCAAACAGACCTGAGGAATATTCCTCATTCAAAATATCTGTTCCTGAATCAGACTTTCAAACACTGAAAAACCCAGAAATATGGCCAGAGGGGGCCCGTTTAAATGATTTTTTATTCCGTCTAGAAAAGAAGACAGTAATAACTTAAATAAAAAAGTGTACACCTTAATTCATCAAAATATGCAATCCATAGGGAATTCTTTCAACCAATTGGAAATGTTTACATATTGTGTTGACGCTTCGTTTGTGACAGTTACGGAACATTGGAGGAGTGAAGAAGAACTACCGTATTATAGATTTCAAAATTATGAACTAATATCGTCGTTCAATCGTGAGAGTGGTGCTCACGGAGGATGCGCGATTTACAGTAAGAAAGGTATTGTTTGCAAAGTACGCACTGGTCTTGTTTCTTCGGTTCCTTTTGTTTTTGAGTGCAGCGCGGTTGAAGCATTTGTTGACAGTCGCAAGGTTGTTATTGTTTGCGTTTATCGCCCATGTACTGGAAGAGCATCTGACGTTGAAATTTTCTTTGAGAAGCTTCACGACTTGCTTGATAAACTAACAAGAGAATCTTGTTACTTCATAATTTCAGGAGATTTCAATGTCGATATTCTCTCACATAATAACGTTTCAGATAAGTTCATATCTATTGTTGAGAGTTTTAATGCTAAGTTTATGATTCATGAACCAACAAGAGTGACCCTAACCTCTTCGACCTGTATTGACAACATTATTTCAAATATCATGGACGAAACTTCTGCTTGTGTAAGAAACGAAAATCTTTCTGATCATAGAGCTCAAGTATTTACTTTCTCTGTATTGTCGAGAAGTAAAGGTAGGAGAAGGAAAATGAGGTTGATTAACGAGTCAACAATTTCAACATTTGTAACATCTTTATCGCAAGTTGATTGGGGTTTTATCGAGAGTGATTTTTCTTCTAGTGTTGATTTATTGTGGAATACATTTCATGAAATTTACAAAAACTTATTTGATATATCTTTTCCGTTCGTATTCGTACAAGAAAATAACAGGCATAAAATACCTTTAACACCGGAAGTTGAAAAAATTAAACAATATTTAGATGCTCTTTTCACAATTTCGTCTCATAGTTCTGTATATCTAACAGATTACAAGAAAATCAAATATCTGTATGATAAAAAACTACGAGAGATGAATCAAAATTATTTCAGAACATTAATTAATAAAAGCAAAAATAAAAGTAAAACTACTTGGAGCATACTCAAGAGATTAACTGGAAAAGGTAACTCTAATAAGAATATTTTCGAAAATGTCAAAGATCTTGAGACCTTAGCAAATACTTTCAGTGACTTTTTTGACAGTGCAAACTTTACTCGAGATAGACAACAGATTCATCGAAACCAAGTTTTGAATAATGTAAACAGAAGTTCATTTTACTTTTTCCCTATAACTGAGAAAGAACTTATCAATGTCGTAAAAAAAATGAAAAATACAGGATCTTGTGGTTACGATGGTATTCCGATAACTGTGGTCAAAAATTCTATTCAGTTGATAGCAAAGCCCTTAGCTCATATTATGTAACGTTCATACACGGAAGGGGTGTTTCCATCTGCCCTTAAAATAGCTTTAATCAAACCGCTTCATAAAAAAGGAAGTGAACAGGATGTCAATAATTTCCGTCCAATTAGTTTACTCAGCTCTTTCTCTAAAATGTTCGAGAGACTTTTGGTCGGAAGACTCTGTTCATTCATGTACAAATTCAAAATGTTTTCTGCTAGACAACATGGTTACCTTAAAAATAGAAATACTACTACAGCAATGTTTGAATTGGTTTGTGATATTGTTGATGCTTTGGAGAATAATGAGGTCCCTATTGGGCTTTTTTTGGATTTGTCTAAGGCTTTTGACAGCGTAGATCATGAACTGCTCTTGAGGAAGCTCTCTATTTGTGGCATACGCGACTGCCAACTAGAGTGGTTTAAAAGCTATTTATCCAATAGAGTTCAGAGAGTTTGCATTGATAATGGAGATCAGATTGTTACGTCAGGAGATAAAACTAGTAATGTGGGAGTGTGTCAGGGAAGTATTCTGGGACCATTTTTGTTTCTGGTTTACGTCAATGATCTTGACCTATTATTGTTTGTTGATGATGCAAGTGCCTTGTTACACAGTAAAGATCTCAATTCGAGTATTAGACGGGTTCAGTCAGTCTTCAGTTCAGTACAGCAGTATTGTGATCAAAATGAGTTAACACTTAATGTCGGTAAAACTGAGTGCGTGATTTTTAGAACTATTCAGTCGAAGAATATATATCCTCAATCAATAACTTTGGATAACACTCCAGTCAGATTTTCAACATCTACGAAATTTCTTGGAGTTTCGTTAGACTGTCATCTCAAATGGGTTGACCATGTGAATCTGGTCAGCAAAAGACTTAATCAAGTGCTGTACATTATCAGAGTTTTGTCTCGGAGGGTGGATGTGGAACTCCTTAAGACAGTCTACTACACTAATTTCGTTTCGATTCTCAGGTATGGGCTTGTTGTATGGGGTGGAAGCAGCGATATAAATAAATTATTTATTCTGCAAAAATTTGCTTTGAGGGCAATAATTGGTTTGGGTTACAAAGAATCGTGTAGAGGTTGTTTTAGAAATAATTCCATGCTTACCCTTCCGGGACTGTATGTGTTGGAATGTCTACTGTTCGTGAGAAAACATCCTGAATATTTTGATGATCTGTTCAATAAAAACAATACAAGGCGCAAAATTCCATATCACTTTCCAAGGCATTCCTTGACACTTACTGAGAAGAATTCAAAATATATGTGCATAAAGCTGTTCAATATAATACCCAAAAACCTTATCATCTTATCTGATATAAAAAAATTTAAATCTGAAATAACCAATCTCATTGTGAAAATTGAACCATATTCGATCAAGGAATTCATGGAATATCCTTTTAGAGTATAATTAAGTATGTTGTATTTTTGACGTTTTTCTCTCTTCTTTGTATTTACACTGATTATGGGAATAAAGTAATGTTTATGTTTATGTTTATGAACTTTCATCACAAAAATCTTATTTTAACTCTATATTTTTTTGGAATTTAAGTCGATATCCCTAACTCATGTGGAGCAGTTTATTAAAGTTTTGTCATCTGGGAAATAGTGATGATATTTTTTGTTGCCTAAGTTCCGCTGTGGAATCTCTCAGAATCTAATGCTTGTGGGAGTAGAGAGACAGTCCCCAGAAAAGCGGAAAAATTCAACTTGTTCTTCTGAACATAAATCTACAGTTGAATGTTGGCGGTCGAAGATTTGTGTTGTGTTTAAATATGTTCAATATTTGATCGAAAAACATCGTACTCATTGGACAACCATTTCACTTCAAAATTATGGAACAAATTAATTTTCTCAGAAGAAAAATATTTGGCAACAAAATCTTGAAACAGGTCAATTTTTGTTCCACTTATACCAAATTTAAAAGCATTTTTGAAGGATTTTTGTTGCACCCTGTGCCATCCTCATCAACCCTATAAATTTTTTGAATAGGGAAAGTGGCTCATGTGGTACTTTTTTGGCAAGGTCTTTGTATCTTCTTTACAGGCGTGCACTTTGTCATGGCTCATTTACCTTGAGACGATGGTACCTGATGAAATTTGTCACCGAATGAAAGTCGACCATTACAGTTTTGTTCATGCACAACTTTAAACCTCTACGAACCCTTTATGGCGAAAAAATGAAGGGGGTTGAAATTGGTAGAAAGTTGTGCATGAACAAAATTGGAATGGTCGACTTTCATTCGGTGACAAATTTCATCAGGTACCATCGTCTCCAGAGCCGGATCTAGGATTTCAGCGCTCGTGGCAAGTTATCGAAATGCGCCCTTTTTCAAATTTTTTTTTCAATGACTATATACTTTTCATGAATGATAGTATTTATTCTATTCCTAAGATATTTTACTATTATTATATTATTTCGAGAACGAGCATTAGATTCTTAGGTATATCCAACAATATGTGTATAGAAATTACAATAATCTCCCATGTATCTTATAAGGTGGTGAAGAGAACTCACAAACGTATTAATATACGATAATGAGGGTATGGAGAAAACAAAAAGGAAGCGAATAGAATAATTTATTCTCAAAATAATCTATAAGCATTCAAAGCTCCAAAAAAACACAATAAATGAAAGTGTAAAAGAATTACGATAGGCTCGGTACTTGAAGAAGTAGAAGGAAATTCCGCTACACGATGGGCTTCGCTTTTGGAACCACTTTTTATCGACACAATACCCGCATCTTTCTTAAAGTAACTTGAGATATTACTAGTATTTTTTTTAGGTCTAATAATTTTTTATCCCCGATCTTCCGAGATTGCGATCCTGATAGTTTCTTGGGCGGCATTTCAGTTGGTTATATCAACCTAAAATTATATAAGATTCTGAAAATGCATGAACGTCGAATCGGAATGTTTTGTGCGCTCGGTTATATTCATATCTGAATTGTCTGAATGCTCGACAAATGTCACGAGGACAGAAAAAGGTTTGATGTTCATGTCAGTGAAACTCAAGAATCATACTATTCATTTGATCCTCTTTCTGTAGTACCCATAGCTAAGAAGCTGATTAATAAAATACTAGAGATACGATAAATTTATCGTATTCTTCTGAACATTTTGATTTCTTTTTCTTACTTCTTCTTATACATATGAAAACTCGTGTAATTATGGTACAACGCAATTTTAATTGAATCGGTATAATTTGAGATCTCGCAAATAAAATTCGAACGATAATATCGCCGACATATTCCTAACCCAATCATAACCTAATAAATTTTGCAGTTTCTAAGTTATATCTTTCGAAAATGATTGACTCTCGTGTGCACGGACAGAATATAATTTGACTGAACGCACAAAGATCCTCAACTCAAAATTGAATTTTTCAAACATACCTGATTGAAATTTTTAAACTTTTTCCAGCACGAATAATTCCCCGGCCCGCTTGCACGATCACGTTATTTGCGGTATTGCACATAATATGAAATATAATGATTAGTTCCTGGTTCCTATTTTTCTCATTGATGCCATCAACTGCGCCGCTGCATGAAAGTACCCCACATGCGAGAAAAAAAGTAGTATGAAGAAGACTGGAGTGATTTCATCAAGCCTATCGGTCGTTAACGTCTTTGAAATACATTACCCTTATCAAAGCCGGTGAGATAAACGATTCGGCGAATAATGTGGACGGTCTGAATCTCTTTGTCATGCCGTTAAGAAACCGACCCTAGACGGAGCGCTACCACAGCTAGCTCGAACCATTTAACTCCCTCTGAACTTGCCGCTAAATGAGGTCTTCAGTGTTCGAATAACAAACATCTGGACGCGATCGGAAATCGTAGGGCGACCGACAAGTGTAAATTTATTATCTGTTGATTTATTGGTAACTACTTGTCGCCGCATATTGTACAACAGGTGCATGCACTATAGCACCGCTCTAAAATATGAATGGACTTTGAAGTGAAAAAGCATCATTTCAAGAAAAAAAAAATCACAATTTTGCGCCCCTAGTTGGTTGGCGCCCGTGGCAAATGCCTCCTTCGCCACGCCCTAAATCCGGCTCTGCGTCTCAAAGTAAATGAGCCATGACAGAGTGCACGCCTGTAAAGAAGATACAAAGACCTTGCCAAAAAGTACCACATGACCTACTTTCCCTATTCAAAAAATTTAGAGGGTTTATGGGGATGGCAGAGGGTGCAACAAAAATCCTTCAAAAATTATATGGATTTTTGAAAGGTAAAAGTGAAACAAAAATTGACCTGTTTCAAGATTTTGTTGCCAAATATGAAAATGAATTTGTTCCATAATTTTGACGCGCACTGTATCTGCTAATAAAGTTTATGTGTTTATTTAGTTGAATTAAGGATAATGTCATTGAATTTTATCTTGTTATTTGGACTAGGAGATCCTCATAATTACGTGCTAGGAAAGGTAGGTGAAATGGTTTGTTTGTAAATTCTATAATTTTTTTTATATATCATTGAATATTTTTGAAGGAACCCAGCGCGAATCTTTGTGGGAAGGTTCAAGGATGATGAACCAACAAATAAAAGTATCTTTTTTTTAATATTCACCTGTTTTATTCTCCTCTCCCTTAACTCCCACAAGAGAAAAACCATTCAGGAAGAAATTTCCTTTTTTCATTTTACCAGAATGCTCAAACTTGTAGAGGTAAGTTTCTCCACCCTTAGACCACATATTGGCGGTCAAGAATGCAGGTACATTGAACAAAGCGTCAGCTAGAATATTCAAGTAATATTAGAAATAGACATGATGATATAACTATTTGAGTTCATTGTGGATAGAATACTGATAACAAAACAGTGTATAACCACTCTCTAATCCACCTACACTTTACGTTCGTTACAGTAACGATATGATCTCTGGACGAAGGAAACGTTGTTTTCGAAACGTGCAATACACGCAGAAAGTGTAGGTGGATTAGAGAGAAGTTACACACTGTTTTGTTAGACATGAAATTTAGATTCGTCGAAAATCTTCTAAAAGTGCAACATCGATCAGGCAGAACTAGCAGTTAGCGCACTTGATTATGAGGTATTACTCATGTTTCAATTATTGTCCTCATTGTTTCTAATGGCGCTTCCGACGTTTAAAATCTTTATTTTGTCAACTGCATTTTTCTAAGCTTAAACTGAGAAAAGTTTTGGTGTAACATTTCGAGATTTCTAGTAGCAAACACCTAATCTGCGAAAATTCGTACACATATTTAAATTTTTTCGTGAAAGAAATTAAACAAAAATGATTTTTTTTACGATTCATTTATGGTAAGAATGAATTCCAATAACCTAACAAGTAGACCAAGAAATTTCAAATCATTGACATCACTAAAAAAAGCAGTTATATAATGGGGGTTTTTCCTGAATTTGGGTTATTACTGCAAATGCAAATTTGAACATAAGTATTATTGGTTTGATTCATCATTTTACCAAATTACCTTCAGAAAGTATTCAAAATCAGATTTCAAAATTTGGGTTTGGGATTTGCCAGGCATGCACGAAGTGACAACTGTGTTTAATAGAATAGCTTTTTCTGCTATAGAATAATGAAATATTTATTCCTATTCTGTGGTACACACGTGTTCTTTGTCAATATAACCAAACAATCTTCTTTGCGATTTGTCAGTAATATGACAGTCTGTGCTCTTCTTTTTCAATTCCTTGGTCGTTGTCTTCTACTCTAACCAGATCGAAGTATAGCTATCTCTGTTTTCCTAAGCAAAGTATCACATTTGACGTCCTTTTCTTACCGAGAAATCTGAATTCGACATTGCCATATCGTGCACTCAAGACAAATCCCTTCGAATGCAAATCCCCATTTTTATTTTTCAGTTTTAGGTGATCAAACATTTTTTTAAAAATATAATATTGAAATTATATGTTTGAAATGTGACGTTCTAAAGGTTTTCATGAAAATTACTGCATTTTCGTTTGAAGGAAAACACCCATTCGTTGACCTTTCCTTCATGGCGGCCTCTATAGGAGGAAAAGGAAGTTGCAGTGGAGTCGACCAATGATCTAATAATACTATTAGATCATTGGAGTCGACACTCGTTGTCGCTACATTAAGTCACAAACAAAATCGCATGAGTTAGTAGACCAATGAGTTAGATGTCTAAAATACTGTAGATGAACTTACTAGTAGCTTCGGCAATCTTTGAAAAGGCAGCTTGAAAATCATTCGTTGGTACCTCCATATATTTCTGGAATTTACCAGGATCCAAAGCTTGAACCAGTCCACCTAATCCAAAACTGTTGTTCGTGGTGGGAAAGAGAGGTACTTTCGGAAGACTTATGAGGTTTTGTAAGGATGCTACCAGCTCTTTCTCCAAGAAGTTTGGAATAGTCGTTAGAGCTTTGAAAATGTCATTGTTGAAAACAGCTGAAAAAAGTCACTTGTTCGAAATACACCTTCAGGGGTGGTTATATTTTCAATATTCATTGTATTACTCTCCCCAAAAATCAAAGTGGATATTGCATAACATAACATTATTGTGCGAGGGTGATAACTCAAGATATTTACGTTGATTTTTCGTTTATCGAAATAAAGTTACGGTAGACCCGCAAGATTTCCCGTCGCCGAGATATTAAAAAGATATTTACATCATTGTACGCAGTGTATTTTTCTGAATAAAAAATATGAAATCGAACACAGGCGGTCTCCTTTAATTTGGAAGATATGGGCCCCAAAGTTCCAAAATGAGTCGTTTTCAGGTCCCTTTTTCCACCATAAAAACGATCTCTCACTTCATCTGTATAGTTCACAAACCACCTTTGAACCTTCAACCAACAATAAGCAACACTTTTTTCCAGGATAACCACTTAACCTCTATTCCTCCTGATTTCGACTCAGTCTAAAAGTGAAGTTTGGCAATGGCGCGAATTTCATCGGTCGGAATCGTGCGTATTCGTGAATGACAGATTATTGCTGGCGAGAAAAATGAAATATGTTCTTAGTTCTTATTGTTTACTGCGACACTCTGAATCTTCCAACAGGAGAATTCGTTTCTAATGAAATCTACAACAACACATAGTAATGGAATGAGAATACACCCTGATATATATTTCAACGTACATTTTTTTTCATATGTGATAGGTCGCGCCCTTTTCAGATATCCAATGAAGTCGAGGTTATTATATGACCCATTTTATTGGAATACCCTGAATCTCATTCTAAACTGGGACCATCTCGAAGACACAACAAAAAACGAAGTAGATAACAACCTCCCTATTTTGAAGGGGATAGAAAGAAAGTTCAAACGAAAATATTGAGAGTGAAACCTTAAACAAATATTCTCAATGATTTTGTTTTGATATCAGAATAACCACCTCTTCTTCAGTGACAGAAGCATTTTCCTTACAATGATATCCTTCAACTGTCCATCATTTCATATTTCCCGCCAGCAACTACTCTTCGGTCATAATACCACAGTATAGAAACTAGTTTCTATACTGTGATAATACGTTGGCCAGCGATGAAAATACGCTGTTGCCAAGTTCCGCTTCAACATTGAGAAGTATTTCGTAGAAATATAGGTTAAGTGGTTGTCTAATATTTTCACTTTTGTTCCTTTAAATAATGAATATTCTTAAAAGAAAGTGTCGCTATTCGTTGGTTGAAGGTGCAAAGATAATTTATGAACTAGATTTGAGAAGTGAGAGATCATTTTTATGGCGGAAAAAAGGATCTGAAAATGCATCAATTTGGAACTTTGGGGGCCCATGTCTTCCAAACAAAGAGAGACCGCCTATGTTCGATTTCAAATTTTTTATTCAGAAAAACACACTGCGTACAATGATGTCAATATCTTTTTAATATCTCGGCGACGGGAAATCTTGCGGGTTTACCAAAGTTATAAACTTAATTTTGTCATTGTATAAATTTATACGATGGTTTTGTAGATCCAAAATGCCGAAACGAAGACAGTTCAACGTCACATATCGCGCATGCTCTTGAACAGCTGAAATTCAATCAAGATCTTGCGGCTTTGCTAGTTTGAATCAGTAAGCTTACTTGTACAAGCTCGTTTGGTCTCATCCTTGGTCGTTCCTAATAGAAGAGGAATTTTAGGAGTATTCCCTTTCTCCATGTCATCCATTGGCTTATTTTGAACAAGAGCCGGTAGAGATCTACCATCATGCCTTCCTTCGTTAACTGGTGCAGCTCCCAGTCCTCCACCCATACCATTTTGAAAACCACGCTCTTGAAGACGGGCATATTCGATATACGAATCTCCCTAGAATAGTTCATTTATATTTATCAATACGTACACACTTTTTTTAGTGTGTATTCCTTGAGAAATGTGATACACTCACTGCTATAATTTGTTTTGGGTCCAAATTTTGCAAACATTTAACCATGGTCAATGCAGAGGTGGTGGGGCATCCATTTCTTTCAGCCAAAGATCTAGCGGTATCGATTGGGGTATTATCAAGTGCCCAATGGGAAACAGCAGTTCCTGACATTGCAACAACTCCAGCAGAGTTACCTACAAATAATAATATACATCATAAGCTAAGAATCTAATAGAACTCTCAACCAAACATGCAAACAATTGAGGCCACTAGGATCACCAATAAAGAGATAGCTATCTCTATAGCTATAAACACGATGCATAGAACATAAAATGGCTAAGCCACCTAGGAGAAAGAAGAAGATATATTTACATAGATAGTATTTTACCTTTGGCAATTTCAGAGAGGGCTACAGTTAAAGCACTGCTAGCTCCAGTGCCTTGACCCATAACGACTATTTTGAATGGATTTCCTCCAAAGAATCCAATGTAATTTCGAATCCATTGTACTGCTAATGCCATGTCCCACAAGGCTGCATTTCCGGGTACTTCTTTACTCCCACCACTCAAAAATCCAAGGGATCCTAGTCGATACTGGATGGTTACAACGACCAATTGTCTTCCAACAAGATGCCTAACCTGAAGAAAAGTTAAAAATCCTTAGGCTCAGATGGAGGGGGTTTTGGATCATGAGAACTTACCCCGTATTGTGAAGCCGATCCGTATCTGAAGCCACCCCCATGTATCCAGACAACTACTGGTAATCCTATTTTATCGATTAGAATACAATCAATTAAAAATACATATGAAAGAAATACACGAATGCATCCTTGGAAAAGGATATTTATGAACTTTTTGGGTAAAATAAAAGGAGGCAGGTATGCCTTTCATGAGCCTGTATCGTCGGCATTGAAACATTGTATAAAGATTATACAATGATTGAAGTACCTTATGTTTAATGCGAGTGCATGGCCATCTCTAGAGCCGTGTACTTTTACAGATTTATAAATTATCGCTCACAGATTTCGCACAGGTGAAAATCTAAAGGGTAGGAGATATCGATGAGATAATGTCTTGGTCATATTCAGCGACCTTGAAAACCTATGTTTGCATACCAAACTTGCCCGGTAACGCTGATATTTCTGAAACTATTTCAATTAGAAACTTTCGCGTTTTTCATTTCCGAGTTTTGTTTGAAAGGCTCTACAAGGAAGAATTGATGGTTGTGCGATTCTATCATTGCTTTTCATCATTCACACCCACGAGCTCAAGAACTTCACAGCAAGAAACTACACGCAGGTGCCACTGAATTCTTGAAAATAAAGCCAAAAATTGCGTTTTTGGGGGTTCTAGACCCTTAGTAAAATTTCCATGAAAATTTGAAAAAATAGATTTCCTTCAAAATTGTTATAATCGAAGAGGGTTCGATACTAAATTAAAATCTGCAATTCCAAATTGATTTCGTCAGTTGAGAGGGGAAATAAATTTGAAATTTCCAATTTTGGAAAATTCTCATTTGACAGGTGAAAATCTAAACGGTTGAAGATATCGATGAGATAATGTTAGTCATATTCAACGACCTCGAAAACCTATGTTTGCATACCAAACTTGCCCGGTAACTCTGGTATTTTCGAAACTATTTCAATTAGAAACTTTCGCGTTTTTCATTTCCGAGTTTTGTTCGAAGGGCTCTACAAGGAAGAATTGATGGTTGTGCGATTATATTATTGCTTTTTATCATTCACACCAACGAGCTCAAAAATTTCACAGCAAAAAACTACACGTAGGTTCCACTGAGTTCTTGAAAATAAGCCAAATATAGCGTTTTTGGGGGGTCTAGACCCTTAGTAAAATTTCGATGAAAATTTGAAAAAATAGATTTCCTTTAAAATTGTTATAACCGAAGAGGGTTCGATGCTGAATTAAAATCTGCAATTCCAAATTGATTCCGTCAGTTGAGAGGGGAAAATAAATTATTTTGAAATTTCAAATTTTGGAAAATTCTCATTTGACAGGTGGAAATCTAAACGGTTGAAGATATCGATGAGATAATGTCTTAGTCATATTCAGCGACCTCGAAAACCTATGTTTGCATACCAAACTTCCCCGGAAACTCTGGTATTTTCGAAACTATTTCAATTAGAAACTTGCGCGTTTTTCATTTCCGAGTTTGGTTTGAAGGGCTCTACAAGGAAGAATTGATGGTTGTGCTATTATATTATTGCTTTTTATCATTCACACCAACGATCTCAAGAACTTCTCAGCAAAAAACTTCAGGTAGGTTCCACTGAGTTCTTGAAAATAAGCCAAATATAGCGTTTTTGGGGGGTCTAGAACCTTAGAAAAATTTCGATGAAAATTTGAAAAAATAGATTTCCTTTAAAATGGGTATAAACGAAGAGGGTTCAATGCTGAATAATAATCTGCAATTCCCAATTGATTTCGTCAGTTTAGAGGGAAAATAAATGAATTTGAAATTTCACATTTTGGAAAATTCCCATTTGACAGGTGAAAATCTAAACGGTAGGAGATATCGATGTGGGGTCACTTTTCGAAGATTTATGCTAGTGAATTGTCGATAATGTTGCTGAATTACCCCTGAAATGCCCTTGAATGTGAGGTCGAGCGAGTTAAAGCAAAATTTAAATCATTGTATGAAAATTGGAGTATCATGAATAAAAAAAGCACAAGAGTCCAAGAATTTCGAAAGATCTATTCACAATAACAAAAAAAAATGCCTTACCTTCCATTCCAGTAGGAAGATCTGGCGTGAAGATGTTCAAGAAGAGGCAATCTTCCTCACCAACGATCCTATCTGTACCGGGTATAGGTTGAACGCATGGTGCAGGATATCTTGTGGCATTGACATTGCCTTCGAGGAAGGTTTCTTGAGGTCTCTGCGTAAAAAGTATAGATATTTATATCGGAAGATTCCTGAAGCCATCAACACAATCGGTAGCATTTAATAAAAAAAATCTTCAATCTTTATCTTGAAGCAGAACTACATACGAGGGGTGTTTAGGAATCAATACTTTTTGCGCGCTTGTTTCTAGGAATAGCGCGACAAATGTGCTGGCTGTACGTTGGCACGAATTTTTCGGTTAAGTTCCTTGAAGGACAATAACTAAGAAAATCTAGAAAAGCACTGCCGTGAAGGCAGCAGCTTTTGCGCGCATGTTCAATGTAGATGACCGCTTCGGCAACGAATTTGGACATGCGCGCAAAAGCTGCTGCCTTCACGGCAGTGCTTTTTTAATTTTTTTTTCGATAAATTACTGGATTTCAATTCGATCTAATCTGTATTTTTGGAAATATTGGAAAAATAGAATTTTGAATGGGTATATCTGCGGAATTATTGGGTGGATTTTACCCATTGACGAATTCGACCTTCTTTATCAAGCCTCAAACCTACTGTACAAATATCGAGTTTCTAAGTCGTGTCTTCCGGAAGTTATTGTGTTTGTTCAGATCAGATCGAATTGAAATCCAGTACTTCATCGAAAAATTACAGTTCGAAGGTTCATACAGAATTTAATGAGGATGATATAAGAAAATCACAGAATTTTTTTTTTCAAATTGTTCTAATGACACGATAACAACGAAATTTTGTAATAAGTTGCCTTTACGCACCTTCAAACTAGCTGCGAAGTTTAATCAGGATTGAATCAGTATTTCTTGAGTTATACTGCAAAAAACAACGATATCGATGAGAAAACCTCGAAATTTGCCATATTTTTTCCCAATATCTCCAAAACTCATGATCGTATCGAACTGAAATTTGGTACAATGCTGTGAAATATGAAGCTCAAAGTCCGAGTGGAATGTTTGGATATGATGAACAGTTTCCGGAAAAAAATTTTGTTTTAAAAAAATTTCGAAAAAAAATTTTTTTTTGATTTACTGAAAGTATGATTATGACGAAACTTAGCTCAAAGTTGCTCGTTGTTATATTCCAACCTAATTGCCAAGTTTCAATCCAATCGCTAAAGTAGTTTCTGAAAAAAAAAAAATAACTTCAAAATTTCAAGTGGTTATAACTCCGAAACTGTTCGACCGATTTTGCCCATTATCGAACTCAACCGCGGCATTCCAATGCGCGACCTACGCTGAAAGTTTCAAGTCGCTAGCTCATTCCGTTCGACAGTTATCGTGTCCACGGCCGGCCAGCCGGGCAGAATCGATTTGACACCGGATTCGTCATCAGTGAGTCCAATCTAGTCGTTTTAGACCATTTACGACTCAATCATCGAAAATTACAGACATTTGCACAAAACGATAGCAGGCTAGAACATGCGCGCAAAAATACTGGTCCGTTTGAACTGAAACTCAGTGATAAGTTGTGAAATGCAAGTCCAAAAGTTGTGCAGAATTACGTGCGTGTCATATAAATAGAAAACTATCCTGATTTGGAAATATATTAATATCATTAATACTGATCGAATTCAACGTGGTGTAATAAAAACCGAAAATTTAAATTATATCCTTACCAAACTGATTTGAACTTACCACAAATCTAAGATTGCCAACTGGAGGTTTCGCGTATCTTATCCCCCTAAACACATAATGAGGGAAGTCTATTACACCCCTTACAGCTGCTGTTTTACCATTGAACCTTGTGTAAATAACTGGATCATCTGCGGGAGGAATATTTGCAGGATCTCCACCCACAATTCTTCTAACTCTTGGTCCTCTCTCATCGCAATGCACAAACGTACATGTTAACAGGAGAATTAAACCCAAATATTGCATTTTGGGAGTTAGATTCCTTCTAAAAACATATCTGTAGAAGTTCAATATCAAAAATTTTGCATTGAATTTCTGCTCATATCAATACAGGGTGTCACAGTAAAACGAATAGGAAGCAAGTAAAGATAGTTTCAGGATTGGAAAAATGTTTGAAATCTTTTATTCTCAAGGTTGATCGTTCAGAATTTGCTTTGACCTCATTTAACTCACAGATCTGCAACTTTCAAGCCGATTTTACTGTTGAGATTATGTAAAACTCACCGATTACAAATTCGTGATCGATTTAAATTTAGGAAAATAAAGATTGAAATGATAACCTGTGAATTCATTCAGAGAATTTTACCCATTAAAACTTCGAGCTTCTTAATCAATTCCCAAATATGGAGTCTTGAAGTAGACTCCTGCTGAAGATATCGTATTGACGATCAGCCATTAGCCTGACTGTAAGCCCAATAATTTTCGATAGTAACTGGTTGGGGACCTGATGTTTGTGAAATAATTTTGAAGGTTAAACTCGTGAAAGAGTAAACCCGCCCAATGATTTTGTAGATACACCCATTCGAAATTTCAATTTCAAAAAACAAGCCGATCAATCTCATATTTAGTATCCCGTTGAAAAATGACAGCTTGATGGTTCAAGCACAATTTCGTGAAGATCTAACGATAAGGAGATCGCCATGTTTACATTACCTGAATGGGCGACCGTTCTGTCTACAAATTCAAAGAAGAACACAAAAACACTAAGGTGAAGTAAATAAATCTCGTTAATTTTTGAATTTGGGACCTTTGAACTCAAAGTAGTGTCGGTTCAGAAAATGAAGAGAAATTCACAGGTAGTGTATAAAATTTATTCCAATTTTTCATATAACATCCAATCCAATCAAAATTGTGAAACTAATAACCACAATTTTTACAGATAATGATGGAAATTTCCAAATTAACTTACCATTAATTATTTAAAATATCAGGAATAAAAATTTTGTAATAGAAATTAACACTTCAACAAAAAATATGTTTCTGAAATGATGATTTTGGATACTGAGAGATGGACAAATTAACATGACAATTGGCAATCACAGGAAGGAGTTATCTAACACTTTATCAAAAAAAATAACACCCACTCATGGTATCTCAACCTTGCTAGGTCTAGCCATTTCAAATAGAAATATTTTATCACCAATTATAGATAGCTATACAGAATTCTTTTGGGTCAGGGTATTATCTTCGTACGTTTCCAGAACATCAGCCAAATGCTCGTTGTCTCTTGGTTTTTTGAAAACCTTCTTGCGGGAACTTGGTTTCTTCCTTTTTAGAGGAGCCATTTTCTTTGGTCCATTATCTTGCATTGATGTTATACCTGGAAACATCATCTTGAATGAAACGATCTGTACCACTTTTCGATTCGATATGCTTTTGAAGATGTACTTCAAAAATTCAACAAATACTAAGTTTACAGTTTATACTAGTATCATTTTTTGCGGGCATGTTCTAGGTAAAAGCTTACTATTATTTGGCCCAAATGTCTGATACTTTCGATGACAAATTCGATTCTTTCCGTTCTGTTTTCTTTAGGCAGGACGACCTGAGAACGGAGAAATTTACAAACTTGAAACTATCAGAACAGGTTGCATATCAAAATATCATTCCAACATAGAGAATTACTGTGCGCCTATTCTTGAAACCTGGGAAGAGAACGATTGATCGAAAGGGGGCGTGTCTACGAGTTTTTCAGAGAAAGGTATTCTTGAAATGAATGAGTGCTTCACGGAGATCGAGCGATGTATCTCTTACGATTTGTGATGGAACGATACATAGAGGACGCTAATTATGTTTCGGGTATTTGACAATTTTGATCTGTTTGGCAATAAGTCTTAACAATTTCAATTAACTTTCATTACGAAATTTCTGTTTTCACTGGGAAATGGACATGGCGAGTGCAATTATGTGGGAAGTACTGAATGAAGATGTGGAAGATGCAGAACAACAATACCAAATAGGTGTCCGTGTGCTTTCTAAATGGAACCCGTTTGATCCAGTTTTTTTCATATCCTGCCTTGTATAATCTGAATTTAAAACCGACCTTTGTACATTTCAAGTCTTCGTGTAATGTAGTCGGTGGGCAGCTCCTTCTGTTTATAGTTGATTACAAGTGATCTTTTTTTTTTCAAAATGATCCATTTTACAATTTTCCGAAATACGCTGTCAACTCTTATGACAACTGTATGATTTCAAAGTTGTATCATGACAATATATCACAGAAATATAGTCTATGTCGATGTATTATACATGAAGTTGACTACATGAATGAAGTTAGTTTCATGTCTGTCGAAAATACTTGTTTTTGATTGGTTAGAACATTTGGCATAATTGTTCGTCTATGACCGCTCAGTCGGACTGCTCCCCATCTTGACTGCGATGGTATAAACGTTCTCTATCGTTCCATCATAAATGCTTGCGTTTCCTTGCCAACGACGTCGAAACGCCCATTTTTCGACGTTTGTTCTCTTTCCAGAATTCATGAAAAGCGCTCCTTGATGTTCAAGAATACGGGATTGACGTTTTGACAAATGGGAGGAAGGTCGAACGGGAGATTGTGCCATAGAGAACGTTCTATACCATCGGATTTCAAGAATAAGGCCCCAGGCCTATCACACTTCTACCTACATTAGGAAAAAATTTTGAAAAAATATTGGGAGAAAGAATATGCAAAAAGATAGGAAAACACATATCAAAATATCAATTTGGATTCAAAAAGAAGACATCGACCATCCACCCCTTAATTGTACTCACTTCAAACATTCAGTGCAATAGAAAAATGGGAAATAAAACAGCTGCTATATTTATGGACATACAAAAAGCCTTCGATAGTGTCAGGCACGCTGGTCTGATTTCCAAGCTTTTCCATCTAAAATGCCCCATCTATTTGACAAAAATGATAATTTCCTTCTATACCGAAAATGGTAAACCCGCAAGATTTCCCGTCGCCGAGATATTGAAAAGATATTTACATCATTGTACGCAGTGTGATTTTCTGAATAAAAAATGTGAAATCGGACATAGGCGGTCTCCCTTAATTCGGAAGATATGGGCCCCCAAAGTTCCAAAATGAGTCGTTTTCAGGTCCCTTTTTCCACAATAAAAACGATCTCTCACTTCATCTGTATAGTTCACAAACCACCTTTGAACCTTCAACCAACAATAAGCAACACTTTTTTTCAAGAATAATCAATATTCAATGAAAAAATTACTGGACAACCACTTAACCTCTATCTCTTCTGATTTCAACTCAGACTAAAAGTGAAGTTTGGCAATGGCGCAAATTTCATCGGTCGGAATCGTGCCACCGTGCGTATTCGTGAATGACAGGCGAGAAAAATGAAATATGTTCTTAGTTCTTACTGTTTACTGCGAAACTTTAAATCTTCCAATAGGAGAATTCGTTTCTAATGAAATCTACAAGGTTGACACACATAGTAATGGAACGAGAATACGCCCTGACATATATTTCAACGTAATGTACTATTTTCATATGTGATAGGTCGCGCCCTTCCCAGATTTCCAATGAAATCGACGTTATTATATAACCCATTTCATTGGAATACCCTGAATCTCATTCTAAACTGGGACCATGTCGAAGACACAACAAAAAACGAAGTAGATAACAACCTCCCTATTTTGAAGGGGATAGAAAGAAAGTTCAAACGAAAATATTGAGAGTGAAACCTTAAAGAAATATTCTCAATGATTTTGTTTTGATGTTAGAATAACCACCTCTTCTTCAGCGACAGAAGCATTTTCCTTACAATCATATCCTTCAACTGTCCATCATTTCATATTTCCCGCCAGCAACTACCCTTCGGTCATAATACGTTGGCCAGCGATGAAAAGACGCTGTTGTCAAGCTCCGATTTAACATTGAGAAGTATTTCGTAGAAATATAGGTTAAGTTGTTGTCTAATATTTTCACTTTTCTTCCTTTAAATAATGAATATTCTTGAAAGAAAGTGTCTCTATTCATTGGTTGAAGGTTCAAAGATGATTTATGAACTAGATTTGAGAAGTGAGAGATCATTTTTATGGTGGAAAAAAGGATCTGAAAATGCAACAATTTGGAACTTTGGGGGCCCATATCTTCCAAACAAAGAGAGACCGCCTATGTTGGCCTTCATATTTTTTGTTCAGGAACTCACACTGCTTACAATGATGTGAATATCTTACTTATAGCTTCGCGACGGGAAATCTTGCGGGTTTACCCAGAAAATTACAGGTACGAGTCAAAAATGAAGTATCGGAAGAATTTACCCCAGCACAAGGTCTACCACAAGGCTCGCCGCTCTCTCCGCTGCTTTACAATGTGTTCTGCTGTGACATGTACAGACAACACAAGGACAGTAAAAAGAACATCAACAAGCATGCATACATTCTTCAATTTGCTGATGACACAACATTAATATCTCACCACAAAACATTGAAAGAATGTATGAAAGCACTACAGAACTTGTCGGATGTCACGGTGGCATGGATGAGACGTTGAAGGATACAACCCAACCCAGCAAAATCCAAATTCATCATCTTCAACCACAAAATCAACGCCAACTCTCCCAATATAAATCTTGGAAGGGACAGAATTACTCCAACAGATTCATGCAAGTACCTGGGCATACAGATTGACAACAAGTTGAACTTCAGAGCACATTTAAAACTTCAAAAAAAAACAGCTATCACAAGAGCGGGACATTTTAGGTCTCTAACTTATAAAAACAAAGGAATCAGCAGTAAAACAGCTAGTATGATTTACAAAATGATATGCAGACCTTTATTGGACTATGGACATACAGTATTTTCAAATACAAACAAAAACAGCTCTAAATATAATTGAGGTTGCGGAAAAAACTTGCTTACGAAAAATCGAAAAACTGAGACATCCCAACAATCCACTCTATAACCCATCCAATCAACTTTTATACCAGATAACGGAAATTGAACCAATACTGGAAAGAATGTAAAAACACAGCAAGAAATTCATCACAAACTAAAATAACATCAACCTAATCGAGCCGTTGTTACACCACTACAACAGAGAATCTACGCCAAAGGCAAGATGCCACTTTTCGAACACCTGAAATCCCTAGAATAACAGTCGTTATTGTTCAACAATATGTAATAATTCCTAACTGAATTGTATATAACTGGCTGGAAGACTGCGGTCGATGGGAATTTGATTGCAAGATCAATAAATTTAGTTTCTCTATCTCTCTGTTTGTTAAGAAGCCAAATCCACCAATCGGTTTTGTAGTTATACTCCTCTGTATTTTCGAGGTTGTTTCCTAAATACCTCAGGAACTACCATAATTTATAAACGTTTGATTAAACTAGAAACCTATGAAATAGAAAATTTTTTTCCTTTTTGAAAACATATCAGACAAATTTTGACACTATTTCGTATGTTCTATAATTGTAACTTGGAACCTAAGAAATTGGACTTACCCTGTTTTTCCAAGTATTCTTCTATTTTCGCATCGTCCATAGCATCTACTGCAACAGATCTCCACAGTTTCTGGAATTCTTCATCAATAGAGCTTCCTGTTCGCTGATTGTTGTAGAAAAGAACTTTTTTCTTGTCAACTGTTCTCTGCACTATAACTATTTCATTCTGATTTAACAGGGACTTTAAAGCTTTTTCAAAATGAGGTAAAGATTCTTGCACATCATCCATCAGTATACCACCTAAACTCTTCAAATCATGCTGTCTCAACAATTTCAGTAAACTCTTCTTGTCTTTCAATTTATATGTAGATTTAAAGATAAACTTATTATCTGGCAATGCTTCTATTTTAGGATTATCCTGTAGTGCTTCTGTTTGTAACCACTAAAATCAATCAAGACTAACAATATACAAGTCTAGAAATTCATTTTGAAATATAGGATTTACATAAGGACATATCAAATTCCATGAATTAAAAAAAGAATTGTGTACTCACTTGTTTTACTTTACTCCCAATATCTAATTGGTTTGTTTCATCTAAAATTTCTTCTAATGCAAGTGGATGTGTTTCTCCTTCTTGATGTCTTGTTTTCATATGTTTTACAATTTTAGCCAATACTCCAAATCTATACTGAGAACTTCCTGTGGTGGTTTTATACCTAAAATATGTGATATTCATCTAGCTTTAGTGTTTGGAACTCCTCATCCATCAAATCTATTGAATATCATTGAGATCTAACTTACGAATTGATATCCAATCTAGGAGCTGTAGGTGGTTTGATTTTTTTCTTTTCATCTCTCACTACATCTGGTTTTGATTCAGCCTTTTTCTTCTCAACTCTATAGAATACAAGAATAAGAATTTGGCTATGAGCATATGCCAATATTAACTTACGCTGGAGTTGAGAGTGCTCTCTTTTTGAATAGTTCTCTTTCTCTTAACAGTGCTGGATCCATAGTACCTTATTTATATCCCTGAAAAAGTCAGATAGGAACAACGACTAAGGGCCGGTTTAAAACTATTTTAACAGATTACTAGAAGTTAAATTGTGAAATCGCTTTCTAAAATCAGAGTTAACTGCTTTCTGCGGTAAAATTTTATAATAACCTAAGAGATTATCAGAATCCTGATTTATGTACCTTCTACCTATTCAAGATTGGTGTAATTCGGTAGCGAAAGGAAAGCCTTAGAAATATCTTAACAGTTTGAGAATAAGAGATCACTTGTAACCATTGTACAGAAGCAAAACATCAGCTCTGCTAAGATATTTTGAGTAATTATACTTACACAAATTATAATGAAAGTTGAGATCTTCAGGCACCTAGTCTTATTTCCTTAAATAATGGTATATATTTCTCCCAAATTTTTCTTTACTTTAGTAACATCATATCAATAATTAATGAAGTTATGTAAATAAATAATAACCTAAACCATAAACGTCAATGTGATATGACCACCATAGAATAACAATTTCCTCGGATCTTGGCCCATAGAACAAAAATATTTCTTGCTCTTAACTCCAGAGAATTCGCAGGATAATGTTATTCTATGGAATACACGTACAGCACAGCACAGAATATCTAGGATAGATCGTAGATAGAGGGATAGATATTCCGTGACGTACAGGGGGGTGAAACTTCTATGCGAATCTTGGAAACAAGAAACGTCAAACGACACCAACAATTCACGGTATGCAAATCACGGTATACTCTTTTGATCTGCATTATCAAGCCAATCAGCGTTGAGAATCTAAAAAATTCTTAACCTGAAAGTTGTTATGATGGCGGTTGTTTGCTGTGGAGTTGTGATTATTTTAGCATATAATAATTAATTAATAATATCATAGACCTGATCTGTGATAATATATTGATTTTAGGTAACAGCTGCTGGAAATAATTCGTCTGGTAGTTTCCTGCATTTATTTTTAAATTTATTTGTATATCAGGAATTACAAAGGTTGCCTCTGTTTACGATTGGAATATTGGATCAAATTTATATCCCATAATCTACCCAATGAACATTACCGAATCAGATTTTTCCGAAAGAACTATCCCAATTATTGACTTAAAAAGAAACTCTGCTATTTAGTTCAAGTAAAAACTGATAATATGATTACGTTTAAATGTTCTTTCCTGTCTGTCAAAGCATGAAACTCAAGAGGACCATGGATTTGTGTGCTTCCAAAATAGCGCCTAAGTTTGACAATCATGGGAACATTATTGATGGTTTAAACAACAATCATCAACGTGATGCAGAACTTGTGTCACTGTATCCTTCAACAATTAAACAGACTTTTTCTGAAAGGGAGTTTCAGGTGCTATCTGATATGGGGGGTATCAGATAGCATTGAGGAGATCTTGTTTTGAAACAGGTTTAACTAGTAATTTGGAAACTTAATCGTTTCAGCAGCGAAAAAATCAGGATTCTATGTAAAAAATTCAGAAGAATATATTTTCAAAATTATTTGAACTAAAATCAGTGTTGAGGATTGAACGTATTCAATTCTTTGCTAAATTCATTTCCAGATGGCAGATTTGAGTTTATTGAAGCAAATTTAGGAGAAGTACTAACTTATGGGACTACCTCAGATTATTTTTCCATCGCCCAGGGCTTTACAAACAGTTAAGGAATCAATACCACTTCTATATCGACCTCTTTAACCTGTTTCACAACATTTTAAACTCCAAGTTGATTGAATAGATGATTTATATTGTGCTCTCATATTTGATGCGATATCCTTGAGTTCAGGGTTATTTCTGATAGTTATGTAGAGAAAAAACTCAGACTTGATTGATAAGACTAATATATTTTTCTTGTTTCATACTCCAACTCATCACATGGAATGCCGGAAATTAGGTACCTGAGGAATTATTTTTAAAAGAAGCTATATTTTATTAGGATCATTATGTATTTTATTAATAGTTTATTGAAGAGATGATTCATTTTGTTATTTTGAGTAGATCTTTATTATATGTAGGTATTTCCAAAGTGATTTACATGACCTAAAGTGGTATACTTTTGCTGAATCTGTGGGAGTTTTGAATACCATGGACCTTTAAATAATGAAAAATTTCATGTAATATCTTTGCTTGTTGAAAGTATTCCATAAACATGAAGGTAAAAATCTCTTCAGGTCCATAAATAATTTGTCGAATTAGACTAATAACTGTTTTTTCTGAAATTCTGTGGGAAAAGGTTCATAGAGGTTTTTCGTTTCAAAATGCTTTGTGCAATAATCCCTTGAAGATCCATATGGAATACACTATGGAAACAGCTGCATATATGTATTATTTCAAGCACTGAAACCTTCCAACACTATTGTAGTTAGATTTCATGTCTTCATGATTATGTGTTCAATCAAACTAAAACTATTGTTTTTCATCAATGCCCAGAAAGCCAAAATCAATTTCACACATTTTTTAAGTGGGACACTAGTTATTCAAATAAAATCTTTTGTATTGATAGGGAATCAATTATTAAATATAAAATTTTATGTCATAAATCCATAATTTGTTGATGGATTTATTTGTAATCATCATTTTATATCAAATATGTAAGATACGATGACTTCAATACATTTTTGAAATAAAACTTTTCGTTTAATTTTAAAATATGACTACTGTTAAATAATTCAAATAAATTAGTTTCCCGCCGTAATTCGAAATTATTCCCGCCATGACACCAACAAATGGCGGACACTTTGTTTCTCTGGTTTAGTAGGGAGTTAGCACTTCTTATATATTTGTATTCTGTGGTGACGTACACAAGGACCACAGATTAAAGATTGATCTAAAACAAGGATACTAACATTTTTTAGTAAAGAGCAAGTTGTTTTCTATTCAAAGGTATAAAGACAATGATATTGATATAATATCATCAGATCATGATGTGAATTCATCATAATCAGATCTCCATAATCTTCATCTATTTGTATTTGAAAAACTTCCACTACAGGCAAAGGTTAAAATTCCCCTATGTCATCTTGAGATGACTACCCGCGTCCATGATGTAAAAAAATGTTTTTTACATCATGCCCGCGTCCATGAGTACAACCACAGCACATCAAATATAAATATAGAACCTTTATTTCGTTTCTACTTCTGTGGCTCGACCATGTCTATGGTCTAGCTCAAATGAAGTTGAAAATCGCAACATAAGATTTCAAATTCAAATAGATTCTTTTTGCTTTTGCAGAAGTTGAACAATATAGATCGGTTTAATAATAAAAGATATATATTTTCGTTTAAAAATAAAACTTTATAAACAATATCAAATCTCTACAAAACTTTTACATGTATTTCTTCGCATTTACACCTTAATCATTCAATCGAAAGATTAAAAAGAAATTAATCTTCAATTCAATCTAGTATTTTCTCGAAGATAGATTTTCCTAACTTAGGCCTATTTTTATGCAGGCCAGGACTCAATCCAGAAAGTCTCAATTTTTTTAAGGCCACTGGTGTGGAACTACCCAAATTTGCTGCAGAAGCTTTTCGTTTTTTTGTTTCCTGGAATTCACGAAGAATTAAACATTTCAATAACATTGACAATGAATGCATAGCAGAGAATGTGAGTGAATATGAAGAATTTTACTGTTTTTCAATATAATAAAGGTTTATTGTACTCTATGATGGAATGAATCGGAAATTCAAAATCCATAGAATGAGTTCTGAAAGTTTGAAAAGTATTGTGATATAACTAGCAAATTATTCAGTTATATTTTGGAATAAATTGAATTATTTTGGAGATATTTATTTCATCCAAATTTTTTTTTTCATTTGAAATGGCATTATCCTGATCCGAATAAATTCATATTTTCCACTCACCTCATCGATAGTTTGGAATACAATTCTGTTGACATTTTTATTAGTAAAGGACACCTTGCTCGTTTCTGCAATCTTCTGTAGTATTTTCTCTCCTCTACTCAAAAACGATCCCCTTTTGTTCTGAAACACATTGAATTATCAATTTTCGATTGCATGAAAAATATATTAACATACCAACAAGGCAAAAGGCTGTTTGATTTTAGGACTGGAAACAACTTCATTCGATGTAACTTGAGGACTGAATGTGGTTTGACTTTTGATTTTCAGAGATTTATGTGTGAAGGACAAGGACTGGCTTTCTATTATCAGACTATCCTCTTCAGCTTGTGATTGGTTTTTCAATTTTAACATCTCTCTTTCATGTCTTTCCTTCCTCCATTTTTCTTCAGTTTCTTCGTCTTCTTCTAAATATACATCATCGTCGTCATCTTTTTTTCCTTCGGCTTCGTTGGCCGCAGCATCTAACAAAAAATTTGTGAATTGAAATATAGCAGCAAAAGAATTTAAAGGAATTGATCCTCACCAATATTTTTCCACCTGAACTGTCTCTGTCTTCCAGAACCATGTAATTCACCATCTTCAAGTAGGAGTTCTTGTAGCATTTTAAGTTCACGGTTGTCTTCATCCAACATCTGTTTCCTACAATGAAAACATATTTATTAATTGGATATTTCAGCAGAACTCATTTATGATGGCGATCTAACAAACTTTTTAATGAAAACATACTTACATTTGTAATTTCTCTATATCTGTCCTCATCTTATCTTGATCGAAATTTTCTTCGTCTCCTTTCTCGAATTCCAAATCGTCCAAGTTTCTTTCATCCTCATCGGCACTGCCCCATTCCGATTCGGAAAGCTCTGCTTCTTCATCGAAAAAGTCCGAGGCTTTGAACTTCTTTGGTTTATTTTCTTCACATAACTCGTTGTCTCCAGTATCTTCAATTTCATTCTCTTCAGAATCATATTCTACATTACCGGCAGCATAGTCCTCATCGTGAAGATCTATAGTTTCTTCTTCCTGGGCCGTTTCACTTGATGAGCTTTCTTCGTCGTCTGAAATATTATGTTTTGAAACAATTACTGAAATTAATTTTTGATAAATAAAAAAGAGTGTTGTTAATATGAAATATTTTTTGTTCTACGTTCAGGAGATTAAGAAAAAGTACATTCTATAGAGTATAATCAATATAACCTACGAAACTCACAAGTTACCACAAATACAAATATTTTTTTGACATACCTGAAAAAGCCAATCTTTTTCTCTTCCTATCTTTCAGTTTCAAGCCTGTCTCTTCATCATCTGAATCAATCACACCGCCTGTTCCGGCAACCTCTTCCACCTCATCGGGAGTGTTAGATTTTGTGATATTTAGGTTACTGTTAACACCTGGAGACTCGAATTTTTTCTTGAAATTTTCGAGTTCATCTTCGTCTATCAACTGCGATATTAGATGCTCATCTTTGTCATCCAGCGCTGTCTCCTTTTCTTGGATTTGGGTGGCTTGTGTTACTCCTTCAATATCATTGGAATTTATTTTTAAACATTCAACAAGCGTTTTCAGTTACTCGAAATATGTTCTAGTTTCAGCATGTTCCAAATACAAGATTGCATTTCGAAACCAAACCATTCTTCAAGGGCATTGCTGTATAATAATTTTATAAAACCACAACTAAGATATTCAATTTTCTGCTGGGGAAATGCCCCAAAATATTTAATAGAAAAAATTCAAAGAATACAGAACAAGGCTATTAAGTTTATTTTCAATTTGGACTTCTTTACACCAACAGCTCAACTGTATTCTAGTATATTAATTCTAATTATAACTGAGTTCAAAAAATTAGAACAAACAAAATTAATTTACAAAATAAAGAACTAGACCAATTTATGCTTAGTTAACGAAAAACATGACTACAAGGTTAGAAGCAAGTGAGGAAAAACTTTGTAAGGACATGTATTTGTCAAAATTCTCCCATATATCGGAGTATTGATGTATTCAATTCTGTTCCAGTAGACAGAGTCTGTAATAAACGTATAAAAAAAAATGTGCCATTACCTCAAGGAGTATCATAAACTTGATGAATTGTACCTAGGGATTATTGTTGTTTGAAAAATAATTATGTAAATGTAGACTCTGGTACCAGCAGTTTTTGATGTTTAAGAGTCAGGAATAAATGAATAAAAAAACAAAAAAATTTTCCTGATTTCCGTCAAGGAAACTTAGTGCTTCTATTTGACCTATATTGCTATCGCTTCTTAAATAATACATGTACCATTAACAATTGTTCTCCAGGACTTGCACATAAAAATATGGTAAACCCGCAAGATTTCCCGTCGCCGAGAGATATCAAAAAGATATTTACATCATTGTACGCAGTGTGTTTTTCTGAATAAAAAATGTGAAATCGAACATAGGCGGTCTCCCTTGATTTGGAAGATATGGGCCCCCAAAGTTCCAAAATGCGTCGTTTTCAGGTCCCTTTTTCCACCATAAAAACGATCTCTCACTTCATCTGTATAGTTCACAAACCACCTTTGAACCTTCCACCAACAATAAGCAACACTTTTTTCAAGAATAATCAATATTTAATGAAAAAACAATGAAATTACTGGACAACCACTTAATCTCTATTCCTTCTGATTTCGACTCAGTCTAAAAGTGAAGTTTGGCAATGACGCGAACTTCATCGGTCGGAATCGAGCCATCGTGCGTATTCGTGAATGACAGATTATTGCTGGCGAGAAAAATGAAATATGTTCTTAGTTCTTACTGTTTACTGCGATAATCTAAATCTTTCAATAGGAGAATTCGTTTCTAATGAAAAAATCTACAAGGTTAAAACACATAGTAATGGAATGAGAATACACCCTGATATATATTTCCACGTACATTTTTTTCATATGTGATAGGTCGCGCCCTTCCCAGATTTCCAATGAAATCGAGGTTATTATAAAACCCATTTTATTGGAATACCCTGACTCTCATTTTAAACTGGGACTATCACGAAGACACAAAAAAAAAAACGAAGAAGATAACAACCTCCCTATTTTGAAGGGGATAGAAAGAAAGTTAAAACGAAAATATTGAGAGTGAAACCTTAAACAAATATTCTCAATGATTTTGTTTTGATGTTTGAATAACCACCTTTTCTTCAGTGACAGAAGCATTTTCCCTACAATCATATCCTTCAACTGTCCATTATTTCATATTTCCCGCCAGCAACTACTCTTCGGTCATAATACGTTGGCCAGCGATGAAAAGACGCTGTTGCCAAGCTCCGCTTCAACATTGAGAAGTATTTAGTAGAAATATAGGTTAAGTGGTTGTCTAATATTTTCACTTTTCTTCCTTTAAATAATGAATATTCTTGAAAGAAAGTGTTGCTATTCGTTGGTTGAAGGTTCAAAGATGATTTATGAACTAGATTTGAGAAGTGAGAGATCCTTTTTATGGCGGAAAACAGGATCTGAAAATGCAACAATTTGGAACTTTGGGGGCCCATATCTTCCAAACAAAGGGAGACCGCCTATGTTGGCCTTAATATTTTTTGTTCAGGAACTCACACTGCTTACAATGATGTGAATATCTTACTTATAGCTTCGCGACGGGAAATCTTGCGGGTTTACCAAAAATATAATACCTGTGAAGCCTCCTGAACAGATATCGTCAATATCCTGGGTGTTGAAGTCAGAGGTAGATTTCATACTTCCCGTGAAAACTTCTCTTAGTTGTTGGGTGGATATCTCAGGACTGGAGAGTGTTTTAGAAGAGCTGGGAAATTCGCCAGAACAAATACCCAAGACATCTTGAGTAGATAGGGAATCATCAACGTGTTCATTCTGGGAATCTAGTTGAGACTTTTCGGTTCCTGTGTTACATTCTTTATTTGAATCATTAACCTGAAAATAATGTTTTTTTAATTAATGCGAAGCAATCGATTGGTGTTGATGAATTTTCGAACAACTCTACATTTTATGAATTGATTTAAAAAAAATTGTCATGAAATTGTTATTACCTGGGATTTTTGAGATGGGTTGTCTTCACCCAGTGAACTGTCTGGCGGTGCAAACTGTAAAATATTGCGGATGTGAAATGAGTTCGAAATAAGTGAAAAAAAAAATGTTACTAGTGTATTTGTTTTTTCAATTCATAGGAAAAATAATCCTTCAACTGAAGTAAATATCTCGGAAAATTCACTTTTTCTGGTTCTGAATATACATCTTTCAACTGAGAAATTCCAAAAACTGCCACAAGGAAACTAAAATACAAAATTTTCAAAACCTTTTTTGATGACTATGAAAGATCCAACAATAATAATTTCTGTTCTTGAATTACATGACGTACATTATATGTAATGATGTGGGAGATTTTGGATTTTTGTCCGTTTTGTTCCTGTGCTCAATAGGCAGGGAAAGAAACTGAAATGCTAAAATGAAAAGTTTTCTATCCTCTGTTCATTAAATCTGAGGCTAATGCACAGAAGGAGAGATTGGCTTTTTCATAGTTCCTACGGTTTTTCAGCTAAAAAGCTTGAAAGTTGAAGAGATTTCTCAGAAAATTGTCTTTTTCTGAAACCGATATCTCGTAAAGTAGATTTTCCCTGATTCTGAATGTAAACCTTTTCAAAGATAAAGCATCAAATAATAGAATACTCAAAACACAAATTTCAAACCCAGGCACAACAAAAAATAACAATACTGAATAGACAACCAAAATCTAGAAAAGCACTGCCGTGAAGGCTTTTGCGCGCATGTTCAATGTAGATGACCGCTTCGGCACCGAATTTGAACTTGTGCGCGAAAGCTGCTGCCTTCACGGCAGTGCTTTTTTAAATTTTTTTTCGATAAATTACTGGATGTCAATACGATCTAATCTGTATTTTTGGAAATATTGGAAAAATACAGATCAGATCGAATTGAAATCCAGTACTTCATCGAAAAATAACAGTTCGAAGTTTCATACAGAATTTAATGAGGATGATATGATAAGAAAATCATAGATATTTTTTTTTTCAAATTGTTTTAATGACACGATTATC
Source organism: Myrrha octodecimguttata (assembly GCA_958510865.1). Classification (NCBI taxonomy): domain Eukaryota; kingdom Metazoa; phylum Arthropoda; class Insecta; order Coleoptera; family Coccinellidae; genus Myrrha; species Myrrha octodecimguttata. Next base: position 24,246,505 of record OY294059.1, read on the forward strand.
ACGAAATTTCGCATAAAGTTGTCTTTCAGCATCTCAAAACTAGCTGTGAAGTTTTATCAGGACTGAATCAGTATTTCTCGAGTTATACCGAAAAAATCAACGATATCGAGAAGAAAACCTCGAAATTTGACATATTTTTTCCCGATATCTCCAAAACTTATGATCGTATCGAACTGAAATTTGGTACACTGCTGTGAAATATGAAGCTCAAAGTGAGAGTGAATTTTTTTTTTGGATATGGTGAATGGTTTCCGGAAAAAAAAAATTTTTGGAAAAAAATGTCGAAAAAAATTTTATTTAAAATTTACTGACTATACGATCCTGACGAAATTTGACTCGAAGTTGCGCGTCGTTATACTCCACCTAACTGCCAAGTTTGAATCCAATCGCTCAAGCAGTTTCTAAAATAAAAAATAAATAACTTCAAAACTTCAAGTGCCTATAACTCCGAAACTATTCGACCGATTTGGCCCATTAACGAACTCAACCGCGGCATTCTGATGCGCAACCTATCCTGAAAGTTTCAAGTTGCTAGCTTGCTTCTGTCGACAGTTATCGTGTCTACGGCCGGACGGACGGCCGGCCGGACAGAATCGATTTTGACACCGGATTCGTCATCAGTGAGTCCAACCTAGTCGATTGAGACCATTTTCGGCTCAATCATCAAAAATTACAGACATTTGGACAAAACGATAGCACGCTGTTCCCCTAGAACATGCGCGCAAAAATGTAAAACATTTACCTTATATGAAACTAGAAACAAAAGCCTAGACAAATAGAAAAATTCTGAGAACATATTGTTGACTTGCATACTCAAAAAAGAAAATACACATTTATTGTTTGCCATTGAGGTTTCAATGTTCAGAACAATTTTTCCTAGAGATGGAAAAAACTGTCAACCCAGATTTTTTTTTATTTTCAAAAAGTTTTTCATAGACTTTCCCCATTAAGCTGAGGGAATATAAGCAAAGTATATAATTGAATTTTTCATATTTTCAACACCTCTCTGGCTGGGAAAGTCTGAAAAAAGATCCATCTTTTGAAGCTCATGTCTCTGAATGTTGATTATGGCCGATCCTGAAAAATTATCTGTGCAAAGAAGGATCACATAACTTTATAACCAAAAATAAAAATTTCAAAGTTTGTCATAAGAAAACTTAAATTATCAAAGAAATTTCCAGCAAGTGCAAAAACCGAAAAATGAAAGTGAATAGGAAAACTCTAATTGTGGATTAATACTATTTGCCTTTGAATTAAATTGATCGAAATATACAAGAAGTTGAAAGAAATTAACAAATTGCTCACCCTCAAACCTGACGTGTTCAAATTTTTAATACCAGTCATATACGTAACAGGAGTTGCAAAATGATCCTGGGATTTCTCAGGAGACAACATCGGTTCTCTTATCTTGAAATTATGCGGCTCAAGTGAAGACAATAAGTTTTCACTCGCACAATCGTTATCCATTCTCTTCGTTTTACTAGTTGTCCCAATTATATGGGTAGTTCGAATCTCTTCATTTTCATCATCGGAATCTTCTTCAAAAGCTTTTATGATTCTTTTCAGGACCTTTTTCTTCGGCACATCTTCTTCTATATTAGCTGTTTCTTCGTTGTCTTCAACATCTGCTTCTTCATCTATCATATCATTATCATCTTCTTCATCATTATCTTCATTCTCATCATTATCCTCCAGTACATTTTCTTCTTCATTTTCATCCAGTATAGCTGCTTCTTCATCTTCGTTTTCATCCACTTCATTTTCTTCTAATTCACTCTCTTCAGCTTCCTCATCTATAAAATTCGATTTTTTCTTTTTTTTCTCGGACATATCGCAATCATTTTCTTCTAATTCTTCATCCTCTTCCTCTGGATCTGTAAATTCCTCTTCTTCTTCGTTGTCCAATATGTCCTTCATACCACATTCAGACTTTTCTTCTGGAATTCAAGACAGGAAAGAAATTTCAAGTAGTTTTGGGATTTAATCCTCTTTCATTTAAAAACCACCTGAATTTATGTTTTGAAACTCAAATAACCAAAATGAAGATATCCTTACCGTTATCATTTTCTCCATCAAGATTTTCAGTTTTACCCTTTTTGTTGAGTCTTTCCTTCCATAAATCGGATCGTCTTAGTGACATTCGATGCTGGAGTTCCTCCCGTAATTTCTGCATTCTAACCCCTGGTTTTTCAAGAGGCTTTGTATCTTCCTCTTCGTTTTCATCCATCTTGAAAGCTAACGTTTCTTTGTGTATTTGGCCGTCAGAAACACTCAAAATGCTGTAAAAATCAATGCTATAATTTATGATATCCACCAATAGATTTTGTAGATACGTCTACTCCATGTATTAGTTCTAATTTGACTTACCTTATTTCTTTCTTGTGAGAATGCTTCTCAGACTTTAAATTATGCCTGATGAATCTTTCCCTCAATCTAGAGATTTCATCAGGCATGGCAATACCATTTTCTAGATCGATAACCTCATTTGGTCCCACACTCAGTCTTGGTTTTACGAGGCCAATCTTCTCCAAAATTTCCAATCTTCTATTCTTTATTTCTTCTGAAGTCAACTTCTCTTTTCTCGAGTTGTCTCCATTTTGAAAAATTTCAGACTCATCTTCGATATCGTCCAAATTAAATTCATAGCTGTTGTGTTGGTCTTTTTCATCTTTCTCAACTTCTGAGGCAAGTTCCAAAAGTTCTTCATCTAGATCATAAACATTTTTGGATTCGTTTGATTCTGTAGGTTTCACAACGATATCTGATATGAGAATTATTTTTTCTTTTTCATTTGAATTGTTTTCTGATTTTGTTTCAATCTCGCCCTGTTCTTTTGTTTCTGATGTTTGATCAGATGATTCAAGTTCTGGATTTGTGAGATCTCCAACATCCTTTACACCAACTGATGTATTCTCATTTGATTCAGAAAGAAATGAATCTTTATTCTCCTGAAATTCTTCTAGATTTTTTTCGTCAGTTGAAATACTTTCAGTGTTATTTTTTTGCTCTGGTGTTTCCTCGGTCTTTTCAAATATTTCATCTAATTTGTCACATATTTCTTCTGAGTTATCATCTTCTATATTCTCCTTCACTTCTTCATTTCCAATTAATCCAATTGCCGCAGTGTAATCATGAGTATTTTTGTTATGTTCCAAATCTATATTTTCCACAGAATTATTGTCATTTGTCGATTCATTTTGGGTTGTATCATCACTTTGGTTCACTTCTGCGTTGCTTGCAGACATAATTTCTTTTGCATCTGCCTTCTCTATATTGTCATTTTTTGATTCTTCCTCAGGTTCCGATTCACTTTCTGATTTATAGAATTTTTCCACTTCTCTTTCTCTTTCTTTCATTTTTTGTCTATAGGGAAAAACACATTAATTATAATCGCAATTGAATTCTTGTATGAATATTTCCACTTACGTGATTACTTCTAATTGCTTCATACTCATCTTAATGGATAAAGAAGGAGAACGGCCAGTGGAAACAGCACTCAAAGGTGCAGCTAATTTCGGTCGATTTTGTAAGAATTCTTTGAGACTTCTACACTTCGGTTTATGGTACGGTAAAGATACTCTGGACTCTCTTACTCTCCTCTGGGATTCAGCAAGAATTTCTTTCCTTTGTTCTAGAGCTTTCTTTGCAGTCATCTGAAAAAATTCAATTATGCTCAAGAGTTCAACAAGATGAACAAAATACGGGGTACTTTTTCTTCCTTGTTTTCAGTCTTCTGTTTTTGTTTTCCCTTTCTTGATTTTGGTATAATCTCGTTGGATTGTAAAGCTTCCAGTTCTGTCTCAGAAATGCCACCTTCATTTTTGTCTTCATCCTCTTCAATATTATCATCAGAACTTTCCGAATCACACAGAGCATAAAGACTTTTTTTCTACAATCAATATGCATGTTACTGGAAATATTCTCAATTATGTGATGAACTAGAAAAGTAATTATGATAACTCTTTTAAATAGATTTGCAATATTTGATTGTTGAAGAATTATTAAATGAGGTCTCATTTCTTCATTTTATATATCAGGATTTCAATCAAATGTATCAGGAATTTAAATCAAATATAGAAAAATCGAAAATTAGAAACATTGTGCAAAATGATGAAGAAAGGGAATCTGACCTGCTTTTCTGCATTTGACTCCCCTGAATTATTTTGATCAACAGATTTGTATTCCACAACTTCACCTTCAATTGAGTCTTGTTCTGAATTTAATTTAGGTTCATCCTCAGAGTCACTGTCAATAATAGCTATCCTCTTCAGCTTTCTTTGGTGACCTGTTACAGGTTCAACATCTTCCTGATCAGAATTCTGCTCTGTAGTTTCAGTTTTATTAGTGAATTCATCTTCATTCTCAGAGTCACTATGCAGGAAATTTAATTTTTTAGATTTCCTCCTACTAGATGGGGCATTCACCAAGTCCTCTTTTTCATTATCACTTTCTATATTTTCATGGTTTTCTATTAGTTTTGGGGCTTCTTCGGCATTTTCCTCAGTATCTAAGTTCTCTTTCTGTGACATAGCGTTTGATACATTTTGGTCGTTTTCTACATCTTCACTACTTAGTTCTAGTTTGAAATCTCCTTTATTTCCCCAAGGATAACTCTCTTTTCCCACATTTTCTTCGAAAACTTCTGTTGTACTTAAATTATCTTTACGAGGGTTCTCCGGAATAGAGGTATTTTGGGACATATTTGTACTTTCTTGAACTTCCAGACTATCCCCCATTATATTTTTTCAGACTAGTGTATGGCAAAATTGGGTTGGAAAAAAATTCTTTCATTTATATACAAATGTCCAAATATCAGAACAAGTCAAGAAGATTCCATTTTACCGCCACTTATATTGAGGTTAGAATATTGTTTTGATAGATTTGACATTTGACACTTGGATATGTTCCAGATATTTTTGGACGAAAAATACGAAATATGGCTTACATCACAGAATACAAATATATAAGAAGTGCTAACTCCCTACTAAACCAGAGAAACAAAGTGTCCGCCATTTGTTGGTGTCATGGCGGGAATAATTTCGAATTACGGCGGGAAACTAATTTATTTGAATTATTCAACAGTAGTCATATTTTAAAATTAAACGAAAAGTTTTATTTCAAAAATGTATTGAAGTCATCGTATCTTACATATTTGATATAAAATGATGATTACAAATAAATCCATTCACAAATTATAGATTTGACATAAAATTTCACATGTAATAATTGATTCCCTATCAATACAAGAGATTTTATTTGTCCCACTTAAAAAATGTGTGAAATTGATTTCGACTTTCTGGGCATTGATAAAAAAACAATAGTTTCAGCTTGATTGAATACATAATCAAGAAGTTATGAAACCTAACTACAATAGTGTAGGAAGGTTTCAGTGCTTCAAATAATACATATATGCAGGTGTTTCCGTAATGTATTCTATATGGATCTTCAAGGGATTATTGCACAAAGCATTTCGAAACGGAAAACAGCTATGAACCTTTTCCTACAGAATTTCAGAAAAAACAGTTATTAGTCAAATTCGACAAATTATTTATGGACCTGAAGAGATTTTTACCTTCATATTTATGGAATTCCTTCAACAACCAAAGATATAACATGAAATTTCTCATGATTTAAAGGCCCATGGTATTCAAAACTCCGACAGATTCAGCAAAATTATACCACTTTAGGTCATGTAAATCACTTGGGAAATACCTACATAATATAAAGATCAACTCAAAATAACAAAATGAATCATCTCTTAAATAAACTATTAATAAAATACATACTGATCCTAATAAAATGGTTTTCAGCATTCCATGTGGTGAGTTGGAGTATGAAACAAGAAAACTCTATTAGTCTTATCAATAAAGTCTGAGTTTTTTCTCTACAGAACTCTCAGAAATAACCCTGAACTCAAGGATATTGTATCAAATATGAGAGCACAATATAAATCGTGTATTCAATCAACTTGGAGTTTAAAATGTTGTGAAATAGGTTAAAGAGGTCGATATAGAAGTGGTATTGATTCCTTAACTGTTTGTAAATCCCTGGGTGATGGAAAAGTAATCTGAGGTAGACCCACAACTTAGTACTTCTCCTGATTTTGCTTCAATAAATTCAAATCTGCCAACTGGAAATGAATTTAGCAAAGAATTGAATACATTCAATCCTCAACACTGATTTTAGTTCAAATAATTTTGAAAATATATTCTTTTGAATTTTTTACATAGAATCCTGATTTCTTCGCTGCTGAAATGAGTAAGATTCAAAAATACTAGTTAAACCTGTTTCAAAACAAGATCTTCTCAGTGCTATCTGATACCCCCATATCAGATAGCACCTGAAACTCCCTTTCAGAAAAAGTCTGTTTTGATGTTGAAGGATACAGTGACACAAGTTCTGCATCATGTTGATGATTGTTGTTTAAACCATCAATAATGTTCCCATGATTGTCAACCTTAGGGGCTATTTTGGAAGCACACAAATTCATGGTCCTCTTGAGTTTCATGCTTTGACAGACAGGAAATAACATTTAGATGTAATCATATTATCAGTTTTTACTTGTACTAAAAGAGCAGAGTTTCTTCTAAGTCGATAATTGGGATCGTTCTTTCGGAAGATTCTGATTCGGTAATGTTCATTGGATAGATTAGATATGAATTTGATCCAATCATTAACAGAAGCAACCTTTGTAATTCCTGATATACAAATAAATTTAAAAATAAATGCAGGAAACTACCAAACGAATTATTTCCATCAACTGTTACCTAAAATCAATATATTATCACCGATCAAGTCTGTGATATTAATTAATTATTATGTGCTAAAATAACCACAGCAATCAACAACCGCCATCATGACAACTTTCAGGATAAGAATTTTCTAAATTCTCATCGCTGATTGGCTTGATAATGCAGATCAAAAGAGTATACCGTGATTTGCATACCGTGAATTGTTGGTGTCGTTTGACGTTTCTTGTTTCCAAGATTCGCATAGAAGTTTCACCCCCCTGGCTTACATATTCGAAAATTTCCTGATATGTTCAACAGGGGGGTGAAGCTTTGTTCAGAATCTTGGCATCAGACAAAGAGGTCTCGCCATCCAAAAAAAGAAACGGAAGATATCCATTCAGCCAATCAACGACCGAGTGCTTCTGTCATTTCAACTTGAAGCAAATTGACTTATCATTATCACCCGTTGACAAATGTCATGAAAATGTATATTTTTGTTTGATGTGATGGGATAAAATGAAATGATTATTGAGAGATTATATTCATTTGAGAGGTAATATATTCGTTGAATATTGCCAATTTCAATTCACTCCAGGTTTAAAAGTTCTATTTCAGAGTCCATCACCACCCTTAACTAACATGAAGTGAAACCATTCTTCTCAGGTGATGAATCATGGAGAAAGTTATTCTGTAAAGAACTACTATATAAATACCATGTCTCTTACAATAATAGAACATTACAAGTCATATTTAAACGGGTAATATTGATATTCAAACTAAAATCTATTTGGAAATGAAAATATTGGTTGAAGGCGATCAGAATATGAGGAAACTTTTGTCAAAAGACCCATGTATATACAATATGCTGTTGCAAGATGAGCTACTAACATTTCAAATCGATATTTATATAGTTGCAATCAACTTATCAGGCAGATCATTTGCATGATTGTTTTTACCAAGAACTAGTTTCACCTGATGAATCTAAAACTTTGATGAACTCAAGTTTTAATGTTTCAATAGAGGTATGAACTCTTTGTTAGTAGGTATATGTATTGGTTTTTTGAGTGGAACAAAAAAGTTCAAATCTCCACATTGATAATCATGTCTTTGTTTTCACGATGTAACATTACCAGTCATTCAACTTACAGTTTTGTGCAAATGGTCACATTATTCATTATTACTTTTAGTTGGTTGTAGAACATTTTTGTAATGTACTTCTCCGGAAAGATTCTCTTCTGAATTCCTTGACCAACCAACATTTTCATAAAAAATATTGAATATTCATTTCGTTCAATATTGTATTTTTACATACTGTCAGAAATACTTATTGATCATTGTACTTGAATAATATTGTGAAATTGGTGTATCTATTGATTCGTAAATAAATTTCTTTCTCAAAGTATAGACTTTAATTCAAGAATGTACATAATACAATTATTTGAAATGCAATATATTCCCGCCAACGCATCGCCGCCCAGATTCACGGTATAGAATTCCCTGAATTTCTATTATACCGTGCAACTTGTTAGTTCGTGCCATCCCCGGTGAGGGCGTATTTTGTTTCCGTCGTTTTGAAAGGACGTTTCACTTCTTATATATTTGTATTCTGTGATGTTCAATTCATCTTCGAAAAGTCTAGAGGAGTACTTTCGTAAAATCTGGAGGTTTTGCGTGCTTGGTAAATTTTGTAGCGATAGCGGTCATACTTCGTGACGAAACGATATTTCGATCTTCCATAATCATATATTAGCCTCCTGGAACTCCGCCTGCCATTTTTTTCAAACCGTAATTTTATCAATGCCCAAACATACTCTTAAAATATCACATTTCTGTCATTTCCATTTCCAAAAAAATGTTGAAAAATAATTTTTTTCAAATTTACTGGGGACACGATCACGACAAATTTCGCGAGAGGTTACTTGTTTTTATGCTCCAACTAACTGCCAAATTCCAATTCAATCGCTGCAGTAGTTACTGAAATATCAGGAAATAACCTACAAATTTCAAATGGCTATAACTCCGAAACCATTCGGCCGATTTTGCTCGTTAACGAATTTTGAAATGAAACCTACCCTGAAAGTTTCAAGTGGATAGGATTTCCCGTACGTCCGTGAATGTGCCTAGAATCGATTTCTACACCGGTTTCGTCACAGTGAGTCTAACCTAGTTGTTCTAAAATTACAGACATTTGGACAAAACGATGGCACGTTGTTCCCATGAACATCCACGCAAAAATCGTCAATTAACTCTCGTTAGGTAAGGATACTTCCCATTATACTGATATATTTATTTTTATTACCACTTAGTCGTTACATATTTTTTTTTCCTGGTTAAAATTTTTTATGGATTTGTCAGTGGTAGTAAGCAGAAATTCTCTCTATGAGATTATTACCATTACCCTGCAGAAAATTACGTCTCGTCATTCTTCTTATGATAAATCCACTAGCAGCATTATGTTCTTCATTAGCACTCTCATTATGACCTTCCAATATACTCGTGAGCATCACTAAAAGGTGAAGGCTTCCACAAATGACGCAAGTTAGTAAAATTGACTCCCATCCTGACAAAGCCATTATGGAAAGCTGATGGAATTGCTTAGATTGATTCAAATCATGTTGACGTCAAGTTTGACAGCCTGCGACATGTAAAAATACAAATAAATTTTGAAAGAGCACTGACGAGAAGTCAGTTCAAAATTCGGAGCCATTTTCTCACGCAACTTTTTATGATCCGTCATGCCATCATTCTTCGACCAGGGGGTCTGAAATCAGTAAAAATTGAAAAATTGCTGTAACCATTCTTCTTGGACGCCGCTTCTTCGGTGAAGATGTTTTGGTTGATTGAATTGATGCAACTCCTCTGTTGTTTGTGGATGGGTACATTCATGGTCGTTATCACTGCCGACCGTAAACACAATAACTTCCGAAAGAAACAACTTAGAAACTCGATATGTGTAGAGTAGGCTTGAACCTTAATTACGAAGGCCGAATTCGAGAATGGGTGAAATCCGCCCAATGATTCCGTAGATATATCCATTCAAAATTTTATTTTTCCAATATTTCCAAGATTACAGATAAGATCGGATTGAACTTGAAGTCAGCAGCTTTTGTGCGCATGTCAAAACATATTACCGAAAGTGAACATGCGCGTTGAAGCTGACTTCACGTCAGTGTTGTTTTAGGTTTTCTTGGGTTACATTTTTGGTAAAATGGTTGAAAAAATTGTAAGAATGCGTAATATTGCCACTTTTTTATATTCAAGAATTTTCGGGAAAAAACAAACTGAAATTGAGCGAAAAATGGAAAATAAGTAACATTGCGCATTCGCACTAAAGAACTAAGTACTTCCTAAGAAAAAATTCCGAAAAATAATCACTGAAGCCTGAGAACGACACCCCGTTTTCCTCCTATTATAATAGAAATTTCTCCAAGTTTTAATATTTCTCGCGGCTATTGGCAACGTTAAAGCATGTAAACCGTGAAAAAGTGCCTGACTTTGAGACATTAACGAGGCTTAATCGAGTTTTCAAATATTTTTATTTGTATTTTATTTGGAGTTTGAAAACTCGATGGTTCAATGAAACTTGAATGTGACTGTGTTGCCAAAATGGGCGAAGCTGAGCACATGGTAGTGTATTATTCAGGTAATATAAAGGTGTTTCAAATAGCGCGTTTTTTTAAGAATAAATAAAACACATAATTTGCATTCATTTTCAAAAACCTTTTATTGGTAATTGCAGCATCAGTTAGGACATTTATATACGAAAAATATCATCTGTCAATTGGCCTCCTCTTGCGGTTCTACAGACGTCCATACTTTTGTTAATATGTTCAATAACATTTTGACATAATTGAGGCTCTGTCTCACTATGACACGAATAATTTCATCCTATAGTTCAGGAATCGATTGTGGATTATTCTTATGTAGACCTGGCTTTTCACATAACCCCAAAGAAAATTGTGCATCGGTGTCAAATCACATGATCTTGGTGGCCAATTGACATCACCGTTTCTGGAGATTAAACGTCCAGGAAATTTTTGTCTCAATAAATCAATTGTGTTATTTGCAAAGTGAGGTATAGCGCCATCCTGTTGAAACCAAATGTCCTCTAGATCAATATTCATTAATTCAGGCCACAAAAATTCGATTACCATCCGCCGGTATAGATCACCATTGACAGTTACAGCTTCACCAGCAGCATTTTCTAAGAAATAAGGTCCAATTACACCACCTGACCATAATGCACACCAAACAGTGACCCGCTTAGGATGCAAAGGTTTCTCATGAATCATTCGTGGATTTTCCTCACCCCAAATATGACAATTTTGTTTATTAACAAAGCCACCAAGTTGAAAATGTGTCTCCTCGGAAAACATGATTTTTTGAGAAAAATCGGCTGGTTAGTCATTGATGAAATTGACAAATGAACGACGTTTTAAATGATCTGATGGCTTTAGTTCCTGTGTTATTTGAACCTTATATGCTTTCAGAGCTACATCCTTGTGTAAAATACGCCAAGTTGTGGACCCACCAAGTCCAACTTGTTGTGAACGTCGTCTAATGGACATTCCAGGGTCTTCAGCAAAACTTTCACGAACCAAATCAATATTTTTTTGTGAACGACCGCTACGACTGTATTTTTCACTTTTTTGATCTTCCACCGAACCGGCCTCTTGAAATTTTTTAATAATTCGACCAGAAGTGCTTTGAGATGGACAATTATGTTAACCATAATATTCACGTAATTTTCTAAAAACACTTTTCACAGAACGCTGATTTTCATAAAATGATTCAACAATTTGAACGCGTTGTTGTATCGTGAACGAAACCAATTATACAGGGTGTTTCCGGAGGAGACCGTCAGATTTTGGGATAAGTTTACACTAGTCAAGACAGTCTCGAAACAATGTTTGGTTTATGGTTGACGGTCTCTGTTGGAATATACAGGGTGATTTGTCCGATTCGACCGATTTTAGTTTTATTGATAACTTTGGTATGGCTCATTCGATTTCAATGAAATTTTCAGCGTATTACAATAGTGTTGAACACATTCGTTAATTTCAAAAATTTTTTCAACATAAGCCCTTGTTATTGTGATAAATCCGGATTAATTGTGCAGGTTGAAAAAACACCCTGTACATAGCGTTTCCTAAACTACGCTATCTGTTTACGATTGTACTATAATAAGTCATTATTTGAGAGTTTCTAATTTTTTTGGCACACTTCTAGTTTTCCGAGAAAATTTTTTCAGAAAATGATAATGTCGAAGTTTCGCTCCAATCGAGTCTATTTTATTGATAGCTTTGGTATGGCTCATCCAATTTTGATGAAATTTGAGTACATTCAATAATCGTAACAATCTCTCGAAATACAGTGTTGTAATTGTGATAATTTCAGAAAATCAGTTTGATTTTGCAGTTGAAAAAAAACACCCTGTACATTGCTTTTCCAAAACTTTCTTATTCGTTGCAGATTCTACGATAATATGTCATCATCCAGAGGTTTTTGATTTCTTTGGCACACCTCCAGTTTTCCTAGAAAACATTTTTGAAGAAGAGCATTATCGAAATTTGGCTCACAAGCAGTGAGAGCATCCCGCACTAGGTAGGAATGCTGGTATCGTCCAAGGACGCAAAGTTGTTCGTCACTCCTAAAATATTCTTTTCAAATTCGAAATATATTCTGAATTGAATGATTTCATACAAAATATTAGCAATTAAATATGAATTTGGAATTTGAAGAGAATATTTTAGAACTTAAGAACTGCTTTGCATCCTTGGACAATAGAGCTTTCCCACCTAGTGCGGAATACTCTCACTGCTTGTGAGCCAAATTTCGATCATGCTCTTCTTCAAAAATGTTTTCTAGGAAAACTGGAGGTGTGCCAAAGAAATTAAAAACCTCTGAATGATGACATTATATTGTAGAATCTAAAACGAATAAGAAACTTTTGGAAAAGCAATGTACAGGGTGTTTTTTTTCCAACTGCACAATTAATCTGAAATTCTGAAATTATCACAATCACAATACTGTATTTTGAGAAACTTTTGCGACTATTGAATGTACTCGTTCAGATTGTTCTACACTGCAAATTTAATCAAAATTGAATGAACCATACCAAAGCTATCAATGAAAGTAGAATCGATTGGAGCGAAATTTCGACATTGTCTTTTTTGATGGAATTTTCTCAGAAAACTAGAAGTGTGCCAAAAAAATTAGAAACTCTCGAATGATGACTCATTATAGTAGAATCGTAAACAGATAGCGTAGTTTTGGAAATGCGATGTACAGGGTGTTATTTCAACCTGCACAATTAACCTGGAATTATCACAATAACAACCGCTTACTTTTAAAAAAAACTTTGAAATTAATGAATGTCCTCATCAATATTGTACTTCGCTGAAAATTTCTCTAAAATCGAATAAGCAATACCAAAGTTATCAATAAAAGTAAAATCGGTCGAATCGTACAAATCACCCTGTATATTCTTAATAGAGACCCCCAACCATAAGCCAAACATTGTTTCGAGACTGTTTTGACTAACGTAAACTTATCCTAAAATCTGACGGTCTCCTCCGGAATCACCCTGTATAAATGTCATACATCACACTTCTTAAATATCAAAATACCCAGACGAATTCAGTGCGCTATCTATATTTTATTCATTCTTAAAAAAACCGCGCAATTCGAAACACCCTTTAAATGTACAGACTTCTTTATCGCAGATGTTTTGTCCTCTCCCATTCTTTATTTTCCGATTTGTCCGTCGCGACGGGGGATTTCACGATTTTTGTAGCACCCCAATCCCCGGATTCCGGACTAAGACATCCCGCTAAGTCCGGGACACCGCAAAAGCTTCCCGGCAAAGTCGCTTTCATCGGACTGACCCGTTCCCGTATTAAGGACCTCTGCCATTGTCATCTTTCGTAAATTTAATCAAAACTCGAGAGCGGAAATTGTGGTCCCTGCTGTAGGACGGCGCTTCTTTATTCCGGAGCGTTCCTTCTTGCGACGAAGCATATAATTCTATTTGGTTTGTACTTATTAGGGATGGTTGGCTTTGACGATGCGACTCCCTTTTATTGCAGCGCTCTACGGAGCGATATGTTTTGAAAATATCATTTTGACGAGGTTATCTGATTGCTTTGCTAGATCTTTTTTTCGTATTGAGATCTTGTTTATGGTGTACCGGCATTGGGATTTAGTGTTTTGATTACTTGGAATATTACTGCATATCACGTGTATATACAGGGTGATTCTCTAACTTCTTCTGGGGAACAGAGTGTTATCATTAAGTCTAAATGTCTATTATTTTCGAGTTTGGAGCGGAATATGGTCTCAAACTGATAGGCTGTACTCACTGATGACGAATTCGGAATCAACATCGATTCTGTCCAGCCGGCCGGCTGTTGCCACTATAATTTGAGGGGGAAAAGAGGTAGCGACTTGAAATATTCAGCGTAGGTCGGGGTATGCGTTACTTAGAAACTCGATATTTGTAGAGAAGGTTTGGACCTTAATTACGAAAGCCGAATTCGTGAATGGGTAAAATCCACCCACTGATTCCGCAGATATACCCATTCGAAATTGTATTTCCCCAATATTTCCAAAAATACAGATTAGATCGAATTGCAATCCGGAACTTCATTGAAAATGACAGCTCAACAGTTCATGACAGTTTGAAGGTTCATACCATGATGTAGAAAACATGAATCGATTTCAAGCGATGGACCAAAATCTCCGGTTATAGTTATGGTTATTCATATTGACAGATAATCCTTTGCCTATATGTCAATTTGGATAACCGCAACTATAACCAGAGATTTTGGTCCATCGCTTGAAATCGATTATAGTGTGGTCATTTGAAAAATGAGTGACGTCAGCAAGATTAAAATACAAAAATCAATTTCAAGCGATGAACCAAAATATTTTTGGTTATTCGCGCTTAGTGGTTATGTGTCAAAGGCATAGAACTCTATATTACTACCTGGAAAGGACCCGACCCTTCTTCAACTAAGCTTAAAGCGTAACAAGGGGCAACGAAACAAAGATAGCGCTATGGACGGTAACCTCTCCCTGTCACACCCGTTGAAGTAAATGGTGTTTAACGGCTCAAATTTGGTTTTACTTGGAAATTCAGGTGGTTTGGGTATTACATCATTTAGAAAGAGCAATATTTTTGAAACTGAATATCTATTTTTGTCTGATATGCCATTACTTTCTCTGCCTTCACCGCGTGTGGTTCAAAAAGTGAAGAATTATGTTGGTGTGAGCTGTGCATTGACGATTGACGATAGTTTCATCATCATAAAAATAAATTTAAATAATAGGAACATAGGAAAATACTTCTCCAAAAGCACTGACTTGAAGTCAGGAAAATTTAAGCGGTGGTTAAAATTCATTGCCAATGCGAAATATGACATACTTTTTTCCGATATTTTGGGAAATGTGTGTCGAATCGAGCTGAAATCTCGAACATTGCTGTTCAGATTCGACTTCAAGTTCTGCGCCAAGTTTCATTGAAATCTCATTGCTAGTTTCCGAAAAAAATATTTTTTTAACGATTCTTCATGCAATGAGTTAGCAAGTTTCAATCTGATCGCATCAGTACTTCTTGAGATATAGAGGAAATAAAATAATATATTTGAAATTAATATAACTTCGAAATTGTAAGGTAAATTCTGCCCATTAACGAACTTATTTTGAATTTTTTGAGTCGCTTTAGCTTTTCTCGGTAGTAAGTTATCGTGGCAACGGGCGGCTGAATAGAATTCAATTTGACATTGAACTCTTCATCATGAGTCCAACCTGGTCGCTTGGAACGATTTTCGGCAAAAAAATGCAAATTTACGGAGGATGATAACGCGCTGTTCCCCAGAAAAAGCGCTCACTAAGTTGAAATTTCACTTGAACATGTGCGATCTTCTTCAATCCTGCCTTATTCACGAATTAGTCAGAAAAAAATTCAGGTTCTCCTAATTTGAAACGAAAAATTGAAAATATTTAGAATAAATGCGACAAGTTCCCTTTACTGCAATGAGGAAGAAAGAGATAGATACCCGTCCACTTCGCGGGTTGCATAAGCAACGAATTGGCTTCACTTGTCGCTCAAAACGGGTCCCTTCCAGGTATATAATATAGAGTTCATTGGTCAAAGGATATAATGACGTCACAACCAATAACCACTGTCAACGTCGCTTGAATGTGTTGGTTTAAACCACAAAATACAAATCCTTTTTGCGGTGAGAAAACAATTTTGACTTTTGATTCGAATAAAGGTCAAAGGTTTTGACAGTGTTCGGTTAAACTTTTGTATTCTTAATAATGGATATTCGTGGTGAAAAACTTGCATTACTGTTATTGGGAACTTCTGCCACCGCCTTAACGGTTAAATTTGGAACCTGTACAAGCTAGTAGTTTTATGTAAACAAACAGTAGAAATGTGGTGGAGAACGAATATTTATTGAGTAGAGCTACAATATTTGAAGAAATTATGATAATTTTGTGTTAGATTTCTTGAGAAGAAACTTTTCGTTTGGATCACGATATAAAATCGTGCTTTGAATCGTTCCTGGAGGATAATTTCGATGTTATTTTAGTGTCTGTTGCTTGGTGGATCAAAATGAACCAATAAAGTTTACTTGAATTCCGAAAGAAAATGAAACATGTATAACATATAAATGATTTTATTTTTATATCACAGCAGCTTAAGATACAAGCTAAATGAAAAATGTCACAGCTGGTTCAACCTACCTATATAGAAATAAAAAATATTAATGTATTTATATTAATAACTTTAGCAATTATCAATTTTTACAGTATATCTAGTTTTGTCAGGTTTTGAATCAGATCTCTCTCTTTGAATATCACTTTGTGTAGTAAGTGAAGTAGGTAGCTGCAGAAGTACTCGGTAGTCTCTCTGAAGGAACAGCATTCTTCATCAAAATTCTTTCATTTTCATTTATACCTAAAACATATCGACATGAAGTTGTTCTGGAATGAATACATTGTATTTTACCTTTATGAAATCCAGGCCTTTCTTCTATCAACGATTTCCATGCCAGATGCTGTTTCCTAATTATCTTTACTTTCATTTGGCTTTGGAAAAAATAAAAACTTAGGGCAGTTGATGATCCTTTCTTCTTCGAACATGAATTACATTGAGTCGAGGAACACAACAATAGTCATCTCGGGAGGATGCCATTTCGAACTAATACAATCTAAAATTTTAATCGGAAAGAAAGAAATCGATTGATGAATGTTACAAACACTTTTGGTATACCAACAGTTCAACTCGGAGAACAACACAAAAATAAGTTTTACTCACCATTCAAGAGTAAATTGAATGTTTCAATATCTTCCACCTGAACATTTCAGTCACCGATTTCGCTTGAATGAAATGGTTTAGACCAAAAAGGATTGGTTTTAACCAATCTGTTTTGGTTACTCGCTTGAAATTGGTTAAAGAGTTGTATATTCTGTGCTTTGAATTTGCATGTTAATTCAAAGCAGAGAATATACAACTCTTTGTATTTTAATCTTGCCGACGTAACTGTTTTTGCTGCTTTGAATTTGCATGTCAATTCAAAGCACAGAATATACAACTCTTTGTATTTTAATCTTGCTGACGTCACTTATTTTTCAGATGACCACACCATAATCAATTTCAAGCGATGAACCAAAATATTTTTGGTTATTCGCGGTTAACCGCAGGGGTTATGTGTCAAAGGATATAATGACGTCACAACCAATAACCACTGTCATTGTCGCTTGAATGTGTTGGTTTAAACCACAAAATACAAATCATTTTTGCGGTGAGAAAACAATTTTGACTTTTGATTCGAATAAAGGTCAAAGGTTTTGACAGTGTGTTCAGTTAAATTTTTGTATTCTTAATAATGGATATTCGTGGTGAAAAACTTGCATTACTGCTATTGGGAACTTCTGCCACCGCCTTAACGGTTAAATTTGGAACCTGTACAAGCTAGTAGTTTTATGTAAACAAACAGTAGAAATGTGGTGGAGAACGAACATTTATTGAGCAGAGCTACAATATTTGAAGAAATTATGATAATTTTGTGTTAGATTTCTTGAGAAGAAACTTTTCGTTTGGATCACGATATAAAATCGTACTTTAAGTTTACTTGAATTCCGAAAGAAAATGAAACATGTATAACATATAAATGATTTTATTTTTATATCACAGCAGCTTAAGATACAAGCTAAATGAAAAATGTCTCAGCAGGTTCAACCTACCTATATAGAAATGAAAAATATTAATGTATTTATATGAATAACATTAGCTATTATCAACTTCAACAGTATTATCTAGTTTTTGTCAGGTTTTGAATCAGATCACTATCTCTTTGAATATCACGTTGTGTAGTGAGTGAAGTAGGTAGCTGCAGAAGTACTCGGTAGTCTCTCTGAAGGAACAGCATTCTTCATCAAAATTCTTTCATTTCCATTTATACCTAAAACATATCGACATGAAGTTGTTCTGAAATGAATACATTGTATTTTACCTTTATGAAATCCAGGCCTTTCTTCTATCAACGATTTCCATGCCAGATGCTGTTTCCTAATTATCTTTACTTTCATTTGGCTTTGGAAAAAATGAAAACTTAGGGCATTTGATGATCCTTTCTTCTTTGAACATGAATTAGATTCAGTCGAGGAACACAACAATAGTCATCTCGGGAGGATGCCATTTCGAACTAATACAATCTAAAATTTTAATCGGAAAGAAAGAAATCGATTGATGAATGTTACAAACACTTTCGATATACCAAAAGTTCAACTCGGAGAACAACACAAAAATAAGTTTTACTCACCATTTAAGAGTAAATTGGATGTTTCAATATCTTCCACCTAAACATTTCAGTCACAGCTTGATAATTCAGGGAAATAAAATAAATGTTTTGACTGTTGACGTTTGCGGCCATTTCAAATATTCCGTAATTCCAACTATTTTGATGGACCGCTCGTGAAAAACAAGTCCAGAGCTGGGTTAAAACCGCAAAATTTTGGTTATAGTTGTGGTCCTTTCACAACTGATCCATGACGTCATGGAACCTAAACCGTTAGAGTAACCGATTTCGCTTGAATGAAATGGTTTAGACCAAAAAGGATTGGTTTTAACCAATCTGTTTTGGTTACTCGCTTGAAATTGGTTCATGTTTTTTACATCATGGTTCATACAGAATTTAATGAAAATAATATGTTGATCACAGAATATTGAATATTTGAAAACAAATTGAATTTTTTTTTTCGAATTATTCTAATAAGACGATTATCACGAAATTTCGCACAATGTTGTCCTTCAGCGTCTTTGAACTAGCTGTGAAGTTTCATCACGATTCAGTCAGTATTTCTTGAGTTATACGGCAAAAAGAAAGACATCGAGAAGAAAACCACGAAATTCTACATATTTTTTCCCAATATCTTCAAAACTATTAGCCATATCGAATTGAAATTTGGTACACTGCTGTGAAATATGAAGCTCAAGGAATAACTGAAATTATTCTCGAAAATGAACAATAGTTTCCGAAAAAAAAATTTTCGAATTTTTTTTTTTTTTTTAATTGAGTAACCGTACGAAATTTTGCTCAAAGTTTCGCATCGTTATGCTTCAACTAACTGCCAAGTTCAGTCCAATCGCTCTAGTAGTTTCTGAAATATGAGGTAAATAACCTCATAATTTCCGATGGGCTGATTTGGCGAACTACCCTACAAGTCGCTAGCTGGCTCTGTGCGACAGTTATCGTGTCCACGGCCGGCCGGCTCGCAGGACAGAATCAATTTTGCCACCGGATTCATCATTAGTGAGTTCAACCTAGTCATTTGAGACCTTATTCGGCTAAAAATTCGAAAATTACAGACATTTGGACCAAACGATAGCACGCTGTTCCCCCAAAACTTGCGCGCAAAAACCCTAAACTTGACAGATTTTTTCGCAACATGTGGAAACATTGTAATCGGATGGAACTAAAATTCGGTACACTGTTGAAAAATTGTGTTTTGAAGGTCTGTGCGAAATTTCATCGAAATGCGATAAATGGTTTCTGAAAAAAAATATTATTTCAAAAAAAAGTAAAATTTTCAAAAAACAATTTTCTAAATTTACTAAAAATACGATTCCAACAAAATTCTGCAAGAGTTGGCGCTTTGTTATTCTACAACTAATATGGAAGTTCCAAACCGATAGTTCTTGAGATATTGAGGACATGATCTCAAAATGAGTGCAACTCCAAAATAACTCAGACTGTTAACACTATTTCCTAGAACATGCGTGCAGAAAATATGTCAAATCTCGTTTTTACGCGCTTTTCCTGGGGAACAACGCGTTATCATTTCGTCACGATGTCTGTAATTTCCGAATTTTGAGCCGAAATTGGTCTCAAACGACTAGGTTGGATTCACTGATGAAGAATCTGCGGTCCGGCCGTGTGCGCTGTTACTTTCGAAAGGAAGGACCTAGAGTCTTGAAATTTTCAGGTTAGGTTAAGATCCTGAATATCTCGGTTAAGTTCGTTAATGGGCCAAATCTGCCGAAAGGTTATTGTGCTACAGCCGTTTGAAAATTTGATTTTTCAATAACTCGAAAAATATTTATCTGATCGAAATGAAACTTGGTAAGAAGAAGAACAGTATCAATAAGAAGAATTATCCATGGAAAAATTCGAAAAAAAAAATTTTTTTTTTTGAAAATTTTTATATTCCATTGAAATTTCACTGAAATTTCAAAATCACCATTTCGCAATGTGAACAAGCGCGTAAAAGCTGCTGACTTCAAGTCAGTGCTTTTCTAGATTTTTATTCCTATTTCCACTCAAGAAATATCGCAAAGACTGACTTAACGTCAGTGCTTTTCTAGAATATTTATCGCTCAATCCTCTATTTTTCCATTCGTTCAATTTTATAAGATAAAGCCTACTTCGATTCGCCCGTGAACCAAACGAAAATAGAGAAATCTCATCGGGCGACACTAGCAGCAGAACAATTTTTAAATTGATTCTTTTCTATCCCATTAGAGGGTCCATTGTGCCCCGAAATTGGCAAAAATTGGATATGAATCGAGTTTTATATAAGAGGTGTGAAAAGTGAGGAGAATCTCCTTATTCGACGGGATTCTATTCATATGGGACTTACCCGGCCCTTTCTGAAAGGAAATTCTGATAATGTCTCCCATGCTTGCTTTTAAGCCTTGCGCACATTTCGTGTCTATCTAATTATATTCGAGATGTGAGATGGAATTCTCCCACTGGAAGGATGGATTTGAGATTGAATTTCTGCTTTTCTTGATCTATACGCGACTATACATGGTGCTACTGGAAGTTTGACGCGAAATACAAAAATCAGGAATTTTTATAGAATTACAGTAAAATCATTAGAAAAATTTAGAAAAGCACTGACGTGAAGTCAGCAGCTTTCACGCGCTTGTTCACATTGCGAAATGGTGACTTGGAAATTTCAGTGAAATTTCAATGAAATATAAAAATTTCCAAAAAAAATTTTCAAGAAAAAATTTTTTTTTGAGAATTTTTCCATGGATAATTCTTCTTATTGACACTGTTCATAGTCCAACCAAGTTTTATTTCGATCAGATGAATATTTTCCGAGTTATTGAGGAATCAAAATTTCAAATGGCTGCAGCACAGAAACCGTTCGAAAGATTTGACCCATTAACGAGAATAACCGAGATATTCAGGATCTTAACCTAACCTGAAAATTTCAAGACTCTAGGTCTTTTCTTCCGAGAGTTACAGCGCACACGGCCGGACAGACAGAATCAAATTTGACCACGGATTCTTCATCAGCGAGTCCAACCTAGTCGTTTGTGACCAATTTTGGCTCAATTTCGAAAATTACTGACATCGTGACGAAATGATAACGCGCTGTTCTCCAGAACAAGCGCGTTAAAATACGGATTGTTCCATAATACCTCTACATAATATCTTTTTCTTTGCGCGCATGTTCTAGGGGAACCGCGTGCTATTGTTTTATCCAAATGTCTGTAATTTTCGATGATTGAGCTGAAAATGGCCTTAAACGACTAGGTTAGACTCACTGATGACGAACTCGATGTCAAAATCGATTCTGACCGGCCGGCCGGCCGTCACCACGATAACAGGCGTACGGAGGATTCTATAGACTTGAAAATTTTAGGAAGGGTTGCATTTCAAAATACGAAGGTTAGGTTCGTTAATGGGCCGAATCGGCCGAATAGTTTCGGAGTTATAGCAATTTGAAATTTTGAGGTTATTTTCCTCATATCTCAGAAACAACTATAGCGATTGAATTGAAACTTGGCAGTTAGTTGGAGCATAACGACGTGCAACATTTAGCAGAATTTTGTCGAAATTGTATTGTTACTAAATTCGAAAAAAAAAATTTTTTCAACATTTTTTTCGGAAAAAATTTTTTTTCCGAAACTATTGCTCATATTCGAGATAAATTTCAGTTATACCTTGAACTTCAAATTTCACAGCAGTGTACCAAATTTCAATTCGATACGGCCATTAGTTTTGGAGATATTGGGAAAACATATGTAGAATTTCGTGGTTATCCTCTCGATATCGTTGGTTTTTTTGGTATAAATCGAGAAATACTAATTCAATCGTGATGAAAGCAGCTAGTTTGGAGATGTTGAACAATAACATTGTGCAAAATTTCGTGATGATCGTATCATCAGAACAATTTAAAAAAAATTCAATTTTTTTTTCAAATATTTAATAATCTGTGATCTTCTCATCATATTATAATCATTAAATTCTGTATGAACCTTCGAACTGTTATTTTTCGATAAAGTACTGGATTTCAATTCGATCTAATCTATATTCTCGGAAATATTGGAAAAATAAAATTTTGAATGGGTATATCTGCGGAATCATTGGGTGGATTTGACTCATTCACGAATTCCAATATTTTCAAAAATACAGATTAGATCGAATTGAAATTCAGTAATTTATCGAAAAAAAATCTAGAAAAGCTCTGCCGTGAAGGCATGCGCGCATGTTCAAATTCGTTGCCGAAGCGGACATCTACATTGAACATGCGCACAAAGGCTGCTGCCTTCACGGCAGTGCTTTTCTAGATTTTTTTGATATTTTACGATAAACTTTCTTTGTCCTCAGCGTACTACGTATGAATGACAAATTTAATTATTATATCAACTGACATATAATGATTGAAATAAAGAACTTGAGAATACAGTAACATAATGAAATACAATACAAAAATTATATTAGACAGAGTGTTTCATCTTTTATCTTTCGATTTAGAATCCACAGTAGCACATATTCTATATTATATGTCAGAATCTCACCACGTGTAGTCACTAACACCTGATTACGAACGAACTGCTGATTTAAAACCTCTTGTAAGCTTGTCAAATGCGAAAATTTGTGCGTAGAACAAATTTGACAAGTTCTACACCATGTTTGTTTTTACATCATGTTCCACACCATGTTTTTTCCTTCATAAATGAAATGTAGTAAACAACACTTTTAAAACATTATATGACAGTTCACAGTTCTATGAAACCATCTGTTTTATTTCAAACATTAAATTAATGAAATGTAGTAGATGAATTTTTGAGCAAACTATGAGGTATCTACCATAAATTTATGTTTCAAAGTTTGTTCTGTAATACACATCATTTTATGTCACTTGATATAATAATTAAGTTTGTAATTCATACGTAGTACGTTGAAGACAATAGAAGTATAAGAAGAATGTACACGTAAAGGTATTACAGAAAATTCTGTATTTTTTAATGATTACAAAAATAAATGTAACTTGTCCAATTGTTGTCAATTTCCAGTTGAAATGAATTTATGAATTATAGCGGCAAATTGACAAAAAAAGCGTCAGCACTGTAAAAAAATCCATTAGACATCAACTAAATTTACATATTAATGTTTAAAACTCCTAGCCAATGGGTGTCCATACTAACATTGGATTTGATTTTGAATGACCATTTTTGGCCAAAATTTCGAGAGATATTTTGGGAAAAATTGATAGCATGTTCTTCCTATGAATATGCGAGAAAAATGAATTACTTGAAAAACTTCAACACCCTGTAGGCCAGAAGTTAAAATATTGAGACATATGTACCTACGGATGGAGTTCTTTTCCAAAACAAAACCAAAAAGGACTCCTATCAATATTAGCATGTTATCAACAAATACCCAGTATACGGATTCTTCAAATTCATATAAAATGTACAGGGCTGAAGTATTTTGTTCAATGATTTTCGGTGTCAGTCGATAAAAATCAGGCGCAAAGTCATTTAAAACTTCTGTATCCACTGCCGATTCTCGCAAATATTCAGAAAATTGCCAGTTTGCATTTAACGAGTTCTAACTAAAGCATTTCGTCCTTTATATCATTTAAGCGAGGAATTTCATAATGTAGCTTTCCGACCTGACGCATTCTCTTTAATGAAATATTTACTGATTTGCACAGTTGGTATGTCCAAAGTGTTAACGGATGAATAGTTATGTGAAAATTCATAGTTGAGTCAGAACCATAACGAAATTTGTAGAGATCTTGTTAGTTCACAACGGAAAGGTGTTATCAGACAATTGCATGGGTTCAGAAATACGTACATATAGGGTACAGAATTAAAGGCATAAATTTGGATAGTACATTTTCCTGATCGTCTTGATTCAAAATAACGTAAAATCGGTTGTTCCTGGATTGAAGGTGCACAGGAAGATAGTTGAATAATTGGATATTTCCAAGATTAAACATCGGTTTCCAAACGCTTCTTTTTTGTGAATGGTCCATGTATTTTTACAAAATCAAACGGTTGGCCTTGTAACAGGATTATTATGTTTATATCACTAGAATTGAACCAGTTGGCACCAAAGACATAAAGACACGAACTACGACTTCCCTACATAACTGCGAACAAAAGTTTGCTACGATGCGAGAGAGACGAAAAGTACTCGCTTTTCCTTACCATGTCCCTATGTTTATGGTTAAGGTTGACACTATCTTACATATCTTGATCGATGACTTTATGGTTTGGTTCAGTTACCAACGTAGTTATTTCTACGTTTGTTAAGAACTGACAACGCCGCGTAGTTATCTGATTAGCAATAGCCTACCACCTGACTTTATAAACGTGAATGGAGTATAGACATTTTTTCGAAGTGTTTTCATCGTCGCTCCTGTATTTCACAAAATATTCAGTTAATATTTGCTAGAATATATAATACCTTGAGGTTCCCACCATATGACATGTGAATAACGCTGAAACTTTACAAATTGATTTTTTTTTCTGGAACGATGTCCCCATTTTCTTTCAACGACTGTTTTTTGATGCGTTGTTTGAAAAATATGATGAAGAATATTTGTTTCATTTAAAAATTTTTATTCATAGGTACTACAATTTATTCATAATTGATATACATTGGAACCATTACATCTGCGAGGAATTAAAAACCCTTAGGGCCAATTGCACCGTTTTCGTCTTAAGCTACAGTTAGTTAAGCGACGATAAACTTATTAAACTCTGCTTTAAATATTCGGCTTGCACCGAGGCTGAATGTAACTAGATTAAAATTAATCTACAAATCTGGTTACTTTCTCATGAATTGGTACTTATGACTAGCTTCATGTTGTTTATTTTAACCCTAATTAAAGAAATATTTTAATTCAAAAGATGAAACCCATTATTATGGGTTACTATTACCATATTTCCATAAGTTATGAAAAATCAAGATGCATCTATTGAAAATCCCAACGAAAAAATATATATGACAGACTTTATAGCTTCCATAAAAATATTGCATGTAATGTTCCTGACTTGTTTATTATCATTAAGACTAGGGATCTCTTACCACAGACCTGTGCTCTTACTTCTGCATCAGGCTTTAAACATTATTCAAATTTATAGTCATATACTCAAGTAAACTTATATTTTGTAATATCTTAAGATTTAAGCTTCTGCATGGAAGTACAATCGTGGCGTTTGTAAGATGCATAAATAAATAGTATTGATTTATCCGAAACAACTTTACGATAAGGAACGGCTCACCTAAGAGTAGATTTTCTATTAAATTATTTTGTTTGTAATAAGTATATTATGAATTGAGTTAATTTTTGGTCGAAGATAATGAAAACTCTGATGTGGATCCGCAGAATAAAAAGTATTCTATATAAATATTGAAGTATCATGGATGGATTGACAAAGGTGTACGTTTGAAGATTGTCTAACACAAGAATGCTACTTCTTTCACATTAATTCGTTTGTAGTTATATTTTGAGTCCAGTTAATATATAATAGAGGATAATGATAGCACAGAGACAGCACCTGCACAATAATGGAGTAGTATATGATAGCTTTCCACGTAATACATCACTGAATGAAATAGTACTGAAGAATCTTCATGAAACTATGTTTTTTCATTCCAAATATGTCTTCGATTTCATTCTGCTATTTGCTCTTGGAAATAAATGAGCATATCATTGAAACTTTTTCATTTCAAATAGTTGAAGGCTTATAGAAATACCATTAAGTTTACGAACTCAATGGAAATACTGGTGTTAATTCTTCATGCTTTAAAACATACGAATCAATGCCTACTGATGTCAGTTTCTCCCTGTATCATTTTTCATAAATATCATCTGAAATTCAACCACTTTTAATCAAAATTTGATTATCAACTCGTAGGAGTTCTCCATCAATGTCCAATGTAAACAAAAAAAAACGTAAGCAAACTGGAGGTTACGTCCAGAAAAATGTCAAACTTGTACGAAATCGCTCGAAAGTAGGGTTAGATTCCGAAGCTTACCATTAATCCTTCTTTTAAGCACCCAAATTCCAGGGTTTAAATTTAATAGTCAGTTAAGGCCATTGAACGTGGATTACGTGACGGTGCAAGATAATTTTTTACCTAAACCTTGGTTATGGTCTTAATCTATGGTTTTGTAATACGGTGCAACAGGCCCTAAGCCTATAAAACATGAAGAAGAATATTAAGTCAAATTACGTATAAATCTGAAATAGCACAAAATGTATGTTCAATTGATGAAAACCTATTGTTGCAAAATGGTGAAGGGGAAGCCCAAATTTTGTTAAGATCATCTCTGATTGGCTGGAAATTAAGTTGGGATTCCTGATCTCTTGTCAATAGTGTCAAGTTTACATAGGATATGTTCCGCAAATCAACTTGGTTATTTCGGTTGCTGATTTTCTGTTCCGTAAATATGAAATATTCGGTTGGTCCCTGAAAGAAAGGTTAATTACGGCATTGATGAAAAAGCGATCTTTTTGTCACCACAATGGCATTCAATGTTCTATGGTAACATATCCATAGCATAAAAGAATCCTTATTTATTTTATGATTCATAGAGCACAGAAGATACAACAATCAACAATGAAAAATTTACTAACTATACTCCATTCACTTTTATAAACTATCCCGGTTGGCCATGATTTAGGTCTATCAAGTTTTTTCACTTAAAACTGAGGCAAGTTGGCACTCGTGAAATATCGATCATGTCAAAATAATTCTTAGCGATGTTGCCAAATGCCATTGCCAATTTCTACTCTTAATCTCAACATAATCATTACGCTTGGAAACTAAAAATGCCGAAGGTAGTTTTGAAGAAGCAGAGACCAAGTATCAGGAAGTGCTTTGTAGAATTGAAATCTGCTTTTTCTGATAGTAACCCTGATAATTTGGAATCAATAATTTATCACAAGCTATCTAACATTTTCGACGTATGTGAGTGAAACCCGTGTATCGTTCACATAGATTCCCAAAAACTTTGTAAATTGAGATAGTTCTTTGAAGGTGATCAGGTTTTGTAGTATTTCTACATTTTCATACTGGAGTATTTCAAGTTGTGCAACAAGATATTTAATTGTTTTCTGTAGAATTATTTCTTTAAAATCTTGAAAAGTAGGGAATCCCAAAGGTTTGTCTGTTCATTAAGAAGTTTCACTGCAGGGTTATTCAAGTACTTTTATTTTTTTTTTCGAATGAACTATCACAAAATAACGGACAACTCTTTCCATTATAGTTTTGAGTGAAATTTCAACACTCGATTCTTGATTTCCGCACAAGAAAATAGCATAACTGAATCTTCCAACCTTGTTTATATACGTGTTAACAGAGAAAAAAGTTTGTTCAATATTAGCCAGGTATCTGGAATTATTGAATTCACATAATATTTTTTCAAATTCATTATTTCCCCAAAGTAAATTCACATTTTGAAAAATAGGTAATTACTACGACATCTATGTAGAGAGGACAACGTTGTGTAGTTATCTGATAGGAAAATGAGTATAACCTAACATTTTCAAAATATATACACGGTGATATATGTGTCAGAATTTCATGGCCAACCGGGATTGTTTATGAAAGTGAATGGAGCATATTTTACGTTTTCTGTCCCCAGTGTTATGGTCGAGTCATATGGCTCGAATAGCAAGAATAATAGCAATACTCGAATAGAATCGACCTGAATGTCTATTGATAAAAATCATAAAGCACCGACTTCATATTGTTCGAAACAAAGTTACCCCGACTAATAGCTGTTTTGCCGCTGTCTCAAACATGAATAAATTTGCATTCAACAAGTTGCTGTCTACCGTAGACAGAAGAGCATTTACTCCACAGAACTGGCGGCTCCCTTCGAAGATTATTAGATCCATTTTACAAGACTATCTTTCGAACACATCAGAAATTAGATTGGGGACCGAGTTGCCTTCGCTTTCTTCGTAAAACTACCCTGTATTACGATGGAATTGACGGACTTGGGGTTGTGGTCTTTGGTGGCAAACTCGAGGTGATTTTTGGTTTGAAAATTGGATTTCTTATGGCGTGTTTGATAGGCGGGGAAGTAAAGAATGTTCAATCCCCGTTTCTTCGAGAATATTGTGCAATAATTTCGGAGTTGATGGAGTTCACGATGTTCTCAGATTCATGAAACTTGATTAGTTGTTTCGAGGAAAATATTTATCGGATACAATAGGGGGATCACAAAAATTTCAATTAATGAATTGGTATGAATTTCGGTGGTTTGTTGATGATGCTGCTTGACTAATATACACAAGATGATTCCGAAAAGGTAACACCGTCTGAAGGATATGTAGAAAACTGAATAAATTGCTGTCGATTAAAGGATCTTGCATAATTTTTTCAGGATTTTTTTCTGAGCTTTCTCTCCCGAAATATTAAACAGAACTATTAAAATTAAATAAAATTGTTTTCAATTCTAATAGCTCTGTTTCAGATATTGGGTGGGAAATCCCAGAAAAAACCCAAAAAAAATAATGGAGAATTGCTCATTAAACATTTTTCGTAACGCCATCCATTTTCAAGATAATGGGCATTGAAGAAAATAATTTATACACATTTTGTACGATTTCTTAGAAACCTCTGCCAACATTGTAATGAAATTTTCTACGATTATGTTTTGGAAGCTAGTACATTCCGTGAATTTGTTTTTATATCTGATTCTCATAGACGTTACACTGTTCGTATACTCCATTTACTTTTATAAACTATCCCGGTTGGCAAATATTTAGGTCTATCAAGTTTTTTAATTCAAAACTGACGCAGGCTGGCACCTGTGAAATATCGGCAATGTCAAAAAATTCTCAGCGACGTTGCCAAATGACGATGCCAATTTCTACTCTCAATCTCAAAATAATCATCACGCTTGGAAACTAAAAATGTCGAAGGAAGTTTTGAAGAAGCAGAGACAAAGTATCAGGAAGTGCCATGTAGAATTAAAATCTTTTTGCGCGCATGTTCTAGGAGAACAGCGTGCTATCGTTTTGTCCAAATGTCTGTAATTTTGGATGATTGAGCCGAAAATGGTCTCAATTGACTAGGTTGGACTCAGTGATGACGAATCCGGTGTCAAAATTGATTCTGTCCGGCCGGCCGGCCGGTTGGCCGTCCGTAGACACGATAACTGTCGACAGAAGCAAGCTAGCAACTTGAAACTTTCAGCATAGGTTGCGCATCGGAATGCCGCGGTTAAGTTCGTTAATGGGCCAAATCGATCGGATAGTTTCGGAGTTATAGGCATTTGAAGTTTTGAAGTTATTTATTTTTTATTTCAGAAACTACTTGAGCGATTGGATTCAAACTTGGCAGTTAGGTGGAGTACATCGACGCGCAACTTTGAGCCAAATTTCGTCAGGATCATATAGTCGGTAATTTTAAAAAAAAATTTTTTTCGAAATTTTCTTCCAAAAAAATTTTTTACCCGGAAACCATTCATCATATCCAAAAAACATTATATTTACACTTTGACCTTCTAATTTCACAGCAGTGTACCAAATTTCAGTTCGATACGATCATAAGTTTCGGAGATATGGGGAAAAAATATGTCAAATTTCGAGGTTTTATTCTCGATATCGTTGATTTTTTCGGTATAACTCGAGAAATACTGATTCAGTCCTGATTAAACTTCACAGCTAGTTTTATGATGCTGAAAGACAACTTTATGCAAAATTTCGTGATAATCGTGTTATTAGAACAATTTGAAAAAAAAAATTTCTATGATTTTCTCATCATATCATCCTCATTAAATTCTGTATGAAACTTCGAACTGTTATTTTCGATGAAGTACTGGCTTTCAATTCAATCTGATCTGTATTTTTGGAAATATTGGAAAAATAAAATTTTGATTGGGTGTATCTACGGAATCATTGGGTGGATTTTACCCATTCACGAATTCGGCCTTCGTAATTAAGGTCCAAACCTTCTCTACAAATATCGAGTTTCTAAGTTGTTTCTTTCGGAAGTTATTGTGTTTACGCAGTCGGCCGTTAGGCTGACCGTAAACACAATAACTTCCGGAAGAAACGACTTAGAAACTCGATATTTGTAGAGTAGGTTTGGGGCTTAATTACGAAGGTCGAATTCGTGAGTGGGTAAAATCCACCCAATGATTCCGTAGATATACCCAATCAAAATTTTATTTTTCCAATGTTTCCAAAAATACAGATCAGATCGAATTGAAATCCAGTAATTTATCAGAAAAAAATTTCAAAAAGCACTGCCGTGAAGGCAACAGCTTTTGCGCGCACGTTCAAATTCGTTGCTGAAGCGGTCATCTACATTGGACATGCGCGCAAAAGTTGCTGCCTTCACGGCAGTGCTTTTTGAAATTTTTTCTGATTGTAACGTTGATAGTTAGGAATCAATAATTTATCATAAGCTATACAACATTTTCGACGTATGTGAGTGAAATCCAAGGAATTATATTTTATATGAATAGATATTTATTTTTTAGCTGCACATCACCACAATAAGAAAGATTTCAAGTGGCAGAGACGACAAAGAATTTTCTAATATTGGTTCACCCAAAAAGACACTGACTGAAAACTTTATTTTGAAAAAAAATTTCAAAAAGCACTGCCGTGAAGGCAGCAACTTTTGCGCGCATGTTCAATGTATGTGACCGCTTCAGCAACGAATTTGAACATGCACGCAAAAGCTGCTGCCTTCACGGCAGTGCTTTTTGAAATTTTTTACTGATAAATTACTGGATTTCAATTCGATCAAATCTGTAGTACGGAATCATTGGGCGGATTTTACCCATTCACGAATTCGACCTTCGTAATTAAGCCCCAAACCTACTCTACAAATATCGAGTTTCTAAGTCGTTTCTTCCGGAAGTTATTGTGTTGACGGTCAGCCTAACGGCCAACTGCGTAAACACAATAACTTCCGAAAGACACAACTTAGAAACTCGATATTTGTAGAGAAGGTTTGGACCTAAATTACTAAGGCCGAATTCGTGAATGGGTAAAATCCACCCAATGATTCCGTAGATATACCCAATCAAAATTTTATTTTTTCAATATTTCCAAAAATACAGATCAGATCGAATTGAAATCCAGTACTTCATTAAAAAATAACAGTTCGAAGTTTCATACAGAATTTAATGAGGATGATATGATAAGAAAATCATAGAAATTTTTTTTTTCAAATTGTTCTAATGACACGATCATGACGAAATTTCGCATGAAGTTGTCTTTCAGCATCTCAAAACCAGCTGTAAAGTTTCATCAGGACTGAATCAGTATTTCTCGAGTTATAGCGAAAAAATAAACGATATCGAGAAGAAAACCTCGAAATTTGACATATTTTTTCCCGATATCCCCGAAACTTATGATCGTATCGAACTGAAATTTGGTACATTGCTGTGAAATATGAAGCTCAAAGTGTGACTATTTTTTTGGATATGATGCATGGTTTCCGAAAAAAAAAATTTTTTGGAAAAAAATTTCGAAAAAATTTTTTTTTTTATTTACTGACAATATGTTCCTGACGAAATTTGCCTCAGAGTTGGGCTTCGTTATACTCCACCTAACTGCTAAGTTTGAATCTAATAGCTTTAGTAGTTTCTGAAATAAAAAATAAATAACTTCAAAATTTCAACTGCCTATAACTCCGAAACTATTCGACCGATTTGGCCCATTAACGAACTCAACCACGGCAATCTATCCTGAAAGTTTCAAGTTGCTAGCTTGCTTCTGTCGACAGTTAGCGTGTCTACGGCTGGACGGACGGCCGGCCGGACAGAATCGATTTTGACATCGAATTCGTCATTAGTGAGTCCAACCTAGTCGATTGAGACCATTTTCGGCTCAATCATCCAAAATTACAGACATTTGGACAAAACGATAGCACGCTGTTCCCCTAGAACATGCGCGCAAAAAGATCTGCAACGACAAATTTGGAATCATAATTTGAATTCGACTGATAAAGGTTCTAATCACTTTTGCAAAAGAACATTTGGAATATAACTGGGGACGGACATCACTTTTTAAAATTATAAAATCAATTGGTTACAAATATAAAAGGGTAAATGAACGCAAAATTTTATTTGAACAAAAATATGTTGTTGCAGCCAGAATTAATTTGCTGCGCAACTTTAACAGTATAAATGGTTGGATGAAAATCTCAGATTTGTGTAAATAAACATTTTGATAAATACGTAATTACTACGACCTCTATGTAAACAGGGCAACGTTGCGTAGTTATCTGACAGGAAAATGACTATAACCTAACATTTTCAAAATATACACGGTGAAATGTGTCAGAATGTCATGGCCGACCGGGATAGTTTATAAAAGTGAATGGAGTATACCTACCTGTGGTTTCTGGTACTGATACTCACACTGTTACAATCTTTCTATATAGGGGAAAATAGGAAGCCACGAAAAGAAGAGTAAGGATTGAAGATTGTAAGATATCTTCCCAATGTAGCCAGAAAAGAGATACTAGATCGTTCCTCCTATAAGCCTTCTTCTGTGGTTCCAAAATTGACATGCGTTGCAACAACACTTGTGATTTCACAAAACCATTGAACTATTTTTTGCGCGCATGTTCTAGGGGAACAGCGTGCTATCATTTTGTCTAAATGTCTGTAATTTTGGATGATTGAGCCGAAAATGGTCTCAATCGACTAGGTTGGACTCACTGATGACGAATCCGGGGTCAAAATCGATTCTGTCCGGCCGGCCGGCCGTAGACACGATAACTGTCGACAGAAGCAAGCTAGCAACTTGAAACTTTCAGGATAAGTTGCGCATCAAAATGCCGCAGTTAAGTTCGTTAATGGTAAAAATCGGTCTAATAGTTTCGGAGTTATAGGCACTTGAAGTTTTGAAGTTATTTATTTTTTATTTCGGAAACTACACGAGCGATTCGATTCAAACTTGGCAGTTAGGTGAAGTACAACGACGCGCAACTTTTGAGCCAAATTTCGTCAGGATCGTATTGTCAGCAATTTAAAAAAAAAATTTTTTTCGAGAACCATTCATCATATCTAAAAAAAATTATACTCACACCTTGACCTTCTAATTTCACAGCAGTGTATCAAATTTCAGTTCAATATGATTATAAGTTTTGGAGATATCGGGAAAAAATATGTCAAATTTCGAGGTTTTCTTCTCGATATCGTTGATTTTTTCAGTATAACTCAAGAAATACTGATTCAGTCCTGATTAAACTTCACAGCTAGTTTTAAGATGCTAAAAGACAACTTTATGCAAAATTTCGTGATAATCGTGTTATTAGAACAATTTGAAAAAAAAAATTTCTATGATTTTCTCATCATATCATCTTCATTAAATTCTGTATGAAACTTCGAACTGTTATTTTTCGATGAAGTACTGGATTTAAATTCGATCTGATCTTTATTTTTGGAAATATTGGAAAAATAAAATTTTGATTGGGTATATCTACGGAATCATTGGGTGAATTTTACCCATTCACGAATTCGGCCTTCGTAACTATGGTCCAAACCTTCTCTACAAATATCGAGTTTCTAAGTTGCTTCTTTCGGAAGTTATTGTGTTTACGCAGTCGGCCATTAAAAAATTTTATTTTTCCAATATGTCCAAAAATACAGATATGATCGAATTGAAATCCAGTAATTTATCAGGAAAAAATTTCGAAAAGCACTGCCGTTAAGGCAGCAGCTTTTGCGCACACGTTCAAATTCGTTGCTGAAGCGGTCATCTACATTGAACATGCGCGCAAAAGTTGCTGCCTTCACGGCAGTGCTTTTCGAAATTTTTAATAGTTTTCACAGCGGAAAAATCCATACTCCATTCACTTTTCATCGTGTATATTTTATTCACTTTACTTTGGAAAAATAATGAATTTGAGAAAATATTATGTAAATTCAATAATTCCAAAGACCTGGAGAAAGTCTTTCAAAATCTTACCACGTGTCTTCACGTACACTTCACTACAATGGAATTTTAGCAGATATGGACCCATGCGCAAGCTTCAATGCTGCATGTTCATCGCCCCTCGTATAAACAAACATTTGGAAGATCAATCCATAATTGAATAATTGATCCTTTCTACCCCAATAAAGCTCTGACGAAGTCGAAAAGTTGATGAGATAAAGACTGGAGCCAATTATATTCCGGGCAAAGATGAGGTTTCGGGGGATCTGCAGTCCTGTAGGATTTGGATTAATTGCAGCGGAAGTGGACAGCAGGAAGCTGGATTACTGTCCTCACATGTTTGAAAACTGCAATTTCTTTTCCTCTGGAGAGTAAGACGAAAATTGAATTTATCTAGGCGAAAAATTGAACTGACGTCAGAAGATTTTGCACAATTGTTCCTATTAGGTGCCAGAGCGGTCGCCTATCCAGGTATAAGACAATATGAACCCTGCTTGATTTCTAGACGAGAAAATTGATCGCTTCTGATCACGAGATTGCCACGAATTCTCGTATGATACTGCGGACCGTCATCTCCACTCAATAGACGACTTCGGTCCAAGTTGCCAACCCACAAATTTCGTCCAAAATTACTATCACTGGGGAAGGGGAATTTCAGAACAAATTCGACATGATAAGGTTAGCTTTATTTATAAATAACCGTAAAAAGTGTCTCGGCATCTCAAACAAGATAATTCCTTCCAAATATAGGTGACTTCAATTCAGTATACTGCGAAGCCTTTCCTTTACTGTTGGCTGTGCTGCCTACTGTATAAAACGGAACGCAGTTCAGTATACTGTAATGGTTTCTGGCGCCAATTTCAATAGACGACTTCGGCCCAAGTTGCCAACCACAATGTTCTTCACAAATATACTATCACTGAGGAACGGGAATTTCAGGACAAATTCGACATGATAAGGTTCGCTTTATTTATAAATACCCGTAAAAGATGCCTCGGCTCCTCAAACAAGATAATTCCTTCCAAATGTAGGGTTTTGTTAAGATCATCTCTGATTGGATGAAATTTAAGTTGGGATTCCTGGTTTCATGTATGAGATGTCATGTTCAAATTTATATAGGATATGTTCCGAAGATCAACTTGGTTATTTCGGTTGCCGATTTTTCATTCTGTAGATATGAAATATTCGGTTGGTTCCTGAAAAAAAGGTTAATTACGGAATTTGATTGAAGGACAAACGTTCTTTCTGTTACCAGAACGGCAGTCAATGTTCTATGGTAACATATGCATAGCATAGAACAATCTTTATTGACTTTATGGTCCATAGATCATAGAAGAGACAACAATCAACAATGGAAAAATTACTGTGTATGGTCTATGGATCATAAGGTGAATATATATTGTTCTATGCTATGGATATGTTACCATAAATCATTGATTGTCTTTCTGGTGCATAGAATTAATATGCTTATGTTCTGGTGACAGAAAGATGCTTTTTCATCAATAAAATTCCGTAATTAACCTTTTTGCGCGCATGTTCTAGGGGAACAGCGTGCTATCGTTTTGTCCAAATGTCTGTAATTTTGGATGATTGAGCCGAAAATGGTCTCAATCGACTAGGTTGGACTCACTGATGACGAATCCGGTGTCAAAATTGATTCTGTCCGGCCGGCCGTCCGTAGACACGATAACTGTCGACAGAAGCAAGCTAGCTACTTGAAACTTTCAGGATAGGTTGCGCATCAGAATGCCGCGGTTAAGTTCGTTAATGGGCCAAATCGGTCGAATAGTTTCGGAGTTATAGGCACTTGAAGTTTTGAAGTTATTTATTTTTTATTTCAGAAACTACTCAAGCGATTGGATTCAAACTTGGCAGTTTGGTGGAGTATAACAACGCGCAACTTTGAGCCAAATTTCGTCAGGATCATATCGTCAGTCAATTTTAAAAAAAATTTTTTTCGAAATCTTTTTCCAAAAAATTTTTTTTCCTGAAAACCATTCAACATATTCGAAAAAAAAGTCCACTCACACTTTGAACTTCATATTTCGCAGCAGTGTACCAAATTTCAGTTCGATACGATCATAAGTTTCGGAGATATCCGGAAAAAATGTGTCAAATTTCGAGGTTTTCTTCTCGATATCGATTATTTTTTCGGTATAACTCGAGAAATGCTGATTCAGTCCTGATGAAATTTCACAGCTAGTTTTGAGATGCTGAAAGACAACTTCATGCGAAATTTCGTGATAATCGTGTCATCAGAACAATTTGAAAAAAAAATTTCTATGATTTTTCTTATCATATCATCCTCATCAAATTCTGTATGAAACTTCGAACTGTTATTTTTCGATGAAGTACTGGATTTCAATTCGATCTGATCTGTATTTTTGGAAATATTGAAAAAATAAAATTTTGATTGGGTATATCTACGGAATCATTGGGTGGATTTTACCCACTCACGAATTCGGCCTTCGTAATTTAGGTCCAAACCTACAAATATCGAGTCCCTAAGTTGTTTCTCTCGGAAGTTATTGTGTTTACGCAGTCGGCCGTTAGGCTGACCGTAAACACAATAACTTCCGGAAGAAACGACTTAGAAACTCGATATTTGTAGAGAAGGTTTGGGGCTTAATTACGAAGGTCGAATTCGTGAATGGGTAAAATCCGCCCAATGATTCCGTTGATATACCCATTCAAAATTTTATTTTTCCAATATTTCCAAAAATACAGATCTGATCGAATTGAAATCCAGTAATTTATCAGTAAAAATTTCAAAAAGTACAGCCGTGAAGGCAGCAGCTTTTGCGTGCATGTTCAAATTCGTTGCTGAAGCGGTCATCTACATTGAACATGCGCGCAAAAGTTGCTGCCTTCACGGCAGTGCTTTTTGAAATTTTTTTTAAGAATCAACCGAATATTTCATATTAACAGAACGGAAAACTGGCAACCGAAATAACCAAGTTGATTTGCGGAACATATCCTTTAAAATCTTGACACTATTAACATGAGATCAGGAATCCCAACTTAAATTTCAGCCCCACAAAAACCTATATTTTGAAGAAATTCTCTTGTTTGAAGAGCCGAATTATCTTTTACGGATATTTATAAATAACGCGAACCTTTTCATGTCGAATTTGTCCTGAAATTCTCGTTCCCCAGTGATAGTAAATTTGTGAAGAAAATTGTGGTTTGGCAACTTTGGCCGAAATAGACTATTATCAAGTGAAGATCAACTATTTGGCCGGTAGTTATTGATATTGACTTTCTGAATTTCAAATTCAATAGGAACTGAAAAGTATCTCACCTCATACTGTAATTTAATAATTATAATGGAAATGCAATGAGAAACAGTTAATGAAAATTCTAATTACCACGATTTCTGATGTGAAACAAATAATCAATAACTTCATTGGATAAAATGCATGTCTTCCCGAAAATTACTTTTAAAAGTATCATCAGACATTCGAAAAATTGTTTGCTCCACATTATTTTCTGTTCTGGGGATGATATTTTGTTCCACGCGATTTCCAGAAAGATATATGAAATCTTTATCATCGTCAGACTTATCAATGGAGAATTCCCATAAATGTTTGACTGTACCAGCTATTGCAATTATTCGTATTCAATTCGTTATTGTTTTTCAGGTAGATAATAAACACGTTGGAAGTTCACTTTCACCGTACATAACCTCATTCGAATAATTCAAATTTCAAAGTACTGAGAGCAATGTCGGAACATACTCATAGACATTAGGTTTGTTTTGGTTCCGACTTCAGAACTGTTCTAGAACTGTGAAAGGAGTTCGGACGTGAAAGTCTGAACTGTTTCAGAATTGGGAAGTTCGCACAAGCGTAGAGTGGCCGTCAACGATTCAAATGGTTAACCTGACTTTTTCGACGTGTTGATTTGGTTTTTGATTGTTTTATTTGTTGAGGAAGCGGTTAACTGTTAAATTTAAACTTTTGTTATTAAGGATAATTCCTTCGCTACGACCCACCAGGATAATCTGATGGATTTTATTTCTATTGTTCACACCTGGGATGTATACTTTTTAAATAAATCTATGAATACAAGAGTCCTCTTTCTCTATTTAATCAAAATGTTTCGAATTAATTTTCCTCTTCAAAGCACATATCTGAAATACGTTCGTCATTAAATTCATCATTATATAAACCAATAATTTGTTGGTTCATTTCAGAATATAATTGAAGTAATGAAGAAAATTCAGAAAAAAAATTAAGTGGAAGCAAGTATTCCCAAAAATGATTTTATATTACATGGTGCGACAA
This sequence comes from Myrrha octodecimguttata, assembly GCA_958510865.1. NCBI lineage: Eukaryota > Metazoa > Arthropoda > Insecta > Coleoptera > Coccinellidae > Myrrha > Myrrha octodecimguttata. The sequence continues at coordinate 24,285,207 of OY294059.1, forward strand.
GGACTATCGCATATTTTTAATTAAACCACATACAATATATAAGACATGATTAACGTTCATCTTTTCTGCCAACTCAAACGTAAGTTTTTTTTCCTCTACGATCCCGATGAGAACCCGAACTCAAATTCGTGTTTTGGTTTCATCGATTTTAGAACTGTTCTAGAATAGTTCAGAATCTGGCTTCAGCAGCGCATCGATTCTACGCAGTTCTAGAACTGTTCTAGGACAATTCTGAATTTCGGAACCAAAACAAACCTATTATCTCCATGGCAGTGCCCTGAACGGAGCACAGAAAAATAATCATCCTCAACAAGCACCCGGTATATTCCATGGCTAGATATCCATCCCCCTGATGTGTTTCTCCATCTCAGTCTCGGAGAACTTCTAAATTACAGTCCACATCAAAGGAAACTGCAGTGGACGTACTTTTCCACTTGTGCACATCGAGTAACGATGTGGTAGTCCAGCAAGCCGGAAAAACACACAAAACTGCCGTCGTTACACCAAATTGCATCTCAAATTGTGACGTGAAACAAAAGGACAACGCACTGGGCGCCCCGACAACCGGAGATTGTCTTTTGTTTGTTCAGTGGCTACCGTTAATACAGAGCACACTAGATTTAATAGCGCACATGTCGACTGTTTGAATATTTGATTTAAACATCTGCCCCAATTTCGTTAGAGTTCGATTTTCTCCTGTTTATACAGATTCTGTTTGTTGGGGGTGTTTTAGATTTGAAATGATTAGTTGGGGGTGATCTTATTGTGGTTTTGGACAAGAAATGATAACGATTCGCTTTGGTTCAATTATACAGGGTGTCCGACGAAGTCGTTCGTATATTTGAAGAGTGGTACCTTTGGTCGAAATATTGGAAAGAACTTACTGTCAACATGTTTTCGGAAAAGAAGCTCTAAAACATCAAGATAGTTTTCAAATATCGGTTTATAAGCATGTATTCTATGGAACAGTGTTCTATCGTATTGCTATGTCAGGATTTTATTCAGAATATTTTCATAGTGATATCTCGGAAAATAAAAGTTTGCAAAAAAAAATTTCTTTATTCAATTGAATTACAAAGTGAGCCAACAATCTGAAAGTATCTAATACAAAAAATGATTGGTTCATAAAATAATGAATTTAATGATAAACGTATATAAAATATGTGCGTTTTGATGGAAAAAACACAAAATCGCAATAGACGACTTCGGCCCAAGTTGCCAACCCACAATTTTCTTCACAAATTTATTATCACTGGGGAACGGGAATTTCAGGACAAATTCGTCATGATAAGGTTCCGTTATTTATAAATATCCGTAAAGTATGCCTCGGCTCCTCAAACAAGATAATTCCTTCCAAATATGTGGTTTTGTTAAGATCATCTCTGATTGGCTGAAATTTAAGTTGGGATTCCTGATTTCATGTTAATAGTGTCAAATTTATATAGAATATGTTCCGCAAATCAACTTGGTTATTTCGGTTGCAGGTTTTCCATTCCGTAAATATATAATATTCGGTTGGTTCCTGGAAAAAAGGTGAATTACGTGATTTGATTGATGAAAAAACGTTCTTTCTGTCACCAGAACGACAGTCAATGTTCTAAGGTAACATATCCATAGCATAGAACAATCTTTATTTACTTTATGATCCATAGAACATAGAAGAGACAACAATCAACAATGGAAAAATTACTAGGTATGGTCTTTGGATTATAAGGTAAATAAGGATTGTTCTATGCCATGGATATGTTACCATAGAACATTGATTGTCGTTCTGTTGCATAGACTTAAAATGTCTACGTTATGGTGACAGGAAGATTGCTTTTTCATCAATCAAATTCCGTAATTAACCATTTTTTCAGGAACCAACCGAATATTTCATATTCACAGAACGGAAAACCGTCAACCGAAATAACCAAGTTGATTTTCGGAACATATCCTTTATAAACTTGACACTATTAACATGAAATCAGGAATCCCAACTTTAATTTCAGCCTAACAAAAACCTATATTTGGAAAGAATTATCTTGTTTGAGGAGCTGAGGCATCTTTTACGGATGTTTATAAATAACGCACACCTTATCATGTCGAAGTTGTCCTGAAATTCATGTTCCCCAGTTATAGTAAAACTGCTAAGAAAATTGTGAGTTGGCAACTTTGGCCGAAGTCGTCTATTGCGCATGCTCGAACAGCTCTGAACTTGGAACCAAAACAACTCTGATATCTAAAGAGTGTTTTGTAGAGGTGAAGAACTTTGAGTTGGCAACACTGTTTCAACTGGCGGCCATTTTGTCAGCTGTCAAGTGATTTGTGTTTAGTTTGGTATGGCATTTCAATATGAATAGACTGACGCCTGAACAATGCTTTCGAATTGTGCAAATTTATTTTGAAAATAATGGTTCTGTTCGAAATATGTATCGTGTTCTACGTCCATTTCTACGGTGAACATAATCGTTCATCAGAGCAATTAATTCGACTAACTATGGACCGATTTCGCATCACGTTTACTCTAACTGATAATACGCTTCCACAGAGACGTCGTACAGTGAGAACAGAAGAAGCCGTTGCTGCTGTAGACCTAAGCGTAGAGAAAGACCCGAATCAGTCCATCCGTCATCGTGCGTAAGAATTGGATATGTGTCCAACCACTTTATGGACGATTCTGCGGAAAGCGGAAAGATCTCGGTTTGCGTGCTTGCAAAATCCAACTCGTGCAAGCCTTGAAGCCACACGATCCGCTAACAAGGCGTAGATTCGGTGAATGGGCCCAAAAATGGATTGCCGTTGATGCCGATTTTCGTAAGAGAATTTGTTCAACGATGAGAATTTTTTGGTTGAATGGCTACGTCAATAAACAAAACTGAAGTATTTGGAGTGAAGATAATCCTCAAGTGTATGTTGAGACACAGTTACATCCAGAAAAACTGACTGGTGTGCTTTATGGGCTGGTGAAATCATTGGTCCGTAATTCTTCGAAGACAATACTGGCCAGAACGTAACAGTCAATGGTGACCGCTATAGAGCCATGATTGACTTTTTCGTTCCTCAATTGAACAACTTTGATGTGCAGCGGTTGTGGTTTCAACAAGACGGCGCAACATGCCACACAGCTCGTGCCACAATTGATTTATTGAAGGATACGTTTGATAACCGCATAATTTCACTTCCAGGCCCGCGAATTGGCCTTCAAGATCGTGCGATTTAATGCCGCTAGACTATTTTCGTTGGGGATATGTGAAGTCGCTAGTCTACGCCGATAAGCCAGGAACGATCGTTCACTTGGAGGACAACATTCGTCGAGTTACTGCCGAAATACGGCCACAAATGTTGGAAAAGGTGATTGAAAATTGGACCTGCAGATCAGTTTGATTCCGAGCCAGCCTGGAAGTCATATGCCATGAATTATATTCAAATTAAAATGCCAAAAGATTATCTTTTGAATTAAGTCAATTTCATGTCAATTTTAAAAATTCATCCTTGTTTTATTCAATTTCAAATTCTATACCTCTAAAAAAAACACCCTTTATATGGAGCTGTGGATTTCGCAAAACGAATTTCTCATGGAAATTGGCCCTCTGACACCGTAAGATTAGTTCAGAAATAGGATTTCTCCTTCAAAGGTGTCCAATTTGGTCCACCCTGTACAATTTGCAATACTTTTCATGTTTGTATTTCTCGTTTCCCCCAAAATCACCATGCACGCAACACGAAAGTTTTCGACACAATTCCTATATAATTAAATGATCGCTTCACATGCTCACAACTATCATAAAACCACCAAAAATTTAAATAAAGGTATTTAAAATTTGGGTCCTTTCACTATCAAAAAATTCAAATCCAACAGTTTTTCGCAACGTGATCGCTACGAGATCGCTATCAGTTGTAGGTCCGCCGCGACGCGGCGTCTCGGCGTCCGTTAGAATGCGTCCCGACGGCAGTAGGAAGCACGTTGCGTGCGGCGTCATTCATTCCTAGACTGGAACGACGACGCCGGCGTCTATCTGTCACTACATCTATCTATCGTGTATTACAACGTAACGATTTGCATGTCGCAATTTCTGAAACGATGATTCATTCACTTTTCCCTTCTGATGATCATTTTTGAGGAAAAACAGAGCTGGATTGAGCTGGTTGGACTTTTTGCGCGTATGTTCTAGGGGAACAGCGTGCTATCGTTTTGTCCAAATGTCTGTAATTTTTGATGATTGAGCCGAAAATGGTCTCAATCGACTAGGTTGGACTCACTGATGACGAATCCGGTGTCAAAATCGATTCTGTCCGGCCGTAGACACGATAACTGTCGACAGAAGCAAGCTAGCAACTTCGAACTTCCAGGATAGGTTGCGCATCAGAATGCCGCGGTTAAGTTCGTTAATGGGCCGAATCGGTCGAATAGTTTCGTAGTTATAGGCACTTGAAGTTTTGAAGTTATTTATTTTTTATTTCAGAAACTGCTTGAGCGATTGGATTCAAACTTGGCAGTTAGGTGGAGTATAACGACTTGCAACTTTGAGCCAAATTTCGTCAGGATCATATTGTCGGTAAATAAAAAAAAAAATTTTTCGAAATTTTTTTCCAAAGAATTTTTTTTTTCACAAATCATTCATCATATCCAAAAATAAATTCCACTCACACTTTGAGCTTTATATTTCACAGCAGTGTACCAAATTTCAGTTCGATGCGATGATAAGTTTTGGAGATATCGGGAAAAAATATGTCAAATTTCGAGGTTTTCTTCTCGATATCGTTGATTTTTTCGGTATAACTCGAGAAGTACTGATTCAGTCCTGATAAAACTTCACAGCTAGTTCTGAGATGCTGAAAGACAACTTTTTGCGAAATTTCGTGATAATTGTGTCATTAGAACAATTTGAAAAAAAAAATTTCTATGATTTTCTATATCCTCCTCATTAAGTTCTGTAAGAAACTTCGAACTGGACTGGATTTTACCCATTCACGAATTCGGCCTTCGTAATTAAGGTCCGAACCTTCTCTACAAATATCGAGTTTCTGAGTTGTTTCTTTCGGAAGTTATTGTGTTTACGCTATCGGCCGTTAGGCTGACCGTAAACACAATAACTTCCAGAAGAAACGACTTAGAAACTCGATATTTGTAGAGTAGGTATGGGGTTTAATTACGAAGGTCGAATTCGTGAATGGGTAAAATCCGCCCAATGATTCCGTAGATATACCCATTCAAAATTTTATTTTTCCAATATTTCCAAAAATACAGATTTGATCGAATTGAAATCCAGTAATTTATCAGTGAAACATTTCAAGAACTCGTTGGTGTGAAAGATAAAAAGCAAAAATAAATAAAATTCACTTCTAACTAGCTGCCACGCAAACAACTCCCATAATAGGCTTTGGTAAAATGAAAAATTTCAAAAAGTACTGCCGTGAAGGCAGCAGATTTTGCGTGCATGTTCAAATTCGTTGCTGAAGCGGTCATCTACATTGAACATGCACGCAAAAGTTGCTGCCTTCACGGCAGTGCTTTTTGAAATTTTTCTAAGGAAGTGATTTTCATTTTACCAAAGCCTATTATGGAAGTTGTTTGCGTAGCAGCTAGTTAGAAGTGAATTTTATTTATTATTGCTTTTTATCTTCACACCAACGAGTTCAAAAACTTCACAGCAAAAAACGACACGAAGGTTTCCCTGAATTCTTGAAAATAGGCCAAATATAGCGTTTTCAGGGGGTCTAGACTAAATTTTCGATGAAAATTCCAGGGAAAAGATGTCCTTCAAAATCGGTATAATAGTAATCTGCAATTCCCAATTGATTCCGTCAGTTGAAAGGCAAAATAAATGAATTTGAAATTCCACTTTTTGGGAAGTTCCCATTTGACAGGTGAAAATCTAAACGGTAGGAGATATCTATGAGATAATGTCCTAGTCATATTCTTCAGAGACCTCGAAAACCTATTTTTTCATTCCAAACTTGCCCGATTACTCTGGTAGTTTCGAAACGAACCCGATTTGAAACTTTCGCGTTTTTCATTTCCGAGTTCGATGGGATCTACAAGGAAGAATGGATAGGTGTGCGATTTTATAATTGCTTTTTATTATTCACACCAACGAGCTCAGGAACTTTACAGCAAAAAACTACACATAGGTTTCACTCAATTCTTTGAAATAAGCCAAATAAAGTGTTTTTAGTAAAATTTCGATGAAAATTTAAAAAAATAGATTTCCTTCGAAATTGGTATAACCGGAGAGGGTTCGATGCTGAATTATAATCTGCAATTCCCAATCGATTACGTCAGTTGAGAGGGAAAATATATGATTTTGAAATTTCACATTTTGAAAATTTCCCATTTGGAAGGTGACAATCTAAACGGTAGGAGATATCGATGAGATAATGTCTTAGTCATTCATATTCAGCGACCTCGAAAACCTATATTTCCAAACCAAACTTGCCCGATGACCCTGGTATTTTCTAAACGAATCCAATTTGAAACTTTCGCGTTTTTAATTTCTGAGTTTTGTTTGAAGGGCTCTACAAGGAAGAATTGATGGGTGTGTTTTTGATGCTCACAGGGTTGATACAAACTGATTGGATCTAATCGTATAATAATATTCTCCCATTCTTAACTGTATGAGATGAATTATCATATTGTAAATTCATCAGATTAAATTTATTCCCGAAAATTCCTGAGAATATTGTATGGTCCAACTTGGAAAATCAAAAAAGCTACTTTTAGTTTTGATATGACCTGCCAGTGTATCTTCCGTAAATATTTCAGATTTTTTATGACAGATTTATCGACGAGAACTGTGGAAGATTAACGCTGTATTTTGAAAATATTTGACCGCTTTTCGGACCCAAAATATGTCAAAGAGTGTCTGCACCATGTACTCTATGCATCCATAGTTTAAGTAACTAAACCATACAGAAGTAATACGGCAAAAGACGGATAAAACAAACTTCCAACAAAAATACATAATTTCAATTTTAGAGGATTAAGATTGCGTAAATTGTGATTCATACCTTCTAATTTCCAGGTAGGAAGGTACATCGAAGGTGCGTGGGATTTCGTTAGAAATATGAATCAGTCGGTATTTACCCCTCATTCTTCTACGTATATTCCTGTAGGGTGTTCGAAACTGCCCTTATTTAACTCGCCCTTTGTTACGTGTTCCTGCTGAATTTATGAGCTACGTGCTTTTAATGGGAGCTTTGGAAAAGAGGGAATTTCGGCAAGCAACGGAAATATTTGTAGACAACCGAAACATTTTAGGGGTGGACTGATAAATATTCCATATAGTTGAATGAATTCATGGATTTGTTTATTTACTCTGATTTATTCATACGACTCAGTCATTTAACATCGAGATTCTACAATGCTCAGGGCGTTTTTTCTACACAGAGTAGAAAAAACGGCCACCCATCCACGTATTGGTCCCGATAAACGCACCTTTACTTTCTGATGAAAAAAATAATCTGATCCTCACTAGATTTCGCATGAGCTTCAAACCAAGAATTATATATTTCAACTGGATCGGAATTTCGGCAAAATAAAATAACGAACGATTAAACATTGCGAAATATTAATTTATATAGCAATAGGTCAATTCGGAACCGAAATAAAATGAGACCAAATATGGAACGGAATTCTGATTGATATAAGGACACATGTTTCCTTGTACCATCGCAGGTTCTCGAAAAACGTGCTAGCGTTCTGGCCAAATTACTGGTATTATCGAATTGTTTTCCTGAAGAGCTGAATGAGGGTTTTTCCTGAATTTGGGTTATTACTGAAAATGCAAATTTGAACATAATCATTATGGGTTTGATTCATCATTTTCCCAAATTACCTTCAAAAAGTATAAAAATCAGATTTCAAAATTGGGGTTTGGGATTTGCCAGGCATGCATGAAGTGACAACGGTGTTTAGTAGAAAAACTTCTTCTGCTAAAGAATAATGAAATATTTATTCCTATTCTGTGATACACACGTGTTCTTTGTCAATATAACCAAACAATTACCGTTTGCGATTTGTCAGTAATATGACAGTATGACAGTCTGTGCTCTTCTTTTTCTATTCCTTGGTCGTCGTCTTCTACTCTACCCAGATCGAAGTATAGCTATCTCTGTTTTCCTAAGCAAAGCAACACATTTGACGTACTTTTCTTTCCGAGAAAGCTGAATTCGACGTTGCCATATCGTGCACTAAAGACAAATCCCTTTAAATGCAAATCCCCATTTTATTTTTCAGTTTTAGGTGATCAAACATTTTTTTAAAAATATAATATTGAAATTATATGTATGAAATGTGATGTTCTAAAGGTTTTTCATGAAAATTACTGCATTTTCGTTTAAAGGTAAAAGCCCCATTGGACTCACTGGTGACGACTGCGGTGTCAAAACCAACTCCGTCCGATCGTAAGAGGGCACTTTTACGTAAGTACGACTGTTCGTTGAGTTGGGCCAAATCGGCCAAACTGTTTTGGATTTATTGTCATTTGGAATTTTGAGGCTATTTGCTCAATAATGCAGAAACTACAGAAGAGATCGGATTGGAACTTGGATTTTACTTAAAGTGGGATAACACACAACTTATTGCAGGGATCGTATAATTATTCCATTAATAAAAAATCTCGACATTTTTCGTTTTTTCGGAAAATATTCATCAGATGTGGAAAAAATTTGCACGCACTTACGACTCTTTATTCCAGAACAGTGTACCGAAATTCATTTTGATTCAAAAATATGTCAAATATCGTGTTTTTCTCGGTATATTTTTTTTTCTGAAATAATTGAAAAAACACTGATCCAATCGTTATGAAATATGGTTACTAGTTGAAGAATGCTGATGCTCATATTTATGTTGAATTTCGTGGAGATCATGTCCTAAGAACAATTTTAAAAAAATTCAGAAATTTTTTTTTTCAAATATTCTATATTCTGCGCTCTATTAACTAATCGAATTTCCCGAGCATATTTTCAACAAAGAAAATGTCTTCGATTTACTCAATGTATTCCAAGTTAGAGACTCCCACTGTATAAGTAAAAGATTTCAACTCGAGCTGATCTTTACTCTCGTAATTAAAAATAGGTTATAGTAAAATTTCTTCGAATCTTTGTTTCGGAACTTATCCTGCTCATATTTACCATTCCAATAAAATTCGTGAGCGACTGACCGTGAAAATTAAGGGTATTGTTGAAGTATTCTCGACCGTTATCGATTTTGCTTTGCGAAAAAAAAACACTCACCCAATTACACCACAATTTCTACACACCAGGAGGGTTCCCTTCATGACTCATCCTAACGACGCCCACAGACGTCCTGCTACAACTTGGACGTCGCCAGGTAAATAGTTAACAGGTCTGTACTCTCAGATTTTGCTCCTTTTACAAATGCCATCACTTGATTGTGAATTATGTTCACATAATCGATATATCGCTATCGAAGCCTGAAGTTTTGAACTGACTTGATAACTTCCATGGAATATAACTCTTGTATGTATTTATTTTTAACATTGTAATCGAGAATTCTATCCAAAATAAACTGAAATAATTCAATCGCCGTCAAATAGAAGATATTGTGAACGAATAATGTCAAATTTCATGGCTATTCGAAATTTTGATTTATTTCTCCAATATCTCAAAAATTATCAACGCGATCAGAAATTATTTTGAAAACGTTCAGGAGCAAATTTGTGCGGAATTTTTTGATGATCGTTCAATTTGATTAATAAACTTCCAAATTTTGTTTTCAAGTATAAAAGTGATATTTGGCGATCTACTTATTATATATTACTCACGAGTTTCCGCATGCAACTTCAAGTTGTCATTTTTCATTCAAGGGCGATTCGATCTATGTTTTTGGAAATATGGGGAAAATGAAATTTTGAAAGGATATCGGCCGGTTTCACGAAACTTTGATTGCCCGATCAAGGGCTTGATTGTCAGTCGACAGTTAGTTCTGTGCTCGATTTCAGTTCATTTTCAACCCAACCATGGAATGCAAACCTTAATCAACGGACGTCGAAATTTTTGTGAAACCGACGATATATCTGCGGAATCATTGGATGGTTTTTACAAATTCCCAAATTTGACAACCGTAATTAAACTCCAAAATTACTCTTCAATTAACAAACTACTGAGTAGATTCTTCCGGAATTATATTTCGTTTACTCCCAGTGGTTAGGCCAGCCGTGAGCACATTATCTTTAGGAATAATCTACATAGGGAATATATTTGTAGAGTAGATTTTCGGTTCAATCAAGAAGGTCGAATGCTTAAATGGGTTGAATTCGCCTATTCCTAAGATAGTTATACCCATTCGAAATTTTGGATCGAATTGCAGTCTAGTACTTGATCGAAAATTAAATGTATCAGTCAATAATGCACCATTTACAACATTTTGCATCTCTCATCTCTCCTTTCAAAATGAATATCTTGCTTAAATCCCTTAATTCCGGAGTTCATTCGTTCTGTACATCGTGATCCCCTATAAAATTAACCCTTCACCTCACACCCTGGAATAAGTGTATTTGCTTCAATACGAAATCAGATTACAGAACTCCGAGATTCTGAATTATCCTGATTAAGGATAGGATTGAATTGAAATAATTACCAGATGCAGAAAGCTAATGAATCGGATTAATGTTCAACTAACGACAATTAAGAATTCTATGTTACATTCATAGATCTACGCGATTTATACAGGGTGATTCATGAGTGACCTTAGAATTACGTCAAAAGCGAATAGAGGACTTCAAAGCGAGTCGAGATCTACCGAAAATTTTTTTTTGTTCATTTGTTTACGAAGATGTTTTGTATGTTTGGTATAAACTTTGATTAACGATATTTCTGAAACGCTTGTTATTTTGTTGAAATTTGCTAGTAATATTCCTCTGTTAGAACTTGTCAATATGCCATTCTGGTTAAATTAGAAGCCTAAAGGGTGACTGCGTAAACACAATAACTTCCGAAAGAAACAACTTAGAAACTCGATATTCGTAGAGAAGGTTTGGACCTTAATTACGAAGGCCGAATTCGTGAATGGGTAAAATCCACCCAATGATTCCGCAGATAAACCCATTAAAAATTTTATATTGAAATCCAGTACTTCATCGAAAAATTACAGTTCGAAGGTTCATACAGAATTTAATGAGGATGATATGATAAGAAAACCACAGAATTTTTTTTCAAATTGTTCTAATGATACGATCATCACGAAATTTTGCATAAAGTTGTCTTTCAGCACCTGCAAACTAGCTGTGAAGTTTTTATCAGGATTGAATTAGTATTTCTTGATTTATACCGAAAAAAACAACGATATATAGAAAAAAAACCTCGAAATTTGACATATTTTTTCCCAATATCTCCAAAACTTATGATCGTATCGAACTGAAATTTCGTTCACTGCTGTGAAATATGGAGCTCAAAGTCCAAGTGAAATTTTTTTTGGATATGATAAATGGTTTCCGAAAAAAAAGTTTTTTCGGAAAAAAATTTTGAAAAATTTTTTTTTTTTAAATTTACTGACAGTATGATCTTCACAAAATTTGGCTTAAAGTTGCGCGTAGCTATAAATACCTTAATTGCCAATTTTAAATCCAATCGCTCAAGTAATTTCTGAAATAAAAAATAAATAACTTCAAAATTTCAAGTGGCTATAACTCCGAATCTGTTCGACCGATTCGGCCCATTAACAAACTCAACCGCGGCATTCTAACGAGCGACCTACCATGAAAGTTTCAAGTTGCTAGCTCAATCCGTTCGACAGTTACCGTGTCCACGGCCGGCCGGACAGAATGGATTTTGACACCGGATTCGTCATCAGTGAGTCCAATCTAGTCGTTTGAGACCATTATCAGCTCAATCATCGAAAATTACAGACATTTGGACAAAACGATAGCACGCTGTTCCTCTAGAACATGCTCGCAAAAATCACGAATAAGGTTTATTTTCTTCTACCTTGTAGCCCTTAAGTCACAAAATACAGTGTTGTCAGCTCCAAAATCCACGCCCTGGCAGTCCAGGGCGCCTATTCTTGAAACCGGGGAAGAGAACGATTGATTGAAAGGTGTCGTGTCTACGAGTTTTTCAGGGAAACGGTATTCTTGAAATGAATGAGTGCTTCACGGAGAGCGAGCGATGTATCTCTTACGATTTGTGATGGACCGATACATAGAAGAGGCTAATTATGTTTCGGGTATTTGACAATTTTGATCTGTTTGGCAATAAGTCTTAACAATCTCAATTAACTTTCTCTACAAAATTTCTGTTTTCACTCGGAAATGGACATGGCGAGTGCAATTATGTGGGAAGTACTGAATGAAGATGTGGAAGATGCAGAACAACAATACCAAATAGGTATCCATGTGCTTTCTAAATGGAACCCGTTTGATCTATCCGATCCAAAATTTATCAAAATGTTTAGATTAACTAAAGCTCAACTCGGAACACTGTGATTTCCTTCCAGTTGTTTTCATATCCTTCCTTGTATAATCTGAATTTAACCGACCTATGTACATTTCAGGTCTTCGTGTAATGTAGTCGGTGAGCAGCTCCTTCTGTTTATAGTTGATTGGAAGTGATCTTTTTTTTTTCAAAATGATCCATTTTACAATTTTCCGAAATACGCTCCCAACTCTTATGACAACTGTATGATTTCAAATTTGAATCTCAGGTTATAGTTACGGTTATCCTTATTGACAGATGATCCCTTGCCTATATGTCAGTTTGGATAACCGCAACTATAACCGCAGCTTTTGGTCCATCGCTTGAAACCGATTAAAGTTGGCTACATGAATGAAGTTAGCTTCATGCCTGTCGAAAATACTTGTTTTTGATTGGTTAGAACATTTGGCATAATTGTTCGTCTATGACCGCTCATTCGGACTGCTCCCCATCTTGACTGCGATGGCATAAACGTTCTCTATCGTTCCATCATAAATGCTTGCGTTTCCTTGCCAACGGCGTCGAAACGCCAATTTTTCCACGTTTGTTCTCTTCCCAGAATTCATGAATAGCGCTCCTTGAAGTTCAAGAATACGGAATTGACGTTTTGACAAATGGGAGGAAGGTCGAATGGGCGATTGTGCCATAGAGAACGTTCTATACCATCGGATCTCAAGAATGAGGCCCCATGATAGCAACATTACTATGACAAAATTCATAACAAACATTGCTATAAAACTCGGAACAGAATATGTAACATCATGGCCATATTGCTATAAATTAGAAAGATAGCAATATGACTAGAATAGCAAGGTTCATAGCAATACGCAAACAGAATCGACTTGAATATTTGGTCTCCAGTTAAGCCATCAACATTCAAACATCCCAATTCCATCAAGATCTCTCAGTAATTTCAACAATTAGTCGACGGTAATTCTCGAACAAATTTCATAACAAATGAGTGCATTTCGCAGCATTTCTGTCGGTAATTTCAGTCTAATATTCGAACTCTAATAACCGGATCCGATGATGGATATTTGATATTATAATGTGTATCTTCGCCTGAAGCAGAAGATATCATCCAGTATCAAAACACATTCCTGTGTTTCCTGTAAATAAGTAGAGTATATTTAATGCTGATAGCTCAGAATGGAATAATTAGGATCTAGTTTCGGATAACATGTTATAGGATGTACAAACAACCTATCGATTAATGTTTTATCTCTCGTTTGGGATGTTAATCAGGCATAATTTCAGCGGACGAGGTGATTTTTATACAGTGCGTGTCAAAATTATGGAACAAATTCATTTTCTCAGAAGAAAAATATTTGGATTTTGGTTGCACCCTGTGTCATCCCTATCAACCCTATGAATTTTTTGAATAGGGAAAGTAGGTCATGTGGTACTTTGTTTTGGCAAGGTCTTTGTATCTTCTTTACAGGCGTGCAATAATTCTCAAGAAAAAAATTTTTTTTTGAAAAATTAGTTCCTTCAAAGAGGTTTTCAGTATGTGAACTTTGTCACGGCTCATTTACTTTGAGACGATGGTACCTGATGAAATTTGTCACCGAATGAAAGTCGACCATTCCAATTTTGTTCATGCACAACTTTCTACCAATTTCAACCCCCTTCATTTTTTCGCCATAAAGGGTTCGTAGGGGTTGAAAGTTATGCATGAACAAAACTGTAATGGTTGACTTTTATTCGGTGACAAATTTCATCAGGTACCATCGTCTCAAAGTAAATGAGCCATTAAAAAGTGTGCATACTGAAAACCTCTTTGAACTAACTAATTTTTCAAAAACAAAATTTTTTCCTGAAAATTTCTGCACGCCTGCAAAGAAGATACAAAGACCTTGCCAAAAATGTACCACATGTCCTACTTTCCCTATTCGAAAAATTTAGAGGGTTGGTGGGGATGGCACAGGGTGCAACAAAAACCTCCAAAAATGCATAAATTTGGTAAAAGTGAAACAAAAATTGACCTGTTTCAGGTTTTTTTTGCCAAATATTTTTCTTCTGAGAAAATGAATTTGTTCCATAATTTTAACGCGCACTGTATAACTTGAACAAGCCGAATTAATTCACTGATTCAAGAAACCAAATAGTCCAGGATGTTCCAGAACAAAGGACTGGGTAATTACAGGGCATGGATGATACCCTAAGTGGAATTTACGATTATGAAACATTCTTCTATTAAAGATCCCCCCAATCCTTAAGTGAATTGAGTATAATAACTGAAATTTCCATGTAATTGTTATAGTCACGTCACTGTTTATTACGTCGGTCAATAAATGATTAAGAGTATTTAGTGAAGCTCTTAATTTATTAATTACTCCTGATATCTGAATATTTATCGTAGATAAAATATTCCATCAATATGTGAGCAACAAATAACTGGGGAAATATGCTGTAATTGATCATGATATATGGGAGCCAAGTGTTATTATTTACCTTTCGGATTTTATTGTAACAATTATCTGCGGAAACTAGAGCATGATTTGTTTTCGACTCAGTATACTGTTTCGTAAAAAACTGTTGCGAGCTGGTTCATCAAGCTGTTTTCACATTATATATTTATTATGAAGTTTAATTCAAACTTGATATTGCCGCCAGTATTTGTTGGAATTTTGAATGAATTTCTTCCCTTATAAAATATCTGACTTTTTATAGTTCACCTATAGCCGTATAGCTCCACACAGATGTCATTGTTAACATTGGTGAAGTCATTGTCAAAGGATGGACAATGATAATATCATAATTCATTATCTGAAGGATTTATATGGTTTTTTTTTCTGAAACAAAAACGGTACAAATCTCCGTCACTGAGGTACCTACTCAAGTATTAAACCAACACTATTTGTCTGGAAATCAGGAAGTTACAAAGATTTTTGATCGGGGTTCGATAAAATATAGAAATCCTTATAGAGTTCCTGAATAAGTGTCCTCCATGTCCTACCTGATTGAATAATGAATTCTTAAAATCCAATTCGATATGTCACATTGTCTATTTTTGCTCTATTCCGAGTATAAATAGATAAAGAATAAGTTGACATTTACGTTGACAATTGTCATGAATGTTGTATGAAGCGATTTCAAGCGATGGACCAAAAGCTCCGGTTATAATTACGGTTATCCATTTTGACAGATTATATGTCAGTTTGGATAACCGTAGCTATAACCAGAGCTTTTGGTCCATCGCTTGAAATTGATTATAGTTTCATTGGAGCATACGTGGGAGATTCGAGGATTAGGTTTCTCTCTATAGAATAGAAGTCGGAAATAGTCTAAAATTTTTACAAACATGAAATTATTCATTTATTTATATTTTTCTCCAATATCTCCGAAAGACGAATCTGGATCGAACTGAAATTTAGTATACTATTGTGAATTACAGAGTTCAACGTCTGTACGGAATGGGGTTTTTTCCTGAATTTGAGTTATTACTGCAAATGCAAATTCGAACATAATTATTATGGGTTTGATTCATCATTTTCCCAATTTACCTTCAGAAAGTATTCAAAATCAGGTTTCAAAATTGGGGTTTGGGATTTGTCATGCATGCACGAAGTGACAACGTTGTTTAGTAGAATTGCTTTCTCTGCTATATAATAACGAAATATTTATTCCTATTCTGTGGTACACGCGTGTTCTTTGTCAATATAACCAAACAATTTCCGTTTGCGATTTGTCAGTAATATGACAGTATGACAGTCTGTGCTCTTCTTTTTCTATTCCTTGGTCGTTGTCTTCTACTCTAACCAGATCGAAGTATAGCTATCTCTGTTTCCTAAGCGAAGTAACACGTTTGAAAACCTTTTCTTTCCGAGAAAGCAGAATTCGACGTTGCCATATTGTGCACTCATGACAAATCCTTTTAAATGCAAATCCCCATTTTTATTTTTCAGTTTTAGGTGATCAAACATTTTTTTAAAAATATAATATTGAAATTATATGTTTGAAATGTGATGTTCTGAAGGTTTTTCATGAAAATAACTGCATTTTCGTTTTAAGGAAAAACCCCCATTATTATGGGTTTGATTCATGATTTTCTCAAATTTCAGAAAGTATTCAAAATCAGATTTCGAAATTGGGGTTTGGGATTTGCAAGGCATGCACGAAGTGACAACGGTGTTTAGTAGAATAGCTTTTTTTGCTATACAGTAATGAAATATTTATTCCTATTCTGTGGTACACACGTGTTCTTTGTCAATATAACCAAACAATTTCCGTTTGCGATTTGTCAGTAATATGACAGTATGACAGTCTGTGCTGTTCTTTTTCTATTCCTTGGCCGTTTTCCTCTACTCTAACCAGATCGAAGTATAGCTATTTCTGTTTTCCTAGGCAAAGTAACACATTTGACGTCATTTTCTTTCCGAGGAAACTGAATTCGACGTTGCCATATCGTGCACTCAAGACAAATCCCTTTGAATGCAAATCCCCATTTTTATTTTTCAGTTTTAGGTGATCAAACATTTTTTTAAAAATATAATATTGAAATTATATGTTTGAAATGTGATGTTCTAAAGGTTTTTCACGAGAATTTCTGCCTTTTCTTTTAAAGGAAAAACAACCATTTCGACGCAATCTGATGAATTGTTTTTGGAAAAAAATAATTCCTAAAACTTTTCATTCAAAAAACCACTTTTGGTTAAATCACAGACTAAAATGTTTTAAGAATGTACATATTATCAAATATGAATATTAACGACTACACTATCGAAGATTTTCCTATTTCCCATTAAAATTCTTTCTAGAACCCTTCTCAAAATCCGAACCCTTCCGTTGAATATTCTCCCATCTAGATATTCAAATGCTCGTCATTGAAAAATATCCCTCAAAGCAATTACGGCATGTCAAACAGCAGGTCACACAACCTAATCGCTGCTTATAATCATTTTTCTCATTACCCGTATCATCGCAGGATACATTCTTGATAACGTTCGAATTTTAACACATGCCCAAGTAGCTTCCGCATATCGACCATTCTGGCCTTTATGCCAACCTCGGTTAAGGTCTGATAAGACGGGACAGGTGTTTGTGTATCTCTATGACCCCCAGAGTTCCCTGATGTTCAATGGGATACCCGCACTCTGATGTGTTAATGATCTTGAGGTTGGCAACAATGAATGAATTCATGCTGGGCGTCGTTCAAGGTAATTGACAGGCTTTTGTTTTTGTGTATGATCTATGGTTTGAGATGAAAGGGTTTTTTTGTATGTTTCAGAACGGATTGACTATTGTGTTTCGCGATGAGTCTCACGTCACTTGAGATTTTGTTATTTGGTTGTGAAGAACCTTTGAAATGTTATAACGAGTAGTACGAAGTCTATACAGGGTATTCTTTGAACACCGTGCTCTGTTCCGCTGAAATGTGTGTAATTTTCGAATTTAAAACCGAATATGTTGATAGACTACTTGGTTTCATTCTAATGCACTGAAAGTTTGAGAACGGTGAGATCTATATAGCGACTTGAAACTCTCAGGCTGGATTGCATATTAAAATGCGACGGTTGAGCTTGTGAGTAGGCCAAATCAGTCAAACTCGGTTATACTCATTCGAATTATTGAGGTTAATTTTTTTCAAAATAAGTTATTGTGATAATTCCCGATTAATTGTGCAACTCGAAAAAACACCCTGAATATCGCGTTTCCTGAACTACATTATCTGTTTACGATTCTACTATCATAAGTCATTATTCGAGAGCTCCTAATTTTTTTGGCACATTTCTAGTTTTCCGGGAAAATTTCATCAAAAAAAGACAATGTCGAAATTTCGCTCCAATAGACGACTTCGGCCTAAGTTGCCAACTCACAATTTTCTTCACAAATTTACTATCACTAGGGAACGGGAATTTCAGGACGAATTCGACATGATAAGGTTCGCGTTATTTATAAATATCAGTAAAAGTTGCCTCAGCTTCTCAAACAAGATATTCCTTCCAAATATAGAGTTTTTGTTAACATCATCTATGATAGGCTGAAATTTGAGTTGGGATTCCTGATTTCGTGTTAATAGTGTCAGATTTATATAGGATATGTTCCGCAAATCAACTTGGTTATTTCGGTTGCCGGTTTTTCATTCTGTAAATATGAAATATTCGGTTGATTCTTGAAAGGAGGTTAATTACGGAATTTGATCGATGAAAAAACATTCTTTCTGTCAGCAGAATGACAATCAATGTTCTATGGTTACATATCCATAGCATAGAACAATCTTTATTTACTTTATGATCGATAGAACATAGAAGAGACAACAATCAACAATGGAAAAATTACTAGTTATGGTCCATGGATAATGAATAAATTAAGATTGTTCAATGCTATGCAATGTTACCATGAAATATTGATTGTCGTTTTGGAGCATAGACTTAATATGTCTATGTTCTGGTGACAGAAAGATTGCTTTTTCATCAATCAAATTTCATAAGTAACCTTTTTTTCAGAAACCAACCGAGTATTTCGTATTTACAAAACGGAAAACCGACAACCAAAAAACCAAGTTGATTTGCGAAACATATCCTTTATAAACTTGACACTATTAACATGAAATCAGGAATCCCAACTTAAATTTCAGACTAACAAAAACCTATACATATTTGAAAGGAATTATCTTGTTTGAGGAGCCGAGGCATCTTTTACGGATATTTATAAATAATGCGAACCTTATCATGTCGAATTTGTCCTTAAATTCCCGTGCCCAAGTGATAGTAAATTTGTGAAGAAAGTTCTGTGTTGGCAACTTGGGCCGAAGTCGTCTATTGATTCTACTTTTATTTATTACTTTGGTATGGCTCATCCAATTTTGATGAAATTTGCACTGTTGAACAATCTGAATGAGAACATTCAATAATTACAACGAAGTCTCAAAATACATGGTTGCAATTGTGATAATTTCAGAATTTCAGATTAAATGTGCAGTTGAAAAAAAAAACACCCTGTAGATTGCTTTTCCGAAACTTTCTTATTCGTTTCAGATTCTACAATAATATGTCATTATTCAGAGGTTTTTAATTTCTTCTGCACAACTTTTGCAACAAAAAATGTTTGAAGAAAAGCATAATCGAAACTTGGCGCAAAAGCATTGAAAATATTTTGCACTAGCTAGTAAAGCTGTATATTCCAAGGATGAAAAGCAGTTCTTATGTTCTAAATTAAGGTTTAAGTGCTCATCTTCTGTATGAAATCATTAAATTAAGAATAAAGAATATCACTTCATATGTACATAAACCAAACAAATCTACACACATGAAAACAAATACTGAACAAACATACGACAAATGACAAGTGGACTTTGGGATCAACAGAAAATTCATATTGAATTTTCGAAATGGTTTCCTCTTTTTTGAATACATATTCGCACCCTTTTCTCAAATTTCCAATCGACCTTCTGATGATATTTGGATTTTGCTTCAAAATATCGCATTCCTCGAAAATCCTTTCGATTAAATGTTCTCTACTCGTAATTCCTACTTGTATAAAAACTTGACTTGACTAAAAACGAAAGTCTATAAAGTAGGAATTACGAGTAGAGAACATTTAATCGAAAGGATTTTCGAGGAATGCGATATTTTGAAGCAAAATTCAAAAATCATCAGAAGGTCGATTGGAAATTTGAAAAAAAAACGGCAAATATGCACTCATCTGCAAAATTTCATGAATATTATCCTTTTGGTTCGGAAAATATTTACTTGGTTCCAACCCTGTGTATAAAATTCAATGGTCGTGAACAAATATTATTATTATTATTACAATTATAGTAGATTGGAATTGGTTTCACGAAGAAGAAAGAGCTCCAGTAATAATAAATAACATAATCACAAGGACGAATATCCGTCGATAAATCAACAAATATTCCCCCTTCTTCAGAGCTAATCATCCAATCAACCAAAACACCTACACCGAAGAAGCGGATCCATGGAGGATGACTACAGCTGTTTCACAATTGTTATTGATCGCCAGGTAAACTTACCTTGGATAAACCGCAGAGGGATCTCTCGATACTTGTCACCTTTCAGATGGACCGCTGCAGTTTAACAACGTAAAGGATGAACGTCATGCACATCTATCAAAGTATTCTGCACTCGAAGGTGGGACTCGCAAGATACTCCTGGCAGATGGCGCACTGTACGTTGTTATACTGCAGCGGTCCATCTGAAAGATGACAAGTATCGAGAGATCCCTCCAAGGTAAGTTGAGCTGACAATCAATAACAATTTTGAAACAGCTGTAGTCATTCTCCTTGGATGCGCTTCTTCGGTGTAGGTGTTTTGGTTGATTGGATGATTAGCTCTGATCAAGGGGGAATATTTGTTGATTAATCGACGGATATTCGTCCTTGTGATTATGTTGTTTATTATAGTAGATTTCGGGAAATTGGTCATACTCTCAACTGAAAACGAAAAATCGAAAGAAAATAATCCTTAAAATGTTCTCCTTTGTCTGATGAGAGAGTCAGATTTCAACTCTGCAACGTCAAAGTTCGCTTTGTTTATCCTTTGTATTGTTCCTGTATTGTTCATTAGGCAATCTGTTTTCCAACAAACTGCCCTTGATAAATAGTTTAATTCAGCAATCCACAAGGGCTCTTTTCATGAATATACAATTTTTATTTAATTTTTAATAGTTCTGTTGCAGATATTGGGAGTGAAAACCCAAAAAAAAATCCTGAAAATGATATGAAATCCTCCCGAAATAAGCGTCAATCGATATGTATTTTGTCGATTTTGATTTTCATTTTTGGGAGATTGTATCTTTGTCTTGCTTTATACAGAGTGTAACAGCCAAATGGAATAAATTCGATAACGAATAAATGAGGGCGTGTTGGGAATTATATCAGTCACGCCTGAAATGTTGAGTAACGTTAGAAGACAATTCTACACCAGATTAGCATGTTGCCAAGACGTTCGCGGCGAGCATTTTGAACATTTCCTACATGGACATTAATGTTTTTTTTTGTTTTTTTTTAATTATTAAGAAATATACAGTATTACTTATTAGGTTTTAAGTGTAATGTACCGAATTTGTGAAATAAAATAATTTTTATTTAAAACGTTGATTTTTGTGCTATATCTGAAAACACTTAATATTTCCGAAATAGTTAAAGATAGGTATAGGATATTGTGCATGAGTTGTGTCTAGAATTCTCTGAAGAATCCAAAAAATAAATAATATACAGAGGGTTGCATTTGAAATAAGAATATAATATATAATATTATATATATATATATATAATATAATATATAATATTATTTTCTTGAAAAATATGCGCATTTAAAATTACAAATCGACGTGTCCGAGCGTTTTTCCCAACACGCTCTAATTTATTCGTTATCGAATTTATTCCATTTGGCTGTTAAACTCTGTATGTTCTATCCTCCTAATAGTAGTTCGAACATATTGTTTTATATTCGATAATGATTTAAGATTCTTCAATACCATCAACTGCGTTTCGAAACATGTCATATTTGAGGAGAAATTCTAATACTCGTGAGTTCCTAAATGATGTTTAGTTAGAGTGTGATATTCTATAATTTCATTATTATTATTATTATAATAAGAGCTGAATTCCACAGAGCGTAACCTCTAAGTCTAGTGGAGAAAATGGGTATGTATATTCAAGTGACTTATAAGCTTCAACACGTGTATTTCCAAGGTGCCCGAGTGTTTAAAAAAAACCCAAAATCAACAGAGTATAAAATCTCCGGCACGTCCGCCAATTTGCAACTCAGGCAGTTTGTCCGTGTATGTTGCTTTGAAGTCCTACACTGGTCAAATCTGAATAAAAATGAATACACAAACACCTCCACATCGAAGCTCTCTTTGAATTGCGCATCAACCATTATTAAAATGCTTTTTAACGAAGAATAAAATATTTCTATAGACATAAATGTTTTTCTGTGGCATCATCCTTGGGCACATCAGAAATTCCAAATCCTCCGACATTGCTTCGTTATGATGGCACGAATTTCCATCTCGCTCATCCCTCTTTGGTTGGTTTTTCGGAAAATCCTAAGGTAAATGCAGCAGCCTGCGATATGCATATTTGATACGATTTTAATGTGTCTGGAGTCGTAAGCCTCTTATGTGGCATTCGGGCTGCTGTTGCAGTCGCCTATGAATAAATTATATCAAATATCTATCAGGACACGACGAGGCAAAGCCGATCAGATTGGCCCTTTGATGTATTTGTTGCCGTTTTGCAGCGACGAAACCTTGCGCGCGTATGACATTTATATTGCTGTTGTGCTGCCGGATTTTTCCCTATGGATATTCGTTCGTTGAAAGTTTGATGTCAGGTCGAAGGTTCACGGATTATTTGATTTTTCGAGGGGGAAAATCTGGAGTTTTTAGTTGTAACTGATTTCGTTTTTCTGGGTTTTCTCTCTTACCCTTTTCAAATTATACTAATTCTTTTAGAAGATCTAATACAAAATACAGGCTAGTTTTGTTTTTTCCATGCATATCATCTAATGAAAATCACCTGAGGTTATAGTCAGAGTTGGTCAATGTAGGAAAAATTTACGTAAAAATCAATTTGAAAAATCTAGAAAAGCACTGCCGTAAAGGCAGCGGCTTTTGCGCACATGTTCAATGGAGATCACCGCTTTGGCAACGAATTTGAAAATGCGCACAAAAGCTGCGGCCTTCACGGCAGTGCTTTTCTAGATTTTTTTCGATAAATGACTGGATTTCAATTCGGTCTAATCTGTATTTTTGGAAATATTGGAAAATTAAAACTTTGAATGAGTATATCTGCGGAATTATTGCGCGGATTCTACCCATTCATGAATTCGACCTTCGTTATTGAGCCCCGAACCTACTCTACAAATATCGAGTTTCTAAGTCGTTTCTTCCGGAAGTTATTGTGTTTACGGTCGGCCTAACGGCCTAACGTCCGAAAAAAACAACTCAGAAACTCGATATTCGTAGATAAGTTTTGGACCTTAATTACGAAGGCCGGATTCGTGAATGGATAAAATCCACCCAATTATTCTGCAGATTTACCAATTCAAAATTTTATTTTCCCAATAATTCCGAAAATACAGATTAGATAGAATTGAAATCCAGTACTTCAAGGAAAATAACAGTTCGAAGGTTCATACAGAATTTAATGAGGGTAATATGATAGGAAGATCACAGAATATTAAATATGTATTTGAAAGAAAAACATTGAAATTTTTTTTAAAAATCGTTTTTATGTTTTGATCATCACAAAATTCTGTACACAGTTGTATTTCAGCATCTTCAAACTATGTGCGAAATTTCATCTTGATTGAATAAGTATTTCTTGAATTATAACGAAAAAAACAACAATATCGGAAAGAAAAACTCGAAATTTCATATATTCTTTCTCAATATCTCCAAAACTAATTAGTGTATCGAATTGAAATTTGGTACACTGCTGTGGAATATGGAACTCAGTGTTAGCGCGCCTTTTTTTTGATGTGATGAACAGTTCGCGAAAAAAAAAAATTTCCGATTTTTTTTTAAATTTACTGAAAGTATGATCCCTACAAAATTTCGCGAAAATTTGCACGCTGATGTACTCCAACTAACTGCCAAGTTTCGATCCAATCGTTCCAGTAGTTTCTGAATTATCTCCAAAATAACGTGAAAATTCAAAAGGCTCTAACTCCGAAATCGTTTGGCTGATTTTGCCCATTAACGAACTTAACCGTCACATTTTGAAATGCAACCAATCCTGGAAGTTTCAGGTCGATAGGATTCTCCGTACGACAGAATTGATCTTAACACCGGATTCGTCATCAGTGAGTCCAAGCTAGACCACTTTCGGCTCAATCATAGAAAATTACAGACATTTGGACAAAACGATAGCACGCTGTTCCCCAGAACATACGCGAAAACAAATAGAATCAAATGGTTGCTTGTCAAAAAATCTGCTGAACCGGAACTAGTGAATGCATTCTAATGAAAACTTGTTTAGGAAACAAACAGGGAAGTTGGCATGTTTTCAAAAGAATTGGGGCATACATAAATTCTGGAATTCGAAAGTTGCAGGCAAATCGATATGAGAAATTGATTTTTTTTCTTGATTATATCACCTTTGATATCACACTAATTTTTGCGCGCATGTTCTAGGGAAACAGCGTGCTATCGTTTTGTCCAAATGTCTGTAATTTTGGATGATTGAGCCGAAAATGGTCTCAATCGACTAGGTTGGACTCACTGATGACGAATCCGGTGTCAAAATCGATTCTGTCCGGCCGGCCGTCCGTTTTGTTTTTGTTTTGAAGTTGTTTATTTTTTATTTCAGAAACTACTTGAGCGATTGGATTCAAACTTGGCAGTTAGGTGGAGTATAACAACGCGCAACTTTGAGCCAAATTTCATCAGGATCATATTGTCAGTAAATTAAAAAAAAAAATTTTTTCGAAATTTTTTTCGGAAAACATTCATCATATCAAAAAAAAATCCACTCACACTTTGAGCTTCATATTTCACAGCAGGTGTACCAAATTTCAGTTCGATACGATCAAAAGTTTTGGAGTTTAGAACAATTTGAAAAAAAAAACTTCTATGATTTTCTTATCATATCATCCTCATTAAATTCTTAATGAAACTTCGAACTGTTATTTTTCGATAAAGTACTGGATTTCAATTCGATTTGATCTGTATTTTTGGAAATATTGGAAAAATAAAATTTTGATTGGGTATATATATCTACGGAATCATTGGGTGGATTTTACGGTCAGCTTAACGGCCGACTGCGTAAACACAATAACTTCCGAAAGAAACAACTTAGAAACTCGATATTTGTAGAGTAGGTTTGGGGCTTAATTACGAAGGTCGAATTCGTGAATGAGTAAAATCCGCCCAATGATTCCGTAGATATGCCCATTCAAAATGTTATTTTTCCAATATTTCCAAAACTACAGATTTGATCGAATTGAAATCCAGTAATTTATCAGTAAAAATTTCAAAAAGCACTGCCGTGAAGGCAGCAGCTTTTGCTTGCATGTTCAAATTCGTTGCTGAAGCGGTCATCTACATTGAACATGCGCGCAAAAGTTAACGCTGTATTCTGACAATTGGCGAATGAAGGTAAGCGCTACTCCCTCTGCTGGCTATCCGAGTAACCCGAGGTACAGACATTATCATTGACAAGTTAAAAGAAATGTTAAGAAAATGAGAAAGTTTATGCATTTTTCTTGGCGTTTGTGTGATTTTACAAGTGCTTCTACTGAGGAAAAGCAAACTCAAATGTCACTTCCCATAGATTTCTACAGCCCGGTAAAAAATTTTGAGTTAGGGTGAAAGAAACTTCCTTTAACAAGTCGGGCCTGAAAGTGTTGAAGAATCGATAAAAACCAACAAACAAGATTTATGTGAGTCTGTTAGCTTCATTTTACCGATGATGATCATTTTTATAGAGGTAAGCACGAATTGCTCATGAAATATTAGATCACATTCATGAAGACAATTTTTATCCAGGCCCATAATCCAAGCAGAGAAATTTACTTAATAGGAATGCTATGCCTTGCAGAAATCTGCCTGTTGAACTGATCATTAAGGAAAAACGTGAATGTTTTAGTGATAGAACTGACTATTTAAAAAAAAGAAGGAACAACAAGGAAATATCTGGTGATAAACACTCTTCGCTCAAAGTGCTCCTGCCGATGAAAGCAAAGTTGTACAAGGCTTATTTATTACAGCTTTTTCAAGACCAATCATTTGAGTGTTGGGAAATTTATTTGTCTTTCCATAATGAATAAGGCTTACGGTACAAGTAGCATTAGTTTCATGTGAATGTATTCATTTATTCACAATATATTGAGTATTTAGTCCCTATAAAAATAGAAAAGTTATGAGTATTTGTCTATTATTCCAAAAATTATGTATACTATCTGTTTTTCAACTTTCAAGACAGCCTAACAAATCCGCCAAAGTAAATCTTGCCATTTGGATCTGAAAATAAATAATACTCGAATACTGTCTAACCTTGGAGATATCCCCGTAATTTCAGAGTTGCTACACTCAATAAGATTGAAGGATGATACATACCTACTTTATAAGAATGGAATATATACTCCCAGTAAAACTCTCGTCCACTATAAAAGTCTGAAAAGTCTTTGAATAAATCGTGAAATCAAAAATTATCAAACCAAACACTAACAAACAGTTCAAAATCGACTATCAAAACAAAATCTATGTCTGTATGTAAGGTTCTAAAACTGGCCACCGTGGCGCTGCAATCTTAAATTGAGACGCCAATTGCTTTTTTCATACAAATTATATCCTTTCTCAAATGAAAATAATCCAAAATCATAATAAATGTTGGTTAGGGTAGAAAAATTCACAAAAAATGAACTGAGGTAAGAAATTTTCTGAAAGTCAGAAAAATGACTCAAAGTATGACTCAGTATGACAGTATGACTCAAACGACAGCAAATGAGTCATACTATAACACCTCCAGCAAGGTTCACGTCTTTTTCGAAATCACCCTGTATATGTGAGATAGATAATATTTTGAAGGCAAATTTCTTAGAAGTTTTCGAGAACTATAGCCGAAAAGAATGAGCATGCTTTAATCCATTACTTCATATAGAATGTTACTTTCAATAATGCCGTTCTGAAACATAATTTCACTCCTGAATATCTTGGAGTGAAATTAGATACTTCTTTAAACTTCAAGGCCCATTTGGAAAACTTACGCATGAAGTTGAAATCTAGGAATAATATTCTTCAAAAACTAGCTGGTACTTCATGGGAAGCTGACCCTACAACTCTTCGTACCGCAGCTTTGGCTTTGTTTTTTTCTGCTGCTGAATATTGTTGTTCGGTTTGGTTTAATAGCGCTCATGTTAGTAAAATAGATGTACAGCTTAATGTTGCTATGAGAATCAATAGTGGGACCATAAGATCTCTACACCTTTACAGTGGTTACCAGTTCTCTCAAATATTGTACCGCCCCATATTCGTAGACAGGTTGCAGTGATAAAGTCTTGGGATAAATATCATTCCTTTCCGAATTTATTCCCAATCATGTCTTATAGTCCGGATTCTAAAATTGCTAGATTGAAATCTCGTAAACATTTATGGATCAACGATTTTCTTTACACCAATAAAAGTGACAAAGAAGTTTGGCGTTCGGAATGGAATTTGTGTAATGTTCTCAACAAAGGTTTTGATCAGCGATCCTTCAGAAAAAGTTCATGGTTTCAATCTTCCTAGGAAAATCTGGTGCATTTTGAATCGACATAGAACCGGTCATGGTCGCTGTAATAGTTTCCTCTTCAAATGGAATTCGGTCGAAAGTCCCAGGTGCGAGTGCGGAGAAGAAGAGGAAACAATAGAACATTTAGTTAATACTTGTCCAATATATAAATTTGACGATGGTTTCGAGGCAATTCATTCGGTGTTTGATTCTTTCTTGAGATGGATCGTGAATTTCAAATTAATTTAATGAGTACTAAATCATTTACTATTTCATATTAGATTTTTCGTCCCTTTTTTTGTTTTCAGGTGTGATTCCAAGATTTCAACCTGCGTCGCATAGGAAAGAAGAAATTTTGTCGATGAAAAAGAAGCCCTTCAATAAAAAACAACAATTTCATTACACTTATACGGGGAGACAGAGTTTTTCCTGAGGTTTTTATCTGTGCTCTTGTATCATACGTAAAAATGTATGGTACCCCGTTTACATTTCCTCTGCTAATACTGTTATGACACTAATTGTTTGATATAAAAAAATGTACTGCTCATCTCGAAAGTATATATTTATTTATAGAACCATTAATATTATGAATCAAAAGTTCCATAAAATTAAGAAATTAAATGAAAATCCTCGGGCTATATTCAAAGCGTAACATCTAATCCAGCTTCCGCGTTTACTCCCAATATTGCTTCACAAATTGCAATTTACACGCACATCAGACATAAGGAGGTTATTCGAAATCAATTATGCTAATATTCTGCTCTGTTTTATATTCATAGAGTTTCTAAAACTCGAATGAAACCAATGGACTGATATTGGGGCGATAGTGTCCCCCTGTCATACTTGTCGGCTCTAGCGAGATTATACAGAGGTGGAACGCGAATCTGTACCATGTGCCTAATTAGGTGTATAGTTGAGAGGCCATATGGCCAGCCGACACCCCCGATTCCAACTCGATCGATAATTATTCATTCCGACGCTATAATTATAACGTTCCGAAAAATGCGTTATCGTGCGTGAAAATGTGTAATCCTTGGGATTAGGGGGCTTATTATCCTGCTCACGTATATGCAGCAATTAATCAATTTTTGGTTTATTGTAACTGAGCGATATAAAATCAATTATTAGATTTAATGATGACCAGGAAGCAGGATGGAGTTGGATTCAGTGACGATGATGAAGAAACTGAGGTCATTATAGGTTTGTTTTGGTTCCGATATTCAGAACTGTCCTAGAACAGTTCTAGAACTGCGCAGAATCGATGCGCTGTGGAAGCCCGATTCTGAAGTATCCTAGAACAGTTCTAAAAGCGATGAAACCAAAACACGAATTAGGATGGGGCTCTCATCGGGATCGTACAGTCAAAAAAACTTTCGTTTGAGTTGGCAGAAAAGAGGAATGTTAATCATGTCTTATTGGGAACTTCTGCGAAGATGCCAGCGCCCTAACGGTTAAATTTGGAACCTGTCCAAGCTTGTAGTTTTATGTAAACAAACCTTAGAAATGTGGAGGAGAACGAATATTTATTAAGCAGAGCTTGAATATTTAAAGAAATTATTATAGTTTTGTGTAAGATTTCTTGAGAAGGAACTTTTCGTTTGGATCACGATATAAAATCGTACTTTAAATCGTTCCTGGAGGATAATTTCGGTGTTATTTTAGTGTATATTGCTTGGTGGATCAAAATAAACCAATATCTAAGTTTACTTGAACTTCTGGAAAAATAGGCACCACAATAAGTAATTTAATTTATTTATGTGAAGAAGTGCTGAATGCCGGCTATATGATGTGGTAAATCTAGAATCAGTCCAAATGATATGACTTGTTCTTTGTTTACAAACGAGTGAATCAATAAAATGAAAAAAGATTATCTGCTTTAGTTCTGTTGCATCGTATTTCTAAAGAAAAGGAAACAGATAGACATATAATTGATTTCATTTTCATATTACAGCAGTTCAAGATACACATACAAAATGAAAAATGTCACAGCCGGTTCAACCTACCTATATAAGGAAATGAAAAGTATTGATGTATTTATATGAGTAACATCAGCTATTATCAACTCTAACAGTATATCTAGTTTTTGTCAGATTTTCAACCAGATCACTCTCTTTGAATATGATTTTTTGTAGTATGTGAATTAGGTAGATGCAGAAGAGCTCGGTAGTTTCTCTGCAGCATTTTCCTTAAAAATTCTCTCATTTTTATTTAGACCTGAAAACATCATGACATGAAGTTGTTTCGGAATGAATACATTGTAGGTCATTTACCTTTATGAAAATAAACATCTTCAGAGAAATGCAGCGAACATACTTTCATGTATTTCGTGACCTGTTTTCCAATCTTCAATTTCTAAAGCTAGGCCTTTCTTCTATCATTGAGTTCCCTGCCAAATGCTGTTTCCAAATTAACTTTAATTTCATTTGGCTTTGGAAAAAATGAAAACTAGAGGCACTAGATGATCCTTTCTTCTTTGACCATGAATAACATTGAGTTGAGGCACACAACAATAGTCATTTCGGGAGGATGCCATTTCGAATTAATACAATCGAAATTTTTAATCGGAAATAAAGGAATCGATTGATGAATATTGCAAACACTTTTGGTATTCCAAAATTTCAACTCGGAGAACAACACAAAAGCTAGAAAATGAACTCCAAAAGTAAGCAAATTACGTTAGAATAACAGGCTCGTCGAAAAACTACTAGCTTGGAAGTGTTCGAATTTCTATCACCAGAGGCGTATCGCTTAGCAGTAGTTGCGAATATATTGGGTGTGGTTTAATTAAAAATATGTGAGTCCTTGTCGCACCATGTAATATAAAAAGATTTTTGGGAAAACTTTGCTTCCACTTAATTTTTTTTCTGAATTTTCTTCATTTCTTCAATTATATTCTGAAATGAACTAATGAATTATTAGTGTATATCATAATGAATTCTATGACGAACGTATTTCAGATATCTGCTTTTTAGAGAAAAATTAATTCGATTATTCAATAGAGGAAGGGCACTCTTGTATTCATAGATTTATTTAAAAAGTATACATCCCAGGTGTGAACAATAGAAATAAAATCCATCAGATTATCCTGGTAGGTCGTAGCGAAGGAATTATCCTTAATAACAAAAGTTTAAATTTAACAGTTAACCGCTTCCTCAACAAATAAAACAATCAAAAACCAAATCAAGACGACGTCGAAAAAGTTAGGTTATCCATTTGAATCGTTGACAGCCACTCTACGCTTGTGCGAACTACCCAATTATGCAACAGTTCGGACTCTCACGTCCGAACTCCTTTCATAGTTCTAGAACAGTTCGGAATCGATTCTGAAAATAACCAAAACAGGATTACTCAAATCCTGAACCGGTTCTGAAATGAACCAAAACACAAAATCGCAATCGCGCATGCGGAAGTGTTCCAGAACAGTTCTGAAGTCGGAACCAAAACAAACCTAATCAGTGATATCCGTCGGTGTGTAAACACTGTAACCCCGAAAGAAAAGGGTCTTGAAATAATTAGGGAGGGGGAGTATTTTGGAACAACTGTGAACACTAGGTTTGTTTTGGTTCCGAGTTCAGAACTGTTCTGGAACGGTTCCGGATGCGCGATTGCGATTTTGTGTTTTGGTTCATTTCAGAACCGGTTCAGGATTTGAGTAATATTGTTTTGGTTATTTTCAGAATCGATTCCGAACTGTTCTAGAACTGTGAAAGGAGTTCGGACGTAAGAGTCCGAACTGTTTCAGAATTGGCTAGTTCGCACAGGCGTTGAGTGGCTGCCAATGATTAAATGGTTAACTTGATTTTTTCGACGTCGTGTTGATTTGGTTTTTGCTTTGATTATTGTATTTCTTGAGGAAATGATTAACTGTAAAATATAAATTTTTGTTATTGAGGATAACTCCTTCGCTACGACCTCCCAGGATAATCTAATGGATTTTATTTCCATCGTTCCCACTTGGGATGTCTATTTCTTAAATAAATCTATGAATGCATGATCCCTCTTCCTCTATTGAATAATAATGTTTCGAATGATTTTTTTTTGAAAGGCATATATCTGAAATACTTTCATCATTAAATTCATCATTATATCAATCAATAATTTGTTGGTTCATTTTGAAATATAATTGAAGTAATGAAGAAAGTTCAAAAAAACGATTTTAACGAAAAAAGATTAATTTCATTAAATTCATTATTATATCAATCAATAGTTCGTTGGTTCATTTTGAAATATAATTTAAGTAATGAAGAAAGTTCAGAAGAACGATTTTTACAAAAAAAAATTAATGGACGGAAGTATCCCCAAAACTATTTATATATTACCCAGGCAACACAGAGAGGTTTTAAAGATTTCCCGGCGATATCTTCTCAGAACATTGAGAGAGAGTACTTTTTCTACTTCTCTAGGAAGTCACAGGGAGTGCTATATTTCCTCCAAATGTCCGCCACAGCGATATTCTCGAGGAGATCCTGAAGATATCGCATGCGGAAATTCTCAAACTTCCCACAATGGGAGGTCTATAGGAAATTCGCACACACAGTTTCATGGCGAAGAGTTTAAGAAATTCTCAAATTCTTCCCACCGCGAGATTTCTGGGAGTACGACATGCGATATTTTCAGGAAATGCCCCTAGCGGCCCTAGCGAAAATATCCGGAAATACAGATATATTAACATGTAGATTATATTTCTGGAAAGTTTTCTGATGATAATTTTAATGATTTTGTGCTGACGTCTGCGGGGTTGCTATGTGCAATTAGCAGAATTAGCACTCAGCATTTTGCGGACAAAGATAAAAAAAAAATCCTTTCAAGTAGCCTCAGGGAATCTATCCGAGGTAAGGATTTACAGTTTTACTTCACCAGGGATCCGCGAGATGGCGAATTCTGTGATCAAGATATCTAGGCGATTATGTGTCATGATCGAGTATGGATTGTCGGTTCGTGTTCTTACGTCTGGTGGTTAGATGAGTTCGAGTATTGTTTAGCGTGGTCAGAATTTATATTCATTCTTCATTCGTATTTCGGATATGAATGAGATCCGCGAGATGGCGAGATCCGTGAATAAGATAACCAGACGAAATCGTAATATGAGCGCTTAGATTGTCGGTTCTTACGTCTGGAGGTTAGATGGCTTTGATTAATATTGATTTGTATCATACGGAAATGAATGGGGATTAATTATCGGTTCTTGGAGAAATATATCCATATTACTATGATGGGTATATGGGAACAAAATATTGATTTAGAATCCCTGACAGTATCTGAATGAGAAATGTGTTGATGCGATTTCTTGAGGAAAAACTCTCAGATTGGTCGATATTCTGACGAATCTGTTGTGAAAAATATGAAGCAGTTTCGATTGAATTTTGGATATTCTGTTTTCTTCCGAGAATTCTCGAAATTCTTCAGATTTGAGAACGTAATTTCCACTCGCATAGTGTTGTACAAGTTTGCCGTTGTCTAACCGATACTGGTAGTGAGTTTCAATCCAGAAATATGATAATGTGAAAAAGAGAGCTTTCTTTGCGAGGAATGAAATCATAAATGCTACTTAATTAAGTTCGTTTCGTTATGAACTGGTAAATTAGTCGATAACTAGTTTCAGTATAAAACCATTGTATAAGGAAGGTCTTCATTCAATAACAGAACTATAAATTTACACCTTGCACTCGTTAATACAGGTTTCAACCTGAAATGCATTTACTCCTCCACCGAATGTATGAAAACGCCGTAATTTTGTACCACAAAATTTTTCATCATAACCTTCCGGAAAATCCGGCACCATAAAAGCCAGTAACAAAATATGATAGAGTCAATGTGAATTATGTTTCAACTGATTTGTTTTTGGTATGTTTGCCGATTACCCTATTGGTTTCTAGGAAGCCTCTTCGAAGTTATTTATTTCATCCTTATGAATCAAACACATATTTTGCCTATGTATAAATAGTGGATAACGAAAGGAAATTATCTGCAATTTCTCTTTGTTCGAACTTCGCACGAGGAATATCGTAAAAAATTCTGCCTCATGTTCGTGATAACTTCAGGAACGGAGACAATTTTCCATTGTTGTTACACTTGAAATGATCTTTGGAGCTCGCATTGCGAATTACTTGATCTGGTTATGTCTGCGATAACTTAAGGAACTCGCATTGCGAATTTCTTATTCTGATCACCTCTGGGAAGACTTAAGGAACTCGCATTGCGAATTTCCCTTTCTTGTTCTGTCTGTGATGACCGTAGGAACTCGCATTGCGAACTTCCTATTCTGGTTACATTTGAGACGACTTCAGGAACTCGCATTGCGAATTTCCCTGTCTTGTTATGTCTGTGATGAGTCAAGGAACTCGCATTGCGAATTTCCTATTCTGGTTATATCTGAGATGACTTCAGGAACTCGCATTGTGAATATCTAATTCTGGTTACGTATGCGATAACTTCAGGAGCTCGCATTGCGAATTCCCAAATCATGTTGTGTTTGTGATCACTTCAGGAAATCACTTGAGGAGTTCGCGTGAAAGCCGGATTAGGACTTCTCAGATATCTCGCCAGGAAGTTTGTGTTTCTTGGGTATCTACATAGTGCGACAAGGACTTTCGCATATTTTTAATTAAACCACAGGCAATATATAAGACCTGATTAACATCCCTCTTTTCTGCCAACTCAAACGGAAGTTTTTCTTCCTCCACAATCCGGATGAGAACCCAAAATTAAATAGTGTTTTGGTTTCATCGCTTTCAGAACTGTTCTAGGATACTTCAGAATCGGGCTTCAATAGCGCATCGATTCTACGCAGTTCTAGAACTGTCCTAGGACAGTTCTGAATTTTGCAACCAAAACAAACCTATTGTATAAATCTTTCTATTCAACTGAGCATAAGCATCTAGTACTCTTTGGTAGCGTGAAGGGTGACTGCGCTGATGATCTGAAAAAAAACAAAATGTGAAGTTTTGTGGGTGTTTAGGCCCTTAGTCATTTTCGGTACGAAAATCGAAGCATTAATTTTTTGCTAAATAGGGAGAATCATGCAGGTTCTCAAGCTGGGTGGTAGTCAGCTTTTTTCAGTCAAATCGGTGGCTTGAGAAGGAAATTATGGAGTTTGAAATTTTCAATTTTGGAAATTTCTTATTTGACAGATGAAAATCTAAACTCAAAGAAGTATCGATTCGAAAATATCTTGGTCGTATTAAGCGACCTCGAAAACCTGAATTTTCCTATCAAACTTGTCGATAACGTCTGTTTAAAAAAAATTATATATGAAAGTTATGCTTTTTTAATTTCCGAGTTGTATTTGAAGGGCTCTACATGAAAGATTTGATGCATAAATGATTACTACTGTTAATTATTCAAGGGAACGAGCGCAAGAACCTTTCGAAAATATAATTCACGTAGGATTCTCTGGAATCACTTAAGTTTGAAATGTTATATTTTGAAAAATTTTCATTTACTGGTAAAAATCTAAACGCCGTATATATCAATATAACAATCTTGGTCCATACCAAATCTGGCAATATCGTTTTTTTCGAAAAAATTAAATTTGAAATTTTCAAAATATTTGATATTTGATTTGAAAGTGATTCTATTACTGCACGCTGTTTATTATTGGGAGGGACGAATTCAATATCCTCTAGATAATATATTTCACGAAGGCTTCACTGATTTCTTGAAAAATAGCAAAACTGAAACGGTAGTTGGCATTGATAGCAAATTCTTGTTCGTATTTAGCGATCTTGAAAACCCAAACTTTCATACCAAACTCGCCGTCTATTTTGTGGAAATTTAATAGAAAATGTTAACAGTTTTCGTTTCACAGTTACATTTGAAGAGCCCTACTAGAAAGGTTTGATGTATAAGTGATTTTTTTGTTGCTTTTCATTATTGGGAAGAACGAACTGAAGAAGGCTTCGAAGAATTCTTGAAAAATGGCAAAATATGGTGTTTGAGATCACAAAAGGCTTATATGTAATATGCAAATCCATGAGAGGGAAAATATGCATTTGGCAGGTGAGAACCTTAAAGATGGCAGGAATTGAACCGAAGATGTCTTGTTCGTATTCAGACATCTCGAAAACGTCCATATTTTCCAAAAAATTCTTGCACTATTCACTTCCGACCCTTGTTTGCATTTTCACTGAATGAATTGAGAAAAATATAAGGCCACGTATTGAGCCCTGTGGTACACCAGACAGTACAGCGGAAAATCTGATGGGATATTGTCATCTCGAGAATTTTATCCCTGATACAAGATCTACAGAGTCTCGAATCATTAAAATCGAAACCATGAAGAGAAATTATTTTATTTCACTCACCAAGAGTAATAAATCATTACGATGAAATCATTAGGTTCTACCTAAACTCTTTCATAGAATTATTTCAGACGAAAATTCGCTGGAAATCCTGAGGTTGCTGTGAAGAGATTTCTCTGGACCTATTGATATGAAAATATGCGAACATATAGTGAAACAATTTGCGGGTTACGCTCAATCGACTCAATCAGATCAACCCCTATTTGTGGCTAGGTTTCCTGAACGGACATCTGTTGGTAGACAATGACGTCAATGCAGCTGGTAGACCGACGCGTTCGAACACATATAGGGTTATAGTGTTGTTCATTGATACCGATATTGTAAATACTTTTATAGGAGATAAGAGCAGGTGAGGGTGGAAGTATGAGGATATCGGAAGTAGATATAGTTGGATGGGATTTGACGAAAGGGAACTAAACATACGATTGGACTGGATTAAGGGTTTGGTGAGTAACTGAATTAAGGCAACCTCTCACAGAATGAACTGAATTATGACGTGGGTGCTCTCATGAAGATATTCAAATAAATTGATAATTTCCAAATAATCGAATCATGTGGTTATCCTCACCAATTGTCTACGAACTTTCACGCCGTGATTTCTCAACCCAGTAGGTACTGGATTCACCTCTTTCTTGGAGAAATAGGCACTATAAAATTGAAGATTGATATATCTACAGAGTTATTGGATGGATTTCACCCATTCATGATCTTCGGTAATTATCCTATAAACTTGCTCCACAAGCTATACTTGAGACTCGATACTTGATGCACAGAATGTAAATGAGTAGTTGCGACAAAATTTAGAGGTGATTACTTGTCTAAAATAAGGGTAGGTCTTCCAGATAATTTTTTTTTCGGAGCAGCCCCTGCTTAGATGTGATCAGAAAATCAATTTTCAATTTTTTCCTCAAAAAAAGAGAAAGAATATTTGGTAAAATTTCAAAAAGCACTGCCGTAAGGCAGCAACTTTTGCGCGCATGTTCAATGTAGATGACCGCTTCAGCAACGAATTTGAACGTGCGCGCAAAAGCTGCTGCCTTCACGGCAGTGCTTTTTGAAATTTTTTTCTGATAAATTACTGGATTTCAATTCGATCATATCTGTATTTTTGGACATATTGGAAAAAAAAAAATTTGAATGGGTATATCTACGGAATCATTGGGCGGATTTTATCCATTCACGAATTCGACCTTCGTAATTAAGCCCCAAACCTACTCTACAAATATCGAGTTTCTAAGTCGTTTCTTCCGGAAGTTATTGTGTTTACGGTCGGGGTAAAATCCACCCAATGATTCCGTAGATATAACCAATCAAAATTTCATTTTTCCAATATTTTCAAAAATACAGATCAGATCGAATTGAAATCCACTACTTCATCGAAAAATAACAGTTCATAGTTTCATACAGAATTTAATGAGGATGATATGATGAGAAAATCATAGAAATTTTTTTTTCAAATTGTTCTAATAACACGATTATCACGAAATGTTGCATTAAGTTGTCTTTCAGCATCTTAAAACTAGCTGTGAAGTTTAATCAGGACTGAATCAGTATTTCTGACTGAAATTTGGTACACTGCTGTGAAATTAGAAGGTCAAAGTGTGAGTATAATTTTATTTGGATATGATGAATGGTTTCCGAAAAAAAAATTTTTTTGGAAAAAAATTTCGAAAAATTTTTTTTTTTTAAATTCCTGACGATATGATTCTGACGAAATTTGGCTCAAAGTTGCGCGTCGTTGTACTTCACCTAACTGCCAAGTTTGAATCGAATCGCTCAGGTAGTTTCCGAAATAAAAAATAAATAACTTCAAAACTTCAAGTGCCTATAACTCCAAAACTATTCAACCGATTTTGCCCATTAACAAACTTAACCGCGGCATTTTGATGCGCAACCTATCCTGAAAGTTTCAAGTTGCTTGCTTGCTTCTGTCGACAGTTATCGTGTCTACGGCCGGACAGAATCGATTTTGACACCGGATTCGTGATCAGTGAGTCCAACCTAGTCGATTGAGACCATTTTCGGCTCAATCATCCAAAATTACAGACATTTGGACAAAACGATAGCACGCTGTTCCCCTAGAACATGCGCGCAAAAATATTTTATCACCAGATAAGTAGCATGATTCGATAGCTGGGAATTATCTTTGAACTAGTGAGCGAACGTCATGTTGAATTTTTTAGTTGATTTCTTCTACCCCTTGAAATCAAAGGAGCAACACTAAAAAATCGTTTTGAATGCCCCCTAACTCGCTCGCCTAAAAGTTTACTAAGTTTCATTCCCTTGAGAACAGCTCTCAAATATGTGAATGGGACGCAACAATATGCAAACAAGAGAATAGAAGATATTACACAAATGGTCCCCACCCTTCACTGGAACTTGAAGAGTTCGTGAGTAGAAATATCTAGAGGAGCACTGACGTGAAGTCAGCAGCTTTAACGCGCTTGTTTACATTGCGAAATGGTGACTTGGAAGTTTAAAGGAAATTTCAATGAAATATAAAAATTTTCGAAGAAAAAAATTTTTTTTTTCGAATTTCCCCATGGATAATTCTTCTTATTGACACTGTTCATCTTCCAACCAAGTTTCATTTCGATCAGATGAATATTTTTCGAGTTATTGAAAAATCAAAATTTCAACTGGCTGTAGCACAAAAACCATTATGCAGATTTGGCCCATTTACGAACTTAACTGAGATATTCAGGATCTTAACCCAACCTGAAAATTTCAAGACTCCAGTTCCTTCCTTTCGAAAGTTACAGCGCACAGGGCCGGCCGGACGGACAGAATCAATTTTGACCACAGATTCTTCATCAGTGAATCCAACCTAGTCGTTTGAG
Organism: Myrrha octodecimguttata; assembly: GCA_958510865.1. Classification (NCBI taxonomy): domain Eukaryota; kingdom Metazoa; phylum Arthropoda; class Insecta; order Coleoptera; family Coccinellidae; genus Myrrha; species Myrrha octodecimguttata. Next base: position 24,323,942 of record OY294059.1, read on the forward strand.
ACCAACAGCTCAAAATTCGAAAATTACAGACATCGTGACGAAATGATAACGCGCTGTTCCCCAGAACAAGCGCGTAAAAACATAAGCGCCACCAATTACCACTTTAGTATTTATTATTCTATGGTTCTGAGAGATTTATACTCACGTAGAACATAGAATTCCCAAGAAAAAACCCATAGACATAGAGATACATGTCTCTTTGTCTATGCGGAAACCTCTAGTAGATTATGTTGACAGGGGCGCCAATAAAATTCAGCTTGAATGTTCGTTTCCGTTCTTGAATTCACTTATTTATACGCAGAACTGTAGGCAGAAGCAAGTTCTCACTGGTTCATAGGCCCAATGCCTAGAACCATGACACTAAAGAAATGAGACGCAACAATATAGAAAGAATTGAATAGAATGTCGAAATGATGACCATCTTTTATGTGATGACCTTGCAAAAGAAAAAAGAAGAAGCAGCACGGTTTACCACTTGTGTATTCTGTGGTTTCCATAGATGATCGTATTCCCTCGTGAAACATATGATTCCCGAGAGAAAAGCCTTCGTCTGTAAGAATTCGAAAACGTTGACAGGGGTGCCATAAGTTTAGCTTAAATGTTAGTTTATGCACTCATATCCACTTATACATAAGCAGAACTGTAAGGGCTCGTACTCATGGACGCGTCGAAAATAAACATCGCGCGATTTTTTTGCCCAATGTCAGTAATTTGTGGCTGACGTCTGTCATTACGAAAACGCGTGATTGTTCATGAAATGTCACATTTCAAATTGTATGAATTTATTTCCACGTGGATTTGATTCTTCAGCAAGTATAGTAATTGGTTTTATTCCTATATTTTTCAAGTTATTGATTGAATTAATAGACGCCTTTGATTCCTTGGATATGCACATAGCTGTCGAAGAAATTGTTTTTGCTGGAATCAGTTTGTTCTGCAGAAATGATTATTTGAGGTTGATAGCTAAATCAATATAATGATTTATCATAAGTGGAAAGAGACATTTTATTTTCGTCTTGGTGTAAAGAGACATTGAATTACATGCATATGAGATGCCACATATCGTCACTTTATGATTGCAATTGAGTACATCAATAATAATAATTCTTCTTAGACAATAGTTGAAAAAATACTCTTCAATAAACTTATAATTCCTCATCCATTGTATTCAACCTCTTATGACCAAGAACTTATTTTGTTAACGAGTGCCTATAATCATGACAGACGAGTATGAACAATCCCTTGAATGTTTTGAATATCCCGCCATTTTCTTGAAGTTGAAATTATTCAACTACAAAAAAAGAATCGCGTGATTTTGGCGGGAGGAGAGCATCTGACCACTCAAATGTCATCGTTTGAGCGACAAACGCGTCCATCAGTTTGCGCCTTGACGTTGCAGCAAAACAAAATTCTTGCACACAATACTGATCACTTGAGTGTTCAGAACAGAGTAGATCCGACTGGTTTGTAGACCCAATTCCTGGAACCATCACTACAAAGAAATGAAACGCTACAATATGGGGACAAGGGAATACATTACAGAAATGATCCTCATCTTCTATAGGGAACTTCTGCGAAGATGCCAGCGCACTAACGGATAAATTTGGATCCTGTCCAAGCTAGTAGTTTTATGTAAAAAAACCTTAGAAATGTGGTGGAGAACGAATATTTATTAAGCAGAGCTTGAATATTTGAAGAAATTATTATAATTTTGTGTAAGGTTTCGTGAGAAGGAACTTTCGTTTGGATCACGATATAAAATCGTACTTTAAATCGTTCCTGGAGGATAATTTCGATGTTATTTTAGTGTATGTCGCTTGGTGGATCAAAATGAACCAATATCTAAGTTTACTTGAATTTCTGGAAAAACAGGCACCTCAATAAGTAATTTAAGGACTCTTATTCATGTGGAGAAGTGCTGAATGCAGGCTATATTATGTGGTAAATCTAGAATCAGTCCAAATGATATGACTTGTTCTTTGTTTACAAACAAGTGAATCAATAAAATGAAAACGGATTTTCTGCTTTAGTTCTTTTGATAATAATAATAATAATATAATGATTGATTTCATTTTCATATTACAGCCGCTCAAGATACATACAAAATGAAAAATGTCGCTGCTGGTTCAACCTACCTATATATAGAAATGAAAAGTATTGATGTATTTATATGAATAACTTCAGCTATTATCAACTCTAACAGTATATCTAGTTTTGGTCAGGTTTTCAACCAGATCACTTTTTTAGAATATGATTTTGTATAGTATGTGAATTAGGTAGCTGTAGAAGTGCTCGGTAGTTTCTCTGCAGCATTTTTCTTCAAAATTCTGTTATTTTCATTTACACCTAAAAACATCATGACATGAAGTTGTTTCGAAATGAGTACATTGTAGGTAATTTACCTTCATGAAAATAAACATCTTCAGAGAAATGCAGTGATGTATTTCGTGACCTCTTTTCCAATCTTCAATTTCTAAATCTAGGCCTTTCTTCTATCATTGAGTTCCCTGCCAAAAGTGCCAAACGCTGTTTCCAAATTAACTTTACTTTCATTTGGCTTTGGAAAAAATGAAAACTAGAGGCACTAGATGATCCTTTCTTCTTCGACCATGAATAACATTGAGTTGAGGCACACAACAATAGTCATTTCGGGAGGATGCCATTTCGAATGAATACAATGGAAAATTTTAATCGGAAAGAAAGGAATCGATTGATGAATATTACAAACACTTTCGGTATACCAAAATTTCAACTCTGAGAATAACACAAAAGCTCGAAAATGAACTCCAAAAGTAAGCACATTACGTTAGAATAACAAGCACGTCGAAAAACTACTAGCTTGGAAGTGTTCGAATTTCTATCGCCAGAGGGCGTATCGCTTAGCAGTAGCTGCGAATATGGAGACCATGAAACGAGAAAAAGAAGAAGCACCACCGATTACTGTGGTTCCCATAGATGATAGTATTCCCTTGTGAAACATAGAATTCCCAAGCGAAAACCTCTCCTCCGTGAGAATTCGAATTCGATTACGTTGACAGGGGCGCCGATACCATTGTATCGGCCTCTTTAACATACGTAGCAGGAAGGCGGCGTACATTTACTTAAAGCTCTGTGAAAAATAAGCCAGGTCGCGTGGCCGCCGCCCCCCTCTGTAAGTCACGTGCCGTCTCGGCGTCCCACGAGTGTTGTAATCTTCGTGGACGATGCTTGACGGTGGGGTTCCCACAATTAATTTGGGGGTTGATGGGACTATGTGCGAATTTGCGGGGTTGCAAGTGCAACGGTTGAGTAATAGTTTGGTAATTGTGCGGATTATATTAGGACGATGCGTTGACTTGGGATTTATGGGATTTTAACAACAAGTTATTGCGAGTGGATGGGGAAGAGCTCAGACTCAAAATAGAAGAATTCGGATGACATTTCGACATTCTGTTCGGAAGTTGATAGATAAAGAGCTAGCAAATGAAGTAGAGAACATTATCGTTCGATGATTCCAAGTGTTTTCGAATTTTTGAAATGGGGGTTTTTCCTTTAAACGAATATGCAGTAATTGTCATGAAATTTTCAGAATATCACATTTCAAACATATAATTTCAATATTATATTTTTAAAAAAATGTTTGATCACCTAAAACTCAAAAATAAAAATGGGGATTTGCATTTAAAGGGATTTATCTTGAGTTCTCGGATAGAAAAGGACGTCAAATGTGTTACTTTGCTTAGAAAAACAGAGATAGCTATACTTCGATCTGGTTAGAGTAGAAGACAACGACCAAGGAATAGAAAAAGAAGAGCACAGACTGTCATCCTGTCATATAACTGACAAATCGCAAACGGAAATTGTTTTGTTATATGACAAAGAACACGTGTGTGCCACAGAATAGGAATAATTATTTCATTATTCTATAGCAGAAAAAGCTATTTTACTAAACACCATTGTCACTTCGTGCATGCCTGGCAAATCCCAAACCCCAATTTTGAAATCTGATTTTGAATACTTTCGAAAGGTAATTTGGGAAAATGATGAATCAAACCCATAATAATTATGATCAAATCTGCATTTGCAGTAATAACCCAAATTCAGGAAAAACCCCCATTAATAGTGACCTTCGATGCCGTATCCTGCACCATTTTGTTACTCTTGAAAATGGCATGAGGCAGGTTTTTTTAATTATTTTTTGCTCCACCATCTCAATTAATTCGTCCGAAAAGCCGAATCTATACTATTAAAATAAGTATCTATCATGAAGTGAAAAACCTCATCCTTCGACGATCCCAAGTGTTTGAAAAATTCTTGAAAAGAACAGTGACTCGCGATACCGGACCACGCACCGTTTTGTTACTCTAGAAAATTTCAAAGAGCACTGCCGTGAAGGCAGCAGCTTTTGCGCGCATGTTCAATGAAGATGACCGCTTCAGCAACGAATTTGAACATGCACGCAAAAGCTGCTGCCTTCACGGCAGTGCTTCTTGAAATTTTTTACTGATAAATTACTGGATTTCAATTCGATGAAATCTGTATTTTTGGAAATATTGGAAAATGAAATTTTGAATGGGTATATCTACGGAATCATTAGGCGGATTTCACCCATTCACGTCATCCTAACGGCCGACTACGTAAGCACAATAACTTCCGAAAGAAGCAACTCAGAAACTCGATATTTGTAGAGAAGGTTTGGACCTTAATTACGAAGGCCGAATTCGTGAATGGGTAAAATTCCCCCAATGATTCCGTAGATATAGCTAATCAACATTCTATTTTTCCAATATTTCCAAAAATACAGATCAGATTGAATTGAAATCCAGTACTTCATCGAAAAATAACAGTTCGAAGTTTCATACAGAATTTAATGAGGATGATATGATGAGAAAATCATAGACATTTTTTTTTCAAATTGTTCTAATGATACGATTATCACGAAATTTCGCATAAAGTTGTCTTTCAGCATCTCAAAACTAGCTGTGAAGTTTTATCAGGACTGAATCAGTATTTCTCGAGTTATATCGAAAAAATTAACGATATCGAGAAGAAAAATTTTTTTTTTCGGATATGATGAATGGTTTCCAGAAAAAAAAATTTTTGGAAAAAAATTTCGAAAAAAACTTTTTTTTTCAATTTACTGACAATATGATCCTGACCAAATTTGGCTCAAAGTTGCGCGTCGTTATACTCCACCTAACTGCTAAGTTTGAATCCAATCGCTTAAGTTGTTTCTGAAATAAAAAATAAATAACTTCAAAACTTCAAGTGCCTATAACTCCGAAACTATTCGACCGATTTGGCCCATTGACGAACTTAACCGCGGCATTCTGATGCGCAACCTATACTGAAAGTTTCAAGTCGCTACCTTGCTTTTGTCAACAGTTATTGTGTCTACGGCCGGCCGGACATAATCGATTTTGACACTGGATTCGTCATCAGTGAGTCCAACCTAGTCGATTGAGACAATTTTCGGCTCAATCATCCAAAATTACAGACGTTTGGACAAAACGATAGCACGCTGTTCCCTAGAACATGCGCGCAAAAATGGCATGAGATAGGTGTCTTTAACTATTTTTTTGATCCACTATCTCAATTAATCCGCTCAAAAAGTCGAATATATGGCTAGGATTTATCGATGCACTTCTCAGGTCCTTTGCTATTTGAATAAGTATCTATCAGAATATCCGATCGGCAAAAAAAAATCCAGAAAAGCACTGACATGAGTTCAGGACCTTTTACATCTGGGTCCCTATTCTTGAACCGGGGATGGGAGAAAATGGGCGTGTCGAGGCTGTTGTCAAGAAAACGCGGAGCATTTTTGATGGAACGATAGAGAACGTTCATACTATCACATTCAAGAATAGGGTCCCTGAGGTGTTGTTTGAAACGAAATAGTTTTCGCAAATATACTCCGTTCAATTTCATAGACTCAGTGGTTAGGCCTTGGAATAGGTCCATCAAGTTTTTGTAACTAGAAGTGAATGAAGTTGGCAATGGTGAAATATCGTCGAGGTCAAAATAATTTGGCAAGAATTTGCTTGCTTTTCACTTACTTGAATGAAGGACAGTTTGTTCCGGTTTAGTTACATACGTAATTACTACGACATTTATGTAGATTAGTCAACGTTGTGTAGTTATCTGACGCGAAAATGACTATAACATTTTTAACCTATACACGGTGGAATATGTCAAAGTTCCACGGTCTACCGACTAACTTCATGAAAGTGAATGGAGTGTTCGAATATTTATATTTGAGTCGACATATTAGTTGCAGAGGAATATTTATTTTGTGTTGCTATATTTTAATTTTCCGTTCCGATATATTATCATATACCTAGAATGAAGCGAAATAATATAAATATTGGATTTTATGTCTTTATATATTTATATTCTTAACTCTCGAATATATTGTGTTAGTTAAATAAGTATATCTGAAAAACAAATTCTTCACACAAAATAAATATATTGCTGCCCTCCTAGAAATATATGTTGTCTCGAAAATAAATATATTTGCAAAATACATTTTATTTTCAACGGCGCCTCAAACTTTCACGGGATTCTTCAAATTTAATGTCGAAACTTCATCATTGAGTTATCAAGGAAATAACAGCACCATTAAGAAAATAACGTTGGAATTCGACTAGTTCTTTTCCATCAATATATAATTATTTTCATAGTTTAACTACAAAATTTTAATTCGATCAGATTAGTCATTGGTAATTCTGAGAATAATATTACAGATCGCTATGACTCCGAAATCTTTGGGCGGATTTGAAAATTTCCCCATGTTTCTCCCTTGAAAAGTTAGCTTATTGACGAACGGGCAGAATTTAATTTATTAATTATAACACGGATTCTTTCATCAGCCTAGTCGATTGGAACTAAAAAGCGGTTTTAATCAGTAATCGTTCGAAATTCTCGGAAAACAGATATTTGAGCGACACTGTAATGAAAGCGAATACGATTAGACTGATCGAACTGAGTTATAAAACAAATATCACTGAATTGTTAGTTTCGCCCATTATATATTGTGGTGTATATAAGCGAAACTGTAGGGGGGAGGGGCTTGAAAAAAATACTATCAAAGAAATATAGCAGCTGCGCAAATCACCCTAAACAAACAAGAATGATCTTTTTTGCTAAGGGGATGAAATCGGTACAGATAATCTCTTGAATAAGTATGTGTTTATTATTTCTAATGATAAACTTCGAGTGTCCCCCTACATTTTAACTGTTAAGCACGGAAATTTTAAAAATCCTTTTTCCTGAAGAACAAGCAGTGCTCAACTCAAATTATGAAACAAATACTTGTTACGGTTATGGGATCCAGTTCATAACAATTAATAAAATTTCTTGTATATAATATTATAGCTATATTAACTTGAGTTGATTTTTCCCATTTACGAGCTCAACCAGGATATATAAATCCCAGACCTAACCTCAAATTTGAGGTCGCCCTCCTGGAAGTTGGAGTGTTTACGACAGGCTGGACGGCGAAAATGAAATATTCATCAGTGTCCTAACTAGTAGTAGAGTACCATTTTAGACTGAAAAATCTAAGAAAGCACTCCAAAGAAAGCCAAAAAATTTAATTAGGACAAAGTATCAATAATTCAAAATTTTATTTTCCCAATTTTACAAAACTATAGATTAGATGGAATTGAAATCTAGTGATTTATCGAAAATACCTAAAAAAGCACTGCCGTTAAGGCAGCAGCGTTTGCACGCATGTTCAATGGAGATGACCGCTTCGTCAACGAATTTGAACATGCGCGCAAAAGCTGCTGCCTTCACGGCAGGTGTTTTCGATGAAGTTCTGAATTTCAATTCGATCTAATCTGTAGTTTTGGAAATATTGGGAAAATAAAATTTTGAATGGGTATATCTACGGGATCATGGGGCGGATTAAACCCATTCACGAATTCTACAGATAATAACGAATTGTCATCCAGAACCTTATGGAAATATGACAGCACATACAGAATTTCATGAGAAAAGTATAATTAGAAGGTCATAGAATATTGAATATTCGAGAAAAAAAACTGAAATTTTTTTTTCAAATTGTTCTGATGACACGATCATCGCGAAAATTCGCACAAAGTTGTCCATCAGCATTTTCAAATTAGCTGCCAAGTTTCATCATGATTAATTGAGTATTTTTCGAGATGTTCTGAAAAAACAACAATATCGAGAAAAAACCACGAAACTTAACATATTTTTTCACGATATTTCCAAAAATTATTATCGTATCGAACTCAAATTTGGTACACAATCGGGAAATATAAATCTCCAAGTATTACTAGAATTTCTACCGAATGTGATTTATTGTACTTGGAAAAAAATTTCGGAAAATTTTCGGGAAAAAAATTTTGAAAAAAATTTTTTTCGGAATTTACTGACAGCACGATCTCAACAAAACTTCGCGAGAAGTTACGAGTTTTTATGCTCAACTAACTGCCAAGTTTCAATTCAATCGTTTTAGTAGTTCTCGAAATATCAGGAAAATAACCTTCAAACTTCAAATAGCTATATCTCCGAAACTATTTTACCGATTTCACCCATTAATGACTTAACCTTCGCATTTTGAAATACAACCAACCCTGAAGTTTTCTCCGTACGCCCCTAATCGTGCCTCGTGCCTACTGCGGAAGGCCGGTCGGACAGAATAGATTTTGACACCGGATTCGTCCTTAGTGAGTCCAAACTAGTCGTTTGAGACCAAAAATTCGAAAATTACAGACATCTGTACAAAACCCTTGAACATGCGCGCAAATTACTGACTTTCTTGAAAAACACTCGAAATATGTTATTTAATTCTTCCCACATAAAAATCGATTATCTCAATCAGGTGTTTCAGGTTTCTTTCTACCATTGTGGGACATCTGATAAAAGACTCTGTAAATATAAGGAGCTTACTTCCTTACGTATAAGGGGGTTCATTCAATGAAGGCTGACGTCACGCAGGAATGAATCCAAGGGGATCTAGTGTGTGTGTGTGTGTGTGTAAGACCTGCTCGAAGAAATTCCAAAGAGGGCAGATATAAGGGAAGACATCAGGTGTGGTTCTGAAAAGAACCCGATACATAGCTACATTTATCTCTGTACATTCGTGAGGGAATTCCCTGCTTGACTCAGATTCCTGACATTGATGGTATAATTGATTGAGTCAATCGAATGGTGGATTGAAAATTGATTTCTTCAAGAATTTTCGGTTATTCTCGGAGCAAGATCTTCATAGTTTTGCCGCATTGTCTCAAATTTTGTCATGAAAAATTTATGTTTAGACTCAATTCAATCTATTCCACCAAGACCTACGTCTTTTTCTTCAAAACCTGAGGGTAACTTATGAAAGAGTAGAGCTGGGCATTTTCAGCAATTCTGCAGGCTGATTGATTATCTGGGATGAGTTAACGGAAGAAATCTGCCTATCGGTTTCGGAGTTACACCTATCTGAAATATAATCTTTGAATCCTCAGTAGCTTTAAATTTCACACAAGGGTTCATTATTTTCTCAGTTAAATAACCCAATAACATTGATATCTCCAATCAAACTTTTGATTATTTATAATTCATTGGTTTTTCACAACACAATTTGCAGAGTTTTTCTTCATAACTCAGCGACCACTGGTCGGAAATCATCCGGGGGGAAATTTTTAGCTTGAGTTATGCAACAGTAATCAACGTTGAGAGTTTCATGAAAATCGGTGGTAAGTTTTCGAGAAATAAATTGTTTTTCCCTCTAACCCCCAATTTCCTGCCCTTAGGTTACACCGATCCTGCTGAAAAGCTTGGAGGCTCAATCTGGAGTGACACACGATGTTTCTACCAAGTTTCACGGATTTCGGTTGTGTACTTTCAGAGGAAAGCCCCGAATTTTCATGAAACTCTCAACGTTGATTACTGCTGCATAATTTTAATTTGAAGTGTAACTCCTCTGGTGTTCATGGATTCTCTTCTTGAACACCAGGGGAGTTTGACTTTCAATTCCTCACATTCAACCTACGCTAACCATCTTAAATATGTTGAACTTGAAGAATACTATCTTTGCCTTAAGGCAAAGTATCTTAAGATACTGTGACCAGTACGGCCCTGTCTGTGTGAGACTGTTCTAGAAATCTTCGGAAATATGTGCGGCCTTCGCCTGGAGGACTTTCTGGATAAATTCTAGCAATCGCTAGAAGTTCCTCGAAGTATTCAACGACAGGCGCGGAGCAGGACAGAGAAATTATCCTTATCGAGAGTAAATGATCCCGATTGACACTCTTAGAATCACTTGAAACAAACCGATATACTTCTCAGAAGATTCTCCAAAATGAACAAACATATACCAATAGCTCACCTCTGTTGAATATCTTCATGTACTATGGAAATACCTGCCGCACCTCCAATAACCTTTTTGTTACATTGTCTGTTTCTCTCATCTGCACGTAGTTGAAACCGATACCTGTCATTCTACCGTTAGTCACGTTTACTGTAATCCCTAGCATATTTGAAAACCTATGTAAATTAAATTTTCGGACAGTATCAGTCCAAATGTAGAACATGAGAAAGCCACAGTGTGGCGAAACAATTGTCGTTTATGAATAAACAATTTTGTGGAAATTGAATTGATTTACTACCCATTAAAAAATCGAGAAAAACACGGACTTGGGGTTCTTAGCTTTTGCCCGCTTGTTCAAATTCTAACTATTAGGTCACCACGAAATATTGCATCTGGTTGAGTGTTGCTAATTTTCACCTGTTTACGAAGTTTCAATCTGATTGCATTTGTACTTTTTGAGATATTGGGGAAATAACGTTAAAATTCCAAATAACAACGAAATTTGACACATTTTTTTTCCTATGTCTCCGAAAGTAAATATCGGATCGAATTGAAATTTGGAATATTGTTGTTAAATACTGACTTCAAGGTTTGTTCCAAATTCCATTGAAAAAAAAATTTTCAACAAGATTTTCAAAAATTTTCGAATAAAATTTGTTTTAAAAACTTTTATATCAGATGTATTCACACGAAATGAGTTGCTTTGCTTTGAGTTGCACGTTGGTATTCTTAAACTGTCCACGAAGTTTCAATTCGATAGAGTCAATACTTCATGAGATATCGAGAAATTAACCTCAAAACTTCAAATGGGTCTTACTCCAAAACTATTCAACCGATTCCACCCATTAACGAACTCAACAGAGATATTTGGACTCCAAACCTAATCTAAGAATTTCAAGTCGCTTAGTCTTTTCCTTCGAAAGTTAGAGCACATGCGAACGGTCAGACGGACAGAATTGAATTTGACTACGGATTCTTCTTTAGCGAGTTAACCCTAATCATTTAAGACCATTTTCTGCCCAAAATTAGAAAATTTCAGACATCGTGACGAAATGGTAACGCGCTGTTTCCTAGAACAAGCAAGAAAAAAGAATTTCCATTAAGAAAAGACCGAATCCAAGTAACTTAAAAATCTTCTATAATGGGGGTTTTTCCTTTAAACGAAAATGCAGTTATTTTCATGAAAAACCTTCAGAACATCACATTTAAAACATATAATTTCAATATTATATTTTAAAAAAAATGTTTGATCACCCAAAACTGAAAAATAATAATGGGGATTTGCAATTAAAGGGATATGCCATGAGTGCACGATATGGCAACGTCGAATTCAGCTTTCTTGGAAAGAAAAGGACGTCAAATGTGTTACTTTGCTTAGGAAAACAGAGATAGCTATACTTCGATCTGGTTAGAGTAGAAGACAACGACCAAGGAATAGAAAAAGAAGAGCACAGACTGTCATATTACTGACAAATCCCAAAAGGAAGTTGTTTGGTTATATTGACAAAGAACACGTGTGTACCACAGAATAGGAATAAATATTTCGTTATTCTATAGCAGAAAAAGCAATTCTACTAACACTGTTGTCACTTCGTGCATGCTTGACAAATCCCAAACCCCAATTTTGAAACCTGATTTTGAATACTTTCTGAAGGTAATTTGGTAAAATGATGAATCAAACCCTTAATAATTTGCATTTGCAGTAATAACTCAAACTCAGGAAAAACCCCCATTCATTTAACAAGTTGTAACTGCATCCCGGTATGAATCCAGGTAAACATCTGCCCGATCAGACATCCATGGCAATGCGGTACAATGAACCCCGAAATACCTAAACACAATCCCCATCTCGTAACTACAGCACACGCCGAAAGATAAGGTCTTATCTGCAGGCAACAGATACATGCACAATTTGCATAGTAACCAGACAATAGGCCTAGAAATGCGTGCCATAGGTGACACATACGTCACGGCATGTGTGCCACGATAGTTGTTGCTGGGGTTGCACCCCTTGGACAGCTGCAAGGCACGTGAGGGATCCCTCTGTATCTTGCTGACTGCACACCTGGCCGTCTAACAGTAACCCTGATTAGATATTCCTATGAGGTATTATTTGCTCTCCGTCCTTTTTCATAAATGAACTTTCAATTTCCTATTGTGTTCTTATCTGGGTTGGTATGGTGGGGTATTTGTTGCTAGGGGATAACGGGACCCTTTTTGTTTCTCGAAGGTGACTACGGGTTGGATTTTGGATTTGGTGGAGCGAGTCAACTGCGGAGATTTTATGGTAATTAAATCATTTTGGAAGTTTTACATGAAGATTAATTATTTTTCATTATGTGGCAGTAAAATGAAATTTTGTATTCGATTTTGGTATCTTCTCATTATCGTTTAAGGAAAAAATTCTAGAAAAGCATTGCCGTGAAGGCTGCAGCTTTTGCTCGCATGTTCAATGTAGATGACTGCTTCGGCAACGAATTTGGACATTACAACAAAAGCTGCTGCCTTCACTGCAGTGCTTTTCTAGATTTTTTTTCGATAAATTACTGAATTCCAATTCGATCTAATCTGTATTTTTGGAAATATTGGAAAAATAAAATTTTGAATAGGTATATCTACGGAATCATTGGGCGGATTTTACCCATTCACGAATGCGACCTTTGTAATATAGCCCCAAACCTACTCTACAAATATCGAGTTTCTAAGTCGTTTGTTTATTCCGGAAGTTCACCCAATGATTTCGCAGATATAACCATTCAAAATTTTATTTTTCCAATATTTCCAAAAATAAAGATTGGATCGAATTGGAATCCAGTAATTCATCGAAAAATGAGAGTTTGAAGGTTTATACAGAATTTAATGGGGATAATATAATGAGAAGATCACAGAATATTGAATATTTGAAAAAAAAAATTTTTTTTTCGAATTGTTCTTATGACACGATCATCACGAACTTTCGCACAATATTATCCTTCAGAATCTCTCAACTAGCTGCAAAGGTTCATCACGATGGAATCAGTATTTCTTGAGTTATACCGAAGAAAACAACGATATCGAGAAGGAAACCACGAAATTCTACATATTTTTTTCCAATATCTCCAAAACAAATGGCAGTATCGAACTGAAATTTGGTACACTGCTGTGAAATATTGAGCTCAAGGAACGACTGGAATAGTTCTCGAATATGAATAATGGTTTCAGGAAAAAAATTTATTCGGAACAAATTTTGAAAAAAATTTTTTTCAAAATTCAGTGACCATGGGATTTCAACGAAATTTGGCTCAAAATTGCACGTCGTTATGCTCCAACTGACTGCCAAGTTTTAATCCAATCACTCTATTAGTTTCTGAAATATGAGAGAAATAACCTCAAAATTTCAAGTGACTATAACTCCGAAACTATTTGGCTGATTTGACCCATTAACGAACTTAACCGCGGCATTCCGAAGCGCGAACTACCCCACAAGTTTCAAGTCGCTAGCTGGCTCCGTTCGACAGTTATCGTGTCCACGGCCGGCCGGACAGAATCGATTTTGACACCGGATTCGTCATCAGTGAGTCCAACCTAGTCGTCTAAAACCTGTTTCGGCTCAATCATCGAAAATAACAGACATTTGGACAAAACGATAGCTCGCTGTTCCCCAAGAACATGCCTCAATGGGCCTCAACTAGTAACGGACATTTTCCTAGGGAAAAGTTTTCGAAATAAGTTTGGCATAAATAAATTGTGGAATCCGAAAGTTTCAGAAATCTATAAAAACCTAGAAAAGCACTGCCGTGAAGGCAGCAGGTTTTGGTCGCATCACTTGAGACCGTAAATACAATAACTTCCGAAAGAAACAACTTAGAAACTAGATATTTGTACAGAAGGTTTGGACCTTAACTACGAAGGCCGAATTTATGAATTGGTGAATGATTCCACAGAAATACCCATTCAAAATTGTATTTCCCCAACATTTCCAAAAATACAGATCAGATCGAATTGAAATCCGGTACTTTATCTAAAAACGACAATTCGAAAGTTCATAAAGAATTCAATGAGGATTATATGATAAGAAAATCACAGAATATTGAATATTTGAAAGAAAAAAATTTGAAATTTATTTCAAATTGTTCTAATGACATAATTTTCACGAAGTTTTGCACAAAATTCAGTTTCAATTATGATGAACTACCAAATAGTAACAGCTGAAACAGTTCAATTGAAAGTACGTTGACATATTCCTTTCGCACTGATAATCCTTCCTTTCGTTTCCTTTCACCCCAGCCAAAGTGAATAACACCTGTGAGACGACCTTCTTAGGAATTTCTTCAGACAGGTCTTCCCCAATCAGATAAGGTCCCCCCGGATTTGCGTTCTTACTCGACGACGTATACCATTGAATGAAAGAAACCCTAAGAAGGTTGAAGTAACTACTCGATGTGAGGAGATTGCCAGGCCTTCTAGTTTATAAGGGGAGCAGATGTGACAGATGAAAGATTACCGGGTAACAATTGATAATCGGAATAGTATATTGATATCTTTTTATGTGTGTTCATAGGGGTTATGATAGCAGTCGATATGGATACTACGACCATGATAAAATTTGGTTTGAACTTCTAAAAAAATTCTACAAAAGCACGGACGTGAAGTCAGCAGCTTTTGCGCCATGGTTAAATTCTTTGCCAAAGCGGTCATCTTAACACTTACTGATCCCGACAAACTCACCTTTACTTCCTGATGAAAATATTTGGCGATCTTCTTATCATATTATCCCCTAGAAATTCTGAATGACCTTCAATCTATCATTTTTAAGTCGAATACTAGATTTCAGTTCGATCCAATCTGGATTTTGAAAATTTGATTAAATGAAATATCGATTAATTTGGCTGATTTTACCAATTTACGGTCGTTCTCATGGCCGATCGTACTCACAAAACTTCCGATTTTTCAAATTTGATGAATTAGTTCCGTAAAAATGGGTTTTCGAAAAAAAACTGGACAAAATTATGCAAAAAGTCGCACGTCGTTACGGTTCAACTAAATCACAATTTCCAATTCAATCCCTTGAATAGTTTCTGGAATATCAGAAAAATATCCTCAACATTTCAAATAACTATAACTACGAAATTATTCGTAAGAACTTACCGATAAAGAAACTAAACCGTCGCATTTCAAAATGTAACCTACTCTGAATGTTTCAAGTATACTCCATTCACTTATATAAACTGTCCCGGTTGGCCATGATTTAAGTCTATCAAGTTTTTTTACTTAAAACTGACGCAGGTTGGCACTCGTGAAATATTGGCAATGTCAAAACAATTCTCAGCGATGTTGCCAAATGCCAATGCCAATTTATACTCTCAATCTCAACATAATCATTACGCTTGGAAACTAAAAATGCCGAAGGTAGTTTTGAAGAAGCAGAGTATCAAGAAGTGCTAGGTAGAATTGAAATCTGCGTTTTCTGATAATTTGGAATCAATAATTCCTCACAAGCTATCCAACATTTTCGACGTATGTGAGTAGAAACCCAGCGTATCGTTCACATAGATTCCCAAGAACTTTGTAAATTGAGTTTAGTCTTTTAAGATTTAAGGACACAGGTTTCATAGTACTACTTCATTATCATACTGGAGTATTTCAAGTTGTGCAACAAGGTATTTAAATGTCTTCTGATGACCTATTTCTTGAAAATTTTTCAAAGTAGGGAATTCCATAGGTTTGTTCCTTTAGAAGTTTCACTACAGGATTATTCGAGTATTTCTATTTTTTTTCGAATGAACACAAAGTGACGGAGTACTCTATCCATTATTTTTCAGGAAAATTTCAACCCTCGATTCTTGATTTCCGCACAAGAAAATAGCATAACTGTATCTTCCAACCATGTTTATTTACGTGAAATATTTCCAGTGTTAACAGAGAAAAAAGTTTCTTAAACATTCGCCAGGTCTTTGAAATTATTGGATTCACATAATATTTTCTCCAATTCATTATTTCACCAAAGTAAATTCACATCTTGAAAAATACGTAATTACTACGACCTTTATGTAGAGAGGACAACATTGTGTAGTTATCTGACAGGAAAATGACTATAACCTAACATTTTCAAAATATACACGGTGAAATGTGTCAGAATGTCATGGCCAACCGGGATAGTTTATAAAAGCTAGTGGAGTATAGATAGGATTCTCGATTTCGACACCGTATTCGATAAAACGATTACTTGCTGTTACGAAACATGCGCGCAAAAGGATAAATATGCTTGCTGGTGTGTGCAATTTTTGTTTTCAGATCTGATGAATATTTTCCAAAAAAAAAAATTTTTCTCGAAAAAAATTTCGCTCGAATATACCATCCATACGATTTCACCAAAATTCTTGCTCTGAAATATTAGGGAAATACTTCAAATAAGCAACGAAGTTCTTAAGAGCAAACAATACCACGTGGTGTTGAATTACGACTAGGCAACACAGCCACATTCATGTTTCATTAAACCTCGTTAAAATCTCAAGGTCAGGCGCTGCACGCGATCTCCAAGCTTTAACGTTGCCACTAGCCGCGTGGAATATTGGAATTCGGAGAAATTTCGACGTTTACATATAGGAGACAACAGGGTGTCGTTCAGCAGGCTTCAGTGAATATTTTTGAAAAATTTTTTTTGGGATGTATTTAAGTCTTCTGTGAGAATGAGCAATGTTAGTTAGTTTTCCAATTTTCAATCCATTTCAGTTTTTGTTTTCCCGAAAATTCTTGAATATAAAAAAGGGGCAACAATACGCATTTTAACAACTTTTTTCAACCATTTGCACCAAAAAATTATTCGAAAAGAAGTCACCCCGTTATATTAGAAAATATTGTTTGCCATAGAGGGAACAAACCATAAAACTCCGAAACCGTGCAATGCTATGGAATCATTGTCATGGCATCTATTCAGCCTTACTACAATACATGACTCATAACAATAATAATAATTCAAGAAGGGTGATTCCGAAATATTTTCGGCGCACAGACGGCCAGTCTAAAGTCACGTGCCACGGCAAAATTGACGCGTGCTCTATGAATTATCATAACATACCTTGATAATGGCAGCGCAGGAATGAATGGACCTGGCTGCTTTGCCCCTTCACATATTATTTATGATTGCAAGCTTGAGTGGAAATCTCGAAAGTATATGATCATTATTGAGTATTGAATCTATCGCTAGGGATATATGGACTTTCTTTCTTTTTTCCGGGTGAAATGTTTTATGAAGCTGGAAAGCAATGTGGATAAGGAAGACTATATACAGGGTGATTTACTCCGATTGTCAGTAGTTATACCCCTAGGGCCCCGATAATACCGAGATCATTTTGTCTTAGGAAATGCTGAAAGCTGAAAGCGTATTGCTATCATCCTTAAGCAACACGCTTTAAGGATTCTCTATGACAAAATTTTAATGTTTTACTTCGTAGATTTCAAATAATAGACGACTTCGGCCCAAGTTGCCAACCCACAATTTACTTAGCAAGTTTACTTTCACTGAGGAACGGGAATTTCAGGACAAATTCGACATGATAAGGTTCGCATTATTTATAAATAACCGTAAAACATGCCTCGGCTCTTCAAACCAGATAATTCCTTCCAAATATATTTGTTAAGATCGTCCCCGATTGGCTGACATTTAAGTTGGGATTCCTGATTTCATGCAAACAGTGTCAATTTTCATAAGATACGTTCCGAAAATCAACTCTGTTGTTTCGGTTGCCGATTTTCCGCTCCGTAAATATGAAATATTCGGATGGTTCCTGGAACAAGCGCGTGAAAAAGGTTATTTACGTAATCTGGTTGATGAAAATGCGGTCGATTTACTGTCACCAGAACGATTTTCTATGGTAAATATCCATAGCATAGAACAATCATGTTTATTTTAGGTGTGTTTTGGTTCCGAGTTCAGATCTGTTCGGGACGGTTCTAGCTTCTAGCATAGACCAATAGTCTGTGGTTCTGAAATCGGAACCAAAACAAACCTAAAGTAAACATAGATTGTTCCATGCTATGGATATTTACCATAGAAAATCGTTCTGGTGACAGTAAATCGACCGCATTTTCATCAACCAGATTCCGTAAATAACCTTTTTCACGCGGTTGTTCCAGGAGCCATCCGAATATTTCATATTTACGGGGCGGAAAATCGGCAACCGAAATAACAGAGTTGATTTTCGGAACGTATCCTATGAAAATTGACACTGTTTGCATGAAATCAGGAATCCCAACTTAAATTTCAGCCAATCGGGGACGATCTTAACAAAAACCTATATTTGGAAGGAATTATCTGATTTGAAGAGCCGAGGCATGTTTTACGGTTATTTATAAATAATGCGAACCTTATCATGTCGAATTTGTCCTGAAATTCCCGTTCCCCACTGAAAGTAAACTTGCTAAGTAAATTGTGGGTTGGCAACTTGGGCCGAAGTCGTCTATTGATTATTAATCTGACATTCAATAGACGACTTCGGCCCAAGTTGCCAACCCACAATTTTCTTCATAAATTTTCTTTCACTGGGGAACGGGAATTTTAGGACAAATTCGACATGATAAGGTTCGCGTTATTTATAAATATCCGTAAAAGATGCCTCGGCTCCTGAAACAAGATAATTCCTTCCAAATATAGGTTTTTGTTAAGATCATCTCTGATTGGCTGAAATTTAAGTTGGGATTCCTGATTTCATGTTAATAGTGTCAAATTTATGTCGGATATGTTCCGCAAATCAACTTGGTTATTTCGGTTGCCGGTTTTCCACTCCGTAAATATGAAATATTCAGTTGGTTCCTGAAAAAAAGGTAAATTGCGGAATTTGATTGATGAAAAATAGTTCTTCCTGTCACCCGAACGACAGTCAATGTTCTATGGTAACATATCCTTAGCATAGAACAATCTTTATTAACTTTATGATCCATAGATCATAGAAGAGACAAAAATCAACAATGGAAAAATTACTAGGTATGTTCTATGGATCATAAGGTGAATAAAGATTGTTCTATGCTATGGATATGTTACCATAAAACATTGATTGTCGTTCTGGTGCATAGACTTAATATGTCTATGTTCTGGTGACAGAAAGATTGCATTTCCATCAATCAAATTCCGTAATTAACCTTCTTTCCAGGAACCAACTGAATATTTCATATTTACAGAACGGAAAACCGGCAACCGAAAAAACCAAGTTGATTTTCGGAACATATCCTTTATAAACTTGACACTATTAACATTAAATCAGGAATCCCAACTCATATTTCAGCCTAACAAAAAACCTATATTTGGAAGGAGTTGGCTTGTTTGGTGAGCCGAGGCATCTTTTACGGATATTTATAAATAACGCGAACCTTATCATGTTGAATTTGTCCTGAAAGTCCCGTTCCCCAGTGATAGTAAATTTGTATAGAAAATTGTGGGTTGGCAACTTGGGCCGAAGTCGTCTATTTAAACTTGATGATTCTCTTTGTCGAAAACACCAAACTGAAAACAGCACATCTAGGGTATTATCTAGTAATACCACTAGAGGTCAAATTATTTCCGGATTTAGTTTGACCTCGTGTGGTATTCGGTAAGAAAATTCCACACCTAATGTGTTTATTTCCAACAACATCAATTTTCGTCTTCATCAAGTATGTACTAGCAAAACATAGAAGGTTTTGTCGACTTTATTATTTAGTTACCATGGCAACTCAGTGAAACTCTAAGCTAGAAATTCTGTTTTGAATTCGTCAAAAACAGCACGACGTGGAAAATGTCTCGCTTTGGTCAAGAAAGTAAAGAAAATATTCGCCAGAATATTAAGCAGTTGAAGGCAAATGTATGGAAGCAGTTCATAAACTTTTGCGCAGAAAAAGCGTATGATTTCGACAGGATATACCTATGGAAGAACCGGAGCTTATTCTTGAAGACTATGCCTTCAACATGCTTTAAAAGAATTCCGAAGAATCCAAGGAGAGTGTTATCGAAGTTTTATGGAACTCTACAGCTAAGCAGTTGGAGGAATATTTTTTTGAAACATATAATAGCAAATTCAATCCATTCTCTGACATAGAATTCGTCAACGCATGAGCTGCAAAAAATACTAAGCGTCGGAAGCTACAGATAGATCCAACCAAGAGACACGCAAGTTCATCCGCACTATCAGCAGACGAATTGAGAAAATATTCTGCCATTATAAATGTCAAAAAAAATTCCAGTATAATTCACTGTTGGGTACCCACGAGGAAAAAATTTCAACTAAAATTCATCCGTTGCGATGGTGATCTGTCAGAAATATACGTTCTGATTGGTTAAAAATCACACGTGTGGAATTTTCGCTATAATCCATAGGTTATTGGATGAAAATTGACACATGACTCAAAATTTAAAAATTTTATTGGTTACTATAGTTAGTAAAGAATTATCTATTAAACGTTACTGGAAAATTCATCTAGATTTTATGCTGAAAATTATCCTGTCTTTCGACAATGAACTTTCTTGCTGAAATATTCTGCAACTTTCAGTTACTTCTTTGAATAGTTCCGCAGTGAGGTTTTTCTTCAAATATATCATTTTCATTTTCGAGTCTGTCAATATGTAGTAAACGATAATACAAATACCAGGTCTGACCAAATGATTATTGGCATCTTTAGGAATATACCATATACTCGTCAATGCTTATAATTAATTAACACGCCATAATGTTTTCTCCCATTAGACCCAACAACCTATCAATCATTGATGATTCCAGAGTGAAATAAATGTGTGAAAATCCTGAACAAATCTATTCCAGCATATGTTCCAAAATTTAACACACCGTGTCGATGTTCTTCATTCCGTGACCGATATATTTTACACCCCTGCTTGAGAACCATGTCCAATATGCTTACTAACATAATCTATATCAGATATTATTTCAGGCAGGCTATTAGAATGATTGAATGAATTCATCTATCAACAGGGGCCATTATTCAGGAATAATTGCACACAGAATGTAAAAAAATCTAGAAAAGCACTGCCGTGAAGGCAGCAGCTTTTGCGCGCATATTCAATGTAGATGACCGCTTCGGCAACGAATTTGAACGCGAAAGCTGCTGCCTTCACGGCAGTGCTTTTCTAGATTTTTTACATTCTGTGTGCAAATATTCCTGAATAATGGCCCCTATTCTAGATTTTTTTTCGAAAAATTACTGGATTTCAATTCGATCTGATCTGTATTTTTGAAAATATTTTAAAAAATAAAATTTTGAATGGGTATATCTACGGAATCATTGGGCGGATTTTACCCATTCACGAATTCGCCCCAAACCTACTCTACAAAAGGCCGACCGTAAACACAATAACTTCCGGAAGAAACGACTTAGAAACTCGCTATTTGTAGAGAAGGTTTGGACCTTAATTACGAAGGCCGAATTCGTGAATGGGTAATATCCACCCAATGATTCCGCTGATATTCCCATTCGAAATTTTTTTTTCCCAATATTTCCAAAAACACAGAACAGATCGAATTGAAAAAGTACAGTTCGAAGGTTCAAACAGAATTTTATAAGGATGATATGATAAGAAAATCACAGAAATTTTTTTTTCAAACTGTTCTAATGACACGATCATCACGAAATTTTGCATAAAGTTGTCTCTCAACACCTTCAAACTAGCTGCGAAGTTTTATCAGGCTTGAATCAGTATTTCTTGAGTTATACCGAAAAAAACAACGATATCGAGAAGAAAACCTCGAAATTTGACATATTTTTTCCCGATATCTCCAAAACTGATGATCGTATCGAACTGAAATTTGGTACACTGCTGTGAAATATGAAGTTCAGAGTCCGAGTGAAATTCTCTCTGTATATGATGAACAGATTCCGGGAACAAAAGTTTTTTGGAAAAAAATTTTGAAAAAAAATTTTTTTTTTTTTTACTGACAATATGATCCTGAAGAAATTTTGCTCAAAGTTGCGCGTCGTTATACTCCACCTAATTGCCGAATTTGAATCCGATCGCTCAAGTAGTTTCTGAAATAAAAAATAAATAACTTCAAAATTTCAAGTGGCTATAACTCCGAAACTATTCGACCGATTCGGCCCATTAACGAACTTAACCACAGCATTCTAATGCGCAACCTACCCTGAAAGTTTCAAGTTGCTAGCTCACTCCCTTCGACAGTTATCGTGTTCAAGGCTGGCTGTCGTTTGAGACCATTTTCAGCTCAATCATCGAAAATTACAGACATTTGGACAAAACGATAGCACGCTGTTCCCCTAGAACATGCGCGCAAAAACCTCTTAAATTTTCCCTTTGCATTAAAAGTTTATTTCATTATCGTTTCTCGTATTTATTCCGAGTTTTTAAGGACAAGGAACAACTTGGAGAATATATATTATTATAGAAAAGGTTTGAACCTTGATTTTCTAATTTGTGAATGTGTAAAATCCAACCATAGATATCTCAGGTAAACCCATTCGAAATGTTATTTTCCCAAGATTTCCAAAAATACAGATTAGATCGAATTGAAATCCAGTACATTATCGAAAAATTACAATTCGAAAGTTCATACAGAATTGAATGAGGATAATATGGTAAGAAGATTAAAGAATATTGAATATTTGAAAGAAAAAAATTCGGAATTGTTTTTCAAATTGTTCTAATAACACGATTATCACGAAGTTCTGTACAAAGTTCTCCTTCAGCATCTTCAAACTAGTTGCAAAGTTTCATCATGACTGAGTCAGTATTTCTTGAGTTATGCCGAAAAAAACAACGATATCGAGAAGAAAACCACGAAATTTTACATATTTTCCCCATTATCTCCGAAAAAAATAGCCGTATCGAATTGAAATTTGGTACACTGCTGTGAATTGTGAAGCTGAAGATATGAGAGAAATTGTTTTCAAATATGATCAATTAATTTCAAATTAAGTGACCCCACGACCCCAACAGAATTTTGCTCAAAAATTCGCAAGAAGTGGCGCGTTGGTATGTTCCAACTAACTGCCAAGTTTCTGAAATATCAGGGAAATAACCTAAAAATTTCAAATGGTCATAACTCAGAAACCCTTCGGCTGATTAGTCCCATTAACGAACTCAATCCGCCGCATTCCAATGTGCGACCTAATCTGAAAGTTTCAAGTCGCTAGCTGGCTCCGTTCGACAGTTATCGTGTTGTCGGCCGGCCGTACATAATCGTTTTTGACACCAGGATTCGTCATCAGTGAGTCCAACCTTGTCGTTTGAGCCCATTATCGGCTCAAAATTAGAAATTACAGCATTTCGACAAAACGATGGCACACTGTTTCCCTAAAACATGCGAGCAAAAAGTAAGAACTCAAATATATCGGAAACGGTTGGTTGTCGGTTACCAACACAGATTACAGAATAAATAATGTATGTATGTATGTAATAAATGGTTACCAATAAACATGGCTCGAACGACAGTAAATAGGTTTGTTTTGGTTCCGAGTTCAGAACTGTTCTGGAACGGTTCCGCATGCGCGATTGCGATTTTGTGTCTTGGTTCATTTCAGAACCGGTTCAGGATTTGAGTAATCCTGTTCTGGCTATTTTCAGAATCGATTCCGACCTGTTCTAAAACTGTGAAAGGAGTTCGGACATGACAGTCCGAATTGTTTCAGAATTGGGTAGTTCGTACAAGCGTAGAGTGGCTTTCAACGATTTAAATGGTTAACTTCAACGTTCAACGTCGTGTTGATTTGGATTTTGATTGTTTTAATTGTTGAGGAAACGGTTAAGTGTTAAATTTAAACTTTTGTTATTGAGGATAATTTCTTCGCTACGACCTACCAGGATAATCTTATTGACTTTATTTCCATTGTTCACACCTGGGATGTATACTTCTTAAATAAATCTATGAATACAAGAGTCCTCTTCCTCTATCGAATAATAATGTTTCGAATTAATTTTTCTCTGGAAAGCACATATCTGAAATACGTTCATCATTAAATTCATTATTATATAAACCAATAATTTTTTGGTTCATTTCGGAACATAATTGAAGTAATGAAGAAAATAAAGAAAAAAAATTAAGTGGAAGCAAGTATTCCCAAATATATTTTTATATTACATGGTGCCTTAAGGACTTTTTTAATTAAACAACACACACAATATATAAGACATGATTAACACTCCTCTTTTCTGCCAACTCAAACGGAGTTTTTTTTTCCTCTACGATCCCGATGAGAACCCGAACTTGATTCGTGTTTTGGTTTCATCGCTTTTAGAACTGTTCTAGGATTGGGAACTTCTGCGAAGATGCCAGCGCCCTAACGGATAAATTTGGAACCTGTCCAAGCTAATAGTTTTATAGAAACAAACCTTAGAAATGTCGTGGAGAACGAATATTTATTAAGCAGAGCTTGAATATTTAAAGAAACTATTATAGTTTTGTGTAAGATTTCTTGAGAGGGAACTTTTCGTTTGGATCACGATATAAAATCGTACTTTTAATCGTACCTGGAGGATAATTTCGGTGTTATTTTAGTGTATGTTGCTTGGTGGATCAAAATAAACCAATATCTAAGTTAACTTGAATTCTTGGAAAAATAGGCACCTCAATCAGTAAGTAATTTAAGGATTCATATTTATGTGAAGAACTGCTGAATGCAGGCTATATTATGTGGTAAATCTAGAATCAGTCCAAATGATATGACTGGTTCTTTGTTTACAAACGAGTGAATCAATAAAATGAAAACAGATTTTCTGCTTTAGTTCTTTTGCATCGTATTTCTAAAGAAAAGGAAACAGATAGACATATAATTGATTTCATTTTCATATAACAGCAGCTCAAGATACACATACAAAATGAAAAATGTCACAGCCGGTTCAACCTACCTATAAAAGGAAATGAAAAGTATTGATGTATTTATATAAGTAACTTCAGCTATTATCAACTCTAACAGTATATCTAGTTTTCGTCAGATTTTCAACCAGATCACTCTTTTAGAATATGAATTTGTTTAATATGTGAATTAGGTAGCTGCAGAAGTGCTCGGTAGTTTCTCTGCAGCATTTTCCTTCAAAATTCTCTCATTTTTATTTACACCTGAAAACATCATGACATGAAGTTGTTTCGAAATAAATACATTGTAGGTAATTTACCTTTATGAAAATAAACATCTTCAGAGAAATGCAGTGAACATACGTTCATGTATTTCGTGAACTGTTTTCCAATCTTCAATTTCTAAAGCTATTCCTTTCTTCTATCATTGAGTTCCCTGCCAAATGCTGTTTCCAAATTAACTTTAATTTCATTTGGCTTTGGAAAAAATGAAAACTAGAGGCACTAGATGATCCTTTCTTCTTTGACCATGAATAACATTGAGTTGAGGCACACAACAATAATCATTTCGGGAGGATGCCATTTCGAATTAATAAGATCGAAATTTTTAATCGGAAAGAAAGGAATCGATTGATGAATATTACAAACACTTTCGGTACACCAAAATTTCAACTCAGAGAACAACACGAAAGCTCGAAAATGAACTCCATATGTAAGCAAATTACTTTAGAATAACAGGCACGTCGAAAAACTACTAGGTTGGAAGTGTTCGAATTTCTATCACCAGAGGGCGTATCGCTTAGCAGTAGTTGCGAATAGTTCAGAATCGGGCTTCCACAGCGCATCCGTTCTGCGCAGTTCTAGAACTGTTCTAGGACAGTTCTGAATTTCGGAACCAGAAAAAACCTAATGAGTAATAATAATAGCTCCTCCAAGGTTCACATCTAATTTGGAATCACCCTATATATTGCTGCAACTACTGAATATATTTGCAAACACACCTTTGCCCAAACAGTGCTTCATAAATGGCGTCAAAATTATAAATGTTGCAAATGTGTTCGTTTCCAGAAAACGATATATGTGTAATATTTGCTCAATTATCGAGCTGATAGCATCGCCAGGGGTGGCTGGCAGGCACTCAGCTCACGGTAAATAACACACATCCCCGCACGTACCAGAAATTCCTGCCAGATGACTTGTGCGCGTTGTAACGATCCAAATTGAGTTGTTCAATCCGGAATTCCTCTCTTTATTGCCAATATTTGGGCCAGACTACAAAGGTCTTTCACATGAAATATTTGCGGTGATATTTCCTGATGCGCGGGTGATTTCAATTATGATGCGCAACATTGATAAAACGAAGTGTCCCCGTAGATAGAGGAAAGAGAAGATGAAGTAAACAACGCAGAAAAACGTGGCAAACATCTCTTTGTTTATTTTTACATTTCTCCAAAACGTCAAAATTGTTTATTCAGTTATTTGTGATATTTAGAGTTGAATATTTTCAAGTGTAATACAATTATATAGTATTAAGGATGCCAGTAAAGTGTGTAGCGAGTGGTAAATATGCTGAAAAGGAAAATAATCGTTTCGTGCATAGGTCAGTATTTTGCTTTCCTCGCCATTGGCGTACGTCGTCAATATTTTGGATGCAGATATTATTCGGACATCCATAATATAATTATTTATTCTTAAACCATCTCTAATGTATGATTTTTTTACATTCTATTTGTTATATTGATATGTACTATTCGTTTCCAATAAATAATTATATCTACTACGACTGTATACATGAGAGAAAATTGTTAACATTATTTAAGAACCTGCTCCTGAAATATACAATTTGATCCAATACAAAATGATACCAATATTTATTTATTCAAAGATTTATTTATGATCCTTAATCAGCATATTATTTTGGATCAATATAGGTCGTTTAGGAAGTTTTCCCAACAAGGTATGATATACTAAGATTTGGCGCTATTAATGAGTTGTTCAGTAAGTCCTTGGATATTTTGTTCAAAAGTAAAGCATATCTTCTCATAGCACCAATATAATGGACTATTCTTGTGGCTTGATCTTCACTAGGAGAGGAGTTTCCTTACAATTTTTCAATAATATTATGAATCTCTTCCGAATCTGTAGACAAAGGAAGTAATTAGCTCTTCCTCGGTGAATTGGACACTTGGTTTTTATTAAATATTGTATTGTCCAAGCGCGGAGTTCAATATTTAAAGGTATTCTTTATTACTTGGATATCAGCTCAGAGGATTTTCCGTATTCATGATACCTATATTAATACAAGTAACCATACAATTATCTCTTTTCAAAAATAAACAATATACGACCATGAAATTTATCTAGAAACCATTCAATTATTTGGATGCATTGATATAAGACGTTATCCAGCAATCTGAATATAGTTGCTTATTCGATCCAATTCCTGAATGTTATTCATAGCAATGAAAATATTTTGGTTTCAGGAGAGAAACTCATTAGACTCTTAGTTTTGTCTGAAATATTAACCTAAATCAGATTCTGAAGCCTACTTGAATCATTTTTTTGTAATTTGTGTGAGAAAAGCAAGTTTCTGGGTTGAATACCACCAAAGAACTGCTCAATATTATCACCGTATAAATCTCTTTACAATTATATTATCATTTCGTTAACTAGTCCAATCCCTTTTTGCGCGCATGTTCTAAGGGAACAGCGTGCTATCGTTATGTCCAAATGTCTGTAATTTTGGATGATTGAGCCGAAAATGGTCTCAATCGACTAGGTTGGACTCACTGATGACGAATCCGGTGTCAAAATTGATTCTGTCCGGCCGGCCGTCCGTAGACACGATAACTGTCGACAGAAGCAAGCTAGCTACTTGAAACTTTCAGGATAGGTTGCGCATCAGAATGCCGCGGTTAAGTTCGTTAATGGGCCAAATCGGTCGAATAGTTTCGGAGTTATAGGCACTTGAAGTTTTGAAGTTATTTATTTTTTATTTCAGAAACTACTCAAGCAGTTTGGTGGAGTATAACGACGCGCAACTTTGAGCCAAATTTCGTCAAGATCATATTGTCAGTAAATTAAAAAAAAAAATTTTTTCGAAATTTTTTTACAAAAAAATTTTTTTTTCGGAAACCATTAATCATATCCAAAAAAAATTATACTCACACTTTGACCTTCCAATTTCACAGCAGTGTACTAAATTTCAGTTCGATACGATCATAAGTTTTGGAGATATCGGGAGAAAATATGTCAAATTTCGAGGTTTTCTTCTCGATATCGTTGATTTTTTCGGTATTACTCGAGAAATACTGATTCAGTCCTGATTAAACTTCACAGCTAGTTTTAAGATGCTGAAAGACAACTTTATGCAAAATTTCGTGATAATCGTGTTATTAGAACAATTAAAAAAAAAAAAATTTCTATGATTTTCTCATCATATCATCCTCATTAAATTCTGTATGAAACTTCGAACTGTTATTTTCGATGAAGTACTGGATTTCAATTCGATCTGATCTGTATTTTTGGAAATATTGGGAAAATAAAATTTTGATTGGCTATATCTACGGAATCATTGGGTGGATTTTACCCATTCACGAATTCGGCCTTCGTAATTAAGGTCCACATTCTCTACAAATATCGAGTTTCTAAGTTGTTTCTTTCGGAAGTTATTGTGTTTACGCAGTCGGCCGTCAGGCTGACCGTAAACACAATAACTTACGGAAGAAACGACTTAGAAACTCGATATTTGTAGAGTAGGTTTGGGGCTTAATAACGAAGGTCGAATTCGTGAATGGGTAAAATCCGCCCAAGGATTCCGTAGATATACCCATTCAAAATTTTATTTTTACAATATGTCCAAAAATACAGATATGATCGAATTGAAATCCAGTAATTTATCAGAAAAAAATTTCAAAAAGCACTGCCGTGAAGGCAGCAGCTTTTGCGCGCACGTTCAAATTCGTTGCTGAAGCGGTCATCTACATTGAACATGCGCGCAAAAGTTGCTGCCTTCACGGCAGTGCTTTTTGGACTTTTTACCTTATGATGCGAACGCCAATGATCGCTTTGGAGAAATGTAAACAAATATTTGACAACAAACACAAGAGATGTTGGCTGCAAACATTGAGTGAAAGATGAAGGAAGGGGAATGCGGTATCTTCTCTTTCGTCTATCTACGAGTGCCCCTCAAATTGAGGTCGTTATTTATCAACTCCTGGTCGTAGATTGAGAATAAATTATCCAGGTTTTCTAAGGATGATCTTTCTTGAATTTCACTCCCAATTTAATGTCTGCGTAGAATAATTTTTCGAAAAATCGTTTCTTCTAAGAATAGCGTATACAATTTTGTGGACGAAAAAAACCTGGAAAAGCACTGACGTGAAGTCGGCAGCTTCGCAGGATTGTTCACTTTTGATGATTTCCCTTGATCTGATCTGAATTTTTGGAAATATTGGGAAAATAAAATTTCGAATTGGTATATCTACGGAATCATTAGGCGGTTTTACTCTTTCACGAATTCGAACTTCGTAATGGGGGTTTTTCCTTTGAACGGAAATGCAGTGATTTTCATGAAAAACTTTCAGAACATCACATTTCAAACAAATAATTTCAATATTATATTTTTAAAAAAATGTTCGATCATCTAAAACTGGAAAATAAAAATGGGGATTTGCATTTAAAGGGATTTGTCATGAGTGCAGGATATGGCAACGTCGAATTCAGCTTTCTCGGAAAGAAAAGGACGTCAAATGTGTTACTTCGGAAAACGGAGATAGCTATACTTCGATCTGGTTAGAGTAAAAGACAACGACCAAGAAATAGAAATATTGACAAAGAACACGTGTGAACCACAGAATAGGAATAAATATTTCATTATTCTATAGCAGAAAAAGCTATTCTACTAAACACGTTGTCACTTCGTGCATGCCTGGCAAATCCCAAACCCCAATTTTGAAACCTGATTTTGAATACGTTCTAAAGGTAATTTGGGAAAATGATGAATCAAACCCAAAATAATTATGTTCAAATTTGCATTTGCAGTAATAACCCAAATTCAGGAAAACCCCCATTAAACTCCAAACCTACTCTAAAGATATTCCTTGAAGTTTCAGCCAAATGGGGTCTACAGAACAAAGAGCAAAAAAAAATTTAAGAGTCCTTCTGCATTTCGTTAAATGGAGAGAGTTATTTTGCTCATTGTTCTGTAGACCCTATTTGGCTGAAACTTTAAGGTGGCATTTTTCATTCGACCTGCAGAATCATTCGATGGTTTTTACTAATTCGCCTATTCGGCATTCGTAATTGAACTCCAAACTAACTCTAGAATTATCAAGCTACTGAGTTGATTCTTCCGGAAGTTATTTTGTTCACTATCAGTGGTTAGGCCGGATGTACATAGGGAATATATTTGTAGAGTAGGTTTTCAGTTTAATAAGGAAGGTCGAATGTTTGAATGGGTTGAATTCGCCAATTATTCTTTAGGTTTTACCCCTTCATAATTTTTGATCGAATTGCAATCAAGTACTTGATCGAAAATTAAAGCTTGAGGTTTATGCAGAATTTCGTGAGGATCATATGAAAAAATCTGCGTTTGGCAGGATCAATACTTGTATAGATGACCGCTTTGGCAACGGAAAAAGCGCACTGCTTTTCTAGGTTTTTTTAAACATAAAGAACATTTTCGGCTCAGAACTTGAAAATCACAGATACTAGGCAAAACGATAACTCTTTTGTTCCCTAGATCAAGTGCGAAATGAAAAAAAATAACCTTTTGCTCAATATGTTTCATCAAATAAAATGAATATTAAGTAGTGCCGATTTAGATAAACTGCTCATGCGCTATGGGAAAGTACCGATAAAACTTCCTGAGAAATGGGAATCGCCTCATGAAGCATATGTAGATCGTGAACAGACGCCGCTATACCGCATAATGTGACTCTAGGATCCAGTAAACACTTCGACTATTCACCGGTAGATGCCGTGAACGGTCGATGTAAAGGAATATTCTATACATCTTATGTTTCGGAAAATTCAAAGAATACTTATCTGTTTAGACTGAAACCGAGTCTTCGAGTTTTCGCTGCCGATAAGAGTAAAATTTCAACGGAGTCGGAGATATGCTTTTTGAAATATATGAATTTCTGAAATAGATTTGGAAATTTCAGTGAAATTTGAATGAAATATAAGAATTTTCGAAAAAAAAAATTTTTTTAAATTTTTCTATCGAAAATTCTTCATATTACTACTGTACATCTACCAACCGTGTCTCATTTCGATCAGATAAATATTTTTCGAGTTATTGAAAAATCAAATTTTCAAATGACTGTAGCACCAAAACCATTCGGCAGATTTGGCCCATTAACAAACGTACCTGACTGGGATATTCAGGATCTTAACCTTACTTGAGAATTTCAAGACTCTAGGTCCTTTCTTTTGAACGGCCAGTCAGACAGAATCAATTTAGATCACGTATTCTTCATCAGTGATCAGTGAGTCCAACCTAGTCGTTTGAGACGCTGTTCCCCAGAACAAAAAACTCTCTGTACATATCAAATAAAATAAATTATCCTCGCAAGTATATTCTAGTCAAGAATATAGAAGTCTTCCAACTCGCGAGTAGTTCTCGTTCAATAATCAAATAAAATAGACAAAAATTAAACTGAAGAATTTCATATCAGCAAGTACAATAATTAGGAGCTCATAAACTGTAAGACGAGAAAAACTTAATAATGAATTTTCAGAATCTTGAACATCCTTCAAGTGGAAAATCAATGTTATGGGTACCCGATACAAGAAGCTAGCACACTGCATTTAATCAACATTCTTATTAAATGAGGTCACAGTCGACTGGTTTTATTAAGGGTATTTCTACCTTGATGTAGACAGGTAAATACATCTGGCGAGGGGTGAGAGGACAGAGGGGAGTAGGAAAGAGGGTGAGTGACGCGTGCACCCTTTAACATTGACCGTGTATGAACAAAGAAGTGGCAGCTGGTGTTGCATGGTTCTAGAAGACCCGGTGCATCTAGGGATGGAAGATTAGGGGAATGCTTAGCTGCTACTTGCACCCTGTTGCTTTTCAATGAGATCGTATGATGCAACTTGGAATTCACAATTATTTCCAGCTTTTCAATTTTGATATGGGGGTAACGTGTGTCTTGGATAGTCAATTGGACTTCGATTGAAGTTGGGTAGGGCAGAATGAGGTGGAAATATTTTATTATACCGCGATTGATGCGTTCGTATATTCATTCACTTCTCTGATGTGTTTGGGGAGAATACCGATCAAAATTAGGTTGGAGATTTATCACATTATTTGGAAGGGTGTTATGGAAACTTTATTTGTTTATCGAGTGGAATATTTTCATGAAGAATTTTAGAGCAACGATGACGTTAAGTGAAGGGTTTTCCAATAAGAGGTGTTATATTGAATAGCCCGCTATTTCGGTAGATGTCACTTTCGAAGCTGTCATTTTTTGACATTTGACAAGTAGAAACTACGCCATTAATAAAAATGGAACGATACACACATAGAAATTATTAAAATTCACTATAAAAATGGTGAAAATTTGGCAGAGACGGTTCGTAAAACTCGAACATTTTTGGGTCGTCGTGAAGCACCTTGTCGGACCACAATAAAGAAATTGGTGGAAAAATTCGAGCTGTTGGGACAAGTTAGTGATGTGAAGAATAAAACCCGTGCAAATCGCTCAAGAACAGCCGAGAATATTGCTGCTGTAGCCGAAAGTGTTGAAGAAAATCCGTCTTCATCAAGTACTCGCAAAATATAGAAGGTTTTTGTCGACATGATTATTTAGTTACCATGGCAACTCAGTGAAACTATGAGCTTGAAATTATTTCTGTTTCGAATTTGTTGAAAACAGCACGACATAGAAAAATGTCTCGCTTCGGTCAAGAAAGTAAAGAGAATATTCGCCAGAATATTAAGTAGTTGACACCCGCGAAAACTAAGAAATCGAAGGCAAGTGTATGGAAGCAGTTTATGAACTTTTGCGCAGAAAAAGCGTATGATTTCGACAGAGCGGATAT
The DNA here is from genome assembly GCA_958510865.1 of Myrrha octodecimguttata. Taxonomy (NCBI): domain Eukaryota; kingdom Metazoa; phylum Arthropoda; class Insecta; order Coleoptera; family Coccinellidae; genus Myrrha; species Myrrha octodecimguttata. Next base: position 24,357,065 of record OY294059.1, read on the forward strand.
ACCTGTGGAAGAACTGGCGCTTATTCTTGAAGACTATGCATTCAACATGCGAAAAAAGAACTCCTAAGACTACAAGGAGAGTGTTATCAAAGTTCTATGGAACTCTATAGCTAAGCAGTTGCAGGAATATCTTCCCGAAAGGTATAATCGCAAATTCAACTGAGTATAACGCCAAATCTGTTTGGTGGATTTGGCCCATGGACGAACCTAACCGCCGTATTTTGCTAGCTTTTTCCGTTCTGAAGTTATCGTAGCTAAAGCCTGCCATACTGAACGGTTTCTTATCGGTTTCTTCATCAATGAGTCCAACCAAATTTTCTTCAACAACATATCAATTAGAAAATTGCAGAAATCTGACCAAAAAATCGTGCGCTCATAAATATCGTAATAACCCCCGATTTTCCATAAGCCTTTGATGAATCTACCTTCCTGCCTCAAAACAACAAAAAACCACCCTTTCACAATCACCCTCAACCGCGATTCCTATAGGAACTCCTCACCCTTTACCTTTAAACACGTCTTTAACGAGCACACATCAGCAACAGGTGCTGGGGCCTTAAGGTGACTGTGAATTCACAAGGAAGTAATAAGACGCCTCCTAATGAAGGTGCATTCCTTTCATGGCGGGCCCCCTCGACGACACGGTATGTTGACGACGCTCAATGGCAGGGTCGACTACGAAACCGATCCCGAAGATTTGCACCACAAAGGAGTCAGTTCCTTTGGTTGGCACCCTTGATTCGAGCACGTCTTATCAACCTGTTTTCTTAAGTTGGTCTCATTGTTCGTGAAGATTTGAGGTTGTGAATGAAATTGGGGTAGGTCGAGATGTGTTTTGGTGGTGAGTGATGTGGAGAAATAGGTGGGTTTGTTATGATTAGGAAAATGTCATTCCTGATATATGTCACAAGTTTTTCGGATTATTTCCGGAGTTTTACTAGATTTGAAGTGGACAGCAGATATGTATGTAAATCTTTAGGAGTTGATTCCCCAATATGAGGTACCTGTAGCGTGTTTCGTTTACCTGAGGATCTGAAATATCATCTCTGAGAGGACTAATGGCTATATTCTTTACTGCTTCCTGCATGTTTTCTGTCTCTCTTTCTAATGCAGATATTATTTCAAGATATTTTGTCGATATGAATTCCGGAGGCAAAAGAAGTATCTGTTCAAATAAAAATCTAGAAAAGCACTGACGTGAAGTCAAGAGCTTTCACGCGCTTGTTCGAAGTTTGACTATTAGATCAACACGAAATTTATCACCTAGTTGCGTGTTGGTAATCTCCACCTGATGACGGAGTTTCAATCTGATTGCATTTGTACTTCTTGAGATATTGCGGAAATAACGTTAAAATTCTAACTAATAACGATATTTGGCACATTTTTTTCCTTATATCTCCGAAAGTAAATATCGGATCGAATTGAAATTTGAAACATTCTTGTTAAATACTGACCCTGTGGTTTGTGCCTAATTCCATTGATATTCTATCAATACTTTCAAAGAAAAAAAAATTTTCATCAAAAATTTCAAAAATTCTGGAATGATTTTTTTTTAATTTTTTAACAACTAGAGGCACACGAAATTTTGCTATAAGTTGCGCGTTAGTATTCCAAAACTGTCCACGAAGCTCCAATTTGATCGAGTCGATACTTCATGAGATATCGAGGAATTAATCTCAAAATTTCAGATGGGCCTAACTCTTCCTTCGAAAGTTAAAGTACATACGGCCGGCGAACAGAATCGAATTTGAAATCGGATTCTTCCTCAGGGAATTCAACCCAATCGTTTAAGACCATTTTCGGCTCAAAATTCGAAAATTACAGACATCGTGATGATTTCTCAAAAATGTCAGTTTGACAAAAGTCTCAACTCAAAACGAAAAATCGAAAGAAAATAAATCTAACAATTTTCTACTTTGGCTGATGAAAGAGTCAGATTTGTACTCTCTGTTCACTTTGTTTATCGTTTGTATTGTTCCTGTATTGTTCCTTAGGCAATATGTTTTTCAAGAAACTGCCTTGAAAAATATCTTAATTCTGCAATCCGCAAGGGCTTTTCCATGAAAAAACAATTTCATTTAATGTTTTATACTTCTATTTCATATGTTTGGAGTGAAACCCCAGAAGAAACCTAAAAAATGATGCGGAATTCTCCAAAAATAAGCATTAATCGTTATTCCAAAGAATGTGATACTCTTACTCAAAATAATAATATACATTTCGAAATCCGTGCAATTAATAGTTTCCAAAAATAGTATTCCACGAGCATATAATTCACTCCCTTGCGGCTCGTGTCGAAAATCACTCAAGTGACTAAAAGCAATTATATGCGAGTTAAATGCCATACTTTGTCCACGACTTCATTGGTCGAATCGGAATATTCTGCATTTTCTACAACCTACAATTGAGTTGTCGAAATTGTCAACTTCATTCTCTGTGAATGCTGGAAATTGTCAAGGTTACGAGAAACGTCCAAATTTCCACTTGATCTATGCATGGAGTGTATAATATTCATTAGGTCCTTTCGTTTGCGTAGAAAGTGTAGCACTTTCCTGCACTCCGTGTAGATATTCTATAGTATATCTGCACCGAGTGCAGGAAACTGCTACACTTTCTATGCAAACGAAAGGACCTAGTATATATACTCCATTCACTTTTATAAATTATCTCGGTTGGCCATGACAATTTGACACATTTCACCGTGTTTATTTTGGAAATGTTAGGTTATAGTCATTTTCTTGTCAGATAACTACACAACGTTGTCCTCTCTACATAGAGGTCGTAGTAATTACGTATTTTTCAAAATATGAATTTACTTTGGCAAAATAATGAATTTGAAAAAATATTATGTGAACTCAATAATTCCAATGAACTGGCTAATGTTGAAGAAACTTTTTTTTTCTTTTAACACTGGAAATATTTCACGTATATAAACATGGTTGGAAGATTCAGTAATGCTATTTTCTTGTACGGAAATCAAGAATCGAGTGTTGAAATTTTACTGAAAAATAATGGATGGAAGAGTCCGTTACTTTGTGATAGTTCATTCGAAAAAAAATGAAAGTACTCGAATAACACTGTAGTAAAACTTCTTAACGAACAGACAAACATATGGAATTCCCTACTTTTCGAAATTCTCAAGAAATAAGCCTACAGAAGACATTTAAATACCTTGTTGCACAACTTGAAATACTCCAGTATGAAAATGTAGTAGCACTACAAAACCTGCGTCACCTTAAAAGAACTAACTCAATTTACAGAGTTTTTTGGAATCTATGTGAACGATACACGGGGGTTTCACTCACATACTTCGAAAATGTTGGATAGCTTGTGATAAATTATTGATTCCAAATTATCAGGGTTACTGGTTTCTATCAGAAAAAGCAGATTTCAATAATAATAATAATAATAATAATAGTGCCTTTATTGAAACAGAAGAAGAAAAAAAAAATTATATATAATTCAAACATTTGGGGCGGAGTCTAGCTTCAGCTACTCCACTCAACCCCAAAAACAAAAGGAATACTAATCTAAAGAAAAAAAAACATATAAACGGGTAATAAAACTTCAAGTGAATTAATGAATTGAAAAGAGGAACTAAACTATGACCAAAATTAAAAACAATTTTCAGTTTATGACTGGTTCATAAACAGCCTCTTTTTCAGTTCCCTACGCAATGAGCCCAAAGAAATCCCCTCACACCCTATCAAGAACTCATTGTGTAAATTCATAGCTGAAACAAATCTTGGCAACAATAAGCCTTTGCCCGTGCCTTATAGCCACACGATGAACATCACGACGGTGTACCAGCTTGGCTCTCAAATATGGAGGACTGCCAGTACTCAAAATCCGATGCACAACAGTCGTCATGTGAAGCCGGAAAATATTTTCGACCCAATTCTGCATGTTACTTCCTGAAAGCTTCTTCAAAACTACCTTCGGCATTTTTAGTTTCCAAGCGTGATGATTATGTTGAGATTGAGAGTAGAAATTGGCTTTGGCATTTGGTAACGTCGCTGAGAATTATTTTGACATTGCCGATATTTCACGAGTGCCAACCTGCGTCAGTTTCAAGTAAAAAAACTTGATAGACCTAAATCATGACCAACCGGGATAGTTTCTAAAAGTGAATGGAGTATACGTCAATTATCCATGGGCTTGATTTATGACTATCATTTTTTTTCAACAAGACCAATCGAAATATTTTTATTATTCAATGGTCGTGGACAAGAAATTTTCGGAATAAAGCCAAATCTAGCGCTACAAGTCTCTAGGTCCTTTTCTTCGCTATTTTTGATAGCTGGCCGGGCAGAATTCAATTCTAGACGGATTGACATACAGCAATCCGAAATTGAACACATTCCGTCACATTTCGAAAGGGTTCAAAACTCAAAACATCCCCTCACACTCATAAGCACCTCTTCTCCAACTCATTCCAACAACGGTTTCTGGTCGACGTAAATCATGGGGTTGGGATTCTTGTGCAGATGTTATTTTTACACCCCCCATAAGTAATTGTGGATGAGGTTTGGTATCGGGAAGCCTTACATGGTGTTTTACTGGGCTTAATTGCTTTTAACGGTCACTTTTTTCGATATATCTATCTATTAATGCGTTTGATCAGAAACGTGTTTCCTGCATGGTCAGTCACTATAAATATTGTGAATCACTTCCGGTATTTCCGTTCTATATTGGCGGAATTGTGAGTATATTGTTGAGGGGAATGACACATAGTTTTATTTCTGAGGAGCATTAGCAGCTGCCAGGAGAGAATTTTCACACTAAATTGAACATAAAGATAGTAATTTCATGAAAGAATGAATAGCTGAATGAAAAGTTTTTCAGATGAATGATAATTAGATGAAATAGGTGTAAATGAATTCCAACAGAAAATAATAAGTGAGTGAAATCCACCCAATGATTTCTCAGATGTACTTTCGGAACTTTCGGAGTACTGACGCCTCGAGGTTTCATGCAAAATTAAGTTCCCCTGTCGTAATTCATTTACTTTGTGTTGATCCTGATGCATCTATTCCGACCAATAATGCAATATTTCTACAAATTCAGACGCAGAGAAATGATGACTTGATGATTTATGCAGAATGGGGAAAAATATGCGTGGGAGATCGCACAATCGTTTCATTACGATGTAAAGATGCTTTACACGAGATCGATACCTGAATGGAAGACCGCTATGACACTAATCTGAACAAGGGAAAAATTTTCGATTGAAGAAATTTGTGGCTATGTGTTTTTTCGATTTTTCGTATACCAGTCGGTGGAACAAATCTGAGATATTGATTTTTTCGATTGAAGAAAGTCGGTGCTAGATGCTTTTCGATTTTTGCGCGCATGTTCTAGGTGAACAGCGTGCTATAGTTTTGTCCAAATGTCTGTAATTTTCGATGATTGAGCAGAAAATGGTCTCAATCGACTAGGTTGGACTCACTGATGACGAATCCGGTGTCAAAATCGATTCTGTCCGCCCGACCGAGGACACGATAACTGTCGAACGGAGTGAGCTAGGAACTTGAAACTTTCAGGGTAGGTCGCGCATTGGAATGCCGCGGTTAAGTTTGTTAATGGACCAAATCAGTCGAATAGTTTCGGAGTTATAACCACTTGAAATTTTGAAGTTCTTTATTTTTTATTTCAGAAACTACTTGAGCGATTGGATTCAAGCTTGGCAGATAGGTGGAATATAATGACGCGCAACTGTGAGCAAAATTTTGTCAGGATCATATCGTCAGTAAATAAAAAAAAAATTTTTTTTTTCGGAAATCATAATAGAAAAAAATTCCACTCTCACTTTGAGCTTCATATTTCACAGCAGTGTACCAAATTTCAGTTCGATACGATTATAAGTTTTGGAGATATCGGGAAAAATTAGTCAAATTTCGAGGTTTTCTTCTCGGTACCGTTGTTTTTTTTCAGTATAACTCGAGAAATACTGATTCAATCCTGATAAAACTTCGCAGATAGTTTGAAGATGCTGAAAGACAACTTTCTGTGAAATCTCGTGATGATCGTGTCATTAGAACAATTTGAAAAAAAACATTTCTGTGATTTTCTTATTATATCATCCTTATTAAATTCCGTATGAACCTTCGAACTGTAATTTTTCGATGAAGTACTGGATTTCGATTCGATCTGATCTGTATTTTTGGAAATATTGGGAAAATAAAATTTTGAATGGGTATATCTGCGGAATCATTGGGTGGATTTTACCCATTCACGAATTCGACCTTCGTAATAAAGGTCCAAACCTTCTTTACAAATATCGAGATTCTAAGTTGTTTCTTTCGGAAGTTATTGTGTTTACGCAGTCGGCCGTTAGTCCGACCGTAAACACAATAACTTCCGAAAGAAACGACTTAGAAACTCGATATTTGTAGAGTAGATTTGGGGCTTAATTACGGAGGTCGAATTCGTGAATGGGTAAAATCCGCCCAATGATTCCGTAGATATACCCATTCAAAATTTTATTTTTCCGATATTTCCAAAAATACAGATTAGATCGAATTGAAATCCAGTAATTTATCAAAAAAAAAATTTGAAGAGCACTGCCGTGAAGGCGGCAGCTTTTGCGTGCATGATCAAATTCGTTGCTGAAGTGGTCATCTACATTGAACATGTGCGAAAAAGCTGCTGCCTTCACGGTAGTGCTTTTCTAGATTTTTATATTCGATTCGGAAAATAAAACCCCTCTAATAATTGACTGCATTTGAGCATTTCAATACGAAAATTAAGTTAAGAATTTTCTGAGAACACAGACCAATAATTTCAAGGCATTAATTCGATGGATGAAATCCGTGGCTGGCTGTTTTTTTTTTGATATCCCCATGACAGATGATCCATACATTAAGCTACTTTTCTGGAATTCAAGAGCGACTTTGAATACTAGTATCAAGAAATTTTTAGGCACGTTCCATTCAATTATAAAAATCCATTGGAGTATCACTGAATCACCGTATCTTTCTCGTAGAGCTTCTCAAACGCAATTCTGAAATGGACACTGCCTGATTCAAAAATAATATTTTCAATTTCCGATATTTCCCCTACAACAACTGACGTATGTGAATCAATTCAAAATTAAAATGTTATTGAGCTACTTTCATTCTATTATCTAAATCCATTATTCATTACTATTTCGAAAAAAATCAGTAATTAAGTTGAATAAATTGACACCATTTTCGGCTCAATATTCGAAGATAGCTACATTTAGATGCCTCCGAAAACACACATGCATACACAAACATTCGTTATATGTTTTTCCTCAAAAATAAAATCTAGGACAAACTCATGTAATCTCTATTTTCTTACCTATCAAGTTTTTCCATTAAAAACAACTGAAATTTTTATTAATCAAATGAAAATCTAGAATGATATAATATATCAAGAACATCCCCAACCATTCTCCTCGTATACATTTCTGAACTGACAACACATAAGGAGCCAAATTCGAAAAAATAAACTCCAAAATATCCCCCAACAGCGAAATCTGTTACGTTCCGGCGTTCTCCCCGCCTCTGTCACCTAAATTTCCGGAAAATCAAGCATGCAAAATCCGTTAGGATATCTTTATACGGATAGCTGAGCAAGGACGAGATTTGGCCCGTGCCAATAGTTTCAGGATCCTAAGGGTACACCAATAGGGGTTACACTGACGCCCCTCCCAGCGCACGCTCTCATCAACTCAGAGGCGGAGGGAGAGACCCTATTGGGGAGCTTAAAACCCAACACCCTTGAATCTAGTCGACAGTGAAATGTGAAGAACCGTGCCAGTCGCTCGTTGAACCTTGTGAGGCATGCCTCGCATGCAATTTCAACACCATGACATGGAATTTGAAACATTTCGCAACAGTTATCAACCGGCAGTTCTTCAACGACTTGGTTTCGAATCACACTTCTTATCAACTACAGCGTTTCATCTCCAGCAACTGCAATACGTTCATAGGTACTCGGAACCTTTGGAACTCACCACACACACGTCTTACCCTTTGGATTTAAGTTTGAAGACTCAAGCACCAATAACACCTCCATGTACACCATCACCAGGTATCAAAAGGCAACATTCACCAACACCTGATCTTCCGTCGAAAAAGAAACTTACTCAAGCATCCATCAACTCTAAGAAACCAAACAAAGCGACAAGGAAGCTTAACTTTGATGAAGACAACAGTTCTCCGGTTTCCGGTACCATTATACGAGAACTTGGACCTGATGAGAATCTTGTTGTTCGAAAAGGGGACATAGATCCTGCTTTTAACGTCGTTGAAGTTACAGAAGAAGCCAAAGCAGAGATTGCAAAGATAGAAAACCATATTGGCGATTATGTTTGTAGACTTTGCAAGGAGCTGTACGAAGATGCGTTTGGTTTGGCGCAACACAGGTGTTCAAGGATTGTCCACGTTGAGTATAGATGTCCTGAGTGTGATAAAGTCTTCAACTGTCCAGCTAACTTAGCTTCACATCGAAGATGGCATAAACCAAGGCCTTCGAAAGAACCGAAAACTGAGGATATAAAGGACGATGACAACACAGAACAGTTTAGTTGCTCTGAATGTGGGAAGAGGTTCAAGAGGATAGCTTACTTAAGGAAGCACCAAACGGTACACCAGATTGACTGACAAAGGCTTGTGCCTGTGAGGCCCATACCAAGGATGGCACCAAAGCTGTGGAGACCTCCTCCTTTAGATCAACCTTCTTGCAGTCTCATTCCTGAGAGGTATGTCCCAAATTTCACTTGGATCAACCATTTTTAATTTTGAATTTGAAAACTATTTTTTTAAGTCAATGAGAATTCAGTCACGAATATTCCTCATACAGAAACGTCCAAATCTCTAGTCAATAAGTTTTTGAAAGCCAAAACTTTCATAGTCATAAAAGATTTTTAAACATTGAAATAATTCGTATCATATATGCAAAGTAATCCACTTAATTGAAAATAATTTCATGTAACTCATCTGATACAGCGATTCGCGAATATTTTTTGTTATGAGCAAGTTTTATCATCCAAACTTGTTTATATGCCTTGAGCAGGAAAATAGTAGCCATCTATTTTTTGGAACTTCAAAATTATACAAAATATCCACCATTGTTAGCACATTCATAAAAAAAATAATAAAAAATTATTTTTTCGAATTGAAACCAAAATGAAATTTACCGATGAAATATGGAGAAAATATTTTTTATTAGTTGCAACTTTCATTTCTTCAATATAAAAACAAATCAATAGAGTTAAAGTCAATTATCAAAGTTATTTCACAATATTTTGAATTACAATTTTTGCCTCACATTTTTCAGCCACACAAAAAGTTTTTACTTTTCCGATGTTTTCATTTGAATTTGCTGTATTTACAAGGTTTTTTTTCATATTAAGTGGAATACAACGTACATTTTTAAACTCTTACTTTTAGTCTTCTTATAAGTTTAGTTTAGTCGATGCTAGTCAATTTAACGCGTCGTCTCATCTAGTCATGTTCTTTCTAGTCAGTATTTTTTTTCGATGTTCCGTTGACGAACATTCTAGTCCATAAACCTTATCAACTAGTCATTTAGTTTAGACAAATATATTAGTATATATTACTTTATATTGGTTGCCGGCTTATCGAATTCTTTCTTACTTCTAGTCCTTATCTAGTTTATCATGAACAGTGTATATTCGATGATAAACTGTTGGAATGCATATCTAGTCATTTATTACTTTAAGTTAGTTATTTCGAAAATTATTCATATACAAGGTCATTCTAGTCCTATATATTTCTATATGAAATCAGTTTCTACTTCTAGTCGAGGTCTAGTCAAATAATAACTTTTTCTAGTCAAAGTATCGATTCATTGTGTATATATATTTATTGTAAATAAAACAGATTATTTTGGATCTTCGTGGCTGAATTCCATATCATACCACTAATGTTACTTCAGTAAGTTATAACAAATGTGATATTATTTTTAAGGTAGATTGTAATTCCTGTAGATTTAATTGTAAATCTTTGCCTAGATATATATACATATAATTTTTCTATAATTGCAAACGAGAATTCAATATTTCAGATATGATTTTATAAATATCCACTTCAAAAAAATCCTTTCACATAAATTTGAGTTGTTGTTTTTGTGATTTTTACTCTGGAATACAATCAGTTATTCATTGGTCTGTTTGGTACCTATCAATTATAGGTCGTTGAAACCAATATTCTTTAGATTTTTTCCTTGTAGAGATCCATATTTTTCAATTCACATTCTTCTGTAAGGAATAGGGTTTATTTTCAGTGGATTGTTGAAACCTATCAAATAATAGGATGTTGAAACCATTTGATCAATTTATTTTATTTCTTCAACGAAGGATTGAATTATAGATTTATGTGAAGGAAATCCATCCTGAAATCGAAATCATTCTCTGATAATTGATGAGGCAAAATTAAGTTTAAGAATCGAAAGTGCGGGCAGGACAAAAGTTTGCAATAAACTAAGAGCACATTAAAAAAATTCACTCGATGTACACGTTTGCCAATATCTCGACATTATCTCTAGAAAATGCGATATTCGTGAATTTAGAGCTGCCATAAAATTTTGAAATGATTTGGGACTCGTGCCAGTATTAAAGATATAGCATAGAAGACGTAGATATGTTTGAAATGTGAGTGTTCTGCCGAATTCACAGTATTCTTTATTTTATTCTCGCGAATTAACAACGCAAGTCAGATAATTACTGTAACAAAATGTTTCCTTCCACCTTGAAGTCATTGGAAGCATTTGAAGTTGTTGATATATATTTATTGTATTAGTACTTACTTTCATGTTTTATTCAATTATTATAATTTTGTAAAATTTTTAACGAGATGTATATGTATATTTCCATCAAGAAGCGAGTGTTTCTAGTCAAATGTAGTGAGCCACAGTCACATATAAAAAGGGTTGTCTTTACTTAGAATTAGTAATATCTATATAAATATGGTGAAATATAATATTAGGTATATATATATTCGTCTAGGTAAAGTAATGCCAAATGATCTCGACCTGTGGAGATAGTATGTAAGAATTTGTATGAATATGTAAATATACACAAACAAATGGGTTGTTTTTAAATAAAGAAGTCGAAAAGCATTTAAATTTTTCCTGTGAATACCATAACTACACGAGTTGTGATCCTAACCAGAGGTAAAATCTAGCAATAGTGACGTGGAATCCTTTGGATATTTTACGCATTCGATAAGAAATGAAGGGTTCATATATGGCAAGTGACAATTTTTTTTTAATCCGATGAATAGCATCAGCATTTTTCAACTAGCTGCCAGGCTTTATTATTATCGGATCAGTATTCGTTGAATTATTCATGAAATAACAACCATTAGAAAAAACCACGAAATTCGGCATATTTCTCATCTCGGAAAGTTGAATCCGGATGAAAGTGAAATTTGGTACACTGTTGAGGAATGAAGACTTTGAGGTACCTGTAAAATTTCGTCTGGATATTTTGAATAGCTATTTTTAATTACTCCCAATGCTATAGCTATCGGTCAAATGATTATAACTCCGAAACAATTTGACTGATTTGGCCAATTAACGAACTCAACCGCCGCGTTCTGATGTTCGACACGACCTACACTGAATGCACAGACTAACTGTGTGGTCTGTGCTGAAAGTTTCAACTCGCTAGCTCATTCCTTTCGACAGCTATCGTGTGTGTCCTCGGCTGGATTCGTCATCATGAGTATATCCAAACTAGACGTTTGAGATCATTTTCGGCACAAAATTTGAAAATTACAGAAACTTGGACAATATGATAGAGATAGCACGCCGTTTCGGGGAACATGAGGACAAAAAGATTTTTATGGTGTATTCTTTCGTTGTATAATTGTTTATAGAATGCTATTGACATGAAGATGTACAGAGACTCTCGTATAGTCACTGTAAGTGATAGTACAGTGACTCTAACAACTTTTAATAACTCTTGTAAAGTCATTGACGTTGTAAGTAATAGATGATAGTAGCGCCATCTCGGTGACAATCACTATACTGATTCTGCAGATATAGCCTCCTTGAATAGTATTCTGTACACTATCCTGATGTACGCTGTAACCATAGAACAAGTATATTTACTTTATGGCTGAAACTTGCCATAGAATCTCAGGAACTTTCCGTTTGTGGTTCAAGCATCAGTTTATTTTCTGTGGGCGCTGCTTATACTGTTATTCTATGATCTTGTCTATTGGGAACTTCTGCGAAGATGCCAGCGCCCAAACGAATAAATTTGGAACCTGTCCAAGCTAGTAGTTTTATGAAAACAAACCTTAGAAATGTGGTGGAGAACGAATATTTATCAAGCAGAGCTTGAATATTTAGAGAAATTATTATTATTTTGTATAAGATTTCTTGAGAAGGAACTTTTCGTTTGGATCACGATATGAAATCGTACTTTGAATCGTTCCTGGTGGATAATTTTGGTGTTATTTTAGTGTATGTTGCTTGGTGGATCGAAATGAACCAATATCTAAGTTTACTAGAATTTCTGGAAAAATAGGCACCTCAATAAGTAATATAAGGACTCTTATTTTTGTGAAGAAGTGCTGAACGCAAGCTATATTATGTGGTAAATTTAGAATCAGTCCAAATGATATGACTTGTTCTTTGTTCACAAACGAGTGAATCAATAAAATGAAAACAGATTTTCTGCTTCAGTTCTTTTGCATCGTATTTCTAAAGAAAAGGAAAAGGATAGACATATAATTGATTTCATTTTCATATTATAACAGCTCAAGATACAGATACAAAATGAAAAATGTCACAGCTGGTTCAACCTACCTATATATAGAAATGAAAAGTATTAATGTATTTATGTGAATATCTTCAGCTACTATCAACTCTAACAGTATATCTAGTTTTTGTCAAGTTTCCAACCAGATCACTCTCTTAGAATATGATTTTGTGTAGCATGAGAATGAGGTAGCTGCAGAAGTGCTCGGTAGTTTCTCTGCAGCATTTTTCTTCAAAATTCTCTTATTTTCATTTACACCTGAAAACATCATGACATGAAGTTGTTTCGAAATGAATACATTGTAGGTAATTTACCCTTATGAAAATAAACATCTTCAGAGAAATGCAGTAAACATACTTTCATGAATTTCGTGACCCGTTTTCCAATCTTCAATTTCTAAAGCTAGGCCTTTCTTCTATCATTGAGTTCCCTGCCGAATGCTGTTTCCAAATTAACTTTACTTTGATTTGGCTTTGGAAAAAATGAAAACTAGAAGCACTAGATGATTCTTGCTTCTTTGACCATGAATAACATTGAGTTGAGGCACACAACAATAGTCATTTCGGGAGGATGCCATTTCGAATTAATACAATCGAAAATTTTAATCGGAAAGAAAGGAATCGATTGATGAATATTACAAACACTTTCGTTATACCAAAATCTCAACTCTGAGAACAACACAAAAGCTCGAAAATGAACTCTCAAAAGTAAGCAAATTACGTTAGAATAACAGGCACGTCGAAAAACTACTAGCTTGGAAGTGTTCGAATTTCTATCACCAGAGGGCGTATCGCTTAGCAGTAGTTGCGAATGGCGCATAGATATTGTTATATATTTGTATTCTGTGATTGTTATTCTATGCTTTGGCGCAATGTCGTTATATTTGTATTCTGTGGTCGTCAGTTCGAAAATGGAAACTGTCAGCGAAAATATTTGAACTTTAATATGAAAAATTAACACTATGAAAATCACTTAAACTTGAGAGCATTGTTCGTTTCGAGTATTATTCACACTATTTTCATACAAATCTTTATAAGCATCAAATATAATCCTGTAATTACTTCGAGTACAAGGAATGAACTCTTAAAAATTCATGAAAAAATAGATTGCAATGAGTATGAATCTCATACCTGGTGAAGAACTGCTTGAAGGAGATTGTCCTTACACTGAAATTTGTGATTATCGCACATTACTGGAGGAAACAAATAGGTATGTCGCTTCATGATATGAATATATTGTTTGTTTCAATTAATATATTCTTGAAGGTGGTTCGAATCGCTTTTGCCTCCACTTTTACTTGGTGACGTTTTCTGCTCTGAGGAGTCTAGTTCTCAACAGCTGCATGGTCACCAACAGCCGCAAATCAATGATAGTACTGATGATACTAGACCAAAGACAAATCTCGATAATAAAGCACAGGATTCCAATGGAAAGATTTCGAAACCTAAGAAAAGGAAAAAACGACAACGTCTTAATATTAAGATCCCAAAATCTAACAAAGCTACTAAAAAGATACCTTCACCAAAGAAACAATTGAACAACAGTCTCAAAAGCCCCTTGGAAGTAAACAAATCTAAAACCACTGAAGATGTAAAATCTTACGATGAACCAGAATCTGCCCCAAGCAAAGTTAAAAAAGGAAAAGATAAAATAAACCCTATTGTAACAGGGAGTACGAAAGTCTTTAAAGGTTAGTGAAACAATTTTCTACTGCTTTTGAATAGAATTATTAGAATTAGTGTGAAATATTCATATTATCTGAAAATTCAATGTTTAATAACCTATTTCTCACTACCTGAAACTATATTCTCTATCTTGAAACTCTTGATTGGCAGAAAACCTGTCTCTTCAAAAAGGAGAGCTTGTTTCTCCGTCTAAAAAGGAGGGACCTTGTAAGAGAAAAAGGAAAAGAACCGTACCTGTTCGCAAACTTAATAGTGAAACCACAGAAAGTGGGGAACCTGTTGATAATAATCCCAAACCAAGTGAGTTTCTTACTGAGATATCAGATCTATGAAAAAACTTTGTACACCCTTTATCCAAATTTATCTGAATGATGTTATCAGTTCATCAGTAGCCTCAATACTGTGTTTGCAGGCAAATTGACAAAACAGGAGAAGGCCCCTTCCTCCTCCAAAACTGAAGAAAAGACAAAACAAAAACGAAAAACTACTGTTCCTAAAAAGCAACTTGAAATTGGAACTACTCACAAAGAGAAACATGACATTCAAATCAAACCCAGTAAGTCGATTGCCAATAGTTAATGAATTTGTTCAAAAAATGAGTTTTATCCTAAAGTTCTTCACAGTTATTCACGGTCATTTCCATTCTTTTGGTAAACAACTTCCAAAGGAGAACTAGTAGTCTCCAAGTTTTAGTGTAGGTTTGGATTCGCCAACAGTTTTGAGTTGTTCCCATTTGGAATTTTTAGGATATTTTCCTCATTGTCTCAGGAAATACTGAGACAAGAGACTCAAGCTTGGTGATTAGTGTAGAATGCCCACAAGCCAACCTATGAAGAATTTCGTAAAGATTGTACGATTAGTGATTTAAAAAAAAGTTCAACAACAATACACCGAATTTTAGCTTGGGCTATGTACTATCGAGTTTTGCATGGACCCTGATGCCTTCATTTATTCCATATTTTTAAAAATACAGATCTGATACAATTGAATTATAATACTTGGTCGAAAATGACGGCATGAAGGTAAAATAAGATAAGATAAGATAAGAAAGCTCTTTATTTCAAAACAGTTCATGTTTACAAAACAAGAAAAGAAATGAAATAGTGTCATTTAAAAAAATAGGATTAATGTCCTCCAAAAAACTCCTCCATGTTATATGGTTCCATATTCAGCAGCAGCTTGAAAATTTATTTCTTGAAAAGTTTAAGAGTTTCTATTCTTTGTATATCCCTAGGCAGTTTATTAAAAAGTTTTAGACATCTATACTCTGTTTGCCTTTGCGTAGTAGACAGATTATGTTTTGGTAGATTGAATGCCAATGTTCTTGTGTTATGGTTCTTCTTGCGATTGAAATGTTGGAAAAACAGATCTTTATTTTTATGAAGGAATATTAAACATTCCTGAATATACAATGCATACACTGTTAGTATGCCATTCTTCTCGAAGTGTCCTCTGCATGATTCTCTGGGCTTTAAATTTTCCATCATGCTTATCGCTCTCTTCTGCAGTATAAACACAAATGAAACATTTCCTGAACCATAGAATACAATACCAAATTTCAGCTTTGCCTCAATGGTTGCATGATAGACTGACTTTAGTACTCTTGTGTTCAGATATTTGGCAATTACCCTGAATGCATAAATGGATGGTCCTATTTTCTTACTCAGATGTTCTATATGTTGTTTCCAATTCAATTCCTCATCGATGTGTAGGCCTAAGAATCTGGTGCTCTGTGAAGTTTCATACTTGCTACAATTCAGAGTCATATGCTCGGGAACCTCCAACTTGGAATTTGGAGGGTGGAATAAAATCAAGTTAGTTTTGTTCTTATTCAACACCATGTTGTTCTTAGCAAACCATTCTTCAGTATATTGTAGGACTTCTTCTGCTAATATCTTGAGATCTGGCCACAAAGATTCTATGACAAGCAGATTCTTGTCATCGACATAGTCCTCAGCACCAACTTTATCCTCACTCCAATGAAAGCTCAAGCAGTAATCATTCAGGTATACTATGAAAAAAAGCGGTCCTGCAATGCTCCCCTGTGGCACTCCAAGTATCAATTCTTCTGTATCTGATCTTATCCTATTTCCATCTGAGAATATCTCCACCAGCTGATAACGTTTCCTGAAATATGATGTTATCCAATTCAGTGTTGGTCCTATAATTCCATAGCTTTCCAGCTTGTGCTTATCAACATCGAGGCAATCATAAGCCTTCGATAGATCCAGAAATAGACCCAGGGCCAGCTCTCCATCCTCAAGAGCACCCGTAATTTGCCTTATTGATTTTTCTCTTCAATTATCAGTTTCTCTCATCAGGATCTTTGTATTGTTCCATCCTGTCATGTGATTTCTATTTGTTGAACAGACATGATCTCTTGCATATATTTCTCTGTTCTTTATGTTCTTATGTTCAAGTTTTCTATCCTCAAACAGATGTGATGTTTGTTTTGTGTATGATTTTCTACCGATACAGGTAATATTATATCTACAGTTTCTTCATTCCTCTTCTTGTTAATCAGTTCAGTTCTAGTTAGTTGTTGCATAAAACAAATTAAGAATTTTTAGCATAATTCATAGAAAATTTTGCTTGTACTGCAACAGTATATTACGTTGATTTAAATATGTCCCACAATTTAAAAACTTGGATTTTTTCATTTCAGATTGAAATTAACCTTGGATTTATCAAGTCTGTCTGAAAATCATTCCATTATGTTGACCTGCAAAATATAGTTACCTACGTATTATTCTAGGTTCCACTGGATCGAGAAGACGGACTCTTTATTCCCCAAAATCGTATGAACATTCCGCGGATATAACAAAGATTTTTAGTGACTACCTTTCGTAGCAGGACTAGCTGATTGCTACTGAAAGGTAGTTATTTGAAATCTAGTATGAGATGAGATAAGGAGTAGGAATTCATCTAGTTTTATTGAAAGTAACAGCTTGGACATCTAATTCCACTTTGACGATGAAAGCTTTCCGACCCGCCATTAGAATTAAATATTCTCCATAATTTTTGTACAATTTGACCAACAGATTTCAAAAAATTCACATTTTTGAAAGAAAAATAAAGCATTCAATATAGATATGACATAATAAAAAAAAAAAATTTTTTGATATACATTTTGTTCCTAAATCATCCAAGTTAACACTTCGTTTATTTTTCTGTACCACTTTTCGTACATTGATTTTAGGATCACTCTTTATTATGTTGAAATCATTCAGTAGAGAAAGCTTATATTTCAAAAAAAATATTTATCTGTTGGATTGAAACGGTGGTTGCTGCATGATTTAAGGCATTTTCTGAGCCAATAAAAATCATTTCACTTGAACTTTTTCGCGGAATTATTCACATCTTATACGAACTGATTTTTTTTTGATGATATGTTAATTACTTTTTAATCAAACATTCTTTATAGATCTTGTCATAAATACCTTTTCATGTATTAATCTATTGAAATATTTTTATATGTTAAATCTTTGTATGTTAGATTTTTGTCTCACGTTTTATGTTGATTTTAATTTTGATATAAAATATATTAAGATGTAAAATGTGTCTTTTCAGAGAATATCACTAATAATAACAGGTGCCATATATTATTATGATAATGATAATTCATATGCATCAAGACCAATTTTGTGATTTCTCAATTGTAATAAATGACATTATTTTATAGGAGTAATTTTGATTTTTGATCTTCACCATGTCAGCTCCTGCTAGGAATATCACAAAAGTATCTATCCCACTTTGAAACAAATCGAATATGATTGAAGGAGGGAAAATGGTTATAGAGCTGAACCCAGCGGATTCGATGACTGAATTTGAAATTTAACTCATCGATATCAATTTCATATACTGGTGCGTCTTTATGAAAGGATAATTTTCTTGATTTTATTTGAAACTCAAGCAATGAGTTTGTGTGATTATGTTTATGCTGAAGACATTGTAGATGTCATAAATCAGTGTGTTGGTGAGTCAATAGTAGTTTCCTTCGTTTATGACCGATTTATCTGAGGCCACATGAAGATACTCTGATCCAATGTGTTATCATAATGCAGAAAGCTGCAATGGATTATTTTATACAATACTACTTGATAAAGGTGTGTATCATGGCCAGCTTGAACTCAGAATAGAATCATTCGGACGACATTTCGACTTCTTTTGGAGATAGTTGGGAGATCAATCTAACAAGTTGACTAAACAACCTGAAACCTCGACGATTCTTAGTATTTTAAAAAAATTCCTACGCTGTTTTGCAACTCCAGAAAGTGGCTCTGGTGACGATGGCTTCCACTAGGCTTTTTGCACTAACATCTTAATTGATCGTCCAAAAAGGGTAATCTATCGCTGGTTTTCAGGGGACCGTCCATTCATTCGCTGTTGGGTAAACAATTAACAGTGCTGTTCCTAACGTGACGCAAGGAATTAGTAACAAAGCCTACACAGAACACACCCCCTATCCTAACTCGCACAAGCTTCTGAGGGGATTCGTTGAAGCCTGGGATAGTCGGAAAATCCAAAAAAAATGTGAGGTTTTTCTTCGAAAGATGGTTAATTCAAAGTTATTGTATTATTAGAGAAATGTTTCTGTATCCAAGCTGATATTATAGAAACGAGTTTTAAATTCCGGTACGATTCGCAACTACTGCTAAGCGATACGCCCTCTGGCGATAGAAATTCGAACACTTCCAAGCTAGTAGTTTTTCGACGTGCCTGTTATTCTAACGTAATTTGATTACTTTTGGAGTTCATTTTCGAACTTTTGTGTTGTTCTCCGAGTTGAAATTCTCGTATACCGAATCGATTCCTTTCTTTCCGATTAAAATTTTCGATTGTATTAATTCGAAATGGCATCCTCCCGAAATGACTATTATAGTATGTGCCTCAACTCAATGTTATTCATGGTCAAAAAAAAAGGATCATCTAGTGCCTCTAGTTTTCGTTTTTTCCAAAGCCAAATGAGAGTAAAGTTAATTTGGAAACAGCATTTAGCAGGGAACTCAATGGTAGAAGAAAGGCTAGCTTTAGGAATTGAGATTGGAAAACAGGTCACGAAATACATGAAAGTATGTTCACTGCATTTCTCTGAAGGTGTTTGTTTTCATAAACGTAAATTACCTGCAACGTATTCATTTCGAAACCACTTCATGTCATGATGTTTTCAGGTGTAAATGAAAATAAGAGAATTTTGAAGATGCTGCAGAGAAACTACTGAGCACTTCTGCAGCTACCTAATTCACATACTACACAAAATCATATTCTAAAAGAGTGATGTGGTTGAAAACCTGACAAAAACTAGATATACTGTTAGAAGTGATAATAGCTGAAGTTATTCATATTAATACATTAATACTTTTCATTTCTATATATAGGTAGGTTGAACCAGCTGTGACATTTTGTATGTGTATCTTGAGCTGCTGTAATATGAAAATGAAATCAATTATATGTCTATCTGTTTTCTTTTCTTTAGAAATACGATGCAAAAGAACTAAAGCAGAAAATCTGTTTTCATTTTATTGATTCACTCGTTTGTAAACAAAGAACAAGTCATATCATTTGGACTGATTCTAGATTTACCACATATTATAGACTGCATTCAGCACTTCTTCACATAAATAAGAGTCCTTAAATTACTTATTGAGGTGCCTATTTTTGCAGAAATCCAAGTAAACTTAGATATCATATCATTTTGATCCACCAAGCAACATACACTAAAATATCACCGAAATTATCCTCCAGGAACGATTCAAAGTACGATTTTATATCGTGATCCAAACGAGAAGTTCCTTCTCGAGAAATCTTACATAAAATTATAATAATTTCTTTAAATATTCAAGCTCTGCTTAATAAATATTCGTTCTCCACCACATTTCTAAGGTTTGTTTACATAAAAATACTAGCTTGGACAGGTTCCAAATTTATCCGTCAGGGCGCTGGTATCTTCCCAATGGGTTCTAATATATTTTTTGTAAGAATATCTATCTAAGGAAAGAAGAATTATGCAATTGGGGAAGAGATTTCTGTAGCGATCGTTTCACTGCCATCTCACAGACAACTGCGCTACTAAACGAGCACCTCATTGCTCTACATCACTTATTCGTCTCATACCAACTTTGTCTCGTAGAGATGATACAATTATTGACCAGCCAAACAATGATTTAATTGTATTTATTTTGAATACGAGCCCTGCATTTGAGGTGTATTAGGTGATCAAGTTTCATGCCCATAATCTGATGATAAGGTACCGCTCCGCTAGATGTCGCTCGCATTTCTCCGTCTTCCAAACTACGAAATTTTTTAGCGGAGAAATTGTTCTCAAATATGTACATTAGTATTTCACCGTTATTATCACATTTTTGTCCTAAAATTTATTCTCAACACGGTCTATTTCGTTTCTTCTGACAAGGAAGAACAGTTGTTTGAAATATCAAGAAATAATGTGAATGAATTTCATTGAAGAGCAAAGAGTTCACAGCTGAAATATTGTCGATTAAAACTTGGTGATTTGTTGCAAAATATTGAAGATCAAACCAATGCAGGTTTTTGTGAGGATAGTCTCACTAGAAAAATTAATTTTAAAAATTTTTAAACATCTTGAGCTTCAGGACTATTCAAGAGACTGTACTGGGATTTTGCACAAATCCACACGCCGAACTTGTTCAGGAAAGTACTGAATTTCAATTCGATCAGATCTATATTTTTGGAAATGTATCTGAATTTTCGCCGATTCTCCTAGGTTCCGATTTGGAAGCCCTGCCCTCTATGGAAAAATAAAGTATCCTGCCGTTTTGCCAACGCTCGAAATGCCCAAGTTGAGTTCGTTGATGTTCGAAATCGGCGCAACGGTTTTATACTTATATTGATTTTTGAAGGTTTGAAGTTATTTCCTCAATATCTTTGGAACTGCTTGAGCTTTCGGATTGAAACTTGTTAACTAGTTGTAGAATACCGACCCGCAAGTGTTTGCAGAATTTTGTTTGGAACGTGTCGTTGGTATATTTAAAAAAAGTTTTGAAATTTTGTTTAATTTTTTTTGAAAATATTCATCAGATTTCTATGAAATTTTGCACAAGACTCGAAGTCAATATTTCACAAAAGTGTACCAAATTTTGATTTGATTTGATTTTAGTTTCAAATGATTCCGGAAAAAATATCTCAAGTTTCTTGGTTACTTCCTCGGTATCGCTTTAATTTCTGGTATAACTGAAAAATATTGATCTGAACACAACAAACTAATTCGAAAATGCTCATGTATGACTCAATGCGAAATTTTGTTATCGGAGTGCCATTAAAACAACTTGAATTAAATTTCAAATTATTTTCACATCAGTACTTTCAAAGAATTTTTCATTTTGATATTGAAGAACCGTTCTGGTGTTGGGAGTGAAGTATTGACATGAAAATTATTGAATTTTCGTTGAATTTGCTTGAATTTATTACATTTATCTCGCTGAACTTTCTGTAGGATTCCTAGGCGTTGTGGTATATGATTTATCTGATCCATTATATAAATCATTTTAATAGACAAATAACGCAGAATTCTAAACGGAAGTTGAGGAGGATGCTGTTATCTATGGAGTTTCCCACTCCCACACAAAACCTCGTGGATCCAGTTTCTATCGTATGGATTGAATGAAGTGATATACTTCTAACGAAAAATGAATATGTATTTCGTTCTGTAACTATATTTTTGTGCGCTTGCAAAAAACATTCCTAGAAAATATTCAAATCTCAGGAAAGGTTTATGATCTGAATGAATCTTTTGAGATCCAAAAACGATTCCAGAGTATGGTTCCAGAGCAACTGAAAATTCGTTTTCGCAATAATTTGCTAAATATCGATCTGATCGGAATGAAACTCAGTCAGGAGTTAACTACTCCCGATTCGAACTCTTATGCTAAATTTCTCAACGATCATCTCACTAGAAAATGAAAAAAAATCATAGTTTTCGTTAATTTTTGCGCGCGTGTTCTAGGGGAACAGCGTGCTATCGTTTTGTCCAAATGCCTGTAACTTTCGATGATTGAGCCGAAAATGGTCTCAATCGATTAGATTGGACTCACTGATGACGAATCCGGTGTCAAAATCGATTCTGTCCGGCCAGCCGTCCGTCCGGCCGTAGACACGGTAACTCTCGACAGAAGCAAGCTAGCAACTTTAAACTTTCAGGATAGGTTGCGCATCAGAATGCCAAGGTTAAGTTCCTTAATGGGCCAAACAAATCAGTCGAACAGTTTCGGAGTTATAGGCACTCGAAGTTTTGAAGTTATTTATTTTTTATTTCAAAAACCACTTGAGCGATTGGATTCAAACTGGGCAATTAGGTGGAGTTTATCGACGCGCAACTGATTTCGTCAGTATCATGTTGTCAGTAAATAAAAAAAAAATTTTTTTTCGAAATTTTTTTCCAAAAAATTTTTTTTTCCGGAAACCATTCATCATATAAAATAAAATTCCACTCACACTTTGAGCTTTATATTTCACAGCAGTGTTCCAAATTTCAGTTCGATACGATCATAAGTTTTGGAGATATCGGGAAAAAATATGTCAAATTTCGAGGTTTTCTTCTCGATATCGTTGATTTTCCGGATAACTTCCGGAAAAAACGACTCAGAAACTTGATATTTGTAGAGAAGGTTTGGACCTTAATTACGAAGGCCCAATTCGTGAATGGGTAAAATCCACCCAATGATTCCGTAGATATACCCAATCAAAATTTTATTTCCCCAATATTTCCAAAAATACAGATTTGATCGAATTGAAATCCAGTAATTTATCAGTGAAAAATTTCAAAAAGCACTGCCGTGAAGGCAGCAGCTTTTGCGTGCATGTTCAAATTCGTTGCTGAAGCGGTCATCTACATTGAACATGCGCGCAAAAGTTGCTGCCCTCACGGCAGTGCTTTTTGAAATTTTGTATGCCAAACTTTACTGAAATTTCGAATAAACCTCCGAATCGTGATTACACGCCATCTAGATTTAAATTATATCGGATCTATTTGCTAGGAAATATTTATGAAGTCGATTGTTGTAATTATGATCTAAATCAACTCAATAAATATACAGTCGTTAAGATATTTTTCTCTTGGAATTTATTTTGATCATCTCCCATCATGCATCATCTCCCATCATGCATCATCTCCCCGATAATTCCAGAAATACATTTTTTTGTTTTTACTGAATGAATAATGGAATATATCGAAAGAAAACAGACAGATAGTTGTGTAGATTCACGTCAAGACGTGATCAGTGCGCAGTCGTCGAATTTTTTAAGTTTTCATTTCAGAATTTTCATCAGAAGGACACTGAAACAGAACGTTCCAAATTATCCCACAGACAACCGACTTCTCTTGGCCATTCGTAATTAATTCAATAGCTCCATAGAAACCTATTGCCATTTTAATGACCAGCAATAAATGGAAACGTGTGGGTGTTGTATGCACATATTTTGTATACAATAGGTATAAATTTATCTGTGCTATGCATAAACCAAATTCTCGCTAAAATAGAGAACTATTGATCTATTTCACTTACCTATACAGAATATTTTCGATCTTGTTCTATGAGGACGTGTAACTCGTCTGAGTATAAAATTTTTCATAACAGCTTAAAATCCATTAATTATCCCTCATAAGTTGCATTTCGTAGAATCAGGAATAAAAATGTGGAAGTATTAATCAAGTTTTATTCATCGTCTTATCCATCACAGAATGTGATGTATTTCATTTGAAAATCTGTGTTCATGATGCATAGAATACAATATGATGATAATAGAGGAAGACTCATACATGCGACTCGTCTATGATATAATACATAGAATATTCTTGCCTGTTGGTAACTACCACAGAAAACAGAATATAAGAACCATAGACTTATAAAACCGATAATATAACATAATAATATGTCTTTGATAAGAACAAATAGTATTCAGCTCTCAAGTTGTATCTGGTTCTGAATTTTTTTCAATTCTTCGCCACAATAACATGAAATGAACAATACCCAGATATGTCAGTATTAGTTTTCTATGTATTGGTCATAAACAAAAGGATGATATCAATGTGCATTTATGGCTATAACATAGAATGGACAAAAAATAAAAGCGTTCGTTGTTCTTGAGAATCTCGACTCAATTATTTTTTTGGAAATCAATTTATTGACTTTAAAGATAATGTGAATGAATTGTTTCATTGCTGCCGTGAATTCGTATTATGAATATATTGGGCGAACAAAAATGAATGAAAAGATGGTATTGAATAAATTACGTGAACTCATCATGTAGGTAAAACGCATGAACTGATGCAGGAGACACCAACTGAAAAAATTCTGAAGATCGGTAAGTTATTAATTCATCTATGGAGTTTTGATTGGTGTGTTCAAAAAAGTTGTTCGAGCTCTTGATTTTCAAAAGACATATCCAACATATTTTGCTACGTAATTTTTCTTCAACAAGAGCCATCGAAATGTATATATTATTCAATAGTTGTGGACAAATTCTGTTGGTGTATTTTGAATCCACGAACATGAATCAAAAAACGTCGAAGTACCGTTCAATTTTCTGAATGGAAGCGAGTTATGAATGGCGTCGTACGATATAAAAATATGTGGGTCAAAACAGAACAGCGTAGAGGCCCCGCTTTGAAATAGCTCGATTGCAGATAAACCTACTCATTTCAATTGATAATTTTGATCTTCTCCTTGAATCGATTCTGGCTGTGACCAACAGGAAATGGCATACATATATTTGGGTTCGTAATCAATCTGACAATAGGAGGTTCCATCCGTTTTATTCGTATGTTGGTTAGGAGAAGAAATACCCGAAAAGCTACTTAGAATTTAATTGATCCTTAACGGGTTGAGGAGGAAATTGTATATTGATATGGAATAATATTCGGGATGTTACATCATGGAGGAAGTAGATGCAGTTTTATTTTAATGAATGAATAATCTCATTCGGAAATTCATTATTCAGGATCGGCCTTATTTGAGAACTATCGTTGGTCTAAATGTTTGTAATTTTCGAATTTTTTCTCGCGAATGGTCTAGAACGATCAGGCTAGACTCACTGATGACGAATATGGTGTCAAAATCGATTTTGTGCGGCCGTCCGTAAGCACGATTACGGACATAAAGGGGATGATATCGACTATATAATTTAAGGGGGGTTGCATTTCAAAATGCGACGGTAAGGTTCGTTAATGGGCAAAACCTGCCATATGATGTTTTTATTTCCATATAGCTATTTGAATTTTGAGGTAATTTTCCTGACAACTACTGAAGCGATTAGATTGAAACTTGGCAGTTAGTTGAATCATAATCACGCGCAACTGCTTGCGTTTTTTTTGAGATCGTAGAGTCTCTAAGTTGAAAAAAATTATCAAATTTCAAAAAAATATGATCTCAGACGTTGAGCTTTATATTTCACAGTCGTGTATCAAATTTCACTCAGATAAGATTATAATTTCTGAAATTATTGGAAAAAAAATGTGAAATTTCGTGGTTTTTTTCTCGGTATTGTTTATTTTTTCGGAATAACCCAAAAAACATTGATTCAATCATGATGAAATTTGGAAACTAGTTTGAAAATTCTGATAATCAAGTTTTTGCGAAATTTTCTGATAGTCGTGTCATGAAAAGAGATAAAAATAAAATTTTTTTCAAATATTCAATGTTATGTGAGTTTATGACCATATTACCAATCAAGTACTGAATTTGAACTCGATCTCATCTATATTTTTGGAAATATTGGACAATTCAAATTTTGAATGGAATCTATGGAATCTTCGGGCTGATTTTAACCATTCACCATTTACCCATCTTCTTAATTGAGGTCCAAACCAACTTTTCGCATATCGAGTTTCCTAGTTGTTTCTTTCGAAAGTTATTGTGCCTACGATTGACCGTTAGACCCATCGTAAACACAATAACTTCCGGAAGAAACGACTTAGAAACTCTATATTCCTTGAGTAGGCTCAATAACGAAGGTTGAGTTTGTGAATAAGTAAAATCCACCAAATGATTTCCTAGATACACCCATTCAGAATTTTATTTCCCCAATATTTCCAGAAGTACACAATAGATCGAACTGATTTCCAGTATCCTTTGTGACAAAATGACAGCTCAAAGCTTCATACAGAATTTCATGAGGATAATTTGAAGAAATCAGCAATTTATGTTTTGTAAGAATCAACAAAGCCATAGTGGTTAATAGTAATAATACTCTTCTTCGTAGAGTAAAACTAGGCGGAACTGGGCTCTGCTGATCTGATAGGTTGAATTGGCCCGAAGACCATTTTCGGGAAAAAACTCGAAAATTACAGACATTTCTCTAGAATATGCGTGCATCAAAATGTCTACTAATATAGTATCTATACTCCATTCATTTAAATGAAGTAAGTTCGTAGGCCGTGGAAGTTTGATACAGTTCACCGTGTATATTTAAAAATGTTAGGGAATAGTAATTTTCCCATCAGATAACTACGCGACGTTGCCCACTCTACATAAATGTCGTAGTGATTACGCATGTAACCAAACTGAACCATTGAGTCCTTCATGAGTATATACAGGGTGATTCCGGAGGGGACCGTCAGATTTTAGGATAAGTTTACACTAGTCAAGACAGTCTCGAAACAATGTTTGGTTTATGGTTGGGGTCTCTATTGAGAATATACAGGGTGATTCGTCCGATTCGACTGATTTCACTTTTATTGATAACTTTGGTATGACTTATTCGATTTTAGAGGAATTTTCAGCGAAGTACAATATTGATGAGGACATTCATTAATTTCAAAGTTTTTTTCAAAATAAGTGGTTGTTATGGTAATAATTACAGGTTACTTGTGCAGGTTGAAAAAACACCCTGTACACCGCATTTCCAAAACTATGCTATATGTTTACGATTCTACTATAATAAGTCATTATTTGAGAGTTTCTAATTTTTTTCGCACACTTCTAGTTTTCTGAGAAAATTCCATCAAAAAAAGGCAATGTCGAAATTTTGCCCCAATCGATTATACTTTCATTGATAACTTTGGTATGGCTCATTCAATTTTGATGGAATTTGCAGTGTAGAACAATCTGAACGGGTAAATTCAATAATCGCAAAAGTCTCTCAAAATACAGGGTTGTAATTGTGATAATTTCAGATTGATTGTGCAGTAAAAAAAAAACACCCTGTACATTGCTTTTCCAAACGTTTGTTATTCGTTTCAGATTCTACAATAATATGTCATCATTCAGAGGTTTTCAATTTCTTTGGCACACCTCCAGTTTTCCTAGAAAACATTTTTGAAGAAGAGCATGATCGAAATTTGGCTCACAAGCAGTGAGAGTATTCCGCACTAGGTAGAAAAGCTGTATTGTCCAAGGATGCAAAGCAGTTCTTAAGTTCTAAAATATTCTTTTCAAATTCCACATTCATATTTTATTGCTAATATTTTGTATGAAATCATTCAATTCAGAATATATTTAGAATTTGAAAAGAATATTTTAGAAGTGACGAACAACTTAGCATCCCTGGAATATACAGCTTTCCTACCTAGTGCGGAATACTCTCACTGCCTGTGAGCCAAATTTCGATAATGCTCTTCTTCAAAAATGTTTTCTAGGAAAACCGGAGGTGTGCCAAAGAAATGAAAAATGTCTGGATGATGACATATTATTGTAGAATCTGCAACGAATAAGGAAGTTTTGGAAAAGCAATACAGGGTGTTTTTTTTTCAACTGCACAATTAATCTGAAATTATCACAATTACAACACTGTATTTTGAGAGATTGTTGCGATTATTTAATGTTTTCATTCAGATTGTTCTACACTGCAAATTTCATCAAAATTGGATGAGCCATACCAAAGTTATCATTAAGAGTAGAATCGATTGAGCGAAATTTCGACATTATCATTTTTTGAAAAAATTTTCTCGGAAAACTAGAAGTGTGCCAAAAAAATTAGAAACTCTCAAATAATGACTTATTATTGTACAATCGTAAACAGATAGCGTAGTTTAGGAAACGCTATGTACAGGGTGTTTTTTCAACCTGCACAATTAATCTGGATTTATCACAATAACAACCACTTATTTTGAAAAAAAATTTGAAATCAATGAATGAGTTCAAAACTATTGTACTACGCTGAAAATTTCATTGAAATCGAATAAGCCATACCAAAGTTATCAATAAAAGTAAAATCAGTCGAATCGGACAAATCACCCTGTATATTCTCAATAGAGACCCCCAACCATAAACAAAACAGTGTTCAGAGACTGTCTTGACTAGTGTAAACTTATCCCAAAATCTGACGGTCTCCTCCGTGTAAATTTGCAACGTCACACTGATTTTTTTGACCTTGACGATGACGAGTGCCCAACTCACTCAGTTCTAGTTACAAAAACTTGATAAAACTATTCCAAGGCTCATTGACTTAGTTTATAAACGTGAATGGAGTAAATAATTCGAGACCTTCCTGACATAATACTGTCAGGACATACCTGCTCATTTGAATTCAAGCTTTCAGGTTAGAGTTGAATCATAGGGAAATAGATAAAAGTGACTTCGAGTTATATGAAATTTGACCAGCTTACTCTTCTGTTGACTGAAAATGATCAATGGTGGAAACTGCATATTTCGAAATTGCAAGCAGTAAAGTTTCGAAACAGAAAAGAAGCAGTGAGAACATCACCGAATGCATATATTCGTAGTTTTCTCATACCTCCTGCTCTAAGCTGAATACTTCTTTCTCATTGTCCAAATATTTCACGATGCTCAACCACAACTATTCAATCCCTTCGTTGTTCAACATACGGAAAGAACCACGCAAAGATAAATCTATTATCCATATTCTTTTCCGGGTTCAAGGACCTTTTTTTTTTGTCAATTTTCGATAACCTGACGTTTCACATCCTTTCTAGTCCTCTTCAGGGTTCACAGTTCTGAAGAAAATACCATGTGTGGTTCTACTGTTTCAATTCTCAATTTTTGAACTTGAACTTCGGCTTATTATGTTTATGGAAATGTTGGACTAGAGACGAACAGTCGTAGGCAGTTAGACTGTCCCGTATGAGAAAGAAATAGGTATCTACGTTCCGAACGAATACCGTGCTATTGCCCTCGAGACATTTTAATTTATTTCATTACTAGGCACATTAAAAAACTTCCATTAGAGTCCATGTAAAAAATGCATGAGGAAGTAGAATCGAGTCGCTTTGATTTTGAGTATTGGTTTGGTCTCAATTCGTAGTATTTATTATTGTGATATAGATTTTCACAAATAAAATACAAACTGAATATCAAGCTAAACTGAATAAATCTATGAAATTTCTGTAATTTTCGATTTTTTCCGAAAATGTTGCCGAACGACTAGGTTGGACTCACTGATGACGAAAAAGCTGTCATAATCGATTCTGTTCGGCCATGGACCCGATAACTGACGTTTGAATGGAGTAATTCTAAAATGTCGTTGGGATTATTTTCGAAACCGAAATTAATGCGAACTGTTTTATTGACATTAATCACGCCGTTCCTCAAAACATGCTCGCAAAAGGGGGAAGTGATGTAAAGAACAAATAGTCACACAGGCTGGTAAATTACTGCTTCGTAGCCACAGAATTGTTTCATAAAACCCCGTGAACATCTCAAGGTCAGGAACCCGCCCACGATCTGCATACCAATTGGCGTCTGAATTTAAGATTGCAGCACCACGGTGGCCAGTTTTGGAACCTTAGGTACAGACATAGGTTCTGTTTTGATAGTCGATTTTGTACTGTTTCGTAGTGTTTGGTTTGATAATTTTTGATTTCACGATTTATTCAAAGAGTTTTTAGACTTTTATAGTTGACGAGAGATTACTGGGGGTACATTCTTATGAGGTAGGTATGTATCATTCTTCAATCTTATTGAGTGTAGCAAGATTGACTTTGGTGGATTTCTTAGGCTGTCTTGAAAATTGAAAAACAGATAGTATTGCTAAACATACTTTTTGGAATAATAGACAATTACTCATAACTTTACTATTTTTATAGCGAAGGACTAAATACTCAATATATTGTGAATAAAATGAATACATTCACATAAAACTAATGCTACTTGTATCGTTAGTCTTATTCATTATGGATTGACTATTAAATTTTCCAACACTCATATTATTGGTCTTGAAAAAGGTGTAATAAATAAGCCTTGTACAACTTTGCTTTTTCGACAGAAGCACTTTGACCTAACAGTATTCATCACCAGATATTTCCTTGTTGAGAATTTTTTTTCAATGGTCAGTTCATCACTAAAACATTTACGTTGTTACTTAATGAACAGTTCAACAGGCAGATTCCTGGAAGGCAGAGCATTCCTCTTAAGTAAATTTCTCTGCTTGGATTAGGGTCCTGGAAAAAAATTGTTTTTATGAATGTGATCTAATATTTCATGAGCAATTCGTGCTTTCCTCTTTAAAAATGATCATCATCGGTAAAATGAAGGTAACAGACTCTCATAAATCTTGTTTGTTGGTTTTATGGATTCTTCAATACTTTCAGGCCCGACTTGTTAAAGGAAGTTTCTTTCACCCTAACTCGAAATTTTTCACCAGACTGTGGAAATCTATGGGAAGGGACATTTGAGTTTGCCTTTCCTCATTAGAAGCACTTGTAAAATCACACAACCACAAGAAAAATGCATAAACTTTCCCATTTCCTTAACATTTCTGTTAACTTGTCAATGATAATGTCTGTACCTCGGGTTACTCTGATAGCCACCAGAGGGAGTAGCGCTTATCTTCATTCGCCAATAGCAGCGAGAAATATCAGAATGCGTGAAATCTCGACGTTAATGAGTGGAAACGGGGTGTCGTTCTGAACGATTCAGTAATTATTTTTTGAAAAATTTTTTTTTTGGGATGCTCTTAACGCTCTTGTGGAAATGCGCAATATCACTATTTTTCCATTTTTCACTTCAATTTCCAAAAAGTTTTGAATATAAAAAGTGGCTTTTCTCACTTACATTCATTTTTTTCAACCATTTGTACCCAATAGTACATTGTTTACTGGGTAGGAAACGCCTAACCTTTCCGGAAGACTATGAAGATATTGAAGTCGATGCGCAAGGCGAGACTTGGCAACACAGAGTCCAGGAATGTTTTTGTTAAGATCATCTCCGATTGGCTGAAATTTAAGTTAGGATTCCTGATTTCATGTCGATAGTGTCAAGTTTACATAGAATATGTTCCGCAAATCAACTTGGTTATTTCGGTTGCCGGTCTTCTGTTCCCTAAATGTGAAATATTCGGATGGTTCCTGAAAAAAAGGTTAATAACGGAATTTGATTGATAAAAAAGCGATCTTTCTGCAACCAGAACGACAGTCAATATTCTTTGGCATGATGTAAATAACATGGTTTGCTCATCTGAAAAAAAAAAGTGACGCCAGCAATAATAAAATACAAAGAAATATATGTTCTGTGCTTCGAATTTGAATGAAAAAGTGACGTCATGATTGGTAAATACGATCACAGATGAGCAGATAAGCACACCATGTTTTACTTACATCATGGTTCTTCGGTAACATGATTTGCGGAAAAAAAATTTCTCTGGCCTCGAAAACCTGGTTTTCTTGAGGTACTGTATATATGTGAAGAAAATTGTGAGTTGGCAACTTGGGCCGAAGTCGTCTATTGGATATTTTACACTAGAAATCTTATAAAATATTTGGAGTAAATTGAAGAACTTTTGTATTCTGTAAAGTTATAGTTGATCAGCATGAAGGGACCCGTCTATTGCCTCATCTACTTGCGAAACCATGAAAATCAGACCCATCCGATCTTTTGCTTCCCGTACGAAGGTACCACAGCACTAATCTACTTAAGCCGTGAAAAGAGACAAACCAAAAGCTCCACACATGGCGAATCCCAAAGGGCAAAATCTCTCGACGGCAAGTGCAGGCGACAAGTGTCCATCTTCACCGAAGGGCTGTCCCCTGGTCCGCCACATGAACAGAGGGTATAAATAGATCTGAAAGACGCGCATCGGCCATTCATCCGTCTTCGTGCCGTACCGTGCGCTCGTACATCGAGCCGAGCGCGCTTCTTATCTCACGACGTTCTTTTCGTCCGTTCTGGTCCTTCGATCGTGGATCCGTGGACATCGGCGGCCTCTATAGTGACTCTGGTGCGCGGAGAGAGCGGGTTTCTCCTCTAGTTTTGAGACCGCTGGAATTTTTATTAATTTTTTTTCTGGAAAGAGACTTCTAGGATGGAGGTGAAGTGGAAAGGACTGTTTATGCTGTAAGTGGTTTTGTTGTTGAGTAGTTTTAGGGGTGGGAAAATGTGGATTTTTGGGGTGATAATTGGGAATTTGTTTATTGATGGATTTCGAGCAGGGACAGGTTCTTATGTGAGGTTCAGAGTGCTAAAAAAACCTTTTTTGAATTTTTGCTCGCATGTTCTGTGGAACGGCCTGCTTGCGTTTTGTCCAAATTTCTGTAATTTTTGAATTTTGAGCCGAGATTGGTCTTAATCGATTAGGTTGGACTCATTGATGATGAATCAGGTATCTGCCTGGCCAAGAGCACGATAATTGTCGAAGGAAACAATCTAGCGACTTGAAACATCGGGACAAATCGGCTGAATGGTTTCCGAGTTATACTCATTCTCATTTGAATTTTTGAGATTATTGCAACGATATATCAAGAACCATTCGCACCATCATATTGAAACTTGGACATAGTTGTAGCGTTCTAACGGGCTAATAAAAATAACATTTTGTTCGGATTGTATGGGTTGTAGATTGAAAAAAAAATTTCTCGTCATTTTCCAAAAATTTTATTTTTCGGAAAATATTCATCGACGAGATTTTGCACAGATTCCAAACTCCATATTTTACGAAAGTGTATCAAATTCCAGTTCGATCCGGATTCACCTTTCGGAGATATAGAAAAAAAATATGTAAAATTTTGTGTTTTTTCCCTCGGTATCGCTTTTATTTACGGAATAACTCAAGAAATACCAATCCAATCTGGCTACATCTTGGTAGCTAGTTGGAAAAGGCTGATGCACAATTTTTTTCAGTAATTGGAAGTGAGAACCCAGAAAAACCTAGAAAATAATGCAAAATCCATACAAAAAATCCTTAAATTGATCTTTGAAATTTTGCGATGGAACTTGGAAACTAGATATTTTGTGGAGTACGTTCGGACCTTAAAAATGAAGGTCAAATTCGTTAATGGGTAAAATTCACCTAATGATTCCGCAGATAGGTAAATCATTTAAAATTGTATTTCCTAACATTGCCATAAAGATTGGATCGAATGTAAAACTATTATTTAATTGAAAAATGAGAGCTTGAAAGTCCACGGAGAATTTCATGAGGTAAATATAAAGAATAGATCAAATCTGTCGATCAGAAGTAAAGTTGAGTTTGGCGGGGTCAAGACGTGAAATGATGACCGCTTCAACAACGAATTTGATTCGGACGGTCAAAAAACACAGGCAATTTTCTTTGGATTTGAGAGTGGCTCTCATACTGAAAACAGCAAATGAAATTCCCAGAAATAAAGTTGTTCATTTTTCAATTGGAATAGATATGGTTGTCCTTTGGCGTTATACACGACAATGATTGCCTATTTTCCCTTAGAAGATTTTTTATGGATCTTCGATAATAATCATAAATGTCCGTTGAATTTGATTTTGATTTCGAATTCTTACAAAATCGAATATGGGAATAGGAAAAATTAATGACATGTTTTTTTTTTCGAAGGCAATGGTTTTTGTTTCCGATCTATTGAGGAAAACTAAAATTTTGGCGATTTCGAATTCTGGATATTTGATCAACACGAAATTTTGAACCTAGCTGCGCGTTATTATTTTTCACCTGATTACGAAGTTTCAATCAGATTCAATTTGTACTTCTTGAGATATTGCAGAAATAACATTGAAATTACAAACAACGAAATTTGGCATATTCTTTCCCTTCTATCCCCGAAAGAAAATATATGATCGAATTGAAATTTGGACCATTGTTGTTAAATACTGACCCTAAGGTTTGTGCCAAATTTCGTGGAAATCTAATCGATATTTTCAGAAAAAAAACTTTTCCATCAAAAGTTTGAGAATTTTTCGAATAAACATTTTTTTGAAATTTTTACCAACTGTATCCACAAGCAATTTAAATGTAGGTTGCGCGTTGGTATTTAAAAACTATCTACAGATTCTTCTTCAAGGTGTTTTAAGAGCATTTTCGGATCCAAATTCTAAAACTACAGACATCGTGACGAAACGACAACGCGCTGTTCCCTAGAACGAGCGCATAAAAATGGCCGGCAATTTCTCTTCGCAACAATACGTTCGCAAAGAAAAGCTCCTATGGTTGCAGGGATTCAGTTCAGGAACATAGAATTTTGGTTACCCTCTACAGAAATTCTGTCGGTACCGCTGGTAACGTGTAAACTCCGACATCACTGGAAAATATAAAATGCAATAATACTTTCTCAAAATAAAGATTTTTTATCATAATGATAACTACGAGTCGTCATTACTATAAGACCAAGTCTAATATTATGTCCAGCTATTCGATTAAGCCAATCAGCCATCCAAGTCGGCTCATTTGATGATTTCAATTTAACTTCTTTCGGAGTCAAGGGTCAGGTAATTAGGAATGATGAAAAGGCACTGTCAGAACAATAAGAGGATTCTTACATGCGTCCGTCCGATGCGTTCGTTCTCTACGATGAATCACGCTGTTTCCTCAATGAAAAATTTTATGGGATGGAGTATACAGAAGTTTATTGTAATTATTTAGGAAATTAATTTTTATTTCATCCTTTTTGGGAAAAGATTAGATTCACATTGGTTGAAATTTTGAATGAATTGTCCAATCAATAAGGTTTATTTTTGTTGTACAGCGAAAAGAATTCATGCGTTCATTTTGTGAAAAAACGAGAAATGGACTGACGTGAATTCAGCAACTTTAAAGGTGGGAATTCATTCGAGCAAATATGCGCGCACGCTGTTCGCGCCCGCACAGATAGCTTGCGTGAATGCCAAGTGTCCGTGTAAATATGCTCAACGTGGATGTACACATTACAAATGATTAAATTTCTGCCGCACAGCTATTCGTGCGCGCACATTTGCTCAAAAGAATATCCACCTTAAACAGCCGTTAGGCCGAGCGTAAATACAAATAACTTCCCGAAGAAACAACTTCGAAACTCCATTTTGGTAGAGTAGGTTCGGACCTCAATGGGGGTTTTTCCTTTAAACGAAAATGCAGTAATTTTTATGAAAAACCTTCAGAACATCACATTTCAAACATATAATTTCAATATTATATTTTTAAAAAAATATTTGATCACCTAAAACTGAAAAATAAAAATGGGGATTTGCATTCAAAGGGATTTGTCTTGAGTGCACGATATGGCAACGTCGAATTAAGCTTTCTCGGAAAGAAAAGGACGTCAAATGTGTTACTTTGCTAAGAAAAAAAGAGATAGCTATACTTCGATCTGGTTAGAGTAGAAGACAACGACCAGGAGTAGAAAAAGAAGAGCACAGACGGTCATACTGTCATATTACTGACAAATCGCAAACGGAAATTGTTTGGTTATATCGACAAAGAACTCGTGTGTACCACAGAATAGGAATACATATTTCATTATTCTATAGCAGAAAAAGCTATTCTACTAAACACTGTTGTCACTTCGTGCAGGCCTTGCAAATCCCAAACCCCAATTTTGAAATCTGATTTTGAATGCTTTCTGAAGGTAATTTGGAAGAGTGATGAATGAAACCCATAATAATTATGTCCAAATTTGCATTTGCAGTAATAACATGAATTCAGGAATAACCCCATTACGAAGGCCGAATTCGTGAATGGGTAAAATTCACCCAATGGCCGCAGATATAGACCCATTCAATTTTCTTCTCCAATATTTCCGAAAATACAGATTGGATTGAATTGAAATATAGTATCTCATTTGAAAATGACAGTTCGAAGGTTCATACAGAACTTCATGAGGATCAGAAGAGCACAGAATATCGAATATTTAAAGAAAAAAATTTGAAAAATTGTTTTCAAATTGTTCTGCTGATACGATCATCTTAAAATTCTGCAAAAAGTTGCCCATCAGCATTTTCAAACTAGCTGCCAAGTTTCACCATGAGTGAATCAGTATTTTCTGAATTATTCCGAAAAAATCAACGATATTGAGAAAAAAACCACGAAATCTGAAATAATTTTTTACAATATCTTCAAAAGTTATTATCGCATCAAACTGAAATTTCGTACACTGCTGTGAAATATATAGTTCAAGTTATGACCATTATCTTTCTCAAATGTTACGGAAAGTTTCCGGGAAAAAAATGTTTCGAAAAAGATTTTGAAAAAAAATTTTGTCACAATTTACTGAAAAAAATCAAAATTTATCTCGTCTACGAATTTGAATATGCACGAGAAACCTGCTGACTTACGTCAGATTTTCTAGTAACTTTTCATTTTGAACGGCAGCAAACAAGGTGAGACCAACATGCTCGAAATCGAATATCTGAAATGGCCATAACTTTCAAGAAGAAGAATTTTATCTGCCCGAATTTCGATGCTATAGTTTCCGGTGCATTCCCAGGAAAGAGCAGTTTAGACAAATCGACAATTCTTCAAAACTCAGAATGAACTAGGCCACAAACGATTCCATGAATGGACGAAAGGCAGTAGTAGACTCCCATAAATTTCGCTTCGTATCGGCCTGAAACCGCAAACCCATAAAACACGTCCATGATGGTCCTTAACCATAGATTTCTCAGCAAAGAGAGAAATATTCCCTGGTGTATAAATATCGGTTTACGTTTTCTCGAATATATCCAGGTTGAAAAATCCACCGAATGGAATGTACAGATCGAATCAACGCAGGCAATAAAGATTTATTTATGTCTGCAGGAAACATAGGGATTGTATATTCGCGAACTGTTTTACTGCTCTCTGCATGTTTGACCCGCCTTCGGGGTCATAAAAATCGGATTTCGAATGGGTTCGTTTACGCGTCGCTAACTCCTGTCTTTTACGCGCTCGGTCAGTGGAACAGCGCCTCATCGTTTTGCTAAAATATCTGCTGTTTTCGAATTTATCCCAGAAAATGGTCTCAAACTCTTAGGTTCGCCTTCGCACGCAATTCTGTCAGTCGGCCGTCTGTTGCCCCGATAACTCTCAAAGGCAACAGGCTAGCGATCGTTCCCACGACCGATCGTAAATACAACAACTTCCGAAACAAACAACTTAATGACTATATTTGTAGGGTAGGCTTGGACTTTAATGGAAAAGGCCGAATTCGTGAATGGGCTTAATCCACCCAATGATTCCGTAGGTATATCCATTCAAAATTTTATTTTCCGAATATTTCCAAAATACAATTGGAACCCAATACTGCATTGAACAATGATAGGTTGAAGGTTCATGTAGAATTTTGTGAGGATAATATGATTAGAAAAACGTTGAATATAGAATATGTATTTGAGAAAAATTAATATTTTTTTCAAATGGTTCCTATGACTCGATCCTTACGAATTTCCCACAAAGTGGTGGATCCGCATTTTCAAACTGGTGACCAGGTTTCAACATGATCGGCATTTCCAATCTAGCTGCCAAGTTTCATCATGATGGAATCAGTATTTTTTGTGTTATTCCAAAAAAAACAACGATATCGAGAAAAAAACACGAAATTTTACATAGTTTTTTACAATATTTCCAAAACTTATTAGCGTATCAAATGAAATTTGGTACATTGCTGTGAAATATATAGTTCAAGTCATTACCAACATTTTTCCAAATGATACGGAGAATTTCCGAAAAAAAATTTCTCGAAAGGAATTTTGAAAATTTTTTTTTTCAAAATTACAGACAGAACGATTTCAACAAGATTCTGCGAAAATCTGCATTGAACAATGATAGGTTGAAGGTTCATGTAGAATTTTGTGAGGATAATATGATAAGAAAAAGTAGATAGAGAATATGTATTTGAAAAAAATTGATATTGATATGAGTTATTCCGGAAATAGCAATGATAGGAAAAAAGAACGAAATATGACAAACTTTTTCCAATATGCACGGAAATTATTATTGGATTGAACTGAAATTTGGTACACTGTTGTGAAATTTGAAGTTCCTAATCTGACGAAAAAACTTTTTGTGGAATTTAATAATCATATGATTTCAACAAAATTTCGCAAAAATTTGTTATGCTTCCACCAACTGCCAAGTTTCAATCGAATCGCTCAAGCACCAAAAAAGAACGGGTTTGATAAAAATGAAACTTGATAAGTAGAACAATCGGTGCGAATTTGTGCATGCTTTCGTGATGATCGTGTTCTTTGAACTATAATGAAAAAACTCCATCTAACAAATATTTTCGAACATTTTATATTTCTTGATTTTCTAATCATGGTCCCCACGAAATTCTGCGTAGACCTGCTATCATTCTCGACCAAGTATAGATACATTTCGATTCGATCCTATCTGTTTTTCGAATGAGGAATCGTTGGGTGGATTTTATTAGTTCGGAAATTCGGCTTCAAACCTACTGTACAAATATCTTGCTCCTAAGTTATTTCTTATGGAAGCTATTGCAACCTGAGGATCGATTGAGCGTTTGCATGTTCATGAGACGCATGTTAATCAGACTCATATACTTAATATGTTTCAAGAAATCACTCCTCTCCTTTTGTTATCTCTAATTCATCCTATCCTCTTGGATAAAAAGGTTCATTTTCATAAATTCGTCTCGCTGGTGGAAGAAATACAGTGCATGCATTTTTTAAGCTCAAAATATAAAGAGTTAAAAGACATCGCCGAGGAATGTCGTAAGACGCTTTGGTTACAAAATTTTTCTCCCACCCGGTATAGGAACAACCCTGCTATGTTCTAATAACGATGATTTGTTAACTAGTTATATTGCTGAGACTTCCTTTATGTACCTGGCTCTGTCTTTCGTTCAGGTAAAAGTTCGTCATTAGGTCTTATATATAAAATGATAAGCAGATTAAACAACCTTTCTAACCTTACCTCATGATGTCTTCTGGTTACAGATTCCAAGAGAAAATATGGTGTTATTATTCTTAAAATATATCAAGTTCTTGGGCGGTCTGGACACTCGATTGACATTCTGTCAAATTGAGATTTTATTCGTAATTGGTAGACACCTCGAAAAGTTTTAATTCTTGTTCTATTATGAGTTGAGAAAGGAAATCGAAAAGTTTTAAATATCCTAATTTGGAACTTTTACATTTGAGAGGTGAAAATCAAAACCGCTTAGAGGTTTCGATGGAACAATATCTTATTTGTATTCATCGAGCTCGAAAAACTATATTTTCACACCAAGATCGACGATATGATCCGTACTTTCCGGAACAATCAAGTATGTATTTTCCTTTGACAATTTGCATTTCGGAGTTTCGTTTGGAGGGCACCTAATAGAGTCAACTATAACATCATAAGACAGTAGAATCTATAGAAAATTCGTAAAAAATATTAAAAT
Source organism: Myrrha octodecimguttata (assembly GCA_958510865.1). Taxonomy (NCBI): domain Eukaryota; kingdom Metazoa; phylum Arthropoda; class Insecta; order Coleoptera; family Coccinellidae; genus Myrrha; species Myrrha octodecimguttata. Next base: position 24,397,002 of record OY294059.1, read on the forward strand.
ATCCCATCCTGAAATTGTATTTTCGAATAAAATCTGCACAAAGTTTCATTTTCATTTTTGATTTCAGCTCTTACTTTTCTCTCATAAATTAGATAACAGAGATCCTCAAAAGTGGAAGATGCGAATTTTCATTAGTTAGGAATGCAGTCTTAGCGATAATAGCTTCGACAATTATTGACAGAAGAAGTTTATTTTTGGAATCTAGTCGGTCAGTAGTATTCAAGGTTCGATTGTTCAAATATTATATAACTGATTGGGGAAATCAGATTGATGAAGGCGGTATCAAGTGAAATTTTATTATCACATTCCGATAGATCTGGATAGGGTAAGGAGCATTCCGAGAGCAGACTGAATACTCAAGTCAAGCTGTGAGAGATTATAAATATGCATTAATTAAATCTTAATCCATTGTACGGAAAATATCAATGTTTCAGATACGAATATTGATGAATTTTGCGACAAGATGTCAAGACTAAGTATATTCCCTTCTGTTGAAAACTTGAAGATTTATGAAGAATATTGAATGACATAAATATTTATTTTCCATGATTTCTATTCGTGCATTATGTGTGTAATTTCTTTTTACTCGCTTTGAATCAAATTGAACTCTAGTACTCGATGAAAAAATTATAGATTGAAGCTTCATTCAGAATTTCATGAGGACCATATGAAAATAGGATCGACAAATCTTTCCAATCACTAAATAAACTTGAGTTTTCCGGGGTCAATAAATAATAGAATGACCGCAGTGCTTTTCTAGAGCTATATGCTATCATTTCGAACCATGAGGTCCATCCTCCAACCACTAACTACTCATGAATAAATAACTATTGTTCTTGTTGACTCGATTTCAATAGATAAATGTGGAAAATCTCAAATTGAACACAACAAATCATGATAAAAAATCTAGAAAAGCCCTGACGTGATGTCAGGAGCTTTTACACTCTTGTTCAAATTCTAACCATCAGATCAACATGAAATTTTGCAATCTCCACCTGATTGCATTTGTACTTCCTGAGATATTGCGGACATAACGTTGAAATTCCAAATAACAACGATATTTGGCACATTTTTCTCCGTATATCTGCTAAAGTAAATATCGGATCGAACTGAAATTTGGAACATTGTTGTTGAATACTGGCTTCAAGGTTTGTGCCTAATTCCATCGAAATCTAAACAATATTTTCAAAGAAAAAAAATTTTTCATCAAAAATTTCAAAAATATTCGGATACATTTTTTTTTTAATCTCCCAACAACTGAATCCACACGAAATTTTGCTCTAAGCTGCTCGTTGGTATTCCAAAATTGTCCACTAAGTTTCAATTTGATCGAGTCAATACTTTCTGAGATATCGAGGAATTAACCTCAAAATTTCAAATGGGCCTAACTCCGAACCTATCCAACCGATTTCGCCCATAAACGAACTCATCCGAGATATTTGGACTCCAAACCTAATCTGACAATTTCAAGTCGCTAAGTCTCTTCTTTCGAAAGTTAGAGCACATACGGACGGCCGGACGGACAGAATTGAATTTGACCATGTATCTTTCTTCAGGAGTTCAGCCCAATCGTTTAAGACCATTTTCATAAATTACACACAGCGTGACGAAATAATAACGCGCCGTTCCCTAGAAAAAGTGCGTAAAAATAATTAATTAACTTCAATTTGTATTTCAACAACCAGTAGAACCATCAACTTCATTCATTAAGATTCCACCTTGGTGCAACGAAAACTAGAGTTTTTCTTCTGATGGAAGTCCCATTTACCGCAATACCTTCAGTCCATTTCACGAAGACAACTCCTCCGGTTCTTCTTCTGCCTGTCTTTTCCACCGACTGGAACTTCGGATCTCTCCGTTTTAAATCCTCCACAGCCCGCTAACAAGCTTCTCTCTGGCCGGCCTCAAGGCTAAGAAGCCTTTGTCGGTGACCAAATTCTACCAGAGGCGAGTCGTCCACTTGAAGGATGATGGATCCGTCTACGAAAGAAATATGCATCCATTGACTTTTTACGAGGATGCTTTAAAAATTGAAAGTGCTGCTTCGTAGAAACTCATTTGATTTTCAATTGAAGAGTTTGTCTTTGTGATCGGGTTTTTTCGCGAACGTCTGCGTTGCGAGTGACAGTCTGTCCCATATTATGTACAGGGTGGGCCAAATTGGATACTTTTGAAGGGGAACTCCTATTTTTGTACTAGATAAGGGGTGTTTTTTTAGAGGTATAGAACTTCGAAATGGAATAAAACAAGTATGAATTTTTAAAAGGACATGGAATTGACTTCATTCGAAAGATGATCCATAGGCATTATGATTTAAATATAATTTCTGGCATATGACCTACACGGCTGGCTCAGACGTAATATAATCTGGAGGTCCAATTTGCAATCACTTTTTCCAACATTTGTGGCCGTATATCGGCAATAACGCGGCGAATGTTGTCCTCCAAGTGGTCGATCGTTTCGGTATTATCGACGTAGACTAGCGACTTCACATATCCCCACAGAAAATAGTCTAGCGGCGTTAAATCGCACGATCTTGGAGCCCAGTTCACGGGCCCGTAACGTGATATTATGCGGTTAACAAACGATTTCTTCAGTAAATCAATTGTGGCACGAGCTGTGTGACATGTTGCGCCGTATTGTTGAAACCACAGCTGCTCCACATCATGGTTGTTCAATGAAGGGACGAAAAAGTCAGTAATCATGGCTCTATAGCGGTCACCATTGACTGTAAGGTTCTGATTCGGGTCTTCCTCTACGCTGCGCTCTTTAGCAGCAATGGCTTCTTCTGTTCTCACTGTACGACTCTCTATGGATGCGTATCATCAGTTAGAGTAAACTTGGTGCGAAAAGGGTCCATGGTTTGTCGAATTAATTGCTCTGATGGACGATTATGTTGACCGTAAAACGGACGTAGAGCGCGATACGTATTTCGAACAGAAACATTATTTTCAAAATGAATTTGCATAATTTGGAAGCGTTTTTCAGGTGTCAGTTAAACTGCCAGACCAAACTTAACATAAATCACTTGTGAGGTGACAAAAGTGGCTGCCAGTGTTGCCAGCATGAAGTTGTATACCTCTGAAAAAACACCCTTTTGAAAAAAAAACTGATGTTGTTGTCTGAGACCCAAACTTCATGAGGAACTCATTGGCGAAAGTCGCCAATAGCTATCACCATTACATAGTTTCCAGGTGTTTCTCGAATATATTCATATAAGAAATATAGCTATAACTTTTCTTCTGTTGAAAATTTTCTATTTCTGTAATTACATTCTCGTATCAACTTCTCTCTTCAATGGCATTCATTGAATTTTCTTCAAACTCATATTTCATGAGATATAGATATGAAAATATTTTTTTGATGGGAAACCCCGTATGTTTTTACCTATTCCGATAGAGGATGAAATTGTTATTTCAGAGAAAGAGATAGAGAGAGATGTATTGGTGATTGCCACAAACATAACATTCTTTTCACACGTCGAGACAATTATAAATAAATAGAACAAAATGTGAAACCAAACAATAGTTAAAAATAAAAGTTACACAAAATCAGTGTCATCAAGAATCCGATCATAAAATATGACATACTTGATATTTTTCTGGAGTCATGCTGGAGATATTGAATTCTCAAATTTCATCTCTTGGATAAGTAGGCTTAGGACTTTGATGCGGTTAAAACTTTCAGGGCCGGCCACCTTCCTGAATAGGCCAAATCGGCCAAACGATTTTGGAGTTATACTTATTTGAATTTTTAAGGTTATTTCCTTCATATCTCAAGAACTTCGTCATGAGATTGGATTGAAACTTCGTAGTTAGTTGTAGAATGCCATCGCGCATTTGCTTGCAAAATTTCGTTGTTAAATTAAAGAAAAATTCCAAAATTTTCATTCGAATTTTTTGTTTCGGAAACTGTTCAAGATTCCGATGAAATTTCGAACAAATCTTGGGGTCGATATTTCACGGCAGTTTACCAAATTTCAGTCAGACCCGATTCTAATTTTCAGAGACAAAATATATAAAATTTCGTGTTTTCCTCTTCGGTATCGTTGATATTTCCAGAATAACTCAGAAAATACTGATCCGTTCTTGATGGAACTGGGTAACTAGTTGAAAATTCTTGATTCACAAAATTTCGCGACGATCTCGTCATTAGAACAATATCCAAAAAAAAATTCACAGTTTTGTTTTCCACGAATTTCACCATACCCGAAAATTCAGCAGACTTCACGTCAGTGTTTTTCCAAAATTTTATTTTATAACCATCGATGTAGGCTACCTAGCGTTCATCAATTTGGCTGCTAAGAATTTCCCAGAATATTTCGCCACAGCTATAAATCGTACAATGCACCTGTGAAGAGGTGTGATTTACCTTCAGAATCCAGTAGCTTCCATGTTTACATTCAGCAAACATTTCGGATACGGTAATGCTGCAACAACGGTATTCTAAGGAATCATTGTTAGATGGTAATCTATAGCCCATATCTTTGGTGTGAGCCAACTGGGCCAAACTGAAACGTAAAGGGTGTTCTTTTCAGTTAGTGACTCAATGCACATATACTCCTAAGTTAGTTCGAATTGAACATATAAAAAAATTTCTGCTTCATGGTTGAATTAGGGTAGGTTTTTTAGGAATAAATAAAACACATAATTGGCATTAATTTTCAAAAACTGATATTGTTAATTGAAGTATCAGTTATGACATTTATACACGAAAAATAATATCTCTCAAATGGTCTCCTATTGCAGCTCTTCAGACGTCCACTTTTTTTGAATTTTCAATGACATTTTGACATAATTGAGACTCTTTCTCACTAATGACACGAATAATTTCATCCTTTAGTTCAGGAATCGATTGTGGATTATTCTTAAATACCTGGCTTTTCACATAACTCCAGAGAAAAAAGTCCATCGGTGTCAAATCACATGATCTTGGTGGCCAATTGACATTACCGTTTCTGGAGATTATTCGTCCAGGAAATTTTTGTCTCAATAAATCAATTGTTGTTCATTGATGAAATTGACAAATGAACGACGTTTTGAAAGATCTGATGGGTCTAGTTTCGGTGTTTGAACCTTATATGCCTTCAGAGCTAAATCCTTGTGTAAAATACGCCATGTTCTGGACCCACGAAGTCTTACTTTTTGTGAAACTCGTCTAATGGACATTCCAGGGTCTTCAGCAACACTTTCACGAACCAAATCAATATTTTCTTGTGAACCACCGCTACGACTGTATTTTTCACTTTTTTGATATTCCACCGATTCGGTCTCTTGAAATTTTTGAATAATTCGACCAATAGTGCTTTGAGATGGACGATTATGTAAACCATAAAATTCACGTAATTTTCTGAAAACACTTTTCACAGAACTCTGATTTTCATAAAATAATTTAACAATTTGAACGCGTTGTTGTATCGTGTAAGAAGCTATTTTCATAAATGTCATACATCACACTTCTTAAATGTCAAAATACCCAGACGAATTCAGTGCGCCATCTATATTTTATTTATTCTTGAAAAAACCGCGCAATTCGAAACACTCTGATATGCCACCAATTTATAAAGTTCAAAGCAAAGATTTGATTTCATCATTTTATGTTTTCCTTCCTTTGGATGCTTTTATTCCATATAGAATTAAATGGTGATATGGATTTTTTGAATTTGCCAAGTTGTTTCATACCTATTTCTCACCACTTTTCTCAAATTTGTTATCCTTTTGTATCTTTAACTACCTGTTGAGATCAGGGACTCGTGACCAGAGATGCTTCAAAATTGCTTTTATTTCCTGAAATGTTTGTGGTAGACGGAGGTATTACACAATGGTATGAATATAACGTTGGGTTTTCAGAAAATAAACCGTCTATTGATTAGGGGCAAAGTTCAAACAAAAACTATTCATATATAATCAGTTTGATTTGATATAATCATGTGATTCAACAAGTCTGAAATGAATTTTGAGAAATACAACAATACATGATGAGATGAAGAGTAACTACGAAAAAACAAGGTAGAGAAGAAACGAAGTCCTTCAATTACTTGAAACGATTTGAATTATCCACTCATTCGTTAATTTTAAAAATAGATCCCTAAACCCTAGGAGTAGTTTCCTTAGCAATAGAGAATTAATTATGGGAGCATTTTCAACAAAGTTGGAGATGGCTAACGACGTTTATTGTATAGGAATTCTTGTTGTTTCTCATTTCTGTTCGATGAAGGTTCAATAATTCCAAATAATGGACCTCTTGTGTTATAATCAAGATGAACAGTGAGATACGAATTTCAATACGAACGCACGCATAAACTAAAACACACCTCTAAACAATCAATTACTAAAAACTTGCATACCTAGTACAAACCTGATTAGGAATTGCCCGTATACATTACCAATGAAGTCCTGAACTCTGATGAACTGTAATTATTTTCCTGATAGCTCATCTGAATTTATGGCTGTCCTAACCATCATTCATCTTAACTACAACGCCATTGTGGACACTTCCATCAAGGAACAATAAATTTCGTCAGACTTTTATTGGATTGTTCGAATGTTCCCATAATGCACTTTTACATCAATGAAGAAAAATCTTACAATTTATGGAATAGCTTCGCTTTGATCAAATTGAAGTGTTGTATGTTGCATTGGGCTTTATTACACTTTCGAAATTTTATTTCACTCAATGTTAAAGTATGTAGGTATCATTTTAAGGATTTTTCTACATGGGTCTCCATTCTCTATATCTGAAATAGAACTGATAAAAATTAAATAAAAATGGGTTTTCATGGAAAACGCCCTTGCGGATTGCAATATTGAAGTATTTGTCAAGGGCAGTTTCTTTGAAAACAGATTGCCTAATAAACAATACAAATTATTTATAAACAATTGGAACTGTGACGTTTCAGAGTACTCAAAACGAAAAATCGAAAGAAAAAGTTCTAAAAATTTTCTCCTTTGTCTGATGAAAGTCTAACGGCCGGACCGTAAACACAATAACTTCCGAAAGAAACAACTTAGAAACTCGATATTTGTAGAGAAGGTTTGGACCTTAATTACGAAGGCCGAATTCGTGAATGTGTAAAATCCGCCCAATGATTCCGCAGATTTACCCATTCAAAATTTTATTTTCCTAATATTTAGAAAAATACAGATAAGATCGAATTGAAATCCAGTACTTTAAAATGATAGTTTGAAGGTTCATACAGAAGTCAATGAGGATAATATAATGGGAAGATCACAGAATATTGAATATCTGAAGAAAAAAAAAATTTTAATTTTCTTTTCAAATCGTTCTTATGACACGATCATCACCAAATTTCGTACAATATTGTCCTTCAACATCATTGAACTAGCTGCAAAGTTTCATCACGATTGAATCAGTATTTCTCGAGTTATACCGAAAAAGACAACGATATCGAGAAGAAAACCACGAAATTCTACATATTTTTTCCCGAAATCTCCGAAACTAATAGCTGTATCGAACTGAAATTTGGTACACTGCTGTGAAATATGAAGTTCGAGGTATAACTCGAATTGTTCTCGAATATGAATGATAGTTTCAGAAAAAAAATTTTTTTTTAAAAATTTTGAAAAAATTTTTTTTTTCAATTCAGTGACCATAAGATTTCAACAAATTTCCGCTCAAAGCTGCGCGTCGTTATGCTCCAACTAACTGCCAAGTTTAAATCCAATCACTTCAGTAGTTTCTGAAATATGAGGGAAATTACCTCAAAATTTCAAATGGCTATAATTCCGAAACTATTTGGCTGATTCGGCCCATTAACGAACTTCACCGCGGCATTTGGATGCGCAACCTACCTTGGAAGTTTCAGGTTGATAGAATTCTCCGTACGACCGTAATCGTGCATTCGGACAGCCGGACAGAATCGATTTTGACGCCGGATTCGTAATCAGTGAGTCCAACCTATATTCGTTTGAGAACATTTTCGGCTGAAAATTCGACAATTACAGATATTTGGTCAAAACGATAGCACGCTGTTTCCCTAGAACATGCGCGCAAAAATGACGCGAAGTCCTCCCAAAATAAGCTTTAATCGATATACTTATATAATCTTCAAATTATCTTATTGTCCTATTATCGATGAAATGGGTGCAAGATCTAATATGAATAGCCCGATTTATCGCCCTAACAATACTATCTCTACAATCGCATTCATAATTGATGAGTAAATGGTGAAGCCTTCAATAAAATAGGCCCATTATAGACATTTAAAATATTTTTTACATCATAGTGCCTAGATATAGTTTAAGGCGCTATGGATAGGATAATGGCTCTGATTGCATTATTATTCCTCCCTAAACTACGTCCGTGAAAGCATCATGATTGGATAACTAGATAAGAACCGAAGATATCGTAGATAATTATCAAGTAACTCGGGTATTTATCAGATGGCCTGGTACAGTATTGGGAGACTTCAACGTGCAACCAAGAGAGTAACTGGTTAATGCGTAGAGATCTATTTTATCTATTTTCAGTTTTGACACCTAATCGTTTAAGTTCCTATATAGCTCAAAACGTGTTTATTGCAGAAGTCTAGGCAAAACGATAGCATGCTGTTCCCTAATTTAGCGCGCATAAACATAAAAATTTCAAAAAGCACTGCCGTGAAGGCAGCAACTTTTGCACGCATGTTCAATGTAGATGACCGCTTCAGCAACGAATTTGAACATGCACGCAAAAGCTGCTGCCTTCACGGCAGTACTTTTTGAAATTTTTACTGATAAATTACTGGATTTCAATTCGATCAAATCTGTATTTTTGGAAATATTGGAAAAATAAAATTTTGAATGGGTATATCTACGGAATCATTGGGCGGATTTTACCCATTCACGAATTCAACAATAACACAATAACTTCCGGAAGAAACGACTTAGAAACTCGATATTTGTAGAGAAGGTTTGGGGCTTAATTACGAAGGTCGAATTCGTGAATGGGTAAAATCCACCCAATGATTCCGTAGATATACCCATTCAAAATTTTATTTTTTCAATATTTCCAAAAATACAGATCAGATCGAATTGAAATCCAGTACTTCATCGAAAAATAACAGTTCGAAGTTTCATACAGAATTTGATGAGGATGATATAATAAGAAAAATCATGGAAATTTTTTTTTCAAATTGTTCTGATGACACGATTATCACGAAATTTTGCATGAAGTTGTCTTTCAGCATCTCAAAACTAGCTGTGAAATTTCATCAGGACTGAATCAGCATTTCTCGAGTTATACCGAAAAAATAAACGATATCGAGAAGAAAACCTCGAAATTTGACACATTTTTTCCGGATATCTCCGAAACTTATGATCGTATCGAACTGAAATTTGGTACACTGCTGTGAAATATGAAGTTCAAAATGTGAGTGAACTTTTTTTTCGAATATGATAAATGGTTTCCAGAAAAAAAAATTTTTTGGAAAAAAATTTCGAAAAAAAATTTTTTTAAAATTCACTGAAAATCTGATCCTGACGAAATTTGGCTAAAAGTTGCGCGTCGTTATACTTTACCCAACTGCCAAGTTTGAATCCAATCTCTCAAGTAGTTTCTGAAATAAAAAATAAATAACTTCAAAACTTCAACTGCCTATAACTCCGAAATTATTAGACCGATTTGGCCCATTAACGAACTTAACCGCGGCATTCTGATGCGCAACCTATCCTGAAAGTTTCAAGTTGCTAGCTTGCTTCTGTCGACAGTTAGCGTGTCTACGGCCGGCCGGACAGAATCGATTTTGACACCGGATTCGTCATCAGTGAGTCCAACCTAGTCGATTGAGACCATTTTCGGCTCAATCATCCAAAATTACAGACATTTGGACAAAACGATAGCACGCTGTTCCCCTAGAACATGCGCGCAAAAAATATAGAAAAGCACTGACGTGAGGTCAGAGGCTTTCATTCTAACTATGTTATCAACACGAAATTTTGCACCTAGTTGCGTGCTGGTAATCTCCACCGGATTACGAAGTTTCAATCTGATTGCATTTGTACTTCTTGAGAGTAAAAGTAACGGAAATAACGTTAAAATTCCAAATAACGAAATTTAGCACATTTTTTACTTATATCTCCAAAAGTAAAAATCGGATCGAATTGAAATTTGGAACATTGTTGACAAATACAGACTTTGAGGTTTGTGCCAAAGTCCATTGAATTCCAATCAATATCTTCGGAGAAAAAAAAAATTGCATCAAAAATTTAAGAAATTTTCCAATAAATTTTTATAAAATTATGGATTCACACGAAACTTTGCTCTAAGTTGCGCGTTGGTATTCCGAAACTGTTCACGAAGTTTCAATTCGATCGAGTCAGTACTTTTTGAGATATCGAGGAATTAACCTCAAAATTTCAAATGGGTCTAACTGCGAAACTATTCAAATGATTCTACCCATTAACGAACTAAACCGGGATATTCGGACTTCAAACCTAATCTGCAATTCCAAGTCACTAAGTCTTTCAGTTCGAAAGTTTAAGCACAGACGGACGGACGGACAGAATCGAATTCGAAAACGAATTCTTCTTCAGGGAGTTCAATCCAATCGTTTAAGACCAACCTCGGCTCAAAATTCTAAAAATGACAGACATCGTGACGAAATGATAAAGCGCTGTTCCCTACAACAAACGCGTAAAAAGCTTTCGAAGAAGGCTTTACGGCAGCTGCCAAAGTGTCGAGATTTCAAGAAAAAACCTAATGGGACATAAAAATCAAGCTATATTAACTCAGCCCACCATTCGTCATGGCAACAACCACTCAAAATGAATAGACGACTTCGGCCTAAGTTGCCAACCCACAATTTCCTTCACAAATTTACTAACACTGGGGAACGGGAATTTCAGGACAAATTCGACATGATGAGGTTCGCGTTATTTATAGATATCCGTATAAGATGCCTTGGCTCCTCTAACAAGATAATTCCTTTCAAATAAAGGGTTTTGTTAGGTTGAAATTTAATTTGGGATTCCTGATTTCTGGTCAATAGTGTCAAATTTATATAGGATATGTTCCGCAAATCTACTTGGTTATTTCGGTTTTCCATTCCGTAAATATGAAATACTCGGTTGGTACCTGAAAAAAAGGTTAATTACAGAATTTGATTGATGAAAAAACGTTCTTTCTGTCACCAGAACGACAGTCAATGTTCTAAGGTAACATATCCATAGCATAGAACAATCTTTATTCACTTTATGATCCATGGAACATAGAAGAGACAACAATCAAGAATGGAAAAATTACTAGGTATGGTCCATGGATCATGAGGTAAATAAAGATTGTTCTATGCTATGGATATGTTACCATAAAATTGTTGCGTTCCGATATTCCCAATCAGTACTGGTCAGTATCAGTATTACCAAAGCAGTGCCAGAAAAATCGACTGTCAAAATTTACTGACAAGTACTGGCCAGGAATATTGGAACTCAACTAATATTGATTGTCGTTTTGGTGCATAGACTGAATATGTCTACGTTCTGGTGACAGAAAGATTGCTGTTTCATCAATCAAATTCCGTAATTAACCTTTCTTTTCATGAACCAACCGAATATTTCATATATGCAGAACGGAAAACTGGCAACCGAAATAACCAAGTTGATTTGCGGAACATATCCTTCATAAACTTGACACTATAAACATGAAATCGGGAATCCCAATTTATATTTCAGCCTAACAAAAACCTATTTTTGGAAGAATTCATCTTGTTTGAAAAGCCGAGTCATCTTTTACGGATATTTATAAATAACGCGAACCTTATCATGTCAAATTTGTCCTGAAATTCCCTTTCCCCAGTGATAGTAAATTTGTGAAGAAAATTGTGGGTTGGCAACTTGGGCCAAAGTCGTCTATTATCATTGAATGAAATATCTCAAACTGAACCACTCGAAATCCCCAGTCTCAATTGAATAGGTGCACTCTATGTACTTTTCAACAAAATATCTATTCCAATATGTGCCTACTACCCATGCATACAACTCAAGGAAACCCAGATTACACCTATGAGCGTAGACTACCTGAACGGTTCTTTCATTCTGAAATATTCAAATTCATCTAACCGGACAACTGTTTCATGAGACCGTAAAATAATCTATCCCATTCAAGTTACGGAGGATTCTTTCAGAATGAATGAAGCCGCTTCTTATAATGTGATTACGTTTATCTCTGTTAGGTTGTCTAGCCCTGAAATTTCATATAGTCATCCTTTCGTCTTACAGATGAACTCTCCTAAACGATCGGTTTTATTTTTCCAAGAACGGCGGTATAAAAGAAGATAATTGGGATGAGAAAAAGGTTCCTTAATGTCACTCGAGTTTTATAAGTTGTGTATAAAAATACGATCATGATTTCTGGAGCTAATATCGTATTTTCTCTTCAGAATTGGGTAAATTATTTCTTAATTTTCTCTACCATGTAAGCGGAAGTTGAGAGGTTTCACCCTATATAAGTATGATACTAAGATTTGAAGAGTTGAATTTGATCAATTGCTTTGGACATCATTGTATTTTTTTCGAAATGTTGTTCTTCATTTTTTGGTTTATTACTTGATAAAATAAAATTATAGACCTTAGTGATCGACCAAAAAAAAAAAAATTACCCCCCCTGAAAATTTCAGTTTACATTTTGAAGTAGATTCTCTCTAGATTGATCCTCCAAGCTTTTCAGCAGGATCGGTGTACCCCAAGGGCTCAAAATTTGGGGTTGGGGGGATAAAAAAATATTTCTCGAAAACTTACCACCGAATTTTCAACGTTTATTACTGCTGCTTAACTCAATCTAAAAATGTTCACCCGGATGATTTCCGACCAGTGTTTCCAGAATTATAAAGAAAAACGCTGCAAATTTTGGGGTGGAAAACCAAAGGGTTATGAATAGTATGTATGTTTTATTTAAGATATCAATGTTATTGGATTATTTAATTGAGAAAATAATAAACCCTTCTGTAAAATTTGCAGCGTTTTGAAAATTCTTTTACAAATTGTTTTTCACAAAAATTTTTGTTTCAAAAATTTTATTCAAAACATTTTATATCGCAGAATCTACCCGTCAAATTCTGCTCAAATTTTGCATAAACATTCAAGCCAATATTTCATAACTGAGTAGCGATATATCTGCAGAAATTTTGGATGGATTTTTCACATTCTTGAATTCGACCTTTGAAATTAAGCTCCAAATCTACTCTACAAATATGGAGTCTCTAAATTGTTCCTTTCGGAAGTAACGATCGGAAGTAGGGCTGAATTTCAACAGATCAAAGAGGCGAAGTTAGTTTCATGGGAACATTTTATTCCTCAATTATCCACAAAGTCACATCCTGCAGATTTTGTATGATAATATCAATAATCCCACACTGCACGTGACTAAACTCCTAGATGGAGCTTCGTTTTCATGTGTGATTGCGCAAACTTCTGGAATACGTGTACTATCTCTCATTCCTTTTATAGACATAAACCACTTTTGTTATTTGAAACACAAAGTCTTATGTGAAAAAAAAATGAAGCTTGGGTGATACTGACAGTCAATGTCTAATAAAGGGTATTTTTTAGAGGTATAGAACTTTGAAATGGAATAAAACAAAGATGAATTTTCAAAATTGACATGAAATCGACTTCATTCAAAAGATAGTCCTTCGGCATTATAGTTGGATCTTTCTTCAGTAAATGAATTGTGACACGAGTTGTGTGACATGTTGCGCCGTCTTGTTGAAACCACAGCTGCTGTACATCATGATTGTTCTATTGAGGAACGAAAAAGTCAGTAATTATGGCTCTATAGCGTTGACCATTGACTGTAACGTACTGGTCAGCATCGTCTTTGAAGAAGTACGAAACAATGATTCCACCAGCCCATAAAGCACACCAAACAGTCAGTTTTTCTGTATGTAACGGTGTAACAAACACTTGAGGATTATTTGCACTCCAAATACGGCAAGTTTTGTTTATTGACGAAGGCATTCAACCAAAAGTGAGCTTCATCGCTAAAAGTAGACCGCGATACGTATTTCGAACAGAACCATTTTTTTCAAAATAAATTTGCACAATTGGGAAGCGTTGTTCAGGCGTCAGTCTATTCACGTTGAAATGCCAAACCAAACTAAACACAAATCACTTGACAGCTGACAAAATGACCGCCAGTTAAAACAGTGTTGCCAACTTAAAGTTCATCCTCTAAAAAAACACCCTTTAGAACTGCATAAAGATCCTATGAGTTTCCCAGAGAATGGAACATATAGGATCTTTCAAACATGAATGGACAGATGTGAAGTTTTTGAAATAAAATATGTTGAACTTTGAGAGGAATTCAGCTGCAATTTGGCAAACATTACACTCCAGAATGTAGAATATATGACAAATGTTGTGACTGATATTTTTTCTGGGGCAATATTTTCTTTTTAATTTTACTCCAAAATTCCCGCATAGTGTGTCACTGGTAGTCCTTTAATATGAAACAAAATCTTTCTTTTATTTAAGGATTATTCTGTTGAAATTTTTTCGTATACGCTACTTTTTTTTGTCGAAAATGGTTCTCTATCCATGGATGAATCCAGTTTCTAAAGGACTTCACTGGTATAATTTTTACAGTGGACAATTTGAAAAGCTGCCACCTTAATATCTTGGCCCCCATGCAAAATCAGAAAAAATGCAATGATTTGTAGGGTAGCGTCTTATATAGTGGGTTTCAATCCCTCCCTTCTTATTTAAATTTCAGGGGCTGCTGTCATCACGCCAAGCACAGAGCTGTACTTCCCCTATGAACTGAAGGTTAACTCATCTTGCATTGAATCTGATTTTGCATAAGTGCCGAGATATTATTGCGTAGTACTTTTTACAGTTGGCACCCTGTATACGCTCAAGAGAATTCTGATTTTCCTGACGTCATAAAGATTTGAATTATTTTTTCGAAATCATTTGCAGATAAAACAAAATTGCAAGATATCAAAGGGTTTCCAAATTAAACGAAGACTATCATATTTTCTAAACGAACAATGCCACATGATGAAAAATTTCCGGAGTAGAAAAATGGGACATTGCTCATTACTTCAACTTAGTGTGAGAGCTTCTTCACATCTTTAAGAAGAATCCGTAAACGTATGCAGAAGGAACAAAACCAGTCCTCTCCTTCAGAGTGCCGCAAATATGCAACACATTTCTGTAGTTCTTGGCGGATTCCGACGGATGGGAGAAAGGTTATTAGCATCTGAATAAACATTGTCAGTCAATATCATTGACTAGGAAGCGATTACAGTCGGCATAGCAAGTAATGCCAGGCAGTCTGCGCGGAAAGGATATAAAATCTCTTGCCTGGCCATGGGTTGCCAAAGCTACTTCATTCGGAGTAGATCTATTTCCTTTGAACGAATACTACGATACTCCGAAACATTGATTTCTCCTCCCGTTGAAATTTGGCATGGTGAATGAGTTCATGATGAAGCATTTACGTGAAGACAACAGTTTTTGCGCCCATGTCCATTAGTATTTGCCAACTAGCTATCAAGTGTCGTCATATGCTTTTCTGCTGATTCCCAATATTTCATCAAATTTTGAGTGAAAAGTATTGAATTATGAATCTATGGAGATGATTCCCCGAAATAAGAAGCCTGTAGAGTTCTTCGTTCACCTGAAGATCTAAAATATCATCGCTTGGAGGGCCGGACTTGGTCGAAAGACCCTCCCGGTTAGAGACTAAATGTAGGTTATATTGTTTATTGCTTCCTGCTGGTTTTTGTCCCTCTTTTTGTTTCAAAAGTTATGTCTAGATAATTTGGCGATACAAATTAAAAAGGAAAAAAAATATTTTCCCAAGAAAAATTTTCCATCCATCATGAATATTTCAGCTTATTATTTAAAGAAATTTTAACAACAGTTATTCGGAGTGACAGAGTTTTTGCTGAGGTTTTCATCTGTGATCTTATATCACACACAAAAATGTATAATAATCTGTTTACGTTTCCTCTGTGCATAGTGTGATTAATTCACACATGCTATATTTTCGATATTCCAAACAATGTAATGCAATTCCTCCATATTTATATCGTGATCAGATGAGTATTTTCCAGTTGAGAGTAAACACTACCATGTTCTGGTAAATTACAACTTCGGCAACACAGCTGCATTCAATATTCATTAACCTTAGTTAATATCTCAAGGTCAGGCACCTGCTCGCGGTGTGCATGCTTTAACGTTGCCAATAGCCGCGAGGAATATTAGAATTCGGAGAAATTTCGACGTTAATAGGAGAAAACGGGGTGTCTGCAGGTATTTTTTCTTGAAAATTCTGTTTCAACAACTTAGTATCCCTGTCCATTCCCAACTTATCGTGGAACCAACCAAGTCGTTTTAAGCCATTTTCGGCTCAAAATTCAAAAATAACAGACATTCTCTCAAAACGATAGCACTCTGGTTTCCTAGAACATGCTCGCATAATTTTTGTACCATCGTAGTTTCAATTGAATACTTCAGTTTCATAATTTCGCAGAATCCAGAAAGTTTAATTATAATTTATTGTTAAACAATTCGAGTTATTTATAGTGCATACAAAAGTTTTCGATGAAAAAATATTTCAATTCATTACATAATTCACTTTCAGTAGGTATTTCATGATTTCCCAAAAGATTTTGATGGCGCAAGCGCAAACAGTTTGTTGACACAAACAAGGTATACTTGTTTAAGTGCTCTGTGAACAGTAAATGTATGTCGAATTTACTTCTATTTACAAATCTTCTATCTACTATTTTCTGGCCCGCTGCGGCAACACTGCTTAGGTGGAAACTAAGTCGACTGTTGACGCCCGCACGATCTGTTCCTTTTGCATTTTGCCGGTAGCTAATTAAAAAAATTCGAGCTCTTATGACTGACGAGAATTTTAATAGACGTTTGAAATCGTTTTGGCGAACGGCTTTGAATAAATTAATAAAGCGCGGAGCAACAGAGGAATCGGCAAAAAACATATTCGGTTACCGAGGTTGAGCATTCGATTGCTGTTGAATCCTGCCTTGTTTTTGCAGAGTGAGTTAGCATGTCCTGCCTGTTGTATTGTTTCAATAGTTTTAGAGCTAGTGATGTTCGAATCTTGAAGATTTCAATGTGAATAGAAAAAATGCTTCAGCGTGTTCCGTAATTATGGTTAGAATGGGAACTAGACGAAGATCTAATTTTTTTTTCGAGTTTTTTTGAGCCGAAATTGATCTCGAACGACTAGATTGGACGTACTGATGACGATTTCGATGTCAGAATCGATTCTGTCCGGTCGTCTGGCCGTAGGCACGATTATGGAAAAACAGACAGCCGTATCAACTCGAAACTTTCAAGTTAGATTGCAATTTAAAATTCGACTGTTCGTTAATTGGCTAAATTATTCAAACGGTTTCGGAGTGAAATTTTGAGGTTATATCCCTGGTATTTAAGGAAATACTTGAGAGATTGGACTGAAACTTGGCAACTAGTAGAAGCATAACGACGAGTAACTGTTTTCTGAATTTTGTCGATAACATACTGTTAATAAATAAAAAAGAAACTTTTTCGAAAAAATTTTCATCAGATTTGAGAAGAAACTACCAAGACCTTGAACTCTATACTTCACAGCAGTCTACCGAATTGGGAATTGAGACGATTATAATTTCCGAAGATATTCGGTGAAATTAAACAATTTTCCTTATTTTCCTCGACATCGTCGTTTTTGCAAGCATGTTCTGGGGAACACCATGCTATTGTTCTGTCCGAATGTCTGTTATTTTCGATGATTGAGCCGTAAATGGTCTCAAACGACTAGGTTGGACTAACTGATGACGAATCCGGTGTCGAAATCGATTCTGTCCGACTGGCCGTCTCTAGACACGGTTACGGTCGTCCGTAGAATCCTATCGACCTGAAAAATTCAGGGTAGATTGCATTTCGAAATGCGACGGTTGAGTTCGTTAATGGGCAGAATCGGCCGAACGGTTTCGGAGTTAGAGCATTTTGAAGTTCTGACGTTATTCTGGTGATAATCCAAAAAGCGATTGGATCGAAACTTGGCAGTTAGTCGGAGTACAGCAACGCGCAACTTCTCGCCAAATTTTGTTGGGATCATCCAATCAGCAAATTCAGAAAAAAATTTTTTTCAAAATTTTTATCGAAAAAAATTGTTTTTTCGTGAACTATTCGTCACATTTGGAGAAAAACAGTGCGAATTTTGAGCTCTATATTCTGCAGCAATGTATCAAATTTAAATCCGATACGGTTATTAGTTATGGAGATTTTGGGAAAAAATAAATGAAATTTCGTGGTTTTCTTCCGATATCGTTGTTTTTTTCGGTATAACTCAAGAAATACTGATTCAATCATGATGAACCTTCGCACCTAGTTTGAAGATGCTGAAACACAACTTTGTACATAATTTCGTGATGATCATGTCATTAGAACAATTTGAAAAAAAAAATCAAATTTTTTCTTTCAAATACATATTTAATATTCTGTGATATTCCTATCATATTATCCTCATTCAATTCTGTATGAACCTTCTAACTGTCATTTTTCGATAGAGTACTGGATTTCAATTCCATCTTATCTGTATTATTGGAAAAATTAAACTTTGAATGGGTATATCTGAGGAATCATTGGGTGGATATTACCAATTCACGAGTTCTGCCTTCGTAATGAAGGTCCAAAACTACTCTACAAATATCGATTTTCTAAGTTATTTCTTTCGGAACCTACGTTTATGTGTTTACAATCGGTGCAAACTTCACCTCTATCTTAGTTTGTACCTTAAATTCAGTAACATCCTGTATAAACTTGATTAGATACGGTGTTTGATTGTTTCCTCTGTAACCAAGCAAAAACTTTGATATATTCCGAAGAAGCACAGACGATTCTTCAACAATACCTCAGAGTAACAAACAACGTAGAGGTAGCATACGTCATATTTAGAAGGCGATTCTGTTCGCAACATGTGATACAAAATTTGACACTTTGACCGCAATCAGAACAAACTTGTTAACAAAGCAGTTACCAAATTGTAAAACGATATTTCACTCAATTCACGGGATTCTCCACAAACAACATACTTCTAAAGTCCCATAGTGAATTAAAGTATTGTAATAATTCAAAGAATATTGAAATAAACAGCTAGAAATATCTAGAAACTCGTTAGAAACTCACCAAAACAACGGATGACAGATTGACCGGCGGTATACTGTTAATGCGGCATCGTTGCCAAAGCTTGGGTTTCAGCAGATAGATACTGAAAAGGGTAAGAATTCTTCTCACCACAAATTCGAAACTGAAGAAAAATGTCGATCATGAAATGCTCAAATTTCCATATTTAGCCGAGAATTATTAAAATTAATATTTTCATTTCATTTAATATACAATTACAATAAGATTATTTCATTGCGCATTTCCAAATATATCAAAATCTATGTCGACAGAAGGATGTTGCGGACACTCAAAAACTGCGTACAGTCCCTCCATGTTGTTTGTTACTCTACTATTACCTCCAGTAATAACAACCATTCAAGAACTTAATCCGCATGGCTGCGGAGGAAAAGCAAAATACACAATATTATCAAGTCACAAACAGTACGCGCGTATTCGCTGCCACAATCTGATTATAATAAACTATTCAAGTCTATTCAGGTAATACAGTGTTGTGAGCAGCAATCTTCAGATTATTACTTGAAAAAGATTTTAATCTGACCATCCGAGTTTCGTATAAATTGTTGGGTCTTTTGTGTTTGCTCGGGTTGCTAACAAGCTAGAAATTCCAATGTTGGTACTTGTTAGATCGCTTGTAATGGTACAAATTATTGTGGTTGTAAGAATTTTATTGAATTTCATTGCTGTTTTATGCGTTGCAAGATGAAGACAGGTATTTTATCGTTTTTACTGTTGTTTCTATGAAATCAGACGATGTATCCTTATTGAAGCGTTTGTTTTGGAACAAGACCGTTCTCGTATTGTCCAAATTTCTGTAATTCTCGAAGTTTTGCTCAACCGTCCGGCGATAGACCGTATACTCCATTCACTTTCATAAACCATACCGGTTGGCCATGACATTCTGACAAATTTCAACGTGCATATTTTGAAAATGTAAGGTTATAGTCATTTTCCTGTCAGATAACTACGCAACGTTGTCCTCTCTACGTAGAGGAGGTAGTAGTTACGTATTTTTCAAAATGTTAATTTACTCTTGGAAAATAATGAATTTGAGAAAATATTATGTGATCTCAATAATTCCAAAGACCTGGCGAATGTTGAAGAACCTTTTTTCTCTGTTAACACTGGAAATATTTCACTTATATAAACATAGTTCGAAGATTGAGTTATGCGATTTTCTTGTACGGAAATCAAGAAGCGAGTGTTGAAATTTTACTGAAAAATAATGGATAGAGTAGTTCGTAACTTTGTGATAGTTCATTCCAAAACAAAATGAAAGTACTAGAATAACCCTGCAGTAAAACTTCTAAACGAACAGACTCTATGGAATTCCCTATATCTCGAAATTCTCAAGCAATAAGTCTACAGAAGACATTTGAATAACTTCTTGCACACTTTGAAATACTCCAGTATGAAAATGTAGAACTACAAAACCCTTGTCACCTTAAAAAGTTTCACTCAATCCACAAAGTTCTTGGGAATCTATGTGAACGCTACTGTTGGATAGCTTGTGATAAATTATTGATTCCAAATTATCAGGGATACTATCAGGAAAAGCATATTTCAATTCTACTTAGCACTTCCTGATACTTTGTCTCTGCTTCTTTAAAACTACGTTCGGCATTTTTAGTTTTTAGCGTAATGATTATGTTGAGGTTGAGAGTAGAAATTAGCAACAGTATAATCAACGTTGAGAGTTTCATGAAAATTCGGTGGTGAGTTTTCGAGAAATAATTGTTTTTCCCTCCAACCCCCAATTTTGAGCCCTGAAGGTACACCGATCCTGCTGAAAAGCTTGGAGGAAAAATCTAAAGTGACACACGATTTTTCTACCAAGTTTCACGGATTTCGGAGAAGAACTTTCAGAGAAAAGCCCCGGACAACGGACGGCGGACAGACGGATTTTTTTTCATTAGTTCATACAAATCTGCATACTTTAAAATGTAAAAGTGAAATTTTCAAGGGGGGTGTTTTTTTTTCTTATTTGGTCGATCACTAAGATTTATCATTTGATTTTATAAAATAGTAAACCAACAGCAACATGCAAGAAATTACCCGCATTCCCCCTTGAAAATTCCTTCTCATCAGCCGCTGTCCCATAGCACGATTGAATTTTCAATTAACCCGAAGATTATTAGAAAGTACATCGAACATGTTTCCGAACCCGGTAGATAATCCTTAATTATAAATACCTACTCGGTAAATAATTAATTGACAACAACGCATCCCATATATAAATGCCGTTGCCTACAACGCGCGTGTGCTGTTTTGTTATGACTTAACACCGTCGAAAGCTGGTTAATGGAATACCTGATGCATCGGCTGAACATACATCTATCTAGAGGTGAATCTCCTCGAAATGTAATTATTTAGAGATGGCTATGAGCTTCCAGAAAGTAAGGCAATACGGAGAATTTCTGAGATGCATTGGTGATGATAAAGGGTGTTTCAAATTGCGCGATTTTTTTTTGAAGAATAAATAAAATATAGATGGCGCACTGAATTCGTCTGGGTACTTTGACATTTGAGAAGTGTGATGTACGTCAATTATAAAAATGGCTTCGTACACGATACAACAACGCGTTCAAATTGTTGGATTATTTCATGAAAATCAGCGTTCTGTGAAAAGTGTTTTAAGAAAATTACGTGAATTCTATGGCTTACATAACCGTCCATCTCAAAGCGCTATTGGTCGAATTATTAAAAAATTTGGTAAACCCGCAAGATTTCCCGTCGATTAAAAAGATTTTTACATCATTGTACGCAGTGTCTTTTTCTGAATAAAAAATATGAAATCGAACATAGGCGGTCTCCCTTAATTTGGAAGATATGGGCCCCCAAAGTTCCAAAATGAGTCGTTTTCAGGTCCCTTTTTCCACCATAAAAACGATCTCTCACGAAATCTTATCTGTATAGTTCACAAACCACCTTTGAACCTTCAAACAACAATAAGCTATACTGTTTTTCAAGAATAATCAATATTTAATGAAAAAACAATGAAATTACATGACAACCACTTAACCTCTATTCCTTCTGATTTTTACTCAGTCTAAAAGTGAAGTTTGGCAATGGCGCGAATTTCATCGGTCGGAATCGTGCCATCGTGCGTATTCGTGAATGAGATTATTGCTGGCGAGAAAAATAAAATATGTTCTTAGTTCTTACTGTTTACTGCGATACTCTAAATCTTCCAATATGAGAATTCTCTTCTAACGAAATCTACAAGGTTGAAACACATAATGATAGAATGAGAATACACCCTGATATATATTTCAACGTACATTCTTCTCATATGTGATAGGCCGCACCCTTCTCAGATTTCCAATGAAATCGAGGTTTTTATATAATTCATTTTATTGGAATATCCTGAATCTCATTCTAAACTGGGACTATCTCGAAGACAACAAAAAACGAAGTAGATAACAACCTCCCTATTTTGAAGGAGATAGAAAGAAAGTTCAAACGAAAATATTGAGAGTGAAACCTTAATTAAACAAATATTCTCAATGATTTTGTTCTGATGTTAGAATAACCACCTCTTCTTCAGTGACAGAAGCATTCTCCTTACAATCATATCCTGCAACTGTCCTACATTTCATATTTCCCGCCAGCAACTATTCTTCCGCCATAGTTGGCCAGCGATGAAAAGACGCTGTTGCCAAGCTACGCTTTAACATTGAGAAGTATTTCGTAGAAATATAGGTTAAATGGTTGTCTGATATTTTCACTTTTCTTTCTTTGAATAATGAATACTCTTGAAGGAAAGTGTCGCTATTCGTTGGTTGAAGGTTCAAAGATGATTTATGAACTAGATTTGAGAAGTGAGAGATCATTTTTATGGCGGAAAAAAGGATCTGAAAATGCAACAATTTGGAACTCTGGGGGCCCATATCTTCCAAACAAAGAGAGACCGCCTATGTTGGCCTTCATATTTTTTGTTCAGGAACTCACACTGCTTACAATGATGTGAATATCTTTCTTATAGCTTCGCGACGGGAAATTTCAAGAGACCGGTTCGGTGGAAGATCAAAAAAGTGAAAAATACAGTCGTAGCGGTGGTTCACAAGAAAATATTGATTTGGTTCGTGAAAGTGTTGCTGAAGACCCTGGAATGTCCATTAGACGACGTTCACAACGAGTTGGACTTAGTAGGTCCAAAACATGGCGTGTTTTGCACGAGGATTTAGCTCTGAAGGCATAAAAGGTTCAAATAACAAAGGAACTAAAGCCA
Organism: Myrrha octodecimguttata; assembly: GCA_958510865.1. Lineage (NCBI taxonomy): Eukaryota > Metazoa > Arthropoda > Insecta > Coleoptera > Coccinellidae > Myrrha > Myrrha octodecimguttata. The sequence continues at coordinate 24,420,363 of OY294059.1, forward strand.
TTAGATCATTTAAAACGTCGTTCATTTGTCAATGAACCAGCTGGTTTTTCTCAAAGAAACATGTCTTCCGATGAGGCACATTTTCAACTTGGTGGCTTTGTTAATAGACAAAATGGTCGTATCTGGGGTGAGGAAAATCCACGAATTATTCATGAGAAACCTATGCATCATAAATGAGTCACTGTTCGGTGTGCATTATGGTCAGGTTGTGTAATTGGACCTTACTTCTTTGAAAATGCTGCTGGTGTAGCTGTAACTGTTAATGGTGATCGATACCGTCGGATGATTATCGAATTTTTGTGGCCTGAATGAATGAATATTGATCTAGAGGGCATTTGGTTTCAACAGGATGGCGCTACACCTCACTTTGCAAATGACACAATTGATTTATTGAGACAAAAATTTCCTGGACGAATAATCTCCAGAAACGGTGATGTCAATTGGCCACCAAGATCATGTGATTCGACACCGATGGACTATTTTCTCTGGGGTTATGTGAAAAGCCAGGTCCATAAGAATAATCCACAATCGTTTCCTGAACTAAAGGATGAAATTATTCGTGTCATTAGTGAGGTAGAGCCTCAATCATGTCAAAATGTCATTGAGAATTTAAACAAAAGAGTGGACGTTCTTCTTTGAAATCACGCTAGGAATCTCCCATTTTCGTTTGTACCTCCAATTCAGGAACCCCAGTATAACTACATCAAATCTCCATTTCTGCATATTTTACAACTTTACATCATTTCAATCAGAGAAAATTGGTTGTAACTGTTCAAAGCGAATAAAACTTCATTAAGTCAAATGACTCATTTAGATTTCATACCTCATTATTAAATATGGAGGAATTCACTTTATATGATAAAAACAACAAATAGAGCTCTCAACTGTCATTATCTAGCATGTAATGACTCGCATTACGGCCCTGTTATATTCATGGTAAGTGGTAAGCAAGAAGAGCCGTAAAACGTAAAACAAATAAAGATCAACATAATATTCAATTGCATAATTATCATTCAAAATCCTGCATCATGCGGTTATCTGCGATCGTTGAACGATTGTTACTGTAAAGCTATTAACTTTCATACAGATGTCAGATGACGATATTATCAAAGTATAGGTAGATTAATAACGAAATCGTACAGATACAAGCACGATCGTGGCTATATCGCAAAAATGGATGAGTAATCGTCTCATCTGGGACATGTGTTGAGAGGTTAAGGTGTTTGTTACGGTTGGATGAATATGATTGTATCCTGATAAATGTCTGCGATAATTGATCGATTTGATTGCGATCCATTGATTTTAATCAGATGAAATCTGTTGGTGATATGCAAGGAAACTTAGGCGTTCTCCATTTTGGCTTTTAACATATTGAAATTATTCGAAAGACTCAATCAATGTCTTCTTCGGTCAAGAGAGCGTTCGTAAAAACAATAATTGCCTTTTCAAATATGTCATACACTTGACGTTTCTAGTTAGTATTTCCGAAAAATAGAAAAATAGACTAGAATAGTTATGATAGCAATGAAAAATGGAAATGAACAATTCTTTACTAATAAATCCAATAACAGCATTTCCAATAAGAGGTGTTAGTTTGATATTCGAAGAAAAATGCCATTTTTCAATATAAATGATCGGACATATATTTCATTATAAAGAAGAAGCTATGCCGTTTATAGTGGAAAATAACATCAGGCAAATGACCACCACGAACACGCTTACAGGACCATATCCTTTTAATGAAATTTTCCATAACTAAATCGCAAAGTGGCTGCCCTCTGTCCTCGATAGCCTCACGAATTCCATCTTTGAGGTCTTGAATCGACTCTGGGCTATTGGCGTAGACCTTCTCTTTCACGTGGCCCCAAAGGAAGAAGTCGGAAGGTGTTGAATCACAAGATCTCGGTGGCCAATTGTGATATCCTCTTCGGTCCGGAAACTTTTCCCGCAAAAGATCAATGGTTTCGTTGCTTGTGTAGCACGTAGCGCCGTCTTGTTGAAAGTAAACGTTGTCCAGATCTATACCATCCAATTCCGGCCATAAAAAATCATTAATCATTTCTCGATAGCGCGATTCATTTAGCGTAACTGTTGCCCCAGTCTCATTTTCGAAAAAATAAGGTCCAATGACTCCGCCGGACCGAAAACCGCACCAAACAGTCATACGTTGAGGATAGAGAGGCTTTTCAACAATAACTCTCGGGTTTTCCGAGCCCCAGATGCGACAATTTTGCTTGTTGACGAAGCCACCGAGGTGGAAATGGGCTTCATCACTCAAGATGATTTTTCGATGGAATTCCGGATCATTTTCATGCATTTCAACGACCCAATCAGCAAAGGCAAAGGCCGGTTTGAGTTCTTGTGTTAACTGAACTTTATAAGCCTTAAGACTCAAATCTTTGTGCAAAATACGGTGTAATGACGTTTGTGGAATGCCTAATTTTAGAATACGAATGAATTTAGTATTTGTATTTTCCAACAATCCTAGGCTTCAACGAAACCCTTCAGAAGCTTGAAGCTTGTGCGAATTAGAATGCCACGTGTGAATAAAAAACAGATTCCAGATGCCAGATGGAATTTTCGATTATTGAGCCGAAAATGGTCTTAAACGACTAGATTGGATTCACTGATGACGAATCCGGTGTCAAAATCGATTCTGTCCGGTCGGCCGGCCGTGAACACGATTACGGTCGTACAGAGAACACTATCGACCTGGAACTTACAGGGCAGGTTGCATTTCTAAATGTTTAGTTAATGGGCCAAATCCGCCGAACGGTTTCGGAGTTACAGTCTTTTGAAGTTTTGACGTTTTTTTGGCGATAATTCAAGAATTTCTAGAACGATTGGATCGAAACTTGGCGGTTAGTAGGGGTACAGCAACGTGTAACTTTTTGCAGAATTTTCTCGAAAATTTTTTTTTGAAAATTTTTTTTTTCGCGAACTGTTCACATTTGAAAAAAGCGCGAACTCTAAGCTCCATATTCCACAACAGTGTAGCAAATTTAAATTCGATACATTCATTGGCTTTGGAGATATTGGGAAAAAAATTACGTGGTTTTCTTCCCGATATCGTTGTTTTTTTGGGTATAACTCAAGAAATACTGATTCAGTCATGATAAAACTTCGCACCGATGATATTATCCTCATTAAAGTCTGTATGAACCTTGAACTGTTATTTTTCGGTAAAGTACTGGATTTCAATTCTATCTAATCGGTATTTTTGGAAATATTGGGGAAATAAAATTTTGAATGGGTATATCTGCGGAATCATTGGGTGGATTTCACCCATTCACGAATTCGGTCTTCGTTATTAAGGTCCAAACCTTCTCTACGAATATCGAGTTTCTAGGTTGTTTCTTTCGGAAGTTATTGTGTTTACGGTCCGGCCGTTAGGCAATACAGGGTGGAATGAGTCATAGCCTACCGACTGACTTTATGACAGTAAATGTTTTATACGGCCATCAAATTGCATCAATTTTGAGATTCCACCCTAACATATCAACTGCCAATTCATTTTCAGGGTTGTCAAAATGGAAAATAATGACGCAAACACAAATTTTTTGTTGGTTTCGGAACACAATAAGCGTTCTCGGACTTCATTAAACTCTTCAGAATAACCCGATTACCGTACAGATAGAAATTAGTCCTTTTCACTTTCAAATGCACGCATTCCAATATATCATTTTCATATCCTATAATTAAAAAGCACGGGTCTTCTCTCCTTTCTGGCGGGCAGAAGGGGCACCGTAGGCTTTCTGTGTGGTCTGTGGTTTTCTTGATCCGTCTCTCCTGAAAAAAAGATGAAACGGGTAGGTAAAGTATACGAAACTCGATAACCAATATGCAGTATCATCGTGACTTAGCAGCTAATTCCTCGCCAAGGATTACGATACCTGATGGTGTAGGGAAACGATATTTTATACTGTAACAGAGTACTATCAATTTTACGCTATTTACGTTTTCGGTGGTCCCATGTTGATTCCTTGGATGGATTCGACATGGAATGGGGGTTTTTCCTGAATTTGGGTTATTACTGCAAATGCAAAGTTGAACATAATTATTATGAGTTTGATTCATCATTTTCCCAAATAATCTTCAGAAAGTATTCAAAATCAGATTTCAAAACTGCGGTTTGGGATTTGCCAGGCATGCACGAAGTGACAACGGTGTTTAGTAGAATAACTTCTTCTGCTATAGAACAATGAATTATTTATTCCTATTCTGTGGTACACACGTGTTCTTTGTCAATATAACCAAACAATTTCCGTTTGCGATTTGTCAGTAATATGACAGTATGACAGTCTGTGCTCTTCTTTTTCCATTCCTTGGTCGTTGTCTTCTACTCTAACCAGATCGAAGTATAGCTATCTCTTTTTCCCTTAGCAAAGTAACACATTTGACGTCCTTTCCTTTGCGAGAACGCTGAATTCGACGTTGCCATATCGTGCACTCAAGACAAATCCCTCAAAATGCAAATTACCATTTTATTTTTCAGTTTTAGATGATCAAACATTTTTTTTAAAAATATAATATTGAAATTATATGTTTGAAATCTGATGCTCTAAAGTTTTTCCATGAAAATTACTGCATTTTCGTTTAAAGGAAAAACCCCCATTGTCGATGCAAGTTGGATGAATTCGTTTTCCGAAAGAAAAAAGAATACAACTATACAGTATACAGGTTGGGCAACCGTCGCGTCGATGATATCCAGTGCTTTTACGGAGAATGCAACGTACGATTTTATTAAAATTTTGATTTCTCGTGAATAAGGAAACACTGCTTTATGATCGAGAATACTTTCAGTGTTGCGGATTATTCAAAAAAGTATCAACAAGATTGTTATTCCAAATGGAACAGCCTGTATATTATAGCTTCTTCTATTGAACGTAGCCGTCTAATCATTCCTGTATCGACTGACTCATCAACCAATGCAATTTTGTAGCAATTGATCGATTTGATTTTTTCGCGCATGTTCTAGGGGAACAGCCTTTTGAGCCGAAAATGGTCTCAAACGACTAGGTTGGACTCACGGATGACGAATCCGATTCTGTTCGGCCGTCCGTATGCACGATTATGGGCGTAAGAAGGATTCTATCGACTTGAAAAGGTCATCAGGGTTGGTTGCATTTCAAATGCGAAGGCTAAGTTCTGAGGTTATTTCCCTGATATTCCAAGAAATTCTGAAACGATTGAATTGAAACTTGGCGACTAGTTGGACCATGAAGTTGAGGTCATGCTCGACAGCATGACCTTTACCGACGTAAATATAGAAAAATTTTTTTTTCAAGATTTATTTCGACAAAATGTTTTTTTGGGAAACAATTCATTTTATTTGGGAAACATTCTGCTAATATTTTGAGCTTCACATTCCACAGCAGTGCACCCAATTTCAGTTTGATACGGTTCTAATTTTTATAGGTATTGTGAAAGAATATGTCAAATTTCGTGGTGTTTTTCCTTGGTATCGAAGTTTTTCCTGAATAACTTTCTTCTGGTGATACCCTCTGAACATGCGCAGAAGCTGCTGACTATACGTCAGTGTTTTTTTTTCTGAAAAACCTCTCGCTTAAATTTCATTCAAACATTTATTGGTTCGGTACTTAGAATCCTAGAAAACTGAAAATTCTAGTTTGGATAACCAATATCCCCCGTGTTTCCTTCACGTATAAGGATTGTTGTTATTTCTTCTTGATATAAGCGGCAACACCGCAGACCTGAAAATATTTCAAATCGTTAGAGTAGTTCCTTGGAAACAACCATTGATTGTTTTCATCAATTAAAACACCATTTGGTAGTTCAGTCCTGGAACCATTGCGCAGTCCAAATCTTTATTTTATTGCCTTCTTGCGACAATGACAATGATTGAGATTGTGTAAAAAGACTCATGTGTAGCTATAGTTTGATTCCAGTCCATTTCTAGGTTCTAGAAAGATAGTGTAATTCTTTAAAATTTTCATGAAATTTAAAAACTCCACGTAGAATATCTATACCGGTGCATTTCAGGAGAACCGAAAAGGAATAATAAAATGAACGAATGCAGATACCACTTGAATTGAACCTACAAAGGAAAAACGGGTTTTCTTTTTAAATCACAAAGTCTTCTGCATTCTTACTGAACCAAATTTGAAATAATGCAAAATGCAAAGATTATTTCATTGAGGGGAATCTATATGGCTAAAAACAATGTACAACATAAAGAATCGCCTTAAATAATTCCAAAAGTGACTTTGAACAAGTTTAGTGAAAATTTCAGATACACATACTGAAAAATCAACAAATTTCGACAATTGCATTTGTGATTGTGGATATTTCAATAAATTAAAATTCAATTCAGAATGTTTTCTAATGAAACAAAATTGTCGACATTATCATTGCTGTCCCACAATAATTGTAGCGTAAGATATAGGGAATTACGCTCTACAGAAGACGTCCAGATGTCCAGTTTTCGGATGTTAGAAAAAGGGTTTCGTCTCCGTGTGTGGCAGTGTTTGCTAGACAGGAAGTTATTAGTTTCTATTCTATTTCGCTCGGAAGTATTCCGTACAAAACGACCATACCCAAGTGATGCAGATGCAAGCCTATTCTGATATAAAAATCTTTTTTCAGTTCATTAAATTCAGCTCTGCGGTACTTAAAATGTTGATATGTATATTCCTTCTCCTCATGATTCGGTTTTATGTATTATGTCCTTTAAGTTTGTAAATAATCGGTATCTACCTTCATGTGTTTTTTGACGTTTTTTTTTAAATTTTTTATCCAAAAAATTATGTTGTGCAGAGAGTGTTGACAACAACTGTTGCTCATACCTTGAATGTCATATTATTACTGAGCCAATCATGATGAAACTTGGTGAATAGTTCGAAAATGCAGATGAACAACTTTGTGAAAAATTTCGTGATGAACTCCTGATCATATTACACTCACTAAATTCTGCATGAACCTTCAAGCCTTCATTTTTCAATCTAATGAATGATTTTATTTGTATTCTCGAAATTCTATTTTTTCAATATTTCCAAAGATATGGATAAGATCGAATTGAAATTCATTTCTTGATTACAATTGACGACTTTAAGGTTCATGCATAATTTCGTGAGGATAATATGATAAAAAAATCACAAAATCTTTCAATCAGGAAATAAATGTTCCTTTGGCGGGGTAAGTACGTGAAAAGATAACAGCTTTGGCAGCGAATTTGAGCATGCACGCAAAAACTGCTGACTCCACATCGGTGCTTTTCTAGATTTCTTTTATTTCGATATAGGAAACATGAAGCATTTTATTAATCTTGATAACAACATGACATGAAATGTTCGAACAAGTTAGAAATGGAATAGAAATCTTATCGATAACTCTAATATGAAATTTTCTTAACTCAACATTAGGAGTTTGGGGACCGCTGTTATATGAAGTTTCTCGGCGTATCCACTCCTACTATCATTACATGGGTATTCATTGATAAAAAGTGTATTATGTACACAGCGTGCTGCATGATGTGTATATTGCATTACCGTCTAGTTCAAGTTTACGATAATTGCCGTCATATTTTCTACTTATGCAAGATTATTGTCACGATATACAACGTCCAAAAAAGTCCAACATTGTAGGCAGTCCTAAGCATAATGATCTGTCTCTAGGCAATTGTGTTTATTTGATGAGGAATTGTATTTGTTCGGTGTTGAATTTAACCTCTTGGGATTATACAGTGCGCGTCAAAATTATGGAACAAATTCATTTTCTCAGAAGAAAAATATTTTGCAACAAAACCCTGAAGCAGGTCAATTTTTGCTTCACTTTTACCAAATTTATATGCATTTTTGAAGGATTTTCGTTGGACCCCGTGCCATCTGAATCAACCCTCTAAATTTTTTGAATAGGGAAAGTGGGTCATGCAGTACTTTTTTGGCAAGGTCTTTGTATATTCTTTACAGGCGAGCAGAAATTTTCGAGAAAACATTTTTTTTTTGTAAAGTTAGTTAGTTCAAAGAGGTTTCCAGTATGTGCACTTTGTCATGGCTCATTTACTTTTTTTTCTCCATTAAAAGGTTCGTAGGGATGGAAAGTTATGCATGATCAAAACTGGAATGTTCGACTTTCATTCGGTGACAAGCTTCATCAGGTACCATCGCCTCAAAGTAAATGAGCTTTGACAAAGTGCACATATTGAAATCCTCTTTGAAGTAACAAATTTTTCAAAAAAAAAAGTTTTTTTGAAAATTTCTGAACGCCTGTAAAGAAGATACGAAGACCTGGCCAAAAAAGTACCACATGACCCACTTTCCCTATTCAAAAAATTTAGAGGGTTGATGGGGATGGCACAGAGTGCAACAAAAATCCTTCAAAAATGCATATAAATATAGTAAAAGTGAAACAAAAATTGACCTGTTTCAGGATTTTGTTGCCAAATATCTTTCTTCTGAGAAAATGAATTTGTTCCATAATTTTGACGCGCACTGTATAGCCAAGTACAGTAAGAAAGTTTATTTAAAGGAGTAGAAATTCAAGACAAAATTGAAGTCGTCTCTATTCGGCAAATAATTTCATGGAATTTATGTTCGAATAAAATTTCGGAAATTTAGCCACAGCGAAAGGAACGTAATATTTTGAATACGTAATTGGAGTTTTTGTTATTTGCGACCGGAGATAAATGAAAAATCTTATATGGCTTGGAGTGGGTTTAAACCAAAAGAGCAAAGAGCAAGAGCTAGAACACGAATATTCTTGTTGATCTTCAGGTGTAAACGGATGCATGTTTTCAGCGTTTACACATTACATAAAATCTTTGCGAACGCAGATCAAACGACCGAAGAATGCTCTCACGTTTGTTCGCACTGAAAGAATTTGATAGAATGGGTATAAAACGAGTATTTGCTCTTCTGATGGATATCGGCCTTTGGATGCCGATGCTTTGTTTCGGTTCCGAGTTCAGAACTGTTCGGAACGGTTCGAGCAATTACGAATTTCTGTTTCGGTTCGTTCCAGAACCGGTTGAGCTTAGAGTTAGCCTGTTTTGTTTTTTTTCGGAGCTGATTCCGAACTGTGTGAGTGTGTCAACGATTTAAATGGTTAGCCTCACTCTTTCAAAGTTGTATTGATTTGGTTTTTGACCCTTGTATTTGTTGGGGAAAATAATAGTTAGGTTTTGGATTAATTCTCCTCTAAACAGTCCATATCCGAAATGCGTTTATCATTAAATTCATTGAAACATCAATGTAACTTGTAGTAACTTGCTTTCAGATTGTTGGTTCATATTGAAATATAACTGAAGCAATGAAGAAAGATTTGAAGAGATCACTCTCAACAGAAAAAAATTTCAAAAAGCACTGCCGTGAAGGAAGCAACTTTTGCGCGCATGTTCAATGTAGATGACCGCTTCAGCAACGAATTTGAACGTGAAATTTTTTTTTTCAAATTGTTCTGATGACACGATTATCACAAAATTTCGCATAATGTGTCTTTCAGCATTCCAAAATTAGCTGTGAAGTTTTATCAGGACTGAATCAGTATTTCTCGAGTTATACCGAAAAAATCAACGATATCGAGAAGAAAACCTCGAAATTTGACATATTTTTTCCCGATATCTCCAAAACTTATTATCGTATCGAACTGAAACTTGATACACTGCTGTGAAATTAGAAGGTCAAAGTGTGAGTGGAATTTTTTTTGGATATGATGAACGATTTCAGAAAAAAAAATTTTTGAAAAAAATTTCGAAAAAAATTTTTTTTTTTAATTTATTGACAATATGATCCTGACGAAATTTGGCGCAAAGTTGTGCGTCGTTATACTCCACCTAACTGCCAATTTTGAATCCAATAGCTTGAGTAGTTTCCGAAATAAAAAATAAATAACTTCAAAACTTCAAGTGCCTATAACTCCTAAACTATTCGACCGATTTGGCCCATTAACTAACTCAACCGCGGCATTTTGATGCGCAACCTATCCTGAAAGTTTCAAGTTGCTAGCTTGCTTCTGTCGACAGTTATCGTGTCTACGGCCGGCCGGCCGGCCAGCCGGACATAATCGATTTTGACACCGGATTCGTCATCAGTGAGTTCAACCTAGTCGATTGAGACCATTTTCGGCTCAATCATCGAAAATTACAGACATTTGGACAAAACGATAGCACGCTGTTCCCCTAGAACATGCGCGCAAAAATAAATTGGTCACAAGTTACCGCAAATATATATACAGAACCGTAGTTTAAACTTTTTATTTTTTTTAATTCGACCACAGGCATGATTGCCATTCCTCCTTATTAAGATTATCTGTAGTTTTCTCTCAGTTAAAAAAGAACTCATATCGAAGCAATGTTTTGATGCGAAGATAAGTAAAGTATCTGATGAAAAATATAAATTCGTATTTACTGATTCCTACATATTGTCGTAGAATAACAAAAATCTGATCCATATTTAACCTCCAACGAATTATTCATCATTAGGGACTAAAAGCTCCTAGGCTGTATTTTGATTGTGCTTTCCCTCATTATTCAGTACACGCATGATTGGGTCATTATATTTTTTGTTTTTATTACATTTTCGTTGTTTTTTTATAGCCCATTGCTTCATAATGATCTCGCGGAGTGCACAATACCTCTTGGTAAATTATAGGGCGCAACGTTACCATCTGCATGCCGTAAAATCATCGGAATTTTATTCTTGCCAATCTAGCGTCAACGCGAACAAAAGCATATTATACAACCCACTATAGTGCAGTCGTAGTAACGTCACTTTTTATGACAGTAATGACGTCTGGCCTCGGTGAGACTCAAGTATGGACTGTAGGAGGGGGGCTGTTCATTAATCAGTTGACTGCTTCGTCATTCAGGAACAATGAGTTCTTCTCTTGTTTCAAAGTGAAGGATATTTTCGAATTTCTTCAATAATGTGAAGAATATTAGATATTTTCCTCTGAACTTGCGAGGTGGTCTTCGTAGAAACTGCCAATGAAATAATGTGAAAATTTCTAAAAAAAAGCACTGATGTGAGATTTAACGAAAAACCCTTAGCACATAACATTTCAAACATATAATTTCAATATTATATTTTTAAAAAAATGTTTGTTCACCTAAAACTGAAAAATAAAAATGGGGATTTGCATTTAAAAGGATTTGTCTTGAGTGCACGATATAGCAACGTCGAATTCAGCTTTCTCGGAAAGAAAAGGACGTGAAATGTGTTACTTTGCTTAGGAAAACAGAGATAGCTATACTTCGATCTCGTTAGAGTAGAAGACAACGACCAAGGAATAGAAAAAGAGGAGCACAGACTGTCATACTGTCATATTACTGACAAATCGCAAACGGAAATTGTTTGGTTATATTGACAAAGAACACGTGTGTACCACAGAATAGGAATAAATATTTCATTATTCTATAGCAGAAAAAGCTATTCTACTAAACACCGTTGTCACTTGGTGCATGCCTGGCAAATCCCAAACCCCAATTTTGAAACCTGATTTTGAATACTTCCTGAAGGTTATTTGGGAAAATGATGAATCAAACCCATACTAGTTATGTTCAAATTTGCATTTGAAGTTATAACTCAAATTCAGGAAAAACCCCTATTGGTTCATTGTTGTTGAATATTCACTTCGAGATCTGTGCCAAATTTCGTGGTAATTCGATTGATAATTCCCAAAAAAAATTTTAATTTGTCAAGATACGGCCGACCGTAAACACAATAACTCCCGGAAGAAACAACTAAGAATCTCGATATTTGTAGAGTATGTTTGGGACTGAATTACAAAGGTCGAATTCTAGAATGGGTAAAATCCGTCCAGTGATTCCGTAAATATATCCATTCAACATTCTATTTTCCAAATATTTCAAAAAATAAAGATTAGATCTGATTTAAATTCAGTACTTAATTGAAAATCGCTGCAAATCTTACACAAGGGTTTATTATTACCCCAGTGAAATAACCCAATCCCACTGATATCTTAAATAAAACTTATATATTATTCTTAACTCATTGATTTTTCACAAACGCAAAAAAACATTTGTTAATCAAACTTTTCATCTACTTTTAGATATATGATTCTGAATAAAAAATTAACCGATTATTCCACTTAATTCCAATCTTAGAACCGAATGCGATGTTTCATTTTCGGGATTATTGGAAATTTGCAGCGTTTTTCTTTATAACTTAGGGACCACTGGTCGAAAATCGTCCGGGTGAAAATTTTTAGGTTAAGTTACGCAACAGTAATCAACGTTGAGAGTTTCATGAATATTCGGTAGTAAGTTTTCGGAAGTATTTTTTTTCCTTCTAGTCAGTTTTGAGTCCATAGGACTGATCATGCGGAAAAGCTTGGAGAGTCAATCGAGCGACACACGATTTTTCTACCAAGATTCAAGGATTTCAGTTCAGTATTTTCAGAGAAAAGCCCCGGACAACGGGCGGACGGATGGATTTTCGCGCGCATGTTCTGGGAATCAGCGTGCTATCGTTAGGTCAAATGTCTGTGATTTTCGAATTTTGAGCCGAAAATGCTCTCAAACGACTAGGTTAGACTGACTGATGAGTGATGACGAATCCGGTGCTGAAATCGATTCTATCCGGCCGGCCGTCCGTACGCACGATTACGGATGTAGGGTAGGTTCGTTAATGGGCGAAATCGGTCAAACGGTTTCAGAGTTATAGCCATTTGAAGTTTTGAGGTTATTTCTCTGATATTTCGAGAACTACTTGAGGGATTGAATTGAAACTTGGCAGTTATTTGGAACATGACGAGTCGCAACTTTTAGCGGAATTTTGTTGAGATCGTGCTGAAAAAATTATTTTTCGAAATTTTTTCCGAAAAATTTTTTTATCTCGGAAACTGTTCTTTTCATTCGAGAAAAATTCTAGTCATATCTTGCGCTTCTTATTTCACAGTGGTGTACTAAATTATCGGAGATATTGGAAAAAAATATCTAATGTTTCGTGGTTTTTTCTCGGTATCTTTTTTTTTCAGAAAAACTCAAAAAATACAAACTCAATCATGATGAAACTCGGGAACCAGTTTGAAAATGCTGATGATGGACAACTTTGTATGGAATTTGAAAAACGAAATTTCCAATTTTTTTCTTCAAATATTCAATATTCTGTGATCTTCTTATCATATTATCCTGATTGAATTCTGTATGAACCTTCGAACTGTCATTTTTAGATAGATTACTGGATTTCAATCCTATCTAACCTTTTTTTTTTGGAAATATTGGGAAAATAGAGTTTTGAATGGGTATATCTGCGGAATCATTGGATGGATTCGGAAATTATTGTGCTTACGGTCAGCCATTAGGAATAGGGGGAAATACATTGAACGCAAATAGCGGGTCTCCTTCCAAATTATCAATTAATCGATATTCAAAATCGTTACCTTTTATGAGATCCCGTTCTTATTAGGTTCGTAGAATTGATTGAATGACTTCAGAGAAATCTTCGAATCGAATCATGCATTCTAGTTTCCGCAGTTGAAAACCAACTCGCCGACAGACATGGTGAAAACCTTCGTCATTTCGACGTCCTGACAGGACAGCAATGGACGTAAAAGGAACTGACACGCTTTTTGAATCGATAAACATCTCACGATTGGCTAATTCAAATCGTTCTTGATAGGTTTGCATAATGTCAGCTATAAAAATAAAACGGGAAGTTCATTTACATATTCGAAACATAAAATTTTCATTTCTGCTTTTGCCGAATTATACTTCATCATGATATGTGGATTCTTACGGTACGATATTTTGAAATATTTCACATTTTTATTCCCTGAAATAGTAACAATACTAGTCTATCAGACAGGAAAAATACGGAGTTACAGACATCAACCAACTCTTGAAAAACTGAATAAATAACAGATTGTACACACAGATCTGAACATTCATAATCTGCCCCTAGGGTTCGGCAACATATCTTTCAAATTGGCCACCGTATATTGATACTTCTACGTGGGCCTCAATACCGTCGTAGAATGAGATAATTTGATTGGAATGTTCCTCGAATTACAATTTTACTGATATTTCACCCCAATTTTCCGTTTAATATTTTTATGGATAAAAATCACTGATTGAGCTTTTATGAGCTGTTTCAAATTCTTATTCGAAGTGATCACCCATATTGTCATTGATCGTCCCAACGCACGTTCAATGGGGGTTTTTCCTAAATTTGGGATATTACTGCAAATGCAGATTTGAACATAAATATTATGGGTTTGATTTATCATTTTCCCAAATAACCTTCAGAAAGTATTCAAAATCAGATTTCAAAATTGGGGTTTGGGATTTGCCAGGCATGCACGAAGTGACAACGGTGTTCAGTAGAATAGCTTTTTCTGCTATAGAATAATGAAATATTTATTCCTATTCTGTGGTACACACGTGTTCTTTGTCAATATAACCAAACAATTTCCGTTTGCGATCTGTCACTAATATGACAGTATGTGCTCTTCTTTTTCTATTCCTTGGTCTTTGTCTTCTACTCTAACCAGATCGAAGTATAGCTATCTCTGTTTTCCTAAGCAAAGTAATACATTTGACGTAGTTTTCTTCCCGAGACAGCTGAGTTCGACGTTGCCATATCGAGAACTCAAGACAAATTCCTTTAAATGCAAATCCCCATTTTTATTTTTCAGTTTTAGGTAATCAAACATCTTTTTAAAAATATAATATTGAAATTATATGTTTGAAATGTGATTTTTCAAAGGTTTTTCATGAAAATTACTGCATTTTCGTTTAAAGGAAAAACCCCCATTTCTGTTCAATAGAGTTTGGGATCTAATCATATGATCCTTACCAAATTTTATATGATCATTTCCCCACCAATTTCTTCCTTTGAATCCAATCTGATCTATATTATATGCAAATCTACGGGACCATTGGGCCGATTTTAATCATTCACGAATTCAACTCCTTGTCGTTATTATCTTCATAGGATCTTCCTATTGAGTATGCGTTTACATATCAATTTGAATGGATTCTCAATGGAGCTTTGGACGCCATTTAATTATCTTCCTCTAACTTAATTTTACTCATTAAAAATAATTAATTTGGTTTAACCATCAACTGCTACTTTTCAATTAATGTCTACTGTGAACCCATTGCAGAGGTGTCAAGAACCTCAACAACTCCATTTTACGTTGGTACTACGTACGACAGAAGGTTGGTAGAGGCGAACTGGTTGAACGAAATTTATGCGTCCTCCAGTTCAACAGACATGAGAAAAAAGTTGGGGAGAACTCCCATGAGGCGGCGATTTAAGTCAAAAAGATAACCTCGGGTCAAATCTCAACAGAAAAGTCGGAAGGACTACCCCAAGAGTGATGGCACTCAAACGAGCGGTACCAAAAATGTAAGGATTGTTGAGTCTGTCATAAGCGGCCTAGAGGAAAAACTTGGTTATAATGTGGTGACACTAATGCGAGAAATATTTGAGGAACATCGTCCAGTTCGCATAATTCTAAAATGGATAGATATTTCCAGTTTTTACATGCCACAGTATCTGAGAAGTACCAAAAATCTTGAGATTCACAATAACTCTATAAGTATCGATTGAAGTTTATTTTGGGAGGATTTTGTATCATTTTCTATGTTTTTTTGGGTCACTCCCAATATCTGAAATAGAATTTTGAAATCTAAATAAAATTGTTTTATTAAAACGCCCTTGCGGAATGTAGGATTGGACTATTTGTCAAGGGTCAAGTTTGACGGAAAACAGATTGCCTAATGAACAATACAGGAACAATACAAACGATGAACAAAGCGAACTGTGAAGTTTCAGAGTACAAACCTGACTCTTCCATTAGACAAAGGAGAAAATTTTTAGAATTATTTTCCTTCGATTTTTCGTTTTGCGTTTAGACTTTTGTCGAATTTATATTTTTGAGAAAACATAGCAACACCGAAACTTTCCTAATTCTTCCTCTTTTTTGAGTAAATTCAGCCAAATTATGTCTATTTCTACACAACAATGAGCAAAATTATTCTCTTTAACAAAATGCAAGAGGACTTTAATTTTTCTTTCGAAATTATCTTATTCCAACATCAGTATTTTTGTATTGTCCTAATCTATCATGTAATTTCCAATGGTCGAACATACATGGTTCGCTTTTTGTGATTTTTGTATGTCTCTATAATAATAATAATACTGATGATGGAATCAGATAATTAAAAAAAAAATTAAAGAATCCCCTTGCATTCTGTTAAATGGAGAGAGTAATTTTGCTCATTGTTCTGTAGAAATAGGCCCTGTTTGGCTGAATTTACTTAAAAAAGATGTAAAATTAAAAAACTCTCGAATCGAATAAATCTGTGTTGCTATGTTTCCTCAGAAATGTCAATTCGACAAAAGACTCAACTCAAAACGGAGAATCGAAAGAAAATAATTCTAAAAATTTTTTCCTTTGTCTAATGGAAGAGTCAGATTTGTACTCTGAAACTTCACAGTTCGCTTTGTTCTTCCTGTATTGTTCATTAGGCAATCTGTTTTCCAAGAAACTGCCTTGACAAATAGTTTGATCCTGCAATCCGCAAGGGCGTTTTTCATGAAAAAACAATTTTTAATAGTTGTGTTTCAGATATGTTGGGAGTGAAAACCCGGTAAAGAACCAAAAAAATGATGCGAAATCCTCCCAAAATGAGCTTAAATAGATAATTCAGAACAATTACGAATATTATCTCTTATCCTATTGGCGAATGAAGATAAGCGCTACTCCCTCTGGTGGCTATCCGAGTAACCCGAGGTACAGACATTATCATTGACAAGTTAAAAGAAATGTCGAGAAAATGAGAAAGTTTATGCATTTTTCTTGGCGTTTGTGTGATTTCACAAGTGTTTCTACTGAGAAAAAGCAAACTCAAATGTCCCTTCCCATAGATTTCCACAGCCCGGCGAAAAATATTTCGAGTTTGGGTGAAAGAAACTTCCTTCAACAAGTCGGGCTTGAAAGTGTTGAAGAATCTATAAAAACATTGGCAACTTATTGTAACTCAAAATTAATAAACCAACCAACAAGATTTATGAGAGTCTGTTAAGTGCATTTTACCGATGATGATCATTTTTATAAAGTTAAGCACGAATTGCTCATGAAATATCAGATCACATTCATGAAGACAATTTTTTTCCAGGCCCCTAATCCAAGCAGAGAAATTTACTTAAGAGGGATGCTATGCCTTCCAGAAATCTGCCTATTGAACTGATCATTAGGATCAACGTAAATTTTTCAGTGATAGAACTGACCGATTGAAACAAAAGAGTTTGAACGAGGAAATATCTGGCGATAAATACTCTTCGCTCAAAGTGCTTCTGCCGATGAACTCAAAGCTGTGCAAGGCTTATTGATTACAGCATTCTCAAGACCAATCATATGAGTGTTGGAAGAATTTATTTGTCAATACATAATAAATAAGGCTTACGGTACAAGGAGCATTAGTTTTATGTGAATGTATTCATTTTTGCGCGCATGTTCTAGGGGAACAGCGTGCTATCGTTTTGATCAAATGTCTGTAATTTTGGATGATTGAGCCGAAAATGGTCTCAATCGACTAGGTTGGACTCACTGATGACGAATCCGGTGTCAAAATCGATTCTGTCCGGCCGGCCGTAGACACGATAACTGTCGAACGAAGTGAGCTAGCAACTTGAAACTTTCAGGGTAGATCGCGCATTGGAATGCCGCGGTTAAGTTCGTTAATGGGCCAAATCGATCGAATAGTTTCGGAGTTATAGGCATTTGAAGTTTTGGAGTTATTTATTTTTTATTTCAGAAACTACTTGAGCGATTGGATTCAAACTTTACAGTTTGGTGGAGTATAACGACGCGTAACTTTGAGCCAAATTTCGTCAAGATCATATTGTCAATAAATTTAAAAAAAAATTTTTTTCGAAATTTTTTTACAAAAAAATTTTTTTTTCGGAAACCATTCATCATATCCAAAAAAAATTATACTCACACTTTGACCTTCTAATTTCACAGCAGTGTACTAAATTTCAGCTCTATACGATCATAAGTTTTGGAGATATCGGGAAAAAATATGTCAAATTTCGAGGTTTTCTTCTCGATATCGTTGATTTTTTTGGTATTACTCGAGAAATACTGATTCAGTCCTGATTAAACTTCACAGCTAGTTTTAAGATGCTGAAAGACAACTTTGTGCAAAATTTCGTGATAATCGGGTTATTAGAACAATTTGAAAAAAAAAATTTATATGATTTTTTCATCATATCATCCTCATTGAATTCTGTATGAAACTTCGAACTGTCATTTTCGATGAAGTACTGGATTTCAATTCGATCTGGTCTGTATTTTTGGAAATATTGGAAAAATAAAATTTTGATTGGGTATATCTACGGAATCATTGGGTGGATTTTACCCATTCACGAATTCGGCCTTCGTAATTAAGGTCCAAACCTTCTCTACAAATATCGAGTTTCTAAGTTGTTTCTTTCGGAAGTTATTGTGTTTACGCAGTCGGCCGTTAGGCTGACCGTAAACACAATAACTTCCGGAAGAAACGACTTAGAAACTCGATATTTGTAGAGTAGGTTTGGGGCTTAATTACCGCTGAAGCGGTCATCTACATTGAACATGCGCGCAAAAGTTGCTGCCTTCACGGCAGTGCTTTTTGAACTTTTATTCACAATATATTGTGTGAATTCAGTCCTTCCTTATGTAACTGGTAAAGTTATGAGTATTTGTCTATTATTTCGTGAAGTATGGTTTACAATACTATCTGTTTTTCAACTTTTTGAGCAGTAGATCTGAGAGAGTATTTGATCAATAATCAAGTTGGGTAGGTTAAAAGTTTATGAGTTTTGCAAATAACATGCAACATAATATCACATGCATCTTCTTGTAAACTTTGATCGAAGAGTATTAATCACCACATATTTCCTTGTTGAGAATCTTTTGTTTTAATCGGTCAGTTCTATCACTAATACATTCAAGTTGTTCTTTAATGATCAGTTCAACAAAGCAAAGCAACAGCAAACCAAGGCATTCCTCTTAGGTAACGTTCTCTGCTTGGATAGTTGGTAGGGGCCTGGAAAGAAATTGTCAAGAATGTGATCTGATATTTCATGAGCAATTCGTGCTAACCTCTATAAAACTGATCATCATCGGTAAAATGCAGGTAACAGAATCCCATAATTCTTGTTGGTTGGTTTACTAATTTTGAGGTTTTTATAGATTCTACAACACTCTCAGGTCCGACTTGTTAAAGGAAGTTTCTGTCACCCAAACTCGAAATTTTTCACCGGGCTGTGGAAATCTATGGGAAGGGACATTTGAGTTTGCTTTTTTTGCGCGCATGTTCTAGGAAAACAGCGTGCTATCGTTTTGTCTAAATGTCTGTAATTTTGGATGATTGAGCCGTAAATGCTCTCAATCGACTAGGTTGGACTCACTGATGACGAATCCGGTGTCAAAATCGATTCTGGCCGGCCGGCCGTCCGTCCGGCCGTAGACACGGTAACTGTCGACAGAAGCAAGCTAGCAACTTTAAACTCTCAGGATAGGTTGCGCATCAGAATGCCGCGGTTAAGTTCGTTAATGGGCCAAATTGGCTGTTAGGTGGAGCATAACAACGCGCAACTTTGAGCCAAATTTCGTCAGGATCATGTTGTCAGTAAATTTAAAAAAATTTTTTTTCGAAATTTTCTTACAAAAATTTTTTGTTTTCTGGAAATCATTCATCACATCCTAAAAACAAATTCCACTCACACTTTGAGCTTTATATTCCACAGCAAATTCCAAATTTCAGTTCGATACGATCATAAGTTTTGGAGATATCGGGAAAAAATATGTCAAATTTCGAGGTTTTCTTCTCGATATCATTGATTTTTCGATATAACTCGAGAAATACTGATTCAGTCCTGATAAAACTTCACAGCTATTTTTGAGATATTGAAAGACAACTTTATGCGAAATTTCGTGATAATCGTATCATCAGAACAATTTGAAAAAAAAAATTCTATGATTTTCTTATCATCCTCATTAAATTCTGTAAGAAACTTCGTACTGTTATTTTTCGATGAAGTACTGGATTTCAATTCGATCTGATCTGTATTATTGGAAATATTGGAAAAATAAAATTTTGATTGGGTATATCTACGGAATCATTGGGTGGATTTTACCCATTCACGAATTCGGCCATCTTAATTAAGGTCCAAACCTTCTCTACAAATATCAGTCTAACGGCCGACAGTAATTTATCAGTGAAAAATTTCAAAAAGTACTGCCGTGAAGGCAGCAGCTTTTGCGTGCATGTTCAAATTCTGTCTGTACCTCAGGTTACTCTGATAGCCACCAGAGGGAGTAGCGCCTATCTTCATTCGCCAATAACATTCATTTTTGGCATATTCATGTTGTTCTTTGGGACAAGTGGGGCATAGCCCCACTGAACTCCCTCATGATGAAAGAACCCTTCTATTCCAGCGATACACATTGCATACGGTAATCGCGATCTATTCGTATGCATCTACAGTGATCTATGTATGCATTTCATACCAATAACAGCTAACAGCTAACCCAAAATGTTTAAAACCGCTGGTGAATTTTCCATCCAGTCATGCCACCCGTGTTCCTTGATCGCAATCGGTCAAAGCTCGAATTTTGCGCCGCTAGGTTTAGTCTACTTCTTTTTTCGTATTGTTTTAAACGAGCATTAAAGCTTCGAAAATGGTTCCGTGAAACCATCAAGTGGGCCCCGACGAGCGAATTTTTAACAGCCGCGAAACGCTTTATGCGCTACGACTAATTGCTAATGGTAAGAAAGGGTCCATGCCGAATTTCGTACGGGGATTGAGCGTATTTATATGACTCGCCAAATGGCACATGTGTCACGTAAAACAACGAGTAGACTATTGGCATCTGAATTTAAGATTGCAGCGCCACACGGTGGCCAGTTTTAGAACCTTAGATACAGACATAGATTTTGTTTTGATAGTCGATTTTGTACTGTTTGTTAGTGTTTGGTTTGATAATTTTTGATTTCACGATTTATTCAAAGACTTTTTAGACTTTTATAGTTGACGAGAGTATTACTGAGAGTACATATTCCATTCTTATAAAGTAGGTATCTATCATTCTTCAATCTTATTGAGTGTAGCAACTCTAAAATTACGGGAATATCTCCAAGGTTAGACAGTATTTCAATATTATTTATTTTCAGATCCAAATGGCAAGATTGACTTTGGTGGATTTCTCAGGCTGTCTTGAAAGTTGAAAAACAATAGTATTGTGAAACATACTTTTTGGAATAATGGACCAATACTCATAACTTTACTATTTTTATAGGGAAGGACTAAATACTCAATATATTGTGAATAAAATGAATACTCTACATAAAACTAATGCTACTTGTATCGTAGGTCTAATTATTATGGATTGACAAATAAATTTACCAACACTCATATGATTGGTCTTGAAAAAGCTGTAATAAATAAGCCTTTTACAACTTTGCTTTCATCGGCAGCAGCACTTTGAGCGTACAGTATTCATCACCAGATATTTCCTTGTTGAGACTCTATTTTTTTCAATAGTCAGTTCTATCACTGAAACATTTACGTTGATCCTTAATTCAACAGGCAGATTTCTGGAAGGCAGGGCAGGGCATTGCTCTTAAGTAAATTTCTCTGCTTGGATTAGGGGCCTGGAAAAAATTGTTTTCATGAATGTGATCTAATATTTCATGAGCATTTAGTGCTTACCTCTTTGAAAATGATCATCATCGGTAAAATGCAGGTAACAGACTCTCATGAATCTTGTTTGTTGGTTTTTATCGATTCTTCAACACTTTCAGGCCCGACTTGTTAAAGGAAGTTTCTTTTACCCTAAGTCGAAATATTTCACCGGGCTGTGGAAATCTATGGGAAGGGACATTTAAGTTTGCTTTTCCTCAGCAGAAGCACTTGTAAAATAACATAAACGCCAAGAAAAAATGCATAAACTTCCTCATTTTCTTAACATTTCATTTAACTTGTCAATGATAATGTCTGTACCTCGGGTTACTCGGATAGCCACCAGAGGGAGTAGTGCTTATCTTCATTCGCCAATAACAACATTCGTTATAAAAGTGAACAAAATATTTTTGCGCGCATGTTCTTCGTAACAGCATGCTATCATTTTCCCCAAATTTCTATAATGTTCGAACTTTGAGCCGAAGGTCTCACGGCGAATCCGATATCAAAACTGAAAAAATCCATTCAAAGATTCCAAAGGTTATCTATTCGAAATCTATTTCCCAAATATTACCGGTTTAATTGAAATCTAGTAGTTTTTCGAAAATGTGAAAAGGTTTATGCCAAATTCATAGGAATAATAACTACAAAATCAGCGTAGACATGGGGGTTTTTCCTGAATTTGGGTTATTACTGCAAATGCAAATTTGAACATAATTATTATGGGTTTGATTCGTCATTTTTTCAAATTACCTTCAGACAGTATTCAAAATCAGATTTCAAAATTAGGGTTTAGGATTTGCTGCCAGGCATGCATGAACTGACAACGATGTTTAGTAAAATAGCTTTTTCTGCTATAGAATAATGAAATATTCATTCCTATTCTGTGGTACACACGTGTTCTTTGTCAATATAACCAAACAATTTCCGTTTGCGATTTGTCAGCAATATGACAGTATGACCGTCTTTGCTCTTCTTTTTCTATTCCTTGGTCGTTGTCTTCTACTCTAACCAGATCGAAGTATAGCTATCTCTGTTTTCCTAAGCAAAGTAACACATTTGACGTCCTTTTCTTTCCGAATAAGCTGAATTCGACGTTGCCATATCGTGCACTCAAGACAAATCCCTTTAAATGCAAATCCTCATTTTTATTTTTCAGTTTCAGGTGATCAAACATTTTTCTAAAAATATAATATTGAAATTATATGTTTGAAATGTAATGTTCTAAAGGTTTTTCATGAAAATTACTGCATTTTCGTTTAAAGGAAAAACCCCCATTCGGCCTTTCCTGTACGTCGCTGTTCTTATATCTTTTACAATGAACAATAAGTAACACATTTCAGGCGCGATTCTGTTCCGACAATAATTGCGATATAATTCAACGTTCGCCTTCTGACCGAACAATTCTCATTTTCCAATTTCACACATCTAATCGCCATGTTGGCCGTCGCAAAAACTTCATATTAGCAATGTCCACAATGCGTACGCGAACATAGAGTACAATGTGCATTTAATGGGTGAGAGAACATCGACCTTGCGAACCGTTTTATACAACTTCATGTACTGAGACAGGCCGCTCTTGATTTATGAGCACCGAAGACCTCGGAACCATAAATTATGCTCTTTATTACAGGTGGTCATTTATACTGAACCCCCTCGATGTCCCTATTTCGACGTTCATTGGCAACTCGTTGCCGAATGTTGCGTGCAATCAAATTGATTCGGCGATCGAGAATTGGCCAAGTTATGAGATTTTGGCCACTTAATGGAAGACAAACTGTTAATTGGGTTGTCGTATAATCTTGATTGAGACGGATGGGATTATCGGAAATTGTTTGGTTATATTGACAAAGAACACGTTTGTACCACAGAATAGGAATAAATATTTCATTATTCTATAGCAGAAAGAGCTATTCTACTAAACACCGTTCTCACTTCGTGCATGCCTGGCATATCGCAAACCTCAATTTTGAAATCTGATTTTGAATACTTTCTGAAGGTTATTTGGGAAAATGATTAATCAAACCCATTATAATTATGTTCACATTTGCATTTGCAGTAATAACCCAAATTCAGGAAAAACCCCCATTGGACACGTTTGAAGCAGAAGTTCTCTTTCTGTACTTCTGTACTTTCTGAACGAAAACTGATATCAGTGCCAATTTTTATGAGAATTTCATTGGCGAAAACCGCAACTCTGTAACTATCACCGTTACCAAGTGTTTTCCGAAAATTTTAGAAATATTGCTGTGAATTTTCTTCTGTTGAAAATTTTCTATGTCTGTGAAAACATTCTCGTTGCAACTTCTTACATAGAATTGAACGACGAGAATAAAATTTTCTGCAAACTACTATTTCATGAGATATCGCTATGAAAATATTTTTTCAAATGGAACACCTCGTATATTTTTACATGTTTCGATAGTGTCTGGGATTAATATTTCAGAAATATAGATAACTAGATATTTTTCTGGAGTCAGGTTTGAGATATAGAATTATCAAATTTTATTACTTGGATAAGTAGGCTTAGGACTGTGAGGCGGTGGAAATAGAAGAATGCGAAGGTTGATTGTAGAATTTCAAAGTTCGACTCGAACAAATATTTGTTAGAAGAGATCCTGTAGTCGTTTAAAAAAAAACGATAAAAACTGGAAATTCATTCGAAAATAAAAGAAAACGAGTAGAGTGCTATCGTTTTGTCCAAATGTCTGAAATTTTCGCATTTTTTCCCGAAAATGGTCTCATACGACTAGGTTGGACGATTCTGTCCGGCAGACCGACGACAACTACCAAAAACCGTGCGTATAGGTACAAGATGTTCAAATTCCCTGAGAGATACTCCTCAAAGGAAGCAAAAATAGCATCATATTACTAACTAATATGCATATGCCTTTTATTACATAACATTCTGTTGAAAGTAAGAGTGTGTGAGTCAAAGGAACTATGCCACTTTTGTTTATACGAGTCCTAAGAATATAATCGAAGATATTTTTGACATCGTAAACTGCGTGAGGTTTTCCCAGAGTATCGAGTAATGTTTTTCAAATAGAAATATCTAGTTGGCGAAGGGTAAATTTAGTCGTATAAATAAACTTCTTATTTCCGATACAATACGAATTCAGTTCCTGGTTTCCACCTGTCTTCACGCGAATGTAACACGATCCTACAATTACTATGCAACCATGAATATTTTTCTTCGAAAATGAAAGTGTGTCAATTTGAAATTTCGTGATGATCGTGTCATACGAATAACAAAAAATTTAGAAGAGCAATGCCGTGAAGGTATCAGCTTTCGCACGCATGTTCAATAGAGATGACCGCTTTGGCAATTAATTTGAACATGCGCGCAAAAGCTGCTGCCTGCACGGCAGTACTTTTCTAAGTTTTTTTTCGATGAAGTATGCGATTTCAATTCGATTTGATTGTCAGATAACTACACAACGTTGTCCTCCCTACATAGAGGTCGTAGTAATAACGTTTTTGTCAAAATGTGAATTTACTTTGGGAAAATAATGAATTCGAGAAAGTGTTATGCGAATCCAATAATTCCATAGACCTGGCGAATGTTGAAGAAACTTATTTCTCTGTTAACACTGGAAATATTTCACGTGTATGAACATGGTGGAAATATTTCAGTGATAGTTCATTCGAAAAAAAAAAGTACTCGAATAACCCTGCAGTAATACTTCAAAACGAACAGACAAACTTTTGGAATTCCATACTTTTCGAAATTCTCAAGAAATAAGTCTACAGAAGACATTTAAATACCTTGTTGCACAACTTGAAAAACTCCAGTATAAAAATGTAGTAGCACTACAAAACCTGTGTCACCTTAAAAGAACTTACTCAGTTTACAAAGATCTTGGGCATCTAGGTGAACGATACACTGAGTTTTCACTCACATATTTGTTGGATAGCTTGTGATAATTTATTGTTTCTAAATTATCAGGGTTACTATCAGAAAAAGTAGAAGTCAATTCTACATGGCACTTCCTGATTCTTTGTCTCTGCTTCTTCAAAACTACCTTCAGCATTTTTAGTTTCCAAGCGTGATGATTATGTTGGGATTGAGGGTAGAAATTGGCATTGGGATTTGGCAACGTCCCTGAGAATTATTTTGACATTGCCGATATTTCACGAGTGCCAACCAGCGTCAGTTTCAAGTAAAAAAATTTGATAGACCTAAATCATGGCCAACCGAGATAGTTTATAAAAATGAATGGAGTATATATGAACTAAACAAAAATCTGTCCAATTTCTAATGTTTTGATCATTTAATCGGGAAAAACAAATGTCCAGAGTTCTTCATGGTTCGATATTGAAGACATTTTTTCTTCTAAATGTGTCTCTACAGGCCTTCAACCTCCAAATTTTATCTCCCCGTGTCTCAACGAATTATTTTCCGCTCTGAATTAATTGAAGGGTTCCGAATTTCTCATGATACGAAATGTGGACGGTTTTCGTTCTAAATTACAGAGTGTGCTACACATCAAGCTGCCCTGACTGGCATCCGATAGATTTTGATGGGGGAAACGGCGGATTACATAAATTGCCATTTTTTCGACAGCATGGAAACCAGACGGATTCCTGCGTTTATTTTTATATTAACCCGATGCTGTATACATCGAGTTAATGTACGAATGATTTTTCGACCAGATGTCTGGAAGCGAAAATTGTCGGTATCAGATATATTTTGACTTTTATTGAGTGTATAAAGTTGGAATTCTATGAACGCGTTAGATCTAAAGAGCAATGAACTGATAGAGTGAATCTTTGAGAATTTTCCACATTTTTTGGGAAATGTTTATTTCGAGTAACTTTCTTGGAAGATGAACATGACAGGATATTATTTGAAACGGTGGCTCTCGTGAAACGATAATATTTCATAGAATTAAGGTTGAAATAAAGTGGAATTAAATATGAAATAAAGTTGTCGTTTGAAAGACATTGTTGATCATTATTTTCTTGAACATTGTGCCTCTTTCAAAATTCAGATGAGTCTATTTTATAAAGGCTATATCAATACAATCATCAAAGAATTAAAAAAAAATTTTAAACCTGTACATAATATCTTTTGACATTGATATCTTACGATATGATATACTTCCGTACTACGTCTGGAATGACGAAATTTAAAATTATATCAATTGGCATAAAAATAAAACATGAGAAAACGGTAACACAATACAATATAATACAAAAAACAACCTAGACAAGCACTGCCGTGAAGGAAGCAGCTTTTCTAGGTTTTTTTCGACGAAGTACTGCATTTCAATTCGATCTAATCTGTATTTTCCCAATATTTCCAAAAATACAGATTGGATGTCATTAAAATCCAGTACTTCATCGAAAAATGACAGTTCGAATGTTCATGCAGAAATTCATGAAGATATCATGATTCGAAGATCTCAGAATATTAAATATTTGAAAAAAAATTTTTTTTTTAAATTGTTTCAATGACATGATCAACACGAAATTTTGCAGAAAGTTGTCCATTAGTATTTTCCAGCTAGCTGCTAAGTTTAATCATGATTGAAATCGTATTATTTGAGTGACTTCGAAAAAAAATAAAGATATCTCAAAAAAAAAAACACGAAATTTGACATATTCTTTCACGATATCTTCAAAATCAATGATCGTATCGAACTGGAATTTTTTACACTGCGGTGAAATATGAAGTTCAAGGTACGAATGTAATGAACGGTCCCCGAGACAAAAAATGTTTTCGAAAAAAATTGAAAAAAACATCTTTTCAAAATTTACTGACAGCACGATCTCAACAAAATTTGCCAGTCCTAACGCTCCAACTAACTGCCAAGGTTCAATCCAATCTCTGATTTCGCTCATTAACGAACTTATTTGGACAAAACGATAGCGCGCTGTTCCCGTAGAACATGCGCGCAAAAAATCGAAAAAGTATTTTTATATTATAGTTTCAGTGGGGGCATCGCAAGAAAATTCTAGAAGAAAAAGGGCAGCACTTCCCCAGAAGAAACATCACTCTGTAGAGCCTCAACTACAGTTGGTATTTCATATATGATGTAAAACTCGAACTCCAACACCCTTCATTTCGAAAACGTAATACTTTATGCGTCCTATTTAGTTACCCCCTCTACAGGAGTTTTAAATTTCAGAACATATATAAACGGATGAGATTGATACGAAACGTGTGCTATGGGTCAATGCCACTCAATGAAAACTGAGAGTTTAAGGAAGAAATCTGTGTGTAATTATTTTCGTATATCCGCGAACCTCAAAGGTGAGCGATTATATCATTTCCTGAAATAAAGCGATTCATTTACGAAATCGATCGTTTATTTAATGAAGACGTCTGGCAAGTGTCTGTGCTTTAACTCGGTCTTCAAGAACGAGATTGTAATTTATTTTTATCGTCGAGTTTATGTTCCACCAGATCCTACTTTAGATTACGCTTTGGTCTTCATCAGGTGAAACATCTCAGGTACAGTGCAATTCAGAATGTGAGCTGTGAGGACAGTTCCTTCATCCGTTTTGATTTCTTCTGTGGTTACTTTTGGGATGTTTTAAATTTTGATGTATTCACTGAAAGTAAGCTTTTGGGATAACTCAGAAACCATTGATTGGACCATATTGAAAGATTGTAATCAATTGTTGAAGGCAACTTGTGCAAAATTTCGTTACGATCATATTTTAGAAAATTAGTTGGTAACTAGTGTAGGCTATCGAATCTTTCAAGCGATGAATTCCTCTTTTTCAAAAGATCAATTCAGTCGTTTAAATAGCATAACCCAACGAATATTGTTGCAAAATGGCGAATGTCACCCTATTGGATTAGTATACAGGGTGAGCCACTGTCCTTGGTACTATGGACCTCAAAGGAGGACGAAAACATTATAAAAAAATTTGGAATCTAGGGTATGCACCATTGCTTTATCGATTTAAGACATTTTCAGCTGTGCGGTGTTGCCACTTATTTCAAAAAGTACTCACAAGCCTGATATTTCAATTGGAACACTCTGTATGTTATTTTCAGTATGGATTTACTGTACAAGCCCATTCCCAAACGGTTTTTTTTAGAATTTAGTGATTTATTTCTTTTTTGTTCTGGAAAACAGCGTACCTACTATCGTTACACCCATATGTCTAATTTTACAATTTTTCCTGAAAATGGTATCAAACGACTAGGGTGGACTCATTGATGACTAATTCAATGTTAAAAACGATTTTACCTAGCTAGCTGGCGGGCCGCGCGAGGTCACAATGGGGTTTTTTCCTGAATTTGGGTTATTACTGCAAATGCAAATTTGAACATAATTATTATGGGTTTGATTCATCATTTTCCCAAATTACCTTCAGAAAGTATTCAAAATCAGATTTCAAAATTGTGGTTTGGTATTTGCTAGGCATGCACGAAGTGACAACGGTGTTTAGTAGAATAGCTTTTTCTGCTATAGAATAATGAAATATTTATTCTTTTTCTGTGGTTCACACGTGTTCTTTGTCAATATAACCAAACAATTTCCGTTTGCGATTTGTCAGAATATGACAGTATGACAGTCTGTGCTCTTCTTTTTCTATTCCTTGGTCGTTGTCTTCTACTCTAACCAGATCGAAGTATAGCTATCTCTATTTTCCTAAGCAAAGTAACACATTTGACGTCCTTTTCTTTCCGAGAAAGCTGAATTCGACGTTGCCATATTGTGCACTCAGGACAAATCCCTTTAAATGCAAATCCCCATTTTTGTTTTTCAGTTTTAGGTGATCAAACATTTTTTTAAAAATATAATATTGAAATTATATGTTTCAAATGTGATGTTCTAAAGGATTTTCATGAAAATTACTGCATTTTCGTTTGAAGGAAAACCCCCATAACGTAAGTACGGAGAATCCTATCGACTCGGAACTTTCAGGGTAGATTGCATTTCAAAATTCGACGGATATTTTTGTGAATGGGCAAAATCAATCAGTTATAGTCAACTAAGGATATTATTTCAGATTATATCCTTAATACATCCGGATTTACTTATGCAATCAAATTGAATATTGGTAGTAAGTTCTACCGTGTAAAAACACGCCACTTCTTGCGAGATGCTGATTGCTGATCATATTGTTATCACAACAGAAATTATTTTTTTCTTCTTCAGATTTTGAGACACATTGCACACATCTGGAACTCAATTTCATTTTCGTAGATATTGGGAAATAATTTGTCAAATTTAGTGGATATTTCCTCGCTAAAGTTTTAATTTCGGATTACCTAAATGAACTTTAAATGAGTTTATCTGCACAATTATTGGGTGGATTCAACCCATTCACGATTTCGGTCTGTGTTATTAACGTCCGAACCTACTTTACATACACCGAGTTCCTTAGTTGTTTCTTTCGGAAGTTATCGTGTTTACGATCGGTCGTGAGGACGATATAAGATGTTCTTTCACTTTGGCGGTTTCCGAATTGAATGCAAATATTCATGCCGTTGGAAATATTGAAGTACACTTTGTCTTGAGCTTTCCATGGAAGGAAATGATTCAATCAATTATTCGAAAACTGCTGTAGATAATCAAAACGAAGTTGATACAGAAATGATCAGTAGGCTTCAGTGAATCGAATAAATAATATACAAGCTGCTCCATTTCCATAATGAAATTTGTTAGTACTTTGTGAAAGCGGCCACACCGCACAGCTGAAAATGTTCCAGATCGATTGAGCAGTACCTAGTTTTCACCAAAGAAACCAAAATTTGAACAGATATATTTACGAAATAATTGAGCTGATTCGGCCCATGCAGGAATTCAATCTTCTCAAACCTACTCTTCAAATATCAAATCTCTTGTCTATCCAATGAAAGGTATCATAGGTATAGACCCATAGCATTTGGACCTAAAAAATCAAAGAATTAACCAAGGTCGATCGTATTTTCCTGATAACACGAGAACCAATTTGACTGCATTCGGATAATTGTGTGAAGACAGTTCCCGACATCAAGCCATTAAGATTCCAAACGGACCACGTGATCCAATCGCCATATACAGAAAGTGAATCGGAGGCATCAGCTAACAATAGACCTGGTAACCCAGTACGTGAGAAATAATTCCAAATATGGTTCACTTGCTCCTCCTGGTCGTTGAGAATAATAGATATCGATGTCTACCGCATTGGAGATAAACCTGTTCTTTTCCTCTGGTAACCAGAGGACAGCTTCGAAAGGTGTTTCTCGTAGTGCATTGTATATAAAAAACTTACGACCAAGAGACGGTTTTAATCTCGGAATATCTTGGTGAGTAATGAAACCCAAGAAAATGTATGAGAAGGTTATTTTGCTTATTTCTGTTTTTGTCTCTTCGGGGAGCAACTAGCAGCTGAGATGTATCTAGTCCTGGTGTGGTCACTTCGTACGCCTCGAAAAGATATATGATCAGATTGTACTTGTACACTAGATAATTAGAGATTGATGCAGTTTCAGTTAGCCTCTATTGGGAACTTCTGCGAAGATGCCAGCGCCCTAACGGATAAATTTGGAACCTGTACAAGCTAGTAGTTTTATTTAAACAAACCGCAGAAATGTGGTGAACAACGAATATTTATTGAGCATAGCTAGAATATTTAATGAAATTATCATAATTTTGTGTAAGAGATTTTGAGAAGGGACTTTTCTTTTGGACGACGTTATGAAATCGTGCTCTAAATCGTTTCTGGAGGATAATTTCGATGTTATTTTAGTGTCTGTTGCTTGGTGGATCAAAATGAACTAATATCTAAGTTTACTTGAATTTCTGGAAACATAGGTACCTCATTAGGTAACTCAAGGACTCTTATCAATGTGAAGAAGTGTTGAATGCAGGCCATATTATGTGGTAAATCTAGAATCAGTCCAAATGATATGACTCGTTCTCTTTGTTTACAAACGAGTGAATCAATAATCTGCTCTAGTTTTTTTGCATCGTATTTCGAAAGAAAGGAAACAAACATATAATTGATTTTATTTTCATATCACAGCAGCTCAAGATATGAAAATGAATGAATGAAAAATGTCACAGCGGGTTCAACCTTCCTATCTAGATAGAAATGAAAAATATCGATGTATTTATATGAATTACTTTAGCTATTATCAACTATAACAGTATATTCGGTTTTCGTCAGGTTTTCAACCAGATCACTGTCTTTGAATATGATTTGTGTAGCATGTGAAGTAGGTAGCTGCAGAAGTGCTCGGCGGTTTCTCTGCAGGATCAGCATTTTTCATCAAAATTCCGTTATTTTCATTTACACCTAAAATATCTGGACATGAAGTTGTTTCGAAATGAATACATTGTAATTTACCTTTATGAAAATAAACATCTTCAGAGAAATGCAGTGAACATACTTCCATGTATTTTGTGACCTGTTTTCCAATCTTCAATTGCAAAATCCAGGTTTTTCTCCTTTCATTGAGTTTCCTGCTGTTTCCAAATTAACTTTACTTCTATTTGGCTTTGGAAGAAATGAAAACTTAAGTTAGTAGATTATCCTTTCTTTTTTGACCATGAATTACATTGAGTTGAGGCACACAACAAATAGTCATTTCGGGTGGATGCCATTTCGAATTAATACAATCGAAAATTTTTATCAGAAAGAAAGGAATCGATTGTTGAATATCATAAACACTTTCAGTATACCAAAATTTCAATTCGGAGAACAAAACAAAAGCTCTAAAATGAACTCTAAAAGTAAGCAAAATAAGTTAGAATAACGGGCACGTCGAAATACTACTAGCTTGGAAGTGTTCGAATTTCTATCGCCAGAGGGCGTATCGCTTAGCAGTAGTTGCGAATATTCTTTCTTATATGGCGCTCATGAATTTTTAATTTTATCAAATGCAACTTTCTTGTTGATTTGTGAAATTACCTGTGTGGTTAACCGTGAAATAGACTATGAGGGCCAGTTTATACATGAACCTTGTTCTTAATTATTAGGAAAATATTAAACATGTGAATTTAAGTGGGAGCATTCATGCATCCTAGTCTTAGCCTTAACAGATAAGCACTCACCTCATGACTCTCGTATAATGCTAATACCATGCTTGAGGGTACGGCCGAAGTGCACGCGCGATCGTGCTTTCATGAGTCTGTCACTTTTGAAAAATTCGTATTGACATATTTTTGACATAGCCAACGCGAGAGGTGTTCATAGTACAGGTAGAATGAATAAGATTGGTCCCGTGCATGGACATAACAGAAATACTTCAAGTTTATAACTTTAAATGCTTACAGTTTTTTCAAAAGTGACAGGCTGACTCCAAAATCACGATCTCGCGTAAACTTTGGCAGTACCCTAAGACAAAGCTTGGAGAGCTGGTCAACACGTTGATATTCTGTGGTGTCGTTGAATAGGAACTGATTTTGAACATAGAATTTTCTTGATTGTTATCATTACTACAATGAGAGCTTTGTGAAACCTGCTGAAGGGCACTGATGCATAAATTAGCCATTCGAGGCTGAATATCTGTGGAGTAGGTTAGGTCGAGTTCGTGAATGGGTAAAATACATTTGTTATTCCAAAATTTCCGAGTACACAGTATCACTTCAATAGAAATCTAGTATGTGGTTGGAAAATTACTTCTTGAAGGATAACTCAAAATTTCAGAAAATCTGACAGATAATTACCTCAAAGCAGCCCTATTTCCGGCAGAAACGATTTTGAAATCTTTCATACATCATCCTTACGAAACTGTGCATGAATTTTCTAATTATCATTTTTCGTGCACGTTCTGAGAACAGAAGTCGCATTTTACCTTAATGTCTGTAATTTTCGAATATTGGGCCGAAAGCTCAAACGAAAAAATCGATTCCGTCTGGACAACCACCTGTTGTCACGATAGCTTGAGAACGGAAAGAGCTAGCAACTTGGAGAGGGACGAATCAAAATGTGACTATTGAGTTTCTTATTAGGCCAAATCGACCAAACGGTTTCGGAGTTTGATTTTTTGAGGTTATCTACTCATTATCTCAGGAACTGTTTTTGTGATCGGATTGAAACTCGCTTAATAGATGAAGAATACCGACAAACAACTGCTAGTAAAATTTGGTTGGTAAATTGAAAAACTGAAAAAAAGATTTTTTGAAAAAATTTCCCAATTTTCTTTTTGTTTTTCGGAAACTTGACTCGATTCCGATGAAATCTCACACAGGCCTTGAGGTTAATATTATACAAGAGTGCACTTAATTTCAGTTCGATCCGATTTTAGTTTTCGGGAATATTTGAGACAATACGTCACTTTGTTGGTTCTTTCTCGGTATGGTTGTTATTTCAGGAATAACTGAAAAAATACTGATCCGATCATGAAGAAACTTGGTGACTAGTTGACAAATGCTGATACACTATTTCGTGCGAAACTTCGTAATGATCGTGTCTTTAGAACAATCGAAAAAAACGCTGCAAATTTCACCCAAGGGTTTATTATTTTCTCAGTTAAAAAACCCAATTCCATTGATATCTTAAATGAAACTTATATATTATTTATAACTCATTGGGTTTTCACAACATAATTTGCAGCGTTTTTTTTTTAACTCAGGGACCACTGGTCAGAAATCATCCGGTTGAGTTATGCAACAGTAATCAACGTTGAAAGTTTCATGAAAATTCGGCAGAAAGTTTTCGAGGAATATTTATATATATATATATATATATATATATATATATATATATCTATATATATATATATTTATCCTACCCCCAGTTTTGAGCCCATACGGTACATTGTTTCTGCTGAAAAGCTTGGAGAATCAATCTCGAGTGAAAATTTGATTTTTCTACCAAGTTTCACGGATTTCGGTTCAGTACTTCCAGAGAAATGCCCCAGACAACGGACGGCGGACAGCCGGTTTTTTTTTAAATAAGTTTATTCAAATCTACATATTTCAAAATGTAAACTGTGAAATTTTCAGGGTGGGTAATTTTTTTTTGTTTTGATCGATCACTAAGGTTTATTATTTAATTTTATCAAATAATAACCCAAAATCATAATGTACCTTCGCCGACATATAAGAGAATATATATACACGAGAGTAATTCTATACCTGGTACCGAAAATTTAGCATTGAATTTGACATTTTGGAATCACCTATGAAAGTTCTCACTATCCGAAACGTGCGTTAGACGTAGAAAGTGTAAGTGGATCAGGGAGTAGTTTCACGCACTTTTTTGTTATCAGTATTCTATCCACTTTGAACTCAATATTATGACCTTGGGCACTAACAATTGAGGTCTGTTTTAACTTTTTGCTTGAGGGTTCCCCTTGAATGTGTAAATATTCTCTTGAGATGATTTATCACAGATTTTGTACTACTAACACTTTCACACATACCATACCTAGAAATTCAGAATTACATATGAATGATATTCCCAATTATAATTAGATTTTTCAGATATTTTCCAACTAAGTTTGCTTGAACTATCGCACCCTTTCACGTTCAACACGAAATAACAGCACAGTTTGTACGTCCTCGATGGATTCAACAATGTAACTGAGCATATTTAAAAAATTTCTAGCGTCGCTTCGGTTGAATCGGACAACTGCTTCGGCCAAAACCGAATACTCGAAAAGTAGGCCGAACTGACGTTATAAACTTTCTGTTCAGATTTGCTCGGTTATAACCTTCTTTTCAATACCAGATTGTAATACTTAATACACCAGCTTGAAAATGTAGATGTCTACAAAAGTCGGGACACTGTAAAACCTTAAATAAAACCATAGACCTCATATTTCATGATTGGGTCTATAAGCAAAACAAAGTAATAGAAAACAAAGTAGGTAATTTTTTTGAATTATATTTTCCAATGATCGACTTCACCAATGGAGTAACAATAAGAGAACCTTTATTATTTGTAGTCTTAGTTCTGTTCGTTCTCATCATGCCTCGTTCCTCGTAAACCAAAGTGCGAAACAGGAAAATATCCGCAATCTCCTGATAAAATCTCGATACTCATTATTTATGAACGAAGGAAATACCTGATGCACGTGTTCCCTCTCTTCATCGATCCGCCAATTCAATCGGCAACGTTAACGCCGACAATTTCTCGAAATTATCGTTTTCTAACAACTTCGCCTCGCGTGTCGATGCTTCCGCGGGTTTAAATCAATTCGTAGAGGCCCTAATCTTCCGATTACATATTTCGTTCATGGGTTAATCTGATTCATGTACCACCTATCGAGAAAAAAAAAGATCGAACCAATTTACCTACGGCATCGTGCCATCATCTTATCAGGTGAACATGAGAACGGACAGGTAGGAATAGCTGTACCTGACTTGTTGCACCTGGAAATCGGTAGGTGATATCGTTTCTGTGTCCGCTCTTTGCACCAGGTGTGGTTGATCTGGATGAGATTGATTTAAATTTATTTTGTGAAGCGCTTGTCTGGGGAAAATTCCTGTATCATTTCGCCAAAATTTCTTTAATTTTCGAATTTGCTCATCAAAATATGAGGGTAACGTTTGTAAAGGACAAAACAGCCAAACGGTTTTGAAGTTATACTCATTTGAAATTTTGAGGTTATTTCTTCAATATCTCGAGAAGTGGTACTGATGCCAGTTTGAAGCTTTGTAATTAGTTGAAAATATCAATGTGCAATTCTGTGCCTAATTTAGTACGGTTGAGAAAGTTAAAAATAATTTTCCAAATTTTTTTTCGAAAAAACATCAGATTTTCATGAAATTTAGCACAGATTTTGAAGTCGATATTTAACAAAAGTTAATAAGTTTCAGCTCCATCCGATAGGAATTTTTGGAACAAAACATCAAATTTCGTTATTGTTCGAGAAATATGCAGATTAACATTAGAATTACTCAAGGCTCCATTTTTGGACCTATTGTTTTCATCATAAAGGTTTTTATAGTACCGTTGAGTTGGATGAACTCAGTTGAAATATAAAAAAAACGTGAAGTCAGCAGCTTTTGCGCGCATGTTCGAAGAGGATGACCGATTTGGAAATGGATTTGAACAGTGCTTTTCTAGGTTCTTTTCAGGTATTTTTGAGTTATTCTGGAAAAAACTTCGATACTGAGGAAAAAAACACGAAATTTGACATATTTTTCCTCAATATCTCCGAACATTATAATCGTATCAAACTGAAATTTGGTCACTGCTGTGAAATATGAAGCTCAAAGTATGACCAAATTTTTTTTCTAATGTAATGAACAGTTTCCGAGAAGAAAATTTTTTTTTTAAGAAATTTTGAGAATTTTTTTCTGACGACAACATGATCTCAACAAAATTTCGCGAAATGTTGCGAGTCCTCATTCTCCAAATAACTGCCCAGTTTCAATTCAATCGCTCAAGTGGTTCTCGAAATTTCGGGAAAATAACCTCAAAATTTCAAATGGCCACAACTCTGAAATTATTCGACCGATTTGTCTCACTAACGTACTTGACTGCCGAAGGTATAAAACCTTCCAACTACTTTCATGAGGATAAATTTTAAATTTATTTTTCAGAATGTTCTAATTACACAATCATCACGAAATTTTGCACAAAGTTGTCAATGAGCATTTCCAAACTAGTTGCCAAGTTTCATCATGATTGACTGACTCAGTAATTTTTGAGTAATTCATGAGAAACAACGACATCCAGGAAAAAAATACGAAGTTTGACATATTTTTCGAAATATTTCCAAAACTAATTTTCGGATCGAACTGAAAAAAATTCCTCCGAGATTTGCACTCAACTTTTGAGCCAATAATAAACAATAGTGTAACAAATTTAAACTCGATTAGATAAATATTTGCGAAAATATTGAAAAAACTTTAATTTCAAATACCGGAATTATTGGACAAGTTTTACCCATTTATGAATTCGAACTTTTTTAGAGAGCTTCAGACCCGCTCTACAAATTTTGAGTCTCTATGTTGTTTTTTCGGAAGTTATTGTGTTTACAATCGGCTGCTTGGTTGACTCTTATCACATCAACCCCTGAAAGAAATTACCTAGAGCTAGATATTCGTTACTAACTTGTGGCTTGATTACGAAGGTGTAGAATTCATAAATGGGTCAAATTCAACTAATGATTCCGTAGATTTGATTCTCACGAAATGTCGCGAAAACCTTCAAGGTGTAATTTTTCGATCAAGCATTAGATTTCAATTCGGTTGGATCTGTATTTTTGGAAATATAAGGGATGTAGCATTTCGGATGAATATACAGTGCGCGTCAAAATTATGGAACAAATTCATTTTCTCAGAAGAAAAATATTTGGCAAGAAAATCCTGAAACAGGTCAATTTTGTTTCATTTTTACCAAATTCATGTGAATTTTTGAAGGATTTTTGTTGTACCCTGTGCTATCCCCATCAACCCTCCAAATTTTTTGAATTGGAAAAGTAGGTCATGTGGTACTTTTTTGGCGAGGTCTTTGTATCTTCTTCACAGGCGTGCAGAAATTTTCAAGGAAAATTTTTTTTTTTTAAAAAATTAGTTACTTCAAAGAGATTTTCAGTATGTGCACTTTGTCATGGCGCATTCACTTTGAGACGATGGTACCTGATGAAATTTGTCACGGAATGAAATTTTTTTTGGAAACTGTTGTAAGACCAAACAATTATAACGCTTCTTGTTGTCTTGAACAAAAGCGTGAAAAAGCTACTCTTCTGGTGCAAACTTTACCGAAGAGAAATCAATACTCTACGACACTCCCCTCTACTTACCTGTACATTGAAACCTTCCTCCTCTCACCTGTTACCTGCATCCTACCTGCACACACATCTAATCTCCTGTTCCTTATACATCAACCTTAAAAGCGAATTCTAACAGGTGTTAATGAATTTTCGAAACAATTACGTAATTATTACACAAATCCGGCAGACATTGACCCAAAACAGAATCTTTACCATCGAACAAGGTAGAGATCAAGGAACTTGGGTGGGTTCCATAAGCGCTGTGGCTCCACGACCTTGTTCCAATGTTGTTGGAATGAAAGTGAAATCGATAACCGAGAAGTAGGGATTCTTTCTTTGATTAGATTTCTTCAGGAATATGATTTGTTCTCTCAGGAAAATATTTAGGAAATTATCCAAATCTTCCTTAGCAACTCGAATAATTCTTTCTGTTATTTCACGTATGGACATCAATCTAAATAGTAGGTGGTATGACGAAAGCATCGACACGTCACACTCTCGCAAAATCGATATTTTCCTCTCGGATTTCCCGGAGCTTTTCCGGGCGGAGTATGTTCTTCCAACTTCTGTAATCCTGAGCTTTAATGCCTGGATTATCCCATTCTTAAACCCTTTTCCAAAATTTCCATCCAACTGGAACGATGTTCGACCTGGTTTTCCTGGAACGACAGGGATTAGGTAAAGAAAATTGGTCAACTTTCAGTAGGCGAACATAGAATGCAGGAGGTCCGCAACCCTTTTCTATGCGGAAATGGGCGGGAATAGAAATAGAATATTGATCTTGTTGGGTTAGGTAGGGTGATAGTACGCGTATGCGTAGATGAGAAACGTGGTGCATGCAACAGGTGACTAAGGTCGTAATGCACGTGTTTTCAAGAATTATGTATGTCGAATAAATAAGTAGAAGGTTTGCTACCAGAGTTTGACAAAAAAATTATTGGAACTTACTTTTTTTTCAAATATCGATTGAAGAATATTTTGGGACGATTTTGCATAGTTTCACAGATTACAGATCACACTCAGAAACTCAAAATTTGTGTAGTAAGCCGAATTCATGAATGGGTCGAATTCCACCAATTATTCCGCAGATACAACTTTACAGAATTTTATTTTCTCAATTCCAAAAATATAGTTTGAATCGACTTTAAACACAGTACTTCATCGGAGCGAGTTGATAGGCACATTGCTGTTGATTTATTTAAAGTCGTAGGTAATCAATTCGATGAAATTTTCAAGATTTAATTTGATTCATTTTACAAGATTCTGCAAGTATCTGTGAACAATATAATTAACATGCATATGACAACATGCTCGAGTAAAGAGGAATAATTTTTCACAGATTGAGTTAGAAAGTAAACAGAGGCTTCAGAATGGGGGTTTTTCCTTCAAACGAAAATGCAGTTATTTTCATGGAAAACCTTTAGAACATCACATTTCAAACATATATTTTAAAAAAAATGTTTAGTCACCTAAAACTGAAAAATAAAAATGGGGATTCGCAATTAAAGGGATTTGTCATGAGTGCACGATATGGCAACGTCAAATTCAGCTTTCTCGGAAAGAAAAGGACGTCAAATGTGTTACTTTGCTTAGTAAAACAGAGATAGCTATACTTCGATCTGGTTAGAGTAGAAGACAACGACCAAGGAATAGAAAAAGAAGAGCACAGACTGTCATATTACTGACAAACGCAAAAGGAAGTTGTTTGGTTACATTGACAAAGAGCACGTGTGTACCACAGAATAGGAATGAATATTTCATTATTCTATAGCAGAAAGAGCTATTCTACTAAACACCGTTGTCACTTCGTGCGTGCATGACGAATCCCAAACCCCAATTTTGAAACCTGATTTTGAATAGTTTCTGAAGGTAATTTGGGAAAATGATGAATCAAACCCATAATAATTATGTTCAAATTTACATTTGCAGTAATAACCCAAATTCAGGAAAAACTTTGCGCAATTCAAATAATTCGACAAAATTTCTTATCTTCCTTATAATTTTTCTGTTTCAATGAAACCAATTACGACAATTCAATCCGACGAATAAATCCAGTTTCGTCAAACAACAATATTTAAATTATCTGTTGCGTCTCTCACCTGTCTGCAGAAGTCTCTATGTGGTATATGGAATAGACACCAAAAGTTGAAATATCATCGAAAACTAATAGGAAAACAATAGATAAAAACCGAAAATAAATAAATATCCTTGGCTCAAAATTTCAATGAATGAACTCCAGTAACGATCTATAAAGACGAACGCGCGTGCCCCTCTCGTTACTACTTCGTCCCGTGACATTGGCCCAGTGAAGGCTGCCGAAATTGTACAGGGGTTAGAAACCTTCTCAATTTTTGTCTCTCCTGTTAATCTTTAAGTAATAATAACCCCATACAAGGTTATATTTCCCACAAGTATTGATTTTCTTGGATAGACGACGAGATAGAGCTCGCATACAGAGGAAGGAAAATTTCGCGAGGGAAGATAGGGGGCCTCCTGGATCGCTAGTCTTGAAGTGGCTACTTTCCACTGTGAAAGTGGAAATGAAACAAATTAAACCTATTTGTTTGACTGTATATGGGTTTGAGGAATAGTTTGGGTATACTATTTGAATTATTTATTCCGATTAAATATTTTCATTCGAAGCTAGGAATTACATAGTCCAGTTCCATCAGTTCAAGTTTTCACTAATTTTTCCAGAAAATTCTGGCCGTATGACGTCGTTAGTGGCTTGAATATTGGCTTCCAATGCTCCAAGATTCATTGCCATAAACCAATGACTCAACTTGGTCCCATTAAAGCTGGATTTATAAACTTTTCGTTCCCGTTCCCGTTCGCAGCTGACGTTCCCGCTAACGTTCCCGTTGACCGCTGGCGGTTCGAAACGAACTATACCCCTTTTATAAACTTGACGTTCGCCGTTCGGCCAGTTCGCGTTTATGAGGTTTTATAGAGGTCAAATATCCTGTGAATTTGGGTTACCTTTGTTAAAGTTGGAAGAATATAACCAAACCAAGCGTAACTTATCAATAAACAAACTAATCTCCGAATTATAAGTGCATCCTAACCTCACATATTGGTAAAGATACGAACGGGAACGTCAAAAGATGAAACATGGTCATCTCGAACGGCAGCGGAAAAAACAGGCGAGCGGCACATTATCAGTCAGCTGACGCAGCTACGGACTGCCCCTGCGCATTTAGTGCATTTTAACTTTGAACGGGAACGTCAACTTCGAACGGGAACGGGAACGTCGAGTTTATAAATCCAGCTTAAAAGTATTCGAGAGGTCTAAAGTAGCACGAACGAGGGCGCCAGTCAACAAGACCACTTCAGGGTATAAAGTTCGCAAAAAATTTATTTAACAATGAATTGATGGTTTAGCGCGCTTTCTGGCAAGTGGCGCCATCTGGTTGGGAACAAATGCTTCGATAATTAGCTGATTAATTTCTTGGAACGAAAAATCAGCTGATAGTTAGTTTGAGCATAACAACGCACA
This sequence comes from Myrrha octodecimguttata, assembly GCA_958510865.1. Classification (NCBI taxonomy): domain Eukaryota; kingdom Metazoa; phylum Arthropoda; class Insecta; order Coleoptera; family Coccinellidae; genus Myrrha; species Myrrha octodecimguttata. The sequence goes on from OY294059.1 coordinate 24,462,139, forward strand.
ACTTTTCAAAAAATTTCGTTGTTATTACACTCAACAGTAAATCTGGAAAAAAATTTTTTCCGAGAAAATTTTTTTGTGGAAACTATTCATTGAATCCAAAAAAAAGACTTCTGATTAGACCTGGAAAATCATATTTTACAGCCGTGTACCAAATTTCATCCCGATACCACCCTAATTTCTGGAGATTTCGGGAAAAAATATATAAAATTTAGTGGTTTTTTCTCGACATCGTTGTTTTTTTTCCGGATCAACTCAAAAACTGCTGATTCAATCGGAACGAAGCTTGGCAGCTAGTTCGGAAGCGCTAATGGGCAACTCTGTGCAAAATTTCGTGATGACCGAACAATTTAAAAAAAAAATTTCACCTTCGAACTGTAATTTTTCGATAAAATACTGGATTTCAATTCGATCTAATCTGTATTTTTGAAAATATTGAAGAAAATGAAATTTTGAATAGGTTGCGGAATCATTGGGTGGATTTTTCCGATTCACCAATTCGGCCTTCGTAATCAAGGTCCAAACCTTCTCTACAAATATCGAGTTTCTAAGTTGTTTCTTTCGGAAGTCATTGTGTTTACGGTTGGCCGTTAGGCGACTTATAGAAACTTGATATTTGTAGAGTAGGTTTGGGGCTTAATAACGAAGGTCGAATTTGTGAATGGATAAAGTCCGCCCAATGATTTCGTAGGTATACCTATTCAAAATTTTATTTTTCCGATATTTTCAATAAAACAGATTAGATCGAATTGAAATCCAGTAGTTTATCTAGAAAAGCACTGCCGTGAAGGCAGCAGCTTTTGCGCTCATGTTCAAATTCGTTGCCAACGCGGTCTTCTTCATTGAACATGCGCGTAAAAGCTGCCACCTTCACGACAATGCTTTTCTAGGTTTTTTCAAACAATTTGAAAGCTTTATTCTGGCCGTAAAACATTTCATGATGACTAGACAAACATTACTGAACCAATAGACAATAACCATAGATAATGCAGCTAAAAAACACCCACCTGGTATTATTCATTATCTGTGAGTGATATGTTAGTTTCACGAAAATCTCGATTTGAAGATACTTTCGGGACAGCCTGTAGAGTTGATGGAAGCAATGAACCAATAAAGAATGCCGCAATAAACGATAGCATTCCCCACAAAAGAAGCCATTCTCTTGAAGGAAGTTGTAAAAGTCACAAACCTTCTCGGGTTCATGCGCTGTTAAGATCAATCAGGTAGTTAATTAGGAAGATAATCACGAGTGAGGATCTCACCGAATAGACATGGAACAGACAGGTCTAATTAAAAACAAACAGGATGACAAGGACATGAAACATCTATCTTACAAACTTACAGATATAGATAATTAATGAGCGTAAAATGAATCGACATGACATCACAATATCCTTGAATTGAATCCTCTCGTTAGAAGCCTTCTAATTGAGCTTATTCTGAGGTTTTGAAAGAAGTGAATGAAGAGGTGATTATGAATCGAATTGTAACATTCTGGAGATTAAGAGCAAACATTACCACGTGTTGGTAAATTACGGCTCGGCAACACAGCCACATGCAAGTTTCATTAAACCTCGTTAATATCTGAAGGTCAATATACCTTTTCGCTGTCTGCCTAATTTAAAGTTGCCAATAACCGCGAGAAATATTGGAAATTCGTGAAATTTAGGAGAAAACGGGGAGTCGTTCTGCAGGCTTCAGTGGTTATTTTTTGAAAACATTTTTCTTGGGATGTACTTAATTCTTCAATGAGAATGCGCAATGTTAGTTATTTTTCCATTTTTCAATGCATTTCAGTTTTAATTTTCCCGAAAATTCTTGAATATAAAAAAGTGGCAACATTGAGCAGCCTCACAATTTTTTCAACCATATGCACCAAAATATTTTTTGGAAAAAACGAACTTTGGCCTCCAAAGGTCATCACATTTTATTCGAGGTACTATTTTACTTTTGAGTTATACAAATATAAGCTGTTGATAAAATACTTTCGAATATCCATTGAAGGATGTTTTGGTAGGATTTACGTGAATTTTCAGGTTTTTCCTAGGTTTCCCCACCCAATATCTGAAAAAGAACTTTTTAAAATAAAATAAAATAAGCGTTTATAGAAAATGCCATTGTGGACTGCGGGATTAAATTTTTTTGTCGAGGCTGTTTCTAGAAAGAATATTGCCTATGAAATAATATCTGATTGATGCAAATGATCAATGGAGTTTCTGATTCTAAATCTGAATCCCTCATTAGACAATAACAAGGAAATTTGCAGAATTCTTTCAATAATTTCATATTTTATTTTATTCCAAAAATTTCACCAATGTTTTGAAATACGAAAATATTGAAAGAAAATAATTCTGCAAAATTTTCCCTTCGGTGTCTGATGAAGTAGAAGATATAGATTCTGAAACGTTACAGTTCTAAGTATTCCTTAATTGTTCGTTAGGCAACATTGTTTCAAGAAACTGCCCTTGACAAATAGTTCGGATCCCGTAATCAACCTGGGCGTTTTGCATGAATAATATTTTGTTGAATATTTGATAGTTCCATTTCGGGTATTGTGATTGAAATCCCAGAAAAAACCTGAAAAATATTCGAATTGCAGTCGAAGTAAAATAATGGTTGCAAAGATTGTTTAAGCTGAAATATCAAAGTGTCCTCTGTATCTTTTGAATCTATGTGACTAGACAAGCAGGAAGTACTTTCAGATTGAATTTCAATCAGAAGCCCTCATTTTTAACCGAATTATTTAATTATGAAATATTTTAATTTTTTATCTGACCGCTATTGTATACTGAAATCATTATTTCTTTTCCAGGTCCCCTTTGATGCTCTTCATATTTTTCACATATATAGACACAGTATTCAGTAGACATGTGAGTATTCACACTGCATTTCCTGGTAGCAATCGCTTTAATTGAAAAATCGAAAATTTTGGTAACTGAATTGATATATTTGATAAATTCTGTATGCACTTTCAAGCAGTTATCTTTCATTCAAGTACTATAATTCAACTCTCAAATTGACAATTGAAATTTAAGGATTCACCCATTCTTCAATTCGACCGACCTGCGTTATCAAGCTGCAACCTCCTTTACAAATGAAGAGTACCTGAGTTCATTCTTTCGAATATTGTTGCATTAACGATCGGCCTTCTTTTCTTTTTTTATTTTGCATGAGGGAAAATATTTTAAGGGTAGTATCTTTCCATATTGACACACTGTACATACTCATTAATAAAAATGGAACGATACACGCTTCAACAACGCATTGATATTATTAAAATTCTCTACAAAAATGGTGAACATTTGGGTGAGACGGTTCGTAAAACTCGAACATTTTTGGGTCGTCGTGAAGCACCTTGTCGGACCGCAATAAAGAAATTGGTGGAAAAATTCGAGTTGTTGGGACATGTTAGTGATGTGAAGAATAAAACCCGTGCACGTCGCTCAAGAACAGCAGAAAATATTGCTGCTGTAGGCGAAAGTGTTGAAGAAAACCCAGGTTTGTCTATTCCTCGTCGTTCTATGGAATTAGGCATTCCACAAACGTCAGTACACCGTATTTTGCATAAAGATTTTGGTCTTAAGGCTTATAAAGTTCAGTTAACACAAGAACTCAAGCCGGCTGATCATCAACAACGTCGTGTCTTTGCTGATTGGGTCGTTGGAATGCATGAAAATGATCCGGAATTCCATCGAAAAATCATCTTGAGTGATGAGGCCCATTTCCACCTCAGTGGCTTCGTCAACAAGCAAAATTGTCGCATCTGGGGCTCGAAAAACCCGAGAGTTATTGTTGAAAAGCCTCTCTATCCTCAACGTGTGACTGTTTGGTGCGGTTTATAGTCTGTCGGAGTCATTGGACCTTACTTTTTCGAAAATGAGGCTGAAGCAACAGTTACGGTGAATGGATTGCGCTATTGAGAGATGATTAATGATTTTTTATCGCCGGAATTGGATGGTATTGATCTGGAAAACGTTTACTTTCAACAAGACGGCGCTACGTGCCACACAACCAACGAAACCATTGACCTTTTGCGGGAAGAGTTTCCGGACCGTGTTATCTCTCGAAGAGGTGATCACAATTGGCCACCGAGATCTTGTGATTTGACACCTTGCGACTTCTTTCTTTGGGGCCACGTGAAGGAGAAGGTCTTCGCCAATAGCCCAGCGTCGATTCAAGACCTCAAAGATGGAATTCGTGAGGCTATCGAGGACATAGGGCAGCCACTTTGCGATTTGGTTATGTCAAATTTCATTAAAAGGATATGGTCCTGTAAGCGTGGTCGTGGTGGTCATTTGCCTGATGTTATTTTCCACTATTAACGGCATAGCTTCTTCTTTATAATGAAATAAACATCCGGTCATTTATATTGAAAAATGGCATTTTTCTTTGAATATCAAAATAACACCTCTTATTGGAAAACCCTTTAGATATATCTGTTGAAGTTATCTATCGCTAACAAAACTCGATGGTCCACACTAGCACAGATAACAGAATACGAAAATGATTCACACTAGTAAAGGTCAACTAAAATTCGTGCTGTTATCTTCCTGATTCAATCTAGGATATTCATCAAGAGAGCTGTTCCATGTACAGCTACATAATTATCAATCAAATTTTCATTCATTTTGGAATCCGCGTTCATCAAATTCCTTGAACCTTCTCGAGTGTGGTCTTTTCGGAATCTTTTTTGACCCTTTCAGGTGTGAATATTACGGTACTCTTGCGTAATGATAGCGCGGTCATCTGAAAGCTGCAATTAGACCTATAAATTTCTGTACCTGGACGTTCTTAATAATTCGATTATGCGGAGAACCGACAATTTGAATTTTCTCATCGATTTCGTAATAAATAGCGAACGGTTGGGAACGGTCTCGTGAGGGTTCTGGAAGTCTCACGTTCCTTTTCAATTTATTATTTGATTGATGATTTTGGGGAAGAAAATTTATGTTGCCTCTTTATTCATTACAGGAACGTGTTGAGTTTGTTTGGCCAAACTGGCCGAAAAGTTCGGAGTAATACATATACTCCATTCACTTCTATAAACTATACCGGTTGGTCATGACATTATGAAACATTTCACCGTGTACATTTTGGAAATGTTAGGTTAAAGTCATTTTCCTGTCAGTTAACTACACAACGTTGTCCTCTCTACATAGAGGACGCAGTAATTACGTATTTTTCAAAATGTTTATTTATTTTGGGAAAATAATGAATTTGAGAAAGTATTATGTGAATTCAATAATTCCAAAAACCTGGCGAATGTTGAAGAAAATGTTTTCTCTGTTAACACTGGAAATATTTCACTATATAAATATGGTTGGAAGATTCAGTTATGCTATTTTCTTTTACGGAAATCAATAATAGAGTGTTGAAATCTCACTGAAAAATAATGGATAGAGTAGTCCGTTACTTTGTGATAGTTCATTCGAAAAAAAAAATATGAGTACTCGAATAACCCTGCAGTAAAACTTCTAAACGAACAGGCGGACCTAGGGAATTCCCCACTTTTCGAAATTCTCAAGAAATAAGCCTACAGAAGGCATTTAAATAACTTTTTGCACCACTTGAAATACCCAAGTATGAAAATGTTGGATAGCTTGTGATACATTTTTGATTCCAAATTATCAGAAAAAAACAGATTTCAATCCTACCTAGCACTCCTGATACTTTGTCTCTGCTTCTTCAAAACTACCTTCGGCATTTTTAGTTTCCAAGCGTGATGATTATGTTGAGATTGTGAGATGAAATTGTCATTGACATTTGGCAACGTCGCTGAGAATTATTTTGACATTGCCGATATTTCACTAGTGCCAACCTGCGTCGTTTTAAGTAAAAAAAATTTGATAAACCTAAATCATGGCCCACCGGGATAGTTTATAAAAGTGAAAGGAGTATACATACAGGAACCTATATATGCCATCGGATTGAAACTTAATTAACTAATTATTTGTAGAAAACTGACGCACTACTTACCAAATTGTGTTGGAATGGTACCGTTAGAGAATTTTGAAAGAAAATTTCGAAATTTTCCAAATTTTATCGTATTTTTTTTCGGAAACTGAACATTAGATTTCAATGAACTACAGTGTGTCCACGGATTGGGTGCCGGTAAGGTGTAAATGACGAAAAATTTTCGAGTTAGACTCTGATATTCTGGAAATAGCTTCTGCTTGGTCTCAAACTAAGATGTTGAGAAAATGAGCCAAATCAATTATTATACAGGGTGGTTTAGAACTGATATAATGAAAATTGTCAAGAATGAAGTGTCTTTGTTTTAAAAGATATCGAGAAAGTTTATTGAGAGAAGTTGTTTGGAATGACTAGCTGCTGTAGGAACTCAATTTTCAGATAAATCAGCCTACCTTGACTTATAAGTTCATGAATATTTTGTTAATCCGATACGTGAGATATTTTGTCATGATCAAAAATTTTAATTTTGACACTATTTTTTTACGTTACGTGGTACCGTTACATTTGGCCAGCGTTCATGGAATTGTCCTATTACTCCCTGATACGAAATGTCTGCACCTAAACTGTATCACGCCACATTAAACACTCTTCGTTCTATGGTCAACATATCTTTAACTGGAAAATTTTCGTTTATGGCGAATAAAATTTACGTTTCAAGTCACGTCTGGCATTTGTAACCATGGGTATTATCAAATATTTTCATAACCTATTTACAAAATCAAAGTTGATCGATTTATCTGAGAATCGACATTTAGCCGTGTCTTTTGATTCTAAACAACTTTTCTCAGTAAACTTTCCCGATATCTTTTAAAACAGAGGCACTTTATTCTTAACAATTTTCATTAAATCAGTTCTAAACCACCCTGTATATTAATTGATTTGGCTCATTTTCTCAACATCTTAGTTTGAGACCAGGCAGGAGCGATTGCCAGAATATCAGAGTTTAACTCGAAAATTTTTCGTCATTTACACCTTACCGGCACCCAATCCGTGGACACACTATATGTTAGTCAGTATGCCGAATTTCACTTCGATCCAATAATATTTCAACTTTCTTGCTATCGTTTGGTCCAAATGTCTGTAATTCTCGAATTTGGAGCCGTAATTGTCTCAAACGACTATAGTTAAGACTCACTGATAACGAATCTATAGTATCAAAATCGATTCTGCCAGAGCGAGCAGACTAGCGACTTGAAACTCACAGGGTAGTTCGAGTATCGGAATGCCGCCTTTGAGTTCGTTAATGGGTCAAATCGGCCGAACGAAATTGGATATATTTTTTCGAAATATCTACAGAAATTAAAATCGGATAAAACTGAAATGTGGCACGCTACTACGACATATGGAGTTCAAGGCCTGTGCAAACCTTTTTTCTTCGGAAATGATGAACAATTTCCGAAGAAAAAATTTTTGGGAAAAATAGGTTTTCAGAATTTATTGACATTACGATCTCAACGAAATTCTGCAGAAAGTTGCGCGTTGTTGTACTCCAACTAGTTTCCAAATTTCAATCCAATCGTTTCAGTGGTTTCCGAGTTATCAAGAAAATAACCTCAAAATTTCCCTCTCAAACTCCTAAACCTCTCCGTACGCCCGTAATCGTGCAGATGGACGACCGGATGGCCGGTCGGCCGGAAAGAATCGGTCTTGTCACCAGGTGCGTCATCGATGTGCCCAACCTAGTCGTTTGAGAACATTTGCAGTATTATTTTATTCCGATTATTCTCTCGTGTCTGATGAAGAAGTCAGATTCTGGCTATTTCTCACAGAAAACATTCATTTTGTCTCCAAACTCAAGTGACAATCCCTTCATATTGTTGCATTATTTTAAACTTTCCTTCAGAAATGAATCAAATTTATTGATCCTCTCATAAAATGAAGTTCATATCCCACATATTTCATGATATACGTGATCGTTTTCGCTGTAACAACAGTAACAATTATGTGAGAACTAAGAAGTGCAAAGTGTTAAATGCTCAGATGCCGTTCATCTGAGTTACTCTATGAGTTGGCGTGTTTCGAAACCGCTTTAATTGGACGCCCTGTAGATATTTCCGACTCGAAACATTAACTCTTTCTTAGAATGCAGGTGTTAGTTACGGAGTTATAGGCACTCGAAGTTTTGAAGTTATTTATTCTTTATTTCAGAAACTACTTGACCGATTGGATTCAAACTTGGTAATTAGGTGGAGTATAACGACGCGCAACTTTGAGCCAGATTTTGTCAGGATCATACTGTCAGTAAATTTTAAAAAAAATTTCTTTCAAAATTTCTTTCCAAAAAATTTCATTTTCGGAAACTGTTTATCGTATCCAGAAAAAATCCACTCGGACTTTGAGCTTCATATTTCACAGCAGCATACCAAATTTCAGTTCGATACGATCATAGGTTTTGGAGATATAGGGAAAAAATATGTCAAATGTCGAGGTTTTCTTCTCGATATCGTTCCTTTTTCGGTATTACTCGAGAAATACTAATTCAATCCTGATAAAACTTCGCAGCTAGTTCGAAGATGCTGAAAGACAACTTTATGCAGAATTTCGTGATGATCGTGTAATTAGAATAATTCGAAAAAAAAATTTCTGTGATTTTCTTATCATATCATCCTCATTAAATTCTGTATGAACCTTCGAACTGTAATTTTTTTATTAAGTACTGGATTTCAGTTCGATCTGATTTGTATTTTTGGAAATATTGGGAAAATAAAATTTTGAATGGGTATATCTGCGGAATCATTGGGTGGATTTTACCCATTCACGTATTCGGACACTGGCGTGAAGTCAGCAGCTTTTGCACAACACAATAACTTCCGGAAGAAACGACTTGGAAATTCGATATTTGTAAAGTAAGTTTGGGGCTTAATTACGAAGGTCGAATTCGTGAATGGGTAGAATCCGTCCAATGATTCCGTAGATATACTCATTCAAAATTTTATTTTCCCAATATTTCCGAAAATACAGATTAGATCGAATTGAAATCCAGTAATTTATCGAAAAAAAAATCTACAGAAGCACTGCCGTGAAAGCAGCAGCTTTTGCATGTTCAAATTCGTTGCCGAAGTTGTCATCTACATTGAACATGCGCGCAAAAGCTGCTGCCTTCACGGCAGTGCTTTTCATTTCATTCCACCAAATATTTTCAATTGGCAAATTTGAAGCTGAAATTATTCCAAAATAGTATACATTTGACCTACTAATCCAATATCCATAATTGTTACAAAAATCCATTTGAATAATTTTCAATATCTCGTTGTTCAACTGCGAAAGAAAGTCTGTAGAGTTCATGAAAAATATTGTGCTGACTAAATGGACGGAAAAAACTTCTTAACGAATTATTTGGAAATCAGGCAGCGTTTGGCGCGATTGGTCCTCGGGTGGTGAGCGCTCGTGAATATGTAATTTCGAAATAAATAACTCGAGGAGTTTAAACTTTCAGATTTATCGATTCAAAATTTTCGAAACCTCTTTTTCAAGATATTCAGCTGAAATTTTCCGAAGATATTACACCTTCAGGTTAACAATATATGACATGTCAATTCCTCAGGAAAATCTACAGAATGTCCTCCAGATATTTTTTTTATTAGGGAAATCGTGAAGAAGAAGATCTTTGTTCAAATTTCCGACCTATTGGTGGCCCACTACAAGAAGAGACATATACCATGTAATGTTGTAAACTCAATTGAATACAAACCTGGAAAAGATCAAGAATTTCCAATGTGCATCACGAAAGAGTTCTGAATGAAAACTGACACAGGAAATTTTACCCTGTTGACTTTCACGGGCAGTTGGTTGACATGTCAAATAATGTTTCTTATTGCGCGCATGTTCTAAGAAACAGCGTGTTATCGTTCTGTCCAAATCTCTGTAATTTTCGAATTTGAAATTTTCCTCATTTGAAATTCTCAGTACCCAATATTTACTTATCTAGTACTTGTATATAAAATAGCTACCTTAAGCTTCATACGAAATTTGTTGAGGATCATAGAATTATAATATCGCAAAGTTTATCTAGAAGTCAATCTTTTGTGGGTGAGGTCAATACCTGGATTACTTATCTCTCTGACGTCGATCATTTTTCTTCCATTCCTTCTAATTTGTTTTTTCATTTTCAGCACATAAGACACTACAGAGAGAGATTCAAAAGACAACAAGGCGCAAATCTTTACCTTCCAGGTAGTTACGTTACAGACACAGATGAACCAGAAGAAGGACCATGGTCGGCATGGTCGACACCAAGTTCCTGCTCGAGGAGTTGCGGTGGAGGAGTCAGCATACAGACGAGGGAATGTACTCCAGAGACTTCATGCAGAGGTCCCAAATACAGATATATTTCCTGTAACACACAGGTGAAATTTCTATTCTTGAATACAGTCGATGATACATTTTTCAAGTCTTCTCTACTGGACCTTCAACTTAATTCAGTACTGCTGATTCTTTACTACAGTTGGTCCTGAGGAGAACTCAGAAAAACAAACAACATAGAGGTAGCATACGTCATATTTAGAGGGCGATTCCTGTCCGCAACATGTGATACCAAATTTGACACTTTGACAGCAATCAAAACAAACTCGTTAACAAAGCAGTTACCAACCTTTGATACGATATTTCACTGAATTCACGGGATTCTCCACAAACAACACACTTCTTACGTCCCATAGTGAATTGAAGTATCGTAATAATTCAAAAAATATTGGAGTGAACAGCTGGAAATAACTGAAAACTCGTTAGAAACTCACCAAAACAACGGATGACAAATTGACCGGCGGTATACTGTTAATGCGGCATCGGTGCCAAAGCTTGTATTTCAGCAGGTAGATACTGAAAAGGGTAAGTATTCTTTTTACCACAAATTCGAAACTGAAGAAATATATCGATCATGAACTGTTTGAATTTCCATATTTAACCAAGAATTATTAAAATCATTTTTTTTTATTTCATTTAATATACAATTACAATAAGATAATATCATTGCGCATTTCCAAATATATCACAATCTGACTACGTCGACAAAAGCATGTTGCGGACACCCAAAAACTGCCTACAGTCCCTCTATGTTGTTTATTACTCTGAGGAGGAGAATGTCCACAAGAGAGAAATATTTCACCGAAATATGATATGTGTGATGATATTTTTCAGGATTGCCCGGATTTATCTGATTTTCGAGCGCAACAATGTTCAGAATTCGACAAGGTACCCTTCGATGCAGTCTATTATCAGTAAGTAGATCAAAGATTTATCATTGCTTGCTGCAGATTTTCAGGTTTAAGTTTTTGATGATATGAGGGCTGGTTCCTTTTCGTTGAGCCTATATTGGATTGAATTCACAATAGCTATTTGTGTATAAAGAGCGCAAAATGATATATTCAGGTCGATTCTGTTTGCCATAAACCTTGCTATTAAAGTCATATTGCTATCTTTCTAATTTATTGCAATATGATCATGATTTTACGTATTCTGTTCGTGCTATAGCAATGTTTGTTATGAATTTTGTCATAGGAATATTATATTATAATCGATGATATTAGAGCTGCAACACTGTATTTTGTGACTTGAGAGCTACAAGGAAGAAGATTATAATCCCACTTCGTAAACATTTTCTATGATTTCGCATACATAACCTCTATCTACGTATCTACGGTTGTCGTTATGCATGTAAACAACGACTTATTCAAAAATTTTACGAAACAGAAAATCCAATAGACTACTTCGGCCCAAGTTGCCAACCCACAATTTTCTTCACAAATTTACTATCACTGGGGAACGGGAATTTCAGGACAAACTCTACATGATAAGGTTCGCGTTATTTATAAATATTCGTAAAAGATGCCTCGGCTCTTCAAAGAAGATAATTCCTTCCAATTATAGGTTTTTGCTGGGCTGAAATTAAAGTTGGGATTCCTGATTTCATGTTAATTGTGTCAAGTTTATAAAGGATATGTTCCGCAAATCAACTTGGTTATTTCGGTTGCCGGTTTTCCGTTCTGTAAAGGTGAAATATTCGGTTGGTTCCTGAAATAAAAAGTTCATTACAGAATTTGATTGGTGAAAAAGCAATCTTTCTGTCACCAGAACATAGACATATTAAGCCTATGCACCAGAACGACAATCAATGTTTTATGGTAACATATCCATAGCATAGAACAACCTTTATTTACCTTATGATCCATAGACCATACTTAGTAATTTTTCCATTGTTGATTGTTGTCTCTTCTATGTTTTATGGATCATAAAGTAAATAAAGATTTTTCTATGCTATGGATATGTTACCATAGAGTATTTACAGTCGTTTTGGTAACAGAAAAAACGTTTTTTCATCATTCAAATTCCGTAATTAACCTTTCTGTCAGGAACCAACCAAATATTTCATATTTACGGAATGGAAAACCGGCAACCGAAATAACCAAGTTGATTTGCGGAACATATCCTATATAAATTCGACACTATTAACATGAAATCAGGAATCCCAACTTTAATTTCAGCCAATCAGGGATGATCTTAACAAAACCCTATATTTGAAAGGAATTATGTTGTCTGAAGAGCCGAGGCATCTTTTACAGATATTTATGAATAACGCAAACCTTATCATGTCGAATTTGAACTGAAATTTCCGTTCCCAGTGATAGTAAATTTGTGAAGAAATTTGTGGGTTGGCAACTTGAGCCGAAGTCGTCTATTAAAGTCAATTTCCTGTATAGCAAAAGATTATTGGTTACCAGAAATCAAATGTAGCAATTTTATGCAGGCGCTAATAGTTCGAAATTCGTTGGACTTTTCTGTTGGCAACTAGAAGGAATTGGTGTTGTTGAGATCATTAGAATAATTATCTCAACTGTTGCCTACTATGCCGGCAATTTCAGTCTAAGAATTTTCCTTAAAATTGAATATTCTAGAGAACGTTGAACAAACTCACATTAGCACATACTTTCCTATTTTCAATATTTTCGAATTCGTGGAAGAAATAATGATGAAAAAAATGGATTTCTGTGAGATTCTCTTTCCAACTTATCTTGTTATCAAGCATAGCAAGTACTATTACTAAGATAGCAATATTGATAGCAAGATTCTCGTTTGAGTGACAGATCATATTGCTCCAAATTTGCTTCATATGGAACCAATATATTTTTCCTGGCACTATCGCTTTTTGCAAAGAGAATAGGCCTGATTGTCGATTGAAAGAGACAACGCCATAAGGAGCGATGTGGAAATCAACCGAACCAGCACCGATTTCATGATAATCGAAAAGTGTTCAGTTCTTGAAACGAAATGTGGACTCAACATTCAAGTTGTCGACATAAAACGTTCATATATTCGAGATTGATTCAAGAGATCAAAATATGGAAAAAAAAGTTTCCATCAACTCAGGTCCTGAGTTGTACCCCACGGGCGCTAGCTAGCCTCTTCAACATGACCTTGAAAAATCCATAAACTTGCGATAGCTTTGACAAAATTTGGCTGATATAAATGGAATTCAGTAGATGGAGGTCTTTGGAGAAACTGAATCGTCTGGTGATAAAATTGACTGAATCTCATCAGTGGCGGAGATAATAGGGGAGATGCTCCTCAACGCTCTCAACGAAAAGAGTACTTCATTTCATTCCAACGAGATCACTTGAAGTTATTTTATGGAACCCCTCCCCTATTATCTCCGCCATTGATGAGATTGAGTCAATTTTTTCATCACCAGACGATTCAGGTTCTCCAAAAACCTACATGTTTTAAATTCCGTTTGAATCCTCCAAATTTTGATCAGCTTTCGCAAATTTTGCAGGTCATGTTAAAGAGGCTGTAGAGCCCATGGGGTACACTTTAGGACCTGAGTTGATAGGGAGATCTTCTTCATATTTTGAAATTTAGAATTGTTCCAAAATAAAATCACTTTCAAGCCATGTTTTTTTAAAAAGAAAATTTTAATCCAAAAAAAAGTTGTGAGAAAAAATATCCTAGGGGTTGACTATTTCAACCCCTTCTGAGCCGACTTCAGGGTTCACAAAATTCCAAAATGTGTAAGTTTTTCAAAAATTTCATACCAAATGCCTACCTAAATCTTCACCACAGAATCACCCCTCACATTTTTTCGGTGTTATTCATAATATACACGCTGTGTAATAAACCGAAGACGCGCAAAATACTGAAATTCAGGACATTCCGCTCAGTTCCTCATATCGTGAAAGTTGTCCATCATCAGGAACTAATCGATTACGATCTTTTGCACAGATGGGTTCCGTACACAAAAGCTCCGAACCAGTGCGAGCTAAACTGCATGCCGATAGGAGAGAGGTTTTATTACAGGCATAAACAGCAAGTTATTGATGGTACGAGATGCAACGATCAGAGCCCAGATGTTTGCGTACAGGGTAAATGCCGGGTAAGTCGTTAAATTATCCCGCTTTATCTCTTAAGTGAACATGAAATCGAAAAGTCATTGTTATTCGAGATTGGAGATTTCTTCGTAAAGAGGCCAGGGTCAAGCAGCAAACAGTCGGCCTCAGAAAGACGGAAAAGCTACAACAGAACTATGACTAATTGCGCTAATCGAAAATCTGTCGATTGATAGTTATTGGTGTATAGGAGGAAGGGAAATTGATTGAGTACCAAAAGAGCTTGTTTTCGTGTACTGAGTGTTCCTGAATTGGAGCTACACACGAGGGAGAATATGATAGCTTGGATGATATATCGATGACTATTTCCCTCGTCGTAAGTTCCACCAATCAGAAACGCGCAATTCTGAATAGACGACTTCGGCTCAAGTTGCCAACCTACAATTTTCTTCACGAATTGACTATTACTGAGGAAAGGGAATTTCCGGACAAATACGACATGATAAGGTTCGCGATATTTATAAATATCCGTAAAAGATGCCTCGGCTCTTCAAACAAGATGATTCCTTCCAAATATTAGGGTTTTGTTAAGATCATCTCTGATGATGAAATTTAAGTTGGGATTCCTGATTTCATGTTAATAGTGTCAAATTTATAGAGGATATGTTCCGCAAATCAACTTGGTTATTTCGGTTGCCGGTTTTACGTTCTGTAGATATGAAATATTCGGTTGGTTCCTGACAAAAAGATTAATTACGGAATTTGATTGATGAAAAATCAATCTTTCTATCACCAGAACATAGAGATATTAAATCAATGCACCAGAACGACAATCAATGCTTCATAGTATCATATACATAGCATAGAACAATCTTTATTTACCTTATGATCCATAGACCATACCTAGTTTCTATTGTTGATTGTTGTCTCTTCTATGTTCTATAGATCATAAAGTAAACGAAGATTGTTCTTTGCTATGGATATGTTACCATAGAACATTGACTGTCGTTCTGGTGACAGAAAGAACGTTTTTTCATCAATCAAATTCCGCAATCAACCTTTTTTTCAGGAAGCAACCCAATATTTCATATTTACGAAATGGAAAACTGGCAACCGAAATAACCAAGTTGATTTGCGGAACATATCCAATATAAATTTGACACTATCAACATGAAATCAGGAATCCCAACTCAAATTTCAGCCAATCAGAGATGATCTTAACAAAACCCAATATTTGGAAGGAAATATGTTGTTTGAGGAGCCGAGGCATCTTTTACGGATATTATTAAATAACGCGAGCTTAATCATGTGGAATTTTTCCTGAAATTCCCGTTCCCCAGTCATAGGAAATTTGTGAAGAAAATTGAGGGTTGGCAACTTGGGTCGAAGTCGTCTATTACAAATGGTTTCTAGGTGGAAAAACAGGAGCTGTCAGCAGTTAATTCGAGTTTACCCGCGGCAAAACTTGACAGTTGTTGTCACCAAAAATTACAATACCCCTACCGTGTACCAAAATTGCAATTTATATTTTAATTGTACCATAAATAATTAATTTTGTAGTATTTTTGATGAAATAAATTAGGTACCTGTTTTCAGTTTTCAAATTAATACCTATACATAATGCATGCAGAATAATCTGTTACTCATGAGATAGTCTTGTTAAATACCATTCGGGCATATAATTTTTCCTGTAAAAAAATTGAAAAAACATTGCAAAGTAATGTTTTTCAACAAAAAGCATTCGTGCAGGTGCAAAAATCCTCGTCTTCTACTCGGATTTTTGTTGCTACCAGAACTCATGCTTCTTGGTAAAATATTACTTAGCAAAGTGTTTTTTTAATGTTCTTCGGAAAAATTAGATGCCCTTATGATATTACTTACGATAATGGGTTGACAAAACGCTTGGTACTCGAAATATGGTGTGCCATTGTTTCGTCCCGATATTTAGAAATTCAAAATTTTTAGCCAAAAATGGTTTTTCCCGACTTTGCTGGGCTCACTGTGGAAAAGTCCCATGTAAAAACCGATTCTGTCCGGTCGGCCCTTCGTTTGTGGACACGATATCTGAAAAATAAAAAGAGCTATACTATTTCAACTGTAGTTTACGTATCAGAATGCGTCGGTTGAGGTCGTTAATGGGCCAAATTGGCCAAGCGGTTTTGAAATTATACACATTGAAGTTGGAAAAAAATCTTTTGAAAATTTTTGTTGAAAAACATTTTTTTCGGAAACTATTCATTAGATATCGAAGAAATTTGACGCAGACCGTCCATATTGTACAATATTGCACCATATTTCAGTTCGAATCGTTATTAGATTTCGGAGATATCGAGAAAATTTTTGCAAATTCCCGGTATCGTTTTAATTTCTGGAATAACTCAAAACATACTGATGAAACTTGGTAACTAGATAGCAAATGCTGATGCATTATTTCGTGATTATCGTTTGATTAGAACAATTAAAATAATCAAAAATATTTCTCGCGTACGAACTTGAACATGCAAGCAAACGCTGCTGACTTCACAATCATGATGACACTTGGTAACTAGATGGCAAATGCTGGTGTACAATTTTGTGCCGAATTTCGTGATGATCGTTCGATTGAAACCGTTTAAAAAAATTTTAATTTTTTTCTTACGGTCAGGAATTGGATTTTATTTCATGATATTATTTGCGTTTTTTTACATTAAATGACATTGTTATCGCCCAAGTATATCTACAGGGTGATATTCATTTCAAAAATGTCCCTTTTCCCACTAGTATTTTTTTGATGCGCCACAAGTTATTTAAAAAGTTTTAAAAGAAATCTTTGTTACATTCAAGGTCTTTTCGATTTCATACAGTTAATTCTTATCTGCTTCCGTTTTCTCGAAAGATGCTGAGTCTTTAGGAATATCATGAATCTTTTCAACTTACTAGAGAGAAGATAGGGTTTTAATTATTCCCTTAAAAAGGGAAACAGACTTGATGAAACTGCAAGGAATCTACCTCAAACTCATGAACACGCTGTATAACTTTTATTTTATCAGAAGCTTTAATTCTGGTCGATATTGAAATATCGTTCGTATAAATGTTTTGAAATCAGAGAAACTTTGGTTTCAAAAGTTGTAATAATATGAGTATGAAAGCTTTTTTTGATTCCTGATGTATTCAAATCAAGCACCCTCATATACTGTAAATACCACTCAGTATCTTCCAAAAATCTTTGAATTGATTAATTTGGAACTCAGGTTTTTGAAAACCTCTTAGGAATCATTGTAAACCGCCATATTCGTCTCTGATGCCACTCTTTTAGATTAAACTCTGTTTCTTTTTAGTTGCATTTCTAGTTTTTCAAATCAGGTGGATAAAATCTCTCATTTTTTCTCTCCACTCTCTTTCTTTTTCGATTCACTCATTATCCGTTCTTTCTCTTTAGAATTTTCTTCTTATTCATGCTTGAACTGTATTTTGTAGCACGTTGGTTGCGACATGATGTTGGGTTCTCCAATGAAAGAAGATAATTGCAGGAAATGCGGTGGAGATGGCAGCACGTGTCAGACAATTAAAGGACGTTACGACAAACAAGACTTACAAGTTGGTAAGACTTGAAAAAAGATTAATAATTTCTTGGTTATCTCAATTACTCCCCATCAACTCGTGTTCAATTTTCAGGATATAATAACATCATCCTGATACCTAGAGGGGCCACAAATATAAGGGTACAAGAAGTGGAGCCTTCAAATAACTACTTAGGTAAGTTGGAATCCGGTAAACTCGCTCCTTACTTATTCGACACATTTTTATTACAGCTGTAAGGAATACTTCCGGACATTACTATCTGAATGGAAACTGGAGGATAGATTTTCCTAGAACCAAGGAATTTGCTGGATGTGCGTTTAAATACGACAGGTTTCCACAAGGATTTTCTGCACCCGACAAAATAACAGCGCTCGGGCCCACTGATGAACCATTGATCATAGTTGTAAGTGGTAGTTCGTTAAAGCCGAAAAGCACCTTGTTTCATTCGAATACTTCTTTTTCAAAACCCCTAGTAGTATCTTGAGTGGATTGTTTTTGATGAAAAACACTATATTTCAAATTTTCACTCCCAATATTCGAAAAAGATCTTTCAAAAATTAAATTGAAATTGATATTCATAGGAAACTATGTATATCTACCTATACATAATTCTTTCATCAGCCAATACTACAATATTTGCAGAATGATTTTCTTTTAATAGTTTCTATTGTTATTCCGATATTTTTCATCAGGCGACATTTTTTCGAAAAACTGGCAACTGTTATAAATAATACTAACATAATCACAAGGACGAATACCCTTCGATGAATCAACAAATATTCCACCTTGATCAAAGCTAACCATCCAATCAACCAAAACATCTACACCGAAGAAACGGATCCAAGGAGAAAGACTACAGCTGTTTCACAGTTATTACTGATCGTCAGGCCAACTTACCTCGCATGAAACTGCAGAAGGAATCTCTATATTTGTCACCTTTCAGATGGATTGTTGCAGTATATCAACGTACAGCGCGCCATCTTTCAGGAGCATCTTGCGAATCCTACCGTCGACTGCACAATACTTTAATACAAGGTGGATATTCTTCCTTGTGATTATGTTAGTATTACTACTGGAGCTCTCTTTTCTCCATGAACCAATTCCTATCTTTGTTATAAATATTGATTTTATTTATTTTTCAATAGATCTCTTCCAGATATTGGACCTAGAAAACCTAGAGAACATCCGAATATTAATGCGGCATCCTCCAAAAATATTCTTCAATCTGTAATATTTTTCAGCTGTTGTACCAAGACACGAATGTAGGTGTTGACTATGAATACAGTGTACCAACCATGGTGAATCCTGGTAACGATTCTGAAATATATGCTTGGACCTTCGACCCTTTCAATCCATGCAGTGTCACTTGTGGGGAAGGTAATTGAAACATTTGTCATTTATCATGAAAAACAGCATATTTAAAGAAAAACTTGTTCCTTTTACAGATTTCCTATTTGTTTATTTTATTTTCACAATAATTCCAAGATTACTTATCTTAGCGACCTTAATTGTAATGCTTGGCGTATAAATTCTAGTAAAAGCACTGACGTGAAGGTATATCTCTTCATTTATTGACCCCGCCAAACGCATCTTTACTTCCTGATTTGGCTGTCTTCTAATCATAGTATTCTCATGAAATTCTGCATGACCCTTAAAGCTGTCATCTTTCAGTCAATTCGATCCGATTTTTGGAAATATTAAAAAATAAGATATTGAATGGGTATATCTTCCAGATCCTTGGATGGATATTACTCATTCACAAATTTGATCTTCTTAATTAAAGTCCTTAACTACTCTAGGAGTTTTTAGATCTATAATCGTGGTAATTTTCAATTATGTCCTTCCCCATTGGTTTACGCGATATACCCCTTTAAAATGTTGGGGTTGTTTTCTCAATATCTAAAGAAAGAATATTTTTTCTTCAGAAGTGTTGAGGAGATTTCAATGAAATTTGACGTTTAGCTTGTGAGTAAATATTCATCAAGAGTGAACCGAATTTCAGGCCGATCGCATATGTGTCCTAAACTATTGTAGTAATGTATTCAACTTAGTCATCTCGATCAGCTGCTAGGTTGACCATAAACACAATGAAATGCATAAGATACCCACATAGATATCTGCAGAGTAAATTGTAACGTTTTATTACCACTAGGTATACCCAGCTCAGTCGGTTCTTAGGTCGTTGTTCAGATCTCTAAATTTCCCATGATGAAAGCAACACAAAATTAAGTCGAGCAGATTCCTCGTTTATTTATCATACACAAGTATTTCACAAATATGTTCTGGTACCAGAGACGAAACACGAACACGAATAAATTTCACAGATTTTGTAACTGACCTAAATTTTAAAATATACAAATAAAATTGATTTACAAAATTTTCGAAGAGCTACTTCCCTGTAGGTATCGACAATAAACAATTAACGTTGTAGCACGCTACAAAATATGGCTTGATTAGAATGGTGAAATTCATGAATTCCGTCAGATGATCTGTTAATTTGTTTGCCACGTATTTTTGCATGAACCTTTCCGACATCATTTTCCACCACGTATGAGATTTCAATCCGATCTAATATGTATTGGTTTATTATTTGATAAAATCAAATAATAAACCTTAGTGATCGACCAACGAAAAAAAAAATTTAATCCCCCATGAAAATTTCACATGCAGTTTACGTTTCGGAGTATGTAGATTTGAATGAACAAATAAAAAAAAAATCCGTCCGTCCGCCGTCCGTTGTCCGGGGCTTTTCTCTGGAAGTACTGAACGGAAATCTTTGAAACTTGGTGGAAAAATCGTGTGTCGTTCAGGGTTGATCCTCCAAGCTTTTCTGCAGGATCGGTGTACCCTAAGGGCTCTAAATGGGGGGTTAAGGGGAAAAAAATTATTTCTCGAAAACTTACCACCGAATTTTCATGAAATTCTGAACGTTGATTACTGTTGCATAACTAAACCTGAAAAATTTTACCCGGATGATTTCCGACCAGTGATTCCTGACATATAAAGGAAAACGCTGCACATTTCCAATGATATCGAAAATGAATCATCGCATTCGGTTCTAAGTTGTTTAAGATATCAACGGTATATTGGGTTATTTAACTAAGAAAATAATAAACCCTTGTGAAAAATTTGCACTATTCTTTTTAAATATTCGTTCGATGAAGTTAGTCGATAGGCCATGAAAGTTTTGATATATTCTAGTCTTTATAATCAAAAAATGTAAGGGTATAGTACATAATACCATAGACTCATTGCTAAGAATATGTAAGAATCGACAACTTTCCGCCAAATCATCTTGACGTTGACGACATTCCACAAGTGCCAACTTTGCTCACTTTTAGTTGCCAATACTTGAGAAACCTATTCCAAAGTGAGGGAATGGAGTATATGTGCGAAATCATTAGATTTGTTATCAAACTCGAAATCTTTTTTAATAATCATCAAGCCTTCAAAACAGAAAGATATTGTATTTGCAATTGACTTCAGATATTGGTTTCAAGTATAATATGAAATATAACATACATTGACAACACTGAGTGAAATATAAAAATCTTACCAAAAACAGAATGCCATTAAATTTTTCACAATAAAACGCAGGATACAAAGTTCAAATACATAAAAAACAAAGGCGCACAAGGAAGGAGGCAACAAAGTCAGACTACTTGCCACACATACAAAAACATGTATAGAAGTAAACATAAACTGAGTCGTCAACAGTTTTTGAACCCCTAAACATTCATTCATCAAATAAAAACAACCGTATATTCATTCTTGAAACATCAATTTCGCCAGTGAAAAGACGTATTATGACTTTGATGCAAACAAACAAAATTCATATTATATTTGAAAAAAAGGCACATAACTAATTATGAATTGGTCTTAAGCTTTAAAATGACGGCGTGAAGGTCCACGAAAAATTTCATGAGGAAATGGCACGTTAAAGCTCCTGATTTCACGTCAGTTCTTTTCCAGAATTTTTGATCCTTCACCCAAGATGTTAAAATTCCCACGAATCCTTCAAGAATTAACAAAACCGATAACATTGTAGGTCTTCAATACAGAAACGTGACCTGTGTGGGCCGTCAGAATCTGAACCCAGTGGACGAGCGTCTGTGCGACACGAACACAAAACCGGCGCAAGTTCAGGAGTGCAACTCGGAACCCTGCGTGGCGCAGTGGGTGCCCTATCCCTGGGGAAAATGCTCGGCGCCTTGCGGAGGAACAGGAGAACAGGTGCGCGAGGTGACCTGTCAGCAGATTAACCGAGGGGTCTCGGTTATAGTGGAGGACGAACAGTGCGCAGGCCAGACGAAACCCGCCGGCACCAAACCTTGTTCCAGGGGTCCCGTTTGTCCTAAATGGCACGCTGATCCATGGAAACCTGTGAGTTTTTTTATATTTTCGGATCATATCATATCTATTCCTACTGAAGTAATAGACGACTTCGGCCCAAGTTGTCAACCCACAATTTTCTTTACAAATTTACTATCACTGGGGAACGGGAATTTCAGGACATATTCGACATGATAAGGTTCGCGTTATTTATAAATATCCGTTAAAGATGCCTCGGCTCCTCAAACAAGATAATTCCTTCCAAATATAGGATTTTGTTAAGCTCAAATTTAAGTTGGGATTCCTGATTTCATATTAATAGCGTCAAGTTTATAAAGGATATGTTCCATATGCCAAGTTTGAAACAATCGTTCGAGTAGTTTCTGAAATAAAAAATAAATAACTTCAAGATTTCAAATGGCTATAACTCCGCAACTGTTCGACCGATTTGACCCAGTAACGAACTCAACCGCGGCATTCCAATGCGCAACCTAGCCTGAAAGTTTCAAGTCGCTAGCTCAATCCGTTCGATAGTTATCGTGTCCACGGCCGGCCGGCCGGACAGAATCGATTTTGACACCGGATTCGTCATCAGTGCGTCCAACCTAGTCGTTTGAGACCATTTTCGGCTCCATCATCAAAAATTACAGATATTTGGACAAAACGATAGCACGCTGTTCCCCAGAACATGCGCGCAAAAACACGAAAATAGATATAATTTTTCACAATATCCTCAAAAATTATTATCGTATCGAAAAGAAATTTTGTACACTACTGTGCAATGTAAAGCTCAAAGTATGATCGAAAAGTTTTTCAAATGTATTGAATAGTTTCCGAGAAAAAAAATTTTTTCGAAAAAAAATTGTTTTTTAATTCACTGACAGCATGATTTCTAAAATATTCCGCGAAAAAATGCAAGTTCTTCTAATCCAACTAACTGCCAAGATTCAATTCAATCGCTTCAGCAGTTCTCGGAATATCAGGGAAATATCCTCAAGGTTTCAACTCCGAAACGGTTCAACCGATTTTGTCAAACGGTTCAAGAGTTATACTCATTCATATTTTTGAGGTTTTTCTCGATATCTTGTGAACTACTACTGTGATCAGATTGAAACAAAAATTAAGCTGTAGTTTAGCGACGCGCAACTTTTTGAAAATTCTGTTGATATTGATATGGTGAGTAAAAAAAAAGATATAATTTTTGAAAATTTTCCAATTTTTCGTTGAAACAATTATACAATCCTGTTGCCATTTTCGGAGAAATAGGGGAAAAAATATGTAAAATTTAGTGGTTTCTTCCGCGGAATCGTTTCTATTTCCATAAAAAATAGTGATCCGATCATGACGAAACTTCGAAAGTTTCGTCATGATCATATCTTTGAAAAAATTCAAATATTTTCTTCACGTCACTGCTTTTTAGCATTGTTTCCTTTCAAAATGGCCCAAAATTAATATCCGAAACAATTGGAATCAAATATTCGGTTGGAAAATGAAACCGCGAAGCTTCCAAAATTTCGTAAGAATCATCTATTGAGAATATCTCAAAGTCGTTACGTCAGTCTGGCTCAATACCTACATGCTGACAACTTCCAATCTTTTTATTTTATCTTCAGTGCGATCATCTCTGTGGTGACGGATTTCAAACCAGAAAGGTGAGATGCTTCACGAAAAATGGAACACGTGTGGAAATTTTGAACGATGCAGATTGTACAGATCCCAAGCCTGAGGAAAAAATACCTTGCAACTTAAGACCATGTGAAGGAGTTGATTGGATTTCATCGGATTGGAGTGGGGTAAGTTTCAGGTACCTATTTTATTTTCATTCAACGTGATAATATCCACATATTTATTAGGACAATAGTCAAAAATCATTCTTCGAAAAAAATGGTTTCAAATATGAATAATTACACAGAATAGAACAAAAAAACTAAATACTACATGAATATTCTTGTTAAGGTGCAGAAAAGAATGAAAGTAATCCTCAGGTATACCTTGAGTTTCAAAAATATGATGGGAGACTGTCGAAGTGAATATTTTGTCTGGAATATTCATTTAATTCTCCAGACTGTATATTCTGGAAATATTCTATTGGAGTTTATTCATTTGAATATCTCATATTCTTGGACCGAGCTAAAGAATCTCTATAAGCTTTGCAAGTTCAAGTAATACAGTGTAAATTCCTCTTCTGAAAAGTTTCTAGCATATTCATTGAATATTCCAGACTGCACCTACTTATATTCTTATTCAAATATTTCATTTTTGATATTCTATTATCCGAGAAAAAAAAATCTCCACAGGTTTCACCGTATACATTTTATTAGAGTCCCAGTTGAACATGTATGAATATTTCCAAGTAAATTTCCATTCTGGATAATTTCTGGTATATTCATTGAATATTTCAGATTCTATATCCTTCTTCGAATATTCTTGGTATGTTCTATGGGGGATTGTGGTGGTAAATACTTTATATCATGTGACTACAATATTTATTTTTTTAACTTCTGTAGTGCGAAAGCAAGTGTGGCATCTTCAACGAAACAAGGAAAGTTTACTGCGCCTCCATAAAGGGTAAAATCTACCCTGACAATTTATGTGAACCAGAACTGAGGCCCGAATCAGTGAGGAAGTGCGACGTCACGAATTCCACCTGCTACTTCCTATTCTACGCCTCTCAGTGGAGCGAGGTAAATTCAAAATACTAACGATTTCCCGAAGATTTTGATTGTAACTCGTATTTTCTTATTGTAATTGTGAAGTGATTTGTAGTGTTCAGCTAAATGCGGTCAAGGAATCCAGACAAGAACGGTTTTCTGCGGAGCCACTGACGGAAAAACTGTAACGAAAGTGGATGACTCGAAATGCGAACAGACGAAGAAGTACCGGACGATCAGGAACTGCACGGCGGAACAGAAATGTGCCGGCGAATGGTTCAGTGGACCTTGGAAAGAGGTAACTTATATCGTACTAGAACGACTCATTTTTAGGATTTTCCCCAAAGTTCCTGAATTCAAGAGAATTTCCTTGATATTCAAAATATATTTACTATATATGCATATTTCCAGTGACCCTTTCTAGGAATATTCCGGAAGAATAACATATGGCCACTCTCCTTGATATTTCGAGAATATTCTATATGAAATATTCCGAAGGTCATAACATATTCATTTTTGAATATATGTTTTTCTATAATGCAGATATTTCATATGAGTATTCTAGGTATATTTCAATTCAAACAGATATGGTTAGAATATTTCCCTTCTTCGTACCTTCAAAAAGCTTGAGAATTTCCTTGTATCAATATTCTAGGTAAACATTTAATATTATGATTTTCATAGTGCAATATGGCGAAAGCATTCTGAAGATAATCTTCTCTTGTGAATATTCCCATATAGTATAGAATATCCTAGTAATATTCTTCCAAGAAACTCAATTTCTGTAGCATAAACTGCCACATGCATATTCTTAGAAAATCCAAATATTCCGAAAAAAATATTCCAGGAATATTCTAGAATATCCACTACCCTGTGGATTTTTCCTTTCGTTTTTTTTGTGATAATTAATATGCCTCCACTGTATACTACTCATACTTCGCAATAATTTTAGTGCTCTAAAAAATGTGGTGGTGGAAGCCGAACAAGAAAAGTCGTTTGTATTTTAGACAACGAGGTTGTCAGAGAAACTGAGTGTGACCAGAAGACAATCATGTTCAGCCAGGAAGATTGCAATATCCACACTTGTGCCGCAGGTGAAGGTAAGAAATTGGAAGTAATGAACTAAAATTTAAATAAATGTATCTTATTTCTTGGAGGATTTCCCTTATGGAAAACTTCCCGGAAATATATTGAGTTTACAGAAAAATATGTTGAGCTGTTTCAAGTATCGCGACTTGCAAAAAGATTCATACAGGACCTCAAACAGAGTGCATTTTCAATCTTTATTTCGTTTCAGAGGCAACAACTCCAATCATTTCTCAAACTACACCAATCGAGTCATCAACAACCGAGACATATTCAACTACTATGGAAACTCTGGAAACTTCTACAATAACGATAGAGACGTCCTCGATATCATTGGAATCAACTACCTCTGAAGCTTCAACTCCTGAATCTACATCAATTACTTCCGCTGAGTCAACAGAGCTATCCACCACGGAAAATACTGAAAGTTCTTCATTTAGCACACCAGAATCGAGCAGCGAAAGTACAAGCAGTCCAATTTCTTCAGACGTTACCAGCACAGAAGAAAATATGGGTACCAAAGCACCAGCTGCAAGAGCAGTCGATGATGACTACGAAATTGTGGAATCGGATACTTGCGATGATGGAGAATGGGTGGACGCTGAAACTTTAGAACCTCTCGAACCTGTCATGGTAAATGAATATCATTTTTCAGAAAACATCATTTGAGTGGCCCTAAAACCTTTGTTGAATATGGTTACAGCGTTCCCGAAAAATTGACGACACAAATGAATACTGTTCATTGCTTAGTGCTCATTTCATTGATTTGATATGAATCACTTCGTGCAAAAACGTCTGTCAAGGCAACTAAATCTTTTAGATGATCACATCAATTCAGCTTGAATATTTTCTGAACAGTTTACACTTGAATTATGAACATTTTCACTAATCTCAGTTACATTTTACAGGGAGATGATCCATTTGTGATTCCAATCGGAGAAAAACCGATCTCTTCTGACCCATCTCTCGAAGATGAAGAGCTCATGCTTGGCGATCAGGCAATCGTCGAGGTAACAGAAAAAGCAGCTTTGGTGAACCTGGATGTTGGTTCGGGCGATGGTGGACTGTTTTCTACAGTCGACGAGCTCGAGGGTTCTGGTTCCAGCCCTACAACCACAGACTTATATTCTACCACTGATAGTACTGAGAGCGCTATCACAACGAAAACCACAACGCCTTCTGAAGAAGACATCCAAATACCAGGAGAATCTGAACTAGGTGCAGATCCTGTCGTGGAAAGGGCCAAATTAGACGGAACCACAGAAGCAGAATCTGATACAGAAACTGGAGGAGTAACTGAGAGCGGAGCAACTTCAGAATCTGGAGTTTCAACGGAAAGTGGGGCAACAACTGAAAGTGAAGAACCTACAGAAAGTGGAGCGACTACCGAGAGTGGAGCTTCAACAGAAAGTGGAGCGACTACCGAGAGTGGAGCTCCAACAGAAAGTGGAGCAACAACGGAAAGCGGAGAAACTACAGGAAGTGGGACGACTACAGAAAGTGGTGCTACAACAGAAAGCGGAGCTTCAGCTGAAAGTGGAATAACAACAGAAAGTGGAGATTCAACAGAAAGTGGAGCAACAACAGAAAGTGGATTGACAACAGAAAGTGGAGCAACTACAGAAAGCGGAGCTTCCACTGAAACTGGAATGACAACAGAAAGTGGGGAAACCCTAGAGAGTGGAGCGACAACAGGAAGTGGTGCTTCAACAGAAAGTGGAGCAACAACAGAGAGTGGAGCAACAACAGAGAGTGGATTACAAACAGAAAGTGGAGCTACAACAGAAAGTGGAGAGGCAACCGAGAGTGGAGCGACAACAGAAAGTGGAGTAACAACAGAGAGTGGAGTAACAACAGAGAGTGGATTAACAACAGAAAGTGGAGCTACAACCGAAAGTGGAATGACAACAGAGAATGGAACAACAACAGAAAGTGGATTGACAACAGAAAGTGGAGCGACAACAGAAAGTGGAGCGACAACAGAAAGTGGAGCGACAACAGAAAGTGGAGCGACAACAGAAAGTGGTGGAACTACAGAAATTGGAGATACTACAGAAATTGGATCAACTACAGAGAGTGCGGAAAGTACAGAAAGTGGAGCCACCACAGAAAGTGGTCCTTCAACGGAAAGTACAGCCACAGAAATAACTAGTTCTACTGAGTATATCTCAACTACAGAGTACACTGGAAGTACTCAAACAACAGAAGAGATTTCTACCACTTTGGCATATGGAAGTAGCACCGAAACTAGTTCGGAGCAAACAGAAACCACACAATCAACCACTGAATACACTGGCAGCACAGTATCTGATTTATGGTCATCAAGTGAGTTCTCTTTGTTCTCCTGATAAGAGTCACTGATTTTCTTAATATCGGATATTTACAGCTTCAGAAGGAACCACATCTTCTGTTACTGACATATTCATGAAGAGACCAAGGATGTGCAAAAGAAAGAAGAAAGCGAAGACCTGCCATGCGTCCAAACATGGATGTTGTCCAGATAAAATCACTCCAGCAGCCGGTCCATTTGATGAAGGTAAGATGAGGTAAAATAACAAAAAAAAAACTAAGAGGCACTTCTACCAATATTTCAGTTATTCATTATTCGAATTCTTCAATTTATCATAAGTTCAATAATAAAAATTACCAATAGGATGCCCTATACCAAAAACCTGCAAAGAAAGTAAACACGGTTGTTGCAATGATGGAGTCTCCCCTGCCCTCGATGAAAATAAGACTGGATGTCCAAAAGCACACTGTAACGAAACACTCTTCGGATGCTGTCCTGACAATGAAACACCCGCCGAAGGGAACGATAATGAGGGATGTCCTCCACCTCCACCACCTTGTCTCAAGTCGAAATATGGATGTTGCGACGACAACGTTACAGAAGCCAAAGGACCTAAGAAGAAGGGATGCGAGAAGCCTACCACTCCAGAACCGGAAGAAGATTGCCGAACGACGAAATATGGATGCTGTCCTGACAACAAGAGTTCTGCAACAGGAACGGATTACGAACGATGCGATATATTCAAGGACAACTGCCAAGAATCTTACTTCAGGTGTTGTCCAGATGGAGTTACTTCAGCCAAAGGTTTGTACTGATCTCATCCTCTAATTATTTAATTGCAGTTGATAGCTTTTGGTAAATCTGATTTTGGAATTGTGTAGGTCCGAGCTTCAGAGGGTGCGAGATGCCTTGCTCTAACAGCACATTTGGATGTTGTTCAGACGGAAGAACTCCCAAGCATGGTAAAAACGGCGAAGGATGTTGCTTGGTGTACGAACATGGATGTTGTCCAGATAACATCACTCCTGCCAGAGGTCCACAACTCGAAGGATGCGGCTGCGAGTATTCTACCTTTGGATGTTGCCCTGATAACCAGACTCTATCGAGAGGACCGAACAAGGAGGGTTGTGATTGTAGATACTCCGCGTTCGGTTGCTGTCCTGATGATTTTACAGTTGCTGGAGCGCCAGGTTTTGCCGATTGTCCGTGCAATACTTTCCAATTTGGTTGTTGCCCAGACGGTGTTACTGCTGCCAAGGGATCTAACCAGTTAGGTATGTGTGAATTTATACCGGTTTGATCTTCAACTTCTGCAGGTGTAGATTAGATTAGAACATACTTGAGTAGTAGGTCTTGGTGATCCTATTAGGAAAGTTTTTCCCGAAGTAAATTTGCCAACTGACTAGGGACCAACATGTCTTGAGGTTAGAGAAATCATCGGTGTACTCATGATTGCTGAGCACAATTTGCGCTTTGAAGTATCGACTGCTCCTCGAGAGATGCAACAGGTATACTCTGGTAGCGTTCCTAGGATTCTCTAATGATCCTCTAGGAAAGGCTCAGAATATTACAGGCTCTATAAAGGAAACAGTTCACTCAAATTAAAATGTGCAGCTCCTTGAAAAATATGTTGCCTAAAGAGTAATATCACGTTTCAGGGGCTGACTCCTTGGTCAGACCATAAATTGAAAATCTTCAGATGCTTCAACTAGCTCTTGGTCATTCGTACATCGAATTGGTCGAGGTAGAGACTCTCATATGGTAGTTTTGGATCATGACATCGACCAGACAAATTCCCCTCAAAGTCATATTACTTATAACCAGAGCCACCTTGCTTACTGATATACAGTAAAACACATACATAATCATCCTTTTTGCAGGGTGCGAATGTACCTACTCAGAATTCGGATGTTGCTCGGACGAAGTGACAGCGGCCAAAGGACCTAACCGAGCTGGTTGCGATTGCTCCACCAGCAAATTCGGCTGCTGCCTCGACGGGATCTCTGAAGCCAGAGGTGAGAACTTTGAAGGTTGCGAAGAAGTCCAGATCAACGCTCAAGGTATGACTCTTGTCGATGAAAAAGTCTTCTGAGATGTCTACAATCTTTTCGAATGTTGCAGAAAGCTGTACGTTGGGCAAGGAGAGAGGTACTTGCGGTAACTACACGGTTAAATGGTTCTTCGACAAGGACTATGGCGGCTGCTCGCGATTTTGGTATGGTGGTTGCGGAGGAAACAGTAACCGGTTCAAATCGAAGGAAGATTGTGATGCTGTTTGCGTCAAACCTGAAGGAAAAGGTAAAGTAGGGAGAGATCCTTGAATTTCCTATTTCGACCGATCCTGAATCGAAAACATCCAAGGCGGATTCTTTGTTCAGATAAAAAGTGGATGATTTTTCCTAATCGGATTTTTTTATCGACAGATCGTTGTAAATTGCCGAAAATATCAGGTCCATGTGATGGTTACTACGTCCAATGGTTTTACGATTCCGAGAAAAAAATATGCGACCAATTCGTTTACAGCGGTTGCCTCGGCAACAATAACAGGTTTGAAACAATGGAGGAATGTAATCAAATTTGTGCTACCGATAGTGCTGTGGGTGAGTAGAAATGACATTTCACATCCAGGCTTTTCAGATATACAAAAATGACCACATTCATCTCAATATGCTGGGATACCAACTCAACTAGAGCCATGCTGTTGGGATGCTTTGGAATCGAAATTCTGCAACGTTGTACAACGTTTTTAAAATTTAAAATTCTTATCGACTCAAATTACGAGAGTTGCTGCTTCAAGAGTCATGAAATGTTGCAACTGTTTTTTTGATCTTCGGGAATATGAAGTAATTATTTGGTACCAAACAAAGACTGTACAACGGACGACTCCTCAATTCGAGGTTTTGTCTGTTCAAGAACTTTTTTGGTGGAGCTGATGTATGGGAGGTCGAGATGTCTTAGTAGGAAATGATTCGTCTTCTACGATGGGTTTCCTTGATTTTTACGGATACTTTAACCAAAAAATGTTAGGGTGCAATTCAAAATTGTCCATTCTGTAGGCAGTACTTTCACAATGTGGTGTCTAGATTTGTCCATGAAATAGCTTCGCTCGAAATGAGTGCCGTGCTTGCTCACCGCTGACCAAGAGCAACAAAGCACAGTCGATGTTGAACTCTGTTCTGAAATACTCAAGCAAAATTTTCGCGTCGATATGTAACAGTTGATGAATCATGTATTCATCACTACACTTTGAGTCAAAAAGAGAGTCACCAGCGTAGAAGCAGTCGGTGAAGGTCGCCCAAAGCGAGTAGAATCTCGAATTTCGTTTCGCAAGGTTATGGTATCCGAATGTTGGGAGTTCGGGCACAGGTGTCACTCCGGAAAGTGACTATATTGACAAAAAGGTCGAATTTTTCGAGAAAAACTGTGTTTGTACTAATGAGGCCCAGGACTTATTTAGTTGTTACATATACCCAAGAAGATGAATGTAGACATTTTGTCGTGTATTTGGACAATTCAGATACTGAATTATATCCTCACGATCATCAGAAATCTGCGAGCAATCCGCGGACGAAGGTCCATGCAGAGGAAACTACCCAAGATGGCACTTTGATAAAGAATCCAAGAGCTGCCGGCAATTCCGTTATGGCGGTTGTAAGGGCAATCACAATAATTTCGCTACTGAGGCAGCCTGTAGGCAAAGTTGTCTAGCGCATGACCAGAAGAAAGGTAAGAGGATAGTCTCTTATGAATGAAATGGTGAAGTATTCAATTTGCACACTGTTGTACACATACATTTGATTGAAGAAATGGGAGATCTGTATTGACCTCTTTTCGAATTTATATTAACTCGATACTCTTAATTCACTCTAGATATTGCACAACTTCTTTTCAGTAACACTTGTACTTATTCATTGTATAATATTGGAATTCAGGCATTAACTTTCTTCTCTCTAACCAAAATAACATAGAGTTATGTATGAATTTGATATAAATAACAAATTTTCAGAAAGAGTGTCTCAACCACAGGGAAAAACTATGTTTAATTTGATTTATTGTTACGCTCTATTCATAGGAAAAATAGGGTTAGAATCTTGCTCAAATATCTGTACTATTGGAGCCAAAATGGTTATGAAAGACTAGGTTGGACTCACAGATCAATAATACATTATAAACAGTAGTAGAATCTTGGCAATATTGGACTTCTTTTTGGGGAAGATGAATCAAACCCAATTGAATTTCGTCGACGTTTCTGACATTTATTGTTCAATATTCATATAAAACAACGGGGTTGCCCTTAATCAAGACTAAAAACAAATATAGCAGGTGTCAATACAATATTATACAATCTCCTCTAGATAATTACCTTAATCCATTTAAAATATTTAAAAAATCACATATATATAAAATCATTAACATGAGTCAATGCTGGAACAAAACATCAATAAAACCTCACTTCAAATCTTTTCTCGGAAATACCAAAACACATTCACAGAACGTACACATTGAGTAGAAAAAAAAGAAGTCCAATATTGCCAAGATTCTACTACTGATTATTAGAAATGGACATGAAAAATCCTACTAGTTGGAATACATTATAAAATTCAATTAATTATATCAACAATCTCAAGACCCTTCAAGTCTTTCGTACCACGAGATAAAACATTGAAACTTTGAAATATGTAGTTATACCAAGGTGTGAGTGGAAATTTCAGAAGAATCGGTCAGGATATCCACTCCTCTTCTTCTTAATCTGAATCATAAACTGGGTATTTCCAATGTGAATTTTCCCCTATTGTGACACTCTTTATTTCCTATGAAAACACAGTGCATGCTTTCTGAAACACTCTTAATAACACGTTGCTTGTATGGTCAGAGCTCTGCGATCTTCCTAAAGTAGAAGGTAACTGCACGCAGCAAGAGGCTAGATGGTATTCGGATCCTGCCGAAAATAGTTGTAAGCCATTCTATTATACTGGTTGTAATGGTAATGGAAATAACTTCGTTAGCGAAGAAGCATGTTTGTCTGATTGTCCTCGGCAAGTCAGTGAGTATATGTACGATCTGATGAATAACACGATATAGAAAGGTTCAAAACGTCTAAGTCTGATAAACGTCGAAGAATCATTTTCATTAACTCAACCATTTCTTCTTCTTCGAGCCAATTTCTTTGCAGAAGAAATAACATTGAAAACGTGTCACTCTCATTTTATATACAGTAGTAGGTATTAGTATAAAATAATATTTCCGCTATATTTCGAATATCCTTCTTGAAATTTACAATCTACAACGTTATTCCGTATACAAACCTATTCTAGGAATATTCTTAGATGAATATTCTTGGCACAATCATGTTATTCATCAGACTATGAGACATTTTGCTTGTTTTTTCCCTTCTATACAATTCTTATACATTATATGTACAGAAGTGGACGCCTGTCACTTGCCTGCCGAGACTGGAGGCTGCGCCAACTATACAGATCGTTTTTACTACGACACGAAAGAAAGATCTTGTCGTCACTTCTATTACGGAGGATGCGGTGGAAACGAAAATAATTTCATGTCTGAAATGGAATGCCAGCTCAGATGTGTCGCAGGTTATTCGGAACCGATCACGATGCCTCCGACGCCCTCTATCGATGGACCATTTAAAACAGGTAGGCAATTCACAAGATCTTAAACAGAACGGTGCAATATGTGCAATTTTAAATAAAGGTAAAGTAAATGCAGTGGATTATCGAATTGATGACAAGCGTTGGTAGTTGCTGTGCTATTTCCCTCTTAGATTGAATTGAAAACACAGTAGGGCGAACTCTGAGATATCTTTGTCTATGTTGAGTGGTTTCAATTGCTTATCCTGAAGAATTTGATTCATGGACTGCGTACCAAATTAATCATGTCAAGAAATAGAGACAATTAAACATATATTGCCCAAAGGCAAATACACTAACTGTACTCAAAAGTATCTTGAAAGGAACCACAAGACTCATATCTACATTAAAAGAGGACAGCTGGGTTACACTGACAGACCTTGAATGGGCCACCATTCTAACTGTCCCGTGAATGCTGTTTTACTTGAATTAACTGGCAGAAGGCTACATAATATGACTTTCAAAATGACTATGTATGTAGCGGCCTCCTCTGTATTCCCTCTCTGCGATAGCAAATGAGTGACCCTGTGAGCAGCCTCAATTCATATCTGGTTTCCTGAATGTTGTTAGTTGTGCCACTGATTTCATGGAGATTCAGAGGTTTTCCAGCTTGAACGGGCTTCTGGTACCGATATGTCATCTATCTTATTAGGAAACAGACATACACACACAATCTCACTGGCTGAATTCAAATTCAGATCATTATTTTGAAAAGCTAAAACCTTATATTTCATATCACAGAATATTGCTTTGCCCCATCCGAAACTGGACCCTGCAGAGCTGCAATGCCGAGGTATCATTACGACAGATCCGATGGTGTTTGTAAAACCTTCATCTATGGTGGCTGTCACGGCAATAGAAACAATTTCGAATCGATGGATGATTGCTACAGATATTGTGGAAACGCACAAGGCAAGTATGAGCAGAATATTTTATTCCCTTTATTCTTATGTATCTCACAGGAATTACCCATTTGGTATCAGAGAATTTACATATTATTCCTACACAGATCGTTGTGGTCTTCCACCTGTTGTCGGAGAATGTCAAGGAGAGTATCCACAATATTATTATGAACCAGCTTCTGATTCATGCAAAAAGTTCTTGTTCGGAGGATGCGGTGGCAACTACAACAGATTCCCTGACCAAGTTAGCTGCGAGCAGAGCTGTAGGAGAACACCACCAATCGTCGCAACTACAGCCCCCCCACCACCTGGTGAGTTAGCTGTATTACATTGAATAGCCATTATCACTTTCTTCCAGATTGCTTGACTATAAAATAATGAAAGTTTTGTACGTTTGCTTGATTTGTTCTCACATTTCGATGGAGCCAGTTGTGAAGGGTTTTCCAATAAGAGGTGTTATTTTGATATTCAAAGAAAAATGCAATTTTTCAATATAAATCGGATTTTTATTTCATTCGGAAGAAGCTGTGCCGTTTATAGTGGAATATAACATCAGGCAAATGACCATCACGGCCACGCTTACAGAACCATATCCTTTTAATGAAATTTTCCATAACCAAATCGCAATATTTCCTCGATAGCCTCAGGAATTCCATCTTTGAGGTCTTGAATCGACGGTGGGCTATTGGCGTAGACCTTCTCTTTCACGTGGCCCCAAAGAAAGCAGTCGCAAAGTGTTAAATCACAAGATCTCGGTGGCCAATTGTGATCACCTCCGGTCCGGTCCGGAAACTTTTCCCGCAAAAGATCAATGGTTTCGTTGCTTGTGTGGCACGTAGCGCCGTCTTGTTGAAAGTGAACGTTGTGCAGATCAATACCATCCAATTCCGGCCATAAAAAATCATTGATCATTTCTCGATAGCGCAATCCATTCACCGTAACTGTTGCTCCAGCCTCATTTTCGAAAAAGTAAGGTCCAATGATTCCGCCGGAGCATAAACCTCACCAAACAGTCACACGTTGAGGATAGAGAGGCTTCTCAACAATAACTCTCGGGGTTTCCGAGACCTAGATGCGACAATTCTGCTTGTTGACGAAGCGACCGAGGTGGATGGGCCTCATCACTCAAGATGATTTTTCGATGGAACTCCGGATCATTTGTATGCATTTCCACGACCCAAACAGCAGAGACACGACGTTGTTGATGATCGGCCGGCTTGAGTTCTTGTGTTAACTGAACTTTATAAGCCTTAAGACCCAAATCTTTATGCAAAATACGGTGTAATGACGTTTGTGGAATGCCTCATTCCAATGAACGACGAGGAATGGACAAACCTGGGTTTTCTTGAACACTTTCGGCTACAGCAGCAATATTCTCGGCTGTTCTTGAGCGACGTGCACGGGTTTTATTCTTCAAATCACTAACTTGTCTCAGCAGCTCGAATTTTTCCACCAGTTTCTTTACTGCTGTCCGACAAGGTGCTTACAACGACCCAAAAATGTTCGAGTTTTATAGTGAATTGAAAATATCAAAAAATGACAGCTTCATAAGTGACATCTACCGAAATAGCGGGCTATTCAAAATAACACCTCTTATTGGAAAACCCTTTACATAGCAACCAGACAAGCTCTGTTTTGTGTTCATTTCCAATAATCACGAACACTTCCAGCATCAAGACCCAGCGAAGCGATGTGCATGGAACAAGCAGACCCAGGAAATTGCACCGACAGTCAACAAGCCTTCTTTTACGATTACAACTCTAGAACATGTCAGCCATTCATGTATACAGGATGTGGTGGAAATCACAACCGATTCCAGACCGAAGAGCAATGCGAAAGGTTATGCGGACAATTTGCAGGACAAGGTAGGGAAAATTTGAATTATCGTAGAAGTTGAACAGTTCTCATTTTGATTATTGGATATTGTGCTGATCCCCAGATTAAATTCTGATCAAATCCCAAGACAAATTGCTATGTTAAGAGACGGCCGAAGACCGGATCTGAAATCGGTGATACAAATACGATCGAGTCGAAATTCAGGCTGTGTGTGTACTTGTTCATTGAAACCACGGTTCATACGGACTACTGGTCCTTCTGAACTACCAATTTAATCGATCTATTTGAACAGGTGGATTTGTTTGCACACTATCTTCATGTCTTTTTTATATTTATCAGATGTTTGCGAGCAAGAGAAAGATCCTGGTCCTTGCAACGCCAACTATCCGAAATTCTACTACAACAAACAGTCCAGGAGATGTCTTCAGTTTGTATACGGTGGTTGCGGTGGAAATGGAAATAGGTTTAGCTCAGCGGTGGACTGCGAGTCGGTTTGTCTGACTAGATTCGAGAGACCCTCGAACGAGACCGACCCAGGTAAGAAGTTTCTTCATTGAGTTTCCGACTGTTTTTTAACTAATTGATGTATGTTGTTTTATTATATGTGTCCACCTCTGAACTAGAACCTCTCAACAAAGCTTATTTGAACATATTATAAGATAACATAACAGAATAACATAGCACAATATTTCACCTTCTTATTGCACCATGAACTCTTTATATATTTGAGTTAATCTTGCGAATATTAATATGTAGAATACTATAATAAACAATTATCATAGGAAAAGATTGATCTCACACATTTCAAATTGATATATTCTATGTCTTCAACCTTTCACTAACATAAACTGCATGTTTGAACCACTAGCTGTCTGCGTTCTTCCTGTGGATAAGGGAACTTGCGATGGTGGCTACAATAAGAGATGGTACTTCGACATGGAAAGAGGAGAATGTATTGCCTTTATTTACAGCGGCTGTGGTGGCAACTTTAACAATTTCAAAACGTTCCAAACTTGCATTACGACTTGCAAGGATTATCTTACTCGAACAGAACCTCGTAAGTCCACTTCGGTAGCTTGAAATTGTAGCAATTCCGATCGTAAGATTACGGCAACAGCGTGTCAACTGTCGGTTCGAGACAAAATTCTTTCAAGCAAAAATTCAAGGAAATTCGGTGTTAGTAGCTAGTACTGAAACATCTTCAACGCTGCCGTATTCAGTAATTGAATTCCGTAAAGGATATTGGTGTCGATATCTCTGTAACTTTTCTCTGCTTTCTGTAGAGGAAGGCAGAAATATCAGCAGAACTGATACTCCGAGTTTACCTCTGCCAATGGTAATTTTATGATTTGACCCAAATCAGAAGACGAAACTCAGACGCACGATTGGCACTTCAACTGAACTGAACATATTTGTCATGAAGCTATTCCTAGTCGAATGAGAGGTTAAAAGATTTTCAAATATTTTCGATTCATTCCTGTAATTTATATTCATGTCTTCTTGTTAAGATTTAGTATGTTTTCATCTACAAAATATAAGAAATGGATGCATAGTTTTCCTTGTTGTGTCCCGGAGATATTTCATTCTTGAAACAAAGACATACCTATCGAAAATTTTAGATTTTATATTTATGTTTTCATTGTCGTATAGAAACTGTAAATGGAAATTGCTACAATAATCCGTATTTTCAAGAGATCCGCTGGCTTGCTGTATGTATGCTTTCGCATTTAATGCTTGTATTGGAGCTTTGAACTCTTGCCTTTCATCTATTTGTTCAACTATTGTTGTATTTCAGCTCTCCCAACTCCATCGGGACCTCATCCTTGCCAGACACAGTTCGAACAATGTGAAAGGCTCCGCTGTCCTTACGGCATAGAGGCTTACGTAGATGAAAATAACTGCAACAACTGCCGTTGCCACGATCCCTGCAGACAAGTGGAATGTCCGGATGGAACCAAATGCGCCATCGATTTCAACAGAAACAGGACTAGCAGCAGTGATCCTAATTTTGTTGCTGTTTGCCGACAGAGTATGTGAAATAGAAATATTATCTATTCATATAATATTCTTTCATAGTTATTGTTGTGCCGTTCTTTCAAAATGAAATATTTCAGCCAATAAGCAAGGACAATGTCCGAGACTAGAGCAAGGAGATGACAACTGCGATAGAGAATGTAACGATGATGCTGACTGCACTCTAGACCTTAAATGTTGCCGAACAACATGTGGGACAGTTTGCTCAATTCCTGCCATTAGAGAACCATCACCCTTAGTCACCTTGTCAGTGCCAACAGAACCACCTCGTAAGTTTGAAAAAAATTCTGTACCTATCAATAAATTTGAAGCTTAGAATAGACTTCATCAGATGAGGAAAAAAATTCATAATCATTTTCGATAACCCATTTTTCGCACCTCTTATGATTATGCACACTTTGGAATAAACTATGATTTTCATCCCTTAGAATATGCAGCCCAAGTCGACCCGGAACAGTACAAACCGGAAGTCACAGGAGAAATCGGAAGTCACATTACCCTTCGTTGTGCCGTCAGAGGTAACCCGACACCTCGTATTTCTTGGAGCAAAGATGGATTACAGGTATGCTCATAGAAGAACGAGAAACGAGCAATTTTCATACTTCTTCTTCTGGTTTCAGCTCGATGGAACAAGGTCAAGGTTCAGGATAAAACTTGATCAGTCACTCCAGATCATCTCGCTCTATACAACCGATTCGGGCATTTATTTGTGTACAGCTGATAATAATCTAGGAAATCCCGTACAGAGTCAGATCAAATTGGATGTTGTAGGTAAGGTGGACTTTGGAATATGTTGCGAATTAAAACTAACAATTAATACTGTCGAAAGTACTTTCCAGAGTAATCGGAATATTCTCAAAAAAGCACACAGTGTTTGCAGAAGGTATTATGGAAGTTGAATATTGCAATATTCAAAGCTTTTTCTTGTGCTCATCAAAACGAAACCACATCTTCTCAAGGCTTCTCTTTTCTTGCCTCAGCATGGAGATCAGTTTGTAACTGTCACACAACAGTTGAAAGGCTTAGTGTGTACACTGCATCCCATTTTCGGTGAGACAGCCAGGTTTCTCGCTTGTTATTTGCGATAGTCTTTTGGTTTTCACGTTCCTGTCCTACTTTTTTGTGAAACTCAAGTTGGCCTAATCAGGTTTCGCATAACTGTTTCCGTTTATGAGATACAGGGTGATTTGGAAAATTGATACTTTTCGGACCCCTCCTTTATCTCCGAAGTTATTAGAAATAATGCTCAGCTGAAAACTACGTCTGATACAGAATTCTGCGTAGAATCCAGTGGTGTACTCAATTTTTTTTCCGGGGTATGGTTTTTTCATTGTGTATTTCTTCTGTATTCAATAGAGCAGTTCCAGCTATCTATGGTTCATCGAGATGAATCAGCTGATGGGAGACAGCCTGTCAAACGTTGAAAGTAAAACAACACAACCTCACTTTCCCGCTTTGTTTATGTTATGAAATACAGCATTTTCAACAATTTCAGGATAAATTCACAAGTTAAAATGATTTATATTAATGGAATTGGTGAATAACTAGGCCAAGTTATTGTTTCGTTGTGAAATACAACATAAATACACCGAGAGACGAAAGAATCCGATGTTCCAGATATATTGTACTGTAGACTTTATATTTGAAAATTTGCATTTTTGACCCATTCCCCTAAATTTTATCTGGTATTGGAAGAAACAGAATACTATGTGAACTATCCCAGAGAAGGCAATCATACTATATTCTCGCCATAAATTGAAAAAACTATGGTAGTTTGTTGGAGACATTTCCACACTGGTGAATGAATTATGTTAAGACTATCTATTCAATTTGTTCTGTTTAATAAGTTAAATCATGATGAGATAACCATGATAAGAATATTTCGTGTTTGTTATACACATTTCAAGAATGATATCAACCTACGATAGCTGGCGTTATGATGGACAAACCCATCCTGATTGTTTACCACTCACATCTCTATATGTTGTATAAAGCCAATCAAGGCAATTCGTTATGTGATAGATTTCCCAAAATATTGTATGTATTATAAATAATATTGAACCAGATTACTTCCTCTGTTCTCAACCGAACATATTCCGACGTGGCTCGACTACCCAAGGATTGAACTTCTACATTTTGTTGTTTGTAATATGTTTCGAATTGAACTTATTGTCAATTAAAGATTATGAAAGCCTTAACGTTGCATCTGCATAATAAAAAACATTTTATATGGATAGTAAAGCATTTTTTGAGGATGAATTGAAATCT
Source organism: Myrrha octodecimguttata (assembly GCA_958510865.1). Lineage (NCBI taxonomy): Eukaryota > Metazoa > Arthropoda > Insecta > Coleoptera > Coccinellidae > Myrrha > Myrrha octodecimguttata. Next base: position 24,503,035 of record OY294059.1, read on the forward strand.
GTGTTCAAGGAAAAAATTTCATATGAATTATTTTATTTGTAACATATATGTAGTATAATAAATATATAATTGAATATTATGATAGCACTGACATAGCAACTGCAGACCAATATTGTAGTAATTTGATAATTTGCAACATATAATGTTATTTGAAGTAGTACTGGGAAGTTCTCTGGAACCCATGTTTTTTCCATTCCATACATTTGTTGGATTTCATTCTGCTGTTTATTTTCAGGAATAAATGAGCCAAACATTTTACTCTTTCATTTTCAATAGTTATACCTATAATGAATGCTATCTCTGATGTTGATACTCTAGGCTTTAAAAGACAAGAATAAATACTGGAATTTTCATTTATATCGTTTTGAATGATTATCATCTGAGATTGAATATCAGTTAATCAGATCCATTATCACGAAATTTCACTTGTGAAATCACTAAAATCTCCAAATAATCGCTCTTCGCCAATGTAAACAAAGCGAATGTATTCCTTCGTCTCTCGGTGTATTTATGTTGAATTTCACAACGACACACTAACTTGGCCTAGTAATCCACCAATTCTATTAATATAAATCATTTTAACTTGTGAATTTATCCTGAAATTGTTGAAAATGTTGTACTTCATAACATAAACAAAACGGGAAAGTGAGGTCACAGAATATATACTTCTCTATTCTGTGACTTACATGTCTCCCCATCGGCCATGTTGTGACGTCAGCTGGAATTGCTCTATTTGTATCATGAATTTTTGTATTATTTATTTGTTGCTATTAGGTAGGTATCTACTTTTTGTTTTTCGTGTTTGTGATGAGTGTATTATCTTTGTTTGCTTACTCATCTCCTATAAATCACAAATGAAAATTATCCAATTGATTCTTCTTTTATTTGGGAAATCCATATCCCACTAACAAAAAATCATCATTATGTGATGTTTTAGTGTTTTTCAGCATTTCTGATCATCCTATATATCTAGTATTACACATCATTCTGAAGGGAAAAAAATTACAAATTCAACGAAGTAATGAGATACAGAGGGTGTTCCATTGAAAAAAATGTAGGTTTGTGTCGTATCTTCAAAACCATACCCCGGAAAAAAAATTGAGTACACCACTGGATTCTACGCAGAATTCTGTATCAGACGTAGTTTTTAGCTGAGCATTATTACTAATAACTTCGGAGATAAAGGAGGGGTCCGAAAAGTATCAATTTCCAAAATCGCCCTGTATTTCATGAACGGAAACAATTATGCGAAATCTGATTAGGCCAACTTGAGCTTCACAAAAAAGTAGAACAGGAACGTGAAAACCGCAAGGCTCTTTATTAAATAACAAGCGAGAAACCTGGCTGTCTCACCGAAAATGGGATGCACTGTACAATAAAGTCATTCTTGTCTGGATACAAGACGATACCAAGACAAGCAAGCTTTAACCAGGCAAGGAGAAGGCAGATCGGCTTGTTGCAACTCACGTTATTATGGGTTCAGAACTATTTCTGAGCGTCTCACATGCCATCTAGAAAGTTCCAGACAACAACAGAACAGCTGTTATAGTCCATGTTTGTATACTTATGAGCTGGTCGGAGTGGATAACATTCAGACCAGAACCAAATAGCAAGCAATCTGCCAAAGGCAATAGAACTGAGGGACTCAGAAATGCCAATCTATCTTCTAAAGCATAGCATTTTTATTAAGCTCACAAATCTTAGTTATGAATCTTGAAGACTGGCGTTTCCAGGTGTGTGCTTATTCACAGAAGGTCTCCTGAGAGAACAGGAGCATGAACCAATGGTACCGAATCAGCAAGGCTTGGCTCAGAGAATGAGGAGACAGATCGGCTTGTACACAATGGCACAACCTAAAATTAAAATAACTCTGGCGTTTTCAAACCCAACTTGAAATAAATGAGCATAGAATTGGACTAAGTGAAACTCAAAACTCTTATCTCTAGGTTGAATGCATAATGTTGTGAATTTCCCGCCGAAGTCCTACGCACCGTTAGGATCTGGCGTCTAGGAGGTTCGAAAGTTTTCAAAATCAAACTAAACGGTTAAAGAAAAACACACTTTAATTCGATTCCTAGTTGTAAAATGAATATCTTACTAGACTAGTGCCGATACGAAATAATCAATCGTGTGAAATTATGAACAAAACGTAAAAAACCTATTTTAAAATATTTGAGCCGAGCCTCGGCGTTTTCGACCTTAAGCTTATCGTTTCGAATTCCGATCTCGACTGACTTTTGTCTGGAATTTTCAAATATCCCCAAGGATAAATCTTACATGCCTAAATATGTCTATGTTTATACTAACGCACAAACCACTTGAAGGGCGAACCGCCTTAGCTCGCTCGAAAAGTGAAACCAATGCAAGTGGCCGCACAGGGCCGTATTCCCCAATTGTCTGGGGACAAATCTGTCGAGTTACGACACATAAAATATTTTGATTCAAGAAGAACAATCGACAAAGGAGAATATTTCTCAATTTCTATTCATACACCTCACTTAATTGGCATGACGGGAATTTTATTTTCAACAATTTGTGGGATATTCGGCAGAAAGTTCGGTCGGAGCACCAGAAGAGGTTCACAAATATTCCTCGACTGAGTTGGCATAAAAATTAACCCTTCTTTGTCTTCAATATTTCGATGAATATTTGCGAATTCCATTATGTAGATTAACCTCGAGTTTCTCCGACCAACTGTTCTGTGATTAGTGTGATACTTATACTTCTTGATAACAGTAGTTTCATGTTTCTATTTACTAATAAACTAATAACTTCTTCTCAATACTCAATTAACAGCACCGGCAGTGAATACCTCAGCATCTGTGTATTCCGACGACGAAATCAACCCTAACGTAGTGGCATCCCTAAACGCCCCGGCTACCCTCAACTGTTTCGCCCTTGGCTATCCCCTTCCCGTAATAACCTGGTGGAAAGAAAACGACATGATTCCTCTTAAAACAACGCAGTTCGAAGTACGCAAAGACTTCTCTCTACTGATCCATTCCGTACAACTCTCGAACCTGGGTATTTACACTTGCCAGGCTTACAACGGCATCGGAAAGGCTGCCAGCTATTCCGTGACCGTGCAAGCCAAAGGTCCGTATTATGGAAAGATAAACCCTGAAGATAGGAGGTATCTGAAATACCTCATCAATCCACCGAATGCGCCGATGACGACGCTGCCAGTAACCGCTCCCACACCTGAACCTTTCACTTCACCTCCCTACGTGCCTACTCCTTATGTTCCAGAACCGGCACCTGTTGTTCAAACGACTAAACGTCCATTGGAATATACTGTAATACCTGATAGGACTACTAGTTACTACGGTAAATTAACAAACTGTCTTTGAAGCATGGGCTTCCTTGCAAAAGACGTTCAATAAAATGCTTTGCATGAAATTTTAACGTCTTCCATTTCATACTTTCTTTAACGCTTATTGTATTCTGCCAGATGTTTTGCTTGCTGTCATATCGTCTTGTTTTTCGGAGATTCGACGATGTCAACAGAAAAGGGAATCAGAGACACATATTTTGAAAAATAATATAAATCATTGCGCAGATCTGCGAAATTATTAGAGAGTAAAATATTCTCTTCTTATAATTTGGTCTTATAAAGGTAATTTTCGAATGTTGAGGCGAATATGGTCTTAGTCGGGGTGCAGATGCCGAATTCGTGAAATATTCAATGACATTCACCCAGTTGCAGGGCCGGGCAGTATTTTAATTACTTGTAATTGAAATACGTATTTGAAATACAATTACGTATTTTGTATTTGTATTTCAATTACTTCTTGAAAATGTATTTTGTAATTGGTATTTCAAATACCTGACACTGAAGTATTTTGTATTTCGATACTTTTGTCTTCGAAATACTATTGAGCAAATACATTTACGGTTGAGAGCTCTACAGAAAATAGTCTCTGAATCTCCCTTCAGATGACGCAACGTTCATTTGCTTCATCTAGTTCTTTTGCTAGCAATCATGTTTTCGGCCAATGGAAAGGAAGAAAAGGTGCTGCGCACTGGTCATTTCAACATGGAGTTAGAGTTGGTGAATTTCCAAAAACGATAAGAGCAAAGAGCTCACCATCCTTGAACATTATCTTAATATAAAACATTTCAAAAAGCACTGCCGTGAAGGCAGCAACTTTTGCGCGCATGTTCAATGTAGATGACCGCTTCAGCAACGAATTTGAACATGCACGCAAAAGCTACTGCCTTCACGGCAGTACTTTTTGAAATTTTTACTGATAAATTACTGAATTTCAATTCGATCAAATCTGTATTTTTGGAAATATTGGAAAAATAAAATTTTGAATGGGTATATCTACGGAATCATTGGGCGTATATAACTCATTCACAAATTCGACCATCGTAATTAAGCCCCAAACCTACTCTACAAATATCGAGTTTCTAAGTCGTTTCTTCCGGAATTTATTTTGTTAACGCTCAGCCTAACGGCCGACTGCGTAAACACAATAACTTCCGAAAGATATCTCCAAAACTTATGATCGTATCGAACTGAAATCTGGAACACTGCTGTGAAATATAAAGCTCAAAGTGTGAGTGGAATTTTTTTTTGGATACGATGAATGGTTTCCGAAAAAAAAATTTTTTGGAAAAAAATTTCGAAAAAAAATTTTTTTTGAATTTACTGACAACATGATCCTGACGAAATTTAGCTCAAAGTTGCGCGTCAATATACTCCACCTAATTGCCAAGTTTGAATCCAATCGCCCAAGTATTTTCAGAAATAAAAAATAAATAACTTCAAAACTTCGAGTGCCTATAACTCCGAAACTATTTGACCGATTTGGCTCATTAACGAACTTAACCGCAGCATTCTGATGCGCAACCTATCCTGAAAGTTTAAAGATGCTAGCTCTATTCTGTTCAGAGTTACCGTGTGTACGGCCGGCCGGCCGGCCGGACAGAATCGATATTGACACCTGATTCGTCATCAGTGAGTCCAACCTAGTCGATTGAGACAATTTTCGGCTCAATCATACAAAATTACAGACATTTGGACAAAACGATAGCACGCTGTTCCCCTAGAACATGCGCGCAAAAATGTGTTCATGCAATATAACACAAGTTTGTGCTCATCAGGATGAATGGCTAAGCTGAATAAGTTGTCCTCTTTTCACATTTTACGTAACACCTGGATGTATTTTGTATTTCGAATACAAATAGTCAAAATACTGTATTTTGTATTTTATATTTCAAATACCCGACTTGAAAGTATTTTGTATTTTGTATTTCAAATACCTGGCGAGAAAGTATTTTGTAATTTGTATTTCAATTAAGCCAAGCATGTATTTTGCCCAGCCCTGCCCAGTTGAAAATGAGCAGTCTAACCTCCGAAGAAAAAATAGGGCAATATTAGCCAGATGCTTTCCAAGTTGTCTATTCCCTCTTGGATAACTCGATCCATCATTTACAATATCGTAAATGATGGATGGATTTCAAAAAGATCAAGCTCCTCCAACAGCAAAGGAAATTTGGTCTACATGGTATCAATAAATTGTACAAGAAGCTTTGATTGCTCTAGTTTGTCAAATTGTGCATGCTTTGCTTAATTTTCCATATAATCAATGGAACATCTATCAAATCGTTAGAATAGGTTCGTTTGAGAATCTAGAAATCTAGTACTTGGTTTGTTGAATAGCGGAAGTTTTATGCAAAATTTCCTAGGTGGTCAGAATTAGTTCGGAAACTTTTTTCATCTGCAGTACCAGTACCTGGATAGAACCATAATGTCTACGAGTTCAACTGAACGCACATAATCTCCTGACTCCACGTCACTGCTTTTCCCAATTTTTTCGCTGAATGACGCTTCTGCTCGACCTTTAAGTCAATATTGAATTAGTAAACTCATAAAAAATACACTTTCCAGTGCCCATAAGTGTGAATTTGACCACGCCTGAGAAGAAGTTCCCTGTTGGCAATGACATGAAGCTGATGTGTGAATTCCAAGGATATCCACCACCACAGATCGGCTGGTACAAAGATGGCGTACCGCTTACGTCGTCCAATAGGATCAACATTGAGGTTCATCCAACAGGTTAGTTTCGCTGATGGTTCACGATACTATCTCGTTCATGGGACCATTGCTGGTATTCTTTCATTCTTCACAAACAAAATCATCATTTGCAGGTTATAGTCGATTGATCTTGTTCAAAGCAACCAAGGCAGATTCTGGTATTTACGAATGTGAGGCTAGAAATGAAAATTCCAGGGCAACAAGCTCGACTGAAATAATGGTTGAAGGTACTCACTCATATTTATATAAACCGAAATTCAATTATTATGGCACTATTTTCTTTTCAGGAGTTTATATACATCCAAGCTGTACAGACAACAAATTCTTCGCCAACTGTACCCTTATTGTGGCATCAAATTATTGTAACCACAAATATTACGCCAAATTCTGCTGTAGATCTTGTACAGAAGCAGGCCTTCTACCAGCAAACGGCGACCATCTGCGAACTTCAGATAAATACGCGTCATTACGCAATAACTTGGTGTAAATGAGAAAAACTGTCACTAGTCCCATTGTTCGTTTTTAAGTTTTTCTAGCCTAAGTTATTTTAAATTAATGATTTGCCATCTGTATTTAAATTCATATTTTGAGTTTGAGTAATAATCAATTGTAATTAAATGTAGATAAATTATTGCAAACGCACTCTTGATGTGCCACTCTATGTGCCTTATGTCAACATCATCACTTTGTAAATACTGATCGACCGAGATTTTATAAGAGTAATGTATAATTGCAGAATAAAATATTTTGAATTCTAATTTTTTTGTCGGAATCTTTCCAAACAGCGAGTCTAACACTTGCGGCCGAAAACTTTTGCCGTTTGACACACGAAATTTTTCTACGAGCATTCAAAGAGCCCAAGCAAAATTCATGTTCCCCCAAGTGAGGAAAATTAGGTAGGTCGAAAAAAGCATTTGTTTTTCGTATTTCGATTGAAGACATGTTCGCAGACAAAGTTGACTGCTTTCATCGACTTCGACATTGAGGTCGATTCTGTTTGCAAATAGCAATCTTGCTAGGAAAAAGATATTGCTATCACAACAAGATTGGAATTATTGGTATTCTGATCAACCATTTTGAGCAATATGGTCTGTCACTTTAACAAGAATCTTGCTATCAACATTGCTATCTTGGCAACCTCAAAATAGTACTTGCTTTGCTTCATAACAAGAAAGTTTCGAAAAGGAATCTCTCAGAGATCCATTTGTTTCAGTATTATTTCTTCCAAGAACTCGAAAATATTGAAGATAGGGAAGAATGTGCTAATAGAAATGTGTTCAAGGTTCTCTAGAATATTTGATTTTAAGGATTCTTAGACTAAAACACCGGCATAGTAAGCAACAGCTGACCTGATTATTCTAATGATCTCAACAACAGCCATCCCTTTGAATTCCCAACAGAAAAGTTCATCGAATTTCGAATTATTATCGCCTGCATAAAATTGCTGCATTTGATTTCTGGAAACCAAAATTCTATCGGTATCCAGGAAATAGGTCAATTTGACTTTAATTGGTTTTTTTGTTTCATAACATTTTCGAATAAGTCGATGTTTACATGAATAAAAAAAAGTATATTCTAATGGAAATGTGTTCAAGGTTCTCTAGAATATTATTTAATTTCAAGGAAAATTCTTGGACTAAGATAGAGGCATAGGCAACAGCTGAGATGATTATTCTAATCATCTCAACAACAGCAATCTCTTTGAAGTGCCAACGAAAAAGTTTATCGAATTTCGAATTATTAACGCCTGAATGAAATTGCGGCATTCGATTTCTGATAACCAATATTTTATTGGTATCCAGGAAATTGGTTAACATGAATAAAGAAAGCCGTAGATAGAGGTTATGTATGCGAAACCATAAAGAAAACTCACGAATTAGGGTTACAAGTCACAAAATACAGTGTTGTCAGCTCTAAAATCACCAATTATGGAAGTCTATGATAGCAATATTGTTATGACAAAATTCATAACAAACATTGCTATAACACTCGAAACAGAATACGTAACATCATGGCCATATTGCTATAAATTAGAAAGATAGCAATATGACTGGAATAGCAAGGTTCATAGCAATACGTAAACAGAATCGACCTGAATATATGTTTTCCAAAGACGAAACGTCAACGAAGGTTTCTGAGTCTGGATAGGCCTACACACTATGTTGCAAGGGACGTCTGAGAATCTATTCTGAGAACCGAAGTCTGGATGGGTAATCGCTCTCAAAAATCATTGCTGGTTTTCAGAATAAATAGAGTTTCAACTCCGCGTGACCGATTTTCTCTTCGAAAATGAAAGACAAGTTTTTCTGTAATACTATTATCCATTTTATTAAAACCCAAATTTTTACATCTTTGTTACATACTAATGAAACATGAATGTGGAAAAAACACAAGCAAATCAATTAAGTGATGACTGAAAAATATTTACAATAAGATAACAATATTCCAGTTAGGCTGGTCTCAGACCAGCCCGATACGATCCTTATAGAAAAAATAGGGCTCTACAAAAGCAGACCTTCAGAATGTGACATGGAGACTAAAATATCATCATGTAACAATTAACCAGAAAGTGGATTGGTTTTGTTCGTAATTTTTCATTTAGTAACAGTAATATCGATTTGGTAGAAGAGAGCAACACCAATCCCCGAAACTGTTCTCATGGATAAATTATATACAAACAAACATAATGAATGTCAAACGTTTGAATCGTGAAGGTAATAGTCATGTATATTGAGCACGACCTTTATGACACTTAACACGATGTAACAGCACATTTACAATCTAGCTAACCTAAGAGTTGAAAGCCTATAAATAATACTAACTCCTTTTTCATTTACATCAACGCTAATGCCTTGCCCTGTCCTTCCTGTTTTGAACAACAGACAAACACAGAAGGCGCTAAGGCAACTTGTTAATGGAATGTTTAAACAACCCATTGCGTTGTCGTCTATAGACCCAAAATGGCGCAGGGTTGACATAGTAACTCTGCCCAATGTACGTTGGGGACGCGCGCGAAAATCCAAGCACAACGAAGAGAGTGGGTAAATGCAGTGCCTTCTATTCACGCGCGCTTGGTACGTACGTTGAGATTGCTTAAGCAACTGATGTACTAAAATTAGCAACATGATTTGTACAACACCGGGTGAGAGGAAAAGCTTGTGTTGGTTTTGGATCCGGGCATCACAAGCTTCTTCGTCCACCTCCTTGATGGCAGTGTCATGATGAGTGCCTAATAATAGGTTTCTTGTTCTAACCAGCCTCCTGGGTTGCGACGCAAGTAGAATCTTCTCGTTTCGTCGTAGATGAAGATGGCCAACATGAATGGAATGGCTGGTAACCACCACACGAATCTGAAAACAAATATTTCAATATATCGTCGCGGTACATTTTTCTACTTGCTGAAGCGGATTGATTTGCTCTGTTACTGTATGCTGAGGCAAGGACTGCGCAAACCTATCTTTCCTGATTTTAGGCTGAATATGAGAGAGATATGTTAGATATTTCATCTCCTATCTTCCATCTATTTAAAAGGGAGATAACATTGCATTTTCCTGACCGATACTGCTACTCAACCACATCCAAAATAAACTAACGCCTTGATCTAAGGCACTGTCACGGTCACGTCGTCCTTGAGATAATGTAGCTCATATGGAGGTACAAAGTTGAGACTCGAACAAAGGCTATTTTTAGTGTAACGGTATGTAGTCAAAGAATTTTTGAATGAAAGATTAGTTTGAGTTCCAGAATTCATCCCTGTGACATGTGGACTCTTTTTCATTTCAGAAATCTTATTCGTACAATGTAGTTGTAGTTGTAATAAACCTTTGTCTTTTCGAGTAACCCTTATTGTAAGTGTTTCGGTAAGCAAAGATACCTGATGGAACAAGAGAGGTTGAAATGTACTCGGTATGCTACCAAGCATATTAGCCGATACAAAGCCTTGGTTCAAACAAAACTTTCTTTGATGGTGGATTGATCCCTGCTCCTGCATCTTATATCCAAAAGAACCAAGATATCAAGAGAAATTATAAGCTTCAAGAAGTATGAAATCTTTGTAAATTAACTGTCGTTTATGGGCAAAAGCAATAAAAAGTTAAAGAAATATACTTACTTCAATGGGAACATACGCAGACCTTTGTCCATGCCTGGAGTGTACGAGAGGAATGCAGCAAGAGCAGTTTCGAAGATCAAGCCAAAGTTCAATGCCCAGTTCCTCATTCCCTGGTGGACCAACGAGTTACGTCTGGTCTTACAGATGATCAGATCGGCCCATTGTACAACGACAATCGACACGAAGAAAGCTGTGTGGCAGGTGAATTCCAATGTCTTCCTGTCTCGGTAGGTCTGAAAAAAGAAAAATTGTATATCGAAATAGCGAAGATATGCTTCGAAGCATACGCTGGTTTAATGGTGGATATATAGATTAGATAGGTTATAAATAATTCAGCTAAGCAGGTGCTTGCATGTTGTTTCCAAATCACAGCTAGATTGTCTTGCCTAGATGCGAGGAAGCTGTCAGTATGAAAAAGTTAGAGCAGGGTTTAAAAACCTTCTTTTCATAGACAATCGCTTCAAAATGGTCTTATTCTTGCATCGCAGGAAAGACAAACTAACTTCAAAGAGCAATCTACTAGGAAATTAACAGCGTGGCTCAAAAGAACGACGCTAGTGTACGGAAAATTTTTCAAACCTGCATATTCAATATGCCGTAGTTTTGATTCAGTTCAACTCACCCATTCCTGACCATACGAATCGGTCAAATCGTTAATAGCTTTCGAGTCCCAGTGCTTACGGATTCCGAAGAGTGTCATCGGTAAAAATCCATTCTCGGCCATGATGACGAAGTAAACGAAGAATCCAGCAGCTGCTTGGATCATACCAATCTGTCCGTACGCCATGGAAATCAACCTATACAGACAGTAAAGATCAAAACTTGTCCGAGGGACACTGATTGGCAACAATGGTACCGAAATTCGTTTTTCAAAATAATTCTGATTACGAATTTCTGGAACCATTGTGATACTTACACAAATTCCACAAACATGCTGTTAAAATCAGATCGACATGCAAATATTTACATTAACTAAATCTTTACCCGTTACGGTGGATTATTCGTACAAATGACACCAATCAGCAGCTGTTAGTGTGAGATAAATACAAACATCGACATACAATTTACAACATTTTGAAGCGTTCCTTCTGCTTGAATGTGGGGAAAGGAAATTCGGGTTGTTGCCGGGAAATTAATTACTTTTCTCGAAAATTCCCACCTAATCATGTCTGAAAAATAATCGGTAAGGAAGAGTAGGAAAATTTCTGAATCTGAAGAAAACAATCCAGCATGAGATGAAATTCGTTTAGGGAAGAGTTCAATTGCTGAAAGTTAATACGGTTTAACGAAACAAACTAAGTGACGATCTCATGCACATCATCGGGTTCTCCTCTACACATTTTCAATCGGAAACTTGTAAGGACGATCGATGTCAAAATGGAACGCCTACAGATCGATTCAAGAAAATTTTCTAGTCATAGTTCACTTTCAGCTGATATAAGAAAAATTTACGTTGACTATAACTATTTTCGTTGAATATGAGTCGAGATAAAAAAGTGATGAGACTTTCAGCTTAAAGAATTAGTTTTTCACAGCGATTTTGTCTAGTTTCTTTCATCAATGTTCCCCATAGCTAATAGAGATACAACATAAAGAGTGTAAATCGCTTTGTAGGAACACATAACTATATTAAAAGAGTAATCAGTGAGGAATAATTTGCTCAATAAAGCCTGAAAATTGTGTATGCAGATAAGAAAGAAGATGAAAAATGAAGAGCTAATTACAGAGTTTCACCCAAATGACTTCTTTGCTTGTTAAGAAGTGGAATTAAATAATTGAATTACATAAAATTGAAAAACAACTGTCTCATCACAAAATCATTGTCACATATACCAAAAATAGAATAGACAGAAGAGCTTCCTTCATATCAACTCTTACTAAACTACAGCTAGAAAAAAGCTTTCTTGAGATCGATTTGATAACGGTACATTTTAAAGTCTTTCGTACTGTCTAAAACACAGAATGTCCAAAAACTTTAAATCAGAACACTCACATGTTAATGTTCAATCGTGTTGGGACAATCTGTATACCATGAAATCCTACTTTGCCTAGAAATATGTTTTTCGCTGAAATTTCTACAGTCGAAGCTCATATATTATATCGCAATTGAACTGTTTCTACCTATTAAATATTGTAGCCGAATGTCTCCGCAATCACAAATGAATAATTTAAACCAAGGTACCTACGTATTTGAGATTTCTTTGCGAAGAGTTCTAAGAAATGATCCATGAAAATTTGTTTAGATATTAATTAAACATCAAACCTTTCAATTCTCAATGCATATCTAATGATAGTGTCAGCATAGTATTCATATTATTATTTATTGATTTGAATTATAAATAGTTTATCATTGTTTTTTGAGATAACACTTCCTACTTAATATTGGGATTTTGAATAATTTGGTGATACAGAAATGCTTCAGTTGAAAATCTATATTGGTGGAATGATATAAACTTATTTCTTCCTTTTCAGATTATATCACCAACAAATTAATTGTATACGAGACCTCAATCAAAAGCTCATTTCTATACCTTTTAACTTCTACTCATCAGAATTAAGACCTGAAGATGGACAAAACCCCGTTGACGATATTCAATATAACGCCTACCAAATTTTCGGATCAGTTAAGCCATCAAAAAAAAATGAATCTCAGAGGCAAAGTAGTTGAATTTCACGATACACAAGATATCGTCTAGGTCTCTAATGCCAATAGACAAAAAATCTAGGCATACTCTTGCTCAACATGACAGTAACATGTGTCTAAATTGCAGTGCTTCCACTAGGCTAATTACACTTCACAAACTGTACCTCGGCAAAAATACTCAAGTTTACTACTACAAAACACTCAACTATAGTTGTTCGATGAAATATCAGAATAATGTGTTGGCGGTTTTCTTTTTCGATATTCTTCGGTCAGATTGGGTTCTCAAATTTTTTTGTGCAAAAGAATTTTATGTGTGCGATAATACAATGCGATTTACGAGTCACAAAAAGGGATTCTTAGAATAAACCTCGCATTAACTGATAAAAGTGATTCGGTTGTTGAACTAAATTGAATTTAATAATTTTTTGTCGAGATCATAAAAAATATGTGAGTTAATACCCAGACAATAAGGAGATTCTGAAGATATCTCATCAAAATTTTTCCAGCTCATCTTGCCAAGTTTGAACAAATCTGTGAGATATTTGCTCACACACATCCACATAGCGATGAGCATGAGATGTTTTCATTTGCTGATCATTGGAAGATCTCGGAGTTGGCCATGTGATTTTTCCATTCTGTTCACGTCTGTGATGACTTGAGGAACTCACAATGGGAATATCCCGATAAGATTACATTGAGGATGACTTTCAGAGCACGCAATAGGATATCCTTTTCCGATTACTCTAGGTATGATAAGCGGAACTCCAAATATAGGTAAAAAAAAATTTCTGACCTCTGTGTTCAACTTAGAACTTGAAATAATATCGTGTTATAGATTCGAGATGATTTTGAGAACTTGTAATGGACATGGTATTCTGGTTACATTCGGTAGTACTTTAGGAATTCCTAGGTAACATTTGGATGTTTTCAGAAACTCTTAATGAGGATTACTTATTTGGGTTTCGTCTGCGATAAACTTCTCAACTCACATGAGAATTTCCCATTGTGATAGGGCCAAGTTAAAATCTTTCAATGAGAATATCCCATTCTGGTTACATTTGGAATGACTTTGGAAATTCGCAATGGAAATAAACTATTCTGATTACATTCGGGATTATTTAAGGAACCCGTGTTAGGAAATTCATATCATGGTAACGTCTGCGATGACGTTAGAAACTCATAATGAGAATATCTCACTCTGATCACATTCGGGATTTCAGGAACTCTTGATGAGAATATCTCAATCTGGTTACTTAGAAATTCGAAATAAATATTTAAAATCCTGATGACCTTTGGTATAACTTTAGGATCTCGCAACGGAACATTCTGTTCACGTTCGAGATCATTTGAGTAACTCGCGATCAGAATTTCTAGTCCTAGTTTCATCTGCGACGACTCCAGGAACACGCAATGAAACTAGTCAGGGTACAGTCGGGATGACTTTAGTGGGAATTTCCAAATGAGGGATCGCAAGGTAGCTTAGTTGGGACTTCTCCGAGATCTCGCCGGATCTCCCTGTATTGTCTGGGTAATATTTAAACGATATGTTTATTCAGTTTAAACTCATCATTGCTTCACACCTCATATTATTGAATCGTCTCGTAGCCTTCAAACAGTTGCCGTATAACCACGACAACATCTCGTGTGAACCCTGTTTGTATGTATCTGTTTTTCTTACATCTAAGCCTCGAAGTTGAAAAAAGTTTTGGTAGTAGCCGAGGTAGAATTGTGGTGCACATTGGGCCGAAAGGGCAAGTATAGCGACCCACCTGCGGTTCACAAGATTGTCCCTATAGGGGTCGCGAGGCTGTCGTTTCATTATGTCGGACTCCGGGGCTTCGTAAGCCAGAGAAATAGCAGGCACCTACACAGTGGCCAGCGGCACAAGTTATTAGTGAGAAAACTACATGCACAAGTAGAGTAATAGTAAATAAAATCAACCTTTTCTTTCAATAGTGTGTAGAGGGTCAGAGTCGGTTAGAGGAAGAGGGAGATCTAATATTATAGTAACATTTGCGTATTGTAAAAGCGGTGCAAGATGAATGATGTGCTAGATGGTACTACAAACTACCGCCAGACATCACAAGACAACACATCCACAGTTTCGAATTTCGTCGATTGAATCGAATCGGTTGGAGTTTGTTTAAGCTCCTTTCACACCATCCGGTATTTACCGTTCAAGGCTTCTACCTGAATGAGGCCCAATACGAGAGAAGTTCATAATGTACACTCCACTCACTTTTAAAGTCCGGTTGGCACTCGAGAAATGTCATCAAGGTCTAAATAAATCGGCGAGAAGTTGTCAAGTCAAGTATATGTTTATTATTAACTCTATGGTTTCATTTAGTTACATACGTAACTACTAATACCTTTATGTAGAACGTACAACGTCGCGTAGTAATCTGACAGGAAAATAAACTTAACCAAACATTTTTCAATTATGCAGGATGGAATGTGTAAACGACCATGGCCAATTGACTGACTTATCCTTCTCCAAATTTTTCGAATTCAAGTTGAATATCTTGATGTTTTTTTTTTATCTCAATGTTTTAGGTATAAACCGAAATGTGTGAATAGAAGTCGTATTCATACCGACATGGCAGGTAGTGTTCAAGTGTACTTCAGTTGATTCTTAGATTTATTAATTTTATAGACTGCATATGGAACCTGAAAAACAGTTCAGGTTTGTAGCATTTAAAAAGTTCCTTCAAAACTCTTGAACTCGGTTAGATCAAAGTAAATGAGATGATACATCAGAAAATGGCGAAAATTTTGTCGGGGGCAAAAAAACCTGAACTAAATGCAATGAATGCCTCGTCTCTAAAATCCAACGAGAAAAGTGCTTCCGCCATGTTGTAGGGATACTAATGATAATAAAAATAAATAATGATAATAATGATACTTGAACCTAGCTCAGTTTAATTTTATCAGGGTTTATATTGAAATTGATTGAATACAACTGTATTGCATCTTAATGAACTATGCCCTACTCCGGATGCCGGATACAGTGAGTAAGTTAATGGAAAATTGTTTATTCCAAAAATGCATGTTGAAATATGATTGAACATATTGTTTCCTTTGCCAACATAAATACTATTATTATTATTTTTATGTAAATATCAATCAAAACTGGAATTCCTCTTTCTTAGTTTGTAACTGGTTGCTTTCAAGGCAGAAATTGACCTAAATCTCAAAGTAGATAGAGCGAAATAAGCAAGGGGTATTTGACTTTACAGGCCTAACAATACAGAAAAAATTGAGTTAATATTTCTAGCATAGAACATGAACATGATTTGAATTCATCAATGGTTGGTTATTTTTAATGAATTCAATGTTAAATGAATTGAATTGAACAGTGTGTACCAATCGATTCGCGTTTGTACCCAACATATATCACAAGAATCATGCAACCTTTCAATCGGGCTCAACATCTCATTCAACTCGAATCAAGGAGAAGAAAAAAACAAAATCGCTAGAATAAGAAGGGCTCATACAAGGTCGCAGTTCAGTAAAAAGCGGAAGAAGCGAAAACGAGAAGGCGAAATGATAAAATAAAAGAGTACGAGACACTTGGATACTCAAGGACAACATCGAGTGACGGGAAAGCAGAAGTTCGCGTATTTTCTGTGTCATCCATAGAGATGCAACGGATGCATAGATCCATAGATTCACACTCGGTTCCGAAAAGGAGTCATAGAGCAGTATAATTCTTTTTTTTTCGGTTTGTTTCATTTACCTTTCGTTGACCAGTTTATCATTGAAAGGATTTCTTGGTCGTCGCTTCATGATATCGGACTCTGCCTCCTCGTACGCCAGGGATATTGCTGGGACCTGAGCTCGGCCAAACAAACACATATCAAAACAAATGTATGAAAAAATGAATAACCATGTAATGATGGGGCCACACAAACATGCCTGCACTGCTCCTTGACTTGTCGGTCTGTCTATAAGAACTTAACCTTAACTGTAACCAGCATGATCAGAACTATATGAGTTTACTCTACCTTTTATTCGTGTCGTTCGCCTACGAAAGCAAGGGAAAGACTACTTCGAAAAGTGAACGCAGAATAAAACATATGTTAGCAATAATGTCTATCCAGAACACTGATTCAGGAGAGAGGTATGAGATAACCTATGCATTTTGAAACTACTAAATCATTCCAAAGATTGATTCCATATCCCATTTTGTTTGTAGTTGTATTAATGGCCAGTTTTAGTTATGTTCATGGCTGTATCAATTTGTCATATTAACAGGCAATTTTCAAAGTTTCTGTTCGAGTTGCTGATATCATGTTCATTGAGTATTAAAATTCATGATGAATTAAATTAATCGTACTCAGGTTATGAGATTTGGTAACTTTGGTGTGAAAACGTCGAATCTTACATTGTCTTCGTGAAGTTTTACATTTTTAATGATGATCGTAGACAGAAAATGTTTTCTATATGCTTCGACGATAATGAATAAAACAGCAGTGCACCGATCAACTCGCTTCTCGACGTTTGGTGGTTATTCGTATTGCTCAATGTATTTCTTAGGAGAAATTCGTGTATATCGAAAACAAATTGATGTTCTCCTCGTGGTCGACCTTAAAGGTTTGTGATCCGAGAAACCATACAATTAGTAGCCAACTGATAGTAAAGAATCGTTCAAATTAGTCGAATCTTTCACATCAGCATTCTGAGTTTTCTGTCATGAATCGTTTCTGAAATATTTCCACTTCCTCTCAAAAATAGTCTTTCCAATACTCACTAAGTTCATCTATTTATTGCCCCAAAGCCCAGAGTTCAATCTGGTGTTCGGATGGTGAACAAAACCATGGGCTTGGCATACAGAAGCAAGCAAAACCTGGTACCTTCGGTATTTCCGAACATTTTGACTAACAGTCGAGCTAGCTGTGCTAAGCAAGGCAAAACTACCCAATTGCGTGAGAAAGGACAGGAAATCGTGTTTGTGTGTTTATGTTTCAATATTGAATATCATTATCCATAAATATCACCTCTTAAGTTCACAATAAAATACATCACGATGGGAATAATCTACGGTTAATTCACAAAAAATCCATGAAATAAATATACAATGAATCTATTGTTAATTCAGACCCCCTTTGTTATACTCAAATCGTTAACCAATGCATGCAATTGTTCTCGGATGTCAGTGCACTCCAAAATATTAGAATATGCGCAACTTTTGTTAATTAACTCTGTACAAAATTAGTTATTAGTATGACGACTTTAGGTAAAGAAAAAATGACTGCACCTAAAATTGACCAATTTATCATGAATGGGATCCCTTGGTGGTCTCTTCATTATATCTGATTCTGCTTCTTCGTAAGCCAAAGAAATGGCCGGTACCTAAATGATCAAATGAAATTCAGAAAAGAAATAAAAGAAAGAATAAAAGAACGAATCCTCGTTCACTGAGTTCTTTGAGTCGGCAAGAACAAAGAATCATTAGATTGACAGTATGAAATATGCTGAATATTCAAACTGCACTTATTATCATTGTTCAAAGTCTGCATCATGCGTAGAATATTTGAGTTTATCTGTTCATCAGAAGGCACTATAGTGAACTCATCATTATTTCTCCTATTGGCTAATATACGAATTTTTATACTATTCCAACAAAGGCAAAAGCTCTTCGTAAAAATAGTCAATAAATTTCATTGAAAAACACCATCCAGAATTGATGACGGAAAAAATCAGAAAAATGTTTTTGTAATCCTTGATATCCTTTGCTCAGTCATACCTTACATTCGAATTAAATTTTCTGACAGATACATAGCAAAAATTCTCTCGATGCAGACTTTAACTATTGGTAATTATACGAATATTTTCGTATCTCAACACTCTTTTCAAAATTATTCATCAAATTCGAAATGAATAATAAACATTGGTGCAGAATTTTGCGTGAAAATATGAAAATTCACCAACTCATTTCTGTTATCGTCAAAAATATACAGACATAAAGTACTAAAATCTAATCAATAAGCGCCATCCTGTTCTAATTTTCACTATTCTACAGAAAAATAACGTCGTTCACGACTTGAAAGATGATTATACTTTTGATGCAGATAACAGAAACAAATCTAGCCCTATAAGATATTCGGAAAAAAGCAGAGCATAAGAGATATAAGATTTCGAAAAATAGCAAAGGACTTGAAGACTGAAAATCACGTACCTTCTTTGCATGGTTCTCTTTTATAAATTCATCTATCTACAGATATAACTGGTGTCTGAAAACATTCAACATTCAGGATTTCTCGGAAATTTGGGAATAACGAATACAAGAAAAAAACAATATTGGAGAAACTGACCTTTATCCATAGACATAGGAGAGATGTCCCTATGTCGATGGTTTCACCACAGACCAAAAAAAGAGACATCGACACGTCTCTATATCTATGTCACAGATCAACTGGGTTCTATGGTGTTACCCTATATCTATGATTTCACCAATCATAGAGTTTTTTGTCTGGGAATTCTAGCAAAGCTCAAACCATAGACAAAGATACCCTATGTCTATGTTTTAATCTTACAATTTACTTTTTTGAGATTTCCAACTTTGTTATTTTTCCTGAATTCGCTTCTTTCGAGTTTCCGAGAAATACAAGTTGAAGTTTGTCGGACAACGGTTACAAAAAATGCACAGAATTTTAAGTCCGAGTCTACATTATGTGCAAAGATTCTTTATTTTACTGAGAAAATTTCAATCTACATGCAACTTGAAATGATTTTTTATTTTTAGTACCTTTCGTTTACTAATTTATCGTTATAGGGATCACGAGGACGACGTTTCATTATGTCTGACTCAGCTTTTTCGTAAGCCAGTGATATGGCGGGGACCTTTATAATCAAACTATATCAATTATATCATCATCAATAAAGATTGAAAAATAAGATATACTTCTGAGGCCTGAATTTGAAAAATTTATAGAAATTGGATTCTAAGAAAGTTTTGCTTCCACCCAGTATATTCGCTAGGATTATTCTTGAATTGAAAGTTTGGAATATGAAACTTACAGCAATCAGACTATAGATATCCAACAAGGAATTATTGAAGATTTAAGATTTAAGAAGTATCAGGCTGAACTAAAATGTAAGCATCCTTAGAACCTTCTGAAATATTCCACATGATTTTTTATTTTGTGTAGATTTCAAAATCTGTTTGCAGGTTTTCCTTGTACCTGTCTGACATTCAGGATCAGAAAAATAGTTATTTACCTAATAAATCAGCACTGAATGCCAATTAACTTTTAAGCTTTTCCTCATCAATAACTATAGCTTCCGAAATTCAATTAAATATGAATAATTAATATTTTATAAACTGAGATTGGTACCTCCCAGTTTGTTCCACCTTTCAAACGTTCTACAACCTTTTTGAATCAACCCACAATATCTTCTTGTTGAATGCACCCAAGAATATACCGTTCGGAAGCATCAGACTCAAGTAAACTGCTACAATAAAACTGCGAACTCACCATGTCAGTTCCAAGATCGATGCAGAGAATGGTAACAGTACCAAGAGGAAGAGGGATGTCGCACAATATGAACGCAAGGAAGGGAGATATCTCAGGAATATTTGAGGTAAGGGTGTAGGCAATGGACTTCTTCAAATTGTCGAAAATGAGACGCCCCTCTTCTACTCCAGTAACAATAGACGCGAAGTTATCGTCCAAAAGTATCATGTCAGCTGCTTGCTTCGACACGTCAGAACCTGCTATGCCCATAGCAACACCGATGTCAGCTTTCTTCAGAGCAGGAGAGTCGTTTACACCATCACCTAGCAAGATCATTACGTTTTATCTTTACACTATGAGTAATTCGAAGAGTTCGTGTGTTTGTTTGGTAGAGAGTGCTAACCTAACATGACATCAACAATCTTGACAAAGTGTCTAAAACAACCACTAACATCTAGTGAAAGAGTAGCATGGTCAACGCTAAACAGAACAGATATTATGATATAAATAGGGTAAGTTCTAACTGAGATGTCTAAGACCCTGGAGTAAAGGCGAATTCCTTCGACTTAACCGTATCCTCCTTGTCCCTTCAGAAGAGGTTATCATTTGATTTCAACTACTTGAAATCCGAGAATACCGAAGAATACATTGCCAATAGTATCTTCAGCATCCATTCAAGTACAAAGTGAGTACACCAGGGATTCAGACATCTTAGTTTCAATTTATCTAAACTCACCAGTCACGGCAACGATGGCGCCCATCCTCTGACAACCTTCTACAATGATGAGCTTCTGTTGCGGAGACGTCCTAGCAAACACAATCTCCGTGTGGTACCTGAGAATTTCATCTAACTGATCAGACGACAAATCTCTCAAATCTGAACCATGAATGACGGCTGCTTTGGCTTCCCTAGGATTAACTTCAGCCACTGGAATGTTGAGTCTTTGAGCGATATCTTCTACAGTCTCGTTTCCTTCAGAAATAATTCCTACAGATTTGGCGATGGCTTTGGCAGTGATTGGATGATCGCCAGTAACCATGATGACTTTGATTCCAGCACTACGGCATTTGGCGACGGCGTCAGGTACGGCAGCTCTAGGAGGATCAATCATCGACATAAGTCCTACGAATCTTAAACCGTCAATTGGGAAGTTTGCATCGTCCGAATTGAACTTGAAACCGAGAGGAAATTTGTCACTGGGAAGAAGGTAGTCGCAGAATCCTAGTACTCTCTCTCCCAGGCCTCCTAGTTCCAAGTACGCATTGTTGAATGCTTCCTTCATCTCCTCGTCTAGAACCTTCTCCTTTCCACAGATAAATATTGTACTGCACCTCTCCAAGATCCTCTCTGGTGCTCCCTTCATGACCATAAGATGGCGGGGATCACTCGCGTCCTCGGTTTCGTGCACAGATACCTGATACTTGTTCGTTGAGTTGAATGGAATCTCGCATACTTTCTTGTTCTTTCTACGGATAGACATGACGTCTCCAAGAGCTAATTCCATGCATTTGAGTAAAGCGGCTTCAGAGGCATCTCCGCTAACTTCTCGTTTCAAAATTGGAACATTATCTTGACCTCCTTTGAATTCAGCACGATTGCACAAAGTCGCGATACGAGACAACGCCTTGAATCCTGGACTTGTTCTATCGTACTGTACTCCAGATTGATCTTCAGTGGTGTCAGCTTCGATAATTTGATTATCGAACCACATGTGCGCGACAGTCATTCTGTTCTGCGTCAAAGTTCCAGTTTTGTCGGAACAAATTGTGCTGGTTGATCCCAGGGTCTCTACGGCTTCTAGATTCTTAACCAGGCAATTTTTGGAAGCCATCCTCTTCGCTGTAAGTGTAAGACATACCGTTACAGTTGCGAGAAGACCTTCTGGTACGTTGGCTACGATGATACCGATAAGGAAAATGACGGCGTCCAACCAATGATATCCTAAGATGAAGGCAATAACGAAAAAGGTTACACCTAAGAATACGGCTACTCCGGTAATAAGGTGGATGAAATGGTGGATTTCTTTGGCAATGGGTGTTTCGCCTGTGTCCAAACCTGAGGCAAGACCGGCTATTCTGCCCATCACAGTATTGTCGCCACAACTTATAACAACGCCTTTGGCAGTGCCTTCCACGGCGTTGGTCGAGAAGAACGCTAAATTCTTGGTTTCCAAGGGGTTCTCGTGGGTGAAATCGGGGCTACGACTCTGTGGTTCGGATTCACCTGTCAATGAGGAATTGTCCACTTTGAACCCGCGCGATTCGATGATTCTGATGTCAGCGGGAATCCTGTCTCCGAATTTCACTTCGACCACGTCACCGAGCACCAGATCTTCTGCACGGAGGGTGAGTTTCTCTCCTTCCCTAAGTACAGTAGCGAACTGAGGTACCATGTTCTTGAAGGACTCCATGATTTTGGAACTCTTACTTTCTTGGTAGTACGAAAATATACCTGGAAGAAGTGATTTTTATTAAAACCTTCACCAAGTTGAGCTGAACATCAGATTTCAAAATACCCGTAGAGTTTTTAGGAGATGAGGCTTGAGGTTATGCTCCAATTGGCACTATTCGTAAAATGAAATTTGAACGAATGTTCCTTGAAAGCAAGGCAACTACTTTTCTAACTGAAGGGTTCTTACTTCAGATCAATAATAATAATAATCATTAATCCTGTAAGACATATAACAATGTATAGGACAAGTCAATAAAAATATGCAACGGCTTTATCAGACAATTATCACTCAAGAATTCCTCAGTACAATAGTAGGGTTTTTCCAACATCAATGAGAAAGGTTGTAGATTTGAGCGTCGTTGTCAAATGTGAGATTATTCATGACATCTGCTTGCAAATTTTCAGCGTGTCAACTAGTGTTGAAATATGATATATAATTTTGTATTGTGATTGATACTTACAGAAATCGTAACATTTTTAAAGGAGTTGACAACGAGAATTTGACAATTGTAAACGAAAAAAGTGAATATAAACGAAGTTGCTCAAAGGCTTCCAGAAATACGATCTTTACACGTCATCGAAGCAATCTGAAGTTTTTCATTGATCTGAGATACTTACCCTCGTTCGCTATATTTGTACGAATGAACCAATGGGGAGGTGTCTTTAGTTTTACGTACCTGTAACGATAACAACGGCAGCTAATACGATGCCAAGATAAAGATTATCATCAGCTGGCTCTTCTACAGTAGACGCTTGAATAGAATATGCTATGAAGCAGAGTATAGCACCAATCCATAATAATAGGGCGAAACCTCCGAATAGATTCTTACAAAATTTCACCCATTCGGGGGTTGTTTTGGGGGGTGTGAGGGCGTTTGGACCGTCCCTTTCGAGGTTTTCTTTCGCTTTTGCGTGACTGAGGCCCTGAAAAATAAAAGATGTTTAGGGTAATAATTTCAGTTGCTGAGGAAATATTCGACGAAACTAGGAGAAATCAGTTACTTGATTACCCATCCAAGTAATGATCCCACCCAATGCATCTTGGCTTTTTGATACAGTAATCTTAACGGTTTTCTGATCTCATGATTTTCGAGAAATCTGACAAGAAACTTAGAGCTGTCATTTTTACGCGTTTGTTCTGGGGAACATAGCGTTATCGTTCCGCCCAAATGCCAGTAATTCTCGAAGTTGTCTTCAACTAACAGCTTGGCATTAGCTTTCGAAGTGTTAGCACAGACCCTAGGGTCAATGAGTATGAACTATGTTTTAAATCTCAATTTGGTCAAGAACCCAAATTTGAACTATTGAAAAAGAGTGAAATTTTGATGTTGATTTGAAATGTTGGGGTTATTTCCTAAATATCTCAAGGAATACTGACGATAGGAAACAGTGTTACTGTTCGAAAAAATGTATATATTTCAAATTTCGTTGGGATCTTATCGGTAAAAACATTCAAATAAAAGATTCGAAAAATTTACAAATTTATTTTTCGGAAAAAATTCAACAGACTTCGATTGGATCTGTCAAAAACGTAACAACTGTCTTCAAATTTCAGTTCGATCCGATAAACATTGCTGAAGATATTGGGAAAACAAATAGGTCAGATTTCGTGGCTATCTGATATTTTGAGGTTATTTTCACGATATCTTGGAGAAGAACGAAAGCTAAAGATTTAAAGTTCATGATGAGTTGTAGAATATTGATTGCAACTCAATGCACAATTTTGTGATGATAGTACAAGCACGATGTTTTCACAGAAATGTTTTTTGGAAATTTTTGAGATTTCTGCTCAAAAGAATTGATTGCTTGGAAAATTGACGCAGATCTTGAAGTCGCTATTGGACAACAGAATTTCTAATTTTAACTTGATAGAATTTTTATCTTCGGAAATATTGTGAAAAAAATATGTGAAACTTCTTGCCTATTTCCTGGTTATGGCAAGGATAATATTGTGAATAATTTTTGACAAGCAGCACGTAACAGCTCCTGACATCACAACATGGCTTCTCGAGAAATTTTCCATTAAGTTATTTAGAATAGATTCGATCATACCAGTTTTTTTGAAAATATTGAAGGGAAATAATTACGTTAGGGCCAGGGATCCACGAATTCCATTTGAGTATTTAGCCGCGAATTAATTCATTTAAATATTCGAATACGACCGAATCAAATAACATCTTTTCTGAAATTCTCATTCGATTGTCTCATTCTTATTTTATGAAATCAATTATCGATGTAAAAAGAATAAGAAGAACCCAACTTCTTGAATGAGTGTACCAATCAAGATATCACCTAAATATTTGTCGAACATCAAAAGAAGAGAATTCGAGGAGGAAAGATCTGGTCGATCGAATTAAACGGGCATTGGTATGTAAACAAAATTGAATTCCTCAACAATTGTATAATTATACTAGGCAATACTAGTCCCATTAAATTGAACGGCCAAAGTTCTGTTAAAGGACCGGGTTGAAATACTCCCATTATCTGAGACCTTTGTCGAAATTCCCACTAACCGAATGCAAATCGAAATACCGTACAGGGTGGATCGATAGCGAATGAGTCACCATTCTATGTTCGAAGCCTTGACTGTGCGATTAACAGATAATTTAAGGGTGCTATTTCTGACCACCTGAACCAGAATGAGATGTTCGTGATAGGTCACGGGCGTGTGCCACAAAATAAAGCAGCGTATAGGCCACGAGCAGTTTTGACAGTTGGGAGAGACTGAAGGATCAACAATAACCTAAAATGCATTCTTTACTATGGAAAAGAGCGATTTCTCCCATGATTTCGTATTCATTTGGGAATTTTGGATTGATATATTCACTTTTTTTCTGGAAAGGATTGTATGAATTTGGTGTATTTAACATGAAATTAGTCCCTGATTTCACAAACAGGTGAATAAATATACCTCTTGTTAGTCTAGTCAACAATCTTTTTGTAGTGTTGTATTATATATATAGGCACCTTGTTACTTTCATATGGAAGTAAAATATTGCGAAAATATTCTGTGATATCATCGTGCTAATAAATTTTTCATTCTTAGACACTGCCAGGTATTCCTGAATGTAGTAGATAGGAACAGTGTATTGACACAGTGGATGATATTTCTTTCTAAAATACGACTGGGTGATCAAATTAGGCTAGAATGCCGATCAATGATGATTTAGATCTTTTTTGTGAAAACAAACAGAAATATTCAAAAACTGGCGATTTTACGAAAATTCCCTACATGAAAATCAGCTCAAAATTCGATGTCATTGCATACCTGAATGTCAATGTTATGAATCAATCCTATCGAATTCAAGTTTTATTGATTGTGGAGACTAATATCCATCCTGTTCTTCGCCGAGGTAACTGACAAGTAGCAAACTAACATTTATTATGTGAATTTTCGTTTCAGAGCGCAGTTCTTATTGAATTAATTCAGAAAATATGATTTTCCCTATCAGAACCGATAGAATTTTCTTATTTCTCTCTCTTATAATGTATAAATCGAGTTCCACTCCACATTCGGTTAGTACCTACCATTCAAATGAAAATACTTCAACAACTCACTGGTAGTTTTCATCGATTTGATGTTGATTATTCGAGGTTGAATACCTGAATTTACTTCAAAAAACTTAGGTTTCAAATTGTATCTACTGCATTACTAAACCAAGCATTATGCAACAACAGCATCAACCAGCAAGAATTGTATTTATTCGAAAAATTCCATAGGTTTAGTGAAGCTGTTACTATTACAAGATATCAAGTAGCGTGGATATAGTTCCTAGATAATGCAATAGTGAATATTTCAGTCCAAAATGTCCAAACTCATACGAAATCACAAGCCAAATCGCTTTTTCCCATAGAAAAAAATGCATTTTAGGTTATTGTTGGTCCTCCAGTCTATCCCAACTGTCAAAACTGCTCGTGACCTATTGCATATAAAAGCTTTATTTTTATAATTGGAATAAAACTACGTTATTGGTTGCTGAACAGTAAAATGCCACATCATCATTAATTATGTAGATTGTGACTTTGATAGTCATTCATTAAACGAATTGGGTTTTGACAAACATGGGATTGATTGCATGTGAACAAAAATGGTCTTTTGTGTTATGTTGTTTTCCTTCATAAAATCATAAATATGTGTTACGATCGATTGAATGAATTTTAAACCTTGAAATAAGTTTATACTTGAAGCAGAAATATAAAATTTAGAAAAGTACTGACGTGAAGTAGGCAGCTTTCGTGCGCATGTTCAAATTCGTTGCCGCAGCGTATTGACCCCTCCGAAGGCACCATTTCTTCCTGATGGAAAAATTTGGTGACCTTTAAACCGTATTGTCCTCACGAAATGCTGAATGAACCCTGAATTTTGAAATTTTCTTTTCCAATATCTCCAAAAATTGTAATCATATCAGACTGAAATCTGCCACACTACTATGAAATATAGAGCTCAAGATCTAAGTAAAATGTTTTCAAATATAATGAGTAGTTTCCGAATAGAAAATTATTTTGAAGGATATTCTGAAGATGAATTTTTTTACGATCTGAACAAAATTTTGCTAAAAATTGAACCTCATTATGTTCCAACTTCCAACTAACTGCCAATTTTCAACCCAATCGCTCTGAAATATCAGGGAAATAACCTCAAAATTTCAAATGTCTATAGCTCCGAAACCGTTTGATCGATTTTGTCCATAAACGAACTCATTTTGAAATGCAACGGACTATGAAAGTATCAAGTCCAATCGACTTGATCGCAAAAAAGTATAGAGTTGCAAAAACTCATGCTGTACTGAACAAATATTTGTTGTATTCATTCCTGGTCGAGTTAGACAACATTTCTTGAAAATTTCTCCTCATTTCATCGTCGATTGTATCACATTTGAACTTCAACCTCCAGGAATGATGAATTGAAAAAAAACCTTCAATATGCTCTACTTTAAATGCAGCGAAAATGAAGTAGTAAGTGTCCATAATAATGGCAAAAATATTCGAGATGAACAGAATTAGAGAGTAGACTTAATTGACAGTAATATAGGCAGCTTCCGGAATCAATTAACATTGAAATTGTTGAGAGAGAAGCAGCAAATTGAAAAATATGAATTAGTTAATGTATATGTCACTTTCGAATGCCAAAATTTGAGTAAACGTTGACCCATATATTTCGGACGACTCTGAAAGAGTACATTCGATGTATCTGAAGTTGTAACAAAATATTTCCAGCTCTGAATAAAACAGATATTCTACACAAAATGGTATTATTCTTCATTTTCGATAAATGAGTTATGAAATATAAAATCATAATGTTCTGTATTAATAATAACCTCTGCCAAGAATGACTCATTCCAAATTATTTTGAGATCAAAACGTAAAATTTAACAGAGTGAAATTTCAGAACGTTTTTGAATGTGATTTTAGCTTCCATTCTGCTTGCCAGAGAAGAAAAAGCATTTGATAGAAAACTTCAAAGGTTTTTTATCCTGGTGAACGGCAAATACATAACAATTTTATGAATGTACAGAATGGGGATTTTTCCTGAATTTGGGTTGTTACTGCAAATGCAAATTTGAACATAATTATTATGGGTTTGATTCGTCATTTTCCCAAATTACCTTCAGAAAGTATTCAAAATCAGGTTTCAAAATTGGGGTTTGGGATTTGTCATGCATGCACGAAGTGACAACGTTGTTTAGTATAATTGCTTTTTCTGCTCTACAATAACGAAATATTTATTCCTATTCTGTGGTACACACGTGTTATTTGTCAATATAACCAAACAATTTCCGTTTGCGTTTGTCAGTAGTATGACAGTCTGTGCTCTTCTTTTTCTATTCCTTGGTCGTTGTCTTCTACTCTAACCAGATCGAAGTATAGCTTTCTCTGTTTTCCTAAGCAAATTAACATATTTGACGTCCTTATCTTTCCGAGAAAGCTGAATTCGACGTTGCCATATCGTGCACTCATGATAAATCCCTTTAAATGCAAATCCCCATTTTTATTTTTCAGTTTAAGATGATCAAACATTTCTTTGAAAATATAATATTGAAATTTTATGTTTGAAATGTGATGTTCTGGAAGTTTTTCATGGAAATAACTGCATTTTCGTTTAAAGGAAAAACCCCCATTAGAAAAAACTCTTTATTAGCATTGATATGTGCCCTTTCCTGAGTCAGTTGTCATCGAACTTTTCGAGAGGGAAGTAGCAAATTGAAAATTACTCAAGAAATGGATACATTAACTGTTCTTTTACGTCATTTCATCGACAAAACCCACAGATTATCCTGGAAATTTGTTCAATAGAACGATCGAGTTCGAACAAAGCAACGCTGTTTGTACCGTGCTCAAATAATAATTATTTCGTCCGGTTTTTTCATAGAGGAAACCATTCAAAATCCCCATCACAAACGTGATTGAATTGAAGCCTTACTCCATTCAGAACGCCTGGCCTCGTAACGAACTACAAACAGAGCCTTTCATCGATTTTTTTTTTGAACGGTTGAAGGACGAAAGCTAAGGGTTTTTATTGAGAGAAAACATCTGACAAACGGTTAGTGCGTACAGAAAAATTCATGGTTCATGAGGAACTCGTTGGAGAGTATTTCGATACCTATCACAGCTATATAGCACATCTGCATTTTCGAAATATTGCAGTAACATTTCTCTTGCCGGAAATATTTGACTTTTATCGCCATGTTCTAGAAAACAGCATGCTAAATGTCTGAAATTTTCGAAATTTTTTTCTGATCTGATTATATATCTTCATGATATTCTGTATGAACCTTCGAATTGTCATTTTTCGATAAAATACTGGATTCCAATTCGATGTAATCTGTATTTTTGAAGATATTAGAAAAATAAAATCTTGAATGTGTACATCTGCGGAATCATTTGGTGTATTTTACCCATTCACGAATTCGACCTTCGTAATTGAGCCCCAAACCTCTACAAATATCGAATTTTTAAGTTGATTCTTTCGGAAGTTATTGTGTTCACGGTCGGCCTAATGGCCGACTTATGGGTACTTATTTAATTATAGATTCTGAATCTTTACAGTTCAATTTGTTGGTCGTTTACATTTTTGCGATATTTTTCATTGGGTAACATCTTTTACGTGCTCGTTCTGGGAAACAGCGCGTTATCGTTTCGTCTTATTGTCTGTAGTTTTCGAATTTTGAGTCAAAAATGGTTGAACGCCCTGAAGAATAATTCGTGGTCAAATTAAATTCTGTCCGTCAGTCAGTATGTGCTTTAACTTTCCAAGGAAAGGACCTAACGATTCGAAATTTTCAGACTAGGTTTGGGGTCCAAATATCTCGGTTGAGTTCGTTACTGGTTGAAATCTGTCAAATTGTTAGGCCCATTAGAAATTTTGAGGTTAATTCCTAGATATTTCATGATGTACTGATCTGATCAGATTAAAATTTCTAGATAGTTTTTGAATAACAACGCGCAAATTAGTGAAAAACTTCGTGTGGATTCAGTCGTTAGAAAATTTTAAAGAATTGTTCATACAAACGCAAGGGCGTTTCATTAAATATAAATTCTCATTCAATATTCGAAAATAGTGACAGTGAAATCCCAGAAAAACCTGAAAAATAATGCATGATCTTCTCAAAATATTCTTTTATCAATATTTCCGAAGGAAATTTTTAGGTAGAGTTCACGAACTAATATTTTATCCCATATCGGAATGAAAATATTTCCTTGAAATGGGACACCCGGTATATTTTTCCGAATTTCGATAGACAGGAATTTTTTCACAGAAATGAAGAATTTTCAGTAGTAGAAAAGTTATAGCAATATTTCTGAAATTCACGTTCTTGGGAAACATGTGCATGTTAAAAAATTTCACCTTGTACATTCCTAATTGAATTTTCAACATCCCTCAGACAATATCACTAAAACTTTACCAACAACCCAAGGCAGTTCATACTTACATTTTCTGGGTGGGTTTGAAATCTTTGATACAATTCTTCAGGTGATATCTTATGGTAATCGATGTCTAATTCTTGTTTCAAATCATCCAAGTCCTCTGCTTTTCTCGCTTTCTTCTGTTTTCTTCGTGACTGAAATTATCAATAAAAAATCAGTTACAGTTTCAAGGGAATAAAATTGAAAGTGTTAGCATAAATTTTTGGAAATATTAGAAAGCAGGCAGTTTTACACACAACACCTTATTGATACCTACTTACAAATAATTGTAGTTCGTAGAAGATTTTCAATCCTATAATTAACCAATATATTGACTCGAACAAAAAAGATGAATGAAATAATAAAAATGAGTTAACAATGAAATGTATGTTCAACTGAGATTCTGAAGTTAAAGGTTTTAGTAGAAAGAGATAATAACTTCGAACTTTCTATCGATCAGAACTACAAGAGAATAAATTACAAATGAACACAGGAAAATGAATACATAAAAGGAATAACGAATCAAAGTTACAAAGCAGTTAATTCAACTAACGAAGAAATAATGTTCGGAAGGGAGAAATGAAATGAAATGAAATTAAACTAAAAAGAAGAGAACAAAATATTCGTGAAAGTAATATAAAATGCATATAAAAGCGTAGAAAATGAATGTGACTTGGTGTAGTGTGTGTGAGGGAAGATGAAAAATGTGTTAAACAGTGCTGAAAGATTTGCTGAAGACCTCCACCATCTGTGCTACTGTAAAAGAATCGTCTTATACAAGATACCTTATATCTTCCATCTGCTGTTTTGTTATCGTCCACCGTCGGTATAGTCGCAACTCGATAGGAATCCGTGCGGCCATGCTGAAAATCAAAAGAACGACTACTGTCTACAAAATTCAACATGCTACACGATTTTCGAGAAAAAAATCAAACCAATGGTTACTGCTAAGACGTTGAAATGCAAATGAGTAAACTTGATGGCAGGTAGTTGTTCTTGAGTTGATTTTAATGACCAATATTAGTCAATTGAGTTCAGTTTTCGGTGAAGATATAATGTGAGTTGAATATGTACAATTTGTGCGCGGTTTCGAATTCGTACCTGAAGAGATCATCTTTTCACGTATTGGCCCTGCCAAACGCAGCTTTACTTCCTGATAGAAAAATTAAGTGATCTTCTTTCGATATAGTCCTCATGAAATTCTGCTAGCATTCAAAATTTGATTTTTTCACTATTTCCGAAAATCTAGATTGGAACGCAATAAAATAGATTACCTGATTGAGAAACGACCGATTGAAGGTAATAAAACCTAGAAAAGCACTGACGTGAAGTCAGCAACTTTTACGCGCTTGTTCACATTGCGAAATGGCGACTTAAAAATTCAATGAAATTTAAATGAGATATGAAAATTTCATTTCGATCAGATCTAATTTTATTTATTGTTATTGAAAAATCAAAATTTCAAATGGCTATAACAAAAAAACCATTCGGCAGATTTGGCCCTTTAACGAACTCAACCGATATATTTGAGATCAAAACTGAAAATTTCACACGGTCGGACGGCCAGAATCAAATTTGACCACGGATTCTTCTTTAGGGAGTTCGACCGAATCGTTTAATTTTCGGCTCAAAATTCGAAAATACAGACATCGTGACGAAATGATAACGCGCTGTTCCCTGGAACAAGCGCGTAATAAGAAGATCGAAGGATATAGAATATTCCAAAAATGCATTTTGATTTTTCAAAATTGTTTTCTCATGATTGGATAAATATTTTTTTAGTTATTCCGTTATCATCAATAGTGGCGAGAAAAATTCAACGAAATTTGACAAATGTTTTCCAATACCTCTTTATTTAAGGGTGGTATCAAACTGAAATTGTTGGGTTTGAGTTCTTGAAAAATTTCGTCGAATTCAGGTACACGGTTCTTGTAGAAAAATTTCCCAAGAGATATTTCGAATATTTTCAATTTACTAACCATACTATCACAACACAATTTTGCAAGCATTTGCGAATTGTTGATACCTCTACATAGCAAATTTCAATTCGATCGCTCGAGTAGTTCTTGAGATATTGTGCCAATAAAAATTACCTCAAAATTCAAATGACCTCCAAAACCATTTTGCCGATTTGGTTCATTCACGAACTATATCGCCTTATTCTAACGCGCGACCTACTCAGAAAGTTTCAAGTCGCTAGGTTTCTCTGATCGACAGTTATCGCGTCTGCGGTTGGCCGGATAGAATCGATTTTGACACCGTATTTGTTGTTATCATGGTCGTTTAAGACCAAAATTCGAATGTTCAATCTTGCCAATATTCTATATTCAAGAAAACAAATTGAAAAAAAAATTAAATAACATTACGTATTCCACCAAAATATTTGAGTACATTCCGAAAAAAAAATTTATAAATAATCACTGAAGCCTGCAGAAAGACATTCCGTTTTCTCCTATTAACGTCGGAATTTGTCCGAATTCCAATATTTCACGCGGCTATTAGCAACGTTGAAGCATGCAGACCGTGGGCAAGTGTGTTACCTTGAGATATTAACGAGGTTTTTTTAATCCTGAATGTTGCTGGTTGCCGAAACCCACGAAACCGTTATTTATCAGTCGGCTCTTAATCTTAGGTGCAAAGTGGTTAAATAAGCCTGGAAGAACATTCTTGTATATCCGATTTTTCAATTGATTTTATGATCCCACCGAACTGATGGGTGTCTATAAGCAGTGAAAGAAATACTATACTAGATGTATATATTTCCTTTCCTACCGCAAATACCACATATTGATATGATGAAATATACCACGAATCGATTTGAATCATGATAAGAATAAAATATGCAATTCCAGTTAGTTGGTCGCATTTGTGATACTTGTTCGACGCAGTTCGGATGTGAATTTCATGTTGAACAGAAACAACCACTACCTACCTACTTATCAAAATCAGATGTTCACGAACTGAACCGGTATTGTTCTAAACTGATTATACAATCATACGAATATTTTTCAGTCACAGAGAACTTGAACCTATGTCAATTCAAGATAAGACTATCTGAAATATTAGTGTTTCATTGATGCAATTGAGTCTGTAGGACATAAACAAGTTTGTTGAGATAGGTAGCGATGCAAAGTATTTCAAATTTATCATGAAACCTTCGAATTTTTCAAGAATAAATGGGGCATACAATAACTTTCGGGAGGAAGCAGATTCATTATTTGTATATACAGTGTCAATTTGAAAATGTACCACCATTTTTTACAAAAAGGTTCGATAACAGCATTTTTGCGCACATGTTCTAGGGGAACAGCGTGCTATCGTTTTGTTCAAATGTCTGTAGTTTTGGATGATTGAGCCGAAAATGGTTCAAACGACTAGGTTGGAGTCTCTGATGACGAATCCGGTGTCAAAATTGATTCTATCCGGCCGGCCGTGGACACGATATCTGTCGAACGAATTGAGCTAGCAACTTGAAACTTTCAGGGTAGGTCGTGCATTGAAATGCCGCGGTTTATTTCGTTAATGGGCCAAATCGGTTGAATAGTTTCGGAGTTATAGCCACTTGAAATTTCGAAGTTATTTATTTTTGATTTCAGAAACTATTTGAGCGATTGGATTCAAACTTGGCAATTAGGTGGAATGTAACGACGCGCAACTTTGAGCCGAATTTTGTCAGGATCATATCATCAGTAAATTTGAAAAAATTTTTTCGAAATTTTTTTCCAAAAAAAATTTTTTTTTTGGAAACCATTCATCATATCCAAAAAAGAGTTCCGCTCACACTTTGAGCTTCATATTCCACAGCAATGTACCAAATTTCAGTTCGATACGATCATAAGTTTCGGAGAAATCGGGAAAATATATGTCAAATTTCGAGGTTTTCTTCCTCGATATCGTTTTTTTTTTCGGTATAACTCGAGAAATTCTTATTCAATCCTGATTGAACTCCGCAGCTAGTTTGAAGATGCTGAAAGACAACTTTATGTAAAATTTCGCGATGATAGTGTCATTGGAACAATTCGAAAGAAAAAATTCTGTGATTTTCTTATCATATCATCCTCATTAAATTCTGTATGAACCTTCGAACTGTAATTTTTCGATGAAGTACTGGATTTCAATTCGATCTGATCTGTATTTTTGGAAATATTGGGAAAATAGAATTTTGAATGGGTATATCTGCGGAATAATTGGGTGGATTTTACCCATTCACGAATTCGGCCTTGGTAATTAAGGTCCAAATCTTCTCTACAAATATCGGGTTTCTAAGTTGTTTATTTCGGAAGTTATTGTGTTTACGCAGTCGAATTCGTGAATGGGTAAAATCCGCCCAATGATTCCGTAGATATACCCATTCAAAATTTTATTTTTCCAATATTTCATTTAGGAACTGTGATGTATGAGATTTATAAAAATGGTTTCGTACACGATACAACAACGCGACCAAATTGTTGAATTATTTTATGAAAATCAGCGTTCTGTGAAAAGTTTTATCAGAAAATCACGTGAATTTTATGGTTTACATAATCGTCCATCTCAAAGCACTGTTGGTTGAATTATTGAAAAATTTCAAGAGACCGGTTCGGTGGAAGATCAAAAAAGTGAAAAATACAGTCGTAGCGGTCGTTCACAAGAAAATATTGATTCGGTTCAAGTGTTGCTGGAGACCCTGG
The DNA here is from genome assembly GCA_958510865.1 of Myrrha octodecimguttata. Classification (NCBI taxonomy): domain Eukaryota; kingdom Metazoa; phylum Arthropoda; class Insecta; order Coleoptera; family Coccinellidae; genus Myrrha; species Myrrha octodecimguttata. The sequence goes on from OY294059.1 coordinate 24,538,317, forward strand.
AATGTCTATTAGACGACGTTCACAACAAGTTGGACTTCGTGGACAACATGGCGTATTTTACACAAGGATTTAGCTCCGAAGGCATATAAGGTTCAAATAACACAAGAACTAAAGCCATTGGATCATTTGAAACGTCGTTCATTTGTCAATGAACAACCAGCTGATGTCAACTGGCCACCAAGATCATGTGATTTGACTCCGATGGACTATTTTCTTCGGGGTTATGTGAAAAGCCAGGTCTATAAGAATAATCCACAATCGATTCCTGAACTTAAGGATGAAATTATTAGTGAGATAGAGCCTCAATTATGTCAAAATGTCATTGAAAATTTCAACAAAAGAGTGGACGTCTGTAGAGCTGCAAGAAGCCATTTGACAGATATTATTTTTCGTATACAATGTCATAACTGATACTTCAATTACCAATGAAAGTTTTTGAAAACGAATGCAACTTATGTGTTTTATTTCTTCTTAAAAAGACCGCTAAATTTGAAACACCCTTTACATGTCGAACTGTTGAAAAAATAGGTCAAATCTACATAACAATTCAATACATATCTCCACAAGAAATTACATTTTTCAATAGGTAATTCCTTGGAGCAAAAGTATAACATTCTTTTCTATATTTTTAACAATATTGCAGGTGTAAATATAACACAGTATAATTAGAAGAAATTTGAATCTAGCACCATAAATTCTAACGTACGATCATTTTCAACCGATTTCATCGATAGTTATCAAGAATTTATTTCTCTTCAGTTCTTTTGAACTAATCTGAATACTTTGTGTTCCAACATATACATCCTCGCATTCTAATGATTCTGATCTAGATTACTATAATTCGTGTCTCCTGTTATTCCGTTCGTCCTATTTTTAACGGACTATCTCAGGCGGATCCAGTTTGTTTGATGAGCTAGTATATACGAGCGTAGTAGGTGGACAGAACCAACTTCTGTAGGCTAAGGACAAAATCTTCACAAGGCCATAGTGCCGAATTAACATCGAAATTGATACATCGCCACCGAGCTCCTAATTGGATAAGTGTTTCCTACGAGCATAGAAAAGGAAGTATGCTCAGTGGATAATGAAGTATAATATTTTCACAATGATATTCTACCGAGTCTAATATCATTACAGATGGAATGTGTTGAATTGCTTGGGTTAAAACATATCTACGTACAGAGTGTGTGAAACTTGAAAAGTGAAAAGTTCTTAATCCATACAATACATTTCAACTGTTGGCCACTCAATCGTTGAGCTGTATTATAATTCGAGAAAAAAATTCTAGACAAGCACTGACGTGAAGTCATCAGCTTTAGCGGGGATGTTCGAATTGTTTTTACATGCTTGTTCTGGAGAACAGCATGTTATCGTTTCGTCAAAATGTCTGTTATTTTGAAATTTTGAGCTGAAAATGGTCTTCAACAATTTAACTCCCTTAAGAAGAATTCAAGGTCAAATTCAATTCTGCCCGTCCGCCCGTATGTGCTCTAACTTTTGAAAGAAAGGACCTAGCGACGTGAAATCGTCAGGTTAGATTCAAAGTCCAGATGTCTCGGCAGAGTTCGTTAATGGGTTAATTAGGTCGAATAGTTTCGCAGTAAACTCCGAAAATAAGCCTATTCAATATTTTGAGGTTAATTCCCTGATATCTCATGAGGAACTGATTTGATGAGATTGAAACTTAGTAGATATTTTTGGAATACCAGTACCAAATTCAGTGTGGACCCAGTTGTTAAAAAAAATTTTTAAAAATGCTATTCCAATTTTTTTTAATTTTTAATGAAAAAGTTTTTTTTCTCCAAAATTATCGATAACAACTCAACGAAATTCGACAAAAAACCTTAGAATGAGTATTCAACAACAATATTTCAAATTTTAATTTGATCCGAGATTCACTTGCGGACATAGAAAAAATGCCAAATTTCGTTGATATTTGGAATTTTCACGTTATTTCGGAAATATCTCAGGAAAAACAAATGCAATCAGATTAAAACTTCGAAATCAGTTGAAGAATACCAACTCGAAACTAGGTGCAGAATTTCGTATTCATCTAATAGTTAGAATTCGAACAAGCTCCTGATCTCACATCAGTGCTTTGTTTTCAAAATGTTCTAATGACACGATCATCACGAAATTTTTCGCTAATTGTTTATATTGTTCTGAATATTGACTTAAAGATATGTGCTAAATTGCACTGAAATCTGATGAATGCTTCACGAATAAAATTGTTTTTAACAAAAAGTTGGAAAATTTTCGAATTTTTTTTAAATGTTCAACATGGCAATGCCCGGCCCAGAAGAAGCAATTTTGACAACAGATCAATTTTTGGAAACATTCGAAAATTACAGATATTCGGCAGAGCGACAGCATACAGATCCTCAGAACATGCACGCAGAAATAAGCCACATAGCTGTTGAAGTTTCAATTAATAGATAAACTAACTTTGAAATTGACGAAATTCTGTAAGATTTCTGTCTGAAAAAACTGTTTAGGTTCTACCAATCAGGTAATATTGATCATATGTGTTTAAATGATATAGATCTCCAGGAAATCGATAATGGCTATTTTAAAATGGTGAAATTTTTGAAACAAAAGGTGAATTCTTTCGAAATAAAAGGTTTCACATGAATTTCAGTGTGTGCTAGAGTCCTAATATAATGAAAATAACTTTCCCAGAAAGTTAAAATGTGAATATTTAAAATAAGAAATGTACAATAATTCTATATCGACTTTTACTCGTTGGATATGTAGTTGAATCTTGTGGACTACCACATTCTTTTCAAAATATCCAACACATGGTTCAGCAGAAGTGCTGGTAATTCATCCAAAGAATGAGGCCAGAGGCAAGACTGAAAAAAAGCAGAAAGAGTTTCATATAGATGCCCACAGAAAACCAAAGCACGCGGCTATCGTGTTAGGAGAACAAACAGGTACCTTTGGCCAAAATCGATAAAGGGTGGAACCCCGAAAGTTCACAAACATCTTAGGCGCCGTTCAGACGACTAGGGCGGAGTTCAATAAACCTCATTTCCCCACATGAAAGAATCTAGGTTTGCAGGGGGAATATCTGAAGCTAACATCTATCGAATTCCCTACTACGAAGGGGAGTTTATAGTACAAGAAAACAAATTGAATAAGTATTCTGTGTCGAGATTCATGGAGTTAAAGTACAAATAGGCAAATTTTGACCACAGTTTTTAAAAATGAATCGTAGATTTTTTACAAGCGCGATAGATCGTGCTAGAGCACCGAATTTTTATTATTAAACAATATCTCGAAAATAATGAGAGTTTAGCTAATTCTTCGAACCATATCATACTAAGCAATATCGCGACATGATAGCACGAATTTATTTTTCTAAAATCGAATATGTGTGTGCCAAATATGTGGTTTCAACAAGACGTCATATAGCCCTTGAAACAAATCAATTATTTCATTGAAACTAAGCCAGAATTAGGCAAAATGATTATCAATTTCGAAATAAGTGTATAGGCAGAGATGGACTGCATAGCTGGACATCTAGATCACCTGATTTAAATACTGTCAAATATTTTGGGAACACTTAAATATTTTCTTGTATTATTCTGAGATCGGAAGTGTTAAACTGAGATTCCAGCTGTGATGCATAATTGAGATATGTATGTCTTGATTTATTTAATTATTCATTGTTGTTAATGGGGGTTTTTCCTTTGAACGAAAATGCAGTTATTTTCATGAAAAACCTTCAGAACATCACATTGCAAACATATAATTTCAATATTATATTTTTAAAAAAATGTTTGATAACCAAAAACTGAAAAATAAAAATGGGGATTTGCATTTAAAGGGATTTGTCATGAGTGCACGATATGGCAACGTCGAATTTAGCTTTCTCGGAAAGAAAAGGACGTCAAATGTGTTACTTTGCTTAGGAAAACAGAGATAGCTATACTCCGATCTGGTTAGAGTAGAAGACAACGACCAAGGAATAGAAAAAGAAGAGCACAGACTGTCATTACTGACAAATCGCAAACGGAAATTGTTTGGTTATATTGACAAAGAACACGTGTGTACCACAGAATAGGAATAAATATTTCGTTATTCTATAGCAGAAAAAGCAATTCTACTAAACAACGTTGTCACTTCGTGCATGCATGACAAATCCCAAACCCCTATTTTTAAACCTGATTTTGAATTCTTTCTGAAGGTAATTTGGGAAAATGATGAATCAAACCCATAATAATTATGTTCAAATTTGCATTTGCAGTAATAATAATTCAGGAAAAACCCCCATTATAGATGCATTTCTCAAAATTAATGTTTTAAAATGATCCTTCGATATATAAAAAAATACTAACTTCTTATTAACAGAACAAAAAAATTTTCAAATTCCATATGGAAGTACGGTTTTTTAAGTATTAAGTAGAATCAATCCTTTCCGTGAAATTTCCTATAAACCATTCAACGTGCGGGATAAAAGAATCAACTGCTTGCAATTGGAAATTTCATACTTTTTTCGAATATTTCAATACAATTCTGAAATGTCAATATACAAGGGTGTTGAATAACAGCCTGACAGAAGTCCCATATTTCTCTAATAACGGACTGGGTTTTTTCAATAATTTGAATGTGAATCGATTGCCCTGTATAAACGTTCTATATATGAACCGATTTTCCTGGGTGGCTTCTAAGTTGTGAGCAATTGGAACTATAAGTGAATACAAGAAACACCCTGTACCTTGGTTATGGAATTGATAAGTTATACCATATATAGGTTTTTTGGACTCGTCTATGGTAACTCTTCCTCGTGTTACAATGAAACACCCCGTATAACCACCGAATTCTGAAATGTCTAGAAACTGAAGTAAAAAGAAGAAGCTGCGTGTTATACAGGTCCATAGTTCCTGAAGTTGAGAAAATCGATCGAAGCGAAACTAGCACAACGTGGACCCGGGAAATTTCAACGGAGCACGAAAGATGCCCATCCGATCCTTGTTTTAGAGGACTTCGAGGCCAGACACGACCGGAGTCACATATCGATCCGTTCCCTTTCGTGACTGAAGTTGTAGATGGTAATATTGACTCTTCACGAAGAGGGTGAAACAGCACACGAACAAACTCGACAATTTACTCTGGGAATTATTCTACAGGCTTTGTTCAAATCGGATAGAAAATATCGATAATGGGGGTGCAAACAGAGCGTTGAAAATTTTTAATATGAAGGAAATGGTTCGTGGGGATGAAAGTGTTCCAGTTTAATAATAAAATAACATGAACACGAATGCATGCACGTCATACACATCGCTCGAAGATTTCTGCATTCGACGGTATTGAGAACCTAGAACCCTGTCGACATTCAAGAAGGTGAGTCGTTCTGATCTTCGGTAAAACTAATTCCTTGCACGAATGATGCTTCTACGGTGTAGGCCTTTGGTTCTTTGGATGATTTTCTCAGGTCAAGGTGGAATATTTGGTGATTTATCGACAAGTATTTACCGTTGTTTTTTTGTTTGTTTATTTTTTTGAATTTATTCTGAGGTAGAATAAGATCTAGATGTATAAGTTCTTTCATTTGATCGATTGAACATTAAATTTGACTTGACAGAAACAAGAAACACGTACAGTTCATTTACTCTCATGAAGTCTGACGCAATTTCGACACGTTCCACCCTGAGAAGAATAGAGCAAATAGTTTTCGGAATTCTTGATATTTCAGAAATGAAATTTCGAGAAAAAATCTTTTGCAGTACAACATTTCTCACGAAATTTCCTTTGAAGTTGCACGTCAGCATTTCACACCGAACTAACAAGTTTGAGTTCGGAAGGATTCAGTATTTCTTCAGTTATTCATCGAATGACACCTTAATTTAAGATGGGTGCCTAAATCACTTTGCCGATTGCGTTCATTCATACACTCAAATATGAGGCGCCGTTTGGGACAAAACGGGTTTGCAAACCCAATATAAACCACAATATATTTACAAGTTGGGATGTTCCAAATGTATAAAAATATAAGATCCAATATATTTATTGATTCGATCTACCAAATACAGTCAAGAGATGGCGCGCTGGAAGCTTAGTTTCCAGTATAGTTTCCCGCAATTCATATTAAAATCTAAGTTTACGATGATAATCACTGTTTTCGACGCGCCATCTCTTGACGTTGTTCGTCGATAGAATCAATAAATATATTGCTTCTTGAATTTTTATTTATTTGAAACTCCCAACTCGTAAAAACATTGTGTTCGGAAAAATATAAATATATCGAAATGAAAAATAAATATATCGTCTCACAAAATATATACGTATATACAGGGTGTAACTAAAAAAGTTACAATATTGAAATTAACCTGACGTTTCCTACTACCAAAAAGACACTTAGCCAGTAATTTATTTGGTTTAGCCCATGGTTGTAAGGGGTGGAAAACGCAACCCCTAAAATTTATTTGCAATGTAACTTTTTGTCTTATTATTTGTTTATTATTTAAAAATTTATCTCCGATAGCCTGTTTCATTCTAAACAAAAAATGTCACTTGGGTTTTTGCCCAAAATAAACCAGTTCGCAGCAAAAAACTATTTTACGAAGAACTACAGATATATATCGTCATAAATGCGAATTGGATTTATTGTTATTTTGTAGTTAATACCTGTATTAAACGATTAAAGGGTAATAAACAAAACTATTTTATTAATAACAAAACACACAACATGAAGAAATCATAGTAAATTTTCAATATGTCTACCTTCAGACATTACGCATGCGTCTAGACATCGGCGCATTGAGCCACGTATTCGCTCAAAATGTACCACCTTTAAGGGCCTGTATCTTAACAAGGGATGCTCCAAGGTAGTTTCTTTATATGAAAGATCCTATCTTTTTTTCGATGAGGAATCATCTCCTTAAATGTTTTACACTTATTACGCTACACCCTGTTTATTGGTTGGACTAATTAATATATTGGCTCAAAAATAAATATATTGGTAAACAAAGTTTTGCCCCATAATCAAACGTTGAATTTAAATGCGAAACCTATCCTGAGAATTTCAAGTTGCCAATGCCTGTCCTGAATTCAATCTTGATTTTTCCGAATGCAATATTATTATTTCTATATTCATAATGAAATACTGATTCATTCATGTGAACTTAATTTAAATGATGTATCGTCGGGAGAGATAGTAATAACAGAACATTCCATTCGACGGTTTTGTTTTGGCAAATCAGAATCCTGACATTTCACAACATCAAAGGATCATTCATTGATTCAACCTCCAAAGTAGGTACCAGCTGGCAGGAATACCACTCAAAACATTTTGAGCGCCGTCGAGAACGATGCCAACGGAAACCGTAGCTATTTCACATCAAGTAAGCGAGCAGGAATTATTTGATTCTAGAGCTTTTCAGATCCAGACAATTTTGATATATTTCCGTACGGAGTTTTCTAAATTCCTCTACAACTGTAGTGCTCTCAGTAAAATAAGAAAATCATTTCTGTACTCCAACCAATGAGATCTGAAAACTCTAATACTGAAATACCTATAGACGTATGAAATATCTGGGATAAGATGTCTATGGAAATACTCCAGCTAGGTGAGATTCTAGCAATTTTAATTTCTTATCAAAACCAGTTTGAAAATCGAACTAAAATACCTGCTGCTAAGTCGTACTTCTAAGATTCCTTTCCTGAAAATTTAAAGGGCAATTCATCAACTTATGTTATTCCGCTGAAATTCTTGAAAATCCTCCATGCTGCACTTTTGCAACCAAATCCCAGATTAAAATTCCACAGTATTCTTTTTTCAGCAGAGATCGGTAAAATGAAACATCTGATGAGTATATGTACAGAATTATTCAGTGGATTTTATTGATTTTACCTAATTCAATTTTTCCCAAAAGAAACAACTGACACAGATTCTTGTAAAGAAGATTTGATGCTGGTTAAGTCAAGAATGGGTTATATTCACCCAATGTTTCCTTAGATGCACCCTTTCAAATTTCATGATCCCATTATATTCCCAAAAATTCTGGTCTGATCGAATTGAACTCTAACTCTAGCAATCGTTTCAAAAGTGACTTCTGATAAGTTTATGGAGAATTTCGTGAGGATCACATAATCGGTTTTATCAGGGAGTCAAGCTGCTTCGAGTCGGGTCAATAACTGGATGGTTGACTGCTCTGGCGAAAATTCGATTTTTCCCAATGGTTATGTATGATATTTTGACGGAAACATCAAAACGTTATACCGAGTGTATGCTATATGAGTCGAAATTTTCATAATTATGAAGGTGAAATACTATGGAGCAGAAAACGCTATGAATAATCTCATAAGTCGTGCACCTAACTACTCATTCAGAATCATCACAGATAAAACGTAAAAGTTGAAGTTTTCTTCTTCTAAATCTAGCATTATTATGAACACAGTTGTAGAAGATGCACAACTTTCTGTAAAATATGTCACAAAACTCGAAAAAATGTAGGCAACGCCCATTGAGAATTGAGCAAGCTTATTTTAAATGCCTCCAATAAATTTCTCTCCTCTACCATTCGATATTAAGAAAACTAAATTCAGATATTTCAAAACTTTAACAAATCTGAAAATACCATTTTTATTTAACGTTCCAAAAAATTATTCTCATCAATGAGAAGTGCAGATCAAAATTCTATTCTTATTCACCTTGAAAAAGACAGCAAATACCGGAAGTACCCACAAATTTATTTGATGATAATGTGTCATTTAAATAAAAGTATTACGTCATATTAATGACGTGTGAATGAATTATTCAGATAACGTATATCTCGGAACGATATCCACGAAAGCCACGAGCAATATATAAAACAACTGTATAATTGTATCCCACATTGGAATGAATCTAACAAATGGATGCATATTCCGAAGTGGATCAAACAACTACCTCCATGATCATCATTGATAGAGTTTCCTTCATATCACAGAATTCTCACATCAACCGTGAAATCCATAGTTCTAAAATGGCGTTCATAGAAAAATTAGGCCACGCGCATGCGCCAAAAAGTTCAGGCTCCATAAGGAAATTATGTAACAGTTTCGAGCATGAATTCCAGCCATCCTACGAATTCAATATTACGTAATCTCATCGGTTTGGCCCAGCGACACAAAATTTGCGGGAAAATCAACATCTGCAGGATTGCCTGTGAATTCAAATTGTTCCTCAGCCTTGTCTGAATATAGTTGGTTATTTTAATGTGTATTGATGTACAGGAGCTACGGAAAGTAAAGATCATTCTGAGAGATACTAAACCAAGAACTTTAAAAATGACCAGAAGGCACCACTCCTTTGATTATTGGAGAGCTTAACGTTATTCTCGATGAGGTTTTCAGTTTTCCGAATTCAAAAAGTTTGGTCCAAGAAGATGCTGAATTGAAAGGTTCTTGATAGTCACGCTGAATTAGTGTGAAACCGAAATGGGGTAACAAAAGTTTTTATGAAGATACGAACCTATATAGGTCAATGAAACTCTATTGAATATCAAAACGAGCAATCTAGTTCCTCTTTAAATGAATAACTCAAAAGTTATCTTAGAATTTGTAGACCTTGAACTGGTATCGAAAGAAATCCATCGACCAAATGGTCCATAAAAATCATCAGAAATAAGACAAAAATGGTCCATCAAAATCATGAACAATAGAACAACTCTGAAGGAATTTCATTTGCAGATGACAAAGGCTTTAGGGAAGGGTTGCAAGACCAAGAAAGGGTTTTTCATGCCCTCCGAAGTCATTTGGAGAAGTATAATGGCTACCAAATGAGATCAAGAAGTTGAACGAGCATCAATTGATCTAGGTCATTCAATTGCTAACAAATCCTACAATTCTGAATAGTTTTCAGGAGTTCTATTATTTCTTAAAGACTTAAAAGAATAGTTATGCCACTTCTTCATGCCTTCAAAGGTTACTTGGAGGTATATGAAGGCTACAAGTTGAAATAGAGCAGGGTTCGTACAAGCTTTAATCGATCTAGGTCATTCAATTTACGAAAGATTCTACAATTTTGATGAGTTTTCAAGCATCTCAAGGTTTCTCAAAGATAGGGATTGCTAATGAATGCAGAGGCCTTACATGAGTATTAATTTGTATCAAATCTTCGATAGCATGAGGCAAATTAGGAGTTTCACTGCCACTCAGGGGTTAACAGGAGATGGTAAAAGGAAGAAGGTGTGTTGCAGGACCAAGGGAGTCTTCTCGTTAGCATAAATCGATATGGACCACTCAATCTGAATGAAAAAAGCGTTGCCGCTAATCGGCAAATCCATGCTGCTTGATCAGAGGAGGCTAAGTTTGACCTACCTCCCCCATTTTGAAGACGAGTATGTAATCCGGGGGCCAGGTGGTGTTAAATCAAGAACTGCATGTGACGAAGAACTAGCAGGCACAGAACGTTCGCGACCGACTATCGGGAGCAGACTGACATAGGCGTCGAATTCTGCGCGATGGCTCGGTGCGGCACGTATCGAACGTTGACGTCATACTGCGGACCGACGCGTCGCGACGTTTGGGCGTCGTTGAAAACCTGCCCCAAGCGGAGCGTCGAATCCGGTGGATATCTTCTGGATCGGAGGCTGGCGCGGTGTTGTCGGACGTCCGGAAAAATATCGGACGTCGGGTTGGTTTTTGAATGTATGTGCGTCCGTGATGTTTGAGGGTATGATTGATGTTAGGGTCAATAGCTCTGGGCACGTACGTTCGTTGGCATGCTTTTTTTGCCTCTCTTTTGAGCAACGAACTAACTTTGTGAGGCGATTTGGAGATTCATCGGCGGATTTAATTGGTTTTTGGTCGCATTTTTTGTCGTCATAGATAGTCGGGTGTTTTTTGCTGTAACATTAGGAGGGTGTAGATAAGATGCATATAATTCATCACGTGGAAACTCTTTATCATAAGTCTATCAGAGAGCGGTTCAAATAATGTCTAGAAGGGACGCTATTGTTCAACTTTGATATTCGCCTATGGATGCCGTCATCAGAAAATTGGCCGAATAGGTCTTTACATATCCATGAAATTTTTCCAACGTATTTATTTATTTATTTATTTATTCATCTTAGATACAAACAGACCTAAGTCCAACAAAGTATCCACATGGAAGCATATACAACAAATAAGAGGAAAGTACAATTTCAAATCATTCCCACAATAAGACCAAAATTAGGGAGAACAGTAAATCAACATATTATTCGAAAAGGAAACAAGACCTGAGCTGATCCCTCAAACCACTACAAGTTAAATGAAATATATCTAGAGTGTGAAAGTTATTTGCCGCTATGATCATTCTTACTAATGGCGAGTTCTGTGAACAGCGTGTGTTTCTGAAGGGTTGGAAAAATAATCGAGCACTTCTTACATTCATAGTCGGAACATTGATAGAAAACATTTCCAGCAATTTAGGATGCCTGATTTCATCATGGAAAATTTTCTGTACAAAAAGAAGATCAGACATAATTCTTCTATTCTCGAGAGAAACCACTTTGAAGTGGGATCTGATACTCGCTAAAGCGTCTCTATGATACTGGAGGTTTGTTTTGAGGCATAAATATTTGAGAAATCTATTCTGGATGTTCTCCAGTCGTATACTGATATTAAAGCTTTCTGTTGATGTTTCTAGTTGCACCAAATAGTACTAGACTATATTCGATTCGAATGGCAAGAATAAATCATTATTTCCTATTCGAATAACCTAACGGCCTAACGGTCTATCGTTTAGACGATAACTTCCGAAAAAAACAACTTAGAAACCCCATATTTGTAGAGTAGGTTTATTGCGAAGGCCGAATTCATGAATGGGTAAAATCCACCCAATGATTCCGCAGATATACCCATTCAAAATTCTATTTTCCCAATATTTCCGGAAATACGGATTAGATCGAATTGAAATCCAGTACTGAATGGAAAAATTATAGATCGAAGGTTTAAACAGAATTTCATGAGGATGATTTTATCAGAGGGTCGCAGAATATTCAATATTTGAAAAAAAATTTAATTTTTTTTCCAAATTCTAATTATACGATCATCACGAAATTTCACACAATTTTGTCCATCGAATTGGCTGCGAAGTTTCACCTTGATCGAATTAATATTTTTTTAGTAATTCCGGAGAAAACGACGATATCGAGGAAAAAACACGTTTCACATAACTTTTCCCAATATCTCCAGAAATTATGTTCGTAACGAATTGCAGTTTGCTACACTGTTGTGAAATATGCTGTTGAAGGTATGAGCAGAAATTTTTCCGAATTAAATGCACAGTTCCTCAAAAATTATTTTTTCTCAAAATTTACTGACAATTTGATCTCAACAGATTTTTTCGAAAAGTTGCACGTTGTTATGCTTCAACTAACTGTCAACTTTCAATTCAATCGCTGAAGTAGTTCAAGAAATATCAGGGAATTAATTTGAAGAGTTAAAATGAATAAAACTCCGAAACCATTCGACTGATTTGTCCTATTAACGAACTTAAAAGTCGCATTCTAACGCGCGAACTAATATGGAAGTTTCAAGTCACTAGCTCACTGCGTTCGACAGTTATCGTGTCGTAGGCCGGCCGGCCGGACCGAATCGATTTTGACACCGGATTCGTCATGCAAGTTCAACCTAGTCGTTTGAGACCATTTTTGGGAATAAATTCGGAAATTACAGACATTTGGACCGAACATGAGCGAACATGCAGAAATTTACTGCTGACATATGCACACTATCCCTCTTCGAACTTTTCGTTCGAAAACCTGATCTATCAAAAATTGTTCTACTTTCCTCTGTAAGCTATATGATGGCGCACAAGTCGATGAATTTGTATGATTCTTGCATAAAGTTTGCGCATATTTCAGATTTTTCATGACCAAACCACGATCATTCCTTGTCTTCATATTCCTTCGAGTCATAGAGCCTGACAAAATCCATAACTCTATAGATGCCCGGAGGCAAGCCATTTCGCACGGCAATTCTGTGGTGATACAATGAAGTTGAATAACGTCAAACTTATGACAAAACTTCCCTTCGAGCTCTGTGATCTCGCTCGCTCGCAGCATTGTCGAGTAACTGAATAGAGATGCGATCGAAACCAATAATAAAAGAAGGTGAGAACGATAGCCGTATCGTTAACGACAAGGCGAAATTTTTGGATGTGACGCTATTTCGACGAGGAACTCTGTAATGGCTTTATGGGAAAGCCTGGCAGGAATTTCAATATCGAGTTAAACGTGAAAAGTTGGAAACTGTCAAGGTAGGGTTAGAAAAGTTTGAGTGTTCTAGTTGATATTTCCATAAAATGCGATCGTTCGAATGTCGTGAATTTAGAACAATTAATCCCTTGAGATTATAGGAGAATGAGAAAAATCTCCTGAAGATGATGAATTGTCAGGCGAATTGTCGAGAGACCGATTAGAGCAAACTCGAACCAGTAATAGAGGTGGAGTTCTGTGATTAACTTCATTTTAACATCTTATATTTCTGCGTCAACTACCTCGGTAGCCTTGAGGGTAGATATATCTTCTAGGATGCTGAAGGTACCGGGTTCGAATTCCGGCGAGGTCATGGATGTTGTGTTAAGTTTGTGGTGTAGGTAAATGTTTGTGTCTATAAATAAAAAAGTCTCTAGTTGGTATGAATCAGAATGAGTGTCAATGTATAAATGTGAAAAAATTGAAAGCTTGTCTAAATGGCCATAGTAGCCCAGGACATTTAAAGGAATGAATGAATGAATGGATATTTCTGCGTCCAAGCGGGACTATATCATTTGGATCGTTACCTCGCTAGCCTAGAGAATGGAGATATTGTCTAGGATGCCGAAGCTACCGGGTTCGAATCCCTGCGAAGTCTTGTCTTAAAATTGAAAATTATCTATGGTACAGTATGAATCTGAATAAATGTAATTGTAAAAATATAGAAAGATTTCGTGACTGGGCACATAACCACAGGTTGGACCCAATAAGAGTGAGTGAATGAATGAATCATTCGGATCATTTTGTGGGTATTTTCTGGGTTTTAACTCCCAATATCTAAAACAGAAGTATTAGAAATTAACCTTTGTATTTTCTTAATTGTCTTATGAAAGAGTCAGATTTTTACTCTTTGCCGTTACAGTTCACTTTGTTGATCATTTGCCTTGTTCTGGTATTGTTCAATAAGCAACCTTTTTTCTAGAAACTGCCATTGACAAAGTTTAATCCTGCAATCTACAAGGGCTATAAAAAATTTATTTGATTTTCAATACTTCTGTTTAAGTTATTGGGGACGAGAACACAGAAAAAAACCAAAATGAGCTTTAATCGATACTTGATGTTTTGGGTTTGACTATTAGATGGGAGAATACTTCGTTTTTCATTCAATTAATTTGAACACATTATTACCAGAATGTCGAAGGAAATAAACAATTTGAGTTCATATATGTATTTTATTCATTTATGAGAATAATTTTAAAAGCAACACTTCCTAAGTACATACCAGAATTCAATTCGATGATATCTACTGGGTAGGCCAAGGTCGATCGTACCCTGTACCAATGGAGAACAGGACGTACAAGTTAATTGAAAATTTGGTTTTCTTGGGTAGGAATCGCTCTAATCGAGCTAGAACGTTTTCAGTGCTGCGGTAGAGTCAACTTCATCAAAAAATTCGAAAAACGAAAATATTTCATTTCGATAGTTTCTGCAGCAACAATCAGTCAAAACCTCTCGGAATGAGTATGATGAAGAAATAATCAGAAGTCTACAACAAATCAAAAAAAGCAATAGTTTACTCTGTGTTCTATCTGAAATATAAAATTTCTTAGTAATATTCGATAGAAGCGGCAATACCGCAGCGAGAAAAATATTCTAGATCGATAGAGCACCAAATTTTCAATGAAATCGTGGCCACCTTGTTGACTTTTTAAGTACCCCTTCTATTTATCACTCTGAAGAAGTGGACAAAATAACTGAAGAAGACAACAACGAATTCAGCAGGTAATCTTGAAATGTTCATCACGGTATCTGGTAGTTTTGATTTCTGTCCACACGAAGGATTCGCTGGTATTCTAGAAAATGCTGTTATTGGACCCATTAGCGAAAAATTTTTCATCATTTCAATGTTTCATTGCAACTCTTGTTACCGTAACAACTATTTTACTCACATCTTATAATTCGAGAGTACTTGAGAAAAATCTAGAAAGCACTGACGTGAAGTCAGCAGCTTTTACGCGCTTGTTCACATTGCGAAATGGCGACTTGGAAATTTCAGTGAAATTTTAATGAAATATAAAAATTTAAAAAAAAAAAAAATTTTTCGAATTTTTCCATGAATAATTCTTTTTATTGACTTTGTTCATCTTCCAACCAAGTTTTACTAATTTTTTAATTCGACCTCTGTTATCTAGCCGCAAAGCTGCTGTTCAAATACCGTGTCTACAATTATTTTATGTGATTTACATGCTAATATGTGGAAAATTTCCTGAGCTCGACCTGCAACTTGTTCTCGATTATAAAATGTGACACTCAAATTCACTACGAGTTCTGTACGATTCAGAGGGCAAATCGTTACGACACTGGATCTATTCCAAAAGCCTGTTCGATTCAAATGATTCATTTCAGTGGAAAATTATTTCTATGCAGTTCACGTGTGTTCGGATGAAATTTTCATCAATGAATGGGCAGGGAGACATGACAAGATCTGAATATGCCAAATGCCGTTTCCAATGTTATTTTCTAGCTGGTTGATCCCATTTGAATCTGTAGCTATCCGAATGTGATTTTACATGGATTTCATGATGGCCTTTGTCACTATTGAATCTGGTGTTGAGTTTTCATTTGTTCATTGGAAAGTAGGAGATGAATTTCGAATTGAATTCAAACGAGAGGAATGAAAAACTTTGATAATTCTTTATTTATTCAAGATGGTCGAAATTTCAAATATGTGGATCGGCCGAATTATTTCGTAGATACACACAATCAGAATTTCTATTTCCCAATATTTCCAAAACTCAAGTTCAGATGGAATGAGTATTTGGTGGAAAGATGAAAACATGAACATTTGTGCAAAATTTTTAAAGGAGGATTCAATTACTGGAGCATTTATTCACTTTAGAAGTTGTTCGCAGTAAAATGTTGAAAAACTTTAAAAAAAATTATTAAGGCCACCGAAAACGTAGCATTATATTTTTCTCGAAAATTGGATTGATGCAGAGGAACGTTTTTCCGATCGAAATACAAATTCGAAGTATTTCTTCAAATTGTTAAAATCCATAAGAACTCCTCTAGAACTTTTCGGAATGTTATTTGCGTGCATTTTCTATGAAATAGCCTGCTATCGTTTGGCCTAGTTGTCTCAACTTTTCGCTGCCAAGATCATTTAGAACGAAAAATTTCAGATTCATCAGAATGCGACAGCTAATTTTACTAAAATTTCCCAAATATTTATTGGATATAAAGGGTTTTTCAACAAGAACTTTGTTTTTTAAAACAAAATAAAACAAAGAATTTAGTGGAAAATGAATAAAATTTTTATTGTATTACAAAGAGAAAAATTCGGCAATTATGAATGAAAAATGATATCTGACAAATGTCCACCACGACCACGCTGACAGACGTTGATTCTTTCATCAAAATTTTAATCACTTTTTGGCAAGATGGAAGGTCTATTTCATTAATGATATCACGGATTTTGAGTTTTAAGGCTGCAATCGATTCGATTGGCTCCGTATAAACTCTGTCTTTAACATAGCCCCACAAAAAATAATCCAGTGGTGTTAAATCACACGATCTGGCCGGCCACTTAACAGCTGAATTTCGCGAAATTATGCGATCGGGAAATTTGGTTTGCAATAAATTGATCGTTTCATTGGCTGTGTGACATGTGGCACCGTCTTGTTGAAACCACATTTCAATGACATCCATGTCATCAATAATAGGCCAAAATTCAGTTGTTAACATCTCGCGATAGCGTGATCCATTGACTGTTACCGCATTTCCAGCCTCATCTTCGAAAAAAAACGGCCCAATCACACCTCCAGACCACATAGCACACCACACAGTGACACGTTGAGCATGCAAAGGCTTCTCAATAATTGCTTTAGGATTTTCAGAAGCCCAAATGCGGCAATTTTGCTTGTTGACTTAACCTGACAAATGAAAATGTGCTTCGTCTGAAAAAATGATTTTTTGAGAAAAACCAGCAGGTTGTTCCTGAATGAACTGAGCGAATCTACGGCGATTTGAATGGTCGGTCAGCTTCAATTCCTGCACCAGTCGAATCTTGTAAGGCTTCAAAGCCAAATCCTTTCGCAAAATTCGCCATGTTGTGCTTTTGGATAACCCCAATTGTTGAGAACGTCGTGAAATTGATAACTTTTGATCTTCTTCAACACTGTGGCTCACAGCAGCGATGTTTTCTGTTGAACGACCCGGTCGAACACGTGTTGGTGTTGTCACATTTTGTACCGAGCCTGTCGACTCAAATTTCGCGACCAAATTCTTGATAGCGGTCTCAGAAGGACGTTTATGTTGTCCGAAAATATCACGAATTTTACGAAATGTAAATAACTTTAACAGAACGACCATTTTCATAGTGGATTTGAATTATTTTAATGCGATTTTCGAGCGAAATTGAATTCATTGTAACAATTGCCAAAGCATATACTGCGAATACGTCAAAAAACTAAATGTCGAAACTATCATGTGGTGCCGGTGTTACCACATTGAAAAACAAAGTTCTTTTTGAAAAACCCGTTACAATAAAAAAAAATTCAAATTTTTTCACATCAGGAAGAAAAGCTTTGTGGTCAATACGTAGTCAGGTGACAGTTCGGTAAATGAAGCCACTGACTTCGTGTTAGAACTTCTCTATAATTTTTTCGATAACCTGACTTGACGTTGATTTTTGGCTCGCCCTGTACGTTAATTCCAAAATACTTCTAGTATTTAGGGAACTAAAGCAGAATAGCGTCATCGAGTCATGTATGACGGAGGTCCATGTCATTCTGACATCTGGCGCTTTAAATATTGCGTGAGATGCGACATGAAGATTGACGAAGAGTTAAAAATAGACCTCCATATTGCGGGAATAGCCTCCAAAACACCCCGATATAACTGACCTGGTCTGACGACAGACGGTTGTATTAAGATCAATAATTATGGCATGGAACAAATAGGAAACGCACGCTTATTGAAGAATTAAGCGGAAGAATACGGATTTGATTATATGCTCCATTCACTTTTATAAACTATCCCGGTTGGCCATGATTTAGGCCTATCAAGTTTTTTTACTCAAACTGATGCAGGTTGGCACTCGTGAAATATCGGCATTATCGAAATAATTCTCAGCGACGTTGGCGAATGCCAATGTCAATTTCTACTATCGACCCCAACCAGATACTCTATCTCTATGATCTCAACATAATCATCACGCTTGGAAACTAAAAATGCCGAAGTTAGTTTTGAAGAAGCAGAGACAAAGTATCAGGAGGTGCAATGTATAATTGAAATCTGCTTTTTCTGATCGTAGTCCAGATAATTTGGAATCATTAATTTATCACAAGCTATCAAACATTTTCGACGTACGTGAAAACCCAATGTATCGTTCAAATAGATTCCCAAGAACTTTATGAATTGAGTTAGTTCTTTTAAGGAGAGACAGGTTTTGTAGTACTTCTATATTTTCATACTAGAGTATTTCAAGTTGTGCAACAAGGTATTTAAATGTCATCTGTAGACTTATTTCTTCAGAATTTCGAAAATTCGGGAATTCCAAAGGTTAGTCCGTTCGTTCCGAAGTTCTACTGCAGAGTTATTCGAGTACTCTTATTATTTTTTTCGAATGAACTATCACAAAGTAACGGACTACTCTATCCATTATTTTTCAGTAAAATTTCAACACTCGGTTCTTGATTTCCGTACAAGAAAATAGCATAACTGAATCTACCAACCATGTCTTAAATGTTCTTATACGTGAAATATTTCCAGTGTTAACAGAGAAAAAAGATTTTTCAACATTCGCCGGGCCTTTGGAATTATTGAATCCACATAATTTTTTCTCAAATTCATTAGTTTCCCAAAGCAAATTACGTTTTGATAAATTTTTTCCGAATGATCACAAAATTTTGCGCAAAGTTGTTCGTCAGAATTTTCAAACTATTACCCAAGTCTCACTATGATTGAATTATTACTCTTTGAGTTATTTCGAAAAAATAACGATACCAAGGAAACAAACACGAAATTGACATACTTTTCCCGAATATTCTCAAAAATTATTTCCTCATCAAACTGAAATTTGGCGAACAGCTGTGAAGTATGAAGTGCGAGTTTTATAAGAAGAATACATTTCAAATATGATGAATAATTTTCAGAAGATAAATTTCTGATTTTTTTTTTATTTACATACGTACAAAAAAATATTCTTTCGAATATTCATGCGATTTTGATTCATATAACTCGAATTCGTCCAAATTACTCCATTATAGTTTGGTGAAATTCGACCCACAATCCATGAAATGCATATTCATTTACCCTCTGAATCCAATAAGTGTCAGGATACGAGGAAAGTTCTGAAAAACGACTCCACATATATCATCCACGTAGTAACCGTACATTTTCGCTGGGAAAACTCTAATTTATGGGAATAATGTGACTATATGTTAGGTTAGGATGGCTAGGTGGGTGTTATATTCTCGGGAACTCTGACATTTAACAATGTGACTTTGTATTTTAACCTCACTTATTATTCACCTCCATATAATGCAGTTATGGTTAGAATACCCGATAGACATTTTTTTAGGCTGAATAAAAAAAAACATAGAAAAGCACTGACGTGAAGTCAGCAGCTTTAGCGCTTGTTCACATTGTGAAATGGCGAAATTTCAGTGGAATTTAAATGAAATATGAAACTTTTCAAAAAAAAATATTTTTTTAAAATTTTTCCATGGATAATTCTTCTTATTGATGCTGTTCATATTCCAACCAAGTTTCATTTTTTATCAGATAAATATTTTTCGAGTTATTGCATTTCAAATGGCTGTAACACAAAAACCATTATGCAAATTTGGCCTATTAACGAACTTAACCAAGATAATCAGGATCAAAACCTTACCTGAACATTTCAAGACATACGGACTGACGGACGGACAGACGGACAGAATGAAATTTGAGCACGGATTCTTCTTCTGGGAGTTCAACCCAATCGATTAAGATTATTCTCGGCTCAAAATTCGAAAATTACAGACATCGTGACGAAATGATAACGCGCTGTTCCCTAGAACAAGCGCGTAAAAATACAAATGGAGGTCAACTTTTTTCTTATAGATATAGAACTTTGAAATGGAATAGAACAAGGATGAAGTTATAAAAATGACATGAAATTGACTTTATTCAAAAGATAATCTTTTGGCATTATAATTTAAATATAATTTCTGGAATATGACCGCCACGGCTGGCTAGGACGTAATCTAATCTGGAGGTCCAATTTTCAATCACTTTTTCCAACATTTGTGGACGTATATCGGCAATAACGCGGCGAATGTTGTCGCCTAAGTGGTCGATCGTTTCGGGTGTATCGGCGTAGGCTAGCGACTTCACATATCCTCACAGAAAATAGTCTAGAGGCGTTAAATCCCACGATCTTGAAGGCCAATTCACGGGCCCGGAACGTGAAATTATGTGGCTATCAAATATTTCAGTAAATCAATTGTGGCACGAGCTGCGAGGCATGTTGCGCCGTCTTGTTGAAACCACATGCTGCACATCATAGTTGTTCAATTGAGGAACGAGAAAGTCAGTAATCATGGCTCTCATGGTCTTAATCTACTCTACGCTCTATAGCAGCAATGGCTTCTTCTGTTTTCACTGTACGACGTCTCCCTGAATGCCTATTATCAGTTGGAGTAAACGTGGTGCGGAAACGGTCCATAGTTAGTCGAATTAATTGCTCTGATGGACGATTATGTTGACCGTAAAATGGACGTAGAGCGCGATACGTATTTGAAACAGAACAGTTTTTTTCAAAATAAATTTGCACAATTCGGAAGCGTTGTTCAGGCGTCAGTCTATTGATATTGAAATGCCAGACCAAATTGAACACAAATCACTTGACAGCTGACTAAATGGCCGCCAGTTAAAACAGTGTTGCCAATTCAAAGCCCTTATTTATGCATTCGATTTTCTAACACCATCAAAAGATGGAGAGTCGAAAGCGTTTGGAATAGTTTCCGTTTCTACCAGATTGAAAACCCCAAGTAAAAAGATACTGACAATGATGATTTCGATTTTATTTGGAATTTTTAGTGATATTTCTCCCATATTTGTAGTGAGAATCGTCGTTAACTCCTATTTCGTTCTGAACTGTTGGAAAATGTATGCTTCTGGTGCGCTATCTATTGACAGTGTTGGATAGATCGATTGAATAAATACATTTTTATATAGGTGTTCCCAAATAGGAGGTACAAGTTGACATAAATATAGACGTTTCATTTTCCAGATACAGGGTGGTTTGAATTTTTTTCTTGTTTCTCTTTTTCTCGTAGTTTATGCATTTCACAAGATATTCAACTGAAATTCGGCATAGATAGTACATTGTCGGGTTCAGACAATGCGATATGTCATTTTAATCTGCAAATCTATAGGGTGATATTTTTTCTGGAACACTGTCCCATGTTTTCCTCCAGAATTTTTTTCTGCGAGTTCGAAAATTTGTAAAAAAAATCTTAACTGTAATACCTAACTTGATGGTTTCTTGTAGTTTTGTCGTTTCTGCTATCGCATGATGACACAGTTAGTGAGCTGCGATGAATGAATTCATTATAAGTTTTTACGGATATTTTCCTGATCTGTAGTCATAACTCATTTCGATTGAATATACTCGAATAATCCTCTTGTAAAGTGAATGAAAAATAGTCAAATTGTTTGTAGCTCCAATTTAGGAACAGCCTGTATATTTTAAACTCGTAAATATAATGTGATTGTATAAAATGAATATTCGTTTATGCATATTTGCAAACACACTGTTGTGAAGCTAATTTGTTCAGTCAGCCTGAGAGCCGATCGTTAACGACGTTAACACAACAAAATTACAGTTCTCTTGTTTCAAGAAGAAGACGCGAAGACAGTTTAATCATAGATGAGTGGTAAAGCAGTATCCCTGTGTTCCCTCCAAAAGTGGCTAAAAAAAAATTAACCAATTAACCTAAAACCTTCATTAGTTATTCCTGGAAGGTATTCTCAGGGCGTGATATACTCAGATTCTTATCCAATTAGAGGCTAACTCTTGAAAGCAAACCTCAGCATTACCTTGCAGAAACCAAGAATATAGAACCACTTCAATTCCTTATCGGAAATGAGTCTAGTGCCTAGATATCCCCTCGGCTGACATTTTCAGGGCGAAGAAGGTGAAGGAAACTGAAAAGGGTCCCATATGAAACGGGGTAATTTATTGCAGATTGGCAGTACGATAACTAGAAACTTCCCAGGCAGACCCATGAACGATTCAAGACAGTTAATATATAAAGGGTGTTTTTTTAGAGCTTGAGAACTTTGAAAGATACCACAAGACATGAATATTTGTAGAATGATTTTTTTAGTATTATAATCTGGTGGATGATTTCATGCCATTTATGTCCATTCGATGAGTCCCAATCATCACTGCTTCTTTTTCTAATAAGTATGATGTTAATGATGGTTTGATTGCTGGCTTCTAATGATTCAATAGTAGCTGGTTTGTTGGCAAGAACCAATGACATAACACAGCCCTATAAAAAGTAATCCAGAGGCGTAAAGTCGTACGAACGAGGGGACCAGTTAACCCGTTTTCGGAACCAAACATCGATGTTTAGCCGATTGATTTTTGGAAGCAAGAAATCAGTCAGCATGGTTTGATATTGCCAAACGGCCGATAGTAAACACAATATCTTCCGAAAGAAACAACTCAGAAACTCCATATTAGTAGAGTATGTTTGGACCTTAAAAACGAAGGCCAAACTCGTGAATGGGTAAAATCCACCCACTTATTCCGCACATATAATACAGGGTGTTTCATCATAAACTGGTCAAACATATATAGCCGTATAGATGACATTGGTAAAGTCATTTTTGCCTTATGACATATACCCCGTTTTCGAAGCATAAGCGAGATGCAGGGTGTTTAATATCAACTTTGAGCAATATTCTGATAACTGTGATGAGTTACGCGTGACCTTTGAAATAACGGTTTTTGGTCACATCTTAGTATTTTTTGGCGCTCAATTCAATTGTTGTGTAGAATTTGGGAAAAAATATTTCAAAATCGCGGAAAACCTACTAAGTTGGAATTTTTTTTTCGATTGCCAAACTGGATAGTATCATTTCATTGTACTCAATTTTCTTAGATTTTCCGTGAAAAAATTTTTCCAAAATTCAAACTCAACTTTCTTACATGTCTACAGTGAAAAAAAAAATTTACCCAAAATTATTGAAATCTTTCGAGGTTGAACTTACCTTCATTCTAAACACTGGTGTGAAAACAGAATGAAAAAATATGTATTGGTTTTCATTTTATAGCCTTCCAAACATTCCGCTCAGGGTACTTAAATAATTTTTATTCGAGAAACTGGTGGCCCTACGAAGGCCAAAATTTTGCTAATATGCCCCCAGAATGACCTGGATAGAAATATGAATTTATCAAAAATAAATTTTTTTCAAAAAAACTTCGATGGGATTCGAACTCGCTCCACTCAAAGAGTCGCGTATAAATTGGATTTATTCTGATCATAATGACGTCCGTTACCAAGCAACGGTAGTTCATCGAATTTGACCCTATTTTCCGAATGCAGAGATGGTTCGATTACTACCAGTTTTTTTGAAAAAAAAAAATTTTTTTTTTTAATAAATTAATATTTCTATCCGGGTCATTCTGGAGACCCATTAGCACAATTTTGGCCTCCGTAGGCCAAGTATTTAAGTACTCGGAGCGGAATGTTTGGAAGGCTATAAAATGAAAACCAATGGATATTTTTCCATTCTGTTTTCACACCAGTGTTCAGAATGAAGGTGAGTTCAACCTCGAAACCAACAATTTCGGGTAAATTTTTTTTCACTGTAGACATGTAAAAAAAAAGTTGAGTTCGAATGTTGGGAAAATTTTTTTCACGGAAAATCTTAGAAAATTGAGTACATTGAAATAATGCTATCCAATTTGGCAATCGAAAATCTCGCTTATGCTTCGAAAACGGGGTATATGTCATAAGGCAAAAATGACTTTCCCAATGTCATCTATACGGCTATATATGTTTGACCAGTTTATGATGAAACACCCTGAATACCCAATCAAATTTTTATTTTCCCAATATTTCCAAGAATAATTCGGAGATCGAATTAGAATCCAGTACTTTAACGAAAAATGACAGTTCGAAGGTTTATACAGAATTTCATGAGGTTACTATGATCAGAAGATCACAGAATACTGAATATTTGAAATTGAAATTTTTTTGTTCTAATGACACGATCATCACGAAATTCTGCACGAAGTTGTTCATCAACATTTTCAAAATAGCTGCAAGGTTTCATCTTGATTGATCTAGCATTTTCAGAGTTTTTCTGGAAAGAACAACGGTATCGAGAAAAAAAACACGAAATTTTACATATATTTTCCCGAAATTTGCAGAAATTATGGTCGTATCAGAATGAAATCTGGTACTCTGCTGTAAAATATGAAGTTCAGGGTGGAAGCGGAGGTTTCTTCAAATTTAATGAACAGTTTGCGAAAATACAATTTTTCAGAAAAAAATTTTCAGTTCACTGACAGTTTGATCACAACGAAATTCTGTGAAAAGTTGCGCGTTGTTATGCTCAAGTTGTTCCTGAAATACCAGGGAATTAATCTCAAAAATTCACATGGCTATAACTCCGAAACCATTCGACCGATTTCGCCCATTAACGAACTTAAAAGCCGCATTCCAATGCGCGACCTAATCTGAAAGTTTCAAGTCGCTAGCTAACTCGCTTCGTTCGCCAGTTATCGCGTCGTCGGACGGCCATGCATAATCGATTGTGACACCGGATTCGTCATCAGTGAGTCCAACCTAGTCGTTCGAGACCATTTTCGGCTCAAAATTCGAAAAGTGCTGACATATGGACAAAACGATAGCACGCTGTTCCCCAGAACATGCGCGCAATAAAAAACAGTTTTACCAACTGCACTATACGCGAGAGCATGCAGCACATAGGTTAGGGCCAAAAAATTCCTGGCAATATCCTCAAACCTCGGGGATTTACATGAGAACGAGTATGAAAGCTTTCCGTAGTGACGATTTTCCCCAAGATAAAAGCGCAAACGGGATGAAAGCGCCATCAGCAGGAGAGGTTCAGGAAAATCTCTGGTTTTGAACGCATGAATGAGCAGGAAACAGGATCAGGCCTGAAGCGGCTTTTATGTATCGATATGAATTATCGCAATTTTCGAAGATCGTGGCCGCACAGATCATTACGCCTGTCCTAATCGTACAGAAAGAGACGATAAAGCAAACACCGAATTAATGGACAGAAATGTATACTTCATTTACTTTCATAAATGTGGTTGGTGGGCCTTAGAACAAGTCTATCAAGTTTTTGTAACTAGAACTGAGTAAGGTTGGTACTCGTGAATATTCGTCAAGTCAAATCTATTCGGCAAGAAGTCAAGTCCCACATATTTTTTAGAATAATCTATGATTCGATTTAGTTACAAACGTAAATTATCCTACTTTTGAGTAGAACGTACAACGTAGCGTAGTTAACTGTAGGTAAAATAAACCTAACAAAGCTTTTTTCAATTATACAGAGTGAAATGTGTCAATCTTCCATGGCCAACAGACAAAAGATTTTTTCGCATGCCAGTTTTTTTCGCGAATGTTCTCTCGTGCTATCGTTCTGTCTCAATGTCTGCAATTCAACAGTTTTCCGAAAATAGTCCCAAACGACTGAGTCGGACTAAATGATGAAGAATCCGATATCAAAATCGATTCTGTCCGGTTGGTCATCCGTTACCACGACAACTTGAGAACGAGATGACCAAGTGGGTTGAAACTTTCAGGGTCAAATCGGCCGAACAGTTTTTGGGTGGTACACATCTGAGTATTTGAGATTACTTTTGTTATATCTCGAGTAAAAGCGGTAAGATCGAATTCAAACTTGGAAATCAGTTGTGAAATGGTGGCAGGAAACTGCTCGCAAAATTTCTTGAGGATCGTATAACTAATAGATTTTTGATGAATTTTTCTTTGGAAACTACCCATCAGGTTCCAATTGCATTCTCCCCAGACTTCGAGATTAATATTTCACAGCACTGTGCCAAACTTCTGTTTTTATCTAAAACATTCGAAAAAATATGGGGAAGGATCATAAAACTTTAATCACAATAACTTCCGAAAGAGAAAACATGGAATCTTGATAATTGTAGAGTACGTTTGAAGCTTAATTACGAAGGTCTAATTTGTGCATGAGTAAAATCATTTCGCAGATAAACCCATTAAAATTTTTCTGAAAAATTTACATTTTAATCGATTTGAAATCTAGTACTTGATTGTGGAATGATAGCTTGAAGGTTAATGCATAATGTCATGTGGACTATATGGAAAAAAACAATGCAAATTTTACACAAGGTTTATTATTTTCTCAGTTAAATGACCCGATACCATTGATATCTTAAATGAAACTTATATATTATTCATAAATCATTGGTTTTTCACCACAAAATTTACAGCGTTTTTCGTTATAAACCAGGGACCACTGGTCAGAAATCATCCGGGTGAAAATTTTTAGTTGAGTTAGGCAACAGTAATCAAAGTTGAAAGTTTCATGAAAAATTCGGTGGTAAGTATTTTGTGATTTTGGTTCAGTACTTTCAGGGAAAAGCCCCGAAAAGGGAAGGTTTTCTTATTAGTTCATTAAAATCTACATAAAATATAAACTGTGAAATGTTCACGGGTAATTTTTTTTTTTGGCGATCATTAAGGTTTATTACCTAATTTTATCGAATAATAAACCAAAATCGTCTTATCTTTCCATCAGGAAGTGAAGTTGCGCTAGACAGGGTCAATACATGAATAAGTGACCGCTTTGTTGGCAACGAATTGAAACATCTGACAAGGGCTCCTGACTTAACGTCGGTGCTTTTCGAGATTTTTTTTAACGATCTAACGAATCAACCCCCTTAAATTTCTCACGTAGTTGAGAAACATCCTGTACACCCTTCGATGAAAAATATTCCTATCGAAATTGAATTCCGCATTAATTTCTCCCGATGTCATCGAAATATCCAGGGTAGATATCGTCGAATGCCTGATGTGCATTTAAGATCTCGCTTGGATCCATGTTAAAGTGCTAGAACGTGAACGTCTCTTTACGTTTGCATATTTTATGACATCAGGCTTCTGGAATGCCTCGACAATTTCATTTACATGACTTCTAGGATAACCGACACTTACCACCTTGACTTTTCTTGAAAATTTTAGAGGGTTCATCCTGGAAGATGCGCACAGATGAGACCTGAGTAATGCATGAGGTCTTTCCCCAGGGCCTTATTTAAAGATTAATTCTGATTCGAGGCTCCTGATTAAGATAGCTGAGAAACAAGCTTTCACAAAAACTTTTGAAGTAAAAGAATTGTTCGTTGTTATTGCATGAAACTCAGGGTATGTTGGATTCGTTGATGGACTAAATCGGTCGAAAATTTCGGAGTTACAGTCAATTTCTTCGATATTCTGCTTGAACGATCGAATTGGAACTCGAAAACTTTATGATATTCCGACAAAATTCTACACGGTTCTTTAACTCTATATTTCACAGTAGTGTGCCAAATTACAGTTTCATCCGATTGCAATCTAGTGAGATGTTAAGAAAAACTATGTAAAATTTTGCAAGGTATGATTTTCTGGATTAACTGAAGAAGAATGTAGAGAAGCACTGACGTGAAGTCAGCAGCTTTTACGCGCTTGTTCAGATTGCAAAATGGTGACTTGGAAATTTCAGTGAAATTTCAATGAAATATAAAAAAAAATATAAATTTTCAAAAAAAAATATTTTTTTTTCGAATTTTTCCATGGATAATTCTTCTTTTTCACAGTGTTCATATTCCAACAAAGTTTCATTTCTATCAGATAAATATTTTTCGAGTTATTGAAAAATCAAAATTTCAAATGGCTGTAGCACAAGAACCATTTGGCAGATTTGGCCCATTAACGAATTTGACCGAGATATTCAGGATCTTAACCTTACCTGAAAATTCCAAGACTCTAGGTCCTTCCTTTCGGAAGTTACAGCGCACACGGCCGGACGGATAGAATCATTTTTGACCACGGATTCTTCATCAGTGAGGCCAACCTAGTCGTTTGAGACCGATTTCGGCTCAAAATTCGAAAATTACAGACATCGTGACGAAATGGCGACGCGCTGTTCCCCAGAACAAGCGCGTAAAAACTGATCCAATTGTCATGACACGTGGCATCTAGTCGGAAGAATTTCCTGATGATCGTGTCATTCAAATTCGCTACCAAAATTGTCATCCTTTCACGTATTGATCTCGCCAAACTGACCTCCTGATGGAAAGATTTGGAGATCCTCTTTTCATATATGGTCCTCATGAAATTCCGCATGAACCTTCAAGCTATCATTTTTTATCCAAGTACTATAGTTCAATCCGAACAGATCCGAATTATAGTATTGGGAATAATTGATTGATTTTACCCATTCACGCTTTCGTATCGAGGACCAAACCTACTCTGAAAATATTTAGTTTCAAAGTCATTTCTTTCAGCGGTTATTGGATTTACGATCGACCGTTCGGCCGGCCGTGAACATACTAATGTCTAGGTCTGTTTGGCTTTTTCCCTGAAAATTTCGAGTGTCTGAGATATACCATTCGCAATTTATCCCCAAGCGATCGCCCATTCAAGTAATTATACGTCCCAGTGCTGCTTGGCTCCAGTTAAACATTTTTGCCATCTTTCAACCATGTACAATCATCTTTAGGTCTGACATCATAAATTTGATCGTGTTTACAACTGTCATGAAGGAAAGATTCTATTTGACCTCCGATAATACAGTGCGAGTCCAAAATGATTGTTTGAAACTATTTTCACGAAAATCTCGAATAACAGACATTTTAAGCCGCCTCCCTTGAAATAAATAGCCACGATACGCATTATTCAGTTGTTGATTCCAAATTCTATAGGTGTCAGCCATATTGTGGGTTGCTTGGAACGTATTTGCTGTATGATATCATACCTGGAAATCTCTACTGTATTTTGTGGTTGGTATACCTCTGCATATGAAACGAATGTACTTATGTTTGGAGGGAGCATAGATATTATTCAACGAATTTCTGAATATTTCAAACGTATAACTGGGGAGTCGGATTTGAACTCATCCATTTTGAAATAGTCTTGAAAATTTTATGGTTTTTACTTGCTACGACAAAGTGCAAAAGAAACAGAAATACGGAGGGCATGACGACGTGATTCAATGATTTCTTCAGAGAAGATTTTCAAATCGTTTTTCGATGACCATCGAAATAAACATTCGATTTCTATCAAGGAATTTAACCAAGGAATGAAACTGTGAATCTCTTGTAATTCTTGGACTAAGTACTCAATTCGATCCTATCTATATTTCAATAAGGAATATTGAGAAAAATGAATGTTTGCGCTACGAATATCGAGTCTCCAGGTTGTTTCTTTCGGTATCACTGTGCTTGCCCAAATGCAAAAACGATATCATTACACAAGAAAGTTTCATCCATTATTTCTGATTCGGACATATACCGGAATGTGGGACGATACCTTCTTCTGACAACAATGCCTGTTTTTCAAGATTCCATCGATTATCTCAGGAAGAAATATGAGATAACACCACACATAATTAGTGCAGAAGCGGGCGTCTCTCTATTTACCTGATAAATTAACTGGAGAGTGTTCCACGCTAACTAGATTGTTCTGTTGAAAATTAATACGCGACAGCGCCTTTTCCTCACGAAATTCCCGAGAAACGCGAATTTAATGAAGTGGATTATAGACCTTGTCTCGGGCCTAACAGTCGTGAAATGACGAGGTGATGAAACATGAAGCCGAGACTCATGTTTAGAAACATGCGACAGAAATAAGGTCTTGTAAAGTGTAAACCGATCATTTTCGCTGAAAGCGATGGATATTTTTGGAGTTCGGCAACATAATCCGGCATATTTTGAGACACTTCATCATGATCGAAGTGTTATTGAAAACAGTGTGTACTATTGCGCGCATCTTCATGGGAACAGTGTGCTAGCGTTGTGCCTAAATGTCTGTATTTCTATACTATACTAAATGAATAAGTTCTCAATCGTTTCGATCTTAAAGGCAAACAATAGAGAGATATTGCAGTGTCAAATTCGTATGACGTTATTACTGCAAACGTTATTTTTGATATCTAAGCATGCGCAGATTCAGTTTCAGAATAACGTGACGTTAATAGCATTCATAACATTATTTACGGAAAATTGCGAGCCACAATTTACGTTGCGCTGTTCTATCTCGGAAGGATTCGTTAAGCTTCGGGTCCTTCCGGCTCCATTCACTGTCATAGGAAAGCTGTTTGGTAAAACGTTTTTTGGTGTGAATTACACTTCCTCAGATTTTTTTGAATCTATTTTATAATATCTTTTACATACAACTGATATTAGACATTAAGATTTATTAGTGCTACCACAGCAAATTTTTTTCATATATAGGTATAATTGTTACTTTTTCACGAATTAAGAAATACTTTAGGAAAAAACATGAGGAGTTTGAAATTATGAATAGTTTGAACCATGCCAATTATATTGTGCAATATAACTAATTCCACCTTCCGCAATAGCACCAGTTGAAATTACTGCTTCCGATACCTTTTCATTTTGTCCAGAATCAAAAAACTAATGCAGAAATGTGAGTTTGTAACACAAAAATCTGACGACTCACATAACCTAACCAAACAAGTTTATAACAAACGCAACGGTAACAAAAACGTGTAGCAATAGGTCCACTTCTGGAACGACCGTTAAAACCAAAACGTAATATTTAGCGTAACCGTAATAACATAACGTTGGCGCTATTCGAAAGTTGCAATATCTCTCTATTACCATGAATACAATGGGGTGACTTTCGGATGCCAGATTTCTTTTTTTCAAAAACATTTTGGGTGCAAATGGTTGAAAAAAATTGTAACAATGCGCAACGTTGCCACTTTTTATATTCTAGAATTTTAGGGAAAATAAAAACTGAAATGTAGTGAAAAATGGAAAAATAATTCACATTGAGCATTCTCACAAAACAATTGAGTACATCGAAAAAAAAAATTTCATGAAATAATCATTGAAGCCTGCAGAACGACATCCCGTTTTCTCCTATCAACGTCGAAATTTCTACGAATTGATATATTTCTCGAGGCTATCGGCAACGTTTAGGCATACAGAACTTGGGCTGGTACCCGACCTTGAGGTAATAACGAGCTTAAGGAAACTTGAATGTGGCTGTATTGCCGAAAAAGCACACAGTAGTGTTTGTTCTTAAACTCGAAATTGCGAAATTCGGACGAAATTTTGACTTCTTCGGGAGAAACATTCATCATAGAACTACCAACTGAAATAAAAAACGTGGTGTTTCGAAGATTCCGAGTATTTAAAAAAAATTCTATAAATCGATACGATACGCAATTTGTCCCGACCCCTGCGCCATTTTGTAACTCTATAAAGCAACTAAGCGGCCGTTCTCTTCCAGAAACATCTCAATTTATCGGTCCAACAAGAAACATCGAGGGCTAGAATTTATTGATTCACACATAAAATCAATATAATAAACAACATTAAACACAGAACATTGAAGCTGTCTGATGAAGAGTTTCATGAATCTAATTCGACAAAAATAAGATCTATTTTGGAAAGAAACGATTATCCGAAAAAATTCATTGAAAAAATTTTGAATTATAACACAACTCATAGTAATCCGAATAATAGCAGATCTGAAGCTAACCAACCAAAAAAAATCTTCAAACTAACATATGTCGAAAACCTATCGAAAAGCATCAGGAATAAATTTAATAAATTAAATTTAGAACTAGCATTTAAGTCTAATATAACTATTCAAAGGTTTTTCACAAAGATTAAAAGTGAAACCCAAAAAGAATGGCTAAGTAATGCCATTTATGAAATTAATTGTAACGATTGCCAATCAACCTACAATGGACAAACAAGTAGATACATAAGGGACCGAATAAAGAGATTCCCGAAATATACTTAATTCTCTGAAGAAGAAAAAAAAGTATACAGTATTATCCGAGCATGTCTACAACAACCTTCATGCTTTTAACTTCGATTTAAATTCAATAAAAATTTAGGTGTTGAAACTAACTTAAAAAAAGCTTATTACATGAAATGATTTCTATAAAACAGGATAATCGTTCGATAAATAAAAGAACAGATATCGATAATTTAAATACGGCACATTACAGTCTAATAAACAAAATTAGAAAAAGAAATATTTAAATTGTGAACTAATCCTCCAGTTCCGTAAGTTGGATCGTTTCCCTTTCTCGGACTTCTTGAAATTGACATATGAGTTGAAGGTTCCTAATTCAGTAAGAATTGTACTCCTGATCTGTTCGTTTTTGTTTCCTATTTCGCACAATCTCCATCACAAATGACAATAAGACCATTTGTTAAAAAACTGTAAGTTTGAATATTGTTGTATGCTTATTAGAGTAATTAAGATGTATAGATGTTAGTACGTTTTACATTGTCATTGTGTTATATTGATTGTTTTTGTATCGTTAGCTTTTATTCACCATTTTCCATTTCAGAGTCCTTAAGAAGACTTTATAATAAAGTCGAAACCGGTCGGCCTTTGTTTTTGGAAGAGTGGTTTTGTTTGAAATCCAGACCTTCTTCATCTAAAAAAATACCTACTTTATATTGTAAAAAGGTCTCAAACTGTTCAGTTTTATTGATAGCCCCGCTAGTTTTTTTTTGAGAATGGTCTCGAATGACAAGTCTTACTGATGACGAATCCGGTGTGAAATATCGATTTTGTCACAGCGGCTGTCCGTTCGTTGCCGCTCCATGCCTGATCCTGTTTCTTGCTCGTTCAAGCATTCAAAAAAACTGGAGATTTCCTACTTGCTAATGGCGCTTCCATCCTGTTTACGCTTTTCTCTCAAGGAAAAACGTCAATAGTCGTTCTCATGTAAATCCTCGAGGTTTGGGGATATTGCGAGAGACTTTTTTTTTGGCCTTAGCTGTGTGCTATATGCTTTTGCATATAGTGCTGTTGGTTCATCTTTTATTCATTCCCATTCATTCAGGAATGAAGATATGGTCATAGTATTTGGAGTTAAAGGGTGAATATCAAGAGATTGGATCAACAATAGAGCAGTTCCAGCTCTCTATGGTTCATCAAGATGAATCAGCTGATGGGGGGACACCTGTCATACGTTGGAAGTAAAACAACCCAACCTCACTTTTCCGATTTGTTTATGTTATGAAGTACAGCATTTTCAACAATTTCAGAATAAATTCACAAGTTAAAATGATTTATACTAATAGAATTGGTGAATAACTAGGCCAAGTTATTGTTTCGTTGTGAAATACAACATAAATACACTGAGAGACGAAGGAATCCGATTTTTCAGATATATTGTACTGTAGACTTTATAATTGAATATTTGCATTTTTGACCCATTCATCAAAATTTTATCTGGTATTGGAAGAAATAGAATATCCCAGAGAAGGCAAACATCCTATATTCTCGCCATAAATTGAAAAAACTGTTCTGACAAAGTAACAAACTATGATAGAGTTTGTTGGAGACATTTCCACACTGGTGAAGGAATTATGTTAGGCTATCTATTCAATTTGTTCTGTTTAATAAGAATGATAAGAATATTTCGTGTTTGTTATACACATTTCAAGAATTATATCACACTACGATAGCTGGCGTTATGATGGACAAACCCATCCTGATTGGTTACCACTCACATCTCTATATGTTATATAAAGCCAATCAAGGCAATTTGTTATGTGATAGATTTGATAGGTTTCTCAAAATATTGCATGTATTTCGTCACTTCGCCACCAACGTTTCTCTCTCTTGTGATGGTTTTTGAATTGGTTGGTGGGACTATCACAGCTCATCCTGGTGCTTATAAGAGTAAATTGAATTCTTGCAGTTCCTCATCCTCAACCAATTGTTAATAAGGGATAGAATGAAGTTCTACTCTGTTGCTTCACTTTCATCTGATCTGATCTTGTTGTTGTGTAATTGCTGCTCACTTGTTCTGTATTGCATTGCTTGTGTTGTTTTTATTAGTTCTTTTTGTATAAGTTAAGTTGATTTAAGTGTTGATGGTCAACGCACGGGGTTTTCTTCCCCTGTGGACCTGTAGCTATTTATTCACTTTTTATATATTATATTTTAGGGTTTCATAATTATGTGAGGATTATTGTGAATAAATTATTATTATTATTTATTTTAAATAATAATGAACCAGATAACTTCCTCTGTTCTCAACCGAACACATTCTGACGTGGCTCGACTACCCAAGGATGGAACTTCTACATTTTGTTGTTTGTAAGATGTTTCGAATTTACCTTATTGTCTATTAAATATTATGAAAGCCTTAATGTTGCATCTGCATAATAAAAAACATTTTATATGGATAGTAAAGCATTTTTTGAGGATGAATCGAAATCGGTGTTCAAGGAAAAAATTTCATATGAGTTATTTTATTTGAAACATATATGTAGTATAATAAATATATAATTGAAGATTATAATAGCATTGACATAGCAACTGCAGACCAATATTGTAGTTATTTGATAATTTGCAACATATAATGTTATTTGAAATAGTACTGAGAATTTAGTACTGCAATTTTTATTTATATCGTTTTGAATGATTATGATCTGAGATCGAATATCAGTTAATCAGATCCATTATCACGAAATTTCACTTGTGAAATCACTAAAATCTCCAAATAATCGCTGGTCGCCAATGTAAACAAAGCGAATGTATTCCATCGTCCCTCGGTGTATTTATGTTAAATTCACAACGACGCACTAACTTGGCCTAGTAATTCACCAATTCTATTAATATAAGTCATTTTAACTTGTGAATTTATCCTGAAATTGTTGAAAATGCTGTACTTCACAACATAAACAAACAAACATAAATGCCATTCTTCGGTCACAGAATAAATACCTCTCTATTCTGTGCTTTGGCTGTCTCCCCATCGGCCATGTTGTGACGTCAGCTGGAACTGCTCTTTTGCTTTTCTAGATAGTGACTACAAGCGATAATGACTGTTTTCAATACAAAAGGCTCCGTAATCATTTTTCCACTTCGCATTTTTACTGTAAAATCTTTCAACTATTTTCTGAGAAGATAGCGATATAGGAGAGATTCATCCGGAATTCACGCAGTATTTTGGAGGATTAATACTTGGATGGATGGCCGCTTTTACTACAAACATGAAAAACATAGAAGTGCCAGACCTGAGTGCTTTGAATTTTTTTCTCTCTTCTGTTCTACCCTGAGCACCATTATCGCGGATAAGAAACCCATAAAGAAAGTATCTCGTATAATTCTCAGATCTACACTACTCGGAATTTCAAATTTATGTTACTTGTGTTCCAGCAGTGGAAGTTTGGGTATGTTATCTAACGAAGCAAACAGTCTGCGGATGGAGCCGTATGTAATTCATATTTCCCAGGAGAAATGAATATGAAATTCAGTAGGATGTAAGAGCGGCCTTAGCTGTGATGTCTGCCAACCAGGTATCTCGGACCAAATTAGACACGGATTTTTTTTGGAAGGTACACAGGAAAGAGCGGAAGTGAGAGCTTTGCACCGTGCGGATTCGCGTGAAACAAACATATCTGAAAACCTAGAGAAGCACTGACGTGAAGACAGCAGCTTTTGGGCGCATTTTCAAAGGAGGTGACCGCTTTGGCAACAAATTTGAACATGCGCTCGAATGCTGTTGTCATCACGTCAGTGCTCTCTAGGTTTTTTGTGAGTAATTCTGGGAAAAACTTCGATACTTAGGAAACAACCTGGAAATTTGACATACTTTTTCACAATATCTCTAAAAATTATACTCGCATCTAACTGAAATTTGTGAGACTGCTGTTAAATATGAAGCTCAAGGTAGAAGCAAAAATTTCTCCAAATGAAATGACGGTAAACCCGCAGGATTTCCCGTCGCCAAGATATCAGTAAGATATTTACATCATTGTAAGCAGTGCAAGTTCATGAAAAAAAACATCGGCAGTCTCTCATTGTTCGGGGGCCCCAAAGTTCCAAATTGTTGCATTTTCAGATTCTTTTTACGCGCATGTTCTGAGAAACATTGTGCTATCGTCCAAATGACTAATTTTCGAATTTTGAGATGAAAATGGTCTGAAATGACTAGGTTGGACTGATGACGAATCCGATTCTGTCCGAAATTGTCGAAAAAAACAAACTAACGACTTGAAAGTTGGGAATGGGACGAATCAGTAGAATGGTTTCGGAGTGGTAATCGGAAATTTTGAGATTATTTTCCTGATATTTCAGGAACTACTCATGCGATTGAATTGAAACTTGACAGTAAGTTGAAGCATAACAACGCACAACTTTTCACATAATTTCGTCGAGATCACACTGTCAGTAAATTTTGAGAAAATTTTTTTCGAAATTTTTTTCTACAAAATTTTTTTTCGGGAACGGTTCATTAAATCCGAAAAAACTTCTGCTCATAACTTAAACATCATATTTTACAGCAGTGTACTAAATTTCATTTTGATACGACCATTCTTTCTAGAGATATTGAGAAAAAATATAAAAAATTTCGTGGTCTTCTTCTCGATATTGTTGTTCTTTCTGCAATAACTCAAAAAATACTGATTCAATCGAAATAGAAGTTAGCATCTAGTTTGGAAATAATGATGGTCAACTTTGCGCAAAATTTTGTGACGATCGTATCATTGGTAAAATTTTAAAAAAATTAAAAATTTTTTCAAATATTCAATATTCCGTGATCTTCTGACCATATACTCCTCATGATATTCTGTATGAACTTTCGAACTGTCATTTTTCGGTAAAATACTGGATTTCAATTCGATCTAATCTGTATTGTTGGAAATATTAGGAAAATGAAATTTTGAATGGTTATACCAGCGAAATCCTTGGGTAGATTTCAACCATTCATGAATTCGGCCTTCGTAATTGAGGTCCAAACCTACTCTACACATATAGAGTTTCTGAGTTGTTTCTTTCGCAAGTTATTGTGTTTACAGTCGTCCATAATCGTGCCTACGGCCGGCCAGGCAGAATTGATTTTGACACCGGATTTGTCATCAGTGAGTCTATCCCAGTCGTTTGAGACCATTTTCAGCTCAAAATTCGAAAATTTTCGACATTTGGACAAAACGATAGCACCCTGTTCACCTAGAACATGCGCGCAAATATTCGGCTTTCCGAAGCTTCATTTGCCATCTTTTAATCATATCGTCTAGATTTCAATTGGATTGGTTAAGAATTTTTATAAGTACGGGAAATTTTTAAATAGATACAGGTATCTGCGAAATTATTGAGTGGATTTTACCATTTCAAGAATTCGATCTGCAATACAAAACTCGAGACTGAGTTGATTCTTTCGGGTGCTGAGAAGAACCATTCGCTTACACAGTACGCAAACACAGTCAATGGTGAAATTCAGTACATTAAAACCGTAAAGTGTGATATTTTCCCAAAGATCGCGATTTATCTACTAATAAAATCTCGAATCAGCAGTCGCTATGGCCTATCATATAGAGGATATAGGGAAGTCAACAAAAATTCAATCTCCACAGTGTGAAGCGATGCCTCGTAAAAAGTGAATGACTATCCATCGGAGCATCATAATCTTTATCGGTTTTCATCGATACCCGGTCGCATTTTACGCGCCAATAACGGTGCATCATTTAAAGTGTGAAAGGTGGGTAACCCACACTGTGAGTAATGGTTTTACAAAATTACATTCGGGAAAAACACGAGTTTTCCTAGGGTTAACTGGGTTTCTGCCCAATTTATAAGAGAAGAATATTTCATATTTCATCGTAATAGTGAGGCGTAATTTTTACGCGTTATTTTCACGCAAAATTTCGTGAGGATCGTATCATTAGAGAGAACGTGAGACAAAACGTTTTGTCAAACGAGCGATATACAAAAAGTCAATTCGAAAAGGGACCAAATGGTCTACGACTAGGTTGGACTTACTGATGACGAATCCGGTGTCCAAATCGATTCTGTCCGGAAGTCCGACCATATGCACGATTAGGGGCGTAGAAAGGATTCTGTCGACTCGAAAATGTCAGGGTTGATTGCATTTCAAAATGCGAAGGATAATTTCGTTATTGGGCAGAATCGACCAAACGGTTGCGCAGTTATAGCCACTTGAAATTTTGAGGTTATTGTCCTGATTTTCAAGAACTACTGAAGCGATTAGATTGAAATTTCGCAATTAGTTGGAGCATGGGGACTCGCAACTTTCTGCGAGATCTTGTTGAGATGGTGCTGTCGGTAGATGATCAAAATGATTGGGGGTTATTGAGAGAAAAATATGTCAAATTTTCCTCAGGATATCGAAGTTTTTCCCAGAATAACTAAAAAAAAGGTGGAAAAAAACCTAGAAAAGCTGCCAACTTCACGGCAGTGCTTTTCTAGGTTTTTTTCCGATTTTGCAGGAAGGCCAAGACATACAGTTTTACCATTTAAAGTTTAATTTCAATCCGATGGTATTTATTTTCAGAGATCCTGAAAAAAATATGTCAAATTTCGAAACTTTCCAACTGATTTCAATGAAATTTTACACAAACCTTCAAGTCAATATTTCACAGAAATGTATAGAATTTCAGTTTGATCCGAGTTTAATTTTAGGAGATATTGGAAGAAACATGTCGAATTTCATTGTTACTTGGAAATTTTGTGATTTTTTATATCTCGAAAAGACTGAAGTGATCAGATTGAAACTTCGTAACTAGCTCTTGTACACTCAAATGAAAAAGTTCGTGAAAATAGTAAGCGTAGAAAATTTTCGAAAATGTTTCAAATTTTCCTTGAAAAATTTTTTTTCGAATATCTTATCAGATTTCAATTAAATTAGATACAGGCCTCGAAGTCAAATTCAATGATGATTAAAAAGTAAAATAACTCATTTCCGCTTTATATATTTATTTTCAACAATTGTTTCGTCATGATAACATGACTTCATCAGTTGTGTATAGTAACTGACTATATATTTGGGATACAGTTCTTTAAATAGTTGAAAAAATGAAAAAATATGGTGCGAAATACAAGAAATTATGGGAATTCCTGGGTTTCAAAAAAAGTTGAGTAAGGGAGATTTATTCAGGTCCGTTTGGTCGTTGAGGAGAATCTGTTTTTTATTGTACCTATTTATCTCCATTGCTTCCAGGAAGTTCAATTTTAGGGTCTTATTTTCCACGTGCAAAATTTCGAAATTGCTGTCGAAATCATGACCAGTCTCCAACAAATGTTTTGCATATGTTGAATTATGAGCTTCGTTTACGTATGCTTTCTGATGTTCTCCTATCCTAGTCCCAAATGATCTTCCCGTTTGACCAACATATACATATGGGCAAGTACAGCAGTTCAACTTATAGACTCCAGACTTTCTATCTTTAGCGACTTTATCTTTATTGTTTTTTATTAAATTTCCTAATTAGTTTCTAGTCTTAAATGAAATATGGTAATTATTATTTTTCTTTAGATATCTTGCTATTTGCATATGTATACGTTGGTCAAACGGGAAGATCATTTGGGACTAGGATAGGAGAACATCAGAAAGCATACGTAAACGAAGCTCATAATTCAACATATGCAAAACATTTGTTGGAGACTGGTCATGATTTCGACAGCAATTTCGAAATTTTGCACGTGGAAAATAAGACTATAAAATTGAACTTCCTGGAAGCAATGGAGACAAATAGGTACAATAAAAAACAGATTCTCCTCAACGACCAACCGGACCTGAATAAATCTCCCTTACTCAACCTTTTTTGAAACCCAGGAATTCCCATAATTTCTTGTATTTCGCACCATATTTTTTCATTTTTTCAACTATTTAAAGAACTGTATCCCAAATATGTAGTCAGTTACCATACTCACCTGATGAAGTCATGTTATCATGACGAAACAATTGTTATGAAAATAAATATATAAAGCGGAAATATGTTATTTTACTTTTTAATCATCAAGATGAATTTCCGACAAGTAAAGACTGAGACAATCAAGTGTCAAATTCAATGATGGTTCTCCAATTATCAGTTCAATCCTGTATTCATTTCCAGAAATATTGGAAAAAAAATATGTCAACTTTGTGGCTATTCGAAATTTTGAGTGTATGTCCTTGATAGAAGAAATTAGATTAGAAGAATTGACGCTATTGAAATTGAATTCAATTGATAGGTATGGATACAGACACATGAAATTAAGCAGAATTTAATAAAGATTGTTGTGCAGTTGAAAAGTTACAAAATAATTCTAATACAAAAACTGCAGTAGGCTAATGCTGGTACACAATTTAATGCAAAATTTCGTGATGCTCTTGCATTTAGACCATTTCATGAAATTTTTTCGCTAATGGATGCGCGCAAAAACTGCTAACGTCAGGTAAGTGTTTTTCTAGAACTCCTCAGGTAGTTTTTGTGCGACATGTGGGAAACGGATCATATCGCCGCAAATATCAGTTTTTATGTCAACCTTCGTCGATGCAAAAACCAATTTCAGAAACGAACTAAACCTCTACCAACTGATCGGATCGCCCCCTCCCAAAGGAGCACATCAAGGAGATTTCCCCTTAGAAAAATAACGCAAGTTCAGAATTTCGGCCATAATTCCCGATCGTGCCCCATTTAGGAGAATCCAGAAACCGACGCCCAGCGGCGAGAGCGAGAGAGACGGAGGGAGATCCGGCAGAACGCAGGGGACACCGAATTTCATCTTTGCCGGCTTCGCGCGCTGTTGCGAAGGAGAAAACAGATTCTGGTGACCTCGTTTCCGAGCGCAACCGGCTCCCGATCAATAGCATGCGACCACCCCCGGGATATTCATGGACCTGTCTAACGCCGCCGCATCCACCCGCTACATAGAAATAGCGGCCATGTCAAATCCCGGCTCCGGGCTCGTACGGAGACTGCCTGCTGTGAGGGAGGCCTCCGGGCCACGTTGCCAAGTCGTCTTTCTCTCCGAGATTATCAGAAAAATGATTTTGTGGATCTAATATACCATAATAATGACAGGAACAACTTGGCTTCATAGTCGGATAATATGGGTTAAAAACAACTAATCTTAGACACCAACTTAAACGCGAAAGTTCACATGCCTGCTCAGGAAAATTCAGATTTGTCATTCAGATCAAGCTTAATTTTACGCTGGCGCATTCGCCTTTTTTGAACATTTAGAATATTTTAATTTTCCACAGATATTAGGTTTGCTTTGGTTCCGAAATTCAGAACTGTCATACAACAGTTCTAAAACTGCGCAGAACCAATGCGCTGTGGAAGCCCGATTCTGAACTATCCTAGAACAGTTCTAAAAGCGATGAAACCAAAACACGAATTAAGTTCGGGTTCTCATCGGGATCGTAGAGGAAAAAAAACTTCCGTTTGAGTTGGCAGAAAAGAGGAATGTTAATCATGTCTTATTTATTGGTGTTGTTTAATTAAAAATATGCGAAAGTCCTTGTCGCACCATGTAGTATGGAAATATTTTGGGAATACTTACTTCCACTTAATTTTTTGTTCTGAATTTTCTTCATTACTCCAATTATACTACGAAATGAACCAACAAACTATTGGTTTATATAATAATGAATTTAATGACGAAGGTATTTCAGATATGTGCTTTCTAGAGAAAAATTAATTCGATACAATATTATTTAATAGAGGAAGAGGACTCTTGTATTCATAGATTTATTCAAGAAGTATACATCCCAGGTGCGAACAATAGAAATAAAATCCTTTAGATTATCCTGGTAGGTCGTAGCGAAGGAATTATCCTGAATAACAAAAGTTTAAATTTAACAGTTAACCGTTTCCTCAACAAATAAAACAATCAAAAACAACACGACGTCAAAAAAGTCAGGTTAACCTTAAATCGTTGACACCCACTCTACGCTTGTGCGAACTACCCAATCCTGAAGCAGTTCGGACTGTCACGTCCGAACTCCTTTCACAATTCTAGAACAGTTCGGAATCGATTCTGCAAATAACCAGAGCAGTATTACTCAAATCCTGAACCAGTTCTGAAATGAACCAAAACACAAAATCGCAATCGCGCACGCGGAACCGTTCCAGAACAGTCGGAACCAAAACAAACCTATTGTATTATTATTGAGTTTAGGACGGCTCTGTGTTTTCACGAAAAATCAGTATTATTTTCCAACTAGGGGAAATCGAAACAGAAAAACCTGATAGTGAGAACTGAAATAAAGGAAAACAAACTTAGAAACTTGATATTTGTGAAGTAAGTTCGAATCTCGATTACGTCATAAGACCAGAGTGCATTTCTGATATAATTCTCGTGAAAAGTTTCCAATGGTGCCTTCTGAAACATGAATACCGAGGAAATAACCACTGAAGTTGACATATTCTTTTTCAAATATGTCCAGAAATCAAGATGGTATCAAACTGAAATTCGATACACTGCTCTGCAATATGAAGCTCAAACTCTGCGCTAAAGTTTTTCCGAATAGCATAAACAGTTTCCGAAAAAAGAATGTTTTCGAAAAGAATTATGAAAAAAAAAATTCCTGTAAATGTACTGACAATATGATCTCAACAAAACCTCGTGAAAAGTGGCGCATCGTTATACTTCAAATAACTGCCAAGTTTCGATCCAATCGTTTCCGAATTACCACGGAAATATCATCGAAATTTCAAAAGACTCTAACTCCGACAAGATTTTGCCCATTAATGAACTTGAACGTCGCATTTTTAAATGCAACCTACTGTGAAAATTTCAAGTTGATAGAATCCTCCGTACTTCCGTAATCGTGTCTACGGACGGACGGCCAGTCTGCCGGCCGGACAGAATCGCGCGCAAAAATGAAGTTGCAGCCAAGTCGACAGTATTCAGTGTTGCCGCATAAGTCAGAGTAAAGAACAAGCGGGTCAGCTAAAACGAAACTTTCGCCAAGGCAACCCGCTTATTGGATTAAGAAAAGAAATAATTCAAAAGACCCTACGAATTGGACGAAGTGACCCCGACTGGCAACACCGGCTTTACGCAGAGCTGGCAAACACACGTGGCAATTCGAAAACACAAAATTCGAAACGAACGAGTGAAAATTAGATCCGCCCCGGGGTTGCTGCCAATAAGGAGCCATCATGAAAATGAGAATTGTTCAAAATAACTTTTGGACGGGTGGAAACGCCGAACGGGCCGTACGGCGTTGCCTTTTATCCTGCCGAATGAAGTTATTTTCCAGAAACGAAAGTAGTCGCTATCGCATTTCTTAATCCAATGGAAACATGATATTTGAAGTTTCGGAACTTTGAGTGCTTTTGAACTTGAAATTTGCGGTCCGTGTTGCGAACAGAAATAAATTGATGAATAAGGGAGTATAATTATTGGGTTAATTCTGACTGTTGATCGAAGCTGCTGAAAAACCTGCCTATTTCCACATTTTATCGTGGTTAAACTGTTGAGTATATAATGTATAAGAGTATATAATTGAAAAAACTAAGTAAATGAGCCTTGACAAAGTGCACATACTGAAAACCTCCTTGAACTAACCAATTTTTCAAAAAAAAAAAACTATTTTCTTGAAAATTTCTGCACGCCTGTGAAGAAGATACAAAGACCTGGCCAAAAA
The DNA here is from genome assembly GCA_958510865.1 of Myrrha octodecimguttata. Taxonomy (NCBI): domain Eukaryota; kingdom Metazoa; phylum Arthropoda; class Insecta; order Coleoptera; family Coccinellidae; genus Myrrha; species Myrrha octodecimguttata. The sequence continues at coordinate 24,582,155 of OY294059.1, forward strand.
ACTACCACATAACTTACTTTCCCTATTCAAAAAATTTAAAGGGTTGATGAGGATGGCACAGGGTGCAACAAAAATCCTTCAAAAATGCATATAAATTTGGTAAAAGCGAAACAAATATTTACCTGTTTCAAAATTTTGTTGCCAAATATTTTTCTTCTGAGAAAATGAATTTGTTCCATAATTTTGACGCGCACTGTATAGTAGCAAAATGAAATGACGAAACCAATAAAATGAAGTAAAAACTATGGGAAAGATGGAAAAATTACAGATTCGTATTCTACGACCTCGAATCACGAATAGTTTTCAAGTTGTACATTGATTTCAACCTTAAATTTCTCTCATCGAGTATTTCATCATTTTCGTGAAACTTTCCTCAATCGATGTTATTCTCTTCACCCACATAAAGGTTCTAGTCCTACCCAGAAAGTTAAATCCCTATTTCTATCTAATGTATTGGCTTGCCCATTCCGTCTGATCCCTTTCAAATCCGGCATTCCTGTATACCTTGTTGTTTTTTCCCTAGCCAGTTGAGTTTACCCAGTCACTCCCATTTCAAGGTAACAAAAATATATTCAGTGAACCCTCCAGATCAGATACTTGTGCCTGGCACAACGCAAACAAACAATCTAACGGCGAATATCGATTCAGAGAACGACACACACTTGACAACGCGAAACATCCCTGCCTAAATGGCTTGGATGGCTTTCAGACAACTTTCATTAACACAATTTCGACCACACTTCAAAGCATTGTTAATTGCGATCACGTTCTTCCATCGGGCCTCGAAGGACCACGAAAACGGGCTACAGGATCAGTTTCCTGGGCAGGGTATTAATTTTGATCGGGGGGAATCTTGAAAATTGGTGGCCAGGAAACGCTGCGAACGTTGGGGATTTTCACGCCGAGAAATTCCCCCAGAAATTGGGAGATTCCAGAAAAGCAATGATGTGCTAATATAGGCCTTTGGCCATCTTTGTACAGGGTCGGGAAGAGGTCTCGGACGTTTTTGAAACGACTCGTACTCCCCCTATTGAGTCGACAGATGCGGGAAAGTGGCCGTTGGATTCGGTTTCACCATTTGAAATAATCGGCCTGTGGACTGTAGAGCACCGCGTTTCTGCTTAAGTCCGTTGTAACGTATGTCAGACTAAACACTCTGTATAATTATTACAACGAGCAAGGTCCATAGAACCTCGCATCATCCATAAAGCTTGCTCAGATGGATTACCTACTGATATTGAATTCCCACGTCTGTTATCATAATATGCTTGTAAACACCTTGACAAAACATATATAATATTTTGTTATTGTATTATGAAAACAGTTAGTGAGAACAATGAAGCGGAGCGTTCATTGATGTGTCATGCCGTAGTAAATTACCCATAGTAATTAAACCAACTAACGAGTTTTTCGAGTGTTATTTCCAACCCTCTTCTGTACAAACCAACTGGACGAACCAACCCTATTCGGGATACACCACATGGTGATCCTACCAGGATACTGAAACACCACATGGCGATCCTGCCAGTTAACTAAAACACCACATGGCGATCCTGCCAGTTAACTGAAACACCACATGGCGATCCTGCCAGGATACTGAAACACCACATGGCGATCCTGCCAGTTAACACCATAATAAAGAGTCCGTACGGCTGTTCAGCGTCGCCATTTCAATATCCACCGAAACAATATTTTTCGTTGGGTTGAAGCACTCCGCACACGAGGTGAATTGATGAGGAAAAGACCACCAGGAGCTCAACGAACAATCCGAATATCTGAGAAAGTTGAAGGAGTGCGACAAGCAATTCCTCGAGTCGATCTGCTCGCCAGCACTTCAATTCGCCGACTTCTTTGCATCTGAATGGAGAAGACGTCGTGTTCCAATCCGACGTGTGTGGTTCCAACAGGATGGGGTGACCGCCCACACAGCCACAGCAACAATTGAAGTTATTCGTCCTCTCTTACCTGGTCGCCTTATTTCCAGTTTGGTGACGTTCATTGGCCTCCTCGGAGCCCAGATTTGACGATCTGCGACTTTTTCTGTGGGGACATTTCAAAACACGGGTTTACCAACACAAGCCCCGAATATTGAAGGAATTCGGGGAAGCAATTCGAAGTCGCCGCAATTGAGAGAGCAACGTTGGAAACAGCTTTCGGAAACTTCCAAGAAAGACAGCAGGAGTGTATCGCGAAACAAGGACGCCACCTGACTGATGTGGTTTTCCACACATGGAATTCCAAAAGGCTTTGAAAGTCTGAATCCAAATTGTTAAAAAAAAAATTTTTTCAGTAACAATTACCAAGGTTATGATTTTTTCAAAAACGTCCGAGTCCTCTGCCGGATCCTGTATTTGACTATACTCCATTCGTTCTTTGGAAGGCATAGTCCGTTCTACACAAAGGTCGTTGTTATATCGAATGTGAATAACAAAACAGTAGAGTTATTGATAAAGTTTAGAGAAGCACTGACCTGAGGTCAGGAACTTTTTCACGCTGATCCAAATCCGATGCCATTTTCTCAAGACATTTTGCATGAATCTTCACGTCGTCATTTCTTGACCAAGGGCGGGATTTGAATTAGATCATATCTGCATCATTGGTAATACTGGGAAAATAAAATTTCGAACGGATATATCGACGAAATCAGAAGGGGATTTTATTCATTCACGATTTCGTCCTTTTTGATTAACCCCCAAACCTACTATGAAAGTATCGAGTCTCTTAGTTTTTTCTTAGGTGTTATTATGGTTAAGGTCTGCCAACCGTGAAACGAGAATCCATTTAGAGACTCGATATTTGTTGAACCGGTTCAATTACGACAGCCGTATTCGCAAATTTGTAAAATCATCCAATGTTTCCGCATATATCCAAACAAAATTTCATTATTTCAGTGTTTTTTGTGTTTTGTCTGTAAATGACAACAATACTGAAATAGTAACCCAGAAATACTACACCATTTTTTTCGAATATTTTCGAGGATAAATATAAAAGTAAAAAGCCAAGTTTAATGAAATATGATGAATAGTTTCCGGTAAGGAATTTTTCCAACAAAAATTCCGAGAATTTTCGAATACTTTTTCACAGTTTAATGCCCCTAAGATCCTCACGAAATTTTGCCATTAGGTCATCCGTTGGTATTCTTCACCTTACTACATAAATTATATCTGATCGCTTCTGCGCTTCTTGAGATATTGAGCAAATAACCTGAATCTTGAAGTATCTCCGAAAATAAATATCGGATCAAACTGAAATTCGATGCACTGTTTTGAAATATTTACCACAGGGCATTTCCGAAGCTTCAAACTGAACGCGTCAATGTTCATTGAGATATTGAGGAAACATTCTGAAAAGTTCAAATAGCAACGAAATGTTTCGATGAGATTTTGCTGGGACTTCCAAGTCGATATTTCACAAAAATGAACCGAATTGCAGTTCAATTCGATTCAAAATTTCAGAGATATTTTCGAATTTCCCGGTTTTCTTTTCTGTATCGTTATTATTTTCTGAATATCTCGAAATACAATAATCTGATCATGATTAGCTCAGTAACTAAAGGGTTCTCCAATAAGAGGTGTTATTTTGATATTCAAAGAAAAATGCCATTTTTCAATATAAATGATCGGATGTTTATTTTATTATAAAGCTATGCCGTTAATAGTGGAAAATAACATCAGGCAAACGTCCACCACGACCACGCTTACAGGACCATATCCATTTAATGCTATTTTCCATAACCAAATCGCAAAGTGGGTGCCCTATGTCCTCGATAGCCTCACGAATTCCATCTTTGAGGTCCTGAATAGATGCTGGGCTATTGGCGTAGACCTTCTCTTTCACGTGGCCCCAAAAGAAGAAGTCGCAAGGTGTTAAATCACAAGATCTCGGTGGCCAATTGTGATCACCTTTTCGAGAGATAACATGCACGGTCCGGAAACTTTTCCCGCAAAAGATCAATGGTTTCGTTGCTTGTGTGGCACGTAGCGCCGTCTTGTTGAAATTAAACGTTGTCCAGATCAAAACCATCCAATTCCGACCATAAAAAATCATTAATCATCTCTCGATAGCGCAATCCATTCACCGTAACTGTTGCTGCAGCCTCATTTCCGAAAAAGTAAGGTCTAATGACCCCGCCGGACCATAAACCGCACCAAACAGTCACACGTTGACGATAGATAGGCTTTTCGACAATAACTCTCGGGTTTTCCGAGTCCCAGATGCGACAATTTTGCTTGTTGACGAAGCCACCGAGGTGGAAATGGGCCTCATCACTCAAGATGACATTCCGATGGCATTCCGGATCATTTTCATGCATTTCAACGACCCAATCAGCAAAGACGTTGTTGATGATCGGCCGGCTTGAGTTCTTGTGTTAACTGAACTTTATAAGCCTTAAGACCCAAATCTTTATGCAAAATACGGTGTAATGACGTTTGTGGAATGCCTGATTCCAAAGAACGATGAGGAATGGACAAACCTGGGTTTTCTCCAACAATATTCTCGGCTGTTCTTGAGCGACGTGCACGGGTTTTATTCTTCATATCACTTTCCAACAGCTCGAATTTTTCCACCAATTTCTTTATTGCGGTCCGACAAGGTGCTTCACGACGACCCAAAAATGTTCGAGTTTTACGAACCGTCTCTGCCAAATTTTCACCATTTTTATAGTGAATTTTAATGATTTCAATACGTCGTTGAAGCGTGTATCGTTCCATTTTGATTGATGGCGTAGTTTCTACTTGTCAAATGTCAAAAAATGACAGCTTCAAAAGTGACATCCACCGAAATAGCGGGCTATTCAAAATAACACCTCTTATTGGAAAACGCTTTACTTCATTAATGCTTATACATAATTTTGTGCAAAATTTCGTGAGGGTTGAGTCATTTTTACGCCCACGAATCAGATCGTGCGCGTTGAAGCTTCCGACTTCACGTCCGCTTTTCTATAATTTGTATTCTGTCTAAATATCCAAGTTTAAACCCTCGTAAATATTTCAAAATGATCAAATTCTTCAGACTAACGACAACAACGAATTTCACAAATCCTCCATCCAGAACAACAGAAGCAATCCAATCATACCCGACTGAAAACAAGAAGGCTACAACGGTAAGCGGGCCTTCTACAAATTGGAAAGTTTTTTACAATAAATCTATCAAGGGAAACTGAATTGGGAAACGCGGAGAGCTAATGCCTCGACCTGCTTTCCCATCCGGGCATTGTTCCAAGAAATTGAAAACGGAAGTTGATTCTCCACCGGGGACAGTCTGAAGTGGTTTTCCATTCGCGACAAGGAAAATGGCTGGTTGAAGGGCTCCTCCCCCACACCCCCCGCGGTTTCGATGCGGGGAAAATGGACCAGATGTTTATCGGTTATATTCGATAATTTAAGAGGATTATCCGCATAAAATCGATAATGGTTAATGGGGAAATTCTAGGAAGAGAGGATACTAGAGGAAGCCAATTAATCCTATCGATAGAAAACCCTGTTCGACAGATCCAATGAGATGTTAGTTCAAAGAGCCTTGTAACAGACATCAGAAACAGAGACATTTTCTGGGATTGCAAAATGGCGCATGGGCTGGGATATATTCACTTGCCTACTCGAATTCGAGAACTTTTTAAAGGTACTCGGAATCGTTAAGAGGGTATTTCTTTAGTTGGCTTGTTGGCTTTCTTTCGCTACTTTCTCTTGAAAAACTCGACAGTTCTTCCACACTTTTCAATTTCTAGTTCAAGCTCGCCACGGCACAAACCTTATTTAATTGATAAGGTTTAAGTCTTGTGATTGGAATGGGGGTTTTTCCTTTAAACGAAAATGCAGTAATTTTCATGAAAAACCTTTAGAACATCACATTTCAAACATATAATTTCAATATTATATTTTAAAAAAAACGTTTGATCACCTAAAACTGAAAAATAAAAATGGGGATTTGCATTTAAAAGGATTTGTCTTGAGTGCACGATATGGCAACGTCGAATTCAGCTTTCTCGGAAAGAAAAGGACGTCAAATGTGTTACTTTGCTTAGAAAAACAGAGATAGCTATACTTCGATCTGGTTTGAGTAGAAGACAACGACCAAGAAATAAAAAACGAAGAGCACAGACTTATTACTGACAAATCGCAAACGGAAATTGTTTGGTTATGTTGACAAAGAACACATGTGTACCACAGAATATAGGAATAAATATTTAATTATTCCATAGCAGAAAAAGCTATTGTAATAAACACTGTTGTCATGACTGGCAAATCCCAAACCCCAATTTTGAAATCTGATTTTGAATACTTTCTGAAAGTAATTTGGGAAAATAATGAATCAAACTTAAAACAATTATGTTCAAATTTGCTTTTGCAGTAATAACCCAAATTCAGGAAAACCCCTATTGGCTGGATTAATTTTCGAAATATTCCACCTTATGCGGTCCGCAGACGATCAATATTATTGCACAATACTCAGTTGATCAGGCGTATACTATATTAAAAGGTTGTGTAATATGCTGCTTGATATTCAAAATTGTGCATTCTGTGAAATATTGTACGGTACTGCACGATTTACCTCAGTTTGTGTGAACAAGTTTACCAGATCACTTCGTTATGGGCAATAAGTGTTCCGGAAAATCGATTCATAATGTCAGAATTAATTGACATCTACTAATAATTTTGAGAAAAAAATTTGAAATTTTTCCTGAGAAAAATTTTTGTTCGGAAACAACTGATCAGATTCCAAGGAGAATTTGCAACGACCTGTAATTCTTCATTGCTTAACAGTGTATTTAATTCCAGTTCGATCTGATCTCAATTTTATAACATTTCTGTGAAAATATGTTAAATTTCGTACTCTTTTCGTTAATTCTTAATTCTAGATTTACTTAAAAAATACAAAGTTGTGTATCAGCATTTTTCGACTAGTTAATAAGTTAATCGTGTTTGGATCAGAAATTTTCGAGGTATTCTAGAAATAATAACGATAGCGAAGAAAAAACTACGAAATTCAACATATTTTTACCCAATTGTTATAAAATTGAGATCAGATCACACGGTTGTGTGAAATGATCGTGATATATGAATCATTTTTAAAAAATCTGGAAATTCTGTGCTGAAAAAATATACGAAACTGCTACTGAGATTATTTCCATAAATCAGCAAATATTCGAACACGGTCCTTATATTTTTCACATTCCCATCATACTTTAACCGAAAAAAGGACATTAAAAATACATATATCACGCCACCTTGATTCCCGTCCCAAATACTGTCCACCCAATTGAGGTGGTCGATGTGTAAATGTGAAAAATCGATTGATCCTGTTCAATTTCGCGCTATAAAATGATTCATGGTTTATCCCACTGATGCCTTTTTAATGCCTGGTCTGAAAACCGACGCCGTGGAATGATACTTTAGCTTTTCCAACCCGGTAATTATCGAGTTTCGTGAACAGAATTTTCCGGACATTGACATTCGATTTCGAAGTGTAAAACTCAAATGTCCCTTCCCATAGATATCTACAGCCCGGTGAAAAATTTCGAGTTTGGGTGAAAGAAACTGCCTTCGAGAAGTCGGGCCTGAAAGTGTAGAAGAATTAATAAAACCTTGGCAACTTGTAACTTAAAATTGGTGAACCAAAAAACAAGATTTATCAGAGTCTGTTACTTGCATTTTACCGATGATGAAATATTAGATCTCATTCTTGAAGACAATTTCTTTCCAGGTCCCTAGTCCAAGCAGAGAAAGTTACCTAAGAGGAATGCCGTGTCTTCCAGAAATCTGCCTGTTGAACTGATCATTAGGGAATAACTTGAATGTTTTAGTGATAGAACTGACCGATTGAAACAAAAGATTCTCAACAAGGAAATATCTGGTGATGAATACTCTTTGCTCGAAGTGCTTCTGCCGATAAAATCGAAGTTGTAAAAGAAGATGCATGTGATATTATGTTGCATGTTATTTGCAAAAATAATAAACTTTCAAACTTTTTACCTATCTAACTTTATTATTGATCAAATACACCCTTAGATCTACTGCTCGAAAAGTTGAAAAACAGATAGTATTGTGAAACATAGTTTTTGGATTAACAGACAAATACTCATAACTCAACTATTTATATAGGGAAGGACTGAATTCACACAATATATTGTGAATAAAATGAATACATTCACATTAAACCAATGCTACTTGTACTGTAAGCCTTATTTATTATGTATTGACAAATAAATTCATCCAACACTCATATGATTGGTCTTGAAAAAGCTGTAATCAATAAGCCTTGTACAGCTTTGAGTTCATCGGCAGAAGTACTTCGAGCAAAGAGTATTCATCACCAGATATTTCCTTCTTCAGACTCTTTGTTTCAATCGGTCAGTTCTGTCACTAAAACATTTACGTTGTTCCTAATGTTCAGTTCAACAGGCAGATTTCTGGGAGGCATAGCATTCCTTTTGAGTAAATTTCTCTGCTTGGATTAGGAGCCTGGAAAACAATTGTCTTCAAGAATGTGATCTAATATTTCATGAGCAATTCGTGCTTACCTCTATAAAATTGATCATGATCGGTTGAATGCGGGTAACAGACTCTCATAAATCTCGTTTGTTGGTTTTTATCGATTCTTCAACACTTTCAGGCCCGACTTGTTAGAGGAAGTTTCTTTCATACAAAATCAAAATTTTTCACCGAGCTGTGAAAATCTATGTAAAGGGACATTTGAGTTTGCTTTTTCTCGGTAAAAACACTTGTAAAATCACACAAACGCTAAAAAATATGCATAAACTTTCCCATTTTCTCGACATTTCTTTTAGCTTGTCAATGATAATGCCTGTAACTCGGGTTACTCTTATAGCCACCAGAGGGAGTAGCGCTTATCTTCATTTTCCAACAGGTTAATTTAAAACCAATCGAGCAAAGTTCTTATTGAATAGTAGGATAACTTCAGCTGCGCGCATTTTGTGGCCACAATGCTCAAAAATCTGAAACTATTCAGGAGGAAACTAAAATCTTGAGATTCATAATGATGAAGTTCACTGAGGCTCACGTGTGAAATATTCGTTACCTATCGCTCCTTTTGCTATCTATGATATTATGTCTCACTAAAGCTATGAAATGAATGCCAATGTCAGTATTTGCTGCGGAAAAAAACGCGCACAAAATGTGTCAATCACACTTCTCACTACCACAAATGGTCGTCGAAATGAACGGTGTTGCCAAGATTAAAATGATTTATGGTTACTGGAAGGTAAGATTCGCCAGATGCTCCTGGAAGATGGCGCGCTGTACGTAGTTATACGGCAGTATTCCGTCTGAAAGGTGACAAGTATCGAGATTCCCTGATCTGTTGATTGGATGATTAGATCTGATAAAGATAGAATGTTTCTTGATTTATCGACAGATATTCGTTCTTGTGATGATGTTAGTATCACTTCTGGAGCTCACTTTTCTCGAAGAACCAATTCCTATCTTTATTAGAATTAATCCTACTTTAATATCATCTTTGAATGTATCATGGTTAATCTCAGAAGAGGAAGCTACAGCCGATTGTCATGATAAAGAATTAGACAACGCTGATTCTGAGTATCTCCTTCTGCAGCAATATACCTCAAGTTAGACCTCAAGTTAGGTGTGCCCCAGGGCTCTGTTTTGGGGCCACTTCTTTTTTTGTTATTCATTAACGACCTTCCCACCAATCTAAGAAAATTATTCGTTAAAATGTCAAATTATAACAACCTATTGGCCAAATTACTCAGATTTATCTTGTTTGCTGATGACTCCTCTATAGGAATCGCTGCAGAGACCTTGGAGGAGTTACAGAGGTTGTGTGAATTGCTTGTGCGAAGCTTTAAAGAATGGTGCAAATTAAATAGAATTATAGTTAACACCGAGAAAACGGTGTGCGTTCACTTTTCTTTGTCAGACGATGAAAATAATACATTGACTATTCGGCATTTGGATACATTTATTCCATGTGAACCCACTACGAAGTTCCTAGGTATCTATATCGATCGACGACTTAAGTGGGATTCACACATTAACTATGTCTGTAAAAAACTCAAAAGCTCCTACTATGCTTTGAGTAGGATTAAAAATTCACTGCCATTAATATCTCTTATTAATGTGTATTATAGTTTGGTATTCAGTCACTTGGCGTACAACATCCCACTATGGGGTAATTCCTCTGACATACACAGAGTATTCATAATTCAGAAGCGAATAATCCGCTTGATGTTCGACTGCGCCCCACGATCCTCTTGCAGACCTGTTTTTTTGGAAAATAGGATTCTTACTGTTGCCTCTATTTTCATATTGAGATGCCTCGAGTATGTGAAGGAGAATGAGGGCCTTTTTGTAAAACTGTCTAGCTTTCATTCCCACAACACTAGAAATAAACTAACCTTGTATTTTCCGGTCCATAGGACATCAAAGTATGAATCGTCTCCATTATATCAAGGCATCAAACTTTTTAATCATCTACCGCAGTGCACACAATCAATGAATGTAATTAGATTTAAGAAAGTAGTTAAGGAAATATTGTTAAGAAAATGTTTCTATACAGTTAGTGAGTATTTCAGCGACAAGCTCGCAAATTACTGAATTCTTCCATTTTGACCTGTCCTATACATAACCTATTGTGTCTTAAAGGATTAATAAATTATTATTATTATTATTATTATTATTATTATACTCCCTTTACCAATATCTTTCCAGGGAGCATCACACATAATCCAGAATGTCACATCTAATCTGAGGAAAGGAGGCTACAATCAGTCGTCATAACCTTGCCATAATGAAGCATTACCCAACGCTACAGAACGAAATTTGTATAGGTAGGAACGGTACTCCATTGTGTGCCTAGAACAAAAGCACACCCCATTCAAATCGAGATGTGAATGAAATTGGAGTATTCACAAGAAAAACTCGCTCAGGGTCATAAGAGTTAAGCCTAGCCCACACGACATAGTGAAGGATGTGTTAGATTGTGTGCGCCCACACAAGCCAAACGCACTGTTAACTTAGGAGGAAATACTACAGACTCAAAGGATGAATCATGGGGAACTTTCAGACATTATGATAGATTGCTGTGGGAGCTGTATAAGTGTTGTCCAGAATTCGGGCCGACCTCCAGGAAATTCGGAGGAAGACTTCAATGCTATTGGCAGTGTTGATAATGGATTGTGGACATCGTTAATATTTCTTTCCTGTCATCTAAGGAAAAGGTTCCTTTCAATTCACGAGTGCTATATTTGTTGGATCGGTTGATTCCCCGAGATTAACGACTATGACAGAACCTGGTCAATATATTGTCCTAATGGGTGTCTTATAGAACTGAAAAAAAAACACAGAATCCGATGGAACTTCAGGATAATTAATTCTCTTTGCTCCAATACGAGGGTTCAGAAATGGTTTCATTACTTTTCGAAATATTCAATTCACTCTAAAAGTATCTTTCGGAAGTTATTGTGTTTACGGTCGGCAGTTAGACGACTCGATCACTCGATATTTGTAGAGTAGGTTTGTGGTTTAGTTAGGGAGGTCGAATTCGTGAATGGGAAAGTCCACCTAATGATTCCGTAGATATATCCATTCAAAATTTCATTCTCCCAATATTTCCAAAAATACAGATCAGACCGAATTGAAATCCGGTAGTTTATCGAAGAATTACCGTTCGAGGGTTCATACATAATTAAATGAGGATAATAAGATCATAAGATCACAAAATACTGAATATTTGAATTTGTTTTCAAATTGTTCTAATGACACGATCATCACGAAATTTTGCACAAAGTTACCAAGTTTTATTATGATTGAATCAGCATATATTGAGTTATTTCGACGAAAAAAATGATATCGAGAAAAAGCCACGAAATTTTGCAAATTTTTGGTTTATTATTTGATAAAATCAAATAATAAACCTTAGTGATCGACCAACAAAAAAAATTTTTAACCCCCCCTGAAAATTTCACAGTTTACGTTTTGGAGAATGTAGATTTGAATGAACGAATAAAAAAAAATCCGTCCGTCCACCGTCCGTTGTCCGGGGCTTTTCTCTGGAAGTACTGAACGAAAATCCTTGAAACTTGGTAGAAAAATCGTGTGTCACTCGGGGTTGATCCTCCAAGCTTTTCAGCAGAATCGGTGTACCCCGAGGGGGAAAAAAATAATTTCTCGAAAACTTACAACCGAATTTTCATGAAACTCTGAACGTTGATTACAGTTGCATAACTTAACCTAAAAAATTTTACCCGGATGATTTCCGACCAGTGGTTTCTAAAATATAACGAAAAACGGTTCAAATTTCCAATTATATCGAAAATGAATCATCGCATTCGGGTCTAAGTTGTTTAAGATATCAACGGTATATTGGGTTACTTAACTAAGAAAATAATAAACCCTTGTGTAAAATTTGCAGTGTTTTTACATAGACTGTTGTGAAATATGCAGCTCAAGGCATGCCCAAATTTTTTTCCAAATGTAATGAATAGTTTGCGAGAAAAAAAAAATGTTTCAAAAAATTTTTTGAATTTACTTACAGCACGATCTCGACGAAATTTGTTTCAACTAACTGACAAGTTTCAATTGAATAGCTTCAAACAGCTATTACTCCGAAACCATTCGACCGATTTCGCCCATTAACGAACTTAACCTGCGCATTCTTAAATGCAACCAGCCCTGAAATTTTCAATTAGGTTAAATTCTCTGTAAGCCCGTAATCGTGCCTGCGGACGGACGGACGGCCGGATAGAATCGATTTTGACACTTGATTCGTCATCAATGAGTTCAACCTAGTCGTTTGAGATAATTGTCGGCTCAAAATTCGAAAATTACAGACATTCGGACAAAAGATAGCACGCTGTTTCCCTAAAATATGCGAGCAAAATGTAATAGTAACAAAAAATTCGTTTCAATAATGAGGAACTGCCACATAGTAAGGACAGAAACAGTTCAATATAGAAAAGCTGATTTTGGCATATTCACATCAGTGTTGCCATGTCTCAAAACTCAGCAGCTATTCTCGTACCAAAAAAATTCAGTCTCTAAATCAACAAGCCGAATGGAATACGGATTGCGCTGGTTCATAAGTCATCATTTTATCTCTGCAGCCCACGCAAATTTCACCTATTCCTCGCACGGCTCGAAGTTAATCGAATAAATCTCTTGAATTCAACCTTTCATGACCGAAATTTCCTTGTAGCGACGTATTTTCATAAAGGGCCTTAGTCAGCTAGATATCAAGCAAGCTGATACCCGACATCCCTCGTTATACATACATCAAAAGTTTTATGAGCCAGTTTACATCGGGCTCGGGCCAAATTTCCATCAAGAAAGTCAAGTATGATGTACAAGAAAGTTTCGAGACATTCCCCGGATTTCGAATTAGAGATGGGTACTCGGAATTTATGATGAGTCGTAAACTCAACTCTCAGTCGAATGATGATGTAAATTTTGAGATGGAACTCTCCCTCGTAATTGCATCAAGGCTGAACGATTGAGGAAGCAGCTTTTTACGAATTTCCAACGAATACAGCGACTGTCACATTTTCACAGAAATGGTGTATTTGAAAGTTTGTGCGTTCTAGCACTAGACCCTATAAATGAATTAATCATAGAATGTAAAAAGATTTGATTTACGGGTGAATTATTTGATGCTTCGTATAATTGGAATAATTTCGAAATGTGAAAGTTGAAATTTGGAGATTTTTTCTACAATACCTCAGGAACTACTTGAACGATCGGATTCAAACTTGGTAGCTGGTAGTATTATATATGTTTTGTTGGGATCGTGTGGTTAGAAAATTCAAAAACATTTTTTTTTCCAAATTTTTTTTTTCTTCGAAAACTATTCATCAGATTCGGTTGAAATGTTGTATAACCCTTGAACCCTACATTCCACAACAGTAAACTAGATATCAGTTTGATCCGATCATTATTTCTGGAGTTATAAACATTTATCATATTATTATATTTCTGAATGTGCTAATACACTCCTGCACTTTCTTTGCGAGTGCATCACAGCTATCTCTCACGGTGATCTCGTTTCCAGAATAACCAATTCAATGTTTGAAATTCAAAGAAACATGATTGGGAAAAATCATTTACTCACATAATTCTTATGATTTGGTGCTTCTTTACGATATAATGGGGGTTTTTCCTGAATTTGGGATATTACTGCAAATGCAAATTTGAACATAATTATTATGGGTTTGATTCATCATTTTCCAAATTACCTTCAGAAGGTATTCAAAATCAGATTTCAAAATTGTGGTTTGGGATTTGCCAGGCATGCACGAAGTGACAACGGTGTTTAGAAGAATAGCTTTTCCTGCTATAGGATAATGAAATATTTATTCCTTTTCTGTGGTACACACGTCTTCTTTGTCAATATAACCAAACAATTCCCATTTGCGATTCGTCAGTAATATGACAGTATGACAGTCTGTGTTCTTCTTTTTCCATTCCTAGGTCGTTGTCTTCTACTCTAACCAGATCGAAGTATAGCTATCTCTGTTTTCCTAAGCAAAGTAACACATTTGACGTCCTTTTTTTTTGCGAGAAAGCTGAATTAGACGCTGCCATATCGTGCACTCAAGACAAATTCCTTTAAATGCAAATCCCCATTTTTATTTTTCAGTTTTAGGTGATCAAACATTTAAAAATATAACATTGAAATTATATGTTTGAAATGTGATGTTCTGAAGGTTTTTCATGAAAATTACTGCATTTTCGTTCAAAGGAAAAACCCCCATTGTAACGAAAACATTTCACTACAATGAACTATAGAAACACTGATGTTTATCCTGATATTCATGCGATGAACTATAGAAACACTGATCTTCATCTTGATATTCATGATATTCATTCCATCACAAGATTTTACACAATCTTTTCTTCGTCCATTCATAAATTGAAAACTTCGTCATTATCTTTATTTTGATGAAATTTATAAATGAATTATATGAAATCACTCAACTAACCTACACACGTTAATTGAACTCTTGATTTTTATGGGAAGTCTGGTCCATAGACATTGAGACATAGCCTCCATGTCTGTGGTCTCATCACGAAATAGCACACACCTAATATGGGTGTATTAGGTTTGTGCGAAAAAGATAACTATTTCCATGTATTCTATGGTCCGGATAAACGTGGGCCTAGCTTAATTTACGGCCTTTACTAGCTCAGGGCGGATCCTTAAAAATAGGGAATTTTCTCGAATTTTATCAGATTTTATAATATTCAACGTTGAATATCTCCGAAACGGTGCGTCTAAGGAGAAACTGTTATAGTTTTATGAATCGGTGAATCCATGACTAGGAAATATGTGCCATAGCATAAGAAAATTTCACACCAAAATTCAGTTATTTCATTAGGTTTTTTTCTGGGTTTTCACTCCCAATATCTGAAACAGAACTATTAAAAATTGAATAAAAATTATTTTTTCATGGAAAACGCCGTTTCGGATTGCAGGATTAAACTATTTGTCAAGGGCAGTTTCTTTGAAAACAGATTGCCTAATGAACAAAACAGAAACAATACAAACGATAAAGAACGTGAATTGTGACGTTTCAGAGTACAAATCTTTCATCAGCCAAACTTTCAGAATCATTAAAATAAGTCTCAACTCAAAACGAAAGAAAATAATCCTGAAAGTTTTCTCGTTTGTCCGATAAAAGACAGATTTGTACTCTGAAACTTTACAATTCGCGATTTGTTTATTGGTTGTATTTTTCATTAGGCAATCTGTCCTAAAAGAAACTGCCCTTGACAAATAGTTCAATCCTGTAATCCGCAAGGGCGTACTCCATGAAAGAACAATTTTTATTTAATTCTTAAAAGTTCTGTTTCAGATATTGAGAGTGAAAACCTAGAAAAAACTTAATAAAATGAGGCAAAATCCTCCCAAAATAAGCTTCAATCAATACAAAAATGTCAAAGACTCAAAAAAACTGATTTCTTTTTTGGGAATTTCAACACCCCGAATCTTTTAAATGGAGTCAAATCTGGAAGTTTATGAAGGAAAATATTGTTTTTTTTTATAATAGGAATCTATGGTTAAAATTAACTTACAACTTAAAGACTCTCCCTGTATAGATATCCAGGCTCTAGAAGCGAATCATAAAATCGCATATCTAGTGCTTGCAATACTCGTTTATCCGACTATAACATTTCAACTGTAGTTACAGTTAAATTCAATGCGAAAACACTCCGACAAATATTCGCCAGCATTTACTGCTCTTCGTTCCCATTACGACTTTCAGTTTCCAGTAAAATTCACTAGAACTATCCTTTCTACGTTCGTGTTTCCAACCAATTAGAGTTTAATATTTCAGCCGTTAACAAAACGACTCTCCTATCAAGTTGTTTTTATTGTTGGAACGTACCGCTGACGTTGTTTTTATCTATCTGAACCGTGATTTTTTTGTCACACTGCTTTTCAGGTCGTTAAGCAGTTTGCTCTCTCACCCCTTTCATTGCACAGTTCAGGATTGTTTTCCGGTATACAAACAACGAGAACTTGCTACCCCAAACGAAAAGGGGTGCTTTACTCTAAGTGAAACAGTTGTAGAAGCATTGTATATTATACAATAGTAGAAGCAAGCGTAGAGCTTTATTCGGAAGATCATTTCAGTTGAATATTTCGAGCAGGCAGGATAAGACCAACATAATTGTATTTCAGCAATGGGGGTTTTTCCTTTAAACGAAAATGCAGTAATTTTTATGGAATACCTTGAGGACATCACATTTCAAACATATAATTTCAATATTATATTTTAAAAAAAATGTTTGATCACCTAAAACTGAAAAATAATAATGAGGATTTGTATTTAAAGGGATTTGTCTTGAGTGCACGATATGGCAACGTCGAATTCAGCTTTCTCGGAAAGAAAAGGACGTCAAATGTGTTACTTTGCTTAGGAAAAAAGAGATAGCTATACTTCCATCTGGTTAGAGTAGAAGACAACGACCAAGGAATAGAAAAAGAAGAGCACAGACTGTCATACTGCCATATTACTGACGAATCGCAAACGGAAATTGTTTGGTTATATTGACAAAGAACACGTGTGTACCACAGAATAGGAATAAATATTTCATTATTCTATAGCAGAAAAAGCTATTCTACTAAACACTGTTGTCACTTCGTGCATGTCTGGCAAATCCCAAACCCCAATTTCGAAATATGATTTTGAATACTTTCTGAAGGTTATTTGGGAAAATGAGGAATCAAACCCATACTAATTATGTTCAAATTTGCATTTGTAGTAATAACCCAAATTCAGGAAAATCCCCTGTTCCCCTGTTCCTAGAAACCTTTCCAAAACGACGTACTTCTTCAGAATAGACGGACATGGTTTAGAGAGAGAGAGAGAGAGTAACCGAGGGCACCAGGATGGAACTATTTCAGGCAAAACCAACGACAAAATTAGACAGATCAGTTTGAAATACATATTTTTCAAAGTTTAGCAAGTAATATTTATGTCATCGGAAGTATTTCAATGCATATTTTATGTTATTCAATTTTGAATTATTGTTTATAAAGACTGTATAGAGGATATAATTTTCGCATTGTTCGTATATTGGAAAGCGTTTCGATTTTTCGAATAATATTTGAATTCGTGTTGTGTCATTAATTGATGGGGGAAATAATTGTTTATGATAAGATTCATGTTTGAATCGAATATGTATAAAATAATATTTCAGCGACCAACCATATCGCTGCTGGAACACAGCAGATTTCAATTAGAAAACGAAAGTCATTCATCAGTAAGTCTAACCGTAATATTATGGGGCAATTCTCCCAAAAAAAATATTTATACGAAACACCCTGAAAATTTCAAGTCGAGAATTGATCTTGACACTGGATTCTTCATCAGTAAGTCCAGGCCCTCTCCTCTGAGACCTTATTCCATAAAAGATTCGAAAATTACCGATATTTGATCGAAAGAATAGCCATTTCCAAAAACTTGTTGCGTGAAAAATTTAACGGAAACTGAGTTTGAAACGTAGCTGGGACTCGATGATTTTCACAAAAGTTGGCCAATCATGATAAAATCCTAGAAAAGTGCTGGAGTGAAAGACATCATAGGAGCTTCTGTGAACAATGTTATTCTTCTAATACCATCATTGCGAATTTGTTTGATGCTGATACTCCTTCGAATTCATCTGAAGGAATTAAAGAACCTTTAGTGAAAAAACTCATTTACTCAATATTGCAAGCTGACTTCTTAATTTTAAAACCAAGGCAATGGTCGGGCGGAAGGCCGCAAAGAATTGACTTTGACATCGTATTTTTCCATTTTCAGTTTATCGAAACTTAGCGGCATTCGGACAGTTTTCACAAAAGATTCACTCCGTCATAACGCGATAAATGAAAACACAAAACCAAATCTCGACCGCCTAAAAGCTGCACGTATTCATTTTTCTCTTAAGTATTGCTGATTAATAAAATACGGAAGTAATAAATCCAAATTCTTGGTTAATTCGTTCATCCGAGCTAAAACGGAATTATCCCCTCAGCTTTGGGCAAGCTGTGACGAAAAAGCTTACGAATTGTGTGTATCTAGAAATCAAATAATTATTGTAAAGATTTTATGTTTAGTTAATTAATAGGCTTTTCTCAAAGCCTCCAAAAATTGCCTTAGCGCACGGTATTTCACGTGCACGTGGCGGGGTATTGGTTAAAGTTTTCAACTAGCAATAATCGCATCTCGGATAAACGTCATTGATTACGATATTGCCTCTGCGCAAAGCTAATTCTAGGCAACCGAAACATGAAGGTTAAAACATCCAGGTACGACATTTCAAGTATAGGTTTGCAGGTAGTGGCATCTGGTGAAAAGTTTAGGTCATTAGTTGGGACAAAGTAGAAGATTCTGATTTATCGACCGTGTCTTCTTTCATCAGAAAAAACCTCAGAGTAACGAAAAACATAGAGGGACTGTACGCAGTCCTCGGGCGTCCGCAACATTCTTTCTTGACATAGTCAGATTGTGATATATTTGGACGTGCCCAATGATATTATCTTATTGTAATTGTATATTGAGTCAAACAAAAAATGTTAATTTTGATAATTTTCGGTTAATTATGGAAAATTAGACATCCTGATACTGTACTGTTATCAGTATCTACCTGCTGAAATCCGAGCATTGGCATCGATGCCTCATTACCCGCATACCGCGGGTCAATCTGTCACCAGTTGTTCTGGCGAGTTTTCAGATATTTCTAGCTGTTTAGTTCAATATTTTTTGAATTATTGAAATACTTTAATTCACTATGGGACGTTAGAAGTGTTGTTGTTTGCGGAGTCTCGTGAATTGGGGGAAATATCTTATCACAGGTTGGTAACTGTTTTGTTGCCAAGTCTGTTTTGATTGCGGTCAAAGGGTCAAATTTTCTATCACATGTCGCAGACAGCAATCGCCTTCTGAATATGACGTATGCTTCCTCTAAGTTGTTTGTTACCCTGAGGAGAAATCCAACTTACAACATAGAATAACCTGTATATCAACCGCATAATTGAAACCATACAGATGTTCTATTCAGGGACGGCAGTCAACGGAAGTAAAAAATGAAATAAATTATGATGGAATCTTTCTAGGTCATTCGTATTCGTTTGGCGACATCCATTAGCCACACCCATTCCGCAATTAAAATACGTGCAGGTTAAAACAGGACCTCGGAAAACATTCAAAAGGGAAACTGGGAAATCCCCAGGAATATCGCGTTGAAGGTAACACAAAGTTGAGGGCACTAGTTTCAGAATGTCGCATTAAATTTCCACAAAGTTGACATAGAGCTGAACCGCGAAAATACACATTTCATGGTGCTCGTGCAAGATTGAACTTGAGAACAATGAGAAAACTTGAATTGCGAGGTAGAGCTGTCTCAGATGACATTAAGATTCCTGTTTTGTGAGTCTACCATAGAATCATTGTGAATAAATGAATTCCATCATCAAAAACTTCAAGAAAACAGGATCCCAAGAAATATTTCGTATCAGTATTAATGGATTGTCAATTTTGTTCTACTGGAAGTCATGTCAACACATGTATTCTACGAATTACGATCTTGACCAAACACAGCAATATCTCCAGAAGATGTTTTCGATGCTGAGACAAAAGCTTACTTTTTCAAAATGAAGTTCGTTCTCAAATTGGTACTGAATGTCATATTTATCTTGTAAAAGTTAAATCTAAAAATGTTAAATAAAGGAGGACTACAGAAACGAAATTTTGATATTTAAGTGAGGCAGAGAGAGCACAGAATAATTAATTCAAATTGCAGTTTTCTTAGCTTAGATTTGTAACCAAGATGCAAAGAATATATCAGGTGTCGGCACTTTTCTTCTATTAGCCACTTACATTTTGGTTCCACAATGCGGTCCTAAAATTGTCAAATATTTTTCTATTTCTCTCTGTAAACGATGATGGCGCTGAGGTCGCTGTTTCAAATCCATACAATTAATTCCACTTAATGAAAATTAATTGAGCTGTAATCTATTAGATCTGATGAGATTATTTTCCAAAATATGAATTGGATATTTGAAATGATTGATTCTAACTAATAATAGGAGTATAACAAATGTGAAACAACTACCCATTGACAATATGAAATATGTATAAGGGAAGAAGGGGCAGCATGAGGTTTATTGTTAAAACACTTTCGTGGATACAAGAAGTCAGTTCGAAGCCTAGATAACAGTAAAACTGAACGAGAGATTGGACACATGAATTTTTTGGAAAGTTTGTATCTCCTTTCATTAAAAATATGGTTTATAAATTTTGTATACACCGAAAAAAATATTAATTCACAATGAATTTGTTACAAGGTAGTGAAAATATTCCGAGAAAAAATGTTAATATTTATCTTTATTGAAATATAAATTGTTCACTCTGATGTTCATGTTCTTACGGTTTGTCAGAAGAATTTCAAACCCGATAAATTCATCGTAGTATCTATAGTTCCAAATGTTTGCTATAGGTATTATTGATTACGCAACTCTGGAAGACTTCTGCATTTAGTAAATATTGAAAAAAAAAAATAAATACCTCTTATATTAAAAAATATGAAGTTTCAGACTTATGTATTCACACATATAAAAATTTTCACCATTCTGACTGAATGAAATGGAGTCATAACTCAAATTTCCCAAAATGAATTTATTTTTGAAAATTCTTGAAAATAATGTATGTATGATTCAGCTAGGAAATTAAAAAAACCTCCGATTCGACCATTTATGTTATGGCATGTCGGTAACTAACTCAGATTTTACATGGCAAATTTCTCCATGTTGGCATCTATCGACAAATTCTGAAGTTGGATAAAGCCGTTTTTGACCACATTTCGAACCCGAAATTTGTCAATGAATGTATGCACCTTCCTTGTATGCCTCTATTTTGTAACAATACCTAACATTTTGCAACAATAAAAACCTAAATTTTATTTATTTGTTCATTAGGCTTTTGTCAAAGCCTCCAAAAATTGCCTTAGCGCACGGTATTTCACGTGCACGTGGCGGGGTATTGGTTAAAGTTTTCAACTAGCAATAATCGCATCTCGGATAAACGTCATTGATTACGATATTGCCTCTGCGCAAAGCTAATTTGTGAGATCGTATAGCATTGGCTTTACGCCATACGAGGTCCACTTTTAAAGTATAGTCCCTCAGGTAGTGACACCTGGTGTTCTGTGCAATTGGCGGGCATAGGCGTGAAGGGTCCTGAATTATCGACCTTGCCTCTATCATTTCAAACTTTACAGGTGAAACATTTCATCAGAAGAGGTCTCTGCTACAACCAATGGAATTCGCAAACTTGAAACCAGATGGATGCGGTGAACAATTTGTCTGTTTCAGACCCTAAACCGAATGATCAGTGCTTTCAGGGGCAGAAAACGTAAAGCGTAAACCAGAATGAATGATGATGAAATCCGAATTCGGCCCTTTCGGGGTCATTCGTATTCTCTTGGCGGCACCCATTTGCCCCACCCAATTCGTGATTAAAATACGTTCAGGACCGCGAAGGACATTCAAAAGGGGAACTGCGAAATCTCTACCAAGATCGCGTTGAGGCTAACACAAAGTTGAGGACTGAGCGAATCCTAAAGAGCACTAGTTTCAGAGAGTCGCATTAATTTTCCACACACTTGACATAGATCTAACCCGCAAAAATACATATTTTACGGTACTCGCGCAGGAGTGAACTTGAGAGCAGTGAAAAAACTTGGATTTCGAAGTAGATCGTTCACAGGCGGCATTAAGTTTTCATTAAATGAAAATTTGAGGTGTGAGTTTTTTAGCTGCATGAGAAGTTTTGTTGGTTCTCGTCTATGGTTCAACGGTTGAGAATGTCAAACTGTGTTGGCATTTCTTTTCATTGAAGTTTGAGAATTCATCAAGAATCGTTAGGCCGGTACTTTCACATTCGAATAAATTTTCACCATCTGACAAATAACAATCTGTCAAATAATTGTATTCGTATTTGCAATCTGGAAAATAGCTTATTTCGGTACTTTCAGTAGAAATTATCTGACAAATAACAATTCCATGAATATCGGATCAGACCATAGATATCCAAGTATACTCCATTTCGTTTTCATAAAATGTCTCGGTTGGCTATGATTTAGGTCTATCAAGTTCTTTTACTTAAAACTGACTCAGGTTGGCACTCGTGAAATAACGGCAATGTCAAAATAATTCTCAGCGACGTTACCAAATGCCAATGCCAATTTCTACTTTCAATCTCAACATAATTATTACGCTTGGAAACTAAAAATGCCGAAGGTAGTTTTGAAGAAGCAGAAACAAAGTATCAGAAAGTGCTATGTATAATTAAAATCTTCCTTTTCTGATAGTAACCCTGATAACTTGGAATCAATAATTTATCACAAGCTATCCAACATTTTCGATGTATGTGAGAGAAAACCCAGTGTATCGTTCACATAGATTCACAAGAACTTTGTAAATTGAGTTAGTTCTTTTAAGGTGACACAGGTTTTGCAGTACTACATTTTCATATTTTAGTATTTCAAGTTGTGCAACAAGGTATTTAAATATATTCTGTAGATTTTCGAAAAGTAGGGAATTCCATAGGTTTGTCTGTTCGTTCAGAAGTTTTACTGCAGGGTTATTCGAGTACTTTATTTTTTTTTTCGAATGAACTATCACAAAGTAAAGGACTACTCTATCCATTATTTTTCAGTGAAATTTCAACACTCAATTCTTGTTTTCGGTACAAGAAAAAAGCATAACTGAATCTTCCAACCAGGTTTATATACGTGAAATATTTCCAGTGTTAACAGAGAAAAAAGTTTTCTCAAATTCGCCAGGTCTTTGGAATTATTTAATGCACATAATATTTTCTCAAATTCATTATTTTGCCAAAGTAAATTCACATTTTGAAATATATGTAAATACTATGACCTTTATATAGAGAGGACAACGTTGTATAGTTATCTGACAATAAAATGACTATAGTCTAACATTTCCAAAATATACACAGTGAAATGTGTCAGAATGTCATGGCCAACCGTGATAGTTTATAAAAGTGAATGGAGTATACGTCTGAGATATAGTTTCCATACGTGAGAAATGCCAACATAGAAATATTAGGAAAATAGTACGGTTGCCTCACAAATGCTATCTTTCAAACAAGATTAGAACTAATTCAGTAATTTTGAAGTTTCAAAAACAAACAGTAAGAGATCACATTTTTGAAATCGGAAAAAATTCAAAAACATATAGGCCATGATATCTCAAACAAAAATAGTTTTTGTATATCCCGCAGTCTACAGCCAATGGTTTTAGATACCACTCTATCGACATTCAGGCCTAACCAAATAACGATAAGGGGTGGTATACACAATGACCTTCTACCAAATATCATTCAAATGCCCCTATACAATATCCAATAGCAGAATTGATTTTGCTATACAAAATTCAAATTGAGGCAATAAGCTGAACGATGAGAAAGAATCTTCAGTTAGTAAAAAAATTTTTTGATCATATGAAATTTTCTGTCCAGAAAATAAAATAACTTCCAGTACTGTTCATGTTTTCATTGTCGAATCAATGTTTTGAGTTCATTCAGACGACTTCATTGAATAGAGAAAATTACTCAGACATTTTGGCAGATAATGTAAATTACAGAAGTTCTAAATGTTTTGAAATGAAGCAAATTTTTCGTTAGAATTTGAGCGCCCACAAAAAAGTATTCCCAAATAAAATATCTTGAGAAAAAATAACTTAATTCAATTGAAATTCTTTTAGAAATACAAATAAAACAATATAAACTGAAAAGAGCAAAAAAGCATAAAGATAAAATTCTAGAGGGCGAAAAGATATTAAGCATGCATGAAATTGTTTCGAGGAAATATTACATTATCAACACCATTTGTCGAATTCGCCATCTTCACAGTTCTGGATCACAACACATTCACACGCTATTCTCGGTAAGCGGATTCCGAAAAATTTTTTTTTGCGATGCGATAAAACTTACTCGTCAGAGAACCGCGTGGAAACTAACCGTATGGAAGGAACGAAGTCCAACAGACAAATCATCTCTGGAAACTATTATGTTATTAACGTTCTTGAGGATGGCCAAAGATAATTTTCTCTTTGTGAAATTTATTCAGGTTGTGGCCAACACGACTCTAATTCAATGATTCAGGAGGAAGTAATTTAAATTTATGTATATTGGGCCCCGCTTGGAGCGGAAAATTCTGGACCAAGTTGTCTAGCCATATTATCATGCAGTATTTTGTGAAATTAATAAAAAGAATCTAGATGAGCAGTGACGTGAAGTCGACAACTTTTGTGAGCACTTTTAATAAAATTAAAAAAAAAATTTTTGCGCGCATGTTCTAGGGGAACAGCGTGCTATCGTTTAGTCCAAATGTCTGTAATTTTGGATGATTGAGCCGAAAATGGTCTCAATCGACTAGGTTGGACTCACTTATGACGAATCTGGTGTCAAAATCGATTCTGTCCGGCCGGCCGTCCGACGACACGATAACTATCGACAGAAGCAAGCTAGCAACTTGAACTTTCAGGATAGGTTGAGCATCTGAATGCCGCGGTTAGGTTCGTTAATGGGCCAAATCGGTCGAATAGTTTCCGAGTTAAAGGCACTCGAAATTTTGAAGTTATTTATTTTTCATTTCAGAAACTAGTAGAGCGATTAGATTCAAACTTGGCTGTTAGGTGGAGTATAACGACGCGCAACTTTGAGCCAAATTTCGTCAGGATCATATTGTCAGTAAATAAAAAAAAAAAATTTTTCGAAATTTTTTTCCAAAAAATTTTTTTTTTCGAAAACCATTCATCATATCCAAAACAATTCCACTCACACTTTGAGCTTCATATTTCACAGCAGTGTACCAAATTTCAGTTCGATACGATCATAAGTTTTGGAGATATCGGGAAAAAATATGTCAAATTTCGAGGTTTTCTTCTCGATGTCGTTGATTTTTTCGGTATAACTCGGGAAATACTGATTCAGTCCTGATAAAACTTCACAGCTAGTTTTGAGATGCTGACAGACAACTTTATGCGAAATTTCGTGATAATCGTGTGATAAGAAAAATTTGAAAATAAAAATTTCTATGATTTTCTTATCATATCATCCTCATTAAATTCTGTATGAAACTTCGAACTGTTATTTTTCGATGAAGTACTGGATTTCAATTCGATCTGTTCTGTATTTTTGGAAATATTGGAAAAATTAAATTTTGATTGGGTATATGTACGGAATCATTGGGTGGATTTTACCCATTCACGAATTCGGCCTTCTTAATTAAGGTCCAAACCTTCTCTACAAATATCGAGTTTCTTAGTTGTTTCTTTCGGAAGTTATTGTGTCTACGCAGTCGGCCGTTAGGCTGACCGTTAACCTACCCTGAAAGTTAAAAGTTGCTAGCTTGCTTCTGTCGACAGGTATCGTGTCCACGGCCGGGGCCGGCCGGACAGAATCGATTTTGACACCGGATTCGTCAGTTAGTCCAACCTAGTCGATTGAGACCATTTTCGGCTCAATCATCCAAAATTACAGACATTTGGACAAAACGATAGCACGCTGTTCCCCTAGAACATGCGCGCAAAAAACTAAAAATTGAATGATATTGAACAATATCAGAATATGTACACGATTGGTGAAGTGAGTTGTAACAAAGACAGAAAAGATAAAATTTACAAAATAATCTTTTTTCGATCATATCAAGACTGTTGTCTCCAATACACTACAGTTCACTTCGTAGTTTGTTTATTCCGATATGATTTATAAGGCAACTTCTTTTCGAGATTGACTTCGACGAATAGTGTGAATCCCGCAAGACGCAAGGGCAATTTCCATGAATAATAATTCTCTTTTAATTCTGTCAATCTCTGTCAATAGTGATCGATACTGTCGGATGATAATCGAATTTTTGTGGCCTGAATCAATGAATATTGATGTAGAGTACATTGGCTTTCAACAGGATGGCGCTACACCTCACTTTGAAAATGACACAATTGATTTATTGAGACAAAATTTCCTGGACGAATAATCTCCAGAAACGGTAATGTCAATTGGGCACCAAGATTTTGTGATTTGACACGGATGGACTATTTTCTTTGTGGTTATATGAAACTAAAGGATGAAATTATTCGTTTCATTAGTGAGATAGAGCCTCAATTATGTCAAAATGTTATTGAAAATTTTAACAAAAGAGTGGACGTCTGTCGATCTTCAAGAGGGGCCATTTGACAGATATTATGTTTCGTATATAAATGTCATGAGTCAATTTCCAATAAAAAGTTTTTGAAAATGAATGCAAATTATGTGTTTTATTTATTCTTTAAAAAAAATCGCGCAATTTGAAACACCCTTCAGAAAAACTGCTAGCTTTGACAAGAATCAAATTCAACCGTAAGGGCGCTGGCATCTTCGCAGAAGTTTCCAATAGATAACGCTGAAGTAACAGCTTCAGAAAAGTAGCATTCGCAAAATGGCTCTCTTGTATCAACAATAAATCACGCGAAGGTTGCTAGGAATTGAGGTGGAATTTTTCCTTATCGTATATTTCAGATTTTCCAGTGCATCGATTTTCCCTTCAAACCGCATAAATTATGACGTAGTCTTCTATTTTAGTCCGGATTTACTTTCGAGGACACATTCAAATTTTATGAGAGCCACAAATATTTTGAGACACGCGAACATGTTGGAAGAAATTATCAAGGATATTTTTTCAGACAGGATAATTTTTCGTGAAAGGTCAAATTGCGTACAGTCAAGTTGAAGCTGTTGCTTCGGTTCGTGTTGAGTTTCAAGTGGGAACTAAAAACTGTGAAATCTTGAGAGCAAACAATACGCCGAATAAAACTTCACGTCAGAGCTCTTCTAGATCTTTAAAATTCAAACTAGAATATGATTGAATTAAGGACAAAGAGTAGGCCTGATTGCATTACCATTATTTAAAGGGTTCATTTGTGAAATACACGAGTAACAGAAATATAAATATAATAAAATTTGAAAAATTTGCTGACAGTTATATGAAACAGATCCCAACAATTTTATTTTGTTCGTGTACTAGGTCTTTCGCAAGACCTCCAAAAATTGCCTTAGCGCACGGTATTTCACGTGCACGTGGCGGGGTATTGGTTAAAGTTTTCAACTAGCAATAATCGCATCTCGGATAAACGTCATTGATTACGATATTGCCTCTGCGCAAAGCTAATCTTATTCAACCGAAACATGAAGATTTAAAACATCCAGGTACGACATTTCAAGTATAGGTTTGCAGGTAGTGGCATCTGGTGAAAAGTTTAGGTCATTAGTTGGGATAAGGTAGAAGATTCTGATTTATCGACCGTGTCTTCTATCATCCGAATAAACCTCAGAGTAACGAAAAACATAGAGGGACTGTACGCAGTCTTTGGGCGTCCGCAAAATTCTTTCTTGACGTAGTCAGATTGTGATATATTTGGACGTGCCCAATTAATATCATTGGGCTTATTGTAATTGTATATTGAGTCAAACAAAAAATGTTAATTTTGATAATTTTCGGTTAATTATGGAAAATTAGACATCCTAATACTGTACTGTTATCAATATCATTGTATAAAGAGCCTTCTAAATATGACGTATGCTTCCTCTAAGTTGTTTGTTACCCTGAGGAAAAATCCAACTTACAACATAGAATAACTTGTATATCAACCGCATAATTGAAACCATACAAATGTTTCATTCAGGGACGGCAGTCAACGGAAGTAAAAAACGAAATAAATGATGATGGAATCTTTCTAGGTCATTCGTATTCTCTTGACGGCATCCATTAGCCACACCCATTCCGCAATTAAAATACGTGCAGGTTAAAACAGGACCTCGGAAAACATTCAAAAGGGGAACTGGGAAATCCCCAGGAATATCGCGTTGAAGGTAACACAAAGTTGAGGGCACTAGTTTCAGAATGTCGCATTAAATTTCCACAAAGTTGACATAGAGCTGAACCGCGAAAATACACATTTCATGGTGCTCGTGCAAGATTGAACTTGAGAACAATGAGAAAACTTGAATTGCGAAGTAGAGCTGTCTCAGATGGCATAAAGATTACTGTTTTATGAGTCTACCATATAACCATTGTGAATAAATAAATTCAATCATCAAAAACTTCAAGAAAACAGGATCCCAAGAAATATTTCGCGTCAGTATTGATAGATTGTCAATTTTGTTCTACTTGAAGTCATGTCAACACATATATTCTACGAATTACGATCACAAAAAGGACAAAACGTAGAAACCGATTCATACACATTCTTGATTAAACACAGGAACATCTCCAGAAGATGTTTTCGCTGCTGAGACAAAAGCTTACTTTTTCAAAAGGGAGTACTGAATGTCATTTTTATCTTGTAAAAGTTAAATCTAAAAATGTTAAATAAAGGAGGACTACAGAAACGAAATTTTGATATTTAAGTGAGGCAGAGAGAGCACAGAATAATTAATTCAAATTGCAGTTTTCTTAGCTTAGTTTTGTAACCAAGATGCAAAGAATATATCAGGTGTCGGCACTTTTCTTCTATTAGCCACTTAAATTTTGGTTCCACAATGCGGTCCTAGAATTGTCAAATATTTTTCTATTTCTCTCTGTAAACGATGATGGCGCTAAGATCGCTGTTTCAAGTCCATACAATTAATTCCACTTAATAAAAATTAATTGAGCTGTAATCTATTAGATCTGATGAGATTATTTTCCAAAATATGAATTGGATATTTGAAATGACTGATTCTAACTAATATATAGGAGTATAACAAATGTGAAACAACTACCCATTGACAATATGAAATATGTATAAGGGAAGAAGGGGCAGCATGAGGTTTATTGTTAAAACACTTTCGTGGATACAAGAAGTCACTTCGAAGCCTAGATAACAGTAAAACTGAACGAGAGATTGATGACACATGAATTTTTTGGAAAGTTTGTATCTCCTTCATTAAAAATATGGTTTATAAATTTTGTATACACCGAAAAAAAAATTAATTCACAATGAATTTGTTACAAGGTAGTGAAAATATTCCGAGAAAAAATGTTAATATTTATCTTTATTGAAATATGAATTATTCACTCTGATGTTCATGTTCGTACGGTTTGTCAGAAGAATATCAAACCCGATAAATTCATCGTAGTATCTATAGTTCCAAATGTTTGCTATAGGTATTATTGATTACGCAACTCTCGAATACTTCTTCTGCATTTAGTAAATATTTAAATAATAAATAAATACCTCTTATATTAGAAAATATGTTTCAGACTTATGTATTCACACATATAAATATTTTCACCATTCTGACTGAATGAAATGGAGTCATAATTCAAATTTCTCAAAATGAATTTATTTTTGAAAATTCTTGAAAATAATGTATAATTCAGCTAGGAAATTTAAAAAAAAACCTCTGATTCGACCATTTATGTTATGGCATGTCGGTAACTTCCGTAAATAACTCAGATTTTACATGGCAGATTTCTCCATGTTGGCATCTATCGACAAATTCTGAAGTTGGATAAAGCCGTATTATGACCTCATTTCGGACCCGAAATTTGTCAATGCTGCACCTTGTATTCTATAGCTCAATTTTGAAACAATTCCTTACATTTTGCAACAAATTAAAACCCGAATTTAATTTATTTTCTTAATAGGCTTTTATCAAAGCCTCCAAAAATTGCCTTAGCGCACGGTATTTCACGTGCACGTGGCGGGGTATTGGTTAAAGTTTTCAACTAGCAATAATCGCATCTCGGATAAACGTCATTGATTACGATATTGCCTCTGCGCAAAGCTAATTTGTGAGATCGTATAGCATTCGCTTTACGCCGTACGAGGTCGATTTTTAAAGTATAGTCCACCAGGTAGTGGCACCTGGTATTCAGCTCAATAGTCGACACCTGCTGTTTGGTATGATGGTCGGCTGAGGGTAAAGAATTCTATTTTACCGACCTTGTATCACCTATAAAGGAGAAGTGTATATTCAGTATGGGCATAGAGTATTAAACTCAGTTTAATACTCAATGGACTAAATGGTATGGGTTTGAATTCGAGTAGTGGAAATAAAAATAAACCATCAAATCCAGAAGAATGAAAAATGCGGAAAACCATCTCGTCATATTGCCAAGGAATTTGATTGGATAGAAATAGATTGAAGGTTCTCTTGAGTGAACCTCAGTGACGTTCATATTTATATTCGTTTGAATAGAGTGTTCAATATTCGACAAAAATTCAATTTATCGGAATTGATACCAAATAAATTATAATATAAATTATATTATTATAAACTTTTTTCCTCAGATTTCTTCGTGATTTTTCTCGTACAATTGAATTTGAGCTTGGCAATTAGTTGGAGCGTAAAGACTTGCAACTTTTTGCGAAATTTTGTTGAGATCGTGGTGTCAGCAAATCATTAAAAAAAAAATTTCCAAATATTTTCAAAAAAATTTATTTTCTCGGAAACTGTTCATTACATTTGGAGAAAATTCTGGTCGTACCTTGAGCTGCATATTTCACAGCATTGTATCAAATTTCAGTTCGATACAATCATAACTTTCGAAGATATTGTGGAAAAATTTGTCAAATTTCAGGTTTTTTCAAGATATCGTTAATTTTTCCTGGAAAAACTCAAAAAATACTATTCCCATCATGATGAAACTTGGCAGGTACTTTGAAAATGCTGATGGACAACTTTAGCGAAATTCCGTGATGATCGTGTCATTAGAATCATTTTAAAAAAATTTCAAATATTTTTTTTCAGATATTCAATATTCTGTGATCTTCTGATCATATCTTCATGAATTCCTTCTGCATGAACATTCGAACTGTAATTTTTCGTTAAAGTATTGGATTTCAATTCAAGCTAAATTGTATTTTTGGAAATACATATTGGGAGAACAAAATTTTGAATGGGTATATCTGCGGAATCATTGGGTGGATTTTACCCTTTCAAGAATTCGTGAATGGGTAAAATCCGCTCGATGATTCCGTTGTACTCATTCAAAATTTTATTTTCCAAAAATACAGATTATCATCTCCATTGAACATGCGCGCAAAAGCTACTGCCTTCAGGGTAGTTCTTTTCTGGGATTTTTTATATAGGTACAGGAATTTTCTACAACATAGAAAATCACCGAAACGAAAGTAGATTCATTCCACGTGGAAATCACTTACAGTGAAATTATGTGCATTGAATCGAATGCTCGAAATGGGGGTTTTCCCTGAATTTGGGTTATTACTGCAAATGCAAATTTGAACATAATTATTATGGGTTTGATTCATCATTTTCCCTAATTACCTTCAGAAAGTATTCAAAATCAGGTTTCAAAATTGAGGTTTGGGATTTGCCAGGCATGCACGAAGTGACAACGGTGTTTAGTAGACTAGCTCTTTCTGCTATAGAATAATGAAATATTTATTCCTATTCTGTGGTACACACGTTTTATTTGTCAATATAACCAAACAATTTCCGTTTGCTATTTGTCATTAATATGACAGTATGAGAGTCTGTGCTCTTCTTTTTCTATTCCTTGGTCGTTGTCTTCTACTCTAACCAGATCGAAGTATAGCTATCTCTGTTTTCCTAAGCAAAGTAACACATTTGACGTCCTTTTCTTTCCGAGAAAGCTGAATTCGACGTTGCCATATCGTGCACTCAAGACAAATGCCCTTAAATGCAAATCCCAATTTTTATTTTTCAGTTTTAGGTGATCAAACATTTTTTCAAAAATATAATATTGATATTATACGTTTGAAATGTGATGTCCTAAAGGTATTTCATGAAAATTAGTGCATTTTCGTTTAAAGGAAAAACCCCCATTGAACATGTGGAGCAGTGTAACTAGATACATCGACCAAAACGATCGCAACTGGAAAACGACCTTCTCAATTCGTCCTTCAATTTCCATCAGATCGGAAAACTCAACAATTCATCCCGCTACATTTCGAAACCTAATCCTTCGGTTACATCACGGTTAACCGCATTGAAAAAAAAAATGGGTTAGGTAATTTATAATGTAGGTAAAGTCGCGGTCACATGATCCGAATGTATAAAACACACGGGATTCAAATGGAAAATGAGTCAGCGTGCATGAGGAGGCTCAATGAATTAAGTGCATGATGACTGGCGATTAGTCCTTTGATGACGTAAGGAGGGGGCGAACGGAAGTCCCCTTTTGCGAAATTGTCCCGGCAAATTGAAGATTGGAGTGCATTAGTACTGGAGTGAATCGCAGAGATACCAACCGAAACCGGTTCTCAAAAAATCTAGAAAAGTACTGACGTCAGCAGCTTTTACGCGCTTGTTCACATTGCGAAATGGCGACTTGGAAATTTCAATGGAATTTGAATGAAATATGAAAAATTTCAAGAAAAAAATGAATTTTTTTTTCATAATTTTTGGAGTTAATTCTTCTTATTGTTACTGTCCATCTTCCAAACCAAGTTTCATTTCGATCAGATAAATATTTTTAGAGCTATTGAAAAATCAAAATTTCAAATGGCTGTAACACAAAAACCATTCGGCAGATTTGGCCCATTAACGAACTCAACCGAGATATTTAGGATCAAAGCCTAGCCTGAAAATTTCAAGACTCTAGGTCTTCTCTTTCGGAAGTTACAGCACACACGGCCGGAGGCCCTCCGGGCAGAATTAAATTTGACCACGGATTCTTTTTCGGGGAGTTCAACCCAATCGTTTAAGACCATTTTCGGCTCAAAATTCGCAAATTACAGACATCGTGACGAAATGATAACGCGCAGTTCCCTAGAACAAGCGCGTAAAAATCTAGAAAAGCACTGACGTGAAGTAAGGAGCTTTTACGAGCTTGTTCAAAATCTAAATATTAGATCGACACGAAATTTTGCACCTAGTTTTGTGTTGGTGATCTCCAACTGATTACGTAGTTTCAATCTGATTGCATTTGTACTTCTTGAGATGTGGCGGAAATAACGTTACATTATAATAATAATTAAAATTCCAAATAACAACGAAATTTGGCACATTTTTTCCTCATATCTCCGAAAGTAGATATGGGATCGTATTGAAAATTGGAACATTGTTGTTAAATACTGACTTTGATGTTTGTGCCGAATACCATTGAAATATAATCAATATTTTCAGAGAAAAAAATTTTTCATCGGAATTTCAAAAATTTTCGAAAAAAATTTTTTTTTAAATTTTTTTACGATAGGATCTACACGAAATTTTGCTTTGAGTTACGCGTTGGTATTCCGAAACTGTCCACTGAGTTTCAATCTGAGTCAATACTTCATGCGATATCAAGGAATTAACCTCAAAATTTCAAGTGGACCTAACTCCGAAACTATCAAACCGATTCTACCCATTAACCAACTCAACCGAGATATTTGGACTACAAACTTAACCCGACAATTTCAAGTCGCTGAGTCTTTTCCCTCGAAAGACAGATGGACGAGTACTCGAATAACCCTGCAGAAAAACTTCAAAACGAACAGACGGACCTATGGAATTCCCCACTTTTCGAAGTTCTCAAGAAATAAGCCTACAGAAGACAGTTAAATACCTTTTCGCACAACTCCAGTATGACAACGTTGGATAGCTTATGATGAATTATTGATTTCAAATTATCAGGGTTTACATCAGAAAAAGCAGATTTCAATTGTTCATAGCTTTCTGATACTTTGTCTCTGCTTCTTCAAAACTACCTTCGGCATTTTCAGTTTCCAAGCATAATGATTATGTTGAGATTGAGAGTAGAAATTGGCATTGGCATTTGGCAACGTCGCTGAGAATAATTTTGACATTGCTGATATTTCACGAGTGCCAACCTGCGTCAATTTCAAGTGAAAAACTTGATAGACCAAAATCATGGCCGACCGGGAAAAATTATAGAAGTGAATGGAGTATACAGAGTGTAACAGCCAAATGGAATAAATTCGATAACGAATAAATGAGGGTGTGTTGGAAAAAACGCTCGGACACGTCGATTTGTAATTTTAAATGCGCATATTCTTCAAGAAAATAATATTATATAGGGTGTTCCATGTGACCGTGGCCAATACCAACTTCCTTATTTAAAATGCAACCCCATGTATATTATTTATTTTTTGGATTCTTCAGAGAATTCTAGACACAATTCATGCACAATTTCCTATACCTATCTTTAACTATTTCGGAAATATTAAGTGTTTTCAGATTTAGTGCAAAAATCAACGTTTTAAATAAAAAATATTTTATTTCACAAATTCGGTACATTACACTCAAAACCTAATGAGTAATACTGATTATTTCTCAATAATTAAAAAAAAAACAAAAAAAAAAACATTAATGTCAATGTAGGAAATGTTCAAAATGCTCGCCGCGAACGTCTTGGCAACATGCTAATCTGGTGTAGAATTGTCTTCTAACGTTACTCAACATTTCTGAAAACACTCAATATTTCCGAAAAAGTTGAAGATAGGTATAGGACATTGTACATGAATTATGTCTAGAATTTTCTGAAGAATCCAAAAAATAAATAATATACAGGGGGTTACATTTGAAGTAAGAAAGGTGGTATTGGCCACGGTCGCATGGAACACCCTATATAATTTTATTTTCTGGAAAACTATGCGCATTTAAAATTACAAATCGACGTGTCCAAGCGTTTTACCTAACACCCCCTCATTTATTCGTTATCGAATTTATTCCATTTGGCTGTTACACTCTGTATGTAACTCGCATATAATTGCTATTGTTCACTTGGGTGATTTGCGACACTCGAGTCGCGAACTTCACCCTCGTGAATAATGGCAGTCATTAAATGCTCGTTGAATTATACAGTGCGCGTCAAAATTTTGGAACAAATTCATTTTCCCAGAATAAAAGTATTTGGCAAGAAAATCCTGAAACAAGTCAATTTTTGTTTCACTTTTACCAAATTTTATGCATTTTTGAAGGATTTTTGTTGCACCCTATGCCATCCCTATCAACCCTCTGAATTTTTTGAATAGGGTAAAGTGGGTCATGTGGTACTTTTTTGGCAAGGTCTTTGTATCTTTACAGGCGTGCAGATTTTTTCAAGAAAAAATTTTTTTTTTGGAAAATTAGTTAGTTCAAAGAGGTTTTCAGTATGTGCACTTTGTCATGGATCATTTACTTTGAGACGATGGTACCTGATGAAATTTGTCACAGAATGAAAGTCGACCATTAAAGTTTTATTCATGCACAACTTTCAACCCCTAAGAACCCTTCAATGGAGAAAAAAAATGTTTTCACGTGAGGGGGTTGAAATGGCTTTTAGGTTGTGCATGAACAAAACTGCAATGGTCGACTTTCATTCGGTGACAAATTTCATCAGGTACCATCGTCCCGAAGTAAATGAGCCATGACAAAGTGCACATACTGAAAACCTCTTTGAAGTAACTAATTTTTCAAAGAAAAAAATTTTTTTCTTGAAAATTTCTGCACGCCTGTAAAGAAGATACAAAGACCTTGCCAAAAAAGTACCACATGACCTACTTTCCTTACCCAACAAAATTTAAAGGGTTGATGGGGATGGCACAGGGTGGAACGAAAATCCTTCAAAAATGCATTTAAATTTGGTAAAAGATATACAAAAATTGTGCGAAATCCTCCCAAAATGAGCTTGAATCGATAAATATACGAATTCTGCACCTGAAATCTCCCGATTCCCTCCAGATTTTAATAGGCTATCAAAAAACATCGATAAGGATGCCCCTTAATAATGATTGATGTAGCTCGAAATAAAGACATGAAATTATTCATGCTCGAAGATACTTATCGCAGTAGTTCAACCCACCACGCAAAGTTCTAGGGCAAGGCGCCTTGCAGACTGGCTGTGCAATGGCAGCCAGAAGACGTGGCGTCTGAATAAAATCGATCAACGTTACACCCTCTACGTTCCACGGTTCAACCGTACTTTTTTTTCCACACCGACGAATATCGGCCAACTTTTCACGTCGTGGATATTGAAAAGGGCGTGCGAGAGAACTGATCTAGATGTGTGGAAATACCCACCTTAATTTTACATACGGGAGTCATGGAATTAGTTGAGAGAATTTCAATATGGAATATTACGTTCGGAAATGATGCGAAAAGCTTATATTAAAATTAGTCAAACTGCTGGTAGTAACGACAATAACTTACGAAAGAAAAAACTTAAAAACTCAATATATTTGTAAGAACGAAGGGCAAATTCTTGAATGATTAGAATCCCCCCAATGGTTTCGCAGATAAACCCATTCAAAATTTCATTTTACAAATATTTGCAGATAAGGTTAGGTCGACTTCGAAATCCAATGACAAGATCATCACGAAATTTTGCATAAAGTTGTATATCAGCATTTTCAAATAGCCAAGTTTTATTATGATTGGATCAGGATTTTACCGTTCATTCTGGCAAAAAATCATGATATCGAGAAAAAACCACGAAATTGGAAATTTTTTTTCAAAAATTCTGCGAAAAGTATTATCGTATCAAATTGATATTTGGAACACTGCTGTGGCATAGAGAGATCAAGGTATGAGCATATTCTTTTTCAAATATGATAAACTGTTTCCGGAAACAACATTTTTTCGAGAAAAACTTTAAAAAAGTTTCTTCACAAAATTTATTGACAGTACGATCTCACCAAAATTCGGCCAGACAGAATCGATTTTGACAAGGGATTAATCACTGTGACTCCGAACTAGTCGTTTGAGATCATTTTCGAGAAAAAAATTCTGAAATTACAGACATTTGAACTAAACGACAGCAAGCTGTTCCCGGCATATGCACGCAAAAAATAACTCAATTCATTGTTGAGGAATATTTACGTGCTGCTGACCATGTGGCAACGTCAAATTCAGCTTTCTCGGAAAGAAAAGGACGTCAAATGTGTTATTTTGCTTAGGAAAACGGAGATAGCTATACTCCGATCTGGTTAGAGTAGGAGACAACGACCAATGAAAAGAAAAAGAAGAGCACAGACTGTCATACTGTCATAATACTGACAAATCGCAAACGGAAATTGTTTGGTTATATTGACAAAGAACACGTGTGTACCACAGAATAGCAGAAAAAACAATTCTACTAAACACCGTTGTCACTTGGTGCATGCCTGGCAAATCCCAAACCCCAATTTTGAAATGTGATTTTGAATAATTCCTGAAGGAAATTTGGGAAAATGATGAATCAAACCCATAATAATTATGTTCAAATTTGCATTTGCAGTAATAACTCAAATTCAGGAAAAATCCCCATTCCGAAAGATAAGCAAAGAGATGAGTCCGCAGGTCCTCCTCTAAAACGTTCTAATTTCGCCCGAGAGCGTCGACATCGTACAGTGCCACTCCCTCCAGGATTGCCCCATTTCTCCAAATCGATAGTATTGTTGGGAGGAATGAGATGGCAATTCGCGATCCTCGTTTAGAAATCGGACAAAAGCGAAATAATCTGTTAGTTCATCCTCGGGCAACACGAAACGAAATTTGTATTCATATATCTTTGCGAGGGATTTGGGAGGAAAATTTGTAGGGAAAATTGGAAGCTTGGGAGTGAAATATTTGTTGATGCTGGGAATGAAAGGCCATTTCGGTGCTTCGTCAGTGGTAATTTCGGTAGGCGTGGCATTCTCTTGATCGAATTCAAAAAAAAATTAATTACTGATGGGTTTTTTCATGTTTCTGATTTATTTTTTTGTGCGCACGTTCTGGGGATCAGCGTGCTGAAGTTTTGTCCAAATGTATGTTTATTTCGAAATTTTCCCCATAAAAGGCTCTGTAACGACTAGGTTGGACTAGGTCACTGAAGACGAATCCGGTGTCAAAATCGATTCTGTCCAGCCGTCCGGCCTGAGACAAGATAACTATCGAACAGAGCCAGAGCGACTTGAACCTTCCAGGATAGGTCACGTATGAGAATGCCGTTGTTGAGTTCGTTAATGGATCAACGGTTCCGGAGTTAAAACCATTTGAAATTTTGAGATTATTTTCCCGATATTTCAAGAACTACTTCAGCGATCGGATTGATACGTGACAGTTAGTTTGAACATAACGACGCGCATCTCTGAGTATAATTTCGTTGAGATCGTACTGTCAGTTAATGAGAAAAAATGTCTTAATTTTTTGTGAAAAAAATTTTTTTTCGGAAAATATTCACCCTATAAGAAGAAAATTCCGCTTATACCTTGCGCTCCATATTTCACAGTAGTGTAACAAATTTCAGTTCGTTGTGTTCATTATTTTCGGAGATATTGAGAAAAATATGACAAAATTCGTGTTTTTTTCCTGGCTATTCCTTTTGTTTTAAATAACTCAACCGATCGTGAGTACAATTACTTCCGAATGAGACAACTTAGAAATTCCAGTGGGTTTGGACCTCATTAACGAAGGCTCAATCCGTGAATGGGTAAAATCCACCCAATGATCCCGTAGAAATATCCATCAAAAATTTCATTTTACCAATATTATATAATATCAAATTGATATCCAGTACTTGAGTGCAGAATGAAGATTCATGCAGAATTTCGTGAGAATAATATGATAAGAATATCACCAAATATTTCCCTCAGAAAGAGAAGGTGCATTTGGCTTGCAAATCTGAGGGATTATTAAGCGTCCCAGATTGCCAAATTGATTTCACAACCATCAGAAATTTCGCCTGGAATTGTCGAGTCCCTGATAATCATATTAAGTTCTAGAATTATCGTGGGATATCGATAGCCCTTTAGAATATGCCATGCGTACAGTAACGAAATTTTCAGAAAAATCTAGTGAACTTATCCGCCCCATGTCATATTTCTCTAATAAAATCTACCTAGATTCACTGAATTATTCATATTCATGAAATTACAGCAATTTCTCGAAGCGACATCTCTTATTTCGAATATGCATTATATTTACAGTAACCTAACAGGTCACTGTAACATTGTTACGACCGCGACATCTATGTACGAATGACCAAAATAAAATGGAATTTACCATTTAGTAATGAAGTTGTCTGTAGCAGAATAAAGGTTCCTGTAATGTAGATAAAACAGATTTCAACAAAGATTTCTCTCAATAAATTCTAACGTTTAATTTACAGTTATCGAGCTGAAATAAGTAAACTAAAAATCATAAAAACGCATACATTAAAGCCGATATCCATTCAATAATGATCCATTCTCATTTCTATAGCAGCCAGGATTCGAGAATCCGTATTAAATCAATCTTGTCACAAGAATATTAGTGAATGAATCATTTGTTTATCATTATACTCTTTATTATAACCCATGAATGACCATTCAGATTCCAGTTTAATAAAATTTTCTGCTTCCATAGGAAGGTACGTTAAACAATATATATTTATAACATAATCGGTACTTAATACTCATGAGTAACCTGATATACTAGAATCTCTGTATGCTTTTCTGATTTCGAACATGAATGGAGCCACTTTATTTTATCAGTTCAAATCGGAGGTAAGAAGCAACTTTCGAACGAAGATAACATGTAGGAAAGGAATGTTGAATGTTTATAATCAACTGAAGGCTTATGATTCATACAACCTCTCATTAAACATATACAAACATTCCTAGCATATTTATTATCGCGAAATTAATGCCGATGATAAACCAAAATGAAGTTAAAGCATCGCAATCGACGGAATATAATAATACAGATAAACCACTATTTTCTGGTAGAAGCATCAAATGCCATAAACAAAACATTTTTAGGTTAACTTAAAGGTGTCAACAACTACCTGCCAAACAAGTGTATTTATAAATTCGAACACAATTCACAAAACATTGACCTTTTTGGGTCCTAGCCGTTTTTAAATAATAAACACACAAAAATAGCAAATAAACAGATTATTCACGGAATAAATTGAATGATAGGCGTGGCAATTACAAACAACTACATTTGTGAAGGAATGTCACAACTTATCTGAAGGTAACTGAATATTCGGCGAGATGTGATAACGAATATTTGTAAAAAACGAGCAGTTATTCGTAAAAAAGCAAAAATGAGACTTACCTCGTCTATCAGCTTACCCTTCGATGCCATTTTACAACAAACTGATAATTGGAGTTGCTCGGCGAGATACGCAGGTGCCGAATAGACACGAGGAAGATACGTACCTACGAAAGGATGGACGATAAATGAATACTCGCGGGTTTTATTTGGATTTGGTACTACCTACCTAGGTATCTTATTCATTCGTTTATTTTTTGGTATCATCCCTGGAAATGAGGGGAATTTGACAATATGCATGACATAAATCTTGCAGGTCTTCTGTTTCGAAGTCAAGCAGTGAATTTTTTATGTTTTTTTCCTATTTCTACATTAGTGATGTTCTTTCGTACTGAACGAAGTGATTTATATAACTTCAATCAGAAAGATCAGTTGAAGCGATCGTTCTTTCGTTTTCAATCAGTTCCCCTTCCACAACTCTAAAGTGATTGCAAATGATTATTCTAATCGCGGAACAAGTTCCATCAGTTCAATCAGTACGAAAGAACACTACTATTGGGTACGGTAGCAACAAATTCCAGAGGATGTCATTCAACTAGTAAGATGGAAGGCACGAACATAGACTTTTTACATTAATATCACGGACCACTATTCGATAATATACACACATGTTCTGTGATATACCTACTCAGGTCGCTTACATTCTGTACGAAGGCCTATGTTTGGTCTTGAAAAATTATGTTTTGCGTATACTGATTAGAAATTCGTGTTGATATATAATCAATTAACTGTCCTTCCATTCGGCTATTCGTACTCGAGAGAGACTTAATGGGCATCTCGTTTCGATATCCGGGACAATGATAAAAAAACTCCTGGATTATTAAATTAGGACTACGTATACATACCTACGAACATCAGATTACTCAGAATTATTCTATAGTCTCTACATCAGACTTAAGGTGCTTGTTCTGTATCAGATTTTGCTGCAATTCTGCAATGAACCCCCAGCCTACATTCTGAAACAGACTACCGAAATTCAGCTCGATCAAATAAGTACCTATTTTAGGGAAATTTCGAATTGAACCCAAGTACTCGGTTGAAAAAATGGCGTTCGTGCTAAATTTAGGGACAATCAAATAAATTGAAGATAGCAGAATCGTTTTTATCAGGAAGTAACGCCGAGTTGGGCGGGTTCAACACATGGCTAGGTGACCGCTTTTATACGAATTTAAAATAATCCTGAATTCACGTAATTACCTCTCTGGAATTTTTGAGAATAAGAAACTGATGTAATCTGCAAGAATATAGCAGTACTATAGTTGTATTTTGGATTCAAAATTCGTACGTTTAAAACGAAAACTACTGCAAATAATATGAAAAAAACTAAATTCAGATATATACTCAGTTGAAACTAAGATTTACAGAATGAAAAACATGAGTTTGTTATCGAAGTAAGACTAGAAGTAGAATAGAATATCAATAATATTCATACAAATACAAATAAATCTATGATGAGGAACTGGTAAGTCTTAAATGTTTGAGTTCTTGTTTTGAGAATATTCAGAATAATTCATGATGAATTTTATAGTTCCTTCCCTTTTTAAAATCATATCTATTTCACGCCCTCATATTTTGCCTACCTACCCACAAACTCATACTACAAGTGGCTATTGTTGTTTAGCTTCTGTACCCCTAAGTATGGGTGCTATTATGGTAATCATTCGACCCAAAAATATAAGTAGGGTTGTATTGTTGAAAGGAAAAGGCAATAAATTCACAAAAGGGCGTGAAATTTGAAACCTTGGGATTTGTGAGGTCTGTTTGAAATAAGATGTTTGGCACCATTGTTTAAGAAAACAATGTTAGCACAGTTTTGTTTTGACAAACCAGCCATATTTCAATAATGCGAATATTTGAAAATGTTGCAGGGATAATATAAAAAACTCATTATAGGCACTGAGAAGATTTATTTTTGCGCGCATGTTATAGGGGAACAGCGTGCTATCGTTTTGTCCAAATGTCTGTAATTTTCGATGATTGAGCCGAAAATGGTCTCAATCGACTAGGTTGGACTCACTGATGACGAATCCGGTGTCAAAATTGATTCTGTCCGGCCGGCCGGCCGGTTGGCCGGCCGTAGACACGATAACTATCGACAGAAGCAAGCTAGCTACTTGAAACTTTCAGGATAGGTTGCGCATCAGAATGCTGCGGTTAAGTTCGTTAATGGGCCAAATCTGTCGAATAGTTTCGGAGTTATAGGCACTTGAAGTTATTTATTTTTTATTTCAGAAACTACTCAAGCGATTGGATTCAAACTTGGCAGTTTGGTGTAGTATAACGACGCGCAACTTTGAGCCAAATTTCGTCGAGATCATATTGTCAGTAAATTAAAAAAAAAAATTTTTCCGAAATTTTTTTACAAAAAAATTTTTTTTTCGGAAACCATTCATCATATCCAAAAAAAATTATACTCACACTTTGACCTTCTAATTTCACAGCAGTGTACTCAATTTCAGTTCGATACGATCATAAGTTTTGGAGATATCGGGAAAAAATATGTCAAATTTCGAGGTTTTCTTCTCGATATCGTTGATTTTTTCGGTATTACTCGGAAAATACTGATTCAGTCCTGATTAAACTTCACAGCTAGTTTTAAGATGCTGAAAGACAACTTTATGC
Organism: Myrrha octodecimguttata; assembly: GCA_958510865.1. Classification (NCBI taxonomy): domain Eukaryota; kingdom Metazoa; phylum Arthropoda; class Insecta; order Coleoptera; family Coccinellidae; genus Myrrha; species Myrrha octodecimguttata. The sequence goes on from OY294059.1 coordinate 24,625,245, forward strand.
AAAATTTCGTGATAATCGTGTAATTAGAACAATTTGAAAAAAAAAATTTCTATGATTTTCTCATCATATCATCCTCATTAAATTCTGTATGAAACTTCGAACTGTTATTTTCGATGAAGTACTGGATTTCAATTCGATCTGATCTGTATTTTTGGAAATATTAGAAAAATAAAATTTTGAATGGGTATATATCTACGGAATCATTGGGTGGATTTTACCCATTCACGAATTCGGCCTTCGTAATTAAGGTCCAAACCTTCTCTACAAATATCGAGTTTCTAAGTTGTTTCTTTCGGAAGTTATTGTGTTTACGCAGTCGGCCGTTAGGCTGACCGTAAACACAATAACTTCCGGAAGAAACGACTTAGAAACTCGATATTTCTAGAGTAGGTTTGGGGCTTAATTGCGAACATTAAAAATTTTATTTTTACAATGTCCAAAAATACAGATATGATCGAATTGAAATCCAGTAATTTATCAGTGAAAAATTTCAAAAAGCACTGCCGTGAAGGGAGCAGCTTTTGCGTGCATGTTCAAATTCGTTGCTGAAGCGGTCATCTACATTGAACATGCGCGCAAAAGTTGCTGCCTTCACGGCAGTGCTTTTTGGAATTTTTTGAGTATGAAATAATTTGTGATAAGCTATATGCAATATCTACACAGAGCTCTCAATTTTTGCTAAGAGGAAAGAAATATTTATAAGACATGTTTAATGAATACTTTTTGATCAATTCTTTTTCCAATTCAGATGAATAAATTTGAACACAAATCCACAATTCGTTTTTAAACAAGTTTGTAGCAAATTTTGCAAAATGTATTTAGAAAAAACATAATATATTATGTTATTATGAAAACTTTTGGAAGCATTCCTATCATAGAATTGATCCATGGTTGCGTTATAAGTAAAATGGAAACAATAAATCAATACAAATTTAACGTTTCGAGGTCTTTATTGGACTTCTATCTATCTTACTGAATACTTCGTCCTCAACATATTTTTTGTTGAATTGATATTATTTAAAATCGCAGATACCCATATTCACTTAACAATATAAATTCCAGCCGACTTCAAACCTTATTTTTTTGAAAGATGAAGTTTCGTCATCAGGATCTATTTCTACAAACAATACTATTGTTTCATATTTTGATAGAGAAAAAATACTTATATTTTCCAGATGAGAAAGCAAGTTCCTTCTAAAATATCTTTGAATCTACACGAGAGAAATATCTATCTAAATTTCATTTCGGTAGTCTACAATCAGTTCATGCATGTAAAGAATTATTTCATATGTTCAAATTAGTACAACACAAATTTCAATTTAATATGGTATAGCACGTTCTAAAACATTCTTGACGAAGGCTTAAGAGATAAGAATTTAAACTAAGCATTTTCCATACATTCAGAAATATGTGGAGAATATTTCGAAATTTGAGAGACAGCCCTGGTTCATCACAGAAATGAATATTTTCTTGCAATTGAAAAGTAACTATATTTTTAGTCTTATTTTTATTTCACATATAAAAATAAATTTTCATCCAGCTCAATTTACATAAAGATCTTCTTCATCAGTAGATACATGTGTTGGTCAACTTCAAAACTGTGTAAGTTGTTGGCATCTCCCTGCAGCCTCATAAGTAAGCCACCAAAGGAAACATAGGCTGCTCTGAAAACAACAAAAAAAAATTCAGACACCAGGCAGAAAATAGTTTAGTGAAATAGTAAAAAGATATTGTCTTGAGTAAAAACATCATTTCATTTATATTATAAAGTTACAGAAATTTCCAATGGTTGAACAAGTTATATTGTTATTAAGGGATGAAACTTTGGCATGTTGGGTATGACAGCACATACAAAGGTAGTATGGATAGTGGTCGTGAATTGAGTTCCCACAACCAGCTAACCACACTGCCATTGTAGATACTGAACAGAGCTTCTCATAATAGCGCATCCACCAAAATTATATTTCAAATCGTTTGTTAGCATGATACCATTGTTTTTATACAATAATACACCTATCCAAAGAGTATTCCTGATTTTTATTGAGGAGTTCAATGCTTGTAGATGGGGTATCGGATATTATCAGATAAACTATAGAAGTGCGGACACTATTCGATAGATGTCGGTGTTGAAAAATCAGCAATATAAAATCTGAAATATTCACGACAGTTACTTATTTTTGACTAATTCTTGATTGAGTTCGGCCAAAAGGTAATCGTTCAACAATTCGTATGTAATATCAAATAGTGTTGTTTACATAAGTCAGATATAGTGGTCCCACCGATGACGTCACAACATGGAGGACAATTGATGGCATTTTGATTCTCCTCTATTCAGTAACCCTGGGTTGGATCGTAAAATGTCCACAAGGAGTTCAGAGAATTCATTCATTTTTACATATTCAAGTTATGGTGATTCATTTCTTTCTGTCTGAATTGCGGAATTGGGGTAGCCTTCATCTCTAAGTACCTTTCTCCCCATTTAAGCTAAATATACGTATTTAAAAGTTGATGTTTGTCGATATTTATCACACAAGGTATTTATTATTTAATTTATGGAAATTAAGTCCACAACTTCATATCCAAAAACTGTAGGAAATGGAAAGTTAGATTCGTGTGGTAACATGAACAGAAATACATAATTCATATTTCAAAAACCTACATAAGCTGCTGAATTCACATAAGTGTTTTTTTGAGTTTATTGAGTTTATCTGGAAAAAACACGAAATTTTACATATTTTTTCGCAATATCTTCTACAATTATAATCATATCGAACTGAAATTTGATACACTGATATAAAATATGGAACTCAAGGTGTGGCCAAAATTTTATTCAAATGTGATGGATACTTTACGAGAAAAAAATTTTTTAGAAAAATTTCTGAATTTTTTTTTTTCAAATTTACTGGCAGCACGATTTCAACGAAATGTTGTTAAGAGTTGCAAGTACTTATGCTTCATCTAACTGTCAAGGTTCAATCTAATCGCTTCAGTAGTTCCCGAAATATCAGGGAAATGATCTCAAAACTTCAAAAAGCTGAACTCCGAAACCGTTCGACCGATTTTGCCCATTGACGAACTCAACCTTCGCATTTTCTAATGCAACAAACCCTGAAATTTTCAAGTCGATAAAATCCCCTATACATTCGTAATCGTGCGTACGGCAGACCGGCCGGACATAATCGATTTAATCACCAGATTCGTCATCACCGAGTACAACCTGGTCGTTTGAGACCAATTTCGGGTCAAAATTCGAAAATTACAGACATTTGGACAAAACGATACCTAGCACGCTATTTCCCTAGATCATGCGCGCAAAGATAAACCTAGAAATATTTTCATTTTCAGAATGTATCAAATTTGAGGTCAATAAGCATTAACACATACAAAATTTATGAACCCCATTTTCCTGAAAGTTTTTTGAGAACATCTGAACTATCCAATAAAATTCATGCTCTGGCTTCGGTATGACTTCTTGTATCCATGAAAGTCTTCTCACAATAAATCCTATATAGCTTCTTCGCATATAAATCTTTTGTATTGTAAATCAGTAGATGTTCGAGAGTTCTTACGCTGATCTTAATGGTAATGTGTTTTTTTCTCACTTAAACATGATACCAACATATAATTTAGAATCTGCACACATCACGTGATAACAGATTCATTTCAAGATCAACCGTCGAGCCTCTGTAACTCATAGAAAACTGTTAAATACAAAATGTCGGTGTGTTTCTTATCGTCAATGATTACAAATGAAGCACACGAATCGTAAGTAAAATTTGAAGGATTCAACAACAGATCAGCACTTAAGTGATGTGAAAATCAAAACCAGTCGTTGTTATTTTCAATGAAGAAACTATTTAAGACTACCATCGTTGTTGTTTACCCCAAATAATGATTCTTGATATACATCCAACCAAGGGATATCGATTAAAACCATTGTTTCAATTTTACGAAGTAAACAATTCATGTTATTTTATTTTAGGTACTTGAATTTCTTTCGAGTCCATCAATGTCAGCTCCACCTGGATGGAAAATGTAAACAAGACAATCCGTTCACTTGTTTTTTCTGGCATTCCATGAATCAGAGAAGACGGCGAGCAATTAGACTTTTCGATGGAAAATTTAACTACAGTCCGATTAATTATTGTACAAAATACGATGAGCATACTGGAATTTGTCCCGATGGTGACGAGTAAGTTTTCACTTCTGTTGATTTCTGTATTTTTCACATGTTCATGGTGAAATTTCGAAGACATAGAGATGTACCTCAGTTCCGTTATTTCGATGATAATATTGAAATTGTGACGATTAGTTTCTGTGCTCATCAACAACGAATACGTATATTTTATAGAATTCGCATCATTATACAGGCTGGCCTCTTCATGGTGGAACAAATCCTTATTTTTTCAGTTAAAGAATACCCCAAATAATCAATTCAAGTGCAATCAAGTGCAAGAAGAGTCTTCATTTCAACCAAAAGTCTGAATTTTGACTCGAAAATAATCCTTAATCATTAGATTCTACGACCCCGATTCAGAATCTTCTGTCGACCTCAATTCTGTCTGTCCGGCTGTTTTTTCTCAAATAAATTATATTTATTATCAACAATTTTGCAGTTGCCGATTGCTCCACCGAACAGAGGGTGATACAGAACATAAATATCATCCAAGACGATATAAAACTGAACCTTGCTTGTATGGTGAAGATTTCAATGGACATTGCATTGTGTATGGTAAACATTGTCCTTCTGCCCATGGAGTAACTGATCGCAGACGTCCAACCTTGGATAATACCGAGAGACCACGAAATCTAGAGTTGGATGCTTACTATAGCTTGAATTCGTGGATTTGAATATTTCTTATTAGTTCTTTCTGTGTGAGGAATGAATCGAATGTGGTATGTAATCACAGAGTTGTCAATATTGAATTTAGTACGTTTATTAAGATCAAAAAGTTAACGTCATTGGTTCTATGTAGGTTGAAGCAATACTCTAAATTCTTCTTCTCTGGAAGAACATAATGCTCTGCTTATCACATTCAATTTATTCTGCACCAGAAATGAACGGATTCTTCGACTATCCAGTATAATTCAATATTTGGAGTACTAAGAGACATTCCTGTTCATAGTCTTTGATGCATGATGTCGATATTGATGAATAAAGAAATGTGGACAAAAAACGATTTCTGTGGTTTATTGACAGAAGAAAAACACCTTGGTTAAAAGTAAATTTAATGATGGTTTCATTTTATAATTCATAACATAACATTTTCATAATATCAAGCAAATTAAAAGATTGAATAACTTCATATCAATTTTACATAGATAAATCACAAAATCTTATTCAAAGAAGACTTTTATATCAAGAAATGAATTCAACAAAAAATTTAACAATTTTGTCGGAAACTTCCATTGAAAAAAAGATAATCAGGCCTATTCTGTTTGCAAATAGCAATATTGCCGGTTATCGATTATGAGCAATATAATCCTGTCACTTAAACGAGAATCTTGCTATCAATATTGCTATCTTAGCAACCTCAAAATAGAACTTGCTATGCTTGATGACAAGAATATTGAAAATAGGGAAGTTCCTGCTGAGGGAAATGTGTTCAGGTTCACTAGAATATTTGAATTTAAGGAAAACTCTAAGAATGAAACACTGCCATAGTGGACAACAGGAGAGATTAGTATTTTAATCAGCTCAACAACAGCAATCCCTTCGAGTTGTCAACAGAAAAGTTCAACGAATTTCGAATTATTAACGCCAGAATAAAATAGCTGCATTTGATTTCTGCTAACCAATATTCTATTGGTATCCAGGAAATTGGTTATAGGTCAATAGACGACTTCGGCCCAAGTTGCCAACCCACAATTTTCTTCACAAATTCGACATGATAAGGTTCGCGTTATTTATTTATCCATAAAAGATGCCTCGGCTCAAACAAGATAGATCCTTTCAAATATAGGTTTTAGTTAGGCTGAAATTTAAGTTGGGATTCCTGATTTCATGTTAATATAGTGTCAAGTTTAAAAAGGATATGCTCCGCAAATCAACTTGGTTACATCGGTTGTCGGTTTTCCGTTCTGTAAATATGAAATATTCGGTTGGTTCCTGAAAAAAAAGATTCATTACGGAATTTGATTGATGAAAAAGCAATCTTTCTGTCACCAGAACATAGACATATTGAGTCTATGCACCAGAACGACAATCAATGTTTACGGTAACATATATATCTATAGCATAGAACAATCTTTATTAACCTTATGATCCATAGACCATACCTAGTAATTTTTCCATTGTTGATTGTTGTCTCTTCTATGTTCTATGCATCATAAAGTAAATAAATGCTATAGGTATAGTACCATAGAACATTGACTATCGTTCTTGTGACAGAAAGAACGTTTTTTCATCAATCAAATTCCGTAAGTAACCTTTTTTTCAGGAACCAACCGATTATTTCATATTTACGGAATGGAAAACCGGCAACCGAAATAACCAAGTTGATTCGCGGGACACATCCTATATAAATTCGACACTATTAACATGAAATCAGGAATCCCAACTTAAATTTTAGCCAATCAGAGATGATCTCAACAAAACCCCATATTTGGAAGGAATTATCTTGTTTGGGGAGCCGAGGCATCTTTTAGGGATATTTATAAATAACGCGAACCTTATCATGTCGAATTTTTCCTGAAATTCTCGTTCCCCAGTGATAGTAAATTTGTGAAGAAAACTGTGGGTTGGCAACTTGGCCGAAGTCGTCTATTTGACTTGAATATGTTTTTATGTTTGATGACATTTTTTAATAGTTCGATGTTCACATGAGAAACGAAAACCGTAGATAGAGGTTATGTATGTGAATTCAGGGAAAACTCAAGAAATGTTTATGGAGTAGGATTATTTTCTTCATCCTTGTAGCTCCTAAGTCACGAAATACAGTGTTGTCAGCTCTGAAATCACCGATAATGGAAGTCCATGATAGCAATCTTGCTATGACAACATTCATAACAAACATTGTTATAACACTCGTAACAGAATACCGAATATCGTGGACATAATACTATGAATTAGAAAGATAACAATATGACTTGAATAGCAAGGCAATAAGCAAACAAAATCGACCTGATTATCACTCTAAAATTAAATATCATAAGAAGTGAAGTTGTAACAGCTCTTGAACAAATAGAAACCTCGATATATAAATACCCAATAGAGGTGACAATCATAAAGAAATACATAAATTTTTTCGGTAAGTGTTATAATGTTGCCAAAGAGTCCACAATTTCAAAATTTTTCGTCTTTGTGGTTACATTCAATTCTGTCTGTCCGTCCGCTCGTACAAGATCTAACTTTCGACATGAATAACCCAGAACCACGAAATTTTGGAGTAGTTACAGCCATCGGAAAGGTTGTATGGTTGTTATGATCTCGAAAATTTAGGTTTTATTCACTTATGAAGAATTCAAGATAAAATTCGATTTTCTAGGTTTACGATAACATTCAAACGGAGTAAACCTAAGAGTTTGCGCATCCAAAATGTGAAGGTAAAATTTGTGTAATCGGCCTAACGGTTGAGGAGTTCTATACCTTTATTAATCCTTGTCTTCATTTTCTCGATAACTCAAAAAATACAGATCTGATCGAACTGAAACTAGGTAATTAGTAGTATTGATATATATCGAAATGCATCGGTCAGATATCTATGAAATTTCTCACCAACTCTCAAGCCATTATTTTCTAAACATGTTCCAGATTTCACTTCGATCGGAACTGTATTTTTAGACATACAGGCTGTCATACAGGCCAATTATGTCACGACAGGGATTTTCTGAGAGGAAATACCCAGGTCAATTTTCATTAGTGAAGCTTTGCCAACTTCGAGCATCTCATTTGGTAAGTACATGCAGTAAGAACACCCTGCAACCACTTCATGTACTTGAAATTGAAATTTGCAAACCGTAATATTCATTCATGTAGAGGAACAAGTTGTCTTTCAATTGTGGTTATCTCACCCTCTGTTTCCTACCAAGAATTTATGGTTAACAACCCCTGTACCCAGGCTTGAGGAGATTTTGTCGTACATTCTCAAAGTATGTCCTGCTCCGAATGAAATTGACCTCTTATGTCATTTTCTCTCGAAACATCCCTGTCGTGACATAATTAGAATTGAAAGTTTTCGAAACGACACCCTATACTGACGAAGTGAGGTTCCCCACCGCTCACCCGCGTTTCTATAATTTTTACAAGCGAATGTTTCTGGGGAGTGTGTGGCATAAATAGACGTTCCGACTTTCAGTTCCATTTTCCTTCAATAAAAACAGCTTCCGAAAAGTCGAGGAAACACAGCCTCCCACGAACCGCCACTGGATACAACGTCATCCAGAAGATCTAACTTAATCTAAAATCTAATGTATAAGAAGCACATAACATCGAATATACAACAGCGAAGTGCAAAAGGCGGCCGAGTGCACGCAGTGGGCTGTCGTACCAGATAGTGCATTTACAGGATTCCATATTGTTTAACAGTGTAAACGCGCATCTGGCACGTAGCCCGCTACATCCCCAAAAACGTCTGTGGGCACGGGACCTCCCAACGAACATCTACCATCGTCAAAGTGCATGAAATCTTTTCCCAAAGGCAAGCAACCTAGAAACTAACATTCAAAGTTACCCTCTACACCTCACGTGTACCGACTGACGTTGAAATTGAGAACACCACAGATATGCCTACACATCAGCAATCACTCGGAGTCAGGTTGGCAATGGTGAAAAATGTCGTCAAGGTCAAATTAATTAGGCGATATGTTGTCAATTCCTACACATTATCATCAAAGAGTCCTTGGTTGAATTTAGTTACGTATCTACTACTACCTTTATGTAGAAGGTACAACGTCGCGTATTTATATGGCAGGAACAAGAAGCTAACCTAACATTTTTAATTGTGTATATACGTCAACTGGTCAATCTGCCGCGGCCAACCAACTGACTTTATAAAAGTGAATGGGGTATAGGTGAACATAAAATCAGCTTTTCAACCATGTTACAACCTGATTTTCATGGGCCAATGGTGGTTCAACACGGTAAGTGACAGACGATGACGGGACATATTTGTATAAGTCAAAGGGATTGTCAACCAACCTTTGCAGTAAAATTAAGTATCAGAAGGAAATATTGGACTGGGCACGCTGATGTTTCACAAGATCAATCTTGGCCTTTAAACAGATAAATTTCCAAAACTTTTAAAAGTTCAAGAGCAGAAACCTATGGTAACTGGTTTAATGCCAGCATCTGGCCGAGTGTTGGTCAACATGCTGAAATATACAATGTGTCGATTTGGAAGGTACCACCCTTCATATATCGGCCCCGTGCAAAATTACTTAGAACTTTCAGGTTATGAGGAGTCAGATGAACTTGCGATTAAGGCTGCGGTCGATAGCTTTCGGATTTCAATAATTTGTTTCTCTCAGTCCATGTGACGATGAAAATTGCAGGCTGAGCTCATATCAAAACGAAATACCCATGCAGATCTTCTCAAAATGCTCAGTACTGAACTGAATCCGATAATTTGGAACCAAAAACGATATCAATCTGGACAAAACACTGTCTGGCATGTTACTGATACTTATCTATGGAAGCAGATCAGAAATTACTTAAAAAGCGCGGAATAGTCTAGCCCGAAATGAATAGAGTTTGATAGCTTTCACTTACAAATGAAGCTCAGTTCTACCTCGCTAGTGGACACTAAAGACAGTGGCTCAGAAAATAGTTTGAGTGGAGAAAGATTTACAATTTGTAGAGATGAAAACTTGTGAAATGAATTTGAGCAAAAGATTCATCGACGAAAAAAAGTAAGAAAATATAAATAGAAGGGAAGTTTTGGTCGACATAAAACATGGATTATAGAAGAAGAAGAACTGGCATCTCTACTCAAAACTGTTTAAACCACATTGCGGAGGCAACACGGAATATTCCTTACAGGAAATCTAATATTCCATTAAAACTATGACGTACTTGAAGAACGCATATGCTGAAGGTCAATCAATTATTGATTTTTGTCAGGTTGCAACTAATCCACTCAATTGAAATGCTGATTGTTCACTGATCTCACTGTTATAAAGACATGTTACGTATCGATATTCATATTGGTGGGTGTTCTCATTGCAATGTCAGCGATTATGGGAGGATGGATTGAAAAGTGTCGTATATATGTCATATCTACCATCAAGCAATTGATGAACACAAAGTATTGTGGATTACTCCTTTTAATTTAAGCCTTTCATTGAAGAATTCAGACGAACGAGTTGCTTTTTGGAATTTAAACGAATTAAAACCTAATGGAAACAATCCATTAGCTAGAAATGTCTCTTAGCACGTTTTCTGTAAGACACCCTTATTTATCGTTCAATGCTGACGGCTCAAGGAAGTTGAATTCAAAAAATGGTTGTTATCAACTGACCTTGGTGGTTGTGTGGTGTGAAAACTAGTTGAACTTAGTTTAGCCGAAGAATCGACATATGTTGGCAAAATTGTTCGAAAGATCCGGCCACCAGAGAAGTTAATGTAATGATTTGGAAAAAATGTATTCTCCACGAAATTTGTCAATCCATCCTTATGAAATATATTCGAAGAAAACGTGAGAAGATTTGATTGTATCAGTATAAGTACTAAACTCGAATTCTAACAACTTTCTAGTTGAAAAACCATTCGAAACTTTATCAGAGTAATATTGAATACTCCTATGATGTCAGCAGCGATATTAATGAAACAATTGTTAGCTTTCCACGTTTTCTGCTTTTTCATCCTGATCCATAACCTCAATAAATAAAACTATGATTAGTTTTCTCATCCACAAACCTCATTATAATTTACAAAGGCAAACAAGGGCAATGCAGTTAAAAAAGCTACACACTGACACCAAAATAGAAAGCATTAGTTTTGCGAAAAAAATCATAACATACGAAGCACAACATGCACTATCACACAGATAATACGTTTAAATGAGCACGTTCGGACATGAAAAAATATGAAGAAATCTTAAAAGATCAGCGAAATATTCATTTGAAGAATCGGAACATTTTGTACAGGAAATATTCAACTTTTGTGCAGGTCCTTCTAGGCGATTACCGCGTTAGCGCAATATCTTGAGTAGGTATTGAGGTTAATCGAGTAATTGAAATTCACAAATGGGTGAGATTCACCGAATGATTCCGTATTCGAAATTTTGCTCATTGAAGAGTTTCCAAAAAATTTGGTATCTTTCGAACTGAAACCTAATACGTATTATGTTGAATAATAACATTTTGCGAAATCCCATCAGAACCTGATAGTTCCTGAGTTCATGCTCTAGGGAACAAAGTGTTATCGTTCTGCCCGAATGTTCGTAATTTTAGAATTTCTTACCGGAATATATCTTGAACGACTAGGATGGACAATCCAATGTCAAAATCGATTATGTCCAGGCGGTCGACCATAAAAAAATTCAAAATGTTTGATACTTCTTTCGAGAGATTTTTTGTCGGGAACAATTCATCAGTTTTCAATGATCTTTTGCAAAGAACTTGAAGTCAATATTTCACAATGGTCTATCAAATTCAGTTCGATACGATTTTATTGACAGAGATATAAGGAAAAAAAAATATTTCGAATTTCAAGGATTTTTATCGGTATCGTTGTGTTTTCGAAAATTACTCAAAAAATTTCGATCCGGTCATGATGAAACTTGGTAACTAGTTTGAAAATGCCCCCGCACAACTTTGTACAAAATTTCGTGATGATCATGGCATTAAATAAAATTTAAAAAAAAAATTTTTTCGCAAACTAAACACCTGCTCAATCTTTTTAGATAATATAATAAAATTCTAACCGATATCAGTATGAACATTGTGAACAACTCATTGTTCAACGATAGAGAAGAATTCTATTTGGAGTAAAACAAATTTCAATGATTTACGATCCTCTCACAATTATGCACGAACATTTGTGTCGTGCCAACAACCTACTTCCTATAGTGCAAATTCCAAAAAAAAGTGGATGCTTTTCGTATTGACTCCGACCACCCACAACTTTAACCTACCTTGCAAAAATCTAAATTATTCACAGCAACACGAATAAAATTTGACCAGGAATTCTGCATAAACAGTGCGCGTCAAAATTATGGAACAAATTCATTTTCTCAGAAGAAACATATTTGGCAACAAAATCCTGTTTCACTCTTACCAAATTTTTATGCATTTTTGAAGGATTTTTGTTGCACCCTGTGCCATCCCCATCAATCCTCTAATTTTTTTGAATAGGGAAAGTAGGTCATGTGGTACTTTTTTGGCAAGGTCTTTGTATCTTCATTTCAGGCGTGCAAAAATTTCCATGAAAAAAATAGTTGGTTCAAAGAGGTTTTCAGTATGTGCACTTTGTCATGCCTCATTTACTTTGAGACGATGGTACCTGATGAAATTCGTCACCGAATGAAAGTCGACCATTACAGATTTGTTCGTGCACAACTTTCAACCCCTACGAACCCTTTAGTTGAGAAAAAAATGGAGCCATTTCAAAGTGCACATACTGAAAACCTCTTTGAAGTCATTTTTCAAATAGAAACATTTTTTTCTTGAAAATTTCTGCACGCCTGTAAAGAAGATACAAAGACCTTGCGAAAAGTACCACGATTCATATTCCCTATTCAAAAAATTTGGAGGGTTGATGGGGATGGCACAGGGTGCAACAAAAATCCTTCAAAAATGCATATAAATTTGGTAAAAGTATAACAAAAATTGACCTGTTACAGGATTTCGTTGCCAAATCGTTTTTTCCTGAGAAAATCAATTTGTTCCATAATTTTGACGCGCACTGAATAAACGCAACGCAACCGGTACAGACCAATGGCCAAAATAATAAAGCTGTGCATGTAGCGCAATCAGTCTGCCCTTGAGGTGCTCATCGGAAACCACGAACGCCCTTGAATTCTGAAGACCGAACGAATAACGATATCACTATATAAACTTCAATTGATCATGCATCATGCGAAGCGAACAAAGTACAGAAAAAAGTCGCGATACTTGCAATTAAAATCATTATTTCCGAGCCATTGAACAGATTAATCGTTCAGGTGCCGCACCATAACGATCTGGCTGTCATTGTGTAACGAAAACTTGTCAACAAGTGGGTGTGTTCAGAAGGTATCGAATTAAAACACCAATTAATCATACGGGGATATATTGAATTACGATTTCTATGACAGCTCGAACTTGTGCAATAGGGAATATGGCCTGCCTGTTGGCGACACTGGCGGATATAACGTCAAGGTTTATTTTTTCTGCCCGAAAATGTTGCTTAACAAGTTTCCATCAGATGAAAACACACGAATAAGTCATAAAAATCTAGGAAAGTACAGACGTAAGGTCAGGAGCTTTTACGTGTTTGTTCCAATTCTAACCATCAGATCCACACGAAATTTCGCACCTAGTTGCGTGTTGGTACCCTTTACCACTTTTCTAAAATATTCGTAGACAGGTTGCAGTGATGAAAGTTTTGGGATAAATATCATTCCGAATTCTAAAATTGCTAGATTTAAATCTCGTTAACATCTATGGATTAACGATTTTTTTTATACCAATAAAAGCGACAAAGAAGTTTGGCTTTCGGAATGAAATTTGTGTAATGTTCTCAACAAAGGTTTGATCTGCGATCCTTCTGAAAAAGTTCGTGGTTTTAATCCTTCTTGGAAAATTTGGTGTATTTTGAATATACTTAAAATAGGTCATGGTCGCTGTAATGATTTCCTCTTCAAATGGAATTCGGTCAAAAATCCAAGGTGCAAATGTGGGGAGAAAAGGAAACAATAGAACACTTAGTTAATATTTGTCCAATTTAAAATTTGACGATGGTTTCGAGGCAATTCATTCGGTGATTCTTTTTCGAGTTGGATAACACACTTCAAATTAATTTAATGAGTAATCATTTACTAGTTTATATAGATTTGTTCGTCTTCTTTTGTGTTTTCAAGTGTGATTTTGAGTTATCAACCTGAATCCAAAAGAAAGAAGAAATTTTGTTGATGAGAAAAAGACCTTCAATAACACAAAACAATTCCACTATACTTATTCGGGGAGACAGAGTTTTTTCTGAGGTTTTTATCTTTGCTTATGTATCATACTTAAGAATGTATGGTACCCAGTTCACAGTTCGTCTGCTAATACTGTGATAACACATATTGTTTGATATAAAAAATGTACTGCTCATACTCAAAAAATTATATGTATAAATATATACCTGATCACGCAGTTTCAATCTGATTGCATTTGTATTTTTTGCGATATTGCGGAAATCACGTTAAATTCCAAATAACAACAATGTTTGGGATCTTTTTTTGTATCTCCGAATGTAAATATAGGTTCGAATTGAAATTAAGAACACTGTTGTTGAATACCGACTTTAAAGTTTGTGCCAAATATTGTTCGAATCTAATCAATATATTCGGAGAAAATAAAAATTTTTCATAGAAAATCTCAAAAATTTTCGAAAACGTTTTTTTTTAATTTTTCAAAAACTGGATCCACACGGAATATGGCACAAAGATGAGTGTTGGTATTACGAAACTGTTTCAATCTGATCCATTCAGTACTTCATAAGATATCGAGGAATTAACTTCAAAATTTCAAATGCACCTAGCTCCAAAACTATTCGACTATCTGACAATTTCGAATCGCGAGGTCTTTTTCTCCGACAGTTAAACCACATACGGACGGACGGCCAAAATTGAATTTGACCACGTATTCTTCTTCGTGGAGTCCAACCTTAACCATTTTTGGCTCAAAATTCGGGATTTACAGAAATTGTGACGAAACGATACCCGCGTCAAGCTCGATTGACAACTAGAAAGATGTCGTTTTGTTCTGAAAATTTCGTACAAACTTTTTAGCCAATATTTTATATTTTTTCCAACTGATTTCAACTTCTAATCATTTTTGGAATTGTAAACTATTGAATATGTAATGAGCTCTCGTGCAGAATTTTTAGGCATAAAAATACAGTTACTTGGAAAAAACTGACAGCGCCCTAGAGCCTAGAGCATATAAAATCAAAAGAAAGGCGTACCTGGCATCAAAAGTTCAAATAAAACCAACCAATGACAACAATTGACGCTCGTTCATGAGATTATTTTCGGGTACAAAAAAAAAGATAGAGAGAGATAGTGTGTATAGGATTTTTTAACCTTTTGAAATGTGTGTCAACGGGCCGTTTTAATTAGTACACACCCGATTTAGGAACACTGCCAAATATTCTAGAGGACCAGGCTCTATTATAAGATTCGTCGCTAAAAAGAAATGCGGACAGAATTAAGTTACAAGCAGGTTATCTCTTATCTCATTTTCGCGAAATACATGCTAGTGATTTCGTAGAGAGGATTCTTCGAGGGTGAAACCTATTTTCTTTCATTTTCGTGTTATCGATTAGCCCAAATGTAGTCAGAATCGATTATGTGCGGTCGGCCACGACAACTTGAGAACAGAATCAGCTAACGAATTGCTGGTAGGTTGCATATCAGAATGAGCATACTAAGTAAGAGTTGACTGTTTGAATTACTGAGGTTATTGCCTCGATGTTTCAGGAACTGCGATGGGGATTGAAACAGTTGAAGAAAACCGACGGGCAAATGTTCGCGAAATTTTGTTGCTATCATATCGCAAGTAATATTAAAAAAAATATCCTTTTATTATTTTGAAATCAATATCTAATAACAATGTACCGAATTTCAGTCCCATTTCAATTTCCGAAGATATTGGAAAGCATATGTCAAATTTGTTCTTTTTTCTTGGTATCGTCAATATTTCTGGAATATCTCAAAAAATTCTGGAACTATCATTATGTAATTTGGTACCTTAATACAAAATTATGTGCGGAATGAAGTGATGATCGTCTCATTGAAACAATTTCTTGTCTCAGAATTCGAACATACGAACAAAAGCATTTGACTCCACGTCGATCCATTTCTATGACTGTTTCTGTTTGACTAAGATTGAATACCAATTCTTATTTGTCTTCCAAAATACTATTGATATTACTGGCAGAGGAATGAATTTATTTTTCGAGAATGGGTGCATTTTCACAATTTTCAAAGACTTACAAAGGACTGAGAAATTTATTTTCACAATATAAATAGTTTTGAGCGCAAAGTTATTCTTTACACAGAAAGACTAGAAAACCAATTTCGAAGTATATTAGAATTTCATCCCCTATCTATTTATAAAATAACTGAATCGCAAAGAACTTTCCTGCCTTATTGTCGATTTTTAGATAATTGCGCGCATGTTCTAGGGGAACAGCGTGCTATCGTTTTGTCCAAATGTCTGTAATTTTAGATGATTGATCCGAAAATGGTTTCAATCGTCTAGGTTGGACTCACTGATGACGAATCCGGTGTCAAAATCGATTCTGTCCGGCCGGCCGTCCGACGACACGATAACTGTCGAACGAAGTGAGCTAGCAACTTGAAACTTTCAGGGTGGGTCGCGCATTGGAATGCCGCTGTTGAGTTCGTTAATGGGCCAAATCGGTCGAATAGTTTCGAAGTTATAGCCACTTGAAATTATGAGGTTATTTATTTTTTATTTCAGATACTACCAGAGCGATTGGATTCAAACTTAGCAATTAGGTGAAGTATAACAACGCGCAACTTTGAGCCAAATTTTGTCAGGGTCATTTTGTCAGTAAATTTTTTTTTTCGGAAACCATTCATGATAGCTGAAAAAAAATTTCAGTAGCACTTTGAGCTTCATATTTCACAGCATTGTACCAAATTTCACTTCGATACGATCATAAGTTTCGGAGATATCGGGAAAAAAAATGTCAACTTTCGAGGTTTTCGTTGATTTTTTCGATATAACTCGAGAAATACTGCTTCAATCCTGATAAAACTTAGCAGCTAGTTTGAAGATGCTGAAAGACAACTTCATGCAAAATTTCGTGACGATCGTGTAATTAGAATGATTTGAAAAAAAAATTTCTGTGATTTTCTTATCATATCATCCTCATTAAATTCTGTAGGAACCTTCGAACTATAATTTTCGATGGAGTACTGGATTTCAATTCGATCTGATCTGTATTTTGGAAATATTGGAAAAATAAAATTTTGAATGAAAGAAACAACTTAGAAACTAGATATTTGTAGAGAAGGTTTGGGGCTTAATTACGAAGGTCGAATTCGTGAATGGGTAAAATCCGCCCAATGATTTCGTAGATATACCCATTCAAAATTTTATTTTTCCAATGTTTCCAAAAATACAGATTAGATCGTATTGAAATCCAGTTATTTATCGAAAAAAAAATTTAGAAAAGCACTGCCGTGAAGGCAGCAGCTTTCGCGCACAAGTTCAAATTCGTTGCCGAAGCGGTCATCTACATTGAACATGCGCGCAAAAGCTTCTGCCTTCACGGCAGTGCTTTTCTAAATTTTTTTAAAATGGGTTTCTATTTCGATCAACTTCGAGCTGATTTAATGAGTCTAATGAAACGATCAATGGAATCTGTTCGCACTGTTCGATTGAACTAAAAATTCACTGTCCCGGATTTTAAACTCTGATTATATGGCTATCGATTTTTTCGCGAAAATGAGGTTTTTTTTTTCGACTGCGTTATTTCTTATACGGAAAGATTGAAAGCAGCGTTGGGGAGGGATCATAATTCCAGTATACATAATCATTTTACAAAATACTATTGAAAGGTATAAGGTTTTCAAAATTTCAGGTTAGGTTTAAGCTTCTGACTTTTTATCGGTGCTTTACTCTCGTTTTCTTAAACCTCATTTTCAAACGCACTAAAATAGAAATAAATCTATCAAATCATTCGTAAACGCATAAAATCGCACGCTGAATATCATCGAATAAACTGATGCAATAAATCCTTCAAAATGTTCGCAATCCATCCACTAAAACCGTCTCATTTCGCATCGAAACGATCACAAATCCAACCCATGCATCTAATTATAGCCGAATAACCCAGCGGCGACAAAACTGGCTCAAAAAAACACACTCTAGTCGTGTTAGATGCGAAAGGATACTCCACTGTTGAAAACTTCGCAAAACCACACAAAGACACAACACACAAAAAACTGATAAGATCGTAGAAAGCAAATCGCAAAAAAAAAACGATCGAACTGCATAACTTGCGGGCACTTTGTGTGAGACACGCTGTTTCGAGTTTTGGTAGCTCGTAAGTCGAAACGACACTCTCTCGGTTGACGAGAAGAATATGAACAGCTGAGCGGTCTGAATCCAAAGATAAAATCCGGGCACGGTCCCAAAATAACGCATCACCTTCCGATGTGCATTATGCAAGCGATATCTTGCCAGCACTAGTCGATATTATTAGAGGCTCTTATATGCGGTTACAGCTCGGCCGCCATTTTTTTTCCAAAAATTCAACCTTGCTTCGGACGGAAAAATTGCGAATGTAAGTCTATACAGGCTGTTTCTGAATAACACCGGGAAACATTAAGGGGGATTCTGTGATGAAAATGAAGGTAGGTATTGGTATAAAATTTTGTGAAAAACCTCGCCCTGAAAAAGGTACAACCCTCCGAAGGTGAACAAAAGACATTGTTTTGCGCGCATGTTCTGGAGGAACAGCGTGCTATCGTTTTCTCCAAATGTCTGTAATTTTCGATGATTGAGCCGAAAATGGTCTCAATCGACCAGGTTGGACTCACTGATGACGAATTCGGTGTTAAAATAGATTCTGTCCGGCCGGCCGTGGACACGATAACTGTCGAAGGGGGTGAGCTAGCAACTTGAAACTTTCAGGGTAGGTCGCGTATAGGAATACCGCGGTTGAGTTAGTTAATGGGCCAAATCGGTCGAATAGTTTCGGAGTTATGGCCACTTGAATTTTGAAGTTATTTATTTTCATTTTAGGAACTACTTCAGCGATTGAATTCAAACTTCAAACTTGGCAATTAGGTGGAGTATAACGACGCGCAACTTTGAGCCAAATTTTGTTAGGATCATACTGTTAGTAAATTAGAAAAAAAAAATTTTCAAAATTTTTTTTTCGAAAACCGTTCATCATATCCAGAAAAAATTCCACTCGGACTTCGAGCTTCATATTGCACAGCAGTGTACCAAACTTCAGTTCGATACGATGATAGGTTTTGGAGATATCGGGAAAAAATATGTCGAATTTCGAGGTTTTTTCTCGATATCGTTGCTTTTTTCGGTATAACTCGAGGAATACTGATTCAATCCTGATAAAGCTTCGCAGCTAGTTTGGAAATGCTGAAAGACAACTTTATGCAAAGTTTCGTGATGATCGTGTCATTAGAACAATTTGAAAAAAAATGTCTGTGATTTTCTTATCATACCTTCCTCATTAAATTCTGTATGAACCTTCGAACTGTAATTTTTCGATGAAGTAATGGATTTCAATTGGATCTGATCTGTATTTTTGGAAATATCGGGAAAATAAAATTTTGCATGGGTATATCTGCGGAAACATTGGGTGGATTTTACCCATTCACGAATTCGGCCTTCGTAATTAAGGTCCAAACCTTCTCAACAAATATCGAGTTTCTAAGTTGTTTCTTTCGGGAGATATTGTTTTACTCAGTCGGCCGTTAGACTAACATTTTCATCCTCGATAAATATCGCATCAGTTAACCTCGTGATTTCAAATGAATTGTTAAGATTTAATTTGAACAGATCCCTTGATTATAAATTATCGAAAAAATTAACATTTTCAGAAGCTGATTCGAACTTTGGTCTCACACTTATTTTGAAAAAATACAGGACAGTCATGCTGCTCCGAGCAGGATCAATATCTGAAAGGGTAACCGGTCAGGCGACAAAATCGAAGAAGCAATCGAAATATAAAAATAATCATAAATTATTCCAAATGTATCTTCAGAACAGCAAAGATCATTGGCCGGCTTGTTTAATTCGAGAAAAAAATCTAGAAAAGCACTGACGTGAAGTCAGCAGCTTTTACGCGCTTGTTCACATTGCGAAATGGTGACTTGGAAATTTCAGAGAAATTTTAATGAAATATAAAAATTTTCGAGAAAAAAAAATTTTTTTCTCGAAATTTTCCATGGATAATTCTTCTTATTGACACTGTTCATCTTCCAACCAAGTTTCATTTCGATCAGATAAATATTTTTCGAGTTATTGAAAAATCAAAATTTCAAATGGCTGTAGCATTCGGCAGATTTGGCCCGTTAACGAAATTGACCGAGATATTCAGGATCTTAACCTAACCCGAAAATTTCAAGACTCTAGGTCTTTTTTTCGAGAGTTACAGCGCACACGGCAGGACGGACAGAATCAATTTTGACCACAGATTCTTCATCAGTGAGTGCAACCTAGTAGTTTCAGCTCAAAATTCGAAAATAACACACATCGTGACAAAATGATAAAAATGGGATATAAACATGAATTAATGATTCAAAATCTATGGTCCCGAACGATAATTACTGGATTTAATCGACGAATACGCCAGACTATTCGGCTTATCATACGTAATATTCTATTTTCATTTTGCAATTAGCTACCAACCCAAACCTTCAATAACCTCACCATTATGGCATTCAGCTACGAACATCCAACCAATTTGAATCTACTTTATGACCAACTTCACGAAGTTTCCACCTCCTCGTGATTATGTTGGCAGGATCGATCAGGACACACAGAATTGTTGGCACCATGTTGCAATTGTGCACACATAATAAATTGTGCAAGATGTACATTTATGTAGTACGAGTTGGCAGGCACTTAATGCACTCAATCGATGTAATGTTTCCGAAATAAATAAATTGGAAATGCTGGAATAAAAACAGGATTCACAATTGTTCAAATGCGGAAGGAGTTTGATAAATATTTTATAGCCCATCCAACAAAATAGATGGAAATTCTGTTGATACATGATTGCAAATTTAATTTCTTAGGCTCAACGCTCTATACTATATATTTTTTCGAAAGTCCTATTTTATAATATGAGAATCAGAGCATAACACAGGAAAGATAAGATTATCATGAAAGAAAGAACGAAATCATTGAATCCAATAACATAGAACTTCTTTCAGATCAGTAAATTGAGCACACAATGTCAATTACCAACATATTAAATATAAGTATCGATTAAAGCTTATTTTGGATAATTTTGCATCATTTTATCGTTCTGTCACAGATATTGCGAGTGAAAACCCAGAAAAAATTTAATAAATGACGATTACTCTAGTCCATGATGTTTTTTTAAATCATGCACTAGTCTAAGACAAGTTCAGTATCAGCTTCAATGAAGTAATTTTCACATTTGAGTTACTGAATCAGATTATCAGATAGATCAATCAAGAATATTATATTTATTAGATTATTGGCCTCTTTCAAGGCCTCCAAAAATTGCCTTAGCGCACGGTATTTCACGTGCACGTGGCGGGGTATTGGTTAAAGTTTTCAACTAGCAATAATCGCATCTCGGATAAACGTCATTGATTACGATATTGCCTCTGCGCAAAGCTAACATTTTTAAACCGAACTAGTATACTTATGAGGAAAGGTAATGAGATTGCCGGTATTAGGTCCCACGATGACGCCACCTAGTGCCGCAAGTGGCTACTATCGAGACGAAGCCACAGATATCTGCTCGCCGGTATTCACGTTATCGATTGTGTTCCGTGACGATGCTGCCATCTCTGTCCAGGGCTGCCATTCAACTGTGTACGCTTCTTGATATCACAGAACTCGATAATGTATACTTGTTCAAATTCGTTAGCCATTACACCTCACTCCATCCTGTGGTTGTTCTTGAAAGGAAGAAGTGATGAAGATATACTGAGATACCACCAGCTGTGTTCACTAGTAAATTACAGAAAACACAGGGTGGTTCCCAGCACATAATCATCTAGTAATAAAAGGCTGACTGTCCACGGGCGTTGGTTTTGAATGAAAATTCACCAGTGTCATCATCGGCACAACTTTGTAATTTGCAGGTCAATGAAAAAATATCAGCGATGGTGAATTGAAAACTTATTCTTCTTAGGATTCTCCTTCCTCATATTTTTTTTCTAAAATACAGGTTGCTTCGAAGCAGTGATTGATTTGAAATTCATAGGATCGAGACATAATAAGTATCTATTTCATTCCATATTTGTATTTTTAAATATTTGCATCTTTATGTTGAATATGTTGTAATCAATATTTTAAATAATGTTCATTACATTAAAATGGGTTCACGCCATTTCTTCTCGAATATGCACAACGTTATTGAAGATAATACAGTTTCAGATATTTTGTTATCAATATTTTGGAGAAAAATCGACTTGGGAAAATGACGATTTTTGCCTCAACCTGAGATTGTTTGTATTATTTATGAGTAAAAGTTAGGTTCTAATATACCTATTCTATTATAATTCTTCTAGTTAAATATTCAGGAATATTTGATTGTTTCAATCTCTACTTGACGGAAAGTCATATTGAATTGAGAAATGAAACAATTTTCAATTTCCACTAATTTAACTTGTTTTCACAACAGCTGTTTCGTCATACCATGACTTCTTCAGGTGCATTTGTACAAGTAGTTACATATACTCACCTGAAGAAGTCATGGTATGACGAAACAGCTGAACATTGATTCATTTCTTAATTCAATATATTCAGGAAACTTTCTTGGACTAGATTTCCAGTTGTTCGTGTTTATATTATTATTTATATAATTTCCAATAAAAAGAGATTTTTCTGAAGCATTTCTACTGATATTTCTATCTAAATAAAACTGAATCATAACAAGCGCGTAAAAATTAAATTAGCGTATTCCAACTTACTCTCTTCAATTCGTCAACAGAAAACAGTTTGAATAATTTATATGTTCAGATTATGTGACAAATTATCGAATATAATTATACTTGCTAATCCATGACAAGTTGCATGAATGCATGCATAAATATGATTACATCCATTCATTTTGAATGGACGGAGACAGTTCTCGGATTGGTGAATTAAATTGGATTTTTTCAATTTATTCAGAATTCTCGATATATTCCTGAGTTTTTTCCTCAACAATTCTCGAAATTTTTCTGTTGAAATTTAGAATTTACAATATAACACATGTGCATACGAATTTTCAGCAAAATCGGGTGAATTGGTCCAGAAATATTGAGACTTTTGGAAAAACGATCACCGAAAAACAAAAATGACTATCGATTAAAGGATATTTTAGTGACATTTCGCATTATATTTTAGCTTGTTTTCTGGGTTTCCGTTCCTTGTATCTGAAAACGACCTATAAAAATTAAATGAATAGTATTATTCATAAAAATCGCCCTTGTGGATTGCGGTATGCAAACTATTTGTCAATGCTAATTTATTGAAAAAAATATTGGCTGATGAACAATATCGGAATCATTTAAACGATCAACAAGTCAACTGTAACGTTTCTGGGTCTTTATCTGTGAATTTGATCTGTTGTGATTTTCGAAAATGTCAATTTGACAGGAATTCTTGAAATTTTCGCAAATTTTCGCTTTATTTTCGAGTGAAATATAGACTCTGAAATATAACAGGGCACTTCGTCGATCGTTTACGTTATTAAGATATTGTTGTTTAGGCAACGTTATTTCAACAAATTGCTCTTTACAAATTAATTGAATCACGCGATACTAGTGATTTGTATGAATAATTATTTGTATTCAAATTTTAATAGTTCAGATATTGGGAACAAATAACCTGAAAAATTAACACAAATATGCTGGATTCATTTTTCGTTTCAGAAGCACACAGAAATGAATTATGTATTAATTTCGAGATTATAGCCCATGCTGTTTCAACTTTTTCATCGAAATTTTCTACAGAGATAAGTTTAAGATTTGTACGGAAACGATATGGACGATTATCATCGGGGTTCAAATGAAAAAGATAATTTTTTTGTTCATAACAAATTTTGTAATTTTTTTGGATATTCCAGTACAAACATACCGAATAATGTTTCTCGTTTTTTTGGGAGATTTAATTTTTACAAGAATAAAATACTCGCAAATCGAATTTCCAATACTATTAATTTGATATATATATTATGTAACGGGTTTTCCAACAGGGATGAAAAAATTTAAAAAAAATGAGCACTGATTTTGATAAAAAAAATATAACAAATTCTTAACGTTGCTGAAGCGTGTATCTTTCCATGATTGAATGGTGAAACCTACTGAACACATGACATAAGAAAGGTCAAAAAATAATACACAGTTTTGCCATTATTACCATTATAATTTGTATCATATTTATTGGAAAACCTATTACATATTTTCATAATAAATTTAATTTTCAACGTTATCTTCGTTGCGGTCTTTTATTAGTAAAAGTCAAGTGTTATATAAATTTCCACAGTGATATACAGTCAATTTAGGATTCATACTCACTACAATACATACACGAATGAAAATTGCATAATCGCATCATAAAAAAAATCGCAGTGATAATTCTTTCATTATCCATGCATGCATCGTTTATACCTTTTTATTGCGTAGAAACACGATTTCATGATGGAAAATCATGATGAAAAACCCACGCTCGAATTAAAAATAAAATTTCCCGACGAACAAACGCGAAAAAAACATGTTTGTAATTCAATAAATTAAAACCTATACAATTTCAACAATTTGAAGACAGTTAACTGAAGATTCAACTATTTCATTTGAAAATACACAAAATGGATAAAGGTCACAGAGCAGAAATTCACCAATTTCTACCTGATCTCCGTATCCAATTAAATCTTTCAACTGACAAACATTTCCTCACAATAAAATATTATAATACATATTTGGAAGATGAGAATTGGGACTTGAAATCCTTTAAAAAACAGGAATTAAAATAATTGAAAATACTCACAATCTACTAGACTGTTCATTGGCTGCTTCGTCGCCCTCAATCCTGTAAACTTTCCCCGACATCACATATTCGAAACTGTCGGCCCTAGAACCTTCTTGTTCCAACCCTTGGGGATTCCAATCAGAGCCATCTGGATAGCCGTCTTCTCTGAGCGTAGTTGCCAGGACTAATCGAAATTTGTCACCTTCAATGAAAAAGAGAAGTTTCAGTCGATCATGACCTTACAACCATTTTTTCTATTAGACCAAAAAAAAACTACCCTCCATATTGGACATCGATGTGAATTTGTAAAACTTAACTAAGAACGTCGTGGTAAAATCCAACATTTCAATGTCATACGAGGGCCATTTATAATCCTTGCTTGCTCGCAGATACTTGAACCATTCAGGTGAGTCGAAAAATAAAATTGAACCTTATTTTGCGATGATTTTCTATATGACTTCCAACGTTAATAGAGCAGTGTCAGCACTTTATGGTTCAGCAAGATGAGACGTCAAAATCAGCTAATGGGGGGAAAAACAAAGAGATTGTTCCTAAGAACAAATGTTGATAATGTTTTGTGTATTATCTTAGGGGAGAAACGTTTTAGAGACTAACCGTGGGTTTCACAAAGCTTTATCCTGTGATCAACGCCTTGATATTCTGTGGTATTGCTAAAAATGAACTGAAATTGAACATAGAATTGTCTTGATCAGAACAATCAAGTTAATCAGAGCTTTGTGAAACCCGCTGTAAGTCTTTCAGTTGATTTTGATTATTGAACCTTTCTGAATACCATCAGGTAGGAGAATAGTTCGCAAGAGTAGTATGAAAGAGATTTTTCCAGTTTAAACATATACCGACTCCTGTTTGTTACATACGTTAACGACCGACCGTAAACACAATAACTTCCGGGAGAAACGACTTAGAAGCTTGATATTTGTAGAGTAGGTTTGAGGTTTGACTACGAAGGCCGAATTCGTGAATGGGTGAAATCCACCCAATGATTCCGTAGATAAACTCATTAAAATGTTATTTTGCCAATATTCCCAAAAATACAGATTAGATCGACTTCAAATCCAGTAATTTATCGAGAAATGACAGTTCGAAGGTTCATGCAGAATTTAATGAGGATAATATGATAAGATCACAGAATATTGAATATTTGAAAAAATATTATTATATTATTTTCAAATTTTTCTAATGACACGATCATCACAAAATTTTGCACAAAGTTGTCCTTCAGCATATTCAAACTAGCTGCCAAGTTTCATCATGATTGAATCAGTGTTTCTTGAGTTTCACCGAAAAAAACAACAATATCGAGGAAAAAACCAAAAAATTTCAAATATGTTTTCCCAATATTTCAGAAAATATTATTCGTATCGAATTGAAATTTGGTACACTGCTGTGAAATATAGAGCTCAAGGTATGAGCGAATTTTTTCTCGGCTATGCTCAATAGTTTATGAAAAATTTTGAAAATTTTTTTTTTACTTAAGTGACCATACGATCCCAACGAAATGAAGCTTGAAGTTTCGCGAAGTTATGCTCCAACTAACAGCCAAGTTTCGATCCAACTGCTTCAGTAGTTGCTGAAATATCAGGGAAATAACCTCAAATTTTCAAATGGCCCATCAATGAACTCAACCGCTACATTCCGATGCGAGAACTACCCTGAAAGTTTTAAGTCGCTAATTTGCTCCGTTCCACAGACAAACAGACGTACAGACATAATCGATTTTGACACCGGATTCGCCCAACCTAATCGTTTGAGACCATTTTCGGCTCAAAGCTCGAAAATTACAGAAATTTTGACAAAACGATAGCACGCTGTTTCAATAGAACATGCGCGCAAAAAGATTAATTACGGAATTTGATTGATACAAGCGATCTTTTGGTCACCAAAACGACAGTAAATTTTCTATGGTAACATATCCATACCATAGAACAACCCACATTTACTTTATGATCCATAGAACATAGCCGAGGTAACAATCAACAATGAAAAAATAACTAACTATTGGCGAATGAAGATAAGCGCTACTCCCTCTGGTGGCTATCCGAGTAACCCGAGGTACAGACATTATCATTGACAAGTTAAAAGAAATGTTAAGACAATGAGAAAGTTTATGCATTTTTCTTGGCATTTGTGTGATTTTACAAGTGCTTCTACTGAGGAAAAGCAAACTCAAATGTCCCTCCCCATAGATTTCTACAGCCCGGTAAAAAATTTGGAGTTAGGGTGAAAGAAACTTCCTTTAACAAGTCGGGCCTGAAAGTGTTGAAGAATCGATAAAAACCAACAAACAAGATTTATGAGAATCTGTTACCTGCATTTTACCGATGATGATCATTTTTATAGAGGTAAGCACGAATTGCTCATGAAATATTAGATCACATTCATGAAAACAATTTTTTTCTAGGCCCATAATCCAAGCAGAGAAATATTCTTAAGAGGAATGCTATGCTTTCCAGAAATCTGCCTGTTGAACTGATCATTAAGGAACAACGTAGATGTTCTAGTGATAGAAATGACTATTGAAAAAAAAGAGTCTCAACAAGGAAATATCTAGTGATGAATACTCTTTGCTCAAAGTGCTTCTACCGATGAAAGTGAAGTTGTTAAAGGCTTATTTATTACAGCTTTTTCAAGACCAATCATATGAGTGTTGGAAAATTTATTTGTCAATCCATAATGGATAATTCTTACGGTACAAGTGGCATTAGTTTCATGTGAATGTATTCATTTTATTCACAATATATTGAGTATTTAGTCCTTCCCTATGAAAATAGTAAAGTTATGAGTATTTGTATTATATATTATTTCAAAGAGTATGTTAACTATCTGTTTTTCAACTTTCAAGACAGCCTAAGAAATCCACCAAAGTCAATCTTGCCATTTGGATTTGAAAATAAATAATATTAGAATACTTTCTAACCTTGGAGATATCCCCGTGATTTTAGAGTTGCTACACTCAATTAGATTGAAGGATGATACATACCTACTTTATAAGAATGGAATATGAACTCCCAGTAATACTCTCGTCAACTATAAAAGTCTAAAATGTCTTTGAATAAATCGTGAAATCAAAAATTATCGAAACAAACAGTACAAAATCGACTATCAAAACAAAATCTATGTCTGTATGTAAGGTTCTAAAACTGGCCACCGTGGCGCTGCAATCTTAAATTCAGACGCCAATGGTCTATGGATCCTAAGGTAAATATAGATTGTTCTATGCTATGGATATGTTACCATAGAACATTGAATGTGGTTCTGGTGTCAGAAAGATCGCCTTTACATCAAATTCCGTAATTAATCTCTTTTTCAGGAACCAACAGAATATTTTATATTTACGAGACGGAAAACCGGCAATCAAAATATCAAAGATTCCTTTGCGGAGCATATCCTATATAAAACCATTAAATAAGGAATCCGAACTTAAATTTCAGCCAATCAGAGATGATCATAACAAAAACCTATATTAGGAAGGAATTATTTTGTTTGAGGAGCCGAGACATCTTTTACGGATATTTATAAATAACGCGAACCTTATCATGTCGAATTTCCTATATAAACTTGACACTAATGACGCGAAATCAGGAAACCAAACTCGAATTTCAGCCAATCAGAGATGATCCTAACAAAAACCTATATTTGAAAAGAATATTATTGTTCGAGGAGCCGATGCACCGTTAACGGATATTTATAAATAAATCGAACTTCATCATGTCGAATTTGTTCTGAAATTACCCTTCCCCAGTAATAAGTAAGGACATTTGACGAAATTCGTGGGTTGGCAACTTGGACCGAAGTCACAAATGTCGCTTCTTCAACGAGAGCGGGTAAAAGGTCCCGACTTTTTCCTAACTTTCGCGTCAGTGCTCTTCTAGAATTTTTAACAGGCGTCTTTTCTAGAACCCGCCATACGAATGATTCTCCACTGACATGGATACACAGAGAGAGCGTCGTCGTAGCGATATCGAGCGTCGACAGAACAACTGATGATGATCAGCTGACCGGCGACGTTGCGACGCTTGGGCGCCGGTCCCGACGCCGGTAGGATTCGCCCTTGCCCGTGCCCTCCGTCACGTACAACGTAGGGGAAGGACGGCGTCGACGTCGAGGCGGAAGCTCTTCTGAATGGAGGTCGTTTCGATCAAGTTCAATGTCGACTTTCGGTCGGTTCCCGACCAACTCGAGCAAGGGAAGGTTTGTTGGAAATAGTTACAGCGGAATGGAGATTTCCTTTCGGAATTTATAAGATTGCAAAGGCATGCGAGTCTCCATAGTCGCGATTCTTGACAGCGATTGTACACATCGTTCTCTATTGGCGTCTGAATTTAAGCTCGCAGCGCCACGGTGGCCAGCATCAGAACCTTAGATACAGACATAGATTTTGTTATGATAGTCGATTTTGTACTAATTGTTAGTGTTTGGTTTGATAATTTTTGATTTCACGATTTATTCAAAGACTTTTTAGACTTTTATAGTTGACGAGAGTATTACTGAGAGTCCATATTCAATTCTTATAAAGTAGGTATTTATCATTCTTCAATCTTATTGAGTGTTGTAGCAACTCTAAAATAATGGGGATATTTCCAAGGTTAGACAGGATTTTAATATTATTTATTTTCAGATCCAAATGGCAAGATTGACTTTGGTGGATTTCTTAGGCTGTCTTGAAAATTGAAAAACAGATAGTATTGTAGAACATACTTTTTGGAATAATAGACAAATACTCATAACTTTACTATTTTTATAGCGAAGGACTAAATACCCAATATATTGTGAATAAAATGAATACATTCACATAAAACTAATGCTACTTGCATTGACAAATAAATTTTCCAACACTCGTATGATTGGTCTTGAAAAAGCTGTAATGAATAAGCCTTGTACAACTTTGCTTTCATCGGCAGAAGCACTTTAAGCGAAGAGTATTCATCACCAGATATTTCCTCGTTAAGACTTTTTTTTCAATAGTCAGTTCTATCAATAGAACATTTACGTTGTTCCTTAATGATCAGTTCAACAGGCAGATTTCTGGAAGGCAGAGCATTTCTCTCAAGTAAATTTCTCTGCTTGGATTAGGGGCCTGGAAAAAAATTGTCTTCATGAATTTGATCTAATATTTCATGAGTCATGAGCAGAGGTGCCTACCTCTATAAAAATGATCATCATCGGTAAAAGGCAGGTAACAGACTCTCATAAATCTTGTTTGTTGGTTTTTATCGATTCTTTATCACTTTCAGGCCCGACTTGTTAAATGAAGTTTCTTTTACCCTAACTCGAAATTTTTCACCGGGCTGTGGAAGTCTATGGGAAGGGTCATTTGAGTTTGCTTTTCCTCAGTAGAAGCACTTGTAAATCACACAAACGCCAAGAAAAATGCATAAACTTTCTCATTTTCTCAACATTTCTTTTAACTTGTCAATGATAATGTCTGTACCTCGGGATACTCGGAAAGCCACCAGAGGGAGTAGCGCTTATCTTCATTCGCCAATAGAACAATCTCCGGTTCGTTTCTTCTCTTTCGTTTCCGAACTTCAAAATTTTCGTATCTTGTACAGTGAATTCTACCATGACGGACATTCCTATTTCGCGGACATTTCTAACAAGCGAACAGTCATGTTCGGTCCCGGCAGACGTCCATTTAAATAACATTTTTCGGAATAACTCAAAAAACCTAGAAAAGCACTGCCGTGAAGGCAACAGCTTTTGCGCGCATGTTCAATGCAGATGACCGCTTCGGCAACGAATTTGAACATGCTCGCAAAAGCTGCTGTTTTCACGGCAGTGCTTTTCTAGGCCTAACGGCCGACCGTAAACACAATAACTTCCGAAAGAAACAACTTGAGAACTCGATATTTGAAGAGGAGATTGGGAGCTCAATTACGACGGCCCAATTCGTGAATGAGCAAAATCGACCCTATGATTCCGCAGATGTACCCATTCACTATTTTATTTTCCCAATATTTCCAAAAATACAGATTAGATCGAATTGAAATCTAGTACTTTATCGAAAAATCTAGAAAAGCACTGACGTGAAGTCATCAGCTTTTACGCGCTTGTTCACATTGCGAAATGGTGACTTGGAAATTGCAGTGAAATTTCAATGAAATAAAAACATTTTCAAGAAAAATTTCCAAAAATAAAATTAAAAAATGGATAATTCTTCTTATTGGCACTGTTCATATTCCAACCAAGTTTCATTCCGATCAGTTGAATATTTTTCGAGTTATTGAAAAATCAAAATTTGGCTGTAGCACAAAAATCATTCGGCAGATTTGGCCCATTAACGTACTCAACCGAGATATTCAGGATCTCAACCTTACCTGAAAATTTTAAGACTTTAGGTCCTTCCTTTCAAGAGTTACAGCGCACACGGCCGGCCGGATGGACAGAATCAATTCTGACCACGGATTCTTCATCAGTGAGTCCAACCTAGTCGTTCGAGACCATCGTGACATCGTGACGAAATGATAACGCGCTTTTCCCAAGAACAAACGCGTAAAAATGACAGTTTGAAGGTTCATACAGAATGTATGGATAATATGATGAGAAGATCACAGAATATTAAATATTTGAAAAAAAAATTTGAAATTTCTTTTTTCGAATTGTTCTAATGACACGATCATCACGAAATTCTGCACAATGTTGTCCTTCAACAGCTTCGAACTAGCTGCAAAATTTCATCACGATTGAATCAGTATTTCTTGAGTTATACCGAAAAAAACAATGATATCTAGAAGAAAACCACGAAATTCTACATATTTTTTCTCAATATCTCCGAAACTAATAGCCGTATCGAATTGAAATTTGGTACACTGCTGTGAAATATAAATTCGAGGTATAACTGAAATTGTTCTCGAATATGAACAACAGTTTCAGAAATAAAAATTTTTTCGAAAAATATTTTGAATGAATTTTTTTTGAATTGAGTGACCATACGATTTCAACGAAATTTTGCTAGAAGTTGCACTTCGTTATGCTCCAACCAAGTGTCAAGTTTCAATCCAATCGCTCCTGTGGTTTCTGAAATATGAGAGAAATAACCTCAAAATTTCAAATAGCTATAACTCCGAAACTATTTGGCCGATTTGGCCCATTAACGAACTTAGCCGCGGCATTCCGATGCGCGAACTACCCTGCAAGTTTCGGATCGCTAGCTGGCTCTGTTCGACAGTTATCGTGTCCACGGCCGGCCGGTCGGACAGAATCGATTTTGACACGGAATTCGTGAGTCAACCTAGTCGTTTGGGACCATTTTCGGCTCAATCATCGAAAATTACAGACATTTGGACAAAACAATAGCACGCTGTTCCCCAAGAACATGCGCGCAAAAATACTGACTCAATCATGGCAGGTAGTTTGGAAATGCTGATGTACATCTTTCTGCAAAATGTCGCGATATGGTTGTGTCACTAAAACAATTTTGGAAACAAAATTAAAATTTTTTCTCTTTTTCGAATATTCAATATTCTGCGATCTTTTGATCATATTAACCTCACGAAATTCTGAATGAACCTTTGAACAGTTATTTTTCGATAAAATCTGTATTTTTTGAAATACTGGAAATATGAAACTTTGGATGGAAAAAAGACTCGATATTTGTAGAGCAGGAATTCGTGGATGGGTGAAATCCACCTAATCATTCCGTAGATATAGCCAATCAAAATTAAATTTTCCCAATATTTCCAAAAATACAGGTTAGATCGAATTGAAATCCAGTACTACATCGAAAAAAAAACTAGAAAAGCACTGACGGAAAGTCAGCAGCTTTGAGGGCATGTTCAAAGGATACCACCAAAAAGCTCACGATATACTTGTCTTCAACGAACTACGTATGAATGACAAATTCAATTATTAAATCAACTGACATAATGATTGAAGTAAAAGACTTGGGAACACGGTAACATAATAAAATACAATACTACACACAGTGTTTCATCTTCTAATCTTTCAATTTTGAATTCTCAGTAGCATCTATTCTTTATTATATATCAAAATATCACCACGTGTACTCACTAACACCTGATTACAAACGGACTCAGCTCTGGCAAACTTGTCAAATCCATCTTCTTCCTTTGACTAATGAAATGTTGTAAAAAGCATTTTCAAAAATCTTTAAAACTTCAAAAATTTCATGACAGTTGATACCAACTCTATGAGACTATTTGTTTCAATGGGGGTTTTTCCTGAATTTGGGTTATTACTGCAAATGGAAATTTATTATTATGGGTCTGATTCATCATTTTTTCAAAGTACCTTCAGAGAGTATTCAAAATCAGATTTCAAAATTGGGGTTTGGGATTTGCCAGGCATGCACGAAGTGACAACGGTGTTTAGTAGAATAGCTTTTTCTGCTACAGAATAATGAAATATTTATTCCCATTCTGTGGTACACACGTGTTCTTTGTCAACATAACCCAACAATTTCCGTTTGCGATTTGTCAGTAATATGACAGTATGACAGTCTGTACTCTTCTTTTTCTATTCCTTGGTCGTTGTCTTCTACTCTAACCAGATCGAAGTATAGCTATCTCTGTTTTCCTAAGCAAAGTAACACTTTTGACGTCCTCTTCTTTCCAAGAAAGCTGAATTCGACGTTGCCATATCGTGCACTCAAGACAAATCCCTTTGAATGCAAATCCCCATTTTAATTTTTCAGTTTTAGGTGATCAAACATTTTTTTAAAAATATAATATTGAAATTATATGTTTGAAATGTTATGTTCTTAAGGTTTTTCATGAAAATTACTACATTTTCGTTTTAAGGAAAAGCCCCCTCTCTAACCTCGAATTTAATAAAGTTAAAGTGTTAGGTAAACATTGTAGCTGAGCAATGTGTGAGTCTGATGATGATGAGTGAACTCATCAAAATGCATTACTCGTTTTAAAAGATTGGTATTTTCATTAGTGGAGGAAAGTCTTCCCCTTCTTCTAACCCGCTATATTGAATTAAGACGAGTCTACTTGATAATTATTGTACTAATAACCTTTATCAAGTAGACTCATCTTAATTTAATGTTTGAAACAATTCAACTCATCATCATCTTTGAATTCAAGGAAATTCAACCATTCCATTACATGAAGTAGATCATTTCGGAAGCAACCAAGTGTAAAACATATCCAAATCCAATTTCCTCAATTCCCCAGTTCTCTCAAGAAACATCATTCTACCATACACCTGGGGCAAAACTCCCGGCCGCGCTCGATTCGAATCTTTGCAAATAAGCTCGTTAACGTTTCGAAGCAATTAGTTCTAACGCGCGTTCGCGATGCTCTCTACAAGACCGCTGTTGCTACCGTCTTCGACTTGAATATCAAGCAGCTGATTTACGAGATGAGACATGTGAGTGGGTAAATGAGAGAGTCTCTTCGTTGGGATCGTGAGCTTCGATCGAAATCCTAGGTATCATTGGATTTTCTGTGACAACCAAGCAAATCCGGCACGAAGGACCAATGAAGATTCATGACTTCTCTATCATATTTCTTATTCGACTATCAAGGTTGTAAGACCTACTGAAGAGTGGTCGGTAAAATAATATTTTTTTGATATACTTTCATCATATTGTCTCACTGATTCTTGAAGTTGTATTACATGAAGCTTCGAAAACACGAATCCACCAAATCGTGGCGACCCCTGCACGGTTCTTTTACATATGCTTGGTTTGTTTTATACATTAAAACCATTTAAGAAGTGGAATGGAATTCCTGAGAATTTTCTGCATCCAAAAAATAATTCGATAGATAATACGAAATCGTAGCTTCGCCTATGTTCATATAGTAAACAATAGACACGTGCTTTGTTGTTGGCAAACTATTTGCAATATTCCTTGAAATCCCGTCACTTTAACTGTTACTTGACAGATTCAATCTTAAGGTTTGTTCGTTGTACCTACATGAACTACACTAATTACATTTACTCCACTGATTCTGTTCGGTGTGTTTTGTTGTAAACTTGCACTCTGTTCGTTGCGGAACTTTTGGCAGGTAGGGTAGTCACAGATTACGTGTGCAGTGCATAGAGTGAGGTTATCTTCTGTGATGGTTATGCGTAAATATAATTCATAATCATAGACATCTGTGGTTGTCTCTGGTTACTGGTTGGACGTGTTTTGTTCTCTATCTGTGGTTATTTTTGGACGAAATTAATTTTCATCATATCGTTATTTGAAATGCAATTTCTGTCCGTGATGACTTCAGAAAAACTTAACGACGAATCTACATCACCTCGAAGTGATAGCGAAAAAAAAAAAGTCCACTCATTCAGTTATCTGTGACTACACTCAACTGCACTGAGAATTGGAAGTCAGTGGAGTTGGACAGTTGTTATTATTTATTGTTTTGTTATTTCAAACGGGAATCTGAATACCTTGGTGTAAATTATTGTCACTTTGAGATATATATATATATATAAGAATAGGAATTTAAGGACATATCCCTCAGGTAGAATAACCGTAGATACGTATTTCTGGCTAAAGGCCTTCATCAGTACGGTGAGAAAAGTGTGGAAGATAAGCAACACTTGGTGGAAAAAAACAACAAACGAACGGAGTCAACAACAGAAGCCAGCCGCACATTTGTGGTCTCAGTTAGAAGACTCTGAATTCCAGAGCAACAACTAACGTTACCCACGGAGGCAGCTATAGCTACCTGCGTGAACATCCGTGTCCAGGATAAAATATCAAATTGGATTAATGAGGGGATTGTTTATGAGAATAGGAATTTAAGGACATATCCCTCAGGTAGAATAACCGTAGATACGTATTTCTGGCTAAAGGCCTTCATCAGTACGGTGAGAAAAGTGTGGAAGATAAGCAACACTTGGTGGAAAAAAACAACAAACGAACGGAGTCAACAACAGAAGCCAGCCGCACATTTGTGGTCTGATGAAGGCCTTTAGCCAGAAATACGTATCTACGGTTATTCTACCTGAGGGATATGTCCTTAAATTCCTATTCTCATAAACAATCCCCTCATTAATCCAATTTGATATTTTATCCTGGACACGGATGTTCACGCAGGTAGCTATAGCTGCCTCCGTGGGTAACGTTAGTTGTTGCTCTGGAATTCAGAGTCTTCTAACTGAGACCACAAATGTGCGGCTGGCTTCTGTTGTTGACTCCGTTCGTTTGTTGTTTTTTTTCCACCAAGTGTTGCTTATCTTCCACACTTTTCTCACCGTACTGATGAAGGCCTTTAGCCAGAAATACGTATCTACGGTTATTCTACCTGAGGGATATGTCCTTAAATTCCTATTCTCATAAACAATCCCCTCATTAATCCAATTTGATATATATATATATATAGAAAATTTTTTCACTGAAATGTATAATTTCTTCAGAGAACTTTGTGGCATTTAATGTTTTCAGGGTTAAAAATTTCAGGTAAGAATTGAATCATCGCAAAACAAGGGAAGTGATTTGAAGACAAATTTCAAACATTCGGCCAGCATGGTGAAACTTGTCTATTTTTTGAGGCTGTACCAGTTTCAACATTAAGCCATAAGCATTTGGGAAGTATCGTCATCATGATTAAGTTGGCGATTTTCTATCCCAGTGCAATGCTATACGTTAAAAAAATTTTTCCAGCTCATTCCATAAATATTTTCTAAGCGCAAACATTTTTGAAATTTCGTTAAGATCTCTCCATCAGAATTATTTTTTATTCTTTAAAAACTATACATCATATTTCCCTGAATTATAGCATAAATTTTCAAGCAGACATGTCACAACATATTTCAGCTCACTCAGACATGCATTTTTGAAAATATCGAAAATATCATTTCTGGGTGGATTCACTCATTCCTAATTTCAACCTAAGGTTCCAAAACCTGATATACAAATAACAGTTTTTTCGAAAGATATCGTGTTTACGGTCAGAAATTACATAGATTCGATTTTCGCAGAGATATGAGGTTCCAAAACAATAGATAGAATTTAACTAATCCACTAGGAGAAAAAGGCTCTTGAACCTAGGTCAGGTTCACTGAAATGTTTTTGATCTTCGAAGTCGTCATACCTTCAAGAAGAAAATTACAGGATAAAATAATGTCTAGTACGTTCATTATCAACCTATTTTCGACACTAGAACTCATTAATATCAATGAAATTTCACCCATACGGAGCACGATTTCTACATTTACAAATCGACATTTTGTAGATATTCCAACTCAAATTGCACCTCGACAACATTGCTCGAAAAATCAGCTTTTCCTAACACATCAAGCTATCATCCTTCGTCTACGTGGAATCCCACCCATCATTTTCCTCGTAGAAATCCAATATGTCTACGTCAACAAACCAAACCGTATCCTTTGTTCTAATCTAAAACAATCATTACCTTTGTAATTTCCACACTAGTCGATCCAAACTTCCAGACCACAAATCTCGCACACCTAACCAAAAAACACCCCGACACAAAGTGCATAGAACATCGCCACCCATCGAGGAACACAGACTTTCAACACGTTCACCTACAATCCCTACAAATAACAAAAATATTTACGCACATAAACTCATGTTGCGCGGACATCGAGTCTGTGTGCTGTTCTGTTACTAAGCGGCTTCTCGTACACTCGCATTGCCGCATGAAAACGGCGACCTTGGCGATATTAAAAAAAAAAAACAATTGAGGGTCACCTTGTCGCAGCAGACGCACACGAGGAACCCGAGAAGAAAAAGAAAAAATAGAAGAACAGGAGGAAGAGCATCCGCACCCTTGGGCCATCTGCCAACTGAGCTGAAACAGGAGCGGCGCGACCGTCGTTACTGCCGGATAATCCACCCCTCGACCAAAAATTCGGCGTCGCACAATTACATTCGTCGTACCTCGCCGATTTATCTTAGAATTTCGATAAATAGGTGACCGGTGGTGAACGTTGCTGGAACAGTTTCGGAGTTTGTTTTGTTTGGAGAGTTACGCAACCTTTTCTCTCCTCGGAGGCCCTCGCTAGGCGCATTGGGGGACGCACGCGCGGTAGAGGACGCCCAGCCTTGGCAATGAACTTGATATTCAATGTTTCGGACGTGTTGGGGGGGCCTTTGGAGGGGATTCCATCGCGCTAGAAGCGTTTGGGGGGACGGAGGAGACTTGCGAAATGCGGTCGATATGGACGGAGTTCCGGCCTGGCGTTTGTGGGTGCTACGTGGAGATCTCGCCGACGAAGCTGGAGGGAACTCTCGGAATCGTCGTCGTCGAGGTTTCGCGATCTGCCGGAGGTCGAGCGTGGGTGGGTTTTTCGGGTATGCGGAAGGTGCGAGGTAGTTATGTAATGATATGCCTCACCGTCGTTCGTGAATGTTATAATTCTTGAATCAGGTTTATTAGGACATTGTGGAAATTGTCGCTTTTAAAATATCAACTCATTTTGTACGCATTTTGAAGGGTATAGCGTGCTATCATTTTGTGCAAATATCTGTAATTTTCGAATATTCTCCCGAACATGGTCACAAACGAATAGCGTGGACTCACTGATGACGAATCCGGTGTCAAAATGGATTCTGTCCGACCGGCCGGCCGTATGCACGATTACAGGCGTACGACTTGAAAATTTCAAGGTTGCATTTTAAAATGCGAAGGTTGAGTTCCTTACAGGGCAAAATCGGCCAAACGGTTTCGTAGTTATTGCCATTTGAAATTTTGAGGTTATTGTTTTTACCTGAATTGGTTTATTCAGGTGTATTGGGGGGTTTCAATAGTAGAGACCCCGCTTGGTCGAATTAATCGCACTTGATTAATTCTGTCGTTGTCCAGATAAAGATACGACCGACGAATATTTTCTGATGTTTATCAGAGAAGTTGATGCTTTTAAAATAAGCAGATAATTGAAGAACTTATTGACCAGTTGTTCAATATCGTTGCACTGATGAGCCGAAACTGGTGTTGAGGTGTATTAAAAACGCACTTTTAACACGTAACAAAAATGTATTTTCTTGTATCTGTATTTGATAACAAGACCGAAATGGTATACAAGTGATTTGCACAATAGAATCTTCCTTCTATATCTTATTCGATAGCAAGGTCGAAGCGACTTTCAAATGAGAAGTTACGATTTTTACAACACAAGAATTAACGTATAAGTCTTGTTTATAAATTCGAGAGCGAATGTTGTTTACTATACAACGGTCAAATGAAGAGTGTCTAAAACTAACTAAAACCCACATTAAGAAAATTCCCTTCTTCACATTTTAGAGGGAGAATATAGATTTTGATTGGATTTTTGAATTAAGCGACGCCCTTCTAAGATCCGAAAAAACACCTCGGATTGGCTGGTGCGAAAGAGAGAGCATAAAAGTGTGAAGGAAATTTCCCTAATGGTCTGGGACGATAAATTCTATAAAATGTCATATGTGATGTCTGGATTCTTTGAGTACCACCCATAAAGCTACGATTCCTGGAATACTAAGAGCTTGAAATACATCTCCGTGTTTTCTGTCACGCAAAATATTACTTTATTGTTGGCTTGAGATAAAATGCTCTTAGAGCCGGTGTTAATTGATTTAAACCAAAAAATATTGAATTTCGGGCATATTGCTGGAAACCAAAGAATTCAGACTTCGACGTTGAAAAATCAAGAAAAGACAATATATCATAAAATGATGGGTCCGGGATACGGGACACAACAGTTATTCCTCTGATATTTGGGAATTACAGAAGTGATTGAATCGAAACTTGGCAATTATTTGGAGCATAAGGACTTGCAACTTTTTGCCAAATTTCGTTGAGATCGTGCTGTCAGTAGATTAAACCGAAAATAATTTTTTTTTCGGAAATTTAATTACATTCGAAAAAAATTTTGCTCATACCTTGAGCTCAATTTTCACAGGAGTGTTCCAAATTCTAGTTTGATACGATTGAAGGTTTTGGAGATATTGTGAAAATATATATCAAATTTCCTCGGCATCGAAATTTTTTCCAGAATAACCGAAAAAACAAGAAAAGCACTGCCGTGAATGGCTCATTAACTTTGGGACGATGGTACCTGATGAAATTTGTCACCGAATAAAAGTCGACCATTACAGTTTAGTTCATGCACAACTTTCAACCCCCTCACGTGAAAATTTTTCTTTCTCCATTAAAGCGTTCGTAGGGGTTGAAAGTTGTGCATAAACAAAACTGTAATGGTCGACTTTCATTCGGTGACAAATTTCATCAGGTACCATCGTCTCAAAGTAAATGAGCCATGACAAAGTGCACATACGGAAAACCTCTTTGAAGTAACTTATTTTTCAGAAGAAATATTTTTTTTTCTTGAAAATTTCTGCACGCCTGTGAAGAAGATACAAAGACCTTGCCAAAAAAGTACCACATGACCTACTTTCCCTATTCAAAAAATTTAGAGTTGCACCGAGTGCAACGAAAATCCTTCAAAAATGCATAAAAATTTGGTAAAACTGAAACAAAAATTGACCTATTTCAGGATTTTGTTGCCAAATAGTTTTCTTCTGAGAAAATTAATTTGTTCCATATTTTTGACGCGCACTGTATAAGTTTTAATCAATATATCAATGGTATTGGGTTATTTAACTGAGAAAATAATAAAACCTTGTGTACAATTTGCAGCGTTTTTGTAATATTCTCTTCCTTTTACAAAGGGTTTCATCTTACTTTTTTTTTGGTTTAAAAATATTTCGACCTTGGTCTATTACGTCAGAACATTTTTTCAAACGATTACCAAGACAAAGTCGGTAACTATCATTTACAGATCTGATTTTTATGATGCAAACAAAAATTTCCTACGACTTATACAGACCCATCCGAGAACCTATCTTCGAAGGGTGAAAAAAAGGCACAGAATATAAAACGGAAGCAGGTAAGTCAACGACGACGCAAATAGAGGGAATAACCTAATCAGGGAGGGTTGAACAAATATGAACGGGGCCCGTTTCACCTCGCGGAAGCCTCTCGGCGTATCCCGTGATGACCTAAATATCGCTTACGTGACCTCTGACATTTTCGCTAAACTGGCACACCAGCCCGTGGGCTGTTGCTGTTCGTTCCAATCGGGGAACGAAACGCGCGTCGCTTGACATTTGACAGTACGGGGGCTGTTCTACGTGTTTCCGTTTAACGTTGTGAAGCTAAACATGGATTTATCTACAGGAACTTCTAGAGAAGCAAATTTTAAAACGATGACATACACACAGATATCCTTCGAAATCAAGGATTTTGAACATCACGATTTGAACCACGTGTTTGGTGTGTGAACGACAACCTGCCGAACACACACACTTTGTTCAAAATCGCCAGCTATATTCTGGACAGTCGAGATGAGTAAAGCACTGCTATCAGCATTGGAACTATTGGCAGCAGTAAGCCTACGCATAGGCCTAACGTAGATGCAAGAGGCAAGGCAAAGGGCAGTTGTGCACGCATGCGTTTCGGAGAAAAAGGTGCTAACGTTTTGTCCAAATGTCGAATTTTTCCCGAAAATGGTCTCAAGCGACTAGGTTGGACTCACTGATGGAGAGCCCGATGAAGAATTCCATCCTGATCGGCCGGCGGGCGTCTGAGGACACGATAACTGTCTATAGGAGCAAGCAAGCGACTTGGAACTTTCATGGTAGGTCGCGTATCAAAATGCGACGGTTCAGTTCGTTAATGGGCGAAATCGGCCAAATGGTTTCGGAGTTCGAACTTTTGAGGTAATTTCTTTAATATCTTAGAAGCGATCCGAACGATCGGATTGAATCTTGGTATTTAGTTGGAGCACAACGCCGCTTCGGCAAAACTAGATTGGGATCCTTTTGATAGTTATTTAAAAAAAAAAAAAATTTAACTCAACTTCATATTTGAAGACAGCCTTCCAAATTCCAGTTCGATCCGGTTATAATCTTGTTTCCTCGATATCGATATTTCAGGAATAACTCAAAAAATATTTTTCACACGATGGAACTTGATAACTTATTTGTATATCCTACCTAGGGCATAACTTCAGCCAAAATTTCGTGTCCTTAGAAAAATTTCAATAACATTTTAATTTTTTTTTCAAATATCCTTATCGTTTTATCCTCAAGAAATTGAGCATGATCCTTCAAGCTAACCTTTTTCAATAAAATACTAGATATCGATTCGATCCAAACTGTATGTTTGGACATATCAAGAAAATATAATTTCTACTGGGTTTCTACAGATCTATGGATCATTGGGTGGATTTTACCCCTTCACGTTCTGGGCCTTCGCAATTGAGGTACAAACCTACTATATAAACATCGGCAGTTATTGTATTCACGATCGGCCGAGAGGGCGTCTGTAAACACAACTTTTGGGGCTCAATCAGAAGGTAGAATTCGTGAATGGGTGAAATCCACCCAGTGATTCCGCAGATATTCCATTTGAAAGTTTTATTTTCCCAACATCTATAAAAATACAGATCAAATCAAATTGAAATCCAATTCATGATTTAAGAATGATAGCTTGAAATTTCATGCAGAATTTCGGGAAAAAATATATCAAAAAAATCTGAAAAAGAGTGAGGTGAGTTCAGGAACGTTTACGCGCTTGATCAAATTCTAATAATTATATGAACACGAAATTTTGCACCGAGTTGCATGTTGGTAATCTCCACCTGATTACCAAGTTTCAATCTAATCACGTTTGTACTTCTTGAGACATTGCGGAAATAACTTTAAAATTCCAAATGACAACGAAATTTGGCACATTTTTTTCCTTATATCTCTGAAAGTAAACATTAGATCGAATTGAAATTTGGAACATTGTGGTTAAATACTGACTTTAAGGGTTGTGCCGAATTTCATTGAAATCTAATAAAAATTTTCAGAGGAAAAAAAATTTTTCATTAAAAATTTGAAAAATTTTCGAATAAATTTTTTTTGACTTTTCAAACAACTGGATCTACACGAAATCTAAGTTGCACGTTGGTATTTCGAAACTGTCCACGAAGTTTCAATTTGATCGCGTCAATACATGAGATATCGAGGAATCATCCTCAAAATTCAAATGGACTTAACTCCGAAAATATCCAACCGATTCCACCCATTAACGAACTTAACCGAGATATTCGGACTCCAAACCAAATCTGACTATTTCAAGTCTTTTCCTTCGAAATTAAGAGCACATACGGACGGACAGATGGACAGAATTAAATTTGACCACGGATTCTTCTTCAGGGAGTTCAACTCAATCGTTTAAAACCATTTCGGCTCAAAAATTCGAAAATTACAGACATCGTGACGAAATTATAATGCGCTGTTCGCTAGAACAAGCGCGTAAAAACTGATCTTAACAAGATTGAAGTGGTATTGCAAATGCTGTGGCTCAATTTTGTTTGAAATTTCGTGTAATTTGAACAATTTTTGTATTCTACCCGGAAAAAATTTGGAACAGAATATTCTCCCTGGTTGTTGAAAACACGTGAAAATGCTGAACCAAAAATGCAATATTATTACAAACCCTCGAAATGAGATTTGATTTTATCCACCCTCCGATTCGTTGGCATGATGAGACTGGGTGATGAAATGGAGGAGTATTTATAGAACGACACAGAGAGCTTTATTGATTCCAAGAAGAATCCCTGCATCAGTTTTCACATCACCGTGCCAACTAAATTAAAATCGATATTAAAGTTGAATTATCAGGTATATAACATAAATT
Organism: Myrrha octodecimguttata; assembly: GCA_958510865.1. Classification (NCBI taxonomy): domain Eukaryota; kingdom Metazoa; phylum Arthropoda; class Insecta; order Coleoptera; family Coccinellidae; genus Myrrha; species Myrrha octodecimguttata. The sequence continues at coordinate 24,668,714 of OY294059.1, forward strand.
TTTTGTACGTTCCACATCGAAAATGTATGATGTATTGTCGAAATTTCGTCTCGTATGTATTCCGCAAATTAATTTTTTTCTTTGTATTTCTCCAAGGAATGAGCGTATCAGTGATGAGGACGGTAGACGAAACCATTCAATGCCCAAAAAATTCCAAAAAGCACTGCCGTGAAGGCAGCAACTTTTGCGCGCATGTTCAATGTAGATGACCGCTTCAGCAACGAATTTGAACATGCACGCAAAAGCTGCTGTCTTCACGGCAGTGCTTTTTGAAATTTTTACTGATGAATTACTGGATTTCAATCCGATCAAATCTGCATTTTTGGGAATATTGGAAAAATAAAATTTTGAATGGGTATATCTATGAAATCATTGGGCGGATTTTACCCATTCACGAATTCGACCTTCGTAATTAAACCCCAAACCTACTCTACAAATATCAAGTTTCTAAGTCGTTTCTTCCGGAAGTTATTGTGTTTACGGTCAGTCTAACGGCCGACTGCGTAAACACAATAACTTCCGGAAGAAACAACTTAGAAACTCGATACTTGTAGAGAAGGTTTGGACCTTAATTACGAAGGCCGAATTCGTGAATGGGTAAAATCCACCCAATGATTCCGTAGATAAACCCAATCAAAATTTTATTTTTACAATATTTCCAAAAATACAGATCAGATCGAATTGAAATCCAGTACTTCATCGAAAAATAACAGTTCGAAGTTTCTTACAGAATTCAATGAGGATGATATGATAAGAAAATCATAGAAATTTTTTTTTCAAATTGTTCTAGTGACACGATTATCACGAAATTTCGCACAAAGTTGTCTTTCAGCATCTCAAAACTAGCTGTGAAGTTTTATCAGGACTGAATCAGTATTTCTCGAATTATACCGAAAATATCAACGATATCGAGAAGAAGACCCCGAAGTTTGACATATTTTTTCCCGATATCTCCAAAACTGAAATTTGGTACACGAAAAAAATTTTTTTTTGAATTTACTGACAATATGATCCTGACCAAATTTGGCCCAAGGTTGCGCGTCGTTATACTCCACCTAACTGCCAAGTTTGAATCCAATCGCTCAAGTAGTTTCTGCAATAAAAAATAAATAACTTCAAAACTTCAAGTGCCTATAACTCCGAAACTATTCGACCGATTTGGCACATTAACGAACTTAACTGCGACATTCTGATGCGCAACCTATCCTGAAAGTTTCAAGTTGCTAGCTTGCTTCTGTCGACAGCTAGCGTGTCTACAGCCGGACGGCCGGTCGGACAGAATCGATTTTGACACCGGATTCGTCATCAGTGAGTCCAACCTAGTCAATTGAGACCATTTTCGGCTCAATCATCCAAAATTACAGACATTTGGACAAAACGATAGCACGCTGTTCCCCTAGAACATGCGCCTAAAAATTAGTTCCATGATTTATTCCTTGAAATATTTATCAAAATAGAGCTGAAACCTCTAAAATCCAGTAAAAGCATTTGATTTGGTCAATAAATCTATAAAATACATATACTTCAAGAATGGTATCATTAGATCAGTAGCTCAGTGGGCAGAGCAACGGATAGGTGATTGGAAGGTCTAGGTTCGATTCCTAACTCGGAAAGAAATTCTTAATGAGGCGGTGGCGGCCCCCATTCTCTGTTGAATCAAATATTAACAGTTTTAATGCCCCGAAGGTGGTCTAAAGACAAATTAACAAATTCTGTATAGAAAACAGCTTGGATCCAGTCTCGCACAAGCTACAAGCTTTTCAGGAGTTTCTACGAAATCTAGGAAAATTCGAAAAATTCAAAAAAATTCTGAGAAAGTCCTGACGTGAAGTCGGAATATTCCCAAAAATTAAATTCGCAACAAACTGAAATTTCATACACTGTTCTGAAATATGAGGTCTGAGCAAGATACATTAGAAATCTTATAAGTGGAGTCGGTAAAAAAAAAATGTATATAAAAATGTGGAAAGAAATTTTTATTTAACACGATCATTACGAAACTTCGTACAGAATTGATAATCAGCATTTTTCAATTAGTTATCGAGATTTATAATGATTGGATCTGAATTTTTTGTCTTATTCTGGAAAAAACAACGGTATTGAGGAAAAAATCTAGAAAAACACTGACGTGAGGTCAGGAGATTTTACGTGCTTTTTCAAGTTCTAACCATTAGATCAACACGAAATTTCACACCTAGTTGCGTGTTGATAATCTCCACCTGATTACGAAGTTTCAATCTGATTGAATTTGTATTTCTTGAGATATTGCGGAAATAATGTTAAAATTCCAAATAACAACGAAATTTGGCACATTTTTGCGCGCATGTTCTAGGGGAACAGCGTGCTATCGTTTTGTCCAAATGTCTGTAATTTTCGATGATTGAGCCGAAAATGGTCTCAAACGACTAGGTTGGACTGATGACGAATCCGGTGTCAAAATCGATTCTGTCCGGCCGTAGACATGCTAACTGTCGACAGAAGCGAGCTAGCAACTTGAAACTTTCAGGATAGGTTGCGCATCAGAATGCCACGGTTAAGTTCGTTAATGCGCCAAATCGGTCGAATAGTTTCGGAGTTATAAGCACTTGAATTTTGAAGTTATTTATTTTTTATTTCAGAAACTACCTGAGCGATTGGATTTAAACTTGGCAGTTAGGTGGACTATAACGGCGCGCAACTTTGAGCCAAATTTCGAAATTTTTTTCTAAAAAATTTTTTTTTTCGGAAATCGTTCCTCATATCCAAAAAAAAATTCCACTCTCACTTTGAGCTTTATATTTCACAGCAGTGTACCAAATTCCAGTCCGATACGATCATAACTTTCGGAGATATCGGGAATAAATATGTCAAATTTCGAGGTTTTCTTCTCGATATCGTTGATTTTTTCGGTAGAACTCGAGAAATACTGATTCAGTTCTGATAAAACTTCACAGCTAGCTTTGAGGTGCTGAAGGACAACTTTATGCGAAATTTCGTGATAATCGTGTCATTAGAACAATTTGAAAAAAAAAATTTCTATGATTTTCTTATCATATCATCCTCATTAAATTCTGTATGAAACTTCGAACTGTTATTTTTCGATGAAGTACTGGAATTCAATTCGATCTGATCTGTATTTTTGGAAATATTGGAAAAATAAAATTTTGATTGGGTATATCTACGGAATCATTGGGTGGATTTTACCCATTCACGAATTCGGCCTTCGTAACTAAGGTCCAAACCTTCTCTACAAATATCGAGTTTCTAAGTTGTTTCTTTCGGAAGTTATTGTGTTTACGCAGTCGGCCGTTAGGCTGACCGTAAACACAATAACTTCCGGAAGAAACGACTTAGAAACTCGTTATTTGTAGAGTAGATTAAGGGCTTAATTAAGAAGATCGAATTCGTGAATGGGTAAAATCCGCCCGATGATTCCGTAGATATACCCATTGAAAATTTTATTTTTCCAATATTTCCAAAAATACAGATTTGATCGAATTGAAATCCAGTAATTTATCAGTAAAAAATTTCAAAAAGCACTGTCGTGAAGGCAGCTGCTTTTGCGTGCATGTTCAAATTCGTTGCTGAAGCGGTCATCTACATTGAACATATGCGCAAAAGTTGCTGCCTTCACGGCAGTGCTTTTTGAAATTTTTTTCTTACATCTCCTAGAGGAAATATCGGATCGAATTGAAATTTGGAACGTCGTTGTTGATTACTGATTCTGAGGTTTCTGCCGCCGAATTCCATTGAAATCTTATAAATATTTTCAGAGAAAAAAAAAATTTAAAAAAATTTTCGAATAATTTTTTTTTAATTTTCTCACAACTGGATCCGCACGAAATCTGGCCCTAAGTTGCGAGTAACTTCGAAACTGCCAATGTAATTCCAATCTGATTGAGTCAAAACTTCATGAGATATCGAGGAATTAATCTCAAAATTTGAAACGGGCCCAACTCCGAAACCATCCAACCGATTCCACCCATTAACAAAATTAACCGAGATATTTGGACTCCTTCGAAAGTTAGGGCACATACGGACGGATAGAATTGAATTTGACCACGGATTCTTCTTCAGGGATTTCAACCAAATCGACCATTTTCGGCTCAATATTCGAAAATTACAGACATCGGAACGGAATGATAACGCGCTGTTCCCTAAAACAAGCGCGTAAGAACACGGAATTTTGAATATTTTTACCAATATCCCCAAAAATCAAATTGATATTCAGTGTAGTGTGTAAAGAATTTATCTGAAACCTGATGAGTAGTTTCCAAAAAAAAAATTCAAGGTAAAATCTCAGTAATTTTTTACGAAAATCATTCTGACAACACGAAATTATGGACAAAGTTGTTCTTCAGCATTTTTTGTACTAATAGATCAGTATCAGAGTGACAGACAAATCCATATGCTCGTTAAAGTCCCTGAAGTCAGTTAATTTTTCGAATTTTATGGTTACAAACACAACTGCACAAATTCATTTACAAACGAAACAGATCCCAAAATAATGAAGCGAACAGAATAAAATTATCACTCGAACGCCCTGTTATCTTAAATGTTTCCTCAAGAAACTCTTGAAATAATTATTTTTTATATACTAAAAAAAAATCAACAACGTTCATATAATTTCTGACACATGGAATTAACGAGTCTCAAATGTTCAACACGAGTAGATATCACTGGAATATTTTTTTCCCTGATGAATATTCATCAGCATGTTTCGTAACAAACGATTTGTTCAGATATGGAGCTAAAATTATTTCGATTTTCGCACTGCATTCCAGTGTTCAAGGTTGGTTCGAAGTAGAATAATTAACATCGTTATCCAAATCACCGAATTTCTGACTCGGGTGAATATACAGGATGTTGTTTAGGGGCGTTGGCAATCTTCATGAGGTGACCCTTTGGAATATTTCAGAACGTAACATTCAAACAAAACTTATGTCTCAACCGGCTATAAGATTTTGAGTAACAAGCTATTAAAAAAGTTAGAAGAGCACTGACGAAAGTCAGCAGCTTTTGGGCGCTAGTTCAAAGAAGATGACCTCTTTGAAAACGAATTTGAACATGCGCGCGAAAGCTGCAGACTTCACGTCAGTAGTTTTCCAGTTTTTTTCGAGTTATTCTGAAAAAATTCGATACACAGGAAAATTCACGAAATTTCACATATTTTTTCACAATATCTTCGTAAAATATAATCGTATCGAACTCAAAATTGATGCATTACTGTAATTGGGGGTTTTTCCTTTGAACGAAAATGCAGTAATTTTCATGAAAAACATTTAGAACATCACATTTCAAACATATAATTCTAATATTATATTTTAAAAAAAATGTTTGATCACCTAAATCTGAAAAATAAAAATGGGTATTTGCATTTAAAGGGATTTGTCTTGAGTGCACGATATAGCAACGTTGAATTCAGCTTTCTCGGAAAGAAAAGGACGTCAAATGTGTTACAGAAAACAGAGATAGCTATACTTCGATCTGGTTAGAGTATAAGACAACAACCAAGAAATAGCAAAAGAAGAGCACAGACTGTCATATTACTGACAAATCGCAAACGGAAATTGTTTGGTTATATTGACAGTCAGGGTGTATTGTTGGTTGTCGTCCAGCAAAGCAAACTAACAACACAATAGGGGGTTTTTCCTTTGAACGAAAATGCAGTAATTTTCATTGAAAACCTTTAGAACATCATCTAAAACTGAAAAATGAAAATGGGGATTTGCATTTGAAAAGATGTGTCTTGAGTGCACGATATGGCAACGTTGAATTAAACTTTCTCGGAAAGAAAAGGACTTCAATTGTGTTACTTTGCTTAGGAAAACAGAGATAGCTATACTTCGATCTGGTTAGAGTAGAAGACAACGGTCAAAGAATAGAAATGAAAAGCACAGACTGTCATATTACTGAGAAATCGCAAACGGAAATTGTTTGGTTATATTGACAAAGAACACGTGTGTACCACAGAATAGGAATAAATATTTCATTATTCTATAGCAGAAAAAGCTATTCTACTGAACACCGTTGTCACTTCGTGCATGCCTGGCAAATCCCAAACCCCAATTTTGAAATCTGATTTTGAATACTTTTGACGATAATTTGGGAAAATGATGAATCAAAACCCTAATAATTATGTTCGAATTTGCAGTTGCACAAATAACCCAAATTCAGGAAAAACCCCCATTGTGGAGCTGAAGGTATGAATAGAATATTTTCCACATGTAATGAATAGATTCCCGAATTTTCGAAAAAAACTTCCAACAAAATGTTTTTTCGAGTTTATTGACCGCACGATCGCAACAATATTTCGCAACAAGTTGCAAGTCCTCATGCTCCAATTAACCGCAAAGGTTCAATACAATCGCTTAAGTAGTTCTTGAAATATCACAGTAATAAACTTGAAAATCTTACTGAGAGAAATCCTTCATATATGTGCATGAAACTTTTCAATACACTTCCAAATGATATTAAAAAGATCAGTAACAGTAAGAAATTTGTCAAAGGGGTAAAAACACTCCTTATAGAAAGAGAACCCTACAACTTGAAGGAGTTTTTCAATATGTAAATTCTGGTTTTGGTTATATAGGAGCGATTTTTTTTTGTCTAGGAAGTAAGTGTTGTTTATATTCAAGGATGTAATATTTGACGCTATTTTGTTTGATGTTTGGGTGTAGCTTGATGTTATATGTAGAAGATCATTCAAAATAAAGCTTATTATTATTATTATTATTAAACCTCATGCGCACAAATATACACCTGGTTCATGTCTTTTCGAGGATTATAATTGACCTTGAAAAAATGAGCGCTCTTTGAATTATTAGATGAATGAATTATTTGTACCGTAAATGAATTTCACTTGTCCGATTCGAATTGATTATTATGGAAAACGGAATTAAAAAATCACGAAGAAAATGTATTTCGATCACCCTGTATCTCGAAAACCACGCATGAAGTCTCCATGAAGTTTCCGTCCTGAAATCTTCAGAAAAATATCATCCAGAAGTTTGCCTTCTTACTAACTCAAACTCGGTTTAATCGTTCTACAGGGTGTTACGCTGAAAAATCCCATAATCGTGATTTTTTGATGTTGAACTCACCTAATTCCATAGGGTATAGCCATGTGTTTATGTCCAATATCAGGTCCATTTTGAAAGACTCGCTCTCGCAATGTAGTCGGCTCACTGAAAAATGAAATATGTCAACAAAAGTGATCTATCTCATCTCCCTCAAACTGCCAATCTAATTTCATCAGAATTGCAAAACAGTGTAATAACTACAAAAATGTCTTCGCAAAGCGACAAAAGCGCTGACACGAATTCAGAAACTTTCACAAGCTCCTTCGAGTTCGAAGCTAGAATGGTCGCCCATCCAAGTGATGAGTCTACCGAATGCTGCTTGACTTTAAAAAAGCAATTTTGCGATATGCGTATCGTTCAATCCTTTAAAGCCCCATTTTCAATCCAGAACCAGATTTCAACAAGAATATCAACCAGAGGAGAAACATGACACTGAAAAGAAAGCAAAAATCTTCTAAAAAAGAATAAGAATAAGAAAAATAATATACATTCGCAGAAAATAACATCGTTCTCTGAAGATTGTTATTATTCAAGAAGTAAACCATGAGCATATCAGAAAGGGGTTTACTAAGGTTGAAAAATAAAACTAACATCTCATTTTACAGTCGATCGATGCCATGGCAGTTACTGTGGAATGACGTACGGTTTAAGTTCAATGTCAAGGCTTGCATTCTGTACATTTGCGTTTATTCCCGAGATGTGGGCGTCCCGTATCAAGATGGCCATGCACTTGGAGACTTGAAAGTTTGTAAATTCCTTCGCTGCACGCTCGAAATTAAATTACTTTCTTTCGTCACGTTGGCAATGCAATATGCATCGCTCTGTCTGTCTCTTATAGTTTCACATTGTTCTTACACTTTATTATATTGTACATCATTTTAAACGAAGCGATTTTGAGGTTATTATTTTATCAATTATAAAAACTTAATGATGGGATAATAGATCAATTCTCCGAAAAATAAAATTGGATGAAAGTTTGGTGCACTATTGTAAAATATTGACTTAAAGGCCGGTGCAAAATCACATCGAAATGTTATGCATGGTTTCTGAAAAAAAAACCAATCCTCAATGAATCGAAAGTTTTTCGTTTCCTAAGATAATGATTAGTCTCCATGTGAAACCAACAATGTTTTTGAGCGATGATAAGTGCAAGAAACCAAGAAAAGCACTGACGTGAAGTCAGCAGCTTTTGCGTGTATGTTCAAAGGGGATGACCGCTTCAGCAACGAATTTGAACATGCCCACAAAAGCTGCTTACTTCACGTCAGTGCTTCTCTAGCTTCTTTTTTCGATCAAGTAACGGAATTCAGTTCTATTATCTACATTTTTGGAAATATTGGCAAAATAATATTTTGAATGGGTATGTCTTCGGAATCATTGGGCGGATTTTACCCAGTCAAGAATTTGACCTTTGTAATCAAGCCCCAAAGGTTTGGACCTTAATTACACAGGCCGAATTCGTGAATGGGTGAAATCCAACCAATGATTCCGCAGATAGACACCCATTCAAAATGTTATTTTCCCAATATTTCCGAAATTACAAACGAGGTCGTTTTGAAATCCATCAGTATTTGCTAGAAAAATATCACCTCGAATTTTAATACAGAATTTCGCGAGGAAAAAGGTGATCAAAAGATCGCAGTATATTGAATATTTGAACAAATAAATTTTTTCCTTCAAATTGTTCTAATGGCACCACTATCACGTGATTTTGCAAAAAGGTTTTCCTCAGCATTTTTGAACTAAATACCAAGTTCTAATATGATTGAAGCGGCACATTTTGAATAATTCCGGAAAAAACAACGATACAGAGGAAATATGCACGAAATTTGACAGTTTTTTATCCAATATCTCCAAGAATTATCACCGTTATCAAACTGAAATTCGGTACGGTACACTGTTGTGAAATATGGATTCCAAGGTATGGGCAAAATTTTTTTGAATATGAAGAATAGTTTTTTTTTGAATCAGTAAACCATACGGTCTCCACAACATTTCGCGAAAACTCACACGTCGTTATGATTCAACTAACTGTCACGTTTCAATCCAATATCCGCAGTAGTTTTCGAAATATAAGGAAAATAACTTCCATATTTAAAATGGCTATAACTCAGGAACCGTTCGTCCGATTTTGCCCATTAATTAACTTAACCACGGCATTCCAATCCGGGACCTACCCTTCAAGATTCAAGTCGCTAGCTCATTCCGCTCGACAGTTATCGTGTCCACGGCCTGCCGGCCGGTCAGAATCGATTTTAACACCGAATTTGTCATCATTGAGTCCAACCTAGTCGTTTGAGACCAGTTTATCACAAGCTATCCAACATTTTCGAAGTATGTGAGTGAAAACCCAGTTCACATAGATTCCCAAGAACTTTGTAAATTGAGTTAGTTCTTTTGAGGTGACGCAGGTTTTGTAGTACTACAACATTTTCATACTGGAGTATTTCAAGTTGTGCAACAAGGTATTTAACTTCTGTAGACTTATTTCTTGAGAAATCCGAAAAGTAGGGAATTCCATACGTCTGTCTGTTCGTTTAGAAGTTTTACTGCAGGGTTATTCGAGTATACCTTCATTTTTCAACTATCACAAAATAACGGACTGCTCTATCCATTATTTTTCAGTAAAATTTCAACACTCGATTTGAGTACAAGAAAATACCATAATTGAATCTTCAAACCACGTTTATATACGTGAAATATTTCCAGTGTTAACAGAGAGTAAGGTGTCTTCAACATTCGCCAGGTCTTTGAAATTATTGAATTCACATAATATTTTCTCAAATTCATTATTTTCCCAAAGTGAATTCACATTTTGAAAAATACTAAATTCTACGATCTCTAAGTAGAGAGGACAACGTTGCGTAGTTATCTGACAGGAAAATTACTATAACCTAACCTTTTCAAAATATACACGGTGAAATGTGTCAGAATGTCATGGCCTACCGGGATAGATAGAATACAGTAAATAAGTTCTGTTTTTTCCATACGTTAGATTCGTTGGTATTCTATAGGCATGCTGTTATTGGCCCTTTTAGTAACAATTCTTTATCATTTTCATGCTTGTAGATGGCATTTCTGAAAAAGCAATCGAATGACCTTCGAAACAAGGTATCACTTGACCAAATTTCTTTCCATTTAAGATTTTAGGGGTTTCCTTCATCACACTAACCAACCGTATTGAATGCCCCCCTAGGAGGCAAAGTTAACCTCATTCCCATTTGTCCTGAATTGGCATGAAGATATATTGATTGTGATACTTTTTAAATTACACACAGTATAACAAAGTTAAACAGGCTTCTACGAATGGGATGTTTACATTGAATCTAATCTATCTGCTATGGAATAACCCCAAGTAAATACTCATGAAATATTCTTTTTCTTCAATACATTCGAGAATACAGACTCGATAAAAATTGTTCCGAAAACTTCATAAATTTCACGAGAAAGAATGAAAATCTAAAAAAATTCAATTCCGAACAACGTAATAGGTACGTGTTTCTCCAAGGCAATTACCAATGTCAAATTCATCATTGATCGCATACAACAAAACACCAACATGAATCCCAATAACACCGATACGAAATTTAACCCTACACTAAAACGACGCCCGATAAAAATCCACAACAAAGTGGGAAAACTACAGAAAACACCGTAAACAAAAACGTACCTCGATCTAGAACCGACAACATCACAAATCATACCTATCGAGTCGAGCGTGACCTTCAAAATGTAAACGGTATAAAATAGGTGCATCCCAAGTTATTTATAGGTCACCAGGCCAACGTTGCATCATACCTAACAACAAAGGAAAAAATTTCCTCGAAACCGAAAAACTTCAAAACAACATAGTGACTCACTAAATCTTCACATATGGAAAACAACCAAACAAAACAACACCCAAAAAAAAGTCTTTTAAACTTCATCCTTCAAATTTTACTCACGTTAACCGTGCCATATTTCCTTTAAGAAAACAACGTCGTTCACCCCGTCTTCGTCCCAAAACCAAACACACCAAATTCCTGATGATGAACAGCGTGGAAAACCCCTCGAAACGCTGCAGCACGGCACCAGAAGATGACTGGAACCAGCCGTCGAGTCGCAGAAGGCTGATTTAGCTGGGAAAATTCCATGACCTACGCCAACTACGGACTATGTTGTGCGCGTCACAAACTAGGAGGGGAACCGTTGGGTGTGCCATGGAAGGCTTTCCGGCCAATCGCGTTCGTCGATCGTTCACCCTCCGTCAATATGGCGGTCCCGGTCACCCACGCAGACGAAAATCGGGATGATACTTCCCTTAGAAGAAGAACTACGGCCGTTTGTGCAACTTTCCGCTTCGGCGTTCGGGATCGCGCGACAGATGTACCGTGCGCGTTTCTGCGTGTATCGACGGACACGTGTACCCGGTTGCGGTATTTTTAGATGGATTTTCCGATTGATGAGGGAGTCCCCTTTACGGGCCCCATTTTGGCATTTCCATTGATTAGAGGAGTGTTTAGACGACGATGCATGGTTGAACGTATTTGGATCGCGTTGCGTTTTGCGAGATTTGTCGCTTGGAAAAAATGGAGTATCAATAACGATAGTCGTAGGTTTTGCGTATTCAAGGGTCCAATTTGGACGACGGGGAGGTCCATTTTGGAAAAATTGCAAGAAGTTTTCTACCTACATTTTGTTGTTTCTGTACTTGATTGATAAACCACTCGAAAGAATTCAAGGATGGAAACTTGTTTTTTTAACATTTTGTATACCGGTAGTTATTCATAGAAAATTATTTTTCCGGACATATATCCCATATTTTCGCAAGTGAAATCATTTAATTAAAATTGTTGCGAAATCTTTTCATTAGGAAATGACGATGATGTCGGCGTACTTAGTATTTGAATGGGTGATCGCTCTGTTCCCGAGTTTTGACAAGTAAGTCAAAGTTCCTGACCTTCCTGACTTTTCGTCAGTGTTTTCTCGATTTTTGCGTGCATGTTCTAGGGGAACAGCGTGCTATCGTTTTGTCCCAATGTCTGAAATTTTCGATGATTGAGCCGAAAATGGTCTCAAACGACTAGGTTGGACTAACTGAAGACGAATACGGTGTCAAAATCGATTCTGTCCGGCCGGCCGTGGACACGATAACTGTCGAAGAGAGTGAGCTAGCAACTTAAAGGTAGGTCGCGCATTGGAATGCTGCGGTTGAGTTATTTAATGGGCAAAATCGGTCGAATAGTTTCGGAGTTATGGCCACTTGAAATTTCGGAGTTATTTATTTTTTCATTTCAGAAACTACTTGAGCGATTGAATTCAAACTTGGCAATTAGGTGGAGTATAACATTGCTCAACTTTGAGCCAAATTTTGTCAGGATCATACTGTCAGTAAATTTTTTTCAAAATTTTTTTTTTCCTCGAAACCCGTTTATAATATCCAGAAAAACATTTCACTCAGACTTCGAGCTTCATATTTCACAGCAGTGTACCAAATTTCAGTTCGATACGATTATAAATTTCGGAGATATCGGGAAAAAATATATCATATGTCGAGGTTTTTTCTCGATATCGTTGCTTTTTCCGGTATAACTCGAGAAATACTGATTCAATCCTGATAAAACTTCGCAGCTAGTTTGGAGATGCTGAAACATTATGCAGAATTTCGTGATGATCGTGTCATTAGAACAATTTGAAAAAAAATTTCTGTGATTTTCTTATCATATCATCCTCATTAAATTCTGTATGAACCTTCGAACTGTAATTTTTCGGAGAAGTACTGGATTTCAATTCGATCTGATCTGTATTTTTGGAAATATTGAGAAAATAAAATTTTGAATGGGTATATCTGCGGAATCATTGGGCGGGTTTTACCCATTCACGAATTCGGCCTTCGTAATTAAGGTCCAACCCTTCTCTACAAATATCTGGTTTCTAAGTTGTTTTTATCGGAAGTTATTGAGTTTACGAAGTCGGCCGATTTTTAAACAACATTCAACCATATTCGGCTGTAGTAGAAAGATACAATTTCGAAGGAAAAACTCAGTTTTTGGGCGCATGTTCGATTTACTCTTGTTAGACTGTGTAATTTTCGATTTCTTTTGTATCTTTGACATTGAATAATATTTTTTTGCAAGCATATTTTCGACGTGCTATCAATATGTCCAAATGTCCATAATATTTAATATTCCCGAAAATGGTTTCAATCAACTTGGTAGGACTTCCCTGGATCAGCCAAACGGTTCAAGAGTTATATTGAATTTTTGAAATTGTTTCCCCAATTTCTCAGAAACTACTCGGATCGAATTGAAATTTGGTTGTCAGTTGGAACATTAGGACTTGAAACTTCTTGCTCAATTTTATCGGCATCGTACAGATAATAAATTTCAAAACAATTTGTTTTGAATTGAAATCTATAAAATTTTGTAGTTATTTCCTCGTTATGAATCAAAACCCAAAAAAACTGATTCAATCATGATCAAACTCAGTAACTAGTAGAAAAATTCAGATACATCACTCTGTACAAAATTTCGGCATGATCGAGTGATTGAAACAATGGGGATTTTTCCTGAATTTGGGTTATTACTGCAAATGCAAATTTGAACATAATTATTCATCATTTCGTCATTTTCCCAATTTACCTTCAAGAAGTATTCAAAATCAGATTTCAAAATTGGGGTTTGGGATTTGCCAGGCATGCACGAAGTGTTTAGTAGAATAGCTTTTTCTGCTATAGAATAATGAAATATTTATTCCAATTCTGTGGTACACACGTGTTCTTTGTCAATATAACCAAACAATTTCCGTTTGCGATTTGTCAGTAATATGACAGTATGTGCTCTTCTTTTTCTATTCATTGGTCGTCTTCTACTCTAACCAGATCGAAATATAGCTATCCCTGTTTTCCTAAGCAAAGTAACACATTTGAAGTCCTTTTCTTTCCGAGAAAGTTGAATTTGACGTTGCCATATCGTGCACTCAAGACTCCCTTTAAATGCAAATCCCCATTTTCATTTTTCAGTTTTATGATGTTCTAAAGGATTTTAATGAAAATAACTGCATTTTCGTTCAAAGGAAAAACCCCCATTGTGTTGTTAGTTTGCTTTGCTGGACGACAACCAACATTACACCCTGCCTCCTGACGTGTATAAGGAGTCAGAAGTCGTGACTTAAAATAACGTTACTAGAAGAAAACGTTCCTTTGTGCTTGGTACTCTGTCGTTGCAGAACTTAACCTATGATCGTAAGATCTCTTCTAGACTCTGCCTCACAAAGTGGGTCCGGGATGGATGTTGCATATGGCCGACTTTCCTTTCACTTTGAAGAGAGAACAACTTGTTCCGAGACTTCTTTGTCTGAAGAAACTAACTAACATGAGTCATACTTGGAGGTTCAATATGGGCGCCTATGTCCCACTTTTATACGAAGTAGAAAAGCGTTATGCTCCTTCCTGTTCTTCTTTATTCAAAGCTTCTAGACGAACACTTGTTGCTTGTTGACATTGTCGATGATTTATTCTCTTTGTTGTTTTAAACGACGCTTCGTGGAAACCTTAGATGTTATAGAGTGTGAATAAAGAGTTTCTTATATCAAGCTGTTATCATAAACCAAGTGTAGATACCCAATTTGGTAAAAGTTTTACAATAGTAAACCAAATTTCTGTTTGATCGATTTAAATTTTTGGAGATATTGAGAAAAAAAAGTAAAATTTCGAGGTTTTCCCCTCCGAGGTTTCGTTGTTATTTCTAGAATATCTCAAAAAAACTGACCCAATCATGATGAATTTTTGTTACTATTTGAATCATGCTGATCACAACTTAGCGCAAAATTTTACGATAATCGTGTCATTCCTATTCGTTATCGAAGCGGACACCTTTGCACGTATCGACCCTGCCAAATGCACCTTTGCCTTCTGTTGGAAAGATTTCTGAATAAGCTTAATGATGGATCTCAGTTTGAAATTTCGAAGGCGCTTTACGGGTAAACGTTTACGCGCCATGTTTCAGGAAAAAAACACGAAATATTCAACTTCCTCGCTAGGCGCTTCAAGCGTACGCAAAAGGAATAATAATAAAGCTCAAATTGACAGGTTGAAAGTCGACTAACCAGAAAACAAACCGGGTGGATTCTTGACATTGTTCGCTCACGCTCCGGTGTCCAAGCGTGCGAAGAAAGAATAAAGTATCAACATCAAGAATTGCTTGCCATTGCTTGTAAGTCAGAAGATCGAGCTGCTCGGTCTCGCTATCACGAAGACGGTGCACCGCTTAATCTAGAATTCTGCAAAAGTTGCATTTCTTCAAACTAATCGGTTGGCAACACACACGTTTATGAATGGAACCGAACGTTTAGTCGGTGTGGAATTTCAGCTATGTATGTGTCTTATCTACTCGTAGTATTGTGGTATTTTTATTTTTTGATTGCAAGTTCTGGAGAATGTTGGTGCCTATATGAAGGTGTATTGCTTGCGTATCACGTTTTGAATGTCTCTAGTCTAGTTGAATGAAAATTATAAACTACGGTTTCGCGATGTGGTTCAATGTAACAATTGTTTCGTTACAATGTGACTTCATCAGGTTGATTCTAGATGAAGTATACAAGATTTTCTGAATTTATACAGGATCTTTAATTTTTACATTAATTTTAACCATAGATTTCTCTCATCAAATGAAACATCCGTTTGCGCGCATGTTCTAGGAGAACAGCGTGCTATTGTTTTGTCCAAATGTCTGTAATTTTCGATGATTGAGCCGAAAATGGTCTCAAACGACTAGATTGGACTCACTGATGACGAATCCGGTGTCAAAATCGATTATGTCCGGCCGGCCGCGGACACGATAACTAACGAACGAAGTGAGCTAGCAACTTGAAACTTTCAGGGTAGGTCAAGCATTAGAATGTCGCGGTTAAGTTCGTTAATGGGCCGAATCGGTCGAATAGTTTCGGAGTTATAGCCACTTGAAATTTTGAAGTTATTTATTTTTCATTTCAGAAACTACTTGAGCGATTGGATTCAAACTTGGCAATTAGGTGGAGTATAACGACGCGCAACTTTGAGCCAAATTTTTTCAGGATCATATTGTCAGTAAATTCAAAAAATTTTTTTTTCGGAAACCATTCAGGATATCCATAAAAAATTCCACTCACACTTTGAGCTTCATACGATTATAAGTTTTGGAGATATCGGGAAAAAATATGTCAAATTTCGAGGTTTTCTTCTCGATATCGTCGTTTTTTTCGGTATAACTCGAGAAATACTGATTCAATCCTGATAAAACTTCGCAGCTAGTTTGAAGATGCTGAAAGACAACTTTATGCAAAATTTCGTAATGATCGTCTCATTACAGCAATTTGAAAAAAAAAATTCTGTGATTTTCTTACCATCATCCTCATTAAATTCTGTATGAACCTTCGAACTCTAATTTTCGGTGAAGTACTGGATTTCAATTCGATCTGATGTGTATTCTTGGAAATATTGGGAAAATAAAATTTTGAATGGGTATATCTGCAGAATCATTGGGTGGATTTTACCCATTCACGAATTCGGCCTTCGTAATTAAGGTCCGAACCTTCTCTACAAATATCGTGTTTCCAAGTTGTTTCTTTCGAAAGTTATTTTGTTTACGCAGTCGGCCGTTTCGACTTAGAAACTCGTGATTTGTAGAGTAGGTTCGGGGCTTAATTACGAAGGTCGAATTCGTGAATGGGTAAAATCCGCCCAATGATTCCGTAGATATACCCATTCAAAATTTTATTTTTCCGATATTTCCAAAAATACAGATTAGATCGAATTGAAATCTAGTAATTTATTCAAAAAGGATCTAGAAAAGCACTGCCGAGAAGGCAGCAGCTTTTGCGTGCATGTTCAAATTCGTTGCTGAAGCGATCATTTACATTGAACATGAGCGCAAAAGCTGCTGGCTTAACGGCAGTGCTTTTCTAGATTTTTATTTATCATTTTTCCAGATTCGGCTCCAGCAAAAAGATACAGGCTGTATAAGTTTCCAAAAAAAATCAGTTTTTCTCTTGTAGCTTTGATGTGGTAACTCCGAAAGGATGCATTTTGGTGCGAAGTTTTCTATAACTATGACACATATTCTTCAGTAATCACTTTCATCCTACTTCAAACAGTTTCCGAGTTATAGACTCGCCGATTCATAAAACTATACGAATTTAGCATGAAGAATGCAGATAAACTTTATCTTATGTCATCATAAGAATCTTCAATCATTTTAAAATATTTGATTATTCTTTATAATTTCTCCTTAAACGCACCATTTTGCAGATATTCAACGTTGAATATTATAAAATCGGTTAAAATTCGAAAGATTTCCTTAAATTTATGGATCCGCCCCTGATCCAGTTGAGGAAGTAAATGGGTTCACGTTTATAAGGACCATAGAATACACAGAAATATTCATCTATTTTGCATAGAATTAATATTAGGTATATATATGCATGGATATAACATAATATATATATGCTATTTCGTGACCACACCACATACATAGTCCCTGTCTATGGACTAGGCTTTCCATAACCATAACATTCTAGAGAACGTTTTTAGGTTAGTTGATTGATTTTTTATAATTCATTTATAAATTTCGTAAAAAAAGTATAATTATGGAGTTTTCAATATGAGAATGGGCGAAGATGGAATTGTGTATGAACACCAAGTTGAAGATCAGAGAAAATTTGAGAGGAATATAAGAATTGGGAGAAATTTCGACGTTAGTAGGAGAACCGGGTGTCGTTCTGCAGGCTTCAGTGGTTATTTTTTGAATTTTTTTTGGGATGTACTTGATTCTTTTGTGAGAATACACAATTTCAGTTATTTTTCCATTTTTCACTCAATTTAAGATTTGATTTTCCCGAAAATTCTTGAATACGAAAAAGTGGCATCATTGCGCATTCTTACATTTTTTTCAACCAAGTGCGCCCAAAACAATTTTTGAAAAAATCGAAATCTGGCCTCCAAAAGCATCCCGTTATATGCGAGGTAGTATTTGCTCTTAATTTGTTGTTGCATTATTCAGGTATTATCTTCAGAATAATAAATTGAAGGAGTACTAGGAAAAACTTCAAATGTATTGAAAAAGCGTGTTCCAATATGAGGTGTTATTTTGATATTCAGAGAAAAATGCCATTTTTCAATATAAATTATCAGATGTTCATTTCATTATGAAGAAGAAGCTATGGCGTTAATAGTGGAAAATAACATCAGGCAAATGACCACCACGACCACGCTTACAGGATCATATCCTTCAATGAAATTTTCCATAACCAAATCGCAAAGTGGCTGCCCTATGTCCTCGATAGCCTCACGAATTCCATCTTTGAGGTCTTGCATCGACGCTGGGCTATTGGCGTAGACCTTCCCTTTCACGTGGCCCCAAAGGAAGAAGTCGCAAGGTGTTAAATCACAAGATTTCGGTGGCCAATTGTAATCACCTCTTTGAGAGATAACACGGTCCGGAAACTTTTCCGCAAAAGATTAATGGTTTCGTTGCTTGTGTGGCACGTAGCGCCCTCTTGTTGAAAGTAAACGTTGTCTAGATCAATACCATCCAATTCATCAATTCATTCATTCAATCATTAATCATCTCTCGATAGCGCAATCCATTCACCGTAACTGTTGCTCCAGCCTCATTTTCGAAAAAGTAAGGTCTAATGACTCCGCCGGACCATAAACCGCACCAAACAGTCACACGTTGACGATAGAGAGGCTTTTCAACGATAACTCTCGGGTTTTCCGAGACCCAGATGCGACAATTTTGCTTGTCGACGAAGCCACCGAGGTGGAAATGGGCCTCATCACTCAAGATGATTTTTCGATGGAATTCCGGATCATTTTCATGCATTTCAACGACCCAATCAGCAAAGACATGACGTTGTTGATGATCGGCCGGCTTGAGTTCTTGTGTTAACTGAACTTTATAAGCCTTAAGACCCAAATCCCCATGCAAAATACGGTGCAATGACGTTTGTGGAATGTCTAATTCCAAAGAACGACGAGGAATGGACAAACCTGGGTTTTCTTCAACACTTACGGCTACAGCAGCAATATTCTCGGCTGTTCTTAAGCGACGTGCACGGGTTTTATTCTTGACATCACTAACTTGTCCCAACAGCTCGAATTTTTCCACCAATTTCTTTATTGCGGTCCTACAAGGTGCTTCACGACGACCCAAAAATGTTCGAGTTTTACGAACCGTCTCTGCCAAATTTTCACCATTTTTATAGTGAATTTTAATCATTTCAATGCGTTGTTGAAGCGTGAATGGTTCCATTTTTTTTAATAGCGTAGTTTCTACTTGTCAAATGTCAATAAATTACAGCTCCAAAAGTGACATCTACCGAAATAGCCAACTATTCAAGATAACACCTCTTATTGGAAAACCCTTCATTTAAGAAAAGGCAATTAATTATACCTTGAGAATATGGTGTCACTAAACCCCCTTTTAACTCTTCGCATGACGTTATCAAATAATTTCCTTCAATTATTGACACTTAAAAGGAAAACTGAATCCAAATAGTTATAGTCGGTAAAATGAATAATCGTGCGGTCATTCGATAACCAATTCATGCGTTTTCCTCCACTCTAACGATAGTCTCAAATTCTGCGAACCGACATATATATTAATGCAGGTCATAAAAATATTTACGTTCCTTCTCTAATATCCGTTCAAAATCGAGCAAATCATGACACATTCTGGTCGATTCTGTTTCTAATTTATAGCAATATTGCCATTCTGTTCGGAGAGTTCTAGCAATGTTTGTAATGAATTTAATGAATAATCGGTGATTTTAGAGCTGACAACACTGTAGTTTGGGACTTTAGAGCTGCAAGAATAAGAAGAAAATAACCATACTCCATAAACATTTCGTGAGTTTTCTATGAATTCGCATACATAACTTCTATTTACGGTTTTCGTTTCTCGTGTGAACATCGACTTATTAAAAAATCTCAAGAAACAGCTAAACATATCAAAGTTAAATTGACCAATTATCAATTTCCTGGATACCAATAAAATATTGGTTACGATAAATCGAATGCAGCAATTTTATTCAGGCGTTAATAATTCGGAATTCGATAAACTTTTCTGTTAGCAAATCAAAGGGATTGCTGTTGTTGAGATGATTAAAATACTCATCGCTCAGAGTTTAATAAGTTTATCGTTGCTTAACTAACTGTAGCTTAAGACGGAAACGGTGCAATTGGCCCTTAAGGACTTACATAATCGGTGATTTTAGAGCTGACAACTCTGTATTTTGTGACTTCAGAGCTACAAGGATGAAGAAAATAAACCTACTCCATAAAAATTTCGTGAGTTCTCTATGTTTTCGCATAAATAACCTATATCTACGGTTTTCTTGTAAACATCGACTGATTCAGAAATGTTACGAAGCAGAAAGAGTAAAATTGAAAATAAACAATCTCCTAGATACCAATAGAATATTGGTTACCAGAAATCAATTGCAGCAAGATAATTATTCGAAATTTGATGAACTTTTCTGTTGGCAACTCGAATGGATTGCTGTTGTTCAGACGATTAGAATAATGATCTCAGCTGTTGTCTAATATGCCGTAATTTCAATATTTTCAGAGTCTTGAAAGAAATAATACTGAAACAAAATTCCCTTTCTTACTGGTCTTGTTATCAAGCATAGCAAGTACTATTTTGAGGTTACTAAGATAGCAATATTGATATCAAGATTCTCGTTAAAGTGACATATCATATTGATCAGAAGAGCAATATTTTCCATCCTGCTATGAAAGCAATATCGAAAGATATAATGTAAATGTATTATCTTTTAATGACCTGTCTTAATTAATTGATTGAAATAGAACAAATTGTTTTATTGGGTCTGTATAAACCGTCATATATAATTTTTGAAGTCTTGAAGATTTTCGAAAGTGTTCTTTTCTACATTTCAATAATCAAAGGAAGATGATGGTTTGAAACTTGTCAAAATTGTTCTATGCACAAATATTCGTATTCGACAATCTTGCCAAAGGTTCCAAATCAGCTAAGTCCGTTTGTAATCGGGAGTTAGTGAATAAACGGGATATCACTTTGACATACAGAGTGTAACAGCCAAATAGAATAAATTCGATATGGAATAAATGAGGGGGTGTTAGGAAAAACGCTCGGACACGTCGATTTGAAATTTTAAATGCGCATAGTTTTCAAGAAAATAAAATTATATAGGGTGTTCCATGCGACCGTGGCCAATACCAACTTTCTTATTTCTAATGTAACCCCCTGTATATTATTTATTTATTGGATTCTTCAGAAAATTCTAGACATAATTCATGTACAATGTCCTATACCTATCTTCAACTTTTCCGGAAATATAAAGTGTTTTCAGAAATGTTGAGTAACGTTAGAAGACAATTCTACACCAGATTAGCATGTTGCCAAGACGTTCGCGGCGAGCATTTTTAACATTTCCTACATTAATGTTTTTTTTTTAATTATTTAGAAATAATCACTATTTCTTATTAGGTTTTAAGTGTAATGTACCGAATTTGTGAAATAAAATTTTTTTATTTAAAACGTTGATTTATGCACTTAACCTGAAAACACTTAATATTTCCGAAATAGTTAAAGATAGGTATAGGACATTGTGCATGAATTGTGTCTAGAATTCTCTGAAGAATCCAAATAATGTATAATATACAGGGGGTTGCATTTGAAATAAGAAAGTTAGTATTGGCCACGGTCACATGGAACACCCTATATAATATTATTTTATTGAAAAATATGCGCATTTAAAATTACAAATCGACGTGTCCGAGCGTTTTTCCTAACACTCCCTCATTTATTCGTTATTTTCGTATTGTATTTCTTTGTGTTACCGTATTCTCAAGTCTTTCAATGTGATCATATATCAGTCGCTATAATAGTTGAATTTGTCATTCGTACGTAGTTCGTTGAAGACAATAAAAGTATATCGTAATATATCAATATTAAAAGATATTATGTAAAGGTATTACAGAGAAATCTGTATCTTTCAATAATTGTATTAATAATAACCTTTATCAAGTAGACTCGTCTCAATTCAATGCTACCCTGACGATTAATCTCACATAAGACATAAAATGAAGATAGTGATAATATGTATTTCCAGACAGTTAACTTTGTCTTTATCCAAATATTTCCATATTAGTCTGCCCACTTTTCCACGAATATTCAGAATTCCGAAGAAGCAAGATTTTCAACCAATACGCCCATTCGAACACCAACAATTAGTAAGAAAATTCGCAATCCATTCTTTGTCCCATATATCATTGAGTTGAACTCAACAATTCATCAATTACGATCCCGCCATTCTCTAGGCCGGAGAAATAAAAGGATAAAAATCGCTTGTCCTTCGTTCCCGCTTTCCACCGGTCCGTTACCATGACAACACAAACCAGTGTGTGCCAGGGCATCAGGAATCGGGAAGGCTGTGGACGTTTTCCGTTCGTAATGCGGACTGGCTTCCAGGAAATGGCTACCGGGAGTTCCAGGAAATCAGCTCTCACAGTTTGTGGAGAATAGAACGTTGTTTGTCGTAACTCTATGGTGGAATTCATGAATGGGTAAAATATTCGTTACGATTTTGCATATGTACCAATGGGAATTTATTTTCGCCAATTTTTTCGAAAATGAACATCAGATTCAGCTTAAATTCGGTGGTGTACACGCTGTTGAAATTGAGGGTTTAAGAGGCACGCAATGTTTGAGCAAACTCTGACAGATAGTTCTTTGAGAAATTTTGCATAGGTTTGCAAGAAGGCATTTCACAACTAATATCCAAAAGTCAATTCGAATGGTTCATAATTTCTTTCGGCTATTGAACAAATAAAATTTCAGAATCCGATTTAGGAATCGTTGGCTGGATTTCGCACTTACGAACATAACCGGTTCATTTTCCGTTAGACTTATTTTTTCACGATAGTAAATACCTAATCAAGAGTAAAATGTTAAATCTGGCGAATATTTATTTCAAGGTCTGTGCCAAATTTCAGAAACATGATGGATGTTAAAGATTTAAAAAAAATTATATTTTGAATCCATACGATCCGTACGAAATTCGTCGGTATTGTTTAAATTCGATCGCATCATCGCGAATTATTATAAGTTCAAAACTGTACTCAGCTGACACTTAGGTTTGTGTCAAAGTTCGTTGAAATCTAATCAATATTTTCGGAGAAAAAAATTTAGAAAATTTCGAATAAAATTTTTTTTTCAGGATTTCCTGATAACTGGATCCACCCGATATTTAGCGCTATATTGTGCGTTGGTATTTCGAAACTATCCATGCACGAAGTTTCAATCTGATCGAATCAGTCTTTCATGAGATATCGAGGAATTAACCTCAAAATTTCACATGGGCCTTACTCTGAAACTTTTCGACTGATTTCAGTCATTAACTAATATGAAAACTTCAGGTCGCTAGGTCTTTTCCTTCAAAAGTTTGAGCACATACGAATGGACAGAATAAAATGTCCGCGGTTTCTTCTTCAGTGTGTTCAAACAACCAATATTTTCGGCTCAAAATTCAAAAATTACAGACATCATGACGAAACTATAACGCGCTGTTCATCAGAACAAGTGCGTTTAGTATTCACGCAAATTTCCAGAAATTTTGTTGAAAAAGAATTTTTTTCGGAAACTTTTCATAGGATTTCGAAGGTATTTAGCACATACCTTGAAGGCATTATTTGAAAACCGTCTACCGAATTTCAACTCGATTCGATTTTTATTCCCGGAGATATTGCAGATATAAAAATATGTCAAATACCTTTTTAAGCGCTTCTCTGGGGAACAGCGCGTTATGGTTTCGTCACAATGTCTGTAATTTTCCAAGTTTGAGCTGAAATCGGTCTCAAACGACTAGGTTGGACACACTGATGAAAAATCCGTAGTCAAATTTGATTATGTCCGGCCTTGTGTGCTCTAACTTTCGAAAGGAAGGACCTAGAGTCCTGAAACTTTCTGGTTGGCTTTTGATCCTGAATATCTCGATTGAGTTCATTAATGGGCCAAATCTGCCGAATGGTGGCTTTTCCTTTGAACGAAAATGCAGTAATTTTCATGAAAAACCTTTAGAACATCACATTTCAAACATATAATTTCAATATTATATTTTTAAAAAAATGTTTGATCACCTAAAACTGAAAAATAAAAATGGGGATTTGCATTTAAAGGGATTTGTCATGAGTGCACGATATGGCAACGTCGAATTCAGCTTTCTCGGAAAGAAAAGGACGTCAAATGTGTCACTTTGCTTAGAAAAACAGAGATACTTCGTTCTGGTTAGAGTAGAAGACAACGACCAAAGAACCGAAAAAGAAGAGCACAGACTGTCATATTACTAACAAATCGCAAACGGAAATTGTTTGGTTATATTGACAAAGAACACGTGTGTACCACAGAATAGGAATAAATATTTCATTATTCTATAGCAGAAAAAGCTTTTCTACTAAACACCGTTGTCACTTCGTGCATTCCTGGCAAATCCCAAACCCCAATTTTGAAATCTGATTTTGAATACTTTCTGAAGGTAATTTGGGAAAACGATGAATCAAACCCATAATAATTATGTTCAAATTTGCATTTGCAGTAATAAGCCAAATTCAGGAAAAACCCCCATTGTTTTTGTGTTACAGCCATTTGAAATTTTGATTTTCCAATAACTCTAAAAATATTTATATGATCGAAATGAAACTTGGTTGGAATATGGACAGCGTCCATAAGAAGAATTGTCCATAGAAAAATTTGAAAAAATTTTTTTTTTTTAATTTTCATATTTCATTTAAATTTCACTGAAATTTCCAAGTCGCCATTCCGCAATGTGAACAAGCGCGTAAAAGCTGCTGACTTCACGTCAGTGCTTTTCTAGGTTTTTTTTCCCAGTATCATTGCTAATTCTGAAATTTCTCAAAAATACTAATCCCATCCTGTTCATACTTGATGAAAAGGTGGAAACCCTGACGCACAATTTTTCATAAGATCTGGTGATGATCATTATAAAAACAGAAAATTTGCGTTTATTTTATATCAATCTAAAAATTCAAACTCCATAGAGATCACCGTCATCTTGTATCCATTGCTGAATTCCCACCGATTGCGGATGTATTTCTGAAAATATTGGGACAACCGAATGCCAAATACGTGCATCTACTGAAAAGTTAAGCGGATTTTGAGCATCATATCTAAGCTTCAAACCTGTCAAATTTCTATCTCAAATCATTCCTTTGCTGTGTTGTAACGTTCACACCAGGCCTTGAGAATGTGCTTCTTAACGTTGTCTTCACGGCTGGCATAGGAAAAACCTCAAATAGTAGCTGTGGCAAAATACCAACGAAAATATGGATAACCCTGTATATCCTCACATCAGGGCTGGACAGTATTTCAATTACTTGTAATTGAAATACGTATTTGAAATACAAATACGTGTTTTGTATTTGTATTTCAATTACTTTTTGAAAATGTATTTTGTAATTGGTATTTCAAATACCTGACGCTGAAGTATTTTGTATTTCGATACTTTTATCTTCGAAATACTTTCGAACAAATACATCTAGCGCTGAGCGCTCTACAGAAAATAGTCCCCGAATCTCCCTTCAGATGACGACGTTCATCTGCTTCATCTAGTTATTTTGCTAGCAATCATATTTTTGGCAAATGAAAGGAAGAAAAGGTTCTGCGCAACGGTCATTTCATCATGGAGTTAGAGTTAGTTAACTCCTAAAAACGATAAGAGCAAAGAGTTTATCCATGAACATTATGCTAACATAAAAAATCTAGAAAAGCACTGACGTGAAGTTAGCAGCTTTAATGCGCTTGTTCACATTGCGAAATGGTGACTTGGAAATTTCAATGAAATAGAAAAATTAAAAAAAAAAATTTCAAAGAAAAAATAATTTTTCTTCGAATTTTTCCATGGATACTTCTTCTTATTGACACTGTTCATATTCCAACCAAGTTTCATCCCGATCAGATGAATATTTTTCGAGTTATTGAAAAATCAAAATTTCAAATGGCTGTAGCACAAGAACCATTCGGCAGATATGGCCCATTAACGAACTTCACCGAGATATTCAGGATCTGAACCTAACCTGAAAATTTCAAGACTCTAGGGCCTTCCTTTCGAATGTTACAGCGCACACGGCCGGACGGGCAGAATCAATTTTGACCACGGATTCTTCATCAGTGAGTGCAACCCAGACGTTTGAGACCAATTTCGGCTCAAAATTCGAAAATTACAGAGATCGTACTGAAATGATAACGCGCTGTTCCCCAGAACAAGCGCGTAAAAATGTGTTCATACAATATAACATATAACACAAGTTTCTGCCCATCAGGACCTGTAGAAAGATTGTTTTCTTTAGCAGGTTTTATTCATTCCCCAACAAGAGGCCATTTGTCTGATACCACATTCAAAAATCTTTTATTTCTGAAAGGAAATTCTTTATTTAGCGATAAGATAGCTGAGCTGAATTAGTTGTACTCTTTTCACATTTTACGTAACACCTGAATGTATTTTGTAATTTGTATTTCAAATACAAATAGTTAAAATACTGTATTTTGTATTTTATATTTCAAATACCCGACTTGGAAGTATTTTGTATTTCAAATACCTGCGAGAAAGTATTTTGTAATTTGTATTTCAATTAAGCCAAGCATGTATTTTGCCCAGCACTGCCTCACATACAAAGGGGTGAAGGACCACAATTCCACCGTCCAAGAAAGCGTTCTTTTATCTAAACCACTTCCGATGTTTCAATCGCAGTCGCTCTTGGTGATTCATTTTGCCGCCTGATCGCCTCTAGTAGGCCTTGAACTTTCGCTACAATAATTGGGCGCGAAGCTGAAGCAAACCGGGCCCCCATTATATAATTCCCATTATCCTTCTCGTCAAGGTTAACGCATGATAGATTTTTAATAACCCAACGGGAAATTCATTATGTTTTCACTGATAAATATGATCGGCATTCATGGCAGCCTTAGATCTTGGTTTTTAACAAATGCCCGCCGTACGCTTCGACCTAGGGTTAATTCTGAAATGGTCCAATTCTTGACCGATACATCTAAGAGCTAAAACATACGAGGTCTGATCAAAATGTACGACGAGGGATTTTGAAAACCCAGCTAGCTGATGCTGCTACCTCAATTTGAAGAAATATGTCCGATTGCTTCATTCATTGGAATATCTTGAGTCAAATTTTAACTCATTTTGATTTGTTGATCAGTATCCTGAGTCGATAGAGTGAGGTCATGTTTATGGCGTCTTTTGCTTATAGTGGATTTCGAACAAGGCGAATACAATAAGTTTCATTTCGAGTTGCCAAAAAACTCGGAATGTTAAAGATGTAACCGTAGATGGAAGTTGAATTTAGGGCCTTTCCACTGAAACGAAACAGTTCTCATTGGAAAGCTCCTGAATCCCATCGCCCGGTCGCCTTAGAAATGCCCATCATGCTCATTGCTCTTTCGATATTAGGTTTGTTTTGGTTGCAAAATTCAGAACTGTCGTAGAACTGCGTAGAATCGATGCACTGTTGAAGCCCGATTCTGAACTACCCTGGAACAGTTCAAAAAGCGATGAAACCAGAACACGAATTGAGTTCGGGTTCTCATCCGGATTGTAGAAGAAGAAAAACTTCTTTTGAGTTGGCAGAAAAGAGGGATGTTAATCAGGTCTTGTATATTGCCTGTGGTTTAATTAAAAATATGCAATAGTCCTTGTCGCACTATGTAGATAATACACTGCGCAAAAAAATTAACGCACATTATCGTTCAGGAGTACCTTGAAGAGGTTGAAGTCTCTCGAATGGAATGGCCAGCAAGAAGTCCAGATCTCAATCCGATTGAGCAGGTTTGGGACAACCTCAATAGAAGGCTGAGAAGTTCAGAAAATCATCCAGCTACTCTTAATGACTTAGGCATCCAACTCGGAGAAATCTGGGAAGGATTAGATCAGAACATTTTAAGATCACTCATTTTGAGTATGAACCGTCGTTGCCGAGCTGTAATTAACGCAAGGGGTGGAAATACCAAGTATTAAATCACTTATCAGCATTTCAGTATTTTGAAAATTGTTCATTTCTCTTCTTTCACATAAGATTCGGTGAAATCCTGAATTTTTCTTCCATTTAATGTGTCTTGTTTCGTTCAAAACCTTCCCGAGAGAACATAAAAAATAAGTTATAAGGTCAATGTAGAGTTAACTTTCATTTAAATTGAGATTTTCAGAATGTGCGTTAATTTTTTTGCGCAGTGTAAATATTTTTGAGGATACTTTCGTCCATTTAATTTTTTTTTGTAAAAACCGTTTTTCTGAACTTTCTTCATCACTTAAATTATATTTCAAAATGAACCAACGAATTATTCGTTGATATAATAATGAATTTAATGAAATGAATCTTTTTTTGTAAAAATCGTTTTTCTGAACTCTATTCATTACTTCAATTATATTTCAAAATGAACCAACAAAAAATTGATATAGTGATGAATTAAATGATGAAAGTATTTCAGATATATGCTTTTCAGAAAAAAATTCATTCTAAACATTATTATTATTCAATAGAGGAAGTGGGCTCGTGCATTCATAGATTTATTTAAGAAATAGACATCCCAGGTGTGAACAATGGAAGTAAAATCCATTAGACTATCCTGGTAGATCGTAGCGAAGGAATTATCCTCAATAACGAAAGATTGAATTGAACAGTTAACCGTTTCCTCAACAAATAAAACAATCAAAAATTTCAAAATGCACTGCCGTGAAGGCAGCAACTTTTGCGCGCATGTTCAATGTAGATGACCGCTTCAGCAACGAATTTGAACGTGCGCGCGTACCAAATTTCAGTTCGATACGATCATAAGTTCTGGAGATATCGGGAAAAAATATGTCAAATTTCGAGGTTTTCTTCTCGATATCGTTGATTTTTTCGGTATTACTCGAGAAATACTGATTCAGTCCTGATTAAACTTCACAGCTAGTTTTGAGATGC
This sequence comes from Myrrha octodecimguttata, assembly GCA_958510865.1. Taxonomy (NCBI): domain Eukaryota; kingdom Metazoa; phylum Arthropoda; class Insecta; order Coleoptera; family Coccinellidae; genus Myrrha; species Myrrha octodecimguttata. Next base: position 24,697,763 of record OY294059.1, read on the forward strand.
TGAAAGACAACTTTATGCAAAATTTCGTGATAATCGTGTTATTAGAACAATTTGAAAAAAAAATTTATATGATTTTCCCATCATATCATCCTCATTAAATTCTGTATGAAACTTCGAACTGTTATTTTCGATGAAGTACTGGATTTCAATTCGATCTGATCTGTATTTTTGGAAATATTGGAAAAATAAAATTTTGATTGGGTATATCTACGGAATCATTGGGCGGATTTTACCCATTCACGAATTCGACCTTCGTAATTAAGCCCCAAACCTACTCTACAAATATCGAGTTTCTAAGTCGTTTCTTCCGGAAGTTATTGTGTTTACGGTCAGCCTAACGGCCGACTGCGTAAACACAATAACTTCCGAAAGAAACAACTTAGAAACTCGATATTTGTAGAGAAGGTTTGGACCTTAATTACGAAGGCCGAATTCGTGAATGGGTAAAACCCACCCAATGATTCCGTAGATATACCCAATCAAAATTTTATTTTTCCAATATTTCCAAAAATACAGATCAGATCGAATTGAAATCCAGTACTTCATCGAAAATAACAGTTCGAAGTTTCATACAGAATTTAATGAGGATGATATGATGAAAAAATCATATAAATTTTTTTTTTCAAATTGTTCTAATAACACGATTATCACGAAATTTTGCATAAAGTTGTCTTTCAGCATCTTAAAACTAGCTGTGAAGTTTAATCAGGACTGAATCAGTATTTCTCGAGTAATACCAAAAAAATCAACGATATCGAGAAGAAAACCTCGAAATTTGACATATTTTTTCCCGATATCTCCAAAACTTATGATCGTATCGAACTGAAATTTAGTACACTGCTGTGAAATTAGAAGGTCAAAGTGTGAGTATAATTTTTTTTGGATATGATGAATGGTTTCCGAAAAAAAATTTTTTTTGTAAAAAAATTTCGAAAAAAATTTTTTTTTAAATTTACTGACGATATGATATTGACGAAATTTGGCTCAAAGTTGCGCGTCGTTATACTCCACCAAACTGCCAAGTTTGAATCCAATCGCTTGGGTAGTTTCTGAAATAAAAAATAAATAACTTCAAAACTTCAAGTGCCTATAACTCCGAAACTATTCGACCGATTTGGCTCATTAACGAACTTAACCGCGGCATTCTGATGCGCAACCTATCCTGAAAGTTTCAAGTTGCTAGCTTGCTTCTGTCGACAGTTATCGTGTCTACGGGCGGCCGGCCGGCCGGCCGGACAGAATCAATTTTGACACCGGATTCGTCATTAGTGAGTCCAACCTAGTCGATTGAGACCATTTTCGGCTCAATCATCCAAAATTACAGACATTTGGACAAAACGATAGCACGCTGTTCCCCTAGAACATGCGCGCAAAAACCAAATCAACACGACGTCAAAAAAGTCAGGTTAACCATTTAAATCGTTGACAGCCACTCTATGCTTGTGCGAACTACCCAATTCTGAAGCAGTTCAGACTCTTACGTCTGAACTCCTTTCACAGTTCTAGAACAGTTCGAAATCGATTCTGAAAATAACCAAAACAGTATTACTCAAATCCTGAACCGGTTCTGAAATGAACCAAAACACATTTTGAATTACAAATGGTTTCTAGGTGGAAAAACTGTTTGACAGTAGCTGTCAGCAGTTTAATCGAATTTACCCGCGGCAAAACTTGAAAGTTGTTGTCACCAAAAATTACAATGCCTTTGAAAACAAACGTAATTAATTAGCTACCTGTTTTTCAGTCTCCAAATTAATACATATACATAATGCATGCAGAATAATCTGTTACTCATGAAATAGTCTTGTCAAATACCATTGGGGCATCTAATTTTTCCGAAAAAATTCGAAAAAACACCTTGCGAAGTAATATTTTTTAACAAAAAGCATTCGTGCAGGTGCAAAAATCCTAGTCTTCGACTCGGATTTTTGTTTCTACCAGCACTCGTGCTTCTTGTTAAAATATTACTTAGCAACGTGTTTTTTCAATTTTTTTTTGGAAAAATAAGACGCCCTTATGATATTACTTACGAACAAAATCATATCTATCTGTCTAAAAAAATATTGCAAAATCATTGGAGAGAAAAGGAAGTTGATTGAAAAAAACAGATAGAAAAGACCTAATGCCTCAATAAACTCATTATGAATACTTATATCAGCTCTACCAACTGACATGTCATACTGTATTAAATATGTCATTATACAATGCAGCTGGGTCTGAGCAAGTAAAGTAGATAAAGCTATAGCACTTATAGCAGTCATTCAAGTACACCCATCACGTGGAATCAGTAGGTATATTGACCGCTTTTAGAAATGACCTAACATTTATTTTATGCACTTTAATTGATTAAAATCTCAATCAGTTCGTGAAGTCACACCGATCGAATGACTCATCTGGGTGGATACTAACAAACAAGAAATGAGTACCTAAAATGCGAAACAATGGGTCAGCACCTATTTAGAATTATTTTTATATAATAATTTCAAATGAATAATGTTCATCGCAAAAATCATACAGTTAAACGCGGCACATTCTTCATCGGATTGCATTGGGCACCCAATCAGGCAGTGACCCCTTCGTGTCAAGTTTAACTTAATAAATCGATTCTCACGAAATTTTGGAAGAAATGAGAATTCAATTCCGTTTCATCGGGAAGTAAATCAGGGGGCCGATTCTTGAATCTCGATCAAGAATTGAAGAGTATGGCAATTGTCATATGTTTATGTCGATTTTCTAAGATTTCTGGAGCATCTGCAAAATTTTTGAGAGTTCTACTCGCCATTTCGACCATGTTTTCAAGTATATATTGAAGAAATGAACTGAATGCAAGATATCGAGAAATTTAAAATTGGAATATAAACATAACCTTATCACCGTTTCCTTCGACTTAGCAAAGGTACGGAGTATAGGAGATATAACATTCGATTGTCGAGTGAAATTCGATTCTACGCGCAGGTCATGTCTACTTGTTTATATTTAACTTAGAAAATCGACGCGGACATATGGCAATGGGGGTTTTTCCTTTAAACGAAAATGCAGTTATTTTCATGAAAAACCTTTAGAACATCACATTTCAAACATACAATTTCAATATTATATTTTTTCAAAAAAATGTTTGATCCCCTAAAACTAAAAAATGAAAATAGGGATTTGCATTTAAAGGTATTTGTCATGAGTGCACGATATGGCAACGTCGAATTCAGCTTTATCGGAAAGAAAAGGACGTCAAATGTGTTACTTAGCTTAGGAAAACAGAGATAGCGATACTTCGATCTGGTAAGAGTAGAAGACAACGACCAAGGAATAGAAAAGGAAGAGCACAGACTGTCATACTGTCATATCACTGACAAATCGCAAACGGAAATTGTTTGGTTATATTGACAAAGAACACGTGTGTACCACAGAATAGTGTGTGAATGAATGAATATTTCATTATTCTATAGCAGAAAAAGCAATTCTACTAAACAACGTTGTCACTTCGTGCATGCATGACAAATCCCAAACCCCAATTTTGAAACCTGATTTTGAATACTTTCTGAAGGTAATTTGTGAAAATGATGAATCAAACCCATAATAATTATGTTCAAATTTGCATTCGCAGTAATAACCCAAATTCAGGAAAGACCCCCATTGAGCGGATTTTGCCCATTAACGATCTGAGCAGGCTCATACCATTACCTCGTTAATTACAGATATCTAAGTCTTCGCCTTCGCACGTAACATTGTTCACGTAAGAAGGGCAGAGAAGTTGAACACAGAAGTTCTTCATAATCGACTTCTAACTATTTGATGCCCTTTTCCAATAGAAAAGAGGGACAACCACACTGCCATGACATCAAAAGGGAATAAAACGCCGAGTAGTTTTATGACCGATTGGGTTTATCCCCAAGAAGTAATGAACCAAAACCCAGAACGGTCCTATTCGATTCCCAAAGAAAGTTAAATCCATCGAGGTCACTACCGATCAATGTCATAAGCCACGAAAGCGAAACTGCCAAAAAGAAGTCCGATTCGATCCCTCAGACATTCAAATTTGCGAACTTCGACATCATAAATTGGACTCTCCCTGTGATCTCGGAAATGGCTGAACATATACAGGGAATATTATCCTGCTTTCTCCTTTCTATTTTCCCCAATAAGTTTCGGGATTCTGGGGCATTTCCATGACGATATCAATGAATGAATCGACGTATTTCCCTTAATGGTCGCAGAAAGTATGAGTCAGAGCATTATTTTTGTTTTCGTTCGGAGACTGAGGAAGATATTGCTGAATTTTCATTTTGTCGTTTGTTATCGCAGAAATATAGAAAATATATGGGTTTACGAGTTCATTCTGATGATTCAACTGACGATAAACTCATTTTGCGGGCCTCGTTTCGCCCACATGGCAGTAATTGTAGAATTTTGAGCTGAGAATGGCCCAGGTTGAACTGATGAAGAATCCAATTCAAAGTCGATTCTTTCCGGCTGCCATGATAATTTGAGAACAGAAAGAGCAAGCGACTTGAAACTTTTAAGATACGTAGCGCATCAAAATGTGACGGTTGAGACCGTTGATAGGTCAAATCGACCAAACAGTTTTGGAGTTATATACTCAACTTTCAGGCGATCAAATGGGGTTTTTCCTGAATTTGGGTTATTACTGCAAATGCAAAGTTGAACATAAATATTATGGGTTTGATTCATCATTTTCCCAAATTACCTTCAGAAAGTATTCAAAATCAGGTTTCAAAATTGGGGTTTGGGATTTGTCATGCATGCACGAAGTCACAACGTTGTTTAGTAGAATTGCTTTTTCTGCTTTAGAATAATGAAATATTCATTCCTATTCTGTGGTACACATGTGTTCTTTGTCAATATAATCAAACAATTTCCGTTTGAGATTTGACAGCATGACAGTCGGTGCTCTTCTTTTTCTATTTCTTGGTCGTTGCCTTCTACTCTCACCAGATCGAAGTATAGCTATCTCTGTTTTCCTAAGCAAAGTAACACATTTTGACGTCCTTTTCTTTTCGAGAAAGCTGAATTCGACGTTGTCATATCGTGCACTCATGACAAATCCCTTTAAATGCAAATCTCCATTTTATTTTTCAGTTTTAGGTGATCAAACATTTTTTTAAAAATATAATATTGAAATTATATGTTTGAAATGTGATGTTCTGAAGGTTTTTCATGAAAATAACTGCATTTTCGTTTGAAAGAAAAACCCCCATTGAAAGGTGATAGTTGGCTGTACAATACCGACGCGCGGCTGCTTGCAAAATTGTTGAGATCGGATCGTCGTCAAATTTAGAAAAAAAACTTCCTGAAAAAATTTCTTGGTAGTCTTTATGAAAACTGTTCATCGGAATTCAAAGAAATTTCGTACAGAACTCAATATTTTACCAGATTTCATTTCGATCGGATTCAATTCTCGGTGATATTGGCTAAAAATATGTCAAATGTTTCGTGATTTTCTCGTAACTGATTCATCATGACTTGGCAACTAGTAAGCAAAAAATGATGCACAAGTTTTCGCATAATATAAGTCTCTTGCATGATTAGAATCAAATATTCTATCCGTTAGAATACTGAAAAACTTCATCCGCCTTAAAAAATTTAAATTTTCAACGAGAAAACGATCTCAAAAATTTGGGTCAACATATTGGCTGTTCGAACGGACGAAACTTCGCGCCTTCCGTGACATACCGGGATATATTCACTCTCTCTCTCTTCTCGTTTACTTTTCTCTCTAGCAAGCCCATAGGCAACGTCGCCTGAATCGATCGGTGAATCTTGCACTAACGAGTTACGTAGAAGATCTGACGCGTTTCTTCCGCTTCGACCTTGCGTCCCGATTTGACCATTTTTCAATACCGAATTATTCAAAATTTGTGAATTGTTGGAGTGTGTGATAGCATACATTATGATTTTCTATCGATATAGAAAAACAAAAAATATGATAATTTGTATAACATGCAAGAGACCATTTTCTTGTTGATCGTCAGGGCTTTCCTAGTTATTTTAAGACCACAAATCACAATAACTGTTTAGTTTTCAAACATTGAATTAAGTCTACTTGATAAAGGTTATTATCAAGTAGACTCGTCTTACTTTAATGTTCGAGAAAAACCATATTCAGTATCAACTGTCATAAAATTTTGGAAATTTTGAAGATTTTTGAAAGTGTTGTTTTCTACATTTCAGTTATCAAAGGAAAAACATGGTGTTGAACTCGTCAAAATTGTTCTATGCACAAATATTCGCATTCGTCTAGCTTGTCAGAGGTTCTGAATCAGCTGAGTTCATTCGTAATCAATTAGTGAATACACGTGGTAAGATTTTGACATATAATACAGAAAAGATGCTACTGAGGATTCTAAATCGAAAGATAGAAGATGAAACACGGTGTCTAGTATCATTTTGTATTGTATTTCATTATGTTACCGTTTTCTCAAGTCTTTTATAACAATAATCATATGTCAGATTATATAATAATTAAATTTGTAATTCATCCGTAGTACGTTGAAGACAATAAAAGTATATCGAAAGATATTACAGGTAAGCCTCCTCTTTTCTCTTCGATAATCCCATAAATATACCGTTACTTTGTGATAGTTGAAATAGAAAAAAGAATAACTTTGTTTACCATCACTGTATTTAATTATCTCCTCTCTACACCAGGGCAAAATAAGGAAAAAAAATCTCGCTCATTGATTCCGCTTCAATTTATCACATCATTAAATTTCGAATATCAGATAAGTACAGAATTACATTAATCATTCAAATCTGATTATTCAATTTTAGATTTCCTGCAGGTCAGCCAATCATATACGAATCCAAAATCACAGAACCATTCATTTAAAAATATAGTTTAATTTCCAATTTCGGAATTGTATGAAGAGAAAAGGTTTTTAAAATTCTCGGTATATTTTCAAAATTCACATTTCTTAAGATCGAGGAAATCGAATTTATAACTTACATGCAAAACTTCTATGAGATCGTGTTTTTTCATGAGGATTCGAAATCTTTCTTATTCCCGAATATTCACTTATCAATATTTATATTTAAGACGATTATGTTAAATTGAAACGGACAGATTGATTTACATTGTACTAAAACTCATTGGAATTTAATTAACTGATAATTTAATTCGATGATAAAATGAGAGAAAGAATGTTTGCAAATAACAACCATAATATTTATCATAAGAAGTCATTACTTTTTGTTGCATTTCGAAGATAATAGTGAATACAAATCGATACGTGTTACATTGAGACATTCAAACATTTTCTCAGATATATTGTATTGTAGATTTCATATTCGAATTATTGCATCTTTTAAGGCAAACTGCCTGGATTCGTGTTTTATAAATGGGGAATCTTTCGATTCAGAATAATCAATGGCATGCATCTATTCTATATTATATGTCAAAATCTTAAAAACACGTTTTTCACAAACACTTTTCCACAAACGAAAGAATTTGACATGAAACTACCGGAAAGCCAATCTTGTGTGCATAGAATAATATTGCCGTAAGTTCAACACCCTCTGTTTCTTACTGCTGTAAAATATATATATATATATATATATATTATATGTTTTATTTCAAATATGTATCAAATTCAAACGAGTCCAATGGGGGTTTTTCCGGCTTTTGGGTTATTACTACAAATGCAAATTTGAACATAATTATTATGGGTTTGACTCATCATTTTCCCAAATTAGGTACCTTCAGAAAGTATTCGAAATCAGATTTCAAAATCGGGGTTTGGGATTTGCCTGGCATGCACGAAATGACAACGGTGTTTAGTAGAATAGCTTTTTCTGCTACAGAATAATGAAATATTTATTCCTATTCTGTGGTACACACGTGTTCTCTGTCAATATATTCAAACAATTTCCGTTTGCGATTTGTCAGTGATATAACAGTATGACAGTCTGTGCTCTTCTTTTCCTATTCCTTGGTCGTTGTCTTCTACTCTAACCAGATCGGAGTATAGCTATCTCTGTTTTCCTAAGCAAAGTAACACATTTGTCGTCCAAGAAAGCTGCATTCGACGTTGCCATATCGTGCACTCAAGACAAATATTTTTGAATGCAAATCCCCATTTTTATTTTTCAGTTTTAGGTGATCAAACATTTTTTTTTAAATATAATATTGAAATTATAAGTTTGAAATGTGATGTTCCAAAGGTTTGACATGAAAATTACTGCATTTTCGTTTAAGGGAAAAACCTCCATTGATGAAGGCTGTCAATATCATCATTAAAAATACTGGGTTTTCTGTAATACCTCTACATAATATCTTTGGATATTCATTTAATACTTTTATTGTCTTCAACGTTGTACGTTTTGAATGACAAGTTTAATTATTATATCAACTGGAATGTATTGATTAGAGCTTGAGAAAATGGTTACAGAATAACATACAGTGAAATATAAATATTTTTTTATAAATTTGAAAAACTGACCTGACAATGTATCAAAATATGATTTGTGATGAAATAATTCCTAAATATAACACAAATTTCAACAATTTCTACTTCCCTATAATATAATAGAGTCGGATGGTCTCTTAGACGAAACCTACCCAGATTTGGCATCTCTATCATCCCCCTATAAGCTATATATAAGCCCCATATCTAAGATATATATTATGTGATATATGATTTAGGTGGAATAACATATTGCAGGTTTAGAATTTCTTCTGCATCATCTTATTTGTAATATATTATGAATTGATTTTATATTTAGTTGAAGATAATCGGAGCTATGATATGGCAACTGCAAAATTGAAAAAACATTTTATAGGAATACTGAAGTATTTTCTATAGATGAATAGAAGGTGTTAATCAGAAGATCGGCCAGCACGAGGATGCAAGTTGATTTAACATTATTTCATCATTGAAATTTCCAACCACGAACAAAACCAATTGAAGTGTATGAGTAACATGTGAAATCTTGAAATGAGCAATTCTTGTTCTACTCCATATAACCTCTCAACATATATGACGTTATTTTAAGTAAATATTTATTCCAAAGATAATTCGCGTTTTGTTTGCAAATTGAATGCATCGAGATTTACAATGCAGCGTTAAAAATATATCAAGGACCCGACAAACTGATGATACAATTGCATAAAAGATCATCTGGACCATGAGACTATAATATATGTATACTCAGTGACACTGCGACGAAGTATATTCAGGGGGCCGATTCTTGAATCTCTATCAAGAAATGAAGAGTATGACAATGGGGGTTTTTTCTTTAAACGAAAATGCAGTTATTTTCATGAAAAACCTTCAGAACATCACATTTCAAACATATAATTTCAATATTATGTTTTTAAAAAAAATGTTTGATCACCTAAAGCTGAAAAATAAAAATGGGGATTTTTGATTTAAAGGGATTTGTCATGGGTGCACGATATGCCAACGTCTAATTCAGCTTTCTCGGAAAGAAAAGGAAATCAAATGTGTTACTTTGCTTAGGAAAACAGAGATAGCTATACTTCGATCTGGTTAGAGTAGAAAAAACGACCAAGTAATAGAAAAAGAAGAGCACAGACTGTCATAATGTCATATTACTAACAAATCGCAAACGGAAATTGTTTGGTTACATTGACAAAGAACACGTGTGTACCACAGAATAGGATTAAATATTTCGTTATTCTATAGCAGAAAAAGCAATTCTACTAAACAACGTTGTCACTTCGTGCATGCATGACAAATCACAAACCTAATTTTGAAACCTGATTTTGAATACGTTCTGAAGGTAATTTGGGAAAATGATGAATCAAACCCATAATAATTACGTTCAAGTTTTTTCGAGCATCTGCAAAATTTATGACAGTTCTATTCGCCATTTCGACTATGTTTTCAAGTAAATATTCAACAAATAAACTGAATGCAAGATATCGAGAAATTTCAAATCGGGATATAAACATAACCTTATCACCGTTTCCTTCGACTCAGAAACGAGTGGTACGGAGTATAAGAGATTCAACATTCGATTGTCGAGTGTTTTATGCTTAGATGCGATATTTTCTTTTCAAAGTGTATTAATGTTTTGTAAAATTCTCATCCAATTAGTTTTGTTTTTGAATATTGATGCATTTTCACGCGATTTTTCTCCATGAGATCAAGATCGGGTCTAGGAGCATTCAACGAAAAACGAGTTGGATAAAAAAAATCTAGAAAAGCACTGCCTTGAAGGCAGCAGCTTTTGCGCGCATGTTCAATGTAGATGACCGCTTCGACAACGAATTTGAGCAGGCGCGTATGCCTTTACGCCAGAGCTTTTCTGGATTTTTTTTCGATAAATTACTGGATTTCAATTCGATCTAATCTCTATTTTTGAAAATATTGGAAAAATAAAATTTTGAATGGGTATATCTACAGAATCATTGGTCGGATTTCACCGATTCACGGATTCGACCTTCGTAATTAAGCCCCAAACCTACTTTACAAATATAGAGTTTCTAAGTCGTTTCTTCAGGAAGTAATTGTGTTTACGGTCGGCCTGACGGCTGAAAGAAATAACTTAGAAACTCGATATTTGTAGAGAAGGTTTGGACCGTAACTATGAAGGCCGAATTCGTGAATGGGTAAAATCCACCCAATGATTCCGCAGATATACCCATTCAAAATTTTATTTTCCCAATATTTCCAAAAATACAGATCAGATCGAATTGAAATCCAGTACTTCATCGAAAAATTACAGTTCGAGATTCATACAGAATTTAATGAGGATGATATGATAGGACAATCACAGTAATTTTTTTTACAAATTGTTCCAATGACACCATCATCACGAAATTTTGCATAAAGTTGTCTTTCAGCATCTTCAAACTAGCTGCAAAGCTTTATCAGGATTGAATCAGTATTTCTTGAGTTATACCGAAAAAATCAACGATATCGAGAAAAAAACATCGAAATTTGACATATTTTTCTCAATATCTCCAAAACTTATGACCGTATCGAACTGAAATTTGCTACACTGATGTGAAATATGAAGCTCAAAGTCCGAGTGGAATGATTTTTCAGATATGATGAACGGTCTCCGAAAAAAAAATTTTTTGGGAAAATATTTTGGAAACATTTTTTTTTTTAATTTACTGACAGTATGATACCGACAAAATATGGCTCAAAGTTGCGCGTTATACTCCACCTAACTGCCAAGTTTAAATCCAATCGCTCCAGTAGTTTCTGAAATGAACAATAAATAACTTCAAAATTTCAAGTGGCTATAACTCCGAAACTATTCGACCGATTTGACCCATTAACGAACTCAACCGCGGCATTCCTATGCGCGACCTACCCTGAAAGTTTCGTGTTCACGAAGTTATCGTGTCCACGAAAGGCCGGACAGAATCGGTTTTGACACCGGATTCGTCATCAGTGAGTCCAATCTAGTCGCTTGAGACCATTTTCGGCTCAATCATCGAAAATTAGAGACATTTGGACAAAACGATAGCACGGTGTTTCCCTAGAACATGCGCGCAAAAACGAGATGGATTGAAATAATAGAAAACATCAGTACTCATCGAAAAGGAAATAAAGAATCTTCGGATCGAATCCATATCTTCCTCAATTCGTCTGAAAAATAATCCAACAAAGGTCCGCATTTCAATCAGATCAGACGTCGAGCAAGGACGCACATTAAAACAAATCCACGACCCGGTAATTCAACCTTGACGGGTATAAATCTGGGTGGAGTGATGGCCGTGTATCGTGGTTCGAGCCTTTTCTAGCCTTCGTACGACGACTGGCCATCGTAAGGTCAACGATTTTCGGCGATGGGGCGATGTTTCTCTCACGCTATGAATTTTCGATAGGTATCGCACAATTTCAGATGAGTAACAATTGGATTAGAACAACAGGATCGTCCACATCTCCATGAGAATGGAACTTGTTCATTTAGTGACCTTAGAAGATGAATTTATAAGCGAATACATAGATGCTATTTTAGATGTATTTATTATCGACTAATGAATTTTTGTTTTGACCCCCCTCTGAAAATTTCGCAGTGATTTCTACCGTAGGATTCATTTGTGGGGCTTAACTAGTGGTTTTAAAAACATTTAACCGCGGCTTTGTTTATTTGAGATAACTTCGGTTCCTTGCAGTTTTTTCGTATCTACTTCAGTATATTAGATCCAAAGTTTTCAGATAAAACAAACATCGATATTATGTTTATCTTTAAGCTCGTTAATAACTACTACATCAAATTTAAATACCTCTTAGAGAAAATAGGAATCCATTGTAGACCTGCCTTGTTGAGATCGAGAGAAATTCTTCACATGAGATTCAATCCCACAAACTATTCGGTGAACAACCCACTAGAAAGAGCACAGCGCTCAATAAATGCTTGTGAATTAGATTTATTTTCAGTGTCAATTTTTTTCTCTCAAGAGTTTCTTCGAAATACAGAGCTTAAGGTGGTAGTTGATGCTATCGTTATGTCCAAATGTCTGTAACTTTCGATGATTGAAAGGTCTCAAACGTCTAGATTGGACTCACTGATAACGAATCCGGTTTCAAAATCGATTCTGTCCAGCCGACCGTCCGACCGGCAGTGTACACGATAACTGTCGAACGGAGTGCGCTAGCAACTTGAAATTTTCAGGGTAGGTTGCGCATTGGAATGCCGCAGTTAAGTTCGTTAATGGGCCAAATCGGTCGGATAGTTTCGGAGTTATAGCCACTTGAAGTTTTGAAGTTATTTATTTTATTTCAGAAACTAATTGAGCGATTGAATTCAAACTTGGCAATTCGGTGGAGTATAACGACGCGCAACTTTGAGCTGAATTTTGTCACGTTCATATTGTCGGTAAATTTTAAACAATTTTTTTTTCAGAATTTTTTTCCAAAAATTTTTTTTATCAAGAAAAAAAATCCACTCGGGCTTTGAGCTTTATATTTCACAGCAGTGTACCAAATTTCAGTTCGATATGATCATAAGTTTCGGAGATCGGGAAAAAATATGTCAAATTTCGAGGTTTTTTTTCTCGATATGCTTGCTTTCTTCGGTATAACTCGAGAAATACTGATTCAATCCTGATGAAACTTCGCAGCTAGTTTGAAGATACTGAAAGACAACTTTATGCAAACTTTCGTGATGATCTTATCATAAGAACAATCCGAAAAAAAAATTCTGTGATTTTCTTATATCATCCTCATTAAATTCCGTATAAACCTTCGAACTGTAATTTTTCGATGCAGTACTGGATTTCAATTCGATCTGATCTGTATTTTTGGAAATATTGGGAAAATAATATTTTGAATGGATATATCTGCGGAATCATTGAGTGGATTTTACCTATTCACGAATTCGGCCTTCGTAATTAAGGTCCAAACCTTCTCTACAAATATTTAGTTCCTAAGTTGTTTCTTTCGGAAGTTATTGTGTTTACGCAGTCGGCCGCTAGAAAAGCACTTCCGAGGAGGCAGCAGCTTCCGCGCGCACTCGTTACCGAAGCGGTCATCTACATTGAACATGCGCGCAAAGGCTGCTGCCTTCACGGCAGTGCTTTTCTAGATTTTTTTCATATTGATTTGAGAGTTAATTTTTGTTCATGATTAATTTTTTACTTGAATGTAAACTGACATGTCCGTTTGAACAAATAAATAAATCTCTATTTAATATATCAGTGTTATGTAGAACAGAGCTCGCTTATGCCATGAAAGTGTACACTCTAAAAAAAATGTTGGTGTGAATGCTGATTTTATACTTTCAGGAAAATATCGACATAATTTACCAACAACATTTCAATTTAGTATCCGGATTATTGAAATTATTATAATATGGTGTTTGTTTGTGTGATTTATGATACAAAATATTATAAACGAGTGGTGAATCAAGAATATGAAAAAAATTATTCGAAATCCCACCATTTTTATTGAGATATAATGAAAGTTCATGAAACAAAACGCACAAAATATCAAAATAATAACATCTTTGGTGAAAATGAGCTCAACGTGGGAAAATTTCAAATAATCATTTCAGAGAATTGATAGTTTTTTCAAGATATCATCTGATTATCAAAATTTGCATACATTTATCACTTTTATGAATAGCATAGTGGTACTTCAAATCCCTAATATCAAAGAAAATACCAGCAAGGCTTGCAACTGAAAAGCAAAATATCAGAATTGATACAAGCTGAATCAAAATTCACACCAGCAGAATCAAAACCGCATATCTTCGTTTCGTAAATGCTTACAGAGATGCCACATATGCTACATTGTTCTTATTTAGGCTGATATAACGAACGTTACTAACTCAGACTCCCAGGTACAAACGTAAATATACATAAATACATACTGTTTATATACAGAACCTAAATTCGGTTGAAAATGACTCCATAGTAAGAATATCCTTATTTTATGAACGAAATCGATCCAAATATCGCATTATTCCAATTACTGAATTTTATGATATATGACAACAGCGTGAAAGAATTTTTCCCTGATCTCAACACCCCTGGCTGCGAGTCCTAACAAGTTCCAGATTGATCTAGAATCTAACCAAGTGGTATAACTTTCATTTCGGGATAATTTATAATTTGATTCGTTTTTTCTTGTCTGTGATTTCGCGACGATAAGTGGATAGTGGGTTAACTTAGGGCCGTATTTATAGTTGTTCCTTGAGGCTTCCTTATACTGAAGGCCGCCTTGAATTTGCTTTTCTATGGAAACAAATAAAAGTTTGTTTGCATAGAAACATAGAAAAGCAAATTCAAGGCGGCCTTCAGTTTAAGGAAGCCTCAAGGAACAACTATAAATACGGCCCTAAATATGAAGTCAAGTTTCTATGTTGTGGAGATGAAGTGCATCAAGATTTATTTCCAGAAAAAAGACAAATTTACTTTGGATATAAAAGTGAATCCAGCTCCATATCTACATACATTTTGCAAGTGAGTATGATTTCCTGGATTTGCATGTACCTTTGTTGGTTTCCCGATGCTTTTTTTTAAACGTTTTACGAAATATTAAGTCCATCAGTTAATTATGCAAATGAGTTCTCCCAATGAAAGCCAGCATTTACGACCATTGAAACGAATCGATCAGGATGAAGCAGTTTGGGGGGCATTAGGAAATAATGGGTTGGTATATGATTTTTATTTGCATTTATGCATTGGTCGCCAAAAATTACTCAGGGCGTATATCAGATTGGCTGACTGTGAAACAATAATTTTGATTACAGAAAACATACAATTTCAGATACTGATTCAGACTTTTAGATTCGACTGGCCTTAGGAATTTAATTATTTTATTCTGTAGAAATAAGCAAAATCGAATTTAAAAAGTTTTTCAATTGAGAAATTTCGAACCAAATTTCATTTCACGATTTCACCATTTCATATGCGTTCGAAGGGTGGAGTAAATTCTAGTAGTTAATTTGAAGATCTCATTTCAGATTGAACAGGAATGTCGTCTGATGATTACTCCTCATATGAATGAGTCTAAAGGCTTTTCCACTGAAAAAGAAGAAACAATTTTGCAGATTCAAAACAGAAACAGATACAGCGCCTTTATATTTGTTGACAACATTGGTTATAGTCATGCAGCTATACTGATCTTTCTGGCTGTAAACAAACGAAGTCCTCTTGAGCCATATGAAGAAACTGAAATCCAGAATATTGTGCCACCTCAGAAAGCGCTGGAGAAATTGGTTGTTCTTCATCAGGTGAGTCGTCATTATTGAAAATGCCTGCGCTCGGAACTTTCAACAGCAATCTTTATTTCATTGAAATCGACAATTACCTTCAAAATCAATATTTCTATTTTCTATTCCATATTTCAGCTGTCTTTGCCATTCGCACCACAAATTCAATCATCAGACAAGAGTTCATCTGAGACTAGGAAAGGAATTCCCAAAATCTGATATCTCCAGAATAAATTGGTCCTTCATATGGAACATTGAGATCAGTTATTGAATCCTCGAAAAGGGCAACATATATATCGCAATAATCTATTGAGTTTGTGAAAGGTTTGTTATTTGTGAATAAATTCATTTTAACTGATTTTTGTTTTCGAAAAACCCATTTTCATATTTCAGTGATAAATAGAAGAATTATAATCAGTGCTCTCTTAATCATAATTTAATAAGGCATTATGAAAACTCGATGAGTTGAAGGTAAGTTACTGAATTACAATCACACAAAGTCAGTGCAAATTCAAACTCTATGAGCTTCAAATCACTAATATATGTAATTTTAGTAGCACCGCAGAACTACAAATTCACTCCATATCATTGTTAAATCTCACTGAACCACATTCATACTTTACACTGCGAATGTGTGCTCTTCGACTGTTTCGGTGGTAAATAACACTGAGCAGGTAATTGAAATCACACTGAACGAGTTTTAAATCACACTGATATAGTGATAACTCACACTTTAAAGATTATTAAATTTAAACTCTTCTGGTGTGAACCCTGATCACGGATCATCAGAAAAGCAACAATTTTTAAATCATGAAATACACCTTGCTAAGAATGAATCTCGGTGTTATTTCGTACAGTGAGAAATAGCACTGAAAGATCAGGACCTGTGAGGAAATACTCCAGGTGTTATCTGGTGTTGAATGGTGTTCACTGGTGTTCGAAAATTTCTTAGAGTGTATGACTTCATTATCAAATATTACAAATTATTATTAAAACTTTTTTTCACATTTTTGCTCGCATGTTCTAGGAGACAGCGTACTATCGGTTCGTTTGAGCTGAAAATAGTCTCAAAAGTCTAGTTTATGTTCGTGTGAATCGGCAAAACGAATTCGGAGTCATACTCATTTGATTTTTGAGGTTATTCAAAACATTAAATTAATATGAGTCTACATTATAAAGATTAATTAAAAACCTCCATCAAGTAGACTCGTCTTTTATGGCGTCAGAATCAACTTTCATATAATAGAAAAAATACTTTTATAGGGTCTGTATCAACCGTCATATATAATTTTTGAAGTTTTAAAGATTTTTGAAAGTGTTGTTTACTACATTTCATTTATCGAAGGAGAAAGATGGTTTTTAAACTTGTTGTCCAAATTGTTCTATGCACAAATATTCGCATTTGACAAGCTTGTCAAAGTCCGTTTGTAATTGGGTGTTAGTGAGTACATGTGGTAAGATGTTGACATATAATAAAGAATAGAGGTCACAAAGGTTTTTAAATCGAATGATAAAAGAGTAAGGGCCGTATTTATAGTTGCTCCTTGTGGCTTCCTTACTGAAGGCCACCTTGAATTTGCTTTTCTATGCAAACAAACTTGTATTTGTAAGTAAGGAAGCCTCAAGGAGCAACTATAAATACGGCCCTTAGTCACCGTTTTCTCGAGACTTTACTTCAATCGTTATATGTCAGTTGATAAAATAATTAAATCTGTCGTTCATACGTAGTACGCTGAAGACAATAAAAATATTTCGTAAGATATCAATATTGAAAGATATTATGTAAAGGCATTACAGAAAAATCTGTATATTTTTAATGGTTTGCGATTGTTTCCTTAGGACCTTCCCATGAGATCGGTTGAAACTTTGTTATTAGTTGTAGAATACCAACGCCCAACTAATTTTCATTATGAATCTGAGTGAAAACATGAAGTTTTCAAACGACTCGACAACGGAACATGATGGGTTTTTGTAGATACGAGAGAGCATAACCAAGTTATCCAGACTTCAAGGGATGTCATGTTTATTTACAAAGCATGGCTACCAGTGAAGGCCATAAATAAATACTAGCGAAACATTTTTTTGGACGGAAGATGTTACTGCAAAGAACCTGGGCTTAAGAGCAAATATTCCTGAGTTCCAAATGGAGTAGAAGTCCGGATCGATCACTTACAGCGTCCAATTTGAGTTTTTTTCAAATATACTCGAAATAACTTTTTAGCAAACTCGTCGTGAAAGAGACGAAATGTCGTCCGATTTTATAGAGTTTGAATTTGACACAATCACACCAGCTTCAATTGAAGGTATAGTATAAAATGAAAATTTTACTGTTGAAATTGTATACAACTCGTTCATACCCCTAAATATAGGAAGACCCTGAATACTAGATGAGTTAAAATTAATCCTTAGTTCATCAAATTTTGAATGGTGTCATAAAAAATAATAGAGCAAATTTAATCAGTCTAAAATCTCTCGATATGGATCTATCCTAATTTCGAAATTCAAAATTCAGTGGAACCATGTCAGCTCACAATTGATATTTCCGATCAAATGTTCAAACATAGGAAACGAAAGATTCAAATAAAAACATGATTCATGAAGGAAATTCTCAAATTCCCAAGCTGCATTGAAAATAGACAACAAAAAGAAACAATTACAACGCTTTCTGGTTAGAACGTAGCTCCTGCGGAATAAAAAACAAAATGGCAGTTTGACATTTAGGAATCCTTTTCAAGCCAAGTTGGAATCAAAAACACAGCGTGTGGCTTAACGTTTGAAATAAATATGGAATAATACGCATTTTTCTGTCAATATAGGCACAAAAATAGTGGATTGCTTAATTTAGACGATCTCCATGAATGAAGCAATAGGAAGCACCATCCGAAGACACCATATTGGATGTTTCCATTCAAGGAAAATCATTCATTACATGGAACAAAATATTATTGTTCATGATTTTGCCACTATCAATGTGACTATAAATTCATCCGAGAAATCAGAGAAAATAATGGAGAACTGGCAAGAGAGTAACCAAATTGAAAAGTAAGTGTATTGAAGCCATTCGAAGCTTTATAGCTTAGAAAAAATCACAATAAATAAAGATCGAAATGAAAACATGACATTCGATTAAAATACAATACAGCATCAAAGCTATTAAAATAGACATTTCTAGGAATTCACAGCAACTTCGTATCTGATCCAAGTTCGTAGTTTAGACAAACCAATCGATAAATATTTAAAACATAGGAGCATACCGGTTTAAAATACGTAACAACTACGGAATAAAATGGCAGCTGAACGTTTGGAAACAGCGTTTGACACAAATACGCAGGTTAGGCACTGTTGACATTCGGACGAAAACAATAACATAGAGGGATAAAAACATAAAAATCTTAGATTTCTTCAACATAAAAAAGCCGACTTGAGCTATGGACACCATATTGAAAGCTTTGCATTGAAAGAAAACCTAATTCACCCCAAACATCCTTTTCGAGATTTTTCCATTCGAAAACATCTCCATGTTTATTTAGTTTAGAACATCAGAACCCGATATAATTGTACATTCGGAACGCCCACAATACTTGGAACAATAGTTCCGACCAATGAAAACACGCAAGGTTTAATCAATTGATTAAAAGACGGAACCATTGAAACACGTCACAGGCGAAGGAAGATTACGACAAAGCCTTCTTGCATACCCGATTTAAATCCCCCCAAACGTCGGCGAATTCATTTTGGTAGCGAATTACTCGCTCAGATTCCGATTATTCGCGATACAAATAGTCGTCGAACATGAGAAATGGCAAACTTGGACTCACCTTGACATTGACATTATCGTCACGCGAACATGCTGGTCGGCAGTGCTCCCTTTGGTCGTCTCCATCGCCGTGGACACGTACACCTCCAATTGCGCCGCAACAACCCTCCAAGAGACCAAAATATCGCAAAAAAAAACAATTCGAGTCACCGCTTCCTACTTGTCGTAACAAACAGATGGAACAAAATGTTGGCCGATGACGGTAATTCGGCGGCGTGGAGAGACGCAAGGGGGGATAGGGGGGCCCCGGGCATTTCGAATGCGCAATTTCCCCACCACCGACGTAGACGCGGCACCGTGGAGTTTGTTACGCGGTTTCGCTGGGATGATGTTACGGGCGTTACGACCGTGTTACGTTCTCGACGAGATGTTACCGTTTTATCTAGAACGAGGTTCGACTATATCGATTCTGATGTTGGCGAAAAAATATAACAGCGTTGAGAATGGATGCTTTGAGATTCGAACCTAGTTCAAATGGATCATTCGGCCATGTAACTCTGCCTTGCAACTTTATCGTGAATGGGGTCGATAAAGCCGCGTCCAGCAGTACGAAAAGTACTGATGTGATTAATAATTTCCTGAATAGTGGCAAGCAGAATCCTTTGACTTGAGTCAAGAAATCGACTCCAGATGGATCAGATCGAACGCTGTAACTAGTATTTGAATATTCTTTGATATTACCGATAATGGGGTTTTTCCTGAATTTGGGTTATTACTGCCAATGCAAATTTGAACATAATCATTATGGGTTTGATTCATCATTTTTCCAAATTACCTTCAGAAAGTATTCAAAAGCAGATTTCAAAATTGGAGTTTGGGATTTGCCAGGCATGCACGAAGTGACAACGATGTTTAGTGGAATAGCTTTTTCTGCTATAGAATAATAGAATATTTATTCCTATTCTGTGGTACACACGTGTTCTTTGTCAATATAATCAAATAATTTCCGTTTGCGATTTGTCAGTAATATGACAGTATACCAGTCTGTGCTCTTCTTTTTCTATTCCTTGGTCGTTGTCTTCTACTCTTACCAGATCGAAGTATAGCTATCTCTGTTTTTCTAAGCAAAGTAACACATTTGACGTCTTTTTCTTTCCGAAAAAGCTGAATTCGACGTTGACAAATCCCTTGAAATTTCGAATCGCCATTTTTATTTTTCAGTTTTAGGTAATCAAACATATTTTTAAAAATATGATATTGAAATGTGATGTTCTAAAGGTATTCCATGAAAATTACTGCATTTTCGTTTAAAGGAAAAACCCTCATTGGGGAACTCATCGCTTTTCTGATATATCCTATTATGGTCTGATTTATACAGGGTGTTTCCAATTTGGAGCTACAACTAAGAAACATGGTTGCTTATTTGGATGATATCGAGTCCCTTGAAAATGGGTCCACAAACACTTCGTTTCCTCAATAAAGGATGTTAAAGTTATAATTTTTTTCAGGGGTTTCTCCTCATACCGCCACTGTTAAGATCAGGCAAATATGTTGTTAAACTTCGAAATTTGCATCAAATGACAAATCAATTTTCTGTTTAGCCATTAAGTTTGGGAAATATGAGAATTATTCTAAAGAAATTATTTGATCTATTGCAAGATTTTTGGATGTCCTACTGTTTTCGAGTTTTCGACCTTAAAAGTTGGGAAAATCTAAATAATCTTCAGCACACAGTTCATTGTGAAGATTAATGATCAGATCAGATGGGAAAGAATATCAGGATATCAAAAAATTTTCGTTGATACAAAAATTCCCATCAAATTTTTTCGAACCTTTAGTGGCTCACCTCGAAAAGTTCTTGGGGAAAAGGGACATGGTTGTAAAAAAATATTTTTCAATAATATCTTTGCCGAATTTTACCTGCAGTGATAAAGTCTTGGGATAAATATCATTCCTTTCCGAATTTATTCCCAATCATGTCTTATATTCCGGATTCTAAAATTGCTAGATTGAAATCTCGTAAACCTTTATGGATTAACGATTTTCTTTACACCAATAAAAGTGAAGAAGTTTGGCGTTCGGAATGGAATTCGTGTAATGTTTTCAACAAAGGTTTAATCAGCGATCCTTCAGAAAAAGTTCATGGTTTCAATCTTCCTAGGAAAATTTGGTGCATTTTGAATCGACTTAGAACCGGTCATGGTAGCTGTAATAGTTTCCTCTTCAAATGGAATTCGGTCGAAAGTCCAAGGTGCGAGTGCGGAGAAGAAGAGGAAACAAAAGAACATTTAGTTAATAGTTGTTCAACATATAAATTTGACGATGGTTTCGAGGCAATTCATTCGTTAATGTAATGAGTACTAAATTATTTACTAGTTCATATTAGTTTTTTCGTCTCCTTTTTGCGCGCATGTTCTAGGGGAACAGCGTGCTATCGTTTTGATCAAATGTCTGTAATTTTGGATGATTGAGCCGAAAATGGTCTCAATCGACTAGGTTGGACTCACTGATGATGAATCCGGTGTCAAAATCGATTCTGTCCGGCCGGCCGGCCGTAGACACGATAACTGTCGAACGAAGTGAGCTAGCGACTTGAAACTTTCAGGGTAGGTCGCGCATTGGAATGCCGCGGTTAAGTTCGTTAATGGGCCAAATCGATCGAATAGTTTCGGAGTTATAGGCATTTGAAGTTTTGAAGTTATTTATTTTTTATTTCAGAAACTACTTGAGCGATTGGATTCAAACTTGGCAGTTTGGTGGAGTATAACGACGCGCAACTTTGAGCCAAATTTCGTCAAGATCATATTGTCAATAAATTTAAAAAAAAATTTTTTTCGAAATTTTTTTACAAAAAAATTTTTTTTTCGGAAACCATTCATCATATCCAAAAAAAATTATACTCACACTTTGACCTTCCAATTTCACAGCAGTGTACCAAATTTCAGCTCGATACGATCATAAGTTTTGGAGATATCGGGAAAAAATATGTCAAATTTCGAGGTTTTCTTCTCGATATCGTTGATTTTTTTGGTATTACTCGAGAAATACTGATTCAGTCCTGATTAAACTTCACAGCTAGTTTTAAGATGCTGAAACACAACTTTGTGCAAAATTTCGTGATAATCGGGTTATTAGAACAATTTGAAAAAAATAATTTATATGATTTTCTCATCATATCATCCTCATTAAATTCTGTATGAAACTTCGAACTGTTATTTTCGATGAAGTACTGGATTTCAATTCGATCTGGTCTGTATTTTTGGAAATATTGGAAAAATAAAATTTTGATTGGGTATATCTACGGAATCATTGGGTGGATTTTACCCATTCACGAATTCGGCCTTCGTAATTGAGGTCCAAACCTTCTCTACAAATATCGAGTTTCTAAGTTGTTTCTTTCGGAAGTTATTGTGTTTACGCAGTCGGCCGTTAGGCTGATCAACTCATTGATTAAGGTTCGCATTCGATGGTTGGGTTGAAAATGAACTGGAATCGAGCACAGAACTTACTATTTACTGACAATCAAGCCCTTGATCGAGCAATCAAAGTTTTGTGCAACCGGCCTATAGCCTTAGTAGAATCATAATTTGGTTGGCTGTTCTTCAATAAAATGCTATTTAACATGACTTATGTTCTTCTCGTAAATGGTTGAGTTTTCGAAAAAACTTGTAGAGATAAAAATGTCTTTTAATGAATTGGGCTTTCAAGGCATGTTTTTTTATAAGGAAAATTTTCATCCAAAAAAAAGTTGTAAGAAAGAATATCTTAGCGGTTGACTATTTCAACCCATTCTTAGCATACTTCAGGGTTGGAAAAATTCCAAAACCTGTAGTTTTATTGACAAATGATATTCACCAAGTTTTGGGTTTTCAGCTTGAATATACAGGAAAAATAAATAGAAGAACATTTCTTTTGTTAATCTTCGGAGAGGTATCTTTCCCAGGGGAGGTTTTTCAAAAAATTTCATACCAAATACCTACCTTTATTTTCATCACCGAGACGCCGCTTCCATTTTTCGCTGTTATTCAGATACACCCTGTATATTGCTTGTACTAATTGATATACAGGGTGATTCCGGAGGAGACCGTCAGATTTTAGGATAAGTTTATACTAGTCTAGACAGTCTCGAAACAATGTTTGGTTTATGGTTGGGGGTCTCTATTGAGAATATACAGGGTGATTTGTCCGATTCGACCGATTTTTACTTTTATTGATAACTTTGGTATGGCTTGGTCGATTTCAATGAAATTTTCAGCGTAGTACAATAGTGTTGAACACATTCATTGATTTCAAATTTTTTTTCAAACTAAGCGGTTGTTATTGTGATAAATCCAGATTAATTGTGCAGGTTGAAAAAACACCCTGTACATAGCGTTTCCTAAACTACGCTATCTGTTTACGATTCTACCATAATAAGTCATTATTTGAGAGTTTCTAATTTTTTTGGCACACTTCTAGTTTTCCGAGAAATTTTTTTCAAAAAATGGTAATGTCGAAATTTCGCTCCAATCGATTCTACTTTTATTGAGAACTTTGGTATGGCTCATCCAATTTTGATGAAATTTGCAGTGTAGAACAATCTGAACGAGTACATTCAATAGTCGCAAAAGTCTCTCAAAATACAGGGTTGTAATTGTGATAGTTTTAGAATTTCAGATTAATTGTGCAGTTGAAAAAAAACACCCTGTACATTGCTTTTCCAAAACTTTCTTATTCGTTTCAGATTCTACCATAATATGTCATCATTCAGAGGTTTTCAATTTCTTTGGCACACCTCCGGTTTTCCTAGAAAACATTTTTGAAGAAGAGCATGATCGAAATTTGGCTCACAAGCAGTGAACGTATTCCGCACTAGGTAGGAAAGCTTTATTATCCAAGGATGCGAAGCAGTTCTTAAGTTCTAAAATATTCTTTTCAAATTCCAAATTCATATTTAATTGCTAATATTTTGTATGAAACTATTCAATTCGGAATATATCTCGAATTCGAAAAGAATATTTCAGAAGTGACGAACAACTTTGCATCTTTGGGCGATACAGCTTTCCTACCTAGTGCGGAATACTCTCACTGCTTGTGAGCCAAATTTTATAATGCTCTTCTACAAAAATGTTTTATAGGAAAACCGGAGGTGTGCCAAAGAAATTAAAAACCTTTGGATGATGACATATTATTGTAGAATCTGCAACGAATAGGAAAGTTTTGGAAAAGCAATATACAGGGTGTTTTTTTTTCAACTGCACAATTAATCTGAAATTCTGAAATTATCATAATTACAACACTGTATTTTGAGAGATTGTTGCGATTATTGAATAAACTCATTCAGGTTGTTCTACACTGCAAATTTCATTAAAATTGAATGAGCCATACCAGAGTTCTCAATAAAAGTAGAATCGATTGGAGCGAAATGTCGACATTATCATTTTTTGAAAAAAATTTCTCGGCAAACTAGGAGTGTGGCAAAAAAATCAGAAACTCTCAAATAATGACTTATTATAGTACAATCGTAAACAGATTTCTTAGTTTAGGAAACGCTATGTACAGGGTGTTTTTTCAACCTGCACAATTAATCTGGATTTATCACAATAACAACCGCTTATTTTGAAAAAAAAATTTGAAACCAATGAATGTGTTCAACACTATTGTACTACGCTGAAAATTTCTTTGAAATCGAATAAGCCATACCCAAGTTATCAATAAAAGTAAAATCGGTCGAATCGGACAAATCACCCTGTATATTCCCAACAGAGACCCCCAACCATAAACCAAACAGTGTTCCGAGACTGTCTTGACCAGTGTAAACTCATCCCAAAATCTGACGGTCTCCTCCGGAATCACCCTGTATACAGGGAAAATAAAAAGAAGAAAAAATGTTTTTGTTAATCTTCGGAGGGGTATAACTTTTCCCGGGGGAGGTTTTCTAAAAATTTCATACCAAATACCTACCTTAATTTTCACCAACGAATCACCCCTCTATTTTTCCAATGTTATTCTACTAATCAATATATTGACTGGAAAATAAATATATTTTCAGCATCACTTCTACGTTACGAAAGTTACATTTACGTGCGTTCTATCGTTACGATCTTCGAATATGGCTAGGCCCAACAATATTTCGACCTATCTTCGTGGAGAAGGAAACACGTGGGGTCGGGGCGATCTGAGTCTGCCCTTTCGCGAAAAATCCATAAGGTTGAGCGAGTGGTTGCGCAACATTGAAGAGGTTGACGGTATCGGGATCGAAGAGGGGAGGCACCGTTTGTTTCCGGGTTTCAGACTCGAGGAAATTTTCCAAAACTTCTCGACCAAGGATGGGAATTCTAGAAAAACACTGACCTGAAATCTGCAGCAGTTCAAATTCGTGGGCGAAAAGAATTCGGATTTTTTTATTGTTCGAATGACACAATCATCACGTAATTTTGCACGTGATGGTGCAACGGCAATTTCCAACTTGTAAACAAGTTTCATCATGATCCAATAAAGATGACATATAATTTTTCCGATATCTCTGGAAATTGGAGGACCAGACCTGGTGTTATAGACCCTCCCGGTCAGAGAGCAGATTTGGTATAATTTATTTAAATTGAAAATGATTTAAGGTACATTGTTGTGAAATATTTGCCCCAAGGTATGTGCAAAATCGCATTGAAATTTGATGAATAGTTTTCGAAAAAGTCCTTCCACAAAATTTTTAACATTTTCGGATAACTTTTTTTCAATTTACTAACGGTAAGTTACCGGTAACAGTTCGTGAGCACCGGCATTTTGGTATTCTAAGACAAATTACCAAGTTCTCATCCCATTCCATAAGTACCTAGTTCCTCAAAAACTCAAATGAATCCAACACCGAGTTCCGAGTGTCAAGCTCGTACCGATCTCAAGTTATCAGGCTTGTGAAAGCTTGATGACAGAAGATTTAAGGTTTTGTAGTTAAAACAACTCTATGGTCAATACCAACAAAACAGTCATTCCCTATTTTGGCCTGAGTAAGCATGATGAAGTTTATTATACAAAATTTCTATGATTATGACATTGACAGAAATCTAAGCTGATCATCCCATATTGATATTCTATTCCATTCAGGAATCACAAGATTAAAATCAGACTAAGATTTTTCGATGACACCATTTGAAAAGCAAATTTCCAATACCAAAGAGAGTGTTTTCTCACATCTTAAACTCCTATAGAAGAACTCCGTTGGAGTAAATAAAAATTTTGGAGAAATGTTATGGAAAACCTGTTTACCTTAATCAGAGAATCTTTGTAGTGACACTTATAGGTCTCTAGGAAAACCCCCAAAATCTTCTGGGAGTTTGGGTGTGTTCTATTTCATTGCAAACCTTTTTCTAATATGTGCGAATACAATCGAATTAATGTGTAAGAAATGAAGAAACTTTAAAAATTTATAAACAAGAAATAGACTTCCTTTAAAAACTACATTATCTTATCTTTTCCATAACACTATCAATTATTACTCATATAAATATGTTATTCGTTAAGTTTTCAGAAACTATATTGTAGTAATTATACCATGTTTACGTGAAGTCTGCCAAACTGTTTCAGACACTGGTTTTTACATAATTTAATTCAGCAAGTTGAGTATAATCCACAATTGCTTCAGTATTTTATCAATAAAGAATATACACAACAGTAATTCATTAAAAGAGGTATTTTTCTTGGCGAAAACTTGTTCTTTGAAATCAATTTATCGAGCAAACATACTAATGTATTGAAGGAAAAATGTTTAGGTTGTGATACTTTCACATCAAATGAGATTCATTTCAATATAAAATCAAATTATGAGTAAACCAACTTTGTTCGATTCCGGGATTCCTTCATATTATATAAAATAAACTTTATGAATTAGTCCACCTAAGTTCGATTCCAATTCTTGTTGTTGTACAATTAAAGCATATAATGAGGACTGTCGTCATAAAATAAAACCTCAGAGATGACTAAACAATTGATTTCGTTGTAAAAACTGTTTGGATTATATTCTAGAATGGAACAGATATGAAATTAAATTCAATTTGTTTACATTTTCATAACCTAGTCCAAAAGCGGCGAAAGTGACGTAATTCCATTCCTGCAATCTGATTGGCACCCCAAAGCACCCCAAACGCCTACTAAAATACTGATTAGCTCGTTTCAGGGTCATATCTGCGTTGACATAGATTTCCTAAGTAAATGACGCGAGTGGTTTATCTGGTTAGTCTGTGGTTATACTGTTACAAGAGCGTTCGTTGCACAGAAGAAACTTATATTTAATATTTGATTGATTTTCGATTTTAAACCTGGCTCGTCATGTGAACAAATATTGGTTTCACATAAATTATTATCACTGCATATAATTTATATATATGTTCTACTTCGAAATGTCTTGTGTATGCTGAGGGGAATGCAGATAAGTGGAAATCAGTTTCAACTCATCATGAATATGAAAACAGATATTCTCAAACTCCTTTTATACCTGAACATAGAACACATAAATTTTAGAGTTCTCCTATTCGTCAGAGAATTAAATTCATAAATAAATTCAAAAGAGTAATAAAAATTGCTGTGTCAAACATTTCACAGTATAATGTGACCTGATTATAGTATTTTTTTTTAATTTTGAATTGATTGTTGATACGTTTGTTTGACCGAAATAAAGAAAATCACGGATGTGAATAGAATACGAAATAAGAAAATTAAGTGAAGAGAACAGGAAAAACGGAATTCAAACATGATAGACACAAATTATACTTTATTATATAGGTACCGTTATTTTCTATGATGCAACATATTACCATAGACGTGTCGTCATACACTATAGATTTTTCCTATGCATATTCCCTCCATTTTCCAACAGAACTAACTTTAGAATACCTAGTGAAGCTGTTATCTACCAACTTGGCTAACGTCTAGCACATATAAAACATTTTTTCTGGAATCGAAATATCCACTGTAAGAAGTGAGTTTTTCTACTGTAGTGAATACTTTAGTAATTTCCACGAGAGAGCTACTTGGTATAGTATCTACTTCGAAATGAAGTTCCTACTTAGTTGAAGTATCTACACTGTAGCGAATGTATTAACTTCTAGAATTAATTTGCATTTCATTTTTATGTAGTCGTTCTGGGCAACAGCGCGTTGCCGTTTAGTCACAATGTCTGTTATTTTCAAATTTAGAGCCGAAAATGGGTCCGTCTGTATATGCCCTAACTTTCGAAGGAACAGAGCTAGCGACTTGAAATTGTCAGATTAGGTTTGTAGTCCAAATATCTCAGTCAAATTCGTTAATGAGTGCAATCGGTCGAATAGTTTCGAGGTTAGGCCCATTTGAAAGTTTCAGGTAAATTCCTCGATATCTCATGAAGTATTGGATCGATCAGAATGAAACATTTCGCATTTCACATTTCGGACATATAATTTCAATATTATTATTATATTATATTTTTAAAAAAATGTTTTGATCACCTAAAACTGAAAAATAAAAATGGGGATTTGCATTTAGGGGAATTTGTCATGAGTGCACGATATGGCAACGTCGAATTCAGCTGTCTCGGAAAGAAAAGGACGTCAAATGTGTTACTTTGCTCAGGAAAACAGAGATAGCTATACTTTGATCTGGTTAGAGTAGAAGACAACGACCAAGGAATAGAAAAAGAAGAGCACAGACTGTCATACTACTGACAAATCGCAAACGGAAATTGTTTGGTTATGTTGACAAAGAACACGTGTGTACCACAGAAGAGGAATGAATATTTCATTATTCTATAGCAGAAAAAGCTATTCCACTAAACATCGTTGTCACTTCGTGCATGCCTGGCAAATCTCAAACCCCAATTTTGAAACCTGATTTTGAATACTTTCTGGAGGTATTTGGGAAAAAGATGAATCAAACCGATAATGATCATGTTCAAATTTGCATTTCCAGTAATAACCCAAATTCAGGAAAACTCCCATTCGGAATTTCAACGTTATTTCTGCAATATCTCAAGGAGTACAAATGCACTCATATTGAAACTTCGTATCAGGTGAAGATTACCAACACGCAACTAGGTGTAAAATTTTCGTGTTGATCTAACAGTTAGAATTCGAACAAGCGCGTAAAAGCTACTGACCTCACGTCAGTGCTTGCCCAGAATTTTTATTCAGAAAACTCATTCAATCAGAGACATATGCAGGGTCGATATTTGGATAGGTAACTGTTTTTGCTTCGAACTCAAAGAAATTGCATTAAACCTCCTGGCTCCACATCTGTGTATTTCTAGAATTATTTCAGAAAACTCATTTATTTTTTCGATTTAAACCAAAAATCTCTGACTACAACGAATCGTCTGTTCAGAGTACAATTTAATGCCACCATAGCAAACGCAAATACTCGTAAAACTCGGATAATAGAGGAGTCAAGGATCCGAATGGTCCGAACCAGTTTTTACCATTATATAACAGAAATACCTGAGCAGGAAACCACCGACTTCGAACTTGTCAACATACAGGAGGGAACACGCTCTACCGAAAGGCGAACGCAGCAGGTCGTTACGGTGCTGTTGCCGATTCGTTCCATCATCATCATAGATTCATGGAATTTGCGAGATGCAGCAGCAGAGAGGCAACCGCTAAAAGAAAGGGGAAGGGCAACTTTGACCTAGACCCGATAACCTTGACCATCGCCGTAGTTACAGCTGAATCGATCGACTGCGAGTTTCGCGCGCATGCGCGCCCCACTGGAACACTCCCAAACGGGCACCTACGTCTTCCTTCGCGATGCAATACGTGCAGGGCGACTCTTAATTGGTCGGATATCTTCGATTTTTCGATTAAATTATGGCATTGTGGAAATGAATCGATCCCTGATGATTTTTTGGGGCGATTTTTCATGATTATCTGCATTGGCAACGTGCCGACGCTGGTGCACTCTGGCGGCGTTGTTACGACGGCTCCAAGTTGTACGGTATTGTGTAGGTCAGGTATTTTTAACTCCAAAAATGAGATATCATCGGGAGTTTGAGAACGGGACTATTTTGATTCAATGGTATCACATCAATATCATAACATTTGACGATTCTCCGACAACTTTGAGCCGAAAATTATTTCAGATGATTACATTAGACCAATTGATCCGATTGTCTGCGATGGAATATAAGGGACAGAGTGGTATCATTTTGTGTAAGAATTCGTAACATATTTAATTCATGTACGTCTTTCCCTGAATACCATAATTTCCATGAGAAAACAATTAGGGGTTTCAAACGTTCGGGCTATAGACGTTCCGTAAATATGAAATATTCGGTTGGTTCTTGAAAAAAGGTCAAGTACTGAATTTGATTGACGAAAAACCAATCTTTCTATCACCACAACGACAGTCAATTTTCTATGATAAGGTATCCATGGCTTAAAAATAGATTCGTATATACATAAGGTGCGGACACCCTTAGAAATATTTTGAGTCCGAAATGAGGTCCAAATGTTGTCAAAATACGGCTTTGTTGGAATTCTTCAGTTTACGCCGATAGATGCCGGCGTAGAAAAATCTGCCATCTAAAATATTTACGGAAGTTACCGACCTGTCATATCAAAACTAGTGAAATCAGAACTTATTTCTGATTTTCTGAGTTGGACCATACATTATTTTCAAGAACTTCCGATAATAAACTCATTTTGACGAATTTAAATTATGATTATTCATTTCATTCAGTCAGAATGGCGGTAATATCCTTTGTCTCTGAAAACACAAGTCTGAAACTTGATATTTTTGAATTCCTGCTTTTTACGAGAGGTATTTATTACCACAATATGCAGTTCATGGAAAGGAAGTATTCCAGAGTTGTGTTTTCAAAAATACCACAAGAGATCATTTGGAACGATATGATACTACAATTAATTTGTCTGGTTTGAAATTCGTCTGATAAATTCGTATGAACATGAACAGCAAAGTGCAAATTCATAAATCGATTTCAATGATAATAAACATGAACATTTCCTCCAAATATTTGCATAAGTATGTATTAAACATAATTCATAACTTTCGATTTGACTATGTATTGAAAGGGACATACAAAGTTTGAAGGAGATCGAAACTATATCCATGCAATAAAATCCATTAGTAAAATCAATCTTTCGTTTCGTTTTCACCGTTTTTTTGGCTTCGAAATAACTTCTTGTATCCGTCCATGAAAGTGTTCTTACAATAAACCTCATATTGCTCCTTATTCCCTTACACATATTTCATATTATTAATGAGTAGATGTTCCACATTTATAAACACTTATGTATTAGTGAGAATCCATATTTCAAATATCTGATTAATTTTTTGGGAAATAGTTTCATAAGATTATAGCTCAATTCATTTTTATTCAGCGAAATTAAATGAATTCACTTGCCAAAGCGACGTAAGCGCCATCATCGTTTACAGAGCCAAGTAGCCCAATATTTGACAATTCTAGGCCGCGTTTTGGACCCAAAATTTAAGTGGGTAATAGTAGGAAAGTGTCGACACCTGCTATATTCTATGCATCTATCTTAGAACAATGTTAGTAATTTTTTCATCGTCTATTCTTATCTGGTCTATGTTCTATGGATCATAAAGTGAATAAAAATTGTTCTATGCTATGGATATGTTACCATAGAACATTGAATGTCGTTCTGATGACAGAAAGATCGCTTTTTCATCAATCGAATTCGGTAATTAACCTTTTCTTCAGGAACCAACCGAATATTTCATATTTACGGAACGAAAAACGGCAACCGAAATAACCAAGTTGATTTGCGGAACATGTCCTATATAAACTTGACACTATTGACATGAAATCAGGAATCCCAACTTGAATTTCAGCAAATCGGAGATGATCCTAACAAAAACCTATATTCGAAAGGAGTTATCTTGTTTGAGGAGCCGAGACACCGTTTACGGTTATTTATAATTAACGCTGATCTTATCATGTCGATTTTGTTCTGAAATTCCCCTTCTCCAGTAATAGTAAATTTGGACGAAATTTGTATGTTGGCAATTTGGACCGAAGTCGTCTATTAACGAAAACTTGATAGATCTTTCCCAAGGCCTACCGATTGATTTCATAACCCTGAATGGAGTATTGGGAAGATCTCTGTTCATTTTAATGTGACATCCCATATAAAAAAATAGAAGAAATGTCTTTCTCTGACCAGGTGAGGGTTTGCATCTTCGTCTGCCTCAATAGACGACTTCGGCCCAAGTTGCCAACCCACAATTTTCTTCACAAATTCACTATCACTGGGGAACGGGAATTTCAGGACAAATTCGAAATGATAAAGTTCGCGTTATTTATAAATATCCGTGAAAGATGCCTTGGCTCTTCAAACAAGATAATTCCTTCCAAATATAGGTTTTTGTTGAGCCGAAATTTAAGTTGATATTTCTGATTTCATTTTAGTGTCAAGTTTATAAAGGATATGTTCCGCAAATCAACTTGGTTATTTCGGTTGTCGGTTTTCCGTTCTGTAAATATGAAATATTCGGTTGGTTCCTGAAAAAAAGGTTAACTACGGAATTCGATTGATGAAAAAGCAATCTTTCCGTCACCAGAACATAGACATATTGCACTATTCTATGGTAACATATCCATAGCATAGAACAATCTTTATTTACCTTATGATCCATAGACCATACCTAGTAATTTTTCCATTGTTGATTGTTGTGTCTTCTATGTTCTATGGATCATAAAGTAAATAAAAATTCTTCTATGCTATGGATAAGCTACCGTAGAACATTGACTGTCGTTCTGGCGAGAGAAAGGACGTTTTTACATCGATCAAATTCGGTAAGTAACCTTTTTTTCAGGAACCAACCAAATATTTCATATTTACGGAATGGAAAACCGGCAAGCGAAATAACCAAGTTGATTTGCGGAACATATCCTTTATAAATTAACATGAAAAAGGTTAATTACGGAATTTGATTGATGAAAAAGCAATCTTTCTGTCACCAGAACATAGAAATATTAAGAACGACAATCAATATTTTATGATATCATATGCATAGCATAGAACAATCTTTATTTACCTTAAGATCCATAGACCATACATTCCATTGTTGATTGTTGTCTCTTCTATATTCTATGGATCATAAAGTAAATAAAGATTGTTCTATGCTATGGATATGTTACCATAGAATATTGACTGTCGTTCTTGTGACAGAAAGAACGTTTCTTCATCAATCAAATTCAGTAATTAACCTTTTTCTCAAGAACCAACCGAATATTTCATATTCACGGAATGAAAAACCGGCAACTGAAAAAACCAAGTTGATTTTTGGAACATATCCTATATAAATTTGACACTATTAACATGAAATCAGGAATCTCAACTTAAATTTCAGCCAATCAGAGATGATCTAAACAAAACCCTACATTTGGAAAGAATTATCTTGTTTGAGGAGCCGAGGCATCTTTAACGCATATTTATAAATAACGCGAACCTTATCATGTCGAATTTATCCTGAAATGTTCGTTCCCCAGTGATAGTAAATTTGTGAAGAAAATTGTGGGTTGGCAACTTGGGCCGAAGTCGTCTATTCCTGAACTTTTTTCTTTAACGAATATATTTGAATTGAAATGTCAATACCTCTGTCCATGTCTAAAATATCTCGATTTGGTCCGGCATCTTCGAATTAAAAGGCTGAGCCTCCAGTCTCTAATGTCCACAGGCAAATTACAAATCCCACCTTTCATCTCAATAGCTGTCAGATGTGGCTGAACAAAGCTATATTATTAAGGCTCAGTGTAATCGTACAATAGTCCAATCGATAACAAGAAATGCAAACCATAGTATTGTAGTTCCCCTCACGTACCAATTTCATTTATGTTTACCCATACGCTCGGACCATTCCCACCTGACAATAAACCCAGCACTAAGACCTTCGGATGGGATTATTTAATGAATTGAAGCAATTAAAGGAAGGCGTGACCAAAGTAACCGGTCTTTGCACATCTACGGCCAGAAGGCTCTATACCTCGTACCTCAGGAATTCAACAACCTGCTGGTGAGGTTTTTGTGCCAATCTATCCGAACCTACACGAACCCTTAGGCCCGGTTTATGCCTACGTTTTTCGAGTTCTAGCGCCGTTGCGGAGCCGCACTTACGGTTGTTTCAGAGTATCAGATGGAGGCATGCACACATCCGACCGGCCCGAAACAGGTGCTTTGCCTAGAACTTTCCTGGCCAGTGAACACATCCGGCGCCGTTGCAGGCCCGTACCACGGATACAATGTACCTCGCACCGCAAGTACGGCACCGCAACAGCGCCGTAATTTGAAAAACCGGAGGTGGACACCGAGTCTTACTTACAGATGATGAGAGAATTGCTGAAGATGGCCAGTGCCCAGTTTCTGGTGATTTTCAGCAGTTTCTTTGGTCAGATCGAAGTAAACTAATGACATGAGATCTACCAACTACCCTCGTACTCTCTGCGGTTATGTTTGCTTCGTTTTATGGGAAA
Organism: Myrrha octodecimguttata; assembly: GCA_958510865.1. Lineage (NCBI taxonomy): Eukaryota > Metazoa > Arthropoda > Insecta > Coleoptera > Coccinellidae > Myrrha > Myrrha octodecimguttata. Next base: position 24,732,628 of record OY294059.1, read on the forward strand.
AATTATTTGGTTCATCTTCTGCGTTACTAATACCACCCGTCCCGTATTTTATAAGCAGACAACTACTTGCTCCAAAATTTTTCCTTTTGCTTATACTTTCTTTTACACACTGGTTTTTATGGGTGGATGTTTGCTGATACAGGTATGCGAGGACATATATCACATGCAAATTTACTCGTAAAAGTAACCACAGCGTCCAAAGCTTGCCAATTACTTCTACATGCCATTTACTAGCATGCAGCGGTTACTGCCCCCTATCCAGGTATATATACGCCTTGTGGTGTTACAGCACTCTCATGAAATTGACCGATCCAGATAAGATGAAGTCATCTTGGGATAAATATCATAGGTAGTTGAATTTCTTTCCATAATTATGCCTGAAATTGCTGAATTGTCTCGTAAGCCCTTATCGTTTAAGGAAATTCTCCATTTTATCCTGTATATGAGAATACAAGTTTCGCAGATTTGAATCAAACGACAACTTTCTGCAACGAGCGCGTAAAAAAATAGCGCCATATTACGTCACATTATTCTTCTTAGCGCATCCACCAAATATTACGGTTTCGTGGTGTGAACAGAATGAAAATTTTTCCGTTCAAATATCAAATGTTATCATCTGGGTCAAAGAATAATGAATCGATATACCCATAATTATTTTCAACCTCACCACTTGCTCAGTTACCCTTGCTTTTCAATACATTTCCCACCCATTTCTGTATTGATTAATAACGTACTCTGTTTTTCAAGAAGTTATTGAGTCGAACTATTCAGATGAAGATTCTTTTGAATTCTATAGAAGGAATTTCAAATCGGATATTATTCAAAGTAATGATGTACAAATGTATACATAATAAATGTAAAGTGTATATAGCAAAAAATATCCGTAATGAAAATATTCTCCACAGATGTAGCCTGAAATTGGGGTTCCAAAATAGTCGTCACGCCGGGAAGACGTACTTTTCCTCGGGTCCCAGTTTGGAACCCCAGAATTATGTAAATTCAAAAATATATTTACTAAACCAACGACGAAGATTTAATAATTGTGTGTTAGGGCCAATATGTTATTTTGTGAGGAAGTCTAGTGATTCGTACTGTTAATTGTGATATTGTGTTAACCACGTGAACGACGAAGAACAAAATTCCTGGGGATTGGAGTATCCAAGACTCCCGCAGTTCCTCGGGACCTCAGGAATTTAACGACGAAGATTTACACTGATATTGGGCGCATAGCCTTTATGAGCTGAGCCCAGATTGCCGTCTTCCCAGTTTAGAGGGGCTGCTAGCTGGGATGATGAGATTACCAAGAAAGTAGCCTGAAATTGTTTTTATTCTTTCAAATGTAAATTCCGTTTTCGAAAACACCGAAATTCAAATTTCAAAAAGTAAATACCTAACCTAAAAACAAAACAAACATGTGAAATTGAACGTACCTCTGTCAAATTTCTTGCCCTCTGGATCTATATCCTTGACATTGAAGATATCTTCAAAAAGGACGCCTGCCATTGTTTTCAATCTATTCACAATTTATTTGCTTTCTATAAATCTAAAATTGGAAACTTATTTCAATTTTTACAATGAGTGGATATTCTATGCTTCATTTCCTGTCAGAAATCATAGAATAAGAATAAAATTGTTATCCCTTTATGCCCTTATCGTTTCATGCAACATGCAACATCCGTCCTTTCTTATGATAATGAAATGATTTCATATTGGATATGAACTCAACAAAAACTATATTGAAAGATTCCAAATACTTGGGATATTTATTCGGGAATCAGATGGTTCTCTCTGACCTAAAATTTAAATGTCAAAGGTCACATTAATCAATGATAAATGTCAGTTGCAGCTGAAAATAAACAATAATTTTGAATTGGTATTTTTAAAAATGTGAAGGATGACTACCAATACTAATACAAATTCAACACATGCGAATGTAAACAGCATGTTGAAACTTCAACAAACCCCCCTACAAATTTTACTGCAAATGGGTTTTCCTAAACATCGAGCGTAAGTTTTGTTTTCACCATTTGGAAACATGACTATAAATTACTTCTTCAGGGAAAAAGCATTAGCTGCTACAGGAAATCAGAGTGCAGAAATTGCTACAAACTGGCTTTTGTCTCATGTAAACGATCCATTTCTAGATGACAATTCACCCAGAGAATATATTTTGTATGCATGCCCAAAAGGGCCCTTTTCAGAACAGTTGAAAGAATTCTGGGATAAATCTTTCTATTACCACGGATGGAATGGGGCTCATAATTTCACACCTCATATAACACTTGTCTCATTCTTCAAGGTTGGTTTTACTTGCATAAGTTTACTCTGGTGCTAATTGTAGGGGGTTGTATCTTAACAGAATTTCTACAAGACGGACCCAGCTTGAGGAATAGAACACTTGAAATTTTGGAACTGTAGATTGATGTCGAACATTCAAAATGACTTCAGAGAGATGATTGCTCATTATTTCAAGGAATAACATGAGGGTACAGAAGATTGAAATATTCACATCTCTATACGAGTGTGTTTTTAGGTGATATTATCAGATACAACCTTCTTACAGAAGTATTTCCTTTGAAGAAAATATGCATATTCTGATCAGAGATATCAAGTTTGTAAGAAACATATAGAGAGCTTGTTTTTTAGACTTCGGATGAGGATGCTCCATTTTTAGCTAAGAGCTTAGAATCTATTATGGAAAGAGATGGAGCAGTTCTTAATGAACCTCTCAAACTCGAAACCTATATATCCAAAAACTTCATGGGGTTTTTTGTAGCTGAAGAGCATGCAGATTATCTGAAGAGAATAGCTATGCAATATGTGAAAGAAATCTCCAATGCTAGTAAGACTATAAGCTTTGGATGTTAAACGGCCCATTAATTTACATGCTTTTGGATTCATCCTATTGTCCTCCTTTTAGATCTGCTATTCTTAGAGAGGCTCTTGGCTTTTGCTTCAGTAGATTTAGTACATACTTCATGCAAAATCGAAATTGGTTTCAATTTTTGGGTTATCCTCATGCTGGTTTTAGATCTGAAGAAATAAAAATGTTTAAAGATCCATGAACCTTTGTTCAGAGATTGGTTTATATCTAGCTCTTTTATGAAAGATTTTCAGCTAAATTAGTATATAAAGTGTGCGTCAAAATTATGGAACAAATTCATTTTCTCAGAAGAAAAATATTTGGCAACAAATTCCTGAAACAGGTCAATTTTGGTTTCACTTTTACCAAATTTTTATGTATGTTTGAAGGATTTTTGTTGCACCCTGTGCCATCCCCATCAACCCTCTAAATTTTTTGAATAGGGAAGGTACGTCATGTGGTACTTTTTTGGCAAGGTCTTTGTATCTTCTTTACAGGCGTGCAGAAATTTTCAGAAAAAAAAATTATTTTTTTGAAAAATTAGTTAGTTCAAAGAGGTTTTCAGTATGTGTACTTTGTCATGACTCATTCACTTTGAGACGATGGTACCTGATAAAATTTATCACTGAATGAAAGTCGACCATTACAGTTTTGTTCATGCCCAACTTTCAACCCCTACGAACCCTTTAATGGAGAAAAAAAATTTTTTTCACGTGAGGGGGTCGACTTTCATTCGGTGACAAATTTGATCAGGTACCATCGGTTCAAAGTAAATGACCCATGACAAAGTGCACACACTGAAAACCTCTTTGAACTAATTAATTTTTGAAAAAAAAATTTTTTTTCTTGGAAATTTCTGCGCGCTTGTAAAGGAGATACAAAGACCTTGCCAATAAAGTACCACAAGACCTACTTTCCCTATTCAAAAAATTCAGAGGGTTGATGGGGATGGCACAGGGTGCAACAAAAATCCTTCAAAAATGCATAAAAATTTGGTAAAGGTGAAACAAAAATAGACCTGTTTCAGGATTTTGTTGCCAAATAGTTTTCTTCTGAGAAAATGAATTTGTTCCATAATTTTGACGCTCACTGTACATCCAGGAGTCTTTGTGGAGAGATCAAAAAATATTTGGACGAGATTTTCAAGCTCTTCAACTGAATGAATAGGATCATGAAATTCAAATTCAAGAGGGTGCTTAAAAATATTCCTAGGACCAGAAGTGTAATTATTTATCGGAAAAGTATTTTCGATATATTCAATGAACTAAGAAATACCTCATTAATGGACGTACAATTTTTTTATTTTTTTACTCTTCATAGCTAGTAGTTGGCGAGCTCCTTTATAGAAACATATAGTTACCAAAAGGACATTTCCAATCACTTGAAATATGTATTTTGTTACATGATGTTATAAAGGGTACTTCAGTACAGTCTTTAGCCTACATTTCTAAGATCTCATTGAATATTCAATTCTTAGGAGTCGATTTCAATGAGTGTTAATTGAAACTATTCAAAATACTACTTTTCTGTTGTCTAAATAGGGAAATCACACAGGTCGAAGTAAGTAGTAAGGTGAAATATTCAGCAGAAATAATACCCAAAATATATCCTCCAAATTCCAATCTACAGCTGACCAATCAAAAAATCAATGGCGCAGTGACGTCACAGTTTTTCACTATTTTTGATCGTTTGAAATCTGTGGTTTAATTCTGGCATTGTCAGGAAGAGACATGGACTGTGCCTTCGATTTGAATGTGCGGACTAAAAGTAGTGATTGTGAGAGAGATATAAAGCTATCTTCCCTATAGTAGATGGAACAATATCTATGGGAGGCAAGTAAAGTTTGTTTCTTTCAAGGGAAACGATTCTGTCCATGTCTCTACGACTATGGTTCGTATTTGAATTGAAATCGAAAAAGGTGGTTGAAGAATGCCAGGGTGCATGAATGTTTGTGCAAAACTATTGCGAAATCTGACGAAGGGTTTCTCAATCATAAATTTTGGAAAAAAAAACGAAATTTGTTTTATTATTCTTGTCCTCATGAAGTTCGAATAAATTTGCGAGTTAACATTTCTCTTAAAAATCACACAGTTTCAAGTCGATAGGATCAGGAGTTTCCGAATTTTTGAATGAAATTTCAGATGTGTAAAATTTCAAAACCGTCAGCCCAATTTTGCCCATCATTGAACTATAGCGCCGCATTAGGTTCAGTAATCTAATTTAAAAATTTAAAGTCGCCGGCAATTCAGAATCAATTATGAAATTATCGTTTATTGAGAGGTCTCTCGGTTCTAATTCCGAAAAGTACAGACATCGGCAATTTTATCTTCTGATATACGTTTCCTACTTCTGTGAAAACATTGTCATTAAAAAATAAATGCATTGAATAACCTTTCTTCCCTGGACGACACCCTTGTTAAATTTGTTGGTAAAACAAGTTTTTACGACCTTCAAATCATGTTATATTTTTCTTTGACCTCTAATTAAACCATAGAAAAAAGTGACAGAAATAGTGAATATAAAAGCCGCGACAGAACGGAACTTTATTACCCTTCTCGCTCTGTAGTGATTCCATTCAATAACATAGAAATGATAAATTTCTGCAGTGGCGCGGTCCGGCCCGTTACTGCCAAGTGCAATTTGGTTGGATCTGTATTTGTGGATATATCGGGAAAATTCTTATTTCCGCATGTATCTTTTTATTCTGTCCATATTTACGGTCCGAAAATTTTTTCAGGTCATGAAATTTACTGGAAAGTGCAAAAGTTTTGAGCTTGAACTAGCGAAAGGCACTTAACTTATCGATTTTTTTTTTATTTACCTCAAATTCCGAATAGCAAAAAGAAAAGGAAGTTTATCGAAAGCCTTCGTATTTTAGACGATTTTCATTGCTATCTTTAATATTTTCGTTCCTAAATTCGAAATATACAGATATTTAAATTTATTAGAAAAGAAAACACTTGAGGTAACTACCAGTTCGTGAAGATCCGATATTTCAAAATGTATTTCTTGTGTGAATAATTGGAAATGTCCATTTTACGCTTTTTGTGCTAGTCTCTTCCCTATACACAATTTTGAAGTTACATATTTTCATTTTTTCTTCAAACAGTTACTCTGATACATCCAGAATAGATTAGTTTCATTGTGATTTCGATTATTTTTCAGTTATTAGTGACACATATGAACATTTTGACGCTCTGACAGCCTGTTTTCCTTGGTGCACAACCACTACAGCTAGATGTATCCCTCGAGGCAGTAGATGTGAGCATTTTTTTACTTCTTACTTTGTTCTAGATCTGTTTAGTTCGAATTCATCAACTGAAACTTCTTGACTAGAGTTGGAAAAAAATTGTATTCCAGGCATAACGGTGGAAAAGCGCAGTAAATTTTTTAAACTCCATAGAGGTTCTATACAGTGTGGTCCAACGAAAAATTTTTTAAACTCGTTAATTTCTGATTCGAAGGGGAACAACTTTTTCGCTCTTTGCATCCCCTAACGGGGGTGAGCACAACCCTTTGATTTTGAATAAGGATGAGAGGTGTTGCCATACCTCATTTTGAAGATCTTATCGAGTACTATTTGATCCTGAAAGTTTGCTCCAAAAATGCCATCGATAACGAAATGACAGGCAAAATAGTCGGATACGAATAATATTCTCGAGATAAATTCTACATTGTCTCGATTCAAACCATAACACTTGAAAGGCTTTTGCTGAAGAAAAAATTAATTACTGACGTGAAGCCAGGAACTCAGAGGCTTTTACTAACTCAGAGTCAGAGCGGTTGCCAATCCAGATGTTAATCCCGACCAACGGTGCTTCACTTCGGAACGATTCTTCAATTATTCTCAAGTAATTCTGCATATACTATGGAAGCCACGATTTGCTGTACTTCGATTCGTTCCGATACTTTTTTTTAGAAATATTGGCGAAATTAAATTTCATACAGGTTCTACGGAATCATTTGGCAGATTTTACGCATTCGCGCGTATTTGGCGTTACTGTCAAGATCAAATATATCCTTAATAACGCTGGACTTGACTCGTTGGTTTTAGTTTCTTTGTTAATTTTTTCCGTTGCAAAATGTAGAAAAATTCTTCAAATTGGATAGGAATTATATTAATTCTGAATAAAGAAGTTATTTTCTCAATAGCTCAATATATAGTGCGTGTCGAAATTATGGAACAAATTCATTTTGTCAGAAGAAAAATATTTGGCGACAAAATCCTTAAACAGGTGAATTTTGTTTCACTTTTACCAAATTTTTATGCATTTTTGAAGAATTTTTGTTGCACCCTGTGCCATCGCCAACAACCATCAATTTTTGAATAGGGAAAGTAGGTCATGTGGTACTTTTTTGGCAAGGTCTTTGTATCTTATATACAGGCGTACAGAAATTTTCAAGAAAAAAATTTTTTTTTTGAAAAATCAGTTAGTTCAAAGAGTTTCAGTTTTCAGTATGTGCACTTTGTCATTAAAGGGTTCGTAGGGATTGAAAGTTGTGCATGAACAAAACTGTAATGGTCGAGTTTCATTAGGTGACAAATTTCATCAAGTACCATCGTCTCAAAGTAAATGAGCCATGACAAAGTGCACATACTGAAAACCTTTTTGAACTAATTAATTTTTCAAAAAAAAATTTTTTTTCTTGAACATTTCTGCACGCCTGTGAAGAAGATAGAAAGACCTTGCCAATGCATAAAATGTGGTAATAGTGAAACAAAAATTGACCTGTTTCAGGATTTTGTTGCCAAATATTTTTCTTCTGAGAAAGCGAATTTGTTCCATAATTTTGACGCGCACTGCATGCTCAGACAATCATATTGAAAGGGTGGTCAACTCATCTACTGCGATGTTTCACAACTTCAAAAAGACGTTGGATATGTGTTTTGACCTGAATTGGTTTATTCAGGTGTTTTGGTGTTTCAATAATAGAGACCCCGTATGGTTTAATTATTCGCACTTGATTAATTCTTTCGTTATCAAAATGAAGAAAATATTTTCTGATCTTTATCAGAAATGTTGATGCTTCTAAAAAAAACAGATAATTGAAGAACTTATTGACCAGTTGATCAATATCGTTGCACTTATGACACGAAGATGTTGTTAAGGTGTATTAAAAACGAACTTTTAACAAGTAACAAAAATGTATTTTCTTGTATCTGTATTAGATATCAAGACCGAAATGGTATACAATTGATTTGCACAATAGAATCTTCCTTCTATATCTTATTTGATACCAAGTTCGAAGCGACTTTCAAATGAGAAGTTACGAATTTTACAATACAAAAATTAACGTATAAGTCTTGGTTGCAATTCCAAGAGCGAATTGTTGTTCACTATACAACGGTCAAATGAAGAGTGTCTAAAACCTAACTTAACCCAAATTAAGAAAATTCCCTTCTTCACATTTTATAGGGAGAATATAAAATTTGATCGGTTTTTTGAATTAAGCGACGCCCTTCTAAAATCTGAAAAAACAACTCGGATTGGCTGGTGTGAATGAGAGAGCACAAATGTGTGAAGGAAATTTCCCTAAATGGTCTAAGACGATAAATTCTATAAACTGTCATATGTGATGTCTGGATTCTTTGAATAACCGAAGTATGCCACCCATCATGCTCCGATTCCTGGAATGCTAAGAGCTTGAATTTTATCTGAGTGTTTTCTGTCATGCAAAATTATACTTTATTGTTGGCTTGAGATAAAATGCTATTGAAGCCGGTGTCAATTGATTTAAACCAAAAAATATTGAATTTCGGGCATATTCCTGGGAACCAAAGAATTCAGACTCCGACGTTGGAAAATCAAGAAAAGACAATATATCATAAAATGCTGGGTCCAGGATACGGGACACAACAATATGAAATGGCCATCCTGACAGACTGAAATTATAACGATGTTTATTAGCTTTAGTGATTTTTGTATTTATGAATAATGTTTCGGTTTTATTCATTAATTATTTTCAGCTATAAGTCACGAACCGCACGCCAAATCACTACATTTGACTCTAGCTTACCAGTTTTCAAGTAATCACTTTAGCGGTTTGAAGACTTTAGTTGACGAACTGGACGCGAGTGCTTCAGGAGAATGGGAACTTAGACTTTATTCTAGAGACACTCGACTCAATGGAAAACAAGTTTATAAGGTAAGAAATGAAAGGAATTTTTCACATTCGTGTAGCGAAAAATCATTCAGAAAACGTAAAATTGAAGTAAAAATTATGAATAATTGTGGTCCTATAAGAGAACCATGTGGTATTCCAGTTGGCAGAGAACGCTGACTGAGACGTTCATTCTAATTATCTTGAATAGTTATAATATTTTTTGTCGACTTTTAGAACAAGTATCAATATCTTACTGTCAATTTTCTCGAGAGAAGAGGAAGAATTACGAATGATATAGGTCCTATAAGAGAACCATGTTGTATTCCAGTTCGCAGAGAACGATATCGGAGACATCGATTCCAATTATCTCTCCGAATTATATTGAACGAAGAGTTATAATAGTTTTGTGGAATTGTTGAGCAGTAAATAATAAGTTACGGTCAATTTTTCCTTTATACATTGCATTAATTGATTATTCAGGAATCTAGTTTAGTACACATGCTCGCTATTTTCAATAGTCATGAACAAAGTTATTGTTTATTTCTCATGCCTATGTAATCTGATAAGACTTTTTAGTGATGCATGAACTATATCTGAGTAACCTTGAACCTTCGACTCACGTTTCAATTGTCGTTTGATTACCGAGCATTGCATTTGTTCTCTTTCAGTATTTATCTTCTAGTTTTTGTATCTATTCATTTGAATGTTTGCCCGCCACGAATTTTTAATTGGTTTTATCTCCTAAGACAGTGGCAGGATTTTTTTTAATTTTTTCGTTCATGTTCTAAGGAATTTTTCCCAAATGTCGGTAATTGCCGTTTTTTCCAGAAATTATTATTTATAGCTGATTTACTCAGATAACTTGCTGAGAAGCTCTTAATATTCACAGTAAATGTAAAGCTCAAGTCTGATAAGTATGAGTTTGTGCTCAGAAAAATTCGAGTGAGATAATAGACTCCATATAAAGGCTAGGTTTCCTTGAAAGATGAATTTATAGAGTTGGTTGGCGCAATGTATAATAATCCTGCATTTTCTGATTTTTTTTTCAATAGGGGCATTTTGAATTCCTTTTTTTTTGTTTTTTGGTTGGGTAATATGTTAGTACCCTACATCATTGTAATTTCTGGACATCAAACTGAGTTCCATACCTGTCGATGGGAAAATAATCATCTATAGTTTGCTTAGTTTAATAGACAAAAAAAAATCCAAGTACTATTGATGTGTCTTTCAACCAGATATGAAAAAACAATTTACGTATCTTCTTGAAACTACAGTGTTGGGACTGTTGGAAGTCTCAGTATTGTGCCCCCTCACAAGAAACGCCACTGGTAAAAACCTCAGAGTAGATGATAACTTGTGTTGTTTAGAATGTTCAGATTACACACATTCCCCTCTCCCACTGACACACTCGATGATGCATGCCCTTGATATAGGGGTAGATCTGTACATATCCTTGTTCCTTGTCTCCCAAGTTTCAGTTTGGTGAGTGTATTGTCTATGGAAGTTTGAAGTCGTTTATAAACTTTGGAAATTTAAACAGGTATTATATATTAACTTATTCTTTTGTTTGTTGATTTGTTCAGATTTCTTTTCCCAAGAGAGTGATTTACCGTCCTTTTTGGTGCCTACTTGAGGGATCTTGCGTATGTATATGAGACATCAGAAATACCAAGAAAAATAAAATTTTGAATCAATATTATTTACAGTGGCGGCTCGTCCCCTCAGAGCTGGTTTAATAATTTTATAACAAAAAATTCTATGCATAATTATGTTTGCTATAACTTTCGGAGCAAAACTCCTACAGTTTTGAAATTTGCAGGGTCAGTTCAGATCCAAAAAATCTCGGTTAAATTCGTCAATGGGCAAAACCTGAATCTGTAGTTTTGGGGTTTATTCGTCAATATCTAAATAAGTTGTAATGCGATTATATTGAAACTTCTTTATTGCTAATGCACAACTTTATACAATATTTCGTCGGAAAATTCAAACGAAGTAATATTGAAAAATTTTCTCGAAACTATCCATTAAATTTCCATGGAATTTAATGAAGACCATGAAATCAATATTCAACAATACTATGCCAAATTTCAGCTCCATCTTATATTAATTTTTCTAAATAATAGAAAAAAATATGAACGAAATTGAATAAGTGCTTAAAAGCACCTCATTTCATGTCGATTCTTTCCTAGATTTCTTATTTACTTCTTTGGTTTTCGTATGTTTTCTGCGATTTTGTTGGAATAATTTGAATATGTCGGCAACTCAAAATATATTCTATTATTTCCCATCAACGAAGAATTCTATAAAGGCGATGGCTTTAAATTAGCGGCTTTTCATGCGTTAGTTCTAATTCGTGGGCACAAACAAATTTTGAATTTTTTCACAGTTGTAATGACACGAATATCAAGAAAGTGTCAGCCTAACGGCCGACTGCGTAAACACAATTACTTCCGAAAGAAACAACCTAGAAACTCGATATTTGTAGAGAAGGTTTGGACCTTAATTACGAAGGCCGAATTCGTGAATTTTATTTTTCCAATATTTCCAAAAATACAGATCAGATCGAATTGAAATCCAGTACTTCATCGAAAAATAACAGTTCGAAGTTTCATACAGAATTTAATGAGGATGATATGATAAGAAAATCATAGAAATTTTTTTTTTCAAATTGTTCTAATGACACGATTATCACGAAATTTGGCATAAAGTTGTCTTTCAGCATCTCAAAACTAGTTGTTAAGTTTCATCAGGACTGAATCAGTATTTCTCGAGTTATACCGAAAAAATCAACGATATCAAGAAGAAAACCTCGAAATTTGACATATTGTTTCTCGATATCTCCAAAACTTATGATCGTATTGAACTGAAATTTGCTACACTGCTGTGAAATATGAAGCTCAAAGTGTGATTGGTTTTTTTCGGATTTGATAAATGGTTTCCGGAAAAAAAAATTTATTGAAAAAAAACTTCGAAAAAATTTTTTTTTTTTAATTTACTGACAATATGATCCTGAAGAAATTTAGTTCAATGCTGTGCGTCGTTATACTCCACCTAACTGCCAAGTTAAAATTCAATCGCTCAAGTAGTTTCTGAAATAAAGAATAAATAACTTCAAAACTTCAAGTGCCTATAACTCCGAAACTTCTTGACCGATTTGGCCCATTAACGAACATAACCTCGGCATTCTGATGCGCAACCTATCCTGATAGTTTCAAGTTGCTAGCTTGCTTCTGTCGACAGTTATCGTGTCTACGGCTTGCCGGACAGAATCGATTTTGACACCGGATTCGTCATGAGTGAGTCCAACCTAGTCGATTGAGACCATTTTCGGCTCAATCATTCAAAATTACAGACATTTGGACAAAACGATAGCACGCTGTTCCCCTAGAACATGCGCGCAAAATCCGGTATAGTAAGTAACAGCTGACCTGATTATTCTAATGATCTCAACAACAGCCATCCCTTTGAATTGTCAACAGAAAAGTTCATCAAATTTCGAATTATTATCGCCTGCATATTGCATATTGCTGCATTTGATTTCTGGAAACCAATATTCTATTGGTATCCAGGAAATTGGTCAATTTGACTTCGATTGGTTTTACTGTTTCCTTAAATTTTTGATTATGTCGATGTTTGCATGAATGAAAAAAAGTATATGCTAATGGAAATGTGTTCAAGGTTCTTTCTAGAATATTTAATTTCAAGGAAAATTCTCAGACTAAAATACAGGCATAGTAGACAAAAGCTGAGATGCTTATTGGATTGGACTCACTGATGACGAATCCGCTGTCAAAATCGATTCTGTCCGGCTGGCCGACGACACGATAACTGTCGAACGAAGCGAGCTAGCGACTTAAAACTTTCAGGGTAGGTCGCGCATTGGACTGCCGCGGTTAAGTTCGTTAATGGGCCAAATCGGTCAAACAGTTTCGGAGTTATAGCCACTTGAAATTTTGAAGTTATTTATTTTTTAATTCAGAAACTACTCGAGCGATTTGATTCAAACTTGGCAATTAGGTGGAGTGTAACGATGCGCAACTTTGAGCCAAATTTTGTCAGGATCATACTGTCAGTAAATTAAAAAAAAATTTTTTCGAAAACCTTTTATCATATCCGAAAAAATTCCATTCGGACTTTGAGCTTCAGATTTCACAGCAGTATACCAAATTTCAGTTGGATACGATGATAAATTTTGGAGATATTGGGAAAAAATATGTCAAATTTCGAGGTTTTCTTCTCGATATCGTTGTTTTTTGCGGTATAACTCTAGAATTCCAAATAAAACTTCGCAGCTAGTTTGAAGATGCTGAAAGACAACTTTATGCAAAATTTCGTGATGATCGTGTAATCAGAACGATTTGGAAAAAAAATGTCTGTCGTTTTTTTATCATATCATATTAAATTCTGTATGAACCTTCGAACTGTAATTTTTCGATGAAGTACTGGATTTCAACTCGTTCTGATCTGTATTTTTGGAAATATTAGGAAAATAAAATTTTGAATGGGTATATCTGCGGAGTCATTGGGTGGATTTTACCCATTCACGAATTCGGCCTTCGTAATTAAGGTCCAAACCTTCTCTACAAATATCGAGTTTCTAAGTTGTTTCTTTCGGAAGTTATTGTGTTTACGCAGTCGACCGTTAGGCTCAAAATCACCTATTATGGAAGTCCATGATAGGAATATTGCTATGACAAAATTCATAACAAACATTGCTATAACACTCGGAACAGAATACGCAGGGCTGGGCAGTATTTCAATTACTTGTAATTGAAATACGTATTTGAAATACAAATACGTATTTTATTACTTCTTGAAAATGTATTTTGTAATTGGTATTTCAAATTCTTCACGCTGAAGTATTTCGAACAAATACATTTAGCGCTGAGCGCTCTACAGAAAATAGTCCCTGAATCTCCCTTCAGATGGCGCGACGTTCATCTGCTTCATCTAGTTCTTCTGCTAGCAATCATATTTTCGGCAAATGGAACGGAAGAAAAGGTCCTGCGCAATGATCATATCATCATGGAGTTAGAGTTAGTCAACTTCTTAAAACGATAAGAGCAAAGAGCTTACCATCCTTGAACATTATCCTAACATAAAAAATCTAGAAAAGCACTGACGTGAAGTCAGCAGTTTTTACGCGCTTGTTCACATTGCGCAATGGTGACTTGGAAATTTTAATGAAATAGGAAAATTTCAAAAAAAAATTTCAAAAAAAAACTATTTTTTTTAAAAAGTTTTCCATGGATAATTCTTCTTATTGACACTGTTCATATTCCAACCAAGTTCCATTTCGAACAGATGAATATTTTTCGAGTTATTGAAAAATCAAAATTTCAAATGGCTGTGGCACAAAAACCATTCGGCAGATTTGGCTCATTAACGAACTCAACCGAGATATTCAGGATCTTAACCTAACCTGATAATTTCAAGACTCTAGGTCCTTCCGTTCGAAAGTTACAGCGCACACGGCTGGACGGCCTGACGGACGGACAGAATCAATTTTGACCACGGATTCTACATCAGTGAGTCCAACCTAGTCGTTTGAGACCAATTTCGGCTCAAAATTCGAACATTACAGACATCGTGACGAAATTTTAACGCACTGCTCCCCAAAATAAGCGCGTAAAAATGTGTTCATACAATATAACACAAGTTTCTGCCCATCAGGACCTGTAGAAAGATTGTTTCCTTTAGCAGGTTTTATTCATTCCCCAACAAGAGGCTGTTTGTCTGATACTACATTCAAAAATCTTGTGTTTCTGAAAGGAAATTCTTTATTTAGCGATAAAATAGCTGAGCTGAATTAGTTGTACTCTTTTCACATTTTACGTAACACCTGAATGTATTTTGTAATTTGTATTTCAAATACAAATAGTTAAAATACTGTATTTTGTATTTTATATTTCAAATGCCTGACTGGAAAGTATTTTGTATTTCAAATACCTGCGAGAAAGTATTTTGTAATTTGTATTTCAATTAAGCCAAGCATGTATTTTGCCCAGCCCTGAGAATACGTAACATCATGGCCATATTGCTATAAATTAGAAAGATAGCAATATGACTAGAATAGCAATAGCAATTGGCAATTGGTTATTTTCAGATCCGAATGGCAAGGTTGACTTTGGCTGGCTTGAAAGTTGAAAAACAGTATTGTAAAACATATTAATAACATATTAATACTTTTTGGAATAATAGACAAATACTCATAACTTTACTATTTTTATAGCGAAGGACTAAATACTCAATATATTGTGAATAAAATGAATAATTCACATAAAACTAATGCTAATTGTATCGTAAGTCTTATTCATTATGGATTGACAACTAAATTTTCCAAAACTCATATGATTGATCTTGAAAAAGCTGTAATAAATAAGCCTTGTACAACTTTGCTTTCGTCGACAGAAGCACTTTGAGCGAACAGTATTCATCACCAGATATTTCCTTTTTTTTTTCAATAGTTAGTTCTATCATTAAAACATTTACTTTGTTACTTAATGATCAGTTCAACACGCAGATTCCTGGAAGGCAGAGCATTCCTCTTAAGTAAATTTCTCTGCTTGGATTAGGGTCCTGGAAAAAAATTGTCTTCATGAATGTGATCTAATATTTCATGAGCAATTCGTGCTTTCCTCTTTAAAAATGATTTTCATCGGAAAAATTAAGGTAACAGACTCTCATAAATCTTGTTTGTTAGTTTTTATCGATTCTTCAACACTTTCAGGACCGACTTGTTAAAGGAAGTTTCTTTCACCCTAACTCGAAATTTTTCACCAGGCTGTGGAAATCTATGGGAAGGGACATTTAAGTTTGCTTTTCCTCAGTAGAAACACTTGTAAAATCACACAAACGCCAAGAAAAATGCATCAACTTTCTAATTTTCTTAACATTTCTTTCAACTTGTCAATGATAATGTCTGTACCTCGGGTTACTCGGATAGCCACCAGAGGGAGTAGCGCTTATCTTCATTCGCCAATACGCAAACAGAATAGACCTGGTGACGAAATAATATCGCGCTGTTCCCTAGAACAAACGCCTATCGACGCCTATGCCGTCGTAACCACAACTTCAGTCAACGACAACATGCCGCTATCAATATTTTTATACCGAAACACACATTGTCGTCCATATTATCATCATCGCTTGGAAAATCTAATCAACCGTACTAATCTACCACATATTTTAGGTCATCCGCGAGTACCAACCGGCAGAATCAGACGACCTCGAACTGAAAATCGGCGACTATTTATACGTCAGTTCTGAAGCCTTGAACAGTTCGACGACTGACGGCTGGCTCGAAGGAACGTCCTGGTCTTCCGGTTGCAGCGGCTATTTCCTGGAAAGTTACACCTGCAGGATCCCGGAATCGGACGCTTGGACCCTGCACAAGAACGTGCCTTTGAACAGGTACGAAGTCGAGGATAGACCGCAAGAGATGGGAGCGCCGCTGGAGGTGATCACCAAGGGCCAGATGAAGGAGTTCTTGAAGGATAGATGGATCGCGGATTTGAAGGATGTCAAGACGACGATTAAGCTGGACCGGGTGAGTTTTTACCCTATAATTTTCGACGAGTGAATTGACGAAGAATCCGTGGTCAAATTTAATTCGGTCCGGTTCTCCGTGTGTGTGCTGTAACTTTTGAAGGAATGGACCTTAAGACTTGAAATTTTCATGCTTGGTTTCGTTCATAAGTATCTTGTTTGAGTGCGTAAATGGGCAAAATCCGCCCAGCGGCTTCGGAGTTATACGAACTCGAAATTTTGAGGTTAGTATTTAGATACCTCGAGAAATACTGACGCGATCAGATTGAAACTAAGTAATCAGTTGAAAAATACCTTCGCCCAATGCAAAAGATCGTGTTGATCTGGACGTTACAAATTTTAAAAAAATTATTCAAAAAATTTTAAATTTTTCTTGAAAATCTATTTTTCGCGGAAAAGTTGATCAGTTTTCAATGATATTTGGCACAAACCTTGAATTCAATATTCAACAACAGAGTTCCAAATTTCAAATCTATCTGATATTCATTTTCGAAGATACAGGGCAAATAGATCTCAAATTGTTAGTTGAAATTTTGAGGTTATTTCCTCTCTACTCAAGAAGTACTGACGAGTTCAGATTGAAATTTCGTTACTATTTGTAACCACAGAACACATACATATGTTAACTTCATGGTTATAACTTCATGCTAAATTTCGTGAAAATAAGAACGGTGAAATGTAAAAAAATTTCAAAAAGCACTGCCGTGAAGGCAGCAACTTTTGCGCGCATGTTCAATGTAGATGACCGCTTCAGCAACGAATATGAACATGCACGCAAAAGCTGCTGCCTTCACGGCAGTGCTTTTTGAAATTTTTTACTGATGAATTACTAGATTTAAATTCGATCAAATCTGTATTTTTGGAAATATTGGAAAAATAAAATTTTGAATGGCTATATCTACGGAATCATTGGGCGGATTTTATCCATTCACGAATTCGACCTTCGTCAGCCTAACGGCCGACTGCGTAAACACAATAACTTCCGATAGAAAGAAGATTTGGACCTTAATTACGAAGGCCGAATTGGTGAATGAGTAAAATCCACCCAATGATTCCGTAGATATACCCAATCAAAATTTTATTTTTCCAATATTTCCAAAAATACAAATCAGATCGAATTGAAATCCATTACTGCATAGAAAAATAACAGTTCGAAGTTTCATACAGAATTTAATGAGGATGATATGATAAGAAAATCATAGAAATTTTTTTTCGAATTGTTCTAATGACACGATTATCACGAAATTTCGCATAAAGTTGTCTTTCAGCATCTCAAAACTAGCTGCGAAGTTTTATCAGGACTGGATCAGTATTTCTCGAGTTATGCCGAAAAAATCAACGATATCGAGAAGTAAACCTCGAAATTTGACATATTTTTTCCCGATATCTCCAAAACTTATGATCGTATCGAACTGAAATTTAGTACACTGCTGTGAAATATGAAGTTCAGAATGTGAGTGGAATTTCTTTTTGGATATGATGAATGGTTTCCGGATAAAAAATTTTTCGCAAAAAAATTTCGAAAAAATTTTTTTTTTAAATTAACTGACAATATGATCCTGACGAAATTCGGCTCAAAGTTGTGCGTTGTTATACTCCACCTAACTGCCAAGTTTGAATCTAATCGCTCAAGTAGTTTCTGAAATAAAAAATAAATAACTTCAAAATTTCAAGTGCCTATAACTCCGAAACCATTCGACCGATTTGGCCCATTAACGAAATTAACCGCGGCAATCTGATGCGCAACCCATCCTGAAAGTTCCAAGTTGCTAGCTTGCTTCTGTCGACCGTTATTGTGTCTACAGCCGGACGGACGGCCGGCCGGCCGGACAGAATCGATTTCGACACCGGATTCGTCATCAGTGCGTCCAACCTAGTCGATTGAGACCATTTTCGACTCAATCATCCAAAATTACAGACATTTTGACAAAACGATAGCTCGCTGTTCCCCTTGAACATGCGCGCAAAAATTTCGATAATATCTGTTGAAAAAAAAGTTTTTCAGAGACTATTCATTATATTGGATTTCACACAAACCCGTACTTCAATATTCGACACAGGTGTTCGAAATTTGAATTTGATTCAGTACTTTTTCAAAGATATAGGAAAAAAATTAAAATATCGTTGTTATTTGAAATTTTCAGATTATTTCCTCAATATCTCGAGAAAAACTGACGCAATCAGATTAAACTTCGTAACTAGTTGTAAAATACCGATGAGAAGCTTTATTCAGGATTTCATGGATATTGTATTGTTGAAAAATGTGAAAGAATTTTTTCGCTATTTTCCCAAAATTTTTCTTGAAAAAAATTATTTTTTGAAAATTTTAATAAGACTTCAATGATATTTGGCACACACCTTAAAGTTAGTATTTAACAAGTGTGATTCACTTTTCAGTTTGATACGATATCTATTTCAAGAGATGTTAAAAAAGAAATATGCCGTATTTCGAGGTCATTTGAAACTTTGACGGTTATTTCCTCAATCTCTCAAGGAGAATTTACGCGATAAGATTTAAACTTTATAGTTGAAGAATACCAATGCGCAACTTCATACAGAATTGCAAATAGAAAATTAGAAAGATAATATGTCCATAAAGTTAGCAGAGCCACTTGCACGGAAGTCAATGAAAACCATCTCATTAATTGTCGTATATTTGTCGAGAATTTGTCGTGAAAGAAAAAAATTTGTCGCGCTTCTAGTTTTTTTTTAAGGGGTGGCTCTGCTAACTTAATATTAAGTTAGCAGAGCCATTCTAAAATATGCATCGAATTCGATCAGAAATGTTATGAGTAATTGTCGAGTATTTGTCGTAGACGATCTAACCTGAAAAAAACAGAAAAAATCATTTTTTTATAGCTTTTTTATAGGTTTTAATGAAATTTTCTGGTTTCTCAGGAAATTTGTCACATTCGGCAACACTGCATTGTTAAATTGATATTTCAGGTATGTTTTTCGTATCATTATTGACTGATATTGGGTTGTATATGTTGAATCTTCTATTTCCTGAGATGAACATATTTCGTTTCAATGCTGAATAATGGAAATATTCCATTCTCAAGGATATACATCGACCTAACTTTGTGATACAAAAAAGTTGATTGAATGACCGTTTTTTCTTCCGGAAATGAGCTGAACGATTGGAGGACGACCAAAACATATTTGTCGTGAAAGAAAATAATTTGTCGCGCTTCTAGTTTTTTTTTTAAGGGGTGGCTCTGCTAACTTAATATTAAGTTAGCAGAGCCATTCTAAAATATGCATCGAATTCGATCAGAAATGTTATGAGTAATTGTCGAGTATTTGTCGTAGACGATCTAACCTGAAAAAAATAGAAAAAAACATTTTTTTATAGATTTTTTATAGGTTTTAATGAAATTTTCTGGTTTCTCAGGAAATTTGTCACATTCGGCAACACTGCATTGGTGAATTGATATTTCCGGTATGTTTTTCGTATCATTATTGACTGATATCGGGTTGTATATGTTGAATCTTCTATTTCCTGAGATGAACAATTTTCGTTTCAATGCTGAATAATGGAAATATTCCATTCTCACGGATATACATCGACCTTACTTTGTGATACAAAAAAGTTGATTAGATGACCGTTTCTTCTTCCGGAAATGAGCTGAACTATTGAAGGAGGACCCAAACATATTTGTCGTGAAAGAAAAAAATTTGTCGCGCTTCTAGTTTTTTTTTAAGGGGTGGCTCTGCTAACTTAATATTAAGTTAGCAGAGCCATTCTAAAATATGCATCGAATTCGATCAGAAATGTTATGAGTAATTGTCGAGTATTTGTCGTAGACGATCTAACCTGAAAAAAACAGAAAAAATCATTTTTTTATAGCTTTTTTATAGGTTTTAATGAAATTTTCTGGTTTCTCAGGAAATTTGTCACATTCGGCAACACTGCATTGTTAAATTGATATTTCAGGTATGTTTTTCGTATCATTATTGACTGATATTGGGTTGTATATGTTGAATCTTCTATTTCCTGAGATGAACATATTTCGTTTCAATGCTGAATAATGGAAATATTCCATTCTCAAGGATATACATCGACCTAACTTTGTGATACAAAAAAGTTGATTGAATGACCGTTTTTTCTTCCGGAAATGAGCTGAACGATTGGAGGACGACCAAAACATATTTGTCGTGAAAGAAAATAATTTGTCGCGCTTCTAGTTTTTTTTTTAAGGGGTGGCTCTGCTAACTTAATATTAAGTTAGCAGAGCCATTCTAAAATATGCATCGAATTCGATCAGAAATGTTATGAGTAATTGTCGAGTATTTGTCGTAGACAATCTAACCTGAAAAAAATAGAAAAAAACATTTTTTTATAGATTTTTTATAGGTTTTAATGCAATTTTCTGGTTTCTCAGGAAATTTGTCACATTCGGCAACACTGCATTGGTGAATTGATATTTCCGGTATGTTTTTCGTATCATTATTGACTGATATCGGGTTGTATATGTTGAATCTTCTATTTCCTGAGATGAACAATTTTCGTTTCAATGCTGAATAATGGAAATATTCCATTCTCACGGATATACATCGACCTTACTTTGTGATACAAAAAAGTTGATTAGATGACCGTTTCTTCTTCCGGAAATGAGCTGAACTATTGAAGGAGGACCCAAACATATTTGTCGTGAAAGAAAATAATTTGTCGCGCCTCTAGTTTTTTTTTTAAGGGGTGGCTCTGCTAACTTAATATTAAGTTAGTAGAGCCATTCTAAAATATGCATCGAATTCGATCAGAAATGTTATGAGTAATTGTCGAGTATTTGTCGTAGACGATCTAACCTGAAAAAAACAGAAAAAATCATTTTTTTATAGCTTTTTTATAGGTTTTAATGAAATTTTCTGGTTTCTCAGGAAATTTGTCACATTCGGCAACACTGCATTGTTAAATTGATATTTCAGGTATGTTTTTCGTATCATTATTGACTGATATTGGGTTGTATATGTTGAATCTTCTATTTCCTGAGATGAACAATTTTCGTTTCAATTCTGAATAATGGAAATATTCTATTCTCACGGATATACATCGACGTAACTTTGTGATACAAAAAAGTTGATTAGATGGCCGTTTTTTCTTCCGGAAATGAGCTGAACGATTGAAGGAGGACCAAAACATATTTGTCGTGAGAGAAAATAATTTCTCGCGCTTCTAGTTTTTTTTTAAGGGGTGGCTCTGCTAACTTAATATTAAGTTAGCAGAGCCATTCTAAAATATGCATCGAATTCGATCAGAAATGTTATGAGTAATTGTCGAGTATTTGTCGTAGACGATCTAACCTGAAAAAAATAGAAAAAAACATTTTTTTATAGCTTTTTTATAGGTTTTAATGAAATTTTCTGGTTTCTCAGGAAATTTGTCAGATTCGGCAACACTGCATTGGTAAATTGATAATTCAGGTATGTTTTTCGTATCATTATTGACTGATATTGGGTTGTATATGCTGAATATTCTATTTCCTGAGATGAACAATTTTCGTTTCAATGCTGAATACTGGATATATTCCATTCTCACGGATATACATCGACGTAACTTTGTGATACAAGAAAGTTGATTAGATGACCGTTACTTCTTCCGGAAATGAGCTGAACGATTGGAGGACGATCAAAACATATTTGTCGTGAAAGAAAAAAATTTGTCGCGCTTCTAGTTTTTTTTTTGAGGGGTGGCTTTGCTAACTTAATATTAAGTTAGCAGAGCCATTCTAAAAGATGCATCGAATTCTATCAGAAATGTTATGAGTAATTGTCGAGTATTTGTCGTAGACGATCTAACCTGAAAAAAACAGAAAAAACCATTTTTATATAGCTTTTTTATAGGTTTTAATGAATATTTCTGGTTTCTCAGGATATTTCTCAGATTCGGCAACACCGCATTGGTAAATTGATATTTCAGGTATGTTTTTCGTATCATTATTGACTGATATTGGGTTGTAAATGTTAAATCTTGTATTTCCCGAGATGAACAATTTTCGTTTCAATGCTGAATAATGGAAATATTCCATTCTCACGGACAGGGCCGGCTTTAGGGGTGAGGCAGCGAGGCAGTCGTTTCAGGACCCACTCTGCTAGGGGCGGTTCGGGCAATATCGGAGGGCCACCATTTTCATATTTTATTTAAATCCCAGATTATTGAACATACAGCCTGTCTCGGGTCTGCTAATGCTGCAGTTTGAAAATGTGTAAACATTCACCCTAACCGTCATAAAAGTCTATCTTATCATCCTTATAATTAGATTCGATGAAATATGCGGAAGCCACACGTGTCACTGTTAGTTTTATTACCGCACTTTATTACGCCGACAAAGGAGTACTGCCTTCGTCGGTAGGTTGCCCCACACCCCTTGACTAACATCTGGTATTCTCGAAGATTTCAGTATTTTTTTTGCGGGCATGTTCTATCTAGGGGAACAGCGTGCTATCGTTTTGTCGGAATGTCTGTAATTTTCTATGATTGAGCCGAAAATAGTCTTAAACGACTAGGTTGGAGTAGGTTGATGACGAATCCGATAACACTGCAACACTGCAATGCAGTGTTGCAAAATATGACAAATTTCCTAAGAAACCAAAACATTTCATTCAAACCTATAAAAAAGCTGTAAAAAAAATAATTTTCTGTTTTTTTCTTGCTGGATGGTCTACGACAAATACTCGACAATTACTCATAAAATTTTTGATCGAAAACGATGCATATTTTAGAATGGCTCTGCTAACTTAATATTAAGTTAACAGAGCCACCCCTTAAAAAGAAACTAGAAGCGCGACAAATTTTTTTCTTTCGCGACAAATATGTTTTGGTCATCTAATCAACTTTCTTGTATCACAAAGTTACGTCGATGTATATCCGTGAGAATGGAATATTTCCATTATTCAGCATTGAAACGAAAATTGTTCATCTCAGGAAATATAAGATTCAATATATACAACCCATTATCAATCAATAATGATACGAAAAACATACCTGAAATATCAATTTACCAATGCAGTGTTGCCGAATCTGACAAATTTCCTGAGAAACCAGAAAATTTCATTGAAACCTATGAAAAAGCTATAAAAAAATGTTTTTTTCTGTTTTTTTCAGGTTAGATCGTCTACGACAAATACTCGACAATTACTCATAACATTTCTGATCGAATTCGATGCATATTTTAGAATGGCTCTGCTAACTTAATATTAAGTTAGCAGAGCCACCCCTTAAAAAAAAACTAGGAGCGCGACAAATTATTTTCTTTCACGACAAATATGTTTTGGTCGTCCTCCAATCGTTCAGCTCATTTCCGGAAGAAAAAACGGTCATCATATCAACTTTCTTGTATCACAAAGTTACGTCGATGTATATCCTTGAGAATGGAATATGTCCATTATTCAGCATTGAAACGAAAATTGTTCATCTCAGGAAATATAAGATTCAACATATACAACCCAATATCAATGAATAATGTACGAAAAACATACCTGAAATATCAATTTACCAATGCAGTGTTGCCGAATCTGACAAATTTCCTGAGAAACCAGACAATTTCATTAAAACCTATAAAAAAGCTATAAAAAAATGTTTTTTTCTGTTTTTTTCAGGTTAGATCGTCTACGACAAATACTCGACAATTACTCATAACATTTTTGATCGAATTCGATGCATATTTTAGAATGGCTCTGCTAACTTAATATTAAGTTAGCAGAGCCACCCCTTAAAAAAAAAACTAGAAGCGCGACAAATTATTTTCTTTCACGACAAATATGTTTTGGTCGTCCTCCAATCGTTCAGCTCATTTCCGGAAGAAAAAACTGTCATCTAATCAACTTTCTTGTATCACAAAGTTACGTCGATGTATATCCTTGAGAATGGAATATTTCCATTATTCAGCATTGAAACGAAAATTGTTCATCTCACGAAATAGAAGATTCAACATATACAACCCAATATCAGTCGATAATGATACGAAAAACATACCTGAAATATCAATTTACCAATGCAGTGTTGCCGAATCTGACAAATTTCCTGAGAAACCAGACAATTTCATTAAAACCTATAAAAAAGCTATAAAAAAATGTTTTTTTCTGTTTTTTTCAGGTTAGATCGTCTACGACAAATACTCGACAATTACTCATAACATTTTTGATCGAATTCGATGCATATTTTAGAATGGCTCTGCTAACTTAATATTAAGTTAGCAGAGCCACCCCTTAAAAAAAAAACTAGAAGCGCGACAAATTATTTTCTTTCACGACAAATATGTTTTGGTCGTCCTCCAATCGTTCAGCTCATTTCCGGAAGAAAAAACGGTCATCTAATCAACTTTCTTGTATCACAAAGTTACGTCGATGTATATCCTTGAGAATGGAATATTTCCATTATTCAGCATTGAAACGAAAATTGTTCATCTCACGAAATAGAAGATTCAACATATACAACCCAATATCAGTCGATAATGATACGAAAAACATACCTGAAATATCAATTTACCAATGCAGTGTTGCCGAATCTGACAAATTTCCTGAGAAACCAGACAATTTCATTAAAACCTATAAAAAAGCTATAAAAAAATGTTTTTTTCTGTTTTTTTCAGGTTAGATCGTCTACGACAAATACTCGACAATTACTCATAACATTTCTGATCGAATTCGATGCATATTTTAGAATGGCTCTGCTAACTTAATATTAAGTTAGCAGAGCCACCCCTTAAAAAAAAACTAGAAGCGCGACAAATTTTTTTCTTTCACGACAAATTCTCGACAAATATACGACAATTAATGAGATGGTTTTCATTGACCTCCGTGCAAGTGGCTCTGCTAACTTTATGGACATAAAGATAATTCATTTTCGAAAATTTTCCAATTGTTTTTTGAAATATTGTTTTTGCTGAAACTATTGATCAGATTTCAATGAAATTTGGTACAACTATCATCATTCAGCAACAATGTTTCTAATTTCAGTTGATCTTAAATATTGGCAAAAAACAAATAAACGAAGTTCGAAAAAGATCGAAATCCAATAAAAAATTCTGCCATTGGAAATTTTTAAAATATTTTCAGCCTTCTACAACTAATTGCGAGATTTAATATGATCGGATCAATATTTTTTGCCAAGTAAGGAGAAAATCTAAAACTTCCGAAGTCGATCAAAATAAAAAAAAATATCGATCTTGAGTATTTTATGTTTATTATGGTAATATATTTGCATTTTCGTTGACCCGGAAGACGCAACCTCTACAGTTACCAGAGGTTTAGTGAACATCTGAATAGATATTATGTATTTCAAAATACCTCAGGTGGACAAAAATAACCATGAGAAAAGAATGGAACAAAACTATTCAAATTCATAACACATTCAAAGAAACAGGAAACGTCTGAAATAAAGTTAAATAATGACTTCTATCTATTTGTGTATAGATCTCAGAACGCTGATACATAACACAGATTTGTGATGTTTATACCACGGACATAGAGACATGTCTCTATGTTTGTGATCCATTTCATTTTCATCTTCCCGTAGAAGACTATGATGCATGACTTCTATGGACCTTTTAGATGACCAAAAACTCGCTCGTCTATGATGTATCTATGGTCTGCAACACGGTTTTTTATGCATGCTTTTTTTTACATCACGATTTCATGTATATGTGTGGTCCATGTTTCTATGTCTCCTTACAGAAAAGAGACAATTATTTAAATTCTATTCAGAAGATATTCAATAAAGAGACAATGTGAAGGAATACGGCATCGTATCCTATGATCTCTTCATGATACATATAAAAGTTTTCCTTAATAACGTCTTTGAACTGATCGGATTTCGAAGTTAACAATTATGAACACTAGTTTCAGACTGGGTTCACTTTAATACAATCTCCGTTACATGATTCGTGTAATAAAAGCTTTTCGCTTTCTCATCACATATTTTTCCTACATTAGATTTTCTAGTTTATTTTAGATTCCGTATGGATGATTTATGAGGAATGCACACTTTAGATCGAAAATGCATTAGATTTATCATTGTCTCATCAGTAAAAGTACCTGTTCTTATTAAGGTATTGATATTATGATATTATATTCTTATCGAACCGATCATCAAAATGAAGTCAACAGAAAAGATAGAATGGCCTTGGAAATCATATGCCTTGATTGGAAACCCCTTAAATCTTGAATGGAAAGGGTGGTTGAGTGAAACCTTGTTTCAAAGGTACTTTGATTGTTTAATACTTGGGTATTGATATTTAATAGAACACTAGAGATTTGTACTTTAATATTTAATCGGTATAACATATACATTTATGTGATGTTACAACAGTGTGGTTATGATATCAATCTGACGTTCCAGTAACTTGACCATAGAGTATATCTGACATGTTATAATATAGAATAATATTGAACACCTTCCCCTCAAAGATCTAAACGACCAGGGGGTTTCACAATTCTTCCAAAACGGGTCATATTATCTTTTACAGTTTTAGTTTCTATAATTGGGTTGTTCACAATATTGGATGTATTCGATTTGTTCAAATTACCACCATCTTTGTTATGAGGATCTGGTGAAAGTTGGTTCGGGCTCAATTCTGGCTGCAGAATGTATTCGCCACTATGTGGTCTGGTATATGATCGTTTTATATGGTGTGTATTACGTCTTAGTATTTGACCGTTTATTTCCTTTTTCAGCCAATAAGATCTAGGTTCTTTTGCCTTTTCTAAAACAATTGCCTTTTCCCAAATTTTATCATTTGGTGTTTTAATTACAACTTGATCGCCTTTTTTAAATTCTACTGGATTTCTACGTACTGTTCTATTATATTGCATCTTAAGTTGCAACTTTTGATCGCACAATTTTTTGAAAATACCTTTTTGAATTTGAGGTTGCAATTTATCGGTTGTTGGCGGTAAAAGGTCTCTAAGGTGTCTACTTTGTAAAATTTGTGATGGTGATGCTTTCAAACCACTAAGAGGCGTGTTATTGTAGTTCATGACTAGGTCTCTAAAATCTAGATTTTCCTCATTACTCTTTTTCAAAATTTGCTTGCCTATATTTACAGCTTTCTCAGCTAGTCCGTTGCTTTGATGATAATGTGGACTGCATGTTGAAATAGAAATATCTTTACTAACATAATAGTTCCTACATTTACTCGAAACGAATGGTAAGTTGTCAGCAATTATTTGCTCTGGGTAACCAAATCTGGTAAATATATTTTGAAAAGCGTCTATTACAGAATTTGACGTTTTATCTTTCAGTTTTATAATTTCAAGCCAATGAGAGAAATAATCTACTGTTACTAAATAGGAATTGGGTCCAAATTCCAATATATCTGTACCTACTTTATTGAATCTTAATCTTGGTACCGAGTGTGGTAACAATGGTTCCTTGAAGTTACTGGGACTGTACTTTTCACATGTCCTACAACGTTTAACATAGTTCATTATATCTGTTGTTAATTCTGGCCAATAAAATAAAGTTCTAGCCTTATTTATTGTTTTATTCATGCCTGTGTGACCTCTGTGCAGTATTTCAATCATTTGGGTTCTTAGCGTTTTAGGAACGATTATCTTGTCGTCAAGAAATATGATACCAGCTTCTACATATATTGAATCTCTTAGTTTATAATACGGTTTACATTGGTAGGGAATATTTTTCTCTTGAGGCCATCCGTTGTAATAATAATTGAAAATTCTAACCAATGTATCATCGTTACCGGTAGCATTTCTGAATTCAAATTTTTTCTCTTCACTCATGGGTAGATGCTTTGATATTGAATGTACCATCTCTAACATCTCAGAATCATAACTGTCTATTTTTAATGAGGCCCTAGATAACATGTCTGCAAAATGTATATCTTTTCCAGGTACATAATATACATTAAGAGAATATTTTAATAATTTTATTCTTAGCCTTTGTAACCTAACTGATCCAATTTTACATATAGGCTTATTCATGATGGATATTATCGGTTTATGATCACACTGAACATCTACTATACTTTTATAAATAAAATGGTGAAACTTTTGTGTACCGAAGTAGATAGCGAGAAATTCCTTTTCTGTTTGACTATAATTTATCTCACTGTCATTCATATTGCGTGAAGCGCATGCTACCAACTTTAAATTTTTATTCTCATATTCTTGGAACATGCAGCATCCTAGACCATTTTTTGATGCGTCACACTGAAGGATTATTTTCCTACCAGGATCAAATGGAACAAGAGCAGGTGAATTACATACAATCTCTTTCAGCTTTTTAAAACATTCTTCATGCTTAGGTAGCCATTGCCATTCTACACTAGCTTTCAACAATTCGCAAAGAGGTTGTATGTGATTTGTCATATTGGGAACATAGCGCCTAACATAATTAAATGATCCAATGATTCTTTGCAATTCTAATTTGTTACTTGGACTTTTTAGTTCACAAAGTGATTTTGCTCTATCTTCGTCTATTTCCATTCCTCTACCAGAAAAAATTTGACCCATAAATTTAACACTGTCTTTACAAAATTGAAATTTATCTCTATTGAATCTAGCGCCTACTTCTCGAGCTCTTGCTACTACTTTTTCTACAGTTTTATCATGTTCTTCCCTAGTACCACCTGAAACTATCATATCATCATGACATATCAATACATTCTCAATATCGCCAAATCTCTTTTCTACTGCTTCTTCGAATAAATCTTGAGAATTTGATAAACCATAAGGTAACACTAAGTATCTGTAAATGCCAAATGTGGTTGCGAAAGAACATTTCCACGACGACTCTTCATCTAATTTTAAATGGTGATATCCTTCAGATAGATCAAAAACTGTAAAAAATTTTTTACCTCTAATATTTGAACAAATATCTTCGATCTTATGTGTCGCTCTAGGTTTGCGTATAATTTGTTGGTTTAAATCAGCCGGGTCTAGACATAACCTTAAGTTACCATTATTTTTCTCAACGACTACAATTCGATTAATACTCATGCCGGGGCTTACTTCATCAACTTTTACTATTGCTTTTAATTTCACGAGCCTATCCAATTCACACTTCAGCGCATCTTTTATAGCTAAGGGGATTTTACTTGGTGGATGACTGACAGCCTCAAAGTCTATTTTGGTAGTTACTTTATGCTCGCCTAGGAATCTACCGGGTCCTGAGAAAATATCCGAATTTTGTTCGATGAATTTATCTCTTTCCGAGACTTTTCCAGAAGGATTTATATTAACATTATTTACTCGCCTAATAATTCCTAAACTTTCACATGCCTGACCACTTAAAAGGATTCTAGTAGCCCCCTCAACGATCACAAAATCCTCATAAAGACTCTTATTTTTATATTTACAATATAAATTTATAATTCCAACAGTTTTGGCCTGAGTACCTTCAAATCCTTTAATAATATAATTGGATTTACGAACTAAAATCTGTGTTTTTATTTCATTAAACTTTACTTCAGGTATTATACTAATATCCGCACCTGTATCCAATTTTACGTTGAAATTTTCACCTTCAATCTGAATAGTTTCATCCCACATTTTTTCATGACTACAGTTGGGATCACTACATTTACATTTTCCTACATAACCTACAAATACATCTTCCGAACTATGATCATCTTTCTCAACATTCTTAATATTCTTTACGAAACATGAAATGGCAAAATGGTTGAACCTACCACACTTTTTACACTTCTTTCCAAATGCAGGGCATTCACGTGCACCATGTGTTGACTGGCATCTCCTACATTTGAACTTTTCATTTTCCTTGTTCTGGCCCTGTGATTTATATGTGTTTCTTGGTTGTTGGTTGAACTTGTTTACAGCATGAACATCTGACCTCAATTCATTCTGGAACTGCTCGTTCTGTTGTTTGCTTTGTTCACTGGTTCGACAAAATTCAATTGCTTTATCCAAGCTCAACTTTTCGATCCGCAGCAATGCCTCTCGGGTTATAGGATCTCGGATGCCCATAACTATTTTGTCCCTCAGAGCTTTATCTTCAGCTGTCTGATTTGGGTCTCTTTCATTGTAATTACATGTGCGTACCAGGTATTTACATTCCGTGAGAAAATGTTCAAAGGGTTCATCCTCCTTTTGCATCCTTTTTAGGAAATTATACCTTTCGAAACATTCGTTAACCCTCGGGTTCACATATTTTTGGATCTGATCAATCGTATAATTATATTTGTTTACTTCTGTTTCGGGGATGACGAATGTAGACATAATTCTTGCTGCCTCTGTACCGATAATATTTCTCAATATTGATAACTTGATGTGGTCCTGGGATTCGTATTGTCCTGTCGCTATAAGATAGTCGGTGAATGCAGTTTTCCAAAATTTCCACTCCATAGCGGCATTTTTGCCTTGCAAGTCGAAATCTGGGGGTAGTTTTACCGGCCCCGTGTAGCTTGCCATTTTATAGGTTATAATAGAAATCTAAATTTATTTCTTGGATCCTTCACCTTTTCTTCGTATATCACTCAATTCCGTTACGACTGCGCCATGTTTAATACTTGGGTATTGATATTTAATAGAACACTAGAGATTTGTACTTTAATATTTAATCGGTATAACATATACATTTATGTGATGTTACAACAGTGTGGTTATGATATCAATCTGACGTTCCAGTAACTTGACCATAGAGTATATCTGACATGTTATAATATAGAATAATATTGAACAGTTTTCACAAAAATTCCCTTGACCTGTTTTGTTTGTGCTTTCGAAAATTAAAAAAAATAGAAAAGAACTGACGTGAAATTAGCAGCTTCTGTGCGCATATTCGAAGGAAATTCAACAATGTGTGAAAAAATTACCGCTAAGGCAACAAATTTGAGCATGCGCGCAAAAGCTGCTCACTTCACGTTTCCTAGGTTTTTCAATCAAGTACTATATTTCAATTCGAACTTATCTGTTTCCTTTTAATAATTCGGAAAATAAAATTTTGAATGGGTATATATACGGTCGGCCTTACGGCCGATCGTATACACAATAACTTCCGTAATAAACAACTGCGAGACTCAACATTTGTAGAGTAGGTTTGGACCACAATTACCAAGGCCCAATTCGTCAGTGGGTAAAATCCACCCAATCGTTCCGCAGATATAGCCATTGAAAATTTTATTCACACAATATTTCCAAAAACGCAGATGAGATCGAATTGAAATCCAGTACTTGATTGAGAAATGATAGTTTAAAGGTTCATTCTTGAGGAAAATATGATCGGAGGATCGCAGAATATTGAATATTTGATGATGTTCCAATTACACGATCATCACGTAATTTCGAACAAACTTGTTCATCAGCATTTTCAAACTAATTATTTTGTTTCATCATTATTTCATCAGTATGTTTTGGGTTATTCCGAAAAAAACAGCGATACCAAGGAAAAAAATTTCAAAAAGCACTGCCGTGAAGGCAGCTGAATTTGCGCGCATGTTCAATGTAGATGACCGCTTCAGCAACGAATTTGAACATGAACGCAAAAGCTGCTGCCTTCACGGCAGTGCTTTTTGAATATTTTTTTTGACAAATTACTGGATTTCAATTCGATCTAATCTGTATTTTTGGAAATATTGGAAAAGTAAAATTTTGAACCTTCGTAATTAAGCCCCAAACCTGCTCTTCAAATATCGAGTTTCTAAATCGTTTCTTCCGGAAGTTACTGTGTTTACGGTCAGCCTAACGGCCGACTGCGTAAACACAATAACTTCCGAAAGAAACAACTTAGAAACTCGATATTTGTAGAGATGGTTTGGACCTCAATTACGAAGGCCGAATTCGTTAATGGGTAAAATCCACCCAATGATTCCGCAGAAATACCCATTCAAAATTTTATTTTTCCAATATTTCCGAAAATACAGATTAGATCGAATTGAAATCCAGTACTTCATCGAAAAATTACAGTTCGAAGGTTCATACAGAATATAATGAGGATGATATGATAAGAAAATCACAGAATTTTTTTTTTCAAATTGTTCTAATAACACGATTATCACGAAATATTGCATAAAGTTGTCTTTCGGCATCTTCAAACTAGCTGCGAAGTTTTATCAGGACTGAATCAGTATTTCTCGAGTTATACCGAAAAAAACAACGATATCGAGAAGAAAACCTCGAATTTTGACATATTTTTTCCCGATATCTCCAAAACTTATGATCGTATTGAACTGAAATTTGGTACGCTGCTGTGAAATATGAAGCTCATAGTGTGAGTGGAATTTTTTTTGGATATGATGAATGGTTTCTGAAAAAAAAATTCTTTGGAAAAAATTTTGAAAAAAATTTTTTTTTGAATTTACTGACAATATGATCCTGACGAAATTTGGCTCAAAGTTGCGCGTCGTTATATTCCACCTAACTGCCAAGTTTCAATCCAATCGCTCAGGTAGTTTCCGAAATAAAAAATAAATAACTTCAAAATTTCAAGTGCCTATAACTCCGAAACTATTCGACCGATTTGGCCCATTAACGAAGTTGCTAGCTTGCTTCTGCCGACAGTTATCGTGTCGTCAGCCGGACGGACGGCTGGCCAGACAGAATCGACACTGGATTCGTCATCAGTGAGTCCACCCTAGTCGATTGAGACCATTTTCGGCTCAATCATCCAAAATTACAGACATTTGGACAAAACGATACGCTGTTTCCTTAGAACATGCGCACAACAAAGTAAATTTGACACATTTAAATGTCAAATACAAATTCCCCAATATCTCCGGAAGTAATGGCCGTATCGAATTTAAATTCTGGACACTGCTATGAAATATGGACCTCTAGGTATGAACTGAATTTTTTCCAAATATGATAGATATTTTCCGAAAAAAGTATTTTTTTCAAACAAATTTCGAAAAAAAATTTTTCAGTATGATTCCGACAAAATTTTGCGGGAGTATGCGCGTTCTCGTGCTCTAACTGCCAAATTTCAATCCAATCACTTCTGTAGTTCCTGAAATATCCGGGATCAAACCTTAAAATTTCAGATGGCTATATCTCCGAAACCATTTGGCAAATTTTGCTCATTAACGAACATAACCGGCACATTTTGAAATCCAACCCATCCTGAAAGTTTCAAGTGAATAGAATTCTCAAAAAAAGAATTAAATCGCCGTCGAAAAGTTCTATTTTCAGCGAGAAAATTATGTTTCAAATTTAGTTCCACATATTGCCTGTTTAAACGCTCGAACCTTCGTGACGTAACGTGCCATATCTTTTCTTTTTCTCTCTCTTTAAGTGTACCTTCCACTCTACCATTTCTACTAAGCCAACAGACAGCTTCGATCGTAGAATCGTGTTTCACTCAATTTTAACTTGTTTTTCGATTTAACCATTTTTAATAGCAAATTATTCAAAATTCGCGAACTGTGACAGTGTGTAATAGCATTCATTATGATCTTGTTTCGAAATAGATCTAGAGAAACATGCCTGAGCGCATAATTATTTGCATTTTTCACAGGTCCACGACCCGAACCAACGCAACCTATTCGTCCTACGTCACGCGGAAAGAGTAGATTTCGTCTTCGGCAAATGGGTGCCTCACTGCTTCGACGAAGCCGGAAACTACCTCAGGAAGGATCTCAACCTACCACCTACAATACCGACCAGAAAAGCAGGCCCTGAAGGCTTCAGCCATGAC
Source organism: Myrrha octodecimguttata (assembly GCA_958510865.1). Taxonomy (NCBI): domain Eukaryota; kingdom Metazoa; phylum Arthropoda; class Insecta; order Coleoptera; family Coccinellidae; genus Myrrha; species Myrrha octodecimguttata. The sequence goes on from OY294059.1 coordinate 24,766,752, forward strand.
GGTCCCATAACCACGCTTGGAAATTTCTACGCCAAATCCATCGGAGAAATTTTCAAAACCAACCATGTCAACATCGATTATGTCTATTGCTCGCCAAGTCTCAGATGTGTGCAGACACTAGATGCGTTGTTGCAGGTGAGAAGATGTCATGATGAAAGATTATAAAGGCAGTATTTTGAGAGCTTTAGAACTTGAAATAGAAATACAAGACACAAATATTGGTAGAATGTTTTTTATTATTACAATCTAGTAGATAATTTCATGGCGTTTATACAGGGTGTATCTGAATAAGACCAAAAAAATTTAAAGGGGTGATTCTGTGATTAAAATTAAGGTGGGTATTTGGTATACAATTTTTTGAACAACCTCACCCCCGAAAAGTAACACCCCTCCGAAGATTAACAAAAAAAATTGTTTCTCTTTTATATATAATTAGTAGACATCGGATTATATGCATATGCAAAAGCATATAACGCGATATTCTAGGCATTATTGCATATTTTGGTATTTTTGCTCAAAACATATTTCAATAGTGGGACGTAATCCTGGTGCATAGATCAACTGGAGAACGATGAACGGGTGCTGGAGTTATACCAGAAATCTTCTTCTGTTCAAATCCACGGAAATTTTAGAAAGAATAATCGAGCTAATTCACTGTTAGAAATTATCCATGGCAAATTTAAAAACACGAAGCTCGCAGCAATTAAGAAGATAGGAGTATATGTCAACCCACAAGGAAAACCTTGTCTACAAAGATTTCTTCGTTTTCGGCCTATAAGTTGATATTAACAGACAGACGTAACAAGTTTTCTTTAGTATACCTAAAAAACCTAGAAAAGCACTGACGTGATGTCAGCAGCTTCTACGCGCTTGTTCACATTGCGAAATGGCGACTTGGAAATTTCAGTGAAAATCGCATGAAATATGAAATTTTAAAGAGAAAAATTTATTAAAATTTTTCCAAGGATAATTCTTCTCATTGGTACTAATAATGTTCCAAGTTTCATTTGAACCAGATGAATATTTTTCGAGTTATTGAAAGATCAAAATTTCAAATGGCTGTAACGCAAAAATCATTCGGCAGATTTGGCCCACTAACGAACTCAACCGAGATATTTAGGAACAAAACATAACCGGACAGAATCCAATTCGACCAAGGATTATTCATCTGTGAACATTCTAGTCGTTTGAGACCGATTTCAGCTCAAAACTCGAAAATTACAGACAGTGTGACGTAACGATAACGCGCTGTGCCCTAGAACAAGCGCGTAAAAAATGTCTACTTTTGTATAGTCACAAAATTATAATTGATTGATGACTGAACATTAATCGGAGACAGAATGGAAATTGAAATTTTTTAGTGCATATTATGTGCATATTTCACCCTTTTTTAGTGCATATTTGGCCAGTTTGTTAATGCATATAATCCGATGTCTAATAATTATTATTATTGATGAACTAAAGCCACGAAACTTGGTGAATATTATTTTTCAATAAAACTACACATTTTGGAATTTTTTCAACCCTGAAGTATGCTAAGAAGGGGTTGAAATAGTCAACCGTTAAGATATTTTTCTTACAACTTTTTTTTGTATGAAATTTTTTGTTATAAAAAATATGCCTTGGAAGCCCAATTCATTCAAACTTTTTTATCTCTACAAGTTTTTTAAAAACTCAAGCATTTACGAGAAAAACATAACTCATGTTAAATAGAATTTTATTGAACAACAGCCAACCAAATTATGATTTTACACTAAGACTTTTACAACTAAAACAATAGCGAACAATGAACAAAAATCTGTCGAATAAAATACAATTATAATAAATGTTGAAAATGACTGCTTTCAGCTTCAAACAAGCATTTACCGTTTTCCTTATTGAAATGCGTATGCGATGAAAAATGGCTGCTGATTTTTTTATCGTTTCACACCCTGCTATAATGCGGTTTCGCAGATCATCGATAATTTTTTCTCGTAAATGCTTAAGTTTTCGAAAAAACTTGTAGAGATAAAAAAGTTAGTGAATGAATCGAGTTTCTAAGCCATGTTGTTTTAAAGGAAAATTTTTATCCAAAAAAAAGTTGTAAGAAAAAATATCTTAGGGGTTGACTATTTCAACCCATACTGAACATACTTCACGGTTGGAAAAATTCCAAAATGTGTAGTTTTATTGACAAATAATATTTACCAAGTTTCGTGTCTTTAGCTTAATATACAGTGCACGTCAAAATTATGAAACAAATTCATTTTCTCAGAAGACAAATATTTGGCAACTAAATCCTGAAACAGGTCAATTTTCTTTCACTTTTACCAAATTTTTATGCATTTTTGAAGGATTTTTGTTGTACCCTGTGCCATTCCTATCAACTCTCTAAATTTTTTGAATAGGGAAAGTGGGTCATGTGGTACTTTTTTGGCAAGGTCTTTCTATCTTCTTTACAGACGTGCAGAAATTTTCAAGAAAATATTTTTTTTTGAGAAATTAGTTAGTTCAAAGAGGTTTTCAGTATGTGGTCTTTGTCATGGCTCATGATACCTGATGAAATTTGCCACCGAATGAAAGTCGACCATTACAGTTTTGTTCATGCAAAACTTTCAACTCCTTTCAACCTACTCACGTGAAAAACTAGAATGTGTGAAACACTGCGCTTCAGTTATGATCTTAAGTAGGTATTTTATTAGTACGTTTCTAGAAACGTACTAATAACTGAGAAAATGAATTTGTTCCATAATTTTGGCGCGCACTGTACAGGGAAAATATGAAAGAGAAACAATTTTTTTTTTAATCATCAGAGGGTTGTAACTTTTCCAGGGGGAGGTTTTTCAAAAAATTTTATACCAAATACCTTAATTTTCATCACAGAATCACCCCTTAAATTTTTTTTCTGTGTCATTCAGATACACCCTGTATTTTGAACATGAAATATTGGAAAATTCAAATTCTACTGGGTATATCTATTGAATCACTAGGTGAATTTTTACATTCAAGAATTCTGCTCTTGTAACCAAGGTTTATCAGAACTGCTGCTAAAAATTCTTGTGAAGGCATGCCAAAATATCTCTACTAATGTTTCATATCGAAAATCAAATCTTTCAAACAATATTGTTCGAAAAAGCTTATTCAATTATGCCGACGTTTCGTTGGATTTTCCCTACATTTTCAAGGCTGTAACAACATAAAGATATTCGACACAACTGTGCATTGTAACGACGAACAACAGATTTGACTTACCTAAATTAGCAGCTTTTAATTTATTTATTTAATTTAAAATTGACATACCTAAATTAGCAGCTTTTAATTTAATTATTTAATTTAAAATTGACTTACCTAAATTAGCAGCTTTTAAACTAAATTAATTATTTAAATAAATTAAAAGCTGCTCATTTAGGCGAGTCAATTTTAAATTAAATGAATAAATTAAAAGCTGCTAATTAAGGTAAGTCAATTTTAAATTAAATAAATAAATTGAAAGCTGCTAATTCAGGTAAGTCAAATCTGTTGTTCGTCTTTACAATGCACAGTTCTGTCAAATAGCTTAATGTTGTCACAGCCTTGAAAATTCTGTGAAAATCCAACAAAACGTCAGCATAATAAAATAAGCTTTTCAACAATATTTGGTGTCTCATTCCTGTGAAACAAACTTCGTAAAATCAAAAGAGACGTGAAAATTATGAACACTTTCAAACAATGCTTCCCCACAGGGCCTAGGCAAGAAGGACGACATCAAAATTCGTATAGAACCGTGCCTCTTCGAATGGACCCTCTGGTATCCCAACGTTCCTGGTTGGATGTCGCTAGAAGAACTAGTCGCGGCCGGTTTTAACATCGACACCGACTACAAACCGTTCAAGAATGTCGACGACATCAAACCGAAGGAATCCATCGAAAATTTCTACTCTAGAAGCACGGACTTCTCCAAGAAAATCCTAGAGGAGCACCTTACCGGCAATATCCTCTGTGTCGGCCACTCCGCAACCTTGGACACCTTAACCAGACATCTGTTGCAGGGAAAAGGGGCCAGAGACAAAGATGATCTGTTCCAACTCATAAATAAGATCTCTTATTGTAGTTTAGTTCAGGTGACGAAAGATGGTGAAAAGTGGAAGTTTGTCGACCCACCATGCCCACCGATGACGTACTGCGTGAATCGTCGTTTCGACTGGAAAGTGCTTTTATCGGATTGAACGATGCCACCCTTTTTATTTTATAAGTTGAAGATGATATTTTTAAGCTGAAATGTTGCTGTCTGTGTATACTGAGAATATGTTGTTGTCGCGTTTTATTATATGTACGTAAGATTGATATTGAGAGTTGAGGGAAGATGTCGAGTGTTTTCTTAGTTTCTGTAAGTCGTAAATAAGGTTCCGTGAAAATATTCCGAAAGTATCTCTTAAATGTTTTTTGAAACTTTTTATGCGGTTTTTCTTCGTAATTCTGAAATGCAAGTATAATTAATGAAAAATACTGTTTTAGAAATTGCTCCTGGTGAACTACAATTTCTGGTAAACCTGCAAATTTTCTCGTCTCGGGGATATTAATTAGATATTTATGTTTATGGGTTGAAACGCCCGTTTGTTATTCCATCTTTCATAAAATAAAAATAAATAAAAAAATATTACTGACAAAAAAAAAAAAAAAATATTTTCATGAAAGTACTCGGTGTGTTGCCTTGAACAAAAAATCTACAGTCGAAACTAGGCAGCCTTTCAGAGCTCAGAAGATGTGGGCCCCAAAGTTTTTGAATTAATATAGTTTCAATTCACTTTTTTCACCATAAAAACGAGCATTTGTTTCTTTTATATTATATTATATTATGAAGCAGTAGTATTACAAAAAAAAAATTTACAGTTAACAAGTTATAAATTTTAACAATAAATATACACTTTCATCAATCAATAAAATTATACTAATCTCTATCTATTATACTGCTCAATTCCATGCACAATTGCACCTATGGTGCTGTGTGTGCATCCCTATCTCTAATAATTAATTTATTTACATGAGGTCAGATATATGTAAAACAAAAATAAATCAACTTTCCTCAAAACAAAAGCAAAATATACATTATCACAAATACAATAATACCACTTCCAATGCTCATAAGTCACAAGAAACATATCCGAGACCCTATCTGATATAGTTAATTATATAATTATCTGATTTAATCGATTCATTTATCTCCCTTTTGCACTTATAATAAGGTTGATCTTCATTATAAATGCAAAAGGGAGATAAATGAATGGATTAAATAAGATAATTATATAATTAACTATCCCCCTATCTGATATAGTTAATTATATAATTATCTGATTTAATCCATTCATTTATCTCCCTTTTGCATTTATAATAAGGTTGATCTTCATTATAAATGCAAAAGGGAGATAAATGAATGGATTTAATTAGATAATTATATAATTAACTATCCCCCTATCTGATATAGTTAATTATATAATTATCTGATTTAATCGATTCATTTATCTCCCTTTTGCATTTATAATAAGGTTGATCTTCATTATAAATGCAAAAGGGAGATAAATGAATGGATTAAAACAGATAATTATATAATTAACTATCCCCCTATCTGATATAGTTAATTATATAATTATCTGATTTAATCCATTCGTTTATCTCCCTTTTGCATTTATAATAAGGTTGATCTTCATAATAAATGCAAAAGGGAGATAAATGAATGGATTAAATCAGATAACTATATAATTAACTATCCCCCTATCTGATATAGTTAATTATATAATTATCTGATTTAATCGATTCATTTATCTCCCTTTTGCATTTATAATAAGGTTGATCTTCATTATAAATGCAAAAGGGAGATAAATGAATCGATTAAATCAGATAATTATATAATTAACTATATCAGATAGGGTCTCGGATATGTTTCTTGTGACTTATGAGCATTGGAAGTGGTATTATTGTATTTGTGATAATGTATATTTTGTTTTTGTTTTGAGGAAAGTTGATTTATTTTTGTTTTACATATATCTGACCTCATGTAAATAAATTAATTATTAGAGATAGGGATGCACACACAGCACCATAGGTTCAATTGTGCATGGAATATTATATAGTCCACAAATCATCATCTATGAGCGGCACCTTGCCTCTATTTCTTCTGCATTTATTAACTCCAAAAGTGAAGTTGGCACTGACGCAATTTAATCAGTCAGAATTCTGTGTATTCACCTATGACAGCTGGCGTGAAATACATTAATCATATATGTTCGCCAGTGATGATAAGGTGTTGCCAGACTACACTTTAAGAATGATTCAAAATCTGTAGAAATAGGGCTTAAATGGCTGTCAGGTATTTTCGATTTTTTTCTTCAAATAATATCGTATAATCTTCAAATATATCCCAACTAATCGTTTCGTTAATGTCAAAAGACAATTTGTGAACTATATAAAAGCAGTGAGTGATTATTTTAATAAAAAAAAAGACCTGAAAATACACCTTTTCAGTACTTAGGGCGCTTATAAATCTTCCTAACTATGACAGGCTACCTAGATTTGACTGCAGTTTTTTCGTTAAGAAGAAACTGCATACATTGATACAAATAACTTATTAATATCTTCGTGATGGGAATATTTGCGGGTTTAACCTATTTTAAAGACAATATTTTTTATTTTTATCACTTGTGTTTCAGATGTTCAGAAAAAGATTCGATTGAATGTTTGATGAAGCAGAAATTTCAAGTTTGATCTATTTTTTATGAAATTACTGTTGTTGAGGATCTCTCTTATTCATTGAAACTTTGAATTACTGTTTCAATCTTTTATTTGTTTTTATTTCTTGTGCCTTCTTGATTTTATTCTTTTTCAAATCTCGTTTAACCATCCTCATCTACTCCGATATTTTGGCTCTTGTTCTCGGAAAAGTTTTGTTTTATAGAACTTCAACATTCAATTTTTAAACTACCTCATTCCTATATCTTTTTAATATTCTGTTTATATAAAAGTTGTTAGCTGTTTGGAAACACTTCGCAGATAGTTTAATTATTATTGTATATGAAAAATTATAATAAATGATCTTATACAAAACACTCCTGAATTTTTGTTCGGATCTTTCCTCACTTATCATAATTTCCGAATTTTTTCGCTTTAATGGTCTTAAACAACTAGGTTTGAATTTTGAAATTGTTAGGTTTGGTGCCACAATTGCTGCTTTCTTTTTGACCATTTGGGTAGCTCGGAGCTGCCCCTGCGCATGAAATTTGTTAACAAATTTCAAGATCTAGAAAATCACTGATGTGAAATTAGAAGCTTTTTCGCGCTTGTTCGAAGTCGTTGCCAAAACGAATTTTGACTATATTTCTCACCAATATTTCATAATTTAATCGTTGATTCGATGTGAAATTTGATATGATATTCCCAAATGATGACCTGAAGGTCTGTGCCAAATCTTATAAAAAAGTAATGGATGCTTTCCAATAAAAAAATTCGAAAGAATTTTGAAACAGCCTTTTTAATTTCGAACAAGATCCTCACGATATTCTGCATAAAGTTGTCCGTAGGTATTCTAAAACTAATTAAAAAGATTCAGTATCGAAAGATGTAGCCTCGAAATCTCAAATTTATTCAACTCCATAACCATTTCGCAGTTTTGTCCATTAACCAGCTTAACTGAGATATTTACTTCGCACCTATTTTTCTCTGTAACTCAAGGACCATTGATCGGAAATCTTCCGGGGGTAAACCCGCAAGTTTTCCCGTCGCGAAGCTGTAAGTAAGATACTCATACCATTGTAAGCAGTGTGAGTTCCTGAACAAAAAATATGAGGGCCAACATAGGCGGTCTCTCTTTGTTTGGAAGATATGGGCCCCCAAAGTTCCAAATTGTTGCATTTTCAGATCCTTTTTTTCGCCATAAAAAGGATCTCTCACTTCTCAAATCTAGTTCATAAATCATCTTTGAACCTTCAACCAACGAATACCGACGCTTTCTTTCAAGAATATTCATTATTTAAAGGAAGAAAAGTGAAAATATTAGACAACCACTTAACCTATATTTCTACGAAATACTTCTCAATGTTAAAGCGGAGCTTGGCAACAGCGTCTTTTCATCACTGACCAACGTATTATGACCGAAGAGTAGTTGCTGGCGGGAAATATGAAATGAGGGGCAGTTGAAGGATATGATTGTAAGGAAAATGCTTCTGTCACTGAAGAAGAGGTGGTTATTCTAAAATCAAAACAAAATCATTGAGAATATTTGTTTAAGGTTTCACTCTCAATATTTTCGTTTGAACTTTCTTTCCCCTTCAAAATAGGGAGACTTTCATCTACTTCGTTTTTTGTTGTCTTCGAGATGGTCCCTGTTTAGAATGAGATTCAGGGTATTCCAATAAAATGTGTTATATAATAACCTCGATTTCATTGGAAATCTGGGAAGGGCGCGACCTATCACATATGAAAAAAATATACGTTGAAATATATATCAGGGTTTATTCTCATTCCATAACTATATGTTTCAACCTTGTGGATTTCATTAGAAACGAATTCTCCTATTGGAAGATTTAGAGTTTCGCAGTAAACACCGTAAGAACTAAGAACATATTTCATTTTTCTCGCCCGCAATAATCTCATTCACGAATACGCACGATTCCGACCGATGAAATTCGCGCCATTGCCAAACTTCACTTTTAGTCTGAGTCGAAATCAGAAGGAATAGAGGTTAAGTGGTTATCCAGTAATTTCATTGTTTTTTCATTAAATATTGATTATTCTTGAAAAAAAGTGTTGCTTATTGTTGGTTGAAGGTTCAAAGGTGGTTTGTGAACTATACAGATGAAGTGAGAGATCGTTTTTATGGTGGAAAAAGGGACCTGAAAACGACTCATTTTGGAACTTTGGGGGCCCATATCTTCCAAATTAAGGGAGACCGCCTATGTTCGATTTCACATTTTTTATTCAGAAAAACACACTGCGTACAATGATGTAAATATCTTTTTAATACCTCGGCGACGGGAAATCTTGCGGGTTTACCCCCTCCAGTTTTGAGCTCTTAGGGTGAACCGATCCTGCTGAAAAGCTTGGAGGATCAATTTTGAGCGACACACGATTTTTCTACCAAGTTTCGCGGACTTCGGTTCAGTATTTTCAGAGAATTAAAACTTAAAAATGAATAATTTGTTTAATAACATATAAAAATATCCCGAGTATTTTCAACAATTTCTATATTATGCAACGTGTCCTTTTTCTTTCAATTTTGCAACTAGGGTATCCACATCTGGTATAATAGCACCTGCTTGTCTGACTGGAGGGTCTTCAATTTTAACTATTTGAATCCTAGGTGTTGTGTCAACCCCTAAATCCTTGGGCGTTAACTTAGTAAGAGGTTTCTTCTTGGCTTTCTGTAAAATTCAAAAATAGTTATGCTAGAGATTGAATAATATATAACATTAATCAATACATTTTCATTTGTTATAATATATGATTCATTCAGTCTTCACTCAGTGGAAATTGATTTCGAGTAATTACTAATTTTCAAATATAGTTTAATGTATTTCAGCCATTTTTTCACCACACTATGACTTCTTCAAGATTACATTTTGAACTGATTCCATATGTTTCGAAATGTTGAATCTTCTCAGGTATATTTGCTGACTTTCATAGCAAAAGTGTAAGGAATGAATATAAATGAAGAAATCGAAATAGTGAATCAAATTCTTCGATTTAAAATTATAGATAAAATATCATCCTTACCATTATATTTGGAAGAGTTGCATATCTTGGCTCATTCAATCGGAGATCAGCACTTATAACAGCCGGTAGTTTACATTTGATATTCTCTAAACCACCATCAATTTCTCTCTTCACCAAAATGTGATCATCCTTCTTTTCAATCTGGTAATAATAAAATCATATAAACGCAATTGAAGCATTTGGAAATCTCATAAAAACAAATTTCACAGTTTCCATAAATGAATTTTCGCAGAACTATCAAGACAATATACCATTTGAATTGAATAATTCAATCCACGTTTCATTCTCACACTAAATTTAACATTACCTTTGATGCAAAGGTTGCTTGTGGCCAATCAAGAAATCCAGCTGTCATCTGGGCAGTTTGATTACAGTCATCATCAATCGCCTAAAAGAAATGAAGATACTCTAAACTTCAAGGTCATATTATTCACTCAAAAAGAATAGTGGACATGCTACCATATAAAGTGTCTATAACACCTGCTCTAAATATATAGCACCAAAAAAAATTTACCTGTTTTCCAACAATAACAATATCTGCTTTCTCGTTTTGTGCGATTTTAGCTAGAATTTTCGATACATGTATAGGCTGTAAAGTTTCATAATCTTTAGCGGACACTTCCACATGAATTGCCTTATCTGCTCCCATTGCTAGGGCAGTACGAAGAACATCTTGTGCCTGCTGAGGCCCACAGGATACAGCAATAACCTCATTAGCTACTTTTTGTTCTTTTAAACGTACAGCTTCTTCTACAGCTATCTCATCGAACGGGTTCATGGAATGTTTAACTCCATCGGTTACAACACCAGATTTGTCAGGTTTCACACGAATCTGGAAAAATTAACGGAAGTTGTTAGCTATGTTCACCCTTCAACTGGACTAGTCAATTAAGTCTCAGACACAAAAATAGTTTATGGGATGCATTTTGGAAAAAGATTGACCCCAACCAAAGCAAGATCGATTAATCAAATAAATCAAAAACTCACCTTAACTGCATAATCAATTACTCTCTTTACACCAACTAAAACACGAGCCATATTTGTTAATAAATTAGATGAATCTTAAAATGTACTTTGGAACTAAATCCAAATGAACCTGTTGAACCCTCAATCAAAATACACAGATAACATATCAAAAAACGTCAAACTTTGACATGTTTGTAACCTCAAAATAACAAAATTCAATTTCTATGATTGTTATGTCGACGATGAATATTAAGCTAGTTTCGCACGCATTCGAGATGAAGAAAAAGCATTGTACAAAGACAGTTTTTTGTCTTGGGATAAGTGTTTTGGAAAATGTATTCCATAGATCATCTAATATTCAAATAAAACAATTTATTTGTAGATTTAATATTACATTTTCGGTATACAAAGCGAAAATATTTTACATTCGGATCAATTACAAATAACAATATATATCATCGATAGAATAGAAAAAACACACTTGACAAAGTTTCACAATTTATTAAAATTTGTTGACACGCGTGTTTCGGGTTTTATCCCATTTTCAAAACTGAACACATATGAAAATAGAAAGAATACATTCATTATAATTATCAAATAACACATGCTAAAATCGGGGACAGGCGGAAATCTAACTGGTCGTTTACAATTGGGAGATTTTGTTTTTGGGCTGATGATATCTCTAGTATCTCTAAAAGATCTAAACGTTTCCATCCATACCAACTGCGGAAGTCGAGTATTTAGTTAAATTAGCCAACAACTTAATGAAAACCCTTCAGTCACCATGGCTATGAAGGAAGAGGCAATGAGACTACTCAAGATATGTCTAGGTCAAAGTTATTTCAAATTCAACGATAATATTTATCAACAACTTGATGGTTTACCAATGGGTTCTCCCTCATCAAATTTTTTCAGTGAAATATTTATGACCGCTTTAGAAAAGAAAATATTTTCTCCTGTAAATGTTAGTCTGACTGTATTTGTATTGTACTGGAAACGATATGTAGATGATGTTTTTTGTATATGGACTGGCTCAAGTTCACAACTTGAATCATTTTTAGAATTTCTGAACTCCTTTTATAATTCCATTCAGTTCACTCTGGAGGTGGAAAATGACAACAAGTGTTTAAATTTCTTAGATATTCAAATAAAAAGAGTAAATGAACACCTCGAATTCGATATATACAGAAAACCCACTTTCTCAGATATTCTTATTCACAACAGTAGTTCACACCCTTATAAAATCAAAATGTCGGCATTCCATGCCCTAGTACATAGGTTAACATCGATCCCATTGTCTAAAAATAATTTTGAAAATGAAGTTAGAGTTCTTAAATTACTTGCCAAAAACAACGGCTACTCTCCTAACATAATAGACAAATTAATTTTCAAAAAACAACAAACAAAATTGTTATCTTTAATTTATCCACCTCAAGTTAATGATGAAATTAAGAAATTTGTGTACATCGATTACATCCCATCTCTCAGTGAACAACTTTGCAAGAGAGTCAGAAAAAATGAAATTGATGTTATATGTACCAATAAAAAGAATTTGAGATCTATATTTTTTAATGGGAAGGATCGACTGAATAATTCACAGTTGAGTGGTGTATATATGCTGTCATGTGATGAGTGCCCTGCATTTTACGTAGGCCAGACTGGTCGTTCTCTCGGGGTTAGAGTTGATGAACATAAAAGATCCATATTACAAAATAAATCAACAACAGGTTTCTCCACTCACTGTATTACTCTCAACCACTTCATAGACTTTAATAATATAAAAATTCTACATAAGGGTGATAAAAGTAAACGTTTAGATCTTTTAGAGATACTAGAGATATCATCAGCCCAAAAACAAAATCTCCCAATTGTAAACGACCAGTTAGATTTCCGCCTGTCCCCGATTTTAGCATGTGTTATTTGATAATTATAATGAATGTATTCTTTCTGTTTTCATATGTGTTCAGTTTTGAAAATGGGATAAAACCCGAAACACGCGTGTCAACAAATTTTAATAAATTGTGAAACTTTGTCAAGTGTGTTTTTTCTATTCTATCGATTTATCATGTTTCATCAAGGGTTATGTGAGGAATCAATTTCGGATATATATCATTGTTTGAAGATTTTTTTTACACACATTTTATTAATCACTAACTATATCTTATTGTAAAAGTTCAGCAGTTCGAAGTTTCGATGAATTTCTGGATTAATTTCGCACACCAATCCCATGAGTTCATCGATTATCTGGAACAAAAACACAAATAATGTCTTATCGCATTCACGAATAATACAAGAGATTTTTAAAAATTATTGTTCATATAATTCATAATTTGCTTTAGCTTAACCTTATGTCTATTCTTTTTTACATCTTCAGCCATTTGTTCCAAGCGATCGTCTGTCTCTTTATCAATTTTTTGAGCAATATCTCCTTTAGAACCCAAATGTTTCGCTTCAAACTCTCTGAATTGGCGTTCTCTTTCCTTACGATAAGCGTTGATTTCATGGTTTGCTTCTTCCCTCGCTTGCTTGATCCGCTTCAGTTTTCCTAGAACGGAAGTGCAGTGTGTTTAGAGTGATTCATTTTGACAGTTCATCTCAAGTGTCGGTGAGATTTGGCTGAAATTTTGCATGATCCTTCAAGACGCAGTGTTAAACCCGAGTGCCTTTTCAGGTTGTTTTATGTATTTATGGAAATATTGTGAAAATAAAATACTAAGATTACATTTCACGTTTTTGTGATTTGTTAGGTCGTTTTCTCAATGAATCGAAAAATATATACCGATTATTCGATTGTAAATTGATAGTTGGATGTGAAGTATTGCAACGATTAATTTGGAGGTGCAATTTCGTGTGGATCGTACTGAAATATATAAAAAAAATCCAGAAATGGACGGTCAGAATCTTTTCGAAATTTTGAAAAAACCTTAAAATTTCGGAACTGACATCAAGTCAGTGCTTTTCTAGGTTTTGTTCACATTATAGCTTCAAAAATTATAATCGTATCGAACTTTAATTTTGGTACTCTACCGTGGAATATGAAGCTCAAGGTAAGACCAAAATCATTATAATCAATTTTTTGTATCAACCCTGAGAGCGTGCACGCTCTCAGGGTTGATACGCAAAGTGATTGTAATCGAATGTCTTCCTTTAAGAACAAAAATTTACCTCTTGCATTTTTTTGATTTTGCATGATGGCCGAAATATTAACAGTGGAATCATTTTAAATTGACACACAATATATACGGTGCACGCGTCAAAATTATGGAACAAATTCATTTTTTCAGAAGAAAGATATTTCGCAACAAAATCCTGAAACAGGTCAATTTTTGTTTCACTTTCACCAAATTTTTATGAGTTTTTGAAGGATTTTTGTTGCACCCTGTGCCATCCCCATCAACCCTCTAAATTTTTTGAATAGGGAAAGTAGGTCATGTGATGGTACTCTTTTGGCAAGGTCTTTTCATCTTCTTCACAGGCATGCAGAAATTTCCAAGAAAAAATTATTTTTTTGAAAAATCAGTTAGTTCAAAGAGGTTTTCAGTATGTGCACTTTTTGTCATGGTTCATTTACTTTGAGACAATGGTACCTGATGAAATTTGTCACCGAATGGTCGACTATTACAGTTTTGTTCATGCACAACTTTCAACCCCTACGAACCTTTTAATGACAAAGTGCACATACTGAAAACCTCTTTGAAGTAACTAATTTTTAAAAAAAAAAATTTTTCTTGAAAATTTCTGCACGCCAGTGAAGAAGATACAAAGACCTTGCCAAAAAAGTACAACATGACCCAGTTTCCCTATTCAAAAAATTTAGAGGGTTGATGGGGATGGCACAGGGTGCAACAAAAATCCTTCAAAAATGCATAAAAATTTGGTAAAAGTGAAACAAAAATTGACCTGTTTCAGGATATTTTTCTTCTGAGAAAATGAACTTGTTCCATAATTTTGACGATCACTGTATAAGAACATTAATTTTGAGGTTCATATACAACCATGTTCATCATCAGCAATTCATGATCAGATAAAAAAATCCCAGGTAAACCCGAATGTCCCAATTTTCACAATACCTCAAAGTTTATTTACAGTAACCAGCTAAGTATAAATAGAGCAAAGCGTCCAAAATATCCATCCATACCTCAAAAATAAACGTAGGCAGTAATATTCACAAAACTCACTTTTTCTCGCGGCACCAACCTTCTCGGCTGCCCTTTTTTCTGCTACCAAAAGCTGCTGAATCCCCTGGGTTTGACTCGCCATGGCAAAGTTCTACACTTTTTTGAGATAAATTGCTTAATTCGATTGTGACTGAGAGGGAAGTAGGCAATTTTAAAATAGTCTGTTAAATTGGCGCTGGTATGAGAACCTAGATTTATTTGACACTTCGTTAACAAGGACCTTGTGAAATACATTTGACGACATCAACTTCAAAAATCGAAAAATATTTTCATGTTTACACAGTAATTTATTCGGTTGTTTTATTTACGTCAAAACTTTTCGAAGAGAATAACTTACAAGAAGTTTATTATGAACCTTGAGTATACCTATTTTATACTCAATGTTATGAACTTATACAGCTATATATATATATATTCATTCAACTGAGTAAAGGATATTATGGAAGGGTTTTGCATTATTTTTTACGTGAAAATTATATTCTATTTGTCTTCTGAAGGATATTCATTCTAAGAATGGCTATTCTGAAATCACTCAGTTAATTTGTGGGTATTCCAGATGATTTGTATAAAACAAACCACTTCTAAATAATACATGCCAACTTAATTTCTGCAAAGATTTCTTGAAGGGATGTCTTTGTGCAATAGTTTTCATCCTATTCTATAAATTTTGATATGATCTTTTACCTTCATTGTTATCTATAAGAGTTTAAGGGGATATATCCGTTAGGTTATACCTTTCTATAATATACAATGGTTTTACTGCATGTGGAAATCCAGTAATTTTTGAGTATAGATCCTACTTCAAACTCCTCGACATTTTTCGTAGTTGATCCATTTCAAGAATTCCTTTCTCACAATAACCGCATCCAGTTATTCAATATGCATATTTGATTTATAAATTTGTATTTACCGGTTATTATTTTCTACAGTGACACTCTATTATTTTCAATCCTAAATGCGCCATCTCTGGGTGAGGTGATCAACTCATATTATCGAAACACTACTTTCTACAGGTTTTGTTCAACAGTGAATATATTTTTAGAAAAGTCTTCTGGAAATCTATGAATATGTTTCAATTTTCATAGCTCTGGAAAAACTAAAAAGACTCAATTATGTTTTCCTATATCTTGTCCCATATCGAAATGTTTCAAACTGTGAACGAATAAGATGATTTTTCATTCAAACAAGAATCATTGATTTGAAAAATATCTACTTGCTCATTTGCTGTTATTTGAAAAGTTTACATCAAAATCTTGAGAGTTTTGAACAAATTCGAAAAAAGATACACCCGAAAAAAAGGTTAAAATGATGACAATCGATTTCGGAAGCCTTTAGTTTACTCTTGTAATGAAACATCTGATTACATTAGGTATCACTTTATTATCACTACATAATATATAACAAAATCATCTACTTTTTAAGCATTTGATGCCTTGTGATCAAGAATGGAGCCCAGAAAGGAGGGGCAAAGAAAAGAATAAAAGCTATTGTTGTTTTTGGTGAAGCTCCTACGGGCCAAGGTAGAGACTGAAAAATAAGAAAATGACATGAAAGTTGATTCAGAAAACCTTTGGAACAATTATATTTATTGTGAAATTGTGTATAGAAGAAGGCTGTGAAATCAATAATTTTGAGTTAACCTTAATTACGTAATATTTTTTTTCGTTACTTACAGCTCCAGGAGTCCTATCATCATGATATTTTCTGCAATTCCTGAGGAAAGCTCTTTGCAGAAGGGTTCTACCAGCTCCAGCACCAAACATTTTTGATATTTTCAAATTAAAATTTCGTGAACGTTCGCAGTTGGCTTTGAAAACAGATGAGAATCACAGAATATCTAATCTAATGTCAATATGTCATTGTACTGCTGAACTGACGTCACCAAAGAAAAAGAAATGATAAGATGTCTACACAAAAATATGGCATTAGGTTGAATAATTTTAGCCAGTGAAAAATGAAAATTCTGTTTTCAGCTTTCCAAAAAGAAACTAATGGCTATGTATTTAAATTTTAAATAGCATGAAAAATTTCGTTGAAGCGACCTATAATTTGAAATTATTCCATATTTGTGTGTTGTCCCGAATCATCTGATTAATGATGCAGTTGTTAATTAATAAGATAATATAATCTGTAAATAATGATAACGCACAATCATTACAAATTTTTGATGAACATAGTGTGTTGTACTACGAAAAAATGCTCGTCAGACAAATCAAAAACAATATAAAATTATCGTATCATATACGAAAAACATTCTCTACCTCCGCTTCTATCATAAATTCAAAACTGGACCTGCATTCGCAGCAATATAAAGTAATGTATTTCCAATTCATATTTCAAGATACGATATATATATTTCTATTGATTTCTTCAGGAAAATGCTTCATACATATCAGACTTGGTTGAAACGCTTCATGAAAAAACTCAAGATGTACTCAGAGGAGGTGGACCAAAGGCTATCAAGAGACACACATCTTCTGGAAAATTGCTTGTACGAGAAAGGATAGATTTGTTAATCGATTCGAACAGCGCATTTCTAGAACTTTCACCGCTGGCTGCAAATGGAATGTATGATGGATCTATACGCTCTGCTGGAATGGTTACAGGAATAGGAAAAATTAATGGGTAAACATTTAAAAGAATATTTTATTTAAGAATCAATAATTTTTTATTTCAGTAAAACCTGTATGATAGTCGCGAATGACGCAACAGTAAAAGGAGGCACCTACTTCCCAATGAGTGTCAAGAAGCATTTGAGAGCTCAGGAAATTGCTGCTGCTAATAGGTTACCATGTATTTATTTGGTAGATAGTGGCGGTGCATTTTTACCAATGCAGTCTGAAGTTTTTCCTGACAAAGAACATTTTGGTAGGGTATTCTTCAATCAAGCTAATATGTCTTCTCAGGGTGTAGCACAGGTAAGTGTATAAATCTTATGAATACACAGTTTAAAATAACAAGTGAAATTTGTTCAGATTGCTGTTGTGATGGGATCGTGTACGGCAGGTGGTGCCTATGTACCAGCGATGGCAGACGAATCAGTTATTGTTAAAAAACAAGGTACAATATTTTTAGCAGGACCTCCTTTGGTTAAAGCATCAACCGGTGAAGTTGTAAGTTTTAAAGTACGTTTAATTTAATTAAATCTCATTTTGATTATCCCAGGTAACTTCTGAAGAATTGGGTGGTGCTGATCTTCATTGCTCAACATCTGGAGTGACAGATCACTACGCTTTAAACGATAAGCATGCATTGCAAATAGCCAGGAATATAGTGAAAAATTTGAACATTCGTGTAAAGAATGAATTTTCTGATGAGTATGAAGAACCACGTTATGACAGTAGAGAATTGTATGGAATAATCGGCAAGGATTTGCAAAAGCCTATTGATGTTAGGGAGGTCATCGCTAGAATTTTTGATGGTTCAAAATTCGATGAGTTCAAGAAAAAGTATGGAGAAACGTTAGTCTGTGGTTTCTCGAAATTGTATGGAAAAACAGTCGGTATTCTGGGAAATAATGGGGTCCTTTTTTCAGAGTCTGCTTTGAAAGGAGCGCATTTTGTTCAACTTTGTTCTCAGAGGAAAATTCCTCTCATATTTCTGCAGAACATAACAGGTAAGACATATTTCCACACATGTTTCATAACTATCTCATTCGGTTCCAGAACGAAAATTTGCCGTTTTTTCAACTTTTCGTTTCGCTATAGAATCAAATCTCCTGATAGTTTTAATTGATATTTTCTAATTGGTAATATGTTAGGGTTTATGGTGGGCAAACAAGCTGAAACAGGTGGAATCGCCAAAAATGGAGCAAAATTAGTGACAGCTGTTGCATGCAGCAAGGTACCCAAAATAACTTTGATTATTGGAGGCTCATTTGGTGCAGGAAATTATGGTAAGTTTCATTCTGTTCATAGCTTTCGAGCAAATAGAATGTTTTATTTTTCAACCTAAAAAAATTAATATAGAAATGGTAATTCTACTTAATTGTTCAGAAGCAAATGGTTATCGATCAAAGGTTTTCGGCTGAAGTTTTATTTTGATCCTTATTTTGAATATTGGATAGATTGGTCAGTTACTATGTGGTAGTTGCATTGCAATTTCTTTTATTCTACTTTCTGATTTTAGCTTACCGTTTTTTGTAACGCTGTAATTAAAATTTATCGAAATTTGTCCAGCAATCATTTAGAATTCCAATGATTACTTTTCTTTCAATATTGAATTAGCTGATTTTTATCTTTTGAACTTTGGACCTACATATTGTGGAAAGAGATATTTCGGAAAGTCTGGATACATCATACAAGGACACCTGTACATATCGTTCTTGTTAATTGAGTCTTCAACAGTAAAAACTAGGCGATTCATCAAAAATAATTTCATTGAGTGTATTCGATAATTTTTATGTTGAAAGCTTTGATTTTTTTGAGGAATGTGTGGCAGATCCTATTCTCCAAGATTTTTATATTTGTGGCCAAATGCCAAAATATCTGTAATGGGAGGACCACAGGCCGCTGGAGTTTTATCTCAAGTTGCAAATAAGAACAATGATTGGGATAATGAAAAAATACAGGAATTTGAAAAACCCATTATAGATCAATTTGAGAGAGAAAGCTCAGCATACTTCAGTACAGCAAGGTTTGAAACTTGTTTGTTCTGTAAGAATATTTAGAATTATTTAAACATATTTTTCAGATTATGGGATGATGGTGTCATAGATCCAAAAGACACAAGAAAGGTTTTGGGATTAAGTTTGGCAGCTTCCCTTAGTAACTGTGATGTTGAAGATACAAAGCATGGCGTGTTTAGAATGTAATTGGAGAAACTTTGAAGTTTTTTATGGTTTTTATAATAAATTTCTATTTTAACAAGATTTATTTTCAACTACTTCTTTCTGTACTTCAGTTGCGCTTTTGAACAGTTAGAATGCTTAGACATCTGTAGACCCTAACTGAGATATTTGAGGAAAATGGATAACATATTAAGGTAATCATAAAAAAGTTTTAAATTAAACTTACATACAAAAATTTAATATCAATATATTACATATTAGTCATATCCCTTTTTTCTATTTTTCTCAATTGCTTCTTCTTCATTTTTTTGAGTTTGGCGGTATTTGTGATAATTTGTACTACTTCAGACTTCTTTCTATTTTCTTCTTGTCTCTTTAAATTTTCTCTTCTTCGTTCAATTTTTTTTTGCTTTTCCTCTTCTCTAGCTGCCTTTATAGATCTGGACAATTCCTTAATAGCTTGTAGGTCCTTTCTTAATTTTTCTTTCTTTTCAAAGGAACTCTTCAAACCCTTAGATTTGATATTTACGGAAAATTTGGTTTTTGTATTTTTCCATATTCTTCCCGATTCAGGCTTGCCTCTAGGAACTTCTCTTACATCTCTATCTCTAAAAAAATTGAGCAGATTGGTGAAAAGCGGTATCATTTTACTTTTATGTATTTATAATCAATCAATAATTTGTAGAATATATGAAACTAAAAATCTTGTACGTACTCAATATCAGAATTCCCCATTTTTGGTGAACTGTCCGAGAATATAAATAACTTTCTAGAAATGAAGTTGTTTATTCAAAAATTGTTTAAGTTGGTTTTATTTTTCATTACATGTGGAAAAGATGAACATAACCTATGAGGACCGAAATTAAAAGATCATAGAACATAATTTTCTTCTTCTAGACAATTCTGCTATATTCTGTGTTTTGTATATATTTTCGAACTACTAGCCATGTGCGCTACAGCCATAACCTACAATTTATTTGTTTATCTTTGGTATTGGGAACTTCTGCGAAGATGCCAGCGCTCTAACGGAGAAATTTGGAACCTGTCCAAGCTAGTAGTTTTATGTAACAAAAACAAACCTTAGAAAACAGAATCGACCTGAATGTGGTGGAGAACGAATATTTATCAAGCAGAGCTTGAATATTTAAAGAAATTATTATAGTTTTGTGTAAGATTTCTTGAGAAGGAACTTTTCGTTTGGATCACGATATAAAATCGTTCCTGGAGGATAATTTCGGTGTTATTTTAGTGTATGTTGCTTGGTGGATCAAAATAAACCAATATCTAAATTTACTTGAATTTCTGGAAAAATAGGCAATTCAATAAGTAATTTAAGGACTCTTATTTATGTGAAGAAGTGCTGAATGCAGGCTATATTATGTGGTAAATCTAGAATCAGTCCAAATGATATGACTTGTTCTCTGTTTACAAACGAAGGATCAATAAAATGAAAACAGATTTTCTGCTTTAGTTCCTTTGCATCGTATTTCTAAAGAAAAGGAAACAGATAGACGTAGAATTGATTTCATTTTTATGTTACAGCAGCTCAAGATACACATACAAAATGAAAAATGTCACAGCCGGTTCAACCTACCTATATAAGGAAATGAAAAGTATTGATGTATTTATATGAGTAACTTCAGCTATTATCAACTCTAACAGTATATCTAGTTTTTGTCAAATTTTCAACCAGATCACTCTTTTAGAATATGATTTTGTGTAGTATGTGAATTAGGTAGCTGCAGAAGTGCTCTGTAGTTTCTCTGCAGCATTTTCCTTCAAAATTCTCTCTGAAAACATCATGACATGAAGTTGTTTCGAAATAAATACATTGTAGGTAGTTATATTTGTATTCTGTGAGTTAACCTTTATGAAAAATAAACATCTTCAGAGAAATGCAGTGAACATACTTTCATGTATTTCGTGACCTGTTTTCCAATCTTCAATTTCTAAAGCTAAGCCTTCTTCTATCATTGAGTTCCCTGCCAAATGCTGTTTCCAAATTAACTTTAATTTCATTTGGCTTTGGAAAAAATGAAAACTAGAGGCACTTGATGATCCTTTCTTCTTTGACCATGAATAACATTGAGTTGAGGCACACAACAATAGTCATTTCGGGAGGATGCCATTTCGAATTAATACGATCGAAATTTTTAATCGGAAAGAAAGGAATCGATTGATGAATATTACAAACACTTTCGGTATTCCAAAATTTCAACTCGGAGAACAACACAAAAGCTCGAAAATGAACTCCAAAAGTGAGCAAATTACGTTAGAATAACAGGCACGTCGAAAAACTACTAGCTTGGAAGTGTTCGAATTTCTATCACCAGAGAGCGTATCGCTTAGCAGTAGTTGCGAATGGTGATTTCGTTTCGATATTAATTATTAATAATGATTGGATTCTATAAAATGTAGAATACCGAAGTTGAATTTGAAAATTTCCCGCAAATACGAGTATGCCTGTGACTAGTTTTCTTAGTGCTCGTTCAACCAGAGTTTCAAGGTCTTTGATAGATAACTTTCACCAATCAAGATCAATAACTTTTGGAACTGGAAGAAGTGAAAGAGCATACAGCTGCCAGCAAGCCCCAGAATCAAAGAGAGATAAGAGAAAAATGGTAAATCATGTTATCCCAGTTGAAACTCAAACTAAGGAATATTTACCCATATTAATATTGTATTTCTCCAGGCTGATAAATTAACCGAACAACAGAGAAGCACCCTTTTGAAGGTCCTATTAGACCAAGGGTGGTCTCTCGTAAAGGACAGGGATGCAATTCACAAAGAATTCCTATTCAGTAATTTCAATCAGGTAAATTGTTTTAGTTCTTCTTTTCAAATCAGTAAGGTTTCGTTGATTTGAAACATTTCGAAATTTAGATATTTGATTTGTATTGACATTGTTCTACTCTCCAACCAGCAGTATATCAATATTAGATTATTTTAATTTCAACGAGTGCGTCCCTTATGGACGGTATTTCAATCAAATAAACACTATTTAAATATATTAAATAACTGTAAATCAAACAATTCTGAGTGAAAAAAATACATTTCAATCTATCAGTCATAATTGAGAAATTTGAGAGGAGGTAGTACCTATCAACTGGGAGTGCCATGCAATATTGTACATGTTCAAGGATCCCGTTTGATCTTGTAGGCATTTGGATTTATGACGATGACAGCTATGATGTCTGAAAAGATGAACCATCATCCTGAATGGTTCAATGTATATAATAAGGTTCAAGTGACTCTCTCTACTCATGATGTTAATGGTTTGAGTATCAGGGATATCAAATTGGCCAATTTCATGAACTCTGCTGAGGCTAAAATTGGAGACCAATGAAAATGATAAAGTGGTGTTTTTTTGGGCGTTATTTATATTATAAATGTAATTATATATATTTTGATATTTTGTTACCAGGATTGTGAAGAAATATAATTTGTTTCAATATTGTCAGTTTTTCAGTGAACATGAGTATATTTTGGCTGCTAAAACTATACCATTTCATTATAAACAATACATTATTTTACTCATCATTCATACTTCTACATATACCAGTTACATTTTTAACATGAAACACTGTATTAAAAAACCTTTTGGTTGTTTGTTTTGGAAAATTAAGGTGAACCAGGAAAAAAAAATTCAAATTAGTCTAGAATTTTTTCATTTATTCACAAATATATCAAATTATTACTAGATATCACAAAGAATTTATACAAAATCATCTTGAAATTTTTATTCAAGTAGTTGATGTTACATCTGGTTTACTATACTTAATGGACCTTAAATCCTCAAATTTAACTTTCTTGTAATGAGCAAACATGAGCTCGCGTAATTCCAAGCTATGTGTGAAATCTCTGGTTTCACAGACCACTTTTACCTATAAAATACAATTAAGTGTAAACTTCAACAAAAAATATCAAACATGTCAGTCTCAAATAAGTTATTTTCAGTTCAGTTTCAATAATATTGTCTTAACAGAACCTTTATCATATCTTTTATAATTAGGGGTCAAGAATGAGAGATAGTTAATTAAGCATCTGAATAACAGTTAATTTTTCCTCTTTTAGATAAAATCCAAGTTTTTCAAACTAAAATTTGTTTATTGTTTTCAATAATACTTCGTGCTCAACAATTTCAGTATTATCTGAACATAATATCTCACTTCATGTTGCGATTTGAAAATATGTGTCCTTCGTAGTAAAAGTGGTGTATCTCCATATTTTTTAAATTTATATTTTACTGAGAAATAACATTTGTTTACTCTCATAACGACAGTGTTATTCCATTAATTTCTCTACATATTCATTTGAAAAATTGAAGTCTAAATTTAAGAAATATGTATATACACCAATTTAACAATGAACAACCCATATCTGAAATCTTGAAATTCTTCCTATCTCCGTCTTTATAAACTTGACAATGCAACAAAAAAACTGCAAGATGAGTATTCGGAACTCATAAGCGATTGTTCAAATGCGTGGCCACCGCAGACACCCATCCAAACATTGAACTCGCTGCATGTAGCGTAACATTGTTGAAATAATATTTTAGGGTACCTATTTTAAGTTAATGATCCTCACGAAATACAGCAGGAAAATAAATTTTTGTTCGAGCAGTTCTTTAGGAATATTGGACAAATGAAATTCCAAAAGGATATATTGGATCATTGGGAGGAGTTTTGAGCATTCATGAATCACCAATACGTAGTCTACAAAAGAAGAGTCTCTAAGCCGTTTCTTCTGAAGACTGACAATCACCATAACGCAGCAATAACTTCCTGTAGCTTAGAGACTCGGTATATTTGCAGCAGATTTGGAGCTTAATTCATGAGTGTCAAATTAATGAAAAGTTAAATCTACCCAGTGATTCCACAGCTATACTAAAGCACCAAAATTGGAGAAATTATTGGAAACTTTCAATCCAATTTTAGTTATTTTCTGGAGACTAGGAAAAAGAATATTATAGTGAAGATGGTAACAGTTCACGGTTTGGTCCAAATTTAAGAATGCTATGCCCAAGGTGGAGGAGAACACAGTATCAACAAAGCTTGTTCATAACGGAATTGATTCTACAAACTTCAGACAGCTCTTATGAGTGCCTAAAAAGAGTACTATGATGATTTTATGCTATATATCTTACCTCAACACTAAAAACATCGGAAGTAACCCAAGCCCTCTCGTGTATAACATCCTTTATCGAGACTCCTATACTTCCAATCAATTTACACAGTTCAGAGATTCCTCCAGGTCTATCGCTAACCGTAGCCTTGAATTTTACCAATCTTCCATCAGCGGCCAGACCTCTCTCCAAACATCTCCCCAAAATGGTGGTATCAATGTTACCTCCACTGAGAATCAACACCACCCGTTTTCCCTTGAACTCATCAAGTTGTCCGGCAAGAATAGCTGCAAGTCCACAGGCCCCTGCGCCCTCCACAATGCATTTCTCCATCTCGACCAACCTCAAAATTGCTACAGCTATCCATTCCTCTTGTACTATCACCATTTTGTCCACGTAGTCTTTAGCTGTGGCCCACGCGTTGTAACCGACCTTAGGTACGGCTAAACCATCTGCTAGGGTACCTTCAATGTTTGTTTGAATGGGTTCTCCACATTCTAATGCCTTGGAGAAGCTTGCACATCGTTCTGATTCTACACCCTGAAATAAACCTTTGGTTTGGATGTTGGGAAAATAAACTGCTCCACAAGAGTTAGGGATATCGTATTCAAACGTTTTTAAAAGTATGTAATCTTCGAGAAAATCGCTGTAAAATCATTTAAAACTCAATAACAACTTGAATCGATCCAATAAAAATCAGTATGGGACATTTCGTCAATCTGGTCGTCTTTCTTCTGAAGTTTGGTTCTTTGCATATGCTTCATGAATGTTCTTATTTTGAAATGAAGTCAGTTTATCAACGGCTTCGATTTGGAACGAGTTTTCTGAAAATGCCAAGACGTAAATTAACAAACGCTGAGGCTAATAGGGCTATCGGAATGCTACAGGGTGGCCTAACTCAGGTTGTTGTAGCGGAAAGGCTACAAGTCAGCCAAAGTGTGATATCTCGACTTTGGAATAGGTTCAGGGAGACAGGTTCAGTGTTGGAAAGACCAAGGCTTGGTGGGCGACGAAAAACAATACCTGCTCAGGATCGTTTCACCACCGTTTCGGCGAGAAGAAACCCTACATCTACGTGTAGAATGCTACGGAATACTCTTCAAAATGCAGATGGGGTCCAAGTTTCCATCGAAACCATCAGACGACGTTTGAGAGAGGTGAATCTAGGTTCTAGACATCCATTAAGAGGAGTTCCATTAAGGGTTCCATGGGCAAGGCAACATATCAATTGGAACGATCGATGGCGTATTGTCCTTTTCACTGATGAATCCAGCTATGGACGACTTTCAGATTCTCGAAGAATAAGGGTATGGACAATCCCACGCATACCCCGTAATCGTCGCTATGTCCAAAAAGTCCATTCATTCCGAGGGGGTAGTGTTATGGTATGGGCCGGGATATATTTCAACGGGCGCACAGATCTACACATTTGTCTTGGGAATATGCTTGCCTTACACGATAGGGAGCATGTCATTGACAATGTTGTGCCAAATTTTCACGCTGCTATTGGTGAAACTTTTCAATTTCTAGACGATTACGCTAGACCGCACCGTGCAGCCATAGTTGAGAATTCGCGCGAGGAGCTTGGTATTCCATATTTGCCAATACCTCCGCACTCACCAGATTTGAATTGCATAGAACATGCATGGGATATGCTCCAAAGAAGATTAGATAATCATCAACCTACCCCAGAATCCTTAAATGATCTGAGAGAGCTTCTGCCCCGTTTATGGAACCAAATTTCTCAAGAAATGTTCAACAACCTGGTGTGTAGTATGCAAAGAAGATGTCAAGCTGTTATTGATGCCCGTGGAGGCTATACATTGTATTGATAGTCTCAAAATGCTTGAATTCTCTGGAAATGAAATTGCGTTATTTTACTCGATTTTTCTTAACCACCCTGTATACGCTGCAGACCTACAGGCTAAAATTAATTTGTAACTTGAAATCATATTAATATGAATTTTCATCACAAAAATCTTATTTTAACTATATTTTTTTGGAATTTAAGTCAATATCCCTAACTCATGTGGAGCAGTATACATTTATAAATTCTTACAATGATTTTTATTTTGGAATTCAAGGCTTTAACTGCAACTATGACACCGGCTAGCAAGCCACCGCCTCCTGTAGGTACCACTATGGCGTCTATATTGTTCACTTGTTCCAGTATTTCTAAGGCTATGGTTCCTTGGCCAGCTATGATGTGGGGATGGTCATATCTACAACAAGAATGGAACTCACATTTTTTCTTCAATCTATCTCAGCGTGGGTACCCTGACTGAACGTTACAATAATAAAGGGAAAACGAGAACTGGAAATGACTTAACTTCGCGCAAATTATAATATTATTGATACAATAATAATGATGTTCAGGTTTTCGGCTTGTGTTTTTCTTGTATCTGAGATTTCAGATCCTGAGAACCTGTTTTGTTCTTGACTTATTCAGAAGTCAAGCTTGGTCAGCGATAACTGGGATTTCTAATGTTTGAATCCCTGATTTCTTGTAGTTTCTTCATTTACATATTTTGAGGGTCACTTCGTTAGGCTTTATCCCTATCCCCAGACAAAGAATTGTGATAATATTCAGCCAATTAGTTTGTTGAGTTTTATGTACCTACCTTTGAATTTTGAATTTTTAAGAAAAAGGAATCCTTCAAGAAAATGAAAGGTCAGCGGCCAAATGTGACTGAATGGAAGGGAACACCAGTTCATCTCGAGCTGATCTGCTTACTATACAAGGTGTTCGTAAATTGGAGGACCGAACTAGAAGAGATGATTATTTGGACTCTATCGAAATTGGTTCACGTTATTTGACATGTCATCAATCGCTTGTAAAAATTTACATGGTGATATTAGTTCTGGAGCAGTGTCCGTCCACTTTCTAGCTAGCACTTTTTTTGTGAAGATAGAAACAATTTTTTAAAATTTTGGTGAAGATTTCAAAGACACGATTTTCACAAAATTTTGCACCGGTTATGCATCAGCATTTGCTTATATACTTACTATCAAGTTTTTCCCTTTTTTTTTGAGTTATTCGGGAAAACAACGGTACCAAGGAAAAACCCACTAAATAAAATTTGAAACGCAGTTGTGAAACTTCAACTTCAGCGTCTTTGTAAATTTGGGCAATTCCATAGAACATGCGCTCAAAAATATGAATCTTTGTGCTATTTAAGATTCGTTAATTTTTGACACTTCCGTATAACTATAGCTTTCGAGCAGAAAAGTCCCTATTCATAAATGAAACTTGGAGAAAAAATTGTTCAATTTTTGCGGGCATGTTCTAAGGGAACAGCGTGCTACCGTTTTGTCCAAATGTCTGTAATTTTGGATGATTGAGAAGAAAGTGGTCTCAATCGACTAGGTTGGACTCACTGATGACGAATCCGGTGTCTAAATCGATTCTGTCCGGCCGGTCGTCCGTCCGGCCGAGGACACGATAACTGTCGACAGAAGCAAGCTAGCAACTTGAAACTTTCAGAAGAGTCGTGCATCAGAATGCCGCGGTTAGGTTCGTTAATGGGCCAAATCGGTCGAATAATTCTAAAAAATAATTTTTTCGGAATTTTTTTCCAAAAATTTTTTTTTTAGGAACCATTCATCATACCCACACTTTGAGCTTCATATTTCACAGCAGTGTACCAAATTTCAGTTCGATACGATCATAAGTTCTGGAGATATCGGGAAAAAATATGTCAAATTTCGAGGTTTTCTTCTCGATATCGTTGTTTTTTTCGGTAAACTCGAGGAATACTTATTCAGTCCTGATAAAACTTCGCAGCTAGTTTGAAGATGCTGAAAGACAACTCTATGCAAAATTTCGTGATTATCGTGTCATTAGAACAATTTGAAAAAAAAATTTCTGTGATTTTCTTATCATATCATCCTCATTAAATTCTGTATGAACCTTCGAACTGTAATTTTTCGATGAAGTACTGGATTTCAATTCGATATGATCTGTATCTTTGGAAATATTGTGAAAATAGAATTTTGAATGGGTATATATCTGCGGAATCATTGGGTGGATTTTACCCATTCACGAATTCGGCCTTCGTAATTAAGGTCCAAACCTTCTCTACAAATATCCGTTTCTAAGTTGTTTCTTTCGGAAGTTATTGTGTTTACGCAGTCGGCCGTTAGGCTGACCGTAAACACAATAACTTCCGGAAGAAACGAAAAGAAAAGACTTAGAAACTCGATATTTGCAGAGTAGGTTTGGGGCTTAATTACGAAGGTCGAAATCGTGAATGGGTGAAATCCGCCCAATGATTCCGTAGATATACCCATTCAAAATTTTATTTTTTCAATAGTTCCAAAAATAAAGATTTGATCGAATTGAAATCCAGTAATTTATCAGTAAAAAATTTCAAAAAGCACTGCAGTGAAGGCAGCAGCTTTTGCGTGCATGTTCAAATTCGTTGCTGAAGTCATCTACATTGAACATGCGCGCAAAAGCTGCTGCTTTCACGGCAGTGCTTTTCTAGATTTTTTTATACTTGTAATATTAAGAAAGTAATTTAACTTGTTGGTTCACCCCATGGACAGGTTTGGCCTTTGTGGGAATTCTGGTTATTTGTAGAGTGTATCTTTGTATGTATAATTTCTGCGAATAAATTATTATCATTATATTCAGGAGAATCTTCGAAGAAATTCAAAGTTAAAACCGTGTATCCCGAAATTAAGGTGTTTGTAAACCCATATGTCTATGAAAATTGTTTTCTTGATCATCAGAGTTATCACCTGGCTCGTATCTCTAATTCAGAACACCCTGTATCACTGCTATCTCAAAAGCCTAGGATTTTTCATCACTAGGATATAAATCTATGTGTGACGGTCAGTAACACCAATCTATTACAAATATCAGCCAATAGCCCTTTAATGAATGTAGTTATAGATAAATTTTGTACCCATTAACATATGTCAATCCTTGTTCCTTAGCTAATTTCACTGCTACCTTTTTTGCTTCAGCCATATCTTTGCCTTCAATGATGACGTTTGCTTGCAATTCTCTGCATTTTTGAATTTTCATGATCGGTGCTATCAGGGGCATGACAACTGTTACTGGTATGTTGAGCAACAATCCATGGTAGCTTATGGCTTGCGCGTGGTTTCCAAGAGAAGCAGCAATCACTCCTTTTTCTTGCTGCTCCTTAGACAACATCAATAAGGCGTATCTTGCACCTCTTTCTTTGAAGCTGGAATTGGAGAAATTTTAATATTTCTGATTTATTGAAAGAATACTGCTGATATTTACCTTCCTGTATTTTGAAGGAAATCTTTTTTTAGGTAGATATCCATACCTGTCATATCCGATAGGTGGGACTTCTGAAAAATTATTTGATTGGTTTATCAATTGCTTTCAGAAATGTAGGATTCTAACCAATATTTTTGAAATTCATCAAAAACACATCTGAAATTTAGTTAATCTCTTTTTGCGCGCATGTTCTAGGGGAACAGCGTGCTATCGTTTTGTCCAGCTATCGTTTTGTCCAAATGTCTGTAATTTTCGAATTTTGAGCCGAAAATGGTCTCAATCAACTAGGTTGGACTCATTGATGACGAATCCGGTGTCAAAATCGATTCTGTCCGGCCGCCCGAGGACACGATAACTGTCGAACGAAGTGAGCTAGCAACTTGAAACTTTCAGGGTAGGTCGCGCATTGGAATGCCGCGGTTAAGTTCGTTAATGGATCAAATCGGTCGAATAGTTTCGGAGTTATAGCCACTTGAAATTTTGAAGTTATTTATTGTTTATTTCAGAAACTACTTGAGCGATTGGACTCAAACTTGGATGTTAGGTGGAGTGTAACGACGCGCAACTTTAAGCGGAATTTTGTCAGGATCATATTGTTAGTAAATTTAAAAAAAAAATTTTTTCGAAATTTTTTTTCCAAAAAATTTTTTTTACGGAACCCATTAATCATACCAAAAAAAAATTCCACTCACACTTTGAGCTTCATATTTCACAGCTGTGAACCAAATTTCAGTTCGATACGCTCATAAGTTTTGGAGATATCGGGAAAAAATATGTAAAATTTCGAAGTTTTCTTCTCGGTATCGTTGTTTTTTTCAGTATAACTCGAGAAATACTTATTCAATCCTGATAAAACTTCGCAGATAGTTTGAAGATGCTGAAAGACAACTTTATGCAAAATTTCGTGATGATCGTGTCATTAGAACAATTTGAAAAAAAATTTTCTGTGATTTTCTTATCATATCATCCTCATTAAATTCCGTATGAACCTTCGAACTGTAATTTTTCGACGAATTACTGGATTTCAATTCGATCCGACCTGTATTTTTGGAAATAATGGGAAAATAAAATTTTGAATGGGTATATCTGCGGAATCATTGGGTGGATTTTACCCATTCACCAATTCGGCCTTCGTAATTAAGGTCCAAACCTTCTCTACAAATATCGAGATTCTAAGTTGTTTCTTTCAGAAGTTATTGTGTTCACGCAGTCGGCCGTTAGTTCGACCGTAAACACAATAACTTCCGGAAGAAACGACTTAGAAACTCGATATTTGTAGAGTAGGTTTGATTTTATTTTTGATTCACATAAATGACTTTCCATCTAGTCTTCCAGCAGAAGTTAATTAGGTTCTTTTTGCAGATAATACTTCACTCTTTTTAAGTGGACGAGTACTTGGTCAGGTAGTGGAGGGTTCGCGCGATGCACAGTTGAATGCAAAAAATTGGTTCAGCTCAATCAGGAAAAGACAAATGTTTTGGTTTGTACTTTGAGGGAACTTGACGATGAAATGAAACAGAACGTGAAATTTTTGGGGTTGCATTTGGGCCCAAGGCTCACTTGAGATGTTGATTGTGTGAGGAACTTTCAAAAAAATTAAGTAGGAATATTTTTGTTATTCGTACTCTTGCCTTCAAAGTTTCGGTTGAAACATTGCTGACAGCCTACCATGCCTTATGTCACACTTTGATAAAGTATGGAATTATAGTATGGGGACACACACCACATGCAACAAAAACTTTTTCACTCCAAAGAAAAGTAATAAGAATTATGGACAAGTTGGATTATAGAGCAGATTGCAAAGATTCTTTCAGGAAATTCAGGATTTTGACTGTTCCAAATATTTTTGTCTATGAATGTTTGATTTATATTCATGAAAATCGATCCGCAATACTCAATGCAGATGTTCATAGTTATAATACTAGGGCGAGGCTGGATGTCAGAAATGATTTTTTTCGACTATCTAAAACAAAAAACGAACTTCTGGGCCTATAAAATTTATAATAAGCTGCCTTATTCTGTGAGAAACTTGAAGGAGAATTTCAAATCCTACGTTAAGAAGTATCTAACAGATAATATTTTCTATTCCATAGAAGAGTTTCTTGAGGGGCAGATCATTTAACTAGGAAGTGTTGACGAATGTAAATCGGAAGATTAAAGCACGAATAAAGTTTATTGTTATTATTATATAGTTAGTCAATGCTTGAGCACAATTACGTGCAGAAATTTCTGATAATCTTATGATCATTAATTAAAAAAAAACAATTTTCTTTATTGTCCATTATAATTTGAACATGCGCGCAAAAGCAACTTTTCTAAAAAAAATTTTATTATAATAAAAAGTTCTTAAAAATTTTTCTGAAAATTTATTCTTTGTTGTCAAATCTTCACGAAATGATGATTTTGCATCCTTTGGCGCTATAGAATTTACAGCTTATATACATGTTTCAATTCGTTATGAGAAAACATAAAATTCTCATCTAAATAATTCTCAAACTTGAAAACTACAGACATTTTGGAGAAAAAAGATAAAACTCTCTTGTTCAATAGAACAAGGGAGCAAAAATGAGTTCGAAAAAGTAACAAATGAGAAATTCCTATTTGATTGAAGATAAAATAAAATAAACTCACTATACATTGTGTGAGATTAATGCCACTTCTGATTTTATATGCTGCTGACGTGATATCCTCAAAACATATCCTAGTAGGTTGGTCCGGCTTACAGAATGGATCTTCAGCAAAGTCATCCATGGTCTAAAAAGGAATATATTATATACCACTCCACTTTGATTCGACACAGCACACAACAGCGTAAAAATATTCAGAAAATAATAAGTAGAAGAATCGTGAAATGATCTAAGAAATGTGCTCGCGTTTGCAAATGACCTTTAATATCTTTATCGCAGTTAGCACTAAATACAACTAAATCACCTACTTCTGAGTTTAATTCATCTTTGAGTAAGTAATTTTCCATATTTCTGTCTTTCTTCACTAAAACAATTTACCCATAATGTTCCAAAGTGAACTAGTTCATGCGGAAATAAAACTTGTCATATTTAACCTCTTGATTTTATCAATATTTACTTGAGAACAGACAGTAGATAACTATATATAGTTTCTTTGGGGTACAGCAATCAGTTCGAAATTATTTCAATCTCGCCATTATCTTTCTATTGCCTAATTTTGAACAATACATTCTTGCATCACATTTTTGGCAGATCAACAATAGGCGCGATTTGTTTGGAGAAAGTTGAGAGGGCCTTCTTGTTTGCCAAAACAAGCCAATTTTTTACGACTTTGTAGCAAATTTCAGTTCGCACCGATTTTTATTTTCGGAGATATCAGGCAAAAAACATACCAAATTTCAAGAATTACTCAAACAATGCTGATCCGATTATATTGTGTGTGCTCAATTTCATGATGATCGTGTCATTACAATTTAAAAAAAACAAAATTTGCTTGAACATGCGCGCAAAAGTTGACTTTACCTCAGTGCTAGAATTTTTACTTGATTATTCAATCAACAATAATTTATATTTAAATGTCGGCTCCTCAGGTGTGTATGCTACTGAATGTCTCAACTCATTTTCATAGTCGTCAAGAAAAAAAGAAAATTACATATCAAGATTTTTTATTGAAAAACGTTACATTATTAAAGCAGTTTTCCTGAATATTCAAATATATTTAGCAAAGACAAATGAACCCATTCAAAACACAAAAGATGATCAATATAAATTAAAGGCTACAAGATGTCACAGCTTGTTCAATAATTTTTTTCAATATCTACATACGTATTCGTCAATAATTATTACAGCATAAGATTGTTTTTTGTCTCTCAATAAAAATTATTGATTCAGATTTATGAAATATCCTTAATAATATAAGATGACTGAATATACCTATTGGATGGCACCAAATCAATTTTGTTATATCAAAACGCGTGCTTCTATCAATTACGACATTATTGTCTTTTACTAATGCAATTTTTTTTACAAATGTTTGCGGGGTGGGCTGGCACAATTTTATTATTATTCTTTACAAGATGATCATTATAAAAAAATTAAGACACTAAGGTTCATTCGCTTCTATTGAGTATTCAGATTGTTTTTTATAACTTTATTAAGAAAACTTCCCTCCACTCAACGCACCAAATATAAATCTAAAAAAGTGGATTTGAATGAACAGTAAATGTTATCAAAAAATAACATATCATCGTGAAATTTAATGAAATATGTTAAAAACCTATTTCATATTCATGATAATTGAATAATGATGCAATTAGTGAATATCCATAAAAATCAATGGTTCAAAATAGGTAAACAGAAATTTTCAAGATTCTGAATCGGTAGAGATTTTGAATGTATATGTGAAATTTTTGCAAATCGAAAAAAAATCTGTTTTGAAGTCAGGATTACAAATTCTACTGAATATTATATCATAAATCTAAAGATAGAAAATATCGAACGGTTGGACTTTCGGAATTAAATAAACATGCATTTTAGAGTTGGATTGCTTTTTATTCAATTCATATCATGAATTGTTCTTCGAATCGAATATTATACATGCCGAGACTCAGGAAACATTTAATCCTGAAAAACTAGTATATCATCAATTGAGGGTAATTTCAACCGATGATCTTCAAGAATAACCTTGAAATTTCCAGCTTATAGAAAAATTGTCAGTCTTCAAGATTGTCATTAATTTTCATTATAAAACTTTTTACCCTACATCCGATGATTATTCAGCACTAAATGTCAATATTACTATACAGAGTGTAACAGCCAAATGGAATAAATTCGATATCGAATAAATGAGGGGGTGTTAGGAAAACCGCTCGGACACGTCGATTTGTAATTTTAAATGCGCATAGTTTTCAAGAAAATAAAATTATATAGGGTGTTCCATGCGACCGTGGCCAATACCAACTTTCTTATTTCAAATGTAACCCCCTGTATATTATTTATTTATTGGATTCTTCAGAAAATTCTAGACGTAATTCACGTACAATGTCCTATACCTATCTTCAACTTTTTCGGAAATATTAAGTATTTTCAGAAATGTTGAGTAACGCTAGAAAACAATTCTACACCAGATTAGCATGTTGCCAAGACGTTCGCGGCGAGCATTTTGAACATTTCTTACATTGACATTAATGTTTTTTTTTTAATCATTAAGAAATAATCAGTATTACTTATTAGAATTTAAGTGTTATGTAGCGAATTTGTGAAATAAAATAATTTTCATTGAAAACGTTGATTTTTGCACTAAATCTGAAAACAATTAATATTTCCGAAATAGTTGAAGATAGGTATAGTATAGGACATTGTGCATGAATTATGTCTAGAATTCTCTTAAGAATCCAAGAGATAAATAATATACAGGGGGTTGCATTCGAAATAAGAAAGTTAGTATTGGCCACGGTCACATGGAACACCCTATATAATATTATTTTCTTGAAAAATATGCGCATTTAAAATTACAAATCGACGTGTCCGAGCGTTTTTCCGAACACGCCCTCATTTATTCGTTATCGAATTTATTCCATTTGGCTGTTACACTCTGTATAAGCATTCAGATTGGGATCAGACGAATCTAAGTAGGCCATGTGGTGAGAAAACTGAACTATTTCTGAAAGATGATGATAATACCACATCGCCTCTATAAAAATTGCATGATAAAAAAAGATATTTCTGGGAAATTGTTGAGCTATTAATAAATAATTTAAAGTGCTCACATTAAAATGAACTCGAGAAACCACAATTGATTTTGGAAGGGTTGCAGAAGCTTTCTCTCATTTAACCAGGCAACCAGGTGTTTTATAAGAATCAATGAACTCTTGCAATTAAAATAGTTCTATTATTTTGCAGCTTCGATACAGGCAATTTGGTACCGTATGATTTTTTTCTCAAACATTTAAACTAAAAATATTATGTACAATAAAGTTTAAATTTGAATCTAAATAATATTCCACTGGTTCCATAAATGACTTTGGAACTAAAACCATTAAGGTCACAAAGTGAGATCATTTCAATAGTTCTTTCAAGTTCCTACCAACTAGACAAATTGCAGTTGATCATAAATATTAATATTTTGAGCCAATAAAAAGGAATTGCACTGAATTAAATTAATATAGAAATTTGATCAAAATTAATATACTATGCCTTGCTCGTATTTCCTATATAAAAAAACACGAATGACTTGAACCTCACAATATTTGAAGACAAACATTCCCAGTTATGAGGTTTATATGCAGATTTCATAATAAAACCGTTGGCTACAAGATATGAAAGATACAAGAAAATATATCAGATGTATGCTATTTGTCTAATAAGAATGGTTTTGTTGACAATTGTTGTTCAAAAAATGCAGCATTTTGCTGTTGGTTATTTGAACTGAATTTCATTACAAGAAAATCGTAGCAAAAATAACAAAAGATTAAAAATCATGTAGTCCGCTGTTTTATTATCAAATCTGTAGAATACATGATTATCATTGAATAAAGTTGTACAGGAAAGATTACAATATTTGGTGGATTATATCAAGCTTCACCAAGTTTTGTAATATTTGAATGGCTTTTAGGACTCAATTCAAACTTTTAATTTTTTCTTTATTTTTCAATAACCAATATTACTAGAATAAGCCACATATCTATGGATTCAAAGAAAATTCCAATGATATTGGGATGACCTTGATTTTTGTTATACTTAATAAATAAGAAAATTATTTTTGCCAAAAAGGACAAGAGAATGATATTTCAGATTTTTCGACAGACAAGAATTAATCCACAAGAATAATAAAAGAAAAGAAGTTTTTCTTTCAATAAACAGGCTGAAATGCGGTGACGAATTAACTTAGAAATTTTCTTGAAATCCATTTCTGCCACACTTGATTGGATAATATATATTTAATAATTCTCATATATCACATTTAAAACTGAAAATAAATTAAACAGTTCGTAGAAAAAAATATCATCATTTTATATTAATTTTTTGAAATATAAGTATTCTGAATACACTTCACAGTTTGAAACAACTGACCTCACAAACGGCTGTTGTTTGGAAAATAGCAACCTCAAATGGATATTTGGGAGTTTATCGTAAATTAAAAAGATGCTATGTCAAAAAAGGGGCTTATTTCTGAAAATTTTTCGTCTGACTGGGAACGTCCAGAACAACCCCAGAGTAATAACAATAATCACATAACAATGCCAACATAACTTGAACTCCTATAATTTACTTTAATATGATAAAGCTGAAATACCGAACTACAGTAAATATGACTATTTCATTGTAATGGTTAAAATACTATAATTATTAATTCAATGAATTCAAAGTATCAATTCCAACAACAAAAAAAATCACAGGGAACTATTCAGATGATTGAATATCCGTATCACCAATGTGATGTTTGTGATCTGAAAATACACAACGCTTGCAGATCTTTCAATGAATCACTCAATTAGACAAAAAAGGGTATAATCCCGCTATAATTAAAGTCTTGACTTTATTCAATGATAAGGAAAATTTTACTTTCGATAAGATTAAAAAAAACTGTACTAAAATTACTGATTTAATATAAATAAATAAATAAGATATCTGAGATTGCATCTATGATGTATGACAAAATGATTTGAATATTACTAATCAAATTTATTTCCCTAACCTCACCAGTTGTCTACTGGTGTAACCAGTGCTCGGATGAAAACATTTATAATACAATATCATAAATACCAACCCAGCTACATACGGAATAATATTAAGGAAGAATATCGGTTTGTAGTACATTAACTTCTCGATTTCGTGGGGTGCATTGAAATACCATACTAAATTTGCAACAGTATTCTCGGCGAAAAGTAAACTATAGAAAAAAAAGTATTTCTTTCCTGTAGGACCTTCGTGTAAAGTTACAAAAGTGAATATGTAAACGGCACTGAAAGTTGAGTAAAACATGACGCTACAGCACTGATTGTTGTTGCAGAAACCATTCTCTTGATCCATGTACAAAAGCCATATCATCATGAGGAACCAGTGAAAAGAAATGGCTAGTATTGTAGCTTCAAGATACATTGAAGCAATAACACTGATGCACAAGATTCTTGATACTGAAAAGAATATGTTATATATATTTCTACATAGGTTAAATAATTTCGGTTGAATTAACACTGAAATAATTGAAAAATAACGTGGAATTATTGTAATTACTGATATTAAAAATCAACAAAATGCAACACAACAAATGTCAAAATATTCCCAATTCAACTATATAATTCTAGTGCCAAAAAGACTTATTGCTCATCACTTACCTGTAACCATGAAGTGCCACATAAATTGGACAAAAGTTCCGATCCAAGATATGTTGTTTTTTGTTTTCTGGGATACCCTAAGTAATCTATGATAAGATGCCATTGACCAGGCCATACTAACAAAAGAACTCCCGATTGACAGCAACTGATGGAAGACTATAACAGAAATATATTAGTTACTGTTATAATTACTCTAATAGTGTTATAAACTTACAAGTGAACGTGTCTTGACCAAAGTCTTGGCCTCTATTGAAAAATATTATAGTGATTTGTAAAATTTGTTGCGGAGCGGCTTCTAAAAAACATTCCAACACCCTAAGTAATGCAACATCTGAATCTTCCTTTACCATAAGCTCGTAATATTTTCTTTGGTTTTCATAATCTTTCAATTTTTCAGCCTTTTTAGATTTTCTAGCATATCTAAGTGCATCAAAATACCTCAACACTGGGGCTAATTGAAATACAAGTACTATCAAAAATAACACACCTCGGTTGGTACATCGTTGTGTTAGTGTTCTATTTTTACTCAGTTCTTCAGATTCATCTAATACGTACATTCGGATACTAAATGCTGTATTGATCAACGCTGGTATCAAAATGAATGCTACAGTTGTCAAAAAATATGCTTTTTGATCACTAAGATAATATCTCACAGCCAAGTTGCAATCCAAGCCAACATCCACTATGTGACTTGCTATGGAAATAACAAATCCTGCTATATCCCAATAAGTAACTCTATCACTAGGTGGTAATCTGTCAGTTTCGTCTTTTTGTTGTTCGATTTGTTGATGATCCATGTCTTGCACAAACATTTTGCTTCCTATCGAATACTTCATTTTTGAATGGGCTTCACTTCAAATAGATTTGACTTCCACTTTTAGGCACCTTGGAATATCATGCTGATTAACTAACACTATTGTTTTTTCTATATCATGGAAGAACATT
The DNA here is from genome assembly GCA_958510865.1 of Myrrha octodecimguttata. Classification (NCBI taxonomy): domain Eukaryota; kingdom Metazoa; phylum Arthropoda; class Insecta; order Coleoptera; family Coccinellidae; genus Myrrha; species Myrrha octodecimguttata. The sequence continues at coordinate 24,806,034 of OY294059.1, forward strand.
GAATAAGTCATTTTTTCCCTCTCAATTCGTTCATATACGAATTGAGAAAACAAAGATCAACTGCAACTAGTATGCATTCGAATAACTTTAAACTTTCATCGAAATATTTCATGTAGTTATAAGAGAATATTTATCAAAAATAAATGTTATATGACTTGAATTTTCATTGAGTAAGGCCCCACGAAGGTTTATTTTTAACTTCACCTTCGTAGTACACAAAACAAACCATGAAAAGTGGTAAAATTTCGACAAAGGATATATGATATATTAGACTGACAGATATGTCAACAAGCAAAACAAAAACCAGCTGTTTCTTCACAAGGAAGTTTTCTTTTCATTCCGTGAAAATATCTGAAGAATATACTCAGAATTTTCACTTAAATTCATAATTGTGTTGAGATGGAATTCGTCATGTGGAAATTCATAGTTTTATGTTTTATTTTTGTAATGTAATCAGAACAGTCAAATTATAGGTAATCTATGGTTTCATGAGATTTTAGTCATCGCGAAAAAACGCTAGGATAATTTTTGATGGATGGCAACATTGAATTTAGTATTCTATGTTTGTAATTCTTTATCTGTTATGTGATTTGACTTGTGATATAACCACAGAAGACAAATATAACCTCGAATTTGTAATTTTGAAAACAAAACAAAATTATGGTCCCATGTGATTAAATTTATTCAATTTCCTTCTCCTATTCGTTATATTATAATGAGCGTTTTCCACGACGAAATCGAAATAGAGGATTTCGAATTCGACCCGGAAGAGGATATTTATTACTACCCTTGTCCCTGCGGCGATAAATTTTCGATTTCACTGGTAGTTTGCCATTCCATTTTTTTTGCGTTGTAAAATGCAAATGATCTTTCAATTTTTTTCAGGAGGATCTTCTTCTTGGCGAGGAAATAGCGACTTGTCCTAGCTGTTCTCTTTATGTGAAAGTCATCTACGATTTGGTGAGTTGATAAAGTAACTTGTAGCCCAATATCTCTGCATGATTAAAAACAAATTTATTTGGTTTCGCCCTGTATTTTCAGTCAGGTGTATTTAAACTAAATTCGAAATTATAGTAGGTTGCATACAGATCAATGAGGAGGGCATTCTGTAAGCAACATTACATCATTTGAGTACTAGATTGTATATTACCGTTTAACTAACACCTAATGAACGCTTGAGGTTGCTCCTACGTGAGAACTGTCTATCTGTACTCAGAACTGAGAGTTCTGAGAGCTTAGGTATAGTGTTTGCTCATGAAGTGAAAAGTTGTTTGTACTCCCTAAAATTCAGCAAAACACAAGGGTGGACTGAATTGCCTCCATGTTATTGGACACAAATTTATTATCGAACCCTAATTGAAGAAAATGGCTTCACATAATTTCTATCAATTTTCCTTGATGTACCAGGTGAAACAAACACATTTGATTCTCTCCCTATTGACCAGATAAATAGTGAGTACAATGGCCTTATTATAGGAGCAGGCATACACTATCTAGTGTTTGTTCTCTTTATATATTATATTCTTATGACACATCTTCCAGAAACAATCTTGACACCTCAGAGGAAGAAATAGACTCTATCTTCCTCTTAGCATTATACTTTCAAGACATTTGTTTATTTGTTACTGAATATTAAAATAACTAAAATGCATTTTAAGAAGGTAACGTTTATAAAACTCAGTGTCAAAAGCGGTTATTGTTGCACCAGAGTGTATATAACTTATTTCTATTTTCGCACTGGATTCTGATAGATTTTTTAAATTTTAGGATCAATTCGTTCTGGAACACACGGAAGTAGAGAAGGTGGGTGATAGTTTAGAGAAACTCAAGATTACAAAATAAGTAAAATGGCTTCAAGAGGTAGAGGAAGGGGTCGAGGAGCTAAAAGAACATTCAATAGAGATCAATTGAATGCATTAGGTGTTGTGGGAAATGAAAGTCATCCACAGATCCTAGAACCTTCTCCACTTTTTGCACCTCTTCAAAGGAGCGCTGCACCTTTGGAGGTTTGTATATAAAAAATAAATTACTTTTGCAATAAATTTGGTCAATCATGTACAGCTCACACTGACTTTTTGAAATAAATCTTTGATGTAAATGTATATTAAGTATATATTATATGATGAATGTATATGTTGAAGAACGATGAAAGACACCTATTTTGATCGTACTTTTCAATTTTCAGTCTTCTCCAAACTTAGATTATGCCTTGATTCTAAGGCAGGCTTTCGTCAACTACGTGCAGTTGTCCTATTCATATATGAAACTGCCTGAGCAAGCAAAGGATGATGCTAAAGAAAAGCTTGAAATTCCCCCTAAAGAGATAGTTCACGATTTAAAAATGTGCCCTAGTGAACTACGTCCAAAACTGAAAGCAAAACGAAAGATTAAAATTCCTAAGAAAGAGGAAAACGTTATTGAAAAGTGAGTACACACATTTTTCAATCAGAGGACAGGTTTGATGATATTCATATATTTTCAGATTGGAGCGGTTGGAAAAATTGGAGGCCAAATCTTCTTATAATTTAAATAATGTCAAAACTGAACCAGATGTAGATGATGAGGAAGAAGAAGAGAATGCAATGGAAGAAGACGATGCAGTGGAGGAGGAGATGGATGATGGAACTGATTATGGCAATAACTATTTTGATAACGGTGACAGTTTCAATGACGAGGATGATAATTTAGATGATGGTCCAGTTTACTGATTCCATTTAGTTTTTTTAATTTATACATATTGTAAATATATTTAGGTGAAATATCGTCGACTTCTATTTTTGTACATTTCTCATTATAGTCTAGATCATAGTATTCTGAATCACTTTTAAGAAGAAGAAATCATCGCGAAAAAATGCCTTGGTATGTTGTACTGTTGGCAACAATGGATTTTTTTAGTGTACTCTATGGAACTTTAAACTTCTATGATCTACCTCACAGAATCATAGAAATACTTTTTTAAGTTGATATATATTTGTATTCTGTGGCTGATATCAAAGAAATAGATAATTTTCCTGTCAGTCAACGATTTTTAAAGAGATCATTAGCATAGAACAAGTATATATATAGATTAAGTTAAGACCATAACCAAGGTTTAGGTAAAAAATCTTGCACCGTCACGTAATCCACGTTTAATGACCTTAACTGACTATTAAATTTAAACCCTGAAATTTGGGGGCTTAAAAGAAGGATTAATGGTAAGCTTCGAAATCTAACCCTACCTTAAAGCGATTTCGTACAAGTTTGACATTTTTCTGGACGTAACCTCCAGTTTGTTGACATTTTTTTTAAATTCACATTGGACATTAATGAAGAACTCGTACGAGTTAATGGATTTGATAATCAAATTTCGCTTAAAAGTTATTAAATTTCAGATGATATTCATGAAAAATGATAGAGAGATAATGACATAAGTAGGCATTGATTCGTATCTTTTAAAGCATGAAGAATTAACATCAGCATTTCCATTGAGTTCGAAAACTCAATGGTATTTCTTATAGGCCTTCAACTACTTGAATTATAAAGTTACAATGATATGCTTATTTATTTCCAAGAGCGAATAGCAGAATGAAATCGAAGACAAATTTGCAATGAAAAAGCATAGTTTCATGAAGATTCTTCAGTACTATTTTATTAAGTGATGTATTACGTGGAGAGCTATCATATACTACTTTATTATTGTGCAGGTGCTGTCTCTGTGCTATCATTCTTCTTTATTATATACTAAGTGGACTCAAAATATAACTACAAACGAATAAATGTAAAGGAAATTGCATCCTTGTGTTAGTCGATCTTCAAACGTACACTGTCAATCCATCCATACATGATACTTCAATATTTATATAGAATACTTTTTATTCTGCGGATCTCACATTAGAGTTTTCATTATATTCGACCAAAAATTAACTCAATCCATAATATACTTATTACAAACAAAAGTCTATCCTTAGGTAAGCCGTTCCTTATCCGAAAGTTGTTACGGATAAATCAATACTATTTATTTATTCATTTCACAAACGCCAGGATTGTAATTCCATGCAGAAGCTCAAATCTTATGATATAAAATATAAGTTTACTTGAAGATATAACTATAAATTTGAATAATGTTTAAAGCCTGATGCAGAAGTAAAAGCACAGGTCTGTAGTAAGAGATCCCTAGTCTTAATGATAATAATAATAATAATAATGTTTATTTATTCCATGAATCCAGAATACGTCCATACAAGCAGGATACATATTAAAATATACAATACTGAATCAATAATAAAAAGTTGGGAACGTTACATGCAATATTTTTATGGGTTTTTCAATAGATGCATCTTGATTTTTCATATCTTATGGAAATATGGTGGAACCCATAAAATGAGTTTCATCTTTTGAATTAAAATGTTTCATCAATAAAGGCTCGTACTCATGAACGCGTCGAAAACTAAAAATCGCGCGATTTTTTTGCCCAATGTCAGTAATTTGTGGCTGATATCTGTCATTATGAAGACGCGCGATTGTTCATGAAATGTCACATTTCAAATTATATGAATTTATTTCCACGTGTCTGGTTCTTCAACAAAGTATAATCATTGTTTATATACCTATTTTTCAAGGGATTGAATAAATAGACGCTTCTGATTCTTTGGACATGCTCATATAGCTTTCGAAAAATTGTTTTTGCTGGAATTAGTTTTGTTCTGCAGAAATGATTATTTGAGGAAGATCGATAAATCAATATAATAAGTACCTATTATCATGTGACAGACGAGTAGAAACAATATCTTGAGTGTTTTGAATGTCCCGCCTTTTTCTTGAAGTTGAAATTTTTCAACTACAAAAAAAGAATCGCGCGATTTTGGCGGGGGAGCATCTGACAACTCAAATGTCATCGCTTGAGCGATAAACGCGTCCATCAGTTTGCGCCTTAAGACGAAAACGGTGCAATTGGCCCCAAACCGAAACCAATGATCTAATAATATTAGATCATTGGTGTCGGATTACTGGCCAGTGCTGGTTGGGAATTTCGGAAACAAAAATGTTTTTTCGCGATGCGTGTAATTCTTTTCCATTGTCATGGATGTTAACCATCTATTTTCACGATAGTTTTCGTTAGATCTGATTTACATACAGAAAACGCACAATTCAAGAATAGCAGAATTTTTGTAAAGAGAATTGGAATCCATCTTAGTAAAAAAATTGACACATGTTTGCGAAACGACTGCTAAGTTTCAACAAACTCTTGTAAAAACAATAATAGAATTACGCGATATATTAAATTATATATTATTGAATAAAATTCTCTAAAGTCCCCAATCTTTCCCTGTAAATTGTCCGCCCATTTCGTGTAATACTCTTCCGCTCAAAAAGATATTTTTCATTGAAATTGCCATTCATTCTATTGTATCAAGATATACCTATAATGTATGTTCTGGCTTCGATAAACTAATAACCCAGTTTCCAACCCTTAGACATATTTAAAAAAAGAACCATTTTACATCCTTCCTTCGGTCTAGAATGCTTTGTGTAACTTTTCAAAACAAAATATAGATGGCGAGGTTGCGCGCATTGTCGCGGACGCAACAATGCGCTTCCGCGTGATATGCGGCTGTTCATTTCCTTCGTCATTGTTTTCTTGCACGTAGCACGATGGTATCCGTTGCTTTTCACACGCCCTGAGGTTGGCAGGCTTGGTTCGAAGTCCCCGAATACATCTAGTTATCTGGAAGCCTGAGTTTCGTTTCGTTATTGTCCATGTTTTATCGCATCTGTGCAGAAGCAAAAAGGCCCGTTTTAATTTAAACATAGCGTGAATTCTGTCTGGTCCTCGCCGTAAAATAGATATGTACGGTTGAATGTTTTGTTTTGACGCTCATTCTGTTTTGCAAAACTTGTTTCAGCCCAATACTATTCATACAGTTTAGCCAACAAAGTTGAACGAGCACTAAATCTGTTGGTTGTACGCAGCAAGCATAATTTTAGTGTTTCGTACCTTAAAATATAGAGAATCGGAGAAAAGTATCAGTTATTGAATTTTTTGATTTCTATAGATGAATTCAAAACTCTGAATCATGTTAATCATTTTTTAAATATCGAAATAATTTCTATATATAGAAACTTGACGTAAGAGTTCTCACACGAAAGGGCACGACAAAAAATAAAATCCCGATATTTTTTGGCAAACCTTTATTCTTCCATTTGTGGTAAAATTGAACTATTCTTGCCATTTGTCTGTAGTTTTTTTCAATGCAAATAGAAAAACCTAAAAAATTCAGCAGCTTTTGCGCGCATGTTCAGTTTTGGTATTATCCTTTGAACATGAACCCAAAAGCTGCTGACTTCACGTCAGTGCTTTTCTAGGTTCTTTAAAATTGTTCTTGCGACAGGATGATCACGAAATTTTTACAAAATTTTTCATCAGCATTTTCAAACTAGTTATCAAGTTTCAACATGATTGAATTCGTATTTTTTGAGGCATTCCGAAAAAACCAACGATGCTGAGGAAAAAACTACGAAATTCGACTTATTTTTTTCTAATATCCCCAAAAATTATGATTGTATAGCTGAAATTTGGTACACGGATGTAAACTATGGAGCTGAAGGTCTGAGCAGAGTTTTTTTGGCATGATAAACAGGTTCCGACAAAATTTTTTTTTCAAAGAATTTAGTTTTAGAATTAACTGAAAGGGCGATCTCAACAAAATTGCCCAATGTTGCGCTTCATTATGCTCCAGCCAACTGCCAAGTTTCAATCCAATCGCTTAAGTAGTTCCTGGAATACCAGGGAAATAATCTTACGAAATTTTAAATGGCTATGACTATGAAACCGTTGAGCCGATTCAGCGCATATTAACGAACTTAGCAACCAGCAAGAGTATCAAGGAAAATATTAACTAGTTCCAAACAATCTTACAATCGATATAAGCTTTCAAAATTCAGTCTCGAAACTGGCATTAAAGTTTTGCTGTCTACTCGACAAAACGAGCACGTGGATGAGTTACAGTTTTATGATAGAATAGATGATGAATAAAAATTCTAGAAAAGTATTGACGTGAAGTTTTTTTGTTAAAGGGCGTTCTAACATCCTGAACTCTCGAAAGAAATAACTTAGAAACTCAATATTTGTAGAGTAGGTTTGAATCTATATTACGAATGCCGAATTCGTGAATGGGATAAGATATGCCACTTTATGATTCCTCAGATCCATTCAAAATTTCCCAATATTTTGAAAAATTCAGATCACATCTAACTGAAAGAAGACAGCTTGCAGGTTCATGGAGAATTTCGTGATGATAATAGGTATGATTAGAAGATCGTTTTATGCAAAATATATCAAAGATAAATTATTTTTTTTTTGAAATTGTTCCATGTTTTTTTTTGAAATTGTTCCATGACTCGATTATCACGAAACCAATTAGTGCATCAGCATATGCGAACTATTCAACAAGTTTCATTATGATAGGATCAGTGTTTTTTGTGTTTTATCAGAAAAAACAACGAGACAGGGAAAATCCACGAAAATTGAAATATTTTTCGTAATATCTCCTAAAATTCAAATCGGATCAAACTGAGACTTGGTGCACTGTTGGTAAATATTGAATTCAAGGTGTGCAAAATTTCATCGAAAGCCAACCAATACCTTTGAAAAAATTTATTCTACGCAAAATGAGAAAATTTACAAAAACTTTTTTTCCAAATTTACAAACGGTACGATCGCAAAAAAATGCATCATGCAATTGAAAGTCAGTTTCCTGCAACTCATTACAAGTTTTTACTCGAGCGCATATGATATATCAAGAAAATTATCTCATAATTTTAAATCATTCTGGTCGATTTCACTCATTAAAGAAGTCCAATGGCAGATTCTAATATGGAACCCACCCTGAGAGTTTGAAGTCACAAGCTCTTTCGTTTACAAGTTATCGTGGCAAAAGACAACCGACCGGACAGAATAGATTTTGACATCGGTTTCCTGCCAGTGAGTTAACCTAGTAATTTTCGGCTCAAAATTCGGAGAAAACAGACATTTGGGCAGAACCAAAGCAATCCTTCCCCCAGAACCTGCGCCCAAAAATCATCACATGTTATTATGCGGTACGGCACCTGAAAGAAATAGGAGCCACGATAGAGTACTGATGATTTGGAAATTCTGACGTTTAAATGCTTTTCTGTGATTTAATAGCTGTGTTTACCTTCATGTTTATTTTTGTTATGATTTCAAATAATTGATTTGGCCGATTTTGGAATATTTGAACTTGAACAACTGAGCAAGTTTTTGATTCCCCCTTATATTCATTATTTTCTAAAAAGGATCAGATATCAGAGGCTCCTTCTTATCGTTTTGTTATCTTAAATAACTATGAATTCATGAGAAAAAATTAATTAAAAATCTTTTTCATACCCATTACAATGTTGTACGATTCATAATTGGTCCATATAAATTAAATATTGTATTTGTCTTATATGCTTCTTTTCCAACAGGAAAGTGAGTTATAGAAAAGTGTAATCAATATTGAAAGATCTTCTTTCATAAAACTCATACTGTAAAGGAAAGCTCTTTACCAAAATTTCCTTTCATCATTGGAGTACACATCATTTTAACTCTGAAGGGAAAAACTTTTGAAGCCACAAAAACAACAATCTTGGTCTTACTCGATGGAAATTCATCTTTGTGATCAAAAGTAAAATAACTCAAATCAAAAGGTTGTACCATTGTATAAAGACAATGTCTTTAAACAATGGTTGTACTTCAAATTGAGTGATATCATGGTACATGCTCAATTTGTTACGGATTCACGTAAGTCAATAATTTTTAACTCCAAATGTATCAATATTCATTACCAAGGTTTAAAGAACTTGTGAGTATAAACAGCGATATCACTTTGTAATAACAGAGTTGGTAGATATATCGACTTTGACCAGTAAAAGACGAAAATCATATAATGCAGTTTATGATTACATCGGAAAGCTTTCCGTCGTCAATGTCGGGAAGGAAAACTTTCATATATGAAAGTTCTTGTTTATCTTGTTATGCACAAGATTAAATGAAGAATGATTTGCATTTGAACTATCTTTAGGGCCATATTGAATTATGCTGAACAATCTTGTGCAAACACCAGTCAATGAATTACAAGTTTTCCTCAATTTGAATGCTTCGTGTACAACTTTTAAACGAAAATTGTAGCAGAAGGGTACAATTTCATACATGGAAGTTATTCTTTATTTGTTATGCACAAGTTTGAATAAAGAAATATTCAAATCTAAATTATTTTCAGTAAAATATTGAATTTGTTAGACAACCTAAAAATATGTGGGTATTTTGTCCTGTCTAAACGCTTTGCAGAATAGAAATTGCAAGTTTTCTTCACTATGAAAGTTTCGGTTTCGAGTACAACTTTTAGGCAACAATGGCACGAATGCACCCTCTTATGGGAAACAAAGAATATAAGAAATCAAAAACTTGTTCAAATTTCCGAAATCAACCAAAACAAACATGGAGGTTAACAGCTGTTCAAGCACAGAGAAGTCTCATAAACGTCAGAATTTCGGCATTATCATTATTCTATGGTGGCTCCTATTTCTTTCAGGTGCCGTACCGGTTATTATGTCATCATATGATATGGGCATTGTTTAAGGAGAATGATATGGGATACCAATATTCGAAAAATAGCAAGTTCTTGCCGAATGCAATACCAATAAATTGTTTGCTTGTCATTTATTTTCCAGTACGAAATCCAACAAATCCCGCAAATCTCGAAATAATGGAATTCCCCACCTATGATAAGACTGAGCCATCCCCTAAGGAAGACCACCCTCCAGAGCTTATGTTCGTGATTCAATTTTCGGGAGTTGAGGATTTTTCTCTCATACGTGGATCGAAAGGTAAAACTCGGACTTGTATTATTTGATATAATATTTATTACGTTTCATCGAATGAGAATGGAGATTGGGAATTCTGGAGTATCCGCATCCCTTACCGAACGACTTTCTGGATAGTATGGTATCTATGTTTATACAGTGCGCGTCAAAATTATGGAACTACTTCATTTCCTCAGAAGAACAATATTTGGCACAAAATCCTGAAACAGGTCAATTTTTGTTTCACTTTCACCAAATTTATATGCATTTTTGAGGGATTTTTGTTGCACCCTGTGCCATCCTCATCAACCCTCTAAATTTTTTGAATGGGAAAAGTGTGTTATGTGGTACTTCTTTGTCCACGTCTTTGTATCTTCTTTACAGGCGTGCAGAAATTTTCAAGAAAAAAAAATTTTTTTTGAAAAATTAGTTACTTCAAAGAGGTTTTCAGTATGTGCACTTTGTCATGGTTCATTTAATTTGAGACGATGGAACCTGATGAAATTTGCCACCGAATGAAAGTCGATCATTACAGTTTTGTTCATGCACAACTTTCAACCCCTACAAACCCTTTAATGGAGAAAAAAAATTGAGGGGGTTAATAGGGGTTGAAAGTTGTGCATGAACAAAACTGTAATGGTCGACTTTCATTCGGTGACAAATTTCATCAGGTACCATAGTCTCAAAGTAAATGAGCCATGACATAGTGCACATACTGAAAACCCCTTTGAACTAACTAATTTTCCCAAAAAAATTTTTTTTTTAAATTTCTGCACACCTGTGAAGAAGATAGAAAGACATTGCCAAAAAAGTACCACATGACCCACTTTTCCTATTCAAAAAATTTAGAGGGTTGATGGGGATGGCACAGGGTGCAACAAAAATCCTTCAAAAATGCATAAAAATTTGGTAAAAGTGAAACAAAAATTGACCTGTTTCAGGATTTTGTTGCCAAATACTTTTCTTCTGAGAAAATGAATTCTATATACAGAATTTTCAACAAAGCTGAAAGCATAGAATTTCATATATGATGCGGGACACTTCTTCTCTATGAGGAGTTTTCCTGAGGTGGCCTATCATAAACACAATAACATCCGACCTAATCAACTTAAAAACTCTTTTTAGAGTAGGTAGGGCTCAATTCTGAAGGTCGAATTAGTGAAACAGAGAAATTCCTCCAATGTTTCGTTGATATACCCTGGCAAAATTTTAATGTCCCAATATGTATTTACGAAAATATCTACATCATTTTGTATGTTCTTCTGGGTTTTTACTGCCGCATCTGAAACAGACCTATTAAAAATTGAATAAAATTGTTTTCTTATCTTCTTGCGGATTTTAGGATTGAACTATTCGTCAATGGCAGTTTCTTGAAAAACAGGTTGCTTAATGAATAGTTCTGGAACAATACAAACGATAAACAAAGCGAAGTCCGACATTTCAGAGTACAAATCTGACTCTTTCATCAGAAAAACGAATAAATTTTCAGGTGAACTCAAAATGAAAATTCTCCATTATAACTTAAATTAAAAATGATTTTTGAAGTTGTTCTTATGAATCGATCATGACGGAATTTTGCTCAAAGTTGTGCATCTGTATTTACTAACCACTCGCCAAGTTCCTTTATGATCGAAGCAGTATGTGCGGAGTTATTCCAGAAATATAAACGATATCGTGAAAACAATACTAAATTCCCCTAGAAAATTTGAGACAATTTAAAAAAGAAATCAGGTCAGTTTTTTCGAAACGAGTGTTACATTGGAGTATCGGAAAGTTTTGTCTGTTTTATGTTAATTCAATACATTTTCAATTTATTTATTGTTTATTTGAATTTGTGTGTTATTTTCTCGTTGCTGCTTATTTTTGGCTCATTTTTTTTGATTATATAGTCAACGTATCTTACAAGCTGTTGATGTCCGAGAACAATAAACTCTTCTTATTCTATCTGTTGATTTATCCATAAATATCCCTCCTTGTGTTAATGTTAGTTTAGTATTACTGGAGCTCTTGTTCCTCCGAGAACCATTCCTTTTTTTCTTTTACTAATTCTTCACGGGCATGCGCGAAGAAATGAATGCATCGTATTTACATTTTATTCTTTTTCTAGTATCACTTAACCCTTCAATCTAAATGACTTCCTTAAATACCAGGGGAATCTATAAGCCCACCATCAGTATAAATCAATGTACTAATTACAAGTTGTTCTTTTAATTGCTAATGGTAATTGTAATTAGCGAACGGGATCCCCGGCTGCTTCCAGCCTCCAGTTATTATGTAAATATACCAAAATTGCGCACCTGAGCCTTCCTTCCGTGATCTATCGGCTCTCCGGAAAACTCCCTTTTACTAAATTACTAGTTATAGCATTGTCGCGGTTACAAAGTAGTCAATTAAACTAAAACACACGGATATATGGCTGTTTAAAAGGCTTTCGAATGTTTGGAAGTGCCCAGCGTTCTTCACCTTGGGATTTCAGATGGGTCCTTCTTACGTTAGAGGGGGTCATTATTTTAGTATAATTTCTATGGCTCGGAAGGACGGCCTTCTCTACATTTCTGTGTTAGATCAGAATAGGTCATAGACATATTAATATTATCTATGGAATAGGTTCAAATCATCGAAGAATGTAGTCATTCTTTTCTATTTTTTTCTTTGTGTAACAGATGTCCATAAAATATTAGCTGCTTTTGAAGTTTCGAGGTTCGAAGGAAAAGCGTGAGGCGTCTTACTGATAGTTCTACTGATGTGATTTTGATTTTGCCTTGGCTACGAAAAAAAAATTCTAAATAAGCTGACAGAATGAAGTTTGTCTGTGTTCTAACCGTAGACATAGACTCCATGTTTATGGTTCCAGTGAGATGAGTAGAATAATGGTGCGATAACTTTTATTTGTTTTCCTACTAATTTAATCAACCAAATTGAGGAACATGAGTTGAAGTTCTTACTAGCGCCACTGACTTAGACGCCACCATTCCGAGCGTATGACAATAATTATATTAATGACAATAGACGACTTCGGCCCAAGTTGCCAACCCACAATTTCCTTCACAAATCAACTATCTTTGGGGAACGGGAATTTCAGGACAAATTTGACATGATAAGGTTCGCGTTACTTATAAATATCCGTAAAAGATGCCTCGGCTCCTCAAACAAGATAATTCCTTCCAAACATAGGTTTTTGTTAGCCTGAAGTTTAAGTTGGGATTCATGTTGAAAGTGTCAATTTCATGAAGGATATGTTCCGCTCATCAACTTGGTTATTTCGGTTGCCGGTTTTCCGTTCTGGAAGTATGAAATATTCGGTTGGTTCCTGAAAAAAAAAATGTTTATTACGGAATTTTATTGATGAAAAAGTAATCTTTCTGTCACCAGAACATAGACATATTAGGTCTATGCACCAGAACGACAATCAATGTTTTATGGTAAGATATCCATAGCATAGAACAATCTTCATTTACCTTATGATGCATAGACCATACCTAGTAATTTTTCCATTGTTGATTGTTTTATCTTCTTTGCTCTATGGATCATAAAGTGAATAAAGATTGTTCTATGCTATGGATATGTTACCATAGAACATTGACTGTCGTTCTGGTGACAGAAAAAACGTTTTTTCATGAATTGAATTCCGTAATTAACCTTTTTTTCAGGAACCAACCTAATATTTCATATTTACGGAATGGAAAACCGGCAACCGAAATAACCAAGTTGATTTGCGGAACATATCCCATATAAATTTGAAACTATTAACATGAAATCAGGAATCCCAACTTAAATTTCAGCCAATCAGAGATGATCTTAACAAAACCCCATATATGGAAGGAATTATCTTGTTTGAGGAGCCGAGGCATCTTTTACGGATATTTATAAATAACGCGAACCTTATAATGTCGAATTTGTCCTGACATTCCCGTTCCCCGGTGATAGTAAATTAGTGAAGAAAATTGTGGGTTGGCAACTTGGGCCGAAGTCGTCTATTATCATTTCGATTTATTTATGTGTTGGTATTGTGTATTTGTTTTCTCGGAGTATTTCCCAATATTATATTATGTAGTTTTTCATTAGTGCATGAATACTTTTTGTGTTAGCTTTGAAGAATTTTGTAGATCCTTATTATACTTTCAAATGAGTCACTTCTGTTTTTTGTGTGGACATTCTGAAGCTGCAGATGTAAATATTCGTTTGTTTCAATTAGGAATGCCATCTCTATATTCTCTACATGTATAATCAGACAACTAGGACCGGACAACCTGGGATTTTTCAGCTCAAAATTCTGACAAGTCGCAAGGTTTTCTTCAAACTTGGTCAAATCTTTTCTTTTAATTTTTTTCCCTAGAAAATTTGAATTTCATTCATCATTTTAAGAGGGCAACAAAACACACTCTGACTACAGTTTGAGGAGAGTCATCATTCATTTGATTCTTGAAATATATCATGAATTGATATAGATACACTTTTGTTTGTTACATAGGTTACCAAAACTGTATTTGAAAAATATTTATAAACTATAAGAGATCTTGAAGTGTTGTTTTTTGAATTGAATGAAGGTATAATCTCCTGAAAAAAAATCGTAAATTTGTGAGAAACAATGTCAATCTTACTCAATAAACTTCAAAGACAAAAAATATATAAAAATATTGTCGAATGAGAAAGAATTATTGCTTTACCCGCGACGATCCATTACTTACTGAAACAAATTCCAGTTATCGTAATCGTCGTAATTTCAAAATAGCGCTATCTACAGGGGATAAAACGAATTTATGAAGATTTTCTAGAAATTGGCGAAACAAAAGCACATCTTTTCACCCACCTTGTTTCTAATCACCTAAGGCGGCAGTCTAAATGTATCTGAGTCTATGATTTTTGACACAGACTTTTATAACTATGCATAGAGTAGTGGACTACAATGTTGACCATAGACATAATCTGTATCTCATTTATGTTCACAGACAAAGAATAACAGGAATGCCAACAGACATTTCATAACAGAAATGCCAACAGAAATTTCATAACAAAATCCACTCTTATTAGTGCATAATATTTTGATTTTGTATTTACCTATATATGCCTTTGAATAAACCTTGTGAGAAGCTGATTGCTTGGTTGAGTTAGGAGCACAGTTGTGTTCTGAACGATAATTTTCGAAAAATTCATCAGGAGTCATGGAGTCATGATTTGAATTATAAATATTGATTAAAATATCGTTATTCTCGAAAATTGTCCATTTCAAAACTCGCCATTGCGCGTGATCCTCACGAAGACAAGGATTATAACAAGAACACCTGACATGATATTCCAGGAAAGACGTCATAACTTCGATCAACTTAATTAATAGTATATCCTGCCTTAATCTTCCTATACGGAAGAATGTCGCATTGCTCGTTTGATTAAGAAGTATGAGAAAATAATCTAGAGTCGCTAAGGAAAAAACTTTTGCGAAACAAGAATATAACAAAGTGCGAACTCGGATTTATCTACTGAGGTTTATTTTACAAAAATAATTCCCCCTAAATAACATCGAGTCGTGTGCCACCTGAGCCTGCCAGTTAATTCGGTCCTTGCGCCGGATATCCTGCAGGAACAGAGCGTGAAGGGTGTGGGGGAAGAAAGTTTGTCAGAGAGTCTCCTTCGTACGCTTTGTTTGGAAGATACATAATTTTGGTTAATCAATCAAAGTTGTTCTGGAGAGTAGGTATTATGGTATGTCTTTGAAAAGTCGGAGAGAAAATGATTTGTTTTGAATTTTGTGATTTATAGACTTATCGCAGAATTCCTAGAAGAGAATTGACGTGAAGTCAGCAGCACTTGCGGGCATGTTCAAAGTGGTTGCCATTGGCGTCTGAATTTAAGATTGCAGCGCCACGGTGGCCAGTTTTAGAACCTTACATACAGACATAGATTTTGTTTTGATAGTCAATTTTGTTGGATATCATACATGCTATTTTGAATTTGTTGGCTGCTGCTCGAAAAAGCTCTGTGGTGTCCACATTATACCATGTTCTCAAATTTTTCAGCCATGAAATCCGCCAACATCCGGAACGGATAGGAATCAGAAGAAGAAGAAGTCAATTTTGTACTGTTTGTTAGTGTTTGGTTTGATAATTTCTGATTTCACGATTTATTCAAAGACTTTTTAGAGTTTTATAGTTGACGAGAGTATTACTGGGAGTACATATTCCATTCTTATAAAGTAGGTATGTATCATCCTTCAATTTAATTGAGTGTAGCAACTCTAAAATTAAGGGGATATCTCCAAAGTTAGGCAGTATTTCAATATTATTTATTTTCAGATCCAAATGGCAACATTGACTTTGGTGGATTTTTTAGGCTGTCTTGAAAGTTGAAAAACAGATAGACCGGTATTATAAAACTTAACTGGAAGTTATCTTTAACTTTAACTGACAGTTTTGACAGTTATGTCCCAATACAACTGTCAAAACTGTCAGTTGAAGTTAAAGGTAACATCCAGTTGAGTTTTATAATACCGGCCCTTAAACATACTTTTTGGAATAGTAGATTTTACCTACCCAACTTGGTTATTGATCAAATGTACCTTCAGATCTACTGCTCAAAATGTTGAAAAACAGATAGTCTTGTAAAACATACTTTTTGGAATAATAGACAAATACTCATAACTTCACTATTTTTATAGGGAAGGACTAAATACTCAATATATTGTGAATAAAACGAATACATTCACATGAAACTAATGCTACTTGTACCGTAAGCCTTATTCATTATGGAATTACAAATATATTTTCCAACACTCATATGAATGGTCTTGAATAAGCTGTAATAAATAAGCCTTGTACAACTTTGCTTTCATCGACAGAAGCACTTTGAGCGAAGAGTATTCATCACCAGATATTTAATTGTTGAGACTCTTTTTTTTTCAATGATCAGTTCTATCACTAAAACATTTATGTTGTTCCTTAATGATCAGTTCAACAGGCAGATTTCTGGAAGGCATAGCTTTCCTCTATAGTAAATTTCTCTGCTTGGATTATGGACTTGGAAAAAAATTGTCTTCATGAATGTGAATATTTCATGAGCAATTCGTGCTTACCTCTATAAAAATGATCATCATCGGTAAAATGCAGGTAACAGACTCTCAAAATCTTGTTTGTTGTTTTTTACAGATTTTTCAACACTTTCAGGCCCGACTTGTAAAAGGAAGATTCTTCAACCCTAAGTCCAAATTTTTTAACGGGCTGTAGAAATCTATGGGAAGGGACATTTGAATTTGCTTTTCCTCAGTAGAAGCACTTGTAAAATCACACAAAAGCCAAGAAAAATGTATAAACTTTCTCATTTTCTTAACATTTCTTTTAACTTGTCAATGATAATGTCTGTACCTCGGGTTACTCGGATAGCCACCAGAGGGAGTAGCGCTTATCTTCATTCGCCAATAGCTTGAAGTGATTCTATTTACAGGTTGTTTCAAAGTTTTTTCCTCACTTGCACTTCACAAGCTGATTATATAAATTTATCGAATCTTTTTGAATCATCGCTACAGATCAGGAAAATATCCCTGAAACTAATAATAAATTTATTCATCGCAATTTGGATTTTCTGAGGGTTTCCAGAGAATTATTTCGAATATTTTCCTTAAAATCAGATACGATAAAACTACAAGAGACCATAAAAATTAGCATAATCACAAAGCTTGTCCTTACTATTTTGTAAATTTCAAATTTACAGTCGTTCACCAAAAAAAAATTCTGGAGGAAGACTTTGTTCCAGGAAAAATATTACCATGAAGATTTGCTATTGAAACTTTGATGTCACATATTGCAGAATCCTAAATTGTAATATCTTTGCGACATTCCGGTTGAATGTCTCGTGAAATGCAGGTACTTCGAGAAACAATTAAAAATTAAAATTTTGTACAGCAGTTGCGTGTAAGTATTCTTTAGCTTATTCTATCTGATCGATACTTCTTGAAAAACTTCTTCAGAACATATCTCCATAATCAGTTTGTCCATTTTTACCACGAATGAATTTGATCCGCACATTTAAGAGAATAGTGAGATCATTCTCACTTCCATAAAACAGAGTCACAGCCATGTGAAAGAAGATATAGTCCTTGAGCAAACTCAACTTTATGAAATATAATTGTCATAAGAGTTTTATATACACTTTATGATAATACAATTATAAAATAAATATATAGTGATACCACTTAACCATTCTCTTACATAAAATACAGAGTAAAACTGAACTAAGTTCTATAAACAAGCGGAGTTTCAAAAGCTACCTGATCTTCTTGCTCCTTCGTATCGGGATCATTTTCATCAACCTTTTTATTCCCGAAAATCTCTCCTATCTTCTCCTCATTTCTTCTCTTGAAACGTACCTCTTCAGTGGCTTTCACTAGTTTTTTGTATTTGTCTGATGTACCATCTTCTGTTTCTCTCTTATGTTGACTCTTTTTATTTTGTGTTATTCTATCGGCATTTCTTTTCTTCAATTTATTCTCTACCGCATTATCTTCTTCGGTCAATTTCACAGGGTTTAAGCTATTCATTCCGAAAGGGGGTTGTTGAAACTGGGGACTTTTTTTTTCCAGATCGAGGTTTTCGAGGTCTTTCTCCATCATATCTAAGTTATTCAAAGAACTATCTAGTTTGTCTTCCTCCAGATTACTTTCCATTTGAGTCTGAGGAGATTCGTTTGCTTCAATTAATTCATCAGAAGCGATAGCATGTTTTTCGGTATCGGATCTCTCTTCTTCAATTTTCTTCAACAAATCGAGATGGTTCGATATGTAAGTTTTCAAAGGAGCTGCCCTTTTCTTAGAATCTTCATCGAGTTCTTTGTACCGGTCCAACAGCTTGACCAAGTTGACTTCTAGTTGGCTTCTCTTGTCCTGGTCTAGTTTTGAAGGTGTACATGATGACCTGAACAAAAACGTGTCTTCGTGGTATTTATCGTCGTGTCTTTGATTTATCCGGTGCTTTGGAGGTCTAACTATCCTTTTGAGAAAATTCTTCAAGTGATTCGGAAGTTTCTCGCAGAGTTTCTCTTCGATTTGCTTCTTCACCAGTTTATTTAGAACACAGGATACGGATCTCAACAGGTTTTTCGCCTCTTCGTATTCAGCTCTTTCCTCGAAACTACACTTCTTGGCATAATTCCTCTGCTGCTGAAACATTGAATTGTCATTTATTCATTTCTCAGTGGATTGTGGTCAAGATGCTCAAGAATATTTCCGTATTATCAATCCTATTATCGTAGTAGTTGTTAGTCAACCATCATACTTACAGTTTCCGTTTCATATATCCTCTTCTTATTGAGTGCATTTCCTATTTTGACCCTGAGATTCGTATTTTTATTGACTTTGTTCATTACTGCTTCAACGATTTCTTTCGCGAAATGCATATCCTGATATTCACTGTTGCTTTTCTTATGTAGTAGCATGAAATCTTCCTAAAAAAACAAGATTTATGGAATGAAGTCTTGCGGAGTACATAACTTACTGGACTGAGATCTGATTTAGTCTTCTCGTCCTCATTCTGAGGATTACACTGACCATTACAATTTCGTCGATGGATTTTTCCTATTTTACTTGCATCCTCCACGCTCGTGCCGATATTCCTCCTTTTGCAAATGTTATGAGGTTTCTGCGATCCAACAGAAGTTCTATCAGTGTCTAAGTTTTGAAGGTAATCCAGATCACCATGCTGCGTTGGAAATCGTCTATTAGAAGGTTTTCTTGGGACCCCATGAGGTCTCCTCACTTGTCTGTCTAAATCTTCTAGATGTGAACATCCCGTATGGCTCGAACTTTCCTTTGTTGATAGGTGTCTTCTGTTTCTTGGTAGGTTTTGGTTATTAATCGAGTACCGACCGTTGAGATATTGATTTTTCAGGTATGCATTCGCCTGTCTAGCTCTCTGTGCCAGCATATCGGTGGTTGTATCGTCACATGACAAGGGTAAAGGAGTGGGAGATGCCGAATAAAGAGGCAATGGCTCACACGGTTTTGGACATTTACGTTTCTCTTTTTCCATGTTATCAAAACCTGGGCTAGCGATGAGATCAGAAGCGGATGCTGTGGAGGGTAGAATGACTCCTGGTTGTAACGTATTCGATCTTCTCTGAACCAACAAACTGTTGCCACCATTGGAACACTTACATGGACAAGGACCAACAACATCACAATTCCAATACCAAGGAGGACAATTCAATCCGGAATCTTGGGGTTGGAATGGAGGTTCTGCTAATACACAGCTTGAATCAAGTCCATTAGTTTCAGGATCAACACAGCTATATCCACCAAAACAGTTGTAACACGTACGAGCACAACATGGAGACTGAGACAGTGGTTCGTAGCCAGACGAAGGGTCGTTAAGCACGGCAGATTCAATACAATAAGGATGTGACCAGCAATCTAAGCAATTTCTAGAACGTTTTGCATAAGGATTATCTGAAGATGATTTTGGACCAACCCAATCGCGTTTAATACGATGGGTTTCTTTTTCAGTACTACGTTTCGTATATTGTTTTCCATTTTGCTCCTTGTTTTCGGATTGACTATCGGATTTTGAACTTGCTCCTATTTTTGATTCTTGCTTCAGATTATTGGGATCAGCGTTGAAACTGTTTTGCCTTGATACGGTGGCATAGAACACTGGGGAGAAAAATGGTAAGGTATATGAGCTATATGGGATAAAACCATTAGATCTTTTTCCGGGATATGAGCATGGACATGGTAAAGAGTATGTGACAGTATAAGGCACAGGAAAAGATGGGTAATGACTGCTGCTTGGCAATGGGTTCAGTTCGGGCAGAGAACAATCGATCTCTGTATCGGGACATGACCTTGGAATAAAAAATGTCGAAGGGTATGGAAACGAGCAACACCTCTTTTTCGAATATGCACAAGGAAAAGCAATTTTATAACTAATCGTATAAGGAACTTGAGAGCATAATGGAAGAGATGAGTCTGAAACACAACAACATAATCCTGTATATGGTAGAGACCCTGGACTATGTATAGGACCATTGTCATTAAAATGAGCACTATTACAGATAGCCCAATTCGGTATAGTAAAGTCTGGGTGAGTGTGAAAACAAATTGAATGACATGGGTCAAATCTTTCTTCGATATGGTGTTCTTTATCCCGCATCCAAGGACAGCCACAACAGCATGGACTGTAAGCGAAGGGAGGTCCACAGGTATTGCTAGGTTCGCAAGAGGCAACAGGAATATTAGAACAGCAAGGCTCGCAAGGAACACCACATGACTTAAAAGGATTAGGAAAATGAATAGAGCAAGGAGAAGGAATGCGTAGAAACCCGATAACACAACGTTCATCCAGTTTATGATTCGAATTCGGGTTCTGAATTTGACGTCTACAAGGCATTGAATGAAAAACTGGACAAGGGAATGGTATTGGGCAAGGAGAGAGATACGTATTGCAAGAATTAGGACAAGGAAAATTACATGGGGGACATGGGGAGGCTGGACAGCGTTCATTCATTTGATGTTCATTGTTTTCTTCTCGGCATGTCATCGAACAGGGATGATGATACTCGGGACATCTCTTAAATACTTTTTCTCCATCTTTCATAGGAACAGACGTTGAATCTTCGGCTGAATTTCGCTTCACGATTCGATGAGGCTCCTTCGTATTCAATGAAGCTTGACATCTTGGTTGGGGGCGAGCACATATAGGATTACAAGGTACCGGAATAGGAGGAGGAATTTCAGGCATTGGGCACGGACAAGGTGGACAAACAATATCTGGACATGGACACGGTATCTCTGGATTTGTATTCGGACAAGGGCAATAATGAGGCTCTATCCAAATGCCATCTGGAGAGCACGGATTACTCGCACTTGTTCTCATATTATGCATATCATATCGATAAGGAGGCTCTTGCATTTGGGAAAGATCATCACCATCCGAGAATTCGGCACATGGGCCAGTTGACTGGGTATTTTGGCGAGTGTGAAATTTCGAGTGCGAACAATTATCGTCCTTTCCTCTTGGTTCATTATCCATGGACGGTTCTTCTGCCACCCATTCATTCATAAATTTGATATCCTTCAAATCCGACGATTGGATATCAAAACGTTTTTCTCTTATACGATGTTCTTCTGGATTTTCAATATTAGTGGACGCTAAGCAAGGACAATATGCCAAGGAGTAAGGACAGGGACAGGGTGAGGGAAAAGGACAACAGGGTAGAGAACAAGGTGGACAGGGTGTAGAACAAGGATATGAACATGTAGTACATGGACAAGGAGGGGATTCACAATCACAAGGACTTGAAAGTGGAAAAACTGGACATGGAGATGGAAATAATTGTGGACACCGCCCTTTGATATCATGCGAATCTTCTTTTTCTGAAAAATTCTCAGACTCTGATCCTGATGATTCTCCTTCCGAGTGGAGGTTGGTAATTTTTTCATTCTGGCGTTCATTCCTCCCACAAATATCAGTATTATCATCGATATCATCATAGTCGTCAGGATTCTGGGGTTCACATGGATCTGGACATGACTGGTTACAGGGAGGTTGAATTGGATTAGGAGGAGAGCAGGCTGGACATAGAGGAGGAATGGATTGACATGGAGGAGGATAAGGTAAACATGGAGGAGTATTGGGCTGACATGGAGGAGTGTTGGTTTGACATGGCGGGCAAGGCGAGCACGGAGGAGTGCATGGTTGACAGGATGGAGGACAGGGAGAGCCTGGTAGACAAGAGGGTTGACTTGAAGAAGGATTCGGCGGAGGACCAGCAGGACTTGTGGAAGGACAAGGTTGAGAAGGAGGAGGACCAGGCAGACATGCCGAAGGACAAGGAACACTATAGGCTGAACTTTGGCACTCAGGATGATTAGAATTACATTGTTTTTCTGCTTTAGGGTCTTCTTTTCCTGATTCATTTGACTCTGAAGGATTTTGCATTTGCGCATCTCTTGAATTGAGGATTTTTTCTTCTATACACTCCTCTTCCTTAGATTCAGATGAAGGGCATATGTAGGCATAGGGGCTAGAGCTTTGAGGTAAATAAGACGGAGGGCATGGACAAGAAAACTGCATCGAGTATGGGTATTGGAATGAAAAACTGGAAGGATCTTGGGAGGAACGAAGATCTGGGCATATAGTGGAACATCTTTCTTTGATGACATGAATAGGTGAATTTTCTTTATTACCTTCATCTTCACCCCTGAAAGATGGATATGGATATATACAAGGACCTAGAACTGGACAAGGACAAGGATTTGAAGTAGGGCAAGGACACGGGCAAGGATTTGAAGGACAAGGACATGGACATGAATCACAAGGATATGTGCATGAATCATTAGGACACGGACAAGGATCACAAGGACATGGACACGGAAATGGACAATAAGGAGGGGGACAACGTTCCTTAATTGCATGCAAGCAGTGTTCTAGATATCTTTCATCTTCAATACAGGGTTGTAGGAAGGCAATCGAGCATGAATATGGATTGGGGTAAAAAGATAACGGTACAGGATAAGAATATGACTGTGGATGAGGACAAGGATCATAGACGGGGACAGTGCACCAAGTTTTCGAATCATGTAATTTCATAGTGGGTTGATCGTTAACTCGGGAATCTCGTTTTTTGACTCTGTGAAATGCACCTCCCTCAGGATCTGTGAAATACATGAACGGTAAATATCCACACGGAAGAGGATAACGACATGGATAATGTTCGCCAGTATTACGACTTGTATGAGGGTAGCTTCTACGTGGATATTTATAACAGTCGGGAAGATTTTGAGCATTGAAGGAACGTCGATTCATAGAGTCTCTTTGAAATTCATTATTTACCCTTTTATCGTAATCTGATGAAGGGTTTGAATTCATAGAATCTGTATAGCTGCCCGAAGAACGTTCACCTACCATGTGATCATCGGAATGATCCTTTTCACTCATTTCATCGTATTTTCTTTCCTCAGAAGAAGAAGGACAAGACGGAAGTGGTGGACATGGGCAAGTACAAGAAGGAGGATATGGGCAAGGGCAAGGAGGGGGGCAGGCACATGGATCGCAAGGTGGACAAGGATCCGAATATGCGGACGGGCATCGTTCCTTGATATGGGAATCTGTTTCTTTTAACTTTTCAAGATCTGAGAAAATATTACTAGAAGAGCAACAAGGAGGGGGGCACGGATATGGTTGACATGGACGAGGACAAGAGGGTGGATATGTACATGGATCACAAGGACATGGAACTGGAGGACAAGGCATATAGCAATTCGGGCAAGGTTCGCTTGACTGCGGACAAGGACATGGAGGGTATGGGTCTACTGGACCAGAATCGCAACAACATGGCTGATAAGGATCACATGGAGGCATTCCGCTGGAACAAGGTGGATAGGGACAAGAATCACAAGGACCTGGATCATATGGGCAGGGACAAGGACTGCAAGGATGTTGGCAAGGGGGATTTTGATCGAAAGGGTTACAACATGGATCGCAGCATTGTCGTTTATTGTCTGAATCAGCACCCGCTTCTACCCTTCCTGAGCCTCCAACAAAGCCGGACTCTTCATTCATCAAACGAGTTGGCTCCGATTGTCTTTCTGACCTCCTGTTCACATCATATTGTTTATTATAAGGAATTTCATCCCGTAAAGCTCTTTCCGTTTCGTCGAGTTGACTACTGAATAGTTTATTTTTAAGTCTTGCAAGTCTATCTCTGAATGATACTTGACAAGTGTGGTGTTCGGAGTTCTTCAATTTGTACTTTTTCTTCTTACATTTCCTCTTAGGATTAGAATTTTTTTTTGAACCTATAAAATCACTGGATTTTTCACTAGGGACTTCTTCGTATTCGTAATTATCGTCGAAGTTTTTACTAGGAGCCATAACTTTACTATGTTTCTTCAATTTGGTGTGTTTCTTGAAGTTCTGACCTTCGGATAGATCAGGTTCTTCACCATAGTCGGATTCAGTTCGCTTCTCTAACATTTCTGTTACTTCGTTTGCTTCTTCATCATCCAAACCATCGATCATATCCCTCTTGCGGATGTTGTGTTCATTTATTGTGCTGTTTGATCTTGCCATGAGTTTTCTGCAACAGCAGCAGTTGCAGCATCGCCTTCTCCTGCCGTATGGGCAATACTTTATTTTGAGGTTTTTTGAATTTTTTTGCCTTTCGATATCCTCATAGTTATCACCATTATAATCTCTATATTGCTTGTTATTAGGAGCATACGGTCTAAAATGGAAATATCTCATTTTTTTGTACATTTCGGAATTATCAATGTCATTGCCCCATGTATTGCTTGTATAGTAGTTCTTCATATTATCATTATCATTGTCGAATCTTGAATCCCTTGAATTATGGTTTTCGAAAAAATCATATTGTCTCTTTTTATGGTTTATACGGTTGAAGTCATTCATATCAGATGTGAAAGTACTATCCTTGAAGGTGTTACATCTTTTTCTTTTGAACCTCGGTAAATTGAAGTCACGACTACCTGAGTTCTCTTTGATTTCTCGTTTCCTGTGTTGACAAGACTGGCAGTTTTTATTCAAACGAGAGAGAAGTTTCTGTCCCTTTATCTTGCGAAATTTTCTGTTTCTTTTGTTTCTTGAGTTGTTGTCATTCACAATATTTCCTGAGGTTGAAGTGGTGGAACTGCTTCGAATAGAAGTTGAGGTTGTGAGGACTTTGGCAGGTGTAGTGCTGGTATAGAAGAGATCTTCAGCCGTGTTAGTTGAACTTGTTACAGCTTCAACTCTTTTTGACTTGACGAGATTTCTCATGGTAGATATTTCATCATCTTCTTCAGCAAGTTTGATGGTACTTGGTGATTCAGTTTTGAAAGCTAAATCTTCGATGTAGTCGTCCTCATTGTCCATACCTAAAATTTCTTGAACGTTGCGTTCGTTTCTAGCTAGCATTTCATCTATGTCAAGCAAAGACTTTAAACTTCTAGATCTAAAACGGTTCATACTATCTTGAGGGGTATATCTTTCATCTTCTTCATTTTCCGAATCCTGCTGTATAGCTTGATGATAGTAAGGCTTTTCATAAATCATATTTTTGAAATTTCTGGCATAATACCCATCTCTTGGTTCATCTGAGTAGACTGGTTCCATATATGGACCAACTGGTTCCATATATGGACCAACCGGTTCCATATAAGGCCTATAATGATAGTGCTGTGACCTTATTCTTTCTGGAGCATCCACCCTATAATTGGTTTGAATTTCATCCATAATATTTCCGACGAATTTTGGTATGTTTCGCACGTATCCCGTTGGTGCCATAGGTTTTCGGTTTTCTGATGTAGACCTTGGTATTTCTTTACTTTCGACTTTCTCGAAATGTTCAAGATCTGCTTTGGGTTCTTTCACATTAATTCTATTACTTTCCGTGTGGTCTTTTGTTGAGTCAATAATGTTTGGATCTTCTGCTGGTTGAACGATATCCAGGTAAATACTGGTTTTCTTAGAGCGATCGCAGGGGACTCTTTCGTTCTTATTATCATCAGATGAATATTCCTTTATCAGTTTGTCATCTTTTATTATGTCGATTTTTAATTCCCTTTTGCTTTTTTCCTTCTGGTCTTCAGTAGATCTTTTCTCGTTTTTAGCTGGGGATGGTGCGGTCCCAAGGGGTGATGCTGTGGTCATGGAGATGGTATCAATGGTGCTTTGGGGTGTCGAAGTTACCGTAGTTGAAATTCCTGATGTGAGACTAGAGATCGTTCCTTGATTGGCAGGATGACTTGATTTACCTAATTGGCCGAAAATGGTCATCAATGTTTCATGAGCATCTTTTTCCATCAACGCCGCTTTGTTCTTGTTATTCATAATCATTGTTGCCTTTTCACCTAAAATTTCCAGAGAAATAATTAAGATAACGATATGTTCAATTATTTTCAATGTTATTTTCAATTTTTTTTGTTAATTTATTTCGGAATATCACAGAATATTTGTTTCAGTGTTCAATGATATTCAAGAATTAGTTCTTACCTTCAACAGCTATATTGCCGTTGGTACTTTTAGGTACAACCTCCACGTCTTCTGCCAGTTGACGACGGTATCTGGGACCTTTATCGAAATTTTCAAGGTATTTATCTACGTATTCTTGATCTGAGTGTTCTTTGTAAATGTGTGGAAAAATATCGTTGAGTGGTCTGTTCGATTTTTGAAGGTGGGACATTTTGTTGCAATTTGGTGCATGCTTATCCTGTGAAAATATGTTCTCAAATTATCACCTGGATTTCCTATCGAAAAAAACTAGGAAAATCATGTCTGGAATGACCCGGAATGTTTGGAAAAGTATGCAAGATCTTATTGGAAGAAAACGTACGCAAAACCATTAAATTTTGAAATTTATAATGCCATATTCCATGGATATGTACATCAATGCTGTATCCGTTTTCCTTAGATGACAAAACAAGAAGAAGAAGCTCACATTATGAGGTCTCTTAGTATTCAGTACGAAATTCTCCTCATCGTAGACGTAATCATCAATATCTTTGTCTTTTCGCTCACTTGACGTCAAACCATCGCTGTCGACCTCAGCAGCTGCTCTACGTATCATTTTGAACGCATTTTTGAATTTCACGACGTCCTCGAAGAAAGCGTTCAGTTCACTGGGGTTGTCTTCACTCAACTGAATTTCCTGCAAATACATAAAATGTGACGAAACATAGTCAAAATTTTTCCTTGGTGGATATGAAGATAACACATGTGAATATGAAGGTAACTTATGTGAATATGAATGTAACTTATGTGAATATTAAGGTAACTTATGTGAATATGAAAGTAACTTATGTGAATATGAATGTAACTCATGTGAATATGAAGGTAACTTATGTGAATATGAAGGTAACTTATGTGAATATGAAGGTAACTTATGTTAATATGAAGGTAACTTATGTGAATATGAATGTAACTTATGTGAATATGAATGTAACTTATGTGAATTTGAAGGTACCTTATGTGAATATGAAGGTAACTTATGTGAATATGAATGTAACTTATGTAAATATGAATGTAACTTATGTGAATATGGAGGTAACTTATGTGAATATGAAGGTAACTTATGTGAATATGAAGGTAACTTATGTGAATATGAAGGTAACTTATGTGAATATGGTAACTTATGTGAATATGAATGTAACTCATGTGAATTTGAAGGTAACTTATGTGAATATGAAGGTAACTTATGTGAATATGAATGTAACTTATGTGAATATGAAGGTAACTTATGTGAATATGAAGGTAACTTATGTGAATATGAATGTAACTTATGTGAATTTGAAGGTAACTTATGTGAATACGAAGGTAACTTATGTGAATATGAATGTAACTTATGTGAATTTGAAGGTAACTTATGTAAATATGAAGGTAACTGTGAATATATTTATCAAGTCTTGCTACCGTCTCCAAATGTTCAGGGTAGGTATGAGTTGGAAAGGGTCCTATGTGCAAACGCCTCACGTTATTGCTATTTCGGAATTTCAGCCCATATTTTCGTGACCCAGTTAGTTCATCCATATCGAGACGCGGCAAGGTTGAGATCACCGCGGGCGACAACGACAGCACCATCTGCCGTCGCGGGCGACACGAGAAATATTAATTCTATTGCGACGCCCAGTTTTGAATGCGACTCATAAAAGTACGAAGGAGTGGGATAGACGGGACCTTTTTATTTTCCTATTACCCAGGGATAAATTATCGTTTTACTTAAAAGTTGGCTGTTTAATAATTGATAAGATTATATGCCGAGTAGAAAAAGACGGGCGCTCCCCCTTTCGGCCGTGCGACGTAAACTGTTGCATCGTAAACAAACAAATATACGCTGATGCAGGAAGATCGGTTAATGCGGCCTCATTTAAAATTTAGCGATAAAAATTGGGCGGAAACGCTGTTTCCTTGCACGGCGATATCGCTGATGCATAATGGAATTCGTTTATAGTAAAAGGGTTCTTATTGTTTGATATACCGTGACGTTGTTGGGGGCGAACTCAGGGAGATTCTAGTCCTTTCTGAGGTAAAAGCAATATGATCTAGACTAAGAGAATATGCTCGTTGATGTATAAAACTGTGAACCATTCGTTTTTGCGCGCATGTTCTTGGGAAACAGCGTGCTATCGTTTTGTCCAAATGTCTGTAATATTCGATGATTGCGCCGAAAATGGTTTTTCCTGATATTTTAGAAAATACTGAATCGATTGGATTGAAACTAGGCAATTAGTTGAAGCATAACGACGTGCAACTTTCAGCGAAATTTCGTTGAAGTCGTTCGGTCACTCAATTGAAAAAAATTTTTTTCAAAATTTTTTTCCAAATTTTTTTATTTCTGAAACCGTTGTTCATATTCTAGAAAAATTTCAGTTATACCTTGAACTTCATATTTCACAGCAGTGTATTTGATTTCAATTCGATACGGCTATTAGTTTTGGAGATAATGGGAAAAAATATGTAGAATTTCGTGGTTTTCTTCTCGATATCGTTGTTTCTTCGGTATAACTCAAGAAATACTGATTCAATCGTGATGAAACTTCGCAGCTAGTTCGAAGATGTTGAAGGATAACATTGTGCAGAATTTCGTGATGATCGTATCATTGAAACAATTTGAAAAAAAAAATTTTTTTTGAAATATTTAATATTCTGTGATCGTCTCACCATATTATCCTCGATATTTGTAGAGAAAATTTGGGGCTTAATTACGAAGGTCGAATTCGTGAATGGGTTGAATCCGCCCAATGATTCCGTAGATATACCCATTCAAAATTTTATTTTCTCAATATTTTCATAAATATATATATATATATATATTCTTTTGAGATGAGCATTACATTTTTTTTTATATCAAACAATTTGTGTCATAACAGTATTAGCAGAGGAAATGTCAACGGGGTACCATACATTTTTACGTATGATACAAGAGCACAGATAAAAACCTCAGGAAAAACTCTGTCTCCCCGTATAAGTGTAATGAAATTGTTGTTTTTTATTGAAGGGCTTCTTTTTCATCGACAAAATTTCCTCCTTCGTATGCGATGCAGGTTGAAATCTTGGAAACATACCTGAAAACAAAAAAAGGAGACGAAAAAACTAATATGAACTAGTAAATGATTTAGTACTCATTAAATTAATTTGAAGTTCGCAATCCATCTCAAAAAAGAATCAGACACCGAATGAATTGCCTCGAAACCATCGTCAAATTTATATATTGGACAAGTATTTACTAAATGTTCTATTGTTTCCTCTTCTTCTCCGCACTCGCACCTTGGACTTTCGACCGAATTCCATTTGAAGAGGAAACTATTACAGCGACCATGACCGGTTCTAAGTCGATTCAAAATGCACCAAATTTTCCTAGGAAGATTGAAACCATGAACTTTTTCCGAAGGATCGCTGATCAAACCTTTGTTAAAAACATTACACGAATTCCATTCCGAACGCCAAATTTCTTTGTCACTTTTATTGGTGTGAAAATCGTTGATCCATAAAGGTTTACGAGACTTCAATCTAGCAATTTTAGAATCCGGAATATAAGACACGATTGGGAATAAATTCGGAAAGGAACGATATTTATCCCAAGACTTTGTCACTGCAACCTGTCTACGAATATGGGGCGGTACAATATTTGAGAGAACTGGTAACCAGTGTAAAGGTGTAGATCTTATGGTCCCACTAATGATTCTCATAGCAACATTGAGCTGTACATCTATTTTACTAACATGAGCGCTATTAAACCAAACCGAACAACAA
Source organism: Myrrha octodecimguttata (assembly GCA_958510865.1). Classification (NCBI taxonomy): domain Eukaryota; kingdom Metazoa; phylum Arthropoda; class Insecta; order Coleoptera; family Coccinellidae; genus Myrrha; species Myrrha octodecimguttata. Next base: position 24,836,603 of record OY294059.1, read on the forward strand.
TATTCAGCAGCAGAAAAAACCAAAGCCAAAGCAGCGGTACGAAGAGTTGTAGGGTCAGTCCCCCATGAAGAAACAGCTAGTTTTTGAAGAATATTATTCCTAGATTTCAACTTCATGCGTAAGTTTTCCAAATGGGCCTTGAAATTTAAAGAGGTATCTAATTTCACTCCAAGATATTTAGGAGTGAAATTATGTTTCAGAACGGCATTATTGAAAGTAACAATCAAAGTTTTAAACTTCTGTTGATTATTCAAATGAAAACAAGAAACTTCTGTTTTATTAGAATTTGGACACAAACGCCACTCAACAAAATAATTCTTCAAAATTTCTAAATCAGTATTTAGAGTGTTTTCAATGACTTTGAAATCAGAGTGAGGAAAAGCCAGAGCAATATCATCTGCATAGATGAATTTCTCCGAAGAAGTTGCTGGAATATCACATAAATATAAATTAAATAGAAGGGGAGCTAAAACTGATCCTTGTGGGAGTCTATTATTCAAAGTTTTGAACCTACTACTAACATCATCAACAAAAACACGGAGTCTTCTGTCAGATAACATATTTTCGATCAATTGAATTACTTTTCCACATTTCAGAAATTTATGGAGTTTGAATATTAAACCATCTTTCCACACCGTATCGTAAGCTGCTGAAAGATCCACAAATACAGCCCCCGTTTTCAACTTTTTATTGAATCCTGATTCAATGAAAGTAGTGAGACTAACAACTTGATCAGAACAATTTCTATTTTTCCTAAAACCAACTTGACAATTTTGCAGAATATATATATATTTATTTTCATAAATACAGATTAGATACAATTGAAATCCATCACTTTATCGAAAAAAAACCTAGAAAAACACTGCCGTGAAGGCAGCAGCTTTGCGTGCATGTTCAAATTCGTTGCCAAAGCGTTCATCTCCATTGAACATGCGCGCAACAGGTGCTGCCTTCACGGCAGTACTTTTCGAGGTTTTTTGTGTGCATGAGTGTGCATGAGTGTGAGCATGCCTGCCTGCAAAAGCAGCTGACTTGTCGTCAGCCCTTTTTCGCGCATGTTCTAAAAGTAAAGCGTGCTATAGTTTTGTCCAAATGTCTGTAATTCTAGAATTTTTTCCGGAAATCGGTTTCGAACGACTAGATTGGACTCACTGATGACGAATCCAGTGTCAAAATCGACCATGTCCGTACGGCCAGCCGGCCGCCCGAGGAGACGATAACTATCGAACGAAGCAAGCAAGCGCCATTCAACTCTCAGTGTATAGATCGCACATCGGAATGCCGCGGTTAAGTTCGTTAATGGGCTAAACCGGTCGTTCGGTTCCGGAGTTATATCCATTTGAAGTTTTGAAGTTATTCTCCTAATATTTCAGAAAATAATGAAGCGATTGGATTGACACTTGGCAGTTAGTTGAATCAAAGTGACGATCAAGTTCAAGCGAAATTTTGTAGGGATCGTGTTGTCACTGAGTTAAAAAAATTCTCGAAACATTAAAAAAAAAAAAATTTCTCTAAAAAGTTTCATGTTCGAAAAAATTTTTTCTCATTCCTTGAAATCCATATTTCACAGCAGTCTACCAAATTATAGTTCGATATGATAAATATTTCTGGGGATATTGGAAAGAAATTGTCGAATTTAGTGCATTTTTCTTCGGTATCGTTGTTTTTTCCTGAATAACTCAGAAAATAATGATTCATTCATGATAAAACTTTATAATCAGTTTGAAAATTCAGATGGGCATTTTGTGCGAAATATCGTGATGATCAAATCGTTACAACAATTTGGAAAAAATTTCATTTTTTTTTGGCAAATATTTGATATTCTGCAATCTTTTGATCATATTATCCTCACATGATTCCGTTAAACCTTTGATCTGTAATTTTCCTTGTACTGGATTCTAATTTGATCCTATCTGTATTTTCGGAAATATTGGGAAAATAAAATTTTCAAGGGGTATATCTACGGAATCATTGGGTGGATTTTACCCATTCACGAATTCGGCCTTCGTTATTAAGGTCCAAACCTACTCTTCAAATATTGAGTTCCTAAGTTGTTTAATCCTATAGTTGACAATCCGGACACAGAATAGTACTAACTGTATGTTCTGTGAACTGTATGGACGAACATATAGTTCTTTTAAGTACAGAAACGAGTCCAAAGTTATATGAGATTCACTGTAAAATATCTCAGAAACGGTGCGTCTCACGAGAAAAGATGAAGAATAATTCTGTTATATGATGATTCTAATAGTGAGCTATGATTAAGTTTATCAGCATTTTTCATGTTGATTTTTTACAGTTCTATGAATCGATGAACTAGAAAAGCAGTGAAAATGAGAAAATATGGATAAAAGGAGAATAGGTGTCACACATTCACAATACTTCAATTCGATATCTGATTTAATTCGTTATAACATCCATAAGAAACCTACAGAATGGAACATGTTTTTCGGAATTTTTTTACCAGAGGTGAATCTAGAAAATAGTTGAAGAAAGAGCATCTTTCACTCATTTTACTGAATTTGTTGGGAATTTCAGTCTGTTCAAGAATTTTCATACACATATTCAATGTTCATATTAGTCATGAGAGAACTTTCGTGAAAAACCACGTAGAAAATTCATTGGCACCTGAACATGATATAGAATGATTTATGTACAAGTTTTCCGAGTGACTTATGTAGCCTTGCGGTGGTTATTTATGAGAGCACATCAGATGCTTTCAAAGTTCGATATCTCAAATGGATAGAGCCTGGGATCATTGGAAACTTGCTCACCTCCAGTAGGTCCTTCATTTCTTGGGAAACATGCCATACCGATATGAAAAATAGGAGTTCTTTTAAACTTATACATCGCATAACACTGAAACAGAAAGAGTTATTAGTGATGAAATATGAATGAAATATACTACATTCACTTTCATAAACCATCCTGGTTGGCCATGATCTAGGTTTATCAAGTTTTTGCGCGTATGATCTAGGGGAACAGCGTGCTATCATTTCGTCCAAATGTTTATAATTCTCGAATTTTTTTTCTGAAATTGGTCTCAAACAACCAGATTGGACTCCCTGATGACGAATACAGTGTCAAAATCGATTCTGTCCGTCCGTTTTTCTCTTAATTTTTTTCGAAAAAATTTTTGTTTTCGGAAACCGTTGATCATATTCAAAGAAAAAATCCACTGAGACTTTGAGCTTCATATTTAAAAGCAGTGTACCAAATTTCAGTTCGATACGCTCATAATTTTTGGAGATCTTGGGAAAAAATATGTCAAAATTCGTGGTTTTATTCTCGTTATCGTTGTTTTTTTTGGTATAATTGAAGAAATACTGATTCAATCATAATAAAACTTTGCAGCTAGTTTGAAGATGCTGAAAGACAACCTTGTGCGAAATTTCATGATGATGGCATCATAAGAACAATTTTAAAGAAAATTTCAAATTTTACTATTCCCATTAAATTCTGTATGAACCTTCGATCTGTCATTTTTCGATAAAGGACTGAGTTTCAATTCGATCTGATCTGTATTTTTGGGAATATTGTAAAAATAAAATTCTGAATGGGTATATCTGCGGAGTCATTGGGTGGATTTTACACATTCACGAATTCGGCCTTCGTTATTAAGGTCCAAACCTTTTCTACAAATTTCGTGTTTCTAAGTTGTTTCTTCCGGAAGTTATTGTGTTTACGGTTGGCCCCAAAAATTACACGAAAGCAGCTACATAGCCCTTGAGGGACCTTTGCAGCGCTGTATCCCAAACTTGCGTCATCGGCCCTTACTTCTTCAGAAACGTCAATGGCAATGCTGTTACAGTGAACTCTAAGCGCTATATCGAAATGATAACCAAGTTCTTTGTAATTGAATTAAGAAGACGTCGTGTTCAAATCCGACGTGTGTGGTTCCAACAGGATGGGGCGACCGCCCACACAGCCAGAGCAACAATGAACGTCATTCGTCCTCTCTTCACTGGCCGCCTTATTTCCAGGTTTGGTTACGTTCATTGACCTCCTCAGTCCCCAGATTTGGCAATCTGCGACATTTTTCTGTGGAGACATCTCAAAGTACGAGTTTACCAACAGAAGCCCTCATTATGAGAGAAATTGAAGGAAAAATTCGCGTGGAAGTCGCCGCAGTCGAGAGAGCAACTTTGGAAACAGTTTTCGGAAACTTCCAAGAAAGACTGCAGGAGTGATTCGTGAAACGAAGACGCCACCTGACTGATGTGATTTTTCACATATGAAATTCCAAAATGACCTGGAATTCTGAATCCAAATCGTTTAATAAATTTTTTTTGAGTAACAATTACCGAGGTTATGATTATTTCAAAAACGTCCGAGTCTGCCGGGCCCTGTATTTGAGCAACATGGTAGAATGGCGTTCCTCAAATCAAGCGACCAGATACATCTTAAATATAAGTCGTAATCGAAATCATTTGACCAAAAGGTTGAAACTGCAACTGCAAGAAGAGCTCATAAAAGCAAAGAGTAAAATTCTTCAAAAAACACCCTAGACGAAGTATCATATCTGATTCGCGCCTTTTCCCTCGACTTAAAACGTCTTCGGGCTCTCTGCATCGCCTAATAGAGTGCTCCATCGATTCATCCGAAAGACAATGGATCTGCGGCGGGGCATCATTCTCCAAAATAGGAGCTCTAGCTCGAGCTCGGCAGAGGAGAATACACACACGTTATAATGATCGTTTTGCCGTTGAAGGGCTGAATTTCGTATGTCAGTCGTGACAGTTGAACAGAGCTTTCCACGGGAAGCCCAGGGCTCTATGTAATTATTTTCAAAGACAACTATTATTCACTGCTGAGGCCTTTCTACCACATTCCTGGCAGGACCGAATCGGTGCCGTTTTGTAGCTCCGGGCGCCGTTATGATGAGATGAGATGAGAAAGTTTTTTTGCGACTAGTGATTCGGCAGGGTCGGTTTGTAAAGAAGGGGTTTAGAATTAATTTGGAATAAAAGACTTCAGTCTGAGTTACCAAACCCAAATTCGACATGCTGAAGTTGATCCAAATATATTTATATATGTTTGTTCTGGAAGTTTTCTCTCTTCTCTGTCTTGGGGTAATTCTCCTTGTGTCTGGCACATGATGTGATGTGAACTCGAATTGACATGGATCTCATTTCTAGATGCTGATATTCTTAGGATGGTGGTGATGCTCTTAGTTGTAAATTGGTGTTTTTACATTTTTACAGCAGACAGACTTTGGATTTTCCTTGGGCGTTCTTCACTTTTTCTCTGGTGTTGGAATTTTCTCCTTCGATTCGGTGTTGGATTTTGCTGAATATCAGATGTGACCTGTGCCACTCTGATTCTTCATGGCTCGATGAGGGCGTAAATCTCTGCATAGTTGCAGGATCTGAAATACAGGCTTTTCGTGGCGCTGTCCAGTCGTTTGACTGCTTGGATTGACCTGGCGTATATAGGCTCAGGAAGTAGTGGATTCTTCTTCACAGGCGCTAGTTTTTTCCTGGTGAACGAGATTGAGGGTTGTAAATCCATGATCTCATTCAGGTCGAAGGACCACAAAATGGTTTTTTTTCGGTTTGAAATAACACAATTTTCTAGTAAGATATTTAGTAAACTGAACTCAGAACTGACTCATCTGTTTCTGAGAGGATTCTTAGGTCCACAGTTTGCCGGGATAGGTGTAGTTCAGTGATGAAACTGTGGTAGAGCAACACCTGTGCTACGACGGAACAAAAATTCCACTGAAATTATCGCTGCAGTCCACGAGAGTGTGCAGGATAATGCAAGGAGGTCGATTTTGTAACACTCACACGAACTGGCTACTATGAGTCCTTTATAAGCTACTAATTCTGGCCTTACGACATGTGATTTTGATAGGATGGTGCTACGTGCTAACAGCTCAGACTCCATTGGACATTCTGCACCAGATATTTAAAGGCATAGTATCGAAGATGATTTCAACTGGCCACCGAGATCCTGAGATTTGACTACGTAATATATGGACACATCCAGAATATTGCCTCGAACATGTTATGTATGGTAACTTGGATCCTTGATTATAGCACCGTATCAGGTCTTTGGTCCGAACTAACTTATCCCATGCCATCTGCCAGCATAGTAGGTATATGAACCACCGAGTGAAGTAATCTTGGACTCTAGCTCTGATCATAGACTCGCTCACACACAAAACAGATACTCAATATTAGATTTGTGTAGTCATATCAGAGTGTCACCTCTCTCTTCGTGCATACGTTGGCTTCCTTTGTAGTTATAATCGAGGATCCAGGGTACCATATCATGCTCAAGCCAATACTCCAGGTATCGGGGTAAGGACACAGCAAAGACCATCGCTCTGGGCAGCGTCTTGAGCATGGTATAGTACCGATGCTCAATTATAGCTCCATTTCAGACCTTTGCTCCTAGCTTTGCACGCACCGAAGTCGGCTCTCTGATTTGACCACACAGATGTTAGGTTAAGTGAGATTGTGATATCGCTAGTTGGCTCCTCTCTTAGTGATAAATCTCTAAGCAAGTAGAGTTAAATGAATACAGTTACACGATATCGCAAACTCCTTTGTGATGATAATAATGTGTCTCTTTTTCTATGGCTCTGACCGTAGCACTTTAAAAGGTAGATGCACAATTTTAGATCTATCATATCGGATTGCCGACCGTAGCTTTGTGCTGAAGTTGGAGCAATAGCCTGATATGGAGTTATAATCGGGTAACCAAGGTACAATGCTCGAGGTTATGCTCCAAGCAGAGCGAGGGTCCCCGATGAGTACAAAGCTTAAGGCTATGGACACAACGGATACCATCGTCCCGATTATAGCCTCTGCAATCACCTGTAGCATTGCTTGGAGCATGATATGATACCCTGGATATCGACTATAGACATACCAAGCCATCCGTACCTTCCGCAAAACCTAGAGCCACCCCTGGCCGCCACGTAAAAGCCCTTCCTTTCCTCCCCCGCTCATTTACCCCTTCCCAAGTCCACGGCATCGCCGCCGCCCGCTAAATATTTCACCAACGGCGGCGTTCCACCAAAGTCGTGTAGTTATTCAGATTTAATAATGTAAGAATTCAGACATGTATACGGTGATATCGCCCGTTGCATGCCCAAGTAGTTCGTTCTCGCGCGGGCTCAGGGCGGGCGCCCCCTCGTCGAGCCCAAGCGGGGCGCCCGCCCCCCGACCGTCTCTTGTTTTAAACAATGTTTAATAACATCAATGGAGAGTGAACCGCCGCCGCCACCGCCTATAAGAGGCATTGTTTACGGGGATTAGGGTCACATTTCGTATCCTATCTCCGGAATGCCGGTCGGCACTGGGGCATCGTGTTATTAAAACTGGATAATCGGCCGGTCGATAGATGGAGCTCGGACGCTGTCAGGATCTAGTAGTTTCGGTGAAACTACTGACGGTGGACATACGGATTTTAAACGTTGTTCTGAAGGGACACTGCGTACCAAGTGCGGATCAACACTCACATTCAATAGTCAACATAAGCTCGCAGAAACGAATATTCATCGTTAAATCAACACATATTCCCCCTTCATCTGAGCGAATCATACCATCCACTATAAACTTGAAAACTTTGACAGATGTATATGACGTTCATCCATTTCTGGTTTGAAGACACTTAGTCCTGGTTTTTTAGATTGCATTAGACTGCAACGTCTAATCTTTATGGAAGAAAAGGTACATAAAGACGACTGAGCGCTATTTTAATGAATCAACAGGAAAAATATATAAAGGGTTTTCCAATAACAGGTGTTATCTTGAATAGCCCGCTATTTCGGTAGTCACTTTTGAAGTTGTCATTTTTTGACATTTGACAAGTAGAAACTACACCATTAATAAAAATGGAATGATACACGCTTCAACAAAGCATTGAAATTAATGAAATTCACTATAAAAATGGTGAAAATTTGGCAGAGACTGTTCGTAAAACTCGAACATTTTTGGGTCGTCGTGAAGCACCTTGTCGGACCGCTATAAAGAAATTGGAAAATTTCGAGCTGTTGGGACAAGTTAGTGATGTGAAGAATAAAACCCGTGCACGTCGCTCAAGAACAGCCGAGAATATTGCTGCTGTAGCCGAAAGTGTTGAAGAAAACCCAGGTTTGCCAATTCCTCGTCGTTCTTTGGAATTAGGCATTCCACGAACATCATTACACTGTATTTTGCATAAAGATATTAAGGCTTATAAAGTTCAGTAAACACAAGAACTCAAGCCGGCCGATCATCAACAACGTCGTGTCTTTGCTGACTGGGTCGTTGAAATGCTTGAAAATGATCCGGAATTCCATCGAAAAATCATCTTGAGTGATGAGGCCCATTTGCACCCCGGTGGCTTCATCAACAAGCAAAATTGTTGCATCTTGGGCTCGGAAAACCTCGGAGTTATTGTTGAAAAATCCTCTCTATCCTTAACGTGTGACTGTTTGGTGTGGTTACGGTGATGATTTTTTATGGCCGGAATTGGATGGTATTGATCTGGACAACGTTTACTTTCAACAAGACGGCGCTAAGTGCCACACAAGCAACGAAACCATTGATCTTTTGCGGGAAAAGTTTCCGGACCGTGTTATCTCTCGAAGAGGGGATCACAATTGGCCACCGAGATTTTGTGATTTAACACCTTGCGACTTCTTCCTTTGAGGCCACGTGAAAGAAAAGGTCTACGCCAATAGCCCAGCGTCGATTCAAGACCTCAAAGATGGAATTCGTGAGGCTATCGATGACATAGGGCAGCCACTTTGCGATTTGGTTATAGAAAATTTCATTGAAAGGATATGGTCCTGTAAGCGTGGTCGTGGTGTTCATTTGCCTGATGTTATTTTCCACTATTAACGGCATAGCTTCTTCTTCATAATGAAATAAACATCCGATCATTTATATTGAAAAATGGCTTCTTCTTCTTCGAATATCAAAATAACACCTCTTATTGGAAAACCCTTTATAAATCAAAGCTTACGTATCCAAACTATTTACCCCTGATACCAATTATCCAAGACACTCAGATTTTTCAGAATTTGACACTGTAGGTGAGGCGTCATTAGCCTTCAGTTCAATAGAGATCACTTCAGTTTACGCAGCAGCACTCTGGAATGTTTTTCATTCTATACGGATGATGCGTGCAAAAACCCATTTTTCTCCAGTTTTACCTGCGAGGGGTTTTCCGCTAATAGATCTTTCCTACGAAATTGACCTGTCCACAGTTTGAGACCACAGGAAAAGGGTCATTAGCCTTCGGTTTCAAAGAGATGATAAAATATAGCAGGTTGTTCAGTTTGCACGGCGAAAATTTCAAATTTTATTCCATACAGAACCTGTTCACGAAAGCAACCCCTGTAGGGGGTTCTCTCTGATGCCTATCTTCTAAGACTTCTGGCCTATTCAAAATTTGAGATTTGTAAAAAGCCCCTTTCCTCAAGCTTCACCTGCGAAGGTTTTCCTTTGATGGCCTTTCTCTAAGAATCTTCTTAGATGCCTGGCAAGTTCAGAATTTAAGACTGTATGGAAAGTGTCAATAGCTTTTGGTTCGAGAACACGAAATTGATCACTTCAGTTCAAAAATGTGCGCAAAAAGCCCTTTTCCTCAAGCTGAACCTACGATAGTTTCCCCTGACGCCTATTTCCAATGACAATAGAGCTGATTGGATTTTAAGACTGTAAGGAGAGTGTCATTAGCCTTTGATTCAAGAGAGATCATGTAATAGATTAGTTGCTTCAGATTGCACGTTGGCATTTTCAAAGGTTATTCTATACGGAAAGTGTTTGCAAGGATCCTATTTTTCAAGCTGCATCTGTGATGGTTCAGTGTTATTATCACCTTAAATTGGACGGAGGCATTTCAAAATGTTATTCCTGGTTTGGTCAAGTTTTACCCGTCATGGTTCGCCCTAGATTTTTTTTCTAAGACAATAGGTATATTCAGTGTTCAAGGTTGCAAAAAAGGTGTCATTAGCCTTTGGATCAAGGAGGAAAATGAAATGTATCAATTCAGTTTGCACAGTGCCAGTTTGAGATATTGTTCTACCAAGAACATGTGTTCGAAAACATTTACTCTCGGAGCCGTTCTCATGATACTTTCTTCCTGATGCTTAACCTCGAAGACACTCTGAAAATTCAATATTTAAGACTGCACGGAAAGTGCCACTAGCTAGTTCAAGAAAGAACATGAAATTGATAACTTCAGTTTACACGGCGGCATTTTCAAATGTTATTCCTTGTTTGGTCAAGTTCTACCAGTCATGGTTCGCCCTCGATTCTTTTTCTGAGACAATACTTCTATACAGCATTCAAGGTTGCAGGGAAAGTATTGATAGCCTTTGGATCAAGGAGGAAAATAAAATGTTTCACTTCAGTTTGCACAGTGCCAGTTTAAGATGTTGTTCCACCAGGAACATGTGTTCGAAAACCTTTTCTCTCGGAGCCGTTCTCATGATACTTTCTCCCAGATGCTTAACCTCGAAGACACTCTGAAAATTCAATATTTAAGACTGCACGGAAAGTGCCACTAGCTAGTTCAAGATAGAACATGAAATTGATAACTTCAGTTCACACGGCGGCATTTTCAAATGTTATTCTATGCGGAATCCCAAAAACTAAAGTTCCGTCATCTACTCCCCTATTTTAGAGAAGCAATCCATCAGGAAAACCCAGCATCGCCAACATACGAGACGAAATTCCTTCCAGCAAACGTAGCGAGAGGCGGAAAAAGCCAGATGGAAGAGAGTTGGAAGGAATAATTTGCAAATTAAAAACCCTGGCTAGTCATTAAAATATCTCTTCTCGCTTCTCAGTCCTATTCCCCTTTTTTCACTCGTACATGGTTGCCAATTTGTGGGTAATTACATCCGTGAGCCGTTTTAGGGATTATGAGAGATGTAGAGTATTTTTAATCACAATTGTCATTCGCGAAATGCGATCTTCAGCTAGATTTTTTCGTTTCGTTCTACGTAGAATTCGAGAATGGCGTGAGAATCCGACAGTTAGTCATGCATTCGATTTTGGTTTATTACTTGATAAAATCAAATAATGAACTTTAGTGATCAACAAAAAAAATTACCTCCCCAGAAAGTTCCATAGTTCACATTTTGAAGTACGTTGAATGAACTAATAAAAAAATCTAGAAAAGCACTGACGTCTGGTCAGGAGCTTTTACGCGTTTGTTCAAATTCTAACTATTAGATCAACACGAAATTTTGCACCTTGTTGCGAGTTGGTAATCTCCACCTGATTACATTCGTACTTCTTGAGATATTGCGGAAATAACGTTAAAATTCCAAATATTTTTTTCCTCATATCTACGAAAGTAAATATCGGCTCGAACTGAATTTGGGAACATTGTTGTAAAATACTGACTCTGAGGTTTGTGTCAAATTCCATTGACATATAATCAATATTTTCAGAGGAAAAAGAAATATTCTTCAAAAATTTTTGAATAAAATTTTTTTAAAATTTTTCAACAACTGGACCCACACAAAATTCAATTCCATTAGATATACAGATTTTTCTGTAGTACTATCATATTATATCTTATTGTGTTTACAGTGCCTAACGGCCCGGCCGTAAACACAATAACTTCCGAAAGAAACAACTTAAAAACTCGATATATGTAGAGAAGGTTTGGACCTTTATTACGAAGGCCGAATTCGTGAATGGGTAAAATCCACCCAATGATTCCTCAGATATACCCATTCAAAATTTTATTTTCCCAATATTTCCGAAAATACAGATTAGATCGAATTGAAATCCAGTGCTTAAAATGACAGTTTGAAGGTTCATACAGAATTCAATGAGGATAATATGATGAGAATATCACAGAATATTAAATATTTAAAAAAAAGATTCGAATTTTTTTTTTCAAATTTTTCTGATAACAAGATCATCACGAAATTCTGCACAATGTTGTCCCTCAACATCTTCGAACTAGCTGCGAAGTTTTATCGCGATTGAATCAGTATTTCTTGACAAGATTCTAGTGGTCGCTCCACCTTGGGTGAAAGCACAGAATGGAAAATTATTATAATTTCTCTATTCTTCTGTGGTGAAAGTAAGCATGCGTAAAATCCAAATAACGGAGGCAGAAATATAAAATACAGACAATCTGACCTAACCAAACCTAACCTAACCTAACATAACCTACCATTTCAAAGATTGTCTGTATTTTATATTTCCCGCCTCCGTTATTTGGATTTTATGTCAATATGCATGCTTACTTTCTCCACAGAAGAATAGAGAAATTATAATATTTTTTTCCATTCTGTGCTTCCACCCATGGCGGGGCGTCCGCAAGAGTTTTCATATTTCTTGAGTTATACCGAAGAAAACAACGATATCGAGAAGAAAATCACGAAATTCTACATATTTTTTCCCAATATCTCCAAAACTAATAGCCGTATCGGATTGAAATTTGGTACACTGCTGTGAAATATGGAGTTCAAGGTATAACTGAGAAAATAACTCGAATATGAACAATAGTTTCGGAAAAAAAAATTTGTTTCGAAAAAAATTTTGAAAAATATTTTTTTCGAATTGAGTCACCATACGATTTCAACGAAATTTCGCTCAAAGTTGCGCGTTGTTATGCTCCAACTGACTGCCAAGTTTCAATCCAATCGCTTCATTAGTTTCTGAAATATGAGGAAATTTACCTCAAAATTTCAAATGGCTATAACTCCGAAACTATTTGGCCGATTTGGCCATTAATGAATTTGACCGTGGCATTCCGATGCGCGAACTACCCTACAAGTTTCAAGTCGTTAGCTGGCTCCGTTCGACAATTATCGTGTCCACGGCCGGCCGGCCGGACAGAATCGATTTTGACACTGGATTCGTTATCAGTGAGTCCAACCTAGTCGTTTGAGACCATTTTTAGCTCAATTATCGAAAATTACAGACAATTGGACAAAACGATAGCACGCTGTTCCCCTAGAACATGCGAGCAAAAAATTTGCTATAATAATTAAATTTGTCATTCAAGACGTAGTGCGTTGAAGAGAGAAAAAGTATATCGTAAGATATTAAGAGCGAGAGATATAATGTGAAGGTACTACATAAAAATCTGTATTTTTGATGGATCTAAAAAAAATTATTGCATTTCTCGAGTTCTCGCATATCAGCTCGTGAATATCACCTAAATATTCTAAGCTCCCAACTCGGAAGGACAAACTCCAATCACCCATTTCTCCATCTAATCTTTCCCGTCTCGTTCCGAAACATACAAAACCTCGAAACATTCCTGATTAAAGTCCGCCGGATGTACCAGAACTAGCCCCGAGCGAAAAAGCGAAAAAAATCCTCGAAAACCGCCTCAGTGACAAATCATATCACTCCTTTTCTGTTATAGGATGCCCGATGGAAGAATAATGAATTCCTTCGGCGAACAATCTATCAGTCCAGTGATGAATACGATCCACTGACAAACGTCTTTCCGCTAGAGAATATTTCTTTGTGCCAGCATCCTTCCTTCCAAGTCGTATTGTAGTCGTTCGCTGCAGCCACGGCAGCACAACAGAGGATTTTCCTTTGTGGATCTAGTGGAGTATTTAGATATTAATATCGGAGGTGTTCGTTCCCGTGCTTCCAGATAATACGGACAGGAGCCGTGGAAAAATTCCTCGTGAAATTATTTCGTCGCTATAATGAACGAGGCGCCCCGTTTGGGACGAAAGTGTGTTTGCGAATATATTTATTTTTTGTAGTCGATATATTTATTGGTTGCAGCAACTTATTTGTTTCGTGTGAAGATATATAATTTTTGCACAAATGGCTAAGAAATTTTGACATTCCCAGACGCAATCTCTCAAAGAAAAAGCCAAGATTTCCTGAATGTTAGGAAATATTGATTTCCCTACTGTGAGGAAATGATATTTTCTTACAGTTCAACATGAATGATTTTAAAAATTCATTTATATTTTGCATTTTTTGAGAAAGAACTCGTGTTTTTACTCTTGCGATAGTCCATATAAAATGTTTATATGCATATTCGTTCTTTTCTCTTGATTTCTTTGGCAATAATTCTAATGAAGCAGTCATTACCTCAACCAGCTCTGGAAGAGTCCCAGGAACGGAAAATTCATCATCAGTATATATCATTTTACACTGTTTTGTTTTCGAAAACAACAACAATAGACGACTTCGGCATGATAAGGTTCGCGTTATTTATAAATATCCGTAAAAGATGCCTCGGCTCCTCAAACAAGATCATTCCTTCCAAATATAGGTTTTTGCTAGGCTGAAATTTAAGTTGAATTCCTGATTTCATGTTAATAGTGTCAAGTTCATAAAGGATATGTTCCGCAAATCAACTTGGTTATTTCGGTTGCCAGTTTTACGTTCTGTAAATATGAAATATTCGGTTGGTTCCTGAAAAAAAAGTTAATTACGGAATTTGATTGATGAAAAAGTAATATTTCTGTCACCAGAACATAGACATATTTTAAGTCTATGCACCAGAACGACAATCAATGTTTTATGGTAACATATCCATAGCAGAGAACAATCCATATTTACCTTATGATCCATAGATTAAAAGTTAAAGTTAAGTTTGTTCTATGCTATGGATATGTTACCATAGAACATTGACTGTCGTTCTGGTGGCAGAAAGAACGTTTTTTCATCAATCAAATTCCGCAATTAACCTTTTTTTCAGGAACGAACCGAATATTTCATATTTACGGAATGGAAAACCGGCAACCGAAATGACAAAGTTGATTTGCGGAACATATCCTATATAAATTTGACACTATCAAAATGAAATCAGGAATCCCAACTTAAATTTAAGCCAACCAGAGATGATCTTAACAAAACCTTATATTTGGAAGGAATTATTTTGTTTGAGGAGCCAAGGCATTTTTTGTGGATATTCATAAAGAACGCGAACCTTGTCATGTCGAATTTGTCCTGCAATTCCCGTTCCCCAGTAACAGTAAATTTGTGAAGAAAATTGTTGGTTGGCAACCTTTGTCAGTCAACAGTAAATTCTGTGTTCGATTTCAGTTCATTTCTAACCAAACCATCGAATTCGAACTGTAATCAACGAGTTGATGGACCGTCAAAATTTTTGAGAAACCGATGGATAGAGTTTAAGGTCTGTGCAGAATCGTCGAAACTGAGGTACAATGGTTTCTGAGTTATTGAGTAAATAATCTGAAAAATTTAAACAACTTTAACCAGAACCCTTTGGCCAATTTGGCCCATTAACATTCTCAACCGTTGCATTATATCGAAGGTTATCGTGTCCCCTGACGGACAGAGACCTCATCGTCATCAGTGAGTCAAACCTAGTCGTTTGAGACCTTTTTTGGCTCAAACTACGAAAACTGAAGACATTTGAACAAAACGATAGTACGCCGATCCCCAGAACAAAAATGTGACACTTCAGTCATTCTTCTGTCAGACAACTACGTGACGTTATCCATGTTATACATGAAACCAAATATAGAAATTGACAACGTCACGTGGTATTATCTTGATCAGGTTATTGGAATAAATCATTAATTATATGCCATCACACACGGAGCTAAATCTACACTTATGCCACTCTACAGAAAATTATAAAAGCATTATACAATTTTCTACTACGAAAATTTTTCTTCTGATGATCTCTTCATTTTCTCGTATGAGGAATATAGGGTAAATTAATATATTTATGGTCGTCTGAAATATTTTCTTTTCATAACTCGATTAACTTGATACAAAGCAGATGTAAAGTATCGACACGAATACTCATGCAAAGCAGCATAGCAGCATTGTACAACTGAAAAAATTCAAAAAAATATTTTCAAGAATATAGAAAATCGAAGCTTTACTGTGAGCCATCCACCATCTAATTCACTCAGGGATAGGTTAACCCCTTTCAACAGGTTAATTGCATCGAAAAACATCGATATTATCTGGATTTTGCGGAATTCCAAAATGGTGAAGGTGCCTGGATTGATTTTTCACTAGGTCTGTATTATAAATTTTTAAAAGATACTCAGAACAGTTCGAACTAACTTTATATAGCCTGTTAGTTAGTTTAATCTTCTTGTTTACTCCTATGGACGTCCAAATTTCCTTAGAACTTTTATTTCTCGAGATGAGGCTCCCCCAATTATATCTCATTTAAGTGCTATTTTATTTCCCCTCAATTTCGTAGACGCCTTGATTTTTCATGAGTGTGACTGAAATTGTATATTGAATGGTTAATAGCTGTCCCTTCACAGCACACCTCGGCTATAAAGGCAACAGCAGCGGCACGAGAAGGAGGGCGAGAGGAGAGCGACCATAACTCAAGAACACGCGCGGACCTCAGGCCCTCTCTGCATAGTAAAAAACAATTAATGAAGAACAATAACAGCGAATGCGATATGCATGACAAAGGCGGAGAGAGCGGGCTCTAGAGCTGCATCGGAAGGCTGTGGAATTAAAAAGACGGCCGACGGAGGAAATTCGAACGCCATTTTCGCAAGCTACCAACCCGCTCTTCCCACCCTCTCGAAAACTCTCAAAATACTGAAAATAATTATGGTCGAATTGCGATGTGTATTCAAAGAGAAGTGGCGCGCAACTGCATTCGTGGAAGATGGAAAGAATCGCTTGGAGGCGGATGCGAATAATGACGGCTTAATGTGGGTTAGGTAGGACGTTTTAGGCCTGATTTACACTTTAGAGGACGTTCATATTGTCCTATAATGGGCAAGGAATATATTGGTTTGAGTTCACCTAAACTTCATAAGCGCAAATCAAACATATACATACATTCAAAAAAAAGTATGACACTCAGTTTTTCTGTATTATTTCATGTTTCACATTGAATCTACAACACCCTGTATGTTTTAAATAAAGCAACTCCAGGTATATGTGCATAAAAACTTGTTCTAACGATCTTATGTAGTTTCGTTCTGTTATTAAGAAACATCGTGTAAACATTTATCGAAAAGCTATGAAGTGAAGTCGGAATCTTCCACTTCCTTGTTCAAATTCGAAGCCATTACCTCACGAAATTTTGCATGGATCTTCACGCCGTCAGTTTGCAACGAAGTAGGTTCAAGTATTAAATTCGACATGAAAAATATGGGGAACATTGAAGATTTCCATAGATATGTCCAAATTTAATCAAGCATCAAACCTACCTCACAAATATAAAGTCTCTAAGGCATTTCCTTTTCCTCAAGTTACAGCATTAACGACTGGCCCAAAGAAGGAATGAATTGATTCAAACCACTAATTTATCATCAGTATTCTCGAAATTAATCGTAAAATATACATATAAAATGAGATCGAAAAAAAAGGTATCAAGAATATTTTCGTAGATTTCAAAGATATAAAGTTACACATAATCAAATGATGAAGACTTACCTATAATATAAATTGATTTCTGGTAACACAAGAAGAAACAGTGGTATAGTTACGCCAAATTCACTTGAAGAAATACGTTCGAAATCATGACAAGATTGTCATATTTTATTGATTTATGAACTTTTTTTTGATAGGTTAGATTTTTTCATAAAAACATCTTGACATAGTCACAGAGGCAACTCAAGATTTTTCTGCAGTTCAAATAATTCTATACTCGCAGAAACTATCAACTTCGAGATTAATATTTTCATTGCGCGCATTATATAAGCAAGACATGGTGTGCTCATCTGCTTTCTGTGATCGTATTTACCAATGATGACGTCTCTTTTTTCTTTAAAATTCAAAGCACAGAATATATATTTCCTTGAATTTGAATAAGTGACGTCATAATTGGTAAATAAGATCACAGAAAAGCAGATGAGCACACCATGTTTTGCTTACATCATGATTGCGCGCTTGTTACAAAGAAAAGCATGCTGTGTTGGCCAAATGTACAATGTACAATTCACTGATGCAAAATCCTATGTTGAAGTCGGTTCTGTTCAGCCGGTTGACCGTTGCCACAATGGCTTGTGAACGGAAAGTGTTGGTGGTTTGAAACTTCTAGGAATGTGTTGGCTGAATCGAATGAACGGTCTAGTTAGTAGGCTATTTGAATTTTTGAGGTAATTTTTTCAATATCTGAGAAAATATTTATGCAATCGGACTTAAACTTGAAATTAGTTCGTAAAATTGTAATGGGGTTGTTTAGTTGGCGAACTGAAATCGAATTTCAAAAGTTTTTCGAAACATTATTGTTTTTTTTCTTGTTAACTATCCATCGGATTTCGATCAAACTTTAGTTTGACCTGATCATGATTTTCGGAGACTGGGAAAAAAATATGTCAAAATTTATAGTTGTTTCCTGGGTTTGGTTTTTACTTCCGGAATAACTCTAGAAATAGTGATCTGATCATGACGAATTTGGTAACTAGTTGGCGAATGCGATTATACAATTAAGTGGAAAATTTTGTGATGATCGTGTCGTAAAAAAAATTGAATAAATACCAAATTCTTCACGTCAGTGTTTTTCTTAAAATTTATACCATGATTTTCAATTGAAATCAAAGTTTATGGAAAAATTGAATCAATATCTTCAGAAATATTTTTCTACGCTCATTCTAGGGAATAAAAACCAAATTTTCTCCTCTAAATGTTTGATATTCTCGAATTTTGCCACCGAAGTTCTCTTCACTATATGTCAGAATTCAGTTGAAACCTACATGAACCTTCAAGCCGGCATTTTAGAAACAAGAATCGAATTTCGGTTCAATTCGGTTTGTGTTTTTGTGAATATTGAGAAAAAACAACGTATTTGCAACATGTCGCAAACTTAAAAAAAAAACTCTTCAAATATTGGATCTCTAAGTTATTTCTTTCGGTAGTTATAGGATTTGAGTCCCGCTATTTGTGAAAGCAGGTTTGAAGCATATTTGAGTAGGATGAATTTTTGAATGGGTATAACCTGCAAAAGGTAGCGTGGATATACTCATTTGAAATTTTATTTCCAAATTCACCAAAAAACAGTTTCGATTGATCTACAAGCAAATACTTGGTTGAAAAACGACCAACAGTTTCATCTACAAGGTAAGCAGCGCCGGACCAGGTTAGTATCTGGATGGGCGACCATAAACTTCACGTCTATGATTCTTTCGAATTTTTCTATCGAATTATCATTAAATAATATCAAGTGACGTGAAATCATGAGCGGAATTCATGTACAAGTAATAAGCATTAGTGTCGCTAGCGAAAAAGCTGCATCTCTGTTTACCGGCGACGAAGATAAGAAAGTTGATGTGGAAAAGTAGAAATTGTTTTCCCAGATGGATATAGCGCGTGCCGAGGCATCTCTGGCAGCGGTAATGCTAAGATATGGCCAATACCAGCCAGTTTTATATCCCGTACCGATGTTGAATATATAACGTGCGGCATCAATATTTTAGTACCTGTAGCGTTCCTACGGGGACCCTCACGTGAATTCAGCCTGGATCTCCCCACATTTCGACCTCTCCTGCCGACAAATAACAGGAATTGGATGTACCGTCATAACTCTATTTGCCGATTTTCCAACGGGATTCAAATGCTGGGTCCACCGCTACCTTCGTTCTTTCGATGACTTTGGGGACAAATTGACAAAGTGCATTTCCTACTATGCTGGTGAGGTTATGTTCGAGTTACCGATTCATTCAGGGGTTTCATTGCAGTTTGATGATATTTGTCGAAATATCTGTAGATTTGGAGCTTTTGCTGAAGAAGTTATTAGTTAAGTTGTACCCACTAATTGCTGATGGACTTGTGGTCAGACTTGCCAACCCAAAAAAATTCGTCATTTTGAAGTTATAACTATCTCTAAACGGCAGCTCTGCTTTTGAACCTGGTAATGAGAGACTTCAGTCCACATTTGCCAACCCAAAAATTTCGAAAATTTTCCAGCACATGGACAAGGTGAATTCCAGTACGGATTCAACAAGTTAACGTTCACGTCATTTATTGATATTCTAGAACTGCCTTGGCTCTTTAAAACAGATAATTGGATCAAAATCAAGTATTCGTTGAGATCATATCTGATTGGCTGAAAATTGAGTTGGGGTTCCTCGTCAGTAATGTTATTTTATAAAGGTTGCTGGTTTTCCGTTTTGTAAATATGAAATGTTCCATTGGATCCTGAAAAAGAGAATTATGGAATTTAATTGAAAAGACGACTGATTTTCTGTCACCAGAACGATTGTCCATGGTAACATATCCATAGACCATAGAAGAGACAAAAATCAACAATGGAAACTACTAACTATGGTCTATTGTTCTAATGACACGATTATCACGAAATTTCGCAAAAAGTTGTCTTTCAGCATCTCAAAACTAGCTGTGAAGTTTTATTAGGACTGAATCAGTATTTCTCGAGTTATACCGAAAAAATCAACGATATCGAGAAGAAAACCTCGAAAGTTGGCATATTTTTTCCCGATATCTCCAGAACTTATGATCGTATCGAACTGAAATTTGAAACACTGCTGTGAAATATAAAGCTCAAAGTGTGAGTGGAATTATTTTTGGATATGATAAATGGTTTCCGGAAAATTTTTTTTTTTAATTTACTGACAACATGATCCTGACGAAATTTGGCTCAAAGTTGCTCGTCGTTATACTCCACCTAACTGCCAAGTTTGAATCCGATCGCTGAAGTAGTTTCTGAAATAAAAAATAAATAACTTCAAAAATTCAAGTGCCTATAACTCCGAAACTATTCGACCGATTTGGCCCATTAACGAACTTAACCGCGGCATTCTGATGCGCAACCTATCCTGAAAGTTTAAAGTTGCTAGCCTGCTTCTGTCGACTATTACCGTGTCTACGGCCGGTCGGCCGGACAGAATGGATTTTGACACCGGATTCGTCATCAGTGAGTTCAACCAAGTCGATTGAGACCATTTTTGGCTCAATCATCCAAAACAGATATTTGGACAAAACGATAGCACGCTGTTCCCCTAGAACATGCGCGCAAAAAGGTCTCAAACTGTTCAGTTTAATATTTTCTAACCGCGTGTCAAACTTCAGTTTGATCCGAATTCAACTGTTGTGCGTGGAATCTATACATGGACCGCTCTGGCTAAGAATTTGAACAATTGACCAAAGTTCCTCATTTCACGACAGTGTTTCTCAAAAATTAAACCTGTGTTTATCAACACAAATAAAACTTATCGACGCCAGAAGAAAATCGCATTTTCCTGGCTGATCCCTGAGCGAATGAATAATGACGCTAGTAAAAGCTAGTAACTGATATCAACATTCGAACACATTTCATATATCAACCTCGATAAAACGGATATGGCTTCAGGAAAATCTTGTCAACAATATTTCACATCGAACCGAACCCATTTCCATCAATCGAACAGAAAAAATAGGAAGTATAGCACCATTTTTCCATCATTCATCAGTACATTTTTGGAGGTTATCGCTTCGGAATGAAAATATAAATTTTGAAAACTTCTATCCATTCATTCGGTTCAATTAAAAAATAAATCAACGTTGACTATGAATAATAACTGATAGTTGTGCGAGATTTTTCTCGTATCTCCACCTATTATTTTATAACGTTTCCATTTTTCAGTCAAAGCGATTTTTATTCATGTGAGTTTTGTCAATCGATATTAGCATCAAGTATGCAAATTTAATAAAAATAGATATGAATGTACTCCATTCACTTTAATGAAGTCAGTCAGTAGTCCTTAAAATAGATCTATAAGGTTTTTGTGAGTAGAATTGGGTTAGGTGGGCAATCGTGAAATATAGGTCGAATTCAATCGTCGAGACTTGGTCAATTCTTTCATATTTCCATCAAGGCATTTATAGTTTGGTTAACATACGCAATTGCTAGGACTTTGTGGGCAAAACTTCGCCCATTTTGGCAACACGGCCAAATTCAAGTTTCATCAAACTTCGTTAATATTCTTACATTTTTGTGCGCATGTTCTAGCTAGGGGAACAGCGTGCTATCGTTTTATCCAAATTCCGGTTATTTTCAATGATTGAGCCGAAAATGGTCTCAAACGCCTAGATTGGACTCACTGATGACGAATCCAGTGTCAAAATCGATTCTGTCCGGCCGGCCGGCCGTGGACACGATAACTGTCGAACGAAGTGAGCTAGCAACTTGAAACTTTCAGGGTAGGTCGCTCATTGGAATGCCGTGGTTATGTTCGTTAATGGGCCAAATCGGTCGAACCACTTGAAATTTTAAAGTTATTTATTTTTTATTTCAGAAACTACTCGGGCGATTGGATTCGAACTTGACAACTAGGTGGAGTATAACGACGCGCAACTTTGAGCCAATTTTTGTCATGATCATTATGTTAGTAAATTGAAAAAAAATTTTTTTCAAAATTTTTTTCCAAAAAATTTTTTTCTTGGGAACCCTCCATAATATCGGAAAAAATTCTACTCACACTTCGCACTTCATATTTCACAGCAGTGTACCAAACTTCAGTTCAATACAGTCATAAGTTTTGGAGATATCGGGAAAAAATATGTCAAATTTCGAGGTTTTCTTCTCGATATCGTTGTGTTTTTCGGTATAACTCGAGAAATACTGATTCAATCCTGATAAAACTTCGCAGCTAGTTTGAAGATGCTGAAAGACAACTCTAGGCAAAATTTCGTGATGATCGTGTCATTACAACAATTCGAAAAAAAAATTTCTGTGATTTGCTTATCATATCATCCTCATTAAATTCTGTATGAACCTTCGAACAGTAATTTTCGATGAAGTACTGGATTTCAATTCGATCTGATCTGTATTTTCGGAAATATTGGAAAAATAAAATTTTGAATGGGTATATCTGCGGAATCATTGGGTGGATTTTACCCATTCACTAATTCGGCCTTCGTAATTAAGGTTCAAACCTTCTCTATAAATATCGAGTTTCTAAGTTGTCTCTTTCGGAAGTTATTGTGTTTACGCAGTGCCGTTCGAAGTTCTCTAAAAAAATACCTTTTTTCGCCTCAAAATAGAGTGGAAAAATGTGTGTTACATTTGTGCTGACTTGTGCGGTAAATATTTTCACGAAATTTCGTCTCGTTTCTCGTGAAATCGCGAAAGCGAAACTGAAGTTATCCCAGCACTTTCGGTTTTTCGTGCTGAAAAAATATATGCCAAAACTTGTGATATACGTAAAATAATTTGTGCGTTGAATTGTTCGCGAAATTCCCACTAATTTCTCCCTATTTTTTTACCATAGAACATTGACTGTCGTTCTAGTGAATTTAATATTTACGGAACGGAAAACTGGCAACCGAAATAACCAAGTTGATTTGCGGAAGACATCCTATATGAACTTGACACTATTAACATGAAATCAGGAATACCAACTTAAATTTCAACCAATCGGAGATGATCCTAACAAAAACCTATATTCCGAAGGAATTATCTTGTTTGAGGAGCCGAGGCACCATTTACGGATATTTATGAATAACGCGAACTCTAGCATGTAGAATTTGCTCTAAAATTCCCCTTCCCTAGTATTTGTAAATATGGACGGAATGTGTGGGTTGGCACTTTGGACCGAAGTCGTCTATTCGATCTAATCTGTAGATTTTCTAGGTTCTAGATTATATTATGGGCGAATTCTGTTGATTATTATCACTTTGACAATCAATTAGCTTTCATCACCGAAATAACGGCTTTCCCTCATAGCATAATTATTTCATAGTTTAAGTAAAAAGTGTGTCTATCTCGAACTTCAAGGACTACCGTTCTCGATACTTAATAGAGAGATATTGCAGTGTCAAATTTGTGTGACTTTATTAGCGCAAACGTTATTTTTGACATCTAAGCATGCGCAGGTTCAGTTTCAGAATAACGCGACGTTAATAGTGTTAGCGTCTAACGTTATTTGCGGAAAATTGCGAGCCGCAATTTACGTTGCGCTATTCCATATCGGAAGGATTCGTTAAGCATTGATGAAATATTTTAATTCAAAAGATGAAACTCATTTTATGGGTTCTACCATATTTCCATAAGATATGAAAAATCAAGATGCATCTATTGAAAAACCCACCGAAAAAATATATCTGACAGACTTTATAGCTTCCATAAAAATATTGCATGTAACTTTCCCGACTTGTTCATTATCATTAAGACTGGGGATCTCTTACTACAGACCTGTGCTCTTACTTCTGCATTAGGCTTTAAACATTATTCAAATTTATAGTTATATACTCAAGTAAACTTATATTTTGTAATATCATAAGATTTGAGCTTCTGCATGGAATTACAATCCTGACGTTTGTAAAATGAATAAATAAATAGTATTGATTTATCTGAAACAACTTACGGATAAGGAACGGCTTACCGAAGGATAGACTTTCTATTGAATCATTTTGTTTGTAATAAGTATATTATGAATTGAGTTTATTTTGGTCGAATATAATGAAAACTCTAATGTGAGATCCGCAGAATAAAAAGTATTCTATATAAATATTGAAGTTTCATGTATGGATGGATTGATGAAGGTGTACGCTTGAAGATCGACTAACACGAGGATGCAATTTCCTTCACATTAATTCGTTTGTAGTTATATTTTGAGTCCAGTTAATATATAATCGAGGAGAATGATAGCACAGAGACAGCACCTGCACAACGATAAAGTAGTATTTGATAGCTTTCCACGTAATACATCACTAAATAAAATAGTACTGAAGAATCTTCATGAAACTAAGGTTTTTCATTCCAAATATGTCTTCGATTTCATTCTGCTATTCGCTCTTGGAAATAAAAACCATATCACTGTAACTTGATCATTTCAAATAGTTGAAGGCTTCTAAGAAATGCCATTGGGTTTATGAACTCAATGGAAATACTGATGTTAATTCTTCATGCTTCAAAAGATACGAATCAATGCCTACTAATGTCATTATCTCTCTATATCATTTTTTAGAATATCATCTGAAATTCAATAACTTTTAATCAAAATTTGATTATCAAATCCATTAACTCGTATGAGTTCTTCATGAATGTCCAACAAAAAAAAATGTAAACAAACTGGAAGTTACGTCCAGAAAAATGTCAAACTTGTGCGAAAGTAGGGTTAGATTTCGAAGCTTACCATTAATCCTTCTTTTAAACCCCCAAATTCCAGGGCTTAAATTTAACAGTCAGTTAAGGCCATTAAACGAGGATTTCGTGACGGTGCAAGATAATTTTTTACCTAAACCTTGGTTATGGTCTTAATCTATGGTTGTGTAATACGGTGCAAGTGGCCCTAATATACTAAAATACGTGAAATAGTGTGAATAGAGCTATTCCTTCCACTTTTGTAAGTGCACGCTTTATACCTTCTCAGGTATGTACAAGAAAACATCCCTGTCATCTTAATAGAGCCCCACCATTCACGTAATTAAAATCATCTCGTAGCAGAACAGCCATTATGTGTATCTTGACGTATTTATTCATCCATTAACTTCGGGCGTCAAACCTCAATACTTATTAGAATGGCGCAATTGTTTCAGGGAAGAATAATTACGTGGAAGCGAATTCTCATTATAAAGGTTGCATTTAATTTAGAGCAGGTGCATAAACATTACTGGCTGCTTCGGTTCTGAGACGAGGGGTACATAAATTGATCTCAAATAAGTGATATTTAATTATCAGCCTCTCTAGGTCTGCTGTTGGTTTTGGCAGAATGTCGGGTATACTTACACTAATCGATTTTGATTTGACTAATTAACATTCACGCGAGATTATAATTATATGAACATGGGACGTTCGATCGTGCCTTAGATACTGCGTCATCTGATTCCTCTGAGTGAAGTATGAATTTACAGGGTGAGTCTTCAAGTTGTACATTAATTTCAAACGAAGATTCCTCTCCTCAAATGAAACACTTGTTATTTACCATTTTTCCTGATTTGACTCCGGTAAAAGATACAGGTTGTTGAAATTTCCAAAAAAAATCAGTCTTTCATTTGTAACTTTGACATTGTTACTCCAATTGGAAGAAATTTTGGTGTGAAGTTCTCTATGACTATAACTCGTATGCATCAGTTATCAATTTCATCTAACTTCAAACATTTTTCTAGTGATAGACTCCCCGATTCATGAAATATAATAATAAGAAATCAGCATAAATAATGCAAATAAAGTTTACCTTATGTCATTATAGGAATCCTCAATCATTTAAGAATACTTTATTATTTCTCCTCAAACAAACCGTTTTCGAGATATTCCACGTTGAATGTTATAAACTCTGACAAATTTCGAGAAATTTCCTTATTTTCGTGGATCCGTCTCTGAGCTACTGAAGTCTGTAAATTAAGCCCCGCTCACGTTTACCCGGAAAATAGAATAGACAAAAATATTTATCTATTTTGCATTGATCCTGATGTCTTTTACATCATGGCATAGACCAAATATTAGGTTTATGCTATTTTGTGACCAGACCACAGATATAACCCATGTATATGGACCAGACATTCCATAGAATGGGGGTTTTTCCTGAATTTGGGTTATTAGGTACTGGAAATGCAAAGTTGAACATAATTATTATGGGTTTGATTTATCATTTTCCCAAATTACCTTCAGAAAGTATTGAAAATCAGGTTTCAAAATTGGGGTTTGGGATTTGTCAGGCATGCACGAAGTGACAACGATGTTTAGAAGAATAGCTTTTTTTGCTATAGAATAATGAAATATGTATTCCTATTCTGTGGTACACACGTGTTCTTTGTCAATAACCAAACAATTTTCGTTTGCGATTTGTCAGAAATATGAAAGTCTGTGCTCTTCTTTTTCTATTCCTTGGTCGTTGTCTTCTACTCTAACCAGATCGAAGTATAGCTATCTCTGTTTTCCTAAGCAAAGTAACACATTTGACGTCCTTTTCTTTCCGAGAAAGCTAAATTCGACGTTGCCATATCGTGCACTCATGATAAATCCCTTCAAATGCAAATCCCCATTTTTATTTTTCAGTTTTAGGTGATCAAACATTTTTTAAAATTATAATATTGAAATTATATGTTTGAAATGTGATGTTTTGAAGGTTTTTCATGAGAATTACTGCATTTTTTAAAGGAAAAACCCCCATTCTAGAGTTCAGTTGATGTTTTTAGGTTAGTTGAGTGATTTTTCATATTTCATTCATAAATTGGGTGAAAATTAGAATAATTATGGAATTTTCAATTTAAGAATTGGCAAGATTGAAATTGTGTAGAATCTCATGTTGGAAACAACTGGATATTGCACGAATTTCAAGTGGAAGATAAGTGAAGTTTTTCATTCACAATAACATCGCAAGAAGTATCAAATCATAAGAATTAAGGGAGTAAATATGTTTTCTCAATCATATTCCTTTCAATTTCAAACAATGGATTGATTACTCTGCAATACAATAAGTGATAAGGTTGAAATTAATGTAAAACTAAAAAACTCGCCCTGTATAATAGAATATTATCTCAGAGAAAGTACTCGGAATTCATCTTTCAAAAATTCTGTAAACGCACTGACGTGAGGTTAGCAGCCGTAGCGCGTTTGTTCAAATTCGTTGAAGAAATATAAGTAGAATTTGTTCATAAAATTGTTGCCAAAATAGGAAAATCACGAAATTTTGCACAGAAATGTGCACAGCATTTGCTAACTGGTTACAATGATCATGACTGGATAATTGATCATTTTTTGAGAAATTGCAAACATAATAACGATGTAGAGGAAAAAAACTCGAGAGTTTACATATATTTTCCAATATCTTTGACAAATGAAATCGGATCAATCTAAACTTTGGCGACCTGTTGTCAAATATCTACTTCAAGGTTCGTACGAACTGTTATTAAAATCTGATGAGTAGTTCCCAAAAAAATGTCAAAAATTCGGAAAATTCTCGAAACATTTTTTCTTGATTTCATGATCTCAAAACAATTTTGCGACCAATTGCACGAAGGTATTGTCCAACAAGTTCCAATTCGACGGCAGAAGTAGTTCCTGAGATATGAAGGAATTTACCCCAAACTTTCATATGAGTATAACTCGAGAGATTCGGCTCTTTCACTCGCGATAAAGCACTGACCTGAAGTCAGAAAACGCTCAAGTTACACTTTCCAGCATATAGTACTTCATAATAATTCAAAGATACATATCTGATTGAGCTGAAATCTGGTCCTTATATAAATGAAAATACAGCTTGAAAGTGTGTACAAATTTCAGTGGAATTTGATTAATAGTTTCTGAGACATAACATTCTTGAAAATATTCTTTCGAAAGTTTTTAATTTATTCGATTGAGGAAACAACATTTCAGATGGGCATAACTTCGGAACCGTTGGACAAATATTTCCCATTAAAGAACTTAACTGAGATATTTAGGTCACAAACCTATTATGAAAATTTTTTCCCTAGGTAAGAGCACATTTTTAAGGACGGACAGAATGGGTTTTTTCCTTCAAATGAAAATGCAGTAATTTTCATGAAAAACCTTTAGAACATCACATTCCAAACATATAATTTCAATATAATATTTTTAAAAAAATGTTTGATCACCTGAAACTGAAGAATAAAAATGGGGATTTGCATTTAAAGGGATTTGTCTTGAGTGCACGATATGGCAACGGCGAATTCAGCTTTCTCGGAAAGAAAAGGACGTCAAATGTGTTACTTTGCTTAGGAAAACAGAGGTAGCTTTACTTCGATCTGGCTAGAGTAGAAGACAACGACCAAAGAATAGAGAAAGAAGAGCACAGACTGTCATACTGTCATATTACTGACAAATCGCAAACGGAAATTGTTTGGTTATGTTGACAAAGAACGCGTGTGCACCACAGAAAAGGAATAAATATTTAATTTTTCTATAAAAAAAGCTATTCTACTAAACACCGTTGTCACTTCGTGCATGCCTGGCGAATCCCAAACCGAAAAATGATGAATCAAACCCTTAGTAATTATGTTCAAATTTGCATTAGCAGTAATAACCCAAATTCAGGAAAAGCCCCCATTCAATTCAAAAATTAAATCTGATTACTCAGACCAACCTTAACGCTGTGTTGTTGATAAATCAAAACAAGGAGTGGGCAATTTTGAATAGGTTCGTTTCGAAATTGCTCACTACAATATATTCCATTGGAGTTTGTATAAACGGAGTGCTCGTAGCACACTTTATACAAATTGAAACAAACTTCACGCCTTCTCAATAAAATATCCGACTTGATGTTTTACTTAATTCACTCTTAAGCGTTCGTATACATTCAACCCAAAACATTTCTCGAATGTACCCGAACTGATATATTGTGTGATAGTGTTTTCCTACCCCTGAGTTAATTGAAAACTGAATTTCGACTCAAAATATGATTGCTCGTAATTAAACGTAATGTTGGTTCTTTGGGTGGAATCTAAATTTGGTTCATTATTGGAAATTTGCAAGAGAACGGTGAGATTGAGCTGAGGCGTACACATTGGCGGGATCTAGATTTTCGGGTTCATGGATTCATGGAAATGTGATACAACTGAACTGCTATGAAAAAATTTGATTTATTTATTTCGATTTGATATAACAGAAATTCCTAGGAATGCACTGACGTGAAAACTAAAAAGTGTGTAACTACTGTCTAATCCACTTACACTTTCTGCGTCTAATGCACGTTTCGGAAACCAAAAGTTTCCTTTGTCAAAGATATATGAGTAAAGATTTGTCTTTGACAAAAGAAACTTGGTTTTCGAAACGTTCGTTAGACGGAGCAAGTGTAAGTGGATTAGGGAGTAGTTACACATTCTTTTGTTATCAGTATTCTATCCACAGTGAACTCTAATAGTTATATCGCTGACGTGAAAGTCATCAGCTTTTGCACGCATGTCAAAATTTGATTTTTTGAACCGTTCTAATGACACGATCATCATGAAATTTTTCTACACACAATTTTGCATCAGCTTTTGCTAAATAATTGACAAGATACATAATGATTTTTGCGCGCATGTTCTAGGGAAACAGCGTGCTATCGTTTTGTCCAATTGTCTGTAATTTTCGATGATTGAGCCGAAAATGGTCTCAATCGACTAGGTTGGACTCACTGATGACGAATCCGGTGTCAAAATCGATTCTGTCCGGCCGGCCGATAACTGTCGAACGAATTTAGCCAGCAACTTGAAACTTTCAGGGTAGGTCGCGCATTGGAATGCCGTGGTTGTGTTCGTTAATGGGCCAAATCAGTCGAACAGTTTTGGAATTATAGCCACTTGAAATTTTGAAGTAACTTATTTTTTATTTCAGAACTACTTGAGCGATTTGATTTAAACTTGACAATTAGGTGGTATATGACATCGTGCAACTTTGAGCTGAATTTTGTCAGAATCATACTGTCAGTAAATCAAAAAACATTTTCTTTCAAAATTTTTTTCCCAAAAAATTTTGTTCTTCGGAAACCGTTCCTCATATACAGAAAAAATTCTAATCGCACTTTAAGCTTCATATTTCACTGCAGTGTACCAAATTTCAGTTCGATACGATCATAAGATTTGGAGATATTTGGAAAAAATATGTCAAATTTTGTGGTTTTCTTCTCGATATCATTGTTCGGTATAACTCAAGAAATACTAGTTCAATCCTTATAAAACTTTGCAACTAGTTTGAAGATGCTGCAAGACAACTCTATGCACGTGATGATCGTGTCATTAGAACAATTTAAAAAAAAATTCTCTGATTTTCTTATCATATCATCCTCATTTAATTCTGTATGAACCTTCGGACTGTAATTTTCGATGAAGTACTGGATGTCATTTCGTTGTGTTTATGGTCGGCCTAAGGGCCGACTGCGTAAACACAATAACTTCCGGAAGAAACGACTTAGAAACTCGATATTTGTAGAGAAGGTTTGGACCTTAATTACGAAGGCCGAATTCGTGAATGGGTAAAATCCGCCCAATGATTCCGTAGATATACCCATTCAAAATTTTATTTTTCCAATATTTCCAAAAATACAGATTATATCGAATTGAAATCCAGAAATTTATCAAAAAAAATCTAGAAAAGCACTGCCGTGAAGGCAGCAGCTTTTGCGCGCATGTTCAAATTCGTTGCCGAAGCGGTCATCTACGTTGAACATGCGCGCAAAAGCTGCTGCCTTCACGGCAGTGCTGTTCTAGATTTTTTTTTAATACCTCCGAAAATAAAAACAACGCATCAAACGGAGATTTGGCACCTTGCTGTGAATAACTGATTACAAGGTCTGTGCAAAATTTCATTGGAGTCTGATCTTAAATCAAGACAAGTCTTCTCAATGTAGGTTGTTAGTACGATTATGGAAAAAATACAGATTTTTCTGTAATACCTTTACATAATATCTTTCGATATGAATATCGTGCGATATACTTTTATTGTTTTCAACGTACTACTTATGAATAAGAAATTTAATTATTTTATCAACTGACATATAACGATTGAAGTAAAAGACTTGAAAAGACGATACACATAGATACAATACAAAAAAATACTCACTAACACCTGATTACAAACGGACTGAGCTGATTTATAACCTCTGGCAAGCTTATGAGATGCGAATATTTGTCCATAGAACAATTTTGACCACAAATTCCAAACTATCTTCTTCCTTCAATAAATGAAATGTAGTAAACAACACTTTCAAAAATCCTTAAAACTTCGAACTATCGAAAGATATTAAATATATCATAAATTTGGAAAATTTCTAAATTTTTTTCAGATTTATTAATGATACGATCTCGACAAAATTCTGCAAGCAGTTGCTTCAACTCACTTCTAAGTTTGGTCGAATTAGTGTAACTCCAAAACCGTTCAGCCGATTTATCTGATACATAAATTTTACCGGTGCATTCGGATGCTCAACCAACCCTGAAAGTTTCAAGGCACTAGATCCCAAAAAAAAAAATTAAAAAAATAAGCTGACAAATCGATACTCGTTTTCTCCTATTGAAGTCGAGATTCAGAAAATCCTACGCATTCGATAATTTCTCGCTGCTATTGGCAACGTTGCAGCATGGAGACAGTTGGTAGGTACTTGACCTTGAGATGTTTTTGAAATACATAAACTTGACCTAACTTGAATGACGCGTCACTCTTTGCTCTTGAAAATCAAAGATGGCATGAGGTAGGCGCCGCTGGGCACAATGAAAGAAACATAATAGCGAATGTGTTCGAAATAAATTATCCCTGAATTCCAAGCGAAGTGTCCATCAAATAAAAGGAAATTTGTCAATCCAAACTTTAATTGGGTGAAAATGACAAAAAGACGGTATCAGCCGCAAACCCAGGGGGTAGGGGGATTGAAAACTCCAGAGGAAGTCACAGGTGCTCTCTCGGAAGACTGTAGCGGAATGATAAATTGCACCCAGGATGACAACTCTGGGACGTCTATCCTGCTTCTCCCTGATAGGACACCAAGATTCCTTCATTGATATTTATAGCGGGAATAAATAATGATAACTAACTTCTTATTTCAATTCATTTGCGATATTTTGTTTTATGTTATGGGGATTTTAAAGTGAGATTGATGGGATTTGTTGGTGTCTCGATATTTTACACCTGTGTTATATCTACGTACTTGAAAATTGTACGTTTGAATAAAAAAATTTTGTTTCAAAATTTAAGCAGCAATATAACAACAAATAACACCGTACGGTCGTTACGTTCATATAATTACAAGATGCTACAGAGTTGAGGTTTAAACCTATAAGGTCAGCCAGTAAACAAAATAGCATTATTCCACTGAAAAACTAAAGAGAGAAGAAGGCATATAAAAGGAACATGTCGAGAATGTCAGCAAAAAAAAATATGTTTCAAACTTCACAGAGCACCTTCGCGAATTCTCCACCTATCGTAACTGTTCTTGAACGCATTGAAACTGGTAGATTCAACCACAGATCCCGGCAAACCGTTCCACCGATCGAATATTCTATTTGACAAGAAATTTTTACTTGTATTTGTAAGGAATGGTTCCTTAGTAAGCTTGTATGCCCACGTACCTTCAATACCTCATTTTCACACCGGTTCCTGATTTCAACCATATTGCATAAGTATTTTAGAAGATAATGGCGTAGGAGGCGTAGTTTAACTGAGTTGCCAGAGGGTGGCGCCAATGACCGACGCACGCTAGCTACCTCATTCCAACACAGCATAAACCCGTTGGTCATGGTCGCTCACTACGCCGCTTCTGCGATTGTCATAGGCATGTGCCAGAGGATTCAGCCCATGTGATGAGTCCATATCTGGCACTGGGACGGAACAACTTTTCCAAAGAGTGCGCCATCCTTCAGATGGCGCGAACCCACGAGAGCCGCCAAAATGGGAAAAAAGTTCGGAATCATCAAGAGGATTTTCACCAATTTCGGATGGAGCAACTCAGAAACTTTATATTTGTAGAGTAGGTTTGGACCTCCATTACGAAGGCCGAATTCGTGGATGGGTGAAATCCGCCTAATGATTCCGCAGATATACCTATTCAAAATTTTATTATTTTATATTTATTTATATTTCCAAGAATACAGATCAGATCGAATTGAAACCCAGTACTCTATCGAAAAATGATATTCCGAAGGTTGATAGAGAATTTCATTAGGTAATTTGATCAGAAAACCACAGAACATTGAAAAAGTATTTGAAAAAAATTTGAAGTTCTTTTTCTGATGGTTCTAATAACACCATCATTACGAAATTTTGCACAAAGTTGTCCATCAGCATTGCCAAACTAGCTTCCAATTTTCATTATTATCGAATTGATTTTTTTTGAGTAAGTCCGAAAAAACAACTATATCGAGAAAAAAAACTACGACATTTGATATATTTTTTTACAATATCTCCAAAAATTATTACCGTATAGAACTGGAACTCGGTACACTGCTGCAAAATATAAAGCTCAAAGTATGACCAATTTTTTTTCCGAATATAATTCATAGTTTCTGAAAAAAAAAATTTTATCTAATAAATTCCGAAAACATTTTTCTTTCAATTTACTGACATCATGATCTCAAAAAATTCTGCAAAAAGTTGCACGTCCTTATGCTCCAACTAGTTACCGAGTTCCAATCCAATCGCTCTTGTTGTTCTCGAAATATCTCTGAAATAACCTCAAAATTTCGAATGGCTGTAACTCCGAAACCATTTGGTCCGTACGGGTGTAATCGTCCATACGGACGGCCTGACAGAATCAATTTAGACACCGGATTCGTCAACAGTGAGTCCAACATAGTCGTTTGAGACCATTTCCGGCCCAAAATTCGATAATTACCGACATTTGGACAAAACGATAGCACGGTGTTTCTCTAGAATATGCGAGCAAATACACTTTTCAGATGAGAAAGAAAGTAAACTGCAACGGGAGGTCGTTTCCTACAATTTTTTTCAGAAAATCCCTGCCCGATACAGGGCATTATTGGAATATTGGAAATTCCACCCCATGTTTCCACCCCAACTATCCTTACGGATCCAATCAGTCCTTGAATCTTGCTTCGACAATAAAACCACGCCGGATATTACCAGGATAATGCTGAAATAACTGAGGTGTTTTCTTGTCACGACTATTTACGATATAGACTGTGTTGATGTTCTCCCAAATCCGCCACTGTCTCCTTTATTACGTTTGTTTATAGAGTTGGTGTTGGTTTTTCACCGGAAATGACGGTCGCCAGCTGCTTAAAAACGGGGCTCGGTTTCCGGAAAATCCAGGAGAATCCTTTTTGGCGTGTTCTTTCCGGGTTTTCGCACCTGAAGTATGAGCAGATACGAGAAGTGTCCGGTTTTGTTCAATATGAGCCAGAGGGACACTATATGAGGCGCTGTTCGGGAGAAAAGTGGATTAGGAAATATATTTATTTTCGAGTTGATATATTCAGTAGTTGCAGCAATATTTATATTTTGTTGTAAGATATGTTCATTTTTTGTTCCGATATATTTGTTTCCGACAATTCGAAACTACTGCTAAGCGATAAGCGATACGCCCTCTGGCGATAGAAATTCGAACACTTCCAAGATAGTAGTTTTTCGACGTGCCTGTTATTTTAACGTATTTTGCTTATTTTTGGAGTTCATTTTTGAGCTTTTGTGTTGTTCTCCGAGTGGAAATTTTGGTATACCGAGAGTGTTTGTAATATTCATCTATCGATTTCTTTCTTTCCGATTAAAATTTTCGATTGTATTAATTCGAAATGACATCCTCCCGAAATGACTATTGTTATGTGCCTCAACTCAAAGTTATTCATGGTCAAAAAAGAAAGGATCATCTACTGCCTCAAGTTTTAATTTTTTCCGAAGACAAATGAAAGTAAAGTTAATTTGGAAACAGCATTTCGCAGGGAAATCA
Organism: Myrrha octodecimguttata; assembly: GCA_958510865.1. Lineage (NCBI taxonomy): Eukaryota > Metazoa > Arthropoda > Insecta > Coleoptera > Coccinellidae > Myrrha > Myrrha octodecimguttata. The sequence goes on from OY294059.1 coordinate 24,871,779, forward strand.
ACGATAGAAGAAAGGCCTAGATTTAGAAATTGAAGATTGGAAAACAGGTCACAAAATACATGAAAGTATGTTCACTGAATTTCTCAGAAGATGTTTATTTTCATAAAGGTAAATTACAATGTATTCATTTCCAAACAACTTCTTGTCATGATGTTTTCAGGTGTAAATGAAAATAAGAGAATTTTGATCAAAAATGCTGCAGAGAAACTACCGAGCACTTCTGCAGCTACCTAATTCACATATACACAAAATGATATTCAAAAAGCGTGATTTGGTTGAAAACCTGACTAAAATTAGATATACTGTTATGTTCATAATAGCTGAAGTTATTCATATAAATACATAAATATTTTTCATTTCTATAATAGGTAGGTTGAGTTGATCCAGGCTGTGACATTTTTCATTTTGTATGTGTATCTTGAGCTGCTGTAATATGAAAATGAAATCAATTATATGTCTATATGATTCCTTTTCTGTAGAAATACGATGCGAAAGAACTAAAGCTGTAATATATTGGGTATAATGAATAATAATGTGAATAATAATATATTAAATAATATTGTAAATACTAATAAGGTTGTTGATATAAAGAAGAAGTTTGTTATGTATGTCAATTATCAGGTCATACGTAATGATATGACGCATGACCATTATGCGCTGATGTTATCGTAGACGAGATCAAGAAGTTGAGTTGACAATGAAATTAATAAAACTAGTGTCTGCAAACTCGTTGGTTTTTCTGAAGTATACAATATTAAAATATTGTTGAAACGAGCCAACCATTACAAAGCAGAAAATCTGTTTCCATTTTTTTGATTCACTCGTTAGTAAACAAAGAAAATAAGTCATATCATTTGGACTGATTCTAGATTTGCCACATAATATAGCCTGCATTCAGCACTTCTTCACATTAATGAGAGTACTTAAATTCCTTATTGAGGTGCCTATTTGTCCAAAAATTCAAGTAAACTTAGATATTGGTTCATTTTGATCCACCAAGCAACATACACTATGTTCACGCCAAGTGAACGAGTTTCAAAATAAATTTCTTGAATTTTCAAACGCATAATTTGTGTTTTGTTATTCAGATGTGAACCCTTTTACATAGGAGAACTCCCAAAGTTCTTCGTCTTTTTTCAACACATTATCTTTCAGCTGTGTTGATTTTTCGTCTCTTTCCTTCGTTTCCACCCGCGAAAGAAAATATTTCGTCACATGTTTGTTGCCATCTAATTCAGTATGAGATTAGATCGATTCGAAATCGCATCCTTCTGCTTCCGAAATAAACAAACAGTCAATTCAAAGTACGTTCAGTGAATTCTGAATATTATTACATTTCAAGATTCCGGTTTGAAACGGTTTTAACCAGAAAATCGTGTTTTGTTTCAAATATTTTCGAATTCAACATCGAAAGTAAATTCGATACATATAGTGTCGATTTAAGTCATTGTTACCAGTGGCGTGACCTTTAAAGTTTACAAGGATAAGTGTGATCCATCTATTAGCAACCCTGACTCCAAGGATACTTTATTTCCATGTTCGTTTGTCGAGCTCGATCACTCTGTTCATGGATAGTGGAGACACCATCAAGATCCATCTGAGTTGCTGATAAAGGTAAGAACTTTTATTGCCTTTGGGGATACTTATCCTTTCATTAGTGTGGGGAAGAAATGAATTAAATAAATTCAACGATACAGTCCATTTGCTATTTTTTTTCATTTTATGATATTTCAAATAATTTCTAGTTTATAATCGAACAGCACTTCAGTTTTTTGAAAAGCTGAAATTCTACCCAACACACTATTGCACTAAAATAACACCAAAATTATCCTCCAGGAACGATTTAAAGCACGATTTTATATCGTGAGCCGAACGAAAAGTTCCATCCCAAGAAATCTAACACACAATTATGATAATTTCTTTGAATATTCTAGCTCTGCTTGATAAATATTCGTGCTTCACCACATTTCTAAGGTTTGTTCGCATAAAACTACTAGCTTGGACCGGTTTCAAATTTAACCGTTAGGGCGCTGACATCTTCGCAGAAGTTCCCAATATTATGTATAAAAATGTATATGAAATTGGATTAATGAGGGGATTTTTTATAAGAATTGTGAAATTTAAGGACATATCCCTCAGGTAGAATAACCGTAGATACGTATTTCTGGCTAAAGGCCTTCATCAGTACGGTGAGAAAAGTGTGGAAAATAAGCAACACTTGGTCGAAAAAACAACAAACAAACGGAGTCAACAACAGGAGCCAGCCGCACACTTGTGGTCTCAGTTAGAAGACTCTGAATTCCAGAGCAACAACTAACGTTACCCACGGAGGCAGCTATAGCTACGACTAATCCTGGACACGGATGTTCACGCAAGTTGCTATAGCTGCCTCCGTGGGTAACGTTAGTTGTTGCTCTGGAATTCAGAGTCTTCTAACTGAGACCACAAATGTGCGGCTGGCTTCTGTTGTTGACTCCGTTTGTTTGTTGTTTTTTCCACCAAGTGTTGCTTATCTTCCACACTTTTCTCACCGTACTGATGAAGGCCTTTAGCCAGAAATACGTATCTACGGTTATTCTACCTGAGGGATATGTCCTTAAATTCCACAATTCTTAAAAATGTATATATTTATTTATTCGAACGAAGTCAAAAGATGGTGCACTCATATCATTATAGGAATCTTCAATCATTTCACAAAACTTAATTATTTCTTATAGTTTCTCCTTAAATAAGCCGTTCTGGAGATATTCAACGTTGAATATTATAAAATCTGATGCAAATTCGAGGAATTACCTTATATTTATGAATCCGGCCCAGAGTTGGTAAACGTCGTAAATTAAGGTCGTCCACGCTTATCTCGATATAGTTCAGTTTATAGTTTGGTAAGGGGTTACCTTCCACTGCGACCTTAAGGTCTGTTGTGCCCCTTCGCAAGAGCTGTTTCCGCACTGTGCTACCTGCAGCTCGCCCTCCAGCTATAGAGCTCTAATAAACTCTATATCTATATCTGTGAGGGCTTCAAGGAGTTTCACATTCCTTCTATAATTCTTCTGCCCAAGACATTCCTTGCACAGGCTTGCAATGGCGAGGCTTTCTGATCAGGGAACAAGAGTTTCCTCCTCCTCCCCACAAAATCTGTACTCGTCAGTTTCTGATAAGCCCCTTTATCTTCATATGCTGCCTTAGGCGACAGTGTCATGTGAGGAAACCAGTTAGGAGGCGTAACTTTTTCTCACTGAGATCCAAATAATTTTCGGACCTTATAATTTCAAAGTTCCGAAGGAAGTTTTTGGAATGGTCCATTCCTGGAGAATTCCTCCAGAGTGCTCCTTCTGGGCCAGTACGTAGTGTTTGTGGTCCCTTTCTGGCTAGAGTATTAGGATCTTCATTTCCTTTGATTCCTGAGTGCCAAGGAACCCAGACTAAGGAGACCTCGTTGGCCTTGTCTACTTCATTGAGTTTCCTTCGGCACTCCCATATCACCTTTGAGTCGATGACGTAGGAGTTTATTGCTTTGATAGCAGCCTGTCTGTCAGAGTGGATCACTATAACCAATTTCAAGCAAGTAACCAAAACAGATTGGTTAAAACCAATCCTTTTTGGTCTAAACCATTTCATTCAAGCGAAATCGGTTACTCTAACGGTTCAGGTTCCATGACGTCATGGATCAGTTGTGAAAGGACCACAACTATAACCAAAATTTTGCGGTTTTAACCCAGCTCTGGACTTGTTTTTCACGAGCGGTTCATCAAAATAGTTGGGAATACGGAATATTTGAAATGGCCGCAAACGTCAACAGTCAAAACATTTATTTCATTTCCCTGAATTATCAAGCTGTGACTTGAATGTTCAGGTGGAGGATATTGAAACATGCAATTTGCTTTTAAATAGTGAGTAAAACTTATTTTTTGTTGTTCTCCGAGTTGAACTTTTGGTATACTGAAAGTGTTTGTAACATTCATCAATCGATTTCTTTCTTTCCGATTAAAATTTTCGGTTGTATTAATTCGAAATGGCATCCTCCCGAGATGACTATTGTTGTGTTCCTCGACTCAATGTTATTCATGGTTAAAGAAGAAAGGATCATCAACTTCCTTAAGTTTTCATTTTTTCGAAAGTCAAATGAAAGTTAAGATCATTCGGAAACAGCATCTGGCATGGAAATCGTTGATAGAAGAAAGGTCTGGATTTCATAAAGGTAAAATACAATGTATTCATTTCAGAACAACTTCATGTCGATATATTTTAGGTATAAATGAAAATGAAAGAATTTTGATGAAGTATGCTGTTTCTTCAGAGAAACTATCGAGTACTTCTGCAGCTGTGACATGTTTCATTTATCTTGTATCTTAAGCTGCTGTTATATAAAAATAAAATCATTCATATGTAATACATGTTTGCTTTTCTTTCGAAATTCGAGTAAACTTTATTGGTTCATTTTGATCCACCAAGCAACAGACACTAAAATAACATCGAAATTATCCTCCAGGAGCGATTTAAAGCACGATTTTATATCGTGATATAAACGAAAAGTTCCTTCTCAAGAAATCTAACCCAAAATTATAATAATTTCTTCAAATATTGTAGCTCTGCTCAATGAATATTCGTTCTCCACCACATTTCTACTGTTTGTTCACATAAAACTACTAGCTTGGACAGGTTCCAAATATAACCCTTAAGGCGGTGGCATATTCGCAGAAGTTCCCTATAGCAGTAATGCAAGTTTTTTTACCACGAATATCCATAATTAAGAATACAAAAATTTAACTGACACTGTCAAAACCTTTGATCTTTATTCGAATCAAAAGTCAAAATAGTTTTCACACCGCAAAGAGGATTTGTATTTTGTGGTTTGAACCAACGCATTCAAGCGACAATGACAGTGGTTATTGGTTAAGACGCCATTATATCCTTTGACACATAACCAATACGGTTAACCGCGAATAACCAAAAACATTTTGGTCCATCGCTTGAAATTGATTTATCTCACACCCTTGATAGCTTATTTCCAGGTTTATGTCTATGCATCGTTCGCTTGATGCTGATAAACACTCGAGTAGGAGCCAAGAGGTAGTGTACACTTGGCCTGGACCACAGCATACATAGAAATATATATCTTTTTCTCATAGACCTAAAATACGTATTATGTATATCTTCATGTCTATGAGCCTGACTTTCCATAGTGTTCAATTAATGTGTTTAGTGTTTGATGAAAATAAGGACAATTATGTAGTTTTCAATATTAGATTGGCAAGGATGGAATCTTATGGAAGAATGAAATCGGATATTGTATGAATATCAAGTGGAATATCAGTGTTTCAATAGTCCTGTGTGGTGAAATGTTTTCGTTACAATAATATCGCAAAAAGCTCCGAATCATAAGAATCAAGTGAGAAAATGTTTTTTTTAAATCATGTTTCTTGCGAATAGAGTGCCTTAGTAAAGGGTTTTCCAATAAGAGGTGTTATTTCGAATAGCCCGCTATTTCGGTAGATGTAGAAACTACGCCATTAATAAAAATGGAACGATGTACGCTTCAACAACGCATTGAAATGATTAAAATTCACTATGAAAATGGTGAAAATTTTGCAGAGACGGTTCGTAAAACTCGAAAATTTTTGGGTCGCCGTGAATCACCTTGTCAAGCCGCAATAAAGAAATTGGTGGAAAAATTCGAGCTGTTGGGACAAGTTAGTGATGTGAAGAATAAAACCCGTGCACGTCGATCAAGAACAGCCGAGAATATTGCTGCTGTAGCCGAAAGTGTTGAAGAAAACCCAGGTTTGTCCATTCCTCGTCGTTCTTTGGAATTAGGCAACAAACGTCATTACACCGTATTTTGCATAAAGATTTGGGTCTTAAGGCTTATAAAGTTCAGTTAACACAAGAACTAAAGCCGGCCGATCATCAACAACGTCGTGTCTTTGCTAATTGGGTCGTTGAAATGCATGAAAAAGATTCGGAATTCCATAGAAAAATCATCTTGAGTGATTAGGCCCATTTCCACCTCGGTGGCTTCGTCAACAAGCAAAATTGTCGCATCTGGGGCTCGGAAAACCCGAGAGTTATTGTTGAAAAGCCTCTCTATCCTCAACATGTGACTGTTTGGTGCGGTTTATGGTCCGGCGGAGACATTGGACCTTATCTCTTCGAAAATGAGGCCGGAGCAACAGTTACGGTGAATGGATTGCGCTATCGAGAGATGATTAATGATTTTTATGGCCGGAATTGGATGGATTGATCTGGACGACGTTTACTTTCAACAAGACGGCGCTACGTCCCACACAAGCAACGAAACCATTGATCTTTTGCGGGAAAAGTTTCCGGACCGTGATATCTCTCGAAGAGGTGATCACAATTGGCCACCGAGATCTTGTGATTTAGCACCTTGCGACTTCTTCCTTTGGGGCCAAGTGAAAGAGAAGGTCTACGCCAATAGCCCAGCGTCGATTCAAAACCTCAAAGATGGAATTCTTGAAGCTATCGAGGACATAGGGTAGCCACTTTGTGATTTGGTTATGGAAAATTTTATTAAAAGGATATGGTCCTGTAAGCGTGGTCGTGGTGGACATTTTCCTGAAGTTATTTTTCACTATTAACGGCATAGCTCCCTTTTTATAATGAAATAAACATTCGATCATGTATATTGAAAAATGGCATTTTTCTTTGAATAATAAAATAACACCTCTTATTCGAAAACCCTTTATGTTAGCACGTTGAGAAATATTTAAATGCTTGAAATTTTTACCTGAGCCGAATCTGGGAAAATGTTCTCGAGCTACTAGGTTGGACTCACTGATGAAGAATCAAGTGTCAAAATCAATTTTGTTCGGTCGGCCGGTCATACGGCAAATCCTATTGACTTGAAACTTTCAGGATACGTTTCGTTTCGGAATGCGATGGTTGAGTTCGTTAAAGGGAAGAATCGGCCAATCGGTTTCAGAGTTATGATCACTTGAAATTTCAAAGTTATTTTCCTGATGTTTCAGGAACAAGTTTAGCGATTCGTTGTTTCTTTCCGAAGGTATTGTGTCTACTATCAGCAGGGAGGACGATTGGACAGATCGGATCGAATGGAAAATCAGTACTTGATTGGAAAATTATAGCTTTGAGGTTCCGCACAATAATAATAATATAATATTATCAGAAGATTACCAAATATTTTCATATGGAAGAAAAAGAGCGTTTGGCGGGATCAATGAATATGCACTTGCGCGAAAAATCTGCTGACTTCACGTCAGTGCTTTTCAAAAATTTTTCAATATTGATTTAACCAATTTGATCCTCCTCGAAAATTTTAAAATATTCTCCGAGGAAAAGAAGCAGTTAAATCCTCCTGGAAACAGGAAGGGAAATATCGGAAAGCCACAGAGTTTCATCTACCCCTAAGTATCACGAGATATAGCGCTGCTTGATGGGAGGCTTTCAGTTTAGTATATCCTGTATCGGATGTTTTTTATGAGGCCGAAGTTCACCTGACTACAACTTATTTTATTGGAGGTCGTATATAGAAATACATCCCGAGGAAAGACATGCTCGGAGATAAATATTGCAGGAAAGACACCCTTCGCGTTGGGGTGTTAAAATGAGCTGACTCACCACATTTCCTTGCATCGCGTATAAAAGTCTCACGGCTGTATAGAAATCTCGACAATGCAGCCTTCTGATTCGAAATGTTTTGGAAAACTGACAAGGCTATCATTATCTAATTTCTCGAATTTTCGGAAGAAAGAACTTGAGAAGCGGTTATCTTTTCACGTACTGACCTCATCGCCAAACATACTTTTGGCGATCTCCCTTGAATATGTCGCAAAAGCTGCAGACTTCACGTCAGTGCTTTTCTAGGTTTTTCTCAATATCTCCAGAAATTATGATCGTATCAATCTGAAATTTGGTAAATTGCTGTGAAATATGAAGCTCTCGATTTGATCAGAACGTTTTTCTCATTTAGCCGATAGATTTTTTTCTCGAAAAAAATTCGATTTTTTTTGATTTAATGACAGTACGATCTCAACAAAATTCCGTAAAATTTGCGCGTTGTTATGCCTCAATCAACTAACAAGTATCAATCCAATCGCTCGTGTAGTACTCGAAATATCTGGGAGATAATCTCAAACATTTTTTTGACACCGGATTCGTTATCAGTGTCCAACCTAGTCGTTTGAGACTATTTTCGAGAAAAATTCGAACATAACAGACATTTGAACAAAACGATAGCACGATGTTCCCCAGATGCATAGAATATATCAGGTGTCGACATTTTCCCTCTATCCTACAATTATCCTATTACTCTCTGTAAACGATGATGGCGCTAATGTCGCTATTTCAAGTCCATACAATTAATTTCGCTGATTAAAAAAATGAATGCATGGAGCTTATTGGCGAATGTAGATAAGCGCTACTTCCTCTGGTGGCTATCAGAGTAACCCGAGGTATAGACATTATCATTGACAAGTTAAAAGAAATGTTAAGAAAATGAAAAAGTTTATGCATATGCAACTCAAATGTCCCTTCCTATAGCCCGGTGAAAAATTTTGAGTTTGGGTGAAAGAAACTTTCTTTAACAAGTCGGGCCTGAAAGTGTTGAAGAATCGATAAAAACCGTAACTTGTAACTTAAAATTGGTAAACCAAAAAACAAGATTCATGAGAGTTTGTTACCTGCATTTTACGGATGATGATTATTTTTATAGAGGTAAGCACGAAATGCTCATGAAATTATAGATCACATTCATGAAGACAATTTTTTTCCAGCCCCCTAATCAAAGCAGAGAATGTTACTTAAGAAGAGGAATGCTATGCCTTTTAGACATTGCCTGTTTAACTGATCATTAAGGAACAACCTAAATGTTTTAGTGATAGAATTGACAGATTGAAACAGAAGAGTCTCAACAAGGAAATATCTGGTGACGAATACTCTTCGCTCAAAGTGCTTTCTGCCGATGAAATCAAAGTTGTACAAGACTTATTTATTACAGCTTCTTCAAGATCAATCATATGAGTGTTGGAAAATTTATTTGTCAATCCATAATGAATAAGGCTTACGGTACAAGTAGCAATAGTTTCATGTGAATGTATTCATTTTATTTACAATTCATTGAGTATTTAGTCCTTCCCTATAAAAATAGTAAAGTTATGAGTATTTGTCTATTATTCCAAAAAGTATATTTTACAATACTATCTGTTTTTCAACTTTTTGAGCAGTAGATCTGAGGGGACATTTGATCAATAACCAAGTTGGGCAGGTAAAAAGGTATAAAGTGTATTATTTCCGCAAATAACATGCAATCTAATATCACATGCATCTTCCTGAACACTTCAAGCTTCTGAGCCTTTGAGATACTCCGAATAATTCGAAAATAATCTTGCCATTTGGATCTGAAAATAAATAATATCAAAATACTGTCTAACTTCGGAGATATCCCCGTAATTTTAGAGTTGCTACACTGAGTTAGATTGAAGGATGATTCACACCTTCTTTATAAGAATGGAATATGTAACCCCAGTAATACTCTCGTCAACTATAAAAGTCTAAAAAGTCTTTGAATAAATCGTGAAATCAAAAATTATCGAACCCAACACTAACAAACAGTACAAAAACCGACTATCAAAACGAAATCTATGTCTGCATCTAAGGTTTTAAAACTGGCCACCGTGGCGCTGCAATATTAAATTCAGACGCCAATAATCTATTAGATCTGATGAAATTATTTCCCAAAATATGTCAATGAGTGTCCGGACCTTGTATTCTATGCATCTATCCCAGAACATATGCGCACAAAAAGGTTTTTCGAATTTTGACGTATAAAGTGATACTTTTGAGAACTGATTGACGTTATGAAACGTCTTACTTTGTGTAACTAGTTGCACAAAGTAAAATATCATGCAACTGGTGACGAAAAATGGATTTCACAATTAGTGAAAAGAAAAAAATTCCATTTATTTAACAGTTTCATTTAGTTCGGATCTTAACATTGAGTAAAGTATCCATTATGTGGATAGATCTTTCTTATCCTGAAAATATGCAAGTAAGACATTCTCATTAATTGGTTTTATCTTCATCTCATCAAACCAAGTTAGAAAGTTTTCGTAAGGCAAATCGTAAACTGTCTTTGACTTTTTGGGAATTACTGATGGAAGAGCACTAGCTGTTGCCTCTTAAATATTGCACTCATTTTGTGAAGGTAAATAAAAACCGTGCGTTCTGGTTTATTTATCAATGAGTCAAACAGACTTAAAGTGATAGCAGTCAAGATACTTGAATTCACTTTTCACAATTTTTATCAATTAATATACTATTTTACTATACACACTTCATTCAAAATTAGAAAAATTCTTGTATGTATAATACGTTAGAAAATGCAATTTTGTGTAACTTGTGAGCTTTTGCGGAACGAAGTGAGTTCCGCGAAAATCTGACGCGTTACACAAAATTAGGCATTTCGTAACTGATTATATAAATAGTTGTTTTTGTTTTGTATTGGCGTCCGAATTTAAGATCGTAGCGCCAAGGTGGCCAGTTTCAGAACCTTAGATACAGACATAAATTTTGTTTTGATAGTCGATTTTGTTTTGATAGTCGATTTTGTTTTGATAGTCGATTTTGTACTGTTTGTTAGTGTTTGGTTTGATAATTTTTGATTTCACAATTTATTCAAAGACTTTTCAGACTTTTATAGTTGACGAGAGTATTACTGGGAGTACATATTTCATTCTTATAAAGGACGTATGTATCATTCTTCAATCTTATTGAGTGTAGCAACTCTAAAATTACGGATATATCTCCAAGGTTAGACACTATTTTAATATTATTTATTTTCAGATTAAAATGGCAATATTGACTTTGGTGGATTTCTTAGGCTGTCTTGAAAGTTTAAAAACAGATAGTATTGTAGAACATACTTTTTGGAATAATAGACAAATACTTATAACCATACTATTTTTATAGCAAAGGACCAATTACTCAATATATTGTGAATAAAATGAACACATTCATATCAAACTAATGCTACTTGGATCGTAAGTCTTATTCATTATGGATTGACAAATAAATTTTCCAACACTCATATGATTGGTCTCGAAAAAGCTGTAATAAATAAGCCTTGTACAACTTTGCTTTCATCGGCAGAAGCACTTTGAGCGAACAGTATTCATCACCAGATATTTCCTTGTTGAGACTCTTTTTTTTCGATAGTCAGTTCTATCACTAAAACATTCACGTTGTTCCTTAATGATCAGGCAGATTTTTGGAAGGCAGAGCATTCCTCTTAAATAAATTTTTCTGCTTGGATTAGGGGCCTGGAAAAAAATTGTCTTCATGAATGTGATCTAATATTTCATGAGCAATTCGTGCTTACCTCTATAAAAATGATCATCATCGGTAGAAGGCAGGTAACAGACTCTCATAAATATTGTTTGTTGGTTTTTATCGATTCTTCAACACTTTCAGGCGTGACTTGTTAAAGGAAGTTTCTTTCACCCTAACTCGAAATTTTTCACCGGTCTGTGGAAATCTATGGGAAGGGACATTTGAGTTTGCTTTTCCTCAGTAGAAGCACTCGTAAAATCACACAAACGCCAAGAAAAATTCATTAACTTTCTCATTTTTTTAACATTTCTATTAACTTGTCAATGATACTGTCTGTACCTCGGGTTTCTCGGACAGCCACCAGAGGTAGTAGCGCTTATCTTCATTCGCCAATTAGTTGATAATAATAGTTTCCAAGGAAATCCTTCAAAAATGTATACTTCATCCTTCTTCAGGACAGGCGCGTAAAAAGGTGGGAGATCCCAGAATATTCCATGAGATGTTACGAAGTACCTACCCGAAAAGATACAAGAGAAGTCGACAATCCAGGCATATGGGTCCCCGAATATTTCATTCGAGGACAACGGAAAATCGCTGTGGCCGCCAATAAAGTGGCAACCAGAATGTGGCCCTGCTAAATAATGCAAAATCAATTCGTACGGCGAAAAAGTAAAAATGATGCAGTGTAAAAGGAGACAAAAAGAGCAAAACGGTAAATTGTGGCCTAGCAAAAAGCAGTATCAAGTCCGAGGGCACGTTGTCCGTTGAATATTTGAACATGGCGGGCGACGTCCGAGCCGGTGGCGACGTTATGGGCCCCCATGGACGATATGAGGCCCCCGCCCAACTATTCTAACCTTTCTGGTGAATTTCACGCTGTCAACTCGATCGAAACGCACGACCTTTCCGGGGTAATTGAGATGAATTCCGAACCTAGAGCTTCAAAATCCTTCGACGCATACGCGGAAGTTTTAATAAGCGTAGAATGGAGATTTTTCTTTTAAACGAAAATGCAGTAATTTTCATGAAAAACCTTTAGAAGATCACATTTCAAACATGTTATTTCAATATGATATTTTTAAAAAAATGTTTGATCACCTAAAACTTTAAAATAAAAAATGGGAATTTGCATTCAAAGGGATTTGACTTGAATGCATGATATGGCAACGTCGAATTCAGCTTTCTCGGAAAGAAAAGGGCGTCAAATATGTTACTTGCATAGGAAAACAGGGATAGCTATACTTCGATCTGGTTAGAGTAGAAGACGACGACCAAGGAATAGAAAAAGAAGAGCACAGACTGTCATACTGTCATATCACTGACAAATCGCAAACGGCAATTGTTTGGTTATATTGACAAAGATTACGTGTGTACCACAGAATAGGAATAAATATAATAAATTATTCTATAGTAGAAAAAGCTATTCTACTGAACACCGTTGTCACTTCGTGCATGCCTGGCAAATCCCAAATCCCAATTTTGAAATCTGATTTTGAATACTTTCTGAAGGTAATTTGGGAAAATGATGAATCAAACCCATAATAATTATGTTCAAATTTGCATTTGCAGTAATAACCCAAATTCAGGAAAAACCCCCATTCTATAAGACATACCTTGTGCGAAAAGTGGTGCCTATCCGTTGCGTATGCCACCCGCGATATCTACGGGTATCTTTCTTTTTCTTCCTCATTACAGTTAATGGACTTCCCGTCGCATTTTTTCGAATATTCTTGATTTTTCATATTTTATCAGAGGCAAACTTTGCTGTCTTCATTTATAATTCATCAGGAAAAGAAGATTAATGAAGACGGCAGAGCGTTTAAGTGAAATCTCCACTATATGGTTGCTAAATAAACTTCTAGAAGGTCTAGAATCTTAGTTTTATTATGTCAGAACACACTTCACACGGCTATTAACACTTACTTAACTTAAATTCAATTATTACTAGAGAGGCTCTACGAATGATTTTAACAACGCAGTTGTTTAAAATTTTATTTGGATTCATGAAAAAAATTTTCATTTTCATCGGAGATATACTCGATAAAATATTAAGTAACAAGAACGGTAAGCAAATTTTACCGATCGAGTAGTCCGTTACGTTCGAGATACTTAAAGCGTTTTTTGCACGATAGACACACTTTAACTTCAAAAAGATTATCAAAAAAATAAAATAGTCAATCGTCAATACTGTGTAGGAATATAAGGGAAGCCATTGTCTTGGTGATGAAAGCTCATTGATTGTAGATTGTCAAAGTGACAATAATCTACTGAACTTGCCCATAATGAAATTCAACGAATTCAAAATTTCAAATGAATGTAGCAAAAAAAAACATTTGGCAGATTTGGCCCATTAAGGAACCTAACCGAGATATTCAGGATCTTAACCTAACCTTAGGATTTCAAGACTCTAGGTTTTTCTTTGGAAAGTTACAGAGCACACGGCCGACCAGCCGGACGGAATCAAATTTGACCACGGATTCTTCACCAGTGAGTCCAACCTAGTGATACGTTCAAAGTTCGAAAATTACAGACATTATGAAGAAACGATAACGCGCTGTTCGTCAGACAATTGATAATGACTCTACTTTCATATTTGCGAGCATGTTCTGTAGAACAGCGTGCTATCGTTTTATCCAAATGTCTGTAATTATCAAATTTTGAGCCGAAAATGGTCTCAAACGACTAGTTTGGACTCACTGATGACGAATCCGGTGTCAAAATCGATTCTATCCGGTCGGCCGTCCGTATGCACGATAACGGTCGTACGGACAATCCTATCGACCTGAAACTGTCAGGGTATGTTGCATTTCAAAATGCCGCGATTGAGTTCCTCAATGGGCAAAATCGGCCATATGGTTTCGGAGCTAGAGCCTTTTGAAATTTTGACGTTATATCGGTGATAATTCGGGAACTACTGGAGCGATTAGACCGAAACTTGGCAGTTAGTTGGAGTGTAATGACGCGCAATTTCTCGCGAAATTTCGTTGAGATCATAAGTCAATAAATTAAAAAAAAACGGCCGACCGTAAACACGATTACTTCCGAAGGAAACGACTTTGAGACTCGATATTTGTAGAGTAGGTTTGGGGATTAATTACGAAGATCGAATTTGTGCATGGGCAAAATCCGCCCAATGAGTCCGTAGATATAGCCATTCAAAATTTATGTTTTTAATATTTCCGAAAATGCAGATTAGATCGAATTGAAATCCAGTAATTTAGCGAAAAAAACCTGGAAAAGCACTGACGTGAAGTCAGCAGTTTTTACACGCATGTTCAAAGGATATCACCTACAGTGAACACATGAGCGCAAAAGCTGCTGACTTCACGTCAGTGTTTTTCTAGGTTTTTACTTGAATTATTTTCGTCGCATATATCTTGTTTATGATTGTTACCACAGAATACAAAGCAGTTCCAACCTTTATGACTCCAAGTTCTCAGTAAAAACAGCAATATATATAATATCATTGTGAGGAATAAATGAAGATGACTTTTCACGACTGAAAACTGTTGCAGACACGCTTCAATGCAAAATAGAACTTAGCAGGAACGTTTGAAAGTAATATCTGGAAACTTCGGCGAAAATTCGAAAATAACACAAATTTGTGCAAAACGATACCACTCAGGTTATCTAGGACGAGCACGTGAATACTGCCGGGACCAAAACCGCAATATCTATTCCTTCCATTCTATCACCAAACCCAAAACAGAATCGATCACACGAAAATATGTTTCGCAACTTCCTAATGGGGGTTTTTCCTGAATTTGGGTTATTACTGGGAATGCAAATTTGTACATAATTATTATGGGTTTGATTCATCATTGTCCCAAATTACCTTCAGAAAGTATTCAAAATCAGGTTTCAAAATTGGGGTTTGGGATTTGCCAGGCATGCACGAAGTGACAACGTGGTTCAGTAGAATCGTTTTTTCTGCTATAGAATAGCGAAATATTCATTCCTATTCTGTGGTACACACGTGTTCTTTGTCAATATAACCAAACCATCCGTTTGCGATTTGTCAGTATTATGACAGTATGACAGTCTGTGCTCTTCTTTTTCTATTCCTTGGTCGCTGTCTTCTTCTCTAACCAGATCGAAGTAAAGCTATCTCTGTTTTCCTAAGCAAAGTAACACATTTGACGTTACTTTCTTTCCGAAAAAGCTGAATTCGACGTTGCCTTATCGTGCCTTATCGTGCACTCAAGACAAATCCCTTTAAATGCAAATTCCCATTTTTATTTTTCAGTTTAAGGTGATCAAACATTTTTTTAAAAATATAATATTGAAATTATATGTTTGAAATGTGATGTTCTGAAGGTTGTTCATGAAAATAACTGCATTTTCGTTCAAAGGAAAAACCCCCATGCCAGCAAACATCGAATGGAAGGCCGCTTTTCCGGCATGTCATTCGCAAATATTTCCCGAGTATCGAAATACACAAAAACTTCTTGGTAAATGCAAAACTGGAAAATGTGAAATATGATAAAGCGGGAGCACTCCGCTGCCAAAAGATCTTTGGCGTATTTAGCAACCGGTCGTGCGCGCAGTTGCCGCGTCAAACACAGCTCTAAGTGGCCGCATACGCAAACGTTGCATTAGCTAAATTCAAGCTGAACGTGATCGGACTGGAGATTAGCCTCAAAATATGGAATGGAGACCTGGATAGGGCTATGAGGAACATTGCTATAGGGTGTATGTCAGGAGTAATAATTTGGAGTAGCAATACGTTTGAAGTTATGCAGGGGTATATTCTAGGCGATAATGTTCGAAAAGTATATTTTAATACACGTGTAGAACGTATTGGTATTCTTATGAGAGTTCAAACTGAAAGGAGTTAGCAAATGGTTTTTCCGTAGAATATGAGACGACTGTTAAGAGCATACAGTAGGTAATAAATAACTATTTGAGTCCACTGTATTGTATTGTATTGTAGCTGATTCTCCTAGGTTCAGCTGTGGAACCCCTCAGAAGCTAATGCTTGTGCGAGTTAGGAGACCAGGTGTGTTCTGTGTAGGCTTTGTTACTAATTCCTTGCGCCACGTTAGGAATAGCACTGTTAATTGTTCACCCAACAGCGAATGGTTGGACGGTCCCCTGAAAACCGGAAATATTCTTTCCCGGCCAAGGGCTTGAACCCCAGGCCTTACGATCATGAGGCAAGCGCTCTAACCACTGAGCTACCGCTGCTATACTGTGGATAGAACACTGACATGATAAGGTTCGCGTTATTTAAAGATATCCATAAACGGTGCTTCGGCTCCTCAAACAAGATAAATTCCTTTCAAATATGGGTTTATTTTGAGATCATCTCCGATCGGCTGAAATTCCAGTTGGGATTCCTGATTTCATGTAAATAATATCAAGTCTATATAGGATATGTTTCGCAAATCAACTTGGTTATTTCGGTTGCCAGTTTTCCGTTCCCTATAAATATGAAATATTCGGGTTGTTCTTGAAAAAAAATTAATTTCGGAATTTGATTCAGGAAAGAGCAATCTTTCTGTCGCAACAACGATTATCAATGTTCTATGATAACAAATCAATGGCATAGAACAATCTATATCTACCTTATGATCCATAAATCATTCTTATAGAATCTTTCAGGTTATTCATTTCAGAATTTGGTTTGAAGGGCTCTACAAGAAAATATTGATTCACACCAACGAGATCAAGAACTTCACAGCAAGAAACTACACGTAGATTTCACTGAATTCTTGGAAATATGCCAAATATAGCGTTTCAGGGGGGTCTAGACCCTTAATAAAATTTCGATAAAAATTTGAAAGAATAGATTTCCTTCAAAATTGGTGTGAACGAAGAGGGTTCAATGCTGAATAATAATCTGCAATTCCGAATTGATTCCGTCAATTGAGATGGAAAACAAATGTATTTGAAATTTCACTGTTTGGAAAATTCTCATTTGACAGGTGAAAATCTAAACGGTAGAAGATATCCTTGTGACAATATCTTAGTCATATTCAGCGAGCCCGAAAACCTATGTTTGCATACTAAACTTGTCCGGTATCTTTGGTATTTTCGAAACTATTTCAATTAGAAACTTTCATGTTTTTCATTTCTGAATTTTGTTTGAAGGGCTCTACAAGGAAGAATTGACGAGTGTGCGATTCTATTTTTGCTTTTTATCATTCCCACTAACGAACTAAAGAACCTCACAGACAAAATTACAAGTAGGATTCACTGAATTCTTGAAAATGAGCCAAACATAATGTTTTAGGGGGGTCTAGACCCTTAATAAAATTTCGATGAAAATTTGAAAAAATAGATTTTCTTCAAAATCGGTATAAACCTAGAGGGTTCAATGCTGCATAATAACCTGCAATTCCCAATTGATTCCGTCAGTTGAGAGGGAAAATGAATGAATTCGAAATTTCACTTTTTGGAAAATTCCCATTTTACAGGTGAAAATCTAAACGGTAGGAGATATCGATGAGAGCATGTCTTAGTCATATTCAGCGACCTCGATGACCTATGTTTGCATACCATACTTGCCAGGCAACTCTGGTATTTTCGAAACTATTCCTATTTATTTTTTCATCGTTGGTTGCTGTCTCGTCTCTGTTCTATGGATCATATAGTAGTGAATAAAGATTGTTCTCTGCTATGGATATTTTATCATAGAATATTGACTGTCATTCCGGTGACAGAAAGATCGCTTTTTCATCAATAACATTCCGCAATTATTCTTTTTTCAGGAACCATCGCAATATTTCAAATTTACAGAACGAAAAACCATCAACCGAAATAACCAGGATGATTTGCGGAACATATCCTATATAAGCTCGGGAATACCAACTCAAAATTCAGCCATCCGTAGATGATCTCAACAAAAACCTATATTTGGAAGGAATCATCTTGTTTGAGAGGCCGAGGCACCGGTTACAGATATTTATAATTAACGCTGATCTTATTGTGTCGAATTTGTCTTGAAATTCCTCCTCCCCAGTGATAGTAAACTTGGACGAAATTTGTGGGTTGGCAACTTGCACCGAAGTCGTCTATTTCGATCCCATCTGTATTTTTCGAAATATTTGGAAAATAAAATTTCAAATGGGTACATCTACGGAATCATTGGGCCGATTCAACCCATTCACCTTTTAATTAAACATGAAACCTGCTTTACAAATATCGAGTTTAACGGCCGATCGTAAACACAACAACTTCCGGAAGAAAAAACTTAGAAACTTAATATTTGCAAAGTAGGTTTGGATCCTAATAACGAAGGCCGAATTCGTTAATGGATGAAATCCACCTAATGATTCCGCAGATATACCTATTCAAAATTTATGTTCCTAATGTTTCGAACATTGAGCTGAATTTATTGTTTCATTCTTCAGTTATTTTCTACACTCTCTTCAGAATAACAATTAAAGAAGTACTGAAAAAAACCTATACTAATGAGGAAAGGAAGCTCTTCTCTATTCTCTGCTAATGAACAGCTCAGATCGCAAAACTTTGGAACAATGTTCACAGCAATATATCCTATATAGACAGCCCAATTTTTTCTGGATTTCCAATGACTCCTTGTACATCTTCAAGACAACCCTGATGCATGAGAGTTGAACATTCTTGTAATGAATAAGCATTCCCTTCCGTTTCCAATGTGGTGGTCAAAACAGATCGACGTGGTTAACACAGCCCTATAAAAGTTTGTAGTAAAGCAATAACTCTGACAGCAATGATTAAGGACCTTAATGTGTAGAGGAAAAACAAAAAAAAAACAGATAATCGATAAGGATTTCCTTTCATTCCAAACGTTGGTTCTATCTTTTTATCAAGGGTTTGACTTTTTGCATTCATAATTTTTATAGTACAGGGTGTTCCTAAATTGTGATGACTTGGACGATATCACGAATACGTCTCCTACACGCATTATTCGAGGGTGCTGACGTTTGAATATTTTCAAAGGTTTTTCGCTATTGACGTCTGAATTTAAGATTGCAGCGCCACGGTGGCCAGTTTGGGAACCTTAGGTACAGACAGATTTTGTTTTGATAGTCGATTTTGTACTGTTTGCTAGTGTTTGGTTTGATAATTTTTGATTTCACGATTTATTCAAAGACTTTTTAGACTTTTATAGTTGACGAGAGTATTACTGGGAGTACATATTCCATTCTTATAAAGTAGGTATGTATCATTCTTCAATCTTATTGAGTGTAGCAACTCTAAAATTACGGGAATATCTTCAAGGTTAGACAGTATTTTAATATTATTTATTTTCAGATCCGAATGGTAAGATTTGACTTAGGCTGTCTTGAAAGTTGAAAAACAGGTAGTATTGTAAAACATATTTTTTGGAATTATAGACAAATACTCATAACAGTCATAACTTTACTATTTTTATAGCGAAGGACTAAATACTCAATATATTATGAATAAAATGAATACATTCACATAAAACTAATGCTCAGTCAGTTCTATCAATAAAACATTTACGTTGTTACTTAATGATCAGTTCAACAGGCAGATTTCTGGAAGGCAGAGCATTCCTCTTAAGTAAATTTCTCTGCTTGGATGAGGGGCCTGGAAAAAAATTGTCTTCATGAATGTGATCTAATATTTCATGAACAATTCGTGCTTTCCTCTATAAAAATGATCATCATCGGTAAAATCAAGGTAATAGACTCTCATAAATCTTGTTGGTTGGTTTTTATCGATTCTTCAACACTTTCAGGACCGACTTGTTAAAGGAAGTTTCTTTCACCCTAACTCGAAATTTTTCACCGGGCTGTAGAAATCTATGGGAAGGGACATTTGAGTTTGCTTTTCCTCAGTAGAAGCACTTGTAAAATCACACAAACGCCAAGAAAAATCCATAAACTTTCTCATTTTCTTAACATTTCCTTTAACTTGTCAATGATAATGTCTGTACCTCGGGTTACTCGGATAGCCACCAGAGGAAGTAGCGCTTATCTTCATTCGCCAATTGCATCTTTTTCGGAGAATATTGATTATATGTGGGAAAATTCACAGTGTTGTGAACTTTATTTCCAAAATAACTGCCGTGTGCACCGAAGAAATTAATTCGGGATTATCTTATAATCCGAGTTAAATATCATATTTTTGTTGCACCGTACTTAAATCTCGAATCAAATGATACTACTACTAGATTAATTTAATCCCACAAAATAGACGGATTATTTGCCGATTAAAATATAATCCGATTTTTATAACCTATCCTATCATTAGATTGTGTCATTTGCATGAGTGAAAACTGAAAATGAATAATAAATATATTAATCTTCTTTGCGATGACGAAGACATCTTCGAAGACGATGCGGATATCATGGAAATAATCGATTTTGGATTTCCGAAAAAAGTCAACCCTAGACAGAATTTTTACGAATCTTTGGATGAAATGGCATTTTTCAGGAGATTCCGTTTATATAAACAAACAGTTTTGAACCTGCTCACACGTTTAGAAGGAGATCTAGAATTTCCAAATAATGTGTAAGATATTTTGCCATCCGATTCTGAAATATTCGGATTTTATTATTTTCTTTGTTTTAGAAACAACAGTGTTTCTCCAATCAATCAGCTTCTATTATGTCTACGGTTTTATGCAACAGGAAGTCATCAAATAGCTATCGCAGATTTCTCAGGAGTTGATAGGTCCACAGCATCGCGAATTATTAAGAAAGTCCCACATGCTATCTGTCGACTTAGACCAAAAATAATAAAAATGCCTTCTCGTCAAGAAATTACACAGGAACAAGTTAAATTTTATGAACTCGCTAAATTTTCTGGAGTAATTGGTGTAGTAGATGGTACCCATATACGCATAAATTCACCAGGTGAGTATATTTTTTATAATAAATTCAAAATAATTATAAAAATTCTGGAGTTAACAGGTGGAATCGACGCTGAAATTTACAGAAATCGTAAAAATTATTTTTCTATCAATGTACAAGTTACCTGCAATGCTGATATGAAAATCGTGGATGTAGTTGCTCGTTGGCCTGGATCAACTCATGACATAACCATTTTTCTCAACAGTGAGTTAAGAAAAAGATTTGAAAATGGAGAATTTGAGGGGACATATTTATTAGGTCAGTATGTGAATTTTACTTATGTTAATGTAATCTGAAATTTGCCGCTACCAGTACTATTAACCAGAATTTGCTTCATGTATAAACAAGTACTACAGTCTTGAATTTATTTTTCAGCCTTAAAAATTATTTCTTAACTCCATTACCACAACCAACTAATGATCGACAAAGAAAATACAACAAAGCGTTCAATACTAGTAGGAATATTGTGGAACGAGTCATTGGAGTGTGGAAAAGACGCTTTCCATGTTCAGCATATGGGATGAGACTCAAAATTGACAATATTTTGTGTGTGATTGTGGCTACATCAGTGCTACATAATATTGCAAGGGAAATGAATGAGCCTGAGCCACCTGTTCCTGAAAATAGAACAGAAGAAGAATTGACTAATTTTATAGAATCTGGAAATATAACTAATTCAATACCTATTAATCAAGCTGGAAGTTATGCTGCTTTTGTGCAAGAAAACCTAATTAATAGCTATTTTGCAACTCTGTAAATAACATACGATACAGTATAAATAAATCTTTATTCTGTAAACAGCCTTTTCTATGAATACATTGAGATATCAAAAATATGTTTTCCATTCTGTATACAAAAATAAATATCATATTGGAAAATCATCACAGGAAATATAAAATAAAATATGGTCTTTCCTCCGAAAAAGGTAGAGACTAGAAATATGATCTACATTCTTTGAACAAAATATACAATTTAATATATTATGCTCACAATCATCACAGTTCATATAACTACAAAAATATCTAAATAACAAATGAATCAATAACAAAAATAGGTTTTCTGCTAATTTAACAAAAAGAAAATAACTTGCCAGTTAAATTTCAAATACTCAGATCACTCTTTGGGTAATTTCGCTTCCTCGACCTTCATTTTCAGAGTCAATAGCTTCATATTCGCTTCATGCTCCTTATTAGCATTCTCTAGTTTTTTTTTGTAGTTCTGCAATTTCTAATCTTCTATCAACTAGTTTTGTATATTTCTCAGCTAATTCAGATGTTGTTAGTTCTCTACATCATATTAAAAATTGAATTATTGATTAGCAGATAATTTCAGATTGCTGTGAAATTAATATAATCATACCACTGGATTTTCTGCTAAATTTTTATTAGTTGGTGTTTGCAGTACTTCAGGAAAATCTGGAATATCTATTATTGTGCTATTATGCATTTGTCCATCCTCAACATTACCCTCAAAAACATCTTCTTCTGTTTGACAGAAGGCTTGGTAATCCTAAAATGAAAATGGGTTTAAAGAGAAGACTTGTTTCCAAAGATTTCAAAAATAGTGTGTATTCAATTTTAGAAAATAATTTATGTTTATGTGAAACCTTACCTCATCATCATTTCTACACTCGTAATGAATATTCTCCACTGTCGTTGAAGCATCTGAATCGAAAGGATTCTTCAGACCATGAACCGTTTTCTGATTCATAATTGACAATAACAAATCATCATACGGTTCAGTTTTAGGGGGTCTTGCTGGACCTCCCCCAGTCTTTTTTATATTCAAACGTTCATCTGCAGCCAATTGTCGAACAATCTTCTTTCTATTCTTATACCATATTTTGATGGTTTGAACCATCCTAGGAGTATTGCTCAGTGAGGAAGCATTTAGTTCTGATGTAATTCGAAGCCATGCTTTATTCTTAGCATTGACACTAGCAACATTCGTCTCCTTATTTTCTATTACATTTCTGTATTTGGAAGCTAGGTTGACTATCAGATTTTTTTCATTGGCGGTAAAATTTGACGTCCTTATTCTTTTTTTTTGATTTTCAGCCGTTTCCATATTTTATTTATTGATAAAACGATAATATCGCTGACTTAACTCAACACTAATACCGACTAAACAGTTATAGGTTATTATTATTATTCTTTCTTGGTAATCACATCATCCCAGCTAGCAGCCCCTCTAGACTGGGAAGACGGCAATCTGGGCTCAGCTCATAAAGGCTATGCGCCCAATATCAGTGTAAATCTTAGTCGTTGAATTCCTGAGGTCCCGAGGAACTGCGGGAGTCTTGGACACTCCAATCCCCAGGAATTATATTCTTCGTCGTTCACGTGGTTTAACACATTATCACAATTAACAATACGAATCACTTGACTTCTTCACAAAATAACATAGACACACAATTATTAAATCTTCGTCGTTGGTTTAATAATACTATTTTTTGAATTTACATAATTCTGGGGTTCCAAACTGGGACTCGAGGAAAAGTACGTCTTCTCGGTGTGACGACCATTTTGGAACCAGTTATAGGTTATATTTATATTGTTTGTTTATGTCACCATTTCCGCGCGAATACCCAAAATCCCTAGAACTATGCAATGTTGCCATATATATTCAGGGATTTACTAATCTTCCATAGAAAGTATTCGGTGCACAGAGGTTGAAATTAATCCGATGTTAATATTTAACCTAGTATTAATTAATCCAGTAATAGTGAACAAGACGGTGCACACGGCTGTAATTCAGAAAAAATTGATCCAATCATTATGAATGAAACTTCGTAGCTAGTTCGAGAATGCTGTTTTCCAAATTTGTGCGAAATTTCTCGAAAAAACTATTTTTTTTTTGTGATATTTCATATTTTGTGTTCAAATCTCATCACAGTACTGAAATTATGTTGTCGAAATATATTGGAATATTAAAATATTGAATGGGTATATGTGCGGAACCATGAGGTGGATTTTACCCATTCACGAATTCAGCCTTCGTAATGAAGGCACAAACCTACTCTACAATTAAAGAGTTTCTGAGTTGTTTTTTTCAGAAGTTAATGCACAAAATTTTCCATTAGCATTTACAAACTATTTTCGAGTTATTCCGGAAATAACAATGATAGAGATGAGAGAGCCATGAAATTTGACATATTTTCTTCCAAATAGCCCCGAGAATTGAAATCTGATCAAATTGAAAATTTTTACACTATTGGGAAATCTTATCTATGAAGGCTTTGCAAACTTCTTCGAAATCTGTTAAATAGTTTCCGAAAATATTTTTTTCGCTCTTGTTC
Source organism: Myrrha octodecimguttata (assembly GCA_958510865.1). Classification (NCBI taxonomy): domain Eukaryota; kingdom Metazoa; phylum Arthropoda; class Insecta; order Coleoptera; family Coccinellidae; genus Myrrha; species Myrrha octodecimguttata. The sequence goes on from OY294059.1 coordinate 24,896,193, forward strand.
CGGGAAACAGCGCGTTATCATTTCGTCACGATGTCTGTAATTTTCGAATTTTGAGCCTTAATTAGTCTCAAACGACTAGGCTGGACTCACTAATGAAGAATCCGTGGTCAAAATTGATTCTGCCCGGCCGGCCGTCTGTGTGTGCGATAACTTTCGAAAGAAAAGACCTAGAGTCTTGAATTCTCAGGTTAGGTTTTCATTCTGAATATCTCGGTCAAGTTCGTTAATGGGCCAAATCTGCTGAATGGTTTTCTTGTAAGAGCCGTTTGTTATTTTGAATTTTCAATAATTCGAAAAATATTCATCTGATCGAAATGAGACTTGGTTGGTAGATGTACAGTGGCAATATGAAGAATTATCCATAGAAAAATTTGGAAAAAAAAGTTTTTTTTTTGGAAATTTTCATCTAAATATCATTGAAATCTCCTAACAACCACTTTATAAACGAGTACTTTATTTCAGCCTAATCAGATTTTCTGATTTTTTTGAGAAACAAATCAATAGAAAAATTCAGGAAACTCATTTTAGAAATTCAAATATTTCAAAAAGCATATCTCCGATTCCCTTGAAATTTTACTCTTATCGACAGCGAAAACTCGAAGACTCTGTTTCGGTCTAACTAATCGCACTCCAATGAAAAATGCTACCTTGAAGTTTCAGAAAAATGGTGTCTACGGAACAGTGAGCAAAATAACTCTCTCTATTTAACAAAATGCAGGATGACTCTTCAATTTTTTTTACTCATAGTTCTGTGGAAACTATTTTGGCTGAAACTTCAAGGTGGCATTTTTCATTGAAGGGGGATTCGATCTATGTTTTTGGAAATATGGGAAACTGAAATTTTGAAAGGGTGTTAAGAATATACAATTAAGAGTGTTGGTTGTTTCTTGAACCTTCATAGAACATTGGGAACGGCTGTATATTTCTTGTTCATTCCATCATGTCCATATGTTCCCGAGGAGATGTTAATCATCAACGCGAACGACTTCGAGACATCGAGACGTAAAACGTATCAGGTGAAAAACGAACGAAAATTGTGCAAGTCTGCAGAGAAAAACAGCAAGGTGGCCATCAAGTTCTTGGAAGCTGATTTCGAAGGTTGGTTGCATCTCTAATTATTTTATCCAAATTACCTTTACAAGACTTATACAGTCGATTTATTCTTAACAAAGGGTATATCTGCGGAATCATTCGATAGTTTTCACTAATTCGCCTTCGTAATTAAACTGCAAAGTTACTCTGCAATTACCAAGCTACTGAGTATTTTTCCGGAAGTTATTTTGTTCATTATCATTGGTCAGGCTGGCCGTCAACACATCAACTATATCGACAAATGGAATATATTTGTATAGTAGGTTTTCAGTTTAATTAAGAAGGTCAAATGCTTAAATGGATTGAATTCGCCAATTATTCTTGAGATAGTTATACCCATCCATTCAAAATTTTGGATCGAATTGCTTGATCTAAAATTTATAGCTTGAGGTTCATGTAGAATTTCGTGGGGGCCATATGAAAAAATCTGCGTTCGGCAGGGTCAATACTTGTATAGATGACCGCTGTGGCAACGGAACAAGCGCGTAAAAGCTCCTGACCTCACGCCAGTGCTTTTCTAGTTTTTTTTATAGGTAGGTATTGAGATATTGAGGTCCCCAAGAATTCACATGAGTATAACTCCGGAACCGTTTGGTCGATTCAACAAATTAACGAAACCAACCTTTGCATTTTTGAATAATCTACCAATGAAGCTTCAGGTGGCAATTTTCGATTTTGAAATAGGATTTTTCATAAGTGAGTCGTTTATAAAAACCGGTTCAGCTCAAAAAATAAAAATTTCAAAAAGCACTGCCGTGAAGGCAGCAACTTTTGCTCGCATGTTCAATGTAGATGACCGCTTCAGCAACCAATTTGAACATGCACGCAAAAGCTGCTGCCTTCACGGCAGTGCTTTTTGAAATTTTTTACTGATAAATTACTGGATGTCAATTCGATCAAATCTGTGTTTTTGGAAATATTGGAAAAATAAAATTTTGAATGGGTATATCTACGGAATTATTGGGCGGATTTTACCCATTCACGAATTCGACCTTCGTAATTAAGCCCCAAACCTACTCTACAAATATCGAGTTTCTAAGTCGTTTCTTCCGGAAGCTATTGACATTGTGTTTACGGTCAGCCTAACGGCCGACTGCGTAAACTCAATAACTTCCGAAAGCATTTCAAAACTACCTGTGAAGTTTTATCAGAACTGAATCAGTATTTCTCGAGTTATACCGAAAAAATCAAAGATATCGAGAAGAAAACCTCGAAGTTTGACGAATTTTTTCCCGATATTCCAAAACTTATAATCGTATCGAACTGAAATTCGGTACACTGCTGTGAAATATGAAGTTCAAAGTGCGAGTGAAATTTTTCTTCGGATATGATGAATGGTTTCGAAAAAAAAAATTTTTTTGAATTTACTGACAATATGATCCCGTCGAAATTTGCCTCAAAGTTGCGCGTCGTTATACTCCAACTAACTGCCAAGTTTGAATCCAATCACTCAAGTAGTTTCTGAAATAAAGAATAAATAACTTCAAAACTTCAAGTGCCTATAACTCCGAAACTATTCAACCGATTTGGCCCACTAATGAAATTAACCGCGGCATTCTGATGCGCAACCTATCCTGAAAGTTTCAAGTTGCTAGCTTGCTTCAGTCGACAGTTATCGTGTCCACGGCCGGCCGGCCGGACAGAATCGATTTTGACACCGGATTCGTCATCAGTGAGTCCAGCCTAGTCGATTGAGACCATTTTCGACTCAATCATCCAAAATTACAGACATTTGGACAAAACGATAGCACGCTGTTCTCCTAGAACATGCGCGCAAAAATTACAGACATTTCAGCAAAAAGATGGAATGCTATTCCCTAGAACATGAGTGCAACAAGGTCTGTCCATTCTATACATTTCTGTAAAACACATTGAATTCCTGATGAGCCAAAGCATCCCAAAATCCATCGAAGCGACGAAAAGATCGATTTTCGCCGAAGTTTCGTCATAAACTACATCCCTTCATCGAGGATGTCCACCTCGATCTTTCACGCTTTCCCCTCGCAGAACACTTGGGAAATTAGTAGGTACCATTCCTTGTTGAACTTCACAAGTGTTTTTAAGGCAATTTTCTCTTAATTACGTTTACGACGAAGGTATAACCAGGTTTTATGATCCGAAGCGTGAAAACGTCTACGGGTATTAAAAATAAAAGTTGACGGACCTGGGGGTGACACTAAAGAGGTCCGATAGCGGCAAAGTCGGGCGAATACTTTCCCTTGGAATATTTAATATTTTTATTGGTACAGATAAGAGGAAATATGGTTGGAATTGAGGCGGTGCGGTGACTTTTTCATTGGATTTGATTTCCCGAAGGAAAATGGATGAGTTTTTACTAGAATGAAGTTGGATAATAAACCATTAATTGTACAGATTCAGAATGTGAGTTTCGATTCCAACAAATTCATAAAAAAGGATTCGAATTCATACGAGTCTAATCGAGAATGGCTATTAATACAATACTTAAAAATACAGATTTTTTGTAATACCTTCAAATATTGTCTTCGACGTACCATGTCTTAAATGACAAATTTAATTATTATTTCAACTGGCCTATAATTGAATTCAAACACTTGAAGAAAAGGTTAACATGATAAAAGACAATGAAATTTAATCAAATAATAATCAAATTTGTCAAGGTATGGTAAGTCGAAAACAATTAAAGTATGACGTAAGATATCAATAACAAAAGATTCTATGTGAATGTGTTACAGAAAAACCTGTAATTTTAATAATTGTATTACTAGCCTTTATAAAGTAGACCCGTTTGAATTCAGTAGATGAAAAATAATCTGCCTCATCAATTAAATATCGATTCAAGCATATTTTGGGAGGATTTCGCATCATTTTTAGGTTTTTTCTGGGTTTTCACTCCAAATATATGCAACAGAGCTATTAAAATTCCATAAAATTTTTTTTTCATGAAGAACGCCGTTACGGATTGCAGGATTGAACAATTTATCAAGGGCAGTTTCTTGGAAAACATATTGCCCGCTGAGCAATACAAAAGATGAACAAAGCAAACTGTGACGTTTGAGTGTACAAATCTGATTCTTTCATCAGACAAAGGAGAAAATCTATCTTGCTCTCTCTCTAATCAAAGCAAAACTGAATTTTTGGCTTCCATAACCTTAAAAGTTAGTTTAATTCTAAGAAACTTTGGCATTACTTTATTATTTCTGCATCTGCAGTCTGCACATGAAAGTGTTTTCAAATTTTTACTCGTTGAAACGTCAGTTTGCTTTGTTTAGCATTTGTATTTTTCTTGTATTGTTCATTAGGCTATCTATTTTCCATGAAACTGCCCTTGACAAATAGTTCAATCCTGCAATCCGTAAGGGCGTTTTGCATGAAAAAACAAATTTATTGAATAGAACTGTTTCAGATATTGGGAGTGAAAACCCAGAAAAAACCTAAAAAGTGATGCGAAATCATCCCAAAATAAGCTATAATAGATACTTGAAGGAAAGGTATGGGTCTTTTTCGATCGTTTGTTTCAGAAAATTGAAAGAATTATATAAGAAACTATCACACACAAAAAACAGCATCTTTTCCATGTGCAGATGCAGAAATATTAGGGTAATTCTAAAGTTTCTTAGAATGGCGGTTTTTCCTGAATTTGGGTTATTACTGCAAATGCAAATTTGAACCTAATTATTATGGGTTTGATTCATCATTTTTCCAAATTACATTCAGAAAGTATTCAAAATCAGATTTCTAAATTGGGGTTTGGGATTTGCCAGGCATGCACGAAGTGACAACGGTGTTTAGTAGAATAGCTGTTTCTGCTATAGAATAATGAAATATTTATTTCTATTCTGTGGTACACACATGTTATTTGTCAATATAACCAAACAATTTCCGTTTGCGATTTGTCAGTATGACAGTCTGTGCTCTTCTTTTTCTATTCCTTGGTCGTTGTCTTCTACTCTAACCAGATCGAAGTATAGCTATCTCTGTTTTCCTAGGCAAAGTAACACATTTGACGTCCTTTTCTTCCAGAGAAAGCTGAATTCGAAGTTGCCATATCGTGCACTCAAGACAAATCCCTTTAAATGCAAATCCCCATTTTTATTTTTCAGTTTTAGGTGATCAAACATTTCTTTAAAAATATAATATTGAAATTATATGTTTCAAATGTGATGTTCTGAAGGTTTTCCATGAAAATTACTGCATTTTCGTTTGAAGGAAAAACCCCCATTAAACTACATTTTAAAGTAATGGAAGACAAAAAATCAAAAATAAGTTCAGTTTTGCTTTGACTAGAGAAAGAGCAGAATATATTACGATTCTCGAAGTTTTTTCCTTCGTCTAATGAAAGAGTCAGATTCGTACTTTGAAACGTCACAGTTCGCTTAGTTCATCGTTTGTATTGGTCCTGTATGGTTCATTAGGCAATCTATTTTTCGAGAAACTGCCCTCGACAAATAGTTTAATCCTGCAATCTGCAAGAGAGCTTTTGACGAAAAAACAATTCGATTTAATTTTTAATAGTTCTGTTTCAGATATTGGTAATGAAAACCCAGAAAAAACCTAGAAAAGCACTGACGTGAGGTCACGAGCTTCAACGCGCATGTTCAAATTCAAACTATTCAACACGAAATTTTGCACCTAGTTGCGTGTTGGTAACCTCCACCCGAACACCAAGTTTCAATCTGATTGCAATTGTATTTCTCGAGATATTGCAGACATAACGTTAAAATTCCAAATAACAAAGAGATTTGGCACATTTTCTTCCTTATATCTCTGGAAGTAAATATCGGATTGAATTTAGAACATAGTTGTTAAATACTGACTCTAAGGTTTGTGCCAAATTCCATTGGAATCTTATTAATATTTTCAGAGAAAAAATGAATTTCATCGAAAATTTAAAAAATTTTCGAATACGTTTTCAAAAAATTTTCTAACAACTGAATCCACACGAAATTTTTCAATTTGATAGAGTGAATACTTCGGGAGATATCGAAGAATAAACCTCAAAATTCCGAAACTATCGAACCAATTCCAGCCTTTAACGAACTCAACTTAATTTTAAGTCGCCAAGTCTTCTCTTTCGAAAGTTAGAGCACATAAGAACGGACAGAATTGAATTTGACGACGGATTTTTCTCCAGGGAGTTCAACCCAAGAGTTTAAGACCATTTCCGGCTCAAAATTCTAGAATTACAGACATCGTGACGAAACGATAACGCACTGTTCCCTAGAACAAGCGCATAAAAATGATGCGGTATCAATGTCCAAGTTTTTGGGAGCCGAACCTGATTCCTTTGACACCTGGTATGAAGACGAAAATCTCGCTAAAAAAACCTGTACAAACTACCTAGTGTGCCAACAATAAATCCATCCACTTCATCAACCACATTGGTTTGTTCCGAGAAAACCCCAAACCATAAACGACGCTTAAAACATGCCCGCGTTGAGAACACCATAACAAACCCAAACATCCCCTGGCGTCATTGTCCTCGCGCCAGATCTCATTTCCGATCGGTCGTGGTTTCGGCATTTCCCATAATGATATTCAGAAGTTCCCGGCCCAGAATGTGTAACAGGTCTCACGTTACCTCCTGCATCCCCAGAATTGTGAACGTGTCTCGGCCTATCTGATGATTCCCATAATACCCCCGTCAGCGTTGCGATGCTTCTGAGAGCGCCGCTATCGCGACGCCAACCGTCGTTTCCGGCAGGTTTCCGGTTACCATATTATTCCCACCTACTCCTCTTGAATTATTATGTATAAACAAATTTTGTACGGGGAACATTTTGTTTGTATGCGTTGCCGTGATGATTCGATGGAGCACAGGAGTGGATTGTCTGCAACAAGTTGAAAGATGGAGAAATACTTGGAATTGAGATTTTTGTGAACAGGACGTCGAATTTTGCGAGTGTTCAGACTTCTGAACAATGAATTCGCCATATTTGTTGTTGAAAAATTAGTTTTTCACAATATCGTATAACGTCTTACAATGAGCGATTTCAAACGATGGACTGAAAACTGAAAGCTCCGGTAATAGTTACGGTTATCCAAATTGACAGATTATCTTTTGCCTATTGGGAACTTCTGCGAAGATGCCAGCGCCCCAACGGATAAATTTGGAACCTGTCCAAGCTAGTAGTTTTATTAAACAAACCTTAGAAATGTGGTGGAGAACGAATATTTATTAAGCAGAGCTTGAATATTCAAAGAAATTATTATAATTTTGTGTAAGATTTCTTGAGAAGAAACTTTTCGTTTGGATCACGATATAAAATCGTACTTTAAATCGTTCCTGGAGGATAATTTCGGTGTTATTTTAGTTTATGTTGCTTGGTGGATCAAAATGAACCAATATCTAAGTTTACTTGAATTTCTGAAAAAATAGGCACCTCAATAAGTAATTTGAGGACTCTTATTTATGTGAAGAAGTGCTGAATGCAGGCTATATTATGTGGTTAATCTAGAATCAGTCTAAATGATATGACTCGTTCTTTGTTTACAAACAGGTGAATCGATAAAATGAGAACAGATTTTCTGCTTAAGTTTTTTTGCATCGTATTTCTAAAGAAAAGGAAACAGATAGACATATAATTGATTTCATTTTCATATAACAGCAGCTCAAGATATACATACAAAATGAAAAATGTCACAGCCGGTTCAACCTACCTATACAGGGTCTTTCACGAGGAACCTCACCCATATTTATACGGGAAACCACTGAACTTATTTTCATGAAATTCAGCACTTATAAGTATTTCACGATGCTGATGAAATCTAAAATATTTTCAAGGCATGAGCACCTCCGGTTTTTCCGGAAATGACGTCAACTTCCGTTTTTCAAATTAGAACACCATTTTTTTATTGCAGAAATAGATTCCTTAGAAAATTTCAATTTATTTTGATGTAACATTTTTCAGTTTTGGTTGGAAAATTCTCTCTGAGCGGGAAAATTCGAAAAAAAAATCGAAAATAGAGCTCCGCTGAAACAAGAATAACTTCGAGGTTTTTGGATGGAAAATTTTCATTTTTGGGATTTTTCAAGATGTAAGATTGATGTATGCACTTTGAAAATCGAAATCGCGATTCATGATACAGGGGGTGAAAAAATCGCTTTCAAAGTTAGGGATGACAAAATCGTGAAAAATCAATTTTTTCAAATTAGAACCCCATTTTTTTATGGCAGATATTGAATCTACGTTAAAAAATAATGTGAGTGTATGCATAACACCCTTGCCCTAAAATGGATATTTTCTGAGTTATTCACAAAAAACTGTTTTTCGTCTTGAATTTTCAGCTATTTCTTTTCCCTTCACGCCAAAAAGATGAAATTTTCAGGAACAGTTATTTGAACCATGCTGTAGATTTTTCACCCCTTCTTGAAACCGACTTCAAGTTACTATTAGGAGAACCATGGCAAACTCTCGCAGTTATAACTAGAGAAGATGCTCAAAGTTTTCCGATACAAATTCGAATCCGAATTCGCCATCTATTTAGGAACAATCTGTAACTTTTTTCTCTTGCATATTAGGGTAGTAAAATCCAAAACATGGTTTAAGTAACAGTTCCTGAAAATGTCATCTTTTTGGCGTGAAGGGAAAAGAAATAGCTGAAAATTCAAGACGAAAAACAGTTTTTTGTGAATAACTCAGAAAATATCCACTTTAGGGCAAGGGTAAGATGCATACACTCACATTATTTTTTAACGTAGATTCAATATCTGCCATAAAAAAATGAGGTTCTAATTTGAAAAAATTGATTTTTCACGATTTTGTCATCCCTAACTTTGAAAGCGATTTTTTCACCCCCTGTATCATGAATCGCGATTTCGAATTTTAAAGTGCATACATCAATCTTACATCTTGAAAAATCCCAAAAATGAAAATTTTCCATCCAAAAACCTCGAAGTTATTCTTGTTTCAGCGGAGCTCTATTTTCGATTTTTTTTTCGAATTTTCCCGCTCAGAGAGAATTTTCCAACCAAAACTGAAAAATGTTACATCAAAATAAATTGAAATTTTCTAAGGAATCTATTTCTGCAATAAAAAAATGGTGTTCTAATTTGAAAAACGGAAGTTGACGTCATTTCCGGAAAAACCGGAGGTGCTCATGCCTTGAAAATATTTTAGATTTCATCAGCATCGTGAAATACTTATGAGTGCTGAATTTCATGAAAATACGTTCAGTAGTTTCCCGTATAAATATGGGTGAGGTTCCTCGTGAAAGACCCTGTATATAGAAAAGAAAAGTATTGATGTATTTAAATGATTAACTTCAGCTATTATCAACTCTAACAGTATATCTAGTTTTTGTCAGGTTTTCAACCAGATCACTCTATTAGAATATGATTTTGTGTAGTATGTGAATTAGGCAGCTGCAGAAGTGCTCGATAGTTTCTCTACAGCATTTTTCTTCAAAATTCTGTTATTTTCATTTACACCTGAAAACATCATGACATGAAGTTGTTTCGAAATGAATACATTATAGGTAGTTTACCTTCATGAAAATAAACATCTCCAGAGAAATGCAGTGAACATACTTTCATGTATTGCGTGACCTGTTTCCTGTGACCTGTTTTCAATCTTCAATCTCTAAAGCTAAGCCTTTCTTCTATCATTGAGGTCCCTGACAAATGCTGTTTCCAAATTAACTCTACTTTCATTTGGCTATGGAAAAAATGAAAACTAGAGGCACTAGATGATCCTTTCTCCTTTGACCATGAAAAACATTGAGTTGAGGCACACAACAATAGTCATTTCGGGAGGATGCCATTTCGAAGTAATACAATCGAAAATAAGTAGTAGAATCTTGGCAATATTGGACTTGTTTTTGCCAAGATTCTACTACTTATTATTAGAAATGGACATGAACAATCCTACTAGTTGGAATTCACGGGCTCTACAATCGAAAATTTTAATCGGAAAGAAAGGAATCGATTAATGAATATTACAAACACTTTCGGTATAACAAAATTTCAACTCGGAGAACAACACAAAAGCTCGAAAATGAACTCCAAAAGTAAGCAAATTACTTTAGAATAACAGGCACGTCGAAAAACTACTAGCTTGGAAGTGTTCGAATTTCTATCGCCAGAGGGCGTATCGCTTAGCAGTAGTTGCGAATAACCGATTTCAAGCGACGGACTGAAAGCTACGGTTATAGTTATGGTTATCCAAACTGACAGATTATCTTTTGCCTATAACTGATTTCCAGCGATTGACTGAAAGCTACGGTTATAGTTACAGTTATCCAAATTGAAGGATTATCCTTTGCCTATATGTCAGTTTGGATAACCGTGACTATAACAGTAGCTTTCAGTCCATCGCTTGAAATTGATTTTTGTGTAACTAGTTGCACCAAATAAAATTTTGTGCAACTGGTGACGAAGAATGGAATTCACAATAAGTGACAGAGAAATTCCATTTATTCAATATTATGACACAAGATGAGAACATAAATTATAAATTAATTATTATAGATATTGATAACACAATTATTGCAATTGTTTGAATTGATTCCCGACAACAAACTTGTTTTATAGCTCGCACTGGCTGTTATTTGGGAAATGGGGGAGACTGCATTAGATATTTCACCAAGTATATCTTGTGCAATATACGTTTTTTATTTTCACTAGTAATACCACTAGAGGTCAAATTATTTCCGGATTTAATTTGACCTCGTGTGGTATTCGGTGAGAAAATTCCACACCAAATCTGTTTATTTCCATCAACATCAATTTTCGTCTTCGTCAAGTACTGGCAAAATATAGAAAGTTTTGTCGAATTGATTATTTAGTTACTATGGCAACTCAGTGAAACTCTGAGCTAGAAATTATTTCTGTTTTGAATTTGTCAAAAACAGCACGACGTAGAAAAATGTCTCGCTTCTGTCAAGAAAGTAAAGAAAATATTCGCTAGAATATCAAGCAGTTGACACCCGCGAATACTAAGAATATGAAGGCAAGTGTATGGAAGCAGTTCATTAACTTTTGCGCAGAAAAATCGTATGATTTCGACAGAGCGGATATACCTGTGGAAAAACTGGCGCTTATTCTTGAAGACTATGCCTTCAACATGCGAAAAAAGAACTCCGAAGACTACAAGGAGGGTGTTATCGAAGTTCTATGGAACTCTACAGCTAAGCAATTGCAGGAATATCTTTTCGGAAGGTATAATCCCAAATTTAATCCATTCTCTGACAGAATTTGTCAACTCTAGAGCTGCAAAAAATGATAAGCGTCGTAAGCTACAAATAGATCCAACCAAGAGAAAAGCAAGTTCATCCACACTATCAGCAGACGAATAGACGACTTCGGCCCAAGTTGCCAACCCACAATTTACTTAGCAAGTTTACTTTCACTGGGGAACGGGAATTTCAGGACAAATTCGACATGATAAGGTTCGCATTATTTATAAATATCCGTAAAACATGCCTCGGCTCTTCAAAACAGATAATTCCTTCCAAATATAGGTTTTTGTTAAGATCGTCCCCGATTGGCTGAAATTTAAGTTGGGACTCCTGATTTCATGCAAACAGTGTCAATTTTCATAGGATACGTTCCGAAAATCAACTCTGTTGTTTCGGTTGCCGATTTTCCGCTCCGTAAATATGAAATATTCGGATGGTTCCTGGAACAAGCGCGTGAAAAAGGTTATTTACGGAATCTGGTTGATGAAAATGCGGTCGATTTACTGTCACCAGAACGATTTTCTATGGTAAATATCCATAGCATAGAACAATCTATGTTTACTTTAGGTTTGTTTTGGTTCCGAATTCAGAACTGTACGGGACGGTTCTAGTAAGCGATTTTTCAGACACAAAATCGAGAGCTTTTATGATCGATACCGTAGACATAGACCAAAGTTTATTGTTCTTGTATGAATCAGATTTTTTGGAATCCAGAAATCATGCCCAGGTGTTCGTACAAACACTGCAAAAGTGATTCGCGAAAAAATAGCAGAATCAAGTTTCGTCCGTTTCCCAGAAAAAAAGAACTCGATGCTGTGCCTCGAATGGATAAAACTGTGTGGCAAAGAAACATTAACACTGAAGAGCATAAATAGAAATACTTATATTTGCAGTAAACACTTTTCTGGAAAGATCACCTCAAACTCGAAGCCAAACGCCTTTCCACAACTGCAGGTAGACTCTTACGAAAATGATTTCGAAACTGATCGAAATGATATGATTAAGGAAATGAGGTTTTCCATTTACTCCAACCGAGTTCTTTAACGTATTTATCAGGAGTTCAAGATAAGGCGAAAAACTCGCTTTGGTAATAGGATTACCAAAGGATTGGGTACCCACGAGGAAAAAATTTTCTCTGAATTATCTGTGATCTATCAGAATCAGAAAAACTCGTTTTGATTGGTTTAAAATCACATGTGTGAAATTTTCTATGGAATTCTCAACGTAGGTATCCCTCCCGCAACAGTGCTTGATTTCCAACCACCGGGCCTCTTTAATTTTAAAATATCAGCGCCTCTGTCAGCTAATAAAGTGGCAGAGCTTCTTCTGAAGCAGTGGCCAGTATATAGAACAGGATTTTTTAGTTCAAGAAATTGTGCAACAACTTTTGGCAGAATGCTGAACGTATTAATTCTCACAAGATTCCGCAAGGGCACTTTACATAAAAATTTTATTCAATTAACCCAGGAAAAATCTAGAAAGTGTTATTTTTTATTATATTGTTTTGTTGCCTTTTTCTCAAGTTTTACGCGCTTTTTCTAGGGAACAGCGAGTTATCATTTCGTCACGATTTCCGTAATTTTTGAATTTTGAGTCAAAAATGGTCTGAAGAAGAATCCGTGGTCAAATTCAATTCTGTCCTTCCGCCAGTCTGACCGTCCGTCCGTATGTGCTCTAACTTTCGAAGGAAAGAACTTAGCGACCTGAATACTCGATATTTCATGAAGTATTTTATTTGAACGATCGAATCGAAAACTCGGTGACAGTTTTGGAATAACAACGCGCAACTTGGAGCAAAATTTCGTGTGGATCCAGTTGTTGGAAAATCCAAAAAAAATTTATTCGAAAAATTTTTTTTAATTTTCGATTTTTCTCTGGAAATATTGATAAATTTCGTTGGTATTCGGCGCAAACCTAAGAGTCAGTATTTAACAACAATGTTCCTAATTTCAATTCTATGCGATAAATACTTACGGAGATATATGCAAAGAAAAATGTGCCAAGTTTCGTTGTTATTTGGAATGTTAACGTTATTTCCGCAATATCTCAAGAAGTATAAATGCAATTAGATTGAAACTTCGTAATCGGGTGGAGATTACCAACACGCAACTTGGTGCAAAATTTCGTATTGATCTAATGAATAAAATTTGAACAAGCGCGTAAAAGCTCTTGATCTCACGTCAGTGCTTTTCTAGATTTTTAGATTGCAATCCTGATATGCCAGTTGCTATTATTTCAATTTATCATTCAAGAAGTAACACGTAAGTATATCGCAAGATATCAATCTCGAGAGATATTATGCATAGGTTTAATAATAAATCTGTATTATTTAATGATTGTATTAATTACTTCCATCAAGTAGACCTGTTAAAATTAAATATTAAATATAAAAATGACAATTGTTTAGCGGTCGGAATCAATAGGAGCGTTCGTTTTTTGCATCAGACTGCTCAGATTGCTCCTGAGTCGTTCGTTAATAGACGACTTCGGCCCAAGATGCCAACCCACAATTTTCTTCACAAATTTACTACACTGGGGAACGAGAATTTCAGGACAAATTCGACATGATAAGGTTCGCGTTATTTATAAATATCCGTAAAAGATGCCTCGGCTACTCAAACAGGATAATTCCTTCCAAATGAAGGGTTTTGTTAAGATCATCTCTGATTGGCTGAAATTTAAGTTGGGATTCCTGAATTCATGGTAATAGTGTCAAATTTATGTGGGTTATGTTTCGCAAATCAACCTGGTTATTTCGGTTGCCGGTTTTCCATTCCGTAAATATGAAATATTCGGTTGGTTCCTGAAAAAAGGTTAATTACGGAATTTGATTCATGAAAAAACGTTCTTTCTGTCACCAGAAAGATAGTCAATGTTCTATGGTAACATATCCATAGCATGGAACAACCTTTAAGCTAGCTTTTGTGCTAGGGGGATTCGGGTATTTGGGGAATCGGAGATTCTTTCCTATTGGCCGACGACGATCACGTGATCGTCGTCAGCCAATAGGGTGAATCTTTCGACCAATAGGATGAATCCCCGATTATCCAAATACCCGAATCTCCCTAGCTCTAACGGTCCCTTAATTTACTTTTTGATCCATAGAACATAGAAGAGACAAGAATCAACAATGGAAAAATTACTTTGTATGGTCTATGGATCATAAGGTGAATAAAGATGCTATGCTATGCTATAGATATGTTACCATGAAACATTGATTGTCGTTCTGGTACAAAGACTTAATATGTCTATGTTCTGGTGACAGAAAGATTGCCTTTTCATTAATCAAATTCCGTAATTAACCTTTTTTTTCAGGAACTAACCGAATATTTAATATTTACAGAACGAAAAATCGGCAACCGAAATAACCAAGTTGATTTGCGGAACATATCCTTTATAAACTTGACACTATAAACATGAAATCAGGAATCCCAACTTGAATTTCAACCAAACAAAAATCTATATTTGGAAGGAATTATCTTGTTTGAAGAGCCAGGGCATCTTGTACGGATATTTATAAATGACGCGAACCCTATCATGTCGAATTTGTCCTGAAATTGCCGTTCCCTAGTGATAGTAAATTTGTGAAGAAAATTTTGGGTTGGCAACTTGGGCCGAAGTAGACTATTACATCCAGATGTAGGAGATCACAGATGTCCACCGATCGTCAAACAAAATCAGAGCGAGTCGATGACGATCTTTTTCGTCGGTATCATAGACAATATCGGAGTTTTTTAATTGAGTAAATTTGACATCTTGTTGATATCAATTTCCCAGAAATAATTTCTTTTCAATTTTCATTTCGTGTTGGTTTTTTTCGTTAGCACAGTTAGGACAAAAGTAATTTTTTGAGTTGGAATATATAGAATTAGCTTAATTTTCGTTTGTCCATTCTTAGTTAATTTTGAAATGCAAAATACATCAGAAATGCAAACCAGCGAGAATAATTATGTTCAGAATTCCGTTATTACACCTAGGCAAAAGGCTCAAGATCTGAAATATTTTGGTCTTAATAATAGATCGACAGTTCTCTCCACTAAGGATGCCTAATTTACAGAGGCCAAGCTACTTTATAATACTCATACAAGATTCTGAGAAGCAAATTTTTATTGATGGCAAGGTGGATATCACTTATCATTGAATTTCGTTTACTTGTAAATGAATAAATGATGATTTAAACAATTATCGGTGAATTCATATAACTGTGAAACATTTTAAGGAATCTTTAAACTGTTGATTTGCAAATAAGGGCCCTGTTTCTTCAGCAAGCCTCTGTATTTTTTTCAGAACTGTTCGTTCGTCATCCTCTTCATCATGATCGAACATTATTTGATATTCTTCTCTAATCAGCTCAAATGGAGTTACATTTATACTCATTTCTTCCAATGAGCTGAAGAATAAACACTCCAGAAAATAAAATATATGATTAACAATTTTAATTTGACATCAATCATTGATACACAGATGAGAGGATAACAAATATTTATGGTCTGTGATTCTCATTTCGTCTGGGTTGTTCGTTTACTTCAGATAAAATCTGATAAATCCATAAGATCTGTGGTCACGTGGCCAAAAAATCTGTCGCTTCTCGGATGCAATAAACGAACGCAGCAAAACTTGGAGATAACACTATTAAATGTGATAAAAATATTATTTTCCAGATGGATTACATAAAAAACTCTCCTCTTATTTAAATACGTTAGTAATAACTGACGAAAAATGACCATCCTTCGCATTCCACCTCGTGGGATACCCTGTATATTAAATACTCCGATATTAGTCAGTGTTGGATCCCTCAGTAATTGATAAATAATCAGAAAATACTGACGTTATTGAAGGAACTCGCCAATCTGATGGCCCGTTGAAGCTCCCCAAGCTCCTTTATAAACATTCGGCAGTCTACAAAACGATGTGGGAGGTGAAACAAACGGCCCACCTAACGAATATTTAACATCATAAGTATCAATTAGTAATGAGGCAACGACAGGCTGACTGACTCATAAACTCAGCCCATTTTCACCCCCATAAAAAATTTTATGGTGGCGGAATTAACTCCGTCTTGCCATAAATTAGTCGAACTGATTTAATTAATCCTATTTCTGAACTGAAACGCGGACTTTATAAAGTAATATAGTGATATGTGAGAAAGGCGCATAGCGAGTTCAACTTGCAATTATGTTAAGTTACGGCGTGATACATGTGGCGTTTGCAGTGCGGCTATGGTTCTTCGGAATTCTCACAGCAGAACATATATCTTGATGCTATTAATCTGCTATATGTTTGAGATTTGTTGATTTCGAAGGATTTTATCAAGTTGAACTATTTTGCGATGTTGTTCATTCGTTTTTGCTGCTTCATCATTTTGGTGAATATTTAAGTTTTGTAGTGTTTTAGAAAGAAACATTATTTTTTTTCTAACCCAATTATTTGGCCCTCAACATAAATCTATAATCGAAACACAGCGATCCAGATCAGAACAATCATTGATAACTTATTCTGAATAGTTCACAATCAGATATATATCTTTGAACCATTTTACATCGATTCATGCTAATTTATTTCGAATATCAAGAATGAAACGATTAAATCTTCAGAAAATTATATCGATATTAAGGCAAATAAATTTAGAAAAGCACTGACGTGAAGTCAGCAGCTTTTGCGAGTATGTTCACTTTTGGTGATATTATTCCGAAAGAATCAACTTAGAAATTCTATTTTAGTAGAGTAGGTTTAGACCTCAATCACGAAGGCCGAATTTGTGAATGGGTAAATTCATTTAATGATATACCCATTGAAACTTTTACTTTCCCAATATTTCCGAAAATACAGAAATCCAGTACTTAATCGAAATGACAGTTCGAAGTTTCTAATGCCACGATGCTCTCCAAATTTCGCACAAAACTGTAACCCAGCATCTTTAAACTAGGTGCCAAGTTTCATCATGATTGAGTTATACCGAAAAAACAACGATTTCGAGAAAAAAAACACGAAATTTTACATATTTTTTCCCAATACCTCCGAAAATATTATTCATATCAAATTGATATTCGGTACACTGCTGTGAAATATAAGGCTCAAGGTATAAGGAAATTTTTCCCAAATTAAGTGACCATACGATGCCAACGAAATTTTGCTTAAAGTTGCTTGTCGTTATGCTCCAGATAACTGCCAAGTTTCAATCCAATCACTCAGAAAAAAACATCGTTTATGCCGACTGAAACGTTCATATCGTGACGAAAACATGCTATAAATATGGTCAATATATCGACAAAAAATCTAGAAAAGCACTGACTTCCCAATAAACACACACACGTTGAAAATACGTTCATTTGTAGTTGCTCCCGTTGATTAAACGTTACTCGTTGATTTCGTAACGTTATTTTTGAAACCTCAATTCAACCAAACGTAGATTCAACGTATAATAAACGAATACAATTCAACTCGTTATAGCAGCCACCATAAAGCAACGTATACACATCTTGCCTTTTACACGTATATTAAACTTATATTTAATAAGTCACATAACCGTTGGATTAAGATAAACTAATTATATATTATATATTAACTTATGCTCTTGTCGAATTCAAATTTATGTTTCAGTAACTCCATTTTTTGCGTTTAATCAACGTCATGAAATCACGAATCTCTTGCGGTGTATGAATTTCATGATAATTAACTCATTTCTGTAGCTTATCTTAATACTAATTCTTGACGATCGTTCATTCTTTACTTATTCGACTAGAACCTATTATTTTTCAGTGCAATCGACAGAACGAAAAATTTGCAGGCGCGCAGCTCTTGAATTCACGTCAATGCTTTTCGACATATTTTTATACAAAAGATATAATTAGTATGACGACCAGTAACGAAGAACAACCACGTCAACTTTCCGATAAATAATGATAAAATTTATTGTTGGAATCACATATAAAATCACACAATATCTGGGATATACAAAGGTTTATATTGAATACTTTTTTTCTGGGAAGTCAATATCATTTAAACCCGAAATGATCGCGATGGGATACATTTTTGTGTACAACACTTGAGTTATAAATTTGTATTCATTCGAATGAATTAAGCCACTCGCCCTTCCGGCTAGTGGATTGAACTTTCTTCTCATGATTAAACATTCAATGAAATCACTTGTATCAATTTGGAATTATTATTCGGTTTTGACTTCTGAAAAGATACTGTCGTACGTTTTTTCTAAATATTATAGTTAAATTAAGAAATCTTGATATTCTTCTAGCAAAGAAAGGAAGTATTTTATGGTTCAAGGAAAGAACAAGTGTAACCCCATTTATTTCCAGTGTTGTCACCTTTTCGATTTTTTCTTCGCTCGAAATTTTTGAAGTTGGAATTTAATTAATTTACTCGCTAAGTGCTCAAGTTAGATATCTTAATATTCCAAGACCAATTCTGATATTGATACTATCGTGGCAGATATGGATGGAAATTCAAAAACATACGGTTTTATATGCTCATGTTTGCAAATTATAAAATATTTTATCGAGAAACCGAGGATGTTTGGCAACGCAGATAGAGGGGTAGGTAAAGCGGGTACGCTTTAACAAAGAGACGCAACAGAATCTGTTGAACAGATAGTTATCACAGTATAGAAACTACTATCTATACTGTTGTTATGTTATGACCAGGGTTCTAAGACGTGCGTGATGTCTTCTTTCCGCGCGTCCCATTTTTGAACTGCAGAAGTTATTGATAGAGTCTGAAAATATTGATGAAAATCGAAGATGTCAACGTGTTATGTGAACGTTTAGTATTGTTTGTAAAGAATATGTAGTGATTGTCGTCGTGAACTCTGATTGTGAGAAAGATTGTTGTACCTCGTGCAACGACAGAGAAGAATATTCTTGGGGATTGGATTTTCCAAGACTCCTGCATTCCTCGGGACCCCAAGAATTCAATACGTGAAGATTTTTAGATGGACTTAGTTTCCTGGCACATGTAAAGGAAGAGGAAGGAATTATAAGGGATGTTATGACCGTTATTATGTCTTAGAACTCCTAGAGTGGCACATAGTATCGTCTGAGAGTTTACTTTCTATATTCATCTGAGGGAAAACACCAATATGGTAAGTGTCTGTCTTTTGCAAACTTCACTAATTATTTCAGTCTTTTTGAAAATTTCACTCCAATAATCATTGAATTAGAGAATTTATTGTTTGTCGATTAGTAGTATTCTTTAACTCATTTTTGAAGAGATATTTGTTTCGATTTAATCCGTACCCATTCATTTTTTATTTATCTCAATAATTTCTCCACTTCAGTATACACATGAATGCAAAGCGTATCGAATTATTTCAGCATTCTAAACAGAAAATATTCTTGAGGAAACTTATCAGATCATAGTTGAAATATTATATTAGATACAGTTACAATTATTCACAAATGCTATATGCCTAGTTAATTAGTTAAAACTGCTCAATACTATTCAAACAATAACTATATTTATTATTTTACAGCTGCTGTCCGGATAATAATTCGATGCAGCGACTGATTTGCAGACCAGAAACGCTCCCTCAACCTGTCTGAAATTTGCCGAAAATAGATGAGTTATCAAGGCCAAGCAGAAACGAAACTTATTATCTTATGTATTAAGTAGAAATATTACTAGTAGTACAATTCAGTGCAATATTTAGTGTTATTTTTCATATTTTAATTTCTTATTTTTATTTTCTATTCCTTCTATATAATAATAAATTATTCATCTCTGATTTTATTATTCTTTAATTGCTATATCATCAATTAACTTTTCAGGTGCATTCCTTAATTGAATATTTTTTAAATTTTTCCTCGAAAATGATTGTTTTTCCATAAAGAATCATTAACCACAAACAGTAAGCCGAAATTATTTTTTATATTTTCATGATAGGCGACCAGAGTTTTTTTTTTATTAAAGGTAGGTTATTAGAGATGAACTGACATGAAAAACTGACTTTCTTCAAATGAAACATTAATAATGCAAAGATACTGAATTGTTTCTCACAAAAAGTAAGGGAAGATGATTCATAACAGAAATACCAACAATCAGCTTCTATTGAAATACTTGGGTTGAATGTTTCAGTAGGGTGGTCGGATAGTATAAACAAACGTTAAATAATTGTTTATCAACAACGTTATTCAAGAAAGAAAAAACGTTATATTGAGGTTGAATTTAAAATGTATTTAAAACGTTGATAACCCGTTATGAGGAATAGTTACGTTGAAACCGAAAAGTAACGATATATTTTAGTGGAATTTTCGTTACAATGTGGATGTTTTTAACGTTTAAATAACCTAGAAATATCGTTACAAAGTAATGTTACTGAACAACGAGAATGCAACGTATTTCCTAACGACATTTTCCAGGTTTTTCAACGTTGTTTTGTCGTGGCGTTACTAGAAAAATTCAACGTTGTTTTCACGTATCTGTGTTTATTGGGAATTGAGGTCAGGACGAATCAGATCAACACGAAATTTTGCACCTAGTTGCTTGTTGGTTATCTGATTACAAAGTTTCAATCTGATTGCATTTGCACTTCTTGAGATATTGCGGAAATAATGTTAAATTTTCAAATAACAACGAAATTTGGCCATTTTCTTCCTTATAGCTCCGAAAGTTGATATCTGATCGAATTGGAATTTGAAACATTGTTGCTAATACTAACTCCACCGTTTGTGATGAATTTCACTGAAATCTAATCAGAATTTTCAGAGAAAAAAATCTGTCATACAAATTTCAAAAATTTTCGAATAAATTTTTTTTTTCCTTCTCTAACTTCTGAATTCACAAGAAATTCTGCTCTAAGTTGCGCGTTGGTATTCCAAAGCTGTCTAAGAATTTTTATACAGTCAATACTTTATGAGATATCGAGGAATCATCCTAAAAATTTCAAATGAGCCTAACTTCCTTAGAAAGTTAAAGCACATACGGACAGCTAGACGGACAGAATTGAATTTGAGCCTGATTCTTCCTCAGGGATCGTTTGAGAACATTTTCAGCTCAAAATGCGAAAATTACAGACATCGTGGCAACATGTCGGAACGCGCTGTTCTGTAGAACACGCGCGTAAAAATAAAGACCGCGAAAGAATTCCTTTTGGCTGTTATGCTTTTTATGGCACTGAATTTCAACGAGGAAAACACTCATGCGAAGTCAGCAGTTTTTGCAGGCATGCTCAATTCGAGAGCGAAAAAAATTTTTTAACATGTTTATAACGAATTTGGCACAAAATTGTGCTTTCCAATCTGACATAAAAAACCTTTCTATGCAGATTTATATTCACTTCAACGTAGGGAATATCAGTCCAGAAAAAAGGATGTATATAGAACAAGCAACTTTTATCAGTAATACATTTCCTGTTCCCGCAAAACGTCAAACAAGTAAATAACTGCTGTGAAACACAAAACCCCGCGTACATTTCCCCATGAAAAACCCTAAATTGCATTCCTTTGTAAAGAATGCTGAAAACATCTGAATTTTCATTTGTGTCTGTACTTAAATACTCACTTTTTTAAATGCTCTATTCATTCTGAGGGTGCATTGTTGTTATTCAAATTAACAGCATCGGTATGAAGGTATGGTTTCTCTATTAGAGTTTTTTTTTTCGTGGAATGAATATGGTGGGTTGGAAATTA
Organism: Myrrha octodecimguttata; assembly: GCA_958510865.1. Lineage (NCBI taxonomy): Eukaryota > Metazoa > Arthropoda > Insecta > Coleoptera > Coccinellidae > Myrrha > Myrrha octodecimguttata. The sequence goes on from OY294059.1 coordinate 24,918,083, forward strand.
AAATATACAGCGAGGATGCAACAGACATCTCGGCTTCTCAATTCGGTAATTATCACCAGCTTCTCGTGAAATATGAGAATGCATGAGAGCGGTTTCGAGCAATTTTAGATATGTGCCTACTTATTCTTATTTTTCGTTTTGGGTTATTTTTCCATTTTCCTTTCATTATCTGGAGTTCTGCTAGAGTTGCTCCAAATGTTGTGATTGGATTGTAGAGGAGAGGAGAGTGACACAGCTGAGTATTTATTCAAATACGAGGGTTGTTATTTGATAACAAAATCACAAGGATGAATCTTATTGATGAAATTTATCTTTCGATTTTATCTGTCGATAAATCATCAAATATTCCACCTTGATCAGAGCTAATCATCTAATCAACCAAAACATCTACACCGAAGAAGTGGATCCAAGGAGAATGTCTACAGCTGTTTTACAGTTATTACTGATCGTCAGATCAACTAACCTTTGTTAAAACCGCATAAGGAATCTCGATACTTGTCACCTTTCAGACAGAACGCTGCAGTATTGATAACATACAGTGCGCCATCTTCCAGGAGCATCTTGCGAATCCTACCTTCGACTGCAGAGTACTTTGATCGATGTGCATACGTTCATAATTTTGTCGTATCAGGTCGCTGTATCTGCGATTTTGCAGTTCCAAACATCCGTCACGACTTTGGAAACACTCGGTTCATGTGGTTTTCCCACAAGACGATAACGTTCAACATCTGACAAAGATAGGAATTGGTTCATGGAGAAAAGAGAAGTAAGTTGACCTGAAGATCAGTAATAACTTTGGTTTAGTGGTGTAGATGTTTTGGTTGATTGGATGATTAGCTCTGGTCAAGGTGGAATATTTGTTGATTTATCGATTCAGTACAGACCTCTAAGTCTATATTTCACATTGAACCAAACTTCAGTTCGGACCAATTGGGAAAAACGTTGCAAATTTTACACAAGTTTTATTATTTTCTCAGTTTGATAGCCCATTGATATCTTAAATAAAACTTATATATTATCCATAATTCATTGGTGTTTAACACCGAAATTTGCAGCGTTTTTCTTCATAACTCAGGGACCACTAGCCGGAAATCATCCGGGTGAACATTTTTAGGTTAAGTTATGCAACAGTAAACAACGTTGAGAGATTCATGAAAATTCGGTGGTAAGCTGAAAAGCTTGGAGGATGAACCTCGAGTGGAACACGATTTTTCTAGCAAGTTTCACGGATTTCGGTTCAGTATTTTCAGAGAAAAGCCCTGGAAAACGGATGGCGGATGAACGATTTTTTTATTAGTTCATTGATATCTACATATTCCAAAATGTTTTGGTGTTCATTGGCAGGATCGCCTTGTGGTGTATCCCGGTTGAGGTTGGTTCGTCCAGTTGGTTTGTACAGGAGAGGATTGGAAATAACACTGGAAGAACTCGTTAGAGGGTTTAATTACTATGGGTAATTTACTACGGCATGACACATCAATGAACGCTCCGCTTCATTGTTCTCACTCACTGTTTTCATAATACAATAACAAAATATTATATATGTTTTGTCAAGGTGTTTACAAGCATATTATGATAACAGACGTGGGAATTCAATATCAGTAGGTAATCCATCTGAGCACGTTTTATGGATGATGCGACGTTCTATGGACCTTGCTAGTATTCACTTAATAATTATACAGACTATTCAGTCTGACATACGTTACACCTTTCCTCTTTGAGAAAACAAATTTTTCTACGTAAGCTAAAAAAATTTTTTTATGGACGTCTATCTTACTAATTACATAATTACATCAGTCTCAAATTCTCTTAAATATAGTTATGCATTACTGATTATTATCTAATATAACTTATATACATATCATTACTTATTTGATCTTGAATCTACAATTTGTTTATCTTTTATCTAACTTTTCACCTAATCTTTTATTTACATATTCCTAATACTATATTTACACCTTTTTACTGAATTCTTAAATTATACAATTTGAATCAACTCCTTCATAGTTGATATTTATAAAGTTTTTTGAAGGTTCTAATTTTTGCCTTTACCAATTTTTCTTTAGCATCCTTCCATGCATTCTTTTATTTAAACTTTAAATCAATAGGGTAGCTAATATCGAAATTGTAAATTGGATCAACCTGGATAATTCGATGTGAATTCTACTTAGTCTAATGAAGAATCCAATTGCTTCGAATATTACTTTCTTCAGCTGAACCTACACGATTCACTAAAAATTTTTGATAAAAAATCTGTGCCTTAGTCAGAAAACTATATCTCATCACTAAATTACTTAAAATTATTAAATAACTGTAAAATTTTTGAGGGGGTTTATTTTTTTTTTTGGTCGATCACTAAGGTTTATTATTTGATTTTATCAAATAATAAACCAAAATATGTCGGATTTCGTAGTTTTTCTTCAGTATCGTCGTTATTTTCGGAATAACTAAAAAGATAATAATCCAATCATAATGAAACTTGGTAATTGGTATTAAAATATTAATTCACAACTTTGTGAAGGATTTAGTGACGATCGCAGCATTGCACATAGGTACCTTGAAACTATCATTTCTCAATCAAGCTGGATTTTAATTACATCTAATCTGTATTTCTGAAAATATCAAAAAATTAAATTTTGAATTGGTATATCAGCGGAATCGTTGGGTGGATTTTGACCATTCTAGAGTTTGGCTTTTGTGATAAAGGTCAAAATATACTCTACCAATATCAAGTTTCCAAGTTGTTCCTGTCGGAGGTTATTGTGTGTACTATCGACCTTGAGGCAGTGCATTATTTTTTCGCTCGATTTTCACTCCAAAAAAAGTATCCGATTGGTCAAAAATCAAAATAATCGAATTTAAATTCATAACTAGCATTCATGAAATTATATTCCTAGAAATATTTCCGTCGAATACGAAAAATACTCTTAATATGAACGCTCAAAAACAGAACACAAAGAAATGTCGGAAATACTCCCATTGTTTTCAGCAAAATGAACTGAACAGGGCCAAATCCTGCGTGCTGTAATTGGGCACTTTACGCCCCTGACTTTTATTGAGCAAACAAAAAATGCCGCGTGTTAAGTCCTTTTATAGAACCCTAAACTGCAAATAGATTATGTTCCGCGGTATGAGAATTCTTTATTACAGACTTTCATTATTTCCCTACAAAATCCCTTCTTTTTCAGCAGATTCTTTGTTGGTGAGGGATTTTTGAGAGGAAAGTTAGAAATGAGCACTTTTTGAGAGGAAAGTTAGAAATGAGCACTTTTTGCGCGCATGTTCTAGGGGAACAGCGTGCTATCGTTTTGTCCAAATGTCTGTAATTTTCGATGATTGTGCCGAAAATGGTCTCAATCGACTAGGTTGGACTCACTGATGACGAATCCGGTCAAAATCGATTCTGTCCAGCTGTGGACACGATAACTGTCGACAGAAGCAAGCTAGCAACTTGAAACTTTCAGGGTAGATCGCGCATCGGAATGCCGCGGTTGAGTTCGTTAATGGTCCAAATCAGTGGGATAGTTTCGGAGAAATAGGCACTTGAAATTTTGAAGTTATTTATTTTTTATTTCAGAAACTACTCGAGCGATTCGATTCAAACTTGGCAATTAGGTGGAGTATAACGACGCGCAACTTTGAGCCAAATTTTGTCAGGATCATTCTGTCAGTAAATCAAAAAAAAAATTTTTGTCGAAATTTTTTTCCAAAAAAATTTTTTTTTCGGAAACCATTCATCAAATCCGAAAAAAAAATTCCACTCGCACTCTGAGCTTCATATTTCATAGTAGTGCACAAAATTTCAGTTCGATACGATCATAAGTTTCGGAGATATCGTTGAAAAATATGTCAAATTTCGAGGTTTTCTTCTCGATATCGTTGTTTTTTTTGGTATAACTCGGGAAATACTGATTCAAACCTGATAAAACTTCGCAGCTAGTTTGAAGATGATGAAAGACAATTTTATGAAAAATTTTGTGATAATCGTGTAATTAGAACAATTTGAAAAAATATTTCTGTGATTTTCTTATCATATCATCCTCATTAGATTCTGTATGAAACTTCGAACTGTAATTTTTCGATGAAGTACTGGATTTCAATTCGATCTGATCTGTATTTTCGGAAATATTGGGAAAATAAAATTTTGAATGGGTATTTCTGCGGAATCATTGGGTGGATTTTACCCATTCGCGAATTCGGCCTTCATAATTAAGGTCAAAATCTTCTCTACAATTACCGAGTTTCTAAGTTGTTTCTTTCGGAAGTTATTGTGTTTACGCAGTCGACCGTTAGGCCGACCGTAAGCACAATAACTTCCGAAAAAACCGACTTGGAAACTCTATATTTGTAGAGTAGGTTTAGGGCTTAATTACGAAGGTCGAATTCGTGAATGGGTAAAATCCGCCCAATAATTCCGTAGATTTACCCATTCAAAATTTTATTTTTCCAATATTTCCAAAAATACAGATTAGATCGAATTGATATCCAGTAATTTATTGAGGAAAAAATTTCAAGAAGCACTGCCGTGAAGGCAGCAGTTTCTGCGTGCATGTTCAAATTCGTTGCTGAAGCAGTTATCGACATTGAACATGCGCGCAAAAGCTGCTGCCTTCACGGCAGTGCATTTTGAAATTTTCTCACATAATTCGAATGATTTTTTCTATTCCCATGCACAAACTCCAATTCGATCCGATATTTACTTTCGGAGATGCAAATGCAAATTCGAACATAATTATTAGGGGTTTGATTCATCATTTTCCCAAATTACCTTCAGAAAGTATTCAAAATCAGATTTCAAAATTGGGGTGCGGGATTGGCCAGGCATGCACGAAGTAACAAATGTGTTTAATAGAAAAGCTTTTTCTGATGTAGAATAATGAAAAATTTATTCCTATTCTGTGGTACACACGTGTTCTTTGTCAATATAACCGAACAATTTCCGTTTGCGATTTGTCAGTAATATGACAGTATGACACTCTGTGCTCTTCTTTATCTCTTCATTAGTCGTTGTCTTCTACTCTAACCAGATCGAAGTATAGCTATCACTGTTTTCCTAAGCAAAGTAACACATTTGACGTCCTTTTCTTTTCGAGAAAGCTGAATTCGACGTTGCCATATCGTGCATTCATGACAAATCCCTTTAAATGCAAATCCCCATTTTTATTTTTCAGTTTTAGGTGATAAAACATGTTTTTAAAAATATGATATTGAAATTATATGTTTCAAATTTGATGTTCTGAAGGTTTTTCATGAAAATTACTGCATTTTCGTTTAAAGGAAAACCCCCATTCTATATTTCAGACTTATAGCAACAAATCGTGGCCCATTACCTGTATCGCAAACATTGTGCCTACCCCAACAGCTTAATTCATGTGATCCATCCCTCATCTTACCGAAATTCCATTAACGCTGATGAGATATATCGCAATTCGACGTCTTATAGCAAAATGCGCTTACAATATTTGATTACAATAAGTGGCGTTCGGAGTCGACGAGGCCCCCAGGTATATAATGTATGACCGGGTCATAATCCATAGATAGAGCCCTTCAGGGGGCCCTAAATTATAACGGCGCCTCGCACAGCTCGCCCTCCTTCCGGAATACGAGGCACCTAACATATTTCCGTCTTGGAAGACCTTCTATATCAATTTGAGATCGGTAGGGCTGCAATAACCGCTGAAAATCTACCCACTTATATCAGTTACTTTGGCGGTGAGGTCGCTCGTGAAATACTCCGTTGGCGTGTCGAGTATATTGGAGGAGGTCCCACGATCTCGATGTCTTTCAGATCTTTTCGAGTATTCGGAGGGACGTGGACAATTGGGATTTATCTTTGATGTTGAACAAGAGGAAAATATATCGATTCCTATAACCCTCCTTTGATGGTGTCGGTTAATCGCCTGGCGGGATGGGATGAAGTTGTGTATGCAACCCAAATTACTCCAATTCTCAGTAAAAGAGATTGGGAAGTTTCGTAAGGTGGATACAATACATCCCAAAAATAACTCTTTCAGGTTTGTCCGTTGTGAACTACAATATTGTACACCACTGTTGTAGGTTGCTGATAATGATAGGAATTGGTTCATGAAGAAAAGAAAGCTCCAGTAGTAATACTAACATAATCACAAGGACGAATATCTGTCGATAAATCAAAAAATATTCTACCTTGATCAGAGCTAGTCACCCAATCAACCAAAACATCTACACCGAAGAAGCGGACTCAAGAAGAATGACTACAGCTGTTTCCCAGTTATTACTGATCGTCAGGTCGACTTACCTCTCTTTTCTCAATGAACCAATTCCTATCTTTGTCGGATGTTGGATGTTATATTCTTGTGGGAAACCACAAGAACGGAGTGTTTCCAAAGTCATGACGGACGTTTGGAACCGCAAAATCGCAGTTGCAGCGATTTGATACGACAAAAGGATGAACGTCATGCACATAGATCAAAGTATTCTGCACTCGAAGGTAGGATTCGCAAAATGCTCCTGGAACGTAGTTATACTGCAGCCATCCATCTGAAAGATGAAAAGTATCGAGATTCCTTCCGCGGTAAGTTGACCTGACGATCAGTAATAACTGTGAAACAGCTGTAGTCATTCTCCTTGCTTCTCCGCTTCTTTTATGTAGATGTTTTGGTTGATTGATCCGAATCGTATCTTAAGGTCTTTTCGCCTAATGATAATTTAGATGACTTCAGAATTGAAGTTATACAGACGTTGTATTTAAAGATTTACGTTTAAGGAAAAGAACGAATATTGTACTTCGGCAAATTCTCATCAGTAGGTACTTCGAGAAATTTGGTAAAATCAAATATATAGATCTTTTATGCGCTCGTGAAGTGTCATCCATCCAAGTACCGATCGCGCCCAACACATCTTGACTTCTGATCGAAGTTACCCTTCAAACTTCTCAGAATGAAATTTCAAAATTGAGTTATCCATAAGCCAGGGCCACATTTTTTTGGCTTGCGTATGAATCTGTTCATTCTTTTCCGCTCACATTCGACCATAAACGATAAGGGAAAAATTCGGCATGTTTGGTACAGATAATCACCTCATACTCATGCTTTAAACATTTATCAGGCAAAGGGGCAAATTTAATTTACTTTTATGGATGCTGTAATGTCCCATTCGGACTGCCGAAAATGGAGAAGTGAGTGGGTGTATGACTCCCCCAAAACACGACATTTCGACATAAAATGTTCCGCACTGTCTCTCTCGGATAGTCGTGCCGTGAGCTGATAAGTCCTAATATGGTTATTTTTCGGTACAAGTTATCATTACGCAAGCGAGCGTTCGACAATAGCTTTCATAGCTTACAGGAGATTCCTGTTGTGCTTGTACGATCGAAAGATGGGTGGAAACCACGTTAAATCAATTCAGTTAGGGTGGATAAGGTATGAGTATGTCAGGAATCTATTGTTTTTTCTCGCTTGTTCAGTTTTTCAATTTTAACCGAGGATTGGATTCACTGAAGAGAAATCCGATGTTAAATTCGGGTATGTCCAGGTGGCCTTCCGTTAACATGATAACTTTATAACAAGCTGGCGATTTGAAACCCTCAGGATTGATTGTATATCGAAATAAAATGGTTGGGTTCGTAAATGGCCGAAATCGGCAAGATTGCTTCAGATTTACACTCCTCTGATATTTAGGTGTTATTTCATTGAAATGTCAGACTGTTGAAAGTTGGAGAATACTGACAAGCAACTTTTTGCAGAATTTCGAGAGAATCGCATGGTAAGAAAATAAAAAAAAATTGTTTTGGAGAACTTCCGAAATATATCAGATTTCAATCAAATTCAGCGCCGATATAGAAGTCAATATTTAACAATAATAAATAAAAGTTCAGTTCGATCCCATATTTATTTCGTGGTTATTTCACCGGTATCATTATTATATTTCCAGAATAACTTGAAAAATACTGTGAATAATTTCATCATGCACGTCTCCTTATATCAACATAAAAAACTTCAATACTGCGGACTTCAAATCATATACTAACGAAATTCTGTATGAACATTCAAGCTGCCACTACTATCTACCATTATAGAATGCAAATTTGAACATAATTATTATGGGTTTGATTCATCATTTTCCCAAATTACCTTCAGAAAGTATTCAAAATCAGATTTCAAAATTGTGGTTTCGGATTCGCCAGGCATGCACGAAGTGACAACGGTGTTAACTAGAATAGCTTTTTCTGCTATAGAATAATGAAATATTCATTCCTATTCTGTGGTACACACGTGTTATTTGTCAATATAACCAAACAATTTCCGGTTGCGATTTATCAGTAATATGACAGTGTGACAGTCTGTGCTCTTCTTTTTCTATTCCTTGGTCGTTGTCTTCTACTCTAACCAAATCGGAGTATAGCTATCTCTGTTTTCCTAAGCAAAGTGACACATTTGACGTCCTTTTTTTTCGAGAAAGCTGAGTTCGACGTTGCCATATCGTGCACTCAAGACAAATCCCTTTAAATGCAAATCCTCATTTTTATTTTTCAGTTTTAGGTGATCAAACATTTTTTCAAAAATATTATATTGAAATTATATCTTTGAAATGTGATATTCTAAAGGTTTCTCATGAAAACTACAGCATTTTCGTTTAAAGAAGCAACCCACATTTCACGAGCATTGATGGTATGGATATTAAGACATTTTGCGAAAATCATATAGGAATAAAATATTGCAAAATTGTTTATTGGGAGTTCAATATCTGGATTGGGGATCATTTGACGAATTGTTCACTCGAATTATCAATAGAAATGAAGATAGAATAGAAATTCAGTGAGATAACTGATACAGTATTAGTCTTTCATTTTCGTCTTGTAATTTTATAGAGCCCTAGTCAAATACGCTTTGGCATCAATTCATTCGTTTGAATACGACAATTGACGAATTCCTCAATAATATTTTACTCGAATTCTTAATAGAAAAACTAGAACTGAGTGATGATTCATAGAGTGTTTGTCTTTCATAAGAGACTAATTTTATAGTGCCTTAAGAAAAATAGTATTTAACTGCAAGTTATTCATTGAAATATGACCATTTGACGAATTTTTCAATAATATTTCCCTCGAATTTTCAATATAAATTCTAGGAGTCATTGATATCTCTTAAAATTAGGCTCATTCTGTTTGCTTCCATAACAAAATCAGAAGTATTGGTATTCAGATCATCGATTCTGAGCAAACTGATCTGTCATTTTAAGAAGAATCTTGCTATCTTAGCAATCTCAAAATAGTACTTGCTATGCTTGATAACAAGATAAGTTAGAAAGTTAATATTGCAGGTTCCATTTGTTTCAGTATCATTTCTATCAAGAATTCGAAAATATTGAAGATTGGGCAATATGTACTAATGGAAATGTGTTCGAGGTTCTCTAGAATATTTAATTTTGAGGAAAATTCTTAGACTGAATTACCTGCATAGTAGACAACAGCTGAGATATTTATTATTCTTATCATCTCAACAACATCAATTCCTCCGAGTTGCCAATAGAAAACTTCATCGAACTTCGAATTATTAACGCCTGAATAAAATTGCTGCATTTGATTTCTGATACCCAATATTCTATTGGAATTCAGGAAATTGGTTATTGGTCAGTTCGACTTTAATTGATTTTTCTGTTTCGTTAGAGTTTTGAATAAGTCGATTTTTACATGAATAACGAAAACATTAGACAGAGGTTATGTATGCGAAATCATGGAAAACTCACTAATTTTTTTTGAAGTAGGGTTATTTTTTTCTTCCTTGTAGCTATGAACCGACTATGGAAGTCCATAATAGCAATATTGCTATGACAAAATCCATAACAAACATTGCAATAACACTCGGAACAGATTGCGTGATATCATGGCCATAATGCTATAAAGAAGGAAGATTGCAATATGACTTGAATAGCAACGCAGCAACTTATTCATTCAAATATGACCCTTGGACGAATTTTTCAATAATATTTCACTCGAATTCTTGAAGGTAATACTACGATCTAGTAGTATTATCTAGTGATAACTTATACAATATAAGTCTTTCATTTGCGCCTTGCAATTTCATAGTGCCCTTGGCAAATGGACTTTGGCCTCAACTAATTCATTTCAATATCACCGATTGAAGAATTTTCCAATAATATTCCACTCGAATTCTTAACAGAAATGCTACGATCCAGTGTTAGTTTTTCATTTGCGCCTTGCAATTCGACTGTTATATATATAATCGACTCCCTTTTACCATGTTATGGTGTAAGGTATTATATCAAAAGAATACTTCAAATTCTTCCTTCATACTCGAACTTCGACCATTCCTTCTTGTTGGTTGACATCTTCTTTGCTCTTTCCCAAGTCTGTCCTCTTTCTCGAATTATCCCTCCCATTTGCTTGTCCCAGGTAGTAACCGGTCTCCCGCGCTTTCTTCTTCCCGTGGCCTTAGCTTCCCATATTTTTCTAGCAGGTCTTTCGTGATTCATCCTATTCAGATGTCCCCACCAACTCAATTGTCTCTTCTCTATGAAATGCTGAGGAGGTTCTATTCCGATGTCTTTCCTGATTAGCTCATTTCTCATTCTGTGCATCTTTGTTATTCCGTTTACTCTTCTAGGATATTTGATTTCCATTGCCTGCATCCTGCTTTTCTGTCTTCTATCGAGTACCCACGATTCGCACCCAAATGTAAGTATTGGTCTTGTATATCGCCTTGTATACATTCATCTTAGTGCTTCTTGATATTTCTTTTCTACTTAGGAAGTTCTTATTCATGGCATGGTATAGTTTCACTGTATTCTCCAATCTACTGTTCATCTCCAGATCTTGTTTTCCATTTTCTTCTATCTGAACTCCTAAGTATTTGAAAGATGTCACCTGCTCCAATCTTACACCTTCTATCTCTATATCAGCCTTTTCCTGAGAGCTACCCACCATAATCTTTGTTTTTTCTTTATTCATTTCCATTCCAAATTCTTTGAACATCGCATTCCAGATGTCCATATTCGTCTGTAGATCTCTCTCACTCTCAGCTATGATGACAATATCGTCCACAAAGGCACATTCTGACATCACAACTCTCTTTAAGTTTCTGAACCCAACTTGAAATTTCTTGGATCTTCTCGTGCACTCTTTCAGAATTTCATCCATAAATATTTGGAACAATACAGGGCTCAAACTACCTCCCTGTCTTAAACCTACTCTTGTACAAAATTCTCCAGATGTTCGGTTGTGGCTGATTATTCTATTTCTGTTCAGTTCATAAACATTCTTAACAAGTCTTATAATTTTCTTGTTCATTCCCCTACTTTCTAGAATTCTCCATAATTTCCTTCTTTTAACTATGTCAAAAGAAAGCCTTCGCCAAGTCCACAAAACTCCCATCTTTTAGTTTCGCCCTCTCGATTAGTATTTTCAATGTAAATATGTGATCTTGTATACTTCTTCCCTTTCTGCGTTTCCTCTAGAGTTGTTTCTATCTTCTCTCTTATTTTTCCATTCAGTATTTTCTCAAATACTTTCATTGCTGAACTCAACAATGTTATACCCCTGTAGTTGTTACATTCCTGCACATCCCCCTTCTTGTGTATTGGTACGATTAAGAATGTTTGCCAATCCACTGGCACTATTTCTTCCTTTCATGCCCTCTGAACAATTTCCAGTAACATTCTATTTCCATTTTCTCCAAGGTTTTTCAACATTTCTGCTGCTATTCGACTGTTACCTAGATAAATAGGCTTTGGCAACTTATTCATTCAAATATGACAAAAAATCAATGCAGTAAAAAAATATTTTCCCCGATTCAACTATCCATTCCGTAATTGTAGCGAAAATCTAGATACACAATTTCGTCTCAACCATCCCCTCCAGCGATAAATAATACTGAACAAAAACCGTCACATCCACAATTTTCTAATAAAGAATTCGTTCATTCCAGATCAGATAAGGACCGAACTCCAATATCTGAACATTCACAAACACGACCGGGAAATTCGGAAAATACAGTTTCCCTTTTCACGGATCATTAGCATCGCGACTGTGAGATCTGAGCGCAAAATTGGAAAACACTTTATCTTCTTCGCGGACCGGTAACTTTTAATATGGATCTAGTTACTGACATAACATAAATTCAACCCCAAATGAAGTCGAGTGCATTCGACAAGCCAACAACGGTCAGTTGGGGAAATTTTATCAGTGTACGGTTTTTTTCCGGAGGAAAGATAACACGAAAATGACGTTGATTTTTGCTTGTTACCAGGGAGAAGATATTTTTAAGAACAGCCAGCTATGAGGCACCGTTTTGGACAATTTTTTTTTGTATACAGGGTATTCCTAAAGTGGAAGTACAAACGAAGAGGGAAGATTGTTTCTCCTAGGTTCCGCTATGGAACCACAGACCAACAAGACAAATCACTTCATCTTCTTTGGAAAAGCCAATTCCTATTAGCAAAACGAGTTTTTCGTCTTATCTTAATCTCCTGCGAAAATATGTTCAAAAACTCGGTTGGAGGAAAGGAAAATTTTGGAAAAATGTAATGTTATAGAAAATCTTATTTCCTTAATCAGAGAACTCTAAGGTGAAAATACAGTGAGCGTCAAAATTATGGAACAAATTCATTTTCTCAGAAGAAAAATTTTTGGCAACAAAATCCTGAAATAGGTCAATTTTTGTTTCACTTTCACAAAATTTATATGCATTTTTGTTGCATTTTTGTTGCACCCTGTGTCAATCTCATCAACCCTCTAAATCTCATTTTGAATAGGAAAGTAGGTCATGTGGTACTTTTTTGGCAAGGTCTTTGTATCTTTTTTACAGGCGTGCAGGAATTTTCAAAAAAAAAATTAATTAGTTCAAGGAGGTTTTCAGTATGTGCACTTTGTCATGACTTATTTACTTTGAAACGATGGTACCTGATGAAATTTGTCACCGAATGAAAGTCAACCATTACAGTTGTGCATGAACAAAACCGTAATGGTCGACTTTCATTCGGTGACAAATTTCATTAGATACCATCGTCTGAAAGTAAATGAGCCATGACAAAGGGTACATACTGAAAACCTCTTTGAACTAACTAATTTTTCAAACTAAATTTTTTTTTCTTGAAAATTTCTGCACGCCTGTAAAGGAGAAGAACTTCTGAAGAGTGTGAATTACATTCACTCAAAAAATCAAAAATGTTTTCGGTCATACTGGGTGTTCCATTTCTTTTGTGAATTTTTTATTACTTATTGGTTTTCTACATGAAAATAAAATACACTTCATGAATGTCTTTACCCCAAAAGTATCAACGGTTTTCGAGCTATTCTGCCCGACATGTCTTTTTTTCAATATTCGTAATATACGGAATCATTGGGCGGATTTTACCCATTTACGAATTCGACCTTCGTAATTAAGCCCCAAACCTACTCTACAAATATCGAGTTTCTAAGTCGTTCGTTCCGGAAGTTATTGTGTTTACGGTTGGTGTTGAATTTAAGCTAGTGAACTGTATACAATATGGTTTTAGATGTTGAAGAAAACCTTCAAATCCTACCTTTATTGTCTGGCTTGGTTGGGTATTTGGTGTGCGTGTGTGTGTCTTGAACTCGAATTCCAGGTTGTAGGTGGGAATGGGGTCCCGAACTGCACTTTTCTTGTTATAGTTCAGCGGAAAATATGGAAAAATGAAAATTTATAATTTGATACGTAGCAGGAACAAACTTCCTTCAGCTTCGTGTTAGAAAACGGAATGAATATGAATCCATATGTCCCCGAGAGACGTGAAGATGGATTTGAAAGTATACAGGGGGATTGAAAGTAAATGAAATTAATTTGAAGTGGAATTTTGAAAACAATGAAATATGATTAAGGTATGAAATAAAGAAAATAATAATATTGATCAATAAAGAATTAAAATTCCGAGGTTGCATCAGTTGGCCTAATGGCCGACTGCGTAAACACAATAACTTCCGAAAGAAACAACTTAGAAACTCGATATTTGTAGAGAAGGTTTGGACCTTAATTACGAAGGCCGAATTCGCGAATGGGTAAAATCCACCTAATGATTCCGCAGATATACCCATTCAAAATTTCATTTTCCCAATATTTCCAAAAATACAGATCAGATCGAATTGAAATCCAGTATTTCATCGAAAAATTACAGTTCGAAGGTTCATACAGAATTTTTTTTTCGAATTGTTCTGATAATACCATCATCACGAAATTTTGAATAAAGTTGTCTCTCAGCATCTTCAAACTAGCTGCGAAGTTTTATCAGGATTGAATCAGTATTTCTCGAGTTATACTGAAAAAAGCAGCGATATCGAGAAAAAAACCTCGAAATTGGACATATTTTTTCCCGATATCTCCGAAACTTACGATCGTATCGAAATGAAATTGGCTACACTGCTGTGAAATATGAAGCTCGAAGACCCAGTGAAATTTTTTTCTGGATATGATGAACAGTTTTCCAAAAAAAAATTTTTTTTGGAAAAAATATTGTAAAAAAAATTTTTTTTTAATTTACTGACCGTATGATCCTGACAAAATTTGGTTCAAAGTTGCGCGTCGTTATACTCCACCTAATTGCCAAGTTTGAATCCAATCGCTCAAGTAGTTTCTGAAATAACAAATAAATAACTTCAAAATGGCTATAACTTCGAAACTATTCGACCAATTCAGCCCATTAACGAACTCAACCACGGCATTCTAATGCGCGACCTACCCTGAAAGTTTAAAGTTGCTAGCTCACTCCGTTCGACAGTTATCGTGCCCACGGCCGGCAGGACAGAATCGATTTTGACACCGGATTCCTCATCAGTGAATCCAATCTAGTCGTTTGATACCATTTTCTGCTCAATCATCGAAAATTACAGACAATTGGACAAAAAGATTGCACGCTGTTCCCCTAGAACATGCGCGCAAAAACACCCTTTGCAAACCCACTCACGAAACGGCGCCTCAAATCATGAGACTTATAATAGGTGTGTAGGGAAAACTATTGCGACTGTTCGTTTCCTTGCAACTCTCCCCTACATTAAAAACAGTTGACATTTGAAACATGTCAAAGAGAGAGCAAACGAAGTGGAAAATAAATATCGAAACACCTCCACCTAATAACTGGCATATTTCAAAACGAATTACACACTTGTAAAATCAACATACCTTTCGCAATTCTCACTTGTCTAATGAATTTAATCCATACGTTGTGAGTGAAGGGCCTGCCTGTCCGACGCCCGTTATCTCGTTTTCTGCTGACCGCTGCCGCCCGCGTGAAAAATAGGAACCGTGCCAAAAATTAATTACGCCCGCAGATAATAAATGTGAAATTTCACGGACGCGCGGATGTAAACAAAGATTTTTCGGCCGTTTGACCATTTGTCATACTGTTTGCGGCCGGAGTTTGCCGAAGCCGCGTGTATGATATCTCTTCAGATAAATAAATAATTCGCTCGACCCCCCTTTTTTCCGGAACTCATTTCGATGAATTTTTGTGGAATACGGTGTGGATTTATGGGTTTTGTAAGGGACAAAGTGCAGTGTAGTTTATTTTATGGTCTATTGGGATAAAATCAGTTTTGGAATATTATTTGATAAAATCAAATAAATAACCTTATCATTGTATAAAGACCTTAGTGATCGACCAAACTAAAAATTACTCCCCTGAAAATTTCACAGTTTTCATTTTGAAGTATGTAGATTTTAAAAACCTAGAAAAGCACTACCGTGAAGGCAGCAGCTTTTGCGCGCATGTTCTATGGAGATGACCGCTTTGGCGTAAAAGCTGCTGCCTTCACGGCAGTGCTTTTCTAGGGAATCATTGGGCGGATTTTACCCATTCGCGAATTCGACCTTCGTAATTAAGCCCCAAATCTTCTCTACAAGTATCGAGTTTGTAGGTCGTTTATTCCGGAAGTTATTACGTATGCCAAATTCGTGAATGGGTAAATCCACCCAATGATTCAGCAGATATACTCATTTAAAGTTTTTATTTTCCCAGTATTTCCAAAATTACTGATGGAATAGACGACTTCGGTCCAAGTTGCCAACCCACAATTTACTATCATTGGGGAACAGGAATTTCAGGACAAATTCGACATGATATGGTTCGCGTTATTTATAAATATCCATAAAAGATGCCTCGGCGCCTCAAACAAGATAATTCCCTCCAAATGAAGGGTTTTGTTAAGATCTTCTCTGATTGGCAAAAATTTAAGTTGGGATTCCTGATTTCATGTTAATAGTGTCAAATTTATATAGGATATGTTCCGGAAATCAACTTGGTTGTTTCGGTTGCCGGTTTGCCCTTCCGTAAATATGAAATATTCGGTTGGTGCCTGAAAAAAAAGTTAATAACGGAATTCGATTGATGAAAAACGTTTCTCCTGTCACCAGAAAAACTGTCAATGTTCTATGGTAACATATCCCTAGCATAGAACAACCTTTATTTACTTAATGATCCATAGGACTTGGAAGAGACAACAATCAACAATGGAAAAATTACTAGGTATGGTCTATGGATCATAAGGTGAATAAAGATTGTTCTATGCTATGGATATGTAACCATAAAATATTGATTGTCGTTCTGGTGCATAGACTTAATATGTCCACGTTCTGGTGACAGGAAGATTGCTTTTTCATCAATCAAATCCCGTAATTTACTTTTTTTCAGGAACCAACCGAATATTTCATCTTTACAGAACGGAAAACTGGCAACCGAAATAACCAAGTTGATTTGCGGAACATATCCTTAATAAACTTGACACTATTAACATAAAATGAGGAACTTAAATTGCAGCCTAACAAAAACCTATATTTTGTTTGAGGAGCTGAGGCATCTTTTACGGGTGTTTATAAATAACTCGAACCTTATCATGTCGAATTTGTCCTGAAATTTCCGTTCCCTAGTGATAGTAAATTTGTGAAGAAAATTGTGGGTTGGCAACTTGGGCCGAAGTCGTCTATTGAAATCCAGTACTTTATCGAAAAAAACCTAGAAAAGCACTATCGTGAAGGCAGCAGCTTTTGCGCGCATGTTCAAATTCGTTTCCAAAGCGGTCATCTCCATTGAACATGCGCCCAAAAGCTGAAACACTTGTGTTTTGGTAATCTTCACAGGATTAAGAAGTTTGAATCTGATTGTATTTGTTCATTTTTGAGATATTGCGGAAATAACGTTGACATTTCAAATAACAACGATATTTGGCACATTTTTTTCCTTATTTCCTCGAAAGTAAATTTTGTATCGATCAAAATTTGAAATATTGTTGTTAAATACTGACTCTAATGTTTGGGCCAAATTCCATTGAAATCTTATCAATATTTTCAGAGAAAAAAAAATTTTCACTAGTAATACCACTAGAGGTCAAATTATTTCCGGAAATTTTTTCGAGCTCATGAATATTTCGAAAATTATCCAGATTCGAAGACGAGGGATAATTTTCTAAAAATATTCATTGGCGCGAAAATTTACGAATTTAATTTGACCTCTTGTGTTATTCGGTAAGGAAATTTCACACCAAATGAGTTAATTTTTCAACAACATCAATTTTCGTCTTCATGGAGTACTTGCAAAACATAGAGGGTTTTGTCGCCTTGATTATTTAGTTACCATGGCAACTCAGTGAATCTCTAAGCTAGAAATTATTTCTGTTTTGAATTTGCCAAAAAAAGCACGACGTAAAAAATGTCTCGCTTCGGCCAAGAAAGTGAAGAAAATATTCGCCAGAATATTGAGTAGTTGACACCCGCTAATACTAGGAAATCGAAGGCAAGTGTATGGAAGCAAATTATAAACTTTTGCGCAGAAAAAACGTATGATTTCGACAGAGCGGATATACCTCTGGAAGAACTGGCGCTTATTCTTGAAGACTAAGCCTTCAACATACGAAAGAAGAACTCCGAAGGCTACAAGGAGAGTGTTATCAAAGTTCTATGGAACTTCTCAGCTAAACAGTTACAGGAATATTATTTCGAAAGGTACAATCGCAAATTTAATCCACTCTCTGACATAGAATTTGTCAACGCAAGAGCTGTAAAAAATGATAAGCGTCGGAAGCTACAAATAGATCCATCCAAGAGAAAGGCAAGTTCAACCGCACTATCAGCAGACGAATTGAGAAAATATTCTGCCATTATAAACGTCAAAAAAATTTCCAGTTAAATTAGCTGTTGGGTATACACGAGGAAAGAATTCCCACTAAAATTGATCCGTTGCGATGGTGATCTGTCAGAAATACACGTTCTGATTGATTAAAAATCACATGTGTGGAATTTTCATAAAAAATTTTAAAAGTTTTCGAATAAAATTGTGTTTGGATTTTCTAACGACTGTATCCACACGAAATTTTGCTTCAAGTGGCTCTATGGTATTCCAAAACTGTCCACGAAGTTTCAATTCGATCGAGTCAATACTTCATGAGATATCGAAGAATTAACACCAAATTTTCAAATAAGCCTAACTCCGAAACTATTCAACCGATTCCATTCATTGACTAATCTGACAATTTCAAGTCGCTAAGTCTTTTTCTTCAAAAGTAAGAGCACATACGGACGGACAGAAATGAATTTGACCACGAATTCTTCTTCAGGGAGTTCAACCCAAACGTTTAAGACCATTGATGCATTGATAACACGGTGTTTCCGAAAATAAGTGTGTTAAATATACTGGGGGTTCTATAACTGAGAATAATAATTTCATCGTGATGTATCATGAAATATGAGATTCTAAAATATTCAATTAACCCCATAAAATTCAACGTGAGAAGTTGCTGCGAGAATGTTTTCACATAAATGAGAAGTTACAGCAATATTTCTGGAATGAATATTTTCGAAAAACACCCGGTAACTATGTAACGTTTATGGCTATGGAATTGCGGTTTTCGCCAGCGAGTCTCTCATGAAATTTGGCTCAGACATCAGTTTTCTTCTATCTAGAAATCTATCAGAAATAGGGCTTCCTATTCAGAAGTGTCCCATTGATCTGAGGAAAATTAACCCAATCTGGTCCTGCAGTATTTCATCAAAACCGTAACCACAGACTAACCAGATGAACAACTCGCGTCATTTACTAAGCAAATCTATGTCAACGCAGATATGACCCTGAACCGAGCTAATCAGAATTTTAGCAGGCGTTTGGGGTGCTTTGGGGTGCCAATCAGATTGCAGGATTACGTCACTCTCGTCGCTTATGGACTCGCTTGAAGAGGTTATAAACATGTAAACAAACTGAAATTAATTTTTGTCCTATTTATTTGATGAATAATTTCGTATCTGTTCCATTTTAGAATATAATCCAAACAGTTTTTACAACAAAATCAATTGTTTAGTCATCTCTCAGGTTCTGTTTTATGATGACAGTCCTCATTATATGCTTTGATTGTACAACAACAAGAAATGGAATCGAACTCAGGTGGACTCATTCATAATGTTCATTTTATATAATATAAAGGAATCGTAAGTGAAAGAATTACAACCTTCATTATTCAATTAAAACGATGGGATGTCTAATAAAATTGTATATGATTGCACAACCACAAGGATTGGAATCGAACAAAGTTGGTCTATTCATAGTTTGATTTTATATTGAAATGAATCTTATTTGATGTAAAAGTATCACAACCTATATATATTCCACTTAATACAATAGTATGTTTCCGTTTGCATGATAAATTGATTTCAAAGAACAAGTTTTCGCCTAAAAAATACCACTTTTAATTAGTTATTGTTTTGTATATTCTTTATTGATAAAATAGTGAGGCAATTATGAATTACACTTGCTGAATTAAATTATGTAAAAACCAGTGTCTGAAACAGTTTGGCAGACTTCACGTAAACATGGTATACTTACTTAGTTACTGAAAACTTAACGAATAACATATTTATATGAGTAATAATTGATAGGGTTATGGGAAAGATAAGACAATGTAGTTTTCAAAGGGAGTCTATTTCTTGTTTATAAATTTTTAAAGTTTCCTCATTTCTTATACATTAGTTCGTTTGTATTCACACATATTAGAAAAAGGTTTGCAATGTAATAGAACACGCCCAAACTCCCAGAAGATTTTGGGGGTTTTCCTAGAGACCTATAAGTGTCACTGCAAAGATTCTCTGATTAAGGTAAACTGGTTTTCCATAACATTTTTCAAGAATTTTCATTTACTTCAACAG
The DNA here is from genome assembly GCA_958510865.1 of Myrrha octodecimguttata. Lineage (NCBI taxonomy): Eukaryota > Metazoa > Arthropoda > Insecta > Coleoptera > Coccinellidae > Myrrha > Myrrha octodecimguttata. The sequence goes on from OY294059.1 coordinate 24,938,218, forward strand.
AGTTCTTCTATGGGAGTTTAAGATGTGAGAAAACACTCGCTTTGGTATTGGAAATTTGCTTTTCAAGTGGTTTCCTCGAAAAATCTCAGTCTGATTTTAATCTTGTGATTCCTGAATCCCGACAAATCCGTTTTTACATTTCGATTTTAGATATTCCAAAGTATTCAATTTGACAGCTGTATTGAGGAAGAAGAAAGTGTGGTTATGTCTGTTGTATTTATCAAGGTCAGAAAGACTCGATTCCAGCAAACGATGAAGTGATTTGTCTTGTAGGTCTGTGCCGTTACACTGTAACTTGTTCATACCGCGTAGATACCGCAAAACCCGCCTGAGATACGGAATAACTTTATCGTCTTCGAAGGCCGACTCATTGGTCGATAACCGGAAAAACCGGGCCCTCCTCCGGGTAACTCCAAGATATTCACGTGGGGCAAAGGTCACGTGGCGCGACTCTTTCCTGCATTGGCTGCCACATGGCCAATACTCGATACCAGGGCCGCCCAGGATAGATACCTGGCGGGTTTCTTTTGTTTTTATCGTGTGTTGCTCTAGCGACTTGCAGCCACCATCTTAGGTGAAAATTTGAGGACGTGATGTGGGATTTGTTGAAAAATTCCGAGGTGGGCGTTGTTAACTTTTTGGTTTTTTCAGACGATTTCAATTCGACGGGAAAACTGACCATGGATGTTTATTTTTCTGTTTAATTATTTATGTTGAGATGTTGTGAGAACTGACCTCTGAATTTGAATTTTGATCAATTTATGTAGGAAACGCTGGAAATTCAACGGAAGACATATTGCGCGCATGTTCTAGGGAAACAGCGTGTTATCGTTTTGTCTGAATGTCTGTAATTTTCTAATTTCGAGCCGAAAATGGTTTCACAGGACTAGATTAGACTCACTGATGATGAATCCGGTGGTAAGTTGGAGTAAAACAACGCGCAACACGAAATTTCGCACCTAGTTGCGTGTTGGCAATTTTCACCTGATAAGTTTCAATTGGATTGCATTTGTTCTTCTTGAGATATTGCGGAAATAACGTTAAAATTCCAAATAACAACGATATTTGACACATTTTCTTTCCTTATATTTCCGAAAGTAAATATTGGACCGAATTCAAATTTGGAACATTATTGTTAAATACTGACTCTGAGATTTGTGTTGAATTCCATTGAAAGCGTATCAGTATTTTCGGGGAGACAAAATTTTCCATGGAATATTTTAAAAATTTTCTAACAACTGGATCAACACGAAATTTTGCTCTAAGTTGCGCGTTGGTATTCCAAAACTGTCCACGAAGTTTCAATTTTATCGAGGTAACACTTCATGAGATATCGAGGAATTAACCTCAAAATTTCAAATGAGCCTAACTCCGGAACTATCCAACCGATTCAACCCATTACCGAACTTAACCGGTAAATTTGGACTCCAATTGTAACCTGACAATTTCAAGTTGCTAAGTCTTTTCCTTCGAAAGTTAGAATACATACGGACGGACGGACAGAATTGAATTTGACCATGGATCCTTCTCCAGGGAGTTCAACCCAATCGTTTAAGACCATTTTCGGCTCAAAATTCGAAAATTACTGACATCGTGACGAAAAGATAACGCACTGTTTCCAAGTACAGGGTGGGCAAAATTCGTTGTCCACTGAAGGGATCTCGAGAACTAAAGCAGCTAGAAGAAAACTGATAACACATTCTCGAGTTCTTTTTTCCTGACTAATCCGAATCTGAAAACAGATCCAGCTTATCGCGCATAGAACTTGAGTTATGAGCGAAAAATGAAAATTTGTCTTTTTCAATAATGCTGAATAAGTCGCTGGTTTGAACTCGTATTCGAAATCTGTTGATACATTCTACAGGCACATTTTTAGGATTAATTCATTCAATATATCATGAGAAAAAGTTCAATACTTTTTTCCCGCTTTTCTATTCACTGTTGAATTATTTTAAGTAGGCTGGCGTTACCATAGCGACGATTGAATATGCATTATATATATTATTATGTATGTCGTTCTGGCTATTTCTCGAAAAAGACTTCTCTTGCAACTCGGCTATTTCTATTCGCTTGAATATAGCATACCAACATATCGAATTTTTCGTAATTTGGAATATTTCGGGCCATTAGGGATAATAAACAGATTTGCTATTGCTAATCTTAAGAACTATGACAAATTAACCATAGAAATATTTATTCAGCAATCGCTGATTCCAATCATAGAGGCGCAAGTTCACACAAATATAATGCATATTTAATCATCGCTATGGTAACGTCAGCCTGCTAATAATTCAACAGTGAATAGAAAAGCAGGAAAAGAGTATTGAATTTTTTCTCATGTAATATTCATGTGAAAAGCGACATATGATACATTTTTGAAATCAGCAAAAATTTTGTAGCAAGATAAGAGGATATTCGACTATAGTTTATATTTGAAAGATTCAAAATTCTTCTCATTTCTCGATAATGGCTGGATTAAAAAATTCAGTCATATTATATTTGAATTACTCCTAAAAAAGTGCCTGTAGAATGTATCAACAGATTTCCAATACGAGTTCAAACAAGCGAGTTATTCAGCATTGTTGAAAATGACAATTTCTCAATTTTCGCTCGTAACTCAAGTTCTATGAACGATAAGCTGGATCTGTTTTCAGATTCGGATTAGTCAGGGAAAAAGAGCTCGATAATGTGTTATCATTTTTCTTCTAGCTGCTATAGTTCTCGAGATCCCTTCAATAGACAACGAATTTCGCCCACCCTGTACAAGCGCGTAAAAAACAATTCAATTATTCAAGCTCTACTTTGTTGATGAATTAGCAGTCGACTAAGAATATATTTAGCGCATGCGTCATTCGAAGGACCACAGACTTTACAAAATCGAATAATTTCGAACAAAATCGCATGATTTCGCATAGGAGGTGCATAATTTGACATTTGCCAATCGGCAACACTGATCTAGGTCGCCGCTCTAGCTAATTCTATTCTCAGTGGATCAAGCGCGCCCAAAAACTGCTATCGCTGACTACTCCAGCTAAAATCAGGCGCTCGAAAAAATTGACGGGCTGATTGAATAATCCGGTATCCGGATTACGAGAACTGTGATACGCAATTATCGTTAAACTAATTGCGTCGATACAATTCCACAGCTCCGTTCTCCAAATTAACTGGCTCGGGGCTGCGTACGGGCGTCAGAATTTCACGGCAGTCAAGTGCGAAATGCCCATTATTTATTCACATCCTATTAACTTCCGGGCATACAACATGATGGAGTTGTTAATATTTGAGCGATAAATATGACGGTTGCTAGTGCGCGTCCAGAAAGTAGGCAGGAAGTGGCATCGATGGTTGGAAGATGAATTTGATACACAAAACTTTTGCTAGTTAGTCCAAATATATGTATAGATTAAAGCTCATTTTGGGAGGATTTTGCATCATTTTTGGGTTTTGCGTGCATGTTCTAGGGGAACAGCGTGCTATCGTTTTGTCCAAATGTCTGTTATTTTCGATGATTGAGCCGAAAATGATCTCAATCGACTAAGTTGGACTCACTGATGACGAATCCGGTGTCAAAATCGATTATGTCCGGCTGGCCGTCCGACGACGCGATAACTATCGAACGAAGTGAGCTAGCAACTCGAAACTTTCAGCGTAGGTCGCGCATCGGAATGCCGCGGTTAAGTTCGTTAATGGGCCAAATCGGTTGAATAGTTTCGGAGTTATAGCCACTTCAAATTTTGAAGTTGTTTATTTTTTATTTCAGAAACTACTTGAGCGATTGGATTCAACTTTGGCAATTAGGTGGAGTATAACGACGCGCATTTTTCAGCAGAATTTTGTCAGGATCATATTGTCAGTAAATTTGAAAAAAATATTTTTTCGACATTTTTTTTCAAAAAATTTTTTTTTCCAGAAACCATTAATCATACCAGGAAAAAATTCCACTCACACTTTGAGCTTCATATTTCACAGCAGTGTATTAAATCTCAGTTCGATACGATCTTAAGTTTTGGAGATATCGGGAAAAAAATATGTCAAATTTCGAGGTTTTCTTCTCGGTATCGTTATTTTTTTCAGTATAACTCGAGAAATGCTGATTCAATCCTGATAAAACTTCGCAGCTAGTTTGAAGATGCTGGAAGACAACTTTATGCAAAATTTCGTTATGATCGTGTCATTAGAACAATTTGAAAAAAAGATGTCTGTGATTTTCTTATCATATCATCCTCATTAAATTCTGTGTGAACCTTTGAACTGTAATTTTTCGATGAAGTACTGGATTTCAATTCGATCTGATCTGTATTTTTGGAAATATTGGGAAAATAAAATTTTGAATGGGTATATTTGCGGAATCATTGGGTGGATTTTACCCATTCACGAATTCGGCCTTCGTAATTAAGGTCCAAACCTTCTCTACAAATATCGAGATTCTAAGTTGTTTCTTTCGGAAGTTATTGTGATTCCGTAGATATAACCATTCAAAATTTTATTTTACCAATATTTTCAAAAATACAGATTAGATCGAATTGAAATCCAGTAATTTATCGAAAAAAAATCTAGAAAAGCACTGCCATGAAGGCAGCAGCTTTCGCGCCCAAATTCAAATTCGTTGCTGAAGCGGTCATCTACATTGAACATGCACGCGAAAGCTGCTGCCTTCACGGCAGTGCTTTTCTAGATTTGTTTATAGGTTTTCACTCCCAATATCTGAAACAGAACTATTAAAAATTAAATAAAGATTTTTTTTTTCATTAAAAACGCGTATTGCAGTATCAAACTACTTGCCAAGGGCAGTTTCTTGCAAAACAGATTGCCTTATGAACAATACAGGAATAACACAAACGATAAAGAAAGAGAACTGTGACGTTTCAGAGTAGAAATCTGACTCTTTCATCAGACAAAGGAGAAAATTTCAAGAATTATTTTCTTTCGATTTTCGTTCCGATTTGGGGCTTTTGTCAAATTGACAGTTTCGAGAAAACAGAGCAACACAAATTCATTTGGTTTGAAAGTTTTTCAATTCTACCTCTTTTTTGAGTAAATTCAGCATTTTGTTAAATGGAGGGAGAATTTTGCTCATTTTTCGGTAGAAATAGAACGTATTTGGCTAGATTTACTTAAAAAAGAGGTAGAATCGAAAAACTTTCAAACCTAATAAATCTGTGTTACTGTGTTTTCTCAAAACTGTCAATTTGACAAGAGTCTCAAATCGAAACGAAAATCGAAAGAAAACAGTTCTTGAAATTTTTTGCTTTGTCTGATGAAAGAATCAGATTTCTACTCTGAAACGTCACAGTCCGCTTTGTTTATCATTTGTATTGTTTCTGTATTGTTCATTAGGCAATCTGCTTTTAGCAAGAAACTGCCCTTGACAAATAGTTTGATACTGCAATCCGCAAGGGTGTTTTCCATGAAAAAGACAGTTTTTATTTCATTTTGAATAGTTCTGAGTGAACACCCGTAAAAAACCTTAAAAATTATCCAAATATTTGTACTTTGAGTTCCATAAGCAATATGACCGTTCTGCCTAAATGTCTGTATTTTTGCACGCATGTTCTAGTGGATCAGCGTGCTATCGTTTTGTTCAAATGTCTGTAATTTTCTAATTTTGAGCCAAAAATAGTATCAAACGACTAGGTTGGACTCACTGATGACGAATCCGATGTCAAAATCGATCATGTCCGGCCGGCCAGCCGTCCGAAGGCACGATAACGGGGTATGGAGAATTCTATCGACTTGAAATTTCAGGATTGATTGCATTTCAAAATGGGAAAGTTAAGTTCGTTAATCGGTGAAATTGGTCAAATAGTTTCGGAGTTATAGCTATTTGAAGTTTTGAGTTTATTTCCCCGATATTTCGAGAATCACTGAAGCGATTGAATTTAAACTTGGTAGTTAGTTGAAACACAAGGACTTACAACTTCTCGCGAAATTTTTTTGGGATCATGCTATTGATTAAATCAAAAAAAAAATTTGTTGCCGAAATTTTTTTCAAAAAAATTTTTGTTTTCAGAAACTATCGATTCTATTCGAACAAAATTTTGATCATAATTCGAAATTCATATTCCACAGCAGTGTACTAAATTTCAGTTTGATGCAATTATAATTTTCGGAGATTTTGGGAAAAAATATGTATGTAAAATTCGTAGTTTTCCTTGATATGGTTGTTTTTTTCGGAATATCTCTGAAAATGATGATTCAATCATGATGAAACTTGGCTGCACATTGGAAAATGCTGATGAACAAATTTTCGTGATGATCGTGTCTTTAGAACGATTCGAACAAAAAAATCTATCTTATGATCAAACTATCCTCATAAAATTCTGTACGAACATTCGAATTGTCATATTTGGATGAAAATCTGGATTTCAATCCGATTGAATCTGTATTTTTGGAAATATTGGATATATCAACGGAATCATTGGGCCGATTTTACCCATTCACAAATTCTGCATTCGTAATTAAGGTCCAAACCTACCCTACAAATATCGAGTTTCTAAGTTGTTCCTTTCGAGAGATATTGTTTTTACAGTCGGCATTTAGGGTACCATTGTTGGATTTTGAAAATTCATAACAAAAACGTCTGTTCTCATCATTCTTTGCAGTTTTTATGTAATCATTTCGAAATAGCTAGAGCTTCGACTAACAGACCAAAAATTGATTTTATTTATTTATTTATTCATTCGTTTATTTATTTATTTAATCCCCACATATACACCCTTAGAGTAATTACACATGTAGAGGAGTAATAATTACACATACAAAAGAGCTATCTCCTTATTTACACCAGTATTTGGTATGTCTATATCTATAACTTTTGGACCAATTCATTACACATAATTAACATTGTGTTAATAGGGGATAACACACCCAGTTTAACAAAAAATATGTTCTCATTGTGCATTCTTGAATTTAACTTTGGAACCTTAAAATTAAAATAGTCAAAATAACTTCTACTATTTACAACATCTGGAATAAAAATCATAGCTTTTGTTTTTCATCTATTATCTAAAGATTTAAAACTAATCTCGATTAACACAGAGCGATAGTATTTCATGAATGGAATATTTTTATATTTTTTCACATGTCAGTACCTGAGAAATTTTTTTTGTACCTTTTCTATGGTGTCAATGTTGATGGCAGTTAAAGCCATTCATACTGCCGAGGCATACTCCAGATGTGGTCTTACAAGTGCTTATATAGAAGAAAAGTTAAATTCCCTTGCATTTCTCATTAATGGACCTAATACCCTGATAGCTTTACTTGTTGAGTACTCGGAATGACTACCAAATTTCAAACTTGACTGGGTTACAACTCCTAAGTTTTTTACCTCCGATTTTCAAGTGATTTTTCTGTGCTGATTTTATAATCGGAGGTCAGGTTTTTTCTAGTGAAGCTGACGAAATTACACTTAGAAACATTCAAAGACATTTTATTTTTACTGAACCACTGCTGGAACTCAATTAAATCAGCTTGCAAAAGATTGCAGTCGGCTATGGTTAAAAATTTTTATGAGCAACTTGAAATCACCTGCAAAAAGCAACGCAACAGAAACTGCACTCAGACAGGAAGATCATTCAAAAATATTGAAAATGCAGAGGACCAAAGACACTACCCTGTGGCTTACCCTATCGAAGTGTCAAGCTGGGTGCCACTGTCTATGGCGTCCGCTGCACTTTCTGTGAAGCTACAGAGATAGTTGATCTACCCATCACGAAACGGTGTTTACTTGGATTCACTTTGATATTAGCTCGATTCTGGATATCTCGGTGTAATATAATTTCAAAAACCGTGGTTAAAATTGATTCTGTCTGTCCGACCGGCTGGCCTTGTGCGCTGTGACTTTCGAAAGGAAGGACCTAGAGTCTTGAAATTTTCAGGTTGGGTTAAGATCTTGAATATCGTTGGATGGATGGGCCAAATCTGCCGAATGGTTTTTGTGCTACAGCCATTTGAAATTTTGATTTTTCAATAACTCGAAAAATACCTATCTGAACGAAATGAAACTTGAATGAAAGATGAACAGTGTCAATAAGAAGAATTATCCGTGGAAAAATTCGAAAAAAAATTTTTTTTTTTTTTTAATTTTTTTCACTGAAATTTCGCAAAGTGAACAAGCGCGTGAAAGCTGCTGACTTCACGTCAGTGCTTTTCTAGATTTCTCGTGAATAGGAGTTATTTCATTTTGTCGATTCGCATCGGTCATTGCACCAAAGCTGTCCCGTAACAAACCTCTAGTCCACATCGTACGATGTAATACTGAACCAGATTGTTATTTAATTTCGGCCCAACCGCCCCTTTGCCATCATAGCAGGCCGTACTGCTGATGGCGTTTAGTGGACTGCCCTGATTTATGCCCCATCTGTGGTTGATGCATAGCGATGTAATTTACAGTATTGCTCTCAAAAATATGGACACGAGCTCTGCAGGACTAAGAGTTGGTTCGTTGTTGAGATTTCGGAAAATCTGAATATTTGCATAGTATTTCTTCCCTACGGGGTGCTCGTTTGAATTTAGGTCGTGCTGGAAAAATTAAGGAAATTGGGAGGTTTCATTAGTTTATAACGGCATGGTACATTTTGCATGTCTTGGGGAACAGCGATCTATCGATTTGCTCGGATTATTGTGATTTTCGAAGTATTTACCAAAAATTATCTCCAACGACTAGGTTGGACTCACTGATGAAGAAGCAGATATCAATTGACGAAAAATTAAATACCAAATTATAGAGAAAAAATCAGTCTACCAATTTTCTTTTTATTGTCTGTTGAAGGCGTCAGGTATAGACGTGACAGTTCACTACGTTAGTAATTTGTATTATGTTCGTTGTTGAGATTTCGGAAAATCCGAATATTTGCATAATATTTCTTCTCTACGGGGTGCTCGTTCGAATTTAGGTCGTGCTGGAAAAATTAAGGAAATTGGGAGGTTTTATTAGTTTATAAAGGCATGGTACATTTTGCATGTCTTGGGGAACAGCTCTCTATCGATTTGCTCGGATTATTGTGATTTTCGAAGTATTTGCCAAAAATTATCTCAAACGACTAGGTTGGACTCACTGATGAAGAATCAGATGTCAAATTCGATTATGTACGACTGTAGCCACGGTAACTTGAAAACAGAAAGAGCAAACTCTCTGGATAGATTGAGAATCGGAATGCAACGGTTGAGTTCGATATAGGGCCAAATCGGCCGAACGTTTTTGGAGTTGCACTCATTTGAACAGTGTTTAACTACTCTCTAATCCACTTACACTTTCTGCGTCTAACGCACGTTTCGGAAACTAAGTTTCCTTTGTCAAAGACATATCGTTTCTCTTTCATTCATTTATTCTATCAAGTTTTCAACTTATATCGTTGTATTCCAGTAGATATAATAATTGAATTAGTCTTATAAGACCTAGTACGTTGAAGACAATAGAAATTCATCGTAATATGTCAATATCGAAAGATATTATGGAAAGTCATCACAGAAATCTCTATGTTTCAAATGATAATATAGAAAATATTTTCAAAAATTTTCCGAACTTTATGAAATATTCATCAATTCATTCAATTTAGGAAATATTCATCAATTCCAATGAAATTGCGCGCAAATATTGGAGTCAATATTTTGTGTCAGTGTACCAAATTTTACTTCGATCCGATTTTATTATCGGAGGTATTGGAAAAAAAGTATGTCAAACTCCCTGGTTTCATTGTCGTTATTCATGTGATTTCCCGAATAACTCGGAAATTACTTATATTGTCAGGTTGTAACTTAGTAACTAGTTGGCTAATGCTAATGTTCAGACTTGGGTGGAATTTTTTTTGTGATCATCGTGTCATTAAAATAACTTTTTTATTTACGAGAAATCAGGGTCAATACATGGGTAGGTAACCAAACCAATGACCGAATAATATAAATAAAAAAAATTTGAATATAATTTTCAAATTATATTTATGAAAGACATATACAGGAGAAGAATCATGACCGCGAGATATCAGAAAGAGAGAACACAAGAAAAACCTGAAGAATGGAAATCACATGATAGATCGGGATATTTGTATTTTCACGCGCTTGTTCTGGGGAACAGCGCGTTATCATTTCGTCACAATGTCTGTAATTTTCGAAGTCTCAAACGACTAGGTTGGACTCACTGATGAAGAATCCGTGGTCGAAATTGATTCTGTCTGTCCGGCCGTCTGGCCGGCCGATCTTGTGTGTAAGATCCTGAATATCTCGGTTAAGTTCGTTAATGGGCCAAATCTGCCGAATGGTTTTTGTGCTATAGCCATTTGAAATTTCAATTTTTCAATAACTCGAAGAATATTCATCTGATCGAAATGAAACTTGGTGGGAAGACAATTAGAAGAATTGTCCATGGAAAAATCCGAAAAAAAAATTTTTTTTTCGAAAATTTTTATATTTCCTTGAAATTTCACAAAAATTTCCAAGTCGCCATTGCGCAATGTGAACAAGCGCGTAAAAGCTGCTGACTTCACGTCAGTGCTTTTCTAGATTTTTTTTGTATCTGTTTTTTCCACCTATCCTAGGCTTCAACGGAACCCCTCAGAAGCTTAAAGCTTGTGCGAGTTAGGATACCGGTTGTGTTCTGTGTGGGCTTTATTACTAATTGCTTGCCCCACGTTAGAATTCTACAAAGATACGGATTCAAAAGATCTGAAAAGGAAAAAGAGAATTTTTTTTTGTATTTTTTCATATGAAATTTGTTTCATGAAATATAATATGCGGCTGAATTTACTGGAAAAAGTAATAGAATTGAACATTTTTCATATCAAGTGAATCTTTGTTTATGAGGTTTCCTGAAAATGTCAATGTGACGAAAAATTAAATACCAAATTATTGAGAAAGAATCAGTCTACAAATTTTCTCTTTATTGTCTCTTGAAGGCGTCAGGTATAGACGTTACAGTTCACTACGTTAATAATTTGTATTATTTCGATATAATTAATTCCATTTAATTTTCAATAGTTCTTTTTCGGATATTGGAAATGATAACCTAGGAAACAGCAGAAAAATGATGCAAAATTATATTCTTCAATCGACACTCTAAGTTTAACGTTGTCCAAATATCAACACCCTACCTACACTAAACAACAGATTCAAACATTATCAACACCACCAATTCTGAAAAGTGTGTACCCAAAATACCGAACACCCCTTTATATTGTATTCGACCTGCACGGACCTCTATGGAATCCGGAACAATGCCGGCCAGAATATGAGAGAATGTCGTCTAAATGAAGGAATCTGGCCCATATTCCAGTTGGTCGGAAACAAAGAGACACATATAGGCGATAATTCACGGTGGAGGTATGCAGCGATTTTCAATAGAATATGTGGCGCTGTAATCTGTGCTGACTAGCTGTCTCATCTATTCTGGCCTGCTTTTGTATCGTTCTGGAGACGCATCTTATGGCTTTAAGATGTCAATCAAACAAGGCTCCCCACGTTGGGGATTTTGCACATGTTACTCTTATTTCGAAGCTTGCAGTGTAATTGGAATTCATCAGATATGTGGCTTGGCTAGCTTGCTGAAGAGTTGCGTTCTTCGGAGAATTTTTATGAGTGTGAAGAAATACAGTTTGCAGGTGTTTTCTTAGGATTATAATAGGAAATATGAGGAAAGAACTGCTGTGACATCGAGATTTCAAGCTTTTTGACTGATGTATTATATATACTTCATGACTGAGATGAAGCGATCACTTTCCCAGATATTGCTTAACATTAAGATATAATCAATTTTGATATCTTCTTATCGTTTGCTTCTTTTGAAGTCATCTTCAAGCCTTTATTTCTGAAAAACGATCGATCAGAAGTATTGTTGAGACAACATCTTTGAATGCATTTGTTAGGTTCATAACATAAAGTTAGCCGAAAGGTGTAGATAAAACTTTGAAGAAATTACTGAAGGAAATTATGTTATGTTTTTCATATCAATGTTTTATTGGATTTTCACTAACAGTTTCTGCTTTTGGAAGTCACTGGAACAGTTTCTGACAATATATTTACTAGGTTGACTCATTTTTCCCCTGAAATCTCTCCTGAAATTTAGGAGTACACAAGATATTTCTTCCTGAAGACATAAAGGGTGAAATTTCAAGCTCGCTACGATTCACACCATTTTCAGTTAGTGTAGTACTAGTGTAGACCCTTAAATCTATACCTACTGCCCCAAACTTTGGTGGGTGCTGAATGGCGGATGGGCCGGGTTGGATTTGATCCTGGATAATGTTGGCAATTATTGTTAAAAAACAATACTAAGGATCGTCAACATGGTAATGTTGTAGCTTATGAGGTATTTGCTATTTCTCTTTTACTCCTGAACAAATCAAACCTCTGTCGGGTTCTTGGTATTTCGTGGTTGAGCTCTGAGCAATCCCCTTTTCATTAAATCAGTATGGTATAGAATATCACCTCTAAAGAAGAACGCAATGAAACGGAATGCATTTTCATTACGACTTTTTTCGAATTAAACTTCTGAAAAAGCAGACATAGGCGCATGCGGAAAAGTATTCTATTCGAGAAGAGGTATCTATGGTTGAAAATAATGTCCAACTTGATGACCCCACCTGTATATCCTGATCTTCGGAAGTAACAGACATTTGGACAAGGTTTTCTCGCCTCTAATTCTTGCGAAAATGAGAGACAAGAACTTCAAGGCCACTATTCGACTCGATAAATCAAAATCAACTTCGTCATCACTAGTGGAGGCCTTCAATCAATCCTAGGGATCGATATCAAGTTCTGGACCAATCAATTGAGATATAAGTACAAAAATCCAAGTGAAATACAACGGAATATGGGTTTTTCCTGAATTTGAGTTATTACTGCAAATGCAAATTTGAACATTATTATATTGTGGGTTTGATTCATCCTTTTCCCAGATTACCTTCAAAAAGTATTCAAAATCAGATTTCAAAATTGGGGTTTGCCAGACATGCACGAAGTGACAACGGTGTTTAGTAGAATATCTTTTTCTGCTATAGAATAATGAAATATTCATTCTTATTCTGTGGTATACACGTGTTCTTTGTCAATATAACCAAACAATTTCCGTTTGCGATTTGTGAGTAATATGACAGTATGACAGTCTGTGCTCTTCAATTTCTATCCCTTGGTCGTTGTCTTCTACTCTAACCAGATCGAAGTGTAGCTATTTCTATTTTCCTAAGCAAAGTCACACATTTGACGTCCTTTTCTTTCCGAGAGAGCTAAATTCGACGTTGCCATATCATGCACTCAAGACAAATCCCTTTAAATGCAAAACCCCATTTTTATTTTTCAGTTTTAGGTGATCAAACATTTTTTTGAAAATATAATACTGAAATTATATGTTTGAAACGTGATATTCTGAAGGTTTTTCATGAAAATTACTGTATTTTTATTTAAAGGAAAAACCACCATTGGAGCAATTTTTCAGAATGATAAAATGGAATAGGAGCTAGGATCGATCGCTTAAGGCTGATTCTCACTATACGTTCCGAAACCTTCCAGTATCCTTCCCGTAAAATATTATAAGCTGTAAATGAATTGATGTATGCACACTATACGTTCCGTATACGTTCCGTCAACATGGCATTTTTACCTACTATATTTAAACGTGAATCATACAGAAAAGATACTGGAAGATTACAGGACTTAAAGTGTGAACCAACCTTTACACTGATGAATTTGACCATTTTGAGAAATACTCGGAATCGTCGGAGCTTCTCGTTTCCCAGCATTAGTTCCTAGCTTTCTTTGGATAAGTCGTAATATGTTCTGAATTTTTTATTATGAGATTCAATTAATGAAGTATTATTTCAATTCTTTAAGCAAACGAGTGACGGCCTCCAGATCTACACCAAATAGGCCAATTTTGAGGGGTTGCAAAGTGGCGAAGGGACCGGTTGAATTTCAATAACGGACGGTTTTGGGAATTTTTAAAAAACAACTTTGATTCATCAGACATATATTGTCTATAGTTTCGAATCGCAGTTTCGTTAGGTTCCTTAGGCTTCGTACTTGAGCTCTGAGCAATTCACTTCTTATTCAATAAGAATAGTATGGAAAAAAATAATATCGACTTGAAATGTGAACGTAATAAAACGGAATGTATTTCCATTTCATTCTCACTTCTACCACCTCCATTGGCACACCCCATCGATTCTGATTTATGAAGAAATACCTGCTGACAAACTAATAAATGACGCCTTATGGAAGCGGGCCAAAAGGAAACCCGACTTTCGGCAGCCCTCTGACGGAGGAAATATAAAACGTATTAGAGTTGACTTTCTGCGGACTGATGTAGGTGCAATCGGGTGAAAAATCGACGCAGGCGGCGGTGCACCACCACGACAATTTGTTAAATCCCGACGATTTATGTCGGCTTCAGTCACTTGTTTAATTTTTTATAGGTAAGCTGACCGCGAGTTCGGGCAGACCCGGGCGGAAACAGTCTGGAAAATGCGAATTTGTCAGGTTTCATTTCGAGAGAGATGATTGACGATAATATAATGGCAAGGGCTGGTTCACACAGATTTGACAGACGCCGGAAAATATGTCGAATGGTAGGAAAGGTTGGGTTCCTCTTGAATTATCTGGGTACTGAGCTGAGATATATCGTATATAAATATGGCAATGTCAAAATCCTAGTTGATGAATGAGTAAAATAAATGGAAAAACCTAGAAAAGCACTGACGTGAACTCAGCAGCTCTTGCACGCATGTTCACTTTAAGTGATATCCTTTGAAAATTCGCGCAAAAGCTGCTGACTTCGTCAGTGCATTTCAGGATTTTTTTGAAAAAGTTTTGGATTTCAATTCGATCAAGACTGTATTTTTGGAAATATTGGAAAATAGAATTTTGAATGGGTATAGCTATGGAATCATTTGGCAAATTTTACCCATTCACGAATTCGATCTTCATAATTAAGCCCCAAACCTTCTCTACAAATATCGAGTTTCTAAGCTGTTTCTTGCCGTTATTGTGTTTACGATCGATATATGTAGAGTAGGTTTAGAGCTTCACAAAGGCCGAATTTGTGAATGGGTAAAATCCACCCGAAGATTCCGCAGATATACCCATTCAAAGTTTCATTTTCCCTATAATTCAGAAAATACAGATTAGATTGAATTGAAATCCAGTACCTATTTCTTCATCTAAAAATGACGGTTCGAAGATTCATACAGAATTTCATGAGGATAATATGATCAGAAGATAACAGAATATCTAAATCATCACGAAATTTCGCAAAAAATCGTCCATCAGCATCTTCAAACTAGCTGCCAATTTTCATCAAGATTTAATCAGTGTTTTTGAGTTAATCCGAAAAAACAGCGATATCGAGAAAAAATGCGAAATTTTGTATATTTTTTCTCAATATCTCAGAAAATAAAACAGTATCGAATTGAAATTTGGTACACTCCTGTGAAATATGAACCTCAAGGTACGAGCATTTTTTTCGAATATGATAGATAGATAGATAGTGCCCAAAAAAAAAATTTTTCCAAAAATTTCGAAAAACCTTTTTTTTTCTAGATTAAGTGGCCATACAATCTCTACGCAATTTTGCTAGAAGTTGCGTGATGTTATGCTCCAACTAACTCTTTCAAGTCCAAATCCGACCGCTCTATTTATTCCCGGAATATCAGGGAATTAACCTCGAAATTTCAAATTGCTATAACTGAAATTCTGGAAAATATTGTATGGTTCAACTTGAACTATCAAAAAAAGCTCTGATTTGACAAGTTTCAATATGAAATGTCGGTAACTTTCGTAAACATTTCCGAATTTATATGTCAGATTTCCGATGCCACCATCTATCGGCGAAAACTGAAATAGAACCAAAACGCTCTATCTTGACAATATTTACACCGCTTTCTAGACCTAGAATATGTAGGAGTGTCCACATCATGCATTCGATGTTTCTGTCACTAGTTACAAAATTTTAGACAAAATACTCAGCAGATATAGTACCTCTATACATTTATTATCACATATTTCACATGAAAAATGTCACGAAAACATCCTAGGCGTGCACCAGGTCTTTAAATGAATATAGCACCATTAACATCTGCATACCCCTTACCAGAACTCAAGAATTCCTAGATTCATCTATGTTATCACCATGTGTTATTGTTATGTTTGCTATGAATTCATACCCGTTTGAGTAATGGGTATATTTCATCTGAAAGTAAGTCATCTCGCTTATGTGCAAGTCTGGAATCCAGAGTGCCTCGGCCCTGGCCAAGCTATCTGGATTATCGGACATTCTTGTCAAATTCCGGGGACAGAAGCAGATGCCCACGGGCCGGAGGAGTGATCAAAGCAGAAACCTAGGAATTACAAACGGACTTGATATAATTGAATTATCGATAACTAAACAGTTTGGTACAACAGGGGCAGTGTTAATGACGATATTTAATCTATAATTGCAAAATGGTGAATGGGCCGGGATCGGTCGATTACTTAGTCTAATTCCAAAATTTTTTGAAATACTCAGAATCATTGAAATATTCCAGTATTCAGTTCACTTGTTGAGTGAACCCTTCTCCCAACTTTCCTCCATAGAAGCCGAAATGTCCGAATTTTTCTCAATCGAGATTCTTACCTCATCAATTACCAAGTGTAGTACAGAATTTCCGACGAAATCTGATATATTTAATTATTCAATGATCATTAACTTGTACTTAGGAATTCAAATACCTTCGCATCATTTCTGCTCAGAAAAGTTTTATCACGGTTTGGGGAGAAAAATGGATAAATACAATTTGCAGTGCATTCTTCCGTCGAGGGGTGAAACCAACGCAGCGTAAGACAGCGCTCTTCGCGGGGGAACGGCGAAAAGCAGAAGATGAAAACTGGGTAGAGATTTACTCGTCCTTTTCTTCTAGAATTCGGGACTTCATTCGTTAAAGAACATTAAATTCTGGAATATTGTTTTCGAAAGTGAATGGATCTATCCCACTTATTCTTAGTTCTTCATTTATTTTATATCTCGCCTCCAATGGCTTCTTATGAAACTTGTTCGAAATTTGGAACTGAGATATAAAACATGTGTTCGTTATGAATAAAACCATGTGACACATGAAATTCATATGAATTTCGTATTTTCTTCAAACAAATATATCACTGCTTATTCAGGGGTGTTTTTTCTTTTATTATGCTTTTACAGCAATATATTGTTTCTATATCCTTCTATCTCTGTACAAAGAACTTTACTTGAGGTTAAAGTGACATTCAATAGTTTTAAGCTGAACTCTTCAAAGTTGAATCTTTCAAATGACAGTAAAGAAAATGAAGTGATTTTATTCTGGGGTGGGCCCGCATTTCTATTGTAACGACATTGAGGAATATTCATAAGTGGATCCTGGAAGCAAAGTTGCAAAGTGCTATCCTTGTAATTTTGATCCAACGGATGAATTTGTGATCATTATTTCGGATTCGAGAATTTCTTTGATGTACTGTGAAAACTTATTTCACTTGCGATTCGTATTTTCTAGATTTATGAATTCATGAAATACTCTTCTTCTTATTGAAGATGTGTTTGAATTCAGATTATCTGGACTGAATGCTGGTACTATTGCGAAAATTCTTTGATCATTCTGAACTCATTTAGAATTCGAGAAAAAACGAAAAGACAAACTCTTAAAAATTTGCAAAGAGAATAACAGGGCCGGATGAGTTTTTCGAAACCTCTAATATAATATTGTTATAAGCTCCAAAATTGAAAAAGAATACAAAAAATCTATCAATCTGTAATTTCCACATGAAATACACCCAAGGATGCAAAATAATTTTGGAATTTTCCACATGTCAGTATTTCTTTGATCTTTCTCAATTCAACATACCCACCTGTTTTTTGAAGAACATCTTACATAGTTCCTTTCGAAATTATAAAATTTCTTGGAAACTTCAATAACTAATACAGAGTATTATAGAATTGATTTGGTGGTAAGTTGGTAGAAATAAGTTATATTGAACATTATATAAATGGAATACTTCTACTTGATTTTTGTTCATAGGTACTGACATACACGTTTCGTCCATTATTGAATCTTTATTATAGTCATACATTATTTATGGATTCAAATTCATGGTTCTTGACAATACGAACTCGAACGTAAACATATGTTCCTGTGATAGCTTCTTCGTAATATCGGATTCAGAATTACGTTCAATCAGTTCCATAAAATATATTCTTTTTCATTTTGCACTTATTTTCTATGAAGCGATTTAAATGATTATTTTGGCGAAGTTGTTTTGTTGGTTGCAAAATGGCGAAGGATTTGGTGTAGAAATTTTTGCTGGGTGCCTACTGGATAAGTATTTTTTCAAAAATACTCGAAAACATCAAAGATTGGCATGTTATGGCTTATTCGAAACTCTTTTAATGATTTACTTCATTGTTTTCGAACGTATCACGTCTTGGATGACAAACTGAAATTTATATCACCAATAAATGGAGTCAAAATCTCGAGAAAAAGTTTGAGCAAAACAATATTATACAAAAATCATCATGTTTCCATTGAGCTTCTTGAACATTAATCTAGTAGACTTGTTTGAATTTATTTTGGCTTTTGTGTTCATGGATGAACGAATACCAAGATATACCATTTTTAGATATTGAAATTGAGGGACTGGATATGAGTTTATCAAATACATGAATAGATATGAAATGAAAAATTACCACCATTCTCGAGTATTCTAAGAGCCTGATGGAACCTGATTTTGAATGGAGTTATTTAAACAAAATCTACACGAGAAACATCGGCACACTTATAAGCTTTCATCAAATATCATCATATATTAAATTCAAAAAAGTCTACTTGTTAAAGGCTATTGGTACAACAATTTAATACAGATTTTTCTGTATTATCTTCACATAATAATATCTTTCGATATTGATTTGATATCTTACGATATACTTTCATGTCTTCGACGTACTACGTCTTCAATGACAAAATTATTATATCAACTGGCATATAATGATCAAAGTAGAAAACTTTAGAAAAGGGTAAAAAAAAGAAATACAACCTAAAAACAATACAATACTAGACACAGTGTTTTATCTTCTATCTTTCGATTTAGAATTATCAGTAGCATTTATTCTGTATTATATATCAAAAAAAAAAATTTTTTTACCCTTTTCTAAAGTTTTTTACTTTGATCATTATATGCCAGTTGATATAATAATTTTGTCATTGAAAACGTAGTACGTCGAAGACATAAAAGTATATCGTAAGATATCAAACAAATATCGAAAGATATTATTGTGTAAAGGTAATACAGAAAAATCTGTATTTAATTGAAATATCATCATTTCTACTAAGCTAATTGTACAACATGTACTCTGATTAAGTACTTCAAGTATGGAAGAGAAATGAATCAGAACTTTTCAAAAAAAAAGTGGAAAATTTGAAAATATAATCCTATTTATGATTTCTAGTGCAAAGTAATGAAACTTACAGCCATCAATAATTATTGATTGAAATTACTTTCAACTGACCGAGTAAAATTATTCAATATACTGACGAAAACCTTATATGGAAGAACTAGGACATTTCCTTCACATAAGGGTATCACAAAAGTAGTATAGGATACCCATTTCCCATTCTATTCAAGCACCCTATAGTTATCGAATGGTATTCACCACCATAAGCGTAATTCACCCTTTGCTTATCCATTAATTAGGTCACTTTCACCCCCAAAAACATATCGCAATATTACTCATAATAAATACCATGTTCACTTCGATCGTACTGTGGCTGTAAAGGAGCAATACCCTTACACAGTAATTCTCCTCTCAGATCGGTAGGGGGATGCCGGGCATGATATGATTATGATCCAAGTTGCTTAGAAACGCGCAGATTCCAACCCTGACAACCCCTATAAAAGCAAAGGGGTGCCTTATCGCGCAGCATTGCTCCCAAAACTCGCGATCGGGTGTGTACAGAAGCCTTTACTGTTGAAAAAAAATAAAGCCAGTGGTTCAGTTATGTTCCCGGTGTTTTTCAAATTTTCCTCGTTTTCGTCACTTTTTAGAAGATGTTCCAGTTTTTTTTCTGTCTAGAATATGAGGGTAAGTTTTGAGTATAATCCAGATTGTGTTGCCGGCATATCGATGAAAAAGTTGCATGCTCATATGTCAATGAGTCAAATTGGAATGATGTATTGGGTGATCAGTCAGACTGGCAAAAGCTGAACGTTTGCACCGATGGCTTGATGCAGTTGAACGGTTCGATGAAATCGGAAACTATAAGAGCGTGCTTTCTATGACATCTGTGAAATTCTATAGGTTTTTCTGAATTTTTGGTGTCATGGAAAATTTGAGTCAGTGAGTGATTTAGCTTTTAAATCAGCTTCGAAACAGCAGATGTTCAATGAAAACCTTGTGGGGGAATTGATATATTATAGAAATAATTTCCACAAACAAATATACGTTGATGAAACTTGGACGATTGAATGTGCAATTAATTATTCGAAATTTCCTAATCATCCAATTGAAATGTATTGAGATAAATCTGATAAATTTTTTCATAACCTATCCTATATAAGTAGGTACTCAATACTATGTTCTTTCAACCATTTGAAAATATATAAATATAAATAAACCACAGTTTCCAGCAGAGGAAATGGAAACACAGTTTTACGTACCTTTGCTACAAGAAGACAGAGATAACAATCTTATTGGAAATACTTTTTGTACTAGTGTATAGAATATTGGATATGCTAAAAGAATACGATGATATATCCAAATTGAAACAAAATTTCTGTTTTATTCCCATTCAGATTGATCAATATCGAAATCATTTTTCACAAAAAAGATATCAAAAAGCGAAAAGAAGTTAAATATTCAATTTAATTTCTTTGAAATTAACGACAGGTTCCAAAAAATGAATCGGGCACCTGATAGATAGCTTCAAAACTACATGGAAATATGTATGACTAACAACCAGTGTAGGCTATTGATCTTCCTGATTTATATAGTCTTTTTCAACAGATCAATTTAGTCCAGATCAAATTGATATATTTGTATGCAAAATGGCGAATGAACTGTTTATTTAATTATTATGTATGATATTACCACAGTCAGATCTCGGAATATCGACATGATCTCAATTGGAAAAGATACAGATAAATCAAAAGCATGACTTCATAGATAGATTCAGCAAGGGTTTCCTGCTGAATCATAATCGAACATTTTTTGCAAACATTGCACAATCATCCTAATCCAAAATCAAATTCACACTTTAATTGGAAGGAAAAAATACTATACCAATGTTTACGGGACTTCAATCCAAACATACCATAATTTGGGATGAAAGATGAACATAATTGGATTCTTGCAGAAAAAATTTAATTGCAATTTTGTAAACACAAGCAAGGTTAAAACGAACAGAACAACAGTAGGTAACCAGTAACAGTAACAGACCAAAGCATCAACACTTCTTGATGAACAAGCTTCGCAAAATTATTTAAATGGAGTATTTAAAAAATTTCGAACTCAAAATTAGCAAAGAAAAAATAATATCAGCATGGGAAATAAGCAGGGCTATCACATACATATCTTGGATATTCGAGTACTGAATTAAGTAAAATTCGTGAATCACAAGGCTGTGGGGTGTCTTTTCTAATATGTGTATATTCAATGATATTTTCCACGTGTTCTAGAAAAGAGTATCTTTTATTCTGCCAAATATCTGTTATTCTCAAAAATTTTTTTTTACAAATTTCGAGTTTTTTTTGAGAATTGTTTTCTCAGAAACTATCAATCAGATGTCAATAACCATTTGCAAACAACATGAGATTAACATTTTGCAACATCGATACAAATTTCAGGTCGATCTGATGTCAATTTTCGGAAATATTGGGAAGAAATATGCCAAATTTCTTGTTGTTTCTCGGTATCGTTGTTGTTACCGGAAAAACTCAAAAAATACTGATCTAATGATGATGAAATTGTCCTGTCCAAGACATTCCTTTCGCAGGCTTGCAATAGCAAGGCGTTCTGAAATCAGGTGAACAGGAGTTTCCTCCTCTTCCCAACAGAATCTGCAGGCCTCCATTTCTGATAAGCCCATTCTCATCATGTGCTTCCTTGGTGACAGTGTCTTGTGAGGAAGCAAGTGAGGAGGCGTTACTTGTTCTAACTGAGATCGAAATTATTTTTGGACCTTGAAATTTGGAAGTTCCAAAGGAACCATTTGGAATGATCCATTCCTGGTAGATTCCTCTACAGTGCTTCTCTTTCATTTTATTCCTTCTCCAAATACCACAGGCAGGTTCTGGCCCAATAGGTGGCGTTGATGCTCCTTTTTTGGCTAGTGTTAGCCTCTTCAATTCCTTTGATTCCTGAGTGCCCAAGAACCCAGACAAAGGAGACCTTGTTGTTCTTGCCTACTTCATTGAGTTTCCTTCAGCACTCCCATATCAGCTTTGAATCGATGACTTAGGAGTTCAGTGCTTTGATAGCAGCCTGACTATCAGAATCGATCACAATGTCACACCCTTGATAGTTTCTTTCCAGGTTAATGTCTATACATCTTTTGCTTGGAAGTATTTCTGCCTGAAAAAGAATCGAGTAGGAGCCTCAAGATAGTGTTGACTTGGTTCTTGGACTATATACTTCAGCACCAGTCCCCATCGCGGTTTTAGAACAATCTGTATACCATTTGGCGGTATTTACCTTGAAGTTTTGGGTAGTGTATTCCTTCCATTGAGTTGAAGTTCTTCTCCATGCTTATTTTTTAATCATAACATCACTAGGTGCTGTTACAGAATTTTGTAAAAATTTCTTGGTGATCGTGTCATTAGAACAATTAAAAAAAATCAAATTCTCATTTGACATCACGTCATTGCCCTTCTGAATTTTTTGTTGTCGATTTCACTATTTCGAAATTGAAGATCTGGATAGATATCCATCAACACATTTTGATAACAGCAATCAAAACAAAGGACCGAATATATTTGGTATTCCTACGTAAAAACAATATATCAAAAATCGACAATAAATATCTTAATAAACATAAAAACGATTGAGGTCAAATCCATAAAACTATAAATCGAACTCTGCCGAAATCAAACCCTGATATATTCACATTAAAAGTGCACATACAGTGATAAACTCGTTATGAAAACCACTATCGCGCAAATGTTCCGCGATAAACATACTTTTCCACTTGAAAACGCATAACGGCGGCCATTTTGATGTCATGTATCTAATGAAACGCGGAGCAATTATTTTAAATACAATGCGACATTCAATTTATGATAACACAACATACCCCAATTTTGTGGCCCATCGTCGATTTATGAAAAGACCCGAACGCCCGTTTTGAGTGCTACCGGAAGCCTCGCGGCAGCCATACTTTGTTATCTGATTCTGCGGTCAGGTGATAATGACTTTAATATCGTCCAAATGGCCCGTGCCGTTCAGTAAGACAACCTTAATTGCTACTCAGTAGGCGGAGAGATGTAAACAGAACGTTGGCAATGTTTGGTGAATTACGCCCATTTTCGTGGGGTTTTTAATTATTTTTGTGATTATCGCTGTTATCTACATTGTTGTGAGATGTGTGTGCGCAAAAATATATTTTTTGTATGATATAATTATTTTCCGCACAATAAATTAATGATTTGGGAATTTCAACCATACAGGGTGTCCAGGGTAGGTGGTCTATTGGATGTTTCCGGAGGACTGATCATAATTCTTTGCTGAATATTTGTATTTGGAGGTTTTCAACAATGATTTTTTCCCTGAAGTACTTTCAGACCTCTGCAACTTCCGATTATACCGAAAACATGCACACCTTGGGTGGGAACTCAACAGTTTCTGAGATATTCGAATCTTTTATTTAATTTAATTTTACTTTGTCCGTGGGAACTTTCGAAACAAACTTTGGTAAACCCGCAAGATTTCCCGTCGCGAAGCTATAAGTAAGATATTCACACCATTGTAAGCACTGTGAGTTCCTGAACAAAAACTATGAAGGCCAGCATAGGTCTCTCTTTGTTTGGAAGATATGGGCCCCCACAGTTCCAAATTGTTGCACTTTCAGATCCTTTTTTCCGCCATAAAAAGGATCTCTCACATCTCGAATCTAGTTCATAAATCATCTTTGAACCGTCAACCAACGAAAAGCGACACTTTCTTTCAAGAATATTCATTATTTAAAGGAAGAAAAGTGAAAACATTAGACAACCACCTAACCTATATTTCTACGAAATCCTTCTCAATGTCAAAGCGGAGCTTGGCAACAGCGTCTTTTCATCGCTGACCAACGTATTATGGCCGAAGAGTAGTTGCTGGCGGAAAATATGAAATGATGGGCAGTTGAAGGATATGATTGTAAGGAAAATGCTTCTGTCACTGAAGAAGAGGTGTTTATTTTAAAATCAAAACAAAACCACTGAGAATATTTGTTTAAGGTTTCACTCTCAATATTTTCGTTTGAACTTTCTTTGCCTCAAAATAGGGAGGTTTTTATCTACTTCGTTTTTTGTTGTCTTCGAGATGGTCCCAGTTTAGAATGAGATTCGGGGTATTCCAATAAAATGGGTTATAAAGGGTCTTTCAATAGGGACGGGTCGATGTTGGCAGCCTGTGGCGGCCATGTTGTTTTAACGTCGTCTTTCTAACCTATATTTTTTTATTCAGTTAGTAATGCCAAATCACCATGGCAATCACCTAACCGCCAAGTTTGAATCCAATCGCTCAGGTAGTTTCTGAAATAAAAAATAAATAACTTCAAAACTTCAAATGCCTATAACTCCGAAACTATTTGATCGATTTGGCCCATTAACGAACTTAACCGCGGCATTCCAATGCGCGACCTACCCTGAAAGTTTCAAGTTGCTAGCTCACTTCGTTCGACAGTTATCGTGTCTACGGCCGGCCAACCGGCCGGCCGGCCGGACAGAATCGATTTTGATACCGGATTCGTCATCAGTGAGTCCAACCTAGTCGATTGAGACCATTTTCGGCTCAATCATCCAAAATTACAGACATTTGATTTATTTCATGTCAAAATCGACCCGTCCTTATTGAAAGACCCTTTATAATAACCTCGATTTCATTGGAAATCTGGGAAGGGCGCGACCTATCACATATGAAAAAAATGTACGTTGAAATATATATCAGGGTGTATTCTCATTCTATTACTATGTCTTTCAACCTTGTGGATTTCATTAGAAACGAATTCTCCCATTGGAAGATTTAGAGTATCGCAGTAAACAGTAAGAACTAAGAACATATTTCATTTTTCTCGCCAGCAATAATCTGTCATTCACGAATACGCACGATGGCACGATTCCGACCGATGGAATTCGCGCCATTGCCAAACTTCACTTTTAGACTGAGTCGAAATCAGAAGGAATAGAGGTTAAGTGGTTATCCAGTAATTTCATTGTTTTCTCATTAAATATTGATTATTCTTGAAAAAAAGTGTTGCTTATTGTTGGTTGAAGGTTCAAAGGTGGTTTGTGAACTATACAGATGAAGTGAGAGATCGTTTTTATGGTGGAAAAAGGGACCTGAAAACGAATCATTTTGGAAATTTGGGGGCCTATATCTTCCAAATTAAGGGAGACCGCCTATGTTCGATTTCACATTTTTTTATTCAGAAAAACACACTGCGTATAATGATGTGAATATCTTTTTAATATCTCGGCGACGGGAAATCTTGCGGGTTTACCCAAACTTTTTGTGCTTATGTTCTGGGGAGCAGGGGGCTATCGTTTTGTCATAATGTCTGTTATTTTCGATCTTTTCCCGAAAACGGTCTCGAACGACTAGGATGGACTCCCTGATGACGAATCCAGTGTCATAATCGATTCTGTCCGGCTTTATGCACGATGACGGTCGTACGTAGAATACCATCGACCTGAAACTTTCAAGATAGTTTGCATTTCAAAATGCGATGGTTAAGTTCATCTACGAGCAGAATCGGCCGAACGGTTTCGGAGTTAGAGCCTTTTGAAATTTTCAGGTCATTTCCGTGATAATTCGGGAACTGCTGAAACGATTGGATCGAAACTTGGCAGTTAGTTAGAGTATAACGATGAGCAACTTTTCGCGGAATTTCGTCGAAATCATTTCGTCAGTAAATAAAATAAAAATTTTCAGAATTTTTTTCGAAAAAATTTTTTTCGGAAAGTGTTGATCATATTTCGAAGAAATTCAGCGCAGACTTTGAGCCTTATATTTAACAGAAGTGTACCAAATTTCAATTTGATGTGATCGTAATTTCCGAAGATACAAAAAAATGTCAAATTTAGTAGGTTTTTTCTGGGTTTATTCTTTTTGCGCGCATATTCTTGAATAACTCCAAAAAAAACCAGAAAAGCTAGGTTCTAGGTCTAGGTTTTTCATTTTCGACCATGCCGATATGTAGTATTAAACCATTGTTGGCTATTTAGTCCAAAAATGTACAGGGTGTTCATAAGATGATCATCAACACGGACAAATTTAACCCATGAAAACTCAAAATTTTCAAATTAGAAACTACATTTTTGAATTTTTCAGCCTATTCAACGTAAAATGTCGAGGGGCACTGAAGCAAACCCCACAGCTGAAATGAAAACATTCCAAGTTAAAACAATACGAAATTCAATTCATGACAACACAATATACCCCAATTTAATTTAGATTCAGCCGATTAACGATCTCAACTGTCGCATTCTTTTGCTCGACCTCCTCCAAAAGTCGGTGTTGCCAGATCTTAACAAATGAACTAAACAACACTATTGTGAATGCAGATAAGCGCTATTCCCCCTGGTGGCTATCCGAGTAACTCGAGGACATTATCATTGACAACTTAAAAGAAATGTTAAGAAAATAAAAATGTTTAGGCATTTTTCTTAGCATTTGTGTAATTTTACAAGTGCTTCTAGTGAGGAAAAGCAAAATCAAATGTCCCTTTCCATAGGTTTCTACAGCCCGGTAAAAAATTTCCTTTAACAAGTCGGGCCTGAAAGTGTTGAAGAATCGATAAAAACCAACAAACAAGATTTATGAGAGTCTGTTACCTGCATTTTACCGATGATGATCATTTTTATAGAGGTAAGCACGAATTGCTCATGAAATATTAGATCACATTCATGAAGACAATTTTTTTCCATAATCCAAGCAGAGAAATATCTGGTGATGAATACTGTTCGCTCAAAGTGCTTCTGCCGATGAAAGCAAAGTTGTACAAGGCTTATTCATTACAGCTTTTTCAAGACCAATCATATGAGTGTTTGAAGAATTTATTTGTCAATCCACAATGAATAAGGCTTACAGTACAAGTAGCATTAATTTCATCTGAAAGTATTCATTTTATTCACAATATATTCTGTGAATTTAGTCCTTCCCTATAAAATAATAAAGTTATGAATATTTGTCTATTATTCCTAAAAGTATGTTTTACAATACTATCTGTTTTTCAACTTTTGGAGCAGTAGATCTGAGGGGCATTTGATCATTAATGTTGGGTAGGTAAAAAGGTATGAAGTTTATTAGTTTTGAAAATAACATCTTCCTGAACACTTCTAGCTTCTGAGCCTTTAAGATACTCCAAATAATTTGAAATTAATTTTGCTATTTGGATCTGAAAATAAATCATATTAAAATACTATCCAACCTCAGAAATATCCCCGTAATTTTAGAGTTGCTACACTGAATTAGATTGAAGGATGATACATACCTACTTTATAAGAATGGAATATGTACTCCTAGTAATACTATCATCAACTATAAAAGTCTAAAACGTCTTTGAATAAATAGTGCAATCAAAAATTATCAAACCCAACACTAACAAACAGTACAAAATCGACTATCAAAACAAAATCTATGTCTGAATCTAAGGTTCTAAAACTGTCCATCGTGGCACTGCAATCTTAAATTCAGACGCCAATAGAGTCATTGATAAAAACATGTAAAATTGCCAACTTCCGACTGAATTAATTTGACCTTCACGGCATTCCACTAGTGGCAAAGGCCTACTTACTTTTTAAGAGTGAATGCAGTATACATACTACGTTTACAAATAAACATTTACCATAGCAACCCAACAAAGAAAGGCTTACTTTCTCGACACCGTGCTATAAGAAAAATCATCAAAATGATCCTGTGACAGGAACAATTTGCGGGATAACCCCATGGGGGACGCATATATGAATGATAGTGTCGGTAATGTAGGTATCTTCTGTCGGCTTATCCCTAAGCCTGAAGCTCGATATTCTGGAAGAAGTGACGCACATTTCCTTGTGTATTATGAGGTTTTGTGCATCCATCATGAGCTCTCCCGTATCTATCTCGCCTACTGGGCTCTTTCTGGTATTCAAAGGGAAAAAATTGCCTGAACTTTATGTCAAATGACCTTTTCGGAAGGGCATAATGCCAGAAAATGTCAACGTCGCTATGACTGAATAATACGGTGTGTTTTATTAGATGTTGGGAGATTTCCCCGAAGTGGAATAAGCTTGAAAATGCTAGACTGGAATTTGTATCGATTTCGGGCAGCAGGAGAGTCTGAAGACAATTTATGTGGTATTACATTCTTCGTTTGATGGATTTTCCGACTTATTCATGATGGGGTCCCTTTTGTAGTCAAGTTGATAGCTAAGGATGGAAGAAAGATATGAGAGATTTGGTGCTGTCATTTTCAACAATATTGTTGACCTGAATATAATGTTTTGGTATAAAGAGGTTGCTACTTTATCTGGAAAATATATCCAAAAATATAAATCTTTCGGAACATTGATTTTTACCTGAAATACTACTCGATGATTTTGAGATTATTTCAAGATGCATGGATATCATTTGCATCGACAAAAATAATTGTGAGATGATTAGACAACACAAAAACATGTTAGTTTGAATTTAAAAGTAATTATTTCCGCTTAAAACGACGCTTTTTCCTCGCGAAATTCTGCATGGTTCCTTCACGCCGACACTTTTTGACCAATAACTTGATTTCAATAAGGCCTGATCTGCATTTTAGGGCATTTGAGAAAATGAAATTTCAAATGAATTCAGGGTGTATCTGAAGAATACCGGAAATGTGTGAGGGGTGATTCTGTGAAGAAAATCAAGGTAGGTATTTGATAGATTTTTAAAAAACTTCTCGCCAGAAAAGTTATACCCCTCTGAAGATTAACAAAAAAAAGTTCATCTCTTTTATTTTTCCTCTCTCTATATTAAGCTTAAGACAGGAAGAGAACTTTTTTTTTTGGTAATCTTATCTTATAACAAATACCCACCTTGATTTTCATCACAGAATCCGACGCTACTGATATCGAGCCTCTAAGATTCTTCAGAGGGTATTGTGTTATTGTGTTTACGAATGACCACAAGGCCGATCGTTGAGACAATAATTATCGTGACAAACGACTCAGGGAGTTCACATTTCTAGAACGAATTTGAGGCTTTATAACGAAGGTCGAATTCGGAATGGGTAAAATTCGCCTGATAATTCCGTAGATATACAAATTCGGAATATTTATTTTCTCAGTATTTCCAAAAGTTCAGTTCTGGTGGGATTGAAATTAAGTAACTGGTCGAAAATAACGGCGTCGAGGTTCATGCAAAATTTCATGAGGAGATGGCTTTGGGCATGAACAAGGAAGTAAAAGCGCCTTGCTTCACCTGAGCGCTTTTCAGAATTTACGTAAATGGAGTGGGACAATCATGATCAATTTTCATAACCAGAGTTTAATGATGTTGGTGTAGACGATGTTCATATCAAACATGGCGTCATTACGTAACACAAAATTTACGAAATGATTCTTTTTCTGCTTGGAAGATTTCCACACCGAATGAAAAATTGTAACCGAAATAAACAGGTGAATTAACGGAACATGTATTATTATATTTATATAATTGCTATTATACACGAGGTCAAAGTTCACCCAATCCAGCAGATGCAGCGACCCGATAAGGCAAAAGGATGAACGTCATTCATATCGATCAAAGTATTCTACACTCGAAGGTAGGGTTCGTACGATACTCCCGATAGATGGCGAATGGTATGTAGTAATACTGCAGTTTTCCGTCTAAAAATTTGTAAGTATCTTGGGTCCCATTACAGCGGTTGCCATAGGTGAGGCAGTCTGATGATCGGAAAGGACCGTGAAACTGCAGTAACTGCTCTCCTTAGGCCTGCTGCTTCGATGTAGATGTATTCTGGTTGATTGAATGACTAGCACAGATCAAGGTGGAATATTTATTGAATTATCGACAGGTATTCGTCCTTCTGATCGTGAAAAACCATCATTTTCCAGAGGTAAACAATTTTAAAAATTTTTGGTTGTCAACTGAGATGGAAGTCTCGATTTTTTTCTGGAATATTTCTGCCTTTCACTTGCAGAGAAATTTTTTTATGGATTTTCTATTTCACCCTAATATATTACCCTGTTTCCTTCGATATATGTATATCAATAACAAGCCACAGATTTCCATCAATTTCAATCCATTACCCTGACCAATCCGGATCCAATATGGACCCGAGGCCATGGCAAATCATCATGGACAACTGAACCTGTTTTAGCTGTCGAACGCAGAATAAACAAAATGCCCGAGGCAGCAGGACATCCATCGAGAAATTCCATTAAACAGCGGAAAGGGCACGAGCATGAAAAATATGAAAGAAATCTTACAGGACCCCGGGCATTAAAATCCTTGGAAATTTTCTTCGAGTTCTGTTCTGATAATTTTCTTTGAATCGTAACTAGTTCGTAGAAGAAAATTCATTTTAACTCAGTTTTATGTTCCTCTTCATTGGAGATGATGTCGAATTTCCTATAGTCAATAACTAATTTTTATAATTTGAACATTCGAATTCTTCAAAATCTTGTATGGTGAAAGTGAGGAATTTTTGTTCACTATAAAGTATTGGAGATTTTTGAGTGTATGTTTTAGGGAACGGCGTGCTATCGTTTCGTCGAAAACCCCCTAACGGCTGACCATAAACACAATATCTTCCAAAATGAGCAACTTAGGAACTCGATATTTGTAGAGAAGGTTTAGAACTTGAATGGGTAAAATCCGCCCAATGGTTCCGCAGATATACCATTCAAAATTTTATTTTCCCAATATTTCCATAACTACAGATTAAATCGAATTGAAATCCAGTTCTTAATCGTTCTGAGGTTTCATACAGAATTTTATGAGGATAATATGATAAGAAGATAACAGAATATTGAATATTTGAAAAAAAAAGTTTTGAAATTTCGCACAAAGTTGCCTTCAAGCATCTTCAAACTAGTTGCGAAGTTTCATTGGGATTGAATCAATATTTCTCGAGTAATACCGAAAAAAACAACGATATTGACAAGAAAACCACGATATCTCACATATTTTTTCTCAATATCTCCAAAACTAATAACCGTATCTGTTAGGGATTCGCGTAAATGGAAGAATCGAATGAACCAATGTTCGAAAATTATTTTGTGTCTTAGTTTTTTTTTTCCTTTGATTTTCACCAGAGTATATATGTTTGGCAACGTCGATCGATCCGTACACATGTTGGAGAAACTGTCGAAACAAGAACATTCGTCTTATCGTCGTTTGAAGAGATAGATCGTGAAAATCGTTGATTTGGAAGATTTTGAAAATTTGAGGTGTCAGACGAGAGTGTATGGTCGATATACAGGAGAAAGGTGAGCCATTTTATTGCTTTGGTGATATCTTTTTTTTTCTCTCTTTGATATATTCATTTCAATTTCATTGTTAAATTTCGGTCCATTAAGTTCGAGGTATGAGCGAAATTTATTTCGAATATTATCAATAGTTTCTGAAAAAAACCTTTTTCCGAAAACAATTTTTGCCAAAAGTTTTTTTCGAAATTGAGTGTACGTACGATCCCAATAAGATTTCGCTCAAAGTTGCGCATCCTAATGCTTCAAATAACTGCCAAGTTTCTATTCAACCACTCCAGTAGATCCTGAAATATCAGGAGGCAGAATTTCAACTCCGAAACCGTTGGTCGATTTGGCTCAGTAATGAACTCCGGCGCTCTACTGCACGGCCTACACTGCAAGTTTCGAATCACCAGCTTCAACGTGCAACTTTTCAGTAAGCACCAGTAGCTCAACGAACAATTCGAACACCTGAGAACGTTGAAAGAATGCTACAAGCAATTCTTCGCAGTCCGAGCTGATCTGCTCGCTAGCATGCTGCTGAACTTCACCTCAGTGATCGTTCGGTATGGCGTATTTTGCGTTAAGAACTCCTGTTTCACCCCTACAAATAGTGCAACAGTTACAGCCAGGGGATTATGCACAACGAATGCACTTCGCGCGTGAGATGGAAGCACTTTTTGAGCAAAATGAGAATCTCATTTTGTTCATGATCGATGAGGCTAACTTTCACCTCAATGACCAAGTTAATCAGCAAAGTTGCCGCTATTGGGCTGAGGAAAATCCCCAACAATCACACGGAAGACCGCTGCATAGCCCTAAGCTTACCGTTTGGCGCGCTATATCCCAAACTTGCGTCATCGGCCCTAACTTCCTTGAAAACGTCAATGGCAAAGATGTTAATGTGAACTCTGGGCATTATAACGTAATGATAACCAACTTCTTTGCACCTGAATTAAGAAGACGTCGTGTTCCAATCCGACGTGTGTGGTTCCAACAGGATAGGAAGACCGCCCACACAGCTAGAGCAACAATGAACGTTATTCATCCTCTCTTTCCTGGCCGACTTATTTCCAGGTTTGGTGACGTTCATTGGCCTCCTCGGTCCCCAGATTTGGCCATTCGCGACTTTTTTCTGTGGTGACATCTCGAATCACGAGTTTACGAACGCAAGCCCCGAATATTGGAGTAATTGCGAATTTGCGTGGAATTCGCCGCAGTTGAGAGAGCAATGTTGAAAACAGTTTTCGGAAACTTCCAAGAAAAACTGCAGGAGTGTTTCGCGAAACGAGGACGCCACCTGACTGATGTGATCTTTCACACATGAAATTCCGAAATGCTTTGAAATTCTGAATCCTAATTGTTAAATAAAAATTTTTTTGAGTAACAATTACCGAAGTTATGATTTTTTCAAAAACGTCAGAGTCCTCTGCCGTAATAAAGATCAACTACGAATAATATTCGCATCAGATTTTGCGTTCACTCTGTTCGTTTATCTCCTACAGAGTATCAATCGAAAAAAATCCATCCATCGACATCAGAAAGTCTCTTGAACGCCATTCCATGTAATCTTTTAATACCGACCGAGATTTTCTTATTGGCCTCTGAGAAGAGCTTAAATTTTTCGTTTTTCGATGGAATCGAATGAAGGAGAGATTGCGATAATCTGCTCCTTTGTCCTAGATTTTCGCGATATTGTTCAACCGCCATGCACCGGATTGCTCCGCTTCTAGACGCGGATTATTCCGGGGAACTTTCTACCGGAACAACATTCGAGTAGTTCTTACGTGGTACTTATACGCGGCTTTCCATTTTCATGGCGATACGTTGAAATGTTCCCATTGTTGGAAACGTGAAAAGATGTCCTCGAAGAGCCAAGATATGACGAGCTTTCGAGACTTGAAAAGGCGGATTTTTGTGGAATTCCACTGTCGTGACCGGAATCGAAGACTGGAGAAACACGTATCGATTTGAGGATATTTTTGGAGGATTTTGCATTGTTATCAGGTGTTCTGCAGGTTTTCACTCCCAATTGTTGAGAAAGAATTATTAATTGGACAGAAGTCTATTCCGATATTGTTCATTGGGTAGCATTTTTTTTACAAACTTCTCTTGAGAGATATTTGAATTCCGCAATTCGCAAGGGCGTTTTTGTGCGCATGTTCTTGGGAGCAGCGCTTTATCGTTTTTTCCAAATGTCTGTTATTCACGAGAATTCATTTGAGCCGGGAATGGTCTCATACGACTAGGTTGGACTCCCTGATGACGAATCCGGTGCCAAAATCGATTCTGTCCAACCGAACGACCGGCCGAGGACACGATAACTGAAGAATGGAACAAGCTAAAGACTTGAAACTTTCATGTTGAGTTGTTCATCAGAATGCCGCAGTTGAGTCCGTTAATGTTCGGAATCCGCGGAAATAATTTTGTAGTTATAGCTTTATGAAATTTTGAGGTCATTTTCCTGATATTTGAGGAACTACTGGAGCGATTGCATTGAAATTTGGCAGTTAGTTGAAACATAACGACGCGCATTTTCTAGCTAAATTTTGTTGAAATTGTATGATCTCTCAATTACAAAAAAATGTCAAAATTTTTTTCGATCAAAATTTTTTTCGATAAAAATTTTTTTCTCTAGGAACTTTTCATTATATTCGAAAAAGAATTTTGCTCATACCTCAAGCTTTGTGTTTCACAGTAGTGTACCAAATTTCGATTCGATGCGGATAATATTTTCGGAGATATTGGGAAAAAAATATGTCGAATTCTCTGTTTTTTCTCCATATCGTTGTTTTTTTTCAGTATGATTCAATATTCTGTGATCTTCCTCTGTAGGAACTTCCTCTGTAGGAACTTCCTCTGCTTGGATTAGAGTCGTGGAAACAATTATCGTCTTCATGAATGTGATCTAATATTTCAAGATCAATTCGTGCTTACCTCTATAAAAATCATCATCATCGGTAAAATGCAGGTAAATAGACTTCTATCAATTCAATTGGGTAAACCCGCAAGATTTTCCGTCGCCGAGATATTAAAAAGATATTTACATCATTGTACGCAGTGTGATTTTCTGAATAAAAAATGTGAAATCGAACATAGGCGGTCTCCCTTGATTTGGAAGATATGGGCCCCAAAATGAGTCGTTTTCAGTTCCCTTTTTCCACCATAAAAACGATCTCCCACTTCATCTGTATAATTCACAAACCACCTTTAAACCTTCAACCAACAATTAACAACACCTTTTTTCACGAATAATCAATATTTAATGAAAAAATAATGAAATTACGGGACAACCACTTAACCTCTATTCCTTCTGATTTCGACTCAGACTAAAAGTGAAGTTTGGCAATGGCGCAAATTTCATCGGTGTATTCGTGAGTGACAGATTATTGCTGGCGAGAAAAATGAAATATGTTCGTAGTTCTTACTGTTTACCATATATCTTGTCAATGCTGTTTACTGCGAAACTCTAAATCTTCCAATAGGAGAATTCTTTTCTAATGAAATCTACAATGTTGACACACATAGTAATGGAATGAGAATACACTCTGACATATATTTCAACTTTTCAACGTAGATTTTTTTCATATGTGATAGGGCGCGCGCCCTTCCCAGATTTCCAATGAAATCGAGGTTATTGTATAACCCATTTCATTGGAATACCCTGAATCTCATTCTAAACGAAGTATATAACAACCTCCCTATTTTGAAGGGGATAGAAAGAAAGTTTAAACGAAAATATTGAGAGTGAAAAGACGCTGTTGCCTAGCTCCGCTTTAACATTGAGAAGTATTTCGTAGAAATATAGGTTAAGTTGTTGTCTAATATTTTCACATTTCTTCCTTTAAATGATGAATATTCTTGAAAGAAAGTGTCTCTATTCGTTGGTTGAAGGTTCAAAGATGATTTATGAACTAGATTTGAGAAGTGAGAGATTATTTTTATGGCGGACAAAAGGATCTGAAAATGCAACAATTTGGAACTTTGGGGGCCCATATCTTCCAAACAAAGAGGGACCGCCTATGTTGGCCTTCATATTTTTTGTTCAGGAACTCACCACTGGTTACAATGATGTGAATATCTTACTTATAGCTCCGCGACGGGAAATCTTGCGGGTTTACCACACTTTCAGACTAGAATTCTTGAAGGAAGTTCCTTTTACCCAAACCAGAGATTTTTCATCGCGCTGTGGAAATCAATGGGTAGGGACATTTGAGTTTGCTTTTTCTCAGTAGGAACACTTGAAAATTCACACAAACGCCAAAAAAAATGCATAAACCTTCTCATTTTCTTAACATTTCTTCTAACATGTTAAATGTTAATTATAATCTACTCATCTCGGGATATTCTAATAGCCACCAGAGACCCGATTCTCCAATGCGATGGTATGCACGTTCTCTATCGTTCTATCATAAATGCACCGCGTTTCTTTGTCAACAGCGTCGACACACCCATTTGTTCTTTTCACAGGATTCAAGAATAGACACCCAGAGGGAGTACCGCTTATCTTCATTTGCCGATAGAGAATGCAAATCCATTATCGATCAAGACTACAAAACTAAACTAAACTAAATCTCTCCCTGTATTGAGTGTTCGGCAACTGACCAATAGAGGGCTCTAATATGGAAGTAATCCTGTATGCAACGTGACAGCCTTCTTTGAACGAAAGAAGACGTTCAGTGGAATTTAGGATGAACCGTTTAAAATAAGTGATCGATTAAAAAAAAAGTTACCTCCCCTGAAAATTTCACAGTTTACATTTTGAAGTATGTAGATTTGAATGAATTAATAAAAAAAATCGTTCCGTCCGCCGTCCGCTCTGCGAGGCTTTTCTCCGAAAGTACTGAACCGAAATCCGTGAAACTTGGTAGAGAAATCGTGTATCGCTCGAGATTGATTCTTCAAGCTTTTCAGCAGGATCGGTGTATCCTAAGAGCTCAGAACTGGGGGGAGGAGGAAAAAAAAATGATCTCTCGGAAATTTACCACCGAATTTTCATGAAACTCTCAACGTTAATTACAGTTGCATAACTCAACCTAAAAATTTTCACCGGGATGATTTCCGACCGGTGTTCCCTGAGTTATAAAGAAAAACGCTGCAAATTGTGTTGTGAAAAACCAATGAGTTATGAATAATATATAAGTTTCATTTAAGATATCAATGGTATTGGGCTATTTTACTGAAAAAATAACGAACCCTTCTGTGAAATGAGCAGCGTTTTTTCATCGTTGAACAATTCAAAAACTCATTACTGTTGGACATAACAAGTTTTCTAAACCCTATGAATTAATTACTTTTGTTTTTCATCCTGAATTCTTCAATGTCGAAAACCACCGCAAACGAAAAATCATTGTGTATTCACAGCAGGAGAAGTCAATAAAAAACGAGGAACTATAGGTTTTCAATTAAGTAAGTACGCTCAAAATAAATCTCTCTCGTACAAAGAAAATAGGACGGAGATCCTGCAAGTGAACCTTTTTCCCAAGATTCGATCCTGAAGTTGGCTCGAACCTGTGATTTTTAATTAGGGCAAGTATGAGGGAGCAGAAGTGAGAGGGGTGGTGCAGGCAACCCTTATAATCGACTCGAGACTGAAGAAAGTCGAGAACTTTTGCGCGTTCGTTCGAGGTTGTAGCCCAGGCGGTCGCCCATCCTGATATTTATAGGCATTAGAAGATGTTGCAATTTTCTTGGGAACAGCGTGCTATCGTTTCGTCAAAATGTCTTAGATTTCCAAATTTTGAGCCGAAAATACACTCAAACGACTGAGTTGGACTCACTCTTCGGTGTCAAAATCTATTCTGTCTGACCAAAATTTTTTTTTCTCGAACTGTTCATTACATTTGGAAAAAAATCTGGTCATATTTTGGAGTGTATATTTTAAAGCAGTGTACCAAATTTTACTTCTATTCGATCATAATTTCAGAAGATATTGTGAAAAATATGTCGAATTTTGTGTTTTTTCTCCAATATCGTTGTTTTTTTCGGAATAACTCAAAACATACTATTTAATCATGATGAAACTTGGCCGCTAGTTTGAAATTCTGATCGACAACTTTGTGCAGACTCTTGTTTTGATCGTTTCGTTAGAACAATCTGAAAAAAAATTTTTTTCTCCGAATATTCAATATTTTGTGACCTTCTGATCATAATACCCTCATGAATTTCTGTATGAACATTCCAAATATTATTTTTCGATGAAGTCCTAGATTTCAATTGGATCTAATCTGTACTTTTGGCAATATTGGAAAAATAAAATTTTGAATGGGTATATCTTCGGATTCATTGGGTGGATGTCATCCATTCACGAATTCGGCCTTCTTAATTAAGCCCAAAACCAACCTTTTCTACGAATATCAAGTTTTCAAGTTGTTTTTTTCGGAAGTTATTGTACTTACTAATGATTAAACCTTCGTTAATAGTTCTAAATGTCCTTAGGATTGGAATGGTGAAAAATGTAAATAAATTTGTTTTCGAATATTTACCAAATTTTTCTTGAAAAACAATATTTTTTCGGAAACCAATAATAAGATTTCAATTACACTGTTTCAAATTTTAGTTCGACCGATGTTCATCACAGAATATATTGGAAACGAATAATGTCAAATTTCGTGGCTATTCGAATTTTTGAGCTTATTTGTGCGGAATATTTTAATGATCGTTCAAATAGACGACTTCGGCCCAAGTTGCCAACCCAAAATTTTCTTCACAAATTTACTTTCACTGGGGAACGGGAATTTCAGGACATATTCGCCATGATAAGGTTCGCGTTATTTATCAATTTACGTGAAAGATGCCTCGGCCCCTCATACAAGATAATTCCTTCGAAACATAGGTTTTTGTTAGGCTGAAATTCAAGTTGGGATTCCTGATTTCATGTTAATAGTGTCAAATTTATAAAAGATATGTTCCGAAAATCAACTTGGCTATTTCGATTGCCGGTTTTTCGTTCTGTAAATATGAAATATTCGGTTGGTTCCTGAAAAAAAGATTAATTACGGAATTTGATTGATGAAAATCAATTTTTCTGTCACCAGAACATAGACATATTAAGTCTATGCACCAGAACGACAATCAATGTTTTATGGTAACATATCCATAGCATAAAACAATCTTTATGATCTTATGATCCATGACCATACCTAGTAATTTTTCCATTGTTGATTGTTGTCTCCTCTATGTTCTATGGATCATAAAGTAAATAAAGAATATTCAATGCTATGGATATGTTACCATAGAACATTGACTGTCGTTCTGGTGACAGAAGGAACGTTTTTTCATCAATCAAATTCCGTAATTAACTTTTTTTTCAGGAACCAATCGAATATTTCATATTTACGGAATGGAAAACCGGCAACCAAAATAAGCAAGTTGTTTTGCGGAACATGTCCTTTATAAATTTGACACTATTAACATGAAATCCCAACTTGAATTTCAGCCAATCAGAGATGATCTTAACAAAACCCTATATTTGGAAGAAATTATCCTATTTGAGGAGCCGAGGCATCTTTTCCGGGTATTTATAAATAACGCGAACCTTATCACGTCGAATTTGTCCTGAAATTCCCGTTCCCAAGTGGTAGTAAATTTGTGAAGAAAATTGTATGTTGGCAACTTGGGCCGAAGTCGTCTATTAGATTAATAAAAAAATCCGAATTCTGTTTTCAAGTATATTGATTGATATTTGGCGATCTACTTATCATATATTCCTCACAAGATTCCGCATGCAAGTTAAAGTTATCATTCCTCATTGAAGGGTTATTCGATCTATGTTTTTGGAAATATCGGGAAAATGAAATTTTGAAATGGTTTATCTGCGAGATCCTTCGAAAGTTTTTACTGATTCGCCAATTCGGTCTCCGTAGTTAAACTCCAAATTTACTCTATAATTATCAAGCTACTGAGTAGATTTTTCCGGTAGTTATCAAATCAGTGGTTAGACCGGCTATAAACACATTAACTTTAGAAAGAATCGACACAGGGAATATATTTGCAGAGTAGGTCTTAAGTTTAATTAGGAGGGTCGAATGCTTAAATGGGTTGAATTCGCCATTTATTTCTTAGATAGTTATACCCATTCCAAATTTTGGATCGAATTGCAGTCTAGTACTTGATCGAAAATTATAGCCGGAGGTTCATGCAGAATTTCGTGAGGGCCATGACAAAAGAAGATCTGCGTTTGGCGGTGTCAAAACGTCTATAGATGACCGCTTTGGCAGCGAAACAGGCGCTTTAAAGCTCCTGACCTCACGTCAGTGCTTTTCTAGGTTGTTTTTTCAAATAGTTCTGATGACACGATCATTACAAAATTCTGCAGTATCAGTCCAAATATAAAACTTTATTGAGCCACAGTATAGCGAAATAATTGTCGTTCATGATGAAAAAAATTAGTGGAAATTGAATTTATCTACTACTCATTGAAAAATGAATTTCCATCAAATGAAGAACGAACCCATCAAATATCTATCTACAGTTTTGTCTTGAACTTTCACATAAATCAAGCGACCAAGGATCAGTCAATTTGCAACCCTTGCCAACCCCAAAAAACTTCACATCGGATGAATATTTCATACTGCTGCTCTTCAAATAAACCTCGTTGTCCCGAACATTTTCATAAATATAATTGGATGACCGTTTCGAAAAGCATACTTTCCAAGGGGGATTTGTAATTTGTTGACGTGACAGCTATATTCAAACACGTTGAACGAACACAAAAAGTCAAATGTTAAATTCAGAATTTCCTTGTTGATTATGCCAGTGTATTGTTGGCTGCTCATTTATATTGATCCCTTGTCAACATGTGTTGCGCGCTCTATATATCAAATTTTCATTTGCATCAAGTTCAACGGTTAGGTTTTTACTGTCGTTGACCTATTTGTTGGTGAGGATGAGTCAAAAAATTGGAAAATTCATTTTGATGCATGAAATTGTACATTTCTGCGTTGGATGATGAAACGAACGAAATTTCTCTGGTTCGTTATATGAACATTTGGGTTCATTTTGGAAAAATTAAATCGATAAATGTGCCATGCTGAAACTAGGGATTTTAGTTATCAACCCATTTTTGCGTGCATGGTCCCAATGTCTATAATTTTTTAATTTTGAGCCGAAAATGGTCTCAAACGACTAGGTCGGACTCACTGATGATCCGGCCGTCCGTATGCTCGATTACGAGCGTACAGAGAATCCTATCGATCTGAAACTTTCAGGGTAGGTTTAAATTCTAAAATATGACGGTTAAGTTATTGAATGGGCGAAATCGGCCAGACAGTTTCGGAGTTAGAGCCCTTTGAAATTCTGTAGTTATTTCCGTGATAACTCGGAAACTACTGCTATAATTGAATTCAAACTTGGCAGTTAGTTGGAGTATAAGAACGCGCAGCTTTTTGCAGAATTTCGTTGAGATCGTAGTGTCAGTAAATCGAAAAAAATTGTCCGAAAACTGTGCATTATATTCGGAAAAAAAAATTGTCCAGCCCCCGAACTTTATATTCCAGAGAAGTGTACCTAATTTCAGTTCGATCCAAAAATAAGTTTTGGAGATATTTTGAAAAAAAATATCGAATTTCGTGTTCTTTTCCTGAATATCGTTGTTTTTTATGGAATGACTCAACAATTACTGATTCAATCATAATGAAACTTGACAGTTAGTTTGAAAATGCTGATTGACAACTTTGTGCAAAATTTCGTGATGATCGTGTCAGTAGCACATTACGAAAAAAAAAGTTAAAATTTATTTTTTGAAATATTCAATACTCTGTGATCATCTGATCATATTATCCTTATGAAATTCTGTATGAACCTTCAAACTCTAATTTTTCGATGAAATATTGGATTTCAATCCGATCTTTTTTGTTTGTTGGAAATATTTGGGATATAAAATTTTGAATTCGGTATATCTGCGGAATTATTGGGTGGGTTTTAGCTGAACGACCGACGGTAAACACAATAACTCTCGAAAGAAACAACTTAGAAACTCGATATTCTTAGAGTAGGTTTAGGGCTTGATTTCGAAGGCCGAATGCGTGAATGGGTAAAGTCCAAACAATGAATCCGCATATATACCCAGTAAAATTTTTATTTTTTCAATATTTCCAAAAGAACAGATTACATCGACTTACAATCCAGTATTTTATTGAAAAAAACCTAGAAAAGCACTGACGTGAAGTCAGCAGCTTTAGGTCGCATGTTCGAAGGATATCATCAAAAGTGAACAGACGCGCAAAAGCTATTGACTTCACGTCAGTGCTTTTCTGGGTTTTTGACCTTCTGATCGTTCAGGTCTTTTCATAAATCGACGATGGGTCACAAATTTTTTGTCATGAATTTAGTGTCGCATTTTATGTAAGAAAGTTTTCATTTTCGGAAATAGGGTTTGCTTAAGTAACCACATTATTTTTCACGTAGA
This sequence comes from Myrrha octodecimguttata, assembly GCA_958510865.1. NCBI lineage: Eukaryota > Metazoa > Arthropoda > Insecta > Coleoptera > Coccinellidae > Myrrha > Myrrha octodecimguttata. The sequence continues at coordinate 24,980,231 of OY294059.1, forward strand.
ATCAGCTCTAAGATTGAAAAATATAGATTCTGATTATGAAATCTGGAGATTTAATGAATTTGATTCGTCCAAGTTGATGATCCTCTTTTGAAAACGCTTAACAAGTTCAGTCAAAATAAGCAACATTGTTTTAACACTACATGCTGGCAATATTCAAAATGAGAAAGAGTTCTTTGAAAAACAGAGAGAAAGCTTATTGTCGAAAAACACCAAATTTTAGCATACAATATAATGTTCCGTTCTCTGTGAACTTTTAATAAGTCATTTGGTGACACTCCGAATTCATTAGCACTATGACAGGACTGAAGCTTGTGCAAGCATTACTTACGGAAAGAACACTACACTCACTTCCAGCCACATCTATTCAGACCAATGTTATGATTCAGACCAAAAAGTCATTCTGGCCAATTTGGTTTAACACTTTATATTTCTTCAATTTCGCGAAATTCACTGTTCTCCTTTTCCATACAACCCCCATTTACCATGGGGACATAATTCCGTACCCAAAGGAATTTTCTCTTCGAAATGTTCGTGGGTAGAGACAAAAAGAACCAAAAAGAAACTGTGCGGGTATAAAGAGATATCTCCATACATTAAAAGCAAACCGTGTAATTACATCGGTCTTTTAAATGCGACCGCTTCTCCCTTTGATATCCTGAAACGATAAATGTAGTATGAGCATATTATTGGGCTTTGACTGAAATATTTTATGAGGTAAACAGTGAAGTGGATGACTGACTCTCGCATAGCCGAAATTCGTCACTGAGATCTTCAAAGCGACGTTCATGGAAAATGAGACAGTTTAAGCAGCAATAAGAATGGTATTTAGTTTTAAAATATCTCAAATAACTGTTGTGTACTATCCATTCAAAGAAAAGTAATTATTATTAAATTCACCTAGTAAATAAATCTTTTCAGAGATGAAACGAAAGATATGGGGCCTCTATCTGCCAACTTATAAATAGTATAAATGACGTCGAGGGGAGTAGGAGAGAGAACGATTTATTTAACACAAAGCTGTTGAAAATACTCTGAGAAAAAATTAAATACGAGATAATTTTTTTGGTAAATTTAACCCAAATTATGAAGTAATTTTCAAATAACACAATGCTGAAAGAGTAAAATATACCAAAAACCACTCTAAAACTGAATGATTCTCGAAAATATGCAAGGTATGACCAAATGTATGTTTATAAACAAATAAGAACCAGTACAAACTTCGTATTAGAGCAATATTGCACCGTAGCAAAATGGCGCAGGATCGGGGTCGATGGGTTAATTTGAGAAGTTCATAAAGATACTGAGAAAACTCGGAACTACATGTTCTTCAGTTAACTTGTTAGCTATCCTTCACCAAGAAGAATCGAAGTGTACTAATTTTCGTCTTTCGAGTTCGAGATCACCACCATTGACACCTTATTCTTTCATTTTATTATACAGGGTGTAATTGAAAAGTTTGAAAGGTCAGAAAGTAGATCGAGCCTTGCATATAATTTTTTTTTGAGCAGACCCTGCTTAGATACAGCATCCCAAAGATGTTTCCAGATAAACAATTTTTAATTTATTCCCAAAAACCAAATATCTCACAAAAATTAAACTAAGTAGACATTTTAGCCAAGCGAGGAGGCACACAAGAAAAATAAAATATTGTTGCTCTATGATTTCAACGGGTAGAAAAAATCAACCCAAAAATTCATCATGACTTCCGCTTACTACTTCAAAATTATTTCTAGGCATGCTGCGATTCATGATAGTATCTCTTTATAAATTATTTTTTTTTTTTGGAAAATGTAAAATTATAGCAGAGAATCACGAGACCACTTTTTTATTCAGAATGAACGAAGCTATCTGAAATTTATTTTTAGACGGTAATTATAAATGGGAAAAAACTTTCGTGCAAAATGAGTTTTAGGGGTGATTTTGTATAGCCCTTGAAATCGTACAGCAATCTTTAGAAAAATAGCGCCTCCTTACTCGCTTTGAATGTCTGCTGAATTTCATTTCCATGAGATATTTAGTTTTCGAGAAAAGAATTAAAAATTGCTTTTACGGCGACATTTCCAGGAGGCTGCCTCTAAGCAGAAGTTGCTCAGAAAACAAAATTTTATTTGAAAGACATACCCCAATTTTTGACAAGCAATCACCTATAAATTTTTTTCGCAATTATTCATTTATACCCTATATAGAGAATAAGTCGTCAGAAGAAAAATCCTTTTCTTCTTATATCACCTCTGCAATATTTCTATCACGGACTTTCATAATCGGTGGTTTAAGAGCTGTCAACACATTTTGTCCCGTTTTCTATGGTTTCGCGCACATAACCTCTATCAACCGTTTTCGGTAGTTTATGAAAACATTCATCGATTTTAAGCGGTTAACCAAAAGCTCCGGTCATAGTTACTGTTATCCAAACTGACGTGTAGGCAAAGGATAATCTGTCAATTTGGATAACCGTAACTATAACCAGAGCTTTTGGTCCATCGCTTGAAATCGCTTATGGACTGAATAACCAACAAAAGTCAAATTGACCAAGGACTGAAGCCAAAAAGAATATTGGTTTCCAGAAATGCAGCAATTTTTTGCAGCCATAATAATTCCATGAACTTTTCTGTTGACAAGTCAATGGAAAAAATGTGTTCTCTGACATATTCCCTTTCTAACTTATTGGGTTATCAAGCATTGTAAGTACTTTTCAGATGTTACTAAAGATAGCAATATTGATAGCAAGATTTGTATTATTTGGTTGAAGGACAGGTTATTAACACTCAAGTATGTTAGGATTATAAAGATTTATTCTATAAATCGTTCAACTAGGACATGAGTGTAAACTCTAGGTTACATATCAACAACCTCGTAAGACAATGGTCATAGAAGAATGTTCATGTATTGTCAGATGTCAACTTCCCAACACAGGAGTGCCAACTTACGACAATAATAATCAAAGACACTACATATTATATTACAAGATTCTTGTTAAATGGATAGATCATATTGCTCAGAATCGATGATCAGAATAATTGCTGATCTGGTTATATTGCTATTTGCGAACAGAATAGACCTGATCATCTCTTGAACTTCAAGATTTTCGGCTGAAAATTACACAAATATCCAAACCCTCTCTGAAACTCCAAGGGGTTCATATTATCCTTAAACTGTTAACCCGGAACACTCGTATCCCATACAGCATCGATCTCTTTACATCGATGTGTCTACAGTTGTTTACTTTGACGTTCAAGACCCAAGGGACTCTACTCAGTCTCGTATAGGAAGTTAAACTTCATTCGAAGATGTAACGATGCTTTTAATGCCGCCTAAACGTTCTTTCCTACCTCTAGATGCCCCCACGTAGATGCCAACTCATTTACTAATGCCTTGTGAATAATACAAAATGGCGGTCACGTGTCCCCCTAATTGATTGCGTCACGAACTGTGTATAGTGACCAAGAAGGAAGCGTTTCCAACTATTGCTGGTGACTAACGAGATAAACGTGAATTTCTCGATCCATTCACAAATTAAACAGAGGAAGTAGCAGAGAATGGGCCTTTTGGTGGAAAGGGGCCTTTAGGTGCCTCGGAATCGGATTAGGGTCATAGCAGCTTGGACGAATTAGTGCAGTCATTGTCTATAGGTTTATTGGAGTTGATGAACAATGTAACAATGGTCAGGGCCGGTCGCATTTCTTAGAAAGAAGACACTAACATGGAATCAGACGGATGAGGACGCTCTGTGTTAATTGAATCGAGTGAAATAGGGGATTTTATCTGGGGGTGGGTTCAGCTTTTGGTTTGGTTTGGGATTACTTGATGTGTTTTCTTGAGAGAAATCTGCAGGATCCACATTGTATGGAAGAAGTATTTTTCATTGAGGAAATTTTACTGCAATACGGAATTAATTATCAGAAATACTTTATGAGGGGTTTGACATGTTTTCCACCATCAGGGATCCCTCAAGGTTCTCATTTGGGACCACGTCTGTTTATCATTCACCTAAACAGTATAACTCGCGGATAATTCAAAACTTTTTGCACTAATTCAAAGAATCCAGTATTGCTTGGATATTCAGAGTGGTCTAGACAGTGGTTTGAGTTTTGCGAGTCCTTTAGCTTTCATTTGAACCCAACTAACTATTGCGTGTTTTCTTTTGCACGGAATAGGTTCGTGATAAACTATCAATACTCTCCCTGCGGTGCATTGATACGGTAAGGGATTTGGATATTACGCTGGATTCAAAGCATTACCATTGTTTTTGCTGTTTTTTATTTCTAATTGTGAACATTGTCTATTTCTAAATCATTAGTGGGCGCTTCTCTTAGGGTTCTTCTTTGTAAAATAAATAAAATAAAATAAAAATGAATATTGACTCCGAAATGTCAAACCCTTAAAAAAATTCTAGAAGAAAGCCGCATCTTTTGAATATGTTTGAGAGTTAGGGGGGTAAATGATACATCTTCCAAGTTCCTTTTATTACATCTACTAGTCGGATTTGATCCGATCTGTATTCTTGTACACATTGGGAGCAGACAATTTTGAATTGGTTCATCTACGAAACCATTGGCAGATTTCAACTATTCACGAGCTTGACCTGCTTGATTAAGCCCCAGAGCTCCTCTACAAATATCGAGTTTCTAAAAAGTTTTTTTCCAGTTATTCTTGGGTTCAATTCCGGGCGATTGCAAACCAAGTAACTTCCAAAAGGAACAAATCAAAGACTCGCTATTTATAGGCTAGATTTGGACCCTAATTTTGGAAAAATGAAACTCGATTGAAAATAACTTCAGGGTTCTTGCTAAATTTCCTTAAAATTTTTTCCAAATTGTTCTAATGACACGTTCATCAAACATTTTACGCATGAGCATTGAAATTCAAACAAATATAATTGGGAAAACCCATTTACTCACTTAATCCTTATGATTTGGTACTTTTCGTGGTATTATCGTGAGAAAATATTTCACCACATCAAAGCGTTGAAACACTTATCTTGATATAAGTGTAATATCTAGTTGCTTCCACCATTTTAGACAATTTCATTTTTGCCCATTCTTATATTGAAAATTCCACAATTGTCCTAATTTTCATCGAATTCATGAATGTATTATATAAAATAACTCAACTCACCTAAAAAAGTTGATTGAACTCTAGAATTCTATGGAAAGTCTGGTCCATAGGTATGGACTATGAATGTCTGTAGTATGGTCACGAAATAGCATAGACCTAGTTTTTGGTTCATGCGAATGAGATGAGTATTTCTTTGTATTCTGTGTTCTAAGTAAACGTAGTTGAAGCTTCAACTCACTGCCTTTACTAGCTCAGCGTTGGATCAACGAAAATAGGGAAATATTTCGGATTTTTCTCAGATTTTATAACATGCTACGCTGAATATTTCAAAAATGGTTAGTTTGAGGAGAAATAATAAAGAACAATCAAGTATTCTGAAAATATTGAGGAGTCTTATAATGACTTAAGATAAACTTCATCTGTATTTTTCATGCTAATTTCTTATAGTTTCATCAATCGGGGAGTCCATATTTTAGTTTGAATGGGCCTAAAATCTTTATAATCTGTGTTCAACTCTGATTTTATTGATACAAACTGCTAAAAACCCTATGCTTTTGGTGCGCCATCACCATCACCACGTTATAATTCATTCGATCGGTCGATAGAATTAAATATTTGCGATATCAAATTTTCATATATTCAAAACTCAATCGGATTGGAATAAGTGCTTTGAGGACTCGTTTAATTTGTTCTATCCCGAAATTTATATATCATTTTTTTGCAACTAATGAATATAAGTTCTCAAAAAATATATAATTGCGAACACAATTTCGTCCTAGATTGCGCCTCATATCATACGCTGAAACCTTCTCACACACCATCGCATTTTCTGATGAACTTTCTTATGGAAATATTCAACATTTATGTCCACTCCAATTTTTGAGACTGGGAGTGTACGGAGAAGGGGAAACACTCCATGTGAATAACTGTAATGGTTGCTGGTGTAAATGGGGTTCGTGTAACGTAGTTAAAAGCATTTCCTGGTTAAAAGAAACACATTGCGGAATATTATTCCTTTCCTTCCAGATTCTGAAAGCTGAAAAGCAGGTTCGCATCAGGTAACTTCGATTCTCGGTAGAGAAATTCTGAAACGTGTAGAAAATTTTACATGTAATTAATTCTTCCGCTACAAGAGAAGCATGATTTTGGGGAGAAATTCCTAGGAAATTATCTCTTAAAATTCATAACCTTCACTTTCAGCACGCCCTTACAATGAAACGCAAGAAATTAATCAGTAAACTATGAAAATAGTTAAAGCAAGAAGAGAATTTTATGGTTGCTCATCTGTATGTTTTGCACGAAACAAGTTCTTATCCAAAAACAGTCACCACGTTGACTTCCAGCTGATCGTGTAATAATTCAACACACGGTAGCTAATTATTGTTGGCGTGTGTATGAAGAGCACCCCTATCATCGGCGTGTGCTGAATATACCATCAACAATTTGGGAACAACTGACCCCCTATTAGATACAATCATGATTACTATCAGAGTTTACCTGTATAACTCAATTTGTTCAACCAGGAAATGAATTGAAACTGATGTCAGAGGGAAATAATACCATATCAATATAGTAGGATATATTTTATCACTGGTTATGTAGATGAATTCGAAAATTTTGGAAAACTTATTATATAATAATACTTAGAAAACTATATATTATCCATTCACTTTCATGAAGTATCCCGGTTGGCCATGACCTTCTGACATATTTCACCGTGTATATTTTCAAAATGTTAGTTCATAGTCATTTTCCTATCAGATACCTACGCAACGTTGTCCTCTCTATATGGAGGTCATAGAAATTACGTATTTATCAAAATGTTTATTTACTTTGGAAAAATAATGAATTTGAGAAAATATTATGTATTTTTTGTATTTGTATTTTTTTGTATTTGTATTTTTCCGACTATCCTAGGCTTCAATGAAACCCCACAGAACATTAAACAGGAAACTTTTTTCTGTGTTAATACTAGAAATATTTCACGTATATATAAACGATTGGAAAATTCAGTTATGCCATCTGAATGGTCCGTTACTTTGTGATAGTTCATTCGAAAAAGAATAGAAGTACTCGAATATTACGACAGAAAAACTTCTAAACAAACAGACGGACCTTGGAATTCCCCACTTTTCGAAATTCTCAAGGAATAAGCCTACGGATATTTAAATATACTTCATTCACTTTTATAAACTATCCCGGTTGGCCATGATTTAGGACTATAAAGTTTTTTCACTTGAAACTGACGCAGGTTGGCACTCATGACATATCGCAATGTCAAAACAATTCTCAGCGACGTTGCCAAATGCCAATGCCAATTTCTACTCTCAATCTCAACATAATTATCACGCTTAGAAACTAAAAATGCCGAAGGTAATGTTGAAGGAGAAGAGACAAAGCATCAGGAAGTGCTATGCAGAATTGAAATCTGCTTTTTCTGATGGTAACCCTGATAATTTTGAATCAATAATTTATCACTAGCTATCCAACATTTCGACGTATGTGAGTGAAAACCCAGGGTATCGTTCAGATAGATTCCCATGAACTCTGTGAATTGAGTTAGTTCTTTTAAAGTGAGACAGGTTTTGTAGTTCCACTACGTTTTCATAATGAAGTATTTCAAGTTGTTCAACAAGGTATTTAATTGCCTTCTGTAGATTTATTTCTTGAGAATTTCGAAGAGTGGGGAATTCCATAGGTTTGTCTGTTCGTTAAGATGGTTTACTGCAGGAAATAACTATTTGAGTTTACTGTGGATAGAACACTGTTAAAAAAACAGTGTGTAGCTACTCTCTAATCCATTTACACTTTCTGCTTCCAACACTTGTTTCGGAAAACAATTTTCCTTTCTCGAAGATATATCGTTAACGATTTCAAGGCTAACCAACTGTATTAAAGTAAATTCAGTATATAAGTTTCTGATTTTCAACAGTCCAATTGAATATTCTCTTTTCTCTAAATATCTGTCAAATCTTCACATTCATAATCACTCACCCTGTATCAGTATTGCTGAATGGAACTGACATAATGATTTTATATAATAATTCATAATAGATTCCGGGAACATTGTATACATATTATAAATGATTCACATATTCGTTGTCCCAGGTTAATTCATACAATGCAATGACTGCATGAATATAAATTGAAATTCGTTCATAACATCAGAGATTGATCTGCTCATAATAATATGTTTATTCTTTGTTTCAGATACACAAATTGAATTGCATAAATCCTTCTCTATAGTGACATGAAGAATCTATAGATTTGAAACAATCAACAAAAGGTGAGTTAACTCTATGTTCTTCAATTAATGTATCTCTTTTCTATTAGGTATGACACCCTTTCTGCAGTGCTACCAATAGGATAATTTTTGTAGGTGTCTTAATCTGCAATTAAAGAAAATTCAGATCAAATAAATTACAATGAGAACAAAATTATCAAAATCATCTAAAATTCTAAATAAAGTGATGAAACTGCTGACAAGAGTGAAAAGCTAATCGAATGCTTGTGCATAGAAGAATATTGACATCAGTCTTCTCTTTTTGATAAATGAAGTGCTCCAAAAATCATTGTCAAAAACCTTTATAGCTTCACGAATTAGACGATAGTTGATAATGGCTGAATGACTTTTAGGTTATCTCTAGGTTGGAAATTAAAACAAGATATGCGCACACTCCAACAGTGTCACTTAGCGATAATTGATGCCAGAATGTGACGAAGGCGTATATTCGATTTGAGTGATAATAGGAAATTTCCAGTCCAAATCAGAAGAGTTTCAATGTGGGATGGTGAACTTGAATTTGGTCTTCTGATTTGTTTAGGTCCTACGTTAGGTTAGTTTAATTCCGAACAGCATCAATTCAAATGGGAGACTAAAATGAGGGCGTCCCATAATGGAAAATTCAGAGAAAACAAACTACCCATATCTCTGTTTCAAATAAAAATAGTGCAGAATTGCCCTTATTCACTAATTCCGACATATTACCTTTATATTCAATTTCCTTCTAATCTCATATTCTATACAACTTATATGGAAAAAAACCGAATTCTAAATAACATGACATTCTTGTGGTATTGGATTTATTTCACAGTCTGGCAACGCTGGTCGTTTGATGACACTGTTGGATCATGCGCACAGCTTGTCTTGATCTCCACTTGTCGGAAATCAAAGATTACCAACTTTCGATTTATTTCAAACAGCCAATTCAAAAATCGAAAGATATTATGTAATGGTAAAATTTCTTGAAACGTTCACACCCAGTAGTTCGGAACTTTAGATATCTTAAAAGACTCAAAAATTCTTTTTGAAGTAGAGAGTAGAATGATCAAGAATCACCGTGATAATATATGGAAGTAAGTAGCCCACGAACAATTGTAGGCGTGAATCCCCAATTATTCAAAATATATTACCATACCTTTTTCAACAATGCTTCAAGAATATTTTGCCACTTAATATTTCTCACTGAACGATCACAAAGAAACGCGGAATTACAGAGAATCTTCAGATCGTTAATCATCTCGATAATAATATTACTTCAAAATTCATCCCCTTTATTACGATTTCTTGGGATATGTCGAAATGAATAATTTACTAGCGTTGGCTCCATACAAAAAGCGTTTCAACCCAACAAAGAAAGAGGGATGAATTTGTATTCCCCGAGCACGAATCTTGCGCTGGGGAGATGGCTGGTCATAATCCAAAGTGATCCTGGGGAAGGATCACGCAACTCAGGACCGAATTACAGAAAAAATCGAGGGAAGCACTGAAGTTGAGTCAAGAGCATATTTTCAGCTTACTTCATCTGTCTATAACTATCCCTGAAACTGTTCTGTAAGTCACAAATGCTAAAGTCTTCAGAGCTGGCCCAGACTTATATAAATTAATTTCCAGTACATCCAAGAATAAGGCTACATATTCTTGTACACTATTTTCCGAAACTAAATAATAACGGAGATTAATGAAGGGCTTCTTTTTCATCGACAAAATTCCTTCTTTTCTATTCGATGCAGGTTGAAATCTTGGAATCACACCTGAAAACAAAAAAGGAGACGAAAAAAGCAATATGAAGTAGTAAATGATTTAGTACTCATCAAATTAATTTGAAGTTCACGATCCATCCCAAAAAAGAATCAGACACGAAATGAATTGCCTCGAAACCATCGTCAAATTTATATATTGGACAACTATTAACTAAATGTTCTATTGTTTCCCCTTCTTCTCCGCACTCGCACCTCGACCAAATTCCATTTGAAGAGGAAACTATTCAGCGACCATGACCGATTCTAAGTCGATTCAAAATGCATCAAATTTTCCTAGGAAGATTAAAACCATGAACTTTTTCTGAAGGATCGCTGATCAAACCTTTATTGAAAACATTACACGAATTCCATTCCACACGCCAAAAAAGAAAATCCTTAATCCATAAAGGTTTACGAGATTTCAATCTAGCAATTTTAGAATCCGGAATATAAGACATGATTGGGAATAAATTCGGAAAGAAACGATATTTATCCCAAGACTTTATCACTGCAACCTGTCTACGAATATGGGGCGGTAAAATATTTGAGAGAACTGGTAACCACTGTAAAGGTGTAGATCTTATGGTCCCACTAATGATTCTCATAGCAACATTAAGCTGTACATCTATTTTACTTACATGAGCACTATTAAACCAAACCGAAAAACAATATTCAGCAGCAGAAAAAACCAAAGCCAAAGCTGCGGTACGAAGAGTTGTAGGGTGAGCACCCCATGAAGAACCAGATAGTTTTTGAAGAATATTATTCCTAGATTTCAACTTCATACGTAAGTTTTCCAAATGGACCTCGAAATTTAAGTATCTAATTTCACTCCAAGATATTTAGTAGTGAAACTAGATTCAATCAAAGAAAGAAATTGCAAACTCATTTTTTAAATATGTTCATAGGATAATTAATTGTATGTTACGACTTATCACCAAAGATATCCCATAGGGGATGAAATAGTGGGGACATAAAATAAATTATTCTAATGCCTCAAAAGCACTCTCAAACTATGAACTCCGTTATCAAAACCGTTCGAAATTTATTTGAAGATTTCCTTTGAAGAGTTGTATCCCCCTTATTATTCAGTTCAAGAAGTAAAGTTTACATGCGAAGAAAACACTTCGACTAACTATCTATACTCTGGAAAAAAAATTTCAGGATTCTAGACCAACGTTAAAATTAACTATTTGAGTTCACTGTGGATAGAAAACTGACAACTGACAAAATGGTGTGTACCTACTCTCTAATCCACTTATACATTCTGCGTCCGAAGTTGTCGTTTCTGAGTAACGATAGGTCGTCACACTGTTCTTTTTATCTAGACCACCGTGTATATTTCCAGGGCTACATATCGAATTTCCGTATGGTCACACATCCAAGTACCTGTTGCACCTAACGCTGCTCGACTGATGACCATTAAAAATTGTTTTTTTTTGATGATCTTTTGAGTCACTATTTTTCTTTCATCTTCTAAATTTCAAAATAGTCAAACGGTTTGTTTATATCCTAAGAAGAACTAAAAGCAATCGGACTGATCTTCGTATTCTGTTGTATGATATTAACGTTATTCGGAATCGTGCATATCGTATAGTTAAAATTTTGAAAAGTCAAATTTTTCCGATTTTTTCGACATTATTTCGAATGTTTGTTCCAGAAACTATCCAGCAGATTCCTATGTTATTGTTCAGAGAGCTTGAACGTACTAAATTCGGATATTTCCGTAAATTCCTGTATGAAAATAGGGCAAATTTCCTCAGTATCGTTGTTATCTCTTTAATATATCAAAAAGAGCCGAATTCGACCAAGTGCCTTAAAGCTCCGAACCTCACGTCACGATTTTCTAGTATCTTCGAAAAAAAAAGATAAAAATCTCTAGGTTTACCTATAAAGCCCGTTTCTCAAGAACTGCAATCGTTAATTCAATGAGCACATACCTAATTACAGGCTCAAGAAAATCTAGATTTTCCTGATAACTTCGAAAGTATAGTTTCTATCAAACTGTAAAAAATCGGTGAGATTGCTGAAAATAAAAAAATTACGATAAATGAAATTTTCGCCATAGTTTCTAAAAGCCAGAAGCACACCAGAAAAATGTTCTGGTGGAAAAAGGGTGGTTTCTTCTGGAAAATAATCATTCTCTGAATTTTCAGGAGTAGTTGACAAGCCGATGTAAACACTGAAGTATAATATCATTGCCAAATTTTAGCTCACGCCTATGAGGACATAACTCAAAGAAATTAATTATTATCTGTATCTGAGAACAAAGCATTTTTAGATCTATATTAATGTAACCCTCGTTCTTGATATAATTCGAGTAGTCAACCCTTTCCTTTTATACCTGAAACAAACAAAAAAAAAGACAAACTGGATGAATGATGACAAATTGTCCACAATATTATTCTCTCCGACTCCAAAGATGAAATATTATGAAACTCTTCGAAAGACAGTTCGGCCCTATCCTTATTCATTTCATTAGGAAAATTTTCAATGTTTAAAGAACCATTTATATCACTTCCCTTTGAAACCGGATGCCTTATAACCCTAGTCGATGTCCTTGCGTTTTTCTTCTTCTCCTCTCTAGAAATTAATGAAACTTTCATTGGTTTCGTGCCAGGAATGAATCATCGCTATATTCATCAATGTTGAGATTTATTCTCTCCTTTAAAAAGCCCGGAACGTAGAGATTTGAAATTGTTCCAGAGGGAATGCTTTCAAAATTGATATTTCAACCTTGCAATGAAAATGATTAACAACGAGGAGGATGCCTTCTGATATTCGGACCCTTAGTCATTATTCAACACTGAATCTCGTACTCAGCTTGTAGAAACCGGAAGTGATCATTCATACAACTGGAACATTGATAAATCTTCATTCTTGTCCACCCATTTACATCTGGTGGTGATAGAATTCAATTTAACGTCAGTTGGTACGATGTTCTTCGTTCGAAGAATTCGAAGACATCTTTGAGGTTAGAGTCTACAGCTTCCAAAACTCTTATGGATAGTGTTCTGAAGCTGCATTAGAAGTTTCGATTATTCTCGTCTATGATTCCACAGTTGAGAAATAGATGCATAGAATACATATGTTGCGGACACTCTTTGACATATTTTGGGTCCGAAACGAGGTCCAAAAATGTTGTCAAAATAACGCTTTGTTGTCCTACTTCAGTTTTCGCCGATAGATGCGGCATAGGAGAATCTGCCATATAAAATCTGAAATATTTACGGAAGTTACCGACCTGTCATATCAAAACTGGTCCATTCAGAACTTCTTTCTGATTTTCCGAGATGGACCATACATGTTTTTCAAGAATTTCCGAAAACAAATTCATTTTGACAAATTTGAATTATGATTATTCATTTCATTCAGTCAGAATGGCGATAATATATATAAAGGTTTCCTTCGACTCTGAAAACACAAGTCTGAAACTTGGTATTTTTGAATACCTGTTTATTACAAGAGATATTTCTCATCTCAATATTTAATTTTCATGGAAAGAAAGTCTTTCAGAGTTGCGTTTTCAAAAATATCACAAGAAATCATTTGGAACGATAGATACTACAATTAATTCGTCTTATTTGATATTCGTCTGATAAATTCGTATGAACATGAACAGCAAAGTGAAAATCAATATATCAATTCCAGTAATAATAAACATGAACATTTCTTCGAAATATAATCGTAATTATGTATCAAAATTCATAACTTTTGAATCATGATATTTAAGGTACATACAAAATTTATAAACCGTACTTTTATGGAAGGAGATCCAATAACATCCATGAGTAATATCAATCTCCCGTTCCGTTTTCACTGTTGTTTTGACTTCGAAATTACCACTTGTATCCATCCAGGAAAGTGTTCTTAGAATAAACCTCATATCGATTTTATTTCCTGAAACATATTTCATATTATTAATGGGTAGATATTCCACATTTGTTGAACTCCTCTTATATATTAGCAAGAATCCATAATTTCGAATATCTGATTCATTTTTTGGGAGATACTTTCATCAGATCAATCAAATTATAGCTCAATTCATTTGTATTCAGCGGAAATAATTATATTAACTTGGAAAAGCGACTTTAGCGCCATCATCGTTTGCAGAGCCAAGTAGGACAATATTTGACAATTCTAGGACCGCGTTTTGGACCCAAAATTTAAGTGGGTAATAGTAGCAAAGTATCGACACCTGATATATCCTATGCATCTTGGTTGAGAAATAAAATACTTGGTACAGACTCTTTGAAATATTTTGGGTCCGAAATGAGGTCCAAATATTGTAAATATACGGCTTTGTTGTCCTTGTTCTGTATTTTTTTCCGATAGATGCCGGCATCGAGTTAACTGCCGTGTAAAATCTGAAATATCTTCGGAAATTAAAAACATGTTATATAATAACTAGTCAAATGACAGCTTTTTTTTGATTTTCCTTGTTACATAAATTTTTTTCAAGAATTTCCGAAAAAAGATTCATTTTGGAAAATTTTAAGTTATGACTATTCATTTCATTCAGTCAGGATGGCGAAAATATATACAGGGTTGAGATAAAGTATGGAAACAAGTAAAGATCTTTTGAACGGAAAGGACAATATTAATGAAATTTTGCAGTAAAGTACAAATGCGCAATATGAAAATTTTTATTGATAATATACTTCCGGTTGAACCGGAAATACCGTCAACTTTTTTAATTTATTTGGACCTCCTGTATATGTTTGCAAATGTTGGAAGAGCTTGGGATTTCGAATGCGAACACACTGAGTTTAGAGTGAAAAATCTATAAAAGCGAATCATCGCACGTTAATCAACTTCTCTTGAGTTTTTACATAACCGTAAAAAAACTTATGTAATTTTGAATTTGACATTTGGGCAACAGTTACCGATAGATCGTACTCCTTTATTATTTACTATGCATCCACACGACATCAATTTGTTTATCTGAACATTTTCTTACGGTAAAGTAAAAAAATGGCAATTTCAAGCTTTATCGAAATATGTAAAAATATACGTGGTGTCCTATTTGAAAAGAATATTTCCATAGTAATATTTTATGAAATATCAGTTTGCAGAAAATTCAATTAATGTCATCGACTGCTACGTGAGAAGTTGCTACGAGAATGTTTTCACAGAAATAGAAAATTTCTAACAGAAGAAAAGTTACAGCAATATTTCTTAAATGAATATTTTCGATGAACACGCAGTAACTATGGAACGGTTATAGCTATGGAATTGAGGTTTTCGCCAATGAGTTCCTCCTGAAAATTGACCCTCAGCTCAGACACTAACATCATTGTTCGTCTAGTTCATCTAGTACAGAAAAAGATTTTCCTTCGAAAGTGTCAAATTTGGCCCTCCCTGTACAATAAAATTTTCTTCTAATGCTACGTCAAGTCGAATGTTTACGCCCTTTAGGGCCGGTATTATAAAACTTAACTGAAAGTTATCTTTAACTTTAACTGACAGTTAAACTTTTGCTCAAAAATGTCGGAATTATAAAAGTCTCATTTCATCATAGACAAGAAATACTGTGATGATTTCTATGAATAGGAGAAGGAAATAATTTAAGATTCTGTAATTAATCTAACCACCAATTTCTGGGTTGTAAAAGCTGGACTTTGGAAAATTACCCCCTTTTAAAATATGATAGGAATAAACAAATCCTTTATTGACAAATGTTCGCACTATGTATCAGGGAGCTTAATGGATTGTGGTTTCCATAAAAATAGAATTACTGATTTGAGGGAGAGTGGCAATGATCAATTTTGAATTCTTATACTTTTTGCAATATGCAAGGGATGTTTGGGTAATTATTCGGTAACCTAGCTGAACAAACTACTTCCACTAATGAATATATTGGAAATGAAAGCTTGAAAGGAAAAACTTTGGCAATAATGAGATACATTCAATTCAGGAATTATTGAACAATTGCAATAAAATTTGTCCAAATCCAATTAGGTACAGAATTTTTTTTACAAATACTTCACTCTTCACCAACGGGCAAGTACTTTCAACCGACACTGAGAGTAGTAATAATCTCAACACTAAATTTGCAAAAATTGTCATTCAATTAAAAAATATGGTAATGTTTTTTGTGGCTCCGGGTTATCGAGCCCTGATATCTAGAATTTGTACACGGCTACCAGTTTGGCCATTATTATAAGAAAAGTATCCATTGCAATTGTGATGATTTCCTTTCATCTTAAAAGTTAAATAATGTGTATAAATTATTATGCTTCATTACGCCTGTACAACTTTTATCTGTTATATTAAGCGCCGAAAAGAATAAATGCCAATGATTTTTCTTTCATTTACATCTTATAATAGTTGAACAGAAAGAGTAACTGATATTTTCATTACAATAATATGCCATGATGAACTCTCGAGATTGGATTCTTAATCGAGTGAGGTTTATAGCAGGCATTGTGATGGAAATAGATAATAAGTATGCAATTTTCCATGGGACATTTTTGATAATACAGTCAGTATAGTTGATTTGTGAAAACCCCTAAAATCTCCAGCTACTATCAAGAAAGAACAAGTTGCATAAACTCTGCGTGTAGCAATACATTTGCATCACTATGAATATGTATTCCATAACAGGCGTACAGTGTCCAGATAAGCGAAATCGGTTTTTGAATTCCGTTTCTTGCCATAAGTTCAAATGGTTCAGCCGATTTCTAAATATCTTTTTTCAACAAGGATATTCAACAATTTTCATGGCATCATCGTCATAGTCACTTAAAAGTTCTCCAGAAATGAAGTGAATATCTCTCAACGAGGATGTTCAACAATAATCATGTCATCTTCGTCGTCGTGAATTAAAACTCCTTCAAAAATGAAGTGAATATATCTTGCTAACATGATTCCGAAAATATCATGACAACAAAGAAATCGAGGTTATATAACCTTATGTCAGCCGAAAAGACAGAGAAACTGTGAAAAAAACGATTCAACTTTAACTTTAACTATAATTGATACCCAAACCATCAGACAAAGATAACCCTGCAAATCTAACTTTAACTGGAAATTACTGCTTAATTTTCAGTTAAAGTTAAAGATAACTTGCAGTTAAGTTTTATAATGACGGCCCTTAACCCCATAGGCGACATTTTGAACAAGTTCACTTCGCTTCGCGAAATGTTAACTATGTCGATAACAGTTCGTTATGTGACTGATACAGCTCGATTATCAGCCGACAACTTAATTCAACGTCCTGTTGGCGGAAGGCCGTATCCTTTGTGCTGATTTATACGATATAATTAATACCGAATGCTCACGTACTGTTCGGGCACTTCCAAACACGAGCAACACGGGTTGTGTAATGGAAAATACAATAGTTCCACTATCTCCCGCCTAATTGATCTTTCCTGTTCAATTCGAATGACATGTTGGAACAGGTAAAGCGAAAAAGACAGCTTTCACTAATTGGGATATGGACCGATAGTGCGGAAACAGAAATGTCAGTTTCGATGTTTCAGGAAATTTGAATCAGTGATATTGAAATGATTCGAAATATTGGGTCTCAACTGAAATTATACAGAGTGTTATGAAACGTACGTGGCCAAACTCGAAGGGGTGATTCTTTGAGGGATTCTAAGACGAAAAGTTCATACAACCAAAGGTCCGATAATGCTTCGTTTTGAAGATACAGGGTGCTAACATTTTCATAAGATATAAAAACATTTTTTAATGATTAATATATTTTATTGCTTGCATTACTTTCGATAACAATTTCTACAACTAGAATTGATAATTGTTGTAAAAAATAACAAGTACACCAAAGTTTATGGTGGTTTGGTAGTTTGAATATTTTATTGTGTTGACGCAGGTATATGCAATAAGGTGATTTTTATGTTTTAACGCGCATGTTCTAGGGGAACAGACGCAAATGGTCTCAAATGACTAGGCTGGACTCACTGATCGAATCCGGTGTCAAAATCGATTCTGTCCTGCTAGGCCTGGACACGATAGCTGTCGAAAGGAGCAAGCTTGCGACTTGAAACTTTTAGGGTAGTTTCGCATTGGAATGCCGTGGTTAGGGGCAATGGGTCAAATTGGCCAAATGGTTTCGGAGTTATGGCATTTGAAATTTTGAGGTCATTTTCTGATATTCAGGAACCACGATTGGATTTCAACTTGCGAAATTTTGTTGGGATTGTCTGGTCACTTAATTCGAAAAAAAATTTTTTTCCGAATTCATATTCTAAAACAATTCTGCTCATACCTTGAGCTCCAGATTCTACAGTTGCTCACCAAGTTTCAATTCCATAGGGCTATCAATTTTGGAGATGTTGGGAAAATATGAGGAATTTCGTGGTTTTCTTTTCGATGTCGTTGTTTTTTTTGCTATAACTCAAGAATTACTGATTTAATCATTATGAAACATTGTAGCTTGTCTGAAGACGCTGAAGGACCACTTCGTGCGAAATTTTTTTCCAAACAATCAATATTCTGTTATTTTTTCATCATAATATACTCATCAAATTCTTTATAACCTTCGAACTGTCAACTGTCAATCTGTATTTTCGGAAATATTGGGAAAATGAAATTTTGAATGGGGGTATATCAGCGGAATCATTGGGTGGATTCTACCTATTCACGAATTCATAATTAAGGTCCAAACCTTCTCTACAAATATCGACTTTCTAAGTTCTTTCTTTCGAAAGTTATTGTGTTCAAGTTATCTTCCGAATAATAACGTTCGAGTGCAGAAATCTTTTAGCGATATGCATGGCTTTCATCCAATTGTCATTTCAGGTCGCTGTATCTGCGATTTTGCAGTTTGTACAAAGCCATCACGGCTCATGTAGTTTCCCTAAAATACGGTAACGTCATACATTCTACGCCCTTGTACCATGTTAGATTATTTCATTGAAAACGTCACACCTAAATTCATTCCATCGAGTTTATTCATGTGGAAGTTTTTAAAAAATTTCTTTATTTGTAATTTCAACCGCCTTTTTTTTCATCACAGCCGAATCTGTGAAAATGATTGATAAGGAAAGTATTTCATTCAGTAATAATGATGATAATATTGAGGGAGTCGTTATATTACAAATTGTTTTTCTCTATGGAATCCAGCCCGAAGGACCAAAATATTTCGAATCGAAATTTTTTATCAAAACTGTTTCTGGAGTTCCCATACGAAATGAAACGGCTCAAGCCGTGATCCACCTATTTTTGTCACCCCAATATCAATATAATCCGTATTTTGAAAATTGGAAATTCCCCCACAAGAAGCATCGAACAGCGAAACTCATATCGCATTCTCATGGAAATAGAACAATGTAATTCAATTTCTGAACCATTTTCATCGAAAGCTTCCCGCTTACCCTCAATAATATGGAAATTCAGGAATATCGATGTTTAAATGTGAATAACAATTTTTTTTCGATGGAAAATTTGTTTCGGGTTTAGGTGAGGTGGAGCGACTTCCGGACCCTATTGTATTTTCGATGAGGGGTATTGAATTTCGAATATAAAATAATTAATTATACCGTTCGTGCGCATTATCGTGTTTATACAAAGTGTAAATGAATAGTTGCCAAAAAAATTAACAGCAGATATTTTAATGTAACGAGGAGGTACTCAGGAATATTTTTCATAGGGTTGCCGTATGATTTCAAGGGGTATAAGAAATCACAACTAAAATTAATTTTGCACGAACCCTCTTTCTCATTTATGATTACCACATAAAAAAAATTCAAATAGCTCAAATAGCATTGATTTTGAACAAAAAACGTGCCTTTTGAATTTTGTTGAACCTGGATGTTTTACTCCCCGAAATCATAAAGCAACAATATAAAGAATCTATTTGGGTGCCTACTCGCTCTCTTCAAATATCTACTCAGCTTCATTTTTATGGGATATCGGGTTCTTGAAAAAAATTTGAAATTTCTTCTTTGGCGAAATCTTCAGGGGACTATATCTAAGCAGGGGGCTGCTCGAAAAACATTTTACTCAAAAGACCCCCCCTAGTTTTGACAGGGAATCAACCTTCTTTCGCACTTATTCATTCACACCCTGTATATTGATTTTGGTTGACACTATATGAGTTTCAAATTTGTACATTTGGCCAAAACAATATTAGAAAAAAATAACTGCGTACTTGGCTTTGTATAACCACAGTATAGAAAAATGTAGATAAACCTAATCCTCTATTATGAGTCCAGACAATTCAGATAATATATGGATTCCTCAGAAAGAGTTTACATGAAACATAGGATATTCATGAAATTTGCAATGTGGAAATGGTCGATGCTGAGATATAAATGAATAAGAAATTAATTGAATGGGAATAGTCATTAAGCATGAAGAAAGCTGAACTAGTTTTTTCTGATATTTTCTCTCAACTCCTTCAACTCTTCTACAGTCTCAAGTTTTCTTCATCATTTCTCCTAAAAAACCGTTTTCGACGTATTCAACGTTGAATGTTATGAAATAAATAAAATCTGATAAATATTTGAGAAACTACTTTGTATTAGCGTTCGATCTGAAAAAGGGCCTAAAATCCTAACCCACGTTCATCCAGACCACAGAACAAAATATACCACTCCTCTTTTCTGTTTTCAAGTTATCAGTTGATTCATAGAGTTTAACTGATTTGTTCACTCCGATTGAGTGATTGCATAATTTGAATTTGATGGAAAAATAAATTTCATAAAGTTTTCATGGATAGAGGATTATTAAATTGAGTATAATCTCATAGTTGGATATAATTGGATATTGAATAAAACTGAAATTAAGGATAAATTGGGATATTATCTTCAATAGATTCAAGATTGGTTACTTAACACTAGAAATCTACTAACCTATATAATATATAACTTATATTATGTCCGGATGACAACATTGAAACAAAAAACATGCTGCCCCAACTAACAAGAATGGGGGTTTTTCCGTTGAACGAAAATGCAGTCATTTAAATGGAAAAACCTTTAGAACATCACATTTCGAACATATAATTTCAATGTTATATTTTTTAAAAAATGTTTTATCACCTAAAACTGAAAAATAAAAATGGAGATATGCATTTAAAGGGATTTGTCTTGAGTACACGATATGGCAACGTCGAATTCAGCTTTCTCGGAAAGAAAAGAACGTCAAATGTGTTACTTTGCTTAGGAAAACAGAGATAGCTATACTTCGATCTGGTTAGAGTAGAAGGCAACGACCAAGAAATAGAAAAAGAAAAGCACAGACTGTCATACTGACAAATCGCAAACGGAAATTGTTTGGTTATATTATCAAAGAAGACGTGTGTACCACAGTATAGGAATGAATATTTCATTATTTTATAGCAGAAAAAGCTATTCTAATAAACACAGTTGTCACTTCGTGCATGTCTGGCAAATCCCAAACCCCAATTTTGAAACCTGATTTTGAATACTTTCTGAAGGTAATTTGGGAAAATGATGAATCAAAACCATAATAATTATGTTCAAATTGGGATTTGCAGTAATAACACAAATTCAGGAAAACCCCACATTCAAAGTGGGTAATCATCTTCAATAGATTCAAGATTGGTTACTTAACACTAGAAATCACATCGGGAGTACGCTGGAAAACTTATATGGTAAACCCGCAAGATTTCCCGTCGCGAAGCTACAAGTAAGATATTCACATTATTGTAAGCAGTGTGAGTTCCTGAACAAAAAATATGAAGGCCAACATAGGCGGTCTCTCTTTGTTTGGAAGATATGGGCCCTCAAAGTTCCAAATTGTTGCATTTTCAGATCCTTTTTTCGGCCATAAAAATGATCTCTCACTTCTCAAATCTAGTTCATAAATCATCTTTGAACCTTCAACCAACGAATAGCGACACTTTCTTTCAAGAATATTCATTATTTAAAGGAAGAAAAGTGAAAATATTAGACAACAACTTAACCTATATTTTTACGAAATACTTCTCAATGTTAAAGCGGAGCTTGGCAACAGCGTCTTTTCATCGCTGGCCAACGTATTATGACCGAAAAGTAGTTGCTGGCGGGAAATATGAAATGATGGACAGTTGAAGGATACGATTATAAGGAAAATGCTTCTGTCACTGAAGAAGAGGTGGTTATTCTAACATCAAAACAAAATCATTGAGAAAATTTGTTTAAGGATTCACTCTCAATATTTTCGTTTGAACTTTCTTTCTATCCCCTTCAAAATAGGGAGGTTGTTATCTACTTCGTTTTTCGTTGTGTCTTCCAGATGGTCCCAGTTTAGAATGAGATTCAGGAAATTGCAATGAAATGCGTTATACAAATAATAACATCGATTTCATTGGAAAACTGGGAAGGACGCGATCTATCACATCTGAAAAGATATGTACGTTGAAATATATATCAGGGTGTATTCTCATTCCATTACTATGTGTTTCAACCTTGCAGATTTCATTAGAAACGAATTCTCCTATTGGAAGATTTAGAGTATCGCAGTAAACAGTAAGAACTAAGAACATATTTCATTTTTCTCGCCAGCAATAATCTGTCATTCACGAATACGCACGATGGCACGATTCCGACCGATGAAATTGGCGTCATTGCCAAACTTCACTTTTAGTCTGAGTCGAAATCAGAAGGAATAGAGGTTAAGTGGTTGCCAAGTAATTTCATTGTTTTTTCATTAAATATTGATTATTCTTGAAAAAAAGTGTTGCTTATTGTTGGTTGAAGGTTTAAAGGTGGTTTGTGAACTATACAGATGGAGTGAGAGATCGTTTTTATGGTAGAAAAAGGGACCTGAAAACGACTCATTTTGGAACTTTGGAGGCCCATATCTTCCAAGTCAAGGGATACCGCCTATGTTCGATTTCACATTTTTTATTCAGAAAATCACACTGCGTACAATGATGTAAATATCTTTTCAATATCTTGGCGACGGGAAATGTTGCGGGTTTACCACTTATATTATGCCAGGATGACAACACTGGAACAAAAAACATGCTGTCCCAACTAGCAAGAATCCAGCGTGATGAAGAAAGTAATCTTCATCCCAGCGCCAGGACAGATTCAATCAAGTCCTCCGTGTTCCAGGCAAACTTCCGGCCTTCCGGTGTCCCCTATCTGAGATAGCCGCGGGATATTAACGCAACTAAAACATTGATTTTGCCGCAAAAGGTGGGCGCCAACATCGCCTGGAATACCGGAGTCCTTGAATTAGATGGGATCGGTGCCATACCCCCCACCCTACCGATAATAAATCACGGAGGAATGCGGTGGTAGGGGAATTTCGCGGAAATGTTTCATTATCGTCAAATTTTCTTCTGCCATTGTTGCCTCGAACGATGTATGTGGACGGTGTTGGTGAAAATGCTGCAACAATTTCAATTAAGAGAAGTTCAGCTCGTGTGCTGATCATCGTGAATTTATGCATTCCTTCACGGTGGCTGGAAATGTGGAATATTTTCGCTTATGTGGAAATTCCAAATTTTGAGATTGTTCCAGAATTGTCGAGTTTCATTCATGTATGTTGCATCATTTATGCGAGAAACTTATTTGTCTTATATGGTTCTTGTGAATTCAAATTCGTTGCCAAAACGGTAACCCATTCACTTCTCGATTCCGCCCAACGCTGCTTGACCTCGTTATAAAATGCGATATTCAAATTGTCCGAATATCTATCTGAATCTTTTATATTATAAAGGTTTTTACAATAAGAGGTGTTATTTTGAATAACCCGCTATTTCGGTAGATGTCACTTCTGAAGCTGTCATTTTTTGACATTTGACAAGCAGAAACTACGCCATTAATAAAAATGGAAAGATACACGCTTCAACAACGCATTGAAATTATTAAAATTCACTATAAAAATGGTGAATATTTGGCAGAGACGGTTCGTAAAACTCGAACATTTTTGGGTCGTCGTGAAGCACCTTGTCGGAGCGCAATGAAGAAATTGGTGGAAAAATTCGAGCTGTTGGGACAAATTAGTGATGTGAAGAATAAAACTCGTGCACGTCGCTCAAGAACAGCCGAGAATATTGCTGCTGTAGCCGCAGTGTTGAAGAAAACCCAGGTTGGTCCATTCCTTGTCGTTCTTTGGAATTAGGCATTCCACAAACGTCATTACACCGTATTTTGCACAAAGATTTGGGTCTTAAGGCTTATAAAGTTCAGTTAACACAAGAACTCAAGCCGGCCGATCATCAACAACGTCGTTGAGTGATGACGCCCATTTCGGTGGCTTCCTCACCAAGCAAAATTGTCGCATCTGGGGCTCGGAAAACCCGAGAGTTATTGTTGAAAAGCCTCTCTATCCTCAACGTATGACTGTTTGGTGCGGTTTATGGTCCGAAGGAGTCATTGGACCTTACTTCTTCGAAAATGAGGCTGGAGCAATAGTTACGGTGAATGGATTGCGCTATCGAGAGATGATTAAGGATTTTTTATGGTCGGAATTAGATGGTATCGATCTGCACAACGTTTACTTTCAACAAGACGGCGCTAAGTGCCACACAAGCAACGAAACCATTGATTTTTTGCGGAAAAGTTTCCAGACCGTGTTATCTCTCGAAGAGGTGATCACAATTGGCCACCGAGATCTTGTTACTTCTTCCTTTGGGTCCACGTGAAAAAGAAGGTCTACGCCAATAGCCCAGCGTCGATTCAACACCTCAAAGATGGAATTCGTGAGGCTATCGAGGACATAGGGAAGCCACTTTGCGATTTGGTTATGGAGAATTTCATTAAAAGGATATGGTCTTGTAAGCGTGGTCGTGGTGGTCATTTGCCTGATGTTATTTTCCACTATAAACGGCATAGCTTCTTCTTTATAATGAGATCAACATCCGATCATTTATATTGAAAAATTGTATTTTTCTTTGAATATTGAAATAGCACCTCTTATTGGAAACCCTTCAGTTCAATTGATGAGCTGTGAACTTCTTGAAATTCTTTGTGGTAGTTTATTTTGTTATGAATTACTCTAATAACCAAGTTTCCAGACCATTTGAAAGAAAACAATTAACAGACACAATTAACTAGTGATACCTCTTTCGTTTACTAGAACAAGTGCGTAAAAACAGACTCTCACTGAAGACAAGGTAATACATCTGTGAAGGAGCCGTTGGGACAAAAGTATATTTTCTCACAGTTTTGAATATTTTGAAACTCCCATCTCCTGAATATACATGTTGTTCGGTAGAAAAAAAAATATATTGTAAAGAAAATTTAATATACCGACACACGAAATAAATATACCTGTGTAACTTTTGTATAATCACATAATCAAATTTTGAAATCAATATACAGGAAAAGTCTTTAGGTTATACATTAATTTCAACCGAAGATTCCTCTCCTCAAATTAAACACTTTTTTCATTTACCATTTTTCCAGATTCGGCTCCAGTTAAAAGATACAGTTTAAATTTCCAGAAAAAAATCAGTTTTTTTTCAGCTTTGATGTGATTACTCCGAATGAGATGAATTTTGGTGTGAAGTTTTCTATAAATATGACACATATTTTTCAGTAATCACGTTTATCCTACTCCAAACAGTTTCTGAGTTATAGACTCAACGATTCATAAAACTATATGAAAATAGCATGAAGATTGCAGATGAAGTTTATTTTATGTCATAATAAGAATCTTCAATCATTTTAAAATACTTAATTATTTCTTATAATTTCTCCTCAAATATAAAATTTGATAAATTCGAGAAATTACCTCATTTTATGGATCCGTCCCTGAGCTAGTAAAGGCGGTAAATTAAGTTCCGTCTACGCTTATCCGAACCATAGAATACACAGAAATATTCATCTATTTCGTATAGAACTAATGTACTTATATTAGGTCTATGCTATTTCGTGATCAGTCCACAGATATGGAGGATAGGTCTTTATGTCTATGAACCAGTCAGTCACTCCATAGAGTTCAATTAGTGTGTTTAGGTTAGTTGATTGATTTCATGTAATTCATGTATAAATTTCATGAAAATAAGAATAATTATGTAGTTTTGAATATGAGAGTGGGCGAGGATGGAATTGTGTATAATTTTGTAGTGGAATGAAATTGAATATCTCAAGAAAATCAAGTGAAAAATCACTGTTTCAATAGTCCAGTGTAGTGACATGTTTACCTTGCGATAATATAGCATTAATAATAATAATAATAATAATAATAATCTTAAGAATTGAGTGTGTAAATGAGTTTTTCAATCATGTTCCTTCGAATTTCAAACATTAGATTGGTTATTCTGCCAAAGAGAGATATCTATGAAAAACTTGCAAAGAAAGTGAAGGAGTGTAGTAGCACATTTAGAAATATTTGAATGCTTATAATTTCTACCAGAGCCGAATCTGAAGAAATGACAAAGGAAGAAACTTTTTCATTTAATTATAGGAATCTATGGTTGAATTTAATGTACAACTCAAAGACTCACCCTGTATCTCTAATCGAACTTTGTATCATGTAGTCCTTAACGTGTTGACTCAGTTCGTAATTTTCAGTTCCAAAACTTCAATTCTCAATTGTACAATTGTATATTGTTATCAGTGTTATCGGTTATCCTCGAAGCTGACATTACTGCTGTTGTGACAAGAGATTAAATGGAAACATTTTATATCTTGGACTTAGACATCATGGGATGCTGCGTATGTCTATAAATGGGACGGGGACGGACATAAATGGATATAATGTTGAGTGCGCCATCTATGAAAATACCAGAGAGGTACATATTTTGGGGACATTTCAAGTGAATGGCAGATCTCTTTTCAGGCACCCATATGGCTCAACTGAAGATAGTCGATTACAAATGTGGTTTCCTGTGATGGAATTAAAATTTCCATCGCAAATACTCCAGATGAATCAGAAAACTTATCTTTTTGTTGTACGTAGTAGCATAAGTTAGTCTGATAGTCCATAGTTGAATCATATGCCTTTTCAAATGAGCACGCAGCGAATATATCCAAATATAAATAAACGTGTGTGATCGCCTTGACCTAGGATTATGTTTAGAAAGCAAAAGCCGATGATAAATCGAGCATGAGAGGAATGTGTGAATAAACCTCTCTGCTGTTGATATTATGAAATCGTAATCCGCAGGATTATTGTGATCACTGCATGATGCGAAAATTTATCGAAAAAATTCTTTCACGCTTATTTTCGAAATGTAATAATTTTTGTTCTCATTGGTCGGTTATTATATCGTACGATTTTTCGTATCGCGTTTTTTGAGCGTTGGATTTTTGAAACGAGACAATAAGAGCGTTATCAGTCTGTGCGAGTGTCTGGGATTTTCGAAATTTCAGCTGGGAGTTAAGCATGATGACCGTTACGAAGATACTATGTAAATTTTTGGGTATTCAATGTGAATGTGGTTTATGGATCATGAAAAACATTTTCGATTTTTTATGATGATTGTGATCAAAATTTATTTTGATTGCTTCCCCTGCAACATCGTGCATATTATCAAAGTTAATGAACACATACATCAATAACAATACACAACCCAATAATCTGCTATGATAGGTTTATCGCTTGCCTTGAAGAAATACTGAATGATCCTCCAAGTATTATATCTCAATTAATTTCGATCTAAATTTTCCAAAAATTTAAACGAGTGCTATTTTCCAGGTTTCTTCAAGGTTTTTGCTCGCAATATGTGCGAAAAATAATTTTTCATATTTTAGAAAATGTTTTTATTTTTGAAAATACAATTCAAGTGAAACGATTCACACAGAATTTGGCACTTGTCATTCTCAAACTTATTATTAAGTATGAATTCGATCGGGTCTGTATTTTCTGAATTATTAGTTTTAGAAATTTTTTTTTTTTCCAACGGTAGGATTTTCCGGATAATTCGCACAAGTTCGTAAGTCGAAATTATCCAAGTTACTGCCAAGTCGAAATGGGGATTTTTCCTGAATTTGGGTTATTACTGCAAATGCAAATTTGCACATAATTATTATGGGTTTGAATAATCATTCTCCCAAATTACCGTCAGAAGGTATTCAAAATCAGATTTCAAAATTGGGGTTTTAAAATTTAAAGGGATTTTCCGGGCATGCAGGAAGTGGCAACGGTGTTTAGTAGGAAAGCTTGTTCTACTATAGAATAATGAAATATTTATTTCTATTCTGTGGTACACCCGTGTTATTTGTCAATATAACCACACAAATTCCGTTTGCGATTTGTCAGTAATATAACAGTTTGACAGTCTGTGCTCTTCTTCTTCTACTCCTTGGTCGTCGTCTTCTACTCTAACCAGATCGAAGTATAGCTATCTCTGTTTTCCTAAACAAAGTAACACATTTGACGTCCTTTTCTTTCCGAGAAACCTGAATTCGACGTTGCCATATCGTGCACTCAAAACAAATCCTTTAAATTTCAAATCCCATTTTTTTTTAAATATAGTATTGAAATTATATGTTTGAAATGTGATGTTCTAAAGGTTTTTCATACAAATTACTGTATTTTCGTCTAAAGAAAAAACCCCATTCTATCGGATCAGTATTTTTCGAAATATAATATATTTAAAAAAAAAATTGAAGAGTGTTGCGAACTATCGACAAGAAGACCCTAACAAAATTTTGTGATGATTACTCATGTTGATTGAGTAGTTGAATACTCAATGGTATTTCGCTTGAAGTAGATAAAAATACAGAAGATCTTGCTTGCTACTGTCTCGAAGTCGTAGTATAGCCTGAGGAAAACAAAAATCAAATCAAGCATATGAAAGTGTATTAGGGGTTATCTTGTCCATCCCACGCAGTCGACGTATCATGTGTGGTTTTAAAAGGGTCAGTTGTTGTGACTCCAAACAAAGCTTATCAGGGACATGATATTCTTGAATGGGATTGTGAATGTTTCGGATTCTTGTTTTCTTATCTCGAAAAAGTTTTTGATAGTCTCTTCAGATTCTGACTCAGTGCATGTATAGAGAACATTATCATGGAATGCTCATATAAAGGGTGCTCCTTAATTATATGCTTATATTTAAGGGGTGATTAATTCTTGGAGCAATTTTAAGACAAAAACCTCATATGGAGGTATGTCGTAAATGTACTAACTTGTGAGATACAGGGAGGTGAAGTTAGAAGAAAAAATCATTTCGTTCCGTATTGAATCTTTTTGGATGGAAAACTGGTACGACACTGCTTTTTACCAAAATTTTTTTTTTTTTAAATTCTAATTCATTTGTGAACAAATTTGATCTCCTAATTTTACTTCGTCCGGCACATGGTTTCCATTGCAAAAAAAATACAAATCGTTTTACTTCAGCGTCAAACTTCTCCAAAATTAATAACTATCGAAAAATTATTTCTTGAGAGATTTGTTTTTTCAAAAAAACACGAAGTTCGACATAATTTTACTCAATATCTCCTAAAGTGGAGTTCAGATCAAAGTCAAATTTGGTACATTGTTGAACAATATTGACTCCAAGGTCTGCACCAAATTTCACCAAAATCTAATTAATGATTTCCG
Organism: Myrrha octodecimguttata; assembly: GCA_958510865.1. Classification (NCBI taxonomy): domain Eukaryota; kingdom Metazoa; phylum Arthropoda; class Insecta; order Coleoptera; family Coccinellidae; genus Myrrha; species Myrrha octodecimguttata. The sequence goes on from OY294059.1 coordinate 25,009,724, forward strand.
AACAAGAAAAAATCTAACAAAAATTTGGAATATTTCCGAAAGAAAATTTGAATTTATTTACCATACGGCTGGACAGACAGAAATAATTTTTACATCGGACTCGACATTAGTCTAGGCCAAAAATTCGAAAATTACTGACATTTGGACATAACGATACCACGCTGCTCCCTCTTACATGAACGCAAAAAGTAGACAAGGATAGAACAGCAAATCTACGCCACTGTATAATCAACGAAATCGAAACAGCCTACCAATAACGACCAAAACATTTATTCTAATCAGAGTTGCTCGAGTTCAGCTTTTCAGCTATCTAAATTCTAAAACGACTGACACATTCGGCACATCGTCGGGCTGAACACACATGTATTTTCAGGGAGAGGAGGGGATCGAACAAAATTGGTGTTCACGTCTAGTCGTCTGAGGTCTGAGTTTCTGGATCCAGACTGATCGGCCGGGATTAATCAAGGATGTTACGGTTGTTACAATTTTAACACATGTGTGACATTTTTCGCCGTTCTGTTACGAAATGTAGTTTCAAGTCATATGGAATCAACCGTGACAAGTAGTGTCGAAAAACGCCGAATGAGTTACTTTGGAGCTTCTTCTGATGCCATTAAACAACAACTGGTTCAAGAATTGGTCTGAAGAAATGAATCGGTTGAGAAATACTGGAAATTAACTTCATGGCTAGACAGAAGTATCTACATCAACTCTGCTAAGTATATTCGCCTAAAAGACCAATGGTAATGTTATACCTGTATACCTTCTGCGTATACAAAGAATTCACCAAAAATTTCTAGATTGTAGTCCTCTGGGAGGCCAGTGGGTTTTTTCAAAGTAACTGAAATATAATGTATCCTCAACCTCAACCTCAACCTAGATTTCCCTTAAATACGGTTTGGGACCAATTCTTGAACCAGTATTCTAATAGCATCTAAAGAAGCTACAAAATTAGGCCGGGTTTAGATGGGTGCACCATTCGAGTTGAAAACCGAGTCCCGATGGAGCAGAACGAACGCTACCTCGAACCATAAAATTCGATAAAAGTTTCGGCGAATAGTGCGGACGGAACTCGAGCTCAGCCTAGAATAATACATTCAAACGCATCGTTCGAGTTGAAAATCGAGTCCCCGATGGACCAGAAAGAGCGCTGCCTCGAACCGTAAAACTCCCCGAGTTTTATTGCATTCGCTGTTCGCATTAAGCCTGGTCCAGATGAGTGTAATGCGAACAGCGAAAGCCATAAATCACAGGGAGTTTCGTGGTTCGGGGCAGCGTTCTTTCTGCTCCGTCAGGACTCGGTTTTCAACTCGAGCGATGCATTCGAAGTAATATTCTTTTATTATTTGATCAACTGGATATAACGGTTGGAGTGAAAGACTTAAGAAAAGAAAGGAAGATAAAAATCTGTATTTTTATTGAATGTATTAATATAACCTTTATCAAGTAGACTTGTCTTAGGGCCAGTATTATAAAACTTATTTGCACCACAGTGAGCAATTAGCTCTCACTTTTCAACCATAATTCACGAGTTAACTTCTAGTCGGTAATGCTTCTTAATACCGGCCCTTAGTTTAATAAATTTGAAGTTGTTGAAAAATATATTTCCTCAAGGACCTCAAGGGCGCATTGCGACAAGTCGCCACGAGCTCCAAAATCCTAGATCCGGCTCTGCTCCTTTAGAAGAAACGGCAACGTTCAATCCCTCGGTCTCTTAGGCCTCGAACCACCCCATGTTACGGAAAGTTACACTCGAATGTTACAATATCCAAATGGCCAGGAATACTGGACGACAAGGGAATGAATAGGGAACATTATTAGACCGACTTTCGAGCGATCGGGAATGCTCGTCTAGCAGCGTCCCGTCTGGTGTTCTATTTAAAAAAAAATCCGCTACCGCGCTGCGCCAGACGTTGCGCGTCGCCCTCTCGATTTGATTATCACAACGTGCGGTAGCGAGCTAAAAGGATATGATGGTATTTATTATTCGTTGATAAGATCGGCCTTTATCATTTCGAACTAACAGGCGGGCTCGTACAGTTGTTCCGAATGTTGAAATCCACGTTTTTACAATTTTTTTCCGGCTTGTTTCGTTCGAGTGTGAATTGCACGTGACTCTCAGATGCTGAGATGGCGTGACGCGAGCGTCCGAGTTGGATCAGGTGAGTGGATCAGAATCTTGTTTTGTCCAGGAAAAACTGGAATTAATGACGTGGGGAAGTGTGCATTTGTATGGTGGGCAGTTCCAGGTTTTCTCACGAGAAGACAGTGAGGTATTTAAAGCATGTGTTGTTAAAATAAACTCTTGATAAGATATCGTATAGCAGATTGATGAAAAACTAGATTTAAGATGGAAGCTACGTTCGTTAATAATTATTTCCTTCCGTTTTTCTTTGTTTCATATTACACGAAGTTCGAAAAATCTAGAAAAGCACTGAGTTGCGTGTTGGCAATCTCCCAGTATGACAAAGTTTCAATTTTCTTGAGATATTGCGGTAATAACGTTAAAATTACAAATAACGAAATTTGACACATTTTTTTTCCTTATATCTTACAAAGTAAATGGATCGAATTGAAATTTGGAACATTGTTGTTAAATAATGACTCTGAAGTTTCTGTTAAATTCCGTTGAAATCTAATTAATATTTTCAGAGGAATAAAAATTTTCATTAAAAATTTTCAAATTAATTTTTTTTTAAATTTTCCAACAACTAGATCCACTTGAAATTTTTCTCTTAGTTGCCCGTTAGTATTCCAAAACTGTCCACGAAGGTTCAATTTGATCGAGTCAATACTTCATGAGATAACTAGGAATTAATCTCAAAATTTCAGATGGGCCTGACTCCCAAACTATCCATCCGATTTCACTCATTAAAGAACCTAAGCGAGATATTTGGACTTTCCTTCGAAAGTTTGAGCACACACGGAAGAACGTGCGGACGGACAGAAATTGTATATTAATATATATTTCGTTCGAACGTGCTCGTTCTTGGGAACAGCGCTCGATCATTTTTCCAAATGTCGAACTTCGAGATGAAAATGGTTTTAAACAAGTAGGTTGAACTCAGTTATGAAAAATACGATGGAAAACTGAATTCTCAAAAACACCAAAAAATGATTTCCACAATAAACACCCATTAAGTTGGTTTATCGTTAGACTTAAAAATGATTTATCTACAGTTTCCTTCTGGAAAACGTTAGCAGAAACGACGAGATTGAATTATATCAAAAGTTTATAAACGAAACATGGATTATTCCAAATATTTTTCGAACTAAGAGTGGTTCAATACAAACATAGAGATATTGCTCAAAAAATATATCACCCTGTAAATTTCACGAGCTATTGACTTGTCATATGATGGATATCTTCGGAAATGTAGAATAAAATAAAAAAAAATTATTTGGAGTAAACGATAACGCTTTTATTCACTAAAACAGGCGCGTAAAAGCTTTGATAATTCAAATTTCAACGCTTTGTATCTCGAGAACTTCTTTCCGTTTGAACCTACAATTAAGAAACATCAAAATTTTCCCTCCACTTTTTCTGGAGTTAATGTGTTAGTACTAACTGAACTAAATTTGAGCATTTCGCATTCATCATTTGTTAG